>CM077311.1:60433337-65433337 GCA_039655065.1 Glossophaga mutica
AATATCACAGATGAGAAGTGGCAAGAGCAAGCATGCTTGCTCTGTCCCTGATCTTACAGAAAAAGCTTTCAGTCTGAACCATTTTGTATGATGTTAGCCATGGGCTTTTCATATTTGGCCTCTATTATGTTAAGGTAATTTCTTTCTATTCCCAGTTCATTAATCAGTTTTATGTTTAAAGGGTGTTGAATCTTGTTAAATGCTTTTTCTTCATCAATTGAGATAATCATGTGGTTTTGTACTTTAGTCTGCCAGTGTGGTGTATCACATTGATTTTTGTATATTGTCATATCCTTGCATTCGGGGGTAAATCCCACCTGGTCGCAGTGTATAATCCTTTCAACGTGTTATTGGATTCAGTTTGTAGTATTTTGTGAGGATTTTTCATCAATATTCATCAGGGATATTGGTCTGTAGTTTCCCTTACTTACAGTATCTTTGTCTGGCTTTGGTATCAGAATAATGCTGGCCTCACAAAATGAGGATGGATGGATGAGGATTTTCTCCTCTGCATTTTTTGGAGAAGATTGGCTACACTGTTTGAAGAACATTAGTATTAATGTTTATTTACACTGGTGGAATTGTCCAGTGTAGCCATCTGGTTCTGGGCTTTTCTTCGTTGGGAGGTTCCCCCCTCTGCCCCCGCCACACACACACACAGAGAAAAGGTTTTTATTTATTTGTTTTTTAAAAAAATTATTTTATTGTTGTTCAACTTCAGTTGTATCTGTTTACCCCCCACTACTCCCCACCTCTAGCCAATCCCACCTCCCTCCCACGCTTCCACCCCTCTTTGGTTTTGTCCATGGGTCCCTTATAGTTGTTCCCGTTGAGAGGTTTTTGATTACTGGTTTAATCTCTTTACTGGTTACTGATCACTTCAGATTGTTTTATTTCTTCATGATTTAGTCATTGTAAGTTGTGTGTTTCTAAAAATTTATTCATTCCTTCTATGTTATCAAATTTGTTATCATACGTTGTTCATAATATTCTATAATAATCCTTTTTTATTTCTATGGCAATGGTTGTAATATTTCATTCTATAGTATTGATAAGTTTTATTTTTATATTCATCTAAAGACAATTTCTAATTTCCCATGGGATTTCTTCTTTGAACCATTGGCTGTTTAAGGGCTGTTCTTTAGTTTCCATAGCTTTGTGATTTTTTCTTTCAGTTTTCCTTCTGCTATTGATTTCTAGTTTTACTCTATTGTGATTGGAAAGACACTTTTTATTTATATAGTTGACTTCCACAATTATATTAGTTTTAGGTGTACAACATAGTGATTCAACATTTATCTACCCCCAATGTGATCACCATAATAAGTCTAGTAACCATCAGTTGTCATGCAAAGTTATTATAATATTGTTAACTCTTTTTTTATGTTGTACAGTACTTCCCTGTGACTTATTTGTTTTATAAGTAGAAGTTTGTACCTCTTATTCTGGAAAAGATACTTCATTTGAGTTTAATCTTTAAAAATTTTAAGACTTGTTTTGTGGCTTAACAAATGGTCTGTCGTGGAGAATGTGCCCTGTGCACTTGGGGGGAAAAAAAGGTGTATCCTGCTCTTGTTGGCTAAAGTGTACAGTATATGCCTGTTATGTCTAATTGGCCTGTAGGTTTATTCAATTTTTCTATTTCTTTACTGATCTTTGGTCTGGTTGTTCTGCCCATTAGTGATAGTAGGATATTTAAGTCTCCTAATGTTATTGCAGATCTATTTCTTCCTTCAATTCTGCCAGTGTTCACCTCATATATTTAGAAGCTCTGATGTTTGGTGCATATATGTTTATAATTTTATTATCTTCTTGATGAATTGAACCTTTTAATATTATATAATGTCCTTATTTGTGTCTTACAACCATTTTTGACTTAAAGTCTATTTTTTTCTAATAATAGTATAGCTACTCCCATTTTTTTGGTTACTGTTTGCATGAAATTTTTTCCCATCATTTCATTTTCAGTATATGTATGTCCTTAAATTTCTTGTAGACAACATAGAGTTTGGTCTTTTTTATTAATCCATTCAGCAAATCTATGTCTATTTATTGGGACAATTAATCATTTACATTTAAAGTATTATTTTACCCTGGCTGGTGTGACTCAGTGGATTGAGCGCTGGCCTTAGAACCAGAGGGTTGCTGGTTCAATTCTCAATCAGGGCACATGCCGGGGTTGCAGGCTGGGTCCCAGGTTGGGGGAGTGTGAGAAGCAACTAGTCAATGTATCTCTCACACATCAATGTTTCTCTCCCTCCCTTCCCATCTCTCTAAAAATAAATAAATAAAATCTTTGAAAAAATCCACCTTAAAAATATTATTTATATGGAAAAACTTATTATTTCTATTTCATTAATCATTGTCTTATATCTTGTAGTTTTTTTGTCCCTCCTTTTCTCCTTCACTTCCTTCCTTTGCGTTTCATTGATGTATGTGTGTGGTGGGGGGGATAGTATACTTTGATTCTTTCTTATAATCTTTTGGGTATGTTCTTTAAATGGTTTCTTTCTTTATGTAATTCCATTTCAATTACATAAGAAATCTTTAAGTTATAACATCTATTTTTGAACTGACCACAAATTAATTTCAATCACATACGAAAACTTTACTCCTATACTCTTCTTTCTCCACTTCACGTTATTGATGTCACAAATAACATCTGTCTGTGTTGTTGGGAAAGGCAGTCACATGAATACAGTTATTCTATGCTCACTTGGCCACATAAGAATGAGTCATAGGACAGAACACTTCTTTACCAAGAGATAAAGAGCCCACACAGTTTGTTCCAGGCTTGTCAGCTTCTAGGGGAATACCTTCCCTTGTTTCCAGCACCACGAATATTTCTTTGTTCTACTTAACAGCATACATCAGTGGCACTCAAGTGCACCATCAGCTTTCAGAAGGGGTCCTTCCACTGTGGCACGGGAGGGATATACAACATGTCTTGATGTGGGTCTTTTTGTATTTATCCTGCTTGGAGGCTTTAGCTTCTTGACTCTGTATGTGCATTTCCCCCTCTAATTTGGGAAGTTTTGGCCATTACTTCTTCAAATAATCTCTCTTTTTACTTTTCCTCCTAGGATTCCCAAATGCAACATATTGGTATTCTGATAGCATTCCCTAAGTTCCTTAGGCTATACTCACCTTTTTTCATTCTTTTTTCTTCTTGCTTCTCTAATTCAATGATTTATCTTCAAGCTCACCAATTCTTTCTTCTGTATATTTAAGTCAGTGGTTGAACCCCTCTAGTAAATTTTTTTTTAGTTCATTTATTATATTTTCAGCTCAAGAGTTTGATTCTAATAATTTTTATATTTTTTTCTGGTATTCTCATTTTGTTCATGCATCATTTACCTGCTTTTTAAATTGTCTATTTGTGTTATCATTAACTCTTTGAGATCTTTATGATGATTATTTAAAATTCTTTATTAAGCTGCTCATAGATCTGTGTTTCTTTAGGGTCATTTCTGGAGTTCGATTTTGCTTCTTAGATTTGGCTACATATATCCTTGTTATCTTTGTGTGACTTAGGGTTTTTTATTGAGACTTGGGCATTTGAAGAAACAACCACCTCTTCCAAACTTTTTAGACTGACTTTATGCAGAAGATCTTTACCAATAAGCCCTCTAGAGATTCTAGGAACTCTCAAACCTCTTTTGAGGATGTATCATTTCTGGACATGTGCATATGCTTTTGATCCTCTCAAACTCCCTAGGCCACTTGTCCTTGCTTCTTTTCAGAAGTTCATAATCTCTTCCTCCCCCTGGTGTCTGCCTGCAGAACTGCAGCTCTAATGTGCTGTGGTGACAGAATCTGTAAACCAGGCTGCCACCACACTAGGTCAGATAGATGGAGGGGCACCGATGAGAGCACAAAACATAGTGAACTGTCCTGACACTTTCACTAGAATCCTGCTTGGTTGCATATCGGTCTAAGTGTTGAAACTTCGCGCAAAAGCATTCTGGTCCACATACCGCCAGTAGGTAGGTGGGTGTCTCCATCAGAGAACCAAGGCATAATGTTTTCTGTTCAGCGATCTCGCTGACATCACTCTGAATGGTGCTATTTTTATAGTAAGAATAAAGTATTATATTTTCTAAAAGAAGTTTTTCTGTATTAAACAGGTATCTCTCCACCTTTATACCCCAGAACACTTGGTTTCGATCTTTCCACACTGTTTGCCATGTATTGCCTCATGGTTCTCTTCGACGTGCACTGAACTTCTCTAGACTAAGGGGTACCCTGAATTGTGTGTGTGTGCGCGCACACGCGTGTGTGTTGTGGGTTGGTGTCTTTTAACTGAAAAAAACTAATCAAAATCAACAAAGTAGAAGTTCTTCAAATAACAAAAGTCAAGAACGGCAGTGGATTGGGGGAAAGTAGGTGCTCCAGACACAAAGAGAACATAAACAAAAGTAAGAAGCGGGTGGTGGAGACAGGGTGACCCAGAGGGAGCTCAGGAAGGTGACTGAGGCCCAGAGAAATCTGGCAGACATCCACAAAGGGGCAGAAAAAAACCATCATCTTAGTTTGCAAGCAACAGAGGCCCGTGGGTATTGGAATGCTCATAAATGTTTTCTACACATTTTTATTTTAATTGACATAGAAATAGGGGGCCTGTACCACTAGAATGTCTTAAAAATGGAGTTTATGGCATGCAAATGGTTTGTTTAAAATTTTTTTTCTCACACAGGAAATGTTAAGACACATTGACATAAAAAAATAAACATATCAAACTTTCACAGATTTACATAAACAGTTGTACGCTGACCCCTGGTCCACTGAACAGGAGCTCTGTCTTGGTTCCTGGCGTTGACTGCAGGGGCTCATTTATGAAGCAGCACGAGTGAGTAGGGAAGGTGAGCAGAAATCACCTATTGTGAGCAACAAGTATAAAGGACACACGGACAAAAACTATGGGGGGTGGAAATGGGAGGAAGGTGGGGAGGGCTGGGGTGGTGGGCTGGGGGTGGGGTAAAAGACAGAAAACTGTACAATATCAACAATTAAAAAATACTGATTAAAAAATTTAAAAAAATAATTTAAAAAATAATATTTTCATAGTTAAAAAAAAGAAAGAAAGAAAGAAATCACCTATTGTGACCCGTGCGTGGCTGTCAGGTCCCAGTTGAGGGCTCATGTCCCAGGGTTCAGGGTGACCAGGAGCACCTCCAGAGCCATCTGATTCAGTGGAGTTAGATGAAAACAGATTCACCTTTTATTTATCAAAGAACTAGATACATAGAAACAATAGTTATGAAACATCACTGCAGTTGAAGACACACGCATTCACCATCAGGAGCACCTCTGATGTTTAACAATTCAATTCCTCGTTACAAAGTTAATGGATGGGGCAATTCCTTGAATATTTCCCCTAACTGCCCCTGTGTACCTTACTGAGCCTCAAAGGGCTGATTTCTAAATACATAGAAAGGAATCTTAAGGGGCTGGGGTAGGTTGCTGGTGGGGGCTATTTGGTTTGTTTTAACAATGACACATTTCAGCATCGATGACCAGCCCTACCCAAAGGGAAATAGATCGTGACATCGCTCTCTAAAGGACCAGAGTTATTAGCCTAATATATTGAAAAGGGCGATGCATGAGACACAACAAATCACAACAACTGTGCTAATGCTGAGAACACAGGCAGGGAACAAAAGGAGGGAGCTGCAACCTGAACCAGATGGCGTAATAACTAATAACACTTCTAAGTGTCTCTATCATTGTTATTGTTTTAAATCTGGCTAACATTTGGCCTCTCTTGTTATAGCTGAAATGTTATCTCTAGCTACTCTCTCCCCTGTATTTCAAACTGCTGTTTTTAAAGCAAGATATGAATACATCAGAGACTCTTTCCTACCTTGTGGAGGGGAAGTTCCAATGCGCAGCTCCGTGAGAAAGACCACGCCGATATAACAAATGGGGCTGTCAGACTACTCTCACTTGAGACACCAACTGTAGCTAATATTACTGGATATGCAGATGTTTTCTGTCTCTTTGTCTTGAACGAAAAAAAGAGCATTTAAATGTAATAATGATGAATTGGTATTAATAGGAAGAGGCTCTGCTACAGTGTGGGGAAGGGCTGCGCAGGTCAAGGGCAGGAGACACCTGTGAGTGATGGCGGCCCCTCACCTCTGCGCTGAAGGGTCGCAGGCATTTATTAGCAGAACTGTTTGCTCGGTCTCAGGACCACACAACACTGTTTTAGAAAGAGAAAATAAATCCCTGAACGCCACTACAGTGTCCATTAGATAGAAACAAGGCCCCCTGCAGCGTCGGAACCCTGCACTGCGTCGCACACAGTAGGCGTTCAGGAATTAAAGGGGACAGTGCTGGCAGAGGGGTAAACAATAGAAAAGCAAATCCTGACGATTCTTTATCCAAATGTCAGAGTTAACAGCTTGCTCTCAACAGACTCAACTCTCCCCGAACAGGCAGCCTGTTGGCCTGTCGGCCTCCTGGGATTCCATTCCTCCCCCAGCAAAGGGCCACCTTCCGGCTGGTTTGTTTTACACTTACGTGTGCCAGCCTCTCTTGACCCCTCCTCCACCAGTGCGCAGGTACGTGACAGTGTGAGGAAGGTGAAAAACTCCACTTAGCTGCTGCTCCAGAGGGAAAGCAGACAAAAACTGATGAAAAGAGCAAAGGGCGAAGAGTCTAACCAGCGCCCCCTCCCGCCCCAAGGACGAGGCATTGCTTTCTAGAGACGCTTGGGAAGCTCTTAGTGGGCGTCTCCTGGTGGGCATCCGCTGCTCTCTAAAGGCCTGGGCGCCTACAGTCGGTAAACCTGGGGTGCCGCCTGGATTATGCTTCGGAGAGTGTGCTTCGGGAGGGAGCGTGAACTCCATGGGGACAGGGGGACTGAGTTCACCTGAAAACACGGTGCTGCAATATCTGGTCTGCTGATGAACAAACTGAGCCGAGGTTGGACATTAATTCACTCAGGTACCTTTTATTAACGGAAGGCAGAAACCAGAAGGTAGCCATAGAAAGCAACCCAAATATTATCTTCCTAAATGGCTACACGCCCAACTCTCAATTTTCCACAGAAATGGTCTGGACAATGCAAAGTCTTCAAAGTATACCCAGTGTATTACAGAAATCACAAAACATCTTCTCTTTCTCAAGGCTTAGCTCCTTCGTTAAATTTAGGTGGGCTCATAATAAAGATTCACAAGTCTGAACAGGCACCAAATGTTCCGGCTGGGAAGGTCGCAGGGGGCTTGACCATGAGGGAGGCCACACCTCCTGCACAGTGAACAGCGAACTGCAAGAGATTCCACTGCACTGGGGGGAAGAGGGGGGTGGTTGCCTGCAACTGACCTACCAGATTTTCCTGGTAGGTAAGATGAAGTCTTGCCAGACTCAGCAACATGTACTCCAATGTACTCATGGACTCCAAAGAATCAGGCTCTTTCCTAACGCAGCTCATCCATTGATCAACCAAGAGGAGGAAGGGGCTCTGTTTGTCTGAACTACACCCAAGATGTGGAGTGAAACTGCTGATTATATCTTGATTGTGTAGCCTACCCTGGTACTGTCCCTAAAGTTGGTCCCATCCCCCATTCCAGGGCACATCCCCTCTGCTGGGCAGCAGCTGTGGGCCAGCCTTCCTTTGCCCACCCTCTCTTGAGTCTATAATGTCCTGGTGGCAAATGCAGAAGCTATTCTGTCCCCTCACTCTTTCCAGAACCTTTGCTCCTCACTTCCTCTTCCAACCAACCTTGAACTGGTTTCCCACCCACAAGGCAGCTAGCTGCTGTATGTGAAACAAAGGGCATGTGCGATCCTACACAACAAGCTGTGGGGAAACCAGGGTTTCTTTCTAACATTAGGGGCTCCAGGTTTCCCAGGGTCTGGCCCCTCCACAATACCAGGGGTCTCCATAGGCCCCAAATAAAGTGAGCCCAGGTCCCAGCACTGTCAAAGCGGAGTGGATGCAATACCCTTCCCACAGCTGTTGCTGCTTGGGCACCATAGGGACTGGATTCAGTGCCTGAATGCAACACGTATTAAAGGTACGACTCTGGGCAAGTCACTCAAGCTTTTTAGCCTTAGCTTTCTGATACATAAAATGGAGTGATAAGAAGGCCTGCCTCATCAGGTAGTTGTGAAGCTTCCTTAAATGACAATATTCAATTAAAGCACTTAGGATAGAATTTGTCACAAATTAAGCACTAAATAGATGCTGGCTATCATTTTTCCTTGAATCTTTGTAGAGTTCTGAAAAAATAGTATGTGTGAAAGTGTTTTATGAGTCCAGTGCAGAAACTGGCCTTTAGTACTTTGCTCCTTGAAGCTGAATGTGAGATTGGTCTGCAGGAAAAAGTGGAAAGTGCAAGAAGACCCTTGCTGTCACTGTTTCACCTGTGCCTTGCTTCTCTGGGCAGAGACTTTCCCTGGAGCTGCAAACAGAAAACAAAGGTTTCTGCTGCCACGTGCCATTAACCAGAAGTGCCATAGACCCACCACTTGCATAATTTCCTGTCTAAACAAGAATCATCACTATTCTCCTTTCACAGATAAGATCGAGGCACAGTGAATGCAGATCTGAGGTAACCTAGTCACAGGTAAAAGACTGACTTGGGCCAAGCATGTGTTCGTCATGTCCTTATTTTTTCTCTGGGTGGTAAAAACATCTTCTCCCATGTTCTCATTCCCTTCCAGACCTTGGTGTACCTTCTCTGACCAGAACTAACTGGTAAAGAATTTAGACTTTAAGCCATTTTTAATTCTAAAAAGGGAATGGCTACAACTGCATTGCCTTTCCCAAAAGTATTGGGTTGACCAAAAAATCTGTTTAGTTTTTTCCATAAAATAAAAGACACATTTTTCATTTTCACCAATAACTTTATTGATTTGGATATTTTGAGTATGTCGGCTATCTCCCACTATTGGCTTCTACTGAGTAGAGGTGAGGGGTGCCGCTAAACATCTTTCGATGCATGAGACAGCCCCACAGCAAAGAGTTATTTGTCCAAAATGTCACTAGTACCAAGAAACTTTGCAAACCACTTTGGACACACTTGATCAGTCACAGCACCTTCTTCATACACTGCACAGATCTTTTCTTGCATTTCAGTTGCATTTAACCTTTCTTGAAATAATAAAGCACAATACACTGAAAATGCTGCGTATTTTCTTTCATCTTCAATATTAAAATGGCTGCAAAAAATTAACCAATTTTGATAAGTTTTTTAAAATACACTTGGATATGACAGCTGTCACAATACAACCTAACGAAGTTGTTTTGAGGGAAGTTAAAGACAACTAAGACTACTAGAGCCATTGTATGGGAAAAAAACAAACGAACTTTTTGGCCAGCCCAATATTTACAGCCCATTCGAGGTGCATAGACAAAGCAGGACCATACTCAACCAAACAACCTTCTTCACTTAGAGTTTTGCTGGTTTTAGGCAGGAGGTATTTTCAAGGTGATGGGCTATCTGAGTTTGCAGGGGACTGAGGAGCTTTCTTGTGCACAGGATTTTCGATGCTGAAACCAAAACACATTGGCCATCCTACTTTCCTGACCCACCCTCTGCACATTGACGAGGCCACTGTGCCTGGGCGACCAGCCGAGGTGACGACCTGCTTCTTGGCGGTCTGGCTGCAGCCCGGCCACTCAGTCTGCCAGAAATATCTCTGTGTGCTTCTTCCCAGACCACCTCTACCTATGAATCCTCCTCTTTCTTAGAGCGCTGGTTCAGGGTGAGTGATTACCTGTGGTAGCCTTTCCGGCCTGCTCTGCCCCAGGCTAGAGGAAGTCTCCCTTGCTCTAAGTTCCCTGTGCTTTTCCTCTCTAACAACTAACCTGTAATAATTACAGCTTGGAGAAATACATTTTTTACTTGCTTGTGATAATTTCAGATATGATTTCCCCACCAACCTGTAAGCTCCAGAAGAACAGGGATGAAGAGAACAGGAAGTCCTTGGTTGATTATGGCATGAAGGAGTTGAGGAAATCAGAGTGTCTTGGTGCCACATGTCTGCCCAAACCAAAGTAACGAAAGGGATGACACTGGGCTTCTTCATAGGGGTGCGCTCCCCAGATCAGAGACTTTAAATCTGCAAATCGAACCCTGGCAGCCAGGGCTTCCTGGGCCCGTCATCACATCTGCTCTCCTGACTCCACCAGGGCAAGCAGAGGTTCAGGGCGAGCCAACTCCAACTCAGCCCTGTCACCTAGGCCTCCTCCTCTGGGGGGAGCCAACCCTGCTCCCACCGCACCCCAGGCTTTCCAAAGGTGTCCGTTGCATGGTGGCTGCCCAAAACCAAATGAGCGAATTAATGGCTAAATTAAGTGGAGAGTAGGAGGGTAAAATAATAAATTATTCTCTGCACCCTAGCTTAAATTGATCTCCCCTTAAAACATACCTGTAACATCCTTCCCAGAAATGTATTCCAAGAGGAACAACCACATTTATGTACTCTGGGGAGGGAGGGCCAGGACTTGATGTTGGATGGGACTTCCTCTAGATGCAGGTCCCTCACAGCAATGAGTGGAATTATTCACACAGTATGACAACAACCTTGTATGAAATCCCCTAATACCACGTTTCACTGTGTATAATGCGTACTTTGCCCAAATTTTTGAGAGAAAAAAGGATGCGTATTATACATGGGTAGTACTAATCCTGTATCTATATACAGAATTATTTTATTCTTTTATTTATGCTTATGAATTAAAAGTGTGACTCTAGAAAGCAATAACAATATCTGTATGCAAAATAATACCCTGGAATACAATAATCAGTTTTATATACAAATAAAAAGTTGAATTTAAAATTAAAACGAAAGATTTTTTTGCCTGAAAATTTGGTCCAAAAGCATGGGTACACATTATACACAGCAAAATACGGTAGCTACATCAGGGGTGGAAAAAATGGGAACAAAGAGTGTGTACAGATGATTGTTGTGGGTGGCAATGTTGGCAGAAATGTTTTCTTCTTTCCATGTCTTCCAAATTTTCTATAATGTGCATGACAAATTCTATTTAAACAATAAACAAATATGGAAATTGTAGACTCCTTGCTGACACCTGGTTCAGGGCTATGGCAGCAGATGGGTGTCCAGGGCAGCCGTGAAAAGTTGTGTCGGTTAGGGTCTCAAACAGCAGCAGCTTTGCCATGCCCATCTTCCTCACCAAACCTCCTCGCGCCTGACCCACAACCTCTCAAAGAAAAGAAAAATACATCCTGCAAAAAACAGTCGGCTTCACAATTATTCAGGAGGTGGGTCTTATTTACATCTCAACTCTGCAGAGACGAGAAAGGGGTCACATGGGTGAGAGTGAGAAACACAGGAGAAAGTGTTCTTCAAGGTAAGGTCCGCAGTCCTGTGGCTCATTTGTCAAAGGACACATGGAAACTGACTACAGGAAATGCAGGAGCTGGTTGGGGAAAAGAAAAGGCTATTCATTTCCAGATCTTGCTAGGAAAGGTCATTTTAAAGCCCATGGGCCAGAAGGACAGACCTCTGTAAACAAGAGACTGAATTATATTCTAGATCCCTTCATTACTACTGTTTATCCTTCGAGTAACCCTCAGCCTCCATGACGCCTGCAGTATTTGTTTCTGCATATCCCCAGGAACAAAATGAATGAACAATCTCTTAATTGCCAGATTAAGAATTCAAAGGTTTGTTCTGGCTGGCGTGGCTCAGTGGATTGAGCACCAGCCTGCAAATGGAAAGGTTGCCAGTTCAATTCCCACTCAGGGCGCATGCCTGGGTTGCGAGCCAGGTCCCCAGTTGGGGGTGTGCAAGAGGCAACTGATAGAATGTATCTCTTGTACATTTATGTTTCCCTTCCTCTCTATCTCCCTCCTTTCCACTCTCTCTGAAAATAAATAAATAAAATCTTTTTTAAAAAGATTCAAAGGTTTTTCTTTCTTTTTTATAAAAATGTATGAGGGCATAGAGAGCTTTGAAAATCCAATTTAGAGCATTTAGATTTCAGTATTTCCAGCATGTATTTAATTACCATTTATTGAACACCTATTATGCAGAGCGCACTGTGGAAGATACAATCTCCAACCTCAAGGAATTTTTTGGCCCACTAGGGCGACAGTCTGGTAGGACAGCCGAGGAGTAGAGGAAAATGTGTCTAGTGCATGGAGAGATCTGATCTCCAATCTGCTTCTCCCTTCCACTCACGGACAAACACTGGCCCAGTTCTGGTAGCTCCCAAGTCATGGTTTTGTGCAGCGTAAAACAGAGCTGAGACTCTGCGTCCGACCTCCTTCTATGACACTGTGATGAGCAGCCGACGAGAGCTGGGTCGGAAAGTACCCTGAATAAAAGTTTACAGAGCTGTACAGATGTACAGTGATGCTGTTATCGCTGTGAAATTCTTGGTTCTCACAGCGCTTAAAAAGTGCTATGAAAGGGCTTTCATTTTTCCTTATGGATGCCATCTTCCTCTAAGGATGCTTTTGAATATAAGACACTTTTGCGCCATGAAGAAGAGAGTAAATGACATTTTACCTGAGACTGTTTTCCCTCCTGAGTAGGTGTCGATGTGCCCATCACCTTTTCTTTTATCAAAATGCCTTTTATGTTAAGAGTAAAGGAATTTACAAATCATCTCCTATGGTCCCTGGAGAAACTTCAACAAGGTGGTTTGAGGAAGAAATTTTTTGTGCCATTTTCTTCTAAATGTCTCTTTCTGAAAACACAAATGACTCAGTTCAAGGACATAACAGTGAAATATTGACTGTATACACAACTCAAAAATGGTTTGAAAAATGGAGAAAAGGAGACATTAATTCCGTGGTTTATTGAAATTCCCCAAACATTCTATTTCACCTTCCTAAATCTACAAGTTCAGTGGTATTCTTTGGAAATTTTGTTGTTGTCTTTAATAAAAAATGTAGGATTTGGCTACATCAAGACAACTCAATTTCAACTTGTTTTTGGCTGCTCTGGTTCCTTTGTTTACTCCTTAATGGGAAGTGGCTAGAGCTGATCAAGAGACATGGCAATGTGAAATGAAAACTGAGTGACGGCCAGATCTTTTTAAGATTTGTATTCCTTATTTTTTAAATTTTTACTTATTAATTTTAGGGAAAGCAAGGGGGGGGGGAGAGAGAGACATCTATTTGTTGTTCCATTTACTTATACATTCATTGGTTGCTTCTTGTACGTGCCCTGACTGGGGATCAAACCTACAACCTTGGCACATTGGGATGATGCTCTAACCAACTGAGCTACCCAGCCAGAAAAAGGTTTGCATTCTTTAACAGGGCATTCCAAGCCCACACATTGACCTGCCATATCTCCCAGCCCTCACACTGCATACACAAAGCTGCCCCCACCTGCCATTGGTCACCAAATATGACACACATTTTCTCTGCCTCTGTGCATTGTTAGCTTATGCTACCCTCCGTGCTCAGAGTGCTGCCCTGCACATTCCTCTGTCAAAATCCTACTGCATAGAGAGGGCAGACAGGAAGGTGCCTCCTCCATCGGTCTACCTAGATGACTCCAGATTAACACCATTGTAACTCTCCTATCAGTTATTGCACATCTGTCCTATTGCAGATATAACCTATGCTTTGCTCTTCACTGCTTCAGCAAGAGGGGAGCTGGAGCTTATGCCTGCTCCTGCCCAGAAGGGCGACTCATCCTGAGAAAGAAGGCACCTCCCTTCAGTGAAAGGGAGCAGCTGTTCCGTGGTCCTGAGATCTAGGATCCCCTTATAAGCCAGGAGTTCACAAAATGGAGGTTGGGAGTAGGTGGGGAGGCCAGTAAGATGCATGGTGTTTCTGGGTTGAAAGGCATAGCGAGCACCTTCCAGAGCGGGGTCATGGGGCTGGGGAGAGGAAGTGTCTGTTCGCCCAGCAGCGCACCGACTCCTGAGCCTTCCCGGCATGGGGCTGCAGGAGGAAGGCCTGCAGGAACAACGCTGAGGACTAGGCACAAAGGCCTCAGGAGGGCAAGCCACAGGCCGTCCATGGCTCTGCAGGTGGAAAGAGCTGGAAATTACCCTCCCCAAAAAAGCTACTCTGGCCTGTGGCAGCATTCAACAGTGGCACCATGTGACAGTGAGGGGCCACGGCAGCAAGGGGACTGGCAGCCAGTGGACAGGCCCAGGGTTCCCAGTGGGTTTCCCATGGGTGCCACAGGGCCTCCCTCATGGGAGGAGTCTTTTTTGTTCTGAGGACATGAGAGGGAGGCTTAAGAGGATGGCACTGGACTTCTGACCAAGTTGGTGGGGCTGGGGGGAAAGGTAGGACGCAGCATTAATTTAACTAGAGAGACGAACAGATGGCGGAAGAGCCTGCAGTCCCCTCCTGAACCGCAAACACCTTGAGGACAGACACCACTTTCACTTTGGGGTCTGGGGTGTGCTGAGTTGAGTACATTCAACATAGATATTCTTCCTCTGCATGCACATGAAGACTGTATACATGAGACCACACGCCCCAGAGAGCTGAGACAAATGAGTCAAACATTTTCAGCCTGGGCTCTCCCCAGATGTTGTTCACTTGCTTGAAAGTGACGCTTTTGCTTTTCTTGAATACAGACCCAAAGAAAAAGTGTTTAATCAAAATATTAGCCAGTTGGTCTACACAGGTGTTGATATTTTTCATGACCCTCTGAGGTTTAAACTTTGTTGAGTTCTGTGATGTTTACTCAGGGCACAACTTTCATCCTCTTCGGGCCCCGATCTAGTGAAGGTCCCCAGTGGAACCCAGGTCGACGGCCTCAGTCACTGACAAGACAAGGCCCCGGATTCCTGAGACCTGTCTTTCCTCAGTCACCCTGCATCACATTCAAGAGCATCCTTTTCTTCTTTTTTTAAGACTTTATTTACTTATTCTTAGAGAGAGGGGAAGGGAGGTAAAGAAACATCAATGTGTGAGAGATGTATCGATCAGTTGCCTCTCGCACATCCCCAACTAGGGACCAAATCCTCAGCCCAGGTACATGCCCTGACCAGAAATCAAACTGGCAACCCTTTGCTTTGTGGGACAACACCCAATGCCCTGAGCCACTCCAGCCAGGGCTTCCTCTCCTCTTTTGCACCACGCAGATGTTTTCAGCATGTGAGCACACACCTCCACATTCTCTCGGTCACTTTTCACCCAGGGTAATGCCGTTTTTGGCCACAATGCCCTCTCTCACTCTGCATGGCAAACACTTGTTCCCCCTCAACAGATGGCCTCCACACAAGCAAGCTATTTTCAAGTAGACGAGAAGAGTGGGGCTTGAAATACAGAATATATCGTCATCTCCTCCTCCGTGATAAATGGCTGTTATGGTCATTTATGGTTCCCCTGTTCCCCGATCTAAAACTGCTTTACAGATGTTCTTGAGCTGAGCGTCCCAGCATCTGTGCAGGGAGGAGGATGCAGTTACCAGCTCCATTCTGCAGATGAGAACAGTTATGGGGGCCCAGGGGGCTGTGACTTGACGTTTTTAGGATGGTGCGATGATGCTTTATTAGCTTTTGTCATAATGTACTCGAGCAGCCGGTGAAGAGCATGTGCCCACATCCAGCATGAGGTCATTATATTAACTAAAAAGGAGCTAGAAACAGAACCCAAGGTTTGGGGACTTTTTACCTCATGTTGTGTTCACTGTGTTCCTAAGCTCAGGAGAAAAGCATAAATCGCAAAAACATGAGCAGAGACCAAGAAAGAGTGCACATTATACAATGAACAGAGCAAGCCGCTTAACTTCCAAGAAGCGAGGTGGCCCACTCTGCCTCTCTGATCTCCTCCACAGAAACTGACCTCAATCCAATGGGCCGCCCAGAAGACGATGTCCCCGAGCAGGACTCTCCGTCTGCTGGGCTCCTGAAGTCTCCACTGAATATAAAGTAGGACTGTACTCTTGCTGCCTGTCACTGGAGCCTAGCCAAATAGGAATCAGAAATAAAAAGTCATAAAACATTACACTGGGATTTCCATATCAACACTACAGAGATAGCTAGATGTTCTTTCAATTTTTTTCTTAAATGAAGTCTATTACCTTGAGGCATTTCCCGAGGTGCCGAGATCTATTGTCTGTGAGCGCTGAGTACCTCGAAGCCTGGGGTTTGGGGTGCATTGTGCCACTGGTTAGAAAACGCATTAACCTCCATCCCCAGGTGAAAACATCAAAGCTCCCTGGATGCGTCTGGGACAATGCCCCATTTCTAATTATTTTACCCTGCCTTCCTTGGTGGGGTCCGTGGTGCTGATACAGCACATGGGTTGAGGGAGCATTTCCAATGAGGTGCAGCTGCCCCTTCTCGCCCGCTGTCAGAGGGCCGCCCAGCCTGCGACAGCGCTGGTGAGCAGGCAGGACACTCGGGTGCACAGGTAAGACACAGGCCCTGTGGCAGCCTGAGAAATGCCCAGCACTCTCTTGCTCTAATTCTAGATGTATCGTTGGCCTTGGGCAGGGCAGTAAGTGTAAATCTGGGTCTGGGATGTTGCTCTTTAACGATCAGTTTGGGTTTGGGAGTAAAGAAGTCATTTATTTCCCTCTCCATATATTGCCCGCGATGAGGGTGCGTGCCACCAAGTTAGTGGGGTTGCCCTTGTCACCCTATTAGCTGAAGAGCAGATAAGCATGTTTCAACTGACATGAAAATATTAGCATGTACGTCCACGGGAGAGTCTCGCTTTCCTCTGTTTCCAGAACTTTCCAGTCCGGCCACACTAAGGACTGTGATGTGTTAAAAGGACATAAATGCATAAAATGGTAACTACCTACATGCATCTGGGTTCTTTTTCACTGTTCCTTAACCATTCTTGGTGATTTAATCAAACCTTGATTTATCAGTCTCCCTTAAAATGCTTACTTCCTGTCTTACTATATAACGTTCTCTTCTACAGAAATGATTCGTAGGAAAGAATGTATCAGCCTATTTGCTATTAAAGCCTGTTTGGTGTGTGTGCGCTACTGTCCAAGTTGTCCTCTGCCCCTCCCATCCCCCACCTGGCTGGGGACAGTCTGGTTGGTCTGAGAGTCAGGGCCCACTCTGCCACTCCTGCCAAGGGGCTGCCACCTCCTGCAAGTGACCTTGCCTGTGTGTGACATTCTAACTCTCCCTTCGTTTTGTTTTCTAATCAAAAGTAGATAATTTTTCTTCTCTCACATTGAACAGACTTTCTAAGAGAAGTCAACAGTGGTTTCAACACTGCAGCCTAAAGCAAACATTTCAGAACCATTCCCTCTGCTTCTCTGTTGGTTGCAAAACAGACACCAGAGGTCAAGTGCTTCTTTCTCTGGCAACCTCAGCACACAGAGGCCCCAGCCAGCATCTGCCCACCAGGCTTTGGACCGGGAGAGCTTCTCCTGAGGTGTCTTCTAAGCAGCAGTCTTTGACTTCCCAGGGGACAGCTTTAAGGAGGTTTCCATGTTACTTTTTTAATGAACCTCTTCTGCCAGGGAGAGAACACTTTTACTCTGTAGCTGTCAGAAAGATGGCTTATTTCAAGTCATATAATGGGAACCCCGAATATAGTGTCATGCTGGGTCAGCCCCACAGGGTGCCCCATCCCCACTGCCCCACACGTCACCCTCCGCCACCTGGAACGCACTGACTGCAGAGGGCTCTTGGTCGTGTGGAAAAACCCAGCAACCCAACAGCTCTGGTGTTCACATGAAACCAATGATGAAAACGTAAAGTTATGTTGCCAATACTTCCCTAATCCATAC
Source organism: Glossophaga mutica (assembly GCA_039655065.1). Lineage (NCBI taxonomy): Eukaryota > Metazoa > Chordata > Mammalia > Chiroptera > Phyllostomidae > Glossophaga > Glossophaga mutica. The sequence continues at coordinate 60,450,999 of CM077311.1, forward strand.
GATGTTTGCCTCCTCAGTGAAGCCTCAGTGAGCAAAGGTGTCTCAGTGTCCATGCTGGGTTGTCTGGCATTCTGTTATAAAGCAAAGGTTGATTAGGGTTCCTTATGTGAAAGAGATTAAAATGGAAAGAAAGAAAGAAGAAGGAACTTCCTCCTGTAATACAAATATTGCTGAACTTAATAGTGAAAAATGCCTCCTTCTAATGAGAAGAGATGACATGCCAGCTCCCTTCCCTGGCTCAACCACCCTACAGTTGCCAGGCAGGGTAGAAATCTCTAGACACGTGGGGGGCCTTGCAGAGCTGGACTGTGGCTTTGGGAGTCTGTACACAGGAGATTCCACTTTGTCTTAAAGGGAAAAGTGTCCCACAGAACCAGGTCAAATTCTTCCCATCGTACCTAAGCATTTACCCAGGGGAGAGACAATGTTCCACACTTCAGGTGTGGCCCAGCCCTGTACCGTAGCTCTGGCCAGAAACAGCGAGAGTGCAGAGGGAGAGGAGGGCATGTGGGGCAGCACCAGGGGCTAATCTGGAGACTCACAGATTTGTAGAAATAAATCTACTGTTCACCCCAGATCATACAAATGGACACAATTTACCCACTTCTCACCAAAGAGCAGTAATCCAAGTGTAGAAGTTTGCAAAATGAGAGTGCCAGGACTCCTCGCATCTTCTTTTGGAACTTCTCTTATCTAACGGAACAGAAGACTCTCCTGAAGCCATTTACTAGGTACCTCCTCACTCCTCAGTTCTTTTTGTTTGTCATTCTCCTTCGTTCCTTCTGCTACTCATCTTCCAACTCCACTCTCACATTCGGGCCTCAGAGCAAGAGAGAGAGAACACTAGTGAAATTTGGGAAGAAAAACTTCCCAATTTCTGGTCCTGGCCCTGCAGCCTGAAGCATTCCCGAGGCACTAAGTAATTGACCTCTCACATTCTGGGTGGTCAGAGACGCGTGCTGCCATTACCTCCCATTTTACAGCCAGCACCACAGAGGCGCACCAAAGCCTAAATAAAGACTTGCGCCAAAGACCGGAGTCAACACACCAGCAAGAAACCCACACTCCCTTCTGGACTCATGACTCCCTTTCAATAGACTCATGTATTGTCAAATGCTTGCTTGCTTTGTTTAGTTTTAACCCCCACACCATTAACATGGGAGACTGGAACATGTTGGCTTCTTAACATGTTCCTTCAGTTCACAGAACCACAATCATTTAGGACAGAAAGTAAACAGTATCTTATTCTCACAAGGGGAGACGGGAGGGCAGCAAAGCCAGGACCACAGTGGTGAACCAGCCAGCTAGAGGCAGGCTGAATGCAGCGGCTCTCTCCACCCTGCTCTGGTCGGAGCTGTCCTCTCTCCCAGCCCAGCTCCTCTCTGAGGGGTTCTGACCAAGCTCTCCACGACCTCCATCACCCAGGTCATCTCCTGGAACCACGAGGAAGGACTGCTCAGGCCCTAGGGCTTTAAGCGTCCCTCATTTTTGCCACTGGACAAACATCCCTATGCTTCTTCTTAAGTGCCTATCTCCTACATTCCACATTCTGGCCAAAGCTAATGTTTAATTAGGAATAAAAATAATGCAACTAAGAAAAGATAGGATTTGGAGTCAGGCAGACCTGTGTGAAATTTGGATTCCTTACCTTGGCTGTAGTGCTACACCTAGATGGCAGGTCACAGGCCCTCTGGAAGTCACTGCCCTGTCTGCTGCATGGGGTGGCAGTGGTGAGCACAGGGACCCACTCTGTGGAGCGAGGGCTGGGAAGGATGCAGACAGCGGCTGCCACACCATGGCTCAGGACAGGTACTAGGAGCTCCTTTTTGTTTTTCATGGTTCATTGAATAATAAAACTTGATTCACTTTATCCAACATCCCTGTTACTTTATCCGGAGCTGTTGCTAACAGCTAAGAAACAATACTCTGTTGGAAACAACCCTGCAGAGTTTCAGGAGCTGTAACCCCCCATGGCTAAGGCTGAGTGAGTGACCTTCGGACCATAAGCCACTAAGGAGACAAAGCTTATCTCCCTGGCAGGAGCACTGCTTCTGCTCCTTTTACTTCATCCATAACTGGCCCCCAATGCTTGATCTGTTAGCCAATAACGGGTAAGATTCTTAGGAACGACCTAAGACAGGCACAATCACGTGGAGGCCCCAAGGAAGGACCTGGGGGGCTACAGCAAAAGGGGGTGATGGACCTTCTCCCCTCGGCTTTGACATAGCCTGAGTCTTCATTCTGTCTTCAAGAAGTCTTCTAATCTCTTGGCTGCCTTACTTCCCCTGCCTGGCTTTTAAGCCTGAGACAATGCCTTAATTAAGCCTGAAACAATGCTGGTGATGGGTACCACCCTGTGCTGGAAAGGGTGGGTTCCCTAGGGCAATCAGGCCTAAGAAAGAATATGTAAAATCCTGTGAAACCTGCTTTGTTTAGAATGCTCTCAATTAAATAAGGGTCCAAGCAAGAAGTGAGTTTGTTCCCCAAAGTTTTATGGCTCTTTAGCTATCTGACCCTGACTTAAAATAGGCCCTCAGAGTTCTTTGTGTGTTATCTATTGTTTGATCCTTACTGCCTGACAATGATTAATGAGCTTTACCTGTATTCCTGTGCAAATTGAAACCCAATAAAAGCCTATCAGGGCAAGGGCACGAGGCGCTCTCCCCTTGAGAGAGTAGATGTGCCATCCCTTTTCCTCCACAGGACTCGGTAGTCTGTGTGAATTTGTTTTGTATTTCATCCATAACTCTGCGGACACCGCGGGCCTGTGTCTGTGTCAATACTCTACAAAAATAAAGTTACAAAAAAGGAAGGAGGTAAAGAAGGGATGAAAGAAGGAAGTAAAAGAGAGAAGGAAGAAAGGGCGGAGGGAAGGAAGGAAGGAGGGAAGGAAGGGAGGAGGGAAGGAAGGGAGGAGGGAAGGAAGGGAGGAGGGAGGAAGAGGGAAGGGAGGAAGGAAGAAAAAAAGGAGGGAAGGAAAGAAGGAAGGAAGGGAGGGAGGGAGAAAGGAAGGGAAGAAGGGAAGATGGCTGCCTGGCAGTGAAGTCTTGTGCAGCCTAACATGCTGGAACTGGTCATGGAGCCTGAAAACGGAGCTGAACACCACGTGTCCTAACTTGTGCTACCTTGGTGACCTTGGGTAAGTCTCTCACCCCCTCTTCAACTTTCTTGTAATAATAATGCCTACTTCATACAATTATTTTAAGGGCTCAATGCAATAATAGACATAAAGGTATCTGGCACAGAGTCTGGCACTTGACAAATGCAAAAAAATTGTCAATTGAATTTAAATGTCAATTCTAAGATTATTCACATAAGCCCTTGCAGAGAGAATAACTTAGTTTCCTCATCCAAAATAATCAAAAGGGCTGTGCTAGCTCGGCGTGCTCAGTACAGAATGTCCTAGAGGGACACAAAAGCTTTGCTGTATGGTTGCAATATTAAGCTGTTCTTATTGAAATCAGCTCACCAGACTGCATGGTGACAGCGTTGGATCCACTCCTGCTACAGCCGGGTGAGGAACAATCAGCCTGCTCCTCAGCAAGAAACAATAAATAATTCATCCAGATGGAGATGCTAGTCTTCTTCAGATTTTTTTTCTTCTTCTGGTGATGAATTCTGCTCGTAGTTCCCAAAGCCACAAGTGAAATACAGTTTCACAGACTGAGGGGGAATGAGGCACACTTGGAGTATAAAGACAGCGTGACAATGTTTCCCTGGCCTGCACCAGTCCTCGGTGATCTTTCCCTTGATTTGAGCTCCTTAGCGCTGGGTTTGCAATTTCGAAATGGTTCTCTCAGCCCCTTGTAATTGTCCCTGTAAAAATAAGGGGAGGTACCGTTGACCCGGCACTCACCCCGACAGGCATTGCTTCCTTGTTTCACCTCGCCGCAGTCCTCCATGTGTGCACTACTATCATCCTCGCTTCAAGGATAAGGACTGAGGCCCAGAAAGGTTAAGCAGCTCATCCCATGTCACAGCATTAACAACGGCACAGATAAGAGGGAACCCAGATGGTCTGATTCCAGAGCCCATGCTCTTCATTGTGGTATGGTGTGCATGACCAAGGGCGAGCTTCTCTAGGGCCCCAGTTGCCTCTCCCACCACACTGGCTCCGGCTCCCCATACTTCCTAGACTAGCACCGAGAGCACAGCAGCCTACATGGATTATCGGCAAATCGAATTCAGATCAAGGCATTCGCAGGCCTCCACCAGAAGACTTCAGCATGTACACTTTACCCTCCGGGACTACTGCACACAACCGCGCCAGCCATGCCCTGCACAACCCCAGGGGTGCCCTTCACAGACACCACAATACAACAGAAACTGCAGGAACTACACAGAGCCATTAGCCTCTCGCTGTTTTTCAAGCAGAACCATTTCCTCAGCCCTATTCAGTGCACTCCACCCAGACTCGTCTCCTCTCCTAGATAGGAGCATTCAGACTCCTGGAAGTAAGCAGTGATGTCATGTACAGTTGACCCTTGCACAACTTGGGGGTTAGGTACACCAACTCCCACACAGTCAAAAACCTGCTTATAACTTTTGACTCCCCAGAACTTAACCACAGTAGGCCTGCTGCACTCATAGCTGGCAGTAGACCAGAAGCCTTAAGTGGTAACAAAACCAATCAATTAACACATATTTTGATGTTATATGTATTATACACTGTATTCTTATAATAAAGAGTAAAGAGTAAGCTAGAGTAAAGAAAGTGTTACTAAGAAAATCCTAAACCCTTGGCTGGTGTGGCTCAGTGGATTGAGCGCTGGCCTGTGAACCAAAAGGTCATTGGTTTGATTCTGTCAGGGCACATGCCCGGGGTGCAGGCCGGGTCCCCAGTTAGGGGTGTGCGAGAGGCAATTGGTTGATGCATCTCTCCCTCTCTTTTCTTCACTCCAAAAATAAATAAATACAATTAAAAAAATTTTTATAGAAAAAGAAAACCATAAAAAAGTGAGAATATGTTTCCTATATTTACCGAAAACTATCTGCATGTAAGTGGGCCCTCAAAATTCAAACCCATGTTGTTCAAGGGCCAGTGTGTATCTTTCATATTTCAGTGCTCTGCATGCAGAACACATTCGGGGAATAGGGACTGCAGAAAAAGAAAAAAAAAAGTTATCTGTGTCATTCCTACTTCTCATATTCTATACTTTTTTAAGAATGAGTTTGACCTGGGATGGGGAATGTTTATAGCTGTGAACACTTTCTTCTGTGATCAAAATAAACTCTATACTGACCAGGAATGCTTGATCCCGAATCAATGTTTATTCTCATCAAACTTACCTAAACAGGTCATCGCACTTAGTACCAGCACAGCCGGGCACTTTATCTTGGATCGCAGCCCTGCAACCCACCTCGGCCCAGAGGGTTTGCTGCAGGGAAGGACACAGGACAAGTGGACAGTGTCGCACAGCTGGCCAAAGGCTCATGTGCATGACCTCAGAGCTTATGAGTGCCCCACATACCAGCCCAGGTCTGGGAGTCAGCTTAGCCCCATGTGGCGCTGCCAGTGGAGGGTTCAGGTAGTGCTCCCATGGCCGAAAAACACTCATTCACGAGGTAAGAAAACTTTCCACTCAGTTGCCTTTTAATCATTCTAATGAAATCAAAGGGAGAGTCTGCTCTTATGAACATTCCAGCCCTCGCAAAGGACATTTTTTAACAGAAAGAGAGTAGGACTCAACTTTACAGCCTTCACATGCAAGAGAACCGAGCATGAGTTTAATAACATTATTCGTTTTCATTTTTTTATAGATGCCTTCTTTATTGGCCAGTGATATTAGTTACTTATTTATGGAAGTGCTATACAGTTTTAAACAAATGTATTTATGTTAAAAAAAAAAACTAGTTGCTCTAAAGATCAATGTTGCTCATGGTCTGTGCACTGTTATACACAAATGGTGAACGTGGCAGATTAGTGAATGAAGATCAGGAACCACCACTGACAGCCTCTGAGCCCAGACCGAAGTCCATGCAGGTGACTCAGGCTCTATGGAGACGGAAGAAGGGAGTCGGGAAAGCCTGTGGACAAGCTTTGAGGGTCAGTGAAGGAAACAAATGGCCTTGTGTTCCATGACTGACTGCGTGCGCTTCGGCTTCTGCGCCTGGGCTCCATCAGCCGGTTATAGGAGGGACGGGCACAGACTGTGGGCATTCCCTGCACCCCTCCCCTGGGAAACAGCAGCTGCATATGCCTGAGGAGATGGCAAGGAAGCGGGAGAAAGATAAAAAGTCTGGAGAAGTATAAAAACCCCACGGCTCAAATTCACACTAGCCCTGTGTGAAGGCAATAAACACATACAGGAAAACCAGGGCACCGTGGAGAAGCCATTGACTTGGGAGTGAAGAGACCTGGTTTGAGTTCCAACTATGCGTTTCTAACTGTGTGGAGACAAGCACTCTTTCCAGTCCTCAACATCCTCATCTGTGAACCATCCTGTAAAGTTACTTCATTTTTTCTCGACATCGTACAATACGTGCATTACCAAAATTTCCAATTTAGTAATGGGGCCCAACTTAAAAGAGACACTCTATTTGCTTCAAGGATACTCTCTCTTCACTAAACAACCTCCTTTGACATGCATGCACACACACACAACTGCAGTTAGAATTATAATCATTTGACTGTTAATATAATCACTGGCAAATGTTGGTCGTAAATACTAAGTGCTAACGGGGTCAGCTCCCTGGTGGACTCTGAGGAATGTGCCCGGTGGGTGGTGGAGGGAGCCACCTTTCCTGGGAAGTAGAGGGGAGTTTCCAGTGAGCTATACCTCCGAGGCCTTTCAAACACCCGCACTCCTTCTGCTGGACTCGACAAGCTCCACTTTCTTTTAACTGGTGTTTTCCCAGCCTTTTGGCAAAAGCATTTTTAATGTTGGGGGCTGAGCCTGGCACATAAAATCACAACTCTCCTCTCTCTGGAATTAAGAAAGCAGGAAGGCACAAGATGGACTTTTGCCTTCATGTGTTGAGGTTCAGACAAGGCTTTCATGAGACTCACTCAGAAAAAAACTCTCTGTCCACCCCTGGCTGGTGTGGCTCAGTGGATTGAGCACTGGCCTGCAAACCAAAGGGCCGAGGGTTCAATTTCCAGCCAGGGCACATGCCTGGGTTGCAGGCGAGGTCCTCATTAGGGGATGCTCAAGAGGCAACCACACATTGATGTTTCTCTCCCTTTCTTTCTTTTTCCCTCCCTTCCCCTCTGTCTAAAATATAAACAAATAAATAAAATCTTAAAAAAAAAAAAAAACCCTCTCTGTCCATTTACTACCCACCAAAGGGCTATTGTACCACAAAGTGTTCAAATGGCAAACTGAAAAGGAAGAAGCATAAAAACAAAATCAAACTAGTTTTTAGTATTTACTGAGCACTACTACCAGTTGTGCACAGAGAGATTAAAAAATAACATTCCTGGTCTCAATATGTTTGTAATCAAGCTAAAAAGTAAAGGTTAATTCACTCGGAGCAATCAGAGAGGGAGAAAACATTGTGTGATTGAGCACACAATTGGGTGACTTCCATTTTAAGACAAACTTCCCTTTCACTGCCTCACCCCCTGACCCTGCATTCTCCACATCTCAGGCTGAGACATCTTTCTGCAACGTAGAGCTAACCAGGCTAACTGAGTCACTGCCTTGCTCAAAGCATTTCAACAGCTCTACCTCAAAGTTCACAGTCCTCACCATGGTTTTAAAGGCCATGCAGGACTGCACCTCTGTTTGGCTTTGGGTCTTGCTTCTCATCACTCCCCTTCCTCCCTGGTTCCACAGGTGTGCCTGGAGTCAGGGTTCTGATGTGGACTGGGGCCCCTGTGCTCTGGCCCCCCCACGCCTCTCTGCTCACACTGCTCCCTTTGCCTCAAACATTCACACACTCACCCCCACCTCACTGACCACAGCACACGCTTCAAGTCTCAGCTGAAATGCTTTGACCCTTTGGGGCCTCTCTCCTGGTTCCCGAAGCCTCCCACCCTTCCACATCACAGCACTTGGAACCCTGTATTGTAAGTAGTTGTTTAACTGTCTGTTACCACTATTCTACTTTAAGATCTATGAGGCCAGGAGCCATGATTATCTGAGCACGATATTCCCTCCCAGGTTCCATGCACACTTTACACGTTCACTTAATATGTTCAAATGAATGCGCGTGCACTGTGGGTAGTAAGAGAAAATGAAGATTAATAAGGACCAGAATGCAAAGAAAGGAAGATTTCATGAAGAAGGTGCTACCTGACTTGGACCTTTATGATGGCCAGGATTTTGAAAAGGAAAAGAGATTACTTATGGTCAATAGTATAGGTGAAATAGTTTGAAGAAATAGAGGAGTATTCAACTAGCTGTAAACTAATGAATAAATAGACTAATAAAAATGAATAATTGAATGGCTTTCATGATGAAAGGAAGAATAATACGAATTTTTCTAAAAACATAAATCGTGCCCTTTATCAACATCCCCGAGAATGTGGTGATAAAGTATGCGGCCAGCAGTGAAAGAGTTAACCAGTGGTCACAAGTAACCAGTATTTCCCGAGTCCTATGTCACCTCTGACATCCTCCAACTCTCCCTCCACCTGGAGGTTTTGTTATTATTTTTACGAGGTCCAGGGATCTAGAAAAATGTCTTCCAGTTGCATCTGGGCTTTAACTATATACATTCAATGAGGGATTTTCCCCCCATAGTTCTCACCCTAACGCAAAAAGAAATTCAGTCTGTCTACCGAAAGTACATTCAGAGCAGAGTAGACTGACAGTTGTTTCAAAGTCGATCTTGAAAACATTTTTCAGATGTGATAGGTTCAGAGATTTACCCTCTTCTCAAATGCAGAGGATTATCCTGGAATTTTTTATTTGGTTTGCAATTTTCTTGACTCGAAGTCCTGATTAATAGGGGACACAGAGCCCCATATAGAAAAATCCAATACATTATGCTCTAGTCTAATACATCCTCAGCAACTCTCTTGCAAACCCACATTGTAGCATTCATACTCACTCTCTCCTCTGGGGGTTTGAGGGGCCAGGAAAGGGAGAAGTGAAGAGAAAGAAACCAGCTTCTTGGCAGCTTCTCAACAACAGCTCCAGCTCCCCAGCCCCTTCAAAAAAAAAAAAAAAATCTTTTACATAGCTGCTCTAACCCAGAAAATATGCATAGTTTCCTGACAGATTGGATAATGTGGAGATTTGAGAAAATTGTGCAATTCCCCTTATTTTCCTTTCACCCCCAAATGCTTCGGCTGCAAGTGCAACTTTCACCCACTCATAGTGGTGGTAGTTTCATTTTCCTCCACTGACGAGACGGAGCGGGGAGCAGTAGCCGAGCAGAGGTGAGCAGAGGCCCTGGTTCAGGCAGGGGCGCAGACACGACACTCAGCCCTGTGGGGGCTGCCCGCCCTCGCGTGGGTGTCAGCTGGAGGCCAGTCTCTCAGCAACAGCGCCCGCTGACCCAGCGTCACGGTAGTTAGCATTCACAGACAACACAAGGAAACCTTCCAACTTGGACGTTCGAAAATCAGAAGGAACCTGAATCCTAGCTCACAGTTGCCAAGAAACTCTATATGATGCAGGTGCAAATCATTTTCCCCCCTCTTTTAAATTCAGACTCATTAAAATATGTATTTTGCAAGGGGATTAAATTCAAACATCTGGGAGAGGGGGGAAAACGTATCCACAACTCTCAAAATATTTTTTAACTGGGTTTTGGGTTGTGATTGTTTCTTAGGTTGGGGGTAAGAGGCTGCTTGCTGGTGGGATGACAGAAAGGGGCACAGGGAGAGTTAGAAAATGACTTCGAGGGCCCGGTCTTCATCAGCAGCCGTAATTGTGGGAAAGTAACCTGAAGATGCCGAACAACAGGAAATTACCAGAAGAATCTGTCAGCACAATCAGCTGCTATTTTCATTGTTCTTTGGCAAATTTATACACAGTCGGGAACACCTGGGCTGGCCTGAAGCCCAGGTTTGACTAATTGCCAGGGGAGAGGAGTCGTCATTTGTCTTCGGAGGGATTTCCTCCATTCGCTCCTCAAAACATGTGGTTTCACTTTTCCCCTCTCTCCGCAGGAAATGGCAGGACAGTGAGACGCAAAATAAATGAGTTCACTTCCAAGAGGTTGCCTCCTAAGAGGCCACTCCAAAAATAACTGTCTTGTGAGAGGTTGTTAATAACCGAGATTCTATATACTGTCCTCAGAAACAACATTTCAAAGGCACAATGATTTCCACCCACCCACCCCTCCCCCCAGCCCCTTGTCTTCCAAATGCAGGGCACCTGAAAAATCAAAGCCATGGGAGACGGAGAGCAGTGATCAGGTCCTGGGTCTTGCGGAGTAGCCCTTGTCACTCCGTTCCTTGACAACGCCCCACTCCTTGGAGGGCAGCCTTCCCTAAACCCTCTTCCCAAGGTGTGGAAGGTGGAACAGCAGCAGGTAGAGATGTCCCTCGCTCTTCCTTGCTGCCTAGCTTCTTCCCTCTGAAACCCAACATGGCAACTTCTCGGCAGCGAGGACCGAGGGGTACTCCTCAAAGGCATGCAAAGAGCCCTGCTCCTTTGCATTGCCTGCACCTCAGGCAGAGTTGGTGTTAGATCTGTGTTCATTGAATGAAGATCGCTTGTGGGTTTTGCACAAATCACCTGCTTTGTGGCATCCTGCCCAGGAATGGGTGTAGGAATTTATAAATTTCTTGAACTTCAAGGGATCACCTTTTGACTAGAACCACCTGCCAGAGTGACAGCCTTCTCCCCTAACCTCTCTCCATATTTTTATAGCTTAGCATACTGCTACACCCCCCTCCCCGAGCACACACAACTTCTGCCTCGTACCCCTCTCATTATTACAAGCTCTGGCCAAGATATCCTACTTGGGTAGCAGATTCATGTTTTATATTCCTCCTTGAAGCCAACAGAGCTTTCTAACTTAATTGCCTAGTATTTTAAATGTGCTGATTGGGAAATGTCACAGTGACGGTATGTTTCATATTGAAATGTACATCCGCCTTTGGTATATTTTCACCTGCGTTGTGTTCGACCTTGGCAGTGATTTAGGGGTTCTGGCATCACGTCAGCAAAGAATCAACTGCTTTTCCTTTCTTCCCTTCTTTCTGGTTTAAAGCATTTGGAGCACACAGCAGATCATTACTACCCTGGGTGCAGCCAGCAACATTTGGGTTTGATTTGGTTGCATGCGCAGACCCCTTTCTCAAAGTCGAACTGCACTGTAATTCTAAACTGACCCACCTTCCCCCTAGCAAAGGTGAAAAAATGTTATGGAGAGTTTTACAACCCACAGCCCATCATTTATGCAGAACACTGGGAGAGTCCAGACTTGGCTTATTTTCACTAACTTCAAGATGTTTTGACATGTTTATTTGTTTAATTTGTTTATTTTGACTAGCTCTGATTATAATTGGCAGCAGTGTGTAGAATTAACATTAGACAGTGTCTTAGACTTGTCTGTTACAATGATGCAGAAAGAATGTGAAGAGAAATCTGCCCGCTACGTGTAACAATAGCAAGTGGGCAGGAAAACTGCAAGAGGTTTCTTTCACAAAGAGAAATGCAACCTCGGTTTTCAATTTTATTTAAAAACGTACACGACTATTGTAAAAACTATACTTGCATGCTAACATTTCTTTTATCCAATAAACTTGCCCCCTCTGCTAATATACTCGTACGACAGTTACTGAAAGTGGGATTTTTAACAATCTAACCTTTGGAATTTGTGTATTGAGATTTTTTTTTATTGTTCTGCCTATGGGTCTTTAAAAATAAAGGCCCAATAACTATTCGATAATGTTGCAGCAATGTTAGAAAAGTACATAGTAGCCAATGCAGGTATATGGTTGAAAATGTATTTTCTGAACTCTTTGTCTAAAAATCCCTGCACAATGAGATTTGCACCTCAAAAAGAGTTTATCTGAGTTAGGCAATTATTTCCTGGACTTTTGCCATATTTGCCAAGACAATGGGCAGGTCACATTGACTTTCTCCTGGTGCATGCAGGGGTGTGCACAGAAAGCTTGTTTCACAGGGTCGATCCACACTCTACGTATAAAAAATATATAATCCATCTTGAGAGGGAAGAAATTCTGTGTTCCTGGTTTGGCCAGACCACCCATGGAAGTCCTTGTGTCCTTTGCAAGCGTTAGTCCTGAGCCAGCTCACAGTGTCCTGTCCCCTAGCCTTATTCCCTGCCCTGGCACGTGTCCCTGGGCATGGCTACGAGAGCATCTGGTCACAGCTCCTTAAAGGGGAAAATAAGAAATCCGTTCATCTACATATTCTACTGCCAATTATGCACAGAGCACAAACATGCTTCCCTCACATTTATTATCCCATAAATATTTTCCCCATGCGCAGTATGGTATACTGCTGTGTGTGATCCTGCCTTGGAACACCATATGCGCTCTGCGATGGGGGCCAAGTCCAGGCTGCCATGTCTGTGCCAAGCAGCCCAGAGGTCTCTGTTGTGGAATACTTACTCAGAGAAGCCTGGAGTCTCTAGACCATTGATCCCTCAGCTTCTGTTACCCTTTAACTTAAATCAGACTTCCTTGGGGGCAGAAAAAGCCACCCTAAGAGCACAAGAGGGACCAGTGACACCATGCTGGACCCAAGGAGTTCCCGGTTGGGCTGTATTTGAGTCGCCAGCTCATGTAGTTAAGGGGAACTGGGAAGATAGATTTCTCTAAAGGGACACTGAAATGTTCTTTGTAGGAGACTGAAAATATATTACTTTACCTCCAGTTGCAATGACAAATACAGGAATTGTGTAGCTACAGGGCACAGGTTACAAGATGAGGCATTGAGGGCAGTTTAAAAAATATAACATGGACATAAACATCAAACTTGCTAAGAAACTAGATCTCAGTTCTTCCCACCACAGAAAATAATTCTGTGAGTGATAAGAGGCGACAGAGGTGCTAGCTAATGCTGCGATGGCCATTACATCGCAACATGTAAATGCGTCATGCCAATGTGTTGTATCCCCGGAACTTATGTTGTATGTCAAATATATTTCAACTTAAAAAATACAACATAGAGAAAGAAAGAGTGATGCAAATTTCTGCCTTCCCCAAATTGCATTTTGAGTTTTCCCAAAGGGAGAACAAGGTGGTGAAGTATGAAGGACAGAAACCCCCGAGCGGCGACTGCAGTGGCCCAGGTCTTGCACAAACACAGTCCCCACACCCTATCCATGTAAAGCTTTGCAGGAAGCAGAGTCAGTCACCAGGCCAATCCCCTGGAAGAACTGGTTTTGGGGTGAGAGAGAAGAGTGGAGGTAAATGTCAGAAGCAAAGAGGTTCTTCAGTATTTGGGGTAGAGATCCAAACATTGTCCTTTCCCATTTTGTTACTGAACTCAAGGAGGTGCCTCTTGGGGAGCTCTATTCAAAAACAGGATGTGGTTGTTGCAAAGTAGTTTTATTTACTTGTGGCAGATAAATGAGTCCAGACCTTGCTTGCTTATCTACACTCTTTGGTCAATTACGCATGGGTTTCAGTTGGCTATTCTAGTGGGTTGAGTTCCTGTCAAACTCATCCTGTTTCGTTGGTCTGCAAAATACTTTGCTACCTGTGAACATTTACAAGGTAACATTTAGGAAGAACTGCCCAGACCCTGAGACCATTTTTCCCTCTAACAGTTTCTCATGATCACTACCTCAGCAGGTCTGACAATGAAGAAGAACTGTTGAGGACTTTCAGAGACTGGCCCATCAGGGAGAACTTCAGCCAGGACTCTGGACTTCAGAGGGACAAATAACAAGTATGGAAAGGAGAAGGGTTACTGTGTAACATTCACTGAACTACTTGATTCCAAGAACTCAAATGCCTGACTCCCTGGGTACTGGGCTCACCAGGACTTCACCTCTCATTTGCACCATTTCTGCTAACGTGTTTGGAAAACTAACCCCAACGTAAAGATAAGGAATTCAAACTTGCACCCAGGGGCAGAGGCAAAGGTAGGATTTAGAGTCTTTCCTTTTAGTCAAGAAAAAAAGAAACTGCATAGATTTGTAACAAGGAACACAAGGAAGACACCCACCTTCCACTTGTTAAAAATTTCACTGTCACCATAGTTGTAACCAGTGTTAACAGAAGGGTGATGGGAGAGTGAGAAGTTCTGCCTCCAGTTTCCACTCTGCCCTTATTTCAGAGACCAAGCTCTTGCCTTATCTATTCTTTACTTTCTCCAGTAGTTCGTTTGTTCAAAGTACATTGCACTTCTTGGAAAAGAAATGTGTCATACGGACAGTGTTATTATTATTACCTATCTCCAAGGGGAGAGTTAAATTTTTAATATGAAATGGGTTGACTTTCTTTTTGGTTAAGCTAAGTAATGACACATGGGCCATAAGCGTTTTTAAGCTCCATAGATATAGAGGTTATATAAATACAAAGCAGTATTATTGAAATGAAACTTCTTTAGGGTGTTTGCCTGGGGACAGTGTGTTAAGAATGTCTTACAAGAGAAGATTAAACGAGAGATAGTCTAATGAAGTGTTGCTGCCAGTGGCTCCTTCAGGGCCACTGCTGACTCCCGCTGGGCTGCTGGGTGATGGAGAATTAGGAGAGCAACCAAAAAGTGGCTAACTGGAAGAAGAATTTTAAAACCAATGTAGTCCTATGGCTTCAGAGAGATCCCAAACTCATTACATTGAAAATTATCAAGACATAGTCAAAAATCTTTCAGGATAATAATACCTTAGATGTGTTCACCTTAAAAAAAAAATTCCCTGTGCTAATCATTGGGTAAAAACCTCTGACTTTCAGAAATCAGACTCATTTGCTAAAGCAGAAGTTCTTTTGGCTTACTCTCCAGTCATCTGAAGAAGCACCCAAGCTATGTCCGAGATTAATAGAACAATTGTCAGAGCAGCAGGAAGGGAGCCAGGACGCTGGCACTGTGGCTGCAGGGGGCTTGCTCCAGAACTGAGGAGATGAGGTCAGTCCGAAGGTTTTACATTGCCAGCCTCTGCCCTGAAGTCATCCCCTCCTGGACTTTCCCCTGCCACCCACACAACCAAGGATGGCAATGTGACATCAGGGTGCTGTTTCTGATGTCACATTCCCTGGTGCCACTTTACAGAGAAAGAGAGCTGAGAATGACTATCAAGCTAACAAATAAAATAAAAATAAGAAATACTTATACACGTAAATATCATATCTTGTAAAATATATAAAATAACTGCCCAGCTAATGAGTTAAATACGCACTGGGAGACCTGACTTCTGCCCCACTGCTAGCGCCATGCAGGAGACCAGGGGGAAGGCACTTGGTCCTTGCCAGCTGAAACCACCACGCCTGGGGAGTGAGGGCTACAGCACAGAAAGGCTCTCCCAGCTTGGGCCACTCGGCAGAGCAAAGCAGCCTGGGAGACCGGGCTTTGAAACAGGCAAAACCTGTGCCAATATATAGTGTTATTTGCCCTGAGGGTTGAAGTAAACGAAAATAATTCAAGACTTCCGACCAAGATGGAGGCGTAGGTGGACACACTGTGCTTCCTCACACAACCAAAATTAAGGACAACAAAGATTCAGAAACAAGAAAACAACCCGAACTGATTGAAAAATTGAACTGTACAGAAGTCCAACAATCATTCACCCATACCAGTAAGAGGGGCGGAGTCCCGGCAGGAAAAAGTGGAGGTTGGTGGACTCAGGCGTGCAGGCAGCAGCAGCTGGCAAACCCTGGGCATGGAGTGGCAATGGTGCAGATCCAGTGAGGCCATGCAAGGTGCATGGCTGACCAAGTGGTTTCACATTTGCGCACAGATAATCCAGGCAAAGGGGAAGTGGTGGAAGGGACTGGATTCCGAGAGAGAGCGGAGCAAGCGCCATTGTTCCCTCTCAGATCCCGCCCCCACATACAGCGTCACTACCCAACGACTGGGCTGCCCCACCCTGGGGAACACCTAAGGCTCTGCCCCTCACTACGTAACAGCTGCGACCAGACCAAAAAAAAAAAAAAAAAAAAAATGGCTCAAACTGGAGAACAAATCAAAGTCTCAGAGCCAATTCCTCTAAGCGACGAAGAGACAGTCAACCTATCAGATGCACAGTTCAAAGCCCTGGTGATCAGGATGCTCACAGAATTGGCTGATTTTGGTCACAAATTAGACAAACAAATGAAGGCTACACTAAGTGAAATGAAGGAAGACGCATGGGGAACCAATAGAGATGGAAGGAAAACTGGGACTCAAATCAATGGAGTGGACCAGAAGGAAGAAAGAACCAAACAAACAGAAAAGAATGTAGAAACAAGAATTCAAAAAAATGAGGAGAGGCTTAGGAACCTCCGGGACATCGTTAAACGTCCCAACATCCGAATTATAGGGGTCCCAGAAGGGGAAGAAGAAGAGCAACAAGTGGAAAACTTATTGGAACAAATAATAAGAGAACTTCCCCAATCTGGCAAAGGAAATAGACTACCAGGACGTCCAGGAAGCTCAGAGAGTCCCAAAGAAGTTGGACCCAAGGAGGAACACACCAAGGCACATCATAACTACATTAGCCAAGATTCAAATGAAGGAAAGAATTCTAGAAGCAGCAAGGGATAAGGGGACAGTCACCTACAAAGGAGTTCCCATCAGACTGTCAGCTGATTTCTCTAAAGAGACCTGACAGGCAAGAAGGGGCTGGAAAGAAGTATTCCAAGTTATGAAAATCAAGGACCTACATCCAAGATTGCTCTATCCAGCAAAGCTGTCATTTAGAATGGAAGGGCAGACAAAGTGCTTCTCAGATAAGGTCAAGTTCAAGGAGTTCATCATCACCAAGCCCTTATTATATGAAACATTAAAGGGACTTACCTAAGAAAAAGAAGATAAAGAATATGACAGCAAAAAGACAGCAAACACACATATTAACAACCACATCTAAAACAAAAGCAAATAAGCAAACAACTAGAACAGGAATAGAACCACAGAAATGGAGATCATATGGAGGGTTAGCAACAGGGGAGTGGGAGGACGAGAGAGGGGGAAAAGGTACAGAGAATAAGTAGCATAGACAGTGGGTAGAAAATAATCACGGGGAGGGCAAGAATAGTGTGGGAAAGGTAGAAGCTAAAGAACTTATGACACATGGACATGAACTAAAGGGGGGGAATGTGGGTGGGAGAGGGTGTGCAGGGTGGAGGGGAATGATGGGGGAGAAATGGGATAACTGTAATAGCATGATCAATAAAATATATTTAAAATGGCTACAAAAACTAAATCAATGATCAAGTCAGAAATATCAAATGGTCTGAGAGAAAAAATTATATGGTATATATTACATATATGTATGTATATATCTCCACACCTCAATATTGTAAGTCATGAAACATTCAGGAAATCTAAAATGCTTCAAACCCAACACATGATTTTCCTATTTAATAAAAAACAGAACCATGTCCTCTCATCTTTCTAGAGAATGTCCCTCTCTTGTCTTCCAAAATGCTCTTAGTGAAGAACTCTCCTATTTTGTCCTTTTTGTTACATGCAGGGTGGGGCACACGTAGGTTTACAGTGGTCCATGTGGAAAGTAGTAATACAAGAATAAACTGCGTTTCGAATACTCACAGCTGTAAACCTACTCGTGCCCCGCCCTGTACAAGGTTTATAAGGCTATACAGACACAAAGTAGTGTTATTTGATTCAATGTGAGATTATATTCCATTTGATTCAACGGACATCTGCTGAGAAGTCCCTGCCTTGAGCAGGCTGGGCCTCCCCACCACAGCTTCATTCAGACTCTGCTTTCTCCCCGGCTTTTGTTTTTCACACAGGCCTCTTCAGCCACCTGCCTCTCCCTGGCCCTCCCTGCCCTGGACCTCCAGGCTGAAGGGGCCATCAGCGGCCAACCCTGGAAGAGGGGGTTTTGGGATCCCTGTGGATCCTACACAATCTTGCACAAGGTCTCAGCCAAACAGACTCTACTTTGGGGTGTTGTCTGGGCTCCCATTCTGGGCACCCGGCTGGGGGTTCTCGAGCTCCTAGTCTGTCAGCCATTTGGCCCCCTGGCCAGCTCTTGGCCATCTGGACTTCCCAAGGGTCAGAATCTGGCCGTTGATGTACCTTACACCCAACCTGGGCACAGAGCCAGGTAGACAGCTGCTAGCCCCCAGGCAGAAGGTTCTCGGGGTTCCAGCTAGGGTTGTCCAAGAAGCATCGGGAAGGGGCCATCGTAAGAACATTCCACCATTCTTCTACGCACTTTGTGTCCCCCTTTCTCATCTTCTCTTTCTTTAATTGTCTTTCCCCTTCTTTCCTTTCCTGAGTGATAGGCACCTACAATTACCATTGTATGGACAGCCAAAGAAATTTCTGGCTACTTCACACTTGCAAAACAGCTATAAGAAACCCATTTCCTCTCTCTGCCCACCTTGCTCCCACAACTCCTTGGCAAGTTTGTACTTTCAGAACACCACCATCAATTGTGTTCCAGATAAGAATCGGGCCCCACAGGCCTGGGTGTTCCCATACAGCCCAGGTTTGCTCTTCTCACACCTCCCACAAAAAACCTCATGTTGCCCCCTCAGGAGTCAGACCAAACCAGGAGGTGGTGGCTTTTCTGGGGAAGGAGACCCTTAGCCTGGAAGTGGACGGGGCCAGGTCCAACTGTTGTCTGCAGGTAGGAGGTGAACAACTTCATACCCACAAGGGGGGCTACTTAGTTCTCAATTTGAAACCAACCAACAACTACAACAACAACAAAGATTTTTGAAGAGCAACAAATCCTCTTGTATAAAAAAAAGAAAGAAAGAAAGAGGAAAATGCTGCTCGGCAGTTTCCCCCAGAGGCTAAAACTTGAGTGACAGGCTCTCACCAAATCACATTTATTCCTAACAGTGAAAAATACACATGTGGCCATGGTTGGACTTGAAGATACAGGGCAAAGGGTGAAACGTAAAGTCCAAACAGCCAAAGATCAGACATCTCTTAAGCAAAATTCTTGGTATACTTCCATTCAATAAACAGAGGGGATTTTAAACTTCAGCGAGACAGAGGTGAAGGGATTGCAAGAGCCGGGCAAAGGCATAGATGGCTCTCTGTTGCCACCCAGTGGGGAAGTGCTGCCTATGGCCAGACTGGGCGGTGAACCAGTTCCCGGCAGAAAAAATCAGTCTGCTTAAGATCACGTTATCTCCTCCAAAGAATTACTAAAGGTTCCAGAATGTCCCCTCCACTTCTCCTGTCCTCCCTCCTCCCTCATTAGCTGCCTTTGCTTGTCTTTGCGATAAAGGGATCTTGGCTGGCCTCTTGTTGACTGAAAAACTCAATATTAAAAAAGAAAGAAAGAAAGAAAGACCGGCTTTTGCAACATTTGCACCAAATCTGCAGTTCCCTTAATTGGTTGAAAGGGTGGGGGAGAGGAACGTGGAGAGAGAATGGATGAGAACCAGGAGGGAGGGGGAGCCTGGCTTCATCTGAGCGCCAAACGGGAAATAAGCCCTTTTTATGGACTCGTTTGGTCCTCCTCTACAAAGGCTTCTCTAATTGAGGGAGGAAGCAGACAAAAAAGCAGTTTTAAGTGACTTTTGATTCTTCCTGAGGAATGCTAAAGTTTGTGGTCGATCTGGAGAGCAGATAACAGGGATTCTCTAGTCACTCTTTAACCCAAAATGAAGTGTTTCATTCAAATTGTCCTGGAATTTTTGTTTCCAGCACATGCCTGGCTTGTCGCTCAGTGGGTCTCACATCTTCCTTTGATGCAGCTGGTATGGCCCAGGAGCCAGACCCTGTCTTTCTAAACCTTGGCCAGCTATCCACAGTGTTCGCACCAGGCAGGTCCCAGGCAGGGTGCCAATGACCTGGGAGGCATCAGGAACCTCAGCATATATTGCAGGTAGTTTCAGATTATATACCCCTGAACCCTAGGTTGCACTGGGACCCTGAAAATGTTTAGCTCAAGTATCTTTAAAAATTATTTTATTTTTTAAAACATAACGTGCAGCCTGGGTGGTGTGACTAGTTGGTTGGAGCACTGTCCCGTAGACAGAAAGGTTGCAGGTTTGATTCCTGATCAGAATGTTGCTCTCTCACATCAATGTTTCTCTCTCTCAGATCAATGGAAAAATGTCCTCGTGTAAGGATTTTTAAAAAAGTAAAACGCACTATCGAATGTCTTACACATCAAATTTTAATACATCAGGACAGCAATATGCTAATTGTGTGTCTGCACATTTTAGAGACCTAGGTCTATGCACGCCTGCTCTTAGCAGAGCACGCACGCGTGTTCTCAGAGTGCGCACTGGCCGCTCAGCGAGAGCAAGCCAGGCTCGGCGCGTCGGCTCGGAGGCCGTGCTGTCTCAGCATGTCATCGCTGTACCACAACCAGGAGGGAGATGGCAAGACTCGTGAGAACATCCCATTACAGATAATTTCAGCATTCATTATACATTTTGGATGCTTTTTAGTTAACTTGTCTCTGTGATGAATGATATTAACAGATGTTAAATACTGGAAATAATTCAACTTAATTTTTTTGTTTTAAGAATCCAACTATTCCTCTTTTGGGCTTTGCATCAATTTATTTGAAGAGTACCTAGAGAATGCAATATGAGCTCATTTGAAACTGTTGCCATTTGCAAATACTTATCTGCAGGAATTAGAATTTTCATGACACTGTTCTACACAAACAAAACAGACACCCTACTAATAAAACCAGGATACTGTTTGTCAGCAAATTTTATTAACAAATGCAACTACAGACTTTCATTGTTGGGAAAAGTGTATATAAAACAGTGTAAGCTTTGTAGTCTGTTATGGGCTAAATGGTGTAACCCCAAAATTGACATGTTAAAGTCTTAACATTCAGTAGCTTAGCATATAACCACATTTGAAAATAAAGTTTTAATGTTTTGATTAAGTTAAAATGAGGCCATTAAGGTGGGTCCTCATCCAATCTGACTGGTCTCCTTAGAAGGAGAGGGACTGTGGCCACACAAGGAGATTGTGCGCAGAGGGCACAGGAACAAGGCAGCCATCTGCAAGCCAAGGAGGGAGGTCCCGGGAGGAACCAAATCTGCCAGCACCTTGACCTCAGACTTCTAATCCTCAAGAACTAAGAGAATAAATGTCTGTCCTTTAAGCCACCCAGAGTGTGGTATTTTGTTACAGCAGCCTGAGCTGAATGATACAGAGTCGAACAAATAGGCCTGACACTTCCTACTCTGCCACATGCTACCTGCATGGTCTTTAAAAATAATAATAATGATAATTTATTGAAAAATAATTTATGTGTCATAGAATGTGTCTGTTGTAAGTGTAAACTTAATGATTTTTAGTATGTTTACAGAGTGCTGCAACCATCATATCGACGTCTATGTGGTCTTAAGAAAGACACTTACCCTCTCTGGACCTCAATTTCTTTACCTGTGAAATGGGGCTCATACCTTTTCCATGGGTTTTGAGAATTTAATTACATAACAAAAACATGTGGCACATGTGTCGGTTACCTTCCTCCTCAGTCTCTGGACGGGCCCTTCCATGCTAACCCAACCAAGTCTAAAATCCGTGGTGCTTGCCATCCCCGAGTTTCCTGTCAAGGCTCCAGCCCCTGCAGAACTCGGCACACAGGCACCCTGTACTCCTGCTCATCACCTCCTCCCCCAAGGATTCGGTCCATGGCTTTGAGACCCCAGATACGGTCTTCCCCTTGGGACAGGCAGCCAGTGATCCCTGCCTCCTGGTGTTCATGTCCTCAGGGAACTCTCTTCCCTGGAGTTCTAGATGAACCAAATAAACAGAGTGCAGCAGAAATGATGGGATGTCACTTCTGAGAGTAGGTGACAAAGCATGTGGCTTTTTTCTTGGGTATCTTCTCTCATCTCTCCTGTTTATGCACCCTGCCTGAGGGAGGTGAGCTACCCTGCAGAGACTTAACGTAAGGAACTTCTGCCTCCAGCCAACAGCCAGTGGGGGCCTGGGCCATGCCAACAGCCATGTGCATGCGCTTGGACACAGATTGCCTCCCAGCAGAGCCTCAAAATAGCCACAGCCATGAGCCAAAATTGATACTCCCCTGCAGCCTGTGAGGAACCCTGAGTGAGGGGTCCCCAGCTAAGGTGCTCCAGGATTCCTGACTCACAAAAACAGTGAGGTGATAAATGTTTGGTGTCTCACGCTGCTTAAAGGGTAATTTGTTACACAGTGATAAATAACCGATGCACCCACCTTCAAGTATTCTAGAAGGAAAGGGTCAAAATCAGGCTGACCTCTTTGCAAAGAACCTACTCTTCTTAGTGCTCAACACACCATCGAAATCAAATAATTAACCAGTTATATCAGCCCACACTTGGCGTTTAAGAATTTGCTAAAATTTTAGTTGCTACAGCTGCTCCCTCTTCTTCCCATGCTCTGAAAAACTCAGGAATCACGTGGCCCGTGTCTCCTGCAAAAGACTCACCACCCTTCCTACAAAGCAATTCAGTTTGGTTTGCCTTGCACCTCAGCTCTCTAATGAGCTCAAAAGAAGTCATGATTTTACAGATTATCTAACTTTCTCTCATTGCAAGGCCAGAAGCAGTATTCTCTATGGCTTTTCACATCTTAATTGGAAGTGGAACCCCAGGATGGGTTTGACTTTTGATCTCTCCCTTCCTTTCCTTCTGACCAGATGCTGTGACGCAGGCCCCAGAAGCCCACATAACCAAGGCAAGGAGGCCCAGATTTACCCTTTAGTCCTCGGTCTACAGCTGATGGCCCCACATAGTTCAATGACCCATGAAAGCAGATAAGCTTGTTGGCCAAGAAGCAAGGGAAGAGGACTGCCTTAGCAATGAGATTTGAAGGCCATCAAGGCTGCCCTCCACTCACTGTTTGAAATTCCCCCCATTAAAGTCACTAATGAGATTGATAACACACCTGTTGAAGTCAGGCCAGCAGGGAAAAACAGTAAACTTGGGGGTAGGCTATTTGGTTCTTTGTCCAGTTACCCACCAACTGGGCAGTTTGTTTTGGGCAATTCACTAGAATTATGTGTGCATCAGTTTTCCTTATCTATTAAAGAAGGACCTAGATGATACCCCTTATGACAATATAAAAATTAAATTCCAAGTTTATCAGAGTCTTCTCCTCTGATTTGCATTGTATTACTCTGGGCTCCTTCAGAAACTCCCATTTTTACACTGGGCTGTAAGCCACAGGACTGACCAGTTAAGTCTTCAGGAAGTTCAGGAAAAGTGCGGTAACTTTTTTTTTCACACAATTTCCCTACTTCCCCCACTCCCAACACAGGCACATAAGCTACCAGAGTGAACACGTGACCTAGACCCAGCTGATTACTCAGTACAATTGGCCCTTGAACAATGTGGGTAGGGGCACTGACCTCCGGCAGTCTGAAAAGTTAACTACTAAGAGCCTACTGTTGACCAGAAGCTTGACTGATAATATAAACAGTCAACACATATTTTGTATATTACATGTGTTATACCTGTATTCTTACAATAAAGTAAGCTACAGAAAAGAAAATTATTAAGAAAATCGTAAGAAAGGGAAAATATATTTACAGCATTTATTGAAAATAGTTTGCGTGTAAGTGGCTCGTGCAGTTCAAACCTGTACTGTTCAAGGTCAGCTGTACTTTAATCTGTCAGCCAACAATGGCTCGTCTCGGAAATGAACATGGGAGCCCTTCTCTTGGGTTGCTGTAAAGGCCCTGCAGAAAGGAGTTTTCCCGATGTTTGCTAAGCCAGGAGAGTGTGCTTTGGGGAGTGCTGGCCACCATCTGGGGAACCCTGCTGCAGAATGAAACCAGACAAGGACAGGGGAGGGAAAGAGGGAGAGGTCTCTGGTAGGGTGTGTCCCAGATCCAATTTCTAAGACTGATCCTGCAACGCTTTAGTCTCTCGGAGCAAATCTAGGGCCCTTCCCAGGTATGAGTTCATAATGTAGCTGGTCTGACTCGAGTTTCATTTCCTTGCCAGTCAAAGAATCCTTATAAATACAAGAGATTGAGAGGATGTGGAGGTAATTAAAACAAGTTCTGTAGGATGGAGGACAAAATGAAAGTCTTCGGACTAGAGTGATGGGACAGTTTAAGACGCAGGACCCAGGGACCTCAGGTGAAATATCCAACTTGATCCCTGTCCAGATGCACATGGCTGCAGATTGCCAATTTGTTCTTAGAAGTTGGAGAAGGAACAGAAGTTAGTTTTATGCAAGATCCTTGTCAAACTCTCAGGCCTCAGGGTATGCTGGGCATGGTTTCTTTCAAGCTACATTTGTCCATGAAAACTAATTGTTAGAGCCACCCATACCCATTGAAAGGCCCAACAGAGCAGCCTGTGCATCTCTGATGCAGGCAGCGTCTGTTCTGGAAGTGTAATGCGGCCTGGGGACAATGTCACGGATGAGATTGCCAGGTTACAGAATTCAGGGTGCTTAGAGCAGTGGCGCTGACACAGACAGGAAGCGTGGGTGTGGAGAGGCATGCAAAGCAGAGTCAGACATTGTCCTCTCTCACCCAGTCCCTATGATGGGCAAGGGCGAAGGAAGCACCTTGGCTGTGGAGCCATGAGTTACCAACAGCTCCTAAGGGGATAGAGCCCATGGCCTTGGCCTTGGTCTCATTAAAACTAAGCTGGAGCCAGATGAATTAATCATAAAAATGACCACTTGTCTGTGTAGCACACATTTTCCCAGGGCACAGTTCTGGGTTTAAAGGGAAGTTACATTAATAACAGCAATCCATATATTGCTGAGTTTTTCCACTCTGCTTGCTCGAATGGAATATCCATCCCCCAATGAGTTCCCCAAACTTACAACTTGGGACCTCGGAGGGAGTTCTCCAATGTGTAGAAACGAGCCCTGACAGCCACAGGATGGAGTCCACCTCCATACTCTTTCCCTCCTGTCTTCTTCTGCCCCTTAAATGTCACCAAAAAGGATTGCTACTGTGTCCTCCAGATGCCCACAACGCACCAGTGCTACATGCCGCAGAAGTACAAAGAAATCTTCCTCTGACTCCTGACACCACCGACAGGAGCCACGGACCACCAGCACTGCACCTTGTAAAGACACTCTCTCTCTCTCTCTCTCACACACACACACCTTACTAACAAGATCTGTCACCATGACCTCAAAGAAGAGGTGTGTTACACCCTAAATTGTAAAGGGACCCTTGGGACACAGCACTTTTTCCATTCCCATATGTAGTCTTTTTCTTTCATTCCCCATGGACCCAGATGTGACTCCGTGGTGCGAGCAGGAAACACGCTCCAAGACAACTCCCACGGTGGGAGCACACACCTCGCCTACCCCTCCCCTCCCTGCCATCTAAAGTGTCCCTGGGCTCCATAATCGATCTGTGGGTCACAAGCCTGTGCTTCCCTTTGATATTTTGGTTGCATGTACACAATTTCTATTTTGCGTAGCACAGCAGATAATACAACAGTCGCTACTGGATCTGGTCATGCTTGAGAAGGAACACTCCTTGACTCGTCTTGCTTTAGAGGAGGGGTTCACACTCCTGCACGTCACAGTGCAGAGAAGGTCAATGCAATAGGAGTCATCTCAAAATGACAGGCTAGAGTCTATTTTTTTTTCTTTGTTCCTTGCCAGTCATCTTACCGAGATATACATGGACCTAAAAATAGAAAATTTGGCTGCAAAGCAAAAGAGACAGTGGGTTGCGACTCAGGCAATCAGCCAACCAGGGAAGTCCATCTTTAATAAAAAATGCTGTGAGTTCCTGGAGCACGTGGTAACTTCTTAGATTTGAATTCAGGCCTTAGGTACCAGGCCCTCTTATATTCCCACTCCTGTGTTAGGGACTTTCTTATATAGTCCAGTTTAATCTCCATGATTGAACTGTGCCAGCTATGATGTTTGAAACAAAATATGTGCTGCTTTACCTTTTGTTCTCCAAGCAACATGTGTTCATTCTAAAAGAAAAAATCTGATAAAAGGAGACATTTAAAAATTATCTATAATTCCTCTGCCTGGAGAAAAGTATTTTAATATTTTGATATATGTGATATATATTATTCTACCATATTTTCTATGTATATATAACATATTATTTATAATGTTACCATTTTTAAGTTTTTTCTGAACAAGATAGTGGTGAATTTTTTTAGAACATGAAATACAATTTTTTCTATAACATGTTAAAGTTATATTGAATTCCATCATACATCCTACATCAGAATACATTTAGTGGCTTCCCTATCATCGAAGACTGAAGGAAGCTCTTTCTAATTTTTAGTTATTATATGCTTTGATCACATTCTAATCACAAAATCTTTGTACATAGATGTGATTATTTCTTTCAGATTGATTCCAGCAAGTAAACTTTTGGGGTCACAGCATATGAAAAATTTTAAGACTTTTCTTCTGTATTGCCAAATATCCATACAGAAAAGCCATAGCAATTTATATGGTCAAAAGTGGTATAATTTCCCTGTAACACTGCTGGTATTTTCATTTTTACCTTAGTTTGGAAGAAAAATTAACTTTCAATTGTTTAAAATGTGTAATTTTTGACATTTTCCAGTAAGTTGATTATCTTCTCCATATATTTACTGGCCATTTACTTTTCTTCTTATATAGAGTGATATTCATTTTTTTGTCCCTTTTCTATTAACTTGCTTCTTTTTTTCTTGTTGGTTTAGAAATGCTTTTTATTAAATCTCCCGTATGCATCATAAATATCTTGTGATTAACTCTTACATAGGTACCAGAAACACTATCTCCCAGTTTGCCTTTAATATTATTTAATCTTTGATATATGTAAGTTTTCATGATCAGTTTTTTTGGAGTCATATTACTCCGATGGTTTTTGTACTGTCATACCACTTAGAAAGGCCTCCAGAGACTATTTTAAAAATTACTTCCTTATCTTTTCTAGAACTGTCAAGTTTTACTTTCACATTTAAATCTTCACTTTGGGTGTGGTCTGAAACAGAAATCTACCTTGATTAAATGGTAACCCTTTCTCTTCCCGCTGAGCTGAAATGCCAAAGTTAGCACATGCATTCTGTTATATTTCAAGTCTATTTCTATTCCCTTTTATTGACTGAGCACACAGAGTCTATCTGTCATTATTCTGTGCCCAGCTTTTTCCTCTTCTGTTTATCCTGCTCTGCAGCTGGGGAAAAATATGCCTTTTCTATACAAAATGTTTTTAGATCTGTTTTTTAGATCTTCTTGAAAAGCAGAGTGAAAATAATGATTAACCATGAATTTATAAATTGAAGAGCATCATTTCAAAGAAAAGTATTCATTTCTAGAGTAATGGATTTTAATCCTAGTGTTTTTGTCACTGTTATCTACTAGAAACTGAAAGAGAGAAAAAAAAAGCCTTTTTGAAACTCTTGTCTCTCCCTTTACTGAGTCACATGGAGAGCTGAGAGGTGGCCAGAGAGCAAAGCTGTTGAACCCACATATATGAAGCAGACAGTGGTGACCTAGCCACATGGCCGTTTTCATCCCTTGCTGCTCGTTTGACGTGGTAGGGTAAGAACCCACGTATGATACTGGGTTGTGTGAATAGGCCTTTGATTCTACACAGAAGATTTCTATCACTCACTGTTGTGAATCTGTTTCTGGTCAACCCAGTTGGCCCAAATGGAGTGCTAATGAGGCTGAGGTCATAGGTTCAATACCAGTGTGGTCTAATTACCAATAAGTCAACAGTTGCAGGGCCTCAGCTTGTACTTCTAAACCAAGCCAGCATTCTGCATATGCCCAGCTTCGGTCACACAGGGGACAGGGTGAGAGAGCAGAGATAAATCAGAACAAACCTCCCACCACACTGGGATGCGACTCAGTGCCCTGCTGTCGGCAGGTCAGGAGCAGAGTTTTGGGTGTGAGCAAGGAGGGCACGTTCTTACATTGGCATGAGGGCCATCGGTGACTAGGGTGTCTTCCACCCCATCCTGCAGAGGGCCTGCCAAACTCCTGTCTCAAAGGGCTTATTATTCTAGTTCAGAGGCTAGAGATGGGGTGGGCGGCGGAGTCCCGTGCTTGCACGGGAATGTTTTCAGTAACCATGGATGACTAGGGAAGTGTCGAAAATTAAATGGTGGTATAACCCTTCTTTTAAATTTCATTATGAAGTACATCAAACATATTAAAGATAATTTGGAAAATCAGCAAAGAAAGAAAATATCCATTCTCACCGACACAGCACAGGCACAATTAGAAATTTTAGATTCACTTTTCATGACCATACTAACGTATTGTACAAATAACATTTTACAAGAGGGATCCACATTTTTTAGAGAGAACAAAAATCACCTACCATCTCTAATAAAGTGACTATTTTACATTTTCCCCACAGACTTCCAGTTCTCACCCACAGAAGTACAGCGTGTTGAGGGACCTCTCGTAAATGCAGAGGTCCTCAAAGCCACCTGACCCCCCAACTCGGCAAAAGGCCCATAATCCAAGTCCCCTGGGAAATAGAAGACACCTCCGTATTCTTGATTCTGCTCACACATCACATGCTGAAGAACTTTCTAATCACAAGTATTCAGTACAATATCATTTGGAAAACATCAAGAGGGGGAAAAAGTCCTGCTGCCTAATGTGAACACAGCAGAGCTGGCATTCCCTTTTAGAATATACTGTAATTTCTCATGGAAACACTTTGCGAAAAGCCAGTCATATATCGTAGCCCCTGAGTGTGAAACCACGGATCCCTCTAACCACACAAAACAGCTGTGCCCTCACGAGAAAGGTCATCCACTGCAGCCGTGTTTCTTTTTACTTTTAAAGAAATGTCAGACCATGTTTTATGCGAGCCGTATGACAGGGTGCTGTTTATCGTGTCACCGAGCTGCCATGACTTCAGGATGAGGAAACTGCCATTATTTGGAGAGTATATATCTTTCTGACTTGCAGGAAAGATGAAAATTAAGAACGGCCCTTTTGCAGAGTGGGTCTAAGTAGTCTTTGACAGTCTCCTACAATATTTCAAGCATCTTCGTCAGACCCATAAAACCTGAGCTCGCCACGCTTGGCCCAGCCGAAGCCAGGTTGGAGTTAGGGCATTCATTGCCAGTGTGGTGCGAATATTGCCACTGGGCAGATGTTTCCGATGAAGGATTTTAAGCCAGCTTGCCTGGTGTCCCCAAGGCCAATAAAGTGTACATAACAAAATCGTCCAACACTGGGAAATAGTAATGATAGGTTCTGTTTAGCATGGGCCAGGATCTGCGGAAATCCTTCCACACACGTTATCTCAATGTGTCCTCTCATCTCAGAAGACATGGTAGGTAACCTAGATAACAAAATTAAGATAGAAAGAAATCAAGTAACTTGCCCCCAGGTCACACTGCTGGAAAGCAAGGGTGTCAGGATTCAAACCCAGGTCTTACCACCCTGAGCCACATGTATGATCAACATGTGTCAGTCAGGTGATGTTGTCTAGACACTGTGGTCCCACAGAATATGAAGGACTGTCTTCACAGTCTACACTGCTATTACTGTCTAAATTGTATCAAAGAGAGGAAGTCCCCTTGGCAGGGCAACACAACCACATGGCAGCTTGTGTTTGAAACCAGTTCTGTGTGACTTCAACTCCATGCGCCAATGTCCACATTTCGTGACCTGGACAAGTGATCTAGAGATAAGAACTGAAGGGGATGTGAAATATTTCCAGGTACCTCCTCCCGGTCTTACTTGTCTGGGATCAATGGGGGAGGGAATGAAAGTTCTATTTAGAATCCTTATCAAATTCCATTTTGATGCATTCTTATATTCTAGTGTCGGTGACATTTTAGGAGCCCCAGCCTGCTTCAAAAATCAGGATCTGGACCAAGCTTATGAAAGACAAGCAGTTACTAACCTAAAAGCAACCCGTTCACATGGGTTGGTTTACCGAGCATACCTTGCCCGGGTCACATAGCTCACTGTGGCACAGCACAATGTGAGCAAGGCCCCCTGGCAGCTGGAATTTTCTGTGGACATGGGGAAACCATGAAATTCAGACTGAAGAGGTGAAGAGGCCATGAAATGTTCCTCCGATTAGAGAAAAGGAAGTCATCGAGAGGCAGAGAGCTGACATACAAATTTACTCTCTCCTTCCCCTCAGCTCTCCCACCCCACATTCCCCTCCCATGCCCTCACTCCCTTTCTTCCCTTTCCTTCCTCAGCCACCCTGGGGTGGGAGTGGAGTAGAGCGGCAGGTGGGAAACCAGTGGATAGGTGGGCTGTCTTCTAGCCTCTGCTCTGACACTCACTAGCTTTGTAACCCTAGACAAGTCACTTAACCTATGTCTTTCAACCTCAATTGCTTCATTTTTTTTCAGCAGATTTGTCTTAAATGCCAAATGAAATGCTCATATTTCATCAGTGACAGGAGGAGTTAGGCCAAATGGAGCCTGCAGTCCTTTCTAGATTTAAAATGCTGCAACTCTTTCCCTCTTCAATGATGCCCTTTACCCTTCCTTTCTCATTTTTTCTTCATTCTCTACTTCCTTCCTCTGTAACCTGCATCCCAGCCCACCTCTAAGTCTCTCTCCAATGTGATAATGGAGAAATAAAGATAGTAAGGAGAGAAATTCATAGGTGTGTGGGATTTTTTTTTTTTTGGTTAAAATCTTTCTTTCTTTTCCTTCCTTCCTCCCTCCCTCCCTTCCTGCCTTCCTTCCTAACCCCATGGTAATTTTCTTTGACTTTTCAAGAGAGCATTTCAGGGAATAAAGAGAGCTCTCTCAATCCATCTCCTCATCATGGCAAACGGTTTGAGTGACTGCAAGTGCCAGCGTTTTGTAGGCAGGGTGATTACAATGGCCACCAATGGGATCTGGGAATTGTTTGCTCACCTTGGCTTGTAAGCTGTGGCTCCTTGGGGAGCAAAGGAGCTGATGCATACTGCAATCACTTGCCTCTGCAAGAAGTGCCTAAACCAAGCACCTGGACTAACTACCTTAAAGTGACAGTTGCAAGAGTCCAGGGCAATAAAGCCTTTCAGATAAAGTGATTCCAGTGGCCTTCATGGACAGTCAGCAAGTGTCAATTCTGCACATGTTGAATGCATCCAGCCTTCCTGTTTGAGAAGAACTTCAAAGGGCTTGAGGAATAGCTAGGCCAGTGCTACCTAATAGAACTTTATGCAGTTGTGGCGATGTCCTATATCTGTGTTGTCTAGTGTGGAGGCCAATGGCCACACGGCTACTGAACACTTGAAATGTCACTAGTGTGACCGAGGAACTATATTCTAAATTTTATTCTATTTTAATTATTTATATTTAAATAGCCACATGTTGCTAGTGGCTGACACAGGAGATAGTGCAGATGCAGAACATTAGAGGTTCATATAAAAGAACATAGGACTCTGAGACATTTTAGAGCAAATTATGGAAAATGGAAGTCAGGTACATTATATAAGATGATGAGAAGGTTGAGGGTGATCAAATCCTGAGTTGTGAGAAAAATGCCAAAACAAGGAAGAGGGAAGGATTTTACTCTTAGACAACTTCAGGTGTCCCTGGCCCATAGTAGCTCTCCACAACTTCATTGGAAGGATGAATGGTTGCTATTGGTCTGGCTAGGCTTGTTTGGTCCTTATGAAGACAGAGACCCACCCACATTTACTTAAGCAAATAATGGCAGTAGCTATAGAAACACTGTACTTGTTCTAGACAGGGTTTAGGATCTTTCAGACTCCCAAAATCAATAGCTCCATAGAGCTTGATCTAATGGTGGTTGGATGGCTGTGAAATAAATTTCAACAATTTTTTTTTTTAAATAACATGATGTCAGATACTAGTAAAAACTGTGTAAGCACTTTTCTGGATTTTAGCCCTAATAAGTATCAAAGATAAAATGACTTTAAAGGACCTTTAAAGGTTATATCAGCTCTGACTGGTGTGGGTCAGTTGGTTGGGTGTTGTCTCAGAAAGTGAAAGGTCACTAGTTCAATTCCCAGTCAGGGCACATGCCTGGTTTGTGGGTTCAGTCCCCAGTCAGGACCCATATGAGAGGCAACCAGTCAGTGTTTTTCTTTCACATTGATGTTTCTCTCCCTCTCTTTCTCCCTCCCTTCCACTCTCTCTAAAAATAAATCCTAAAAACTTTAAAGGTATATCAAGAGCAAGAAGAATAAGGAAGTCTTTGTGTTTGGGGCAGAGGTTGATATTAATTGATCATGGATGAAATAGGACTATTTGGCTCCAGTTTATTTTTTTCCTCCTATTTTATCTCAAGGAGATCAATCTTCATAAGAGACAAGATAATGCAAACATTGTAAGAAAGAAGCCAAAGCTGTTTATAACATGTCATTGCTGTCAGCAAGTTCAAGTCCCAAGATCTACATAAATTATACCACCAGGGTCTTGTAGAAATGGTGAAAGCAGAAAGGCTTTGGATACTTTCTGAACAATTATGGAGAATGAGAGAAGACTCAGCAAGCTGAAAAGGACTGAAAGAGTAGGGAAAAATTTTATAAACTAAAAACCAATAGGCTTGATGATAATGTCTAGAACAATCAAAGTGGGTTTTAAAGGAAAGCAGTCAGAATGGGTTCACTAAGAATGAATCATGCCAGTTGACCGTCCGTGCTGCTTTGGCACAGAGAATTGCAAGCCACATACTATATCATACCTCAGCATGGCTTTTGAAAGGGTCTCTCATTAGAGACCATCTTTATGCACAAGATTTAGGAATTAGGGCCAAATGCTGGTACCATTGGATTGGTGAGCACTTGAATGGCTTTCCTCAGAGAGCTGTGATTAATAGATGGCTGTCAACCTGAAGGGACGTTTTTATATAGTACCATGGAACTATGCGTCCTTGGCCTGCTTCTCTAAACATATGCATGATTTAGATGAGGACAGTGATGGTATGTTTAGTAAACCAGTGGATGACAGGAAACTAGGAGGGGAAGAGACAGATAACAGATTTCAGGCCCCAATCTGAGGCGATGGGCCAACTTTAATAAATGTTCAATGCTAGGATCTGCCCTGACCTGCACTGATGACACCAGCTTTCACTCCTTGAAAGATCAAGTTGGGGGAAGCCTGAAAACAGTGCTTGAGTAATTAAAACTTGATTTCCATGATGTCCCATGATCCAACCACCAAACAGTTTGCCTTCCAGGCTCCTGACTTTTTGGTGGTGTGGTCAGTAGAGCATGCATAACATCTTTCATCTCATCCCTCGGACTTGTTAGGACTGACCCCAGGATGACTCCTTAGTTCCTTGTCTTGGCACCCTGCTCCTGAGGAATAAGTTTCCAAGTTCCAGCCTACAGCTACAGCCTACGGCACTTTCCTGCCTTCTTGGTGAGGAACCTCAAAACCAGCTCTTGTTTGCCTTGTGATGGGGCTGAAGAAGGCTCTGTCCTGGGTGACCACCCTCGGCCACCACCTTAGGTGACCACCCTGGGCATGTTATGTGAAGTTGCACTATGTTCTGTCTGGCAGGCTCTGCTTGATCTCTCATGTCATGTGAAAGCCTCAGCCAGCCCTGCCTTGCCCCTTAATACTTTGGGATGATGGCCCTGTTGGCAGAGGACAGACCACTGAAGTTGTTTACATTCAAAAACCAGTACCACTGGGGCAGCAGTAGCTTGTGTTAGGTTGATTCTGACCCCAAAGCCAACGTGATTCTAAGCTCTGCTGTCAGAGACAATGAACCCATCATAAAGGAGGTGATTATATTGCCCCTCCTAGTGCCCATGAGACCACGCTGGAGACCACAGGGAGTATCATTAACAAGTTGAAACTTCCCTGGAGAAGGGAATGGCTAGAAGAATTCAGAGACTTGAAGTCAACTAAATAACAGAAAAGTGGAAAATGCTGTATGTTTAGCTCTGGCATGTTAAACATAAAAAACCTAATAGTTGCCTGCAGATTTTAGGTCTGGCATGCAAAGAAAGATTGGAGTCATTCTATTAGACAAAGCAAGCATCAATAGGTAATAACTACAGAAATCAGGTTTCTCACAACAATCTCTAACCATGAGTTCCATCTGAGGCTGGCCTGGGGTCCCTTAGGACTTCCTAAATTCCTTGTTGCTAGGAGTGTCAGACAGAGACAATATGATGTCATGAGCCAGCCTGTCGTCAACTAGAAAATCTTTAAGGCTCTTTATACCCTGGCTTTATGGCTTTATAACTATATATCTGATTTAACTTGGGCTATTTTTCTAAACTCTTCTCCTTGTCTCCCATTCCAAGAATATATTCTAGAGGAGATATATGGCCTCTCTTTTTAAGTTTGCAAGGCCAGGAGGAGGAAAATTGGGGAAGCCCAAGATTAATCCTTCTTTAAAGATACAGCTGGTAAGTATCTGCTGGGGTCTCCAAAACTCTCATCATCGAGTGTAACAGTCCTTGCCCTTGCCCTAGCTCTCTTGGGTCCTTTGAAATATGACTTCAGCCCTGTCCTGTTGTCAGACTCTGGGCAACAGGTCAGCTTCCCTCCCAAGCCTTGCTCTTCACAGTTGGGAGCCACTCCAGGACACCGCAGCCAAGCTTGGTGGAGGCGCCCAGGCTTACTCAGTCACCGAACCCGCACAGCAACCTGACTGGCTGCTTCTTATCCCGGGATGAGAGGGGAACAGAGAAAGGAGGGAGTGATACTGAGGCAGATGCTGACCAGGCTCATCCATCTTCCTGCATCGGCCCATAGCCATTCCGTGGCTGGGCCTCTCTCCATCCCTGGGCTTGTCTCCCTGGCTCTACAGCCTCAAGGTGACTCCCTGCTCCTCTCTCATGCCTCAGGGCCACCCTTCCCAGAAGAGCATACTGTCTGCATCATTAGTAATCTTTGTCCAAAACCACACACACTTCATCTGGTTCAGACAACTGCCTTCAGAGAGGGAAGGTACGACTGCTTTAATTGTTACTGCTTCATCCCTATTTCCTGAACACTTACAATGCCAATGTTGGAAGGTACTTCCTTGGACAGATAAGGGAATGGCTAAGATAAAGAATACTGAAAAATTGACTAGTCTCCGAACATGCTCTAAAGAGAACCTATGACAGTGAGGAGGAGGTATAACCAGGGGACAATAGAGATCTTCAAATCTAAGGGGAGACTTTTAAAAGGAAAAAAAAGAAAGAAAGAAAGAAAGTAGAATGGTAGCAGCCAGGGGCTGGGAGGGACGGAGTCCTGGGGAGTTGTTTTATGTTTTTCAATTTTTAAAAATGTTTTTCAATTACAGTTGACATTTTAATATTATATTAGTTACAGTGGGGAATTCACATTTAATAGGGACAGAGTTTCAGATTGAAAAGATGAGAAAACTCTGCAGATGGACGGCGGAGACGATTGCCCAGCAATGTGGATCTGCTTAATGCCGTTGGACAGTACACTTAAAAACAGGTAAGATAGCACCTTTCATGTTAGGTGTATTTTAGCACAATAAAATACTGAGGGGAAAAATATCTTTTCAAATCTAGATTTGAACTCTATGATTTTCAATTAGAACTTCTAAGAATCAGCACATAGGTAACACAGTATAGGCCCAAGAATCTGAGATGTGATGTTAAAGTAGGGGAGGAAGTAAGGAAGAAATACATTTAATCCAGAAAGTCATATTTCTCACAGACAGGACAATTTCCTCACTCAGAAGTTATTGACACTCAGCAGCCCCCCTTCCCAGCCTTGGTTTTCTGGACCCACGGCCAGTAACAGACTTGGAAGAGAGGAGGGTCAGGCAAAGAAGAGATGCTAGAGGAAGACAGAGAGTCTAGAAAAGATACTGATGATTAAAAGTATATACAAAACCAATAAAAGTCAACAGACCGAGGCTAGTCAGTGCTGGAGCAGACAGCCCTTCAGCCCGTGGGGCCTCAGACGGTTACCAATACTTGAGAGAAAGGCACCTGAGTAGTGTTTAGGAGGTTCAATAACTCACTGGGTCAGTGTTAGCGAAGAAAAGTATCAAATACATCCTAGGAGTCTCATAAGATGCTTTGCATTCTTTTCCCAAGCTTTGCATTTAGAATGGAAAACAATCAGCTGACTGGAAGCCTCACAGAGGCAGAGCCTCCTATTGTCTACTGATGACCCATACGTAAGGGTTCCAGAGCTGCAGAACGCTCAGCATCCTTCCATTTTGGTGGCCTCCTTCTGAGGAGAGGGCAGGGAGCCCCAGGAGGGCTCTTCCCCCTTACATACGTCACATTATGTTCTCTGATGAGTAAACCCACATGGACCACAAGGGACCGGGATCGACACAAACAACAAGCACCCCACCCTCTGGGCTGGAGAAAGGCTGGCCATCTCTGGGGAGCACTGGCAGGTAAATGCACTGGAAGTGCTCTCAGCTGAAGAGCAGAGCCTGATCCACCCCAATACTCTTTTGGGAAGAAAAGAACAATATGAAATAAACAGAAAAATGGGCTCATGGAGCTCAGCTTCTTGTTCCAAAGCTGCTGTTTATGCTGGCTCCATCACTCAGAGTTCTTAACAAGCCCTCCAGCCATTTTTAAGGAAACTTCAATACCCATAGTCATCAAGTGATGGAAGATGTTCCCTGAGCAAGGGACAGCCTTTACCTGTACCAGAAATGGACACCTGATCCAAGGCTGGCCAACCCCTAGGCTGATCCACTGTCAGTGAGGTGATCAGGCATAAAACAACCTATCCCCCAGATAACTTAGCCAGGTCAACCTTCTTCTCCCATCAGAATGTGAAAAGAAAAATATGAAGAAAATCAGCCAGTGTTCTTGGGAATCATACCACGTAAGAAATACTCTCCTCCCTCACGGAGCACACAGAGGCATGGTTTCGCAGGCAAGAACATGCTATAGCTGCTGTGAAGTTGAGTGATATGGGCTGGGATAAACAAAGAAGGGGTGCTAAGCTGGACTTGAGTTTGGGAAAGGCAGTCAAGGGGACAATATCTAAGCTGAAGCCTAAAATATGAGAAAAGAGGAGAGAAGGCAGAACAATCTGAGTGAGGCTTGGGCCAACATCAAGAGAGAGCTGGTGAGTCCAAGCACGTAAAATTACAATACTGTGTCAAATGTGCAGGAGAAATGAGTGAAAATGAGGTTACAGAGATGCAAAAGGTCTATAAACGCAGTTAAGCAGTCCGGTCTTTATACTAAGAGGATAAGGAAACATTGAAGAGCTTTAAGCAGAAAAGAAGTGCAATTAAATTTATGTTTAGAAAGACTTTTTAAATTGGAGAATAGAGAACAGATAAGAGACAAGCGATGTGGCGTCAGGAAGCATGATTTCTGCAACAATAGGAAGAGAAGTGGTGGTGATTTGAATTAGGGAGATGGTGCTGGGCCTGGACTAAAGGAAGACTAGGTGGCCTGAATGAGGAACTGGGCTCAAAACAAGTTATGAAGCCTGGGAGGCATCATCAAGTATAAGATTTCTAGATTCTGCAGTCAGGTGCATAGTGATGACATTTAACAAGATAAAGAAGAACAGAAAACATGAACTGGTGCCCAGCATCGCCAGCCATGGAGAAACACAAATCAAAAGACAATGAGATATCACCTCACACCTGTCGGAGTGGCTGTCATAAAAAAGACAAGAAACAAGTGTTGGAGATGATGTGGGGAAAGGGAACCCTCACATACTGGTGGTGGGCATGCAGACTGGTGCAGCCGCTGTGGACAGCAGTGTGAAGGTTCCTCAAAAAATTAAAAATAGAACTGCCATATATCTAGCATCTGGGTATTTATCTGAAAACAAAAACTAGTACCTCGAAAAGATATCCGGATCCCCATTTTCATTGTCACACTATTTACAATAGCCAGGACATGAAAACAACCTAAGTATCCATTGATAGACGAATCAATTTAAAAAGTGTGATGTGCATGTGTGTGTATGTACACATGACGCAGACTAAAAGGAAGGAAATCCTGCCGTTCGCAATAGCATGGATGGGCCTTGAAGGCATTATGCTCAATGAAATAAGTCCAAGGCAAAGACCATATAGTCTCACTAACACATGGAATCTTAAAAACAACAAAAACAAAAAACTGAACTCACAGAAACAGAGAAAACATTGGCAATTGCCAGGTGGTGTGTGTGTGAGGGGCAGTTAGCGAAATGGGTAAAAGCAGTCGAAAGGTGCAGTCATTAAGGCAGCCCTGGGATGTGATGTGCAGTGTGATGACCATCACTAATAAGATGGGTTGTATCATTGAACGCTGCTAAGAAAGTAGATTTTAAAAGTTCTCATCACAATGAAAAAAAAAAAAGATTTATAACTACAGGTGCTGATAGATGTTAACTAGACTTACTGTGGTGAACACTTTGCAATCTATACATCTATGGAATTATGTCTACACCTGAAGCTAACATATGTCAATTGTATCTTAAAAAATGTATCACTTCCTGCTTAAAACCTTTCTATGACTCCATAATGTAACTAGAAAAAAACGTCCACACTTATTCATTCCTCCGATCTAAAGGGCCCATGAGAGCTGGTCCTCACCTATACCCTATCTGATCTAGTAATTTTGTCCTGTACTTCCACACTGGTCTTCGGTCTGTACAGAGCTCCAGTATACAGAGCTCCTTCTGTCATCGGGCCAGCACAGGGTACTCCCTCTGTCTAGAACATTCTTCCAAATATAACCATGTGACTGGCTCCTTGTGCTATACAAAACCATACAGGAGCCTGAGATGAGAGAAAAAATATGCTCCCCTATATATGTCTTCTTGTATGTTGAAATGTTTAATATTTTTACAAAACATTAAAATAGCTGAAAAAATAAAAAAACTTGAAAAGTACTATATTAAAACTTGCAACATTATTTTAAGTTTAAATATTTTATTTATAGCAAAACCAGAATTTATTGTAATTTTGCATTCCTGGCTTCAACAGAAGCAAACTCATCAATAATATGTTTAAAGTCTACTTCTTCACTTACCTCATTTTCAGTTGAGAGAATTTTCATATTTGACATCTCTTGACCAAGTGATTATCTTAAATAACTTTTAATTAGCTTCAGCTTACTGATCCTGTTTATTTAAAATTTTGATACTTTGTTCCTCATATTTTTTACTTTACTTTTGCTTTTTAAAAATATCTCACAAGGACTTCCGGCCAAGATGGAGGCGTAGGTGGACACACTGTGCCTCCTCTCACAACCAAAATTAAGGACAACAAAGATTCAGAAACAAGAAAACAACCAGAACTAATAGAAAACTGAACTGTACGGAAGTCCAACAACCATTCATCCAGACCGGTAAGAGGGGCGGAGTCGCGCCAGGAAAAAGGTGTGGACCCAGGAACGCAAACAGCAGCGGCTGGCAGTTCCCAGGTGCACAGGCGGCGGCTGGAGGACTCTGGGCCCACAGGCGGCAGCTGGCGGACCCCGGGCACAGGGGGGCAACTGTGCAGACCCAGTGAGGCCGCATAAGGCGGCTGGCTGACCAGGTGGTCCCACATTCACGCGCCCAGACGGTCTAGGCAGAGGGGAAGTGGCGGAAGGGACTGAATCCAGGAGAGAGCAAGCAGGTGCCATTGTTCCCTCTCAGACCCCGCCCCCACATACAGCGTCACAACCCAGTGACTGGGCTTCCCCATATTGGGGAGCGCCTGGGGTGGCACTCCCGCGTGCACAGATAATCCAGGCGAAGGGGAAGCAGCGGAAGGGACGGGAGTCCAGGAGAGAGCAGAACAGGCACCATTGTTCCCTCTCGGACCCCACCCCCACCTATAGCGTCACAACCCAGCGACTGGGCTGCCCCGCCCTGAGGAACACCTAAGGCTCCACCCCTCAATACGTAATAGCCGCGACCAGACTAAAACCAAAACAACACACACACACAAAACCCACCAAAAATGGCTCAAACCAGAGAAAAAATCAAAGCCCCGGAGTCAAATCCTCTAAGCCATGAAGAAATAGCCAACCTATCAGATGCACAGTTCAAAGTACTGGTCATCAAAATGCTCACAGAATTGGTTGATTTTGCTCACAAATTAGATGAAAAAATGCAGGCTACAATATGTGAAATGAAGGAAGACGCATGGGGAACCGATAGAGATGGAGGGAAAACTGGGACTCAAATCAATGGAGTGGACCAGAAGGAAGAAACTAACAACCAAACAGAAAACGAGAAAGAAACAAGAATTCAAAAAAAATGAGGAGAGGCTTAGGAACCTCCGGGACATCGTTAAACGTCCCAACATCCGAATTATAGGGGTCCCAGAAGGGGAAGAAGAAGAGCAACAAGTGGAAAACTTATTGGAACAAATAATGAAGGAGAACTTCCCCAATCTGGCAAAGGAAATAGACTACCAGGACGTCCAGGAAGCTCAGAGAGTCCCAAAGAAGTTGGACCCAAGAAGGAACACACCAAGGCACATCGTAATTACATTAGCCAAGATTAAAATGAAGCAGAGAATTCTAGAAGCAGCAAGGGATAAGGGGACAGTCACCTACAAAGGAGTTCTCATCAGACTGTCAGCTGATTTCTCAAAAGAGACCTTCCAGGCAAGAAGGGGCTGGAAAGAAATATTTGAAATCTTGAAAAGCAGGGACCTACATCCAAAATTGCTCTATACAGCAAAGCTGTCATTTAGAATGGAAGGGCAGATAAAGTGCTTCTCAGATAAGGTCAAGTTCAAGGAGTTCATCATCACCAAGCCCTTATTATATGAAATGTTAAAGGGACTTACCTAAGAAAAAGAAGATAAAAAATATGACAGTAAAAAGACAGCAAACTCACACCTATTAAGAACCACACCTAAAACAAAAGTAAACTAAGCAAACAGCTAGAACAGGAACAGAACCACAGAAATGGAGATCATATGGAGGGTTAGCAACAGGTGCGTGGGAGGAGGAGAGAGGGGAAAAGGTACAGAGAATAAGTAGTACAGATGTGGGTAGAAAATAGACAGGGGGAGGGGAAGAATAGTGTGGGAAATGTAGAAGCTAAAGAACTTATGACACATGGACATGAACTAAAGGGGGGAATGTGGGTGGGAGAGGGTGTGCAGGGTGGAGGGGAATGATGGGTGAGAAATGGGACAACTGTAATAGCATAATCAATAAGATATATTTTTTAAAAAAGACGCAAAATAAAGTATCTCATTGATTGGGGGAAAAAAATCTCACAAAATAGTATTTATTATGCCTGGCAGGATAGCTCGGTTGGTTATAGCATCATCCCAATGAACCAAGCTTGCAGGTCTGATCCCCCATCAGGGCATGTACAAGAATCAACCAATGAATGCATAAACAAGTGGAACAACAAATCTCTCTCCCTCTCTCTCAGATAAATAAATAGCTCTGACCAGCGTGGTTCAGTTTGTTGGACATTGTCCTGCAAAGGAAAAGGTCACTGGTTCAATTCCTAGTCAGGGCACATGCCTAGGTTGTGGGTTTGGTCACTGGTCAGAGCATGTACAAGAGGCAACTGATTAATGTTTCACTCTCATATCGATGTTTCTCTCATTCTCCTTCTCCCTCCCTTACTCGCTCTCTAAAAAAATAAATAAAATCTTTAAAAAAGAAAATCAATAAATAAAAAATTTTAAAGTAGTATTTATTTTGATTACTGAGATCTTGGTCACCCCTTGAATTCTGTGCTCAGCTCTGTGCTCTCTGGCCCCACTCAGTCCCAGCCCCACTCAGCTCAAAGGCTATCTCCTCAAAGAGCCCTGCTCTGACATGTCCAAAGTAGCCATGCAGCCTTGCACCTGCCCAGTCACCTTCTCTACCATCAGCCTGAATCCATTTTGATAGCACTACTGTTATTCTAAACAATCTTGCTTCACTTGTGAACTCTTGAGTTTTGTCCTCCGATGCCAGATAGAAACTCTATGCATAGTGTGGATCTGATGTATTGCTACAGCCGCGTGCCCAGCACAGCAGTTGGGCACATAGCTGATGAAGTAATCCATTTGGGATAGTTGGCTTCTAGATGGCCCTTGAAGCCATAGGTTTCAAAGGATGTGTAGTATGAAAAGAAAAGGTGATCTAGGGCAAAACTCCGGGGGGCAGCAATAATTAAGGGGAGAGTAAAGAGGAATCTAAAAAGGTAACTGAAATACCAACTGGTGGTGAGGAAGTGGAGTAATAGGAACTCACATTCTCTGCTGTTGGGAACACAAAATGGTACTGCCACTTCAGAAGAGAGTTTGGAAGTTTCTTCAAAACTAAATATACTCTTACCATGGGATCCAGCAATGGTACTCTCTGGTATTCACCAAAGGAGTTAAAAATTTATGTCTCCACAAGAATCTACACACAGATACTTATAGCAGCTTTATTCATAATGGCTGAAAGTAGGAAAGAACCAAAATGTCCTTTGTAAATGAATGGATAAATATACTGTGGCACATCCAGACTGTTGAATAGTATTCAGTGCTAAAAAGAAATGAGCTATTAAGCAGTGAAAAGACATGGAAACTTAACACTTAATACTAAGTGAAAGAAGCCAATCTGAAAAGGCTCCACACTGTGTGATTCCAGTTATAGGACATTCTGGAAAAGGAAAAAATATAGACAGTGAAAGGATCAGTGGGGTTATGGGGAGGCACAGAGGATATTTAGGGCAGTGAAATTACTCTGTACGATACTGTAATAGTGAATACGTACCATCATACATTTGTCCAAATCCACAGCAGGCACACCACCAAGAGTGAACCCTAATGTGAACTAGGGACTTTCGGTGATAATGGCCTGTCCATGCAGGTTCATCAGTTGTGACAAGTGTGCCTTCTGGTGGGGATGTTGTTGATGGGGGAGGTTGTGTGAGTAGGGGTTGGGGGAATATGGGAACTCTCTCCATACCTTCTTTTTTGTTTTGCTATATACCTAAAAACTGCTTAAAAAGTAAAGCCTATTAAAAAGAAAAAGAGCTAACTGATAAAGTATAGAGAAGCAGAAAGAAAATCTGAAAAGCAGTTCTTGCAAAAAGCGAAGGCAGAAACTGTTTCGAGAGGGAGGCTGTGGCCATCATTGCCTAGCGCTGCCAAGAGCTCTTGTCATAAGGACCACAGAGTGAGTGTCTCATGAATTCAGCCACAGGTGTCATCCTTTACGTTCGCATCAGTGGACTCAGTGAAGAATGGCAGTGGATGCCAGGTGGCAGGGGATGCAGGAATGAATGGGTAGTGAGAAGGTAGAGCTAACAGTAATGACCACTCAAGATGTTTGGCAGTGAAGAAGTAACATGAAGAAGTGTCTATAGAAGGAAGAGATTCGAGAGCATATTGTTGTTTTTAGATTGAAAGAAATATTAATGTGCTTAAATATTGATGGGGAAAAGCCAAGAAAAAGAGAGAGACAAAGAATGATAATAAGGGGGTAATTTCTGTCTGACTTTTTGAACAGGTGGGAGTGGGTAT
Source organism: Glossophaga mutica (assembly GCA_039655065.1). Classification (NCBI taxonomy): domain Eukaryota; kingdom Metazoa; phylum Chordata; class Mammalia; order Chiroptera; family Phyllostomidae; genus Glossophaga; species Glossophaga mutica. Next base: position 60,494,213 of record CM077311.1, read on the forward strand.
GGGCCAGAACCTGATAGAAGGACCCTCATCTGTCTGGCGTGGTGGGAAGGGGTGACAGGGAGTGGCTCTGACGGCAGAAAATTGGCGGTGCCTCTTGGGTGGTTTTTATCTTTTCTGGGAAATTGGGGTGAGATCATCTGCAGAGATGAGCAGTGAAGGGACCAGGAGTGTGTTTTATTTATGCATTCATTCAAAAAAGTTTTATTAGGCACCTACTATATGCTAGGTACTGGCTCAGATACTAGACACCCATTAATGAACAAAACAGAGATCCTCGCAATTCTGGAGCTCCTATTCCAGGGTGGGGATGTTACAGAATGGACCTGGGGGTTACAGGGTCCCTCTGTCACTGTGGATTCCTTGCCCACCATCAGAGAATTGGAGTATGGCTCTCAATGCCAGAGTTTGGTGAAAAGGAAAGGAACTATTTATTCAAAAGTTATACAGACTTAGAATAATGACTTAATAATATCTTAGTTAAAATCCCAAAGTCCCTTAAAACACCCACAAACACACACAGTCCTTCCTTCCCCCTTTGCTCAGTCAGGCCAGTCAGGGGTATAGTTTCTCAGGAAAAAAAATAGAAGTCCGTGGCTCAGTTAACTCCTAGTTCTTCCCAGTAATCCATGATCGGCTGGCAGGCCTCCTGTGGTTCCCAGCACCATCAGCTGTGTTGCCAGGATCTCCATTTCTTAATCCAAAACCACGGGGTACCTTCTCATGGCCCACCAGTGACAGTCCTTTCACCCCTTTCCTTCCCTGCAATGTCTCTCATTGTCCCTATCCCTAGTCCTGCATTATCTCTCCTGAATTCCTCCAAACTAAGAGAGAGCTCTGCATGAGCTCTACAGAGCTGCTACAGAGCAGAGCTGCTCTACAGAGAGGCTATATCTTGCTCTCCAGCTTCATAAGCCGTGTGGTACAGGGAGCCCCAAAACTGCGTGGTTCCTCACCCACATGGCTGCTGCCCTGGGTTTAAATCCCGGTGGGAATCTTCCTCTGCAACCTCATTTCCAACTCCTCCCACAATTGGCTGTACCTGCCAGCACTTTTGTATTTTTCGAGCCTTTCTTGGCTGCCATAGTAAGTCTGAGCAGGCATGGCCCTGTGGCATGGTGTGAACTATCTCCAAGTTCTCATGCAAGCACTGGAAAGGAGAGCTGCTCCCCAGTAATGTCAAGGGTTAAAGTCACTCCCATCTCCTTAGCTCAAAGTGCGGCCACAGCTACTTACCATATCTATGAAGCTAGCCAGCTATTAGAGATATGTAACCATTTTTGCATATCAGGTATGTTGCTGGCCAACTGCTGATATGCAAAATAACTCTCAATGGTCCTGCTCCATGTGTCCCATCCCCAGTGCAGACTTGTAGGGGTGAGGATATCCTATATTTTTATATTTCCTGGATACCCTGAGTTCTGGACCCCATTACAAACCCCACTTGGGGGAGGTCCCTTGCTGCACCCTGTGACAGGGAGACTGATCGTAAACAGCAAAAATGATAAATAAGTTACACAGTATGTTCAAAAGTTTGAAGTAACATGAGAAAATGGAAGAGGGCAAGGGTGCTGAAGAGCACTAAGGAGGGGAGTGGGGAGCAGCCCTCAGTGTCAGGCAGGGAGGTGAGGGTAGGCCTCCCTGGGACTCACATGTGTGAGCAAATGTTGGAACATGTTTCAGGAGCTGGGTGGATACCTGGGAAAACAGGAGTTGAGGAGGAAAGACTGGCAGTGCACAAGTTGTAAGGCAGAAGCATAAAGCAGGAGCCTGTTAGACATTGTGTAAGTGTCCTACTGCTGCTATAACAAATGACCATAGAACACATGATTTAAAATAGCACAGATTTGTTCTCTTCCAGTTCAGGAAGTAGAAGTTCAACACGAGTTTTACAGGGTCAAGGTGCGGCCAGGGCTGATTTCTTCTGGAGAACATAGGGGAGTTCCTTGCCTTTTCTAACTTCTAGACCAGGGCTGTCAAACACATTTTCACTGGGGGCTACATCAGCCTCACAGTTGTCTTCCAAGGGCTGAATGTAATTTTAGGACTGTGTAAATGTAACTACTCCTTAACTGTTAAGAAGTTGAAATGACATTCGGCCCTTTGAAGGCAACCGTGAGGTTGATGTGGCCCCCCTGTGAAAATGCATTTGACAGCCCTGGTCTAGAGGCTGCCTGCATTTCTTTCCTGATGACCCCTCCTATCACTCCAGCCTCTTGTTTCCATCCTCACATTTCCTACTGCCTCTTCCAAGGCTAAATCTACCTCTGCCTTCCTTTTATAAGGATGCATATGATTATGTTTGGCACTCACCAGGATAATCCAAATAATCTCCCCATCTCCAAATCAATATCTGACCAAATGACATCTGTCAATCCCCTTTGCCACATAAGGTAATGTTCAAAGGTTGCAAGGATTAGGATCTGGATATATTTGGGGTCCATTTTCTAGCTAGCCACAGTTTACCATCTGCTCCCCAAAGATACATCTGCCTCCAGTATGCAAAATACATTCACCTCCACCCCAACATACCTAAAAGTTTCAATCCATCAGAACATCCATTTGAAGCCACCCAAGTATCTAGGATGATCTGCCTTGGGCTTTCATCACATCTATAAAACACCTCACAGCAACACCTGGATTCATGTTTGATTGACTAACAGGCTGACCCATAAACTGGCCATCACAGACATGTTTGAGATTCAGCCCAGAAGCCCTGGAGCTGAACAGATGTGAGTGAGCGGAACAGTAGCAGGAGGTGAAGTCAGAGAAATAACTGAGGGCCTGAAATGTAGGGTGTTGTAAGCCATCGAGGATTATGATGTTCTGGAATTGTTGCTTCAGAGAATCAGAGGACCCAGTTAAGGCTGAAAATATGAATTTAGAGAGTGCCAGTCTCTATGATGACGTTGTTTTCTTTAGCCCCACAGCAGTCCGGGTCTAGGCCAGGTGAAGGAGAGACTTGACTTGACGCAGGGTGTTTTAAAAAGTAGACACGACAGAAAAAAGATATGGGGGCAAGGAAGTTAATTGACATGAGAAAGAAGGAAACAATGAGCCACGAGGTCTACGCTGGGTAGGAAATAAAGTGGACCCTGGTGAGGGAAAGAGCTGCGCCACAAGGCACGGAAGGAGGTCGGTGACAACGGACAACTTGATCGAGGAACATTTGGAACCGGAGTAACTGCTTGAGACGGCTGGGCGCTTCAGAGGTCCTGGTTGCAGCAGTTTGGGGGACCATAGGGGGCATGTGGTGCTGTGGAAAGGGTCAAGGATGAGCAATCGAATAAGGTCAGGACCTAGTGTGGAAACCTGCAGGGTGAGCCTTACGCCAGTGTCTTCACCGGGTGAGGGGTATTTGTCAGGAGCACAGAGAACAATATAATCAGAGGGGTTAGTCCTATGGCAAACACAGGATGAAAGCAGGGCTTTTCTTCCATCATGGGGCATGCAAGGAGTGAGAAAATGAGAATTACCCATTTGAGACAGCTACCCAGGAAAGCAGTGTCCTTAGGAGACAGCCTGGTTTCAGGGGAGGCCAGAAGGAGAAGGAGTCTCTAGTGAAGAGGTTGAGGCTGCAGAGAATTGCTCACTGTGGGACCATGGGAGGCTCGGACAAGAAAGCATGGCAACAGGAAGGTGGGTGGGGAGGGAGCAGGGAACCATAAAAATGACAGAAAGTCAGAGGATCTTGGATGGTGACCAAGAATGACAGGGAGAGAAGGTGTGATGGACTTAATGGTGGTGAGTTTTCTGAAAGAGTAAGTCCTTGCAGTTTCCTGATGGATGATGAGAGGGACACTGGGACCCTGAGGTGTCAGGGCCCTGAATGTCTCCCACTCACAAGGAGGCCCAGTGTGCTGGATGCATGGGTCCTGGCCTCCCTGAAAGAAGACAGCGGCAGTCAGACTGGTGACACAGTTCTGGGTGGACAGCTTGACACTGCCCTGCAGTGGTGGAATTTGAGGAGCTGCAGAACCCTATATATGTACACAACTATTTGGGAATGATATCGATTCCCTCAAAGGTGAAGGTAAATGGAAAGGAAAGTCCAGCTGACAGTTTAAGCTTGGGACAAAGAATCATAGTTATAGATACACACGTACATGTTCATATTTCTCTTTGAGTGCTATCAATGTTAGCATGTAAGTGGAAGTAGGAACTGTATAGAGGAGGGAATGTGTCATCTAGGGATCATCCCTGATGATGATGATGATGACGATGACAATGATGATGACAATAATAATGGTAATAATGAAAATAATAATAATAACAGCAAACATTTACTGAGTGCTTCCTCCATATCAGCTGCTACTCTAGCACATGACGTGTGTTTAGTCAGTCAATCATCTAGACAACCCTGTGAGTGGTAGTAATATTTTTCCCCTCCTACAGATGATGTCATAAAACTTACCAGGACAATGCCAGGCTTTGAACCCAGAGCCCATGCTCTTAATCCCAATCTTACATGAGAGAGAGACAGACAGACAGACAGAAGTGAACACATAATCCTGGAGATCGTTGATAATTACGAACGCTCTGCAGAGAAAAGGAGAAAGCGTACATGGTGAGATGAATATATAATGGGTCTTAAACATGATATTTATTGGAAGTTGATTTGAAGATAAGTTCCTGACAGTCTCTCATTTTCTTGCCTTTGACTCTTTTTTTGAAAGTGGAATGTAGAGGGGAAAAAAATGAATTCCATTTAGTTGGTTTTCAATTAATGAAAGTTTTGTGGTATCTGCTTAGTGGCTTAATAAAAGAACTTAGGCACTGGAAAAATTTCCTCTGGTCTTCCTGCATTCCCATAAGAAATTTTTATTTAAAAAATAATAATCACCATAATAATAATAATTTTTCTTGTTTTCCAGAGTGAACACCTCGGCCCCCACTGACTACCGCAGTTACTGAGGAGGGATCGGGGTTAATTTCAGTTCTCCTGGGTTACGGACACTGACATGGGACCTAAGAAAAACCTTCATCCAATTTTTTCCAAATTAAATCAAGAGCATTGATAATTAGTTTCTATCAAAGACATCTAGTGGGAAATGAAAGAACTGAAAAAGCCATAAGCTGCCTTTACTTCTTCATTAATATTTGCTCCCTAATGCAGGTCAAATAAACCACACTCGCAGTTTTAAATGAGTTGCTTTAAAGTTGATGAATTATTTTTGTCTTTAGACTTATACCACCTGCTGCGGCTAATTATTCCCACTACATTCCCTTCTCTTACTTGAGGTTTTAGTTGAACAAAGAAAACAAAGCGAGGCTCCCTAGAAACTGAACTCCGTTTCGCTGTAAAAATCTCTTTCACCACATAGGAGATCCCACTTTGAAGATGGCGGGAACTGTCCTTACTGTCCAAACTCCCCTTGGCTGTAACTGATAGTCTGTGACATGGTCATCTGGCTTTCAGAGTCCCCAAACAGAAACAGGATTTGGGAGATAAGCCTGTAGGAGCTGCAAGTGCAAATCCCACCATGCCCATCACTACCAGAGTACTCTTCCTTGGTTGAAACTCTTTCCTTCAGCCCTGGCCAGTGTGGCTTAGTTGGTTGGAGCAGCATCATCCCCTAACTGAAAGTGAGTGGGTTCCATTTCCAGTCAGGGCATATACCTAGGTCAAGGGTTCAATTCCCAGTCTGGGTATACTAACACAATTCCTGGTCTGGGCACGCATGAGGGGTAACCAATCAATTCTTCTTTCTTGCATTAACGTTTCTCTCTATTTTCCCTTCTCTCTAAAAGCAATGAAAAATGTCCTTGGGTGAAAATTAAAACAAACAAACAAACAAAAACAACCAGCCCTCGCTGGTGTGGCTCAGTCGATTGAGTGCAACCCTGAAAACCAACGAGTCACTGGTTCAATTCCCAGTCAGGGCACCCTGCGTTTCAGGCCAGGTCCCAGTAGGGAGCATGCGAGAGGCAACCACACATTGATGTTTTCTCCCTCTCTTTCTCTCGCCCTTCCCCTATGTCTAAAAATAAATAAATAAAATCTTTAAAAAAAACAAACAAACCTTCTTTACCTTCTTGTGTGCCTCCATGGGCTCATCTATAAGCTAAGGAGTAGAGCATAGAGTGAGAGACACTTGCCCAAGATGTGAGCTTCCTCTCCGAATGCAGAGTCATCACTGTGAAGTAATTGTTCAGCCAGAAACCACCTCCCTCTCCTCCACTGTGCCCAAGTACAGTACATGACTAGTTGTCACCAACAGAAAGTCAATGGACATGCTGTCCCTGGTTCTTAAGAGAGAGACTCCATATCCTTGGATAGTCTGAGTCACAACAGTGTCTTTGCTATGGATGAGCCTCCTGGGACATACCTGAGCTGGCTATGAGATGAGATGACTCAGCATGGAGACTGGTCCCCAGAGAGCAAGCCTCCAGAGAGAGGGTAGCTGAGGTGGGGTACCTATGCCCAGCAATTTGATCAATTGCACCTGGGGACTGAAACCTCAATATGAACTCTTGACACCACAGCCCTGACGAGCTTCCTGGCTGAGGAGCACATCCCTGTGCCGGGATGATGACATTGTGTGTCCTCAGTTCATGGGGAAAGGACCTGGAGCCCTGGGCCGGGGACCCTAGAGGCCCTCTTCCCATATGTTGTCATTTGGGTGGTCCCAACTTATATCCTTTATAATAAAACTGTCTTGGAACTTTTTTTAAGAAGTCAATACAGTTGTGCAGGTGTCGGCTTTTAAGCAGCATCAGGCACTACCATTTGGCTAAGACAGAGCAGCAGGGGCTAGACTTGGCCTCCTGCCTGGGACACCTGGAACATCAGGCCATATATGTAAAGCAACGGCTCTCCTGACATGAGAGATCAGAAAACAAAGGGCAGTGTCCTTGAACGGGGGACACAAAGGAGGTAAGACCCAGTGACTGCCCCAACATATCATCTGGAAAAGGCTTCTTGTCTGCAGCACAGGGCGGAGAAATCAACGAGCCCTGTGGTCTCCCTGAACTCAGGGAAGGATCTGGGTTCGGGGGTAGAGGGCTGGTGGCCAGGCGGCCAGAGCTCCCAGGCAGGAGTACCAGCAGGAGAGAGAGCCCAGAGCTCTGCAGAGGTCCCCAGTGCATGTGCAGTTGAACATTACTTGGCACACGTGTGAGGAAACCACCTGAGGGCAGCAAAAGAACCATACAAAAGGGTCAGAGGAAACCATGGCCAGAGCTGACACTCGGCCAGCCATAGAGCCTGGGCCAAACAGCCACTGGGGCAAGTCCCATTGCCTGCAGGGCGTCGGAGCATGGGAAAGGGTCTTGCCTCCCTCTGGAGAAAGGCTAATCTTAGAGTAAACACTGCTCTGACCTCACCTGAGGAGGCTTAAGAGCAAGACTCAAAAGTATCAGATTAAATCTTTTTTCAGCAACCTAACTGCATCCCAGAACAAAATTTAGGGCAGCTGGTTGGAATGCAAACAAGTCCAGCATCAAATCATGTAAATTCACAACATCTGGTGTCCAACAAAACTGCCAGACACACGAAGCGGAGGAGATACGCAGGCCATAACCAGGAGACACTGATGGAGACCAGGTCATGGGTGACACTGATGATGACATCAGTAGGAACAGCCAAACAGAGACATAAAAATACCTAAAAAGAACCAAAGTGAGACAGTTATTAGAATAAACACAAAACCACCACAACTAATAAGTGGTTTTGGCAAGTTTTGGGGGTGAAAAATTAATATGCAAAAACCAATTGAATGCTGACATAGTAGTAGCAAGAAACAATCAGAAGATGAAATTTAAAATACCATTTATAAGAGCAACAAAACATCTGAAATACTGAGGAATAAAGCTAATAAAAGATATGTAATCCTCATACCCTGAGAACAACCCTTAGAATGTATCGTAGGACCAACTCAAGTTGCAGAAAACATCTCCCCGGGAAAAATTCTCTCTTTCAACTCCCCCATCGCCCCTGCACGTTTCCCAGCTGTGAAACCTTTCCTCAGCCAAAATCGGGGGTGGTGGGGAGAGAAGAAGCATTTACCATTAATTCAACACATGCACAACGTCTTTATTTCATTCACCGTCATGTACAGTGTGACACTAATGGTAAGACTCTCTGGAGCTCTCATAGCTTTTCTGATGCCCTAGGCCACATCTTGCTAACGGATGCGCAAAATCAACTGAAGTAAAGCCCAGACGCCCAGAGCCCCAGTTCACAGCTGCAGGGCTGGACGCCCAGAGGCTGAGGCGGTTCCCAGGGAAGGAGCTTGGCAGGGCACTCCCGCTGCTCCGGGGTTCGCTGCCTCTGCACGGACTGCTGCCAAACAAATGCTAGATGCTGTTTTCGCTTTTCACCCTCCCCCCCTTTTCATAAAAGCAAAATCCCCTTTGGGTTTTTTTCTATTAGCGAAAATAATGTAGGTCTTCCATAAAAGTGAGACGGTGCAATGCGAATTTTCGAAAAGCAGGGATACCCGTTAATCTAACTAGGTTTTCACTCTTCCCCACCCCCCACCGCGCCTTTTGTCCCCTGGCCCGAAGCCTGCCCCAAGTCCCACCTCCTGCGGAGTCCTCTCTCACCACCGGAGCTAGAGGGGCCGCTAGCTCCTCCCTTTTCCCCGAAGATGAAAACTCCCATCTTCGATGCCCCATCTCCTTCGCTCCCCAACACCACCCCATCTTCCTTTCCACCCCTGGATGTCCCCTTGTGGGTGATTGACGACAGGGCTTTTCACTCTCAGGGAAAACCAGCCCCCGGGTCTCAAGGTGGCTTTCCCTAAACCCCTCCCACCTGCTACACCCAGGGATCCACCACCAGCCTCCTGCTTGGCGCAATTTTACTCTGCTCAGAACATTCCATGGGCCTTCCCATGTGGAACTTCAAGCCTCCGTGTGACCTCAGGTCACAGTCACTCCGTCTGCATACCTGGAGGGTCTTGTCCCCAATTTTCCTGCTGCAGAATGGCTCCATCAAGAACCAACAACCATTTTTTAGCAAAACAGCTGCCTAAGTCCATATAGAGGAGAAAAAATTTCCAAAAAACGAAAATCTGTAGACACAACTTTGCCCACAAAGACATTTTACATTATTCTAATTCCTCTTATCAACTCTAATTTATCTGAAATCTCTCTTTTCCAAGAAAGAGAGGATTTTTAAATTTGCAAAACTAAGGTTCCACTGAGCTGGTCTTTCCACAACCAAGAAATATTTGTCCTAAGGTTCTATATTTGTAGTTTTTTTTTTTTCATGACTGACAGCCCAGCAGTTCATGCAAGAAGGGAGGATTTCTAAACCAGCAGCCTAAGAGGGAAGCTGGTCACCCACAGCAGCACCCAGGAATCCCAGTCGGTACTCATGCAGGACACACAGACATGTATCTAATATAATATGGTACACACACACCCCAGATAATATATAAGACAACACGACATGCTACATAGCATGCCCACTGACTTCTAACAGCTTATGCCTATGAATGGTGGCCCCTGCCTGCCACCCTGCACCCTCGAGACTTTGCTCCGAGCCCTGTTCCTAGCAGTGAGAGAGGGTCCTTTACCCTACATTACACTCGCAGATACAATGGGAAATTAACCAATAGAGGGAGGAATGGACCAACACCACGTGGATTAAAGGGTCTATATCTCTATCAGCATGCGCCTGGGAGAGGAGGGCGGTGATGCTCCGCATCCCACACTGTGAAATAGCTTCTGGAGGAAAACTCATGTTGTGTTCTAAACAAGTCATTTTGAACACAGCATTTGGTCGTTCAGATGTGCTCATAACATCCCGTATGCTGTAACATCCCCCCAGACATGCTTCCTTTCCACGCTTCTCTGTGAGAAACAGCAGGCCAGCTGCTGGCTCTGTTTCATGGGTGGAAGATTTGAGGGCTAGAGAGCAAAAGAAACAAATTTGCCTGTGGTCCAGGTCAGATACCTTCTACTGAGCAAGATGTCTTGCCTGCTCAAACCAGTCTCCCAGACACGTAAGTGAAGAACCAGAAAAAGAGAAAGAAGAGTGAACCTTGTCCCAAAGATCACTTTTTATCCCCATAGTTGAGCCCTGCAGGCCTAGGAGTCTGGACCTTTGGAAGTTTTCCGCTTTGGCCAAACACAAGCATCCAGGTGTTGCACCAAGACAGAGGGATCAGAGGACCACAACACCCGAAGGGCTGTTTCGACGGTGCTGCTCTTCTGTCAATCAGCCAAGAACTTCCTAGGTGGAAATGAAGTGTCCACAACCCAAAAGTGTCCTGTCTGGCTCCTCACCCTACCCGCTCCCTGGGAAGGCCATCATGCCCTCTGGATGTGCTCCCTCAAACGATCTCTCACTGGCAAGCGTTCAGGTGGAACTCCAAAAGCAACCGTTGCTTCCACTCCGTTCCAGGCCCTTCTCTCACGGTAATGTATCCCAGACCCTGTGTTTCGGGCTAGTATTTATGTGACTACGCAGGCTATTTCCAGGCCCAGCTATTACCTGTGAGTGCGGGGACATTAATATGAGTAAATGCAGGAAAAGGGATGAAATAAAACATATCCTATTGAAGGAAATGAGTGCTCCTTAAGAAAGGAAAACACACATAGGAAAAGATGTGGGCATATCAGAATACAAATAGGGCACCTGGGAACCATGCATTCCACAGGCATGATGTTATTGAAGTACTTGATACTCGAGTAAGCACCTGCAGATATGAATTACATCCTTGTTCAGACCACTAACGTTAAAGTCCTGACATCTCAGGAAGTGCTTATGTTATATTTCAAATCCCCTTGCCCACTGCACAAATATCCAATCAATCAATCAGTGATAAAAGACACTGGCTAAAGGGCTTAAAATGCTGAACAAGCCACCTCGCCCTCCTCAGAGGGGCTGCTGCCCTTCACATGTTGGGGGCTTCCCCCTCGCTCACACCTCAGCTGTGGGACACAGCAAGGGTGGGGTGAGCTGTGAACACCTTCACTGCTGAGGTGGGGAAAGCAGTAGGCTGACACCTGGTGACGCACCCCGAGGTGGGCATCAGCTTGGAGGGGGCACCTGGAGCTCCCTGCTGTCTCCTGGGCACTGCCCACGGCTCTCCCCACCCCACCATGTCCCCGTAACTTAGCGGTCGCTTCTCTCTCCTTGGGGTGAGACACGAGGTGGTGGGGCGTGCTCACTTTATCTGTTTAGGATAATAGTGACTTTTATATATTTGAGGCAAGTTTTCTAACAATAATCATCATATAGGCACAAAATCAGGGGCATAATGCAAATTTTAGATACTTTCCTAAGACAACATGAAATCTCTGGTCAAATAGAACAGGTGATTAAAAACTGATCTGTTATATGTTTAAAAAAAGAGTTGAAATAAAATGTATCAAAACGCAAATAATGGTTATCTTTGGGTGGCAGAGTTTGGGGGGGGTTTCTTTTCTTTTTTCTTTTTTTTTTGCATTTCTCAAATATTCTGTAATATTTAGTATAAGGGTGAACTTTATGCATCAATGTGACTGGGCCACAGTGATGGACCACAGGGCGGCCAGATATTTGGTCAGAAATCATCCTGGGCATTTCTGCAAGGGCATCTGGAGTGAAACTGATACTTAAATCAGTAGACTGAGTAAAGCAGATGGCCCTCCTCAGTGTGGGTGGGCCTCGTCCAATCAGTCGAAGACCTGAATAAAATAACACCCGTCTCTGAGCTCGACATCGGTCCTCTCCAGCCTTCGGACACAGGCTTGGACTGAGCTATGCAGTCAGCTCCCCTGGGCCCCCAGCTTGCCGACTACAGATTCTTGGTGCTTCTCAGTGTCCGGAATTGCATGAGCCAATTCCTTAATATATCCTATTAGTTCTGTTTCTCTGGAGAAGTCTAATACAACTCGTTCTTTTGCTATTACTGTTGCTTTTACTGTTTTTCTACAATATTATTTCTATAATTAGATAATAACTTTAAAAATTCATCTCTGCAAATTTAAGAAGAATTACGTACTTATGAAAGACAACTGAACAGAATCAATCCCACTGAGAGTATTAGTTTTTCATTTGAGGTTTAGTTTTGACTTTTATTCTTACCACACAAATCTTAAGGCACCTAGAAAGTATTAACATCAATGTTATTTACATAACGTTACTCAAAGCCTTTACTGGTTTTGAAAGTGTTGTTTTTTTATTTAAAATTCTGCACTGGAAAGGAAATCAATTTTAATTGTATGTCTATGATACTTATCTTCAGTGATTTTCTAATCAATAATAGCAAAAGTCTTAACTTCATTCTGAAAACAGATGGCATTCAATAAAAACTTATTTAACCTTGCCCAGTCCTAGGCTCTGCAGGCAATACAATGAAAAATAGTGGATAGTTTTAAAATTTTTACCAGGTGCTATATTACTTATCTCATTTAGTCATCACAATAACCTTGTTTGGGGTCCATCAGGCACATTTTACAGGGGAGGATGGCATGGATGGCAGAGATGTGGCAACTCTCTGAAGGCCACATGGGCTCACAGTACAGAGCTGGGCCTTGAACCCAGGGCCTCTACTTCTGAATCTCATGCTCTTTCCTGTGGAGTGTGACCTGTCCCCCTGCCTGAAATGCTTGCTGTCAAGATGAGATGGACACCCAGGAAACAACAAAAGTGTATACGATTAAGCATTAACTCTGAGTGGTATTTTCATTGACTTTCATCAATTACGGCAAGTCTCGCCTGACTTGCTCCAGTTTAAAAACTGCAGTTCAAAGTTGGAAAGGAATTTGCCCCTGTAGTTAGTGGCAGCTGCAGAAAGAGAAGCCTGGAATGATGGCTTGTGCTCCAAATGAGGCAGAAACAGGGGCTGATGGAGCCCAAGCCGCAGTGTGGTGAGGAGTTCCCAGCGAAGGCGGCCCACCCCTCTGTCCAGATGTTCGGGAACAACAGAATGTAACGATTCAGAGGGGAAAAAGCTTTTGTTTGGTTGTTGACTTTTTATGAAGCCTTTACAAAATTAGTGATTCTCTTCAGGGCCCTCAGAATCATCAATTTCTTCTACATAGAATGCCAAGAACCGGATGTTCTTTAATAATTAATGTCTTCCTTCAGATCATCCAGAATAAGACTGGGGGGTGGGTGAGGAGGGTGTGGGAAGAATGAGAAAAAAACAGGAATGGAGAAAGAAGGAGCAAAGAGGAAGGAAAAGAATACAGAAAAAATTAATTTTGCCCTACTCAAGTTTATTGTTATTACAATTAGCCACCATTTTTGAGAATTTTCTAAGGGCTAGGGACTGTAAGAGGTGTTTGGCTTATATTAAATCTCACAAACACACTTGAAAGGTAGACATTGCCATTATTTTGGACTATGAACTTGAGATTCACCTGCTCGGGGTCCCACAGCAAAGTGGGGGAGCTGGGATCTGAACCCAGGCCAATTTGACTCTAGAGTCTGAGTTCCTACCTCATGAGAAAACTGTTCCCCCTTTCTAAGCTCTATAGGCAGAGCCCCCAAATATTCCCAGATGCTCTTTCTCAACTTGGCCAAACAATGGCTAACCAGTTGTTCGCAAGTGACTTGCAGATCTGTATTAAAGTTCATGGTCTCTGAATTATGAATTGAATTTTTGAATTTCTCTGCATTGAATTTTTAATGCAACTGAGAGTCAAGATTGCTGATAAAAACACAGGCTTTTATTTGAAGTAGAATTAATGCTGGTACCAAACGGTCCGGCAAGAATTCCTTTGTATTAAAAATCCCTGAAGGACAGGTTACCCCAATGAACACTGGGGTTCTCCACACTTAGGCACGAGCAGAGGGAGCCAGAAAATGAGGGAACAAGTGAAGAGCTCTTACTTGCTCCTGGGGCCTCTGACCAGAGTCAAAGTCAAAGCTAAAGCCAAAGCCATGCTGCCAGATGACAACTCCAGTTTCTCAAGTCCTAACCCCAAAATGTTCACTATACCAGCAGCACTCCTGAGGGGGAAACCTTCATTTTAAAAATAAACCTGACTCAAGGTATCCAAAAATAAAAGAGCTGGTTTCCAGCCAGCAACAAAGCTGGGCTAAAGGATTACACTTAATCTGAAATAAAGTTCTGGAGAGCTCATCAGAATGAGAGAGAACTGTGAAAACAACCCCCCAGCAGCTCAGGCCACAGAAGCGCTCACGTTTTAGTGGAGATTAGCAAGCCTGACCTGAGGGGTCCCAGTGAAGTTGCCTCCTGTTTTCTTTACAGAACTCGGTCATCAATCTAGAACAAAGAATACCATTTCTGTTCAGAGTGTTGTTTTAGAAGAAACACGGGACTTTTAGGGTCCTGAGAACTAGAATCAAATCCCAGTCCTACCATTTACTAAGGTCCTTTGGGCAACTTACTAACCACCTGGAGTCTTAGTTACTAACTGGGCAATCTACTAACTCCTTGAGACCCCTAGGTTGCTATGATCTGCAAAATGTTGTGAATGATGTCTGCTTGATGACGTGGTTGAGAAAATTCAATGGAATATTTTTCAAAGCATCCAGCACTGTGCCTGGACACAATATGTGCTCAGTAAAAGTTGGATGGATCATGTTCTCAATGTGGGTCAGGGAAAAAAAACCAACTATGGAACTGTTTCATGCCTGAGTCTTATCATCAGATGCTGTGTGACCTTCGGCAAGTACCTCCAACCCCCTGGTGGTCAGTGTTCTCACCTGCAAAGTGAGAAGACTGGGAATGTAGTCCCTGAATTTTTCATCTCTGTCATTCTGTGATTTTAGAAAATTATTTGTATACAGTTGTATACTGCAAGTCTTTCAGACTACAAGCACAATTTAATGCACCCTGAAATTTTATAATCGGCATCCTGTGGTGCTCATGCCCTCAGCACAGGGACATGGTAAAACAGAGTCATCGTGAAATGCAAGCTACATTTTTCAGAAGGTAAGTTCTCAGTGCCCTGGCAGGAGCTGTTGGGGAAAATGGGTACGCTATCCCCAAACTGGGGGCTGACTTCTTTAGAAGGGAGCTCCCATTCTCATCTGTAAATTTCTTGCTACCACCATCTTAGCTAGATAGAACCAGGAGCTGGAGGGACTCCTCAACTTTCATCAGCTCTTCCATGTGACACTAACATGCAACTAAATTTATGCTTGGCTCACTGGCCATCATCACTAAATGAACACTCCTGTGGCATGGGCCACATTGAGCCTTCAGTACAGCCCCTGCGCCGGCACACCCTTGGATTTCCAGAGGCCCATGACTGCAGGTGCCCACAGCTCAGACAGGCTTCCTCCTGGGGCTACAGTGTCCCGTAGGGGCCAAGAGTGTCTGTGTAACTGGAGTCACCCCAGAGCTGACTTAGGATGCGCAAATCCCCAATGGAAATTCTGCTCTCACACCAGCCTTTAGCGAAAACCTCTGGCAAGCTTCTTTGGTCCTTGGTTGAAAGGCACACCTGGCCTCACTCTGTGACACCAGAAGTGGGCCCATTTTGGGTGGTGAAAATAACCATGTATTTAATTTCCATGGCTAGGAAAACACTAGAGCAAGGCTAAGAGTTTTGAATACGATGTATAAAATTTTAGCAAGAGCTAAAGCATTCAGCACAGGATTAACAATCAAATACCTTGCTGGATAGCCCCTCCCCTGAAATTTAATACAGAAAAATCTAAACTAGGAGTGAGGAGTGCAGTGGTTGGAACTGATGCACTAACAGGACTGACTTCCTTTTAGACACATGGGATATGGCTCTGGGCTAAGGACACAAAGGAGAGACTAGAAGTGGAAGACACCTCCAAATGGAACAAAGGGCCACTGAGTCTGAAATTGTGGGGTACAGGCAGCAGCTCCCCATCCAGGGCACTTCAGATCACAGCAAGTCCAGGACAGAGAAAATTCTCACCTTCCCTGCATCACGCTTCTCCTCTTTCACAACCCCCCGAATCTCTGTCTCTCTAGTTAGACCATGTTCATCAGGGAATGGACCTGAGATTGAAGCAGACTCCTAATTCCAGCTCTGCCGTTTGCTAGCCGTGTGCTTGCATCCCATGAACCTCCTAAGTCTTGGCTTCCTTAACTGTAATATGGGCCAAGTAAGGAGACCATGTAAAAGCAGGGCACATAGGAAAACACCTACCACAGGGACAACACCAGAGATAAACAACACCTGGGAGCCTTTTCCTCTCTAGGCACACCCTTTGCCCGAGGAAATGGCCTCTGTAACCAGGTGTAGAACGCTGGGTGGAGGAAAGCAAGAGGCAGCATATCTGTGTTATCTGATTTCCATAGCAGCCACACAAAGGAGGTATCACCAATATCTCCACTTTACAGACAAGGTAACTGAGATGAACTTTTCTAGTTTTCTAAGTGGTTTACTTTTTTTCTTGAATGTGTGTCTTTCTGTCTGCATGGAGCCTCACTGGGCCTGAGGCCAAAAGAGAGGCGGGCAGAGGCCCGCCACACCAGTGAGTCCCTGGCAGCCCCCGTCCCAGTACCCACTGGCTCAACCCTGCTTAGCCTCCGAGATCAGATGAGGTCGGACAGGCAAGTGCCAGGTGGCATGGAGGTAGACAACACTTCACTTTTTAAAATTTTATTTTAAAGTAACTATGGAATCATAGGAAGTTGCAAAAATACTAGAGGGGACCCTGTGTCCCGGTCGTCCCCTGCTGCAGCCCACCGAGGCTATCATGTGCCCTCAGGTGTGAACTTCAGAAGTGCAGCTGTTTCTGAGGATGCCGGCAGGTGTGGCCGCCACAGGGCTGTTATCAGCGTAGATAAGGGAATGGACGGGACTGGGGATCCCGTCATGATGTTCTGACTGGGGACTTGGGAGACAAGGCTGTAATTGAGGGTCACTGACATCGTGAGAATGTCCTCCTTCTGAAAAGGGGGTCAGCGGCACCGCCAGCTCTGTGCACAGTCCTGTAATGTGTTAACTAGGCTCCGGAGGTTGACCGGCTTCCTGGCACCAGCTGGGCATTGGGTGATGAAAGGCCTTCTGTTTCATTACCCATCTCTCTGGTCCATCGGTTCTTCCCTCCATTCTGCTTACCATTCCAAGTTCACACTCTCTGAAGCCAGCAGATGGATTCCACCAATTCTACACACCCCTTCCTTCCCTTCTCCAACTTGTGAACTTGGAAAAGAAAACCGCTCCCACATTTCTTACCACAGTGTTTATTGGAGGGGAGTCATTTCATCCATCACGGACATCCTTACCCGAGAACAGGTCCCCAGGAAAAGGAAAACTCAGCCTGGACATTGCTTGTGGGGCAACACTATCCTCAAGGCTGTACTGGTGCTTCCCAAATGCTGGACAACTGTGGCCTTCCTTTCAGATGGCCACAATGCCCAGAGGCCAAGAGACCCTCCCGGGAAATTAAATGTACCAAGCAGTGCCCGCTCCGGCTGCCCCCCTTCTTCTTACTGCTCCCTGGGAGCCAGTGCAGAAACACCGGAAGGCCACCTTTGCAGCTGCAGCCTCCTATCCTGGTATGCGGTCTGATGGCACACCCTGGCTCATGAAACTGAGGAAGTCTGGGTAACAGAAAAAACAAAGATTACTTGTACTCCTTAAAAAAAAGAAAAGACGACAAAAAAAAGGAGAAATGTTCTGTCTGACCCCTACTACAACACAAACTTGTAGAGAAAAAAAGCACTCTGCTCAGCTGCAATAAGGGGAAAGGTTAACTGTGGACAGAGTAGTCATATATAAGCAGTTTCTTAGTTTTCTGGTGGGAATACTTAACAACTTAAGTATGTTTCCCCAAGAGGTAATCTATTATATTTTGTCCAATTTCTTCCTCCAAGAACTGAATCAATTCATGATGTAATGCCCAGGGGAGAACAATCTTCTGGAAACAGAGTGTCTTTCTGGGGACAAAGTTGAGGAAAACATCTTAATACTGTTTCAGCTCTGGCCTGGTGGTAAGAGCAGAGCGTGAGCCAGGAAGGCAGTGAGATGTCCAAAGGACGCACGCCGCCCAAGTGTCCAGGACATGCCCAGAATGGTTTCCTCTTGGAGAAGCAGAGGCCACAAATCCAGCTGGACATCTACAGGACAGCTCCAGGACACTGCGCACATCCTTCAGGGATTGAATTGACAACGCTGCTTGTTCAAAGTGGTAGCATCTAAATGCAGATGCTGTTGCGATTTCTAGTTTAAACAGCACTTCTTCTGGCTCCTCGCCTACTCCCAGTCCCCTTTCTCCCAAAAAATATTCGAGAAGAAAATGTAAATCAATTCTCATCATACACTTAGAGAAAACATATGCAACTCGGATTATTTGTGAGAGCCTCTGGGCAGTTTCAAAACCCCACTGTGGTGGTGGATTCCAAGGGCTCCTCCAACTAACCTCTTATAAGAACAGCCAACCGGTGCCAAAGTGGCCTGCTCTCTGGAAGCAGCCAGGGGCTGGAGGGCAGGAGGTCACCAAATAAGCTGTAGAATAGCAGCCTACCAGCAGGAAGCCCCCATCTTTCCCTGGCTTCGTCATTCCTTGCTGCCTACACAGAAAATCACTCGCCTCTTGTTTTTCTTCCAAGAAGGGAACAATGGCATGTCTCACCACGTGCTCCCGGAGATAAGAAAATACATGACATGTTAGAAGGGTGTTTTGTATGTTTTACTGTACAAAACATATGTTGTATGCAGGTTGCAAAAAATTTTTTAAAGGTAGAGAGTCAAAACCTAGATTAAGGCTTATGAGATTAGGTAGGTGCCCCTGGATTTGTGGTTTACTAAACTTCCGGCCAAGATGGAGGCATAGGTAGACACACTGTGCCTCTTTGCACAGCCAAAAGAAGGATAACAACAAATTTAAGAACAAAAAACAACCGGAACTGACAGAAAATTGAACTGTATGGAAGTCGACAACCAAGGAGTTGAAGAAACTTCAGCCAGACCGGTAGGAGGGGTAGAGACAGGCAGCTGGGCAGAGAGGACTCGTGGCAGGGCAGTGGCTGGAGGACCAGGACGGGCAGAAGGTGGCTGGCAAATTGGGTGGTCCCACATTCGCATGCAGATAAACTGGGAGGAACAACTGGGGAGGGAGATAGACTGTGCAAACCAGGGTTCCAGCATGGGGAAATAAAACCTCAAACCTCTGACTGAAAACACCTCTGGGGGTTGAGGCGGCAGCGGGAGAGACTCCCAGCCTTACAGGATGCAAGCTCATTGGAGAGACCCACAGGGTCCTAGAAGGTACACAAACCCACCCACCCAGGAATCAGCAACAGAAGGATCCAAATTGATTGTGGGTAGTGGGGGAAGTGACTGAAAACCGGCAGAGAGCAAAGAAAGAAGCACTGTTCCCTCTCAAACCCTGCCCCCCACATACAGCATCACAACCTAGTGACATGAGTTGCCCCGCCCTGGTGAACACCTAAGGCTCCACCCCTCACTACATAACAGGCGCACTTAGAGGAAAAAAATGGCCCAAATGAAAGAACAGATCAAAGCTCCAGAAAAAATACAACTAAGTGACGAAGAGATAGCCAATCTATCAGATGCACAGTTCAAAACACTGGTGATCAGGATGCTCACAGAATTGGTTGAATTTGGTTGCAAATTAGATGAAAAAATAAAGGCTATGCTAAGTGAAATAAAGGAAAATGTACAGGGAACCAATAGTGATGGGAAGGAAACTGGGACTCAAATCAATGGAGTGGACCAGGAGGAAGAAAGAAACATCCAATCAGAAAAGAAGGAAGAAACAAGAATTCAAAAATTGAGGAGAGGCTTAGGAACCTCCAGGACATCTTTAAACGTTCCAACATCTGAATTATAGGGGTACCAGAAGGAGAAGAGCAACAAGTGGAAAACTTATTGGAACAAATAATAAAGGAGAACTTCCCCAATCTGGCTAAGGAAATAGACTTCCAGGAGGTCCAGAGAGCTCAGAGACTCCCAAAGAAGTTGGACCCAAGGAGGAACACACCAAAGCACATCATAAATTCATTGCCAAGATTAAAGACAAGGAGAGAATCCTAAAAGCAGCAAGAGAAAAGGAGACAGCTATCTACAAAGGAGTTCCCATCAGACTGTCAGCTGATTTCTCCAAAGAAACCTTACAGGCAAGAAGGGGCTGGAAAGAAGTATTCAAAGTCATGAAAGGTGGAGGGAGGTGGGGAGGGCTGGGGCGGGTGGCTGGGATGGGAGTAAAAGACAGAAAACTGTACAAGAACAGTAACTGAAGAAAAAAATTTAAAAAATTTAAAAAATCATGAAAGGCAAGGACCTACATCCAAGATTGCTCTATCCAGCAAAGCTGTCATTTAGAATGGAAGGACAGATAAAGTGCTTCCCAGATAAGGTCAAGTTAAAGGAATTCATCATCACTAAGCCCTTATTATATGAAATGTTAAAGGGACTTATCTAAGAAAAAGAAGATAAAAAATATGACAGTAAAAAGACAGCAAACTCACAGATATTAACAACCACACCTAAAACAAAAGCAAACTAAGCAACGAACTAGAACAGGAACAGAATCACAGAACTGGAGATCACAGGGAGAGTTATCAGCGGGGGAAGGGGGGGGGGGAAGGTACAGGGAATAAGTAGCATAAGTGGTAGTTAGGAAATAGGCAGGGGGAGGGTAAGAATAGTGTGGGAAATGTAGAAGCTAAAGAACTTATGACACATGGACATGAACTAAAGGGGAGGAATGCAGGTGAGAGGGGTTGTGCAGGGTGGAGGGAATAAAGGGGGGGAAATGGGACAACTGTAATCGCATATTCAATAAATCAAAAAAATACAAATAAAAAGTTTACTCAGCCCTGGCTGGGTGACTCGGTTGGAGCATTGTCATACCAAAAGGTTGCAGGTTTCATCCCCAGTCAGACACGTATGGGAGGCAGCCATTGGTACTTCTCACATCGACAGTTCTCCCCCCCCGCCCCGCATCTCTCAAAAAATAAAAAATAAAATCAAGAAATATATCATGGGGTGAGGATTTAAACAAGTGTACTTAGGTAAAAAAGGAACTCTTAAACTCACACAGGGTTTAAAAAAAATAGTAGAGCGTAGATAAACGAGAGTGTCCAGTATTCCTCCATCACCCAATGAAAGAATCCCATTTAAATCTGAAGACTAAGAACTTTAGAGATCATTTAAAATAGAGAAATAAGTGCCAGCTGTTTATCAAGAAGTTTGCTTCCTGCTACTCCCACCTCCCCTCTTGAGTCATTCTTACACTCACACAGACCTCTCATCAGCCCGAGAGCCCAGCAAGATCCCTGCACAAAATGGCCTGTTTCCCACCCTTGGGGAACACCACAAGAGCTGAGCACCCACCCCTTCAAATGACTTCCCTTCACAATTGCTGGGCAGGGCAGCTGATAGGACTACAGTTGAGCCAGTGAGAAGGCCCAATGGCTTATTTCCAGTCACGCACCAAAACATTCGATGGGAATTAGAAGTCTGTATTTCAAAGGAGGACCTAAAAGGTGAATTAAGTCTTTGCTATCATTTTAAGAGGCTGATGGTTGGGCTTAAAAATGTGTTTCAAGTATTTCTTGTTGAAGGTACAAACCAAGAGCCTACTGGTCACAGATGACCATAAATTTCAAGTTAGGATTGTGACCAATGACAAATATATTGTGCCAGGGTCAGGAAGCACAATGGTGCCTTACAAAGTGAATTATCTCCACTGTGCAGAGCACTTTCTCCCCACAGGTCTGAGGGGCAGGAGCGCTTACCAGCCTCAGCGGGGGTGGCCGGAGTCAGCATACGACCTCGGGCGGGTGGCATCAGAAAGGGGTCTGATGTTCACTAGACGAGTTCTTCGGGGGCCACAGATGGCTACCACCAGGGGGGTTTCACTGCATATTTGCACGGTCTGGTATTCCTAGAATTCTGATTCTTAGTGGTCTTTCTAAATGTTTAAATACTTAAATTCAAGCATTTATCACTCTTCTGGGACCGCTGTAGAATTTATTTACATTTGGAGTTACTATTATCAGAGAGAAGTTCATTTTTAAAATATTGGCAAAAAAAGTAGTCTATTTAAAAGTATTACCACAAATGTGATTCCTTAAGACAAGTATCTGTTGTTTTTTTTTTCTAAATGCCACCTGCAAGCTGTAAATATGTGTATTAATTTTTCCCCACAGTATTTGCTTTGGCTGTGACCTACTCTAATGTTCAGATGAACAAGGGCTAAAAATTGTCAAACCAAATTCTTGTTTGAGAGCTGAGCCCGAACTACTGCCAGTTTGAGAGAAACACACATGCAGGTTTGGGGAATATGTTTTGTTTGTTTTGGCTATGACACACGGCAGAACAGTTTCCATCCCGTTCGAATGCATTCAAGAGAGTTTGAAATATTGCACAATAAAAGTCATTCATTATATCTGTCTCCCTTCCCTTTCAAAAACAGAAATGGCTGCCCGGTCCCAAATCTGCACAGGGGGGCAGGAAGAAGGGAGCACGGGGTCACTGGAAACCACCCAAAACCAACACTGGGTTTTCCAGGTTTGAGTGAGGGAACGCTTCTGCAATCTTCATTCCGAACACCGTCTGAAAACGAGACAGACGGCTCACATTGGACAGGGCTCTGTGAGGGGCGACGAGGAGATGGACACACTACACGCAAAGCATGAACCGCACGTGTGACCTCCCAGCGCCTGGTACCTGAGTAACCTCATTGGACCTGGGAAGTCCTTGTACTCCCTTTCTCTATGAAGATTCAAGTGCGACACCAATGTTGCACTGAAAAGAGATTGTTCCAGCGTCGGACCATACGTCTGGAAGAGCCTATTTCCGTAAGCTCCAATGCTACCTTATTTGATGGCCCTGCAGAGAAAACGATGACATTTCCTTCCTGTTTACTCAGGATATCAAACTGGGAATGCAGGTGGTTGTTAAATGACAAAAATAAGAAATACCACGAACAAATCATGGCAGCTAACATTGCAAAACAGTACCAAGGTGGAAGAAACTTTTCTAAAAAGCAAATTTTAAGTGGGTGAATAAAAAAGCCACGAGAATAAAAATTACATGTAGTAAAGGGATACGTTATCTTTACAGTTTTCAGGGCTTTGAAAGTCACAAATAGTTTTAGAAATTTGAAACTTAAAAAATTACATGATTTGAATTTTCTTGCATTATACTTAAATTCAAAACGCCTGTGGCTGGCTGGCACCCTGCGGGAGGCCACTTATGTCAGAGAATATAAATTAAGCCGTCTCATCAGACAATGTATGCGCCTCAGACAGACGAGAGAGATGGAAGAAAGGCTGCTCTCCACTGATCGTTGGTAATTTTGGAAATCCCCACCTACCCCTTGGAAAACGCAAATTTGTATTTTTCTGTAATGTGTCTGCTCATTTATTTTCCCTTTTCAAGTCAGTGATATAGAAAAAGTTCCAGAAGAATCCTTGCTTCCCAACATCCTAAAATTCTCTAAAGCCTTTCTAATAAATCTTAAAATTAAGGTCCCTGGAGGCTAAGTATAATCCTGGTTGAAGATGTGGGACAAAGCATTTATCAGAACAGCAGTAGTTACTTCTCTTCTCACTAAAGCTACTGTGTTACTTGTGATCCATATCACAATATCACAAAAAGCAGAGAAGCATCAGAGACTGGATGTATGAAAATGAACAAAGCAGTACAGCATTAGACACACTGGAAGTGTTAGGCCAGAGGACATTCATAGTTAGTCCATTCTAGAGCCAAGCTCAGGCTATGAAATAATCTTCGAATGAATTTAGGATAAAAAACCTGCTTTTCCACATGTGCTGTGACTTTTGTAATTTAATTTCATGTTAGCACTGCTCACTCGGTCCGGGGCCCCGAGCCCAGGGTCAGCCCTTCGGGCACACTGCCCAACCTGGCAGCACAAAAGCCAGGGCCGCTTCGCCATTCAAGAGGGCAGACTTCTTTAAAATGGAACATACCTGTTACATTTTAAAGGAATCTACAATATCCAGTCTAGTTTCCATTCCATGCTTCATCCAGATGTATTCATAGGTTAGACTAGAGTGGGAAGTTGAGAAAAATGTTTAAAAACAAAAAGGTATATGAGATGAAGCCAACTTACATGGTCCAGTCTCAGTAAGTAAAGACAAAAGGCAGTTTGGAACAGAATGTGCCTTTTGGATCCCAAGTGCCCTAAAACGCCTACCAGTCAGCTTTGTGTAAGCATTGCTTCTTCCAGGACAGTACAAAACCACCTCATGGAGTCTGAAGTTGGTGCCACCTCTGAGGCCGAGAGGCCCTGGGCCCTCCTTATGATCATACCCTGCAGGATAATTCTGCTCCTTTAAAAGAGGCAGCGGTCACATTCAGAAATTAAAGCCTGGCAGACATTAATGAATCCACCATCTGCCTACCTAGGAAGACCTGGTACAAGGGAGTTTTCCACATTAAGAAGTAATTCTCAAATGCTAAGGTTACTTTCTGACATATTTTGTGTGACCATTTTTACACCAAACCAAACTAAAATAAAACCTAATTTCTGAGAAGAAACGAATCGGACTTATTAGGTAATTTAATTTTTTGGCAAACAATTTTGAACTATATTTTAATTCAACTCCATTTTTCTCACCAACATTGTACAATGTTCAAAAGACAGTTCTTTCTCAATGACTAATCCTACAGTAACTCAGGGTGACAATTTTAAATTAGGAATTGCAGCAAACCAGTTTACCAGAAGATTAGGCTGAATGTATTGGTACCCCAAGGTTGGTTTCCTTACCATATTTCTGATAGCACAGTATTTACTGACTTTTTGCCCTAAATGGTAATGCAGGTATGGGTGTAACTGTAGGCTCCAGATAAAATTGGTTGGTCAATCCTTTGCTTCTACTGGCCTCTTCCCTCACAAAAAGAACTTTAAACATTTACTATGATACGGATTTGCTGTAAAAATTTTTAAAAAGCTTTCTTACAGCAATCAAGATGGTATGATGTTGATCTATGAACAGACCCATATATCAATGGAAGAGAATAAAGCCCAGAAACAGACCTACACATACAATAAGGCCAACTGATTTCAACGAAGCTTCTATCGTAATTCAAAGAGAAATGCGTAATCTTTTCAACAAATGATGATTTCCATTAAAAAAAATCTTCACCTTACACAATTATACAAAAAATAACTCGATGTAGACCTAACACCTGAGAGTTGAAAGTATAAAGCTTGTAGAAGAAAACATGGGAGAAAATCTTAGTGCCCTTGAGTTTGCCCAAGATTCTTGGCTAGGACACAAAAGAATGAACCATTAAAGAATAAAACTAACAAATTAGATTATATTGAAATTTGTATCTGCTTTTCAAAAGCCACTGCTAAGAAAATAAAAGAGTGGCCAATGGCCAGGAAAAAAATATTTGCAGACATATATCCAATAAAAGCCTTGTATCCAAATATACATAGAGCTCTTTCAACTCAATAGTGATCAGTGACAATGAAAGAAAGCATGAGCGAGAGCTGAACTGACACTTCCGGTAAGCGGACATAAGGATGGCAAAAACACAGAGGAAAAGATGCTCAGTAGGGACACGTATGCCAAAACCACAAGGAGCTACAATGGCATCACAAGCCTCCTAGAATGGCTATAATGAAAAAGCCTGACAGTACCTAGGGCTGGAGAGAACATGAAGTGGCTGCAACAACTTTGCTGCAGGTAAGAATGCAAAATCGTATCCTAAGAACCCCAAGACACCAATCCAAAAGAACCTATGCACCCCAATGTTCGTAGCAGCACAATTTACAATAGCCAAGTGTTGGAAGCAATCTAGGTGCCCATCAGTAAATGAATGGATCAAAAAGCTATGGTACATTTACCCAATGGAATTCTATGCAGCAGAAAGAAAGAAGGAGCTCCTACCCTTTGCGACAGTGTGGATGGAACTGGAAAGCATTACGCTAAGGAAAATAAGCCAGGCAGTTAAAGACAAATACGATATGATCTCACCTTTAACAGGAACCTAAACAACAAAACAAACAAACAAAATACAACCAAAGACACTGAAATAGAGAACAGGGTGACAGTGACCAGAGGGGAGAGGAGAGGGAATTTCAGAGGAAAAGGGTGAAGGGTTTACAGGAACAAGTATAAAGGACACATGGACAAAAACTAGGCGGGGTGGAAATGGCAGGGAGGTGGTGAGGGCTGAGGGGGTTGGCTGGGATGGGAGTAAACAACACTTGAACTGTATACTGAACTTGAACTGAATACTTGAATTGTTCAAGTAAACTGTACTTGAACAACAATTAAATAAGAAAGAAAAGAAAGAATGCAAAATGGCACGACCACTCAGAAAAGCTTGGCAGGTTCTAAACAGTTACAACAAATCCCAGTGGTATACTCCGGGAACCCCACTCCTAGGCATTTACCCAAGGTAAGGGAAAACATGCGTCTGTAAAAATGACCCACATGTGACTGTTTATAGCAGCTTTATTTGTAACAATCAAAACACAGAAGCAACCCAAAATATCCATCAATTGCTGAATAAATAAATTGGTACATATGTAAAATGGAATACTACACTGCAACACACAGGAATAAACAACTTACAATGTACAACATCGGTGAATCTCAAAAGCATTGTGCTAGGTTTAAAAAAGACACACACTATCCGATCCCGTTTATATGACACTATGGGAAAGGTGAAACTCTAAGGAGAGGTATCAGGCGAGCAGTTGGGAGAGGCCAGGGTCGGGGCAAAGGGAAAGTGACTGCGAAGAGGCAGGAGAAAACTTCTTTTGGGGAGACGGAAGTGTTCTATTACTTGACTGTGCTAGTTGTTCCAGGACTGTATGAATTTGCCAAAAGTCAAATTGCGTGCTCAAAAGAGTGAACTCTACTGTAGGTTAATTATACCTCAATAAAGCATGAGGTATAATTAACCTCATGCTTTATGTAAAAAGAAAAAGCTCTTTCAATATAAAGCATGAATCAGGCATTATTGTGTTTTCTTGTCGGGCCAAATCCAAGCCTGACCCTCAAGTCCTATGGCTTCAGTGCCCACGGGGAGAGGGGGTGGGTAGGAGAAAATGGAGGCCAAGTGGCAGGAGAGTATGAGAGACAGAGAGGAGACAAAGACACCAAAATTTTTATAAAGGGACTTTGCCAGGTATGATTTATAAAAGAGAACTTAATAACCATTTTAATTTCCAGGAATTTATCTTACATTTTCACACAAGCCCAGTGCAGCTTAATTTTCAACCACAAAAAGATGAAGACAAGTAGCATGCGTCAGTAAGGAAATGACTAAATTATAAACATCAAAATCACATAATTCTGTAAAAGAGGTTTGAAAGACTGAACAGCACTAGGGCTCCCCACGTTAAGACTGAAGGATATGCATGTTGAATAAAAAAGTCAAGTTGCAAAGCAGCAGCTACAGATCCCATTAGAAAACAACAGGACCTACAGTCATGTTTACCTCAGCAGAGGTCTGGACGCTGTGCCTGGGTTGTTCACAATGTTTGCATTTAAGAAAGCTGCAGAAAGGAGGTTGTGGCTAGAGGATGCTGGCTGGTATGGGGTGCAAGAAGACAGTTTTTAATCGTGTACGGTTTTCTACTTTTTTCAATAGCCACATTACTTTTGTAATAAAAATGAGTAAACACAAAGTGAAAGGGAGGTACCCATGGCAGCAAGAGCTGCCCTGGCTCTCAGGCACTGGGTGCAGAAGAAACTCCAGATGTCAGGCTGCCATCTCCTGGACAAACAAGGAACTACAGCAGCGGGATGATGAGAAGAGTTTCTAAGGCCAAAAGTCAATAGTTACAGCAGTAAAAAGGTAAGGCCAGAAAAAACGAATTTGAGCCGAGTTTTTGACTGGACCACAACTGAAGAGAAACTATTAAAAACAAGCACATATGTCAAATACAGAAATCATCAACTTTTCACAAACTGTTATGACGCAAACGAGAGAAATTGGATAAAACTGGGCCTAAATTGCTTTAATTTCTCAGAGACAATTTTTTTTAGGAAAAATGACTGTTCTTAATAAATAACAACAGAACATTCCTGCTGAAACATTTTGAAACCAACACCACTTGTAAAGTGTCTGTGTATTTTTATCTGTAAATACTAGAAAATGAGAACAATTTTACATTTGAAAAGTGAAGTGGAAAAAAAATCACACACCAAAATGTTTCCCTCACCCTCATCAGCACTTTTTGAGGAATAAAACAAAGCATCTGAAATTATAAAAATTCAAAGACAATTGAGATTATAGATCATAGAATTTAAAAGGAAAAAAATAACATTTTTTAACCTGCATGTTAAACAAATACAAAAACTTAACAGAAAACAAAACCCTCTAACATCTTACATTTCTGAAAGTTTTTTTTCTTTTTAAATTCCAAAACCAAAAAGCTTTCATAAGAAGTTAATTAGTTCTCTCTCTTTTTTTTTTTGTTTTGTGGTTTATTTCAGTGGTATACATTTCTCAAACGCACTAAACTATAAAAGCAGGGGGGTCCATAAAGAATTTACGTGTAAAGATAAAAGAAATTTTTTAAACAATCTACCCTTTAGCGGGAGAAATTGGGGATCACTTTGAGTGTTAATGTAAAATACATTAGTCTTTGCCAGCAGGAGTCCCAGACCTATTGGTGCCAAGAAGGTAACAAATAGTCTCTATCTGCGAAGGGGAAATGGGCGCTCGGCAGGAGACTTCTCCCCTGGAGGGTTATTTACAGAGAGCACTATTTGTTAACAGGATTCTGCTACCACAGAGAGGGGGTTTAATGATTTCAAGGATTCCAAAGACAATTGTTTAATGATACATGATTTAATAAGCACATTCACAAATTCCAGATATATAACAGTTTAGATTTTCAAACTGCTATCAACAAAATGGTGATAGGAAATAGGAATATCGCTATAGGGCTGCGGCATAACTGGAAAATCCAAGACAAGTGATAGTATGCACATACTTGACACTGTAGAAAAAAGTTAGAATTGAAGCAGCTGCAAAATGCCTTTTGAAAAGGAAGCCAGTGACCTACCACCACGTTTCATGTCAGTCAGCTCATTTTGGATTTAAAAACAATTTTTTAGGGACAACCATAAAATAAATCCCAAATTACCTGTGAGTAATTTGAACAATCTGGGAAATGAGTCTTCAACTAAACTGCTACATTTTCATTAAAAACCAATCATCCACTTCTCACCCCACAAAACTTTTAAGAATCTTGTTTAAAGAACAAAATGCTTTCATCACATTTGTTACTTACAAATTATATTTTCATTTTATAATGACACATCTATCATACAGGCAAACGTAGGTTTACAGTTTTGAGTACACAAAACTCAGTTTATTCTTTTATTATTCTTTATTATTTTCTACACAAACAACTTTAAAACTACTTTTGCTCTGCCCCCCACCCCCACTCCTGTATTCTGGTCACTGAAAAGACTGTTCCAAAATTCCATATTGGACATTTGATTTTAATCTAAGAATTAAAAATTTCATTTCAGACAGCTAAAGCAAGTCATTTAAGCTTCTCTTAACTTTAGCCCAAAGAGAAAAGTTTTACAATTTCCATCTACCCTAATTTTTAAAACTTTTAACCAGTTTTTTTGCCGTATTTTTAAAATAAAAACACATTTTTAAAACAGCTTTCCACATTGTATTAACATCCACTTTCATAGTTACATTAATTATGTCAATTAAAAAAAAAACACCCTTTTCATCTAGATGTAATGTGCCAATTCTAAAAGATAATTTTTTTCAACAGACTCTAAGCCTTTGGTGGTGAATAGGTACTAACGTAAAACAAACTCAAGAGACATATTATTGGGTCTAAAAACAATCCTTTTTAGCAAAATACTAATAAAGCATTTACCACTTGAGGGAGAGACATATTTAATAGAACATTTATTTTTTAATGAAAAAAATTCACTTATTTCTACTTAAAAGTAGGTTCAACTCACATGACTTTATTTGAAACATTTAAACACTGACGCTGAACAAATAACAGGAGCTCAGATGAAAGGATCTCTTCAGCACGGGTGGTTGGCGCCCCTCTTGCCAAACATTCTGCAGGAGACATCAGTTATTGCTGTAGTTCTCCGACGCGGTTCATTCTTCCGACATCGTTGGGAGAGCCTTCTCCCTTCTGGCTGAGAAAGGGTCTTCTTTAATAGCATTTGTGCTTCATGTTTGCAGTATCTGCAAGTGCAGATGTACAAAAGCTCTTCCGCCTTTTCCCAGGTAAACGGGAAAAAGTGTCTGCAAAGCCCTCATTGTTTTCTTGATTTGATATGGAGCAGGGTATCCCCGTTTTTTGTCTGAAGGACACAGTTTTTTTCCTAGGGGACACACTTTCAAATCCTCTGCTGTCCAATGTATGCATGGTTCTCCTTCTGGTTCTTCGGGAGGAGCAGGAAGTAGAAGGAACTGGAAGTGAAATCCATACAAGTCCTTCACTTTCCAAGTCTTGCTGTAGCCTTGTGCTACGTCGGACTCTTGCCTCCCTATTTGTTCTCTGAAAGGTTTGTTCTATGGAGTCAGATAAATCTTTACACAGTTCAGAATTTTCCAAACTAATTTTTACAGAGCTGCCCACACTGTAGGAAGGTTTGTGCATTCCATTTTTTCCCAAAGATAAACTCGGACCATCAAGATGACAAACAGAGCGCCTTCGTTGTTTCCCTTCGCAACTCACACCGTTTCTACTTTTTGTGGAGTTTCTTCCCAAATCCTCACTTTGACTTTTCTTTTCTTTTCTTTCGTCAATTAAGACATCTTCTGAGTAATCACATTCTTTTCGTGAACCAGACATTAAATCCTTGGTCTGCAGTTTTCCTTCAGGACCTGCTAAGAAGTGATCTTTTTGTTCACACTTTCCATCTCTTGAAATTTCAAAGCTCTGAAGATTGTCCACATTCTGACCAGCAGCAGAACCCTCTTGGGACTGCCTGATAAAATCAGACTGCGGACCATCTGACATGATGGGTTTTTCAGTCACAGAAGCACAAGAAATACGGCTGTTTTCATTCTTGGCCACAGTTTTTAAGTCATTTTCACTTTCCAACTTCACTTCTGCTTTTGGAATAATTTTATTTGCATGGATTCCTATAGTATTTATACTTGAATCCTGATCAAGAGTGGCATTAATAAGCGACAAGGAACTTTTTACGTAAGAGCTGCAGAATTCAGACACATTGTACTTATTGAATTCTTCTGAGTTCTGAGGGAAAAGATTCTTTCTTTCAGGAAGCTTCCTTTCTTCAAGTTCACCATTTGAGCTGAAATCATCTATGGGCATGTAAATAAGTTTGAATCTAATTAAAAAGTAGCCATAAAAATAAACTTCAACAAATCGAACAGGTGCCACATTGTAGTATTTTAACCTTGCAAAAATCACAAGACCCACAAAACATTCCATTG
The DNA here is from genome assembly GCA_039655065.1 of Glossophaga mutica. NCBI lineage: Eukaryota > Metazoa > Chordata > Mammalia > Chiroptera > Phyllostomidae > Glossophaga > Glossophaga mutica. The sequence goes on from CM077311.1 coordinate 60,525,467, forward strand.
TGCTTCCCCCATCTGTCATCATCCTCTTTCTCTTGTCGTTCCTTCCCAACCCACAGGCTAAGGGAATAGGTAGTTAATGCATGAATAAATAAAGCCCATAACCACAGACCAGGGAAATGAGAACTGTATCTGAAATTGCTTCCTCTATTCTAATATACTTCTCTCACCACAAGGTCAATGAACATGAGGCAGCTACATTTCCCATTTCCCTAAAAATGAATCACTGAAAATGGGCAACATCGTGCTTCTGAAACTTTTGCAGCAACAATTCCCCTGAAATAGAGGAAAGAAAACTTAGAATTCTGGGAGATTTAAGGACTTTGCCAAAACGGTTCTCCCTGAAGACTTTAGATCTTACACCGTGTGTTAAAAAATTAATATAAAATGCACTGTACTCTCAAATAGAGCCACATTTGTTCCAATATCCTAAAAATTTCCTCCCTTCTTCCTCCATCGCTCACTAAAATTCATCCTCCGGAGAACTCACGCCATGTGGAGCCTGCCACATGTTTTTGGCAAACTGTGTGACATCATAGGGGAAAAGAATCATAGGTGAAATCATCATGAAGGTTTTGAAGTTACACAGCACCGCCTAAACGAACACAGGCTGATGTCTACCTTACAGTGCATTCAATTCAACATTGCCTCTCTTGTTATCTCAGACAATGAAGTTTTAAATTGGCCAGTCAAATGAGTATATAAAATATTCTAAACAAAATCAGACCTGGCAGGGTATAAACGTAAGCTGAACAAAACATCTAAAACACAAGGTTCAGATCTGAAAGGTCTATGTCCATGGTTTGGGTAATTAAATTCACGTCACGGGAAGCTGGAGATGAACACATAGGCTCCACTCGGGGCCACCCAACTAACACGGGCTCTTTATATAACTTTAAAAATGGACACTTATGCACTGTTCATGAAATTAACATGCTAAAGAAGGAAAGTAAGGTACAGCAATGGAATTGCGGGGGGGAGAGAGGGAGAAGGAGGGAGAGACAACGAGAACATGGAAAGAAGGAAGGGAGGGAGAGAACTACTTTAAACTCTTGTTACGGCTGGTTATAGATTAAAAAAATGCTTTGAATGCTTCAGGTATTTCATAAAACAAGTTCTCTGATAAGAAGAAAGATGGAAATTATTTACTAACATTGAACATCTTCAGAAAAAAACTTGTTAGGAACTGGGGATGTAACAAAAATAAGAGTTCCCAGTCTCAAGAGGACTGCAATTTGCAGGGAATGGAGGTGGACAGGTCAACTATACATCAGGTGGGGCAGGTGCAGTGAGAACAGTTTTCCTGAAGAGGCCGCCAGCACAGCCGAGGCTTCTAGGACAGTAGCCTTGGGCCACCCCCTGACCCCAGAGAAACCACATGATATGCAGGGGCTGGAGAAGTGTGTGTGACTGTGGGGTGGTCCCGTGTCTGTTTAAACTTGTGTGCTTTTCTGAGGTTCAGAGGCAGGCAGAGCCAAAGGTTTAGAGCGGTACGCCCCATCGTCATCCTGGAATCTATTATAAACCCTATATGGTATGCTGCAAAGGGAGCACAGGCTATAAATATCGGATGACTGACAAAGGAAGCTATTTTAAAAATGATTCCGTACAAAATTAACCCACCAAATGAACACACACTCTTATCATCTGTGGCATGATTTAGTCAATTTAAAATCCAGGCATTACAAATGGGATGCAACTCCAATCCAATTTTTATCCAACTAGGGTATTAAGCAACTTCATCTCTGCTTTTAAAGAAAGCTTGCAGGGTAACCAAGTTCAACTCACAGGTGTCACTTTTAGAATATACTTAGTAGAACCAACTCTACTGAAGCCTGGGGCAAGAATTTGAGTCACCACCTTGCTCACTTTCAGTGATGAACTACACCACCAAACAGAACTCAGTTTACTTTAACCAAATGCTGTAAAAAGGAAAAAGAAACGGTGAAAAAAATTACTTCCCTCCAAATTAGATGCAGCATCTCGTGCCCGAACGTCTCTGAAGGGAGGGTCTGACCTCCCACCAGAGTCTGGGAAGGGTCTACGGCCCAAATGTCACACTGCTGCTTCCTTCACGTTTGCGCAGTAATGTGCAAAGTCACTATTTTTTATTTATTTACAATTCACATGATGAATAGGGAACAGGCGGGAAAGAGAGGGAAAGAGCACAAAGAGGGTGAAGAGAACAGAATGTGAACAAGGGCAAGGGGCCAGGTACCTGACAGCGCCCTGCGGACACCTGGAAGTAGAAGGGGCGTCTCGGAGACCTCGGGCAGCTCTGGGATAGGACTTAGAAGCGGCTTCTTAGAAGCAATGTCTCGTTCCCCATACAGGTTCTTCTGAACACCCTTCTTTCTTCTTCCTTTCTTCTTTTGGGAACTTTTTAAAATCTGAGAAAATGTATTAAAAATACAGTGACTGAGAAAGATGTAGCACCATATATTACAATTTTGGCCATTAATATCTATAGAAACACTTAAGACCAGTTATGTCAAATTTAAGATTCCAGAAATCTGAGTCAGGGGTTGAGGGCTAGGCACCTTATACAAAGCCAAATAAAATTTAAAGCAGAACTCAACTGCCAACTGGTAGCATAAATGTTCTGTATCTGCAAAAATAAGCTCTGGATAAGCCAAAAACAGATTAAATGGAAAGACAGGACAGGCTTAAAACATGAGGAACCTGTAACTAAGACGCAGTTAGGATGGCTTGAGATTAACCAGGAGTTCCTACCGAAAGTTAGGGGAGGCCATGGATGAAAAAACAAGAGGTAGGTATATGGAAGAGAATGCAAAGCTTAACAAGCTGATTCAAATGACATAAGATTCAATCAAGATTTAAATGAATAGGTCAAAGTAAAATGGATTTTTAACAAGCACAAGTAGAAGATGAGGGGCAAAGGTTGGTAATAATGGATAGAAAACGTGCAGATTTCTATAAAAATGAGAAACTGCTTTAATCATATCTGGAATGCAGTATTAAATCTAGTTCTGACAGCCACTTCAGTAACCTAGAACTAATGTTCTATGCTAAGCAAAAGCTTTATATGGAAAAGAGGGAAACTCAGGACACTGCCCGGGCAGGGAATGACCTGCCAGGCATGAGACGTAATCAGTCACACTGGACGTGGTCTTTAGGGAGCGTGCGGTCTACCAGCAACTGCAATGGTATTATGTGCAGACCACGACGGACTGCTGATACGAGAAGATGTGTGCCTAGCCTTCAGGAGGTGTTCAAGGCAGGCTCCACGGAAAATGTGATGGCTAAGTTAAACCTGAAACAGGCAAGGACTGTTCTGGCTGAGGATGGGAGTGGTGCAGGAGGGCTCTCCAAAGAGACGAGAATGGCACTCTGGGCCCACCTGGAGGGGCAGATGAAGCTAACAACAACACAAGCAGGGCCCTGTCCGCACTGAGAAAGAGCTCACTTCACGGGGACCCAGGGAGTAACAACATTTGACATCACATTCAGGAAGTCATTTGGGGACAGCATAAAAACAAGTAATGTGAAAGAGTAATTTTCAGAGTGCATTAGTGGCCCAGAACTGTACGTTCCTTGAAATGTCTACAGATACCCTGTAAAAATGAAACAAAACGTTGCATGGAAAAACAATTTTATAATGGCTGGTACAAGATAAATGTTCCTTTTGGTGATTTACTATACACACTTAATATTATGTTTTCTGAGAAGTCCTCAGTATAGTCTCTATATACATTAGGAAAATACTGGGTTAAATATTTTACCATGAAACTTTTGTTTTTCAATGGAATTTCTGTTGACTTCCATGAAACAGCTGGGGAAATGATAGCTCGGCCAATGAAGGTAGAAGACAAGAGAAAACCTTAACCTGGCTCCATACATTAGTTGTAAAAGTATTTGGCTTCTGGTGCCAAAAGCCACCTGTTCAAACCCTGACTCTTCCCCTTAACTGCTTTATAACCTTAGGCATGTTACCTCACCTCCCTGTACCTCATTCCCAGCTCCTCTGCAAAATGGAAATCACAATAGCACTGGTATTCAATTGGTTACTTTAGGTGAAATGAATGGTGAATTACAAAGGACACATGGACAATAACAAGGGTGGGGGGTGGAAACAGGGGAGGAAGATTAGGAGGACTGGGGTAGTGGGAAGGGGTGGGGGGGAGGCAGAAAACGGTACTTGAACAATTAAAAAAATGTTAAAAAAAGAAAACAGGGTTTGACTCATGTCTGTTAGCTAAACCTATTCTTTTAAATTCCTTCCCTACTATGGGGGAAATATTTTTAACATCAAAAACTATGCTCCTAGTATTACTGTGTGACATATACCCTACATGGCTGGTTAATATACTACAGTCAATCTTATAGCCTCTAAAATGGTTTGATTCATATGTAGGGAAAATACCCCTTCAGCCAGATTTTGAAAATCTTTGTTGATATAAAGTCTCCAGCACCTCGGACATAGCGGCTTCTCAACAAACATGAATGAAGGAATGAATGAATGAATATGGAAGAAAAAGAAGTACAATTAATTAAACTTCGTAACATTTGCTAAACATGGTGAAAGATGAATACTGTTTTTTTACAGTCATGGGTCAACAAGGGTAAACCACCCAAAAAGAAAAGACTGAAGCACCTGTGGTCTGTAATGAAAACACATCTGTATTATCCATGAGAAGGCTTCATCTCCAAAGGCTAGAACTTTAACAGCATTTGAATCTAAGCCAATACAAAGGCCTTGCTTATACTGTAGTCAGCAAAACAGTCACCAGTGACTGGAAATGTAGGGAAGCCACACAATCCAGAAATGGTTAGGTTGGTGCATGACTTAGAGGCAAAGGACAAGTGAAGGGGTCACCCCTGAAGTGACTCCATTTCCTCCAGTCACTGATCTCTCTCCTCACACAGCAAAGGGGGTTGTGCAATAGAAGTGCTTATTTTTTATTTGCACAATTAAGATTTATATACATGGCAACAAATCAAATTGCACAGGAAAGCTGATGATGAAAAGCAATACTTCGCTAGCCCTGCTGTTTACTTAGTGGTTCCATGTTCAGTTTTGTAGGTAGCTCCATCTCTTTCAGTAAGGGGCTCATACTGCTATATTTTTAACTTTTATTTATAATAAAAAATGCCAAAAACACAAAAAGTAGAACAGTATGTTGAATCCCATGTTCTCATCAACTATCTTCAACAATCACTAATATATAGAAATCAAGATTCATTTATAACCCCCTCAACCCTGATTATTTCAAAGTAAATCCCAGACATTACATTTTATCTGAAAATCCTATAGTATCTCTGAGAGGGAAGGGCTCCTATTTTCCACCATGAAATAAAACATTTTATTACCTGACATTGTATTTTATTGATTTTTTCCCTCTTTTACAATGGAGTTTTATTTTTCCATCTTTATTGAGATATAAATGACATATAAATTTAAGGTATATGTATGATGTAATAATTTGGTTTAATATATATGCACATACACATACATGTATATATGTATACATATGTACTGCAAAATTACTTCTTCATATAACAAATACTACTCAGCAACAAAACTGAATAACTTGATACCCACATAAACCTGGACAAATTTCCAGCAAATTGTGCCAAGGGAAAAAAGCTAGTCTGAAAGGTGACACAGCGTGTGACCCGCTTCAGTAACATGCCTCCAAAGGGCAGCAGGAGGGCTCAGGAGCCCCAGGACAGCACTCTGGTGCCGCCCTCCTGTGATGTGGTGCCCCAGTGCTGCGAGATTGTCACCAGCACCACTGGGAAAAATTGGGCACAGGGGACCTGGGGTTTACCTCTTCTTACAACAGCACGCATTTCCCAAATTATCTCAGAATGAAACATTTAAACACTAAGAACTGAAGTGACAGCAATTTTCCCTCATGTTTCGGCCGAATTCAAAGCTCTCCAACTGGCCCATAAACATCTTTTTAGAATTATTCAAATCAGGCCCCGTATCAGGCCTCCACACATTCCATGTGGTTGATAGGTCCCTTTAAATCTATGGTCCCTTCATTTTTCCCTCTTGCCTTTTGAGGAATAAACTGAGGCATCTGCCCCACAGAATGAGCCAAACGCTGGATCTGGCTCACTGCAATGACGGTCTGCATCTTCCTGCATACCCTGTACTTCCCACAGGCTGGTTGTTAAATCCAGGCTTGGTGAGATTCAGCTTTGAGATACAGACACACGTATTTTCAGAAACAGCATCTCATGGATGGCTGGACACCTCCCTACAGCCTCAGGGGACCTGCTCTCCTGTGGTATTAGGGCCCGTGTGTTCGTCTGACCCATCCACTACGACTCCCTACCACCTGCTTCCAAAATTCAACCAGCTTTCATGAATGTGTCATTTTTACTTATTAGTGGAAATTCTTCACCAATTACTTACTTGAAATAGAGCTCAAACTTTATTTTGTAATTTTTAGAAAAATTAGCCAATGCTCTAGGGACCATTCTGTAGGTCTGTTTACTAAGTTACCCCTTAAAGGCCCTCTTGCCACACACAGTCACACTGTGATGCAGTGGGAGGCTGGAGCCCCAACCTGATTATTCTTGGGGAACATAGTTCATCCCCTAACAAGTAGCTCACTGCACACATCAGTTTACAGCTCACTTTTTTCACTAACAGTAAACACTTCCCAGCATCATTCCATAGTGGTATTTGGAATTTCCCTTCACTATTTTCCACAGGTACAAAATACTCACTTTGTGAACACACCACAGTTTGGTCACCATCTCACACTGACAGACACTTGGTTTGCTTTCCGTCTTTGGCATTACAAAGACTGCTGCAATAAATAATTTTCGACAATGCCTTTTTGTCTTTTTTGTCATTGGATCTTTGTGATGAATTCCTAGAAATGGAATTACTGGATCAAAAGGTAAATGGATATTTAATTTGGGTTGATATTGCCAAATTGCCCTCCATTGGGCTTTGCATTACCAGAAAATGTATGAGTGTGCTGTTTACCACCTAGCCTCACCAACAGGGCATGTTGTCAAACTTTTGGAATTTTTCCTAATCTCAAATGGTAAGAAATGGCATCTCAATGTAGTTCTCTCATTATGATGAGCAACTCTGAACATTTTTTTCATGTTTAAGGGATTTTCATTTAAATTTTGGAATTTTTAAAAACATCTCTTGCCCTGGCTGGTGTGGCTCAGTGGATTGAGCGCTGGCCTGCTAACCAAAGGGTCGCCGGCTGTATTCCCAGCCAGGGCACATGCCTGGGTTGCAGGCCAGGTCCCCAGTAGCAGGTGAGCAAGAGGCAACCACACACTGATGTTTCTCTCCCTCTTTCTCCTTCCTTTCTCTAAATAAATAAATAAATAAAATCTTTAAAACAATCTCTTGACTATTTTTCTCTAATTGTTCACTTTTTACTCAATTTAGAAGCTTTTTTTAATATTAGTGATCCCAATCCTTTGTGTTTGGTATGAATTGAAGATACTTTTCCCACATTTCCCCTTTGTCTTTTCAATATCCTTAGTTTTTTCCCCATGCATGCTCCATGTTGTTTGGGTCAAATGGAGTGAAATTTACCAGTCTTATATTTCAGTTTCTGGGTTTTGATTAATATTTTTGGAAACTTTCTCCAATTCTAGAGTTATGAAGAAATTCAGTGTTATGAATTCTAAAGCTGTGTCCAAGCCAGTGATGCTATTTATTTTTTTCAAAAATTTTCCAGCTTTATTCAGGTGATTGACCAAAATCATATACATTTTGGTTGTACAACACAGTTTTTTAAAAGGTGTACATTATTTAATATATGTATACATCATAAAATGATTATTACGATCAAGTAATAAACACACCCATCACCTCACATAGTTACCAGTTACCACTGTCTACGTGTCTGTGTAAGATCCGTTCTCGTAGAACCCTTCAAGCACACAGTGCAGAGTAAAGCGCCACTCACCCCAGTCCTGGAAGATGAGGCTATTGCTCACTTAAAGGAAACCTCCCTCTGCCCTGATAGTTCTGGCTCATTGGTTACCTTTGAGTTTGCATTTGTATTTCCTTGTACCAACTTCTAAAATATATCTTGAACCCCTAATTTTTAAGATGATAATCGTAACAGTCACAGTGCTCACTATGGCCAGGCGTTGTTCGAAGTGTTTCACATGTATTAACTCATTCACTATTCCCCATGAGCTTACAAAATAAGTGCCATTAATACCTCCATTTAAAACCAACAGAGAGATCACGACTCTTGCCCACCACCCAGTGCCAGGAGGCAGCAGGACTGACTGAGAGAGACCCCAGCTTACATGGCTCCTGAGCCTGCTCTCCTGACCACTGCACAGTTAGTGTTAACCCCTCACCTCCACCCATTCCATCCACTTTTGCTTTCTGCTCTTAGCTCCATTTAGATCATCTTGTACACAATCTCATTGCTCAAGCTTAGCCCTTAGCGGAAAACAAAGAGCCTTTCCATCACATTAGGGCTGCCTACGCCTTTCCCACTTCCCTGCGGGACAGAGATCCTATCCCTTTCCTTTCCTCTGGTGCCATCACCACCCTGATGATTCGTAGCATTATCAAATATCCTTTTCCTCACTACGTCATTGCTTGAAATATATGTGCTTCAAAACTGTTGCATACAGACTTTTATTTGAAAGGGTATATAACTACCTTGCTTTTTCTTCTACGGCACAACTTCAACTTTCTTGCTCACAGGCCTTTCTGCCCTATCCCCCCACCGGAAACCTCTCCTGGGAGCACCCCTGCTTTCACACAGGCCTGAGTGAGAACTGCTGGCGGCCCAGCTGTTATCAGAGGTTCCCCTGGCACTGCTCTGCCCGATGGGCAGACCCACCAAGTCCTGGCTGGTCACACTTACTTCTTTCTGCCCGCGTAGCACCCCCAGTAATACCACAGAAATACATTCAAAGTCCTTGAAATGTCTGAACGTCTTTTTTCTTTCACATTTAATTAAATTTGGCTGGGTCCAGAATTTTGGGCTGAAATCAAGTTTCTTTCAAACCTTTAAATGTCCCAGTGAATTATCTTTCTGCATTCAGACTGCTGTGAAACCTGACGCCACTCTGATTACTATTTCCTGGTAGGAAAAGTCCACTTCTCTCCTTGTTCTCATTGTTCAATTCCTTTCTTCAGTTCGGAGAAATCCTCGTTTTATTTTGACGTCTTCCGTGCTACTTTCTTGTCCTGAGACCCCTACAAAGACTCCTAGCCTGGTCTTCCATCTCATCACTGGTCTGTCTCCCTTTCACTCTGCCTCCCAGGAGACATTCCTTAATTTTATTCTCTAGTCCAAGCACTACATTTTATTTTTGCAAATGCTTTTTCTCTGCTTCTTTTTCATGGCATACCTTTCTTTTATGCTTTCTTAAATTTGAGTAAATCAGAACATTTATTTATTTTTAATAACATTTCCTTCCATTCTCTGAATAGTATTTCTCTCAAGTCAGTTTTTCAACTTTTTAACATTGGTCTTCCATGTTCTTGGTTCTACTCAGTTGTCTATTACCTCAGGAAAGATTGGAAATGGGTGTGGGTTTCCTCTGCTCTCCAGCTCAGTCCCTCTCCTTCATGGCAGCTCCACTAGAAGGAGCTCTGTGTGGAACAGGAGAATGGGACTGCCAAGGGCAGGCTCTGCTTTAGGGCAGGAGCTGGCAGTTGAGATTGTGGAGTTTTCCAAATGCCAGATGAAGGCTTCAACCTAGATGGCAACATCTGTTCTGAGCTTCAGGGTGGGAGAGGGGGTGGGGTGCCAACTGGTGCAAACTGTTTCACACACAGGACTTCAATTAAGCTGTTTTTCACCACCACTTCTCACTCGCACCACCCACTGTACCTGCCAATACTGGGCCCAGTCTCTTGGGATTCCAACAGACAGGCTGGCTCCCAGCGCCTCTCTAGCTCCCTCCTAGCACATTCTGGGCTGCAAATCTTTCCACCTTTTATCTGGCAACATGCTCCCATCTGCTTTGTCTTCCAGAAATTCATTGAAGGCTGTCATCTGTTGCTTAATACCCCTCCTCATTTCCTTCCTTTTCTCATTGCTACTTTAAGCCTATCCCTGGTCTTATATCAGTATTTTGATGCAGTGGGGTCCTGGGAGGGGTTGGAGCAGAACTTAATGCTCAAATCTTCTTGAGCTTTCTGGCTACTGATTTTATGTGAAGCAGGTATATGTTCTTTGTAACAGTGTTTTATAAAGAGTATGAGGGAAACTAATTTCTAATGCAATAATTTAAGTTGAATGTATGTTTCTGAACTTACGTGTATTTTTTTCAGCAAAGGGATCTTTCAAAGAACTACAAAACCTGAAAAAGTGACTGCACCAGGAGAACACTCAGATTCTTCTGGTTTTGCTAACTTGGGGATAACTGTGCCAAGATGGCAGCAATTTTTGTTTATGAAGTATAAACAAGTTTACTGACTGTTTTAGGTAGGTGTGTGTTGAGTGAAAATGTTAGTTTCAAAAATGTTGATTTTTTCAGGTGTTTGTAGGATGGTTTAAGAAGAGGTGTCTAGTAGGCAGTTGAACCTACTGCTCACAAGTTGGAAAGATCTGGGAGTCATCAACCATGTTGCACATGAAATCAACCAGAAACACACTATTTGGAAGGGCAAAGAGTAGAACTCTGGGTAATTATAACACAAACATTTAAGGATGGATGGAAGGAAATAAATCTTTAACAGAGATTGTAGAAGAGTGTTCCCAATGGTGGTGTATGTTGCTGAGATGATGAGTGAGAACAAGACCTAAATAAGGCCCTGGACTTTGGTCACTAAGTTACTGCATTCCTTGGAAAAATAATTAAAGTGAAGTGGCAAAGAGTGAGACCACATGTCAGCTACCGTGTGAAGCACCTGTGCGCCCCCCCCAGGGGCCGTGTTAGGTGGCAGAGGGGTCATGCTTAGACTAGTCCAGAGTGGAAGCAGAATGGAAGGGATGAAGAGCTGAGGTTAACGAGGGTGGCTGACAACAGCTCACGTGGTTTAGGATAAACAAGGAAACATGGGAAATTATGAGAAATCCGAAAGCTGGAGAGTAAACAGAGGGCCGACAGGTTATTAGCACTAGCAGAGGGACAAGAGTAAGGGAGTGCGCGGGCTGATGGACAGAAGGCTGGGGTGGGAGGGTGGGGCATACAAAGGCACACTAGTAAAAGTGGGAGGGGCTTGGGTATTAACAAACTGCAGGCTATCACAGAGGAATGTCCAGTTCAGGGGATGGGGGTCTGGATGGAGAGGACCAGTAACTGGGTTAGGGTGCAAGGATTGGTTACCCATAAAGAGATGAAGTCATCGGAGCTAGGACAGGCCTTGATACACTGACTGAGAGGGGTTTCTAAATTCTTTCTTAAACATGGGGAAGAGATCCAGCTATTGGCAGAAACAAGGTCAAATGAGTGGCAGATGGTGCATTCATCCCTGTCTAGAAAATGAGAAGATTTCCCAAACAGGGTGCAGTTTGATTCACTCAGATTTAATATCTGAGTGCTGACGGTTTACTTGCTAGATATGCCTAACACAATAAAAGGAGAGGCAAAAATGGCCCTTGGGTAATTATGCATTGAGTATATAATCTCTTATGGCCCTTTCTTTTCTGTAAGATAATTTTAATATTCTTGGTCTAATGGTAACAACAAAAAAAATTGTTTCCGTGTTTCCCTAACCACACAACAGAGAAATGCACCACTTCTGTAATATATCTTTAGACACACACTTACCGGATTCTTTTTTGGAGGTACTCTGTGTGGGCGCTTGCTTTCTTGAGATTTCCTTCTTTTAATTTTCTTCTCTTTGCACGGCTGAGCTTCTGTGTTAAGCAAGCTGCAAACACTCTCTTCTGCAAAACTGATCAGTTGCTATAAAGAAAATTTAAAGTAGAAATACCACACAATGCAAGCAGTTACATTTTAATGTACGTTCTCTTACCTTTATTTTCTTTCCCATATTGCTTCTACCATTCTTTTTATATTTTATTGATTATGCTATTACAGTTGTCCCATTTCTCCCCCATCATTCCCCTCCACCCTACACACCCTAACCCACCCACATTCCCCCCTTTAGTTCATGTCCATGTGTCATAAGTTCTTTAGCTTCTACATTTCCCACACTATTCTTGTCCTCCCCCTCTCTATTTTCTACCCACCGTCTATGCTACTTATTCTCTGTACCTTCCCCCCTCTCCTCCTCCCACTCCCCTGTTGCTAACCCTCCATATGATCTCCATTTCTGTGGTTCTGTTCCTGTTCTAGCTGTTTGCTTAGTTTGCTTTTGTTTTAGGTGTGGTTCTTAATAGGTGTGAGTTTGCTGTCTTTTCACTGTCATATTTTTATCTTCTTTTTCTTAGATAAGTCCCTTTAACATTTCATATAATAAGGGCATGGTGATGATGAACTCCTTGAACTTGACCTTATCTGAGAAGGGCTTTATCTTCCTTTCCATTCTAAATGACAGCTTTGCTGGATAGAGCAATTTTGGATGTAGGTCCCTGCTTTTCAACATTTCAAATATTTCTTTCCAGCCCCTTCTTGTCTGGAAGGTCTCTTTTGAGAAATCAGCTGACAGTCTGATGGGAACCCCTTTGTAGGTGACTGTCCCCTTATCCCTTGCTGCTTCTAGAATTCTCTCCTTCATTTGAATCTTGGCTAATGTAATTACGATGTGCCTTGGTGTGTTTCTCCTTGGGTCCAACTTCTTTGGGACTCTCTGAGCTTCCTGGATGTCCTGAAAGTCTATTTCCTTTGCCAGATGGGGGAAGTTCTCCTTTATTATTTGTTCAAATAAGTTTTCTACTTGTTGTTCTTCTTCTTCCCCTCTGGGACCCCTATAATTTGAATGTCGGGACGCTTAACGATGTCCTGGAGGTTCCTAAGCCTCTCCTCATTTTCTGTTTGGTTGTTAGTTTCTTCCTTCTGGTCCACTCCATTGATTTGAGTCCCAGTTTTCCTTCAATCTCTATCGGTTCCCCATGCATCTTTCTTCATTTCATGTATTGTAGCCTGCATTTTTTCATCTAATTTGTGAGCAAAATCAACCAATTCTGTGAGCATTCTGATAACCAGTGCTTTGAACTGTGCATCTGATAGATTGGCTATCTCTTCACGGCTTAGAGGAATTGACTCTGGGGTTTTCATGTTTTCTCCGGTTTGAGCCATTTTTGGTGGGGTTTTTTTTTGTTCGTTTTGTTTTTAGTCTGGTCGCAGCTATTACGTAAGGGGGTGGAGCCTTAGGTGTTCCTCAGGGCGGGGCAGCCCAGTCGCTGGGTTGTGACGCTATAGGTGGGGGCGGGGTCCGAGAGGGAAGAATGGCACCTGTTCCGCTCTCTCCTGGACTCCGGTCCCTTCCGCCGCTTCCCCTTCGCCTGGATTATCTGTGCATGCGAATGTGGAACCACCTGGTCAGCCAGCCGCCTTGTGCGGCCTCACTGGGTCTGCACAGTTGCCCCCCTGTGCCCGGGGTCTGCCAGCTGCTGCCTGTGGGCCCAGGGACCGCCAATCGCTGCCTGTGCACCTGGGAACTGCCAGCCACCACTGCTTGCGTTCCTGGGTTCGCACCTCCACTTTTTCCTGTCGTGACCCCACCCCTCTTACCGGTCTTGGATGAATGGTTGTTGGACTTTCGTACAGTTCAGTTTTCTATAAGTGTTGGTTGTTTTCTTGTTTCTAAATATTTGTTGTCCTTAATTTTGGTTGTGAGAGGAGGCACAGTGTGTCCGCCTACGCCTCCATCTTGGCCGGAAGTCCGCTTCTACCATTCTTATAAGCCCTTCCCTCTAAATTTACAAATTCCATTAGATGTATTTTAACTAACTTAACCTCAAATGAAAGAAATAGTAATTAAGCATGGACCCAGAAGCACATACACTCTGCCCAATTATTATGAGAAAGAAAAAACCCTAACTTAAGAATCGGTTGATTTATTCATTCATAAAAATATTTATTCAGCATCTACAAGTTAGCACCTAACTGCTGCTGAGCTACAGGGAAAAGAATCATCAACTATTGATTATCTGAGTTTGAATTCTGGGTTTACCATCCAATAACATCAGCCAAGAACCCTGTAATAGTATACTCATATGTTTATGCACTATAATGCTATAAACAAAAATCTAATTTTATCAAATTTAATAAAATAGCAAAACCTATGCATTCAATGAAAATTAGGTTCATACCGAAAACAGCCAAAACCCTGTGTTAAAAAACAACACAAAGTATAGTTTTTAAAAAGATCATATTTATGCCATTTTCTGACTGTGTTAATTACATGCTACTCTTACCCATTTTGTATCTCAACAAAATTCATAAAGCCACACAGATCTCCAACAAGCTTTTCAAACAGATTATCTTCCACATTAACACAAACTCGGAAGCTTCTTGTGTTATTGGCTTTTTCTTCTAACAAAATTAAATAAAACCAAAGCAGGAAAATGTCATTACCTGGGTTACACAATAGGTGGGATAAGGTATTAACTCTTAGTAACACTGTCCAAGCCAAGATTTTAGCCATAATCATCTGAGCATGAAAAACAAAGAAATCTACTGCAAAGATTTAAAAATACATTGAGAACACTTACACTTCTTCTGTTAGAGGACCGTGTTCTTCTACCATCTTTACAGGAAGGTATTTTCTTGTGGTTATTTGAAGAGCTGAAGGTATCAGTGCCTGAAGAGCAAGACAGAGCAAAATCAGGGTAGGTAACAAAGAGCTGTAAGACCTGCCATCTTTCATACTCACCTGACTCTTCTGAATGCCCATCTTTGCTCTTACTACCATATCGTATCTGAGCATAATTACCGTAAGGAATACAATTTGAGATTCAAAAATATTAAAACTTTAAGTTAACTAAATACCAGAAACTTCTGCCACTTTCCATGAAGATTGTATAACACGTTATCTTGCTAACAGATTAAATCACATAATAAATACCTGTATTTTTACTCATCTCTGTTTATTCCAAGCTACATTTTAAAAATGAAATTGCAATAAAAGGCATTAAAATGATAATGAAAATACTTTATTTTACAAAGCTCAGGAACATTTTACTTTGACTATTTTTAATGGTGTAACGGAAAGGCAGTACAACGTGTTCAAGAGCATACGCTCTGCAACATGCTAGACAAATGCTTCCGATTTGGCTCTACTTTACCAGTGCCTGCCCTGGACTCTGTGCTAATGAGCTCAGGTTGTATCCTACGGGGGTTGTGTCCTACAGCCAACAAAAAGCCACTCAAGGACTTCAAATGGGAAAAGACAAGAATAATGGTTCCCATCCTAAGAGACTGCCCCATGACAGGCTTGCCAGCCAAGTTCTGGTTCTCAGGAAAATGCAGCAGTGTTTGTTGCCTTGTCATGATCATATAAAAGCCAGAGACCTTAGAAAGTATATGCGTGCCCAAGATGCCACGTTAATGTCGATGAACAATTTTGGATATTTAAGAACGACCCTTACAATCCATATCACTTCAACTGTGCTAACTGGGAAGAGGAGCTTCCATCTAAGGAAGTGAAATGTGGGTGACTATGAAGAGCGGGACCTGGAATGAAAAGGGATGGATAAGAGACTTCTTATAAGCTTTTCTATACTGTTTGGTTTATTAAACAAGTATGCATTGTTGTAATAAAATTTCAATAAGAAAATAAAGGCTGGGTGGAGGAGGGCAAAGGGGGAAAATTTGGGAACACTGTAATAGAATAACAATAAAATATTTTTTAAGAAGGAAGTTAACTTTCACACACATGGATAATTGCAAATGACATTTATAATTATAAAAGAAACAAAAGGTACTACCTGAAAGAGTCTCAGAGACTGAAGACTTACTAAGAGGGCTCACAACAGCAAATGATACCTGAAGAGGTTCTATGTTTTCCTAAACAACAACAACAACAACAAAAAAAGGAGAAATTAGACATCCTTAAGTTCAGTGGACATGTAAATAATATGCTCCAAAAAAATATGGACTTATTTTTGTAGGTAAATTTGTAATAAACATAAAGATGGGAAAGCAATAAAAAGTTGAAAAGGAAAATGTCAAAGCAAAATAGGAGATATTAGATATAAAAATAAAATATATTTTCTAATATTTACCAATCATCCTGAATAAAAACCATGTTTATTAACTACAATGTACCAAAACAAACAAAAACTTTAAGTGAAGGTAGCCATAATGATCCACTATAAGTTACTTTTTGGTTTATTTAAAATCTCAGGTCTTAATTCCTATAAAAGACAGACAAACCATTAAGAAACACAACTTAACATTACAAATTATTCAGGGAAACTTCAGGGTAAAATGGCAATATAAACACAGATACCAGATCTTTTCTTTCCCACGTAACTGCCATTATGATGGCAACTGATTTTTCAGATAAAATTTGTCAGGTTGAGGAAAATTTCTTTTTTCATGTTTCCTCAGAGTTTTTTTTTTTTTTTCAGAAATCAACCCTGGATTTTGTCAAATGTTTCTTCTCCATCTACTGAAATGAACATATGGTTTCTCAGTCTTAGTCTGTTAAAATGGTGAATTACATACAAATTGTTTTTAAAACATTAAACCATCTTCGCATCTCTGGGTTAAATCTCATTTGGTCACGATATACACTCTTGTGTTCGTGAGGGTACTAGACTGAGGTGTTCTTACAACGCCTAATTATGTGTCCCATAATGCTGACACTGATAACTGGGGAGTATGTCCACCTCCTCAATTTGTTTGGAAGCGTGTATGTAGAATCAGTGTTATATCTTTCTTAAATGTTTGGTAGAATTCATTAGTAAAATCATCTGGACGTGCAGGGTTTTTTGTGAAAAGGTTTAACTACAACTTAAATTTCTTCAGTTGAAATAGAGCTAATGAGGTCATTTATTTCTTCTTGAATGAAAACGGTAGCTTGTGTCTTTCAAGAAATGTGCCTAGTTTCTCTAAGTTCTTCAAATTACTGACAAAGTTGTTAATAATATTCTCTTATTATCCTTTTACTGTGTTAGCATATATAGTTAGCTCTTACATTCCTTACTGGTAATTCAAGTAGTCTCCTTTTTTCCTGAATAGTCTGATCAGAAGTTTACTAACTTTTGATTTCAATCATTTTCTCTTTTTTGAAATTTTCTACTCCAGTGATTTCTGCATTTATATTATTTCCTCTGCTTACCTTGCTTTAACTTTTCTTTTTTGTAAAGTTGAAGCTGAGATTAATTTGAGCTATCTCTTATTTTGAAATCAGGCCTTAATTTTTAAAAATTTCCCTGTAAGCACTGTTTTAGCTGCATTTCGCACATTTGTGCTATCCTTTGGAAGTGGTAACTTACACAACTTTGTGTATAGCCTAAGTACTCCTCCCAGCCTTTATGCCATGGTATTTTCATTGTATAATTTATTTACATGTGCTACAAACCAAATAACACTTTGTTGTTACTCTTATTTTGAATGATATCTTCCACCAAGATTAAGAACAGGAAACAGTCTGTTACATTTGCCCAAATGTTTAGCATTTATAGTGCTCTTCACTCCTATGTTACATGAAGATTTCCAGCTAGAACTACTTTCCCGTTAACTAAAGGACTTCGTTTAACATTTCTTCCAGTGCTAACCTGCTGTAGTGATTAATTCTTCCAGCTTTCACAAGTCTGAAAACACCTTTAATTCACTTTTGTTTTGATGAAAGTGTCACTGGACATAAAAATACTAGGTTGCCAGGATGTTTTTTCCCCTAAGTTCACCGGCAGAAGCTGTTGCTGCACTGTCTTCCCTTCGTTCCTCTTTAGGTCTCGTGTCTGCTTTTCCTAGCCATTTCAGGCCATTTATCTGTGGTTTTAAGCAAGGATGTGTCTTAGTGTACTTTTCTTCATGTTTCACATGCTGCAAACTTGTACTTTAGAATCTATGGGATTATAATTTTATAACAT
Source organism: Glossophaga mutica (assembly GCA_039655065.1). Lineage (NCBI taxonomy): Eukaryota > Metazoa > Chordata > Mammalia > Chiroptera > Phyllostomidae > Glossophaga > Glossophaga mutica. Next base: position 60,543,346 of record CM077311.1, read on the forward strand.
TGGGAAATATTTCAGCAATTATTTTTCAAATATTTTTTCTATTCCTTCGGGTCTCTCCTCTCTTTGGGGTCTCTAATTACACAGGTTATGCTACCTGAAGTTGTCCAAGCTCACCAACTGTCTACCTTGTTTAGTCTCTTTTTCTGTTTCACTGAGAATAGTTTCTATCATTACATCTTCAAGTTTACGAACCTTTTCTCCTCATTATGGGCATCTTTTTCTACACATCTTGTGGTTTTCAATCACATCAGAGATTTTGAATCTAACATTGTTTTGTAGTGCAGTTTTGTTATGTTATTATTGAGCTTTATTATTCAATGCAGTTAAGTACCTGAATACAAGCTGGGTCCTCTCACAGCTCACTTTCAAGTTCCACTAGAGTTTTAGTCTCACTCTGCTCTACTAATGGAGCAACTCTCTTGAACAGCCGACAACCTCTGGAAGAGGGGTTTCAAGCCAGGCTGGTGGGAACACTGTTTCTGTTCAGTGTGTATGAGCTCCAGGCATTGTTCCCTCTGCTGCTTTTGGGTTGTCTCACCCTGGCCTTGAGCAGTTTACTCACAAGCATTTGTTAACCAGCCCTCGACACAAAGGACTTAAGTGGGACCCTTTGTCGATCCCCAGAGCTCTCTGTGGAGCTCTCTCATCTCTGGTACTTTGCCCTGCGACCTCCAGCCTCCTCTGCTTTCCCAGACCCCGATTCCATGTTCCCAGCTCAGGAGACTGCCAGTCTCTACTCAGACAAGCCTTCACTGTGCTGCAGCCTCGTAACGCAGCCCAGGCAGTGGGTCAGGCCTCTCACAGGCTCACCTCCTTGGTCTCTCTCCTCTCAGGAATTACCATGCTGTGCCGCCTGATGTTAAATATCTGAGTACTACTGCTTCATGTGTTGTCTCTAGTTTTTTACTCATTTCTCACAAGAGCACAATTAGGTCCCTCTTACTTCATCCCAGCCAAAAGCAAATTAGTCTATTTTAAAGTGAAACAACAAGAGACAGAATAAATGATAGTCTCAATATAAAAGTAGGTAAGGGAGATTAATAGGCAGTTCTCAAGACAAATTCAAATGGCCTATACACATGTGAAAAATGTTCCAATTTTACTAATAACTAAAAATTTTCAAGTCATCTGTTGTTCCTATTAAGCTGTTTTTAATAAGTATGGTTAATACATAGGATTTACAAAGCTGTGGTAAAATAAAACCATTTATATTGCAGTGAGTTCAAATTTGTACACATTTTCTGGAGGGAATTTAGCAATATTCATCAAAAAGTTTATATTTTTTAATCTAGTAATTCCACCTGTAAAAATTGACCTTACAGGAAAATCAGTTTATATTTATAGCGTATTGATTGCAAGTCTGTTGCTCTTGCACATTTTAACACCGCTAACATCTGTGTATAGTAGTCCCTCTTGTCCACAGGGGGTGGGGATAAGGTCAAAGACACCCCACTGGATGCCTGAAACCACGGACAATACCAACGGTATTATGTTAAAGAAGTTTAACTTCTAAATCAGGCACAGTAAGAGATTAACAATAATAATTAACAATGAAATAGAACAATGATAACAAGACAATGTAATAAAAGTGATGTAAATGTGGTCTCTCAAAATATCTTCCTGTACTGTAGTCCCCCCTTTACTTGTGATAATGTGAGATGACAGAACGCCTTGCGATGAGATGAACAGAGGTACTTCAGAATGGCATGCAATTTAAAACCTACGGATTGTTTATTTCTAGGGTTTTCCACTTAATATTTTCAGAATGCAGTTGTCTGTGGGTAACTGAAACCGTGGATAAGGGTGGACTACTGCACATCTTACAGTTCATAGTGTGTCACAGTTTAACTTTCATGTTCTTTTTAATAGGAGAAAACTGGTAATAACCTACCTAGAAAAATGCCTTGATTTATATATACCGCGACATATCATTTAGTCCATTTCATAATTTCAAAGCGTAATTACTGCTCATGCAAAATAAGTGAGGTCTGATTAAAATTTACACTACTTTGTTCCACATTTTTCACACTTACAAGATCTTCCCCCTTGTCATCAAAATTGGGCTGAGGCAACTGCTCAGGCACTGGTGACTGCTCAAGCAGCACAGGACTGATCCTACTTAAGTCCTCTCTACGGACAGGTGTCCCTCCTTTTCGCAGTGGGGTGTTTGCTGGCAGAGACTCATCGAACACTTCGGGGCTCAGGTCCTCTCCAAAGGTCACCCTCTTCCTCTTCCTCATATTTACAAAGGCTGGCACTTTGTAATTTTCTTGACCTTCTGCAGATGACAAATAGGAATATATTAAAAAATTAAGCTCAATTCTTTTTTATAAGGCACATCCTAGAATCTTTTAACATGATTTAGAATCCATTATTTGTATAAAAATTTGTAGAAAAATTCAAAATGTAAAAGATAAGCAGTATTTGTAGTTAAAATACAGTAATAGATTTTAAAGTAAACTTCACATGAGTATCTCAGAAGTTTACAAAATTGGAATATTGAGCTCACCATCAAGCGAAAATGGATAGATAAAATGGAGACACCAATCCTGAGACCCTTTAGACAGAGTCCATTTCTCCCAGTTGTCATATCAAGCCATTAGCAGGTCACTAAAGATACCATACACTACGTCCAATATTTTTTTATAACAAGACAATGAAATCCTTACGCTTCAAAATAAATATGAATTTCTTACCTGCTTTTTGTTCTCTGCCACAGTTTGCAGGATGTGAGGGGAAGCTTGGATGAGCCCCAGGACCACAGAGGGTGTCACAGTGTTCCTGCACAAAACGGACATCAGTGGATGTGACACGCCTACCACGTACATACAGCCATTGACAATGGCAACTTGGAATTTTTGGCTGCCAAGGGTAGAGACTATAACATCGCAGAATACTTCCATTGTTGTTCTGGCTGAAATACCATGATATTACCCACAAAGAAAAACTAGGTTCCCTAGATATAACTTTAATACATAGTATTTTAAGCTGAAATCAAAGAACAGAAATCCTTAACGTGGGCTAAATTCATTCCTGATTCTTGATCTAGCAAGTGAAGTTGAAGAAACTGAGTGGATGAGGAATACTGCATAAATGGCCCGAGGTACGTAAGAGCTGCACTAAAACAAGCGAAGAACCAACAGGTAAATGGTGTAATAGGGTGTTCTGTCTTCTAAACACAGAACCACACCTTTTATAAGTGTATGATCTCCTGTCTACGTTAGCATATTCTTGAGTTGGAAGTAAGGAACGAGGGCAGCATGTGTCCCTCTGTGCTCTTCAGAAGGACGATGACAGCAGGCATGTTGGTTAGGATGGGACAGTGCGAATCTCAAGAACAAGATGGGGCAAGTCTACACACAGGACCACTGGAGCAGAACAGGAAGACTCGGCCAGGGCCAGGGCCGGGGCCAGGCCACCGGCTCGCCCAGCTCTCCAAGCCCTGACCAGCCTGCTCCCTGGGACTCCTCGTTCCCTCCAGTCCACCCATTCCAAGGGCAGTGCCATAGCTGAGACTGTCTTGCCCCAAGCAAACCTCCCTGACCAACCATAACCTGAGTCGGTTTCATTTTCCTGATTAGGAAAATGTCCCAATCAGTACTTGTGAATTAAGTGAACTTATAAAACAAAGTTCATGTTAATTTTTAGACTTATTTTTAATTGAAACAACCAAGAAAGTTAGCAGAAAACTTCAACTCTAGACACCTGCAAACTTTGAGCAGCTTAGTAAAAAGGTCATCAGTTGTACAAGTCTTGTCATGATCTTTACTATGTAACACTGTTCACCAATAAAAGTTACACAAACCATTAGGGTAGGAAGTCTCTTTTTAGAGAAAATAAAACCAACGGAAGGTACGAATGAGTCACGCTGTATAGAGACCCAAATCAGCTCTTAACCAAGAAAATTGTTAAAATATTTAAAATAATAACTGAACATCTACTCATATAGATAGAAGGTAACCTAGTTCATTTTAGCTTTAGAAACAGATCTGTAGGTCTAGCTGAATGTTAAAATGCCTACAAATAGGAAAAAAATGCACTTCTCATTTGCCAGGCACTGATGCTAATTTCACTTTTTTTTAAAAAAGATTTTATTTATTTTTAGAGAATGGGGAAGGGAGGGAGAAAGGGAGAGAAACACCAATGTGTGGTTGCCTCGTGCATGCCCCTTACTGGGGACCCAGCTTGCAACCCAAGCAGGTGCCCTGACTGGGAATAGAACCAGGACCCTTTGGTTCACAGGCCTGCACTCAATCCACTGAGCTACACTAGCCAGAGCTAATTTCACATTATTATCCCACTTAGTGCTCAAATTGTCCTATAAAGTAGTTACTAATATTGTCCTTTTGTAGATAAAGAACCAGGGTACAAAAAGGTTAATTAATTTGCCCAGCTTGTGAACCTCAGAGTGAGGACTTGCACCAGGCACCTTGACTCCAGAGCCTCTCAGCTGACCAGAGTCCATCAGATTTATCTATGGTCCATCATGGACTTTAACATCAGATTTGTTTGGGGGGCTCATTCAACTACCTCCAGCCTAAGTATCTGTAAAATGAGGCCAATGCCTTTGTTGGGGACAATGGCTGCATGTACATGATACGTGCCCGACATCCACAGGAAGTACTCAGGGAATGCCAGCTGGTTCCCACCAGCCTCTTCTTCCCTCCCGCTGACCAAGCTTGGAGGAAGGTGCATGCCTGTGAAACACACATCTCTGAGACCAAATAATTGAATAGACCCACAGGTTAAGAGCTATGAAACTCTTATAAAATACAGTCCACCTATATTAAATTCCACATGCTTATTCCACTGAGTTTTTTTTTTTTTTAAGGTTTTATTTATTTATTTTTAGAGAAGGGAAGGAAGGAAGGAAGAGAGGGAAACATCAACCTGTGGTTGCCTCTGTGCGTCCCCTATTGTAGGACCTGGCCCCCAACCCAGGCATGTGCCCTAGCCTAGGAATACAGCTGGCGACCTTTCGGTTTGCAGGCTGCCACTCGATCCGCTGAACCACACCAGCCAGGGCCCATTCTGAGTTTTTTAAAATAAGAACAGCACAGTGTTATGAGAAAAGGAGAGGAAAAATAGGGTGAGACATTTCCTTTTAAACCAGCATGGCATTTAACATTTTAGTGGTGTTGCTTTGAACTAAATGAATTTGTATTCAATTTGCTTTAGGAAATGTAGCCCTACACTTACTTACCTGCAGGCTTTCTAGACACAGCTTCCCGGAAGGTTTCTTCAGCACAGAACGAAGGACAGAGGCCTCAGAGGACAGAATGTCCCTCTTGCACAGTGGAGTGACCAGGGACCTGACTTCAGGAGCCAGGCCTCTGCTCCCTTCTGCGAATTTGTCAGGTGAAATAGCATCTCCTGATCCTCTGTCCTTTGCACAGTCAGCAGCCTTGATTCCTTCAAAGTACCATGTAAAACATAAGAGGCAGAAGACACCTGAGTCAGCTTGTTCTACACAAAAACTTCGCATTTGAAAGGGCAATAACATGCTGTGAAGAAACTCAACCCTAACATATCTGCTTAGGGAATACTATCTGGGTTTTCATTTGGAAACATAAAGAGAAGACAGAGAAGTGGCACCGATTGCAGCTTTTAATTCCAATCTACCTCCTGAGGGTAAAGGTAATCAGGAGTTTTGGCTCCCAGGGGAATCTGGGTATGCATCCATGAATCAGCTAATAACTGTTCATATGCCTCTACTCATGACACCTGTGACTTGCATCGTAAAGCTCACCCGAGCTCACAACAAGTAACGACCAGTTTTACTGCTTGTAAGGGTGGTGGGAGAGACGGGACAGAGATTATAAAATACAAAAAAACTAACATACTGTACATGCCCCCAAACCAAGCAACTGCCCCCTGCAAACTCTCTCATGAGAAAGCACTGCCTTATGATCAACATTTGACAAACATGTATTACACGTCTCTGACGTGACAGGCACCCCAGAGACGATGATGAACAAAACATACAAAGCCCCCATGAGGGATCCCTGTGATTAAACTGTTCCGTTGTTGACTACAGTGTGGTCATGAGTCTACACGGGACACAATTACACGGAACTGGTCTACACACAAATGAGTGCATGTAAAATGGGTGCAATCTGAGAAAACCCAGGGAGCTGGATCAGTGTCAGTTTCCGGGTGTGACACCGTATTTCCACTGCGACACTGTATTTCAGCTATGTAAGATGTGCTGCTGGGGAGAAATGGGGCAAGGGTATATTGGATCTCTTTAGATTATTTCTTACAACTGCAAGTGAATCTACAGTTAGCTCAAAATAAAAAGTTAAAGAAATGCATATATAACAAGTAGTAATACCTGCCATTAAGGAAAATAATGTGGAGGTACAGGACAGGGTACGATGAAGTGGCAGGAGGGTGCTGCTGCTTTGGGGTATTCAAAGACAGCTTCCTGGGCAGGCATCTGAATAAAGTGAGCCATGCACACACCTAGGGAGAAGCAGTACACGCACCAAGCCAAGAGCAAAGACCTGATATAGGAATGTATCTGGCATATTACAGGGAGGGACAGGGCCAGTGTGACTGGAAAAGAGGGAACAAGAAGAGCTAAGAAATAAGCTCAGGGAGAAACTTAGGACTAGGTCTGCTAAGGTCTAGCAGAAAGGGTGCTGGATCCTGTTCTAAGTGCACTGGAGAATGACATAGTGTGGCTTGCATTTTAAAAGGAGCACCCTGGCCACTGTGTAAAAGACTACGAAAAGGGCAGAATGACAGTAGAAACAGGGCGATCACTTATGATTTCCAGGCAAAAGAAGATGGTAGCTTGATCCACATTGGTAGCAGTTAGGAAGTCAGAAGTGGTTAGACATTAGAAATCTGCTGAAGGCAAACAGCATTCATTCATGGGGCTGGAAGCTGAACTTGAAAAAGGGAAGTGTCCAGATAACTGCAAGATTTTTGGCACAAGCAATTGGGTGAATGGTAGTTTTGTTTCCTGAGATGAAGAAAATCAAGATGAGCAGACTGGGGGCAGGAAAAATCTTCACAACCTATCAGAGCGTGTTAAGTCTGAGGTGTTCGTTAGATATCTAAGGGGAGATCAGGAAAGGCAACTGGGTGCTTATTTTAGAGTTCTGGGAAGGGGTCAAGGACAGACACCCAGATCAAAAGCACACAGATCCTATTTACTGTTGACAATGCCGGCAGTAACCTAAGAAGTGAGTTGAGAGAAAGAGAGAGAAAAGCACTGATCCCAGGGCATTGAAATGTTTTCAAGGTCGAAATGGAAAAGGAAGAACAAGGAAAATACACATAGAAAAGGTCCATGAAGTCGGGGAAGCCACAAGAGAATGGTGTCCAGATGCCCAGTAAAGGGACTGGCCCTCCTAGGAAGCCGAGGCTAGCTCAGCCGCTGATGCCCGCGAGCCCTCGAGGAGAGGGACACACTAAATATGGCCTGGGTGGCAATGAGGAGGCTGCCTGCTACCAAGGCCTGTTTGGAGCTCAATCAAGAAACAGTGGGAGGCAAGGAGACTGCCAAGTGCCAAGGGCTCCTGTGATGTGATAAATTTGGTGAGGAGTATCAGCATACAAAATGTTAGGCTCAGATCTACCTGAGAGAGGAGCCGAGCAGGCAGAGAGAGTCTCTAGGCTGGACTCCCAAGCAGTTGGGTGAAAGGGACAAAGTGGAGAGGGCCAGGGAGCTAATGGAGACATTATGTGGGCTTGCTTGTCTCCCAGCACTCCCTGAGCTGAGTATATGCTACCCCACTTCATAAGATCTTTTCATTCTTCCTAAAATTGTATGGTCTGAAATTTAATAACCTCTGGGGTGGTTATTATTATAACCAGTTTAAAACAATGAAGTTAGCAATAGGTTCTTTAATCAAGACCCCACATGTACGGTAGATTTATCTTTCTCTGTCTTCTGCAGTATTTCTGTATAGGGCATGGTGAGATGTAAAATGGGATATGTTGGCTCTTTTTGTGATGGTCTCACCTGAGACAGGTTGTACAGGGAGGTGTTTGGTATGATGACAGTTTTTAATGACCATACTGCATACATTCTGTAACTATAGACAAAGGGCATGACACTTCTCAGACAAAATCCTGTGAGAGTGAAGCAAGACATATTATAAGAAATGCTGAAGGCAAAAGCATCTTATTTCACCTAGGTAACAAGCTCATTACCCAGCTCTGTGCCTCATCTGTCTGTCGTAAGATTCATAAGTCAGAGCAGATGTGAGCTATAAAAAATGCTAAAAGAAGTTCTTTTCCAGACGTAGTTGGTATAGCTCAGTGGATTGAGGGCCTGTGGACCAAAAGGTTGCTGGTTTGATTCCTAGTCAAGGCACTTGCCTGGATTGAGGGCCAGGTTCCCAGTAAGGGGTGTGTGAGAGGCAACCACACATGGATGTTTCTCTCCCTCTTTTTCTCTTTCCCTTCCCCTCTCTCTAAAAATAAATACATCTTTAAAAAAAAAAAAAAAAGCTCTTATCCAGGCAGAAGGGAAATAATATCAGAAGGCAACTTAGATCTTCAGGAAGGAATGAAGAGCACCAGAAATTGTGTCTAGATAGCTAACTACAAAAGACTGTCTCCCCAGAAATACAAATAATTGCTTACAGGAAAAACAATCTTGTGAGGTTTAAATGAATATAAATGTAATATAGATGACATCGATAGTGTGAAGGACCATAAAAGACATGAGTTAGGTAGACAGAAAATGGATCTATGCAATTTGCAAAGTTTCTGCATGTACATGAAGTTGTATGATATTATTGTGACTCCAAGGAAACTGTGAGAAGTGAAGGATATCATGTCACAATCCCTAGATTAAAATAAAAAAAAATTTAAATGATGCAGTGAAGTATAGTTTAATAGGTAATGAGAAAATGGATGTCTAAAATAAAAAATATTCAAATAAACCTAAAAAAGACATGAAGAGGGAAACAAAGAAAAAAGATTAAGAAAGCAAACAGAAACATATGATAAAATAGTAGATTAAATCAAATCATATCAATAATGACTTGAAAGGTTAATGAGCCAAATACTCCAAAAGGCAGAGAATCTCAGATGGATTAAAAAAGACAGATAAGACTTTTACTTTGAAGAGAGACAAAGGTAAGTTGAAAGTAAACCTAATACTTTACTGGTAACTTTCATTCAATACAAGCATACTGGTTTTGGAAAAGGCTAAATAAATTTTGAATGCTGGTTTCTTCTCACACACCTTAAAACAAACAATACAGTTTATCGGCTTGTAAATATTTCGCTTATTCAAAGAAGACAATGTCATCTCTCACATAAAAAGAATTCGGAAGCATTTCTATTAGACCAAGAGCTCCTAAAATGTAGGGAACTGTTTTAGTTTTCTCAAATTTTAGCATCCAGGTACACCAACCATAAATGCCTATTGAACAAATGTTTCAGTGGGTGCCCTGGCACATGCACTAAGGAAAAATTAAACACTTACCACTTGAAGCCTCTGTGAGCTCTGAGAGAAGAGACTCTTCAACTAAACACCCAGACTGCGTTAAACCAGGTTCAGAAGATTTCTTGGGGGAAAACATTTAGAATAAAAAGAGTATTAAATGTTATTATAATTACAGGATTACTAGTATCTTTATAAAGATTTGAGTGAGTAGTACAGATTACCTAGAAACCTAATGTTAAACCAATCAATCAATCAATCGATGAGGGGATTTTATCATCTTTATTATCTAGTCACAAAAGTATAGGGGAATCCAACTAAAAAAGAATATTCATTCTAACTGCATCCTAAATATCTTATCAAACAATACTTAGTTCCCTAGGAAAAGTTTATAGGACACATTTTTGTTGCTTCATCGTTTGAAGTCCAGAAACTATGTTAACTGCATTCATTAAAGAGGAAATTCTCCAAACAGAAAGCGTATGTACTTACTAATCAAACAACAAAAGATATCAACAGTGAGGACAGGAAAACCACTGCTGGCTAGGATGGAAAGCACTCACGTTAACGTGGAAGCCATTTCTCAATCATGGAGCATGTCCAAACAATCAAAGTGCTGTTCAGAAACAATCCTTATTGGTTCTGTCAGACTGTAAGCCACTCTGAGATAAAAATGAACCTACTGCCCCTGAAGAATCTTTAATTGACCATCAAACATTTATATCAGTCCCAACAAAATCATTAGGAGATGTGCTAAATCTATGTGCTGGAGAAGGTACAGAAAAAAGGCTTCAACTCTGTCAGTGTCAGGTCTCCCTCCTCACTATGGAAATGGCACTTGCTGTGCCAAACCCAAACCAACAGTATGAAGCAGGGAGTGTTCATGACAGATCCAGTTCCTTGTTTACATTTGAGTTAAGGTCAAGGGCAGTCAATAGTACCATTTAATTCCCCTTGGTCTTTTGATCATCTTGTCAGACTTGGAACAGTCATCAGCAACAAAAACCCCTACAGTTCCCTGAGGCGAGTGAGCAGAGCAAAGGACCAACTGCCAAACAACACCTGCTTCAGGCCAGCAAGAAACCAGGCAGTGCGGCAAGGCCAGGGCCAAGACCCCGCCCAAGGAGCCAGCGCAGTCCTCTCTCATCAGCCAGCGCTGTGTAAGTAACACACTCGTTGTCTGCATCCTCCGGCAGCTTTCTGGTGTACCATCAGCCCCTATAACCCCACTCCACTCGCAGAAGACATACCGCCTCATCTTTTCATAAAGCCTTTTCCAAAAAGCTTTTACTCAAAGCTGTCTCTAACAACCAATAAGCCAACTAACAACACAAATTAACAAGTAGGAAATACACACATACACATGCATGCGCATAATTTGAAAGGCTCGAGTGTGTTAAAACTGCCTTGCTGAGAAATCGAAGTTTTATTGCCCCATGTTTCCAGTAACTGAATTACCTCAGAAAGGTCTGCCGAAGTTTCAGCCATGCTCACTCTGTCTGCATTGGGAGAGGTGGCCGTACTGAACTTCTGGAGAGCAGCTGCCTTAGTGAAACTGGTGTCCAACTGGCTCTGAGAAGATCGTCGCCGTCGTTTGGGTGACTGGGCAGGGCACAGAGACTGTCGCCACTCACCAAGACTTTCCTTTTTGGCTGTACACACGAAACAAAATCACAGGCACAAACATGTTTTTTAACAGTATCATTTTACAATTTTGTACGTCATCATTCTAGTAAAATTTAATGTTCAAGTCTACAGACTTCAGCAACAAAAAGGAAAATCTAGTACAATTTTTAATTCAAAAAAGGTAAGAGAACATGATTATTAAAATCATACAAATTTAATTAGAATTAAGTTTCTTTAGACTTTAAAATGAAGAAATATATGCTAAAATACATTTGCCTTGGTGATATAGTATCTCATTTTGTTTTTAAACTTACATTGAAACTTATTCTTTTGAACATTTCAAAGGATGTGGTTATGTTCTAATATGGGTCTTGCTTTGATTGTGTATGATTTTGTGAGAAATAGAGTCACAATGTGACCAAGTTTTTTAGCTACTAAAAAGAATTTTACTCTTGGCAGAATTATAATAATCATGTTAATAAAATATTTTAAAACACAGGTAAATACTGGAAAATAAATAAGCTACAAACTGCAAATAAACATGAGTACATCTGAGCGGGCCATGCACTAACAGGCAGTCTTGAGCTGCAGTGCACCGCATGCAGGGAGGTGTTGAAATGGGACATGAAGATAGTGCAAGAGGCCAAAACAAAATTATCTGGATCCTTCCTTAGTGTGCAGAGCACTAGAGGTATGATTATGGTGATTACAGCAAGGCTAAGGTTTGTCTAATTCTTCTGTCTCGAATGCTTCATGGTCAGAAAATCAAAGGTGACAGATAAAAATAACCAAATGAATTATAATCTAAAAGTTATGATAAAGAATATGGCAGGCTATTAAGATGTCAGGTTAGATATATCTATTTAAAATATCAGGTATGGGTGTTTGGCATTCATATAAATACTTGCCAAATTTAACAATAACCCTATAAAAACCAAGTCTGTACATTCAAATTTGCCACATGCTCTTTCTAAAGATGAAGTGGGCTAACCATATGACCCTGTGAAAGTGTAGGCTCAGAAATAGTTGCTGTTAGGTCTTTCAAGAGAAACCAGAAATGCAGGTTTTTGCATAAAATGTCCCATTTAAAAATACAACTCTGGGCCCTAGACTGCTGGCTGTTAGGGCACTGTCCCCACACATAAAGGTTGTGGGTTTGATCCCCGGTCAGGGCACAGACAAGAATCAACCAATGGGCCCTGGCCAGGTGGCTCAGTTGGTTGGAGCATCATGCTGTATACCAAAAGGTTGTGGGTTCGATCCCTGTTTGGAATATGTACAGGATGCAACCGACTGGTATTCCTCTCTCATGCTGATATTTCTGTCTCTCCCCCTTCCTCTCTCTCTAAAATCAATAAACATATCCTTGGGTGAGGATTTAAAAAAAAAAAAAAAAAAATCAACCAACAGCCCTGGACCCACAGCTCAGGTGGTTAGAGCGTCATCCTGATATGCCAAGATTGTGGGTTTGATCTCTGGGCAGGGAACATACAAGAATCAACCAATGAATGCATCAATAGTAGAACAACAGATCGATGTCTCTCTCTCTCTAGTCAATAAGTAAAAACAATAAAAAAAAGAATCAACGAATGAATGCAAAAGTAGAACAACAAATCGATTATCTCCCTCCTCCTTCCCATCTCTCTGTAAAATCAATCAAATAAAAATAAAAATAAAAACACAACTCTGCTCAGAAGGACTGCTTTTGCACTGGGGAACTAAATCTTTTTTTGTATCCAAGGCTTGTCTGAATAAGTACAGAAGTCCGAGCTAACTGAATTTCTTTTACTCACTCAAGCCTGTTTCCTTGAACTCTTCCTCTGCCTCCGAGAAATCAGGACAGGCAGTAGTTCTTTCCTTTTCCTTTACGGATTGAAAAGCTGACTGGAAGGCAGATATTCGCTCTCTTAAAGAACTGACATTCCGATGCAGTACAGGGCTGCCCTGTTAAAATGCAGAGACGCAGAGAATATTTTATTAATAAATCAAATCAAACATAGTTTCTGTGTTCTAGGCCTAAAACCTTTGAATCTAAAACTAAATACAAAGACTTTTGGAAGACCAGAGGTAAGAAATTAGTGCAAGGGAGTCTCTTCTCCCTTAAAGCACACGTTCAGTTTGAACATTCGATGTGCTGCCATCATCTTAGTTTCTCCCTGTCCTTCCCTGTTTTTGGCAAAACCTGAATGAAGAGCATAGCTGTGTAGTATGTATACAAATGTAACCATGGGCTCGTCAATAATGATACTAATAAGTCTATGGACCAGACAAGGTAAGTCTGGAGTAGCTGGAAAATGCTTTAAAAAGGCTCCCAGACAAAACACTCTCCCAATTATTTGAGGGTTTAACAACTCTTTACAATATCCACTGAAAATCACCTGCATGACAGCTTTGTCGTGCGTCCTGCTTTAATCCAAGCCAGTCTCATTACTCACCTTCATGCATAGACACCCTCTCCTAGCTTCTAGGAGGCCAGAACCACACACAGACATCCCCTTGAGGTTCAGATATCCACGCTCACACTTACCCTCATCTCTGGCTCTCTCCAGCTAAATTTTTCCTCATTTCATGGGACCCTACCTCCTTAGAGCTGAAAGCCAGACATCCACTTAAAATTCCATGCTAAACGGTTAGATGGGCAAGCACAGGAGGTCTCTGCAAACTCAGCTCATTGGGTTTCAGCCAAAGAGTCACAAAATGAAACTGATACAAGCAGGATAGATGTGCCAGAAAAATCCAAGTAATATACAATTTAAGAGTTCTGTTTAGCCATAAAACAAATGACTGAGTAAGTTCTCTACCTAAGATCTCCCCCCTCCTTTATTATTTAGACTAAGAACATATTTCACTGCTTTGGAGCTTGTGGCAATTAATAAAATTACACCAATGGGCAAACATTAAAGTAATAATATACCTCCCTTTAAGATATTGTAAGGAGGAAAATCTGTTAAAATTTTGAAGCCATGTTTGATGGTAAATCTGCTCACACATTTGATTCAATTCCCAGTTAAATACATTCACAAAGCAAACTCTGTTACACAGTAACAGAGTGCTAAAAAGTCCCAGAGTGACTGACAACATAAGCTTTGTGACATGAACAGCACACAGCCACCATTAAAAGCTGGTGGCCAGCCCTTATCTCTATGAGACATGGAGAAAGGAAGGGGATATCCCAAAGTCCTCCATTTTCCTCAAATATCCTTTTTTTGGTAGTCATATTTGAGCACAGTAGGGGAAGGTTCAGGATCCTAGGAATTTGGAACACTTTGAAATGCTGCTTAAAACAAATTTTAGGTGCCCCCAGTCAAAACTGGTTTTTCCTGACGGAGAATAATATACAAAGTAAATGAAACATTCCAAGTGAACTGCTTTTTTGATGCTTTTGTCTTGTGAATCGTGCAAATTAATGACATTCTTCCATGTACCAGAAACTGTTCCAGGGGCTCAAGGATGAAGGGGGAAATCACGTTCTAGAGTAAAACTCTGAAAACACAGCAATATAGTTTCAGGGACAAGTGGTGCTATTGAAAAGATAAAAAAGGAATAGTGATTCCATAACTAAAAGGGCTTCTACCTGAAAAACATATTTGAGTTCAAACAAAAACAATGAGAAAGTGGTAGTGGCCCTGACTGCTGTGGCTCAGTGAGTTGGGCATTGTCCCGTATACTAAAAGGTTGCTGGTTCGATTCCTGGTCAGGGCACATGCCTGGGTTGCGGGCTCATTCCCCAGTTAGGGGTGTGCAAGAGGCAACCCATCAATGTCGCTTATGCACATTGATGTCTGTCTCCCTTCCCCTCTCTCTAAAAATAAATGAAATCTTTATTTAAAAAAGTGTTAGTGAAGAGAAGACAGTAGGGGAGGGAGGCATTCTGCAAGAACAGGCAGAACAAAAGCAAAGGACAGATAGAAATAGGATGCAGCAGAAAGAAGACCGCAAGTGCCCAGGGGGTGAAGGGAGGCAGGGAGATGAGGTCAGAGCATATTCTCAACAGAGTGCTAATAACAAAAGCCCAATCAGAAGCCTAATCAGAGTGACAAGCAGTAGTGGAGAGGATAGGAGAGAAGGAAGTAGAGCGAGACAAGACAGACAAACTGTTCGAGGGTTTTGCTGGATGGACTGGCACAGAAATAGGACATGTGGAGGTCTAAGAAGAGTAAGAGATATTACGGTTTGTTTGTACTAACAGAAACTGACCCCACCCCCTCCCAAAAAGAAGCATAAGATAACTGCAGAAGAAATGCCAGCTCAGAATAACATAGCTGGTCATAATAACGTCAACATCTATATATTGATGTAACCAAACTATTGGGAAGTTGGACCAAGGGTGTCAAACTCATCATTTTCACTAGCGGCCACATCAGCCTTGAGGATGCCTTCAAAAGGCTGAACATAATTTTAGGACGGTATAAATGTAACTACTCCTTAATAGTTAAGGAGTTGAAATTACATTTGGCCCTTTAAAGACAGCCGACAAGGCTGATGTGACCCCTGTGAAAATGAGTCTGATACCCCTGTTGTAGAGAATGGGAAGCACATATTGTGTGTACGATAATAGGTATGAGGAAGAAAGAGGGCTAGATTTCTGTTTTCCAAGGTGGGAAGTCAATAGCTAATGCCTCAACATTGAAAGATTAAGAAGTAGCAATTAGAGGGACTTCTGGCCAAGATGGAGGCGTAGGCAGACACACTGAGCCTCCTCTCACAACCAAATTAAGGACAACAAATATTTAGAAACAAGAAAACAACCAGAACTTATAGAAAACTGAACTGTACGGAAGTCCAACAACCATTCATCCAGACCGGTAAGAGGGGCGGAGTCGCGCCAGGAAAAAGTGGAGGTGCGGACCTGGGAATGCAAGCAGCAGCGGCTGGCAGTTCCCAGGTGCAAAGGCGGTGGCTGGAGGTCCTCGGGCACAGGGAGGCAACTGCGCAGACCCAGTGAGGCCGCACAAGGCGGCTGGTTGACCTGGTGGTCCCACATTCACGCGCACAGACGGTCTAGGCGGAGGGGAAGTGGCAGAAGGGACTGAATCCAGAAGAGAGCTGAGCAGGCGCCATTGTTCCCTCTCAGACCCCGCCCCCACATACAGCGTCACAACCCAGCAACTGGGTTGCCCCACACTGGGGAGTGCCTGAGGCTCCACCCCTCACTACGTAACAGCTCGCGCGCGTGTGCAGATAATCCAGGCGAAGGGGAAGCAGCGGAAGGGACCAGAGTCCAGGAGAGAGCGGAACAGGCGCCATTCTTCCCTCTCGGACCCCGCCCCCACCTATAGCGTCACAACCTAGCGACTGGGCTGCCCCACCCTGAGGAACACCTAAGGCTCCACCCCTCAATATGTAATAGCCGCGACCAGACTAAAACCAAACCAAAACAAAACAAAACAAAAAACCCACCAAAAATGGCTCAAACCGGAGAAAACATGAAAACCCCAGAGTCAATTCCTATAAGCCGTGAAGAGATAGCCAACCTATCAGATGCACAGTTCAAAGCACTGGTCATCAGGATGCTCACAGAATTGGTTGATTTTGCTCACAAATTAGATGAAAAAATGCAGGCTACAATACGTGAAATGAAGGAAGACACATGGGGAACCGATAGAGGTGGAAGGAAAACTGGGACTCAAATCAATGGAGTGGACCAGAAGGAAGAAACTAACAACCAAACAGAAAACGAGGAAGAAACAAAGAATTCAAAAAAATGAGGAGAGGCTTAGGAACCTCCGGGACATCGTTAAATGTCCCAACATCCGAATTATAGGGGTCCCAGAAGGGGAAGAAGAGCAACAAGTAGAAAGCTTATTTGAACAAATAATAAAGGAGAACTTCCCCCATCTGGCAAAGGAAATAGATTTCCAGGAAGTCCAGGAAGCTCAGAGAGTCCCAAAGAAGTTGGACCCAAGGAGGAACACACCAAGGCACATCATAATTCCATTAGCCAAGATTAAAATGAAGCAGAGAATTCTAGAAGCAGCAAGGGATAAGGGGACAGTCACCTACAAAGCAGTTGCTATCAGACTGTCAGCTGATTTCTCAAAAGAGACCTTCCAGGCAAGAAGGGGCTGGAAAGAAATATTTGAAATCTTGAAAAGCAGGGACCTACATCCAAAATTGCTCTATCCAGCAAAGCTGTCATTTAGAATGGAAGGACAGATAAAGCACTTCTCAGATAAGATCAAGTTCAAGGAGTTCATCATCACCAAGCTCTTATTATATGAAATGTTAAAGGGACTTATCTAAAAAAAAGAAGATCAAAAATATGACAGTGAAAAGACAGCAAACTCACACCTATTAAGAACCACACCTAAAATAAAAGCAAACTAAGCAAACAGCTAGAACAGGAACAGATTCACAGAAATGGAGATCATATGGAGAGTTAGCAACAGGGGCATGGGAGGAGGAGAGGGGGGAAAAGGTACAGAGAATGAGTAGCATAGATAGTCCCAAAGAAAATAGACAGGGGGAGGGCAAGAATAGTAAGGGAAATGTAGAAGCTAAAGAACTTATGACACATGGACATGAACTAAAGGGGGGGAATGTGGGTGGGAGAGGGTGTGCAGGGTGGAGGGGAATGATGGGGGAGAAAGGGGACAACTGTAATAGCATAATCAATAAAATATATTAAAAAAAAAGAAGTAGCAATTAAGCAAAAATAAATAAAATAAGAGGACTTCTGGCCAAGATGGAGGCGTAGATGGACACACTGTGCCTCCTCTCACAACCAAAATTAAGGACAACAAATATTTAGAAACAAGAAAACAACCAGAACTGATAGAAAATTGAACTGTATGGAAGTCCAACAACCATTCATCCAGACTGGTAAGAGGGGCAGAGTCGCAGCAGGAAAAAGTGGAGTTGTGGACCCAGGCATGCAGGCAGCAGTGGCTGGCGGTTCCGAGGTACACAGGCGGCAGCTGGCGGACTCTGGGCTCACAGGCGGCAGCTGACTGACCAGGTGGTCCCACATTCCCGCGCGCAGACAATCCAGGTGAAGGGGAAGTGGCAGAAGGGACTGGAATCCAACAGAGAGCAGAGCAGGTACCATTGTTTTCTCTCAGACCCTGCCCCCGCAAACAGCGTCACAACTCAGCAACTGGGCTGCCCCACACTGGGGAATGCCTAAGGCTCCACCCCTCACTACGTAACAGCCATGACCAGACCAAAAACAAAAAACAAAACAAAACAAAACAAAACAAAACAAAAACCCACCAAAAATGGCTCAAACTGGAGAAGAAATCAAAGCCCCAGTGCCAATTCCTCTAAGCCGTGAAGAGATAGCCAACCTATCAGATGCACAGTTCAAAGCCCTGGTCATCAGGATGCTCACAGAATTGGTTGATTTTCCTCACAAAGTAGATGAAAAAATGCAGGCTACAATACGTGAAATGAAGATGCCTGGGGAACCAATAGAGATAGGAGGAAAACTGGGACTCAAATCAATGGAGTGGACCAGAAGGAAGAAACTAACAACCAAACAGAAAACAAGGAAGAAACAAGAATTCAAAAAAATGAGGAGAGGCTTAGGAACCTCTGGGACATCGTTAAACGTCCCAACATCCAAATTATAGGGGCACCAGAAGGGGAAGAAGAAGAGTGACAAATGGAAAACTTATTTGAACAAATAATAAAGGAGAACTTCCCCAATTTGGCAAAGGAAATAGACTACCAGGAAGTCCAGGAAGCTCAGAGAGTCCCAAAGAAGTTGGACCCAAGGAGGAACACACCAAGGCACATCATAATTACATTAGCCAAGATGAAAATGAAGGAGAGAATTCTAGAAGCAGCAAGGGATAAGGGGACAGTCACCTACAAAGGGGTTCCCATCAGACTGTCAGCTGATTTCTCAAAAGAGACCTTCCAGACAAGAAGGGGCTGGAAAGAAATATTTGAAATGTTGAAAAGCAGGGACCTACATCCAAAATTGCTCTATCCAGCAAAGCTGTCATTTAGAATGGAAAGGAAGATAAAGCCCTTCTCAGATAAGGTCAAGTTCAAGGAGTTCATCATCACCATGCCCTTATTATATGAAATGTTAAAGGGACTTATCTAAGAAAAAGAAGATAAAAATATGACAGTGAAAAGACAGCAAACTCACACCTATTAAGAACCACACCTAAAACAAAAGCAAACTAAGCAAACAGCTAGAACAGGAACAGAACCACAGAAATGGAGATCATATGGAGGGTTAGCAACAGGGGAGTGGGAGGAGGAGAGAGGGGGAAAAGGTACAGAGAATAAGTAGCATAGACGGTGGGTAGAAAATAGACAGGCAGTGGGCAAGAATACTGTGGGAAATGTAGAAGCTAAAGAACTTATGACACATGGACATGAACTAAAGGGGGGGAATGTGGGTGGGAGAGGGTGTGCAGGGTGGAGGGGAGTGATGGGGGAGAAAGGGGACAACTGTAATAGATAACCAATAAAATATATTTATAGAAAATAAAATAATTCAGTAAAGTTGCAGAATACAGAATTAACATACAAAAATCTGCTGCATTTCTATATATTAACAATAAACTATCTGAAAGAGAAATTCAGAAAACAATCTGATTTACAACTACATGAAAAAGAATAAAATACCTAGGAACAAATTTAACCAACAGGTAAAAGACCTGTACACTAAAAATTTTAAGAAATTGATGAAGACACAAATAAAAGGAAAGATTTTTTTGCGTGTGTCCAGGGATTGAAAGAATTTATATTGCTAAAATGTCCATATTACAGAAAGCAATCTATGGATTCAATATAACCCCCACCAAAATTCCAATGTCATTCACTACAGAAATAGAACGATCATAAAATTTTCATGAAACTACAAGACCCGGAATAGCCAAAGTAATCTTTAGAGAAAACAAAGTTGGAGGCATCATACGCCCTGACTGCAAACTATATTACAAAGCTACAGTAATTAAAACACTATGGCATTGTCATAAAACCAGACACAAAGATCAATAAAACAAAAACAGAGAGCCCAGCAACAAACCTGTGCACATATGGTCAATTAGTTTATGACAATAAAGCAAAGAGCATACAAAGGAAAGGTCAGTCTCTTCAATAAACGATGTTAGAAAACTGGACAGCCACATGCAAAAACATGAAATTGGACCACTATCTTCCACCATACACAAAAATTAACTCAAAATGAATTAAACACCTGAAACCATAAAACTCCTAGAAGAAAATACAGGCAGCATGCTCCTTGGCATTATTCTTGGCAGATTTCTTTGATTTGGCAACAAAATAAAAAATGAACAAGTGGGTCCCAGCTGGTGTGGCTCAGTGGACTGAGTGCCAGCCTGTGAACCTAAGGGTCGTTGGTTCAATTCCCAGTCAGAACATATGCCTGGGTTGTGGACCAGGTCCCCAATAGGGGGTTCTCAAGAGGTAACCACACATTGGTGTTTCTCTCCCTCTTTCTCCCTCCCTTCTCCTCTGCAAAAATAAATAAAAACTTAAAAAAAAAAACAAACAAACAAGTCGGACTACATCAAACTAAAAGGCTTCTACACAGTAAAGAAAACCATCAAGAAAATGAAAAGGCAACTTACAAAATGGAAGAAAATATTTGTAAACCCTGTATCTGATAAGGGGTTAATATCCAAAATATATAAAGAACTCATATAACTCAATTGCAAAAGAACAAACAATACAATTTAAAAATGGGAACACACAATACAATTTAAGAACAAACAATTTAAAGATCTCACTAAATATTCTTCCAGAGAAAATAAAGATAGTCATCAGATACAGGAAAAGGTGCTCAATATTACTAATGATCAGGGAAATGCAAATTCAAAATCACGATGAGATATTACCTCACACATGTCAGTTTATCATTTTAAAAAACAAAAAAACTCTGAACAACAAATAGTTGGTGAGGGTGTGGGGAAAAGGGAATAACCATCATGCTCTTCTGTTGGAACTGTAAATTAGCACAGCCACTATGGATAAAGTATGAAGTTTCCTCAAAAAACTAAAAACTGATTATCATATGATCCAGCAATTCTACTTGTGGATCTATCCAAAGAAACAAAAACACTAATTCAAAAAGACACACATGTCCACACCCCTATGTTCACTGCAGCACTATTACAATAGCCAAATATGTAAACAACCTAGACACACACAGTGGATTGTTACTCAGCGACAAAAAAGAATGAAACCTTGCCATTTGAGACAACATGGATGGACCCGGAGAGTATCATGTTAAATGACATGAGACAGAAGAACAAAGACCATAAGATTTCACTTACATTTGGAATTAAAACAAAGCAAACATACAAACTAAACAAAACAGAAACAGAGTCTTCGAAACAGAGGTCAAACTGATGGTTTCCAGAGGGGAAGAGGTTTGGAGGAAGGGCAAAAAAAGTGAAGAAGAGTTAAGAGGTCCAAATTTTCAGTTATAAGTAAATCAGTCACAGGGATTTAATGTACAGAATAGAGGATATAATCAATAATATGATAACTTTGTACAGTATCAGATGGTTACTAGACATCATGGTGATCACATCATTAGGTAAATAAAAGTTGCATAACTAGGTTATAAACCTGAATCTTATAGAATATTGTATTTGAACTATTTTTTTTTAATTTTCAAAAAAGGCCACATAAAGGATAAGAAAACAAAATATGTGTTGACTGAATAAATGGACAGGATTCTTTAGTTCTGTAAGCTAAAATACAATGGAGCAATGCCTTCAAAATTTTGATGGAAAATATGTCCAGCCTAGATTTCAGTTATACTAAGACAATCCATAACCTGATGAGCTGGTAGAATAAACTTTGTCAGAAGCGCAAAGGCTCCAGAAAAATGAGGTAGTAAACCAAGAAAGGAGAAAGATATGTGATCCAGGAAACAGGGAATCCAAAATGGAGAGGAAAAGGGAATTACCACAGATGGTGAAAAGAAGTCATAAAATGACAGCTATCCAACCAATCCAGTGGCAACCAAGCCAAGAGGAGGAAGAAGACAGAGGACACCAGGAAAAAGAAAAGATAGACTCCTAAGGTTTGCAACTCTTGTCGAAGTTTGGTGATAGGATTATATGATAAATTATAAGACTAAACAAACAAAAAAAAAAACCACCAAAATTATTATGTACAAGAATAATAAAAGTTGTGCAAGAAAGCAATGTGACTGTAATATACCACAAAGCAGCTTATAAAAAATGTCCACATGGTTAAACATGCACGCTAAACCCTAATTTAAACAGAAAAATTGTAGTTGACTTTTGGAAGAAATGGGAAAGGGGAAAGTGTCGGGACAGCTATGAAGAGTAGATGTGAGACAACAAAATCCTCATTTCCCCTAGAAATAAAGATAGTAAGTCTAAAGCACTCCATGTTGTAGGCACCATTATCAGTGCTTCATATCTACTAATTTATTCATCCTCATAAAACCCTTACTATTATTATCACACTTACTTTATACACGAGGAAACAGACAAAGAAAATTTAACTTGCCAAAGTCACAATTAATAATAAAGCCAAGAACCAACCCCCAGCAATATAGCTCCACTGTCCATATTCGTCTCTACTCTTACAAGTTCTCAGAAGTCTTTACACTCTAAAAATTACTGCAAACACCAACAGCTCCTAGTTCATGTTGGTTGTATCTATCAAGAGTATTTTAATAGCCTTTTCAGTATTTTGGACATTCTTCTTCAATGGAACATAGAACTTAACAAAGATTTCACTAAGGTTGGTTGCAATGTCAAACATGAAATTCTACCAATGAACCTTCTCATACTGTCTTAGGTGAACCTCTGTGGGTCTCTCTTGCAATCTGAGGGCATATTTTGCATATGCTGGTCATGTGAAAAATACGGGTTCACACAGAAATGAAGATCACATGAAGGGTTAGCAACAGGGGAGTGGGAAGAGGAGAGGGGGAAAAAGGCACAGAGAGTAAGTAGCATAGACGGTGGGTAGAAAATAGGGGGAGGGCAAGAATAGTGTGGGAAATGTGGAAGCTAAAGAACTTACGACACATGGACATGAACTAAAGTGGGGAAATATGGGTGGGAGGGGGTGTGCAGGGTGGAGGGGAATGAAAGGGGGGAATGGGACAACTGTAATAGCATAATCAATAAAATATATTAAAAATTAAAAAAACATACGGGTTCACTCAGCAATGCAGATGTTCCAAATGTTGCCATACTTTATTACAAAACATCACATTTGTTAAAGTCCCCACTAATCTATCAGAAAAGTCTAGTGTTATCAAGCTAATGGTGGCGAATTCTTTTCCAAAATTCTAATTTTCTCTTGAAAACTCATTTTTTTTTTAATTGGTAAGAAATTATGTTTTTCCTTGAAGTGGCACATTCATTTTTGAGAAAATGTCAGCCACATTCCCAAGTTTGACTAATCACGATGTCTGTCAGTCACTTTCAAGGAAAAATTCTGTTCCATGAAAAAAAGTGTTCAGTTAGTTCAGCTCACAGCCCAAACAATTACAGATGATTTTTCTCAAAACAGCCAACTTCTGCGTGTACTTTGGAAATACCTGATGCGTACTTTCCATTTCATAACATGTAATACCTACCACTGAGAATAAAATGTATAATTTTTATTGCTTCATCAAAAATTTTAAGTGAAACTGGCATTATTATTATTTCTTGTGCATCGTTGTCAGTGACGTATAAAATGACAACTGGATGCCGTCAGTTTTACCCACCACTGCTTTGGCACTAAGGGTGTGAACATCAAGACAGTAAAAAAAGGCAAATGGCATCTTAGGCCCATTACAAAAAACAGTTTTTGACCTCTTGAATGGAAAACTCAGCGATCCCCAGGGATCTGCAGATAGATAACCTTTGAGAACTACTGCATTGCACTTTACGGCCTCCTGCGCACACGCTGTCTAAAACTGAACAAGGAAGTGGCAATGGAAGCACATTATAAAATACGAAGGCCAATGCCGTAAGAGTGAAAAGCCAGTTGTCCTTCAAGATGGATAAACTAGGGACTGTTTCTTTGATAGCAAGGCTTGTACGACTACTTGACTTTTTAGGAACCTGCATTATTCTACTAAAAACCTGCAAAGCTATGAACATAGTTCCCCATCAGCAAACAGTTTGCTCCCTTCCACGAGGTTATCCCAAATACATACTGTCCTGGGGGAACTCTCGCCCTATATGGCAACACACAGCAATTGCAAAAAATTACACACTTAGAGCTATTAAAAGAAAATGGTTGAAAAACACTGCCTCACCTCACTATAGAAAAATAGGCGTGAACTAGAAAAATATTTGCAAAATAAAATAGCTCCTCTAGAAAGCCATTTTTATCTAGAATCTTCTAACTTTTAATATAGCAGTAGGCAAAAGTAGCTTTGCAGTTGTAAGTATGCAAAACAGAGTTTATTCTTGTATTATTATTTATGCTATTATTTTCCATATGAATAACTGGATATCATCATCATTTCCACTAACTGCACACTCTCTCTATAAGACAGAGAAAATGCCATCTCTCCAGGTCCAAAACAGGAAGGTAGAAACACTTTACAAAAGCTTTGTAACAGAGCAAGACATTCTCCCTGAGAGAATTCATGACAGAACTTAAAAAAATATACATCATACCGGAAAAGGGAAATTCTGTGTCAGAGGAGACTTCTCTGCATTCTTTAAATTCCGTTGCTGAGCAATGAAACGAATAAGGTTGTTTGTTTCAGGAGAGCCCCGGACACCAACTGTAGAGCGTCGTCTGGATTTTTTAAGGTAGGATAATGACTTTCCTATAACAAAAACTCTCTTTTAAATTGGAACAAAATAAGGCAATCACGTCATGAAGATCTGTGATGCACCAGCTTGCGAAACAACATGATAAACACATGGTACAGAAATCAAAATAGAGAATTATAGGTAAAATTGGTCATACATGATCAGTTGGATAGGGATCTTTGTTTTGTTCATTGATTTATTCCATTTTCCTGGAACAGTGCCTGGTACACAGAAGGTATTTATTAAATACAGCTGTGTGAAATGAACACACAAATATATTTATAATTGTTATCATTTTGTTTCATATTTTCTTCACACAAAGAGGGTCAGAGCTTGCTTTGGACCATGTTTCTCTTTTTCAGAACTAGCCAGTCCAAACCCCATGGGCTGATAGGAAATATCTCCACCAGGCCACACGTACTCTCCTGTTTTCAGTTCTTCAAGGTAAATGGTTTCTCTTTGATACCTGTCTAGTTTTGGCACACAACCCTGAATTCTGGTCATACACCTTCGCGCAAAAAATTAGATTGTTACAGGCCTAGGAGTGATGCTCTTGAGAAGAAAACATGGAATGAATGGTGTGCCACCTTAGTCTTATCTCAATCATGTATTAGCCTAGTGCCCTGACTTTCACGTCCCCCATTACCTTCCATTTCTAAATCTAATTCCTCTCCCATATTTCTCCTCCAGCTAAGTCAGACTTCACAGGTGAATTTCATTTCTAGCACTTGATTAGTGTGAGCCAATTTTCCGTTTGTGATTTTGAAAGAAGCAAACTCCAATCCTTCAACATAAGATTTTCTTTCTTTTTTCTTTATCCTCTCCCAACACCACTTTCTTCATTGAGTTCAGAGAGAGAGGGAAAGGGAAAGAGAAACATCCATCAGCTGCCTCCCCATACCTGCCTGGACTAGGGACAGAACCTGAACCCTAGCTATGTGCCCTGACTGGAATCAAACCTTTCAGTTATAAGACGACACTCCAACTGAGCCACACCAGCAAGGGCGTAACACTGTCTTAATTGCTCTTCAGCTTTCTCTTATTTTTGCCATATATGATTTTAAAATGTCTTACTATTTATAGTGTGCACACTCTTGTATGCCATGTGTTAGATCAAAAGTGATTTATACACACTTTCCCAGTGTGGACACAAAGCACAACTCTGACTTAGGAACATTCTCATGCTTGGGGGCCTTGGACCCTGGACCCCCGCTATGCTTGATGAACAGGGCATGTTCACAAAAGTCTCTCTGATCAAGCAAGTTTGCAATTCAACCCATTTAGATATATAAAGTAATAAGATACATGGGATAGGTGAATAAAATTAAGGTATTAAAGTTACTTTTAAACTTTAAAAGCACTGCGACAGAATGACTTCTTACCTGAACAGTTCTTTACAAAGCTTTCAGGTGTAATTCCCAGTTGCTCCACAGTTACTGTGGAAAAGTCTAAAGGTGATTTAAAAGTATCTGGTGTGCAAGGCTCAGGAGTCACTTCAGCTGCATGATTCGGAGGTGTTACAAGGTTCTCATTTCCCAAAATGAGAGAGGCATTCTCTGAAACAGACAACATGTTGAGGGGGCTAAGCAACTTTATGAAGACACACATCTAAATTGTTACATTTCACAAAGAGGCAACAGATCAGTACATACCAGCATTAAGAGCAGACTCCTTGGTTTCAGGGGGCTCACTGTCTTTTGAGTTGGTATCCATCTGAAAAGAGAGAAGAGAAAAAAGGAAAAAGAACCCCATTCCTCAGGTTAATGTGATTCGATGAAGATCCTCATTCAAGACTGAATTCTAATACAATCTATACCGGTATGAAAATAGATGTCGCGAGTACTTTTGGAACTCAAATTAAATGGAAACGGAGGAAACTGCTGTTCAGGATGAAACAAAGCAATCCCCATACTATAAGCCACTAATTTTCACCCGGTGTGCTGCAAGAATTTTTAGCACATGCAATACCTGACTACTTAGTCAGGGGCACTGACTTCTTTTCCCTTAGATTGTCAAATAAAAAAAATGACAGCCGGACTTCCAGCCAAGATGGAGGCATAGGTGGACACACTGTGCCTCCTCTCATAACCAAAATTAAGGACAACAAATATTTAGAAACAAGAAAACAACCCGAACTCATAGAAAATTGAACTGTATGGAAGTCCAACAACCATTCATCCAGACCGGTAAGAGGGGCGGAGTTGCGGCAGGAAAAAGTAGAGGTGGGACCCAGGAATGTAGGCAGCAGTGGCTAGCGGTTCCCAGGCCCGCAGGCGGTGGCTAGCAGACCCCAGGCACAGGATGGCAACTGTGCAGAACCAGTGAGGCCGCACAAGGCGGCTGCTGACCAGGTGGTCCCTGTTGCATTCACCGACGCGAGAAACAGATGCTCGGAAACTCTCAGGATTCAAAGATGTTACTTTATCGGCCAAAAGTTTAACCTGTGCAGGGGCGGACTCCCAAAGTGTCAGGAGACACAATGCTCAGAAGAGCTACAGACATGAGAGCCACGCGCGGGGCTTACAAACAAGTCCTTTTATATGCATAAGCAAGCAAGCATTTCACAGAAGCAGATGTAGCTGTTAGCTATTGGCAGTTAGGCTACTTGTTATCCCTTAGTTTCAGGAAGTGATCTCCTTAAATGGTAGTCTACCCCATTCCTTTGTTCCTGGACAGCCAGACTGCATGGGGCTGTCCCTTTCTTCTTTAAGTTCCGTTCCCAACAGTCCCACATTCGTGCGCACAGATAATCCAGGTGAAGGGGAAGCGGTGGAGGGGACTGGAATCCAGGAGAGAGCAGAGCAGGAGCCATTGTTCCCTCTCAGACCCCACCCCCTCATGCCACTTCACAACTCAGTGACTGGGCTGCCCCGCACTGGGGAACACCTAAAGCTCCACCCCTCACTACGTAACAGCCATGACCAGACCAAAAACAAAACAAAACAAAACAAAAACCCACGAAAAATGGCTCAAACCAGAGAAGAAATCAAAGCCCCAGAGCCAATTCCTTTAAGCCACGAAGAGACAGCCAACCTATCAGATGCACAGTTCAAAGCCCTGGTCATCAGGATGCTCACAGAATTGGTTGATTTTCCTCACAAAGTAGATGAAAAAATGCAGGCTACACTAAGTGAAATGAAGATGCCTGGGGAACCAATAGAGATGGGAGGAAAACTGGGACTCAAATCAATGGAGTGGACCAGAAGGAAGAAACAAACAACCAAACAGAAAACAAGAAAGAAACAAGAATTCAAAAAAATGAGGAGAGGTTTAGGAACCTCTGGGACACCTTTAAACGTCCCAACATCCAAATTATAGGGGTACCAAAAGGGGAAGAAGAAGAGCAACATGTGGAAAACTTACTTGAACGAATAAAGGAGAACTTCCCCCATCTGGCAAAGGAAATACACTTCCAGGAAGTCCAGGAAGCTCAGAGAGTTCCAAAGAAGTTGGACCCAAGGAGGAATACACCAAGGCACATCATAATTATATTAGCCAAGATTAAAAACGAGAAAATTCTAGAAGCAGCAAGGGATAAGGGGACAGTCACGTACAAAGCAGTTTCCATCAGATTGTCAACTGATTTCTCAAAAGAGACCTTACAGGCAAGAAGGGGCTGGAAAGAAGTATTCGAAGTCTTGAAAGGCAGGGACCTACATCCAAAATTGCTCTATCCAGCAAAGCTGTCATTTAGAATGGAAGGTAGGATAAAGTGCTTCTCAGATAAGGTCAAGTTCAAGGAGTTCATCATCACCAAACCCTTATTATATGAAATGTTAAAGGGACTTATCTAAAAAAAAGAAGATAAAAAAATGACAGTGAAAAGACAACAAACTCACAGCTATTAACAACCACACCAAAAACAAAAGCAAACAACTAGAACAGGAACAGAACCACAGAAATGGAGATCACATGGAGGGTTAGCAACAGGGGAATGGGAGGAGGAGAGAAGGGGGAAAGGTACAGAGAATAAGTAGCATAGACAGTGGGTAGAAAATAGAGAGGGGGAGGGCAAGAATAGTATGGGAAATGTAGAAGCTAAAGAACTTATGACACATGGACATGAACTAAAGGGGGGGTATGTGGGTGGGAGGGGGTGTGCAGGGTGGAGGGGAATGATGGGGGAGAAATGGGACAACTGTAATAGCATAATCAATAAAATATATTTTAAAAATGACAGCCAACACAACAGCTGTCTAGTGTGGTGTGCATAAATCAAAACTATACCTATTTTTTTTGTCAGACCAACAAAAAATATATTTTTTGGTGTGCCGCAGAATTTTGATAATTAGTTTATGCGTGCGATGAGATGTAAAGAGACTGAAAACCGCTATTAACCATAGCTTTTCAACTTTGCAAACACCTGAATCATCTGGGTACCCTGCTGAAGGCCAGCTTTGTGGACTTCCAGGAATTCTAACTCGGATCTGGCTGGGCCCCAGGAATGTGCATTTTGAAAAGCACACGGGTGATCCAGCCAAGGACGCAGGAGAACCATTGACCCCGTGGGACAAGCTAAGTAGAACACACTTCTGAGAAACAGCACTACTATACTATACCTGGAGTTCAAACTAGGGCACTTGCCCCACCTCTCACTCCCGCAGCTTGGTTCTCCTCCTCCTTGGGTTTATTCCGGAAGCCCCGCAGCACAAGAGTGTTGTGGCTGTCCTGCCTTCTATACCTCGGTTCTTCAGTCCTGAAGGGAGAGCCAGTAGCCTGGGGTTCTGCCTCGTCCCAAGCCGCCGACACCGTGAATCCGCAGGCCACGACCTACCTACATTTCAGCCCTGCACGGCCACCGCCCGCCGCCGCATTCAAATCGCCCGCTCCGCCTCTTCGGCATCTCGGCGTTACTCTACGAAACTCTACGCCGCCACAGCCGCACGTGTCCGCGGGCACCCCGAACCCTCCCAGACCTCTACCTCGCCGTCCAAGGAACACGCGTGGTCTCGTGTGCAAGAGAAAATGCGACCGCTAGCTGCGGGGGACTCACTAAGCAGAGAGAATACCTGCTAACCTGCATCCGTAGGGACTACTTCCCGTGAGAGTCTCGCGGAGGAACCCTTCGGTTAGTGCTTTGATTCCACCCCTTGATTTTGATTGGATGCTGCAAACTTCGAAAAAAAAGAATCATCGGACCAATCCTGAGAGAACGACGAGTTGATTCTAACCCAATCAGCTAGCTCCGACGGCAGCCGTTTCTTTTGTGGGTTGAGCGATAGGAGGGGTTACAGAGGGAGGTGCTGAGTTCTGTGAATCACTTCTTAGCGCTCGTTTCCTCAAACCCCGCCTCCGTATGCAGATGTGATCTACCTGGGGTGTTGCGTTTGCGCCTGCTCAGTAACGCTTTGAGCCGCTGCTGGGCTCCAGGTTCTGCTCTGATTGGCTGATAACCCTTCTCGTCTGCTAGACTGCAGCCCCCTCTTTCCTCCCTCCACCTGGGCGGAGTTAGTATGAGCCCACCCAATACAAGGTGATGATTGGCGGAGTTCTGGCCGGCGCTTCCGGTTCATTGGTGGAGCTTAGAGTCATTCTGGGGGATGTTGGGGGAAGGGCCCGAGGCTGGCTAAGGAGTCCAGGGGCGGGGTGGGCAGGGGGACCCGCCAACCTAGGGGTGTGGGACCGACAGTGCGTGCGTGTGCGTGTGTACCCATAAGAGAAGGAAGGTGGCGAAGGGAGGAGAGTCCGAGTGGGTGGAGGGAGGGGAAGGGCGGGAGAAAAAGGTGGGAGGAGAGCCAGGTGGGAGGGTGGCGACTCACTCAGGACCCAGTGGGGGCAGCGCGATGAGGCGGGTGACCCTGTTCCTTAACGGCAGCCCCAAGAATGGAAAGGTAAGGGGGTCGGTCGGGAGAAGGCGAGGCAGGCACCTCAGCGGGGTGCGAGGGCAGCGGAGTGCGGAGCGGGCTCGGAAGGCAGAAGGCTGAAGTTGGGGAGAGGGGCTGGGAGGTGGGCGTGCTCTGTGGTAGGAAGTGTCCAGAAGGTGATGGTTGGGTCTCCGTGGCCTCTTCCCAACCCCCGATTCCTACCTCGAGCTTGCCCTTCGACTCCCCAGCCTCCCTGGGGACTGGCGCAGGTCAGCTTGTGCTTAATGGTTCCCAAGTCCAGGTGTGGGGCCGAGAGAACAGAGGGCTTGGGAGGGCCGCTGTCACCTAAGCGCGAGCTGCTGATGTTCCTCTCCCATCTCCTCCCCCGAAGACCCCGTGCCTTCCGCCGCTGGCCAGAAAAAGGCGCCTGTTTCCACCTTCGTGCTGACTAATGGTCTGCCCCAGAAGTGGTGGTAACTAAGGCATGCGAGGTTAATCGGATAAGAAGAATGAAACCATCAGTTGGATAAGGGAAATACTCTCATATCCTAGGTCAAAGAGTGGCTCGAAAATTAGAGGCATTTTCTTGATGGTTTCCTCTTTTAGGTCCCCCAAGCAGCCAAAGTTCTGTACTCTTTTTTTTTTTCCCAAATTTCTCCTTATTTTAGTTTTTTAGGGGACTGTGACAATAGGCCAAAGGGAACACTTTGACATTACTCCTTGCTGTTAAGCCTTTGTTGAGGGTGTGGTGCTAAATATTGTTCAAACGCCGAAGCAAACCAAAATGAATCCTTTTCCTTCTCAGCTCTTGCCCCACCCAAGAAAGTTGTTCGGCGGCTTTGGAAAATTTGACTGTTCAAGGCAGACATTTATGGAGTGGCTAAATGACATTTAGAAATAACTAAGCCTTAGAGTCTAAGGTTAAGGTAAATTAACCTCGTATACTTTGTCTCCTGCTTATTTTGGAAACATTCTAAATTTTTAAATAGTGTAATTGTGCCACAGTATAAAAAATGATTTACCAACTATTCTGCAGTTTTGAGTAAACGTGCTCTAAAAATTTGAACCACAGTGTAGTTTGTTGACTATAATTTTGTGTTCTTCTGGTCTTAGAGATTTAATACTCACATAAAACAGGACTGGCATAAATGCAAGCTTTTGAGTTTTCCTAAATGCTGCCTCAAAAGATGTTTGCCAAGATTTACATTATTTCTGACCGTTATTAACTTTTTCTGAGCCTGTTTAGTCTGTTAACTACATTCACAATCTAACACTTATATTGTTATTGGAAGAAAGATTTAGTATATCCAAAGTTACAGCTGTAATATGTTCTCAAAAGCAGACCCCTCTGATTGACCTTTTCATCCAATATCTCTGCTGTGTTATCCCATGAAAGACAAGATGTTTAGACCCAGGCGTAAATATTTAACTATGCTGTAAATTTCTTCTGAAACCACTGAATTTTGTTCTTGTCAAAGATTGGCAGGGTTAGTCTTGCTGTATTATCTTTAATAAGTTTTTTAAGCTATCTAGTGTTGACTCTTAGATTTTTGGACTTAAATGTTTATATCCTTTAAATATATTTTACTAGAGAACCTCAGCAGATTGGAAGAACACATCTCAAATAATTAAAGATAAATGTTTATGTTAAAAAGGTCATAAAAACCCAAACTGGAAAATACTGGTATAAGTCAACGTTAAAAATAATCTATGCCATAATTCTTACACTCAACTGGAAAACATATTCTGTGCCAAAGTGTTTCCTCTCCACTGATTAAAAAAAGTATTAGAATTACTCTTATTTGACAAAAGAGAGCAGGATTATACATAACAGCCTGCAATTTTATTTAAAGTGACTGTATTAGCCAGGACAGCGTAATCATGACATGATGTTCATTAAGAACGTGCTGGAAAAAAGCATTACTACAAAATAGAGTTTGATTTTCCCATCCACCAGTTGGAATATCTGTGTCACCTCCATTATCTCCTTATTTACCTAGCTTGTATTTTGGTTTTCTGGTCATAAGAATGTCTGTTTTTTCAAGTAATTTGATGGCCTAGAAAGCTTATTCAGTGGTTACCAGGCAAGGCCAGGAAGCCTGGCGTTGGGGAGGTAGAGAATCACTGCAGGGTCAATGTCATATGCTCACCATGCCTTTTCTGTGTGATTAGTGAATAAACAATGAAGTGTAACTAATGCATGTTTTGCCATAGAAGAAAGGGCTGCATATTTTCTAAAAGTGCTTTCCCTGATGAGATGGTGCACCACAGAAGCTGTGCAAGAGGGTCCAGCGGGGTTTAAGAAAAATATTGTAACTTTGATTTACAGATTTTATTATAAAATATAAAATAATGTTAAAACTTGTTTTTTTTTTCATTCTGGAAAGACACAGGTGATTTTAGTCACCAAATGTGTCGGCTGGTCCCAAGTCTTCTGAAAAAGAGAATGTGTTCTTTAACACGGACGCTTCACTGGGTTGGTTCACTTTGGCATGTTGCAATGTATGTAAGCTTACAAGGACCAAGTTAAGATTCGTATTACCCATTTTTAACTAAATTAACCCTCACCAAAATACCAAGTGGCTTTAAAAGATTCCTCTAGAGAAGGTGCAGATTGAAGAAAATAATTAACCCTTCAAAACCTTAATTAGCAACGAGAAAATAGCAGAGCTGCCCCTTCTAATAAAAACTAGGAGATTTTTTAAAAATAGTGGATCTCTCTGGCTCTGAGAAGTCAAAAAGCACCAGATTTTAAAGAAGACTGTTTGAAATCTTATTTAATAACTGTTTACTATGTATTTTTCTTTGAAATTTTAGCCAATGATGAGGTCATCCCAATTAGCAAGAATTTAAAAATATTTCCCAGCACCTGAAGACAATTTCAGAAAATTTTCCCTTACCATCTTCCTTTATGTTTTTTTTTTTTTTTAATTTTTACTTACTGATTTTAGATAGAGGAGAGGAGAGAAACATTGATTTGTTGTTCCACTTAGTTACACATTCATTAGTTGATTCTTGTAGTTGCCCTGACTGGAGATTGATCCTGCAACCTTGGCATATCTGGATGATGCTCTAACAAACTGAGCTACCTGGTCAGGGAATTTTTTTCTTTTTATGTTTAAAGTCATATTTGGCCCTGGCTGGTGTGGCTCAGTGGATTGAGTGCCAGCCTGCAAACTGAAGGGTCGCTGGTTCGATTCCCAGTCAGCACATGTGCCTAAGTTGCTGGCCAGGTCCCCAGTACGGGGTGCGCAAGGGACAACTATACATTAATGTTTCTCTTCCTCTCTTTCCCTTCCCCTCTCTCAAAATAAATAAATACTTTTTTGAAATAAATAAAGGCAAACTTAAAACTTTCATTAAACTAAAAAGTCCTGCTAGCATAAGTATACCATTTACTTTCCCAATTGGTCGATAGCTTTCACTTGTCCTAGGATCTGAAATTTAGAAGAGATTAAGTTAAATAGTATATTACATTGGTCGTAAAGTTTAATAGACATGTTTCTCAATTTATTCCACAGAATGCTTCCATTCTAGGCTTAGTATAGTGCTTAAGTTATTGAAGTTATTTCCACAATGACATGGAAATTTCAGGTCCACACTGGGGAGTAAAACACACAGGAAGCAAATAGCCATCATAAGCACTATCATTTTACAAATGCTCAGGCTCTCCATGGGGATTAAAGGAGACTTAGTATAAAACAGCCAGAACTCGTGTCCATGGTGTATAAGACTTCCATTGCTTCTTTTCCCAACAAAGCTGTTAGATAAACAAAGGTGCATCATGTACCAGTCTGTTTAAAACTTTTTTAAGTAGATTATTGTTAAATTTAGTATTCTGATTAGTTTATATAAAAGAACTTCAGAATATTCATTTTGCAATAAAATTTCATCTCATATGTTAGTATTAATATGCCCAACAGAGTCAGACTAAAGTGATCTAGCTGAAAAACAAATGCCAAGAATCCCCCCAAGTGGAAAATAGATATATTGGTCCAATTTGAGAGAAATTTTCAAATTTACAGAATTATAAGGTTCTTTGCATTAATTTAAGTTTTATTTTCTCCAGTTGATGGCCCTTTGATTATCTTACTTAAGGGAAGTTGTCAGTTGTTAGATTAATTGTCAGCTGCAACAAATAATTTTTATTTCAAAAACAAGTATCTAGAGCAATGGTGACCTTACAGTGAATTATAACTTTCCCCTTTATTGAATAAGTAACACGTTTGTTCTAACAGATCTGGAAAACAAAATAGAAAAACTCACAAGAAAATAAGTCAACCATAATTCCATTATCTAAAGTCAGCCACTTCTAGTAGTTTTATGAATATTCTCTAGAATTACATATATATTGTGTACTGTGTGTTTCAACTTGGTATGTCAGTGGAAAAGACAATATAACTGACACATGAAAAGGCGTGTCCTAGTTCAACACTCTGAAAGCAATGAAAATTTCATCCAGATTTAAGAAATATTTGTCAAAGGCCTACCATAAGCCAGTCAATGCAACACTTAATCCAGTGGATCCTTTTTAAACTGACTGTGGTTATTTTCTGGCTGCAGAGAGGAGGGTAGCACTTGGCTTTTAACAAATTAAAACCTTTTCATCAAACCATTACAGTCTAGATAGTCAGATCAGGACATATTTCAGTCAAATGACAAATTGTGTTTGATACTATATTAGGGCTGATTTTAGTGATAATAAATTAAAAATTAAACTCAATTGCCCTGGCTGGTGTAGCTCAGTGGATTGAGCGCGGGCCTGCGAACCGAAAGATCGCGGTTCGATTCCCAGTCAGGGCACATGCCTGGGTTGCCAGGCCAGTTCCCCTCAGGGGACATACAAGAGGCAACCGCACATTGATGTTTCTCTCCCTCTCTCCTTCCCTTCCCCTCTAAAGATAAATAAATAAAATCTAAAAGGAAAATAAATAAATCTTTAAAAAAAAAAATTAAACTCAATTGGTACCTAGAATGTGTTCCTGAGTAGTTAGTTTTGCAATCTACAAGGAATCTCCTATTGCACTTTGATTGCCCTGAAAATCACAAAACTCTATATACGGGTTTCTTCCTGTCTTAGAATCAAATCTGACTTCTGTGGGGAAGAAAGGAAAGAAGGCAGCTGCTCAACCCCTCGTATGAAACAAACAGGTTGTAGAGTTGGATTCTATCACTTTGTTGCTGTGCATTGCTATGGCATGGTCAAGCCTAGCAGAATTAAAATAGGTATTTCTTTGTTCTTCATTTTACTCTGCTCTTTGGAACAGCGCTGTCCAAAAGGAGTCTCTGTGGAATACTTCTTATACACTCTGTATCTGCGCCATTCAACAGGTTAACCACTGCTAATGTGGCCTGTGAGCACTGAAATATGGCTAGTGTGATGGGTGCACTGCCTTTTAACTTTTCATTAATGTTAGCAGGTTAGAATTGAAATAACTTCTTTTAGCTAGTGGCTTCCAAATTGGGCAGGGCGTTTTTAGAATAGGTGGGTAGCCTTTATTTTCATTAGGAGAGAACTGATCCACAGGAAAAAAGATAAGCCAACCGCATGGAAGTAGGAAACGATTTAATTTTATGTATTTTCGAAAAGTCACCCAAAATGTTACACTCTAATAGTTAAATAGAGGTGCATTATGTAGACATGCATTAAATTTGCATCCATTTGATGATATGGCCAATTGAAGGAGAAATGCTGAAGAGAAAGTTGATGTGAGTGAGGGTCGTCAGTGGATAATGTAAAGCTAAATAAAGCCATGTATAGAGATGTACAAGAAGCAGAGATAAATAAGAGAAGAAAGAGAAAGATCTATCTAGAAAATTCTAGTGTGGTGACAGCTACAACAAGGATGCTAAGGTTGAAAGGGAGGATTTTCTTACCTCCCACCCATACATAGTACTTTCCAGACTGTAAAAGTTATGTATTTGCTTTGGTCAATCTCTTGCTCCTTTGCATTTTTTTTTTTTAAATTTAAAGATTTTATGTACTTATTTTTAGAGAAAAGAGAAGGGAAAGAGAGGAGAGAAACATCAACGTGTGATTGCCAGGCATGTGCCCTGACTGGAAATCGAACTGGTGACCCTCGGGTTCACAGGCTGGCACTCAATCCACTGAGCCACACCAGCCAGGGCAATCATCCCTATTTTAAAAATAAACCATTCCTATGACAAAAGAATAGTGTAAAACCATCATAAAGACTTAATAGGTCTCAGGCACTTTGCTAAGCTCTTACCGTGCATCAGCGCATGTCATCCTCATGACCTCCTTCTGGTGTAGGTGCAACAATTTTCTTCATTTCTGGGGAAAGCAGCAAAAGCATGAAGTTAAATGATTGTCTAGAGTTAACAAACAGCTGGAAACGTTGGATTACATTCTACTGTGGGTCTGCAGAACTAGAACACTGACACACATTATGATTGTAGATTTTTAGTCAGACACAATTTATGATTCTCCAGTTTCAGATTTCAACGATATAAGGCACTAAGTAAATAACTGAGTCACAGAAGAAAAGGGGACACTCTTAAGAACCTCTCAAAATCTCCTCTTACATGATAATCTAATATTTTAGTCCTGTTTATAGTGTGATGGTTTATAATTTATGAGTGATGAAGTCCATTATGTAAACTGTTCAAATTAATCTGGTGTGTTTTACAGGTGGTCGCTGTCTATGGGACTTTATCTGATTTGCTTTCTGTGGCCAGCAGTAAACTTGGCATAAAAGCCACTAGTGTGTATAATGGGAAAGGTGGACTGATTGATGATATTGCTTTGATCAGGTAAATTTCACCTTTTTATAAGCTTTCTACCATGAGCTCTTAGCTACTTGGTGCTATGCTAATTTCCCTGATGCAATGGTTTAATCACTGTTAAAGAGTTTGGGGTTTTGGCAAATGATTGCCTAAAATTTGCTCTTTGGAATTTAAATCATTTGAATTTAGGGTGTATCGATCAGATAGAAAATTGTCAGTACATTCCAA
Source organism: Glossophaga mutica (assembly GCA_039655065.1). Taxonomy (NCBI): domain Eukaryota; kingdom Metazoa; phylum Chordata; class Mammalia; order Chiroptera; family Phyllostomidae; genus Glossophaga; species Glossophaga mutica. The sequence goes on from CM077311.1 coordinate 60,580,890, forward strand.
TGTATTGCTAGTCTTTCTGCATAGTTCATATATGACTATGAGAAATTTCCTTATGGTACTAGAGATGGAGCTAATAAGACATGCATTTTTTAATGTTAGAAATCAAATTGATCTTTTTTAAATTTATGTGCTAGTTTATTCAGTTGATTTCCTACAAATGCTTTGAGTTTTAAAAACATTACAGAGATCTACTTTGGTGAAAACTTGCTAAGCAGCGTTAACTCACCAGTGATCCACCATGATAGTGGTTTTTGGTTTGTTATTTTGATTTTTAAATATCGCAGGCAGAACTAATCTCTTTAAAACAAGTATCTAGCTCACCTCATTCCATCCTTACTGAATCATAGAATTTTGAGGCTTAACAAAGATGGGATGGGAACACAAATGACTGACGGTGTGCCAGGAGTATTGTATTTGCTGCACCGTGTTGTCTCATTTCATTGGCAAAGCATGGATGGGCTTTTTTTAATTGATAGAGAATATAGTACACAAAGTTTAATTTTTATTTAACTCCAGGTCAGAATGGCCTTTCAGTATAATAGACATACGGCCTTTGAAGTTAATCACTTCTAGTCCTTCATTTTAGAAATGAAGAAACTTAACATCTGAAAAGTTAAATGACTTACAGATCATACAGTTACTTACTGATTTTGCTAGAAGAAAACAAATTTGCATACTAGTCTTAAAGAGTTAGCTGAGATGGTGAGCAAGTAGAAAAGATTATAAACTTAAGAGATACAGATTTAAAATCCAAATAAAGTAGAAGAATTTCTCAGTTTTTCAATACCTTCCAGATTCTTTCAGTTTTTATGCGTAACTGAGTCACATTGTTGAATGATTTATATCAACCTAAACTTCTTAACAAGCACAGACTCTGCTTCTAAGGAAAATTCACTGTGTTCCTGTGATGTTTTACATGAAGTAAAAATGTCTGCAACATAGAGATCATAAGCCTCCCGCACTATAAACTCTGCCTGTTTGATAGTGATGGTGGGATGGGTTGGGGCTGGCAGGGGGCGGGGAGACGTGCACTGATAATCTGGGATTTCGGATTGTGTGCAGTCATTTACCATTTACGCTTGGGGCATGGTGGCAGGTGTAGGGTAGGTGAGTGTTTACAGCAGTTATTTCTAGCTATATTCTTCCTACATTTAATACAAAAGTTTGTTTTCATTTCCAAAGCACAGAGCAGCTGCTGATTTGGGAGAAAACCCCAGTAAATTGTGTAGGGTTGCAGAGTTAAGGGACAGCAAAGTTGGCGCTGGCTTTAGTCGTGTCCTTTGAACAGGCTTCCATAGATAAGAAAACTGAATGCTGTAATTTGTATAGCGGGCTTTGTTTTGTTTGTTTGTTTGTTTGTTTTCCATTTTAGAAGTGCTTTCATGTGCAGGATCTTACTTTACTGGAATTTAAATCCAAAGACAGTTAAATCAGGCAGTTAAACAAAGAAAGCACTGGGAATTTACAGTCAATTTCTCGATATAGATTGACAGCAAAACCTATCTAATCTACATAATTCTAAGGAACAGTCCCTGTATTCAGCAGATAATTAATGTGATTTCTGGATTTTGATGGCGGCTTTTTAAATTTTGATCTCCCCCAGGGATGATGATGTTTTGTTTGTGTGTGAAGGAGAACCATTCATTGGTAAGTGACTTCCTTAAAAGCCAATTTTGTCTGCCAAAATAAAAAAAGATAGAATGACATCTTTTACCTATCTTAACATTAAAAAGTATTTTGGGGTAGTATTCAGCTCTTCATACACTTTTTGATTCTGCATTGGGTGTGCGTGTTAAATTTTTAAATTTACTTGTAGGATTATATTTTACTATGGATACCTTATCTTTTACATGCTTTTAAAATGCTCTGGCTGTGTACAGATTCATTAAACATGACATGATAGGGTAGTTTGGATTGCAGAAAGTATAGTTGTTTTGAAATTTTCTCTCATAGAGGTTGTCATGATTTCTCTGTTACGTTACATAGCTTTAAGCATGTCCTGCAGCATTAGTAATGTTCAACACTCAGTCAGAGTGGTCAGAGCAAATCAGTCAGAGATCACTTGGTGTCGGCCACACGCATGTGCACACACTGCCCTTTGATTTGGAAGCAAGCTTCCACAGTTGTGTAAGGCTTAAAGACAGTGCATGTTCTTTAACAAGTATTTGATATATTTGGTTCCACACACTCACACCCTGCATATTTCAGGATTTTTTGAGCCATTACAGCAATTGTAGTTGGTGAGTGGAGGTGGTTCTCTGGATCACCACACAGCAGTTTGCAACTTAGAAGTCAGTGCGTACCCTTCTCCGTCTCTACTTGGGAGCAGAACATTTTTTCTGATCTTCTTTGGTTGGCAGGCAGTGGTCACTTAATTGGTTCACTGCATACATACAAACAACAAAATAAAAAGTGATCGGTTGGTGTTTGTTCTTGTTTTATCCTTATGAACTCTTGGACTTAAAAGTATGTGGTACATTTTCATCCTCTGCATTAATTGATGCCTGGATTATCCTGTTCTGGGCCAGGGGAAACCTCTTCAAGTCCTTTTAACACGACCTCGTCAGTCTTTTATAACTTCCTTACTGTCTGGAATAACAAGGTGTTTCATCTTACCCTTCTCCTGTCCTAGATCCTGATTAATGATTTCTCCAAGAAGCCTTGATTTTTTTGTAGTGAGATGCACCATGGTTACTAGGCTTTTTAGTGGACAGAGTTGGAAATACATGCTAGCTGGATACAAAATCTATGCATATATATTTTTAATGATATAAACCTTTATATATAACATAATATATGTCATATTATCTCATGGGTTCATGCTAATACTTCCAGTATGTAACCAGGATTATAAATATTTACTTTTGTCTTACATCTCCTTTCTTCCGTATCAATAATCTTGATCTTCAGGGACATTGGGAATGATAGAATAATAATGTCACATAATCACTCATTTACTTAAGGCATTATTATTGTGTTTATTTACTCCTGTGTGTCTTCTAGTTTAATCTTCATTTCCAAAATTGTTTTTCTTTTTATTTCCCATTGTCTCCTGAGTTCTCACCTCATTTCTGAATTCTGCAATTCTGGTTTATGTTATTCTTTTATAACTTCTATTATTCACTTCTTGTAGAATGTTTTGGACTACTAGGTTATAGTTTTTCATGTATTTTGTGGGCATTTCCTCTGGCACATTTCATAGGAATGTAGCTCTTATTCTTTTAAAAAACTTGATATGGAATTGATTTCAGTTTTTTTCTGGTGCCCAGTTTTATTTGAAGTTAGTTTTCCGTAACTTGAGAAGGGAAGACTGACTTAGGAAAGCCTTTCTCATTTCAGGTCCCTAGAGCTCCCTTTTCTGTGGTTTTTATGAAGTGTTGAAAAATATGGAATTCACCTTCTGATATATTCTGGTTCTTTAGAATAGTGAACCTTTCTGACTTTTAGCTGTAATCCTTTTTCTTTGTCTCTATTTTGTCCAGCTTGGAGTCTTTTCCCAGCAGCTGATCTGCAGTGTGGGACTTTGTCCTAGAAAAGCAGTTCTGGCTCCTGGGTTCTGAGAGTTCATTTCCAGCCTTGTCAGCTCTGAGTGCAAAGGACCTGCATCACTGATGGTAGGAGCGGGCATACCCCTCCCACTCTCAGTCTGCATTTCTCAAATGCACCTTGCTGAGCTGTGAAGTGAATATTTGGGGATTCCTTTGGAACTCTTAGGTTGTCACCATACTCTGTTGTTTCTCTCAGCTTCTTTCTTACCAGATGTTAATCCCGTGCTGCTCTCCAGCTGTTAGTGTTAATGGAAATACCTTATCACCTCATTTTGTTGTAGATATTGTCTATGGGTATCAGTTTGGCTGTTCTAGTAACACTGGTATACCTTTATTGTGTTTTAGTTTTAAAAATCATGCTATTGCCATCTTCCCCAAATATCAAATCTAAATATATTCTTCTTTTCTACGTGTCATCACTAGATCCTCAGACAGAGTCTAAACTACCGGAAGGGTTGTCAGGATCCCACACGGACTGGCTTACACTAAATGTTGGAGGGCGGTACTTTACAACCACACGGTAGGTGCACGTGCGTGTGCAGTGTGTGTGCCTGTGTGGGGGCACTGTGCACCCTTTGTTCTTTGATATGCTAATTTTCTTAGAAGATACTGAAATGCTGCTTAAATAGACTGTGTGATTGGAAACTGCTTTTTTAGAAAGTTCCTTTTAAAGAAAAGAGAAAAAATATGATTTATAAGTCATTCCAGAGAAAGCATGAAAAACATGACTTCAGTGTTTTAGAACATGTTTTTTAGGTATTCACTAATATATGTGTAACACTGGTTAAAGTTAACAGTATTGAAATTCATAGAGATTACAGCAGCTTATATTAATAAGGGATACGTTTAGATCAAGATTATTGTGATATAATAGTTTACTAGATGGATAGATTTGCTTTTAAATTAAAGGAAACTAAAACAATGCGTAAGTCAAAGTCAGTGCCAGTTTAGCAGGGATTTGGACAAATGGCAACTTACTGCGCGTTTTTGTTCCCCAGCACCGCTCCGGCCAGGTTGTAGCATGCATCTTTTTGAGAGAGCAGCTGGGATCGAGTATACTCTTGACTTAAATATGTTTGTTTATAAAGACAAATGGAGAAATCAATTTTTTTCCCTGAATTCTTAGGAGCACTTTAGTGAATAAAGAGCCCGACAGTATGCTGGCCCACATGTTTAAGGACAGAGGTGAGTGCGGCACGTGGTTTTCGTGTCTCGTGTGATCTGTTGTAGCTGTGGTGGCTTTATGTCTCTTGTCCTTCTGCTCTTTTTAATGATATTGATGGTTTTTATGAAAGTAAAAACTTACTGGTAGGTTGCCCAGTTTTTCTTCTGTAAATTTCTAACTTCGGTTTTTCATTATGGGGGGCTCTCTTCATTTCAATGGTAACAGGTGTCTGGGGAAATAAGCAAGACCACAGAGGAGCTTTCTTAATTGACCGAAGTCCTGAGTACTTTGAACCCATTCTGAACTACTTGCGCCACGGACAGCTCATTGTAAATGATGGCATTAATTTACTGGGTGAGTTTCCAATATAATTCCTCACATTTTTGTAGGGTTATAATTTTAATTATGTTTTCACTTGCTTACTAATATAGTATATTTTCATAAATGGAATGTGTATCTCAGTGGTTTACTTGTGCATTTCGCCCATGGACACCACAAGTGTGAGCTGCAGGAGCCCACTTACACACGCACTGTTTTCTATGACTACTGTGCAGTTGGCCCTCCATGTCCACGGGTTTCACATCCTCAGATTCAACCAAACGCAGATCAAAAGCAGTGTTTTTGATCCATGGTTGGGAATCCCTGCGTGCAGAGCGCTGACTGTGTGCATTGTTCGGTGCCACTTTATACAAGGGACTTGAGCATCCATGGATTTGGGTATCTGCTGGGGCCCTGCAGCTAGTGTTCCACAGATCCCAAGAACAACTGAACTTTTGGGGGAGTCAGAAGTTCGATGCAGATTATTGACTGCATGGGGTCGACCCTCTAACCCCTACTATTCAAGGGTCAACTGTATATGAATGTATACACCGGGATTTTCAACTTTTTCCATCTCATGGCATGCATAAATTAATCACTGAAATTCTGTGGCACACCAAAAAAGTGTTTTTTTGCCAATCTGAAAAAAAATAGGTATAATTTTGATTCATTCACACCAGATTACAATTGTTCTATAAGTTGTTGTCATTTTTTTATTTGACAATCTAAGGGAAAATCTCAGTGTGCTGACTAACTAGTCAGATGTTAAAAATTCTTGTGGCACACCTGTTGAAAATTGCTGGCCTATAGGTGTAGAAATAGATAGAGGCACAGGTATATAGTCTTGGGGAAAGTCTCTCGGAGCACCCTTGAGTGTTAAAAATACACTCACGGAGACTTCCAGTCAAGATGAAGGGGGAGGTGAATGCTGTGCTCCCTCCTCCCACAACTACATCAGAATAACAGCCAAATTATAGAACCACCACCCTCGATGTCCACCCAAAGACTAGCTGAACAGAATGCCCATAAGTAAGGATATAAAGAAGAAATCACATTAAGACTGGGAGGAGGGGAAGAGGCACGAGGTGGGCTAGTATCCATCACATGTGTGGCACTTAAGAATGGGGAGAATATCTCTGCTGCCATGGTCCCCCTGAGGAGGGAGGGTCCCAGCCCCACGTGGCACCAGTGCTGGGCATAGTGAAAATCAGCGGAGATTCCTTCCAGGTGGGAGGAAGGGCCAGGTGCTTTTGACCCAGGCCTCCTCCTGAAGGGCCTGGGCACAGGCTCACTCACTCAAGAGATCACAGATGGGAAGCTCCAGAGACACAGGAGCAACTGAAGTGTGTGGCTTCAGGGTGAGGGCTGGAGAGGCAGCTAGCTCTCTCCCAGACAGAAGTGCAGGTAGATGCCGTTGTCCTGGGCTGAGCCCTCTGGCCAAACCACTGTGGTTGCACATCCAAAGTTTATAGGCCTCCAGGTAACCGGATTTGGTCTGATTTAAGGAGTGGCAGGAGTGTCCGTGCCTTTGCATCTCCCACAGATTATTGCCATGGGTGTGGGCCTAGCCTTGATTTTTTTTTTTTTTTAAAGAAAACCTGGAAATCTAAAATTTTAGTGAAATCTGATTTTGAAAACACTGCATGTTAAACACATCACAGTCAGCCTAGAGGGCTGCTAGCTTACAATCTGTGTTGTAAACTTTATTTTAGCCATTCTGCAAAATTTATTATTATAAAAGTGACCAATGATCCACTTTTTTACAAAACCTTTCTTTTCATCAACTGTATCACTGTGTTGCTTTTTACTGTGATGGCCCCCCCTTCGGACTGCATTTAAACCTCAACCTCAGGGGCTCTGTGGGCCCTTTCAGAGCCCCAGCCTCACTGCACTGATGGTGTTTCCTGTCCTGCTTTCTCTGACTCGAGCATTGCACACGGGGCATTGCCAGGCTGCGCATATTTCTCCTCTGTGGCGTTTCTCTGCTGTTGCTTGTTTATTCAGGTGTTTGGCAAACAGAGCTCTCTCCGGATTCATTTTACATAGCGTTCTTTTTAGTAGTACAGTTTCCACCAGACTCTCTACGTTGGCTCTAAGTTACTCCAAATAACTACATGCTTTAAAATAATCTACAATAATTGATACATCTTCTTCCCACTTAATCTTATTTTTTGCTCTTCCCAATTTGTGCTGTCACCAGTATGTTTTGTTTACCTTCATTATTTCTTTCACTTTGTGCTTTGAAGGGCCTTCACTTTTTCCAGGGAATCATGTCTCTCTTTGCCTTCTTTCATTTGTCTTCAAAACACTTTTTTCCTGACCTAAATCATCATTTCCATATTTTTTAGCTAAATCTTACCTCAATTCAATTATTGTACTAACTCGAGAACTTCTCTAGCATTTCACTTCATTATCCGTTTCCCTGAAGTTAACATGAATTTTCTCATGCCCAGTTTGATACAGAAAAAAAAAAAGCCCTGCTGGTGTGGCTTGGTTGGTTGGGTGTCGCCCCACAAACCTAGGGGTTGCAGGTTTGGTTCCTGGTTAGGGCACAGGCCTGAGTTGCTGGGTCAGTCCTCAGGGCATATGTAAGAGGCAACCGATTGATGTTTCTCTCTCACATTGATTCTCTCCCTCCCTTGCCCTCTCTCTAAGAAATGAGTAAAATCTTTTCCCAAAAAAAGAAATCGTTTTTAAAATTGATTCTCCTGTAAGAAAGGTTTCTGAATTATACTTTTGATTTTTGTTTTGAAGTTTATTTCAATCATTTCTATAATTTCCTAGTTCAGTAAGTGTAAGATATTTGCGATGAACCTATTCACATCTGCTCCACTGGAATAGGTCAATGGAATGTTAAGAGTAGGTGAACTAATTATTTTTTATTGGATTCACAATTAAATCACCGTATCAGTTATTTGAGGAATGTGTGATAAGGATGTTTTGCCTGTGGCTTCTTTTAAGTACATTTCAGAAATTATTTTGAAATGTGGAAGCCTTTCATTCTGTTTATATAGTTTTCCATTTTTTTCTTTTGCTGAATGTAAACTACTTACTTTGTTTTGCAAATATTTTAAGATATTCTATTGTGTCCTAAACATAAGTTATTTTTATTCTGTATTCATTGATAACCTACTTGTTGATTTTCTGTTTTATTGTGAGAATTTAATGTAAACAATTCTGTACCTATCTGAAATGAAGTTTTCTGTAAAAGTCAAATCATTTTTATTATGATAGGTGTGTTAGAAGAAGCCAGATTTTTTGGTATTGACTCATTGATTGAACAGCTAGAAGTGGCAATAAAGGTAAGGCTCTTTTTGCACTAGCCAGTATTGCATTTATTGTAGCTGTTTCCCAAAATGCACCACTAATTTCTTAATATCTTTTTTCAAGAATTCTCAACCACCAGAAGATCATTCACCAATATCTCGAAAGGAATTTGTCCGATTTCTGCTAGCCACTCCAACCAAGTCAGAATTACGGTGCCAGGTAATTAAAGCAGATTTTTACAATAGTTATTTGTGTCAGCAAATCTGTGAATAACGTTTGTGTTCTTCTAGGATTCTTGTTTTGCCTCATTTTTTTTTCATGCAAGATATAATTTAATTATGAGTCATAGCGTTGATGTAATCCCAATGTGATTATCAAAAAAGAGATGTGTAATAGCCTTTTTATGGTCCAGTTATCCCCCGTGTAGAACTTTTTGAGTAATGCGTGGAAATTTTAGCAGTAAAATAAAAAGTCAGTTATTTGTACAGTTATATAATTAGGTTTAACAAAAATAATACTTGTCAATGTGTATGTGGCTAACCGAGATCCCTCTTTAGAAAGTTCTGCATATAAATGAGGTATAGCCAGGCTACATTCTGATGCTAAATGGTTCCTTCTCCTGGAACCCATTCAGGACACTGATTTCCTGTATCTATGTTTCATCTGATCGTGTTTGGTAATAAACTCCAAATGACTGAACCACCAATTGCTTCTAAAAAACTTGGTGGTTTTGCTATAGTAATTAAATTTAATACAACAGATGGTTTAAATGTTGTGACAATTTGTTTTTTTAATTTCAGGGTTTGAATTTCAGTGGTGCTGATCTTTCTCGTTTGGACCTTCGATACATTAACTTCAAAATGGCCAATTTAAGCCGCTGCAATCTCGCGCATGCTAATCTCTGCTGTGCGAATCTTGAACGAGCTGATCTCTCCGGATCAGTGCTTGACGTAAGAATCATTTTTGGTTGCAAGAGAATTTTTAGTCTATTGAGCATTCTCTTTTTTTTCATTGTATTTTTTTCATTACCATTTAATCTCTTTATACCACCCTCCCCCAAGCAGTCACCACACTGTTGTCCAGGTCCATTAGTCCTTTCTCCTTTTTGGTGTGTTGAGTATTGTCAACGAGCAAAAATTACACCTGTCTTTCACTGAAGCTTTTACTTAAACACTGATAAAACTGAAGCCTCTGATGGTGAAATGGTTGGTTTTGTAACTGGCTCGCTCCATCTCTCTCCATCTGTGTGTGTGTCTGTTCATGTGTTTGTGCGCATATGTACATGCATGTGTGTGTGTAACAGTTACCTGTGCCGACTTGGGGGTAGATGATATGTGTAGAACCAACAGTGAAGTCTCCTAACTTCCAACAACTTTAGGTTCCTTAATGTGAAGGCCCATATCTATATAAGTTTGTATGTCTTTCAAATTAACAACACTTAATATAATGCAGGCTTTTCATAGTCATTGAATAAATGTTTAGTGAATGTTATAATTTTGGTTTCATTCCTTAATTACAACCTATTTTTCCATGAAGCTTATGTCAGATGTAGTAACAAAGTCTACCAATATACATTCTTTCTTTCTTTTTTTTTTTAACTCTCCTTGTTCCATTTTATGATGAAGGGTCAAATTGGTAACAAAATAAGATGATGAAGAGCACAAAGAAAAGGTTTGAAGGACCTAGTCTTCAAATAGTGAAATGGGAGAAGAGACAGCTTGGGTGGTTTTTAAGGACACAAAAAGCTTAAACAGTCTGGGTCATTCAGTACAGCTGGTTTTGAGTGCTATTTAATTATAGGATTTGTAAATGTGAAGCTGAACCATATTTCCTTATGTGTAAATACTTATTCTACCCATATGGTATAATCGATGAGAAGGTCAAAAATATATATATAGTTGATGAACCAATATGCTTTAAAATTTTAAATTTAATTATTAATGATGAATACAGCTTATGCTGAAGAGTCACTGCCCAGAGTGCGGAGGCTGTGAAAGTCCAAACTCACCGTTAATTGTCCTCAGCATGCGACGGTGACTGCTGGTGAACAGCTGGTGCTGTGCAGTGTCCACAAAATGCAGTTGTGCCGAGCGCTGTGGCGGCACACACTCGGTGGCTCCACCGCTCTTGCTGGGCTTCTCACCCTGTCTCTCCCTCCTGGGCTACGCAGCCTCTTCACTGGAGCCCTGCCGTTCTTCTGCTGGTCAGGGGGACCTCAGTTGCCCTCACTGTCAGGCAGTCCGGTCCGTGCCGCACTGTGCCGTAGTGTTTCTTCTGCACGCTCCACCTGCCGTTGTTGGCTTTAGCCTGCTGCCTAGAGGCTGGTATGATGATAGAGCTGGAAGGGAGTTGGATCGAGTCTGACCCTGCTGGTTTACAGACTGAGAAACTGAAACCGGAGACTTGCCCAAGCCCCACAGCTAGTTTGTTCACAAAGTTGGAACTAGACTCAAAAGCATGTGTTTTCTCTTCCTCGTTTACTTAATGACTTTTTCATTTGGAAAATGTCAAACATGAAAAGAAAAGTAGAATAGTATAAAGAACTGCCCCTCGTTATAAAGAACCTCCATAACTCAGCTTCAACAAATATCAGCACAGAAACCATTTCGTTTTGTCTGTACCTCCCCACAGACTATATCTTTTTTAAGATTTGTTGTTATTTACTTACTTTTTAGAGAGAGGGGAAGGGAGAGAGAAGGAGAAGGAGGGAACCATCGATATGTGAGATACATCAGTTGGTTGCCTCTTGCACGCCCCCAACTAGGGGACGTGGCCCACAGCCCATCCATGTGCCCCAACTGGGAATCGAACCAGCAACCTTTTTGGTTACCAGTGCTCAATCCACAGAGCCACACCAGCCAGGGCGATTTTGAAGCAATTCATTATTTCGCCTGTAAATATTTGTTTTTCTCTTATAGGTAAGGACCATTTTAAAAACATGTTCATACCATTATCATACTAAAAAATAACAGTAATAACCCAACTGCTTTCCTCAAAACCCATTGCCCCTTGCACGGTGAGAGAGCACAACTCTTTCAGCTGTGGCGCCCGCAGACTCTGTGGCTCAGTGCTTGGTGGTGGTGACCTGCTTTCCTGTCTGATGACTAGAGGGTGAAGTGCTTTCTGTGGGGAAGACGGAGAACTCCACTGAACTCCTTTTGTGTTGAGATTCCATATATGGCTTTGAGCACAAACAACACTCATATAAGCAGCTCAGGAACTTGTGATGACGTTTACAGTCTGTCTCATCTAGGAGCAGTGCAGAGAACCAGAGACATTTACCTTTGTGTATCAGCTTCCTGTCTTAGGTTTTTTAAGTACCAAAAAACCCCGTTATCTTTTAGGTATTTTGGTGCTTCTAGGGGCTCATTGTTCCTGCCTGTCAGTTTGAGCTTCTGTACTGCCTTCTGTGTCGATGTGTAGGCATAGAGGGGAACGTGAGCGCGCTGTGTGTCGTCTGTGGTTCACATTCTCGGTAGCGCACCGCCCTTTCACCAGAGCTGAGCCTGGGGTGATGAAATGGCATTCCTGATACAAGGGTTTTCCTTGGAGGGTGTGGCTATACCATAATTTGATCAGCCTTAGCATTTTAGATTTCTTCACTGTTCTGTGTATAACAACTACAATTATCACTTACATAGTGCTTTAACCGATTTTAAACACTTTAACATTCATATCTACTTCTATATTCATGATTTTGTGAAGGTCTTATGTTAATGTCACCCTTACAAACAGCTTCCTCCCTTATCTAGTAGTTGCCAGAGTTTAGATCTGATGGTGCTGAACTTTTTGCGATAAATTGACATAACTTAAAATTCTAACATCCATTTTCTAGCTTTTTTTTTTTTTTAAGATTTTTATTTATTTATCTTTAGATGGGAAGGGTAGGAGAGAGGGAGAGGGAGAGAAATATCAATGTATGGTTGCCTCTCAGGTGTCCCCTGCTGGGAACTGGCCTGCAACCCAGGCATGTGCCCTGACTGGGAATCGAACCGCGATCCTTTGGTTCGCAGGCCCGCGCTCAATCCACTGAGCTACACCAGCCAGGGCCATTTTCTAGCTTTTTACTCTGTGTTTTGCACTGCGATTTGGGTGCTTAAGGTTGCCAATGCTGTGTGGCAATGGGTGGTACAAGAAGACCTGCTTAACAACTTGTTAACGGTTGTAGCTGGGGGCTGCCTCTCATTGCCAGCTTTTGCACTCTGGCCTTTGAAATGAAGGTAGTAATAGCATGACTGAACATCCAGAATATTGCTGACTGACTGCTGCAGTAACGGGGAAGAGAAAATCTGTACCCCTAACAAGTTTATGCTTTCTTTCTCCGTACACTTCAGCTGTCCCCTGTCATGCCCAGGGTGGTTTATAAATACAGAAATGGGTACATCAGAGCTCCGCTCCCCAGCTTCCTCATCCAAACTCTTAAGTTCCACCGAAAGTGGGCATGCTGTTGTTGACTTGTTTCTTTTTAAAGATCTGTTTCTTAACACAGTTCTCAGTTCGTCTTGAGTTCAATTGGAAAAGTCTTGATTGTGAACAGAAAATAATTGTCAGTGTGTCAAATCGAACCTTCTTCCTTTTTCTAGGTTTTTCTTTTACTTTGACAAGAAAAATTCTGAGACGTTCTAAATGAAAAGTATAGTGGCTGGAGAGTGAAAAAACAGAAGTTAGCTTATAAATAGCAGTTAGTAGCTCTGATGAAAGACTGCTCGAATTCCTGTGTATCTTTGGAATTTAGGATTAATTTCCAGGTGGCTGTCTGAGATTATCCAAAGGAGAGACTAGCCAAGTGCACTGGACCCCAGGAGCCTCCCCTGCGTATTTACATGTGAACTTTCCAGTCTGCTGCCTCCGGCGCAGACCTTGCCCTGCCACTCTGCTGTGCCTGTCCCAGAGCCAGCCCCTCCCATCCCCTTTGTCTGTAGCTAACCCTTTCTCTCGCCTGCCTTGATGTATGAAAACACTAGCAAACTCCAGGACAGCATGTGCCTGTCTTTCCTGCCGCAAGCAGCTTAGACTCAGTGCCCTGGACTGGTCTCTCTGTATTGCCAGCAATAGCCATTTCTTTTAAAAAGACTTTCAGCTGTGGAAGTTAAACAAGTTTTTGTTTAACAACTGTTTAAGCCAATTTTTTCTTTTCCAAACAAATTCTGAACCTTAAGACATGGACTTTTTTTCTCTTGTTTGCCAGTGTGCAAATCTCCAGGGAGTCAAGATGCTCTGCTCTAACGCAGAAGGGGCCTCCCTGAAGCAGTGCAATTTTGAAGATCCTTCTGGTCTTAAAGCCAATTTAGAAGGTGAGGTTCTGTCTCTACCTTTTCTAAGGGGAAAACATACTGGGAAGTAAAAAGCCCAGCAAAGCAATTGTTCCTGGTAAGTCGTGACCGTGGGTAGATTTCCTCTGGCGCCACCTGAGGAGCTTCAGGCAGCAACGCTGACGACTGAGGGGATCCAGCGCAAACATTCATGAGGCCACAGCTGGAGAATTATATGTCAACATCTTAAACTTTCAAACAGAACAACACACTCACATGCCGACCAAAACTAAGAACTTCAGTTTGCACAAGCCCAGACAGTTTTTGTGGTACTTAGGTTTAATGTATTGTTTGTCATTTTCTTACTGCCTTACTGTAGCTGCGCACCGGTCACTTTGTTTACTTGGGTACTGAGAGGACATAGCACTTATCTCCTTGGTCATAAACTTACGATAATTAGCACTTTTATAATCACTTCCATAAGTACTGAATTAAAATCCTCGCTCAAAAATACAGACTAAAACATTCTTAATTCATGCTATGAGCTGACACCTCAAGAACAGTGAACTCTAACGTAAGTAAGTTGGCTGAGACACTGAGATTTGGGGTTCAGAATCCTTTTCAAAAGCTACAGGTGCCTGTCATCATTCTCCTCCCTGTATATTTTATTGTGGTGTTTTTGAAGTTAGGTGACTGTAAATACTGTTAAATGTAACTAATCCCCAAACATGTTCACTCTAGGTGCTAATCTAAAAGGTGTAGATATGGAAGGAAGTCAGATGACAGGAATTAACCTGAGAGTTGCTACCTTAAAAAATGCAAAGTTGAAGAACTGTAACCTCAGAGGAGCAACTCTGGCAGGAACAGATTTAGAGGTGAGTGACCAATTTTTAAAGAGGTTTTGTTCTTCTAGAATCACTGAGCACCTCCTACAAAACTCCTACAAAATTAATTGAAACCATTAAGTGGTTGGCTGGTAAAAACTTCTGGGTGACAAGCTAGCTTAGCTGAAGGGACGTCTCCTTGAAGCTGCTTGTTGAAACCCACATGAATTTCAGGGGAGGATGGGTACCTGAGTCAGGGATCCAGTTCCTGGTCTGAAGATTCACCTGACGTTTGAAGTTGATTTCATTTCTCTCTGTTTCTTAGTTTTTTCTCATGCAGATAAGTTTGATAGGTGCTTTTTTAACCTAATGTATTGTTTTGCTTAAGTTTTAATTTCAAACAATTAAATGGAGCCAGATTTTTTCTTGAACTGTTTGGGAAATTTAAACAATATCCAGGTTTGAAAGCAGGGTTAGGGAAAGCCTATTCTAAATTGGCATTATATTCTTTTTAAATCTCAATGTGAGATTGCGATTGGCCCAGTCGTCTTCTTCGTCAGCATTGTCTTCTCCACGTGGCCTTTGGGCCGACTCCTCGCTCTTGCTGTCTGGCAGGCAGCCTGCCCTCTGCGGTTACAGACGCACTCCTTGTCTGTTCAGCGCAGTGGCCACCAGCCACCTGTGGCTGCTGAACACTTGAAATGTGGCCGTGTAAGTGGTTAGATGGATTTTTACATTTGATTTAATTTTAATTCATTTAAATATAAATGGTCATATGTAGTACAGCCCTGTCCCTACACAAGAAAATCTGGCATAGATTGGGTTGAACATTAAAATTTAGCTTGCTGTTGATTTTTCTAAAAATGTTTTTGTCTTATTCCCTTGATAGCTCTAAGCAGCAGAGTAGCAGGTTCTACTAAATTTAAGGCAAAAGAACCAGCCTAAGGCTGAAGATGTAAACCTATTTAAGCAGCAGTATTTAATTTTTAATTGTTTGTTACTGTTACCTAAAATGATGTTTTTCCTTGATTTTTGCTGCCCTGCAGTCAGTTTGGTAAACAGCCCAAGCCTCCCTCTGTCCAGCTGATTGCAGAGGCTGGTCAGGTCGCCTGCTGAGGGGCAACTGTCAACACTGGGTCCTGAAAGCTTCTATGCAGTCACTCCCTCTCTCACCACTGTCCCCACCTTCCCCAGGGGCTTGTCACATCTGTCCCTCTGTGATCGCAGGGGAAATTTGAAAGCAGCTTGTAGCAATGGTGGGGGTTTACACTGCTGTGTACATTTGTTCAAACTCATTAAATTGTACAGGTGATTTTGGGGGGTTAAAAAGGCAATTCCTTGCTATAAAAATGTTGGGGTTGAGGAATGGAAAAATCTATTATACAGTTTAATTGTTAAGTAAAATCTCTTTTTCTCAGATTTTTAAAAATAGTCTGTGCGCCCCTCCCATGCCTTCCATTGTTGTTCTCGGATTGTGGTAAAATTGTTTAGGTAAAACATTTACTACGTTGGAGTCCATTCTGGGTTTTAGATGACTGATTCTAAAATACAGGATCAGTAGGGACCTGCTCCTTGTTAACCTGTGTGTGTGTGTAATATATTTGTAGTGGTCAGCCAGAACATGACCAGCTGGTGGTCAGCTGGAGAGAAGAGAACAAATACAGATACCAGAAAATCGGACTTTCTAACGAAACAGAAGCTTTCCAGAAATAACTGAGTTTTATTCTATAGGAACACTTTCCTAACATGCCCAGAAATAATTTTTGAAAGGGGACGGGCAGACCCCTAAGTCTCTGTGTTAGTTACTGGGTATTGTCTCTGCCTTTCAGAACTGCGACCTGTCTGGGTGTGACCTTCAGGAAGCCAACCTGCGAGGGTCCAATGTGAAGGGCGCTATCTTTGAAGAGATGCTGACACCACTACACATGTCACAGAGTGTCAGATGAGAGTTTCAAGGCTGCAGGAAGAAGCCCAAGACGACAGATGTTTTCCTTAATCACTTTTATTTCTCCACTCAGCTGTCTAGAAGAAATAACAGCTGTCTAGAAGAAATAAGGAAATTAAAGAGAAAAACATTTAGAGGATTATGCTTGTTCTCAGTGGTGCATAGGGGGAAAAAGTGACTTTTTCCCACATTCTGACTTTACCAGAAAAGCATTCATTCAGTAGACATAGGGAAGCTAGAGTAGATGCTGCCTTCTGAGTGGAGTAGGGGGCTTGCCTGACTTCGTGACCAGGAATGGTACCTATTATATTTGCTTTTAAATAGGCATGATATGGAAATACTGTATCATCTTGGCTTGAAATTTGAGGATTTTAATTTATGAGAAGCACAACATATACAATTATATCTATTGAGCCTCTAGAAGCGTATGGATCAGTAAATTGTGAAGCTTGTGAACATTTTCAAGAGGTGGTTCAGGTTGTGAGAAGCTGTAGCGCTGGCTCCCCTGCCTTACCCATCACACCGAGTGAGCATGGTGACCTCTGACGCCCCAAGGCTTGCGTTTCAGGTTCCTTTTCATATGGTTTATTTTTTTAAAAACAAAATAGTAGCTAAATTAAAGAAATCCTCCATTCTTGTTGACTTGAAAGAAAGGCAGAGTCGAAAGAAAGACATCACTGTGCGTGATGGTCTACTGAAGTCGCAGTGGGCCTCGAGGTGGAGCTTCTCAATGAGCTTTCTTTAGAATTTCCTTCTAAGCGAGTTCCGCTGCACGCCAGGCCAGGCAGGTTTGTTTATTGACACAACCAGCCTTCTTTCCTCTTGTATAGTCAACACAAGCATAGGAAGATACTGCAAAACCAAAAAACCAAGGTGCATTACTAATATTTAATTCAGTGGCCAAATCTTTTAAACAGGACCAGCTTAGAAATAGATACTAAGTCTCGATCCACTGCAGTTGAAGCTATAAAATAGGAATCGATATGGCAAAGTCATCTTTCAGAAGGCACCACAATATAATTGCAGCTAAAACCTGACAGTGCGGAATGAGGAATTTTAAACTGATAATAGCCACCAAAAAAGTAAATACAAAAGCATTTGGCTGGTCCAAAATGTAATACCAATCCATCAGCACCTGTGGTTCTTTTACTTACATTCTCTGGTTTGGTTTGGTGGTTTTAATACGTTTTAGTCTGGTTTTCTTGAGTCATACTGTCTCTGTTGCAGCAGAGATGGGGCCTGTCCTTCCCTACCACTTAACCGTGGCCTTTCCTCTTCCCCAAGAGCAGGATATAAGCTGTGTCCAAATGGGTTCTGAATTCTCCAGACCCATCAGGGTGAGACAATGAACCGTTGAAAACCACTTTGTCTCCTTTGGGAGGATGGCATGTCTTTAACATTTACGTAGCATATTCTTCTACACACACACACACACATATGCAAAGCTTTCCTTCCAGCGAAGGTACGTGTGCATGGTGGCAGGAGGCCAGACCTTTGCAGGCTAAGGAAAGCAACTTCAGAAATGAATTATTTTCTTTGCTTTATTATTTTTACCAAGACAAAGAAGTATTGTATTAAGAGATATCTATTTTCATAATCAATATATGCCTAAATTATATTTAAATCATTTCACTCTGTACTATATTTTCAATAATTGTAGAACATGTTCGTACACTGAAGGGTACCTCTGTATACGTAACCTAAGATCTACATGTGGTTTTCATAGAAACCACAGGGTTCGGGTCAAATGTATGCTGCATTAATAAACAATGTGAAATGTCAGAGAGGAGTCTCTTGTCTTGATTTTGCAAAGTGCAGCATTACACATACTATGGATTAGTTCTTTGAAAGTGCCATTAAATTTATTTGTTTAAGCATTATTTTACGATCCCCTTAAAATCCACCATGCTCACAACATGAAGAAATTTCAAAAAAGAAAAGACTGCCTTCTAAAATTCACTTAATTTGTGTCACTCATTAGCTAATGAACATTACCAGTTAGTTTTATTAGGTTGTTTAAATACATTGCCCCTTGAAACATTTTGCCTGACAACTGGAGAGAAAATTTTAAGGAGGGAGGGATGTTAGAACACAGTAAAACTTGCATCAGCTTAGTGATGAAACATGGCTAATCAGAGGCAAAAATGCAGTTGTCAGGTGGGAGGGCTAGAAAAAGTTTTCAAACCTAAATCAGCTAGATTATCTGCGTTGATAAAATTTAGAACCCTGCTGTATAATTGTTTAGAGCAATATTTTATGTTATGCTGTGATATAGTTCTTTCAACTACAGTTTCAAAGAAATTTTAGTAGGAAATAAAAATTCATTTTCTTATGAAGGTTACCATTATAAATCAAGACTTGAATATTTTCTCCAGTCCATTTTATGAATTGGTTGTTTATACTGTAAATCTACCCTCAAGTCAACTTTCAATCATCTTTAATATATGAAAAGCCCTAGAATGGTATTAATCTCCAAAGAAATACTATTTTTAAAATTAAAGGCACAGCTCTACAAAGGAAAGCAGTTACTTTGTCTTCCGTGCCAAGCAGCTTATTCAGGGTTAATTTCTGAGGCCTAGTCACACTCACAGATGTGTTCAGAAGAGCTTCCTGCAGAGGTTTCTGATCAGGGCAAAAAAAAAGGTTTGCATCTGTCATTCGGCGAGATTACTAAGTCATTGCATTGTAGTAATTTCATGGTGTTCCTTTCAATGCAGAAGTTGAAGCCATTTTCCCTCTAAAGCCATACCTCTAACATTTAGGAAATTTCTGAATTTAGAAAAAAATTAGACAACTAAAATCCAATTATTTAAACACAATTGACTAAATGCAGCTGACAGACCCATGAGAAGGTTTGGAGTTTGTCACTAAACACCAAAATTCTGTTAATTGCATATTCGATACCCTATTTGATGCTGTAGAAAATTAAATTTGGCCTTTGCCCTTCATATCTGTGACCTACAACAATACTAATGCAGACTTCAAAGGTATAAAGCATACTGAATGAATTCATAGATCACGTGGCTGTATTCATCTAAAAATTTCAAAGCATTATTCAAACATTGAATACCAATGGATAGGAACACACAAGAAATCCAGTGATGCTTAACCAGAGAGAAATGATTAATCTGGAAATAGGGTCAGAAGTCCAAACCAAAGACCACACCTGCTTATACGACACCGTTAGATGCACATCTCAGCAAACAGGCAATCAATTGGACAAGGTGAATGAACAGTGTTCAAACATGATGAACTTCTGTTGAAAAACTGCCTCTCGTTTCCATTCTATTGTAGTGAGATGAGATTGCACTCCTTCCTATCCAAATGGTCCTTAAAAATTATTCAAAGTGTATAGATGAAATAATTAAAATAACTCATTCAATCACTTATGTCTTATTTTTTAAAATTCCCTCCTGTTTGCAATTCTACTTTAAAGTATACTCCCTTCCCTACCTTGTCCTGACAAACTACGGAGGGACCGAGGCGCAAAGCAGGATGTGTGTCTGGCCAGGGCAGCTCTGCTCCTCACCCGAAATGCTGGTGGATGCGATTGTTCCAGAGGACATGGCGCAGTGACTGACTGGCTTAGCTAGCATCCTACCCAAGGAGAAACTGCCAGCCCTGGCTCTCAAATGACCAAATATCCAGTTATTTTTAACCATTTTACTATTTAATGTATCAGTCCTTACAGCCAATTTTACAAAAAAGTTTAGTTCTATGTTAGATTAAGTATATCACTGCAGAAATACAGGAAGCATTAGACTTAATCTGGTTAAAAGACCCTTACTTCCATTTATTCATACCTATACTTATTGAACACCAACTAAATGCTATGAATTTATTAACAGATGTTCTACCCACCAGGAGTTACAGCCCGGTGGTAAGTTAGGGAAAGACAATTATGTATTCAAATATATGTAATAAACATTAATGGTTCTCTATCTTTTAAATAATTGTACTATGGCCCTGACTGGTGTGGCTCAGTGGGTTGGGCATTGCCCTGCAAAGCAAAGGGTCATTCGTTGGCTTCCCAGTCAGGGCACATGCCTGGGTTGTGGCTTTGGTCCCCGGTCAGGAGCATTCAAGAGGCAGCTGATCAATGTTTCTCTTGTACATAGTTCCCTCTTTTTCTCCCTCCCTTCCCCTCTCCAAAAAATTTTCCTAAAATAATTAAATAATTCTACGTGTAAATGACATGCCAAGGGGCTCACAGCTGGGTTGAAACATCTACCTATAAAATTTGGACAAGGATATCCACTTTGCAGGAGCGGCAATGGTGAGTGAGGTCAGTCTCGCTGACATACCAGGAAACCACTATTTCTCATCTTCGTGCTCCCACTGTGTTCAGCATGGTGATATGCATATTTTAACTGCATAAGTAGGCATTCACTGAATTGAGTTGGACTGTGGACCTAAGTGTGGGGGGCTCCGCCCACAGGGTCCCCCCCGGCCACCATGGATGAGAATAAGTCTACCAAGACATGATCTGCTTGGGGAGGAAAGGTGGCCAATCTCTCAAAGGAGAAGGGTCAAGAGCCTTTTCCTCAATGGGCTTTTATTGGGTTCGTTTTGCACAGGAATATAGGTAAAACTCATTAATCACTGTCAGGCAGTAAGGATCAAACAGTAGATAACACAAAAAACTCTGAGGGCCTATTTTGAGTCAGGGTCAGATAGCTAAAGAGCCACAAAACTTTGGGGAACAAACTCACTTCTTGCTTGGACCCTTATTTAATTGAGAGCATTCTAAACAAAGCAGGTTTCAAACAATTTTACATATTCTTTCTTAGGCCTGATGGCCCCAGGGAACCCGCCCTTTCCAGCACAGGGTGGTACCCACCACCAGCATTGTTTCAGGCTTGATTAAGGCATTGTCTCAGGTTTAAGTCAGGCAGGGGAAGTAAGGCAGCCAAGAGATTAGGAGACTTCTTGCAGACAGAACGAGGTCTCAGGCTATGTCAAAGATGAGGGGAGAAGGTCCATCTCCCCCTTTTGCTGTAGCCCCCCAAGTCCTTCCTTGGGACCTCCCCGTGATTGTGCCTGTCTTAGGTCATTCCCCCCTTGAGGAGTCTTACTCGTCATTGGCTAACTGATCAAGCACTGGGGGGCTGGCAGGGTGAAATAAAAGGACCAGAAGCAGTGTTCATGCCAGGGAGATAAGCTTTGTCTCCTTAGTGGCTTATGGTATGAAGGTTGCTCACTCAGCCTTAGCCATAGGGGGGTTATAGCTCCTGAAAGCAGGCAGGGCGGTTCCCAACACCTAGATCTGTCCCAGGTGGTCGTGTGTATTCTAACTACAATGTTTCTGTTTACCTTTTCAATGCTATAGAAGGCTTTGGAGACAAGTCAAGGAGAACTCTGGTGAGTAGGAGACGGGGGGATTTTCAAACTCATGCAATATACTTTAGGGCTCTATATGGGCTTGGTGTAGTGCCAATAATCACTTATTATTTATAAACCAGTTCTTTTTACAAGCGAGGAAATCTAAGAGCTGAGACCAGCTCCCAGACATCCTCACATCTTCTTTCTATAATTGCTACATGGACTCCTTTGTGAAATTTTTTATGGGTGCATTTAATATCACTTAATCTAAGACAGCTACTTTCCTTGAACTCTTGGGAGGCTTGTCAATTTCTTCAAGGGAAACCAACCTCATTAGGTTTTAATCTCTTTGAATTGTTGCCTCAGCTATAAAAGTCTTAGCTGAGGTTTTAATGGCAGATTTAAGTAAATTTAACAGCTATACCAGTGGGTGTTCCAATTACAAACACCATTAAAGGGCTTTATGTGAGGATTAAAAAAAAAAACTATTAAAAAATAGTCCACATGTAGTACAATTTACCAGCAGGAAAGATTTCAGTGTCCTGGAAAAGTTTCATATAAAAAGGGAGTTAGGAAGACAAAAGGCACAATATTCAACACACTCCAAAGGAAGCGTGGTATTCTCTGGGCTCTTTACTCTCAAACAGGTAAAATGCTTTGTATTTCTAGCAAGGTTTTTTTTTTAGACTGCATGCTGCTGTCTGTCTATAAGGGCTTTTACATCGTATAGACTAACTCTAGGTGTGACAGTGTCTATAGAAACATTGACCTTCATGGTCCTTGTCAGCCCTGGCCACAGAGAGCTAGCCTTCAGGGAATGGAGACAGCTCATCGACCAATATTTGATTTTGTCTTTAGCTTCTTCCCATCAAAGGAAAATTAATCTGGAGACCCCTTGTGAAAACGCTGCATGTCATCAGGTAATCTGAGGCTGCCTTGGTCAGGGAGGCATCTGGCCTGGGACTCAGTGCTTTGAAAAGTGTTGAGTCCTCTCTCACTCTCCCAGATGGTACAGACAGCACTAATGCACAGAAGACTAGAGGGTAGACACTCAGCAAAATGTCATTAATACCTACTGTAGCCCATTTAATGTCCAAAAAACCCCCTCTCTTTCTGCCACAAATTTTTAGTAGGAGCTACTTGTCAGAGCAGGTGACCCGATTCCCTTTATCTCAGGACGATACAGTTGACAACCAAGGACAGAGGGGAAAAGGTTAAGACAAAAAGATGAACTTCATAAAGGAGGAATGATGGGGTTTGGATAACAAAATAAATAATGAAAATAGAAGTAGACTAGTTTAGTTCAAAGAAATGATTTTGTCCCCATTGGCTAGAAACTCAATGCAAGCAAGTGGGTACGTGTATTTCTGCGTCCGTGTGAAACCTGTAGATGACCCCTACCTCCATCTTCCATCAAGTTAGTGACACAGTTGTTAGGCTCTTTACCAAAGAGGTCTTTACCTTTTGCTCAACCTAGTCTGCGCCTGTTTCAATTATTATACTGATGTTCCTTAGAATGGAGCCAATTCCCAAACTCTTGGCCGGGCTTATCCTGTTGACACTGTGTGTGGTGAGCGGCTCCAGCCAGCACTGGTCCTACGGGTTGCGCCCTGGAGGAAAAAGAAATGCAGAAAATCTGATGGACTCTTTCCAAGAGGTAAGTCTCTCTCACCTTCACAGTAAGGTGTGGCTTATTTGGTTCGGTAACAAATAGTTAGTAATGATGCTGACATTCTCTGTGCTCCCTGAGAGTGCTACTTGAAACTCCATCCTAGGTATTCAGGGGGAGGTAAGACATTCACACAGTCAAGTCCCACTCCTGCTTTCCATTCAGATGAGGACTAGCAGGGCAAAGAGAAGGAGCAGTGCCCAGAGGACACAGCCATAGCGGGTAGTGCGTCGCTCCCAGAGCACAGGGAGTTGCCAAAGGAACGACAACCCACTGATGGAGCAAGGCCTCTACGGCAGGATGGCTGAGAGTTGGAAAGAAAAGTCTTAGGCCTTCTGATTATGTTTTTTCTTTCTTATTTCATCTTTTAAAAATACCTACAATTTAGGTCAGCAGCACATTTTTATAACATATAAATATATTATCAAGGGTGCATGCTCTGTAATTTCCTTTTACTAATATGGGTATTTAAGCAAAGAAGTCACAGTCCACTAGAATAGAGGAGTTAGCAAGCTCAGGGAGACAAAATATACACTGGAAAACAGGCTGGATTTAATTCACGTAAGTTAGATTAGTACCAGTGCCAGCACTAGCATAGGCTGCTTGGGTTTTGTTTGTTTTGGTTTTTTAATCTATAAAATGTGACTTCTTGGGGTCATATGAGGATTATATGAGAGAGAACATATATGTCAGCACGTTAATCCAAAAAATGTCAGTGTATTAATAAAAAAATTCTTGTTATTTTTTTTTTAAATTAATAGGGCACAAATTAGGCCCTAAACGATGAGTGATTTGGGACTGGGACACTTAATATTGGCCTGGAAATGGGAAACTTAGGGAAAGAAGCTTAAAACCATTTAGTTTTCATTGGAAAAAAATCTCTGTGGGAAAAATAATAAGAGTAATTTAGTAGGAAATAAGCCCCAGAATTTGAAGTCTCCTTTACACAGATTCTATGGGAAGCATCTCTCTCTCTCCTTTAAAAAAAAGTATTTATTGATTTTTTTCTTTTTTTTGAGAGAGACAGAGACAGAGATTTGCTGTTCCACTTATTTATGCATTCATTGGTTGATTCTTGTCTGCGCCCCGACTGGGGATGGATCCCACAGACTTGCCATATGGGCAGCCTCCAACCAACTGAGCTCCTGGCCAGGGCTGGGAAGCAACTCTCATTTAACTATGACACACATAGTAAAAACTAGAAAATAAAAATCAACCCTATTCATGACTATAAGCTGTTGCAGTTTTTGTATACTGTCTACTCATGGGGTTTGAAGTACTTCATCCTCATTGTTTTCAGAGAAAAAATGCTCTCTGCCTCAGCATGGCCA
Organism: Glossophaga mutica; assembly: GCA_039655065.1. Taxonomy (NCBI): domain Eukaryota; kingdom Metazoa; phylum Chordata; class Mammalia; order Chiroptera; family Phyllostomidae; genus Glossophaga; species Glossophaga mutica. The sequence goes on from CM077311.1 coordinate 60,605,531, forward strand.
TTGCCCCTAGGACCCGACCCCAGCCGGTGAGAATGGCCCCCAGGACGCGGACGTTCCTAAAGGCCCCACTCCGATCCCGCAAGTCTCAGTCCGTGTCCACCTTGAGCTCATTCTCCACTATTTTTAGTGGAAATGGAAAACACCATTTCATTTACCTTCATCTCCGAGAATCACACTTTTTTTCTTCAGATAGCCAAAGAGGTCGATCAGCAAGCAGAACCTCAGCGCTTGGAGTGCACCATCCACCAGCCCCGCTCTGCCCTCGGGGAGCTGAAAGGGGCGCTGGTGAGTCACAATGGTAACGTGAGAGTGGCGCTTAGGACCCGCGGCCCTCGGGCACCACCTTGGCTACTTAGGGCAGCCACCTTTGAGCCCTTCCAGGCTCCCTTCCTGACCTCCTGAGATGCCCCCTGGGTCGGGCCCTCACTATCTCATAGCGCCCCCTTTCAGTGGTTGCACAGCACAGAACAATGGCTGGAACCTCTTTTTTTTTTTCCTTTCATAAATGGAATTGAAATCACCCTGTAATCTTTATCTGCTGATGTTGGCCCTAGCTTTGGGGATGATGGACAACACGAATTTCTTCCCCTGCTCCATGTCAGTTCTTCAAGTATGTCATATATTCTTCACATTTACACCCAGCCTGCACGCCCCTAGGGAACTGTGCCTGGCCAGTGGGTCTCGCTTTGTTCTTGGCATGACTCTGTTTTCCCCAAGAAATTCAGGAATCAAAAGTGGTACTCCAGTTCCTTTGGCATAGAAAGTTCCAAACTAGGGATTTATCATTCAGAGCCACATATGTGATTTCCAGTTTTCTAACTGGACTATCTCGAGCTCCAAATTCTCACCAAGAATGGACATAGAGTAACCTGATGTAGGCTTTCGATTTTCAAATAAATATAAAGAGAACTGAATATAGAAACTGAGTCTTGAAGTCAGTGTTGGTGTTCTCTGAGCACCCTGGTCCATGCACTGGTGGCAGTTAGAAGGCAGGACAGTTAATTATGTCATGCCCAGGGGCAGGGAAAACCTGACTGCACCCCAGGTGAAGCTGAGCTGCAGTCTCCATTTGCTTCGTTGACTTGGACTTCCACACCCACAGGAAAGAGAGAAAAGCAGACGGCCACCTTTATTTGCTTTTTTCTCATCTTGCTCACCGCATGATAAAACACAGCAAGCACTGAAGTTTCCCAAACATGACGTTAGGCAGAAGAAACTGAAGCAAAGCCCAGGTTAACGGCACACTGATCTCGGACCTTTCTTTCACTGTCTTCCCACATCTGCCCCAAATTACTGATGCGGATTTTATTATAAGCAACTTTAAAAGACATGATTGTATATCTCTTTAGCACTTTCTAGAACACAAAACAAATGGATCTTTTCTTTCTACATGGATATTTTAGAAATACTGTATTACAAACATAATGAAATTCAGCCAGTAAAATCAACCTTGATATATTTGTTACTTACGTATTTCTCAGGAAAGTCTGATTGAAGAGGAAACTGAGCGAAAGAAGATTTAAATCCATGGGACCAGAAGAACCAACAACACAGAAGTGTAATTCTGACTCTGAAATTTGTGACCTATTTAATAGCTGTGAATCGTGTGGATTTCAGACATTCTTATGCCGAGTTGCACATATCTCGTAATGAAGTAGTGCGAATAAAGCAGCCTCAGTGTGAGCTAAGTCTCTAACTCAGACCTCTCTCTGGTGGGGGAGGGACACTGCCAGCCCACACGGGCATCCTTGCACTGTGTCTACAGGGCAGCTGCAGGGGAGAGAACACAGAGTCAACACAATTGTTGACCAGGAATGCCATGGCTCCTCTCCACTGACCCCCTCCCCGTACCACAAGGACAACTGTCCCATATTGATTGGTCTGGGCCAAAAAAAAGCTGATTCAGCTACAGGGAGCTATGGGATTGTGGCTTCATTTTTTTTTACCATAGCCTACAGAAGGTAGGTGGGGCATGGCCATAGGCTTCCTCCCCAGACTGCCTCTAATCCCTTTGAAAGTCAACTGGAACCTGAGAGAGGCCCAGGCAAAAGGCCTCCTGGGGCTCCTAGTGCATTGCTTTTGGCTCACGTGGCCTCTCCAAATTCACCAGAGTAAGTGGTGCACTCTGAGTTGGGGGACCGAGACCCAAAAATAATGGTATTCACCTGCCCAATCTTTCTGCTATTTCTCTTGAGAACACTATGGAGTGTAGTGTCAGTTGAAGATGGATGTTCCCATGTCCCTTGGTCAAATAGCATTGCCACCGTTCATTCTCCACAAAGGGTGACAGACTTGGTGCTAGATACACACCCATTTCCATTACCCCTCATAACGACTGAGGAAGTCGGTGCCACTGTCTTCCCTTTGCATTGCAGAACCCAGGGCTCTGACTGTTTCCAAGACGCACGGAACCACGTCAGGTGCTCTGAAAGGGATGTTCCTCAGTGCAGACCCAGATCTCAAGCCTCTCCCCGAGTTTACAAAATCTGCATTTTTAACAGGCGCCTGGTGAATCTTATGCATATCTAGTGCAGCATTGTTTGCTCTAAGCAACAGATCGCAATGTTTGAAAGCACTGAAACACTTAAAAAACTCTGATGCATAAAGCAAGCACTTTCAACAGTAGAGCTGTCCCAATGGAAGTGCGGCTGTGCGCCCTCTCCAGCCGGACCCGCAACCAGCGGGGAGCCTAAGAAACATGCCTTGAACACCAATTTTCTGAAGCTGTTATTTCCTCCCAGGTAGTGGCTCTTAACCTTTCCTAACATTGGGCTAACACGGGGAGATGCTCGGGTCCCCTCCCTGCCCTCAGAAATTCGGATGTCATTGGTCTGGAGTGTAGCACCTTTTCCAGGGGATACCACTGCTCACTCTAGTTGGAGAATTGGTTCCCATCCTTTCCACGTAAGTTATTAGATACTCCCTTTCACCTCTTTATTTCCTTTCACCTCTGCCCAGTTACCTGTGATGAATGAGTAAAGAAATAGAACCTATTATGGGAAATGAATGGTTATCAGAAAACTGGGCAGCTTGGATGCCAAATGAATGAACGGGGACTTAGGAGCTGAGAAAGAACCAGATAATTTGAAGCGTTTACTGCTTCTAGGCAAAGATGACTCTCTGATCCCACAGTACGGGTTTAAATTCATGGAACCCATAATGAAAAGAGGCTAGAAGGGACTCTGCCCTGGGTGTGTTGCATCAAAAGAAGGCGTCAATTAAAAAAAAAGTTCAGGACTTCCGGCCAAGATGGAGGCGTAGGCAGACACGCTGTGCCTCCTCTCACAACCAAAATTAAAGACAACAAATATTTAGAAACAAGAAAACAACCAGAACTTATAGAAAATTGAACTGTGCGGAAGTCCAACAACCATTCATCCAGTCCAGTAAGAGGGGCGGAGTCGAGGTAGGAAAAAGTGGAGGTGGGAACCCAGGAACGCAAATAGCAGCGGCTGGCAGTTCCCAGGTGCAAGGGCGGTGGCTGGCGGTCCTTGGGCCCACAGGCGGCAGCTGGTGGACCAAAATTGCTCTTTCCAGCAAAGCTTTCATTTAGAATGGAAGGACAGATAAAGCACTTCTCAGATAAGGTCAAGTTCAAGGAGTTCATCATCACCATGCCCTTATTATATGAAATGTTAAAGGGACTTATCTAAGAAAAAGAAGATAAAAAATATGACAGTGAAAAGACAGCAAACTCACAGCTATTAACAACCACACCTAAAACAAAAGCAAACTAAGCCAACAGCTAGAACAGGAACAGAACCACAGAAATGGAGATCATATGGAGGGTTAGCAACAGGGGAGTGGGAGGAGGAGAGAGGGGGAAAGGTACAGAGAATAAGTAGCATAGATAGTGGGTAGAAAATAGACAGGGGGAGGGCAAGAATAGTGTGGGAAATGTAGAAGCTAAAGAACTTATGACACATGGACATGAACTAAAGGGGGGAATGTGGATGGGAGAGGGTGTGCAGGGTGGGGGGAATGATGGGGGAGAAACGGGACAACTGTAATAGCATAATCAATAAAATATATTAAAAAAAGTTCAGCGATGATTTCATTTCATTAATATATGGATAATAACAAATTGAACACACAATAACTTTAAAATACATTTCCACTTTTAATTTAAAAAATAAATAATAGCAAATCTGAACAAAATTTTTCTGTTTCAATGCTCATCTTCCTAACTGTCCATGTTTAAAGTCCAAGTAGTTTGCAAAACCAGGGCAAGAGAGCTTTGGACAAAGTATGAATGAACAACTCACAACAGGACTAATAGATAAGTTTGGATAGATATAGGGGAGGGCAGCTCTGGCTGGGTTACTAAGAATCAGCCTGAAATCATCATTAACCTGAAAGGAAAATTTTTTCCTTTTGGAGATAACTGATGGTTCCACTCTGAACCCACCCAAAGAGCAACCTACCTCCTCCAACACAATCCTAAAGTCCCCTCTTTTATGGTGCACAGACCAGAAAAGCCTACAGAAACTTCACTTCCTCCCAGCTCTCTCTTTCATTCACTTAGAAGAAAGCTGGGGCTGCAAGGGTTCTATAAAAATCATGTAACATACATATATATGTACTTTTTTTACATGAGGAAATTGAGGCCCAAGGACTAATACATGTTGACTCACCAAAGAGTACACTATTGTTTTCTGTAAATGGTGGGGGTTTTCTCTCCTTTTCATTGCACCCGCAAAGTGACAGGAAAGAAGGAACACATTTGAGGTCGATTATGTCTGGATCTGAGAGGTGGTGGCAGGGGTGTTTGCCACTGTGACATATCACCCGTCCTCACGCTATGATGTGTATGTGAGATAGGTCTCAATTTAAAAAAAAGAAATGACCCCGTGACCTGGGGTAGCAGAGGGGAAGTGCTCTTGCAGCTTGAAAAGAGCTAACAGAAGTGGACTGGGGTCTCAAATCCCACTCTAGCTCTCATTTTGTCTCAGGGATTTGCAGTGTGACAGCAGTAGTTTTTAAGGGTCTCCCTGATGGGAGAAAATGACAATTCTGGAGTCGAGTTATGAGGGTGGAGGGGAGGCCACCCATGGCCCAGTAGCCTGTTTAGGGCTTTACTTTCCTTCAGCACCACGTACTTCCCATCCCACAACACACCACAGGCTTTGCATACGGGCCTGTTCTCCCTGAAGACATTGAACCGCCACAACCTCAGGGTCTACTACAGTGTCCGGCATTTACTAAGCCTAATTATATGTTGAATGAAACAATTCTTGAAAAAAAAAATCTCAAAGCAAGAAAAGTGACCAGGACAGGGAAAGATGAAATTACAAAAATATCCCATAAACCAGCATTCACAAAGGCAGTGACGATTTGGGGCTAATTTCAAAGACTTTCAATACTCCAGAGTTCTTCCCAAGGAACATAAATTTCAGTTCTTTCTGTTTTTATTCCTGACCCTCGTTTCTCCTAATTTAATAGAATCGAGGCATTTCTTTGCTGTCTTCCTCTGTGACTTCAGGACACACATTATTCATGACCTTTGTCAACTATGACTCTTTTCTACCCTGTGGCTTCCCGAGCAGATGAACCTTCCAATGTCCTCTGTCATCTGTTGTTCACAAAACTACCTGGAACGCTTTCTGTTCAGGCAGGAGAGACTTAGTATTCTCATAAACGGGGAGAGGGAGTCATATGGAAAATTGTTTTATTAAAAAAAGAGCCCTGGCTGATGTGGCTCAGTTGGTTGGAATGTCGTCCTATACAACAAAAGGTTGAGGGTTCAATTCCTGGTCAGGCACATACCTAGGTTGCAGGTTCGATCTCCAGTTGGGGTGTGTATAGGAGGCAACCAATTGATGTTTCCCCCCCTCTCTCTCCCCCCTCCTCCCCCCACTTCCTCTGTCTCTAAAAACAAAACAAAAAAAAGTCCTCAGGTGACAATTAAAGAAAAGGGGGGGTGGGAAGGCATCTGGCACGTGTATTGGGTTCCCCAGCCTCCGATCAAAGACCAGACTGCAGGACTCGCATCCACCACTCTGAGGGAACATGCTTAGGGTTTTTTGGTGACCAAGTTTACATCTGTTGAATGGCAGCCCGGTGAGGGGTTGACACATATGAAACCGCTCCAGCCAGTCTGCAAAGCAATTTCTCAGAAGTGGCCCCAGCTTTGCCAGAGCCCAGCCTGGCCTTTCTGTTCCTTCTCTTTACTAACTCCCTTCATTCTCTTGAGTTCTTTCCACTTAAAATCCTCTTCTGCTCTTATTGATGCTGTGTCTCTAGTCATAAATAATTAGGTGAAAGACTCCAAAAGAACTCACCTGCGCTCACATTCCAAATTATCTTCCAAAAGAATAAAAAAGAATATATTAATAGAATATCAGTAATGCTCCTAGAGGCCCAGACCTGACTCTGGCTGAGCAGAGACGGGGAAGGACCGCTTGGTGAGCACCGACGACTTCCCATATTCGATCTCATCAGAACCGCACAATCTATGTGGCAAGTGTCCCCTGTTTTGAGGGGAAGAAATGAAAGCTTGGAACATTTCACTTGATTTGAGGGAGTCTGATGATTTGAAACCAAAAGGTTTTACTTCCAAAGCCCAGGACCCTTCTGTCATCCCATATTGCAGGTTCTCCTGAGGGAGGGGAGACCAGCCCTTCCTGCACTCACTTCCTGAGGAACGCAGGCCATGGCAGCAGGTTCCCTCCCCTGACCTTGTGATGCACTGATCTGCCTCTCCTGAAACGGGGCGGGGCGGGGGTCAGTCAAGCACACGACACAGATGCAGGCACACAAACTGCAGTGCGCAGAGGGGAAATCTCCCTCTCTGTTCTCTCCGTCTCCAAGGAAAGGGACTGGGCCGCATAGGGAAGAGACCCTGTGGAGCCCTCCACATTTCCACTGAGGGGATCCATAGTCCAAAGGCTGTCTACTTGGTTATAAACACCTAAATAGTATAGAAATATCTGGACCATTTCCATGGTTGATCCAACCAAGGGTAGGAGTTAGTTTGTGAGTAATGTCTTCTAGGTCTAAGTGTTATCTGGATGTAGCCTCAGGTAGCAAGCTGGGGTATTATGAGAATCTGTAGTAGGATTATCCGTGTTCAACCTCCATGTCATATCTACAAAATAAGGGGGTTGTTTGGATGACTTTTAAGGCTCTTCTAGCTCAAACCGTCTAACTTGGCTTGGCTGTTGATGTGTGTGCAGGTAATATTTGATCATCTAAATCACATCAGTACCATAAACACGTAATCAAATTAAATGCACAATCAAGAAGAATAAATCAACAAAAGGCAGTATTGCACTGTATTCTCCAGGGGAAATCAGGCAGCTAGGGGCTGCTGAGCCATCCACGTGGGGGCTGAAGGGAAACTGGAAACTGTTCAACGAGGGCTTCAAAGTCCTTTCTCTCCAGTGATTTGAGTTCAGAAGAGGCAACAGGACAAGATGCCGTATGCACAAAAGAAAGAATTTCGAAGGAGTCCACGGTAGGAAGAAGTGAGTGCTGTGCAGGGAGAGCCACTGGTTAGGAGTTTGAGGAACCCCAGGAGGGGCACAGCCAGCATCCCCCTTAAACAAGCGGGTGCCAGCGGCAGGAAAATAGGAGCTGGGAGCTCTCGGGAGTCCATGGTTTGTCAATCATGACAGTCATTCATACTGGAAAGCAGCCAGTCTTCATTAAAAAGATGTTCTTTTTCTCCAAAAAAGACATAGTAGACATTAGAAAGTTATGATTATTTCAGCTACCAAAGGACTTGATATTGGTCTTTCCCAATGTTAGATGAGATCACATAGGTCCATATGAGAAAAGTAAGCCTCAAGCACAACTTTTCAGAAGGAAAGCAAGAAATCCATCCAAGGAGTGGGCCACTGTGGCTGCCCTACAACCGCCACTGCAGAAGAACCCCACCTTCGCAGACCACCACGTGGCTCTGCGCTGGAGGCTGTCGCCAAACACTGGCAATGGAACTGTCTTTGAGAAACGCACAGGGCTTGGACAGTTCTGTTCTGGAATCCCCTGTGGATTAAAGATGCTACGTTGGCCTTTAGGCGTTGATCCGATAGAAGGTAGGAAATACCAACCAGTCTGGAGCTGGTGAACCTCCTCCCAGGGCAGGCAAAGCAGTCCACAGGGACCCAAGGTAGGGAGGAACCTGCCCCTTGGGGGTCAGGTCCCAGGCACGAGCATTCCAGGGTGTGCTGAGGTTCAGAGCGTGAGATCCTTACTGGGATCCAGGCTCCGAAGGAAGGAGGCCAGATTTCCGAGCTTTGGGAGGGGGTGGGGGTGGGACTTTGGCTTCTCTTCGCACAGGCAGTGGGGGGGCAACCTGAGGGAACGGACAAGAGCTGAAGTGAGTCTGCCTTCCTTCCCAATTCTGCTTCCTCCTCCACATTTCCAACACTCTGCTTTAGCTTCTAAGGAATCTGAGCTGACCCAATAGAGCCTTTGCCAGGTAGAAAGGGAAGTAAGATGGATTTATCCTCCTGTGTTTTGCTAGAGTTAATCGGACATTCACCAGCACTGATATATCCCCAGCATTTGGCTACTTGGCACACAGAAAGCAGGCAGTCAATAAGTATTTGCCAAATGAACAAAAGAAACCAGTCAGAGGCCATTCCAGAATGACCACCACTCACTCAGAAGTAAACTCTTCAGATGTGAACCAGAACCCACTTATTAGTTCCCTCGCCTGCACCCCGGGTGGGGTACAGGGGCAAGTTCTACTGTCTTCTGTCTGATGAAAAGGCCTTACCTGCATATGGTTCGTTTCCACTGAAAGCTGCCCTATCTTCTATGGTTTCAGGAATTAACCAAAAACTGACCGCAATGATAGATGCTCTGGGAAAACCTGCCAACTAAACGCTCAGAGAACCCCAGGCTGCCCTCCCCACAGCGGCCTCTGGTCCAGCGCCCACATCCTTCCCCTACCTCCTCAGAGTTCCTCTCCCTGCTCTCATAGGGCTTGTTTTTTGGGGGAGGGGGAGGTGGCACAGTGGCTGTCATCAGCCCATCCGTCTGCAAAGATGGGGAACCTAGAAACGATACAAAGGAGATGAAGGCAGAAAGAATTCATTGAGGAATCTCACGGAATTTCTGGTTGCCAGGGTAACACTGGAACCAATTGGCTAATCAAATTGCTAAGCTCCTAGTCCATGGTTTCTGTGGACAGAATGAACATGACCTCTGATCCCTCCTCACACGTGGAGCACCCTTCATTTACCAGAAGGCCTCATGAGAAGTTCTTGAGTAAAACTTCCATTTTTTTTCAGTGTTTTTACTATTAAGCTGAAGATGAAAACCTTTTCTAACTTCACGTATTACTGTTCTCTGAACCTTCCCAAGCGCTTAAAAAATGTCACATAACAGGTGGTCTATAAGTGCTGGTTAAATTTAACTGAGCTCTCTGTTCTACTATGTAAAGGGTACGATGCCTACTTCCTCCAGGAAACCTTCCCAGATTATCTCCTAACTCTGGGTTGACTACTGTCTCCCCTTTGGCACACAACTGTCCCTCCAGGAGTCCTTTGTTCCAAGGGCGCCTTGGAATTCTTCTCAGGCAGTGTGCCCTTCCAATTCCCCAAGCCTGGCCAGAGGTAGTAAGTAGTTCATGGAACAGGTCTATTTCTTATCCTCATTTGGGACCTCTCTCTGGAGAATGCACAGGGCTGTCTGCTCAGTCGTTCCTAAGGCACTGGCTTCCTCTTGGTTCTTGCCTGGATCTCCCTTGTTATACTTTCATAACTTGGAAAGGGCCAATGAGACCCTTTGGAGCAGTATAAAGAAAAGTTTAATGAGCCCCAGAAACCTGAGGGCTTCATTTGGCAAGGACTTAGTCTAACTGTATTATACCCACTACAACTGAACTGAGACAACTCTACAGTCATCTCATATACCTTGTGGCTGTTTGGACAAAAAATTGCCCAGGTTCATGAACATACTCCATTACCCAGTAAAACAAATATAAGGGATTTCTATAAAGGAAAACTTACTCAGGGTCCTGGTAGCTTTAGGAGTCAGTGGGGGTGGGCTTAAAGGTGTTGATGGAGGCGTGGAAGAACCATGAAATGGTGTCAGCCGACTGTCCACCAGCTGGAGACTCTTTGGCCTTTGTGCTTTTCTGGCCGGACTCTGGTATGGCGGTAGGGGATACAAGGAAATGTGCTCAAGGTGAGGACAGCTGGACTCTACAACGCTTGAACAACCTCATCTGCTGAGCAGAAGCTTGTTACAGGGCATAATTCCAGGGGCCGTTTTGAAGCTTACCACATTATCATGTGGTGGGCACCCACAAAAAGACACTAACAGGCCACGCTTGAACCACAGATTGTTTTCTGGCCGGCTGCAGACTTGCTTTTGACCACAGATGGACTATGCCATTTAGGTTGGAAATGAGCCAATCTGATTCTCAGGGAAAGCTGGTCTTGCCACACTTAAAACTCGATGTGGCTAATGGAAGAACAAGCACCATTATTTTTTTAAATTAACAGAAGAGAAAGGACAATGTTTGGACTGACTCATGGAACGTGGCAGTGAGAGCCACAACTCCAAGCACCTAGCACATGTTTACGTTGTGGGTACGCGCTCTTGTGCCATGACTGATTCAGAGACTTGGGTTCGATGTGCACACGTTTCTCGGTGCAGCCCCACCTGACACCCACCCTGGTGCTGGTGCTGCGAGAGCCCCGTGGGGAGGCTCTGATCTGCCTTGAAGGCAGTGGTGGTGGGCCTGGATACAGGGAATGCCCTGCAAAACCTCTGGTGCACTTGTTTTCTTTTCTTTACCATCAGCTCAGGTTCTGGCGCTTTCTCTGCAATGACCTGGGACTTGCTCAGGCTCCGTTCTTTTCTCTTGAACTTGCTGATCCGGTTCTCGCTGTCCTCTTTGAGGGGCAGATCTTCAACTCTGGCACCTGCTGAGGCTCTGCGCTCCAGAAGGGGCTCCAGAATCGACCTGTCAGCCAAGGACATGGACCAATCACAAGGTGCTGAACACCCAACTATCAACATGAACTCCAAAGAGGCCAGGGCTCCTTGACCCAATCTTGACCCGTGACTTCCCTCTCAGTGTCTGTTATTTTTTTCTTATAATGATAACTTCAATAATTTTCCTGAAATAACAAAGATTAAATTTTTTAAAAGTTAAAGCTTAGAACCCCTACTTTGCTGGTGCTCTAAGCAGGCATTTAGTTGGCCTGATGTGTAATCCCTCCTAGCTTCCTTAACAAGATGTACTGTGTTTCACAAAATAGCAGTAATCCCATTCTGGGCTTCAGGATCCCATTTGCTAAACAGGATGAATGCACTCTACCTCCTGCCAACAAAGAACTGACCCTTTGCAGATGGAGCACCTGTCGCCACCATGACATTTTAATGAATACTATACATGCATAACACTGGTGACAGTAGAATTGGGGTCATCAGTGTGAATCAGCATGAGCTGCTTTAAAGAAACATCCTAAATAAATGGAGGAAATCTCATCAATGACTTCTTGCTCACTGGAGAAATCTGGGCAAGCGCAATAAGCCGCTTGCCTGGGGTCCTGGCATGGAGAGGAAGGACCCCACCCACTGCCCTCTGTTTCCTGCCCTGATGTATCAGCCTCTCCGGTGTTTCTGATTGTCAACAGCTGCTTCAAAGCTGGGCTGTTTTGAATGGTGCAGAGTTTATTTGAGAAAGGAGTTAATGAACAAAACAGAACTCCTATCCTTTCCCCCAAGTAGGTAGTATCTCTTTATGGCATGGGGAAAAACCACAGAAGGAAAAAAAAATAAACAAATGAATCAGGCATTATTTAATATTTAGGAATTCAAAAGATTAAAAGCAGAACAAATAATATTAGTGAATATATGATGAAAATTATATAGTCACATATTACACATGGCATTGCATATTGGTATTTGTTTGCTATATCAAGAATTGCAAAAAAAAAAATCTCATCCTCTGACTAGGTAATGAATGTATGCTTTCGGAAATGCATCCTACATTTGACCTTCACTGAAAGGTCAAGAAGTGAGTTGAGAGTGCACCCGAAATAATCAAAAGCTGTCTGCACACATGCGCATCTTTGCTACAGTACTTAATAATAAAACTGCATTTTATATTTATGTGAGCTAAATGTTTTGCATTAAATTTACAATAAACCTTTATGATTATCTATTTAGAAATTAATGACAGTATAAATATTCTAGAGTAGGTAAAGGATTAATTACAGCATATTTGTACCATGTAATGCTATATAACCATGAAAAATGATATTAAAAGCTGATGATGAAATTAAATAGCAACATGGAATATGCTGATAATAAAAAGACAAGGAGGAAAAGCAAGTCACCAAATTATATCTTTGCTATAACTATATAGAGATATCAATGTCAATGAAAAAAATGGATAAATAATTTTGGAATACTAATCATTCGATTTCCAGGTAGGGAGCCATTTGACAGGTTAGTTTTGTGCCATAATTATTATAATACAGAATTACAAAAATGGGTAAATGGTGAGTCAACTGGCTTGATTTAGAGTCAACACTAAAATATGTGATGAAGTTAAATATTCATCATACATATTTAACTAAGCAGGTTACGCAATGGTACCAGCAATGCTTCTCCACTTACATAAAATATATATGTGCTTTTCTTGTATTACATAATGAACTTAACAGTGGCTCTTTTTTTGTTTCTTAAGATTTTATTTTTATTTATTTTTAGAGAGAGGGGACAGGAGGGAGAAAGAAAGTGAGAGGAACATAGACATGCGACAGAAACATGCATCAGTTGCCTGTCACACGCCCCCAGCCAGGGACCCGGTCTGGACCCTGGGCCTGCACCATGACAGAAACCAAACCGGCAAGCTTTCAAGTCGCAGGCGGGTGCTCAGTCACTGGGCCACCAGCCAGGACCCGTGGTTATTTCTGAGTGATGAAGTTGTAAGCCTTTATTCTTTCAAAAGTTTCTAATACTTTGAAAAATGTCTACATGTACAAATGTTAACTTTATAATTAGTGAAGTGTTATTTTAAAGTAATATCTCTAAACAGAAAGAACATTTCTTCAAATGCACTCCTTTAAAATATTTTAAACGTGAATGTGTGGAAAGGCGCTCCATGTTTTGCCAAGGAAGGTTCCACATCAAAAGCTGCCGACCCTCCTGAAGCCAGCCCCTAAAGTTAACGTGATCTCAGTAACAAGAGCAACAGGATCCTCCACAAGCTAATCCAAAAGCAACAATGAGGAAACCTAGCCAGGTAAGTCTTGAAAAGGATTACTAGACATCAGTGACCTTTTAAAGCTATAGTAATTACAACTGTATAACACCAGTGCATGGACACACAGGTAGAACAAAGAAATGCGGGGAAAAGTACACATGCGGATGAAAGAATGTATAGAAATTTGCTATTTTCATCAGGTTGACTGTTTGAGTCCATTGAAAAAAGATGACGTGCTCACTAAATGTTGTCAGGGGAGCGGGGAGTCACATGGGGAAAATGCTGGCCCCACCCCCCTGCAGTTTGTACTGAATTCTGAAGAATCAAGATCTAATTGTGAATTGTGAAACCCTAAAATTAGTTTTAGGGGTTTTTTGCAGCCTTAGAGTGAAGGCCTTTAATTATGATATAATATCCAGAAGTTATAAGTTAGAAGCAAAGCCAAAAGACAATGAGCTCTAACCACTATGCTGTGCACCTGAAACTAATAGAAAATAATACTGAATGTCAGCTATAATTGAAAAGTAAAATTAAAAAAAAGACAAAGGAGAAATTGGGGAAAATATTCAACTCATATTACAAACATGGCCAATATTCAACAGAAAATGTACACAAAATATTTGACCAGAGTTCATAGAAACAGGAAAAAATGCTCAACTTCACGCAAGAAAAATTAAAAAAAAAAAAAACCCTATCCCAAGAAAACATTTTGCACCTATCAGATTTTCAAAACTTAAAAAGCCCAAGGACACACAGTTTGGTGGTGAGGTGCGGGTGAGCAGGCGCGCTCAGTGCTGGTGGGAGGGTAAATTCGTCGAATTTCTAGGGAAGTCAGTTTAGGAGTAACTTCGAAAATTTCAACTATCTAGGGTGACAGAGCAATTTCACTTTGGGAGTTTTCTCATTTATATATTTACAAACTAACTTATTTTTAAGGTTCCTCATTGCTATAGCAATCGGATGTCCATCTGCAGGTCCTGGTGGCTGGTTTCATGGGGCTCACTGACCATGAGATGCCTGCAACTCAAAGAAAAGAGGTGGCTCTCTGTGTTTGGAAAGGGAATGATTTTAAAGATTTAGTAATTGAAAAAAGCAGGATAAACGGAGTGTGATGTGCCGCCGTTCCTATGATAAGAAAGCATGGGGGGAAATGGTGTTTTGGTGCTTCTCCTGAACCAGGCATGCTGAGCTCCCATAGGGGCGTGGAGAACCTGAGCACCACCCTCCACCCCCGGCTCTGGAGGGCGGTGCTGGCCAGCGGGGATCAGGGACTGATGGGAGATGTTTCATGATATATAGCCTTTTGGACCTTTGGAATTTCATATCAGGGATTACATGAACTACTCATAAACTAAGTATAAATTTAAAAATCACTTTTGAAAATTAACATGATGAAAAAACCAGGCAGTGACAAGTTTTTGTGAAAACAACTGGAATGTGACTAGGAAGATGATAGGATGTGGTAGGATTGGGGTGATTTCCCCCCATAACCGTCGCTATCGTTATGTAAACAATGATGCTCCTCATGAGGGAGACAACAGGAATGGCCAGAAGGCGAACAACCCATGAACTCTGAATTACTTCCCTGACGAGGACAGTGTGTCTACATCGGCCAACGCTTGCTTGGTACCATAGGCAGATATCAGAAAGGGATATCACCACCCCTCCTGGCAATTAAAGATCAAATGCCTACCCATCCGACCCGGGCCTGGAAGAAGCAGTGTCCGATGAGTTAGAAGAGGAGGAGACCACAGAGGATGTCACCGAGGTGATGGACAGTCTCCGCAGGGTGGACGACATGATGTAGGGCAGCACGACGGACCCTGTGCGACTCTGCTTCCTGTCGGTCAGCGTGGGCGGCTGGGGACACAGGAGCCCTCGTGGTTAGCCAGCCTGGGGCTCAGCCCACAGGAGCGAGTGCAGACCCGTCCATCTGCCGCAGTGCCCCGGTGGATGGCCGGCACCCCGTTCTGACTGGTCAGTGCCTGGGCTGCCTCGGCCATTAAATAGTGAAATGCTTATATTCTCACTTACACGCACAACTCAGGTTAAACTGCTTGGTTTCTGAGACCAGAGAAAAATTTATCAGCCCCCTGAGAGAGAAATAACCAATATGTTCACCCACCCATAAAACAGCAAGGTTCCCTGCCTGCTGTTCCAGCTCTGCTTCTTTCGGGCATTTCAAAATGGAGTTCTGGCCTAGCAGAAAAGTTTTAGATCGAAACTATGGACCTGACACTCAACCTGGCGGGTCTCACCTAGGAAGTAAGGGCACATGGATCTACTGTCATGAGAAGTATCTTCTGTTGGGTCACTGAACCCCGCCTGCCACCGTTGTACATTTACCTGCTTGTGTTGGCCCGGGTCTAATAAAAACCTCACTCGTGAGGTGCAAGTCACAGTCTCGGAACTTGTGTCAAAGACCAATTTTCCCAGAAGAAAGCTCTTAACTGGTGGTAGGTTAGGAGGTAACTTTTTAGGAACTCATGATTGAACACTCAGATGACAGAAAGAGATGATCAAAAAGATCTCTGGAGAGAAAGACAATGGAGATGGAGGTTTGAGAATAGCAGAGAGGGGTGTGTGTGAGAAATTCAGAGCTTCGGTCTGAGGAGAGAAGATGTGAAAACTGGGGGTTCAAGAGCAAGGCAGCTAAACAGCGCAGGGTGAAGTCACACTGAGGGCAGCGGAGGATGATGCTGGGGCCAAGCACATGGGCAACTGCTGAAAAGGTTAGCACGTGCATCCCTCCACCCAGCTCCTCTGGGGAAACACAGAAAATTGTAGCTGTGAGAAATGTGTTTAGCATGGTCAAAAATTATGAAGTCAGCTATGTGTACTGTAAAATGTACTTCATGATTCTTTCTCCCCTTCAAAGGTGTAAAGAGTATAAACTTACCATCAAAATAAAAATATTAGAAAAAAAACATAAGAATGGGCTAGACAGGATAGCAACAACCAGTGTCTGGGATCAGGGGCACCCCAACTTCTCACAGAGTCATTCCTACAGTGAGGGCCCTGGCCCAGCTGCATCAGCCCCGTCCGTGAGCGGGCTAGGAATGGAAATCCTCGGGCAGCCCCCAGGCCTGCTGGATGAGAAACCCAGGGGTGGGGCCCAGCAATGTGTGCTTCCAAGGGTGATGAGGGCCGCTCAAGTGGGAGAGCCCCTCTGCACACAAGGAGGGCTGCAGGCCGTCACGGCCGGCCATGCCTTTGCCAACCCACCCCTGGATTTTCACACTAGGCTTATGCTGTTTTGATTCATCTGGCATCTGCAAAACTGGCCAATATCATACAAGTTAACAAACTGAAAAGCTCCAAGGCTACTTAGGCAAAGCCTACCAGTGTGATAACCCCGTAGAGTCTCTCCACTTTCTCCTTGAGCTCCCGGAAGCAAGAGGACAAGCGGTCGTGCAGCGGCTTGAGCTGCTCTGTCAGTTTCTCCCCATGGATGCGGATCCCCTCCGTCAGCAGAGGCATCTGGAAAGAAGGGTGCCGAGACGGTGCAGTAGGGTTTAGGTAGAGGGTGAGTCCAGGCCTGGAGGTTGGGGAAAGATGGGGGTGCGGCTGGACAGCACTCATCTGAGGAGAGAGCCACTTGTCCAAGCAGTGCTTGGGAGCTGAACTCGTGGATCAGGGGAGCAGAGAACTGCACCCGAGGATACAAGTGAACCACAAACTGGGGAAGCACTGCCTGATGAGACAAAGCCACCTGAGCCATTTCTGTGGATGAACAACTGACAGGTTCAAGTTCACTGAAGTAGTGGGAAGGAGAAAACGGAGGCCAACATCTCTCAGCTGAAACAGTGGCCAGGAAACCACCTGGGGGACTTGATCTCACCTCTAAAAGGGCCCTCTCACTACCCTGCAGTCTAGTGCATGCTTTTGCTAGGTTGCTTTGCCAAATAAACAAATACGTAGGTTATGATTCCGTGCTTTTAAAGGGAAAGTAACCCTAAAAGTGGGCTTGAGGATCTGAGCCCTTAGAGTATCTCAGACTCGTGCCCCGAGGTGGCCCACAGAGTGCAATGGGAAGCTGGTGGGTCCTGGGAGGCCTACCTGTAATGCGATCAGTCTCTTCAGCAGCTCAATCTTCTCCTGGTCTTCAGGATGCTCTTGCAGGTACTTCTCTGTAAAAAAAGCCTAAGAGCAGAGCACATGGAATGTTAATGAGAACACATACCTGTCTGTGTATTTGGCCCTAGCAGAAGGGAGGGACTGGGGTGGGGTGGCGAATCGTTTTCTGCTCTACCTGATAAACCAGGAACAACAGCTTGATAGCATAGCCCTTATACACAGTGACAATTCAAAAAGGTGGGTGCTATTCTGTGGTCTTTCCAGAATCATACAGTTCCTATCAAGATTATGTTCTCAACAACCACACACATACACACATGAATTAAATAATAATCAGCAGTGGAGCAGAACATCATTCCTTAAAATAATTTCCCTAACCCTGCCTGGTGTAGCTCAGTGGATTGAGTGCCAGCCTGCGAAACGAAGGGTTGCTGGTTTGATTCCTAGCCAGGGCACATGCCTGGGTTGCAGGCCAGGTCGTCAGTAGGGGGTGTGTAAGAGGCAACCACACACTGATGTTTATCTCCCTCTTTCTCCTTTCCTTCCCCCTCTCGAAAAATAAATAAATAAATAAGATATTTAAAACAAAATAACTTTCCCAAAGAACTAAGACCAAATGGCAACATTGAAAAGTTACTCATTAGATTAAGTATACAGATGCTATAAAGAAAAGAGCAAAAAATGAACAGGCTGGAGATGGGGCTGACAATTTTGCTGCTCCGCCACATGATATGGGCTGTATCACAGTTTCTTCCTATGTTAAATGAAGATTAACATCTGTCTTTTCTTACTGACCACCTGTCCAAAAGACTATTTTGAGGGTATGAGACATAGATGTAAAGATGCTTTGAAAATATTAAATGCAGGTTGCACTTATGTCAAGAACACATTGCCTATAACATCATCAGTAAACATTTATAACCCCCATGGCTAAGGCCCAATAATAGGGAAATAAAACTCAAACTATACATATAGGTGTTGCATAGGAGATAATTTTAAGAATGGAACTCATTAGGAAAGAAATTCTGTAATAAGAATTCTATAATAAGTATTTCCACTAAGAGTTCAAAATGGGAGTTACACAGTTTCTCCCTGTACCTTAACCCTCATTTGTGAGAGTACTTTCAAAGACCAACTTCATAGAAACCCCCTTATTCTTCTGCTCCACAAGAAAGCTACCCCATTATATAAAAGCCAAGAGTTCCTGAGACGATGGCAGTTATAAAAGTGATCAGCCCGTTTTGTGTGGAGAACAGAATATGTGTGGACTCTACCTTATGGAAAGGTGTTACAGGTGGACCTGTGTTGTCCAGCCCCCACCCCACCCCACATTCACACATGGAAGTCCTGAGCCCCTCAATACCTCAGAATGGAAGTTTCTAGAAAGGGGTGCTATGGAGGCAGACATGCACCCACAGGGAAAACACCCTGTAAAGAGACACATGGCGAAGACAGCCACCTACAAGCCAAGGGACATGAGAGATTGCCCACAAGACACCGGAAGGTAGGAGACAGGCAGGGAGCAGATTCTTCCTCAGTCCTCAGAGGGAAGAACACTGCAGACACCCTGACTTCAGACTGCCGGACTCCAGAACTGGGAGATAGTCACTGCCCATGGCTTTAAGCGGCCCTCTCTGCGGCAGGCACTTTGTTCTGGCAGCAGCCCCCCTGGAGGAGCACAACAGGACAGATGCGGAGCGGGTGGCACCAAGGGAAGCAGGGTGGCACCTTTTCCCAGCAGCTCACACTCGCCAGATTCACGTTTAGAGGGACTGTCTGCGTACAGTGGTATGTCGATCTTCATCCACCTTCTCGTCCAAGCTGTTTAAACTTTTGGAAGTTAAAAGCAACTTTCTGATATGTGATAAAATGCACTCAAATTCACACAGCCCTGGAACATCAGCCATGAAGAACACCGAGATCACACGTTCGTTCCACCTAGACAGACGAGAGGCAGGAGGAAAGCCGACACCGACCACGCCTCAACTACGTGGCAAGTGCTGCGTGATGTTCCTTAGACACAGCATGCCTCTCTCAAGGGCTTGAGCTGCTCTTGGAAGTTAGGTATCTTCTTCACTTTCTTCAGGCAGGAAACCTGGAGCTCAGAGAGGTTAAGTCTCCCAGGAGTACACAGCAGCCAATGGGACAACAGGGAGCCAGGATGGGGCCATGGCAGTGACTGCTCTAAGGCCAGCGCGTTGTGAACAAACAGAAATGCGAGGGTCAGCCTGTCCAACGTCCACCAGCCTTTCCGTCCGCCCCTTCTGTCCCTTTCTTCCCCTTCATTCCCCAGGCTACTCAACAGGGGTGTCCTAGCCAAACATATGTTTTCAAGAGGAAGACTACAAAATTAGACAAACCCGGCCTCTGTTAACTACAGTTGACTCTTGAATATCATGGAGGTTAGGGGTGCTGACACCCCCCTGCTGTCCAGTCAAAAACCCACTAACATTTTTGACTCCACAGTGGGCCCTAGGCATCTACAGGTTCAACCAACTGCAGGTGGAAAGTAGTGTTTTCGATCTGTGGTTGGGAATGTGAAAATACCGCTTTCCATCCCCAGCTGACTGAATCCATGGCTGTGAAAGCCAGGGACATGAAGGGCCAACTGCACTTACTGAAAAAAGTCCAGGTACACGGGGGCCTGCACGGTTCAAACCTGTGTTATTCAGGGTCAACTGTATATGGAACTGAACTCTACTTACTGAACGCATCACCTCCACCCTAAATGTGCCGCACCCACATCTTGTGCAATGGAGGCACAGGCAGAGGGCACTCCTTTCACGGTTTTCCAGGGTAACTGATGCAACACTTAGTTGAACTGATTTAATTGTAGAGCCAGGGCCAGCATTTGCACCTACGACCTCTGGCCCCCCACACTGGTGTGTGGTTCCCAGAGGCTAATTCTAAACAAAATGTGGCTCTGCCCTTCCCATACGTGGCTTCACTTCAGAGCATCCACAGGTATGGGACCCACCTATATGCTTCCCACTTCTAGGAGAGTGGGGCAGTGAAAGAGGAGAGCAGGGGAGTCCACCAGAGACAAAAGGTCTGATGGACCTGTCAGGGACTCTCTTCCAGGCAGCAGCCCAACCCAGGGCTGGGTTGCTGGGGGTCTCTAGGAGCTGTGAGGTAGGGGACAGCTTTTCATTCATTTCATTGACCCACTCATAAAATGGGGGAAGGGAACAGCTCTCAGAAAAATGGTGAGAAGGTAATTTACCAGCTGCACAATGCCACAGACGGCGGTGTGGGGACACCCAGACCTGTGTGTGCTGTGGGGTCCGGGGACCCGGCCCACCTTTTCGTAGTTGGAGTAACCCCCCATGACAGCCGGGTCCACAATGCCATTGAGCAGCATGGAGAGCGGGTGCACGGAGAGGGTCCGGTCCCAGGCGTGCTGCTGCACACAGTTGCTGATCCTCTCATTGGTGAGCTCCATGGTTTCAATGGCGTTCTCCAGGGGGCTGATCTCCACCTGTGACACAGGGTGCGGGGTGAGCGCCACCACAAAGACTGGAGGGAGCCCAGCATTCCCCTCGCAGGATAAAACGCCCGCTGAGCTATGGAGCAGTTAGCTTTTTGCTAGTCAAGATAATGTTTCTTAGGATAATACATGTATGTGACATGGTGCCAATAAGTTGCAAAATAAGCTTCTAAGGATTTTCTTAGAAAGTGTAAGGGTGGTTTAAACATTGGCACTATAGTCACGATTGTTTCTGGGGGCAGAGCATCTGCGGAAATTTTGAGAAGAAAAATTTAGACCTGTAATAATGATTGTTTTTAGGCGAAGCTTTCTCATAAACTTTTGAGATCAATGACAGCAGAATTACAGGATGTCTGATGCAAGACACTTCTGTACCACCAAGAGTGGTCCCTGGAGAGAGGTTTGGTGCTTCTGCCACGGGAAAGTGTGAATGGCTTTGGAAGTGACATTCAGATCATGCAGAAGTCGCCTTTGCATGGGTCCAGTGATTAACAGGAGTCAGAAATAATAGGATGCATGAGACTTTCAGGCTGCATCTTGGATGACAATAAAATAAGATGCAATACAGAATCAGAGAGCTGCTCATGGGAAATGTCTTCAAAAACCAGGTTTCAAGAAAAACTGTCTCCCTCATCATTGTGGGTAATCACCTCCTCCTCCAGACTTGATTCTAAAAGTCTGTCCAGAAATCATATTCATCCTTGAAGAAAAATGATTTACACTAGTGGTATGGGACATGTCCAACTTCAATTCAGATTGTTCAAGATGCCAAGTCCTGTGTTATGCACCTCAGTTACAGAAGTAATTAAGATGTAATTCATGGCTGGGAGGGTCTGATGGTTTCAGTAGGATCTCATGACATGTGGAAATGGTGGGTAACTCGTTAGGAATAAGTGCACAGAGAAAGAGTACCTAAGCCACCTTGGGGGTTTCAGAGATGACTTCCTGGAGAATGTGGCACCTAAACTGAATCTGACTGGGAGTGAGTGAGGTTGAGCAGTGGCAAGAGGGCAGTCTGGGTAGAGAAAAGGAGCCCATTTCTCGGACAGCTGACAGCATGAACTGAGCAGCTTAGTTCAGGAAATTCCACGGGAGAAGTGGTGGGAGAGCTGGGCCACAAAGACCCTGTGTTAATGTGCCAGGGAGTCTGGACTTGGTACTCCAGGCACCGATGGAAGTCACACTCTGAGGCCCCGAGGAGAACGGACCTCAGAAGGCTGAGGCAGGGGGGCTGGTTAAGGGGTTTTCAATGGCATCAAAGGAGGTGTGAATGAGGGGCCAGAAACAGGGTGCAAGGGTACTGGGGGCTGGAAATAAAACAGACTTAATAAACATGAGAACCAGGCAGCTTTGGGGAGGGCTGACGATGGAAGAGTCTAGGATGCCTGCTGACGTGACAGGCTGGGGCTAAAAGAAGGGGACAAGTTCTGAGAGAGGAGAATGGATGGACAGGAAACGCAAGGGAGGCACTCCAAAAATGCCTGGGCGCCAGCAGCGTCCCGGAGGAGACAGCGTGCCTCTGGTCATAAAAGCGGCCTTCACGACGAGCAGCCTCGAGGGGTGGCGCTGTCACATCAGTTTTCCAGAGGTGTCCTACTGGACAAGCACGTCTTTCATTACTCTTCTGGAAAACGAAGCTGGCCAGAGGAGGCTGGCTGAGCGCGTGAGAACCAGAGGGGGGATTTAACAAAGGCTCTTATTATATTTGGGGACAGAAAGATTTTTCTGAGTTCTAGTTTCGAATGACTCACTATTGAAATCTGCTTGACTTCAAACCACTTGAGGATCCCAGGGAAAGTGTACGCAGTTGTATACGTGGTCCTTTCAATCCACATGGTCTGGTGGGAGAAGAAGAGGAGGAAATGCTGGTCAATGACCAGGCTTTTAAAGAACAAAACTCCTTGGTTCACTTAAGTGCAATTCCATTCTCCAATGCCTCCTTAGAGAACGGGCCAGATTTTCTCTCAAAGTGTTAAGAGTCCTGGATGTTAACAGCTGAAAGGATCCTTGCCTTGGGCCCTCTTACCCTCCAGATGGGCAATCTGAGGTCCAGAGAGGTGTGACCTGCTCATGGTCATAGTGGTGGCAGGCTCAGGAGTACAGCCCAGATTCTGGATCCCTGGTCTAGGGTTTTCCACTCAGGTGACAGCCTGCTGTCTTGGTAACAAGGATGTGGAGCCTCTATCCCTGGTCCCATTTCCACTGGATAAGCTGGGTCAGTAGGAGGCTGCCACTGGATGCCAAGTTTACTTTGTTCTAGGGGCCCAAAGGGGTGGACTTACAGCAAACTCATTGTCTGGATCCTTTTCTCCTTTCCGGAACGGCCGAGAATATTGGAACTGCTGCACTTCATTGGCTCTGTAGTAGCTGGGAAAGACACCGCCACAATGTTGTCTTACCTCTCTTACAGAAAGCTCTCCTTGGTCTGACTTGCCCAGAACCTGGGACACGCCTCCCAAGAACCAGTCTTAGCCACTAGGCTCTCAAACTGACGGTCTCCACACCGAGGGCTGAAGTTGGCACACAATGTGATTTTATTGTACACCTTTTAAAAAAGTTTTTATTTACTGATTTTAGACAGACAGGGGAAAGTGGGAGAGAAGAGAGAGAAACATGGATTTGTTGTTACACTTGGTTACGCACTCCCTGGCTGATTCCTGTGTGTGCCTTGAGCAGGGATCAAACCTGCAACCTTGGCACACTGGGACGACGGCATTCTAACAACTGAGCCATACGAGTCAGGGCTTTCCCATACATCTTAATTTTTATTATTTACAAATCTATTTCACAGCTCACAATTTAAAAGGGTCTATGTCCATGTTTGTGCTCTCATTTGTAGTTTTATAATGGTTCTATCAATCCTAGTAGCATTTTAGCTTCTCAGAAGGAATTAGACCTTCTGTCACTGGACAACTCATTAGGTGAGGGGAAGTAAGCCACTGACTGGTGAACCTCTGAACGGAAATAACAGCTAGAGATTCCAAAACCTGAGAGTGAAATTACTGAACTCCCTCTATCTGCTTAAAACCACCCCCCAAGAAACCAGAATCCCCCAGTGCCTTTGAGTTACCAAGCTCCTATACTAAAAATGGAGTGCACGGTTACTAAGGTCTGTATGTTTGTGTCTCCCCCAAATTCCTATGTTGAAAGCTCATCTCCAGTGTGGCGGTGTCAGGAGGGGGCCCTTTGGGAGTTCAGAGGACACAAGGCTGGAGCCCCATGAGTGGGATTAGTGCCCTTATGAAACAGACCCTGAGAGCTCCCTCGCCCCTCGCACCGTGAGGGCGCGTGGAGAGGGCGGTCCTCTACAACCAGGAAGTAGGCCTTCCCCAGACACCACCTGTGCTGGCACCTGGGCCTCGGACTTTCCCGCTCCCAGCACTGTCAGAACTCAATTTCTGCTGTTTACCAAGTACCCAGCCTGCGGCATCTGTTAACACAGCCTGACCGGACTCAAACAGGAGGGCATCCAAACAATGAACTAAGGCTTTGGTTTTGATGGGCTTCTAGATAAAGGGTGCGGAAGAGACAGGGGTTTTAAAAAAATAAACAAGAGAGCACACTTACTTTAAGATCTGCTCTGGAACTGGTTTATCCTTGTAGCTTCGAGGCAGGTTCATCACAGGCTTAACGGTGAAACACTGCATATCTGAGGGGCCCGTTAAGGAAGGACAGGGGACCGGTGTGAGGCTGTCACAGGCTGAAAGCCCACCTGTGCTTCCTGCTTCACGGACAGAAAAGGCCCATTGTTCCCCACTTGCCCCACTGTTCCCCTCTGCCAAGTGCCAGGAGCGCACCAAAAAGGGGGGCCCCTCTTGCATTCCCCAAATGCCTTGGTAAGTTATCGTCCTAGGATATTCTTTGGTCAGTCACATGCTAAAGGACCTTCCCAGAGGAAAACAGATGTCAATCAAATATACCAAAAAAGGTGATTAGAAACTGCCTTAAATCATTTCTTTTGGACAAGCATTCCTTGGAAGTAGCCAGACTCAAGTCCGGGCAACAGAAAGTTCTTTTATTTCTAGACACCATTTGTTTACAGAGGGCCCCAGCCGGGCACCCTACGAGGTGTTCTGAAACGTGGTCTTCAGTAAACACAATGACCACCAGTTCATTCATCTTTTAGCAGCAAAGAATGGGAGGACCTGAGCAAACCCACATCGTATAGCTGGGAAGTGAAGTCAGGCTCCACACACGGCTCAGCCCAGGCCTCCTCTGACTAAGTGACCCATCTCAGCGATGACTGCTTTTGTCCTCCACAGAGCAGACATACTGTGTCGACACCCACAGTATTTAAACTACACTTTCAAGCACCTGGGTCTAGGACTACCAGTATTTCTCCAAAAGAAGGGTGCAGCCTACCTGCACCAGAGCCACCTGGAGACTAACTCACAATACAGAGTTAGGATTCACAGCTGCTGAATTAGAATCTCTCTGCGTTGCTTCCTCTTTAGAAGAAAGTCAGAACCACTGGGCTATCCCATGTGCTATTAGTTTATAACACATTTTCACCTAAGTTACCTTCTTTTTATTTTGATTCTCGTTCAGGTTCCATAAGGTACTCTGGGGAAACAGCCTTGGCCCATCACCCTGCAGATGAGAAAACCAGGGCCTGGCTAGCTGAAACAATGTGGACAGGGTCAAACGGCTCTGCGACATCCCTGAAGGCCATGCCCTGGGACTCCTGTTTCTAAAGCCACTTCTTCTTCTTTTTTTAAAAAAGGTTTTAATTACTTATTTTTAGAGAAGGAAGGGAGGGAGAAAGGGAGGGAGAAAGAGAGGGAGAGAAACATCAGTGTGTGGTTGCCTGTTGTGCATCCCCTACTGGGAACCTGGCCCACAGCCCAGGCATGTGCCCTGACTGGGAATCGAACCAGAGACCCCAGTTCACAGGCCAGCACTCAATCCACTGAGCCACACCAGCCAGGGCTAAAGCCACTTCTTGAAGACTTTTTTCATTGCCACATCAAGGAGGCACCTCTGTTGTCTTCTGACCCTCCGTTACCCAAGGATTTATCCTGGGAGACCTTTCTTTTCCAAGCATCTACTAGATGTTAACAGGTCACACTACCCCTCCCTTAAAGGTATGTCTCTCTAGTGATCTATTATTATTAACTATCCCTCTATAAATATTCACCAACCTATGTCTATGGTACTAGCTAATGCATGTTGAAATTTTATTACGTATCAAACCTGTTCCTAGTATTTACATATATTTATGCACTCAGTCTTTGTAAGAACTCCAAGAGGAAGGATGATCCTCATTCCCATTTTCAGATGAGGAAACTGAGGCACAGAGAAGTTAAGCAACTCGCCCGAAGTGACCTGGTGACAGGGCTGGGCTTGAACCAGGTGTTTTGCCTGAGAGCCCATTTTCTTATCTACTGAGCCATGCTGGCTCTACCTTCTCTAGCCCTCTTAGATACTGTGCAGTTTTATAACATCTTATTTTGGTATAAAGCCCATGAGCAAGTTTTAAAAGTAACTTTGTGATGGAGCCCTTACTGTTTTTTTGATAATGCATATAATTGATATTTCAATAAGTCATGGTATGTTACAAAAAAAGAGCTACACATCTCTATCCAGAAGTCAGAACTCACAACAGGAAGTCTGCGTTCTTGTCAAGCTTCCCATACGGCTCTAAAGTACAGCCTTTCACATCATGATTCGCTTATCTTCTCTCTCCTTTAATTACTTCACAGCTACGAGAGGAGGATATGAGGGTCCCAGAGCTTTTATACAGACTGGGACAGCGAGTCTGAATGGTGAAACAGGGGACCTGAGTGTAAGAAGTCTGTGCTCAGAGACGGGATTGGCCCTCAGGCTGGGCTGGGCTGTAGCAGGGGATGGAGCCTTCAGGCCAGGCGTCCCTGTGGCAAGGATACACTGCTTTGGGGAGCACTTGATTTCCTCTCCCGGGGGCGTGGTGCTGGTCATCTTCTCAGCATTGGGGAACTGGGTCAGCAATCTCAGGCTGAAGTCTTCTCGCCTCTCATACTCCTTACCCCGGTAGATGAAGATTTTGTTCTGCAGGTCAGAGACAGCAAGAGGAATAATTAAACATGGAGAACAAGGGGACAATATGGAAAGCCTGGGACTGAGGAAGCCACTGTACACCCAACTGAAGTGCAACCAACCAGCAGGTTCTCACGGACCACCCACTATGTGCCTCACAGCAACCATCATATCTGACCAGGCTCCGGGCTTTTCTGGGAAGTTAAGGCATAGGCAGGGCTTCTCGTAGTACAGCCCCACAACCATGGTCAGTGCTGTCTACACGGAGCCACCAAAAACAAGGAGCTTGGGCCCTACTGCAGGTCCAAGGTGTGGCCAGGACGCTGTGTAGTCCAGTGGGTATTTTTCGTGGACATTCTCAGTGAAGGAGGTGCCCTGGTTTATGCTCAGCAAGTGCCTTATATCATCCTGACCAGGAACAGTCTGTGGACCAGCCGTCTGAGTGGCACCACTGTCAGGAGCATGGAAGCACAAAGACTGTCAAGACAACGTGCCTTTTGACACAGCAGCGCAAGAACAGCAAACAGAACAGGTGACAGCTGTTGCTAGGCAATCCTGAAAGCCACCGTGGATGGCGACATCCCCGTCCCACAGAAAACAACTGCACAGAAAACAGTAGTCTCTCCATTGCCGATGGCATTTTTCCCTCTTTAATAACATTCATAAAACTGGATTTTTAAAAAAGACGTTTCCCAGGCCCCAGACATAGGAGTAATCTGCTTCCTCGCTGTTGCTGCCCATGCAAGTTCAAATCCAGCCAGGAGCTGAAGGCCTCTACTCATCGGACCTTCACTAAGATGAGGACTCAGTCCTGCCTGGCAGCCCCTCAGGATGATGCATTTTGTAACTGAAGCTTGGGTGTGTATCACTCTGCAAAATGTTTTTAAAAATCTCCCACCCTTCACCTAACAAATGTGCGCTGAGAGAACAGTAAACATGCTGGGCACGAGGGAGAAAACAGTGACCCTGCTCTCACAAGGCTCACTCTCCAGGGGAGAGGAATACAAAATCAACAAAGTAAATGTGATCATTTTAGATAATGTAAATAGTGCAAAGGCAATACACTTTCTAGGCCAAACACCGAAGGCAGTAAAAATTGCCAGAACTTTTGGAACAGATGAAAGATTCACGCGACTGATTCATGCATTATCAAATTCCCTCATTCAGGCAAAACCGTGTGGGCAAGTAGTCAGGACACAATAAAACGCTGACCGTATGATGTGGACAGCAGTTGAGAGAGAAATTAGACCAGCACATGGTCAGCACAAACCAGCTCAGCATGAAGGACAGGGCTTCAAGGAAGATACAGGGCTTGTCTGGGGTAGACGGCCAGGCAGGGTAAGGAGAGGGAACGCAGAGGAGAGGACAAGCAGGCATGGCAAGTGACAAGAGGAATAAAGTCCAAGGACAGGACGTATGGAGTTCAGGGAGAAGACGAGCTTGGACAAGCCATAGCATGGATGGCCTGGAAAGGCAGGCAGAAGTCCTGAAGCCCAGGGAGATCCCTGGAGGCTCTGGAAGGAGGGAGCAATGTGATGAAGTGGTGGAGACTGCCGAACGAGACGGTGGGGAGCACATCCAAGTGCAGGAACCTGAGACAGGCTGAGCGGGAGCAGAAGAGGCCGCAGGACCTGGGGTGGGACTCTGGTGCCTGGGATGGGCTGAAGAGCAGCGGTGGGCAAACGAGGACTGGGATGACCGGCCCTGGGGCAGGAGGAGCAGAGGGGCCATTTCCAGGAGAAGAGGAGGCCTGGTTGCGTGGGGGAGAAGACACTATAGCTTACAGTCTAACCTTGGGGAAGTAGTTCCTCGAAAGGGCACTTAGGTTACATCATTCATAAGGGTTTTCCATTTTTCTGGGTGCTTTGACAACATAGAACACCTACAAACTAAAGTTTATGAAGCACCCCTGCATGCTATTTATTTAACTCTCCAAATAGCCCTGTGATGCGGACAAAATCTCTCTACCTTATAGTTCAGAAAACCAAGACTCAGTGGTTATGTGATTTGGCCAAAACCGCACAGCCATTCAGCATAGGAAGCAGACCTCCATTTTTCAGCCAGCACCTCTGGACGTTTCCACCGAGCCACAGCTGTCTCCTGGTTCACAGCCTCATTTCATGTGACACAGCAGCTGCCTATAAAGCATGGCTGGCCTGAGCTTACCATGACTTGAGCACCCACTTGATAGCAGACTTAAGACCAGAACCTACATCAAGCCTCCATCCAAACCCTCTACACGGCTACTCTACTCTTTCCCCACCGCCGTCTCATCCACTGCTGGTTTTAGCTACACGAAAATGACCCACCAAATTCTGTCTCCAGACTAGAACTCTCCTTGAAGTTCCACATCCACATATCGAATTGCAACTCCTATCTTTTGGATATTCTGTATCTATCTTACACTATGTTATGTCTGAAACCAAACCTTTACAAAAAAAAACTTATAAAGACCTCAAAGGCCTTCTGCAACCTGGCACCCACAGCTCCCTGGCCCCATTCTCTCCTTGCTCTCTGGTTCACGCTTCTCTAGCCTTGTGGCTTCTGCACTTGCTCTCCTTACACCCTTGCTCATCTTGATAGCTCCCTGGCTTATTCACTCATTTGCTCAGATGTCGTTTTCCTACTGAAATCTTGCCCACTCACTCACTCAGTTTAAAACTGCAACTCCAACCCCATCGCCGACCTCTGTAGTCACCTTCTTGATGAGTACCTGTTGAGTATCACTCTAGCTCCACTGCATAGTTCTTTGCTTTGCACATAGTAGGTGCTTAGTAAGTTTTTACTGAAAGAATGAGTGAATAATATAAAGAAAAAGATGTAAACAACATAGGCATAGTTTTCTTCAATCAAATTTCAATGTGAAAAATTAAACTGTGGGAAGGCTAAATTAGTAATTAATTCCCCTTGCTTTAAAATGGTTGAGGGCCTATGCTGTATGAGACATTGTTCTAGACCACCTGACAGTAAACAGTTTACTTACCTTGTTTTTTGTCTCCCCAAGTTAGAATATAAGCCCCATAATTTCAAGGATGTTGGATTTTTTGTGTGTGTGGAATCTGCCCCCCTGCCTACATTTTAGCAAGGCACACTGTGCAAGTTGAATAAATATTCATTTGATGAACGGATTAATTTTCCTCCAGACTCTGTCCTTCCCAGTGTTCCTGTATCAGTGGGTGGCTCCACCCGCCCCCTCCCATTACTCAGGCCAGAACCTAGGAACCCTTCTGGGCATCTCTGTCTTCCTCACCTACCCATCCCATCAATGACCAAACACTATTACTTCATCTCCAGTATCCTCATCTTTCCAGTTCCCTTTAAAGCCACTTCCGTAGGCCGGCCTGCATTTCTTCTTTGACATCCACAATAGTCTCTAATATCTCAACTACACACCCCTCCCAGCCATTCTCCATGTCAAAACCAGATAACCTCGCTGACATAAAACATCGGCAGGGGCTCCCCACTGCTCTCAGGAGGCTGACAAAACACCCTACGCAACCCGAGAGGGCCCTGCGTGTCCGTTCCGCACTCCCCGCCTCATCTGCCCTGCTCACGCAGCTCCCTCTGTCCGGGAAGCACCCACTGCTTTCTCCTCCCCTCCTTACCTCCTTCGGGCCCAGCTCACCCTTCAAAATGCTGCTAAACCTGACAGTCCCTGGGAGGTTTTCCTAACTCTTAAAAAAATTCAGGTATAATTTACATGTAGTAAAATATACCCTTTTCAGTAGAAAATTGTGAGTTTTGACAAACTACGACCACCATCAAGCTATAGAACAGTTTTATCATCACCAAAAATGTCCTCATGCCTCTTTCTGGCTGACTGACCCCCTCTCCCAACGGTCAGATGACCATTGGATCTGTTTTCCATCCCCACGGTGAGTGTCAGCTTGGCCAGAAATCATGTAAATAAAATCACAGTGTATGTCGACTTTGAGTCTCCTACTTAGCTTAATGCATCTGAGATCCATCCCCAGGTTTGTGCATGTCAGCAGTTCACTCTCTGTGCTACTGAGTATTACTCCATCGTGTGGCTGTATCAGGTTAGCATTTGTTTATGCCCTCCCCAGTTGAGGGGCATCGGGGTTCCACCCACTCTTCAGAGATGATGACTACTGGAACCATAAACCATCATGTACAATTTTTATGTGGTCGTAGATTTTTATTGCACTTGGGTGACGACTCTCTGGAATACCTGTCCTGATCGGTTTCAATCGGTTTGACATTTGTTTGTGTGATTATTTAATTAATATCTCTCCCATTAGGCTGTAAAATCCTAAGAGAGCCAGGACCACATTGAACTATAATTAACACTGTATCTCTAATGCTTATTGTGTGCCTGGCACACAGTAGGTACTCAGTAAATAATTACTGAATCAATGAATGAATAAACTACCTCCTTGTTAGGCACTGTAAGGGATGTAAAGTACTTTCCCACTTACCTTTTTTAATTAAGGGAAGGAAGATGGATAGATAATGTATGCTTAAACATTGCTAAGTGCTGAAAGCAGCTTCTTTTTTGTGGGATAAGAAGAGAGAATTTTGTTTGTTTTTTAGAATGTAACATCAGCATCATATTATAGAAAATTTTGAGAAGGAAGAAAAACATGGTCCCTCTTGCCATGACAACAAAGCTGTTACTATTTGCCAGACTTCTGCAGTCTTATCCTTGGGATATTTGCTTTCAAACTCACTCAGGCTGGAAATAAAATAAACAACCAAATACATCAATCCACACTTTTCCCTAGCCTGACCTGCAGCAGCAGATGGGTCTGTTTTTCCTCTTTTCATTCCACCTGGGAAAAGTCGTTTTACCAAAGAGCTGCCAGAATCCCAGAGGCGGCTGCTCAGGAAGCGGCTTCGCTGCCCGACCTCCCACAGTGAGAACATGGGCTCCAGCTGCGAGCACGCCAGGCCCATCTGGAAAAGCGATGATGACCCCCCTCAGAACCCCGGCTGAATGGCCCGGGAGACCACCCGCAGGCCTCTCACCCGCAGGAAAGAAGGAAAACCCAGTCCGTAGTATCCAACAGCAAAGTATTCAGGCTGAGGCCGCATGGCCTTTATGATGTTCTCATAAAACGAGGCTCTTTTTTTCTGGAAAATAAAACAAGACATTCCACAGGGAGGTTACAAGGGCACAATTGGGGGAAAAAGAGACATCTGACTATTTGCTGCTGTTGTTTCCCATATAACACAGGGAAATGAAAGGCCTTTGGGAAATGTCCTGTGTCGGGCAGGAGGGCCAGGGCCTGGAGGGCCGGGGGATCCCTGGAGTTGTCTGTGGAAGACGCGCACATGTGCGTTCTGCTGTGGCCCGAGGCAGGGCCTAGTTTTCAGATTTCCTGGAGGGGCTCAGCAGCCCTGAGGGATGAAAAGGCACTTTCGGAGCTTAACGAAGGGTGGCTGCATTTCAGTGAAGATATAGGAGAAAAGACAATAGGGAACTTTCCAGTGTGTGCAGGTGGTTTGCATTAAAGACCCTGGTTCAGCTCCAAGTGCCCAGGAGGGAAGGTAATGTGCTGTTGTCCAGTATCGCCTTTAGTCTTCCCATGGGGAGAGGCCTCCCTACCTGAGCTCCAGAGCCAGCCTTTGAGAGAGCACATTAGGTAGCCAGACCCAGGGGCTCTGGGGGATGTCTCTCAGCCCCTCCCACCACAGCTATATTATTACAGCAGGGCACGCCCACGGGTCCGCAGGGGGTACATTCCAAGACCCCCAGTGGATGCCTGAAACTGCAGACAGTACCGAACCGTGTATATGCTATATTTTATCCTACACATACATTCCTGTGGTAAAGCTTAATTTATAAATTAGACACAGTAAGAGATTAACAACAATAACTACTAATAAAATAGAACAATTATAACCATCTGCTGCTATAACAGTTATGTGAATGTGGGATCCATGTCTCCCTCTCTAAAAGTATCTTATACTGTCTGTATCACCTTTTCACAGAAAGGAAACACTTTACAGCTTCTCTTTGGCGTATCAGAACTGCCTTGCACCTGGGCACTGTTCTTAAGAAAATAATGGTTACTGGAACACAAGTACTGCGACACCTTGAGAGCTGATCTCATAACTCAGACGGATGGCTACTAAGTGACTAAGGGGCAGGGAGCATCCACAGCGGGGGGACGCTGGGCAAAGGGACGTCCCAGGTGGGATGCGGCAGGAGGCAGTGGGACAATGCGAGATTTCATCATGGTATTCAGAATGGTGTGCAATTTAAAATGTGTAGGATGTTTTTCCTGAAATTTTCCCTTTAACATTTCAGACTGCATTGGACTGCAGGTAATTGAAGCCACAGAAAGTGAAGGTGCAGGTAAGAGGGGACGACAGCACTCTATCTCAGTGAAGGTTTCTACCAGTGTTGTCTTAGACAGGTAACGTCTTACATTGCTAACACAGCTCAGTTTAGTTTACAAAATTAAGGAGCGATTTTTTGTGTAATGGCAGGGGCTGGGGCAACACACTGGCAAACACCTTTCAAAGTGCTGTTGCCTACCACCTCCTTGCATAAATTATTGCATGACAGTGGGTGATCTGACCTGTTGTGACCCCTTTACCAAAAAGCATCAAATTAGTATTTTGCTGGCTAGCATTGGGCACCTGGAAGACTGCTTTTGCTTTCCTGTGCTGTATTAAAATAGCTGACCTATGCTAACAGCCAGGCTCAGTGGACTGTAAAAGCATCAGGTTGGCCAAACTGCCCGTTCAGTTTTCCCTTAAAATGAAAGACACATTTTTCATTTTCACCAATAAATTCATTGATTTGGATATTTTGAGTATGTCAGCTATCTCCCAGGTGGTACAACATTGATTGTTCTCAGTTCATGTCTCAATTTGGTCACTATCAACTTCAACTGGTCTACCCAACTGTGGAGCATCATCCAGTGAGAAATCTCCAGCACAAAACTTTATAAGCCACTTTTGACCAGTTCCATCAGTCATAGCACCTTCTCCATACACTACACAAATCTTTTTTTGCATTTCAGTTGTTTTTATCTTTCTTGAAATAATAAAGTATAATATGCCAAAAATGTTGCGTATTTTCCTCTATCTTCAATATTAAAATGGCTGCACAAAATTTACCAATTTTGATAAGTTTTTTAAAAAATGCACACTGATATGACAGCTGTCACAACACAACCTAACATAACTGTTTTGAATGAAGTTAAAGAAAACTAAGTGCTACTAGGGCCATCTTACAGAAAAAACAAACAAACTTTTTGGCCAAGCCAGTAGCGTACTCCAGTGACATCGGGGAGATGGGTTGAGGCAAAATTTGGGAACAGGTTATGGCAGAAGCATTTTACAACTTAACCAAAATGTGCACAATGGCACCTTGAAGACATAAAACAAGGCTCCAAGATGAGCAGTCCAGCCATTCAGCAGGGAGCCTGGGGCACGGACCACAGCACAAGCAATTCTGATGAACAGAAGATGTCAGAAAATGTCT
Source organism: Glossophaga mutica (assembly GCA_039655065.1). Taxonomy (NCBI): domain Eukaryota; kingdom Metazoa; phylum Chordata; class Mammalia; order Chiroptera; family Phyllostomidae; genus Glossophaga; species Glossophaga mutica. The sequence continues at coordinate 60,639,743 of CM077311.1, forward strand.
CAAATGCAGGCGGTGCTCCCTGAAGGCAAAGTGACTGCCAGGGAAGAGAGGCGGGGACACTCGGGTGTCCACAGAGGAGCAGAAGGCACAGGGGCAGGAGCAAGAGCTGTGGACCAGGCCCCGAGCCTTCCACAGGACAATCTGGGGAAATGATGATAACAGCTTTTAGACCTCATCTCTTTTCATTTTTATTTCAATCCAGGCTTACTTTTCCACTGTAAAGAACATCTATTCCGACTTTCTGAAGTGTAGAGAAACATTCTCATGAACACTCACTTTAGCACCCCAGGGTCAGGGTGGGGGCTTGGCACATGCTGAGCCCGACTCACCAGGAGATTGCCAAGGCCCTCGTAGTCAAACACTTTGCTCTCGTAAGTCTCAGCCAACTCTTTGCTCAGCTTGATGGCCTTCTCCCACATCTTCAGAAAGAGAAAAGTGGAGAACAAAGCCATCATTCATCTGGCTATAAAAGCCACTTGCAAGCCACTGGCAGTGAGTTATGAGTCAGGAGGGTTGAGTTTCTGCAGATATTCCCAACATGCCTCATTTCCTGGATTAACTAAATCTTTCTGTTGACATCATAAAGCTACTCTATCTTGTCTGCTTTGCTGGGGGGTCTCTTGTGTAATTCTGTTTGCAAACCATGAAGAATAAACACCATGTGTCCCCAAACAAAGCAATACTGAGCTTACAGGGCAAAGCACTAAAGACCAATGGGATTGGAGGGAGGCCGGCTCTGTAGCCTTGGCCTTGCGAGCGGGAAAGCCCTGTTGGAGGGGAAAGTTGGTGTGGTTCTACCTGTGTTTGTGTGTGTGTGTGTGTGTGTGTGTGTGTGTGTGTGTTTGTAGTTAGGCTGCCGGGGAGGGGCGGGGAACGGAAGAATGGCTAACCATTCTGTTGTGTGGGATCTGGGAAACTGTGCACCAAGTGTTAGCCAACGATCTCCAGAGCACTGATTTCTCTAACTAAGCTGTCTACTTAGTCAAAGAGTGTTAGGGAATGCCTGGGGCATGCATGACCGCATAAGGTGCAGCCTAATGCACACCTGGTATCTGAGGCGAGCATCTTGGACTGATCCCGTGTTCCTTTTGGCATTTCATAGCATGTCTCTAAAGTGGACGCTATTAGTAACGTCCTACTTCATTCTTGTCAACCAGGTGCTACGTTCCATTGTTTCTGGCTGCTAAAGAAATGTGTGTGTGTGGTTCACACACATTTTAAAATGTAGAATATTTAAAAATAGAATCCTTTAAAAATCATCATTTGTCAAATATGCCCTCTGAAATTTCACGGTCTTGGCCACTAACAAAGCTCTGAAACATGCCACATGGAAATTATTCCACATCGGCTGGCACAGAATTCTCTCTACGTCTCACCAAATGCCAAATTACGTAAGGGACAGGGAGACAGCCTAGCACAGCAGTTCTCAAGGCTTGGTCCCTGGTCTCTGAGAGTCCCCAGGACACTTTCAGAGGACTGTGAGGTTAAATTATCTTCTTAATACTAATGCTATTTGCCTTTTCCAACACTCGTTCTCTCGAGAGCATGCAGTGACCTTCCCAGAGGCTACAGGGTGTCCAACATCACAGCAGAATGCAGGCAGAGGCGGCTGTTGAAGAGAGCTGTCAGTCTGTCACACGCCACTCATATCACTACCATTTTGGGACATATAGGACTTTTTTTCAAAAATAGATATGATTTATCTTAACAGTAATAGGCTTACTATCATTGTTAAAATAAGTAATTATTTTAAAATTATGTTAGTTTCTAAGAGGATAAGTGGCCATAGATACAACCCATGAGAATAAGGCTCTTCGGGTCCTTGGTGATTTTTTACAGAGTAATGGGTGCAGAGACCAAAAGGTTTGAATAAATCTATTTGCTCTCTGAGTCTTAAATTCTTCATCTGTAAAAAGGAGACAAAATCTACCTCGTGGGGTGTGAGGGTGAATGAAATTAGGAAAAAATTGGGAAATACCCCAAACAGTCACTAGCACCAAATAGACGGTAGCTATTTTATCATGATGATTATTCGGCTAATTTGTTTGTTTAACAACAGTCCCCTATGAAGAAAGCAAGGCTGCTGGGTGCAGCGGCTGTGACCGCCCACGGGCCTCCACTGCCCTGCAAACCTGGCATCTGTTCTGTTTGGACAGCAGATGCGTTGTCTTTCTCACCAACCCCTTCTATATATTTTTCTCATTAAAAAATTTTAACTGTAAAAGCCTTCCAGCTGGACATGCTTTCTCCAGCTGACCACAGACTCACAACGTCCAGCCCAGTTCCATATTTATTTGACCGTGCCCCTGTGCTCACCTAAGCTGAGAGTCACTGCTGGCTGATGTGGGCCCGGAGTGATCTGGGTGCAGGGCGAGCACCAGGCATTAGCAACCATCTCCAGGGAGTGCGCTGAAAGGGGCGGTACCAGCTGCCAGCCTTCAGCCACATTTAAGAAGGAGAATTATGAATATGGAGAGTGGAGGCTGTCCATTATGTTCTCCATTGGGTTAAGTGTCCTCAAAATAACTGATCTTAGTGCCTTTCTTACCTTTATCTATTCATTTTCTCTCCCATTAAAAACACCAGGGTTCATAGGTACACATCGGGACAATAAAGAGGAAGCCACAAATCATCACTATATAATGGAGAATTTGTCTAGTTTTTGTCCAGAGTCCTGGGAGGAAGCCTCTAAGCCCTCAGAATTTCCGCAGTGACAGGAGCATCTGGGTTATTCATGTGGGACCCTCCAACCACACCTGAGTTTATGCTTCTGAGGGGCTCACGGGGTTCCTGTGAGGAAACACCGCCCACGTGATCAGAGGGTGGAGCCTGGAGCTCCGTGGTATTAGCCAGATCCAAAGGGAGGCGGGGGCTGCAGACTAACTTCACCCTCGTGGCCAAGAACGCAGTCGGTCAAGCCTACATAATAAACCTGAATAAAAACCCTGTACAGGGGCTCAAACCCAGGTGAGCAACCCGCCCATGCACACATCAGGTCCTCCCGAGGGCCAGGTGCTCTGAACCTGCACAGAGAGGACACAGGGGCCTATACTTGGGGCCCTGCCAGCCCTGGCCCTAGGCGCTTCTTCATTTGGCTGGCCCTGGCCTGTGTCCTTTAGGGTAAGACGGTACCCTAGGCATGGTTCTAGCATACTCTCAGACCTGAGGAGGTCACAGGGGTCTCCCTCAAATGTGTAGTTGACTGGTCAGAGATGTGGGCAGCCTGGGGACTCCAGAGCTTGTGGCTAGTGTTAGCTGTCTGGGCCATCTTGTGGGGGACTGTGTTCTTCACCTCTGGGCCTGTGGTACCTCTGGCTGGCCAGCATCAGAGTGCACTGCAGGACTGTTGTCATTGTCCTCTGTCCCCTCATACATGCATAGCAGATGATACAACACTCACTTTGCCTTTGTCAAAGTAGGATATGATTTCCTGATACAGCTTCTCTTTCAGTTCTTGCTGGGTGTAAACATAGTAACTATCCCTCTGGAGCAGATGGGGTGCACAAGGTTTGTCAGACCACTGAAAAGCAAGCGAAAGAAATTAATGCACCCATCAGTTAATTCGATTAGTTAGTTAAAGGGGATTAATACACATTTAGTTTAAAAAGGTCATAGAAATATTGGCATATATATGAGACTCATCCATATTGCATTTTAGCCTATTTATTAAACACAAAAAATGCACATACAGACACACTACATGCCAGCTTCAAAACCAGTGGCATGCTGAGTGGACCACACAAGGTGGCCCCAGGGAAGCCAGGAGTGAGGTGGGGCCGTAGCCAGCTGTTGCATTGAAGGTACCAGCCACACAGGTCAGAGAAAGAGATCAGAAGTAAGAACACGAAGAGAAGGGGGTACAGCTCTCACTATGTACGAACAGCGATTGTATTCTTCACAGTCGATGCTTTTACAATGGGTGCTAACTGAGAAACTACCACAAACACAGAGAATTAAGTCCATTAGTGGGATTAAAAAAATGACATATTTAGAAATCATTTAGAGAGGTTTCACACAAATAGATAACCGTGCTGAAATAACAGAAGAAATGAGTTCAAAAAGAATAAATCCAAAATGAATAAAAAATCTAAAGAAAAAAAATGACAAGACAGCCAGGCACAACAATGAGAATGTACTTAATGCCACTGAACTGTACACTTAAATATGGACAGGACAGCTAATTTCATGTTTTGCATATTTTGCCATAATTAAATTAGGAAGAAAAGATGTCTAGGAATCAACACAACAAGGAACGCGTGAGACTTCTATTCAGAAAACCGGACACACCACCGCAGGGCACAAAAGCAGACTTGGACAAACAGAAAGCCACACCATGCTTTGGGATAAAAAAGTGCTATTTCACAAATACGAAAATTCTCCCTAAATTAAAAGTTTTAATTTACGATTCCAAAGTCCATATGGAAAATAAAAAGAAACAAGTAGAAAACTCTGAGAAAAAAGAGCAATGAAGATGAAGATAGTTTTATTAACTACCAGGTAATAAAACATACCCTAAAGAATTAATAATTAAGAGTGTGGCACCGGTTACGAACAGACAGAGACCCATGCAAAAGTCCAGAAATCAAAAAAGAGACTCTCCCTGCCCCATGCGGGGACTTCATAGGTGACAAAGAAGGGGTCTCATGCCTACGAGGGAAACATGGACCATACTCTACACCCCCACTGAGTAGCCGTCTGGGGGAAAAGGCTGTGTCCACACGTCATACCTTTCTCGCCAGGACAGGAGAATTTAATTTTCTGAGTAGCACAAATACAAGGCTCTATGGTTACCAACACCAGGGTTTCTTTCCGGTCATCCCACAGTCAGCGAGCCACCCTCCCTAACCCATACACAGGAAGGCTTCTCATGCCTCAAGTTGAACATAAATCGGGAATGGCTGCCTTGGGGAAGTGAGGTGAGGACTCCTTTGTTTAACTACAAAGCTTAGGACAATGTGCATGTATTGTTCTAGTACAAAATAAAAATAAAATTATATAGGAAACGAATTGCTGGGGGCATGAATGAAGGTGGGAGATGTAAAACGAGGCCCATGCTGGCGGTGATGGAGGTCCAAAAAAACATGGATGGAAAAGGCAGAAAAACAGGATGTGGAAGGGGGATCTGCACTCCCGTGTTCACACAGCGCGACTGTCAGTAGTCAAGACATAGAAGCCACCTGAGTGTCCGCCAGTGGATGATGCCATACATGTACAATGGAATTACTCAGCCAAGAGTCAGAAGGAAACCCTACCATCTGCAACTGCATGGACGGACCTGGAGAGCATTACGCTAAGTAAAACAAGTCAGACAGGGAAAGACAAGTACTGCACAGTAACAAATCTAAAAATGCCAAGTTCCTGAAAACAGAGAGTAGAATGGTAGTTACCAGGGGCTGGGGCATGGGGGTCAGCAAATTGAGGAGATTAAGTTAAAGGTTATAGACTTGTAGCCAGTAGCTAAGTCAGTCCCGACGATCTAACACACAGTATAGTGATTACAGGCAACGATACTATTTTATAAACTTCAAAGTTACTAAGAGACTAGTCTTAATCCCATGACAAAAGAGAAATGATAATTAAGTGACATCACAGAGGTGTTAGCTATGGTGGTAATTACATTGCAATACATCAATATACCAAAACACGTGCACATCGCAAATGTACAGCGTTTTATGTCAATTACATCACAACTTTTAAAAAGTGAAGAGCTTAAGGGCATGTTTTAGACAGAGGGGCATGATTCTTGCTGGTGGAAAATGTGGGGGTGTTTCCTCAACTACAGTGTCACTTACCAGGGGCCTATATGTTGTAGTCTGCTTCCTAAGGATTTAAAAATCTATGGAATCACTTCTTTATGCATCCAATGAAAACTGACATTTTTCTGACCTTGATCTGAAAACTAGCTCTGTTCACTTAGAAAGTGTAACAACATTCTTGGATGCGAGGCTCTCCCTGGAATAAGGATCATTCCCATCACAATCCCAAAGCGTAGAGGACTTGGCCCCATAGCACTGGACAGCTGAGCAGCTGCATTCTGCCCTCTGCCAGGTGGAAGCCAGCAGCTGGCCTGACTCACCTGCAGAAGCTCTGCGTGCAGGAGCAGTGTGCAGGCAGCTTCTGTGTAGTTCTCGCAGTCTCGGTGCAAATCTCGCAGCTTGTACAGGTACCTGGTAAGAGCAGGAGGAAGCGGGAGCTTTGCTAAGCATACCCACTCAGCACTCATCCCATTCCACAAGCTGCCTTCTCACCTCTTCTCCCCTCTTCTCCTCCCTTCCTTCTTTATTCCTTTAACTCTCAGTGCTGTCTCCACCGTTGCGTTTTTCCTATTCTGTCTACTCTGTATTCTTTTTTTGAAGGCAGTGGTGTCTGTTTATGTTTATGCCATGGACCCCTTTGGAGAGCTCGTAAGAGCTAGGGAATCTCTCCCCAAGAAAATGCATAGAATTTATGTCCACATGTGTCCCATATTCAGGGCTCCCTGAATTCCAGGCTAACACTCCTTGACAGAAGGCAGATTTTGTGCTCCTTGCGGACAGACTTTGTTGATGGCCCTGGCCAGCACCCTTGATTCTTCCTTGGAATCCAACACCATCCTCCCTGATCTAGACAGGTCACCCTTTCGAGGGGACAGGGAGGTCACATACTTGCTGGTGTCTCTCAAATCAGCAAGCACAGGGCGGGGGCTTAGTATTTCTGGGTGGGAAAAATAAATAAAGCCATGACATAAATAGCAAATGTAGATGTTCCCTTCAGCTTACCTTATGTATATGTCCTCTCTCTTCTTTTCTTTATAGAAATTCTATAAAAAGTCCAAAACACCAATGTCAATTAAGAGCTATTGACTAGTTTGCCACGAAAATGGTCAAATAGCTACTTTTGGTTTTCAACAGCATCCCCTCTCCACAGAGTTGATTGTTTTCCTTTAACAGATATCCCCCACAAGGACAGGATGCAACAGTTTATAAAGAAGAGAAGTTGAAGCATTTTTTTAGGTCCATGCCTCTGAGTAACTTGTGGGGAGCCTTGTAAGGGAACAGGCAGCTGGCTTTGACTCAGGCCCCCTGACACTCCGCTTTCTTGGGGGAAACAGGGGTGGTAGGTGGTCAAGTTAGCTGGCAGAGGCAAGGCAACGCACAGCCCCAAGGCCTGTGGTCCCAGACATGTAAGACTAGGGAAAGGCAAGGCTGCAGCAGTCTGCCATCCTGAGATTTCAGGCCCTGACACTCTGCTCACGGTGCAGGGTTTCTCATGCAGGTTCGTCCACGCCCAGCAATCCCAGCAATGAGGTACCACACATAAATGAGGCTGAGGAACAGGCCCAGGACAGCCTTCAGAAAGACAGGTAAAAGTTGGTGTTGCATTCTCCATCCCTGTTTCCAAATCTATCTTTAGGGACTGTGGTGCTGGCATCTTAAGGCTCAGCAGGGCAGATTCCATGAATGGGCCCCAGGGGGTCTTCGTGACTGTGAGGTCTGCTTGGCGCTGACTGAGGCGGGTGCAGGGTGGCCAGACTGCCTGCTCTCCCAGTGCCAGGGACTCAAACCTACCAGCACATTCACAGTACAGCTCATCCGATTCTCCTTGCTCTCATCATGCATGACGATGGTTCTGTAGTCCAGGAGATTCTCCAAGAGGCTGCTTACCAGGAATGCGAAGACTTCCCCAGAACCGGAGAGGTACTTATGTTTCCGGCAGTGTTCCAGGAGCCTGAGGGGAGGAGGTGGAGACAAAGGCCGGGTCTGACACTGTCCTTCCAGCACCATTTGCGAGCGCTGCCCAGGCCCCAGCAGCAGGTGGCGCCAGAAGAGGAGACACACCCTTCTCTCATTGCAGGCATTCACTTTTCCTTCACAGCATTAGTTAGCTCAAGCCACTGAGAAACCCAGCCTGCAGTGCCCGTCTTTGAATGTCTCTCTGTATTTTTTTTGTTGTTGTTGGTTTTTGCTTTCTTGTCAAAAACACAAAAATGGGAACCACTGCCCAAAAGGTTTGAGTATGTTTTCTGGTCACTCAAGTTGAAAGAGACCGCCCTTCCAGGGCCCCCTGTGAGCCTTCCAAAGAGGCCTATGGGAAGGCCTGCCCAGAGGAACGAGGACCCTGCACATAGTCAGACCTGTGGCTCTTCACACACAGGTGTCATTTTCAGAGAAAAAATGAAGAATTGTGAGACTGAGGCTAAACCTTTGCTCTAGATCTTCTTTTTGGGCCCCAAAGAACAAAGCTTCTATAGGAACATCTTACATTAGAGAATTAGAAGAAAACTTGGGGAACACGAGAAAAAGAAGAGGAAGAAATGTGTTCAAAGAATGAGTCCACACTCTAGGATTATTCTTGAGCTCTGGAGGTTTGCATGGTCACATTTTTCTGACCTAGGGACCCAGGAAGAAGAAAGAAAACGAAAGATATTTATGTGAAAAATCAGCTATCGGACTGGAAAATGAGTAGTTTATCATTTGTATTTTGGATGTGTTCGTATGTGTCTGTAATTTCTCCATTCAATTCCTGTATGAGGTCAGAATTGCAAAAGTGACAAGCTGGGAGGTTTGAAGCCTGTATGAACAGGCAGATCCAGTGGAAACGGGACAAAAAGATCCACAAGTGGTCTTATCAGCGAGTAAAAACAACACAAGAAGGACTTCCAGTTCTTTAAAATACAGGTGAGTCATCAACTCATTTCTGAGTACCCAGTGTGCTGGTTCCTTTAAAAACAATCTTAAAAACAAAACAAAGTTGGGAGCCTGGTCCTCAAGCACGTCTCTGCACACACTCCTGGGAACAGGCTAGTGATGACTGAGCAGGCACACCCCCAACAAGTCAGTCCATATCTCGGAAGTTCAGAGAACGCAAAACACGGGGAGTCTAGAGCAGTTCTGCCCCACTGGCGGGAGGAGGCAGAGGTAACAATGACAACAGTGCCCAACACAAACGCCAGAGTGGCCAGCACTCGCTCAGCATCCAATCTGTAACAGACACTAGGAAAATGCATGATCTCAGTTCAGCCTCACCACGATTCCAAAGTATAGATCTTAGTATTGTAGATGGGAAACAAAAACGTGTCAGGTGGGCTACATCACTAGTCCAAAGTCTAACACCTGGAATGTGGAGAAAACAGGATTTGAAGCTCAATCTCTCTGTTACTTCAACATGCCAAGTGTTTTTAACCCTCTTTTGATGCTGTAATTCCGTGTGGAAAGGAGAGTTAAGAGGGCTGCAGGGTGATGAGTGGGAGTGTGGGAGGGGTGGGTGAGGAGCAGGGTGCTAATGTGAGCACAGGGGAGTGAATGCTGGACTGGAGGAGGGGCAGGCAGCATATACCCTCAGTGTTCTTAGGGGTCCTTTAAAGGCACAGGGTACATTCAAATGTAAAGTGGTCCTTGAAGTGTGTACTTCCCTTATTCTTGAAATCGTTGCTTTGAAGCCATAATCAGAGATGTTACCACTTTTACGTGAAGTTCATCAATTCAAACACTGGGCACAACGCTTTATACCTCTGTCTTCCTCCCTCCCTCCATCTGCTCTGTGCTCCATGGCCAGGCTGGCCAGGAAAACAGGACATTTGACTCACATTAGACGACCCAGTATCAGCAGTGGATGGTAAACCCCACCTACCCACCAAGAACTGTCTGGGGTGGTGTTCCCAGTGATTCTGTGGCTGTGTAAGTGCGGACAAATCTGCTTTTCTCCATCTCTAACTGACATCATGAAATTGAGGGTCTGTGTCTGAAACACTCACAGTTTTTCCAGAAGGACCTTGTACTGTTCATCTCCTCTGCCACCTTCCACCTCTTGGTCCAGCTTTGTGATCAGCTCATTCTCAAACTGAAAGCAGAGACAGAAGCCCACAGGGCAATGCTGTATCTTAGAAGAGGACATGAGGGACACCCAGCCAGCCTCTGTAGATTTTCTCAGCCCCCTCTTTAAATTGTGAATAATTTTCAGTGTAGTTAGAGGAAGATGGCACGTCACATCACCCATTAACAAACAGCACACGGAGAAACTTTCTGAGGTAGCCGCACGTTACTCCATACCTTGTCATATTTGCAGAGAAAAATACCCAAAACACTACTTTCCTATTATAACTATGCATATAAAAATAGCTTAAAGATTCTAATTTTCTAATTTATTTTTGGTTTTTGTCTCAGTCTCGTCAATGGGATTGCTTTTTTCTGGTTTTGCAGAGCTACATACCTTTGCTGTGTATAATGTGCACTTTTTTGCCCAAATTTCTGAAGGAAAAATAAGGATGCACATTATAGATGAGTAGTACTGATTCTGTATCAATATAAATGTTTTTAGTTCTTTTATTTGTGCTTATGTGTTAAAAATGTAACTGTAGAAAGCAATAACGATATCTGCATGCAAAATAACACCCTGGAATATGATAATTGGTTTTGTTTCTAAATATAAATAAAAAATTGAATTAAAAAATTAAAACAATAGATTTTTTCCCTGAAACTTTGGCGAAAAACGTGGGTGCACACTATACACAGGAGTGCTAAAATTACACATGGCAAACTAGGGTAGCTACGAGATCTTCCTTTCAATATTAATATGCTATATAGAGAAGAAAATAGAACAGAGAAAAAACATAAGCAAACTTATGTCATAAACCAGAGTCCTCTGCACCATTCCCTTGATGTTCAGCCGTACTCTCTCAGCTGCGCGGCAGCAAATAGGATTAAAAATGCATGAAGTCATATTTTAAGTATGCAGACATATAGGGCGGCTTTAGGAAACTCGTGTAGCAAAGAGACTGCTTTGAGGCCGCCCTCAGTTGGAATATCTGCTTCTATCTCTACTGCTTGACAAAATGAAATGTAAAAGAAAATTTTCAGACTAACTTTGATGTGTATTATTCAGGCTAGGGCTTCTCTATATAGAAAGAAAATAAACAAGAGTTGACTATATGTGCATTACTAAGATTATAGATCTGACCACCTCTTACCATATGGAAATTGCCATTTCCACTGAAATTGAACTCACACTGCATCATATCAAAGAAAATGGGGATGGTGGCTTTCCGGAGCTCCACTTCAGGGGTCAATGTGACCTCCAGAATGGGACCCACCATGGAGGGGATGAATTTGATTTTGTGGGGACCTGAAACGGGAGTAAGGAAGAGATTAAAAGATACGTTCACTGGAAGTGCAGTGTTACCATCTTCCTCCACAGAACCTATAAGGAAAGAATAAGTTTATGCGGGTAAATCAACTCAATTCAAAACTGAGTGATTAAATACTGTATTCTGATTACAAGGGGATGGCCTACCAAGGTCAATGCTCACTTCCAGACAGACAGACAAATAGATCTTAGGGTTACTGGAATTAAAATGAAAAAAGACTTGACTTCCGGCCAAGAGGGAGCCATAGGTGGACACACTGTGCCTCCTCTCACAACCAAAATTAAGGACAACAAATATTTAGAAACAAGAAAATAACCAGAGCTAATAGAAAATTGAACTGTATGGAAGTCCAACAACCATTCATCCAGACCGGTAAGAGGGGCGGAGTCACGACAGGAAAAAGTGGAGGTGAGGACCCGGGAACACAGGCAGCAGTGGCTGGCGGTTCCCAAGTGTGCAGGCGGCTGGCAGACCAGGTGGTCCCATATTTGTGTGCACAGATAATCCAGGTGAAGGGGAAGTGGCAGAGGGGATTGGAATCCAGGAGAGAGCAGAGCAGGCGCCATTGTTCCCTCTCGGACTCTGTCCCCACATACAGCGTCAGAACCTAGCGACTGGGCTGTCCTGCCCTGGGGAACACCTAAGGCTCCAGCCCTCACTACGTAACAGCCTTGACCAGACTGAAAACAAAACAAAAACCCACCAAAAATGGCTCAAACCAGAGAACAAATGAAAGCCCCATAGCCAGTTCCTCTAAGCAACAAAGAGATAGCCAACCTATCAGATGCACAGTTCAAAGCCCTGGTCATCAGGATGCTCACAGAATTGGTTGATTTTGCTCACAAATTAGATGAAAAAAAATGCAGGCTACAATACGTGAAATGAAGGAAGATGCATGGGGAACCAATAGAGATGGGAGGAGAACTGGAACTCAGATCAATGGAGTGAACCAGAAGGAAGAAACAAACAACCAAACAGAAAACAAGGAAGAGACGAGAATTCAAAAAAATGAGGAGAGGCTTTGGAACCTCTGGGACATCTTTAAACATCCCAACATTCAAATTATAGGGGTACCAGAAGGGGAAGAAGAGCAACAAGTGGAAAACTTATTTGAACAAATAATAAAGGAGAACTTCCCCAATCTGGCAAAGGAAATAGACTAACAGGAAGTCCAGGAAGCTCAGAGAGTCCCAAAGAAGTTGGACCCAAGGAGGAACACACCAAGGCACATCATAATTACATTAGCCAAGGTTCAAATGAAGGAGAGAATTCTAGAAGCAGCAAGGGAGAAGGGGACAGTCACCTACAAAGGGGTTCCCATCAGACTGGCAGCTGATTTTTCAAAAGAGACGTTACAGGCAAGAAGAGTCTGGAAAAAGATATTTGAAGTCTTGAAAGGCAGGGACCTACATCCAAAATTGCTCTATCCAGCAAAGCTGTCATTTAGAATGGAAGGGAAGATAAAGCGCTTCTCAGATAAGGTCAAGTTCAAGGAGTTCATCATCACCAAGCCCTTATTATATGAAATGTTAAAGAGACTTACCTAAGAAAAAGAAGATAAAAATATGACAGTGAAAAGACAGCAAACTCACAGCTATTAACAACCACACCTAAAATAAAAGCAAACTAAGCAAACAGCTAGAACAGGAACAGAACCACAGAAATGGAGGTCACGTGGAGGGTTAGCAACAGGGGAGTGGGAGGAAGAGAGAGGGGGAAAAGGACAGAAAATAAGTAGCATAGACGGTGGGTAGAAAATAGACACGGGGAGGGCAAGAATACTGTGGGAAATGTAGAAGCTAAAGAACTTATGACACATGGACATGAACTAAAGGGGGGGAATGTGGGTAGGAGGGGGTGTGCAGGGTGGAGGGGAATGATGGGGAGAAATGGAGCAACTGTAATAGCATAATCAATAAAATATATTAAAAAATAAAATAAAATACCACCTTAAAGCAGGGAATAAAGGATTTTTTAAAAAGTTAAAAAAAAAAAAAAAGAAAAAAAAGAAAGAAAGAAGACTTCATTGTGGCCCCAGAGCTGAGCTTGGGCTCGTTCAAAGTTATACACTCACCCAAGTTGTACCACATGTCCCGGATCCGAAAGCCAAGTTCCTTCCTCATGTCCCCGTATCTGGGAAGATCGTAAACCAAGAGAATGATTTTGCAGTGGAAACGAGTACTTATAATAAAGTGAGGAGAATAAAAAGCCCACATCCCTCTAGGTTACATTGCAGACAGATTTTGAGGCAAGGCCCCTTTAAGAGATGAAGTTGATACCTAAACAAGCCCCTCAGGGGAGGGGAGCTTCAACAGCAGGAGGAGGGACATGTGAAAACATGAGAATAACTGAGAAGCTGAGACAGCAAACTGAAGGGCGGAGAGTGAGCAACATGCTGGTTGCTGCTAAGCAAAGAAATAAAATGGAAACATTGTTGAAAAGGATGATACATGGGGTATGATTTGTATAGTAATGTAACTGGTGTATAACAAACATGCTGAATTTATATACTTATGTTTGAGTAGCCCACATTTTATACCACACTGGGAAGCTGTGGACATACTTTCTCAATGGGGGGGATACTGTCCCCTTGGGGGGAAAAAGCCTACTGTTTTAATGAATAAATGGCAGATATAGCAATAGTATATAAACAGATATGCATCTATCTGTTGGATTACTATGTCACTGCAGGGGTGTGATTAGGAAAATGATTTCTAAAAAGGTTACCTATGAGAGTCAATAATGGGAAAGAAACTGAGAAACATGGGTCAAGGCAGTGGCTTTTGCGGGGAGGTGAATAAGAATGACCTGGACATCTGTTAAAGAATACATATTTTGCCCTGGGTGGTATGGCTCAATGGATTGAGCACCGGTTTGCAAACCAAAGGGTCATTGGTTTGATTCCCAGTCAGGGCACATGCCTGGGTTGCGGGCCAGGTCCCCAGTAGAGGGTGCACGAGAGGCAACCACACATTGATGTTTCTCTGTCCCTTCCCCTGTCTAAAAACAAATGAACAAAATCTTAAAAAAAAAAGGATACATATTTCTGGGACCACCCTCACCACATACTGGCTCAGAGGCTGGGTACTTGGAAACGCTCTGTGTTTTCTCCTCAAGCCACTGCTGCACCAACCATTTTTTCAGATCCCTCCTTTGGAAATGCCTTCAGAAGCCAGTATAAAAATCATATTCAAAATCTCCTTTTACTGTCTCATTTTAACAAAACCACTGAATCTCGTTTTATTATTAAAATACGTGTATGTGGTCACTATCTGGCTCATAAATAACTATTCCTATTGTTCCTATTAATACTGTTGATGCTACTTCACTAAAAATAAGAGAAATCTGAAAAAATTTCATCACATTTCTATAACCTGAATATGTACAAATGTTATCTCCGAACTTTTGTCTCTGTCCTTATGCATGTTTTCACGTGGATTATACTTTGACCAAAACTGGAATCGTTAATCCTAACTAGCCACTTTACCAGACTTGCTGTCAACTAACTTCACGTATGGTTATTCAACCAAAAGCAAACCTATTCTTGAAAGAAATTGTGTCATTTAAGATATTCTAAAGAGTGAGACTAAGGCATCCATCTTAAACATCAATGATCTTTTGGTACCCTCCCCCACAAAGGAATGTACAAAACAAGTTACTTTTATCATTGAAAACACAATCACTAAATCTCCAACTCTTAGCTACTAATTTCAGTGTTGTGAGGAGGAACCAGAAGTAAAGGGATGCTAAATAGTTTGTCAAGAATCCCAGACATCCCAGAAGGGGGAACAGAACTAAAACTTCACAGGTTTTAAATGATCAATTCTGCAAGTTCTTTCTAGCCACAGGGCCTTTGAAATTTCCAGACTCCCGATGAATTCTGAAACAGACCTGAGACGAAAGCCATGAAAAGCTCCCCTGTAGCTCTCATCACTCTTATGCATAGAGTCCATTTTGAAATCTGAGCAGGAAGCTGCAGGGCATGTTTGGGAGATGTGTTAGTTTTGGCTTCTGTGCTGCACCGACTAAGAGGTACCAAAGTAGACTGCTTTGGGAAGCAGCAGTGATAGAGGCACTGTGCCTGCAATTTGGACAAGCTGCCACCAGAGGGCAGCTGTTCTTGGAGACGGGAGTACTAGCCAAACTTCCTGCCTTTCCATGCACAGATTCTCTAAAAAGAATGTGATGGGCGATGATAAAATCAATGGGGTCTATCCAAAAGAGATGTGAGTCTGAAGAAATGAGGTCTACAAAATAATTATAAGACCTATCTCACTAACAACATGGTAGCCAGTGGACAGTAATGTTTGTGATACCCAAAATCTTACTCTGAAATGGAAAAACCACCTAGCCAATTTTGAGCAAGTTTAAGAAGACACTTACTTTTTTACAATTTTGGTGCGCTTGGCTTCAGAGAAGGTTTCAAGCTGAAGGGACTCATGGGTGAGAAACGCTACTGCCAAATGGAAGTAGTTGTTCCAGAGCTGTTCAAAATTAATTGCGTGGGTGAAAAGAAATGGAAAGTAGCATTAGTTAATAAGGGGTCAGCATAAAACAGTGCCATACGATACAAGTCGCTTGCAGGGGATTAATAAAAAACCAAAAGAAAATGAAATAAAATCAAGACTTCTTTTTCTTTCTTGTGTTTCAATTATCCAAACCTGAAAGTTTTAACACTTAATATTAATATGTTTTTTTAAATCCAAACAATTATATTTGTCTATACTCTTGGGATAGAGGCAAACTGCTTCCAGGAACTGTATCTATTTATAGTCAATAGTCTGGCAATGTGTATAAAAAGCCCTAAGATTCTGCCAGACTTATGAACTAATAAATAGGTTAGAACTTTATAATGGCAAAATAAATCATGGGCATTTAAAAATATTTAAAACAAGGAAGACCCTCCCAGGGTTAGTTAACCTAACAGAAATGGAAATGATCTAATTGTCCACGAGAACATGGCTAAATAAATCGTGGCCTGGCCAGACAACGGACTGTATTCAGCCATTAAAACAACTGTGAAAATATTTAATATCATTGAGAAGATCCCAGAAAAAGTAAATAAAATAAAGTAGTTATCAAAGAACTTAACAGCTGATTTCATTTTGGCACAGATGTACAAAGACAAATGTATACAAACACAGCACACATACACACATGTGGGCACGCACACACACGTATATGTATACAGTTATTTATCTCCTCTACTTAGGGCTATCCTCTTTTAACATCTCACAGACACAAACAAAGGCACACGACACAGCAAACACACCCCACAGAGCATACATGCGCACAGACGCTCCATGATAGCAGGGCCCGGTCTGCTTTCGTCAGGGCCTAGAATAACACTCTGTACATACGAACCCTCTGCCATTTGTTGCACGAATGAATGAATGAGGGTGCAGCTAGTGGTCAGCTGTTTTGTTGTCACTTGTGACTCTGAAGCAAGCGTGTATAGGAACCATTCTGGAAACTCATCACAGGTAGGTAGAGGAGTGTCTGCAAGCCCGTCAACAAGTGTGTGTGTGTGTGTGTGTGTGTGTGTGTGTCTGAGTGACATTAATGGCAGAAGGTAACCTTACACTATTTGTCTTTTGCTTTTCTTCTTTTTGCTTAGTTATATTTTCTGCCATTACTTTTTTCACATGTATTAGTTTCATAGGAAGAAGGAAAAAACCCTGTTTTATTCTGTGTGGAGGACAGGGTGATATGCTTTAGGAAAGAAGAAAGGACAAGAACACTTTTTGCATGTGAAAATGATAAAATCTAAAATGTTTTCCAAAATAAACTTGCTTTGGCTTGAGAACTCACGGAACTCCCAGGTGAGTGGCATGCTCACCTGAAGTTCGAAGCTTGTCTGGTCCATAAATCGCCGCGTGAGCACCTCAGCGAACTGATTGATGGCACGGAGGAAAACCCTGGGGGAGGGAACACTGGGTGAAAAAGGCAACTCCATGCCCACTGGCACACTTCCTTTGTGTTTAAAACCAAAAAAGCAAACCAAACCTGGACTTGGCAACACGAGACCAATGACAGGGCCCAGCCTGCAGAGGACACTGAAGATTGGTTTCCAGAACTGACTACAAGCACCACTCAAGGCCAAGTCCCAGCGTAGCTGGGAGGTGAGAGCCGAGACAGCAGGCCAGTCTCCTGAGGCTCAGGCCAGGGCTCCTTGCACTCTTCATGATGCTTCCACTTCAAAGTCTGTGCAACCTGTCCCCTCATCTGCACATGGTCGGAAGGGTTCCTCTAATCAGGTATCAGGACCAGGTAGAGTTAACAATTAGAGTGAGGATCATGATTTACTTAATTTAGCTATTTAAAAAATTCTGAAGCTCTCTTAGTAGAACATATGTGTTTAGTTCATTTCACTTCCATTCAACGAATATTTGTTGTGGGCCAGAAACTGCAGAGTGCTACCTTAGGTTATGCCTTGAAATAGACTGCTCCTGGATTTAAGACATTTGCAGCTGGGTGGGGGTCATTTGCAACCATGACAAAAAACATGAAAAATTCAATGAAGGGGTGTAAAGAGGGGAATCACAGGAAGAGAAGATGACATCCAGGACAGGAAGACTTCAGAGTTGGTGTCCCAGAAGCACTGAAGAAAGGAAAGGGTGGCAGGATGACAGACAGGGATGAGGGGAAGGCAGGCAGGTGGCAGAGTGGCATGAGGAACGCACAGAACTTGTTCAGGGACCGGGAAGCCACCAGGGTGGCTGGAGCGCAGGTTGTACTAGAGGGAAAGGATGGAAGATAAGGCTAGAGATGCAGGGTGGGCCAGGGTGCCCGGTCTTTGGTTGTGAGAGTGACAAGGACCATATGGAGCCACTGGTAGGTGCCTGGAAGAGCTGATGCTGACGATTCAATGAGGAGACTACAGCAGAGAGGAGTCAGAGCAGCTGCCAGGGCCCAGCCAAAGTTAACAACAGGAGCCTATACACTGGGCTTGTGGGAGCAGGAGGGTCCTTGCTTGACAGACGATGCATTTGAGAACAACAATTTAACAGTACCTCACAAAAGTCAGAGCACTGGTTACCAGACCCAAGTGCAGTGACCCTTGAACAACGCAGGGATTGGGGGCACTGACCCCCTCCCCCGCATAGTTAAAAATCTGTGTTTAACTTACTCCCCAAAACTTTACAGCCTCAGTTTCACATTGGCATATTCAACTAACTCTGGATCAAAAATAGTATTTTCAGTATGAAGCTGGGAACTATGGGTGCAAAGGGCTGATTGTTCTAATAGCCTACTTTTGACTGGAAGCCTTATCAATAACATCAACAGTCAACTAACTCGTATCTTGTGTGTCATATGTATTATGCACTGTATTCTTACGACAAAGTATGTGAGGACAAGAAAATGTTATTAAGAAAACCATGAGGAAGAGAAGGCACATTTAGTGTATTTATTGAAAAAATCCATATATATGTGGGTCCACGCAGTTCAAACCCACAGTGTTCAAGGGTCAGCAGTGTTGAGTCGACTGCCTCTGGGCTGGCATGGGTGGTCTTACCTGCTCTGAGTCATGTTCATGACCATCCAGTCTTTGGCATAGACATTCTTTCCAATCAGATCCTTAAACATGATAAAAGTTTCCATGAGGAAGTCCTGCGGAGAACAAAGGAATGGCTGGAGAAAAATGGGGTTACATTTCCTAAGCCTTTCTGCGGCACACGATGAGAAGAAACACCACATCAGAACAGGACATTCCTAGCCCCATCACAGCAGTCCAGCCTTTAAATAAGGTTTTGGGGATAAAAAAGCATTTTTACAGCTATCGTATGATTTGATTTTTACACCATGTACTGTGATGAGCAAAGCAGAATGAGAAAATTGTCCACATTTTACAAGTGAGAAAGCTGAAGCTGTGAAAAATTAAACAACTTGTTTAAGGTTGTAGAAACGAGGAAGCAGAAGAGCTGGGAAAAGAACTTGGGGTTCAGAACCCTCCATTTAAAGCCAAGTGTTATCTGAAAAGATCCACTGCACTTAAAAGGAACTCCCCAACAATCGTGAGAAAACTGATACTTTAAGTGACTCTGAGTCCAGTTCTCCTTTATTATTGGTAGAACAGAACCCAACTGCTATAAATAAGAACCGGAGTCACGATCTTGCTATCCCAGGAAGGCAACTGTGTGTCGTCTGGGAGAAGGGTCCTCAGTGCTGCTTAAGAGAGATCACAGCAGTGGGACATGCAGACTGTAGTAACTAAGAACAAAAGTCCGGTATCGGCTAAAGCCATGCCACCCAATAGGGGGCTGTGAGCAAAAAGGAACTCAGAGCGACTGCACTAAAAATCAAAGTGAAAACGTTAAAAACCTTCTTTATTTATTAGCTAGTTAAATTTAGACATTTTCCACTTGGATTCCTGAAACAGCAACCCCATGCAATTTCTCTAGCATGGAACCACGCAGCTCTATCACATGAATGACATCACGCAGCAGAAAGGGCACAGTACACGGGGCAGGAGGCCTGGGTTCTGTCTCTCACTGAATTCCTCTGAGACCATGCCAAGTGGTGAACTTCCTGCACTTCAGACACCAGACAGCAGGAAACGGTCCAGCCCTAGGACCTGTCGCACCCTTGAATCTCCCTTTTGGTTCAATGGAGAGTCAAATGTTACAATCCCCAACTCTGAATCAGAGACGTATTCCATGCCTTTAAAATTTTTTCATCACATTTTAAGTGCTCCTACCAATTATTAACTAATCTATTAACCTTTTCCCTCAAATCAGTGAGAAGTCATGGTTTGTGAAGCAAGGATTAAATTTAAATGGCAGTTATTCACTTGGGGCACTGAGGTCGAACCCTTGGTAATCTAAGTTCACTGTAAACAGCAACGGCATATTAAGGGCAATTCGCAGATAATCCCTTTTTTATCTACAGCTTCCCAAAGTCTGTCAAGTGGCTCATTGAGAAGCAGCAGGCGAGAGTGAAAGGCTGGTCTACCGAGACGCAAGGCCTGGCTGTCCAGGGAAGCCTTGATGCTGAGGACTGCAATTCCCCTGTGGGGGTAAGAATCCTCTTCTTAACTAAATAGCAGAGGGGGAAGAGCTCACCATTGTTCTGGAAAACTTGAGTTAAAATCTGCTTTTTACTTATTTATTGGAGCCAAATTGTCATGAGTTTGGTTTTAGTATAACTTTCACTATTCTACCTGATTTCTGAAGGAAATTTGAGAAAAACTATTTTTATATTAATTTTATCTTACATTTTAATAGTAATAAGATTATTATTATAAATAGCTAGTCTTCATAGGCATTAACTATATGCCAAGCACAAGCTAGTCATTTTCTGTGCATCGTTTCAATCAATGGTGATTGAGTACCACCATTAACTCTTCCAATCTATGGTGAGGATGAGTGAGTACTCACATTAACCCTTAAGGTAGGGACTATCTTACAGATAAGAAAACTGAGCTTTAGTGAAGTTAACAGGTTGCCCAAAACTTCACAGAAGGAAGTGGAAGAGCCAGATTCCAGTTCAGGTCTGGGTGTTCTAAAGCCTGTGTTCTTAAAGCCACTACAGCCTCTGCCTGCGGAGGAGAAACAGTTCTACCCTGAGCCTCCATCATCTCTCCCCTCCTCTCCTCTTCCCAATTCTCTTACCCCTGGTCTCTGTGGGCACACCTGTGCACTCTGCAGGCACACCTGTACACACTCTGCAGGCACACCTGTGCACACTCTGTAGGCACACCTGTATGCGCTGTGCAGCCACATCTGGATGTGCTGTGCAGGCACATCTGTGCGCACTCTGTGGGCACACCTGCACGTGCTGAGCAGCACGCCTACACGTTGTTATGGGTTCCTTGCCATGCTGCCTGCCTGGGCATGGCCCAAGTGCAGGCCCAACTAGGCCCCCAGATTAGGCCACATGGTCCAATACAGCATTTGGAGAGTTCACTGCTGGACCAGCTGCTACAACTAATACTAAACCGTAGTTTCTCTGTAATCCTTGTGTATTTTTCTACCTTGGGACCTCACCAAAAGGAGGGTGACTGGCAGGAAAGGAGCTGGATGTCCTTAATGTGCCAACCATAGACTATCAGTGTGATAGAGGCAGAAAGTCGAATGTCTAGAACACAAGACTGAAATATGCATGGATTATGGGGAGTTATTGAGAGCCAAGACTAGGGCCATGGGACATCAAATTGCTCATCCCAATCCGTGTCCAGCCCACTGTTTAGTTAAGATAAGATGACATTGTCAGGGACATTCTAACAGTCAATAAAAACTCCCTGAGGGAAGGATCCTGAGGAGAAGCCAGAGGCCTGGCAACCTTAGTCTCTCAGGCAACCTCTGCTCGTGTGCTGAATAGTAACCAAGGACAATCTTCTTGTTTAAAATGAGAATGGACTATCTCAACTGAAGGTACAGGGTTATGAGGGGCAGGCATTACCTCTCCTTGTTTCCCTTTCCAGGAAATACTAACAATGATGACTTCAACCACCTTAGACTTTGCACACCTCTGCCTCTTAAAGCCCTTGCCATGGCATGAGTAACTACTGTCCCTGAAAACGAGGCACTATACTCTTTTGAAAGCAAAAAAAGACCTCTCAAATATTTCTAAATAAGGGCTCTCTCTAAATCCAAGAAATTCAGAAGTTCAGTGAGGACCCCTTGGTATATGAATTGTACTCTTCTTCAAATCTGATCCCAGAGAGAAAGAGCCATTAGTTTCCTTTTCTTCCTCACTGTGGATGGCCACATGGCATTGGAGGTGCATGGGAGAGACCCTGGGGTTGAGGATGCTCAGTTTTGGTTACTCTTTTTGCTGACTATAAGAATTCTGAGGGCTTCCAGGACTCAATGAAGACAACTTACAGTGATGTCTTGTCTGGTTTTGAAAGTGCTGATGTAGTGGGTGTAGTGGCTGTCGTCCATCTGCCGCAGAATGGCGATCATGCATGCCACGAAGCTGCCCTGGAGGAGAAAGAAAATGCAAATCCCCACTCCTGAGACTAGCTGACAGAAAAGACCTGGGCACACGTAACATGTACTTTGGTTTGCCCACCTAGTCACCCATGAAGGGACTGCAAAAGCCTGGAAGCATGCTGCGTGCCAAGGTCCTAAGAGCATGCTCCCTGCTATTTCTACCCAAAAGGACCTCCTTCTGATGGAGTTAAGGCACATGGAGGACTTTCTTCCCCCCACCCACATTCCCAGCAGCTCAGATCCATGTGGTCCTGCAGGTCAAGGGACTCCAGGCTTTCGCCTGTTCTGGGTATTGAAGTTTTATTTAATCCCACTTTTGGTTCCTTTGCATTTCCTGCTTTGAATTTCACATTCTGTCCATATATGTGTCAGTCAGACACTTATCTTTCTCACTTTGCTGTCTGCTTATATTCTTTACCCATTTTTAATTAAAATATATTTTCTAGTGGTTTGCAACACCTCTTTGAATATTAAAGCTATTAGCCACTTGTCAGATATTTTATAAATAATTTTTACATGGGAGTGGAAATGGGAGGGAGGTGGGGAGGGCTGGGGTGGGAGTAAAAGGCAGAAAACTGTACAAGAACAACAATTAAAATAAAAATTTAAAAAAAGAATAATTTTTACAGTTTGGTGCTTGAAGTTTATTTTACTTACATATATTTTTCACATATAAGGATTTCACTTTCTTACCTGGTAAAATCTATTGTTTCTTTCATAGAATCCTTTCAATTTAAAAAAAATCATAAATCTCTTCTCTCTTAAAAATAGGCACATATTAATTTATATCTTCTTTTAGTTGCCTTAGAATTTGTTTAAACATTAAACCCTTCATTCTATTTGAAACTTATTATGGGCACAGCATGAAATAAGAATCAAACAAATTTTTCCACATTATTCATACATTTTATAAACATGTTTAATAAAAATATTCACTTTCTCTATTGAAAGCTAATATTTTTCATGAAATTTAAAGTCTTAAATTCTCTTAGTTCTGCTCTGTGGATATATGTGCTCTATTGTGGAGTCCAACGCTGTTTTAATTATGGTAGCATTATAATGTGTTCGGATCTGGTAGGCAAGCTCTGCATTACTACTCCTATGGGGCTATTCATTTTTTTTTTTTAAGATTTCATTTAATTAGTTTTAGAGAGAGTGGAAGGGAGGGAGAAAGAGAGAGAGAAACACTGATGTGTGAGAGACACATTGACTGGTTGCCTTGCCCCCCACCGAGGACCTGGCCTGCAACCCAGGCATGTGCCCTGACCAGGAACCAGACCACTGACCTTTCCCTTCACAGGCCAGGGCTCAATCCACCGAGTCACACCAGCCAGGGCTGGGCTATTCATTTATGTGTAGCTTCTATTTACTTTTACCCTCATACTTTTGTTACTACATGAAATGGAATTTTTTCCAAACTGTAAATAGCTGTTTTTGTGATATAGAAATGCCACTGAATAATATTTATTTTGAAACCAGTTAGTTTAATAAATTATTCATCAGTCATTAAAATTTCATTTAACTCTCTTGGGTTCCATAGATATAGTAGTCATTTTAGCTAAAAATAATAATGATTTTTTTTCTATTTCAGATTTATACTTAGTGTATTTTTTGGTCTTATTACATTGGGCTGAATTTATAGAAAAATCTCAACAGTGCTGAGATTCAACATCTTGATCCTCCCTTTCATAAGCACCAAGTAATATGCTACCTGGCGAGACTGCATGTTGAAACCTTCTCCTATTCTCAGTTTGGAATAGATGTTCTATCTATCATCTATATTTGGCATTGGTGGAGTCCTGAAGCTTTTTTCCTTTTATTGAATTGATATATTTTATGAATGGACCCTTTAATATTTAACTATTTTTGAATATTCTGAATGAACTATATTAAGCCATATATAGTTATGAAAATAATATATATAATGTGTATGTGCCTATGTATATAATATATGGTATGTGTATGTATATAATAGTCTGTATACGTGCATACGTATATTGTGTATAGAGAGTGTGTATGTGTATATTTCTCTTTGTGACTGTCTCTCCCTCTGTATGTCTTTCCCTCACGTTTTTCTTCTGATGTTTATCTCTCACAAGTGTTCTCACTGTGCCTCCTGTATCCTCATCACTCCACGTATCTTAGCCATGTCCAACTCCATCCCCTCATTTTAGCAGAAACGGGGCAGCAGTTCTGCCACTTCCAAGTTCACATCCCCACACTGCTCTCCAATCACACTGAGCCAGTGCTCTTGAGTTAAACCCGATGGATGACGGATGACTTCTCTACTAAAATAGTAGGTTTAAATTCAGACATATCAAGTATTACCTGTATCATTATCTGTATCAATATATCATTTCCTAAACAATGTAGTTACCGATCTGCCTCTCTTTATATATTCTTTGCATACTTGGCAGAAATGGCTTGGCAGCAGCAATTAACAGTGTGTCCAGCCAGCATCTATACCTTTAGCACAGATCTGAATCCTCGTGTAACAACTTTCGGGTCACCCTGGGTTTTGACCTAGCAGAAAGACAATGTTTTGCTTGCAGTCACTTCCCTACATTCTTCCTTGGATCACCTCTATCACCTGCATGCACATCTTATGAGGGACGCTTAGCATGTCTGCTTCGCTATTGCCTCTGGCTGGAAGGCCCTTCCCCACACAGCCACTCAGCCACCCCATCACCTTCTTCAAATCTTTGTCCAAATTCTGCCTTCTCAGGAAAGCCATTCTTAACCACCTTGTTTAAATTTGTAATTCTCCTACCCTGACTTCCCTTATCCTGTTCATTGTTTTTCCTCCATAGCACTTACCTCCTAACACTACGCACTTTATTTTTTGTTACTGTTATTGCTAGAATGCAAGCTTTGCCCAGGTCGTGATTTCTGTCTGGTCTGTTCCCTGATATATCTCCAGTGTCCAGAATAGCACCTAGTTTACAGCTGTTCCTTAATACATATTTGTTGAGTAAATAAATTGTTTGTATTTACTACAGCAATTTGGGATAGCTTTCTTACTATGTCCTCTAATTAAAATCTGATCATAGCTTTTAATATTGCAAGTGAAAGATGCTTCATTTTAATGGGGATACAACTTGCCTTTTAAGAGTTAACTTTGGTCTCACAGACACAGTCGATGGAGAATGAGAGGCCAGAGCAACACAGGTACTTCTAAAAGCACGCTCATCACAAGTTGCATAAAACGTTTGTTTTTCTTTGAATCGGAAGCGCTGGATGATACCACAGGGCGCCAACTGCATTTATCAGACTTCCTCCCATGGCATCTACAGGACACAGCTGGAAACACGACCTGGTAACAGCTGCCTAGGGAGGAGGCTAGTTAACAACACACATATGCTCTGCAGCCAGGCTGGCTGCCTGTGTCCAAACCCTAACTCGACCTTCTGGTAGGTGTGTAACCTCAGCATGTCTCTTAGCCACTCTGGGCATGTTTCCTCATTAGAAAAATGGAGTTAATGAGAGAATTTCCTAACAGGGTCAGGGGAAGCTTTCAATGAAACCTAAGGTGCCTAAAACAGTTTCTGCACACAAAAAGAATCAGCTAATGACTACTACAGTTACCATCACTACAGCTGGAAGTAGTATCACTACCATTACGATTATCAGTCCAATGAGCATGGGTCCAGACAGAGCGTGCGTAAATTGAGATTCGTAATTAAATTACTTGAGACAATAGAGGAAGTACTGAATGCAGCCACCAGAACCCCTCAAGTTCTGCTCATCGAGACTCACATTTTCCTTGAATAAAATACTAAATACTTAGAGAGTATTCGATTGAATGGAAACTGAGGTAACAGTCTACCTAGGGTGTCTGCGTGCCTCAGTGGGCCTCTGCTTTAATGTATTAGAGGAGGCTTTTGTTTGACCTTCCACGAGAGCAAGACTCCTCAAGAATGGGTCCCCATGCCTCATACTTACAGAAACGCTGCCCCATGGGCCTCCCCACCCTTTTGGATCATCTTCCCTCAAGAGAAGTCAGCATGGGAATTCAGATCTGCCCACAGTGATAACCAAGGGTCACCCACTGGGGGAGGTCAGAAAGTTCTAGATCCCGTTCCTCTTCTAGGGAGGAGGTGTGCAGGCAGGGGCCTGTGGGAATCTGGTCTCAAGACACCAGTCCCAACAGCCTCCCACAGGAGCAGATGGGACCCCGAGAAGCAGCAGTGGCAGTGGGTCCCCAGAAGCATTACTCACAATGTGGGGAGCCTGGCGGCTCATCCCAATGACGGTCCGATTGATCCTCCTCAGCAGCCGCTGCATTATCAGCTGTATGTGGGGTGCAGTGGGGCCCTGTGGGGGAACAGAAGATTGATATCTCTCCTGACTCAGCTTAATTTTTCTTCCAGAAACCTCAGAGGCATGAGGTTCCTCTGTAAATCACATTCTGGTCTTCCCTACCAAGCAGTCTTACTCAAAAGGGATTAACGGTACTATTCACAATAATACATAATGTTGTTACTAAGGATTCAGTTGGAGATAATCAGGTCTAACATTCAAAAGATGGGCATGGGATGCCTCCCTGCAGCCACTGACATGACCCAGTTCTGGGCAGATGCCCATTTTGCCGATTCTGAGCAGGCCAGCGTGCCCCGGGCAACAGACACATGCACAGGAAGTGAAAGGCAGTAATAACAAAGTTCTCACCACCTTCTGCATAGCCAAACTAACAAACAAACAAAAAACAAAACTAAGAAATTTAAGTCAAGGAGATGGTTATGAACTGAGTGAGTGTGTTCAATGTTGAACCTCTAACCCCTTCTGTGATGGTATTGGACATGGGACTTTGGGGACAAGGCGCTGGTCTGATGGGCTAGTGTCCTTGTAGGAAGAGCGACTGGAGAGCCCGCCTTTTCCCTCACACTACGGATGAATGCCGAGGAAAGGCCATGTGCGGACAGAGCCACGTGGGAGCTAGGAGGAACCCTCACTACAAAGCCGACCATCCTGGCCCCTTGGCCTTGGGCCTCCAGCCTCCAGGACTTCCATTACGAGGTTCATGAGCTGTCACAAAACTTATCTCTCGTTCTTTTCAACTAGCCCCTGGTAAAATTGGTATCATTACATGTGGTTTCACTTCAAGTCCCAGAGCCTATCAATGACATTGAGTGAGGACTGTTTTTAAAAGTTTTTCAATTTATTGGGGTGACATTAGTTAACATAATTATATGGATTTCAAGTGTACAATTCTATAGTATATCATCTGCATATTGTATTGTGTGTTCACCATCCAAAGTCAGGTCTCCTTCCATCATTGTTTACCCTCTTTACCTTCTACCTTCTCCCCTTCCCTCTGGTAATCACCATACTCTTGTCTGTGTCTGTGAGTTTTTTGTTTTTGCTTAAGTCCTTCACCTTTTCTATGCAGCACCCCCATCCTCTCTGACAGCTGTCAGCCTGTTCTCTGTATCTATGAGTCTTTTTCTATTTTGTTTGTTCATTTTATTCATTGGATTTCACATATAAGTGAGGTCATATGGTATCTGTCCTTCACCAACTAGCTTATTTCACTTAGAGTAATGCTCTCCATGTCCATCCACGCTGTTGCAAAAGGTGAGAGTTCCTTTTTATGGCAGCATAGTATTCCGTTGTGTAAATGTACCACAGCTTTTTAAACCACTCATCTACTGAGGGGCACTGGGGTTCTTTCCAGATCTTGGCAATTGTAAATTAGGCTGCAGTGAACACAGGGGTGTTTATGTTCTTTCAAATTTGTTTTGGGTTTCTTCTGATATATTCCCAGAAATGGAATCACTGAGTCATAAGGCAGATCCATTTTTAATTTTTTTCAGGTAACTCTATACAGCTTTCCACAGAGGCTACACCAGTCTGCATTCCCACCAACAGTGCACAAGGGGTCCCTTTTCTCCACATCCTTGCCAGCACTTGTTGTCTATTGATTTATTGATGACAGCCATTCTGACAGGTATGAGATGGTATCTTGTTGTGGTTTTAATTTGCATTTCTCTAATGACTAGTGACATTGAGCCTCTTTTCATTTGATAATGGACCATCTATATGTCCTCTTTGGAGAAGTGTCTGTTCAGGTCCTTTGCCCATTTTTTAATTGGACCATTTTTAATGCTGCCAATGCAATGCCTGTTTGCATTGGCAGCCTGACAGACTAACACAGGGATTTAATGGTTTGACTCTGTCAGGTGTGACTTTGAGCAATTATTTAACTTTGTTGAGCTTTAGTGCCTCATAATGTTTATTTTTTTATTTTTCTTCTTTCCAGGTTTTTTTTTTTTTTTTTTTTTTTGATTTGGTGTTATAGTCATTCAACTGCAACTTATTAATATTCAACATGAGTTTTCAAAGTCTTTATCCATTCTTGCTTCACAACAGACATTTTGAAACTCCTCATTAATGCTTCAAATAACTAAATCCTTCCTTCTTTGCTTTCTATTACTTGTTTACTTGCTTCCCATGTCTTTGAATGGAAGTGACTCACAAGACCTACCTACACTGGGGATGCTGCTCTCACCTCCAAAGACACATTTCTGGACTGTAGACCTGACTAGGTATGTAAGTCATAGTAGGGCCTTGGGTGCAGGAATGAAAATTAATAGAGAATCTTCTGAGCCCTTAAGAGATTTTTCCTCCAGCAGGAGAGCGGGGACGTGCGTGTAAATAAGCAAACACAAAGCTCCCTCATGAAGGTCGAGTGCACGAGGGCAGGACGCTTGCCTCTCTTGTTCTTTGCTGTATTCTTGGACCTAGCAAGATGCCTGGAGCCTGCAGGCTGGTCAGTAAGTGTCTGTGAACTGAGTTCATCACACAGGGTACAAAAGGATGATATCCTTAAAAGGAACATGGGGAAGGAGTATGAAGGGAACAAGTAGGGGAGTTTGGGTGGATTGTACCAGCAGCAACTGCTTGGAGGTGTTTACTGTGGCTGGACTTTGAAGAATAAGAACAATTAGGAGACAAAATTTTGGGAGCAGATGAGGGAATCCTGGACCATAAAAAAAGGCATAGGAATGAGTGTCACTACTTGGAGCCTAGAATTAACTGAGGAGATGAGAGACATGTGAAGTTAACTCATACTTTTTAAAATGCTTATGGTGGGAAAAAAACAACAATACCATCACCGCCAACAAAAAAGTTACTGAATTTGCCACTTTGACAGAGCTTCAAGAGCAATAAGTTTGAATGACTCTGCTCATTACAGGGAACATTATCGGGAAGACTAAAATAATTTTTTAATCCAATTAAATCTCCCAACACAGGACGGAAATACATTCAAGTCACTTCTGAAGAGTCATTCTGTGTAGTAAGAAGGTAGACAGAGATACTACATATTGGTTGAAAAAGAGGCTCAGAAGTGGAGGAAGCCCACAGAGCTAGCTACAAGTCCTATGTGGTACCGAGAGGGAAAGCGCAGCACCGTGAGACCCGTCTAGGCTAAGGAGCTACGCAGTAGTGGGGCTGGGGCTGCCGGATTGCTATGCTTGTGATGAATGCTGCGTCATATCCACACATGCTTCATGGGGCACTGTGGCCTGGGCAGGACCAGAGTGCCTGGGGTGTCGCTGCCAGTGTGCGAGCGCTCTGAGCTCCACTTCGGTATGTTAATTCTGGATCACGTGAGTTACTTCCAAAAAATGTTATTGTCATTATGACATGATGGATCGCACATATTTATTTGTTGAAAAATTCTTGGTTTGGACATCAAATTCCTAATCACAAAATTCCTTGGGGAAAACTTATTCCATTTTACAATGGGGGTTTCTTAAAATACATATAAATGGAAAGAAAAAGGCTGAACTCTAATTAATAAATATCAAATAAATAGTACGCTTAGTAAGGTGGCTCCAGGGCCTCTGGGAACAGTAGAGACAGGCAGGGGAGAGGGGCGGCGCCCTCCTGCACTTTCATGGCGGAGGTGGGAACCATCCAAAATGCAGACGTGCCCATGTGATAATGAGCCAGTGAGCTGGACTGGCCCAGCTGGGGTGGCCCTTGAAAGGTGAAGTTAGGAATCACCTATGGGAAGAGGGACAGGGTCCTTCTTATCCTTCAGCAGAACCGAATCTGAAGATTTATGGGCAAGAGAACGGGTCTGGGAAAAACCAACAGTGCTTTCCTGGCTCATGGGACTGACGGTGTGCGTGGTGCCTTGGGAGGTGCTGAGTCTCGTTGGTCCCCATGGAGCACATCCTGCGCAGCTCTCCCACCGGCTAAGTGGAGGCGACACCTGGGCTTGTGGGCAGTGCTAGCCCTGCCCTAGGACAAGGGGGCACCAGGCAGACTCAGTCCCTGGGTGTCAGGGGCGCAGGTGCCTGGTTTATAGTGACGAGGCCAGATAAGAAAACATATCTTCCACTGGGCTCTGCAGGGTTGGTGTCAATATCTAAGGAGCTAAGGAATATCTACAGTGGTGGTGTCAGGTAGCAGAGGTGAAAGGGGGTCCAGGTTTCTGTGTATAAAGGAAACATCTGAACAGGACTCTGGTTCTGAAAAGGGCTCCCAGTGGTGGCGAAAATGAAGAGCCAGGTGAGGGAGGCTGGCCAGGCCCCGCCCCAGCCGTGAGCAGACTGTCTGAACCGAGACTGGGAGAGCAGCTCTAGAAAGCAGGAGCCTCTCCAATCATCTCTGAAACAAGCATAGGCTACACGGGTACCCCGATTCTCAGCTGCCGGGGACCAAGTCACGAGATTAGGAAGGCCAGGAGTGACCCCCATCCTCAGCCCTAGGACTGTGTGCGTGTGGTCTGCGTCAGTGATGCGAGACTCACCACATCTTTCCTGTCCAGCACTTCCAGGATGTTGCTCAGAAGCTGCGCACTCGCCTCATGGTCCGGCTTGCTGGAGTTGTCATCTAACTGGCCGCTGAGCTGGTCTATCAGCAGCATCAGGAGCACGTCCCTGCACTCTGAGACAGGAAAGGGAGGCAGCTCGCTGGGGGTGGGCCACCTCCTGCAGTCCCTCGGCCCGCTCCGAGCCCCAGCTCTTAGGCAAGAACTTCAGCCCTGTCACCTGATTTTTAAGACTAAGAAAATTGTACCTATCCTAAGTAATTGTAGCAAAATGTTTAAAGTATTTAAACATTTAAAACAATGTCAACTTGATAACTGAAAGCACAGTTATATGAAATTAATAAATTAAGCAAGTTCTACAGGTAAAAAAATTGGGTTTAGATAGGAACAGACTCAGAGAGAACAGAAAGACGGTTACTGGGGGAAGGGGCACCGGGGCACTGGGTGAAAAAGGAACAGGGACTGAGAAGTACAGATGGGCGGCTACGGAACAGTCTCGGGGATGCAGAGCACGGCACAGGGTCTGCAGGTGGAAGTGTGGTGATTGTGTGCGGTGCTGGGTGGGCACTGGAAACGTCGGGGGACACTTTGTCAAGTACGTGACTGTCTGGCCACTGTGCTGTCCACCTGAAACCAGCACAAAATGATATTGAATGCCAACTGTAACTGAAAAAATTTTAGAAGTAGAAAAAAATGTAAAACAGTTTATTTTGAAATATTGTACCTAATGGAGACAATTTACTCTAAAATTCTTATAAATACCTAGCTTCACTAGTTGATTTTAGTGCATTTGCCAGACATGCTGCCCATGTTTTCACAGGCACGGCACTTCACAGAGTAAAGCCTGTATCTTCCTCTTGGGCTCTTCACGATTATAAAACATGATTATGATGAGTCCAGATATTCTGGACACTCACAGAAATGACTGCTAACAGTGAGAATACTTCCACTAAATGAAACTAATTAATGGATGCTTGCTCTGGTGTGCAAATACTCCACCTTTCTTGGCCCATTTATCCGTTCTGCATCCTTAGAGGCAGAAATTATCATAGCATATGAAGATGTTTAGTAATATTACATTTCTACTTCAGAGCACTCACTAGCTTTTTATACTACTTCCAACTGGGCCCTTGCAACAGTTAAAATCTCTATGCACACGTTCATAGGGTCAAATATCTGAGTCAAAGAGGCTTCTCATCTGATCTGGTTCAAGTCCTTCCTTCCATAGAAACAGAAGCCGGGACTTAGAGAGCATCACTCTTTTGTCCAGAGTTACATGCTAGCCAGGGGCAAGACCCAGAGGGTTCTCCCACCACCACACACTCCACACTCCTTGCTCGGAGGGGTCCTGCTGGTCCTCACACCCCCAGGCAATACAAATAACCCTCAGGGCATGCTGACCTGGTGGAAAATGCAAAAGAAGTTCCCACAGCAGCCAGTCTTGGATTTACTAGGGGAAAGACCAGGGGTCGGACCTCTTGACAATGTTAACTTTGGGAAGGGAGCAAAGGGGTTTAGACTCTGTGGCTGTGGGCTTGACTCTAACTATAAAACAAACAGTATTTTATCAGTGAGTGTTCTCTCCCCTCCATGGTCTCCTCCTTCCCACTAGTATACTAGTAATACCACCCTACCCCCAAATCCTTTGATTTATAGTGGTTGCCAATTTCTGTAGTGTAAATATTTCCACTGTGGTCAATTCGCACTACTCATGTGATGTGACTGAGCATGGAGTTGAGGACAGGTGCACATAATCAGCTCTCTGGGCTGGAGGCGCCCACCACACACAACACTGCGGACCCCTGCCTGGTTTTGGGGGACATAGTAAGTATGGATCAAAGAAGCAATTATTTAAAAGGACCACCTTTCCAGCTTGCTTGTTACTTCCTGGCTTCCTATTTTGTGGACAATGCTCTCTAATTAATGAAACACTTGATTGTTCTCATTAACGAACATGTCATTTTGCTCTTTTAGGAACTATTGGAAACACTGAACTGACACCACCTTCTCCTTAAAGCTGGTTTCCTAGGAGGGCCTTGAGTGCCAACAAACAGCTGGTGGGGGCATGAATGATTATTTTAAAAAGGGCTGGTGTTGGCTGAAGAAGCCAGACAAGACTAAAATTTCAGCAGGCACTGTTTTTGGTGGAGACTCACCTGACTGCCGAAATAGATTACTCTCTACTATCTTGGTCATGCAGTTCAGCTTCTGGCGTACTAACTGGTTGTCAGGAATGCTCTGAATGAACTTGCAGAAGAGCACGCTGGAAGAGAAGCCCTGCTGGTTAGTGTCTTCACAGTGCCAAGTTCATGGTATCATTACACTTTCCTCTTCTGTCCTGAGATCAGGACATGAAGATGTTTACCTGGAAATCTCTTCCCAGCAACCTGGGGAGTCGTCTCTTCTCTCTTGTTGAGAGACTGTGTTCCTGGCTCACAACAAGCTCAGCCTCAGAGCTGACAGGGCGTGCACTGCTGAAGCACCCTAAGCCTGCACCTGCTTCCAGACCTGCCCTGACACGCCCCCCTGCTGCAGACTCCTTTTTGCTCACCCCCGCCCAGTGAGCATCGCCCCCTGACTCTGCATTCCTGGACTACTTAGGTATAGGGCAGGAAGCATGTTATTATGTAGTTAATTTCAGGTTTGCATGTCTTATTTCCCCAGAGAAAGTGCAAACATCTTCAGAAGTAGGCTTTGTGTCTTCTTTTATATTCTCCCCAGAACTGAGCACAAAAAGGTGTGCAGTTAATATGTGTTAGAAGAGTAACTGCCCACACCGCAGCCCAAGCCCCAGCCAAACAGGGTCTGCTTTTCTGTTAAGAAACAAATGTTTTTTGCTATTTACCTGAGCTCAACAGGATCAAACACAAGTTTAACATCATTAATTATGCTCGGAAGGTACTTCAAAGCTGCCCCCTATAAGAAAAACAGCAATGGGAGATTCAGTTGCTGAGCAGGACAAATATAGAATTTACTGCTTGACCCCAGGAAGAAAAAGCTTGGGTCTGACCCAGGGAACGGGGCACAGACGTTCCTACACTGAAGAGGAAAGCGATGTGACCCACAATCTCCTAACAGGACTGTCCAACCCACAGCCTGTGGGCTGCATGCAGCTCAGGATGGCTGTTAATTCGGTCCAAGACAAAATCGTGAATTTACTTAAAATATTATGAGACTTTTTGTGATTATGTGTCATAATGTATTTAATGTGCGGCCCAAATCAAGTCATCTGTGTGGCCCAGAGATGCCAAGGGATTGGACACCCTAAAATCTTTTTTTCACAAAAGTGAGGAGGCACAGCTTTCTGGCGTCACGACCAACAGGCACTGCCCATTGGGGTTCCTCCTTCCATCTAAGGAGGTGGCTAGCATCTTGGTCTCTCCCTCACAACACTGCCATAACAAAGAGTAATAAAATTTAAATTGGAGTCTTTAGCCCTGGCTGGTGTGGCTCAGTGGACTGAGTGCTGGACTGTGAAGCAGGGGGTCACCAGTTAGATACCCAGTCAGAGCACATGCCTGGGTTGTGGGCCAGGTCCCTGGTGGGGGTGTGCAAGAGGCAACCACACATGGATGTTTCTCTCCTTCTCTTTCTCCCTCCCTTCCCTGCTCTCTAAAAGTAAGTTGTTAAAAAAATAAATTTGAGTCTTTAAAGATTATGTATTTTACATTTACAAAATTGATAATGATGAAAACGATGGTTACTTTGGGCTTCCGGAAAGAACAGGAGAACTATGAACAGAAACCTGTTGCCTATACCATCAGAATCACTGGGCTGAATTCACAGGGGCCACAGAAGCCATTCAAGGGATGTCTGAAAGGGTAGCTTGCATTTGGAAGATGACACCTGAGAATATCAAAGTGTAGTAAACTGAAAACACAGGTTTCCCCCTGCACTTTCTGTAATGCATACTAAAATCCACAAGCTTTCCACGAATTATGATTTACTTTGTCTCCCACCAAGACTAGTTCTATTTTTTCCCAGGGCATCCTCCCTGACAACAGCAAAAGTTACCCATGAAGCCATTCTGACCTTGATCTTGACGGCTTCCTCCAGGGGTCTGTCCATTAGTATGTTGAAAGAGAGAAATAATTGGCGGATTGAGTTATTAAATTCATCTCCATCTTCGCTTTGGCCATAAAATCTTAATAGGAAAAAGGGAAAAGCAGTGAGACTTTCCGTCTTTAGAAGAAATTTTCAGGCGTATCTGTTGCCTAAACACAGCTGGAGGCCCAGTCCCTGGCCACCACTTCTAATCGCACAAGGAGTGGTCATGGGGTGTGCCAGGCTGGTTCCCCGGAGAGCCCAGTAGGCTGAGAAGACGCTGCCACAGGACACTGCCTCCAGGAGTGATCTTTGGGTGCTGCCCTACCACCGAACTCTCCAGCTGGCCCACTGCCATCGGCTGGTCAGACGGAGTTCCTCAAACTCCCTCACCCTCCCTTGCTGTGCTGCTCTAATCGTTTTCTCTCCTCTCATCAGGCCCTCATCACTTGAGCTAACATTTCAGACAATGGGTGGAAAAGCTTCTCAACCCAGAAACGTTCTGAACCAGCCCAGGCTGCAAGTCTGTGAAGGTCACTCTGTCCATGGAAGTGGCCGCGTGGGTGATGGCCTGCTGTACAAGGGGCCTCCCTGGACACAGGATACCTCGGTCTTCAATGACACGTGCTCATTTTGATTAAAGTCCTCTGCTTGTCAAGGTTTGTCCATCAACTGAAAAATTGGTTCTTCCGCATCAATAAGTATTACTGGACAAATGTGATACTTTCTCTCTCTGTTTCATTTTTGCTTTTTATCCATAGTGACAAATTCCTGTCCTTAAAAATTTATAAATATAAATTCCAATTTAAACTTTATCACATGTATAGGTGAAGATAGGGTGTGTGTACTGAATTTTGATGAGTATAATGTTTTAAAATCAATCAACCACTTGAATTTTTCTTTTGTAAATGATGTTTTTGTTTTTTATCATTTAGAGATGTTTGTCATACATCATTTCTTGATTTGTAAGAGCCTTTAATCAGTAAAGCTATTCATCTTTGATCTGCACTATATGTTATAAGTTTTTTTTCCAGGTAACTTGTTTGCCTTTGCTTATAATTTTTAAATATATGATTTAAAAAAATACTCATGCTTGAATCTACAGAGTTTTTCTGTCTGCCCTATAAATACATGTTAACAGTTGGGAAATCCCACTGTCACTGAAGGCTTGGATGGTATGCAGTCGTGAGAGCTCCTAGAAGAGGCACCTCGTGCTCCCTGATCTCCTCCTCCCTGCGTGGTGCAGCTGGTGTTCCAGGACTCCAGACTGGGAACCATCCTCTCTCTGTTGCTTAGGCTTGCCAGGTAGCTGAGCATGGTGTCAGCAAGGAAACTCACACCTCAGCAAGCACTGCCCCACACAACCACTGCCACTTCCCCTCTACTACCACCAACAGCCATGGTCCTAGATCTGCACACCCCACAGAGGATGGGAGCCCCTTGCGGTATGGAATCCTGCCACAGGAATGTGCTTCCGTGGGGCTGCCATCACCAACAAGGCTTCCAGCAAACTGCATGCCTAAGTCCTCTGTCATTGCAGCCCCAGGAGTTCTGCTGACCCGGAAGGACTTCCCACAGACCTTCCCTAATGGTTTCCCAGCCCACCTCTACCTTCAGACCTGACGTTCTGAAAGTTGGCCCCTGGGTGACCCAGGAGCCCACAGGGCTGAGCACGAGCCCAGGATTAGGGAACACACCGCGAAGAGAAGAGATGTCATCACATCTTATTGCAGTGAGCATTACCTCAGGTAGAGCACTCTGGATTGGATGATAAATCTGAACAAGTACTTTAAGGCTTTCAAAGCAAGAAAGAGCAATTCCGTCTTGCTGGAGTCCTCTGCATTAGCCACATAGAAGTTCAGTACCTTGGAGAGTTTCCTTAAGAGGGTGAGAAAGGAAACAATGTCAGTGGGGCAGAGTGGTCCTCAGAGGTTTGGGGTGTGCCACAGAGGTGGGGGGCTTGGCATAGTGGGGAAACAGAGTCACTACAATCCCGGTCCCTTCTCTACCACGCCCTGAACAGGGAAATTAACTCCTTTGCAATTAGTTTCCTCGCCAGTCTAGATTCGGAGCTTTCCTTCTGCTTAGAAACGGGGGGTGGTTTCCTTCCCTTTGTAGGATTTTACCACAGGATAAAAAAATGAAAGAGTTGGGGATTCAAACCCTGAAGATATTTTAGCCGCTGGTATGTTATACAAGTATTTTTAGAGGCTCCTTGTTAGGGAGAGTTTGTCCATCTGAGGCAGTCACGTTAAAAGATGTCTAATTCCCTCTGATCTGCCCAAACCCGGTGGAACACTTAAATGTGGAGGTAGATGGAGTATCATTACTGTGGGAGGAGAACACCACCCCTGGCTCCGCACTCCCAACAGAGAGCCCTGCTCTGGGGCTGCGGAAGGCTCTTTTTGTCTTTCTAGCATCTTTAGATGAGACACTGCCTTAATCTTCTGCTAGTTCACACTTTTGAGGGCACCGATATTTGGAACTCTCCTGGGATCTCTGAGTTTTCTAAGAAACAACCCACAGGAAGCATGTGAAATGAACCCCTGCCCTGTGGAGTGCTGCGTCTGGCTCTGTGTGACGGAGATCCAGTGCCAGGGTTACCTCGCTGTGACGACTGCTGCACAGGAGGTCGAGCCGCTGGCTGCAGTCAGCCTACCATGGCGCAGCGCCGCTCCCCTCAACCCAGTGGGTGCTGCATCCTTGTGTTAGTCAGCGCCTATGCTGTGCAGGGGACCACTGTTGGGTCACTTCTGTTTTATCCCATTTAGGGACTTTCATGCAAATAAAACCAAGAACTTCCTTGTACAACTCAGAAAAGGACACAAGAGATGAATGATTTGGCCTAAAGATCAGCCAGTAGCAACTGCCATGATCTGGCAAAAGCCATTGTCAGAAAGATCTTTGCCAATCTCTGCTCCATTGCTGTCACCACTGACCACACTGCTTTGCACAGCAACTAGGATGCAAAGGGGTGGGGTGGCAGGCTGCACAGCATACGTGATGGACCGAGCACTCCCGGGCAGAGTGTGAGTGAACTGAGCTGTTCTCCTCGGTCACGGCTCACAAACCCAACACAGAAAGACTACACTGTGGAAGAGGGAGACACTACTCCCTCTTAGGCCAAAGAAGGAAAAATGAAATCCTTTCCTATCTTATAAATACTAATTCTCCTAGATGTACTTTTGCTGGATCCACTGTTTGCTCCCTCTGGGGCCTCATGCTAGTCTCAAATACACCTAATACCGAAGATCCTGGGTATGGTCGCCTGCCCTGACTTATGCTCTGCGTCAGGCGTGTCAAACTCATTTTCACTGGGGCCACATCAGCCTTGCAGTTGCCTTCAAAAGGCTAAAATAATTTTAGGACTGTATAAATCTAACTACTCCTTAACTGTTAAGTAGTTGAAATTATATTTGGCCCTTTGAAGGCAACCATGAGGCTGATGTGGCCCCTAGTGAGAATGAGTTTGCCGCCCCTGCTCTACGGCTTCAGCTCCTCACCTGGATGGTCTGCCTTCTTAAAGATACACAGCCTTTTCTGTCCGTCATTCCCCTGAGGGAAGAGGCTGAGCATCACACCTGTATCAGGGTTAGAGCACTTACACACGGTGCCTCTTCCACTGGGAAGCTCAGAACAAGGTTCTGAGCTGGACCCAGGTTTACTGAGCCCATGACCCTCTCATTTCTCAACAACCATCCCAGTTAAGGGTGCAAATCTTGCAACCTGACAATAGGCCACACCCTTGACCTCTACTTACACATATGCCAAAGTGGCGCTGAAGTGCTTGTAAATGTAGGTTTCCAGGACAGGGTTGAAGTTTTGGAACTTGATGTCTCCTATCAGTGAAATAATGAAGACCTGCCAAAGGTGAGACATAAATAAATAGCATCACCACACAAGCCCTAGGCATTCTGTCAGCAAACTGTATTTTTACTTTTTGTTTTCAAGCCTCATCCAGAAACACTTTTTTTCATTGCTTTTGGAGAGAAAGGAAGGGAGAAAGAGACATCGATGCAAGAGAGAAGCTTCGATTGGTTGCTCCTGTACACACTCAGACTGGGAATTGAACCCACAACCTTTTGGTACAGGACAACACTCTAAGCAAGTGAACCACATTGGCCAGGGCAGCAGACTAGATTTAATGTTGGTTTGCAGCCTGCTGTTTCTTCATCAGGTTTGCAGCATTCTCACTTTACTATTCCAGAGCTGAAGTCAAGCCTTAGGTTCCATTTTATTGAACATGAACAGGAATGACTATTAAGTGTTGGGCATTGTGCTAGGTGCTGTGCAGACACCAACGAAAGCCACCCTGGCCCTGGGGAGCTGACTGTCTCAAAAAGAGTCCAGCAGACCTGTAACACAAGTCAGGGCAGACTGTGGGACAGGAGGGAGGGGACACAGACAGGGGCTTCCTGCAAGAAGACTACACTGCGACCCAAGGATGCAGCCTGTGAAATATTCCTTGAGTTTCTCCTCCTGAGGGCAGGGTGAATGACCCAGCAACTGAACATTATCTGACTTCTGCTTCCCAATTTCATGCTCGTCTTGCTACCAAAAGCATAATCTACAAATGATCTCTTGGTGCCTACTCATGCCGGAAGCACACAGAAGGAGTTCCTGAGACTCCCATGTATGCCCTGTGCCCTCTGCTCTGTCTTGCAGGGAGGTGTCTCCAGACCTTATGGTGCAGAGCTCAGGTCCACAGTCTCTCCCTCCTGGAAACCTGGCCAGGTGTGACCTCAGCTGGAGGCACTTCCTCTCTTTATCTAACACCCTTACCTTTCATGCCCTGGACACTGCCCAATTGTACCAAGGTTCTCCAAGCTGGTGAATGACCTAAAGCTGCAATTCACCTTCCTCCTTTGCTGACAACATTCAGGTAAAGCTCTACACTGAGCTTAAACACCAACAATGGGAAAAATACTGCTTGGCTTGGATGTGTCACTGTTTCCCCCTTCACCACCTTCTCAGGTCACCTCTCCTGGTCTAGATTTCAGTTCTTAGAATGGACGGTGTGCTAATTACTTTGCGCGACAGATTTAATTGTCTGCAGGGATGTGTGTCATACATATACGAGATGAAGACTCATCTCTGACTTGTAAAAT
Source organism: Glossophaga mutica (assembly GCA_039655065.1). Classification (NCBI taxonomy): domain Eukaryota; kingdom Metazoa; phylum Chordata; class Mammalia; order Chiroptera; family Phyllostomidae; genus Glossophaga; species Glossophaga mutica. The sequence continues at coordinate 60,679,736 of CM077311.1, forward strand.
CAGTCTCCCTCACATGAACACACACACACAGGCAACAAGCCACAAGCACTTTTGTTAATGGTTTCTCCTGGTTCTTGGCCAGACAGCTTTCACGTGAGTTAAAGTGGTTCCTGATTTCTAGTGTCATACAACCTTGTTTTCCCTCATGAGAAAGAGAAAGCACATCAAAATTGAGATCTAACAAGAAATAGAAAAAAGAAAGGCTTTGAATATAAGTGAAATGTTTCTAATTTTACGGCCAGAAATTTAGCCTCAAGAAATAGTCAAGACAGATGTATACAAATATTTATGTAGGAGGCTATTCATCACAATTGTTTATAATAAATGAGTAACTAATAGTTGAAAGAATAAGCACTAGTTAATAGGTTTAACTGCTTACCAGTGCATCAAACACAAGAAAGTCGTATGTTTCATCGTCTGACATTTCCATCATTATGTTAAAAAGTGCATCTAGTGTATCTTGCAAAAACTGAGGAAAGAAAAACAGAGGTTATTTGTGCTTTTGGTTCAGCTACGTACTGCAGAAATTCGGGGATAATTAAGCTTCAATAGCATAGGTTTAAAAATAGCATTTTCTTAAAAATCACACACGTGCTTCCCAGTGTAGCCAACAAGTTTCATGTTTGCAATGACAGGTTTGATTTAAAGTGTTGAAGTAATGACACAGTGGGTATATTTCTAAGTATGACTATATAAACATACCTTAACGATCTCTCCTCCTTCCACCTCCTTTAACTTCTTTAAGTTGTGTTTAATGTTCTGGGAGTTCGAACGCCAATTTAACAAGCCTAACAGGTCAACTAGGAGAAATGACCACAAACCATAAACATTAGACACTGGTAAGAAAGAGCAACCCAGACCATTTCAGGGTAGAGCTACGGAACTCTCTGAAAAAGACAATGGTTCTTAATGGTGGGCAATACCTTATGTATTATTCAATTTACTGTGTCCTATCTGAATCAGAGAAAACCCTTGCAGTCTTTCATTTTCCAAAGACAAACATATTAACTAATAAAGTACATAAAATGATACCTGAATACAATTCACATTTTGCAAATAATGACACCCCAGCCATACCTCGCACACTCCTGCCTTGCTTAGTTCCGCTGCACCTACTTAGTTTCTCCCTTGTCACTAATGTGTCCCCGTGGGTTCAAAGGGAAAAGGGAACTTACATACACACATTAATTCATTTAAACATCACATCTACACTGTAGAGCAGATTCATTTTTTTTTCCTTTTTTTAAGAGGAAACTGCAGTTTTATAAAATGGAATTCCTTGCCTTCGGTTATACAACTGCCAGGGAGTGGTAGGGATGGAATTTCATTACAGATTTATCTGATCCCAACCAATCACGTTGTTGCTGCTCTGACATCCTGCCTGCCTGGGGTCTGCTGAGAGACAGACAAATCATGTAAGTTGCTAAGAGGCAAAAGATTTATGGCTCTTCAGGTAAGTCCAGGACAAAAATCTTGATTTTTGCATTTAAAATGCAGAATTTTGAATTTTTAAGCCACTTACAGCTTTAATGAATGCTGAGCCACTAAAGTGTCCCAGGAAAATTAAGCAGGTGTCTGGACTGTTACTACTTTAATGTTCTGTTTAGTGCATCGAGCTACTATTACTAATAACAGAGCTTTATCTATTAAAGCAGCAATACACAGTTTTTAATTAATGAATACACACATACATATATAAGTAGTTGAAAACATACACCGTTCATTAGAATAGTCCATTTGTGTCACAGGTATTCTTGTTTTATTGGCTTGTGTATTGTTTGTTCCCTCAGAAGTCTCCAAAACCCAGTGCCTACAGACCCCCATCGTCAACAGAATCAAGTGCCAACACCACTCACGGAAGCAGTGAGGCCCCCCTGTGGCCCCCCTGCCAGCCCCAATGGCCACCATTCTCTTCTTACGCGCAGCAGTCAGACCCCACCCGATGGCACGCTCTGGAACAGCTCCTGGGCTTTGCATGCATTCTTCTCTGTCTGAAATGTACCCCACTACTATGTATTTGTAAGCTCCTACTTAAATTTCAAGACCCATCTCTACCTTTATTCCCTCTGGGAAAAACTTCCCAATCATTCTCTACTGTGGGTACTCCTTCCCATGTACACACACACACACACATACATGTGCACACACACATACATGTGCACACACACAATAACAAAAAATACACTTGGTGTCTCTTTCACTCTTCCCATAGATTTGAGCCACTTAAGGCAGAAGCATACTGCTTTCACATTTTTATAACCCTACCTTGCTGCTAGGTACCTGGCAGGTGTTCAATACATGTTTGATGAAAGAAAGAATGAATGAATGGTGGATGAAAAGAGAACCAGTAGTCCTGAGGAATCCGGTCAGGTGCTCAATACAATTCTTCAATTCATTCCTTACTCCCTCCCTCCCTCCCTTCTTTCATTACTTAATAATAGGCCTTATGCTAGGCCTGTTCACAGGCACTGCCCTTTTCTGGCTTCCCATCCCTCTTTCTGCCGCAGGCCGGCCAATTGTACCACTCCGCTCACTACTTCACTCACTGCTGCCTGAGGAAAAGGATTTAGATACTACAGTTGCCCAGCAGCTTTAGGCACCTGCAAAGACACCATCAGTTTGCCCAGAGGTTCACTCCCTAAGACACTGGCATGCCCCCTCACCACTTCTCTAGGGAATACATCTGGCATCTGCTGTATTCTAGCTCTTGGGGCCAGAAAAGCAGTGGCAGAGCATCAGGGAGACAGGCTGGGCTGCTGTGTTTCTGTGATTCATGCCAGCTGATGCACGCAACTCTAGCTAATCTTCCCTACTGTGTAACATCTATTCCCTGTATAAATGTACTGTAACTGTTCATTCATTACTGTCAATGAACATTTGGGTGGCTTCCAGGGTTTTGAGCTCACAACAACTCTGCTCTGAACATTCTCATATGTCTTCTAGTCTCGAGGTGCAGCAGCTTCTCTGAGACATTAAACTGGAGGGGACTTTCTGCATCTGCAGGAATGACCATGTTACGCTGTACCAGGTTTTATCACGTCATCCAAAGTTGTCCCAGTTTCCGACCCAAGAAGTACATGAGAATTCAGGATGCTCTAAATGACAGTCCCAAAACCGAGGCTACAGAATACTTTTGGGAGAGGATTAGACACTGTAACATTTAATAAAGACAGAAAAACCATACACTTTGAAGTTATATATCCATTCACAGACCCAAGACCCCCACTTACGACCTTAGGCAAAATATTGTAGCACTTTAACTCGATTTTCTGATCCATAAACTGAGCTTACTAATGGCAATGCTGGGGTCTGCACATGCTCAGGCTGCCTCACTGTGAATGGACTGGCATGGGGCTCTAGCCTGCAGGAATTCCCTTCCTCCTTTCCTGGAACAACTCATGTATCATAACCCTCCATCTGGGACCAGCATCAAGTGATTCCATGGAAACCAGTCTGTTCTCATTTTGAAAAAATTAATGAAGAGTGTACAAGTTCTGTCTCTAACAAGGGCTGGTGGCTTTTAACCTTTTGAGTCTGAACAGGCCTTCTAAAGTCTACAGAGAAATGCCTTTGGTCTCAGTCTCTGTGGAAAGAACGGCTGCCCTGTTGTTCAGGAACGGCCAAAGGCCCGCAGAGATCGGTGGTGTGTTAACACTCTCCAGCTTCTTCTTTCTCAGAATAAATTACATCGGTTCGTTATCTTTTATATCAAGTTAGAGGAAAGCAGCTACATGAAGAGCCCACAAGGGCCCTGCTTTCTCGGATGCTCACAACATCCTGCTGGTCTCCCCATCTTGCCCGTACCTGCCGCCTCTTCCTACCCCACCCATGCTGATGGAGACCATGCCTCTTTGGTCTAGATCAGTTTGCCTCCTTAAACCTTCTTTGGGACAGGATATTATTTACAACTTTTTGGTATGACAGGATGAGTTGTCCTGGGATCTAAACACTAGGAGTGAGATGACAACAGGGGAAAGAGGACAGTCCCCGATGGAGCCCCGGTGGTGATGGTGGAACAGGGCACACCCGTGCTGTCCAACACCAAGGCCACCAGCTGCCCGAAACTACTGCACCCCTGAAAATGGGCTGAGTGAGGTGAAGGAACTGAATCCATAACCTCATTTGATTTTAGTTAAATGTCACAAGTTATGCAACGCCAGTGGCTGTCACAGCCAGGAAGCCTGGGTCTGGAATGTTTAGAAGCTGGGCGGTATGGATGCCAGCAGGCCCAGTACTTACATTCTGCTCCCTAAAAGCTGACGTGGAGCTACTAAGCCACATAACAGTATGGCTATCTCTAACAGAAATTCCTTTTAATCCGAATTAGGGGTTCATTTTTAAGCTTTTACTACTTTTCTTTGAACTCTAGTCTCTGGGAAATATGACTGACTAGATGTTTCATAAATTCTATCCCTCTCAAATATCCCTTGAGAGTCCCCAAAGCACATGAATGCTTTCTTCGGACTGTCTGCGGTTCTAAGGCTTCTCTCCAGCTAGTGCTCAGCTGGTTATTCAGGATGCTTTGTCCACACTGTAGTTGTGATTCCTCACTGGTCCTGAGAGCACGTTAGCGCAGCTTCCACTCACTCCTCCGCCACCTTGGGTCCCTCACATGGATGCTCTACATAGTCTACCAACACACTTAACATGTGACCTTTTGAAAATTTGGAAAATACCAAGAATAAAGAAAATAAGAACTATCTAAACTTTTGCAGTTACTCCTTTTCATCTTTTTCTGTGTTCATAAGATAATGATGATGATGGTAATAAGAACAGTTAATATCCATATAATGTCCATAACAGTTTATGAGGGGCTAGACACTTTCATGTATTTTAATTTACTTCATCCTTTGAAACATATACTATTGTTACTCCCATTTTAAAGATAAGGAAACCAAGTCACAGAGAGATCGAGTGACTTGCCTAAGAGGAAACAGCTACTAAGTGGAAGAGCTAGGATTGAACACAGGCAACCAGCTCCAAATGGTCTTCATATATTTAAATGATGCTGAGATTTTTACTCTGCATAATATTAAATTTTTTTCATGTCTTTGATTATGTTTTAAAGTATATTTGGCAACTGCATATATTTTGTCATTTTTAAGTCCAGTGTATAATTCAGTGATTCAAGTATTGGACATTTAGTTATTTCCACTCTTCCCCTATTATGAATCACAGGGGAACGTCTTTATACATTAATCTTCATAAGCACCTCTCATTGTTTATTTGGGTTCAATTTCTAGGGGTCAAATCACTGGGTCAAAGGGTCTGAACACATTTTCTATCTTTGAGACACCTTCTAAGTCAATTCCATAAATACTGTAGCATTTCACCTGCTATCAGCAGTTTATTATATTTACACTTTACCTAGCAAGGATGACGTTACTGATACGAGTTTGTCATGCCATCTGTGAAACACCAGAAAGTCTTCTGGCTTAAATTTTTGCTTTTGTTTTATCTTAATCAACAGATTTTTTTTTTGAGCAGTATGAAGTTTATAGGAAAATGAAGCAGAAAGTATAGAGTTCCCACAAATCCCTTCATTGCTCCCCAGTTTCCCGGTAACATCGTACCATTCTGTGGTACACTTGTCCCAATTAACATAGTTTACTAACTAAAGCCCATAATGTACATCGGGGTTCACTCTGTGTAGTACATTCTGTGTGTTTTAACAAATATATAATCACCTGGATCTGTTACAATGTCATACAGTACAGTTATACTGCTTTAAAATCCCCTGTGCTCTACCAATTCATCCCTACCTCTCTCCCCGAGTCCTTTGCAACCACAGATCTTTTATATTATCTCCAAAGTTTTGCCATTTTTTCTGGCTTAATTTTTGATGAGTGTGTTTTTACTTTCCAACAGATATCTGCTTTGAACTTCACTCTTTTAAGCCTAGATACTTGTCTAAGTTGAAATACCAGTCATGTTCTCTAGCCAACTATGATTCATCAAAAACAATATTGACCCTTCTAAAGATAAACAACCTCTGATCCTTGACTGCACCTTATTCTAACCTGTCTTGTCTCAGTACTGCCCTAGAAAGAGCCCTTACCAGGTACTCAACCAAGTCTTCTAAGAGGACAGAGGCAACGAACCCAATGCATAGCATGGGGTGACAGAATTTCTAAGGCAAATCCTTTGAGCAGCTGATTACTGGCGCACTGTGTTTGGTAGGACACCTAACACTTTACGTACATTAAATGAGTGAGAGGTAACTACAGGCTCTCAGATGCCATGATATATACCAGAGAGGTTAAGAGATATTAGAGATTTCAAGGAGGAACAAAATGAAGCCCATTTTAACAATTCAGCTGATTATACAGAAAAAATCCCTGACTGCTAGGGAAAACCTGGGAAAGAGGAGACCCTCTGGGGGATGGAGGGAACCCCCTGCCCCAGCCAGACCTGTCTGTGCAGGCGACAGGCTGCGTTCCCCAGCCAGGGTCCTCCCCCAGCACTCACATCTCTTGTACTGATTATACAAGACACATTATCGGAGGTCTTTGCTGCCTTGAAGGAGAGAAATGTAAGAGTTTCTAATTTTTCTAAAGAATCTAAATGTAAGTTAGGTTCTTAATTTCCTTTCCCAACCCATTTTAAGCTATTATTTGAATACATTTTATAATTTAAAATGATTTTTTCCACAGGATGTGCTCATTTCAGTACAAAAGCTGCAAAATAGCAATTAATTAAATCAGTTGTTAAAAAATGTGTAGCGCAATTAATGCCAATTCTCGATACCTGTCAAAAGACTTGTATATTGAAGCCTACAGGTTGCTACAGGAGCAGTCAGAACTAATGTTGACTCATCCAAATGCTCAGACTCCGTTTACTACATACGTCACAAAATCCAGAAAAGACACCTTAGTGGGTCCTGTTAATAAATGTATCTATAGGTTTGACAACATTAGAAAATACCAAAATACTTTTTAATCCTGTTTGAAAGATGGACAACAAAACCTCAGAAGGAGCTGAGCTGTTTGGTCGAGTCCAGCAAAGGCTCCCAGGAGGACCAAGCAGAGAATGCATTCTGGCGTCAAGCCATCACCGTACCTACCATTCTGGGTGAGCTTTGTGGAGCAAATGACAGTGGCAATCTGAAAGCTATCTTTTGTGCTGTCCTTGGCTGGGGTAAAGTTGGCCAGGGTTTTGGATGCCTGGAGCTCTTTTTCTTCCATTTCTACCTTGGTTCCAGGCAGGGTAAGGTAGTACTTGGCATCTTCCATCTTCTTGTTCTCTCCCTGAAAAGGCAGTGTGTCAGCAACACCAAATGACGCGCGAATCCTGACATGCCAATGAAAAGGGTATCTCTCGTGGACATAATGCATTTCCAGCAGAAGAAATGAGGCCATACCAAATTACACCTAGATCCCTTCCCAATGGAGACCCTGCAAAACCTTCCCAGGGCCAGAGCTCAGAAATAATTGCAACATTGTATGGAAATGGAGTAAGTGATGAGCTAGGCCAGGATTAACCTAGGTCTCTGGTATAAATAAATATGTATTACAGAATAAGGTTGAATTTCATTGTCTTAAACCTCTAAATGGTCACAATTGTACATCGTTGAGCTACCTGGGTTCACTGGGAAGAAATGGCTTGCCGTGCCTTTCAAAGCTGTTTATGAACTAATAACAGCTCTTAAGAAAAATACAGATCAGGTAGATACATCTCAAAACTGCTGCCAAGTCTTCGATACGGCTGGGTAAATGAGACCTTCTGGCATCTAATTCCTACTTTAAAATCTCAGTAGATATGATAGCTCTGGAGCAGTTAGAGGACAAAACTATCAGGGAAGGAAACAGGCCCAATCACAGAGAAATGGTGCCTACTTCATGATGATAATGAAAACCACGTCCTACCACACACACCACACTCGGACCCAGCCCTTGACGGGTCCCTGCCTAGGAGCGCCATCTGCAGGGGAAGGAGTCAAGCTGAAAATGTGATGCAGTCTCTGCAGAAAGGGATGGGACACCCACCCTGCCCTGCAGCTGGTGGGATGCAGACCTCAGGGTTTCCTCAAAGGGGCAAACACCTAGCTCTAGAGAAATTTTTGACATTTACATGCATAAATCTGAAAGGAACCTCCAGAACCCCTTTTAGAAAGAGCAAATATTTCTTCAGTCATTTCCCAGGCCTCATTCTGTTTGTACCACCTTATAGACCACCAGGTCATGCCTCCCGTCCTGCAGGGTGGTGCCATCTGGGTTCATCAGCCTCACAAAGGCCACCCCAAAGGCTCGCTCCGATTTATCTCTGGCTGAAAAGACAGAAATAACGTGTCTGAGCAGTGCAGAAAGATTACCAGAAGTGCTGGCGATGACATCTGACGTTCTGCTCTGAGGCATGATATTCACCCAGCACAGGTGAGCAAGTTACAATAATCCATCCGTGCTGTGTGTGCCTTTAGCCTCCCTAAAGGAAGTATTTCCCAAACCAAAATCTCCTGGTAGCTCCAGGTATGCTCCTCTCTCTGGGTTTACAAATGAATTGGACCAGCAACCACTGGGTTATCGAAATCAGAGATACAAGTGTCCACACTGACTCCACCCCATGTCAACTCCATGCCCTGAACACTCCTAGAACTTCTCCCTCCCTCCCTTCTGTTCCTCCCCAAGTTCAGGTCACCCCCACCTCTTCCCTTGGTTTCTACAGGACCTCTCTCTCCAGTCTTTCTGTCTCTAGTCCTATCTGCCATCACTTACTCAACACTGCAGCTAGAGTGAGATTCCAAAACCAAACCTAATCAGGTCAACCACCCTGCTCCAAAACACTTCCAGCAGCTTTCTGCTCTCCTCCTCCGTCCCAGACATTAGCCCAAGTGCCGGGAGAAGTGAGGGTGTGTGCTCTGCGCCATTTGGGGAGGACAGTCCCCTCCCAATTCCTGCTCTTTGGGTCTGAACTCACTGCATCCCCTACTCAGACGCCGATGGCCAGGTGAATTCGGGGCCTATTCTCACCACCCACACAACTCTACAGTCTGCTGTGTCTCCCATGTCCCCACATTGGCTAAGCAGTAACCCACCTTCTTTGTCCACTTCCATTCTGACAACCACCTGGGCGGTGTCCAGTATGAGGACATTATGAACAAAGCTGTCACATACCAAACCACCCCCACCACCCCCATAAACACCCTTGAATGTCTCCTCCAGAACATGGTTCAAAAGAACCTTCATCTGCCACAACCTGGCCCCAGCCTGCCTGGCTCCAGACTGCAGAGGCGCCAACCCAGGCTCTGTCACTTACTAGCACTGTGAATGTGGCCAAGCACTTAACCTCTCTGTGCTCAGTTTCTTTATATATAAATGTGGATAAAAGTAGTACATACTTTATCGGATTGTGGATATCAACCAGGTACAGTGTAAACAGAGCTCCACTGAGTGTCTGCTACACACTCAAGCTTGATAAATGCTAGCTTAGCATCACATGGAGCCATACGGAACCGCCGATATTTGACTATTTGATACTGACTAACAAAGAGGCCATTTGATGGTGCTTGGCCTAAAATTACGATTGCTCCCCCTGCTCCCCCTGCAGCCCTGCTGAGGTCACTCTGGTTTTCAAACACTTTTTCCACTGTCACCCTTTGGTGGGCTATCAGCTCACCTTCAGGTCTCAGCTAAGATGGAGGAAATCTCTTGCACGGACCCCCAGCCAGGGTGAGTCGCACTGCTCTGAGCGCCCCGACAGCTCTGGCTGCTGCTGGAGCCCATGCTGCTATTATGAACTTAACCACATGTGTTCTTGCTCATCTTCCTCACGGCCACAGAGGACTTCAGAGCAGTGGCCGAGTCCTATCGGCTGTGATAGACCCAGGGCCTGGCCTGTGGTCTGGCACACGGGTGTGCCCAGCACATTCAGTTTGAAATAAAGAACTGCATTTCTACTCAGTGCCGAATTACAAGACACTTGCAGAAATTTTTCCCTCTGGCCACACTTCAGGGCGGCCACTTCATTATCTGTAATCTGAGACAACAGATTAAACAGTTTCTTATTAAACAGTTTTCTCTCTGTGGTACTTTTCAGCAATAAGGCCACACCCAGTGTGGATGTTTAAGAGGGAGGTAAAACACTTCCTATTCCTGTCTGACTGGGAAGCCCCTTCTGTCGTAGGGCACCTGTTAGCATCTTACAAAAATTCAGTATTCACAGACCCATTTTTGGGAAATTCTGATACAGAATAATAGCAGAGATCTTGAAAGTCCAGGGGAATTTTTTTTTTTGTTCTGATTTCCTTAGCACCAACCAGTCAGTTCCAGTTTCTGAGCTCTGCAGACCTGAGAAAGCACTGCCCAGTGAGAGGAAGCGTTTTTATGGAGGTGGCATGGGCCTCCTGGTACTCACATTCCTGAGACGATCGGTGACGGAAGGTGAACCTTATATGGCAGTGACCAACCTCCTCTATAGCAATGGACACCTGCAGAATAACAGGAAATTCATCATCTATATGTACACATTCCTTTGTGCTCACAGTTCATTTCACAGAATTAGGCTCAGTTTTAGAGTCTGATCACAGCACCAAGTCCTACAAAGTGTGATTTGGTGAAGGTTTTTTTCAAAGGAGATGGAGCCACTTTCAAGCTCAAAGACTCTCAGGAGAAGATCATCTTTGCTGTTTACAAAGAGTCTGAGAATGGAGATATTACAAATTTCTAGTGTTTTCTTAAGTATAAAGCAGGAGATATTTCAGAGGGAAAGACCAGCCCTTTGAGGTTTACACATTTCAGACTTCAAGGTACATATTTATATGGTATTAATTTGAGTCCTAATAGAAGATATATACTAGGGACAAGGAAGACTTTGCTGCTTATACAATGAAGTGGGACAGCAAAAACAGAAATACGGAGCAATGAAAAGAACAGAGAATTTCTGACATCATTATGTCAGAACAGTTAAGTCCTGACATAATGATGTGATGGAATATTACACAAGTATCTAAAAATACACTTCTGAATACATTTAAAGCTTCGAGATAAGTAGTTTTTAAAAGCACAATGTACATTTGTATAAACAGCATAATTCAAGACAACTGACGTATATAATACTGTGGACAGTAGTTACTTTGGTATTGAGATATTAACACAAATGTGTCTTTTCTGAGTTTTCTGTGGAGAACGCAGAAGGCTCCGATGATGAGAGACAGCTGGCGGAGCCCGGGATTCGGAAGCGTGCTCCAACTCAGGCTCTGACACTGAATAGCTGTAGGATCTTGGAGGCCACTAAGTTCTTGGACTCCCAGGCACCTGATCAGAAAGGGCATTACAGCCCTTTCTGAATGGTTTAGTTGCAGGGCTATTGAGAGGTTCACATGAGAGGATGGATCTGAAAAGCACTTTGCAGTTTGTAATACATATATCTAAATGGAAAAGAGGCCCAGAAAACTTGCTCAGAGGACAAGAAGAAAAAACTGTGAGGCCGCTCCTTGCAGAGTGTGGGAACTGCCATTTGGTTGTGGGCCCTCTGGCAGCCTCTTATGTCACTGCATCCAGTCTCTCTATTCAAATTCTACACATTTATGAATGAGAATGCCATTTAAGAAGTTTGAGTTTCTTAAATACTCTTCTGCAGAATTGTAGTGATAAGTTTTCTTATTGCACACCGCATACGACCTATCTGAAACTTCAGGATAAAGTAGGAATGCTCTGCAGGTCAAAAGAAGGAATGTAAGTGAGGTTGTGAATGTATGAGAGGAACTACATTCTCACCTTGACGGTCTCATACCAACAGGGCTGTTTGACTTGGTAATAGACTACTGACTTGTACTCTGAAACGCCTTCATATCCCGCACCAGGATGGATTGCTTTCTTTAGATGGAGAGAAAAAAATGAGGAAAGGATATTATCTAGAACAATAAAGGTACCCCCCGCCCTGGCTGGTGTAGCTCAGTGGATTGAGCGCGGGCCTGCGAACCAGAGGATCGCGGTTCGATTCCCAGTCAGGGCACATGCCTGGGTTGCAGGCCAGTTCCCGGCGGGGGACACACGAGAGGCAACCGTACATTGATATTTCTCTCCCTCTCCCTCTCTCCTACCCTTCCCCTCTAAAGATAAATAAATAAAAATCTTTAAAAAATAAATAAATAAAGGTACCCCCCACACCACACATGTGCCCTCTGCCTTCCACACGGCCAGCTCAGGGCAGCCACACACTGAGTACATTTGGGGCATGAAGAGCAGAGTAAGAATGAGCTGCTACAACTTTCTCTTGAGGGTCTCGGTGTGGTGATCGCTAAGGCACCCTGCACCATCCTAAGACTACTCTTTGCTGCAACGTTTATATCCTCTTCCCTCCCCAGACACACACTGTTCTCTTCCTTTCCTCTCATCTCTTCTCTCTCGGGGAACAGAGGCCTAGTGAGGGCAGCCAAGAGCACAGCACAGATGCAGGCCCATGGCTGTGCGAGGTCCTGTCCACGCTCTGCTTTAAGGACCTGCTGTATAGGTACGGCACGCTCCCCAAAACTAACGCTGTCCGTTTTCCTAGTAATGAACCACTTAGTAAGTAAAACCAGGCTTCTATGGGGGTACCTCCAAGCTAGTTAGCAAAGCCATGAAATGGCCAACTTGGAGAAGATGTGTACTTGAACTCCTGGGCTGAGGGGCTCTCCCAATAGCACATACAGATCGCTCCCACGCCCTGGCCCACAGCACTCCGCTTGTCCCATGACGTAGAATACTACTATCCTTAGTCAATGGTTTCCTTCAAAGATTACATATACAAGGGGAAGTGACACCTTGCTGCGTACGCTGTTCTTCCCTCGAGGGCCCCTGCAGCACAGCACCAGTGAGCTGAGTGCACAGACAGCAGGATTCTTGGATTCCCAAGCAGGTGACCACAGCTCATTCATGAGGAGCCAGATGTCGTTGAGACAGGGCAAGCCTCCTGCCTGTATCCTTCCCTCTGACGTCAGAACCCAGACTCACTTCTCCTCTACATGAATGGCTGGAGGATATCTGGACGGGAAGTCAAGACACCTTGGATCCACTTCTAGCTCTACCACTAACCTGTGTTCTCTGAGAAAAATCTCTTATTCTCTCTGGGCTGTGGCATCCTGATTCCTGATTCCTGAAACTTACAGTCTCTGGCGGCTGACCTCGAACTGAGAGGCTGCCAATCCGACAGCCTCTGCTGGGCACATCCCCTTTGGCTCTGCTCGCCCAGTGCGCGGGAGCCCAGCACTTCTGGGCACACATGCCACCTCGCTCAAGCCCCTGAGGAACGGGACAGGTTTACAAGTGGCTGAATAGAATCACAAAGAACCTCTGTATCAAGAAGGTATAAATGAAATCACGAGTGGCTTGAGATATTTCTCAGCACAGGTGAAATACGAAAATAAGAGTCTAAATGGGTTCCTTACTAAAACTGATCACGGCTAATCGCAAATTTAACAGATTTCACAGTTTTTCCTTATGAAAAACCAAATGTACCATAATGAGGAGAAAAATCAACCGCAGGCCAGAGCTCCCAGTTCTGGGAAAGCGCATGATAGCAGCGGCATTTCAGGGTCACAGTGCGTACCTCCAAGGTGTTGCCCTCCTCGTCACACACAGACATGGTCACCTCCACATTCTTGGGCGTCTTCTTTTTCCCTTTGTCAAACTCCCCGTGGATCAGGGTGACATAAATGTCATTGCGAACATCTCCTATAACATAACAACTCAGCCTGTGAATGGTGCTGGGAGACGTCAGCTTTAACTTTCAGAATAAACTGAAAGTAAACTAGGTGGCCAGATCCGACTTCACAGCGAGTTATTCATACGGCACTTTCTGCACATGCTGTTCTCTTCACATGACCACGCTCTGTCTTTCCATATGGAGTATAATTTTGAAAAAATGAACTCTTTTCAATAGTAGGCCTTTGTTCCATTTAATAATTGCTGTCTAATTATCAGTATACGGTATATTTTATTAGGTTATAGTGGCAGATTTTTTTCAGTAATGCCTTGGGCAGTGTGATATTTTAATGCATCTGAAAATAATGAAGACTAATATTTACTGAGTGCTTACTATGCACTAGGTACAGTTCAAAGGGTCTTATATGCAATAACTTATTTAATCCCTGTAACAATCTGATGAGACAGACACTTTCTGAAAGCTTATCAAATACTTTATTTAAGTAAGATTGTTTTTACCAATGTCAGAATAATTTTTGCTTGTCATATTTTTGGTTAGTCAGCACAAAATTGTAAAAATAAAAATTAATTAATAAGTATGTAACCCCTCATAGTCAAGAAAAAGTTTAAATGTTATTGAGACACATAAGTGAAGCCTGGAATGTGTGAAAGGCGAACCAAGTTCCTGGACAGAGAGACTCAGTTTTGTAAAAATGACTCCAAAATCTATACTATATTAAACTGCCTCCTGGAATAAAAAAGACAGTCAAAGGGCACTACAAGGAAATTGGGGTGCATATTCAGAACACATCATTTTCATCACTTACCTGATGGAAAAAAATTAAGACACTGGTATAGGTGAAGAAAAAGGAGCTTGTTTAAATATAACAGTTGGAAATCTTAGTTGACATACACTTTGTCAATGGAGAAGTTGACAGTTTGTGTCAAAAGCCTTAACTGACACAGCCACTTCACTGGTAACATTTGTTCAAAGTATTAAAAATGTGGGCCATGATTATCCGTAAGGATATTCATTGAGATACTGTTTATGGAACTGCAATCTTGGAAACTCCCTCAACTTCCAACCACAGATGGCTGGTAGAATAAATGGTGGTAGAATCAGGTAAGATAGTATTAATTTAAAATACTGACTGAGCACCTCGGTAAGCAAGCACTGCACTGACTGTTGGGGAGATGACAGTGAGCACACACCAGCCTCACTCTCGCATGGCCCACAGGCAGGTGGGGGAGAGGGGCAGTATTATCAGACAATCACACAATGAAATGCATCCTCACCAATGAGGGCCCAGGCCAGGCTCTGTGAAGCATGACCCGGGGTTCCAACCTTGTCTGGGGTATATGGGCATCTTTCCTTTAAGCTGATACTGGAGGGATAAGAGTAAGCGAGAGCAGCATGTGCAAAGGCCCAGGGGTAGTATACAGGATGGAAATGTTCACAGTGGTGGGGAGTGGTGGTGTGAGATGAGGCTATAGAGACAGACAAGAGACAGTCTCCCTAAGCTTGCAGGCCAAGCTAAGAATGATTGCCTTCATCCTAAATATAACATTGAAGTGTTTTCCGCATGGGAGGAGAGTGAAAAAATCAGGTGGGCTTTCATAAAAGCTCACTCATGCTGCTGCAGTGTGGAGAAAAGGAAGTGAGGTCCGAGCAAGCAGAAACAGGAAAACCTGCTGGGAAGTGATAGCAGTTGTTCAGGGAAGAGTCGACAGTAGGTGTCACTCAGGTTGTGGTGAAGGCAATGGTGATAAAGAAGGGTGTGGCTTTGAGAGGCCTTTTAAAGGTAAGCCTGGCAGGTCTCGCCCACAAAGTTTGAGTGAGGTGAGAAAGACAGGAAGGAGTCAAGGGTGACTTTCTTATCTGTACAACTGGATGGACAGGGTTCCATTGTCTTAGATAAAACTGAATAGAAGTTCCAGCTGCAGATGCACAGAGTCACAAGTTCAACTGGGAACTCTCAGTAAGAACTGAGCAACTAAAGAGAAGAGGAATCCAGTCGGGGAACGGCACCTACTCACGTCCCGAGGCTGGAAGCAGTTGGATCTATGGTGACAGAGTTCAGGGGGTTGGTCCTGGGGTGAGAGAGATGCTTTTGGAGCCACTAACATACAGAGGGCAAGTGTGCAGATGCGACCACCTAGGAACAGAGTATAGATGAGACACAAAGGGCTCCTTTCATGGGCTGAATTGTGCCCCCCTAAATTCTCATGTTGAGGTCCCAATCCTCCATACCTCAAAGTGTGACTGTATTTGCAGAGAGGCCCTTTAAAAAAGTGACTGAGGTAAAATGAGGTCATGTTTGGGCCCTCATCCCACAGCACTGGTGTCCTTACGAAAAGAGATTAGGACATAGATAACACACAGGCTGGGGGCCACCACTTGAGGACATAGGGAAACGGTGGCCATATGTACGCCATGGAGAGAGGCCTCAGAAGCAACCAAACCTACTGACACTTTCACCTCAGGCTTCTTGCCTCCAGGACTGTGAGAAAACACACTTCTGCTGTTGACATCCCCCAGTCCCCGGTCCTTTGTCATGGTGGCCCCAGCAAACTGACACAGGGCATGAGGACCAGGCACTGAGGACCAGACACTTACAGGTGAGGCAGAACAGGATAAGGGGGCAGATGAGTTACTAGGAGGGTCTCAGGGGACAGAGAAAGAGAGAAGAGTGTGGGTCCCTGATGAGGAAGGGGGACTATTTCAGGAAGGGAGTGACCAACAGGATAACATGCTGCAGAAAGACCAGAAAGGATCATTATGCTAAAAACTAGCCTTTGGACTTAGTGACTCTGCAATCTTTGGTGACTCCGGTGACAGCCATCTGGAGTGATTGGCAGGTGACTGGCAGGTATGAAAACAGAGATAGAGTGTAACTGCTTCCGAGAATCGAGCTGTGAAGAGCCAAGAGTAAGAGGGGAAAGTGGGGCAGAGGGAAGAGCTTGGACATGTCTGAAGCTGTTTAACTGGTGATGAGAAGCTGTCAGGTGAGGGATGCAGATCAAGATCTAGTATATTTCTCAGACCCAGCCGATCACTAGAATTACCTGGGGAGCCCTGGTATCATGAACTGAATCAGAGTTTCTGGAAAGGTCTGGAATCTGTATTTTAATGTTTCCCAGGTGATGCTGACTAGCTGATCCAAGGGGTAGCACTGGAGAACCATCAGCCCAGGTGATTTTAAAGTTGACTGTCATCCTGGGGTCTGCACCCCAGTCTTATGGATACAAAGAAACTCTCCAGCCAGATTTCAAAGGTAAGTTCACCTTGTGCAAAAAATAAAATTCTCTACTTTATGTTTTTCAGATTTCTGTATTGCTGTAGCAATAAAACTGCCTTCAGTCATAAGAACATTACCAGTACTTATTTTTTTAAATGACAAGAAGACAAAGCATTTTCCCAGAATGCTTATGAATTATGTATCAGGGTAGAATGGCTCTGGAAGGCAGGTGAAAATTTACCTTATTTCATAAGAAAAGATAATTTCCATTTTAAAGCTCTTTTCTTTATTCATTCCACAAATATTCTTTGAATACCTACTATGTGCAGACAATGTGTACAGAAGCAATTACTGTTCATTAAAGTCCCAAAGGAGAAAAGAACCTTATGTTACTTTAAAAGAACCAAAAGTTTTATGTAGTAGATGAGCTTGGTTTTCTAGAATTTTTCTAATATGCCAAAGATTATTTATATGTTTTATCTACCTATAAAATACATGTCATATATTAATATTTTAATATTCACCTATAACATACACTTTACATATAACACTTATATAATAAAATGGTAATTTTACATATTATATAAAGTTCCTTGAGGGAATAATTTCCTTTCACTAACATGAGGATTAAGAAGTTAAATGGATTAAATCAGTAAGTACAACAGCACACACATGCAGACTACCAGCATGTGGTGGAAAATAAGATGACACTGAAGTGAGACACTGCAGAATGTGTACATTCATGTCTCCACAAGTTTGGGGACAGCCAATCACATCACACAGCTGGAGCTGAAGCAAAGGAAGCACAAGGTTCTGCTGAGACTGAGCAGGCACCTCGCTGGAGCGTCCCAGCAGGGAGCCTATCCGGCTGGTGATGTCATCGCAAGAAAAGGTACCTGCAAATGACACAGAGAACCTGCGCATGTAGTTCAACTTAATGATGGCCTAGGGAAGCATTTTAGATGGGCTTGTGCTGAAGAGACAGTGAGAGAGAGCGAAAAGAAAATTCTGAGTTACGTTGTGAAGTGCTGTCTTGACCTTGTGCACTGAGTATCTCCACGCAGCCCTGTTGGGAGCAGCCCATGGTCTCAGCACCGCTGAGTGCAGATGACTAAATTGGTGGATCGGTGTTGTTGCAGTTGTGCTGTTAGAAATACCTACTTCACAGAACAAAGTCCTAGAGGAAGCAGCAGGTTACTGAAGCAAAGATTTCTTACCTGGAAGTATTATTTCAGGAAAGCCCATTTTTCGGGCAATTGCTGTTGATCTATCCACCAGGTGAGAAAAATTCTTCTGAACCTGTGTGAGATCACCTGGCAATAACTTTAAGGATACCCAAAGTCCTATAAAGACATAAAAGACAAACCTTTAGTCCCCTGTGTGATCTATATGATAACACACACCAACACAGAGAAAAACATGTTGTTTTCACATACAGATACAGTATTAATAGGATGAAAATTCTCTGCTGGTTAATTTACCATTTTCATGACACTCCACCAGGACCTGATTGACAAAGATGTAAACACATGTTTACTTTGAGAGAAAAAAAGGGTAAAGATTGCCCCTAAAAGACACCAAAATGCTATAGAACTCTAGTAATGTATGATATTAACAGTAGAAAAGAAAGTTAAGTGAATCAATGGGACAATGAAATTAAATACTATAATTTGTAGCAATTTAATATATAGCAAAAGAGTCACAACAAATCATGAAAAAAAAAACCCGACAACAATCTCATAAATGTGCTGGGATAATTTCCTGCTACTTAGAGCAGAATCTGTATAATTTCTCACCTCACATTTTCATTAAAATAGATTCCTAATATAAAAATAGACAGGAAATTAAAAGAATAAATAAAGATATACTTATTAAATCTCTGATAATAAACCATTTTCTAAATATAGAAACAAATGAAAGCATCAAAGCAAAAAGAATTATCTGTACATAAACTGGAAGTTTTGGTATTTATAAAAAATAAGTATACTATAAAGTGGTGAAATACTTATAAACAATTATGAATTTATACTACTTATTAGAAGAAAAAGATTAAGGTCCTCACAAGCAAGTAAGACATAAATACACAATTCATAAAGAAGTACAAGAACTTTATAAATACTTGGTAAACCCAAAATGGAAAAATATGTGTCTTAAATAAGATAATCTTTAATATATAAAGGGCTTATAAAAACCCAGGAGGAAAATTTTAGAAAACTCACAAATACACATGAAGACTACATGATTCATGAAGAGTAGTTTTGGGTTTTTTTTTTAAATTCAAGAGAATTATATGAAAGTCTACTTTTTACCTTTCAAATGGGGAAAGATTTTTAAGTATCAGTGTGCAAAGCGGGTGACATGGTAACTGGTACCCACTGGCAGAAATCTGCAGTGTTATGTGTCTAGACTTATGCTTGTTGCCATCATTTGACCCAAAAATCCTACTTCTGGAAATTTTTTTGAGAGGCAGTTCTAAATATGGGAAAAGTGGCACTTACAAAGATAGTCACAGTAGAGTTATTTAAATTTATAATGGTGACAAATTAGAAAACACTTAAGTGTTTACTTAGGGGATTCCATTTTCCGAAATCCAAGCGATGGAATATTATGCAGCCATAAAAATACTTGTGAAGAGCATAAAAACATTTGAAATGCTTGTTCTGTTAAGCAGCAAAAGAATAAATGATCTTTTTTCAGTTTTGTTAAAATTCCAAAACAAAACTGAAAAAACTCTAAACAGAAACATATTTAGTTATTTGTTTTAAATTCTTCAATGATTCCTTACATGTCCTTCCCACTCAGGATACTTGTTAATACACAGAAAACTACATATGCTGAAAATAATGTCTTTTCTGGTTGCATCCACTTTGGAAGACAGTTATAGGGTGGTTAAAAAAATGTAACTCAATTTTCAAAACTGTCCAAAAACACCACCAACTTGGCATTTAAATTAAAAAATTTGAACTATTCCCCTGATTATTTTGAATTTAAAATGCAGTTTCAATAAGCAGAACTTCTCTGGGTTCAAATGATGTCAACAGAATCCCACATGAAGTACTAAAAACAACCAAACACTTCTTGCTAGAGAGCCCATTATTTTATATCAATACGTAGTCTTGTGTATTGCTTTGGTCTCCTCCTCTTGACTTCAGGAAATGTAATGGGATAAACATATTCAGAGTTTAACATAATTACCCTCAAAATTCTGTCTTTGTGCATTAACTCAGTCAGGGCTTGTGGGGTAAACAAAGTAAGGGAAGAGTCATGGGATAAAAATTTGTTCCATAGAATTTAAAAAGTATGGCTGTAATCCAATTTGGTATCGGGTACATTCTGGGTGCCCTTTGGTATTAACTGCCTTCAGCAGGGAGCTGAGATGGGCAGTGCCCAGCAGGGTGTGTGTTATGCCAGAGGAAGACAAGGAAGGGGCAAGAGTCCATGGGTGCAGCTCTGAAGGCCCCCACCCCATCCCAGCTGAGTGCAGGGGTATGTACCTTGTCCTTTGTGGTTCACTTCCTTTGCTGCTATCACTTTGTTCAAGACTGAAGTGAGTGGCTCATTTTCTGCAATCACGTGGGATGTTATCAGGGGCGACATGATTAGCTGCCTCTGCCGGATATAGGTTTCCATGGCAATCCTGGGAAAGTCAGAGATGAGAGGTAAGAAAAACAGAGGACGTCCCTGTAGCATGGGCACAGATAGTGGTGGCTCCTATGGGAATAGCTTAGGAATGGAAACACCAAACCCACCTAACTAGAGGACTCTTTCTATCTTTTCTTATTTTTCCACTGGATGCCTATCTTAGACACCAAATTCACCTTGCAAATGACTGGGGCAAAGAAGGAAAAGAAAAGAAAAAACAAGAACAAACAAGACTGATGGCCAAATATTAAGAAAACTGGAGGCAACACTTGATGCTGTTGGTCTGCGGGAGAGGCTGCTGTCCTGGAACTACAGGACTGGGAAGGGGCAAGAGACCTGCTTCCCGTTCTGGTTCTACTTGGCAGCGAGCTCCACCAGCGCCCTCGGCCTCAGCATCCTCATCTGTAAGGAGACAGGCATGGTCATTGCCTTTAAGGCCCCATCTAGTGCCAACACTCTGTGCATGCAGGGCTTAGGAGGCTGTTTTTAGATTCCCACGTGACGACAAACTACTGTACATTTAGGACTGCAATGGCGCAGGCACCAGCAAATGAGCTTCCCTTCAATGATCGCCTCAGGCCAAAGCTGGGGCTGTGGGATCACAGAACCAGAGAGAGCCCCAGTCTACCAACAGTGCAGCAGCAGCAGGGACTGCACATCGCCTGGTGCAGCACTGCGTCCCCAGTCTTCTCGGCTGCGGGGTGTTCTCGTGCCCACTAGGCAGGCCAGCTTTCTCCAAGGAGCTCAGGGCTGTATCCTGATGACCTCCAGGGAAACACACTCCACTGTTACCGAAAATGGGCTCGCTATCATCCACCTGAGCTCTTCTCAAAGGACTCCCTCAGATGAACTAGTTGAATACACGTGCAAAACTCTCTTATAATACACTCCACAGCTTTTGAGATGAGTTAGAAGACATCTGCCATCATCATAGGAGTAAATGCCAGAGGCTGTGATCTGCACCATGACGGCTTTACAGCGGGTGGCAATCAAGTCAGGGCTGGTGTCCTCTGAGTGTCAGGACACAGTGGAGACCATCTCAGGCGTGCGGTCTCACCATGTCTGCCAGGTGAGAGCTGCACAGAGGGCCAGCAGGGAGGCACATAATGGAAGAAAGAAACCCCTCCCAGCCATAGCATGAATGTTGCACCTGTTATGTACATGCATGATGCATATATATTATTATATGGTAATATGATATAAAAACATTCATGGGTAGTTATATTTATCATAAGTATATATCTGTACATATTCAATATATTAATAAATTATATTTTTATATGTAAACATTCATTCATTGTATATATTTTAATATTTACTGATTATATACGCTATATTAATATAGTTGATTTACTATATTAATACACTTAATTTAATGCATTAATATAAAATTGTAATATACTTTAATATATTGTATTCATTAAATGTAACATATCTATTTAACATACTTAAATGTATATAGATATTTATACTGGAAGCAACATTCACAAATTTGAAAGCTATCTCATAATTCAAATCAGCACTAAGCTAAATGTAACCCTGACCGCTATGGCTCTGGTGGGCCTGTGTGTGGGTGGCACAGAACCCAGATAAATGCGTGGAGGGCAGGCAAAGGCAGGCTCACTGTGTTTGTGTAGAAAAATAATACCACAATTAATAACACAAGAATAAGCTCTGTGTTTGCATACTACAACTGTAAACCTACTTTTGCCCCGCCCTGTATTTTAAAAAAGTGTAAACAGCAGCATCTGGATAAAGGAGGGAAATGTTACTTAGCATGAGCTATTTGTACCATTACATTTAGAAACTGGCTCAAAGGTACTGGGCTTTAAGTTAAAAGATAAGGATTTCTGTATTTTTAAATAAAGTAACATAGAAAAATGTTCAGAAAACAGGATTTAACAAAAAGAGGGACAAAACCACCTATAGTTACACCAACAGGCATCATCACTGTTAATTATGGAGTACATCCTTGGACATATCT
Source organism: Glossophaga mutica (assembly GCA_039655065.1). Lineage (NCBI taxonomy): Eukaryota > Metazoa > Chordata > Mammalia > Chiroptera > Phyllostomidae > Glossophaga > Glossophaga mutica. Next base: position 60,702,220 of record CM077311.1, read on the forward strand.
GTATTTTAAGGCTTTTAATACATTGGAGTAATTTACTGGGGGGGCAAAAGTAGTGCTGCAGTGGTGAGCACGCCACACGGTCAACAAGCAGCGGCCACCATGACAAGCTGCATGCGTTTCCCACACGAGCAGCTGTGAACCCGCCTTTGCCCACCGTGTTCACATAAGTAACATACATTCCTTACACTCACCAAACACTGAATATCTCATCTATTTTTATAACTGGGTCAAGCCAAAAACTAAAACCCTCATTGTTTAATTTGAATTTCATTGATTCTCAATGAATTTATAGGCCATTTCTTTGTGTGTGTGCATAGCTCTTTCGTAGACATTCCAAAGACTATATTAAATTTTTTGTATGTATAAGTTGTTCAAAATTTTTGTGTGGCTATACCTATCAGTTACTTTTTTAGTCAAGTCTTTGGTGTCTGACTCAGAAGGCCCTCCCATACACCACTATTACGTAAAACTTCTACTTTCCTGAAGTATGTTACTACGTATCATCATCAGGCCTTTACGATGGTGTGGGTTGTAAGACAAGTGTCTAACTTATGTTTCTTAAATGGTTAGCTAACTTTCTGACTCTTTTGCATGGTTTGTCTTCCTCCACTGATTTATTATTATTCCAAAATAATTTAAAATCATGTAATATTATTTATTACTAATAAAGTGCTTATGAATTCAAACAGCCTTGGGTTTGCATGGTTTGTCTTCCTCCACTGATTTATTATTATTCCAAAATAATTTAAAATCATGTAATATTATTTATTACTAATAAAGTGCTTATGAATTCAAACAGCCTTGGGCAGAGATCTGTAACTCCCAATGTGTCAGATGGATGTGCTGTGACAGTGACAAGCTGGCTTAGACAACCACCCTCTGTCACTGCCATGACTAAGCTGTTAGGAGTCAGTCCCAGCAACACTCCAGCCTCACCAGGCTGCCGCCACCTGTGCACAGTGTGGCAGAGCCTTGCTGCCAGAGCCGGTTGTGAGTTCACAGGGAGGCTGTGTCTGAGGTACGGGGATGGCGACTTGCTGCCAGCAGCTCTAAGCTCAGCATGGAGGCCAGGTGATGGACACCTCTAGCAAAGCAATTCAGGGGCTCCCTGCATGTCCTCCCAGGGCTGGCTCTCCCTCCCTCTGCAGGAACCCATGGACCTTTCCGCTTCACTCTCACACTTCCCGAGCCATCGCCACTCCAGGCATGGTCCTCAGACCAGCAGCATGAGCATCCCTGGAGCTTGGTGATGGACACTCCGGACCTACTGGGTCACAGTCTGTATTCCGACAAAGTCCCAGGTGGTCTGCACGCACATGCCCATTTGAGAAACCTGTGCTATCCTACATAAGTCCTTGTCTTCCATGGCACCTTTTCTAGGTGAAAAAGCACAGACATCCTTTGGCATTTCTGACCCTTCCAGGGCACCATTCTCTGCTTTCTAGTACAGACATAGATTTGCCCTTTACATTCCTTCAGTCATTTCGGTAGAATCGGAAAAATTCCATTTACTCTCTGCCATTGGAGTCCAATATAAAGGAACTGAAATAAAGTCCTCTGTCAGCTCCTCTCTGACCACCGTCCAGCTGGACAGCCTGTCCTTCTCTAACTAGACACATGGTTCCAGCACCTGGTTCTGAATGAACACATCATTTCAAGTGTTAATCCAGGTCTCAAGTCACCCGGGACAAATGCCAAAGTACTTACTGCTGAAAGGGAATAAAATGCTGCTTTTCTTCATCATCCACCTTCCCATGTACGATATCAGTAATATCCATCACTAGGAAGAAGATAAACTGAATTAAAGAAACTAATTACTTCAGGCCTCAGTGGGTTACTACGTAAGATTATCAGCAATATAGAACAGCAGGAAAAGGAGATACCACACATGAGACATTTCATCCCTTGCTGACCCAGACTCCTCTGTACCCGCTCAGCTGAAGAGCAATTCACCAGGGGCTCCCAGCTGCAGGGGCTCAGACGCTCTGCAATAACCCTGTAAATAGCTACCTTTCCCAAAGTCTACAAGACCTGGCCGCTACATTCTTGAGAAATTTGATGCCCTGACCACTCTTCACTGAGTCTGTATGCAAAGACCCAGAGAACACACATTTTTGGTCTGTCAACAGAATCAAGACATGGGAGAGAAGTGCAGGACTTGAAGTGGTCCTTTCTCTCCCATTTGACATTTTCTCTTGATTTACCAGTAAACAAAAGAAGGCCAGAGCACCAGCTGCCCATATGAGAAGACCCCCCAGTGGTCTGCTGTCTCACAAGCAAGGAGGGCAATTAATAAAGTCCTGTTGCATGTATATTATCTTATTTATACAGAAATTATTAGCTCGACTGTAAGAGATGAGGAAACTAAGAACAGCAAAGGTAAGTGACTTGCCCCAGGTCCTAAGTCCTAAGTGTTAAAGTCAAGGTATGAACTCAAAAGTGATCACAGGATCAAAGCACTGAACCTGACTATCTCCTGCTGTCTATAGAAGTAGAAAGTGGCTGAAATTAGGCAGGGCCCCAGGCAAGAGGCAATCCCTTAGTTAATAACTGACAATGTGGTTATAAACACTCACCAATGGCCCACTCTGCAGATAATCTGTTAGGAGATTAAAAGAAATGCTGAGATATGAGACAATTCTCATATGAGAAACTAAGGAGAAGGAAAGAATGGCTTCTCAGAATAACCCAAACCACAGGGTCAGGCCTGGGAAATAACAGAAAGCAGGGCACGGCGTCAGCTGGCTGGCAGCCTTTCAGGGAATCCTGCAAAACTTGTACGAAAGAACCCCGAAACAAACCTGCAAAACTTGTATTTAACAACCCTCCCCCCCAAAACAGGCAGCCCTGGTTGGTGTGGCTCAGCGGACTGAGCGCCAGCCTGCAAACCCAAAGATTTGATTCCTAGTTAGGGCATATGCCTGGGTTGTGAGCCAGGTCCCCAGTAGGGGGTGAGCAGGGAGGCAACTGATTGATGTCTCTCTCTCTCTCTGTCTCTCTCTCTCTCTTTCTCTCTCCCCCTCCCTCCCTCCCTCCCTTCTCCTCCCTCTGAAAATAAATAAATGAAATCTTAAAAAAAAAAAATAAAACCCAACAATAGGCAGTTCATTTGTCATTGCCACAGCTAGATACTCCTGAGCTCTGCTGGTGATCGGCCTCCAGGGTCCGAGGACAGAAGTCTCCTTTCTGTTCCCATCATACTCACTGCTCTGAATGAACACACACACACACACACACACACACACACACACACACACACCCTCAGTAGAAAAGCAAGCAAAGTTCCGCTTGATGTTCTTCCCGTTTCTGAGGCTCATTCTGAATGACAACAGCCTCTAACACGCTTTAACTCCTTAGTTCAAAAGATTGTCCTGCAGGCAGATGAGCAGTCCCAGGTCAGGGCTCTGGCCTCTTCTGAGAGTTCACGTAAATTCTCCATCAGGAAGGGATGCCAGGCCATCTAGCCATGGGCTGTCAGCCCCTGTGAAGCAGGTTGGGGGCAGGGCTGTTCAAGGGAGGCAGGGCATCCAGGCTCACGGGACATAGAGGTGGCCTCGCTATCCATGTGACCCTGGCACACATGGGGTTTCTGTGCCCGTGTTCCAGGAGCAAAATTATGGTATTTCACTGATGGTTTTCAAAACCATTTAGTGACCAAAATTTCAACCTAAGGCTGAAAATGTATTTTCTCAATTTAACACACTATACAGGAAAAGGGAGGGCCCCTTGGAAGGCTGTAGGGTTTGATTTAAGCTGAGGATCCTCTTTGAAAGCAGTTACAAACACAATGTTGCTTTGAAGAGTAAATTTCCTAGACAGGCAAACCACTGTCCAGGGAGAATTTTACTTGACTACAATCAGCAATCAATATGTGGCCGCAGGCAGGGAGGACATTCCAGAAGCCACGCCTGAGGCACCGCCGTGGGGGACACTGATGAGGAGGGTCCCGGTGGGGACACAGGGTGTCTGACACTAACGCCGGCAGCTGAATCATATCCCAGTCTCTGGCTCTGTCTCTCTCCCCCATCTTCTCTATTTTTCATTAATTTTTTTACTGTGATAAAAATACACATAACACCAATCTACCACTGTAACCACTTTTTAAGTGGGCAGCTCGGTGGCATTAAGCACGTCCACGTTGTTGTGCAGGCATCCCCACCGTCCACCCCACCGGGTTTTCATCCTCCCAAACTGCAACTCTATCCCCAGTCAACTATGACTCCCCCCTCTTGTCTCCCCTGGCCCCTGGGAACCACCATCTACTTTTCTATGAATCTAACCGTCCAATACGCACCTCATGGAAGTGGAATCCTACAGTATTTATCTTTTGTGACTGGCTTACTTCACTTCACACAGCATCCTCAAAGGCCATCCCTGTGGTAGCAGGTGTCAGAACTCCCTCCCTCTCAAGGCTGAGTGACACGCCATTGTATGGATGGACAGCCTTTGTTTCTCCCACTGATCCATCCTGGACTCCTACCTGGGTTGCTTCTACCTTTTGGCTATTGTGAATAATGCTGCTAAGAACATGGGATGTGCAATTATTTCCTCAGGACACGGATTTTAATCCTTTCAGGCACACAACCACAAGCAGGACTGCTGGATCATAGTTTTAAGTTTAAGGTTTTTCAGAACCTGCCACGCTGTTTTGTCCCGGTGGCTGCACCACTGTACCTTTGTCTCTGGGCCTTTCCATACCTGCTACTCCGAAGGGTCTGCGGAGCCCACAGGTGTGCTTTTTGCCCTCCTTCAGCTCCATGTGGCCCACCCGGACAATCTGGCACACGAGGCTGATGCGGGGCCGGATGAGGTCAGTGCTGCTGAGGTCCTAAAGGAGCAGAGAGCGCACAAAGGGGTCCCACTGTGTCACCCTGTCACCTCTGCCTATTTCCTGATGCTGAAAGACCAGAATGGCTCCTCTCTCCTCCCCGTGCACCCAAGAACTATCATGGCATCAGGAAAAATGACTGGACTCAAAACAGGAGAAAATTCTATTCCCCAGCTCCTACTTCAAATGTGTAAGTCAGACAATATTTAATCTAAAGTCTTTAGTTCATTCATTCCAGCAGGCTATTTAAAAATCAGAACACTTGTCGTTGCTACTTTTTATATTGCCAAGACACACGTGGGTACAGGATGCATTTCAGTGTCAAATAAAATTAAAACTTGTATGTTATTGACATTTGTTGGGTATCCACACCTGCTGGTTTCATTTCATCTGCCAAACAATCCTGTGAGGCAATTATAGCAGAGAAATTTACATGCCCTGATTTCTGTAATCATTCATGTGTTTTAGGAGAAGCTTCCATTGGGAGCTTCTGGGTGTATGTTGATTAGTAAGCGATGCGTGGATGAAATATCTGGTTTTTGTGGCTCATGTTCTACATTTGTTTGTATCCATAATGATGGGTGAGTAACCCTATGAATGAGCTCATGGATCTCATTCACTTTAACATCAAACAGAATTTAATTGCATCTCAAATTCTTTACATGAAACAGCTGTCCAAGGCTTCTTTACTGAATCAAGAATTACCTTTTAAACAATCACTCCAAATCCATCCTCTGTAATTTACTTCACGTAAATCTCCAAAATAGGATGATAGACCAATGATAACATCAACCCTGAATTTCTATTCTAGGCTTTGTAAGGCTTCTGTTAAGAGAGATAAAGGCTTGGGTGACTGACTAGTTAGGTAAACTGCTGCACACTGTTATTATTTACTCATTTGCATTCACTGGTAAATGGAGTTTTTGAAAAAGGTTTTATGACCTAGGAAATGATCACTACATTTTATTTAAGTGAAAATGCTGGGCATGAAAGGTATATACCAGAAGGTCCTAACTGGTGGGAGGGATGAACTGCAGCTCCGCAGTATCAATTAGAAGACAGAGCCAAGATTCAATAATGCCTTCTTCAAATGTGTTTTTTTGTTAATGGACACACTGACTGGTGAATGCCTTTTGATTTTAGGGGAAAACAACTCACCTATCTCATAAGTGAGGAAATACTTTGAGTGTTTGGGGCAGGTTTCGGGGAGAGTTAGTCCTAAGCACCTTTTTGTCTACATTTACCAGGTGGTGAAGCAATAGATGGGTCAGTGGAGGGGCAGTCATCAAACCAGTCCTGTCCTGGAGAGGGATGTTGACAGAAGGGATGACCAGTACCAGGGAAAATGAATGAATGAGTGGGTGGATGGATGGATGGATGGATGGGTGGGTGGGTGTATGGGTGGATGGATGGATGGACGAGCCCACACTGGGACCACTGTTCCTCGCTATCCCTTCATTTGGCCTCTACCTGACACTCTGCTTACCTTGCCTTAAGAGTGGTGAGAGGGCATGGAGGTAAAATATAGGTGCAGCTTAGGGAACAAAGGGAGAGAAGGAAGGGAGTACCTCCTTCAGGCCTCATGGGAGCTGGGAAACCTGTCTTCTCAGGCTTCTCAGAGCGGGTGGCAGCAGCTCTAGGACATTTCAAGCACTGGTGTCATAAAAAGTGAGAGAACCCCAGAAACTTCTCAGCCCAGTGAGGTAGAGCCACGATGGCCCAGGCTGGAGCCCACTAAATGTCCTTGCCCTTAACCATGTACAGTGTCGTCTCTTACTCCAAAAGGAGGAGGAGGAGAGGGGAAAGGCCATATGTGCAAACAAAACAGTCTGGATCCCAACCACCACCTGAGCTATAACCTCATTCTGAAATGCTGGCCCCCTTAATTGGCATAGCTCACTCTCTCAACTTCAAGTTCTTGCTCAAAGGCTCCATCCCTGAGTTCTACTTTGACCCACCTATTTAAATGGCAACCCACTCCCAGACCAGAAATACCCAATCCCCCAAAGCACTTGCTATTTCTAACATTCTACACCAATGACTCAGTTATTTTGATTACTGTTTATTACTGTCCTTCCCATTAGGACAAAAGCATCTTGAGCAAACGGATATTTTTCTGGTGTGTTCCCTGATACATCTCAAGCGCCTGGCTCAGTGCCTGGCATCTAACAGGGGCTCAACAAATATTTGTGGATAAATGAGTGGTTTATTCCTTCGAGGAGGATTATGATGACTTTTCCTGGATGACTTGTATATTCATCATTTCATTTTTTATGCTTTTCACACTTATCATATGCATCTGCTAATATCCTAGACAAAGAAAATGACTGAACCGAAGGGGGGACTCACGGTGAAGACCGCCTGAAGGTTGTTAAGCTTCTCGATTTCCTTGGGCATCCCATTGCTGCCCCAACGAATTAGGTAGTTTTCACTGCAGAAGGAGAAAAACGCTTCTTACTGAGGGGTCCTCTAGGGATGGAGCTGCCCACAGGGCAGACTGGAGGAAAGCCCAGCAAAGCTCAGTTACATTTGTCTGGCTGGTGTGCACGGAGCACACAGTGACCACACTTGACGCTCGGTTGCCTGGTTCTGGAGACGGGTGCCTGCTGCAGCCCTGCTCCGTAAGGCACACCCAGTGTGGGCCCGAGACACACACTGCTCACGATGGCAGAGACATAGCAGATGCCACCAGATTCCGTCTGGGGCTTTCTTCATCTCAAATTCCTGTCTAAAAGTTTCAGCTTTGCTGAATCAAGAATATAATTTCATGATAATCATTCTAAATCCATCCCCTGGAATCTACATTATCATGCTCAAACACAATTTCTATTTTAGAAATAAACAATCTGTCAGTAATCACTTTTAACCATCTTCTCCTAAACACATCTGCTTCCTTAGCTGCTCAGCAGTGATGCCACTGTGGGGATGAACAAAGCCAATTAGCATTCCCTACAGTCATTAAAATTTTTTATAGACTTCGTATTTTACAGCAGCTTTAGGCCCACAGCAAAGTTGAGCAGAAAGTACAGAGAATTCCCATACCCCTCCCCCACAGAACATGCAGGCTCCACCATTAACAACACCCCCACCAGAGTGGTATATTTGTTAATACAATCAATGAACTTACACTGACTCATCACTACCACCCAAAGTCCACAGTTTACTTTAGGGTTCACTCCTGGTGGTGTTACTCCATGGCTTTGGACAAATGTATGATGACATGCATCCACCATACAATATGACACAGATTAGTTTCAGTGCCCTAAATCCTCCATGCTCTGCAGATTAACCCCTCGACCTTTCCCCATTATCTTTTGAACGCTCTGCTCTTGTCTGTATTCTAATGAGTTTTAGGTGACTTCTAAGACCCATGGGGCCCACAAACTGTCACTGCACTGTTTCAGCAGCCAGACAAAAGGCTTAGTAGCCCAAAGGTTTTATTTTCTCCTGCCTAGAAATCCTCCCTCTTCTCTATCCTCCCCTCTCAAACTGAGGCAGGGGTTAGGTGGAGGCCAGGTATTTTTCCAGGGTCGACAGTAGGTGACTGGGTGTCCACTACCTGATGAAACTGGACCGGTCTGGGTCATAGAGGGCCATGAACAACTCTGCATCTTCCCCGATGTTGCAGACAAAGTTCTTGAAGTTGACGTAGAGGCCGTAGGTATGGTTGGCACTGAAGACCGACTGTCCCCGCAAGTCCAGGTTCTGCAGGACTGACTGAGCACAGAGGACAGGAGAGAAAGACATCCTGGTTTCACCAAACAGGAAACATGGCAAATGGGGGACAAATATAACTACCGACCAAGAGGAGGAGCACTTAGAAGAAAGTATACATAAGTGGAAAAATCATCAAGTGAAATGTAACATAATCATTATTTACACACATAACCAGACTGCACTGTTCAGGGCCCCAAACCCAAGTAATTCAATAGCTGTCAAAAGGGCATAATTCCTGATTTTAGTAGCTTCAAGAAGTCTTCATCACACAATTGCTTCTGAATGAACCTCAAAAGCATAAAAATCATGACTTGTTATCCTCCTTTTGGGGAATAACCCTCAAAGCAAACAACAGATCCCAGTGGAAAGGCTTCACCCTCAGGCATGTTAGCCATTGAAGCCAGAAACACAATTAAGTAGTATCACAACTGTGCTAAACAAGTAAAACCTAGGAGCTCAGAAACAAGAAAACAAACAGAAAACTTGCATCATTAGAACAGAAAGCCTGAAGACCAAATACCAAAATACCAAGATGTTAGGCAGTCACAACACAAGTGAATTTTTCCTCTTCTGAGCCTTTTTAATTTTTATTTAATGTCCAGTTCCTACTTTCAAAATCTTTCAAGTGCTTCTTGTTATTTATTTTGGAAATCCTAATACATGCACTAAACACGGGAGGTTACATGGAAAAAGGCTCCCTGCCACCAGCTTCCCTTGGGGGCAGCCAATAATGATCAATTCATTGTTCATCTCTCTAGAGTTGGCTGACACATTAGCAAGCGCAGATGGATGTATGTTCCTTTTTGAAACATAAATAATATTATTTCATACACAGTTCTGCATCTTGCTCCTTTACTTAATATTTATCTTTGCATCTTTCCATATCAGAACATAACATACAGCTCCCTCATTCTCTTTGTTATGTTTTGCTTTTAAAATGACTTTCTAAACATTTCTACCTCTGCAGTCATTGACTTCCTTTCTCTCCTTAAGAACAAATTCGACAATGGAACCTCAGGGACCAAAGTCTGTGTATCTGAGGAAGGGCACCTTTTCTTCTTGAATCCTTTCCTCAATCCTTTTCGAGGCCACTTCATGGGCCTTGAAGAGGGCTACTGTGCTGGTTTCATCTGGGTCCAAGATGTTGCCATTGTCATCTCGCACGACCAGGTCCAAGCCAAGCATTCTAGAAAGAAAGGAGTGGTCAGCTGGTCCTCAAAGAAGCAAACTCTTCACCGGAGGACCCAGAGGATCCACAGTGAGGGAGCGCGGGTGCTGCACAAGTCAAGAACCACCCACTGGTCCTTCTCCTTCTGACCCCTGTCTCCTTTCCATACCACAGTGATGTGAGAACATGCAGGATCTCAATAACCACGCTTATGTAACGATATGCAAAGTGATGGGGTCCTCAGAACCTCACCAGGAAAGGCAAAATCAGCACTGACTCTGACCGATGCCCCTTTCCCTGAGTCTTCTGTTGTTTGGACAGGACTTCTGAGAGACAAACGTAACCAATTTTAGAGCATGGGCTCTGGTGTCAGCCAGACCAGAAACTAAATCTTAGCTTTCACACTTGCTAGCAAGGTGATTCTGGGTGCTTTAGCTGATTTTGCAAAGCCCTGATTTCCTCATATGTAGCTATTCCCAACCCTTCAGGGTTCCTGGGAGAATTTAATGTGGTAATGCATGTAAAGTGTGAAACACAGTGTCTAGCACATAGTATGCACTCAATAAATTTGAGCTGTTATTGCGGCAACTGGCACAAGAAAACACCTGTATTAAGATGGAATTCTGAGTAATGCACAGGAAAAGTTGGGGCCACGTGGCTTATGTGTGACAGGATCCCCAGGAGGGCTTTCATGCCCACTGTGCACACAGAAGTAGAAAAAATGTTACTTAGTTCCAAGAAGTGAGGGCTGTGGTGGAAATAGGATACTGCTATCTGAATGCCCCACACACATTCTGTGCACTGGCCACTCGGGAACAGGAATGTCCAAACAGCTAGCGAGCTCAGGGGTAACAGTGCAAGGTGCCAAATCTTTGGGATGGAAGCAAAAATGCCTAGTTTTCCTCCATGTTTTACAGCATCTCCATCAACTGACCTAATCTGGTAGCCTCTTCTCCACGGCAGCCAGACCCATAGGCCACCCAGACTCAGAAGCAAGGGGCCCTGGTGGCTGCTTGGAGACCTATCAGTGGTGCGTCACTGGAGCGACTTAGCTTCTTGAGCTGCTTCCCAGGGCTGGCGTGGGAAGGCAGGAGTGCTCTGCTGCTTGTGGGATGTGCACAACTCCAAGGTCAAAAGCTCCGGCTGAGCTGGGTCCTTAGAATGAGTATGCCTATCTTTTTCCAAGTTCTCAGTGAAAAGTCATCCCTGGTTTACCTGTTCCCATGATCAATTTTGGCTGTGACCTTCTTCTTGAGCTCTGCCAGTTCATCCTTGGGGAGTGTTCCAGACAGAATTTGGGACCGCCACTCGATCAGGCTGTATGTCATCTGCTGCAGCCGGCGGAAGAGTGTGACCTTGTTGTGCTGGGATAGGAAAATGAGGTGGAGAAAAGGACAAAAAAAGTGTGATGGAGGATGAGAATGTCTTTTGACCTTTTGACTTGATTCTTTATGTGATGTCATCTACCCAATTAACTGTGCCACAGAGTGAGCACTTGGAGGGGATGGCTTTGCCCTGAGCCATTCCTCCTCCCTCCCCTATTATGACGTTAGAAACAGGTAAGCAATGGTGGGATCAATGGTTGGTCCTAAATCATAAGTATAACAAATCAGCCATGCGCCCTAGGACTGTGAACATACCACTCCTGTCTGAACCCCTCCAGGGATGTCCACTGTCCGGGAGCCACAGTGGATCACATGGTAAACCCCTTCCATCCTGGCTCCTGCCCGCCTTCCCAGCTGCATTTTACACCAGTCTCCACCTCAAACGCCGACGCTCCTTCCACGCAAAGCCATATCCAGCTCTCCCCAGTGCTGCAGACCTTTTAACATGTTGCTTCCTCTCCATGGACCCACTTTTCTCCTCTCTCCCTGAACTGAATCTCACACTCACCCCCAATCTCTCCTACTACATCCTAGTCAGAAGTCTCTAACTCCAGCTTCACTGTCCCGTTCCCAGCACCTGGAATTAACTCCTGTCACAGTGCAGAAGCCCTGGCTGTGGCTGGGATGTCTTGCCCTCCGTTTGAACAGAAAGTCCCTATCGTGCAAGGGGCTTGCTCACGTTGCCATCCCTGAGAGCCAATTATGGCTGAAAGAACTGTAACTTCAGAGATATGCAATAATGGAAAATAAAATGTAAAATGCAGACTCCCCATAAAACTGTGGGCTGTCCAGAAAATTGTTAGATCTAGAATAATCAAACCATTATCCTGAGCTTCAGTAAGAACTTCCTGTAACCAAACTAAATTAACTGACAACCAATTATTTGTGCTTCTATCATCTGAGGAGTCAAACACTCGGTGTCCAAGTCATTATGCTCTTGGCTCCACCTAAGTGACGGATTCCTCGTCTTAGAACAAGGTCAGGAGTGTCTACTAGGTGCTGCAAATAAAGTTCCTGCCAGGTTCTAGAGGGGGAAAGGCAGCTGTAAATAAGTAAACTATATATTTTATATGTAATGTTTACATATATAATGTATATGTAATATTTACATACATACATATACATGTACAAAATAATTTCAGGCTTTGAAAAGTGCAAGAAGCGTCCTGCTAAGTGAAATAAGTCAGACAGAAAAAGGACATGAAGATTGCACTCATACGTAGTGTATAAAACAGGAAGCAACAAGCAACAAACCAAACAAACAACAAAAGCTCACAGACACAGACACAGTATGGTGGTTACCAGACAGGAAGTGGGGTGGGATGGAGGAAAGGGGTCAAATAAATACACAGTGATGAAAGGAGACCAGACTTTGGGGAACAAACACACAATGTAATGCACAGCTGATGTGTTACTGAATTGTACACCTGAAACTCACATAATGTTATTAACCAATGTCACCCCAATAAACTAAATTTGAAAAGGTGAGAGAAGGAAAATAAATAAATACAGCTATAAGACAGGGTACACATGGGGCAAGCGGCCACTTTGGACAGAGGTTTAGGAAGACTGTTTTGTGGATCGCTTTGGAAACACGCTTTTTAAGTGAAAACCTGTACAATCCCACATACCCATGTCTACTTTAAGACCACTTCTTTTCTATTTATAGGTGAAAAGTCATGATATATTTGTATAATTTATCTTCTATAAAGACATTGCTAACACACACACACACACACACACACACACATTGTTGGTGGCTGTACAGCATGTTCTGTAGTGATGCTCTTCCACCAGAACCCCAAGGACAGATTGCTGTGCAAGGTGTCACCTAGAATCAGGGCTGAAAACATCCAAGATCCTCCTGAACTAGGAGTAACTGCGAAGGAGGGGAGGAGGCCTCAGCCTAGAAGCAGGACAGTGGGAGGCAGCAGCGAGATGAGCTGAGTGTGATCAAGGCCCGAAAAGAAATTCAGATTCTGTGAGAACACCCAGGAAGGAGACAAGAACCTTTATCGGTGACTGCAGTACGCCCTCGTAACCCCATCAATCTGAAAAACACAGACTACCACACTGGCTTAAAATTTTGTAACTCTCTGCATTTTAGACCTTTAGTGTTTTCTGAATAGTCTCCTTTTCATCAGATAGTCTTTCAAAAAGCATAAAGATGAGATTTTTTTAAAATCCATTTTTAATAAGCAAAGGTAAAAAAAAACCTTGCTTTTTTCATTTAATTCTATGGAAAATGTTTCCATCTCAGTCTTTCAAACTGGAAAATGAGGGAGAAATGAAGCCCATAAAATTTGCTTTTCAAAGCCAACAGGCAGAAAGGGATCTTTTCTTTTTCTTTTTTTGCAATCTGTCTATTCCTAGTGAGGTTTTTAAAAAATGTTTTCTCATTTTAATTAAGCTATTAGGTCTCATAATAGGGTCAAGAAGGGGCTCAAAGGCCCAGGAGCCTGTGGGAGAGACAGCTCTTTGCCACACATGCCCCCAAGTTCTTGGCCTCAATCATATTAGACATTATCCAAGGCAACTTAGTTATTGCCTGTCCATATCAGCCTTGTCTGCCAAGTTCTTCCCCCAAAGAAGGAGGAAGACAGCCATTCTTCTCTGACTCACTCTGCCAAGTGAATTCTGAATAGACAAGCTGGAACACACCAAAGGAAGCAATTTCCCCATTTACCCCAAGGAAATGGATTTTTGTTGCCACATTCCTAAGAGGATTCTAAGTAGGCTGTTTCGAGCCACAGCTGTCCCTGACACTATGGATTCCTGGGGCAGCATATGAGGACAGGTGAGGAGGAACTCAGATGCCATGCCCCAACGCCCAGAGACCTGGAGCCAGACCAGGGAGTCTCCCCTCCCTCCCGCCCGCTTTCCTAAGCCCCACCCAGTGCAAGCTGTGTGCTACAGAGTGCCTTCGCTCGTACCCCTAGCCCTCGCTCATCTCTGCCTTTTTAGCACAAGCAGCCATTGTCACAAAATTTAGGGGTGCAAGGCATTTATTTAATAACTTCTTTGATCCTCTGCAAAAGTCAGTATAATCCTGGGACATAGGAAGGATTCCAAACAAACTTGGACAGCTCAGACATAAACTCCCACTCCAATTTCAATCTGAAAGTCACCTCTAGCAAACAGAGATATGGCTCTATATTTTTTCTACTGGACAGTAAGGTATTCCTGCATTTGTTTTGAGTTTCACCCTCTTTCTACCTGGAGATCTCCGAGGTCTTACTTTTGCATTTCAATCCTGGATGTCTACCTATCTTGATTTTTTAAAAAAGAATTTGTAGCCTTGGCTGGTGTGGCTCAGTGGATTGAACACTGGTCTGAGAACCAAAAGGTTGTGGGTAAGATTCAGGGCACATGCCTGGGTTGCGAGCCAGCTCCCCAGTAGGGGGCACATGAGAGGCAACTGATTGATGTTTCTCCAGCACATCAATGTTTCTCTCCCTCTCTTTCTTTCTCTCTTCCCCTTTCTCTAAAAATAAATAAAATCTTTAACAAAAAAGAATTAAAAAAAAGAATTTATGGTGATAAAATAAAGTCACAAGAAAAAACAGCTTTGCCTTCAATGACAGCAGGAATACAGAAGCCATCCGTTGAGTATCTTAGAAATTCTGGGGGTCCCTGAGACAACAGCACCCCTCACAGGGTGTCCGAAACCTGATTCAATTCTTCACTTTTCCCCACAATGCAGACCACAATTAAAAGGCTGTCCTTGGTTCCTGCACCTCTTCCTCTGCCTCAGCACTTCCTCTGTTCACCACCTGTCCTCTTCCCTGCAGATTTTATGATTTAGAGGCAAAAGTACTTAAGTGAATGTATTGGGGCCTGATTTCTATCTCCAATTCTGTCATTAATTGCTAAGTGAATTGGGCACATTATTCTCCCTGGGAAACACCCATCTGTGAAATACAGGGGCTGGCACTAAGATCTATTCCCAAAGAGAAGCATCTTCCAGTCTGAGATTGAGACCTTAAACTCATTTACTCCTCCAAGCTGTGTCCTGCTTAACTGTACCTGACTTAGACCACCTTCCTGCTGGTGTCCTTGCATCCTCGGTTGGCTCCCTATCCAATTCCACCCATACAGAGCTCTGTGCAATCAATCTCATGTCTTTTCTGAGGACCTGTAACTCCTGAGATCTGGACTGGTATTCTGGTTCCTCTGTGTCCTTGGGAAGAAGGGAGTCCACTGGGCCCTTGTTCTGCTCTTGCTATCCATACTAGTGCTTTTTCTTTGACAACGGAAGGCTTTGCCTGACTAGCAAAGGCTTGGTTTTTAAAGAAAAGATTCTAGTAAAGGAGAATTTTTGCCACTGGAAGTAGTACTAGAAATCCTGAAAGCCAGGCACCAAAGTTGGAGAAAAGCACCGAAAGCACCACCCCTGCCCTGTCCCAGTCCCATCGTCTCATCCTGCCTCTTCCCAGAGCCACACCAGGTGGAGCTCACCGCTCAGATAAAATGCTGGGACCACAAGACCAAGTTGTCTATGGGAATCTCCTGTCCTAAGTGATCAGATGCTAGTTTCAAACCATGAGACCAGCTTAAAGATACTTGAGAGCCTACGTCCCAGCAGCCAGCAGCAACCACCTCAGAAATATGAAACTTGAGGAGCTTTACTCCTCTGGATATGCAATGATGAGAAGAAAGAGCAATTCACTGTGGTGGGCAAGCTCCCCCAGCCCCACCTCAGTTACAGGCACTTCTTCTGCTCCAGATGTCTACAGAGCTATAGACTAGCACAAGGCTGTACTCTGCTGGCACATGTTAAATGAAAGGACATCAGTCCTGTGTATGAGTTCCATTTTAGCAATTAAATTCACTTAATTCAACAGTACGTATTAACCACCTTCTAACACACTGGGCTGTTCTCCTATCTCTTTGCCTTAAGGAGCTAGGGTTATATTCAGTCTCCCAATCTGACAGGGATGAAATGGCTGGCTGACCAAAACTCACCAAACCATGTCTCCAGCTGGAGGATGGGGAGTAGCGCCAGGCTGAATCTCAGCATGTGGCATTGTAGAGTGTGTTTATGACATGCAGAATGTCTCAGTTTCCAGGAGAGTCCCTCTTTCAAAAGTTCTTGTCCCAATGTCCCCCGCTAAATAAACTCTACCTTGTCAGTTTTCAAGACCTGATTTTGAGCTGAGAAAATGTGATGTTACAAGGTGGGATGTAGATTTGTGCACATTCAGAAGGTATAATAGAGCTGTTATTGAAAAGGTAAACTTAGGTATTATCACATCAGCCCAGCTGTGCCAACATCAATGCCCAAGCATTGCCCTTCTAGCTGGGGGAACTCACAGAAAGCAAGTGTTCTGCGAGAAAGAAAAGAAGTCAAGTTCAGCTGATCGGATCTACTTTCCAAGGCTGGGAAAAGCTAAAAATCCTGAAAGGCAGCAGAGAAAAATGGACTGCATACTTACAACCATCTACCCAGAGCAGTTAAGTACCTACAGAGCCAGAAGGGAGCCTGCCTCCTCAGCCCCAAGCTGGAGGGCCCACCCGTGACCCACTTCAGGGCAAAATTCCACAGTGCCTTGAAATTCTGCCAACAATAGTCATCGTTCATCAGCTGTCGTGAAGCAGTGCTGTAAGGGGGTAACCAGAGGCTGTCACGTCTAAAAGGCAGCGTGCCAGGCACTGTCCCGGGAGCTTTACACAAACTATCCTTTTGAGTTCTTACAGCAAATCTGCAAGACATGTACAATATATAATTATCACTTAAAGTGAGGAAATTAACTGAGGAGGTCAAAGGGCTCTCTCGGACTGTGGAATCATCCAGGGGCAAACCCTGAACCCAGACTCCTGCCTGCAGAATCTGCATTCTTTCTGTGTGCTTTGTTTGTTTGCAGTCACTGTTACTGGGTTTGTTCCTTTTTGTGAATATTAACAGCACACACCAAGCAAGGGAGCGAGCTGGAATTGAGAACTGGCCCCCTGTCTGACCCCAATGTCCACAGGGGCCATTTCACCAGGCGGGCAGCCACCTCCTCATTCATAACGTTTCCTCCTTTCCTGATCAAGCACCAAAAACACATGCGGTTAACAGGCTCTGACTGAGAGTGAGCAGTGCAGGCAAACTCACCAGAAACTGTTGCAAATTGCACCCCACATTCCTTTCCAGAATGGTCTATGCCTCCGGGACTTGAACCTAAACTAAGGAGGACAACTATCTACGGTTACTGAGTGCTCAAGGTCACTCCACCAAAGATGGTAACACAGGGAAAGGAAGTGGCCTTGGATAAGGGGGGGTGCACACAAGGGAGTTTCAGGGTCTCCAAGGCTGCCCGAGGGAGGACAGCCTGAGCGACTACTGTTCCCAGCTAAGAGAACATCAAGGGTCACGTGCTCACATTTGCGGAGTCCTTGATCCGTCCATACAGTGACTTCTCAGCCACCATCTCTTTTCATACCTTCAAGTCTACAGAGTAAACAGAGTAGGTCTGATGTCACCTTTGCAGAGGCGGAAATCCCAGCAGACCCCTGAAGACCTAAGGTGGCCTGCCCAAGACCAGAGCCAGTCACGGCCAGGCCTGGATGAGAAACCAAGCTTCCAAATTTCTAGGCCAGTGTCTGTCTGTTACACCTTGGCCAACACCGACCAGGAAAGATAATTAAATGGAAAAAAATAATACCAATATAACAAAGAGGAACAGAAGGAACATGAGGTTCCTTAGTGGTGGATGGAACTTTCTTCTTTCTACTCTAGATGAGTGGGTTCCCCTCTCTTCAGCAGAAGGAACTCCCTCTCTTTTAGGACATATTTATGGTTATTTCACAATGTTAAAGTACAACGGCTAAAAACAGTTATAGTATAACTACTAAAAATAAATCATAGCTATACAAATATCTCTCTTGTTTAACATAATTTTGTCTACACAGCTAGGCTGAGTCTGTTTAGCAGATTGTGTTTTCCTTTCACCTACGTCTAGCCCTGACCAGTATGGCTCAGAGGGTTGGGTGTTGTCCCACAAAGCAAAGGGTCACAGGTTCAATTCCCGGTTAGGGCACATGCCTAGGTTGCAGGCTCAGTTCCCAGAGGCAACCAATCCATGTTTCTCTCCTTCTATTTCTCCCTCCTTTCTCCCTTCTTCTAAAAGTAAATAAATTAATTAATTTAGAAAAAATTTTAAAGCTCTCTGGGTCCTGTGAACTTAGACTTGGAACAGAACTTGGACTGTGGAGGCCCTGAGATAGCACGGGTATCATTAAGGCCACCAAACGGAGCACCTGAGTGTGTCACTGTGGCAGGAAGTGCAGGGGATAAATGAGCTAAGTGCTGATGCAGCTGAGCAAAGCCTGTGTTCACTTTACACAGACCAAAGAAATGCACACGGGACCAGAAAACAGAGACACCAGGAAAGCGTGTGGTGAGAGTGCTGCTGGTGGTAAAAACTAGACTTTGATTCCTTTTACTTTTTTCCCCAGTGAAACATAATGTTTGAGGTTTGCTCCTCTGACACACAGATTTTTGAGAAAGAAGTTCAGAAATTTTGTTTGAAGTAAACCTTCAATGGTTTAGGAAGGGACGGGAGTTGGGGACAAAGAGGAGAATTCTAGCCACAATTTATAACAAACCTTTGGAAGTGTATTATTTCTTAATGGGAGATCATGTATCAAAAGCAGAAGCGGAAGCAGGCTGCTCGCCCTATCAAATAATTAGGGTTCCCACAGTGGATGTGTTTCAATCAAACAATAGCTCTAAGACATGTTTAAATATTCACAAAGCACAAAATAATTATTTTATTAGATGTCAAAATTAAGATGAAAAACATGCTGCCCTCTGAGAGGGTTTTTTTTTGTTTTGTTTTGTTTTTTTAAAGTTAGCTCCCAATTCTGTTACTAAGTTGTGGAGCACCCACAGGAGAAATGGTAAACCTAAGCTCATCACCACTTAACTGCTAAGGGATCTGGAAGCCCAAATAATGAGTCCTACTTCTTCCTCCCTGATTCACTCACTTCTCATTTCTATTCAATAGTAGACTGGGTACAATTACCTGTGGACGTGTAGAGGACAGATAATAAACTCAGCCCAAGAGTTGTGTTTTAGCAAGAAGAAAAGTCAGCCTCATGCATACTTTCCACTCTTGTACATTACACCCTAAAAAACCCTCTCTCCATTACTTATTATTGAATACGTTTCACCTCTCACTGATCTCCAGAAAGACTATGTTAAGGAGCTAACTCGTGTACGTCATTCCTCATCCATCAAACTGGTTCCATCTACCACTAACCAATCAATTAAGAACCAGAGAGTGCATTCAATAGAAATACAAGACGATGGACGTATAGCTCTCTCCTCAATTAAACATAAAGAGATCAAAAGATCCATGGCATTATAGGGCAGTATGCCCCCAGGACCAGATGATGGGGTCAGCTATGAGTGTTCCTACAGTCCAGAAGGAAACATTACGAATTAATGTCTTTAGAAGATATATTATGAAGAAGAAATGGCTTAAACTTGGCCTTGAAGTATGGGCAGAGAAAAAAAAACCATGCACTTTTCCACCGAAGGTGTTGGTGATTTCCACTGCTGTAATCCATCCTGGGAAACAGCCTGGATGGAAATGAAATACCTTACATGAATTCTTAGATATATGCCAGAATGAGCTTTTGATGATTGTTTTTCATATTTGGGTCTAGAGCACAGGTGGCAAACACAAGGCCCGAGGGCTGAATCCGGCTCTCCACCTTGTTTTATCCGGCCTGGTACCTTGTTTCTACCCAGCAGCGGTGTTGAGCTCTCGTTTAACTGCTAAGGAGTAGTTACATTTATACAGTCCTAAAATTACATTTGGCCTTTTGAAGGCAACCACAAGGCTGATGTAGCCCCTGGTGAAAATGAGTTTGACACCCCTGCTCTAGAGTGAAGACTGAAAAACCATCTAGATAAATGAAGCCAGGTACAAGAAGGAGACGGGCTCCCAGAGCAGCAAGCCACACCTGTTCCCTCACTGAATTCTTCGCACGGAGAGACAGCACATGCACACACACAGGCATTCCCTGCTGCCACGAGGCCTGGCAGATGCTTCCAGAGGCAAGACCAAGTGATGCTTACACATAAGGCCTCCAGGAAAGGGGGGCTTTAGAGAAGTGTGCATTTGTCCCAATGTCGTGAAAAGAGCTCCCTAAAGTTGACACGGGTACAAGCTTGCTGCCAAGAGACTGAACAGTCTTGGCCTCTTGCAAGATAGCTGCCTGATGTTCTATATGTGGAGATGTTAACAGAATGCCCCAGAGTTTCTTCACTGGTGAATTGGTAGTAATTGCACCTACTTTACAGGAATATTGTAGGATTAGTAAGTTCCAGGAACTTAGTAAGGACTATGGAAGTGTTTGCAGCCTTACTACTTTACGATCAGCACGCTGTCAGTTGGGAAAAGACTGAATTGATGATTACATCCACTTCCTCCACTGTATGCCTCAGCCATGACCCTACTTCGGGGAATGCACATCTGCTGGTTTTCAGCCATTGTGAGGTCCAGGTAAGCCGTCATCCAGTGGTCGGCCCCTGCAGAGGACGGCTCTGCAGCAGGACAGACTGAAAGCCCAGGAAGGATGCCACTGGCTCTGAGCCCCAGGGGAAAACTCACCACGTAGAGCTTGCGCCAAATGACAGCCCATTCTCGCAGCGTGGATGTGAGCTCCTGCACCAGCGGGAGCTCGCCAGGGATCACCGTCTCGTTCTGCCTGGAGAGAGCCAGACAGAGGCCCGTGTTATTCCAGCTCAACCACTGCTGTTTTTCTCAACAGAGGTTAGACTCCCCTAAGCTCAGAGACGGCAAAGGGGCTGGTTGGGCTTGAAACAAAGCAAAACCTGCCGATCAGGAGGGAGGGAGCTATGCACGAGATTTTTGTCATAACTAATCATCTGAGGAAAGGGAAGGAGCTGAGGCCACCAGAGTTCTTAAAATGAGTTTGTTTTCTGCAAAGCCACAGGCTCACAATCCAGCCTCAACCTCCTCATTTCGCGTCTCTATGGGAGCCTCAATTACTGAGCCAGGCTGGCTTCAGTGATTCCCAGGGATGGAAGCCAAAATCCAGTATTGCACCTGGGTCTGCCAAGCATGTTTCTTGGGTATGGGGGGGTATGTGTGCACAGGTCCTGGGGTTCGTCATCTCACACCAAGCACTGCGGGGTTGGAGGCCCTGCAGTCTTCCAGAACGGCACCAGGTTTTTTTCTCACCTGCAGCCTTCAGCATGGAGACTGTACAAACCAAACTCCTCACCTACTCACAGGAGACTCAGAACAAGGAAGACCCAACATTTAGTCACATAAATCCTCCCTGGTATTTTTATGATTAAAAAGAGGAGAGAGAGCAGAGATCAGTGGCAGGATTGCCAGACTTACATAAAAATACAGGATGGCCAGTTAGGTCTGGAATTCAGGTAGATGCAATAATTTTATAGTATGTCTTGAGCAATATCAGGGACATACTGTAAAAAATTAGGTGGGGTTATTGAAATATCATATTTAACAGGGCATCCTGCATTTTATGCGGCCGCTCCGAGTAGTGGGGATGTGCCTCCCATCCTTGCTCTCCACCCGAGTGCTGTGGCTGGCGACACCGCAGGGGGCCCAGAACAGGCCGTGGGAAGGGAGGTTCTCCAGGAGGCAGGCTCTCCAGCCTGATTTTGTTTCTGAGGAGTTTTGTGAATTTGGGCATATCTCCACTTCTCATCTCTCAAACAAGGGGGCAGAATTTATGACTGAGAATGTTTTTGGACTCACTATCAGCCCTGGGACTCTGGTCCTGCTCCAGGAGCTCCTTATTCCCTCCTTAACTCCCCTGCCCATGGGCTCCCTGACCGAGTGGCCTCGCTCTCCCACTTCGGGCTGAGTGTCCCACTACTGTTAGCTGCCACAGAGGCAGGACTTCCCAGGACACATGGTTAAGGTGAACAAGAAAACACCCACAGCACAATGACGTTTATCTGCAGAGCACGTTCACATACATCATCTCATCAGTTCTCATCTAGCTTGTGACAAACACAGGGCCAGATCTGTTTTCCAAGTCCAAGGTGGCCTGAGGCTAGTGGGCCCGTCCAAGATTCAGGGCTGATTTGTGCAGGACCAGCTTGCTCCTTTATCTCCTAGAGTTCCCACACGGGGGTCTCAGGTCTCACCAGAGAAAGAGTGTCAAACATTCATGTACATGCACACACGTGAGCACACCATCAGTGAACAGGTGGTGCAAGAGGAAGGTAAAGACCCACTCTTCTTTCGTCATCTGTCCTTACTGTCCTGGGGCAGGGTGCCGGAGAGAAACATTATGAAAAGAGAAGACAGAAGAAGGAATTGTGCCAGAAAAATGTCTTTATTTATTCCTCTCTCACTTAAGGAGTGGAATTAATGAGTCAAGAGAAATAAGGCACAAGGCATTCCTCAATAACTTTACATCTTTATCATTGTTTAGAAATCTTCCCTGAATGGAACTTACCCTCGGTCTTCCACGGTTGCCTCTTTCAAATGGATATATGTTTCAGGGAAAATACCCTACAGAGAGAAGAACTTGGTTACATGGCCATGAAGATCTCAGCCCAAAGGGAAGCGTGTGGACAGCAGTGAGGATGAACAGAGGGGAGAGAGGATGCCGGACAATAGCTGCCACCTGCAGTCAGGCTTGTAGGGCATCAGTGACATGAGGGGGCCACCTCCATGAAATCATGACTGAGACATTGAAAGGCAAAAATTAAGATTTGGGTTCAGAGCTCAAGACAAATGCTCCATAAATGAAAAGGCAAACATGCCTGGGTCAGTCTGGAGCTGCAGTGACAGGGAGGAGTTTAACCCTTTCAGATCCTGCTTGCCATAAGATGATTCCCTTTCAAGGAGTCACGTAATTAGTAAGGCAGGGGCTCATACTTTGTAGCCCATAGTAATTTTCTAAAGTGATTCCTCTCAGCACTTTCACTTTAACCAAATGTGCCCCAAATCAAGTAGTAGAACTGGTTAGCTGGTTATTTTTAGCACTTCCCAGTCTCAAATTGCTCTCTATTCTATAAACTTAAGAGGTAATTCTACATCAGTATTGGGACATTGCCTGGGGAAAAACTAAAGGACACAAAGACCTAAAAGAAAGGCTGGAACCTGGTCAGCAGCAACCAAAGAAGTGAAGACCAGATCTAACCAACCAACCGGAAGAAAGTCAGGGATGTCAGTTTTCTTAAATGCCAAAGCTTCTGTTGCTCAACTCTGAGATACGGTCATTGATAACCAGAGACTCTGCCATCTGGTAACAACATTGTGGTTCTTTGTTTCACGGGACTTTGCATGCTGGGCCAGAAGAGGTAAGAGAAGAACCTGTTTAACAGGCACCATGGGCTCAGCTGGAAAAGTCAGCATGACCCTGCGCACACTCCGTGTCAGGGCGGCTCGTCACAAAGGTAGGAGAGGGGCATCTGCTGCCTGGGGGATGGGGCTAGAGACTCCTGCATACCCAGAGGCCCTCGATCCACTCAGAGACAGAACGAGTGAATTTCAACCTGGGTCTGTGTGTGTCTAGTTTCCAGTCCAATATTTATCCATACAACCCTTCCGTCTCCTTTAACCCTTTGACAAGAAAACAGGAAATAGCAAGAAAGTTTGCGACTGAGCAGCTCCCAGCATTGATGATGACAGGGGCACCTGAGTCTGAAGTAAAATGGCCATTCTTTCCCACCAGGCAAAGAGAGCCACAGAAGTGCACACTGTCCCCTCCTTGCTCTGAGAAGGGACAGGAGCAGGGTGCACGAGTGAGAAATCACTAACCCAAAGACCCAGGACACACACCTCTAAGCAAGGTAACATGACTTCTTTCATTAGACAGAATTCAGTGATTTTGGAAAAATGACCAGTTAAAAACAAAAATGCAATGTGTACATAATTCCCTTCAGGCCTGATTTCTGGGATTCTGAAGCTTCCTGTCTGTCAGTCCTCAGGATGCCTAAGGAACTATGGGTGTTTCTTCTGAGTCGCTAATGTAAATATTGTACTGACTACCGTCTTTCTGGAGAACAAGGCTAGGCTGTCCAAAGCTCAGCCTGAGGACATGATGCTAAGGGAAATAAGCCAGACACAGAAGAAGAGACAAATATTGTATGATCCCACTTCTATGAGATACCTAGAGCAGTCAAATTTATACAGACAGAATGTAGAATGGGGACTTCCAGGGGCTGAGGGGAGGGATGAATAGGGAGTTAGTGTTTAATGGGGGCAGAGTTTTAGTTTTGGAAGATTGAAAAGTTCTGGAGACGGGTGGTGGAGATGGTTGTCTAACAATGTGAATGTGCTTAATACCCTTGAACCATACATTTTAAAATGATTAAAATAGGAATTTTAACAAATGTCCAGCACTCAAAAAAAAGGGAGATGGTTGGATAAAGATGGCCCACCTGAAGTGGCAGTTACAAAGAGCCGCACTTGCAGGTTAAATAAGGTGTAATGGTGCTCATGCCAAGGACTATCCTTGCAGAAGATTTTCCCCATCAAGAAGGTGAAGTACCAGTTAAAACTGTCATGCATTCATAATCTGATAATGGGGCTCCTCTTCATAACTTGGAGAAACTCGAGATAGAAGCATTTGACTTATATTGTGACATCTAAGCAGGTAAGTTACATTGGGTATCCAGCCATGATGATTTCCATATTAAGAGAGTATTTATTCTGTTGCATTACCACTGTGTTCTTTGTAGGCATCACCCTTCCATGCTAGCATAGATCCACTTACCAGCATCCGATTGGCCTGGGAAATCAGAGGCTTGTAGAACTTTTCCGATGCTGTTAGGACGCATGGAGAGCCAGATTAAACCTGAGTCGTATATCTCTGATTTACAGCCTATCTCTCAATTTTGCTTTTCTTTTCGCAGTGTAACCTACTTACTCACTTGATTAAAAAATAATAAACTAATGATTTTCTAGATACTGCCCTTATCTACAATCCTGCAAGGATCAATATCAGTTTCTGCAAAGCTCTTGACTTCTTCAATTTGTAAGACCACTAGCTCATTTTATTGCCCCTCTAAATGGCTATATCTGCTTATAAATGACACCAAAAATTTTCATTAAAATAATAAGCCTTTCAAATAGCTCTTCCCCTAAAGACTGGCAATGAAGAAAACATTAGCAGAGCATTTCAAATAGGCCCAGATTGCTTAATTAACGAAGGGGTATCAAAAGCCAAGCAGAATTCATGACAACTGACTTTCAATTCCTTGTATGTTTCCCAGATCTCCCACAAAAAAGATATTTCAAGTTAAAAACCAAGGTATCAATGCATGGTCCTCATTTGCACTATCATTTCACTGAATTACAAAGTTTAATTATCAAGAACTAAGAGAAGCTCTTACCGAAATAATTCTTCTAAAGGGTGAGCTTTAAAGTTGAAATACAGGTTTTAAGAAAATACAAAAGAAATTAAAACCACATTCAGAACTTGTCTTCTAGTCCTAGTGTGGCACCCCATCTACATACTTTTCAAAACACACCACAAAGGCAGTAGCTGGGCGCTCCGCTGCATTAGGAGACCATGGGGCACCTTAGGAACCAAGGCCATCTGTGCTGGCAAAGGGTCCTCACGTGCCAGGTTCCATGAAAGGGAAAGCTGTTTCAACACGACTCACATTCACCAGTTAAACACCAAGAATTTGTTTGTCCTTTAAGTTCATGTGATGTTATCTGTGAGTGGGTTTTTTGTTGTTCGTTTTTAAAATTAATCTTGTAAATGATAGGGAATTAAGTGACATGAGTATTCTTGCGTTTTAATATATTTAGAAATTCAAAATAATTCACTCTAATATTATGCTTTGAAATAACTATACTTCGGTAAGTATGAGTAAAATAAACACTGATGGGGTTAGACCCAAACTGAGAAGCAGAAGTGCTGCGAACACTGGGCCCTCTGGTCTAACCGCAGTCCTGACAGAAAGGTATCTGCTGCAACCTTTCCTAGGGTCATGCCACCCTAGGTCCCTACTTGAAGGCTGGAGAAATGAAAGTCAGCAAGACATGAAGTGAAAATAATGAAGCTGGAAATGAAGACATATGGTACAAGCAACAATCTGTGGATGGAAACATTCAGCAGCAGGAGTTGGGGAGGAATCGCAGGAGCGAAACAGTGGGAGCTGATGTTCGTATCACCAGCAAACACGCCTTTATTCTGGTAGGTTATTAAATCATCCAAGTTAACAGTGTATGTGTGTAAGCAGGCAAGTGCAGATACTGAGTGTGCCACAGGGTGGGAAGCTTGCCCAGGGCAGGCTGGTGTTTCAGGGGCCACACTTGTGGAAAGGCGTTTTTCTGGGTCCTGGGCTCTTTGGAGAGCTGTGGCCAAGGGTTACTTCTATTTCTACAGAAGAGCTGTGGGTTTTCCTTTTTTTAAATTCACCTCTTGATAAATTACAAAATGTTGCCCTCCACCCTTTGCTAATTCTCTATTTTGCATGTGAACTAACTGTGAAATAGTGCAGCCCTACCAAGGGGCTCTTTCAATAGAGGGTGCTGACACGCTGTGCTGGACTGGCTCCCAGGGTGGAAGGGAAAGGGCTGACCTGGCCTAAACAAACAGAGGGAGGAAGGGTTAACATCCCTAATTCGCTGATGGTCAGTGGTCTTGGCACTGGGAAAAGGAACCCACTGGAGTCATTATTTTATACACTCTGCCCACGATGAGATACATTTTTATGGCCAGTACTTACCATACATACAATACAACTTAAATTGCAGTAGATAACCTATGTAAAAATATGGACCAAAACCAAAGCTTCCTGAAATAATACTTACCATGGCATTCGATTTTCTTTTCTATGTTTAGGTTTTGTGTTTTGTTTTTAATAGTGGTTATAACCCACCGCACTGACTTCATGGTGTGTGATGGGGGCTGTCAGGTGCACAATGTGAAGACTACGCTCTGGTCGGTCCACAGTGCAGTGAAGGAAAGAATCAGGGGAAACGGGACCCTTTAGTGCCGCGAGTTTAGCATTGGAACTAAAGGAGAGAAGAAGCATGACTCCCCCCTCCAAAAAACAGAGCCAAGGATAGAAGGTCACGGTATCACCACACTGCTTAGCTAGAGGGACAGGGCGCAAGAAGCCTGTGGAGGCTGGGCCTGGTCTGGGAACTCCCCTCTGGGCCTCTGTCCCGAGTCAGATGGCTGCTGGGCCTGCACTGTGTTGCTGGAGCAGTGAGCTCACAGAGTTTGCTTTCACATCTAAAGAACAGCAAGCAGAGAGAAAGCAAACTAGGTCTAGAGACAGAAGAGAGCAGATATGGGATCAGACAGCACAGCACAAAACTAGCAGACAGATTTCAAATGCAAAAACTGAATGATAAGCTGTACCTTTTTAGATTTATTTTGGAGGGTATATCCTCGGAACCAACCTGTCAAGGAATAAGAGAACACGAAATGTTTTGTGTTATCTGGGATAATATAAAGATACAAGCAATATACAATCTCATATTGTTAGAATGCCAAGACAGAATTCAAGAGAGAATTAGCAGACAATATGTTAGAATGTGCACATTTGGGGTTGTTATACAATAAAAATCTAGATCGATTGTTTTTATTCTCTTTATCACTAAAGGATTTAAAATTCATTTACAGCCATGCTTCATCTCTGCTCCTTTGGGGAAAGGACAGACCAAAAAACAGGACAGAAGGCAGCCCAGCCTCTTAATGCCTTGATTAACCCCTTACGGTCACTCAGTGCTTTTGTATGGATAAGTCTGGACTTTCACCCATACATTATACACTCTTCAAGTCACCTGACACTATTAAAACATATATTTGGGAGGGCTGGGGGGTGGGCTGGGATGGAAGTAAAAGGCAGAAAACTGTACCTGAACAACAATTAAAATTAAAAAAATAAAATACTTTATATCATCCCCCCCCTCAATCTTTTCCCTCCCTTTCTGTCTCCCTCTCCTCCCTCCCCCACTTCCTCTGTCTCCCTCCTCCTCTTCTCTCTCTTCTAAGTTCCAAGCATGAGAACTACTATTCTGGAACAACTTTCAACTGGAGTAGCAAACCTTATACATACAAATATTTGCACCTAAAAAACTGAAACAAATAATAAAATAACATTTTAAATAATTCTTGGCAATGCTATAAGCACCTCCCCCATAGCAAAAAGATTTTATGTGTTTGCTTAATGAAGCTTTAAGAAAAAGCTTTAGGAGTTAAGAAGGCTGACCTTTACAGAGTTGTTTTGTAGGTAATTACAAACATGATAATTTGAGTATTTAAAAATACTTTTAAGTAACTATGTTCTTTAATTATATGATTCTTAAATTTGGTTATCCTAAGATTTTTTTAAAATCCCATTATTTGATAATTTAAAAAATGTAACTAGTTTGTAGAATCTGAATGTCTCATTTGCACATGGTAAAAAAATGCAAACCTTACAAAAGGTATATGGTGAAAAATAATTTTCTTCTCATCCCCCACACACACATGCAAAAGCTTTAACTTTCTTTTCAAAATTCCAATGAATACCATGTACATATGGATGTTTTCCTACCTTCTACCTTGTATACAATTGAATCTGTCCATAAACACATATTTTATATCAAACATTTACTGAACATTTACTAAACATTTACTACTACAGGTAACACACTGTAATAATTCCCCTCATTCCCCATGTCCATCAGGCACCCTATTGTGAGAGGTACACATGTAAAGGAGCCATAAATACACACTAAATAAATAACAGCCATAATTAAAATGTTAGGCAATTGCTAATAGGGTTCTAGATATTTCTTATAATGTTCTACATAAAATCGCCCAGAAAATAGACACATAATCTATATTGGACATGTTGGAAGTAGAAAGTTGAATTTACCTTCTTTGTGCATAGATTTAAACATTTCAAAAATTCTAAGCTGTCAGCACTCAAAAACGTAACAAGTTGTGCTATTGTTTTTTACAGGGAGAAATGGGGCATCGTCCTGTGGAATCACTAGAGGTTCGCATCAAGGCCCATGGTGGAGAGAGAGATATTGAGCAGGAAATACCGCTCCTAATTTAGAATGCCAAAGGGTACGAGGGGCCCAGATGCAACACTAAGCTGAACACTTCTCCCAAGTCTTAAGTCTTCATGATGGGCTCACACTTCCTGACACAGGAAAACGCTGTTGCCTGAAGGGAATGACTTAGTCTTCATCCTGGGATGGGGCGAGGCAAGCTAAGAAACAATACTTCAGTGTCTTCCAATCAGTTCTCACCTCCCAATGTCCTATAAAACCAAGCTCTTATCATACAGGCTTTGCTTCACTTTCAGAGAGGAACTCACCGCTACTTTTGTAAACAGTGTTTTTGCACAGCCATTCATCACGGAATTAAACCTGTCATTTTTGAAAACCTATTTTACCTCCTCAGTCTCCTCTGGACTCATGGTACGTGTAAAACCCCTATCTAAAGGCACAAAATTACCATGCTGAATTTGTAAAAGTGAACATTTTGCTTGGCATTAGGCAGTCACAGAACACTGTCTATGCCTGGAGTTTCATTCATGTACCATCAAGGCTCCATAAATTCAATTGCTGATAACGGCAAGAGAAATGGTAACTATTCACAAGTGGTTCCATGCTGTTGAGTGTGCAGTTGGCTCTGACTCCTAAGACCCTATGCAGGAGCAGGGTACAGAGTCCTATCTTCAGCTGCCCTGCTCGGCTCCAGCAGACTCGTGCCCACAGCTTTGTTTATGGAGTCAACCCATTTCATACAGGTCTTCCTCCTTTCCTGTAGCCGCCACCTTCTTCTTCTTCTTCTTCTTTTGGCATTACTGTCTTTTCCAAAAATGTGCACAAAGTAGGCCTGAAGTTTTATCAAGAGAATGTTTGCTCATGTCCCCATTACTAATCTGGGTTGTGAGGTAAGCAAGAACACAATTTTCCAATTAATCCCAATATTTCGAACAAGATAATCATAATTAAAGATGTTAATGCAATTAGGCTTCTGAATGTATCATGATGCAAAGAGATAGCAAAGGAGCGTCAACAGCTATGACCAAACAAGTGAGTGCAGGAACTGACAGGAATTCCAGATGGTCTCTTGAGTTAGTAGGCAACTGAAACAAAGGGGGCAGTGGGGGGCTGGCTGAGTCCAGAGGGCCGCTCTTACCGACATGTAGGTGAAATGACAGTCTCCAAAAGTTTAGGGCAGGCATGGTGAACATCAACAGTGACTCTATGGAATAGGCTGCACTTCCATCAGGAAACCAGTCACTTCTGTTTTCTGGGGACTGTACCAATTCAGAAAAAAATCCATCCCCTCTGATTTGCAGTATCAGAGCGCTCCCAATTCCACTGTCCAAGTTGCTTAGTTCACCTGGTTTCTCCAGCGATCTGATCTCCATCAGTCTGATCTCCGTCAGTCTACTCTGCTTCACCTCCCCTGTCCAGAGTCTCTCTCCCTCCCTCCCCAGGTCCCACGTGACATGACAGGCCCCTCACCTGGCTCTCCTCCCCTCTACACGCAAATAGTTATGAAGCACCAATTTAGGCACCAAGGTGTAGTGGCGAGCAAGCATTATCACGAAGACTATACTCTAATGCTAAAGAAAGGGTACGGAAGTAAGATGACCTCAGGTGACAGTGCTAGGAAGTACTCAAAAAGAACACGGCAGAGGATGACTGGTGAGGCAGGACTCGACTTCAGGTAAGGTAGTCAAGGAAAGGTCCCTCTGAGAAGCCAAACAGAACCAGTCAGGACAGAGAAGAAAAGAGTATGAGGGTGGGCAGAGGGAGGTATGATTCCCAAGCTTGACTGACAATTAGATTCACCAAGGAACTTCAAAAAATACTGATGCTGGGCCACCTCCCCAAATAGTCGATTTAACTGGATGTGGGTGGGGCCAGGCTTAGGGCTTCTGAATTCCTCTGCTGATGCTAATGTGCAGCCAGGATTAATTGCCATATATATATATACACACATATATATATATGTATCATATGCCGGGGAAGAATGCGGATTTTATTCTAAGCACCATGGGAAGCCAGTAGAGGGTTCGAAAGGACATCACACTTTATGCTTTTAAAAGATTGTGTCAGCTGCTCTGTAAGAAGAACTTGTGGGAGGTGAGACAGCAGAAAGAGAACATCAGCGAGGAAACTAATAGGTGCAGTGAAAACAAACAGAGAGTAAAAGAAGTGGGACAGATTTTGAATCCATTACAGTTGCTCACGATTTAGCTGGGAACAGCTGTGAGTAGGGGGAAGAAGGGCAAATTTTCAAGGGTATTTATATCTTGAGCTTAGGTAGATGGGTGGACAGAAGCATTCTTTGGAAGATGGAAAAAAGGAAAATGTTAGGGAACGGGAGAGAGAAGCAACCGAGCCTGGAGCCACTAGGTGGCACAGGGCCACCCAGGCGTTCGCACAGGTGATGGGAGGACATTACACGGGCCGGATGATCAGGGCTCGTTCGAAGCCCGGGCGGAGTGAGGTGGGCACTTATCCCTATGGAGTTGGGGACCCATTTCGGACATTGGAGCCTCCATAGGAAGATGAGGTGGGTTCCGCACACAGGACCTGGAGTGGGGATGGTGGGCTGACAGGGGCTGTCCAAGTGAGAACAGCTGTGGAGGATGAACACATGGGAGAAGGTGTGCTGAGGAAGATGAGCCAGGTTACGCACCAAGGAACAGAATGAATAGGAAAACATGTCAGGAACGTCAAGAGCCAGGTTTCTTACTGTCGCAGAAGGGAGTTACAAGCACAGGTTGGGAAAACACTAGACTGCACCCTGTGATCCTAGACTGGAAGTGAAGGTATTCGTGGATACTAACCACTTTTAAAATACCTAGACAGGTCAAAGTTCAGAGAAGTGTTGTTCTATATTTATGCACATGCATACTACACCTCGATCCACTGAAATCTCTACCAGTCCTTACTTCCCTGATCTTGATACAAAAGATAAATGCCTCAGAAAAGAAGCTATGTCCCAGCCTAGAAAACAACCTGTCCAAAGGAAGCAGGACAGAGGGTTCCATGGGCAATGCACCCAAGAGACACTTTCTCATTGGTCTGAGGGTTAGAAGGAGGTCAAGACTTCCATCAGAAAGACTAGATATGAAACAGAGGTAGATCTGCAGACAAGCAAGGCAAACAAATCCACGGTTATCTACATGAGAAGAGCAGTGGTGTTTAGGGGGTCGGAACTGTGTGGAAGAAGGCAATGGGAGCTTTCTGGAGCTAGAGAAATGTTCTATATCTTGATTGGAGTATGAGATACACAGGGCACATTCGTTTGTTAAAACTCACGCAACTGTGTATCTATGAGTGCATTTCACTGTGTATAAATTTTATTGCGGTTTTTAAAAACCATACAAAAATGCCCTGGCTGGTGTGGCTCACTGGATTGAGCACCAGCCTGTGAACCAAAGGGTCACCGGTTCGATTCCTAGTCAGGGTACATGACTGGGTTGCAGGTCAGTACCCAGTAGGTGGGGCGAGAGAGGTAACCACACATTGATGTTTTTCTCCCTCTTTCTCCCTCCCTTTCCCTCTCTCTACAAAGAAATAAATCTTCAAAAAATACAGAGCAACAAGTATAAAAGATACATGGACAAACATTAGGGGTGGTAGAAATGGGAAGGAGGTGGGGAGGGCTGGGGCGGTGGGCTGGGATGGGAGTAAAAGATAGAAAACTGTACAAGAACAACAACTAAAATAAAATTTAAAAAATACAAAAATATACACTGTTAATTGAACACACAAAGTAATCACCTCAATGGAGCACAGAAGTCAATGATAATGGATTGCTTAAGGATTCCTGAATATTCTTGTTTGAAACTGCCTGATACCAGGTGGAGTCAGGTGTGAAAAGCAAAGAGCCATTTCTTCATTACTGTGCTTCCCCAAACACGCTATTCATCTTAATCACTGTGCACTCCCAAGCTGATTCTGAGGAGTGCTACTGTTTTTCAAAAGTTTAGACACTATCTGGAGACTCACTGACACATTCAACAGAAGAGATGCCAGGAGAACACGACATACAACATCTCCATCCTTCTATGTCCTATTTTACAATGGGAAGGAAATCAGAGACCCATGTTAGCACAAGAGCGAAGAAACAAAGCAGTTTCACACAGGGATCAACATTACGAAGACATGAAAGGGTAATGTGGGACAGGGTGACAGGTGGGATGGGGGACTTTTGAAAGCCTGCAAGAAAACTCTCCCTGAGCAGGAACCTGGAGCTGAGGATTTACACCACTAACATGGTCATTCGTTCATCACCCATAAAAACACTCACTGAACATCAGCGTGCCAGACACTGTCCTCAAGGCGAGGGGAAATGGATCTGTAAACAACTGAATACAAAAGGGCTTTTAACGGTAAAGCTTGGAAATAGCCTCACACAAAGAGAGAATTATGAACACACTAAAGACTGATAAGGCAATTACTGAGGGGCCTCTGATGATGTTTTGAACCACAAAAGCATCATTTAGATGTGGAAGTCATGGAGTGTTTGGTAAAAATCCCTCCTCACTTTGCAGTTCTAATGTAACTTGGTTTCCTCTTCTCCCCAATCGATAGTTTTTTATTGTGGTGATGTTAACCATTTTAACTGTGCAGTTCAGTGGCATGATGCACATTCACATTACTGTGCAACCATGAATTATTTTTGGGCTCCCAGGCATGAAAGACAAGGAGTGGGTAGAGAGCACTGTTTACAGGCACTCAAAACCTAGGGCAGAGTGTGTGGGGAAGGGGCAGGGAGGAGCAGGTGTTAAATCCTGCTGTTTAGGTAGTTGGCTGGGGAAAGCAGTTAATTAGGCCAAGGTCAAAGGTTTCATCCTCTGGGGCCAGGTACGCCTGTCAGGTTTCCATGGCCACAGCCTGCGGTCCAGTCCCCAGTGACTGTCCCTCCAACCTCCAAGCCCTTCCTGAGGTCCCTCTGGGGAAAGTGGTGAACAGGATTGGCCCACAGGACAAAGGCAGGGCTCAGCCTCTGGCTGCGTGCAGAGGGCGGGCAGCACACCAATGCCTTCCAGAGCCTCTGCCTTCAGGAGGCCCACCTCCCAAAGGCACTGGGCAGCTCATGGGGCTTTGAAAAGAAACTCAAGGCAAAGAGGGTAAAAGATGATCCTCTTATTTTGTACCTTTTTGTGGGACAAATTAGTCCTCCTGGTTAGTGCTCTCAGCTGAGTCCGATGCCTTTGAGAATAGGCAGATGTTGGAAGTCTAAGCTCCAAAGGAACCCAGAGTTTGTTGAAATTTAACACCCTTACTTTAAAAAGAGGAAATATAGACAAGGAACTGACTATGGAAGCTGGGGTTGCAGATGCTGGTCTCCTGTCCCCCCCATTCCCCTCCCCATGTTGCAGGAGGTGGGGACAGGGGGGTGGGATATTCATGATGCCTTTCCGGGGAGGGAAGTGTGGAATCCCACCAACAGAAAACACACAGGCACCAGCACACCAAGAAAGTGGGAAAGAAAGAGATATGGTTTCCATCTTTGACTTTATTTCTTGGACAAACGAGAAAGAGCCGTGCCTTTGCAGTACCTGGCACATAGCAGGTACTCAATAAATAAGCTTTTAATGAACATATTAATGAGGAAGCGGTCACCCTTAGCTGGTGGCCATGGACAGAACAGGTGGAGAACAGGCGGATACAAGAAACATGCAACAGAATCCCCACCCAGAAGGCACAATGTGACTACAAGGGTGGTGCACCCTTCTCTCTCCCTGGGACCCCAGGCCCAGTGGGCAGAGTGGGACCGGGTCTGCATACCCACCTATGAGGCCAAAACGTCCAGAACAGAGGAGACGCTGCTCCTTAGGAGGATGTACCTTAATCTAAGGGCCTGGGTCTCCACAGACCCGCTCTGTAGGCCTCCTTTTCTCCAGCCATTAAAGAAATGAAGGCTTTCATCTCTTAAACTGCCTTCCACAAAAACATTCTAGTTTTTTCCCATCTCATTACCTCATAATATCAAACTCCACAGCCACAATGCCAAGGTCCCTCCTGCATTGATGGAGATGTTGGAGACCCCAGATGGGCAGAGGGACCTGGTCCAAGCGGGTGGGGGAGGGGGAGATCCAACTGCCATGCACAGAATAGGAAGATGATACACCCAAACATCCACCACAAAACCAGGGCATCTATGACTTCACAGACACCTGGAAGCTCAGGGACAAGGAAATACATTCCCTCTCTTCCAATCAACATCATCACTCTCAGCTGATTCCCTTTATATTTTCTGCTGGTGGCTTTTTTCTTTTTTAAAGCAAAGTAATCCTGCTTTTAAAAAAGTTAATTCTCGGGGCCCAAGTCCCTCTGATTGAGTCCCTCCAAAAGTTAGTCCTTCTTGCTACTGACTCTAATTTCTGTCTTCTGCAATCCCTTTTTCTACCTTACCCTACGAGTTCCAGGAAGCTGAAACGAGGAAACGCAGCACGTAGTGCCAATGGTTCTGTTGCAACTCACTCTTCTGCGGGCTTTGTTATCATCAGCACCAACTTGCATGGATGAGGAAGGCGGGCAGGTTTGTGAGTGAGGAACCAATGAGTCAAGCATGCCAGATTTAAGGAGGACACTTTTCCAAGGAACTATGCTAGACCCTATGGAGCCTCAAGGAGTTTGAAAGTATAAGCCCAAGCCCTGATCTCGAAGAACCTGTCATCTAATTGCTAGTGGAATGGAGAGACAAGGGTCGAGTGGCAATTTCTGTGCAGGGTTTTCCTAACCCCCTACACTTCCCAAGCAGGAGCTGGAGGTTAGCAGAGCAAGGTAAAAGCTGCCTTTATTTCTGAAGGGGGAATGGAGGTCCCATAAGGAAACTCATCATATGGAAATACACTAGACAGAGGTGTACCTTAGCCCAGAGGACAAGTCAGGTGAAGTGACAGCCAGCACTGTTCCCAAGGCCCCTTCGGCCTGGGGGTCACTAAGAAATGTGCTTCACATTCCTCAGTGGAATGCACCCTCAACACGAAAAGGTGAACCTCCATTTTAGGACTCTGACCCAGAACCACCAGGCCCCACTTTGAAGCCCCAGACAGGCAGGGGTGAGGACACGCTGTCAGGGACTCGACAAAGTCAGGAGTGGCAGGAGCTGAGAGGAAGCCCGTTGTGGTGACACTGGCCAGAGGAGAAGCAAGAGCACAGAGATGAACACATGGGGCCTGCAGCGAGTGTCTGGGCTGAAGAACTGGGCTTGGTTTGTGTGCTCCCTTTCCCAACACAGGTGGGGTGTAGGATGGGGACACACTGTACAGCCGTCCCACAGACACTCAGGGTGGGAACGGACTGCTTCAGGTCGGGGAAGCCAGAGACCTCACCAGGGACCTCACCAGGGACCTCCCTGCTTACTTTGTCCTCCCCAACCTCCTGCTACACCTAAAGGGACTGGGCAGACTCTTGGTAACAGCGGCCCACTCCTCAGTAGTTCCTACTGGGGTGGGTGAGGTAGGGGAGAGGATAGGATCTCTGGGTGGGAGCATGATTCTGCTATGCTCCCCTGGAGCAGACATGCCTACCTGCTCGGACAAAGTCAGCTGCTGCACACAGGCAGGGAGGCAAGTGTGTGTGGAGGGCAGGTGAGGCACCTGGGGGTGAAGTGGGCCCTAGCATGCCTGTGCTCAGAGGGCCCCACTTGTGTGGAAGAGCTCACCCTTGCAGAGAGAAATCTGGGGTGGGGGCAGACTGGTCTGACAGCTATTTAAAAGGCAAAAGGACCTCACCCCTTTGGACAACTGTATGCTGTGTCCAAAACTGAAATGTACTTCCTCCAAAGCCTCACCATGGGGAAAATATGCTCCACTTGGATTCCACGGGAGGCTAGTGGGAGTCGCACTCTCCAATTAATCACTACCTGAATGTCTTTGAGTTTCTTCACCTGGTTTTCACATCTGTAACAAGCACTAGTAACTCTGACCTCCCAGCAGTGTAAGAGCTGAGGCTGAGTACAGGAGAGCTGTTGGCTCCTTACCACATACAGGAGTGGAAACTGCCAGACGAATCTGGAAACAAAGGTGCCCAATGACATAACCAGGCACCAGGTCCTCCTCCAGGGCCATCACCTGGATCTCTGCATCCAGAACAGCAGGGGACTCTATTTGGAGTTCTCTTTTGCTTGTTTCCTGAGGAATGTGCCTGTGCCCCCTGGAAGAAGGAGCAGTGACTCTCTACATTATCCTGAAATGACTGATGATCAACAAAGCTGAGGCCACGTTAAGCACCCGGCATGCCATGCTAGGGCAAGCTTCACTCCAACGCCACACCACCTGATAAGACATACTTTTATTTTTCCAACAGAGTACGTTCCATGACCCAAGAAAATGACACAAAGGGTGACAATGGAAAGGAGAACCAAAGGGGAAAAAAAAAGAAGAACGAACTTGGGTGATAGAAAACTCATGTGACAATGGCTGGAATAACTGAAACAGCCCAGTCATGGTGCTGAATAACCCAGGCACCAAGCAGGGACGGAATGCAGCCAGGGAGACGCACATGTTACCACACAGGTGGTTCTAAGGCCTGATCTGATACTCAGTGGGCAATGAATCAGACAGTGTGCTTAACCAAAAACAATCCCCCACCCCTTCGCATTCCCTCAATTCCAACGACACCATCAGAGTCTTAAATCTGCATGGATGAAAACTAACACGAGAACTGAAGGCTAGGAACTTAATGTTAATTGTTCCTGCTGTTGAGAAGGGCACGCCACTGCCAGGCATGGTTGTTTGAAACCTTCCATTCCTCCTGTCCAAGTTAAACGCACGCACATTTAATATTCTTGTTCGGAGGGCCACCATCGGGGGCAGTGCACAGAAAACAAAGGTTAGACTCAACCTCCTCCTTTAACAGGACTCTCCTACCCTGCCTTGTCCATACCTCTCTGTAGGCTGAGTGACATGGGGAGGGGAGGGGAGAAAAGGACTGAAGTTCTCATGTACTCGCGAGACAGACTCCCTGGTGGCCCAGCTTTTCTAGCAGCATTTTCTGTTCCTCTGGTACTTTCTTACCAAAGATCAGCCTCCGTGGGTTGAAAAAAATGGAGGCACTCTAGCAGAGTTAATATCTGTGATGTATAAGCACCCTTATATGCTTTTAAAGAACTTAAGTGACATATTACCACGAGCAAAGCACAGGCATGCGCTTATAGCCTTCTCTCTCCAGGTAGAGAGAGCCGAAGTATCTTATTCAGATTTGCCCTCAATCGATTTTGAACTTCCCTCTAGAACTTTCTCCTTACATTAATCCTTAACTCAGTCTCACCCCATCCCACAATGATTTGATGGGCTGTGTGTTACAATGGGGATATGATACCAAATGATGTGGAATACCCAGCACCCAGGGGTGAGTACAGCAGAAGGGGGCACAGATATTCACAGGGTGCAAGGAGTTTGCCTATCAATGTGCTTCCTTCCAATCCTTTGGTCCCCCTAAGATCCCTTGGAGACTAAAATGTATGAACACTATAAGCTCAAGAGAACATTCCTCCAGAACATCTCAAACACCTCCATAAACCACCGGGCCGAGCTTGCCTCCATAGGTGTTCAGGGAGGTGCCCAAAGGGGCCAAGTCCAAGGGACCAATTCATGGCAAAGTCACTGAATGAAGGCGCTGCTCCGAGAAAGGTTCTCAGCTCCATCCTAGAAGATCCCATATATGCCTATAGGTGAATACTGTAAATTTTGAGGACAGAATTTTTTTATAAGTACATTCAAACGCATCTCAAGTCCCAGCTGGTATAGCACAGTGGATTGAGTGCAGGCTTGTGAACCAAAGGGTAGCTGGTTTAATTCCCAGTTGGGGCACATGCCTGGGTTGTGGGCCAGGTTCCCAGTAGGGGGCATGTGAGAGTCAACCACACAGTGATGTTTCTCTCCCTTTCTTTCTCCCTCCCTTCTCTTCTCTCTAAAAATGAATAGAATCTAAAAAAAAAAAAATGTATCTCAAAAGGAAAAATAGAATGCCTTCTCTTTTTATAAAATTAAATGAGACGACTTTCCACAGACTCTACTTTTTAATTAGCTTTTCTTGTGAAAACACTCCCACGGCCACACACATCTTCTGAAAAAACACGTCTCAGGAACACATGTCCCCAGCAGTGGTCACTGACATGCTGCACTCAAGGTGAAGGTCGAACAGATGTGGGAAGTGACCAGCACATTCAACAAATACCACCTGGCCTGATCTGTTCTCCGGGCCAGTGACAAAAGGTTTGCATGCAGTCCTTGTCCCAAAATCCAAGCTGCTGGGCTCACTGCTATTTGTGTTTGTGGAAGGGGCTGTTTTTATAACTAGAACACGGGGAGACTGCAGATGTTGAATTACAACCAGCTTTCAATGATCTTGACTCGTGGTGTAACAAAAGTCAATGGAAGTGACAATCGCATCAAATGCCTTTTTTCAGGTTGTAACACAAACGTTTACAGGTGCCATCAGGAACTCATTTTTAAAAACCAATTTTCATTTTCTTTGTCCCTCACTCACCCGATGACCAAAGGGCATGGTGACCAAAAGGAGAAGGAAATGATTAGAAAATAGGAACAGTAAAGAATGTAGAGGCTGCCAGATTGACTAATTATCGCCCAGAATGGTCAGATGTGCCAATCCGGGATCTTGAATCAGATGTTCTCAAAGGGTTTGATAAGACCTTACTGTATCTCTGTACCTATGAGTTTGTGTCTGTTTTCTATCACGCAGCCCAATGCAGGGGTCCGGTTATCACATCTCAGAAAGATGCTCATGAAGCCTCTGCTTGAAAAAAATATTTTTTTAAATGCACTCTCTTCTTTTTTGTGTATCTGTTATAAAGTTTTGTCACTCATGGAGGCAAAATTCTATATAACTTGAACTATCTGTCACAATACTGCCCTCTAAACTCACTCTAAAAAGCCTGATTGACAAAGATGCGAGTCAAACACATTCGGCTCAAGTCATAGGCCATTTTTGCTCCTTTGCCTATTATTATAAGAGAGTGGGTTTCCTAATTAAGGTGCATTTTAAAACTGATATCACTCCACATAGGAAAAATAACTTGCATACATTAGGTACCTCCTATATATACACAAATGCTTCTTTCTATTTCTTCCAACTGTTCGGATTGCCTGTTTCCTCTGGTTCCAATCCAATCACTTGTGCTATCCTTTGAAATAATACAAAACGTTATGCTGTGCCTGCCTCTGTAGAGCTTGGACTGCCTTTGAGACATTATCTCATTTTGTTATTTCCAGCAGGGGCCAGTTATGTTTACCCCCAGAGGCCACTGTTAACACCAGGCCTCTCTCCTGCATGTGTGCATGGTTTACGGCACTGAGACTGAGTTAACCAAAGCATATGAATCAAACGTAGGAAACCAATACCTGCTGCTGGAACAACAGGCATTGAGCGTGAAATCGCTTGTGCCTAGAACTGGATTAACCCCAGGACAGGAAAGCTTCACCAAGCTGGAATGCTGCGACCTGACTTTTCAAAGCACTTTCACTGAAGTCACTTTCAATTCAAAAATGGACCGTGACACAGAGAGTTAAAGTGTCTTGTGCTGGGACAGTTAACCTAGATTGGGGCAAAGCCATCTAACCTAAAGTTTTCCTCCTCCCTCTCCATCACCCTCAGCTACTCCTGTGAGACCATCCTTTTCTCCCCACGGCACTTGCAAGTATCTGATTTTTTTTTTTTTTTGCACACCTACTTTGTTCATTTGTTTTTTTCTGTCCCTTAAATGAAAACCCTATGAGAGCAGAGGCCTGGCTGTTGCGTCACTCAGTGCCTAGAACATCTCTTGTGCTCAATAAATGCACTTGGCCCATCACAAGAACATAAGACTGGCTCAGCAATGTTGCTGAATGATAAATGAGCACACTGAGGTCTCTAGGCGGCAGCCTTGTACAAGACGCTCAAGATGGAGAACAGCTGTCTGGCTCCCAACCCCTTGTCTGGTGAAAGAGACAAAGACTACAGGTAGACAGCACCAACGACAAAGTTGAAGACCCTTGCTTCTGTCCCAGAGGAGTTTAGTTCCCTGGAAAAGTCTTTGAAGGCAAATAATTCTCCAGAGCCTGTAAAAGGTGAACAGAATATAGCTTCTTAATCAATTCTACTCCCTTCTCTCATTTTTAGTAACAAATGAAATTCAGGGAGAAAAGTCACAAAAAGAAACGAGTGACAAGGGATGAGATAGCTCTCTTATTTGGGCTGTGGTCTCCTGTTTTGGTACCAAAGCTCAAGCAATCATTCTGGCAGTTCCCCCAAAGGTCAAACATGGAGTTACCATATGACCCAGCAATTCTGCTCCTACCCATACACCCAAGAGAAATGAAAACATATACCCACAGAAAAATGTGTACACAATGGTCTAGAGCAGCAGTATTTATAACAGCTAAAAACTGGAAACAACCCAAACGTCCATCAACTGATGGACAGATAAACAAAATGATGTATGCATACACTGAATATTATTCGGCAATAAAAAGATACTTAGTACTGATGCATGGTCTAATATGCATGAACATCAAAAATATTATGCTAAATACTCTGGCTGGGGGCGCTGAGTTGTTTGAGCACCAGCCTCCGAACCAAATAGTCCCCAGTTCGATTCCCAGTTAGGGCACATACCTGAGTTGCAGGCTGGGTCCCGGTTTAGGGTGTTCGAGAGGCAACCAATCTATGTTTCTATCACCCATCGATGTTTTTCTCCTGCTCTTTCTCCCTTCCTTGCCCTCTCTCTAAGAATAAATAAATAAAATCTTTAAAAATATATTATGCTAAGGAGAGGAAGTAGTCCCAAGGGACCACAAATTATATATGACTCCATTTACATGAAATGCCTTGAGTAGGCAGCTCTATGGGGAAAGAAATGAGGCTAGTGGTTGCCAGGAGTGGGGGTGTAGTGACCACTAATGGGTGCAGGGTTTCTTTATGGGTTATGAAAACGTTCTGAAAATAGACAGTGATAATGGCTGCCCAACTCTCTGAATGGTTTGCTTTATCAATAACTATCTCAATTAAAAAAACAAAAAGCTCATACAAGAAAATCCTTCTGCAGTTTGCAGAGAACAGGGAAAGGCTGCCGCCACTGTGTCTCCCTCTGGGAAGGAGAAGCAGAGCCCAGCCTGTGCAGGGATATCCAGGCTCTGTGGGCCGAGCTCCGCCCCTGACTCTCCACACCAGCTCCCCTGGCTCTAGCTTGCCCCTGGCTCCTGTTTTAGCTTCAGTCATTCAACAGACTTTGGCTGAGCACCTACTTGCAAGCAAGGAGCTAAGCCAGCAGGGACCTGCAGGTAAGGGCGCGGCAGGCTTTGCCTTCAAGGAGCTGCCACTTTCACATTTAAACATTCAACCACAAGGCAGGAAAGCGCAAAAGGAGAGTTCTGGGTGCTATTCTGTTGTGGGTTGTGGGCAGAAAAGAATTTTTCATGTCTGGGTTCCAGAAGGGTGGACTCATATCCACACAGAAAAAGCACACACAAGTCTGGTATGCAAATACCTCAAAGGCGAGGTGGGGCAGAGTGTGTGGGGGGAGGAGGGTGGGGGAGCCCCAGGAGTCAGACCTGACAGGAAGCCGAAGACACAACACCCCCGGGGCTGTGAACCAGGGCCAGCACTGCCCTTAGTTCCATCCGGCGGCGGTCCTTGTGGGTGCCTGCACTGTTTATTTTTGTACAGGGAAGAGGAGATGGGGGAGGAGAGAACATGAGTTATTACTCAGCATTTCCATCGTGTTTCATGTTTGCAAAGTACTCCTGTCCTCACTTAGTCCTGAACTGCCTGAAATAATAAAGGAATTTCAGAACCCAGCCAAGAACTCAGAGTACTTAGCAGATATAAGAACCTATCACTGCATGGGGCAAGGCAGGCACT
Organism: Glossophaga mutica; assembly: GCA_039655065.1. Lineage (NCBI taxonomy): Eukaryota > Metazoa > Chordata > Mammalia > Chiroptera > Phyllostomidae > Glossophaga > Glossophaga mutica. The sequence goes on from CM077311.1 coordinate 60,745,129, forward strand.
AGCAAAAAACTTCATCCAACAAAATAAATACTATTTTAAAAATTAATCCAAAATAATAACCTCTGAAAAGCTGACATGCCTCTGCACGATGCATGAACACAAGAAGCTCACATTCTAAATCTGCCTGGTCACACCTTGACACATGTCCATTTTTACAGAATAGGCGCTGGTGTCTTTTGAGATGACAGAGTCCTAGGGCTGGCATGGTAAATATTTTATGGCAGCAATTAACAAGAAAAAACAGTTTCCTGTGGTCAGCAGACAGCGCCTGGATCATCATATTAAAGATGTAGCACTGAGCCGTGGCCAGGTGGCTCAGCTGGTTGAGAGTGTCATTCCATGAACTGAAAGGTCCAGGTTCGATCCCTGGTCACAGCACATATCTACATTGCAGTTTTGGTCCCTTGTCTGGGCACGTAATGTGTGGGAGGCAACTGATCGATGTTTCTCTCTCATACTGATGCTTCCCTCTCTCCCTCTCCTTTCCTCTCGCTCTAAAATGATGCAGCATTGAAAATGTCACCATTTTTTTACGTTGCGCGTCAGTGGGCCAGCACTTAGAGCGGGCACACCACTGTGTGAGTTGCAATGCACAAGGAGCACTGTGGCTTCTGAACTCAAGCTCCAGAACATATGTGAAACGCGTGTGTGTTGTGCACCTTGTGTTTATATTTACAGTCGGCCAAGCTCAGGGAGCACCTTGCTTGTCTGTAGGACTACTACCTTTAGAGGGATATTCATGGTCAATTAGGAAGCTACTTGGTAAAGTAGAAATAGTATACACACTTAAAATTACCATGAATATGAATCTTATGAGGACAAAGTGCTTCCTTTAGCTTTTCAAAAAATATGTTAGGGTCACATAAAAATGAAAATAGAATTTAGAAAATGTATTCCAAAGACACCATCTGCTTTATTTCAGATTATCTCTCCACTCTTTCCTCCCACTCAGCAGGACAATTAGAAAAGCTAACTCACTCTCTCTCCATCTCTCTCCCTCTCTGAAGAGCTAATGTGACAAAGTGAACAATTACTATGTCAAGACCTGAAAAAAACCCAAACTCAGAAAGATGAGGCCAGGCCCTGGCTGGTGTGGCCCAGTGGGTTGGGCAGTATCCTGCAGAACAAAAGGTTGCCAGTTCGATTCCAAGGCACATGCCTAGGCTGCGGGTCAGGTCCCCAGTCAGAGCGTGTACAAGAGGCAATTGATGGATGTTTCTCTCCCTTTCTTTCTCACTCCTTTCCCCTCTCTCTAAAGAAGAAGAAATAAAAATAAATATTTTAAAAACAATTTTAAAAAAGAAAAACAAGGCCAGAATTTAGGGCTGCATTTTTCCTGGAGTGTCCGTGGAGTGACCGAGCAGCACAGCTGGTGGCTTCGAAGGGTCCGGAGCACAAACAGCCCTGGGACTGCCGATGAGCTGGCTGTGATTCAGGCAAAACAGACTCAGGAAGCAAGGACTGCTATGGGCAATGGTAATGAAAAAGGCCCAACCAACAGATATGAAAAGCTGGAACTGTTTCATGTAACAACACACCTACAAACAGGTCTTAGAACATGCAAAGGAGAAACCCTGTGTCACCATGAACTGGCACACCCACTGCCGTCACAGTGGAGGGTCTAACACAGTTCTCCTAGGACCAGAAACAACAGAAAGACTCAGCACACAGCAAATTAGATAAAAATATGACAGAGATATCAGAATCTAATTGTCATCTCTAGAACTTGGCACTCAATGATCCTAAAATATATATTCTTTTCAAGCCTACAGGAAGAGTTAAAAACACACACACTAAAATATGCTTTTTACCTGTACCATGGAAAAATGTATGTTCACAGAAAGTAGGACACAGAGTGGATTAATCTGGCCCCTGATGCTGAGGTAGGGGACCTAGTGTGAGGTTTGAGAGGAGTATGGTTTCATTATGCAAAGGGGTCTGGAGAAGATAAACAGACTGTCCTTAGTGTCTTGGGGACTTAGGGATGCCATAGAATCGATGTTTGGCTGCACCAGGGATGGCGAGGATGGAAGGAAGAGAGAAAGGAGAGGGAAAAGACCATGCAGGCCTCCCACCCCTCTCCCTACCCTGGGAGCTGCAGACCCCCGGGACTCATGGGAAAGGAGAAGGGCAACACAGAGCCCCAGCTCCCTGCCTAACTGAAGGCAGTGACAGTGACAGCGACAGCAGAGTCTGCTGTGCCACCAGGCTGGTGACAGGTCCTTACAGCCAAATCCTGCTTCCTTGGGTCTCACCTCTTCCTGTCCTGTCCCGGGGAACTGCGTGTGGATTTTGGATGACATGCATGCACACGGGGCCGGACCCTGCAAACCCAGAGCTCCTGCTCCAGCGAGGCCCACCCCATGAGAGCAATCTGCCCAGCTGCCCACCCGTTCCCGCTCCGATGTTCAGAGAATCAGTGGGTCCTAAATATGGCTCTTTGCTTTGATCCTCAACTTCAGTGGCCTGGATACATGTTTCCTGTGCTCTAGGGGGTTGGATTAGACATGGGGCTACAGGAGTCCGGCTAGGATCTGGAGAGCCTGAGTTGGAGCTAGAAGTCTAGGGTGGGTGGGTGCAGACATCATCTGTGCTTTTGGACAAACTGGGAGTCCTGAGAGCTGCCCTACAGCCCACTCACTGTTAACCGGAACCACCTCCCTTGCCCGACCTCATTGCAGCAAATAATTCTAGCAGGCTTTCTGGACCGGCTGCATTGCTCACCTAACTCTCTGCCAGAAGCTCAGCTATCCCAGGGGTCTCCCCCACATTTCTCCCCAGGCTGGCCACATTTAGTGCTGAGCAGAAAGAGCCAATTAAGCAGCATTGCTTTCTGGAGCCCCCACCAGCCCAGCACCCTACCTGTCTGTCCCAAGCCGACCTTGAGTCTGGTCCTTCTGCCACCAGTGCTTGAGCCTGACATAGTTACACACTTTGTTTCTGGTAACTGAGCGTGTTTGTACTCTCGTACTCAGTTGGCTGTTTAGAAATCGCCCTCCGTGTGAAATCACATCACCTAAGGACTTCCTGAATTTTCACACGCACCCCTCAGGAAGTGAAGCATGTTGATATTTGCTCCAAGTGCCTTCTTAATAAGTCACTGCCACCCATCGCCCCTGGCGCCACGCCGGGTAGAAGGCTGTCCGGACTCACCCTCATACATCTCCAGGATGTGAACCGTGTCTCCAATTTGCAGGGAGAGCTCCACATCTTGAGAGGCGTTGTAGTTATAGATCGCTGGGAATGAGAAGCAAGAGGGAAATGGCATCAGTGGCAGTGAAAATACTAGTCACTCAGCAACACGTTCTGTGGTAAATAAGCTACTTAATCAGCTAATTACCCTCTACTTCATGATTTCATGTGAGTCGCCCACTGAAAAGCAGAGAGCACCCCCAGACCCCCATTCCCGGTGTTCTACTGAGATCCGCCACTTGCAAGTCCTGGCTGCTGGCCTGCTGTGGGTGTGTATCGTGCTAGAGGCCAGGGAGAGGGGAACAGAACACACAGGCATGGTCCCTGAGCCAGGGATTTTTATTGTCTTCTAGGGGAAAAAAGATATTAAACTACTTAATAACTACTTAAGAAGTACTAAGTTAAAAGAAATAACTACTTAATTAAAATTATTGTAAGAGTTATGAAAGAAAAAAGGCTATGATGAGAATATATTGTGGGGCTTTGCTGGCAGTCCCCTTGTTCATCAGATGACAACCAGCCTGCACTGCCACTGAGCTATGATCTCGCGGGCAGAAGGTACGCCATCTCCCAGCTTCCCTGACAGTGGCTCATAGCCTGAAGGCCATGTGTGAATCCCATACACCCCACAATGACAGACTGACACAGTGCAGTGTGGGGATGGCCACCTTGTTCTGGGCACCCTGGGGAACTGGGTTGCCCCAGTACTTTCTGATCAAGGTGACTTAATCACCATGGTCCTTAGGACCAGCAATGACCAGGCCAGACTATGAACACAGCAGACCAACTCTCAGAACTCAGAGAGAAAAGACAACCCACTTTTCCGATGAGTAAAGCTCTGAAGGGACATCTGACCAAGGATCATAGATGATGGCTGATGAACTCATCAAGAGCTGCTCCACAGTACTAGTCATCAGGGACATGTAAATCAAAACCACAATGCACTACTACTTCATACTCGCTACAGTGGCTGAAAGGCTGACGACTGGCAAGAATGCAGAGAAACTGAAACCCTCATGTACTGCTGGTAGAAGAGTAAAATGACAAGCTTCTTCAGAAAACAGTTTGGCAGTTTCTCAAAAAATTAAAACATAAATTTACAATATGACCCAGCAATTCCACTCCCAGTCACCTACAAGAGAAATGAAAACATGGCTACACAAAAACTTCACATGAACATTCACAGTTGCTGTGATGGGCTGAAAAACAGCCCCTCAAAGACACCCCATCACATTTTTGGACCAGTGCATGTTACCTGGTGTGACCAAACAACTGAACAGGTTAAGGACCTTGAGAGGAGGAGCTTCTCCTAGATTATCAACGTGGGCCCTGAGTACTATCACCTATAGCCCAGTAAGACAGAGACAGGAGTTCCCAGAGAGGCACAGAGAGAAGGCGCTGCAAAGACCGAGGCAGAGAGAGAAGCCACATGACCTCAGCCAAGGCCCACGACCACCAGCAGCTGGAGGAGCAAAGAATGAACCTGCAGAAGCAGCGCAGCCTGCCAGCTTGATTTCAGACTTCTGGCCTCCAGAACTGAGACAACACATCTCCATTGTTTTAAAGCCACCCATACGGCTGTCTAACCACTATGCTGTACATCTGAAACCAACACAAAATAACTGTCTTTAGGGTTCTCCATGTACAGAATCATGTCATTTTTTTTTTTAAGATTTTTTTTTTATTTGTCTTTAGAGGGGTAGGGGAGAGGGAGAGAAATATCAATGTGCGGTTGCCTCTTGTGTGTCCCCTGCTGGGAACTGGCCTGCAACCCAGGCATGTGCCCTGACTGGGAATCGAACCGCGATCCTCTGGTTTGCAGGCCCGAGCTCAATCCACTGAGCTACACCAGCCAGAGCATGTCATTTTTAAAAAGTTGACACTTTTACTTCTTCCTTCCCAATGTGGATGCCTTTTATTCCTTTCTCTTGCCTGACTGCTGTGGCTTGGACTTCCAGAACTGTGTTGAATGAGTGGTGAGTGGGCATCCCTGTCTTGTTCCTGATTCAGAGGGAAAGCTTTCAGTTATGCACCACTGAGTATGGTGCTAGCTGGGGGTCTGTCACACATGGCCTTTATTATGCTGAGGCACTTTCCTCCTATACCCATTACCTGGAGTGTTTTAATCATAAATGGATGTTGTATTTTATCAAATGCTTATTCTGCATCTATTGATAAGATCAGGTGATATTATCCTTTGTTTTGTTAATGTGGTGTATTACACTGACCCTTTGGGTACATTAAACCATCCCTGTGTCCCTGGAATGAACCCCATGTGATCGGGATGAATTATTTTGTTAACGTGTTGTATTTGATTTGCTAGATTTAATAATGCTACAGAGCATTATTAAACAAGATGGAAAAGACACAATGCAATGGAAAGATACTCTGTGTACATGGACTGGAAGAATCACCATACTAAAAATGGCCATTTTACCAAAAGTAATATACAGATTTAATGCAGTTATCAAAATCAAAATCCTAATGGCATTTTTCAAAAAGAAGTAGAATAAAACATCATCATATTTGTATGGAACCACAAAGGACCCTGAATGGCCAAGGCAATCCTGAGAAAAAAGAACAAAGCTGGAGGTATCACACAACCTGACTTCAAATTATACTACAGAGCTACAATATCAAAACAGCATATTACTGACAGAAAAACAGACACACAGACCTATGGAACAGAACTGAGAGCCCAGAAATAAACCACAAGCATGTGGGCAAATAATTTTTGACAAAAGAGCAAAAACACACAAGGGGGACAAGAAAGCCTCTTCAATAAATGATGCTGGGAAAACTGGAAAGCCACACGTAAAAGAATGAAACTATATTACAGTTTTCCTCCAAGTATAAAAATTAACTCACAATGGATCAAAGGCCTAAATATAAGATCTGAAAGTAAATTACAAAGAAGAAAACATAGGTACGGAACTTATGGGCCTTGGTCGTAGAGAACATTTTAAGAATTTGACCCCAAAGGCAAGGGAAATAAAGGTGAAAATAAATGAATGGGACTATATCAAACTAAAAAGCTCTGAACAGCAAAAGAAACTGACAACAAAACAAAAAGGCAGCCAACCGAATGTGAGATGACATTTGCAAACAACAGCTCTGACAAAGGGTTAATATCCAAAATATATAAAGAACTAATATAACTCAACACCAAACAAACAATCCAATTAAAAAATGGGCAGAGGACCTGAGCAGACACCTCTCCCAAGAAGACATACCTATAACCAACAGATACATGAAAGGATGCTCAGCACAGCTAACTCTCAGGGAAATGCAAGTCAAAACTATGATAAGATACCACCTCACACCTGTTAGAATGGCTCTTATCAACAAGACTAGTGATAACAAGTGTTGGAGAGGATGTGGAGAAAAGGGAACCCTCATTCACTGCTGGTGGGAAGGTAGACAGGTACAGCCACTATGGAAAACAATATGGTGGTTTCTCAAAAAATTAAGAATAGAGTTACCCTATGATCCAGCAATCCTCTTTTGGGTATCTATCTGAACAACTCAGAAACATTTATTTACAAAGATGCATGCACCCCTATGTTCATTGTGGCATTATTCATGGTGGCCAAGACATGGAGACAACCCAAGTGTCCTTTGATAGAGGACTGGGTAAATAAGATGTGGTACATATATTCTATATAACACTACTGAGCCTTAAGAATAGATGAAATTTGCAATGACATGGATGGACCTTGAGAATATTATGCTTAGTGAAATAAGTCAGACAGAAAAAGCTAAGAACCATATGATTTTGCTCATATGTGGAATATAAAACTGAAACTCATAGACACAGACAACAGTATGGTGGTCACCAGAAGGAAGGGGGTGGAGGATAGTAGAAGGTACAGGGGGCCAAATACATGGCGACAGATGATTTGACTTTGGGTGGTGAGTACACAATACATTATACAGGTCATGTGTCATAGAAATATGCACTTGAAACCTATATCATCCTATTAGCCAATGCCACCCCAATAAATTTAATAAAAATAATATTGAAAGTAAACTATAATTGAAAAATTAAAATTAAAAAATAAATAAAATCACCTTGGTTTTAGCCCTTTGTTGTGACATTATAGCAACAGCCAATACAGCAACATTATTCACAACAGCCAAAAACTGGGGACAATTTGTTAACTGGTGGATGAATGGATAAATAGATGTGGTCCATCCACAGTGGAATAATACTCAGCAATAAAAAGGAATAAAATAGAAATTCATGCTGCAACATGGATGAATTTCCAAATCATCGTACTAAATGAAAGCCCTATGAGCAAACACACTGTAGGCTTCCATCTACTTGCAATGTCCAGAGCAGGCACATCTGTCAGAGACAGCAGGGCAGGTCACTGGCTGCCTGGTGCTGGGGTGGGAGCGATGACTGATTTCTGCAGGGTGCTCAGAGGGTGATGGACACATCCTAACACTGGGTGGTGGTGGTTACTTAGGCCTGTAAATTTACCAGAAATCACTGAGCTGCATACATCGAACGAGTGGATTTTATGGGATATAAATGATGCCTCAATTTTTTTTTAAGTAATTAGATTTATGTCTTGTCCTCATTCTCATCATGAGTGATCTGCATCCTTCAGGGAAATACAACCAACTTAGAGATTCAGTTCTCACCTTTCACCCAACAACCAGGGAACCTACTATACCCCCATCTTGCAGCTCTGATAAGCATGAGGTAGTCGCTGATCCCAGGAGGGGGATTAAAGTGGTCACTGGGCAAGGTGCTTACCCTTCCTGAGCCTCAGTTTCCATATTAATAATGTGGTGCATGGCACCCACTGCACTCTCCCCATCACTACCAACTGTGGGTATTCCTCCTCCTTCCTGAGCCTGCAGCACATTCCGCATCTGCAGCAGCAGAGCCCTGAGGGCTTTTCCCTGCATCACAGTTGCTGTCTGAGGGTGAGTGGCAGGGGCACACCTCCAACACAGCTGTTTCAAGCAGCCTCTCTGTTTTATGCGAACCACCCAAACAGCATTCTCCTGGAGTCCTGGCACAGAAGCCTGGACTCATTAGGTTGGAATTGATTTACCATCAAGCTTTTGAACTGGACTGTGAATCAGAACATGGATAAACTGATGAAGTGGGTTGGGAGAAACCTCACCAAATTCAGCAGAGTCAGCTCCCTACCCCTAGACCTTTCCATGGGCTGCCACCAGCCGACAGCTGCCATTCCACTGATGTTCATCTCCGTCATCCGACTGCTAGCTGACTAGCAGAATGTTTTGCCCGCTGAATATAGGGCTGGTTTTGTATAGGAAATATAGCTGTCACATCCTTGGCTGCCCCTAGTCCCCATGCACTGCCTTCCATTGGCCACGGTCCTCCCACCACCATGCACAGCGAGAAAAAGGAAGTTTCCGAAGGTGAGGCTGCAATGCAGCCACAGGTTGGGTAATGACCGAGCTGCATCTCTTCTCGTTATTAGTCATCAGGAGAGTAAGCAGCTCTCAAAGGCAGCTCGCAGCACTGGTAGCTCCAGGCACAAACACCTCCCCAGGACTGCTGTATGTGTGTGCACTCACATGCTTACACACATGCACACACCCCACAGACCAGCAATCCCCACCCTTTCTGGCACCAGAGACCGTTTTTTGTTTTTTTTTAAAGACTTTATTTATTTATAGAAAGAGGGGGAGGGAGAAAGAGGAGAGAAACATCAATGTGTGGTAGCCTCTTGCTCACCTCCTACTGGGGGCCCAGCTGCAACCCAGGCATGTGCCCTGACTGGGAATCAAATCGGTGACCTTTTGTTTTACAGCCCAATGCTCAATCCACGGAGTCACACCAGTCAGGGCCAGGGACCGGTTTTGTGGAAAACAATTTTTCCACAGACTGGGGTTGGAGTAATGGTTTCAGGATGATTCATGTGCTTTACATTCAAGCTCACCTCCTGCTGTGCAGCCCAGTAGGTACCAGTCCGGTACCTACTGGTAATAGGTACCGGACCGTAGGTACCTGTTAGTAGGTAACAGGCCCAGACCGGTACCAGTCTGTGACCCAGAGGTCAGGGACCCTTAGTCAGACCACAGACCACAGACCAATAAGTTTCCCTAAATCCTAGATTCTCAGCCTGACAATCGAAATGTTCCAAAAACTATCCCAGCCTTAACTGTCCACCTTTGTCACTATTAGTTGCCAAATACCACCCTCCGCTCCAAACAACTCTTAACATTCTTCCCTAAATTCTGCGCTCAACCCATGGTTTATCCCTGCCTGAAACACCAGCTTATTTTTTTCTTCATAACAGTCCAAAGCCCACATTCACGCTCAATTCTACCAATGACTACCGAGTCCCTGTGGGCTTGCATGCCTCTTTTTTTCTGACATCCCACAGCAGCTTTTCCTTCCAACACAGTTTGGCTTTCTAATCACAGATCATCTTGTGTTAGCACCTGCCACCAATCAGAAGGGAAACCCCTCCCGAAGGAGGACCTGGTTCCACATGACTTTTGTGTCTTTCACACTTCATGGCACTGGATTAGACACAGAGAAGGTGCTCAAGGCACAACAGTGACTTTTATAAAACCCACAAATCAATTCAGTGATTCATCACTTCTTTCCCCAAATCTCAGCAGCTATGGCTTCCCACCTTTAATAAATGGATTATCAAAATCGCCTCTCCTGCCACTTTGCTTATCACTCAAGAGAGAACCTGCCTTCTCAACTGAAGCTTTTGAAGAGATTCCCGTGGGAAGCACACATCCCTTCCACAAAGCCTTTCACTGTAGGGACAATTTAAAGGACGTTTCATGTCTTTAGGCAAAAGTACCAACAAGCCTTCCAGACAGTTAGCACTGTCATATATTCATTCCAGCTGCGCACTTCAGACCCACCTCCTCCCTAGACCCCTCCTTAGGACACCACATTTCCATTGCATTTTATGGTTTCCCTTCCACATGCAATATAGTAACTGTGTGGAGGGGATGCCACACACCACGTTATTGAATGAGGAAATGGAGACTCAGACAGGGTGAGCACCTTGCCCCAAGTAACTCAGCTTTACCAACAACCAAGCTGTCACTAAGACTGAAGAGCCACTTGTCACAGTGTACCAGGTGGGTCTGTAAGGTGCAGGTCACCCTGGAATAGCTGGCACCAGAAGAGCCAGACAGATTCTCAACAAGTCATCAGCCTTTGGTTTCTCTCATTAAATGAGAACCCAACTTCCAAGAACAAGCTTTGTCATGGAAATCCGTGACTGGTGATCACAGTGTCTGTGAGTCTGGTGCTATTTTGGGAACAGACTCACAACCAATGCACTCGGTGGGGATCATGTTTTCTCTTTGGAATGTACATAACTTGTTACAGAGAAAGGGGAAACAAAGGAAACCCTTAGAGTTCAACAAAACAGAACTGAAAATCAACTCTACTCCTTAAATATGCATGGCCTTGGATGAGTCACACAGCCTGGGCCTCAGTTTCCCATCTGTAAACTAGGCTTGGGACCAGGCGGCTCCAAAGGTCCCTGCGGCTCCAACATCCTCTGATTCATGAGGTGATGATAAGAGGCAAGAGAAACAAGTTTTGCTATTCTGCACCAGCAGGCACCACCACAATCTCTTCTTTTGTCTGAGGAAACCGAACAAGAGTGGGGAGTTGCTGGCTATCTCCCGTGGCTGTTACGTGCAAGGTTGGGAAAGACGAATTGCTGGAATTCTTCCCTAAGCAGCTTACTGACTGTTTATATCACCAAAGTGTATTTCTGCAGAGCCAAGAAGACAAGACAGCCTGTCTACAAATGGGAAATAGTTTGCGTTTTACCAAATCTTTGATTTGGCCTTTTCTTTTAAGGCAGGCTTTTATGAAAGAGGAAAAAAGAAATTTGAGGTTTTAGGATTATGCAATGACAACAAAAAAGCAGAATAGATTTATAGGCCCCTAAATGCAGATCAGATTTGATGAAAAGTCTGTGGGTTACCGGTATTTAATCCTTCTAATAAATTAGGTTCTTTCATTCATCCTCAAATTACAACCCCTTGAAGAGTATCTAAAACACAACATTTTCTATTAGTCTTTTGGTCAAATCTACAAAAGAAAGATTCCGTGAACTGAACGAAGTCCCAATTTGAATATTGAAAGTATTCAAAAGGTCATCAAACTTCATCTTTTTCATTATTATCATGATCTGCCTACTTTCAGTCACTGGAACTACAAATGTTAAAAGGGCACATCTCATCTTCGACCTTCTCCCTGGGTTTAATGCAATGCTGCCTTCCTCCAAGGCCCAGCAGACTTTTTCCTTTTGCTCTTCAATCCCTTCCACAGCAGGTCTGACCCCAAGAAGTGAAAACAGAGGTTTTATGCATTTCAAACAGGCTCCATTAAAACCAGTCGTTTTAGGATGAGATGCCTGCACACTGAGTCAGAACTCTCCAGGCCAGGGCTATCAGGTAGGCACTTCCGCTCACAATTCTCAGCACCACTAGTCCACAAAAGCACGTCACGCAGCAATCTTCATTTCGTCGTCTGGACTCTCCCAGAGGGGTGAGACCAATTTATTGGTTATTCTTTAGAGCAACAATTTTCAACCTTTTTCATATCATGCCACACATAAACTACTAAAATTCTTCAGCACGCCAAAAATATATTATTTTCTTGCCTATCTGACAAAAAATAGGTATAATAATTTTGATTGATTTACAACAACAATAATTACCTACCTGTTTTGCTTTAAAGTGACTTAAAAAAAATCAGGTACTTTTAAGTGTATATAAGGATTTCTGGTACCAAAAATTAACCAATCAGACACAACCTTATTATGCGATGCAACCAATAAGATGCAAGTCTATTATATGATCTGAATATTTAATATTCAAGACAGGGCATTCGCATTAGATGGCTACTCTGTTGGCTGACGTCATTTTTTATTTCACAATCCAAGGGAAAAGAGGCCAGGGCCCCTGACCAAACAGTCAGGTATTGCATGTTTTAATAATTCTTGCAGTACACCAGTTGAAAGTCACTGCTTTAAAAATCTCTATTTTTCTGGCCAAGATGGAGGCATAGGTAGACACACTGTGTCTCCTTGCACAACCAAAAGGACACCAACAAATTAAAAACAAAAACCAAAACCAGAACTGAAGAAAATTGAACTGTATGGAAATCTGACAACTAAGGAATTAAAGAAGAAACATTCATCCAGACAGGGAAGAAGGGCAGAGACAGAGAGCTGGGGTGGAGAAGACACATGGCAAGGCAGCAGCTGTCAGAGCAGGTGAGGTCCCACATTTGGGTGCAGATAAAATGGGAGGAACAACCGGGGAGTGAGATAGACCACGCAACTCAGGGTTCCAGTATGGGGAAATAAAGCCTCAAAACCTCTGACTGAAAAATTCTATGGGGGTTGAGGCAGCAGGAGAAACTCCCAGCCTCACAGGAGAGTTCATTGGAGAGACCCACAAAATCCTAGAATGTACACAAACCCACCCACCCGGGAATCAGCACCAGAAGGGCCCAATTTGCCTGTGGGTAGTGGGGGAAGTAACCAAAAGCCAAACAAGTGGCACTATTCCCCTATCAGACCCCTCCTGCACATACAGCACCACAACGCAGTGACATGGGTTGCCCATCCCTAGCAAATATCTAAGTCTCTGCCCCTTACTACATAACAGATGTGCCAAGACAAAGAAATATGGCCCAAATGACAGAACAGATCAAAGCTCCATAAAATATACAACTAAGCAACAAAGAGATAGCCAACCTATCAGATGCACAGTTCAAAACACTGGTAATCAGATGCTCACAGAATTGGTTGAGTATGGTCACAAAATAGAGGAAAAAGTGAAGGCTATGAAAAGTGAAATAAAGGAAAATGTACAAGGAACCAATAGTGATGGGAAGGAAACTGCAACTTAAGTCAACAGTTTGCACCAGAAGGAAGAAATAAACATTCAACCAGAACAGAACAAAGAAACAAGAATTCAAAATGATGAGGAGAGACTTAGGAACCTCTGGGATAACCTTAAATGTTCCAACATCCAAATCATAGGGGTACGAGGAGGAGGAGAGGAAGAAAGAGCAAGAAATGTGGAAAACTTATTTGAACAAATAATAAAGGAGAACTTCCCCAATCTGGCAAAGGAAATAGACTTTCAGGAAGTCCAAGAAGCTCAGAGTCCCAAACAAGTTGGACTCAAGGAAGCATACACCAAGGCACATCATAATTACATTACCCAAGATTAAAGTTAAGGAAAGAATATTAAAAGCAGCAAGAGAAAAGGAGACAGTTACCTACAAAGGAGTTCCTATAAAGAAACCTTATAGGCAAGAAGGGGCTAGAAAGAAATATTCAAAGTCATGAAAGGCAGGGACCTATATCCAAGATAACTCTATCCAGCAAAGCTGTCATTTAGAATGGATGGGCAGATAAAGTGGTTCCCAGATAAGGTCAAGTTCAAGGAGTTCATCATCACCAAGCCCTTATTATATGAAATGTTAAAGGGACTTATCTAAGAAAAGGAAGATAAAAAATATGAATAGTAAAATGACAACAAACTCACAACTATCAACAACTGAACCTAAAAATAAAAACAAAAATGAACTAAGCAAACATCTAGAACAGGAACAGAATTACAGAAATGGAGATCATATGGAGGGTTATCAGTGGGGAAGGGGAGTGGGGAATGGGGGGAAGAGTACAGAGAATAAGTAGCATAGATGGTAGGTAGAAGATAGGGGGAAGGTAAGAAAAGTATGGGAAATGTAGAAGCCAAAGAACTTACACGTATGACCCATGGACATGAACTAAGCGGGGGGATGAGGGTGGGAGGGGGTGTGAAGGGTAGAGGGGAATAAAGAAGGGAAACTGGGACCATTGTAATAGCATAATCACTAAAATATATTTAAAAAATTTTTTATTCTAAGGATATGTCTATTTGTGGATAGAATCAATAAATATCTTTAACTGCAGAGATTATTTCACAGATATAAACTCAACTACAGTCTATATCATCACTGGTACCAAGTGATTACTATGAGCGGTATCATTTAAAGTAATAGTAAATTAAATTTACATGAATATTTAAAGGAGAAAGGCTGCAACAAAGCAAATGAAGATTATAGAACAAAAAGTCTACATTCTATACACATGGGCAGCTTTTTCTCACAGCTTCCCAATCTAAACCACGGCAGCAACAGTGAATTCTTCACATGGTTTTGTGAAGCCAGAGAGGCCGGCAAACAGAGCCCCCAGGACAGTGACCAAACCTGGCAGACACTTCATCAACGCAGTCACCTTCCCACTTCCCCCTTCCCCTTTCTTGTCCTGTCCAACTTCTCACTGAGCACGGTGCCACTCAATCCACAGAGACTGACATTGCCCCTCACCATTAAGCCAGTGGAAGTTATTCAATGAAAACTGGGAACCAGGAAGGACTGTAGAGGTAACAGAACAAGCTGGTGTTTGTTTGTTGTTTTTAGACGGCGGGGGGGGGGGGGGGGGGTCGGAGGGGAGGGAGGGAGAAAGAAAGGGAAAGAAACATCAACATGAGAGGGAAACATCGACTGCTGCCTCTCACACGCATTCCAACCAGGGACTGAACCCCCAACCCAGGCATGTGCCCCAACCGGGGATTGAACTGGTGACCCTTCGCTTTGCAGGACAATGCTCAACCCACTAAGCCACACTGGTCAGGGCAGAATAAGCTAGTCTTAATAGTTTTTCAAAGGTAAAGGACGTTGGACAATAACATGCAGGTGTCCCTAAAGACAGCAAAGCCAGCCACCTTACTGCAGAGACCTAGGGGCAGAGCTGCCCTAAGGAGCAGCAGCAGCCCAAGTCGGGAGGAGTGCCCTCCTTGAGCTGTGTGCTCCCTGCCCCTCACGGGCACAGTGCAGGGCCCACCGAGGCTCAGCTGCTGTCAGACCACAGGTGATGCCTGCTGGTGAACTCGCCACAGCACTGCAAAAGCGGGGAGGACACGAGAGGCACATGTCTAACGTCACTCACTCCTGCAGTTCCTTTTGCTTCTATCTGATCTCTTCCTTGTTAAAAAGTAAGAGGAAAAAATCCGAGAGCAACTAAGGCAGGGTTTTAGATGAAGCAAAAAAACAAACTTACTAACAAGCTCAGCACACCTCCCCAATCACACATTCTTACCATCAGGTTCTTCGTGGTATATACTCTAATAAATTAAACAGATCTAACATAAAAATGGTCCCAGCTAAGACTGTGTCAGGTTTACTGATCTGACTTACAGACAGAAGTCACAAGTGAAGCACAGGGAGTGTGATAATAAAAGCCAAATTCTTGTGGGATCGAGCACACTTTGAAATTACAGTGAAAATGTGACTATTTTCTTCCATACATATATGAATTTGAGGCAAAATACCATTCAGGGAATGATCCCCAACCAGGCTGTAGAAGCTGTTAATTTAAAATCATCAGCCTGAAAATGCAAATACACCAGCAGCACCTTGGACCTGGGCTCACAGCTCAGCAGGGCTGGTCCCAGGGCAAGCCCAGCGGTGCCCACCCTGTGCCTGGGGTCACAGGTCAGCACCGCAGCTTCTTCAGCGTTAAATACACCAGAGTCACTGCCTACTCACTGAAAGGGCAGTGAGCAAACATAGGCATGTTGCTGGGAGGGAAGGCAAATGACAGGAGCCAGCCAGCAACTGAGGAGACCTGGGGACTCAGTCAGGTCTGCCTGACTCATAAAGGAGGAAATGGAAGCTCCTGGTGATGGTGGGAAGGGGCGGGGAGGAGGCAGTGGTGGGGTGGGATTGCACTGCATGCACTGTAGGCCAAGGTAAAGCAAAGTTACCATGCGGCCACTGAAGACACTTTCTGCAGCTTGGCTGAAAAACTACCATTCTGGAGGCTCAGACTCCTGGTTTCTCATCAATGAAATGACATTTTGTAAACTGGTATTTTGTCTTCCTCTGAGGGTTGTTCTGAGAATAAAATGAGAAGAAACATAAAAATGAGCAACCCTCGGTCATGTCTTTGGAACCAAGCTGTTTCAGGAGGAAAGACAAGTACAAAGAGACAGACTCACAGACACAGACTGGCTGACAACTGTCAGGTGGATGAGCGCTGGGCTGGGTGGAGGGATGGAGCAGAAGAAAAAGAAAAAACACCCCTGGACACAGACAACACCGTGGTGACTGCCCACTTGGGGGGTGGGGGTGGGGTGGGGTTATGGAAGGAGACTTGACCTGGGGTGGTGAACAAGCACCATGATATACAGGTGATGCGCTATCGAGCTGTGCACCTGAAACCTGTATAACTTTTTTGACTGGTATCACCTCAATAAATTCAATAAAAAGGAAAAAAGGTAACTCTGGGCTAATCTATTTGAACTGCAAATATCAGTATGAATTTGGAGCATTTTTCTTTTTTAAAGTATATGTATCTCACGTCTACATGTGGGCACCCATGAACCCACTGGAGACCGGATGAACTGTCCTGTCTTCAGCAGCTAAAAAAGTGGGCGGCCCCTACGACACGGTGGGTTTTAGACACAGAACAGCATGGGAAGTCGGGGAGAGATGCCTGGGAGGCAGTCCCCAGACAGAGGAGGGCCTTCTACTGGTGCCTCTGCTCCCAGCTTGAAAAGTCTCCAGGTCTAAGTGCAGAGTGGAGTGGCCTAAACAGAGCCCAGTGATGACCTCAGAGGAGGAGAGTTGAGAGTTCATGGTGGTCAGGCGACTAGACCAGCAGGGCCAGGCATCCAGTGGGGTGCGTGGAAGACCTTTCCCTGTGAGTCCGCTCATCACAACTGAGGTCCAGGGGAAGGACCCATGGAAACACCACAAACACACTGAACCGATTCCCAGCCCTTCCTCAGGGCTGGAGCAGTCCAGGCTCTCCACAGCCAGAGTCGAGAAACCCCGCAATCCGTCACCACCAAGCACCGTGCTCCCAAGAACGGTGCCTTGCCCTGAGCAGGGTGGCGCGGTGGGTTGGCTTGCACCCCAAAGTGATATGTCGCAGGTTCCCTCCCTAGTTGGAATGTGTGAGAAGCAACCAATCAATGTTTATCTCTCACATCAAAGTCTTTCTCCCTCTCTTCCCCCTTCTCTGAAAATAAATAAAATCTTAAGGAAAAAAAAGGAATTTTGCCTTGGTAAACAATCAAACTGGCACCAGGGTTACAGGCTATGCTGGTCCCATCTAGCAAAGAACAAAGGCGCACCCAGGAAGAACAAAGACTTCCTCGCAACTTAACTCCCAACGAGATAACGTTTACAGTGTCTGACATCCAGTTCCACATCACCAGGCATGAAGGAAGGGGAAAGTCTCATCCACAGTTAGGAGAAACATCAATCAATAGAAAAAGATCCACGAACGGCACATCAGGCCATAGAACGAGTCCCAGTTAACTGAAAAGGACTCAAATCACACAAGGCATGTTCTTGGACTATAAAAGAATTAAATTAAAAAACCAATAACAGAAAGACATTTATAAAAATCCCCAAATATTTGGAAACTAAATAATACACCTCAAAATAACCCAAGACTATTCAAAGTCAATGTAATCTACCACATTAAAATGAAAGAAAAAGAAAAAATGATAATCTCTATAAATGGAGAAAAGGCATTTGATAAAATCTGAGATCCATTCATGAGAAAAACTGTCAGCAAATTAGGAATATCTTCAGTCTGATGAAAAGCATACCTGATACACCTACTGCTAAACATTAGACCAACTCGTCAATTGGCCGTCTAAGGCGAGGGCACACGTCCTTGCCAAGCACAGGCAAGCACAGGCAAGGACGTGTGCCCTCATTACTGTGGCCCAAACTGCAACGGTGGTTCTGGCTAGTGCAATAAAAAGTGGGGAGAGGGACTACATTATGTCTGATTTAATTTTAGGACAAATGAAAAATCTAAATTTCATAGACCATACTTCACTATTATCATTTCACAACTGTAAAAATTCACCTGAATTTCACTTTCTTTTCACACACACTTGAAAATAATCAAGAGTAGAAAAGTAAGCATACACATTCAATGTGCCTCTCAAGTTATCCCCAAAGCATTAAAATATTTTTGGTATGAATGTTCATAAAAAGAATATATTGCTCATAAAATACAATGACTTTACAATAGTATCTAAATGTTAATGGCAAAACAACATTTATTCAATCAGAAATCTAAGCTTGCTTGTTTTCTGGCATTGAAAAATAGAAATCACTTCAAAGGTAGTGGAAAATATATTTCCTGGTCTTCCCCATTAGCATATGACATTTTATTTCACTATAATTAATTAGTAAGTAGCGACCCAAGTAATTGTATTTGCTCCAAATTGAAAGTGTTACAGTTCCAACTTCTGTTTCTACTCTGTGGACCACAAACAGAGAAGGATAAAATCATTCACCACCAAAGGGCAACACACTTACGAAGAGCTGCATGTATCACACACTCACATTTCACTGTGCACTCACACTCCTGACCCACCCCTCTTCTCCAGAGGAAATTTACAGTATCAGGGGGAACAAAAACAAAGATGGGTTGATGTCAGTGAGATGACTGGGGACTTGATTCTTCCAGTCCTTCAGGTTTGATGCCTATAGAGTCATTAGAATTCTCTCCATTTCTGCTCCCACCATTCCATCTTTTCTGCATCTAGAACTCAGGTTACTATGCTGGGTCTTAGCTGACTTCCCTGCTTCCAGTCTCACCTCACACATAAATTAAGACGATAATAACATTTAAATCACTGGGCTATGGAGATTAAATAATATTTCTAAAGCATTTACCAAGGGAAGAACTAGCAATTCTTGGTATTACAACACCATTCTGCAAAACTGTGCCCCTCTACGACTTTTTTACACTACGTATAATGTCTTATTCCCCAGCTCAAAAATCTTCCAATAGTTCTGTTTTCTACTAATGCATGTGATTTAAGAATTTTCAAAGCTCATTCCTGCCTGAGCCTTTTGCACACCCCTTGCTCCAATGGCCCTCTCTGCTCTCCTCCACTGGACCAGATTATATCCTTAAAGTGGACTTACAAGGCCAACTCAACACAGGTGGACCCAGTTACCCCAGCCTGCGGTGGCTGCACCACTTTGGGGATTACGACACTCTGTCTAACTAGATCTAAGTTACAGCTTAATCAACACAACCTGCTGTGTGATGGCCTGCCCAGGTCCCTCAGGGGCAAAGGGGAAGCCCACAAGCAAAGGCTTCCCGTGTCAGAGTCCTCTTAAAGAGGGCTACTCAACAGTAGATTAGTCTCTGCTTAGCTAAATTACTTAAATTACAACAGTAGATTTAGTCTCTGCTTAGCTAAGGCTTCCCCCTTCATTGAATCTCTTCCAAAGGGAACTGTGAGTGTGCCTGATGGTGCCCTTCAGTCTGGTCCTGCCTCTTCACCACTGCAGACTGATCCGATATCTCTCCTTACCCGACGCTCTGATGTTGTTAAAATTTCCTCCGAGGCAGGGGGTGGGGTGGGGATGGAAGGGAGTGTGGACTGAGTGTGGGTATGTGATGGGTGAATATGCCAGGCACAGGAGAACTGGATGGCACAGCTCACAGAATAGGGCTGATTCCAGGCTCTCTCTTTCTAGATAGTTCTCTCAAGAAGGGTAAAGTTGGCTGCCTACGCTTAGAGGCATTTTTCCCGTCAGTTCTCTGCCACTAATTGGCAGATTTGTTATTATTACAAATATTTGAATCTCATTTTTGTCATCTTATTTTATGTTTTCAATTTTGTGTTTTATCTTTTTTCTCTTATTCTGTGGTTTCCAGCTTCCTTTTTCCCCTTCTAGTAGTAGAATAAGGTAATTCTGTGTAGAGAGGCTTTATAAGAACCCTTATAAAATTGGAAAGAACCCAAAGGTCCTCCAATAAGAGAATGAATAAACAAGCTGTGGTATACCCACCCATACAGCCGGGTTTTACTCAGCAATAAAAAGGAACAGCAACTTAAACAACACGAATGAATCTCACACGCATGCCATTAAGTGAGAGAAGCCAGACTCAACAGGAGACACGCACACGGTACGATGCCATTCATACAACATCCTGGGGAAGACACCAGGGCTGTCCAACCTGTAGCCTGCGGGCCGCATGCGGCTCAGGATGGCTATGAATGCGGCCCAACGCAAAGTCATAAATTTACTTAAAACGTTATGAGACTTTTTGGTATGGTTACGTGTCACAATGTATTTAACGTGTGGCCCAAGACAACTCTTCTTCCAGTGTGGCCCAGAGTTGTCCCCCTGACTGGGACCATAGCAAAGGAACAGACCAGCGGTTCCCAAGCACTGGGATCAGAAAGGAAGTTGACTAGCAAAGGGCACAGGAAAACTCTATGAGGCTGCAGCGGGGGCTGCACAACTAAATGCGTTTGTCAAAATTCACAGATCTATGCATTCAAAAGGGTAAGTTTTACTGCGAGTAAATTATACCTTGATTTTTAAAAATTAAAAAAACACAGAATAAGTTCATTGTACTCATGATTGCTTTGCCACTTTAAAAAAATCTCTAGCACCTACACATCTCGTAATTATCCATACCTTTAATTAAACATTAACTGATTGATGTGAGAAAAAATCAATAAACTTTTAAATCCTGAGACCCTTCCTCAAACCTGGCAGTTTTACTGCATAAGATAATACTACTTGGTTATTTTTCTATTATTTATCTGCTTTTCCAAAAATTACTGTTGCTTGCTATTTTGTAGCTATATTTAAAATAATTACTTCTGTATACTCTTATGTCTAATTGGTTTACCACTAATCTTTTTGTAACATTACTTCCTCATTTTTGCATTATTTAGGGTGATCTTTAGGTTGAGTAAATCTCCACTATGGTCTGAATGTCTGGGTACCCACCCTCAAATTAATATTGAAATTCTAACTCCCAAAGGCAACAGTACTGGTAGGCGAGGCCTCTGGGAGGTGAGCGGGCCATGGGGTGGAGGCCTCATGAATAGGATCAGTGCCCTTATAAGTGGGACCTCACAGAGCTCCCTGCTCCCTGCCCTCTTCCACAGAGTGAGGATGCAGCCCCAGGGCTGAGACCTGGAAGGGGCCCCTCACTAGATGGTGCTGGCACCCTAATCTCAGCCTTCCAGCCTTCCAGCCTCCAAAACTGTGCGCAATAAATTTCTGCTGGTTACAAGCCACCCAGTCTGTGGTAGTTTGTTATCGCAGCTGGAACGGGACTAAGACAGTCTCCAAGTAATTTGTTTATGTTAAGTGTGTTTGACACTTAAGAGTTTGACACTCTTTCTTGGCTCTTATGTCTATGAATTTTTGTTGCCTTCAAGTTCAGCAGCATTTAGAATTCTTAGGTCAAAATTTTTTTTGTTCAAAAGATTGGAGAAAACAAAGACCCAACTAAATAGAAACAGATGATGTTTCCATAAGAAAAGACAATGTTAGGGACCCTTTTGCACTGTTGGTGGGAATGCAGGTTGGTGCAGCCTCTGTGGAAAGCAGTGTGGAGGTACCTCAAAATATTAAAAATGGATCTTCCTTTTGACCCAGGTATCCTACTTTGTAGGAATATATCTGAAGGAACCCAAAGCACTAATTTGAAAGAACGCAAGCACCCCTATGTTCATTCAGCATTATTTACAAAGAGCCAAGATATGGAAGAAGCTCAAGTGTACACTAGTAGATGAGTGGACAAAACAACTATGGGACATTTATACAATGGAATACTACTACTACTTGGTTGTAAGAAAGAAGAAAATTTTACCCTTTGTGACAGCATGGATGGACCCTGAGAATATTATGCTAAGTGAACTAAGCCAGTCAGAGAAAGATAAATACCATGTGATTTCACTCACAGGTGGAACAAACTGAACTAACAAGGAAAGTGGGGACAGACTTGGAGAGCGGGATGACAGCTGGGGGGCACAGTTGGGGGTGAAGGGATTCAGTAGAAATGATAAAGGACGTATGGACATGGACAACAGTATGGTGATTGCTGGCAGGGGGAGGAGGGTATAAGTGGAGTAAATGATAATGGAAAAAATACATTACAGGTTAAATTTAAAAATTAAAAAAAAACATAATGTTAGATTTCAATAATGATTTCAACGCTCTAAATCAGGGGTGTCAAACTCATTTTCACCAGGGGCCGCATCAGCCTTGGGGTTGCCTTCAAAGGACTGAATGTAATTTCAACTCCTTAACAGTTAAGGAGTAGTTACATCATACAGTCCTGAAATTATTTTGGCCCTTTGAAGGCAACCACAAGGTTGATGTGGCCCCTGGTGAAAATGAGTTTGACACCCCGGTCTAAATAAAACATGTACTAAATTGGATTATAATTAAAATCCCAATGGGTTTTTAAAGAGTTTGATACATAAATGATAATAAAGTCTATCTGGAAAAATAAATTTGTAAAAAAAATCAATAATGTTTTGAACATAAAGAATTAACAAAGGAAGATCGGCTCCAATACATTTAAAAGTTGCCCTAGATCTTCAGTAATGAAATCAAGGAGAGTGTTTGCAATAGACAGATCAATCAGTTCAATAGAATTTGAAAAACTCAGAAATAGAACTGAATGTAGGAAAATAGTAAATGATAAAACTGGCCATCCAAATAGGGTAAAATAGAATTAATGTAGTCAATAAATGCTGTCAAAATAACTGCTGTACTGAGTAGAGAAAAAATAAGTTTCATGTGCCTTAACACCATATATGAAAACAATTTCTGGATGAATTAGGGATTTAAGGTAAAACCTAAAATCATAAAATAACAAAAAGAAAAATATAGGACAATATATTTATAACTTTGGAAAAAGAAAAGGTTTTCTTAGCTTATGACCAGACCAGACAACAAAAAAGACTACAGCTTTGGTCAGATTAAAAAAAAAAAAAAAGAAATTCCCATAGAATAAAAGACTATAAATGACATGGAAAATGAATCACAAATGGGGGAAAACTGACAATACATTGGTATGAGCATATCAATAGATATGGAGAAAAGCATTTCACAAAATCCAATACACATTCATGATAAAAAAAATCTTGAGTACTCTAGGAATATAGGGGAGCTTCCTGTACTTGATAAAGAATATCTTCAAAAAATCCTACAGGTGGTCCTGGCTGGTGTGGCTCAGTGGATTGCGAGCTAGCCTCAGTGAACCAAAGGGTTGCAGTTAGATTTCCAGTTAGGGCACATGCCTAAGTTGTGGGCCAAATCCCCAGGGGGGAGTCGGGGGCACATGAGAGGCAACCACACATTGATGTTTCTCTCCTTCTCTCCCTCCTTCCCTTCCCCTCTGTCTAAAAAAATATAAATAAAATCTTTAAAAAACAAAAGAACCCTATAGGTAGATAACATCATATTTAATGGTGAGACACCAGAAGCTTTCCTGCCAAGATCAGGAAGACATCAAGGACGACTCCTGTTACCACTGCTTTTCAGTGTCACACCAGAGCCCTAGCTAGTGCAGTAAGACAGGAAAAGAACATAAATGATACACCAAAAGGAAGAAGTAGAACTATCTTTGTTTGCAGATGACATGGTCACCTATGCAGGAAATCCAAAGAATGTGTTTTTAATAAGCTCCTGGAACTAATGTGCAGTTACAGTTATGTACCACTTTACAACGGGGAGACATTCTGAGAACTGTGTCATCAGACAATTCCGTTGTTGTGTGAACATCATAGAGTGCACTTACACACATCTGTTAATAGATGGTGTAGCCTATTCCACAGTGCATGTGCTATACTTTTACATGACTGGCAGTGCAGTAGGTTTGTTTACACCAGCATCACCACACACACGTGAGTGATGCACTGCACTGTAACATTAGGATGGCTACAAGGCCACTAGGGGTTGGACTTTGTCAGATCCCTTTTAATCTCAAGGGACCACCATTATATATGTGGTCCGTCATTGATGGAAACGTTGTTATGCAGCACATGACTGTACAGCAAAGCTGTAGGTAGGATACAAGGTTAATATACCAAAGTCATTTGCTTTCCTATGTACCAGCAATTAACAAGTGTAATTTGAAATAAAAGTACAATACCATGTACATTAGCAGCCCCTAAAATGAAATCCTTTGATATAAATAAATCTAACAAGAGACGTACAAGATCTATATGAGGAAAACTACACAACTCTGATGAACAAAATGAAAGAACTAAATAAATGGAGAGATGTTCATGGTTAGGGAGAGTCCATATTGTTAAGATGTCAGTTCTTTTCAACTAGATCTACCTAGATTCAATGTAGTCCAAATCAAAATCTCAACAAGTCATTTTGTGGATACCGAGAAACTAATTCTCACATTTATACAGAGAATCGAAAGATCCAGGATAGCTAACAGGATATTGAAGAAGAACAAAGTTAGAGTACTACCCAAGTTTAAAACTTAAGTATAAAGCTACAGTAATCAGGCCAATGGGTCTTGGTAAAAGAATAAACAAACAGATCAATGAAACAGAGCTCAGAAGTAGACTCACACAAATAGAGGCAACTGATTTTGACAAAGGAGTAAAGGCAACACAATGGAAAGAATACTCTTTTTAACAAATGGTGTTGGAACAACTGAACAACCACAAGTTAAAAAAATGAATTAAGACACAGACCTAACAGTTTTCACAGAAATTAACTCAAAATGGATCTTAGACCTGAGTATAAAATGAAAACTATAAAACTCCTAGAAGAAAACACAGAAGAAAATCTAGATGATCTTGGGTTTGGCAAGGACTTTTAGATACAACACCGAGTCGGTGTTTATTTTTATTTTTTGGATGCTGATGTAAATGGTATTGTGCTATTTCAAACTCTGCCTTTTAATATAGCTACTGGGCTATATGTTTCTTTAACATTCTTACACGTCTTTTAATATGTGTATGTACTCAGTTCTGTAAAGCATTTACGCAGGAATGAAATTACTGGATCACGTGGATTATGAATGTTAATATCCAGTCAATAGTGCTAAACATTTTTCAATAGTATCAAATTACTCTCCCAACCCAACAGTGGACCAGAATTCCAGTTGCTTCACATTCTAGCAACACTTGGTTTTAGAACAGAAAGGTTGATAAAAACCAATGGTCAAATCATCCATATTAGGAAGCTTATAAAACAAAAGGGGACAAAACAGGAAATTAAAGTCAAAGAAAGAAGGAAGGTAGTAATAGACAGAAGAGCAAAAACTAATAAAACAGAAACTAAACATTCAATAGAACTCACAAAGCCAAAGTTGGTAGATATTATTAAAAATTCAATGTCAACAAATTTGAAAATTTAGGTGAAATGCAAAAATGTTTTGAAAACTATAACTTAAAATGATACAAGAAGAGATAAAAATCTGAATAGTACTATTAAATAAACTGAATAATTATGAAAACTCTCTCCCCCAAAAACCTCAGCATACATGGCTTCACTAGTGAATTCTACGTAATTTTTAAGGAAAAAGTATTAGCGATCTTAAACAAAAAGAGAGAAAAAAAGAATACTTTACAACCCTTTTTATGCATAAATTTTGGAAATGGACATAAATTCTGACCCAGCAATCCCACATGCAGGAATTTATCTTATGACATATTTAAGTGCATGAAGACACACGTGCAGGAATGATCACTGTCGTGCTGTTCACTGCAATGGGTGAACTGGGCCTCCCCAAATTCTTACATTTAAGTCCTAACCCCCAGAACCTCAGAATTTGACCTTCCTTAGAGATAAGATCTTTAGCTTAAAATGAGGTCACAACACATAGGGACTTCTGGCCAAGATGGAGACATAGGTGGACACACTGTGCCTCCTCAAACAACCAAAATTAAGGACAACAAATATTTAGAAACAAGAAAACAACCAGAACTGATAGAAAATTGAACTGTACGGAAGTCCAACAACCATTCATCCAGACCGGTAAGAGGGGCAGAGTCGCCGCAGGAAAAAGTGGAGGTGCGGACCTAGGCACGCAGGCAGCAGTGGCTGGCAGTTCCCAGGCATGAAGGCGGCGGCTAGAGGACCCAGGGCACGGGGTGGCAACAGGCAGATCCAGTGAGGCCGAGCAAGGTGGCTGGCTGACCTGGCAGTCCCACATTCGTGTGGAGATAATCCAGGTGAAGGGGAAGGAGAGAAAGGGACTGGCATCCGAGAGGGAGTGGAGCAAGCACTATTGTTCACTCTCAGACCCCGCCCCCACATACAGCGTCACTACCCAGAGAACTGGGCTGCCCTGCCCTGGGGAACACCTAAGGCTCCGCCCCTCACTATGTAACAGCCGCAACCAGACCAAAACAAAAAACAAAAAACAAAACGAAACAAAACAAAACAAAAAAAAACCAAAATGGCTCAAAGGGGAGAACAAATCAAAGCTCCAGAGCCAATTCCTCTAAGCGACGAAGAGATAGCCAACCTATCAGATGCACAGTTCAAAACCCTGGTGATCAGGATGCTCACAGAATTGGTTAATTTTGCTCACAAATTAGATGAACAAATGAAGGCTACAATAAATGAAATGAAGGAAAACATGCAGGGAACCAATAGACATGGGAAAAAAACTGGGACTCAAATCAGTGGAGTGGACCAGAAGGAAGAAACAAACAACCAAACAGAAAAGAAGGAAGAAACCAGAATTCAAAAAAATGAGGAGAGGCTTAGGAACCTCTGGGACATCTGTAAACGTCTCAATGTCCAAATTATAGGGGTACCAGAAGGGGAAGAGGAAGAGCAACAAATAGAAAACTTATTTGAACAAATAATAAAGGAGAACTTCACCAACCTGGCAAAGGAAATAGACTTCCAGAAAGTCCAGGAAGCTCAGAGAGTCCCAAAGAAGTTGGACCCAAGGAGGAACACATCAAGGCACCTCATAATTACATTAGCCAAGATTCAAATGAAGGAGAGAATTCTAGAAGTAGCAAGGGACAAGGGGACAGTCACCTACAAAGGAGTTCCCATCAGACTGTCAGCTGATTTCTCAAAAGAGACCTTCCAGGCAAGAAGGGGCTGGAAAGAAGTATTCTAAGTCTTGGAAGGCAAGGACCTACATCCAGGATTGCTCTATCCAGCAAAGCTGTCATTTAGAATGGAAGGGAAGATAAAGTGCTTCTCAGATAAGGTCAAGTTCAAGGAGTTCATCACCACCAAGCCCTTATTATATGAAATGTTAAAGGGACTTATCTAAGAAAAAGAAGACCAAAAATATGACAGTAAAAAGATAGTAAACTCACAGGTATTAACAGCCACACCTAAAACAGAAGCAAACTAAGCAAACAACTAGAACAGGAAGAGAACCACAGAAATGGAGATCACATGGAGGGTTAGCAACAGGGGAGTGGGAGGAGGATAGAGGGGAAAAGGTACAGAAAATAAGTAGCATAGACGGTGGGTAGAAAATAGGGGGAAGGCAAGAATAGTGTGGGAAATGTAGAAGCTAAAGAACTTATGACACATGGACATGAACTAAAGGGGGGAATGTGGGTGGGAGTGAGTGTGCAGGATGGAAGGGAATGATGGGGAAAAACTGTAATAGCATAATCAATAAAATATATTTAAAAAAACGAGGTCACTAGAGTGGGTCCTAATCTCATTAAAATGACTGGCATCATCATAAGAAGAGAGATTCAGACAATGGCACACTCAGGGAGATGAGGATGGGCAGAAACCGGGAGAAGACAGCCATCTAGAAGCCGAGGAGGGAGGCCTGGGGCAGGTCACCGCTCCACGGGCCCCAGAAGGAACCAACCTACTGACACCTAGATCTCCAGCTTCTAGACTCCAGGCCTGGGGAAGTGCGTTTCTGCTGTTTAAGCCATGCAATCTTTGGTACTTCATTACGGCAGCCCCAGCAAGTTAAACATTCATCACAGTGCAAGAGCCAGAAACAATGCATATTGTTTACCAGAAAAAAAGTTTAAACTACAAGACAGCCATTCTATGAATACCACAAAGCCTACATGAACAGTGAAGTGTGTATATGGGTGGGTACTGAGTAGGAGTTATTGATAAATGTCCATAATGTTTCCTAAGTGGAAAAAAAAGTGTGCTGTAACATCTATGCATATTGTGTTCCTTTTTTTGTTAAATAAATAATTTAATTAAGCATATGTTCAGAAGAAAAATTTCTGGAAGTTTATACAACAAATTGTTAATGTATTCAGAATTAGAGAAAGCTTTATTTTCTACTTCATGTTTGGTTGAAATGGATGAGTACATATTATTTCCTTAATCATAAAACACAATTTGAGGTATACAAATGCATACACACACCATATTATATGTAACAGATGTAAAGACGGTCAGAATCTCAATTGGACTTTTTATTTTTTTTATTTTTATTTTTTTTAAATATATTTTATTGATTATCCTATTACAGTTGTTCCATTTCTCCCCCATCATTCCCCTCCACCCTACCCACCCTCTCCCACCCACATTCCCCCCTTTAGTTCATGTCCATGGGTCATAAGTTTTCTAGCTTCTACATTTCCCATACTATTCTTGCCCTCTCCCTGTCTATTTTTTCCCCATTATCTATGCTACTCATTCTCTGTACCTTTTCCCCCTCTCTCCTCCTCCCACGCCCCTGTTGCTAACCCTCCATATGATCTCCATTTCTGTGGTTCTGTTCCTGTTCTAGCTGTTTGCTTAGTTTGCTTTTGTTTTAGGTGTGGTTCTTGATAGCTATGAGTTTGTTGTCTTTTCACTGTCATAGTTTTATCTTCTTTTTCTTAGATAAGTCCCTTTAACATTTCATATAATAAGGGCTTGGTGATGATGAACTCCTTGAACTTGACCTTATCTGAGAAGCACTTTATCTTCCCTTCCATTCTAAATGACAGCTTTGCTGGATAGAGCAATTTTGGATGTAGGTCCCTGCTTTTCAAGATTTCAAATATTTCTTTCCAGCCCCTTCTTGCCTGGAAGGTCTCTTTTGAGAAATCAGCTGACAGTCTGATGGGAACTCCCTTGTAGGTGACTGTCCCCTTATCCCTTGCTGCTTCTAGAATTCTCTGCTTCATTTTAATCTTGGCTAATGTAATTACAATGTGCCTTGGTGTGTTCCTCCTTGGGTCCAACTTCTTTGGGACTCTCTGAGCTTCCTGGACGTCCTGGTAGTCTATTTCCTTTGCCAGATTGGGGAAGTTCTCCTTTATTATTTGTTCCAATAAGTTTTCCACTCGTTGCTGTTCTTCTTCCCCTTCTGGGACCCCTATAATTCGGATGTTGGGACGTTTAAAGATGTCCCGGAGGTTCCTAAGCCTCTCCTCATTTTTTTGAATTCTTGTTTCTTCCTCGTCTTCTGTTTGGTTGTTAGTTTCTTCCTTCTGGTTCACTCCATTGATTTGAGTCCCAGTTTTCCTTCCATCTCTATCAGTTCCCCATGCATCTTCCTTCATTTCACGGATTGTAGCCTGCATTTTTTCATCTAGTTTGTGAGCAAAATCAACCAATTCTGTGAGCATTTTGATGACCAGTGCTTTGAACTGTGCATCTGACAGGTTGGCTATCTCTTCACTGCTTAGAGGAATTGGCTCTGGGGCTTTTATTTGTTTTCCGGTTTGAGCCATTTTTGGTGGGTTTTTTGTTGTTGTTGTTGTTGTTGTTTTGGTTTTAGTCTGGTCGCGGCTATTACGTATGAAGGGGTGGAGCCTTAGGTGTTCCTCAGGGCGGGGCAGCCCAGTCGCTGGGTTGTGACGCTATAGGTGGGGGCGGGGTCTGAGAAGGAGCAATGGCGCCTGCTCCGCTCTCTCCTGGACTCCGGCCCTTTCCGCTGCTTCCCCTTCACCTGGATTATCTGCGCACGCTCGCGTGCTGTTACGTAGTGAAGAGTGGAGCCTCTGGCGCTCCCCAGTGCGGGGCAGCCCAGTCGCTGGGTTGTGACGCTGTATGTGGGGGTGGGGCCTGAGAGGGAGTAATGGCGCCTGCTCCGCTCTCTCCTGGATTCAGTCCCCTCCGCCACCTCCCCTCCGCCTGGACCGTCTGCGCGCTTGAATGTGAGACCACCTGGTCAGTCAGCCAGCCGCCTTGTGCGGCCTCACTGGGTCTGCACAGTTGCCCCCCTGTGCCCGGGGTCTGCCAGCTGCTGCCTGTAGGCCCGGGGACCGCCAGCCACCGCCTGTGCACCTGGAAACTGCCAGCCGCTGCTGCTTGCGTTCCTGGGTCCGCACCTCCACTTTCTCCTGCCGCGACTCCGCCCCTCTTACCGGTCTGGATGAATGGTTGTTGGACTTCCGTACAGTTCAGTTTTCTATCAGTTCTGGTTGTTTTCTTGTTTCTAAATATTTGTTGTCCTTAATTTTGGTTGTGAGAGGAGGCACAGTGTGTCCGCCTATGCCTCCATCTTGGCCGGAAGTCTGGACTTTTTAAAAGTAACCAAACAAAATGGTCTACAAGTTCATATGGATGGAAAGCCATCTGAGAACTGACAAGGAAATTCTAAAAGGGGAAAATGGTAAGGGGTTTTCTTTTAACATATTAGACATTCTATAAAGTTTCTCTAAACCCCAAATAATGTGGCACTGATAACAAAACCAGAAAAATAAATCCGTGGCATCAAATAGTCTGGAAAAATATTCAAATACATGTGACCATGACATTTTAACTTAGTGAGGGAAATGACTGAATAAACAGTGCCAGCATACCTGGCTATTCATCTGAGAGAAAACAAAATTAGACTCTCTAGTTTATCCCACATCCAAAAATAAACAAGTAAGGAGTTAGTACGCCAATCTTGTTATTTTCTTTCCTTTTTTTTTTTTCTTTTAGATTTTATTTATTTATCTTTAGAGGGGAAGGGAAGAAGAGAGGGAGAGAAACATCAATGTGCGGTTGCCTCTTGTATGTCCCCTGCCGGGAACTGGCCTGGCAACCCAGGCATGTGCCCTGACTGGGAATCGAACCGTGATCCTTCGGTTCGCAGGCCCGCGCTCAATCCACTGAGCTACATCAGCCAGGGCTCTTTCCTTTTTTTTTTTGACAGTAGCCATCCTAATGAGTGTGAGGTGATATCTCATTGTGGTTTTGATTTGCATTTTTCTAATGATTAATGAAGTTGTGCATCTTCTTATATATATGTTTGTTGGCCATTTATATATCTTCTTTGGAGAAATGAATGGCTAGTCAAGTCTCCACCCACTTTCAAGTGGGTCATGGGGGGTGGAGTTGCTAAGTTATAGGTCAAACTATCTCCTTAACATCAGTCTGGGAGAGGGGGCCAGTGCAGTCCCAGATGTGGGAGGGGTTAGTGGAGTATTTTTTTTCTTCATACATCTCTGTTATTTGCTTTGTTATAAAACACATAGATGGGCCTTCTGATTCTTTCGAGATCTAATGAATTAGAAGGAAAAAAGTTGAAGCTGTGTCTTCCATGGCAGAGAGGAGCCTTGGGCCCACCCCTGCAAGCCCTCCCCACTCTCCCTCAGTGGTGACCTATCATCATCACCCATTCTCATACCATTTTTCACATCCTTGTTGTGTATATTAAGCATCCTTCATTCACTCACTTTTTAAGTTATAAAACATTTGAGCGTGTGTTACTTTGTTTGGAGGACTAAAGTCCAGAATGCACATTCCAAATCTTGGCCCATCAGCAAACCACCGAACCCTAGCAAGGATGGATGAAGGGCGCTACTCTGTTCTAGAGCTTTTCATGCAAACACTCAGCTGACCAGAGTGCAGGCCCGGAGCAGGAATCTGAGTGAGGGGCACTCCAATGGGGTCAGAAGGAGTAAGAGGACAGGGTTACACGGTGTGTCATTTGCTGGGCATGCAGTTGTGGGTGGCATCAAGGGGGGTTGGCCAATTTCCACAAACCCTTCCTGCAGATGGGAAGTCTGCTTTGCAAGGGGAAACACTGACGGCACTCAGCCTTCACAAAAGTCTTCGTCAGCCGCTGGGGATATCCCAGGGCTCAGGAGAACCTTGGCTGGAAGGTAGGAACAGGTGAACAAAAAGAGATTAGATAGAAAGGAATGATTTCTAATGAATTCTACTCAGTGTGGTAATGCGGCAATAATTATGATTCCTGGTCTCCATCCTATCTGATTAGAGGGGGAAAAGAAAAAACGAGTTTACAGAGATCCTCTTACTTATTCTCATGGAACTTCTGTGAAACACTGAGAGACAGGGCATATCACTCTTTTATTTATATTGAGAAAATAAAGGCCTAGCTGAGTCAGGCGGAGACTCAGGCCACCCGTCTCCTCAGAGTTATCATATCCACTTGTCCAGCAGTGGACATGAGATGGCCAATTGAATTATGTTTCCCTTTATGATAAAGATGGGGTTTGGGAACAATTCATAAGTGATCAAGTAGAAGCCCTCAGGAGTATCGTCTGCCTCTCACACCCACTTTGAAATAATACTGAAGTTATCCTAAGAAAGAAAAGTCTGCATCCACCCCTAGAAACCAAGCCAGAGCACTACAGTCGTGCCAGAGCCAGGCAGCAAGGCTTCGTACACTACAGCACAGGCTGGAGCGGCGTGAAGACAGGGAGAATGCCAACTCAAACACAGCGTCCCTAGCCAGGCAAAGACCCCTAGCACAAGCAACACTCCTCACTCGCTTGGAAGGGTGAAGGCAGGAGAGAGTGTAAGACTGAGCCCACATCTTCACTCTCCAATGCTCTGAGGGTGAGCCCTGAGCCATCAGGGGGTCTGGATGGGAGTTCCAGCCCCACCAGCATCTGGCTATGGGACCCTGAGTTGTTAACCTTCTGTAAGTGTCCATTTTTCCCTGCGCCAAACTGGCCCATAACTGTGCCTTCTGAACAGGATGGCTCGGAAAGTTAAATGAGATGAGAACATGCTGCTTAAAATAGTCCCTGCAAGTGCTCATCTAGAGATGATGATGGTGGTGATGACAGTAACAGTGAAGAACCTGATGCATGATGGGTAAGGTGGTGACACGCACAGTAATGGTGGAGATGGTGAGAGATACTGCGATGGAGATGGTGACAGCTGTGATGGAGATGGTGACAGCTGTGATGGAGACGGACACAGGGATGTGATGGTGATGAGAGTGTGATGACGACTAGTAGTGGAAATGGCAAAGTACAGCTCAAGCTCTAGCTGTCTTCGTGTATTTGACAATATTCTTACTCTTTGATCCAGTCATCCTACTTATCAGAAATGTTATTTTGGAAATAGAAATAGACTAGAGAATTTCAACGTAAAGTTTAATTGTAATTAGAAAAACAGTAAACAAGCTAAATACCTAACAAGAATAGAGGTTTTGAAAAATAATCTGTAAAAAATAAAATGGTATAGATAGATCATCGCTGACTAAGGAGAGACTACAGAAGCATGCTGTCAAGATGTGGAAATTTGGGTAAATGAATGTTATCCCTACCACTCCACACAACTTCCAGAGAATAATCTCTTCCCCACCCCGCAGGGGACAGAAAGTCATTCCTCTGCAAAAACTCAGGGACACCAGGCGGGGGGGTGGGGGGTGCTGGAGTGGGACAGGACAAACAATTACTAGAGCCCACTTCTGCCCCTGAGATCCAGGAGCTCCAGCAGCCAGTGTTGTTCTGCCTCCATGTGACACAGAAAGTCCTTTCTGGAGAATGAACCACCCAGAGAAAGTTCTACTACTCAAGGCATTTGAAGGTCTTAAAAAATAAAAGAGCCAACTGGGACTTTCTCCTTCTCCTATATGAATGGGCAGTCCAGGCAGTGAGGCAGCCAAAAATCAGCAAACATTTGACGGAAATGCTCCAACATGAAGACTCTAGCACAGAAAAAAGAGGAGAAAATAGGAGACCAGAGAAGAAAAAAGGAAGAAAAGTAATCTTGCAGAAAGGGAAGAAGTACAAGTGTCCAGAGCACAAGCAGTCTTAGCTGCTACAGGGAGGGACCACCAAGGCTGAGACTGCAGGCTGGCGAGGCGTGGCCACCACTTGGCTGAGACGTCCCAGCCAGCGAGGCCTCAGGGATTAAAAGAGAACTGAAAGGGAACTATTTCCTTGCTGTGCAGTTTGATGCTGACCTAGTGCCATGCGTTACTGCCCCAGGTATCACTGTATCACTGCACAACGCTGAGCCATCCCCCTCCTCCCACACACCCGCCCAAGGGCTACAGCTTGAGTTCTGTGTCTGGGTAAGTGGAACCAAAGGCACTGAAAGTACAGTATAGGGAATATAGTCAATAATACTGTAACAAGTAACTATGGTGCTAGTGGGGACTGGAATTACGGGGAGATCGCTTTGTGAATTATATAAATGTCTATCCACTATGCTGTACACCTGAAACTAATATAAAGATTTATTGAATGTTAACTGTAATTGAAAAATAACAAAATCCAGAAGTGGCTTAAGGCAAAAAAAGGGGGGTCATGCACTAGAATTGTACTCCATGCTGGACACCTAGCACACCTGATGCTGATGTTGTTTGGCACAGAAAAAAGAACCTCAAGTTCTCAAACACCTGATTCCAGTCGTCAGTGAGTTCAGTTACTGATGGTGACTTGAAACCGCTAAGTTTAATTGCTCCTTCTTAAGGTGTCCATTACTAAGGGGTCCAGAGATCATCCATATAATTACTTGTTTAAACACAAACTATTTTTAAATCTCCTTCCAATGATTATGTGAAATTGTGTGTGTGGTGTTCACAGGGTTGACATGGTTAAGAGCAATGTAAGAGCTGTTATGTTTGATAACACAGACATTTCAATAAACTTTGTTCAAGTGGAGGGATGATATCAAAGTCAGTAGTTGCCACTTTCTATTATTGTAAAGTCTTTACCACTAGGATGACATTGCTTTAATAAATGGTCTTTTTATGGCTGGAAGAAAAAAAGTGTTCCAGTGGATAGACACTGTAGTCGGCAACACTGCTGCCAGAACAGAAATAACACAGTCCAAAGGCTGAGTGGGTTGCAGATCTCCCCTGCCAGGTTTGGGAAGAGCAATCCTTTCTCCCTGGCTCTGCCCTGCCCTCCTGTAGAGGCACTGTCCCTCCCTCACATTAGTCACCACCAGAACACATCCCAGACGTCAGAGACCTTCTTCCTCTGCACCTGTCGGGGGCTGGTCCTGTGCTGTGAGGGCAGGAAGAAGTGCTTCCGGCACTTGGATAACTAGAAGTTATGACCCGTCTCGGGTGAGAAAAGAGTTCTAGTCACCCCCACACAGTGACTCTGGCTCTAAACAGCAGTGTTCCCACAGGAAGCGCTGGCTGCCATGTCACTCTAGCTTATCTGCGTTTTAAAGCTGCAATCAAACTGGTCACCCAATTCCCCCACACTTTCCCAAGAAACATAAAGAGTCAGCGGCACCATTGTCAGGGCACTCCCCAGTCTGGGGACCCAGGTCCCTAGGGTGGAAAGGACAGCTCCCTCTCAGCAGCAGAGTCCAGGGCGTCCCAGGCTCAGTGACCTGCACAGGGCCCCACACCCCATTTCCAGATGACACCACTTCCTTCAGAAGACTTATCAGGTGACACAAGGGAGACCTAGGTTCAGTGTGAATGCTATGAAGTCTTTCACTCTGGTCACTGGCTCCTGGTAGGTAAGAGGGGATTCAGTGTGGGCCAGGCCAGGGTGAGAGACAGAGTTGGGGCAGGAACCCCGCTTCAAGGCACCCCATTGTGGTCTCCTGAGCCGCGTCATCTCCTTGGCCAGCAGCCAGCAACAGGCAGGGCCTCTCCCCTGTATCACCACCCAACAGCCTGTTCATCTGTCACCTTCGTGTTGACATAGCACAGCTTGTGGAAGAATGACCAGACCACGGCTTGTGAATGGGCGGGAGAGGGGCAAGAGGCTGGCATTCAAGGCAAGTTATACAGACAGGGAAGCACCCCAGCACAGAGCCCTGGGGCCAACCATGCAGGGAGGCCGGGCTTCCCTCAGACGACCCTGACAGGAGAATCGCTGGGCAAAACTGAAGCTGCTGGCAGTGCCTGTGGCCCTTCAGGGTGTGAAAGAGACAAAGGTGAGACTGAAATCAGGAACCCTAGGATCCTTGCGTGCATGTAAGATGTCAAACACGCCACTTCCCCTTTGGTGGAGGTGTTCACCCACTAACGGTCTGCCCGCTCCACCCCAGATCACTTAGCCCCCAAACCACTTCCCACGCCAGGACAGACACCCGCCTGCACACCAAACCCCCTGGGAGCACCTATCCAGTGCCCCAGTTAGAATCAAAAGAGGAACAGGCAAAATGAAGGCAGGAATTAGTTCCCTAAAAGCAGAGCGGTGCAAACAGACCAGCATGCTCCCACACTGTGCACGTCCTAAAGAGCCTCTGTGCAGCCACAGTGAGAAAGGGAAGCTTTTCCAGCTCTATTGCCTGCCGCTTGCAAGAACAAATGTGTTTGTGATGTCCTGATTTGCATTACTCCTCCTCCTTGTGGGGTGGGGAGGTATTTGCAACACAAGTCCATTCCTCCTGGAAGGCAACTTGAACTAGGGTTTCTCATTAAGCCCTGACTGAGCAAGGGGAAAACCCAAAGGAGAGGAAAACCGAGCTCTGCCTCCCAGATCTCCAGTTTCTCACATCTTCAAAGGCTTCAGAGAAGACACAAAGGAAAAGCCACGACCAGCTTCCCCAGCCAGAGGGGAGGAACCTAGAGATCTGCAGCTCTGTTTCACTACATTCATGCCTTTTTCAGGTGGCTGGGACTTCTGTGTGAAACAAACAACTCCATCCAGGTGAAGAGGGCTTTGAACAGGCAGAGATCCCCAAGGGAAGTTGCTGTAACACACCCGGCCTTTTCATTTTGCCAGTTCATTTCAGGCAGGAAATAGAGAGGCCTCCCCCGCCAGCTAGGGTCTGGGCCTGATCCACAGGAAACTTTTCTCTTGATTAGACTCCCACTGAGCCCAAGGTTCAACTTTCCATCTTTTATTCCAACCCACACACCGGGGGCCACTCCAAGAGAGCAGGCAGGGGGCCTTTTCAAACAAACTTGCCCACCCACAACCACTGTGGGCAATCTACAAAGTTTGTGCTGAGAATCAACCACGCCTTTTTCTTGGAATCAAGCAATTATCCTTTGAACCGCCAGGGAATAGCTCTGAACAGCAGATTAATCCTTCCTCAGTTCTGGCAGTCAAAGTTCAGGGGTCTGTGAAAGCTAAGCCATAATGCCTTAATCCACTGGAGGAGCACTCGCAGGCACTGTGTAAAGAGGGGACAGGACAGGCACTGTCTGTCCATCCAGATGACAGTACTGCAAAGCACACTGGCCTCAAAGACCCTCCCTTTTCCTAGGTTTTCCTACAGTCCTACCAGGAGTGGGGGGTATTCCCTCAATCCTCCCACCTCAAGCTTCAACATAAGCAAAATGATTTAGAAGCTTTCTAAAGTACATACTTAGAATGAATCAGTCACAGTCACGTGACACATTCTTTTCAAACAGATTTCCAAATGAAATGGGAGCCAGATGTTGTGGGCAGATGTGTATTCAGTCTGCATCCTAGATGGTACCAAGGTAATGAAGGCTGAGCTGATTTTGGCTTTACGAGCACTCACTTTCCCGACTAGAATGCAAGTTCCTCCTGCAGGCCTTGGGCATGGAGGACTCGCCCACTGCACTGGGCACAATGCTTGGTCCATAGTTAGTCCTTCAAAGCCAATAAATACAATGAAGAAGCTTCAAATGTGTCAGATTAAGTACCAATTAATATGTCAGGGACAAAAATGTTTCCTGTACAGGGTTATACAGATGGATGTATCTGGAAAATCTGGATCACCTTGTTAACTAAGACATCAAGCAAACCACCAGATTTTTTTGTGTGTAATAGCTATTTCATTTCAAATGGTCTTTACATGGAAGCTTTGCTTTAAAAAAAAACTCAGATGACAAGCTATATAGATAACACTTTCTAGTTCATATATTCTAACCATTCCTTAAGACTCAATTGAAATGACTGGTTGCATTTACTGAGCACCTACTATATGCCAGGCCCTATTTGGAAATCTCTCAGGCACTTAGTCACTTTACCTTCACAGCCCTCCATGGCAGGTTCTGAGACCCTGCTTCAGGGGTAAGGAAATGGGTTTGGCTGTTCCTTGGGCCGCCCTGACCTCTCCAATGGAAAGTACTCACTTCCTTTTCTAAAACCCTCTTTAGCATGTTTTGTGCCTCTCATGAAACAGATTCTTTTCCCATGTCCACACAATGATTCAGGACACACCCTGTCCCCTCTGCTCCACAGTATGCTCCTTGAAGGAGGACTATCTCATTCAAACACTGCTCCCAAGGCAGGTCCAGCAATTGCATACCAGAACCATCGGGAAGGTTCTGAAACGAAACACAATGGAGGCCTGGGCCATGTATCCCAGGGATACCTTCTGACGTCGGTTGGTGTTGTCCAGCCTTTATCTTCAGAAAGCTGCCCAGGTGCCACCGACTCAGGGATTTGAGACCACTGTCTTACTCAGCTAGTTCACTGCCTCCTGGCACATTGTGGGCAACCAACAAAATTTATCAAATGAAAGGGTGGCTTAATGAATAACCATTATTATGTCATTCAAGGTACATACAATTGTTTTTCACGTGGGTACAGAACACCTCTGCCCAAACTCTGTCAACTCTGTCAAACTCTGACCTACCTCCTAGCACTGCCCCCCCGACCAACCTCACTCAGGTCCAGCCACACTGGCCCTCCTTATGCCAAACCCTCTGCCTGGAATGTTTGTATCCTAGATTTGCATGGCTTGTTCCTTCTTTTACTCAGACATTTCCCCAAGTGTCACCTCCTCAGAGCAGTGACTTCTGACTACCCAGTCGAAACTACAGCAGCCAGCTCACCACTCTCCATGGCACTGTCATCTTAGATCGACATTCTCCCAGCCCCTAACACAAGCGGACAGCGCCTTGTACATATTTCAGGTGTGCTGTCCATTTCCTCCCACTGAGGATGCAAACTTCCCTAGGTTCTGGAGCCCCTGAGGAAACAGACAGCCTGCCCTGCTGTTTACGCCTCCAGCTGATGTGTCTCAGAGGGGCCTGGTTTCTCACTGCGACAAAGGAGGCCTGGCTGACTTTCCAGATTCTCCCAGAACCCAAGGTCTTGGGAGAATGAAATCTGACAGACACAAAAAGCTAATGCTTAGATATCATCTAAGGTAGGGGTTCTTCTTAATGTGGGCTCCGTCAGTCCCTGAAGACTCTATAGACTTCCTTCAAATCGCATGTGCAATGTTGTCCACATGCATATGCACGACTTTCTGTGGAGAGTCCACAGCTCTCATGCAAGTCTCCAAGGAGCTTTATTTCTCAAACAATAAGGTCAAATTCTGTGAGCAAAAACCCTTCATTATAGATGAGGAAACTGAGGCCCCCAGAAGCAACTGAGGGAAGATCATGCAGCTGGTGAGGGACAGAGTCCAAGCAGAATTCCATTTGTCGATTCCTGAGCATTCCCAAGCACCCTCTCCAGCTCTCCAAATGTTCCTTTAGAAGAGGGACCCCCTCTCCCTTGCAATACCCCATGGACACCCTGGGCCCTGCACCCCCAGAAAACCCACTTCATTTGTGTATGACTAAGCCTTGGGCAAAACCAGTGAGGCGTGACTTCCCCTGCTTAACAACTTAATCTTCTCAAATTTGCATGTGGTGAGACCATCAGACAGGGGTAAAGGCCCAGATCTGCCCTAGGTCTCTTTCAGATGGCATTTCATACCAACAGAGAGCAGCCACTCTCTCAGTCGCTGGCTTGCTTGCTGACACCCTCAGCAAATAAAGAACTTCTCTTCCCCACTGCCAAGGGCTCCAATTTTCTCGTGATTTCTCTGATGGTCAGTGCCAAGGAGATACCCCATACCCCCACATGTCCTGCTGGCTATTCTCTCAACATTGTGGATCCCAAACCAGCCCTGCTGTAATGGGGGAAAAAATGT
The DNA here is from genome assembly GCA_039655065.1 of Glossophaga mutica. NCBI lineage: Eukaryota > Metazoa > Chordata > Mammalia > Chiroptera > Phyllostomidae > Glossophaga > Glossophaga mutica. Next base: position 60,785,093 of record CM077311.1, read on the forward strand.
TCAAAAGCCATTTGGGAGGAGCGCACAGGGAGGGTGTGCCAGGAAATGAGGGCGGAGCTCATGCAACCTCAGTCAGAGCACAGATCTGACCCTGGCCAAGTTGCTCAGTGGGTTGGAGCATCCTCGGATACACCAAGGTTGTGGGTTCAATCTCTCATCGGGGCACATACAAGGAGCAACCAATGAGTGCAATGAGTGGAACGACACCAATGTTTCTCTCTCTTTCTCTCTCAAATCAATAAATAAAATTTTAAAGAAGCACACGACCCGCCCTCTTCTTGAAGAGAAGTGCTGTATTCATGGAGCGCTCTGCAGGGGACTCCGAGGAGCTGTGTGAGCCTTTCCAGTCAAGCTGTTAGCTGCACAGCACAGAGGCCCACAGTGGCTACCTCACGAAAGGGGTGTCTGGCCCTGGGACTGGGGAGGTGCTGAGAATGGGGGCAGCGCCAGGGCCTGGACACCCCCCACAGGCTGCAGGGTGTCCATTCCCTTCTCTCTTACCTCTGTTGCTATGTGGTTTTCATTCATAACTTTGGCCTCCGGTGTGCCATGGATTCAGCTGTCATATGGCACCCTTTCAGTTTCTCCCTCTGGCAAAACAGATCTTGGGAATCCTGTATTCAAACTCTCAAGACAGGGATCCTGATCAACTCTGCTTATTTCTTTGTGCCAAGACATATGTCACTGTCCAGACTATGGAATGGCCTCCATAGGGTGGTGGCCCCACCTATACGCCAGTCAGCGACGGTCATAGGAATGAACAGGGTGTCAAAAACAGCTGCTACCTGGGCCTTCCCTCAGTCCCCTGCACAGGCTGTGCCCAGACAGGTATGACAGTGACTATTTGTCACACAGGCACTCCACCAGGCTGTTCATGGGATGCTGGGGCAGGCTCATCCTGACACGTACTGCCGTTATATATTCAAGAATTCTGGGAACCACCTGTTTATCTGCAGGCAGTTTGAAGCTGGCCATAGGCGGGTATGCACGCCACAGACGTGGGCAGATGCTACAAATTAGGGAGTGCTTTTTCCTGGACAACCAGTTTGCTAGCACACCATGCAGCCTTAACAAAAGTTAAAGAGAAAGAAAAAATCAAGTAAACGAGGCTCCCCCACAAGCTGACATAACCTATGTCATTTTCCTCCTCTCCCCTTCACCCAGCCTGTGCTCCAGCCAGAATGGACAGTGTCCTGTCCCTCCACTTGCCCAGAAAACCTGCATTTTAGCCAATGCTGATGCTGAGCCACATGCTCCACCTTTCCAAACTTGAATGCCCATCTCTATGAAGTTCACTTCTTCCCTGAAGCCTCCCCACTTCCCTCAGTTACAACAACCTCTGTGCCTCTAAAGACTGGAACCCAGACTGAGCTTCTCTGTACCCCTTTTCATGCTCGGCCTTCCACTAGTCAGTGCAGCCTCCCACCATGAGTCCTGCAGTTCCTGATAAACCTCCCGGGAATGGGATCTTGTCCATGACTCCTCTGGATCCCTCCAGGAGCTGAGCATCTACCTGCCGCTCAGTGAAATGCCTGATGAGCACATGGTGAATAAACACAGAATGTGCATTTCCACAAGTCTGCCAGTAACACAGCTCTCCCTTGGCTTGATGCACCTACAATTCTAGATCTGCTAACTCCTGAGTGCCCTGACAGGTCTGAGTCCTGACAACCAAACCAGCAACAAGGGAAATCAAGTCTGGAAGGCAGATCAAGGCATGTGTCTGGTGTATGTGTGTATGTGAGTGAATTACTTTAACTAGATCCAAACACCTGCAAGAGGGGGGACATCAGGGATTAAACTGCAATCTAGCAACAGCAGAATCATACTTCAAATCACACTCAACCCCAGATTAAAACCAATCTCCCTTTAATACTTTGGGAAACATGTCTTGGAGCATTAGGGGACATCTCAGAACTAGAAACCAGATTAACAAGATCACAAGTTCAATGTCAATCATGGAAAACTAGCTCTTCATGTTATGAATTACTTCATGTATGGTTACAGCCTAAAGAGTATATTAAAGCTGACGAGAAGTTAGAAGAAATATTGTAAGATTATAACTGGCATGTGAAGAAAGGGCCACAAATAAATAGGCTTCTCTGCCCCAAAGCTTCTTCTAGATGAAACCTCCTGAGTGAGTCTCCAGGCAGAAAGTTCAATGGAACGTCTACCTGTGATCGTGACTTTTTTCTGGTCCATGGCTGTGGCCTGATGCTGCTGGATTCATTTGCATAAATTTTCAAAAAGTGAAAATCCTTCCCACTCTGAGAATCTGGAAGGTTGTAGAATATATTACCTCTATTTTACAGATGGAAAAACTCAGTGGAAGAGAGTCAGCCACTTCACCGGGTCTGCAACGGATATGGAACTGCAAGCCAGCATGCTAATCCCGGATCCAATACTCCCCTGCTGGTTTCAGGTCACCCACCATCCTGCCAAACCCTAAATGCCCCAGAATACAAAAAACAAGTGACCTTTATGAAATGAGTAATTCCTGAAGTTTAATCCAAGCACATGGTGTTACAAACCAGTAAAAAAAACCAACAAAACACCTCAGAACTAAGGCAGACAAAAGAACGTGGCAGGATGACTATTTCAGCCAGAAAACGAGCCTTGTAATGTTCCAAAAGTATAAACTCCTGCTACTCAAGGCTGCTGGTAAATAAATGCCAGAAGATAGAGACACATTCTGGTGGAACACAGGTTTAGTTGTAGATATCATTTATATTTCCTCCATCTATCCTTTCCTGATAGGAGCTCTTTCAGAAAGGCAGTGATACAACCTTTACCTAAGGTTTTAAACCTCCCTAACATGGAATTTTGTCCCCTGGGATCTTTAAAAAAAAAAATTAAACCCAAAGTAAAGAAGGGAAATAAGGAAATAAATGAAAGCCAAAATGCACAAGGCCCTAAATCCTCCCTAACACACCCTGACCTGATCATTAAAAATTTAGTCCTTTGGTCAACAAATGAGGGGCTCCCTGTTTTCCTGGTCTAAAATCTGTCTTCATGTCACTAAATTAAATCAGAATCAAAATGCCACCCAAGGGGAAAACTGGTGGGATTATGGGCTGCTTCATGGAGTGAGCCTTTTGCTTCCGAAACAAGTCATGCTGTCAAAATCGGAACTGAGCAGGCAGACTCATATCTAATTCAGCACAGAAAATATAAGAGATTCAAAATTTCCAAGGCTCTTGGTTTAGATCAGAGCTTAAACATGGAAAGAATTCCCCTACAGACTCAAACCATTTCTGGATGTGTGAGCCTACATGTGATGTCCCTGAAGCGATCAGACAATCTGAAGACAAGCTGGAGTGGCAACCCTCACGCTGTTGGAGATGAACTGGGCTCCCTCTCTCCCTGAGCATTCTTTGGAGAAATGATTCCAGAGTATTCCATAGGCAGGGAACTCTGTAACTCAGGTAGGCATCAGTCTTCCTTAAGGAAGGGCTACAGGCCCATCAGATCACCATCTAGTATTCTGTTCTCAATGGATTCCTGTTTTCAGATTCTACAATAATCTGTGTGGTAGGACCAGAAATGGTTACTGTTCACAGAGGTCCAGCAGTTCATGAGGCAAAGTGACTATTTTGGAAAACTTCGTCAAGCCAAAGGGAAGGAAAGCAGCCTTGACAAAACCCTGCCTCCCCTGTTATTCCTGTACGTTACTGACACAAACTTCACAATGGCCCCAGGAGCCACCGGAGCATAGCAGGTACTCAGCAAACGCGTCTGTTCTCAGAGCAGGAACTCAAATGACCCACTTCAAATGGGGATGCACATTCCAGTTGACCTGACCCAAAACATCCCTGTGAATTAAGTAGGTAAGTGTGAATGTATTAATCATTTATACCTGTTAGGGTCCCTGCGTCAGTGAGTGAGTGCCATTCCAAAACCACAGGAACAGAGAATGAAAAGTCCCATCACCCAGAGACCAAGGAGTTCAAATATCTTCCAGGAAGATTCTTGCAAGACCAGGCCGTTTCTGGCCATAAAGCCTTCGAAACTGAAAATATGCTAGACTCTAGGCTGGACCTTTTGAGGGCAAGAACAGGGTTAACCAATCATTAACAACTTAAGAATCAGCCCTGCTCTGCAAACAAGGGCACCTGATTGCCAGGCTCAGTGCGCTGTCAGGCAGGCTCCCACACCCCATTGGCTGGTAGATAATGACTGTGTACAGCCCAGGGTACCAGGAAGTGTACTGGTCTTATTCCTATTTCTCACTTGGCTTTGAGCCTGATGTGACTTCACAAAGGCAAAGAGCAGTAAAAGGCAGCAGACTTGGACTTTAAAATTCCAGCCACAAGAAGCTGCTCTCCAGAACTTCCCACTGGCTGCAGTACCTACTTTTGCCTCTACCCTGACAATGTAGTTTCTAGCGTGGCTTGGCCACAGGACCCCAGTGCCAGTCTGCAGGACTACAAGTAGTAACTCGGGTTCTGATGTTAGCTTGCCCTGTGCCACTGGGCAAATCATCATCTGTCTCAGCCTTCTTCTTCTTCTTCTTTTTCTTTTAAGGAGAAAGCTAGGCTTCTTTATTTTTTTAGATTTTATTTATTTTATTTTTAGACAGAGGGGAAATGGGGGAGAAGGAGGGAGAATATCAATGTGTGTGGTTGCACTTGTGTGCCCCCTACCAGGGATCTGGCCTGCAACCCAGGCATGAGCCCTGACTGGGAATCGAACCCATGACCCTTTAGTTTGCAGCTCACACTCAATCCATTGAACACCGTCAGGGCTGTCTCAGTCTTCTTCAGTAACACAGAAGGTGACTCCCTATTAAAAATGTAGATCATATCAGAGATGCTGTGAGACTATAGAAATAATTTATATTAGATATTCTGTTGTATTATTGAAATACTTTATTTTATGTATTGCAAGACCAAGTGCTGTGTATACCACCTGACTGTGTATTACTTTATCAAAATACGACAGTATTTTACTATCTTCAAACAGATACAAGAGACAAAGTCTGAGACGAATGGTTTATCCTCCACAAAACAACCATTTAGATCAGAAAAACCACCAACAAATTAGAATTAATAAGAAATAATTCTGCAAGTTTTAAATTTGAGGATCATAAAGAGATGAAACTTGTATTAACATGAAAATTCCATTTTGCACTTAACTGAAGCAAAAGCTTGGATTTGGTTTTTGATTATAAACAAAGAGACAGTGCATCAAAAGTAATTAAGTGAATGATAGAAAGCAAAGCATATGAAATTAAAGACAGTTATCAAGAATACAGGAACATATAAAGTTTGATTCTTGCTAGAAAGCCAGGAGTCAGCACAGTCTGAGAGTCAGGGCAGAAGACCCACTTGCCAAATCCAGCCAAGACATCCTGTGTGACTGGGGCCAAACCACCAAAGCAGGCTGTTTCAGCTGCTGGATCTCCAAAGCTGAGGCAACAGCAGCTGTCGCCTTTAAGCCTCAAACTGCATTTGTGGTAGTAGGGTGGTTAAATTCCACTTATTTATCTGTCTACATGGGAAACCCATTCATACCGCACAAACTTTAAAAGGTACAAAACTATTCAATAAAAGCTCTCTGCTGCTACATCCAGTGACCCATTCCCTTCCAAAGACACAATGAATAGACAATTTCTTGTGTGGCTTTCAGAAATGGTCTAGCATTCACAAGCACCTGCAAACACACACTTTTCTTTGTCTTCTGTATTCCATGTCTAGAACAGTGCCTGAATAGGGCGCTCTGCACCAACATTTGTTTAGTGAATGAAATTAGTATTATGCACTTTTTGCATCAAGCTTTTACTCAAATATATCTTCAAAATGAACCCTATCAATGTATTTAGAGCTGCTTCATTCTTTTTCTCTCTAAAAATTTTAGGTTTAATATACATATAGAGAAGTGCACGTGACATACTATACATGCGTGTACCATACATGTACATTTCACTAAGTTTTCATAAACTGAATGCACCCCCTAACCATTAGCCAGCTCAAGAAACAGAACACACATGACTAATAACTTCAATGCAGGTGCCCAGCACATCCCCCACCCCTTACCCTACAGATACCTATCCACTGTCCTCACTTGTAAAAAGAGTAGCTTTGCCTATATTGGTACTGACAGAAGTTGAATAGCGCAGTACATACTCTTTGGTCTCTGCCCTCTTTCATGCAGCCATGGTTGTGAGATGGACCCATAGTTTTGCTCATGCATGTCAATCATTCATCCTCACTGCCCTACAGTCCTTCACTGTGTGAGGACACCACAGTGTACATATCCACTTGACTGTTGATGGGCATCCAATCAGGGGCTCTGCTGAAGAGTGTACTATGAACATTTTGCACAAGACTTTTTGTAGAAATGTATTTTCATTTCTCTAAGAGTGGGACTGCTAGTTCATAGGGTAGATGTATGCTGAACTTTACTAGGAACTGCTGAACAGTTTTCTAAAGTGGTTGTACCTATTTACACTCCCACCAGGGCATGAGATGTCCTATTGCTGCACAATCTGGCCAACACTTGGTATTTCTTTTCTTTTTTAAAAATCAATGTGACCCTTCTGGTGGGGTTATAGTTGCCTGGCATTGTGTGTGCATCCCCCTAATGACGAATGTAGATGGGGACCCTTCCATCTGTATATTACACACTTGTGTATCAGTTATCTGTGCAGTGTCTATTCAAATCATTCGCCCATTTTTCTATTAGGTTATTGTTTTCTCTTATTGATTTGTATGTTGTTGCGGACCATTCAGCCTGGTTTCAGGAGTTGTAACCCTCACCCCATGGTGGGCTGTGTAAGAGCCCAAGGGACCCACTTCATCTGGGTCTGTTCTGTCACAAGGATGTGACCTATTAAGGAGACAAAGCTTATCTCCCTGGCAGGAGCACTGCTTCTTCCTCACCCATCTCTGGCCCCATAGCTTGGTTGGTAGTCAATGACGGGTAAGACTCCTCATGGGAGGGGCAACCTAAGCCAGACGCGACCACTTGGGAGGCCTCATGGAAGGACTCGGGGGGTTGCAGCAAAGAGGATGTGATGGACCCTCGCCCCCCGGCTATTCTGACATAGCCCGAGTCCTCATTTCTATCTGGGAGATGTCTCCTGCTTCCTAATTGCCTTAAAGCCTGAAACTGTGGGGGTTAGCAGTGCAGCCCTGTCCTGGCCAGAACGGCTCCTTGGGTGATTGGCATAAGAAAGAATTTCTAAAGTCCTGTGAAACCTGCTTTGCTAAGAGTGCTCTTCCTGAGGTGACAAGTGTCCCAGGAGGAAATGAGCATGTCTCCCAAAGTCTGGCAACCCCCCTTTCTGACAAACACTGGCTCGGATTAAGCCCTCAGATTTCTTTGACATGTTAAACTTGTATTCTGGTGTATTGGAGCCCAATAAAAGCCTAGTGAGGATGGGGCTCTGGGTCATTCTCCTCTGAGAGTTTGACCCCTTTCCTCCCCAAGCACAAGATGTCTTGGTAGTTTTTATTTTCATCCGTGACGGAGGGATGGGGCTCTGCGGGTGGAGCCCCCCCACATCTGGCGCCCAGGCCAGGGTCCCCCGCAGTATGTAACTCTTTACATAGTCACAACATGATGTATTGGGAATGTCTTGTCCCAGTCTTTTTAATCTCTTTTAAGGGTGTCTTTTGGTGAAAAGAAGTTCTTAATTTTAATGTGACTCAGTATGTTATTTTTCTTTTAAATTAGTGTTTCTGTGCCCTGTTAAGAAATCTCTGCCTACTGCCTAGTCAAGAGGATATTCTCTTGTGCTTTCTTTTTTAAGCCTTTTCTTCTCTTTTAAGCGTTCACTGTTTCACCTTTCATACATTTGGACTTGGTATTTTTATATGACACCAGGTAGACAGGGGTCCAACACATTGTTCAAACAGATAACCAAATGACCACGTACCCTTTTTTGAAGAGCTTACCCTTTAACCACTCCATTTCAGCCACTCTGTCCATCCTGAACCTGATTCTCCCTAATGGCTGGAGAGTGCTCCACTGTGTACCTGTGCCATAAATCGCTAATCCCATTTCCAACTGTGTGGCCTGTGAATTGTTTTCACAGCTCTGCTATAAATAATGCTGTAATAAATAATTTTGCCCCTACATCCTTCCCCACATGTGTTAACACATCTGTGGGATAAACTCATAAATATGGAACTGCTAAATCAAAGGGCATGAACATTTTCAATTTTAATAAATATTTGATATGGGTTGCATCAATTTTAATTGGATTTTTCAAACCATAACAAACAGGCCCTGAACCATGTGGCTCAGTGGGTTGGGTGTCGCCCCCTAAAGCAAAGGGTTGCTGGTTCAATTCTCGATCAGGGCATAGGTATGGGTTGTGGGTTTGGTGCCTGGTCAAGGTGCATACAAGAGGTAACTAACTGATGTTTCTCTCCTTCTCTTTCTCCTCTCTCTAAAAATAAAATAGGGGCCTTCAGGTCAAGATGGCAGCGTCGGGAGACATGGCTCACCTCCTCACACAACCACATCAAAACTGCAACTAAAATATAGGACAACCATCACTCAGAACCATCAGAAATCAAGTTGCATGAAAGTCTGACAACTACGGAATTAAAGAAACCACATCCATCCAGACTGGTAGGAGAAATGCAGAGGCTGAACTGGCTGCTCCCACACCCACATGTGGTAGATAAAAATTCGGGAGGATATCTTAGGAGCAAGGAGCCCCAACCCCATACCAGTTCCCTCAGTCCAAGGTTCCAGTGCCAGGAAGATAAGTCCCACAACTTCTGGTTGCAAAAACCAGTGGGGATTGAGTTGGTAGAAGAAAATGCAGGAGCCCCAAGCAGTTCCTCTCAAAGAACCCACCTACTCAGAACACAAACTCACCTACTCAGACTCACTCCCTCTAAGCTCTAGCACCGGGGTAGCAGCTTGAAAGGCACACCAGTGGTATACAGGGAGAAACTAAAATGCCTGGCATCAAGGTGAGCAGAGGCCATTGTCCCTTTTCTAAACTCTCCCCGCTCAGAGATGGTGAGATAGTGCCATATCTGAGACTCCAGCAACCTGGCTAATCTGTTTGACCTGCCTAGGAGATCCACCAAGGCTCTGCCCCACCTAAGCTGTGTTTCCACATGAATAACTAGTCTTTTCTCATGCTTCACAACTTCCAAAATCCTATCAAACAAGCAACAGCTGGCCTCAGTGAGCTCCAAGCCTGGCACTAACAGCTGCCAGTCTAAATTCACAGCTTGCCTTCACCTGGGAATCTCCAAGCCCAGCACAAGTAGCAGTCATCTCAGATTGCTTACAGCTGAGGCAGGGTGGCCCCCCAGCAAAACACAGATAGGGGTTGACCTTGGATTGCACCACTTGGGAAACCCCAGGGCCAGAGTACCCAGTGGACAGCTACAGACCATGTCAAGAGCACCACCGCCCTGCCCTAAACAGCTGATCCTCCATGGAGGGTGGAGGTTGGTAGTCAGTGATCACAGCCAGTCCATGCAGGTGACTGGCCTGGGTACATCCCTCCTATTGGCCTGCCAACAGCAACCAAGGCTCAACTACAAGAGAAGGGTGTACTCAGCCCACACGAAGGGCACACCTCTAGCACCCAGCTTGGGTGATAGAGGAGGCTGTGCCACTGGACCCTACAGGATACCTACTACATTAGGCCACACTACCAAGACACAGAGTCAGAGCAGCTCTTCCTAATACACAGAAACAAACACAGGGAGGCTGACAAAATGAGGACACAAAGAAACATGGCCTAAGTGAAAGACCAGATCAAAACTCCAGAAAAAGAGATAAGCGAAATGGAGATAAGCAATCTATCAGACGCAGAGTTCAAAACACTGGTTATAAGGATGCTCAAGGAACTTGGTGAGGACCTCAACAGCACAAAAAGATCCAGTTAGAAATGAAGGATACACTAACTGAAATGAAGAACAATTTACAGGGAAAAAAAACAGGAGAGTAGATGAAGCTGAGAATCAAATCAATGAGCTGGAACATAAGGAAACAAAAAAAAACCAACCAATCAGAACAACAAGAAGAAAAAAGAATCCAAAAAATCTAGGATAATATAAACAGCCTCTGGGACAACTTCAAGAGGTTCAACATTCACATCATAGGGGTGCCACAAAGAGAAGAGAAAGAGCAAGAAATTGGAAATCTATTGGAAAAATTAATGGAAGAAAACTTTCCTAATTTGGTAAAGGAAACAGACATGCAAGTCCAGGAAGCACAGAAAGTCCCAAACAAGATGAATGCAAAGAGGCCCACGCCAAGGCAAATCACAATTAAAATGCCAAAAGTTAAGAATAAAGAGAAACTCTTAACAGCCACAAGAGAAAAGAAGTTAGTTACCTACAGGGGAGTTCCCATAAGACTGTCAGCTGACTTCTCAAAAGGGATTGCACAAGAAGGGACTGGCAAGAAATATTCAAAGTCATGAAAAGCAGGGACCTATAGCCAAGATTGCTCTACCCAGCAAAGCTATCATTTAGAATCAAAGGGCAGAAAAAGTACTTCCCAGACAAGAAAAAACTAAAGGAGTTCATCATCACCAAACCATTATTATATGCAATGCTAAAGGAACTTATTTAAGAAAAAGAAGATCAAAATTATGAACACCAAAGGGCTAAAAATACAAATCTATCAAACATTAAATCTAAAAAACAAACTAAGCAAATAAGAACAGAGACAGAATCATGGATACAAAGAACATTTTGATGGTTGTCAGATGGGAGGGGGGTGTAGGGAAATGGGTGAAGAGGTGAGGGGATTAAGAAGTACAAATAGGTAGTTACAGAATAGCCATAGGGATGTAAAGTACAGTACAGGAAATGGAGTAGCCAAAGAACTTATACGCATGACTCGTGAACAGGAACAATGGTGGAGGGATTGCCTGAGGGAGTAGGGGTGCTAGGTGGAGAGGGCAAAGGAAGAAAAATCAGGACAACTGTACTAGCATAATTAATAAAATGTAATTTTAGCCCTGGCTGCTGTGGCTCAGTGGATTGAAGGCTGGCTTGCAAACAGAAAGGTTGCTGGTTCAATTCCCAGTCAGGGCACATGCCTGAGTTGCTGGCCAGGTGCCCAGTTGGGAGCATTTGAGAGGCAACCAATTGATGTTTCTCTCACACATTGATGTTTCTCTCCCTCTCCTCCTCACTTGGCTTCCCCTCTCTCTAACAGTAAATAAATAAAGTCTTTTAAAAATTAAAATTAACTGATTAAAAAAAGAGGAAAATGTTTCCCAAAAAACCATAACGAACTGCACACACGGTATTTATTATAAGACACCGTATAGTTGAATTTCAACTACACCAAAGTTCCTACCATTTTTGAGCCTTAGAACCCTCCGTTCAAAAACAATTAATGTATAAACTATGCTTCTGGTATCCACTGATTGGCAAAGCCTATAAAACCGTGTAAGTTCATGGAAACTGTGCGTCCTCAGAGCCCCATGAGGTGGGAAGTAAAAGGAGCCATGCTGTCCCCATTCGAGGGGCAGGCCTTCTCTGTTTAACAAAGAAGAGTGAGCACAGGCGCCTGTGATGGGAGCCAGGTAGAGAGACAGTGCCCCTGTTGGAGGTGGGGGGGGGTCTGTCTCAGCAGGTGGTGAGGTGGCATCTCCTCCCCAGTATCAAGCCCTCTGTTCCACTGGGGAAAACAGAACAGGAGTTGAATCTGCCTTGGGAACAAGAAGTTCTCACTCAAAGTTCTCCTAGGTCAAGTCTTGAGAATATGGCCATTTTGTTCAAAATATAGGTCTACGAATAAACCAAAGCTCTCCTACTTCTAGCTCATCCTTCAAGATCAATGCATGACCCTTCTTTCCCCCTCAGCACTCTGTAAACCACAGTGACACTGCTCTTCAAACATGCCTGTGATATCAAGAGACTGTCACGCCACTAATTAATTTTGCAACTGACACCATATCGATACCCAGTGACCAGCAGCCCCATAGCAGGCCTGAGACCATGCAACCACCATGGAATCCACAGTGTGACTTTCACTTTGCAGGCTCAAACTTCCTTCCCAGAACTCTTGAAAAAGGGGAAGATGAATCTCAAAGGAAACCATCAACAAAATGAAAAGCCAACCTACCAAAAGGAAGAAGGTATTTATAAATCATGTATCTGTAAAAGGTTAATATCCAACATACATAAAGAACTCATACACCAATCACAAAATGGGCAGATAATCTAAAGACATTTTTCTGAAGAAGACACACAGATGACCGACATGAAAAGAGGCTCAACATCACTAAGCATGGTGGAAGCACAAATCAAAACTGGGCAGAACAGGAAGAAGCTAAGAAAATCCGTTGGCAAGTGGAATGGGGAAACTGAGACAGACAGCTGAACAAACTGGCCAAGCAGTTCACACTCGGTGCAGGTCACCAGGGTGGTAAGCCCCAGGTGCCTAGTTACAGGCAAAACTAGGAAACAAGGCTCTCGTCCCCAGGGTGGCCTTTCCTCCCCTGACCTATCACTGGTCACGCGGTTTAGACCCCATGACCTTTGTGCCCTGGAGGTAAATATATCTGGGCCTCACTCAGCTGTATTTCAGCCAGGTAGTAACACCAGGACCACAGGTAGTGACTAATGACCAATCAGCAGAGACCACGACCCTGGAAAAGGTGATGAATATTCTATTGAGAGGTTTCCCTAAGATCCCCCCACATATACCCTGACCCACCCCCACCCCCAAAATCCTCTCCCTCCTGAACTATGCCTGTGCCTTTCCCTTCCTCCTCTTCTTCCCCCACAGGCCTGCATCTCCTAAACTCTAATGGTCCCCAGGAGACTTGCAACCGTAGGAGCAATGGGCAGGGACAGCTCATCCAGGGCTACCCCTGTACCCCAGAACACTGTCTGCAAGGCCCCCTTTCCTCTGACTTCCCAGTGAGCTGACAGCAGCCTGGCCTGGGCTCTCTCCTGTTGCTTCTTCTACCCTAACCCCTTCCTTGTCTCACTGTCCCCAGCCTTAATAAACTTCCTCTCAGAATCACCTGGACTCATGTTGCAATATCTTTCCTACACAAAGCCAAGAACCCAAACGCTACAGGCCAGCCTGGGCCTAGTCCCCTTTCCGGTAACAAAACCACAATGAGATATTACCTGACACCTACTAGAATGGCTGTCACCAAAAAGATAAAAGATAATAAGTGTGGTGAGGAAGTGTAGAAAAGGGAACCCTTGTGCACTGTTGGTGGGAATGTAAGTTGGTGTAGCCACTATGTAAAACAGTATGGAGGTTCCTCAAAAGTTAAAAATTGAGCTACCATATGACCCAGCAATTCCACTTCCAGGTATTTATCCAAACTCATAGATACAGAGAACAAATTGTTAAAGCCCAAGGGGAGCGCAGTAGGCAAAACGGGTGAAGAGGGTCTAAAGCAGGCGTGTCAAACTCATTTTCACTGGGGGCCACATCAGCCTCACAGTTGCCTTCAAAGGGCTGAAATAATTTTAGGACTGTGTAAATGTAACTACTCCTTAACAGTTACTCCTTAACAGTTAAGGAGTTGAAATTACATTCAGCCCTCTGAAGGCAGCCTTGAGGCTGATGTGGCCCCCAGTGAGAATGAGGTTGACATCCCTGGTCTAAAGGCACAAACTTCCAGTTACAAAATAAGTCAGTCCTGGGGATGCAATGTATTGTACAACATGGTGTGTACAGTTAATAATAATGTAGTGTATCTTTGAAATTGCTAAGACAGTAAATCTCATTAAAGTTCTCATTAAAAGGAAAAAATGGTAACTCTGACTGATGTTAACAAGACTTACTGCTATGATTTTACCACATATGTAAAAATCTTTATGTTGCACAGCTGAAATGAATATATGTCAATTAAGTCTGAATTAAAGAAGGAGGGAAGATGATTTAATAGCCGATCTTATTTATAAAAAAACCTCCACATGGAGAAAACCCAGGGAAGGCAGAGGCAACCACCCGCGCCCCCCCCACCCCCGGCCCCTGCCCCCGCCAGGCTGTGTGGAAGGACTCACTCTCCAGACTTGCAGGAATCGTGATACAGGAGTGTGCTCTCTCCAGAGTTATAAAGAGAAATGAAGCAGCTAGAAGACAGCAAGTTGAAACACCAGTTTGCTCCTGGCTGTGTGATTTCAGTTAAGTCCCTTTATATCTCCAGGGCATATTTCTGCAATAAGATGAGGATGTGAGCCAAGAGGTGATGCTTACAGACCAAGAGGTGATCCGCTGTTAATATTTCATGATTCTGTACACTAAAGGGCAAAGCTGTCAGATTTCTATAACTGAGCCTTAGGACATTCTTATAACTGGTTCCTGGGAGAAAAGGCTGGGGAGTGAAAGTTCTGCACATCCTGCTGCAGGTACGAAGGTAACAAACTAGTCAGCAGAAGCATTCTTACTCACCTTGGGTGAGTCAGCAAAGAGCTATTTTCGAAGAATTCGTCTCTGCTGCAATTTCCTTCCCTGGAGTATTTTGAAAAGACAAAGAATGAACTCCCGAGAGTCAGAGAGGGAAGCTGAAGGGTTAAACACAGTTTAATGAGGTGTGAAAATGTAAGAGAAAATGACACAAACGGGAAAGGTGGGTCCAGGAACATCAAGTCATTTGAACAGCAGCAGCTTGGCAGTGACACAGACCTTTGTGTCAAGGACAACGACCACTTTTGTCTCTTGCTCTGGAACTGGCTGCCAGCGATTCAGACCATCCCTGGCGGGAGCCTGACCAATACCCCAGACCGAGAGGACGAGGCCAGAGCATCATCACTCGGAAAAACAAAATGAACACAGCCATCCACTGCTTTTCCTTGCTCACCCAAATCTCGGCCTCAAAGACTCTTGTTAGCCTGATCTCAAAAGCACTTTTTTAAGCTTAAAAATGAAATGAGGTAAGCTGGAGGCTACGTACAAACCAATGTCGAAGGCACCCTACCCCCAAAAGATTTAATACCTCCTTTGGTGCCCACAGAGAGCGGGCATATCATGGGTGATTTTAACTATCAGATCAGGGAAAAAACTGTATTTCCCTCCATTGAATTATCTAGTGAAGGACAAGCCATGTGACCTTAGTCAAGTTCCTAGGCCACAGATATGGGGCCAATTCTATTACGACTCATTCCAAAGAACTGAAATGAGTTGTAATAGAATTTGACCAAGATTCCTTTTTAATTTCTTTTGACAGTACTAAAATATTTTTTATGTATAGTTATAATTATAATGCAATTATACTGAACAACATTGCTGGAAAAAAACTAGATGTTGAAAAAATTGTGCTTGATGTAAAAATTCATTGCGGTGAGATTGGATTCCTTACTCCTAGACCCTGGTTTGTCTCTTAAAAGTTAGATGAGGACAAACCACAAATTAATTTAATTTTCAGCTAACATCATGGCAGACTGACCACCACAGAAAGCCTTCTGAAAATCTGGACAAACTAAAATTTGAGTAACTACTGCCTTTTCCAAGCCCCTTCCTTGCCAATCCTCTAAATTACTTTTTCTTCTCCATGTTCCTTGTGACCATTTACCTTTTTTCTATTATTATCCTGTGCAGAGTATATACATGTTTATTTTAAGGCAGCACAACCCTGGTCAGTCATGGGGAGCAACAAATGAACTGAAATGCCTTGCTGCTTCCATGAGGTGGCATCTCCTTTACTTCTCAGCTCCTGTGCAGAACACAGCACTAATCCAATGACTCAGAACCTCCTAAATCCCATTTGCCACTGTGGTCAAGCTTTGCTCTTCCCACTGAGCCAAGGCTACAAACATACCTTCCTCCATGAAGCCTCCACAGATGCAAAAAAAAAAGGAAAGAAAATGCAAAGCCCCCTTGTTCCATTCTTGTGTTATAATGCAACATTTAAGATTTCAATGTTCACAGGATGCTTTGCATAAACAACTCATTAAATCTATTCTATTATTTAAATGTTTCTTTGCCTTGCTGCTTGGAAACTGCAGCAGACATGATGGAGTTAGGTAAATGACAGGCTCCCCACTTGTTTATCCCTTCATCGCTGACTCGTGAGCGCTGACAGTGAGCGCTGACAGTGAGCCCTGCAGTTCCCAGGGCTGGGCACGCTGATGAAAAGAAGATACTCCTGTCCTCACAACTACACAGCCTAGTATGGGAGACAGACAGCTGACACAAACAAAGAGAGACGCTGGACAGTTAGAGATCATATGAAGAGAACAGAGGAAACAGGACAGACAAGGAGAGGTGTGGGCAGGCAGGACAAAGAGAGTGGTGCTGCTGGCGAGGGTTCGCAAAAGGATCTAAGGAGGGATTATTCAGAGACCTGAACAACACAGGAAAATGACTCCATTTTCAATTCTCTTTCTATCCAAGAGAGTTGACCCTCACGGATTCTGTGTGTGTGAATGCTCCCACTGGCTACAGTGCACTTGCAACCCCCAAATCAACACTCCTAGTCTCTTGAGCTCATTCGCAGATGTGCAAACAGGCAAAGATGACATGCAAGTTCCCACTTGAGGTTGAACCAGGTGACACTCTTCTTCCTTTTTTTAATCCTCACCCAAGGACATTTTATTGATTTGAGAGAAAGAGAGAGTGAGAAATGAGAGAGAGGGCGGGGGAGAGATATGAGAGGGAAACATTGATCAGATGCCTTCCGCACTGACCCCACCAGGGATTGAACCTGCAACCCAGGTCTGTGTCCCAACCGGGAATCGAACCCTCGATCTTTCAGTCCACTAGAGGATGTTGCAGCTAACTGAGCCACATTGGTCAGGACTCTGCCGTCTTATTGTTTCAGTTCTCATTCTGTAGTCAAGTGTCCTTTCTGCCATCTTTTTAGTATCACATTTTTCCCATTTTTGTGCTTTTAGTTGATGATTTTGCTGTTTAAAATGGCCCCCAAGCACAGAGCTAAAGTGCTGTCTAGTGTTCCTAGGTACAAAAAGGCTGTGATGTGCCTTATGGAGAGTATATGTGTGATAGATAAGCTTTGTTCAAGCAAGAGTTATAGTGCTGTTGTCCATGAATTCAATGTTAATGAATCAACCAAGAATGTATACTAAATAAGGTCTGTAAACCTTAAATAACAACACACATAAATTAAAGGGATGTATCGATCAGTTACGAAGATGTGACCAGATGCTCAAAGGAACCTGACCTAGGAGCACTAATTCAGTATTCACTAATTCAGAGTTCGGAGTGACTTTGCAGAGCACGAACTGCCCACCACAAAGAAGGAAACTCTATAGTACACTGAGGAGGAAGTTTCCGTTGCGCGCAAGCCTCCAGACCTTGGCGGGCAACCGCATCCAGCCAGCTCCGGTGCACTCCTGCTGCGTTTCTGCTGCCTCCACTTCCACCGGCGCGTCTTTCCACAGCAAGTCATGCTGGTCCTCCTTCAGTGGGAGGAATGTAAGATTTTCTTTTTCAATAATTGTTTTAAGTAAAAAAGAAAAATGCAGGCAACATAAAGAAAATAGTAAGTAGAAAAGAATACAGAAGACAAATGTGCATGACAGTGGGCATGAAGCTGCCACAGAAGGGCACCTCGATGTGGCAGAGGTCAAGGTGACAGATAAACGGCTGAAGTTTTGGGAACACGTGGTGAACAGTTTGGCCTAGGAGTGAGATTTTATATGACCATGGATGAGAAATGTATCTTCTATGAACCTCAGTTTTGTTTTAATCTGGAAAATGGGACAATATGTGAGAATTATAGCATTATCTCAATGATTTAATGAAGTAACATGTAAAACAGCAACATAAACTTTTTGGTCTCAGAACTCCTTCCCACTTCTAAAGTTATTGAGCCCTAGCAGGTGTGGCTCAGTTGGTTGGAGTGTCATCCCGTAGACCGAATGGTCATGGGTTCAATTTCTAGTCAGGGCACGTGCCCAGCATTGCATCCTAATCAATGTTTCTCCCTCCCTTCCTCTCTCTCTCTCTCTCCCCCGCTACTCCTCAAAACAATGAAAAAAATGTCCTCAGGTGAGAATTAAAAAAAAGTTACTGAGAACCCCAAGGAGCTTTTGTTTATATGGGTTACATCTACAATTATTTACCATATTAAAAATTTAAGCTGAAACATTTGAAAAGTACTTACTTGTTAATTAAAGTTAACTATAGAAAACCCAATCCATGTTAGCAAAAGGTATGTATTTTTTTATTAAAACTACTTTTCCAATAGCTACGTCTGGTGTCAGATGGGTACTAGACTTATCTGGGTGATCACCTCGTAAGGTATATAAATGTCTAATTACTATAATGTTGTATGTCAACTGTAGTTAAAAGATAATGTTTTAAAAATTACTTTTCTAAACAAAACACAGAGAGGAGGGCATTGTTTTGTTTCACAAAGGCTGTTAGCTTCTCAGGTCTGCTTCTGCATTCAGTCTGTAGCCCTATCACACGCCACGTGGCCTCTGGGAAACCATTCTGTATATGCATAAGGGGACACTATGAAAACAGGTCCATGACATCTTAGTATTATTGCCAAAAGAGTGTTAATCTCATGGGCTCCTGAGAGTGTCTCTGAGAACCCCACATGTCCCTGGAACATAATGAAATAAAGGGTTCAGAACAGCACGTGTCACATAGTAAATCCTTAATAAACACTCTTCTTTATTCCTTCATTCTTAGCCTCAATGTTGTTAGAACATGAATACACTGGGGCAAGGATTTCTTCAGTTCATTACAATTGCGTAATATCCAGCCCAGTGTCTCCTGCAGACAGATGATTGACAAGTGTTTCTGTTCTTACTTATCCTGGTTCTGTAACTAATTAGCTGTGTGATCCTCAGCCACAGCTTCTTAACCTGCATTCAGATTCAGGGGACCATGGACTTGAAAGGGGAAAAGTACACCTCTATTTTCTGACACCCAGCATTTATTTCAATGATGACGATAGGCAATGAAACCACAGTTATACCAGCAGTACCAGTGACACCGTCACCAACAGATCACAGGTATTTTCCCATCACACACGGTTACTGCAGACACCTTAAAAAATCGTATGTGCTCATCACGAACTCAGAAGTATGGTAGTTGTTAGACCTGCCACTAGACCTTGTTCTTTAATATAGTAATAAAAAAGCACATGTATTACAACATCACAAATTTTGAAAATATCTCAAAAATTGTATTTCAATTCAACTTGATTTATTTTTAATCCTTCATATTTAACTCTGTGCACTTAAAAACATTATTCTGAGTAAGGGGTCCATTGGCTTAACCAGATGGCCAAAAGGTGTCATGCAACCAAAAAAGTAAGAGCTCATTTATCTCTTCAGGCACCAAGTTCCCCCCTGAGCTTTCTGAGAACCCTCCCAGCTGTTACCCCTCCAGCTGGAGTATTTGGAACATGCTGACCTGGTGGGGAGGAAATGGGCAGATACCCACCCACACCTGAGTGAGTTAGCAAAGCATCTGCTTTCAGCTTTTACACCAGCACTGGAGAAATTTACTCTACAAACTTCAATGCTTTTAGACTCATGGGACCTAGCACAGCAAAGGGCTGAAAAGTTAACAGTGAAAGCCAATGTTCCCCCAAACGACCTGTTATGACGTTATAAAAATACATATCACAAATTTCAACAATAACGAATTATTTTGCAAGGAGTCCATCATCAACACAGTCTGGGTCTGCTCTTGATAGAAATAGCAGGCTTACAGTAAATGTGTTCATAATCAGAAGACTAATCTGAATATTCATCACTGATTTTTGCTTAAAATGTAAATAAAAGTATTTATAGCCTCAAACAGAACAAAGGAAACAAAGAAAGAGAGAAAGAAAGAATTGAGGAAAAGAAAACAAGAAATAGGAAGGAAGGAAGAAGACTTTTCCAGGGCTATGGGGAAGAGCGCTTTTTCCTAAGCACTCAGCACTTTACCCCTGGGTACTAACAAACCAGGGGTTTAAAGGAACAGGCCTAGTGGTGCCCTTGCCTGATAAGATAACTCAGAGTTCATTCAGGCCCACCTGATGCTAAGGATCCAGCTGACAATGCTAGGTTTAAGAACTAAGGAAGCACAAACAGATTGCATTTCAGTCCCTGTAGAAAAATCTAGGCTATGTCAGAGACAGCCAACAATGGCCCCCAGATAATATAAGAGAGCAAAGACTGCTGGCCTCACTGCCCACAGTTCACAGTGAGATGGAAGGACGACCCTCACGCTGAGTAGTTCTGAGTCATTAAAAGGCTTCCAAATGCTCATCATACGGTTTCCCTCATCCAGAAACGAAATCTGTTTAGCAGACACTCAGAAGTGACAACAATTGCCCCCCAAAAGTCCGAGAAGTCAATTTTTCCAGTTAGGCTTAAACGAGTCCATCTATTTTATGCTTCCTTGTTACTCAGCAGCATAGGTCATGTTTTTACTCACAAAGACTGAGACTCTCATTTAGTCGTCCATCTAACAGAACAAAATACAACTCTTATTGGAGGGAATGAGATGCTAAAACCTAGAGGGGGTGGGAACTGTTTTTAAATCATCGAGAAGTGAGGCTGGTGCTTTAGGACGTCATCTCAACACTGAGAATGAGCAGTCACTGAATGCACACTCTACACCTGGCCTACCTCTTGAGTGACAGGAACAGAAAGCCATAACCCCCTGGTTCACTGAAGCCAAGGATGAGAGGCCACGTAATGAAATTCAGTCTGGCCTACTGCAGGAATAGTGAGGAAGAGGTGTGGAGGTCTGAGGTCTGTGAGTACCACATCCGAGGGTGGGAGGAATTGGAGTCCTGTGCAAAGGTCTGGATTTGGGGATGCAGAAGGTAGGAGGGCACTCGGCACAGGGGACAAGCACAAGGGAGCAAAGTCACAAAGGAGGGACTCTGGACAGATTGCACAAGAGTGAGAAAGGCAACGTCTGCACTGCAGGGTTAATGAAAGGAGCCGGGAGAGATAAGGGTGCTGAAGACGTGCTGAACTGGGTTATGGGAACCTTGCAAGTTGGGCTCAGTTTAGACTTTACCCGTAGGCCAAGGAAGGTCTCCAAGCAGAGAGGAGATATGAACAACAATGTGCTTTAGGAATAAACAACAGAGATTTATTCCCGGACAATCTGTCCTAACAGCAGGTTCTTTTGTGAAATCCAGATTAATCAGAATCTATTGTGGCCAGCAAAAAATTATATCCTGGAGCAGCTTTGCTACCTGTGCCTTGGAAATGCAATCCGAATACCTGACTCCAGAACATATCGCGAGAGAGGGGAAATGCCATACTTGTTCCTATGATTAGAGAGCAATAAAAACCACGTTTTGGGGCTACATTTCCATTAACTATACCAAAGTCCTAATAGTTTGGGAAATAGCTTTTATGCTGTTGAACAAAGTTAGAATTGATAACCTTTTTGTATGCAGTAACTAACAATTAGGCAATGATCAATATGCTTCAAACAAATCCCATCTATTATAGAGCATTTCACTTCTATAACAGCTGGCTACTGATTGTCACCTGACTATGAGTCCCTGTCTGAAGTCTCATGACCAAATCTGGACCAGGTGGTCTGGGGCAGGAGAAATGACAGCTACTCATTTCTGAGTTGTAGCTATGGGATAGTGCAAGGATCCTAAAACAAATTTAAAGGGAAAAAGGGCTTTGGAATAGGGGAACACAATGAATTATATTTATTATTATTATTATACATATATACATAAAGGATCACAACCTAAGAATAACGTAGTAAATATGAATCTTTCCTTGTTTTTATTAACTGACTCATGGCTACAGAGTTAAAAAAGGACCTAAAGATGTTGAGTTATCTCTCAAAGGGACTTTGCCATCAGAAAGCATAGGCTAGGTTCAAGGACCTCTCCTTAGCAAGGAGAGAGGAGAGGAAAAATGGGGTTGGGGAAGGGAGTAAAATAAAAGATTAGACTGGATTACAAAGAGGCCAAATGAATGAACCTGAGAGGAAGGGATACAATTCAAAGCGCCCATCTGTGTATACTAGGAAATCGCTCCAAAATCTAATTGCCACCGTCATCGCCCCGCTAACGGCAGTCTTCCCACAAGACCTGAGCAACCTCACTCCTTGATGAAAAGTAGAATCAAGATTTTCACCCGACTCAAAACCCGCTGCGCAGCCATCGTTTGTGTGGGATCCAAACCAACATGGCAACAATCCCTCCGCTGGTCAAGGGGGCCCTCTAGCACCGCCTCTATGAATGCCAGGTGCCTAGCAGGGAACCTGTCAGGGTTCCCTTAATAAAATGTCCTGAGCTGATTCTACGACGAAACTCGGGGTTCAGAAGACAGTCTTAGACCCTCCCCTTAACTCCGTTAGTGGATGAGTCCCAGGGGCCGCCACCCCCGTTCCCATGTCACACGCTTCCACTCTCTCCCATCATATCCACACAACTTGACTTGCCCACTCACTTTACAGCTGTTGTGAGCGTCCCAGTCCCTAGGAGGAAGCGAGCGAGCGGCTTTCTACTCCCAACTCCTCACTTTGGAGTTTCAGAGAGAACCTAAAAAGAGGGGGGCAGAAAGCATTGGCGCGTCAAGCAGCACTCTGCCGACCTCAACGGGTTACAAACTCCTGAATGAAACCTCACCATGGGGAGGAGGGAGGCGAGCGCCAGAGCCGGGATCCACAGAGCAACCGGCGAGCGCCCTTGCCTTTGACGTTTCCACTGCGCAAAGCTCTGAAGTTCTGGGTTCGAGAGCCACTTGGCCCGTCCCGGAACCCAAATGCTAAAGGGACTTTTAGCCACTCGGCCCTCCCCAAACCCGGAGTAACTTCCCCCGCGGGGATTCGTGAGAGGGCTCTGATCCCCACACGTCTCACACTGCTGCCATGAGGAGTGGAGCCCTGGCTGCGCCCCTGCGGGCAGCGGGGGCCGGATCCCGTCCCGCGCGGCGCGCGCACCCAGTGTCCGGCGTTCACCGCCCAACTTCGCGCCAGGGAGGGCCGCTCCCGCGCAGTTAGGGAGCACTCACCAACCCCGTACTTCTGCCGCTTGGTCGGAATCCAGCGGGCCATGGCGGCGACCTCACCCAGCGGCTGCAGTGCCGGCGGCTACAACTCCTGGGGCGCCAGCCGCCGTACCGCCGCGCTCCTGCGCGCCCTGGGTTCCTCCGCCATGTTCGGCAAACTTCGCCGGCTCAGCGGACGGGCTTCGCGCTGCGCTGCCTGCGCCGTCCGCGCCCGCCCACCCAGGATTCGCTCGGGCTCCCGCCCGGCCCGCGGTCACCTGCTGAGCCGGACTGCCGCGTAGCCCCGCGTTCCCCTCCCTCCCGGCGCCGCCCCGGCCCCTCCCGCCGGCCGCGCCCTCGGCCCGCCTCCGCGCCCAGACTATTCTCTCCGGCCAGCTCTCCCTGGTCGTGGCCGGCTCGGCTGCAGACTTGGACTCCGGCTCCTCCTGGCGCACTTCCCTAAGCAGCTTCCCAAGACAGCCTGCGGTCTGGTTTGCCGTTGTGATGTATTGCTTTTATTTTTTTCTCCCCACCTTCCCCACTAGGATTCACCCTTTGAGGGTGGATCTGTGGGGCGGGTTCCCCAGCGCGGTTGTCTGGAGGGCTGCGCTGGGCACCCGAGCCGGGCAGACGGGCCACAAGTGGGCGAGGGTTGCAGGGTTCACTCCCCTTACGCGCGCCGGAGCCTGAGGGACACTGTAATGAATTGAGAGCTGCTTCTCGCCCCCGGGATGCCCCCCACCCCCTCCGCCAGTGCTCGGCGGCACTCAGTAAATATTTGTTGAATGAATGAGCAGTTGACTACTGCGTCCACCCCCTGGAACTTCAACTGGAACCACGAGAGCCGGAAGCCGGGCTCCAGGGCAGACCGATCTCCTGCACCGTTTATAACCTTCAAAGCGGGAACGTGTGTCTTGTGGGAAATGGAGAACCTATACAAAGGACACGGGCTTCTCAGAAATATAAAATAGTTTCCTAGGGAAGCCTTGGTGGGAAAATTATTTAGAAAGCCCTAACTTGGAAATCCTGTATCCCCAAAACATCGTACTCCTCCCCAGCTGAAGAAACTCGGACACTTGTGCTCAAGGGGTCCTCCCGAGGACTTCCCTTTTCCAACAGACCAGCTGCCCAAGGACCATCCCTGCGGAGAAGGGGACCGAATGGGCACATCCAGGTATTCTCGTTCACTGACTGTGTGGTTTTGTCACAGAAAGCCCAAACTCGGGGACCGCTCTTCTGAACTGCCATAGACTCCTGTTGGTGCCCTCCGAAACCGCCCTCCTGGAGCTCACTTCCTCCTGGAGAGACCACCGGAATGAAGATTGGGTGGGAGGTGGGGGTGAGGCGGTTTAAAAATCTGAGTAAATGACCAGCTGATTCATGTTCCCATTTGAGAAAATGTGCCCTTGAGAGAAAGTTTGTCCTGCAGTCTGCGATGCCTTTCTAGCCTGTTTGGAACATAAAAAGACAGGAAGATAAGGTACAGTGAAACTTGATTGAAGAATCCGTGCATTTTAACTTTGATAACTTTTTGCAAAGCCGGATCTGAAATTAAAAAAATAAATAAGTCCTGATCATGGTGGGTAACTCCTAGGCTTAGTTATTCATCCATAGATAGGTTTCCATTCACAAAGATTTCATAAGTTAAGAAATCCGTCACTTTAGACTTAATATCCTAAAGGAATCCACCATTTCCCCCCAAATGAGCTCTCTCTGCCATCATAATTAACCTCATTTACCACGTTAGGTACTTTTTCTTTCCACAAATATTTGTGAAGTGCCTATTAAGTGGCAAGCATTGTTTTAAGAACACAGTGAATAAAGTAAAATCCCTATCCTCATTGAGCTACAGTCTACAAGAGGTAAGACAATAAGCAAATAAATGTAGGCCCAAAGAGGCTGCACTTGCAGAGGAAATGCCAAAGCCAGAAGGGTAGGATGGAAGAGGGTCGCTGCAATTCCGTAGTGAGCACTCTGGGAAGGCATCTCTGGAAAGGTGTGGGAGAATCATAGACCAGAAGGAAGTGAGATTTCAGGGAAAGTACTCTGAACTCAGGAACCAAAAATGCAAAGGCCTGGAGGCATGTTTGCCAGGTTCCAAAAACAAGGAATCCTTGGTGAAAGGTAAGGAGCCTGGTGTGGGAAAACACTTGGTCCCAAAGGCCAGATAAAACGGCTGTGAAAAGCATAGGAAGGACATTCTCTGTTACTAGATGTGTGGAGAGTTTTGAGCCAACCAAGGATATGATCTAATTTGCCTTTGGTCCAAACATTGTAAAAACAAGTAAAGATGCATGACGATCAGAAGGATGCAAGGCTCTTTCAGTAGTTCAGGCAAGAAATGAAGGTAGCTGGCCCTGGCAAGGTAGCTCAGCAGGTGAGAGCATTGTCCCCATATTCCAAGGTTGCAGGTGTGTCTTCAGTAAGGGTACATACAAGGAGCAACTAATGAATGCATAAATAAGCAGAACAGCAAATCTATGTGACTCCCCCTACCTCAAAGAAATAAAATTTTTTAAAAATAAAAAAAATAAAGAAATGAAGGTAGTTGGGCCCAGGATGGGGAGCTGGGGAGGGTAAAAACAGGTTGGATTTTTGACACATCCTGAAGGCAGAATCAACAGGAAGGCTGTGTGGGCAGAGGGGAATTCACTGAGGCTTCTGGAACTCTTTGGGTACTTTCATCAGCATATGTTTTTGGAAAGTTTATCCAAAAATAATCCTTTTTTAAAAAAAGTTATATTTATTTACTATATTTATTCACTATATTTTTGGGTTGGCCAAAAAGTTCATTTCATTTTCTCTGTACAATGGCTCTAGTAGCACTTAGTTGTCTTTAACTCCATTCGAAACAATTTCGTTAGATAGTATTGTGACAGCTGTCATATCAGCATGCATTAAAAAAGGTATCAAAATTGGTGAATTTTGTGCAGCCATTTTAATATTGAAGATAGAAGAAAATCAGTAACATTTTCAATGTAGCATAACTTCCTATTTTGGGAAAGGTAAAAACACAACTGAAATGCAAAAAAAAAAAAAAAAGATTTGTGCAGTGTTTGGAGAAGGTGCTGTGACTGATCGAAAGTGTCTAAGTGGTTTGCAAAGTTTTTTGGCACTATAGACATGTTAGCCAAATAATTCTTTGTTGTGGGGCTGTCTTACACATTGGAAGATGTTTAGCAGTACCCCTGGCCTCTGCCCTCTAGAAGCCTATAGCGGGAGATAGCCGACATACTCAAAGTATCCAAATCAATAAAGTTATTGGTGAAAACGAAAAATGTGTCTGTTAGTTTACAGAATAAACTAAACAGACTTTTTGGCCAACCCAGTATTTCAGGGCCCACAACCTTGAATCCTATCCCTGGGTCAAGACAAAAGATGGGTCAAGGATGACCCTAAAACTGGGCTTACACTACTGGTAAATAGAGTTGCCATTTTCTTGGTCGTCTGTGATATCTACCTTGTTTTTTCACTTTATAGCTAAATTGTTCTATACTGAAGTTTTCCTTCAATATTTCTGTAGGACTCACTTCTTACCTTCCCCAGTAAATCCTCTATGTGAACCTGTAGGAGCTGAAGCATTTTGCATTGTGGAATAGGGGCTTCACAAACTTACTTCAAGGAAAGCAAGTGTTCAAGGAATTGAATGTCCAATGGTCTCCAACTGCTGGTATATTTTAAATTTAATATACATCAGAGTGTTAAAGCTCATCCAATGGAACTGGATTTCTACCAAAGTGATTTCATCTGCCTCACCCCGCCCTTGCATTATAGGTTTTTTGCAAAACTTCATTCAGTTTTGTATTTGGGCACTGACTATTTCAAGTTTGACAATAATGGTGTTAAGAGGGCTGGCAGAAAATGGAACATTTAAATTATAGCTTTCAGTATGTTTATTCTTTCTCCTCTGAAGACCGAAGTCCACCCACTTTGTTATATCAGATAGTTAAATCTCCATTGGAAAGTCCATTAAAGTCATAAAAGCAGAGATATTCAAAGTCTTTTGTTAGAATGAAGCTTAAAATTAGAGTCAATCAGATGGGTAGGTGGAATAACAGGTTGTTTCCCAGAAACATCCCTTTTCTTTTCCTCTGATTTATTTTCAGAAGAAATAGTAAGCATATTTACAACCACAGATAGACTACAAAACCTACCCAAATACAAATACACTTAGGCACGCTTGTGTGCTCTACCTAAAGGCACCTTGGAGAAAGAAGCAAGGTGGGATAAATGAATTTGGGGGCTAGTTTGACATGAATATTGTGACTATCCCTCAGAATGGCTTCTAAGAAAATAGATAGATGTGAACACAACTGCCAACCGCTTCCCTCCCACCACTTATTACCAGGTCTTTCTTGCCAATCTAGGTGGGCAGATGGTATGTCTGAGAGAAGCCATGGGTTCTGTTAAAAGCACCCCCTTTTTTCACCTTAGATAGAGGAGGCTCATTCTTTTTTTTTTTTAAAGATTTTATTTATTTATTTTTAGGGAGAGGGGAAGGGAAGGAGAAAGAGGGAGAGAAACACGGTGTGGTTGCCTCTTGTGCACCCCCTACTGGGGACCTGGCCCACAACCCAAGGAATGTACCCTGACTGGGAATTGAACTGGTGACCCTTCAGTTCTCAGGCCAGCACTCAATCCACGAAGCCACACCAGCCAGGGCTTTTTAAAAAAAAAATAATTTTATTTATTTAGGTTATTTTTCTTTTTTAAAGATTTTATTTATTTATTTTTAGGCAGAGGAAGGGAGGGAGAAAGGGAGAGAAACATCAATATGTGGTTGCCTCTAGTGCGCCCTTCACCAAGGACCTGGCCTGCAACCCAGGCATGTACCCTGAATGGGAATCAAACCAGTGACCTCCTGGTTCACAGGCCGGCGCTCAATCCACTGAGCCACACCAGCCAGGCCATATTATTCCTACTTTTTAATCATTATCCAAGGATATATTTATTGATTTGAGAGAGACAGAGAGAGGAGAAACATTGACGTGAGAGAAAAATGATTGGTTGCCTTTCATATACTCCCTGACTGGGAATCAAACCTACAACCTTTTGGTGCATGGGACAATACTCCAACCAGCTGAGCTGCCCAGTTAAGGCCATTGGTTAATTCTTGTATGTGCCCTGTCTGGGGTTTGAACCTTGTATTGGTATGCTCTAAATACCTGAGCTCCCCTGCCAGGGCCATACATATATTTTAGAGTTTGCAGCCATATCATCTCTGTTACAACCACTCAACTCTCAGTTGTAGCAGGAAAGCTGCCAGAGACAATATGTGAACAAATGAGTGTGCCTGTGTTCCAAGAAAACTTTATTTGTAGACATGAAATTTGACTTTCATGTGATTTTCATAGGTCACGAAATATTATTCTTTTAATTTTTCAACCATTTAAAAACATAGAAAACATTCTTAACTTGGAAGCTGTACAAAAACAGGTGGTGGGCAGGATTTGGCTTAAGGGTGTAGTTCACCAGCCCCTACCCTAGAGGATGACTGTCACCTTGCCAGGGGCATGCAGAGGTGGGGGGCTTCCAGGAGATGCAGCAAGGTGACAAGGGAGGCACTGATGTGGGACTTTCCCACCAAGTCTGTCATGTAACAGTTTTGGAGAAGCTCCTGGCAGAAAATCATTGAAAGAAAAGGACCCCAAGTACTACAGGTTGCCTAGAAACTAGAGGATGGGGCACTCCTGAGGATAGCATCTGTTTTGGGAAATTGTGTACTGGTGTAGCCATTCTGAACTCTATTCTGAATGATAGAAACTATAAGTGAAAACCCTAACTAAACCTCTGTAAGACAGCAGCACACGGCATTTGCTTTGGTGCCTATTGGGCAGGCAGACTTCTAAAGAGGCAGGGCGGCATGGTCCTTGGAGCATTATTTACAAGAGGCAAGGCATGGAAACGACCTAAGTGCTGACCCATGAATGAATGGCTACAGAGTAGGCGATATATATACATATATATATATACTATATATATGTTTCAGCCATGAGAAAGCAGGAAATCCTGCCATTTGCAACAACATGGATGGACCTTGAGGGCATTATGTAGTGCCCTGAAGGTCTTAGCAATATGCTTTATTTCACTTCTAAGTGAAATAAAACAGAAAGACAAATACCATGTGAGTTCACTTATATGTAGAATCTTAAAAATGTCAAATTCATAGAAACAGAGGAGAATGGTGGTTGCCAGGGGCTGGGGGAGGGGCAAAGGGGAGGTGTTAGTCAAAGGGTATAAAATTAAAGTAATTTTTTTGTATGGTCTTCAATCTCAAAGTATGGATTCATCCCAGGGTCATTTCGGGTCATATTTGGGCAGTATTCCTGAACTCGCTTCTTTTAAGGTAACAAGGTATTTTTAAATACTTTGCAGTGATTACCTGGCTCAGCTGGATTAGAAGGATGGAGGGTGGAGGGGGGGTTCCTTACATGGTGTCTGAGTCATGTTCTTCTGGCATAATGTTCTTATTTAAACAAGCCCTTCCCTGCCATAAAATTATGCCTCAGGGTAATACAGAGAAACTCATACCACAGAGTGAAAACAATTTTAGGAGGAGAAATAAACTCACTTATGTTCTTCTGGAAGGAAACTCCATTTGGAAATCATCTGACCATGAGGTCTGTCCAGGGGAACTTTGGGCTTGACCCACATGTCCAGTACCAAGTGAGTGCTGGCCCTTGGTGTTGATTTCTCCCACGACTTGCCAAAAAGGCGTCTCTTCACTTGTCTTCCTGTTTGTAAAATTGTTGTTCTAATTCATTGTTTGGGTACAAGTGTTAAAGTTCTTCAAAATGAAGTAGTATTTGAAGACAGGAAACTCCTGTTTCTAGAATGTGAACAACAGGAAAATTCAAAGAGCATATATTACTTAATATTCTGTAAGACATTTTAAGTAAAAGCATACAGATAAAATGCATACATCTGCAGTGCATCCAGTTAAGAATAAAAGAAAAATAGAAATATGCATAGTTAGGAATGCAAAAGGATATAAGACCATTGATGTAGAGAAGCAAATTAACAAAGACTATGCTGTGTAGTCCTTACTTAACACACTGTAGGAGTCACAGTGGAAGCGGAATCCATTAGGAAAATGCAAATGGAAGTAGTTGAGCCAAACTAAAAAACCTATGCCAACCAAACAGCATAGAAAAAAAATGGAAAATATGGTCAAAATATTACATTCAAAAACCTGCCAGGCTAGATATAAAGGTAAATACATTTTACATCCACAAAATAGATCCATTGAATGGAATATAAACTATTCCACAGATGACTGAATGCTTTTTAATTTACCTTATGAAAGAATGTAACCTTAGCAGAAATACCCATTAAAATAAACAAAAATATAAGTACAAATTTGTACTTGTACAAATATAGTTTTGTATAGAGATGCAAAATAAAATATTGGTGAATTTTATCAAGAATGATACAGAACGGATTACTAGTCAAAATGGCTGAGGGAGTGAAAGTTGCGCGGCTTCCTCCCACAGCCGCATCCGCACTGCAGGTGGGTGGGAGGACAGCACCTGCTACCAAACAGCCATCACTGAGAACCGCCTGAGGACCAGCAGCCCAAACTCCCACAGCCAAGGACATGAAGAAGAGGGCACACAGAGACTGTGTGAGAGAGAGGAAAGAGAGAGAAAGAGAGAGAGAGAGAAATACCCATACACCCCCACCGGGGACCTGGCCCCGGGCATGTGCCCTGACTGGGAATGGAACAAGTAAGTGACCCTTTGGTTTGCAGGCCAACACTCAACCCATTGAGCCACACCAGCCAGAACTCAATATTCATCCTTGATCCAGTCTCTTAGTAAACTAAGAGTGGGATATGAATCCTCAACTTGGTGAAGAGGGTATTTTGGAAACTAGCTGCCAGCATCACAGGTAAGTGTGAATTGTCCTATATTCCCATTCACCAGAAATAAAAACCGAAACCCTTTAACACACAGGGAGAGCTGTGTGCGGAGATGACTTTTTCCACTGTGATGATGTGCAGGACAGGAACTGGAGGAGACCAAACTGGCTGCTACTGATTTACCAGGCTAACAGAATCGACAATTAATGTTCTCAAGTAAATTAGAATTTTGTCACATATTTAAGATTCAAAGTCTCTTGTTTTCATGTACACATGAGAGGAGTCCACAGGCCACAAAAATATTTCGGGGCCCTCTCATCAAATTTACTACTATACTGTAATACGTGATATTTCTGTTTCTGCAAAGCCTGGTTTTCCCTCTAAACTTACCCATCTTTAAACACAGAAGAGATGTTCACTTCAAAATTATTTCGTTTGCTATGGAAAAGGTTTTTTTTAAAGATTTTATTTATTTTTATGTTTAGAGAGAGGGAGAGAAAAAAATCAATGTGAGAAAGAAGCATCAATCAGTCGCTTCTCCCACACACCCCAATCAGTCGCTTCTCCCACACACCCCAACTAGGGAACCGAACCCACAAACCAAGCACATGCCCTGATGAACCAGCCACCTTGCGGTTTGCGGATGATGCCCAAACCACTGAGCCACATGGGTCAGAGCCACAGAAAAGTTTTAACAGGTCAACACGATCGCTCTAACTTTGCCAGTGGCTTGCTGTGCTCTGCTGGGTGAGGTGGGCCTGCAGTGAGTGCATGTGTCATTCTGAATTCTTCCCCAAAGGCTGGTGCTGCTGCTTCCCCTAAAAGGCAAGGATCCTCGGATTTCTCCTCCCAGCCCAGAGTGAGCTGATAGCCCCGCCCCTGTGGTCGATCTCTGTCAACACCACCCTGTGTGCTGACCACAGAATCATGGTTGAAAGGGAGACTTTGGGGTGTGGTTGCACCTATACGTTTTTCACAGAGCCCCTTGTTTAACTGGCTCCCAGTGGGCGTCCTTCCTTCTGAGACTGCGTTAACTTGTAAACAGCCTGCAAGCCCTGTGAGACAAGGAAGCCCTGAGCCACTTTCCAGGTCAATCCCCTGCACTTGGTTCGAACGGAAGCTTCCCAGCTGGGCTAGAAAATGACTGGCCATTAATTTCGATGCAGCAGCATAGGAAACACACACTGGTGAGAGCAACACTAATTAACAATTACAACTGCTGCTAGATCAACCTCGGACATAAGCGATTTAGGAATGATTTCAGACCCACGGGTAGATTTCCTTTCGCGGTGCTCCATGTCTTTTCTTCAAACGATCCTTCTAATAAATGCGTATCTCATGGTGTCCTAGAAAAGGGGGTTTTACTCTTTCTTAGAATTAAAGAACACAGATGTTGAATGTTCTTCTTTCAATGCCCATGGCAGAAAAATACAATCAAATTTAGAGAATAAATTAGAAAGAGGGTAAAACTTCAAAATATAGCTGACCCTTGAATGCCACAGGGGTTAGGAGTGCCAATCCCCTGCACAGTTGAAAGTCCGTGTATGACTTCTGATTGCACAGAAATTAAGTTGTCTCTCTGTGTGGGCACAGGATTGGTTCTAGGACCGTCCGCAGATACCGAAATGCACAGATGCTCAAGTTCCCTCTGTCAGATGCTGTAAAACAATGTATACAGTCAATTTGCTGCATCCGCGTGAACAGTCACAAGTATTGATTTAAAAAAGTAGGCAGTGTTGGAGGAGGGTAAAGCATAATTTTTTAAATTTAATAAAATCAGCTCATATCAGTTTGTGTCTGCTTTATTTATTTATTTATTTATTTATTTATTTATGTGTTTTCCTCACCCAAAGATATGCCTTTTGATTTTAGAGAAAGGGGAAGAGAGAGGGAGAGAAACATCGATGTGAGAAAGAGGTATCAGTCAGTTGCCTCTCGTACATGCCCCAACTAGGGACTGAACCCATGACCTAAGTGTGTGCCCTGATGGGGAATTCAACCTGCAGCCTTTTGGTTTAAGGGGCAGTGCTCCAACTAACCGAGCCACACCAGCCAGCACTGTGTCCACATGTTTTAATAGAAAAAAATTTACGATGCACGCTATGCTACAGCAAATAGCCTAGAAAACTATAAAGGAATAGCAGAAAATTAAAAGATCAAGGGAGAAATATTGCAATTCATGAAAAAGAAAGCTGAAAAGGAATACTCAAAACAAAATAAAATGAAATGAAATTCAGGGTCAACATGGCAGTAGATAAATGTGGTACTAGTGCCACCTGCTGTTATAAATCTAAATTGCAGCTATCCAACTGCTGATTTGTTCTGAATACTATTCTGATTCTTTTAAAACTTGCTCTCCCACGGCAGGAACATGTATTTTATACTGTTTTCATATTTCCACTTACCCAAATCTTACTACAGCAGGTCCTCAAATAATGTCTTTTTGTTCAGCGTTGTTTCTTTACAAAGTTAGTTAGAAAAAAAATCATTCTGGGCAGGGGCTGTGGACTGTGTGAGATTGGCAGCTTCTCTTGGGCTCCTGTTTCCTCCAGCATCCCAGAAGTGTCATGTGAGGCGAATCCAAGGTCTGAATGACCCCAGTCAGAGTGAGTGTGAGTGTGGGTGTGGGTGTGGCACCCACACCTTACCAACAATGCTCAGTGAGGATGCACTGCATGTGCTGAGAAATGCTGTGTCAGGAGCTTTAGGTTGGTCCTCTCACTTACCCATCATAA
The DNA here is from genome assembly GCA_039655065.1 of Glossophaga mutica. NCBI lineage: Eukaryota > Metazoa > Chordata > Mammalia > Chiroptera > Phyllostomidae > Glossophaga > Glossophaga mutica. The sequence goes on from CM077311.1 coordinate 60,818,536, forward strand.
CAACTCTACCAGGCAGGTAGGGTTTTAATCCCCATTGCACAGATGAAAGTCACTGAAGAACTTACCCCAGGTCTGAAGGGTAGGGGCAGAGCCAGCTGGGCACACCGGCTGTTGGACCAGAAGCCGACCTCAAGGCCACCATTCTGCCTGATTATGCTATGTTGCTTGGTGGCAGGATCTTCTTGGGGGATCATTCAGAATAACTGGTTCCAACACTCCAGCTTCTTTTGCCATTAAAAACAGAATCAGAGCAGAGAAGAGGGCCTGCAGGTTTTCTTGGGTGGCCTTTCTGATTTTAATACTGCTTATCAAGTTTCAGACATTTAGGTGCCTTTGTGCTAATTTGCATGTCTGACAGTAATAACTTGCACTGGAATATTTTCAGAGTACCTCAGCTTAGAAATAGGAAAATGGGTCAGATTTTTCCTGAAAGGCATCTTCTGGGGATTCCAAAATGCTGTGTTTCTATCAAGAGGACGAGAAAGGCTTATTAGTCCTTGTTTTGTATAGATGGTTTATCAAACCTTTACTGGTTATCGTACGCAGGTGCTAAGAACTTTCAGCACTGTGTTCTGATGAATCCCAGGGCTGGTTGCTAAATGAAAAGGTATTTTGTGTCCAAGGTCTGAAAACACAAAATGGAGAGGGAATGAAGCAAACAGAAAGTATAGTGATAGATGGGGTTCAGGAGGGGAAAGGAGAAAGTGGTTGGAGATGTGGGCAGGCCAGAAAGTCCCAGCGAAGGAAAGAAGCGAAATCTGGAATGTGCACCCAGCGGCCCATTCCTGGGAAAGCTGACTGCAGTCAGAGTCCAGTCCCAACAGCACCCAGGAGCAGACCAGCAGCGGGGTGATGATGATTCACCAACAGTATGGCTGGTTCTCAGGATAATATCCTTGTAATCAAGGGTCAACTCCAGATATGATGTGCGTCTGATGCATTCAACCGAATCAAACCCGTCCAGCATCACTGCTGAGAAGAGCACTGCGCTTCAGCTCCTCTCCTCCCCCTCACTTCTCCTCCGCAGGTTTGGCAGTGGCAGCACTTAATTCAATCCAGCCATAAACAGTTCTGAACTGTTTAACTGAAATAGTGAGTTCTGAATGGATTAACGGAAATAGTGAGTTGTGAATGGATTAAGCATGTGCACACAAGAGCTATGGCTTAGTTGCTAAGTTACAGCTTAGATTGGCATCTCAAAGGTGAGCAACCGATTCCTGGGCCTGCGTCCTACTTCCCTTCTGGAGAATTCTGCTCCCTGTGTGTGTGCATGTGCGTGTGCGTGTGCGTGTGCATGCGTGCATGTGTGGCAGTGGTAACCAAGAGTTCTGGAACTGGGTACTTCAAATGGCAGCCTCCTTCAATTATTTTGATAGGGTGAATTGCCTGTATGCATGTGCACGTTGCCATCCATCTTCCAGCTTAAAGTAGAAGCTCAGCGGCCATCCCAAGTCTCCAACAATGATGGGGCTGTTGAGTCAGACAGACCCTTGAATCCCCTTCCTAGGCGTGGTGTATGTGCAAGGGAAACAGAGCTCTTTCTTGTTTAGGCCACTGTTGCTCTGGATTTTCTGTCCCTCAGGGTGGAACCCCATCCCACTTGATCCAGGATGATCGTAAACATGACTAGGCTCCCATGGCATTTTTACACATACTCCTTAGTAAGCCCGCACCACACATTATTATCCGAGACTGCCATGTCCTGAAACACAGAAAGTGTCCAAACACTGATGCGGCAGAGACCACTGGCCTAACTAGAAGGAGGAAACCCCACTGGCTATTTAAACAGAGAAATCAGTGTGTTACAGAACAGACCCTGGGGGGTGGGGAAGGGTGGGGAAGAGAGTGTTGTTGAATGGACCCTCCCTCTCCCCGGGTCCCCCATACTAGGTTTACCTTGCCCGCTGCCAGGAAAGTATGGCTCTCAATGCCAGAGTTTGGTGAAAAGGAACTATTTACTCAAAAGTCACACCGATTTAGAGTAATGATTAACATCTTCGTTAAAATCCAAAAGTCTCTTAAAACACATACAAACGCACACAGTCCTTCCTTCCCCACTTTGCCCAGTCAGGGGTACCGTACCTCAGGAAAAGAAATAGAAGTCTGTGGCTCAGGTAGCCCCTCCGGTTTTTCCCAGTGAGGCTGGCAGGCCTCCCTCACTTCACAGCAACATCAGCTGTGTCGCCAGGATCTCCTGTTCTTAATTCAAACCCACGTGGCACATTCTCATGGCCCACAAGCAAGAGTCCTTTCACCTCTTCTCTTCCCTGCAAGGTCTCACATTGCCCCCATCTCTAGCCCTGCATTGTCTCTCCTGCTTCCTAAGCCGTGTGGCACAGGGAGCCCCAAAACTGTGTGGTTTGAATCCGCATGGCTGCTGCACCTGTGTTTCAATTCCTGCACGAATCTTCCTCTGCAACCCCATTTCCGACTCCTCCACACACAATTGGCTACACCTGCCAGCACTCTGTATTTTTTCCTAGCTTTCCTGGGCTGCCATAGTAAGTCCAGGCAGGCTTGGCCCGGTGGCAGGAGCCAACCAGCGCCAAGCTCTCACACAGGTGCAGGCTCACTGTAACCAAGGGGGAACTGCCTCCCAGTTACCTCATGTGTCTAAGTCACTCCCATCTCCCTGGCTCAAAGCTTGGCCACAGCTACTTAACATGTTTAAGAAACCAGTCAAAAGTTATAGATATGTTAAATGGCTGTTCTTGTGGTTATTTGCAAAACTGTTGCTATGCAAAATAACTCAATGGCCCTGCTCCGTGTGTCCCATCCCCTAGTTCAGACTTGTAGGGATGAGGACATCATATATATTTTTAATATTTTCTTGGACACCCTGAGTTCTGGGACCCATTACAAATCCCTCTTGGGGGGTGCCCTGGCTGCACCCTGCTGGGTCCTAGGGACAGAGCGGCTGGTGGAACAGGTTGTGTTAATATTTCCATTTATTTGCTGCCCTCACAGGAAGGGGTGCTGCATCCTGCCTCACTGATGTGTGGCTTGTTTTGGGCAAACATAAGCAGGGGTGACATACACACTTCCAAGTTGAATCATGCGATACGTGAGTGAGACAACTTGTGCACGAAGGCTTTCTGACAGGTAGGCAGCGTGGTGAGTAGGAAGCACTGGGCTTGGAGTCAGGACACCTGAGTTCAATTCCTGGCTTCACCACTTTGTACCTAATAGATCTGGGGTCAGTCACCCAGCTTTGCTTGACATCAGTTTCTTCACTGGAAGGATGAGCTTAGTGATGGACTGACACCTGTCTCTCAGCTTCCTTTCATCCTGCTACACTATACCTTGGATCAATGACACTTCTTTAAAGGAGAACGTCTTGTCCCTCGTGTGGATGAAAAGGGGCCGCATATGAAACCTGACAAGCTCAGGGGAGGCCTGTTGTGGCAGCCTTACAAACTCAGAGACCTAAAGTAACCACATGGGATGGTCTGCAATGAAAACTTCCTAACTAAAAGCAGGTCAGGGCAATCATGTCCTAGGCTGGAATCTTCCTGGATAAAGGTCAGCCTTTACTTTAACTGAGCCTGTCTATTGTCTTTTCCTCAAATTTCTCTCTTCTGGACCCCTCAAAGCACAGCCACCACACCAGGGGGAGACCACAGCTCCTCTCATTGTTATTGTCATCATGTTAATTGTTGACTCTTTGCTATCCTGCCCCGCCCATGTAAGAGAAGTACACGTCCATCATTTTACTCTTTATCCAATCCCAGAGATTCCTCCCACCCCCACCCCTGCCATTCTGCTTCCCCCTCCTGACTCCCTGATCTATCACCAAAGGATTTCATGTAACCCACTTACATCTTCTCTTTTGATTGTAATGTATAAAATAAGGTGCGAAACTGCCAATTTCCCAATCCATTGAGATTTTGTGTCCCAGCAATTGTCAGTTGGCTCGGAAAAACTCACAAAAATTCTTACAGGTTTGGACGTTTCTTATGTTGACATTAGATCAAGGACTTTTCTTTCCTGCATTTGTCCCTTTGACTAAACGTTGCCTTTGTCCTGGTACTTATTTACCAAGTGGGTTTTTTTCCTCCTAAGAATGAATGTTTTTTCCATGAAGCAAAGCAGTGCAAAGTCTGCTCATTCAGCTTCTAAAAGGACAGTTCTGTTGGCTGGAAAAAAGAGTGTTGGTTTTCCTAGTGACTTAGCAGGTGCAGGAAAAACATCAATACTTAAAGGCCTAGAATAAATGCAGATCCTTTCAAGTGGTGTTAAGTGTTTTGCTGAAGAAATTTTGGGAAAGCGGCTGTAACGCACTGTTTGAGGTCCCTGTTCCCTGCTCAGCCTGCACTTCAGAGCTGCTGACTGGGCTCACTACCTGTGCTGTCGCCACCTGTCCACTGGTCACCTTCTTTCCTCTTCTTCGTTGGAAGAAAGATTGTATTCCACTTGAGTTCCACCGACCAGATCTCCTGACCCGAGGGACCACGGACATGTGATCGGTGTGATCCTGCACACAGTTGTGGTAAAAGTGTGGCAGTGTGGGTCAACAGTGCCCTTTCAAATGCCAGGCGTCACGGGGCTTTCCAGAACACTGTACCCATGTAAGTTAGAGGTGTGCTTGGGACTCTTCCTGCCAGCATTTCTCCGAAAGTGTGAAGTCCTGGCATTGGGAGGGGGTGGGTGGGTTAGGGGAGACCACCCACATTGTTCAGACACACCAAGGTTCTGGGTTTGACCTCTGGTCAGGGCACATACAAGAATCAACCAATGAATGCGTAAATAAGTGGAACAACAAATCTATGTTTCTTTCTCTCTCTCTCATCTTCTTTCTCTTTAATAACAATAAATAAAAATTTTTAAAAAACTAGCTACGTTCCATCTCTCCTGAGCACTGTCCTGTGGTCTCTTACCAATCTTGTTGACTGTTGATCACACTGATTTCTAAACAAATCAAATCCTATATTCAATTCTAATCAAATCCTGCCTTGGCAGGAGTGGGTGGGGTCTTCCCTTCATTTCCCTGTAATAGATTTTGGTTTCCCAGCACATAAAAAGTTATGTTACACTATACTGTATTGTATGAAGTGTGCAGTAGCATTATGTCTAAAAAATCAGTGTATATACCTTAATTAAAAAATACTACATTGCTAAAAATTGCTAACCATCATCTGAGCCTTTATCGAGTTGTACTAATTTTGCTGGTGGAGAGTCTTACCTTCAATTTGTAAAAAAAATGCAATATGGTGATGCACAATGAGGTGAGCTATGCCTGCAGTGCTAACACAGTACCTGACACTGTTCTGAATGCTGCTCCCCAAATAAGCTCCCTTGGGTTTTGTAGGAGCCCTGTGAGTTACACAGCACTTGATGTCGACCAGCTTGGGCCGGGTACAGCTGGGATAACAAGCAACCCCACACCAGATTACTTTCAACAACAAAAGGTCACTGCTCACATTTCGGCTGGGCTGTGGGCTGGCTGTGGGCTGGCCGTGGCCCCGCAGCTCTTGCCCACTCTGGCTTTCAAGTTCCCGGAGCAGCTCCAGCTCCGGCTCCAGCTCCGGCTCCAGCTCCAGCTCCAGCTCCGACCTGAGCCCGTGGTTTCCTCTTGTGTTCCTTCCCACGGCTCGGATGCTTAGGCCTGTCCTGAAGTGCGGCGGCGAGTGCAAAAATGGAAAGGGAAGGGATCGTTGTTTCACAGGTGACAAACCTGAGAAACAGAGAGGGTAAGCACCTGGCCCGAAGTGATGCAGCGAGGCAGGGGCGGACTCGGCCCCAGGGATCACACCTGGTAACAAGCATTGTTCTCTGCTCTAAGTCCTGTGCCCCCTTCAAAGTCCTTTGGAATCATTCCCACAAGTTTCCAGGGAATATCTCAGGGGTGCTCACAAACAAGTCCTCTCAGGGCTGGCCACTAGGTGAGGTGTCTGCAAGGTGAGAAGCCACACAAAGACACCTCCAAGCTGTCGCCTCTGTCCAATATGGAAGTGCCACCTCCAGGCTCTCTTGCTCCTGTTGAGCGTGTTGAAGTTGCTGGGCCGTCAACACCGCGAGCCTCAGGACTTGCAGGAGGGGCACTGCTGTGGGCGCCGCTGTGGTGCCGCCACAAGTGTGTCCCTGGGCGTGGGTGGACACCCAGACCTCAGACTTGCCACCGTCTGGTATCTTGCTGTTCTCAGGATCTCACGGATTTTTCTGAATCATTATTTTACTTTTTAATAGGTAAATATGCACTAGTTAAAAATAACAGTGTAAGACAGCATGTTGTCTTACTTCTATTTTTGCCCCTAGTCCTCGCTTCTGAGAATAAAAACATATTATTTTCTTGTGTATTTTCTACAGTTTCTGTATAAAAACTTGCAATGGGTTTTATCCCATCTCTTACACAAAAGGCAGCATACTATACTATTCTGCACTATTAAAGGTATAAGTGTGTCCCCCCCCAAAAGATATATTGAAACCCTAAACTTCAGTACCTTTGAATGGGACTTTATTTGGAAATAGGGTGTTTGAAGATGTGATCAAGTTAAGATGAGGTCATTAGGGTTCACCCTAATCCAACATGACTGGTGTCCTAATAAGAAGAGGGAAATTTGGATAAACACATATGGAGAGAATGCCACACGATGACAGATTGAGTGACACAGCTGCAAGCCAAGGGGTGCTGGCCACCAACAGGAGCTGAAAGAAACAAGGCAGGATCCTCCCCTTGAGGCTTTGGAGGAAGCACGGCCCTGCTGACACCTTGGTTTTGGACTTCTAGCCTCCAGAGCTACAAGATGATTATTTCTAATGTTCTAAGCCACGTAGCTTCTGGTACTTTGGTATGATAGCCCTAGTAAAGTTAGTGTATCAGAAGTTTTTCTGAAGTAGTACATGGAAAATTTCTTCTTGTAAAAAATGCCAAATAATATTTTATTGGATTACCATAACTTAATTATCTTACTCTACTGATGGACACTTGAGTTAATTTCAGTCTTTTCTATTATAAACAATCTTGCAATGAATAATCTTGCACACATGTCATTTGATAAGATGAAGTTTGAGGAAAGAAGCCATATCCATAACATTGAAGTGCAGGTGAAGCAGCAAATGCTGATGTACAACCTGTAGCCAGTTTTCTGGATCCTTCTCAGATCATTAATGAGGGTGGCTGTGTTAAATGACAGATTTTCAATGCAGATGAAACAGCCTTCTATTGGAAGAAGATGCCATCCAGGTTTTTCATAGCTAGAAAAGTTAATGCCTGGCTTCAAAGCTTCAAAAGATAGGCTGACTTTCTTGTTAGGGCCTAATGTAGCTGGCGACTTTAGGTTGAAACCAGTGCTCATTTACTATTCAAAAAAATCCTAGGGCCCTTACAAATTATGCTAAATCTACTCTGCCTGTGCTCTATAAATGAAACAACAAAGCTTGGACGACAGCGCATCTGTTAGAACATGATTTACTGACTATTTAAAACCTGCTCTTGAGACCTACTGCTTAGAAAAAGAGAAGATTCTTTTCAAAATATTACAGCTCACTAACAATGCACCTGGTCATCCAAGAGGGATATACAATGAGATTAATGTTGTTTTCATGCCTGCTAATGCAACATCCATTTAAGAAAAATACATTTTGTAAGGCTGTAGCTGCCATAGATAGTGATTCCTGTGATGGATCTGGGCAGAGTAAATTGAAACCCTCTGGAAAGAATTCACTATTCTAGATGCCATTAAGAACATTTGTGATTTATGGAAGGGTCAAAGTATCAACATTAACAGGAGTTTGGAAGAAGCTTCTTCATGGATGACTGTGAGGGGTCAAGACTTCAGTGGAGAAAGTAACTGCAGATGTATTGGAAATAGCAAGAGAACTATAATTAGAATTGAGCCTGAAGATATGACTTAATTACTGTAATCTCATGATCAAACTTTAACGGTTGAGGTGTTACTTCTTATAAATAAAGAAAGTATTTCTTTTTTAAAAAAAATTAGTCATTTATTTTTAGAGAGAGGAGAGGGGAGGGAAAATTAGAGGGAGAGAAACATCAATGTAAGAGGGAAACAATGATTGGTTGCCTCTTGTCCATACCCCAATGGGGGACTTACCCCATAACCCAGGCTTGTGCCCTGGTGGGGAACTGAACTGGTGACCTTTCACTTTGCAGAATGATGCCCAATCAACTGAACCACATCAGTCAGGGCAAACTCTGGTGGATTCTTGAGATGGAACCTACTCCTGGTGAAGATGCTGTGAAGAGTTGAAATGGCAACAAATATTTAGAATATTACATAAACTTAGTTGATAAAGCAGTGGCAGGGTTTGAGAGGACTGATTCCAATATTCAAAGAAGTTCTATAGTAGGTAAACTGCTATCAAAGAATCGTAAGCTACAAAGAAATTGTCAATCGATGCAATGAAGTTCACTATTATCTCATTTTAAGAAATTGTCGCAGCCAGCCAGCCTTCAGCAACCACCACCCTGATCAGTCAGCAGGCATCAGCATCAAGGCCAGATCCTCCACCAGCAATGAGACTACAACTCACTGAAGGCTCAGATAATGGTTGGCATTTTTCAGCAATAAATTATTTTGAAATTAAAGTAAGTACTTTGTTTTTTTAGACATAATGCTGTCGCACACTTAATAGACTCTAGTATAGTATAAACATAACTTTTATGTAGACTTGGAAACCAAAAAATTCATGTGACTTGCTTTATTGCACTATTTGCTTTATTGTGGTGGTCTGGAACCAAACGCATATCTCTGAAGTATGCCTGTAGTCACTGGGCCTGAAACAAAGAAAAATATTCCCACATAGGGTAATAATCCCATCACAGGCTGCAAGGGCTCTTCAACTCTTGATAGGAAGTGTTCCAGGTCCAATGTCCATTCTTATGTGGCTGCGTGGGTGTTGAAAAGCTGTAAACATGAGACAGTGTTTCCCAACACCTAAAACAAAAAATTACATGATCTGTGTTCCCATCCATCTATGCAGCTGAGATGGTAGATGAGGACCAGGACAGTTGCCATAAAAACTATGCTTGGAAAAGAAAGGCCTAGGAGACACACAGCAGACTATGGTCCATATCACGGATCAAACTATGCAGGATAAACTGAGAAAGCTCCTTGCCCTTGCCATGGAGTGACCTTTAGGCTAGACTCTGGTTCAACTCTCTGGGAAGAAGTTCTCACTAGTTTTCTAGTGAAGTGGACACTAGAGAGTTTGGTCCTGAAGTCTGTATTTCTTCCACAACTTGCTTCTTGCTGGAGCTGGACACACTTGAACCCCCTGCCTCATGAAGGGAGATATCCGAAAGACTAATCACGCCACAGAATCCGAGTCAAAGCCCAGGACCTCTAAAGGATGCACAGTCATTTCCATGGTGTGTTATTTAGAGACTTTATTGTCTAGGCAGAGAAGTAGCACCCATCATTCCTTTCCCATCTTTGGCCAGACATTTCATGTGGACACAGCTGGCTACAAGAGAACAGGAAATGTAGACTTCAGCTGAGCAGCTATGTTCTCAGCTGAAACTCCAGCATCCTATCATTGAAGAGGTAGGTGACTGGTTCTTAGCCTGCTCCACACTCAGCCCTGGTGCCTTCTTCTATACCACGCTGGTCCGAACATGGGACTCGGTGCGTCTCCACGACTCACACACACACAGAACACATGTACACCTGCACAGAGCTTTGTTGGTGATCATAGACCACTGGGTTTGGGAAGGTGGGTGGCATTTATGTAACATAAGATTAAAACTGTAACATCAGACCTTCCCATTCTTTAAAGACCCCAAGCCATTTCTCAACTTCCTGTCTGGTTTTCTCGTTATCGTGCTCACTCTACAATGCGAAGTTACCACCCAGTCCTATGGCTGAGTGGTTTAGTTTTTTTTCTGAGTCCTTAACTACTGCTAATGCCCTGACAATTTCACCTTCCACCCTAGTGATAATATTATGGGATTCTGCTAAAGGAAGATAGTTCTCTTTTAAAAGGAATTCAAGGGCCAAGTGTTAAAACTGTGATTTTCGCTTTTCATGAAGATGGTGCCCAAAGTGAGGAAGGAAGTCCCTGCCTCTCCCAAACCTGAGCCAAAGCAAAGACTTTGAAGACAAAGTAAGCAGTGCTTAAAGGTGTCCACAGCCACACACACAAAGATCCACATGTCATCCACCTTCTGGAGGCCTAGGACTCCACAGCTCTGAAGGCAGCCAAGTGTCCTGGGATGAGTGGTCCCAGGACAAACAAGCTTGACCACTACATCATCATCACGTTCCCCAAGTACTGAGTCAGCCACGAAGAAGACAGAAGACAGCTGTACACTTGTGTTCATTGTGGAGGTCAAGACCAACAAGCACGAGATCAAACAGGTTGGGAAGAGGCTCTATGGCATTGACATGGCCAAGTCCACACCCTGACTGGGCCTGATGCAGAGAAGGCCTGTGTTTGACTGGCCCTAGACTGTGGTGCTTTGGATGTTGCCAGCAAAATTGGGATCATCTAAATTGAGTCCAGCTGGCTAATTCTAAATATAAAAATTTCGTACTAAAAAGAAAATTATGATTTTCTTTTACCCTGCTCAGAGTTTGTGTACAGTAGAGAAGGGACTGGAAAGAAAAGTATAAAATGTATGAAATATATGTAATTGCATAGTGAGATTATGAAAGTTCTTCTCTATTTTATAAATGTGTTATTATAGAAGTATATTTCCTTCATAATTGGAAAAATAGATTATACTAAAGAATCAACATTTTTCCTGAAAATTGGTAAACACATTGCATAAATTATATGCAGCCTAGCTTCTTATCTGCATTTCTATAGTAAGAAAAGAAAAAAGATCAAATAATAATAACATGTTTATTGAGTGCTTACTATGTTGTAGGCAATTCACTACATACAGTGCATGAATTTGTTAATTAAATGCTTATAACAACCCTATAAAGTAGGTGCCTTTATTATTTCAATTTTATAGATTAGGGAACTAAAGCACAGAGAGGTTAGTTACTGGTGCAAGCTCACACAGCTAATAATAACCTGAACAAACATAGAGTGCTTACTGTATACATCATTCTATGTGCTTTATATATAATAATACTATTTAATTTTTAGCTCAATGTTATGTGATAGATAAGGCTGTGGTTCCTATTCACAGATAAGTAAACCGGGGCCCTGAAAAGTTTAGTAACTTGCCAAGATTACAAAGCTAGTAAGTGGCTAGGCTGGGATTTGATCTGGATGGTAGGGATCCAGGTCTGTGCTCTTGAACATTAATATTTACTACCTGAGCTTGTGTTGTAAAGCTAATGAGTTTATTCTTAAAAGCACAGGGGGCCATGCAGAGACTGCCTTTGAGAATATCAGCCTCTGGGATGTACGGTCTGGGGAAGATGCTGTGACTGCTGGGTCCTTGTGTGTGTCGTGGCAGTCAGACTGAGTTCCACTATGGAACCTACTTGGGTGCATCTGTTCACAGCAGGACGAGAAGGCTCTAGGAGGCAAGGGTTTGAATTACAGCAACCTGAAAAACGCAGTGAGGCCCTTGCCTGGAAAATAAACATCAGAATGCTTACTCAAAAAGCAAAGCCTGGATTTGCTAGGCTCTCCTGAGACACCATCATTAGTAAGGGCCTCACACCAGCTGGTTTCCTGTGCACAGCAAAGCCTAATAACGCTGACAGGCCACATCAGCTTGCACTAATGGGCTCGTGTTTTATTTATTCAGGTGCTGAGTTGACATTTCCCAGCCTCGATAAATCCATGGATTTGGAAATAACTGGGTCCCCTCTCTTTATACTGTGATGTTATCTCCCCAAATGAAGGAAACAGGACTAGAAAAAGCATTAGACAAAATTTAAAACACAAATCCTTGTTGTCTAACATGATATATTGCAAAGAAATTTCTGGCACTGAAAGCCTCTCTTTAAGCAACACTTCCACATAGTGCCAACTAAATAATGTAACAGCATTATTTATTATCTGGACCCTTCTCTCCTCCTTTCCCCCTTCCTTCCTTCCTTCCTGTTTCCAACTTTATATTGTTTAAAATAATGATGCAACAAATAACTTTGTATATACATCACTTCACACATGAGTGTATATTTTAGGATAAATTCCTAGAAGGGACTCAAATGGTACAAGCACTATGATTATGGTAAATATTGCCAAATTTCTCTTCCTTGAATATGTTATTTCACACTTCCACTTACAGAGTATGTAGCTGCCTATGGCCCTGAACCCTCAATGACTTAGTTTATCAAACTTTTCAGACTTTGTCAACTTGATAGGTGAAAAATGGTCTGTCAGTGTATTTTTAATTCATTTTTCTTATTATGAATGAGATTGTTTATCTTTCACACATTTCAGAACTATTTGTATAGACTTTTCTGTTAAACATCAATTAATATCCTTTATTCTTTATTCCATTGAGTTAGTGTTTTCATTTTTTAAAAAATTTATTGGGGTGACATTGGTTAATACAATTATATAGGTTTCAGGTGTACAGTTCTATAATATATTATCTGTATTGTGTGTTCACTACCTCAAATCAAATCTCCTTCCATCACTGTTTATCCCCCCTTTACCCATTTCCATATCCCCCACACCCCTTTTCTCTGGCAGTCACCCTGCTGTTGTCTGTGTCCATGAATCTCTCTTTTCATTCTTTTGTTTTCTCAATTCCTTTATCCTTTTCACTCGGCCCTCAACTCCCTCCCCTCTGACAGCTGTCAGTATGTTCTCTGTATCCATGAGTCTGTTTCTTTGTTAATTTGTTGTGTTCATTAGGTTTCACATATGAGTGAGCTCACGTGGTATTTGTTTTTCACTAACTGATTTATTTCACTTAGCATAATGCTCTCCAGTTCCATCCATGCTGTCTCAAGGGTAGGAGCTCCTTCTTTCTCTCTGCTGCATAGTATTCCATTGTGTAAATGTACCACAGTTTTTCGATCCATTCATTTACTGATGGGCACTTAGGTTGCTTCCAGTATCTGGCTATTGTAAATTGTGCTTCTATGAACACTGGGGTGCATAGGTTCTTTTGGACTGGTGTTTCAGGGTTCTTAGGGTATAATCCCAGCAGTGGAATTGCTGGGTCAAAAGGCAGTTCCACTTTTAGTTTTCTGAGGAAATTCCATACTGGTTTCCACAGTGGATGCACCAGTCTGCATTCCCACCAACAGTGCACTAGGGTTCCCTTTTCTCCACATCCTCTCCAACACTTGTTGTTTGTTGATTTGTTTATGATGGCCATTCTGACCAGTGTGAGGTGGTATCTCATTGTGATTTTAATTTGCATCTCTCTGATGGCTAGTGATGCTGAGCATCCTTTCATATATCGCTGGGCCCTCTGTATGTCCTCCTTGGAGAAGTGTCTGTTCAAGTCTTTTGCCCATTTTGTACTTGGGTTGTTTGTCTTCCTGGAGTGGAGTCATGTGTGTTCTTTATATATTTTGGAGATCGAACCCTTGTCCAAGGTATCATTGGCAAATATGTTTTCCCATATAGCTGGTTCTCTTTTCATTTTAATGCTGTTTTCTTTAGCTGTGCAGAAGCTTTTGAATTTGATGAGGTCCCATTTGTTTATTCGTTCCTTTATGTCCCTTGCTTTAGGGAACATATCAGTGAAGATGTTGCTGCGTGAAATGTCTGAAATTTTCCTGCCGATATTTTCCTCTAGGACTTTTGTGGTGTCAGGACTTATATTTAAGTCTTTCATCCACCTTGAATCTGTTTTTGTGTATGTTATAAGTTGGTGATCAAGTTTCATTTTTTTTCACGTAGCTGTTCAGATCTCCCAACACGATTTGTTGAAGAGGCTATTTTTGCACCAATTTATGCTTCTTCCCCCTTTGTCAAATATTAATTGACTATAGAGACTTGGGTTTATTTCTGGGCTCTCTGTTTTGTTCTATTGGTCTATGTGTCTATTCTTATGCTAGTACCAGGCTGTTTTGATTACAGTGGCCTTGTAATACAGTTTGATATCAGGTATTGTGATCCCTCCTGCTTTGTTCTTCTTTCTCAAAATTGTTGCAGCTATTCGGAATCATTTATGGTTCCATATAAATTTCTGAAATGTTTGTTCTATATCTGTGAAATATATCATGGGTACATTAATAGGGATTGCATTGCATCTATAAATCTCTTTGGGTAGTACGGACATTTTGATGATGTTATTCTTCCAATCCATGAACATGGTACATACTTCCATTTGTTTGTGTCTTCCTTAATTTCTTTCTTCAGTGTTGTATAGTTTTCTTAGTACAGGTCTTCTACCTCCTTGGTCAGGTTTATTCCTAGGTACTTTATTTTTCTTGTTGCTATATCAAATGGGATTTTTCTCCTGATTTCTGTTTCTGATATTTCATTGTTAGTATGCAGAAGTGCCTTTGATTTCTGAATATTGACTTTGTATACCACTGTTTTGCCAAGTTCATTTATTAGGTCGAGTAGTTTTTTTGGTGGAGTCTATAGAATTTTCTATGTACACTATCATGTCATCTGCAAACAATGACAATTTTACTTCCTCCTTTCCAATTTGGATGCCTTTTATTTCTTTTTCTTATCTGATTGCTGTGGCTAGGACTGCCAATACTATGTTGAAGAAAAGTGGTGAAAGTGGGCATTCTTATCTTGTTCCTGATCTTAGTGGAAAAGCTTTTAGTTTTTGCCCATTGAGTATGATGTTGCCTGTAGGTCTCTCATATATGGCCTTTATTATATTTAGGAATGCTTCCTCTATCCCCACTTCACTAAGTGTTTTTATCATAAATGGGTGCTATACCTTATGAAGTGCTTTTTCCGTATCCATTGATAGGATCATGTGATTTTTGTCTTTCATTTTGTTTATGTTATGTATTACATTTATTGATTTGTGAATATTGTACCATCCTTGCATCCCTGGGTTGAATCCCACTTGATCATGGTGTATGATCTTTTTAACATGTTGGCAGATTTGGTTTGCCAGTGTTTTGTTGAGGATTTTAGCATCTATGTTCATCAGTGATATTGGCCTGAAGTTTTCTTTCTTTGTTATGTCTTTATCTGGTTTTGGGATTAGGATGATGCTGGCTTCATAGAAAGAGTTTGGGAGTCTTCCATCTTCTTGAATTTTTTGCAATAATCTGTGAAGGATGGGGGTTAGCTCTTCCTTAAATGCTTTGTAAAATTCTCCTGTGAAACCATCTGGTCCAGGGCTTTTGTGTGTTGGAAGCTTTTTGATTACTGCTTCAATTTCATCAGCTGTTATTAGTCTGTTCACGCTTTCTGCTTCTTCTTTATTGAGTTTTGGAAGATTTTATTTTTCTAGAAATTTGTCCATTTCCCCTAGGTTTTTAAATTTCTTGGCATATAGTTCTTCATAGTAATTTCTTACAATCTTTTGTATTTCTGTGGTGTCAGTTATAATCTCTCCTCTTTCATTTCTGATTGTGTTTATTTGTGTCCTCTCTTTTTTTCTTGATGAGTCTGCTTAAAGACTTGTCAATTTTGTTTATCTTTTCAAAGAACCAGCTCCTAGGTTCATTGATCCTTAGAATTTTGCTTTTAGTCTCTATGTCATTTAATTCTGCTCTGATCTTGGTTATTTCCATCCTTCTACTTGCTCTGAGCTGTCTTTCTTCTTGTTCCTTGAGTTCTTGTAGGTGTAGTGTTAGGTTGTTTATTTGAAATGTTTTATCTTTTTTAGGTAGGGTATTGCTATGAAATTTCCTCTGAGGACTGCCTTCACTGTGTCCCATAAGTTTTGGATTGTTGTGAATTCATTTTCATTTGTTTTGATTTGTTCCCTAACCTCATTCTTGACCCATTCATTGTTTAATAGTATGCTATTCAATCTCCATGAGTTTGAGTGTTTTGGAGTTTTTTCCTTGAGGTTGGTTTCTAGTTTCAGCCCATTGTGGTTGGAGAAAATGCTTGATATGATTTCAATTTTCTTGAATTTTTGAGGCTTGTTTTGTGTCCTATTATGTGGTCTATCTTTGAAAATGTTCCATGTGCATTTGAAAAGAATATGTATTTTGCTTCTTTGGGATGAAAGGCTCTCTCTCTATATATATATCAGTTAAGTCCATTTGATCTAGGGCATTGTTCAATGCCACAATATCTTTGTTGATTTTTTTTGGAAGATTTTTGGCAGTGGAGTGTTGAAATCCCCTACTATAATTGTGTCGCTGCCAATATCTTTCTTGAAGTCCTCCAAGATTTTCTTTATGTATTTGGGTGTTCCTATGTTGGGTGCATATATATTTACAATGTTTATGTCTTCTTGATTGATTCTTCCCTTGAGTCTATTTTGTCCATTTTTGTTTCCTGTCCATTTGCTTGGAATATTTGTTTCCAGCCCTTTTCCTTCAGTCTGTGTAGGTCTTTTGTTCTGAGGTGAGTCTCTTGTAGGCAGCATATGTATGGGTCATGATTTCTTATTCATTCAGCTATTCTATGTCTTTTGACTGGGGCATTTAATCCATTTACATTTAAAGTTATTATTGATAGGTACTTATTCATTGCCCTTTTTTGTATCCGTGTTCCTCTCTCTGTTACTATTTTTCTTTCTGTTCTTAAAGCAGACCCTTTAGCATCTCTTGCAGAGCTGGTTTGGAGGAAGCATATTCTTTGAGGCTTCTTTTGTCTGGGAAACTCCTTATTTGGCCTTCCATTTTTGCGGGGGGCTCCGCCTGTAGAACCCCCCATTTGTCACGGATGAAAATAAAAACTACCAAGACATGACTGCTTGGGGAGGAGAAGTGGCCAAACTCTCAGAGGAGAATGACCCAGAGCCCCTTCCTCACTAGGCTTTTATTGGGTTCAAATACACAGGAATACAAGTTTAACATATCAAAGAAATCTAAAGGCTTAATCTGAGTCTGTCAGGAAAGGGGGTGGCCAAACTTTGGGAGACATACTCATTTCCTTCTTGAACCCTTATCATTTAAATGAGAACACTCTCAGCAAAGCAGGTTTCACAGGACTTTAGGAATTCTTTCTTATGCCCAATCACCCAGGGAGCCATCCTGGCCGGTACAGGGCTGCACTGCTTACCCCCACAGTTTCAGGCTTTAAGCCAATTAGGAAGCAGGAGACATCTTCCCAGATGGAAATGAGGACTCGGGCTATGTCAGAATAGCCGGGGGCGAGGGTCCATCACATTCTCTTTGCTGCAGCCCCCTGAGTCCTTCCATGAGGGCCTCCCAAGTGGTTCTGTCTGGCTTAGGTTGCCCCTCCCATGAGAAGTCTTACCCGTCGTTGACTAACCAACCAAGCATTGAGGCCAGAGATGGATGAGGCAGAAGCAGCACTCCTGCCAGGGAGATAAGCTTTGTCTCCTTAGTAGGTCACGTCCTTGTGACAGAACAGACCCAGATGAAGTGGGTCCTTTGGGCTCTTACACAACCCACCATGGGGTGAGGGTTACAACTCCTGAAACCAGGCTGAACGGCCCACAACACATTTTAATTGAGAGCCTTGCTGGATAAAATAGTCTTGGTTGCAGGCCTGTGGTTTTTATTACTTGGAATATTTCTTGCCATTCCCTTCTGGCTTGGGGTGCTTCCATTGAGAAGTCAGCTGCTAGTCTTATTGGGACACCCTTGTATGTTACTTCCTGTTTTTCCCTTGCTGCCTTTAAGACCCTCTCTTTGGTTGGAATTTTGCCATTTTAATTATGATGTATCTTGAAGTGAGCCTCTTTGGGTTCCTCTTGATTGGGACTCTCTGTGTTTTCTGGATTTGTGCGAATTTTCTCTCATCAAATTAGGGAAGTTTTTCATCATTACTTTTTCAAATAGGTTTTCTATCCCTTTCTCTTCTCCTTCTGGTATCCTTATTATAGGGATATTATTATGTTTCACGTTGTCCTGCATTTCACTTAACCCCTTTTCATTCTTTCTGAGCCTCTTTTCCTTTTCTTGCTCTTTCTGGGTGTTTTTTTCTACCTTGTTCTCCAGCTAGCTAATCTGATCCTCTGCTTCATCTATCCTGCTTTTGATTCCTTCTACTATGTTCTTCAGTTCAGAAATTGTATTCGTCATTTCCTCTTGGCCCTTGTGATCATTTCTATTTCCTTTTTCATGCTGATATAGTTTGTAGTGAGTTCATTGTAGTTTCCCTGTAGTTTTTGGTAATTCTCTGTGAGCTCACTGAGCTTCCTGATAACCATTGCTTTGAACTCAATATCTGATATTTGACTTGCCTCTATTTCATTTAGCATTCTTTCTGAAGCTTCTTCCTTTCCTTTCATTTGGGGATTGTTTGTCTTCCCACTGTTTGTGAGACTCTTCTTGTTAGCCTCTGCTTCTTAAATTTATCTGTTCTGACTCCCTGGGTTTATGATGTGAACTTCTATGATAGAAGACCTGTGAGATTCAGTGGTGCAATCTTCTTGATCTCCTGAGCTTGCTGGTCTTGGGCTATCATTTTTGTTGGCTCTCTGTATGTCTTTGGGTTTTGATTGTTGTTGGGTCTTTCTTTGGTGGGTCCTTCCCTTCAGTTGGTTAACTGAGGGTCACTCCATACACAATGTCTTGTATTCTGTTGTGCAGGTGTCGGCAGGTTGTGTTGAAGCTAGTTCTTCTGTGTGTACAAGCTTCTGAGGCTTCTCTCTTGCTCTTGTTCAGTTGTTTGTTCTGAGTACTTTCTCCACCATTTAGTTGTATTTCCAGATTGGTCCTGGGTTGAGGTTAGTGTGGCTTCTACTCCCTCCTTCACCTTCTTCTGTTGTTATCTGTTGCTGGTTCCTTTGTTGGTGGGTTTCCTCTTCCAGCAGGTATACCAGTGTTCAGAGCTCTCATCTACTCTTTTTTGTGATCAGTTGAAGAAGGAAGGCAAAAATGGTTTAAGGCAGTGGAGTGTATTCTATGGTATTTAAAGTACCAACCCATAGAGAAGAGATAGGAGATCCTTTGGATATGTATAGTGTTAACCATGATATTTCACCCAACTAGACACTTTTTAGAAGGGTGGGAAAAAAGATAAATTCTTGTTAGGGAAGAGAAGGATTGTGAGGTGGATCTAGAAATCAGTGAGCTTATGGGAGGTAAGATTATGAAGTAAAGTGAGAGTAAATGGTAGAAAATAGTTGTAGTGTGCAAGAGAATAGAGTTAATAAAGTTCCAGAAACAGTGAAGTGAGCTAAGATCCGGGAGAGGTGATGTATAGTATTTATAATTGTATGGAACAGCAATTATTTACAACAGTAATGGAGCAACAATCATATGACAGAATCTATGTGATCTGAATAACAAGAATAGGAAGTACAGGACCTAGAGTAGTGTGCTGTTCAAACACAAGTGAAGTGAAAGGTGGAAAATTTAAAATACACTATGAAACAGAGAACAAGGAAAAACAGCCAAACACTGCAATTTAACAAACCAAGCGAAGACGACTAAACAGAAAGAAGAGAAATAAAAAAAATACTAATAAAATAAAAGATGTAAGAACAATGAAAAAATAATAATACGAATATAAAATAACTTCCAAGTTCTCTGGAGTAGCAAAGGGAAATTTGTCTAACTGTCTCAGCTGTTGGGATGACCCCTCTTTGGATCTAACTCTGGTCCTTTCAGAGCTCCAAGTTTCATTGTTTCACTTATGGGAATTTAAAAAAAAGAAGGAAGGAAGAAGGAATAAAAAAGGAAAGAAGGGAAGAAGGTATAAAAAAGAAAGAAGGAAAGAAAGGAAGAAGGAATTAAAAAAAAAAAGTCTCCTGCTGGCTTTGAACCACCCAAGCCAGTTCTGCTGGTCTTCCTGGCTGCAGCAGGCTAAGGGGGATTGGTTTCACTTTTCTCCAGCAGTTGCCCAGCCTCCAGCCCAGTTCTCCCCAGTGCCTTTCTGTGCCCAGCCTACACCTTCAGTCCACCAGTTGCACTGTTCTTGAGGTTCACTAATGAGGGAAAACTCACACACCACCTTCTCGCTCTTTGTTGTCCTGATGCTTGGGACTTGCAGAGTCCCTTAAAGGTAGTTCAGCCCCCCCCCCCCGAGTTAAGTCTTTCTGGGAATTGCTGACTCTCTGAGCTCTGCAGCTCTCTTCTGTGGGGGTGTCTCCACCTTCCTCTTAGAGAGCCAGTCAGCCTATCAGGGCCCAGGGCACAGGGGCTAGGTAGGAGGTAGCTCTGGGTGGCAGGGTCAGGCATGCTTCATCCTGGACTGTAGGTGTGAGCACTTGGCCTCCACTGCTGGGGTGGGATGGGCGGCTGTCAGGCTGTGGGATCAGGTATGCACCATCCCAGGGACTTCTGGTGTGAGCGGGTGGCTAGGGTGCAGGAGATGGGGGCGGCTGCTGCAGAATTTCCCAAACAGCCACTGAGTGCGTCTTTTTTCTCTTTTTCTTTTCAAAAAAATCCCTTCTATTCAAGCCTGCCACTCCAAACAAGAGCCGGGCCTCTCACACAGCCCACCTCTCCAACTAGACCATGGACTGGGTCAGGGTCTGTAACTGCCCAACTCTTCCCAGCCAGCATCCACAGTCTCAGTGGATGCACACCACCCCTGTGTGTTTGCCCCTTCATCCTGATTTCCTGCCTGTGATTTCAAGCATCCAGGTCCCTCCTGGTGCTGCTCAAACCTTGCTTGGCAGGGAAGGGAGCCATTGACCTGGCTCTCTCCCAAGAATCCTGCAGCAGACCCCATGGGTGCCAGGCTTGGGGCTGCAGATGCCTTGGTCCCCATGCTGGTCCCAGGACCTCACTGTCCTGAAGCACTCTCCTTAACATTCAATTTTACAATGTCCTGTATAATTTTTGGTCTCCAATCTTCATATATGCTGGGATACCATTGGCTGTTCACTCTATTCCTCAGAAGATTGGCTAGGTGCCTCACCTGCATGCAGGGGGAAGAGGACTCCGCTCCCACCTATCTCACTGCCATCTTGAAAATCCACCTTGCTGCTTTTCACAGCTGGATGTTCTGTGGGCACCTCTTCCTGACTCTGGTGCTCTGGGCTGGGGAGCCTGTCTTGGGGTTTTGGCCCCATGCTTCTCACGGGGAATCCCTTTAGCTGAGATCACCTCTGGGAGTGGAGCCATCCCTTTTTGCCTCTCCACCATGCATACCAGCTTTGATATGACTTCTGTAAAGTTTTGGTTATAAGACTCCTCTTCAACTAGTCTTCGGTTGGTTATTCAGGCTGATTATTCTTTAATTTAGTTATAATCCTGGTTCGTTCCTTGGAGGAGGTGAATGCAGCTTCCAACAACTTTGCCACCATCTTGAAATCCCCTGGACTCTTTCTAAATTGAGTGTGAAAATGTATTTTTCCTACCACACAGATGAGAGCAAAAGGCAACACTTGCTAAAATAAAAAGTGATGGTTAAATTAGGCAGCGGCTAACAAAGACTCTCTTACACTTTTCTTCCTTTCATTTTAAAAATAACTTCTACTATTGAAGTAAGAAATACATATACAAGAGTGAACAGATTATGGGTGTTTATTTTGGCACCTTTTTACATGCACCTATAAAGCCACCACTTGGATCAAAAAGGAAAATTGACACGGACACCGGCCTGCAGTGTCTGCGGTGTTATGGATGAGATAAGAGACAAATTCACATGGACTGCCGAGTCCTGTGGAGGAAGAAGGATGGCATAGCTACTCTCTCAAGGGGAGAGTGCCTTGGGGCAGCCTGGCCACTCTCTCAAGAGGAGAGCGCGCTGACCCTTGCCTTGACAGGTTTTTGTTGGCTTTCAGTTTGCACAGGAATGCAGGTAAAGTTCATTAATCACTGTCAGGCAGTAAGGATCAAACAATAGATAGCATACAAAGAACTATGAGGGCCTATTCTGAGTCAGGGTCTATTAGCTAAAGGGTTACAAAACTTTGGGAAACAAACTCATTTCCTGCTTGGACCCTTATTATTTAATTGAGAGCATTCTTAGCAAAGCAGGTTTCACAGGATTTTATATATTCTTTCTTAGGCCTGATCACCCTAGGGAACCCACCCTTTCCAGCACAAGGCTGCACCGCCCTCTGTTATTGTTTCAGGCTTCAGTCAGGCAGGGGAAGTAAGGCAGCCAAGAGATTAAGAGACTTCTTGCAGACAGAATGAGGACTCAGGCTATGTCAAAGCCAAGGGGTGAAAATCCATCACCCCCTTTTGCTATAGCTCCCCAAGTTCTTCCCTGGGGCCTCACCATGATCATGCCTGTCTTTGGTCATTCCTCGCTTGGGGAATCTTACTCATCATTGGCTAACCGACAAAGCATTGGGGGCCAGTTATGGATGGAGTAAAAGGAGCAGAAGCGGCGCTCCTGCCAGGGAGATAAGCTTTGTCTCCTTAAGGACTTATGGTCCAAAGGTCACTCACTCAGCCTTAGCCATGGGGGCTTACAGCTCCTGAAACCAGGCAGGGTGGTTCCCAACAGAAAATGTCACTATCTCGTCAGAATCTTTGTGTTTCTTTAAACTCCTTGCTCCAAAATTAATTACTATTCTGGCTTTTTCTTTTTAATTTTTATTTTAAACTATAACATGGACATATGAAGCACATAAAACAATGCCATAAAATACAGAATTGTTATAAGGCAAACCCTTGTGACTACCACCCAGAGCTGTCCTTGGGACTAAGGGTGCCCCTGTGTGGCCCACTGGTGAGGCCACTGTTTCTATGCCTGGTCAATGGACAGAACTAGGAAAAATACACTTAAAAACCTCATGAGGCCAAATCAATTCAATTTGGGTCTATAAGGCTTTTACTTAGCATCTCCTGTCTTAAATCTTTTTTTTCACACTGAGAGTAATTCTTAAGGATATAGAGAACAATAGTATTAGACTACCTGTGAGTATTTACTTCGCTTATTCTATATTATACATGTAAATATCCCAGGGTAAAGCAGCAATAGACTAACACCAACAAGATTAAAATTATTTTTGTGTGTTTTCTCTCTCCAATTTCCTCTTATGTAAGAAATAATTGTAGTATTTACAGCCATTCCTACTATATTTTCTCCCTTATAATCCTCATTTGGCCTTAGTTCTCTAAACAACTACGTACCTCATGCTCAGGTCATTTGATTCATAGAAACTCATTCTCCAGTGGATTCCTCAAGAAGCACTCATTAGTACAATTATTTCCCAAGTTCCTGACTATTGATACAAGTTTTTTATACTTTATATTAAAGTTAGTTTGGCTAAAGATAAAATTCTTCACATCTTCTCATTCTTTACATTGTCTTGAATGTCATTGACATTCCTTGAATGTCTTCATATATTATTGCATCTTCTTTTAGCACAAAGCATCACTGTTGAAAAGTCTGATGAGGAACAAGATATAATAAAGATAAAAAAAAAGAAAAGTCTGATGACAATCAGATTTTTTTTCCCTTTAAGCAACTTGGTCTTTTGATTGAATGTCCAAAGAGTTTTTTTCTATAAAGTAAATATTGGTATTGGTCATTCTGAATTTATTTTCTCATCTACAGTGTATTCCCCTTTTGTATGATGATTTTTGATTCACATATGTGCATTTCTGTGGTTCTGCACTCAGAAATGAGAATTGCAGAATTATGAGGATGCATGTGCTCAGATTTATTGGATACTGTCAAAAACTTTCCAAAAGTGGTGGATCAATTTAATTCCCAACAACAGTGTGTGAGAATTACAATTGTCCCATCTCCTCCTCAACTATTGGTGTTTTCAGTCCTTTTAGTTTCAGTTATTCTGGTGTATGTGCAGCAATAACTTATTGAGGTATTAATTTTTATTTCCTTGACTATAAATTAAATGTATTACCTTTTTGTATGTTTATCAGTCAGTTGAGTATCATTGTTTAAAATTTTTTAAAGTATACTTTGATTATGCTATTACAGTTGTCCCAATATTTTCTCTCTTTTACTCCCATCCTCCCTGTACTACCCTCCCCCAACCTACCAACATTCCCCTGCCTTGGTTCATGTCCATGGCTCATACATATAAGTCCTTTGGCTTCTCCATTTCCTGTACTATTCTTAACCTCCCCCTGTCTATTTTGTGCCTACCAGTTATGCTTCTTATTCCCTGTATCTTTTCCCCACATTATCCCCCTCCCCCTCCCCACTGATAACCCTCTGTGATCTCTATTTCTGTGATTCTGTTCCTGTTCTAGATGTTTGCTTAGTTTTTGTTTTTTTTAGGTTCAGCTGTTGATAGTTGTGAGTTGGTTGTCATTTTACTGTTCATAGTTTTTTATCTTCTTCTATTTCTTAGATAAGCCCCTTTAAATTTCATATAATAGGGCTTGGTGGTGATGAACTCCTTTAACTTTACCTTATTTGGGAAGCTCTTCATCTGCCCATCCATTCTAAATGATAGCTTTGCTGGATAGGGTAATCTTGGATGTAGGTCCTTGCCTTTCATGACTTGAAATACTTTTTTCCAGCCCCTTCTTGCCTGCAAGGTTTCTTTTGAGACATCATCTGACAGCCTTATGGGAACTCCTTTGCAGGTAACTCTCTCTTTTCCTCTTGCTGCTTTTAAGATTCTCTCCTTATTGTTAATCTTGGGTAATTTAATCATGCTGTGCCTTTGTGTGTCCTTCTTGGATCCAATTTCTTTGGGACTCTCTGAGCTTCCTGGACTTCCTGGAAGTCTATTTCCTTTGCCAGACTGGAGATGATCTCCTTCATTATTTTTTCAAATAAGTTTTCAATATCTTGTTCTTGTTCTTCTTCTGGCACCCCCATGATTTGGATGTTGGAATGCTTAAAGTTGCCCCAGAAGTTTCTAAGCCCCTCCTCATTTTTTTGCATTTTTCTTCATTCTGTTCCACTTAGATGCTTATGTCTTCCTTTTGTTCTAGAGAGCTGATTTGAGTCTTGGTTTCCTTCCCTTCACTATTGGTTCCCTGTATATCTTCTTTTATTTCACTTTATGTTGCCTTAATTTCTTCCTTCATTTTGTGACTGAGCTCAATCAATTATGTGAGCATCCTGATTACCAGTGTTTCAAACTCTGCATCAGATATGTTGTCTATCTCCTCGTCGCTTAGTTCTTTATCTGGAATTTTGATCTGTTTTTCATTTGGGCCATATTTCTTTTTCTTGGTGCGCCTGTTATGTTGTAAGGGGTGGAGCCTTAGATATTCGCCAGGGCATGGCGAACCCTCTTTTTTGCGTTGTGGTGCTGTATGTGGGGGGAGGGGTCTGAGAGGGGACAATGCCGCTTGCTTGGCTCTCACCCCACTCTCCGTCACTTCCCTCGATACCCACAAGCTGATTGTTCCCTTTCAGGTGTTGATTTGCAGGTGAGTCTCTCCAACAGACTCTCCTGTGAGGCTGGGAGTTTTTCCTACTGCTGCAACCTGCACAGATTTTTTATAGTCAGAGGTTTTGAATCTTCAGTTTCCTGCGCTGAAACCCTGGGTTTCCTGGCCTGTCTCACTCTCCCGTTGTTCCTCCCAGTTTATCTGCATGCCAATGTGAGATTGCCTGTGGGGTCCATCACCTTGCCAACCTGGTCCTCCAGCTGCCACCTTGAAACTCTGTCTTCTCTGCCCAGCTGCCCACCTCCACCCCTCCTACTGGTCTGGGTGAATGTTTCTTTAACTATTTGGTTGTTGGGCTTCCGTGCAAATAATTTCTTGCTGTTCTGGTTGTTTTGTTTTTAAATTGGTTGTTACCTTCTTTTGGTTGTGTGAGGAAGTGAAGCGACTCTGCCTATGCCTCCATTTAGTCAGCTGAATATTTTTTTAAGCATTCTTGTTCAAACTTTTTGTCCCCTTTTTATTTTATTATTTGTGTTTTCCTATGTATTTGTAGTTGTTATTTATATATTCTGGATAAGAAGCTGTCATATGCATTGCAAATATCTTTTTTCACTCTGTCACTTGCTACATCCTCTTGGTGTCTTTGGTGAAGAGAATATTTTAATTTTTATGTAGTTGAATTTATTAAATTTTTCCTTTATAGTGTGTGTGTTTGTGTGTGCATGTATGTATGTATTGTTAAAGAAATGTTTGACTACCCAAGATAGTAAAAGATTATGTTTTCTTTTAAAAACTTTATTGTTGCCTTTGGCAATTAGAGTAACACTCAACTGGAGTCACTTCTGGAATGGTAAATAGGACCTCTGAAAATCTACTTCAAAACTGTGCTCCAAAAATGAAGGAGAATTTAAGATAATCCCAGATAAACAAAAACTGAAGAATTAATCACTTGCAGATGTGCCTTAAAAGAAATATAAAAAAAGTCTATTTCAGTTAGGCTGAAATGGAAAGAAACTAGGTGGTAGCTCAAATATGCACAAAGAAATAGAAACTACCAGCAAAGGTACTGCACAGATAAATGAAAAGACAGTATAAAAGTATGATTTGTTGTAATGAATACAGTAATGTGCCACTTAAAGATAGGGATAGACCTGAGAAATGTGTCCTTAGGTGACCTCTTCAGTGTGGGAACACCCAGTGCAGTTGCACAGACCAAGTCTAGCCGCTCCCCACCTAGGGTGTGCGGCAGCACCAGCAGCAGAGGAAAAGCAATTTTCCCTACATCCTTCTGAGTTCTTGGGTGAGACATCTCTGTAATAAAGAAAAAGATTAACAAAAGAAAAGTAAACAAGAGTTTATTAACATGTGTACTTCCTTTATACATGGAAGAGAACCAGAGATACTAAGCAACTTGCCAAAACAAGCTGAAGCCACTGACTGCCTTAAGTACCGTCCTCAACTGAAGACAGAAAATGTTGGGGCTGGAGGAAGTCAGTTATGGGAAGTTCCCAGGACAAGCACTGTACACCAGGGTAAGGTTGTCAAGGCTGTTATGCAAATGTGTCATTGCCTGTGCACTGAGGAGACTTTCTAGAGATAAGCTCATCTCCGCGCCCCCCCCTTCCCAGTACAGTGAGGGAGATATCCTCACAAAGGCAGGTTTCCCTTACAAATGCAAATGTATTTTTACAGAAGGTAACTTCTACTTGGTTTTTGGAGCTTTTCCCATGTGTGTTGTTTCTTAAAATTAACCAGCCTAGCCCTGACTGGTGTGTCTCAGTGGGTTGAGCATCGGTCTATGAACCTGAAAATTTGCCAGTTTAACTCCGGATCAAATGAGATTGTGCAAGAGGCAATCAGTCAATGTTTCTCTCACACAAAGCTGTTTCTCTCCCTCCCTTTTCCCCTCCCCTTTCTCTAACAAATAAATAAAATTAAAAAAAATTAACCAGCTTAAAATACTCCTTGTGCCAAAGAGATGTATTTTTGGGGTGATAAATTCTATTTCTTTATAGCTCTTAGGCTTCAAACCTGTACAACATGTTACTGTATTGTATAGTACTGTACAGTACTGTGTAGTTACTGTACTCTATAGTACAATAACATGCTGTACAGGTATGAAGAGCTACAAATACTTCACAATGGTGAGTATTTGTCTAATGCACTGTGTTAGTACATTAGGATGGCTGTAACAACAACAAAAAGGATGTCTACATGACTAGGTGATAGCATTTTTCAGCTCCAGTACAGCCTTATAGAACCATTGCCATGTATGTGGTCCATTGTTGACCAGAAAGTCATAATGCAGTGTATGAGTGCATCTCCTTCCACTTTGTACACAATTTCAAACTTATTCACATAGTTATCCATAATTATTGGCTTACTGTACTTTTAATAAATGTGAACTCTATAATGATGTCATCTTGTTCATATCTGATACTAGAAACGTACATCTTCTCTCTCTTTTTTCCTCTGATCAGTCTCAACCTCAGTAGTATTGTCATTTTGAACTGGGTGATGTTTTTTGCTATAGGTACTTTCCTGTAGGGTCTTTAGCAGCATTCCTGGCCTCCACCTGTTACATACCAGCAACACTCCAAGTTGTGACAGTCTGTAGTATTTCTTGACATTGACAAATGTGCCCTGGAGGGCAAAATTACTCCCAGATGAGAATTGCTTTTATTGACCTTTGCAAAATACCAGACTTTGACTTCATTAATTCAGATTGTTTTTTGGTATTCTGCATCTCTGCTTAATACTTAATATGTTCCTTCTTTTTTCTAACTTTTTGAACATATGGAATATAATTATAATCTCATGTCTTTGTCTACTAATTCTAATGTCTTATCAATTCTGTGCTGGCTTTAGTTGGTTGATTTTGTTACCAGACTGAACTGGGTCTGACTGCTCAGTGGTTCCAAGGCAAAAGGCAACTCCAAGATAATTTTATGAGAAGGAACTTGATTACAGGCCAGCAAACAAGGTCACAGTGGAGATTATTCCCAGAGCAGCATGTATCTCACCAAAGCATCGAATCCATCTTTATTAGGGGAAATCATGCACGAACAGCAAGGTAGACTTGGTCATTGCCTGTAGAGGTGGGGACACTCCAGAGTATGCACAACTGGGAAACATGGCAATACATATAGCACATGCTGAAAATGGCAGAAATCACTGCTCTGGGTGGAGATTTTAGTGCTATAATGAAGGTATAATGAGGGAAGCTTGTGAGCTGACACTGGAGGGCCCTTCAGGCTGCTCCAGCCCGTCTCAGGTGGTTTCAGCTAGTTCACTCCTTGGTTTTGCAAAATTGTTCCTGAAAAACAGTTCTTACAAATGGAGGTCAGCATAGGTATCGACAAAAACCTGCCTGAGTCTTGGTCTTTCTGTGAAACTTTCAGCAAATTATAAGAGAGCATTACTCAAACCTTATATATTTTAGAGTGATCTAAGTGGGGTTACAGGATAATCAAGGCAGGGTTATAAAATCTAAACAAGGCTTAATCTATGCTTGGCTACCCGCCAGGCTACATGTGTAGGTGAAAGTACAATTCTTCTCATTATAGGCCATATTTTCCTCATTCTTTGCCTGCTTAGTAAGTTTTTAAAAGATTTTATTTATTGCTTTTTTTTTTAGAGAGGGGAGGGAGAAAACCACCTTGATCAGGAATTGAACCAGTGACCTTTCAGTTCACAGGCCAGCATTCAACCCACTGAGCCACACCAGCCAAGGCTTTACCTGTTGGTAAATTTTGACTAGATATCAAACAAGTGAACTCTACCCCACTTCATGTTGAATATATTTGCATTCTCATTTTAAAATTTATTGATTTTTAGAGAGAGAAAGGGAGAGAGGCAGAGAGAGGGAGAGAGAGAGAGAGAGAGAGATTGATTTGTTCTTCCATTTATTTATGCAGTCATTGGGTTGATTCTTGTATGTGCCTTACCAGGGATTGAATCTGCAACCCTGGCATACCAGGACAACACTCTAACCAACTGAGCTACTTGGCTAGACAGGAACAAACCATTCTTTTTCATTTTGTCATAAAAAATTTCAAACATATACAAAATTAAGAAATTAATAAAGTAAATCACATACATCCATTTCACATATCAGTAACTATTATAGGTTTTCCCATTGGCTTAATTTATTTTCCTCTTTTCCTGAAGTATTTTGAATATTAAATGTATCATGTCATTTTTCTCTCTATGGTTCAATATGGATATTTTCTTACCTAACCACCATGACATTATCTGTATCTAGAAAAATTAATAATAATTCTTTGGTTCCTTCTGATAACCAGACCAGAACCAGATGTCTTTAATTGTCTCAAACAATATTTTTATATTTTGTTCACCTGAATCAAGATCCAAGAAGAAGCCTACGTATTATACTTTGTTGTTTAGTGTTAATAAGTTTAAAAAACACCCAGAACAATGGCCCATAACTTTTTTTTAGTTATTTACTTGTTTTAGAAGATGGGTCAGTTACCTTGTAGAATGCCCTGTGTTTTGGAATCGTCTGCTTCTCCTGGTGGAGCCGTCCCATGTGTTTCTCTGTCTTGCACATTTCCTGTAAATGGGAGTTATCACTAGAGCTTGATTAGGTTTAGGCTCTGCTTTCCAGGACAGAGCACATCAGAGGCAGTGCTGTGTGTTTTGCATTGCATCACAACAGGCACACAAATGTCCCTTGTTCAACCTTTGCCAATACCAAGGTTGAGTACCTGTTTCAGCAGGGGATAGCTTGATACCTACTTGTTAAGCTCCCCTCAATTTCTTCTCTAATTGTTTCACCCACTGATGATGTTTGACTGAATCAAATATTTCACTAGGCATTGCAAAATGATGACTTAGAAAAATTATTATTTTCCCTATTTATAAGTTGGATAGTTTATGAAAAGAAATATTTTTTAATCAACTAAAACAATTTGGTTATCCTAAAATTAAGGTGAGTGATGAATTCTTGTATTTTAATTCCTACTGCTCAGGTTTTTGTTTTTGATGTTGCCCTTGTTTGACTTTTTCTTTTCTTCATTTTACAAAATCATTAAGAACTATGAGTATTTAAAAAATAAATTCAATATTTTTAAATCAATTGTTTTCAGTAATTTTTTGATGCAAAAACTGTCTCATTTTTGATGGAAAGTAGTCACTTAGGGCTGGCTTTGGTGCCTTTGATGATGACCTTTTGTCTTGCCATTTTCATCTTCGAAAGCTTCCTCAGATTTTGTCATGAAAAACCATTTTTTTAAAGTATTTTATTGATTATGTTGTTACAGTTTTGCCAATTTTCCCCCATTATCCCTTCTCTGCCTTGCATCCCCAACATTCCTGTATTCACCACCCCCCTCATTCATGTCCATGGGTTGTACATATGAATTCTTTGATTTCTCTGTTTCCTATACCATTCTTAACCTCTCCCTGTGTATTTTTTGCCAGCAATTGTACTTCTTATTCTCTGTACTTTTTTCCTCCTATTCTTCCCCTCCCCTTCCCCACTGAAAACCCTCCATGTGACGTCTAGTTCTACAATTCTCTTCCTGTTCTATTGTTTGCTTAGTTTTTGTTGTTCTTTTCTTTTTTTAGGTTCAGTTGTTGATAGTTGTGTGTTTGTTGTCATTTTACTGTTCATAGTTTTTGATCTTCTTCTATTTCTTAGATAAGCCCCTTTAAATTTCATATAATAGGGCTTGGTGGTGATGAACTCCTTTAACTTTACCTTATTTGGGAAGCTCTTCATCTGCCCATCCATTCTAAATGACAGCTTTGCTGGATAGGGTAATCTTGGATGTAGGTCCTTGCCTTTCATGACTTTAAATACTTCTTTCCAGTCCTTTCTTGTCTGCAAGGTTTCTTTTGAGAAATCAGCTCATAGTCTTATGAGCATTCCTATATAGGTAACTCTCTCCTTTCCTCTTGCTGCTTTTAAGATTCTCTCTTTATCTTAATCTTGGGTAACTTAATGATGATGTGCCTTGGTGTGTTCCTCTTTGGGTCCGATTTCTTTGGGACTCTCTGAGCTTCCTGGACTTCCTGGAAATCTATTTCCTTTGCCAGATTGGGGAAGTTTTCTTTCATTATTTGTTCAAATAAGTTTTCAACTTCTTGCTCTTGTTCTCCTTCTGGCATCCCTGTGATTTGGATATTGGAACATTTCAAGTCGTCCCATAGGTTTCTAAGCCTCTCTTCATTTTTTTGAATTGTTGTTTCTTCATTCTATCCTGCTTGGATGTTATTTCTTCCTTCTGCTCCAAATTGTTGATATGAGTACCAGTTTCCTTCCTGTCACAATTGGTTCCCTTAATATTTTGCTTTATTTCACTTCAGGTAGCCTTCATTTGTTCCTTTATTTTGTGACCAAGCTCAATCAGTTTTGTGAGCATCCTGATTACCAGGGTTTTGAACTCTCCATCAAATAAGTTGGCTATCTCCTCATTGCTTAGCTCTTTCTTTGGAGGTTTGCTCTGTTCTTTTATTTGGGCCATATTTCTTTGTCTCGGTGCACCTGTTAAGTTCTAAGGGGGCGGGGCCTTAGGTATTGGCCAGGGCAGGGCCACCCTCTTTGCTGCATTGTGGCACTGCTTGTGAGGGAGGGGCAGAGAGGGAAAAATGCAGCTCCCCTGCTCAGCTCTAGCCCCACTTTCCAATGAACTCTTGTGTGAGACTGGGAGTTTCTCCTGCCATGGCAACCCCCACCATAGCTTATGGCTAGCTTTGGGTCTTAGTTTACTGGCTGAACAGGAAGTTCAGTCAGCCCTGCCTCACTCGTGTAGTCTGGGGCTTCATTGAGTGTCCTTTCAGCCAGCCCTGCTCTCGCAGTCCGCCCCCTTGCCCAGGGTCTCCTGCGCCCACCCAGCTGCCCGTCTTCTTCCTACTGGTCTGGTTGAATGTTTCCTTAATTCCTTTATTGTAGGAGTTCCATGCAGTTTGATTTTCTGGCACTTCTGTTGTTTATTATTTCTGGATTGGTTGTTGTCTTCCTTTTGGTTGTGTGAGGAAATGAAGGCTTTCTCCCTAAGCCTCCATTGTGGCTAGAACTCAAAAAACCATTCTAAATTGGAGAAATGCTTGGATTACAGATTTTTCATGAACCTTCTCCCTTCCAAGTACACATGGAAATTTGGACTAACTGTGAATAAAATGTTGCCAAAAATATGTCCCTCTAGATTACTTGTAGTGACTCATTTGCACGTCAGCAATAAATGTATTATTTCTCCATTTTTCTTCTTTTGTGTGGTTAGTGTTTTATGTAGTAATTATTTATTGAATACTTAATATAGTCAATGCACCATTCTACTTGCTAAATAAACAACAATAACCAAGCAAATCAATGCTCCTGTTGACTTAAAATTTACAGCCTTGTAGAGGAGGTAGGAATTGAACAAGGTAAATGAATGTAGTAAGTTTTACAGTGACAAGTGCTAAGAAAAAATAAAACAGAGAAATAGAAAGTGTGTGTATGTGTATGACAGTGGAGCGGTGTTGAAAGTTTCAATAGAGTGGCAAGGGCAGGCTTCATTGGGAAGGTGATATTTAAATAAAGAGATGAAGCAAGTGAAGGAGCAAACCCCTTGGATATCTGGGAGAAGGCGTGTAGGCATAGAAACATATGTAAGACTGCAGTGGGACCATGCTTAGTGTTTTCAAGGATTGGCAAGGCTGGTGTGGCTGGAACACAGGATATAAGAGGAAGGAGCAAGGGGGTCAAGGGGCTGCGGTGAGGACAGATCATATAATCCTTTGGGTGGCAATGAGAATGCATCTTTCTGCCCTCCAACTGTAGAGAGTATAACTGATCAAGGGCCCCTGCAGCTGCTTTCTGAAACCTGCCAACACTTCCTGGGCAGTTTCCTTAGACAACCAATACCAAGCAAGGCAATAGCACTAAAGCAGGCCCATTTATGGGAGAAAATGGAACTTCTCTGATGGGTGACAGTGGCTGATGACTTGCTAAACCTTCCTTCAACTGAAGGGACATACAGGATACTTCCACTCAATTTTCCTTACCTTTGTCCTTTCCTTAGGGTCAGACTTGCTTTGTGGTCTGATGATCTTCTCAAATAACCCCAGTTCCTTTCCCATTCTTTCTCAGAGATGTTTCCCTTCATAAAATTTTTCACTTTTTTAACATATTTTTTATTGTGGAAAAAATGTACAAATCCCAAAATTTACCATTTTAGTTGTTGTTAGCCAATGTCCAGTAGCATTAAGTGCATTCACATTGCTGGGCAACCATCACCGCTATCCATTGCCAGAGCTTTTTTCATTTTCTCAGACTGAAATTTCATATGCAGTAAACATTGTTAAGTCTGATGCCTGTGTTTCTTCAGGGACAGCTTCTGGAGATTTATTTTGCTTTTTTGAATGGGCAATATTCTTCCTTTCTTTCTTTCTTTCTTTCTTTCTTTCTTTCTTTCTTTCTTTCTTTCTTTCTTTCTTTCTTTCTTTCTTTCTTTCTTGCCTTGTGCTCTTTTGCTGAAAATTGGGCTTTTGGAAAAAGAGCAACCTCTCCCAGGCTTTGCAGACTGGCTCTGTGTAGTGAGAGACCTTCCCTACCCAGTCCAGTGTGGAGGTTCATAGTCTTCAGAGCTTTTTTGACCATGTATCTTTCTGGGACCTGTACCCCCTGACCCCCTGCCCACTTCCCTTTATCTGTTGCTGTTTTTAAATATCTTTTTTTTTGTTTTGTTTTCCCATTTTTTATTTTATTTTTTTAAATCAGTATTTTTTAACTTTTGATATTGTACAGTTTTCTGTCTTTTACCCCGCCCCAGCCCACCACCCCAGATTTTATTTATTTATCTTCAGAGAGGAAGGGAAGGAGAGAGGGAGAGAAACATCAATGTGCGGTTGCCTCTTGTATGTCCCCTGCCGGGAACTGGCCTGGCAACCCAGGCATGTGCCCTGACTGGGAATCGAACCGCGATCCTTCGGCTCGCAGGCCCGCGCTCAATCCACTGAGCTACACCAGCCAGGGCCCATTTCCTCTTAATTTCCCTCAGAATCTCATTCCTGCTTCTTGGGGCTGTAGCTGTTCTAGAGCATTCCTCAATCAGCAGTCTTTGCACTGGGTGTCTGTAGGTCTGTCAGCTCTTGTGATTTTCATGAGTATGTCTGCTGCTTCCTGCATCTTCCTAGCCTGAGTTCCAAGTTGCTTTTGGCTGTCAGAGCTCTGCGTTAGGCATTACCGAGGCCAATCGTACAAGCAGTCAGCGGATAGGTTAAAAAGTGGCAAATCTGTGTCATAGACAGGGACTGAGGACTAGGCCACTGCTTCCCGCAAACGGGGAAGGAATGGGTAGACACATCATAAAATTTCCTACCATTTTCAGTGTGGCTTTTTCTTAATTTGACATTTGCTTGCTTGCTGTAGATTTTTAACTGATTTCTATAATTCCTGTAAACTTATTTTATTTTGTTTCTGATTATTTATTTAATGTTCTCATGAGGGAAGGATAGGCTGGGACTTCCCCATCTGTGCTCTCATCGACATCATTTTGCACGTTTAACACTACCTTGGCCTCTGCTTCTCAGAGACCATAGACTAACACAGATTTGTAAATACTGAAAATGGTTTACTTTTCCCCTAAATGTGATGAAAGGACGTGGGGTCTTGAGAAGAGGAATGACATGATCTGATTTACATTTAGACAGATTTTTCTGGCTGCTTTCTTGAGAGTGACCTGAATGGTGGCAAGGGAAAAACTAAGTGTGTGCTTAGGAGGCTACTGGGATAGTCTGGGCACAAGATTATGGTGGCTTGGACAAGGGTCACAGCAGCAGGTATGGCAGGATTCTGAGTACATTTTAGAGGTAGAGTTGGTAGAGTTTACTTACAGATAGGATATCAAGGATAAAGGAAACTGGAAGATTGGATTTGCCAGTGACGGAGAAAAGAGAGAGGCAGTGCGCAAACAGCATGAGCTCAGTTTTGGACATCATGATTTTGAAATGTCCATGAGACATAAATTGGGGGGGATTTTGTGCTCAAAGTCCCTATCTGGGCTGGGGAAACAGATTTTGGATAGGAAAACAACGGTAATTGAACCTGTGAGACTAGAGGCAACCACCCAGGGTATGAGTGTGGATAGAAAAAGCATTCGCTCAAGGACAGCATGGAGTGTTCCAACGCTTAGAGCTTGGGGAGATGAGGGGAATCATCGAAGGATGTTGATGAAGATGTTCGAATTGCATTATCTTTGATAATCACATCGAATCACAAACATTTATGTAATATATTTCTTTGAGGAAACTAATCTAGAATAGGTGCAATAATTATAGACAAATTCCATGAGGCTTTGTAGCACATTCACATAGCCAACTGATAGTCATTTTAGCAGTTATAGGATTAAAACTCGTAAAGTGGATGCATTTTTAAAAAGCCACCACTTCTACTTGACAGATCCAGACACCTAGTGTTTTAAATTATCACAATGACTTGAAATTTTATATTGATATTATAAGTTCAACATGTAATATTATTTATTATATATTATATAATATCAACAATTGACTATATTGATATTAGACATAATATCAATGATTGGTGTATGGTTAATTATTGATATTGTATATAATACATAATAAATGATAAAAGGTCTTCTGATGGGTAAAACTTTCTTAAACAGGGCACTAAAAGCCTTAATCTCAAGAGAAAAAGAATTGATAAATCGAACTTTATTAAAATTAAAAACTTCTGTTCACAAAAATGGCACTTCACAAAAGAGGATACCCATAGAGCCAGTAAGCATATGAAAGATGCTCATCACTCATCAGATGTATATATTTATTATAAATAATTGACTCACATGGTTATGGAATCTGGCAGGTCCCAAAATCTGTAGTCAGCATGCAGGAGACTCAGTAGAGCTGAAAATGTAGTTCTGGTCTGAAGTTCACAGGCCTGAGGCCCAGGAAGAGCTGATGTTTCAGTTTGAGTTTGAAGGCAGAAAAAAATTCATGTCTTTGCTCTAAGGCAGCTAGGCAGAAGGGTCCCCTTTTACTCAGCCTTTGTGTTCTATTTAGACCTGCAACCTATTAGATGAGTCCCACCCACATTGGGGAGGGCAATCTGTTTAACTCAGTCTACCAACTCCAACATTCACCTCATCCAGAAACACCCTCATAAACATGCACAGAATAATGTCTGGCCAGATACCTGGGCATCCTGTGACCTGGTCAAGTGACATAAAATTAACCATATATCTATACCTATCCATACATATTTGTATATTTCGCACATAAAATTAACCATGTATGTATCTATATACTTAACAATTAATATAAATGCTCTCTTGAATCCTCTCAAAATTCTTAATTTATAACATCTTTGCCATATAGAGTTACTGACATAAGAAATGTCCAAACCTGTAGAGAATTTTCAGAATGGCTACCATTAGTAAGCCAACAAACAACAAGTGCTGGTGAGGATGTGGAGAAAGGGAACCTTTTTGCACTGTTTGTGGGAATGCAGACTGGTTCAGGCACTGTGGAAAGAAAACAATATGGAATTTCATAAAAAAATTAAAACTAGAACTGCCTTTTAATCCAGCAATTCCACTTCTGGGAATATGTCCTAAGAATCCTGAAACACCAATTCGAAAGACTATATACACCCCTATATTCATAGTAGCACTATTTACAATAGCCAAGTTCTGGAAACAGCACAAGTGCCCATCAGTAGACAAGTGGGTAAAAAGGCTGTGGTACATTTACACAGTGGAATATTACTTGACTCTGAAAAAGAAGGAACTCTTACCTTTTGTGACAGTATGGATTGGCCTGCAGATTATTATGCTAAATGAAATAAGCAAGTCAGAAAAAGGTAAATACAGTGGTACCTTGGTATTTGTTAATTTGTTCTGGAATGCTTGATGAGTGCCAAAATGGATGAGTACCGAGTGATGAAGCATTTTCTATTGGGGGCCAGCACCATGACTCATACAAGTTCTAGTAAATGGGACAAGTCCCAAGCAAGCACTGGGTGCTGAAACATTTTTTTTTCTCATCAAAATGTGATGAGTACCAGGTTTAATGAGGTTGGAAGCTGACAAATACTGAGGTATGACTATACCATATGATCTCACTAATATGTGGAATCTAATGAACAAAATAAACTAACAAACAAAATAGAAAGAGAGGCATAGATACATGGAACAGATTGACAGTTCTCAGAGGAGAGGGGGAAGGGGAAATGAATGAAAGAAGGCAAAGTAATTAGCCAAAGAACATATATGCATAATTCATAACACAGACAACAGTGTGGTGATTGCCAGAGGGAGGAGGGAGATGGGGCTGGGAGGAGGAGACAAAGGAGGGGAAAAGGAAGACATCTGTAATAGTGTCAACAATAAAAATAAAAAAATAAAGAGTAGCAACCCCCCAACCAATAACACGAGTTTATTTGAGCCAAACTGATGACAATTGCCAGGAAGCAAGATCTCAAATGCTCCAGAGAAAAACAATTTTTGCTGGTTCTTTTATGCATTTGAATTCAGGAGGGAATGTAAGATAGGTTACATGAAGGTGGGAGAAAGCAAGGTGGGGTCAGAGCACGGGATAGTTAACAAGATTATGCAGTCTCTCAAGGATGGTTGAGCTTCGGAGGTGTCTGAAAAAGAGGCATCTCAGATGTGCGTTAACCTAGATGCACAGAAGCAATGGACAGGGCTCGCTTAAAGCAAAAATAAGACTTTTTCTAAAGGAGTTATATGCTTGGGGCATGACTACCCACAATGACCTTCTCAGTTAGGAATTTATGATTAGATCACACTGGACCTGTCAGACTTACTATAAAGTCCCCTTTTTATTCACAAAGTTGTATTTCCTCCTCCCCCCCATACTGGTAACATTCTCAAGCTCTGGAGACTAGGGTGTGGACATGGGGCCACCGTTTAGTTCACTATACTACCTTCATGTGCCTAGTTTGGTTTGAGTTACTGTACATCAAAATAACTAAAATCAATGTTAAAAAAGTTCAAACTAAGGATCAAAATATCAGTTACATACTCTCTTCAGATTATTCATATTTTTTCAGAGATAATTTGGTGAGCTATAAGTAATTCCTACCTACCCCACCAACTACCCCTGCCCCCTCCCAACCTTTGCTCATGGTAGTGAATTACTATCTTTAATGTTGGCCTTATTCCTAAATAAAAGTACCACCGACGTACAATGAATGCCTCTTAGTAATTCTCAGCACTACTAATCTACTACATGTTGTAAAAAAGTCTGATTTTTAAAAATTTATTGATTTGAGAGAGAGACATCAATTTGTTGTTCCACTGATTTATATAGTCATTGGTTGATTCCTGTATGTGCCCTGACAGGGGATTGAACCTGCAACCTTGGAGCATTGGGATGACTCTCCAGCCGACTGAGCTACCCAGCCAGGGCCTGTCTGACTCATTTTTGATGTGAAAAATAATTTTACGTACTTTACAGGGGCTGCTTGGGTGTTTT
Organism: Glossophaga mutica; assembly: GCA_039655065.1. Classification (NCBI taxonomy): domain Eukaryota; kingdom Metazoa; phylum Chordata; class Mammalia; order Chiroptera; family Phyllostomidae; genus Glossophaga; species Glossophaga mutica. The sequence continues at coordinate 60,857,124 of CM077311.1, forward strand.
GCTTGCTCGCTTCTGCTTTCCCAGTTCGCACGGCCCGCCAGCTGTGGTGTCCCAGGGAAGGGAGCAACCGCCTGTGGAGGGCAGGCAGTTGCGGGCTGAATGTTAGCGGTCGAAGGGGTCTTAGCTTCCCTCACTTTCAGGCACCTTGACGTGGAAATGCAGAGCTCAAGTCCGGAAGAGGTGAGCGACCGGCCCAGACCATGGGGACGGGCGGTGGACATGGAACGGGAGCCGCTCGTTATCCGCAGGACGTCGCTCTCCCCTGCGTCTGCTTTATTCTCCTGCCCCAGCATGAGGGTCACAGCACAACGTGATTTCGGGGGCTCTAAGAGAGCAAAAAGTCAAAGTTTGCACCTTTAAACTTTTGCTTCAAAATGGTGATTTTGGTGAGCTAGTCCCTGTGATGTAGTGATTTACAACAAGAAATGTATTCGTGGCCTTGCTCCAGTTTCTGGCACAGAGTTTCTGAAACCTTTGGAATTTCCTAAGCAAAGAGAGAATCAAGGTGTCTTTTGTTATATTAATGAGGTGACTTTTGGAAAGCAACATGAGATGGGGTGGTTGCCAGGAGAACCAGTCATGTAATTAGGGGGTTGGAACTGTCATGCCTCCCCACCCCCAACCTACAAACTGTGGGGAGGGGAGAGGGTCTGGAAATTGAGTTCAATCACCGATAGCCAATGACTTAATCAATCATGCCTTTGTAAGAAAGCTTCCATAAGATCCCCAGACAACTAGAAAATGCTTCCTGCTCAGTGAACATGTGGTGATTTGCTGGGACAGGTAGTGGAAGCTCTGAGCCCTTTCCCCATCCTTAGGCCTATGAATCTCTTCCATCTGGTTGCTCCTGAGTCCTCTTATAATAAACCCATGATATAGTAAGTAAAATGTTTCTCTGAGTCCTGTGAGCTGCTCTAATGAATTAATTGAATTCAAAGAGGGGTTCGTGGGAACCTCTAATTTGTAGCCAGTAGATCAGAAACACAGGTACCAACCTGAACTGTCAATTGACTCCAAAATGGGGAAAGCAGAGCCTTGTAGGTCTGAACCCTTAAACTGTGGAATCTGATACTGTCTCCAGGTAGATGGTGTCAGAATCGAGTTGAATTGCAGAACACATAGTTGGTACCTGAAAATTACTTGCTGTGTGGGGAAAAAACTCATATATTGGAATCGGTAATGTAGGGTTTCAGAACAGGACACCCAAAATATAACACTTGGAATAATAATTATTTTGAATGAAAAAATATGTACTTAAGAAATAGAGCAAGAAGGATATGCTCTTTTCTTCCCCTTGAAAGCAGGAGATAAATCTCCCATGAGAAAGGTACTCTTCCTATACCAGGAGGGTAAAAGACATGCTTATCATTAGAGAAGAAGTTTAGGGTTGACGAAGGCCGTATGAACAAATCTTGTAACTTCTTCACCATTTTACAACTTTTAGCCCAAACCCCTTTGTCTTGTCAATTCTTCACAAAGTCATTGTTTCCAAGATTCCTGCTCTGGTCACTTCTTTGATTTTCATACCTTTATGGGGCTCCTGTACATACATATGTAATTGAATTTGTTTTTCTATGGCTAATCTGCACTTTTATGACAACGTGCCTCAGTCAAGAACCTGGAAGTGTTAATTCTGATCACTTCCACTTCAGCCATCAGAACGTAGAGTCCCCAAAAGGAAAATGCTCCTGGAGTCACTTTGTTACAGAATGGGCCTGTGCGGGGGGGACGGGACGGGACAAAATACTATTACCAAATGGACCCCCCCTTTCTCCCAGGGTCCCCCTGTACTAGGTTCGCCTTGCCCACTGCCAGGAAATTACATCTCTCAATGCCAGAGATTGGTGAAAAGGAAAGGAATTATTTATTCAAAGGTTGTTCAGACTTAGAGTAATGCCTTAATGTCTTCATTAAAATCCCAAAGTCTCTTAAAACACCCATAAACACACACAGTCCTTTCTTCCCCCCTTTGCCTTGTCAGGGGTACTGTGTCTCAGGAAAAGAAGTAGAAGTCCATGGTTCAGGTAGCCCCTCAGTTTCCAGCACCATCAGCTGTGTCGTCTCCGAGATCTCCAGTTAATCCAAAATCATGTGGCACCTTCTCATGGCCCACCAGCAAGAGTCCTTTCACCCCTTTTCTTCCCAGCAAGGTCTATCCTGCTTCCTAAGCCATCTGGTAAAAGGGAGCACCCCAAAGCTGCATGGTACCAACTTTTTTTTGCCAGAGCTGTTTGTTCCCTCTCCTTTCTTCAAGCTCTCATGCAGGCACTGTAATGGAGGCCGGGGTTGCCTCTCAATTATATTCTGGGTGAAACTCACTTCCATCTCCCTGGCTCAAAGCATGGCTACAACCATTTATCATACCCATGAAACCCATTAAAGGTTATAGATATGTTAAATGACCATTTGTGAGGTTATCTGCAGAGCTGTTGCTATGCAAAACAGCTCTTAATGGCCCTGCTCCATCTGTATATATACATATACATATATTTTTTAATATTTCCTGGACACCCTGAGTTCTGAACCCCATTACAAATCCTTATTTGGGGCCCCCTGGCTGCACCCTGTACCAACCCTACTCCTTTGGATTGGTAATAGCACATGTGGATATACCTTTGGAGAGTAAGGAGCATGGGGCTCAGAGGCAGTAGTGGCTTGTTTGCATGGACAGAAGGGGGGACTGCAGCCCACATCTCTGCCTCACTCTTCTGTTTGTTATTGGAGACTCTCTGCTCTTGCCATGAAACGGACTTTGTCTTTTTACAAAAAATAAGCTACAGTTGGCCTAGAGAAGGTCTAATCTAATGTGTTTCTAGCTTTTTCTTTTTGGGGGGTGGGTAGGGGTAAGGATCTTTGCATATGAAAGATCATGATGGCTTCACTCAGACGCAGTGTTCTCAGGTTTGTTCTGAAGGTGACATCAGCCTTGGTCTGTCAATGAAGAAACATGACTTCCTTTGTGCCAGCACCACCCCTCACAATGTTTTCTACTTGCCAGCTGACAGTTGACAGTGAGCCTGCTAATATGCTGGATATATGGCTCTAATATAAATGTGTGTTGTAGAGTAAATAATGGATATCGCCTCCTTTGCTGGAAGCAAGCTCTGATATGTGGTGGGTAGGAAGAGGTGTGGATCTTAGTGAGGGGCTACCTTTGGAGAAAACAAATGTACATTTTGTTGGGTTTTCATTTTTGCTTAAGACTAGCACTTGCAGGAAGGGGAAGATTTCCAAGAGCAAACAAAGAAAAACTGAACCTGTGCCAACCCTTTTGGCCAAATAAAATTTGGAGAACATGCTGAGTTTTTGAAACTGCTTGGCAAGGTAGTAATCTAAGATCCCCTGGGATGCTAGTCAATCTAGGCTTGGAGACCTGTTCAGATCTGTCTGGTCAAGACAAAGGAACTGTTTAATGAGTGCATTTCCGCAGCTGATGGTCTGAAGAGTGTTCCCACCCTGGAGAGACTAGTGAGGCCTTTCCTGCCCGTGCGCTGGGACACATGTCAGCTTTGCTGCTGCCGCCAGGCCAGGTCTGCACCCACAGATGAGTCCTAAAGAGGACCTTCCTGCCTGCAAGAAAATGTTTCCCAGAAACTAAAGTTGGTTTGTTTGCTATTCCAGGACTTAAAATTCAAGGCTTTTTCCTTCCCCAGTGCATTTGCCTAATGACATTAATGGAGGTGGATCAGTTAGGTTAGTGTGGTCCAGGACAACCAGGAACTTTGGGGGATCTCAGTGGCAGAAACAAGCTGACTCTCCCTTTCGGATGAGTAGCAGAAAGTCTGTCATCTCTCTGTTCCCATAGGCAAGTCACCCATTCAGGATGCACCATGTGGTGGAGGTCTCTGGCCTGGCTGTGGAGATTCAGAGCCCACCTGTTGATGACAGTGACATCAGGACCCTTGAGAACCGAGGGGGGTAGTTCCCCAGAGAAAAGAAGTGGTAAGGGTAAATAAAAACAGTTCATGTCTCCTTGAAAAGCGAGAGAGGACAATTCCTTCTCTGGACCCCTTAGGGAGAGAAGATGCTTATCTCAAGCTGAGGGAAGCATAGGGGAATGGCAGCGAGGTTTGAATTAGGGGGTCCACATCTGCTGTTGCTGGCTCTGTGACATTCTGGGAAAGTGGGGGCCCCGTGCCTCTGCTCGGAACCCCTGTGACTTTAATTTCTTCTGCTTACCTGCCCTGAGACACAGAGGAGAGAATGGACATGGGAGTGTTTTGTGGACTGCAGAGCACACTGAATGCAGCAGACCACACCAAGCAGAGGTCCTCAGTCCCAGTGTGGCTGTGGTCCAACAGCATCGGAGACAGCATCACAGAAAGCTTAGCATGCAAGGAGACAGTTTCACAAGTCCAAGTGAACAGTTCTGCTGCAGTCAGGGTGAGTGAAGAAGACTGCCATGTAAAATTCCCCCAGAGGTGTTTTATCAACCAGTTCTGAGCAGAGGCCGAATCTTTCATTCCATGGCTTTGTTTCCCAGGAATCTAACAATTTGCTCAGCTCTGGGGCCCTTTGGGATGGAAGGCTGCTGCATTATGTATCAGATACTGTGCTTGATCTTGGATGGAAAACACATGACTTGTCCTAATGTAGTTATTGCTCTTTGTCTATTTGCCTTCTGACTGGAATCATGCTTTCCAGTTTAGCACTCAGCATTTCATTTAGCAAAAATGCTTTTCAAACATTCTCAAGGGATCTCTTTTAACAGTGCATCATTGGGGTTTTTTTGAGTGCCTCAGAGTTGAAGAAAGTTAGCCACGGGGCGGCTAAGACCTGGTAGACCACACCTACAGACACGGCAAAGATGGAGCCGCAGCAGGAAAACTGGGGCCGTGTGCTGGGTCACTGGGGCAGCCACTTTCCTTTCCGCAAACTTCTTGTCAGATTGACGGCAGTTCTTGTAAAAGAGGGCTCAAGAGACAAGTGTTGTAAAGTAATATTTTAACTCAATGATTGAAAATTCAGATTTGCTCTAGGAGGGTGAGTGATTGGGTTCCTTACTGCAAGTCAGCAAAAATATCTCTTAAATGAGATTGTGCAGCTAGCCTAACACGATCCACTGAGATGCGAGGTTTGGCATGGATCACGTATATCACAGCCCTGTCTAAGAGGATTCAATTACCTACAGGGCCTGATTACAATGTGACTTTACTGAGCGATGACCCTAAGAGATAGATGCCTTTTTCACTGGGGACTGTGTCGTCATCACTCATAAGTGGTGTCAGAATCACTGGCGGCAGCAGGACCATCAGGCAGCACGAGACGCCAGAATGTGAGGCTGAGAAATGTTTTCAGCAACTAGGAAGAAAGGTGCCAGAGCCCGATGCCAGATGTTAGGGGGTGGGATAGGTCGGGAACCAGGGAGTGGGCAGGTGAGGACAAGGAGGATGTGCACCTGTGGGGCCCTGGTAGGCTCAGACAGGGGGGACTGTGAAACCGAAGGAGCGAGGCAAAGTGAGTCAGGGTAAAAGGCCCAGCGTTGTTGTCCCTTAATGGGGCCCCTCATTCTAATGTGTTGTATAGTCCTCTCTGGCTGCCAGAACAAAATACCACAGACTGGTGGCTTCAATGACAATCATTTAGTTCTTACCATTCTGGAGGCTGAGAAGTCCAAGATCAAGGTGCCAGCAGATGGGGCATCCAGTGAGGACAGTCCTCCAGGCTTATAAGGAAATGCCTTCTGGCTGTGTCCTCTCACCGCAAACAGAGAGGTCGTCTCAAACAGAGAGGTGTCTCAGGTCTCTTCCTATACTGAGCTCATCATGTAGGCCCCACCCTCACAACCTAATACTTCCCAAAGGTGCCACCTTCAAACGCCATGACCTTGAGGGGTGGGGCTTCAACACAGGGATCTGGGGGGACACCAGTGTTCCATTCGCAGCATACTGTTCCAGATGGACTGGATGTCTGCGACCAGGGTCTGTGGTTCTTTCTTGTTACCCATGACTTGGGTCCCACTCCAATGTCTCCAGTGGGAAAAATTCTCTGTCTTATGAGTCTTTTAAAAAAAAGTTTATTGGTTTGAGAGAGAGAGGAAGGGGGAGAGAGAGAGAAAGAAACATTGATTGGTTGCCTCCTATAGATCCCCTGACCAGGAATTGAACCCCCAACATTTTGGTGTGTGGGACAATGCTCCAATCACCTGAGCCACCTGGCCAGGGCTCTGCTGTATGAGTCTCTGTGGGAGTCACAGCTCACTTCCCTTTTGGAAACTAACATTGCCAGGCACTTTCCTGCGCAGCCTCCCTTGCAGTGAGACCAGGATCACATGACCGAGGCTTTGCCAACCTGGGTTTGGATCTGGAGCTGGGTGCACCCAGCAGCAGGGACTGTATAGAGCAACATTCTCTGGTGCTGAGGGCAGCTGCTGCAAGACTGTGTCCCAGCCCAGCTGGCTGGTGGTGCTGCTGGAGGCAGTGAGGCCGGTGAGGACTCCTTGGCAGCAGTGGAAGCCAGCAGTCGGTGGTGTCTGCTGCTGGGGGAACTTGGAGCTGGGAGCCAGTTCTGCTGTGAGATTTGGGGTTTCCTGGCCTGGCTTTCTGGATCTCTTAGTGATTCCCTGAGCTACTTAATATCCTTTTAATAAACTTTTTTTTTTTTGCTTTAGTCAAGTGGAGTTGATTTCTGTTGCTTGCCACCAGCAACCCTCCCTGATCCATTGCTATGTTCTAGTTAGCAAATCCAAACAGACACTTAGAAACTTACTACCATGAATGTTGGTATATAAGAATAGCTCTTGCTTGTTGAAAATATTTTTTCCCTCTTGCTCTACACTATAAGGTAATAATGTCTACAGACCTGCCATGATTCAGCACCTCATTTCCATCCCAGTGTAACTTCTGTTGAGGCCAGACCACCAGTAAACCCTGTAGGGTCAGGTGCCCAGAGTTGCTGCACTTTCCCCAGGCTCTGGGCTGTGGGCTTGAGAATAGAGTTCTTCCCAGCACCATACCAGGGGGCAGGGAGCTGGCATTCCTCTTGGTCTCTCCCAGCATCACTTCTAGGGCTTGGCCTTGCCGCTTTCCTCCCCTGACTTGTAGACAGAATTCTGGCAATGAGTGGGACTCTGCCTGATGTTCTCATAATTTCTGCTTTTCACTCCCAAAGCTGAACATCTCCCCTGCCCCCCTGCCCCCAGCTTTTCAGCCCCTGGCTGTGCAGCTCTCCTGTGGTTGCTGGCCTGGAACCAGGGCTTGCTCAAAGTCCTCCACCCTGGTTTCCCTCCCCTCATATTGTCCCATGAGAGCTTTCCTCTCTGTGTTCTCCATGCCGCTGCAACCAGCAGTGTGCCTACTCCCCGTGTGGTGGGTGGTTGGGTGGTGAATTTTGACAAGAACCAAGGTGACCTTGATCCTGAGGCATGCTCTTGTCCTGGCCAGAAACCCCTATGTGCTTCCTATTGTGACAAATGCCTGTGCTGGAGACAGAAGACAGGACAAGGTCAAAACCAAAAGCAGAAGCTAACAGCTGTGGTTTTCTTCAGGTCCCCAGAACGAGCACAAATGAGAAATTTCATTTCAGGAATTAGAACAAAAAGGGATGAAGAAAGGAGAGCCTTCATGGAAGACAGAGGGGGGGAGAGAGAGAGAGAGAGAGAGAGAGAGAGAGAGAGAGAGAGAGAGAGAGAGAGAAGATGCATCAAGCCAAAGTCTGATGTATTGGATACTAAATGTCAAACACCAATATCAAATACCTAACCTGCCATTGGCATCCAGAAATCTTCACAAGGACCTTGGTGATTTTTCATTGCTGTTATACAAAATAAATGAGAAGGGAAAAGTGATGACAGGGAAGGTGGTGAAAGCCTGAGGCATTGGAAACAGATCTCTGACTCAACAATTTGTTTTTACAATCAATGGAGTCAGTGCACGTTTGTCTGCTGCGGCCAATCACTGCCTGCAGTGCAGTTCTTTTCAGACTGACCTTTTGGTGTAAGCCTTTCATGGAAACCAGTGGCTGTGTTAGGCTGCGAACGCTCAAGTTCGCTAGATGAAGAGAAGCCGGTCTGCTAAGCTGACAGTTATACCGGCCTCCTGGTCGCATTCGTTCAGTCGTGTCAACTGTAGGAGTCCGCGTACGTTTAGCTCAGATGAAGTCAGTCTAATGAGGCTCAAGTAGTTTTAATTAGTTTGTGTGTAAATGTAGGCATTTCATGCTGTTTCTTGTGAGCTTGTCTCTGAGAGAAAGAACGATGCATCTTTTTCTCCCCAATTCCTGATGACTCAGCTGTCAGAACAACATTATCTTTTCCCACTCACAGCTCAGTCAGAGAACGTTGGATGGCTGCCCCAGCAGGTGTTGTAAGACTCTAAAATTAGGATTGCTGAAATTTGATATAGTAGCAAATTACGCCCTGTGGTGCTAGAAAGTTTGGAATCTTCCTCTAAAATTGTTCCCAAAATGCCTGTGTTTTCTGGAATCTGCTGAAGCCTACGTGTTCCTGACACATGTGGTTGAAAGCGACCCCTGGGCATCCACTTGAGGGAACATGTCAGGTTGTGAAGAAATTGCTTCTCCGAACTTGGCTGAGTGTTGCACTCTGGGCTTGTTTGAAAGTTGCTTGGCCTCTGTGAGACACAGCCAAGAGCTGGCTTGAAGAACTAGCCAAGCAAATCCAGAGGGATGCCTTTTTTAACCGAGGAGATTCAGATTCAGGTAGTGTTTTAAATTGGCCGTTGAAACATTGTTGACAAGTCTGCCTGACCTTCACAAAGCCTCAAGGATTATTTTGCATTTACAGTTTAATTGGTGCCCAATCAAATTCGTGTCTGACTTCTTTACTTGAAATGTTCTATTATGCTTATTAATTTTTGATAATTCTTTTGGCTCACAATTCCACTTCCAGTCCAAAGGTCAGGCCCTGAGGGCTGTGCTCTTCAGGCGTCTTAGTTGCAAACAGACCTCCCCCTGGTTGATTTTAAGTAGAAACGGAATTTATTCCAAGGGTATCAGAGAGTTCAGAGAAAGGACGGATGGGGTGGGGGGTGCTGGAGAAAAGGAGAGCAGGGGGTCTGAGCCCCGAGCTGGCCTAGGTGGAGGGTGGTGGGCCCCCGTCAGCCAGGCCACTGCCAGCACCTCCGCCAGGGGGTCCTCCTCCAGGCCCCTAATTCCCTGCTTTACTCACTCCAGAGCCTAATTCTGGGGCATTGGCCAGCTGGCTGAGGCTTACTCTCACATCCCAAGGGATAGCTGCCAGAGCCCGGGAAAAACGATCATCCGGATTTGGGCCTCCCATCGTGAGATGGCCTCTTGCCAACTACAGGAGTCACAGGCAGATTCCTTAGTCGCAGGAGAGGTGTTTCTATAGGCCTTGGGGGAGGCGGAACTGCAGTAGGACTGAAACTAGGTCTTTAGTTCTGACAGGGCACCTGGAGGACCCAGGTAGTTCAGAATACTAACCTTGTAAATTATTTGGACTAGTGTTTGGCATATAAATTCATATGGTGAAGCCCTAACCTAACCTCCAGTGTGACTATATTTGGGCACAGGGTCTGTGAAGAGGTGGCAAGGTAAAATGAGGTTCTAGGGGTGGGGCCCCAGTTGTAAGAAGAGGGAGTGGCCCCAGGGCTCACTCTTTCCACTGCACTTAGAGGAAAGGCCCTGTGGGGATGTTACAGAACAGGGACAGGGCTAGGGGGACGGAAGGATATACTGTTACCGAAAGGACCCCCAAGGTTCGTTATGTCCACCGCCAGAGGAAAGACGTCTCTCAATGCCAGAGGAAAGACGTCTCTCAATGCCAGAGGAAAGACGTCTCTCAATGCCAGAGATTTGTGAAAAGAAAAGGAAATGTTTATTTAAAGCTATACAGACTTAAAGTAGCGACCTACTATCTTCATTAAAATATCAAAGCCCTTTTGGATACCCACAGATGCCCACAGTGCTTCCTTCTTCCTCTGCCCTTATCTGGGGTACCGTATCTTAGGAAAAGAAGTAGAAGTCCATGATTCAGGCTCCCAGCAGCCTCATGGTCCTCTCTTCACCAAGGCTGTGGGGAGGTCTCCATCACTCTGCCAAAACCACGTGGTTCTTCTTGGCAAAGCTGTGAGGGAGTCCCCACTCTGGCCAAAGCCTCGTGGTTCTCCTTGGCAAAGCTGCGAGGGGGTCTCCACTCTGCCAAAGCTGCATGGCTCTCCCTCAATGGCTGCCGAGTCTCGGTTTAAATCCCCGCGCCAATCTTCTTCTGCAGACCCATTTCTGACTCCTCCCACAATCGGCTACACTTGCCAGCACTCCTGTATCCTTCCAGCTTTACTGGGCTGCCACAGTGAGTCTGGGCAGGTGTGGCCCCATGGCACGGAGCCAATCATCTCAAAACTCTCATGTGGACACTGTAACCTGGGGGAGTTGTCTCCCAGTTATATCTTGAGTGGAAGTCACTCCCTTCTCTCTGGCTCAAAACATGGCCACAGCTATTTAACATATCTATGAAACCAGTTAAAGGTTATAGATGTGTTAAATGACCATGCCAGAGGTTAGCTGCAAAGCTTTTGCTATTCAAAACAGCCCTGCATGTTCCTGCTCGATGTGTCCCTTCCCCCAACTCACACCTGTGCGGGGAAGGGGTAAGGACATCTTATATATCTTTCTCATATTTCCTGGACACCTTGAGTTTTGGACTCCATTCCAAATCTCTATTTGGGGTCCCTTTCTTGGCTGCACCCTGTTACAGAGACACAGGAGTCCCCTGCAAACCAGGAAGAGAGTCCTGCCTGGAACCTGAACTCTGCTGGAGCCTCCATCTTGGACTTGTCAGCCTCCAGGTAGTAAGAAAATGAGTTACTGTTGTTTAAGCCCCACGGTCAGTGGTATTTCATCAGGACAGACTGGTCAGACTCAGGCAGAGGAACAGAAAAGAGGGTGTCACCACCTGCTCTTTGCTTTTAGGAAGCACTTGCTGGCCTGTGGTTGCCTTGTAATCGCCTGACTTGTTGCAAGATTATTCCCCTGCAATCTTGTGTCACATTCCAGTGTTCCTGTAACAGTAACAAAAGGCTTTCTAAGTTTGTGAGCCTTCAGTCATGAAGAACCTTCTGGAGTGTAACAGTATGTGATACCATCATGAGGAGACTTATCGTGCAGAAACATGTCATTTAAATGAAAATTGTAGTCAAGCAATGAAAGCAAAATGCTGGGGAAGAGTGGTGAAGTGATGCCCCTTTTAAGGGTCCCACTAAAGTGGGTGATTTGGAAAACACTGTGACCAATTCTTTCTTTAACAAAACCCGAGAATCCAACCTTCCATGCCTTTTTTCTTTCAGAGGAGCACTGGGATTATACCCATGATGCAAAATGCCTCGGAACATTTGTTCTGGAGTTGTTTTCATAAAGAAGCCCATTTTTAAAGCATTCTTAATAGCTATACCACTGACCCTTGAGCAACTTGGAGCTTAGATGTACTGACCTCCTGCACAGCTGAAAATTGTGCATAACTTCTGACTCCCCCAACACTGAACTACAGTCATCCTTCTGTCTCAGGGCACCCCACAAATGCCAGAGTTCACAGCTGCTCAAGGCTGTTATATAAAATGGCACAGAACCATGCAGAGAGTCAGTCTTGCATTGTGGATTCTCAACTATGAATCAAAAGAGCTATTTCCTACATACCCCTCCCAAGAAGACATATACATGTCCAACAGATATATGAAAGATGTTCAACTTCACTAGCTATCAGGGAAATGCAAATCAAAACTACAATGAGATACCACCTCACACCTGTTAGAATGGCTCTTATCAACAAGACTAGTAATAACAAGTGTTGGAGAGGATGTGGAGAAAAGGGAACCCTCATTCACTACTGGTGGGAAGGTAGACAGGTACAACCACTATGGAAAAGAGTCTGGAGTTTCCTAAAAAAAAAAAAAAAACAACTAAGAATAATGTTACCATTTTACCCAGAAATTCCTCTCCTTGGTGTCTACCCAAAAAACTCAAGAAACATTCATCTGGAAAAATATATGCACCCCTGTGTTCAGTGAAGCATTATTCACGGTGGCCAAGACATGGAGCCAAAGTGCCCTTCGATAGAGGACTGGGTAAAGAAGATGTGGTACATATATTCTATGTAACACTACTCAGCCATAAGAATAGATGAAACACTGCCTTTTGCGACAACATGGATGGACCTTGAGAATATCATGCTAAGTGAAATAAGTCAGACAGAAAAAGTTAAGAACCACATGATTCCAGTCACATGTGGGATGTAAAACTGATACTCATGGACACAGACAGTAGTATGGTGGTTGCCAGAGGGAAGGGGGTGAGGGATAGTGGAGGGTGGAGGACAGCTTTACTTTGGGTGGTAGGCAACCAGTGTAGTGTATAGATCTTGCATTGTAGAAGTGTACACTTGACACCTATGTGATCCTATTGACCAATGTTACCCCAGTAATTCAATATAAAATTGGGAAAAGTGCTCTTTTTGATCAATGGTTGGTTGACTCTGTTGATGGGAAATGAAGGATACAGAGGGTCAATGTTGTATTTAGAAAAAAGTGCATGTATAAGTGGACCCATGCAGTTTAAACCTGTGTTGTTCAAGTGTCAACTATACAATATTTGTCTTCTTAGATAGCTGGTAAAAATTGGAAACATCCCAAGTCACTTGGAACCTAATCTGATAATGCACTGAGCTATCTGGACAACAAACACAAGGATTCAGAAGAAAATGTGATTAAACTGATTTAAAAACTTTTTATTTATTTATTTTTAGAGAGGAATGGGGAGGGAAGGAGGAAGAGAGGGGTGGGAGAGGAATATCGATGGGTTGCCTCCTATATGTGCTCCAACAGGGGGCTAGAACCTGCAACCTGGGTATGTGCCCTGACCTGGAATTGAACCCACAACCTTGGCATATTGGGATGATATGCCAAGTGAGCATACATGTGGCAACTGAGCAACCAACTGAGCTACCTGGTCAGAACTAAAATGATTTTTTTATAGGTTTCAAAGGGGCTCAAAAGAGCTTCAGAACAGTCACCCAAACACTCACAAACGGTAGCATCACTGAAGTGAGCATTCGCTGCCGTGGTGACTCTTTTGAAGGACAACCAACATTTGCCTTGTCATTGTACTTTCACTCCTTCTGAGCTGTCTCTGACCATTGCAGGGTGTTCTTCCTTTTATATACTCATTAGCCTGACTTAGTAACAGCCACAGCTGGCAAGAAGGCTTTTGCATGCACATCTGTCAGGATGGCTGTTCATACTGGCTTCCAGAAAGAAGTTGGCATGATTTATATAAACCTTTTGTGATAAGCAACACGTCCGACTTTCTCTCTATCACAAGGCCTCTCAGTGTCTAGGATGCAACTGTGAACCCTTGAACTGGAGTGTTTAGACATAGTGCAGTGCTCCAGAAGGACAGAGAGCAGCTGGGTGGCTGCAGGCCTGGAGCAATTTCATTTCTTATCAGATTCAAAGAGTCTTTTAAGGTTGAAGTCCCCTCCTCTCTGTGGAATTGAGGCGTAGAAATAAAAACACTTTTGAGAGGTGCTATTTGGTGACTGAAAGCAAAAGGAACAGGACCGTGGGCTCCTGGGCTGAGACTCTTTTTTTTTTCCCAATTCATGCAAATACTTACCATCTATTTCTATTTTTTAGTCACAGAGATTAACTATTTTAAAAGAATCAACGTAGATTTATTATGGATTTTTTACATGCCTGAATCTTTGCATCACAATGGTCTTTGAAAAAACAGGGTTGCTGTAGAAAGGTTTGAACATTTATAAAGCAAAGGGTTCACCCAGAAAGAGAATTACATATTTTACATATTTTCGTGAATATATTCAGTGCCGCAAAAATTGCATATTTAGTTTTATATCCGGAAGTAACTTTACATTATCATCACTAATAAGGGCATGAGAAAAGTGAGTCCAAACATAGGTATACATACAAATCAGCTTCCACTTTAGGCCAAAGAAAATCATCACTCTAAAACGGAAAACCAAGGCCAGGAGGCCTAATTACAAACACAAAAAGGCCTGCTGGCCATTACCCTTCCGGGTCTGCCCTCCAGTGTTTATAATGACTTCTCAGATGCATCCCCAGAGTTGAGCCTTGACGTCTATGCCACCTCCATTCAGTACTCACGTAGCATGAACTGTGTGTGCTGCTTGTTCGCTACGGATCTTGGCCCCAAGCTCACCCTTCGGCGCTCCCCTCTGATGCAAGGGCTCTAGAAGCCTAGGACTCCTCTGTGTTCTGGCATCCTGTTGCCTGAGGACATGTCACCACGTGGTGCTCACTTGGGGGACGGGAAGCAGGAGAAAGGAGATTTCCTTCCTGATCTCAGCTGCCCTCGGGCGTCTCCCCAGCAGCACAGGCTGGCCCCCTGCCCCTCAGCTTCTCTGAGTATTTCTGGAGGCTGCCGCATCGCACTCCCCCTTCAGGGATCCTTGCAGCAGCTGTGCAGCCGCCCCTCCAACACCCGAGCACCAGTGGACGGAGCCAGAAATCTAACCAACCACCCCGTGAGCTCCCAAGCTTTCACTCCTCTTCATTTTTCTTCCCTCAGCACTGGGGGTGGTGCCTGCTTCCTGCAGGTGCAAATGCCTCAGCCTTCCAACACCCGGGTAACCAATTTCCTGTATTACATTCCCTCTATGTGAAAAGCCCAAGTGTGGTTTCCAATTTTCGCTGGACTCTGACAACTATATCATTATTTTATCCAAGCATAGATTTTCTGAATATTAGCACAGTTATGGCTTCACCACACATTTATGAACAATAAAGGAGAGAATTTTCCTGCACTAATTGACGTTAGGAGCCTACGGGGTAAATACAACAAAGAATGCCGTGTTTCTACCAATAACTGTGAATTAGGCTTCTAGAACATTCTGGCCCTGCTGGTGGAGAAGTCTAGATTTTAAAACTATTTTAGAACCTTATTCAAATAAACACACCCACTTTCATGAGCCACTGGTTTAGGTGGTCAAGCGAGAATATTACTATGGTGTAAACATAACATCGTATGTTTACAGCTCTTCTAAGAACCTCGTGTGCTTGTTATTGAAGATGGAGCTCTGGTCCTCACCTCTGTGTTCCCAGAAGTAGGCTGGGGAAAGGATGCAAGAAGGTCCACGGCAGCTCCCTTTAAGGACACATCCTGGAACTCACACACATTATTCCTCTTACATCTCATGTGCCAGAATTTAGCCAAGTGGTCAGGCTCAACTGAAAGGAAAGCGGTATGTCGTTTTGAATCCAGCTATTCAGGTGTCTGGCTAAAAATCTGGGATTCTCTAAGTGCAATAGTAAGAGAAAGGGTAACGGAGGAATAATCAGCAGTCTGCACCAGATATCATTCTAGAAGAGGAAGTGCTTTTTATTCAGCATTTGTTAAGTGCTGGATACTCTTCTGGGTACTGGGATATAACAGTGAATAAAGCCAAATCTTTGTCCTCAAGAGCTTATACTATAATGGAGAGGATGAGAGGCCTGTAAAAGACAGGTAACAACAAACAAACAAACAAAGAGTACCATAGTGTCTGCTCAGTGATCTTGAGCAGAGACCTGGAGGAAGGGTGCTCCAAGCAGGACACACAGATGTCCTAAGGGGGGGCCAAGGTGGATATGTTGGAGGGGCAACCCAGAGGCCTCTAGAGCTGCAGCAGAGCAAGTGGGAGCAGGTGACACCGAGACAATCAGTACTGAGGAGATCAAGGGTTACCTAGGAGCAGAGAAGTCAATGAGACATTAGATCCTCCCAACTGTCAACTCTTCTTGTTTACTTTATCCTCACCTGAAGACATGCTTATTGATTTTTTTTTTTTTTAGAGAGAGGGGCAGGAAGGGAGAGAGGGGGAGAATCATTGATGTGAGAAAGAAATATCAATTGGTTGCTTCTCCTACACACCCCAACTGGGAATGGAACCCACAATCTGGGCATGTGCCCTCACTGGGAATCAAACCCATGGGTTTTTGGTTTATGGGATATTGCTCCAACCAACTGAGCCATCATCTCAGGACATCGATAGTCCTGGGATGATGGACTATCCTAGGACATCCCAGTTAATTGATAGAAGTGACGGCCAGGACAACCATTAGTTCTAACAATTAACTAATAGAGTGAAAATAATCATTCATGAGTTTATTCAACAAGCTTTTATTTTAAAAAATATTTTCTTAATTCTCACCCAAGGATATACTTAATGATTTTAGACTGAGAGGAAGGAGCGGGGAGAGAGAGATGTGAGATAAACATCGATTGGTTGCCTCCACATACGTTGTAACTGGGAATCAAACCCGCAGCCCAGGCATGTTCTCTGATCAGGGATTGAACCCACAACCTTTTGTTGTATGAGACAATGTTCCAACAAACTAAGCCACCTGGCCAGGGCGTTCAAGAGGCTTTTAAAACAGAGCTTTCTATGTGCTGGCTGCTCATACTTTGGATAGAAACATAGGGGCAGAAGGACCTCATAGTCTGGGGCCCAGGGGGAGACAGAAATGTAATAGTCTGTTATGGTGTAAACATAACATCGTGTGTTTATTGTACAAGTAATTGCAACATAATGTGGAATTACAACCATGCGGAATGACCCACACCGGATTGAAGAGAACAGTGGAGGAGGCTGCTTGAATGAGGAGAACATGTGCTGAATTCAAGGATGAATAGGCGGGTTTATCCAGGAGAAAAGGAGAGGCAAAGGGTGACCCTTGCCGGCAAGAAACAGCCCTATGAGTGTGTGTATGAGTGTGTGTGTGATGTAGTTTCGTGTTGCTGCAGGGTGAGACTAGAGGGAAGGCAGGGGCCAGAAAACGCTTGTTGTGTCCCAGGACAGGTCTGGATCATTCCATAGATAAGAGGAAGCTGTGGAAGGGAATGAAGATGGGGAGTGTCTTGATAAGGAGTGCATTTTATCACGTCACTCTGTAGTAATGGAGAGGCTACAGGAAAGATGAGAGTGATAGCAGGGAAATGCGGGGCTTGGGGAATAACAGCTAGTAGGCTCCGAGGAGTTGGGGTCAGAGAGCAGAGTGCTGGGGTCTCAGGCTGGTGAACCGCATGGTGTTCTGACTTGGTAAAGCAGTGGGCTCAGACCGGCAGGGGCCAAGGTACTTCAGATCCGCGTACCCTGAGGAGATGGATGCACAATTGAGTTTAGGATTAAGGCCAGGATGTACCATAGAGGCTGGAGATAACACGAGAGAGAAATTCAGAAGACAAGTGCCAGGTTTTCTGGAGGTCTTGTTGACTGAGGACAAAGGGAAGTCCAGGATTAATCCAGGCAAAATCTGAGTTCTTTGGAACGTTGGTTTGTCAAAATGCCCTAAGGCAAAAAGGACTTCTTGGCCAAATAACTGGGGTTAATATTAGGTCTTTCAGTCTTTAGATTCTTTTTTATTATTTTTTTCTTTTTCTTTTCTTCTCTTCCTTTTTGTATTATTATTTTTCATTGCTGTTCAAGTACAGTTGTTTCCATTCCCCCCCCACCACTCCCTCCCACCTCAGACATCCTCACATCCCATCCTTGATCATACCCCTCTTTGGTTTTGTCCATGCGTCCTTTACACATGTTCCTGAAAACCTCTCCCTCTTTCCTGCCCCTGTCTAACCCCTCCCCCTCCCCTCTGGTTCCTGTCAGTTTGTTCTTTTTTTTTTTTTAATATATTTTATTGATTATGCTATTACAGTTGTCCCATTTCTCCCCCATCATTCCCCTCCACCCTACACACTCTCTCCCACCCACATTCCCCCCTTTAGTTCATGTCCATGGGTCATAAGTTTTCTAGCTTCTACATTTCCCATACTATTCTTGCCCTCCCCCTGTCTATTTTTTTCCCATTATCTATGCTACTCATTCTCTGTACCTTTTCCCCCTCTCTCCTCCTCCCATGCCCCTGTTGCTAACCCTCCATATGATCTCCATTTCTGTGGTTCTGTTCCTGTTCTAGCTGTTTGCTTAGTTTGCTTTTGTTTTAGGTGTGGTTCTTGATAGCTATGAGTTTGTTGTCTTTTCACTGTCATAGTTTTATCTTCTTTTTCTTAGATAAGTCCCTTTAACATTTCATATAATAAGGGCTTGGTGATGATGAACTCCTTGAACTTGACCTTATCTGAGAAGCACTTTATTTTCCCTTCCATTCTAAATGACAGCTTTGCTGGATAGAGCAATTTTGGATGTAGGTCCCTGCTTTTCAAGATTTCAAATATTTCTTTCCAGCCCCTTCTTGCCTGTAAGGTCTCTTTTGAGAAATCAGCTGACAGTCTGATGGGAACTCCCTTGTAGGTGACTGTCCCCTTATCCCTTGCTGCTTCTAGAATTCTCTGCTTCATTTTAATCTTGGCTAATGTAATTACAATGTGCCTTGGTGTGTTCCTCCTTGGGTCCAACTTCTTTGGGACTCTCTGAGCTTCCTGGACGTCCTGGTAGTCTATTTCCTTTGCCAGATTGGGGAAGTTCTCCTTTATTATTTGTTCCAATAAGTTTTCCACTCGTTGCTGTTCTTCTTCCCCTTCTGGGACCCCTATAATTCGGATGTTGGGACATTTAAAGATGTCCCGGAGGTTCCTAAGCCTCTCCTCATTTTTTTGAATTCTTGTTTCTTCTTCGTCTTCTGTTTGGTTGTTAGTTTCTTCCTTCTGGTCCACTCCATTGATTTGAGTCTCAGTTTTCCTTCCATCTCTATCAGTTCCCCATGCATCTTCCTTCATTTCACGGATTGTAGCCTGCATTTTTTCATCTAGTTTGTGAGCAAAATCAACCAAATCTGTGAGCATTTTGATGACCAGTGCTTTGAACTGTGCATCTGACAAGTTGGCTATCTCTTCACTGCTTAGAGGAATTGGCTCTGGGGCTTTTATTTGTTTTCCGGTTTGAGCCATTTTTGGTGTTTTTTTTTTTGTTGTTGTTGTTTTGGTTTCAGTCTGGTTGCAGCTATTACGTAGTGAGGGGGTGGAGCCTTAGGTGTGAGTTTGTTCTTAATTTCACTGTTTCTGGTTATATTTTGCTTTCTTGTTTGTTTCGTTGATCAGGTTCCACTTATAGGTGAGATCATATGGTATTTGTCTTTAGATTCTAATTACAGAGTTGCTTCGCTTATTAAAGGCTCTGAGAATTCAAAAAAGCAACCTATTTTTGTTTAACTTGTTTTCTAAATTTATATATCTACAAAAGCACCCCATGTCCCCAGCACACTTTTGCACCCCCTAAGATCCATGATTCCCCTGTAGAACTGGGTTCCACAAGATAGAATTTGAGGAGACACTGACCGAGAGTGACACCGACGAAGACACTCTCAGAGTGTGATGTGGGGAGAGCCAGGACAGGTCCCTGGAGTCTGTGCAGACCATCCAGTGTTCTTCTTGCACTTCCTTCTCTCCAACAAAACAGTCTTAGTGAGAATCCAGGTGTTGAGCACTGAGCAAGTTCTTACAGAGGATACAGTCCACAGGCAGCTCTTGTCAGCTTCAGACTGAAAGGATCCAGGACAAACCAACCTCAGTGTGTAGCATGGATCACACAAACATGCAGAGAATGAAGGGTCTGTTTGAATGCTAGCTGAGGGACATTAGCAAGAGGTCAGCAGGGCCTTGGGACAAGCATGCAGCAGCCCCTGGAGGGGCTGATTCATCGAGATGAAGCCCAGGCAGGAGGAAGACGCAGTTCACTTCTGAAGCCTGGGTGGGAGGGAGGGTCTGGTCTAGGGTGGATGTAATGGGATGCCTCTGGAGGGTGCAATGGGAAGCATTGTCAAATAGTCTGAAAGCTACAAAGAAAAGAGCCAAAATCATGTCTGCTCTCTGGTGTAGGGAGCTGGCAAAAATGGAGCCAGTAGGTTCTAGTTAATGTGCGAGGGCAAGTATAGAATTCCCTCTTCAATGCTAGTGTCCTGGTGTGTGTGTGCATGTGTGCACTGGCCTGTGCATATTTACTCAGGGTGTGGGTGTGGGTCTGTTGGGAAAATACAGGGATGGGGAAATCCCAGGTACTGCCTCAAACAACAGGCAGGACAGAGCAGGCTGAGACAGCGCATGGGAGCTGGTGATCCAACCACAGTCCCCCACGTCCTGGCCAGGGTGCCCTCGGACATATATCAGAATGATTTTGCCACTCACATGTAGCTATGACAATTGCAGCTATAAACATTGATAATTAGAACAAAGTATTAAGGTCTGATTTAGTTTGCTACCAGTATTTCCCTAACCTTGATAATGGCAATAACTAATTGGACATGGCCTCCTGCTGTTTTAATAATGTGGTGTCATTCGTTTATAAAGATCAGTTAATCCCTGCTTCTTGTTGCTCTCTCTTCATACCATCCTTAAATTAGCTGCTGTCAGAGCCATCCTTCTAAATAGAGCTTGGATCATGTTAGTTGCCTACTCAAAAGAATCTGTGAACTCTCTCTTCCCTTTTAATGAATAAAATCCAAACTTGATGGTATGACATTTGACAACACCCATGAACTGGCTCTTGCCCATCACTCCAAATCTTACTGTTAGCCCATCTCAGAATCCCGTATTCAGAGGTGATGCTCAAAATGTGTAACAGCCAGGAAAATGTGGCACCCATCTGTCAAAATTGGTGGGACCAACCACAGGGGAGGGCCCTTAGGGAGCCCTGCCTTGTCAGGGAGGTCTATGTGGCCCAGGCTCCAGCTGGGATGGTGGTGTGGATACCCAGGGGCTGGCACTGGGCCCTCCACGGCTGGTTCAGAAGCAGTTTGTTGTTTCTGTACATGCCAGCTGAATACCCGCCGGCCTACCTGCACTCCACCCTTCCGTTTTTGTTCTCTGTTCCTTGTGTGGAATGTTGTTTTCTGTCTTCTTGCATGTGAATGGTCACCAATCCCTTTTTTTTGTTCTTCATGGACAAAGAGCCAGATCACATTTCCAGTCTATACCAAGGGCTGACCACGTGACTGGGTTCTAGACTATAGAATATAGGTAGAAGTTGCATGCCAGTCCAAAGTCTGGCTCAGGAAAAACTCACATGAATCCTCCACTCTGTTCTCCAGAATGCCAGCTGGATGTGGAGGAAATGGCAGAACCATGAGAAGATGGGAGCTGAGGCCCTGAATCACCATGCAGAGAGCTGTCCACTAAAACTGGTTTTGACCTGTGAACAGTGAGACATACACCATTATTGCATATCACCATTCCTTCAAATTTATATTGTCTTATGCAGTTCTCTTATTTCATCTGCTGGATTGTATATTCCTTCCATTTATATTCTATATTAAACTCTTAAGGGAAATATTTGAAACATACACTTGACCCACGAACAACATGTGGGTTAGGGGCGACAATTCCAATGCAGTCAAAAACCCACATATAACTTTTGACTCCCCCCAGACTTCACTTGGTATCCATGGGGGATTGGTTCTAGGGTATCAAAATCTTTGGATACCCCAATCCTTCATATAAATAGCATAGAACAATTCATACAGTCAGCCTTTCTTATCTATGAATTTCTAACCTCAGATCACAAATACTGTTTTCGATTTGTGGTTCTTTAAATTTGCTGATGTGAAATCCTGGGCTACGGAAGGCCAACTATGTATGCATTGAAAACAATGTGTGTATAAGTGGACCCATGCAGTTTCAAACTCATGTAATTCAAGGGTTATCTGTATATGAAAAGTATAAAGAATAACGTAGGAGACATACGTATTTGCCAGCCATATGGGACAAATGTTATAATTTACTGATGTTCGCCTCAGATCTTTCTTACGTCATAAAACTTACACCTGCATTTAAAGTTCTCACTCCTCCATTTTCATTAAGCCCACTGCTTTGCAAGTAGTAAGGGTTCAAGAAATGCTTTATGAATGAACATATGAAATTGGACACCAGTGTGTTGTTTTCTCACTGGCAGTAACTGATCTAAATTTTATGTCCTTTGTGACCAAATCTCTGCATTTCCCAGATCATTGGCTAATGTCTATGCCATAGTTTGGCTCCATGCAATGAAGCTGAGTAATTCAGACCTGACTGGAAACCAAATCAGTTGCCCCCACTGACATCAAGACCACATGCACTCGCTGGCCACAGCCTGATGTGACAGGTGAGAGCAATTGGTTGTCTCCAAAATGCCTAAGTACCAGGCATTCTCTGCAAACAAAGTTTAGTTTTCTTTGCAAACTAGTACAGTTCTGATAAAGTTTATTTGAATGTAAACCTTTATAAACTTTGGGATTATAGATCTTTCTATATTTCTGTTATTACATGTATATATCATAGTAATAGATATATAATATAAAACATAAGCTAATAGTATGTTAATAGGTGATGTTATATTATCTATTTCTATTAAATGTTCTATTTCTATCCTACTTCTATATTTTTATCTTTTCTTTAGACACACCTATATAATTACCTCTAACACAAAGCCCTCATTAATGTTGAATCAAAAGGATGTGATAATAAACTTCACTTTCACTGGGCTCTTTGGGGAGAAGGCTATGCCACCATCTAGAAAAAGGTTTTCCAACTTGGCTGCCCCTTAGAATCACCTGGAGAACTTCAAGGATCCCTGCTCCAGGCTGTGCTGTGCATCCCTGTCCCCTCCCCCCGCCCTGTTACATCAGAGTCTCTGGGGCCAGAGCTAGGGTTTCAGGATATTTTAAAACTTTCCAGATGACATCAATGTGCAGTCAAGTTTGAGGAATTGTGGAATTTGTATTTTACAGATAATCTTCATTTTTTTTTTCCAGAAAGTTCCTGGACTATGAAAATTAAGTTGCTTCCTTTATATCAGATAATCAAATGAGTCAGAATGTTATTCTGTTTGACCAGTGCTTCACCATGGCAACACACTGTATCATTTGTACGTGAAGGGGATTTGACAATCCTTAGCCCACCCTCTGCTGTACTGCTTCTCACTGAATAATAAGATTGTAAATAAAATCTTTATTATTACTATTATCAGAAATCACACAATATAACACTGGTTATTTTCTTTCCAGTTGGTGTATTGAAATGAAAGTCATTAAAATTTAATGGCAGGACTACTTGCTATTCATTTCATTTCCTTTGAGAAGAAAGAGTTCTCATTAATAATTTATTTTCTGGAGCCCATCTTGCCATTCTCATTAAATGACACTTAGTGAGTGTAAAAATATCATCCTTTTAAGCACAGAGACAGAAATAACTCAACATTAGGGAAGGCATACCTTGTTTGCCCCCCAAAGAATTTTTAAAGCAAATGTTCATAAGAGTCAAGATCAATCAGAGGAGGCCTGAATTGGGGGATGATTACCAGGATGAATCAGGATGAATGAAAGTCAGAATGGTGCTCCTTACCCCAAATGATGCTGTGATGAAGTGTATGCGCTCTCTAGTTCTCAGAGCAGTTGGGACGTGAGCTTGCTAGCAGGGATGTGCCCATCAGGGTCACGTGTGTCGCAGTTCCAGAGAATGCAGAGAATGCTGTCCCCGATGAGGTCTTGTGACAAGCACCTGTGGTGCAGTGCACAACACAAGTGATTTTGCACAGAGGCCCCTGGTCTGTCCCATTTGAACGGGGTCACTCAACTGTAACGCAAGTTCAGAAGTTCATTCAATGGGACTGGCTCACCTGGCTTCTCCTCTCTCACTATGGACACTCACTGTGACTGGGTGAAGTCTGATGCTTGAAGAGAAACGTTATGGTTTTAGGATAAAGAAAGAGAGGTAGTGAATTCATTGGCAATGAATTTGCTGAATTTCCCTTTGCACTCACCTGTTTTGCCCTAAACATTTAACCCAGATCCATACATCATGGCCTGGAAGATTGAAAAAAGCAAGTCATATTCTAGAGCGTCCCGTTGTCACTCTATTTCATTTTCTCCCGATGACCTGGAGGTGGTCTGGCTGCCATCCCAGCCCCAGATGCCTGCATCCCTATTGCTCTCTTGACTTTTCTGCATTTAGAAAATTGTGCGTGGAAGAGGTGATTGCACCAGGTCAGTTCCTTCTGTGTTTCCTAATGGAAAAGAAATCTCAGCGATCAATTAGCAATAGTGACGCTTTAAAAAAAATAAATAGAAAGAGCATGGAGGATTTGGGGGGCAGTGAAAACACTCTGTGTACTATTATTAGGGGGCAACATGTCACCACACATCTGTCCAAACCTACAGAGCACACAACACCAAGAGTGGCCTGCGATGCACTTTGTTTGCACTTGGGGTGATAAAGATGCATTGATGCAGGTTCATCAGTTTTAACAAATAGGATGTTAATAATGGGAGACACTATGTACATGTGGGGGCAAAGTTATACGGGAAATTCCTGTATATTTTCAAGTTCTATGTGAACCTAAAACTGCTCTAAAATAGTCTTTACAATAATAATAATTAAAAAGAAAAGAATTAGCAATAGTAATACTTAGAATTCTTTTCAAAATGTCAATGTGTCTACCATAAATCTCCCAACCATTTTTTTTGTGGTAAAATATATACAACATAAAATTTGCCATTGTAACCAGTTTTAAGTGGACAGTTGAGTGGCACAGAGTGCAGTCATGTAGTTGGGCAACCATCCCCACTGTCCATCTTCGGAGCTTTGTCATCTTCCTGGACTGGGGAATCTGGGCCCATTACACAATAGCTCTCATTCCCCCTCCCCCGCAGACCCTGGTGACCACCATGCTACTTTCTGTCTCTATGATTTTGACTCTTCTAAGGACCTCATGTAAGTGAAATCCTACACCATTTATCCTTTTTCTAATGGGCTTTTTTCACTTAACATAATGTCTTCAAGGGTCGTCCCTCTTGCAACATGTGTCAGAACTTCATACCTTTTAGGGTTGAATAGATTTCAGTATATGTGTATCCTAGTGATTTATAAATAGAAAAACCAAGCCATAGTAACATTCTACAAAGAGAAATAAAGCACTACGATCCAGTTACTGCATCTCTTGACTAGTGATTACTGTAATTTGTCATCTCCTCTCCTAGTATGAATTTACTACAGCATCAGGACTTAATTTTCTTGATTTTTGTGTGCATGGTACCCAGATTTAAATCTTGTTTGGACGAAATTTATTATATTTCATTTTTTAAATGTTTATTGATTTTATTTTATTTATTTCTTTTGAAGATTTTATTTATTTTTTTAGAGAGAGGGGAAGGAAAGGAGAAAGAGAAGGAGAGAAAGGATGATGTTTGAGAGAGACATCTATCCGTTGACTCTTGTGTGCCCCCGGGAGGGGGACTAGCCCACCATCCAAGTATGTGCCCTGACGGAATTGAACCGATTTGCAGTGCAATACCAACCCACTGAGCCACATCAGTCAGAGCTGTGTATTGATTTTAGACAGAGAGGAAGGGAGAGATAGAGATGAGAGAGAGAAACCTTGATTTTAGAAAGAAATATTGATTGGTTGCTTGCCATTTGAGCTCTGACCAGGATAGAACCTGCAGCCTAGGTATGTGTCCTACTGGGAATCAAAAACCAATCTTTTGGTGTACAAGATGATGCTACAGCCAACAGAGCCACATTGGCCAGGGCAACAACATTTTGTTTAAATTGACAACAAGCAAGTCTGCCCCCTAAGGCTCATCTAAAATGATGGAAAAGGAATGAAAAAGTGAATCATTACTAAGGAAAAAGAACATGTGAAAGGAGAAAACAAGAGGTTGTAGCAGGATTTTGAAAGAAGGAAAGTAGTTGAATGAGTGGCAATTGATAGAGTTGAGCAAAGAAAGAGCTTAAAGAGCTCACTTGTTGCAGAGAATCCCTGAGGCTTCGTGAGGAAGGCAAGGTGAGGGGTGAGTGGAGGGGATGCAAATAAGAGACTTTGCTGAGAGTCTGAACAAGGCGGCAAGACTTTCAGCCCTCTCCTCTGTTCCATGCTCAGTCATCTGGTCATACTACCAGCCAAGAGGGAGTAAGGTTAGTGAAGAAATTGGCCAATAGATATTTGGGAATCAGAGATAAGGATGGGAGAAAGAGGAGCAAAAACAAGTAGACTAAGTAAAAGTCTGATAACAAATGGCGAGATGCCCTCCCCTGATTCTTTTCCTTGCCTCACTTCAATAATTCAGGAAGATTGCAATGTTGGGGTTCTTCTCCAGAGGAAAAAAAAACAGCCCCAGAGAGAAGACAGTAACCTTGGGGATCTTCCAGTGAAACGGCTGATTCCTTTCCTGATCACCTGACAAGGAAACTCAGGAGTTGACAAGTGCTTCCCAGGCAGTTTCCAGTCATTTTCAGTGTCTTGCTCTGAACAGATAACTGAGGGGCCCTCTAACATGAGAAGTAGAGATCAAAGTTAACAGGAAAAAAGCATGCAAAGAGAGTATACATAATGCAGAGAATGAAAACATTAAAAATTCTAATTAATATTCTCAAAGGAAAAAACTCAACGTGCTATGAAAAACAGAGAAGAAAGCAGTATCATAAGTAAAAATTAGTAGATAGTAAGAACAAAGACATTGAAATAGAAAAACAATACAGAAACATAAACTTAGAAAATATATTGAGGAGATCTATTTTCTGACCAATAGTAATTTCAGAAAGAGAAACTGAAGAAAATGTGGGGAAGGAATTATCAAAGAAATAATGGCAGAAGAACAGAAGGATCCATCCATCCATCCATCCATCCATCCACTACTGAACAAGTATTTGTTGAGTGTCAAACTTTCTCTTAAAGGGGATACAGTAGTGATCAAAATAGATAAAAAAATATATCTGCCCTTGTGAAATTTATGTTCTAGTAGGGGAAATAGATAAAATATAGGGTATACTGATGATAAGTGCAAAGAAAAATATCTAGCATGTAAGGAAGAAAGTGTCAGGAGAGCTTGCAGTTTTGGATAGGACATCCAGTGACCGTCTCCCTGAGAAGATGACATTTGAACTGAAGGAAATAAAGGAGAAGGCATGTGGATCTCTGGGAGAGGGTGTCACGGGCAGAAGATTGAAGGTGGCATATGCCGTATTGATACGACACTACAACCGGTATTCGTGGAGAAATAAGCCAGAGAAAAAGCAGTAGGAGATAAGGTCAGAGATGGGGTGGGGCTGGGGCTTTATTCATTGTGTTAGGGATTTTGATTACAACTCTGAATTACTCCATGTCAGTTTATAAACCTCATTTCTTTTTAAATGGTTGCAGATTACTTCATTGTATAATTGCACCATGGTTTTTTCAACTGGTCTGTTTGGGCATTTAGATGGTTACCAATATCTTGCTTAGAATTTGTGGAAGTATACTTTCAGGGTAGATTCCTAGAAGGTGGATTGCTGAGTCAAAGCATAAGTACGTACATAGTTTGTTATCTATTCCCAATTTCCTTCCACTCCATCACGTAAAACAAGGGCATAGCATTGTGATCTACTACCGGCGGTGGGTTGGAGTGCTGGCATCCTCAGAGTCTCCCCAAGTGTGTTGTCAAGCTGTTGATACATTTCCAAGTGTGAAATTTTAGCTTAGTGAAGTTTTAATTTTTGTTTCTCTCTGTATGAGAGAAGGTGAGTCTTTATATGAGGGTTTAATGGCCATTTGTCTTTCTCTGTAAAATTTGTGTTCTTTTCTTTTTTGTTTTTTCCCCTTTTATTTTTTAAAAGAGCTCTTTATATACATATTAAGAAGATTAAATTGCAAATGTTTTATAGTGTGACATTTGTCTTTGACTTTGTTTATGGGGTTTTCCCAGGTAGAAAAAAAATGGGTGTAATATTAGTTGGTAAAATTTATCATTCTTCTCTTAATTGCTACTAGATTTTGACTCATTCACAAAAAAGTTTCCTTTACATGCAGATTATATGCAGTGTGTTAGAAAGGAAGTCACTCATATTTCTCATATTCCCTGTACTTCCCTTTTTAAAAATATTTTTCTGGTTCAGTGCATGAAGTAAGATCCAATTTTATCTTTTTTCAAAGGGTGATCCTGTTGTCCTACTTGTGCTAACAAGTCCATCTTCTCTCCCTCAATTTGAGGTGCCTTCATCATAATAAGCCAAATTTTCACGTGCACTTGTGGCTGTTTCTACATGATCAGTTATGTCCCATTAGGTTATCTATATTCCTGCTAGTACCACATCTTAATAATAGAGGCTTAATAATAGTGCTTTCCCTCATTTTCCTGTAGAAACTTAGAAGCCCTGATTTTGTTTAAAAAACGTGAACTTCAAAAACTCAGGAAATTGGATAGAACAATATAATGAACAGCAATATACCCAATACAAAGTTTTGTCAAATCTTCTTTTTTTCTATATTTGCCTGAGATCATTTTTCTTTTAATAGGAAGAGAACATAGCAAATATACTTGGAATGCCTTGTGTCACCCTCCCCAGCCACCAGCTCCTCCCCTCCCAGTAGATACAACCATGACATGGGTAGTTAGAAATATCACATATGCTTTTATGCATATATATATATATATATATATATATATATACCTCATCCAAGGATATGTTCATTGATTTTAGAGAGAGAAGAAGTGGGGGGAGATAGGACAGAGAGACATTGATGTGAAAGGGAAACATTGATCAGTTGCCTCCTGTATGCATCCCAGGTGGGGATTGAATCTACAGCCTAGGTATGTGCCCTGACCAGGGATTGAACCCGCAATCTTGTGGTGTAAGGGGTGATGTTCCAACCAACTGAGCTACTCAGCCAGGGTTAGATATTTAATTGTCTTTAAACAATGTATTATTGCCTTGGGTGTTTATAAATTCTTTGTAAGCATTTTAGTGTATATATCCTCCTGCAAATTGCTTTTGCTGTGGGTTTATTCATTTTTATTTCTGAATAATATTCTGTTGTTTATCTACAACTCAATTTGTTTATTCATTCTTCTAATAATAGACATTTGGTTCTTTTCAGAGTTTTTTTCTTTCCTATCAGAACCTGCTACAGTAAGGATTCTCACATGTCTCCTTGTTGCCAGAATGAGCGTTTCCACAGGATGTGTCTTGGAGTAGAAACCCTTGGTCACGCTGTTGAGTAACTTTCCAATGTGACTGTGCCTGGTGCCAGTGCTGAAAGAGCCTCCGGGAGTCACCGCACAGGCACACAGCCACCAACACTAGGCTCATCAGATTCGTACGTTTTTTGTGCTCTGGTGTCCTTTTTCCTGAGTCTTCATGAGGCGAGTACAGAATTATTTTTGAATGCTGATCCATACTCTGTATGAAAACTATATGATTCACAAAGATATTCATAAGTAATAAACTCTTGAGGATATAGCAATTTCAAATCTCCCTTTACTAAAGAAATTGCTCATAAATTTTAGCATGTAAATGATAGCAACAATGTTTTATTAATATAATATAATAAATATAATATAATATGTTATATTAGTAGATAATATTAATAGATTATATTATATTAAAAAGAATTTGATTGGGTATTTCATTAAAACCTTGCATAAAGAATCTTAGTCTTTGCAGCAGCCCTGTGGAACAGGAATAAGTAAATTTATTTATTGGATGGACTCTGAGAGTTCTCAAGGACTTTCCCAAGTAGCAGAGGTTTTAGGTCATAGGCGGCAAACACAAGGTCCCTTGGGCTGAATCAGGCCCTCCACCTTGTTTTATCCCGCCCAGCACCTTATTCCTACCCGGAGGCAGCGCCGAGCTCCTTGCCCCTAGTTAAGGAGTAGTTACATTTATACAGTCCTGAAATTACATTCGGCCCTTTGAAGGCAACCGTGAGATCGATGTGGCCCCCGGTGAAAATGAGTTTGACACCCCTGCTCTAGGCTGTGCAGGCAGATTTGAAATCCATCTTAGGGGTCATGCGGTCTGACATCCCTGTGGTGTCACATTGTCCTCATCCTGCATTGTCTCCCGTCTGCGATGCTCATTACCCTTTTTGGTTTATGTGCTGTCACCTTGCGGTCTGCTGAGTCATTATCCATGGGCAAGAGTCTGTCTTCCCTGTACTGCCCCCTGCAAACTGCTGGCTGCCTGCTCCAGTCGATACACAGGAGGGCTGTGCTGCAGCCATCTGACCCTGCTCGCCTCAGGCTCAGTCTGCAGCACTTTCTTTTCTGGTTGGAGTTACTCTCTTTGCAGATTCAGTGATCTCCTCCAAAACTTTGCTAAGGCATAGCTAAGGGAATTACTAAGCTGTAAAGACTGAATCCAAACCGAACCAAAACCCCAAAATAACCAAACATTGACCTCACTGCAGGCAGAGTTTTCAGTCTCTGCTTCTCCTTGGGATTCTTCTGGTCATGCTTTCCCTAGCATGTGGCCAGGCACCAGCCCCAGGGATTGCCAAAGGGATGGCCTTGACCAAGCCTGCCTCTTCAGGTGCGTTTTCTCCTGTGGCCTAAAGAGAAGGAAGCAAGCTCTCCAGGTCTCAGAGCCTCCTCCCAGCCAGTCTGATGACCATCTGAAAAAGCGCAGCTCTGCACACATGAAGACTGCGCTCCTTTTCTCAAACTCTCCAATCCCGAGCAGAAGAGGGGCTTTCCCTCACAGCCCAAAGGCCCTCCAAACTGAGTCCCAACCCTCCCCCAAGCAAAAGGGCTGAAAACCTCTCCAGGTTGTAGATTTGCAGGTTTGGGGAAAAACTGAGATTGAGTCTTTGTTGGGGAACTTCATCACAATTTGAGGAAAGAAGTGTGTAAGTTAAAATAACATAGCACTGATGCACGTTTTGTTAAATTTATTGAATTGAATGATTTTCCTTGGCACAAAAATTTATTTGAACATTGAAGTGTATTAGGAGATTTCCCAGAAAGAAGTCAAAGGGCAAGTCTTAGGGCAGGGCATGTCATGCAACAGCTGCCCGTGGTTAGCTGGAGAGAGAGTTCTAGAATGCCACTGTTACCCATTCCACTCAGGATGGGTATTCGGTGGAAAGGGGCACCCTGCCTGGCATCTTACTTGGTTTTCCAATTCCAACTATTTTATTTTTGTCAATTTACCTGAGAGTGGGAGAGGAGGAGTATCCCACTCAGAAATATATTTAAACTAATCCCAGTTACAAGAAATTTATAAACCCAACATATTAATTGACTTGTTGAAAACAGTTAGTGTAGCCCTGGCTGGTGTGGTTCAGTGGATTGAGCGCCAGCTTGTGAAACAAAGGGCTGCTGGTTTGATTCCCAGTCAGGGCACAGGCCTGGGTTTCAGGCCAGGTCCCCAGTAGGGGGCATGTGAAAGGCAACTACACATCGACGTTTCTCTCCCTCTTTCTCCCTCCCTTCCCCTCTGTCTAAAATAAATAAATAAAATAAAATCTTAAAAAAATGATTAGTGTAGATAGGTCCAGAATAATTTATCTACAACCTATAATCTCCAAATACTTAGTAGGAACAAAACTTTCATGAATTAATGGGGGGTATTTAAAGTCTCCTTTAATCTTCCTTCATGTGAATATTCATGAATTGCCCTGTAAAATGTGTGTTTAGTTGCTGCCCCAAATTGCTAGGGTGTTACATACTGAGTACAATGTATATGCCCTGAGTGTTTTCTTTCTAAAATTTGAACATGTTTGCATTCTGAAGCATGTCTGGCCCTGAGGGTTTTGAGTGAGGGACCGTGGGTCTGTGCTGCCCAATCATGGGGGTCTTACACCCAACACTCAGGGCCATGGCATCAAAGGGCCCAGGTATCAAAGTGCTCGGGAAACGGCCAGGCTCTGAAGCTAGCAGGGCAGGATGGTACCTGCTCAGAAGGAGCTGGGTGTGTACCTGGCTTGTGAGGAACCTGAGAAAAATCATTCTTGCTTGTCTGAGCGAAGCCCACTTTATAACCAGACCCCTCAGCCTGTTGGTCTGTTTTTCCCACAAAGCCCTGGATAAACCCTAAAACTTTCCTACTGACACATTATTATATGTCCATGTTCCCTATCAGTGACCAACGGTCTCTGTCACTGAAGGACTGCTTTGAAATATTTAGTCATTGAATTGTAGCTTTATTTGCAGGGCTGTCTCTCTGTAGGTCTTCTTTCTAAACTTTATTGAGATGCGGAAAAGGGCCCACCTCAAAGTGTACAGCTCAGTGGTTCTCTACACATTGAATACATCTGATTACTAACACCAGATCAAAACCCTCAACATCCCCAGCTCCCCACGACTCTCCTTCTGCTGTCTTCCACTCACTTCCTGGGACTCATCCTTGTCTTCTTGACAAGTGCTGGAGCAGGCACTGTAGCTATTTGGAAGATCTGTTGGAGACCCTTTACTTTCCCTAGCCACATTTGCAAAACATCAGTTAATGAGGTTGACACACTGGAAATATCTACACAGATAGCTAATTCCTTTCCTTTGTGTGAATTCCAGTGATTTCTGTGAGACAGCCCTTCCTGACCTGTCACCCAGTGATGGGATGCATCTTACTTGCGGTCTGCCATTCTCGTGCATGGATGACACTGTTTACCAAAGACTTCAGGCAGGTAAAGAGCTTCTGGGCAGGGTATGCAAAATTGAGAGGAAAAAAGTGTCCTGTTTTCTGGGAAAATCTAAAGTATAAGAACAAGATGTGACAGCGGTTAGCAGATAACTGTTGTTTTGGCCACTGAAGCCTACGTTTCTGCTAAAGCAGCAACTCACCTCATGGCAGCCCTCCCATTGGCAGTGGGGATCCCCCTTGTCTTTGGCCCATGCACTTGAGGGGTCTGCTTCCCACTCTGAGGAAGGGGTTGGTGGAGCAGAAGACCTGCCCCAAGCTTATCAGGACATTGTGGCAGTTCCTGGGCCATAAACTGTAGCCAAGAAGGGGCTTGGTTTTCAGCTTGCTGTGTGAGGGCGCCAGGGTAGCAATCTAGCTTTGTTCAGCCTAGTGAAAGGAGAGGCCCTGGGCCTTCCCCTTCCCTAGTATCTTGGGTTTCTGTGAGTGTCCAAGTCATCGCTCTCTATTTCAGAAGACTAAAGTGATCCTGAAATGGGCACTGTCCCTAAAGCAAGGTTTACCCAAACTGCTGATATCTGAAGTGGGCTGCTTCCATTCAATTCAAAGGCCCTGCACAGGCTGCTGAGGGGAGGACAT
Organism: Glossophaga mutica; assembly: GCA_039655065.1. Classification (NCBI taxonomy): domain Eukaryota; kingdom Metazoa; phylum Chordata; class Mammalia; order Chiroptera; family Phyllostomidae; genus Glossophaga; species Glossophaga mutica. The sequence goes on from CM077311.1 coordinate 60,890,004, forward strand.
GTCCCTGTCTGGCCGGAGAAGGAAGGCACTACTCATGCTGCCTGCACAAGTCACAGGCCAGCCTCCCTGGGTCAGTCGTGGTCTCAGCGAGAGAGACCTGAGCCTTCTGGTGCTGTAGGTGAGGTGCCCAGCTGTCTGAGTTTGGCTTGTCCTTGACAGCGAGGCCCACCTCCCCACGTGATGCTTGCAGCCCAGAAGCACATAGCTCGTGAGGTCCGTCTGTCCTCCTCTTGTTCCTTCAATCTTCCGGCTTCCCAGCCAGGGAAGTCTTCCACTTCTCCCTCAGGGCAGGGAGGGCCGCCTCATACAAACAGAAAACACTTAATCTTTTTACCAGGACTGAACCATTTAATGAGAGCAGTTGCAACAGATCTCCAAAACTAGGAGTGCGTCCAGGCCTAGGTGATCCAATTTTGAAAATATTGTTACTTCATTGGGGAGAGAGAGAGAGAGAGAGAGAGAGAGACTGAGACCAAGACCGGGACTCAGTGCCTAAAGATAAAAAAAAAAAAGAATGTTCAAAAAAAAAAAAAATAAATAAATAAAGCTTCCAATTTTTTTTTAAAGATTTTTTTTCTCTTTTAGATTTTATTTATTTATCTTTGGAGGGGAAGGGAAGGAGAGAGGGAGAGAAACATCAATGTGTGGTTGCCTCCTGCATGTCCCCTGCCGGGAACTGGCCTGGCAACCCAGGCATGTGCCCTGACTGGGAATCGAACCGCGATCCTTTGGTTCGCAGGCCCGCGCTCAATCCACTGAGCTACACCAGCCAGGGCCCAATTTTGGAATAACAGCTTTCTACAAGCATCAGTCACTTCAGCCTGTCAATTAAGGCTAAACTCTAACTCTTTAGTTATAGCTTTAATCACTTAAGCCTGCCTGTCAATTAAGGCTAAACTCTAACATCTGAGTTCTATCATTCCCCTGTTAGTTTTAATTATATTTATAGGGTTAGTTTACAAACTAAAACAACATAAGATACAAAAGCTGCACAATTTTGGAAGAATGGCAGGCTTCTGCTTCATGTTGGAACCAGGAAAATAGCTAAAGGACTGTCCCTGTGAGATTTGGCTGTCCAAGAACAGAGAACAAAGAACTTGAGGCAGATTACCATTTAAGGAGATGTTTAGGTTTAAATTTCCCATTCCCCAAACCCTGCAATGTATAGATCCCTCGCGCGCCAAAAGATAGCCAATAGCTAACAGCCACATCTGCTTCTGTGAAATGCTTGCTTGCTTGCGTCGATAAAAAGGCTTATCTGTAAGCGTTACGCACGACTCTCCTCTGCAGCTCTTCTGAGCATCGGGTCTTTGGACACTCTGGGAGTTCGCCCCTGCGCAGGTTAAAAGTTTTGGCCAATAAAGTAACACCTTTGAGTCCTAAAAGTTCCTGAACATCTGTTTCTCGCGTCGGTGAAAGCAACACTTCACAGTCTGTTCCCTCTAGAACACCCAAAGAAGACTCGCCCTGCCACTCTGCCCAGCCAGCCGGACCCTAGGCTGTGCCCAGAGTTCCTTCCTTCCCATCCAAAATGGAAACTCTCGAAACTGCAGCATGATCATGCAAGCACCCTGAGGAAGAGAGCTCCAGAGAGCCAGCACCGCTCCAAGAGGGAGAATGCTTTGTGTTTAAATCTTCTTGCCCATAATTCCGTTTGTTCTACAGGCATCCAGCTTCTCAGCAAATCCCTCCTAAACCATTTAGTTGCCTTGGCAACCTCCTACTAGAGACCCTCCAACTTCTCCCCAGTGATCTAATCAGATCTCTCCTTATCGCTACCTTTGTGGGATAAAATGGGAAAAAACAGCACATGCACATACAATATAATATAAAGCAAGAGAATCAGAAACACGTAATTAGTCTTTGTCTGAGGGGCATGTTTTTGTTTTGGATTACTAGAGTTTATAGTTGTGCTTTTGAAATTATTATAATTAACATTCATGTTTCTAGCTAATAACGTTGCTCCCAGTTTAGAGGATGAAATTAAATCTGTCTTCCAATGTGTATTTTGCAGCATACTAATTCTGTGGGATTTTTGGCTTACACAAAGAAGTCCTTAGTCAATACATTTCGGGAATACCAGATTAAACAAAGTTAAACTGTTTTCTCAGTCTATAAAATGTGACTGTATCCACATACTTCCAGGAAAAATATGGAGTTACAGCATTTCTCAAAATTATTGGATTCCAACACCATATTTTTCTTTAATCTATCCTGTGGACTAAAGTTTCTCAGGAGAGCAGTTTTTGAAACACACCGAAGATCTCATGTTCATGTTTCATCCATGTTTCCCAGGTGTTTCACCTCCTTCTCAAGTTTAGGAATCACTTTCGTGTGTCACCCGGAAAAACTAGATCACTAAACAATAGACCTAATGTGGCAAAGACTGACTATTGTTCCCCAGTATTCATTCTCACCTTCTCCCTTTGATAATAAAACCCCTAAGTTTTAACTGTGCACGGAGCTGAGGAAAAAGTCAGCCTTTCAAGCCCCATTTGCACTAAGTAAGAATGTTAACTGCATCCTGGAGGAACTGATGTGAGAAACTTCTGTGTTGTGCTCTCAAAGGAAAGGGGCATATTTTCAACTTCTCCTTTTCCTGTTTTCACTGGCTGGAATGCAGTTGTGATGGCAGGAGTTGGAGCAGCCATATTGGGGTTGGAGATGAAAGCCTCAAGTTGAGGATGATAGAGAACTATTATAGAAATAGCCTGAGACTCTCATGATTGTGGAGCCACTATACCTGCTCCGAAGAGTCTACCTGGTGTTTATGTAAAAGAGAAATATACTCGAATCTGGTTCAAGCCAGTTTTCAAAATTGTGGAGTCTTTATTATAGTAACTACATTGGTATCTTTACCAACCACTGAGTGTGTGGATCAGGAGCAATAAGGAACATGTAAAGAGAATGACAACCCTGGGTGCTGAATATATTTAAAACAGGTTTAACTGTTCACTGGTTAAAGAGCCAGATGGGATGTTTTTCTTTCCTAATTATTTATTCTGCTTTCTTATTGTGATACGCTCTGTAAACAGGATGCATATTAACTGTGACTTGTCTTCCTCCTGAGGCTTTGGTAAGCCTACCGAAAGAATTCATTTACATCATTTTCTTTTAGCTTGTTTCTTCAGAGTTCAAGGTGAAAATTTTGATATACTGTTTTTGCAATGAGTGAATTCTTCATTTTCTCAGCCCAATTTCCAGAAGAAATGAACATTTAGGAAGCGTGACAGACCTGAGTTGTCATTTCTATCTCTGTGTCACCTGGGACCGAAGTCCAATCAACCAGGCATCTGTTCAAAAGCTAGTTCATAGCCAGCTTTGTGCCAGATGCTGTGGCAAATCCAAGACAAAGTCCCTGCTATCCAACAGACTCCGAGCTGGGTTTCTGCCCTGCTTTCAGGGGCTGCTTTTGCACAGCTTCGCTCTATGGTTCTCCTTTCCGTGTACCGTGTTGCTGATGGGACGAACCAGTCAACAAGTACCAAACTCCTATTGTGTCGCTGGTGTTGCCGTAGGTATCACAGAAGTTGTAAGATACAGAAAACATGATCCTTTAAGACTAATTACACCATTTCATGTAACAATTAGCAAATGACAAAATGCAGTGTATAATTAATTGGTACTGATTTAATGGCTATGGGCATCTGGGAGGTCAGTTTTTCAGTCCAATGCATGACATATTTCTAATAATCTCCCCAGTCAAACTTTCTGTAGTTCTCTGTCAAAGACTGATTTCCTCCCAGAGGGATGAGCCAGGAAGAGTCAGGTGTGAGAGCAGACTGTGGAGTGAAATGGAAAGGGTTTCTCCTTCCCCCTCCCTCTGCTGGTCTGGTCATGATCTCTCCCATTTGTTATGTTCACCGTTTTCTGGGTTTGCAAAATGACTTTCGGTGTCAGAGAACATGTTCAGACCATCAGAAAAGAAAACCAGGCCACCAGCTTTGATGGAGATAAATCAACCTCTTTTCCAAATAATTTGCTTGTGCCTGCTGGTGATGCCTTTGTGACTGATTGAAATGTCTGGGCGGTTGCCAGACCCACACTTTCTGCATGAGGCCCTCTCACTTTGATACTGACTGCAGCCTCTGCAGGCAGGAACAATCACCGAATCCTGCTCTAAGGTCATTATGCTTCTCAGTCACCTCTAGTCCCCAGGCATTCCACCATTTAAGGCAATTTACCTTTGACACTCATTATACACAGGATCACCCTGGGTGTGTGGAGTTTCAGTGCTCAAATGGCATAGACGCAGAGGTAAGGGAGCAGAATATTTTGAAGATAAAGTTAAGCTCTAACAACTTTTTTCTGTATGCAAACATTACAAATACTTCAAGTTTGTGACTTTCCCATGTGTGGTGTTGTTAAACAAAAATTATCCTCACACCCATTATGACAGCAAAGCAGACTGTCGTGATGGGGTGGGGACCACTGAGATGGGGTTTGCAATAGGGACTCCGAATATAACAAGGTGAAGTGGAGATTTATAGGCAAGAGTTGGAGAGAGGGGGGTCCATCAGTGGGTAGAAAATGACCAACAGGGGAGGGTCATTTTTTTGCTAAACTGACCTAACAGGATTTTTGCTGAAGGCCACCCAGGGTGGTCAGGTATCACTGTGGGGGAGGGGGAGGAGAAGGATGATCAGATATTGTAACCGGAAAAGACATTCCGGCATTCCGGCTGTCTGTCACTACCAAATCCAATAAGCAATGACAGCAATCGAATCTTTATGGGCGCTTTATTCAGATGGCTGGCGATCTGAGAAGATGGAGGGTTCATACCTAACAAACCATCTTCCCTTCTCTTTCCTGGCCCGATCTTTTATAAGGGAGGTGGGGGAGGACAAACAAGGTTCTGTGAGGGCTTTGAACTTCAGGGAGGATTAGGTGAGCGAAGTGGCAGCCTTCCTGTTCTGGGCAGTTAGCTGTTCCCAAGGGGAGGGGAAGCGTCTGTCTCCCAATGGATACAAAGGTCCAGATGCCTCCAACAGGTCCCCAGGCGGTAATCTCTAGCCAGCGCCCCAGGAGGCCGGCTGTTTCCCAGGAGCCAGGATGGGCCTTATCTGCAGTTTCTGAAACAAAAGCTTTAACGTACACATTACTTGCTAGACTTATAACTTTTTCCTTAAGCTAAAATTTTCCAGGTCTTGAGTCCCCTATCAATATCAGATATTGAGGGCGGGAGGATTCTGGCCAAACTGATCTAGCTGGATTCTTTTTTTTTTTTTTTAAGACTTGATTTATTTTTAGAGAGAGGGAAAGGCAGGGAGAAAGAGAGAGAGAAACACTGATTCTCCAGAGAAACAGATCAGTTGCCCCTTTCAAGCCCCCAACGGGGGCTGGGTACCTGGCTCAAAACGCAGGTGTGTGCCCTGATAGGGAATTGACCCAGTGATCTCCTGCTTTGCAGGACGATGCCCAACCCACTGACCCTCACCAGTCAGGGCTAATTTAGCAGGATTCTTGCTAAAATTGGGCTCTTGAGGACACACTCAAGGACAGGGCCATCAAAAAAAGGGCTCAGAGGGGCCAACGTAGAATTCGATTAATTGGAGAGTCTTTGTGGTACGTCCAGCAGAGTTCCCAGAACTCTGCTGGAGGGGGAAGGACTAAGCACAGTATGATTGGAGGCAGAAGTTTTGTGAAGGGAAATGTGGAAAGAAAAGACCCTTTGAGCACCTGCTCCACAACAGGCACATACTTCCCTTCCCTTACCCCATTTGATCCTCGAAAGAGGTAGGTACAATGATTTTACCGAAAAAGAAATTGAGATTAAAGAAGATTACCTAATGCCCAATGGACGGAGAAGTGGGACTCAAACCCATGTCTGCCTATATCCTGGATAATGAGCAATCAGAGGTGACTGTTTGGGCTGAAGATGGAGGGTGCTCCCCAAAATATCTTGTGCTGTTTAAGGTCTTTGGGACTGCCTCAAGCACCTGGTCGGGGAGTTGTACAGGGGAATGCACATGATGCATGGCACAGGATTTTTCTGACAACCTAACAGGATGGTGGAGCACGTGAAATGATTTTGGGTTTAGGGAAGACGTGAAATTTGTTGTGTGCTAATGTTGCAGACTACGATTTTTGTGTACACGTGTAACATGACCCAGTGTAGTCATATGAGTGTGAACACAATGCTGTCCCCTTGTCAGCTGTAGGTGTCACTCTAGGATCTGGGTTAGAGCGATCCTGAAGAGCTGCAGAGGCCTGGCTCCACCGCTTTCTTTTTCAGCTGACTCACAGGCAATTTTCTGTTTCAATGGCAGCCGTTTTTTTTTTTTTTTTTTTTTTTTTTTTGTGCGGGAGGTGGGAGGGGAGCAGGAACTGCTGCAGAGAACAAAACCTTTTAATACAGACGTTCGGAGGACCAGGAGGTTGAGAGGTTTTCTGCAGATGCGCATATCTGAGCTATTGCCCTGATGCCCATGCACAGAGAGCACACACAAAGGAAGGCTTTGTGACACGCAACAAGCTTTCACAGGGCAGGGTTTTTGTCCTGCAGACAGAAACTCTCTAGGAAAAAATTCCCCCCAATGTATTTCTGTAATTATCACAGGTGGTGGGATATATTTGCTCAACCTCATGGTGGGTACATTGTGTTTTTATCCTGGAGGAAATTCAGATACAAGACAATGATGGAGATGAATAAAGATTCCTGAGGTTAGATAGCTGTGTACGTACAGCATGCTTCCTGCCACAGAGGCCAATAGGGAGCAGACCAAGCAGTATGAAAGGCCAAGGGTAAGAGGGAAAGGGGACTGGCCCGCTGCCCTTCTCTGTTACTTCAGAGCCACACAAGTATTCTGAATATTACAGGCAAAGAGTTCCTCTTCTTTACTCTCTGTAGTGATTTAACAATTCTTAGACTTTTTTTTGCTGTGAATGTTGGTTTGAGAAGAATTGCAGCAGACTGCAAAAAAAATTGTTGTTTTGATTCACAAATGGGGTGTTTTGAAGTTAGCACTAAAAATGTGTTCAAACAGTGTGCAAACTAGACCCCAATGATTGAAGAGCAGCAAGCAATCTGCTGCTCTTCAATGTTGGGCATGGGATTTAGTGACTGCAGAGCGTAGTAGTGGCTAGGGCCATGCTGGACTACATTGGGGTAGATCCAGCGGAGTGGGGAGGCAAGGAATTTGAGTCAATTCTTGAGCAATTCACATCCCGACAGCTTCAAAAATCACTAACAACCTCCTTCCTGCTAACTAGATTTTCTGGGAAGTCATCACTTCTGAGACTTGAAACCCACAGCTTGTCTATACGAACGTGACTGCACTGCTCTGCTGTCTGCACTGATGCAACTTTTCTACTCTCTTCATTAATGTGCTTTACTATTCTTGTAATCGGAAAAGACACCGGCGTTCGGGCTGCCTGTCACTACCAAATCCAATAAGCAATGACAGCGATTGAATCTTTACGGGCGCTTTATTCAGATGGCCAGCGATCTGAGAAGATGGCGGGTTCATACCCTAACAAACCATCTTCCCTTCTCTTTCCTAGCCAGAATTTTTATAAGGGAGGTGGAGGAAGACAAACAAGGTTCAGTGAGGGCTTTGAAATTCAGGGAGGATTAGGTGAGCGAAGTGGCAGCCTTCCTGTTCTGGGCATTTAGTTGTTCCCAAGGGAGGGGGAGCGTCTGTTTCCCCGTTGATACAAAGGCCCGGATGCCTCCAACTGGTCCCCAGGCAGTAATCTCTAGCCAGTGCCCCAGGAGGCTGGCTGTTTCCCAGGAGCCAGGATGGGCTTTATCTGCAGTTTCTGAAACAAAAGCTTTAACATACACATTACTTGGTAGGCTTAATAACTTTTCCTTAAGCTAAGATTTTCCAGGTCTTGAGTCCCCTTTCATTCTGAGAACTCTTGCTCAATAGGAAGGCAGTTGCAAGTAACTCTTGTATTCATTTCATGAACTTCTTGAAAAACCCAGGTCAACATCAGACTACTGTGCTTTTCAATAGTAGTATCAAATAAGCATTTACTCTATAAAATCTCTTCAAAACCCTTACCTGAAAACCTTCGCCTTTCAGTGTCCACCTGTCCTAAACTAGTATATGGTGATTCTTACCACGTCCTAACAAGACCCAGCATTGCCAGGCCTGCTTGAAACCAAAGCCTCAGTCTCAAAGAGATCCCAACTTGGCCCTAGCCATCTGAGACTAAGTAGTGTTCTCTCTCCCCAGTGAACAGAGCAGCTTATCTCATCCATCAACAGGCTGTTTAGGTGGTGTTTCCATCACCACCAGCAATGCCCTTGATCGCTCATTTGCATCTGCTTACTCATCCTTACTTTCATCCTCAAATTCTCGTGGCTCTTGGAATTCTACACTCTCCTTGACCCTTTCTACTTAGAAAGCATCTCATTTTTCAAGAATCCCCATGAACATATCTACACAGACTATGAAATTATACCTTCAGCAAGATCTGTTTTTTCTCCCTACAACAAATGTTTTCCTCTTTACCATTTCTTTGTTGTCACTAATTCAGCAGGTTCCTGACTCCCTTGCCTTCTTCCCTATTTCTGATAATAGCATCAAAAGACAGTCAGATTTGAAATCTTTTTATTATCTTGGACTCATTCCTTTCCTTCATTTCCTATAAACAACCAGTCACTAATTTCTCTTAATTTACCAAAAAAAAAAAAAAAATCCCAAATAAACATTTGTATTGCACTTCTTTGTATTTCCACCATTGTCCACCCAGTTTAGGTGTGTACTTTGTGGTCTTTAAATTTTACTGTGTGCATAGGCTCCTTTGAGGTTTCATTATGTAACCAGAAAAGACACCAGCGTTTGGGCTGCCTGTCACTACCAAATCCAATAAGCAATGATAGCAACCGAATCTTTTATGGGTGCTTTATTCAGATGGCTGGTGATCCGAGAAGATGGTGGACTCATACCCTAACAAACCATCTTCCTTTCTCTTTCCTGGCCAGATCTTTTATAAGGGAGGTGGGGGAGGACAAACAAGGTGCGGTGATGGCTTTGAGATTCAGGGAGGATTAGGTGAGCAAAGGAGTAGCATTGGTGTTCTGAGCAGTTAGCTGTTCCCAAGGTGGGGAGGGTGGTCGTTTGCTCTCCCTGGAACAAAGGTTCGGATGTCCCCAGGCGGTAATCTTCCGGCTGTAATCTTCTGTCAGCGCCCCAGGAGGCCGGCTGTTTCCCCAGGAGCCAAGATGGGCCTTATCTGTAGTTTCTGAAACAAAAGCTTTAACATGCACATTACTTGCTAGACTTATAACTTTTTACCTTAAGCTAAATTTTTTCAAGTCTTGAGTCTCCTGTCAATTAGAATTTACAAATCTCTTTTTTTTTCCAGAAAAGTATAACTGTACACATACACAGAAAATTTTGCTATACCCGGAGGTTCACAGAACTCCCAAAGTCCAAATTCTTGTTCTCACAGTTCTCTCTGATACCATCCTTCTTATTCCATTCATGTGACATCCATATTACTCTTTAATAATGTCATCCCTATAAATGAGTGGTAATGGCTCCTTATAAACTTTAGAATAAAATCTGTAGCTCAGCTGGGCATTCTGAAAGGCTTTTTCAATCCTCTGAATGGGACTCGAATGGTCCTTTGACCTAAAATGACTCATCATCTTACCTGGGAGGCAGAATTTATTTCTGAACTAATTGGACCACAATTATATTATAAACCAAAGACTCTTAGAACCAATCTTCAATATAATTACCTTCCAAGTATTTATGGGATTGTGTGTATGTGAGAGAGAGAATTGGGATTAGGTCGTGATTAAGTGTCCACTTTAGCGTGGTCGCTGGTGGGGCTGATCTCTTAGGGGGCGCTTTCCTGCCACTCCTAGGCATGTGTGCGTGTGTGCGTGCGTGTGTGCGTGAGTGTGTGTGTGTGTGTGGTGTCCCACCCACTCCTCCTCTTGAATCCAGGACCTAATCCTACTGAAGTCAGCTCCCCTCGTCTACCAGGCTGAGACCCAAACAGTGGGGGTTCCTGCCAGAAACAGCTGTATCTTGTAGCGAAGCGGCCCCTCTTCCTCTACCCGAACCTGAGCGCAGCATGGCTCCACCTCAGCCCCCCTCAGCCTTGAACGTAGAGCTGTGCAGAGGGAGCCCGGCACCGCTGCAGCTGAGAGCCCTGGCACCCGCCGGCAGAGCTGGGCAGAGTGCTCTCCTTCTGGGACCAGACTCCCCCGGTGCAGTGAGAGAAGGGAAAGGAAGGAATGGGCAAGTAATTCTGGCGACGGCCACGGATTCCTGTGTTCGATGAGGTCGCCCCCTCGGTCCTGTTCCCTTCTCCACACTCAGGAGAAACAACAACAACAACACACAGAAGAACGGAGGCTCTAGCTGTCTCTAAGCTAGAGACACTACAGGATTGGTAGTGGCTTTCTCTGATAACCCGACTCATGCCCTACAACTGCGTCGTCCTGTCCCAGGACAAATAGATTCCCATGGTCATTCACGCGAGCTGCATTTTAACATGAAAGGCAGGGACTGCGGTGGCAGAGTCCCTCCCTTGGCCCCAGATGAGGCCTCGGAGAAGGCTGGAGGCGCTGCATCCGCGGCTCTCCTCTGGGGGTGTTGTGATCTCTAGTTGAGGTTCGTGCTCCACGCCAAGGGCTGGGGCGTGCGTTTCAATCAGGATGAAGTACGCAGTGCCTGAGAAAACGGGGTCTGAAGGCTGGGGAAGAGGCAGAAGCTGGCCTGCTCTGGCTGCCCACCACCCACCACACAAGGCCCCAGAGCTCACAGAACACGCAAAGCTACGTGTTCCCTCCTGCTGTGACAGCCTTGGTGTCGAAGTGTCTTCAAGGACTGCTGAAGGTCAGTCCCCTCATATCTTACATCTAAAGGCTCATTATCCCAAAGTCAGAACCGGGGTCAACTCTCACAGGTTCAGAGGGAGATATTAGCCAACCTGTGGCGGTCACCGTCTTGCTCCGGCTTAACTAAAGCACAACTGATCAGCAGGTGACATTCTTACTCACACACATACACCTGGGAGAGGTGAGTTGCAGTTTCTGAGCATTTATGTGCCAGGTGCTTTTTAACTTCTCACTGAATGAGTTCTGCATATTGAGTCTGGCCATCATACAACAGCCAAAGTCCCGCGGTTGCATCGTTCCCCATCTGCCACCTAATCTGCAGGTCAGATGCCAGCTCTTTCACTCATTAGCTGTTTGACTGGTTGAATCGCTTAACCTCTTTGAGTCTCCACTTCTGCTCTGTGAAAACAAGGACAACAGTTCCTCTCTCATCAGGGTTTTGGGGTGCGAAGATGTATCTGAAAACACCCATGCAGTGTCTAGTGTACAGAAGGTGCTCAGTCTACAACCACACGTTGTAATGGTAATTACAGTAATGGTAAAACGGTTATTTGAGAGAGATGGGGTAGAAAAGAAAGTGATGGCACCAGGCAATATTCCTGGTTCAGGAGACACTATAAAACAAACAAAGAAAACAGCCTTAGCTCCAAAGACAACAGACAATAAACAATAAACTAGAGAATTTTTGCTTTTGGTATTTGTTTCTTTTATTGCCATAATTTAATTACATTTTGTATGATGGTCAAAACTGTTTTCAAGTTGAAATAGACCATGACTTTGGTAAGTGAGTCCCTTGTGTACCTACAATATCACTGTATCCACCAAGATCTCAATATCTTTGTTTCCTTTCTTGCACATTTCTCTCAAGATAGAATAGGCAGCAGTGAATATGCAGCAGCCCATGTAAGGACACCAATATTTTCTTTTCAGCCCAGTTTAGAAGAATGGCATTATCTTGATTTGCTCAGTCTCTCCATTAAGTACGATTAGCCAAGTGTGGTGGAACTTCTCAACATCGGACTAATGACAAAGCCAAAACATGAACCTAGTTCTCCTGATGAGCAGCACACCCTTTCTACTTGTTCTTTCACGAAGGCCTGAATAAATCTGTAGTCTTTCCTCAACAGACTCAGGAAAAACATCTTTGTATGGAATGTACTCTTTTTAAAATTTTATTATTTAAACAAAACACAGCAAAGCAAAGCAAAGCAAAACATATCGTACCCTTTCTTATTCTGCCTTGGTATGTGAATGTGGTGGAGGAATATACCGAAAGCCCCTTGAATAGCTGTGGGAGAAGAGAAGAGCGCACCAGATTACATAAGAAGAGCAAACCCACTGCTTTCTGCTTGATTGTGGTGCAATCTGACCATAAGGTGGCAGAAGCCTCCAAACAGTAGATCTGAGTTGAACAGGAGGCATTGGCAACGTTTGTGCAAACATGGGACTTATGTGCAAACATTAAGCTCCCTCATTCTTTTGCCTCTTATTCTAAGGGCACTTTAGCCACTTGCAGAATGAATCCTCTGAAGACAAATGCCCCCCATAGAGAAAATGTTTCTGGGAGCCTCACCTTTTCCCTTTCTGCCCAATGTTTTGTTTTCATCGTAAAGGAATAAGTGGGAGGGAAATATGTGTTAGAGCTTTCTGGAGACGGGAACATTCAATTGTTCTGTGATGATTCTTGACAAACTAACCTATGAGCCAGGGCAACAGGGAAATATTAATACTGTTTCCGTTTTTGGATTTTTCTCTTAGGGTGTAATAGGCAATAAAGTAATATGCAGCAGCGTGCATGGGCTCTGGTAGAGACCTGCTGTTCTGAACTGCTTCGTTGGGTTTGTCATCTCTGTTAGAGCTGGGAAGCGTGGGAAGTTTAGAGACAGAAGGAAAGGTGTGCCATGGGTGCTTGTTCTATGTATCTTTATGTAACAGCAGGCTCCTGAAAAAGAGGGAAATCTTATATAAAGGATGTAAGGAACACTGATTAAGAGGGGGAACAGCCAAATCCTCCATGTGCACACAAGTTGTGGTAGGAACAATAGCTAACATCATTGTGATGTGAACACAGGAACTTGTTTCTAGAAAGCTCCTTTCTGTATCTGATAATCTTGTCAAGAGTCACATTCTCTAAACAAGTGAAGTTTTTGCTATAAAATGGCTAAGTAAACCCTCACAAGACAGCCATATCAAAGCAGAAAATCTTCCCATACTGTGAAAGAAAATCAATAAAGCAAGCCCTTTGAATTTAGGGCTTAAGCTTGAAAATTCTGCCGAAGCTCAGTGCTATATATGTCTGAAAGCTTCTTTGCCATCAGCTTTAGAGATTACTTGTTACCCATAGAACTCTGCCTCTGATGAATTGTTTAACGTCTGGAGTCTTGTGTAAGGAAAGCAGAGTGGTTGTTTCAGACTGTTCTGCCTGGTTTCAGGAGCTGTAACCCCCAACCCATGGCTAGGCTGAGTAAGAGCCCAGGAGACCCATTTCATCTGGGTCTGTTCTGTCAAGAGGACCTGAGCCACTAAGGAGACAAAGCTTATCTCCCTGGCAGGAGTGCTGCTTCTGCCATCTCTGGCCCCAATGCTTGGTGGGTTAGCCAATGATGGGTAAGACCCCTCAAGGGAGGGGCAGCCCAAGCCAGGCATGATCACTTGGGAGGCCCTCATGGAAGGACTCGGGGGGGCTGCAGCAAAGAGGGGGTGATGGACCCTCGCCCCCCAGCTATTCTGACATAGCTGGAGTCCCCATTTCCATCTGGGAGATGTCTTCCTTATCTCTTGCATCCTGGCTCTAATCCACTTAAACCTGAAACTATGACGGCTGGCAGGGCAGCCCTGTGCTGGCCAGAGTGGTTCTCTGGGTGCTGGGGCATAAGAAAGAATTCGTAAAGTCCTGTGAAACCTGCTTTGTTTGCTAAGAGTGCTCTCATTTAAATGATAAGGGTCCCAGGAGGAAATGAGTATGCCTCCCAAAGTTTTGCAGCCCCCTTTCCTGACAGACACTGACTCAGATTAAGCCCTAAGAGTTCTTTGAAATGTTATCCATTGTTTGATCCTTGCCACCTGACATTGATTGATGAGCTTTACCTGTATTCCTGTGTGTTATGAACCCAATAAAAGCCCATTGAGGAAGGGGCTCTGGGTCCTTCTCCTTTGAGAGATCGACCACCTCTCCTCCCCAAGCAGATCATGTCTTGGTAGTTTTATTCTCATCCGTGACGGGGAGGGGGGGGGATGGGGCTCTGCGGGCGGAGCCCCCCCCGCCCGCCCCCCTGCCCCCCCCCCCCGCCCAGTGTGTGCCGTCGTTCCTTGCCCCTGGATCAACCTATAGATGCCAGAAGCTCACAGCTTACCCAGTGCTGAGCAGCTCAGGGACGGCCCTGCATGATGTAAGGGTGTCCCTCTGGGCCCTGGGCCCAGTCGAGACTTTGGGACAGCACTGGTCAGTCTAGAGCTGCTGCATCCAGAGCTCACTGCGGTGGTGACCACAGCAGGCGGGCTGGCACACCCTGGGAAAGGGCCAGCACTTGGTTCCCTCCAGCCAAGCTCCATGTCCAGCTGCACCTGGAGGAGTCAGGCATCAGACCCAGGGCAGGTTTTTAGCAGGGGTCCAGGAGGGGCTCGGTCTCCAGGGCTCCCACCCGTGTAGGGCCCAGAGGTGGTGTTTTCAGGTTACATTTCCTTGACTGATCTATCTAGTAAAGACCTAGGTTTGTTTTACAGGGAAAAATGCTTCCCCTAGTTCTACCTGTGTCTTCAAGCTCACTTTAACCTCTGCTAGAGCCCTTGAAAAGAGCTGTGTGTCCTGGGCACTAGTACAGGTCCCGGCACATGATTGCTGAAAGGTTAGTAAGACTCCGCTTTGTTTGATAAGCTGCCTCCCGAGAGAGGAGAGCCTGGGACCTCCGGCTGCCCCTCATCTGTGCACCCTGCACTTTCGATTCACCTGCTGCCTTAGTCAGAAACACCTGACCAACCTGTTCACAGCAAAGTGGTAGGGATTTAAGGAGCTGTTCTTGCAAAGACTTTTCTATTCTAAAAAATAAAGGACTGGAAACAATTTTCTATCCTGGAGAAGGGGATTAGTTAAAAAAATATGTCCTACATGTATGATGGAATCCATGTAAGCATTGAAACAGAGGAGGTGGCTGCACACTCACTGATGTGGGATCACTTTTGAGAAATATTCACTGTGACAGGAGCCATGGTGAATCAGCACCAAAAGGACAAAAAGGCCCCTCTGGGGCCCCCTTTACCAGCACTAGCTATCTGTCTCTCCCCTGGAGTCTGTCAGGCATGACTGACCATTGTTTCTCTGAGCCTCTAATCTCAGGACTGGAGAGACTGCTGGAAAGCATCCCTTGAGCAGGTGCCTTAGACCTCATACAAACAGGATGGATGTATCAGACCAGACCACCCGGACCCAATGGTAACAGTGAAATAAGCTGAAGCCTGCACAATTGGCCTGAAACCTCCTGATTTACAACTGATTGCCTTGACTACCAATAAAAACTCACAGCCCCCACCCCTCAGGGCTGGTGCATTTCTCCTCATCTAGCCCTTTCCCTCTCTTGGGAAAGTAAAAGTAAAACTTTGCTTTCTGCATTTTCTTCTCTTTGTGAATTCTTTCACAGGCTGTGTTGCCAGCCACCCTAACCAGCACTACAGTCTGTTATAAATACCTTATGAGCATATATGCTTTGTAGACACAGAATAGGCAGCAAGGGGGGTGTTGAACATTCCAGGCAGAGGGAGGAGCATCTTCAGGGAGAGAATTGGGATGAAGGCCTGGCATTTGGGAAAGAGGAGGAAACGGGGTGCAGGAGGAGGTTAGGGCACAGACAGTGAAGGGGGACGTGGGGTGTCACTGTGAGTGCTTGCAGGAACTGGGTGAGAGCCTGACTGATGGAGAAGCTGTCTGCTGCTCCCACTGAGAGGGGCAGTAGGCTCAGCTTCTGGAGGAGGGGCCAGCAAGTCAGACTAAAGGTGACTCAGGTTCAAGGCAGCTCAGGCAAAGGCCAAGGGAGTATTTGCTTAAAGAGGAAATACAAATAAGAGGGTTAGCCAATCACTGTGAGCTCTAACTCCCCCCGGGCCCTGAAGGAGAGAGGCACAGAGTGGGACATTGCTCCTGCCCTACACCCCTGGCAGGTCCACAGTGTAGCAAACACTTAAGTAGCACCAACTGTACAGCAGGACCCACCTTAATGATGATATTAATTCATTATATAAAAACTCCTTGAATCCTCACAATAACCTCATAAGATAGGAACAAGTATTATTTTGCAGATGAGATAAATAAAACACAGAGAGGCTAAGTAATTTGTTCAAGGCCACACAGCTAGTAAGTGCCAGACCAGGATTAAAATGTGGGAATCCTGGCACCAGACCAGAGGCCAGAGTCTACTTCACTACTTCGCAATTCTGTCTCCAAGCTGATCACTAGACTTTGAGGCGGAAGGGAGCCAGTGCCAGGGGCAAATTAAGTACTATGAGATGCAAAGGAGGGGAGAGATTATATCCAATGAAAGGAGGTGAGAAGAAGAAGAAGGAGAAGGAGAAGGAGAGGAGGAGGAGGATAATAATAATTTGAGGTGATCCCTGAAGGACAGAAAGTCTTCCCTCAGGCAGGTTGGAGGGAGGATATTCCAGCAAAGAAAATGTGAAACAGACCTTCATCGCTCTCCTCAGATGTTACTAGGCACATTTTACTTGTTTGTTGTAAGTGTACTGATTTTTTTCTATTCCAATTTTACCACATTCACTCATTCATTTGTTGGTACAATATTTTCAAGCACTTACCATGTGCCAAGCACTCTGCTGGATTGGACATCAGCCGCACAGGGCTAGTCTTTACCATTTCTCCCCGTAAACAAACGTAAATTCTTCAGCGCCCCTCCCAACGTGATGAGCATTAACGGAGTTTTCCTGAGCCCTCAGATTTAGCAGGGAGGACTTCAAGGTCTAGAAGGCGAAGGATGGAGTTGAATTTAGGAGTGAAACGGGGAGGTCCAAAAAGCAGCCCTGGCGTGGCTGAGGCAGTCAGCTTCAATCCCCCGCAGGTGCCCAGAGGCCCGACGTCCTATCCCTGCAGGGGGCCCTCATCACTGAGGGGCTGGGAGGGGATGTCAACCTTGTTTTTAACACAATGATCTGAAATGAGTGCGTGACTCTGCCTTCACTTACTGGCAAGCACAACGCCCCTGTATGTCTCAGTTGCCTCTTCTATAAAATGGGGTAAAAAAAGGCGTATGTTTGAAGCGCTGTTTGGAGAGCCAGGTGAGACCATACAGGGAAGAGCTTTGCAGGGCACTTGGCATGCGGCAGCCCTCAGAGTGTGTGATCTGATAGAAAGGCAAGAGGAGGGGGCATTTATCAAAGGGAGAGATGGGCGGGAGGGGGGGGGGCGGGGGATTGAGTTCAATCTTCTCCTAACCCACGTATCTTGCTTCTCATGTACTCCTGCACTCCAGTAAGGAGGAGTGCTGAGACGGCGGCGCCCTCGCGAGCAAAAATGGGATAATGATGCTGTTGTGGCAGAATTATTGAGAGTTAAATGAAGCAACGTGGTTAGAGGTTTTAGCACTGGGCCAGGCACCCATAAAGAATTCAGTGCAAACCAGTCCTCTTCCTTCCTTGCTCTCGGTCAGGGGTATGAAGAGGCTGGAAGCGGTCACTGGCTCAGTCTTCTTTAGTAATCGCAGCAGTCTAGACATGAGACTTGTGAGTCCTAAAATAGGATAGTGCATATGTTCAACGTTAGTCCACTTCTTTTTTGAGAGAGAGAGAAGGAGAGAGGAGGGTAGAGACAGAAACATCCATGTGAAAAACGTTGATTGGTTGCGCTGACCAGGGATTATACACACCTGACCAGGGACTGAACCTGGAGGCTAGGTATGTGTCCTGACCAGGAATGGAACTCATAACCCTTTGGTTAAGGAAGGATGCTCCAACCAACTGAGCCACATGGGTCAGGACAAAGTTCACTTTCTGACCTCCTGCTGTGCCCCCAGAACAGCATTTAGGTGCTTTGACAAAGCGATCATTTTACATTTGACAACCTGCAAGGAAGACCTTTTACCCCTCTGTTATAGATGAAGAAACCTGGGCTCAGAGAGGTCATGCACAGCTTACAAATGGCAGACAGGAGATTGGATGTTGGGTCTTCTAATTTCTGACCTAGTATTTTCTATGTTATACGTGAGTTGACTTTTCTATTAGAAGATCTGCTGCGGGTAAGGGAAGGGCTAAAAAAAAAGGATAAAATTATTTTGAGAATCAGAAGAGGGTATCAGGAACTCCTCGCCCATACTAAGCTGAGAGAGGCCAATGTTTCCACTGTAGAATCTGAGAAAGAGGGTAGGTTCAAAAGATATTTTAAATGAAATACAAACAACTGGGAAGCTGGGTGGGAAAAAGTTTTTTGGTGTGGTGCACCTGGGGAAACATGACCTGAAGGCAAACATTTTGGAAAGAATTAGAGACTCCGTTGGAGGAACTCGGTGGGATTGGATGTTAAAAGAAAAATAAGGGACAGAGAAAGAATAAATCTAAAATGTGTTTGAATAATAGTATCATAAGAATGGGAGTTGAAACATTTTAAAGAAATTTGAAGAGCCACAGGAGAAAATGAGATATTATAGGAAGCTGTGGGGAACAAATGATACAAAACTTAAGAATATTATGACTGTATATTGACTAGTTTTTTCCCCAGAAAAACATGTGAACATAAATACTTATTTACCACTTCAAGCCTCCAGTTGTGGACCTTTAACAGGGTTTAAATGACCTTCTATGGTATGGAATATGAATACGCTGAAGTCTTGTTTCTTCAGAATTTAGACATGCTCCTGCTAATTCTTATTTCAGGCTCCAAGCACTCAGCAGAGAAGGATCGATGCTGACAGACCAATTGAAATGTTGTCCTGTCTCTTCAGCGATAAAGGATTTTATGTCAAATGAAGGTGATGGATGTGGGCAGCTGAAGCTGGGAGCCCGAGGGACTGTTGTATAGGCTCCGACAGGTCAATAAAAGTCAGAATTGCCTGGCATTTTTGGATCACATAAAGATCCTCTACTTTATCCCCGAAATTTAATTGATTGAACAAATAAATATTTATTGACTCTCTTGTCAGTATGTTAGGTTTATATGGAATGCATGAGGTTTGCATCCATCTTCCAAGATTGGCAATTAGTGAGAAAGCCCCTAAGGGCAAGTAAATCTCAGGGGACAGGGATCGGGCTCTGGGGTCTGGGTCCCACCTGCCCTCGGCATAGAGTTCCTTGAATTTGCAGTCTTGAAGGATCAGGATTTGATTTTCATTAAGGACGCTGGAAATTACAAGGGTGCCTACACAGCACCAGCTAATATGATCATCATGTTTGAAGAAATCAACATTGTACCTGACACTGTACATATCCCCCCACCCCCTAATAGATGAGTGTTCTAGTGTCTGCCACCTCTAGACTCCTCAACTGTAGTGACCTGTTCCCAGGCCCTTCTGTGGTGCATGCTCCCTGCCTCTGCCTGAAAGTTACCAGTTCCACCAGCCTAGCCTGGGAAGCAAGATTCAGAGGCCCAGCTCTGCAGCTTCTGTCTCTCTGTGGCCAAGATTCACTGCCATTCCTGACCTTCTAAACTTGAATGACTTGAAATTGAATAAGCAAATTAGAATAGACAGAAAGCTGAGGGAACCTTTATCCTGTGCTCTCTACTCTTTCTGAAGTGTAATAGGAGGCAAGTGAAGTTCATCTGGAATTTGGGCGGCAGGGGAGAATGGGAGACAGGTTGACCTGAGAGACCTGTCCATTCAGCAGATTGTACTCAGTGAGTGTCTATCAGACACAGAGCACAAGCCAGGTGTTTGTCATGTAACACCTGCTTTGATTGGGTCCTTATGGTATCCCTAAGACTCAGGGGTGTCAAACTCATTTTCACCGGAAGCCACATCAAAGGGTCATTTTCATTGGTTGCCTTCAAAGAGCCAAATGTAATTTTAGGATTGTGTAAATGTAACTACTGCTTAATGTTAGAGTTAGAAAACTGCCTGAAGCAGGCTTAATTCTGGAATAAGAAAGTGGAAAAGTACTGAAACTGTGCAACAGGATGACATGCAGTTTCAGCAGGAGTAAAGTGATCAGCCTAATCAGTAGAAAAGCACTCGCTGACATTATGCGATGAAGGGGCGTTAGCTAGCAGTTACCAGAAGGATAGGTCAGATAAGAATAGACAAAGCGAGTGAACCAAGAAAAATGAAATTTGCCCAATAACAGCCCCCAGGACCAATCATTTTATAAAAGATACTGAATGCGCCAATCACTAACTGCCAACTCTGCTTTTGGAGAATGCTTGCTTGCTTGCTCTCGGCAACCCATAAAAGCCCCTTAGCCTGTAAGCCAGGCGCGACTTCCATTTGGCAGCTCTGCGTAGCTGCGAGGCTACGGTCTCATTTGGGAAGTACGCCCCTGCGCAGGTTAAACTTGGCCAATAAATTTACCATCAAACTGCTCTCAGTGTTCGGAGATTCTTTTCACTCGCTACTTGAATACAACACTTAATAGTTAAGCAAGAGCTCGGTGCTGCTGGTCACCTAAGGTGCCAGGGTGGATAAAACAAGGTGGAGGGTTGGATTCGGCCTGCAGACCTGTGTTTGCCACCTGTGCCTTAGGTGATGAACTCAAAAGAGACCACACCCCGCTCAGTCCTGTCTGCATTCCAATGCCTGCTACTCAGAAAGGGTCTCAATCAGTATTTGTTGAATGAAAAGGGAGTAGTAAATGCTGGAAATTGGTCTTCATCCCAGTATTTACAGACAATAAAACTGAGTTTCAGAGAATTTTAAGCAACTTACTGATAACAGCTTGCTAACAGTGGCAGATCTAGGATTCAAGCCAGGTACCTGATTCCCAGGTTAGCACGGTTGTGTGGCGCCCTGATACGTTTTTACAACCCTTACCAGTGAAACATCTGAGGCATATTTCCCATTGAATTAGCTACTAAGAGTTGGGCTAACCCTTCAAAGCACCAGAGCAGCAGTAGTTCAGAGGAAAGTTGCAAGAGAAATGCAGCAATTATTAGGTAGGACCCCAGAAACCTAGATGAATTTAGAAAAAAAAATAATCACCATTTACTAAGAGCCAACTATGTTCCAGATGTTTTGAGGACTGTCTTACAGCATAACCCTGATACCTACCCTGTGAGATATGAATTATCATTCCCACTTTGCAATGGAGAAAACAAAGGCAACTTGAAGTTAAATAACTTGTCTTAGTTTGCCATTCTGGCAAGTGACAGAATTGGGATTTGAACTCTGGCCTGTCTGGCTCTAAGAATCATGCTGTTTCTAACCTAGCAAAGTGTCATAGCACCAAAACATTATATCTAAGCTTGGCCCATTCAGTGCAATCCAACAAATCATTACTAAGCACTCAGTGACACTGGATTACACAGTAGAAAATAGGAAGATGACCTGCCTTTGGGGAGGTTGCAATACGGAGGTTGTGATATGACAGGGGCCGGCATATAATAAGTGTCTAATAAATATTTGTTGGAATAAAGACGAAATGATACAGCTGGCTATAATAGAAGAAATCCTATTAGAGAATTGCAGGCTGAAATTTATGAGAAGAAATACACTGTCACTCTAAGCTAATGTATTTAAAATGGATATTAAAGACCATTTAGTGCCCAAGGTCACATAACTAACAACCAAGGATGGACTAAAGTTTTCTGACAAATTCAATGCTCTTTGATTGTGTTTTTCCTTTTACAAAGCCAAAATCTTATTTCTGTCTGCTCTCTGAATATAATCATGAAGAAGGTATTGTAATGTCCTTCCTCAGAGAGAAGCTTTTCATCTTCACAGACTGTGGGGGCATCTACGCAGTAGCTGCCAGGAATTGATTACCTGTCAATCATAAAAAGAAGATTCTTTTGGAAGAAATGATCACTTCAGAGGATTGAACTTCTAATACACAAAGCTCATTGATTTGCTATTAAAATTCTCTGGATACCTCCGAACACATGTGGTACACACACACACACACACACAGACACACACACACACACACACACACACTACCTCTATAACAGTGCCTCTATACTGAGCTTAGCAGTACTGATAATTAGAAATATTGGAGATACAGGATTAGATGCATCAATAAGATGGTTCAGGCAAACAGCTGGCTCATTCAAGGAATCATGATAGGCCTACGGTCTTTCCTTTTCTCCCTCTTCTATCTCTCCTCCTGCTTTATTACCCTTTCCACACCAGTCACTTTCCATCCACCCTAATTTAGACTCCGTGTTTGGAGGTGACGAGGAGCAGCATTTCATAACATCACAACTCCACTACTTTTTGTTTCCACAACTTGACAGCACTGAGACACCAGCATGGTAGTGTTGTTTTTCATTAAGAATCCACACTGAGATTTCCCGCCAAGATGGAGGCATGGGTGGACACACTGTGCCTCCTCTCACAACCAAAATTAAGGACAACAAATATTTAGAAACAAGAAAGCAACCAGAACTGATAGAAAATTGAACTGTATAGAAGTCCAACAACCATTCATTCAGACCGGTAGAAGGGGTGGAGTTGCGGCAGGAAAAAGTGGAGGTGCAGACCCGGGCACACAGGCAGCAGCAGCTGGCAGTTCCAGGCGTACAGGTGGTGGCTAGCAGACCCCAGGTGCACAGGTGGCGGCTAGCGGATCCGGGACACGGGATGGCAACTGTGCAGACCCAGTGAGGCCTTGCAAGGCGGCTGGCTGACCAGGTGGTCCCACATTCATGCACAGATAATACAAGCGAAGGGGAAACGGCAGAAAGGACTGGAATCCAAGAGAAAGCAGAGCAAGTGCCATGGTTCCCTCTCGGAACCTACCCCCACATACAGCATCACAACTCAGCGACTGGGCTGCCCCGCAGTGGGAAACACCTAAGGCTCCACCCCTCACTACATAACAGCCGTGACCAGACCAAAAAAACAAAAAACAAAAAACACCAAAAATGGCTCAAACAGGAGAACAAATGAAAGCCCCAGAGCCAGTTCCTCTGAGCGACGAAGAGATAGCCAACCTATCAGATGCACAATTCAAAGCACTGGTGATCAGGATGCTCCCAGAATTGGTTGATTTTGCTCACAAATTAGATGAAAAAATGGAGGCTACAATAAGTGAAATGAAGGAAAATGCATGGGGAACCAATAGAGATGGGAGGAAAACTGGGACCCAAATCAATGGAGTGGACCAGAAGAAAGAAAGAAACAAGCAAATAGAAAACAAGGAAGAAACAAGAATTCCAAAAAATGAGGAGAGGCTTAGGAACCTCCGGGACATCTTTAAACGTCCCAACATCCAAATTATAGGGGTCCCAGAAGGGGAAGAAGAAGAGCAACGAGTGGAAAACTTATTGGAACAAATAATAAAGGAGAACTTCCCCAATCTGGCAAAGGAAATAGGCTACCAGGAAGTCCAGGAAGCTCAGAGAGTCCCAAAGAAGTTGGACCCAAGGAGGAACATGCCAAGGCACATTGTAATTACATCAGCCAAGATTCAAATGAAGGAGAGAATTCTAGAAGCAGCAAGGGATAAGGGGACAGTCACCTACAAAGGAGTTCCCATTAGACTGTCAGCTGATTTCTCAAAAGAGACCTTCTAGGCAAGGAGGGGCTGGAAAGAAGTATTTGAAGTCTTGAAAGGCAAGGACCTATATCCAAAATTGCTCTATCCAGCAAAGCTGTCACTTAGAATGGAAAGGAAGATAAAGTGCTTTTCAGATAAGGTCAAGTTCAAGGAGTTCATCATCACCAAGCCCTTATTATATGAAATGTTAAAGAGACTTATCTAAGAAAAAGAAGATAAAAAATATGACAGTAAAAAGACAGCAAACTCACAAATATTAAAAGCCACACCTAAAACAGAAGCAAACTAAGCAAACAGCTAGAATAGGAACAGAACCACAGAAATGGAGATCATATGGAGGGTTAGCAACAGGGGAGTGGGAGGAGGAGAGAGGGGGGAAAAGGTACAGAGAATAAGTAGCATAGATGGTGGGTAGAAAATAGAGAGGGGGAGGGCAAGAATAGTGTGGGAAATGTAGAAGCTAAAGAACTTATGACACATGGACATGAACTAAAGGGGGGAATGTGGGTGGGAGGGGGTGTGCAGGGTGGAGGGGAATGATGGGGGAGAAATGGGACGACTGTAATAGCATAATCAATAAAATATATAAAAAAAGAAAAGAATCCACACTGAATCTTTTCTTCAGGGAAACTACAGGTGTTTTTAGTGACTTCCTCCCTTTTGATCATATGATCCATAAAGCTACTTCTTATGGTGGAGAGCTGCAGGACCAAGTACCATCAAACCGTTTGTTAAAATGCTGGACCTTCTGGATGAGACAGCTGCAATGACCCAAGCAAAAGAGCCACAGAAAAACCAAAACCAAACCAAACCAAAATAAAACAAAACAAAAAAAAACCCTGTCAGACACAAGGTTATCAAATAATCACATTTTTATCCCAATTCTCTAGCAGTTAGCACTTTTCAAAAAAAGTAGTTTCTAGATTATACATATATGCCATTCAGCACATATTCACTGATATATTGTTTTGTGGCTTTGTTCTTAAGTGTCTTATAGCCCAGTGAAGAGAAGACCTATAAACAATTAATTCCAGTACCACGGGTTAGGTTCTTGGATACCAACCTATACAACATGTTTATCCACTTAGCCGGAAGTTAGGGATCTGCAGAGCTGTGATTCCTCCATGGAAAATGGTCCCTTCCAGCAAATGCACAGAGGACACTTCTGCTTGTTAAGTATGGGGAAGAAGGTTGTCCCTTCTGTCCTTTAGGAGAGAGCAGGTTTTACCCCATTCATTGCACCAGGGGCAGAAGACTCTGGCCCTGGTTCTGCTGTGTGACATTCTATGACTTGGATTCCCCATTCATAAAGCAAGACTGAAGTCTTTGTCTTATCTACCTCCACAAGAATAAAATGAAATACTCTCATGGCATTCAGGAAAGAGGTAACAAAAATGGCCTCTGTCAGGTGGCCCTTCCTCTTAGCTTCTCACGTGATCATGTTCACAGCATCCCACATAGGTAACTTTAGTTTATTGAAAACCCGCTAGGAAAGAAGACTCCGCCACCCCTTCACAGAGGGTGGGAGGCAGCAGTGTGTGTGTGTGTGGGGGGGGGGGGTGGGGGTGGCGTCCATCAGCCCTGCAGTCAGAGATCCAGCCAATTTCCAGCTATATCACCTGGGCAAACATTTTAATCTCCCTGGTCTAGTTTTCATTTCTTAAAATGAAGGATCTAGAATGAATGATCAGAAAGTTTCTTCCAAGCCTTGACACCTATTAAATTTAAGATGTCATAGATCCAAAAGGAGAGAAATGGTAAGTCCTGGGCTTCCCTAGGGAAGCGACACAAGGGGAAATCTAAGTCATTTTGAAGAGAGAACTTAATGGGGAGTCAAGAAATGTGAGTTCTCAAAGGAGTTGAAAACCTACCTCCCCGCAAAACTTGCACACAGATGTTTATAGCAGCTTCATTCTTGCCCAAACTTGGAAGCAACCAAAGTGTCCTTCAGCAGGTGAATGGATAAATAAATTCACATTCAGACAGTGGAATCTTATTCAGTGCTAAACAGAAATGATCTATCGAGTCCTGAAAAAACATGGAGGAAACAATGGGTATTGTTGCGTGAAAGAGGCCAATCTGGAAAGGCTACACACTGTATGATTCCAAATTTGTGGCTTTTGTGTTATATTCTGGAAAAGACAAAATGATGGACACAGCAGAAAGACCAGTGGTTGCCAGGAGTAGGGGAGGAAAGGATGAGCAGGAAGAGCAGAGGATATTTAGGGCAGTGAAAACATTCTGTACGATAGTACAGTGGTATGTGCCATTATACATTTGTCCAAACCCATAGAATGTACACACCAAGAGTGACCCTTAATGTAAAGTATGGAGTTTGGGTGATAGTGACGTGACTATGTATTTCATCAGTTGTAACAAATGTAGCACTCTGATGAGGGAAGCTATGCACGTGTGCGGGCAGGTATGGGAAATCTACAGACTTCTCAATTTTGCTGTGAGTTCACAACTGGTCTAAAAAAATAAAACCTCTTTAAAAAATATCAGTTCTAGTCCTTGATTCTGCCCATGTCTTCAATTCATTGGTTGATCTAAAGCCCAGCCAACTTGGACTCCAAGCTGCTGGCCCCTTACCTCTTCCCCTGGCCCGTGTCCTACCCTACCTTCCTCTCTTTGGCTTAATAAGATTCTCTACTCTAATATATTGCTAAGGCTTCTAGACAATGTAGAGTTACCTCATTATCTGAAAAATGCTAGGAATTTCTGCCCCTGCCTCAGGTGGATATTCTGTCATGAACATACTTTTCATGGGTCTGAGTGTTCCACTAACTTCCACCTGCTGCCTGGAAGCGGGCATTCAAGGCACTACCCATAAGCAGCAAAATGATATGAGTCGAGTTCCCAGCGTCAGGCTCTGTGGAAGTCCCCAGATGTTCTCTGGAATGTCTTCAGAGCCACTGGTGAAGCAGGTGACTCACCAGGAGAGGGGAGTGGGTCCTGCGCACACACCGAGTTTCCAGGAGAAGAACTCTGCGTGTCAGCTGGTGAACGCTGCACTTCAGAATGATGGGGCTGATCAGCTGGGCAAGGCCATCAGTCTACTTCTGCCTGAAGATATTAATGGCCTGAGAATGGCCAACCCATCCCTTCAGATTCTTAATTACCTTCACTTAAGATGGTCAGAAGTAGAAAAGAAAAATAGTAGCTCCACAGTAAGAAAACTCATCTCTGGCTCAGGGGCATTGGGCACAGAGGGTGACCTGTGTTTAAACTGAACCCGCCAGTGCAAGAGAAACTGTGGTTCACCTCATTAGGGGCTCCAGTGGACCGAGTTCAGACTGAAAGGGTTTGTGACTGTATGGTGAAAAAAACAACTCGATGGGTTTTCCAGGAGGCTCCCTAACCACATGGCTTCTAAATGCTTTCAGGCCATAGTTCGTCTCCCATGGGGAGCCGTACAAATCCATCAGACTCTGTCTCCTTTCCTTTCTCCTCTGCAAAGAAATAATCGAATAACCAATCTCCCGTCAGGCCCACATAACTGTTAATCAAATGTGGGGATGTGACCTAGATTAACATAATTAATCTTCAAATCATACATATTCAAAAGGCTCTCAGAAGCATCTGCCTATCTTTTCAAAAATTGTGAGATGATCGAATTAATACCAGCTCATAAATTAGCCTACAGCTGCTTATTTTAAAAGAAAGCCATCCTCTTTAAGGACAATCTGTGTATAGGTCAGTAAATCCCATTGGATCTAAGGAATAAAACACTCTTTGGTGGGATTAATTGCCAAAGATGGAGTATTTGCTGGGAAGTAGAGTCCCTTCCTGGGATGTGATGACTTCCAGACTCAGCTGCGTACAGAGGAAAACGAAGCGAATTTGTCCCTGGTAAACGTTTCAAAGGGCTTTTCTGCAGCATCACCAGAGATGATGCATAAACTACAGGCAGACACATTTGATTGTTCAGTTTCCCAAGAAATTCAGGAGACTGTGTACTATGTATGTTTTTTGGGTGATTCATTGCTACTAAGCAAATTTCCTCGATTCACTTGACTTCATGCTGCGAAGACCCAGGCTTATTAACATCTGATGCAGACTCCGGCTAGCAGTGTCTGCATCATTATGGCTGAAATAAAACATTCACATAGACTACCGAGTCTGGTGGAGGAAAAAGCATGGCTTTTCTCTCAAGGGGAGCAAAAGCCGCAGCTTCCGCCATGACAGTCCTTTATTTTATTTCTGGACCCATTACATGATGATCCTCACTCATTATGCACCAGTTCACTATAGGTGGTTACCTTTTACAGACAACAAAGGAGCCAATGCCCCTAATCACATCACAGAAGAAGGATATTAGCAAATGAAAAGGGGAAAAGTGGTTGAGCTGGTTACACTGTTTCTTGAAGGTTTAGCATGAATTTTTGGAAGTTACAGTAAGCCTTGCCATCCCAATCCAGGGTGAGGGAGTTTCAGCAAAAAGCAAAACCCAAAGCAGCCTAGGTATATTGCAAACTGATTTCCCACGAGAGAACCTATCTGTGAGCATGGGTCCTGTGCATCTCCGAGTGGGAGCTGGGTGCACACCACGCAGAAGGGTCTGCCACAAACATCAAAGGCTCTTTTTGTCAATTCTGCTTTCTAGGTATTGAAAATAAAAGGGAGTTGATTGATCACTGAGCTTAAGCTGGTCAGAATCCAAAGCAAAAGGCCAGATGGAGTCCGAGGCTGCATTCCCATGTGCCATGAACTTGGTTCCTTTCATCTCCTCGTACCCACATGTTTGAAGCAAAGGACAAGCGGAGACGTGTCCCTGAGTGCTCACCCTTGCTTTCACTACTTCCTGTCTGCTAAGAACAAGACACTGGGCACAGATGGTGACCTGTGTTTATGTGATTAGCTAATAGCTCCCGTGATCCATCACCTTCTTCAAGCCAAAGTCAGTTCCTCTGAACAAATTGAAATTTCAAAGTGGCCACTGTGGTGTGGGGGACCCAGTCTGCGGGAGATCAGGCACCGCATGCTAATGACTTGCCTGCACGACACTAGCGAGCTGGAGGTTGTCAGGGAGCCTCGAGGAGAGTGCTGTGTGCCTGTGGCCTTCGCTCAGTGTACAATTCAGAGGAGCCCTGCCTTACAGTGATCTCCTCTGAACACAACAGTGGTTCATCTCTGTATTAATGGCCCTTTCCTCAGGTCGTTATTTCCAGAGGATTCTTAAGTCTAGGAGAAGCAGCTAAATAAAGCCCAGTCCCAATCTTTATACACATAATGCCTGTGTGTTTTAAGTATGCCATATGTGGGCACTGAGTTCTAGTTTAATTTCCCCTGCCTGGACAATGTTACTTTTAAATGGACCAACCTTGAATATGTGGATCTAAAACTTGGAGAGTAGACAGGGATGGGAGAGATAGACAGAGAGAGAGAGAGAGAGAGAGAGAGAGAGAGAGAGAGGGAGAGAGAGAGAGAGAAGGAGATGGAGAACCCATTTAAACTGTAGAAAGGAGGGAACTTAGGCCAGACTGGTTAAATGACTGACCTACAGTTAGTTACACAGCAGATTGTAGTGTTCCAGCCTCTCAGCTCAGCAAATGTCGCTAGGTGTCTGTGGCTTTAAGACTTTTTTTTTTTTTTAATTTCAGATGTTTTTTATTCAAAGGTTTCAAAAGGAATGAAACAGAAAGAGCAAACAATCTCATCAAATATACAGTGCAAAAATGTCTTTTGGCATTTTAATAAATCAACAACTCCTGGGGAAGAAAACTACAGAGTTATCTCAAAGCGGACAAATAAGTTACTACTGGCCAGTTTGTGGCACTAGTGAAACAGATTAAAAAATTAACTCTCTTGATCATATAGATAGCTCTATGAAGATTTTTTTTTCAATCTGTACAAAAGGTCTTTAGTCATAAATTATTTTTTTTATAATTTAATGGCTGTCTACTATGTGATGGGTAACTGATTTTTTTATTTTCTGCACACAGGCTGTTTCCCAAATCTTACCCAGACGAGCATGGCACTTAGTTCAGACATTTTTAGAAGCAAACGTGCCCTCCCCTCTAACTGAACTATCAAATTTCTGTCTTAACTAATGCAAAAATGTCAAGTAGCGAGAGACCCAGGTTTATAAATGTACTAGGTACAAGGAGGGTGCTGCGTTCAGTCTGGACTTGCACCGAGTGGTGATGATATTCCAGGGAGAATAGAACCAATAATACTACAACTTTAGAAAAGTCTGGCTTCAGGACTTAAACCAGCAGGTAGGGTAATAGGTTCACACATACACGGAGGAGTGAAAGAATTTACTCCAAATGAGGTGTTGTCTCTAGGTGCGAGTGATTTTTAACTTTTCATGGTGCTATTCCGTACCCAAGATTTTGATAATGAAGGTATCATTTTGAGAAACTGTAAAGAAAACATAAAATCACGTTAATCTCAGGCACCCTCCCCACTGGGGAGTCCGGCCTGGCCCCTCAGCTGAGTCTGCCCTGTGGCCACCCGGGCACCCTGCGTGCTGCATGTGCGCCTGACAGCGGCTGAGGACCCCCCTCTGATGTCTGTCTCACTGGGCTCTGGGCTCGCAGAGGTTGGGGCTGGATCTCCTTTTGTTCTCGGCATCTTCACCAGAGAATATATCCTCCTATGTGACAGGCAGTCAAGGAGGCAGGTTTGTTGAATGAGTCAGTGAAAGAACTCAGGAGTAAACATCACTGACAAAACTGTGTGTCCTCACTTAGCACTTCCTCTGATGCTCTGGAGGCCCCTGCCCTCACTCTCAGGGCTCCTGTTCCAGCCAGAAGGCCACTTTGCATCCACAATGACCTCTACAGGGGATAAAGGCCAGACTTCTTGAAGGGGGTGCTCCAAAAAGGAGAACTTCTCTTTGAAAGCCATTATTACTCGGTCTGGCCTTCCTGGAAGGGACATAAGTCCCCGGACTCCTATTAGACTAAGGTGGCACTTCTGCATTGTCCTGCCTTTAGCTGGAGATACTCCTCATGGCACCTGATCATCCCTGTGAGGACTCTACGTAAATTGAGCTTCAGAAAATTTCTGTTATTATAGGTTCTTGTATGCAAATATGTCAGACCCTGTCATCCGTAATACACCCTTCATTTTTCCTGAAACCAGCTGGACATTTTTGGTCCATGTGTTCTCTTACTCTCACTTGGCCTGCAGCTGACACACAGATGAGGGGACTGTGTCCTAGAGAAAGTGAGGATTTGCAGGGGAGGCAGAGCCTCTGTGAACAGCAGGAGGCTCCATTCAGAGTGGAGCCTTCACAGCGCAGGCCTTGCTCAGATCGCGCTCAGGGCTCTGTTTCATTTCTTGCAGTGACAGAAGAGTTAAGCTGGCAGGTTATTAAGATGCCCATGCCTGGGCTGTGGTCTGGTCACTTTGAAAGGAAATACCAGAGGTTGGTAGACTAATTTGTGGTTTTGAATTAAGTACTAGAGTAAAGAATATATACATACCTTTCTGCCTCACCCTTCTCTGCTGATGTGTTTTATTCTTTGCACAGCTTTGCAGAGAAAATTGCTGATTCATTCTATTCTCCGGATTCTGTCTCCAGGTTGAGAGAGTATATACATAATTTACATTAAAATACAAAGACAAGATGCGGTTTTGAAGTTGTTGCTTTCCTGGCCTGAACTGCTTTTGTGACACTAAATTATACTAAAAACGCCACTTGATGACTGGTGGAAGCTTTTAGTAGTCAAAACTAGTCAATTTGCTGCAAAGTCCTAGCTTGAAGGTTAAATACTTCATAGTGTCTTTAGTTGGATGTGTGGAGCACAGGTGTTTTCAAGGACAAGACTGGAATTTAAATGGAGATTTGGGCCTGGTTTTTTTTTTTTTAACTTGTTTTTCTTTTCTTTTTTTATTTTAAAAATTTTATTTAATCTTTATTGTATTTTCTTTTCTTAATCAGTATTTTTTAATTGTTGATATTGTACAGTTTTCTGTCTTTTACCCCGCCCCCAACCCACCACCCCAGCCCTCCCCACCTTCCTCCCATTTCCACCCCCCATAGTTTTTGTCCATGAGTCCTTTATACTTGTTGCTCTAAACCGTTCCCCTTTTCCCCTGAAATTCCCTCCTTTCCCCCTCTGGTCACTGTCAGACTGTTCTCAAATTCAGTGAATTTGTTTATATTATGCTTGTTTGTTTGTTTTGTTGATTAGGTTCCTGTTAAAGGTGAGATCATATGGTATTTGTCTTTCACTGCCTGGCTTATTTCGCTTAGCATAATGCTCTCCAATTCCATCCATGCTGTTGTGAAGGGTAGGAGCTCCTTCTTTCTTTCTGCTGCATAGAATTCCATTGTGTAAATGTACCACAGTTTTTTGATCCATTCATTTACTGATGGGTACCTAGGTTGCTTCCAGCACTTGGCTATTGTAAATTGTGCTGCTATGAACATAGGGGTGCATAGGTTCTTTTGGATTGGTGTTTCCGGGTTCTTAGGATATAATCCAAGCAGTGGAATAAAAAGCTCAGGTCAGCCTAAGGGATCACACGTATGGTTAAATCAATGGCTTATCTTTCAGCTGTGAAAAGTACAAGTTTTCAGCATTTAAGATTGAAGCACATTTTAGTCACTGACTAGAGGACTTCTTCTTAATGCAGTTCTCCTGTGACTCTGACATCATCTGAGATTTAGGGCATTCTTATGGATCCCCAGAAGATGGTCTGGCACATGTCTTAAGGACCCCAGGCTGCAAAGGCCAGATGGAAAACAGAAAGAGAGAAAATAGGAGAAGGCTCGAGGAAGGAAAAAGTGGGAAGAGAACGGAGACCCACCTTCCTGTTTCTACCTTGTGTTGATCTGTTTGTCCCTCTTTCTCTCACTCCTGTGTCGTTCTCTCCCTGGCCCTCCCCTTTCCCCCTGTGCATTCTGAGTTTTGATTCTGGACTCTTTCTGACTCATTTGCTGCTCTCTATCATGAGACTGCTTTGCATTTCTAATACAGGGTTTACCCTCAACTTAATTTAATGTGTAGAAAAATAAAGAGGAAATGTCAAAGTGTCATGGTTTTCACAAATCTGCTATTGTGAGAATCATTCGGTAGGAGAATAGAAGATGAGAAGTATCATACCCCGCTATAGTGCCCAGGTCAAAAGTTGTCAATCAAATGGTACCCTCTACTGACAATCCTCAGAATCTTTCCTAACCCTGCATGCTTAGCAGTCACATTTATCAGAGTGGGCACATGAGATGAAGCTAATTTGTTAACCTTAATTTAACAGTTTCAGTGAAACAGCATGGGTAAATTTCAAGTGTCAGCTTTTCCACCCCTGAGAGCTTTAATCAGAGTAGTGGCAACACATAAAACAATAACTTGTACTAGAGAAGCATGGACTTGTGTTGTGATTGGCTGATTGTCCTGATGGCTTGTTCTTTCTTCTGAACTTGTTGCACAGAGACAATGACAGTACCTATTTCCTGAAGTCCTTAAATTACTTTGTAAACCGCAAAGCAGTACTTGTTCGGTGTTGATAATTTGGGTCACTGGCTTCACTTTTACTCCAGCAGACACCGAATCCTGTGGGTCTAGCTTAGATTATCACACACCTATAGTCCCAGATGGCAAGGTCTCTTTGCAGGGACAACAGCCAGGTGTGTTCTACTCCCCACAAAGCCCTAAGTGAGGAGGCTCTGGACGCTTCTGATCCTTGGTTCTTTGGACTTTGTGAGAGGATAAGCATTCTCCCTCCCCTCCCTGCCCCCATTTCATTCTTAATCTCTAACCCTTGTTCTCTGGCTCCTCTGTTACTTATTAAGGCAGCTTTTTTGGAGGACACCAGTGATGTTTTATAAATCACGTGACCTATACTTAGCTCTTATTAATCTGGACTGGGCTGAGTTTGACAGCACTGATTCACTCTCTCTCCCCACCTCTCTCCCACACCTCTAGCTGCTCCCAGTCCCCGTGAAACTCCATCCTTCTCTGGTTCTCATTACACTTCACACCTTTGACTCTCCTACTACTGTTCCAACTGCACCTCAGTTTCCTAGACTGACGCTCTGCTCTTCTTTCTTTGGCTCATGCCATTCTCATGACTTCAGTTGACATTGCTACTCCATTGAGCCTACAGTACTTAAGTTGTGTTTCAAATGAACTGTATTTTGCCGTGTATAATGCACACCCACATTTTTGGCTCAAACTTTCAGGAAAAAAAATCTTTTATTTTAATTTTTAAATTCAATTATTTATTTATATTTAGATACTTGTTTTTTGAATTATAAAGGAATTTTAGCATTTATTTTTGAACATATTATAGTACAAAAAATTTTAAGTACTGGTAATAATTTACTATATTTACGCATCATAGAAGGCCAAAAATGCTTCATCACTGTCAATATCAGCAATATCACCTTCTTCAATTTCTACATTGCATTATAAGCATAAATAAAAGAATTAAGAATTGAAAACATTTATATAGATATGGAATTAGTACTACCCATGTATTATGTGCATCCTTATATTCCCCTCAAAAATTTTGGCAAAAAGGTGTGCATTATGCACAGTAAAATATGGTATATCTGGAGTATATCTCATAAAAAATTAATATATTAAATACCTACTTGCAGAAGGTCCTAATTGAAATGCTTTTATTTCCAGGTCAGTTTTCTTACATATTATAAATGCATCTGTGTAAATATACTTGTATTTTCTGTTTGTTTTTCTAAGCATTTATTTTGTAGGTTTTCTTTTTCCCCACTGACCAATATGCCTTGGAGAACTTTCATGTAAGTACATGTAGGTATAGTCAGGGGGGAGGTTCAAGGCATCTAACAGCCCTCACGGCATGGTACAACCAGAATCAGCCTGGGTCCAGTGTGCAGCTGTGGGGAACCAGAAGGATATATGAGGTCTGTCCAGAAGGTATCCAGCCCTGTACAGTGAAAACCAGAGACATTTACTGAAGAAGATACAAGATACAAGAAACATTGTACATAGGAAAATGATGCCTCTGTCCCCTTCAAAGTCATGACCTTCTTGAGGAAATCTGGTTCATTTGTAGCAGTTTGAATCAAGTCATTAGCAACTGTAGCATGATGTTCCTTCTGCTCTGGTAGCAGAAGCTGTGGAATGAATTTTGCCATGACATGTTTCGTGCCAAGATCCTGTGTCAAAATCTTGAACACAGTAGTGTTTGGAATCCTGGAATCAGCTTCTCGTTCTCACACTGTCAGTCACCGATCTTTGTTACCTGCAGCCTGTACACATTCAACATTCTCAGGTGTTCTGCTTGTTGCAGGCCTTTCAAAATGTGGATCACTTTCAACAGATTCTTGATCATCTTTGAAGCATTTGTGCCACACTTTTATTTTTGCTATGTTCATTGCATTGTTCCTGAAATCCTTCTGAATCATCTGAATAATTTCTGCAGAAGAATGCTCACGCTTAATGCAAAATTCGATGCAGATTCATTGCTCTACTCACTCAGGCACACAGAACACTTGCTCACTCAATGGCATCTACCACCCCCACTGACTAGTACAGTGAAGTCATCATTGTTCACACATATGCATTCCAGTCCACTCTCCTTGGCTGCCAGGTTACAGAGATGTAGTGCAAACCATTCTCGTTATATTAACAATGGCTGAACTTTTTCTGGACAGATCTCTTACACTAATCTTTAATAGTGATTACTTCTGGGAAGGGAAGGGGGTGGATTAAGAGTTAGGTTTTTTCTACATTTAACTGCATAATATTTCTCCAAATTCTGCTCTTTTGGAAAGAAACATATACATCTTTGTCTCTGCCCTTAGACATAGTATTGTCTTTGTATGTCTGTCTCCCATGCACTCTGAGTTCCTTCAGGTCAGGAACTGTCTGCCGTTCAGTTAACAATACTGTAGCACCCCCTGAGCGTACACACACACTGCCAACAGGAATAACACCACCAACTGTTAATGATTGACTGAATGGATAAGACAAGTTGGTGGGGAGCTATGGGGGTGACAATAATGGGAAGATAAAGAAGGCAGAGTCTGAGAAGCACACATGGGTGGTATGTCTGTAGCTGAGGGAGTGAGAGGATAACATGGGCATCCAGTCTGTCCAGGGTGCAGTTTCTGCCATCAAGCCACACAGCATCATCACCTTCCTTCTGATTATAATTCAGCTGGCTATGCAGATTAGTTACCATAGAAAAAGTATTCCTGTCAGTGGTCTGGAGTTTATTTAAGAATTACATGTTTTAGTTCAAATGAATCCATTAACAATCTAGATTTTATATACACATTTCTTGTGATTTTGATGATCATTATCCAGAACTGGGGTGTTCCACAGCCTGTGGTGCACTACACATCAAATTTGCCAGCATACAGAACTGGTGACCGGATCCTGGCCTGGAAGACTGAGCTCATTTTCCATGAGACTCTGAGGGTGCCAGGTGGACAATTCCTGGACTCTGCCTCTGCAACAGAAACACTTCATGGCTTGGAAGCCCCTTTGGTATTGAAGAGATAAGTTCTCCATGCTTGTAGCAGTATCCTTCTGGAACGACGAGTTTAAACTGATGGCATTAATTAAAGGAGAGGGTTTGAAATCCAAATCTAGCCTCTTTATCAGCTAAGAAAGCTTGGTGGACTGTCTCCATTTCATCTTGTCTCATTGTGATGAGGAGCTGGAAAAGGAATGTCATGTGGAATAAGGGATCCCATCCCCATCTGGACCCCCATCTACTGAATGGGGTCGGGAGATTGATCTCTTCCCACTAAGACTTGAGTTGGCGACTAGCATGGGGCACATAATTCCATGGTTGATGAGGGCAGCATACCTTCAACCAAAGTGAGAATTAGAGGGTAGGTAGAGAAACAGGCCAAAACCCAGGTGAAAGGGGGCTGAATAGCAGTGACATTGAGAAGAAAGTTGCAACTAGGTGGGTGTCAGTGCTCACTGAGAGAAGAATGAGCTTTGCCTTCAGGCTGGTGGATGCAGACTGTTAGTAAATGTCTGGCCTAGGACACTTTGGGAACTAGAAATTGGACATATATGCCCACATAAAGGGCCAAGCCCTAAAGGCTGAGGGAAGCTTCGGTGATGGCATTAGAATTCCAGGAAGTCAGAGAATTGTGTTCAGAAAGACCAACTGTGGCAGGAAAGAACAGGTAACTAACATAGGGTGAAGGTCTAGATCCCATGAAGTAGGAAGTCAGCAAGTATGTCCCTGAGAAGCAGAAGCACCCGATTTTGGTGCTGATAGCAGCATCTTTATAATCACCCAGTGGTGTCCCATGGCCTCACCAGGCTTTCTAGTACCCTCCAAGGATAACACATTTCTGGCTAATTTGACCAACACATCGGCCAGATTGGGGGTGGGGGCAGGTGTGTGGCCAGAAAGGCAAGACAGGGCATGCCTGAAGTAAAAGGTAACAGGAATGTTCAAGCAAGTAGAGAAACTGGTACAAGTGGCCTCTTCTCGATCTGCTAGTGATAACAAAGGGATAAAATGGTAATAATCATAATAGTGGCAGCTACCATTTATATTTTGCTTACGGGCCAAAGCATTGTACAAAGTGTTCCCCATATATGTTAATCCCTTAAACAGATAGGAGTAGTAGGTAGTATTATCCTACTTTACAGATGAGGAAATTAAGGTGTAGAGAGATTATTTTGGTCAGGGTCATATAACTAAGTGGCAGAGCACATGATACATATATGTAAATAGAGTGTTATGGGGACAGAGCCACCCGTTTATGCATCATCCACAGCTGCTTTCGTTCTTCCTCGGCAGAGTTGAGTAGCTGTGATAAAGACCATATGGCCCACACACTGAAATACTTCAAACTTTGTGCAGACAGAAAGTTTCCTGGCCTCTGATAATGACCACCAAAAGCTTATGAGCTGGGTAATGCTGGCTGTAGACTTCCAGGATCCCTGTACCCCAGCATATGTGCCCTATTCTTGACTATGTTCAGTGGCTCTTCTGTCCAATCATCTCAGCCTCTCGGCTTTTCATGTCAGCTTCCACCCCAGAATGGGACCTCTCAGGACTCTAAATGATTTTTTTCTGGAGCTGGACCATGGCTCAGACTTCAGTGGGTACCACAACTTATCCTGGTTCAAGGCAGGGTGGTGTATAAAAGAAGCTGATTCTTGGGGTGAGGTAGCACTGGGAGGCTGAAGCCAATAGGTAGAAAGGTATGGACTAATAAGAGAGTTGGTATAAGACTTGAAAAGAAACTGAGAGACATTCCAGAAGAGCTTAACTGAAAAGAGCAGGAAAAGGGACATGTATCCTGGGATGCAGTCAAGACCTTTTGCTAGAAGTTCAGTCAAACGTCAAGAATGCGAAGACCAGCTCCACGGCAGCTGGTCTCAGGATCCGGGGTCGATTGCTGCTCTGATGAGGTAAAGGTTGTTAGCTTTCACCCCACTTCTATTCTTACCCTAAATGCAGAGAAAGTTGGTCTTGCATGCAGTAGGCAGCACGTCTTCCTTTCTCTCACGTGGTTTCCAGGAGGAGGTCCTCTATGCGGGCACACAGAGAGGTAAGACCAGCAGATCTCAGACCCTTCCTGCACTGGGCTAGCTCTGTTAGCTCAAGGAGAACATAGCACCCCAACCCACCTAACAGGCCAGAATGGGCTTCCCTGATCGCATACTCCTCCTTTGTACATGTGTCAGACTTGTTTTCATTTTCTATAAGTTGCAAGAAGTCAACATTCTGCCTGACTTCTTTTCTTTATTCAAAATTGCATTGTAAAAAACCTCTACGAATCTACTCTTCACTTCCCCTTCCAATATCCTCTTCAGTACATCATTTCCAATGGCAACAGAAATGTGTTGACCTCATCAAGAAAGCAGAACTATGGAAGCCAAGTAAGTGAAAACAAACACCCCTTACAGCCCATACTCAGGTGAGGACTAGGAGATATGAGACATGCTTTTATTTGTTTAGGCTATATTGCATGTGTGTTAGATGCTCTCCAAATATTTAAAACCCAGTGATGGAGATATTAATAAGTAATGTATTTCATTGTGATAGCATCTGAGTCAATGATGTAGAATAATGGCCCTGGGATGCAATCAGCTGTCCCATGTGGTGTGTGAGACAGAACTTCTCTAATGCAAGCAGGAGCAAGGCTCCGAGGTCTGTAACTTGAAAGACAGATATGTCAGGCCCTTAATACTCTTACTGAAAACAGAGAAACTTCCCAGGAGTATGGCTTAGGGAGGGAGGGTCTGTATAGATCTGCACTAATTATGGGCCATGATCGATGTAGTCAGGATGCCACACTCTAGGGGCTGAAATGAGTACATTGTTGTGGCCTGCGAGTCACGAAGCTCACTTCCACAGCTTTCGGGACTTGCTTGAGCAGTGGGTGACTCACTGTTCCATGAACTCCATCAGTCTCCGGGGGAAGCCGGCTCTTGGGAAGGAGCACCCTGTGAAGTGAGGATCAACCAGGTTGTGGTTTTACATGCTGTAAAACAGACCTAAGTTTTAATCTCCCTTCCTTTTAATCCAAACCTTAACTGAACCCCAAGAAGAAATAGGAAAGCTGAATGCTTCTAGATCTGTTAGAGAAAATAATGTCATTAAAAACTTCTCAGAGAAACTCTTGGCTTTACTGTCTTTACTGTAAATGTAAATGTATTGTCTCCATAGTAAATGTCTTTACTGATAAATTATTTTTAAAAATTCAATGATGAGATACTATCAACTTAAATTATTTCAGAAGACAGAGGAAGAGGAAATATTTCCAATTCACTTAATTGTACATCCAGTGCAATCTTGATACTAAAACTAGACAAGGACATTATAGGAAAATTATAGACCAGTATCCCTCATGGATATCGATAAAAACTCTCAACCATTATTAGTAATTTAAGTCCAGCAATGTGGTGTGGGGCTCCACCCGCAACCCCGCCCCCTGTCCATCACCGATGAAAATAAAACTACCAAGACATGATCTGCTTGGGGAGGAAAGGTGGTCAAACTCTCAAAGGAGAGTAACCCAGAGCCCCTTCCTCACTGGGCTTTTATTGGGTTCCAATACACTGGCATACAGGTATGTCAGGCAGCAAGGATCAAACAATGGTTAACATTTCAAAGAAATCTGAGGGCTTAATCTGAGTCAGTGTCTGTCTGGAAAGGGGGTTGCAAAACTTTGGGAGACACACTCATTTCCTCCTCAGACCCTTATCATTTAAATGAGAGCACTCTTAGCAAAGCAGGTTTCACAGGACTTTACAAATTCTTTCTTATGCTCGATCACCTGGGGAACCATTCTGGCCAGCACAGGGCTGCACCAATTGCTGTCATAGTTTCAGGCTTTAAGCCGATTAGGCCTAGGAAGCAGAAGACATCTCCCAGACAGAAATGGGGACTTGGGTTATGTCAGAATAACTGGGGGGTGAGGGTCCATCACCCCCTTTTTGCTGCAGCCCCCCAACTCCTTCCATGAGGGCCTCCCAAGTGGTCATGTCTGGCTTAGATTGCCCTTCCCATGAGGAGTCTTACCCATAATTGACTAACCAACTAAGCATTGGGGCCAGAGATGGATGAGGCAGAAGCGGTGCTCCTGCCAGGGAAATAAGCTTTGTCTCCTTAGTGGCTCAGGTCCTCTTGACAGAACAGACCCAGATGAAGTGGGTCCCTAGGCTCTTACTCAGCCCACCATAGGGTGAGGGTTACAACTCCTGAAACCAGGCTGAACGGTCCGCAACACAGCAATAATATAAAAAAGCTAATATATAATGGTCAGATTATCTCAGGAATATAAACTGGTTTAACATTTGTAAATCAATCAATATAATTGCCGCATTAACAGAACAAAGGGAAAGACACATCATCTTAATATATGGAGAAAAAACATTTGGTAAAATTCAACAGCTGATCACTTGTTTAAATCCTTACCAAATTGGGAGTAGAGTGAAGCTTCCTAATCTGATAAAGAATATCTATGAAAAATCTCCATTTAACATCTTAATGATGAAATATTGAATGCATTTCCTCTATATCTTGAAGGGAAAGAAATGATGTCCATCATCACTACTTCTAGTGAACATTGTACTGGAAGACCTAGCCAGTTGAAGAGTTTGCTGAAAGAGGGGCCAATGGTTGAAAAGGAAGAAGTAAAATGATCTCAGATCAGAACTGACATGATGGCATGTTAGGAAATCTCCAGGAACCTACAAACTACTTTGAACTAATGTGTATATTTAATAAGGCTCGAGGATACCTATCAATGTCAAAAATCCATTGTTATTTTTATATACCAGCAACAAAAATGGAAATATAATATTTAAAAAACAATACCATTTACAATAGCATCAAAAACCCCTACACCCCTCCCCTAATATGAGGATAAATTTAACAAAAGACACGCAAGACTGTTATACTGAAAAGCACCAAACTCTGTTGGGAGACACTAAGGAAGATGTAGTAAGAGGAGAGATACATCACAATCGTTGACTGGAAGACCCAATTTGTTAAGTCAATTCTTAGCAAATTGATTTTTAGATACATGCTATTCAAATTAGAATTCCAGCAGACTTCTATTTTAGTAGAAGTTGATGAGCTGAATCCAAGATGCACATCGAAATGCAAAGGACATAGAATTTCCAGGACAATCTTGAAGAAAAACACAGTTGGAGGACACGTTTATCAGATTTCAAGGATTACTGCTGTCAGTTAAATTCTGTCAGAGAATAAGAAACTTAGTGGGAGAAATAAAAGCATTTTCAGTAAATGGCCCTGGAACCATCTGAATCACCTTGATCCATACCTTACTCCACACAGAAAAATTAGTTTAACATGTGTCCTCAATCTAGCT
The DNA here is from genome assembly GCA_039655065.1 of Glossophaga mutica. NCBI lineage: Eukaryota > Metazoa > Chordata > Mammalia > Chiroptera > Phyllostomidae > Glossophaga > Glossophaga mutica. Next base: position 60,931,214 of record CM077311.1, read on the forward strand.
GGAAAAATTAAAATTATAAAATTTTTAGAAGAGGAGTTAGCAGAATACATTTATGATCTTTGGTTAGCAATTTAGAACACACAAAAAAATACTAACCATAAAAGAATGAAATTGATGAACTGGACTTCTTCAAACTAAGAAAACTACTGCTTGTCAAAAGACAATGTCAAGAAAGTAAAATGGCAAGCCACAAACCGGTGGAAAATATTCAAATACATGTATTTGACACAGGACTTGTATTGAGAATACATAAAGAATTCCTACAGATCAAAAGACAAATAATTCCATATAAAATGGGCAAAAGGCCATGGCTGGTGTGGCTCAGTGGACTGAGCACTGGCCTGTGGAACAAAAGGTTGCCAGTTCCATTCCCAGTCAGTGCACATGCCTGGGTTGTGGGCCAGGTTCCCAGTTGGAGGCATGTGAGAGGCAACCGATTGATGTTTCTCTCGCACATCATTGTTTCTCTCCCTCTTTTTCTCTCTCCCCTCCTCTAAAAACTAAGTAAATTAAATATTTTTTAAAAATGGGCAAAAGACTTGGGAAAAATGCTTAACAAATGATACCTGAAGTCTTCATGAGTATGCACATACATGTTCATTATTAAACATTAGGTAAATACGAATAAAATCCACAAGGACACACCTCTAACACTTTCAGAATGACTAAAATGAAAAAGATTGACAATTAAAAAGTTGGTGAAGATGATGAGCAATTGCAATACTTACATTTTCCTGGCTGGAGCACCTAATGGTACAGCCATATTGGAAAACTCTTTGATAGCATGTAATAAAGTTACATACATATATACATACACACCTATGATCTAGCAATTCCAAACCAAAATACTTGTTCAAGGGATTTGGTGTATATGTCCATAAAATGACTTACACAAAAATATTCAAAGTGAAAACTGGCAACACCCAAATGTCCATCAGTAGGGAAATAAAATTATGACATGGAATGCTATGCTGCAATAACAAAGAACAAGCTACTGATACATACAAAAGTATGGGTGAATCTCAAAAACATTATGTTGAGTGAGTACATATACTATATGATTCCATTTCAATACATGAGTCTGTTTATATGGATTTAACAATAGTTAAGAATAAATCAACAGTGACTGAAATCAGAACCGTGCTTGTCTTGGGTGGGGGACAGGTGACACAGGGGAGGGCAGGAGGGAACCTATTAGGACGATACAAATGTTCTTCATTTTGATCTAAATAGTGAGGATAGCCCTGTGAACGTGTATTAAGTCACACACTTAAGAGAAGGATGACTCAACAGGAAGGATGGATGAATAAGCCTTCAAAGAGCAGGTGGGAAAGGAGCTGAGCCCGTAGGACGGCTGGGGCTCGTAGGGGAAGGGATGGAACGGCTGCAGTGGGTGCACCCGCCGAGGCCAGCTCACGTGAAAGTCTCAGGGGCTCGCATCAGCGCTGTGGCTCTTCATGAGTCAGAATCACGAGCGTGTACTCAGTGAAGGATCTTTTGATTGCAACTTACGTAAGGATGAACGTTCAGTAAAACATACTAAAAACTTCGGGCCAACCAAATAACTTTGGTATTTGCCACAGCCATATCAACAGTTTATGAAGTTCTGAGCTTATTTTGAAATTGTTTTTCTGTTTGGTTGAACCACACCCAAAGTAATGAGCTGGGCAAACTGGAAATACCTCAAAGGTTTTTGGAAGTAAATGAAATATAAAATACAGATTAATAAAGACCAAAATAAAATATTCATCCTGGGTTTTAATGTTCTCATTTTAAAAAGTGAGATTCAGCCTCACCTTTAAGGCATCTTCCACATCTAAGAACATGACAGTGAAAGCTGTAATCTGCTGATTAAACTAGTTATGTTCTGACATGGAGGGCCCTTTATAATCTGGCTCCAAGGCCCCTTACCATTTGGATCCCATTTGTTCTCCAAATAACCATATCCTCACTCAAACCTCAGTTTTTCTGAGCCCTCCCTGTACTCCGTTTCCTCTAATTAAGAATTTGTTTCTATCTAGAATGCTTTAGCTACCTTCTCTGCCCCTTGAATCCTGTCCATCCCTCCAGGCCCCTTTACTCAGTAGATTCCCTTTCCTGGGCTTTCTCGGGCCCCTGCACTCCTACAGTGTTTAAAATTACCACCAAATGCTTGGCAAGTAGCATCTATTGCCTCATGTTATCAGTTATCATTTAATGTACATGTGCTTTCTCCAGCAGCTAGAATGTAAGCAGAATTAAAGCAAAACTTATAATGCATACCTTTCCCTCTAAATTTCCCATAGAATCTAGATGTGCTATTTCTAATAGATGTTCCACAAATACTAGATAGTTAACTAACTGTTAGGTTCATCCAGGTTAGGAAGGATCCCTCAAGACCTACCCATATCTTGGAATTATATAATTTTGAAGAAAGAACCATCAAATATGCAGTTCCCCTCGGGAGGGCATATTTGCTGGAAGGAACTGTTTTCACGCAAAGTCAGTAAAGCAGGAGCAGGAATCTGAGACCCAGATTTCCACTGATGTGGATGGATTGGGACATGTTACCAGCAAAGGCAGGCCAGCTGAATCACAGCCAGAGAAGCACAAGAAGCGCAGGCTTCTAGAATGCTTGGCTAAATGAAAATTTTAAAAGGAAGACATGAATAAATAAAATAGCTAGTTGAAGTCCAGCCTATTAAATAAAAATGAATCTAGGAAAGCTTCAGGACACACCAGTAGCCACTTTGGATACCACTTAATCAGGAAACTAAAAATATCCTCCAAACTCTCAGCTCACTTGTGAGTTTACAGAGCATGAATTAGAAGGTATGGGAGAGAAGAATTACTACCTGGTTGCAAAGAAAATTTGATGCTCTTAAAAAATTCTAAACTGGTAACACTTAATCATTACTATGTAAGCAGAGGCCACATAATCCTGGGCATTTTGACAAAGTCAATTCTCTGCTTATAGCATTTTAATGACTTCTCATAGTCCTTAACATAAAATTCAAAATTCTTATACTCCTCAAACTCTGCAGCACAGTAGGGCTTCCATCTACCTCTGCAGCCTTGTCTTAGTCTGTTTGGGCTGTTATAGCAAAACACCACCGCCTGGTTGGTTAATAAATACTAAAATTTATTGCTCACAGTTCTGGAGGCTGTGAAGTCAAGATCAAGGTGTCAATGTGGTTGAATGGGAGCCTCATAGCTGGCAAGCTGGTACCTTCTTGCTTTGTCCTCACTCAGTGGAAGGGGGCTTAGGTGCTCTTTGAAGCCCTTTTTGTAAAAGCATAAATTCCACTCATAAGAGCTCTACCCTCATGACCAAAGCACCTCCCAAAGGCCCTACCTGCTGACACCATCACCATTGGCAGTGAGGATTTCCACCTGTGAACTTTGGCAGGACACATTCACATCATAGCAAGTGTCGTCTAACAATTTTCCTCTTTCCCTACATTCCAGCCCACTGGTTTCTAGGTTTCCCAAACGCTACACATCACTTCCTGTCTTGGGGCCTTAGCACATGCATTTCCCTTCTGCCTGGAGCACTCTCCCCTTTTTGGCCCAGATACTTCCTATTTATTCATATTACTGCCTTGGGAAGTCTTGGAAAGTTTTCCTATTACGCACTCCTATAGAACACTATGCTATGCTTCAGCTTCAGTTCAGCACACATAACTTGTTTCATCTAGTATCTTTCACACAAGATCATGTCCGGAGGCAATATCCACCCCTCTGGTTCATGTTTTCACCTGGTGGTGCTTCCATGGTGTTATCTTCATGCTTCTCCATCTTTCCCCTCTTGGTGACTTGTTGGCTTGGAAAGTCAGGAAGGAAGAAGTGAGTGTGTGTGGCTCAGACCTTTGTGACCTTCTCTTTTCTGCTGCTAGTTGCTGGCAAGAGCAGCACCCTGGCACTGCTTCGTGCCCTGGGTAAGAGGCATGTCCCTGAAGGAAGGAAGGCCCGAGCTTGTCCAGCAGGGCCAATGACCAGGGCACAGAAGACCCAATGGGATTCATTAGTAATATTGCTGACATTTTGATCTTCTTCTGAGGTGAAAAAGATGTTAAACTCCCGTTAGATTCTCAACTTGTCTTCTTCATCCAGTGTAACCCTAGAACTCATCTCAGTTCCAGCAAATAGTGAATGTTCCATAAATATTTAGCAAATATATGAATCATTGAACTTCTCTGAGCTGGTTTCCTCAAATGTAAAATGTTGATAAAACTCACCAATCTGGCACAGGTTGTATAGGTATTTGAGATTCTATATGAAAACAATAAGCAGAGTACCTGGTGTGTGGTTAAATTGGTTAAATGGATAAATATGCTGTAGCTATTATGATATGCTGCACCAACTGAGAATAATTTTTATTTCGAGCTACTCATTTCAACCAGGTGTCAGAATAATAACCACATGTCATTTCTGTCTACCCAAATGGTTTTAGGGCCTTTTAAAAAATAATATAAAGTGTTTAAAACCTAATACTATATAGTACAGAAAGATAATCTACAATATAAATGAAATATAAGTAATCTATTTGATAATATGTGTGTTCAGTTACACTCTGATTCTGTTGTTTCTTACCAACCTTTCCATACTAAATTATGGGGAATGCACTTTCAAAAGCACAGTTAGGGTAAAACATCTTTTGCACCTAAATTAGACCCACCTTCTGTGTTATTCTGTGTAAACTGCATTATCCACAGCACTCTGCCCTGGTCTGTAGCACACTAGTCATTCCTGGTAGCAGGACTGATGTGCTAGCTGCATTCAGCTGTTACTCCCTCAGCCTACAACTTCTTAGACCCAAGTGCTTAAATATAGACAGTCAGCTAATGAGGTATAGATCACAAAACGCAAAAAGATTCATCAACATGAGGGGTGATGGGGTGAGGGAAAAATACTTCCTACATCTGGATGTCTGTTGAAGTCTCAATCTAATACTTGTGGAATGTCTCCAGTTTCTTCCATGACATACTGATAATTTTATCTGGTTAAGGAACAAAGAGAGGTTTGCTTTCAGTTATGATGAAGAAGGATGTGAAAGATCTTCACCTTTAAGGTAAGTATGTTAGTAAGTACATTTCTTTGCCTGGGTGCATCAAAGCCCAATGAAATGTGAACAGGAGTTTGCTGCAAAGAAAGTAAAAGTTTATTTAAGGAAATGGCACCAAGCCCAGACACACAAGTGAGCTATTTCTCTAAAACCTGGCTCCTTGATGGTCTCTAGGGGATCAATTATACAGGTGAAAAATCATTAGTCATGGGGACTAAGGGAGTTGGGGTCATGAGCTCTACTGATTGGTTGGGGCTAATGCAGGGGCAGTTAACCTTTGTATCAAGTCCTGATTCAACCATGGCCTTGTTCCCTCTGGTTCAAGGGAGGGTGTGGTTGGTAGGGTTGCTCTGCTTTCACAGATCTAAGCCTAAAACGCAACTGAGGTCGAGATGTTAGCTTCAGTTTTGCAGAAACTCTGTTCCATTGATCAACAGACCTGAGGCATTATTCATGAGACAGTCTGACTCTGACCAGAACCTGATGCCCTAAGGACTTAATGATGAAAAGAGTGGTCGTGCAGTATGTTTGGTGCTATTAGTCTGGACAAAGCTAGCTTGAATTAAGAAAATGTCATATTAGATAAATGAAGTTCCTTTGTAGTTACAAGTACAAGGAACAACAACAAGGGAAAAAAACAGACAAAAGCAAAACCACAGTTTTCTACGGAACTGGTAAAGAGGACACCTTGATGAACTGATATGTGGAAGAAACCCACTCCCTCTTCAGTGAGGAGAGTTAAGCGTGCTTCCAGCCTTGGTGTAGATGCCTGGTCAGTGGAGGTGTCAATAAGTCAGCCATGGATGGAGAGTCTCCATGTGGATGAGGAGGAAGTACGCAAGCCTTGATAATAGTGAGGGCTCATTGGACTTTAGAACAGCCCCAAACACAAACACTTGGTATAAAAACATCCCGTGCACTTCTCTCCCGTTCATACTTTCACCCTAAATTTTGCAGAAAAAGCAACAGTGGTGAAAAGATGAGAAGAAGAGAGATCAGATTTTTAGAATTTTGTTTGTATGGTTTAAGAACACAATTCAGCTCAGTAAATTTGAAGATCTGATTGCATTTATTAAGTAGTTCAAGAATCAGTCAGCATCCCATTCAGCAAATGTAAGGGCCTTCCAGGGGGTATACTGAATGGAAGGATTTTACAGGAAGAAGGGTATGGCAGGGGGAGTTACTAACAAATGTAAAGAAAGAGTTACTTCTAGGCCAGGTCATCTTCTTTTGGTGGGGAGGGAATAGCAGGGGTTTTACCATGCAGACTACTTCACTAGTATTAATCAGGAAATACCAGATTAGTTGGTTTAAAACTCTACTCCAGGGAGAGGCCAAAACTTTAATTAAGTTAGTTATCAAGTTTTAGTTTGGTGACTCAATTAGGTACCAGTGATTCTATTTTGACCTGTTTTGTTTTCAAACACTATTCTGGGGTCCTGCTGGAACTGAATTCAAAGATCAACAAAACTATCTGAAATTGAAGTGAAATCTACTCTCAGTTCAGGTACTGTACTGATAAGATCCAAAAAGATCAGGCCCCGGGCAGTGGTTTGGTGCTGGAGGTTGGGCTAATAAAAGATGGACTCAGTTTAGTTAAGACTATGGTTCAGCTCCAGGTCCGTTTGGGTCCAGGAGGAATCTGAATAATTAGCATGCCCTATCCCCCCAACCTTACCAGCAGACAGAGAAAAAGACTCTCAATCTCTGGGAAATAAACAAAACACAAATATAATAGAAAAATATATATCTTTATATATATTTTATACAATAATATTATATACAATATTATATCTTGTTTTTAAAAAAACTTAAACAGGAGTAGAAAAAAATGTGGAGAGGCATAAAGAAGGAAGAAAATGTGACCTTTCACTGGGAGAAGAGCAGTCACTAGAAACAAATCCAGTCTTTAGAATTAAAAATTAATTTAAACATTCAAATACCTATTTAAAATATGTTAAAGAATTTGTAGGAAAAATAGATATAATAGGTAAAGAGATAGGTGCATTTCAGAAGAGAAATTTTTTTAAAGAACCAAATGGATACTGAAGAATCAAAAAATACAAAATCTGAAATTAAAAAAAAAATTATTGGATGGGTTGAAGAGCACATTGTGTGCTACAGCAGAACAAGTCAGTAAACTTGAAGAAAGCCGATAGAAATTATCCCAACTGAAGTAGAAAAAGGAAAAAAGATTGGAAAAATGAACAGAATGTGAGTGACTTGTAGTATAATACCATGTGGTCCAAACACATGTTATATGAATCTTGAGAGAAAAGAAAAGATAGATCTGGCAAAATCATTTGAAAGTATGAGGACCAACATGTTTTCCAAATTTAATGAAAAATATCATCCTGCAGGCCCAAGAAGCTCGGCATACCCCAAACAAAATAAATAGGAAGATATCCCGCCTCGACATATTTAAATTATGGTCCAGCCCAGCTTACTGAGCTCCGGAAGGAGTCTGAATGAACAGTGGCCCTCACCCCAACTTTACTAGCAGACAGAGAAAAGAACTTTTGCTCCCTCAACAATAAACAAAAGTATCATATTCAGTTATAGTCCTCATTTTTAAATTGCTGAAAATCAATGATAATATCTTAAAACAACCTGGGGGAAAAGCATTGGGAGAATTGTTATTCTGGACCTAAACCCAACAAATATAAAATTGTTTTATGAAGTAGAAATGATGGGAACTCTATATAATAATCCAATTGAACAACTGAAGTTCATTGGAGAAAGAGAGGCTGGCATGTGTCCATTGTTTTTAGAAAATACCATTGAAAGTGGAAGGTAAGCACAATTCTAGGGCACGAAACTCCAGGTGAAGGAAAGAGGAAGCCTCCCACATGTGATGCTGAATGTGCACTTGGGGGAAATTTCAGAGAGGGAAGCTTCGAGAGAATGGAAGCCACAATAGGTGAAAAGGCATCTAGTTAAAATCCAAGTCTTTTTTTTTTTTTTTTTTTTTTGCCAAAAAGCATTATTACCTAGTGCTGAGATGACTTGAGAATAAACTGCTATCCTGAAAAAATATATGTGCACTTCCAGGTTTTTTATTAGTCTGGGAATCAGAGGAAATACCAGAATACTAGAGATAGATGAATTTTTTTACGCTTCTCAAAAGGGTAAAGAAGGCATGTTCTAAAAATGTTTGGCTAGTAGTCTTGATATGGACGCTGTGTGATCTGACAGTGGAATTACTTTCACAATGATCTGTTCTCGTCTGGAGGCTGAGTGCTTAATTAAAACACAATGCCAGGTTCACATTTCTTTTTTCGAGTAGAGGAAAAGAACTGAGCAGTGGGAGCAAAGCTGTGGCAGGGCACCTGGAATTCTGCCCAGTGTTTGATAGTCTTTCATAAGGTCTTTGTGGGAAAGTGAGAGAAGTAGAGGATAAATATAAGAATTAAAAGGTGGGCTAATAACTGGATATCTCGCATTTCTCCAAAAGGGCTGCTATTTGGACAGGTGCTAATCAGCATATCCAGATGTCTCTGTCACTCCCCTTCCTCTGCCCTCAGTGCCTCCTTAACCATCGATGATCCGTGAGCCGGACTCTGCCCACACGACTCGAAGAAAACAAAAGTTGTTAAGGCCTCCGGGGACTCAGTAGTTTCCAAACCTAATGGACATTTATTTCCTTTGTCTTTTCTAGGGCAGTTGGCACTCTTGGATTCACAATTCTTTTTGAAATCTTTCAACCTTGACTGAAGGCAGCATGTTCACTTGGTTTTCTTCCTGTGTTTTGCCCACCTTGATCTCATGAGGCTCTGACACCTAGAAATCCTGGAGTGCAGGTGTTCTTACTGCTTTGCTTCTCCAATCATTTTCCTTGGGTTTTCTTCTTTGTTCATGTGGATTCAACCTGATGTGTTCACTGACCGTGCTCAGGTTTGGGTTGCCAGCCCTGATCTGTGTGCTAAGAGCTAGACACAGTCACGCAGCTGCCTTTGGACATCGAAGCCAGGTGTCCCACAGAGGTTCACATTCACTGTGTTCCAGACTGAACTTGTTGCTATTCCCATCAAAACCAGCCATGGTTCCTCTACTTGTGTTCTCTGTGTCAGTGAGTAGGGCCTGTCCACCCAGGTACCCTGGGCAGAGAGCTGGAGCCGTCCTTCACTCCTCCTTGTCATTTTCTGTGGATTGAATTAGGTCCCCCCAAATTCCCTGTGTTAAAGCCCCAAACTCCAATGTGACTATATTTGGACATAGGGCTTTTAGGAGGTAATGAAGTTTAAATGAAGCCGTAAGAGTTAGGTCCTACTCTGATAGGACTGATCGCCACCTTAGAAGGGGAAGAGCAAGTCCCTGTGAGGATGCAGGAAGAAGGCCGAGGACCATGCACCCATAAGAACTCTCACCCACACCTGGCCCTGCCTGCAGCCTCTTCCTGCACTTCCAGCCTCCAGAATGGTGAGCAAATAAGTTTCTATTGTTTAAGCTGTCCAGTCTGTTGTTCTGTTGTGGGAGATTCAGTAGACTAAGGTGCCATCAAACAAGTAATAAAGCTCTAGCTATTCTACCTCCTTAATATGTGTAAATATGTGTAGAATGCTTTTCTACCTCAATAGTCCCAACTTCACTGTAGGGTCTGATCATTTCTTGCTGTGATGATCTCTGTCATTTCTCAGTGTCGTACTTTTTACCTCCCCCCATTCATTCTCCCTTTAGTGTCAGAACCATTCTTCTAAAAACATGAGCATGCCTGTGTCATTCCTATGCTTAAAATGTGTCACTTGATCTCAATTATTTTCAGGATAAAATCCAAATTTCTTAGCAAGACATACAGGGGCCTTCCTGTTCCGATCCCTGTTTATTTCTCCATCCTTATCTCTCATCATTGCCACCCTCACAGCTTAGGTTTCTGTTATATCAAAACTTTACATTTTCCCCATACTTTAATTTCATATGAAATCCCACACTTCAACTTTCCTGGTACCCCTGCTTCTTCGCTGAAATGGTAGGTTCCAATGGCAGCTTCACTGTGTGAGTTAGACAGACTTGTTACCCCTCTGATGAGGGAGACGAGTAAACAATAACAGTGATACAATAGGGTCATGTTCATAGCAGACATTTGTCGAAAGGGTGGTGGAGCACAAAGGAAGGAAATAAACCAAACAAAATATTATCCAGTCCTCTGCCTGAGGCTGGAACAGGCATTCTTTAAAGAGCAGCTGTTACTTCTGCAGGTTAGAAGGTCGTGGGGATCTTCAAGGATGAGTGAAATTGTCTCCTGCTCGGTCCATATTCCTCACTGCACTTAAAATAGAGCTGGTGGCTCGTGGCTGCTACCCGCACTCAGTGCTCCACGTTAGTGCCTGTGCACAAATTCAGCCTGTGCACTCCTGCGCAGTGAGGTCCTGGAACGTCAGCAAGTGCAGAGCGTGCTTCTGCTTGGCTAATAATAAACCATTTCATTCTACAAAAAAACGTTGTAGGTGCCACTATAAAATAGGTGTCATTATGGTTCCAGTCAATGAAATAGCAGTCATGGGAAGGATATTCATATTCACACAATGCAATTTAAAATGACTGATCCCTACACTATGAAAATGTCCCAGAAGAGCTCCTAATCCTATGCTGTGATTTGCTGGTGACAATGCCAAGTGATCACAGACACCAGTGACCATATTTGTTTGGGATATTTTGGGCAATAGGTCTGATCTTTATCTGTGTGGTTCTCTGTTTACATCCACTCACCTGGAGTTATGATTTTAGTAAGTGTTCTTTATGATAAGGACTACATCAATGATATCGATGATCACATGTGAGAGACATCAAACAAGACTCCACATGGGTTCTTGATAAATACTTTATCAAGAAATGATGAGATGACGAGAGACAGTAATTGTTATATAAACACCCTATTTAATAGAGAACAGTGCTCTGTTTTGGCGTTGAAAGTCTGTTCTAAATGTTAGGGCCTGTTTGGGGCAACCCCAAAGCAGATAAAGGGCGAACGTCCATGCGGTCTCCGTTGCTGTCCTACAGTAGAAAAACACGCAAGTAGCATGGTATCACCCTTTTCTTTCAAAACAGAGTAAGAATATAGGACAGGAAGTTACAAAGAAAGGAGGAGGGGAAAATGTTTATCATCTCTGTGTCGGATAATTTTTATACAAATTAGTTTTTTAATCTTTGCAGTAATTCTGTGTTGTGAGGAAATTCTAGATTCAAAAAATTGAGACTCAGAAAGGGAATTGGCCCAAGTCAAAGCAGGTAAAAGGACAGAGCTTAGCGTAACTGACCCCAGGTCTGTGTCCTTTCGGAGTCCTTCTAGGGCACCTCTGTCTACCTACTACACCCCTACAGCAATTCGCCTAGAAGGGACACCACAGTTCACCTTGGCGCCCTGTCACAGTTTGGCAAAGCCCCCCTCCTTCTGTCCTTTGGTGCTCTGGCCAAGCTCGGAACTTCATCTGCAGGCACCCACTGTCACGGAAGGGGCCGTTTGAGAGGTCAGAACCGGCCCCCTGGGTCCCCAACCAGGCCCTGCTACCAGCCAGGAGTGGGCTCTGGAGCACCGAAGTCACACCCTGTCTCTGGACCTCTGTTTTCTCAGCAGCAAAATGAGTAAATCTGGCTTGGTTTCCAAGATTTCCACCAGCTTTAACACTTGGTAATTATTTCAGTACCTTGCAAATTACCCTAACAAGACGGTTCATTTACATAATCAGGGAGTTGGAATGCTCCTGCACAGCTAATGGTTTGCTTGATGGCCTGTGTATCCTACAATCAGCTGCTAGCCCATCCCCCTGCTACTGTCCCTGAGGACTGCAGCAGAGCTGCAGGGAACACTGAGTGCCACAGAGACTCCTGAGTCACTCTCCTGCTAAAGGCCGGCGGCAGAGGCCGCAGCAGACAAAGCAGCCTCCAGACTGACGGCACAGAGACGCCAGCTCCTCCTGGGGTTCGGATCCCTAAATAAACCACATCCTGTTTCTCCCACTCATAGAAAGTCTGCAAAGAAGTATTTTTTCATATGGGGGTATAAAAAAACCAAAAGAAACTCTGCTTGCAGTATAAGGAGGAGAGAAAGTTTGAGGCTTATAGACTCACAGGGTGCTGGTATTACAGAACACAGGTCCAAGGGAAGCAATTATTGGCCCACCCACGGATGCCAAAAAAACTATTTCAGAACAAACACAGGGGCCAAGGTTTGTTATGTCCGCCACCTTATAGGAAAGACGTCTCTCAATGCCAGAGATTTGTGAAAAGGAAAGGAAATGTTTACTTAAAACTATATAGACTTAAAGTAGTGACCTAATGTCTTCATTAAGATATCAAAGTCCTTTAAGATACCCACAGACACCCACAGTGCTTCCTTCTGCCCCTGCTCTAATTCAGGGTACCGTAGCTCAGGAAAAGAAGCAAACGTCAGGGATCCAGGCCCCTGACACTGTCAGCTGTGTCACCGTCCAGGCAGGATCTCTGATTAATCCAAAGCCATGTGGCACCTTCTCATGGCCTACTGGCAAGAGTTCTTTCACTTTTCCTCCAGGCAAAGTGTCTCCTGCTTCCCAGGCCACGCAGCCAAAGGGAGCCCCCCAAAGCTGCGGTGGTCCTCTTCTACCAAAGCTGCAGGTGTCCCCACTCTGGCGAAAACCGTGTGGCTCTATCTGGCAAAGCTGCGTGGGGGTCTCCACTCTGCCAAAGCCACGTGGTTCTCCCTTCACCTAAGTTGCGGGGATGGTGTCTCTGCTAAAGCCACATGGTGATTCTCCCTCACAGGGCTGTGGGGGTCCTTACTCTGCCCAAAGCGTGTGGTTCTCTCTCCAATGGCCAAAACCGTGTGGCTCTCCTGCCAATGGCTGCCACGTCTTGGTTTAAATCCTCGAGCCAATATTCCTCTGCAGCCCCATTTCTGACTCCTCCTACAATCGGCTACACTTGCCAGCACTCCCGTATCCTTCCAGCTTTACTGGGCTGCCATCGTGAGTCTGGGCAGGTATGGCCCTGGAGTTGCCTTCCAGTTCCATCTTGGGTGGAAGTCACTCCCTTCTCCCTGGCTCAAAGCATGGACACAGCTATTCAACCTATCTATGAAACCAGTTAAGGCTATAGATGTGTTAAATGACCATGCCAGAGGTTAGCTGCAAAGCTGTTGTGTTGCTATGCAAAACAGCTCTCAATGGCCCCGCTCCATGTGTCCCTTCCCTCAACTCACACCTGAGGGGAAAGTGGTGAGGACATCTTATATGTCCTTCTAATTTCCTGGACACCCTGAGTTCTGGGCCCTATTCCAAATCCCTATTTTGGGGACCCCCTCTTGGCTGCACCGTGTTACACTGGGATTGTGAGTTTCTGCTAACTCCCTCATGTAAAGAGGGGAAGGCTGAGGGCAACAGTGAGTCCCGCAGCCTGGGCTAGCAACCAGTCTGAGACACTGGAAACCAGTCCGATGCCTCCTTTGCAAAATATTAGTAAACAGCTCTGATGGAGTCTGGCCATTCCTTCCACTCTCTCCAGCTGCCCCACCCACCCCCAACCTCACAAAGTCCCTTGTAGTGGAGGTGGGAGAGGGAAGAGAAAAATCAGAGATAACCAAGACTTTGGGCTATTCTTTCCTTCTTTCTTCTTTGCTTAGAAAAAACTAAAGTGTTAAGAGTTCTTGTCTACAAAGAAATAGTGAATCTTTATGATCGATGAGAAGAAAAATGGCATGGAAACAGTCATGCTGCACTGCCTGCAGATACAAGAGAGAACTCTTTGGTCTTTTCTTTAAATTCTCCTTTGGTTAATTTGCAGACCAGAATCGTTGAAGGCAGCTGAGGCACTCTTGGCCCTAAGCACCATTACACCGCCCCTCACTGAGAAACAATCGGCCGTTCACGAGTTGCATGAAGAAGGTCTGCCTTGAATGCAGTGCTCTCAGAGTCTGGGCTATCTGAGTGTTAATGTGTATTCTGCTCTTCTCAGAAACACGATCAGGCTTTTCATCTGGAATTTTCACCCAAATTTTGGAAAATGTGTATTTGCTTATAACATTCTTCACAGAGAGGGCAGAAATTATTAAAGGATGCTTGTCCCCATCGTAAAGCACTGATACAGATGCACCATCATTGCCCAAAGGAACACTGGATGCATTTTATGTTCTGTTTTCCTCCTCACTAAGTCGTTCTGAATAAAAAGGGTTGGGGGTCCTGGCTGCTGTGGCTCAATGGGCTGAGTGCTGGTCTGTGAACCAAAGGGTCGCTGGTTGGATTCCCAATTAGGTCACATGGCTGGGTACAGGGCACAGGGCCACGTTCCTGGTGGGGGTGCTCGAGAGACAACCACACTTTGATGCTTCTCTCCCTCTCTTTCTCCCTCCCTTCCACTCTCTCTAAAAAATAAATGAGTAAAATCTTTAAAAAGGTGGGGATAACCCACTGGAGTCTGTACAGAACAGCTCATGTTGGGTGCCAATCCACCCCCAGAAACAGTCCTGTGTTGTGAAGGGAGTAGTGCCCTGCACCTACTACATGAAGGGCCTTTTCATTTTTGGCCCATGAAGAGCCTCTCAATTAGAAAAGATATTCTATAAGCGCTTAAAAGGTAACCCAAAGGTTGTTGACCTTGGCCTGTGCTGTGCTGTCTCTTTTCCTGATTGAGGAAGTATTCATCCACCGTTGCCCCTCCCAGTCTCCATTCATGGAACTGGGTGGAAGAACAGCAATGTCCACCTCTGAAGTAGTGACCTTGGTTTCCATCTGGGGCCCAGCATTCCTTTCAGTCAAGTCCTTGATGGTCACCCAGCACCTGCTTCTGAGTTTAACATGCTATGGCATTGCGTTAGGGTCTATGTTTTGGTCAGACTTCCAGTAGCTGGATGATGACTCTGTGGGGTGATGGGGAGAATGACCTAGTACTGTTGCTGCCACTGACACATATCAATGGCTCACGTATGGGCACAAGCTGCCAGCAAACCTGCTCCACCCCAGGAAAAGGGGGTGGGCTACACACTTTCCACCAGCACCTGGCCCTGTTGTGATTTGTTTCCCCTGTTCATGAAGACCTGATCTCTTCTGGATGAATAAGAGACCAAGGTCAAGATAGACGAGGTAAGAGGATGCAGGAGGTCAGCCCCATGGGCTACGGGAATGAGAGGATCTTCTCTCTCTTTGTTCTCCTCTGCAGCCAGGCAGCTTCAGCCTCTTAAATTCTCTGCCTGCCTGCTGCACTTGGCTTCTGTGCCCCTTCTTTCCTCATCCGCTCACCACTTCCAGGTTCTCTCACACCTTCAGTTTCTGGAACAAATCTGGACTAACCTAAAGCCCAGGGGTTTCAGCTGCTCTGGCTACATGTCCAGGTCTCACATCTGGGAGGCTGGCACCTTGGACCCCACAAGAGGTGAGTGACTTCTACTGTCATCCTGCCCCTACATTCCTGAGGGAGCCATCCGCTGAGCACTGCATTCCCCAGGGAGGGGGAGCCCTGCCTTGCTGTTGCTGCTCCCTTTCCCCTCCTGGTGTCTGAATGCTTCTCACCTTAGCTCACTGATTCTCAACAGGAGGCAGCATTTGGAAATGCATATTGGTGAGAGGGGGGCAGAAAGGGGGCACTTTTGATTGTAGCAATGATGGGAGAGCACTGCTAGCATTTAGAGGGTGAGGGGCAGGGATGTTAACCGATTTGTCCTGCCGAAAATGCCAGTGGTGTTGAGGTTGAGGAATGCTGATCCTGCCCCAACAGGGTGCATGCTGGCTCTATCAGAGGGACACAAACACCCTCAGTCCCAACCAGAACCTTCTCAGTCTTTTCTTCACGGTGGAACTTCTCTTCTCCCAGCGTGGTTTTGTGACTAAGAACTGCAGTCAACTCCTTCATTCCCTCCTGGTGGATCCACCTTTCCCAGAGCTGGCCTGAGAAGGCCCAGACCTTTCTATCCTTGCCCATTGAACGTACTTTTCCAGCTTGTTACACTAGTCTAAAGCCTATTTATTTTTCAGTTGTTTATTTTGGCTCCACTTTCTAATGAAGTTCTACTTGCTCTCTTTTGTTCTAAGCTACTTTTTCAGGTGAGACAGATGCAACCTTACAGGTGTATGCATACCAAGTGTTGAACCCCATCTGTCTTATAGTCTTACTTCCTTGGAGATGCTGGTTCCAGGGCTCTTACAATCTAGTCAGGGGAGAGACACAATAAATGAGAAAATGTATAGTATATGCATTGGTCTGGTCAGGCTGCCATCCCAAAGTACCACAGATTGGGTTGTTTAAACAACAGAAATGGATTGTCTCATAGTTATGGAAGCTGGAAGCCTGGGATGAAGGTTGGGAAGGTTAGCTCCTTCTGTAGCTATGAGAGAAGGATCTGTCTCTTGCTTCTCTCCCAGCCTCTGGTGCTTTGCTGCCAGTCTTTGGTGTTTCTTGGCCTATAGAAGCATCACCCCAACCTCTGCCTACACTTTCATGTGCATTTTCCTTGTGTACATGTCTCTGCATCCACATTTCCCTTCTTAAAAGGATGGCAGTCATATTGGATTAGAGGCCCACCCTGTTCCAATATGACATCATCTTAACTGAGTCATCTTCAATGAACCTGTTTCCAAATAAGGTCACACTTTGAGGTAGTGGGGGTCAGGACTTCATTGTTTGAATTTGGGGAGGTTGTAACTCAACTCACACCAGTAGAGTAGATTGTGATAAGTACTAAGGAGAAAAATAAAGTGGGGGAAGGGTGGGGAAAGCGTAGAGGTTGATGGGGGGATGCTGTTTCCCATAGGTAGTCAGGGAGAAAATCACTGGTCTGATCTGAAGGCAATGCAAGAGCCAGTCACACACAGGTCCAGGAGAAGAACATTCTAGGCAGCAGGAATAGCAAATACAGAGGCCTGAGCCAGTGGGGCAGGGCCAGGGGGTGAGTGTGAGAAGCAGCAAGGTGCTGATGTGGACGGAGTGGAGACAGCAATAGGTGGGCATGAGGAACGAGGTCAGAGGCGGCTGGGGCAACCAGAGCATGGGTCACTTGTCTGAGCGTTTGGGCTGAACATAATAGCAATAGCTACCAATTATTGAACATCTGCAAGTTAAAGGCACCATGAAGTGATTATTTTAATTTTTTGGCACAGTTGTTTTTCATTTTGCCTTATTTTACGGAAGAGGCTCAGAGAGATTCAGTGGTTTGTCCTGCATCACCTGCTCAAGGGATGGCGACCGATTAGACCCCTTGGCTATTTGGCTTCCGAGTCCACGTGCATAGCCTCCCTTCTGACCAACTGTTACGGGTATATATTTGGATGCAGACACACTCGCTTTATCCTGACACTCAGTCAGCTAGCTGGGTCGTTTGATGCCAAGGGGCTCTGCAAGGCTTTTCTAACCCACCCAAACAAATTCTTTCATTGGCCCATCTACAAACCTAAAGTGACCTCATAACTCCTCCTCCCTTTTTTCCTTTTGACATCATGATGGGTTGAAAATTAAGCCAATTTGCTATTGGTATATTCTGGGAATTTTCTACCCTTGTCAGAGTTCAGGTTCCATCCAAAACAAAAGCGACTCAGTCTCTCTCCCCACTGACAGAATGTGATCCAGACACAGGAAACATTAGAGACAGGAGCAAGCTTTTGTCAAGAGTGCAGCCAATGAGATTTCCGGATGGCAAGGATGGAAGAAGAAACATTGGCTGGAGGAAGAAAGCTAATATTTTGCTGCT
The DNA here is from genome assembly GCA_039655065.1 of Glossophaga mutica. Classification (NCBI taxonomy): domain Eukaryota; kingdom Metazoa; phylum Chordata; class Mammalia; order Chiroptera; family Phyllostomidae; genus Glossophaga; species Glossophaga mutica. Next base: position 60,948,904 of record CM077311.1, read on the forward strand.
TTGCAATTTGGCTCAAGTTCAGACCAAGACACATACCTTTATAGGCAGGTTGTCCATTCCCTCCAAACAAACTTTAGTTCTAACAGACCCATAACTCAGCAATATAGAATAACGTATGTTCCTTTGCTAAGGAGAATTAATCTGATGTCCTAGGCAGGATCTCTTTATCATTTTGTTAATTACCTAAGAAGCAGAGAGCTCCTTTAGTCCAGGCTACCTTAAATACTTCAGGGCTTGCTAAATAGATTCGATTTTGTATCAGATACATTCTTTCATTTAAAATCCAGAGCATAATAGAAAGATTAAAAGCAGTAGGAACAGACTGTGCTGCTGCTCTTGTTTGTGACAGCATAATTCTTCTTGTCCCAGCATTAAACAGTAGCTGGCAATAAAGAAAACCTCAGGAGTACAATATTCTTGGGGTTGCATCAGGGTGGAAGATTAAACTCCTAAACCATCTGAGATGTCTCTGCTTTGCCCTTCTACCAAGAGGCCCTCGCTGCTCTCCCTGTCATTCTACAGTGAAGTGTGTTTCTGCAGTTGTAGGGAGAACGTACGAGCAGCTCAAGGCTTCATGTATGAAGATACTTTTTCTCAGAAACAGGCGGAGGGGAGAGAAAAAACCCAATCCTAGAAAGCAAAGTAGCCTTGCTTCATGTAATTTTGTTTAAGAAAATTTGATACCTGTGCAAACCGAGGTTGCCTGTGCCAATGGCTAAAGTAGAACAAACATACTTTTCTGTGAAATTCCTAGTGAAGCAAAACTTTCCTAGAATTGAAATTTGATCTTTCTCACCAAAGTGATGAGTCACTGAAATGTGGGCATCATGATTCATTCTCAGTGTAACTAGAACATTGGAACGACGTTAAATATTTCAGCCTCGTTTGTGCTGCAAAAGTCAGCTCCCATGGATCAGTTCCCAGCTCAAAATAACTCATCAAGTTGGGTGGAGAAACTTGCAAATCAGTTTCTCTCCACTTTGATCTAATGTAAAAACAAGGCTTTCAGGTTTCTGGTGGTAGATAATATTCTGGACAGCTGGAAAGCAAGTGCAGAATCCCACGATGCTCCTAGGAACAGAAGTTTGGAATTCGAATGGAAGATGGGGTGCTGTGGGTATGGGGCGGGAAGGTAAGGATATTAAGTGAGCTATTTCAGAAGCGATTTCAGGAGTGACAGACCACCACAACCCCCCCGAAAGTGCCCCGAGTGAAAAAAGGAAGAGGGCGAGCTGAAATCCTCTCCATTTCCATACACAGGTCCACTATTGCTCACGTGCACACACCAAGAAACTACCACAGCTGGCGTTTTCCATGTCAAGGGACAGGGTTCCCTAGGGAGCCCCCAGGTTCCCTGGTTCCAGAAACTATGAGTGCAGCTAGCTCATAGAGAGGTAGCCATCTCTACATCACGAGCCAGAAGTGCCCAAAGACCTTCCTGTCCCCAGTGTCTCCCCTGCAGCTGACAGTGGCATTCTCCCCAGGGTATTGAAATTATCTGCATTTGAATTACTTACACGTAAATAAAAACAAAAAGAACTCCAGGCAGCTGGTGTCTGGTTGTAAGATCAATCATAAAGCTGTTGATAATTCTCTAGCTCTTACAGTACTGCTCCTGACTTTTGAGGTTGTTAAAGACTCCTTTGAAAAGCCTTATGCAATCTGTGGTTCTTCTTTCCAGAACAGTGCACAAATACACAGAGTTTGTATGTAAGTTAGGCATTTCACAGATCTCCCGAAGTCCACCGGTGAAGCTTACCCATCTCAGTGCCTCTCAGCTCTTAGTGTCCTTCCCTCCACTTACTCTCCATTCATGCTTAATCTCACCTCCTCCATGAAGTCTTCTATGCTTTTTCCCATCTGAACACCTACAGCTCTCACCACCTGCACTGCTCTTTTATGTTGTCCTGGAGGGTGTATTTTCTTTTCATTCGTACAAGACTTGCCATCCTGAATGATTATAAGCTCCTTGAAAGCAGGTATGTTGTTCTTCAATTTTGCATCTCCAGAGCCCTGGGTAGGAAGGAGGGACTCTGCTATGCCTCTTGCCTAACACAAAGTTTCCCCCCACTTATATTTCTTATAAATGCAACTTCTTCCCTTACCATTCATTAGAAAGCAGCAACTGACATGTTTTTTGCCTCCTCTGGAGAGAATTCTTTACCAGGAGGAACGTGAAGTGTGCAGAGGATAGCAAGCCAGTGGAAGGTGACCCTTTCCAACCAAACAGTCACTATGAACTGCAACCCGGAAAGCATGCTCTGCTGACTGCAGCTCCATCCTGAGGAGTCAATTCATGATTCAGAGAGCTGGTTTTATAAGTGACCAAAGGTGCAGCCAACAGAACTCTCACAGGTTTAGGCCCTTCATACTCTTATAATTGGGGTGGTTTCAGTGTAATCCTTCTTCTTCCCATCTTATCACAGGCCCCCACTGGATTTAACTTAAATTTCTTTTAAAGGGAGAGGTGCTACTCCACATTTACAGGGTCGTCTCCCCAAAGCCTTCTCAAGGATGGACCCACAGTAAGATGATGTCTTCGGTAACTTGTCTCCTCGTCACTCGTTAGCAGTACACTTTCCTGCTGATATTAAAAGACAGTGTGTGTTGAGATTAAAGAGCAAAACTAATACAAGTAACTTTCAGAAGTCTAAAAACTTTTCATTTAATTTTTCCCAGGATGATTTTATAATTTAGTGGTTATGTGCTATGGTATCAGACCAACATAGATTTTAATATTATCAGCAGTATCCTGAGGATGTTAATGTCTCAAAACCTCAGTTTCTCCTTTTGTAAAGTGGGAATAATGATACCAACTTCATAGGTTTGTGGTAGGGATTAAAATCAGATCATGCATACACAGTTATATTAAAATAAAATCATGTATACCACAATGTCTAGCATGTACTAAATGTTCAATGAATGAGTAATCCATTATACACCCTAAGCCTTTTGCTAGATGATATTTAGATGATTCTAGAAGCCATGGGGGTCATACTGAAGTTGCCTAGACTTAAGTAGGTCTGAAGCAGACTCGGACTGGAACCAAAGGACTCACTTAAAATCCTGACAGGACCTATTCCTAAGTCTCTCAGCTGTGGACCCCACCTGCAAAAGACAGTCACTTCCATCACAGAGCAGGGATGTGTAATTAAATCAGACTTTTGGTAGGAAAGTGTCCAGCCTGCAACTGAACACTTGGGAGGCATGCCATGAAAACCGACACTCCACCTGTAGCGCTGTCACCAGCCGGGGCCTAGGGACAGACAACGATGGCCTTTAAGAAGGCTTTTGTGAGAAAGTCCTGACCTGGGCTTCCTTTTATATTTACCTATTTATTCACAATTTCCAGAGTCTTTATTCCTTCCTAACAATCTTCTGTCTAGCTTCATTTGCCCTTGACCCTCAGTTCTTTTTTTTTAAATTTTATTTTAATTGTTGTTCATGTACAGTTTTCTGTCTTTTACCCTCAGTTCTTTATAGTTCTTCATACTGCAGGTCTGCTGGCAACAAATTTTCCCAGTTTTTGTTTGTCCAAACATGACTTTATTTCATCCCCTTTTTCAAAGGAACTTTTCATTGGCTACAGAATTATAACCTGAGTTCTCATTTTTTGTCAGCATTGGAAAGATGACTTTCTCTTGTCTTCTGGCTTGGGTTTCTGATAAGAAATCAGTGGTCATCCTTATCTTTGTATATATGTAATGTGTCTTTTTTCCTTGTTTCAAGACTTTCTCCTTGTCTTTATTTCTAAAAAAAAACCCCTTATTTATTTATGTATGTATTTTTAGAGAGTGGGGAAGGGAGGGAGAAGGTAAGGGAGAGAAACATCGATGTAAGAAACATTGATTGGGTTGCCTCTTGAATGGACCCCGACCAAGGACTGAATCTGCAACCCAGGCATGTGCCCTGACTGGGAATCAAACCTGCAAACTTTTGCTTTGTGGGAGGACACCCAACCAACTAAGCTACCTGATCAGGGCAAGACTTTCTCTTTACCTTTAATTTTTAGCAATTTTACTATGATATACGTGTGTGGTTTAAAAAAATATTTGGGATTTACCAAGCTTCTTGGACCTATCATACTTTTCATCAGTTTTGAGAAGTTTTTTCATGATTTCTTCAAAATATTATTTTGGCTCAATCTTACTGTCTTTTCTCTCTGAGGTTCTAATCACCTGTGTGTTGGACTGTATTATACTGTCCCACAGGTCCGTGCATTTCTGTTAATTTTTCTCGTATTTCTTCAGATTGAATAATTTGAGTTAATCCATTTTCAAATTTACTGATTCTCTTTTCTTGTCACCTCTAACAGGCAATGAAGCCCATCAGTAAATTTTTCATTTCAGTTGTACTTTTCAGTTCTAGAATTTTGATTTAGTTATTTTTTTTACATTTTTTGTTTCTCTGCTAAGATTTTGTATCCCTTCATTCATAGACCATATTTTCCTTTTCATTCTTTGCACATATTTCATTGAACTCTTTGAACATATTTATCACAGCTGATTTAAAGCCTTTGCCTTCTGAGTCTAATATCTGAGCCACCTCATGTTTGTCACTATTGACTGCTCTTTTTCTTGATTGTGGATCACATCTTGCCACTTCTTTGTTATCTATGATCTTTGATTGAATACTGGATATTTTGTGTTGAATGTTGTAAAAATTCTGAGTTCTGTTATCTCCCCGTAAAGTGTTAATTCTTGTTTTAACAGGCAGTTCAATTATGGGTTGATCACCTGGCACTCGTGTAAACTTAATTTGCTACTTTGCTATAGGACCTGTGGAAAGCCCACCGTATTTCCCAAGCCTTTCTATTTTCCTGGAGCTCAATCTTCTGTCTTCCCTGAGATTTTGTTAGGGCTTCGTTTTAGGCTTTGTTAAGGTAGGTCTGGAACAGAGCAGGTGTTGATTCTCAGGCCATCCTGCTTGCCCCCTGTTTTTGAACATGACTTTATTGGAACACAGTCATGCTATTCATTTACATATTGTCTATGGCTGCTGTCTGGTGAGCCCCAGGTAGTCTCTTCCTGCTCAGCCCAGTTCCCGGCCCTGGTCTCATGAGAGGCCCCTACGGAGATAATAGGGAATCCCCCGCTCTGCAGAGTTCCCTTCATATGCCGATGCCCTGCTCTGCAGTTCCAGGTGCTTCAGCTGTGCTACACTCTGCTTTCTGCCTCTCCATCCCAACTTCCATGCCCTGCTGTAGTCAGAAAATTGTCTTCTGGCAGAGGACTGGATGATTGTTGGGGTTTACCTTTCGGTTTTTCTCTCAGGGATAGTAGTCTATGGGCTGCTCGTTGTCCACTATCTGCAAACAGTTGCCTCAAACGCTTTCACCCAGTTTTATAGTTGTTTAAGCTGGAGGACTAGGCTGCGATGAGTTGCTGCCTCATGGCTAGAAGTATAAATCCCTCCAGTTCTTTTTAAAGCCTCATCACCCTCATGGCAGATGATATTTTGCAGAGTCTCTGGCTCAATTTCTTCTTTCTCCTCCAACTCCCAGTTTAATATATCTCCTCTTCTTCAAGAAGAGGCCAGGTTCTCTTATGGACCCACTACTAATTTTCTAGTTTCTCTCCCAGAGACACGTGCCGTTCAAAGCCCATTGCAAAATGAACTAATGCTCCCCAAATGCAATGACTGATGCAACCCTTTTGGACTATGGTAACTGGTTCCACTCAGGGCCTTTTTTCCTTAGGCTGATTCAGGACAGTGTCCACTCACCCTATATGCGTATGGGGTTTTAGAATTAGATTTTGCAACAGAACATTGTGTTCCCATTAATATGAGTTCGCCTTTCCACGTGTGGGAGAAGAGTAATTGGCCACAGGCTCACATGCAAAATAATTGGTAGATAACCTACTTAGTTAGTTCTCATCATGATGAATGAAAGAGGGAAAGTAAACTTTTATTTATGGCGAGATGATGATGAGTTAGGCGCTCTGCTAAGGACTTTCACCTACATAAAGCCATTTCATCCTTACTGTAAACTTGAAGAGATGGTATTATTAGCCCCAGTTGTAAAATGAAAAATGGGAGGTTTTGAGAGATTAAATAATTTGTGCCAGTGTCAGATTTGTGAAGTCCCCAAACCAGGTAGATCTGAGTGACTTTGGATTTTTCTAGACTCCAGATGACCTCACTGAAGAGCAGAACTGGGCTCCTCTTTCTTATACGCACAATTCACAGGTCTACGTTTTTTTTTTTTTTTGTTTGTTTGTTTGTTTGTTTTTTGTGACTTACTCTCTTAAATCTGTCCTTGGTTTAAACTGACTTTACTTGGATATGAATGTTGAATAGTACATGGTATGATTTTTTCTAGACTGAAATTAGCATCCAAGAGGAGAAGCTAAGAATGGAAATAGTTGAAGTATTGTTGGTTTAGGAAGCCAAATTTTTGCTCACCCCTCTTTATTATTTATAAAAGCTAAGCACAGAGCCTTCTCTCTGCCCCTATGGCAAGTGTTTCAAACGCATCTGACTTAATCCCCTCTGTGAAGCTGTGAAGCTGTGAAGCTGTGAGCTGTGGGTGGCGGTTAGAGCCTGTCTTCAGACTAAAACAGTAATTAAAGTTGGGGGAGGTTAGGTAGTTTCCACTGGATGATAATCAGTAGTCAGAGTCTGACCCAGACTATGAGATTTCAGCCTGTGCTTCTCACCACTGCGCTGCACTCATTTCCAATGGACTCTTGGGGGAAAAAAAAAAAAAAGCCCTGCAATTCTGGAGTTCCTGGAATCGTAAATAATTCCTTACAGTCTTGACCTCTTAGCCTCCATGCCCATAACTCTTTTTCTAGACAGTGGAAAAGGCCTTGAAATAGGTTTGAGTTCATATCCAGACCTTGGTACTTTCCATAAAACTGAAGAAAATCATTCCTATTTTTCCAGGGCTGTGAGGGTTAGAGGCTGTGAGCACAGAGAAAGTGGTCAAATGTTCATAACTTGTAGAATTACAGGAATAAGCAAGCACCCTACACATGGAAGTATGATCCTTCGTCTATTTAATTTTCTCTGCCAGTGGCTGGCAGGGGCGGTTGATGCTGCTCTCAGTTAAAACCTTCATGTATTATGAAACACGGCTGCCTAATCTCTCAAGAACAAAAGACAACCCATCACACAGCAGATGGAGTGGCCTTCCTCTCTACAATGATGGAGTAAATGATACTGCCTGCCTGTGGGGTGTGTGCGTGCGCAAACATCCCACGGGAAAAATATCATTTGTGCAAATCTGATAAGAAAAGCAGAACAAACTGATTCCTGGAACAGAGGGAAGAGGTTTAAGCAGCCAGAGTGTGGATCTTATTCCACAGAGCTATGAAGACGAGTGATAAATCTTCAATTCTGTTCAATGCACCAGCAAAAACTGGTGCAAAGGCTTGGGATCCTGAAACACCAGGCCAACTCAACAGAAGTGAAAAAGTGGAGGAATGGAGTCTGGGCACTGGAAATTCCGGGCTGAGTGCTCTTTGCTGCACCCCTCACCCCCCACCTCCGCCCTCCCCTAGCGCCCACCTCGGCTTCAGTGGCTCACGCTTTCCCGCGGTCACTGCTCCAGGGTTTAAAAGGGTCAGGCTACTCTGGTGGAAAGTCTGGGCAGGTCGGGATGCAATGAGAAGGGCACGTGTCACCTGTGGACACCGCAGGAGAGTCTTTCCCCACATCCTGCTCAGAAAGGATGGGGTAGCCTGGTCCTCAGAACTGTTGCAGGGGCTGGTGTCCTTGGTGAGGAGGGATGGTGATATAGGCCATAAAAGATCCCTTAGGACTGACTTCTTCCTCCCACCCGAAGCTGGCACCTCACTGTTCTGCCTCGGGAGCCTTCTAACCCAAAGAGTATCAACTCCACTAGTTCCTTAAAAGCCAAACCACTAAGGGATTCAGGAAGGGTGTGTGTGTGAGGGTGGGGTGGAGATGTGCGGGGGGGGAGAGAGAGAGAGAGAGAGCATGAACATATGCAGAGGCTCGCAGTATTCGGGCAGTTACTGCGGCCTTGTGCACAGAACAGCACACATTCCCCAGGGTGCTGCCAGTGGCTGCGCGTGTAACCGAGGAGGGCCTGAAGCCGCAGGGTGAAGGGTGGAGTGCCCCGAACAAGATAAAAGACAGGAACTGAGAATGGGCAGAGGAATTCTCTATGGAGAGATCGCAGAAATAACTTTAACGATGGACAGGAAAGATGCTTCCAGCAGACCATGGATGGGGCGCTAACAGACATCCGGGAAGTATCTCCACGTCGAAATGCAAAGCGAGGACAGCAAAGTTAGTGTGAGGAGGCCTGGGCCTTAGAGAAGCCCTTTTCCACTCTGCGTACTGTTTACTAACAGTAAAACAAAGGGTTGTTCCAGAGCGGTAATTCTAAGTCTCCCTTGAAGTCAAGAACCCCTTTAGAATGCGATGAAAGTTCGGCGTCCCCCCTAAATAGGCGGCAGTGCACAAATGCACATCAAGTGGGGCGCACTTTCGGGGGGTTCCTGCACAGCTTCGCGGTCTGCAGAGGCAGGCCCCTGGCTGCTGGCTGGGGATCCTTCCCTCTCCTCCCTCATTTTCCCGAGGATCGGGGCCAGAATGACTTAGCATCTTCCTGCAGCAGGGAACGGGGGAGGGGGACCCGCACCGCCCAGAGCCCAAGCTCTCCGGCGTTTGGCAAGTCACACCCACCCTGACGTCTCCTTTGACCAAGGACCATTCCCTGCTCTCTTCGGCCCTCCGCATCTCCAGCTTCGGGTGCAGCTTCCACGGTCATCTTTGCCGCGCTTCTGGGTCTGGGCAGGTCAGGGCACCCTCCCCACCCTGCAGCTGGCCTGCTCCACCTAGCAGCAGCCCGAACCCCCGGGTCACTAGAAGGCTGAAAATACAGTTGCCCCTCCTGTCCGCGGGACTGACCTTCATCCCTCTGCGGCGCTTTCTGGTTTGCCCTGGTCTCAGGTCCCCACCCACCATCGCCGAAAAATTACGTAGTATTGAACTTCTGCAGCGAGAATGCTGCAGTGGCCGATTCCCAGAGCCCGCGCAGGACCCCCTCCACGGGGAGGGGAGACAGGATGTGAAACAAGAATTTCTGCACACATTTTGCATCAAACAGCACCATTCCGGTGACTCCAACTCTGCTGGAGCCGAAGGCCACGCCCTAGGTGGCCTGTCCCTGCGTTGGCACTAGCTCTCCCCGCTGTGCTCCGGACTCCATATCACCAGCAGAGGCGCTGTCGGAGCGCGCAAGTGCTGAAGTCCTGAGCAGGAGGTTGCGTGCACGGCCCTGCGTGCACCGCCGTGCATCCCTGTCCGAGTCGTTTGAGAAGAGTGGCAGCGCACAGCGCAGAACATTTTTTGCATAGCTGCATTGGTTCAGGAGGAGGGAACCCGAAAAGCTTTCCCAAAAGAAAGGCCTTGGAGACATGTAGTTAACTTTCTCTTTGTCTCCCGTTGGTCGTCAGGCTGCAAATCTAATTATCAATCTAGTTAATAGAAAATGTTCTAATTAAGTAAGGACCACTTGTTTCTTTCCACGTTATGCCACTTTCTAGCCCAACCTGACTAAACGTTTATCCTTAGGTCCTGCTTCTGGTGCAGCCAAGAATTTATAGAAAAAAGCCTATTACCTCCTTTGTTATCCAGATTCACGTCTCCACCGATTCCTCTGACTTATTCTCCATTTCTCCTAGAGTGGAGTCCCAGGCTTCATGATAGTGTGTCCCACTCCCCCACTTGCCTTTAAAGCTTTGTGTTACCTCTCTGCTCTCATGCCCAGCCGACAAAGGGCAATTCATTCATTCTCACAGGGCCCAGTGCTCCCTTTGCAGCCCACGCTCAGGCACCTTTTAAATACAGAAGTTTGGATCTTTCCTTTTTTGTCACTTACTTGGACATTCTGTAGTTCTATGATTCTCTTCCTTCCTCTCTGCCTTGACTTGTTGGTTGCAGCCTCTTCTTTTCCGTGTCCCTACGAAAAGGCTGCGTAATGACAAAGCAGAACTATAAACTAAATGGATGTCAGTGACAAAGCAGAATCCCAGTGCCTGGGAGACTCTTAATGAGACATAACTTCAGCCTCTGGCAAGACCTGAGGATGAGATAATGTCTCTGGAGGAAAAGACGAACTTGGCTGTAGCCTGTTAATGGCCTGAGCAACCTCAGATCTCTTTGTGGACTCTCCCTGGCACAACTTGGAGGCACACTGCTGTCTGCTTTCTTCTGCAGCATTTCTGACCCAAAGGTGTGCCATCTGAGGACAGTACAGCATAGTCAGGTTGCAACTCCGAAGCACCAGAGTACATATAGTTCAAGAGAGACTAGTCACCTGTGTCACAGCAGATATGTAAGTCCTTTGCTGGTGCTACACGGAAAAGACAAAGACACTGTAGAAAGGACTCTGTGCTCCTGAGTCTCCTTCCCTTAGCCCAAAATACTCCTGAAGTCCTTGGAGACCGATCCAACTGTCTCTTTTCCTGGATAGGAAACTGAGATCCAGGGACGTTAGGGAGCTTGCTAACTTGATTTATTTATTAATTAAATTTTAATTGAGGTCTAATTGACATTAGAGCCTTATGTCAGTTTGAAGTGTACAACATAATGATTCAATATTTGTATCTCTTGCCAAGTTAAGGGGCTAGCTAACTTTAGCACCCAGGACTCTGGATTCTCTGTGCTGTGTCTTTTCAACTGTTCCATTTTTTTCTTTTCCAACTCTAGCCTGAGATGTTCTTTTCTCTCTCACATACATCCCTTTGGAAGGATTGATGCACTAATATTTTTCAATACTATCTTTTAACGGTAAAAGAATATGAATTCTTTTAGTATTATGGGTTAGTAAGTTAATCATAAGGAAATGTCTTTTGGGGGGTTAGTGAATTTAAAATTTATTTTTATTAAAGCAGAGTTGGCATGAAATATTATAATAGTTCCAGGTGTACAACATAGTGTTTCGACATTTATATACCTTATAATATGATCACCATGGTAAATCTAGCAACCATTTGTCACCATGCTAAGTTATTGCAATATTACTATTTTCCCTATGGTGGACACCACCTCATGGGGAAGTGACCTGAAGGAAGGAAAGAGTTGCACAGAGAAGTAGCTGGTGGAAATTGCTGCAGAGGATTGCCTGGGGGACCCATCTGGCACATGGGGGCAGTTGGGCCTTGCAGGTAGGCCCAGAGACAGAAAGGCAAAAGAATGTGGAAAACAGCACCCTGCCTGATGTGCAGTCTGGATGAAGGCAGACACAGCAGTCCTCCCTCCAGCTTGTGCGCCGCTCAGACAGCGGCTTTCCACAGGCTGAGATGTACTGTTTATGATCCCTCGGCCACTTTGTCTCCCTTCTGGCCGCTGAGGAGTGGACTTGGGGAGTGGGGTGTTGCTGTGCAGCTGGGAACTGTGCACTTAGGAAAACGCCCTTGGCTGTTAATTTAAACTGTCCGTCCGAGTGCTTGACACTTTAGTCTATCTAAAAGCTTCCTTCATAAATGAGCCAGTGGCAGGCAGTCACTTGTCAGTGTTAAAGAGGTGAACTCAGCTGAGAGGCTCTGCTGGAATGAATGCAGTTGTGTCTTGATTTGGAAAGTGGCAGGACAACTGTGCTGGCCTGATGAGAAACATGACACCCGGTCTTCAAATTCTAAATTTTCACACTGAGATTTCCCTCCACAATTTACCTACTCCTTTCTGTATTCGAGTATTGTTTTGATGACTTGTTTTCTGGACAGTAATGCTATCTTTCTGTCAGCCACATGGCTTTATGAACTCAAAGAGGAACTAGGGGAGGCATGTACATAATTTAAGAAATATGGGCACCCTGACCACTGCTTTTTCTTTACTTTTTGGTAATAAGCATAAAGATAGTACAGCAATAATTCAAAGACATTCATTCCATAGTCATCGTCCCTGCAGTCCTCTGGGTCTTGTGATGTCAACCCTCTGGCTAAAAGAAGACAATTGCCCCTGAACAATGTCTTAAATTTTACTACAGTTTTGTGCTCTGCAACACAGAGGCTGCATTGCAGAAGGAGCGGGCACAAGACAAACCAAGTTTGATGGGTAATATGGACATTGGGGTTGTTCAGATTTGGTTTGCGCTGGCGATGTGGTTAAATATAAAGGCCTTTTGTGTTTTCAAAGAGAATGAGGTCTCAATTGTGACAATTTCCAGAAAGAACATTAAGATATAAAGATTAGGTGGGATCGGTAGCAACACAAACAAGAGGCAAAATTCAAATAACAAAATCCTTTTCTACATATTTCCATTTTAGTAAAAACACCACAAATCAACAAAAGCTTTTAATTAAGAAATTTAGTTAAAATGTTTGAATATCCTATATTAAGAGGAAAAAAGCCATTCAAGTGAGGTAGAAATAAGTTTTCTCAATTAATTCTTATATAGCAAATTGCAAATTTGGTTTTAACAATTAAAACAATTGATACGTCCTATTCAGGGCAGTTCCAAGCAAGCCTGCAGTATCTTCACATTTTACCTTTATTTTTGGACTTCCCCAGCCCCTCCAGTCTGCCCTTCTTCTGCCCTTACTCCCTCAGACTCTCTTCTGCTCATTCAGCCAAACCTTTTCTCAGGAATGAATCTGCTATCAGTTTTTACACCTTCATGGGAACATACATCAAAATAGAAACTCTCACAGGGCCAGTGGTGTTTTAAGATATACCCGAGTTTGAAATAAAAAAGTTTGGATTCCAGAATATAAAATATTCTGAATCATAAGAGGAAATGAAGAAAATATTTGGAAAGCAAAATTCCCTTCCAGAATGTCGAGTAAATAATCCTGCTGAGGGTCAACTCCTGGATGGCAAATTCGGGAGGCGTAGTCTTGTCTGATGACAAGTTACTGTGCTCACGTACTCCTTCAGGATGCACAGCTGTGTTTGTGTAGCTGTCAGGGGACTGGACATTGGTGTCAGAGCTGCACGGAATGCTGCTTCTATCACTTGCTAGATGTTTGCATTTGGGAAAGACTTGGTCTTCCCACCTGTCATATAGTGTTCATGACCAAGCTGATCTTGTACAGGCTGCTGGGAGGATGGATAAGGAAATACTCTGCATGCTTAGCGCAGTGTCCAGTACATGATTAGCCCTTGGTAAATCTTTAATTTTTAACAAATTTTCATTTGCTGTTGACATACGATTTTATGTTAGTTTCAGTTGTACAACATAGTAATTAGACATTTATATACCTTACATAGTGACCTCTCCATACACCTAGTACCCATCTGACACCATGCATAGTTATTACGATATTATTGACTATATTCTCTGTGCTGTACTTTACACCCCCATGACTGCTTTTGTAACTGGCAACTTGTACATCTTAGTCCCTTCCCACTTTTCACCAACCTCCCCAATTCCCTTCCCATCCGGCAACCATCAAAATGTTCTCTGTACCCTCAATAAATCTTGACCATTACTATTTTTCTGTGCTAAGTGAACAGAGATTTAGGAGTTAGGAGACCAGGCTTCCTATGTATATACTGATTTTTTCCTAGTTTTTATTTCTCTAAGAATTTTCTTCTTCAAAAGTTTAAAAGCCATTTGGCAAACTTATCATTCCAGGATCCCCAGTTCTTGTGGCAGTAACTTATACTTCGGGCAAGGATGTCACAGCACAGAAAAGAACAAAGGGCCTCAGTCTTGTGGGGCTAGGATTTAGGCGCTGTAGCTGCCATCACTTTTACTCACTCTGCCTCAAGCTCAAATGCAGTGCACACTTACCAGTATGATTTACTGAGGCCCTGAGCTAGGAGCATCATTGCCTTTGACCATTGTGGCTATCATGTAAGGTGGGGTTTATTGTCTGTACTTTAAAAATGAGGACAATGAAGCTGTAAGAGCCAAAGACCTTGTCTAAAATCACACAGTAGTTTGGTTAAGACAGATAATTTAAGTATAGTTTTATTGAGATTGAAATCTGGGTGTTAATTTTTTTTAGGCTTCTCTTGGAAGGCCAGTTTTGAGTTTTCCTTAATCTCTTAGTTCTCAAGAGAATAAAACAATCTCTCCTGTTACATCTCACCCCAGTGGAGGAGAGAATAGCTCTGGCAGAATGTGGCATCATATCAGGTTTGCCCGGATGGTTTAATATTAATAGAATGGACACACCTGATGCCTGCGCGCAGTTAGCAGCGGGAGGGATCTCGGTGTGGGCACGTGTGTGCAGGCCCATTCGGATGGCTGGAGTAGGTCCAAGGAAGGGAAAGGGAAGACATGTATCTCCGCTTTCTGTAGGGCCAGGAAACTGAGTCCTCACTCATTAAAAAAAAAGCAAAACAAAAAAACAAACAAAAAAACCCCTTCTAGATGTTAGAGAGCAATGCAGGAATTAATACGAAAGGACTGGATTCACTGAATTCAGGCAGTGTGGGCATGTGTGAGTGTGCACTTATTTTAATAGGTAATCGCCTGTTAAAAGGTCAGATGGCCCTGGCTGGTGTAGCTCAGTGGATTGAGCGAGGGCCTGCGAACCAGAGGATCGCGGTTTGATTCCCAGTCAGGGCACATGCCTGGGTTGCAGGCCAGTTCCCGGCAGGGGACACACGAGAGGCAACTGTACATTGATGTTTCTCTCCCTCTCCCTCTCCCTCTCTCCTACCCTTCCCCTCTAAAGATAAATAAATAAATTCTTAAAAAAAAAAAAAAGATCAGATGTATTTTATCTCAGCATGAGGCAAGACTTCCTGCATGTAAAAACAATAAGGTGAATTACAAAAGGAAATGCTTGTCCACTTATAAGTAAGTTTTTTGCAGCACATATAGGAGACATATTTGATTAGAAATGGATAAGATGTAGTAAACTAATAACCTGAAAGAGAAGAAGGGAAAGGACACAAATGCACCATTCCCAGAAAAAAAGGTACAATGGCCAACGAAACAACAAAAAGCGGCTGTTCAACTTAATCAGACGACTATAAGTTAAAGCAGCGACACTATGTACTTTGCTTATCAAATAAGAAATATTGAAATAATGATTATGTTAAATTTTAGTGAGAATTTGGAGAATTGGGTATTTTCCAATTTGCAGGGAGCATGAGCTGAAAAACGATTCATATACACCGAACAAATAAGGTCTGGGGACATATCCTGCTGATAGAACAACATGGCACAAAAATTGAAGTTGTTAAAAGCAAACATAGCTACAAGCTAAAGTGCCATCAAAGACCTTTTCTCTGGTAAAGGGAATCTCTTCAGGAAAAAAGTGGTCCTTTGCTGACAAAGTTAGTAACCTTCAGATTTTCAAAATTAGGGCATAAAACACACTTAGAGGAGACCCCTGAGCCTGGTTTTCCAAAACATCTCATTCTCTGTCCCCTGAGAAGTATGCATGACTCAGTAAACACCAAGGAAAGAGTGACCTATCTGTGAATAAAAAATTAAAACATTAAAAAAGTGGCGAGAAATGAAAGAAGACCCTATAGGCGCTTGTCTCTGGAAATGTCAGGAGGCCAAGCCATGTGGACCCTTGACACTATTCCAGTTCAGCCCCGGGGAACGACCTTCAGGGTCTGGGATGCTCAGGAGCCAGCTAGCTGGGATCCACTGCGACAAGCTTCCTGGTTAGTTGAACACTAGGACCTGTGACTGTAACTTTTAATGAACTAATTTTATTGGAATGCTATTTAAATATGTACAAATATAGACCTGGGTATAAATTCCTTATGCTCACATATCTATAAACATACAGAACCAACATAACTCAAATTAATTCTTTTTAGTTAATGTGACTGATGATGCTGCTTGGCAGGAATAAAACCACTCTAAAAAAAAAACAAGAAAGAAAAAAGCAAACCGAGACCAGCCTTAGAGGTTCCCTGAGCAGACAAAACCAGTTTAGTCATTAACATAATTACTAATCCCAGTGAAGATGCTGCTTCCAAACTACTGCATATAAACTGCTCTGTGAGGGTACATCCCTGAGCCTCATTCCACGTACTGGCGTGACTACTTCTGGTTTGCAAATTTTCCAGTGTGACACAATAAATTTCTACCAATTACTACTCCAGTGATTCATTGGTTTTACTTTAGCTATTTCTGAATCTTTGACAATGTCTAGGGATATTTATTGCTGCATTGTTAATATAAATAAGGAAGCTGGAATCTATTTGCATGTCCAACAAGACAAGATAAATTAAAAGCACTATAATTCATATATGTGGAAGAATATTAAGAAGTCTTTCAAATGAGTCATGGAATATTTAATGACTTGGAAATATACTTAAAAATATATACTGTATTTTTTGGACTATAAGATGTGCCTCCCCCACCCCCAAATTTGGGAGGAATAGTGGCTGTTAATGCTGTTGTTGAGTTCTGTGTACATTTACATGGGTGAAATATGATGTTATTTATGTTATTAAATATTTTACCACATTTTTTGCTTCAATTTTTTTTCCTATTTTTCTCTAAAATCTAGATGCATCTTATGGTCTGAAAAATACAGGTAATATAAAAATTTTAAAGAGCAGGATATACTATTTTAGAAAGCATAATCTGAATGTGGGTAAAATTTCATTTAGACATGCATATAGGATTGAAATGTCTGAAAGGGAATATGCTGAGATGTAAACAGTGATTTTCTTTAAGCAGCAGGATTTTCATTTGCATGTGTGTTGAAATTCCTACACTAGGGCTTACATGAACATTAAGCCCCATCCTGTCCTCACTCACCCACTCACCCATGTCGCCCACCCCTGGAAGTTCAGAGAGTCCGGAAGCACCACCATGACCATCTACTGGGCATTGATGAAGCGTGTGCGAGCGCATATGTGGCACCAAAAGCGGCTTCTGACTCCTGGGTCTTATTTCTGCATCAGAGAGCTGGCTGCTTGTTTTTGTTTGATGGTTTGCTTTTGTTCTTGTTGTG
The DNA here is from genome assembly GCA_039655065.1 of Glossophaga mutica. Classification (NCBI taxonomy): domain Eukaryota; kingdom Metazoa; phylum Chordata; class Mammalia; order Chiroptera; family Phyllostomidae; genus Glossophaga; species Glossophaga mutica. The sequence goes on from CM077311.1 coordinate 60,965,763, forward strand.
GGTTTTGGGCCTCAGTGAAGCATTTATGTGCTCCAGATTTTGGGCTTTCTAGACAAGGGGCCTGGCGCAGTCTTCATTTAGTTGGCTTTCCTGGGGGTTGTATACTTCCTTTGTCCAGAGTCTCAGCTGACAGAAAGTAAATGGGAATTTCATCTACGGCACGCACAACTGACTGTCTGCTGCCACTGAAGTCTTCACTAACGTCATCCTAGATTAGGAGTGTTGTGGTTTTCTTGCTTGCCTTCACCTCCATGTGCTCTGTGTACACTTTGGTGCATTGGCTGTGGATTTCAGGAAAGGCTTGTGGCATCACAGATGTCAGAAACTGGCGAAGTGCATGTGATGGAACACAGTCCATGCAAAGCACATCTGTATAAAGACAGAAAAATCTTGGATTATACCCTTTGCTGAGAACAGCTCTCTGCCTAGCAAAACACTATCTTTAATGGAAAAATGAGAATATGACATTTACTTTCTCCTTCCCTCACCTTCACTATCGGCATCATTTGGATGGAAGGAAACAGCAGGGGCTCAAATATAATTACTGTATAAATAATTAATAAGGTACTATTATTATTACTTAAAAAATCCTGTTTTAGAAGGAGTCTCTTGATAATAGCTGAAGTTTAATTTAGCCAAATAACTGTTCTGCATGAGCTAATGTGGCCTATTATTTTTAGGCTCAGAAGATATTTCCAGATGTACTGAGACAGTGACAATCTATCACTCTTTCTGGGGGCCACTGTCTTGCTATGCCAGTGACATATCTGGGTTTATTGCTTCCCAATAGTAGTAGTGGTAAAATGAGTTTAATAGTGTATTGTCCAAGTATCCGTAGTATAGCATCTGTAATTCACTTCGATGCTATCTGCTCTTTGTTGAGTTCAAGTTCTAAATAAACTGCTTTTAATACTTTTGACACAAAATTAAATGAAAATACCACACAGAGATATGTATTTAGTATAGACTTAACTTTGTTAATGTTCTTAGTTGATTATAGTGTATATGCATTTAAAGAAAAGCTACAGAAATTAACTGTGATTATTTGAATGAAGATCTATTAACCATAATATTAATTTTCTTCTATATCCATTTCCATAATGTCTATAATAGTCATTTTTTATAACCAGAAAAAGATAGTTGGTTACAAAAAAGCGCGTCTTTTTGAGACCTTTGCTATGATCTTATAGAGGGCATTAAGGGACATTCCCACTGTACCCAGAGGGATTTCAATTTGATGACCTGGCTCCTAGCATAGCAACAAAAATAATCGTGCAGCCCTTGGAGCTTTATTACCTCTATCCCGGCATCTGTGGTTCACAGCAGGAAAGCTGGTAACTAGAGGGCACCCGATATTCTGGTCCCAGGTGCTCTGTAGGATTCATTACACTGTGAGCAAGAACCTGCATAACAGCAGCTCTGCCAGAAGATGCAGAATTTACTTGAGTCTAAATAGATAACACCAAGATTTTCAGTTTTTATCAGAAGTATTTTTAGCATTTACTCTGGTGATAGTAAACCCTTACGCTGAGAAACACTAAGGCTCTGCTTCCATATTGCTCATAGGTTTGAAAGCAGAAGCCCTAGAAACACACCCCCCACCCTCCAATGTGACTTGTAGCCACACAACAGTAACTTGGTTTAGATTAAAATGCCACTGTCCCTTAGCTCAGATTTTTCCTAGACACTCGTGGTATGAACACTCTTGTACATCAGAAACCCTCAGGATCAGGAGGAAACCCTGTAGGAGCTAGTCTGGAGAGTTCCTGAAGTTTCTCTGTACCTCCCCTTGCTCCTTCCCTATCTCTGGCACTGAGGCCTGGGTGTTGCATTCACCAACGCGAGAAACAGATGCTCGGAAACTTTCAGGATTCAAAGGTGTTACTTTATTGGCCAAAAGTTTAACCTGCGCAGGGGCGGACTCCCAGAGTGTCCGGAGACACAATGCTCAGAAGAGCTACAGACGAGAGCCGCGCCTAACGCTTATAGATAAGCCTTTTTATAGACGCAAGCAAGCAAGCATTTCACAGAAGCAGATGTGGCTGTTAGCTATTGGCTATCTTTTAGCGCGTGGGATCTATGGTTGCAGGGTTTGAGGAATGGGAAATTTAAACCTAAACATCTCCTTAAATGGTAATCCGCCTCAAGTTCTTTGTTCTCTGTCCTTGGAGAGCCAATCTCACAGGGACAGTCCTTTAGCTATTTTCCTGGTTCCAACACTGGGCAGCATCTTTTTCCCCCAGTTGGAAAGATGGGCCTGTTCTTTCTTCTTGTTTTGTTAACTAATGGAATTACAGCAAGGCCTTATATTCCTAATGTGTTTTTAAAAACCTTGGCTTTCTAAAGCTACATCCCTAAGTTCCTAGAGAATCCTCTCCATGTTAGAAAACCTGGCTAGGATTGACCTCCTGTGTGGCCTTTTTGTCTGATGCTCAGGGCCTTGGCTTCTGCTCCCATGTGACTCATAATCCTGTGCACATCCACCCCCATGAGTGATCTTTTTCCTTTTGCTCTTAAAAGCTTTCTTTCTGGTACTCTTTCTAAAAATGATGTTGAGTACAACCTTTCCCACCATTTTACTAAAAAAACAAATTCATTCACTTAAAAGGTGAAAATATACCAGCCACACAGCTAGCACAGATGGTCAACCTAATGCCAGGACCCGAGAGGATGAGGAAAGTGAGTCTCAGGTGGGTCAAGTGCTCACGTCTGTCTGGCTCTGTCATTGTGCCACACTGCATAGAGTGCTCCTTGACATTGATACTAATCTTGAAATATGTTTATTCTATCAGGAATAAATTATAAATGTAGTACAATGCTATCATACTGACTGAAACATTTTTAACTTGACAAAGTGTTCCTAAAGCTTATCGAGAAGAATAAACACTTAAGAATGTCTGAAAGTATTTTGGAAAAGGACAATAATGATGAGGACTTACCATACTAGACACTATTTCAGATAGATGAAAGACAGTAAAAGTACAAATATAGACTCTAGTGAACACAGGTTTTGGTATAGGCTAAAGATAGCCCAAATCAGTTCAGAAAAGAATGGATTGTTTAATAACTGATGTTGTGATAACTGGCTAACAATGCATATCTTCACAAATCAAAACCACTTCATATATGTGTTAAAATTTGGGTAAATAAAACAAAAAATTCTGGAAGAAAATATAGGTAACGATTGTGATGCAGAAGGACTTCCAAGCTTCAAAAGAAAAATTAAAAGGAGAAACAGAATAATGGGTTTGAGTACAGAAAATAGTTCAAACTGTTATAGTAAAAAACCATCTTAAGTAAAGTTGAAAAGCAAACAACAAATTGAGCAGAACAAAGTTGAAGGTATCATACTTCCTGATTTCAAACTATATTACAAAGCAATGGCAATCAAAACAATATGGTATTCATATAAAAACAGATGCATTGATCAATGGAACAGAATGGAGAGTCCTGAAATAAACCTATGCATATATGTTCAATTAATTCATGACAAAGGAACCAAGAATACATAATGAGGAAAAGACACTCCTCAATAAATGATGTTGGGAAAACTGGACAGCCACATGAAAAAAAAAGAAACAGGACCCTCAACAGTCAACTCAAATTGGGTTAAAGACTTGAATGTAAGACTGGAAACCATAAAATTCCTAGAAGAAAATGTAGAGGTAAAGCTCATTGACATTGGTCTTGGCAATGATTTCCTTTTTAAATTTGACACCAAAAGCAAAGGAAACAAAACAAAGTAAACAAGTGGAACTACATTAAACTAAAAAGCTTCTGCACAGCAAAGGAGACCATCAACAAAATGAAAGTCAACCTTCAGAATGGGAGAAAATATTTGCAAATCTTTTATCTCATAAGCAGTTGATATCCAAAATATATCAAGACTGCATATAACACAGTAGCAAACAACAACAACAACAAAACCCAAAACCAAATGATCCAATTTAAAAACAGGCATAGAAACTGGACATACGTTTTTCCAAAGAAGACATACAAGTGACCACCAGGTACACAAAAAGGTGCTAAACATCAATAATAATCAGTGAAAAGAAAATCAAAACCACAATGAGTTATTACCTTACACCTGTGAGGACAGCTATCATCAAGAAGACAAAAAATAAGTGTTGGAGAGGATGTGGAGAAAAGGGAACCCTTGAGCACTATTGGTGGGAATGTTAACTGGTGCAACCACTGTGGAAAACAGTATAGAAGTTCCTCAAAAAATTAAAAATAGAACTACCATATGACCCAGCAATTCCATTTCTGGGAATGTATCTAAAGGAAATGAAGTCACTACCTCAAAAAGATATCTGCACCCCTACATTCATTGAAGTATTACTTACAACAGCCAAGACACGGAAACAACTTAAGTGTTTATTGATGGATAAATGGATAAAAAATGTGGTACATATACACAGTGCAATATTATTCAGCCATAAAGGGAAGGAAATCTTGCCATTTGTGACAACATGGGTGGACCTTGAGAACATTATGCTAAGTGAAATAAGTCACACAGAGAAAGACAAACACTATATCATCTCACTTTTCTGTGGAATCTAAGAAAACTAAACTTATAGATATGGGATACAGATTGATGGTTGCCAGAGGAGAGAGGGGAGGGGTGAGTGAAATGGGTGAAGGTGGTCAAAAGGTGTAAACTTTTAGTTGTAAGGCAAATAAGTCCTGGGGCTGTAATATGCAGCATGGTGACTAGAGTTAACAACACTGGCTTGTATATTTGAAAGTTGCTAAGAGGTCAGATCATAAAAGTTCTTATCACAGAAAAAAATGGTCTCTATGAGAAGTGATGGATGTTAACTAAATGTATTTATGATGATTATTTCACAATGTATACATATACATATATATCAAATATACACATATATACATATATATCTTAAATGTATACAATATCACATGTTAATGATACCTCAATCAAACTGGGAAAATAGTAAATAAAAGAATTCAATTATAAAACAACAAACTGAACAAAGATTTGCAACACTTATTATAGATAAAAAGTTACTAAGCATCTTGTTGAAAACAAAATGCATAAAGAACTTTAACATATCAATAAGATAAAATTCAAAGTAGAAAATAACAAAAGGCATTGTTATTGTATTACATAGGCATTAAATTCTACTACGTGTAGCAGAAATCCAAATAACAGTGACAAATAAGATAAAGTTTAATTTTCTCTTATAATGAAAAGTCTGATGGGTGATGGTTGCTGACACTGTTTTACCCGCTAAAGATATCAGATCTGAGTTTTCTGCAGTTACTTCAGCCTTTCCCTCATGGTCACAAGATGGCTGCTCCATCCCCAATATTGTATTTACATTCCAAGCTGGAAGAGGAGGAAAGACAAAGAAGTGCACGCTACCTGAGCTTCCTCTCTATCTTTAAGGAGCTTTCTCAGAAGCCTCACTTAGCCTACAAATTCCAAGTATATCTCTTCTGTTTGACTTTGTCACATGAGCATGCCTATTTACAAAGAAGGCTTTGTAATGTTATTTTTAGCTGGGTACATACCACTTCCAACAGAATTATAGTTGTTCATAAACAAGAAGGGAAGAATGTTCGGTAGCCAAATAGCAATACACATGGCAGTCAAACCAGATAATTGATTTAATAAAAGGATATTAGTAGTAAGTAAATTAATGAATAAATAAACATATATATTCATTAATAGTCAAAATATATCTTAAAGGTGAAGTTGGAAAAATTAAGAACAACATGTAGGCTTAGTAAGGATATGATGAAACTGTCATCTTATCACTAGTTCTGACAGTATAAATTGATCTTATACCCCTGAAAAGCAGTTTGGCAATAGTTTTCAAAACTATAAAAAGTTTCTCTACCTTTTATTTTTTTTTAATTTTATTTCTATGAACATAGTTTAAGTGAATAATTGTGGAAGTATGTAAAGGATAACTATGAAGATGATCATCCTTTTATTATTATCTATTCATTTATTTATTCACCTGCAATGCTTAAATGGCTGTAACTTCATGAGTCCAAGGGTGGCATCCCAGTATTTAAGAAACACAGTCTATGCAAGAGCACGGTCAGCAGTCTAGTACATGATTCAGTCTTCTGTCTTCCTTCCTTCCTCCTTCATGGAACTTCAAAGAGTGAACCTGATTTGGGTAAGGGTCTCTTTCCCTTTGTAAGACATTGATTGGCTCAGCTTTAACAATAACAACCATAATAATTAATGAGAATTTGTGCAGAGCACAGCACATAGTAAATGATAAATATCAACTCATGAAATGTACATTGATTTTACTGTCATAACAACACAACGACGTAGGTACTATTCCTATCCACACTTTATAAATGGAGAAACTGAGGCACAGATTTGTTCAAGATCTTAAGCAATAGAATGAAGGTTTGAACCAAGGCCTCACACTCCTAACCTCTATGCTATGACAGGCATCTGCAGGACCCACAGGGTCCTAGAATGTACACAAGGCCACCCACACAAGAACCAGCACCAGAAAGTCCCAATTAGCTTGTGGGAAGTGGCAGAAGGGACTGAAACCTGAGAGAGAGCAGAGCAAGCACCATCGTTCCCTCTCTGACTCCGCCCCCACATACAACATCACAACCCAGCGACATGGGTTGCCCTGCCCTGGTGAACACCTAAGGCTCTGCCCATCACTACATAACAGGCGCAACCAGACTAAAAAAAAAAAATGGCCCAAATGGAAGAACAAATCAAAGCCCCAGAGCAAATACATCTAAGTGACCAAGAGATAGCCAACCTATCAGATGCACAGTTCAAAGCACTGATGATCAGGATGCTCACAGAATTGATTGATTTTGGTCACAAATTAGACGAACAAATGAAGGCTACACTAAGTGAAATGAAGGAAAATGCACAGGGAACCAATAGAGATGGGAGGAAAAATGGACTCAAATTAATGGAGTGGACCAGAAGGAAGAAAGAACCAACCAAACAGAAAAGAAGGAAGAAACAAGAATTCAAAAAATGAGGAGAGGCTTAGGAACTTCCAGGACATCTTTAAATGTCCCAACATCCAAATTATAGGGGTCCCAGAAGGAGAAGAGGAAGAGCAACAAGTGGAAAAGTTATTTGAACAAATAATCAAGGAGAACTTCCCCAATCTGACAAAGGAAATAGACTACCAGGAAGTCCAGGAAGCTCAGAGAGTCTCAAAGAAGTTGGACCCAAGGAGGAACACACCAAGGCACATCCTAATTATATTAGCCAAGATTAAAATGAAGGAGAGAATCCTAGAAGCAGCAAGAAAAAAGGAGACAGTTACCTACAAAGGAGTTCCCATCACACTGTCAGCTGATTTCTCAAAAGAGACCTTACAGGCAAGAAGGGTCTGGAAAGAAGTTATGAAAAGCAAGGACCAACATCCAAGATTGCTCTATCCAGCAAAGCTTTTGTGTAGAATGGAAAGGCAGATAAAGTGCTTCTCAGATAAGGTCAAGTTAAAGGGGTTCATCATCACCAAGCCCTTATTATATGAAATGTTAAAGGAACTTATCTAAGAAAAAGCAGATAAAAAATATGAACAGTAAAAAGACAGCAAACTCACGGTCATTAACAACCACATCTAAAACAAAAGCAAACTAAGCAAACATCTAGAACAGGAACAGAACCACAGAAATGGAGATCACATGGATGATTAACAACAGGGGAGTGGGAGGAGGAGAGAGGGTGAAAGACACAGAGAATAAGTAGCATAGATGGTGGGTAGAAAATAGGGGGAGGGCAAGAATACGGTGGGAAATGTAGAAGCTAAAGAACTTATGACACATGGACATGAACTAAAGGAGGGGTATGTGGATGGGAGGGGGTGTGAAGGATGAAGGGGAGGAAATGGGACAACTGTAATAGTATAATGATAAAATATATTAAAGAAATTTTTAAAAATTAAATTATTTTGAGCTAAAAAAAAGCTTGAGTGAGGACTGAAGGAATGCATGCTAACATGTTGACAATCATTACTTCTAAATGATAGAATTATGTGTAACTTCAATTTTGTATAGTTCTTAAATACTAAAATATATTAATTTTATATTCAAAATAATACCCTTTCTATTTTTAAAATTTTGTATTTAAAGAAATATTTATGCATTATAAAAATATTTTTAAAGATTAGTGGTATTCCAAATTCTCTTGTAAAATTCATATTTCCTACTAAGTGCCGAAGATATGGTACTTAACAGTTGTTCTGGTATATACCCAAAAGAACTGAAAACAGTGACTCAAGCAGGTATTTGTGCCAATATTCCTTGCAACATTATTCACAATAGCTGAAAGGTAGAAACGAACAAATGTCCATTACCAGACGAATACATTAAAAAATGTGGTATATTCATGCAATGGAATAGTATCTCACCTCAAAAAGGAGTGAAATTCTGACACATGCTATAACATGGATGAGCCTTGAGGACATTGTGCTGAATGAAATAAGTCAGGCACAAGAGGACAAGTATGATTCCACTTACAGCAGGTGCCCAGAAGAGGCAGATTCGTGGAGATAGCAGTGGAATGGTGGTTTCCAGGGGCTGGGGGCAGGGGCTTGGGCAGTGGGGAGTTGGTGTTTAACATACGGAGTTTCAGTTTGGGAAGATGAAAATGTTCCGGAGAGGGAACCATTGTAGTGGTGGTACCAGCTGCACAGCCTTGTGAAAGTGCTTAATGCCACCAAAATGTACACTTAAAATGGTTAAAGTGTTAAATTTTGTTATGTGTATTTTATGAAATAAAAAAAAAGGACTTGAGATATCTAAAAAAATGGGTCAAAATGGTTTCCCAGGTATTCTCAGTCATTCTGCATCAGTTGTTCTGTGTTATTTCACAGGCTGCTGTCACCTCCACAATCAGTGCACGATGTGTTTCACGTGATATTGCGGGGCTTGTTTAGTAATGTCGTTGTAGTCTTTGAGACATGCAGATTTATCAAGCACGTTCTTAAGAGTGAAATAGGAAGATTTTAAACACATGGCCCTTTTCATCTTGTCAGGCCATTCACTGGTTGAAACCTGTGTTCTTGAATCACACAAGGGCAGTCGCCTGCGATCTCAGAGAGTCCTCACAGTAGCTCTGTCTCCTCCCACTGTGTTTGATGATCGGGTGTTGGTATTCTTATTAGTGCAAGAGTTCTAGGTGATGCACTGCAAGAACCAGTGGCAGAAGGTAGAAGCTGATTCCACAAATGAGTGCAAACTACTTCTGAGAGTACTGGCACCCATGGTCTTCCTGAGGCAGTGCACTCTCCCAGTGGCCTTTCTGCCACGCTTCTCCTCCCAAATCCCAGTCTAGTCATCTGTTGGTGCCCAAGAGCTCTTCCTGGAGCCCAGCTTGAACGCCTACTGAAAAGTACTCCTTGGCTTTTTATTAAACTTCACCAGCTGCTCCAAACCCGTCATGTGTCTCAAACTGCACTGCACTCAGGAGTTTTCAGTTTTTGCCTCTGTGCAGTGTTTCCTTGCCCGTACAGCCCCCTTTCCGTTCCTCAAGGCCCAACACAAATGCTGGTTCTTTCAGGATAATTTTTTAGATTTCCCAGCCAGAAATAATCTCTTTCACCATCCTGGGAACTCCTTTAAGTTTTTCATTACATCTCTCCTGCAGGATTTTACTTAAGGTAATTTATTTATATGCCACAATTCCTCTATAGATAATGATGGTGAATGATGCAGATTTCTGCTATAGATGGGATGGTCCTGTCCTCCCCTAATTCTTATGTGATGGTATTTGGAGATGGGCCTCTTGGGGGTCATTAGGTCATGAGGGTGGATTCCAGCGAATGGGATTAGTGCCCTTATAAGAACAGACATGAGTAAAGACATTCTATTCAATAAACAGTTTTGGGAAAACTGGACAGCTATATGCAAAAAAATGAAACTAGACACCCTTCTTATATCATACACAAGAATAAATTCAAAATGGGTTAAAGACTTAAATGTAAAACTTAAAACCATCAAAATCCTAGAAGAAAACATAAGCAGTAAAGTCTTGAGCTTCTCTCATAGCAATATTTTTTTATATATCTTCTCAAACAAGGAAAGAAAAAAATAAACAAATAGGACTACATCAAACTAAATGTTTTTGCACAGCAAAAGAAACTATTAACAAAATGAAAAGATAACCTACTAAATGGAAGAACATATTTACCAATAATAAATATGATAAGGAGGTTAATATGCAAAATTTATAAAGAACTTATACAACTCAGCACACACAAAAAATCCCATTAAGAAATGGGCAAAGGATCCAAATATATACTTCTCCAAAGAGCACATGTAGATGGCCAACAGATATATGAAAAGATGTTCAATGTCACTAATACTTAGAGAAATGCAAATTAAAACCACAATGAAATATCACCACATACCTGTCAGAATGGTTGTCATCAACAGATCCACAAGCAACAATTGTTGGTGAGGATGTGGAGAAAGGGAAATCCTTGTACACTGTTAGTGGGAACGCAGACTGGTGCAGCCACTGTAAAAAACTGTGTGGAGTTTCTTTAAAATTTTACAAATGAAACTACCTAATGACCCAGCAATTCCATATCTGGGAATATACCTGAAGAAACTTGAAATATTGATTGAAAGAAAATACGTGCACCCCTATGTTCATTCCAGTGTTATTTACAATAGCCAAGATATGGAAGCAGCCAAGTGTCCCTCAGTAGATGATTGGATAAAAAGCTATGGTACATTTACACAATGGAATTCTACTTGGCTGTAAAAAAGAAGTAAATCTTACCATTTGCAACAGCATGGATGGGCCTAAAGAACATTATGCTAAGTGAAATAAACCAGTCAGAGAAAGACAAATACCATATAATCTCACTTATATGTGCAATCTAATGATCAAAATAAACAAACAAAATAAAACAGACTCATAGATACAGAGAACAGACCGAGAGCTATCAGAGGGGAGGGGAGGTGTGGGGCTGGGTTAGTAGGTGAAGGGATTAAGCAAACTGAACGAAACAACTTAAAGACACTTACAGACGGACCACAGTATGGTGATTACGAGAGGGAAATGGGGGTGAGGGGCGGTAGATCAGGGTAAACAGGAGACAAATGGTGTTGGAAGGAGACTTGACTTTGGATGGTGAACACACAATACAGTATACAGTTGATGTACTATAGAGTTGTACACTTGATACCTATATAATTTTTATAACCAATGTAACCCCAATGAATTCAATAAAAATTATGCTAAAAGAATTTTTTAAAAAAGAAGAGACATGAAAGAGATAATCTCTCCTCTCTCTTGCTCTCTCTCAATTTCTCTCTTTCTGTCATATTACACAGCGATAAGACAATCATCTGCAAACCAGGAAGGACGCTGGGGGTGGAGCCGTGACAATATGCGCTTCTCTACGGAGAAGGGCCTGTGAGGCAGGTTCCAGAACGGGACCATTTTTCAGACTCCTGTAACAGGGTGCAGCTGAAGGGGGGCCCCAAATAGGGATTTGTAATGGGGTCCAGAACTCTGTGTCCGGGAAATATTAGAAAAAAAATATATAGGATGTCTTCATCTCCAGAAGTCTGAGCTGGGGGATGGGACGCATGGAGCAGGGCCATTGAGAGTTGTTAGAATGGTTGTTTAACACATCTATAACCTTTAACTGGTTTCATAGATATGTTAAACAGCTGTGGCCATGCTTAGAGCCAGGGGGATGGGAGTGACTTCAACCCTTGATGTAACTGGGAGGCAGCTCCCCCTGGTTACAGGGCCTATGTAAGAGCTCGGAGAAGATTGTCTCCACACAATGGGACCACACCTGCTCAGACTTATTAATGCTGGCAGCTGTGGCCAATTGTGGGAGGGGCCGGAAATGGTGCAGCAGAGGAAGACTGGGGCAGGGATTTAAACCCAGGTGAGGCAGCCATTCGGTGTCTTTTGGGGACCATGCTGCTTGGGCAGAGAAGAACCATGGACTTCTACATTTTTTTTTTTAATATTTTATTTATGTATTTTTATTATTTATTTATTTATTTACTTATCTTTAGAGGGGAAGGGAAGGAGAGAGGGAGAGAAACATCAATGTGCGGTTGCCTCTTGTATGTCCCCTGCCGGGAACTGGCCTGGCAACCCAGGCATGTGCCCTGACTGGGAATCGAACTGCGATCCTTTGGTTCGCAGGCCCGCGCTCAATCCACTGAGCTACACCAGCCAGGGAGACTTCTACATCTTTTTCTGAGATATGGTACCCTGGACTGGGCAGAGGGGGAAGGAAGGACTGTGTGTTTGCGGGTATTCTACTGGACTTTGGGATCTCAATGAAGACATTAAGTCATTACTCTTAAGTTTGTATAACTCTTTAAATAAATAATCCCTTTCCTTTTCACCAATTTCTGGCATTGAGAGACATCTTTCCCTGGTGGTGGGCAAGATGAACCTAGTACGGGTGGGGGACCCCTGGAGCACAAGGGTGGGTCCATTCAGTAATAGTATACTGTTCACCCCCAACCCCTGGGTCTGTTTTGTAACACTGCTTCTCTATGGAGTTGATAGTTCATGGTCATGAAGTGTTCTATGGGGTTTGGGACTCCAGACTGTAACTGAGGCCTGTATTGTGCTGATGTTTGTCATAATTGAGGCCTCCCAGGGGCCTGAGCTCTGTGCTGGGCTTTCTGTGCATGGCTGGCTCTCCCAGCCGCCACCTGAGGGAGGTGTGCCGCTTAACTCAGCTATGGACCTGGACACAAAGGCTTACAGCTGGTGGGTTCCCTGGTCAGGGTCACAGCGAGGGCAATGGGTCAGCCTGGCTGCACCCAGAGCCCAGGCTTCTTTCTCACCAGCGTGCTGCACCACAGGCCACACGCAGCTCTACGCTGAGGGTCAGGAGGCTGGCGTCTCCCAATTTGGCTGGAGAGTAGAAAAATGCATTAGCAGAGAAACCTGTCAAAAGTTCTGTTCTCAAACGAATGCTTCCATAAGCCAATATTTCATTTTGTTACCATGCCTGCAATTTCACAAATTGTATGTTTGGCTCCAGTTGATATTTCACACCATAATTAGTTCAAGTGGCTGCTTTCATGTTTTCAGGCACTGGAGAAGAGAAATATACCAGAAGATCTAATTCTCTTCTATTCTGGGATCCCAGCACCTTTTGGTTAGCAAAGTCTATTGACTTGTCTATCAAAAGTTCTAGAGTCATCTAATTTACCTCATTTCTTCTTGAGAACCCAGGGCCCTCTAAATGGGCCACCAGAAAAGCCAAGGTTCATAGATTTAAAGAGCCATGTATGAGGGCTCCCACAATGTGGTGTCCGCTTAATCTCCTCTCCCCGCCCTGCTCACAATCCCCTCTCACAACGATCCTCAAATGCTCCTGCTTTCACCTTGTGTTTTTGCCTATGCCGTTCCTTCTATCCAAAGGAGTTTTTCTTACTGGGGGACTGACCATGGGATATGAGTTCGTCAAGTCTCAGGTTGCTCCTGGGTTCTGGAGAAAGGCGGAGCTGCAGAAGCAGGGCAGCTAGGCACCCCTGTCCCAGGGCACTGGGGATGTCGTCCGTGATACTGCAATAATTGCCTGTGGTGTCGGACGGGTCCTCCATCAGCGGGACCACTTCCTGAGTTACGTAGATGTCTAATTCCAGGGTTGTGCAACTGAAACTAATGTAATATTGTATGCCAACTGTGATTTAAATTATTTTAAATAAAAATTATTTTAAAAATTCCTGCCTCTATGACCTTGACCTCAGTAAGCATCCACTTTCCCATTTGTTAAATTGTGCCAAGAGGAGAACTGTCAGTATACAGGGTCGCTGTTGGGATTGAATAATTCATGTGAATCTTAACCGTAATTAGCATCACACAGTGAAGGTCAATGCTGGATCTAACTGTACTGGGGAAAGACCTCCCTGCCACTTCCTTTCCCGCCCTCCTGCTGAAGAAGCTGCTCCTCACCTCTGATCCAGTTGCACGTGTGCTACCGTTGGCATAGCGCGTCCTACACTGCTTATCGTCAGTTTGTCCTCTCCTCCAGACTGTGAACTCTTCAAGGATGGAACTGTGAACTTAAATTCTTCATTTCAGTTATCTGCTACAGTACCTACCACACAGTAGGCATTTAATACATAAGGGATGATTGAACTTTTATAGTTCTTTCCTTTCTTTATATATTACCTTTTATTTACCATGATCTCAATTTGAGCTTCACCTGAGACAGTCATGGCAGAAAACCATGGTTTGCAGCTGAGGACAGAATAAAAGGAGCTTCCTAAGAGCAACAGCAAATAAGTGGCAGAGTTTGGACTAATTGCAAGGGCCATTGGACTAATTGCCCTGGACTCTGTCTAGTGCCCCTCAGGAATGGTCAGGTAGCATCCGGATGAAGAGTTTGGGCTTCGGAAGAAGCCAGACCTGATTTCAGAACCTACCTGTCCTACACGCTGGCTGTGACCTGGCCACGTTGTTTCATGCCCCAAACATCCACTTCCTGGTTCTTAAATGCTGATGAGCCCAGTGCCTGTTTCACAGGATGGCCCAGAGCCAGGCCTGCAGAGAGAGCTCAGGCCACGGGAGCCGTCCCTGTGCGGTGACATTGCAGTCGCCTGTCACAGTACAGCTGCCAAGTGCTGCAGAATGCTTTGTCATCCCCATTAAAGAGGAGTCTGCAAGTGGTTGTCATTCCTGTCCCCGCAACCTGCATCTCAGGGGGCTCTGCTGTGGGGAAAGGAAGGGACGGGCTGTGACCCTCTGCATTGGCCCCTGCTGTCTCTTATGCCTCCACTGCTGAGCTCACCACAGAGAGGTGTGGTCCATCTGCACTACAGCAAGTTCCAGTCTCAGCGACTGATTTTATGCCAGGTACACTCTGTTTCTCCATTACATCTCAAGTTCAGCTCTTCCTGCTGCCTTTGAAGTCAGAGGGGGGTTGGAGGGTGGGAATTGTTTGTCAAGGATATGGAAGAATGAGATATCATACTTCTACCAATAAAGAGGGTGAAACACTCCACTTTGCCTTCACACTCCTGCCAAGAACTCAAAATATGTACATGCTGTGTAAGAGGCTCCAAAAATTAAAGTCAGTGGACCTCTGCATTTTATAAATGATGTTTTGTTCATTCAGTCAGCATTTGTTCAACTTTTAGTAAGTGCCTTTCTTGCTGAGGAATTCAGAAGTGAAAAACACAAATTATATAACCCCAAGCAAACAACTCTATAAAGGAAAATGACATGTAAAGAAATCATTCTAAGACACAGTAGAAAGCTACTGCAGCTCAGAGGAGCAGGCATTTGAGTTTAGTCCTGAAGGATGGGGAAAAGGCAGAGCAGGGACAGGGATGGTGTTGGTGACTGGACAGAGAGAGCCAGAGGACAAAGCTCAGACCGGTGGGCCAGTGGGGGTTTGGCAATGAGAGTGGACAATGAGAAGCCAAGGACTCTGCTGGTCAGGGCCTGGTGACAATGTCAGACCTGTGCTACACAGAGTCCTGCAACAACAGTGGGTAGAGGGACTGAGGCTGAGGGGACACTGAGGCACAGAGGCACTGAGACCTTTTGTTTCAAAAATCAAGGACCCTATGGGCCCATTCTCTCATAAGTGGTTTATACTCAGCTATGGAGCCAGGTTCATAACTTTACCATCAGTTTTTTCACTGGAACACCCTGCTTTCTGGTGCTAATTTTAGCATCAAAATCCAAATACAACAGGTCCTGAAATAATGCCATTTCATTCAACATCGCTTCGTTGACATTGAGGGGATGCCGCAGGAACTTAAGTTTCATTTCTATCAATTAGCCCACAGTAAAACTGGTTTCACCATAAATCATTTTGCTTAAAGTCACAGAACCTATAGACAATGTTCACTGAAGACTTACTGTACAGAAAATTGTTAGAGAAGTAATGAAAAGCCACAGGACAGCCGAGTCACAGCCCTTGAGTAATTGAAGACAGAGACACCAAGCCACTAAGTAACATAACCTGATGAAAAGAGCCACTTGGCCCTGGCTGTATGGCTCAGAGGGTTGGGTGCTGTCCCTGCAAACAGAAAGGTCACCGGTTCGATTCCCTATCATGCCTGGGTTTCAGGCAATGTCCCTAGTAGGGGGTGTGCAGGGGGCAACCTATCAATGTTTCTCTCCCTCTCTTTCTCCCTCCCTTCTCCTCTCTCTAAAAATAAATAAAATCTTAAAAAAAAGCCATTTGTTTAAAATGCTCCCCCCATTTCCTTCTTGATAACATGGGTCAAACACAGCACATGTGATGGAGGCTGAGGAGGTCTCACTAAACAATAACCCTTGAGCACCACCCAGCACATACTGAGGAGGGTCATATTCTCATTCTGTGATTTTGACAAGGGCACTTGAAGGCAGGGCAATGGAAGCAAACCAGCCCCGATAAGAGGCAACATCAGGACCAGAGCCTAGAACCCCACTGAGTGTACTTAGTGGACCCTTTTGGTCTGTTCCAGGGATGGATGGACAGATATATACTTCTGGATGCAGTGGTGCTTTCTTCATAGGAAACCAGCTAGAGTTGGCCGGCTGGGAGATGAGGTTTGCATTTGTGTTTTATAAGCCAAGGAGAGATGTTACAACATCCCACTGCTACTTCAACTGGCTTAGGATAATGTGCTAGTCCTAGCTCTGGCAGTTTTTGGCCTGTATTTATGGTCATAAGAGAATGGAGCCTTGGGTAGCCCAGCAAAAAGAAGGATTCTGAAAATCAGGGTGAAGGAGGAGGGAGAAGGTGGGCAAGGGCCACTGAGAACATGCTGGGCTGCCTGGCCCCTCGGACGGTCTGAGTTATTGTCTTATGCCGAACCTTCTGTGGCCCCCATGGACAATTTCATGCCTCCCGAGATGTAAATTACAAAGAATAAGCTGTCTAAGTGCTCCTAATGAGTTTTATAGATTCAGAAGAAAGAGATTTATTTGCTAATGCCGTCTTGTAAAAATAATATATGAAGCAATTAACTATTTGATTAGAAGCTAGTTTTACATTAGAAATTTATTTACAGCAGTAATGATTCTACTGAGTGCCAGAAACATCAGTAAAGTTATAAATGATATTCAAACCATATCTTCTACTGGGTTATATAATTCCTCCAAAATTGGCTATAGCAACATTCACTCTGGAGACCTTTTAAAAATAAGCTGGATAATACAATGTTTTTGTCATGTATTAAGTCACACCCTTCTTGTGTTTTTTTTTAAACCCTTATTCCCCCCCTCAAATGTCCTCTATTTAATAGTCAGAGACCTGGAATTCTACCACTAACACTTTAGGCTTTTGGGGGGACTCTTTAGGAATCCTGGATTTTGAAAGCAGTTACCTCTTTCTGGAAGGTCTGGCTGTACTGCTAACATCGACAGGCAGGAATCCACCTTGCAGTGTCCTTATTTCACCACTAGATGTTGGTCTTGTCGTTTTAATAATTTAGAAGTTTGCCCTTCAGAAATAATGTTAAAGGTACTTTTTAAGACACAGAAAACCGAAAAAGATCTAACTAGTTCTTAATAAATAGCATGCAGATAAACAAATAGGGAACTGTATAGAAATTAACCTAACAGCTTTGAGCCAGGGTGGCTCTATTTAGTGTCTCAGAAAGCGGTCCTTGGGTCTTCTGTCAGAGTCCTACACTTCAGTTACCTGGATGGCATGCTGTGGGTTTCCCGGGATCTGGGTCTCTGATTCTAAAATCCTGCTGAGTCTTGTTGATTGGCCCAGAAACTATTTTGTTCTGATTGATCAGCATGGGGTTGCCATGAGCTAATTGTTACTTAATTATCTGAATTAAATTGTACTCAGTTCATTCAATAAGACTGCTTTTTGGAGCCTCGGGTAGCCGAGCAAAAAGAAGGATTCTGCAAATCAGGGTGAAAGAGGAAGGAGAAGGCTGCTTTTTGAATTTTCCCTGCTTTCTTTCAGCAACCAAAAATTGAGCTATTTTTTTTTTTTTTTTAGTTTTATTGAACTGAAAAAATAAGTGAAGGGGAAAATGGATTTGTCCCTTGCCCCTGAACGTTTAGTTCATCTGCCGATGCCTGCAGCTCTAGGAGAGCTCGGCGACCTGAGGGAAAGCTGGGAAACCTTAGCGGTCTGCTTCGGAAGAAGAAAACACCATTTAAGCATAAACCCCAGTTCCTTTAGATGATAGACACGTTTACAGCTTGGAGACTAGTGCCAATTTCTTAAAACCAAAATGAAACGACAGGTAGTAAACAAAATAAGCAATGATATACCCTAACCTACAAAGGAATCAAAACATGAAGTCATTTATACTTAATGACTTTGGGACTCAAGATTAAGACTTTGAAAATAAAACAAACCAACAGAGAAACTGCCAAGTATTAATTATCTGACAATTATTACCCAAGTAATGTCACATAGTTTGTATATATTATCCTAGTTGACCATCTCAGGACATCTGTATGCATACTTGATTCTGTGTACAGATGAGAAAATGAAAACCCAGAAAGTATTTGTTCAAGACCCGCCTGTTAAAAGTTGTGGGACTGGGATGTGAATGCAAGGCTTTTGGACTTAACATCTGCAGTCCTTTCCCCACACTGCAACTAACCACACGGTAATTTTCCCTGAGGAAACCCTGGAACTGGGAACACAAAGCCTTGTGCCTGAGGGGGACGGTGGAAAGTGGGCACCAGTGAGAAACAGGGGTACTTTGCAGTGACTAAATTTAGCCTTCAGTAACTCTACTTTCTGTTAGAGCTTAGCCATCAAATAGTAGAAATACAATGTCTAAAATGTTCAAAATGGAAGAGGAAAAAAGAAATTAAAAAATGTAATCAATCTAAATGAAGGCAGGGAAGAAAAAGAGCGTAGAAAAAAAACAGGGTAAACAGAAAGCCCAAAATTAGATGGTAAAAATACATTAAATATATTAATAATTATAATAAATGTGAGTAGATTTAATTAGAAACCAAAGATTGTCAGAGGCAATAAAAGAAACAAAATCCAGTTATCTGCTGTGTACAAGAGATTACTCTGAGTAAAGATTATAAATACACAATAAAGAAAAGCAACTGTTTTCCAGAAGAATATAACAATTTTACACCTATGTACATTTATTAACATAGGTTGAAATACATATAAGCAAAAATTGGCAATCTGTAAAAAGAAGCAGACAATCTCAATTTTTAACACTTGTCTCTTTGTTCTTGGTTTGATTTAAAAGTCCAATTGCCAAGCTTGATCTAATGGATGTATACACAATGCTACACTCACTAAATAGAGGCTACACAAACTTTCCAAGAATCAATGCAACATTTACAACATTGACCAAAACTGTGTCATAAATTAATTTTTAACACATGATAAAGAAAATTACACAGAACCAAATTCTCTCACCAGAGGGTAAAAATCACTGATCAAAAGGTAAGTGAAAAAACCTGTATGTTCGTAAATTTGGAGATAGAGTTTTAAGTAATCTTTGTGTCAAAGAATAAATCACATTGGCACTTAGAATGCATTTGAACTAAATGACAGTTAAAATTTCACAAAACTCACATTGAATAATACAGCTAAGGGGTACTTAAAAGAAAATTTATAGGAATTACTTATATTAGAGAAGATAAAAGGTAGAAAGTTAACAAGGTACAAATTTATTTCAAGAAGGCTGAAAAAGAAACAGCAAAACTTCCCAAAATAGAGGAAATAAAATAATAATAAACAGATTAACAAAATAAAATAACCAAGACAAATAGTCATAGTGTGAAAATGCAGTCCACTGAAAAGACTGATGATATAGATAAACCTTTGATAGGATTAATCCAGAAAAAAAGAGAAGACTTATGGCCAATATGATATGGAAAGATGCTCAGCATCACTAATCACTAGAGAAATACCAAACAAAACAAGGACATATCACCTCGCAGTCATTAGGATGGTCACTATGAAAAAAAAGAAGAAAAGAGGTAGTGTGGCAAGAAGGGGAAGAGGGTAGAACACTGTGCCCTGGTGGTGGAAATGTAAAGTGGTGACGCTGCCACAGAAAACAATGTGGAAGTACCTTGAAAAGTTAAAAATAGAACTACCATGTGATCCATCAATCCTACTTCTGGGTATTTATCCCAAACACCTGAAAGCAAGATCTCAAAGACATTTGCACACTCACGTTTATTGCAGCATTATTCACAATAACTAAGGTGAAAGCAACGCGTCTGTCCATCGATGCATGAATGAATAAACAGGATGTGGCACATCCATACAATGGAATACTATTCAGCCTTAAAAGGAAGAATACACTGTCATATGCTACAACGTGGGTGAACCTATAGGACATTATACTAAGTGAAATCATCTAGTCAGAAAAAGACAAATACTGCACGATTACACTGATAGATAGGAGGTCCCAAAGGAGTCAAATTCATGGAAACAGGAAGTAGAATAGTGGCTGTTGGGAAACAGGAAGAGGGGTGAATGGAGAGCTGTTGTTCGATGGGTACAGAGTTTTGGTTTTGCAAGATGAAAGTTCTAGAGGTCCGTTGTATGAAAATATGAGTATACTTAACCCCACTGAATTGTATACTCAGGAATGGTCAAGATGGCAAATTTTGTTATGTATTTTCTACCACAATTTTAAAAAGTAAAGACATAAATAATATCAGTTATGAAAAAAGAGACATACTTACAAGGAAAATAAAGACAATATTGAGGTGATCATTTTGCAATATATGGAAATATCAAATCATTATATTTATACCTGAAGCTAATATAATGTTACACATCAATTATACCTCAGTAGGACAATAAAATGAGACCTGAAGTACAGGAATAAGCATCGATGAAAAGGGATGGGGGAGAAGTATTTCAGGCAGAGAAGACAGAATGCGCTAAGGTTATGTACATAAAGAAGGTGGGGAAAAGGGAGATGTATAGGTATCCTTTCTTTTCTTTTTAAGTAGGCTCATAGAGTTTTATAACTCCCCAAAACCCAAAGACATGAAAATAATAGACGAATATCACCAACACTAATACTTTTATGTTAATATAATAAAAAATTTACAATGCACAATTTTCTGTAAAGATGCAAGATTCTAATATTTGCTCAGAAAGAAACAGAGAAACTTAATAACCTGTAACATAAAGATATTGATTTTTCAATGGTTAAAATTTGCACAGAATAGGGCACCTTACATGGGTGATTTTATAGGCAAGTTGTTTTTTTGGAACTGGTCAAAAGTCACTGAGATCCCAAACTAGCAAAGATAAAACTGGGTAACATTGTAAGAAAAGCATTATGTGATCATGAAATAAAGCTAACTGGTTTCTTTGTATGGCTTACAAACTGGCTCTAAATAACAAAAAAGTTTCAAACAATAAGAGGATAGCTAGAATAGGTACATGGCCTTTCAAAGGGATATTGGTATGATTATCACTCCAATATACAATCTTCTTACTCCTTTTTTTCTTTGTAATATTTGAACATCAAGGCACATACTTGGGAAAAGAATGTTCAAAACATTCTCAACTTAAATTGGAAAATAAGAATTTAGTTCTTTCTTTTCAGTTGAGAGGTAGACAAAAGTAGTTATCTTTGTAGTTAGACTGAGACCTAATTGCTTGTCTATTTTCTCTCTCATATTTCTAGGTGCATAGTAACTAGGTAGCCCTTCTTCCCAGCCCTGCTAATCTGCTAGAAAGTTTAACTTAGTTTACTGATGGAGGACAAAAGAAAAATATTTTGTAAACTCCTTCATATAAAAGCGAATGTGCAAATCTTTATGTGGATGTATGTTTTCATTCTTTTGGGTAGATTTCTAAAAATAGAATTGTCCAATCATATGGTAATTCTGTTTAATATTTTGAGAAACTGCCAAACTTTTCCAAGGTAGCTGCACTATTTAACATTCCCATCAATAATGTTTAAAGGTTCCAGTTTCTCCACATCCTTGCCAACACTTCTTATTGTCCATTTTTTGCTATATTCATACTAGTGAGTGTGAATTGATATCTCATTGTGTTTTTCATTTAAATTTTGCTGATGACCAATGATGCTGAACATTTTTCGTGTGCTCATCAGCCACTCACATATCTTCTTTGGGAAAATGTCAATTCAAATTTTTTGCCCAGATGAGTGTTCTTCAAACTTTTTTTCTTTCACATACCCCCTAGAAAAATTTTGGAGATCTATATAATCCTTATTTTTATTTTAAATTGTCTAAATTTTTAATCATAAGTTTAAACAGTTGCTAGTTGCAAAAGATGTAATTTCCATGCATTTTAAATATAGACATTTAAAAACAAAATTAAGTCACACTTTTAAATATAACAAATGGAATCTAACAGAAAACCAACATGTTACCCATCACCATTCATTTAAAAAATGCATGAACAAGTTCTTCTTTACCCTTCACCAATTTTTTAAAAATATTTTATTTGTTTGTTTTTTTAGAGAGAGGGGAGGGAAGGGAGAAAGAGAAGGAAATAAATATCAATGTGTGGTTGCCTCTTGCATGCCCCCTACTGGGGACCTGGTTCAGGTCCCACGTATGTGCCTGACTAGGAATTGAACTGGGGACCTTTTGGTTTGCAGGTTGGCACTCAATCCACTGAGCCACACCAGCTAGGGCTACCCTTCACCAATTTTATGGTTCTTTTTTTTCTTCTGGAACTCTTATTTCCATAACCCTTTCCCACATTAGTTTATCCTTAATATAATAAGTCTTATGCTTGTAAGTCATGTGTTATATTCTATCATTGTTCTCTATAATATAAAAGGTATAAGAATTGTAAATTGAGCATTATTTCATGTAATCATAAGCATCTAAGTATTACAGTTTTCTGAATTATGATTACAGGTAATATTAGTATACAATTACCCAAAACATGCTTATAAATTTTAATAAATAATCATTAAAATAAAGAATGAACTTCTATTTGCAGTGTACCTCTTAATTAATCCATTCATCCTTGAGTGAATAGTACTGATTGCTAGAATGAATAATAAAACAATTCTCCTTCTTCTTTTATAAAACACACACATGGGCACATGCAGATATAAAATAAAAATTGCTGAGAAATCTTGTTTACCTAAACAATATGAAAGTATACAAGTACACATATAAGTATATAAGAATATAAGTATACACGGATAGAAGTTTGTATGTTGTTTTATATTGTTTTAGCAATGTGACTCCATAATGGAGATTTTTTCCAAATTTTAAGATGGAAAGCACCTATTGACATATTGTAAAAAATATTTAATGATCAATCAGCTAATCAGTCTATTAAGTACTCATTTAATTTTGTTAAAAGCAAAGACTTAGTAAGCACCTAGCTTCATAAGGAGTATCTTTGGATGATTAATGTAATTTATTCACTTCATTCCTGTAAGTACACCAAAACAGGCTTCACCAAGTCTTATCAAATGACTATAAATTATACCTATTTCTTTTTCACTTAAAGGCACCTTGATATATAACTCATTATACTTAGAAAGGGCTGGAATAGGAATACTTTCAATTCCAATACATTTTTATCAAAACAATGTTAAGAGTTAAGAATAAAATTACCTTCCTGTGTGATTTAAATGCATTTTGTTAGCTCTGTGGCTGCAGATTTAGCTCATTCAGTTTGTGGTGAAGTTGGGAAAAGAGAATTAGCACAGGTTCTCAGGCAGATGGCTTTTCCAAAGGACTGCACCTGGCCTTGAGCGTGTGGAAACATTCCCTCAGCACCATGTATGCCTAGGAGCACCTGGAAAAGCCCTACATCCCTCCGGGGGAACATGTGGCCCAGTTTGAAGGCAGCTGCACTCAGTGAGTGGCAACGCCAGATCTAGGATCACACAGCTCAACCTCAGTTCAGTGCTTTCCCTACCTTTTTAGGTTGTTTCCCACCCCCTATTGGGAGTAACAGCTGGTCCACTCACCATCTGTAATGCTTAACATCCTGATACCTAGAGTTTGTCTGCATGTCATTTCTCTAACCCTAGACTCCAGTGACTTTCTTTGGGCACTGAGTTCCAGTTCTTAGGCCCTTTTCTTCAAAGGGAAACCATCAATACATACATTTTAAAAGGAGATAAAGGACCAAAGACAAGATGGAGTGGGGTTAGAGAGAGATTGATTCTATTCTTCATGCTGGGGTTTGGGTAATAGGAGAAAAATGGACCTAGCACTTGCTGCTTCAACACTTAATTCTAAAGCAAGAATAAGAGAAGCATCTGCTTTTTTTCTCCTTTCATCGTCAACTGATGAAAAGAAAAAAAATCAGAAGAGAGAAAAAGAATTCTATGGTGTTAGGTGAACAGGAACCAATTCAACTGAAAAATATCTAGGTGTTCAGCTGTGATTACAACTTCTATTTTGTAAGAGAGGTGAGTTTAATGCAAATAAGCAAATATACGTCCCCCGAAAACTTCAATTAGTAACTCTTCCTTTCTTCCCTCAAACAACTTGTTCTGTTGGCTTTTGCTTAGGTTCTGTCTTTGGGTCATGTCTGAACTAAGGTAGTAGCAAGTCCCAGTTTGGGGCCTCATGTTATCTATGCATTTGAATTTACATTCCCAATCACTGTTGAGATTCGAGTGCTCCCTTGTCCTAGCTTAGCCAGTGTTCTTCATCCTTTCAATACTTCTGAATCGGAACATCTCAGGTTGGCAGAGGACCTAACAGGCCATTTAGGGTCAAGGTCAGTTCGGTGGTGGAGTCATTCTCTTTGCTTTGTGCCTAGAGCAGTCTCTCTCACCTTTGGGCAGCTCTGAATTGTATACTGAGCCAAGCCTTCACCCCATCTGTAATTTAAGTGTTGGGATTGTGAGCTTTACTTAAGTAAGCTTTCTAAATTTGGAAATTAATCTGGGAGAAAATTTTAATTTGGATAGCTGTAAGAATCTAGGTAACGGGCAAACTTTTTTTTGGCATAAAAAAAATAAGAAAGCACTTTGCCAATTGAAATCTCTCAGGCCTATTCTAAAGCGCATCTGTTCCTCTAATGTGATTTGGCAGTGTGGTTTATTCAATCTGTAAGATAATGTGATACCGAAAGAGGCGGGGAATCTTTTTCAGTGTGCTTTTTCTCTCCAGATAATATAATAATATGAGGAATTGGTAGTTAGCAATATGGCATCCAGTCTGTATCTGGAGAGAGAGGCCCAAATGCAATTTGGGTCTTATAAAATTTTGCAGTGATGGATGTCTATTTTTGGAGACTGCTAATAGAGCAGAGAGCTGCCTTATCTGGTTTGTGTCTGTAGTGTTGTGCCTAATAGATCATTATATGGATTACTTTACTTGCATGTGATTTGAGCATCCTGGATTCTGATTATTGTAGCATTTTTTTGTACCACTATACAAATTTAAACTTTGTAGGAAAAAAAAAGTGAGAGCTCTTATTTGCATAGCTCTTCTCAAAAACATTCTTTCACATTGGTCATAACTTTGGCATGAGAATGAAGGCAGACCTTGACCCAGCTGTGTGGCCTTGACCAATATTCTTAAATTTTTGGAACCTCATTTTCCTCCTCATAGCATAAAAATTGATCCAATCATATAATATAGCTGAGTTCTTTAGGTATATAATTTAAGCTCCAGTCTAACTAAACCTTAATTTCCACATCTTTAAGATGAGGATGATTTTAACAGCCAATTCGTCAGGATTTTGTGCTGATTAAATAAAATTCTCCCAGTAAATGACTTAGCACACTGCCTAACACAGAGCTGTTATTAATATTATTGCACACAGTTATGCTTGGTAAATACAAACTTTCCTTTCCCTTATGCTCTTTAATGACAAGATTATAATTTCATTTTCCATCAGTCCTTCTCAGGTTTGGTCACCTGGGATGCAGGTTAGTCTGCCATTTAGTCTCTCTTCTAATTGCTACTTCATTTGGCCTTTCCCCAGGTGGTTGGCACCTTCCTGGAGTACAGAAGACCCGAGATGCTCAGATGACTGCCTGTTAGTGCACAGCATTTCTTTGGTAAAAGTCCAGTTGGTGAAAGACACCCTCCAAAGAAAGGTTTGGGATTTACCCTGATTTAAATACATCTTGGCCATCCCTGGAAGAATGGCTACTATGGATGACCTCGAAGTCAAACCACACCATGGGAGTAGAGGCCTTTATTTTAGTATTTTAGGCATGATGAACTCCACATCTATGAGGAATATTTTGCTGTCAGCCTTGCCATCAGTCTGGCTTGTTCTCCAACCATCCACCTCATCTTGGTGGCATTATTGCCCTTTTCCCCTTCCCACCCTACACTCGCTGCTCGAGGTCCTCAAGCTCCTTCTCTTGTTTCATTTCAAAAGCTATTATCAACTTCATATTTAATCTTAGATATAAAGGACTGATACTAGCTTTAACCCCACCTCTTCCATTGATATTGGCATTTTAACAGTAGTCAAAGCTAAGGGATGATGCTCTCTGAGTAGTAAAGTATCCAGAATACAGTCTTAAAGTGGGAAGCAACTGGGTCTTGGCTAATCTTTTTGGAAAGGTCTCATGAAGGGATCTGAAAAAGGATAGAGTTGTCCATGCGACACTGTCAGATTAAGGGGAAATAAGCCCAGTGACTTTGATGACAGGAAACCTGGCCGACAGCCCTGGCCCCACTGTTAAAGGAGGCATGGCTTGGGATGGATCCCTTTACTTTGGCAGGCCTTTAAGCATCCTTATCTAGAGAGTGAGGACACTAACTCCTGTCCGTCTGTTTCTGACTCACAGTACTGCTGAGAGAAGCCAGTCATGCAATGCAGAAGCGTGCAGAAATTTTCAGCTCTCCTTGTAAATGCCCCCACTATCATCTCTGTTATGTGATGATGCCATAAAGATCATACGAAAAAGAGATCTGTGGGTTGTGAGAATCAGCAATTGTAAAACCTAAGCTCATGTTTGGGTCCTAATATCTCTGCCTCCCTAGGACTTTCTGCTTTGGCTGGAAGTTATGTCCAATGGCTACAGTGTGGAGGGAGAGTAAGAAGGGAGAATCTACTCCATAAAAGGGGTAACCAAAGCAAAAGTTAAGAGCTGTTAAAGATGATATGGTATTTGTCTTTCACTGCCTGGCTTATTTCGCTTAGCATGATACTCTCCAATTCCTTCCATGCTGTCGCAAAGGGTAGGAGCTCCTTCTTTCTTTCTGCTGCATAGAATTCCATTGTGTAAATGTACCACAGTTTTTTGATCCATTCATTAACTGATGGGCACCTAGGTTGCTTCCAGCACTTGGCTATTGTAAATTGTGCTGCTATGAACATAGGGGTGCATAGATTCTTTTGGATTGGTGTTTCAGGATTCTTAGGATATAATCCAAGCAGTGGAATTGTAGATCTCACCTTTAACAGGAAGCTAATCAACAAAACAAACAAACAAGCATAATATAAACAAAGACACTGAATTTGAGAACAGTCTGACAGTGTCCAGAGTGGGAGGGGAGGGAATTTCAGGGGAAAAGGGGAACGGTTTAGAGCAACAAGTATAAAGGACTCATGGACAAAAACTATGGGGGGTGGAAATGGCAGGAAGGTGGGGAGGGCTGGGGTGGTGGGCTGGGGCGGGGTAAAAGACAGAAAACTGTACAATATCAACAATTAAAAAATACTGATTTAAAAAATAAAATAAAAAATGGAAAAAAATGATGAATAAAATCTATTTATTTATAAAAAAAAAGAGCTGTTAAAGATGAAGAAGCTGGTGGACATGGGTGGAAAACATGTATATTCCTTTTCAATCCCAATAATCTATAAAGCATAGCATATAAAACACATTTCTAATGATGTTATTTTTTTAAATTGGGACATTCATTCATTATTAAATTTGACATAAAATTGGAAGATTTTAAAACTATTGCAGCAGATTTGAACAATGAACCAAAAGTAATTATATTAAAGAATACGTTTAATGGGATTAAAAGCAAGTGATATTTTTAGATTTAAAAAAAGCAGCAATATAAATTAAAAGCCTTAGGTTTCAAAGTTTTTTTTTTTTGTTAAGTTGATACAAATTCAATGTGAAGCAGCAACATAAAGTTACTGAAAACAACTTTCGTGCAGTGTTGGAATAGACTAACAGAAATACAGTATCTGCTGGTATTTAGAACAATGAGAACATCCACTCCACAGATCAAACACGATACCGTGTGGAGCAGGTGGCACAGTGACCAGCCGCAGGAACGTGGTTTGTCTGATTCGCTTGACCTCTTCATTTTCACAAATTGTAGCAACTGCTGCTCTTACCATTCTTCTTTTCTTTGAGACATCTCTCAGGTTTTTGCCTTTTATTATTTAAGTTTTGCATAATTCTTTGAAACATCACCTGTATACACTTTGTCTGCTTAGCTATTTTGAAAGTAATTTGTAATACACATTTTTATTCAGATAGCAACTTACTCATTTTTTAAAAAACTGATTTCTTTTAAAATTTCCTAGAACTCAATAACAAAAATTTAAACTCAAACATTGCATATCATTGTGATAATCATCATGAAGATCACAGTAATAGTTGGAATGAACATGCATGAAGACCATTTTATTATACATTTTTAATTTATGTAATGTATTATTTTTTAAATTTATTTTATAATTATGTGTGTATATATATGGTTTACAGTTTTTTTCTCTTGATGTAAAATTTACTCTCAATGAAATGTACAATTCCTGTTACATTCTGATTTTTGGCAAATGTGTACACCTACCCAACCCAAACTTCTCGAGAGCAAAAACAGTACCGTCACCCCAGGAAGTTCCCTTGTGCCTTCCCTCAGTCATCCCTCACCTCACACTACCTGAAGCAACCACTGTTCTGATTTTTTCCATCATCCATTAGTTCGTCTGCTCTAGAATTTCATATAAATGAAATCACACAGTGCGAAGCGTTTTTCCAAGACTTCTTTCACTATCAGTATCCTGTTTCTGAGATTCATCGGTATTCTTGTGTGGACCAGCAGCTGGTCTTTTTACTGCGCTCAGGTCTTTTTCAAGCCCTTTGGAGACAGGGGCTGTGCTAACTCGCTGTGCTGCACCCTCCCCGCCCCGCCCCCGCCCCCATGGCACTTGTACAAAATTGTGCACATTAGAAGGGTTCCTCTGGCACCTGGCGACTCCATGGATGAATGAACGTACGAGTTATTTAATCAACCCACGAGCCATTTAGACACAATCAAGTTTCGCTTTTCTAATCCCGACAGTCTCTTAGATGTTCAACTCACCAGAGCCAGTGTTCTACATCCTGGTGTCAGAATCCTGCCCGCTTTAATGCTGGAATGCAGGGATCCGCCCATTTGCAATTCTGCAGCCGCTTCCGCGGCAAGCATGCAGCAGGGAGGCACTGGCGAGACCTGGACGGCTCCCCCAAGGCTGAGGCAGCCGACTTACCGGCTTTGTCTCTTGCAGACAGAAGTGCTTTTCCTCCCTCTTGTAGTCAACCTCACATTCCTCTGACTGATTTATTAGACCACTGGAAAGGTCAGGAAAGAAACTCAGGTGCTGCATGGAATATCTTTGAGGCTAGTTTCCCCAAATTGCAGAAGCAGCATTTATTGCCCTGCAGTCAGGGAAGCATGATTCAACACACAGGGTTAATCCAGTTGGTTCTGCACGGTCTGGCTATGACCTGCCTGAAATACTGCCCACTGGGCTCTTTCAAGTCCCGAACATACTCTCTTACCTGTGAGTCTTGTGACTCATTAAAGACAAGGACTGTGGAGCAGGCCCCTGGGGAAAAATACATTACCTTGGCTAGTTCGGTGAGGCAGGCGTTTAGGAGTTTGAACCTGTCACCATCATTTCTGCTGGGACAGCAGCAGGTTCCGGTCATTTCTGATACTGCATGTGTTCTGAATATAAATATGCTTTTCAATTTTAATCTATTCAGATGACATTCTTGTCCCTGCTGCAATCTAAGTTTTATATAGCCGCATAGCACACTTTGCGATGCATTACTTCACAATGTTATGCTGTAAAATGAAGCATATTTTGCATTACAGTCAGGAGAGTCTTGTTCGAAACGTATTACCAAGGGGCAGGAGATTCATGTATGATGATTCTTATGGTAAGGATAATATATTAAGAAATGCACCGGTTATAAGAAACAGAGAGGATATATATTTGTGGCTTCCACACACTATACATTTTCTGTTGATTTTAGTCCTTTCTTTTTTAAAAGCTAAAGATTTATAGAAAGCATGATAAGCTCCAATAATGAGATGGTGAGTGTCAGCATTTTCTCATTTATTCTTTATGGCAATTTTAAGGTCATGTTTTCAAAGAGAACCTACTTTTAAGAGTGGAAAGTGAAGGTATGGTACTTAGAATAAAGGTAGGAGTCATGATGTAGTTATTTTAAAGAGTTTAGGTCAGCTAAGTTACATTTTAGGTCACTAATTGTAGAAAAGGTGTCTGCAAACTGATGTTTAAAGTAATGTTTAAAAAGTAATACCACCAGCTCTATGTCATGTTCCACAGGCAGCCTCCCTTTAATTTTACTTTGGGACACTTATGATACCTACAAATACACAATTCATTGCCATCACTAGTTGTCCAAATGAAACATGCTCATCAACTATTTCCTCCTGGTATACAAGTAAGTTCATATCAATGTCCCCCAAACACGGAGGTTCAGTACACACATGCCAGACTGCAGACTGTGGTGCGCAGTTATTGGACCCCACAGAGACATGTGCAAGAGGCAAATGCCTACGGTTGCAGTGTGTGCAAACAGCGGAGCATGGCCCAGACTGGAAGCAGAGGGAGCCAAGTCGCTGTGCGAGCTGGCAAATTACTTCACTTCTCTGGGCCTCAGCTATCTGCTCTGAATAATAACCATCAAGGGGATTTTATAATTACTAAATAGCAGATACCAAATACACATCATAGTGTAGGTGTCCTGTACATGTTTATATCCTTCATTTTTCTTTCTTTGCTTCCACAAACCATGACCAGCTTTGCTGATACCAATATATTGAGCTGGTGGTGAGTTGAATAGAGACCCATTTGTTGTCCTGGACTAGGACTGTTTCCACAGCTCGCTGGTGGCAGGAGAATTTGCTCTCTTGCTCTTTGGACCTATGCTTTTCATGAGGCCTGCCTCGTAAGAATTTCACCCTGAAGCTGAACTTTCCAAACAAAAGCTGACACAGAACTCCTGCTGTGCCAAAGCATTTCAGAATAATGAGATCCACCAGATTCTATCCACCTGAAGCTTTCTGACTCCAGGCACTGGAGAAGAAGTAAAACTTTGTCAGTGGTCTTAGGTTACATATTATGTATGAGCTTTGTGGTAATGTTAACATATTTTATTTTAAACTTAACTACCTCCAACCATCCCTTAGGGGATTAAGGAGATGTCAGGGATAACCGATCTGGAAGTAATTTTATTAATGAATTTCATCAAAATACTTCCAAATAATTGTTATCTTCCAGAAGTATGTTTTGCTGGCAGCCTCAACCAATGTCATGTCGGTAAAGAACCTTCTTACAGGGGAATAAATGCACAAGCGTGCAGCAACACGCAAAGTCCTCTTCTAAAGAAGTAATGACACCATTGCAAACAGCACTGATGCAACACTTTTATGGTGAGGTGGAAGACAACATTAAGAATTTTAAAAAGTTGCTCATTTTAACTTTGCTTCGACACACAGAGTAAATGCCATGTAGCCATTCAGAGCAAAATTCTGTAAAGAGGATTTAAAAAAGAAAATAGACAGAATTTTTTAAAGATTGTTTATTTATTTATTTTTAGAGAGGGAAAGGGAGGGAGAAAGAGAGGGAGAGAAACATCAACCAGTTGTTTCTCGCATGCCCGCAACCTGACCTGGAATTGAACTGGTGACCTTTTGATTCACAGGCTGACACTCAATCCACTGAGCCACACCAGCAGGGCTGGACAGAATATTTTTTAAAAGAGGCAGGCACCTAGCAAAGGAAGGCTGAAGGTAGTTACTAAAACTCAGATGTGGGAGGGGTTCAGGAGCCTTTCCATAGCAAGGCTGTAGTGCAGAATGAGGTGGCCGTGCCAGGAATTATTTTTTTTAAAAAAAGGAGATTACGTTCCTAACTATAGTTCATGTGCCCCTGTCTCCACTCCCTGTTCACCAGGTTCCAGAACGCCAAGGGCTCTGAGTCCTCATTCCCACCCTTCCCCACCCCTGTGTGCCTCCCTTTTCAGCTGCCCAGGGGCTGGCAGCAGGTGGCCCACAGGTTTCTTTCTCTGCAGTATTTCACCCCTACCCCCACAGCATCCATCAGCCCCTCCCTCTTTCTGGGCAGCCTTCTCTGCAGTCAAAGGCTTCAGCCAGGAGTCTTGGCAAAAAAAAAAAAAAAAAATGCTGATGGACTTAAGATTTCTGAGGGTGACCTGAAACTCCACAGGAAGGGAGCAGGCACTAAGGAGATGAATTCATGAATACCTAAGAGTGTGGTGCAGGCAGACTCAGTGAGTGTGAAACAATGTGGTTGATATGGAGCAGGTTGAAAAAATTCATTCTGCCACTGTTCTTCCACAGAGAAGTAATTGGGAGAAACAAAAATATGGCTTATCTAGGTTTTCTTCTGTCTCCCTTATCCTCATCCTCCCCCCAAAGCTTTACCCACGGTTGAATCAGTGATGAATGGGGAGACCAAGGACTTGTGGGTTATACAAAGTCATCAGAATAAGTGCCCTATCTTGTCTGTCAGGGCAAAGCGAAAATCAGGACAGCCTAATGGCCTAGGCTTGGCACTCGAGAATGATTGAGTGTGGACGGACCTCTTGATGGATTTGAACTATCAAAATTATTGTTTCTAAAGTTGCATTATTTGAGACAGAAGAGATGATTTAGAGGCTCCACTTCCCCCACAAAGTTGTCTGCTGCAGTCTTTTCTCTGCCATGAAGAGGGTGGGGCATAGAATCTGAGAGCAGCAAGGAATCTCAGAGGTTAAGCTCACGCTGCCGTCCTGCCCGGAGGGCAGCGCAGTGCCTCGGGGCAACTGTGGCGCCGGCTGCAGGCACTTCACATCACCCGGAAAACCATCGGTTCCAGCTTCTCTATTTTAAAATTGTTACCACGCTTCTCCTTAGTTTGCCTCTTAAAAAATTAAGTTGCACATCAAATGCCACTCTTACACAAATAAAGCAAAAATTAAACGCCTGACTAAAAAAAATGTTAGGTGTGCTAGGGAAATGACTGAGATCCGCCCTGGAAATCAGAGGGACTCCGGAACACAGCGTGCAGTGTGCTCTGCAATCCGCAAGACCGTATCATGGTGCGTGACGCCAGGCACCTTGTTCAGGTATCTGGGTGTTTCTTCAACGAAGTCCATGGATTCCTGACTGTATCTGTTTCCTGTTTATTAGAGTGAATCCGGGGAAAGAATCACGCTGCTGTTTTCTGTCCACCCCAGAACAAGAAGTCTCGGATCTGAGATCTCCCTGGGGCTCCCGGCTGGCAGCAGCCGCTTCTCTCAGTCAACCACCTGCACGGCTGGTTGAAATCATCAGGTTGAGTGCTACACAGGTGTAAAAAGAGGGAAAGGGGCTTTTAATGTGACAGGATTGGGGATGTCAAACAGGAATTTAGCTTGAAGAAGATGTAGGAAGCGTTTACAGAATGGAGTGCCCGCTGCGGAGCTGACCGACCGCTGCCTTTGCAGTGGGTCTTCATCCCGGATGGTTTCAAACTCCGACTCGGCTGGCTCTCACCATGCTGCACGCATTGGAGGCTTCCTTCACTCCCCAGGAAGAAATGGGAACATCCAGGGACACTACAAGGCTCACATTAACTGCTCAAAGGTTTATAAATGCTCAAATCAACACCTGCAGTACCGCAAGTTCGTGGGTGTGTAAGCAGAGCGTTTAAAAAAAAAAAAAAAAAAAGGAGATGTATTAAAGAAAGTGCCAGAAACAGCTACAAAGAACTAGAAAACTTTTCCCTATACATGTCGCAGACATGCAGCCTTAGCCGATCCTCTGTATCTCCAGGGCCCTAGAGGCACCGCGTTGTCACCATAAACGCCAAGGTGGGTGATGGCGGAGGCCCCTGGTGGGGAAAGGGGCGAGCTAGAGGGAGAGAGCTCTGAGGTGCAGAGATCTGGAAAACTAAGACGTCAGTAGGAAGTGAGAACTTGTTATTGGGGACACATTAGAATCTAGGTGATAGGAGGTCAAAGGAGTAGGATGGGGTGAGGGGAGGGAAAAGAAATGAGTAAGGGGGTGCGGTATCTCAGAGAAAACACAGGCCTTCAGAGAAAAGTGGAAGGGACGAGAGCCGCCTCACTCCACCCGCCTGACGCTCACCCCCGCCTTCCTTTTGCGCAGAATCCTCTCGGGCTGCTGCAGCAGCGCTGCCCCCACCACCCCGCGCGCCGTGATCGATCCCGGGCTGCGTCAGAATTCTCCCAGAGTATAAATAGGGGTGTCAGGACCGCGCCGAGCCGCACACAGCCATCCATCCATCCTCCCCTCTCCCTCTCTCCCCCGTACTTCTTTCTCTGCAGGTCCCCGTCTCCGCCGCGAGCCAGAG
The DNA here is from genome assembly GCA_039655065.1 of Glossophaga mutica. Lineage (NCBI taxonomy): Eukaryota > Metazoa > Chordata > Mammalia > Chiroptera > Phyllostomidae > Glossophaga > Glossophaga mutica. The sequence goes on from CM077311.1 coordinate 61,000,193, forward strand.
GGGCACCGACCGCCACCATGAGTTCCTTCAGCTACGAGCCGTACTACTCCACCTCCTACAAGCGGCGCTACGTGGAGACGCCCCGGGTGCACATCTCCAGCGTGCGCAGCGGCTACAGCACCGCGCGCTCCGCGTACTCGAGCTACTCCGCGCCGGTCTCCTCCTCGCTGTCCGTGCGCCGCAGCTACTCGTCTAGCTCCGGCTCCTTGATGCCCAGTCTCGAGAACCTCGACCTGAGCCAGGTAGCCGCCATCAGCAACGACCTCAAGTCAATCCGCACCCAGGAAAAGGCGCAGCTGCAGGACCTCAACGATCGCTTTGCCAGCTTTATCGAGCGCGTGCACGAGCTGGAGCAGCAGAACAAGGTCCTGGAAGCCGAGCTGCTGGTGCTGCGCCAGAAGCACTCGGAGCCGTCGCGCTTCCGGGCTCTGTACGAGCAGGAGATCCGAGACCTGCGCCTGGCGGCAGAAGACGCCACCAACGAAAAGCAGGCGCTTCAGGGCGAGCGAGAGGGGCTGGAGGAGACTCTGCGCAACCTGCAGGCACGCTATGAGGAAGAGGTGCTGAGCCGAGAAGACGCCGAGGGTCGGCTTATGGAAGCGCGCAAAGGTGCGGACGAGGCGGCTCTGGCCCGCGCGGAGCTCGAAAAGCGCATCGATAGCCTGATGGACGAAATCGCCTTTCTGAAGAAGGTGCACGAGGAGGAGATCGCTGAGCTGCAGGCGCAGATCCAGTACGCGCAGATATCTGTGGAGATGGACGTGTCCTCCAAGCCCGACCTCTCCGCCGCGCTCAAGGACATCCGCGCCCAGTACGAGAAGCTGGCTGCCAAGAACATGCAGAATGCCGAAGAATGGTTCAAGAGCCGCTTCACCGTGCTGACCGAGAGCGCTGCCAAGAACACAGACGCGGTGCGCGCCGCCAAGGACGAGGTGTCCGAGAGCCGCCGCCTGCTCAAGGCCAAGACCCTGGAGATCGAAGCTTGCCGGGGCATGAACGAAGCGCTGGAGAAGCAGCTGCAAGAGCTGGAGGATAAGCAGAATGCCGACATTAGTGCTATGCAGGTATGGTACCGGGCAAAACAGTGTGTGTGGGGGGGGGGGGGCGCTGCGGGAGGCTGCAGAAGTGGGGGGTTGGTTGAGTCCAGAAAGTGGGGGCCAGAGATGAGGCCTCTGCGTGCAGCTATTAGGGGGTAGGATTTGGTTCTGTGAACTGCCTTGGAGGGGTGGGGCACTTGGAGGGGGCGGGTGGGGAAGTTGTGCTTGGTGCAGTGGAATCTCTGTTCCGCATTAAAGCTGCCCAGTCCTGCAGGATGTTTGTTGGCTGGGGTGGGTGAAGGAGAGGGGGTGGCAGCTGGGCGTTGCCTCTGGCCTGCCTCTCTATTGTCCTGCATTAGCCACCAGTTGCTCTGCCGCATGGATTGGACCATCTGATTAATGAATACAGCGAAGAACCCTCATTAGTTCTGAAGAATACCTGTGATCAGCATGCTTACTGGTCAATTTTACCGACCACTCCTTTCCCTTAGCAGGTAGACAGGAATACTCAAAACTAGTAGGTAATGATTTCACGGTAATACATTTTTTTAAGGACCTCCATCTTTGGGGATTGAGAAAAAAAATTATAGCTACATAGAAAATATTGTAGGTGAAATAATTTTTTATCAACCTACTTTTTTCTCCTACAAAGAAATGTATTTCTTGCATGTGACCTGGATAAAGTTAACTAATGAATGCAAAGCAAAGTTTAAAAAAATCAATTTACTTCCTTGCAGGCATTTAGTGATTATCATTAGACTTCATTAAAGAAAACAAAAAAGAATTTTTTATCAAAAAAATTTTCCATCATTAAAAATTTTTTTCATCATCTCATGTTTCATGAAGTTGGATTTTTTTTCCCTAGGATGGAAAGTTTTAATCTTCTCTTCTTCTTTAAGAAGAGAAAAGGCAGCTGATTTAGGGGAAATTTTTCCTAAGGTGTGCACTTTGATTTTAATTAACCTCCAGTCTTTGCAGCTGTACTACAGTAAAATGGTAGCAGTAGGGATATATGCTTGGATTTTTTTTTTTTTTTTTGTCTTCTAACAGGACACAATCAACAAATTAGAAAATGAATTGAGAACTACAAAGAGTGAAATGGCACGGTATCTAAAAGAATACCAAGACCTCCTCAACGTGAAGATGGCCCTGGACATTGAGATTGCAGCTTACAGGTGAGCACAGGGAGGATGGACCAGGCCACCCCCACTCACTTGGCCTCAGGGAGGAAGTCAGGTTTCATTGATGCTGAATCAGATAAGAATTTATCCTGGGAAGAATGAGTTCTTAGCTTCCCATTACATTTTAAATCTAACAGGGTTATTTTTAAAGTTTTAAAAAACGTGTGTTGTTGTGTTTGTTCTGGTCTCTGTTACATCTCCCTGCTCCTGCTTGCATGTATCTTGAAGGGTGGCATTAGGGGAAGGGGATGGGTGGTAGTCTCAGAGCAAGTCATTCAACACACTTCCTGTGTTCACGTGTGGTAACCTCACCCTGCCCCTGCCTCCCTAGGAAACTCTTGGAAGGTGAGGAGACCCGGCTCAGTTTCACCAGCGTGGGAAGCCTAACCAGCGGCTACTCCCAGAGTTCCCAGGTCTTTGGCCGATCAGCCTACGGTGGTCTACAGACCAGCTCTTACTTGATGTCAGCACGCTCCTTCCCTTCTTACTACACCAGCCACGTCCAGGAGGAGCAGATCGAGGTGGAGGAGACCACTGAGGCTGTGAAAGCTGAGGAAGCTAAGGACGACCCCACCTCTGAAGGGGAAGCTGAAGAGGAGGAGAAGGAGAAGGAGGAGGCTGAGGAAGAGGAAGGAGGAGAAGAGGAAGAAGGTATGGTAAAACACCAAACGCCTGCAACTTCAAGTGAAGACTGAGTGTGGGTACTTGTTAGAAGATGGGTAAGGTAGAGGAAGCCTTGTTTATGCCAAAGAAGTTCCATTCATATATGAGTTTAGAATGTTAAAGGATATATTTATCCTTCAGTAAGCACCTGACTTCTCAACCTGGCTGTCCTCCCTGAGAGAGAGGCATGTCTCTACTTAGCTTGGTAGTTTTTTGAAAATAGCATTTAAGAATATCTTCCTCTTGTTCTTTTATTCCTACTAAACATTTTAAAATATATTCATTGACCACAGCATTTCGGTGTCTTAACAAACAAAGACAAATACCAACCTATAATAAAAGAAATATTGAGCTCCTGGAGGGGAGTAGAGAGCTTTCCAGCACCTAGAAGTGCTCTCATTCTATTTAAGTATGTGGGCAGGGGCAAAGCATTCCTGGCGGGCATGGCAGCTGTGTGTATTTTGGCAGAGTAGAGCCGAGAGGTTTTTAGGAAGCATTCTGACATTTGTGATTTCCCCCAAAACCTAAGCAAAAATATTTGGACTGAACTTACCCTGGATTTGGAGTTTGTATATCTTTTCTTTTTTTAATGTTAAAGCTGCCAAAGAAGAATCTGTGGATGCAAAGGAGGAAGAAGGAGGCGAAGGTGAAGAAGAAGACACCAAAGAAGCTGATGAGGACAAGAAAAAAGATGAAGGTGCAGGGGAGGAGCAAGCAACCAAGAAGAAAGATTGAGCTCCCTTTTCCTTAATTATTTCAGGACAACCCTCCCGAAACCAGGTCAACCCCATCACCAACCAAGCAGCTGAGTTCCAGATACTATACGAATTAAGAAGTCAATATATGTAATTCTGAGATGACTCGGGTTGGAAATTCAGTGTTGTGCTATGACTTTTCTCCTTATGCAGAGTACCTGTTTGCTTGCAGAGTGGCTTCCTGGCTTGCTGCCAGCTGTGCATGGTCCACGCTTATGAGTTCAGGATCTATGGCAATGTGAATAATTCAGATGTTTACAATCAAAACACATGAATAAATGAACTCACTAATGTTAATGTTAAACTTCGTGGAAAAAATAGTCCTTTGAACCTTTGGTGGTTAGAAATTGAAGACCTCGAATTATGTGCAATAAATAGTAAATAAAGTTACACTGAATGACATTTTTTTGCTGTGGTTGTTGACTTAATTACCCATCTTAAAGAAGGCATCAATATAAACCATATAGAAGTGGACTATTGACCTCCAATTTTTAAGTTAAATTTTTAACAATTATAATGTATTTTTTGCCCCTTAATTGGTAATTCTGAGAGATACAATTAGGTTATGACCATTCATGAAATTTTGGCCCTCAAAAATTTTACTGATAATAAACCTGAGTAAATGGGTGTCTTGGGTTCTTTTTCTTTTACAAATAGCCAACTACTTTGCCCCCCATACAATGTACTATATAATGTTGGGAATGACTTTCTTGGAGGCAATTCTGAAATTATGTGTGAAAAGTACATTCTTTATGGCAAAAAGATAACTTAAACACCACTACACAATAAAAATGTGATAAGGATAGAACATGAGTCCTGCCCATCTACCACTATGACCACATTAGAAAATATAGTCTAAATATCATGGGCGGAAGTTGAAACCCAAGCAAATGATATAATCAGGAGGAATAATTTTTTTAATCAATGTATAATTTTGGATGTGGAGAATAAAGATATCAAAAGTTATTTTCATTACATACATGTTGCCTGCAATCCTGAGCTCATGATTCATGTGTTGTTAGCTTAATTCTGTTGCTTCAAGAGAATAATATTTAATGCCACTAGTTTTAAACTTTTTATGAACTATAGATACAGATAATGAAATTGTTCTGAGTCACTAAGTGGGGGGATTCTATACACCATTGCTCTGCATGTCTATTGGGAAATATTTGGACTTTGGTGATAACTCTAATTGGTTGGACATTGCATCACATATGCACCCTGTTCATCCTCTCTGTCCACTGTAAAGTTATGGATGCTCTTGCACTTGATGTGGAATGTCAATGAAAGTATTGATTACCTGCTGTTCTGCTTCTGTTCTTACACAATTGCTTTGTCAGCTAATTTTGTTTAATACTTGTTCTTTAGACAAATTTTAAGTCATAAATTTAACCTGAAAGCACAGTGGTTTCCATTTAAAGTTATCCGATCCCTTCCCATTACCTATTTCTAGTTAATTATATGTCACCACATAAATAGGTAAAATATTGCTTTATCTACCATGATGCTGTGAATTTGAACCTATGAAGATTCTCAGTACATTGGCTTCTGTAAGGACTAGGAGTCACCTCAGAAACCAAGCTTCACATTAATGTTCATTAAACATGGGATGCTGCACATGGTAGATTTCAGAGAGATGCAAATTACATGTACAAGAGCAACTTTAGCCACATGGAAACAGCTGGTTGGTTTGACAGTTACTTAACATAAGAACACTGTACCATACTCCATCCTGTGTGCCACAATAAAATACTGAAAAACCTAAACTAAATGGGTTTGAAGTCTTTATAATTTTTTTTTTCTAAATTTGGTACCTTGGTCAGCAACCCTCTGGCATCCGCTCCCTCCTGAGCTCGTTTCTCTCAGCATCCAGTCAGTGAGCCAGTCCTGTCACCCAGTTCTGCAAGCTAGGAGCTGCGCATGACAACGTACCCTCCATGTGCTCTTCTCCAGCTCCTCCAGCCTAATCTCTCTGAGTCCTATTTACTTTGCTACAGTAGAATGAGTGGCCAGAGAGGAAATAAAGGCAGGGCCCTCACTATTGCTACCTAACAAAGAACTTAGTACAGGAGGCTACAAGCAAAGGAAGACAGGTCTTACCCGTTGACCCAGTAATCCTGAGCCTGGTTGGATAAGGCTGCCAGGCATTCAAAACAACACAAGTAGTCCTGGATTGTGTGGCTTAGTGGATTGAGCGCCGGCCTGCAAACCAAAGGGTCGAGGGCTGGATTCCCAGTCAGGACACATGCCTGGGTTGTGGGCCAGATCCCCAGTGGGGAACTCATGAGAGGCAACCACACATTGATGTTTCCCTCTCTTTCTTTCTCCTTCCCTTCCCCTCTAAAATAAATTAAAAAAAAAAAACACAAGTAAATTATGATATTGCCAGGGTCGGGTGGGGGTGCCCTTGAAAGTCTGTGTGTATCATCTTCACTAGCTGGGAAAAGGAAAACCTTGAGACTGTGTATTCATCCCAAGGCCGGGAAGGGAGAAGAGTGGGGATCCACAGTGTCCCAAAGAAGGGGCCCACGAAACAACTTTGGTTAACTGCCTGCTTTCAGTTACATATACAAAATAAACAAATGGAGTCTGGAGCCAAACAAGGATTTGGGCTAATAGACCCCCACACATACCTATGTTTGGGTAGTCATGTCTCCCTGGAAAAGCTGGCACCACCTTGACCTGTCAATCAATATGTAACCCCCATCCCACCAGCTTCCTCTATGTCTTTAGGTTCATTGCTTTATCTAGATGATAGACATGGTAGACTTTTACACACCTGCAATCAGCATCAATTTTTATGATCACTTGATAGATGTCTGCATTCCTTGCTACACTGTGGTTTTCAGGAGTATGGCAATCTGACCTCTTGCTCACCATTTAACCCCTAGGATTTAGCCCAGTTCCTGCCATCAGAAAGCATGATAAATATTGATTGGATTAAAAATTCTTGACAGATTAAAATTCTTTTGGGATGGCTAGAAAACCAACAGTAGTCAACAATCAGTTCCAGCCTAGTCAGCACCATGTGGGAAGAGCAGAGAACAAAGTCAAGTTTCTGTTCCGGATTCTAGCATTGTTTGTTATGGAGAGCTGGACACCCCCCACCGACATCCCAACTCTGGTCTCACGGTACATAGAGGTTTCAGCAGCTGATGTCTGAGATCTTTTTGAAATTCGTGATTCAAAATTTCCTGGAAATCTTTTATAGGCTCCAGGTAAATGGCTGAATGGGAAGCATGCATATAACTATTGTGTTCATGCTAAAATTCATCACTTAAAGGGAATTGTTAAACTTAGTTTCATTAAGTTGATAAGCAATTAACTTGATTCCTTTTCTTTTTCACATGAAAGTCCTAGTGCTGTCAGAGGAGTTGCTGTGTTCCTGGCACCAATATAAGTGCATTCTGTGTATTAACTCATCAATTCCTCTCACACAATGATGTGAGCAGTCCAGTGGGATGATCATTCCCATTGTACACATGAGGCATTGAGATTCAGTAACCTTTCCAAGGTCACACAGGTAGTTTGTGGCAGGGCTAACATTCACACCTCACAGTCCAGCTCTAACGTCCATTTCCTGGACTGGTTCACCCCACTGTCTCCTCTGTAGCCAACCTCGGGAGGTGTCCTCGTGCTGCCAGAGCTTATTTCACAGGCACAAGTTGTCACAGTGACCTGGGACTTTTCACACAATTACTGGAATTTTTACAATGCAGTCCTTGTGCCATTCAAGGGATATATTTATATTCACAATGGTCCCTTGTAGTTACTTACAATGCTCCAGATTTTTGTTAATTGCTTTGATTATTTTTGTCCATATTGTAATCCCTCTGCTTAATTTTAAGCCATTGAAAAGCAGGAACCAGGTTTATAAACAAAGATGAATTTAAAGTTTATCTTCAAGGATCATCAAGTTTCAGGATGTTGTTTCCCATGGTGCTATTTTTCTATCTGTTCACAATTTTCTAGTTTTGTTTACATTTAACTGGTTCTTTCTCTCTCTCTCTCTCTCTCTCTCTCTCTCTCTCTCTCTCTCTCTCTCAGCTGAGAGAAAGGAAAAGGTAGAAAGAGAAACATGGATTTTTTGTTCCACTTATTTATGCATTCATTGGTTGCCTCTTGTATGTGCCCTGAAGAGATTGAGCCTGTAACCTTGATGTCTTGGGACACGCTTTAACTAACTGTGCTACCTGGCCAGGGTCCTCAATTGTTTATCCTTCTCCTTTTCCTCCTTCTGCGCTTCTACTCTTTTCTTCTTCTTTCTTCTCTCCCTTCTTGCATATCTTCTTGTTGTAAGCCGTTTTAAATAATTTTGGGAAAGAGGTAAAGGTTCACCAAATAAGTAAGTAAATAAATAAATATCTTTGTTTCCTTCTACAACACCCAGCAAAGTGCCATGTGTTTAGGGAATGTTCATAAATGTTTCTAGAATGGCAAGGTTTACTATTTGTGAGACCCCTCCATAAACATGGACAGCATGGAGAAGTCCTCTCCCCATGGGGACAGAGTATGAGATGTCAGGGTTGGCCCAGCCCTCATTCATGCAGGCATACCTCTTTCGATTATGCTTCATACATCTCTTGTTTTTCACAAGTTGAAGGTAAGACTTTCCACCAGCAAAAAGATTACAGCTCCCTGAAGGCTCAGATGTGGTTAGCAGTTTTAGCAATTAAGTATTTTTAGTTAGGGTATGCACATTTTTGGACATAATGCCATGCACACTTAGTAGACTATAGTATAGGTAACTTCTATGTGCACTGGAAAACCAAGAATTTGTGTGGCTTGCTTTATTGTGATATTCGCTTTATTGAGGTGGTTTGGAATCCAACCCATGATGTCTCTGAGGTCTCCCTGTATGTGAAAGGGGCTCTCAGTGGAGAATTCAGGCAATTTTCCTTTTGAGAAAATGTCCAGCAGAATGAAGTGCAGTGAATTACACAAGTTAGGCGGCGGGGGCCATTTTCAATTTAAGGTCCTCTAGAAAATTCCTACTACAGAGTCTTATATGACAGCTAGAAAGACAAAAGATAAAGCTTAATGAAGAAAGGTAAAGATAATGAAAAGACATCTTTTTCATAAAAGATAAACAGCATGAAAGTAAAGAAATTTTTACAGCCCCAGAAAATAACTATCAGTGGTTTTTTAGTTCTACTTTAACATAAGTATGGTTTGTATATGGAGGTTTTTTAAAAAATAAATAAAACAACAATATTTTTAAAAGTTAAAAAGGAAAAAAAATCACATTTCCTCCTTTTAACTACTGTTATTTTCACATATATATTTTTCTTTATTCCTTATTTCTATTTATGTGTATTTTGACATAGCTCACCCATTCATTGCACACACATTAATCATGCACTGTGTGCCAGGCAGTATGTGGGTATGTAAACAGGCAATGAACAAATAAACACATCAGTAGGTAGGTGACATTGGAACTAAGCCACACGTGCAAGGTCTTGGAGAGTGTTCCAGGTAGATGATCAGCAAATGCAAAAGCTTGGCTTGTTTGGCAACCCATCTCCCCTCCCACCCTGCCAAGTGTCTCATGTTCACTAGTGAATATTAAGAATATTTATTAGACAGAGTAGGAGATAGGGACACAGGCAAAAGCCAGATTATGAAGGGGCTTGGAGATCGAGAAGTTTAGGTTTTATTCCTTGTGCAATTAAAAACTGTTGAAGGAGTTAAGCAGAAGAAGGTGGTATGATCTGATTTCTGTTTTATAATGACCACTCGGGCTCTTGTCTAGAGAATAGGCTTTAGAGAAGGAAGAATCAAAGAGGAGAGATGAACAAACTCAAAGGCTGATTTAGTCCTGGTAAGAGAAGATGGTGACTTAGAAAAGGGCCATTGCAGTAGAGATGGCCTAATGTGGTGGAATTTAGAAATTTTTTTAAAGCACAGATCATTTTATTTATTTTTCACATTCCTTTTTCTTTAATTTAATATATTTTATTGATTATGCTATTACAGTTGTCCCATTTCTCCCCCATCATTCCCCTCCACCCTGCACACCCTCTCCCACCCACATTTCCCCGCTTCAGTTCATGACCATGTGTCGTAAGTTCTTTAGCTTCTACATTTCCCACACTGTTCTTGCCCTCCCCCTGTCTATTTTCTACCCACCGTCTATGCTACTTATTCTCTGTACCTTTCCCCCCTCTCTCCTCCTCCCACTCCCCTGTTGCTAACCCTCCATATGATCTCCATTTCTGTGGTTCTGTTCCTGTTCTAGTTGTTTGCTTTTGTTTTAGGTGTGGTTGTTATTGGCTGTGAGTTTGCTGCCTTTTCACTGTCATATTTTTTATCTTCTTTTTCTTAGATAAGTCCCTTTAACATTTCATATAATAAGGGCTTGGTGATGATGAACTCCTTGAACTTGACCTTATCTGAGAAGCACTTTATCTTCCCTTCCATTCTAAATGACAGCTTTGCTGGATAGAACAATTTTGGATGTAGGTCCTTGCCTTTCAAGACTTCAAATACTTCTTTCCAGCCCCTTCTTGCCTGGAAGGTCTCTTTTGAGAAATCAGCTGACAGTCTAATGGGAACTCCTTTGTAGGTGACTGTCCCCTTATCCCTTGCTGCTTCTAGAATTCTCTGCTTCATTTTAATCTTGGCTAATGTAATTACGATGTGCCTTGGCGTGTTCCTCCTTGGGTCCAACTTCTTTGGGACTCTCTGAGCTTCCTGGACTTCCTGGTAGTCTATTTCCTTTGCCAGATTGGGGAAGTTCTCCTTTATTATTTGTTCAAATAAGTTTTCCACTTGTTGTTCTTCTTCTTCCCCTTCTGGGACCCCTATAATTCGGATGTTGGGACGTTTAAAGATGTTCCAGAGGTTCCTAAGCCTCTCCTCATTTTTTTGAATTCTTGTTTCTTCCTTGTTTTCTGTTTGGTTGTTTCTTTCTTTCTTCTGGTTCACTCCATTGATTTGAGTCCCAGTTTTCCTTCCATCTCTATTGGTTCCCCATGCACCTTCCTTCATTTCACGTATTGCAGCCTGCATTTTTTCATCTAATTTGTGAGCAAAATCAACCAATTCTGTGGGCATCCTGATCACCAGTGCTTTGAACTGCACATCTGATAGGTTGGCTATCTCTTCATGGCTTAGAGGAATTGGCTCCGGAGCTCTGATTTGTTCTCCGGTTTGAGCCATTTTTGGTGGGTTTTTTTTTTTTTTTGTTGTTGTTGTTGTTGTTTTGGTTTTGGTCTGGCCACAACTGTTATGTAGTGAGGGGTGGAGCCTTAGGTGTTCCCCAGTGCAGGGCAGCCCAGTCGCTGAGTTGTGATGCTGTACGTGGGGGCGGGGTCTGAGAGGGAACAATGGCGCTTGCTCTGCTTTCTCTTGGAATCCAGTCCCTTCTGCCGCTTCCCCTTCACCTGGATTATCTGCGCGTGCAAATGTGGGACCACCTGGTCAGCCAGCCACCTTGCATGGCCTCACTGGGTATGCACAGTTGCCATCCCGTGCCTGGGGTCTAACAGCTGCCACCTGTGGGCCTGCCAGCTGCCTCCATACTTGGGAACCGCCAGCCGTTGCTGCCTGCGTTCCCGGGTCCGCACCTCCACTTTTTCCTGCTGCGATTCCACCCCTCCTACTGGTCTGGATGAATGGTTGTTGGACAGTTCAATTTTCTATTAGCTCTGGTGTTTTTCTTGTTTCTAAATATTCGTTGTTCTTAATTTTGGTTGTGAGAGGAGGCACAGTGTGTCCACCTACACCTCCATCTTGGCTGGAAGTCCAAATTTAGGAAATTTTTGAGGTAATTATCTTTACTAACAGAATGAATGTATAAAGAAGAAAAGTTGTAAACAGTAACTTATTTTTAATAACTACATAATAGTTCAACAAATTAATATGTAGCATGTGTTGTTAGGGACCATTCAGCCTGGTCTCAGGAGTTGTATCTGCACCCCACATCTAGGCTGAGTAAGAGCCAAGGGACCCACTTCATCTGGGTCTGTTCTGTCAAGAGGACATGAGCCACTAAGGAGACAAAGCTTATCTCCCTGGCAGGAGTGCCGCTTCTACCTCATCCATCTCTGGCCCCAGTGCTTAGTCGGTTAGTCAATGACGGGTAAGACTCCTCATGGGAGGGGCAACCTAAGCTAGACACAACCATTTGGAAGGCCCTCATGGAAGGACTTGGGGGTCTGTAGCAAAGAGGGGGTGATGGACCCCCTCTCCCGGCTATTCTGACATATCCTGAGTCCCCATTTCCATCTGGGAGATGCTTCCTGGCTCTGATCCCCTTAAGCCTGAAACCATGGGGGCGGTGCAAGCTAGAGGGGTTCCCTGGTTCCCCGGGTGATCAGTCATAAGAAAGAATTCATAAAGTCCTGCGAAACCTGCTTTGTTTGCTAAGAGTGCTCTCATTTAAATGATAAGGGTCCGAGGAGGAAAGGAGTATGTCTCCCAAAGTTTTGCAAACCCCTTCCCTGACAAACACTGACTCAGCTTAAGCCCTCAGATTTCTTTGAAATGTTAACCATTGTTTGATTCTTGCCGCCTGATTTACCTGTATTCCTGTGTGTTATGAACCCAATAAAAGCCCATTGAGGAAGGGACTCTGGGTCATTCTCCTTTGAGAGACTGACCACCTCTCTTCCCCAAGCAGATAATGTCTTGGTAGTTTTATTTTTATCCATGACAGAGGGATGCAGCTCTGCGGGCGGAGCTCCCCACAATGTGTTAGTCTTCTATTGTTGTATAACAAATCACCCCAAAGCTTAGTGATTTAAAATAACCCAATCACTCACTATTTCTTAGTTTTGCACATCAGAAATTTGGGAGTGGGTCAGTTGGGATGTTCTGGCTCTGGGTCTTTAATCAGGCCACAGTCAGATGTTGGCTGACCTTACTGTTACAGGAAGGCTCGACTAGACCTGCAGAATCTTCTTCAAGGTGGCTGGCCCATTTGGCTGGCAATTGCCTCTCCATTTGGGCTTTTCCACTGGCTGCTTGAGGATCCCTGCAACATATCAGCTACCCTCCTCCAGAGCAAGACCGCCAAAAAAACCAGGACAGAAGCTGTACTGTCATTTATGCCCTAGCCTTAAAAGTCACACATCATCATTACCACTCTGTTCTCCTGGTCACAAAGACCAGCCAGTCTGGTGCAGTGTGAGAAGAAACTACAAAAGGACATAACAAAAGGTAAAGATCACTGGTGGGTACCATAAGATAGTGGGCATGTGATTCTTCTTCTTCTTTTTTTTTTTCTGAATAAAAATCATCCATTCAAGAGATTCTGAAACAATTCCAGCTTCAAATATTTTCTTTGTTCTAACTTTTCCTCCTTTTCTCTCTCTCTCTTTTTTAATCCTTGCCCAGGTATATGTTTATTGATTTTAGAGAGAGAGGGAGAAACATCAACGTGAGAGAAACATCAATTGGTTGCCTCCTGCACACACCGGGACCTGGAATCAAACTAGCAAACTTTTGGTGCATGGGATGATGCTCCAGCTAACTGAACCACCCAGCCAGGGTGGCCATGCGTATCTTTGTCAGTAGATATCTTGATGTTTGTTCTTCTGTGGAAGTATGTCTTTAGTGATGTTTCTAATGAAATCGTGTGTTCAAACAGTATTATGTACATTTCAAAAGCTCCTGAGGTAAAGCCCCATTTTTTCCCCATAAATCTTGAAAGCTATACTTCAAGGCCTTAGTTTTCCTGCATTAACTCATTTGATAGCTAATTGGGATAAATATGGCAGCTAGTATGTGATTCATGGTAAGTTGTGACAGAAAAGCAAAAGTGTTTATTGTCTTGTGGCACCTCAAGACACAGTCTGATCATCACAGTTGTCCCATCACAGTTGACATCTTAGATTTTTTTTAATACTTTAGGTTCTGATATAGTACACACATGATCTTAAGTGGGACACTTCCCATGAACAAAAGCTATGTTGATTAGAAGTAGTCTTAAATATGAAGTGGCTTTAGAAAAACACTGAGATGCTATAAATGAGGACGTGGTTTCTTGTAGCTATTAAAGGCATTTTCATTTGTGTATGGATGGCCATTGATTCCTTTGCTTTTAGCTAAATATTATTCTTTCCATCTATAACCACCCCACGTCCTTATAATTTCATGTGGAGTATAGGCTGTTTCCTGATGTGCCCATTAAAAAAAACAAAACAAAACAAAAAAACAAAACAACCAACTATCAGGATGCTTTGTGCAACAAAACTATTATTGCCCTGTCCTCTACACATCTAGCCCACTACTAAAAACAGAAACCTTATATTAAAACTCCATGTGTGTTTTAACTAATCATCTCCGGTTTGAGAGGGAGGAATGATCTGCCCATTCTGACTCATTGGTTGTTTCTAATCATTTATTTACGAGAGAACCCTAACTTTTTTTACTGCAGAGGTTAACACACACACCCACTCACCCATGAGTGACAACCCTTGGCTTCTTCTTGCTCTTCTTTCCCACCTAGATGCACATGTGTGAGTGCGTGTGGCTATGTGTGACAGAAAATCTCAACTGTAAGCCACATATCATTCACACAGTTTAAAACAGAAATATTGGTGTCAGACATGTGAAATCAGAGGGCAATTCTGAGGTGAGAATAAATGCTCGGAGGCCTTTCCCATGCACTCAATAGGAGGAGAAAGTGTCAGCACAAGTGACCCAAGAGTGTGAACCAAGTCTCTGAAGGGACACTTTAGGGAGTGAGTAAAGCACCTGACAAAGAAAAATGATCCAGAGAGTCAGTTGGTTTTGTTTGCCCTCTGTTCCAGCTTCTGGCCTTACCCTCATTCCTGCCAGTCCCACCTGAATAGTGCAAATGAGAAAACAAGTGTGCCTGCTGAATGTACTTCTCACACACCTCTCAACCTGGCTCAGCCCCAGGCTCCAGACACGGAGGAGTGGAAGCTGATTGCAGCTTCTACAGCAGAGGGACACTTTCCTGGGGTGACCCACCACCTTAAACAAATGGCCCTTCCTCAGGCAGAGCAATCAGCTTGAGGATACTTCTTGGGCCGGGGAGGTGGATTATTAAGGCGCCCTATCCTCAGCTTGCCATTCGGAGAGGGCAAGGAAGGCATCTTGCTGACCCCGCCGCAGCAGCCTTTGCAACTCTCCCCTGCCGGCTCAGAAGACAACGCTGGGCTCACACTCCGGGATAATTGAAGCACGATTAGTAGAAAAGTGTTTCCTTTCAACCACTAGCCGAGCACATTTCCCGAGAAGATGAGGGTTTATTTTCAGATTAAGGCATCTTTTTCATCTTCTCAGGACCGAACCCCTGGGCGCGCATTCCTCCCTTGTGGACTCAGCTAACGCCTTCCTCTCTGAAAAGAGTGTTTCTAGAAAGGACTGAACGCATTTAATGGTGTATCATTCTAATTTCTTTCTTATAATTTAAACAACAAACCTCCCAAACCTATGAGAATCTAATAGGCTGAGATGAACGTCTTTGAAAAATAAAAAATGCTCTAGAAAGGGCAGCTGTCCCTTCCTCCACCCTCTCCACCACTGGAGCGACTCCTCTATCAGCCGCTCCTTGGGTTTCTGCCTTGATGCCACCCCACCCTCTCGCAGTCGCTGGTCAGAGCTGTTTTCTTTTATCTTCTATCGACGAGGAGAAACAGAAAGCATGGGGGTAGGTGGACGGGAAGAATCCCAAAAGCAGCTTCTATCAGGTCAGTCAGTAGGCAGAGCCCGAGGGTGCTTTCTGGGAGAACACCCTCGCTGTGCAAAGTCCTCGCTTCCCCGGCCCGCCCCACCCATTGCGTGATCTCTGCAAAGCGCAGGATGCAGAAGTTGGAAATTTTATGGCTATTAAGACCCCCGCCCCCACTCCAGCCCTGAAAAGTGTCACGTTCCAAGACTTAAAATACTTCAGAGCAGATGAGGTGGCACAAATTTCCACTCGGAAGTCCAGTCATTTGGGGGAATGAGCGTAGAAAGAGAAGGGGGAGACGCCCGGAATCTTCTTTTTGCAGGGTCTTCCCCTCGGTCGCCACGCCCCAGAACGCAGCAGCACTGCGCCCTCGCGGTCCCAGGGCAGGCGCGACCCCGCTCACCCACCAGAAATGCAGTGCGCGGCTCCGGGGTCCTGTCCTCGCGGCGGAAAGATGGGGCGCGCGCGGGTTAGGGTGGGGTGCAGTCCCCTGGGGAAACTTCTGTTGCCAGTGCTTTTCTGCAAACCGAGAGTCGTCTCAGCCAGGGAGGAGGTGGCTGCTGGAGCACAGGCTGGGACAGGGAAGGGGACACCCGCTGTCATTCTAAGCAGTGCCCCTCCCTACCGAGGCCTGGCCAGGAGCTCAAAGGCCGGGCTCTGAGGCTGTGCGGGTGATCTGGTGCGGGTGGCAGCTGGAGAGAAGGGGTAGGGAGAGGGCAGCGCAGCGCCAGTCCGGCAGGCCCTGGCGGTTTGCTGACTCCTTAGCTGAACGAGCATGGCTCGGCCGCGTTTGTCAGGAGTGTGCCATTTTATGGTGGTTGGTCTGGGAAACAACTGAGGGGCAGCCATGCAGACAATGGGTAATGTCCAATACAGGGGCCCTGAGGGGGGCGCACTTAGTAGGTTGCAATAAGAATAAAGAGGCTGGTATATGGTCAGAACAAAGGGGGTGGGAGGAGAGGTGCAGAGTGGAGGTCAGAGAGGTGGTGGGCAGGTGAAGACCAGTCTTGCAGACCTGGTAGGGACTTTGGGTTTTACAGTGTGGTTGATGGGCTTCCAGCAGAGCAGTGACTGGTGTGACTTGGGTTGTAAAGAATCACCCTGGCTGTTGTGTTGAAGAGAAGTGAAGGGGACAAGTGTGGAGGTTATTGACAGAAGGTAGGCAGGTAGTGTTAGTGATTTGTTCCTGAGTGTTATGTTGGTGGTGGTGGGGTGAGGTAAAATTCTGCATATATTTTGAAGGTAGAACTGATGGAATTTGCTGAAGGACTGGGTGTGGGAGAATGAGTGGCATCAAGGATAACTCCACAATTCTTAATCTGAGAAATGTGGAGAATGGAGTTTTCATTTAATAAAATGGGGGAAGATTGAAGACACAACAGGTTTTGGAATCAGGGCAACATCAAGGGTAGGTTTTGTCATTACATGCTCAAGGTGCAGTCAGATATGTGTGCCTGAAGTTCACTGCTTGGGATGGAAATCTTGTTAGCTTTTCAAAGTTCTCCCCTTCAGTACTGCAAGCTCTTATAAGAGAGATCGCCAAGACTTCAAAGCAAGAGACAATAAAATTCCAAAACGAGAAGCTAGCTAAGAAATTATTCATTTTGCATACAAGGAAACTGAGGTTCAAAGGGGTAAAGAAACTTGCCAAACATGATGTAGCTGGTTATAGCAGAGCTGGAACTAAATTCTAAGATTCCAGGTATTTTACCCACACTTCATAGCTCTGCCTCCTCAGGAATAATGTTACTAGTATTTCTGTTCTATTTTGATGACCCAGATTTTAGTAGACTGTGAGATTAGTGAGTAATAGTCTTGTTCAGTTACAGCAACAGTGGTCTGACATGGATAAATCAGTACCATTTACCACGGACTTTTCTCTCCCACTCCCCTTCCTTCCTCCTTTTCTGATTCTTTAGCTTTATTACTGAAGACTTCAGAGCTAACACATAAAATAGTTCCATCAGGGGTCCCCTATTGCTTTGGGAGGAAGCTTACATCAGGTAAGCTCCAAGCATTGTGAATCTCATGTGTCTTCTTTTGCTTTTCAGAGCAACAATAAACTGTTCATAAAAAACGCACAGTTTGAAAAACAACTTGAAATTTTCTTCCTCTTGATATTTGCCCTTGAAACAAACAAGCTGAATTCAACTGCCTATTTTCAATTCCATGAACTAGTTGAGTTAATCAGACTTTATATCCTCAGAATTTGCATTGTGCCCTTTTCCCTAGAAGAGGGGAAGCTGGCATTCCATCATGGATAGCAATCTGATGACAGCCACGCCCTGCTGTCCTGTTGGTAGAGTGAGCCTTCACTCTAGCCACAGGGAGTCTGGAGCTTTGTCTGTTGTAATGGTCCCCTTCTTGCAAGGCACACGTGTAGGACATGGGTCTGAAGCATGAGGCTGAAGGACCATGAAATAAAGCCAGCCATTTCCTTTGAGAGCAGCAATTTTCACCTGGTGTGCTGTAAGAATTTTTAAAACATGCAGTACCTGACTATTTAGTTAAAGGCACCGACCTTTTTTCCCTTGGATTGTCAAATAAAAAAAAAATGACAACAGCCAACACAACAATAGACAGTTGGTATAAATGCCCTGTCACTAGCCATAACTATATAGGTCTTATAATAGAGTTGCAGCTTACTGGTCACATCACATAATAAAGTTGCTCCTTACTGGTTAATTCTTGGTACCAGAAATCCTTACATAAAACTATAGGCACCTGATTTTTTTTAAAAAAAGTCACTTTGGAACAGAAAGGGTAGGAAGTTACTGTTACTATTTTTTTTAATAAATCAATCAAAATTATACCTACTTTTTGTCAGATATATTTTTTGGTGTGGTGCAGAATTTTTAGTAATTAGTTTTTGTGTGCCATAGGAAGGAAATGTTAAAAATTGCTGGTCTAGAGCAATCAAATTATCAATCATAACTCCTGAGGAATAAAATCAGATCTTTCCAGCCAGGAATTACTTGACTGTGAAGCATCAGAATAAGAAAATTGCTTTGAAAGACTTAAATAATTCCGTGGAGGTTGCAAGCAGCCCGAGCATGTTGTCACCCTCATGGCCACATTACACAGGCAGAGCCAGCGCACTCGCTTTTCATCTACGTCATCTGGCTCATTTTCTCCTCTGTCCCGATCCTACTCTCCATATGGGGACAGATTCTCCATCTGTGCATTCCCTTCATTCTTCACAGTTGATATTGCAATTTCAGTGATTACAAAAATTTGCTAGGGGGTTTCACCTTTTCTCACCATGCTGAGAGCTAGGAGAATATGCCTCTCACACATTTCATAGGTAAAATAAGAGCACAGAGTTTGTGATCATTGTTTTCCCCTGAGATGCCATCTCTGCTTTAATATCTCATGGGCAGTCAACTTCCTGTGGTAAAGCCAATGTCCCTTTTCTCCATCTCATTCTTAAACCTGCCCTCTTCTGAAGCCGTCCCCAGTTGTTCCCATATTAATAGATGGAAACTCCATTTTTTCTGATTCCAAGATCAAATGCTCTGGAGTCATCTTTGATTTCTCGTTCTTCCTACTCTACAATTCTCTGTGACAAATCTCATAGATTTTATTTTCAAAATATGGCCAGTGCCCTGGCTGGGTGGCTCAGTTGGTTGGAGTGTCATTCCATTTACCAAAAGGTTGTGGCTTCCATCCCTGGTCAGGAGGCAACCCATGATGTTTCTCTCTCTCTCCCTCCCTCCCTTCCTTTCTCTTTCTCTAAAATTGATGAACATATCCTTGGGTGAGGATTTAAAAACAATATGGCCAGTGACCTAGCAGCTCTCACCCTCATCAATGCTGTCTTTTGGATTCTAGGCACCCAAATCTCATGCCTCTATTATTATAATAGCTTCCCAAGTGGTCTTTTTGTCTTTAACTCCTCCTGTCCAACCTATATTCAACATAGCAGCCAGAGGGATTTTTTTTTTTCTAGATAGATCTGTATTATTTTGCTCAAAACTCTTCAAACCTTTATATTTACTGTGGTCTACAAAGGCCTCCTTGATGGAGGCTCTTTCTGACCCCCACTGTCCTCTTGCCCATTCTGTCCCACAACCCTCACCTTGTTATTCCACAAACATGTCAAACAAGGGTTTGTCTTATTAGCAGGGGTGTCCAACCCATGGCCCGTGGCCTGCATGCAGCCCAGGATGACTATGAATATGGCCCAACACAAAATCATGAATTTACTTAAAACATTATGAGATTTTTTTTGTGATTACATGTTGCAATATATTTAATGTGTGGCCCAAGACAACTCTTCTTCTTCCAGCGTGGTGCAGTGACACCGAAAGGTTTGACGCCCCTGCCAGAGCCTTTGCACTTGCTATTCTTTCCTCCTAGAATGGATTCTCTCTTATGTATCTGCATATCTCTCGTGGATATCTGCATGTACATCTCATAAATACCTCACATATTTATGAGAGAGGCCATCCTTAACTACCCTATATGAAATAACAACCCTTTTCTCCCCATCCAGTGCTTCCTAACCTCCTTATTCTATTTTTCTCCAAAGCAGCTATCACCCTCTGAATTCTTTATATTGTCTCAGCTTTTTACCCTTTCTTCCTTCAATAGGAATATATAAACTCTATGAAGGTGGAGACCGAGTTTGTCCACTGCTATATTTGCAGGGCTCTGTCCCATAAAATATTTGTGCTTACAAATACTCGCTGGATGAATGAATGAGTTACTGAATTCAGAGCTGTTCAAAGGTAGAAAGGGCTGCCTGGTGGACAGTAGACCCCATCAGTGCAGGCTTTCCAATACGGGCAGATTGTTATGAAGTGGACATCAGGATCACAGTAGTTGGACTAAACTAGATGTCTTTTAAGAAAAAAAAAATAGAGTGTAAGGGCCAGAGCATGTGTAAGAGAGAACTAATTGATTCTTTTTTTCTGAGACTTACTGGTCCTGGGACATTGGATTTAACTTTCCAATGTCTAACTTTCTAATTGATTTAACTTTCCCTAACCTTAGTTTTCTTATCTGTTAGGAATGATTTTATACCTTCTATTTCAGAGGGTGTATATGAAAATGAAATTAAATAAGATAATCCATGTAAAGCATTTAGCCTGGTTCTTGACACTTAACAAATATTTTGTAAACATAACTATGAGAATAATACTGTCCCTTCCAGCCTCAGGTTTCTGAAAATCTGTGAAGGGATATTCCTGAGACCACACAAGGGTGAGCATCCCTTTTGACTACAAGTAAGATCTTGCTTTTCCCGCTAAGCCCTGCTGCCCGTTCTTTCCCTTCAGGCTTCCTTCTTTAGTTCTGGTAAGATGCCTGCCTCTTCTGATCCTCCCTTAGTCTCTTGGATTGCTTTCTGTTTTGAAGTTTTTTCCTCAAGCGTAGCTTGCCCACATCATGACATTTCCTGCTGATATTTATTTTGCCTAATGGAAATTTTCAAACCCAAAACCACCTTGCCACAGATTGCTTACACTGACTCAGATTTAAGTGGGAAGAATCAAATATCAACCCCTTCAGTCCCATAGCTGATATGTCTCCTGCATGAACTGGATACTCAATAAGCATCTGTTGATGATGATTTGGTAGCTTGCTCTTCAAGCAAGGACAATGTGTAATAATAACTATAGTAAAGATTGTTATTGTTAACCCAGTATGTTTATTTTCATAATCAAAATAGTTTGGGGCTGTACTATTATGGTTTCAAAGCCATTGGACCAACTGGAATAAATGGATTATGGCAACTATAGATGAGGGGGAACTGTTTGCAGAAAGGTGGTGGGATTTGAAAAATGCCAAGCATCCATAGTGTCCATGTTATTACCTCTTCAGGATGATGAATTTGAAATAATGTGAAAAACATTTATAATACATCGTTATCAAAAATGTAGGTTACTAAATGACATTTTCAGAATGATCACAGCCATATGAAATTCATGCATAGAAAAAAGTGGGAAATATGCCGAAATGTGATAATTATTTAAGATAGTGGGAATATGGGTGAATATTCTGCAATGCCAATATTTGACAATGAATATTTGTTACACTTAGAACTAAAAAATTAAAATATCTTTTTTAAAAACAAAATCCTAGTAATGCATGGCTTCCTCTCACATCAATAAGTCATTTCTCTGAACTTCTGTTTCTGCAAATTACAAAGAGAAATCACAATGTCTCTTCCACATACTGTGACATTTGCGCAGGCTGGTGTTTCTGAAGCTACTTTCTAAACTGTAAAGAAATATATGAATTTTTGATGTTTCGGTTATCATCGTTGCTGTACGAGGGGGTGTTGTGATGTTGCAGATGTTCACAGGACCAACCTCTTTGGCTGGCTCTTCCTCAACATATCTGCCAACTCTCTGACTTTCTGGCACAAGCACTGGGTCAGGCCTCATGGCCTCTTGGGCATTTCCTTTCGGCTTGTCAACTTTTCCTCCACTTTGTGGCAACATTACCCTCCATTAAAGTCCATTGTGTTTGCAACCCTTAGAATGTTTTTATGTTATGTTTTCTTTCTCCCAACTGGCTCCTGACTCAGTGACTCAACTGAAACGTTTGGAACTGAGATTCAAACCCAGCTCTGATCAGACACCCAACCTGTGTTCTCAGAAGGAATATTGTGCCTCCCAGGTTGCTGTGGCTGTCTGTGAGATTTGGTGGGACAACAAAGTGAATAATGTGAAACCAACCTCTGCATGCCTGGTGCCGTGTAGAAGGATGGGAATGAGAGATGTTTCACATTTTCTGAGGATGTGAATGTGGGCGAGGCACAAGTCTTTGACATTATTAACTATTTTCATTCTTCTCTCTCCAGTAAGAGTTCGCTTCTTTCCACCTAGTTCAAGGAGGAGGTAGACACTTTGGAAGATCTCTTTCAATTGTCCTTTGTGGGCCATATCTTCTACATCTCTTAATGAAGATACTGAGATCCATGTGTCTTCCTGAAAACTAAGAGCAAATTCCTCTCAAAGAATCTGAGGCAAAACAATTTTCTAATTGTCGATAAGAAAGCAATAGACTGTGTAAATACTGGGTGGCTCTTTCATGGGTAGCTGATGAAGAATGGAGTTGGCATCTGCTTTCTGAATGTCATGACCACATGATTTGATTGTATTTATAATGTTCATTCTAAATGCCAAAGGAGTGAACTCAGTGGGTCAACATGGATAACTGCTTTCACAGGGGCATGGTCATTATTAAGCTAGACAATAACACCTAGCAAAGAAAATTGCATCTCATGCTATGATAGGAACAGGTTACAGTGGGTGGGATGTGGGAGATGTATCCAAATTTCTCCAAATGTCTAACATGTTATATTCAAGGCATGCTTTATCAGAACTATCCAAACCTAATTGCTCAGGCTTAAAAATAACATAATCACTTTAACTCAGTTGAAATACTTTCATTGTTGTAATTGCCGAGAGCAAATTGTGGGTCAGAGATGATAGGCAGATAAATATTGCTGTACACAAGAGAACCAATTATGTGTTATAGGGGACTAACTAATAGAAGAAATGTTCATTTATTTGCTCATTGCCTTCCTAAAAGTTTGAGAAATGGGAAAAGAAAGACATGGAGTATCTCAAGCACCAATTAGAATCTTACTATTTTTTTAAAGATTTTATTTATTTTTAGAGAGAGGGGAAAAGAAGGAGAAAGAGAGAGAGAGAAACATCAATGTGTGGTTGCCTCTCACATGCAACTGGGGACCTGGTCTGCAACCCAGGCATGTGCCCTGACTGGGAATCGAACTTGCGACTCTTTGGTTCACAGGCTAGCATTCAATCCACTGAGCCACACCAGCCAGGGCCTATAGATCGAATTTTTGTGTGTATCACATAGACATGGTAATTTAATGTATGCTACTATTTTAATTAATACTTTTTTAATTACTAATAATGATGGCAAGAAGAAGTTACCATTTAATAGGTACTGAGTATTTGTTAGACATTTTAAATTTTATTTAGGCAACTCAGAAGTTCAGTTAAGAAACAGCTAGGTAGCCTGGATTAAGAAAAAAATATGGAGAAGAGGACAGACAGCTTCCTCTTTTTCTCTGAGATATTCACATATTATGTATTTACATGGATATAATTTTATAAATTTTAACTTTATATTCTTCCAAATTTTGGCATATACTATTTCATGCAAAGTTCCCTGTGGCTGAAATACTTTTTCTGGCTATGGGTAAATTTTTGATCTCTAAATTGAGAAAGATTTAAAACCATTATCTCAAGATTCACACTGTCTTCAAGTCTACAAAGTTAAAAGAGGAAGTGTAGGAATGTTGTGACTTGTACTGAGGTCCAAGGGCTTAATTACAAAGCACTTTGTGCAATATACAACTGTTGCCAACCAATTTGTGGTTTTCTGGAGGACGTTATGAACAACTAAAATTGAGGGTATTCAGAAGCCCTGAAGTGAACTGGTAATTTATCCTGCACTAAAGTTCATTTAAGACATGAGAACCAGGACTTCCAGCTAAGACGGAAGATGCACTTTGCCTCTTTGCACAACTGAAAGAAGTACAACAAATTTAAAAACAAAAAATAACCAGAACTTCCAGAAAAATATAACTGTATGGAAGTCTGACAATCAAGGAGTTATAGAAGAAACATTCATTCAGAGTGATAGGAGGGGCAGAGATGGACAGCTGGGAAGAGAGGATATGAGGCAAGGCAGCAGCTGGCAGACTGTGACAGGCAAGGTGGCTGCTAGTGGAATGGTTATCTTACATTTGTGTGCAGATAAACCAGGAGGAACAACTGGGGAGTGAGACAGACCACACAACCCAGGGTTCCAACATGGGGAAAAAGCTTCAAAACCTCTGACTGTACTGTGAGACTTCCGGCCAAGATGGAGGCGTAGGCGGACACACTGTGCCTCCTCACAACCAAAATTAAGGACAACAAATATTTAGAAACAAGAAAACAACCAGAACTTATAGAAAATTGAACTGTGCGGAAGTACAACAACCATTCATCCAGACCGGTAAGAGGGGCGGAGTCGCAGTAGGAAAAAGTGGAGGTGCGGACCCAGGAACGCAAGTAGCAGCGGCTCGCAGTTCCCAGGTGCACGGGCGGTGGCTGGCGGTCCTGGGGCACACAGGCGGCAGCTGGCGGACGCCAGGCACAGGGGGGCAACTGTGCAGATCCAGTGAGGACGCACAAGGTGGCTGGCTGACCAGGTGGTCCCACATTCGCGCACGCAGACGGTCCAGGCAGAGGGGAAGTGGCGGAAGGGACTGAATCCAGGAGAGAGCGGAGCAGGCGCCATTGTTCCCTCTCAGACCCCGCCCCCACATACAGCGTCACAACCCAGCGACTGGGCTGCCCCACACTGGGGAGCGCCTGAGGCTCCACCCCTCACTACGTAACAGCACGCGCGCGTGCGCAGATAATCCAGGTGAAGGGGAAGCAGTGGAAGTGACCGGAGTCCAGAAGAGAGCTGAACAGGCGCCATTCTTCCCTCTCAGACCCCGCCCCCACCTATAGCGTCACAAACCAGCGACTGGGCTGCTAAGGCTCCACCCCTCATACGTAATAGCTGCGACCAGACTAAAACCAAAACAAAACAAAACAAAAAACCCCACCAAAAATGGCTCAAACCAGAGAAAAAATGAAAACGCCGGAGTCAATTCCTCTAAGCAGTGAAGAGATAGCCAACCTATAAGATGCACAGTTCAAAGCACTGGTCATCAAAATGCTCACAGAATTGGTTGATTTTGCTCATAAATTAGATGAGAAAATGCAGGCTACAATACGTGAAATGAAGGAAGACGCATGGGGAACCGATAGAGATGGAAGGAAAACTGGGACTCAAATCAATGGAGTGGACCAGAAGGAAGAAATTAACAACCAAACAGAAAACGAGGAAGAAACAAGAATTCAAAAAAATGAGGAGAGGCTTAGGAACCTCCAGGACATCGTTAAACGTCCCAACATCCGAATTATAGGGGTACCAGAAGGGGAAGAAGAGCAACAAGTAGAAAACTTATTTCAACAAATAATAAAGGAGAACTTCCCCAGTCTGGCAAAGGAAATAGACTACCAGGACATCCAGGAAGCTCAGAGAGTCCCAAAGAAGTTGGACCCAAGGAGGAACACATCAAGGCACATCGTAATTACATTAGCCAAGATTAAAATGAAGCAGAGAATTCTAGAAGCAGCAAGGGATAAGGGGACAGTCACCTACAAAGGAGTTCCCATCAGCTGATTTCTCCAAAGAGACCTTCCAGGCAAGAAGGGGCTGGAAAGAAATATTTGAAATCTTGAAAAGCAGGGACCTACATCCAAAATTGCTCTTTCCAGCAAAGCTGTCATTTAGAATGGAAGGACAGATAAAGCGCTTCTCAGATAAGGTCAAGTTCAAGGAGTTCATCATCACCAAGCTCTTATTATATGAAATGTTAAAGGGACTTATCTAAGAAAAAGAAGATCAAAAATATGACAGTGAAAAGACAGCAAACTCACAGCTATTAAGAACCACACCTAAAACAAAAGCAAACTAAGCAAACAGCTAGAACAGGAACAGAACCACAGAAATGGAGATCATATGGAGGGTTAGCAACAGGGGCGTGGGAGGAGGAGGAGGGGGAAGGTACAGAGAATGAGTAGCATAGATAGTGGGTAGAAAATAGACAGGGGGAGGGCAAGAATAGTATGGAAAATGTAGAAGCTAAAGAACTTATGACACATAAGTGAACTAAAGGGGTGAATGTGGGTGGGAGAGGGTGTGCAGGGTTGGGGGAATGATGGGGGAGAAATGGGACAACTGTAATAGCATAATCAATAAAATATATTAAAAAAAAAACCTCTGACTGTAAACAATCTGTGGGGGGTATGGTGGTGGGAGCAACTCCCAGCCTCACAGGAGAGTGCATTGGAGAATCCCACAGGGTCCTAGTATGTAGGCAAGCCATCCACTCAGGAATGAGCACCAGAAGGGCCCAATTTGCTTGTGGGTAGTGGGGAAAGTGACTGAGAGCTGAGCAAGCTGCATTGTTCCCTCTCTGACCTCTCCCCCGTATACAGTGCCACAACACAGCAATGTGGGTTGCTTTGCTCTGGCAGGTACCTAAGGCTCCACTCCTTACAACATAACAGACATGCTGAGACAAAGAAATAGGCCCAAATGAAAGAACAGATTACAGCTCCAAAAATAGAACTAAGTGATGAAGAGATAGCCAACCTATCAGATGCAGAGTTCAAAACACTGGTAATCAGGATGCTCAGAGAAATGGTTGAGTATAGTTGCCAAATAGATGAAAAAGTGAAGGCTAGACAAAGTGAAATAAAGAAAAACATACAGGAAACCAACAGTGATGGGAAGGAAATGGGGACTGAAATCAACAATTTGGAGCAGAAAGAAGAAATAAACGTTCTATCAGAGTAGAATGAAGAAACAAGAATTCAAAAAAATGAGGAGAGGTTTAGGAACCTCCAGGACAACTTTAAATGTTCCAGCATCTGAATCATAGGGGTGTCAGAAAGAGAAGAGGAAGAGCAAGAAATGGAAAACTTATTTGAAAAATAACGAAGGAGAACTTCCCCAATCTGGCAAAGGAAAGACTTCCAGAAAGTCCAGGAAGCTCAGAGAGTCCTGAAGAAGTTGGACCCAAGGAGGAACACACCAAGGCACATCATAATTACATTACCCAAGATTAAAGATAAGGAGAGAATCTTAAAAGCAACAAGACAAAAGAAGAGAATTACCTACAAAGGAGTTCCCAGAAGGCTATCAGCTGATTTCTCAAAAGAAACCTTGCAGACAAGAAGGGGCTGGAAAGAAGTATTTGAAGTTATGAAAGGCAAGGACCCACATCCAAGATTACTCTATCCAGCAAGGCTATCATATAGAATGGAAGGGCAGACAAAGTGCTTCCCAGATAAGGTCAAGTTAAAGGAGTTCATCATCATCAAGCCCTATTATATGACATGTTAAAGGGACTTATCTAAGAAAAAGATAAAAA
Organism: Glossophaga mutica; assembly: GCA_039655065.1. NCBI lineage: Eukaryota > Metazoa > Chordata > Mammalia > Chiroptera > Phyllostomidae > Glossophaga > Glossophaga mutica. The sequence goes on from CM077311.1 coordinate 61,027,438, forward strand.
ATACGAACAGTAAAATGACAACAAACTCACAACTATTAACAATTGAACCCAAACAAAAACAAAAACAACAACAAATAAGCAAACAATAGAACAGAAACAAAAATCACAGAAATGGAGATCATATGGAGTGTTATCAGTGGGGAGGGTGAAGGAGGAGAATGGGAAAAGGTACATGGAATAAGAAGCATAAATGGTAGGTAGAAAATAGACAGGGGGAGGGTAAGAATAGTATGGGAAATGTAGAAGCCAAAGAACTTGTATATGTATGAACCATGGACATGAACTAAAGTGTGTGTGGGGGGGTGCTGGTAGGTGGCTAGTGGGTGATACAGGGTGGAGGGGAATAAAGGGGAGAAAAAATGGGTCAATTGTAACAGTATAATCAATAAAATATATTTAAAAAAATAACATGAGAACCAATTAGACAGGGGACCAATTTCATTGGCATTTCTTTTCGCTGTCATGGCCTACCTTTTTGAATGTGAGAATTCAAAACCACAGAGCCTAGGAAATTTGAAATCAGCCTCTGACTTGTGATCTTATGATCTTAATTCAGAATCAGGAATTTCCCGTGTCTGCCTTCTGGAGACAATAATTTGTCACTCAAGTTCTTGGATCCATGATTCTGTGCTCTCCTACCCTCTCATCTCCCTCATCTGCCTGCACCACACCTCCCAAAGAAGACTGTAGGCATGGCGGCCTACATAAGTGGACTTAGTCCTACTTAGATCTTTAGAACAATTACCTTCCTCTTAAATATCACACACACACACACACACACACACACACACACACACACAGAGTTTTTGATCTTTTAATCAATTGTTAGTTTTTCAACTATATTCTATTCTAAAACAAAAAAATGCTAACCATATCTATAGAAATGATTTAAGGAGAACTACTTAAAATTAATAACATTGAAAACACAATGTGATAATTTCAAAATTCTTCATAGAAAAAGTTGAAGAAAACTCTGAACGTCTTGCTTTGTGGTACTAAGAGCAATCAACATGGTTTTGAGGATTTAAAGTTTCTTCATAGAACTAGCAAAAAATTATTCTTCTCTCTTATTCTCAATATTGTTTTAAATGATTTGCATCAAGAAACTTTTAAGCCCAGGAATTGTGTAAATGAATGATTGGATGTATAAGCAGTGTACACTGATGAAGAAATATATGTGTATATGAGTCCATATATATTTATATTGTATTCAGGCAAACTCAGTATAATTACAGTCTGTATTGAAACCATATATAAGGAAATTAACATTTTAATTAGCTTCTTTTTTAATTGAATATATTGGAATGGCATTGGTTCACAAAACCATACAGGTTTCAAGTGGACAACTCAACAAATCATCACCTGTACACTGCATTGTGTGTCCATCGCCCCAGCAAATTCTTCTTATCCCCATTCTCTGCCCCTTTGTCCACCTCTACTACCCCTACCCCTCCATCCCTCTAGCTATCACCATACTATTGTCTGTTTCCATGTGTTGTATAAATATAAATATAAATATAAATATATTTTTCTTTTGCTTAATCCTTTCACTGTCTTTCATCTAGCCACCCAAACCCCTCCCCTCTGATAGCTGTCAGTCCGTTTCATATGTTCATGACTGTGTTTTTATTTTGTTCACCAGTTTATTTTGCTTATTAGATTCCACGTATAAGTGAGATCATGTGGTATGTGATTTTCTCTGACTGTTTTATTTCACTAAGTATTATAATCTCCAGGTTCATCCATGAATTTCAGAAAGTAAAATTTCCTTTTTTTTTAAAAAAAATTTAAGGCTGAGTAGTATTCCATTGTGTAACTGTACCACAACATTTTATCCACTTATCTACTAATGGAAACTTGGGCTGTTTCCAGAAACTGGATATTATGAATAATGTTGCAATGAACATAGGGGTGCACATATTCTTTCAAATTAGTGTTTTCAGTTTTCTTTGGATATATTCCCAGAAGTGGGATCTCTGGGTCAAAAGGCATTCCCACTAACTGTACTATGGTTTTCTTTTCTTCATATTCTTGCCAACAATTGTTGCTTGTTGATTCATTGATGGTAACCATTCTGACCAGTATAAGGTGATATATCTTTATGGCTTTAATTTGCATCTCTCTGATGATTAGTTACATTAAACATTTTTTCATATATCTATTAGCCATCTGCATGTTCTCTTTGGAGAAATGTCTATTCAGGTCCTTTGCCTATTCTTTTTAATTGGGTTGTTTGTCTTCTTGGTGCTGAGTAGTGTAAGTTCTTTATGTATTTTGGAAATTAACCCATTACCAGATGAATCATTGGCAAATATATTCTCCCATACAGTGGATTCCCTTCTCATTTTGTTGATAGTTTTCTTTGCTGTGCAAAAACTTTTAGTTTGACATAGTCCTATTTGTTTATTTTTTCCTTTGGTTCCTTTTCCCCAAAGAGATATATTGGCAAAAACATTGTTACAAAGAATGTCTGAAATTTTACTGCCTGTGTTTTATTCTAGGATCTTTATGATTTCGTGACTTACATTTAAGTCTTTTATCCATTTTGAGTTTATTCTTATGTGTGGCGTAAGTTGGTGGTATAGTTTCACTTTTTTTGCATGTGTCTGTCCAATTTTCACAACACCATTATTGAAGCAACTGTCTTTACCCCAGTGTATGTTCTTATCTCCTTTGTCAAATGTTAATTGACCATAAAGGCATGTTTTTTTCCTGCACTCTCTGTTTTGTTCCATTGATCTGCCGTATGTTTTGGACTATAAGACGTACTCCCCAAATTTGGGAGGAAAATGGGGGTGCTTCTTGTAGTCCAAATGTAGCTTACCTGGCTTGTTGTGGTGGGGGGACAGCAGTGGAGCAGGGTCACATGTTATTAAATATTTTACCACATGTTTTGCTTCAAAAGTTTTTTTACTATTTTCCTCTAAAACCCAGGTGTGTCTTATGGTCCAGTGAGTCTTATAGTCCTAAAAATATGGTATATGCCTGTTCTTGTGCCAGTACCAGGCTATTTTGATTACTATGAACTTGTAGTATAGTTCAATATCAAGTATTGTGATATCTTCAACTTTATTTTTCCTTCTCAAGTTTGCTGAGGCTATTTGTCATCTTTTGTGGCTCCATATAAATTTTTGGAATATTTGTTCTAGATCTGTGAGATATGCCGTTGGTATCTTGATGGGAATTGTGTTGAAACTGCAGATTGCTTTCGGTAGTATGGACATCTTGATATTAATTTTTCCTATCTATGAACACAGTATATGCTTCCACTTATTTGTATCTTCCTCAGTTTTTTTCTTCATTATCTTATAATTTTTCAAATTTAACCTCCTTGGTTAAATTTATTCTGAGGCACCTTATTTTTTGTTGCACTAGTAAATGGGATTGTTTTCTTAATTTCTGTTCCTGATTGTTCATTATTGGTGTATAAAATGCTGCTGATTTCTGAACATTAATTTTGCATCCTACTAGTTTTCTGAGTTCATTTATTAGATCTAGTAGTTTTTTTGTTGGGTCTTTAGGATTTTCTATGTACAATATCATGTCATCTGCAAATAATGACAGTTTTACTTCCTCCTTTCAAATTTGGATGTTTTTATTTCTTATTCTTGTCTAATTACTCTGGCTAGTACTTCCAGTACTATGTTGAGTAAGAGTGGTGAGAGTGAACATCCCTATCTTGTTCCTGATCTTAAAGGAAACACTTGTTGTTTTTGCTCATTTAGTATGATGTTGGCTACAGGTTTGTCATATATGGCCTTTATTATGTTGAGGTATGATCCCTTTATTCCCACTTTGCTGAGAGTTTTTATCATAAATAGATGCTGGTTTTATCAAATGCTTTTCTGCATCTATTGATATGATCATATGCTTTTTATACTTTATTTTGTTTATGTGATGCCTCACCTATATTGATCTGCAAATGTTGTACCAACCTTGAATTCCAAGAATAAATCCCACTTGATCATGGTATATGATCTTTTTATTGTATTGTTGGATCTGGTTTGTTAATAATTTGTTGAGGATTTTAGCACCTATGTTCATCAGGGATATTGGCCTATAATTTTCTTTCTTTGCAGTTTTTTAAATCTGGTTTTGGAATTAGGATAATGCTGGTCTCATATAAAGAACTTGGGGGTCTTCCCTCCTCTTGAATATTTTTGGCACAGTTTGAGAAGGATAGGTATTAGTTCTTCTTTGAATGTTTGGTAAAATTTGTCTGTGAGGCCATCTGTTCCAAGACTTTTGTTTGCTGGTGGTTTTTGATTACGGCCTAAATTTCAGTTGTAATTTGTCTATATAGCTTTTCTGAATTTTCCTGATTCAGTTTTGGAAGACTGTATGTTTCTAGGAATGTATCCATTTTGCCCAGGTTGCCCAATTTGTTGGCATATAGTTGCTTATAGTATTTCCTTTCAATCTTTTGTATTTCTGTGGTGTCAGTTGTTAACTTCTCTTTCATTTCTGATTTTATTTATTTGAGTTCTTTCTCTTTTTTCTTGAAAACATTTTTTAATTTGTTTTTTTTATTGTTGTTCAAGTACCGTTGTCCATTCCCACCCCACCATCTCTGTTTTTCTTGATGAGTCGTTAAAGGTTTGTCAATCTTGTTTATCTTTTCAAAGAACAAGCTCTTGGTTTTATTGATCTTTTGTATTTTTTTTTTTTTTGGTCTCTATGTCACTAATATGCTCTAATCTTTTTAAAATTTATTTTTAAATTATTTTATTTTTAAAATATATTTTATTGATTATGCTATTACAGTTGTCCCATTTCTTCCCCATCATTCCCCTCCACCCTGCACACCCCCCCCACCCACATTCCCCCCTTTAGTTCATGTCCATGTGTCATAAGTTCTTTAGCTTCTACATTTCCCACGCTATTCTTTCCCACCCCCTATTTTCTACCTACTGTCTATGCTACTTATTCTCTGTACCTTTTCCCCCTCTCTCCTCCTCCCACTCCCTGTTGCTAACCCTCCATGTGATCTCCATTTCTGTGTTTCTGTTCCTGTTCTAGATGTTTGCTTAGTTTGCTTTTGTTTTAGGTGTGGTTGTTAATAGCTGTGAGTTTGCTGTCTTTTTACTGTCATATTTTTGATCTTCTTTTTCTTAGATAAGTCCCTTTAACATTTCATATAACAAGGGCTTGGTGATGATGAACTCCTTGAACTTGACCTTATCTGAGAAGCACTTTATCTGCCTTTCCATTCTAAATGAAAGCTTTGCCGGATAGAGCAATCTTGGATGTAGGTCCTTGCCTTTCATGACTTGGAATACTTCTTTCCAAACCTTCTTGCCTGTAAGGTCTCTTTTGAGAAATCAGCTGACAGTCTGATGGGAACTCCTTTGTAGGTGACTGTCCCCTTATCCCTTGCTGCTTCTAGAATTCTCTCCTTCATTTCAATCTTGAGTAATGTAATTATGATGTGCCTTGGTGTGTTTCTCCTTGGGTCCAACTTCTTTGGGGCTCTCTGAGCTTCCTGGACTTCCTGGTAGTCTATTTCCTTTGCCATATTGGGGAAGTTCTCCTTTATTATTTGTTCAAATAAGTTTTCCACTTGTTGCTCTTCTTCCCCTTCTGGGACCCTTATAATTCGGATGTTGGGACGTTTAACGATGTCCCGGAGGTTCCTAAGCCTCTCCTCATTTTTTTGAATTCTTGTTTCTTCCTTGTTTTCTGTTTGGTTGTTTCTTTCTTCCTTCTGGTTCACTCCATTGATTTGAGTCTCAGTTTTCCTCCCATCTCTATTGGTTCCCTGTGCGTTTTCCTTCATTTCACTTATTGTAGCCTGCATTTTTCATCTAATTTGTGAGCAAAATCAACCAATTCTGTGAGCATCCTGATCACCGGGGCTTTGAACCGTGCATCTGACAGATTAGCTATCTCTTAGTCACTTAGATGAATTGGCTCTGGGGCTTTGATTTGTTCTCCTGTTTGAGCCATATCTTTTTTTTTTTTTTTTTTTGTATAGTCTCGGCTATTATATAGTGAGGGGCAGAGCCTTAGGTGTTCCTCAGGGTGGGGCAGCCCAGTGGCTGGGTAGTGATGCTGTATGTCCAAGAGGGAATAATGGCTCTTGCTCTGCTCTCTCTTGGGTTCCAGTCCCTTCTGCCATTTCCCCTTCACTTGTATTATCTGTGCATGAATGTGGGACCACCTGGTCAGCAAGCCACCTTGAGCAGCTTCACTGGGTCTGCACCGTTGCCACCCCATGCCCGGGGTCTGCTAGACACCACCTGTGCGCCTGGGATCTGCCAACCACTGCTGACTGCACCCTGGGTCTGCCAACCTCCACTTTTTTCTGCCATGACTCCATCCCTCTTACTGGTCAGGATGAATGGTTGTTGGACTTCAGTACAGTTCAATTTTCCATCAGTTCTTGTTGTTTTCTTGTTTCTAAATCTTTGTTGTCCTTAATTTTGGTTGTGTGAGAAGGCACAGTGCGTCCACCTACGCCTCCATCTTGGCTGGAAGTTCTTAATTTCTATGCTCTAATCTTTATTATTTTCTTCTTTCTACTTAATCTGGGCTTTTTTAATTGTTTTTTTTTCTAGTTACTTAAGGTGTAGGGTTACATTGTTTATCTGAGATTTTTCTTACTTCTTGAAGTAGTCCTGTAACACTATGAACTTCCTTTTCACAAATGCTTTTGCTGTGTCCCATAGATTTTGGGTTGTTGTGAGTTCATTTTCATTTGTTTCCAGGTAACTTTTGATTTCTTCCATGATCTCATTGTTAACTTATTCATCATTTATATAATATATTATTTACCTTCATGTGTTTGAATAATTATCAGTGTTTTGTTGTAGTTGATTTTATGTTTTATAATGTTGTGCTCAGAGAAGATGCTTGATATGATTTTAACCTTCTTCAGTTTATTAAGGTTTATTTTGTGTCTTAACATGTGGTCAATCTTTGAGAATGTCCATGTGCAGATGAGAAGAATGTATATTCTTCTGCTTTGGGATGAAATGTTCTGTAAATATCAATTAAATCCATCTGATCCAGTGTGTTATTTAAGGTAGCTTTTGCTTTGTGGATTTTTTTTTTGTCTGTGCGATCTATCCATTGATATCAATGGGGTGTTAAAATCACCAACTGTGACTGTATTGCTGTTTGTCTCTCACTTAATGTCCACTAAGATTTTCTTTATATATGTAGGTGCTCCGATATTGAATGCATATATGTTTACAAGGGTTATAACCTCTTATTGGATCAATTCCTTTAGTATATAATGTAGTGACCTTCTTTGTCTCTTGTTAAGGCCTTTGTTTTGAAGTCTATTTTGTCATATATAAGTATTGCCACCCCAGCTATTTTTTTTGTTTCTATTTTCATGGAATATTTTTTTCATCCTTTTGCTTTTGGTCTTTGTGTATCTTTTGTTTTGAGGTGGATCTCTTGTAGATAGCATATCTATGGGTCACATTTTCTTATCCATTCATCTGCCTTATATCTTCTGATTGGAATATTTAATCTACTTACATTTAAAGTTATTATTAATAAGTACTTATTTATTGCCATTTCATTCTTTATACATATATTCTTCTCTCTCTCTCTCTTTCTGTGTGTGTATGTATATATATATACACACAAATCCCCCCCCTACACACACACACATTTATTATAGTACTGCTTTGGTAGTAATGAACTCCTCCTTTTTGGGGCGGGTGTCTGGGAAGCTTTTTATTTCACCTTCAGTTTTAAATGATAGCCTTGCTGGATAGAGTAGGTTGTAGGTCCTTGCTTTTCATCTTTTTGAATACTTCATGCCAATCCCTTCTGGCCTGAAGTGTTTCTCTTGAAATATCAGCTGACAACCTAATGGTAGCTCCCTTGTATGTAACTAATTGCTTTTCTTTTGATGCTTTTAAGATGCTCTTTTCATCTTTAACCTTTGCCATTTTGGTAATGATGTGTCTTAGGGTGGTTCTTTTTGGGTTCATCTTGATTGGGACTTTCTGTGCTTCCTGAACTTGTGTGACTTTTTATATCAACAGGTTAGGGAGTTTTCAGCCATTATTTCTTCAAATAGGTTCTTGTTCCCTTCCTCACTCTCTTCTCCTTCTGGTACCCCTATTGTGTGGATGCTGTTACACTTGGTGTTGTCCCTGAGGTCTCTTAGATTGTCCCCATTTTTAAATTCTCTTTTCCTTTTGTTGTTCTACTTGGGTGTTTACTGTTATCTTATCCTCTAAGTAGCTGATTTGATCCTCTGCTTTATTTAACTTGCTGTTGATTCCTTCTATTGTAGTCTTCATTTCACATATTACATTCTTTATTTCTGACTGGTTCTTTCTCATGGTTTCTATGTTCTCTTTAATGCTTATGATTTTTTTGTTTAAATTCTCATTGAGATCACTCATTCTCCCCCTAAGGTTCATGAGCAGCCTTATAACCATTGTTTTAAAGTCAGTTTCTGGTATCTTGGTTGCTTTCATTTCATTTAATTCTTTGAGGATTTCTCTTGTTCTTCCTTTTGGAGGACATTTCCTTGCCTCCCCATTTTGTTTCAGTGTATTAGGTAAGTCTGTTCTGACTCCCAAACTTGTTATGATGGCTTTAAGATGAAGGTGTGTTGTCAGGCTCAGTGGCAGAATCTTCCAGATCACCTGAGCTCGGTGCTCCAGGAGTGTGTCTTTGGGTTCCATGCACCCTCCTGTTGTTGATTCTTGAATATTGTTGGCCCTTTCATGGGTGAAGTTAGCCCTTCCAGCTAGCTGACGATAGGATAAACCTCAATCACCATGTCTGAGTCACTGTGCAAGGGCTTCCCCTTGAGGTGGAGTTGTTCCCAAGAGGGTCTTGTGACTGCCAGAATCTCCTTTGAGGGTTCTGCTTGTGTGGCTATTTGGATTGAGCTTTGGTGTGGTCTGAAGCCCACCACTGGCTGTGTTGGTTCTGGGCCACTTACGTGGGGTTCAGATACAGGCTGATGTTAGACACTGTGTATAATTGGCCTCAGGCTAACTGTTTGGAACAATGATGCTGTTCCTTGTTTGTGGCTGCTTCTATTGGGCCTGGGTATGTGTGGAAGGGGCTAATTCATGTACAAAGGCTGGCTTCCTCCAGCTTAGAGGTGGAGGCAGATCTACAAAAGGACCATGAATCCCTGAGTTTCACCTCCACCTGTCGGCTATTCCCTCTCCCACTGAGGTTGCCTGGTCTTCTTCCAGAGCCTTCCAAAGAAAGACTGTAGAGTGGACCAAGGCTGGGTGTGACCCAGGGATGCTTCCATAAGTGACAAGCTCAGTAGCAGGGAGTGATAGAGATTGGGAGGATGGGGTTTGTAGGTCCCCTACTTGGAGGGATCACACTGAGTAAGTCACTCAATGAGAGGAAAGTAGCCCCTACTCTAAAACTAAACTGCTCAGTCTCTGCCAGAATCTCCAACTCTAGTTCCCCTAGGAGGAGCGTGCTGCAGGTTCAGGTTGGTTGTAGCCAGCTGTCCCCTCTGTAGGAGCAAGTTCAGCTGGGTGGAGCCATCAAGCTCAGCAGGACAGGTCAAAAGAGTCTCCTATTGCAGGTGGCCCTGGCTGGGCCTAGTCCCAGACAATAACCTCTGAAGGACACACATTCTCAATGTCACAGCTCAGAGGAGTACTCTCTTCCCTTGGTAGAACTGAGCTCAGCAGGGCGGATTATCTGGGACTTGGAAGGGCAGATCTAAAGTCTCCCATTGAGAGTGGTGCCCAAAAGACTATAGGATGGAGGCCGGCACTTCTTTCCCTTCCTAGGGTAGCAAGGGGTAAGCTTGCAGGGGAGAACAAATGGACCCCCTCACTGTGATGTAGCCACACAACCTGGCACCTGCTTCTTTCCTGTCTGGTTCCCAAACAAAAGCCTTTCCAGGAGACACGCTCTGAAAGTACAGCTCTGTGCAACATTCTGATCCCTTTGCACCACTGAACCCAGGACAATGGGGATGGCCAAGTGATTCAATTAGCGTGTGTTTAGGGGGGTAATGGCTGCGTGCTCAAGGAAGATTAGTCTCCTTTCCAAAGCCACACAGTTTAATCACTGTCTGTGTCTTCACCAAGAGCTTCTCCAAACAAAGAGTACCCTAAAGGTCACTGCTGGGTGCAGATGGCAGACCCCTCCACAGGACCTGAGCACAGCAGAGTGACATCACCAGTAGTTGGGAGGCCAGAAAGTGCACTCCCCAGGCTGGTGCTGTAACAGTAGGAGTGTTTGACCCCGAGAAGACAGGATCTGGCTCTCTGCCAGCCTCCCTTCTCTCCCAGGCAGACTGAATCCCCACTGATTTTTCACCACAAGGTGCCATGTGGACTCATTTTCCCATCTCTGTTGCTCTGGGTTGAGGATATCTGGGTGGGGTTGAGACCCCATGCTCCTGGTAGGAGAGAGTGTTGCAGCTAAGATATCCCTTCAGCTTCTCAGCCACTGCACATGGGCGGAGGGGCCAGCCCTTTCTGTGTATCCGCCCTTCTTACCAGTCTCTATGTGGCTTCTTCTATAAATCTTGGTTCTAATATTTCAGTTCAGCTAGCCTTAAGTTGGTTATTCAGGTTGATTGCTCTACAATTTTTCTGTAAATCTGGTTTGGCATCGTGAGCAGGTGAGTGCAGCTTCCACCTAATTGGCAGCCATCTTGGAATCTGTCTCCCAATTCATTTTTTTTTTTTAATCTTCAAATGAATGACATTCTGCACCTATAGCTTTGATCTAATTTAAAATTCAATGCCTTCCCCGAATGCTTTTGATCAGTTTCCAAGTGCTTGTGCAGTTTGGGCACTTTCACGAGAGTCTTATCTCTGAATGACCTCAGGAGCCCTTTGAACACCCCCCGTCTTACAGCTAAGGAGGTGTAAGCTGTCTTAGACTTTGCACTGCTATAACAAACTTATGAATAACAGAAATTTATTTCTCACAGTTCTGGAGCCTGGAAGTCTAGGATGAAGACACCATGATTCACTGTCTGGTGAGAGCTCACCTCCTGGTTTGTAGATGGCTGTTTCTCGATGTCTTTATATGGGGGAAGGAGCAAGGGAGCTCTCTGGAGTCTGAATTTTAAGGGCAGTAATCCCATTTATGAGGGCCCCACGATTTTCAACTAAGCACTTCTTAAAGGCCAAAAGTCCAAATACCATCACATTTGGCATGAAGATTTAATATATGAACTGAGGAACACAAACATTCAGCCTATAGCAGAACCTTGAGGAATCATGTAATGGACCTAAGATACTTTTACTATCTTTAGACCTGAGGCTTGGAACCTGAACTCAAATTCAGTGCTTTTGCCAAAGCTCTACACATCTAAGGGTAGAGAAGCCTTGGAAGTGAACAAATCTTGTGTAGAATTAATAAAATAATTCACTTAGAAATAGCTTTCATTTTCCTTCAGGCAAGTTACATAAGCCACCAGGAAAAAATAATTTGTGCCGAAGTGGAACAACCAATCTATTTGTTGTGGAAACAAATACCCAATGTTTTAATACTGTCTCTACACTGACTGGCAACAGAAGGCAGTTTGCCTAAGATGACTTTACTTTTCCATTGGCTATTAGGGTAACCATGAAAAAAGTGTTTACCACATCTTTGTACAGTGCAAGCTGTTGTGGTAGAAGAAATCATCACTTATTTTGTATCTGGGTGTTTTATTCTCACGATTCAAACAGTACCATTGCATAAGAGAGTTGTAGGCATATTAAATGAAAGATTCATGGCATAGCACTTTTTTCTTTCTTTCCACCTGGGGAGAAAGAAGGAGACATCTTTGTAAATTGAAAGGGTCCCAATGGGTGGGTTTGAGGGCCAGTGTAGTATGAGGGTTAAGAATATGCTTTAGAGCTGGAAAGCCTGGGTTAAATCCTACCTCTGTCATCTGCCAGCTGTGTGGCCCAGAGAAGGGTTTTTTAAAAAAATGTTCTGTGCTTCAATTTCCTTATATTTGAAAATTGAGAACTAATTAGCTTCGGTACCTCTTACAATATTCGAAATGAGATAACATCTCTAAGGCAATCTACTGGAAATGTAGATTGTATTTTTCAAAGGTTTAATGTCATTGTAGCCAGGGGCTGATTGTAGTCAGAGAAATTTCCTAAACACTTGGCAGTTTTTGTTTAGTGTCACTGAACATATTTGGAAATGTGAATTTCAAATTGTTTCCTCTTAAAACAATAGTATAGCAATTAGCATTGACAACAGAATTAGTGAATCCCAGAAGAAAAAAATCACTGCATCCCCAGGCCCTAAGCTATAATAAATATTTAAGTTAATGAATCAAGCAAATTGATACATTAATAAATGTCTGCATGGCTTATCAAAAGTATGTTGTTCTATTATATTTCAGGACAGAAGGACAGTGGTCTGTCTTTTGGAATATGTGAAAGTATTATTAGATTCTTTCCTTCTTGGACAAAAAAAAAAAATAAGATGATTGAAAACAGAGTTAGGAGCTGAAGGGTCAAATCTCTAATGCTGGCCTTGGTGGTGGTGGTGGGGGAGGGATGCTGATTGATCCTGTCATTCTTAAACAGTGTATGCTACACAAATGGGTTTCTAAACCATGAAGACTCAGGGACCAGCCCTAGTAAATGAGATGATTTTAGTGGTAGACAGAGGAGTATTTTTATTGTAATGGCAATATATTAGTAGGCATTTAAAAAATTCAACTAGTTTATCATATAGATCCAGCCTCTCTTCCCACGTCAGATAATAGCTTCCAGACTTTGGGGAAACGCTGCTGCCACCTCATTGGCGTTAGTCATGGTGGGACTGTCAATCAAAATGCTTCTTCCCTTGCTGGCCCAGTGTCAGGCAAATGACTGCCCTGTTTTCCAACATCCCGCAAAGTGATTCAAAGCATTGAGTTCGGAGAGCCCTGTGGCTGCGTGCTGATTCCTGCTCCCTGCATTCCAGGGGCTTTCCTAGCTGGTCTTCCCCAAGGCCTGCCTCCTTAAGTTGTCCTTCCATCCTGAGATTTATCCTGTATCCTTCCAATATTCTCTTTTTTACTTTTTAATTCTACATAACTAGAGTAAGTTTTTGCTGATGGTATTTAAAAATCCTGTTTCACTTTGGCTGTCATGGATATCATTGCTTCATAAAAATTAATATTTTAAGATAAAACATGACCTATTTTAAAGACAGAATATAAATAAGTAATTGTGCAAGTCATATGCAGATATAACAAAAATTTTGAGGGTAGGCAAATTAAAGGATGGGGAAAATTATTACAAATATTGACATTAGCAATGAGCTTCCTGGGTACATTTAGAAATTAAAATACGTATTTTGAAAAGCCATCCCAGATTATATATTGGGATGATCCTGTTGATAAGGAGGATCAAGAACAAATACACTTTGCAAGGGATTTGTACTATTTCTTTGGTCAAGATCAGGCTTTTAAAATATTTTTTTAAAAAACACTTAGAGTGCATTGCATTTGCTAATTTGAGGTATGAGCCTGGGGGATTACAGAGAATTTGCCTAGTGAAGTTCTTTCATATGAGAGAACAAGCACACTAAGAATCTCACCTCTCACTTCAGAATTTTTATATGTGTAATATTAAGCAGGTTTTTCCTTAATTTGACTTTGGATGTACTAAAAATCAGCTTTTAGGAGTAACTGGAATGAAACTGGGTAAATTGACTCCTTTCTCAGTCAGCATGATGTTAAAACCAAGAGCCCCGGACCCCACGTGCGATGGGCAGTTGAGACGGCTGCTTTCTCTGGAATGTCACAGGCACGCACTTTGGTGAGATCCACCACTAAAGAACCAGGAGTTTTCAAAATACACGGAAATTTCACCTGTTTTTAAAAACAAGCAAACAAGAAAACTTCAGGGACTTAATGGTGGAGGAAGTGTTCTGCCTTGTCGTTGTGTGAATTTGAAAATGGACTTTATGACCATAGTGCTGTGTCCTGGAAAGTGTCCAATGCTCTGCTTGTGCGGAAAATCGTATGGTGCATTCCAATTTTTTAAATTTCCTTACAACCCATTTGTGCTTAAAAACAAAACAGTGAATTAATAAGCAAAGCAAAACAAAACAAAAACAAAAAAAACAGAAAAATACTTCAAGTGCTTATATCAGAGATTTTGGTTTTCTTTTGATATTACTTACCCTAATTAGTAACGCACTTAAAGTATAAGTCTCCGCCAACTGTACGAAGAATCAGTGCTGCAGGTGCGTGTGTGTGTAAACCAGAGCCAGGCGTCTGAGACTGCGTATTTCCTGTTAGGACTGATGGTGATTTCAGTCCTGCTTCTTCTGGACACAATGTTATAAGTGCCACAAGATTCTCTGTGTCCCAATTCCAAAGAGCAAGTTATGATGCCTTTGCATGTCCCTCTCACTTGAGGTTCTCTGAGCTCTGGTTTGGGATGGAAACACCTGGAGATTCAAGATTTCTATCCCCCCAACTTTTATCAGATGCTTGTATTTTTCTTTCAAAAACTATAATTTTGAAATTTTGGGATGAAGGGTAGGCTAAGTAAAGATTTTGACACCTGAAAATGTTTTCAGCAATTATGTTTTCCCAGAATTCACTCTCAGGGAAATGCCGATAAGAAATGCAAATTGCTTATAATCTCCCAAATAACCTACTTTTAGGAAAGAAAGGGTCAGGGAGTGAAGACTTCCCTCTGAAATGACATTAACACCAAGCAATGGACTATGTTTCCAATATGACCTTTATTGAGCAAGTACTGCTGTAACATTTAATATCAATCAACGAAAGGTTGCAAACTGTGCATGTCAACGAGGTTCTCCCATGAAAGAAAGTCCATTTTAAATGCACCAGTGAGGTAAACATAATTATTCATATATAGCTTTCTTAAGGCTAAGAGTTCTGTGTTTCACTTATTTTTGGCTCAGTTGGTTCTTTGCATAATACATCTCAAGACATCCCCTTTCCAAGTGCCCGCCTTCCAGCAGTTTAGGAAATTGGCCAATTCCCCAGGTACATACAATATCATGCATTTGAACCCCCCAAAGACAGAGGAGGGAGCATCCTGAGCTTGCATGCAGTTCCCTCATATTGCACAAAGTAAAATACAGTGTCTGGAGCCCCCATGGGAGAACCCGTTCTATTTTGAAGCTGTCAATTACATGCATTTTGGAATTGTCATATGGCTTAACCTTTTGCAATGGACTCAAATTATTAGTCACTCTGGGAGACTTCCTTCACTATGGCGTGTGAAGTGACTTTCTCTACCTTTTTAGTAGACACTAGTTTCTCCTCAAAGGTCTCCTCATGCTCTTCGACCTTCTGAGTGACGGTGACAGATTTAGTGATGTATTTGGTAGCACCATCTTCCCCATCAGTGGTGATTTTTTCTATCTTTTTGGTCACCACCACTTTTCCCTCACTTTTGTCACCCCCCTTCTTTTCATCTGCTGGACTCAGGTCCAGCCCATTGGTGACAACACCTTTCTCCTCTTCTCCCCCACTGCCTTTCTCCTTCGTCTCCTGCTCTTCTTCCTCCTTGCCTTCCACCTCCCCATTGATGGCTATGTCTTCCTTTGTGGATTCCTTTGAACCCCGATCACTGCCTTCCTCTTCACTCCCTCCCTCCTCTTCTGCTTTCCCCTTTTCCCGCTGCTCAGGCTTTCCCTCCTCTTTGGCACCTTTCTCCACGCTCACCTTTATGGATTTGGTGATGGTCACCACCTCCTGCATTACTTCCTCCTTCACTGGGGATGCTGCTTTCTTCTTCTCTAGCTCCTCTTTTGGCTTCTCTTCCTTCTTCTCTACCTTCTCCTCCTTGGGAGCTTCCTTTGCTGCTTCTTTCTTTTCTTCCTCTTTCTGTTCACCTTTCCCAGCTCCAGCTGCTGCTTTGGGCTTCAGTTCCTCCACTGGCGATTTGGGCATGGGGGACTTGGCCTTGTCCGGCTTTTCCACTTTGGCTTCTGGTACCAGCTCTGCCTTGGTAACCACTTCTTCCCTCTTTTCCTCAGTTTTCTTCTCTTCCTTAGCTTCAACTTCCTCTCCTTCACCTTCTGCCTCTGTCTCGCCTTCTTCTTCCTGCTCACCTTCCTCTTTTTCACTAGAACCTTCCTTCTCAGATCCCCCTTCTTCAGCTTGGTCTGATTTGGCACCCTCATCTTCCTCCTCCTCCTCTTCTTCCTCCTTGTCTTCTTCTTCCTCTCCTTTCATCTCCAGTGCCGTAGCTTTCACTGGAGACTTTTTGGTTGCTACCACTTCTTCAGCTTCTTGTTCCTCTTTCTTTTCTTCTGCCTCTTCTTCCTTCTTTCCTTTCATGGAAACTGCCAGTTCCTCTGCAATAGCTGTCAGGGCCTCTTCCATTTCTGACTTCTCATCTTCCACTTTGGTTTCCTCTATGATCTCCTCGACGAATTTGTGTTGCACCTTTAGCTTGGGAGCCTCCACCTTGGTTTTCTGAATCTTGCTGGATATTGTGATGGAGGGCTGTCGGTGTGTGTACAGTGGTCCAGTGAGGCTTCCCGAAAATGTGCTGAATCTGGTCTCTTCACCTTCCAGGAGTTTTCTGAGGAAAGAATCAAAGACAAGACATAATTAAAATCTTACTGGGCCTTCTGAGCTTCATGACGTAATGGGAAATGCAGTAGATACCTTTGAACAAGTAGAATCACATAAATAAAGGATTCCATCCAGTAGGTGCAACCCCTGCTATCATTTCAGTGGCATATTGTGTTATATTCAGTGACAGACACTCACAACCACTAGCCAATCACTGGCTGCAGTAGCTAACCACACCCAATGATCCACTAATCAGACTCAGCCACCAAGTCCCCATGCTGCATCAGTCCATTTGGGGCAACTTGAAAAGCTCCCTAGTGGTAAAAAAAAACCTTAGTGATCTTCCTGAGCATCAGAACTTTCAGGATGTATATATAAATTTCTTTTAGCAAATACAATGCTCAAAAAATGTACAAAACTATTTGGCATATATCAGAACTCAGGCTATATATTTAAACCTACATCTATACCTATAGAATAGCTAGGTGCTAATATGGGTGTATCAAGTTATAAACTGATCTGCAAATTTAATCATAAAGTGTTTTTCAATAGAATTACTCAGCTCTCCCCCCCAAAAAGCAAACTCTGTGAGTTTACTTTATTCTTACACTATTATAATGGCCTTATTGGTAGTAGAAAAACTGTTTAGGCAATGATTTCCCCCTGTGAACTTAGTCAACAGCAAGATGACATCAGTTAGTAGGACCTATAATCTCTTCTCTCTGTCTCTGGGTGTATAGCTATATCTATAGATGTAAATCTATTTACATTAAGATTTATATCTACATATTTATATCTCTAGATCTAGATGTATGTAGATATATATCATACATGTCCTATATATCTAGACATATAATCTATATTATGCAGTCTACAATAGAATACATCTAAATTATCTATATAGCTATAAGAATAAATATATATTCTAATATATCGATCTATATCCATTCTCAGCCAGATGATGGCAATAGTAAGCTGTGAGAGAGAAACGGAGAAATGGGACGTCTTGGTGTTTGTCCTTGACATTGTAACGTTGAAAAGCTGAAACCACTAGATGAAATATTAAATACTAAAGCTCCGTTTTTGATTCAAACATTTCGAAAACACTTTTGACTAAAATAAAGAGCTTAAGCATAACAATGAAATTATTCTGTGCTTCCTTGCCCCACGTAATTCAAAAACAATTTCAACTGATGGTCACTCTTTTAAAGCTGTATAAAAAGTGATAAAACGACATTTGCAATTCTTTAGAATAATATCTTTTTAATTAGGAAGGGAAAACAGGCACTGATTTAAGACTTCTGAAACCTGCTTGCTTCACTGAAGTGATGAAGATTCTCTCAAGTCAGCCTCCGCAGTGCGGTATTTCTGTCACGTCCGCAGTGAACACCGTACCTGTACGCAGCGATCTCAATATCCAGAGCCATCTTGACGTTGAGGAGATCCTGGTATTCCCGCAAATGACGAGCCATTTCCCACTTCGTGCCTCGAAGTTCATTTTCCAACTGTTGGATGGTGTCCTGAAACAGACACCGAATGTCTCCATCGACTCACCCTTCCAAACCGCAACTTCTTTCTCAAACCACTTGCTACCCCTCCCCACCTCCTCTCCCCGACTCCTTCTAGCCCTGTAACCCTCTCGGATATTGTTCCCAGACCCTCTTCTCCCATTAACAAAATCTAAGAGAGTCTCAAAGAAACAAACAAATAGGATCAATATAACATCTCCTGGGCACCTCATTCACTAAGCCCAGTGGATTTAGAATAAATCTAGAGAGGAAAAAAAAGATGCACGGGGACACCCCACGCCTGACCTAGCCCTTCCCATCGGAGCTCTTTGGGCCGAAGCTAGTTTTGAGAGTTCTGATCACCGCTGGAAAAGGAGAGAATACATGCGTTTCTGCGGAAGCTATCTTAAAGTTACTACTTTGTCAATTACCAAATGTATTCCTCCTACTTTAAATATGCAAGCACGCAGAAACTAGAACTCCCGAGGACAAAAAACAAGTTTTGAAAAAAGGCCAGGGCTTTTAGAAGCTGGCGATGGTGGGCGGGGGAGGAGTGTGGAGGTGGGAGGGGGAGGAGTGTGGAAGTGACCGGTAGAGGCGAACACGCATTGCGCTTCCAACCTGGGTGTGCGTGGCGCTCGCGCGCACTGGCCAGTCGCCACCAGAGAGCGCGGTGGAGAGCGCGCTGGGGTGCGTGCCTCAGTGTCGGGGGCGCGCGGCGCTGGCGCTGGCGCAGGGCTGGCGGCGCAGCCGCGGTTCCTACCTGGTAGCTGCTGAGGTCGTGGTTGTGGCGCTCCTCGATGTCGCTGAGCTGCCGCTCCAGAGACTCCTTGGTGCCGCGCACAGACTCGAGCTCGATGCTCTTGGACTGCAGCTGGCGCCGATACTCGGCAATCTCTTCCTTGGCGGAGCGGATGGCCTCCTTGTTCTGTTCAGCTGCCTCGGTGAGCTTGGCGTAGCGACACTTAAACCACTCTTCTGCCTGATGCATATTCTGGTCAGAGTGGCTCTCGAGCTGGGAGCGGATCTCCTTCAGCGCCGACGAGATGTCGGTCTTCAGGTAGTCTTTGCGCTCCACTGTGATGTGCGACGCCTGGATCTGGGCCAGCAGGTCGGCCACCTCTTCCTCGTGATTGCTCCGTAGGAAGGCCACCTCATCCTGCAGCGACTGCACTTTCTTGTCCAGCTCCACCTTCACCAGCGACGCCTCCTCAATGTCTTTGCGCAGCGCTCGGATGGCCGCCTCGGTGTCGTCGCGCAGCCGTGCCTCCTCCTCGAAGCGCTCCTTGAGCCGGTGGATATCTTCCTCCAGGTGGTCCGAGTCCAGCTGTACCTGAGCCTTCTCGTGATTCACCATCTCGAGTGTGGCGCGCAGCTCACGGATCTCCTGGTCGTACGCGTCGCCCAGCTGGGCGTGAGAAGCCTGCTTCTGCCGCAGCGCCTGGATCTCTGCCTCGATTTCCTTGTTCTGCTGCTCCAGGTAGTGCACCTTCTCGATGTAGCCCGCGAAGCGGTCGTTCAGCCCCTGCAGCTGCTCTTTCTCGTTGGAGCGGGACAGCTTGTAGTCCCCGCCGGCTGCGGAGACGCCGTTGAGCAGGGACGAGGATTGGCTGAAGTCAAGGCTGCTCTCGGCAGAGCTGAGCATGGCTGAGCTGTAAGTGAGACGCGGGCCGAGCGCGCTGCGCTTGTAGGAGGAGGACACTGTGCTGGGCGAGCCGCGGGACCATGACTGTGAGCGGAAGCCGCTGGACGGGGAGCCGCTAACGCGGCTGAAGCTGGAGCGGGTCTCGGTCACCCGCCGGTAGGCGGACGGATTGCCCAGCGAGTCCAATGTGTAGCTCATCTTGGAGGCCTCGGGGTGTGTGGCTGTCACAGCGTTCTGCCGGTCTCGCCGCTGCCCATTTATAGCCGCGGCTGCGGGTCCCGGGCTGGGGCCCCGCCCCGTGGAGGCGGCGGCCGAGGAGGCGGGGATTGCGGGCTCCGGACCGGGGATGGGGGGGAAGGGTGTAAAGACAGCCCAGCAGTGATTCAGCGCCTGCTCCACGTGGGCCCACGCCGCATCGGACCCCGGCCTTGGCTGCCTTGTCTCTGGCCCCTCCCCCAGTTCTCCTTCAGTGGTCTCCTAGACCACTTGTTCCCCCTCTAACCCCTCTCTCCGTTTCTCTTCACCTTCGGATCGCGTTTTTCACCCTCGGCGCCGGTATTCACACAACGCCCTTTC
Organism: Glossophaga mutica; assembly: GCA_039655065.1. NCBI lineage: Eukaryota > Metazoa > Chordata > Mammalia > Chiroptera > Phyllostomidae > Glossophaga > Glossophaga mutica. The sequence continues at coordinate 61,047,638 of CM077311.1, forward strand.
TTTGTCTTTTCATTCTTCCTCCGGGCAGCGTTTCTCCCCACCCCCTGGCCACCTCGCTTTTTCCTTAGCCCTCTACACTCTTATCCCCACGACTTTCTCTTTTGCTGTCTTTTCTCCATTACTTTTTCTCTCCCTATTTTCTATGCTTAATCACTTCTCCCTCTTTGTGTCATCTCTTCGCCCTCCCACTGTAAACCCTCTTTAGTCCCACTCTCGGTGCCTTTCTCTGAGCCCCTGCCTCCTGACCTTTTTTGCCATCTGTTCCTTCTTTACGTCTCCTTTCTCCCCTCCCCCACCCTCCCTCCGCCCCCATTTTCATCTCTCCTTGCTTCCCCCCCCTTTCCCCATTCTTCCTCTTAAAGCAGACCAAGATGAGAGAGTTGGGGCTAGAAGAAAAAAAAGACCCCGAGGAGCAATCGGCCTGAAATCTTCGGGAAGGGGACAAAAAGGATGGATGGGCCGGGGTAGTTATTTGCATTAAAAGCTATGATCTGCTTATCGTTTGGGGGACATCCGCAGCAGCTTCCACGGGGGCGGAAGGTAAGGCGCTGGAGATCGCGCTGGCGCAGTCAGCACCAAGGACAGCGCCCAGAACTGCGTGTCTAAGGGACTCTGCCTCCCTGGGGCATCACATCCCGCATTGCCTGTCAGGTTGGCAGTGTGTGGCTTTCCTACATCCACTTTTCCCTGACCAAGTTAAAACCTGTTTGTAGTGACTTTGTTTGCAGGAGCCAAGCTGGAAACCCACGCTAAGATTTCTCTGCAATGCAGGGTTGGCACCATGAACAGATTGCAGATTTTGAAAACCACTAAACATTCATTAAAGTCAAGTAACAGAAATAATATATTTGTAGCCAGTTTGAGTTTTCTAACATATTATGGATGCATGAAATCCAGAGATACATATCCTGAAATTTGAAGGTCAAACGTTCCATGGGAGGGGAACTTGAAATCTGCTGAGACAAAAAGTCCAGCAGAATATAGTTTGCAAGTTTGAACACAAACAATTGCCTTACGATCTTTCTCTTCAGCACTCCCTGTGGGTAACAGCGATGATTGAAAAGCATCTGAATTAATTTAAAAGTTGCCAGTCAGATTCACCACAGCCTGAATAAAACCAGATATTTTCTCCATTTAAAATGTAATGCATTTCCTCATTTATATTTAAATTTGGAATAGATTTGCAATGTTTTTAAGCATGTTTATTTAAACAAGGAGTCTACTCTCACTTCCTGATGCCTGGTGCACTGCTGTTAAAATGTCTTTTGGGGAAATTTAGGGTGACAAAGTTTAGAATACCACCAGACAAAGTGAAGAGCAGTATGCGGGACTTAATGACCATGTTTGCTGGGGCCACAGGCACAAGTGATGGCATGTGAAATACTGTGACTGAGGAGAAACCACTGTCTGTGAAAAGCAGAGACTTGGCCTTAACGTTTTCTTTCATGTATGTTTTCTCTAGTCCTGGTTTGTTCAATGGTGAGAGCATGCCAATCAGTAAGTAATCAGAAAAGGCCTGGGTTTCTAGAGGTTTTTATTTTTAAATTGTATTTTTATAAGATCTCTTGAGCTCCTTGAATTTTAAAGTAGCAGGGGTTAATTTAGGGAGTTACTTTTGGTCTGTGATGTCAAACTGCAGTATTGCAGGTTGTGTGTGGGAAGGCTGTTCTAGTTTGCTGAGTGATGGATTGGTTATGTTCCAGGCAAAGAGAGCCCCTGTCTCCAACTGTTGGGAGAGACAGATAACAGAGGGGCTGACCTATGAATATTGTAAAAACAGGGTTTTCTGGTTTCAGATAAACAAAGAAAAGAAAAGAGAAAGGAAATGCCCTGCCCTTTTGTGAAGCACTACCACTCTCCAGATTGAACTATGAGAAACATGTCACCAGATAAGGCTGAATGCTACTTCTGAAGTAATTATGCTTCAGTTACTTATTTCTACTTTATTTAAAAATATAGAAGCCTGTGGCAATTTCATGTTGCATACCCTCTGTAAACACTTCCTGTAATGAGAGCAAATGGTTAATAGGCAGACGGTGGCTGCTCCGTTTTTCTGGTCTGTGAAACTGAGATGAGTCTGCAGAGAGGCATTTACAAGGAAACACATGTCTAACTTCACAATTAGTGTGTTTTGCCTTGTATCTTCACTAGCTCAGAAATTGTTAGGCTTCCAACCAGTTACAGAAGGAGGAAAGCATTGCGTACGAACAAAATAATGGCCAATTACTCAAGCTCAATTCAGAGAGTGTCTAGACTCTGTAACTTGAAATTGTAACTTCAGTGGCACGTGCGGCCCTGCTCGGTCTGACCACAGCAGTTAACACAAAGTCGTTAACAGTCACCTCGTTAAGTAAAGAAGTTCCCGTGGCTTAGAAAATGATTGACCCAGTTACACATGTAGCAAAATGTTTCATTTTGTATTAGGCTTTTCACTTTAATCATTATTTTTGAAGGTGACTTGAAGGTTATGCTCATCAGTGAGTGCAGTATAAAAACTTTTTAAAAATCTGTAACATTTGTTTTCCCTCTTTGCCTCATATTTTTGAAGAACATTTATCATGCTAATATTTTTCACAGAAAGAAATGTAAGGCTTTGCATTTTTTTTACCTAATAACAATAAGGCTACGGAATTTTTGGAAACTATGAAACAGAAAGAGAAAAAATCATAAGGATTTAACTGAATTTTCAACACTGTTGAGTTTTACTCTGATACTTTTAGAATTGATTTTAAATAGGTAAGTTACACATGTGATTTAGTTGAAAATTTAAAATTTACACATTTTTATCATAAGTTATGATGTGTTTTAAATCCCTTTAGAGGGAAATACAGAGCACCGTGTGCCTTCCCTCAGTAGATAAAGTGCAGACGTTAACTGTGTAGTTAAGGGATAGCTAATGTGAGGTCTTAGCTGATGACAGTGGGGAGAGACCCTTTGCACAAGGGGCTTGTTCATATTTGTCATATTCATAAGACATTTATTGGGTCAAATAATAAGGTGAGAAAAATAAGAAGTTGGGCATTTTCTTCCTTCTTGCCGTATTTCTTTACCTTTCAGAGAATATATTTTCTGATACAGAACAATTCGAGGATAGGATGTGGGAACCAAGCAGCAAGCAAGAGCCTCTGGAAGGAAGACACCACCATCACGTCGGTGGGTTGGACCTAAGATTAGACAGTCTGTGCCTTCTCCCAGTCTGCTGTGATGTCTTACTCTTGAGCCTTTTGCTTGGGATCTGAGGTTAGAACTCAGGAGGAACGATTACTCATACACCATCTTTTGCTAATCAGTGAAGGGGTTGCTGATGTAGGGAGTCAGAGACTTTGTCCCTAGGGAGGGGGAACAAAAGGAAAGTGAAAACTGTAACACTTATTTCTACTTGACTCTGGGGATGTCAAACTTTAAGAGCAGCTTTGACTTTTGTTCTTTTTGATTTCAGATGTTGAGAGCAAAATAAACACATCATCAGAATGGAAAGGCTGTTGTTAGGAAAACTGGGACGTATGTGTCCTTATCATCTTTAGTTAAACCACGTCTATCTGAACCATGGTGCTCTTTTGCTAGCATTAAACAGTGAAATGGTGTTTGTTTCCTTCACCAGAATTTTTGTTCATTGAATATTGCCTTATATTTTGTCAGTGACTGTTTTTATGAAAAGTTAATTGAAGTATTTAACAATTTTGGAAACATTTCATATCTTTATATTGTTCCAAATATAAGCTTAGTCAGTTTTGAAATTCTATATCTGGAAATTTTATGTTTTAAGGAGGAAAGATTTAGCTTTCTGCTTTAACATAGCTCGATTTATTTTTATTTTATTTATTTATTTATTTTTGCTGTGTAATGCCTTCACCCCACCACCTGGAATCAGTTCTGTCAAAGACAGAGGGGGAGGACTTACACTTTTTTTTTTAAGTATATCAGCTAGCTTTCCTAAAAGTGATTCTAAAAATAAAATTCAGTAGGTGCATAATAAAACAGTTCTGCTGTATTAATTTTCAGCATGATTTTAACTGGATGCGCTGGCTTTCTCTGTAAAGGGCCAGGCCCTGGTGATGTGCACTTGAGTGTCTAAACCCTGCATTGCTCATAACTTTGCAGCAGTGCAGCCATAGAGTATTTATAGCACACTTTATCCCAAGCTCGCCACAGCCTGACTTAGCAGGGACATAATTATTTTATTAGAAACTCTTAATTAAAATGAGCTTTGTAAAACTAGAGCAGATCAATGATCTATTATCTTTGGATGATATTGCTGAAGAAAGTTAAACCCAGGGACAGAAAACAAAGTCAAGAAAAAGCCCCACCTAATAATGAAATCTCATTGTGCCAGGACTGTATTCTTCCTTCATAATCCCAGTGGTTCTGAAAAGCTCATTCAGAACTCTCTGAAAATGGGCTCACTTCCAGAACTACTTCTTTTTACTTAGATGGCAATGAACATCATATAATTTAGAATATTTTCAGACACCTATTTTTAAAAACTAACATTTACTTAGTGTTGAAATTTACAAAATGCAGGGAGACAATAAGTATTTTCTTCTAGCTTTTCCTCTATAATTTAAATACAGATGAACCTTTCTATTTATATAACTCCACACCCTGCTTTGCAAAATAAGTATGTAAGTTTGCAGCTTGCTACCTTAGAGGAAGGAATGCAGTACTGCATGCCATGGGACCTGGGTTTTAGCCAAGTGTTTGACTCATTTTCCTCTTTAAGTAAAGATTTCTTCGGGCCTTTTAGATCACAAATGGTAAAATAATAACAATTAATAATATTATGCTAATGATACTGGATTAAGAAAGCTTAATTTGATCTGTGTATTAATTTCTGTCTGTCTTGGACTCTCTCATTCCTTGTTTTATCGAGAGGAGTGTCATTGTGGAGCTGATGGTGGTGAGGTGACAGCAGTGGTCACCTGTGAGCTGGCCTGGTCCTGCCTGAACACTGTATTCCTTTACATTTCATGGTGCCCTGAATCTCAAAGCCATCCTCATGGGCAACAACCACCACCAGATTTTTACATGTGAATAGTGCTCTATAACAAAGAAGCAAAACAAACAACAAAACCCACCTGTTACCTCATCTGGCCTGGGATAGACAAGGAAGAGAGCAAATTATTCCCATTTTACAGGTGATGAAGTTAACTGAGAGATGGGTCCAAGGCCACCCATTGGGTAAATGGTAGAGCCAGGACCAGAACTCATATCTTCTGACACTAGTGCTAATGTTTTTTAAAAAATTCTTTCATGAGGGCATCAAAGCCAATCTTAATCAGCATGATAAAAAAGTAGGCAGACTTTAGTAATAAACAATAATTGGTCTTTATGTGCCCATCACTATGCCAAAGCTTTACTGGATTATCTCATTTAACCATCGCAGTCCTTTGAAATGACACTATTATGATCTCCATTTTGTAGAAAAAGCATTGAGCATGCAGGCTCAGAGAAGCTGAGTACCACTTCAGCTGGGAACTGGTGGGTAGCATGTGAACCCAGGAGTGCGGTGCACTGGAGGGAGGCTGGCCTCGCCCTAGTGTTTGCGGCCTTGACAGACATGCCATCAAGCTTGGCAATTTCACTTAAAGCTACTTGTTTAACTGTTAGGTCATGTTCAAGACATCCAGGACATGCACTATACATTCTTTTGCTGCTTTTTTCTAATTATACAAAACTGAAAGATTTTAATAGTTTTCTCAAATGAACATTATTCCATGGCTTGTGACTTTATTAAAGATATTTAAAAATGAAAACTTGGAATTACTTGTCTTTGTTATTGTTTTCATACCAAATTAATGTTTTATGTAATTTGAAGTACACCTAACTCGTTTATTCAAATTTTTGATTTGTGGGTAATATCTCTGATCATCTGATGTGGACTCCGGCCAGTGATGTCTGCCGTGTTGTGGATGCGATGAACAAATTCACACAGACTGCAGAAGTCTGGTGGAAAAAAGGGATGGCACGGCCACTCTCTGAGTGAGAGAGCACCCTGACCCTTGCCTGGACAGGCTTTTATTGCTTTCTGGGAGCATTACATAAAGAAGGTCCTCATTCATTATGCTCAGGAGGTAATGATCAAACATTAGATAACATTTAAAGAACTATGAGGGTTTATCCCAAGTCAGGGTCAGTTAGCTAAAGGGCCATAAAACTTTGGGAAACAAACTCATTTCATGCTTGGACCCTTATCAGAAAATTGAGGACATTCTTAACAAAGCAGGATTTTACAGGATTTTATGCATTCTTTCTTAGGCCTGATTGCCTTGGGGAACTGCTTGTTCCTGCCTAGGGCTGCACCGCCCTCCAGCATTGTTTCAGGCTTAAGTCAGGTAGCCAAGAGATTAGGAGACTTCTTGCAGACAGAATGAGGACTCAGGCTATGTCAAAGCTGAGGGTGAGGGTCCATTACTCCCTTTTTCTATAGCCCCCTAAGTCCTTCCTTGAGGGCCCCTTCCCAACCATGCCTGTCTTAGGTCATCCCTCCCTTGAGGAATCTTCCCCATCATTGGCTAACCAGTTATCCACCCAGGACCAAGCAGGATGAAATAAAAGGGGATAGAGGCAGTGTCCCTCTCAGGAAGATAAGTTTTGTTTTCTTAGTGACTTACCATCCCAAGGTCACTTTACTCAGCCTTAGCCATGAGGGTTACAGTTTCTAAAACCAGGCAGGATGGTTCCCAACAATCATTTATCTATTCTTTTATCTGGTATCTATTATTTATGTTTATAGATACTTTTGGTTTAGTTTTTAGATTTTAATTTGTATTATACATAATTTATCACCATATCATTCATTCTCATATATCTATATATTTATATACATTTAAATTTAAAAGAAAATCTTTTAATCATTATGTCTTCACAATTTTTGGTAGATGTCAAACTCTTCAAACTAAATCTACTTTGAGAGATCCAATAATAAACAATGAATCTTGGCAGAAGAAATAGCGTTGTCTGCACTATTCATCAGGGAAGGTTTACAATGGGATGCTTGGCAAGGAAGCAGCTTTTTAAATCTATTAAAACAGTGAGGAGGCAGTCATGAATAATTTTAAGTGAATTTCTTGGTCTTCTATTTTATATACTAAAATCAGGGTTATGTGACCATAGTGCAGTATATATGTTACCTGGAGACCAGTCAGCCTTAATCCATTTCCGTTGTTTATGGAACAAAGTGCTCTGACTCACCCTTTTCATTTGCATAAATCTACTTTGGCTTCTGTTATATAAGAAAGGGTCAAGGAAGAGAACTGTTCCTCATTTTTCCCTGAACAAAGTTGACCTTGAAAAGAAATAGCATGTATCCTACATTAGTCATGATAACAATCAACTCCGGGATCTGTATTACACAAAATTATTAGGAACCGAATGCCTAATGATGAAATATCCTTCCTTAGCCACTGTGACTCATTTAGTAGAATTTGCTGTTTTCTCCTGCCTCCTGTCAGCTCACAGGGTCCTAGCCTTCTGTCACACTCAGTACACTTTGGGAATGTGATGCCTCCTTGGAAACTCGTAACAGTGGCATCTGTGTGCCTTCCTAAATAAAGGATGTGTTCATGTCATGATCATTTCATTGGGTTTTGTTGACGATCCCACATCCCATCAATGAGGGTGTCTGCTTTGAGGTTCCCAGTCTCCTTTGCACTCCTGGGACCTTGTCCTAGAAAAACCCCACTCCTCCAAATCTTTCCTATTCCCCCCAGGTACAAATTTAGGTGCTCCAACATACAGCACATGTAATAACATCTCAATACTCTGAACTCAACATTTTTGGTGACAGATACTAAGTTTTACACACATTTGTGTGTTCCCCAGTGTTTTATGGATCACAAGTGCCCAATCTGTATTTGTTGTGTGAATGAGTAAATGAAGTCCTACCTTTTTTCCTAAAACTTTTAGCAAACACTAGTCACTTCAGTATCAGACACTGTGTTGGACACTGGGGAATTAGATGAAAGGCAAAATCCTAGCTTGGTGCATCCAGGCAAATAAAGACAGAGTTACCATAGTGGGTGGAGGGACTATGGGGTTGTTATTTATAGTTATGCTAGAGATAAACTAAACCAACTGGTGAGAAGGGTGGAAGAACATCAGGGAGAACTTTCTGGAGGAGGTGACAAGTGAAATGAGTTTGAGGATAAGTAGGAAGTGCCCAAGTGAAAGGAGGAAGGGAAAGCAATCAAAGACATCAGGGCAAGGCCCATGCAAACACAGTGTACTCAAAGAACAGCAAGTGGCTACAACAAGGTAGTAGGATTGTATGGGCAGGGTCACATCCTGTGCTGGAAAGAACAGGATGTAACCAGGGATAGAGGGATAGGGTCATGTAGCACATGGTGGGGAGAAGGGACCACATAGCTCAGGATAGAAAGAGGGCATGGAGTCAAAATTGACAAGATGGGGGACATATATAGCCCAGGCTAGAGGCAGAAGAGAGATCTGGAAGGCTTCCTATGTCACAACAGAACTTTGACATTTATTTTATAGCTGATCAGAGGCAGTGAAGCATTCAAGAAACAAAACTGGAGGAAGGTGTAAATCAAAAAGGATGGCAAGGAGAGGTGGGGGCTATGATAAGGACAGGGTTTGGAAGAGCAGGTAGATGGTGACATCATCCCCTGTATCCTTTTCTATGGCTGCTGTAACACATCGTCACACATGTGGTAGCTGAAAAGAACACAAATATATTATCTTACAGTTCTGGGAGCCAAAAGTCCAAAATCAGTCTCATTGGGCTTGGGCTCTGTTTGTTTTGAGGGCTTTAGGAGAGAATCTATTTCCTTACTTTTTTCCAGCAACTAGAAGCTGCATTCCCAGGCTCCTGGCCCCTTCTTTTATTGTTAAAGTCAGCAATGTAGTGTTGCTCCTTTTCTCTGACCTCTGCTCTGTCTCAAATTTTCTTCTTCCACTCTGATTCTTCTGCTGCTGTATAAGACCCTTTTGATTACACTGATGCCCCTTCCCCCACCAGTAATCCAGGATAATCTCTCCATTTTAGGATCTGTTTTGGCCTGCTAGGGCTGTCATAACAAAGTACCTGAGACTAGGTGACTTAAACAACAGACATTTATTTTCTCCCAATTCTGGAGCCTGGAAGTCTGAGATCAAAATGTTTATAGGCTTGGTTTTTCCTGAGGCCTGTCTTCCAGGCTTGTTGATGGCCATCTTCTCCCTGTGTCCTCACGTGGTTGTCCTATGTGTGTGCCCGTGTCTGGGGTCTGGGTGTGTCTCTTTCCTGTCTTCTCTCTCCTCTTCTTATAAGAATACCAGTCAGATTAAATTAGGGTCCATGTATTTTAATGACCCCATTTTAACTTAATTACTCATTTAAAGGCCCTTGCTCTCCAAATACAGTCATATTCTAAGGTACTGGGGTTCAGAGGCCTTCATTTTAGGGGTTTCTATAACAAGATCCTTAAGTTAATTAAATCTTAAAAATCTCTTTTGCCATGTAAGGTAACAGTCAGAGGTGTGGGGAATGTGGATGTATTTGGTGAGGGAGTCATTATCCACTCTAACATGTCACCCGACAGGACAGAGCATGGGAGGGAAACCAGGTTTAGTGGTCAGAGGAAGCTGGATCACATGGAATGTGCTGAATTTGGGGAGTCCATGAGGCAACCAAGTGGGGAGTCTTCCAGGTGGTTGATTTCCTTGTCTAACAGGGAAAGTCCTGCAGGACAAATGGCCTATCCAAGTTTCATTGTCCTTATTTGTAAAGTAGCAATAACGGTGGTACCCACTTTCTAATGTGGTTGTGAGGATGAGATGATATGCTGTGTGCAAAATGTTGGTGCCTTTGACAGTGCTCAGTAAACAAGTGCTATTGCGGCTGTTATTGAGATGATGACTCATTTCACCTCTACAGTGTAGACCTCCCAGTGCCCTTCCACGAAGACTTTTAGACTGGTCAGAGAGACAAGAATGTGCCCCTGGTAACAGAGAAGCAGACTGATGTGCATTACCTCACTAGGTTTGGCAGTAAGAAAGAACTAAGATGATTATAAACCTATTCAATCAGAATGTAGTTGGATGTTTGATTTCAGGCAAAGAGTTCGATGTCAACACAACACACAATTTTTTTTTCCAATGCTCCAGTATGTGGATGTATTTAATGACACACGTGCTCCCTTGCCCAATACCCTAACATTTCTTGTGTATAGACACAACTGAAAGAGGAAGTCCCTTGGTTGGGGTAACACATGTAATGGATTTTACAGGGCAGATGACTCCCATTTTGTTTTCTTTTTGATTTCCATTCCTTCTCTTTGTACCAGTTTCAAGAGCTACGATGCTGACGTGATAAACAGAACATGCACTTTTGTAAACATGCCTTCAGCCTTGAGTCCAGATGGAATCTTTGGTTTCAGGACCACCAATGATGTGCCTGGCAAAGCAGAGGGCAGAAGTTCAATCAACTTAGACATAAGACAGGAAGCCTCTAGATGGCATGAAGTACAATAGCCTAGTACTCACCTCCAAAACCTTCTGGATTCCTGAGTTCCAACTCTACCTTCACCAATTCCCAACTACGTATTTAGACACACCCACCAATTCCTTCCATTCGTCTGTTTCTTCATCTCTATGATGAAATTAATATGATAGGATAATATTAGTTCCCTGTCTCAGAGTGGCCTTAGCAACGCTCAATAAGTGGCTTTAACAACTTAGCAAGTATTTATTGAGCTCCTACTATATGCTGGGTACATTTCCATAAACATCTTATTAATACTTAACGTTCACGGCAGTCAATTGAGATGATGTTATATTTCTGTTTTTTAAAATAAGAGACTGAGACACAGAAAACTGAACTACCCAACTGAGTTCCTTTGGGTGGAGAGAAGGTGCCATCCTATGTCTAGTTCCACCACAATATAGGGGTTGGATATAATCAATAACATTTTCTAATAATCATAAATTCTAATTTTTTCACTAACATAACACTTGGATTCTTATTCATTTTGAGTGCTGAAAGTTTCTGCCTTTCAAATTTTTTATTTGTAGGCAGATCCTATCAATAAGTGAGAATTAGAGAAAATTTAAAATACATTTGAACAAAAATACTATGGGGGTGAAAACAGTTATTTCTCACAGCATGCTTCCTAAGCAGGGCTCTGACAGACAGTGTAGGATTCGCTTGGTAAACGCTAAGGCTCCAGAAAGGGATTAGAAAGTCGTCTTCCCCAAGGTTGTTTGTCTACAATACTAATTGTCAAAAGACTCAGCACCTCCTGTGCCTGCCAGAGCTTTTCTTTTTTGAAATTTTTATAGTCAGAAAAAAATACTGTAATGCACAAATCTGGATGCAAGTTGCCTCCTATTTAATTACATTATGGGTGAAAATTACCCTCAACGCTGAGCGTCTCTGCCCTGCACTTCAGAACTGAGCTGCAGTTGTGTCTCCTGTCTCCTGGTGCCTTGAGATTTTGCAGTGGCAACATATGTGTAATAGCAATAATTATGAAAGCCACTTTCAGTGTGCAGCTTCATTTAAATTCCAGTTTCATGATTCTATATTTGAAATATAATATTCAACCCTGTCAAACTTCCATCAACACCCAAATCTAAGTGGTTCTTCTGTTCACAACCTCAGGAATAAGAAGTGACAAAGTTGTGACATACAAAGACAAAGGCTCTGAGAGTCAGTGACATGATAGCATTGACAGGTCAGGTGACCTTGAACTTCCTTTAAGGGCTTTAGTTTGCTCATTTGTCAGGTGGGGATAATTGAAAGAGACTACTTTTTTCCAAGGATAAATGTGACGTTGCATACATTAGGTGAAAAAGCTAAGCTGATGGATCAAGAAGCTCACTATGAGAGTGACTAAAAGAATGAAGAAACTGATTCCTTTTTTCTGACCTGATTCTGGAGGGTAGGCAGACTGCACTGCTGCACATAGTCATTCCGGGGGGGGGGGGGTCTCAGGTTCCTTGCATTTGTTTCTTTGCCACTTGCAAAGGCAATGTCTTCATTGACACGGTCAGAGTTGGGTTCAGGCAAATCCATGTTCTAACTCCCAGGAAGAGAAAAAAGTGACAGGCTCGTATAAACTCAGTTCTGGAAGAGACCCATGTCAGTTCCACTCACACGCAGTGGCAGGGACAGTCACATGGCACACACAGCTGTCAGTGGTAAGCGCAGTCTGGCCAGGCAGCCACAGGCCCAGCCACACCTGTGGCTACAGGAGGAGGAGAGCATAGATTTCGGTGGATCAATAACAGTCTCTGCTCAAGTATGATTGTTAACAAAAGTAAACTAACGTTATTTGAACTTCTTCCACGATCTAGCTGTGTACACACCTTGTTTCATTATCTCAATTGACCTACAAGATAGATATCATTATCCCACCTAAGAAAAGAGCACCTCAAAGATGTCCTGCTATTTAGCCTGGTTCAAAGGGTTCATTCATAATGGTAGAGCTGGGATTGGAAATGCATCTATCTGATGCCAAAGCAAGGTACTCTCCTCTGCAGCAGGGTTCTAAAAGTGAGGTTTTCATGAGTTGGGTGGACCAGAGGGCAGCCTGCTTAGAATTTTCACATGGCAGCATTCTGCCCTTCCTCATGTCCTCCATAACTGTGCTCCCACCCAAATCCTGTCCGCTGGACCACCTCTCAATTTCTACCACATTTTGAAGACTTAGCTGCCTCTTTTCTCCTCTTCTGTGAGTTCCTCCTGCATTGTAGTTGATATTACAGAATTCGGCAATTATCATTATTTTACATCCCACTTGTGAATAAACCTTGTTCCTCCAGTGGAACTTCTGGGTCCATAAAGAGAAAGATCTCTCCTTACTCTGCTGCATCTTCCTCACTCCCTTCCCACCCTTGCCCAGGAAATGCTTTACAAATAGACACACTGAAATAAACAAAATCCAAGAGAGTGTCAGATCATGGCTTCTTAGACTCAGAAAAACCAGGGTTCTGACCCTTGTCTTTTCCTTGCCCTTTGATCGGCAACTTGGTTGGACTTGCTTAAGTTTATATTTTGGCTTCTTAATATTTTGATCACTCACTTGGGAACTCCTTCTGAAAGTGAAGAGTTCAAGCAAAGCCAAAAGCAAGATGGCAAGAGCCAGGAACGTGGCTATTTCGGGCGTCTGGTTTGCACTGATGGTGACTTGCAGCGGTGAAACTTCGGCTTCTCTGCATAGTCGGGCTTATCACCCGTGTATGTGAAAAGGGTGTGCAGCCACATCACCTCTGTAAAGTAAGCTGGGAACAGCGACAGGGATGTTTATGCATTTCAGCAGTAATGTACATAATCAATGGCTGACACTAGTTTGGCGATCAGATGGTAAACTGGGAAGTTAGGGGAGAAAAAAAAAGAGATTGCCCCCAATCGACCTCTTTTAATCAATATGTAGAAAACAGCTTATTTGGACCATTTAGATCCCAAAGGAAAATCCTGCCTTGAGGTACTCTCTCCAGCACATGCTGGGCCCCGTAGGCTTCTTCAGTTTCATCGACTGCCCTTTGATTTTTGCTTCTCCTGAGCTTCTGTTAAATCGAGCATCGTGTGTACTTGAAACAGATGTGTGCAGAGGGGAGAGGAGCCCCTTTGTGACTGTTGAAGACACTTGTTGGGCATAGCTGCTGGGAGCTGGGACTTCTGTTTTCAGGAGAGGTTTAGGACGAGAGGCCGTCAAACTAGTATTTTTTTATTTTTCCTTCGAGACTTCCACTACACTCCTGGGTGGCAGGGACAGCTGTGTGGGCCCTAATGTGGACTGCCTTGGAAAGCGAAGTGCAGTAGTCAGAATCTTGGCATAGATTCCTTCTTGGCTTCTAACTCAGTTATCTAAAAAAAATGTGCGTGGGTTCTTGTTAGACAGGTAGTAAAAATAGCAACTGTGTCAGATGTCATTCTTTTAAATTAAGCATTTATATCACATTTTACATTTCCAAAGTGATCTGGAAGCACCCAGAGTCTTTGTCAGTGACAATGCCTTTGTAAGCCATATTCGTAAAAGTATTTAACTCTCCCTTGGCAGAGGGAGGTAGGGACTGACTAAACAGGGTTTTAAGGTGTTAGTGAACAGGGGTTGGAATCCATTCCTGGGCCTGACCTTTGGTTAGCCCTTGATTTGTAGTGATCCCATTGATGGAACAAAATGGCAGAGACTGAACTTGAAAAGATTTTTGAGAGATTAATTGAATCTGGGCATAATTGGAACAAAATGGTCTTAGATAGATGGAAATTAGATTTCCCTAAAAAACCCTACCAATGAGAGATCCCACATTTGAGCTAAAATGTAATATTTTCTTAAGCGGGCGAATAAAAGCTACTAAAAACACAAGTGTATCTCTTGGGGTCATGATAACTACCTCCTAAAAAATTGTAGTGTAGAATACTCGCACTCAGAAATACCGGTATCTTTCTCCTTGGACGCTAGTGTAAAGTCCAGAAACACTGTGAATTATTTTTTATTTATCCCATTCTTTCCCATCCGGTTTATAATAATCATTCTATTACAAAGGGATTATTTCCTTTAGTGTACTATTCCTCTGGTTCCACCTTTGGTAATTGCTCACATATTCTGGGATAACCTGTAGTTCTCACAATTAAACATTTCCTAAATTTGTCCAGTAACTCTTTGTCTGGTGCTAATTAGGTTGCTAAAATTAAAAAATATATATATCTCTTCAACCCATGGTTATTGGTAATTTTAGCCACATAAATGCTTGAATCATCTCTCAAATGATTTTTATAAATTTCATTTTCATAGCCTGTCTCACAGAGACGTGTCTTTTCATTCATGTGTTCATTTGTTCGTTCATTCATTCATTCATTTATTCAACTAGCCAGTTACCGTTCATTGGGGTCCTCCAATGACTAAAATGACTAAAAGGCCAGGAGCTGTGACTCTTTCCCTTAATCCACAAGGCATAGACCTAGAAATGTGTCCCCTATAGACCTGATTAGTGTCAGATAAGTTTCTGATGATAAATGAGGGTTTGCCTCAGAAAATAGAAGCGACTAAATATAGAGCATTTCTGCAATTTAAAGCAGCTGATATGCCAGGCATGGTGGCCTGCCTTGGAAAATGAGAAACTAATAAGACCAGGCTTGTGTTCTGGAGAAACCACAGTGCAGATGGGCAGCTGGAGCACGCTGTGTAGCTGGCAGCCATCATACTGGACGGGCAATTGTATATCCTCCAAACAACACTCACTATAAGGTCAGTGTTGTTCCCATTTTATAGATTAGAAAACAACTTCCTAGAAGTATGCTGCAACCAGTAAACAAAAGAGATGGTATTGGAACATGTGTTTTTTGCAGAACACTCTGCTCTTCAAGCTGATTGCTCAGATCACGGCAGTGTAGGCAGAGCTGCAGAATTAGGACACAGCAATAAAACAGACTTGGCATTTCCCTGGTGAGTTCCTGTACGGCTGGACCCTCAGCCCCTTCTAAATCTTGCCACATGGATCAAAGGACACCATCAGACATGGGAGTGTTTGTGACTGGGGATGGGTGGGTATGAGGGTGGGCTGGGGAGAAGTGTGTGAGGATTTCACCTGGTTTGTGAATCGCTACCTTCACTGGCTCATTTATTATAGTACGTCTTTTCCCCTCTGGGCTGAGCAGGTGGGGAGAAATACGCTGGGGAGAAATATGCTGTGTCTGCCAGGGTAAGAAGCTCAAATTCGAATTGGCCATAAACCCACATTGCTTTGTACTCTCAGTTTTGTTCTGAAAACAGGGTAGTGTGCCTTTTATCTGCTACTTCTCTTGTTCTAGAATTGTTCTATCAGCCTAAAGTTCACCAGACTGGGAGGTCATCTAAGAATAATTCCTGGAGCTTGAGAAACCCAACAATCATTTGATTTGAACGAACCCTGAATATGACAAGACAAGCACCCTGACTTCTCCTTTCCTAGGTGGTCCAGGGGTTAGAGAGTTGAAGGAGGAGACAGTGTAACAAAGTAGGAAAAATCTGTACCTAAACCTGGGTGTGTTTGTGTTTATAGAAGAAACATAGCTTGGCTCATACTCTGGAACCCAGTTTGCTAGTTCAAAATCTACTCTTATTGGCTTAAGACTGTGAAGTAAAGATACTAAATCATAAAATAGTTTTTCCATGTTTATAGATTCATGGTTAGACCCTCAGTAAATTAATCCTGACCTTTGACTGCTTAACATTCCTCTAGGATGATTGGCTGGCCAATAACACTCAAATATCTGGAACCACATGCTTCTTCATATGTTAATGTTACGATAATTTTCCTAGTCACCTTGCTTAAAATCTGAGTGTCCTATTTGATGCTTCATTTCCTATTTTTTCTAATACTAAATCTGTGGTCTAGTCCTATTTTAATATAGACAAGACTTCTTCCTCGACTTCATGAAAGACATAGCTGTCTATTAATAAAAATATCCTCAGCATTAAGGCAGATTTGGGACAAGCACACTGTCTGTAAAAGAGACCCGCTACCCCCACAGCATCTGTGGTCACAAGGACAGAGAGAGACCCATCACTTTCTAGCCTCCTCATGCCAAAAGAGCTCAAGTAATTGACTTCTTGGTATTCTTTACATTTTCCTAGTTTATTGCTTATTTTTAAAAAACCCTCTTCTTGGTGTTAACATGGTTTCTTCCATTAATACCTTTTTTGGCCTATTGTTAAATATCTTTTAAAATTTTCAGTTACATTTGACATACAATATTATATTAGTTTCAGGTGTACAACATCATGATATGTCATTTACATAGCTTAGGAAGTGGTCACCCTGATAAGTCTGATGTCCATCTGACACCACACAGAGTTGTGACAATACCACTGCCAGTTACAAATACCATCATGGGGATACAAAGTATAGCATTTATGTCTTTGATCTCCATAGAATTTGAGCTGCTAGATGTTAAACAAAAAGAAAGTTGTGGTTTGCTTTATGTTGCCTGTTCTCCAAATCATAGATTCTTGGCACTAGTGAAAAAACAAAACAAAACAGATTCATGGCCATCTGATCTGAGTTTATACATGAGAACATGGAAAACTTAAGTAACTTGCTCAACGTTGCTCATCTAGAAAACCATTTATGTGGGCATCTGAACACCTGTCTTCTAATCCCAGAGATAGGGCTTTGCTTCCTTCACACACCACTTCTGCCTATATTCTCAGTTGCAGTGTGGGGAGCACACAGTGTGACTACAGAGTGCCTGCTAGTGTAGAAGGCCAGTTTTATGAGTAATTAAGACTGTCAGACCTCCAAACAAACGACCCATTCATAGAAGTCATAGGACCATAGAGGAGGAAGTTTGGTAAGGTCTCCTAGGTTTGAAACAAAGGAGAACTAACAGAACCTCAAGGATATGGCCTCAGTAACCCTAAGAAACGAGAAACGTTGACACAACAATACTAAGGAACTAGACATTTCCAAGGTAAAATCAGGACACAAGCCAGGACCCTTGTGTACCCTAGCAATAACCACAACTTCTGCTTCTGTAAACTGCTTGCTTGCTAATCATGCATAAAAGGAGCTCACTACAAGTGCAGGGCGTGACTCCCATTTATATCTCCCGCTTAGGCAGTCAGGAGTTCGCCCCTGCGCAGGTTAATAAAACCCATCTCGCTTTCACCTGTCTCCAACTTGGTCATTTGTCTCACGATCGGGATACAACAGCTTGCATGAGGTGGGGTGAGAGACAGGAAGAAAACACTGTGTGTATGGAATTATACTCACCTACTATCTCTATTCATCTATGGCACAGGTAGGCACAGCCTCCAATACCCAGTTTGCTAATTTGTAAAAAAAAAAAAAAAAGAAAGAAAAGAAAAGAAAAGAAAAAGGAAGGAGCCAGGCTTTTTTGGTTTTCTTTCTGCCATAAATACCAGATACATAGTAACCCCTCCAACCATCATATATTTATTGGATCAGTTCAGTGCCAGGTTGGTTAGGTCTTTTGTGAAGCTCAGGAAAAAAATCTGGTCTATATTAATACAACACTAGACCACAGATTTAGCATTAGAAAAAGTAGGAAGTGAAACCTCAAATATGACACTCAGATGTTAAGCAGGGTAACTAGGAAAGTGATGATGACATTGATAAACTAGGGGGCATTTGGTTCCAGGTATTCCAGTGTTACTGGCAGCTGGAGACTCAAACTTGAATGATATTGAGCCCAGCCCCAGGGAGGTCAAAGTCTATTCCACATTCTCCTAAGTCAGGCTCATTGAGGAAAGACAAATCTGAATTTGTAAAAAGTCTGATTTACTGAACAGAATAATAAAAATTGGGAGTTGGAAAGTGTCTTAATATATATTATAAGTCCCACCCTGTAAATTCAGAGATAAAGAACTGGACATCACCATGTTCTGGCTTTCTGGAAGTCACTCTGCCTCTTGCACCCAAGCCCCAGCCAGAATCTAGATTCCCAGACTCCCAGACACTCTTCACCTCACCTGGCTTACTGTAAAGTCACTGAGAAAAAATGGCTGAGTAGTTGTTCTCAGAAACTGAGACTCACATGGGAATCTTAGAAAAATGCCCATCCCTGGGCCCTGTAGGAACAGTGGGGTGTGGGCACAGCTAGTTTTAATTTTTTAAATATATTTATTGACTTCCAGCCAAGATGGAGACATAAGCAGTAGACACACTGTTCCTCCTCACACAATCAAAAGAAGGACAACAATAATTTAAAAATAAAAACAACCACAACTAACAGAAAATTGAACTGTATGGAAGTCCAACAACCAAGGAGTTAAAGAAGAAACGTTCATCCAGACCGGTAGGAGGGGCAGAGACAGACAGCTGGGTGGAGAGGACTCCCAGCAAGGTGGTGGCTGGAAGAGCAGGCAGTTCCACATTTGTGTGTGGATAAGCTGGAAGGAAGAACTGGGGAGTGAGATAGACCGTGAAATGCAGGGTTTCAGTGAGGGGAAAATAAAGCCTCAAAACCTCTGACTGAAAAAAACTGTGAGGGTTGAGGCAGTGGGAGAAACTCCCAGCCTCACAGGAGAGTTCATTGGAGAGACCCACAGTGTCCTAGAATGTACACAAAACCACTCATCCAGGAATCAGTGGCAGAAGGGCCCAGTTTGCTTGTGGGCGAAGTGGAGGAAGTGACTGAAAGCTGTGGAGAGCTGAACAAACTGCATTGTTCCCTCTTGGATCTCTCCCCCACATACAGCATCACAATGCATTGACATGGGTTGCCCCATCCAGGTGAATACCTAAGACTCTACCCATTACTACATAACAGGCAAGCAGAGGAAAAAAAAAATACAGCCCAAATGAAAGAATACATCAAAGCTCCAGAAAAAATACAACTAAGCGATGAAGAGATAGCCAACCTACCAGTTGCACAGTTCAAAACACTGGTAATCAGATACTTGCAGAATTGGTTGAGTATGGTTACAAAATAGAGGAAAAAGTGAAGGCTATGAAAAGTGAACTAAAGAAAAATTTACAGGGAACTAATAGTGATGGGAAGGAAATTGGGACTCAAATCAACAGTTTGCATGAGAAAAGAAATGAACAGTCGACCAGAACAGAATGAAGAAACAAGAATTCAAAAAAACGAGGAGAGGCTTAGGAAACTCCAGGACAACTTTAAATGTTCCAGCATCCAAATCATAGGGTGCCAGAAGGTGAAGAGGAAAAGCAAGAAATAGAAAACTTATTTGAAAACATAATGAAGGAGAATTTACCCAATCTGGCAAAGGAAATGGACTTCCAGGAAGTCCAGGAAGTTCAGAGAGTCCCAAAGAAATTAGACCCAAGGAAGCACACACCAAAACACATCATAACTACATTAGCCAAGATTAAAGATAAAAAGAGAAGCTTAAAAGCAGCAAGAAGAAAGGAGAGAGTTACCTACAAAGGAGTTCCCATAAGACTATCAGTTGATTTCTCAAAAGAAACCTTGCAGACAAGAAGGGGCTGGAAAGAAGTATTCCAAGTCATGAAAGGCAAGGACCTACATCCAAGATTGCTCTATCCAGCAAAGCTATCAATTAGGATGGGAGGGCAGATAAAGTGCTTCCCAGATAAGGTCAAGTTAAAGGAGTTCATCATCACTAAGCCCTCATTACATGAAACGCTAAAGGGATTTATCTAAGAAAAAGAAGATAAAAAATATGAATAGTAAAATGACAATGAACTTACAACTATTAACAACCAAACCTAAAAACAAAAGCAAACTAAGCAAACAGCTAGAACAGGAACAGAATCATAGAAATGGAGATCACATGGAGTGTTATCAGCAGAAGAGTGGGAGGAGGAGAGAGAGGGAAAAGGTACACGGAATAAGAAGCATAGACGGTCAGTACAAAATAGACAGGGGGAGAGTAAGAATAGTATGGGAAATGAAGAAGCCAAAGAACTTTTATATATATGACCCATGGACATGAACTGAAGGGGGAAATGCACAGCGAAGGGGAATAAAGGGAGGGAAATGGGACAACTGTAATAGCATAATCAAAAAAATATATTTTAAAAAATAAAAAATAAAATATATTTATTGATTCCAGAGAGAAAGAGAGGGAGAGAGAGAGAGAGGGGGAGACAAACATCTATTGATATAGAGAAACATCAATTGTTGCCTCCTGAATTCGCCGCAGCCAGAGACCAAACCTGTAACCCTTAAGCATTTATCCTGACCAGGAATCAGATCCACAACCTTTCGTTGCTTGGGATGATGCTCCAAATAACTGAGCCACACCAGCTGGACAGTTTTAATTTCATTTAAAATTTTTAAATTCTCACTGGAGGACATTTTTTCATTGCTTTTAGAGAGAGAGGAATGAAGAGAAAGAAACATGAATGTGACAGAGAAACCTCGATTGGTTGTCTCCTGGATATGCCTGTACCTGGGATCATATGCACCTGGACTGGGATTGAACCTACAACCTAGGTATATGCCCTGACTGGGAATCAAACCTGCAAACTTTTGGTTACTGGATGATGCTCCAACCAACTGAGCCACACCAGCCAGGGCTAACCTCTCTCTCTCTCTCTCTCTCTCTCTCTCGCCAAAATAGCACATTTCTTTATTTCAAGATTTAACATATTAGAAGGAAAAAAAACCCCGACAACACATTTCAGACAATATACTAGAAATAATAAATCAAAGTTTTTTTTAAAAAACTTATATATATATTCCCTTTAAGTGCTGTGCACTTTCAATTTTTCTAAGGGAGCCTAACCATTCCCCAGGTGAACAATAGTATGCTGTACATTTTGGTAATGAAAATTATTCACGTGCAGCCTCTATAAGAAACAACTGGGCTATGAGCTGGAAAGGATGTAAGGATGAATAAACATCTCTTGTCCTCTAGTAGCTCCATTCTGTTTGGGGGAGAGAGATGCCCTTGTGCAAAAAATAGGACCACTTGCATTTCAATCTTGCCAATTTATTCAGTAGAGCTGAAGCTTTTTATTTTGTTGCTGATTATTTCTTGAAATTGAGTTGGATCTTATTTATATGCCTATTATGTCTTAATTTTAATACTAGACTCAATTAACTTTTAAAGGATAGTTTATTCTGTTTTCCAAATGGAGTTGTTTTCTTCGATTTATTTGTAACATTGAAAAGTTGGATGGCTCTGGCTGAATATATTCTTCCAATTAAAAAAGCATGAAAATAAACAAACAAAAACTCGTATCTCTAAACGATGAGGAACCCAAACCCTGCACGTGATTGATGACAAATGCCTGCCAACTTTATCTGCCTGTCCTACCCCAACTTCGATCACTCTTTTATCATTCATTGGTTCTTTCATCCTTACGGAGAGAGTGTGAGTTGGGATTTCGGGGGTGGAGATGATTGTTTCTTACTTACTTGTAGTACGCTGTCAAATGGGTAAGGGGTAAGTTCCCCTTGGCCATCACCAGCGACCTAACTCACTCCATTCACACTAGTCTTTCTCTTTATCATCCTGCTGCTCTCTGTCTGTTCATTACATTATGGAGTTTATATAATTTTGTGATCTGCCACTATGGAAAACCAGGTTTAAAAATGTTACTAATAGGCATGATTTGGAAATAAAATCCTGTGTGACATAAACATTTGCAATGTTAATTTCATTAGTTTCTGGGTTAATTGCACATCTCAAATTAAATCTACTTGACTTGTATAAGACAAAGCCAGCCTGTGGGCTCAGTGGTAAATCTGTGCTATTCAGAATTCTTTAGTCTTGCAATTCTGCCTGTGGTTTGCTGTCCCTGAATGGTGTGGTTTGTGAAGTCAAGAGCAGACTCTCACTCAGAAAAAGCTCTCTGACAGGCCTGTCGTGATGCCTGAAATTGTAGCAGGAAAGATTCTTTACTTTGGTCTTCAAAATCCTGCTATTACAGATCCCATATAGCCACAGCAGTTCTGAGAAAGAAGAACAAAATTGGAGGAATCATGGTACCTGGTATCAAACTATACTACAAGGTCACGGTAATCAAAACAGCATGATACTTGCATAAAAAGGACATATAGATTAGTGGAACAGAATAGAGAGCCCGGAAATACACTCATACCTATACGGTCAATTAATATTCAACTAAAAAGGCAAGAACATACAGTGGGGTAAAGACAATTTAGTCAATAAATGATGTTGGGAAAATTGGACAGATATGTGCAAGAAAAAAATAAAACTATATCACCTTCTTACACTGTACAGAAGAATACAATGGATTAAAGACTTAAATACTAGACTCAAAACCATAAAAGTCCTAGAAGAAAACACAGGCAGTAAAACTTCAGACATTTCTCATTGCGATATTTTTTTCTGATATATTGCCTCAGGCAAGGGAAGCAAAAAATAAAATGAACAAATGGGACTACATCAAATTAAAAAGGTTTGGAATAGTAAAAGAAACCATCAAAAAATGAAAAGACAATTTTCTGAATGGGGGAACATATTTGCCAATGATAAGGTGTTAATATCAAACATTTATAAAGGACTTATAAAACTCAACACCAAAACAAACAAACAAACAACCCAATTAAAAAATGTGCAAATGAACTGAATGGATACTTCTCCAAAGAGGATGTACAGATGGCCCATAGACATATAAAAAGATGCTCAATGTGACTAATCATCAAAGAAATGCAAATCAAAACCACAAGGAGATATTATCTCACACCTGTCAGAATGGCTATCATTAATAAATCAATAAAAAGTGCTGGTGAGGAGAAAAGGGAACATTCATGCACTGTTGGTGGGAATGCAGACTGGTGCAGCCACTGTGGAAAGCAGTATGGAGTTACCTCAAAAAAAAAATGGAACTGCCTTATGAATGAGTGATTCCACTTCTCGAAGTATATCCAAAGGAACTCAAACTACTAATTCAAAAGAATATATAGACCTTTATGTCCATAGCAACCTTATTTAAAATAATAGCCAAGCTATGGAAACAATTCAAGTGCCCATCAGTAGATGAGTGGATAAAAAAGCTGTGGTATATTTACACAGTGGAATACTACATGGCCATAAAAAGAAGGAAATCTTACCTTTTGTGACAGCATGGATGGACCTGGAGCGCATTATGCTAAGTGAGATAAGTCAGTCAGAGAAAGACGAATATGATATGATCTCACTTATATGTGGAATCGAATGAACAAAATAAACTGACAAACAAAATAGGACCAGACTCGTAGATGCAGAGAACAGACTGACAGCTGTCAGAGAGGAGGTGGGTCAGAGGCTGGGTGAAAAAGGCAAAGGGATTAAGAAAAAAAAGCCTGTTATTAGAATGAAGAACTTCAAGAGCTTTAGTACAGTATTAATAGAAAGTACCATTAAAGAAAGGTAAGGGGAGTTTGTGATGCAAAATATCTGAGTAAAACAGTGAGAGGTCTCTTTTCTCATGGAGTTAGCAGTGTCTGCTGGAACATGCCTGGGGATATGTTGGCTGGCTAAAGAGGAGATTCGAGAAAACTTTGGGAACCTGGCAACAGGCTCAAAATGCTTAAAAATAAGAATCTTCTGATAAATGTCATGATAAATTTTGAGTCAATTTCAGGACTAAACTAATTTTTAACATTACTTAAGAAAATTTTTCTGGTGGATCCCCATAACAGTCCTTTTCAGTTGTATAATCATTTAACTTTTCAAATCAGCCATTTCATTACTTCATTAAGTCCTGTTGCCATCTCTGAGACGCAAGTGTTTGTGTTTCACAGCTAAGGAGATGGAGCCTCAGAGACCTTAGGTGACCCATCAAGCGGTAAACTGGGACCACTGCCTCCTCAGCTGGGGCCAGTGCTTTTCTCACGATTTTGCTCTTGGGGCCACTTCAGGTGCGGTCATTATTTGCTAACCTCCTTGAACTGCACATGAGGTGGGAAGGAACCAAGACAGGGCCTATGCTGACTCTTGAGTCTGAGCTCCTCAAGGGTCTACAGCAGCAGATCTGTCTGGGCTGCACAATAAGATCCCTGAGCCTTTAGGCTCATCTTGTCTGAGGTTTGACCTGGGCATTAATATAATTAAAAAACAAAACAAAACCATCCTGGGTGATTTTAATGTTCATCCATGGTGTAGAACCACTGGTCTATAGTGATGCTCTTAGAATGTCAGGGATGGCTCTTGGTCCGGGGTGTGTGTGCGTGTGCCTGCTCATACCCACCAGAAGTGCCTGCAGGGCTTTTAAATGCTCTACACAAGCCTCACTTCCTTGTGTGTACAAGGGAGATCTTCTTTGTTAGGATGTGGTGGGGAGGGGAGGGAGAGAGTGGGGGATAGCAATTGGTATTAAAAATATTCCTAGATGATTTTGTCAACTGTGTGTCTTCTGCATCCTATAAGTAGATTTTCAGGTCACAGGAAAGTGATTGCGAATCCATACACTGACTAACATTGTTCGCATGGCCCCAGCCCTCAACACAGGCGGCGGTGGGCGTCATCAGAGTGAGGAGGTTGAGGCTGCAGAGAGGAACAGTGCCCACTGCCGCCAACTGCCAGGGCGGGAGGAACAGCACAGCGGCTCCGGGGGCAGGACTAGACTTCACGGCCAGACCTTCAGGAGCTCAAGGGAGGTTATTGTTCCTGACAAGTCATTCTGCACACCCTTCAGGAAGATTGTCAGGTTCAGTCATTCACACAATAGTATTTATTGCATGTCCAGTATGTGCCAGATCTTTGGCTAGATAGACGCTGAAGAGGTAATGGGGAATGTTAACCTGTGGTTCCAGAAAGCTCAAGTATCCTGTGGAGAGAGGGTTTCAGAGGGTACTTGAAGTGCTTGTAAATGGCTCACAGAGCATCTCGGTTTCTAGCTAATGGCCCGCTAAGAAAACACTTCTCTGGCTTGCTATGCCGGTTTGCTGTTTGAGCTCCACACCAGGGAGACTAAGGCTTCAATATGCAGAGAGTTCCCTCTACTGGGCAGATGCATTATTGCATACGAAGGGCCCGGAGCCGACTAGCTACTAGATGGGAAGCCAGAGGGGCGTTTAACTTTTCTCAACATGCAGCGCAGCGTCTGTACATACTGATACTTGGTGCTTAATGAATGTTCTGGTAGAAACTTATAGACAAAGATGTTTCTTGCGGCACTATTTAGAATGTATTTAAAAATGAAAGTGACAACGAGTAAATAAGGTTATCTCTATGGTATAGCCAGTTAGAGTCAATAAAATTATGCTTTCAGGGCTTTTTAAATTCATTGTGGAAGAGTATCATATTATGGAAAACATAAAAAGGAAGCTGTTTAAAATTTTATGTAATCAGTGAAAAATAGATACAGAAAATAGTACTGAAGGAAATACTGAAAAAATGTTAATGGTAGATGCGTGATTTCCTGTAGGTCTATTTTTTTCTCTATAGTGAGAAGATACTACTTTTCCAGTCAGAAGAAGAGATAACTGAATTCCATGAGATAGTCATTCCGCTCCCAGTCTCAAGGCCTTTAGAATTCCCTGTTGCAAGTAGGATGAAGAATTCGTTGCTCCGTTTGATGTATTAGTCCAGGCTCAGGAACCTCATCTTTGCTCCCTCTTCTCTTTCTCCACAACTCACATTCCAGCCACCTCATGTCTGTATAATAGCTTGTCTTAAGAAATTTTTAAATTAGAAAATACATACTCAAATATAGAAAATTTGAAAAATTCTGCAAAGTATAAACAAGAAAACAAAAGTGGCTCTCATACAGCCGCTATAAAAAATTGTCAATGTATTTTTTATACAAATGAAAATGAACTTATGTGTATATTTATATTCATATATATTACATACAACATAGTTGGCCTCATGTAGTATAGATACAATTATGTACATCTCTTTTTTTACTCAATAAGCATGTTTTCTGATGATGTTAACATTTGTCGAAAATATTTTTTGCTGATAATGTTGCATTATCACGTGTTCTCCTTGACAATCTCATGGACTCCCTTGAATTTAAATATTTATTTCTAGCCCAGACTGCTCTTCTCTGCTTAATACCTCAGTATCAGCTATTAATTTGATGTCTGCTGTCATTGGTGTCCCATATGCAATGTGCCCTAGATGGGACAGTAACTTCCTTCATTCTTCCCAATTCTGTAATCTGAGTTCCTCTATTAATTAAGTTGCTCCTGAGAGAAACTCGGAAGTCATACTTCACAGCTTTACTTCCTGTAGTGGGCTGGATTGTGTCCCACAAATGACATGTTCAAGTCTTTACTCCCAGGACCTGTGAATGGGACGTTTTCTTTTCTTTTTTTTTTTTTTTTTTGGTAATAGAGTCTTTGCTTATGTAACCGGGCTCAGATGAGGTCATAGCAGATTAGGGTGGCCCTGGATTCCATGCCTGGAGTCGTTATAGGGGAAAAGAGAGGGAGACTCAGAGGAGACACACAGGGAAAGGCCACTCGAAGGTGGAGACAGAGAACTGAGTGGTGCAGCTGCGAACCCAGGAGCACTAAGGACTGTCTGGGGCCCTCAGCTGCCAGAGGGAGGAGAGACTCTTCCCCAGAACCTTTTCAGGGAGTGTCACCCTACTGACACCTTGATCTCGTACTTGTGGTCTTCAGAATTGTGAAAGAATACATTTCTGCTGTTACTTAAGCCACCAGGTTTGTGGTAATTTGTTATGGCAGTCCTTGGAAACTGAAACGCTTCCCTTCCTTCATGGAAGCCAATAAAATAGGTTTAGATCTCTCCGTTCCTACACATCCCCCAATCCCCCTTATAGCAGCCCTGGTGAGTTGTTAGCACTACACGCAGTGACAACGTCTTTCCCCACCAGGATGCCAGTCCGGTCACCTAGGAGGATAACAAGAAACCCCAAAGACCCCAAGTGATCTCCTGCTGTTCTCTTCCTGGTCACACTGCCTGACTTCTCCCTGTGTGCTCATTAGGCACCAGCTGGGTGTGGGTGGGGAGAACCTTCTTTCAGTTCTTCAAATGCCTTAGTCCGCTGGTGTCTTTAGGGGCCTTGCACAAGCTGTTCCTTTCCTTCTACCCTTCCTGGTTAACTACGAACCCCTACTCATCCCTCAGGTCTCAGAGAGGCCTCTCTGCTCCCTCATACCAGTTACATCCTTGCCGCTGTTCCTCCCTGCAACGTTCAGACTTGTCCTCCAGACCTTACCCAGCATGCATGTGCCTCTGCTTTTGTGGCAGTCCGTTTACTGCCTGTCTCCCCATTCCCCAATGTCCTTGCTCTGTGTTTCTATTGCACATCCCACAGCACAGAGGAGATGCTTTATAATGACATCTGAATGAAGCTTGCTCCCTCGAGCTGCATCTGAAGCTTATGGCGGTGGGGGCTCACTGGCAGACCACGCTCCAACTCACCTTGAGGCTTCAAGGCTTGGAGGGATGCCTGTGCTTAGATGAACTTGATGGGGAGCCAAAGCAAAGCAGGTCAGATATGAACCATCCCAGGAGGTCAGTGGTTTAGAGAGAGGGCTTGGAAACACTGTGCTTAGATTTGAATCCCAACTCTGCTATTCAAAAGGGCGTGACCAAGGAGAATCATATCTCTCACCAGTGCACTGAGGGTAATAGCGCTTCTCCCCGGGTTGTAAGGAGCAAATGGGGGGCTCAGCAGGACATGCTGCTTTCATCCTCAGCATCTTCCTTACAATGCTGGTGCTTTCATACTCCAAGGTTTGGGAGGGCCCTGGGGAATTCCTAGTAATGGGTCTTGGTGGGCTGTGCCTACCTGTGCCTACACCTTTGGACAGGCACTTTGTCCCACCCACCCGTTGCAGGCATGCAGTCTCTAGCAGAGGGAGGTTTGTCCACTGCGGGGGGCTGGGCTCCTGGTCTTACCCCGACAGCTTGTGTGCTGCAGCCCAGACCCAGAGCCAGCAGGTCTTGCTAAGTTCTCACACCCGAGAGAGTCAAGACCCTGGGGAGAAGCTGGCGGAGAAGAAGGGGAGAAAGTGGGCTTATGGGAAGAGGTGGGAAGGGTAGGTGTGGGGGTGGAGCCCAGGTGAAAAGGAATGAAATCCAGCATTTGACTTTGCAAAAATTTCCTGCAGGAGGAGGAGCCACTCAAAGAATGGTTCTCAGAGTGACAGACACCTGGGGAAATTGCCTGAAAAAATAAACTAGGGCAGGGGTCCCCAATCTCCTGTCCCCAGACCTGTCCAATTCACCGCAGCCGGTGAGCTTGAATGTAAAGAGCTTGAATCATCCTGAAACCATCCCCTAACATTCCCCCCTATAGAAAAATCGTCTTCCACAGACCCAGTCCCTGGTGCAAAAAAGGCTGGGATTGCTGAACTAAGGGATAGGCGGTGAATAAAAGCCAGCTCTCAGGCAGGCAGGAGACTGCCTGTCACATCCTTCCTTTTCATATTTCATGTTTGTATTTAAAGCTCGCATTCCAAAGACTCATAAAACAGCAGGCCCCAGCACTCATGATTTCCTGCAGGCCCCCTGGAAAGCATTAGAACAATGTTTCCTATTTAACAGGCTATTCAGGAAAGGCAAGATCAATAATTTCCAGGCAGACATTTTGCAGATGTGAATTTATGTGGTCCAAATACTCCTGGTTCCTGCCCTGTCTCCTCTTAAAAATGGCCACACAATAATGCTGCATTTTGTAAAGACGGGTATTGACGTGCACTTCTCAGTGTGCATGGGATGAAGGGAAGAAATGCTTACAGTACTAGACATCCTGCAAAGGATTTTTATATGGTGTCAGTTGCATCTAGCTGCCTTTGGCTATTGCAAATAAATCCCGTTATGTGATTTACAAATGGAATACCTAATAGAATTATTATTTTTAAGACCCTGGCAAATTAAACAGTACCTAATGCAGGTATCTCTAGATGTAATTGAAACTTGGCTAATTGGTCTGTGATAAACATGCACTATATATCTAGGACCTGGAGACTGAGATATAATCAGAAGATGAGTTTTCTAAAACTGCTGCTCTTTTGTGAGTGGTGTTGAATAATCGAATTTATTAGTAGACAGCCATTGTTCCATAACCTGCAGCTGGGGTTCCTCTTTTCTCTGTCTTTGAATATATTATTGTAATGATGCACCATCTGCTCTTTCTCCTGAGAAATTCACTCAACTTCAGAGAATGCAAATTAGAGAAGAACACAAAGCAAAGGTGTCTGTCATTTTTTTAACACCCATCCCCCTCATCCCCATTTCCCCCTTAATCCCGATCATACTGTGAATCATTAGCCTTCTTCTCCCTCAGCTTGGAGATGTTGGATGTCAGTAAGTGGAGATGTTTTCTGTGGGGTGGGGGATGGGCATTCCGTTGAGGCCACTGGGGGAAGTAAGTAAGAGGGGCATTGCTCGGGGAGTGAAGGGTCTGACCTTCAGTCCTGGTTTTATTGCTACTCTGTGGGTGACATTGGGCAAGTCACCTACCTTTCATAGGTCCTTTCTATTTATCTACTGCTGTGTGACAAATTGTCCCCAAATTTAGCAGCTTAAAACACAGATGTTTATTATCCCACATGACTACTGTGGGTTCGGAATCTAGAAGCAGCTTTGCCGGCTGGCTCTGGCTCAGTGTCTCTCATTGCCTTTGCCACCAGCCTGCTGAACATTCAAGTCACTAGCCACTATTTTTAATGAAGGCTGCTGGAAAGAAGAGGTGTTCAGAACAGGAAGAGGTAACACAATCTACTATTACCAGCTATTTGTGCTCCCTTCCAGACCAGCTTAACACGACTGGACTCCATCTAGCTGGCAAGCAGTGTGGTAAATGGAAAGCACCCGGAATTTAGAGTACCATGGCCAGGTGTGAAACTCCACTCCTCCACTTACCTTGAGAACTTGACTAGGTTACCTCACATCTCTGTCTCCATTCCTTGTCCACTAAGTGGGAGAAATACCTTTTACTGACAGGGTCGTTGTGACAATTAAATGAGATAATTTTTGTCAGGTTCTTGGTGTTCTGCCTTCTGTAGAAGGTGTTTGGTCTGTTAGCCTTATTCTCCCCCAACCTTGGAAATGGAGTCTAGAGGAAATCCACTGATAATTGAAGAATTAAAGAAGTATGCAGGCAGTGAAGATGCTATCAATGATGGTACTAAGCATACAACTTGTGTGATGTAGTTCATTGCAGCATCATCCTATCTTCACATGTCAGAGCTGGGAGGCAACTTGCCTAGTCCATTTTTCTTTGTGGTTACCCACAATGTCCTCTCAAGATGCGCGGATGTCTCCTTCATTTGCTCCGAGGGCCCAGAATGAATACTAGAGACCTTACCATTAGCAAGGGTCCTCTCTCAGCTTTCCCACAACATCTCAGGTGCTCAGTACTTGCAACTAGATTTTCTCAGTAGTGAGAGTTAGTGTGTGTTTTTGGGAAAAGAACTGGGTTTTGGGTCAGAAGATCTAGACTGGCACCTTGCCCTTGCCACATAGTCAATGTATGTTTGTGGATGAATCTTGGTCCCTCTCTGATCACATTTTTATCATCTGTAAAATTGAGGTCCTAAGAATATGCCTAAATACTTATCTCAACAAGGTATCATGAGGACTAAAAAGAAATAAGGGATAGGAAAGGTTTGTAAACTGGAGATGCCACACCATTGCTGTTGTTTCATTGGCTTACTCTCTTCAAGGAGAAGGTGTCAACCTTTATCACACAGGGTCTGGGATGGTGGAATGCTGGGCATTTTGAAGTCCACTAGGCATGATCTATAGAAAATGGTGTTCTTGGCATCTTTTTCAAATTGATGTTACTAATATCATCATATCCTGTAGGCAATCATTTGCTTCATGAAAATGGCAACATTATACTTGGGACAGCGCTTGCTCTGTTACAAACTTAAGCAAGCCAGTGATGATAGCTACCACTTATTGGGCCTTTAAAATATGAGGGATGTGGCCACACACTTAAGATACATTATTTCAGAACCAGGGTTGCCATGGGAACAATTCTAGGTGTAGGTGAATGGTGTTCTCTGGAGCTGCGCAGTGCACAACCTGCTTGGCCATCCACAGAAATGCTGCTCATGAAAACCCTTGGAGGTCTCCTTGCATGGGCTTTGTGAGTAGTCTCAGTTACCCCAACTTATGATGCAAAAACATGGGATTTGGGGGAATTAAGTAACATTTTCAAGGTAATAAAGCTAACAAGTAGTAGGGTCAGAATTCTTAAAGTCTATGCTTTTCTCATTATACTATATTTCATGAGTTTAATGGAATTGGAGATGTCTTCCAGCAAAAGACCACTAAGAATGCATCTGTAGCCGAACAATTTGGGAAGTTTGGTATTTTGTAGCTTGGGCAACATCCTTGTGTTGTCTAGATTCAGACATGACTGTAGAGTGGGCTTGTCTTTGTCTTGATCCATCACGTTCCCAGATGGCCTTGGCTGATGTGGATGTTCTGAAAAATTTTCTCTGTCCGACGGGAGGACCCTGAGGCCAAGCAGCGAGTGCCAGGCCAGATGCCAATGCTTTGTGCTTCCTTTCGGGCAAAGGTCTGGAGAGTGCCCCTTCCATTTGGTGAATGCTTTAAGCCTTCACTACCTAGCTCCAGACTGAAGTTCAACATTTTGTGATGGGAGAAGTGGAAGAGAGTGTAGAGGCCACATGGAGCCATTGAACTTGACCTGCCTGAGAGAACAATTGCTGGTTCTGGATATTTCACAAATAGTCCTATAAAGTTTTACTCTAATGAATACATTTTTCTCAAAGTACAACTGTCTGGTCCAGATGGCAGTTCCTTTGACAAGGTGTCATTTCACTTTTGTCGACTGATTCAAGGCAGCCTCGGTGGGGGAAGGTAGCATGAGAGCAGAAGAGGCATCTCTGTCGGGTCCTGCAGACACAGGCTGAGGCCCACCCATGACCTGGGAGGACTTCGCTGAATCCAGGAATGTGCAGGCGGCTGCGGCCAGCTGGATTTCAGAAGGTCAAAAGTCTAGGGCACATCCATACAGCAAGGTTGAAAACATAAGGATTTTTGAGCAGAGAAGCACAGCCTGGTGATACACAATGGTTTCCAAAGTGTGGTCATCATGAATGATAAGATACATGAAAAAAAATGTGAGCCATCTGACAAGGGCATGGTCTGCTCAGTGCCAGGAGCTATGGGTGAGATGGTGAGAAATTTTAAAAGATGAGATGGCCAGTAAACTACAGGCTTCATTTATCTGTGGTTTCAGGATAGTTTGCCTTAGGGAAATGGAGGCAGGCAAGCATCAGCCATAAAAGAAAGTAAGCAGATTAAGCATTTTGCTACTTCCCAAAATTTAGTCCCAAAATGCTTCTACAATGTGGCAGCCAGGTAGGAGCATATTTAGCCAGAACTACGCTCTAAAATAGTTCTAGTCTGCCCACAGTGGACACCAAATTTTTACTGTCATTGTCAGGATTCACCTGCTCTAAAATATTATTAGAAGATATTTGAATTTTTTAAATTCAGAACTTTTGAAAGATGACTAGAGATAACTTAGAAAACAGGCAGGTGATAGATTGGGAAAAGATGCTTACAATATTTAAAACCGACAAGGTATTAATAGCTAGAACATAAAGAAAGTCTAGACAAATCAGTAAGAAAAAGACAGAAAATTCTAGAACAAATGGATGGTTCAAAGGAGACCAGGCAATTCAAAGATGAACAAAAATGAATCAGCTAATAAGCAGAGGAAGAAAAGATCAACTTCATTAGTACTCAGGTCACCGCAAATTAAAACGCTGCGATGCTACCATGTATGTAAGTTAGGCAAAAATGGCCAAGTTGCACAATATGAAGAGTTGATGAGGATGTAGGAA
The DNA here is from genome assembly GCA_039655065.1 of Glossophaga mutica. Classification (NCBI taxonomy): domain Eukaryota; kingdom Metazoa; phylum Chordata; class Mammalia; order Chiroptera; family Phyllostomidae; genus Glossophaga; species Glossophaga mutica. Next base: position 61,080,771 of record CM077311.1, read on the forward strand.
GGAAACAAAGAGCACTTCTAGTGGGAGTACAAATTGATACAGCAATTTAGAATGTGCTCTGGTGGCATTCACCTAATTTAAGTTGGCATGTACCAGAAGATCCTGGGTATTTTCTCCAAAAAAACTCACAGGCTCATGGAATATTTGTGAAAGTGCAGTAATGGAACTGTCCATCATTGGTGGGATGGAAACATGAAAGAGGACAATGCCTTCTGTGGAAACTATGCAACACTCCAAGGCAGTGGAGTAATAATGTATAAAATTACATACACAGATAAAGACAAAGTGGGACTTCTGGCCAAGATGGAGGTGTAGGTAGACACACTGTGCCTCCTCACACAACAAAAATATAGAAACAAAAAAAAAACATGCAGTACTGACAGAAAATTGAACTGTATGGGAGTCCGATAACCAAGGAGTTAAAGTAGACACATCCATCCAGACTGGTAGGAGGGGCAGAGTTGGGCTGCTGGGCAGAGAGGGGTCGAAGCAAAAAAACAAACAAACAAACAAACAAAAAACAGTGGCTGGTGGACCGAGTGGTCCCACATTCGCATGCAGATAAACCAGGTGAAACTGGGGAGCAAGACAGACCACAAAACCCAGGGTTCCAGTGCAGGGAGATAAAGCCTCAAAACACTTATGGCAAACACCTGTGGGGGGTTGAGGTGCCGGGAGAGACTCCCAGCCTCACAGGAGAGTTCACTGGAGAGACCTACAGGGTCCTAGAACATACACAAGCCCACCCAAACAGGAATCAGTATCAGAAGGGCCCAGTTTGCTTGGGGGAAGCAGCAGAAGTGACTGAAATCCAGCAAAGAGCAGAGCAAGCGCCACTGTTCCCTCTTGGACCCCTGCACCACATATAGCATCACAACGCAGCAACTGGGTTGCCCTGCCCTGGTGGACACCTAAGGCTCCACTCCTCCATATATAACAGGCGCATCAAGATAAAAAAAAAAAATGGCCCAAACAAAAGAAGAGATCAAAGCTCCAGAAAAAATACAACTAAGCGACAAAGAGATAGCCAACCTATCAGATGCACAGTTCAAAGCCCTGGTGATCAGGATGCTCACAGAATTGGTTGAATTTGGTCTCAAGTTAGATGAAAAAATGAAGACTACCCTAAGTGAAATAAAGGAAAATGTACAGGGAACCAATAGTGATGGGAAGTAAACTGGGACTCAGATCAATGGAGTGGACCAGAAGGAAGAAAGAAACAACCAAACAGAAAAGAATGAAGAAACAAGAATTCCAAAAAATGAGGAGAGGCTTAGGAACATCCAGGACATCTTTAAACATCCCAACATCCGAATTATAGGGGTACCAGAAGGGGAAGAGGAAGAGCAACAAGTGGAAAAGTTATTTGAACAAATAATAAAGGAGAACTTCCCCAATCTGGCAAAAGAAATAGACTACCAGGAAGTCCAGGAAGCTCAGAGAGTCCCAAAGAAGTTGGACCCAAGGAGGAACACACCAAGGCACATCATAATTACATTAGCCAAGATTCAAATGAAGGAGAGAATTCTAGAAGCAGTAAGAGATAAAGGGACAGTCACCTCCAAAGGAGTTCCCATCAGACTGTCAGTTGATTTCTCAAAAGAGACCTTACAGGCAAGAAGGGGCTGGAAAGAAGTATTCCAAGTCATGAAAAGCAAGGGCCTACATCCAAGATTGCTCTATCCAGCAAAGCTTTCATTTAGAATGGAAAGGAAGATAAAGTGCTTCTCAGATAAGGTCAAGTTCAAGGAGTTCATCATCACCAAGCCCTTATATGAAATGTTAAATCTAAGAAAAAGAAGATAAAAAATATGACAGTAAAAGACAGCAAACTCACAGATATTAACAACTATACCTAAAACAAAAGCAAACTAAGCAAACATCTAGAACAGGAACAGAACCATAGAAATGGAGATCATATGGAGGGTTAGCAACAGGGGAGTGGGAGGAGAAGAGAGGGGAAAAAGGTACAGAGAATAAGTAGCATAGATGGTAGGTAGAAAATAGGGGGAAGGTAAGAAAAGTATGGGAAATGTAGAAGCCAAAGAACATTTATATGTATGACCCATGGACATGAGCTAAAGGGGGGAATGTGGGTGGGAGAGGGTGTGCAGGGTGGAGGGGAGTGAAGTGGGGGAATGAGACAACTGTAATAGCATAATCAATAAAATATATTTAAAAAACTAAATAAATAATAAATAAAACCAATGCCCTCCAAAAAAAAAAAAAAACAAGACAAAGTGCTCGGCCTTGGCTGGGTGGCTTAGTTGGAGCATTTTCCCTATGCACCAAAAGTTGCCGATTCGATCCCCAGTCAGGACAGGTCAGGATGGGTATGGGAGGCAACCAGTCAATGTTTTCCTCTCTCTCTCTCCCCCCTCCATTCTTCTCTTTCTCTCCACTTTCTTTCTCTCTAAAATCAATAAATACATCTTTAGGTGAGGATATAAATAAATACATACATACATACATTCATACATACATACATACATAAAGTTATGCTTAGTAAAAAACAAAACAAAAAAAACAGTAAATAGCAGAACAAGATATAAAGCATAATACCATTTCTAAATTAAGCACATATACAGACAGAACTACATTTTACAATACCTACAAATTTAAGAGGATGTATCAAATTCATTAGAGTGGGTGCTTACAGGAGGAAAGGAGGAAGGACCATGAGGGCGGTGGTTGGGATGAAAGAGAAAAAATGCAGTAAGGAAGCATGGACCAGGGCCAGGCCCCCTGTCTGTACATGGGCTGGCTCACTCCCCGGTTTAAGAGGGCAGAAGTTGTTTACTGAGAGCAAGGGCTTACACAGCGTGAGAAATTACCATATTCTATTCTATCACCTTTCCTGTGAATAAATATACAGCAGGCATCATAAATGGAGATAGAAGAATCAGGAAGTTTTTTTTAAGTGAATACACTTAATCAGGACTACATCTCTCCTCCTTCATTGACAATGTATTGTTGACCCCTCCTCTGTGTTCTCATTGCTCTTGCATTCATTGCTTTACTTCTGTCGAGTTGGCAGGGTTGCAGAGAATAGTGAGTGTCTGGTCTGAAATGACTGGGTTGTATTTTGCTGTGCATAACCTGCACCCACATTTTTGGACCAAACTTTCAGGAAAAAAATCTTTTGTTTTAATCCAGTTATTTATTTATTTGCATTTAGAAATAAAAATTATTATCCTATTCCAGGGTATTATTTTGCATATGGACATCACTGATTTCTAGAGTTATACTTTTAACACATAAGCATAAATAAAAGAATTAAAAACATTTATATAGATACAGAAATAGTACTACCCTTGTATAATGTGCATCCATGTTTTTCCCTCAAACGTTTGGGCAAAAAGTGTGCATCATACATGGCAAACTCTGGTATATAGTGTCTGTATCTACTCTGTGTTATAAGAAGCTTACTTCTTCCAATATGTTCTACGAAACATCTGCCATCAGTAAGTTCGCATGGAAACAAGAATGGCCTCTGGCCATGTATTTGTCCAGCACTGTGGGTCTTCCCTGCTGACAGTCAACTACTGAGGCCATGGGAAGGTCTAGTGCCTTCTAAGTAGGGGGTGGGGCATCTAAATGGGACCACAGAGGGATCTAATTTAGTCATATTGTGGAAGCCAAACATGGTTTTGGCTCTTAAGAATGGTGGCTAGCATTTACCAAGGGCCCACTATGTAACAGGTGTTACATAGCTCTAATCCTCACTCAACTCCTATTTGTGTAGACTTTCTCAGGTTCTATTCTACTCTCTGTAGTACAGTAATCCTTCTGTATTTGTGATTTCATTTTTCCATGGTTTCAGTGACCTACTGTCAAGCAAAGTCCAGAAATATTAAATGGGAAATTCCAGAAATAAAGAATTATTTTTTTTAAAATTGCATGTGTTCTGCGTACTGTGATGAAATCTCACGAGTCCTGCTCCCTCCAGCCCAGGGCATGAATTGTCTTTGTCCAGCATCTCCACACTGTAAATGTTGGATGCTGTACAGCTCCCCATCTGTTAGTCGCCTACTAGCGCCTGGGTTATCAGAGGGGCTGCGGAGGTATGGCAGTGTTTGTGTTCAAGCCACTCTTAGTTTGCTTAACAACAGCCCCAAAGTGCCAGTACAGCAGTGGTGGAGCCTCGGACAAGCCACAGGGAAGTCCTGAAGGCTACCATATTTATATAACAGTATTTTTATAATTGTTCTATTTTATTAGTTGTTAATTTCCTGCTGTGCTTAGTTTATAAATTAAACTTAACCATAGGTATGCATGAATAGGGAAAAAACGTAGTATATAAAGGGTTTGGTTTTGTGGTTTCAGGTATCCACTAGGGCTCGTGGAAAATATCCCCCTTGGATGAGGAGAGACTGCCATATTCTCAAATGCTGTAGCTGGCTCCAGTCTTCTGGGATTACATTGTTGAACATGTTCTGCTCGTTATCCCTTAAGTTATTCCTACATTTTCTACCTCTTGTAGAAGGTAAAACATTCCTGTCTTCTATGTCTTTCATGACCTTCAGGGAATGAGATTAGCGAGCAAGTCCTGGGCTTCTTTGGGTTAGAGTTGGAGTTTACCTAATCAACCTTTTAGCGTAGATCTCAGCAAGGTAGGTAGGTAGTTTAGGGGGAAGAACACTAACTAATCATGTGGTCTCAATGGACTTAGTCTCTCAGAGTGCAGCCTACTTCCTAATAAAATTGGAAAATACTGGGTTGGCCAAAAAGTTTTTTTTTTTTTTTTCAGTAGGATGGCTCTAGTAGTGCTTAGTTGTATTTAACTTCACTTAAACAGTTTTGTTAGATTGTATTGTGACAGCTAAACAAAATGATCAGAATTGAACTTTTGTGTAGCCATTTTAATATTGAAGATGAAAGAAAATACACAAAATTTTCAACCTATTATGCTTTATTATTTCAAGAAAGGTAAAAATGCAACTGAAATGCAAAAAAAAAGAAAAAAAGATTTGTGCTGTGACTGATCAAATATATCAAAAGTGGTTTGTGAAGTTTTGTGCTGGAGTCTTCTTGCTGGATGACGCTCCACAGTCGGTTAGAGCAGTTGAAGTTGATAGTGACCAAATTGAGAACAATCAATGTTACACCATGTGGGAGATAGCTGACATACTCCAAATATCCAAATTCATGAAGTTATTTGTGGAAAATGTGTCTTTTATCTTAAGAAAAAAAAACTAAACGAACTTTTTGGCCAACCCTGTGAAGGAACTGAGTGAGGATTAGAGCTGATGTATGCACCGCACCGGTTACGTAGTGGGCCCTTATAAATGATAGCCAGCGTTCATTGTGAGGGGCCCAGACCGTGGTTAACTCTCTATGCTATGGCTGCATCAGATCCACCTGCACTGGATGCCTTTCTTGACAAAATACAAACAATACAATACCCGAGTTGGTTTTCTTCTTGCTGGCTCTGCTGAAGAGGTTTTCTGTAACTGCCTTGCTCAGCTCCCAGGGAAAGGCTGATGATTACTGTGGGAGGTGGTATTTGTTCCTGCATCAGGAAACAGTATTATGTACACTTTTTCAAATCGTTGGGCACATCAAACTTTAATAGCTTTACCTCTGGGGACAAGATTCCATTATGATGGAGGAGTTCCCTGCTCCTAATCTCTATGGCTTCTTCAACACCAAGCATTGTCCTTACTTGAAATGGGGTTGGGGGAGGTTGTCGCTTGCCCTCTGGACTGAATTGTAAGACTCACCAAAGGGTTAACCCCATAACCTAGAATGGAGGGGTAGTAAAGAGCTTGGTGATAACACAACCAAATGACAAAGGAAACACAGCCACTGGTGTCTGGACAGCAGAGGTGTGGCAGTCTTCAGCTACACTTACCCAGGGGCCATCAATTGAACAGTCGCAGTGCTTTATTTTTCATTAGATAAAAAGGGTACATAACCTGCATTATGAAAAGATTAATTGATTTGTTTTGTTCCTGTATCTTTTTCATATCTTTCTCTTTTTCCTGGTAAATATGTAATCATTGTTATATGCAAGTTTTTTTGAGGAATGGATAGAAGTTCATGATTCCCCTTATTGGTCTGCCTTGAGCCCCCTCTTTAGGGACAGGCCCTTCTCTCCAGTGTTGACGTCCATCTCCCGTTGGATCACAGCAGCTGCCCACAGAGTGTACCTTATCCCTAGTACAGGTCCTACAGGACAACTCTGAGACAGGAACAAGGACTGAGAGTTACGGGCATGGCGTGCTCACAGACACACAGTGCTGCTGATGGTGTGCTGCTTTCTCCAGAATGGAATTTCTCCAGCCTGCACCCCTTAGCACACAGGGTGGGGGAGTGTGCGGGCCAGGAAGTGCGCCAGCTGGCAGTAAATGTGATTAGCCCTGAGTTAAATCACCAAGGAAATTTAAAATTTAAATAACCAAAACCCAAGGAAACAAAATCTGGAGATGAACTGCAGGCAGGTAATTTGCACATTGACTCTATAAGAAATTCACAGGTGATTGTTCTGAGGCAGAGTTTCGAGGGTTCATAAGTGCCTTAATAATCCTGTAGCCAAGCTTCCTGAGAAGAGACATCCAGCTTCTCAAACTTGCTGACCATGGAAAAATACAGAATTATACTCGAGTTGGTTGCCTTCATTTTTTGTTGTACCAATGGTAGTCAGTCATTAAGTGCCATTGGAAGAAGATGAGTGTGCAATTTAGGAAGATACTTGCATCTAACTATCAGCTTAATTAATACAGAGGGGTTGCAGTGGTAAAAAGGTGTATTTCTTCCTCAATTTGCTTCCTCTTCTCTAAGCTCAGGAGCCTGGGCTTCAGGGTAAGCAGGTGATCCTGAGCAGGCAGAGGTTATGGTGGGCATTACTGTTACATGACATCACTCCATGGCATCCCACCCCCACCCCCAGAGGTCCCAGTCTGTCCCTCTTTCCTGGAGATCTGCCTCTGTTTCTATCCCTTTTTGGGTGGCGGGCCTGATGCTTCTCATCTGTGTGCTTCTCATTCTGATTCCATCTCCTAGGTTTCTGGATTCACTCACCTTGTTTCTCGACTCCCATGTTCTTCTGTTGTGTGGGCATCCACTCCGATGTGACCATCGTCCATTCCAGACCCCAGTTTGATGTGAAGTTCGAAGGACTTTGAGGTTCCTCCTGGACAGGATATGTCAAACATGGCTGCCACTGAGAACTGCCAGATGGTCCTGGCAGATGAGAGCATATTCTAGAAGGACTGGGCCCGACTCTGGTTTTTGGTAGGTGATGGTCACTGCCGTGTTTGGTTGCGTGCCCCCTCCATCTCCTCTAGCCTTAGGCTTCCCTGCTGTGGTTCCCCACCAGCCTCTGGACTTTTTCTGATTCATCTTTCTCTTTGTTTCTTTAAAGGAGACTTTATTTTTTAGAATAGTTTTAGGTCCAAAGCAAAATTGAGCAGAAGATACAGAGAATTATGATATATACCCCTTATACCCATATATATATCTCCTCCTCCATTATCAACATCCCCCACCAGAGTGGTACATCCATTACAGTAAATGAACTCACATTGACACATCACTGTCACCCAAAGTCTCTAGTTTACATTAGGGTTCCCCCTCGGTGTTGGTTATTCTATGGATTTGTACAAACATATAATGATATAGCCACCATTGCACTGTTATACTGAACAATTCCACCACTCCCCAAATCTCCTGTTTTCTGCTTATTAAGTCCTCCCTCCCCACAACCCTGCTGATCCTTTCACTGTCTCCATAGTTGTGCCTTTTCCAGAATGTCCTATAGTTGTAATCATACAGCATGTAGTCTTTTCAGATTGGCTTCTTTACTTAGTAATATGTATTTAAGGTTCTCCCATGTTTTTTCATGGCTTGATGGCTTTTTACTTTTTAGCAATAAATAATATTCTGTTGCCTGGATGTGCCATAGTGTATTTATACATTCACCTACTGAAGGGTATCTTGGTTGCTTCTAAGTTGTGCAGTTACGAATAAAGCTGCTATAAACATCTGTGTGCAGGTTTTTGTGTGAACATAAGCTGTTAACTCCTTTGGGTTAATACCAAACAGTATGATTGCTGGATCATATGGTAAAGGTATGTTTAGTTTTGTAAGAAACTTACTGCCTTACAGTGTGACTGTACCATTTTGCATCCCCACCAGCAATGAATGGGAATTGCTATTGCTCTGCATCCTTGTCAGCATTTGGAGTTTAGCTATTCTAATAGGTGTGTAGGGGTATCTCATTGTTTTACTTTGCATTTCCTTGATGATGTATGATGTGGAGCATCTCCTCCTATGCTTATCTGACATCTGTGTATTGAATCATCTTTATGTGTCCCATTTTCTATTTGTCCAGGATCTCACTGGGTATTGGAAAGCCCAATCTCGCCCATTCTGTAAGACTAAGCTTAGGCTTTACTACTTCACTGGAGCCTTTTCACACTACCATAGAGGTCAGGGATTTTTATCTTTCTCTGGTTTTAAAGTCCTTAGCTTGTGCAATTTATTCAATCTGTGGTGAACCTTATTTAATAAATATATAAATATACAAATATTAAATATATATTCTCAGTTTATCTGCATAGCTAAACACATCAATTCAATTAGATAAATAAACAAATATATTAAATATAATCTATATATTTCAAGTCCCTAATGTGTGCCAGGCACTGTTAGATACACAGGGAATACAAGGTAGATAAAATGGATAGATTTGTAATCTATTGACTTTATTGACTTGGGAGAAGCAGTAAATAAAAAAGAAATGAGGTAATATCACATAACTACAAATACTATTAAAATAACAGTGGGTATATGATAGAGAGTGACAGAGGATTTAATTCAATATGGGACTTCTCAGAAGAGGTAACATTATTACTGAAACCTGAAATACAAAAAAAGAAACCCAAATACAAAGACAAGCAAACAAGCAAACAAATAACAAACAGCAAAAGGAAGATCTTGGAGCAGAGAAAATGAATGCAAGTTCTTGAGGTTGGAATAAATCTGTTGTGTCAAGGACAGGAAAGAATTCCAGTGTGGTTATGGTTGGAGCTCAGTGAGGGAAGGCACAGTGGGCTAGGTGCGGTGAGAGGGCCAGGAAGGGACCTGATTATGTAGTAACAGAACAAGAACATTGGAGAGCTTAAAGCAGAGAATGATTGATCCAATCTGTATTTTTAGAAGACCAGTCTACTTCTTGTGTGAAAAGTGGATGCCAGAGGTACAGGAGTGGAAGGGAGAGGCCAGCTGGGTGGCTGCTGTGGTATGTGGTCAAGGTGAAGAATGCAGGTGGCTTGCACTAAGGTAATAGATGGAGAGCAGGTAAGACATTTTCAGATATTTTTCAGAGACAGGAATGAAAAGATTTGGTGACAAATTAGATGTGGAGAATAAGGGAAGGAAGCATCAAGGTGTAGAGGGCTGAAGGAGGAACTCCTAGGGGTGGAGGGCTTGAGCACCTGAGTGGAGAGGGGTAAGGACAATCAAGAGTCCTACCTGGCCACTCTGGTGGACATCTGCTGTTCTTTTCAGCCGCTCGACACCACTGAACATTTCTCCTGTGGTTGAGGATTTTCTCACTCATGATCTATGTTTCTTTAAGACAGAAGTCAGAAACTGGCTTTACCAGAAGCTCTTATGGCTGGGCTGTACCTTGTGGCCCTGGATCCATCAGACACGCTGGTGAAACTCCAAACTGGCACCCATTCTGGCCATGGAGCCAGCAGCTTCAACCACTTTGTAGAGGCAGCAGTAGCAGAGATGTCGGACATAGCATCTGAGTTCAGAGTCAATGACAGGGTCTCTGCTGTCTGTGTCCAGTCACGGTCACAGCAGTGTCTCCCTTGAGTGGTTCCACAGTATGATCTGGGCCTTGTCTCTCAAGGGCTATTAGCCCTGAAGTCTGGTTCTTTTGCCAGCTACCTCCTACCCCTTCAAAAACCACATCTTCCTAAATTATGGGAATAGGATTTTTTCCCCACAAGAATCTTGAGTTGTATTGTCATGTTGAATTCAAGACACTTGTTAGACATGTAAAAAGAGATCTCAAACTGGCAATTGGAAATATGAGCCTGGTGTTCAGGGGAGAGGTCAGAGCTGGGTTGTATGTCTAAGAGGCGCTGGCACAGAGAAGGGATCTAAAGTCACCTGCTGAGAACACTGAGCAGTGATTGCGTTAAAGAAGGGGACTCATCCTGGGCTGCACTGGCCCAGAGCTCAAATGGAAGAGCTGGAGCCTGTGAGGTGTGAGAGGGAGCTACCTGCACACTGGGGCTGTCAGGAGGAAGCATCAGCACCAGAGCCAAAGGGCACCTTTCTGGAATGAGGGAGGGTCTGTTGTATCAAATCTAACCAAGAACCATTGTCTGCTGTTGCTGATTGTATTTTCAGGCAAATATTGACAATTTATTGGTCAGTAAATTAGACTATGGGGTTAGAGCTCGTGAAAACTGGGTATGAGTCACAGTTCTATGATTTACAATTAGCATGTCTTTGTGCAAGGTTTATGGGCTAAGACTCAGTGTGTACATTTAAAAATGAGAATGATAATGCTTACTTCAGAAACTGGTAAAAAATTGTTATAGACTGAATTGTTCCCCCTGAAAAAGATGTGGTGAAGTCCTAACCCCAGGTACCTGTCAATGGGACTTTATTTGAAAACAAGATCTGTGTGGATTTGATAGGATTAAGATGAGGTCACTAGGGTGGGGCCTAATATAATTATGGCTGGTATCCTCATAAGAAGGAGATTTGGACACAGACACAGACAAGCAGAATGAATGCTACTCGAAGTGCAAAGACTCACATACACAGAGAAGGGCTGGCCATGAGAAGATTGAGGAGGCTGCTGCCAGCCAGGGAGCTCCTGGGGCCTCCAGACTGTGGAGGGGGCTGGGAAGGATCCTCCCCTGGAAATTTGAGACTGAGCATGGCCCTGCTGACACCTTGAGTTTGGACCTCTAGCCTTCAGACTGGTGAGAGAATAAGTTTTTGTGGTTTTAAGTCACCCAGTTTTTAGAAACTGATAAAGATTTCGATACCAGGAAGTGTGGTGTTGCTGTAACCAATATTTAAAAATGTGGAAGTGGCTTTGGAATTGAGTAGTAGGTATTGTCTGGGAGGATCTGGAGGCAGTTGATGGTAAAAATCTAGATTACCTTGAAGAGATTGTTGGTGGAAATATGGACAGAAAGGGCAATTCTGGCATGGGCTCTGACAAAAGAGAGAAAAGCTATAGGAAAAGTTGCTATGATCTTAGAAAAAATATGTTCACATAATTATGAGCAGAATGTTGCTAGAAATAGGAACATTAAAGTGCTTCCGATGAGGTCTCAATGGAAATGTGGAACCTGCTGTTAGACACCAGAAGAAAGCTGATCCTTGTTCTAAATTGACAGAAAACTTGTCTAAATTATGTTCTATTGTTATATGGAAACTAGAACCTGTAAGTGATGAATCCAGATATTTAGCTGAGGTTTCCAAACAAAATGTGGAAGATGTGGCCTGATTTGTCCTTGCTGCTTAGCATAAAGGATCAGAGGAAGAAGATAAATTGAAGAAATTCTGCCTCGATACTGTAACGTAGAAATCCTACCTTAGTTTCCAGCTTGCTGGCCTGCCTTACAAACATTGGACTTGGCAGTTACCACAGTCACGTGAAGCCAATTTCTTTTTTTAAATTGAACTTATTGGGATTACTTTGGCTAACAAAATTATGCAGGTTTTCATGCACAATTCTACAACACATTGTTTGCACACTGTATGATGTGTTCACCACTCCAAATCAAGTTTCCATCCATCACAATTTTCCCCCCTTACCTTCTCCCACCTCCCTCTACCACAGCCCCGCAATCACCACATTGTTGTTTATGTCCTTGAGTTCTTTCTCTCCTTTTTTTCTTTTTTGCTCAATCTCTCCACCCCCAACCAGTCTCCACCCTTCCCAGCAGCTGTCAGCCCACTCTTTTTATGAGTCTGAGTGAAAAAATGTGAAGGGATTAAGAAGTACAATTTGACAGTTACAAAATAGTCAGGGGGATGTAAAGTACAGCACAGAGAAAAGAGTCAATAATATTGTAATAACTATGTATGGTGCCAGGTGGGTACTAGACTCTTTGAGGGGATCATTTTGTAAGTTATATAAATATTTATCCACTACGTTGTACACCTGAAACCAATATACTATTGAATGTCAACTGTAATTGAAAAAGTTTTTAAAAGACAGATTGTTCCTACACTTTTGGAGCTTACATTCTGTAGGGAGAGAGATAACAAAGAAACAATTGCCATAGATTCTTGCTTTTCACAGTAGTTTTTTTTTTTTTTATGAAGTCACTGTGAACATTATATTAATGAATATTGAATCATTGTTCCTAGAAGAAACACAAAATTAGGTTCCTGCTAGCTTCTGGTCACAGATTTTTGTCAAGAATCATTCAATAGTTGCTACGGTTCCCTTTGCTCCACTTCCTCGCCAGCACTTACTGTTTTGTCTGTTGATGTATTAATGATGGCCGTTCTGACTGATGTGAAGTGATATCTCACTGTGGTTTTAATTTGCATATCTCTGATGGCTAGTTATGTTGAGCATTTTGTCTTATGTCTATGGGCCCTCTGTATGTCCTCTTTGGAGAAGTGCCTCTTCAGGTCCTTTGCTCATTTTTTAATTGGATTGTTTATCTTCCTGGTGTTGAGTCATGTGAGTTTTTTATGCAATTTAGAGATTTACACAATGGAATACTGCACCGCAAAAAGAAAGAAGGAATTTCTGCCTTTTGCGATGGTGTGGATGGAACTGGAGAATATTATGCTAAATGGAATAAGCCAGTCAGTGAAAGACAAATACCATATGATCTCACTTATAAGAGGAGTCTAATGAACAAAATAAACTAATGAGTAACATAGAACCGGAGACATGGAAACATAGAACAGACTGACAGTGGCCAGAGAGGAAGGAGGAGGGGGATAATGGTGGAAAGAAGGGAAAGAGACTAGTTAAAGAACATGTATGAATGACCCATGGACATGGACAATGGTGTGGGGATTGACTGTGGGAGTGGGGATTGGGCTGGGTGGAGTGGGGCAAAGGCAGAAAGAAATGTGACAACTGTAATAGAATAACAATAAAAAATGAAGAATCAATACATAACCTTGTTTCATGTGTGTTTCTATTTAAAGACACCTTATTTAATTATATTGTTGATTCCTTAACACTGAACCCATGGCTATTAGTTTCAGAACTCAGCCTAAATGAAACTTATCTAACACATGTATTTTCTCCGTAAGGCATATTATAGTCTTTGTACTCTTAGGAACGGTAGACAGCACTTAGGACTATACTCAAGGCCCATGTTACACAGTGAAATCACCAACAAAAAGCATAAAAACATAAAAAAAGTCTGGCAATAAATAGACCGTGAAGAGGACACATTTATGGTATGGGAGCTGAAACAAGAAGGCAGGTGTCTCCTTATTTGACCCCAGCTGGGAAAGTGTGTGTCAGATGACTCTCACCTTTCTCTGCTCTCTGCATGTCCTGGAATGACAGCAAAAGCTCTGTGAGTATTGGTTTTCAGGTTACAGATATATTTTAGTGAGTGTAGAATCCGGGAATAAAGAGGATCAGCTGTACACCATTAGCTTTTTAGTTACCATTGCAATTGCGCTGATGATTACGGTGACACAATATTGTTTCCCAGGGAGTCTGGAGGCTCAAAGAAGCTTTTCTGAGAAAATGACATTAAAGCTGAGACCTACAGGAGAGTAGGTGTTAGCTGGGCTGAGTGGGGAAGAGTGGAGACCATCTTAGGAAGGAAAAACAGCATATGCAAGGATCCTAAGATGGGAAGAAGCAGAGCATACATGATCTGTTCGGAAAAAGTCCAACCATTTTTTTTAAAGATTTTATTTATTTTTAGAGAGAGGAGAAGGGAGGGAGCAAGAGAGGGAGAGAAACATCAATGTGTGGTTGCCTCTCGAGTGCCCCCTACTGGGGACCTGCCCTGCAACCCAAGCATGTGCCCTGGCTGGGAATCCAACTGGCGACCCTTTGCTTCACAGTTTGGTGCTCAATCCACTGAACCATGCCAGCCAGGGCCAACCATTGTTAATATAATGAGCATGGTTTGAGTGACATGCATGTAACCTGGCTGCCAAGGAGAGCAGACCGGAATGTGCATATGTGAACAATAATGACTTCACTGTACCAGTCAGTGGGGGTGGTCTATGCCATTGAGTGAGCATGTGTGCTGTGTAGCCATCACATTCAAAATGACTGAGCAAGTAGAGCAACGAATCTGCATTAAATTTTGAGTGAAGCTTGAACATTCCTCTGTGAAAACAATTTGGATGATTCAGAAGGCCACAGCCATGGGCAACTGGTGACTGGCAGCTTCAGCACCACAACATGCCTGCTCATGCATCATGTCTTGTGTAGAGTTTTTTGGTGAAACATCAAATCACCCAGGTGACTCAGCCTCCCTACAGCCCAGATTTGGTGCCCTGTGACTTCTGGCTTTTCCCAAAGCTAAAATCACCTTTGAAAGGGAAGAGATTTCAGACCATTGATGAAATTCAGGAAAATACAACAGGGCAGCTGATGATGACTGAGACAACTGAGTGAAGTTCCAGAGTGCCTAATTTGAAGGGGGCTGAGGTATCATTGTCCTATGTGTAATATTTCTTGTATCTTGTATCTTCTTTAATAAATGTCTCTATTTTTCATATTACATGGCTGGATATTTTCTGAACTGTCCTTGTCTTATTTCTAGGACCCATGACATCCCATGAGCTGGTACCTTGATTGGTAGGATGTAGGGACCAGATTGTACAGGACCCTGTGACTCCAATAAAAAACATTTTTTAAAAGTGTTAGTTTTTTGATTGTAGTTTACATTCAATATTATTTTAGAATAGTTCCAGGTACGCAGCATAGTGGTTAGATAACCATATACTTTGCATAGTGTTCCTCCCAATATTTATAGTACACACCTGGCACTATATAGCACTTGTTATAATATTATTGACTATATTCCCTCCACTAAGGGATTTTTGATCTTTATCCTAAAAGCAATGGCTATCCAAGCTAATGGGTGATACAGATTTGTGTTTTATCAAGGTCACTGTTTCTGGTTCAGTATAAAGAGAGGACTAGAGGCGGGTGAGAGGGATGTGGGGAGGCCAGTTACAAGCTTGTTTCAATAGTTGTGGAGGGACAGGACTAGGATGAGGGTAAGAGCGCAGGGTGAGGGTGAAGGTGGTGTTAGAGTCATTAGTGGGGATCCAGTGTGTGCAACCTCATGGACGGGGTGCTCATTCCAGAGGGCAGGCTCACTGAAGAAGGAACAAGTTTTTGCCAGACAAGTCCTGTTTTTGTTCTGGGGTTAGAGTGTCTGTGAGATATTGTGGTAGATGAGGAAATATGTTACCGGGGTTCCCCTTCAGTAAGGACGTGCTTCCAGCTGGTAGGAGGGCAACTGGCAGAGAGCTGTCCACTGTTGCCACATTCAGGTACCTCGGGGAGGTGGGACACTAATGGGCAGCTCTTGCTCTGGAGTCCCCTGCTGAGATGATGGAGCAGAACTTGAATGTAGCTGGACTTCTTCCTCAGATCAGGCCTCCTTCTTCCTCTTTCCCTTCACAAAGGTTAGATCTCTAAAAATATATTACACCTGACCCTATCTCAGGGTGTGCTTCTGTAGATTCTAACCTGCAGTGGATAACCAAGTGGATGTGTCAAGTCAGATACATAGAGGGGACCTAGAGAAGCTTATTCCCAAGTGGTCAAGATATGGATAGTGAGCAAAAATCTGTGAGTGGCTAATTTTGTGTAGAAGAAATAATGAAGAAGGAAAGGAGTCCTGGAACGGAGTCTTGACAAGCTCCAAGTTTTAAATGAGAGGCAGGGAAGGATAAACTAGAAGACTCTTTAGAGAGGTCAGAGGTTACTCAGGAGTGGGACATATCAGAAAAGTCAAGAGTATAAAGGGGTTATACCATAAAGTGCTGCTGAGAGGCTAGGTAAGCTGAGGTCATTGGCTGCCTTTGCACAATTGTGTGGTGAGCTGTTGAGAGCAGAAGCAAGGTTTAAGTGGGCTGTGAAATGAATGATAAATAAGGAAATTGAGACAATTAATGTAGATAATTCTTTTCAGAAATGTGGCCAAGAAAAGTAGAGAAGAGATAGAGCTATAATTAAAAGGTGGAAATAAGGTGGCAAACAAAGTTGGGCATATTTGAATGACCAGCAGGACAGCAGGCAGAGACAAGTTAGAAGACAGAAGAGAGGAGATAATTGACAGGATATGGTTTTTCAGGAAATGGGCCAAGAACATATGCAGGGATTCAACATTCACTAGGAAGAAGGAAGCTGGGTTTAACAGGAAGTGAGAGGATGGGGTATAGACGTAGGCAGGTTGTATGTTTGAAGCAGATGATGGGAAATTGAGAGCTGTTCTTGATGGTTTCCCAGTTTCTCTGTGAGGTTGGGAGAGGCAGTCCGCTGAGACCAAGGGAGCTTTCTGTGCGTGCGAGTGTCGGGGGGGTATGCTTTGGTTGAAGAGGACGCATGAGGCTTGATGCGGTCACCATGGGGAGTGGGAAATGAGCTGACTACAGAACTGCAGCAGGGCTGCACAACAGGAGGGTGAGGACAGCCCAGGTGAAAGTGTGAATGTTAGATTGTTATCCCAATGAGGTATCTTTTGGGCATTTTTAAATTTAGGGGAACAGCTGAAAATGTCAGTGTATTTTTCCTCCTAATGATTTTAGAGATGAAAGTGCTTTGCATAAAGCACATAGACATTGATGTTCCTAAATAGACAGAAATCTGAGTTCAACATGCATCCTTTCACCCTAGGATACCCCCTCTTCCTGGTCTTCGGATATTTGTTTGATAAATTCTTATAATAACTATATAACCTTTTTTTGTAGAGTAAGTTATAGTCTATGAAAAATGTTGATATTGCCCTTTGTCATTAAATCCTCTAACATCTTCTGTGGTAGATAACTTTCTCACCTGAGGAAAACAAGTGTATGCAGAGTTATGGGAATGATACATGGTCACATGCCAGACCAGGGACACAGGCTCAAGTCTTCTCTGTTTGAAGCATGAGGCTTTACACTGGTCCATCTTACAGCATCTCAGACACAAACTGGATTTGGGCTCATCTTTACTGGTGTATTTATTAGTAAAAAAATTAATTTTTTTCATGTTGTCTCATTCGTTTAACATTTTCTCCTGAGTTTGAATTTATGATCCATTATAGTAAATTCTCTTTCCTTGGCATCCTGAGCAATGACAGGCTTGGAAGAATAAAGGAAGTAATTGCCTTAAAACAGTTAGTGAATGATAAGCCTTTGTCCAGGAAGTCGTTCTTGTCTGTGTTTTGTCTGAGTTATGACTACTGTAATGTGGTAACTGGCACAACTTCAACAGCCATAACATCTCTTCAGTGACAGCTGCCTGAAAACTGCTTAACATTTTGAATGCTTGATGCAGCAAAATAAGGCTGAGGGGAAGGGAATTTACACGAATGCTTGTCTCTGTAGGTAAGAGGAATACTCTTGTGCCACTGAAGCTTTGAGAATAGTTGAGGTCACTGTAAAGACAATGAAGAATTTTAAGTAGGATGACTTGAAACTGGTGATTTGCAACAAGTCATATATTTCAAAAATAATTTTTCAAGTCACTCATTTGAAGTTTGTTTCAAAACATGATCAGTCTTAGCAGTTATTCAATACACAAGTAAGTGTCTGTACGTGCCAATTACTGTGATTGACATTGGAAGTAAAAGAGAAATAAGGCACCATCTCCATTGTCAGGGGCAGAGCCTGAGAGTGGGGCAGACAGATAATTATACTGTTAGTTATAATTATAACAGTGTGAAGATAAGGTAAGAACCAATAGAAGTATCTGTCCCATCATATCCCTTTATGTGTAGCCTGGAAGTGTATGTTATTAAATAAAAACACAAATATAGAAAAACCCTTAAACTGGTTTCCTCTAAGGTTTATTGGGGAGGTCTTTGCTTTTACTCTATTTCTAGAAAATCATTATTTAAATAATGATATATTTCAATCATATCAAGAAGTAGGACAAATATGATTCCACCTACACAAGATGCCTAGACTAGTCAAACTTATAGGTACAGAAAGTAGAATGGTGGTTGCCAGGGGCGACAGGGAGAGGAAAATGATTTTTTTGTTTGTTTGTTAAAGTACAGAGTTTCAGTTCTACAAGATGAAAATAGTTTTTTTGCTGTTTATCGGCCATTTAATGTTTTCATAGAGAAATATCTGTTTAGATTTTTGCCCCATTTTATTTTTATTTTCAAATTTATTTTCATTTTTAATTACAGTTTACATTTAATATTATTTTGTATCAGTTTCAGGTGTGCAGCATAAAATAGATACACTGAGCACAGAGATCTAAGTTTCTAAATACTGTTCTCCAGTGAGAGCAACCAGGCCTCACACAATGCTGAGGTGCATTGAAGACATAGAAGCCAGCTTGAAGGGGCTCACTGTAACATCTGGTGCAATTTGAGCAATAAACTAAATAATGATAATGGGTTATTATTCATCGAATTGAACATATCCATGACTTCTTACTGCTCTAAAAAATACTCAAATTTTTACCAGGTTTGTGGTTTGCCTTTTCAGTTTGCTTGTGGTACTTGCAAATCTAGTTTTAATGTGGTCATTTTTTAAAATCAAGCTTGTGCCTTGCAGTTATGTTTTTATGACATAGTTACAAAATCATTTTATGTACAGAGAACATAAAATACCTTTTTTCTATAGAAGTTTTAAAGTTTTGGTTTTTCATTTTTAGGTCTCTATAAATCAATACTATTTTTTGTGTATGGTGTGAGAAAGGGAGTCTCATGTCTATTCCATGTGGATAATCAAGTGTCCCAATATAATGCTACCACTGTGATAAAAGCTTTATTTTCTAGACTCTTTACTAGGATTTATTGACATATTTGTCTATCAATTACTATACCTTTTTATTAAGCCTTAATATCCAGTCAGTCAAATCCCATCAACATAACTCTTCCTCAATATTATCTCCTGGCTCTTTTAGCTGATTATCCTCTGTCAGAAGAATTCAAGTTTCCTGTTAAGTTCCCTGAAAATTCTTTTTGGGAATTCGATTGGACTTGCATTGAATTTATAGATTTCAATGAATCATAGTGTTCAAATCTTTTCATCCATTATCTTGGAATATCTCTTCATTTATTTAGGTTTTATTATATTTATTAAATCTGTAATTTTCCCCCTAAATATTTGGTACATCTTTTGTTAGGTGGTTGCAGTCCACTAGGTGAGAAACTTTTCACACTGTACTGTAAGTAAGGAGCTGAATGAACTGAAAAATCAATAACTATTCTTAGATGATTTAGACAGTGAAGTAACAGGGCAAACCATTGCCCTCCAAATTGGAGAGACTGACAGGAGACTCCAGAAAAGTTGCAACTTACCCGAGCCCAAACCCACAGGCATCAACCTCCCCAGGAATCAGTGCTGGCTTAGGAATCAGTGCTGAACTGGACTTGACGAACTGTGGGAGGCTCGGTGTGGACAAGTCTGAGAGTCAAAAACTCCAGGGACCTGCTCACGGGGGGCCCCCACCCTTTTGTGAGTTTCCCGTCCTGAGCTCTCTATCAGGTTCTCACAGTCCATATGAGAGAAAAGTCCCCTCATGCTTCCTGTGGTGGAGAAAGGGAGGAACCATTTTGAATTGTGCTAGAGTGCTCTGTTCCCAGCAAGATTTGCCATCAGGAGAAAGTATTTAACCACAGCAGAAGCTGCTGGGGTTTTCTCAGAGCCTAAGGGACCTGGGGGAAGGGAAACACCCAACTCTAGCCTCCTCCAGCCTCCCCCAGCCTTCCCCCTGGGACAAGGGAATAGCCAGCTCCAGCCCACTGCAGTCACTCTGTCCCACACGGGGAAAGGCGCTGAGAAGCACATGTGCAGTTCGCAGTTCAGGGATACTAGGTCACTGTCTGTTAGATAGATTTCTCTGTGTCTCTATTAGTTGAAAATTGCCTGGCTGCCTGAAGATACCTTGCCCCAGGGTCTTAAACATATGGGCCCATCCTCTTAAATAAAAGAAGCCTAGAGGCAGTTACTCTTATTCTAATGACTCAAAATGTCAAGGTTGAGGTCTTTGCAACCTTGGAGCTTCAGCTAAAGTATCGATTCTGTGCAGCTGGAAGCAGGAAGTGCACAAGGACAGACAGGGACTCCTGGGAACTCCTGCCCAACATATTTTCTTCACATATAGTTGGCAACATCAAGATGAGGGGGAAGCTGGAAAATGGAGTTTTTCAGCCAGTTTGTCAACCTGAGTAAAATCAGAGTTCTCTTACTGGTACTGGTATTCACAGAAACATTCTCACTTTTTTAAAAATAGAATTTTATTATTTTTAAAGATTTTATTTATTCATTTTTAGAGAGAGGGGAAGACAAGGAGAAAGAGAGGGAGAAAAACGTCAATGTGTGGTTGCCTCTTGTGCGCTCCCTACTGGGGACCTGGCCAGCAACCCAGGCATGGGCCCTGACTGGGAATCTAACTGGCGACCCTTTGGTTCTCAGCCCACAGTCAATCCATTGAGCTATACCAGCCACGGCCATTTTACTTTTTAAGTTAAAGAGTTATTTATATGCAGGAGTCTGGATTTAAATTTAAGGGTAGTAGGAAGACACTGTAGAATTTTAAGCAGGGGACTGATGTGATAACATTTATGCTGGAAAATTTACTCTGTATTCTCTCCAGAGGATGGATTGTGAGGAACCTGCAAGGAAGAAAACGTCCTGTTATGTGGCCACTGCAGGATCCAGGCTCATGTTCATAGTCACCAGGACAGGCAATGGCAGAGCAGATGAAATTTGGACAGATTTAGTATATACGCTGGAGTCCACATGATTTGCTCTTGGATGTTCATCTTCAAGTATTTCTATTACTTGGATGTGATTCTGGAGTCAGATGTTCAGAAAAATCACTGTAATTTGGCAATTTCTTTGCATACATACACTGCTAATTTGGCAAAGTTGTCATTTTTTTCTCATTCTCCATTCATGTGCATAAGTGTGATTCACAAGCTGTAGGGTGTAATTACTTTTCTGGATTAGAGAAGAATGAAGTGATATTCTATTTATTAAAAAGATTTTAAACATGCTTCTATATTGTGGCTTTTATATTAGGATTTAGACACAAGTTAAGAAAACTACTGGATGGACATCTTTTCTCAGGAGTTTTGGCAAGGTCTTGGCCTTCTGAATCTCTTCCATGAATTGCTTAACTTCCATTAACAAAGTTCCTTTAAAAATTATTTTAGACAGAGGGTAGAGGAGGGAGAAAAAGAGGGAGAGAAATATTGATGTGAGAGAGAAACATTGGCTGGTTGCCTTCTTCCTTCTGCAAGTGCCCCAGTGGGGGCAGAGCACAGAGCCTGCAATCCATGCATGTGCCCTGACTGGGAATTGGACCGGCAGCCTTTTGGTTTGCAGGACGACCTGCAACCAACTGAGCCACACCCACGAGGACTAACAAAGTTCTTAAAAAAATTATTTTTTGTGTTCTAGCCTTCCTGAGAGGAGTGGTATATTAAAGCCCCAACACTGTATTATACATTTCTTCATTAATTTACTTTCCCTTTCAAATTATTGTTTATGGCATATTGGAGAAGGGGGTATTTGCAATAATCAGTTTCAATAACGTAAAGTCCTTACTAGGTGAGAAGGGACTGATTCTGTTTTAGGGAAGACAGATTAATGAACAGAATGAACGGCACAGGTCCACCGAAAGGTGGCCTCGAGTCCTGGGGGCCCTGGCCGCTAGGTTTGTGTCCAAGGTGCAGTAGGAGCTCATGCCACAAAACGGGGGTAGACTATGCCAAAAAAATAGGAAAACAACATCAGGAAAATATTAAAAAAATGAAAAGCTATAGCTGAACTTTTAAAAAAGGAAAATAAACTTGGAACCACGAAGGACATCATAGGTACATTTGGACTATGCATTTGAGTCTGGATTTCCTGAAACCGGCAGGAGCTCAGAGTTGCAGTCAGTTGCTCAGTTCCTACTGTCAGGAGAGCAGACACCCATTTTGGGCCTAAGAAGTGCTGACTCCAGAACTAGGGAGTCTGGGTCCCTGTGCATCTGCTCTATAGCTCCCACTGACCCTGAGGTGCCTTCTTGCTAAAAAAACACAAAAGGAGGGTCATGCTTGAAGTGTCCTTTGGGGATACCCACCACTGGGGCAAGGAAGGGGCTATGTCACCAATGGACTTGGGCAAGTGATCATGTTGGAGCCCCAATGTGGAACTAAAAATACTTACCCTTTGCAACAGCATGGATGGACCTAGAGAGGATGATGCTAAGTGCGATAAGCCAGGCGGTGAAAGACAAATACCATGTAATTTCACTTATATGTGGAATCTAATGAACGAAATAACCTAACAAATAAAATAGAAACAGACTCATAGATGGAGAACAGACTGACAGCTGTCAGAGGGGAGGGGAGCTGGGAGGCTGCATGAAAAAGGCGAAGAGATTAAACAAAAACTCACAGACACAGGCAACAGTACAGTGATTACCAGAGGGAAGGGGGGTGCAGGGAGGTAAAGGGGTGATAAACGGTGATGGAAGGAGGCGTGGCTTGGGGTACTGAACACACAATGCAGTGTACAGATGATGCGTTACAGAACTGTATGCCTGAAACTTATGTAATTTTCTTAACCAATGTCATCCCAATGAGTTCAATGAAAAAAAGTGATGGCATGCTGTAAATAATCATGGTTGAAAGTCAAGTACCATAGCAGTTTCCCAAACTAGAATATCTTGCAACATTTTCCCACAGGATGTTAATATGTGTTCTGGAAAACAAATATTCTGTGATTGTTTGTGAAGTGTTGTGTTAAACATTTTTAAACAGGCTCCTTTCAAGCCTTCAAGTCTTCTTTCTGGGGTCATGAGAACAGATTCAAGGCAGATCTCAGGGCTGTTACTCCTAACTGTTTGCACAACATAGCCTTGAAAAGTCCACATTCTCCCAAATCATTCTGGGTGTCCCCTGGAGATGTCTGAATGGTTCTGGAGAGCCTCCTAGTGACTCTAATATTGGGCCACACATCACTGTTGCCCTTGCCAGACTTGGCAATACCTTCTAGTCCCTCACTGCACACTGCCCCTGCTTCTGCTCTTTCTTGCCAGACACGAGATCCTTTGCTAGGAGCTGCTTTCCTTCCCCTCTCTCCTCTCAGGCACTGTCGGACATTGCCATTAAAGTGCTGGAAATTTTAGTTTGCTAAGCTGCTTGGTGCCTGCTTATCAGTGATGAAGTGAATGGAGACAATTGCCAACCTTTTATAGACTTTTCACTATCTTAGCAGGCATGTATTACTGGTGAGGCTAAGGTTATTGGACCTTAAAGCCTGGCATTTTGGCTGCACCTCTTGTACCGAAGAAGTCAGAGCCCTGGGCTTGGTGGCTCAGAACAGGCTCAGGGTGTTCATCCACTGGGTAATTGAATTGGGTAAGGGCACTTACCCAGTTTTTTCGGCTATTTGAGATGCACAGAGTGAAAAGCTAAAGCGCATGCTCCAGAATAGCTCATCAGGACGGCCCTGCATTTTGTGGACGGGATGTAGATTGCCCGCTCAGCTGTTGCTTTCCGTTTGTTCGTTGCACAAACCTACAGAAACCCATGACACTAGTACCTCATTTCAAATCATGGGCGTCCAATATTAACAATAAAGGAAAAATGCAAACCAATGGGGAAGGAATATAATTTTCTAAGTGAGTGATTGGGAAAACGAACTCTGTAACAAGATCTGCCTTCTGACATTGCACTGTACACTAAAGTAGATGAAGGAGATCGGTGCGAGAGAGCTGCAAACTGCACAACACTGTCATCAGAGTACATACGTAGTCCAGCAGCTGTGGGACTAAGCTCGTTACAAATCTGGGACAGTTACTTTATTTCTCAGATTCTTATTTTACTCATTTGAAAAATGAGTAAATGGGAAAAATAATAGTGTCTGCTTTATAGATTTTTTCTAATGATTAAATTAGGCAGTGGCAAATACAAGGCACTCGATAAATGTTTCTTATTCTTAGCATTAATGTTCATAATGTAATTTGAAATCATCTGTTGGTTTTTAAACTATTTTTCTTTGCACAATTATTATTTTGAGTGGTAGCTCTAGGGACTATTAAAATAGAGTTCTTCGGTTTTCATAGTTTACTCAGAATGAATATAGTACCAATTCACATAAAATATAGAAATCTTGCAAGTGTAAGGCCCATTTATCCTTGTTGCCATGTCCTTTATGCTGTTTTGCTATGTATCAGATCTACATGGAGCCAATAAGTTGACATTATGATGATATAAGAAAAGGGATGTGTACAGCATGGTGACTACAGTTTCTTTAAGAGATATAAAATGGTGACATTAAGATAATCTAAAACCAACAAGATGATATCTTGCTTTAAATGGTCATATGTACTTTAAAGAAATTGACAGGAAAATAGTCTTTTTTACTTGAGTAGAGAGTTACACTTTGGATGGTTTCATTTTTTTGTGATGACCCCTATTTCCATCTGGTAGCATTTGCCTTCATCAAAGAACAACCAGTAACATTTCTTGTTACAGGTCTTCTTTATTTACCTTTTATATCCCACTTACTGTGTATATTCTTACATTAAAAATTTTTTAAGTCCTCACCTGAGGATTTTTAAAAATTGATTTTAGAGTGAGGAGAAGAGGGGTAGAGGGAGACAGAGAGAGAGAGAGAGAGAAAGAGAGAGATTGGTTGCCTCCTGTACTCACCCTGACTGGGGACCAATCCCCACAACCTAGGTATGTGCCCCAACCAGGAATCGAATCTACAACCTTTTTTGTACGTGATGATACTACGACCCACCGAACAACCTGGCAAGGGCTCTTACGTGTGTGTGTGTGCGCGCGTGTGTGTGTAAACATTAATCCACTTGATTATGGAACCTGGTGGAAGACCCTGCTCAGGGTATGATATTGTGTAACTTGGGTATATTCTGCATCAACCAAGGACTGAATCAACAAGACCTGGTAATGTATAGGATGGTGGGGTGAGTAAGGGAGGGAGAAAGGAGGCAAAGATGATCCCCAGCTTTCTTGCTTGGTCAATAGGGGTGAGTACAGTGCCATTTAATGAAAGAAGTGGGAAACTGGGGAGAGGCGAGGAGATCCTGAGATCATTTTTGCACACATGGTAGTGCCATGTCCAGGTGGTGCACCTCTGTCCTAGAGGCTGATGGACACACAGGTCTGGAGCTCAGAAGGGAGGTCTGCGCTAAGGATTAGAGTGACATGTGTCATCAGCAAATGGGTGATAAGTGAAGCAATGAGATTGCTCACATTCATTCAAGGAAAATATACAGAATGAAGAGAATCACTCTCATGGCATCAGTTAGCATTGGCAGTTTCAGTGGGGTGGCATGGAGCAGCCAGATTTCAGGGAGGAGCAGTGAATGGAAGGTGAAAATGAAAGAGTGAGTAGAGGAAACTCTTTCTAGAAGCTGGATTGCAAAGGAAGAAGGCCGAGGAGTTTTCATTTTTTCCCTTCACTCTGTGTAAGATCTGAGCACAGTTTTCTCATGTAGATAGGAAGAAGCAAACAGGAAGGATTGAGAGATATCCAATGAAGCACATTCTCCAAAGGTGGGAACAAGGTCTGCAGTACAGGTGGAGGTGAGCGCTTCAGACAGGTGCTGGAGCAACTCTACCACTGTAACAAGGATGAAAGGAAGGGTGGGAATGGCTGCTGGTCCCCAACCACAGGTGGGACAGTGCACAGGGAGAGAATTTCTGCCTGTCTTCTCAGTGAAGTGGAAGGTGGGTGCTGAGAGCTAAGTGGACAGGTGATTTAACAAGAGTAGATAGATGACTTTTGAAATAGCCACTATGGAGATTCAAAGAGAGAGTTAATTAGGAAAATAGTCAGATTGAGGAGGTGGAGACTGGGAGTCTGTGAATCTGTGGTCATAACAGTCAACGGCTCCTTTTTCCACTGTGAAAGACAAAGCACTGTCTGGAGAGGAATGAGTGGACACTATAAACTCTTCATACACTTGTACGTGTTTGTAATAGAAGTCTCCACTCCTTTTTCTCCTCACGAGGTCTCCACATCTGGTGATATTCAGCAGCCACCTACCGTCACTGGAGGACTGACATCTTTTCACCCATGTGGGCACTAAAGCTTTCCAAGTTGTTTCCCATCCATGGATTCAGCACTAGGTAGATCCTAGCGTATACCTGTCTGCGAGAAAATCTAGATGTTCATTGAAGCACACAGTTTCAGCAAAGTCATTACCTGAAAGAAAATACCTTTCCATTTTGGGAATGATCCCCATGAGACTTCATAGCCAAAGCCCTGTGAGCTCCCAAAGGCTTCTGCTGAGACAGAAATGCTTCATTCAAGGTATTTCATGTGGATATTTTTAGTAGCCATTGATTTTCTGTAGAAACTATACATCATGCTCCTCTGTTTCTTTCATTCATGTGCTCTCGAAAGCTTTTATACTGAGACTGAAAGGGAAAAAAATGTACTGCAGGAGACTCTGAGTGACATGAAAATAGAGATCCACTTGAGTTTTGTGGGACTCCCAAAGCATTGTCAGGTTAGGTCTGCATTCGGAGCCTGACCTGCTCCTGGAGGGCAGGTGCCATTTGCTGACAAGTGGTACTGGGGTAAACTGTCTTCACACTAAGGAACAGGATGGCAGGGGAACAGAGGTGAGAGCTGACAGGCTGAGACTAACAAGGAAGATTACAGACCGAATTAGCCTTTATGCCAATGGAGGAGTAGGGGAAAGTCGTATCCACTTAGAAAGGCAAAGGGCAACACGCAAGATGAAGCAATGCTAATTGGTTGTAGTCTAATTGGATGATAAAAGTAGAGCAGAGGAGCCACCAGAGTCTATTTTATTCACTCATGCATTCACTCACTCATTCATGGAGCAGGTGTCTTTGGGGATGGCCCCTGAGAAGAGGCAGGATGCAGAAACAGGCTGGGAGGGGATGGAGATCTTCTGTGGAGGGAGTGACAGGAGCCACGGTGGAGAAGCAACTAAATGGGAGTGGTTTCATGTGCTTAGAATGAAATGTATCTAGGAGAACAGTTTACATTAGGTTGGATAGAATATTGAGTTCTGGAACAAAGACTTCTTTGTGGGTTTTATAAGATGGCTTTTGCAAAGAACAATTTGGTAGGAATAAGAAAGTTGTATAGGAAGGGAGAGAGATTTTCGAGGACATGAGACCAGCCAGGAAAGATTTGGTGAGGCCATCTTATGAAGGCTAAAGGCCCTTGAGTCAAGGAAGTGATCGTGGAACTGTGGAAGAGAAGAAGCATATAAACAGAACCAAGAAGCTAAAGGTCCTGACTGGACATGACATGATGATAGATACACTGGGAACTATAAGGGATGAGGGACTGATGTCGCAAACCCAGGGGACCATGATGATGGTGGGGACACTGACTGCCTAGACCAGCGGTGTCAAACTCATTTTCATTGGGGCCACATCAGCCTGATGGTTGCCTTCAAAGGACTGAATGTGATTTTCGGACTGTATAAATGTAACTACTCCTTAACCAGGGGCAAGGAGCTTGGTGCTGCTGCTGGTAGAAATAAGGTGCCGGGCTGGATAAAACAAGATGGAGGCTGGGATTCAGCCTACGTGCCTTGTGTTTGCCACCTGTGGCCTAGACTAAAATTCTCCCTGATTATTTGCCAATATACCCTTAGTGATATCTGATATTTTTTCTGGTTTTTAAATTTACTTTGTTTTGTTTTTCTTTCCTACTAGACGATATGCTTCATGCAAGTGGAGAAATGATCAGTCTTCACAAATAGATCTCAGCTTCCTAGAGTGGTGTCTGTCAAATAACAGGTGCTCAACCAATACAGGGTGGGGCAAGAGTACACTTGCAGCTGTTCCTATGGAACATAATACGGTAATAGATAAATAGCAATACATGAATAAACTCTGTGTTTCTCGTACTCACAACTGCAAACTTATGTTTGCCCCCACCCTGTATTTGTTTAATGCATGCAGAATAGTTTCTGTTGGGAACCACTCTGCCTGGTTTCAGAAGTTGTAACCCCCCCCATGGCTAAGGCTGAGTGAGCGACCTTTGGACTGTAAGCCACTAAGGAGATGAAGCTTATCTCCCTGGCAGGAGCACCGCTTCTGCTTCATCCACAACTTGCCCTTGATGCTTGGACAGTTAGCCAATGATGGGTAAGGTTCCCTCAAGGGAGGGGTTGCCTAAGACAGGCACAATCACATGGAAGGCCCTCAAGGAAGGACTCAGGGGGCCACAGCAAAAGGGGGTGAGGAACCCTCACCCCCTAGCTATCCTGACATAGCCTGAGTCCTCAATCCATCTGGGAGAAGTTTCTTTATCTTTTGGCTTCCTGGCTCTGCTCCACTTAAGCCCGAAACATTGACAGAGGGTGGTGCAGCTTTGCGCTGGATAGGGTGGGCTCCCCAGGTGATCGGGCATAAGAAAGATTTTGTAAAGTCCTGTGAAACCTGCTTTGCTAAGAATGCTCTCATTTAAATGATAAGGGTCCGAGCAGGAAATGAGTTTGTCTCCCAAAGTTTTATAACCCCTCAGCTGACAGACTGTGACTCAGAATAAGCCCTCAGAATTCTTTGTATGTTATCGTTTGATCCTTACTGCCTAATGATTAATGAGCTTTACTTATATTCCTGTGTAGAACGAACCTAATAAAAGCCATTGAGGAAGGGGCTCTTGTCCCTTCTCCTTTGAGAGATCGGCCACCTCTCCTCCCCAAGCAGATCATGTCTTGGTAGTCTTATTCTCATCCGTGGCAGATGGGCGGGGCCCTGCGGGCAGAGGCCCCCCCCCCCAGTTTCTTTTTAAAAAATAGAAAAAATGACAGGAATAATAAGTAGTCAAAGAGAGAAAATAATTTTGAAAGTTATACTAAATTATGTAGCCCAAGTCTCACCAGCCAGGTGAAATTAGTGGTATGTTAATGCTTTTTGTCTCAACTTTTTAATCTATAAAATAGGGATAATGTTCCTTTTTCTATTCTGTGGATTTGAACATAAACTCATTTAATGAGTAGGAAAGCACTTTGGAAAATAAAAGTGATTCAAATGTCAGACCTCATCAGGAAAGAAGGCAGTGTTATTGTTTTTAATACGTTCTCTAGAAGAGAATAAAAGTATTCTGTTCTAGCTGTTTGCTTAGTTTGCTTTTGTTTTAGGTGTGGTTCTTAATAGCTGTGAGTTTGCTGTCTTTTCATTGTCATATTTTTGATCTTCTTTTTCTTAGATAAGTCCCTTTAACATTTCATATAATAAGAGCTTGGTGATGATGAACTCCTTGAACTTGACCTTATCTGAGAAGCGCTTTATCTGTCCTTCCATTCTAAATGACAGCTTTGCTGGAAAGAGCAATTTTGGATGTAGGTCCCTGCTTTTCAAGATTTCAAATATTTCTTTCCAGCCCCTTCTTGCCTGTAAGGTCTAGAACAGGAACAGAACCACAGAAATGGAGATCATATAGAGGGTTAGCAACAGGGGCATGGGAGGAGGAGAGGGGGGGAAGGTACAGAGAATGAGTAGCATAGATAGTGGGTAGAAAATAGACAGGGGCAGGGTAAGAATAGTGTGGGAAATGTAGAAGCTAAAGAACTTATGACACAAGGACATGAACTAAAGGGGGGAATGTGGGTGGGAGAGGGTGTGCAGGGTGGGGGAATGATGGGGGAGAAACGGGACAACTGTAATAGCATAATCAATAAAATATATTAAAACAACAACAACAACAACAAAAAAGTGTTCTGAAGTGAATTACATCTAGAAACTATGAAAGACACTAAATTTCTTTTTTCCTTTTGACATGATATTGTGAGGAAGAACATTAGTTGAATGCAGCTGTGATGTATTAGGCTAAAGAAGCACCCAGCTGGCCTTTCTCCAGTGAAATTTCCTCTAGATAAGCCTTGGTAATTATAAAATGAGCAAACTAATAATAAAAGGTGTAGTTTCCTGGAAAATAAATCTAACCTTTGTCACAGAGAGAATTGAGTAGTAATATGTCTTAGGGTTTTTATGAGACAGGGTTTCCACAAAGTTCAAACTAAATGCATCATGGTGTTTTAGAAGTCACAAGGTGACTATCTCCCAGCATGTCGTTGATCAATGTTTAAGGATTTTTGACAAAGAGAAAATATCCTTTGCTCTCCTGGGGCCTTTGCTGAGAGTTTCCTTTGGAAAAGCTGCCATCCACTCTGAATGTCATGAAAAGCTGACTCTGCTCCAGCTGCAGATTTGTGAGTCAGAGTCCAATGGTCACACTGGAAGAGCCAAGAAAGAAAGGATTTGGAGGAAGAATTTCAAGTAGGTGGGGCTTGACAAGACTGGGTGTGGAGAGGGCAGGCGATGCTCCAGGTCCTAGGTGCTAAGGGTCTCCCCACAGGGAGGACCAGGGCTAAGCCGCTCAGGGCTCCCAGCAGCAGCGGTCAGCGGGAAGAACAGAGGGTGACTATGTTGGCTGGACCACACAACATGCAATAGAAAGACCACACCACAAAGTAAAAACAATGCATGTTCAAAAACAATTCTGTAGCTAACATTCACTTCCTGTTTAAAATCACACCTGTTCTTGAGGCTGTTGGTTGTCTTTCTGTGAACCTGCCCAGGGTGGCTGTTTCTCTTCTCCTGATATGCTGGACACGACCTGGGCTTTGAAGTCAGACAGCCCTGGGTCTAAATCCTGGCTTTGCCTCCACATAGCTGTGTGATTGTGGGCATGTTATGCAGTCCTATTTGCAGTGGTTTCTTTATCCGTGAGATGGGGAATAGTGCCTTCCTTAAGGATTGAGGGAAGGACTAAAATTATCCAGCCTATCACATGACTCATGCTTTGTGCTCAGCGTAGAATTGTTAATACTCTCCCCACCTCCCCTACTTCTGCTGCTTCTCTGATCATTGATTCTGTTTCACTGACCACGCTAATATTTGATGATTACTTTTTATAGAAATTCAGCCATATGAAGTATTGAAAGAGAAAACAAGTATTAGATATCTTCATAGTGGGGAATATCCCAAATCCACCATCTCTTCCCACTTAGAGGTGGTTTATCTACTTCTTGAAACCTTTAGTAGGAAGTCAGCAACAACCTGCATGCTTGAGAATAAATGAAACAATCTCTAATCTTATGGATTTTCCAACCAAGAAAGTATTAGGGGACTTTTCTGTGATTTTATTTAGCATAGCAGCTATTAAAGAAGCATTTCTTTCTTTAATTAATTTTTTTTAGAGAGAGAGAGAAACATCAATTTGTTGTTCCACTTATTTATGCATTTATTGGTTGATTCTTATTTGTGCCCTGGCCAGGGATTGAACCTACAACCTTGGAAAATTGGAATGATGCTCTAACCAACTGAGCTACCCAGCCAGGGCAAAGAAAATGTCTTAATCATATTACGTTCTAGCCACATAATTTATATTACCTGTGCAACCCAATAATGCCTTTTTCCTCCAGAGATGACATCACAAAATAGCCATTGGCCACCGGAGAGTATTGACATTTTATGTAAGGTTCTTTACAGGTAAGCTCATATAATTTGCAGAACAAACACATGAAGTAGATATACTATTTTCTTTGTAAGTGAGGAAATGGAGGTTTCCAGAAGGAGTAAGCTCATATAATTTGCAGAACAAACACATGAAGTAGATATACTATTTTCTTTGTAAGTGAGGAAATGGAGGTTTCCAGAAGGCTGAGAGCCTTGGCTCATGGATACATAGTGAATGGCTAGCATTCACATTTATACCAGTTTGACTATAAATTCTTGCTTTGTTTAAGAAAAAAAGTTAAATAAGTCCAATCTAAGGGCTGCTTTCTCTGGGAAGTTCTGTTTGCCTAGCTCAGGGAAGCTGGACAGACTGCTTACACAGTCACTTGTCCCTCAGTGACACTGGTAAAGTGAGACTTTGCTGTGCTCTGCTTTTCTCCTGTTCTCTTTTCATCCGACTGCACTGACTTTCACCTTTTTACTTTTGATGCGACTGACCTGGCCAACAGCCCTAGGGCACACTGTCCCAGTTTCTGAGTCAAGAAGAAAAGAAGCTGCTTTATTTAAAAATCCTATGTCTGTAGTTTTTCTAGGGAGCTGAAGTGTGCAGGAAAGGTGACTGCGTGGAATTTCAAATTGCCTTAGGCAAAGGTATTCACCAAGGAGACTCCACAGGTGGAGAGCCATCTTCTCTCCAGCAAGATACCGGACAACTGGTGTGGGGGCCTGACCCAGGGTAAGAGCCTAGACTTGCCTTTGTCTGTTCCTCCCAGTCCTGCTCTGAGTTCACACCGTGGCTAGACACTGTGTCTTTCACTATCATCTCTGTTCAAAATGCCCCTGATCTGGCTTCTGCCTAAGTTTCCAGTTTCCTGGTAACCAGTCTGATCTAGCACACTATGATTTTTGAGTTAGTTGACTAGAGCGAGTTTAGTTTTCTTGCTTTGGATCCGTTAAGAAGCGGTTTCCTCTGCTCTTCCTTTGATCATTCTGTGGGCAGCTTCCAAGGTCTTTGCTAATTGCCATTTTTCAGATTGGCTGTTCCCAACCATCCCCTCTGAAGTAGACATCAGGCACTTTCTACCTCATCTATCTCTTCTACTCCCCCCACTCCAGATTTTTATAACCAACTACTTTTTTGTTTATTTACTGTTTCATTATTTCTTCATTTTCTCTAGGAGAGAAGCAACCTTTCCAAAATGCTTCCTCAGCATCTTTAGCACCAAGAACAGTGGTGCACTCTTACAGAGTCACAAACCATTTGTGAGTACATTACAGGTATCTGTTCATTTATATGAAATAGGGAATTTGCACTGAAAGACAAAACATAATCAGAAGTGTCTTTTTATGAATAAGACAAATGTGTGTGTATGAGGGGGGACCTAAAAACCCTAGAATTTATTTATAAAAAAATGCGTATTTATTCTTACATGTTTAACCTGCAGTCACCTTCCAAGTACTCTCCATTTGATGCAATACACCTGTGGAGATGTTTTTTTCACTCTTCAAAACAATTTTTGAACTTGTCAATTTTGATGCCTTTTAGTACTTCAGCTGTTTGTTATTTCATCTCTTCCACATCGGCAAAATGTTTCCCTTTGAGGACGTTTTTCATTTAGGGAAATGAAAAGTCACTCAGGGTGAGAGCAGGTGAATAGGGAGGGTGGGACACGGGGGTCATGCCGTTTTTGGTCAAAAACTCCTGAACACTCATCGTGGTGTGGGCAGGTGTGCTTGTAAATCAGCCATTATGAAATGGGCAAATGCACTGAGTCTTCAAAAAAAATTCATTGAAGCTGAATTCAGGCTGTCTCAACAACATCAGCTGGTACACTGGTATAGATTGGTTCCTTCCTAGAACACTCACCTGGTTGGGCGGGCGGTGGGGGGGCTGTACTATAAGGGGCCCACCCTCCAGAAGATTAATTCCATTTTATTGAGGTTCCCCCCCTCTTATAATCTATATGATATCTATCTATTTGTAATTAATTGATCAGTCAACCAGATAGGCTCTTTAATAACATAACCCAGATCATAATCTTATTCTAAAAACCTTTCAAGGCTGAAAAAGGCCCTGTAGGATTTGCTCTCTCCACATCCCTGGTATGTTACCTCCTGTCACCTTCCTTACTACACACTCTCAACCGCTGGCCTCAGGCCTCCCTGCCGTTGCTCCAACAGGTCAGGTAAATTACTGCTTTAGGGTATTTGCAATGGCTCTTTATTCTGCCGCTTAAGCTCTTTCCCTAGATCTGTCCTTTACCTTCTTCAAATCTTTGCTCAAATATGACCTTTTAAAAAAAAATTAATTGTTTTAGAGAGAGGGGGAGGGGAAGGGAGGGGAAAAGAGAGGGAGAGAAACATCACTGTGAGGTTGTCTCACTTGCCCTCTACTGGGGGCCTAACCTGGCCGGCAACTCAGGCATACGCCCTGACTGGGAATCGAACCAGTGATCTTTTGGTTCGCAGGCCAGTACTCAATCCACTGAGCCACACCAGCCAGGGTTCAAATGTTACCTTTTTAAGAGATAGGGCTAACATCCCTGTTTGTAATTTCAATCGATGCCACTGCAGAGTTTCCACATTCCTAGATTTCTGTGCCTCCTCATCATTCTCCATAGCATTTATCAACTTCTAAAATGTTCTATAGTTACTTACTTTATATATTTGATATACTTATTTATTTATTATTTTTAGTTGTTATTTATTTTTTTAATCTTTATTTCCATTACCATTTAGTCCCCTTATATCCCCAGCAATCACCGCACTGTTGTCCATCGTCCATGTCCATGAGTCCTTTTTCCTCTTTGCCCCATCTCTCCAGCCTCTAACCTCCCTGCTACTAGCTGCCACCGGCTCTCCATCTATGAGTCTGTCTCTGTTTTGCTTAGTTCAGTTTGTTCATTAGATTTCACATGAGTGAGATCATATGGTATTTGTCTTTCTCTGAGTGGCTTATTTCACTTAGCATAATGTTCTTTTTAATCTGTATTTATTGTTTATTTTTTAATCTGTATTTATTGATTATTATCTCTTTCTACTAGAATATAAACTCAGGGATAGGGAGAATAGGCATTTTTAACTTTTTATGTCACTCTTATATCCCAAGTTCTTCAAATAGTTTCTGGGATATAAAAGGTTTTCAATATCCTTTGTTGAAATAAATGTTAGCAAATTAAATGCTTATGTTCTGAGGAGCTTAAAGTTTGATGGATCCTATGGCTGCAAGTGATTGGTTTCTAAATCTGTTTACTATAACCTCAAATTTGAAATTCAACCTATATGTAGCCCTATCTTAGTGAAATTTCAAATTACTGAGGTGAATAAGATGCCTGAAACCTCTTTTAAAAAGAAAGGAAAATCAGTTTACATACATGCAAGTAAAAACCAGATTTCATTGGTGTAAATTAAGAAAACTAGGATTTAAAGGCAAATAAGTTTCATGAAACTATATATATTTCTAAATTATCAACCCATTATAAGAGCAAAGTAGGGTTTTTTTGCGAATAAATGATTTAAAAGATTTAACTCCTACAAAGTTTCTGAAATAATGCTTGAGATTGAACTCCAGAGAAATGAGAAATGATTCTTAGAAAAGTGAAGCCACATCTAAGAAACAGTGGGCCAGAACCAGCAATGCAATAAAAACAAATAAAGGAAAGCATACACACACAGGTGTGAAGCCAGCCTGAAATCCGAGTGAAGGGATTTACAGCAGAAAGCTTCATGATGAATGCATGCAGCACCAGCGTGAGTTCAGTATATTGTTCATGGAAGAATGTGGGCAAGCTTAAGGATGTGAAGAAGGCATCTGTCTTTCTGTCTTCAAGGAAAAAAAAAAGGCAATGAGAAATGCATCAAAAACCAAAAAGCTGTAAAAGAAAGCAATAGTTAAACTTTGACAAAAAATGAAGTGACACATGATTTAGAATAATCAATAACATTAAAAAAAGAGAAACCCTATTGTTTCAGCATTTTTGTTTATTTTATTAAAACAAAATTTACCTACAATGAAAAGTATAGCTCTTAGGTAGACAGATGTATATATATGTGTTACGTACATGCTATCATTCCAGAAATTTCTGTCATTCCCCTTTCCTAAAATCCCTGCTACCCTCCCAACTCACTGGCTACCTATGGGACACTGTTCTGTATGGTGTGAGCCCAGACAGGACCCATGCCCATGGATAGGTTCTCCCAGGGGGAATCAGGTCTGCATTGTACCTAGGCCGCTTTGAGACTTGCTTTTTGCTAAAACTCCATCACCCTGAATTGAGGCAGCAAATGTTTACTACATATCTTTAAAGTAACTTCCTAAAATCCATGCTAAACCTTCCAAGGATGTGTAACCAGTTCAACCACTTTTCCCTTTGCTTTTGCAAATTTCCTCCTTCTGTGATGTGATTAGTGGCATCGGCTTCTTTGTTTTCCGTAAAAGGTAACCACCTAAAGCGAACCTCTGCATAGAAAATGAAGACCGTCATGTAATGTGGCCAGAAAAGCAATAAAAGCTTGTCAAGGCAAGGACTGAGGCTTTTCTCCTCTTGACAGAGAAGCTGCGCTGTCCCTATTCCTCCACAGGACTCAGTAGTGCGTGTGAATTTGTATCGTATCTCATCCACAATGCAGCGGACACTGCTTCCCGCCCGTTGTTCGAGTCAGCTACCTGTGTTCTGTTTCTTTTACCATAGATTAGAACTTTATTTAAGTGGAATACAGCATTCTTTGGTTTTCATTTTTTGAATCAGTATAGTTTTTTTTAAGATTTAAGCATGTTGCTGCTCATATTCATACTTTGTTCACTTTTATTGCTTGATAAGACTTTAATATATATATATATTACAATTTGCTTCTTCTTTCTCCTATTGACGGACATTTTGGCTGCGGCTGGTTTTGGGATAATTTGTATGAAGCTGCTATGAACATTCTTACACAGATATTTTGGGGGTCATTTGTATTTATGTCATTTAGGTAAATACACAGGACTGGAATTGCTGAGTCATAGGATAGGTATATCTCCAATCTTATAAGAAATTGATTAACAGTTTTGCAAAGTCCATTTTATGTTCCTAACAGTAATATAATGTGAAATTTCAGATTGTTCCACATCCCTGCCAACATTTACCCAACTGCTATTGGTTCAACCAACCAAATCTGACATTCAACCAACATTTAGACCAACTGCTGTTTGTTTGTAAAATTTTAGCCATTCTAGTGAGTTAGTGGTGCTGTTTCATCATGGTTTTAGTTTCACTTTTTCCCCTGCTAATTGACTAACTTATCTTTCTTTTGGAAGTGTCT
Organism: Glossophaga mutica; assembly: GCA_039655065.1. Lineage (NCBI taxonomy): Eukaryota > Metazoa > Chordata > Mammalia > Chiroptera > Phyllostomidae > Glossophaga > Glossophaga mutica. The sequence goes on from CM077311.1 coordinate 61,117,655, forward strand.
GTTCAAGTTATTGCCCATTTAAAAAACTGAGCTGTCTTTTTCTATTAAGTATAGTGATTTGTAATACATTCTGGAGAATAGCTCTTTATTAGAAATATGGATTGTGAGAGTTGTTCCTCTGTCCGTGGTTTACCTGTTCAATCTCTTAGAGTTTGTGATGAGTTAAAGTATTCATTTTCATGAAATGGAATTTATCAATATATTTGTATGATTTGTGCTTTCTATGTCCTAAGAAATCTTTGCTTATTCCAAGATCACGAAGGTATCCTCCTATGTTTTCTTATAGAAGCTTTTTGATTTTTGCTTTTTCATTTGTCTATGATCTATCTAAAATTAATTTTTACATATGGTGTAAGATAGGGTTTAGGGTTCAATCATATAAAAATCTAGTTTTTTCATTGCTTCTCTGCCTTTTGGCTAAGATCAAGTGTAAATATCTAGTTGTTTCAGTATCACTTATTAAAATTTCTTTCCCCAATGAATTGCTTTGGTGGTTTTATAAGTGGGTGATTTCTGTACTCTTTTCTGTCCCCTTGATCTATTTGTCAGCAGATTGGGAGGAGGCAATTGATTTTTGTTCACTTAATGATTTTTGTTCATTTAGTATTACATTTTTTTTTGTGTGGATCTAATAAGAGTATAATCTAAAAACTGTAATTACTATTTATTGCTTCTGTTTTCTAGCTATCAATGTGTGGGAACATTTTAATTATCTTTAATTTTTAATTATTTTTTTAATTTTTAAAGACAAATTGTCTTTTATTTTCTTTCTTTTTAAAAATTTTTGACTTTACTGGGGTGACATTGGTTAATAAAATTATATAGGTCTCAGGTGTAGTGTTCCATAGTACATCATCTGTACACTGTATCGTGTGTTCACCATCCCAAGTCAAGTCTCCTTCTATCACCTTTTATCCCTCCTTTACTTTCTACCTCCCCTCCTTTCCCTCTGGTAATTACCACACTGTTGTCTGTGTTTATGAGTTGAGTTTTTCTTTTTTCTTAATCCTTTCACCTTTTTCACCTAGCTCTCAACCCCTTCCGCTTTGACAGCTGTGAGTCTGTATCCATGAGTCTGTTTCTATTTTGTTTGTTAGTTTATTTTCTTCATTAGATTCCACATATAAATGAGATCATATGGTATTTGTTTTTCTCTGACTACCTTACTTCATTCAGCATGACAATCTCCAGTTCCATTCATGCTGTTTCAAAGAGTAATATTTTTCTTTACTTTTCTCTTTTTTCTTCTCTTGTCTTCTCTTCTCTTGTCTTCTCTTCTCTTCAAGTAGTATTCCATTGTGTAAATTTACCACACATCCATTCATCTACTAACGGGCCCCTGGGCTGCTTCCAAATCTTGACTATAGTAAATAATGCTGCAATTAACACAGGGGTACACATTTCTTTCAATTAATATTTTGGATTTCTTCCCAAATTTCCAGAAGTGGAGTTGCTGGATTATAAGGCAATCCTATTTTTAATTTTTTGAGGAAACTCCATACTGCTTTCCACAGTAGCTGTACCAGTCTGTGTTCCCGCCAAGAGTACAAAAAGATTCCCTTTTTTTCCACATCCTCATCAACACTTGTTTGTAGATTTATTGATGTGAAATTATTTAATTCTCTGAAAAAATTTCAGTTTAAGTGAAGAAAAGTTGCTTGATGACATCATTTCTAAGAGCTCAGTGATTTTCATTTCTCTAGTTGTTAGACTTTGTCCTCTAATTCAGATTATTATTTCTGCAAAATTCCAACCCGTCCTTTCCTTAGTGGGAAGCAGAGAGTCTGGTGTAATCCATGTTTTCTGTGTGTAATCAGATTTATGTGGGTCCAAGAAAACAGGGATGCTTGAGGTCTCTCTGGCGGCCTCATACTGATGAGAATCTGCTTTCACCTGATTTAATGGTTCCTCTAATTGAGCCACTGAGTGCAAAAACGATAGCTGAGAGCACCTTCCCTTCTCTGTGGCATTTGTGGCTTCCTGAATCGTTAAGCTGGGGCTAGGATAAAATTTCTTATTGTAACTCATAAGTCCCCTGTGTTACCAATCTGCAACCATGAAATAGGTTATACTTCCTTTCCGTAGCTTTTTTACCAGCACAAACTCCCACTAACTTGCTCAATATTAGTCCTTCCCTGAACCTGGTGATTTCTGGGTACCCTGGAATCAAATTCCTTAAATATCTCTTTCTGGTTCCCTGAATTTGTCAACATGCTGCTTCTGAAGCTTATAATATAGTTGAGCTTCTGGTTCTCTCTCTTTTTCTTGGCCATTAAGAGGTATAATACTAATCCAAATTCCCCTAAATATAACTGAGACCATGACTATGACTTTTAACAAGGCTTTGCTAAAGACTTGGGGCGATTGAAACGTGATTCAGAGCTATCACAAATGGACACTAAGGCCACACAGGCAAGTCTGACAAAAGTTCCTTAGCACGTAGGTCTCCTATTTACTTGGAATAGAAGGCCTGCTTTCATTGGGAAGGGACATGTTTACCTCTCTCCTTGGGGTTGCTCTAAATGTTAACATTCCTTGGAGTCCAGGTCTCCAGGAACACAGTTCTGTAATACTGCATCTGTCTATTGCAGTGCATGTTCTCCACCGAAAGCCAAGGCTAATTTGTTTATTTTCCTTTCTTTGTTGTTTTTTTCCCTAATCTTCTGAGTCCAGAAATTTCATTACTATGTATCTAATTATGGGGCAAGGGTCCCTTTTTTTTTTTCATTAGTTGCCTGTCATTCTTTGAAATAAAGATTCTTTTCTTCAGCTCTGAGAAATTTTCTTCTGGTAGGTTTTAAATGATTTCTACTTCTCCAAGATCTCGGTTCTTCTCTTTTGGAATTCCCCTTAGATGGATTCTGAGCCTTCATCCCTCTTCTCTGCCATTAACTTTTTCTTCATGCTTAGTCAATCTATTTTAGCGGTTTTTGTTTTGCTTTTGGAATATTCCTTAGCTCGATCATCCAACTCATTCATTCTGCAGTTGTGTCTGTTATGTAATTTAGCCTATCTGCACAGGTTTTCTTTTTTCCCCTTTTTATCTATACATTTTTAAAAGTTTGAGAAGCATGTTAAATTTCTAAGATCTCTAGTTGTTTGTTTTCATGAGCTTGCTATCCTCCCAAATATGAAATGATCAATTATGCTTATTAAAATATTATTTGATCTGCTCTATTAACTTTTCTTCAATTCTAGTTCTCCAGGGTTTGAAGCTGTTGACTCTATATCACAGTGTTGGTTTTATTCCAGATGGTGGTGATTGTGGCGTATCTGTTTCTCTTTGTGTTTGGAAACACCTGCTTGCCCTTCTAAGGAAGCAGCTTAGATTATAAGATGTTACTTTCAGTGATTGCTGGGGAAGGGTGAGATATTTTGTGGTGGAGTATGTTAGTAGCTTGTTTTTCTAATACAGGAGCTTGTGTTTCAATACATTGTTAAGATGGGGCCCGGCCCAGTTTTTCCAACAATGTTTTTGCTGCTGTTTTGGTGGGGAGTCAACCCCTTTGCTGCCAGCCACTCAGCATGAGCCCAGGACAGCACGGGGAGCATCCTGTTTGCTAACTCTCTGCTGTGGAACTTCGGCCTCTAGTCACTACCATCTTCACTCTTGCTTCTGGCATGTGATTTCTGGCAATAGTTTTCTTCGTCAATATGATCCGAAGACTGATTTCTATTTTTCTAGAATTTTATAGAATTTCTGCAATACTTCACTGATAGCAGTCTTTTTTTCCCCCCAGTATGATAGATTTCTTATTTTTATATCTACCTTTTATCTTATGTCTAAACCTCAGACATTGGGGGAGGTGGGAATTAGGTATATGTGTTCAGCTTAGTTCAGCATGTTACTCTTTCTGCTCAGATCCCTCCAAAGCCTTCCCATCTTCCATACACTAAAACCTTGAGTCCTCTCTGCAGCCAATTTTGCCCTCCGTGGTCTGTCCCTCAGCTACCTCTCTGGCCTCATTGTCTCCCACTTGTCACCTGTTCATTCTGTCCCAGCCCTTTGGTCCTGTACCAGTGCACATAAACCCCCAGCTGTGCTCCCTCTAGGATTTCCGCTGAGCCCTTGCTGCTTCCTCTCTGTGAAGGGAGCTCCTCCCAAGAGCTGCATGGGGCCTCCACAGTATGACAGTCCCTCTTCAAAGGTCACTTGATCAGCAAGGACCATGCTCATTACCCCTTGGAGTATATCACTCCTTCCCCCACACACCCACCCTTCTCTATCCCTTCCACCAGGCTTCCTTTTATAGCACCAGTACCTCCTGTCATATTGAACAATTGTTATTTTCATTTCTGGATCTCTTCCTTTACTAGGACAGCTCAAAAAGAGCAGTAATTTGGTTGGGTTCCACCCCACCCCCCCACTTCTGTGGCCCAGCGGCATGCTAGGGCCTATCTCAATAAATGAATAAAAGCCATTTGACTCAACCTTAACTCATTGGCAAAATAAGCATCAATCACTTTTATGAGATTCCTTCCACACCATACCACAGGATACAGTCTGATGATTGCACTAGCTGGCTTACTATGATGGACATGTTATCCTCATGGAGATCCAGTGGCCAGTGCTGTACATTTTTTTTGCCCAGCAATTGACTTATGCTTTTTTTCTGGCCTGGGAAAAGAGAAACAGCCCTGCTTGGTCTTCCTGCTGCAGCTCAGCTTTAGCTCCAAATCTCCCATTAGTAATGGCCTGGACAAAGACACATATGCACCTTTTAAGAACAAAACATAATTTTCATATCTGAGGCAGTTTAAACCAGGTTTATAGACAAGACCATATCAAAAAGTGTCTAATCAGCAAGGGAAACCACTAATGCAATCCATTTGCTTTATTAAAGAGAAAACTGTATGTATCTATAGGAAACTTCTACATTGAGGGTATTTTTCTTTGTTCAGGAAATCTTCCTTGAAACAATGGATTAACATTTTTCTTGTATCTTCTTACCTGAACCAAATCTTCATGGTGGTTAATTTTTGTTCCAGGGGAGAGTGTGTCCCAAGGACAAACAACAGTCTTAATCCTAAGAGGCAGAAGCTACTTACAAACCTTCTAAATGGCAGTTGTTCCTATTTTTAAGAAAAGACAGACAGCCCTGGCTGGTGTGGCTCAGTGGATTGAGCACCAGCCTGAAAATCAAAGGGTTGCTGGTTCAATTCCCAGTCAGGGCACATGCCTGGATTGTGGGTCAGATCCCCAGTAGGTGGTGTATGAGAGGCAACCACACATTGATGTTTCTTTCCCTCACTTTCTTTTTCCCTTCCTCTCTCTCTCTAAAAAAAAAAAAAAAAAAAAAAAAAAGACAATGAAATTGAAAATTCTTAAAATCTATAGCTTATTTGGCATACCATTGAAATTAGGTTAAAAAACTTAATGGTAATTGTTGTCTGGTTAGCTGCTTCTATAGCAGGTCTTTCCAATTTTTCACCCTAAAGTAGCTAAGACAACAAGCCTGGCAATGAAACACACAGTACTCAAAAAAGTGTACTAGATTAGCTCCACAAAATACAAGGCTGGATTAAAAACAACTTGGTATCCACATCATGAAACAGAGTCTAAGCTACTGTAGATATACTCCTCACCTCGTCCCTACAGTCCATCCCTTGGTTCAGCCTTGGAGGCTCATACCAGACCGAAGAATAATTACTATGTTATTCCTAGGTTCTTATTTCAGAGTCTCAGACAATGGGGATAGACAATGCTACCTCAGTTTATCAAAGGTGTACCTGGTAAAAGCTCACTAGAAACCAGAAACTTGACTTGGACTGAAACACATTCACTTGCCCTGCAGTGATGATTTGATGAAACTACTCAACAATTGATGAATTAAGAAACAAGGAAAACAAGGCCAATTCAAATAGTTTTGCTGTTGTAAGAAGTAAATTGAAATAGATTTTCCTTTATTTATGGGAGAAAATAAAGAAAGTGATACCAACAACTTTAATACCTATTAAAATATTTCAAATAAATGAATATAAATAGCACTGAGAAGAGGAAGTATAACCCTTTGAAATAATTTGTTATCTGATCTTTAAAAATACTAAAAAATGATCATCTTCAGTAGAGTATGATTTGGAATGGCCTCTTTCGAAGAGTACAAGCCACTGAATCTTGCAGGGGACTTCCACTCCCCCCCCCCCACAACCTCTTGTTCATAAGCACAGGGTACGGGGGCTGGGAAAGGAAGGTGGCTGACATCCACAAGGACCACCAACTGGTCCACTGATTACTGAGAGCCTTCCTAGCATTAGAGGCTCTTTGTTGAACATTCACTCATCTTCGCATTGGCTGTTCTTTGCTATAACTGCTATAAATCCTTCATTTGTATTTTACACCCTTTTTAACAAAGTCATTTGTCAGAGATATTTCTTGATTTGGCCAAATTTAGCAATTTTAATTTATAACTTTTGTTCCTTTTGTTTAAGAAGACCTTTTCTATTTTAGTAGAAAAAGATAATAGTCTACATTTTTCTCTAATTCTTTGTGATTTGTGTGAATTTTATTTTAAAAGTAGATAATCACGTTTCTCAACACTACTTAGTTAATGATTAATTTTCCCCTAGTAACTTGAAATGTCACTTTTATAATATACTAATGTCTTCTATATATGGGCTTGTTTCTGAACTCTTTATTTTATTAAAGATTTATTTGTCTAGCCCTATGGATTAACTATCATAATATTATAACTCATCTTAATATTTAGTAGGGCAAATTATTTCTTCTTGCTCTCCTTCTTAATAATCTTGGCTGTTCTTACATATTTTTTTATATTAATTTGAGAATTAGCTTGTCAAGTCCTACTAATAAATTCTTTTGAGGCTTTTATTAGAATTGAATTAACTTTATGGATTAATATAAAAAGTTCAGCATCTTTATGATATTGAGTCTCCTTATCCAATAGCATACAAAATCCCTGATTTACTCTGTACAACTTTTATGCCTTCAATAAAATTGTATACTATTTTCCATAAAGATCTTACATATTTTTTACAAAGTTCATTTCTAGAAACTTTATAGTGTTTGCTTCTTTTATGGTAAATAAGATCTTTTTATAGAAAATATATTGATTGTGGTACATTGCTCTCATACCTGGTTTCTTTGCCAAAATATTTATTAGTTTCACAGTCAAAGGATGTGGGGGGGCTTCACTGCAGGGCCCCCCTGGCTGCCACAGATGAGAATAAGTCTACCAAGACATGATCTGCTTGGGGAGGAAAAGTGGCCTATCTCTCAAAGGAGAAGGGCCAAGAGCCTTTCCCTCAATAGGCTTTTATTGGGTTCATTTTGCACAGGAATACAGGCTCATTAGTCATTGTCAGGCAGTAAAGATCAAACAATAGATAATACACAAAGAACTCTGAGGGCCTATCTTGAGTCAGGGTCAGATAGATAAAGAGCAATAAAACTTTGAAGAACAAATTCATTTCTTTCTTGGACACTTACTTAATTGAGAGCATTCTAAATAAAGCAGGTTTCACAGGATTTTACATATTCTTTCTTAGGTCTGATCGCCATAGGGAATCCGACCTTTCCAGCACAGGGTGGTACCCACCACCAGCATTGTTTCAGGCTTAATTAAGGCATTGTTTCAGGCTTAATTAAGGCATTGTCTCAGGCTTAAGTCAGGAAGGATAAGCAAGGCAGCCAAGAGATTACGAGACTTCTTGCAGACAGAATGAGGACTCAGGCTATGTCAGGATAGCTGAGGGGCCAGGGTCCATCACCCACTTTTGTTGTAGCCCCCCAAGTCCTTCCTTGGGGCGTCCACGCGATCGTGCCTGTCTTAAGTCATTCCCTCTTGGGGAATTTTACCCGTCATTGGCTAACTAATTAAGCATTGAGGGCCAGTTATGGATGAAGTAAAAGGAGCAGAAGTGGTGCTCCTGCCAGGGAGATAAACTTTGTCTCCTCAGTGGCTTACAGTCTGAAGGTCGCTTACTCAGCCTTAGCCATGAGGCGGGAGAGTTACAGCTTCTGAAACCAGGCAGGGCCGTTCCCAACAAAAGTTTATGTAATTTCTAGGTGGAAAAAGCTTTTTACTGAGAGAGTAAAGCAGAAACCATACATGAAATTTTTTGCTATATTTCTCTGTAAAAAAATAACTAATATTATAAAACACCATAAACAATTGAAAAATAACAATCTGAGACAATATTTGAAAAAACAGAAGATAGATGTTAATATTACTTGTATGCAAAGGGATTTACAATAAACAAAGGAAAAGATGATCACCATAATATAAAAATAGGCAAAGTTCTCAAATAAGCAACTTACACAAACAAAAATACATGTCATCAACAAATGTGAAATGAAGGTCAAGTTCATTAATAAATAGAATGTTCTAATTAAGTGTTTTCTAAAAAAGATTTTATTTATTTATTTTTAGAGGGGAAGGGAGGGAGAAAAAGAGGGAGAGAAACATCAATGTCTTGTACTCCCCCAACTGGGCACCTGGACTGCAACCCAGCCATGTGCCCTGACAGGGAATTGAACCACTGACCTTTCAGTTCTCAGGCTGGCACTCAATCCACTGAGCCACACCCATAGGGCAGAATATGCCAATTAAAATGTTATAATTTTCCACCTATCAAATTGACAAAGGAAAACAAATGATCATTCTTATCGCTATCATTAGTGTGGAAAAAGGGGCCAACCATCTTTCATATTGTAGGCCCTTTATAGGAGACTTATTAGTGATACATATCATGAGCCTTAAAATGATCCTACACTTTGACTCAACAATTTCACTTTTAGGAATTCTAAGATATGTTTTTCTGAAGCATATTAATGAGTGTATATGAATTTGAAGGATTTTATGTGGTTAAAAAATTTGGCAAAATGCTGGCTTAAATAAGGATTTTGAGCAAGAGAACTTCTCAGAATTTTAAATGTGCTAAGGTACATTGTGAACTTCAAGAGAATATTTTTTAAAAAGTTCTTGTCTAAACTCTTTTGACCATAGTATCATTTATTGGTCTAATTCCTAATCATTCAAGGGATTAGGCCACCACACAATATGGATTGAAATATATGGCTTAATGATATTACTATGGAAGCCTGTAAAACTGAGGGGTAAGGATGTTCATAATAACATTAAATATAACAGAAAAGTAGTTAATACTCACTATATGTTTAACAGTAGGTATTATTTAAATAAAGCATGCTATGTTTATTTAATTGAATGTTGTATTCATAAAATATGTCTTAGAAGAATTATTAATGCAAAAAATGTTTATGATATTTTATTTTATTTTTCTTTATTTATTTTTACTGTTGTTCAAGTATGGTTGTCTCCATTTTCCCCCCACCATGCCCACCCGCTGCACCCATCCCTGCCTCCCACCCTCAAACCTGCCCCTTTTGGCTTTGCACATGTGTCCTTTGTACATGTTCCTTAATGGACCTTCCCCAATTATCCCCTATTATCCCTCTCCCCTTCTCTTTGGTTACTGTCAGTTTGTTCTTTATTTCAATGTTTCTGGTTATATTTTGCTTGCTAGTTTGTTTTGTTGATTAGGTTCCACTTACAAGTGAGATCATATAGTATTTCTCTTTCACTGCCTGGCTTATTTCACTTAGCATAATGCTTTCCAGTTCCATTCACGCTGTTGCAAAGGGTAGTTGCTCCTTCGTTCTGTCTGCTGCGTAGTGTTCCATTGTGTAAATGTACCATAGTTTTTTGATCCACTCATTTAAAGATGGGAATTTAGGTTGATTCCAGCACTTGGCTATTATAAATTGTGCTGTTGTGAACATTGGGGTGTGTAGATTCTTTTGAATTTGCAATTCAGGATTCCTAGGGTATAATCCCAACAATGGTATTGCTAGATCAAAAAATAGTTCCATTTTTACTTTTCTGAGGAAATTCCATACTGATTTCCACGTGGCTACACTAGTCTGCATTCCCACCAACAGTGCACTGGGGTTCCCTTTTCTCCACAACCTCTCCAACACTTGTTATTTGTTGATTTGTTTATGATGGCTATTCTCACCACTGTGAAGTGGTATTTTATGATATTTTATAATGTAGAAATCAGGCTATAAAGTATATAAGATACAGCAGGATCCATATGTGTATAGAAATAAATGTGGAAGGAAAATTATTAAGATGTTAATAGGTGTAATTGCTATCTCATGTAGTCATTTGTGACTCCAATTTCCTTATTTTTCTCATTTCTTTTTCCTTTAGTGAACATAAATTACCTCTCCTAAAGAAAAGGTGACTTTTTCAGTTATTGCAAAAAAGCTGTCTTTTATATTTCTAGAAATTAATGACAAAAGTACCTGCTTTGACCCCCCATTCCTTTTCTGTGTTTTGTGTTTGACCTCTATTGAACTTTGACTGTGAACTGTTTTACTCATGGCCACACGCTTAATGGTGTGTGCAGCTGTCCTTCCACTCTAGAGATGGCATTCAATACACAAATTGTTAAGTCAGGCTGTATCTTTGGTGCAGGAAATAATACCCTTTTAAAGCATCTGTTGCACTTTAAAATGTATATTCAGATACTATCTTTCCCATTAATTATTAACCTCATCACTGAATAGGTTACATGAAATTTGAACACTTCCTAGTTCTGAGGACATCATGTCATATGAACAGCAGGCCCTCAAGGGCTTCGACTCTGGGCCAAACTAATATTTTGTATTTTTTTCTGCTTCCCAAACACTCTTCACAGAAAATTAGACCCTGTAGAAGTAATTCTATCAGACAAAATAAGCTTTAAAGCAAAGACTATAGTAAGAGACAAAGAAGAACGCTACATAATGATAAAGGTAATAATTCAGCAAGAGGATATAACCCTTGTAAACATTTATACACTTAACATAGCAGCACCTAAATATGTAAAGCAAATCTTGACGGACATAAAGGGAGAGATGGATAGTAATACAGTCATGGCTGGGAATTTTAACACCCCATTGACTTCAAAGGATTGATCTTCCAGATAGAAAATCAAAAAGGAGACGATGGTCTTAAATGACACACTAGATAAAATGAATTTAATTGATGTATTCAGAGCATTTAACCACAAAGCAGCAGAATATAGGTTCTTGTCAAGTGCACCTGGAATGTTTTCTAGGATAGACTACATATTAGGGCATAACTAAAAGAAGTCTCAATAAATTTAAGAAGAAATAATATCAAGCATCTTCTCTGACCATAATGGTATGAGAGTAGAAATCAATCACAAGAAAAAAAAGCTGAAAAACACACAGATGTGGAGACTAAATAACATGTGACCGAACAATGACTGGGTTAGTAATGATATAAACAAAAGTATGAAAATTACGTTAAACAAATGAAAATGAGAACACAACCTAAAATGAGACACAGTGAAAGCAGTCCTAAGAAAGAAATTCATAGCTTTGTAGACCTATCTCAAGAAACAAGAAAAATCTCGAATAAACAATCTAACTTTACACTTAAAGGAACTTGAAAAGGAATGATAAATCCAGCCCAAAGTGAGTAAAAGGAAGAAAATAATAGACATCAGAGCAGAAATAAACAAAACAGAGTCAGAAATATATAATAAATCAATGAAACCAAGAGCTGGCTCTTTGAAAAGATAAATAAGATTGACAAACCTTTAACCAGACTCATCAAGAAAAAAAAAAAAGAGGACCCAAAATAGAATCAATTTGTCTATCTCTAAGACAAAAAGTGTTATTTTTATTGAAACCACTTCAAATTTATGCATTAACTTGTGGTGAATTGACATCTTTTTTGATGTTGGCATCATAATTGAGAACAAGGAATGTCTTTCATTTGCTCAAGTCTACTTATTGAAATTTTAAGTCTGTTTTCAATGCTTCTGTACAAACTTTGCTTTTACAAACTTTGTGTTTGGTTTATTTCTAAGAATTTTATTTTTATTTCATTGCTACCAAAGATGTTTATAATACCTTCTAATTGGTTATAGATTGTATGTATGAATGTTATTGATTTTTTAACATTGATTTTTTTATCAGAAAGCCTTACTGAATTCTCTTATTGTTTATACTAGTTTTGTCATGAATTTTCCTGGCTTTCCCAGGTGGGAATCCTACCATCTCTATCCCCTTCTTTCTTCTCACTCTCCATTCTACTATTCACTGACATGGGCTCTGTAGCAGTCTTTGTTGGCTTAAATATTTATTTTCTCACATACATGAGATTTTTAATATTCTTTTTCTTATAGTTTTACTGAAGACATTGATTATGGGTGGTTTTGTCTCCCTCTTTGTTAATTTACATGGTTTTCAGAGAGTGTGTGAGATTTGTATTTAGGTACCCTCTCCTGCTCTGCATTTACCTGTAGAAATCTGGAAGTCCTGGTTTCTTTAAAAAATGTGAACTACTTCGAAAATCAGAAACCTGGAGAGAATAATATAATGAACAGCAATATACCTAATACAAAGTTTTGTCAAATCTTCATTTCAGAATTGAAAGAGGAGAATTAACAACTGACACCACAGAAATACAAAGGGTTGTAAGAAAATATTACAAACAACTATGCCAACAAATTGGACAACTGGAACCTATGGATAAATCCCTAGAAACATACAATCTTCTAAAATGGCATCAGAAAGACTCAGAGAATCTGAATAGACAGATTACAACTAGTGAAATTGAACAGTAGTAAAAAAACTCTCAACAAACAAAAGTCCCGGACCAGATGGATTCACAGGTAAATTTTACTAAACATTCAAAGAAGAACTAACACCTATTCTCAAACTATTCCAAAAAACTCAAGAGGAGGGAAGAATCTCAAGCTCATTTTAGGAGGCCAACATTATCCTAATTTCCAAAGCACATAAAGACACTACAAAAGGAAATTTATAAGGCAATATCCCTGATGAACATAGATGCTAAAGCCCTCAACAAAATGTTAGCATAACAGATCCAGCAATACATTAAAAAGATAATACACCATGATCAAGTGGGGTTTATTCCAGGGATGAAAAGTTGGTATAATACCTACAAATCAATAAATGTGATGCACTGAATAAACAATATGAAGAATAAAAACCACATGATCATATTAATAGATTCAGAAAAAGCATTTGATAAAATCCAACAGTCATTTATGATAAAACTCTCAGTAAAGTGGGAATAGAGGGAACATACCTCAATGTAACAAAGGCCATAACAACATCATCTCAACAGACAAAAACTAAAAGTGTTTCCCTTATAAGACCGGGATGTCTGCTTTCACATCTCTTATTCAACATAGTACTGAAAGTCCTAGACACAGAAATCACACAAAAAGAAGAAATAAAAGGCATCCAAATTAAAAAGAAGGAAGTGAAATGATCATTAATTGCAGATGACATGATACTATGTAAAGAGAACCCTAACGATTCCACCAAAAAGCTACTAGAACTAATAAATAATTTAGTAACATAGCAGGATACAAAATAAATATCCAGAAATCAGTTGCGTTTTTATATACCAATAATAAACTATCAGAAAGGGAAACTAAGAAAACAATCCCATTCACAATTGCTTCAAAAAGAATAAAATACCTAGGAATAAATTTAACTAAGGATGTAAAAGTCTTGTCTTAGAAGATTATAAGACACTGAAGAAACTGAAAAAGAAACAAGTAAGTGGAAGCATATACTATGTTTATGGATAGGAAGAATTAACATCATTAAAATGTTCATATTACCCAAACCGATCTATAGATTCAATGCAATTCCTATCAAGGTACAAATGGCATATTTCACAGAACTAGAACAAATACTCCGAAAGTGTATGTGGAACCACAGAAGACCCCATATACCAACAGTAATCTTGAGAGAGAGAGCAAAGTTGGAGGAATCATTCTATCTGCTATCAAATTATACTACAAGGGCACAGTAATCAAAACTACATGGTACTGACATAAAAACAGGCATGTAAATCAATGGAATAGAATAGAAAGCCCAGAAATAATTCTATATAATTTGGTTAATTAATATTTGACAAAAGTGGTAAGAACATTCACTGGGGTAATAACAGGCTAGTCAATAAATGGTGTTGGGAAAATTGGACAGATTCATGCAAAAAAATGAAAATACGCCACCTTCTTATACCATGCACAAAAATAAACTCATAATAGATTGAGGATTTAAAGACTCAAAACCATAAAAATCCTAGAAGAAAACATAGGCAGTTAAATCTTGGTAATTCTTTGTAGCAATAAGTTTTCTTATATATCCCCTCAGGCAAGGGGAAAAAATAAACAAATGAGACTACATAAAACTAAAAAGTTTTTGCACAGCAAAGGAAACCATCAACCAAATGAAAAGACAACCCTCTGAATAGTAGAACATACTTGCCAATGATACATTTTATAAGAGGTTAATATCTAAAATTTATAAAGAACTTACACAACTAAACACTGAAAAGCTCCCAAACAATTCAACTGAAAAAATGAGCAAAAGACTTGAATAGACACTTCTCCAAAGAGGACATACAGATGGCCAATAGACATATGAAAAGATGCTCAACGTCACTGATCATGAGAGAAATACAAATTAAAACTACAATGAGATATCACCTTACACCTGTCAGAATGGCTGTCATTAATAAATCAATAAGCAATAAGTGTTGGGAAGGGTGTGGAGAAAAGGGAACCATTGCACTGTTGGTGGAAATGCAGACTGGTGCAGCTACTATGGAAAGCAGTATAGAGTTTACCCAAAAAATTAAGAAGGGAACTTCCTTATGATCCCGTTATTCTACTTTTGAAAATATATCCAAATAAACATAAAAACACTAACTTAAACAAATATATGCACCACTATGTTTATTTACAATAGTTAAGATTTGTAAGCAGCCCAAGTGTCCATCAGTAGATGAGTCGATAAAATAACTGTGGTACATTTACACAATGGAATAGTTCTTGGTCATAAAAAAAGAAGGACATCTTACCTTTTGTGACACTATGGATGAACCTGGAGAGTATTATGGTCAGTGAAATAAGACAGTTAAAGACGAATACAATATGATTTCACTTGTATGTGGAATCTAATGAACAAAATAGAAATAGACTCATAGATTCCTAGAACAGACTGATAGCTGTCAGAGGGGAGAGGGGTTGGGGGCTTGGGTGAAAAAAATTGACAGGATTAAGCAAAAAATAAAAACCAACAACTCATAGACACAGATAACAGTAAGGTGACTGATTAACAGGGGGAAAGGGGTGAGGGAGATAGAAGAGGGTAAAGAGGGAACTAATGGTAATTGAAGGTGAATTGACTTGTGAATATTCAGATGTTGTATTGTAGAACTGCACACTTGATACTATATAATTTTATTAACCAATGTCACTCTAATAAATTCAATAAAAGTTAAAAAAGAAAATCCTAAGCTGAAATTCTTTGAAGAATCACCAGTCTCTTCATTTTTTCCCTGAAGTAGACTCACTCTTGTGAATAGCCTGTCTTGACTGCATCTGCACTTCCAATTCCATGCACCTTGCTTTTATCCTCATCCCAGGTCCCTGTATTGTCCCCATGTCCTCATCAGGAGCAACTCATGTGTCAGACTTTTCCCACCACACTTCTCCACGAGCAATCCTTCCCTTTCTCTCATTATCATGAAGCATTTCCCTCAGCTTGCCAGCCCTTGGAAACAATCTCACAAACTTCTCTGTGTTCCAGTCTTATTAACTGACCAAGTCTAGTGTGGATAACCCATAACTCTCAGGAAACCATGCGGCTTACCTACTGCCCGTGTCAGGGCCACAGTGTAGTCCCTGGAGCACCTTTCTCCTCTTCAGGCATCACTGGCTCAGGCTGCTTCTTTCTCTTTTTTTTTTTAGTGGCCAGCCATTCACTCTCACTTGGGTTTCTTCACTTCCCAGGGCTGAGTTTCAGGAGACAGAGAGGACTTTGCAGGTTTTCCAAATGTAGCAGGTCCAAGAGCACAGGAGCAAGGAACAGCATGGCATCACAGACTCTGGGGTATGGCTGAAGTGCAGGGTCTAACTTGATGGGATGTGGCATATCGAACTCGAGGGCCCCAGGTGGAATGGATTCTGTGGCCCACACAGCCATAGGAATCTGGATTTAATCAGACAGATCCACTGACATTTTAAACAATTAAATAACCTGATTTTATTTTATTTATAGACTATAAAGATATGGTGAGATTTTAAAAAATTGTATATTTGTTAAAGGTAATAAATAACATGGTTTCTGAAGAATCAACCTCCATTTTTTTAAACATTACCTCTTAATGTTTCATGTTTTCTTTTTTCAGAAGATTTGTAACAAAAGTACATGGAGTTTTATATGAGTCTCAATAAACAGGGCACTTACAGAATCTAAACAAGATACATCTATAATGTATAATCCTTGTGAGGGCAGAACCTTCCTTTTCACCAAGAAGGGAGAATAACAACATGACTAGGTACAGTCATCTCAGATTGCCTGTTCTGACTCCAGAGATTGGTAGACTTGGAGAACCATAAACTTAAGACATAAATCAAACTAAACATAGTCAAGTGTCTCACCACATTTTTCTAGTGAAATGAAGAGGAAAGAGATTGGAAGCTGAGTGTTGGTCATGGGAACTGTGAGGAATTGTTTAGAAAGGTAGCAAAGACAATGTTTAGGCACAGGCAGAAGAATGCTGTAGATAAGAATGTTGGTAGGAGGGTTGAGAAATGAGTTGGCAGGGGGCAAAAACCCAATTCAAGCTTTCTTAGTTGGAAAAAGAATTCATTGGTTTATGGAAATTAATAGTTTTTGTGTCCTCCTCATAAAGGATCATTTTGTCCTCATAAAAATCGGTAAAGCATATAAAGTGAGTACTTCTTTAGAATTCATAAATTTATGTGTTAACTTATAAATTTAAAATTACATAATGTTATAAATATTTCAAAATTCAATTATTTAAGACTAGAAGATGAATCGTCCTTGCCTTCTCTATATTAATACTTATGGTTACTCCTTTACTTGATTTAAGGACAGATGGACATATTTTATATTCTCCCACTGCTCTGCCTCTGTCCTAGTTCACTTTGAGCTTGCTTCGTACATTTTGGCACTATTATTCAACTTGCAATATTTCAGGAGTTTTAACTTTTATCAAGCAGAACAGAAAGACAAATAATAAAAAGTAGCTTCTTTCTTTATTCCTCTTTGTTACCAGTTCTGCATCCTGTCTGTTTGTTTATTGTTTGTTAAACCAGACTTCTTTCTAATTTGCAAAGGCCTTAAGTTCCTTTTCGCTGCAAATCTCTGTGTTTGGTAGCCTTTTGCTGCCAATCCTCCCCTACCTACCTCTTCATGATTCCAGCTCACAAAGATGCCTTCTCAGACCACTCGCTCTGAATAGCCTGTCTTCCTATGTCCCTCTCTCATTTTATCTTGTTTTCCTTGTATAAGAAATTCACTTTGTTCATCTCCTTGTTTACTTGGCCATGTGATGTCTACTCCATTAGCATGTAAGCTTCTAGAGAGCTTGTACCTTTCTCTTATCATAACATCTGGGACTCTCAGACCTAGAAGAGTAATAGGCGCATCTGCTTCATAAATACCTGTTGCATGTAACAGGTATTTATGGAGCAGATGTGCCTACAGTTGCCTAATATGCTACCGTGAATGACCATTTTTAGGCTCTGTGCTCTCTTTGTCTAGTTTGTTCCCTTGTTCCCACCACTGGACATTTGCCCTGGCTGCTCTTGCTTTTTGAAGTAGTGTCACACTGGAGATCCACAAGGCTCACCCGTCATCTTTTCGAGTATTTGCTTAAATAAGGAGACATATCTGAGCATCTCTGTTCACAAATGCAGGCACTTTCCTACCTCCCGTTGTTTCTAGTCTGTCCCGTCACATTGTCTTTCCTTCAGAGCATGTGTCATCTTCAAGAAGCTTAGACGATGTACTTAGGTTCGATGTCACACTGGCAATGTTTCATTTGTTCCCTCTAGATTCACTTTTCACCCTATACCTCTCTAATCTGTACCCGAAGGGCACACTTGCAAGGACCTGAGCTCTTGGTAGGGTTATCACTCACTAGCCAAGTGCCTTGACCCGAGGTCACTGCTCCTGTAAGGTGACCCTGCCCTGTCTCCTGGTTCTGTAATGACTCCCCGCTTCCTTCATCATAGAGCTACTGCTTATTGTCTGTTTCTCTGCTGCATTTAAGCTCCAGGATGGCAAGTGGTCTGCTTACTGATGAATCTTGTGTATCCAGAATAGTGCTTGAGGCATAGTAGATGTTCAATAAATATTGCTGAACATTTAATAATTATCGACTCTAGGTTCAGAAAATAGATTAGCTTACTTATATTATCCCTCATCTCCCCCTTTTCCCTACCCACCACATTTTAATAATTATTTCATAATTTTAATTATTTTCTGGGTGCCTTTTTAACTTTAAATAACATGCTTGAAGCTTTATTTCCACTTTCTAAAATTTAGATAGTGTCCTTTCATTTCCTACTGTCTCAAATGAGAGGACTAGAGTGGCTATCATCCCACTCCCTCTCCTTCCATGTTTCACCTCCTCAGGTTGTAACGGAAAGTTCAATGACATTTCCTTCTGTTTTAAGTTCTGTATCAGTTTGCTAGGGCTGCCTTAAGAAACTACCACAGACTGGGGGCTTAGGCAATGCAAATTTGTTCTTTCACAGCTCTGGAGGTTAGAAGTCCACTACCCAGCTTTCAGGTTTGGTTTCTCCTGAGCCTCTCTCCTGCTGCCTTCTCCCTGCGTCCTCCCTCCCGTGGCCTTCCCTCTGGGCTTGCGCATCCCTGGTGTTTCCAATTCTTCTTATAAGGACACCAGTCAGATTGGATTAGGGCCACGGCAATGGCTTCATTTTAGTGTAATCACCTTTAAAGGCCTCATCTCCAAATAGAGTCACATTCTGAGGTACAGGGGATTAGGGCTTCAACATAGGAGTTTTGGGGAGACATAGTCCCACCCATACTAAGCCCCAATTAATTCTTCTCTATTTTGTTTACAATTCTAAAATTTTAAGACAACACACATGGGATTAGATTAGAAATTATATATTGAATATTTAAAGCTATTCAAGGCTTTATCAAATTGTGTTTAGAATTGCATTCCCTTCACATGACCTGTACAAACAAAAGGGCAATAGTTTTAGAGTCATTGTAAAAATGGACTATTTACCCACACACCAAAGTCATGCCACACTTTAGTTTGCGTCATCTTTGAAATGACTTTTTTATTCAGTTTTGTGATTTGTGTGGCATATGGAATACATTAAATTCAAAATGATTTTTCTTCAGCACCCTGCGGAGACTGCCTATTGTTTGCTAGTACCCAGTGCTTAAATTAAGGTGCCTGGCTTTATAATTTAAACTATACTTCTCTAGCAGTATCAGCAACAAAACTTCTTTTACCACAAAAGTCAATTAGCAAACTTGTACTGTCTCTAATTTTTCTTCCCCCACTTATTTTTTAATGTCAGAAATACTTGAAAATTTTATTAGTTCATTAATATTACTTTAATTTTATTTTTACTATTTAGCACAAGGTTAAATATTTTCTTCAAATGGTATTTATGGTATTTATAATAAAACATACTTATATGAGATTTTTGAATATGATTCTGTATTTTACCATTTTCATTCCTCACTGCTAGTCCTTGTGATAGTATATATTTCCTCATTGATATTTATGTTGACTTTTTTCTATTATTTTGAGAATAATTTTTTATGAGAAAAAAACATAGAGAGAGATTATTTTCTGAGTACTTGCATATATAAGTGCTTTCTGTTGTTTTTGTGTGTAAGTGGGAAGGTGGCTTCGGAATGCTTGGTCACGGCATTTTTCACTGACAACTCTGAAGGCATTAGTATTTTGTTCTTTGGCCATCAGAGCTGGTAAATAGAATTGGGAGTCCAGCTCTCTACATAATTTTCTATAGCTGCCTGGATGCTTGTCCCATTATTTCTTCATCTTTGAAGTTAAAATAAAAATCACTGGGATAAATTGAAATATTAGTTTCTTTTGTGAACCTTCTTTTCTTAATAATATGTCCTATAAATTTGCAGGTGCAGGTATAGGAACATTTTTCTTTCATGCAGTTGATTGTTGGTTTTGTAATATTGATTCTGATCTCACTGTAATGCTGACTGCCCATATTTTAAATTATGAGTTATTTTTCATAATCTCATTTCTTTTTTCTGATTGCTTTCATAGCATATTTCTCTCCACATTTCTAGGAGAATTTCTTAAGTTTGTATTTTTTGTTTTTCAACCAAACATTTAATTAGAATTTTTACATCTAAACACAGCACCAAAAATTAGAACAAAAGCCAAGTAAAAATTAAGGTGCTAGCAGAGTCCATCATTAATCAAATAGGACCATTAAAAAGAGGGGCAACAGATAAATTTAGAATGGGTAGGTTACTACTGATTTTTATCACTACAGATCTCCACCCTTGGCTTTTTCCCCCACATACATATCTTTTTCCCTGCCAGACACTGGAGTAAGTTTTATCTTTATGCTTATAATGATGATTCGTTAACAATAACAAAGAAACTGTTTAGAGTCACTTCCTGACAGGGCCACATCCTTGGGAACACCAGCCCGGGCTTTTAACAGAATATTACCAAACAGAAGCAAATGACACGAAGTTGGTTACAATAAAGTATAAATAAAAATAAAGTTTATGACAGAGTGTATGAAGCAAAAACAAACAAACAAACAAAAAGAAATTAATCACCCAGGCAAAGCAAAAATATATCCAAGGTCATTTTTTCACTTAAATACCTCATTAGATACTTCGATTTGATTAAAAATTGTGTTCATGTTTCAAAACTTCTAACTTGTAGGGATCATAATTGATTAACTTTTGTGTGACTTCTAGTGAGATGGTTATATTCATTTTCAAAATAAAATGTGTTTACTAATATAACAAGCTTTTCTTTATAAGGACTCAGCAGTAAATATGCTAAATTCTTAGACTAACTCTGGTTCTCAATTAAACATAGATATTGTTCAGGGTAAGCACAGAAAACTGTTTTTTATGTCTTCAGAAGAAATTACAACTGCAAAGATGCACAAAACTTCGTTTGTGTTTTCATCCATTTGGGCTGGTATGACAAAATGCCATGAACTGCGTGTCTTAGAAACAACAGAAATTTATTTTCGATAGTTCTGAAGCCTGGGAAATCCGAGACCGTGGCTCCAGCAGACCTGGTGTCCGAGGAGAGCCCGCGGTAACCTCACATCGCAGAAGGTACGTGCTTGCTCTCTGCAGTCTCCTTGTAAAGTTGCCGCCCACCCCCCCCCCCCCCCCCCCCCCGGCCCGAGTCACAGGGCTCTGCTCAGTCCTCTGGACCTGCTTGCCTCTGAGCGAGGCCATCTCTCAGACTATGTCCTTTAAATGGGGCGGGGTGGGGGTTGGGGCGTGGAGAGCACAAATATTCAGACCACAGCAGTAAGTTTATGATCTACAACAGAACGTAGATTTTGTCCTTTATTGCTTGCGATACCACCTTAATTCTTCGTATATCACGGTTCCCCTATATTTTTTCCTTAGTATGACTTCTTCACTTTCATTTCAGTCTTAGTTTTTCACATCATCTTTCAACTTCTGCTTTATATTTGGCTATTCTTTACTTTCATTGAGAGAAGAAAACCGATGTTTACTTGAGCTCTTGGGGGCTGCGTGTATCTTTCTCTTTTATGCTGCTCCTTTTATTTTCCAGGTTTCATTGTTTTTCTCTTTATTCATCTTGCAATTCCAATGAGAAAGATCTATTCTCTTCTGATATTTATTCTAGTATGAGTCACTTCGCTTTGGATTCCGGAACTAGTGTAACAGAAATTGTTATTACTCTCCCCGCTCTCCTGTGCTGAAAAGCTGTGACTCATCTTCTCTGGGTGCGGGTTTGCGAAGGACCTTTGCTAGCTGCAGTCCCAGCAGGGAATTCTGTCTTCGCAAATACATTCCCCCGCCCCCTAGCATGGAAGCTGCTTCCCTAATACTCACTGTTAACTCCTGGAAGCAGCTGGTCCTGCGATTTTCTGAAGCAAAATCTGCAGCTGCCTCCCCCCAACTCTCTTTAATCCAGGAGGTAGAAAAGGGATCTTATTTTCCCCCTGTGACTGCTTTCTGAAAACTGCAAATGTTTCTCAGGGAAGGTCATTGGGAACCCCTCTTTGCAATATCTGCAACATTCGTTGCAGGCGGAAGAGAGCTCCCCCCTACCCTTCACCCCTCGTTTCCGGGACTGATGCCTGTTTTCCTTGTAGCCACATTTGTTACAGACATGACTATGGAGAAGGGTCCAAACTCCTGTGAGTCGCGGTATAAGTTAATCAGGAAAATCTCATCCTCTTAAAAGTGTGTATGGTGTCAGGGATAGGCCCAGGAGAAATGCACAGTTTATTTATAAATTAGGAAAATAACAGTATGTGCCTGAAAGGTTTGTTGTGAGAAGTCAAATGAGATTAGCTAGTGCTGTGCCTAGTAAGTTCTCAGGAAATTCTAGCTCTTATTATCCACAGTGAGTGTTGTTAATGTTTATGTGCATGTCATTTAGTCAGCTTTTGTCCATTCCCCTCACCACGGTGCCTGGAAGCTCGTATATCAGTTGCGTGTTTGACGGGGTGGGGGGGGGGGGTGGGGGGGTGGGGGGGTGAGGGTGGTGGAGCCTGGGTTGTCCATGGACAGCTGCCAGGCACACATGTCCTCCAAATAAAGTTTCACAGAGATTGAAAGGTTATTTTGGATAGCACAGACTCCATGAAAGTAGTCAATATGTTCTTTTTTGCACTGTTGTCCTAACCTCCCTATCTAACATCAATAACAAATCATTTAATACAGCTGATGGCTGCAAATTTATTAAATTATAAGCAGTCACCCTTCAGGCAATATAAAAGATTTGTCATCTAAAATAAGCCTGCTCATATGTATGATGGGGATGTTCTATTTTCTATTTCAGTCTTTTTGTTTTTATTTATTACCTGAAAATATTTCTATGAATACATTTTTCCCTTAGCTGCTATTTGGTTACCCAGTGTTCCTACAGAAAAGGCAGGATCGATACTTGATTTTTTTCCTTTATAAGTTTTTAAGCTAATGAGTTGGCTTCCTGTCTTTCTCCAAAGGTGACCGTTTGATTCTTTTTCAATGCTTTTTTTTATATCATTATAAACTCCTGGTTTGAAGTATAACTATGAAATTCAATCCATTGTATTTTTTATTCTTATTGATGCTGAAATGGGAAGAACATATCATGTATCTGAAAATACAGTTCTGTAATGACCAACGCCAAGACTGATTATAGTAAAATTATTGAACTTTAAAGAGAAACCACAAAAGTCCTTTGGATAGCTAAACAGAAAGAATATGTGATATTTAAGGATATGTCAATTGTAATCCTTTATGCCAGAAAAAAATGGGGTAATATATTCAAACAAGAAAATGTGAGCTAAGAATTTTATTTATTTAAAAATTTTATTAGATTTATTGGGGTGACATTGGTTAATAAAATTTGAATGCACCTAATCTTGTCCAAGCTAAGGATCTTATATCTAGGGATACACTGACTTTCAATTTATAAAGGACACAAACTGTAATTAACACACAATAACTAAACAAATATTGTTTTCATGAGTTTTTTCTGAGGAATCTACTAGAGAATGTTCCAGACAAAAATGACTAGGAGGATGTTAACATTTGATTACTGATGAGCACGAATCACATAGTTACCTTAGGAGTAAGTCTAAGTGAAGGCTGAAAGAGCGCATGCATGCTAGGTAATGACCATAAGCTCTGATAATGTTGATAAACTACCACTTTAAAAAAATGAGGAGGCGGGGACTTCCGGCCAAGATGGAGGCGTAGGCGGACACACTGTGCCTCCTCTCACAACCAAAATTAAGGACAACAAATATTTAGAAACAAGAAAACAACCAGAACTTATAGAAAATTGAACTGTACGGAAGTCCAACAACCATTCATCCAGACCGGTAAGAGGGGCAGAGTCGCGGTAGGAAAAAGTGGAGGTGCGGACCCAGGAACGCAAGTAGCAGCAGCTCGCAGTTCCCAGGTGCACGGGCGGTGGCTGGCGGTCCTCAGATGCACAGGCGGCAGCTGGCGGACCCCAGGCACAGGGGGGCAACTGTGCAGAAGCAGTCAGGCCGCACAAGGCGGCTGGCTGACCTGGTGGTCCCACATTCACGCGCACAGACAGTCCAGGCAGAGGGGAAGTGGCGGAAGGGACTGAATCCAGGAGAGAGCGGAGCAGGCGCCATTGTTCCCTCTCAGACCCCGCCCCCACATACAGCATCACAACCCAGCGACTGGGCTGCCCCACACTGGGGAGTGCCAGAGGCTCCACCCCTCATACGTAACAGGATGCGCACGTGCGCAGATAACCCAGGTGAAGGGGAAGCAGTGGAAGGGACCGGAGTCCAGAAGAGAGCGGAACAGGTGCCATTCTTCCCTCTTGGACCCCGCCCCCACCTACAGTGTCACAACCCAGCCACTGGGCTGCCCTGCCCTGAGGAACACCTAAGGCTCCACCCCTCATACGTAATAGCGGCGACCAGACTAAAACCAAAACAAAACAAAACACCCCACCAAAAATGGCTCAAACCGGAGAAAAAATGAAAACCCAGAGTCAATTCCTCTAAGCAGTGAAGAGATAGCTAACCTATCAGATGCACAGTTCAAAGCACTGGTCATCAAAATGCTCACAGAATTGGTTGATTTTGCTCATAAATTAGATGAGAAAATGCAGGCTACAATACGTGAAATGAAGGAAGACGCATAGGGAACTGATAGAGTTGGAAGGAAAACTGGCACTCAAATCAATGGAGTGGACCAGAAGGAAGAAATTAACAACCAAACAGAAAACGAGGAAGAAACAAGAATTCAAAAAAATGAGAGGCTTAGGAACCTCCGGGACATCGTTAAACGTCCCAACATCCGAATTATAGGGGTCCCAGAAGGGGAAGAAGAGCAACAAGTAGAAAACTTATTTGAACAAATAATAAAGGAGAACTTCCCCAATCTGGCAAAGGAAATAGACTACCAGGACGTTCAGGAAGCTCAGAGAGTCCCAAAGAAGTTGGGCCCAAGGAGGAACACAACAAGGCACATCGTAATTACATTAGCCAAGATTCAAATGAAGCAGAGAATTCTAGAAGCAGCAAAGGCTAAGGGGACAGTCACCTCCAAAGGAGTTCCCATCAGACTGTCAGCTGATTTCTCAAAAGTGACCTTCCAGGCAAGAAGGGGCTGGAAAGAAATATTTGAAATCTTGAAAAGCAGGGACCTACATCCAAAATTGCTCTTTCCAGCAAAGCTGTCATTTAGAATGGAAGGACAGATAAAGCGCTTCTCAGATAAGGTCAAGTTGAAGGAGTTCATCATCACCAAGCCCTTATTCTATGAAATGTTAAAGGGACTTATCTAAGAAAAAGAAGATCAAAAATATGACAATGAAAAGACAGCAAACTCATAGCTATTAAGAACCACACCTAAAACAAAAGCAAACTAAGCCAACAGCTAGAACAGGAACAGAACCACAGAAACGGAGATCATATGGAGGGTTAGCAACAGGGGCGTGGGAGGAGGAGAGAGGGGGAAAGATACAGAGAATGAGTAGCATAGACAGTGGGTAGAAAATAGACAGGGGGAGGGCAAGAATAGTGTGGGAAATGTAGAAGCTAAAGAACTTATGACACATGGACATGAACTAAAGGGGGGAATGTGGGTGGGAGAGGGTGTGCAGGGTGGGGGGAATAATGGGGGAGAAACGGGACAACTGTAATAGCATAATCAATAAAATATATTTTAAAAAAAGTAAAAAAAATGAGGAGGCGGAGAATGGGGAAAGCATATGTAAAAAATTTTAATTGGCTTAAGTAACCAGAACTGGTTATATCAGTATCATCTTTCTGAGAGTGTTGTTTGTGCGACATGGGACAGAGCAAAGAGGAATTATGAGACATTCTAATTCTTTCCTGTTTTGTGCCTTGAGGACCAAGATTCTCAGTGTGGATGAAAGTATACATAGAAGTACTCCCAGTGGTTTTAATCTGAACAGGAAATATCAGTATGTACTCATAAGACCTCTTACCTTTTTTTAAAAAAAGGTTTTATTAGTTTATTTATTTTTTTTTTTAGAGACATAGGGAGGGAGAAAGAGAGGGAGAGAAACATCAATGTGAGGGAAAAACACTGATGGGTTGTCTTTTATATGAGCCCTGATCTGGGCCCTAACCTGCAACCCAGGCATGTTCCCTGACTAGGAATTGAACTGGCAACTCTTTGCCCCATAGTACAACACCCAAACAACTGAGCCACACTGGTTAGTGCTAAGACATCGTATCTTATAACATCTATCTAGCTTTTCCTCTCTCTCTCTCTCCCTCTCTCCACCTTTGTCTTTCTTAGCTCTGTCCTCTGAAAAGGTCCGTAAAACAATGTTCAGCCAAGGCAAATGAGAATCCCTAGCACAGAGGGAAATATTGTGATAACACTATTGAAATAGTATTTCCCATGGAATTGCCCGTTTCTAGATTGGGACAGGAAATAAACAAGATGAGCCTGGAACATCTTGTCATAACAAATAACAAGCTATTGAGGACTCTAGGTTCATGTCAAAAGTATTCAGGAGCAAAATTAAGGAAAGTTGGGGCAGTAGGCCCACAGTTCTTTTAGTATTTTATAGGAAAGATTTCAAACATATAGCAACATATGTACACCCTTCTTCCCACTCTGAGAGGTTAACCTTTTATGATATCGACTTTATCTCACTTCTTTCCAGCTACACATCTCTCAATCTTTTGATCTATCTTATTTTTTAATGCATTTCAAAGTAAATTGCAACCGTTAGTTCCTTTTCTCTTATTTCAGCACAAAGGCATCTACTTCTAAAATGTAACACTGGAAATAAATCACGAAGGTGACCCTGGTGATAGGCTGAGAGCACCAAGATGACGCTGAGGAAGGAAAAGAAGAGGAAGTATCACAAACTTCAAGGTAAAAGGTGAGCTAGTGTGAGGGACGTCACATACATCATGGTGACTACAGCCAGCGCTGCTGTCTGGCTGCTTACACAGGACAGTTGTTGACAGTAAACCCTAAGAAGTTGCACCATGAGGAGGAGAATGTTTTTCCATTGTATCTGCATGAGAGGATGTTGTTAGCTGAACCCGCTGTGGTAATCTTTTCACAATGTATGTAAAGCAGACCATCAGGCTGCATGCCTTGAACTTACACATTGTGAGTTTGTCAGTTACTTCTCAATAAAACTGGGGCAAAAATCCTGTTGTATTCCTTAGGAAAAAGAAGACATTATGGGTAACTGGAAATGAAGTTCTCAACCTTGACAGTTGTGCCTGGGGCCTTTCGTGGGTGGAGGTTTTTTCCTCCCCCATGCTAAGCCACTCATCTTTGCGCATGTAGGTTTTCCCGCCGGGTATCTCCAGCTTTGTTGCTACTGCATCCTTTGCACAAGGGAGTAGGAAATTCACAACATTGTATTTTTACCTAGGATAAGGTAGCTGCTTTTATGTGAGGCTCCAAGCTTATAATAACAAAAGAAAAATAATCAGCAAATTATTCCCTGGGACTTACTATCTTCACATAGACATACACAAATCACTAGCTGTGTCTTCCACTTGTGCATGTTGCTCTTTCCCCTAAGCAACTTGGCATGCTCCCCCTGCCAGGAGCCTGCTGCCTCCGAATTCCCTTTGGGGGTTGGGCTCCCCCTGCAAAGTGTGCACATTTATAATGAACTATGTGGATGTCGGTTATATACATATGCTATATATACACACACATATATCCATACACATGTATATACACAGTGTTGTTTCTCTCTATTCCTCTACACTTAAAATAACACAGCATATTTACACACAGGCACACACTCCCGGTATCAATCCATGGTCCATCTACCAAAGCTGTCTCCTACTGCAGACCCCGCCAAAGGGCGGCGGCAAACTGCCTCCGGCGCACCCCCTCACAGATGTAGGCGCTTTCCCTCGTGTTGTTGCTTTGATGAGGGATTTGGGATGATGCCTTCTCCATGGCCCAGTGAAAACCCAGGGGCTTGCCGACACTCTAGCTTACTTACTTCATCAATTAACTGCAACCCAAGGGAATGCAGGCAAGTTTCACCTTACAAGGGACAGGTGACATTTATAAGGCTAAATCAGGTACTGCAGTCTTGGGACCTGTGTGTGTGCCTCAGTCATCGTTGACTCATTCAGTGTTTGGTGCCATTTCTGGAGCACAGCATGCCTGTGGCACCTGAAGAACGGGATATCCTTATTATGGGAGATGTACTGTCCACCCCAAATAGAAGCTGCGCAGTTACTAGCAGGTCTTAAATTTTACTGTCATTGATCCTTGCCCATGGGGCACAGGATCAGATGGCTTACCTGTCTGAATGCAAGCATTTTAGTCACAATTACTCCATAGATGAATTTTAAGACAATAGTACATTGTATTAAATCAATTTAATTCCATGGCTGGTTTTTTAAAAAGGAACAGTTAAACCACTTTCGATTTTTCCATTTCCATTTTTATTTCATAAAATTAATTTCATTAGGATCGATTCTTTTCCATTTTAATTTTAAGACGAATATTTGATTCACCACTCACGAGTCACTCCCCCTGGCTCTGCCACAGGGGTTCTCTACGGGGGCCATCATTTCCTCTAAGTCCAGCAGTCTTTGGTGAGTTTTTGTGAATATAAGTTCATCAATGATACATCATTCTTTGATAATTTTATTTACTTTTCAATGTTTATGTTCTGACAGTTAATACATTTATTTTGTATTTATGTTCATCATGAATTAGGTGTGGAATGACTTACAGGTAGGCATGCATTAGCTAACACCTGACAAAACTGGAACCAATATTATAATAGAGAGGGGCACACACACCCACACGGACATGGGGGAGACTAGGAGAGGGACAGTGGGGGAGAGATGAGAAAGTAGCATTCAAGGGACAGGGAGAGAGAGACGTGGGGGCGAGGGAAGTTATTGGGTGTATTTGGTGCGAAGCCCTGACTGTGAGTGCGGTATGTACGCAGAGTGAGGTGTGCAGAATATCTTGGGGGAAGTGTTTTCACATGTTTAACTTGTCAATGCAAATCACTTTGTAAAGGTCATCGTTGGAGCTCCTTTATTCACAGGAGCTTGGGACCTGGGAAGGGTGAACTGAGCTTACCCATTTTTGTTGAGGAGCAAATGCATTTCTCTGGCCTAGAATGCTTTTCTGTTTTTGAGAGATGAGAATATTGTAAGGTGCATTATAAGTAATTCAGAAAAGGTGAACATATTAATCACTTAAAAAACATTGCAAATAAATGTTAACTTGAAGTTATCATGCTTCTTTTCGGAGAGGAATATAAAAGAAACATCTGAGTTCCTATTTCATGGACTCGGCACCTTCAAATGACCCCACCCTGGGCCCAGCTGCATTTTTGCTGGAAAGCCATCTACTGGCAGGGTGTATGCAAAAAGTCACACCACAGCCTGGACCTAGGGTCCCAACGTCCTCATGTGTACAAAAGAGAGTTGAACATGAATGTTTTTCTAGCTTTGGTATTACATGCTTACTGCCTTTGGGATGTTTATATATGTCTGCTGGACATTCTGTAAATGACGAAAAAGCAGCGTGAACATAGTTCTGCCTTTCTGCCTGTAATCTGATGACTGGAGCACTTTGGCCCTTGAGCAACTGCCGTCTCTTCTGCCATTATCGACCCCAGCTTGTGGTGGGTCAGAGGCAGGGGCTTGGCCCAGGCTGACCCCAGTTAATGGGAACTGAGCGTAATCACATTAGCTCAGTTGGGAGTTTTGAAAATTACATTAGCTCATCCAATGAAAGTGAATCTGCCAATAATTTACGTGATGGATTTGCAATTAGAACACAGAGGTCTTTTTTCTTCTTTGTCTTTTAAACAAAGAAACAAAGAAAAAAGCACCCCAAAATTAAAATTTCAAACAGCTTATCAATTATGTTTAAATAGAATTTCATCCTCTAGCTATTGGTTTGGTCCCCTCAGTAAAGGATATTTTAGGGAATGATATTTCTTGCTGATTTTATGTAATCTACTAAGAGTTCTTGGTAAAGATAATAGATAAATAAGTTTGAATTATTATTAGAAACAGTTATCTGAACTAAAAATTTCAGGAATACTGGTTTCACTTAAATTTTCAGAGGAATATTTGTTGGCTAGGTTTTGTAATCCAATTATATGTAAAGTACAATAATCAAGAGTACGAAGTACTATCAGAACCTATGTTTGAGAGCCTTTAACTCTGTCTTTGCGCGGGGGAAGTCTTTAAGGTAGGTCATATAGGGTTAAGTAGGCATTTATTTGCATGGTAGGATAGGCTGAGAGATAGCTACCATGAATTGAATATTAATTTCATGTCAAATATAATGCTACTTTTTACATACATCATATTAAGGCCCCTATGGTAGTTTGTGGGGTTGCTTATATTTCATTTCATAGGTGAGAAACCGAAGCTCGCATTGTTTAAGCAACTCTCCCACATCACCCAGATAAGAGATGGCTGAGCAGGACTCCAGAGCCTTGACATTGTTCTCAATTCAGGCCTTAGATGAAAAGTCACCCATGAGCTGGAGAACAATGTCTACATCAACAACAGCAGTGACAGCAAACACTATTGGTTCAGAATTCTTGGGAGAGGGGCTTTCTTTAGTTTTAAGAAATTTCACATGTGATTCTGACATCTAGCCAGGGCTGACAGGTGTGGATTAGAAGGTAGTATGAGTGATTTAGGCAGCATCTAGTTTTGAAAAAACCCTAGAGCAGCAATTTTCAACCGGTGTGCCACACGAATTCTCAAAACATGCAGTATCTGGTTTAGTCAGGGGCAGTGACTTCTTTCCCCTTAGGTTGTCAAATAAAAAAATGACAACAGCCACCACAACAATAGCTGCCTGGTGTGAACAAATCAAAGTTATACCTATTTTTTTGTCAGATAGACAAAAAATATATTTTTTGGTGAGCTACAGAATTTTAGTAATTACTTTGTATGCCATGAGATGAAAAAAGATTGGAAATCGCTGCCCTAGAGTGCTGCTTGTGATCATAAAATAATGGAGCTACAGTGACCTTCAGCAGAGAGGAGAGACTCAATACATATCTTCTTCTTATAGGCAATCACCGACTGCATATATGTAACAAGCACATTACCACTGCAATCGAAACGATTGAGACACGCTGGAAGAAATGTAGGTTTACTGGAAGAACTGCAGTTACCCTCATCTTTCCACAAAGCAGAAAGGCAAATAGCAGAAGTGAGAACCTATGGTTCTGTGGAATGAAAGCGAAGCTCTCCCCAAGTGAGGCAAGTTGCCACCACCTAAGGAAGTCAGAGCGTGGCAGGCTCTTGTGAAAGGACAAGCACTTAAACTCTGCAAGGTGCTGGAGGCAGTGTAGAGCAAAAGGAGGTGGAAAAACGGCACTGCTGTATCTGAAGTGCAGGCAGTCTTATTCCTGTTCCTCTCTAGTTCCTTAAGCCACTCTCCCGTGTCACACAGCTGATAGATGGCAGGCAACACCCAGGGGAGGGCTGCATTTCATTCTGTGTATCACACTTGAGGAACATGGTATAATAGGATGGCACTTTGAGAGAGTGTCAGGGGCATTAAGGGATTTGACAAAGTCATTTTATAAATTACTGAACGAATTTGGCCTATTTCACATTGCATAATAGTCTTCAGTTCTAACCATGATGTCACAAAAGGTAGGAGTTCCGTCTTTCTGCTGTATACTATTCCCTTGTGTAAGTGTACAAAGGGTTTTTTAGTCCACACATTTACTGATGGTCACTTGGTCTATTTCCAGGACTTGGCTATTGTAAATTGTGCTGCTATGAACATTAGTGTGCATAAGTTCTTTTGAATTGGTGTTTTGGGATTCTTAGGGTATAATCCCAGCAGTGGAATCTCTGGGTCAAAAGACAGCTCCGTTTTTAATTTTTTGAGGAAGGTCCATACTGTTTTAGCCAGTTAGTAAAAGACAAACACCATCTGATCTCATTTATAAGAGGAATCTAATGAACAAAATAAACTAAGGAGCAAAATAGAACCAGAGACATGGAATCATGGAATAGACTGACAGCTGCCAGTGGGGAAGGAGCAGGGGAACAATGGTGGCGAGAAGGGGAAGAGACTAGTAAAAGAACATGTACAAATGACCCATGGACATGGACAACAGTGTGAGGATTGACTGTGGGAGTGGGGGTTGGGCTGGGTGGAGCGGGGCAAAGGAGGAAAAAAGTGGGACGACTGTAGTAGAGTGACAATTATAATAAAAAATAAATATAAAAAAGAATTTGGATTACCCTTTATCTCTGAATGGGGGACAGCAGATTTAGAGGGGGACATATAATTCTTTAAAAATATTTGAAAATATCATGTGGCGAATGGAACACTTTTTCCCTTTGACATTTAGAAATTCTTTTCCACTTTAGTCTTGATTTGTATGGTGTTATCAGGTTGTGTGATTACAAACTAATTTTTGTTTAATTTATCAGTAACTTGGTCTTTCAGCTGAAGGCTCAGGCCATATATTTTTTTATCTTTAAAGTTTTTAAACTCTAAGAGTTTGAAAGCCTAAGAGTTTCTAGTACCTACTTTGCTGACAGCCATATCAGATCCACTTTTCCAAGTGCAGCCCCGGGTACTTCGTGCTTTCACCTTAATTTCCAGGGCAATTTGGAGGCTTTATTCATTTCGTTTTTGGATGATAACTTTTCACTCAACCCATTCTCTTACTTATTTCAATTATGAGATTTTGAAACTTGAATAGGAATTTAAAAAATAATTATAACTTTTAAAAAAGGTATTTAGTTTATGTTGGAGAATTTATTATAGTTTTCCTCTGATTTATGGTTAGTTTTTAAGGGGGAACTTTATATTAGCTACAATATCTTTATTTTCATTTAAAGTTTCTTCATATAGTAGCTTTGTAAGTACTTTTATATAATTTTCTCTTCATCTTTAAATATCTTATATTTTTCTGAATCAGCATTATTAGGTGTATGTAGGCCAGACTTAGGCATCTCCTCATATCCTAGGTTTCTTATATCAAACATATCTTCTGTTGGCATAGTAAAGTATAGTTTCTTTAATCAGTGATAACTATTATGGATCGATGTGCTTCCTCATTTTGTGATTCTGATGATTGTCAATAATTTCAACTATTATTGTCTTTCCTTTTCTTTCCTTTTTAGCTTCCAAGAGATGCTTCTCCATTTCTACTTACTCGTTTCTTCCAAAGTAATAACATCTTCCCAAGCTAGCCACTGCTCCCATGTCCTTCCAGCCCTTCATTTCCAAAGGTGATTAGAGAGACGTGGCAAGTGAATGCAATGTGTGATCCTAAGACAGCCAGACAATGTCCTGGGGGCAATTGGCAAAACTTGATTATAGACTGTGGACTATAGAATAGCATTGCATAGTACATCACTGTTAAACTTCCTGAGTCTGAGGGCAGTAATGTGGTTATGTGAGTTTTTTTCGGTTAGGAGATACACACTGATGTATGAGATAAAAGGACATGATACCTCCAATTTCCTGTCAAACAATATAGAAAAAAATTATACGTGTGTATGTACATATATACACATATATATGAATTCGCCTAATTGTGAACGATTGATTACTTTAGAAATACATATATATGAGTATTCTGTGTACCATTTTTGATATTTCTATAAGTCTGCATGTATATCAAACAAAATGTTAAAAATAAGAAAACTTCTTTCTTTCAATTTTTCAGTAGACACAGTCATTTTGCCTCAGACTGTTGTCAGTATTTCATCGCTCCTGGTGGGATTTTTCACTGAAGTCTGACTGTGTTTGTTCCCAACACCCCTGGGCCCCTACCATCTTCACCTCTTTTCCTGCTTAGGCTTCTGCAGCCATAAACTAGTGGGACACTTGAATGATATTTTGATGAATTGCTAAAAGCTGATTGTGGCCTAACATGACAGAGAAACTCTAATGGGTGCAACATTTTTACAGGATCTCCCACACTGTCCTGGGCTTCATTTCCATGAACCCCTCTGGTTCTTTTCCTGAAGATCTGGGAAAGGTCTCCGCAAAGCTCTGGCTAGGGAAAGGGAAGAGTAGTTCTTGTGAAATGCACCACAGCCTCCTTCATAATGAATGCCTGCTCTCCAGGGACAGTGCCTTGGCTAGTGCCTCATCTCAGCATTCCTGACACTCTGGAGCCCTCTAGCTTTCCTGTCTCAGCTAAAGGGGGGTGGGGGGGTGGGGACACATATTACACAGGAATCAGTGTTTTAAAGAAATAAACTAGGAACACTGGGGCCTGGGAAAAGAATGGTGGACATGGAGGAATAAAATCTGTACTACGGGAGAGTTACCTGTGAAGGTCACAGACCAGAGACACAAGCCCACTAAAAGACTAGGACTTAAACACAAGATTACAGAATGTTGCTGCCCCCTCACACCTTGTCATTGCAGCCACAGAGCTCCAGTATTACAGTGAAATACAGTGGAAAGAGCCACAAGACATAAATTCTCCCTGAGGAGAAACCCAAAGGCAACAGAGGACACAAAAACAAGGACACCAGAGAAACTTGATGCCTCTGGCTATGGAAAACATTAAATACAGTCGAGGTCCTAGCCAAATTAATATAAATCCTCATGCCAAAGGCCTACTTACCTCAGTTCCTGTTACCTAATACATTAAGTCTAGTTTTCAACAGAAAATTCCAATGAATGACTAAGGCAAGAAAAATAGTCTCATGAGACAAAGGACTCACTGAAATCAGATTCAGGTAACAAAAATGTTGTAATTATCAGAAAGAACATTTAAAATAAGTATGATTAATATGTAAAGGATTTTACATATTAATGTGGTAAAAGTAGGCAACATATACAAATGGAAGGTTAATATAAACAGAGAGATATAAGAAAAAAGCAAAAGAAAATGTTATATCAAAACCATGTACAACAATTTAAGAATGTCTTTAACACCCTTATTAGCAGATTCAACACAACTGAAGAAATAATTAATTATATTAAAGATAGGTCATTAGAAACTTCCCAAACTAAAATTCAAACAGAGAAGCGAATAAAGAAAAAAATAGAACATTAAAAAATCTGAGACAATTTCCAAAGGTGTAACTTATGCTTGATTGGAATATCAGCAGAAGAAGAAAGGGGGAATGGAGCCAAAGGATATTGGATGTAAGAATGGCTATAAACTTCCCAGAATTAATGACAACAAACCACAGATCCAGGGAACTCCAAGTACACTAAGCAAGATCAACACCAAAGAGAAACCATACCTAGACATGTCATATTCAAACTGCAGAAAAGGAAAAAAAGAATTAAAAAAATGTTAGCATAGTTAGCTAATTATTAATATGAGGAAGAAAGCAAAAGGAATTAAATGTTAAGCTTAATAAACTAGTGAGCTGAATAAAAAATTAGGCTTAATAAATTGGGAAGCTGAAGCAGATATTAGAATAGCATTCCATTGAGTTTACTAGAAAGCTATATCATAAACAGACTCATTCACACACTCCAGGGGTCTGCCACCAAGGAGACTTAATCCTCAGAGTGAGCAGACAGGAAAATCTCCCCAGGGACACTGTCTACTCTTTGTTACTGGATTGTTGGGGTGCGCAATGGGGGGTGCTTGACTATGGAGGCTTGTCAGCCTAACTAGGGGGTTGAACCTATCATAAGCCAATGAAAGCTTGGGAAGTTCGTTATTTTGAAAAATCTTTTGGTGATAACCCCAGGGAAACAAAGAAGCTCTCTTTCTCTCTCTTTCTCAGTGACCTGCACTGGTCTTGTTCACACTTGTGTTTTCTCTACATAGCCATGTGTCCTTAGCGCTGCATGGATGATGGCCACACAGACTCCAAACAGCAAAACAATGGATTGCACAAGCTAAGTTAGCTGGCTGATCAGAAAGACTGGGCTTAACTTGTCTTGGCATGGTGCAAGATCACTGGACCTTAACTCTATTTCTGGCCCTGGTTTCCATGGCAGGACAGATAGAGATGGGACAGTGGGAACTCAAGAGGAGCATCCTTTTGATTTTGCGTTGAACCCCCAAATAGATCTTACTACCAGATCTTATTATTGCTCATGGGTCCCTGAAAATGGTTTTACTTGCAACAGTGCAAGGACTCCACTTCCACCAGAAACAAAACTGCAGATGTAAAATATCTTCCTTATAGAGGAGCAAAGGTAAGAATGGCATTAGACTTCATTCTGGAAAACTATGCAAGCAAGAAGGGAGTGGAGTGAAATATTTAAAACATTGAAAGAAAAGCCAACAAACCTAGAATTCCATGTCCAACAAAATCATTGTTCAAAAGTGAAGGAGAAATAAAGACTCTCTCAGAAAAACAGCCAATGAACCAACCAAACAAAAAACAATGAGGAGACTTCATCATCAAGAGACCCACCTGCAAGAAATGTTAAAAGTTCTTCAAGTAGAAGAAAATGGATAAAGGTCAGAAAGTTGGATCCACATAAAAAAGAGCATCAAAGAAGGAATAATTGAAGATAAAATATTTTTTGTATTCTCTATTGGTTTAAAAAATAATTGTTTAAATAAGTGTGTAACGATGTATTGGATGATTTATATAATATTAATAAGTGAAACAAATGGGAGCATTTTCCAAGGGACAGGAAGGAGGAATTTGGATTATACCCTCCATGTGCTCTGCATGTCAGCAGCATATGAAGGTGAACTTAGAAGAGTTAAAAACTTATACTAGTCATTCTAGAGCATCACTAGAAGAAAGCTAAAGAGAAGTGTAAGTAACATGCTAAGAGATGAACTGGAATCATATAAAATGATTGATTAAAACCAGAGAAGTCAGAAAAAGAGGAGGAAAAAAGAAATAAAGAACAAGTGCAAAAAATAGAAAACAGTTATAAACATAGTAGATATTCATCAATAAACACTTTAAATGTGAATGGTCTAAATACATCAATTCAAATACAGAGGTAGAGTGAATAAAAAAAGACCTAATTATATGTTGTTTACTAGAAACTCACTTTAAATATAAAGACAGGTTAAAAATAAAGAGAGTGGAGAAAGACATATCATGCTAATGAAAACTGGAGTAGCCATGTTGATTTCAAAGCAAGTAGACTAAGGGATGAGGAGGGTAATTAGGGAAATAGAGAGGCATTAAATACTGAAATAATAATAAAGGAGGCAATTTTCCAAAGAGACATACCAATCCTAAGTGTTTATGTAACAATGCAGTGTCAACATAAATAAAGCAAAAACTGCTAGAAACTCAAGGAGAAATAGACACTATTGTTGGAGAATTCAACCTTCTTCTGTCAGTTATTAAAGAGCAAGCAGGCGGAAAGTCATTAAGGAGACAGGTGACTGGAATGGCACTAACAATACCTAACCGACACTCACAGAATGCCCCATCCTCCAAGCCAGAGGGATGCGCTCTCATCTCTTCTTTGACACTTGCTTCTGTCCTACATACTCTTTCTCTGACTCTGATCCCTGACCCTCCTTCCTCCTTCTTATATGGATGCATTGGAATCCTGGGGCCCACTCAGATCATCCAAATAATCGCTGGGTTATGCTTGGCATTCTTTTTAGGTACAAGGAATATAGTTATAAAACAAACAAGGTCCATCAGGGAGTCTACTTTCCAGCAAAGAGCTTAGAGGTGGGATGAGTGGAAGAGAGATAAGGAACAAGAAAATGAACAAGTTAGCTATCAGAATTTATATATAGTATGAAAAATAAATTGATTATGTGATAGAAAGTGATTGTGAGCTTGTTACTTTAGGTTAGATGGTCAACGAAAATTTTACTGAGCAGTGATGTTTAAGCTTGGAGGCGACATATGAAAATACAGCAGCCAAGTACAGGCCAGAGCAGAGAGAAACAGGACAGCCTGTAAGATATTTGGTATATTCAAAGGAGACCCAGCTCTGTACAGCTATAAACTTGAAGATACAGGCTCCAGGACCAGGCAAATGAAACCCTTTTCGTTCTAAATCCAATGGAAAAGCCATTACATAGTCTTCATAGTCTTTAGGTGTAAGTAGGTGAAAAGGACACGTGTGTGCGTGTGTGTGTGTGCGTGCGTGAGAGAGAGAGAGAGAGAGAATCTGGGTTGTTTTAGGAAAATATCTGACTGCTCAGTAGAGAATGGACTTTAAATGGGCAGAAGAAAAGACTAATAATTCATCATAATCTATGGAAGAAAGGAGAGTGGCTTGACAAGGGTATTAGCAGTGAAGTAGAAAAATTAAGTAGATTAAAAATCTGTTTAAAGATAAAGGTGACAAGACTTGTTGATTAATTTAATTTACAATATGCTGAAATGGGATAAGTAAAGAGTAACTACTAAAATTGGGCAACTGGTTGGTTGCTGATGCCACTTACAGGTATAGGGAAGATGAGAAAAAATTGCCTTGGATGTGGTGTGTTGTTTTAAGAGTTCCGCTTTGGCTATATTAACTGTAGTGACCATTAGGCTCCCATGTAGTGGTGCAAGAAAGATCGTAGATATACAATGCTAGAGTTCAGTAAATGTCAGATATGCAGTTACTAACTTGGAAGTCACCAGTGTAGAGATGGTATTCAGGGACACAGAAATGAAGTAACCTCTTAAGGAGAGAGGATAGAAGACTGGAAAACAGAACAGAGTCTCAGATCATTTAATGTTGATGTGAAGCAAAGAAGGAGAAACCAACAGTAGCAAGTGATAGGAAATGTAATAGTTTTAGGGTGACAGAATCCAAGAGTAGGAACCACTTTAAAAGGCCAGGTGAGGCGAACTCTGAGGAATGAAGCTGAGAGATCAAGTAAAATGAAGACAGAAAAGTTGTTGCAGCATGGAGTTCATGAGTCACTTTAAGTTTCATAGCTTCAGCGAAATGACAGGGATGGGAACCCAATGGCTGAGAGCAGCAGAGATGTGTGACGTGAGGACGTGAAGGAAGGTATTATCGATAACTCATCCGAATGGACATCCTCCTGAGAAGGGAACAAAGAAATGGGTGTTAACTGGTAGGGTGGTATGCTGATGTCCTCAGCTGCTCTCAAAGCTGCAGTGGTGCTGCGGAAACTGATTGCATAGAGAGAGAAGTTAGTGATGAGAAACACAGGATCAAAATTTGGGGGGGGAAATGTGGTGGGATACAGAGCACAAATGCAAGATTAGCCTTAGATCAGTCTTGGGACACTATCTATATACAAGGTTACAAAAGGGGAAAAATTGTTAAGAATATAGATGCAAATAAATTGGTTGGTTTAGTGGGGAAAATGAGGAATTCCTGTTTAAGTGCTTCTTTTTTCTTAAAGAAATACCAGACAGAGTTAGCTATAAAGGAAGTGGTTATAAAGGAGTGTGGGAAAGATGAAAACTTTGAGGAAAGAGGAGCACAAAGCAGATATTTTCAGAAAATGGGAGCATGAACATGCTAGGGAAAGGCAGTAAGATTGTGGGCAGTGCTGTGTACCTGCAAGAGGTTTGTAATCATGAGTCTGAAGTCCGAATTTTAGGATGATTGTGTATTTTTCTCCAGATCACTCCAGCAGCACATGAACAGTCAGAGAGTGAGCAGAAAGATGAGTGTAACCAGGACAGAAAGAGTGTGTGAGAAATATTTTTCTCCATTATCTCAGTAATTTTAGATATTATCAATCTTTAATTTTGCCATTATAGTGGCTACAAAACAAAATCTTATTTATTTTAGCTTGCATTTCCATGACCACTAGTGAGACTGAATATCTTTTCTTGTGCTTATCAATCATGTTATTTGTTCAGATTCTTTGTCTATTTTTTCTTAAGTTATTTGCTTAGTCTTATCTTTTTCTACCTCACTTGAAGTTTATAAAATTAGTCTCCTATATTTTATTATAGTTTATTTTAAATTTTTATTTTTTATGTTTGATCATTTAATTATATAATCCGAGTTTAATTTTGGATAGAGTATGTAGTAGGGAATCCAACTCTATTATTTTGATAGATAGCCAAATTGCCCAGTAACTTTTCCCACTCATATAAAATGTCACCTTTTTATATTTAAACTTATATACATATATATGTATATAGACATGTAGTCATGGATCTGGATTTTCTTCTCTACTCCATTGATTTGCTTGTCTACACCTGTGTACTGTTTTAACTAATGTAGTTGTGTACCATGTTCTGATATTTCATAGGACAAGTCTTTTCTTTGTTATTCTTCCTCTAAAACATTTGTTGGCTATTCTTGCATATTTATTCCTCCAGGCAAATTTTATCATTTTCTTATTAATCCCAATGGGCCTTGCTTACCCTGAATTTATAGATTAGTTTTGGGGAAACAGTTACATTTTGTTTTGGAAAAGGAAGAAAAAAGGAGAGAGCAAGATACCCTTAGCAGGCTTAGGTGAGCTCATGCTGTGGGTTTCAAGACCTGTCACAGACGAGTTCCAAAGGCAGAAGGGGTGAGGTGACAGACACTGAAATGAGTTTCACTCTACTTGTGCATCACCAAAGATGAGGCTAGAAAGTTCTGAAGGCAGCCATTTTGATCAGAACTCCCTGTGGGAGTGATGCCCAGTAAGCTGTAGCACAGCTATTGTTTTCTGAACTGATATTTACATCTGTCAAAATAAACTAATATTTTCAGATTACTCAGTTGTTTGGTGGGGACACTTTCCAAAGAAAACAAAAACAAATAGTAGGGAAGAGGAGGCAAAAATGCTGATGTGTAGGGAAGGAAGTTTACCATTTATTTTAATAAGAATATTGACAAATTAAAAAATTCTACAGTGTGACTGTTTTGGATGAAAGAAACTTTGCAAGGGAATTGTTTATTTAATGAAGGGAAGTATACTAGATACTAGATTTCCATATTAACCCTTTGTTTGGGGACCCATGAAAAGCAGTCATTAGGTGCCAAGCCTGAAAGTGTCGTGGCTGAACTCCTGCCTGCTTTAGGAGTAACAGCTGTGTTATTTTCACAGCTGCAGGAGCTTTAGGAGTGCTCCTATGAAAGAGAGGCAAGTAGTCTCGTGCT
Organism: Glossophaga mutica; assembly: GCA_039655065.1. Classification (NCBI taxonomy): domain Eukaryota; kingdom Metazoa; phylum Chordata; class Mammalia; order Chiroptera; family Phyllostomidae; genus Glossophaga; species Glossophaga mutica. Next base: position 61,158,678 of record CM077311.1, read on the forward strand.
ATACATCTATCAGCTTTTTCCAGTTTCTTCCTGGTGGAGTTTATTTTTCTATTTTGCTTTCTGCAAAATACAGAAAGATGGACATGATTAGAGTTAAATCCTCAGCTGCTTACAGAGCCGCAGTGGTACTGTGGGACATCCTTCTGGTGCGGCCAATGGCAGGGAGCTATTTATAGACTGGCTCATGAAATTTCCTCAGTAACAGGGGTTGGAAAGAGCTCTCCCCCACTGCTGGAAATATCCCCTGATGGCCAAGGGCCTTGCCCTGATTCCTGTAACTATGGAATTCTTCTCAAGTTTCACAGTTTCTGTATTTTTTCCTTTCATAATATGATTCATAGTTGGAGACCTCTCATGAATATTTACCAATCCGGTTGTATACTATATTTTGTTTTGATGCTAATGTATTCTTTTAAAGGGGAGATATTTCACTTTGATGGCTAAACTTTGTACTGTAACAACTAATATCTATGCTTAACATTTCTCAAGCTTTGAGATTTGTAAGCTTCCTATTATATTTCACATATCTTGGCATTGGCCAAAATCCTGACATTTTCTTCCCTCCCTTTACATTTGTTCTCTTTTCCCTCCCTCCAGCTGGACCATCTGTCTCCCTGCTTTCACTTCTATAGAACCACAGATAAGTACCTTGGGGAGAAATAACAAATACCATCAAAGGTTCAGTTTTGGAAGTCATCTCTGATCTGTGTAAGTACAGAGTGATTTCTGCAAAGTGTTCTACATCTTGTTACCATCTGGGCCTGTTACCTCACCTAGTTAGAGCACAGCTAACGAGGCCAAGGTCATGGACTCACTCCTATATGTCCCAGTTCACTTTGCACCACAAAGAACTTTCTTTTGTTGCCATTGTCTGCAACTATTAATGCTGGTGGGTCCATCTTGAACTTGAGTCTGCACTGGAAGACCCGGTGAGAGTTGGGTTGCAGCCAAGCTTCCACCCATTATTACAGAGAATTTCAAAGCAGGCGTTCTACGGCTGGATAGTCAGCAGATCCCTATCTCAAAGCACTCTTTATATCAACCTTTAGAAGAGATAGGACGTGAGCAATCATCTGTTTCCCACATCTAAGGTCAAAAAATGTGCCCATCTGTCCTTGTTTGTCTCGGTAGATTTATCTCCTTTATGGTTTACCCCCTAAGGAGATGATAGGAATCTCCTCAAATTAGTCCAATCCTCTACGTCATTCTGCCTTTGTATTCATTTTCCAAACCATGTTCCTCTGTGGCCTTACACATTTTCCAGGAGGAAATTCAGTGACTGGCACCATTAAACCTGGTGAGGTGAGCCGCCACGTGTAGCTAGGAGGAGAGTTGCTATTAGATGAATGTAATGTCGGAGGACTCTAAAGAGCAGAAATTTTGAGCATCGTCTCCATTTGGCTTTTGTTATACTAGCATCATATATGCAGGAAGATTTAAAATGTATAAACCACTTCCATACCTTCCATCTCTTTTGGTCCATCCAATGTGATTGGCTTGATGGGTATTATTACATCATTCTGATTAGACAGATTATGCATACAAAGGCTGGCTGACTTCCCCAAGGTCATGCAATTTATTAAAGTCTTTGTACCCTGATCCAGGGGGTTTTCCATGACACCCCACTACATTTTAGTTCTTGACTTGCACCTACAGAAATATCTGAACACAAAATTGATAGTGTTTGTTGCAACCATTTCTATTTTATTTCTGAGTTGATTAGGAACATGGCCTCAAGAGGAGATTGAATAGATTGTTCTGAAAGTCTTCCAGAGCTCATTTAGAAAGACCATGCGACATGACAGTTAATAAAGTTTCTGAAATTAGAGAGATCTGTTTTCAAATCCTGGCTTTCCCTTCGTTGTTTTTTTTAAACAGTCCTATCCTGCATGGTTAGGAAATAACCTTGGCAACAGTCTTTCTGAAACTAATTCTTGCCAAATTGTGTAATAACCCTGCTTAGAACTGAAATTCAAACATAAAAATTTATTAAAGGGATTTTAATTCAGAATCCAGGGAGTAGGATGAAGCAAGGCATTCTTAGTCCCCCCACCAAGGCTCTTGCAATTCAATGGTGTGACATTTCTCTTCTAATTAAAGGCATGTCTTGTGTCCAAAGGGTTTTATTTACATTTTGTTACTTTGCAGTCCTAGCATCATCTTACTTATTTTTTTACAATATTACACAATGCAATATGTCTTGATATGATTTAAGGCCTCTTGCTGACCACTTAAAATTACTAAGCAGAAGTTCAGACTAGATCAGTGAACAGCTATTAAAATGCATAGGCAGCAACACAAACATTAGATAATTAGTACTCAAAGTAAGCCACAGCCCTGAGAAAAGTGAAGAAAAAATAAACAAGGCATTTGTTAATTTCCTTTCATTCATACTGATGGCTATGGATTTAGATCCGTCATCAATATGCCTTTTTGGGATTTGTTTGCTTTTCTTCTTACGAAATATTTTATACATACGGAAGTGTGCATAAAACATAGGTACAGTTTAAAAAACAATTACAAAGCAACATCTATGAACTGCTCGGGCCAAGTACAAACGTTCCACAAGCCTCCCCGCAGTCAGACAGAATCTTCCCTACCAGACATACCATGACCAAAGAAATGTGCCCATCTGTGCTGGCTGGTCTCTATGGATTTATCTCCTCCACTGTTGACCCCTAAGGACTTTAGTTTGGTTTTGTTTTTGAAATTTATGCGAGTGAATTATACATTTTTTTTCTTTTTTGATTGCTTCTCCCAATCAAACACAGCGTTTGTTCCCACCAAACACTGACTCCCCATTCTCCCTTCCCTCAGTGCCTGGCAACCACCATTCTACTTCCTGTCTCTGTTAATTTGATCACTCTGGGTACCTCATATAAATGGAATTGTACAGTATTTGTCTTTTACTGACTGGCTTATTTCGCTTAGCCTAGACCTTTTGGCTATTGTAGAGAATGCTTCTGTGAACATGGGTGTACAACTATCTACTCAACTTCCTGTTTTTTTTTCTCCTGGGTACATGCTCAGAAGTAGGATTGCTAGATCATATGGGATATTAATTTTCTAGGGCTGCCATAACAAAGTATCACAGACTGGGTGGCTCAAAAGAAAATAGACATTTGTTTTTTCATATCTCTGGAGGCTAGAAGTCTAAGATCAAGGTGTCAGCAGGGCTGGTTCCTTTGGAGGCTTCCCTCCTTGGTTGGCTGATGTCTGTCGTCCCCTTGTTTCTTCCTTCTGTGCCTTTCTATGGCCAAATTTCCTCTTCTTATAAGAGCACCAGTCAATTAGATTAGGGCCAATCCTAAGGGCCCCACTTAATTTAATTACCTCTTTGAAAATCCTACCCCCAAACTAGTTACATTCTCAGGTAAGGGGGGTTTGGAAATCACTATATAACTTTTTTTGGGGAGGGACACAAGTTCAGCTCATAATATTTTGTTCTAAGGCTCTCAAAATTTATGTTTTTGCATGCAAAACATATTTACAATAGCCCCTCTCAACAGCCCCAAAGGTCTTAACCCATTCCTGCAGCAACTCTGAGTCCAAAGTCTCATGTACTGATCATCTAAGTCAGGTGTGGATAAGACTTGAGGTACGGTTTATCCTGAGGGACAGGATCTCTCTGGCTGTGAACCTGTGAAAGCAGGCGACAGGTTAATACTTCCAAAATATAGTGACGGAAAGAAGCTTAGCATAGACATTCCCATCCCAACAGGAATAACTTGTAAAAGGCAAAAGATTTATATAGTCTGAAGAGAAACCAGAGTGTTTTCTTTTAAACCAATGAAATAAGATTGGGTTTCCTGTTTTATTCTAAGCGTTTTATAGTGTTAGCTCTTATGTTTGTCTTTGATCCATTTTGAGTTGGTTTTTATATGTGTTGAATAGGAAGGCCCCAACTTTATTCTTTTGCATATGGATATCCAGTTTTCCCAATACCATTTTTGGGAAGCGGTATTTTTTTCCATTTTCCCATTGGAAAATTGGACTATCCTTTTCCCATTGAAAAATCTTTATAAACAAATCATTTTACTATATATGTGTGGGTTTATTTCTGGACTTTCTCTTCTGTTCCATGGGTCTGTATGTTGCCTTTCTGCCAGTACCACAGCATTTTTGAACATCATAATCAGGAAATCAGGAAGTTCAAGTTCTCTAAATTTCAAGATTGTTCTGGCTATTCAAAGTCTCTTGAGAGTCCATGGGAATTTTGAAGGTTACAACATATTTTTTTCTGTTTTAGCCTGAAATAATTATATTTGGATTGCTTATTTCAAACCACATTTATTTTAAACCACAAATCACCTCCACCTAGATTATCATAGTACAGAATCCTGTCTTTACCCCCACCCTCAAACTAAATGAAGAAATAAACAAAACTGCAGAGCTACAACTCAGCTTCAAATAATAAAGCTTTTCTTTTGTTCCATCATTTGTGTCACTTTTGGGAATTTCTATGGATTTGTTTTCTCATCATGTGCTAGTTTTCTCTTTTTTTCTCATATGAATTTTTTTTTATTGTTGAATGCTGTGCATTTTGCATCATTGGTTGCCATGTTTTATTGTTTCTTTTAAGAGGGTTTAATTCCCCTCTGTAGAGTAGTTAAGTTACTGAGACAACCTGAAATTTTGGAGCCCTGCTTTTCGACTTTGTTAGGGCAGGTCCTGAGCGGCCTGTGGTGTAGGGCCAATTCAGTCTCACTGAGAATTCCACTTGATGCCCTATGCAGGGTGAGGCAAAAGGTTTACCATTGTTTGTATGGGCAACAATACAATAATTAATAATAATGTGGTAATGAACTCTGTTTCATGTACTCACAATGGTAAACCTACTTTTGCCCCACCCTGTATATTATAAAGTCTTTCCACTCTGGCTAATGAAAAAAGTATCTTCACAGTATGTGGAATCCTGGATTGTTCTGCTTACTCCCTTCCGGTGGTTCTCTGAACAGCATCAAACTGTTTCCTCTCAGCATGTACAGATCAGTACACAGCAAAGACTTCTGCAGGTTTCCAGAGCTTTCTCTCTCTCTGCACAGCTCATTCTCCTAGGTACTCTGCTTTACAACATCTAGATACCTGGTCCTGCTCAGATTCCAAACTCTGCCTCCTGGGCTTGGTTAAGGATACTGGGTTGCTTGGCTCCCCCTTTGTGTGCTAAGGCCTGGAAACTCTCTGCAGGCTTCCAGCTGGGACAATCATAAGGCTCACATTGTTTTCCCTCCCTTTCTCTGAAGGGGCAGAATCCTGCACTGACTGCTTTCCAAATCATTTACAACAGTGTTCCATGTATTGACCAGAAGTGAAAGTTTTCCAAGTTAACTGTTTTCTGACTTTTGTCATTATTTCGCCTTTGTTTTGGAGGTTATTTAAATTGTGTTTCTTTCATTCTTTTAAAAATTGTGGTAAGAATACTTAACATGAGACTTACACTCTTAATACATTTTTAAATGTGCAATTCAGCATTGTTAAGTATAGACACAATGTTGGACAGCAGGTCTCTACATAGAAGTGTTTTTCCTAATTTTCAAATATTATGTTTTTCTAGATATTTTTTTTTTGTAGAAATGTTTTGTGTAATAAGATATATTTTTTATCATAATGAAATATTTTAATGAGACTTTGATTAAAGCATGTGATTTCAATGCTTTAATGTATGTTGAAAGTTTCTCTGGGTCATTTAGACCAGCTGTGTGAACATTGTGCAGTCTCTTGTATCTTGCTGTATAGTCATTCTAGCAGGCATTTTTTATGTGTTTCTATGTTGATGCTTTCCTTTTTAGACCCATATATACACTACTTCATTATCTTCTGGTTTCTCTAGTTTCTGACATGATATCTGCTGTCATTTTTACTTATGATTTTTTTTGGTGTATAACATGCCTTTTCCCCCTTCTATTTTCTCTTTAAGTTTTTCTCTTTACCACTGGGTTTTAGAAATTTTGTTATAATGTTTATTGATATAATTTTTAAGTTTATTCTGTTTAAGATTTGTTGCACTTCTTAGAACTGTAGGTGTTCATTTCTTATCAAATTTGGAAAAATTTTGACCATTATTTCTTTAAGTGTCTTTGTGTCCCCCCATTCTGTGAAGCCACTTGTTGCTGCCACACAGGTCACCATGCTTTATTATTCAAGTGCTTTTCCTGATGGTGCTTTCATTTGCATACTTTCTATTGCTATGTCTTTAAGTTCTCTGATTCTTTTCTTTTTTTTTTTTTTGTGGCATGAACAATAGATATTTATTTTATTAGAGTTCTGAAGGCTGAAAGGTCAAGATCAAAGTGTCCACAGGTGTGGTGTCTTCTGAGGCCTCTCCTCTTGGCTTGCAGATGGCCATCCCCTCGCTGTGTCCTCATAGGGCCTTTTCTTTGTGCACATGCATCCTGGTGTCTCTTCCTCTTAAAGGACAAGAGTTATATGGGATTAGGGCCCCACACTTATGACCCCATCTCACTTGACAAAGGTCCTATCTCCAAATACAGTTGTATTGGGGATAGGGCTTCAGTATATGAATTTGAGGAAAACAATTCTGTTCATAGTAGGTATCCTATATTCTATTTTTCTCTTCATTCTCCCTACCTGATACTCTGTTCTCAGGTAGAAGTATTATAGATCCATTTTCATTACTTGTAAACCTACAGACATCTGTTAAATGTTCAGACACATTTAAGTTGGGTATCAAATCATAGGCCAATAGAGGAATTTTAATCTCCCCCAACAAAGTCTAGAGCTAAGGACAGAATTGGAGTTGGAATCCCCAGACCATGAAAATCAGAAAGTGAAAAGCAGTGTGTTGAGAGATTATAATCTTAAATCCAGAGTTGGAAAAGTAAAGAGTTTTTCCTCTACATCATCCATTTAACCCTTTCTAGATTCAAAAATATTAAAAAGATAATGGAAGGGAAATGCAGGTTTTTATTCCCAGGTCTCCTTGAGTTTCTCACTGGTGGTTTATTTGTATAGGTATAGGGAATTTCTCAGAATAGAGCTTGGGCCTCTTTTTTAGGTGGGCAATCCCAAGAGCTCAGACATCATACTCAGTGGCTTGACATTCAGTAGAGAGAAGGTATTACTTGGAGTGCTTCCAATGGACCACAGCATCACCCCACTGCTGCAGGCTCACCCTGTTTAGCCAACACTCGATCACAGCCTGGTGTCGACCAGTTGCCCAGGCTGTTGGAGCACTTGCTTCCTACTGTTTATGGCATTAAGAACTTTCTTCCTGGGACCCAGCTGCATTTGAATGTTCTGAAGATCCTCATCAGAGCAAAGCAACAGAGCTTCTAGATCAATCTGCTCCCTCATGAAAAAGGGAAGAAACTTTTCCAGGTGGTGAGACTATAAGAATACTTCCAGGGGTGTAGCGTCAACCACATCTTCCTCTCACTTCATTGCATCCTCATCCCAAGGCAGGTCATCTTTCAGGCTGTTCTCCTCTCCCTCCTCATCAGCCACCACTTCATCAGCCTGTGCTGCTCCTTGTCTCTGAAGCAATTCACCGGACATTTTAAACTCTAACTCCTTCTCGGTATCTGAGATGTCTTCAGGGCTTGCTATTCTGTTCTTTCTAAAAATAACATTTCCTAGACCTGGATGGCTGAGAATGGATTCATGTTGCACACAGCTGCCCTCTGCTGAAACCTGGAGCTGCTCTTTGAAGTCCCCTGAGAATGTGCCTTCTTCTTCCTCTCTGAACACATCCATCACATTTCTCTGCTCATTTCTGCGCTCCTTCTCTACCTGCTCTGATGTATCTTTATTCTTCTTGAACTTTATATTGAAGGTACCTTTAATGCCCTTAGACAGTGACCCAAATGTGCTGGAAGCAGAAGCATTTGAAAGAGACGATTTGGAAAAAGTGCTCTTGGAAGAAAAAGTACCAGATTCCTCTCTGTAGGTGCGGGCCATCTTATTTTCATGCTTCTCCTGGAGCCTCTCACACTCTTTGATCTGCCTCCTGGCATTCTTCTGAGACTGCTCCTTCAGCTAAGTGACCTTCTTGGGGTTCATGATGTTCTGGGCAGTAGCTGCCTTATCCAGGAGAGAAACACATTCATTCTGCTCTCTGCTAGTGGCAGCATCCAGTGGAGACTGTAAGTCATTGTCCAAGGCAAAGATGTTGGCACCAAAGTTGATTAGGAATGAGACACAGTGGGCATGGCCATTGGAGGCTGCGTAATGTAGAGTGTTTCTCCAGATGTCACATCTATCAGGGTCCCCCCTTAAGACTTGAATGTCTGCTTCTTTTCCAGATGTTGTATATTCTAAAGGGCACTGGATTGCTGGATATGTTGCTTTTAAAACTATGGCTGTTGTGGTTGTCTTAGCAGGTGTTGTGGCAGCTCCAGGCCTCATCTATTACCGTAAGTCAGGAAAAGACGCAAACGTCCTGACACCGTCAGCTGTGTCGCCATCCAGGCAGGATCTCTGATGAATCCAAAGCCATGTGGCACCTTCTTATGGCTTAGTGGCAAGAGTTCTTTCACGCTTCTTCCAGGCAAAGTCTCTCCTGCTTCCCAGGTCACACAGCCAAAGGGAGCACCCCAAAGCCACGTGGTCCTCTTCTACCAAAGCTGCAGCCGTCAGCACTCTGGCAAAACTGCATGGTTCTCCCTGGCAAAGCTGCGAGAGGGTCTCCGCTTGGCCAAAGCCGAGTGGCGGTTCTCTGCTAAAGTCACATGGTGATTCTCCCTCACATGGCTGCAGGAGTCCTGACTCTGCCAAAAGCACGTGATTCTCCCCTGATTCTTTTCTTAAACAGTGTCTAGTTGATTGTTAATCTTTTTAGTATATTTTTATTTCAGGACCTATTTTTCATCAACATAAAGTTGATGTGGATTTTTTCTACATCTTCAATATTTGTCTTAACAATTATATTTATGTTTTTCTTTATGTCCTTGACTTTATGGAACATACTTATAATTAGTGGTTTAATGAGTTTTTCTGTCATTCCTATTAGTTCTGGGTCTGTTTCCATTGGCTGTGGAATACTTTTGCTGTTTCCTGCATAGATAACAATTTTGGATTGGCTGCTTTGTATTTTACATTGTTAAGTGCTGGATTTTGTTATGCTTCTTTAAAGAATACTGGGCTTTCATTTTGTTGCAGGCAGTTGAATTATATGTGCATTAAAAGGTTTAGTTTGAGCCTTTTGGAATTTGTTTTTAAACTCTTTAGGGTAGGTCTTGAATAGTTGGTATTGTGGAGCTAACCGAGCTCCATTTTTTTTTTTTTTTTAGGTTTGGGCCTCAGGGGTCTCTACTGAATAGCCTGTATGCTCAACAAAATCTCTCCATTCCTCCTAAAAAAAACTCGAGTGATTGTCAGTTCTGGGTGACCTCTCACAATTATTAGTCTTGCAGCTTCCTGATAAATACCGTATTTTGCCATATATAATGTGTACATTTTTGCCTAAATTTTTGAGAGAAAAATAAGGATGCACATTATATATGAGTAGTACTAATTCCATATCTATATAAATGTTTTCAATTCTTTTACTTATGCTTATGCATTAATAATATAACTCTAGAAATCAACAATGATATCTGTATGCAAAATAACACCCTGAAATACAATAATCAGTTTTGTTTCTAAATATAAATAAATAAATATTGAATTAAAATGAAAGATTTTTTTTCCTGAATGTTTGGGCCCAAAACATGGATGTGCATTATACATAGGAGCACACTATACATTGCAAAATATGGTAGTTCTTTCCTTTGAAGTTGTTCTGCTTCACCCATGTTGGGTTTTGCCTTATACATGTGTAGAATGATCTTCAGCCAAAGAGTTAAGGGGACCCCCAAGTACATTTCTGGAGCTATTTCTCTGTGTAACTTCCTCTTTTTAGGCATTTTCTTCTGCAACTATAGCTGTGTCGGCCTCACCAAACTCCACTTTCTCAATCTCAAGCAAGATTGTTGGACTGTGTTTTCCCTCTCCTTGCCTCACATTCAGGATTACCTTAGGCAGAAATGTTTTGTTTTTTTTTTTTTTTTTTCTTTTTTGGAATCACAGTTCTGTACTGCTTGTTGCTCAATGTCTGAAAATAGTCATTTCCTATGTTTTGTCATGTTTTCTAATTGTTTCTAGCAGGAGAGAAAGGCTTGGTTACCCTATTCTTTTATGTTTGGGAATGCAAATCCCCTGGGCATTTTTCATTTTTTTTTCTTTTTGTGTTTATATGAAATTCTAGTATTCTGTTTTTGGGAAGCTTTGTTTTAAACTAAAATTTAGGACTTTAAATACATGTCCATGAATGTTCATTTTGTTAATTTTAAACTATTCTTCTAGCTTGCTGAGTTCTTTTTAATTTTGTTATCCATAATGTTGGTCCTACTTTTTAGCTCTTGTCATTCTTGAACTTCAATATTCCTTTTTTATAATAATTTAAGTAATTGCCAAAATGTTGTTCAGCAACTGCAGAGTAATAAGTACTAGTATTTGGCTAACTGTGATTTCTTAATAAAATATTTTGCACCTGGTTTAACTACATATTGTCAAATGGTGAAGTTGTCCTTAAGAAGCAGGCATTTGTTATGTTTGTTTGACACCTTTCCATAGATTGGCTAGTAGACACTGAGCCCTAATGAGTGCATGTGGTTTATTATAAACCTCAGCAGGCAGCATGAGCTTTGTATTCATGCCAGTTCTTGTCTCCCTGATGGCATTGGGGGTGATGTGAAGTGAACCGAGGTGGAATGCTTCTCACGATGGATCTGTATCATACCTGAGCAGCACCCGACTCAGGAAATTCCCAGTCTTCTAAGGGGCTTCTTACAAATGTGCTCATCATTTTCTCACAAGATACTATCTTTGTTACCCTGGAATATAAACAAATCTACTCTAGGAAGAGGAGGAAGGTTTTACTACTCTAGAATATCCCCCTATGCAATCATTAAGTTGAGCAAAGTCTTTGCTCAAAAGACTCAGAACATATAGAGCCCTGTCTGGTGTGGCTCCATTGGTTGGAACGTCATCCCATAACCAAAAGGTTGAGGGTTCGATTCCTGGTCAGGACACATACCTAGGTTGTGGGTTCCATCCCTGGTCTAGGCACCTACAATCTCTGGTCTGGGCACATAAAGGAGGCAACCAATTGATGCTTCTCTCTCAAATCAATGCTTCTTTCTATCCCTTCTTCTCTCCTTTCTCTCTCTAAAACAATGAAAAATGTCCTCAGGTGAGGATAAAAAGAAACAAAACTCAGAACATGTAGAAATGATAGAGATGCAGAGAGACTATCTCCTTATAGAAACATATAAATCTTCTGTTAACTACAGATGTGCACTTTAAACTTGTGTGATATTAGGATGAGAATCAAATGTATTCCAAATTACTCTTGAATATTTCTTAAATAATGCAAAATATCATATCTAGGAAATTATATATAAAATCCCTTATAGTAATGTGTATGCCAAGTAATGATGAATGATGAGACCATGAGGATGGATGCTGTCTACATTCTGGTAACTGGTATTTCTTGCCATCTGTCACCACTAATTTATTTTTCTCTTTTGCCTGGTGTTGCATTGGAATGTTAATTATGCATGAGATAAAACTTCAATGTATTGCATATGTTTCCATTTTTTTCCACAAAGATATCATAGGGAATACATCCATGCTTTGTAGAAAAATTTTCTGCTATACATATTAAATTTTTCTGATTTTTCAGTTTGGAGGTTTAAAAAATAGAAAATGAAATTAGTTTTACATAACTTACATTTAGTTAACTCACAATGATTCCTAAGGAAAACTATTCTCTTTTATAAGTAATCAAAACTGCAAATATAAATATGTATCTTTGGATTGTAGGGGGCATCTGCTTTAACTTCTTGTGTCTTTGATTTCTGAAATCAGCTCTCGTGCTGTGTAGTCTCTAAAGGAAAGCCTCCAGTCCTATATAACATAACCGACCAATTTCCTACTTCATGACAAACTGGCAAAGAGCTGAAAGTTACATTGTGTATTTGAGAAAAATCCCATCTGTCCTCATCGGTCTTTGAGAAGGTCTAGTCTTGAAATCAAAGTTTCTTACTTGAACTTCTCCAGCTAAGAAGTTGGAGATATCAAAGAAAATCAGTGGTAAAAACTAAGACAACACAAAAGGTATTTATGTGATACTAATGCTGCTTAGCATTTAATCAATCAACTAATCTTTTAAACAACTATCATGACCTTTATATCCTTGCACATTTGATCAGAGGCTACTACACTTAAGGCTTGTCTAAGTGCTGTGGACGTTTAAAAATAAAATAAAAATACACTGCAAGTTAAGTAACAGTAAAGTGTTTGAATAATTTAAGATAACAGTAAAACAATGTCACAATGCATAATAATCAATGAATTGCTTAGGCAATACTTTCTGTTAAAGCGCAGATCCATAATGGCTCTAACATCAAGTGGGAATGGCCTGAAGAGGTGTTCACAGAGACGGGGTATAGACCAACTTAGCCCAAATAGAGGAGATGAGGAAAGATCTTATTAGTATGTGAAGCATTGTGAATAAAAGTAGAGGGAGGGAAGGGCAAAGGGTAGTAACTGAACCAGTTTCAGAGGCATGTGGCTTTAAGAAGGCTACTTAATGGGGAAACAGAAAGAAATCTTGTAGCCACACTGTTCAGGGCTCTAAATATCAAGCTAAGAGGTATGAACAAGCAGGCCAGCACTGGAGTCATGACAGGCAGTGGTAAGAGGAGAAAAGCGGGGAGTAAGCAAGATTTTTGTCCCACCACGCAAGCAACCAAAAAGCCCAGTGTAGTGAAGTGAACATTGTCAAATGGAGCCCCCAGGAGCACACTGTCTCTTCAGACTTAGGGACAGTTCTTATTTTACACTTTGGCTGTCCTGAATTTCCTAATATTAGGTTCCCTGGGACCTGGCAGGGGAGGCACACAGCTTGCAAAGTTAGCCAATAACATGGGTTGAAGCCATTGGGGGCTACCTTTTCTCAGTCCTCTACAAGTCATGGCTCAGAGTTACAAAGCTTGCATTGTAGAGGCAGGAGAAAAGCCATAAAGATGCATATTATTATAAACAATTATTCATATATCAGATAAATTATATCATATCATAATTATATAAGTATTATATGAATATATTAATTATTTATGTAATAACAGTATGCGTTATTATAAACATGTCATGGAGTGACGTCTACATTGAAAGTACAATGGAGCAGGGTGTTGGAGGGTATTGTCATTTTACATAAGGTGACTGGGGAAGACCTCACTGAGGAGGCAGCACCTGAGAGAGCAGCTGCACGGCACGCACACGGCGAGAAGAGCAAGGACTCCGGCCCCGAAGCAGGAGCGCACTGGCCTTGTTTGAGGAACTGAGTTGAGTGGGCAAGTGGGAAAGGGGTCGGGAGGGGATGTCAGCAAGAGGCAGGGGACAGGTGGGATCAGCAAGGCCCCAGTTGGAGGTGTCAGTAATGACTTTACTCTGGATTAGGTGGGAAGCTTCTGGAAAGTTTTGAGCAAATAAATGACTCTATTCTACCGTTTTCCATTGCATCTAAGAAACCTGGATTCTCTTAAAATTTTACTTTAATTGTTCTTGTACAGTTTTCTATCTCTTATTCTCATCCCAGCCCACTGCCCCAGCCCTCTCCACCTCCCTCCCATTTCCACCCCCCCATTCCCCCCCCAAGTTTTTGTCCATGTGACCTTTATACTTGTTGCTCTAAATCCTTCCCCTTTTCCCCTGAAATTCCCTCCCCTCTCCCCTCTGGTGACTGTCAGCCTGTTCTCAATTTCAGGCAGTGAAAGACAAATACCATATGATCTCACCTTTAACAGGAACCTAAAAAACAAAACAAACAAACAAGCAAAATATAACCAAAGACACTAAAATTGAGAAACCTGGATTTTTAAAGCCCATCATTATTTTGTGCTCCACTAAGAGGACATAAAAGTGGCAATTTAAATGACACAAAACTTTTCTTATTATAATTCTCATCCTGATTTCAGAAATGTTAAAATGTAGAAAGTAAGCATTTTGGAAATACAAAATACAATGCATTTTCAAAAATTCATTGGCTGCTTAATTCAGAGTGGGCTACAGGGGAGGCTATCACAACGAAGCAGACAAGAAGTAATGGGGTTTGGACCAGAGGGTGTGTGAGGGATGGTCAGACTGTGGACGTACTGGTAGGAGAGAAGAAGAGCCTGTATGGGTTCTGGTCATGGCAACAGTATGCCATTGCTCACAGAGGTGAAGAAAACTTTGGGAGAGATGGGTTTGGTGGGGGGCAATCAGCACTTTGTTTTGGACCCGGTAAATTGAGTTCGTTTATACACCCAAAGGGTGAGAGTGAGCAGGCAGTTATAACACACACAGTGAATCTTTATTAATTGTGGATTCTCTAGTTGTGAATCAGCCTACTCATTAAAATTTATTTGTAATCCCAAAATTAATATTTTCACTGCATTTACGTTCAGGGTCAATTCATGGACATGTGCTGAATGGTGAAAATTTTGAGGCCCAGAATATGTTCAGAAGTATTAAGACAACACTCTGCCTTTCGTTTCAGCTCTCCTAATGTAGCCGTAGTCTTTTTGTGATCTTTTTAGTGCTACAGTTTTCACATGTTTGCACTTTTTTTGGTGATGTTGCTGCTACAGAATGGCCATGTGTCCTGTTGAAGTGCTGTTTAGAGTTCCTAAGCGCAAGAAGCCTGTGACATGACTTATAGAGAGAATACCTGTGTTAGGTAGCTTTGTTCAGGCATGAATCTTAGTGCTTTTGGCCATGAGTTCAATGCTAATGAGTGCCTTTAAACATATACACACAGAGAACAAGGTTATATATTGATCAGTTGATGAAAATATTGTACCTGGAGGCACACAGGAACCTAACCCTGTATTTCCCTAGGAGTAATGATTCAGTTTTTGCTAATTCAGTGTTTGTGGTGACTTATAGGACATTAACTACTATGAATAATGAGAATAAACTATGTAAGAGGTGGGACAAAAAAAAAAAAAAAAAAAAAAACAGATTAATCTCCTGGCGGGTGGGCCCCTTGTAGAACAGGCTTCCCCCTCTAGGTGAGTGTTCTAGGAGCCCATCCGTACCGGTGTAGCATTGGTGTTGCTGTGAGACGCTGTGTTCAGCTCCAGTGAATTTATTTTGAAGACTCTTTCAACGCACTGCTCATTTCATGATGGGTGATTTACGAGCACACCAGCCTATGCCCTGCTGAGTGTTCAGCAGTCTTTGACCAAAAACTGCATAACCCCCATGCCCCACCCTCCCTATTCACCTGATCTCTCCCTCAGAGACTTTTTTTTTGTTTGTTTCCCTGGGTCAAAAATCCTCAAAGGGAAACATTTTGCAGATGTGGAAGAGGTGAAACAAAAAAATGGCAGAAGCACTAATGTCATCAAAATTGATGAGTTCAAAAACTGGAGCAGTGGAAAAATGTCTTGATGGGTGTATCACATTGAATGGAGAATGCTTGAAGGTGACTGAGTTTAAACATATAAGAATAAATAAATAATTTTTAATAAATAAATTCCATTTTTGGGTCCCCCTTCATACACAGGGTGAGGCAAAAGTAGGATTACAGATGTGAGTGTGCAAAATAGTTCATTTGTGTATTATTATGTATTAATTATTATATTATGTTTTATATGAATGACTGTAAACTTACTTTTGCCATGACCTGTATGTATCTGTATCTGTACCTCTATCTATGCCTATTCTATGTATATCTATATCCATATTCTGGAGTTCTGAATGTTCTTCAGGCTAGATTGGGAGGCATGGGTATATTTTCACTTTTAAAAATCCATTGTCCCATAATGCATGCAGCCTGGAGAGAAACAATTCACTGTCTTCCAGATCATTTCTTCTTAAAGCGTAGTTCATGCGCTGTTCATTACCAGTATGCAAGGAGATAGCCACTGAAATTGAGGGGAAGCACCTGACAAGGCAATATTATGACTGTTGAACATAATATAATAAAAGTTGGGCTTGCATTTTGTATGGTTGCTCTTTTATTTTCAATATAATTTGTTTCTATTGTATTTTACAAAAATACCACCTGTGAAAGACGGGGGAAAAATCGTCCTTCATCAGCTCTGCTCAGAAAATGGTTTCATCTACCCTGCTCCATGTTCCAAATGTCCAGTAGTTCAGAACTAGAGATTAGCATAAAGCTGTTTAAAATAATGGATAAAAATGTTTAAAATAAAAAAAAAAAATTGAAAGCCAGTTAGGATGAAAAATCGAGACCCTGAGGCGAAGACTGACTGTTCCAAATGTGGCCTGCAGACCAGCGCATTGGCTCAGTCTGGAAGCTGACAGAAATGCAGAAGCTCAGGCCTGTCCTCACCCCCAGATTTACTGAATCAGAATGTGCATTTTAGCAAGAGCCTCAAGTGATCCATGTGCATGTTCTTTTTGAGAGAAGCACTGAGTTAGAAGCGAGAGTTTATGGTCAAGTATAACAGTTCTTACACAGATAGGTTAGTGGAGCTAGGAATTACCAGAGTTGGACAGTGCTCACTGGGGTTCAGGGTGGTGGTGGCAAGACTTCAGCACACCACCAGGATCAGTCAAAGATGGGAGCCCATGCAGAGGCTGGTGTCCAGCAGCAGTCACACGGTTCCTTTTACTGGGAAGGGATCTGGTGAAGACCCCTCAGTCGTCTGGATGCACACAGCTGGCCAGGCAGGGGCCTGTGTTCCTGCACACAACTCTCATAGAAACCCTTCCTGACCAGTGCCACAGCTGTAGGGCTCTGTCACTTTCTTGCTCTGGGCTCAAAGGCACCTTGCTCAAAGGACCTTTCCTGGGCTGATTAAGTGATGAAATATCTTACTCATCTTCCCATGTTTCTAAGTATCTCACCAGACAGAAAGAAGGTATTAGAATCTTGCTAACTTTTTCTGTATTATAGAAGAAAAAACGCTGGATTTCTTGCAGGTAGACACTAAAAATTCTTCTGGGTACATGAGAGTTCACAACACTTATCTTTTTGTTGCACATACATCTGCTGCAAATACTCATTCAGGTTCTGTGTATGTTCTATGCAAATTTAAATAATGAAGTGGCAAGAAGAGCATTGGACAGCATATCACAGAATTCCGGGCCCTGTCCAGTAGCTGACTTTGTAACCATTAGTCACTTACTCTTGTACCTTTGCTTTTAACATCTGAAGATGGAGAGTTGGACTAAATTTATGAAGTTTGTATTGACATTCTGTTCTTTGTTATTAGGCAAAAATCAACATCTCTTCCTCTTTTGTAGTGATAATGCTCTGATTCCAAGAAGGCCCTTCTCCCAGAGTAAAAGTCAGTATCGTTGAATGGCCTGCAGATGTGTGTCACAGAGGTACCTAGACAGTGTAATTTGTGAGACCTCTCAAGGGGGCAGGGTCCCTCAAAGAGTACTTAGTGATCATGGTGGCTAGGTCCAAACAAAGCCTTTCAAAGGAGACTGACAATTTTTATTCCCAAGGCAGTGAGGAAAGAGTTTCAGGACAACTTCTATTAGAACAGAGCTGTTCTCATCGAATCCGCATTGTCTTTGGACAAATATTCTATCTTAGAGGACCTTGATTTTTGTCTCTCTGAGGTGGTGATGTTGTGGGCCATTAAATTAGATTCAAATATACTTGTTGAATAATAATACATGTCAGTAGCATCATCTTTTAAAATAGCATCTTCTTCACCATGGTTAGAAAAACCAGAGTGTCTCTGCCAGTGGCTGGTCAAGCCGAATTTATTCAATATGGCATTGATTATGCTAATCACAGGGGACATGTAATGCCTGAGTTCTGAGAAGGAGGGCAGTGAGAGCACAGACACTCAGTGCACACCCTCCCCTGAAAACCGACTGAAACGAGCAAAGCAACGTAAGAACGGAAAGAAACCAGGATCAATGATGTGAACCAAGAAGTGTGCATTTACGGTCACAGAGGAAAGGGCTCTGCTGGTTGTCAGGTGGGTGGAATCAGTGTAAAAGCTGTCTGAAGCCTAACCTGCAATTCTCATCCTTGAAAAATGCTGACAAGTCTCACACAGCTAAAACAGACTTAAGGCATGGATTGTGGGTAGGGTGTTGGAGAAAGATGAGAGAGAGAAAGTGAGAGAGGTGGGGAGAGAGATCGTTCCACATGAAATAGTTTCCACAGAGGTGGCTGTATCTTGAGGTTCTAGGTGAGGCTGACACACTAAATAGAGCTTGTAAGGTTTCTCCTGATTTGGTTTCTTCCCGACTCTTCCAGGGCTTCTCCTCATGCTTCAGGGGTAGTTCTTGGCCACTGCAGTGCTTTCCCGTGATGGGACAAGCAGTAATAGCAGTCACTCACAGAGCATACTTGGCTAAGATGGGAGCTTGAGTGACGAGAACCTGGATGCAGAACACCACTCTGGTGTAGTATTTTCAGTAAGCACAGAGAAGAAGTCATACAGAGACCAGATTTTCCTGCTGGGACTGTCCTTAGGATCAGTTCCCTCTTTGTCTTTCTCACATTAGGTCATGAATCAACAAATTTAAGTAAGCTGACATCAGTCAAGCTCCAGACAAAGACACAGGAGAATTCTAATACAAATTGGAGGGATAATATGGAAAGCCAGAGAGAAACCACCTGTATTCCTTTGAGATAAATGACAGGACAGGGTAGACATAGTCTTACTCAAATGTGAAGAGTAGATTTTTTTAATTAAAAAACCCACATGGTCCAATAATTCTTTTTTTTTTTTTTAAGGTATCTGTGTGCATGGGGAGAGGAAGGGGCAAGTTTGGAAACTAGGAGGAAAGTGAAATAATGACGTAAGGCGATGGGAATTGTGACTGAGGTAAAAGAAAAGAAATTGGCCCTGGCTGATGTGGCTCAGTGGATTGAGAGCCGGCTTATGAACCAAAGTGTCATGGGTTCAATTCCCAGTCAGGGCAAATGCCTGGGTTTCTGCCCAGGTCCCCAGTAGGGGGCACATGAGAGGAAATCACACATTGATGTTTCTCTCCCTCTCTTTCTCCCTCCCTTCTCTCTAAATAAATAAAATTTAAAAATAAAGAAAAGAAATTGGGTGAGCTAATAATCACAAAATGTTGATGGAGATTCTTTTTGTGAATTGATAACTGAAAGTAGACATAAAGTAAAAAGTACAACAGCATCAATAGAAGAATGAAAATAAAAGTGCTTGGAGTAAATGGGACCTTCCCCTGGTGAAGGAGACTTTTTGGAGGTGGTAGGTAGTGTGTCAGAGAATCCGTTTTGGATTCCTCATGGATGGAGACTAATGTGGTCACTCTTCACCTTGTACTGGGAGCTGATTACTTCTGATGGGCTTGTGGGCAGCTTTATTATGAAGCTTAACGATTGAATTGGGGTTATATATCCTTACGACAAATAAACAACCATAGGATTGGGGCTGGAAACTGGGGAATGAGAGAATGGGGGTTGGGGTTTACCAGGGGAGAATGATTCCAGCCTGGATGAGCTTCCTAGGTGAGAACACTAAAACAGAGATCCATCAACTTAAAAAACAAATAAAAACTCACCAAGCAAATAAAAAGATAAAGAAATATGCTGGATTTGTAAAACTAAGTTGTGACTAAATTATAAAGGACTGAAACAAAAAGTGAGTCAGAAGCGACTAAAGTTTTGGAATATCGACTACTTGAAAACACCCTGATTAAGCAATTATTTGATGTGGTTTCACCAAGCTACAAATCTTCCTTGGTAGAACAACCCATTATACTTAAGAAAGAAAGAAAATGCCTTGGCTTAAATGTTAAACTACAGAAAATTGATTAATAAATGATACTATATTTGTATAATACAATGCAGACATGATTTGAAAGAATATTTAATAGGGATATTTAAATATATTTGTATATGGAATCTGTACTTCCTTACCCCTCACATACACCTACCTATTTCTCTAATTTGTCTCGCAGGAGAGATATTATAGTATAATCAGAGTATGGCCCATGAAATCAGATCTCCTTGGGCTCATAGTTGGCAAAGGATGGTTGTTGGTACCAATTCAAATGCCAAAAGGAATCTCCAACTTGGGCGTAATAAAAAAACTTTATTGGTAAAAATAGCTCAGTAGAGCTACAGTGTGACTGAGAATACAGCAGGGCTGTAGAATGACCCTGCAGCCACACCCCTCTCCAGCTAGACAGCTCTGCTTTGCTCCTCCCAGGTCTGCTCTGACAAGACACCTTCAATATACCACCTCACATACAATTTTCAGGGGAAAGTGCACGCAGAGTCAGGGGAGAGCTGACTTATATAAACAGAAGGCTCTGCCCCTGGTCCCTGATTAATGCAAATGAGGAATCTGAATTCTCACAATTTGGTTGGTCCAAAGGTACTCTCTTGAATGGTCAGAACAGAGCCACTTTGATTGGTTGGATTTGCATAGCTCTTATTGGATGGGGAAAGCTTCATTCTTACTGGTTAAAATAGGACTCCAGGAACTCCTTTATAAGGGCTGGCTCAGATGGAGAAATACAGTGAAGACAGGCAGTTTAGTGCAGAGACCTCTCCTGGGAAGTGCAGCTTGCATGAGAAGCCCCCGTGCAGAAATGGCTGCTAGACTTCTGGGTGCTCTTTTTTTTTTTTTTTTTTTTTTTTTTGGCCCAGTCAGCTACCAGGAGCCCTTCTTAGTAGGTGTATTTTTTTCTCAGGGTTTACATAACCAAAGTGACTTTCAAGAAATTTCTTACTCTCTCTTTGCTTCTTTTGTCCCATTTTAACATGAAAATATTAATAATATTCCTCATATGACTGTTGAGAATATAAATGATTTAATCCATGTAAAACAATTAATGGTACCTAGACTATTAATGCATATTAAATGTTAATTTTAAATTATATGTTACACACAAATATATAGAAAAGTAGAATATATATAGTGGTTATATCTTGGTAGAGACATTATATGAATATAATGAATTATTAGTATTAATTTCTTCATATATTTTTATATTTTCTAAGCTTTCTACAACAAACATGCATTTCCTTTACTCTAACAGAAATATATGTGATGGATTTATGAAAAAAGGTGCGGTAACTCAGAGATTTTTAAATTGGGCCAAAATATTTTTATAAGCATATTATTTATGAGACATAGCCGAAACTTATTAACCCAGAGGAATTAGAAGTAAGTTGTAAAAAGAGATGTAAATCCAATGCAATAATACATGCAATGGTTGCTGAATCAATATCATAATTTTCAAAGAAAGGGACATTGAGAATCTTTTCATTTATACAATCCACAAATGTGTCAAAATTGTCTTGGTGCTTTGTGTTTCAGATAACGCATCATCAATCTATATATAAAGTAAATTCTTTCTGTATAGAAATATGTAAAGAAACCAAATGGCAGAAAGGAGTACCTAGAGATTTTAACACACCTGTCTCAGCCTTTGATAGCAAGATTATACAACATATAATTATGAAAAGGTTCTGGCCTTCAGTTTAGAGATCCAGGCATAGAATTTTGACTCAACCACAAATTTGGTACCTTCAGGTGGGTAGCTAACTTTTTTGAGCTTCAGTTGCCCTGCCTGTCAAATGAGATTAACACACACACATACCTTTACATTGCTATTTGTTGTAAGGGCATGTGAGAGAATTCTGAGTGGGCAGATGGTGGTAAGTGGAATAAAAGTCATTAGAAGACTTGAGGCTTAAAGGATAGTTTCTTAAAGGGTTATTCCACGTATGTGAGGAAGGAAAAGATAGCATATGAAAGGCATATGGAAGCAGGATCCTATTTGTTGCTGTTGTTTCTTCTTTATTATTAGTGTTTGAGGGGGAAACAGCAGTGTTACAGTGCTGGCATAGTTGGAGCATACCCACCAGAAGGGTGGGAGAAAATGGGGGAGAGATTGAGCCTGTGCTGGGAGTGTTGCAGTGGTTCGGAGCCCTAGGTCTGAAGCCACCTGCAGGCTTCAAGTCCTGACTTTACCATCTAGTATTTATCTGCTATTGAAGATGTTGCTTAACTCCTGTATAACTTAGTCTTCTTGCTTATAAAATGGGATACTAATGATTCCTGAAATGCAGGAATCCCTAATGATTCCTGTATTGTAGGCTCCTTAAAATGTTTAAGATGGTGGTATATTTAAGAAGATCAGAACACTCCTTGGCATGTGTTATTTAGCCAGTACTGTTTGTTGTTGTTGTCATGTTTTATTACTCCGTGGAACTATGGCCTTATCCTGTAGGTTGCAGGAGCAATGCAAGGATTTTAAGCAAGGCAACACCAAGTCAGCTTGGTTTCTCACAAAACAACTCCGGTAACACTGTGACAAATGGGTCACAGGGATGAAGGACTAAAGGGCCACTTAAGAGTCAGTTTCCTTTGTATTTCTTCATGGTGGATAATGAAAATTGAGCTGATCTATTTTTATTTTTATTTTTTTTTAAGATTTTATTTATTTATTTTTAGAGAGGGGAAGGGAGGGAGAAAGAGAGGGAGAGAAACATCAATGTGTGGTTGCCTCTCACGTGGCCCCCACTAGGGGCCTGGCCTGCAACCCAGGCATGTACCCTGACTGGGAATCGAACCTGCGACCCTTTGGTTCGCAGCCCGCACTCAATCCACTGAGCTACGCCAGCCAGGGCTCGAGCTGATCTATTTTTAGATTTTTTTCCAATTACCGTTGACATCCAATATATTTTATAGTAGTTAAATATTTATATAATTTATGAAGTGATCCCCCCAATAAGTCTAGTACCTACCTACATCACACATAATTATTATAATGTTATTGGCTATATTCCCTATGCTGTACTTGATATGTCTGTGATTATTTTGTAACTACCAATTTGTATTTTTTTAATCCCTTAACCTCTTTCACCCAAACCCCCAAGCCCCTCCCATCTGGTCAAGCTGATGTTTTATTTGCCTTATTAACTTTCCATCATAACTATGGTGCTGCAAAGGGTGGCACGAGAACCTTAGAAAGGGAGGCAAATGCATTGCAGCTGGACTGAGGTGTTGATACCCCTGCATTTCTGGTCATGGTCTGTAGGCCATGACTCTAATGAATGCAAACCATCAGCATTGTTTATGGAAGCATGGTAAACATTTTAGTCTTTGTGGACTGATCTGGAGGGAGAGCAGATAAACCAAGTCCCCTTATGCCTGCAAAATAGTCCATACTGCAGAAGAAAATGAAAGCACCTAAGCCTCTCTTCCCAAATGGACACCCCCAAGAAACATGGGAACGATTGTTCCTCAGAAAGGTTGCCTTGGGGATTTGACATTTTACAGAGCGATGGCAAGTGGTTTGGAAAGGGGGATTAGCAGAGTCTCTGGAAATGATGAAGATTATAAGGTCACTGCTGAGGTGGACACAAATAAAAACGTTCTCTTAGGAAATATAAATTAGTAGAAACATTGCTATTTGTGAAGTATCCAGGCCAGTACAATTAGGGCAGACCCACTTGTCATGTACAGAGGTAGTCTTTGATTTGATACAGGTCTTTGACAGTGTTTCTCACTTCTTCTCAAATCAGGATTAAGAAGATACCTGAAATCCTGCAATAAGGCATTTCATCCATTCAGTCAGAACACTGTGTGGAAGTTACCGATACCCCATTATTAAAACCTGTCTGTACTTTTCTGTCTTTACCTGTGTTGACCTAGCTTAGATTTTTCCACTTTTTTATAATGCCCCCCTCCAAGCCTGGATTACGGGTCTTTGTTATATGCTTCCACAGAATTCTCTACTTCCCCTTTTTGAAGCATTTATAATGCTATTAGTAATTGTCTTTTTAAAATTTCTCCCAAAGCTATGAATTCCTTGAAAACACATGCCGTTGCCACTGTATTTGCATCACCTAGAACAATATCAGATACATAGTAGGTGAGCAAAATTGCTCCTGAAAGAGAGACAGAAGCAGAGTGAGTTTGTGACATTAAGAGGTTACTAAAGAGAGGAGGGGTGAGGGGGACTGGATGAAAAAAGGGGAAGGGATTAGCCAAAGAATACGCATGCATCACCCATACACACAGACAACAGTGAGGGGAAGGCCAGAGGGAATGCAGGGCGAGGGCTGGGAAGATGTGGGCAAGGGGGGGAATGGGGACAACTGAAATAATGTGAACAATAAAAATAAAGTTAAAAAAGGTCATTAAGTCCTAAGTAGTTGAATTTTCAGAGAAGATGTCATTAAGTACTTTCCATTTGACCATCCGACTGTGCTTAGTTTCTTTCATGCTGTGTTTAGCACAGAACTAAACACATTAATTATATAAATAAAATTATTTTAAAAGACATGAATAGATTTGAATCTATTTTGCAATCAAAGAAGAAAAAAAGCTTTGTAAACGCCAGTATCTCTAAACCAAACTCATGATTTCTCTCCCCTGGCCGTTTCGCCTCTGTGCCCGTTGGCCCAGGCGTGGTGTTGTCTCTGCACAGGCAGGGCCACTCACCCTTCTCTCTTCTCCCTCCATATTTATCTCCACCTTCTGGTGATTTTATCTGTTAAGTAGCCATTTGAAACTCCTTCCACCACAGGATCTTTGCGCAAATTGTTCCATTTGATTGGAAAGTGTTGTTCCCCAACTTCTACTTAACTCCCACTGGATAATTCACTATTTAAAGAAGAAACAAAATTCAAGTCCTCAATCTTTCAGGAACCCCTATTCTTCTTAAATAATGTCTCAGGAATTTCCCTTTCTTGGCTTCTCACAGAGAAAGAAGGGGATAGCCTCTCTCCAGAGATGTTCCCTCCACCAAAGCTGATGACCTACTTCTCGCCCCGACATCCTCTTATGTCGGCTAGTGGTGGGAAGCACTGTTGTACCAGTGCCTCTCAGTAAACCTTGGTAAGAAGTGGCCAGGTCTGGCTGCTGGCAGACCTTGACCTTAAAATATGAGGTCCTTAGCATATTTTTTTCTTGGCTTTGTGCCTTAGTCATAATTTTGGAAGAATAGAAATCTCCTTTGGATTATCCAGGATAAGTCTTCAACATTGAACTTCATGTTAATGAAGCCACTTTATGGCTAGAGACATGCCTTGGAAAACTAAAAGAGATTTATATCATCTTTACATCTTGAGTTAATGAAGATAATTATATCAGTTATAAATGACTTTCCAGAAGATAATGAGATAAAGGATGACTGAATTCAAAGAGTAACAAAAATATGTAATTTGACTTCCATGATGTGGCTTGCTGCATTTACTTCTAATGGGACTAAAAGGAAAGAGGTTGTACAGGGGCTTATTCATCCAATGCCATTCCACCCTTCCTCTCCTTCCCCTGCTGGGGGGCACTTCGTTTGACCACGGTTCCCCAATCTTTCTTAAGTTTGACCACGGTTCCCCAATCTTTCACTTTTTAACTCAAAGTGTCCTGAAGATGTCATTATTTATCATAGCCTTAAATAAGCTAAGACATTTAATCAGGAAACAAAAGTATCATGGATTCAGTATTGAGTTCTAAAGTTTGAGATTAAAATTCCTCATGGTTCCTGACCACTTGAAAGACCCGATGTGCTTTGAGCATAGACTTGATCCTCCCTAAAGCCCAAGGGGTGACAATCTGTACTGCTATGAGACCTGGGCTCATATGGTGACACTATGTTTTGAGGAAGTGACAAGCACTTCTGATTCTCTTACCATGCTCTGGAAGCCTCTTCCTGTATTCAAATATCTGTGACCATATAGACACTGTCAATAATCTGGGACAATCAGAAGGTAGGATGTACTTGTTTGATTTCTTCTTCTCCAGCTGTTTAGTCAAAGGGGAAGGCATAGTCCCAAAGAATAAATGTTCAATAGTATTATACCAATTTTAAGGGATCTTTAACTTTGGTCTAGGTTTGGAGAAGCACAGTCTTTGCAAATTCCACCTTGTCCTAAGGGAATTATTTATTATATGTGTCCTAATGATATTGCCTCTTATAATTCTTAATATTTTAAGTAGGTATTCTAAGATATCTAATAACAAATACATTATCAATTATTAAGGATGTTCCAAGTAGGAGTCCATATTCTGGGCAGAATGTCAACAATGTAAGCAGGTTAAATGCACCGGAATTGTTGACCTAATATTGGAAAAAGATTGGGGTATTCCTCAGACCCAAAAGGAAAAGTTAAAACTCTAATAATAGCAAACATATATTGATCTTGTCCCCAATGCCAGGAACTAAACATTTTACAGGCATTACAGTGGTTAATCTTTAGTCATCCCTATGAGGTAAACCCTATTATTATCTCTATGTCACAGACAAGGAAACTGAGAGGAAGAGACACTGCCACAGGGTCGCACAGCGAGAAGGTGGCAGAACAAGGACTGGGTTTGAGTCTGTCTGATGCTGAAGTTTATGCTTTTAACCCCTGTCCTCCATTTTCTCCTGGAATGCTGATCAAGCAGTCTTGACTCAGCCTCTTTTCTGGGGCCACTTTTATATATCAGTACCTCTAATTGGTGGTGTACAAAATAATTCTTGGAGAACTTGATCCCACCAGGGGGCGTGTTCTCAGGATATTGACTAAGCCTCTGGAGACTCGGCTCCATCTGTGTTCCTTTCACCTGTTGCAACTGTTAAGTTGGAGTCGCTGGAGAAACCAGACAGACACAGCAAGCCAAGGAGCAGGGTTTGTTGGTGGGGAATAAGAGGGAAAGTGGAGCCGACCGTGGGAGGTTAAGACTAGTAGGGTAAAGTGGGGCCAACCTAGGGAGGTTGGGGAGCCAACCACACAAGGTTAAGACGTGCTCGGTTGTTCTTAGGGCAGGGTTTTCAGGTGCAAAAACCTGTGAAGGGTAACTGGTTGGAGTGTGAGAGTCTGATTGGCTAGAGCTGGTTGCTGGGTGCCGTTTCTGCTGACCATTGTTCTTGATTCACTTTATCGGGCTCAAGTTAAAGCTGTATCCTGTTAAGTCCGATAGGCCTATCTCAGACCCCAGTCTTAGCCAGGCATGTGTTTGTCCTGGGTAGGGTTGGCAGGCAGTTTCCCAGGCAGGCTACAGTTTCCCATGGTATAGTTTCCTGTCTGGTGATTTTCCATTCCTCCTAGGCCTGCCTAGGTCTGTCAGCAAGATGTCTAGAATAGAGAAGGGGTCTAAGTTAGGATGGGGTCCCTTCTGTCAACCTTGTTGTTGACTATCTTACTTAATCCCATTCCCAAAGGAATCCAGTCTTGAGTTTTGTAAGCACTGAAAGGATTTTTAGCTTTAATGCCTGGAGCTTCTGTGGTCTTGAATTTGGATCATGGAAGGACTTCCTTCTATGTGAAGTCAGTACCTCTATTTCTTGTTCTCTCTTCTTTAAAAGCTCTCTACAAATAGCATGGAGACTTCTTCCTCCCCTCCTTATAGGCAGTAGGCTTCCAGAATTTTCAGATGGTCTCTTTGTGGTCCTGGATACTACATAAGTTACTTGGTTATTATATTATTTCATTTTCTTATGTTGTTTATTTTTCTGTGTCAACTATAAATTGGACTGTGACAAACAGATATTGTATATCGCTGAAAAACCATTTTTTCTTTAGCTTGCATTTCCTTTACAAGCTTCCATTCCCACTCAGAAAAAGAAAATTTACTTTGTCTCTGCTTAGTTTCTGTCGAAAAGTCTGTGGGTAACATTCCCATTTGAGTATTATCATCTCAATTACTATTCACCGGTCTTTTTATGTGTCCTTTTTTTCTCATAGATCTTTCTCATCTTATTTTTAATTTAATAGTTTTCATCCTTAAACAGGCATTCTCTACATATTAACTCAAGATATAAAATCCTGGGGGGAATTTTTCAGTAAGCAATTTATAAACAGGAATAAATTTTTCATCCTGGACATTTTGGTTATTGCTCCTAGGAGCCTGCAGTGCCCAACAAATTGCTTAAAGCCTATTTTTCATGGGGCGAGGCTTAGAGTGTTCCAGGTTCCAGATGAAAAATTTAAGCCCAGCGTCACAGCTTTCATGAAGACGGCCACTGTTTGTGTAGCCTCAAAGGCTGTGGGGTCTGTAGCTGTCAGGACAAGCAGCATTTTGCTGTGAAAACAAAAAGCATACAATCAAAAAGGAAGGCCAGTGGCAAACAATAAAGGCTTATTTCTTGTTAATGCCCATTGTAGACCAGCAGGGCTCCATGTATGGCAGCAGCTCAGGGACCCAGGGTGACAGAGCAGCCACCTTCTTGAATGCCAGACACTTCCCAGAGGCACAGAGCGTGGCAAATTCTGCACCGGCTCTTACTTCTTTTAACAGAGGTGACTCTCACATTTCCAACTCGGCCACTTGTCCGCTCCTAGCCTCAAAGGGTGAAGGAATATTCCCTCCGTGCCTGGGAGAAGAGCCAGGAGTACCTACAGAAACAGCACAGCTACATCCGCAATAGGGTGTAATTTTTGTCTGAAGATTGTTCATTTAGCTTCTACTAGAGTGTCAGCACCACAAGGAGGACAGGCAGGAGGAAATGAGCACTGGTCAGTTTGGGATTTGGACTCTCTTGTAGATGCTAAGTAGGACTGAATCACTTGTGAACTATAAACAATCCTTTTGCAGCCCAAGGCCTTACCAGAGAGAGGCTGGGGGGACTGGGTCATTTCCCCCATATCCTCAGTTTGTTTTGTTCCACTTCATGGGGACATAAGGGAAGAAAATATAAGCCCAAGTAAAATGCTAGCAAAGGAACTGTTTTCTTTTTTGCAGCCTGGCCTGGAACCAATAGAAGTGGCCAACTATTAGGTTCCTACTTGGTAGGACACCCCACCCAAGAAGGCCAGCCCCTGGTTTAGCAGAACCTCCCGGGTAGATGGGTGCATGGAGAGAGAGGGCAATCCAAAGAGAATACAAACAAATTATGGCACAAATCATGACTTTAACTTTGCCATAACTAAACATGTCCAAATATGGCCTAAAGGAAAAGGTCTTTGCATCTCCCCTGCTCAAAGGTCAGTGAAAGGTGTGTCAAATTTCTCAACAGGACAGCCCTGATCTAAGGTAAGGCCCCCATCTGACCAGTCTTCTTTCTGTGGATAGGTTCCCCAATAAGGGGGGCAAGTTGGAGAACACTGACTTCCTGCCTATTGATTTAAACTAACTAATCCTGACTATTGATTTAAAAACCTGCTGTTGCTCCACTTTCTCGGGTCCCTTGATCTCTCTCCACTGGCGTCCAGTGTAAGGGATGAATTTCCAAGCAGCCACCCTCCCCCGGTGTCCAGAGAGGTGGAAGGGTCCCAACCCCGCTCCTAATGCTTGGTCTCCACGTCCTTTTTTGGTCTTCAATATCCCACGTCTGCCAAGATCTGATCTTTTAGACAGATTTTATCTGCCAGATGAAAGCAATTAAACATAATTCTCTGGTAGACTACTGGTATCTGCTCGACTGCTGATTTTTCATATTCCTTAATAAAAAAGGTACTGTATTCTTTCAGTATTCACAGCAGAAACTTTCCCCTTGAAATGGCCATACCCTCATATTGTGGGTATGATCTGCTATTCATCTGTTAATTAATTTGCAAGCCTGGTATCAAGGGGTTATGTTTCCACATTTAACACTTCGTTTAAGCCAATTTGGGAAACTATTTACACTTCATCTTTGATCTGTTAGACTCCGGTTCATACTGAGTTCCTCATTCAACTCAAACTGATGTTGTCCGATGTTCTTTAGCACCTCCTACACTCTCCTGCCTAAATTGGGGCTGGATGAAGGATTAGAATTATCTGTGTTCTAGGAGATGTGAAAACACAGCTGCTTTAATGCATCAGCATCATCAGACTGGATCCTGTGGTGGATAAACTCTGTGGTGGTCCCCATGACCCCTGCCTCCTGGCGTTGCTGCTTTTGTGTGAACCCCTCTTCTTGTGTGTGGGCATGACATGCTTCTAACCAACAGAGTCTGGCAAACGTGATCCATGGTTAGGTTACTTTCTGGACACTTCTGACTTGCTAGAAGACTCATGTCGGTCTCTCTCTCTCTCTCCTTGCTGGTTTTGAAGAAGCAAGAGGCCTTGAACCCTGCAGCTGCAAATAAATGGATGCCAACAGCCACCGCATGAATGGGGATGTGGCTGTGTGTCTAGCTTGGCCTCCAGGTGAGAACTGTCCTGGGCAACGCCTTACAGCCTGTGAGGCCCTGAACTGGGGATCCAGCTGCAACATGTCTAGATTCTTGACCTACAGACTCTGATACATAACATATGTGTGTTGCTTTCTAAGTTTGTGGAAGTTTCCACGCAGCAACAGAAAAGTAATACAGTCCCTGAGCAATTAAGGGGGCCACACGTGTGTGTGGCCTGGAACACCTGTCTCAGCAGGGTGACAGAGACTGCTGCCAAGGACAGTGAACACTCGAGCAGGTGTTTTGAGCCCCGGAGATCTAGGCTGGTTTCACAAACAGTTCCAAAGCACACAGCAGCTCCATTTATTCAAGCTGCATAAGGGATATAAGAATCAGAGGCCAGACACTTCCCTTCCAGGCTGCTTCTGTCATTCTGAGGAAGACCTGCTCAAGCCCTTATGTTCCTTGGGTGGGACCCAAAGGGACTGTTCGTCCCTGGAAGCCTTTCTTGTTAAAACAGCGCCATCCGCATTTGCAGGCAGGTCCACACTGGGTCAAGGTGCTGCTCAAGGTGGTTGCTGATGCAAAGCTCTCCCTCCCCCATAGTCCCTACTGGACCTTCAGATCAATGTCCCTAATAATGTCTCGTGTTTACTCTGAATGCCACTCTAATTTCCTTTCAATGAAGGTTTGTATTTCTTAAAATTTTTAACACTATATATATCACATACTCACTTTTGCCTTATCTTCCAAGGCTTTTAACATGACGTGGGTGTTTCTTGCACCTCTGTACCAGCCCAGAGTGAGGACACAGCAGGCACATTGACATATTTTCTCCTTCCTTCACTTCACCCCTGCAGCCCAGCTGGCGAGGGCAGGAGAGACAGGACGGGAGGACAGAGCAGTCAGACCACGAGGGTGACTGGGGGAGGGGCTCAGGGCGGCTGGATTTAGAGGATTATTGTAACTGCCTATTACAGAGTATAGGACTAAGAGTGAATTAATAATGAGAGGTTAATTATTTTATTTTTCCAGGGTTAATTCAATGGCATAACCATGTGCTCAGACACCCAGAGGTTTTCCATTTTCCTACTCTGCCATCCTTGGTACAAGGAGAGCATTTTGCCTGTGGCTGCCTTGGTTCTGAACGTTACTTACATCTTCATAGAGAAGATCCATATACAGGGAAGGGTGTGTCCCCTCTAACAACCGAGGAAAAACACTTCAGAGGCCTGCTGCAGTCTTAGATCGCGATTGCCAGATTACCTAATGTATCCATGTTTATACTCATCACAGTAAGGGTAAAGGAAGGACCATACATGATATTCATCCCCTGCTGCTGGGAAGTTGTCATATTCCTTGAGTTCAGGGGAGGCCACTTAGCTACCAGAATTGGGATTCTGACAACAAGAAGTATGTGGAGAGAAAGATATGGCTTCTGGCAACCACTAACATTTGCCTCAAAATTAAGACTCAGAGAGGCGATGTGGCACCCTTTGATTTTGTGGAGAGTTGGTGGCAGAGCTAGACCTAGAAAACTGGCCTCTGTCACCTCGCACTGATTTTTCTTCTGTGTCTTTGCCTTCCCCTCTATAAAATGGCTGGGGACAGTGCTTGCCTGAGTCCTAAGGTGATCCACATTATCATAATAATTGTACAAAGAATGATTGCTGGAGGGCTGACTTCCAGGTGGGACAATGAAACAATAACCTAAAAGGCTGCCGCTCAGCTTCACAGATGCTGCTGCCTGGATACAGGAAGACTGCCGCTTACTGGGCGGCTCTGCTGGGGCTGTTCGCTGGCCCCACCTCTGACCAGCTGGCACACCTCATCTCATGCTTGCCTTGTGTTTGCTGGCTCAGATGTGTGCATCCTGCAGGGAGGAAGAAAAATTTCTCTCCCCTGCGGGACAGTGCTGCAGAGCAGTCATTCGGCCCTTTTGCCCCAGTGCTTCTGCAGAGCTGACGCAGGCAGTTCTCTTTGTTGCAAGGAGTTGCTGCAACCACAGGCCCCCTCACTGCACTTGACTCAGAGATGGGGCTGGGGCTGCTTTGGGCTCAAGAATCATCCATCAGAATAGCTCAATATTCCTGCTGCCATTTGCCTTTTAGAAGCTTGTGTTCATATTTTTTAAATTCCTTTGCTACTGCAAAAGACAGGAGATGGGATAGGCACCCACGCTTTGGTTGGCTCTGGGTCACCTGACATCCGACTCAGCGAATGGGGGAGGAGGTTTCACGAGAGAAGAGAGCTTGCAGTGAGGGCAAGGACTGCAGAGCTGAGTCAGCGTTCTCTCCTGGAGGGCTCTCAGGTGATCCCCCTGGCCAAGGTCATACAGGAAGGGCAGCAGCATGTGGTTGGGCACAGAGAATAAATGCTTTGGAAGCAGACTGACATTTGCTTTTTAATTACCTCCTTTTGGCTTCTGAAAATGATTTTTTAAATAGCAAAGAGCCAGGAAGAAGAGAAAATGTCCTTTCTACAGAGCTAACCATGTCTGTACATTAGCATTGATTAAGATAGATGCCATTTCAACCCCTGGAGCTTTTAGATAAGATTCTAATTCAGCTGCCCACTGTCCCTGCCACCACAGGTTGTCAGAGACCAGGGGAACAAATCCGTCACCTAGCATTAGTGTGACCATGACAAATGAAGGGCTTGGGGTTCGGGTTCTCTTCCCTGTCTCCTGGGTGGTGCATTACTCAAACACCGCCAGAAGTGTCTTGTGCTCACACACAGCTGTGAGGCTATCCCTGCAGCACACCATGTGAGCGGCATGTCCTAAAAGGAGGAGGGACTCAGGGTCAAGACTTCCTTCTGCTGAGGTTATCGTGAAGAGCTGGTGGAGTAAATTGAGTATTCAATTGGGGAATAAGGTTTAAAATTTAATCATATCCATGCTTTTGGAGGGAATAAAAATAAATAATTTATTTAGCTCGTTTAATTTTTAAAAAATGGGTAAGCAGTTTATTTTTTTTCTCATTTAAAGCAGCACCAGCCTCCAAGTCAGTTGGCTGTTATTCGGAGTGATGAAGGTGGTGATGGGCCCATGTCTTGTATACATGCCAGGTGTGGGACTCGGTGATGGTCCTTTTGTCAAAGGAAGTGTTTCCCTGCCTCAAGAAAATCAAAATCTGAAATTCTGTGCGGATTTTCCCCTAAGCATCCAAATGTCTGTCCCTGCCAACATTCTGGAAGGTCCTGTGGGTCCTGCCTAAAACAAATCCCAAGATGAGTTTTGACAAGCTTTTAGACTTACAGCACTAAGATTCTTTTTTTTTTTTTTCTTTTTGTTTTTCCTGAAAGCAGAGACCCAATGCATCAATGAAGCAGCCTGTAACCAGAGCAGCCTGGCCCACAGAGATAAGGGGTTTGAAAAACCACCCTACCCTCCTTTCATGGGTTTTTTGCTCTCAGAGAGAAGGTGCATTTATGGTCTCCTAAATGGGAGGCCCAGGCCAGCTGCCCTTCACCAGGGCTAGTGAACAGACAGGCGCACTGGGAGTGAGTCTGTTCATGTGAACTCTGGTTTTACTTGCAGTTTGTGGATGGAGTTCTCTGTAGCTGTGACTAACTTGAGTTCGTCATGTGGGAATAAGGGAGGTGACTGAAAACCAGCTTCCTCCTATGTCTTTTTTCTTGTAAGAATTCTAATGGGTGTTGCAGGCATTATGTGTTAGTTATTGCAGGTTTGGCTCCTATCACACACAGCATATACTTGCATAGAAGGAACCAAGCTAAAAAGGAACAGCACAGAATAAAGGAGGGACGCGAAGGTCAATGGATCCGACGTCCTCAGGAGGCTGCCCACCCCCCTCCGAATGCAGTTTGTACTGCTTGTCCTTTCCCTCCCAGCTTCCGGCTCCTCCACTGCCTCCCGGGGGAAGTCTAGGGTTGCAGCCAGTTTCACTGAAGTGCAACCTCCTGCCTGTAACAATTCGCTTAAAGGGAGGAAATGAACAAGATGCTTTTTCACTGGGGCCTGGTGCTGGCAGGGACCTGTAGAGGTCTCGATCTCCGTCCCTGAAGGGTGGACCATGAGCAAATCAGGCCAGGCTGCTAACCTCTCTTGGATCTTTAGAGAAGTTTTATCAGGGACAGAGGGGCATCTTTGATGAGATACCATTTCTTATGCTGAGGGCAGATGTATTCCAGATGGATTTATTGTCTATTCACATTTGGAGGCCAGGGCAAACCTGGCTGTCACAGGCATCTGCACCTGTCTGATCAGCATGCTCCTCTCCAGAGGCTCCGAGGTCATTGCAGAATAAAGGGGAGGGCAAATTGAACCAGCCTCGGATAAAAGGGACGCCCCCTAGAGAGTGTGGGCTAAATGTTCCCCTTCATTCTTCCTTCCCATTAGCCTTGCCTCTTTCAGGCATCTTTACTCTGCCTCCCTTCCTCCCCTCCAGCTCGCACAGAGGGATTCCTGTCCCTCTCCTCCTGCCTCTCTGCACTAGGGACTGAATTAACTTTCCTCCCTGAAGAGTGTGCCGGTTTTTCCATTGGAATTATAAGGGTATTCATTTTTTACTTCCTGCACTGCAATTACTTCTAAAATGATTTTGGTCCTGAGAAAGCCTTTTCCAGCCCTTTGCATACTGAGCCTTAGGGAATTTTGCTTTTAAAAAATCTCCAAGAAATACCGCATCAAGACATTCTCTAATTAAGACAGTAATGTCTCAAAGGCCTCAAAGATCATACTGTCCAAGGTGCCTTCAGAAGAAAATCCATCTGTATATCAAAGATAATAATGCTTTGAATTATTTATACCAATTTAGTTATATAAACATTGACAAATGTAGAAATGACAATGCATTAGTGATGTTGCATGAAAGAGGATTACCACTGGCTGGAAACC
Organism: Glossophaga mutica; assembly: GCA_039655065.1. NCBI lineage: Eukaryota > Metazoa > Chordata > Mammalia > Chiroptera > Phyllostomidae > Glossophaga > Glossophaga mutica. Next base: position 61,193,540 of record CM077311.1, read on the forward strand.
TTTTTACTGTGAATCTCTGCTTTTACTGGTACATTAATCTTTCTCCTGATGTTTTTCTCTTTGTCACTTTTACATCTCAGATCCACATTGTCTCCATGTGCAGAGCCAGCTGACTTGAATGTGCTCAAAAGCATCAGTCCAACACTGCGTGTAGTGTATGTTTATTATTGTATATTGCATCAGGTCCTCGGTTTGAGGGTATGTCCTGAGGGTATCCATGGGAAAAGATCCTGTTGTTTTGTAAAACTAATTTTAAAAGCTGGAAATTTGGAGAGCTTTATATTTTAGATATTACTATTTGCTTGTGTCTGCAAAACCCAATGAAATTAAAGTAAGGAACAGAAAACCCAAGGAGCCTAGGGCCAATTTAATAAAGGACTAGGCATCCTAGCTCTCCAGCTGCTTCTTCAGCTGCCCTGTGTTCTCCACTCCTGTGGCAGGAAAATGCAGTGCCTTCAAGTTACACGCAGCTGCTTGGAGGCTTCGGCTAGGATGTCTTTATTGTGGCTGCACATCCCAAGATTTCTCTCTCCTTTAGCCCGTGTGCACAGTGCAAGCCCTCTGAGCCAAACACCCAATTAATTAACCGCACAGACAAAATACCCTCAGGGTGTTTGCTAGAAATGCCTGCAGCCACAGTGGGGCTTTGTCTTTGATAGACCTGGGGAGAAGGAACAGAACATGGACTTTGATATACAGGAAAAAAAAAAAAAAAGCTAGATGTGGAAAGCTAATGAGCTTTTGCTCACCAGGTTCCACACCTGCCTCCCAAGGCCTGGAGCTTTGCACACAAGTGAGAACTGGATTTTGAGTTAGATGGTGTCACATTGCAGGAAGAAAGGAGAGAAGGTGATTTGAAGGACCACTATATCTAGACAACATGTTAACTTTTCCACTACGTATAAGATCTTGTGATATTGAACAAGTCAGGTGTTAGAAACAGAAGTATAAATAGATTTGATAGCCAATCATAATTGGAAAATAGGCTGATGGCAGAATTTTAATGCATAAGAAAGATGCTACTCTGTAAGTAGTGGTTACAGGCAAATTACAAACTCTGAATCAATAAGAAGAAACAAAGAAACTATTATGAAAAATTAATAACCATTAAAAAGAAGATAAAGGAAACAAAAACCCTAATAGGAAAAATAGATTATTAGCATAAACTGACCATTTCTTTTTTTAAAATATATTTTATTGATTATGCTATTACAGTTGTCCCATTTCCCCCCATCATTCCCCTCCACCCTGCATACCCCCTCCCACCCACATTTCCCCCTTTAGTTCATGTCCATGTGTCCTACTTATAAATTCTTGGCTTCTACATTTCCCATACTATTCTTACCTTCCCCCTGTCTATTTTCTACCTACAATCTATACTACTTATTCTCTGTACCTTTCCCCGCCTCCCCCTCCCACTCCCCTGTTGCTAACCCTCCATATGATCTCCATTTCTATGATTCTGTTCCTGTTCTAGATGTTTGCTTAGTTTGTTTTTGTTTTAGGTGTGGTTGTTAATTATTGTGAGTTTGCTGTCATTTTACTGTACTTATTTTTTATCTTTTTTTTCCTAGATAAGTCCCTTTAACATTTCATATAATAAAGGCTTGGTGATGATGAACACCTTTAACTTGACCTTATCTGAGAAGCACTTTATCTGTCCATCCATTCTAAATGACAGCTTTGCTGGATAGAGCAATTTTGGATGTAGGTCTCTGCTTTTCAAGACTTCAAATATTTCTTTCCAGCCCCTTCTTGCCTGGAAGGTCTCTTTTGAGAAATCAACTGACAGTCTGATGGGAACTCCCTTGTAGGTGACTGTCCCCGTATCTCTTGCTGCTTCTAGAATTCTCTCCTTCATTTTAATCTTGGATAATGTAATTATGATGTGCCTTGGTGTGTGCTTCCTTGGGTCCAACTTCTTTTCGACTCTCTGAGCTTCCTGGACTTCCTGGAAGTATATTTCCTTAGCCAGAATGGGGGAATTCTCCTCTATTATTTGTTCAAGTAAGTTTTCCACTTGTTGCTCTTCTTCCCCTTCTGGTACCCCTATAATTTGGATGTTGGAACATTTAAAGATGTTCTGGAGGTTCCTAAGCCTCTCCTCATTTTTTTGACTTCTGTTTTCTTCCTTCTTTTCTGTTTGGTTATTTCTTCCTTCTGGTCCACTCCATTGATTTGCGTCCCAGTTTCCTTCCCATCACTATTGGATCCCTGTACATTTTACTTTATTTCACTTAGCATAGCCTTCATTTTTTCATCTAATTTGTGACCAAATTTAACCAATTCTGTGAGCATCCTGATCACCAGTGTTTTGAACTGTGCATCTGATAGGTTGGCTATGTCTTCATTGCTTAGTTGTTTTTTTCTGGAGCTTTGATCTGTTCTTTCATTTGGGCCATTTTTTTATCTTAACACGCCTGTTACGTAGTAAGGGGCGGAGCCTTAGGTGTTCACAGGGTGGGGGAGGGCAACCCAGTCGCTGGGTTGTGATGCTGTATGTGGGGCAGGGGTCTCAGAGGGAACAACAGCACTTGCTCTGCTCTCTGCTGGATTTCAGTCACTTTCCTCATTTCCCACAAGCAAATTGGGCTTGTCTGGTGCTGATTCCCGGGTGGGTGGGTTTGTGTACATTCTAGGACCCTGTGGGTCTCTCCAATGAACTCTCCTGTGAGGCTGGGAGTTTCTCCCGGCCCCTCAACCCCCACAGGTGTTTTCGATTGGTATTTTGAGGCTTTATTTCGCCACGCTGGGACCCTGGGTTGTGTGGTCTGTCTCGCTCCCCAGGTTTGCCTGGTTTATCTGTGTGTGAATGTGGGATGGGACTTGCCGCACCCCTCCACAATCTGCTGCCTCACTGGGTCTGCCCGCTGCCACCTTGCGAACCTGTGTCCACCAGCCGCCCTGCCATGAGCCCTCTCTTTCCCAACTCCCTGACTCCGCCCCTCTGACTGGTCTGGATGAGTGTGTCTACTTTAACTCCTTGGTTGTTGGACTTCCATACAATTCAATTTTCTGTCAGTAGTGATTTTTTTTTGTTTTGTTTTTAAATTGTTGTTGTCCTTATTTTGCTTGTGTGAGGAGGCACAGTCTGTCTACCTATGCCTCCATCTTGGCCAGAGGTCAACAGTTTCTAATAGAAAGAACAAATGCTCAGTAAGTGTGAAAAGTAACCAAAGATATTGAACTAAGAAAATGTGATAATTTTTTTCTGGCAAAGTTTTTGTTTTTGTTTTTAAGATGATGATCAATATTGATGAGGATATGACAGAAAAGATAAACCCAATTTTTAGTTATAAAATTATGTATCTTGTACCTCTGTATAACCTTTTTGGAGGAAAATTTGGTGTTTTTATTAAAAATGGAAATCATACTTGGTTTATATATATTTTTTTAAATAATGCTACTCAACATCCAGGAATCAATTCCCACAAAATAATTGAAGTTACGTACAAAGTTTTAAAATAAATGTGTTAATTGTAGTTTAAAATAGTAAAATATTAGAAACAAATGTCTGTAAGGGTTGGGATATTACTTTGCTCTTAAAGTAAGGGATGGGAAATGAGTCCATATACCTTGGTTCTATTACATCTTCTTCCCAAGAAGGCCAGAGGGAAACATATTTCCACTGTAGGAAAAAAATATCAATGCAAGGCCAAGTTACATTTTAGCTGGAGCTCTGACTCTGAACTGCAGGTGGTCTGGGCCATCTAGAAAGACCTTTTATTTTACCAGGTCAGCTTGAATGACCCAGAGGAGCAAAGTAGTACTCTTTGTTTTTTCCCCTGGATATTCTCAGAATTTATCAGTCCAGTGACTCAAAAAAGAAACTAACGAAAACTTCCAAACAAAAAACTTACTTACTATACAAGATGAAATGAACCTACGAAGATAGAATAAAAAAGAGTAAACTTATTTTCCTTCTCAATAACTACCTTGGGACCAGCAAATAGCCTGACTGAGGTTATGTTCCTCAGCTACTCAGAGTCTTGGGTAACTTCCAGGGGTGGGCTGTAGTTGGGAGAAACAGACTTAGTTCCCGTAAAAGAAACATATAATTGAATCTTCTGCCATTCAGCAGAAGCTCTGCCTGGATCAAAGTGGCTTAAAAAAGAGAGACTAAATTTGTCAGTGGACATGAACACAAAATTTTGTCCCTTTCTAACTTCACTGCTTGAAAAATAACAGCCTTAAATAATGTTTTTGAAATTGAGCTATACACTTCCCACCCCTCTAAGTGGTGTTAACACTCTTCCTGTTTTCTAAATCTTCCTTGGGAAGACTATGGGTGAGGGAAAGGGAAGAACCTTGAGATTATAGGGGAGGACAAAAATCACATATGTCCTGGCACAGTCAAGAAGGTATACAGCCATGTGATCTGAAAAATAGAGGCATTGAAAGAAGATAGAAGATAGAAGAAATGTTGTACATGGGATGGGGCAATGACGCCTCAGTCCCCTTCAAATTAGGCACCCTGGAACCTCACGCAGTTGTGTCAATCATCATCAGCTGCCCTGTTGTATTTTCCTGAATTTCATCAGTGGTCTGAAATCTCTTCCCTTTCAAAGGTGATTTTAGTTTTGGGAAAAGCCTGAAGTCATAAGGCACCAAATCTGGGCTGTAGGGAGGCTGAGTCACCTGGGTGATTTGATATTCCACCAAAAACCTCTGCATGAGATGTGATGCATGAGCAGGCACACTGTTTTGATGAAGCTGCCAGTCACCAGTTGCCCATAGCTGTGGCCTTCTGAATCATCTGGATAGTTTCCACAGAGGAATGTTCAAGTTTCATGCAAAATTTGATCCGGATGTGTTGCTCTGTTCACTCAGTCATTTTGAATGCAATGACCACACAGTACACATGCTCACTCAACAGGGTCTACCACCCTTGCTGACTAGTATAGTGAAGTCATTATTGTTCACGCATCTGCAATTCAGTCCACTCTCCTTGGCTGCCAGGTTATATTGATGTCACGTAAACCATTCTCGTTATATTAACAATGGCAGGACTTTTTCCAGACAGACCTCGTATATACATGGATGGAGTAATTTAAAAATAGATCTTCACATGTATGGTCAATTGGTTTTCATCAATAGTGCCATGTTAATTTAATAAATGTGGGTAAGAAGACACAGACAGGTTTTTAAAAAATGATGGTGGAACAACTTGATACCTGTGTGGAAAAAGAATTATTTCCAGCCCTTACCTCATACCATTTATAAAAAGTAACTTGTATGGATCAGAGGACTACATGTAAGAGTTAAAGCTATGTAAGTTATGGACAAAGAAGAAAAAAAAAATCTTTGCAACCTTAAGATGATCTGGTTATCTACTGTTGTGTAAAAAACCACCCATGAACAGTGGCTTAAAACAATTTTTAAGTTTGCCCACAAATTGTAATTTGAGCAGGATGGCTAACCTCCCCTTTAGACATCAGCCTGGGATTACTCACCTGAGGCTGGAGTACCCCTTCCAGCTGATGCTACCAGTGGGGAGCTCAGCCAGAATTGCCACCCAGTGGCCTTGGTCCCACCCCAGGGGCCACTCTGCAGGGCTACATCAGCTTTCTAGGACATGGTGGATGGGTTTCAAAAGCCAGTCACCAAAGAGACAGGAAGTGGATGCTATTAGAACCCCCAAACTGCCATAGCCTAACTTCTGTCATACTCTATTGGTTGAACAGCCATGGTGTCATTGCAGATTTGAGAGGATGGAGCACAGGCTCTGCCTGTCGATCAGAGGGATGTCAAAAATTTGCTCATGTTTAATCCACCACAAATAAGCAAAAAATTTCTCATGTAAGACACAAAAATACACCAATGTTATAAACAATTTGACCAATTGCACTTTATAAAAGGTAAATAATTTTTCTTCCCACAATATCACTAAGAAAATAAAATGGTAAACAAAAATCTGGGAAGAAATGTTCAAAAAGTATATATCCAACAAAGAACTTGTATCTGGAATAAATAAAGAACTCTTATGACTCAATAATATACTAAATAATAATAGACTCTTCACAACAGAATATATTTGAATGTCCAGTGAGTACATGAAGAGAAGCCTCAAATCATTAGTTAACAGGGAAATGCAAATTACAACCCCAATAAGGTACAACTGCACATTCACTAGAATGGATAAAATTAAAAATTCAATAAGAAATGTTGGCGAAGAAAGACGGGAAGCAAATGGAACACTCACACATTGCTAGTGGATGTGTATAGTGGCACAGCTGATGGAAAAAATGATCAAAATAACCATGTGTGTAGAAGATAAAATCCATGGAATGTCTCATTTAAAAAATAACATTTGTAAGTGAGAGAGGAGACTATACAAGAAAAGAAGTAGGACACAAGAACATTAGTGCATGTGTGTCTGTGAAGAGCCTTGCAGGAAGTTTAGCAGGAGGTAGTCCCAGTCCCCATTCTAAGCACCTATTGTCAAGCAAGTCTAATCCCAAGGACTCTCACACCCATCCCTGTTTGCGTATGGACTCCCCTCCCCCGCTCTTTTCCCCTCTCCCTGGCAACGTTTTCAAATCCCACTCCTTTGGGGATAACCGATGACCGTATATTGAAGGAGGAGGAGAGAACCTCTAACAATGGTAGTGGTTGTCAGTGGCTAAATGTGTCACAGGATTATTTGCATTTTAACAAATAATGCCATGGAATGGACATTTTTTAAAAAATCATGGAATAATATATCTTTAAAGAGAACTTTTCAGTCATTTTCACTCCATGGGGGCTGACATTTTGACGTCAATTGACATCAATTGTGGTGTCATATCCAAAATCTTCCTGACGTTTCTTCTTTATGCTATGAAAGTGATCAGATGTTCTAACCCTGAGTATGACTTCGCTTGCTTCAAAAAGTCATATTAGTAATCTCACAGTGAGAAAGGACCACCAGAGGTGGGTCTAGAGTTCAAAAAGAAAAGTAGAAGGGTATTATGATAAAGTTCTAGAACCTAGAGCCAAGTGAGTGAGGAGCTGCAGTCCAAGGCAAATGTAACTCATTTAAGAGAACTGGAGTCAAAACCAAGTTCTCAGGACAAATAAACTACAGCCTGGAACACTGTTTGTTCTTCATCTCTCCTACAATCTTTATCCTTTTTCAAAAGTCACCAAGTACTGTGAATTTTGCTGTTTTTAAACTTTTAATAACTGTTCATGATCAATCTTCTCAATTTTTGCTATTGTTTGGAGAAAATGAGGAATAAACCTACATTCTTTATTGATGCATAAATGCATGGATATTGAACATAACATTTGGAAAGACATTAAACTAGCCAATTCCTCTGCCATCATAAAGATGCTCTCATCACATATTTATTCATTCATTATTTCTTCTGTACCAGTCACAATATGGCCAACACTATGTAGGCTCTGTGACAAACAGTGGAAATATAGAAGTAAATAGCGTAAGATTTCTGTGTTCAGTGAGGTAATGCTCAGTAACACAAATGCTAGCATTGGAATAGGCACACCCCTGACAGAGCTGGCGTAAGGTCCTCAGTGAAGGTTTTACAGAGGAGAGGGTATCCGAAGTATAAATGAGTGCTTCTAATGGCGCGGGGGGGGGGGGGGTGGTGGTGGGGGGGGGTGGTGGAAAAAAAGCAGAGAAGGCTTTCCAATGCAGGGGAAAAACAGGTAAATTTTAGTTCCTGACAGTTTCCCTGTCAACTATTCTTAAGGACTTATGTATTTACTCACTAAACAGAGAGAGACTTACAAGATTTGAAAAAGGGAGTTAAGGGCTATAGTTTTCATATTTCTGTCTGTGGGATTGTATTATGTAGGAAAAATCACTTAGCATTTGTGGGTCTTAGTTCTTCATTTTTTTTCTTAAATTTAAAGGTAAGTTTCTTGTTGGCTTCTTATAGATGGGTCTTGTTTGTTTAATCCATCCAGCCGCTGTATGTCTTTTTATTAGAGAATTTAGTCCATTTACATTTAAAATACTTATTCATAGGTATGTGTTTATTGACACTTGGTGATTATTTTCTGGCTGTTTTTGTCATTCCTCTGTCCCTTCCTTTTCTGGCTTTCTTCCTCTGCACTTTGGTGACTTTCCTCAGTGGTGCACTCCATCCTTCCTCTTTATCTTTTGTGCACTTACTGCAGGTCTTTGCTTTGTGGTTACCATGAGGCTTGCCCTGTAGTTTTAGTGCACAGCGGCTGGCATTCACCAGGTAGTGAAGATGGAATCACTATCTGCCACTTTTTAAAAACTAAAGCAACAAGAACTGCTCAGCTAATGAAAACATTATAAGCTGTATGTCTTGTAAGATGGAAAATTTGCAGAGGATTGACACACTGATCTGGGGAAAATAAAAGAATGCTTTAAAGAATGCTTTCTCTTAGGCAAATAAAAACCAAATTTCTGCCTCTTATTCTTGTGGAAGACCTAAATCCAATGAAATATTCAAATGTTGATGATTCAGCCTGAAAAACTTGAGTATTCTGTAAAGTAATGAAAGAAAAGGGTATTCTTTAACTGATCCTTATTTTTGTAGAGTATGTTTCTAACTGGGATAGTTTCCCTTAAATTTAGTTTTGAGTCTCCCATGCCATGTATCATTCCTCCTCTTGTTGGACCTGTGATTGTGACGATCTTAATGCTGTTCTGTTCAGGCACTGTGGTGCTGGGATGGAGAAGACTGTGGGAAGGACTCAAAAAGCTTGATGAGAAACTAGGAGGAAAAGATGTAGGGAAAAGGAGTGGGTCTAGAATGTTCTCATTGTAAGGTTGTCTGTATTGTGAATTACTGACTTGGTTTTGTTTACGATTTAATAAGTACAACCTTGGGAAATGTAGTGATGACAGATAAAAGGTTGTCTGGAGCAAACCTTTGGGTGGGGGTGGGGTGGGTTGGGGAGGGGCATCTGTGGAGGGGCAGAGCCACAGCTCAGAGGCTGGTGCTAGCTGAGAGCTCACTGTAAGCTGGGGTTAAGGAAGATTTCAGTGGTCCCCAGTGCTGAATTCTCCAGTTCTTCCAAAATATTGTGGTGCCTTTCAATGGTCCATTTTAATTTTAAATAAAAGTATTTCCACTTACAAATTTCAACAATTGATTTTGAGGGAAAAAAGTTGGTCAGACACTGCATGGAAACAGGCTGGAAGCTTGGACCAGTATGACTTAGTCATTAAGTGAAGTAAGTGTCCATAGACTGGTTAAATTCAGGATATTTTTATCAGAGCTTAAAAAGTATTATGTGTATTAAATCTAATACATAAATAATGGATAATTCTTTGATATATAATATATTGTGAATTTCATTTTATTATAAATAAAGTGACAAAATATCATTTTAATAATGATGGTATGGCACAATTTGGATAAAAGTTGGTTGGTGGAGGAATCTAACATTATTGTCAAAGATTTTAGAGGATACTTTATTGTGTAAGCAATTTTAACTTTTTATATTTGACAGATGATATAATTTTTGTGAGAATGAGCCAGATATTTTACCTTAATCATCTAAAAGGCAAAGTGTCTTCTCCTGACATTACCTCACTATTCATGAGGTAAGGTAACCTCACTTCTAAAACAGTGAAGAAAGGGCAAAAGTACATGGAACCCTATTAAAATTCATGCTCAACCCATTTAAAAATTCAGTGCAAAACTCAGCATATACACCTACTTAGACTTGAGATACATTTACTTCATCCAACTTAGGCATGAGTAGTGAGAGTAAAATGTAAAATGATATAGTAATGTTAGCAATGGCTATGGGTATTTTTTATTGAGGCATTCTTGACATACAATGTTGTATTAGTTTTGGGTGTACAACATAATGATTTGATATTTGTATATATTATGAAATTATCTCTACAATGTCTCATTAACATCCATCACCACACATAATTACAGTTTATATTGTTAGCAACTTTCAAATGTGCAATACAATGTTATTAACTATAGTTGCCATGCTGTACATTACATCCACAGGACCTATATATTTTATAGCTGAAAGTTTGTTCCTTTTGATTTCTTCACCCATTGTGCCCAGCCACCAGCCCCTGCCTCTAACAACCACCAATCTGTCTGTGTATCTGTGAGCTTGGGCATTTTTTTAGATTCCACATATAAGTGAGATCATAGACTTTTCTCTTTCTTTGTCTGACTTATTTCAGTCAAGGCCCATCCATGTTGTTGCAAATGGCAAGATTTTCTTCTTATGCCTGAATAATATTCTCATGTTTTCTTTATCCATTCATTAGTCAATGGACAGTTAGCCTATTTCTGTATATTGACCACTGTAAATAATGCCACAATGAACATGTGAATGCATATATCTTTTCAAGTTGTTGTTTTCACTTTTTCCAGATAAATGCTCAGAGTGGAACTGCTGGATTATATGGTAGTTATATTTTTAATAATTTGAGGAATATCCATACTGTTTTTTATAGTCATTGCACCAATTTACGTTGCCACCAAGAATGCAGAAGAATTCCCTACTCACCAACACTTGTATTTTTTGTCTTTTTTTAAAAATTTTATTTTAATTGTTGATCTTGTGCAGTTTTCTGTCTTTTACTCCCACCCAAGCCCACCACCCCAGCCCTCCCCACCTCCCTCACCATCCTAACAGGTATGTGGCGATATCTCATTGTGGTTTTGATTTTATTTCCCTGGTAATAAATGATATCGAGCATTTTTTATGTACTTGTTTGCCATTTGTCTTCATAAGAAAAAAGTGTGTTCAGATCCTCTGCCCATTTTTAAATCAATTTTTTTGGCAGTTATGTGAGTATCTTTTGTATTTTGAATAGTGACCCCTTATCAGAGATATGACTTGCAAATATTTTCTCACGTTCGGTAGGCTGCCTTTCTATTTGCTGATGGTTTCTTTTGCTGTGCAGAAGCTTTTTAGTTTGTGTAACCCTGCTTTTTTATTTTTGCATTTGTTGCCTTTACTTTTGGTGTAAAATCTAAAGATATATCACCAAGACTAATGCCAAGAAGTTTATCATCTACGTTTTCTTCTAAGACTTTTATTGTTTCAGGTCTTATATTCAAATCTTTCATCCAATTTGAGTTTGTTTTTGTATATGGTATAAGATAGTGGTCCATTTTGCATGTGCCTGTCCAGTTTTTCTAGAAATATTTATCAAGGATATTGTCCTTTATGTGTTGTACATTCTTGGCTCCTTTTTTGTAAATTAATTGACCATGTGTGCATGGGTTTATTTTTGGACTATTCTGTTCCATTGATCTATATATGACTGTTTTGATGACAGTACCATACTGTTTTGATTACTATAGCTTTGTAAATGTTCTTTGTATGGGTTCTGAGTTTTTATTCAATTCATTTTGGATTGGATACAAGAAGGCATGCATAGCACTGAGATTAAATAAAAACATACAGGATTATGATCCTGAACAAAGGAATTCAATTTGAAGTTATTTTAGTAATGTGTTTTTTTTAATATATTTTATTGATTATGCTATTACAGTTGTCTCATTTCTCCCCCATCATTCCCCTCCACCCTACACACCCTCTCCCACCCACATTCCCCCCTTTAGTTCATGTCCATGTGTCATAAGTTTTTAGCTTCTACATTTCCCATACTATTCTTGCCCTCCCCCTGTCTATTTTCTTCCCACTATCTATGATACTCATTCTCTGTACCTTTTCCCCCTCTCTCCTCCTCCCACTCCCCTGTTGCTAACCTCCCTATGATCTCCATTTCTGTGGTTCTGTTCCTGTTCTAGCTGTTTGCTTAGTTTGCTTTTGTTTTAGGTGTGGTTCTTAATAGCTATGAGTTTGCTGTCTTTTCACTGTCATATTTGTATCTTCTTTTTCTTAGATAAGTCCCTTTAACATTTCATAGAATAAAGGCTTGGTGATGATGAACTCCTTCAACTTGACCTTATCTGAGAAGCACTTTATCTGTCCATCCATTCTAAATGACAGCTTTGCTGGATAGAGCAATTTTGGATGTAGGTCCCTGCTTTTCAAGACTTCAAATATTTCTTTCCAGCCCCTTCTTGCCTGGAAGGTCTCTTTTGAGAAATCAACTGACAGTCTGATGGGAACTCCCTTGTAGGTGACTGTCCCCTTATGCCTTGCTGCTTCTAGAATTCTCTGCTTCATAATGTAATTATGATGTGCCTTGGTGTGTTCCTCCTTGGGTCCAACTTCTTTGGGACTCTCTGAGCTTCCTGGACTTCCTGGTAGTCTATTTCCTTTGCCAGATTGGGGAAGTTCTCCTTTATTATTTGTTCAAACAAGTTTTCCACTTGTTGCTCTTCCTCTTCCCCTTCTGGGACCCCTATAATTCGGATGTTGGGACGTTTAACGATGTCCCGGAGGTTCCTAAGCCTCTCCTCATTTTTTTGAATTCTTGTTTCTTCCTCATTTTCTGTTTGGTTGTTAGTTTCTTCCTTCTGGTCCACTCCATTGATTTGAGTCCCAGTTTTCCTTCCATCTCTATCAGTTCCCCATGCGTCTTCCTTCATTTCGCGTATTGTAGCCTGCATTTTTTCATCTAGTTTATGAGCAAAATCAACCAATCCTGTGAGCATCTTGATGACCAGTGCTTTGAACTGTGCATCTGATAGGTTGGCTATCTCTTCACTGCTTAGAGGAATTGGCTCTGGGGCTTTTATTTGTTTTCCGGTTTGAGCCATTTTTTGGTGGGATTTTTTGTTGTTGTTGTTGTTTTGGTTTTAGTTTGGTCGCAGCTATTACGTAGTGAGGGTGGAGCCTTAGGTGTTCCTCAGGGCGGGGCAGGCCAGTCGCCCGGTTGTTACACTATAGGTGGGGGCGGAGTCCGAGAGGGAACAATGGTGCCTGTTCCGCTCTCTCCTGGACTCCAGCCCTTTCCACCACTTCCCCTTCACCTGGATTATCTGCACACTCACGCGTGCTGTTAGTAGTGAAGAGTGGAGCCTCTGGCGCTCCCCAGTGCGGGGTAGCCCAGTCGCTGGGTTGTGACGCTGTATGTGGGGGCGGGGTCTGAGAGGGAACAATGGCGCCTGCTCCGCTCTCTCCTGGATTCAGTCCCTTCCGCCACTTCCCCTTTGCCTGGACCATCTGCGCACGCAAATGCGGGAACACCTGGTCAGCCAGCCACCTTGTGCAGCCTCACTGGGTCTGCACAGTTGCCCCCTGTGCCCAGGGTTCGCCAGCTGCTGCCTGTGGGCCCGGGGACCACCAGCCGCCGCCTGTGCACCTGGGAACTGCCTGCAGATGCTGCTTCCGTTCCCAGGTTCGTACCTCCACTTTCTCCTGCCGAGACTCTGCCCCTCTTACCGGTCTGGATGAATGGTTGTTGGACTTCTGTACAATTCAATTTTCTATAAGTTCTGGTTGTTTTCTCGTTTCTAAATATTTGTTCTTAATTTTGGTTGTGAGAGGAGGCACAGTGTGTCCGCCTACGCCTCCATCTTGGCTGGAAGACTATTTTAGTAATGTGTTTGTAGTGAGCTTTCTTCTCTCCCTTTTTTCCTTTATCATCATCCTGATACATTACTGGATAACATCATTTGCAGCAGCCTAGGGCATATAAATTAACATTAAAAACAATATTTGCAGTTGTAAAATAGAGCTTAATTCTCAGGTTGTATTCTCAGGAAGAGGGCAAAAACAGAACATTTAGCACTTATGAGATGCTAGATTTTACAGCTTGTAAGAGACACATTGTCCTATTTTGTACAAAAATTTTCAGAGAGGTTAAATTGCTTGATGACATGTAGCTGGAAAGTGTTGGTAAATCAGAGATCAAATTTTGTTCTGGTAAAGTACTCAACACCAGGAAGAAAAACAATCCAATTAAAAAATGGGCAATGAGCCTGAATAGATATTTCTCCAAAGAGGACACATGGACAGCCAATAGATATATGGAAAGATGCTCAACATCACTAGTCATCAAGAGAAATGCAAATTAAAACTGCAATGAGATGTCACCTTACACCTGCCAGAATGGCTACAATCAACAAAGAACAAGTGCTAACAAAGATGTGGAGAAAAGGGAACCCTAGTGCATTGTTGTGTGGGAATGAGGACTGGTGTAGCCACTGTGGAAAACAGTATCGAGTTTCCTTAAATAATTACAAATGCATTTTGACCCAGAGATCCCACTTCTGGGAATATATCCTAAAAATCCCCAAACATGAATTTAAAAGAATATAGGTACTCCTATGTTCATAGAAGCTTTATTTACAATTGCCAAGATCTGGAAACAGGCCAAGTGATATCACTTGATGAGTGGATAAACAAGCTGTGGTGCACTTACACAATGGAATACTATGTGGCCATAAAAAAGAAAGAAATTTTACCTTTTGCAAGAGCATGGATGGACCTGGAGATTATTATGCTAAGTGAAATAAGCCAGTCAGAAAAAGACAAATACCATATGATCTCACTCAGATGTGGAATCTAATGAAGAAAATAAACTGATGAACAAAATAGAAACAGAGGCATAGATACATGGAACAGACTGATATTTGTTAGAGGGGTTGGGGGAGGGGGACCAGATGAAAGAAGGTGAAAGGATTAGCTAATGAACATATATGCATAAATCATAACACAGACAACAGTGTGGTGATGGCCAGAGGGAAGGGGGGCAGCAGTGGGGTGGAAGGTGGCAAAGGAAGGGGGAACAGGGACATTTGTAATAGTGTCAACAATAAAAATAAAGAGAAACATCATTCTGGCTAATTCTAAGACCTATGAAGTGACCCATATTACACAACTTTCCATGTGTTCCCAATGGCTAAATAAACTTGCAAATGATATCTTACATTTGTTGATAGTGCCAAATAATTTTAGTCAAAAAATCTGTTGCAAGAGAGCCCAGAAATAAACCCAAGTCTCTATGGTCAATTAATATTTGACAAAGGGGGAAGAAGCATAAAATGGAGCAAAAAAAGCCTCTTCAACAAATGGTGTTGGGAGATCTATCTGGACAGCTACGTGCAAAACAATGAAACTCAATCACCAACTTACACTACCATACACAAAAATAAATTCAAGGTGGACAAAAGACTTAAATATAAGTTATAATACCATGAAAGTCCTAAAGGAAAACATTGGCAGGAAAATCTCAGGCATTTCATGCAGCAACATCTTCATGGATATGTCCCTTGAAGCAAGGGACATAAAGGAAAGAATAAACAAATGGGACCTCATCAAATTAAAAAGCTTCTGCATGGCTAAAGAAAACAGCATTAAAATGAAAAGAGAGCCAACTGTATGGGAAAACATATTTGCCAATGATACCTCCAACAAGGGATTGATCTCCAAAATATATAAAGAACTTACACGACTCCACTCCAGGAAGACGAAAAGCCCAATTAAAATGGCCAAAAGACTTGAACAGACACTTCTCTAAGGAGGACATACAGAGGGCCCAGTGACACATGAAAAGATGCTCAGCATCACTAGCCATCAGAGAGATGCAAATTAAAACCACAATGAGATACCACCTCACACCCGTCAGAATGGCCAACATAAACAAATCAACAAACAAGTGTTGGAGAGGATGTGGAGAAAAGGGAACCCTAGTGCACTGTTGGTGGGATTGCAGACTGGTGCAGCCACTGTGGAAACCAGTATGGAATTTCCTCAGAAAACTAAAAATTCAACTGCCGTTTGACCCAGCAATTCCGCTGCTGGGATTATACCCTAAGAATCCTGAAACACAAATCCAAAAGAACCTATGCACCCCAGTGTTCATACCAGCACAATTTACAATAGCCAAGTGCTGGAGGCAACCTAAGTGCCTATTGGTGAATAAGTGGATCAAAAAACTATGGTACATTTACACAATGGAATTCCATGCAGCAGAGAGAAAGAAGGAGCTTATATCCTTTTCAAGAACATGGATAGAACTAGACAGCATTATGCTAAGTGAAATAAGCCAGGCAGTGACAGACAAATACCATATGATCTCACCTTTAACCGGAACATAATCAACAAAAGAAAAAAGCAAACAAAATATAATCAGAGTAATTGAAATTAAGAACGATCTAACAATAGCCAGAGGAGAGTGGGGAGGGGACAGTGGGAAGAAGGGTTTTCAGGAACTACTATAAAGGACACATGGACAAAACCAAGGGAGAGGGTGGAAGCAAGGGAGGGAGGTGGGTTTGGAGGGGGTACAGGGGAGGGGTGGGGAGAAAATACGGACAACTGTAATAGAACAACAATAAAATAATTTAAATTAATAAAAAAATTCTCTGTTGCAAAGACCCATACCCAGAGCTACTTTGAAATGCAAGAAAGGATAATGGGCAAGCATGTCTACATGCAGGAATGGTAGGAAGTAGAGTGTGCAGGTGGCTACGTCTAAGACACGCTGTAGAGAATGGCTCTGGGTGAATGTCCATAACCGTGGATTATGACTCCATAAATCAGGTGGACTTTCCATGTAGAATGTGTAACTTTTCTAGGCATTTTAACCTGTGTAATGCATTTTAGTTCTCATAACACTCATGACACCTAAGTAGGGCAAATGAATTAATTTCATTTGATGGATGAAAGATTTGAAATCTAGAAAATTATGCAGCTAATTAGTTATCATCCTTTTTAATAATGTTTCTATACAAGAAATGTTCATTACATTATAGAATTTTTATTTTTAAGGTTTGGTTATAGAATAGAAGTTCTTTCTTTACCCCAACCTCTTTTGAGAGAGAGAGAGAGAGAGATGAGCTGTCTAAAATGTGCTTTGAGCTGAATAAAAATTTTTAGTTAATAGAAAGTTTCTTTTATTAATCCCCACTGTTAAAAGAACCTGCCTGGTTGGCCCTTGGTATTTCTCTTAGCTAGTAATACAAGATCTCTTAGCTAGTAGTACCAGACCGTGATGTTAGTTAGAAAGCATGCACACCATTTCCTTACTTAGAGTGAATACCTAATGGATGTATTACAGGAAGGAGGTACTACTGTGCTGAAGTACAAGTTACTCTGTCAGCAGTTTTATACACATTACTTTTCACAGTCACTAATGCACAGGTCAGTCAGTGACTTAGGTCTATTACCCACAATTTATACACAAAGAAGGGGTACTCTGAAGGGTTTACGTAATTGCCCAAAGTCGTGTAGCTTGATGTTGTAGGACTAGAAACCAGACTCAAGTCTGCCTGTCTTCCAAGCTCATAATCTCTCCAGACTTCCTGGGAGTTTGGACTGTTTCACGTTTCCTTTCTTTCCTTCTTCCCCATTCCCCTGCTCATGAATCTTACGCTAGATTCTCAGGGAACCCTAGATGGCCCTTAAACTGCTTCGGGCTTTCTTGTGTTTGTATGGACATGTTCTGTGCCCTGAAGCAGACTCCCTGCTTCTCATTGCCTTTGGAGATCTTATCTGTCTTTGAGGTTCAACTGGAATCTAATTTCTCTGAGAGAAGTCTTGAGAAAACTGAAACTGGAAGTAGTCTTTGCCTCTGCTGGACTGGAGTAGGTTCGGTTGTATCATTCGAGTGTCATTTGTTGCCTGTTCTTGTTAGTCACATATTTTTGTGTCACTTTTTAGTTTCTCCCATTTAATTCAAAGTGCTTGAGGGTAAGAACCAAGGCTATTTTATCATATCTTGATGAGCACAGTGGAACAAAGTAAATGTGTAATTAATATTGTTTAAACTGTAGTACAGAATGATTGGTGAGCAACTAATTTGGCCCAAACATATAGAAGCCCTGACTTTACTAATATGTAATGTTAAGTCACCATGGGTATTGACAGCAACATCAACTGAGCTGGCAGGTTGTTAAGTGAAAGTTCTTCTAGTCCTATGTGAGTGCCCTAATGCCCATGATTTGTAGCTCCTGTCAAAATAACCACAACTGGACCCAGTCTGAATGGATGACCTTTTATGGGGCTTCTGAAAATCTTCTGGTCTGATTTAAAGCATGAATCATTTAGGCTTTGTTGCACCAAAAATAGAAAACTTGCCTTATAAACCTAGGGCTGAGAATAGAATTTTCTGCAAGCAAATAAATGTGAACTCACTGACCTCACCCCATGGCCACTTCCCAGAATGTGATACATAATATGTACTTAATATATACAATATTTATTAGATGATATGTAGAAACCTGAGAATTTATAAATGGCCTATTGAATGTCATATCTCCAGAAGACCCAAAGTGCTCTCAAAATTCTTTTCCTCATTTCCTATCTTTTTGCTGGCAGATCTTAGTATAGAAGCTTGGGGTTGGAGGGTCACAACTTATGTTTGAGAGGCCCAGTGACACATGTGGAATGAAGCCAATGGTTCAATTATCAAAATGGAAATATGCTGATTAGCCTCATTTGGCCTTTAGGGCCTTCAGTCATCTGATACGGCTTATGACATACTGCCATGGGAGCCTCAAAATTTCCAAAGGTGAAAAGCACTGATGATGTTTAATTAAAAGTTCTCATATTTTAAAGATTGAATACTACAAATTTTAAGTTTCTTATAGCAATACTTATAGCAATAGTATTAACTTGGAAATTTGGCTGCAAAACCTAACTTAAAATCTCCAAACCTTGAATCCGCTCCTGGTCGAGGAAGAATCTGAAATGTACATGATCAGTTAACAAATTAATACAAAAAGAAATTTAGGATTTTTCTAATTTACCCTTGCTTCTAAGAAGAGTTAATTATTATGTGACATTGGATATTTTTATTTTTGGAAAGTACTGCTTTATCTATTATCTCATCTCATTATAATTGAATGTTAGATATTATTTATTAAAGTGGAGATGAAACAGGAATATTTTGTTTTAGGTTTACAAGACCACATATTAAGCAGTGCATCAACTAAAAATGATCAAACTCATTGCTGTGGTGAAATTCTATCTAGAACTGTAGCTTTCATAAAATAGGTCATATAGACAGGAGTCCAATGCAAAGTTAGTTTACAATCCCCAACATGTTTATAGACTCAAGAGGGACCTTTCTCATCATTTCATTTATTAACTAGGGTAAAGTAGCTTGCCATAGTGTAAACTCTAAGATTTCAATGGCTTAGCACAGAGCAAGCTGTCCACTGAAGATGTTCCTGATCAATTTCCCTTCTTCAGGTCAGTCATTCAGGGACCCAGTTTCCTCCCATCTGTGGCTCTGCCATCTGCTAAGGCCTCAGAGTTCTCTGCACTAAGCTGGCAGATGGGGAAAAGAGAGTATAAAGGAGGTCCATCTGCTTCATAACCACATTGGCCTGGAGCATACGTACATCATTCCCACTCGTAGCCCAGCATTGAGAACTGTAACTTCCAGGGATGTCCAAACCACGCATGCTGCCCCGGATGGCTATGAATGTGGCCCAATGCAAAATCGTAAATTTACTTAAAACATTATGAGATTTTTTCTTTTCATTAGTGTCTGTGTATTTAATGTGTGGCCCAAGACAACTCTCTTTCTTCTAGTGTGGCCCACAGATGCCAAAATGTTGGACACTCCTGAATTTATTGTAGACTTTCTGGGAGTCCTAGAAGAAGGGAAATTGGGTTGGTAAACAGTTAGCCCATCTATGCCACATTTTATTTTTGAGTTACTTAAAAATATCTTCTAATCCTTTAAAAAAAGATTTTATTTATTTATTTGTAGACAGAGTGGAAGGGAGGGAGAAAGAGAGAGAAACATCAATGTGTTGTTATCTCTCATGTACCCCCTACTGGGGACCTGGCCTGCAACCCAGACATGTGCCCTGACTGGGAATCAAACTGGCGACCCTTTGGTTTGCAGGCTGGCCCTTAATCCACTGAGCCACACCAGCCAGGGCTATATTTCCTTTTATATACTGCCAAAAATCTGAAAATTTTACTATAATTAATTTTTTAAAACTTACCTTGAAATTATGTTTGGTGGTGACAACTGTGGTCACAGAGGGGCCCCTAAAACAGACACAGTGCTAGGGACATACTGATGCATTGCAACATAAAAGTGTGACTTTGGCTCAGCAAGGCAGACTGACCACATATGTTTATAATCTCTTTTCTCCCTGAAGTTATTAAAGTGATATTAGAAAATGAAAACAAATACATAAACAAAGACATAAAACAACAGAAAAAGGTATTACCCCTAACATAAGGGTTGGGGGATAGACCATTAGTAGAGAAGAAATTCTAACAACATTGTGGAAAGGGAAAGAAGGTACAGGGCAGATGGCTATGAAGCAGAGTGATGGAAACTGGATTCTAAACATATGGAGCTGACGTGGCCAACTGAGGCAGGAGCCGTTGTCCTTTGCAGAGCTGTAGAGCAGTGGTTCTCAAAGTGAGGTTCTCAAATAATCAGCACTCTGGTCACCAAGGACTTGCTAGAAATGCTGGCTTTCAGGCCATACCCAGAGGCACTGGATCAGAGACTCTGGGGGTGCTGGCCGGAGCTCTGGCGCTGCGGTGCAGCTTAAAGACGTTCACATTCTGGTGCTTAGGAGCCCTCCAGCCACCTGCCAAGAGACTCGGAAGTGAAGCCTGGTGATGGAGTTTCTACTTCCATAAACAGATCATTCAATCAGCATGAGGAAAGTTTGCAATGTTCCAGGAAAAAAGCAAAGAAAAATTAGGAAGAAAAAAAATGACCCTAACAGAAATCAAGATAACTCAAGCAAAAAAGTGGTAGGTAAAATAACTCAGGGCTCTTAAAGGTGTAAGAAAATGGCATCTCTACAAATAAAATCAGGTAAATCTTGAAAAATCAGTAAGTTAGAGGATAACAATTAGTTTTTTTACCATTAAAATATTAGTAAAATACATAAATTTCAATTTTTCAAGTGAAATATAAATTTTGGGAAATTTTGCTCAGTGAGAAACCAGAAGAATCTAAAAGTTATGTAAAAAATAATTACAGATATATCATTTCTCAGGCAAGGGAAGTTTTGCTCCCTTGAGTCATGTTGAAGAAAATGGATATATTCCAATGTTGCTCTATTTGAATAAAGAACATTTTAAGTCACACACACACACAAAAAAAAAAAAAAAAAAAAGCAAAGCCAATCATAACCAACCACTTGGCTTTGCAGTGAACAGGACCTACGGAGTAACAAACAAAACATGATTAATTGACTTTCTGCTTTTATAATTAAACTATAGATGAAGAATAAGAAATTTATGGTATTGGAAAAGAATGAGAATATTATCAACCACAGCAGCTTAGAAAGCAAGAAATGTTGCCTATAGTTGCTATACAAAGAAATACAGTAATGAACATTTTTTAAAGTGGCAACAGTAATTTTATAAAAAATGGAAAATATCATATTGGCAGGAGGAGAAAGGGAAGGCCTGGTATGGTATAAGGGAATGAAATCTTGTATCAGAATAAAAAGTCAATAGATGTTATCTGAAATTAATGAATCAATAAACATAGTGGAAAAACAGATTATTTAAAGACTGAAGGTAATCATCAAAACTATAGTTTTAGAGATACTTTTAAAATGTAAGTAATGTTATCTGTGTATGAAAAACTAGACACTGGGAGACACTGGGCAGGGGACTTTTAATCTCTCCACTTGATTTGATTTTTCAGATCATATGAATAAATGCATTTGGTCTAGAATTTAAAGAAATTGGATAACACTGTGATTTAAGTTCTGGCCAAACAGATAAGAGGTATGTTTTCTTGCAGCTTTTGAGAAAATGTCCCTTGCCTTAAAAAGGCACAAGGAAAAGGTATTTTTGTTCTTACACGTGACTCCTGAAACTGTACAGACCACCCAGGTGCCTGAGGGCAGCCAATCTGGGGACAAAGCAGAAGTGATAACAATGCTCAACCAGAATAATGGAAAGAACCTGAGTTGTTGGCGAAGCTGCTGAAATAAACCATCTATCAATTCAGCAACTCTGAAAACTATGTATCCACTCTTTCCAAGGACTTCTTATTATATGGAACAGTCTTCCTTATGTTAAGCTATTTTGTGTTTGATGTTCTGTTGAAGCCCGCCTACTATATATACCTTGCAAATGCACACTGTTGAGGCTGAGTGTATTCCTGAACTATGAGGTTTGGAAATGATATAAGGACTAGGGACACAATGAGTATATCTGTTGCTTTTTAGGATGATGAAATAAGTGTAAATGTCAAAATGTTTATAAAATCAGAGTAGTATATAATATATCTGTATTTACAATAAATGGTAAATATCCACTTTAATTCAAAATTTGCTCATTAAGAATCTTTAGAGCTTAATGCCTACAAGAAAAGATAAATCAATTATTGCCACCTAATATGATTGAAGCTCTGGTAATTAATTTTGCTCACATAATCCCATTGAAATCCTCGTATCCACCCTGAGAGCTGGAGTTCTGGTGAAGAAAACTGATGCCCTGCTACATCTATGGCGGCAGGGCGCAGGTGAGGAACACAGAGAGCTCCGGACAGCAGGATCTCAGAGCAGATTTTATAGGCCTACCTGGGAATGAGTGCTGACTAGGACACAGTTGAATATGAGACAGGTTTTCTCAAAGATTTCATAAACTCCAAAATCCTCAAGATCTTTTCAATTTGACTATTGATTCTTTCATCACTGTGCAAAATAGGTAATCATTCATATTTGTACATGGGGTGGGAGTGAGTTACACAGAAGAAATTTGTGAGAAATAAGATTTTGTTCCTGAAAAATTTCCTACTGTTCCTGAGAAGTTTCTCACCTCTTCCTGTTGGATGACCTTGTCTCATACTTTGATATTCCCAATAGGTGACAGCCAGTGTCTTTGGTGTCCCAGGGCAAGCTTCAAAGCCCTAGATGTGTGTAAATTAGCATACAGCTGATCTGGTCATTTCAAGCCATCCTGCCTTCAGTTAGACAAATTGGAGAGAAATGGTGTTTTCTTGAATGCTCAGCCTACTTATAATTATCAAACTTGTACAATATAAGGTAGTAATAGCTTTATATTCTGTAGTTAAAAGTGGGGATAAATAATTAGTCTAAGGTTAGGAATGAAACCCAACTTCTCCTAACACTAAAATCTATGTGCTTTCTAGTATCCTCCTTTCTACAAAGCTCCTTCATGATCATAACAAACAAAACAGTTTTTGAGGGTTTTTTTTTTTAAGATTTTTTATTTATCTTTAGAGGGGAAAGGTAGGGGAGAGGGAGAGAAATATCTATGTGTGGTTGCCTCTCGTGTGTCCCCTGCTGGGAACTGGCCTGCAAGCCAGGCATGTACCCTGACTGGGAATTGAACCGCGATCCTTTGGTTTGCAAGCCCGCGCTCAATCCACTGAGCTACACAAGCCAGGGCCAGTTTTTGAGGTTTTTGAGGGGGTGAGGCGGCATGGAGGCATTCGGGGGAAAGCTCCAACATCATGTTTTTTTTCTGGATTGTTTTAGAAGAAATTCAAGCACAGGTGGGTTGGAATTGAGCTTTGAGGTCTTTTCGAACATGTGATTGATTGATTGTATGTGTGTGTTATGATAGCTCAAGGCTGTGTTCAAAGAAACATTCCTAGGGTCATCTACATAGCATGAGAGGTGACAAATTCAAATTTACACTCCCTCTTGCTGGAAAGAACTCACTGTGAACCCAGGATTTGTAGTTGTAAGCCTTGAATCTTCATACCAGCTCACAGAGAGCTAAGTGACCAGATTAGCTGTCCCCCAGGGCACTGGTGCTGATGCTTCTGCATTGTAGGAACAGCAATGCATTCCTTCCTCCAATAAAAAGCAGACTTAGAATCAAAGCCATCAACTCAGGAACTTTCAGAAATGTTTTCTCTTGACTTTTTTTTTGCTTAAGCTGTCATAAAAATTCTTCTCTTTCCATCTGAGCCCAAATAGGAGCCATTTCTCAAATGGCAGCCAGAGGAGAGACCTGTAATTTGGTGCCGTGTTTGATGGAGGGATTCTGTAATTTATGGTTTTGGCAACTGAAGGCCAAGGTAAAATTAAGATATTATAGCTTTTGGGAACAAAGATTTTTCTGTACATTTCCTTGGGCAGTTAATTTGTTTTTGACAGATTGCTCTTAAAGTCATGGGGATGCATAGAAGTAACTTTACCCAGAATGACCTTTTTTTTGGTGCTATTCCCTTTAATGTCTTATTTTATTGGG
Organism: Glossophaga mutica; assembly: GCA_039655065.1. NCBI lineage: Eukaryota > Metazoa > Chordata > Mammalia > Chiroptera > Phyllostomidae > Glossophaga > Glossophaga mutica. The sequence continues at coordinate 61,217,531 of CM077311.1, forward strand.
CTTGGAATCTTCGGAACTTGGTAACAGAGACCTAAGCAGAGATGTTCTGCTGAATAGTTAAAACTCTTTTTATTTTTACACAGGGCATCATTTTTCCTGGAGTCAAAGTGCATCAAATCTCTGGTCTGAGTCTTCAGTGCAAGGAGTCACCTCTTTTCACAGAGGGGAGAGCATCAATATATCCCTCAGTTTTTGGATGGGCAAACTGAAGTACAGTCACTCAACATCTCAATAAATTGTCAGAATTAAGACCATGTAGAAGATTCAAATTCTCTGAATTCTGGCTTATGCATGGCTACCCAAGATGACTACTTCTTTTTATTTTTTAAATTATGGAAGGTCATTGAGCTGCTTGTCATTAGATAATTAAATATCTAAGGTTGTTGACTATGGGAATGGGGGCTGTGGGGAGGGTGGCAAAAGGGAGAAAGTGGGACAACTGTAGTAGCATAAACAATAAAAATAAATATCTAAGGTCAGTGCTTCAATCTTCTTTGGAAGATGAGCTTTAATTCTTGCCATGAATGTGTCAAGGAGGGGCCAGTGGATCTGACAAATCTTAGGTACATATGTCTTATGCTCTGCCTGCCCTTGGAGTTTTCAACCAAAATGAGAAATTTATCTAAGGAGATTTCCATGAGCCTTGTTCACTTCCGAATGGAACCTCTACATCTTCACTAACCTTCCATTCTCCAATTTACTTGCACTGTAAAATGTTGGGAGCTGCCCTGCCTGGTTTCAGAAGCTGTGACCATGCCCCCCCCCGCCCCCCCGCCCCCCCCCCCCCCCCCCGCCAAAAGGCTCAAGGAGCTTCTTCCACATTTTCTAGAGCTTGCATCAGGCAGAGAGGCCTAGCGCTGGTCTTGTGGTGGGAGTTTGCTACTCCTCCCAGAGGGAGGAGAGAAGCATGACCATATCTTCATTTGTGGTGGTGGTGGTAGTAAGTAAATCTTCTGGAAGCATCAAAGAAGCCTTGTAGTCCTATAGAAAACTCCGAAGAAGCAGGAAACAGGACTGATACCTTCAGCTGGAACACGGCAGTGTGTTCCCTGGGGAAGGAAGGGACAGCTGCTCTCTGAGCACAGGGTTTAGAACCCAGTGTGAGGATCATCTTTTAGGGAAAATGGTTCTATGTGTTTGCATTTATTTTAAGAAGGGGATGCTGTGATTTCTGTCAACTCCACTGGGCTAAGGGGTGCCCTGACAGCTGGTAAAGCATTATTTCTGGTATGTCTGTGAGTGTCTTCAGAAGAAAGTAGCATTTGAATGACTCAATAGACAGACTAAAGGAGATCATGCTTGCCAATGTGGGCAGGCATCATCCCATCCATAGGACAACACTATGGAGGGAGGGTGAATTCTCTGTCTCTGCGTGAGCTCTGGCATCTACCTTCTCCTGCCTTTGGACCTCCTGGTTCTCAGGCCTTCAGACCTGGGCTGGACTATGCCCCACATTTCCTGGTTCTGCAGCTTGCAGATGGCATATTGTGGTGTATCTCAGTCTTCAGAATCACAGGCCAGAATAAATCTCCTCTTAGGTGTATCCTACTGGTGCTTTTTCACGGGAGAACCCTGATGAATACAGACTCTTACAGATGCTAACAGATGGATCTCTTGGCCCCTTGCCATTTTCAGCTATGGTACAGAAAAGGCTTGCTTTTTTTTTTTCCTCTAAGGGGTGATGGGGGCATTGGCAGCTCAGGAGACCCTAACTGTCAGTTGTGGCAACAGTGAATGAGGTTCCTGGACAGAGAGTATGGTTGTGGTAATGATCAGAGTCTTTTCAGAATGGCTTGGGTTTCATAGGCCCCATGTCCCCACTAAATCTGCTTTAGTTCTAGAACCTACACTTCATTAAAGCCATGTTGTTTTCATAGCTTTCATTTTATAGGCATCAATTAATTTTATATACATCTCTCATTGGTCTATTGGTACCCACCTCCCTGAATGAAAAGATTTCTCACACATGATTTGGGATCCGTGCACATTAAGGATTATATTAGGCTTCTTTTAAAGATGCTACATAAGGCTATGCCTTCATGACCTTTCTTTAGGTAAAATGTTGAATGAACTCTAAGTATTCCCTTCTCAGACTGATGATGCTGTGGAATGTGTCCCAGCGGCACGGACAGTTCAGGTTCCATTTCACAGGTCCCAAAGTAATTTGTTCAGAGTAGTGACTTACTCATGTGTGGAATATTTGACTTTTAAAACCATCTGGCTTATCTCGGCAGGAATAATGCAGCAGGCTTCCGATTGTCCCCACATCTCCCATTCTTGCAGAAGCCAGGCCATTTAATTTCAAAAATGGAGAGATCTTGACTGGCTGCCAAGTATCAGCTTTCAGTACCTCTTTTATAGCTCCATTCACGCATACTCTCGGAGATCAGGGTTGTAGGGAAAGGTTTATGGTCTCTACTCTGGCGTTGGTGGTAAAAAAAAAAATGGAGGTACAATAAAAATGTATCTGCACAGGTTTGCATGCTACAGCATTATTTCCTCCAATTTTCAAAACGAGGTGAAATACAGCATAAACCAGAAATTCTTCAGACAGCTTCTTGGCTTCTAGATCACTATTGACTAGTCTCACTCCCTTTCTTGCCTTTTGCTGCATATGTGCTTATTTTTCTATTTAGCCCTTGTTATTTTCTCTGGCCTGAGATATATAATTTTTTTAGCAAAATTAGAAAATTATTTCTATTCATCATCTAAATATCCAGAGGAAAGCCTTGTGCTGCTTTTTGGAATTATACACAAGAATGCATTGGGGATATAGCAGAATAATTTTTATTTTCAAAAGATGTCCTGGTGTTTGTTTTCACAATCCTACTTAGTTTATGTGGAAAGTTTAGAATTAGTTACACTAAAAATTTAATAGGAGAAAGAAAATATTTGTTTAATTTATGTTTCTGATGATGGTCTTGTATGTAATTTTCCACCAGGGATGGAAGCTTCCTTGAATTACATTGCTAATTTTGTTTCTTGCATTTACTGCATATTCTCTGTGCTCCTACCAAATTGAACCATTCCCCCCTCCTAGAAATCTGCACACTTTCCTGCTTTGTAAACTTTCCTAAATTCTCTTTCCATCTAACTTTATCTAGCCCCTCTAAAAGAGCACTTCTCATTATCTCATGTATAAATCATTTCTTCTTACTTCTCCTGGATCTTAAGCCACAACTGTCTACCACTGCTTATAAAAACTTCTCCCCTGACTTCCCATAGCACTTACTTTCTATCATTTTAATTTTCTTCTCTTTTCTCTTGTATTATATGTTATCCCTCTGTCTCTTTCTGCATCTATCTACCTATCTATCCATCCATCCACCCACCCATCCTTCCATCTGTCCATTTTCCATCCATCCATCCATCCATTCATTTATCTATCCATCCATCAATCATCTATCTACTTTCATTATTTTATCTTTTCTAGTAGCTTTAATCTTCTTATATCCTGATTTATCCTTATATTATTTCACTATGTCCAGCATGCATTATTTATAACAGTTATTCATTAAATATTTATTGATAAGACAATGAATGAAAAACACTGCAGGTCATTGTTGCATAATTAATGTTGTTTTCAATATTCTTGGATTCTTCAACTGAATCCTTCTAACCACTTCAAGCTTTGCCTTTGGTTCAAATTTTTTAAAACCACTCTCATTATATAAAACAGGTGTATAGTAGACTAGAAATAGTTGAGATTAGAGACATAAAAGTGGAATGAGGAAACAAGGAATGTCCTTCCATGTTCTCACCATTTATATTTATTTTATCCCCATTTACAGAGTGAAACAGAGAACATCATTTTCCTTGTTCATTATAAAGTTTATCACATTTTCTTCCTAGTGGGGTGAGTTTTTTTTTTTTTTTTTTAATTTCTAGGCATTTCTTGAAATTTAAACACAAAGCCAATTCTCTTTGTAGCTGTTGAGTTTTTTTTAACAAAAATGTAACTTTTTCAAATTGTATTTCAGAGTGAACCATCTTAAAAGAAATGAGAGCTATAATTTTAGGATTTACTGTATAAGTTTATTTGGTGAAAGCTGGTTTATGTAGATTGCATCATTCTAGTTAAAGATCCAGAGACATCTCTAAGGGTTTTGTAAGTATATGCATTTATGCTGAACTTTGAAAAGAGGATTCCATCAGAAGTGTAAGAGTCATTATAAGTTAGCAATCCTCTGCATGCTGTGAGTAATGTGGGAGAGACCAGACTGGGAGGAGAAAGGTTTGGATACCTAGAGAAGCAGCTGAGTCAGGAGCTAAGGCCCATCTGCAATCTAGAATCCACGAGTTCAGTTAATGTAGCAGTACTCCATTCCCTTCTGGGTAAGAAACCATATTAATGTAAAATGAGGTAGGTCTTGTTAGGTGGGGAGGAATGTGGCCTGTTTTGAAATTTCTGGGTGGCCCTAATGCTCACTGTTGCTACAGACAGGATCTTTTAGCTAGCAAATTGGATTCAAGTAAGGAAAGAGGCAGTGGATAGTTAAGATTCTTAGGGAAAAAAATGCCAGGATCTCCTTAGTGGAAAAGGCCCTCATAGAAGGCATATTACTAGCATCCTTCTAGAAACCGAAGGCCCAGTCTTACAGACAAACTTTAGAGAGCTAGGAAGTGTGCCTTCCCATCTTCAACTGGTTGGAAGAAAATTTAAATGCTGCTAGTCATTCATTCATTCATTCATTCATTCATCTTAACATTTATTGAGTGCTTATTCTGAGCCTTTTAGTACTGCAGGTGTTGAGGATATAAGAATGAATAAGAGAGAAGATCTCTTTTGGCTTTTAAGAAGCTTAGCCTTTGACAGGAGATGGTAGACTGTATTAATGGCCCTAATACCACATCTAATCTCTATCTGAACCATGTAATATGAAAAATAGACATTTATTGAAGAAGATACAAGATACAAGAAACATTATAGATAGCACAATGACACCTCAGTCCCCTTCAAAGTAGGCACCTTAGGACCTCACACAGTTTCTTCAGCATCTCTTCCACTGTTCAAAACACACTGCAAAATCCTTTGTTGGAATTGCCATCAGCTGCCCTGTCATATTTTCCTAAATCTCATCAACAGTCTGAAATTTCTTCTCTTTTGAAAGTGATATTAGTTTGGGAAAAGCCAGAAGTCACAGGCCACCAAATCTGGGTCTGTAGAGGGGCTGAGTCACCTGGGTGATTTGATATGTTGCCAAAAAAAAAAACAAACAAACAAAAAAAAACTGCTCAAGACAAGATGCATGAGTGGGAGCATTGCCATAATGAAGCTGTCTATCACCAGTTGCCCAGAGCTGCAGCTGTTTCCCTTGTATTGCATCTCTCAACCAATGAAGAACATTGCGGTAGTACTCCTTATTAATTGTTTGGCCTGGAGGGGCATCGTGATGGACATCTTCCTAATCAAAAAATACAGTTAACATGGTCTTGATCTTGCTTCAGCTTTGCTGTGCTTTCTTTGGGTGTGGAGAACTAGGCAACTTCCTTTGGGACCACTGGGCCTTCATTTCCAGATCATGGCTGTATGTGTAGACCCATGATTCATCTCCAGTTATGATCTTCTTGAGGAAATCTGGTTCATTGGTAGTGGTTTGAACCAAGTCATTAGCATGATGTTCCTTCTGCTCTGGTAGCAGAAGCCACAGAATTTTCCCACGACATGTTTCATGCCAAGATTCTACATCAAAATCTCAGACCCCATAGTTTATGGAATCCCAGATCAGCTTCTAGTTCTTGCGCTGTCAGTCACCAATGTTTGTTGATTGCAGCCCATACACATTCAACATTCTCAGGCATTCTGCTCATTGCAGGCCTTGCAGAACATGAATCACTTTCAACAGATTCTCAACCATCTTTGAAGTATTTGTGCAACATTTTTATTTTCTCTGCACTCATTGAACCATCCCCTAAAGCCTTCTGAAGCATTCAAATAGTTTCCATGGAGGAATGTTCGAGCTTAATGCAGTTTGATACAGATTCATTGCTCTACTTGCTCAGTCATTTTGAATGTAATGGTCACACATACACATGCTCACTCATTGGCATCTACCACCCCCACTGACAAGGACAGCGAAGTCATCATTGTTCACGCATATGCATTCCAGTCTACTCCGCTTGGCTGCCAGGTTACATCAATATTGCACAAACTGTTCTCGTTATATTAACAGTGGCTCTACTTTTTTCTAGACAGACCTCATATGTTTCATTATGAGATTTTTGGGTTTCTCTCACTGAAAAAAAATAGCCTATTTCTGTGCATGTCGATTTTGAATTTGACCAGGTGACTTGCTTTGACCAGTGGCCTTTTAGCAGATGTGAGGTACCTGAGGCTTCACAAAGGATTTGCATTATTTTGCTTTCATTTTTGCACTTTTCCCTTAAACTGTGAGTCTATATCAGGACTGGCCTTCTAGAGGTATATGAAGAATGTGTAGAACACAGCCAAATGATCCTACCAGATAACTGGTCAACTATCAGGCATGGGGTGAATCCACCTGAGCTCAGAAATGTCTACTCTAAATCACCAACTCATAGACTCCTGAGCAAATAAAAGTATATAGTTTTTTTAAAACTCTCACCTGAGGATATATTTATTGACGAGAGAGAGAGAGAGAGAGAGAGAGAGAGAGAGAGAGAGAGAGAGAGAGAGAGAGAGAGAGAGAGAAACATCGACATGAGAGAGAAACATCAATCAGCTGCCTCCCATATGCACCTTGAATGGAGATCAAACCTGTAACTGTTTGGTGTACAGGACACTGCTCCAACCAACTGAGCTTCCCAGCCAGGGCAGGCATATAGGATTTGATCATTGAGTTTTGAGGTGGTTTTTCTCATAGCAGTTTTATGGAAATAAGTACAAATATAGTAGATAAAGATGAGTAAATAATCACAATTTAGAGTGATACAGTGATAAAAGATATGATAAAATGCATAAAGAGGAGACTTTTGCTTCCAGAAAGATGGAGTAATACTTTCCCCTAGTCCTCCTGCTAAGTGCAACTAAAAATGCTGGGCAATAGATAGAGATGATGGCTCTCATGATCCGATAAATATGACAGTGAGCTGCCCAACTTCCCCTTTCTGTCTTATATATCCCAAACTTGAAACTGAAAACACTGGCAACCCAGAAATGTCAGCAAGTTCAAACAAACAAACAAAAACAAAAAAAGAGCCCCAACTATAGCTTGCTCTTCATCCAAAGGACCAGGGACAAATTTTTTTCCCCCTCCACCCTGCATATCTCCTCCCACCCACATTCCCCTGCTTTAGTTCATGTCCATGTGTCATAAGTTCTTTAGCTACTACTTTCCCCACACTATTCTTGCCCTCCCCCTGTCTATTTTCTACCTACTGTCTATGCTACTTGTTCTCTGTACCTTTTTCCCCTCTCCCCTCCTCCCACTCCCCTGTTGCTAACCCTCCATGTGATCTCCATTTCTGTGGTTCTGTTCCTGTTCTAGCTGTTGGCTTAGTTTGCTTTTGTTTTAGGTGTGGTTGTTAATAGCTGTGAGTTTGCTGTCTTTTCATTGTCATATTTTTTATCTTCTTTTTCTTAGATAAGTCCCTTTAACATTTCATATAATAAGGGCTTGGTGCTGATGAACTCCTTGAACTTGACCTTATCTGAGAAGCACTTTATCTGCCTTTCCATTCTAAACAAAAGCTTTGCTAGATAGAGCAATCTTGGATGTTGGTCCTTGCTTTTCATGACTTCTTTCCAGCCCCTTCTTGCCTGTCAGGTCTCTTTTGAGAAATCAGCTGACAGTGTGATGGGAACTCCTTTGTAGGTGACTGTCCCCTTATCCCTTGCTGCTTCTATAATTCTCTCCTTCATTTTGATCTTGGCTAATGTAATTATGATGTGCCTTGGTGTGTTCCTCCTTGGGTCCAACTTCTTTGGGACTCTCTGAGCTTCCTGGACTTCCTGGATGTCTATTTCCTTTGCCAGATTGGGAAAGTTCTCCTTTATTATTTGTTCAAATAAGTTTTCCACTTGTTACTCTTCCACTTCCCCTTTTGGTACCCCTATAATTTAGATGTTGGGATGTTTAAAGATGTCCTGGAGGTTCCTAAGCCTCTCCTCATTTTTTTAAAATCCTTGTTTCTTCATTCTTTTCTGTTTGTTTGTGTCTCTCTTCCTTCTAGTCCATTCCATTGTTCTGAGTTCCAGTTTCCTCCCATCATTATTGGTTCCCTGTGCATTTTCCTTCATTTCACTATTATAGCCTGCATTTTTTCATCTAATTTGTGAGCAAAATCAACCAATTCTGTGAGCATCCTGATAACCAGTGCTTTGAACTATGCATCTGATAGGTTGGCTATTTCTTGGTCACTTAGATGAATGGCTCTGGGGCTTTGATCTGTTCTCCTGTTTGAGCCATTTTATTTTGGGGGGGGGTCTGGTTGTGACTGTTATGTACTGAGGGGTGGAGTCTTAGGTGTTCCCCAGGGCCAGGCAGTCCAGTCTCAGAGTTGTGATGCTGTATGTGGGGGTGGGGGTTTGAGAGGGAACAATGGCACTTGCTCTGCTCTCTCTCATATCTCAGTCCCTTCCGCCGCTTTCCCCAGGCAAATTGGGCCCTTCTGGTGCTGATTTCTGTATGGGTGGGCTTGCGTACATTCTAGGACCCTTTGGGTTTCTCCAACGAACTCTCCTGTGAGGCTGGGAGTCTCTGCTGGCACTTCAACCCCCACATGTGTTTTCAATTGGTGTTTTTAGGTTTTATTTCCTGGTGCTGGGGCCCTGGGTTTTGAGGTCTGTCTTGCTCCCCGTTTTCACCTGGATTATCTGCACATGAATGTGGGACTGCCTGGTCAGCAGGCCGCCTTGCATGGCCTCACTGGGTCTGCCCATTGCCACCCCGTGCCTGGGGTCCGCTAGCTGCCGCCTGTGCTCCTGGGGTCTGCCAGCCTCTGCCTGCACACCTGGGTCCACCAACCTCCACTTTTTCCTGATGCAACTCCGCCTCTCTTACTGGTCTGGATGAATGGTTGTTGGACTTCTGTACAGTTCAATTTTCTATCAGTTTTGATTGTTTTTCTTGTTTCTAAATCTTTGTTGTCCTTAATTTTGGTTGTGTGAGGAGGCTTAGTTTGTCCACCTATGCCTCCATCTTGGCCAGAAGGACCAGGGACAAATTTAATTTAAGAAAATACATTAGGGTGTTGGTGGAGTCCACTGCTGCCGTTGAGGCCTTTTTGTTTTGTTTTGTTTTTTACTTACTAGGCACTTGCTTCTTGATGTTGGAACCACAAGTGGCTACTTATGGGTGGCTTTGGAGATCAAAGAAAGTTGTGAGAAAAAATTCCAGGCAGATCAATGGCATGATAATGCACATGGAAAGTTGTTTATGAATGTATTTATAAGAGTTCTCATGCCTCTGGCTTGGTTATGGTGTTCATGTTATGACTGCCTGTGTACTATAAATCTCAAGTCATTCATTTATTTATTTATTGACACAAACCATCATGCAATTTTAAGATGTATAACATGATGACATGATTACTTATATATTATGAAGTAACTATTGAAAATAGGGTTAGTCAGCCTAATCATGTCACATAATTACCATTTTTTTGTGGTAAGAGCCATTTAAGATTTGCTTTCTTAGCAACTTTCAAGTGAACAATACAACATTGCTAACTATAGTCACCATGCTGTACGTTGGGTCTCAAGAATTTATTCCTCTTACAATGGAAAGTTTGTACCCTTGGACCAACACCTCTCCATTCCCCCTCCTTCTAGTCCCTGTGACCACCTTTCTGCTTTCTCTTTCTATGACTGGCTTTTTTTAGATCCCACATTTAAGTGAGATCATATGGTATTTGTCTTGCTCTGTCTGGCTTATTTCACTTAGCATGCTGACCTCAGGATCCATCCATGTTGCTGCAAATGGCAAGATATCCTTTTTTTAATGGCTGAATAATATCTCATATATATGATGTAACTATTGCATTTTATTATCTATTTATCTATGATGGATACTTAGATTGTGTCTGTGTCTTAGCTATTGCAAATAATGCTGCAATGAATGTGAGAGTAGCATATAGTTTTTCTAGTTAGTGTTTTTGTTTACTTCAAACAAATACTCAGAAATGGGATTACTGAATCATATGATAGTTTTGTTTATAATTTTTTGAGGAATGTTCATAGTGTTTTCATAGTGATTGTACCAATTTACATGCCCAACAAGAGTGCGAAAGGGTTCTCTCCTCACATCTTGGCCAACACTTTCTGTTTGATAACAGCCATTCTAATAGGTGCAAAGTAATTGCTCATTGTGGTTTTGATTGGCAAATCCTTGGTTAGTGAGTGATGTTGAACACATTTTCATATGCCTATTTATGAAATAGGTTAGCTGTTTCATCTTCTTTGGAAAAATTTTTCTTCAGGTCCTTTGTCCATTTTATAACCAATTATTTATTTATTTTATTTATTCTTTTTTTTTTTTTTTGCTGTTGACTTGCACAAGTTCTTCATATACTATAAATATAATTTTTTTATAAGCTTGGAAATATTTTATATGATTTGGAATTATTTTCTCCCAATCCCAAATGCTTTTTCATTTTGTTGATTGTTTCTTTTGCTTTTCAGTTTGATGTAGTCACACTGTTTATTTTTGCTTTTATTGTTTATGTTTTTGATATCATATCAAAAAAATCATTGTCAAGATTAACATCAATGTATGATAGTATCATTGATCTAGTTCTGTGTTATCATTAAGTATTTGTTTAAGAAAATATATTTCTACTTAAAGTTTATTTAATTTAAACTCAAATTCAGCTTAAAAGCTTATTAGTAACAATTAGTAATAGCAATTATTAATTGTATCTCTTTTGTAAATAAACAATTTAAATTCTAGTCACTGGAATTTCATTTTATTTAAAAATTTTTTAAATTCAAAATTCGAATGTTGTTGCTATAGGAAAATGCTCACATGATCTTGTGTTAAGAGGTGTCATTGAAAACATACAAAAAAACTGAAAAAGGTCATAACAGAGAGAATAGTACTTTGAATTGAACAAAGTTGCATTGTAGTTGCAGACCTCAATTTCCAAGGCCACATTGATACTGATGTGTGGGGAGAAGAAAGAGAAAATCAAGGTCATCAGAGAAATGCAAATTCAAACCACAATGAGATATCACCTTACAACTGTCAGAATGGCCATAATCAATAAATTAACAAACGACATGTGCTGAGGAGGATGTGGAGAAAAGGGAACCCTAGTGCATTGTTAGTTGGGAATGCAGATTGGTGTATCCACTGTGGAAAATAGTGTGGAAATTCCTCAAAAAATTAAAAATAGAGCTACTTTAAACCCAGCAATTCCACTTCTGGAAATGTATCCAAAGAAACCTAAACCACTGACTTGAAAGAATATATGCTCCCCCATGTTCATTGCAGTGTAATTTACAATAACCAAGATCTGGAAACAGCTCAAGTGCCCATCAGTAGATGAGTGGATAAAAAAGCTGTGGTACATTTACATAATGGAATACTACTCAGCCATAAAAAAGAAGGCAATCTTACTGTTTGTGACAGCATGGACGGACCTAAAAAATATCATGCTAAGTGAAATAAGCCAGTCAGAGAAAGTCAAATGATTTCACTTGTATGTGGAATCTAATGAACAAAATAAACTAACAAAATGGAAAGAGACTCATGGAGGGTATAAACTGACAGCTGTCAGAGGGGATGGGTGTTTGGGGACTGAGTGAAAAAGGTGAAGGGATTAAAAGCAAATAAAAATACTCACAGACACAGATAACAGTTTGGTGATTCCCAGAGGGAAAGGGGTATGGGAGGAGTTAGAAGAAGGTAAAAAGGGGCTAAATGGTGATGGAAGGAGACTTGGGGTGGTGAACACACAATACAGTATACAGATGATGTACTGTAGAACACTACACCTGAAACCTATATAATTTTATTATGCAAAGTCACCCCAATAAATTCAATAATTTTTTTTAAAAGAGTCAGCTTTGCTAATGAGAGTGGTGATGTAAGTTAGTATGGTCTCACCAAACTGGACAGAGAAGTTGAAGGCTAAGACATCTCAGGGGTGTTTGTCTCTTAGCCTCCAAACATGTCAGCTGCCTTATTGGGAAATAGCAATTTCCTTTTATTTCTCTGTCACCATCATGGAAAAACCCAGGTTTTTCTTTCCTGATAAGGAAAAAAAAAGCCAACAATCCTTTCCTACTATGCATTTCTTGCCTGTGTGTCCCTTTACTGTTCCACAGAGCACCTCACTTCTGGTCACTTCTGTCCAACAAATGTGGAGGTTTTCCCCACACTAAGCAATGATCTTTGACACAAGCTGGGTGTCTTACAGTTTGACTAAGTTCTATCAAATGGGACAGATCTTGTCAGATTCTTTATTTTTTACTTTATTTTTTTAAAATTTTATTTTAATTGTTGTTCAAGTAAAGTTTTCTGCCTTTTACTCTCATCCCTTCCCAATGACCCATCCTTCCCCACCTCCCTCCCATTTCCACCGCCCCCTAGTTTTTGCCCATGTGTCCTTTGTATTTGTTCCTGTAAACCCTTTCTCTTTTCCCCTGAACTTCCCCTGAAATTCCCTCCCCTCTCCCCACTGATCACTGTCAGCCTGTTCTCTATTTCAGTGTCTTTGGTTATATTTTGTATGCTTGCTTGTTTTGTTGTTCACGTTCCTCTTAAAGGTGAGACCATATGGTATTTGTCTTTCACTGTCTGGCTTATTTCACTTAGCATAATGCTCTCCAGTTCCATCCATGCTGTTGCAAAGGGTAGGAGCTCCTTCTTTCTTTCTGCTGCATAGAATTCCATTGTGTAAATGTACCATAGTTTTTTGATCCATTCATTTATTAATGAACACTTAGGTTGCTTCCAACACTTGGCTATTGTAAATTGTGCTGCTATGAACATTGGGGTGCATAGATTCTTTTGGATTGGTGTTTCAGGGTTCTTAGAATATAATCGTATCAGTGGAATTGCTGGGTCAAAATGTAGATCCATTTTTAGTTTTCTGAGAAAATTCCATTCTGTTTTCTGTAATGGTTGTACCAGTCTGCAATCCCACCAACAGTGCACTAGGGTCCCCTTTTCTCCACATCCTCTCCAACACTTGTTGTTTGTTGCTTTGTTTACGATGGCCATTCTGACTGGTGTGAGGTGGTATCGCATTGTGATTTTAATTTGCATCTCTCAGATAGGTAGCAATATTGAGCATCTCTTCATGTGTCTCTGGATCCTCTGTATGTCCTCCCTGGAGAATTGTCTGCCCAAGTCCTCTGCGCATTTTTTAATTGGGTTGCTTGTCTTAGAGTGGAGTCATGAAAGTTCTTTGTATATTTTGGAGATTAAACCCTTAGCCGAGGTATCACTGGCAAATATGTTTTCCCACACAGTCGGTTCTCTTTTTATTTTAATACTGTTTTCCTTGGCCATGCAGAAGTTTTTTATTTTGATGAGATCCCATTTGTTTATTCTTTCCTTTATGTCCCTTGCTTTAGGGGACATATCATTAAAAATGTTGCTGTGTGGAATATCTGAGATTTTCCTGCCTATGTTCTCCTCTAGGACTTTAATGGTGTTATGGCTTATGTTTAAGTCTTTTATCCACCTTGAATTTATTTTTGTGTATGGTGTAAGTTGGTGCTCGAGTTTCATTTTCTTGCACGAAGCTGTCCAGTTCTCCCAACACCACTTGTTGAAGAGGCTATTTTTATTCCATTTTATGTTGCTGCCCACTTTGTCGAATATTAATTGACTACAGAGACTAGGGTTTATTTCTGGGCTCTCTGTTCTATTCCACTGGTCCACGTGCCTGTTTTTATGCCAGTACCAGGCTGTTTTGATTACAGTGGCCTTGTAATACATTTTGGTATCAGGTATTGTGATCCCTCCTGCTTTGCTCTTCTTTCTCAAGATTGCTGCCGCTATTCTGGGTCGTTTATGATTCCATATAAATTTTTGAAGAGTTTGTTCTATATCTGTGAAATATGCCATTGGTACTTTAATAGGTATTGCATTGAATCTGTAGATTGCTTTGGGAAGTATGGACATTTTGATGATGTTAATTCTTCCGATCCATGAACATGGTATGTGTTTCCATTGATTTGTGTCTTCCTTGATTTCTTTCTTCAGTGTTGTGTAGTTTTCTGCTTACAGGTCTTTTACCTCCTTGGTTAGGTTTATTCCTAGGTACTTTATTTTTCTTTTTGCTATATTGAATTGGATTTTTTTCTTGATTTCTGCTTCTGCTGTTTCATGGTTGGTTTACAAAAATGCCTTTAATTTCTGGATGTTGACTTTGTATCCAGCTGTTTGGCCAAATTTATTTATTAGGTCAAGCAACTTTTGGCTGAGTCTATAGGATTTTCTATGTACACTATCATGTCATCTGCAAACAATGATAGTTTTGTTTCCTCCTTTCTGATTTGGATGCCTTTTATTTTCTTTTCTTGTCTGATCATTGTGGCTAAGACTTCCAATGCTATATTGAATAGAAGTGGTGAAAGTGGACAGCCTTGTCTTGTTCCTGATCTTAGTGGAAAAGGTTTTACTTTTTGCCCATTGAGTATGATGTTGGCTGTAGGTCTCTCATATGTGGCCTTTATTATGTTGAGGAATGCTCCCTCTATTCCCACTTTGTTGAGTGTTTTTATCATAAATGGGTGCTGTTCCTTATCAAGTGCTTTTTCCGCATCTATTGATATGATCATGTGATTTTTGTCTTTGCTTTTGTTTATGTGATGTATTACATTTACTGATTTGCGAATGTTGAACCATCCTTGCATCCCTGGGATGAATTCCACTTGGTCATGGTGTATGATCTTTTTAATGTATTGTTGGATGCAATTTGCCAATATTTTGTTGAGGATTTTAGTGTCTATGTTCATCAGTGATATTGGTCTGAAGTTTTCTTTCTTTGTTGTGTCCTTATGTGGTTTTGGGATTAGGATGATGCTGGCTTCATAAAAAGAGTTTGGGAGTCTTTCATCATTTTGGATTTTTTGGAATAGTCTGTGAAGGATAGGGGGTTAGCTCTTCCTTAAATGCTTTGTAGAATTCTCCTGTGAAACCATCTGGTCCAGGGCTTTTGTGGGTTGTGAGTTTTTTTTTTATTACTGCTTCAATTTCATTTGCTGTTATTGGTCTGTTCAGGGGTTCTGCTTCTTCTTCATTGAGTTTTGGAAGATTATATTTTTCCAGAAATTTGTCCATTTCCCCTAGGTTTTCAAATTTCTTGGCACATGGTACTGCATAGTAATTTCTTACAATCCTTTGTATTCCTGTGGTGTCAGTTGTAATCTCTCCTCTTTCATTTCTGATTTTGTTTATTTTGATCTCCTCTGTTTTTTTCCTGATGAGCCTGCTTAAAGGCTTGTTGATTTTGTTTATCTTTTCAAAGAATCAGCTCCCAGATTCATTGATCCTTTGCTTTTAGTCTCTATGTCATTTAATTCTGCTCTGATCTTGGTTATTTCCTTCCTTCTACTTGGGCTGGGCTGTCTTCGTTGTTGTTTCTCAAGTTCTCATAGATGTAAAGTTAGGTTGTTTATTTGAAATGTTTCTATCTTTTTTTTTGTAGGCCTATATCGCTGTGAACTTCCCTCTGAGGACTGCCTTCGCTGTGTCCCATAAGTTTGGGGTTGTCGTGAGTTCATTTTCGTTTGTTTCCAGAGACTTTGTGATTTCTTCCCTAATTTCATTCTTGGCCCATTTTGTTTAATAGCATGCTATTCAATCTCCATGATTTTGAGGGTTTTGGTTTTTTTCCTTGAGCTTGGTTTCTAGTTTCAGTCCCTTGTGATCCAAGAAAATGCTTGATATAATTTCAATTTTCTTGTATTTGTTGAGGCTTGATTTGTGTCCTATCATGTGGTCTATCTTTGAAAAAGTTCCATGTGCATTTGAAAAGAATGTGTATCTAGCTTCTTTGGGATGAAGGCCTCTCTCTCTATGTATCAGTTAAATCCATTTCATCTAGGGCATTGTTCAATGCCAGAATATCTTTGTTGATATTTTGTTTGGAAGACCTGTCCATTTTTGATGGTGGGGTGTTAAAATCACCTACTATAATTGTGTTGCTGTCAATATATTTCCTGAAGTCTTCTAAGATTTTCTTTATGTATTTGGGTGCTCCTATGTTGGGTGCATATATATTTACAATGTTTATGTCTTCTTGGTGGATTCTTCCCTTGAGTATTATGAAGTGACCTTCTGGGTCTCTCTTATGGCTCTTTTTTTGAAGTTTATTTTGTCTGATATGAGTATTGCTACCTCAGCTTTTTTTTTTCCTGTCTGTTTGCTTGGAAAATTTGTTTCCAGCCCTTCACTTTCAGTCTGAGATCCTCAGAACTTATTCAGTCCGCGTAAGTGAAAGTTTGTACCTTTTATCAACGTCTCCTCATTGTCTTTACTCCTGGCCCTTTTCTGTAAAATAAGGCCCACCACATGCTACGTGACCAGGAGAGAATTGCTCCTGACACTTGTGATTGTTTGGCTTGAATTTTTCGTCACTGTTTTTGCAAAGAAGCTTCTTTGATAATCATGTAGTCGAGATTCCTGCAGGCCTACTCTAATTCTTTTCCCTGAGGCAGGCATGAAACCATCAAAACTTTGGTGACATGAACTTTAGATTTTTTTTATCTTAAAAAGTAGAAGTCTCCACACATAACTGAGGATCATCTATTTCTGCTCATGAAGGCAGAAAAGAGTAAAATCTGAGGAGGCTGAGAAAAGTTCACTGTATCTGGCCACATCCCAATAAGAAGAGTACATTTGGGTCGGTACTAGGAACCCTAGGCAAAAGAAGTAAGCAGTTATTCCTTTTGAATCATTGTGCATCCATCCTCTCAGTGGCAGGTGTTTGCAGTACCTTGATGAGCCCACTCTATTTTTTCTCTGACTTATCTCCCCAGGAGCTTCTCACCCAGGTGTTTAAAAATGTCAGTCTTTGAAATTTCCACAGTGTTCTCAATTCTAGAGAGACAGCAGTTGTCTGGGGAATTGATTAGAAGCTTTAAACAGGAAGGTCAGGTTGCTGAGCAATAGAGCTCCCCAGCAAGGACAGAACTGAGAAAAAAAGCATGTTTGGAAAGTTTATTTTCAGTCATTGGCTGACATTACTCTCTCGATGTGCAAAGATTAGTAATGAAAAAACCTTACAGCTTGATAACTTGGGATGTTGACTCTTCCAATATACACTTGTCTTTCCAGGTGTATGTGTAGCCCTGGCATACGCTGTGACAGACAGGACACAATAGAGCAACAAAGCATTTTCTTTTTCCAGATGATTTTAACAAAAACTGACCTTGCCCTGAAGGCATGGGGGTGGAGGCCTTTGGGAGTGAGTGACAAAAAGGAATTAAGGAGGAGGTCCTTTCAATTACTTAAGGTCACTTAGAGGTGTCATTTTTTAGTTTCTATTTTTCACTCTAGTTAAAAATAAGGTTTCTAATTTTCCTTCCAAAGATCTTCTGGCCAACTCAATAACTCCAATTAATCATTTCTGTGTTAAGTACCTTCATTTGTCTCAGTTTTTGAACAAGACAAATCTTTTGTGTGTTGGGGCTGGCATGTTTTTAATCAGGACATGCTGTAACTGATATACTCTATGTCTATTGTAAACAGGACTGGTAGAAGGAATTTCATTCTGACTCCATGCTTATTTTTTTTTTTTTCTTATTCCTTGTAAAGTAAGAAGTTTCCTTGAGCCAGTGATACTGGGTGGAGAAAATTTCTTTCCACTTTTACTTCTTTCTTTTGCTGTCAAAGCAAATCTTTGGTCTCAGTACATAAAATAGATGTTTCCTTCATAATACCAAATTTGTCTGACTTAAAGTTCAACTCACTCAAAACACAGAAAAAAAGACATTGGGTTAGCGATTTAGCATAAAATAGTAGAAATAGAGAACATTTATTAAGTGCATAAAATATTCTGGATCTAATGTGCTGTTCTTTTTTCTACAACATGTTTTCCATTTCACAACAATTTTATGACATGTTACTATTCCCAATTTAAAGATAAAGACTAAAGATTCATAGGTATTAGGTAACTTACTCAAGTCACACAACTAAAATGTGACAGAGTCTGGTTTTAATCTTGGGGTTGTCTGATTTTAGAATTCGATTTTGTATTCATTGTGCAATACTTCCTCTCAGTATGGAATTACCTTAAAAAACCTGTAGAAATATGTGTTATATTCCATTACTAAGTTTCAGGTAATTACTTAATCAAGAGTGAAGCAGGAGACAGCATAGGAAGAACTCTGAGACTGCAATGCTGTTACTGTCCAGCATTTAGCACCCTGGTTGCCAGGAAACATCTTTTACCAATTAAGTAGAATAAATGGTAAATCAAGGCAGGGAGGAGGAGGGAGACATGTCTCACACGCTAACTCAGCAGTCCTGAGCCTGGTCTGATAATATTGCCAGGTGTTCCAACATCACAAAACACACTATACTAACAAGGAAGAAGGGAAGTCCTTGACATTCTATGTAACATTTCTATTATCTGGGAAAGAAAACCTTGAAACTGTGCTTTTCATCCCAAGGCCTGGAATGTGGGAGAGGGTCCCTGGTGCCCAAAGAAGAAGCCCATAAAACAACTTTGGTTAATTGCCTACCTCTGGTCACTATCTGTTTTACTAGGTAGTCCCTGATGCTTACAGAAAGAGCCCGTAAATAACTTTGGAAAGTGCCCCAATTTTAATTAACTGCCTCCTGTCACGTATTTGTTTTACAACAAGATGAACAAATGGAGTCTGGAGCAAGATAAAGATTCGGGCTAACAGACCCCCACACATACCTAAGTTTGGGGTAATCACATTCCCCCAGGAAAGCTGGGACCACATGTACCCGTTCATCAATATGTAACTTTTTTCCTCCTATCCCACCAACTATATAAGTTCTGAGAACAAAGCATTCTCTCTCTCTCTCTCTCTCTCTCTCTCTCTCTCTCTCTCTCTCTCGGGAGCTCAGGGTGCTCTTGGCTCTCGGGCCACAGGGCCTCTGGCCAACCGGCCTCAGGCTGCCCAGGGACTTGCCACCCTGGTCTTCAGCCACTCTTAACTTTTCTCACCCCGCTTTGCCCTGAAACTTTGCCTTTCACCCCCTACTCTGTCCAGTCCTGTTCTCATTCATGGGAATGGATCACTAATAAACTGATTTCATACTACAAGATTTGCTGATATGTAATTCTTTACATGCGTCAGCAAGAAGAACCAGGTCTCTCCCGTCAATAAGAGGAGTATTTAATTAGTACCAACAGATTCCATGACCATCACCGTATCTGGCATTGGTTATACTGTGTAAAAATCTAAGTAGAGTGTAAATTATGGAGTTTCCAAGGTTTGAGACTACTGTAGGACTGAGGAGGGTGAGTGGAAGGAGTACTGAATGTGGTATCAAATTATGCCAATGTCAAGGGCTGGGTCTAGAACTGACTAGCTGTATAATGTTGAAAAAGTCACCATTTTCCTCTTAAACTTCATTTTTAGAACGGTGTTAGGTTTCCAGAAAAATTAAGAGGAAAGTACAGATTTCCTGTATATTCCCTGCCCCCACTGATGCACAGGCTCCCCCATTATTGACACCCCCAGCAGAGTGGTGCACTGGGTTATAATCAGTGAGACCACACTGACACATCACCATCACCCAAATCCGTTGTTTACCCTAGGGTTCACTCTTGTGTTACTTACGTTACTAACCTTTTCAAGCTCCAGTTTCCCCATATGCAGAATAATTGCTTGTATTTGTAACATGCTTTATTGTTGACAAAACAATTTATCTCTAATATTCTTTAGAATGTCTTTTAATGCCATTCTACTAGTTTTTTTTCGTTCAACTGTTTATTTGTTTCACAAACAGTTTTTGAACACCCACTTGGAACTAAGGCACTCAACTAGTATCTGAAATGATAATATCCTATGTCCTTTACTATCCCACGAAGGTCTTCCACTTGGGGCACACTTGTTCCTCAAAAAATCCTGAGGTCTCAACCCTGGTTGCTGTAGCTCAGTGGATTGTGCACTGACCTGTGAACCAAAGAGTCACAGGTTTGATTCCCAGTCAGGGCACATGCCTGCGTTGCAGGCCAGGTTCTCTGGTGCAGGGTGTGTGAGAGGTAACTGCACATTGATGTTTCTCTCCCTCTTTTTCTCCCTCCCTTCCCCTCTCTCTAAAAATAAATAAAATCTTTTTTTAAAAAATGTACTGTGTTCCTATACCTAGAAACAATTAGAAAATTTAATTAAAATTGACAGATTTTACCTAAAAAAATGCTAAGTTCTCAAAATTACTTCACATCTGTCTTCTGTCCCAATCAAAATACATTTTAGCTCAGAGGAGAAGATGCACCAGGCTCTGAAAGATGAAAGATTTCAATTCTGACACTAATTCCAGTACCTGTGCCTTTTCCACACTACGAAGCAAGTAACTCAATGCTGACACATCTACTTAGAGATAGCACCGGATGCTACAAGAGTGCTGCACTCCTTCACCCCCTGCAGAAGCCAACTCCAAGTTCAGGTTGTCACCTGCATTTTTGAACTACCAGCTCTCCATAGAAGGTTCACAAAATACCCTCTTTGGGTTGAATTAATTTGCTAGAGTGGCTCACAGAATTGGAGAAACACTTCACTGACCAGATTGCAGGTTTATTATGGAAGGCTGCTCAGGGTGAGCTTGGGGAACGGGCATGGGGCTTCCTTGCTCCCTCTGAGAGCTTCTCTCTCCCAGCACCTCCCATCTTACCAACCTGGACGCTCTCTGAAGCCTGCACTTCTGGGGTTTTCTGGAGATTTCTTACAGAAGCATGATTGATTAAATTATTGAGTATTAGTGACTGAACTCAATCTCCAGTCTCTCTCCCTTCCCCAAACGTCAAGGAGTAAGGCTAAGTCCAACCCTCTAATCGCCTGGTTGATTCCTCTGGCAATCAACTTCTGTCCTTAGGTTACTTAGGACTTTCCAAAATTCACCTTACTAAATGTAACAAAAGCCACCATTATCACTCAACATTGAGAAAATTCCAGGGGTTTTAGGAGCGCTGTGCCAGGCATGGGGATGAAGACCATATATAAATTTCTTATTCTAAACCACAATGTTGTAACGGATGGAAATAGTTGCTCTCTCTTTGACTCTATCTCATTGGAGCCTGCTTTGTTCCATGGCCTTCAGGCTAACAGCTCCTGCTTAGCCTTGCATTTAGACATGCTAATCATTAGAGGAATTCTGCTTGTAGCTTGAGTGTTACAACAACGGGCCCTCCCATTGTCCTACTCCTTGACATAAACGAAGACCGAACTCTGTACTTTCTTAAGATGGAATTGAGGGAACAAAAGGGCTCCCTTCTTCTCTGTTGGCACCTTGTCTATCAGTAAACCTTTCCCTACTGCAAACTCTGATGTTTTGAGTTTTGGCCTTCTGGAGCACAGGTCACACAGACTTTGGCCCAGTGATAGTATTACAAAGGTATGTGTATAGGGGTGTGAAATGAAGGATACTGAGCCTGAAGAGAAGACACTGTGAACATTAGAACATGCATAGTGTGCTGGAGAAATTTTTTTTTTAATTTTTATTTTAATTGTTAATCTTGTACAGTTTTCTGTCTTTTATTCTCACCCCAACCCACCACCCCAGCCCTCCCCACCTCCCTCCCAATTCCACCCCCCCATAGTTTTTGTCCATGTGTCCTTTATACTTGTTCCTGTAAATCCTTCCCCTTTTCCCCTGAAATTCCCTCCCTTCTCCCCTCTGGTGACTTTCAGCCTGTTCTCAGTTTCCATGTCTTTGGTTATATTATGCTTGTTTGTTTGTTTTGTTGATTAGCTTCCTGTTAAAGGTGAGATCACATGGTATTTGTCTTTCACTGACTGGCTTATTTCGCTTAGCATGATGCTCTCAAGTTCCATCCATGCAGTTGCAAAGGGTAGGAGCTCCTTCTTTCTTTCTGCTGCATAGAATTCCATTGTGTAAATATACCACAGTTTTTTGATCCATTCATTTACTGATGGGCACCTAGGTTGCTTCCAACACTTGGCTATTGTAAATTGTGCTGCTATGAACATAGGGGTGCATAGGTTCTTTTGGATTGGTGTTTCAGGGTTCTTAGGATATAGTCCTAGCAGTGGAATTGCTAGGTCAAAAGGTATATCCATTTTTAGTTTTTTTTAGAAAATTCCATACTGTTTTCCATAGTGGTTGTACGAGTCTGCACTCCCACCAGCAGTGCACTAGTGTCCCCTTTTCTCCACAACCTCTCCAACACTTGCTGTTTGTTGCTTTGTTTATGAGGGCCATTCTGACTGGTGTCAAGTTGTATCTCATTGTGGTTTTAATTTGCACCTCTCTGATAGCTAGTGATATCGAGCATCTTTTCATGTGTCTCTGGATCCTCTGTATGTCCTCCTTGGAGAATTGTCTGCCCAAGTCCTCTGCCCATTTTTTAATTGGGTTGCTTGTCTTCTTAGAGTGGAGTCGTGAAAGTTCTTTGTATATTTTGGAGATTAAACCCTTAGCCGAGGTATCATTGGCAAATATGTTTTCCCACACAGTCGGTTCTCTTTTTATTTTAATACTGTTTTCCTTGGCCATGCAGAAGTTTTTTATTTTGATGAGATCCCATTTGTTTATTCTTTCCTTTATGTCCCTTGCTTTAGGGGACATATCATTAAAAATGTTGCTGTGTGGAATATCTGAGATTTTCCTGCCTATGTTCTCCTCTAGGACTTTAATGGTGTTATGGCTTATGTTTAAATCTTCTATCCACCTTGAATTTATTTTTGTGTATGGTGTAAGTTGGTGCTCGAGTTTCATTTTCTTGCACGAAGCTGTCCAGTTCTCCCAACACCACTTGTTGAAGAGGCTATTTTTACTCCATTTTATGTTGCTGCCCCCTTTGTCAAATATTAATTGACTACAGAGACTAGGGTTTATTTCTGGGCTCTCTGTTCTATTCCACTGGTCCACGTGCCTGTTTTTATGCCAGTACCAGGCTGTTTTGATTACAGTGGCCTTGTAATACATTTTGGTATCAGGTATTGTGATCCCTCCTGCTTTGCTCTTCTTTCTCAAGATTGCTGCCACTATTCTGGGTCGTTTATTGTTCCATATAAATTTTTGAAGAGTTTGTTCTATATCTGTGAAATATGCCATTGGTACTTTAATAGGTATTGCATTGAATCTGTAGATTGCTTTGGGAAGTATGGACATTTTGATGATGTTAATTCTTCCGATCCATGAACATGGTATGTGTTTCCATTGATTTGTGTCTTCCTTGATTTCTTTCTTCAGTGTTGTGTAGTTTTCTGCTTACAGGTCTTTTACCTCCTTGGTTAGGTTTATTCCTAGGTACTTTATTTTTCTTTTTGCTATATCGAATGGGATTTCTTTCTTGATTTCTGCTTCTGTTGTTTCATTGTTGGTATATAAAAATGCCTTTGATTTCTGGATATTGACTTTGTATCCAGCTGTTTGGCCAAATTCATTTATTAGGTTGAGCAGTTTTTTGGCCGAGACTATAGGATTTTCTATGTATACTATCATGTCATCTACAAACAATGATAGTTTTGTTTCCTCCTTTCCAAGTTGGATGCCTTTTATTTCCTTTTCTTGTCTAATCGCTGTGGCTAATACTTCCAGTACTATATTGAATAGAAGTGGTGAAAGTGGACAGCCTTGTCTTGTTCCTTATTTTAGTGGAAAAGAATTTAGTTTTTGCCTGTTGAGTATGATGCTGGCTGTATGTTTCTCATATATTGCCTTTATAATGTTGAGGAATGCTCCCTCTATTCCCACTTTGCTGAGTGTTTTTATCATAAATGGGTGTTGTACTTTATCAAAAGCTTTTTCCGCATCTATTGATATGATCATGTGATTTTTGTCTTTGCTTTTGTTTATGTGATGAATGACATTTACTGATTTGCGAATGTTGAAGCATCCTTGCATCCCTGGGATGAATCCCACTTGGTCATGGTGTATGATCTTTTTAATGTGTTGTTGGATGCGGTTTGCCAATATTTTGTTGAGGATTTTAGCATCTATGTTCATCAGTGATATTGGCCTGAAGTTCTCCTTCTTTGTTGTATCTTTATCTGGTTTTGGGATTAGGAGGATGCTGGCTTCAGAAAAAGCATTTGGGAGTCTTCCATCTTTTTGGATTTTTTCGAATAGTCTGTGGAGAATAGGGATTAGCTCTTCCTTAAATGCTTTGTGGAATTCTCCTGTGAAGCCATCTGGTCCAGGACTTTTGTGTGTTGGGAGTGTTTTGATTACTGATTCAATTTCACCAGCTGTTATTGGTCTGTTCAGGCTTTCTGTTTCTTCTTCATTGAGTTTTGGAAGGTTATATTTTTCTAGAAATCTGTCCATTTCACCTAGGTTTTCAAATTTCTTGGCTTACAGTTCTTCATAGTAATTTCTTACAATCCTTTGTATTTCTGCGGTGTCAGTTGTAATATCTCCTCTCTCATTTCTGATTGTGTTTATTTGAGTCCTATCCCTTTTGTTCTTGATGAGCCTGCTTAAAGGCTTGTCGATTTTGTTGATCTTTTCAAAGAACCAACTCCTGGATTCATTGATCTTTAGGATTGTGCTTTTAGTCTCTATGTCATTTAATTCTGCTCTGATCTTGGTTATTTCCTTCCTTCTACTTGCTCTAGGCTGTCTTTGTTGTTATTCCTCGAGTTCTTGTAGACGTAGGGTTAGGTTGTTTGTTTGAGATGTTTCTGTCTTTTTAAGATAGGCCTGTATCGCTATAAGCTTCCCTCTGAGGACTGCCTTTGCTGTGTCCCAGAGGTTTTGGGTCAATGTGAGTTCGTTATCATTTGTTTCCAGAAACTTTTTGATTTCCTCCCTAATTTCATTCTTGACCCATTCATTGTTTAATAGCATGCTATTCAATCTCCATGATTTTGAGGGTTTTGGGTTTTTCTCCTTGGGGTTGGTTTCTAGTTTGAGTCCCTTGTGCTCAGAGAAAATGCTTGGTATGGTTTCAATTTTCTTGAATTTGTTGAGGCTTGATTTGTGTCCTATCATGTCGTCTGTCTTTGAAAATGTTCCATGTGCATTTGAAAAGAAAGTGTATTTTGCTACTTTGGGATGAAAGGCTCTGTATATATCAGTTAAGTCCATTTCCTCTAGAGTGTTGTTCAATGCCATAATATCTTTGTTGATATTTTGTTTGGAAGATCTGTCCATTCTTGACAGTGGGGTGTTAAAATCACCTACTATAATTGTGTTGCTGTCAATATCTTTGTTGAAGTCCTCTAAAATTTTCTTGATGTATTTAGGTGCTCCTCCGTTGGGTGCATATATATTTAAAATATTTATGTCTTCTTGGTGAATTCTTCCCTTGAGTATTATGAAGTGACCTTCTGGGTCTCTCTTTATGGCCCTTCTTTTGAAGTCTATTTTGTCTTACATGAGTATTGCTACCCCAGCTTTTTTTTCCTGACCATTTGCTTGGAAAATTTGTTTCCATCCTTTCACTTTGAGTCTGTGTATGTCTTTTGTCCTGAGGTGGGTTTCTTGTAGGCAGCATATGTGTGAGTCATGCTTTCTTATCCATTCAGCTATTCTATGTCTTTTGATTGGAGCATTTAATCCATTTACATTTAAGGTTATTATTGATAGGTACTGATTCATTGCCATTTTCGTACCTGTGTTCCTCTCTCTCTCTTTTCCTTTCTTTCCTTAAAGCAGTCCCTTTAGTATTTCTTGCAGTACTGGTTTGGTAGAGGTGTATTCTTTTAGACTTCTTTTTTCTGGGAAGCTCCTTTGGCCTTTTATCTTGGTTGGAAGCCTTGCTGGGTAAAGTAGTCTGGGTTGCAGGCCTTTGGTTCTCATTGCTTGGAATATTTCTTGCCATTGTCTTCTGGCTTGGAGCGTTTCCATTGAGAAGTCAGCTGCTAACCTTAACGGGGCTCCCTTGTATGTTACTTCCTTTTTTTCCCTTGCTGCCTTTAAGATTCTCTCTTTGTCTTGGAATTTTGCCATTTTAATGATGATGTGTCTTGAAGTGGGCCTGTTTGGGTTCCTTTTAATTGGGACTCTCTGTGTTTCCTGGATTTGTGTGGCTTTTTCTCTCACCAAATTAGGGAAGTTTTCCATCATTATTTTTTCAAACAGGTTTTCTATCCCTTGTTCTTGTTCTTCTCCTTCTGGTATCCCTATTATACGGATATTATTCCATTTCATGTTGTCTTGCATTTCTCTTAACCCCTCTTCATTCTTTCTAAGCCACTTTTCCTTATCTTGCTCATTCTGGGTGTTTTTTTTTCTATTTTGTCCTCCAACTCACTGATCCGATCTTCTGCTTCATCGATTCTGCTTTTGATTCCTTCTACTGTGTTCTTCAGTTCAGAGATTGTGTTCTTCATTTCCTCTTGGCCCTTCTTGATAGTTTCTATTTCCTTTTTCATGTTGATATAGTTTGCGGTGAGTTAATCATAACTTCCCTGTAGTTTCTGGTAGCTCATTGAGAGCTCATGGAGCTTCCTGACAACCGTTGCTTTGAACTCAATATCTGATAGTTGAGTTGCCTCTGTTTCATTTAGCATTGTTTCTGGAGCTTCCTCCTTTCCTTTCATTTGGGGATTGTTCTTTTGTCTTCCCATTGTTTGTAAGACTCTTGTTGTTAGCCTCAACTTCTTAAATTGATCTGTTCTGGCTCCCTGGGTTTGTGGTATGACCTTCTGTGGTAGAATATCTGTGAGATTCAGTGGTGGATTCTCCTTCGGGTATCCTGTTGTTCACAGCTTCCACTGTCTCATCAGCTGGAATACCCTCTTTTGGGGGCCAACTCTGGTTTTTTTCACAGTTCCAGGCTTGTTTGTTTGTTTGTTTTGTCTCACTCATGGGTATTTAAAAAGAGAAGGGGGGGGGCAGAAATGAAAAAAAGAAGAAAGAAGAAAAAAGAGGAAGGTAGAAGAGATAAAATTGGAAAGGAAGGAAAAGGAATAAGACCAGAAGGAATTAAAGGGAGGCAAAAGGAGTTGGGAAGTAAAGAAGAAGATAAAAATAATGAAGAAGGAATAATTAAAAACTCATATAAATAGACAGGCACAGAAACAAAAAAACACAAACAAACTAGCAAAACAAAACACACACACAGAAATACAAACAGCCACAAAAAAAAAAAAAAAGGAACAAGCAAAGCAAAACAAAATATTTAAAAATATATTAATAAAAACCCCCTAAAAACAACAAAAAAAACCCACCAAAAACCCTCTTGTTGTTTTCAAACTTGCCGAGCCAGTTTTTCTGGTCTTGCTGGCTGCAACGGCTGAGGGGTGATCTTATTGCTTTTCTCTGTGTTCAGAACTCAGTCCTCATTGTGCCATGTATCCCAGCGTTAGTGGGCGCCTCTCCCCACAGGGTTTCCAGCGTGTGTTCTGAGCCTCCTGGTGTGTGCGCACTTCCCCAAGTTTATGGGTGTGTGCTAGGTTCTCCAGTCCTGCGCAGCTGCCTGCCTTTGCCCCTGCGGCTTTCTGTGATCAGGTGCAGCCGCCTGCCTTGGCTCCTACACGGCTTTCTGTGGTGCGTCCGGGCCTGTGCTCCAGCAGCTATCTCCCACCTGCGCCTAAGGACCTGAGCTGTTTGCCTTCGAGCACCCGTCTGTGCACTGGCAACTTTGGCTCCACAGCTGTCTCCAGTGGCCAGCACCTATGTTTTCACGAGTGTCCACTATCCCGAGACCGTGTGCGGTCCCATGTGGGTGCCTATTTTCATGCAGCTGTCTCACTTCACAGGCACATCTGTCTGCGGTTGGGATGACTGTGCTTTCGCAGTCGCCTGGGGACCACGAAAACTAAGTTCAAAGTTGCGCAGTGACCTGGTGCGGGGGCACCCACTTCCGCTCTGCCGCAGTCGAGCAGTGGCCCCTGAGATCTCCCAGCCGGTTCAGCGGCTGACCCAGCTCCCTCCCCAGAGCCCTGGGGCAGGCTTGGCGGAGCGCTGGGCTGGGGCCTCAGCCGCCCCGCTCTCCACGTGCTGAACCCTGGGCTCCTATTGTTCTGAAGAGCTCTCCTTACCGCTGGTTTTTCAATGTCCGCTACAATTTCCGACCTCTTATTCTCAAATATGCTGTGTTACTGTTCCTTGTCTGCTCTGATCTTCCATAGATTGGCCAGGTTTTTCTCCCGTGTGTAGAGGGAAAATGGGGTCTGCTCCCTCCTACCACGCCACCATCTTCCGACCCCCGTGCTGGGGAAATTTTAACTGAGGCCAACAATCTGAGTCCCTCTCCCTCTTGACAGGTTTTAAATGATGGGGTGTGAATTCATTTGGGTGATTGCCACCCAACTAGACTAGAGGAATTGGATAAAACCACTGAGCTTTCCATTGAAACCATCCAATTTACTGAGCAGGTGGCTGGAGTTCAAAGAAGTTTGGAGCTGGAGTCCAAGTCATCAGACTTGGCAGTGGGTCAGGGACCTTCTGAGCACATATGGGTTACAGGCATGGGCTTTGGAACCAAACAGATTTGAGACTGAGCTTAGGCTCCATCACTAGCCAAGCATATGGCTTCGGGAAGTTTCCTAACTTCTCAGTGCCTGGGTCCTTGCTTATGAGGAGAGAGTACTAACGGTGTTTATCGCCAGTCGTGTCGTGTGCTCATAAATGTCTAACAACCAGCTCTCTGAAGGAAAAAATAATGAATTGTTGCATTTGCTGATTTCCCTTAAGTATAGACCCAGCATGAGTAATTTTAAGCTACCAATGTGATGTCACTGAACATGGACCTGGGAAGAGATGCAAATGCAAACTGGTTAAACTGGTACAAGCTGGCTCCAGACATGCCTCCCTATCACAGAGGGTGTGGGGAGTATTGAATAAACACTGCTGGTGAAGTGCTTGGCATAGTGTCTGTCAAAGAGCAGGTGCTGAGCAATGTTCGCAGGTACTTCCTGGGCCTCCTGAATCCTAGTAGAGTCCCCTTTTCACAGCATCAGGCTGCTGTCTCTGATGCCACACACGATATACAGATCCCGTCTGTGGGGACAGGGGCTGGATTGATTAATGCAAGTGCAGGGGTGCTTGTTCCTAGATGTTGCCAGCATCTACCAAATGTGTTCCTATAGTTTTGGAATCACAGTTAAAATCATTCATCAAAGCCAGGCTGCCTGAGAGTGTTCTCACTTGAATGGCATCGTGCCATTCTTTATCTCCTACACTACAAGGCCAGCCTCTGGGCCGACCCCCTTGTGGGGGATTTTAGCAGTTTCTGGCAACCTGTTCCTCTTCAAACAGTCCTCCAGGTTTCTGCAGCTGTTACCACCTGTGGCCTGGAGGATAGCTTGTGAGTGCTTGTGTGCTCCTGGTGGGCCCATATCTGCAGTCACGTGGCACTTCTCTCTTAGCCAAGGTGCCACCACATCTACTCCATCTCAGACTGTGATACAGAATCCTTTCTACATGTCCACTCTAGTGAAGAAAGCCTCCTCTGGTTCCTTGTCCTCTAAATCTTTTTACATTTACCCAAATTAAAACATATTTGTCTTAGTGAAGATTATAAAGCAAAATGGAATCTGTCTGCTTCTACTCTTTCATTCTTTCCCCCCATGTCCTTTTAGAATACCCGTCCTTTTCAACTAAGATGCCCAAAGCCTGAATGCTGTCGCTCCACTCTTGCTGGTCTGACTATTCCCCAGCTCCTGTCTTTTAAGTGATAAAGGACGGTTCTAAGGTAATCAAGTAAAATGATTTCTGCCAACTTTAGCTTCCAATATGTTATTCTTTCTACATCATGCAATTTAGATTACTGGAAATATTAACATACATACCTTCAAAAGGTACCAAGGAATAATACCAAGAGACACTCACAAGCATGCTGGGAGAGGTACAGTGGATGGGAGGTGTGATTGCTCAGGTGGAGGTCAGGGAATTGGGGGCACAGGTAGTCCTAAAATGGGGCAACATGGGTATTATGACAATGTGACAAAATACTTTTTATTCTAATTCTAGTTGGAGTAACAATACAATCCAGGCAATGATTTTCTAAAAATGTCTCTCAGACTTTTAAATTTAAAATGATCAAATCTTTAGCTCTCTTAATATAGAGAGCTTAGCCCTGACTGGTATAGCTCAGTGGGTTGGGCATTGTCCCTCGGACTGAAAGGTTGGGGCACATGTTGGGGTTGCAGGTTCATCCCCAGTTGGGGGCATGCAAGAGGCAACTGATCGATGTTTCTTTCTCATATAGGTGGTTCTCTCCCTCTCTTTCTCCCTCTCTTCCCCTAAAATTAAATAGATAAAGTCTTTATATATATGGCTTATTGTACTATGACTCATGAGAGCCATGTGGAGAGAAAAACGACTTTTTTTTTTTTTTGCTGGAACAATTTCCCAGACTCTGAGTACAGTAAAATTCTGTTGTATTTCTTCTGTTATATATTTTCTGGATAAAATAGAGCTGCTAGAATCAACCTCCATATGCCAAGTGGGTAGTAATTCCTATGAGTTCGGGAGAGTTAGCTGACAGAGGTATTTCCTGTGTGCAAGAAACAGTATGCTGCGTATGCTGTCTTTTATGGAGTTTTATATTTTTCCCAGCAAGTGGAATTTTGTACTTTGTAAATATCTGTTAGTGTCCCTAGTCTCTTTGGCATGTTATGTCACTAGATTCACATATTTTGTAGGAACTACCAGGAGTTTAGATCTTACTTTGTCCCTTCAGTGCTTTACTTGACTCTCAAGAGAGAAGGCATTTGCATCAGCACACTTAGTGGAGGTTCTGCTAAATCTGTTTTATTATTTTCTGTTGTAGATTTCTTGCACATACACCTTCCATTGGTTGAATTAATCTATCAACCAAGGGTACTGATTGAGTACCTCTGTTTACAAGGCAGCAGGCCGGGTTTGTTCCAAAAACAAAGGCTCTGAGCACACAATCTTATTTTGTTCTCTCTGAGAAATATCAATGGAAAATAGATTCCATTCCATCTTTGCTTGTGTTCACACAAGCCCAAAGTTACGTCCTGACTTGTTCAAGGTCATGCAGAGACTGAGAGTGAAAAACTGACATCTGATGTCATAATCAAAGAGGTAAATTTAGCAGCCACAGAGGACTTTCAAAGCACAGCCAGTGTAGCACCTAGGACAGTCTTTCTGCACATTCTTGAGAAGTGGTTTCAGCAAAAACTGTTGGCACAGGAGGGAATCTGATTATTGACACTGTCAGTCTTCTGAACGCAGGGTCAGCATTGACTTTCCACTTGGCCATTCTCAACAGCTGGGCATGGTAAGCACATCACAGGCAAATTTCCACTCTTCCCCTTGTTAATTTGTGCTTACCTACACGACTTCTACAAATACAACAAGGTGCTGTATCAAAACCTCTCAAGCGTATCATAATTTTCACTTTTCAGAGCTGAGACATTTTGATAAGGACTTGATGAAAATAAGACTTTTGACCTTCAATTCATTGGGGGGAAATGTGTATTTGCATTTATTTTTAAAATGCTAAAGTGGAGGGTGAGTTGACAGCAACCACTGTCCTTGAGGAAGTAGCGGGGTCTTGTTATCCTAAAGAGATCTTAAATCACAAAGAGCCAGACTGAACTGAACATTGAAGTCATAACTCATAAACACCAATTAATGGTTGGGTTTGAATAGCAATCAATGCCAGTTGCCAAGGTTAAGGGGGAGAGGCCTGTGGAGAGAGATGGGGAGAAGTGGCATACCTAACCCTTTTACTAAGGATAACGCTCTCTGCTTCCTGGCCTAGTTGGTGATTTTTGACGAGATGCCAACATTGGGACTTTTTCTTTATTGGGTGCTGGATATTTTTATATCACCATAAATATTCTTTACCTTTGTATTGGCATATGGTTAAGCTACTCAGACAAAGTTTAATCCTTTGGAGTATTGCTTTTAAGACTTGTTAGGTGGGATCAGAGCGGCACCATTCCCCAATACTGAGGCATAAAAATTCTGAGCACTCTATCCTATGCCCCACAAATGGTAAGGCTTTCCAGTGTGGTAAGAACAGAAACTATCCTCAGACCTGGGTGATCACTGGGTGCTGCTTTCTCTGATTCTTCAAAGAGTTCTTTCTGCTGGCCATGCATGTGGGTGTTTCCTCACATGCATGCACTGGAGGGATGAATACCCAGGAGGATTCTCTGCAGATCTCTAGGGTCCTTCCTGTGTGGTGTCTCATCTTTAGTGCTTGCTCTGTGCTCTACTTTTTAGGAACTAGGTCTCCTCACACTCTTAGCTCTGTCTTTTCCATGCAGGGAGTCCACAGACCCTCTACCTGAACTCTCCTACCACCCTCACTGCCCCTGCCTAGGGGTTTGGAGCCTCCAGGGGTGGTAAGCTGGGGCAGTCATAGACAGGGCTTATCTCATTTGTTCCCCATCTTTCAGAGATCCCTGTCCTCTGTTGTCTGATGTATAGTGTCATGAAACTGTTGTTGCATGTATTTCATCTTAAAATATCTTTTTGTTGTTTCTAGTGGCAGGGTAAATCTGGTGCTTGTTACCAAATCTTAGCCAGAAGTAGAACTTCATGTTGATTACATGGGTGGTAGGAACTGCAACTAATAAATCAAGTGCAGCTATTGCCAAAGCCAAATCAAGAGAGGCTGGGCCAGAAGGAATCTCATTTTGCAATTGCTAGCTCCTGGTGACAATCAGGATCTGAAGGTGGGCCAAAGCAAAGGAATATGTGTCCAGATGCTTGAGTGCTCAAAAATAAGGAAGTGTGTATAACATTTCTCCTATGGCCATGACTTTTTCTTTTCTTTAAAGTAGCAGTGCTCTTGAGTTACCAACCAACATTTATCATTCATCTATTTAAATATTAATACAGTGAAATTCTTTGCAAAATACCAATATCTGGAACAAGAGGTCATTTTCTTCATCGTTACAAAAAGACTTCCCTCCCTTTAGGATAATACTTTTATTTATCTGGGATCTTTTTTAAATGGCCATTCCCTATCATGTATTTCTGCACATATACGCTTGGCTGTCTATCACAGAGAAGCTTTTGCAACGTTGTTGTAGGTTCCCTTTGCTCTTCCTAGGATTTGATCCTCACTCATCAGTTTGGAACCTGTGCTGAAGATTTTTCCTATCAGTTTTTGTTTCATGTATTTTGATGTTTAGTTGTTTGGTGTATATACTCGTAAATTTAAGGTTGCTAAGTTAATTGGTCTCTCTGTTACTATGTAACGACCCTCTTTGTCTCCAGTAATTTTCCTTGCTCTGAAGTCCATTTTACCCTACATTTATATAGTTTCTTCTGCCTTTCTTTAATGCTGACATGCCATGTTTTTTCACCCTTTTACTTCCAACATATTATGTTCTATTTGATGTGAGCTTTTTTTTTTTAAATATTTTATTTATTTATTTTTATTATTTATTTATTTATTTATCTTTAGAGGGGAAGGGAAGGAGAGAGGGAGAGAAACATCAATGTGCGGTTGCCTCCTGTATGTCCCCTGCCGGGAACTGGCCTGGCAACCCAGGCATGTGCCCTGACTGGGAATCGAACCGCGATCCTTCGGTTCACAGGCCCGCGCTCAATCCACTGAGCTACACCAGCCAGGGCTGATGTGAGCTTTTATAAACTGGATATAATAGGGTCATGCTTTTGTTTAATTGACTCTGACAATCCCTGTTTTTTAACTGGTATATTTAAACCATTCATAGTTAAAGTGATTATTCACATGTTAGGGCTGAAGTCTGCCATTTCATTGTTTGTTTTCTGTTCCCTTTGTTTTCCATTTTTCTGATACTCTTTTCTTGTATTTTTTCATTCAAATTATGATTTTACTTGTTTTTCATATTTATATCTCTTATTTTAGCACAAAGTTATCATTTAGGTTTAAAATGTTCATCCCAGCCTGCTCCTGTGAGCTGAATACCATTATTACTTTAGTTTTCAGTGCCCTTGCAGTCTTAATTGGTTCATTTGTGTATTCCCTAGAGGCTTGTTCCATAGGACCTAGCCAATTCGTAGTGAGGCTATTGGCTAGGAATGTCTGAAACACTTGCTGGACCCCTATGACTGTATTAATGCATAGCAAGCCCCACCAACACTTCCCCCACTGGGGCCAATGTGGTTGCACCAGCCCATGTGGTTCTTATTATGACCACTGGATGCATTTCAGCAAAAACCACTAGGGAACTTCGAGGAACATGATTTAATGTTCCTAGGTCCTAGATGGTACCTGACAAAACTAAGGGGCACACAGAGAGGTTATGCGGTGGTGGGGGAGAGAGAGAGAGAAGGGGAGAAAAGGGATGGGAAGGGGAGGGGAGGGGAGGGAATTAGGAGAGGGGAGTGTGAGAGTATGCACGGGCCTGGGACTCTGCCTTTATAGGACTGAGGGTGGGGTGCCTAGTTTGGGGGGGTTTACTCTTTATCGGCAAATTTAAAGCATAAGAATGGGAATTAGGTGTTGGACAAGAGAAATGGGGGTCACTCAAATGGTCAGTTTCCTAGTTACTCAGGGCTTTCTGTAGGAGGGAACTTCATGGGTGGGGGCAGCCTAATCCCCATCTGGTTGGTCCGCTGGGAGCTGTCTCATACAGCAGGCAATATGTTTATTCAGGGTGGAAGTCTTCTGAAATGGGCACCTCATGGCAGACACACTACAAGGCTGTTCCAGAAATCTGTGTGTGGAATACCACACTATAGCTCAATTCTCAGCTCCCTGGTCTGTTGATCCAGTTTCATGCTTGACCTGGTCAGACCTTCCTCTGCAGGCTTTAGGAACCCCTTTCTTCAGCTATCTCTTCTCCTAACCCTTCCCCATTCTTTGGCTTGGAGGGTGATGGGTGCTGCCTGCCATGCTGCTCCTGGTGGGGATGAGACTCCACACATCCCAGCCTGTCCCCACAAACAGGCAGGAAGAGGAGTGGGTGCTGCTCTGGGTCCCTTGCTGTTGCTGGGTCACTGGATTCTCTGCCTAGTCTCTTCTGGCACCCGCAACAGGGAGGTAGACAGCCTGGCCTGCCTGCTGTCACCAGGTGGCAACGGAGGTGGGACATCCTGCTCAGCCTCTGGTCGCCCTGCAGCAGGGGACACAAGTGGTAGGTAGCTCATGGTGTTTGGCTAGAAAAGGGCTAATGTCATCACAAAGATTGTGTCCCCTAATCTGTCCCTTTCTTTCCCCATCCTTTGGTTAGTGAGAATAGACTTTTCTCGAGGCTATTTTTTTTCTTGTCTATGGCTATTGGAGGTTCTGGGGGCCTGAGAGACAGGGCAGACAAAGAGAAAACCGGGGTACTCACTCCCATGCCAGCCTCACTCTCCCTACAGCCTGTCTGCCTTCCTCTTGCAGAGTCCTTTCATGATTCCCTGTGAGACTATTTCCAGGATGTTAGTGGTCCCTAGAGGAGAGGAGCAGGGAGAAGTGAGTCAGCACTGCTTTCCCAGAATGGGAAGTCCTTTAACATTGAAATGTAGGCTATAACTATAGTTTTTACTTTAGTCTTTGCTCAGACTGATGATTTAACGGTTTATTTGAAGGCATAGCTTGAAAAGACAATTTCTAATTTAGTTCAACATTAGGTTATGGTGCATACTGTGTGTGCCCCAGGCATTGTGAAAAGTACTGAGATTTCAACACTGAGAAGAAAAACCACCTCACACGCTAGCCAGGGAGACAGACAAGGCCCCGAATGGCTTCGGTTCCAGGTCACTGAGTTGACCAGGCTTTAGTTAAAGCTCGTATAAAATAAGACAGGAATACAGACCGGAGCAGGAAATGTGCCTGTTCAGAAAGGCAGGGAGCCAGAGAGGAGTCCAGAAGAGAGGATACACAACATCGCTGTGACCGCTGTGTGGGGGCTCGTCTGACGGTGAACCCGGGGGCAAAGCTCTGCTAGAGAGCCCAGCGGGAGCCGCCCTTCAGAATGTAATTGAACCTGGCAGTGTGGAAACAGTCGAGTAGTCAAATTTTCCAAAAGTAAAGAGCTTATGGGCTCAGGATGGCTCAAGTTTAAAGCATATTAACCAGATAGTAAAGAGCTTTTGTTTGTGATAGGAGTTTGGAAGTTGTTTCTTAGGAAATGGAAGCCATTGGAAGGTTCTTAAGTGGGAACTAAACAGGATCCTGTGAGCATTTGGAAATAGTCTGATGCCAAGAAAGAAAATAAATGATTAGAGATACAACTGAAAGAGTGAAGATAAGAAGTTACTTTTTCACACACACACACAAAAAAAACCTGTAATTCAAATAGATGTCATACACACATAAGGAAAAATTTAAACTCTGCAGGTCTGGCCAGTGTGACTCAGTTGGTTGGGCGTCACCCTGCACACTGAAAGGTTGCTAGTTCGACTCCCCATTAGGGCACGTGCCTAGGGTTGTGGGTTTGGTCTCCAGCTGGGGTGCATGCAAGATACAACCGATTGGTGTTTCTCTCTCACATCAATATTTCTTTCCCTCTCTTCCTCCCTTCCCCTCTCTCTAGAATAAATAAAAGAAAAAATTAAAAAAAATCCAAACTATGCAGGAAGTATTTAAAAACAAAAATGAAAAACATCTGCCAGTTCTGGTTAACACCCAAAGCTCTCTTTAAAGGTAACCATAATTGAGATTTTTGTGTATATTTCCAGAACAAATTTCATGTATCTATCAGTACAGGCACGTATGCAGGTGTGCACACACACACAAACCCTTTCGGTTCTTATTTTTCTTGCATTTTTTTTTTGGGGGGGGGACTTCAGGTGCAGTGGGCTGAATTAAGGATTCCCTTCAGTTTACAGCACAGTGCCATTATCACTGTTCTGTATAACGGACCTTTCCGGCTTCTCTCTATCCATTCCCATCTCCTTCCGTGGCCGCATCCTCCAAGGCCTTGCCTACACAGCCTTGAACTCTTGTGCAGCCTTATAAAATACTTAGTGTTGTTTCTCATGGGTCTTCAATTTACATAAGGAATGCCTATCATTTTTTACAATAAACTACATATGCTTGCTGTACATAGAACCAGTTTGCATCTTTTAACATTTGCAGAAAATCCACAGAATGTGCCCACAGCATTTGATTTGGTGATGGGCATGTGGATTACCTCCCACGGCCCACAGTGATAAACAACACTGCAGTGATTCTTCTCATTTCCATTTCTCTGTGGATTTCTGGGGGAATTTCTCTGGGACATACACCCAAGCTTGTGCTGTCCGGTCCTACATACATACATGTATGTACTCAGTTTCACAAGGATTGACAGAATGCTTTCCCAAATGTCTCCCCCAGCTTCTCTCTCCTTCATGGTGTGGGAGATTCCAGTCTAAACACCCTTTGCCCACATTTGGTATCATTCATATATATATGAATTATACATATATATATATAAAATCTAATGGTTCCTTTGGTTGCTAGAGAATTTGAACATTTCTTCTTATACTTCTTACCCAAGCCATAAAAAGTTAAAAAGAAGTCAACTCATAATGAGTTCCTATTGTGTGTTACATATTTAATATTTCCTATCAATTTGTACCAAAGGCATTACTATTGTCATATTCAAGCCAAGATTCAGATGATAATGTCACTAGTCTAAGTTCACAGACAGCCCCCTTTGCCATGTGACCTGTCTGAACCCGAAGCCCATGACTAATGCAGTCACTGCACTGGGCACAAGAGCGTTTACCGAGTCAGATTAGGGTGGATTTTTTTCTCTTAACATAAGGGCATTCAGTTGTGGAAACAAGTGCAACCCCGAGGTTCTGCAGTTTCCACTAAGTAAAGCAGCAATTGCAGACGTGGTTACCAGACACAAACATTCAGTCAGGCTGGCATCTCGAGTCTGGCTTCTGAGCCATTCACAGCCATTCACAAGCACTTGTCGTACTGTTTGTATGCCTGGTGTTGTGAAGGCTGGTGAACTTAAGTGGAAATAAACCTTGCTTTCAAGGCACTTTCAGTCTAGCAGAGGTTAAAGACAAATCATCATGATTTCAAGTGAATGCAGTTGATGTGAGGGCACTGACTTGGCCCTTCCATTGCCATGAGTATCAGATACCTGACAGGTCATGGTCTCAGGTGTGCAGGGCCAGGTGGGGTCAACTTTAAAGCTCTGTGTTGTTTTCTTTGTTAAAGATTTTATTTATTTATTTTTAGAGACAGGGGAAATGAAGGAGAAAGAGAGGGAGAAAAACATCAATCTGTGGTTGCCTCTCACATGCCCCCTAATGGGAACCTGACCCTCAACCCAAACATGTGCCCTGACTGGGAATCAAACCAGTGACCCTTTGGTTCACAGGCGTGCTCTCAGTCCACTGAATCACACCAGTCAGGGCAATCTGTGTTGTTTTTAATACATTTCAGTGAAAACACTTTCTGATGTAAAAAATATGTGACAGATTTTGGAGAGGTTGTGGAATTTTCCTGATTATTTTAATAAAATTTCTAGGACTTCAA
This sequence comes from Glossophaga mutica, assembly GCA_039655065.1. Classification (NCBI taxonomy): domain Eukaryota; kingdom Metazoa; phylum Chordata; class Mammalia; order Chiroptera; family Phyllostomidae; genus Glossophaga; species Glossophaga mutica. Next base: position 61,255,907 of record CM077311.1, read on the forward strand.
ATATACTGAAAATGAATTTTAAAAACTAAGAATGTCATACATTTAGGGCTATCTTTGTATTAAGGGGGGAAAATCAATTTGGACCACAAAAAAAGAGTTTGGGGCCCAGCATGCTGCTCTAACCCAGTGTGGCTGATGGTTCTGCAAACACCTGAAGTGACAGTGACAGAAGCTGCACAGAAAAAGCCTAACTTGTTTCCAGGTTCACCAGCTGCCCTGCCTCCTGCCAGGGCTCTGACCCCCCTTCCCCGCCCTCCACGTTATAGCCCAGTGGACCTGTGGCGGAGAGGACACCTTGAACTGTCCAAAAGACATCAATTATTGCAGACTGAGCAACTGCCAAATCAGCAAACTGCTCTGATAAATGTTGCTCCGCATCCTTTTTACTCCTGACTCTGAAGATTTTCAGAGAGGTTAAAGTGGTAATGAGAGAAAAGAGTTTCAAATATGCCCTGAGCACCAGGGGCTCTTCATCAGTAGTGTGCATTTCTAGAGTGCTGCACAGGTGCCTGCCACCACAGATCTTGTACAGATTCATTATTTATTTTAGGTGCCCAGAACCTGGAAAAGTAGTTATTATTATTCCCATTTTACAGATGAGAAAACTAAACCTTAGGAAGTTTAAGGCACTTGATCATATTTCCCAAGAAGCAGTGGTACATCCAGCCTTTGAATTCAGGCTCGCAAAATCTAAAACCTGTGTTTTGAAACTCATCATTTTAATATGAAATATAGAAAAGAGGGAAATGGTCAATTTTCTTTCATAGTTATGTTTATAAGGCATCTAAACCAGGAAAAATATAAAATCACATGTGGAGAAAACATAGTAAAAATGGACCAGAAGAAATGGACACAGGGACACCACAAAAGAGAGCACGCTCCTCCCCGCCCCCGCTTTTTGAGACTTTAATAAATTGTTCGGAGCTGGAAGACATACAGGGCTTTTTTATTCCAGGGAGACCAAAGCAGGGGATTAGCTTTTTAAAAGTCTATTAGATTAATGGATGAAATTCACTGCAGTCGCAAATTGCCTTGCTCATTTCATTATTTACAAATACATGGAGGCCCTACATTGGCACCTCCTCAACTCAGGCTCTGCTGCCAGGAACTGGATCAGCCCAGTAATGTTATTGGGTGCCTCCAAACTGATCCATCTCAGGCACTGGGGTGGCACATTGGAAAGTGAAACAAAACCTCAGTCCAGCTGAAAAAAAAACTCTCAAAGTAGAAAAGGTTGCTTGAAGGTAGCTGCAAGGGAAACCAAGAACAAGTTAAGAAGATGTAGCAATCCTTCCTGGGGAATTGGGGTGGGGCAGCTATAGGGTGGAGCAGCTGGTAGAGAAAGTAAAGAATTTCTCAGCACCATCTGTTCAGATCTTTAGAAGTGAAGGTTGCTGGAACTTTTTTGCAGATGATGATCCTGAGTCCGGAGAAAATAAACATTTAAGGCAACAGTGTATGATTTTGTTGATCAAGTCAAAGTCGCAAATGGCAAGAAAAGAGCAAGGCAGGTGAAGGACAGAGGGAGCACAGCGTGGTCAGCAAAAGGGTGCAAGGAACTGCAACTGAAGCCTGTCTTCAAGATATAAAGTGTGTGAACACGTGAAATGTTCGCATACCCCAGACTGCAGGTAGGATAAAAGTTAATAAATAGAGAGTGACGTGGTCTTTTGGAAGTGAACCAGCTCCTGCTTTAATCAGCCAAATATCTTCTCAGGACAGAGTGGAGGAGGAAGGGAGCTGGCTGGCTTTCCTTTGTCTAAGCACTTTCACAGTATCCTCAAGATGCCTCTGATTCTTTCCTTATCTTATCTCCTTCCTCCTCTTCCTTCCAGATCTTTGTTTTTACTTTAAAAAAATATTTCCTTGCATTGGTCACAGATTTTCAGCACTGTGTTAGCCCTCTTTCCATTTAAATCATCTAGATAGAGAGGATTCCCAAGTACCATGCATGTTAAAGAACCACCCTGCTACATCTGGAGAAAAGAAGAAGCAAATCCTCCCTCCCTCCCTCCCTCCCTCCCTCCCTCTGTCTCTCCCTCCCTCCCTCTGTCTCTCCCTTCCTCCGGGGTAGGCATTGGGATTACAAAGCTATAGTTTCTACAATAAAGAAGTTTAGGGGCAGTAGGGAGAGAAAGGGGCAAACTGAAAACAGGGTTCATTGTGTAAAGTGCTATAAATAGGGGAATGTAGAAGTTGCGAGAGAGCACAGAGAAAAGAATGATAGTTACATGGATAAACACAGGGTAAGGGACATCGTGATCAGATTCAAAACTGGTAAAAACCGATGCAGCAACTTTGAAGTTTAGTTTTCACATTTGTTTTGGTTTTCTTTTCACCTCTCATGTACTAATGCATGGGAGGCAGGAGAGAGTAGTGGTGGGCAGCATGGCCTTCGCATTCAGTTTGCCAGCTTCTAATCCCAACTCCGCTCCTTACAGCAGTGTGGTTTGGAGAAGTTATTTCACCTTTCTGTGCCTTGGTTTCCTTGTCCACAAAGGATAATAATGGTAACTACTTCATAGGGTTATGATTATCAGAATTAGTAGTAAATATATATGAAGCACTTAGAGCTGGTGCCTGGCACATAGTAAGCTATTGCTATTATGAGTTTAATCAATACAATCATTAGTGAGTATTTGCAATGCTGTCTTGATTAAATTTCATTCCTGATTTTTACTATCCCGCTACTAGCAGAATGTGATTTTATTGATGGCCATTAATCAGTACCTAATGCATTTGCCAAAGTCATCAAGTTGTTAAAATTAAGAAAGGATAGAATGCTAAAAAATTTGTATCATTTAAAAAATAACGAATATGAATTCTATGAGGTTATCCTTCTTGCAAAAGTGATTTAGCTCAAGATATTATGCCTATGGAGCTTGACATATACAACAACCAAGAGTGAGAAAACTTATCTTTTCTCACCAAACATGGAATTTGCAATCCATCAATATTGATCAATGTCTTGGCCTTGGGTTCAGAGAAGGTAGGTCAAATGTGAAGTGATTCTTCTGCAGTCATGCTTTTGTGTGTTCATGGTCTTACCCATGATTGGGGATGTCCTTTCCTAGCCTTTTCTCTTTTTATTCGGCTAAATTCATCCAATTCCTTTGCATTCGTCAAGATGAAAATGGACTCCACAGGCACTGGTGAGCAATGTAGATTTCCTTGAGGCTAGGCAGGAGAGCAAGGAAGAGGAAAAAGCACATTATATAACAAGTAGCTTTGTACAGCAAAACCCTTTTTAGTAATGAAATACTAAATCCTGCTGAGATGGCAGTGGGTGTGGGGGACAGCAAGGAAAGGTATATGGGGGAAGGAAAGGGTGTGGAGGGTGAAAACAAAGGGCAGGTAGGAAGGCAGACATATAGGTTACATATGACGCAAAATAAATCACTTACTAATTTATTTTTTAAATTATGAAATATCTAAAGCCTTCCAAGAAATTCCTATGCAGGCTGTATTAGGAATCTGTTGGTTGCAAGTGATGGAAACTAATAATCAAAATGGAAAGAAAGACCCCCCCTTTCCCAGCTTCTATCTATCAAGCCTCAAGAAAGTCTTTCACTGGTCGTCTGTATCTGCACACCCCTGAGCCAAATACTGGGCCCAGGAGTGTGTGGTGCTCTGAGCGATCCAGCATGGAATTGCCGCTGCAAAATAATAAAAATTAATTAAATTAAAAAAGGACTTTATTTTGTATTATAGTCATTTTACTTGTTTTCCTCCCAACCATATTATAAGCATCTTTAGAATAAAAGTTAAGTATTATAAAGCTTTTTTTAAAATTATTTATTTGTTTATTTATTTATTTTTAACATTTTTATTTATTTATCTTTAGAGGGGAAGGGTAGGAGAAAGGGAGAGGGAGAGAAATAGCAATGTAGGGTTGTCTCTCGTGTGTCCCCTGCTGGGAACTGGCCTGCAACCCAGGCATGTGCCCTGACTGGGAATCGAACCGCGATCCTCTGGTTCGCAGGCCCGCGCTCAATCCACTGAGCTACACCAGCCAGGGCCGTATTATAAAGCTTTGAACCTTTAGCATTTAGAATAATACTTAAATATACTGAGCACTGAATAAATATTTGACACAGAAAGAATTCATCCAATTCCTCACCACTTTATTTTTATAGCTTTGTTTACTTAGGTTGTCTTTACTTATATAGAAAGATTACATACTTTTGTACTCATACATTTTATTATTTTCATCTATATGAAACCAGGAAATAATAATATTCCCAAGGCACATTTATTACATAATATCTTTTGTTATTTACCACAAATTTATGAGTTGGCAAATTTTATGACTTCCATCTATTAGATGTTGAAAATTACATGATTTCACTTTTAGGGGCCTTAATTTTTGCAAGAAAATTTGAGCCAAATTTAAAGCTAACAAAATCATCTTTGTGACTAATTCACTTAGCAGTGCAGATTCAGTGTAGTGAAGTGGTTACGACACCTACAGAGTTTGAGCAGTGTCTAGTGTCTAGTGTTCAGTGTCTGGCAACATTTGATAAATGGTAGGTCTTAATTTGCAGCATTTAAAAAATTAGAAGTAGCTTATAATAAAAGACAAATATAGAACAAGATTATCAATACACTAAAAATATTGAGTACCATGTACAAGGTGTTGAAGATAAATGTTTACATGGCTTTTCTTACTGACTCCTGACAAAAAAATCTCATAAGGTGTTATTATAATTCCTGTTTTATTAATAAACTGACAGGATAGCTATATAAATTGTCAAAAATCACAAAGCTGGTAAGTGGCAAAGCTCCAGTTGGAAAGCAGGCAGTATAATTACATGGAGCTCATTCTAAGCTGATGCATTGTGATGCTTTTTCCAATAAAAATAGGTACATTGGCCAGAGTATAAATGTTTGACTGGAAGTTGAATTTAGCTCAAGTGTCCTGGCTAACCAAGTCAAAAGGGGGAATAACTTGTATCACATAATTATGTTTTTTTTTTTTTGTTTTTTTGCTGTTGATTATATAAGATTACCTCCTTCTTCATTTTTCACTAGACCCATATAGAACTGTATTCCTTTTTTTAAATGATTTTTATTTTAATTGTTGTTCAAGTACAGTTTTCTGCATTTTACCCCCATCCCAGCCCTCCTCTTCAGCCCTCCCCATGAACTGTATTCCTTTTAAGATTTGTCCTTCCATTGTATATGTGCAAATGTTTTACTAGGAGTAACTAACCTCAGTTTGGACTATGAATGTGTAGATCTGTGTACTTTTATCCTCTGTAAAGACTTCCTGGTTTTGATATTGCTCATGGAAGGATCACCCAAAGACTTTCTGTCTTTCCACTGTTCTCTGGCTACAGAACGAAAAACACATCTGACAACTGTCTTAACTAATTCACCTTGCCTTAAATTCTAAATTGATCAGCCCTGTTTCATGACAGAAAGGTTGCCTTCTGATATCTCTACAGACAGGTGAAAAGACAGTAAGCTCCAGGAAACTGCTCCACAGGGTACACAAGCTTGTCCAGAGTTTAGCCTTTAGTTTAATCCTTCCTTGGCCTTTAAGATGTGTTGTGGACATTCTCTTAATACTGTTCTTCAATTTGACACCAAACAAAAAATATTTTGCAAATAAACTATGTTATAACTAAAGCCTTTAGTTTAAAGACACCATGAAAAGAGTGAAAGGCAAGCTAAAGACTAGAGGACATTGACAAAATGTGTAGATCTGAAAATGCATCTTCCAGAACACATAAAGAATCTTAGAACTTAACGAACAAAAGAAAAGGGCAACCTAATAGAAATATGGGCCAGACTTAAACAGATACTTCATAGAAGAAGTTTCCAAATGAACAACATACATAATAAAAGCATAATAATGCTTAGCTGAATTTGTCATTAGAAGAGTAAAAATTAAGTCCACAAAGTTATATTCTTTTACACACCCACCAGAATAGTTAAAATGAAAAAGACAGAAAACAACAAGAGTTTGGGGGAATTCGGAGCAACCAGAATTCTGATATGCTGCTGAAAGGATAAAAATTTAGTAAAATCTTCTAGGAAAACTGTAATAACTTACTAGTAGGGAACACACATATATGTACAGCACAGCAATTCCTCCTTTAAGTACACATGCAACAGAAATTGTACTAATGTGCAATGAGAGAAACATAATTCTTATTTCAACAAAAATAAGAATTATATTTCTTTTATGTAAAGAGAAATATAAAGATTTTAATAACAATACTATTCATAATAGCCACAAACTGAAAATAACCCAAAAATCTAACAGAAGTAAAATGTATAAATAAATTGTGAAATAATAGCAATGGCATGGAGACAAATGAGCTAATACTAAATAAAAGAATCTAAAAAATTTTCACAAACTTGATGTTCAGCAAAGAATCCTATTACCAAAGGGAACATATTCTGTGATTTATCTAAATTCAAAACCAGACAAAACTTAATAGTAATAGAAAGCAGGATAGTTATCCTTACAGAAAAGAGTTCTGACAAGGAGGAAAGGTAAGGAGGACTTCTGGGATTCTGGGAATGGACTGTTATTTCTCAAGGTATGTGTTTACTTTGTAAAAGTTTACTGAGCTGGATGCTTGTGATTTCTGTACTTTAGTGTATCTGTCATACTTCAGTAAAAAAGAACTTGCCTTAAAAATTCAGGCAATCACTACACAAGTTTGTCATGTATCACAATGTTTTAGGAAGGTATCCATGATCTTGTCAATACATTTCTAAAGACAGAAACTATTTAGATATTATATAATTCTGAATATATAACATAATCAATTAATCAGACTTGATTAATGTCTAATTCAGTACTTAATATTCAGTCAGCAATTACAACTGACACCACAGAAATACAAAGGATTGTAAGAAATTACTAAGCAGTACCATGTGCCAAGAAATTCGAAAACCTAGGTGAAATGGACAAGTTTCTAGAAAAAATAATCTTCCAAAACTCAATGAAGAAGAAGCAGAATGCCTGAACAGACCAATACCAGCAGATGAAATTGAAGCAGTAATCAAAAAACTCTCGACACACAAAAGCCCTGGACCACATGGTTTCACAGGAGAATTTTACAAAGCATTTAAGGAAGAGCTAATCCCTATCCTTCATAGACTATTCCAAAAAATCCAAAATGATGGAAGACTTCCAAACTCTTTTTATAAAGCCAGCATCATCCTAATCCCAAAACCAGATAAAGATACAACAAAGAAAGAAAACTTCAGGCCAATATCGCTCATGAACATAGACACTAAAATCCTTAACAAAATATTGGCAAATTGCATCCAACAATACATTAAAAAGATCATACTTTTTAATGACCAAGTAGGATTCATCCCAGGGATGCAAGGATGGTTCAATATTTGCAAATCAGTAAATGTAATACATCACATAAAAGCAAAGACAAAAAAACCACATGATCATATCAATAGATGCAGAAAAAGCATTTGATAAGGTACAGCACCCATTTATGACAAAAACACTGAGCAAAGTGGGAATAGAGGGAGCATTCCTCAACAGAATAAAGGCCGTATATGAGAGACCTACAGCCAACATCATACTCAATGGGCAAAAAGTAAAATCTTTCCCACTAAGATCAGGAACAAGACAAGGCTGTCCACTTTCACCACTTCTATTCAATATAATATTGGAAGTCTTAGCCACAGCAATTAGACAAGAAAAGGAAATAAAAGGCATCCAACTTGGAAAGGAGGAAACCAAACTATCATTGTTTGCAGATGACATGATAGTGTACATAGAAAATCCTATAGACTCGGCCGAAAAGCTCCTTGACCAAATAAATGAATTTGGCCAAATAGCCAGATACAAACTCAATATCCAGAAATCAAAGGCATTTTTGTATACCAACAGTGAAACAGCAGAAGCAGAAATCAAGAAAAAAATCCCATTCGATATAGCAAAAAGAAAAATAAAATAGCTAGGAGTAAACCTAACCAAGGAGGTAAAAGACCTGTATGTAGAAAACTACACAATACCGAAGAAAGAAATCAAGGAAGACACAAACAAATGGAAGCATATATCATGTTCATGGATTGGAAGAATTAATATCATCTAAACATTCATACTGCCCAAAGCAATTTACAGATTCAATGCAATACCTATTAAAGTACCAATGGCATATTTACAAATACGCCTTGTGGTACCAAACAAATACAGTTTGGTATCAGGTATTGTGATCCCTCCTAAACAGCAAGTGTTGGAGAGGTTGTGGAGAAAAGGGGACCCTAGTGCACTGCTGGTGGGAGTGCAGACTGGTACAACCACTATGGAAAACAGTATGGAATTTTCTAAAAAAACTAATAATGGATCTACCTTTTGACCTAGCAACTCCACTGCTAGGATTATATCTGAAAAACCCTGAAACACCAATTGAAAAGAACCTATGCACCCCAATGTTCATAGCAGCTCAATTTACAATAGCCAAGTGTTGGAAGCAACCTAGGTGCCCATCAGTAAATGAATGGATCAAAAACTATGGTACATTTACACAATAGAATTCTATGCAGCAGAAAGAAAGAAGGAGCTCCTACCCCTCACAACAGCATGGATGGAACTGGAGAGCATCATGCTAAGCGAAACAAGCCAGGCAGTGAAAGAGGAATACCATGTGATCTCACCTTTAACAGGAACCTACCTAATCAACAAAACAAACAAACAAGCGTAATATAACCAAAGGCACTGAAATAGAGAACAGGCTGATAGTGACCAGTGGGGAGAGGGGAGGGAATTTCAGGGGAAAAGAGGAAAGGTTTAGAGCCACAAGTATAAAGGACACATGGACAAAAACTAAGGGGGGTGGAAATGGGAGGGAGGTGGGGAGGGCTGGGGTGGTGGGCTGGGATGGGAGTAAAAGAGAAAACTGTAGAAAAACAACAATTAAAATTAAAAAAATTAAAAAAAGAAAAGGTAAATTTTAAGTGAAAGCAAATAAAGAAAGGTAAAAACACAACTGAAATGCAAAACAAGATTTGTACAGTGTATGGATATGAGATGGTGCTGTGAATGACTGAACTTGTCAAAAGTGGTTTGCGAAGTTTTGTGCTAGAGATTTCTTGCTGGATGATGCTCCATGGTTGGGTGGACCAATTAAAGTTGATAGTGATCAAATTGAGACATTAATTGAGAACAATCAATGTTATACCACACAGGAGATAACCAACATAGTAAAAATATCCAAATCAATAAAGTTATTGGTGAAAATGAAAAGTGTGTCTTTTATTTTATGGAAAAAACTAAAGAGATTATTTGGCCAATCCAATATATGATCTTATTTGAGCAAACATGATGTCAGATATTGTCAAACCAATATGGGTTTTTATGGAATGTATGTTTTAATATAATTATTTTTTTCAATACAAGGTGATATGCTGAACATGCAGCTAAAGGTTGATTTACTCATATGCTATTGTCTTTCACTGATACATTAACAAATTAGAAAGATTCATCATTTTTATTTTTAGTTAGAACAACATGCTCAGTGGACCTATGCTTCATCCCTTTCCTTCCTTCCCTGTGCTAATCATTTGGAATTTAGCTCAGTGATTAGAATATGCACAGTGTATCACATGCTAAGAAACTTTCTTATATCCAACCCAAGTATCAGTGTTCTGACTGTGTTATTTAATTCTTAAAGATTTTCACTATCACCACTAGAGTTTGTAGAAAGCATAAAAACGGAGGACATTTGTGCAAGTTAAGGACTGCCTTTGCTCAAAGATTCAAAAAACAAACAAAAACCGACTCAAAACAAAGTAGAATATTCAATCACATACGAACTGGGAGTGTTCAAAATAAAAAATGTAAAATATTTAGAACCTAGTTTTTAAAAATAGATACTAAATGTTTAGGTGAAATAAACGCGACGTTGATGCTGAAGAAAGATTTTCGATTAATCTTTATGACTGCTGTGAATCACACAGACACACAGCATATGTGAGTCTGCCACACTCTTTGGGGCCATCAAGCTATGCTTTCTAATTAAAACTACAGAGCTCGGCTTGCTCAGAATCCTTTTGGCTCTGAAGCAACTGATCTATGGCACCTGGGGGTTTTGAGCAGCCTGTGCTGTTGTTCGACTGCTAGCCTGTCTGAGGTGTTCTCAGCCTTTCTGGCTTTGATAGGTCTAGGTTAGATTGTTTGACAATTGTTGTGGCAGGAAAATTGTTTGACAATTGTTGCAAGGTGCTCCGGCAGGTTCAAACTCAGAATTTACTAGACACTAACTGCACGAGGGCTTTAGAGGAGGTAACTCATTCGATGTTCACTAATGTCATGTGAGTTAGGGACTCTTAGAATCTCCGCTTGACACATAAGGAAATTGGGGCAACTTTTGCAAAGTTACGGAGCTACCTCGTGATGGAAATGAGATCAGCACCCGGGCAGTTTGGAGCAGGCCCGCATATGCAGCTGCTGCTCCTGACACACGTGGAGGTCTCTGCCTAACCCACCCCTTCCCCCAGTCCAGCCCAGAGAAAGGATTTTTGTTGTTGTTGTTTGTTTGTTTTTTCCATTTTATAGACATGGAAAATAATTATAAATGTAAAATTAGGGTGGCATTCAGCACCTTGTCAATACTCACAAGGCCCTGAATATACTAATTCTTATTCATGCTTCTAAGCCTTTGCTCTCAACATCGCCCCCACCTGGACCTCCCTCTTCCTGCTCCGGCGATGGCTAGAGCGAGGGAGCCAGGCTCAAGCTCCGTACCCCGCTGCCCAGCTGTGGCTCCTCCATGCACAGTTTGTTTCATGTAGAGACAGGTGCGTGCTTTGAAAAGGGCATTGAATTTGGAGTTAGAAGAACTATGCTTAAGATTTAACTCAAATGCTTATTTGCTGGGAGACAACCTTTTATATGCAAATATTTATCTAATCAAAAGGTAAGTTTTATCTCAGAATTAAAAAAGTTTACAAATGTAAAAATGATTTCTAAATTGTACTGTTCTCTACAGTGTATACTATGGTATTATAATATCTTTTTTCTTCATTCCCAAAAGCAATTATAAACTTTTAAGGGGAGAAATTGTATTTGTAACACATCTATATCCTCCTGAACATCCTGCTTGGTAATTTGAATGTGGTGGGTGCTCCATAAACATTTGCTGATTTGCTTTGCAGGTGAGGGCAATGTTTTTTCCCAGGAACTATTTTTAGTTCTGTATACCCAGTTTATCTGAGCTGGCAAGTATGCTTTCCTCAAGTAGAATTTTTAATATGTGTCTTTACTTTTTTCATTTTGCCGCTCCATTCTAAGACTATATTTTCAAATGGCAGGTGTGTGTGTGTGTGTGTATGAATTTCTACTGATTGCAAAGCTGAAGATGTGACTAGAGGGAGCAATGAAAGAGTAAGGTGTAAAGTGTAGAAAAAAACTGCAAGGTTGGATTGATGTTTTGGTGGCTGAGAAGTGGCAAAAGGGAAGGAAAGTCAAGGCTGGGACTTGTGCAAATGGAGGTGGATGAGATGGTGTGAACTAGTTACTAAAATTCTTTGTTTTCTTGGCAAAGAGGTGCCTTATATGTGCTTCAGAACCTTTTGTTTGGGACCTCTGCGGGGAGCTCCTTTAACCCCGCCTAGGGGAGGAAGTGGGCACTTTGCCAGCTCTTCCTGCATTGTCAGGGAAGCTCTCTCTCCCCACTGCAGGGAAGTACTATGTGATCTTTTCTCTCACAAAGCAAGGGGGCTGGTGGACTCCTACTTCCAAATGCTGGCTGTGTTTTGTGGGCTGCCTTAGAGTTATTGCTAAGGCGTTTCCCATCCATTCAAATCCCTGCTGCCCCTGGAGTTCCTGTGGGACATCCTGGAGGAACAGAAGGATGGGCTGATGGGTGGGCAGGAGATTCAGCTCAGCTTACCCACCTGGCTTCCTAACTGCTCCATCTGTCCCTTATTCCGGGCGGCTGAAGAGTCCAGTGATTCAAAGCTCTCCCCCATGCTGCTTCTGAACATCTCTTTACTGTTTAAGGACCTGATACATCTGACCAGGGAGAGGGGATTGGAGCCGAGTGCTCCTCAGCCCAGCTGCCCAGTGTTTCTGGGGTTGGCAGCCACAGGCCACATACTGTGCTGCATGGTAGGGATTTCGGAGAGAATTGCTGTGCTTACTTCTGTTCGTTTTACCATCTTCCTTTCTCATGATCCATCTCTGTGATGTTGGGAATGATGTTTATAAATTTAAAAGCAAATCAGGTATGAAGTTAACGTTAAGGAGATATTCCAATAATTGCACAGATAGGAAAGCTGAGTGTTTATCTAGTGAATCTGGCAAGAAGAAAGCACAACCAGTGTGGGGGGATGATTAGCCGAGTGGATCCAAGAAGGACCCTTTCTTGAGGATTCAGAAACAGAACTGACATTTAGGCTGATACATGTGCTGTCCCTTTTCTAATCCACCTTCATTTAAACAGTCAAGTTTTATGAAGTAGGAGTACTAACCCTTATTAGGAACAGTTGCATACCTCAGACAGAGGTGCAAATGAAGTCCCTTTACTAGTAGTTTTCTAGTGATGCATAACAAACCGGTACACACTTAACTGCTTCAAGCAACATACGTTCATTATGTCAGAAGCTCTGCAGTGCAGAAGGCCAGGCTCTGCCGAGCTGGATGCTCAGTTTAGGGTCCACCAGGCTGTAGTCCAAATGTCTGCTGGACTGTGTTGCATCTGAAGGCTAGACTGGGGAAGCATCTGCTTCCAAGCTGACTCATGTTGTTGTCAAAATTTGTTTCCTTTAAGCTGTAAGACTTGAGGCCTTCCTTCTTGCTGGTTGGCAGCCAAAAGCTTCTCTCAGCCCTTACTCCAACCAGCAGGTCCTTGCCACATGGTCTTCATAGAAATATCTCCATCTCCTGTAACAAGGCTGCTTGCTCTTGCAAAGTCAGAAGGAGGGAAAAAGAGGGAGTCCACTAATACAGTGTGAGTCTTATATAATCTAACATAATCATGGGAGTGACATTCCACCTCTTGCCATATTGTATTGATCAGAAGCAAATTACAAGGAGAAGGAATCCCACAAAGGGGTGAACATTGGGAGCTGGGTATCCTGGAGCTCCCCTAGAGTCTGCCTCCACAGTCCCTGCTGCTGAATCCATTCTCACATGGACTGGTTAGCTCTGTGTTGTTTATGGCCAGAAATCAGGCTTTGGTTCCAAGGTGGTCCAGGTACAAATGTGCAGTTAGAGGTAGCCATAAAGCTAAGTTCTGGCTTGTGGGAATGTGAGCAAAATTGATGTTTATCTCTTCCCAGGCTGGCCCTCAAAAAATCTCCATTTAAAAATCCCACTCTTTCTCCTTCCTATTGTTGGATAGAGAGGACTACAAGAGCCCATAAGAGGGCAGGGACACAGAGGGGAAGGGATCCTTGAAAAACTGTGTGGAACAAAGCGGTAACCTGTCCATCTACACTGGACAGTGATGTGACCAAAAATCAGACTCTGACTGTGTTAAGTAAATGATTAAAAAAATTCCCATTCTCAGGCCTTAATTCAAGTATCTTTTTACATGTTCTGATTCAGAGATCTCTGGGAAAGCCCTCAGCTCAAAACAGTTGTGGTAGAAATGCTTAAAATTTCAGACTGTGCATTCATTTCTTAAGTGTGCTCACTACCATTCCCACAGCACCTTTCAAAACAAAAATACTCTGTGAAGGAGGAACACATAAATCTTAAAAACATCAGTGTGCCTGACAAAAGAAATGAGATGATAACACTCAAGAGGAATGAAGGATGGAAGGGAGACAGAAGAGGGGCAGAGACCAGTTTATTGTACGAATGTTTGTTGAGTATCCACATGTGTCCGGCACTGTGCTTGGCTTGGAGTGTAAAGAATACTGTGCTAACATTTCACTCTTTCAGAAGTGAAGTGACACCTTACACTTAACGTGCACATGTAAGGGGTCATGTTTCTTTACCCCCCACAAGCTGTTTTCGTAATATCTTTGAATGCGGGGAACAAGGCATGAGGCTTTTCATGCTGTGTTTCAGTCAGTCCTCTCTGTGACTCTGTGATCCCACATTAACCGCATTTAACTCCCACTCATTCTTCAATACTCGGTTTAATTTTCTGGATAATTTATCTCCTCTCTCACATTAGATCATCTTCCCTTACTAATGACTCACACAGTGACACCTGTCCTATTTCCCCAAGACCTCAAAATTATATGTGTAATTATATTTTTAAATTATTCAATTTCCTTTTATCTTCCTCACTCTCCTGCCAGATCAGTGAGGACAGGGACAGTGGCTGCTTTTGCTCCCTTTTAGGAACCTTTATGCCCAGGATACCATTGATGTACAGTTTGTGTTTGTTGAATGGCTGAATAAATATGTGATTTAGCTACCAGTTTTCTGATTGTGTGGGAAAAGGAAGGCTGTCTCTTAGTAATGTATGAGTTGGTGCCATGGGGTACCTGCTACTTGATTGCACCCCTTGTCCTGCAGACTGCTACTGTCTGCCCACTCAAGTCATGGTTGGGACCGCCTGGCCGTGGTGCCACTCAGGAGAGAAACTCATGAGAGGGGATCTAGCTTCCATTCTGCTATCCATTCCTGTGATCAACAGTCCATCTCTTGTACATGTGTCTGGCTTTGGAGAAAGTCTGGAAAGTAAGGAGGGATTTCCATAATAGTGGCAGCACAAGCAAATTAGAATTCACTAAAAACCAAGATCTTAAAAGTCTCTCCATCACCATTTTAAATTTTGAGTGGCCACCTCTCCCCTTAACTACTAACCTCTTAAAAATTACCCTTGTCTTCTTCCCACACAGGTCCTTGTTTGTTATTTCTCGGGCACAGCAATGTACCCATTTCTTTATCTCTTTATTTCATTCTATTTTTAGTCCTCAAGGTGTAGGCCTTGCCTTCTACTTCCAAGGGAGATAATTTCCAAAAAAACTTACCTGAAAAAGACTTGACTGTGGTGCTCATACTTTGACTCCCTCCTCACACACATGCATTATTTCTTTCTGCTCCACCAGAGAGCCACCAGAATGCTTAAGAGTTGTGCCTTCAATACCGATAAGTGCTTCTCACATGTTCTATCACCACTTGTGCCAGAATTACTCAAGAGCTTTCTTAAAACAGCTTCCTGGGCTCCACTGCATTCCTACTGAATCCACATCTCAGAAGGATTCTGGATTTTTCATTCTTGACAAGCGCCCTGGTGATTATTATACACACTGATGTTTGATTTTTAAAAACCCAATGAACTGACCTTGGAGAGTCATGACTTGCTTTCACTGCATTCCTCACTGCATTGGAAACTCACTGCAGTCCTATTATTACATTTACCCTTTTGGTTTCAATTCAATTTTCTTGACCTTCCAAACTTACCTTGACCTCCCTCTACCACTTCTAAAAATTTAACTTCTTTTCAGCTGGCTCCTTTCCATGGATAACTAAATATGCGTGTCTCTCCTCTTAAGAACTGAAATAACCTTCCTGACTTCTGGTAACCACCACCAGTCTTATTTTTCTCCCTCAACTAACAGATCTACTCAGGGGAACTGTCTGCATTCTCTGTCTCCTTTTCTGCACATGCTATTTCCTCTTCAATCCTCTGTAGCTTGGCTTTCTGTGCTGCTCTGAGGAGACTCTTACCAATATCTCCCATCCAAATAAGTATTATTTTTAGTTCATGGTTTAATTTTTGTTTAATTTTTTTCTTTGCATCTTCAATATCCACTCCTGCCTCCTTCTACTTTTATTCCTCATATTGGTCATGTCGTCTCTGTCTTCTTTATGATTCTTCTTCCCTTCCCTGGGCCTAAAGTTTTGAACTTACTAAGATTCAGTCCTAGCCCTCTTTCCATTTCCACCTTGACTAAGTTTTGGTTTCCCCAGAATTAGCATGCAGGGTGTTTGTTTGCTACAGATTATTCTGAGGATCAATCCTCTGCAAGGGAGGAGAAAGAATCAGGGTTCAGTTAAGGGGGACGTTGAGTAGTGATGAAGGCCAAACCAATCTTGGCCAACAATATGGGAAGCTGTGAATCTAGAATAGCTCTCCAGAGCTGTTCTGGGTTGGGCCATGATGCCCTGGCCTTTGTGTGCCTTTACACGAGTCATTGGTGAAAGGACAACTTAATAGGCATGACCTTGAATGAGCAATTCAAAAAAAAGCAGATAAAGCAATTTCTGAAGTAGCTGACAGCTATGGGCTCTTAGCCAAAGACATTTCCAACAGCGAGGACAAAGAGAAGTTTGCGTAACTTAAAGGGGTTCTCATATAAAGCTGACTTATTTTAGTGAACCCAGTATACAACATATTCTGTTAGTGGGCAAATTCATCCACAGTTAGCATTTTGTTGACTTCTTATCTGAGCTCCAGCTCCACATACCCCATGATCTACACACCATACCCTATTAAGTTGTTTCATGGCCCTCTTTCCTTCTCTTTCTGACAGTTGTAACGATTTTCAAACACACATTTATTTGTAACTAATGGCTTTTTTTTTTTTTTTTTTTTTTGCATTAGAATGTACTTTCCACAAAAGCAGGGACGCTGTTTTGCTTAAAATTGTATCTTCAGTCTCTGGTGTTAGTGATGAAGAACAGCTCAAACAACTCCCCACATCAAAAGCTAAGCCAAATGATTTCTGGGATAAATATTCTTCATGGATGGCTTTTCTATAATCAACTAGTATGTGAGGGGTTAAAACAGTTTTCAAGGTATTTAAAAACCCATCACTAGATTGTATGCCTGCATGGGGGTGGAGTGTAGGCAAAAAAATTGATCATAGAAAAATTAGAAAATGCAAAGCTTCTTATAGAGGCTAGGCATTAAATCTAGTGTGTACATGTGGGAGGAGAAGTAAGTTACCTGTAATATCTAAGAATCTAATAATTTCACATGAAAGATATATTAAGGCAATGTAAAGTACAGTGGTCCTCAAATAATGTTCTTTTGTTCAGTGTTGTTTTCTTTTAACATTGATGAGGAAAAAAATTAATTCCTGGCTGTTGGCACTGTCTGTGTGGAGTTTGCATGTTTTCCCAGGTCTGCGTGGGCTTTTTCTAGGTCCTCTGCTTTCCTTCCACATCCCAAAGATGTGCATGTGAGGTGAACTAGCGGGTCTGCACTGTCTCCGTCTGAGTGAGTGTGGGGGATGTCGTGCTCCCTGGGGTGGGAGGGCGTCCTGCCCAAGGTTGGTTCTCACCAAGCACCTTGAACTTCAGGAAGAGGTGTTGCTCACTCATACCCCTGAACTGGAATCACAAGGTTGGAAAATAATCATCTTTCTTGTGTTTATTAATCTTTATTAAATATGTAAATCTTTCACTTTTATGTCAATGTTTAATATTAGAAGTGTTTTAGGTCTTACTTAGAAATTTGGTGATGTTTTTGCAACCAGAAATATGCTGTTTGAACTCAACTCTTGATTATATCAATTAGCCTATGGTAAAATTGGTTTTGCTTATGTTATTTCACTTATAGTTGCAGTTTCCAAGAACTTGGTGTTGAATTAAATGAGGAGTTACTGAGGCAGGCCATAATTTTTAAGTTAGTATTATTCATTTTGGGAACATAGCATTTAAAATATGTCATAATTATTATTTATGATAATCATTCTGAAATACCTACAGATGAACATATTTTGTGTCATAAAGATGGAAGTAATCAAATCTTGTAAAAGCAATAGGTATACTGATGTAATCAAAGTGAGTAAAAGTGATTTTGTGTTTCTATCATACAAGAGCAAACTGGTGCAGAACTGACCTCCTGTGGCAAACAGTATGTAAAGTGAAGTTGCTACAGAAACAATTGTTTTAGGCATGGAACAACCCAGTGCACAAGACTGTGATAGCTGAGAAAAAGGAAGTGAGGGGAACAAATGAGGTGAGCTCTACCATTACAATGTAAATTTCTGGGCTGTGGCTCAGGCAGTGAACCTCTTGATATAATCTAGCAATCTCATTAAGCAAAAATGACAGAGATCAAAGTTCAAGGAGGCCAAAGTGGCTGAAATTTGGGGGGGGAAAGAGTCAAGATGTGGAGTATTACACAGAAAGAATTCTGGACATGTAAATAAAGGTCTTCATAGGTCTTTGGCTGAAGCCTCTGCACATGTACAGGGTAAAACCTAAGATGTTAGATAAGAATAACTTCTGAGAAAATAACAATTACTGGAAAGCTAAAGGGCCCCAACTCCCAGAACTCACAGGGGTAAGAAACACTCAAGTTCTTCCAGCCAAAGCAAGAAGGCCTCGTAAAATACATAGGGCATCGAGCAGGGAGCCCAGGGTGGTGACACACTAGAATGATACTAAATTAACCTCAGGAAGAAATACTCTAGATCCACACTAAAGAAATTTAAGAACAAACCTTGAAAAGGTGAACCCAATATGTAAATAACCTTACAGTCTTCCAGGCAAAGCTCAATAATCCTTTGTACTGGAAGATAAAAACATCCAGCACTTAATATAAAGTTCATAACATTCAGTATCCAAACACAAATTTTCTAGTCACATGAAGAAGGAAAATATAACCCATAATCAGGAGAAATATAAGTCAATAGAGACAGACAATGTGTTGATAGAGATGATGGAATTAGCAAACAAGGGCATTAAAATGGCTATTATTAATGTGTTCTATTTATTTAAAAATCTAAAGAAAAACACAATAAGAAAAGAAATAGAAAAGATAAAAATTTTACTTATAAATAAATATGAAAAGTATAATATTTTGCATGAAAATTTTACTGGAAATAATATATGATTGTACATTATAGTATGTATTATATTAGATGCCACAAAAAACCACAAAATTTGAAGACATTCCAAGACAATGGAGTTTATTTCCAATGAAACACACATATACACACCCAAAAAGACTTTAAAAAAATGAACAGAACTTTGGTGACTTATGAGATAACATCACCCAGTCCATTATATGTGCAATTTGAGTCCAAGAAGGAAAGGAGTAGTGGGGGTACCAAAAAATATTTAAAAAAATATGGCCTGGAAATTTTCAAATCTGAAAATAAATCTATAAACCTAAAGAACTATGAAGTTCCATGAACCCCAAGCAGAATGAGTACAGAGACATAAATCTATACTTCATCACATTATAATTATATTGCTGAAGATGAGGAATAGAGAAAAATCTTAAAAGCAGCTAGAAGAAACATTCATACATACAGAGACAAATACAGTTACAACAGACTAAATTCCCCATCCTTTTTATAAGAATAAAGGCTCATTCTCACTACCTTTATTCAACATTTTACTTGAGGTTCTAGCTGGTGCAAGCAGGTAAAATATGTAAGAGAATAAATGGCATAAAGATTGGGAAAGGGGAAGTAAAACAGTTATTTCTTGAAGATAAATATGCATAATAAAAAATTTAAGAAATCTATAAGAAGAGATACTAAAACTTAAAAGTGAGAGAGCAAAGAAGTTCAAAATAAAAAATCGTATCCTATATATGATATAAACTATTGAAAGATAAAATAAATTATACTATTAATAATAGCTTATAAGTCATGAGCTAGTTGTAGAAAAATTTAATTAAAAACCTGTGCAAGACTTGGTAATTAAAATATCAAAATATTGCTAAGAGAAATTTTTAAAAGACAGAAATAAATGGAGAGAAATACCATGTTTGTGAATTAAAACTCAACATTGTTGAGATCTCAGTTGTCTCCATATTATTCTATAGTTTCAATGTAATCCCAGTCAAAATCTCTGCAGGCTTTTAAAATCTTTATTTGTTGATAGAAATTGTGAAGCTGAAAGCAGAGTTTAAAACTATACAAATATAAAAAAGATCTAGAATAGCCAAGACAAATCTGAAAAAGAACAATATTGGATGGTTTTACCATTTGACTTGAAGCCTTTCTATAGATCTAAAAAAATCAAGAGTGTGGTGTTGGCATAAGGACTGACATACGAATCAACGGAATGGAATAACGAGTCTAGAAAGAAACCTTTAACCTATGGTCAATTGCTTTTCAACAGAAGGACCAAGGTAATTCCATAGAGAAAGTAATGTGTGTTTTTTTTTTGTTTGTTTTGCTTTTTGTTTTTTTAATTTTTATTTTTTTAATCAGTATTTTTTTAATTGTTGATATTGTACAGTTTTCTGTCTTTTATCCCGCCCCCAGCCCACCACCCCAGCTCTCCCTACCTTCCTCCCATTTCCACCCCCCCCATAGTTTTTGTCCATGTGTCCTTGATACATGTTGCTCTAAACCCTTCCCCCTTTCCCCTGAAATTCCCTCCCCTCCCCCTCTGGTCACTGTCAGACTATTCTCAAATTCAGTGTCTTTGTTTATATTAGGTTTGTTTGTTTGTTTTGTTGATTAGGTTCCTGTTAAAAGTGAGATCATATGGTATTTGTCTTTCACTGCCTGGCTTATTTTGCTTAGCATGATGCTCTCCAATTCTATCCATGCTGTCGCAAAGGGTAGGAGCTCCTTCCTTCTTTCTGCGGCATAGAATTCCATTGTGTAAATGTACCACAGATTTTTGATCCATTCATTAACTGATGGGCACCTAGGTTGCTTCCAGCACTTGGCTGTTGTAAATTGTGCTGCTATGAACATAGGGGTGCATAGGTTCTTTTGGATTGGTGTTTCAGGGTTCTTAGGATATAATCCAAGCAGTGGAATTGCTGGGTCAAAAGGTATGTCCATTTTTAGTTTTCTGAGAAAATTCCATACTGTTTTCCATAGTGGTTGTACCAATGTGCAATCCCACCAACAGTGCACTAGGGTCCCCTTTTCTCCACAACCTCTCCAACACTTACTGTTTGTTGCTTTGTTTATGAAGGCCATTCTGACTGGTGTCAAGTGGTATCTCATTGTAGTTTTAATTTGCATCTCTCTGATAGCTAGAGATATCGAGCATCTTTTCATGTGTCTCTGGATCCTCTGTATGTCCTCCTTGGAGAAGTGTCTGTTCAAAACCTTTGCCCATTTTTTAATTGGGTTGCTTGTCTTCTTAGAGTAGAGTCTTGTAAGTTCTTTATATATTTCGCAGATTAATTCCTTGTCTGAGGTATCATTGTCAAATATGTTTTCCCATACAGTTGGTTCTCTATTTATTTTAATACTGTTTTCTTTAGCTGTGCAGAAGCTTTTTATTTTGATGACATCCCATTTGTTTATTCTTTCCTTTATGTTCTTGCTCTAGGGGACATAACAGTAAAAATATTGCTGGGTGAAATATGTGAGATTTTCCTGCCTATGTTATCCTCTAGGATTTTAATGGTGTCACAGCTTATATTTAAATCTTTTATCCACCTTGAATTTATTTTTGTGTATGGTGTAAGTTGGTGCTCCAGTTTCATTTTTTTGCATGTAGCCATCCAGTTCTCCCAACACCACTTGTTGAAGAGGCTATTTTTGCTCCATGTTATGTTGCTGCCCCCTTTGTCAAATATTAATTGACTGTAGAGACTTGGGTTTATTTCTGGGCTCTCTGTTCTGTTCCACTGGTCCATGTGTCTGTTCTTGTGCCAGTACCAGGCTGTTTTGATTACAGTGGTTTTGTAATACAGTTTGGTATCAGGTATTGTGATCCGTCCTACTTTGCTCTTCTTTCTCAAAATTGCTGCAGCTATTCGGGGTCGTTTATGATTCCATATAAATTTTTGAAGTTTTTGTTCTATGTCTGTGAAATATGCCATTGGAACTTTAATAGATACTGCATTGAATCTGTAAATTGCTTTGGGTAGTATGGACATTTTGATGATATTAATTCTTCCGATCCATGAACACGGTATATACTTCCATTGATTTGTGTCTTCCTTGATTTCCTTCTTCAGTGTTGTGTAGTTTTCTGCATACAGGTCTTTTACCTCCTTGGTTAGGTTTATTCCTAGATATTTTAGTTTTCTTTTTGCTATATCGAATGGGATTTTTTTTCTTGATTTCTGCTTCTGCTGTTTCACTGTTGGTATACAAAAATGCCTTTGATTTTTGGATATTGACTTTGTATCCGGCTGTTTGGCAAAATTCATTTATTTGGTCAAGGAGCTTTTTGGCCGAGTCTATAGGATTTTCCATGTACACTATCATGTCATCTGCAAACAATGATAGTTTGGTTTCCTCCTTTCCAAGTTGGATGCCTTTTATTTCCTTTTCTTGTCTAATCGCTGTGGCTAAGACTTCCAATACTATATTGAATAGAAGTGGTGAAAGTGGACAGCCTTGTCTTCTTCCAGATCTTAGTGGGAAAGATTTTACTTTTTGCCCATTGAGTATGATGTTGGCTGTAGGTCTTTCATATATGGCCTTTATTATTTTGAGGAATGCTCCCTGTATTCCCACTTTGCTCAGTGTTTTTTATCATAAATGGGTGTTGCACTTTATCAAATGCTTTTTCCGCATTTATTGATATGACAATGTGATTTTTGTCTTTGCTTTTGTTTATGTGATGTATTACATTTACTGATTTGCGAATGTTGAACCATCCTTGCATCCCTGGGATGAATCCCACTTGGTCATGATGTATGATCTTTTTAATGTATTGTTGGATGCAATTTGCCAATATTTTGTTAAGGATTTTAGCGTGTATGTTCATGAGCGATATTGGCCTGAAGTTTTCTTTCATTGTGTGTTTATCTGGTTTTGGGATTAAGACAATGCTGGCTTCATAAAAAGAGTTTGGGAGTCTTCCATCATTTTGGACTTTTTGGAATAGTCTGTGAAGGATAGGGGTTAGCTCTTCCTTAAATGCTTTGTAGATTTTTCCTGTGATACCATCTGGTCCAGGGCTTTTTTGTGTCGGGAGTCTTTTGATTACTGCTTCAATTTCATCAGCTGTTATTAGTCTGTTCAGGCTTTCTGTTTCTTTTTCTTTGAGTTTTGGGAGATTATATTTTTCTAGAAACTTGTCCATTTCTCCTAGGTTTTCAAATTTCTTGGCATACAGTTCTTCATAGTAATTTCTTACAATCCTTTGTATTTCTGTGGTGTGAGTTGTAATCTCTCCTCTTTCATTTCTGATTGTGTTTATTTGAGTCCTCTCTTTTTTTTTTCTTGATGAGCCTGCTTAAAGGCTTGTCGATTTTGTTTATCTTTTCAAAGAACCAGCTCCTGGATTCATTGATCCTTAGGATTGTGCTTTTAGACTCTATGTCATTTAATTCTGCTCTGATTTTGGTTATTTCCTTCCTTCTACTTGCCCTGGGCTGTCTTTGTTGTTGTTCCTCGAGTTCTTATAGGTGTAGGGTTAAGTCGTTTGTTAGAAATCTTTCTATCTTCTTTAGGTAGGCCTGTATTGCTATGAACTTCCCTCTGAGGACTGTCTTCATTGTGTCCCATAAGTTTTGAGTTGTTGTGAGTTCATTTTCATTTGTTTCCAGAAACTTTTTGATTTCCTCCCTAATTTCATTCTTTACCCATTCATTGTTTAATAGCATGCTATTCAATCTCCATCATTTTGAGGGTTTGGGGATTTTCCCCATCAAGTCGATTTCTAGTTTCAGTCCCTTGTGGTCGGAGAAAATGCTTGGTATGATTTCAATTTTCTTGAATTTGTTGAGGCTTGTTTTGTGTCCCATCATGTGGTCTATCTTTGAAAATGTTCCATGTGCATTTGAAAAAAATGTGTATTTAGTTTCTTTGGAATGAAGGGCTCTATATATATCAGCTAAGTCCAATTCATCTAGAGTACTGTTCAATGCCAGAATATGTTTGTTGATATTTTGTTTGGAAGATCTGTCCATTTTTGACAGTGGGGTGTTAAAATCCCCTACTATAATTGTGTTGCTGTCAATATCTTTCTTGAAGTCCTCTAAGATTTTCTTGATGTATTTAGGTGCTCCTATGTTGGGTGCATATATATTTACAATGTTTATGTCTTCTTAGTGGATTCTTCCCTTGAGTATTATGAAGTGACCTTCTGGGTCTCTCTTTATGGCTCTTCTTTTGAAGTCTATGTTGTCTGATATGAATATTGCTACCCCGGCCTTTTTTTCCTGTCCGTTTGCTTGGAAAATTTGTTTCCATCCTTTCTCTTTGAGTCTGTGTAGGTCTTTTGTCCTGAGGTGGGTCTCTTACAGGCAGCATATGTATGGGTCATGCTTTCTTATCCATTCAGCTATTCTATGTCTTTTGATTGGAGCATTTAATCCATTTACATTTAAGATTATTATTGATAGGTACTGATTCATTGCCATTTTCGTACCTGTGTTCCTCTGTCTCTCTCTCTGTCTCTCTCTTTGCCCCCCTCTCTCTCCCCCTCCCCCTCCATCTCCCTCTCTTTTCCTTTCTTTCCTTAAAGCAGTCCCTTTAGTATTTCTTGGAGAACTGGTTTGGTAGAGGTGTATTCCTTTAGACTTCTTTTGTCTGGAAAGCTCCTTATTTGGCCTTCTATCTTGATTGAAAGCCTTGCTGGGTAAAGTAGTCTGGGCTGCAGGCCTTTGGTTCTCATTGCTTGGAATATTTCTTGCCATTGTCTTCTGGCTTGGAGCGTTTCCATTGAGAAGTCAGTTGCTAACCTTAACGGGGCTCCCTTGTATGTTACTTCCTTTTTTTCCCTTGCTGCCTTTAAGATTCTCTCTTTGTCTTGGAAGTTTGCCATTTTAATGATGATGTGTCTTGAAGTGGGCCTGTTTGGGTTCCTCTTGATTGGGACTCTCTGTGTTTCCTGGATTTGTGTGACTTTTTCTTTCATCAAATTAGGGAAGTTTTCCATCATCATTTTTCAAATAGGTTTTCTATCCCTTGTTCTTGTTCTTCTCCTTCTGGTATCCCTATTATACGGATATTATTACGTTTCATGTTGTCTTGCATTTCTCTTAACCCCTCTTCATTCTTTCTGAGCCTCTTTTTCTTTTCTTGCTCTTTCTGGCTGCTTTTTTCTACTTTGTCCTCCAACTCACTGATTCGATCCTCTGCTTCATCTATTCTGCTTTTCATTCCTTCTACTGTGTTCTTCAGTTCAGAAATTGTATTCTTCATTTCCTCTTGGCCTTTTTTGATAGTTTTTATTTCCTTTTTCATGTTGATATAGTTTTCGGTGAGTTCATCATAGTTTCCCTGTAGTTTCTGGTAGCTCATTGAGAGCTCATGGAGCTTCCTGACAACCATTTCTTTGAACTCCTTATCTGATAGTTGAGTTGCCTCTGTTTCATTTAGCATTCTTTCTGGGACTTTCTCCTTTTCTTTCACTTGGGGATTGTTTCTTTGTCTTCTCATTGTTTGTGAGACTCTTCTTGCAAACCTCAGCTTCTTAAATTGATCTGTTCTGGCTACCCGGGTTTATGGTGTGAATTTCTGTGGTGGAATACCTGTGAGATTCAGTGGTGTAGTCTCCTTCAGGTATCCTGGTGTTCACAGCTTCCATTGTCTCAGCTGTTGGAATACCCCCTCTTTTGGTCCAACTCTGGTTTTTTCACAGTTCTAGGATTTTTTTGCCTCACTTGTGGGTATTTAAAAAGAGAAAAGAATAAAGTGAAAAAAGAAGAGAAAAAAAGAGGAAGGAAGGAGAGATAGAATTGGAAAGAAAGGAAGAAGGAATAAAACAAGAAAGAAGTAAAGAGAAGCAAAAGGAATTGAGGGATAAAAAAGGTAGAAGTAATAAAAAAGTAAAAAATATCTAATCAAAACAAAACAAAAAGAACCCCACAAAAACGAAAAACAGACCAAAACAAACAAAAAACCCAACTAAACAGACAAAAAACAAGTATCAAAAAAAAAAAAAAAAAACGAAAACAAACTAAAAAAAACAAAAAACCACAAAACAAACGAAAGAAAAACCACACCCCAAAACAAAAAATCTCTTGCTATTTTCAAACAGGCCAAACTGGATTTTCTGGTCTTGCTGGCTGTAACAGGCTGCGAGGTGACTCGTACAGCTTTTCTCCCTGTTCCTCACTCAGTCAGCTTTGGGCTACTGTCCTCAGTGCCAGCCGAGCACTGACCCCAGGGCTAATGGCGCACTCTCCATGCAGGGCCTTGGGTGTGATTTCTGAGCCTCCTGCAGAGGGTGCGCTTTCCCGAGTTTATGGGTTTCAGCTAGGATCTCTTACAGATCCAACCCTCCCCAAGTCTATTGCTGTGAACTCAGGGTCTCCTACAGGGCCCACCCGAGACTATGGGCGTGGGCTCCGTAAGTTTCCCAAGTTGTGCGCACTCACCCCAGGACCACAGATGTGAGCTCCGGGTCTTTCACAGAGTCCCCTCCTCTAGTTGCAGAGCCACCTCCAGTCGCAGGGCCGCCTCCTGTCACTCAGCTGCCACGTCTAGTTTTCCAATGTCTGCTACAGATTTTGATCTCCTATTTTCATATATGCTGTGGTATTGTTGGCTGTTTGCTCTGTTCCTCTGTAGATCAGCTAGGTTTTTCTCCCATGTGCAGGAGGAAGGGCAATCTGCGTCCTCCTACCATGCTGCCATCTTGAACCCCCCGAAAGTAATGTTTTTAAAAAATGATGACAAACCTAAATGAGCCTTGACCATTTCCTTATGCCATTATAAAGCAATTCCTTGAAATGGATAATAAACTTAAAAGCTTATAATGAGTTTTGTCTTGAGAAAAACTAAAACTAAAATTCTTCCAGAAGAAATAAGAGACAATCTTCATAACACTGGGATGGACAATGATTTCTGAGATAAAATGCAAAATGTTCAAACCAAAAAAGAAAATTAATAAATTTGACATCATGAAAATCATGAACTTTTGCAAAGGCACAATTAACAAAATGAAAACCATGCCACAGACTTGGAGAAACTATTTTAATACATGATATTTGAAAAGGACTTGTATCCAGAATATATAAAGAGGTCTTACTTCTCAAAAATAGGACAACTAGCCCTAGCTGGGTGACTCAATTGGTTGGAGAGTCATCCAATACACCAAAAGGTTGCAGGTTCAATCTCTGGTCAGGACACATACCTAGGTTACAGGTTCAAACCCCTGTTGGGGCACATATAGGAAACAACAGATAGATGTTTCTCTCTCTCTCTCTCTCTTTCTCTCTCTCACCCCTCCCCTTTTTCTCTGTCTAAAATCAATAAACATGTCTTCAATAGGATTAAAAAAAGGACAACCAACTCAATAAAAATGGAAAAAAGAATTTACAAAAGATGATATATAAACAAGTAATAAGCTTGTAGCCATATGCTCAACACCATTATTAGGTAGGGAAAGCAAATTAAATCCATATTGAAATAGCACTACTCACCCAGTTAGTTTCTGATAAGTCTGTTGCCTTTGGATTTATAGCCTTTGGACTATAGCAATGAGAGAGGGTCCTGTTCCTCTGATACCATTTTTGTTTATTTGTCTCCCTTAGGGTCTTTGTGTATCCCAGCTTCTCTTAGAGTGGAATCTGTGTCTTATAGCTTTTCCAGCTGTTATCTGCTGTCACTCTGCTAGAGCCCTGTTAATGTGGTAGCAATATGTGTGTGTGTGGGGGGGGGGGGAAATTCCATAATTGCAGGATTGGATCTCAGTCTTCCAGTGATTCTGTGTCCCCTGGCTGTGACCTTCACTACGTTTACATCCCTACCGCCTTCCTGGCCTTATGTAAGGCAAGAAAGCTAGAGGTGGCTAGAAATGGATCAATGTCTTAAGGAGGATAACCTGGAGAGCAGGCCTTCCTAGTGGAGAATTATCTTGCTGTATTTCAAAGTAGATGCGTTTCCTTTTCAGAGACAAGACAGGGTTTTTCTTGGGACTTTACTGGGAGAATTTGGTAGGCTCCAGGAGGTAGAATCTATGAAAATGTGCACCTCCCCCCCAATACTGCAGCATCCCTTGGAGTTTCTAATTCTCATGCTAGTCTACATTTGGCAACCAGCCATTTGTTGAAATTACCATTTAGATGTTCCTGCCAGTTTATGGCTCGATGACGTCACCCAGGGTAGGCTGCTGTCTGCTCTGATTCTCTCTGTCTGCCGATCTCTGATTTGCTGTAGCAGTTTACCCCATGTGCTCAAGTCTCTGGTGGGTCCAGTGATAGCCAGATTGTTCTTTTTTCATTGTAAGGGTGGGAATGCTAACTTCTAAGCTATTTGCATGTGGGAAACTACCCTTATGTTTTCCATTATTTATTTGCTAACAAGATTCTATTTTACACTCTAAGTCTTTACTGCTATTTCTTGAGAAGAATACACTTGGCTTACAGTAAATAAATAGGTTAATAAATGCATAACAATTAGAATTCAAATTAAAATTTTAATTATATAAACTATTAATAGGGGAGTATTTACATAAATCATGGACTAGTCATGCAGAGTAATATCACACAGCTGTGAAAACATGAGACAGATTTGTATTTTGATAAGAGATGATCACAATGTGCATAGCTAAGTAGGAATGGTAATATGATGTGTTCCCATTTGTGTGGTATAGGGGGCATATGCATATGCCCCTGGGTGGAGCGAACTTTGAGAGGATGAATAGGGAAGTGGTAATGGGGGTTGTTTTGAATGAAGAACCAAGGAATTGAGGCTTTAAAGTTGGATGGAGATCTTTTCTCATGATGCACACTTTTGTGTCATTTGATTTTAACACATTGTTTAAAAAATAAAGTTAATTTAAAAATGACAAAACCAACTTGCCTAAAATTCCTTTAATTTTTTTAAAATATAGCCTGTCTGTTGGGTTAATGAAATTTGGTCCCCTGACCTTACTCATTTTAAGAGATAAAATGATGAAAACGTCCTTCTACAAAGGAGAAACCATCTGAGAAATTATCAGAGAGAATGTAGCCAGAGTTGCAAATAAAGAGAGCAGAGCCTAGACAGGGAGGCTTTCAAACACAGACACAGAGAGACTTCAGAGCATTGCGTTTGTTCCGTTTCACTAGCTGTGAAAGAGGATGCGCCAGCAGCATGGCGCTATTGATCAGAGTGGCTGCAGATCAGAGCTAGCTTGCAGAGAGTAGGTGCAAAATGACAATTACAATTAATTAGCGGCCTTGTCTTCCAGGGGGGTGTTTGCTCATTAAACTGCAGTACATGGTAGTTACCAGTTCTCATTGCCTGACTGCAACAGCGGTTTATCCCTTTCATTTTTCAAATATTTCTCGAACTTTATTCTTCATGATACCATCAGTGACCAGAGGTAATAGGTGGTATTCTCATTTTCAAAATTCATTTCTAGTAACAGTATCAAAGGCCTGAGAAAGGCTTTAGAAATATCCTAATCACACACTAACAGTCATAAACCTGCAACTTTGCAGCCAGCCGAATCCAAATCTCTCTATACACAATATGTCTAATACATAAAATTAAACATGGGGTATAAAAAAACCACACATGACTCATGATTTCATGGTTACATTAGTAGGAAACACAGAATACCACAACCTTCAAATAACCTCTGAGAAAAATAAATTCTCAATTGCAACAGAGCTGCACTGGCCCTTTAAACCTGAGAATGTAGAAAGGAAGAAATGGAAACTTTCAGACATCTTTTGTCAAAAAAGTGGAGAGGAGAGAGAGAAATTTAGATCAAATGTAGACAAGGTCATTCCAGAAAGAGAAACATGTCCTGTCCTAAGACCAGGAATGTGAATATGCCACTTTGCATGACAAAGAGGGTTTTGCCGGTGTGATCAGGGATGAGGAATCCGCTATAGGCAGTTCCCCCTGGGACACCTGAGTGGCAGGGAGTCCTCAGAAGGGAACAACCTTTGCTGGCTGTAGTTATACAGAACGGGGTAGAAGTAGGTTTATAGCTGTGAGTGCACAAAACACAGAGTTTATTCTAGTATTATTTATTAATCAGTGTGTTATTTTCCACACGAACCACTGTACGCCTACCTTTGCCCCACCCTGTGCAGAAAGATGTGATGGGGCTGTCTTTGGCGGTGCGGAAGAGGGCCATTCCTCCTGCCGGGAACTCAGGAGACCTCTGGAAGCTGGAAAGGCAAGGACACAGATTCTTTCCTGGAGCAGCCAGAGCAAACCCAGCCCTCTCTGGACCTGGATTCTCGCACAGGAGAGGCCAGTTTTGGATTTCTGAACAATCACCTAATCAAGAATGTCAGTGACGATGTGGGGAGTTAGGACTCTCATACGATGCAGTTGGGACGCACACTGGTTAGACCCTTAGGGAAGGGAAAATGGCAGCAAATGCAGAGTGAAAAACTGCATGGCATTCGCATTTTGGGTTGGCAACACCACTCTTAGGAGTTTATTCTAAGGCTCTGTCTCCAACAATGTAAAAGTACATTTACACAAGGATATTCGTTGCAGTCTTTAAAAATAAAAGTTGAGTATATCAAAACACCTTGCTTGGCTACCCATAAAAGACGGCGGGTCGAACGGGCTATAGAAGGCCCACGTGACAGAATCCTCCGCGGACGCTGTGAAAGAAGGAAGTTGTTCTCTCCCATCAGGTGTAGAGCAATTTCCAGGAAACACAGAACAGAAAAGCATCTAGAGTATGCCAACTTTTGGTTAGGAAAATATGAAATTATACATGTCTTTGTTTATTTTACAAAATGATTCATAAGAAAGATAAACTGGAAATAAGATTAACAATCAGCAGGGGAGGCTGGGAAGGAGGGGGAGGTATAGCATGAGGAGGACACCTCGTTCGAAGTGCAGCTTTTAGAGTTTGGATTTCTTGGAACTATGATCATTGTGTACACACTCAAAAGATCCACAGAATTAAAAAATGAATAAAAATTGAATACAACTATTTCAAATGAATAACATTACTGCATGGAAGGGAGAGGAAACTTAATCTCAGTAGTTTTTGAGGTCAGTATTTTGAATCTATGCGTTCACATTAAAGAGTTTCAAAACTTATAAATAAATGTTGAGCTCCAGGTAGTAGCTTTTTTTGGAGGAGGTTCACTGTTTGCTATGGATTAACAATTGTTAACTACTTTCTGTATATTTGATGACTGGGCAATCAGGTAAATATATTGCTATAATGTGAGTTAGATTTCTCATCATCAGACAAGGGCATTCAGGTATAGAAAGGGGGAAGGCTGTAGCGAGCTCTCTGTGGTTGGTAGTTTGTCACTGGAGCTTTAGTGTGAACTCAGTTATATGTGTATTGGGTATATAAATATGTGTGTGTGTATGTGTGTGAAGTATTCATTTCATTATATATACCCATTATGTATGTATATGTATCTTTGTGTATGTGTTGTTTTAATCACTTGTTTATATCTAAACATGAACTTTTGATTATTCACTCAATTGGAAGGCAGTAGCAAAAGGTATATTTGTACATATATGACGTAAGATTATGTTTTTATCCTTGTTGTATTTTCCTTTAAGCAATATTCATAAGCATTTGTATTGCTTAATTAGGGAGATATAATCTGGTGTGCCTAGAGAAAGGGAAAAACAATTTTAGGGTTAAAAGGTATGTGCCATGATGGTTTGAGTGAGTAGCTGAGAATTGATTTCATACATTTGTGATAATTGATATCGCAGAGAATTAATCTTATATAGTTGCTTAAAGTTTATAATTTAAAAATGCTCAACAACATTGATAAAGTCTAGTTCTTTACCATATGTTGAGAAAATTAATTATATTTGGCCAAATATGATTACCCTAAGTTGTATGATGAGGCACTAAAAACCATCAAGAAAGATAATGTCTGTGAGGCACCTGCATTTGTGATAACCATTTGTGATAGCATATTTCACAGGCAGAGACAAAACGCAATAGCAGTTTTATGGGTTCTGCTGTAAAACAGTAAAATGGGGATGGGCCTTGGGCATGGAACCAGGAGTCTGCCTGGGGTCTCTGTGTCTTTTATGAAGCCATTCAATCTTCTTATAACTTAAATTCTTCAAGACAGAAATACCTGTCCCAGGTTACCTGTGATGATTTGTATGTGGTAAGGCACGTAAAAAAGTCTGGTAATGGTAAGATATTACTCAAATACTAATTGCCAATGATATGTTTGCTCCATTTTAAATGAGAGTTTGGCAGCTTGCATCCCTCCTCTCAGACTTTTACTGCTTGCATGGTCAACTCGTAAAAAGGCAGAACAGCTTCTCACTGCTGTGCTTGCTGATTCATTTTCTGAACATACAAGGAGATGAAAAGATAATTTATTCTACTTTTATTGATTGCTGAATATCTCAGAGTTTTAGAAAATAAAAATTTAGAGAAGATTAATGCATTTTTCAATGCCTAGGAGGTTCTCCTTGGTCAGCTTAAAGTATGGGGAGCTAAGTCTCAATATTTGTTAAGATTTAAAAACATGGCTCAGGAGAAACAACACTTTATGGTATTAAAAAGGTTGCAGGACTTTCTGGGCATCCCAATCAGTTGTAGTTTTATTTCAGTCTTGTTTAAGAATTATAGCCATTACCTGCCAGATATGATAGCACAGCATTTGGTAATAAGTGAATGTTGAGTCATCCTTCTCAAGGTCAATGGCTATGTCAAAGCTAGTCCTCCATATCTGACATGAAAAAAGTCACGGGACTGTGTTGTGCAACAGATCTCTGAAACGTACTCATCTTGTACAACTGCGACTTCATACTCATTGAAAAGCACCCCATATCCCCCACCCCCCTCCCCTGGTAACTGCCATTCTGTTGCTTCCTGTACCTTTGACTATGTGTGTACTGTGTTTTCTTGATCCATTCATCTGTCAGTGGCCATTTAGGTTTCTTTCTGGTGTTGGCTATGGTGAATAATGTTGCAATGAACATGGGGGTGCAGACATTTTTTGAAATCCTGATTTCAGTTCTTTTGGCTATATACCCAGAAATGGGATTGCTGGCTCATATGGTAGTTCTGTGTTTAATGTTTTTGTGGTATCTCCATACTCCTTTTCCATACATAGTGCCTATAGTTAACAATAAGATATGGTTGTTAACTAAAATTTTTGTAGTAAGGTAGATCTCATGTTAAGTGATCTTACCACACAAAAGCAAACAAAGCAAAACAAAACAGAAAACAGAGGGATGCAAGGAAATTTATGGTAGTGGTTTATGTGTTTATTACCTGGAGTGTAGTGATGGTAACACCAGATTATGTAGATTAATCATGTGAAATTTTTGTATACTAATTATATCTCAATAAAGCTGGGAAAAATTCTTGGGAGTCAAGTTCTTAAATTTTTATATTCTCAGTATTCACATTTCCCCAGGAATGTCATAAGCAGAAATGTGTATATTTGAGGGACCCCAAGTCCCCAGAGGTCATCTGTTTAGGTTATTATCCAAAGTGACCCACCTCTGAGATGATGCAGGGGCCTTCACTAGCCTCACAATTTATTGTGTTAGGCCTTTTGAGACATATTTAGGAACAAGATTATTTTGTTTTTCTTCTCTTAGGGCAGAGAGGAAGGACTTTTGGATTTTAGGAAATGGTTTTTATGTAGTTTTTAATAATAGTTTATATGGTTTTGTGCCTGGTAATAACTCTTGTACCTTTAGAAGGGCTGTAGAACAGATCATGAATAAGGAGACTTGGTCCGGAATGTCAAGATCTGTAGAGGCAGATTAAATCAGTTGTCCCTCAGTCACTTCCAGGGGCACTACCATCTTTGTCCTAGAAATCTTGGTGGTATATTGGATGTTGAATAATTTCATGAAAAGTGATGATAATCACGTCTCGGGATACTTTTTTTTTGAATGGTGAGAGACTGTGCGTGCCTGCCCAGAAGAGGGGATGACCGTGTGCGTGCGGGTGATCTGGCCTTTCCAGCTGCCTGGCCTGGGCGCTCTCTGTCACCATGGTGGCGCAGAGGCAGCTCAGCTCATGGGCTCTTCAAGGACCACCACTTTCTAAAAACGCTTTCCCTTATTTTCTCATGGAAAATCAGATTACTTAATCTTCCTAAACTTACATAACCATAGAATTGGGAGAATTAAGTGGCATAATGTACATGAGGCACTTAGTTCAGGGTTTGCTAAATAAGAAGTGACATGTTGTGAACCTTCATGGCAGCAGATAATTGAGTCACTCCTGGAACATTGCAAATCTGCTGTGTCAAATTCCTTTTCATTTTTATAATAATAATAATAATAATAATATAGTCTGCTGGCTAATGTTTAGCACAGACTATGTGCCAGGTGCTATTAAATGACATCTTTATTAGTTACAGTAACTTGCAGAAGAAAATTTTAGGAAATTCTTTGTTATCTCAGTGGAAGAGATAAGAAGCATATGAAAAAGAGGATAAAATTATAGATGGGAAATAAGCTGTAAAAATAAAAAACAAACAAAGGATGATGAGCTAGAAAGACAAATGAATAGATAAGGAAAGACTGAAAGGAAACTGAACAGCAGCAGAAGTTCACACGTGCGAATGTGGGAGGACAGGAATGTTCTCACGAGGTGCTCTTGGCCTCAGAGAACCGTGTACTTCAGTCCTGTCTCTAACCCAGCTGAGCACAGACCAGTCAGGTAGTGATGGTACAGGTGGAAAGATGGGACAATAACCTGGGATAAGCAGTGTGAGGGCACAGGAATGTAATTGTTTTATTCAGTAACATTCACATAACATTTACCATTTGAACCTTTTTAAAGAATGAGATTCAGTGGGTTTTACTATATTTACAATCATCACCACTATTGTATTCCAGAATATTTTTATTACCCTAAAAGGAAACCGCATGCCTCCTAATTTACCCCCTCCCATCCCCTAGAAACCACTGATCTACTCTCTTTTTCTGTGAATTTATCTATTCCAGACATCTCATATAAATAGAATCAGACAACACCTTGTATTTTTTGTACTAGTGTGTCTGGCTTCCTTCACTTAGCATGATGTTTTCAAAGTTCATCTGTGTTACAGCATGTGTCGGGACTCCACTCCTCTTTACGGCTATAGAACATGCCATTCTGTGGGATGCATTTTGTTTATCCATTCATCGGGAGATGGACGTGTGGGTTGTTGTCGGTCTTTGGCTATTGTAAAAAATATTGCTATGAACATTCCTGTACAAGTTTTTGTGTGAAAATGTTTTCAGTTCTTTTGGGTAAATACCTAGGAGTGGAATTTCTGGGTCATGTGGTAACTCTGTTTCCCTTTTTGAGGGACTGTCAAACTTTGCCACAGTTGCAGCACCATTTTACAGCCCCACCAGCAGCACCTGAGGGTTCCAGTTTCTCCACATCCTTGCCAGCACTCATTGTTTAGTGAAGCTGTTCTAGGGGTCTGCAGTGGTATCGTATTGCGGATTTGATGTGCATATGATATTTTCAGTGAGTTGAAAAGGGGTTGAGAATCTTTGCAGTGCTTATAGGTTATATCTATTCTATTTCTTCTTTGGTGAAATGTTTATTCAAGTCTTTTGCTCATTTTTAAATTAGACTGTTTATCTTTTTATTAATGTGTTATAAACATCCTTAATATATTCTAGATACTAGGCCCAAATCCTTTCACTGACAGGATTTAGGATACTATGTGATTTGCAAATATTTCCCCTCATTTTGCATGTTATCTTCTCACTTTTGAGAGTGAAAACATTGCCTAGTCCAAGATCACAATGATTTACAAATAGATTTCCTCTTAAGAATTTTATAGTTTTAATTCCTATATTTAGCTCTTTGATCCATTTTGAGTTTTTATAGCACATGGTATAAATTAGGGATACAAATTCATTATTTTCATGTGACTATTCAATGATCCCAGCCCCACTCATTAAAGAGACACTCTTTTCCCCAGTGTGTGCGTGCGTGTGTGTATTTCTGTTTCATTGATCTTTATGTCTATCCTTATGCCAGCACCACACTGCAGGGGGCCCCTGTCCTGGGCACCAGATGTGGGGGGTCTCCACCTACAGAGCCCCATCCCTCTGTCATGGATGAAAATAAAACTACCAAGACGTGATCTGCTTGGGGAGGAAAGGTGGTCCGACTCTCAGAGGAGAATGACCCAGAGCCCTTACCTCACTAGGCTTTTATTGGGTTCAAATACACAGGAATACAGGTTTAACATTTCAAAGAAATCTGAGGGCTTAATCTGAGTCAGTGTCTATCAGGAAAGGGGGTTACCAAACTTTGGGAGACATACTCATTTCCTCCTCGGACCCTTATCATTTAAATGAGAGCACTCTTAGCAAAGCAGGTTTCACAGGACTTTATGAATTCTTTCTTATGCCTGATCACCCAGGGAACCATTCTGGCCGGCACAGGGCTGCACCACTCGCCATCATAGTTTCAGGCTTTAAGCCAGTTAGACTCAGGAAGCAGAAGACATCTCCCAGACTGAAATGGGGACTCGGGCTATGTTAGAATAGCTGGGGGGTGAGGGTCCATCACCCCCTCTTTGCTGAAGCCCCCCGAGTCCTTCCATGAGGCCCTCCCAAGTGGTCATGTCTGGCTTAGGTTGCCCCTCCCATGAGGAGTCTTACCCGTCATTGACTGCCAACCAAGCATTAGGGCCAGAGATGGATGAGGCAGAAGCAGCATTCCTGCCAGGGAGATAAGCATTGTCTCCTCAGTAGCTCATGTCCTTGTGACAGAACAGACCCAGATGAAGTGGGTCCCTTGGCTCTTACACAGCCCACCATGGGGTGAGGGTTACAACTCCTGAAACCAGGCTGAATGGTCCGCAACACCACACTGTGTCTATTACTGTAGCTTTGTGGTAAGCTTTGCAATCAGAAACTGAGTTTTTTCCGAACTTTTTTCTCTCTTGCAAAATTGTTTTGGCTATTTGGGGACCCTAGAATTGCCACATAAATTTTAGGATCAGCCTGTCCATTTCTATATAAAAAAAGCAGTTTGAATTTTGATTGAATATGTACATAAATATGGGGAGTTTTACCATCTTAACACTAAGTCTTCGGTTCCATGGACATACATGAGATATTGTTCCATTTGTTTACCTAAAAAGGAGTCCCCATAAGACTATCAGCTGATTTCTCAAAAGGAATCTTGCAGGCAAGAAGGGGCAGGAAAGAAGTATTCCAAGTCATGAAAGGCAAGGACCTACATTCAAGATTACTTTATCCAGCAAAGCTTTCATTTAGAATGGAAGGGCAGATAAAGTGCTTCCCAGATAAGGTCAAGTTAAAGGAGTTCATCATCACCAAGTTCTTATTATATGAAATGTTAAAGGGACTTACCTAAGAAAAAGAACATGATCAAAAATATGAACAGTAAAATGACAACAAACTCACAACTATCAACAACTGAATCTAAAAAAAAAAACACAAACTAAGCAAACCACTAGAACAGGAACAGAATCACAGAAATGGAGAATACATGGAGGGTTATCAGCAGGGAATGGGAAGGGGAAGAATGGGGGAAAGGTACAGGGAATAAGAGTAATTGGTATGTACAAAATATCAGGGGGAGGCTAAGAATAGTATAGGAAATATAGAAGCCAAAGAACTAATATGTATGACCCATGGACGTGAAGTAATGGGAGGGGGGATGCTGGTGGGAGGGCAGTGCATGGCGAAGGGCAATAAAGGTGAGAAAAAATAGCCCAACTATAATAGTATAATCAAGAAAAGATACTTAAATAATTTTAAAAAAACCCAGCATTTTCAGTGTAGGAAGCTTGCACTTCCTTGGATAAATTTATTCTTAAACATTATATTCTTTTAAGCTATTATAAATAGAAGTTTTCTTATTTTTAATTATTCATTGCTGGTATACAGAAATACCATTGATTGTATTGATACAATGCATTGATCGTGTCCTGCAGCTTTGCTGAACTCATTTATTAACTCTAATTGTGTGTGTGTGTAAATGCTTTAGGGTTTTCCATATGTAAGATAATGTCATTTGTGGATAAAGATAGTTTTGCTGCTTCTTTTCCTATCTGGGTGCCTTTGTTGCCTTCTCTTGCTTCCTTGCCCTGGCTAGAACTTTCAGTAAAGCATTGAATAGAGGTGGTGAGAGTTGGATGCTTGCTTTGTTTGATATCTCAGGGGATACATTTTTAGTCTTTTGCCATTGAACATGATGTTAGCTGTGGAATTTTCATAGATGATATTTACTACATTGAGGAAGTTCCCTTCTATTCCTAGTTTGGCAAGACTTTAAACAAATTAAGAAAGGGTCTTGGATTTTCTCAAATGTTTTTTCCATTCCTACTGAGGTAATCATGGGCCTTTTTTCTTAATTCTTTAATGTGTTGTATTACATTGTTTGACTTTCATATGGTGAGCCAAGGTTTTATTCTTGGGATAAATTTCACTTGGTGATAGAGTAGAATCATTTTAATATGACACTGCATTTCATTTGTTAGTATTTTGTTTAGAATTTTCTATATTCACAAGGGATATCCATCTGTAGTTCATGATAATTATTGTTTTTTCCATTGTTAAACATAAATGAGGAAATATTCCCTCCTCTTTTATTTTTGGAAAAATTTGAGAAATATTGGTATTAATTCTTCCTTAAATTTTGGTAAATTTCTCTTGTAAAGTCATCTGTACCTGGGCTTTTTTTGTTCAAAGTTTTTGATTAGTGATTAGATCTATTTACTTAAGGGTTTATTAAATTATCTATGTTTTCTTGAGTCTGTTTTTGTAATTTGTGTGTTTCTAAGTATTTGTTCATTGCATGAGGTTATCTAATTGGTTGGCATATAGTTATTTACAATATTATTTTATAATCCTTTTTATTTCTGTAAGGTAGGTTGGAAGATCTCTAATTTTATTCCTGATATTATTAATTTGAATCTTTTTTTTTGTCTAGTCTAACTAAAACTTTCTTAATTTTGTTGATCTTTTCAAACAATGAACTTTTGATTTTGTTAATCTTTATTTTTTAAATTATTTATTTTGTTGACATCCTCTCTAGTCTTTATTAATTTCCAACTTCTTTTTGTTTTGAGTTTAGCTTGCATTCCCCCCCCCCCTTTTTTTAAGGTGGAAGTTTAGGTTAGTTATTTAAAACTCTATTTTTTAATTATAAAAATATTATTAGTTATTGCTTGTGAGCAATCCTTTAATTGCATATGGAACTTTTTGTATGCTGTGTTTTTGCTTTTGCTTGTCTTAAAGTATTTCCTAATTGTATTGTGGTATAGTCTTTGATTACTTAGGAGTGTGTCATTTAATTTTGTTATATTTGCAATTTTCCAAATTTCTCTAGGTTGTTGATTTCTAATTTCATTCATTGTGGTCAGAGAACATAGCTTATATGCTTTTAATCTTTTAAAAATTTTTGAGATGTGCTTTATGGCCTAATTTATGGTATATTTTGGAGAATGTTTCATGTGCATTTGAGAAGAATGTGTATTTTTCTGTCTTTGGATGGAATGTTCTACCTATCTCTCATAAGTTCAGTTGGATTACAATGTTGTTTGAGTCTTTTATTTCCTTAATTTTCTGTCTTGTTGTTCTGTCCATTATCCAAAATAATGTGTTGAAGTCTCAGACAAGTACTGCTCAGTTGTTGGGAACTCCCCTGCCTGGTTTCAGAAGCTGTAACTCCCCATGGATAAGGCTGAGTGAGAGACCTTGGGACCCTAAGGCACTAAGGAGACAAAGCTTATTTCCCTGGCAGGGGTGCTGCCTCTGTTCCCTTTACTTCACCCTTCTTGGCCCTGAGCAGATGACTGATTAGCCAATGACAGGTAAGATTACTCAAGGGAGGGATGACCTAAGACAGGCACGGTCATGAAGGGGCCTTCAGGGAAGGACTTGGGGGTCTATAGAAAAAGGGAGTGAAGGACCCTCACCCCTCAGCTTTGAATAGCCTGAGTCCTCATTCTGTCTGCAAGAAGTCTCATAATCTCTTGGCTACCTTACTTCCCCTGCCTGATTTAAGCCTGAAACAATGCCAGAGGGTGGTGCAGCTCTAGGCAGGAATAGACAGTTCCCCAGGGGCAATCAGGCCTAAGAAAGAATGCATAGAATCCTGTGAAAACTGCTTTGTTAAGAATGCTCTCAAATTTCTGATAAGGGTCCAAGCATGAAAAGAGTTTGTTTCTCAAAGTTTTATAGCCCTTTAGCTAACTGACCCTGACTCAGAATAAGCCCTCATAGTTCTTTAGGTAACATAGTATGTTATCTATTGTTTGATCCTTTCTGCCTGATGATGATTGATGAGCTTTACCTGTATTCCTGTGCAAATTGAACCAATAAAAACCCATTGAGGAAAAGGCTCCTGGCCCTTCTCCTTTGAGAAATCAGCCATATTTCCTCCCCAAGCAGATCGTGTCTTGGTAGATTTATTCTCATCCGTGGCCAAGCAGGGGGTGGGGGGTGTCTCTGTGGGAGGAGCCCCCCCACTCAATAATTTGTTTATATATTCATTCAGTCAGATTCACTCTTGTATTTTAGGCCTATGTTGTTAAGTGTATATATATTTGTAATTATTATATATTTTGACAGATTGACTTTTCCCCCCTCACCCGAGCACATTTTTTCATTGCTTTTAGAGAGAGGAAGGAAGAGAGTAGAGCCCTGATGCAAGAGAGAAGCATCAGCCAGTTGCCTCCCCTATGTGCCTGGACCATGCATCCTACGCACCCAGACTGGGGCTCGAATCCACAACCTATGTATGTGCCCTGACTGGGAATTGAACCTGCAACCTTTTGGTTATGGGACAACACTCCAACAAACTGATCCACACCAGCCAAAGATTGACTTTTTTATCTTTACATAATGTCCTTTTTTTGTCACTCACAGGATTTAGGACCCAGGAACAGCTAGACAGATGTCTTCTTTTCTGTAGGAATTTAATAGGCTACCTGATATTTAACATTCACATTGGTCCCCAAGGGACTGGATTCATTTCTGGCTGACTCAGGCTGCCTAATACTATCAAAGGACTCTTTTAATTTCTTGCTATATCATGAGGAAAAGTTCTAAATTGGTTTATAAAATAGTAGAGCTGATGCTGTGTGTGAGTACAGAAAGGGGCAAGTTCATGGAGTAATATTATGCCTCTTCCATCACTACTGAATCCATTTATAAGGCCTTTTTTTCCTTGCTCTACAACTTTGATACCACTGATGATTTTCCTTTGATAAGAAAAGAATATTAATTATAAAATAATGAAAACAATATCTAATAACAGAAGGAAAAACACACAACAGTTGTCTCAGAAATGTGGACCCTGTTAGACTGAAGATCCTTTGTGTTGAGAATCCTGGTGGTAATTATCTAAGAAGATGTCGGGATAGAGCTGCATTG
Source organism: Glossophaga mutica (assembly GCA_039655065.1). Classification (NCBI taxonomy): domain Eukaryota; kingdom Metazoa; phylum Chordata; class Mammalia; order Chiroptera; family Phyllostomidae; genus Glossophaga; species Glossophaga mutica. The sequence continues at coordinate 61,296,917 of CM077311.1, forward strand.
CGAAATAGAGCCTGGAGAAAGCCACACTGAGATGTATTTGGGGTGAGGTGAGAGAGGAAAGAAGAGCCGTGATATTGAGGTGCTATATGGGGTGATTTTTTTTCAGTAAACTGTCTCTAGTGGTGAAAGAGCCAATTATCAACGGGAAGTTCTTTGCAGTTCCTGCAAGATAGACCCCCAATATCCACTTCACAATTCTTTAAACAAATTTTATTGACTTTATTGGGGCACATTGGTTAATAAAATTATGTAGGTTTCAGGGTGCAATTCCATAATATATCATCTGTATATTGTACTCTGTGTTTGCTACCCCAAGTCAAGTCTCTTTCTATCACCATTTATTCCCCCTTTACCTTCTTCTACCTCCCCACAACCCCTTTCCCTCTGGTTATCACCATACTCTTGTTTGTGTCTGTGAGTTTTTTCTTTTTTGTTTAATTCCTTTACCTCTTTCAGCTAGCCCCCTAACTCCTACCCCTCTGACAGCTGTCAGTCTGTTCTCTATCTATGAGTCTATTTCTATTTTGGTTGTTAGTTTTTGTTCATTAGATTCCACATATGAGTGAAATCATATGGTATTTGTCTTTTCTGACTGACTTATTTCACTTACCATAATGTTTCTCAGGTCCATCCAGGCTGTCACTAAGGGTGAGATTTTCTTTCTTTTTTACAGCTGCATAGTGAATTATGTGAATGTACCACAGTGTTTTGATCCACTCATCTACTGAGGTGCACTTGGGCTGCTTTCTAATCTTGGCTGTTGTAAATGATACTGCAATGAACATGGGGGTGCACATATTTTTTTCGAATTAATGTTTTGGGATTCTTTGGATATATTTCCAGAAGTGGAATCACTGAGTCATAAGGCAGCTCCATTTTTAATTTTTTGAGGTAATTCCATACTGTTTTCCACAGTGGATGTACCAGTCCACATTCCCACCAACAATGTATGAAGGTTCCCCTTTCTCCACATCCTCAAACAGCACTTGTTGTTTGTTGATTTATTGATGATAGCCATTCTGACAGGTGTGAGGTGATTATCTCATTGTGATTTTAAGTTTGCTTTTCTCTGATGATTAGTGACATTGAGCATCTTTTCATATGTCTATTGGTCACCTGTATGTCCTCTTTGGACGTGCTCTTCATTAAAGTCTATTCTGCCTTTTACAAAAGAGACTTTTCTGTGTGTCTTTCTATAAATTAAGGAAGGTGCTGAGTACTATTTCTAGAATGATACACTCTGCAACAGGGGTAATGTGAGTAGGTGGGAGACAGTCCACAGACCCAAATCATTTGACAGGGAGAGGGGTCTGGAGCTAGAGATAACTATTAGAACTCACATCTCACCTCCCGCCTCTCAAAAACTTTCCATCAGTGTATGTCTCACACTGTGCATATTAACCCCATTTTATCTCAGTTCATCACACTTTTTGTACCTAGAATACCATTCCTTTTTTTCTGGTTTTCAAAATTTTGCCCACCCCTAGCTAGAGCTCAGTACCACCTCCTGCATGAAATGTTTTCTGCTGCACCATGTCATGTGCTTATTGCAGTTACATTCCTCGTTAATACCTCCCTGCGTTTAAAATTGTGGGGAACCCTATCCCACGCTGGATATAGGCCAGGCCATGTGACTGCTTGACCGATAGCAGGGTAGCAAGTAGCAAGTAGCAAGTTTATGTTGCTTGTACCTTGGAATTTGTTCTTTTGCTGCTCCTGAAAACTTTCTTCTGTTCTCTGAGGAAGCCTGGGCTTGCCTGCGGGGAGATTGGAAACTGTAGGAGAAAGGCCCCATTAGACCTGCCGATCAGGAGAGAGGAGTGAGAGAGCCGGCCCCAGGCAACCCGCCGCCAGCTGACGGTACAGTGTGAGCGAGCCCAGCCCAGCCCAGGCGAATTGTCCAGCTGAGTGCAATGTCTGTGTAAATGTGTAAAAAAATTGTGCTAAAAGTGGTTATTGTCTTAAGTCATTAATTTTTGCAGGTGCTTTGTTACACAGCAAAACTAATTGATAAAGCCCCATTGAGAACTAATTACTCTTTCATTTGAATTTCATTGAGCATAAGACTTAAGTCTTATACCAATCTCGTATGCTTTCATTTCTTTGTTCAGTTCCTTACATATTATAATCATCATACTTAACATTTCTTACACATTTACTTTGTGTCAGGTACTTACTATTGGCTTCATAAGCAAAAATTAATGGAATACTCTGAAAAATCCAACAATGTAGATATTATTATCTCCATTGCATAGATAAGAAAACTGAGGTCCAGAGGGAAGAAATACCTACCGACTTCCAAACCCAGTCACCAGCAGAGTGGGCATTGGAACTGAGTTATTCAGCTTCAAAGCACGTACTTTTCATTCTTACAGTGCACTGCTTTGCTGCACATTTTGGTGTTGCATATGATTCAGCTATGTTGTAACAGTCTTCATTTTTCAGAAAATGTTACCTTTGAGCTAGGCATATACCATTTTCCAGAGAATTTCTTGGTCTAGGAGCTATTGGAATGAGTTGCAGCCAGCTTCATTAAGCCTCAGTAGCTCAGGAACGTTACTGAGACCCCATGGCAGGGTTTCAAGGATGTAAGCCATTGTGTGGAAAAGAAAACAACACTGGAGGCTCTGGAAATTTATCTCGCTGAGAATCCCCCTCCCTGGCTTCCTCCTGTGGAGAATGTCCTTGCTTCACCCAGAGGATTTGTGGGAGGACTTGTTCCGTAGCAATTCCCTCCTGCTTGCTGCTTCTTCCCTCAGGCTTCTGTCCTCTCAGTCCCCTGCGGAGCACCAGGAACATGACGATTATTTTGTATCAAATTACATGTAAATATTATATAAATGTGTACACATACACACACACATATAGTTCTTGACCTCAAGAACTAAAGATACACCCAGATGGGGAGAGATAGATTTCATGACAGGGAAGGATCTGCAATCTAGTAGTGCATAGGAAGCTGGGTTTTAACCTGGTGGGGTCAAAACCCAGGCTGATGACCTCAGGCTCCCTTTTAGGGTATCTTCAAACAGCAGCCTTTACTGGCATGCACTGTCTAAGTGTTGGCTGTTTAGATTTTATAAAAAATCCAGCAAGAGAAATAATACTTAAAGAAAATAATTTGCAATTACTGTCCATTCACACCTTGGATCTCAGTCTTTTTTTTTTTTAATTTTTATTTTAATTGTTGATCTTGTACAGTTTTCTGTCTTTGGATCTCAGTCTTATCATTAGCTCAAATCAGACCACTGGGAGAGTGACTACATTTTAGACAGTTTGCTGAATTGCCTTCATGTAATTGTATTTTAGTGTCTTCTCAGAACTTCAGATGTCAAAGCTGGGCTTCAGCCCTGCTCTGTCAGTCATTGGCTGGGATGTTGGGAGAGCTCTTTGACTACTTTAAGCCTTCATTTCGTAATTTGGAAAATGTAAGAATAAATTCTTACTTCATAGAGCTTTGTGAGATTTTTAATGATATAGCCCCCATAAAAAATAGATGTCCTTATACCTTTAAAATAATTTGTAACTTAAAAAAGCCACATGAAATTCATTTTGGTGTATTTGCTACAAAATCTGTTGTAAAATCTGTTGTCAAGGTCTTTGCCAATTTTAGGTTTTACTACCAGTTTAAAAAGAACTCTGCTTCTCTGAGAAAGTGAGACCGCCTTCCCGCCTGCCCCCCTACCACACGGCTCTCTAGGAATAAGAATGAGTTAACTGCCCCCGGTTATCTTTTCATCCTGGGTGTAGAGAAACTCAGTAATATTTGTACTTTATAGTAAGTGTATTAGCTTGCCTGGTTCAATTATTCTCTCTCTTTCTCTCTCTGTGGCTGTGACTTTAAAATTTCTATTTGACTACCAATATTGTTTCAGTGTCTTATTTTCAGCCAGCTTGAATGTTCTGGGGCAGAGGACAAATACCCTGCTTCTTTCAGAAGGCTGACAACATCAGGGAATGGAACTGAGTGAGTTTTGGAAATCCAGACACGCTGTATAAAGGTCAGCCATGCCCAGCCATCACGGACCAGCAGTTAGTTGCCCACGTGTCAGTGCCTCTCAAATGCTCTTCTGCACAGCCCTCATTTCTGAGCTCAGAAGTAATTCCATCATAGACTTTGCAAGTGAATTTGCACTTGGAATGGCACATGCCAACACCAAATGCAATGATGCTGAATGAAAGAAAAGATCATTTAGATTTGGGATTTCGACAGTGATTAGAATTTGTATGCTAGATGTAATTTGAATTACATCTAGCAGGGAGGTCAGGGGAAAACACAAGAAAGGTGAGAGGAGAAGAAACTGGGAGGCTACTTGATGACTTCAGTCTGTGTCCACTGTGAGTTCCGGCCTTCTCTCCCCGTGCGCCTTGCCCAGACATCGCTGGCTTCTCTCCCTCACCTCTGACATCAGCTTCATTGACACATGGCCACCACTGACATTTAAATAGGGGCGGAAATATAAGGAATAAATGTGTAAGGACTCACAATCCTCACAGTTCTGTTATGCAGAAACAACAACAGTTATCTTGTTTTTATCTCATCATACATATTTGTGATTTTATCACATATACAATTTTGTTGTCTCTTTAAAAATAGGTGCATAATATTGTATCATATTGAACCTCAGTGTTTCCATTCATCAGTTGGATATGCTAATCTATACCTCAGAACTGACTTGAAGACAAATGAAATATATGGGTAGACATAGCTCCATGCATATTAAGTGCTGACTAAATGTTAATGAATTTTGAATTGAACCAGCGTTTGACCTTGGAACTGTATCTTTCTGCCTTGATCCATGAAAGGCTCTGTTTTTATTAAAGTTGTGACCCATGTGAGTGGAAACAGAGTACACCCTGCACTAAGGACAACCAGAACCTGCTTCCTGAGTAGACAAATGTAGTGAAAAAAATAGGGCTGTACCAGATTTCCTCAAGTTGCTATTTCAGCAACTCAACCAAAAAAACAAACCCTTCCAACGAAGCATCCTTAGGATAAAAATGGGCACAGTTCTGTCCTCTGCAGAAGGAATTGCTGATAGGAAACAGGAGAAAGCCACTGTTTGGCATGGGGCATTACTGTGCTCTTTCCCTAGGAAATCCTACAACGTCTGAAACTCTGGTTGCAGGCATATCTCCACAAATAGCTCAGCACCCTCCTCAGGGAACTGGTCCTCCCCCCTGCCCCGCCCCTGAGCTGGTGCAAACACAATGGAAGTTAGAGTGTCTGCTCCCAGATACAGCCTGATGCTGCCGTGTCTCAGAGCAATTTTGTTAGCTCTAGCCAAATTATGCAGCCAGTGAACAGGGGGAAGGTATAATACAGGAAAGCAAACAAAGCAAAATCCCCCCAAATCCCCAAAAACAAAAACCAAGTTTTTCTCTGAGGGTTGACATAACTTGATTGGCTGCAGTGGAAGGGGGATTGGGAGTCTCCACTGGATCTCAGTTGGCATCTGTAGGGCCCACGAGAGAAGCCTGGTCTGGGGCAACATCCACCCACCTCAGCAGGTGAGTCAAAGGGCAGCTGATACAATGGTCCCATATGGTCAGAGCGGGAGTCTAAGAGATGGCTGCCACAGCCTCCTCATTTACCTGTTAACCCAGTCCTCTCTCTTTCTACCCCTCTACTATTCAGGTAATGCTTAACTGTCACACGTAACTACTACTTTTACTGTGGTGTAAGGAAACAATATGATCAGCCCCACTAATTCACTCATGTATTTATTCATTCAACATTTACCTATTCACACATTTTTACTGAAAGCCGATGACTGTAATGGCCCCTTTTATTCTAATATATTCGTATTCATATTCATTTTAGGAGATTCTAGTATGAATCAGATATGTGTTCCACTTCTATGAGTTCACAGTCAAGTTAAAGAGATAATGCTTTGAATATCAGTAATCACAATAAAAAGAAAACTATTACTCTATCTATGGAGAAGGCTGAGACCAGGTGCCTGAGTATCAGGAAGAGTGGAAAAACAGCTAGTCCACAGTAATTTGGGATTTACAGACGTCCCCTCTTTGTACTGCAAGAGCTGAGGGCCTCTGTCTCCCCTATCCATCCACAGGGTTCTGCAGAAGGACTCTTCCCTGAATGAGCACTCCACAACCCCAAACTGCCCTGGGTTACAGCTCTTTTAAGACCCATGCATCTACCTGAAGTCCAGGTGAAAATGTGCCCAAAGAGCTGAGGAGGAGCTTGTGTTGGTAAGAATAGGCCTGCATGTCCTTAGGGTAATTAACTTCTCTATTTCTCTGAATTTATGATGAGCCTGGAATGATTTCTTAAGGAACTAAAAAATAGGACTAGAGGGCTTAGGGAAGAAAATATTTCTCCTCTTCTGCCTCCCCCCCCCCCCCACCTCCTGTGTGGCCTCTAATTGGCCTGGACACTGAGTAGAACTGACATGCTGCACTGGGCCCCGTGAGAACTGCCTCAGCACAGCCTGTGAGTGGACTAAGCTGAGCGGGCGGCATCTATGGCTGGGCCAGGGCAGCAATACTGACTTCAGGGCTGTTCCAGAGGAGGGTGACCTGAGGAGAGGGGCGTTCCTGAGTCAGGCAGACAGGAGGCCAGGAGTGAGGGCTGCACCCCAGAGCTGTTCTCTGCAGGACATGGCATCACCGCTGCCACCAGCCTCTGACTCACTCCTCCAACAGGCTGGTCTGGGCGGAGGGCTCTTTGGACACTGAAGAAGGAAAAAAACATTTAACAGGGCATTGCTCTTTAGATACATTTGGGCATACAGATTATCAGCTGCCTATTAGAAACAGTGGCAGACCTTAAAAAAGTACTGTTGGCCAGTGCCTACTGTAGTTTAAATCAAAATTTCTGGGAATTGGACCACAGCACTGGTGACTCCTAAAAGCTCCCCAAAGATTCCAATTAGTGGAATGGACCAAGAAAACTTAACCTGTTGCAAAGCAATTCAAGCTTAGACTAACTAGTGAGTGATAATCTGAAAACTACTGAAGTTGTTCCTGTTTATTCCCAATGCTGTACAACATCTGCCACCTGTATGATGCTTTGCTGTTTACAAAACATCTTACATATGTGACTTAATTTGATCTTCATCACACCCAGAGGACAGTAGAAGAATGATTAACCCTGTTTCAGCCACAATGACACAGCTTTTCAGAGTCAGCAGATGATTGATTCCCTGAGGTCCCAAGAAACTAACAAGACCAGCAGTGGAATCTAGGTGTTCTGGCCCGTAAGCCAGCGCTCTGCTCATTTACCACTTCGAAGTTTGTTTCTCAGAACTCCAAGTGCCCTGGCCTCTCTGGCTCTGAATTCCTCCCCAGTTTGCTTCTACCTCCACCTCTGCTCCTCGGAAAATGGATATTCCTGGAGAAAGGGAATAGAGACCTATACAGTATAATGTGACTGAGCCTGGGTTACCTCTGGGGGCAATCGGGCATTTTGAAAAAATGTCGCTTGCTTGTTTTTTAATGTTGAATTTAAAAAACAGTGATTGTTAACCTTGCCTGCATACTAAAACCATCTTGGAAACTGTTAAAACTCTCAATGCCCAAGTTGGGCCCTGGACCAATTAAATAGGAATCTCTGGGGGTGGCCAAGCCTCGGCATTTTTAAAGCTTTCTTGAGATCCCATCATGCAGCCAGTATAATGAATGAGACTTTGAGACAGAAAAAGAGAGATTATCTCTTAACATTAGTATTTTGCTCTAGAAAGCTGTTCAGGTGCTAGTCTAGCTTTGTGTTGTGTTTCCATACCATTTTAATATTCATAAACTGACAAGGTGTTCTCGGCCCCTATGTAGGACTGGCACTTCATCTGTTGTATCTCCCACAGTACAGCTTATATATAGCAGATGCTTTCTTTGCAAGTAAAAGGTAACCAAGCTCTAAATTTCTTCAGCAATAAGGAGCACTTATTACCCTGCCTTATTAATGCTCCAGAGTGAGACAGCTTTACTGGTCAGTACAGCAGCTCAAGGCTCTCACCAAGGACCCAGGCTCTTTTCACCCTCTGACTTTTCCTCCTTCATGACTTGAGACTCAGGGTCAAATACCTTGTATAGTTGCCACTGTTCCAGGCATTAGCCAATACCTGATCAAAAAATAATATTAACTCTGTTCACTTTCTAGAGTAAGCAACTTCCCCCCCACCAGAAACCTCTCAGCAAACTTCTTCAAATAACTCATTGGCTACAATTGGATCACCTGACACCCATATAAAAACTGACGTTGGCAAGAGGACTGGGATTTGCCTAATGGGCATAAACACATCTAAAGTAATGCCTGAGCTGGGGTTGCATCATTTCCCCTGAACAGTGGTTCACTGAACAGAGGTGGAGCTCTGATGGCCAGGAAGATGGAGGGATGGTGGTTTAACTTAGGAAGCCAGTCACACCTGATGAAATGGAAGAAGCAGGATTTGGATGTAGAAGTCAAATCACAGCACTTGCCCTCACTATATCTATGACTCTGGATAAGTCATAGTCTCTCCGAGTCTTGGTTTCCTCAACTGCCAAATGAAGACCATAGTAAGAGCATAAAATGTACAAATGTGCCCAGAAACCACCAGAAAACACCTGAAATATGCTAGGTACAGAATATATGTTGGTACCTTCCTTGTCTTTTATCTTCCCTGCTTCCTTCCTAGTACTTTTCAGTCCAAACATAGGTATGACTACTGTTAACTCCAAGTTAAATAGTAAATCTATAGGTAGTAGAAAATACTGGCTAGAAAGGAACACCGAGCAGAAGGAGAGAATGCAGATGAGAAGAAAGTAACAGATATGTGATAAATTGCCACTTACAGTCTTCTAACAAAAATATTCTCTTCTTAAAACTTTTCTAACTTTTCTTGGCAGCTTTCACCTATTAGTTTTGTTTTTAACTTCTTGTGTTTATCAGAAATGACTGAAATAAAAATATAATTGAGTCCATCATCATCATGATCATCAGGGAAGTGACTTTCAGAGAAAACTGGTCAGATGAACATTATTCCTTCCCATTTTCAAGCAGTACATGGTTGCCATTGATAAACAGACAGCCAACAGCCTCTCAAGAATGCTCAAGATGGGTTACATGGCACAGCATGCCTGTTCACGGTGTGGGAGTCGGGGCGCGAGGAAGGCTGGGAAATAATTTATCTGAACTTATTGATTTAATCAACTTTTTAAATGGAATGTGGGCTTCTTTACTTTTCTAATAATGTCCTGACATTATTATATTTCATTCATTCACTTAAGAAAATGGGCAATTACACCTGAGAAAGATTTTTAGAAACAAATGCTTCAACAAGAAATACTTTCTAAGACAAGGTGACTATGGAATGAAATTGAACAGAGTTGCTTATGTCTGACCCAATCTCTGCAAAGGGCACAGTAGCCTATCTATATATAAATGTACATAGAAATGTGTAAGTGATTTATTTTATTTTCTGTTGTATATACTTCTCAGTCCCTGGGCGACTACAGAAGGGAGTGTTCCTAGAAGTCTGTGCAGCCTCCTCCCAAGGCCTTGGCACAGCTCCATGCCATCCTTCTTCATCCTTGTGGGCAATCCCAGAGTAGCAGAGTAATATTTGCCTTGCGTAAGCAAAGATTAGAGGCAAATGTTTGTTTTCAAACATTGCTTCATATTTCTTCTTGTGGATCCTTCCTGTTGCTTCCTTCTCCCCACTCTTCTGTTCCCCTCTTTTACTCACTTTCTTCAGCACCTGACCAATCATTTACAACTTAGTGGAAATGTACATCCATGTTTTGTGAGTTCTCATAGAAATTCTCATTTTATATTTGAGGTTCATTTTGTACCTAGAAGAACCCCACGTAATATCTTTTGAGGGGAAGAAAGTGAAACCTCACAATGCATGTAGCTACTGGTTGAAAGCTTGATCTGTTCTTAGTATCTGCTACTCTGGTATTGCCCTCAAGAGGTTACTGTAGGATGTAAGCCTGGAACTCAAGAGGTGGAGCCATGCATGGTGGTAGAAAGTTGGCATGTTGGAGGGAATCCTGTATCAAGGATGAAGGAGAATGTAATAAATGTATTCTCCCAAGCACCAAACCAAAGTCAGCCAAAAAGGAATTCTGGAATATGGATGTCACGTTGAGTGGGGTTAAAAGTCAAGGATTCAATGAGGCAGAAGTACATACCCAAGCACATAGATTGAGCTAGAGCCAAGCTAGGCTAATTATATTTCAGCCTGTAGACACTTTTTAGGGTCCCTTCTTGTCCATCTTTTAGTAACTGAACTCAGTAACACAGTCTAACATCTGGGATCTTACCTCAATAGTTCTTATTTATCATCCAGTAGACATTGTCTCCATTGTTCTTTCTTAAACTGGGCTAGTCCACTGTCTAAGTAACGGGGAACTTTCTGTGGTGCACTGACCCTTACATCTGGAAGTATTGCTAGGAAGAGATGCTAATAACTATTGAGTGAAGGCTATGTCTATGGACACAACTAGAAACTACTTACAGGATCTGATGTAGTATTCAATTCTATCATTATCATTTCTATTTAACAGATGAGCGTCGGAAGGATAAAATTGCTGCTGATGTGCACAGTGAAGTAGGCCTCTGTGGCAGCAAAGCCCATGTACTTCGTTGTCCACATGTTTCCCCATCTGGTCTCATCATTAAAATCCCAGATTCCTTGGCTCCTCTCCAACCTACTGAATCAGAACCTCCAAGAGACAGGCCAGGAAATCTGTATTTTACATAGGATCCCTGCTAATTTCTAGGACTAGATAGTTTGGGAACCTTCCTTTAAGCCCTGCTGTGGCCTAGAGAGAATGCTTTCCAACTGGGGTATATCCTGGAGCCCTGGCTAGTAAGGGGCTTCTCTATTTTTCTAGTTGTTTTGAGAGAAAAATCTCCTGTCACCAGGACTCCCTAGACAAAATATTCAAATCTGGAAGCATGGAATAGGGACACAGTGACAGATACTGGGCTCTCTCTGTCCATTCGCTTAACCTCTGCCCTATATCTTTTTCCACTTTGTAGCTTCTCTCTCACAGCCCCTCTGGGCACCTTTAGCACTTGAGCATAGGGTGCTCTGCTTTGGCCTCTTTCTCTCTGATTTCCCTGCTGATCTCCTGGGTCCTTTGGCTACTCTGTGATCCTAAGAAAGTCATTCCTGACTCCTTTCACAGTAAGGAGCTTTTTCTCCTTTTCATTTTCCAGAGGTAGAACAGAATTATCAGGATGCTGTTGCCTCTTTCAACTTTTTTCTGTTTCCTCATCAGAAAACTGAAGGTGGAAAGTGGGAGAGAATTTGGGGAAACATGGTAAACTAGACCACTTCTTAAGGAGTCTTCCCAATGCGGCATTCTGCAATTCTGTGAATGTTATTTTATGGCAACAGACACAACAGACGTCCTTTCTGAGGAGAAGGGAATGCAATTGCCATCTTAAACCATAAATAAATGGTGAGCTCATTTTAAACCTCTTAGTGTCCATGGAAGAACCTTAAAACAAAAATTCAGTTAACATTATTTAAGCCACATTGTCTTCAAGAACTCCACAGGTTTCTGTGCCATTGACGAGGCATGCACTCCGTGATCGGAGACAAGAGCTATGAAGGCAAGTTGTGCACAGCCTGTGGCTTCCGTGGTTCTTCAGGCCCATGCGGGCCAGGCTTTCCTTGTTCATTAGCAGTACAGGGCCCCTTACGGGGGCATGTGAGAGAGACGAAAGCCTCCATTCATTGCTCCCTTTTCAGCCTTCCATGTTTAACTCACCACAATTTTACCACAATATCTGAAATTTTACTATTTGAAATTTATGGCTTTGAATGGATTTGGGAATCCATGCTGAATTGCAAACACAGCAGCAGAGGCCTTCCACAATTTGTAGTCATTAACCTGAGTTTATTACATTATAAGAAATGAGTTAGATAGGCTCTAAATCTTAGTAGATGTGGAATAGAAGTTTCCAGAACTGAAAGAATGCTGTGTCAGTGTACCAGAAATGCAGAAGAGGCAGTGAAGAGGATGTCAATGTGAAACCCAAACCTTGACTGTGATAGTAGTTTACCAAATATCTCATAGTTTCTCCATCCTGGGAACTTTTTGGAATTAGAACAATAATAGCTATTAAGGTCCGAGAACTTGAGCAAGGTCATTGAAAAAAGCTCCACTCCATGATTCTTCTCCTTTGCATACAGCAGAAACTGCTCAGTCGCATAGCATTCTGGTCACCTTGTTTCATGAGCAGATTAATCTACAGCAAACTTTGAAAGACCTTACAGAATTTCAATGACTATGTCAATACCATAATTTATATTAATGCAGCTAGAATATATCATTCTGAATTATGGGCCAGATTCTGCATGTTAATGGAGATAGCAATAAATGTTTTGGCAGGGTTTAAAGATAATATTAACATAGATTAATTTCTTCTTGCAGCTCAGTTACTTCTCGTCTGAGGAAAATGGGTCAGTGACTCCCTCTAGAGTGATTTCTCTGCTACTATATCATTTAGCAAAATGCCTATTTTGGAATGACAAATATAAAATTAAGAACATAGAATACGAAAAAAAGAAAAGAAATGTATCTTTGAGTTTTAAACCATAGTAACTCCTTTTAACTAGGGATTTACAATCATATTTGATTATAAGATAGAGCACTTTTGTTTATTTCATTTTGTTTTATTTTCAGTTTATTCATTGATTGGGCCTATCTGTGTGCCCTGAAATACCATTCCATTTGGGAAATACAAAATAAGCACAGGTTCTCTCCCTTTAATGACTAATTTTCAAAGTAGAGAGTTAGTGTCATAACCATCTCTGAAGGGTGGAAGCACGCTTTGCTGTGCGCTACACTTTTCTGAATTTTAACTGGGAAAGCTGACATTTGACATTTGGACAGTGCGCTAAGGCACACTGGCTTTTTATTGGCCTGGCACATGACTCTGTGCTTTTAGGGGCTGTATAAACTAGGAAGAGCCAGACCTCCTGGACTCGCATCTCCCATCTGCCCCGTGATGGAGTTGCAGTCAGCAGCACAATACTCTCTCTCTTTATGGCTCCCTTTCTTTATTGGTTCTGTGGAGATGATAGCATTGCAGCGTCCTGGTTCAGTACCGTGGGAAGGGCCGCTAGTAAATCCAGGCAAGGACCAACATGCACGCTGCCCTGCCCTTTCCGAGCTCCCACATTATAAATACACAAGAAATTCTCTAGACGGTTTACATCAGTGAGTGATACCTGGCTCCCTCTGTTAGTCAGGATCCACTGTGAGCACTCCCAATGCACACCGCATGCTTCCAAACAGCTTCCCGATCACTTGCACTGTTCAGGCCCTAGCAGATCCCAAGCAAAGCGCTGCTGTGTCCCAAAGCTGTTATGGTTTGTAGGTCATGCTGCTGCTGCTGACATCAAAAATGGTCTCTGGTGCAGCAAGCAGGGAGGACTTGGGAAGTGGAAAGAACTGGGTGAGAGAAAAGACAAAGCAATCAACTTGTCAAACCTTTTCACAGAGTGTGTGTGTGATACAATGTTTAATAAAATTTCATTTCCCAGTACTGCCGGTCATCTACTTCCCAGCTCCTTTTTGGGTCCATCTCATGATTCTAGAGGTCCAAGCCAGTACAGCATTTAGTGACTCACATGGAGAATAAGGGATGTTTTGTGATGTTCAACAATTCATATTGCTCTGAAATTTGTGTCTATACTGGTGCAGATATAACATATCTGAAGTATGGTATTTATTCTTTAACATGGAAACTATATGGACATAAATTCTAGTTTTGCAAATAGTTTTCATAGACATATTTGATAACTAACTAAATTTATAAAGTAAATTTTAAGAGTATTTTATTTAATATTTTTTGTTTAAGATATTTATGTGCATTCTTATGATTTGTATTTTGCATTTTAATTTTAATAGATATTTCTGAATATTTAGAAAATAATTTTTCGAGAAACATGAAAATGATTTCATATCTCCACATTTATTTTATTTTACATTCTTTGATAAAATGGTCATTTTGCACACTTGAATAAAACCTTTTACTAAAGAATTCTTAGATCATTTAGAATGATTATATAGCGGGATCTTAATAGAAACAAAAATTATTAAAGTAGAGCTCAACAAAACTTATAAATATGAATAAAAAGTAGAAATAGAATCTCTTCAAAAAAGAACATGTGCTTAAATGTTTAAAAATGGGAAACAGTGAAAGTGAGCAGGTTCCCTATGCATATGCACATGAGAAAAGCAGTTGCCCGAACCGGGAAAACTCTGAAAACCCAGCAGTGATTGAGAAGATTCAATGAACATGAATATAACAGTGCGAATATGTGAAATAAGAATCAGGAAAAAACCATGTGACATGTTACTATTTAGTCAAGCATAATAATGCTTTTGATGGTGCAAAGAATAAAAATTTTACAAAAATATAACAGTGAAAAATTTCTAAATTAAATAAATATGATTTGGAAGTTTTATGCTAGAATGACTGGATATCTAAGATAGATAAAAATAATGAAAGTATGGATTATTATTTAGGATGGATAATTCAAGGTGAGCTTATTCTTTTATAGATACTAAAGAAAAGAAATTATACCTGTATTAGAAAAGTATATATTACTCAGTTCAACTACATTGTACCAGAAGTATTGTACAATTATATTAAGTGAATGAGATTTATGAGATAATTTTGAATTACTAACAAAAGAAACCAGGGAATCAAAATTAATTGATATTTTATTGATTTTTAGATCCATTTTTTAACAACACAGCTTTTGATTTAACTGAAGATCTAAAAAATTAACTCTCCATTGTCTCATTGATTTAAAAGATTGTTTAGGGCATGGCTATTATAATAACACTAGCAAGGTTCTTAGAAATAAGAACACATAACCGAATTTGTATCCATAATTCAGAAGCATATACTGTACGTTGCATGATCTATGTTTTTTTTTTTTGGTGTGTGTGTGTGTGTGTGTGGAAGATATGGCCTCAATTGTTTCAATTTCAATGGCACTTCAGAGATTACATATATTTTGGGTTTGTCCAAAGAATAAATAGCATAGATGGTAGGTAGAAAATAGACAGGAGGGGTAAAAATAGTATGGGAAATGTAGAAGCCAAAGAACTTATGACTCATGGACATGAACTAAGGGTGGGGATTGTGGGTGGGAGGGGGTGTGCAGGGTGGAGGGGAATGATGGGGGGAAAATGGGACAATTGTAATAGCATAATCAATAAAATATTAAAAAACAAATAGAGAATTACTTGATGAAACATGTACATTTGACTTTACAACTACCCTTGGAGAGACAATGGGAATACTAACTAAATGCTCTCGAAGTAACTATGGTTAACTTAGGTAAGATATAACATATACTAAAGAGTTGAGCTGAACAACATAAAATTCACAAAGTTGAATTGCCTTTGGAAAAAGTGAAGTACATTTTGAATTTGTGTTCTCTGTAATTATGCTTTATTGACCATTTACAAAATAATGAATGGCTAGCTAAATTTACCAAGAACTCAACTGATCAAGGTTTTGCTCTTTTTTTATTTTTACAAATTGACTATAAAAAAATAAGAAACTTTTTGATTCAGTCAGCTTGAGATAATCACCATTTTGATCTGCCACTCTCTAAATGTCATTAGGTATATAGATCTCCACTAAAATGTAAATTCTGTAAGGCTATAAATGAGTGACTAAATGAATAATTTAATAGTAATGGGATTACAATATTTAAACATGCCATTTTGTCATAAAATACATTTTCTATTGAGAATATATTTATCATATACTTTAAAATAACTACATATAACTATGATTTTTATCAGTCCCTAAGGTTGAACATTTAGATTATTCCTAACATTTGTAATTGTATTTATTTAAATATGTTTTTAATTGTTGTTTTATTCACTTCTGTTGAAATATAATTGCCATATAATATTGTGTAAGTTAAATATGTATAATGTGATGATTTGATATAGGTATATGGCAAAATGCTTAGCACAATAAGGTTAGTTAACATGTCCATCACCTCACGTGACTACCATGTGTGTGTGTGTGTGTGTGTGTGTGTGTGTGTGATCTTACGGCCACATCCAAAGGGATGTGTCTGTACTTACTTTATCAGAATCATTCTCTAGTCATGGGACTATAAAGCAAGGATGCCCATTTAAAAATATTTTGTATATATAAGTTCAAATTATGCTAAGAATATTGTGTTAATTTATATTCTCATATGCATGACAGTGCCCATCGTTCTGACTCTTGTGACCCATGAGTTGTTTTTTTTTTTTTTTAGTGCAGTCTGTATGGGATTTAAAAAATTACATTATATGGTTTTAATATTATTTGCTTATGATATGCTTCAACAGTTTGGTTGCTTCAACACTTAAATAGGCATGGTGGTTGTCTCTAGAATCCACAGTTGCCTTTGTCTCTGCCCATTTCCTGTAGCAGTGTTAAGCTATGCTTTGCCATCATTGAGTGGTCTGAGTAGGAGATGAGGGACCAGAGCTCACCACCTACCACTGTGGGTGCTTGATTTCATGAGGACACTCACGATCTGTGGGGAGGGGCCTTTGTGATTTTTTTTTTTCTGGTGCGAACGTAAGCCACTGGATCACCTATCCTAGATACACCTGCAATTCTGATCCTTATTGCTGATGAAAGGATAAAACTCAGTTGTTCCCTTTCAGTAGTTTCAGGCTGGAAAGGATTATAACGTAGAAGGAAGCAAGGCTTCCCAGTGCTGTAGAAATCAGAGTTCATAAGGGATCTAACTACCATGGTTGCTTCAGTGCCCTGAGGTTTCCAGCAGCAGTGCCATCCACTTACACGTGACCTTCAGAGTAGCTCTCCCAGTTTGACAGTGCCCTCTCCCAGTAGCCAACACTGCATTTCTGGGGAGAATGGCCACTAGGCACAAGGACGTAGAGGGGGAGCTCACTGGCTGAGTATTCTGTAGCATGAAACTTGTGATGTACATAGTGGGGCCACAGGACTTGGAGACAGTTAACATGGCTGGCTGTTGTGAGGGGCTGAGATCGGGTGGGATAAGGTGACTGACTCCCTTTCACTGAGATTAGAATCACCAAGACTGTGGGACTCAGGGACGGCAGGGTGACAGTTGTGCTCTTGCCTCATTAGGGGGCAAGATGCTTGCAGCCCCTCCTCAAGCTTCTCACAGTGTGTACCTGAATTTCAGGGTATGCTTCAAGTCCAGCCAAGAGTTTCTTCTCCTGTACCATAAATAGAAATACTAGGCTTGTGTGATAAAATTTCCAGGGCTTAAGTTTTCCCCGCTGTTCCACGCTGAGCCGCAGATCTGCAGGGATATTTTCTGCTACGTGAGCAGCTGGGCTTCCATCCTGAATATTTTATACACTCTGTGCATGCTTGGCAGAGTAAGGGCTCTTACTAGTGATGAATTCATAGTGTACACAAGGCAGCGCTCCTGAACTGTTTACTTTAACGACATCATTAGCAATAGACCTTAAAGTCAAAATGTAAATGGAATCCATACACAAGCCTTTGAATCAGCTAATAACTGGAAATGGGCCTAAAGAGGCACTGTATGATTAGGGAGGAGGATGGTTGGCAGGAAATTAACTGAGGGGAGGAGCATGAAGAGCACTGTGGTCTGTCAGTGCAGCTTTGAAAAATTGTGTAATGCCAAAGGGAACGCAAAAGACCAGCACATGCCATGGGTAGACTCGGCCAGTGCTTCTTTATGCCGTGCCCTGAAACACTCACTGTTTCCCCAAGAGCTGTGCTGGCTGTGTGAAGGAGAGGGAGGGGGAGGAGGTATTTATTTAACGCCTTCTATGTGGCAGGTTTGGTAGTTGTTTTAAAAATACTTTATTATCTTTATTTTGATAGTATTCTGCAAAGTAGAGATTTTATAGGTGAAAATGTTACAATAAAGAATTAATAGGTGGAACAGGAAGTGGGCAAAAGGGGAAAAAGTGGGGACAACTGCAATGGCATAAACAATAACAGACAATGAAAAAGAATGAACATGGATATCAGTGCTATTGAGAATATATATAAATATATACATTTTAATCCTGTTTTTCATATGACGGAATTGAGACTCTAAGGTATGATTTAATTTGGCTGAGGGTACATATCCACATGTCTTTTTATGTTCAAAATGAATATCAATATTTCAGAAAAGATTTTTTGACAGTCTAGCCAAGGCAGAATTTATGGCTCTGTTCCCTGTTATCGTAGCTTCCTAAGTAAATATTTTTAATAGAATTTATTATATTGTACAATCATTACTACCTCTATACGGCTCTTTCCAAGGCAAAGCCTATGCCTTATTGTCATTACCCAGAAGTGCCTGACATATGTTCTCAGTTAATGTTTGTTGCATATTTGATGAACAGAGCTTTGTGAAAATCAGCAGGACCGTTTCTGTGAGTTTGGTGTGTCTACACTAAGAAGGCTGTCCAACAGAAGATTGCCACTGTATACAAAGCCGGCATCCATGCCAGAGCCTCCCTTCTTTTCACGGCTGCTCTGGATCCATCCACTTCGGTGCAGACGTGGTGTTGGAAACAATGACGTCGGTTCTGTTTTCAAACTAGACAAGATCTTTTCTACAAATAGACTGTCTCTCTTTCACTTTGGTTTGAAAAGGCAGCCATGAACTCTAGAGTCATGGCTTTAAAGGCAGAAGGGAGAGGAATTGGTGGAAAGCAAGGATCAATAATAATAACTGTTATTATTATTAATATTATTATTGCAGGGTGGTGAATGTTCATTTGGTGCATTTAACTATATTGTTAATTCTCAAACTAATTAAGTTTGAAGTGCTCAGTTTTATCTATGAAAGAGATACTCAATTCTCACCATCAAGGCTAATTACATAGGTAAATATCTTACTTCATTACTCTTTCCATATTTAAAATATTCCACCCGTATCAGAAGGCTTCCTGCTTTGGTCAGGAGACCAGCATCCAGTTACTATCTAAACATAGTGACAAGGGGACCAACAGAATGCTGAGACCTGGTCTTGGAAAATCAAGCCTACAGTACGCCATGTGACGTCGCCACAAAAACATGGTTAAGAGTGTGGGCTCTGGAATGTGATTGATCTTAGATTTTAAAAATTTATGTTAACAATTTATTGAGGTGAAATTTAAATACTTTAAAATTAACTATTTTAAAGTGAACAATTTAGTGACACTTAGTACATTCACAATGCAACCACCACCTCTATCTAATTCCAAAACATTTGTTTACATCCTACTCATTAATAGGATTATGCACATCCTTCCCTCCTCCCAATGCCTGACAAGTACCAAACTGGAGTCTGTCTCTGTGCACTAATCTATTCTTCATATTTCATATAAATGGAATCATACAATGTAACTTCTTATATCTGACTTCTTTCACTTAGCATAATGTTTTGGAAGTTCATTCGCATTGCAGAAAGTGCTACCAGCACTTTGTTCTTTTATGACTGAATAATATTTTGTTGTATGTATATATCACAATTTGTTTATTCAATTGTCAGGGAGATTTGGGCTCTTTGCACCTTTTGACTATCACAAATAGTGCTGTTAGAGCATGGGTGTACATGTACTTGTTTGTGTGTCTACATTCTATTTTGAGTATATTCCTAGGAGTAGAATTGTGGGGTTATATAATAATTCTATGATTAAAATTTTGAGGGACCACCAAACTTGTCCCCAGTGTCTGAACCATTTTGCATTCCCACTAACAACATATAAGGGTTTCAATTTCTCCACATCCTCATAAGCACTTGTTTTTTTCTATTTACTTGATTATTGTCATCCTAGTGTGTGTGAAGTGGTACCTCATAGTGGTTTTAATTTGCCTTTCTTGAATTACTATTTATTTTGAGCATCTTTTCATGTGCTTGCTGGCCATTTTTTCTTGTGGAGTTTTAAGAATTCTTTATATATTCCAGATATGAGACTCTTATCAGACATATGATTTGCAAATTCTTTCTTTCATTCTGCAGGTTATTTTACTTTTTAAGTAAAGTTCTATAATGTAAAAATGCTTTAAATTTTTATGAAGTCTAATACATATATGTATATATATACACATATATACATATACTTCTCTTTTCTTTCTTGTGGTATTGTTATTAATATTATAGCTAAGAACCCACTGTCAAATCTGAAATCATGAAGCTTTACCCTATGTTTTCTTCTAAAATGTTTATGATTTTATCTGCCATACTTAGGTCATTGATTTATTCCAAGTTAATTTTTGTATGTGGTGTAAGGCAAGGGTCCACTTCATTTTTCTACATGTGGATATACATTTGTCCCAGAACCTTTTGTTGAAGAGACTGCTCTTTCCCCATTGAATGGCCTTGGCACCCTGTCAAAAATCAAGTGGCAATAAATACTGAATCCTCAATTTTAGTCTATTGGTCTATATGCCTATCCTTATGCCTGTGTCACATTGTTTTGATTACTATAGGTCTGTAGTAAGTTTTGAAATCAGTACTTTGCTCTTCTTTTTAAAGACTGTTTTGGCTATTCAGATCCCCTTGCAATTCTATATAAATATAGTCCTCCTAGAATCAACTTTTCTAGTTCTGCAACAAAAGGCCATAGAAATTTTGATAGAGGTTATATTGAATTTGAAGATCACTTTGGGTATTACTGACATCTTTGCAATGTTAAATCTTCTAACTCATGAACACAGAATGTCTTTCCGTTTATTCAAACCTTCCTTAATTTCATTCCACAACATTTTGTGGTATTCACTGTACATAGCTTTCGTGTCCTTGGTTAAATTTATGACTAGATATTTTAGTATTTTGGATGCTATTGTGTTTGGAACTGTTTTTTTTAATATCTTTTTCGAAGTGTTTGTTGCTTGTGTAGAAACGCAGTAACTTTTGTATGTTGATCCTGTGCCCTGAAACTTTGCTAAACTCATTTATTAGTTCAAGTGGTTTTCTTGCAGTTTCTAAGATTTTCTCTAATAAGATTGTGCCATCTGTGAATATAGATAATTTCCTTCTTCCTTTCTAAACTGGATGCCTTTTATTTCTTTGTCTAGTCTAATCACTCTGGCTAGAACTTCCAGTGCAATGTTCAATAGAAACCATGGAAGTGGCATCTTTGTGTTGTTCCTGATCTTAAGGGGACAGTTTTAGACTTTCGCCATTGAATGTGAGGTTAGCAGTGGGTTTTTTACAAATGTCCTTTATGATGTTGAGGAATCCCTTACATTCCTAGTTTTATAAATGTTTTTCCCTGTCATGAATGTTTGTTGTATTTCATCAAATGTCTTCTTGCATCAATGATAAAATCATGTGTTTTCCCCTTTGTGTTATGTTATATTGATTGATTCTTTTGTTTTTACTTTGAGGTCCCTTAAATTCTTGGGATAATCACCTGGTCATGGTATATAATCATTTTTAATATGCTGTAGAAATTGATTTTCTAACAGTATGTTGATGATTTTTGAATCTATATTCTTAAGTGATATTGCTATGTAATTCTCTCTTATGGTGATGTCTTTATGACTTCCTAATTTGAATTAGGATACGTTCCCTTCTCTTTCAGGACATTGGTGTTTCCTTTCCTCCTTTGCCTGGAAATTTCTTCCCTCAGACATCTACCCATGTCCCGCCTTTCCTTATCCATACTCAGTTCAGTATTGTCTTTAGAGAGGCCTCTCCTAGCTACCATGTTTAATGCAGTATTCCATTAGTCTCACCCCATATCCCACTTCATATTTCTTTATAGATTGGTTACTAGGATATGAGATCTATGTAAATAGGGACTGTGTTTAATTTATTGCTATAAACCTGGCATCTAGAAGAGTGTCTGATAGCATCTGATACACATTAGTCACTGGTAATTTGTGAATGAAAGAATTAAATGAATTCTCCTCTAGAGAAGTTGAAGTAATGTAATGAACATAAATGAAATAGGATCTGGAATGAGGCAGAATTTGACTTTCAACACCAGTTCTGTCACTTTTCCACTGTGTGGTCTCAGTAAGTTACTGAACCTCTCTGGACCTTAGTTTGGAGGACACGAAATGGACATAGTCATACTTACCTCGCAAAACTGTGCAGAAACTTGGCTGCTAGGAATGGGAATTCTCCTGCATAGTATGTGGCAAAAACTAAGTACGGCATTTAAATAATTGCAGCTATTGCTATAGAGATTTTTTCTTACCCTTAGTTAGGTTAAAGCTCATGAAAGTCTTGTTCCTTAGAAGACTCAAAGCTGCGGTATTGAAACTGCTTGGTGTTCGACTATACAGAAGATTGACTTTTTCTAAAATTGCTCAGCTCGTTTCCAGTTGTTATTTTCTCTTGCTTATTGTCTTTCCAAGGTGCATTTTGGTTCTTGAAGCTGTAAGAAATTTCAGAGAAGATATACCACGTATTGATAAGCTTAAGCTTATCAATGCTCATGGCTTG
The DNA here is from genome assembly GCA_039655065.1 of Glossophaga mutica. NCBI lineage: Eukaryota > Metazoa > Chordata > Mammalia > Chiroptera > Phyllostomidae > Glossophaga > Glossophaga mutica. Next base: position 61,319,311 of record CM077311.1, read on the forward strand.
CTGCTATGAGCATTATTTTGAATCTTCAACTTAGAAAACAAATTTGGTCACATACCTACAATTTTCTTAGTGAATTGTTGAGAACATAGTAACATTATTTAAAGAATCTTAACTCTACTGTGAGTGACTTAATCACAATGCACAGAGAAGGAAATAAGCCAGGTTACCTAAGCCATACTGTCTCCTCAGCCCCATTACTTTGCATTCACAGCTGCCCCTGGGAAGTCCTGTGCCAGCGTTGTATTGTATTGTATCTAATTCCACGGCTGGGAAATGGAGTCGCATTGATGATTGATTAGAGGACGGGCTTGGCACACAGCCAGGTGCAAATGGCCGAAGATTAGTGTCTGATTCTGCTGACGTGCTCTTTTTGTTGAGAGGCTGAACACTATCCCCACTGCTCCTCCTGGCTCCTGTCTCTACCACAGGCTCTCCTGTGATGTTAAAGACCCTCAGGAATCATTCTTTCAGACAGATAGGAGCTAAAGATTCTGATATAACCACCCAAGGGATTGACTCCAAGTAACTAAATTTGCTCTGAAAATAAAAGCAAAGTAAACCAGACTTAAGAAACTACAGTGCCAAGAGGGTGGATAGGCACCTGGAGACCTAGAGGATAGATGTTCTTCATTTTCTTTTTGAAAGCACTCACTATGCATTATCTATGATGCTGAATGTTAAAGGTGAACTCTACGTAATGACTGTGATTTGACTGTGAGCCATACTCACTAATCTTGTTTTACACAGTGCCTTATACACGTTTGGAACTCAGTAAATATTTTCCCCTGCATAAGGTTCTCATATACTTCTTTTTCCTCTGGCATTGAGTCAGCAGCCATGATACCCCGTGGGTCGGCATCTGGTCAGCCAGATGCATTATTGGGCTGGCCCTCAAAAGACTGAAGCAGGGGAACAGTTGGGACCAGCAGGGATGGGTGGGGAGAACAAAGCTGCTCTGTAATTATTTCATGCCTCTTCTGTGACAGCTTCCGCCTATTCTAGGTGATTAGAAGCCAGTGAGCGCCTCTCTCCCTAATTCCAAGGCAAGACAAGCCTTGTAAACTGGGGCTTCAGAAGCTGCTTTACTTTCTTGTCACAGTAAAATAATATCCTAAAGCCCAGAAACATGGTGGAAAAAGCAGATCTTTAAATGTAGCCACAAACATCTTCACACCTCTTTCTTTATTTTCTCAGTAACCTAAATAGAGATCCACTGTGATTCTTAGTTCCAAGCAATTCTTTCCAGGGGCATGGATTTATTTAAGAGCCACTTTTAGATTTGGATTCCAGTTTTCACTGTGTTTTCATCAGGGGACTAAGATATTTTAAAGTACTGAGTTTGGGGGGAACTGAGTTTAGATTTTAGGTTAATTGTGCTTTATATTGTCTTCTGGTTCCCACACTTATTCTAGACTGAAACAAATCAAAATAAAGGGATCATACATGAGTAAATATGATGAATAAGTCAGGTGTACTGATCTGGCCAAACATGCGTACCGTGCATTTCGTGTCTGGGAGCAAAGAAACAGCAGTGCACAGACTGGTGGAGTGAGGTCAGTGATAATGGACACATATTGAATTTCTGCTCTGGGCTGAGCACTTTGCATATATTATTCTCCACAGCAAGTCTGGGGGATAGAAGTCATACGGCAGGAAAGGGAGATAATGATGCCTATTTCACAAAGTTTTTGAAGTGCTTTTCATAATGGTTAGCTACATCAATGGCAAATGCCTTCTGCATAATAGAATTTATACATAATAATAATTTATTCCTTTTTAAATTTGACATAAAAGAAAAATAAAGCTTTTAGCGAAGGCAAGTCACTTTCCCTGGTCTTCCACTGGTAAACAGTGTCACGGCTGTTCTAGAACCTGCATGTCATAAGGTTCTCTTGGGTAAAAAGGCCTTTGAAACCTGGATTCCTGATCTTGACATGAAATTCTCCAGCTCTCAGAGGGCAGGGGGACAGAGACAAGGATGGCATAAGGACCTGTGCATTCCTTATCAGGAATAACTATACACTTGCAACAAGAGAAAAAAATCCAGGATCTGAAAAATCCCTTTTAAAGGTCTCTTTGGCCTTTGAATTCAGACTTGCTGATTTCTTATGTCAGTTAGTGACTTCTAGAGTGAACTAAGGTGTGTATAAAATACTCTTAGCAGTGTTATTCACTATGGTCCAAATTAGGAAAAAACACATGTTCATAAACAGGAATGAATACATTTTAATATTATATATAAAGAAACATTGTACAAATGAAAATAAATGGCTGCTATACATTCATTAGACAAGCACCCAGAAGGATTTCAGAAATATAATGACCAACGGAAGCCAGAACAAAAGTACTGTATGGTTCCATTTATATAATGGTCAAAAATAAGCAAAACCAAACTACATTGTTTGAACATTCATAAATAAGTATTAAAACTGTAACAAAAAGCAAGGAGATAATTACCATAAAAGTCAGGTAAGGATTGTTTCCAGTGGTATGAGAGAGTATTTATTAAGAACAGTATGTTGGGTGCTTTTGTGATACAAAAAAAATTTTGTCTTTGTCCTTGGAGGTGGCTTTAGGGATGTTTACAATAATTTATTAAATTGCACTTTTATATTTTATGCATTTTTAATATGCTTATGATATACATTTCCAAATAAAAATGTTTTAAAATAACAGAAACTTACCTATTGAGAAGATGTATCTCTTTGAGAGAAGTAATAGACGCTAGAACACTTGACTCCCACATTCACAGTGTGCCTTATCCCGTGTTGGAACAGATGCCAAGTCAGGCCAGCATGGCCTGCTGTCTCCCCTGTCACCTGGGCACCCGAGCAGATTAAGGTGCCTGGGCCACTAGGGAAGTCTTCAGGCAGAAGAAGGGAGAAGAGCTGGAAATGATTTGGATAATGTTTGACACCACTTTTACAAAGGGATAAAGGGACAGTGAATCAGTGTAGCAAGGTTGTCTCTTAGTATTCTTCGGCTTCTCTCTCACATCAATAGAAAGAACCAAATTAGACCTGAGCACAAAGAGAAAATATCTTCAATTTCAGCCAACCCTGAAATCTCAAGTGAGTCTCACTCCAAAATCTGCTACATCATCATTAGTCATCATTTTGCACAGTTACTGAACTTATTTCGGGGGCTTGTTCATCTGTGAAGTTAGCTGTATCTGACCCTGAGTCCTGTGAGTTAGGGTTTCATGGTGGACATGTGACTGAAATAAGTCAGCCTGAGGGGGTGGAGCGTCCTGGACAGAAGGAAGCTCAGCACTCAGATGGGAATAATGTAAATGGAAGCAGTCACAGGGCTGTAGTGGCCCAGGAGCCAAGCCTGGGAAGCTGGCTGTGTCGTGACATGAGACCATCTGCACAGTCAGGGACTGGGCTACTCCTTGTGGTGAAAGCATAGCATTTGGTATCGAGGTCCAGAATGAGGACTGAGTGCAACCAGGCTCCAAGTGACATGGAGGGGTTGAACAAAAAAGAAAAAATAAAAGAGAAGGAACTCACGGACACAGAGATAGAGGTGGAAGAGTGTATGGGGCAGGATAAATGGTAATGGAAAAATATAATACAAAGAAAGAAGAGAGAGAGAGGAAAATCTAGCACTTAGTTTGAGGGTCTACACATCTCCTCAGTTTTCCTAGTCGGTCAGTGATTACAACCAGGACTCATCGCTAACCATGTTGTGTTACATAGACTCAAGCCTGCGTGTTAAACAGCCCAGGAGACAGAGTGGGCCTCAGAGGGAGTACCACAGACTGCAGGAGGCTTGGGTTCCTGCTGCCGCAAGGAGAGACTGGGAGCAGAATTCTAAAGCAAATGAGATTTTCCCTCCTTCACTCCTACATCTAGAGTTGGGCCCAATTTTTAGGAAAAGAAGGTATCTCCATTGGCTAATAAACTGCCTATGACATTTTGGTGTTTCATATATTATTTTGTTTGTTAAAGACAGTGTAGAAAATTACAGAGCCACTTGCTTGTTTTAATTTACTGAGTTTCTTACATCAAAGCAGAAAGATTGGGTCCTCTGCCTTTTATAATTGCCTGCAGGTGATGTATAATCCGACTGGTGGAAATACAGGTCATTACAATGTGATATAATTTAACAGGGGTCATTGAAAGCACCTCCACTAAACAATTTCAGTAACTGACCTGGCCAGGTGGGTCATTTGGCTGTAGTGTCATTCTGTGTAGCAAAATGTTGTGGATTAGAGTCCCAGTCAGAGCACATACCTATGCTGAGTGAGGGTTTGGTCCCTAGTCAGGATGCGTGTGGGAGGCAACTGATCCATGTTTCTCTGTTTCATTGATGTTTCTCTCTCTCTTTCTCCCCCTGAACCTTCTTCTCTCTCTAAAATCAATAAACATATCCTCAGGTGAGGATTAAAAAATTTCAATAACTTCTTGATGCCAAAATTTCCTCATCTCTAAATTATAAACAGTTTTCTAATACTGTTATGAGGATCAAGTAAAATTTTACACACACACACAATCTCTTTAATTTTATTTAGTCATGTACATATATATGTATTTGTACATAGATGATATGCTGCATCATCCCAGGCTCAATAACAAAAGGTATGGTGCCATGTTTTCCCTAAATGTCGGTCCACTTAAAAACCTCACCTCTAAGATAACAAAGTAATACCAATTGTAATAGAGTATTTTGGAGCATTAAATTCATGGTTTTATGATGTACAAGGGATTTTAAAGTAATGTATGAAAATAATTTATACATTATTAACATTTTAAGCTGGGTTTCTTTAGGGGTCAGGTGCTCTTTTTATGATTTACAAAGGGAAAACATCCTTAATTTTAGTGAGCCTGAGAATATCAGGATGGTTGGGCTGAGTAGGTCAGTGCTCTTTTTACAATTTAGTTTTTATTTTATTTATTTTTTAAGATTTTATTTATTTATTTTTAGAGAGGGGAAGGGAGGGAGAAAGAGAGGGAGAGAAACCTTAGTGTATGGTTGCCTCTCCTGCACCCCTTTCTGGGGACCTGGCCCACAACCCAGGCATGTGCCCTGACTGGTACTAGAACTAGCAACTCTTTGGTTCACAGGCCAGTGCTCAATCCACTGAGCTACACCAGCCAGGGCTAGTTTTTATTTCATTAAAAAAAAATTGTTAAATCCTCACTCAAGAATATCTTGATTGATTTTAGAAAGAGAGAAAGGTGGTGGGGGGAGAGACAGGGATAGAGACAGAGAGAGAAACATCAATCGGTTGCCTCCCAAACAATCCTGAAGGGCCAGAATCCACAACCCAGAGTTGTGCCTTGACTGGGGATTGAACCTGCAACCCTATAGTGTACAGGATGACACTTCAACCAACTGAGTAATTAGTCTAAAGCTAGTTTTTGTTTTTATCAATTGAAATGTGACCACAGTTTGTCCTGTACGACTCATAGATAAAACTTACAGCAGCCAGTATTCCCCTACTCACTCACTCATCTCTGCTTCCATATCTCTAAATATCGTATTTAGGTAGTATTACTTGATTTGATTAATGCTTAGTTTAATGCTGAATCTCTCCCCTGCCCATCCTCATCTGATAAACAGCCTGCCACCCTTCTAGCATAAGTGTTGTACTTTTGGTCAGATCAGTGATTCTCAAACTTCAGCATGCATCAGAATCACCCTGATGGCGTGTTTAAATACAGATTCCTAGGCCCTATCTCTGCTGATTCAGTAAAGGAGGATCCATATAATTTGCATTTCAAACACATTTCCAGGCGGTGTTGATGATGCTGCTTGGCCTGGAGATCAGAGTTTAGGAACCACAGGGCGAGAAAAACATTTTATTTTCACATTGAATGCACAGTACTTTACTGCTGAACTGTGTTCGTATACCACAGTTGCTTTCCCTTTCCCTTAATTTGTTCTCCTTGGAGTTACTAATTTTTCTTTTCCCATTTCATTAGTTTTTATATATATCCATCATTAATTTACAACTGAATTCTCTCCATATATTTAGACTCAGGTATTTTTCAATAACATCATTTTAAAAAACAAATGCCCCAGAGATTTTCGCCATGCTCCGGCGTGGACTACGTCTTCTTTCCAGCTGCTGTGCACAGTTGCCGTGTCGTGCATCCCACTTTCTAGATCTCGCACTTTAAAAAATTTTTGTTTGAAAATATGACTATCTGAGAATGTCTATTTTCTGCCCGCATATTTGATTGAACATTGGCTGAATAAAAGTCTATTTTGAAACAGATTTCTTTTTACAGTGTCGTTCCACGGTCTTCTGATTCCCAGTATTGCTATTGGATGGTTGGGCACTGTCTGATTCTTGATGCTTCTCAGGAAATCAGCTTTCTCTCTGAAGTTCTAGAATGTTTTCCTTAGTCTCAGGTGTTCTGGAATTTTACAGGGTGCTAGTACAGGCACACCGGATCCATTTGCTGAGCATGAAGTGGGCTCTTCCCCTCTGGAAGCTCGAATCCTACAATTCTGGGAGACATTCTCAAGTTAGCTCTTGGATACTTTCTTTCCTTCCATTTTCTCCATCTTCCTTTTCTGTGACTCTTATCTGTGTATGTTAGACATTCTGGAAAGGTGGTCCATTTTTTTCATCTTTTCTATCCACTTTTCAATTCGTTCTACTTCCCAGGAGGTTTCTTCAAGTTTACTTTTTATTTTATTTTATTTCATTTTTAACTCTTAATGTCTCTCTGTCTCGCTCTCTTTTTTTTGGCTGTTCTCTTAATAGTCTTTTTTGAAGCATCCCATTTTTGCTTCATGGACATAATTTCTTTTATCTCTTTGACAGTATTAATATAGAATTTAAATATTTCTGTTCCTTGTACTATCTTCACATCCTTATTGTTGCTTTTGGTATTTATTTTGTTTTCTGTCTCTTATAGTGAATTTTTCCTCAAATATGTGGTAATTAAGAGTGGACCCCCCAAAATCTGTATGGATGCGAATCTTTGCCTAGTTGAATTGATGTCTTATTCTCTCAATGTCAATTTGAATACCTAATACCAGGCATGGCACATATTAGGTGTGTGACAGATAGTTATTGACTGAGCAAATGTGATCTAGTCTTCCTCACTTTGTGGAGATACTTGAAGAGAGTGTGTAAAAGCACCATCAAATGGTAACATTAGACTCAAATTTCAGAGATTATTTTTATTTTCAAAGCAACACTAACATTTACTGAACAAGTGAGTACTGTAGTCAGGCACCATGCTGGTCAGCTTCACAGTGGGGCCAGCTCATCATGGGTGTGTAACGATGGTAAATCAGAAGCATTGTTGGAACGTCAGGAAAGCTCTCCTGTAGAAGAGCAGGTAGGATTCATCAGAGTGGCAGATGGGGGAAGATAAGAGATGTACGTCTCAGCTTTCTATGAGCAGAAACTTTCTGTCAATTAGAACGTTCAATCAAAGTGATGAGCTATCTTGATAGTCGGTAGGCTTCCTGTCCCCAGAGGATTAAAGCAGAATTTTCCAGGAATGTTGCAAAAGAAGTTTCCTTCTAAAAATACATTATGTCATTAGACTAACTGCTCTCTAATATCCTTTCTTTCTTTGAGATTGTAGTTGTTACAGAATTACAGATTTTAAAGCCACAATTGACATTCCAAATCCCAGAAAATAGACATAAATGTTCCCAGTTAGATTTACTTGGGAGGTTTTATAAAAATCTTTGAAATAGACCTGCAAAGGAACAAATATGCCCACTATAACTAATTCTCAGAACTGATTCTGTTCAGAAAATGGGATTTAATAACTGCTTTGAAAGGTCAAAGTCCCCCTCTCTAAGATGGTGTCTCCTCCACTGGGACCAGTCTTTTATTTGATATTTTCTTGAAGAAATGACAGGCAATTTGGGGAATGTGGACAGGGAAAGTGGTGTGCTTCTAGTAAAGAGCAAGGTTGCTTCCGGGAACGGGCTTGCTGCCCAGAAGACAGGCTGATTTGCATTTTATCTGCAGTGCGTCACGCATTTTTGTGCAAGGCTGCAGTGCAGCCAGCCTCTGCCTGGATACAGCCTGGTCCCTGAAGGGTTGCATTCATTTGGAAACTTCCAATGTTGTTTAGTTGGTGAGCCAGCATTTTCATCCTCTTTTACCAAGATGCCAGGGAAAGAGACCTTACTGTAGGATCTCCTTTAAACTTTCAAGGTAACTTAAGGAGGGAGCTAAAGAAGATACTAGTAAGCTTTTGGTTGATCAAGAGTTTAAATGATAAAATAAAGTAAGAAATTAAAAAGCAGAGGCTTTAGATTGAGTTACATATTGCAGGAGGTGTAAATCAAGTGAGATTATAACACTTTTTCCCTTCAGCTCTCTTTTGAAATCCAGATACAATTGGTGGATTTAAAAAAAGTTACTTGGCTGTGATGACTTTGCAGTGTCATTTTCTGACTAATCCATCCCAGTACTTGGTAGAATAGGCATTGCAGAAGAGGATTATCCAATGTTTTAAAATTAAGCTTCTGTCGATACCTTTGGCTCAGTTCTGAGGTAAGGTGCAGAGTGCGTAGTTGCCGGTGTCTGATGGACAGTGGTGGAATGTCTCGAGAGCAAGGCCAGCGTGCCCCTCACTGAAAGGTTCCCAGTCCTCATCCACCTTCCACCTAGATGATCTCATTCAATGACATGTTTTAATGTACTACCCGATGACATCGAACTCTATGTCATGCCCAGATATTTCTTTTGAATTTTAGAAACATACTTCAACTGTCTAAGCCACACTTACACCAAATGAACTAAAAATTAACCTCTCTTTTGGGGAACAGGGTAGAGGATGGAAAATCTTAGCTCTCCACCTATACCAGGGTTCCTTATACATAAATTACAAGACATACGCACAGGTAGAAAAACAATAGGAATTCTATTACTGCTCTATGATGGATCACTACTACCCAACACAGCCTCAACACATATCTTGACCCCACCCTCTCCACTAATACTGATTTGGATGGCGTGACTTAAGCTTGGAGTCCCCAGAGGATTTCCTGTCCCCTCTCTCTCCTGAACCTAAGATAGCTAAGTTTTCAGATGAGACCCTCGACCAATTGCCTGGTGCCTCCCTCCTGGCAAGTAGACCCAGTCCATATTTATTTTCCACATGGGGGACCAGAAGTACAGAGTAGAAGACAGGAAGACTGCATAGGGTGCTGAACTTGACTTTGCACGTGTTTGTTCCCTCCTACTGAATGCCTTCCCTGCACTGCCCAATTAATTTCTAGTCATTCACCTGGACTAGCTTAAATGTCACCTTCTCTGTGAAAAAACCCATCATGATATATTGTATGAAACTTCATTTATCCAATGTGCTCCCACAGTGTACTGCCCTCAGACATGTTCTTTGTCCTTCCTGGTTCTGCTACCCTGGTGAGGGACTGGCCTTCTCTGCATGCCCCAGACTTGCTGCTGGCTGATTTAAGGCCAGTGCCAGCCAAAGAGAGACATGGGTAGGATCTGGGGGCAGGGGGGCAGACATCAGCATTTTCTCTGCATCGAGTGCCTGTGTTCCCTCTGTCTCTTCTGTGCTCATGTCTAAATTCCAGCTCTGTTTAGACAGGCTTGCTGTTTTCAGCTCCAAGTCAGGGAATCCTAGCTCTAGCAAGCCACTGTTTTAGTTTCCTGGGGCTGCTGTAATAAGTTACTACAAACTTGGTGACCTAGAACAGTTACACAGATGTACTTTCTCCCAATTCCAGTGGCCAGAAGTGTGAAAAGAAGGCCAGGATGTGCTCCCTCTGGCAGTTCCAGGAGAGAATCCCTCCTTGCCTTGCCTGGCCCACGTGGTTCCTGGAGCTCCCTGGGTGTGGTGGCGTGACTCACATCTCTGTCTCTGTCCTCACCTGGTCTTCTCCTCTTCTCTGTCTGCATCTTCTACTGTTTGTCTCCTAGGCATATTGGATTTAGAGTCCATCCTGAGGAATCCAGGATGATCTTATTTCAAGAGTCTTATTTTAATTACATCTGCCAAGACCCCTTTTCCAAATGAGGGAACAGCCACCGGATCCAGGAACTAGGATGTGTACACATATCTTTTGGGAGTCACCATTCAGCCCTGTTCCCTCTCTGTTTCTCCAGTCTCTGGCCAGCAGAGCTTGTCTGCTGTGGATAATCCCTGTGTTATCTCACTGCTCCCTCTTCAGCTTCTCAGAGGCTGCCTCTTCTGTGTAACCAGCTACTTACATTAAATTTTCAGTTATAAATACTTGAAATGGTTATGGTAAGATCCTAACAGATATAAATAGGGATTTGTATATGCTCCAGTTACACACCCATAATGCAACATATTGTCATGCTTAGTTACATGTGTGCATCCCCTGGCATGGCGTGTCACCTTTGCTATTTCTCTTCTTGTCCCCAGGGCCTGGCATAGTTCCTGTTTGGAAAGTGTTCAGTAAATAATGCATTATAAATAATGATCTAAAAATGAACAAGGAAAGTATGCTTAATAGATCTAAAATTGGGGATGAATGCATAAAGTGTCAATGAGATTATTGAAATAAAATATTTTTGTTCTTCCACAAACAGCGGCACTCGGAGAGAAAAATATATTTGTGTGGATGGAGAAGTCATTGGCTCTCAGGAGCCCGGCACAGATAAACACCACAAAATAGAGTGGGTCTAGCAGACTTTTATATTGCAAATAATTCTTAACACTCTCTTATCTCTTAGAATTTCACTTAATGTAATACTCAGCATTCTTTTGGTATGAAATAATTACTTCACATCAAATACCTTCCGAACAACCCTTTTTGTTACCCATGGTCAACATTTCTAATAAGCAATCTGCTTCTAATTGCCATTGAGGATTTCAGTTTGGAGATGTGTGGTTTTCATGGTTATTCATCATTACTGTTTGATATGTAATCTCTTCTATACACTGTTGTGTGGACAATATTCTAGATTTAGAGCTCTGGTTATTTTATTCCCTTTTAGAAAAGTCTCCAGGGGCTTTGCATTATTTACCAAAAAGGTACAGAGTGGCATTTAAAACTCTCTTTCTGATCTCCTGAGCACTCTAATCTTCTTTCCTACTGTGCTTGGATGCTGTTATATCACTGACAGTCCATCAACATCCCTAGGGCCTTTTGTACAAATATCTGTGCCCTTTAATTCTCTGTATTTAAGGGATTTGACACCAGTTCTGCTTGTCTTAACTATCTTTCTTTTTCAAGCCATTATTATACTGACCTGGTTAAACCTTTGGAACTAGATAGATTTGCATTTGAACACAGGTTCTACTATTTATTGACTATGAATTAACTTGAGAAATCCATGAATCTCCTGGTACTTTAGTTTTCTTACCTACAAAATGGAGATTTTCTTAGAAACAAGAAAACAACCAGAACTTATAGAAAATTAAACTGTACGGAAGTCCAACAACCATTCATCCAGACCGGTAAGAGGGGTGGAGTCAGCAGGAAAAAGTGGAGGTGTGGACCCGGGAACTCAAGCAGCAGCGGCTGGCAGTTCCCAGGTGCACAGGCGGCAGCTGGCGGTCCCCGGGCACAGCGGGCAACTGTGCAGACCCAGTGAGGCTGCACAAGGCGGCTGGCTGACCAGGTGGTTCCACATTCACGCACGCAGACGGTCCAGGCAGAGGGGAAGTGGCGGAAGGGACTGAATCCAGGAGAGAGCGGAACAGGTGCCATTCTTCCCTCTCAGACCCCATCCCCACCTATAGCGTCACAACCCAGCGACTGGGCTGCCCCGCCCTGAGGAACACCTAAGGCTCCACCCCTCATACGTAACAGCTGTGACCAGACTAAAACCAAATCAAAACAACAACAAAAAAAAAAACCCCACCAAAAATGGCTCAAACCGGAGAGCAAATGAAAGCCCCAGAGCCAATTCCTCTAAGCAGTGAAGAGATAGCCAACCTCTCAGATGCACAGTTCAAAGCACTGGTCATCAAAATGCTCACATAATTGGTTGATTTTGCTCACAAATTAGATGAAAAAATGCAGGCTACAATCCATGAAATGAAGGAAGATGCATGGGGAACTGATAGAGCTGGAAGGAAAACTGAGACTCAAATCAATGGAGTGGACCAGAAGGAAGAAACAAACAACCAAACAGAAAACAAGGAAGAAACAAGAATTCAAAAAAATGAGGAGAGGCTTAGGAACCTCCGGGACATTGTTAAACGTCCCAACATCCGAATTATAGGGGTACCAGAAGAGGAAGAAGAAGAGCAACAAGTGGAAAAGTTATTTGAACAAATAATAAAGGAGAACTTCCCCAATCTGGCAAAGGAAATAGACTACCAGGACGTCCAGGAAGCTCAGAGAGTCCCAAAGAAGTTGGACCCAAGGAGGAACACACCAAGGCACATCGTAATTACATCAGCCAAGATTAAAATGAAGCAGAGAATTCTAGAAGCAGCAAGGCATAAGGGGACAGTCACCTACAAAGGAGTTCCCATCAGGCTGTCAGCTGATTTCTCAAAAGAGACCTTCCAGGCAAGAAGGGGCTGGAAAGAAATATTTGAAATCTTGAAAAGCAGAGACCTACATCCAAAATTGCTCTATCCAGCAAAGCTGTCATTTAGAATGGATGGACAGATAAAGCGCTTCTCAGAGAAGGTCAAGTTCAAGGAGTTCATCATCACCAAGCCCTTATTATATGAAATGTTAAAGGGACTTATCTAAGAAAAAGAAGATAAAAAATATGACAGTGAAAAGACAGCAAACTCACAGCTATTAAGAACCACACCTAAAACAAAAGCAAACTAAGCCAACAGCTAGAACAGGAACAGAACCACGGAAATGGAGATCATATGGAGGGTTAGCAACAGGGGAGTGGGAGGAGGAGAGAGGGGGAAAAGGTACAGAGAATGAGTAGCATAGACAGTGGGTAGAAAATAGACAGGGGGAGGGCAAGAATAGTGTGGGAAATGTAGAAGCTAAAGAACTTATGACACATGGACATGAACTAAAAGGGGGGAATGTGGGTGGGAGAGGGTGTGCAGGGTGGAGGGGAATGATGGGGGAGAAATGGGACAACTGTAATAGCATAATCAATAAAATATATTTAAAAAAAGAAAAAAAACAAAATGGAAATTTTCATACCTAAATCAGAGTGTTATACTTGGATTAAATGAGAAAATAGATGTGATATGCTTGTCACACAATACTTAAAAATGTGATTATTATTCTATCTTATTATGTTAAATAATTTTCTCATTGAAAGTTTTCCTGATTTTTCCAAACAGTTCTAACTAAAACTTTATAATATTTTTTCCTTTAGCCCCCTTTCATATTTAAATCACCTAAAATTAAGTTTAGTCTTTTAATCTAACCCACACTGCTATATTATTAATACCTTCTTGAATGCAGTAATCGTGTTTTGCATTTCTTTATACCCTTTAGAATCATGAGCCCTGTGTCTGGCACAGAGTAGGTACTCAAACATTTTGTTGCATTGCATTAATTATTGATCCACTGAACTGCTAAATGACAGTCTGTTCCTGGTCTGTGTCTTTGCTTGAAACACCAATGTTAGAGCTGTAGCGAATGCAGGCCCTGGAGCTTTAGGGTCCCCACTGCATCATGTAATGAGATGGCCCAGAGGTTTTGAACCATTTACTAGCTGTCAATAATTATTTTTATGTTCCCTGAATAGTTGACAAAATGCTACTCATTTTGTCCCACCTCCAGAGGGTGGAGGAACATTGGCGGGAGGCTTTCTGAGGTGTTGACATATACGTCCTCTAATTTTAGAAGCATCATTTTTAGAAAAGCTGCTGAGGTTGGAGTTTGCGGCAACCATGACTCAGTTTGGTTCTCTGATCAGCTCTAAGCAAACGATAGTCTAAACCACTTTTGAAAAATACATAAAAGTTGTTTGGAGTCAGGATATTTAACAAGAATACGTTATCTTATTCCCTTTATTCACTCATCCATATTATAAGAACTAAAAACATGCTACTTGAATAAAATTATTTCTCCAGTAAAGCCTATACTATTTTTTGAGATATTTTGCTAGTAAGCAGGTTTGCTTTTGCTTAGAGTATATATGTTTATTACAATGCCACACTTTCATTTAATCTTAACATTATTTTCCCAAAACTGAGTTACTAATTGGCTAACCTTAATATACACATTATTCAATAAATATTAATATCCCTTTCATACTAAAGCAAATTCCTTCCTGTTTTATAATGACTATGGACATACTTTTAGTGCCAGGACCACCCAGACTCATCTAACTGCCCCAGGACAACCATCAGCTGTACCACCCCTGACACTATTCCAACATCTCACGCAGGGTGATATGACCCTTCAGCTGATGCCCTTTGGGTTACTGGCACAGGTGGACGGCCCGATGGGTCGGGGCAGCCATCATGCAGATCACCTCTCAGGGCCTCACTGTGCAGGAGGTGCTGGTGACTACGTGATGTAGGGACTACTGGGTCGCTCTGAGCATTATGACCACATGTGCTGATGCCATGCAACATGTTCACAATGATTAATAAAAGGTTTTGAGTTCTTGAAACTAAATCTTAGACTTCATTCAAAAGTCTCTGCATTGCTATGCTGAAGTGCTTTAATAAGGTGAAAACAGGTATTAGCATTTGGAGTCACACCGTCCTTTGTCCTTCTGCACCAGGTCAAATGTTAATGGATCAGGTGAGCTTCATTTGCAGAGACCTCAGGCAATGTCTGAGTTAGAGTCTTATTTAGGTTTCATTTGATTACCTCCTGGCCATGCCTCACTGATAAGTTTCTTAAATGTGTTTTCTGGTGAAAAAGTTTGAATCCTACCACTTCACAGAAATAACTCTTTCAAACATTACCAACGAGTTTTTCTTCCATTTAAACAGATTTATTGCAATTTGATTTACATACTATAAAATGCAGCCCAGTTAAGTGTACAAGTCAATGGTTTTAATATACCTACAGAGTTGTCACAATATTTTCATCACTACTAAAGAACCCCATACCCATGAACAGTCACTGTCTGTTCTGTTCAGTCTCTTCTACCCCCAGCCAAATGCTAATCTACTTTCTGTCTGTAGAGATCTGCCTATTCTGGACATTTCATATAAATGGAATCTTACAATATGTGGTCTTACATGACTGGCATATTTCATTTAACATCATGTTTTCAGGGTTAATCTATGTTGCAGCATATATGAGTATTTATTTCATCTTATTGCCAAATAATGTTTTATTATATGTCTATAACATTTTAGTTATCCATTTTTCAAACGATGGACATTTCAGTTGTCTCCATTTTTGCCTGTCATGGATGATGTTAGTATGAACATTTTTGTACAAGTATTTGTGTGGATAGCTTTTTGCTTCTCTCTGGGTAGATACCTAGGGTTAGAACTGCTGATTTACATGGTACCTCCATGTTTAACACTATGAGAAACTGTCAAAGTATTCCCCAAAGTGAATGCACTGATGAATTCTTACTTTCCACTGTGACTGTCAGTCTTTTATCAGTTCTAATCATGGGCCCCATTGTGCCACTTTGCACCGATGATCATCTGTTTTACTTATAACCTATTATTTGCTTTTGTGATGTTTAGCATTCTTTTTTTTTTTCTCCTGGTCTTTTTTGTGACTCTTTTCCCTCTCTATTTGCAATTTTTGTCTCTGCTTGCTCTTTCTACTTCTGCAATGTCATTCAGCAAAGGGTGCTTCACTTCCTAGCCTTATGGAGAATCAGATTCGTTAAAACCATGCTGCGAAGTCTGCTGAGCTGCTGTCACACAATTCTGATCACTCAGGTCTTCTGTGTAGCTGTCTGCTTTCAAATGCAGGGTGTCCACAAGAGGGCTCATCACCTGCTCTGCAAAACTGGTCTTCGTTCTCCTTACTCTCTCTTAAAGCCTCTCTGTTCCTTCGAACCCACACTTGAAATTTCAGTCATTTTCTTTCCCCTCCCTTGTCCCTTTTGCCCAATCAGTTTGCAACTCCTGTCCACTTTGCGTGGCCTTCACCCTCAGAGACAGTCCTACCTGCTTATTTTATTTTTCCCTTTCCCTTTCCCCATCATTTTACATTTACATCTTACTTCATAGTTCGATCACATTCCTGTGACTCCTCTGTTAAAAATCTTCAAAGATTCTATGTTATCCTCTGAATAAAGAACAGATTCCTTAGCTGTACGTGGAAATCTCCTGTATATTTTTCTGGACTTGTCTCCACTGTGATCCTGTGTAGAGCAGGTATTGGAATCAGTCTCAGTCTCAGTTCTCTTTATCAACCAAATTTTGTATCTTCCTGCCCCCAGCTTTGCTTGTGGCACTCCTTGGGCTCCCTGTCCTTGCACCTATGGAAGCCAGCTCCTGACGGCCATAATAGAACGTGTCCTCCTCTCCCACAACCATGCTCATGATCTCACTAGACTGAATTTATCTCTCCTTGAACTTTCGCAATGTCACTTTCAATTATGTATGACAGTCACTCAGTATGTAGCTAATCATCCCTCCTTAAATCTACAGTCCTTGAGGGCAGAGGCTATGGAGTATTTATCACAATTAGAACAGTTACCATTGCCTGAGTATTTACTATGACCTGGGCACTGAGCTAAGTATTTTATATGCCATAGCTTCTTTAATTACCAAAGCAATCCTCTGAAATAGGCATTTTTTAATCCTCATTTTATAAATGAGGCAATTAATGCTGAGAGAGGATAAGGAATTTTAGCCTTGATTGTCTGGCTGTAAAGTTCATGCAATTAACTCTATCCCTTTCTCTACAACACCTACTTTAATAAATGCCAGTTAAATGAATAAATAATGGTCAGTGTGTACAGCTGAAAAATGCATAAGGTTTTGTAGATAGATTTCAGTTGAAATTAAAGTTCTAACACTTTCCTTGAAGTAAATTATTTACCATGTCTGGACGGTTTACTCATTCATAAGGCAGAGGAAAGAGATAATAGTTCCTGCCTCACAAGGGTGTTGTGAAGATAAAATGAAACAATGAACACTGCAGCATGTACTAGTAGGCTCTCAGTAAAGACTGGTTGATAACAATAGAAATGAAGTTCAATTTTTACTGGTCCTCCTGGGTAAGGTTGGCTATCCTTGGATCTGCACCAGCAGTACCCATAACAACTTTACAAAATTTATCCTACAAGAAATAGACTTTCTTATGCATTGTACAACATCATAGTCTTTGACTTAAAATGAAACTAACAAACAATATGGTGCTTCATAATTGAGTGCCATTTTTACTTCATTTATATTCATCTATCAACATATCTATTATCTATCATCTAATATCTGTGCATGCATTTAATTATAATATCACCAAATTGACCAGGTAACTCTGCCTCTGGGTTCGTAGTAGTGACATGTATATAGTTAATTTTTAATTAAAGACATTGACCTTCTTGCTTCAGCTCTAACTCTGTTCTTGTTTATACCCCTCAAGTGGCCTCATATGTGCAAGTAAAACTTAGTCTTCTTCCTTCACATTTTGTTTCTCTGGGTATATTCCTCCTCTTTATCATTCTCTTTATTAATGATGAATCATTGCATTTCAAATATCTCCAAATACTGGTGTCCACAGAATACAGCCCCCTCTGGCAAAACCTTTATATCAAATAAAACATTTAAATTATAATAGCATATGAGTGCACACACTTTCACTAATTTGTACTTGGTTTTTTTACTGTTATTCTTATTTTTGTAGACTAAATACCCTTTGACATTCTATAAGATCCCATCATTAATCAGTGGTTGAAGAAATACTGAGTCTTATATTAACTTGTTAGGTAGAATGGATCCTATTCTAAATACCCTATTCTCCATAAAAACAAACAATCAAAACTTTGCTTGAGAGACCTGGGGAAAGACAGACTGTTCTTAACCAAAGGTGAGGGGAAAAGGGTAAAAAGGGAGTAAGTGTAACTTGTAAACACAGAGTTAATTTTCTAGTTGCTCTAGACCATCTGAATATGGGTGCTACATTAAGATGTCATAATAAAGATGAACTTTATCAACATGTTCCCAAGTCCATGGATGGAGAATTGTAGATGGAGAATTCCTATGCATTTTCCATTCTGTTGAGATTCAGGAAAGAAGTGTAGAAATAATCGTTTTCAGTTACAGTTGTATATGAAACTCTTATGAGCTATCTTGACTTCCTCATTTTGTTTTTTCTGTATTCTGATGGGTAGTCTAAATTTCAATCTTTATAACATGGAGAAGTTTCATAAATGCAGGTATAGTTGAGGCAATCGAATGTATATTTTAAAGCTCTGTGCTTGAAATGCATTAGGAAAAAATCTAGAGCCAATATCCAACTCATCTCTGTTTCAACATTAATAGCTGAAACATTACATCTCTATAAAGATTACATCTCATTTAATACAATTTCAAGGAAGGCTTGGATACGATGAGGTGACTTTCCTTTGCTTGTGATTGCCAAAGGAAGAGGGCTTCATCATTCTGGGGATAGTAACTTTCTGCAGGACCCATAGTGCAAAGTGGCCACCTCTGTTTCCACCAATTTCAGTGGGATGTCTACTGAAGGATCTTCATGCTGATTGTGTTACAGGTTCGACAGGACAAGCAGGGATACTGGCAGTGCCTCGGGTCCTGCAGTGTTTTTGTCCTGAAAGCAGGAAGCACTTTCCCTTTCATGGCCATTAACTTCCCCCAAGCTGAACCCCAAACACCTCATCAGGAAACAGTAAATTCCCACAGCACTCACCAAAGTACAGAACCTAGAAGCAAACCCAGATCCCCACAGGGGGAACCAGCCAACTCAAAGTACCGGTGCTTATTTTTACCTATAACTTAAGCATTATAAAACTTATTGTTTCATCCAATGGCTGTCCATGGAGAGCAATTTTTCCATATTATTAATTTAGACAAAATCCTATAAAAAGGTAAGTAACCTGGGAATTTTCTATGAAGTTTGAGATAAAATAGTATTTCACTTATATTTATGTTTTTATTGTTCTTTAAAGTAAGCAAAAAAATACAGATGCTTATATTAGTATAGTAGATACCGTGTGTATGTGCAAAATCTGAACAAATGATAACTAGGACTAACAGAGTACTGGTAGCTAACTACACTCTTTTATAAGTGTTAGTCAGTTATTTAATACTACTTTGCCAGGAGGTGGACTAAGTAAATATTACTGTTCTCATTTTTATGAGCTCAATATGTTAGAGAGATTTACACACATTTATTTAGAAAGTAGGTGGAAGATAGGAACTTTTATTTTTTTTGCTGATCAATGATACTTCCTTCTCCATACAGATGGCTGCAGAAATTTTAAACTATAACCCAGGAATATACAACTATGCACCACAGACAAACCAGCCAGATCTAAGATAAACTGGCTCCTTACAACTATCCTGAAAACCTTGCAGCTCTTCTTTCATTCAAAGTGACCCTAACCTAACGTGAAAACAGTTATTGCAGGGGAACCAGAAATCAGGCTTTGCGGCCAAAAGTAAAAACCGAAGGAAAACTATCAGGTTGGTGGTTAGTTGCTGAAAGTAGGAATCTGGTCCTCTTCACTGTTGCTTTTTTTGCCCCTCTACCCCAGCCCACCCATGCGAGCTCTCAGGACGTTTGCATGAGCCATCTGGAACTCACTTCTTTGGAGCTCATCACTGTCCTGATCTTCTTTTTCCCATTGGTAGCCTTAACAGTCACTTGTCCAAGGGTGCAAGGCCTTGCACAGAACCTCTCCTTGGAGTGGCTTTAGTTAGACCAGCATTCTTCTTCAGGGTGATGAGCATGCTGTCCTGCAACCAGCGCTTCTGGAAGAGCCTGGCAGCTCCTGCAGGGACTGTATGCTGTCTGCCAGCACCATGACAGCTCTGGAAGCTATGGAACAATAAACAGTTTTCTGACTAGAGACCTCATTCTTTCCCAGTACTTAACAGTGCATCATGGGGAATGGAAACCTAGGTGGACATAACAGTAATCCAGAAGGGGGACCTCTGTGCATGGGGTAGACTGAGCATCCTTTTCCTGTAAGCACGTTCCCAAAGGTGATCGCATTGCTAGTCACTAAGACTGCAAAAAGGTGTCTCCTCCTCAGACATTTGAACTACTGGTGGCTCCTTAAAAATATTTTAAAGAAAAAATATGTTTTATTGAGAATAATTCTATAGTTAGGTTTTATGGATCAAATAAATGTGGAAAATTATCTATTTAACAAATATTTGACAAAAAACAATGGACAATATAATTTCTTTAAAGTTCTATTTGAGTCTGTTTGGATAACACTTGGAAGACTATTAATCACTGTTTTCTCAAAGAAATAGAAATAAAAAATTTGAATTCCAGAAATAATTATTACTTGCTCTCTACCTAATTTTATACACTAAGGGTGCCAGATGTGGGTGGGCTCCACCCGCAGAGCCCCATCCCTCCATCACGGATGAAAATAAAACTACCAAGACATGATCTTCTTGGGGAGGAATGGTGGTCAAACTCTCAAAGGAGAATCACCCAGAGCCCCTCACTAGACTTTTACTGGGTTCAGATACACAGGAATACAGGTTTAACATGTCAAAGAAATCTGAGGGCTTAATCTGAGTTAGTGTCTGTCTGGAAAAGGTGTTGTAAAACTTTGAGAGACATACTCATTTACTCCTCCGACCCTTATCATTTAAATGAGTGCACTCTTAGCAAAGCAGGTTTCACAGGACTTTAGGAATTCTTTCTTATGCCTGATCACCCAGGGAACGGTCCTGGCCAGCACAGGGCTGCACCGCTTGCTGTCATAGTTTCAGGCTTTAAGCCAATTAGAAAGCAGAAGACATCTCCCAGACTGAAATGAGGACTCGGGCTTTGTCAGAATAGCGGAGGGGCGAGGGTCCATCACATCCTCTTTGCTACAAGCCCCCCCCACCCGAGTCCTTCCATGAGGGCCTCCCAAGTGGTTGTGTCTGGCTTAGTTGCCCCTCCCATGAGGAGTCTTACCTGTCATTGACTACTGACTAAGTGTTGGGGCCAGAGATGGATGAGGCAGAAGCGGCACTCCTGCCAAGGAGATAAGCTTTGTCTCCTTAGTCGGTCACATCCTTGTGACTGAACAGACCCAGATGAAGTGGGTCCCTAGGCTCTTACTCAGCCCACCATGGGGTGAGGGTTACAACTCCTGAAACCAGGCTGAACGGTCCGTAACACTAAGGATACCAAAATGAATGATGTAGTGAATGTTTTCAAGAGGTTCAACCTTCAAGGAGGTAAAGGCATGTAATTTGTAAATTTTGCCATGATTTAGGTGACATGATAAGGCCATCACAGAGGCATAGAGAAAGGAGAGAATAATAGTATCCTGAAGTATCAAAGATGGCTTTCCAAAGAAGTTAACATCTCCCTGGATTTTATAAAAAGAAAAGGCATTTATCAGAAAGTATGGTCATTCCCACCAAGGAATAATGAGTCCTTCATCTTTTCCCAAGGTGTTTATTTTTCCTGGAGCTTTAGATGAGAGCAATGAGTAACCTTTACCTATTGTATCAATAATAGAAAGATTGCCAGGCTAGGTATAAGTACATCTGTGTTTGAGTCCAAATTCTACCCGTGACATTCTTTGAGTCACTGGAAAAATAATTCCACCTCTCATGGGGGCTCAGTTTGAACTAGACCAATTCCAAGGTTTCTGTACTGTCTGAAGTAACCCACTTTATTGAACGAAGCATGGCACTTAGGAGTGTAGGCTCTGAGCAAGCCAGATCTGTGTGGGAATTCCAATCCGAAAACATTCTTGCTGCTTGAACTTAGGGCAGTTCCTTAATCTGTCTGAGCCTTTGCATCCTTAGCAGTACAAAGAAAACCCCAGAGAGTAATCGTAAGAATTATGTAAGATAATATGTATAAAGCAGCGTGACAAAGATCCTGGCTCATGTTTATTGGAGTCATTACACTTTCAGCTATAACATTTAGAGGAGAATTGGATATTTGGAGGCAGGTGATATATAGCTGAATAATTAATACTAAAATAAACTTTTATACTTCATCAAATATTACTCATTGGTCCTACCCAAATCACAGGTAAAATAACCTTAACATAATGATGAGGGTACTAGGGAGTAGGTCCCCTGGACATCAATGGCAGGTGGACTCTGTTAACACAGATGAGGGCAAGGTTGTGGGTTTGATCCTTTCTGAGGTACTTAAGTTCAGTTTCATTTTCAGCCTTGACTGCTAAGTGCTGCTTGTCAGTTGGGTTCTGACAGGTAACTATCTCAAATACCCTGCTTCTTTCAGGTCTTATGTCACCCAGGCTAGATCTTCCCTAACTACCCTACCTAAACTTTCACCATTTTCTTTCTTTAAAAAAATTTTCCGCACTTACTACCCTTACATATCACTTGGCAGTTATCACTGTGTCATTTACTGAGCTATCACTTTTATTGTGTCTCTCCACAGGGAAGGTAAGCTCCAGGAAGGCAAGACATTTTATCTGCTCACTTACTAATACATCCCTACTGCACTGATGAGTCACCGATGAGTGACAGACGTGCTGAACAAGAAGAGTCACAGGTAAAGGGATGCGCTCAGGCAGCTGTCAGCTCTGTAACTGGCAATGGGCAGGGGGTTCCTTTACAATAGGAGACAGGAAGCTACTGGAGTGAATGACCTCAACATAATGAATGGGAGTCTGCCGGCTGTGAGATTTTCTTTTTCAAAGTTGAATAGGTCTTTAGAATCCTGTTTCACCCCATAGAATATATCTTTGTAAAGGGCTTTCTGCAGGGTATTAGCATGTTTTCAGAAAAAGGAATCCACGGTGAAATTTGTGATTTCTGAATTCCAGACATTTGCATGGATCTGTGAAAAGTGCTAAAGAGAGAAAAAAATGATATTAGTAGAATTGACAAGGCAGAAAAAATCACTGTACAATAAAGCATATGATTATAAATTTACAGCTGGAGAAACAGATTATCTAGACTTAGGCATGGAGCAGTAGGGGTCATGAAAGACTTAAAAATCTTTATATTTTGATAATGTAGTGTTAATTTTACCATATTTTACTCTAACATTTTATACATTTTATGTTGGAATAATTCTTTTCAGCTAATCCATTTAAATGCCTCTCATTTATCACATTTTAACCTTATGTAGCTTGACATGGTTTGGCTTCTTTCCTTTTTTAAGATTTTTTTAGGTTCACAGGAAAATTGAGAGGAAGGTGCAGAGATTTCTCCTACACCTGTGCTTCCACACGTGCGTGGAGTTCCCCTTTCCGATGTGCCATAGCCGCCCGGAGTCAGCGCTGCGTTCTGACTGCTCATTCCTTCTCCACCCTCGCCCTCTGGCAAACACTGACCTTCTTACTGTCTCCACAGCTGTCTTCTCCAGAATGTCATACAGTTAGAATTATACAGCATGTAGCCACTTCAGTTTGGCTTCTTTCACTTAGTAATTAACATACATTGACGTTTCCTCCATGCCTTTTCATGACTTGATAGCTCATTTCTTTTTAGAACTAAATAATATCCCATTGTCTGGATGGACCACTGTTTTTCCATTCACTTACTGAAGGACATCTTGGTTGCATCCAAGTTTTGGCAATTATAAATAAATATGCTATAAACATTTGTGTACAAGTTTTGGGGTGAGTATAAGTTTTCAGCTTCTTAGGATAGATACCAAGAACCATACTAGACTGTGTGGTAAGAGTATGTTTAATTTTTGTAAGGAACTGCCAACTGTCTTCTCACGTGGCTGTACCATTTTGCATTCTCGCCAGCAATGAAAGAATGGATATATTAGTTTTTCCACGTCCACGCCAGCTTTTGATGCTGTCAGTGCTCTGGATTTGGGCCATTCTAACAGGCATGTAATGGTATCTGTTAGTTTAACTTGCATTTCCTTGATGACATATGACGTGAAGCACCTTTTTATAAGCTTATTACCATCTGCATATCTTCTTTGGTGAGGCATCTCCTAAGGTCCATTTTATAATTGGGTTTGTTTTGTTAGAGTAGCATTTTAAGTGTTTTATTTATATTTTTGATAATATAATAGTCCTATGTCAGATGTGTCTTCTGCAAATAGTTTTTCCTGGTTTGTAGCTTATCTCCTTACTCTTTTGACGTTATATTTTACAGAGCAGAAAATGTTAAACTCAGTGAAATTCAGCTTATCATATTTCTTTCATGAATTGTGCCTTCGGTGCTGTATCTAAAAAGTCATTGCCACACCCAGGGTCATCTAGATCTGTTCTTGCGTTAACTTCTAGGAATTTTATAGTTTTGTGTTTTACATTTGAGTTACTTTTTGTGAAGGGTGTTAAGGGCTAGCTCTGTCTACTTTTTTTTTTTTTTTGCGTGTGGATGTTGTTTCCAGAGCATTTTGTTGAAAAGACTGTCTTATCTTTATGGAATTGTCTCCTTTTTTGTCAAAATCAGTTGAGTGTGCTTATGGGGGTCTCTTTATGGCCTCTCTGTTCTGTCCCATCGATCTACTTGTCTATTCTTTCACTGACACCACGCTGTCTTGATGACTCTCGCAGCAATTTTCATCTTGTGGCACAATAAACTAATTAGTAAAATGCTGTGGCACACCAAAAAATATAATTTTTTTTCTAATCTAACAAAAATAGCTATAATTTTGATTCATTTACAGAGGATGGCTATTGTAGTGTTAGCTGTTGTAATTTTTTAATTTTACAATCTAAGGGAAAGGAGGTCAGTAACCCTGACTAAATAAATAGTCAGGTATTGCATGTTTTAAAAGTTATTGCAGCACACCAGTGGAAGATCACTGCACTAGCTTAATAATAAGCCTTGAAGTTGGGTAGCATCAGTGCTCCAGCTCTGTTCTTCTTCTTCAATATCCTGTTGGCTATTCTAGGTCTTTTACCTCTCCATCTAAACTTTAGAATCAATTTGTTAATATCCATGAAATAACTTCCTGGGAGTTTGATGGAGATTGCATTCAATGTATATTCATCCATTTGGGAAAAACTGACATCTTAAAAATTTTGAGTCTTCCTCTCTATGAATATGGCATACCTCTCCATTTATTTAGTTCTCCTTTGATTTCATCAGAGTTTTGCAGTTTCCCTCATAAAGATCTGATATGTATTTTATTAGATTTATATCTAAGTATTTAATTTCTTGTTGCTAAAAATGGCATTGTGTTTCTAATTTCAATTTCTACTTGTTCATCATTTGTATATTTGTATAGGAATTTGATTGAAGTTTGTGCTTTAAACTTATATTCTGTCTTCTTTTTTCAAATATATTTTATTAATTATGCTATTGCAGTTGTCCCATTTCCCCCCTTCACACCCCCACCCTGCACACCCTCTCCCACCCACATTCCCCACCCTTTAGTTCATGTCCATGTGTCATAAGTTCTTTAGCTGCTACATTTCTCACACTATTCTTGCCCTCCCCCTGTCTGTTTTCTACCCACTATCTATGTTACTTATTCTCTGTATCTTTCCCCCCCTCTCTCCTCCTCCCACTCCCCTGTTGCTAACCCTTCATGTATTCTCCATTTCTGTGGTTCCGTTCCTGTTCTAGTTCTTTGCTTAGTTTGTTTTTGTTTTTGTTTTAGGTGTGGTTGTTAATAATTGTGAGTTTGCTATTATTTTACTGTTCATATTTTTAATTTTCTTTTTCTTAGATAAGTCCCTTTAACATTTCATATAATAAGGGTTTGGTGGTGATGAACTTCTTTAACTTGATCTTATCTGAGAAGCACTTTATCTGACCTTCCATTCTAAATGAAAGCTTTGCCGGATAGAGCAATCTTGGATGTAGGTCCTTGCCTTTCATGACTTGGAATACTTCTTTCCAGCCCCTTCTTGCCTATAAGGTCTCTTTTGAGAAATTAGCTGACAGTCTGATGGGAACTCCTTTGTAGGTGACTGTCCCCTTATCTCTTGCTGCTTCTAGAATTCTCTCCTTCATTTTGATCTTGGCTAATGTAATTATGATGTGCCTTGGTGTGTGCTTCCTTGGGTCCAACTTCTTTGGGACTCTGAGCTTCCTGGACTTCCTGAAAGTCTATTTCCTTTGCCAGATTGGGGAAGTTCTCCATTATTTGTTCAAATAAGTTTTCAATTTGTTGCTCTTCCTCTTCTCCTTTCAGCACCTCTATAATTTGGATGTTGGAATGTTTCAAGATGCCCTGGAGGTTCCTAAGCCTCTTCTCATTTTTTTTGAATTCTTGTTTCTTCATTCTTTTCTGTTTGGTTGTTTCTTCCTTCTGGTCCACTCCATTGATTTGAGTCCCAGTTTCCTTTCCATCACTATTGGTTCCCTGTACATTTTCCTTTATTTCACTTAGCATAGCCTTTTTTTTTCCATCTAATTTGTGGCCAAATTCAACCAATTCTGTGAGCATCCTGATCACCAGTGTTTTGGCATGCATTTGATAGGTTGGCTATCTCTTCATCGCTTAGTTGTATTTTCTCTGGAACTTTGATCTCTTCCTTCATTTGGGCCATTTTTTTTTTCTGTCTTACGGAGCCTGTTACGTATGAGGGGCGGAGCCTTAGGTGTTCATCAGGGTGGGGCAACCCAGTTGGTGGGTTGTGATCCTGTATGTGGGGCAGGGGTCTGACAGGGAACAATGGCTGGATTTCAGTTACTTCCACCGGATTTCAGTTTCTTCTGCCACTTCTGGGCCCTTCTGGTGCTGATTCCCATGTGGATGGGTTTGTGTACATTCTAGACCCTGTGGGTCTCTCCAGTGAACTCTCCTGTGAGGCTCAGGGTCTCTCCTGGCACTTCAACCCCACAGGTGTTTTCAATTGGTGTTTTGAGGCTTTATTTCCTGTACTGGGAGCCTGGGTTTCACGGTCTGTCTCACTCCCCAGCTTCACCTGGTTTATCTGTACTTGAATGTGGGACCGCCCAGTTGTGCAAGCCACCTTGCATGCTGCACCTCTCCACAATCCACCACCTCCCTGGGTCTGCCCGCTGCTGCCTTGTGCACCTGGGGTTGCCAGCCACCACTTTTTTTTTTCTTTTTGCCGTGACCCCTCTCTGCCCCTGGCTGTCAGACTCCACCCCTCCTACCGGTCTGAATGAATGTGTCTACTTTAACTCCTTTGTTGTCTGACTTCCATACAGTTCAATTTTCTGTCAGTACTGGTTGTTATTTAGTTTCTAAATTTTTATTGTCCTTCTTTTGGTTGTGTGAGGAGGCACAGTGTGTTTACCTATGCCTCCATCTTGGCTGGAAGTCCCCGTCTTCTTTTTATAATTGCTAATTAGTTCCAGGAATTTTTTCATCAATTCCTTTAAATATTCTAAGTAGACAGTCATGTCATTTGCAAACAAAGACAGTTTTCTTTTTCCCTAACCAATCTGTATATCTTTTATTTCATTTTCTCATCTTTAGCCAGAATTTCCAGTATGATGTTGAGAAAGAGCGGTGACAGGTAATATCAAGTAATTGTACCTGATTTTAGAGGGAAAGCTTTGAGTTTCTCTCTGTAATATGATATTTGCTGTAGGTTTTTTTTGTAGATATGCTCTATCAAATTAAGGTAGTTCCCTCTATTTCTAGTTTACTGAGAGTGATCTTTTCTTCTTTTTTCTTTCTTTCTTCCTTGTTTTTTTTTTTTTTTTTTTAGCATGAATGAGTATTGAATTTTGTCAAGCCTTTTCTGCATGTATTAATATGACTGTGATTTTTTTTTTAGCTTGTTGACATATTGGAGCACACTAATTGATTTTTAAATGTTAAACCAGACTTACATATGTGGGATAAATCCCGGTTGGTAACGACACATTTCTTTTTGTACATTGTTATATTATTGGATTTGATTTGCTAATATTAGTTGATGATTTTTTAATCTATATTAATGAGAATTAGTGGTCTATAGATTTCTTGTCTTGTAATGTCTTTGCCTGATGTTGGTATTAGAGTAATGCTGGCCTCATAAAATGTGTTAGGAAGCAGTCCCTTTGCTTCTATTCACTGAGAAATATTGTGAAGAATCAATATAATTTCTTTGCAAATGTTTGACAGAATTCTTCAGTGAACCTACCTGGGCCTGGTACTTTCTGTTTTGGGAAATTATTAATTATTAAGCAATTTCTTTAATAGATATAAATCTGCTCAAGTTGTCTGTTTTGTCTTGTGTGAGTGTGGCAGCTGTGTCTTACAAGGAACTAGTCCATTTCACCCAGGACTCCTGGCCTTGTTCATGATCTTAGTGGAAAACCTAGTTTCTCGCCATTAAGTATGATATAGCCAGCTGTATATGCCTTTATTTTTTAACTAGCTGGGAATTCCTGCATTTCTGAAATTAATAGAGTTAGGCCTCCATTGGGAGAATGGATTCTAGCTCTGTCATTAAGTAGCTGCATGATCATTTGCAAGTTATCAAGGTGCTCTGAGTATGTTTCTTTTTCTGTTAAGTTGAGAATTAAATTCCTGCTTTTCAGAGAGATTGTAAGGATAAAGTGAGACAACATATGTGGGGGTTAACAGGACACATTGCTAACACATAGTAAGTAGTACTCAACAAATGTGGGGCAAACAGTAGAATGGGAATAAAAACAATTTAAAAAAATTTTCCTCCACTTCAAACAAACACATATGAAATAAAAATGTATTAGGTTGGTGATGATTCCAATGATATCACAAAACATACTTGTTGTTTAACTGATAAAAATTGGATCCAAGTAAGAATTTCCACAATTTTTTGGAAAAAGGGCAATAAAATAAAAATGTGACCTTCTATTATTTCTGTTTTGCATTTTTCCTTCTATCATGTCAGGGTATCCTGA
The DNA here is from genome assembly GCA_039655065.1 of Glossophaga mutica. Classification (NCBI taxonomy): domain Eukaryota; kingdom Metazoa; phylum Chordata; class Mammalia; order Chiroptera; family Phyllostomidae; genus Glossophaga; species Glossophaga mutica. Next base: position 61,347,996 of record CM077311.1, read on the forward strand.
AATTAAAATGAGTTGAATTATCTTCAAAAATATTTTGAGATAATTGATGGGTGGCTAAAGGAGAAAAGATAACGGTCAACTAATCTATCACCTATAAAATGATATTTAATTCTTTTCTAACAGATGTGAGAACAGAAAATAGCATGAGTCTAATAATATATTCAGCAGCAGAGCACAGTTTACAATTTATATTTTATAACCCAGAATATACAGATTTAAGTAATTCTGCACATTGGCAGAGCTTTTAAGATGGAATTAGTTTATACAGAGAGTTTCAAAAATGTCTCCATTTATATTAAATTGGTGCAGGTTTTACTAAACAGAGTCAGTTTGTTTTTGAGTTTGTATTTCAACCATTTAAAATGGGGCCTATTCAATGTTGAGCAATCCCATATTGACACAGAAAAATTCTTAGAAGAAATAAACAAATAAAGAGAAAAAATAGAATTAACTATGCCACTGTTTTCTGCCTGGGAACAAGAGTTAAATTATTACACATTATATTTCCAGGGCCTGGTGATAGAAGCAATTTTAAAACTCAGTTTTTTTTTTTTGCAATTAATCAAATATACTGAGAAATATAAGATATTCTCTGTTGGGGTAAAAGGGAAACTATAATGGGAGGTGCCAAAATAGTTTGTAAACACCTGTATTGGGGAATTGTAGGTAAGTGGTGTGAATCTAATTCTGGAAACAGGAATTACTTTCTAGCTTACCGTATGGCCTGTGAGAATACAGTCAGAGACACAGTAAAACAGAAGCACCATAGTTAAGGAAATTGTGTTTTAATGAGTTTTAATCAGCTCGACTGCACATTGCTCATGTTCCCTGATTAAAAATCGGTGATTCAGAGACTGACAGTTTAAAATGGTATCTGGCTATGAGTCCCTGGTGAATATTCTCTAATTTCCTACTAAATATCCATGAATGCAGAAATATATGAAATCCCAGAAGAATATCAACTTGAGACTGACGGATAACCTACTAGGATCTGTAAGGAATTACCTGGGAGCCAAATGAATCAAGGTGACACAAATATTTATGCAAAAGGAAGAGTATTACAGCTTTTTATGAAAGTACCTCCTCATCTCTGCATACCTCCTCTTCCTGCAAGGTCCACTTCAACACTCAGCATCTGTTCCTATTCATTCTGTATTTAGCAGAATGTGACTTTACTTTTTATGGGATGTGTACAGTGTGGTTTTCTGGGTTCCAATGCAGATGCATATTTTCTCCCAATTTGATATTTCTCTGGCCATTTCAGCATGTTTTAAGAGAGAAAGTGGCTTAGGTGTTTTTATTCAAGATGTCATCATCCTAGGAAATGCCCAAACCTCTCTTTTAAAAAAAATTCTTTTTAGATAACTTAATGAACTGTTAACCATCATCTCCATCATTTACTTCAAACTCTCATCTTCATGATGAGCTATTGTCATGTAGAATAAACTTAGATTTTTTTTCTTTAACATCATAATTTACTTCATTAGCCTTCTGTGTGAAGGATGATTCATTTCATCTTTATTTGAATTAGTAGGTAACCAGCTTTGATTTCATTGTGAGAGATTTTTAATTAAATAAGTAAAACACTTTCTTTGCTGGGCTATTAATTATAATCGTCCAAGTCTACTTTTTTAAAAAAAGATACCAAGGTAATTTAAATAGATGAATAGAGTTTTCTACTTATATATCAGAATGTACAGGGATCAAATGTACCTCTGGGTATTTGGGGGGCACTTAGGAACCCTCCACTTTTTGTTGCAGCTCTGTCATTACTGATTTGGGTGCATTCACTTTTCTTTCTTTTTCCTACAAAATGGGGTCGTGGAAACAGAGAATCATTTCCTCCTTCAAAATTGCCTAATTTTTAGTAGCAAAAATGAAATATCCTAGATTTTGTTTCAAGCAAATGGAAATAAATTTAGTTTCTGCTTACCATACCAGAAGCAAATGCTAATGATGCGGGGATTAACCTTACTATTTAAGAAGGTAGCTTCATAAGCCAGCATTTCACTTGAGTGTCATAGAACTTGGTCCTCTGGGAAAACTGTTCTGAAAGCCTGTGACCTTTCAGAGGGTGAGGGGATGGGGAGAGGGTGGGTAGTGGCATTCAGGTAAACACAATGCATTAGCACTTCTCAAGTTCTTATTAATACAGATTTTCATTTTCCCTAAGAGCCCTTAAAATCTGTGCAGCAGAAGACATTTGACTAGTCCTAGAAGCATTTCACAGCTCGCAGAGCTGATATAAGGGGACAGAGAGTCTAGGTGGAATTAAACCTAGGTTGGAAAGCTTAAATCTGTCATCAGCTGTTCTTAACACTTAACACATTATACATTTATGCATACACATGGCAAGTGAGGGTGAATCGGAGACTCTAGCAAGCCAGACTTTCTGAACACAAGCATATTTTTCCTTGCAGAAGAGAGGAACGTGCAAGGGAATAAATAACATTGAGGGAAGGTTTTCTTGGTGAGACAAAATTATTGTTGTTTTTAAATTAATTTGTGTGATGACAAGAACATTAAGATACACAAATCTTGCTTTAGTTATTACAGTTTTCTTTGTATTACATTCATTACATGCTCTGAGGCCCAATGTAATGATAAAAAGAAAGGTTTGCTAGAATCTATTCAAATCTCTGTCAAAATCTGAGTATAAGACCTGAAGCTGGAAGTCATAAAAATTATGCATTAGTTTATCAGGCAAAGATACATAAAGAAGCAAAAAAAAAATCTATGGACTGGATATAACGTGCAGGTCAAGACAAAGGTCTCTGTCATCAGTGCCTCATCTTAATGAACATGGGGAGCTGAGAGATCCCAGGCGCATCTGGTGCCTCTAGGTCCTGTGGAGGATGCAGCTGCCAACTCTATATATAGACCGGGTTCTGACGCTGAGGGAATGAAAGCATACATCCTATAGTAATGAGATTACTGGGACAGCTCCCAAACCGAGACAGCACAGCCAAATCGATACATGCATTTTCCTTCCCCATCAAGTTGCCGAGCTCATTAGAAGGCCAACATGCCTCACGGTTAGACCTCTGGCACTTGGAGACTGTGTGTCAAGCTCCTTCTAGCGTTTTGCAAATTAAAAATTTAAATGCAAGGATGATTCCAGAATATGACCACACTATCAAAATTACAATTTCCCTAGGATCAGCATTCTCATTTAAAAAATTTCCTTATTTGTTTTGGGCATGTGGATTGTACAGTTTTTAACTAACATGCCGTAACAGAAGACCACATGGTACAATAGAAAGTGTAGGGATGCTTAAGTGATACACAGAGCAGGTTAGAATCCCAGGCACGCTGTGTATTAGCTATATAACCTTCGTATATTCACTGCACTACAAGTTAAAACAAACTCTCCTCTTTGTAAAATTGTGCATTTGGAAAAGCTGAAAATATAGAAGTAATTTGATCTTTAAGGAAATAATGCTTTTGATAAATACTCAGCTACAATGATGAGCCTTGCAGGACTGTATTTACAACTACATATAAAGTACTTAATAATAGAGGATTGCTTTATACTGGCATTATTATATAACCACTTAAGTGATAATTCAATGGAAGGAGGCTCAAGACATATTATTTAATTAAACAACAAAATCCACTTAATACGTATGGTTTCTGTGGAATGACGCCATTGTGTGCATGGCTCTGTATATATAACACAATATTTACACACACACATATACCACATGTAGAAAAAATTTACTCAATTGTGGAGAGCAGTAAATAGTGTGATTATGGCTGAGTCTTGTTTTGTCTGTGTTGCTTCTTTGTATTACTGAGTTTTCTATAATAAACATAGTATTGGTTTTATAAAGAATAAAATTAAACATAAAATAGCAAAAATGACTGGGACTCTCTTTAACTGAACAAAGGAATGATATAGCACACCAGTTGGTATTACAAGCCACTTACACTGACGTCGAGCCCGCTTTCAGGGAAATCCTGAAGCACATATCCTCATAAGTGAGAAAATGTCTCTCAAACCACGGAGAGGGACAGGTCATGTTGTAATAATAGATAAAGACAGAACTTTCTTCTGGAGCAACATTTCAGTCATCACACGCACACCTTCTGTGGAGAAGCAGTAGAGTAAAATGGCTAAGTACAAAGTCAGACATCAGAGAGGTCTGGGTTCAGGTCTTCTCTTCACCATTAATTGGCCATGTGACTTTGATCATTTTCCCATTTCAGAAACTTAGTTTCCTCATCTGTTAAAGGGTAATAGTGATAAGAAAAATGATTCCTGTCTTAATCAGGGCTTACCCTGTTCTCAGCTTTGCTTGTCATAGCTCCCTAGAGAGAGAGGGAGGCTTGTCTGTAAAGCATTAACCCTGGTAATGAAGCACATGTACATACTCAATAAATGCTAATTATTTATGTAGCTGCAGGGATAGAAGTGGTACTTTAGTATGTGCTCAATAAATGCTAATTATGTAGCTGCAGAGATGGAAGTGGTACTTTAGTTTGTGCTCAATAAATGCTAATTATATAGCTACAGGGATAGAAATGGTAATTATTTATTTAACAATCATTTGTGTCTATAACTCACACAGCTCTATGCTACAAACAGGAAGAGAGATAGGAATATGAATAAGATACTTTCACTGTTCCCAAGGAACCTGTGTGACTGTGGGGAGTGACCCAGGGAGAAACGCTGAGTAAGTTGTCAGTATAAAAGGGCCAGTGGCATGGTGCCTGACTGACCCCAGGCTGTATGTTGTGGATTCTGCCCCAGTCCTCAGTGATGTTGTTCTTCCTGGGATCTGGGGACAGGACACTCCACAGACTGAAAGAGGTCACTGACCAGCCCTATTTTCATGCAGGAAAAATTTGGAGCAAATATTTAACTTCTACTTTGAAGTTTATCTTAAAGTTGGCATGCCCCTTTTGACTTAGCTGCATCTGAATGTCAAAAAATATTCATGTCCACTGACAAGATAAAAGAGTTGTCCTGTTGTTTTCAGTCTCCTTAAGAGAATTGATGCCTTAGATGATACTTTTTTAAAAAGCACTTCCTTTTTTCCAAACATGAAAAAAATTGGTCTATAAATAAGTGAACTTTGAAGTTTTAAAAATCATATAACCTGGTACTACATTGTTCTTTTATAGTTTTGAGGTATATTTCCAGTCAGTTGAGTCTTCCAACAGTCTTCGAAGTAGCCAAAAGCAGTGTTATTACTCTCATCTTGTTGACAGTGAAAATGAGATATTCCAAGGTTAAGTAACTCTTCGAAATCATGTAAAGTGATAGAATTGGGTTCAGGATCCAGGATTCTTGATTCTCAACCTTAGGATGTTTTATCTCCATTCTACTCAAAATATATTTTAAGGCATTTTACAAGGATGATTTATATAATTTTTCTATTTGAAGCATTGAAAGAGTACCTCCAATTTTTTAGGCTGGTCAAGGGAGGTTTTGTGAAAAAGCCACTCTGATATCTCACAAGCCTGCATTGCGGTCCATGCTTCTCACTGATTGCTTCCTGAACCACAGACACCACCGATCATTCAGCTTCCAAGGCAATATGCAAAGTCCGGTGGAATTGAAGCAATGCACAGCCCTACTGAGCCAAAGATTCAGAACCAGAGGCTCCAAAGAGTCCTACAATGGAAACTGATGATAGGGTAATTTGATATTTATTAAGTTATCCTTTCTTGTTTAACACTTATGAGTATGACCTGTGAGTAAAACTAAATTGCTTCTCAAAAGAAGGAGTGCAAAGCATGTGTTAAAAGACTGTGCATATAATGAATAAAGTTGTGGAACATTTGGCACCTCTGTCTAGGTACAGTGAGGCTAGGATACTATTTCTCAGGTATTTGCCATATGGGGGAAGATGTGGTTTCCAGGAGCATAATTTAATATATTCATACAATGAAAAACAAAATAATAAACTTTTCCATTCCCCAAACTTCAACCATTTTAGGGAAGTTAAATAATTTATTCCACAAGTAGACTGTTAATGACCTAAGAAAATTCATAAGATCTAATGCTAATTTTACTATTCAACATAGCCATGTTATTACTTTATTAAATTCAAAATTAATTTCTATGGTGATTAACAATACAAGTGGGTACCTGTAGATTTTCTTCCATGAAAAGTAGCACAGATTTTTAAAATTTACAATGCCATATATATATCATTAAGAAAATTATATAAATGTACAAAAGCATAAAAAATAAACACATAATCCCACAACCAAAAGTGCACAAGAAGAAGAGTAAGAGCAAGAAAGGGGAAATCTATCTGAAAAACTAATGAAAGAAAACTTCCCTAATTTGGTGAAGGAAATAGACATGCAAGTCCAGGAAGCACAGAGAGTCCCAAATAAGATGGATGCAAAGAGGCCCACTCTAAGACACATCATAATTAAAGTGCCAACATTTAAATACAAAGAGAAAATCTTAAAAGCAACAAGAGAAAAACAGTTAATTATCTACATGGGAGTTGCTATAAGACTTGCAGCTGATTTCTCAAAAGAAACTTTGCAGGCTAGAAGGGACTGGCAAGAGATATTCAAAGTCATGAAAAGCAGAGATGTACAGCCAAGACTGCTCTACCCAGCAAAGCTATAGTTTACAGTTGAAGAGCAGATAAAGAGCTTCCCAGACAAGAAAAAAAAAAGTTCATCATCATCAAACCATTGTTATATGACATGTTAAGGGGACGTATTTAAGAAAAAGAAGAATCAAAACTATGAACAATAAAATGGCAATAAATACACATCTATCAACAGTTGAATCTAAATAATAAACTCAGCAAACAAGAAGAACAGAGACAGGATCATGGATATGGAGAGCATTTTGATAGTTGCCAGATGGAAGTGGTTTTGGGAAGATGGGTGAAGAGGTGAGGGGGTTAAGAAGTACAAATAGGTAGTTACAGAGTGGCCATGGGGATATAAAGAACTGCACAGGAAATGGAGTAGCCAAAAAACTTATACACATGACCCATGGACATGAAAAATGGTGTTGGGATTGCCTGAGGGAGTGTGGGGAGCTAGATGTGGGGGGGGGGATTAGCACTGTAATAGCATAATCAATAAAATATAATTTTTAAAATTAAAGTGCTAACATTTTGTTATCAAATTTAGGAAGTTCCAAATGGAGATTTGGGGATAAGTCACTCATGAGTCATAAGGAACTACTCCTTTGCCTAGTTTTCCTCTGTATACATTTATCTTCTTCATGGGTAGCAGTTGAGTAAGGGTCCATTTGTTGGATTCCAAGATTCACCTTTTCTGGAGACAGGCTGATTCATACCTACTTAATTCTGAGTTTTATACACTGAGCTAGAGAGTTTTCTCAAGACACTTCCTTGGGCTTCTTTCTTCCTTCCTACCATTTTCTGAGGGAATTCCATAACAGCCGTGGTTTCATTTCTCAACTAAACAATTATTTCTAATATTCTTCTACGCCCAAGATATATCCTCTAAATTTAAGGTTCTTTATCCTACTACCTAGGAACACTATCCATTTGTATGTGTTTTGGTCATCTTGAATTGGTCGTGCCAACAGAGCTCATTCTCTGTTCCCTAGACATGGTATTCCTCTGGTATTCCTGATCTCAGGGAATTGTGAAGCCATTCAAGTAGGCGCCTCAGCCAAAATGCAGGAATATGTTTGAGATCTGCTTTTCTTTCTCTCACTGTATTCAATGAATTACCAAGTCTTTGCCCATTTATTCTGTCTCAGATTAAATTATCACAGATCTCTGCCACAACTCACTGGATTACTGTAATAGCTTCCAAATGTATTCTTCTTGGCACTTTCTAATTCTCTCTACACACTGTAGCTACTCTTTAATAAACACACATACAGCTCTACTCCTAGTTTTTCCTTGCTTGAAGTTTTTTAAGGGAAATACTGGATTCCTAACATGTCTTATAAATAAGGGGTAGCTATATAATTTGTCATCTAAACTGACTGGCACATGACACACACTTAAAAGTGAAACGAGGTTCTATTTATAATTACCCCTATAATTAGGGCAATCCAAGCACAATGGGAACATGTGAGATCAACCAAGATGAACAGATCCCCTTCCTGCAATATTCTTCATGACTTAGATTCTTATCAACATTTTATGGTATACTCCTTCTCAGCCACTACCCACCAGCATATTTCTTTTAAATCCCATAACATATGCATTTTCTTATCTCAGAGCTTTTATATAGTTGCTTTTCTGCCTAAAACACATTACTTCTAACCTCTGTGAATCACATGTTCTCCAAGGTGACTCCCTACTCACCTGTCAGAGAAGATGCTGTTGCTTTAGGAACACTGCCTTCTTTCCCATTGTACCTTATAGTTCCACTTCCTGGTACAGTTTATAGTATCATATATGTAGTGATTTTAATAAGTATTTGTTGATCAAATGAATAAATGCAGTACAATGAAATTACTGATTTTATTTTTTATTTTTTTTGTTGTTGTATTATGGTTGTTCCAATTTTTCCCCCTTTGCCATCTTCCACCCAGCCCTTCCCCCTGTCCCATAGTCAATCCCCACACTGCTGTCTATGTCCATGGGTCATTCATACATGTTCTTTGACTAGTCCCTTCCCCTTCTTTCCACCAGCAACCCCCCGGCAGCTGTCAGTCTATTCCATGTTTTCATGTATTGGGTTCTATTTTGCTCCTTTGTTTATTTTGTTCATTAGATTCCCCTTATAGGTGAGATCATATGGTATTTGTCTTTCACCAACTGGCTTATTTCACTTAGCATAACATTCTCCAGTTCCATCCACGTTGTTACAAAAGGTAGGAATTCCTTCCTTTCTGCTGCATAGTGTTCCATTGTGTAAGTGTACAGTTTTTTGATCCACTCATCTACTGATGGGCACGTAGGCTGTTTGGAGCACTTGGCTGTTGTAAATAGTGCTACTATGAACATCGGGCTGCTTACATTCTTTTGAATTGGTGATTTAGGATTCTTAGGTTATATCCCCAGCAGTGAAATTGCTGGATCAAAAGGCAGTGTTGGTGGTAACGCAGACTGGTGCAGCCACTGTGGAAAACAGTATGGAATTTCCTAAAAATATATTGATTTTAGAGAGAGAGGAAGGGAGAGAGAGAAAAAGAGAGAAATATCAATATGAAAGAGAAACATCAATCCATTACATCTCATACATGCTCCCACTGTTATCCAACCTGCAACCTAGGTATGTACCCTGACCAGGAATCATTCCCACAGTCTTTTAGTGTACAGGATAATAGTCCAATCAGAAGAGTCACACTGGCCATGGCTGTAATTCTTAAAATACTTGCCCTGGCTGGTGTAGCTCAGTGGATTGAGCACGGGCCTGGAAACCAAAGGGTCACTGGTTCGATTCCCAGTCAGGGCACATGCCTGGGTTGCAGGCCAGGTTCCCAATTGGGGGTATGTGAGGGGCAACCACACACTGATGTTTCTCTTCCTCTCTTTCTCCTTCCTTCCCCTCTGTCTAAAAAATAAATAAAATCTTTAAAAATATATGTGTCCTTCCTCTAAGAATGTTTTATTTAAACAGTGGTCATGCCAGCATGGAAAGTGTTTTGCTATTCAGAGCTATTCTGAGCCAACATTCAGAGCTATTCTGAGCCAACTTTTTCTGGTTTGCAAGTGCAGGTTATTGAATTTTCAGGAATTTTATGATTGGGTTGTTAAATAAAACTACCATTAAAATTGTAACATGAACTTACAATTATATAACGTATAGTAAAGAACAGGTCACAAAAACTCACATTCCATTATTTCCTAATTATTATATGCATTTTCTTTGTTCTGGAGATGATGTGCACATTGTATCTGCATGGCTGAAGTACTGCAACCACCCATCGCTTTCCTGCTCCGCACTCAATGACACATACGGGTGCCTTCAAGTTGGTCACGGTGGGAGTATTTGCATCACAGAAATTAGTAACCTTTACCATTTATTGTCGTGTTGATGTCTCAACTTAGGAAATGAAGAAGTGAATGTTGCTAAGGCAGAAAATATTACTTTATTACCTGCAGCCATTTTACATTTTCACTGAGACTGTGATCTAAAGAAATATTCCTCTAGTATTTAAATATTATTGTTTGATTCAACAAAGGAAGTTGCTCATGTCATCGATTAATGATGTTCTGACAAGTATCTTAAGTGTTATTTTGTTAACACTTATTAGTTAACAAAAACAAAACCAACATTTATGTCAGAACAATACTTGTTTATCAATGCAATCATAGTATGTGAATAGAAAAATTCAGCAAAATTCAAAGAAATATAGTCTGATAATTTATTGACATGGAATATTTAACAAAGAATATTGCATATTTTATTATTATTTGTAAATTGCTGCTACATACCTCTATCAGTTAAAGTCATTTAAAAGATTTTATACATATACATATACATACACATATACACATACACATATACATATATATATTTATGCCTTATGTTCAGAGAGCTGGTAGTTAAATATTCACCCAGGCGCCCTGTCTCCTAGTAGAAACCTAGTCAATGTGTGAATGAATACATTGTTGACTCACTCTGCTTTGTCTCGTTTCTCTTTGTAGACCGTGTCTACACGGTCCACCATTTTCCAGTGAAAATGGTAGGATTACAGAAGAACCGGGGATGGAAGAGGGGTGGTGATACCGCCCTGCACTTGGCTGGTGCCCTGACTTGGGAGATAGTCAGTGAGGGATAGCAGGCACCTCTATTTTCTACTATGTTTTTATTTGCGAAGAGATATTAGTTTTAAATGCATTCTGAGTAGGTTTTTTTCTAAATATAACTTGATCTGTCCTGTTCATTATTAATTCTGATTTCGTCTTGGCTCTGGTATTAGGATGCATCTCAGCCTTGGTTTTGGGCCTTGGCAATATTTGTCTTTTTTCCTCAACAAGTTTAAACTGTAACTGTTCTTCACTTGTGAGAGTGTGTTCCTCATAAGCACTGTCTTACAGCATTCTTTGGAAACAGTTGTTTTTGCTTTTATTTACCTCAGTGTTTTCCCTTTGAGCCTCTGCCTTGCCCATCAGTGCTGTTGTTGGGTCAACTCCCTTCACATCAAAGTTCTCAGGGCACTCTGATATCTCCTGCTCAAATGGTGTGTGCTGCATCTGCTCTTTCAGCTGCTTGGTGCACCCTATGGATGTATGGCAGAGCTTCTGAGATGACAACATACCTATTTATTCTCTGCAGGGAAGAAAGTGTAGTGAATCCATCCTCATGCCTCCATTCAGACTTACTTTACAAATATGCTATTTACTCATTTCTGTCATTTGAATATGACTCTAAGAAAGAGAGAAATTAATGTTTATTGTATATTTGCCTTAATAACTGCGATTTTATTTTTATTTTATTTTTTATTATGTGAGTTTCAGATACATTATATTATCATTTGACATCTGTATATACTATAAAGTGATCACCCCAAAAGTCTAGTTATCACCCATCACCATAGAATTGACCCCCTCTACCCCTTTGGCCTCCCCTCTACTCCCTTCTTCTCTGGTAACCACTAATGATGTTCCCTGTAAGTTTTTTTGTTTGTTTGTTTTATTTGTTATTTTTATTTATTTACTTTTCTAAGATTCAACCTATGAGTAAAATTGTATCATACTTGTCTTTCTCTTTCTGACTTATTTCACCAAGTATGATATCCTCAAGGTTCATCCATGATGTCACAAATGAATGTCAGACACTTTATATAGACTTGGCTTTAATGGGTTCAATCAATTCTCTTACATAAATTGCCTACATAAATGAGGAAACTGAAAACTAGAAAGATTGTGAAAAGCTCAGAGACGGTGGCAGAAGCTGGATTTGAGCTCATGTCTATTCTCCCCACTAAAATGGGTTATTCTGTTGTCATTGATCTTTAAAATATAAACAAAGAAACTAGTTGTAAAAATGACAGCATAATTAGCTTTACAACGATTCTGGTACCCAGCAAGGAGCAGAATGCAGTCTAACAAAGCCCAGGACATCAAGAGAGAGATTTAAAGGCTCAGCATGGCCCCTCGAAGGCTTGCTGTGTTGGGAAAGTTATTTTGTCTTATTTTTGTGCTTCAGTTTCCTTCCATTTAAAATTAGAGGGAAAACTAGAAGAGCCATCAGGTTTCATTTTAATGATAACACTCCTAAGTTTTCTTTACTTCTAATATTCCTCTCAGAGAAATTATGAAACTATTTTCTTCATGCAGAAAATCTTATCAAATAGTAAGCAGACATCCCAAACCTGAGGATAACACAAGAACTGGAAAATATTGGTTGCGCTTTAGACATAAAAGACTGATTGCACTCTGGCCCAAATTACGTTAGAACGGCATTTTGTCATTGGGTCTTGCTCTGATTGATATCAGGCAGCTGTCAGCGTGGGCACGTGGTCTTCCCCTCGACTGAACACAGACCACACGAGCCTGTAATTTAAAACATTCAAACAGGAAGGAATTGTGGTTTTCACAATAGATGGTCAAAAGGTCAGGATGGTGATGGGGCCGTGTCTTCTGAGGATTATTACCATGGTTACTAGGGCTTCACAGGATGCATTTAATGGACAGCAAAGCGCTTCCTGCTGTGGAGCAGCTGGGGCGCTCAGACAAGGGCATGACCTGAGGCTGGAAACAGGCTAAAATGATCAGACGGTATTGAGATAAAGGATTGCCTGTAAAGCTGCAGAGTCAAATGCTGTCTCCTAGAATTCTGCGAAGACCGATTAATCAAAGGAAGCAGGACAGCTAGCCTGGAGAGAGATCCACAACCAGAGATTCAGCTGCAGTTCATTGATACTAAAATCCATAAAAACTATGCTCTGTAAAATACTTTTATTTGTGTCATTGGACTTATATTTTCTCCCACCCACTGAATCATGGATTCTCACCAAGCCCAGTGTGTTAATTCCCTCTATGGCATCCCCGATACAAGCCCCCTAAGGATTTCAGAGTCATCCCTACGTTTTTACCCATCTTCTATGGGGCTAAATGTATGGACTTTTATCTCTCCACTTGGCACTGCGCTATGTGCTTCATATGCATTATTTTATTTTGTCTTCATAACAACCTCATGAGGTGTGTGTATTGTTATTTTCCCTTTGTTACAAATGAGGAAACAGAGCCACAGATTTAAAGTGATACATCCAAGTATTCGCGGATAGTAAGTGGAGGAACCAGAACTTCCGCCTCTGTCTGTATTACTCTATGGCACATTTTCTTCCAGTCTCCTGGTCAACGACGGAATCGCATGACTTCTACTTCCCTGATAGTCCTTGGTTCATTCTCGTCTTCATTTTCCCATGGCCATTGCTTTAGTGTAGACCTTCATCACCCCGCACCTAGATTATTGCAAACAATCTACTGAAGGTTTAATATATAAAACCTCCACAGGTTACTTCTCTGCTTAAAAACCTTTGATCGATGACTACTGCGTGTAATGTAAAGTTCAAACTCTCTAGCCTGGCAACTGTATCCTTTACAACCTCCCTACAACTGGTCTCTGCTGCTTTGTATCATTTTTTGCCACCTCTCCTGAGAATACCCCTCGCTCTAACCACATAGTTCATGAAAGCCTTGCGCTTTCCTGAATGTAACATACACTTCTACTTGTTCAAGTGTTTGGGATTCTAGGCTCAAGGGTTTATGATACAACAAGTAATGCCAGGGTACCTTACCTTATTAGGGGTGGGGTGAAGAGGGTATAATTTACAGTGTAAAATAGAAGAAAAACCAGGGATTTCTCTTTGTTGTTTTTGTTTGTTCACTTGTTCAAAATTAAAGAAAAGCTTTTGAGTTGTGGAGGCACTCTGTTCACTCCTGCCAAAGGTCAGCGCCCTCCCCCACCCCCCATTGTCCAGCTAGGTCTCAGAAGCTGCCTGCAGACTCCAGCGGCAGCTGAGGACAGGGCTTTCGCAGAGCACTGGGTGAGGGGTTCGTGCGGATGCAGCCTCCTTCAGTTCAGCCTCAGCAGCAGGCCTGTGTAGATGCATTAAAGTGCCAGCAGCCAAACGTGCACAACTCTGTGCACCTGCTTGTAAAGCATCATGGAAAATGTTTGCCTGCCCAGTGTATTTTCAATAAAATACAAAAATTTTATCCTACCATCTATTCAAATTTAAATGTAATTTTAAGCCAAGATATTTAACTTTGTCTCTAGGAATTTTATGTTTCTCAAGTTTTATAGTTCTAACGGTAAAATATAACCTTTGAATATTACTCAAAGTATTTGTTCAATATTTCTTTACAATATACTTGAAACTTATGTCTTAACATTATTATACCAGTAAATTTTTCTATTATTAAATAATAAAAAATAAAGTAGGTAATGATAAGCTATTCTAACTCTTCACTGTCCATTACATTCTTTTCAAATAGTTTCTACAGATATGTTAATGTATTTAAATTGGATTAATTGGTAATTAAATATATTTCAAATAATCATAATTTTTTCAATTGACTTGTAGACAATATTATCTATAGTATCATATTCAGTGAGCACACGTAATTATTCTGTTAATATTTTCCTAAATGAAGTTGTCTGAATCTGATAGATTATACTATGCACATTAATTTATTCGTTCACTGATTTTGCCACCCCCATGTGCTTTAAAAAAACATTAAAACCTCAGAGACAATAATTATAAGTAAGTGCATTCTGCCATTTGTTTTCTGAAAGTAAAGACTGTGGAAATTTTTATTTTTTCTGTGTAGTCAGTCACCTTGCCTCTTGAAAGAAGAAGATCTGCTGTTCTCTGGAGAGCTTAGCTTATTTTGGGTGCCCTGTCATAATCTAGGGAAGACGATAACACTTATTTTGCTAAATATAGCAGTTGACAATGGTTTTGAAAACAACCAAAACCAAAACATTTGTATGCAATTGTATGCATATGCATATGTATGTATATATGAGTATGTAATACACACACACTCTTTTCATCCCTACAAACTTATGAGGCAAGTATACCATTGGTATTACCATTATTATTCTATTTACCCATGAGGGAACAGAAGAAAACTCAGAGGGGTTAAGGGGTATGCCTAAAGGCACACAGCTAGTGTTGGTAAGTGACAGAGCAGGATTTGCAATCAAACAATCAGGTTTGAGGTAAAATTTTAACCTCTACGGTCTACTGCCTCTTGTCATTTGAGAAATACATAATGAGTGCCTATTACATGCATGACTCAGTGCTACATTCTGGAGTGAACAAAATGGGCTCAATATCTGACCTCACATAGACCAAACTTTACTGCGAGTTATGAACAAATAAATGGACCACTGAAAGCCTGATATAATGAGCTAATGTGAAAGCATCTCTTTTGAATCAAGCATATGTGATCACTAGATAAAACATAGTAATGTTTGATACATAGCCATTAAAAATAGAAAGCAATTCCTAAAACACAGTCATGATAGATGAACTCTGAGAACAACAATCAAGAGGCATGAATGAAGACTTCATGGGCGTATATGAACTTGATCTGAATCTTAATTCCTGGGACATTCAGAGGGGGACATCCAAGCGTTAGACCCTGCGCACATGCAGAGCTAACACTAAGTCATCGGTATAAAGTTTAGAGACCCTAACTTTGCCCTGTCATAAAGTAAATGGAACCAAAAGAAATTTTTCCACGGCCCACAGAAATAACAAATTTTGAAGCTTCTGCACGTGTGAAGTTGACTCGATATACTGAATAAGTTCTTTCCAGTAATTTGCTAAGTCATTATACCAGTTCTCTGGTTCAGACAGCTCTTCCTCTTCCTGAAAGTTCTCCTTGAGGAGTGCTGGGGCCTCCGCAGCTGATCAGGATGGTCTTCAGTTCATCAGAGATGCCGCAAAACAAAACTGGTTCTTAGTCAGTGTTCCGCGGGATACTCATTGCTGGAAACCTGCCAATCTTTTCTCCACAGCAAGGCCCACTCACCAACATTTATTGAAAGGAGCTGTCTTTGTCAGACTAGCCAGTGAAGGCTCTTTGTAACATTATACCCTCAAGGAGATGATGGTCAGCTAACCTCACATTTATACAACTAGAAAGAACCACATAGGTGACTTAAAAAAAAAATGGATTCAAAATGACTTGTCTCCACTCTCAGAGGAAAGGGACCAGCAGCTTATTATAGTTCTGTCCAATTAAGCTTTCCTCTGCAGGTACAGATTCCTGCAGGAAAAGGTTGTATAAAGAAGAGGAAAAGATTCTTTTAACCAAATAATATGCATGCTCTTATGCATTGAATTTTTGTCCTCCCCAAAATCCATGTGTCCAAGTCCTAACCTCCAGTGGCATAGAATGTGAACTTATTTGGAAATAAGGTATTTTAAATGTGATCAGTAGAGATGAGGTTATACTGGAGAAGATTGGTATCATCAAAAAGGGAAGTTTGAAAAAAAGGGGGAAGTTTGGCCACAAGCATAAACATAGGGGGAACACCATATGAACAACAAGGTGGCCATCTGGAAGCCAAGGAGAGAGAGCTGGGACAGGTCCGTCCCTCAGAGCCCTGAGAACTAATCAATCCTGCTGACACCTTAATCTTGGACTTCTAGCTTCTAGAACTGTGAGACAACACATTTCTGTTACTTAAGCCACTCAGTTTGTGATACTTAGTTTTGGCAACCCTAGAAAACTAATACAAAACCCTAGTATGGAAAAGGGTTCTAAGGTCTCCTGACACTTGTGTTGGATATTTATTCAAGATTTTATATAATAATTCTGAAGTTCTTCTATTCATTTCATACCATAAAAATACTTGAAAATTCATATTTTAGCATCTAACCTATATGTCCTGAGTTGTCCTACTTAGCTAATGGTGTAAAAGTCCTTTATCATGACATGGGCTCATCTGCTTGGGGGAGAAATGCTCAGATGTCCACTGAGGGCTAAGGTGGTACCTAGGCCCTTGGGTTGGAGTAGTGAGGAAGCTTTGTGATACATCCCAAGATACAGGGCTCCAATAGGAGAGAAAGAGCTTTTTGTAAATTTTAATTGCAGTTGACAGTTAATATTATATTAGTTTCAGGTATACAGGACAGAGGTTAGACAGTTATATAACTTGTCCAGTGATATGCCAGGTAGGCCTGGTACCCACCTGGCCCTATACATGATTATTACAGTATTATTGACTATATTCCCTATGCTGTACTTTATATCCCTGTGATTATTATTTTAAATCCCCACCCAAGGATATGTTGATTTGTTTCAGAGAGAGAAGAAGGGAGAGAGAGAGAAAGAAACATCAACGTGAGAGAGAAACATGGATTGGTTGCCTCCTGCATGCACCCAAAACAGGGATCAAACCCACAACCTAGGTGTGTGCTTTGCCTACGAATCGAATCTGCAACATTTTGGTGCATAGGAAGATGCTCCAAGCAACTGAGCCACACAGGGCAGGACCCTGTGACTATTTTTGTAACTGCCAATTTATACTTCTTAATCCTTTCACTTGTTTCACCTATTTTCTCACACGCCTCTCATTTGGCAACCGTCAGTTTGTTCTCTGTATCTGTGAATTTCAGTTTTGTTTATTTATTTTGATTTTTAGGTCTATTCATCTTGTCATAATAACAAGATTTCATTTTTTATGGCCGAATAATATTTCATTGTATATATCCACCGCATCTTCTTTATCCAATTGCCTATTGATGGACATTTAAGTAGCTTCTGTATCTTGGTTATTGTAAATAATGCTGCAATGAATATAGAAATGCGTATATCTTTTCAAAGATGTATGGATTGGTCTTTGGGGTGTCTATGGGTAAATACCCAAAAGTAGAATTGTGGGTCTATTTTTTATTTTTTGAGAAACTTCTATATTCTTTTTCCTAACGGCTGTACCAATTTACAATTTACAGTAGTGATGAAGGTTGCCTTTTCTCCACACCCTCATCAACACTTGTTGTTTATTGATTCATTGATTATAATCATTGTGATAGTTGTAAGGTGATATCTCATTGCGGTTTTTATTTGTATTCCCTAAACATGTATTCCTATTTCTCTTCGGAGAAATGTCTATTCGTGTCCTCTGCCCATTTATTAATTGGATTGATAGGGTTTGGCAGGGATGAAGGAGCATGCAAAAGAAGAAAAAAGAAACTAGACCATTTTCTTATACCATATCCAAGAAGACTCAAAATGAATTAAAAACTTAAATATAAGACCTGAAACTATAAAACTCCTAGAAGAAAACATAGACAGTAAGTTCTTTGACATTGCTCTTAGCAGTATTTGTGGATGTTTCCTGGGGCAAGGAAAACAAAAGAAAAAATAAACAATGGAACAACATCCAAGTAAAAAGTTTTTTACACAGTGAAGGGACCCATCAACCAAACAAAAAGAACCTACTGTATGGAAGAATATATTTGCTAATAATACATATAAGATGTTAATATCCAAAATGTATAAGGAACTCATACAACCCAACAACAAACAAACACCGTAAAAATTCAATTAAAAGTGGAAAGAAAAAGTTTTGAAATTGAGTCTCTGGTCTTTATTCATCACTGATAATGTAATCTCCTTTAGAACTCCTCTGAGCTCTTCTGAATGAAATCAGCCAGTGTGATAGGTGCCCTCCACAGGGTTTCTATTTTAATTTCAGTTTTCCCAAGTGGATAAAAGTTTCCTGAATTCTGTTGGGTTTACTTTTTTTTTTAAAAGCAAGGTGGGTGGAATGTATTGTCTTCCAAAATAAGCACTGTTAGGTTCATAAAGATTTAGGTTGCCTGAAAATGTGACTATTGAAACATGAGACAGCGTATTTCTAAGTCTGTATAATTGGATCTGTGCAGCTATTTACTATAGAAAATGAGACAGTATACCACGGGCATTACCTTCTTTTGAAAATTATTTCAATTATCTTTTGTTTTTATTTTTAGTTTTTATCCCCATCCAAGAACATGCTTATTGATTTTAGAGAGGGGAAATGAGGGAGAGAAGAGGGAGAAAAATATCAATGTGAGAGAGAAACATCGATTGTTGCCTCCCATACACACCCCAACAGGGGATCAAACCCAAGCTTTGTGCTTGGGCCTGTCCTTGGATCAAACCCTAGCTTTGTGCCCTGACTAGGAATAGAACCCAAGACTCTTTGGTCTTACAGGATGATGTTCCAAGTCACACTGGTCAGGACCATCTTTAGTTTTTAGAAACAATTGAGTTATTTGAAAGTTGTTCCTGAACTTTAAATAAAACCACATTTAAAAACGATAAATGCCTTCTAGCCAAGATGATTTTATATTCGGAAACAGGAGTTGTTTAAATATCATCCTTGTTACATAATACATCACTACAAAATTTGCAAAACATTATGGTTTTCTTTTTTTCAAGGAAGACTGCTTCTTTTTTTTTTTTTTTAAGAAAAGACTGTTTCAAAGGGATACATCCTATAGGATGCCATGTATGTAACATTTGTGAGAAAACATAAAGATGGAGAACAGATTAGGGGTTACCAGGGGTCAGCGATGGGGAATAAAGGAACCATACAGCGATGGTATCGTTGAATATCTTGACTTCAGTGGGGGTGAGGAAGGTACATATGTGATAACATTGCAAAGGTACATGCAAACCCACACACAAACACATGTACGACTGGCGAAAGACAAGTCGGCTCTATGGATTATACCCATGCCCTGACTTTGATATTGTAGTACAGTTTTGTTAGACATTCATTTTGACTGAAAGACGGGTAACAGTGTTTCCTTGTACTTTTTTTTGCAACTTCATTTGAATCTGTAACTATTTTAAAATAAAAAATATTGAACCAATTAAAAATATTGAAACAATTAAAAAATATTGAACCAATTAAAAAAAAAAAAAAACACCATGAAAGTCCTGAAATCTAACTGATTCCCTCTCCTGGGTTTAGGATTCTGTAAAAGAGAACCATCTGATTCCTTACTACATCTTGGGTCCTTTCTGCTGTCTTCACGTTCCCATCCACCAGGAGTTGCTGCTATTTCCAACTTGTGTGAGAGTGTTAGGATTTATAATATTTTTTAATTGGTCCAAGAAGCCATTTCAAACACAATCAAGTTGAAGTGGACTTCAACCCATAGCCTTCCCATTCGAGAAGACCTGATCAGTTTTAACATATAATAAGGATCCTGAGAGATGTCTGTCCTTGCTGACCTTCTTTTCTGTATTTGCTATAGTTATAGGAAACAGGAATCACTTTAGTTGTTTTTTTAAAACAGATTGGATTTAATACAGAGAATTGGATACTTACAAAATCATCCTAAGAGCTGGAGAAGCAGAAATCAGGGTATATTGCTAAATGTTTTGATCCTAGTCTCTGAAAACCATTGATGTTGATGCCGCCGCTGCTGCTGCTGCTCCCACTGCCAGGTGAATGCGACTAGGCAGTAGCATGCACAACCCATCACTTGTCTATGGAAAATTTCTTGTCCCCTTTTACAGATGCAGGCTATGGTCTCTGGCTCTCTTCTGTCTTGCAAACTTCCACAAATGCATCTCATTATGGAAACCTAATTCTCATTCAGAACCCAAGTCAAAGAGACTTGGAGAAATAAATAGTATTTACACTTTCAGCCCTCTATAACAATCATAAACATAGAAGCAGATGGGAATGGGTGTCAACTGCAATAAACAATACCATAACATCAGAATAACTTCCCTTCAAGAGCACAGTCTATCCAAGTAAGATTCCTGGAAATACTCACCTTGGAAACCCAGTGTTTCAGTAATTCTTGGTCACAATGCAGATGAAAGTGCTCCATTTAGCGATCCTACCTTTTACTCTTACCTCACATATTGTTCACTTTCCTAGCCCAATTAGAGCCTCATCTACTCCCGTATATCTGAACTTTGAGCCTCATTCAAATTGGTTCTTCTAATTTGCACCCTTACTCACAACTACCACTGACTTTCTGAATATCTCTTATTCACTAAACACTTTGTTAAGGTGCCAAACTTCTACTCTTTTTCCTATGCTCTTCTATACAAATATACTTTCAAATTATTATAGATTCTAATTTTCTTCCATATTAGCCACTCCATTAGTCATTCAGTACCCTGATTACCCCCTTCAGTTACACTCCTAATCCAACTTGAAAACTTAAATTCTAAATTCAACTTCAATATTGTAGCATCTAATTAATTTACCTTACTTGGAAATGTTTTCTAAATATATTTTCTGTAAGATTTATATCTCTGGTTCCTAGATCCTCCATTCTTTTCCTGTGATCACTTTCCTGTCATTGTCTCATACTTCATTCAGTTTAGAACTCATGGGCTGTCACTGCAAATGTGTGTACATAAATATCACCAATTCGTTTGTCACATTTTTCTTCTGCTGTATCCCATTAACAGAATTCATACTGAGCATTACTCCGTGGGCCCATATGTTTGGTGGTGTTCAACACTGAAACACACTAATTGGTGCCTTTAGGAAATCGTGGTCCACACTTTTAAATGTCTTCCCATTGCTTGCAATCACTCATGTTTCCTAATCTACCTTTACCTCCAATTTTCTTAGAAGCCCTTTCAAGCTCTCTTTGCTCTCCTCAAGGCTTCTGCTTTTGTGTAGCTTCACTTCATTTTCAAAATAAAATATATAAGTCATTGGATGGGAAGTTTCTTAGCATTATGTCATCTATCTTCATACTTATTTACTTTCTCATTCTTTCTTGTTTGCAATATCTCTGAATTCTAGAGTTTTTCTCCCTCCACCTATTCAGGGACATCAATTCAATTATTTCTTTCTGTCTCATGTATTTGCAATTATCTACTGTTATTCCAGATCTCCTGTCTGCTTGAGTCTCTCCAAACTTTACAGAAAAAAAAAACAAATCTTTCTTGATCTTTATTTCTCCTCCATAGATTTTTTTCTCCTCTTTTTATAGCCAAGTTTTTTCTTTTCTTTTTCTTTTTTAAATAAAGGTACTCGGTATCTCGAGTTGTGCTACATGAATATACCTCTACTGAGACATAAGTTTCTCAGAGAATCTCTAGATGAAGTGCCTGGGGTTTAATGACTTCTGGGCTCCCTACAGTTTGCTCTGCTAGCGCCCTTGGAAACACTGATGCTAATTACTGTCTGAGAGGCAACAGAGCCCACAGTGACTTTCGTGTCCCTGAGCCTTCTTGTAGCCAGGTCAGTGCCCTCCAGACCCCACTGTGGTCTATGTGGGACCTTCAACCAGGATCCGAGTCCATCCTACTCTCCCTCAAACAGAAACCATCACAGAAAAGACCTAGCTCAAGGATTAATACCAGTTCCTATGCATAGAATACAGGTGGGGCAAAAGCAGGTTTGTAGTTGTGAGTATGCGAAACACAGAGTTTATTCTTGTATTATTACTAATTAATTAATGTATTATTTTCCATATGGACAACTGTAAACCTACTTTTGTCCTACCCTGTATTTATTCTCAACACATTGTATTGCATTTTAAACCCTTAGCTATAAGCACCAAAATCAAGATTCTCAACTACACCATAGTGACTTGGTTTTCCCTAAATCAGGATATTTGCAACTGTCTTCGCCTTGGTTAACTGTGTCACATATGTGACAGATAGCACTTCTGGTGTCACTGAAGTAATGAAATAGTTTTCTGCTTGTTTTTGTGAGTCAGGAAGAAATACGGCACAGTGATGTGATTAATTTGCATCTAGTTCCATATTCTTGCTAACCTGCATTTTTCTCTAGATTAATGTTTACATTAGTGACTTTGTGGTGAATAAAATTACTACAAACAAATGCAATATTTCTCATTCACTAAGAAAGATGCACACCTTAAATATGGTACCTGTCCAACTTCTAATCCACCTTTTTTAAAATATGTTAGGCAAGCTGACATGTAGGATAGTGCTTCTCAGTGTACGATACTCCTATCACCTGACACAATCAACCTGGGGGAGTCCTTGTTGTTATTCTGGATGCTCACATTTCATAAGATTCCAGGCAATTTCAAAACCCAGGCGTATATGTAAACCACCAACAAAGTAAGTGCAATGGTATTCATAAAGATTTGATTTTGAACTCAGACTTTTTAATGTATTAGAACTGTGATTTGGGGGAAATTATCTAATATCCCTGAATTTTAATTTTCTCATCTTCATAGTGGAAAGTATGATAGCTATCATAAGGATGGTGGAACTCAGATGAAATATGTGAAACATGAAATGTTTTGTGGACAATAAGTTCAAGAGCTGCTGCCTTATTTTTGATCCTTCTCTTCAGGTTTCTTAAAATTATAAAGAAAACTATTTCATGGTGTTTGCATAAATTTACATAATTGCATATAATAAGGTTCCTACCTGTTTAAGTAAAATTGATCCATTAATTCAAATCAGTTTTATGGGTATTTTGTCTGCATTGTTGAGTCAGTTGGGTCAAAGTGGTGGAACTGGTTGTGTGTAAAAATAGAGGCAGCTTTGATAAAGATTACTGTGACATGCAAATAAATTAAGCATAACTAAAACATGAGACCCCTTCAATTTCATGATGCTGATTAAGGCCTTGCCATAAGGGCAGCTGATTTCACATGCGATCTGCTCTAACACATGCCTGTAACAAATGGGAACCATGGCTCATGATTGCTTGTGACTCAGTATGTCTTACTCTCTGCTTTTGGGGTTCTTTTAGTGAGCAGCACACTGCCTTAGGACCGCAAGATAGCTACTACAATTAGTAGTCTCTTTTGAAGACTTCCTGAATCACCCAATTTTATTCTGATAATTCCTTTATTTCTTCTGTTCTAGAATTAAGTCATTATATTTGCTTGGATTTAACAATCAACTTTACATTCTTTTCTGTGTGTTCTTTGTTCTTTCATTAGTATACATTGTATCTGAGATCTAGTGTGAATGAAATCAGAAAATATTTACTGAACACCCCCTAGATGCATAATAATGTTGGATTCCTACTCCTGTTGAGGGCAAGGGGTGATTCCAACATCCCTTGACCTCAAAACATTTATAATCTCTTTGGAATGATAAAACATATACCTTAATAAATGCATAGCAAAATAGTGTTCATGTGGTAAGACCTAGGGTTCAGAAAACCCGTGTTTTGCTCTCAGTCCATCACTAACCTACCACACCACAGTGAAAGCCTTTGGTCAACCTGAATTCTTGCAAATGAGGCCAATTGGGAGGCCATAAAACTAGTCTGGTTATTAAATTAGAGTTCTGAGAGTGAGGAATTCAAGGTCCACTGGCTAATCAAAGACTATAATGAAAATATCTTGTTCTTGGATCATGAAGTGTAACGAAGGAAAAAGAAAGGGAAGTGAAACAAACACCTCTTAGTACACTGAGAAGTTGGCTTCTTGGTATACTTTATCTCACTTAATCCTTACAATAATTCAGTCACTTTGGCATTAGATTTAACCATTTAAATATGGTTTTTGTGCATTACTGATGGTCAAAATAGGCAATTTCATAAGGTGTAAGCAAATACTATTATCCCAATTAGAAAGAAAGTTAGCTTAAGAAAAGTTAATAGTCTATTAACTTTAGTCTAAAGTAAAATAGTCTATTCAGGGTCAGACAATTATATCTGACTCTAAAGTGTTTACCAAATAATTTATTTCTATTTCTCCTCTCTGTAACCCATCAGCTAAGTCCCCTAAACTCTATTCCTAAAATACCCAAAACTTACTTATTTCGCTCAATCTCCACTGCTGTCATTTTAGCCCAAGTCACAATAATTTCTCCCAAATAATATAATGGCCACTTTGCTTCTATTTGACTTCCTGAGACTCCCATTCTCTACACAGGTCCTGGAGTACTTTAAAGACCGAAAGCAGAAGCAAGTCATGTCAGTCCATACTTTAAAAACACAAGCAAAATTAAAACCTCCCCCCCCCAAAAAAATCCGATGACTTCCTGTCATATTTTGAAACACATTTGTTTTTACCATGTTTCTTTACCATAGTTCCTTCTTCCTACAGTTTATTTTTTTAATTTTATTTTTATTTTTATTGTTGTTCTTGTACAGTTTTCTGTCTTTTACTCCCATCCCGGCCCACCACCCCAGCCCTCACCACCTCCCTCCCATTTCCACCCCCCGCCCTAGTTTTTGTCCATGTGTCTTTTATACTTGCTGCTCTAAACCCTTCCCCATTTCCCCTGAAATTCCCTCCCCTCACCCCTTTGGTGACTGTCAGCCTGTTCTCAATTTCAATGTCTTTGGTTATATTTTGCTTCTTTGTTTGTTTTGTTGATTAGCTTCCTGTTAAAGGTGAGATCATATGGTATTTGTCTTTTGCTGCCTGGCTTATTTCACTTAGCATGATGCTCTCCAGTTCCACCCATGCTGTTGTGAAGGGTAGGAGCTCCTTCTTTCTTTCTGCTGCATGGAATTCCATTGTGAAAATGTGCCATAGTTTTTCGATCCATTCATTTACTGATGGGCACCTAGGTTGCTTCCAACACTTGGCTATTGTAAATTGTGCTGCTATGAACATTGGGGTGCATAGGTTCTTTTCAATTGGTGTTTCAGGGTTCTTAGGATAAATCCAAGCAGTGGAATTGCTGGGTCAAAAGGTATGTCCATTTTTAGTTTTCTTAGAAAATTCCATACTGTTTTCCATAGTGGTTGTACCAGTCTGCACTCCCACCAGCAGTGCAGTAGTGTCCCCTTTTCTCCACAACCTCTCCAACACTTGCTGTTTGTTGCTTTGTTTATGATGGCCATTCTGACTGGTGTCAAGTGGTATCTCATTGTAGTTTTAATTTGCATCTGTCTGATAGCTAGAGATATCGAGCATCTTTTCATGTGTCTCTGGATCCTCTGTATGTCCTCCTTGGAGAAGTGTCTGTTCAAATCCTTTGCCCATTTTTTCATTGGGTTGCTTGTCTTCTTAGAGTAGAGTCTTGTAAGTTCTTTATATATTTTGGAGATTAATCCCTTGTCTGAGGTATCATTTCCAAATATGTTTTCCCATACAGTTGGTTCTCTTTTTATTTTAATACTGTTTTCTTTAGCTGTGCAGAAGCTTTTTATTTTGATGAGATCCCATTTGTTTATTCTTTCCTTTATGTCCCTTGCTTTAGGGGACGTATCAGTGAAAATATTGCTGCGTGAAATATCTGAGATTTTCCTGCCTATATTATCCTCTAGAATTTTAATGGTGTTATGGCTTATATTTAAATCTTTTATCCACCTTGAATTTATTTTTGTGTATGGTGTAAGTTGGTGCTCGAGTTTCATTTTTTTGCATGTAGCTGTCCAGTTCTCCCAGCACCACTTATTGAAGAGGCTATTTTTGCTCCATTTTATGTTGCTGCCCCCTTTGTCGAATATTAATTGACTGTAGAGACTTGGGTTTATTTCTGGGCTCTCTGTTCTATTCCACTGGTCCACGTGTCTGTTCTTGTGCCAGTACCAGGCTGTTTTGATTACAGTGGCTTTGTAATACAGTTTGGTATCAGGTATTGTGATCCCTCCTACTTTGCTCTTCTTTCTCAAAATTGCTGCCGCTATCCGGGGTCGTTTATGATTCCATATAAATTTTTGAAGTGTTTGTTCTATGTCTGTGAAATATGCCATTGGAACTTTAATAGGTATTGCATTGAATCTGTAAATTGCTTTGGGTAATATGGACATTTTGATAATATTAATTCTTCTGATCCATGAACATGGTATATGCTTCCATTTGTTTGTGTCTTCCTTGATTTCATTCTTCAGTGTTGTGTAGTTTTCTGCATACAGGTCTTTTACCTCCTTGGTTAGGTTTATTCCTAGGTATTTTATTTTTCTTTTTGCTATATCGAATGGGATTTCTTTCTTGATTTCTGCTTCTGTTGTTTCATTGTTGGTATATAAAAATGCCTTTGATTTCTGGATATTGACTTTGTATCCAGCTATTTGGCCAAATTCATTTATTACGTCGAGCAGCTTTTTGGCCGAGTCTATAGGATTTTCTATGTACACTATCATGTCATCTGCAAACAATGATAGTTTTGTTTCCTCCTTTCCAATTTGGATGCCTTTTATTTCCTTTTCTTGTCTAATTGCTGTGGCTAAGACTTCCAATACTATATTGAATAGAAGTGGTGAAAGTGGACAGCCTTGTCTTGTTCCTGATCTTAGTGGGAAAGATTTCAGTTTTTTCCCATTGAGTATGATGTTGGCTGTAGGTCTCTCATATATGGCTTTTATTATGTTGAGGAATGCTCCCTCTATTCCCACTTTGCTGAGTGTTTTTATCATAAATGGGTGTTGTACTTTATCAAAAGCTTTTTCTGCATCTATTGATATGATCATGTGATTTTTGTCCTTGCTTTTGTTTATGTGATGTATTACATTTATTGATTTGCGAATGTTGAACCATCCTTGCATCGCTGGGATGAATCCCACTTGGTCATGGTGTATGATCTTTTTAATGTATTGTTGGATGCGGTTTGCCAATATTTTTTTGAGGATTTTAGCGTCTACATTCATCAGTGATATTGGCCTGAAGTTTTCTTTCTTTGTTATGTCTTTATCTGGTTTTGGGATTAGGATGATGCTGGCTTCATAAAAAGAGTTTGGGAGTCTTCCATCATTTTGGATTTTTTGGAATAGTCTGTGAAGGATAGGGGTTAGCGCTTCCTTAAATGCTTTGTAGAATTCTCCTGTGAAACCATCTGGTCCAGGGCTTTTGTGTGTCGGGAGTGTTTTGATTACTGCTTCAATTTCATCTGCTGTTATTGGTCTGTTCAGGCTTTCTGTTTCTTTTTCATTGAGTTTTGGAAGGTTATATTTTTCTAGAAACTTATCCATTTCACCTAGGTTTTCAAATTTCTTGGCATACAGTTCTTCAAAGTAATTTCTTACAATCCTTTGTATTTCTGTGGTGTCAGTAGTAATCTCTCCTCTTTCATTTCTGATTGTGTTTATTTGAGTCCTCTCTCTTTTTTTCTTGATGAGCCTGCTTAAAGGCTTGTCGATTTTGTTTATCTTTTCAAAGAACCAGCTCCTGGATTCATTGATCCTTAGGATTGTGCTTTTAGTCTCTATGTCATTTAATTCTGCTCTGATCTTGGTTATTTCCTTCCTTCTACTTGCCCTGGGCTGTCTTTGTTGTTGTTCCTCGAGTTCTTGTAGGCGTAGGGTTAAGTCGTTTGTTAGAAATGGTTCTGTCTTCTTTAGGTAGGCCTGTATTGCTATGAACTTCCCTCTGAGCACTGCCTTCATTGTGTCCCATAAGTTTTGGGTTGTTGTGAGTTCATTTTCATTTGTTTCCAGAAACTTTTTGATTTCCTCCTTAATTTCATTCTTTACCCATTCATTGTTTAATAGCATGCTATTCAATCTCCATCATTTTGATGATTTGGGGATTTTCCCCATCAAGTTGGTTTCTAGTTTTAGACCCTTGTGGTCGGAGAAAATGCTTGGTATGATTTCAATTTTCTTGAATTTGTTGAGGCTTGTTTTGTGTCCTATCATGTGGTCTATCTTTGAAAATGTTCCATGTGCGTTTGAAAAAAATGTGTATTTAGTTTCTTTGGGATGAAGGGCCCTATATATATCAGCTAAGTCCAATTCGTCTAGGGTACTGTTCAATGCCACAATATCTTTGTTGATAATTTGTTTGGAAGATCTGTCCATTTTTGACAGTGGGGTGTTAAAATCTCCTACTATAATTGTGTTGCTGTCAATATCTTTCTTGAAGTCCTCTAAGATTTTCTTGATGTATTTAGGTGCTCCTATGTTGGGTGCATATATATTTACAATGTTTATGTCTTCTTGGTGGATTCTTCCCTTGAGTATTATGAAGTGACCTTCTGGGTCTCTCTTTATAGCTCTTCTTTTGAAGTCTATTTTGTATGATATGAGTATTGCTACCCCGGCCTTTTTTTCCTGTCCATTTGCTTGGAAAATTTGTTTCCAGCCTTTCACTTTAAGTCTGTGTAGGTCTTTTGTCCTGAGGTGGGTCTCTTGTAGGCAGCATATGTGTGGGTCATGCTTTCTTATCCAGTCAGCTACTCTATGTCTTTTGATTGGAGCATTTAATCCATTTACATTTAAGGTTACTATTGATAGGTACTGATTCATTGCCATTTTCGTATCTGTGTTCCTCACTCTCTCTTTTCCTTTCTTTCCTTAAAGCAGTCCCTTTAGTATCTCTTGTAGTACTGGTTTGGTAGAGGTGTATTCTTTTAGACTTCTTTTGTCTGGGAAGCTCCTTATTTGTCCTTCTATCTTGATTGAAAGCCTTGCTGGATAAAGTAGTCTTGGTTGTAGGCCTTTGGTTCTCATTACTTGGAATATTTCTTGCCATTGTCTTCTGGCTTGGAGCGTTTCCATTGAGAAGTCAGTTGCTAACCTTATCGGGGCTCCCTTGTATGTTACTTCCTTTTTCTCCCTTGCTGCTTTTAAGATTCTCTCTTTGTCTTGGAAGTTTGCCATTTTAATGATGATGTGTCTTGAAGTGGG
The DNA here is from genome assembly GCA_039655065.1 of Glossophaga mutica. NCBI lineage: Eukaryota > Metazoa > Chordata > Mammalia > Chiroptera > Phyllostomidae > Glossophaga > Glossophaga mutica. The sequence goes on from CM077311.1 coordinate 61,377,366, forward strand.
CCTGTTTGGGTTCCTCTTGATAGGGACTCTCTGTGTTTCCTGGATTTGTGTTACTTTTTCTCTCACCAAATTAGGGATGTTTTCCATCATTACTTTTTCAAATAGGTTTTCTATCCCTTGCTCTTCTTCTTCTCCTTCTGGTATTCCTATTATACGGATATTATTACGTTTCATGTTGTCTTGCATTTCTCTTAAACCCTCTTCATTCTTTCTGAGCCTCTTTTCCTTTTCTTGCTCTATCTGGCTGTTTTTTTCTACCTTGTCTTCCAACTCACTGATCCGATCTTCTGCTTCATCGATTCTGCTTTTCATTCCTTCTACTGTGTTCTTCAGCTCAGAAATTGTATTCTTCATTTCCTCTTGGCCATTTTTGATAGTTTCTATTTCCTTTTTCATGTTGATATAGTTTGCACTGAGTTCATCGTAGCTTCCCTGTAGTTTCTGGTAGCTCATTGAGAGCTCATGGAACTTCCTGACAACCATTTCTTTGAACTCCTTATCTGATAGTTGAGTTGCCTCTGTTTCATTTAGCATTCTTTCTGGGGCTTCCACCTTTTCTTTCATTTGGGGATTGTTTCTTTGTCTTCTCATTGTTGGTGAGACTCTTCTTGTAAACCTCTGCTTCTTAAGTTGATCTGTTCTGGCTACCTGCGTTTATGGTGTGAACTTCTGTGGTGGAATACCTGTGAGATTCAGTGTTATAGTCTTCTTCAGGTATCCTGGTGTTCACAGCTTCCACTGTCTCAGCTGTGGGAATACCCCCTCTTTTGGTCCAACTCTGGTTTTTCCACAGTTCTAGGATTTCTTTGCCTCACTCGTGGATATTCAAAAAGAGAAAAGAATAGAGTGAAAAAAGAAGAGAGAGAAAAAGGAAAAAAAAAAGAGGAGGGAAGGAGAGATAGAATTGGAAAGAAAGGAAGAAGGAATAAAGCCAGAAAGAAGTAAAGAGAAGCAAAAGGAATTGAAGGATAAAAAAGGTAGAAGTAATAAAGAAATAAAAAATATATAATCAAAACAAAACAAAAAGAACCCCACAAAAACGAAAAACGAACCAAAACAAACAAACAAACAAAAAACCCAACTAAACAGACAAAAAACAACTATCAAAAAAAAACCCCACAAAACAAAATGAAACAAAACACCCCCCCCCAAAAAAAAAAAAGAATAAGAAGAAAAAAAAAAAAATCTCTTGCTATTTTCACACAGGCCAAACTGGATTTTCTGGACTTGCTGGCTGTAGCAGGCTGCGAGGCGACTCGTACAGCTTTTCTCCCTGTTCCTCACTCAGTCAGCTTTGGGCTACTGTCCTCAGTGCCAGCCCAGCACTGTCCCCAGGGCTAATGGCGTACTCTCCATGCAGGGCCTTGGGTGTGATTTCTGAGCCTCCTGCAGGGGGCGAGCTTTCCAGAGTTTATGGGTTTCAGCTGGAATCTCTTACGGATCCATCCCTCCCTGAGCCTATTGCTGTGAGCTCCGAGTCTCCTACAGGGCGCAGGCGCCCGCCTGAGACTACGGGCGTGGGCTCCGAGAGTTTCCCGAGTTGTGCGCACTCACCCCAGGATCACAGATGTGAGCTCCGGGTCTTCCAGAGTCCCCTTCTCTAGTTGCAGGGTCGCCTCTGGCCGCAGGGCTGCTTCCAACCTGGTCGCAGAGCCGCCTCCGGTCGCGCGGCCTCCTCCGGTCGGTTGCAGGGGCCCCTCCGGTCGCCGGACCGCCTCCAGTCGGTTGCAGAGCTGCCTCCGGTCGCCGGGTCGCCTCTGTCCCGTCTCAGGGCCACCTCCGGTCGCTCGGCTGACATGTCTAGTTTTCCAATGTCTGCTACGGATTTTGATCTCCTATTTTCATATATACTGTGGTATTGTTGGCTATCTGCTCTGTTCCTCTGTAGATCAGTTAGGTTTTTCACCCATGTGCAGGAGGAAGGACAATCTGCGTCCTCCTACCATGCCGCCATCTTGAACCCCCCCCCTTTAGACTTCTTTTGTCTGGAAAGCTCCTTATTTGGCCTTCTATCTTGATTGAAAGCCTTGCTTGGTAAAGTAATGTTGCTTGCAGGCCTTTGGTTCTCATTACTTGGAATATTTCTTGCCATTCTCTTCTGGCTTGGACCATTTCCATTGAGAAGTCAGCTGCTAACCTAATCAGGGCTCCCTTGTATGTTACTTCCTTTTTCTCCCTTGCTGCCTTTAAGATTCTCTGTCTTGGAATTTTGCCATTTTAATGATGATGTGTCTTGAAGTGGGCCTGTTTGGGTTCCTCTTGATTGGGACTCTCTGTGTTTCCTGGATTTGTGTGACTTTTTCTCTCATCAAATTAGGGAAATTTTCCATCATCACTTTTTCAAACAGGTTTTCTAGCCCTTGCTCTTCTTCTTCTCCTTCTGGTATCCATATTATACAGATATTATTATGTTTCATATTGTCTTGCATTTCTCTTAATCCCTCTTCATTCTTTCTGATCTTCTTTTTCATTTCTTGCTCTTTCTGGGTGTTTTTTTCTACTTTGTCTTCCAGCTCACTGATCCAGTCTTCTGCTTCATTGATCCTGCTTTTGATTCCTTCTACTGTGTTCTTCAGTTCAGAAATTGTATTCTTCATTTCCTCTTGGCCCTTGTTGATAGTTTCTCTTTCCTTTTTCATAGTTTGCAATGAGTGCATCATAGTTTCCCTATAGTTTCTGGTAGCTCATTGTGAGCTCATTGAGCTTCCTGATAACCATTGCTTTGAACTCAATATCTGATAGTTGATTTGCTTCTATTTCATTTAGCATTCTTTCTGAGGCTTCCTCCTTTCCTTTCATTTGGGGATTGTTTCTTTGTCTTCCCATCATTTGTGAGACTCTTCTTGTTATCCTCAGCTTCTTAAATTGAACTGTTCTGGCTCCCTGGGTTTATGGTGTGAACTTCAGTGGTAGAATACCTGTGAGATTCAGTGGTGCAGTATCCTTCAGGTATCCTGGTGTTCACAGCTTCCACTGTCTCAGGTGTTGGGATGCCTCCTCTTTGGGTTCACCTCTGTTTTTTTCACAGTTCCAGTTTTTTGGTCTCACTTACAGGCATTTAAAAAGAGAAAAAAATGAAAATAGAAGAGAAAGGAAGAAGAGATGAAATTAGAAAGAAAGGAAGAAGGAATAAAACAAGAAAGAAGGAAAGAGAAGCAAAAAGAATTGAGAGATAAAAAATAAAAATTATTAAAAAATAATAAAAATGTAATTGAAAAAATAAAAACCTCTTCCTGGTTTTAGACTGGCCAACCAGTTTTTCTGATCTGGCTGGCTGCAAGGGGCTGAGGGGCTACTGGTATTGCTTTTCTCCCTGTTCAGCACTCGGTCACCTTTGGGCTACTATCCTCAGTGCTAGCCCCGCACTCTCCCCACGGATAGCTGTGCTCTCTCCCAAGAGCTAGCCCAGTGCCTCTCCATGCAGGGCCTTGGGCATGGTTTCTGAGCTTCCTGCAGAGTGCATGCTTTCTCAAGCTTATGGGTGTGAGCTGGGATCTCCTGCAGATCGAGCACTCCCCAGGTTTATGGGTGTGCGCTCCAGGTCTCCTAAGGGGCACAAATGCCCACCCGAGTTTATGGGTGTGGGTTATGTGGGTTTCCTGCATTGCACACACTCACCCTAGGTTCACAGGTATGAGCTCCAGGTCTTCCACAAAGCCCCCTCCTCCTCTGGTCATATGGGTGCCTCCAGATGTATGGCGGCCTCTGGTTGCTCGGGCACCTCTGGTCACAGGGGCTTGGGCATGCACTCCTCCCAGGGTTATGCATGGGTCTTCCTACAGTTTAAATAGGTGGAATACATGTGGTCAGATTATTGGTGTAGAGTGAATTGAAAGTGAGATAGCTGTTAAAGAGAGGTGGGGGAATAAAGTAGGCTTGATGAGGTGGAAACTCACTGCAAGGGTTTTTGAATGGTGGGCATTCTAACTTGACTCTCTTGATCATTGGAATCTATTGCAAGTCCATCACTAGGGAGGTACAGACAAAAAGTAGTACCATAGAAAAATTAGTCTGAAGGCAGAGAATAAAAAGGGAGAGAGAGGAATAAGAAAGGGAAAGAAAACAAGTTGAAGAGTTATCTCGGTAGACTGTACTAGATAACAAGCAAAACAGGAGACTGGGAAGAACAAGGAAAATAGTGACTTGAGTTTCTGGGCAATAACAAAGAAAAAGGAACACTGGACACTGGACTCAAGAAGATTGTAATTCTTTTTTCCTCTGAGTGACCAGATGGTTCTCTTTCTAGTGATGAATCAAGTCAGAAAGGGAAATGATTATTTTCTGGGAAAATATTTAGTTTTAGATGCTTTGAGCATGTGGTAAAATGTGGACAAAATACATTGGAATATGGGACCAAATCCTTCATCTCTTAAAGAAAGATCTTGACTCATCCTCCTTTGCATCCTTCTGGTATCCTAGATCCCTTTTGCCTCATTGTTGTTCTCTTGCCTGGACTCAGAGAATAGTTGTCACCAGGTCCTTACACTGCCTTTGGAGAACTTTCTTAAATGCAATAGGTTCTTGCATTTCCAGACTGAAACTTCCAGTGGCCTCTGTTATGACCACCTCCCCATTCTCCCCATGTCCTGTAGCATCATGTCTGCTATCCTTAGTGTAGCATACAGGGAACTTCTCTCTCTCTCTCTCCAGCTTAATTCTCTTGCCTTCTTCATCCTTTGCACTCCATTGCCTCCCCCTCCCATGCCCATGAGAGTTATCAGTAATTGGGCTCAGTAGGTTCCTCCTGCCTCACCCTCCATCCCCAACTCTGAGAGACCTAAGGCTAGGCTTTACCCACAGCAAAGCAAAAGGGGTGTGGCCTCTCTGTATCAACTACATGGTCAGAAACTTTAAATTACTCAACTATGAAAGAAAGATTCTAACAGCACCTTTGGGAAAAAGCACAAATACAAGAGTCAAGAAGTGTCACTCAAGGAAGTTAGAATATTCTACAATGTGATTGTTTCATTGCTATTATATGCTCTGCTGCTCTCCAGAAAGCAGCACAGAGCCCATGCTCTTCTGCCCCTGGAGCTTGGTGGGTGTGAGAGTGGGGAGATTTGAGCTGCCTGAGAGCACTGACTGTCCTCTTTCTTTAAAAATCTGATTCAGAGTAAAATAGGGTTTGCAAAGCGATCCCATGTTTCTGTAGTCTTGAGCCGCATAGTGACATTTCAATCAACAGTGGCCCACAGGTAACATGGTAATGTTGTAAGATTTAATGGAGCTGAAATATTCCTGTCACCCAGTGATGTCAGAGCTGTCATAGAGTCGTAGGGCAACACATTGCTCATGTATCTGTGGCGATGCAGGTGGAAACAAACCTATCGTGCTACCAGTTGTATAAAAGCAGAGCACGTTCAGTTATAAACAACTCTGTTACTGGTTTCTGTATTTGCTGTACAATACTTTTTAGTTATTTTGGAGTGTGCTCTTTCCACTCATAAAACAACATTTGCTCTAGAACAGTATGCCATTATATACTGTGTGTTTACCATACATCTCATGTTTATCATGTTTCTTGATTGCATCATTTTTTTCCTTTAGAATTATTTTATTAAATCATAAATGTACAACAGCTTCTTAACTTTACACATGCACTTAAATTTTTTAAAGAAAAAACGTTATGTCTTATTACACCATGATCCTGGCTAATAGCTTTTCAAAACTTTGAGAAAAATTTAAAAAAGGTTTCACATGTCACCTGACACTTACAAATTTAACATTATCAAAGAAGAAATGCTTCTACACTCTTACAAAGACCACTAGAAATAAACAACAATTAAAAAGTTAAGAAACTGTCTCAAAGGCATTTTTTTACAATCCTTCCTCCACAGTAAGGTAATGTTATTAAATAATCCAATCCATTCACAAAATGGCTCTCTGCATCTGCTCTGGTGTCTTCTGCCATATCACTGCATACTTATGCATGACTGAGATAAGTTTCCTTAACGTTGTTATTTTGATAACCTGAAGCTGTTCTGTTACCTCTGGGCTCTCATCCTCTCCTATTTATACAGTGAAGCCCATTGGCAAATAGGAAGAAGCTCAGTATCGGCTTCTCCCTCCATAAGCCCCACTTCCTCCATTTCCTCCAGGACCATAGTTTCCTCCACCATATGGTCCCCCCATGTTCCTGCTACCACCAAAATTTCCACTCTTCATTGGACCATAGTTAGAAGGTTGCTGGTTGTAATTCCCAAAGTCATTATAATTTCCACTTCCATAATTTCCTCCTCCATAGTTGTCATAACCACCTCCGCAGCCCCCACCCTGGTTGCTATATCCAGGTCCTCTACCACCATATCCTCCTCTTCCTCGTCCATAACCAGGGCTACCTCCAAAATTGCCACCTCCATTTTTCTTGTGCTTGATTTAATGTTGTATTGTTTTATAATTTTAACAGTGTAGCCTAAACATAGAGTTTTATAAAGTCTATATGAGTGTACAGTAACATTCTAGGCCTTCACATTCATGCGCCCACCCACTCACTGACTCACCTAGAGCAACTTCCTGTCTTAGAAGCCCCATTCATGGTAAGTGCCCTACACAGGTGTACTGTTTTTTATCATTTCTACCGTATTCCAACTGTGTCTTTTCTATGTTTAGATACACAAATATTTACCACTTTATCACAATTGCCTGTAGTATTCAGCACAGTAACATGCTGTCGGGTTTGTGCCCGGGGCAGCAGGCATCACCGTACAGCTTTGGTGTGCAATGGGCTATCCCATCCTGGTTTGGGTAAGTGCACTCTGATTTCCCACAATGACAAGATGGCTTCATGGTGATTTCTCAGAATGCACCCCTGCCATTAAGCTATTTATGGCTGTACATACACACAAATGTGATATGTATGTCATATATGCACATATAAACACATACTGTATATGTTCATGTGATGGATATAAAACTGGAAACAGTTCCAAAAATAATACTTATTTTTACTGTTTGTAATGTACCGTAACATACATTCCATTTTATTCCCCTCTATTTGGAGCGTTATTAGTAAGACCCACAACTCACTAATGGCTTGAGACTGTCATAGTGAAGACCATTACTTAGAGATAGGTTAACTAACAAATGGTAAGCTTATTTGCACCTTTTGGACAGTGCTAGCTAGCTGTGAGATTATGACTGGCCTTATTTTTAGTGTTATCTACATAAATATATTTTCTATCAGTAGTTGGAAATGAAAAGTCAATATAGAGAAATTACTTTGCCATTTCCAGTTTACTTGTACCCAACTGAAAAGGGTTACATGGTGGACTGTTTTATTTACAAAGTACTATGTTGCTTCTATAATGCAGAGGTCTAGCTTACACTTATAAAATAGTGCTTTTCATAGGTGAGTTTTAACCCGGAGGCCTTCCATTACACCCTCTTATCTCTGTTTTAGGGGGTGTCCAGTTCTTTTATTTCTTTAAAAGAGTAGGAATCTTAGAGGTTATTTCATCCCATCATTTTATCCATCATGTCACAGATGTAAAGGCAGGCATTAAATTAAGTGGCTTGTCCCAGATGATAAATTGGTGGCATCTGGGACAGGCCTAGAATCCTGGTCTCCTGCTTCTGGCTGCAGTGTGTTCTGCTGTGTGGAATTGCTTCTTTGTGTGTTCTTATGGTATGCAAGTTCACGGAGCTGCCAATGAACAGGAAGAGCACACACAATTGGAGATGTTTCCATTCTCAGTTATCACATATTTTTCTCTTAGGAACTCAAGGCACAGAATGACTGGCAGGTTTTGTTGTGGACCGTTCAGCCTGGTCTCAGGAGTTGTAACCCTCACCCCATGGTGGGCTGAGTAAGAGCCTAGGGACCCACTTCATCTGGGTCTGTTCAGTCACAAGGACGTGACCTGCTAAGGAGACAAAGCTTATCTCCCTGGCAGGAGTGCCGCTTCTGCCTCACCCATCTCTGGCCCCAATGCTTAGTTGGTTAGTCAATGACAGGTAAGACTCCTCATGGTAGGGGCAACCTAAGCCACGACCACTTGGGAGGCCCTCATGGAAGGACTTGGGGGGCTGTAGCAAAGAGGGTGTGATGGACCCTCGCACCCCGGCTATTCTGACATAGCCCGAGTCCCCATTTCCATCTGGGAGATGTCTTCTGCTTCCTGAGCCTAATTGGCTTAAAGCCTGAAACTATGACAGCAAGTAGTGCAGCCCTGTGCCAGCCAGGACGGTTCCCTGGGTGATCAGGCATAAGAAAGAATTCGTAAAGTCCTGTGAAACCTGCTTTGGTAAAAGTGCACTCATTTAAATGATAAGGGTCCAAGGAGGAAATAAGTATGTCTCCCAAAGTTTTACAACACCCTTTCCAGACAGACACTGACTCAGATTAAGCCCTCAGATGTCTTTGAAATGTTAAACCTGTATTCCTGTGTATTTGAACCTAATAAAAACCTAGTGAGGAAGGCACTCTGGGTGATTCTCCTCTGAGAGTTTGATCACCTTTCCTCCCCAAGCGGATCATGTCTTGGTAGTTTTATTTTCATCCGTGACGGAGGGATGGGGTTCTGAGGGCAGAGCCCCTCCACATCTGGCACTCAGGACAGGGCCCCCCCCCACAAGATTTTGTTCAATATATTCATTGTTTTTACAAATGAGAAAAATTGAAGCAGACTGACTAAAAAACATTTACATGTTAAGTCTCTGGTGAAGCTTTTACATTTTCTGAGCTTCTATGATTGCTCTATATCTAGGAATGCCTTCTTGTAAGGCTTGAAATCTTGGTTTTTCTTTTTTATTTTGTGATTTGCATGGCTTTATTGTTTTAATTTTTTTATTGTTGTCTAATTACAGTTGTTCCTATTTACCCCCATTACTCTCCCCAGCCCTACCAACCCCTACCTCCCACATTCAATCCCCCTCCCCCATTGTCTTTGTCCATGGGTCCTCTATACATGTTTCTTGACAACCCTTCTTCTTTGCCTCATCCCCCACTTCCCCGGTTACTGTCAGTTCTTTATTTCCATGTCTCTGATTCTATTTTGCTCCCTTGTTTGTTTTATTGATTAGGTTCCATTTATAGCTGAGATCTATGTGGTATTTGTCTTTCACCGCTTGGCTTATTTATTTTACTTAGCATAATGCTCTCCATTTCCATACACACTGTTGAAAAGGGTAGGAGTTCCTTCTTCTTTTCTGCTGTGTAGTATTCCATTGTGTAAAATGTAGCAGAGTTTCATGATCCACTCATTTACTCATGGGCACTTAGGCTGTTTCTGGCACTTGGCCTTGATTTTTCTTACAGTGTGAAGCTAGGAAGGAGAAGGAGTGTCTTAGAAGACAGAAATCAATTGTTAACATTAGTGGCTATCTTCCTTCTTTACCCTTGACATAAAACTTGGGGAAGAAAGCAAGAAAACATGACTGCCATCTCTTTTCTCAGGTGTTTTTTGGGGCCCAGGATGGGCAGACTCACCCTGGTGTCGCTAAAACACAGTTTAAGGAACTTGAAGAGGATAGCCTGGTAGGAGGATACGGGTTTCCCCAGGAAACAAGGCTAATTTGTGTGGTGGAGATTTCCAGGCCACTTCCCCACCCTACGAAGAACTGATCATTGGACAAAAGAATGCATCAAAGAGAGGACTGGAGAATGTCTTCTGGAGGCAATGGGTATAGGGAACCTACCTGCGTGGCAGTGGTGAATGTAGCCCAGTCCCCGATTCAGAAAACCAGCAGGGAGCGAGTTGGCACGCAGGAACTGAGCCCACAGATTGGCTTTCACATGAGGAATCAGGCCCGCATTCTACCTAGGCTGCTTTGAGACTTGCTTTTCACTAAAACTGTCTCACCCTGAATTGAGGCAGCAAATGTTTACTGTATATCTTTAAAGTAACTTCCTAAAAATCTCTGGTAAACCTTCCAAGTATAGAGTGTAACCAGTTTAACCACTTTTCCCCTTGCATTTGCAAATACCCTTTTTCTTTGAAGTAATTAGCAACATTCTTTCCTTTGTTATCTGTAAAAGGTAATCATCTAAAGTGAACCTGTGAACCTGTAAATAGTAAATGAGGACCATCCTTGATATAATGTACCCAGAAAAGCAATAAAAGCCTGTCCAGGCAGGGGTCGGGGCCCTCTGTCACTTAGAGAGCAGCCATGCTGTTCCTTTTTCTCTATAGGACTTCTGTAGTCCATGTGAATTTGTTCATCGCAGCCACAACAGTGTTGGATCCTGCTGGCTGGAGTCCACATCAAAGGGGTACGGGGAGTAAGTAAATAAAGCATCACCTCTGCAAAAGCCTTAAATCCAAAATCTGTAGAGAACCAGCCAAGTGTGGTGATGTAAAGATAGGCATTATTTCAATGCAGCCACACACCATGAACAAAAGTTCCCCTCTCTTCAAGGGGGCTTGTATGGGTGAAGGGAGAGAAAACCTGCTTCCACTTAGGAAAATAAAAATCTTCCCATCTGCCCCCAGTAAAAACAGAGGACAGGGAGAGGCAAGGGAGAAGGAGAGGGAGAAAAGAACAGTCTTCAAATCCCATCACTACAATCTGTTTTCTGCACCCTCAGTTAAGGGTGATGTTATCAAATAAGTTGTATCCCCCCAAAAAAACTCATATGTTGAAATTCTAGCCTCCTGTATCTCAGATTTTATGTATTTAGACATAGGATCTTTAGAAATGTAGTTAAGTTAAAATGAGGTTAATATTAGGGTGGGCCCTAATCCAATATGTCTGATGTCCTTAATAAGAAGAGGAAATTTGGACACAGGTACATACAGGGAAAGATCACGTGAAGACACAGGGGAAGACAGCCATCTAAGTAATGGAGAGAGGCCTCAGAAGGAACCAACCCTGAGAACACCTTGATCTCGGACTTCTAGCTTTCAGAATTAAATTAATTTCTGACAAAACTAATTTCTGTTGTTTAAGCCACTCAGTTGGTGGTGCTTTGTTTTAGCAGCCCAGGACGACAATAGGAGTAGATTGCTAACTGATCTAAGCTGAAATAGTCATGCATGATGTTTGGGGGAGATATTAGGGATAGTTGAACTGGGTAAAGACTTTAGGTCTTCTCTATCACATCCTCCCTACTATGTTACAAGGAAAGTAAACCTCATACCAAATTCTACCACATTTCAGGACTCATTAGAAAAACAGCACAAACTAATTCTGCAACCACTTTTGTAGTCTCCCCTTTAGAAAATGCTCCATTATTGCACATGGATGGGTCACTCAGAAAAGCAATATTCTAGAGACAGGGTTCAGTTAGCTCACTTTCTAGGTCAGAAAACCAGAACCTTCTGAACCCAGGACATTTCTGAATCAAACTCTGTTCCAGGAGGAATAATAAATAGCTCAAATAAATAACTATTGACTCAAGGTAAGTGGGTATTTGTACAATTTTTAGCCAAGATATGTATGTATCTTGAACATTACTACTTTCTCCAATGGCTATGCACTTCCAAAATTCAAGAAAACAAATTTCTTATTAATTCATATCTAACACCTTATCTCTATCAACATTAACCCTCCATTAAAAAAAAAACATATCTTGAGTGTGTGTAGGGGAGGGGTGCCTTATTCAAAGATTGATAGCAAAATGTCTTTTTATAACCATAGACAGATTGCACTAATGGATTTAGAATTTAGAATGTGAAAGCAACTGCAAATGGTAATGGCTTCTCCATTTCCCTGAAAGTCACTCACACACTTCCATTGATTTTTCAATGTCATTTTATAGGTCATCAATATCAAAGGCATTATGGAAAACCTAAGTGTATTTTTTTCTGACAGAGTTAATGCCAAATACATAACTGCTAATGTAAAATGTGTAAATTATCACTTTTGGCATCTTACCATTCTCTTTAGAATAGTTTCAGAAGGAAAGTCCGGAGAGAATAAATCCAGGGTTCACTTGCACACTGGCTCTTCTTTCAATCAATACTGCCAAAGGATGCGTTTAACTTTACTGTCTTGCCACGCGATACATAGCATAAGATGACTCCAAATACACGAATTTTATTTTTAGACTTATTTTTTCCCTAGTGATAAATCTGTGAAACTAATTTTTTTGGCAAATGGTGAGGTTGCGTTTTGTCGCCCAATGGCTCATAAACGAGATGGAGTGCCCTGATGGCTTTATCACCTGATGAAAACACTTCCAACACAGCAGGCTGGGAAGCAGGAGGTACATGCGCCCTGCTGTCACCAGTCCCTCTGATCAACAGAGAACTGGCCTATAACAGGAGTGTTTTTATGATTGGATGATTGTAAGTACAGATATTTGAATTAAAATTCATCAGGAAGCTAATCAGATCTAGCCAAGTCATTTCCTGCCTCAGTTTTCCTATCCAGCAGTGTGGATGATAATATATTCAGAGGCTGGGGACTTCTTAGATTTAACTAAGATCTCATAGCTAGTTCACCCTGTGTTTATCTACAGTCAAGGTACTTCAGAATAAATAATGGAAGGTCAAACTTTCCTAGGAACTTTTTAACATAAAATTACTACCAAAGTATCATTAGTCCTCTAAATAATCTTGAAATTGCCAGGAAGCAAATATTTATATGAAAACGTAAGTACAAGTAGAAATTATTAGTGACTCAAAATACAAATGGAGCCAAATTACTTCTTACCTGGCATGTCTTTCCCACCTTCTCGTGATGGAACATGCTCTTTGGCTTACTAAGACCCACTGCAGAAATGCCACCCACTTCAGGAATGCCTCTTGTCTTCTCTGCCCTCCTTCCTCAGACAGAGCTGACAGCTGTATGGTATCTTGTCACTCCTCGGTTATAGTTTATGCAATGCATATTTTTATTGCCCTCTCTATGCATCAGCACAGTGTGTGTCCATCAATATTCTATGGATTCCTAGAAGCCTGCACTTACATTGTAACTATTCTTATTTGACCAAGAATTTAATAAGAATCCTGGTCTGTGGTAGATCCTCCATAAGGGAATGAAAGTTAATATAGTACATGGGAAACTAAATAATAATGCCAGAGAAATCACATTTTATGCTTAAAATGACAATAAATGATACCAAAAAGAAGTTCTATAAATTTTCAAAGAGTTTCCCTTGAACCATCTAAGAAGGATTTATGTAGAGATGGGGACTAAGAATGACTTAGAATTAGAGTAGCTAGAAAAAAAGGGAAATTGTTCCAAACCAGAATTATTGAAGTTTTCACAATAAGAAATTAATTAAATTAAATAAACTTATTTTTCCTAGGATATTAAGTTGAAAATTACAGATTACCATTTAACTTTTACAAAATCATTGGGACATTATAGAACATTCAAAATCAGGAATTTGAACAAGAGGGTTTTGAAAAGAGAAGCCTATATTCACTGATTTTCTGATACAGATTGTAAACAATTTTGCTTCAGTTTTTCCTTTATATGATGGAATAAGAAGCACATCACTGTTTCTCATACCGACTTGCTATGATAGGACATCAATGTGGGGCCATGGCTGGGGGATGTTTCAGGCACTGACACTGTATTCCCAATGCTGTGTGCAGAGAGCAGCGCGAGGGTGCTGGGGTTGCCCAACTTGTCAGCTCTGGCTCCACGCCTCACCTGATGCCAAGAAATTTGATACTCAATTGCCTTTGCTAGTCTTCCCTTTTAAGAGCAGATATACGCTTATACACAAGAAACACCAATTAATGAGATAATTAGGTAAGTTTATGTTGAATGTCAAGGAAGAAAACTGTAATTTGGAAAATGAATAGCATGTGGATCACTATAAAAACAGTGTTTATGTTTCAGTGCAATGCTAGATCCACTAAAGCAACCAGCAATCAGTGGTTCCTTGGAATCTTTCATTAATGTGCTTGGTTGGATCCAGAGATCAAGAAATGATGCTTGTACCCAGGTATACATTGGTGTTGGTGTTGACATTTACATTGATTTTGCTCTATGACAGAAGCAACTATTTGCCTTGGGGACCACAGTGCTGAAATGTAGAAGAGTCCCCAGTCCTTCTGCACTAAGAACATCCAAAAAAGTCAGAACATTTGTTATCATATTAGTTGCCATTTTGGCCCAGAATGTTGGTAAAGTTGTAAAATTGTCAAGTTTTCTACTCTTTCAATTTTGAATTTCTCCTTTTTCCTGTAGTAGTACTCCTTATACTCCTCAACCTCCATAGAAAAATATGCTTTGTAGTACTAATAATTGTCAGAATTCAGTGAGCCCTTATTATATGCCTGGCCTAAATATATATTAACTGTTTACCACAATAATGCTCATAAATACTCTATTATCTTGTTATTCCTCTTTTTTAAAGATTTTATTTACTTATTTTTAGAGGGAGAAGGGAGGGAGAAAGAAAGGGAGAGAAACACCAGTGTGTGGTTGCCTCTTGCACTCCCTCCCCTTGTGGACCTGGCCTACAACCCAGGCAGGTGCCCTAGCTGGGAATCAAACTGGCAAGTCTTTGGTTCACAAACCAGCATTCAATCCATTAAGCCACACCAGCCAAGGATATTTTGTTATCTCTTTATATATATAAGAAAACTGAGGTCAAAGGAGGTCAAGTAACTACTTGAGACAACTCAGCAAAGAAATGATGAAACTAAGATTTTTATGAAAGTAGTCTCACTCCAGAGTCTAAGATCTTGATCTCTATCTTATAGAGACATTTTGGATTAAAAAACCTAAAAGTCATTGAGTGATTAAATCTAACAAAGCCAACCAAAAACAGTGAGAAAACATAATAGTTTAACAAAGAGTTTATAGCTAGGTGCATTGTAAATTTAATGTATGGGACAAAATCCATAACACATTTGATTGTCCTCAAGATATGATCAAACCCAACAAAAGCAAAATGGAACGATAAGAACCTAAGAAGAAATAGTCAACAAATGAAAAAAGAACAAAAATAATTAAAGTTGCTCAAAAATAAGAGGCAAAAAGACAAAGTTGTTATATGGAGAAGATGTAGAAATGAAGCAAGTACCCTTTATGTAACTATTTATTTTATTATTTAGATTGTTTAGATATATAATACATAGATTTCCTAATTTTTATTATCTGTAATAAATGTTATTATATAAACCATAAACTAAATAAGAAAAAAATAAACAGGGCCAGCAGAAATTTCAAATCTTTAATTTAGGCAAAGAAAATTAACAACTAGCAGTAAAAGAAAAAGGCAATAATAAACATAACCAATTTCCCTAGTAATCAAAAGTTAAGAATTTTGGAAATAGAACTTTTGCCTAGTAATAAGAAAAGAGATAAAAATAAAATAATATTCATTAAATTTGATGTTGCTATTTTTCTGAACAAACATTTTATACATAATAAATAAATCAGGAGAATCCACTTCAAATATACTTACATTCTCCTCAGAATTCCATAAAGAAATTAAGAGTAATGACTCTAAAAAGTATGCATAAATGTATTTACTGCATGATTTATTACAGTTGTAAATACTTGAAATATCCTGGTGTAGCTTTTACTTTCATTTTTTGGGGGTCTGAGTTTTTAAATTATTAACTGAGAATAAATATAGTAAATGCCTTCATTAGATTTTAGATCCTTGCTGAGGGGAGACACCATCGCTGTGATCAGGAAGCCTCAGACTGGTAGAGTAATATGAAACGCATGTTGTAAGAGGGCAATGTTGTAAGAGGGTATATAATTCATGGCTAAATGACTTCTCTTTTCTGTGGGAATGTAGAACAGCTGGAGATCAATAGGAGTTAATCAGGGAAGGCTTCATGGAGGAGGTAGGGCTTGAACTGGACATTGGATTTGACAATGTTGAGTGTTTTAATCCATGAACATGGACTATCTCTTCATTTGAATGATCTTTCATTTTTTCATCCATGTCCTGTAGTGTTCTGGGTGCAGATCCTATACACATTTTATTAGATTGATAATTATATCTAAGATTTTTTTGAAAAATATATGCTACTGTGAATGGCAATTTTTTAAAAATTCAAATTCCAGTTGTTCATTGCTGGTATACAGGAAAGCAGCCAACTTTTTATGTACTGACCTGGTACCTGTGACTTGCTGTATTCAGTTAGTTCCTAGAAGTTTCTGTTGTGACTGTTTCGTGGATTCTTCGGGAGTTTTCTACACAATCACATGTGCGAATGAAGACAGTTTTCTTTCTTTTCAGATGAATACCTTTGATTTTCTTTTATTTCTTTATTCTACTTACTGGGACTTTGTGTATGATGCTGAATACGAGTGGTAAGATATTATTCTTGAATGGTCTCAATCTTAAAGGGAAAGTTTCAGTTTTTCATTAAACAGAATGCTAACTATAGACTTCTTTTTTACAGAAGTTTTTTACCAAGTGGATTACGTTCACTTCTACTCACAGTTAGCTGAGAATTGTTATCATGAGTAGTTGTAGATTTTGCCATATTTTTCTCCATCAATGGATGTAACCATATGATTCTTTTAAGCCTATTGTTAGGTTGGATCACAGTAATTGATTTTGAAATGCTAAAACAACTTTGCATGCTTGTGATAAATTCCATTTGGTCATGGTGTATATTTCCTTTCATACATTATTAGATTTAACTTACGAACACTTTGTAATGTCTTTGGTTTTGATATTAATATTGACATCATATAATGCATTGGAAAATGTTCCTTCAGCTTCTACTTTCTGAAGAGATTCTGGAGAATTGGTATCATTTATTCCTAAATGTTTGGTAGAATTCATTGATGAGATAGTCTGGCTTATTGTTTTCTTCTCTGAACTTTTTAATTACTCCAGTGAAATTTTGTTCATAGACATAGAGGTATCTCTAAGTTTTATGTTTTAGAAGAATTGACTAATTTCATCTAAGTTATGATATTTGTGCACAGATTTATTCATAGTATTTCTTTATCTTATTAATGTCCAATGAACCCAGTATTTGTAGCAGCTCTTTCAGTTTCAGTTGTGATGTTGGTGATTTGTGCCTTCTCTCCTTCCCCCCCCCACCCCCTGGATAGCCTGGCTAGAGGTTTACCAATTTGGTTTATCTTTCAAAGAACTAGCTTTTGGTTTCATTGATTTTCTCCTGAGTTCCGTTTTATTTTTATTATTTCTTTTTTGCTCGTTGCTTATGCTTAAATTGGTTTTCCTGAGGAAGTTAGGTTATTGATTTTAAATCTTTCCTTTTATACTATATGTATTCAATGCTACAAATTTTCCTTAATTACTGCTTTTGCTGCATCTCACAAAATTTGAAGACATGTATTTTCATTTTATTCAGTTCATAACATTTTAAAATTTATCTTTAAACTGTGATTTTGGCTTATGCGTTATGTAGAAGTGTGTTGTTTAATTTCTAAATATCTGGTGATATTTCTGCTTTCTGTTACTGATTTGAATTCTAAATCCATTGCTATCTATAAACATACTTCGTATGATTTCTATTTCTTTCACATGTATTAAAGTGTATTCTATGGTTCCAAATGTAGTCTATCTTGTAAATGTTCTATGTGAGACTGAGAAGAATGTATATTCTGTTGTTTTCGAGTGGAGTTTTCAATAAATGACAGTTAGATCAAGTTGGTTGATAATGTTCAGATCAACTATAGCTTTACTTATTTTTTGTGGGCTTGGTTTATTAATTACTAATGGGAGTATTAATTAATTACTAATAGGGATATTAATTAGTTACTAATGGGGTATAATATCCAACTATAACAATGAATTTAAATATTTATCCTTTCAGTTTTAATTTTTTGAATGTTTTATTGATTATGTTATTACAGTTGTCCCATTTCCCCCCCTTTATTCCCCTCCACCCTGAACACCCCCTCCCACCCACATTCCTCCCCTTTAGTCCATGTCCATGGGTCATATATCTATAAGTTCTTTGGCTTCTACCTTTCCTATACTATTCTTACCCGAGCCCCCATCTATCTTCTACCCACCATCTATGCTACTTATTCTCTGTGCCTTTCCCCCCCCTCTCCTCCTCCCACTCCCCTGTCCATAACCCTCCATCTGATCTCCATTTCTGTGGTTCTCTTCCTGTTCTAGTGGTTTTCTTAGTTTGCTGTTGTTTTTGTTTTAGGTGTGGTTGTTAATAATTGTGAGTTTGCTGTTATTTTACTGTTCATATTTTTTATCTTCTTTTTCTTAGATAAGTCCCTTTAACATTTCATAGAATAAGGGCTTGGTGATGGATGATGAACTCCTTTAACTTGACCTTATCTGAGAAGCACTTTTATCTGCCTTTCCATTCTAAATGAAAGCTTTGCTGGATAGAGCAATGTTGGATGGAGGTCCTTGACTTTCATGACTTGGAATACTTCTTTCCAGCCCCTTCTTGCCTGTAAGGTCTCTTTTGAGAAATCAGCTGACAGTCTGATGGGAACTCCTTTGTAGGTGACTGTCCCCTTATCCCTTGCTGCTTCTAGAATTCTCTCCTTCATTTTAATCTTGGCTAATGTAATTATGATGTGCCTTGGCGTGTTCCTCCTCGGGTCCAACTTCTTTGGGACTCTCTGAGCTTCCTGGACTTCCTGAAAGTCTATTTCCTTTGCCAGATTGGGGAAGTTCTCCATTATTTGTTCAAATAAGTTTTCAATTTGTTGCTCTTCCTCTTCTCCTTCCAGCATCCCTATAATTCGGATGTTTGAGCATTTCAAGATGCCCTGGAGGTTCCTAAGCCTCTCCTCATTTTTTTGAATTCTTGTTTCTTCATTCTTTTCTGGTTGAATGTTTCTTTCTTCCTTCTGGTCCCCATCGTTGATTAGAGTCCCAGTTTCCTTCTCATTACTATTGGTTCCCTGTACATTTTCCTTTATTTCACTCAGCATAGCCTTCATTTTTTCATCTAATTTGCAACCAAATTCAATCAATTCTGTGAGCATACTGATCACCAGTGTTTTGAACTGTGCATCTGATAGGTTGGCTACCTCTTCGTTGCTTGGTTGTATTTTTTTCTGGAGCCTTGATCTCTTCTTTCATTTGGGCCTTTTTTGGGGGGGGGGGTCTCAGTGCACCTGTTATGTAGTGAGGGGCAGAGCCTTAGGTGTTCACCAGGGCAGGGCAATCCATGTCACTGCTTTGTGATGTTGTATGTGGGTAAGGGGTCTGAGAGGGAACAATGACGCTTGCTCCACTCTCTGCCGGATTTCAGTCACTTCCCTCGCTTCCCACAAGCAAAGAGGGCCCTTCTGATACTTATTCCCATATGGGTGTGCTTGTGTATGATCTAAGACCCTGTGGGTCTCTCCAATGAACTCTCCTGTGAGGCTGGGAGTTTCTCCTGCTGCCACCTCAACCCCCACAGGTGTTTCCAATCAGTGGTTTGAGGCTTTATTTTCCCACGCTGCAACCCCAGGTTGTGTGGTCCATCTCACTCCCCAGGTGTTCCTCCTGGTTTATCTCCATATGAATGTGGGACTGCCCACTCCACCAGCCGCTGCCTTGCCTGCCTCAGTCCTCCACTGCTGCTTTGCCACAAGTCCTCTCTGCCCAGCTGCTCATCTCGGCCCCTCCTACCGGTCTGGATGGATGTTTCTTCTTTAACTCCTTGGTTGTCGGACTTCCACACAGTTCAATTTTCTGTAAGTTCTGATTGTTTTTTGTTTTAAAATTGCTGTTGTCCTTCTTTTGGTTGTGCAAGGAGGTAGTGTGTCTACCTATGCCTCCATCTTGGCTGGAAGTCCTACTTTCATTTTTTAAATAAAATATTTTAGTGCTGTTTTTAGGTTACAGACAACTTCAGGATTCTTGGAAAATTGTCTTATTAAAGAATTGACCCCTTTGCCATTATGTAATGTCCTTTTTCTCACTGATGATTACCCTTGTTGTAAATTCTGCTTTCTTGAAAATTCATATAAGTATTCTAGCTTTCTTTTGATTAGTGTTAGCACAATATATCTTTTTTACTTACTTACTTTTAACCTATCTGAATTTTTATAATTAAGGCAATTTCTTGTAGTTAACATAATTGGGCCTTTTTAAAATAAAATTCATCCTGATAATCTTTTTAATTGGTGTATTTAACTTTGACCATATTTAAAGTAATTATTGATATAGTTAAATGAATTACATCGTATTTGTGATGTTTTTAATTCATTGGTTCATTCTTTGTTCGTTTTATTTCTTTGGCTTCTCTAGTTTTAATTGAACATTTAGTATAATTTTATTTTATCTATATTCTTTTATTTTTTTGAATTCATAAGGTATTTTATTTTTATTTTTTAATTTTTTAATATGTTTTATTGATTATGCTATTACAGTTGTCCCATTTCTCCCCTATCATTCCCCTCCACCCTACACATCCTCTCCCACCCACATTCCCCCCTTCAGTTCATGACCATGTGTCGTAAGTTCTGTAGCTTCTACATTTCCCACACTGTTCTTGCCCTCCCCCTGTCTATTTTCTACCCACCGTCTATGCTACTTATTCTCTGTACCTTTTCCCCCTCTCTCCTCCTCCCACTCCCCTGTTGCTAACCCTCCATATGATCTCCATTTCTGTGGTTCTGTTCCTGTTCTAGCTGTTTGCTTAGTTTGCTTTTGTTTTAGGTGTGGTTCTTAATAGCTGTGAGTTTGCTGTCTTTTCACTGTCATATTTGTATCTTCTTTTTCTTAGATAAGTCCCTTTAACATTTCATAGAATAAGGGCTTGGTGATGATGAACTCCTTGAACTTGACCTTATCTGAGAAGTGCTTTATCTGTCCATCCATTCTAAATGACAACTTTGCTGGATAGAACAATTTTGGATGTAGGCCCCTGCTTTTCAAGATTTCAAATATTTCTTTCCAGCCCCTTCTTGCCTGGAAGGTCTCTTTTGAGAAATCAGCTGACAGTCTATGCCTCCATCTTGGCCGGAAGTCTATTTTATCTATATTCTTTTAAAATATTAGTGGCTGTCATAGAATTTGCAATATTTTTAAACTAATTTAAGTCCTCTTTTGAGTAACATTATACAGCTTCATTGTAATGCATGTAATTTATGAATATTTCTAATTTATCTCTCTCATACTTTTTGTATTGCTGTTATTCATTTATCTATATGCTATCATCATCTAATACTTTTTATTATTTTTTATTTAAATAGAGATATATTTTAAATCAGTTAAGAACAAAAGTAGTTTTATTTATTTTTTTATTTCTTAATTGTTTGTTTAGCAAGAGAAACCTTTCCTTAGCTCAAATATTCATGTTTTATAGTTCAGGAACACAGGTTGGTGACAAACTTTCATGGAATTCAACCCAAAGTAATTCTTTACATTCCAAGATCACTTTGCACTCAGAAAGATACAGCCTTCCTCATCTCCTCAAAATCTTTCCTGGAATCATAATTTCTGTAGAAATCTGCATCATATGCCTTCTTTTGTTGTTCAGCCACATCAAACTCATAGGAAGCTGCCACCCCAGAGATACAAGGATAGCTCCAACAATATGAAATCACAGATGCTTGTTCAGGAGCCACTCACCTAAGGTATGGTCAAAATTCTGGAAGACATGGTTGTTGTATTCTTCTCAGCACCAACGTCCTTCCTGACCAAGAATAAAAAGTTTTAATTTACCTTCACTTTTTTTCCCTCTTATATTCTTCCTTTTTTCTGTAGATCTAAGTTTCTGACCCACTTGTATGTCATTTTCCCTCTCATGAAAGCCTTTGTAGAGCAGTTCTTCTGGCTATAAGTTCTGCCCACTTATATCTGTTTGAGACAGTCTATTTGTCCTTTACATATAATTTTTTTAATATTTTATTTTATTTGTTTTTAGGGAGGGGAAGGAAGGCAGAAAGAGAGGGAGAGAAACATCAATGTGTGGTGGCCTCTTGTGCACCCCCTACAGGGGACTCAGCCCTCCAAAGACTGAATAATATTCATATGTTCATATGACTATTACATATAATATGTATATCTCACATATCACATTTTCTTTTTCTTATCCATCTATCAACATTTGGGTGGTTTCTATGTTTTGGGTATTGTGAATAATGCTGCATTGAACACGGGAGTTCCAATATTTCTTTGATGTCTGAATTTCAATTCCTTGATATTCAGGGTAAGGCAAAAGTAGGTTTACAGTTGTGAGTATGAAAAACACAGTGTTTATTCTTTTATTATTATCTATTAAGTATTGTAATATTTTCTATACAAACAACTGTAAACCTACTTTTGCCTCACCCTGTATACCCAGAAGTGGGATTGCTGGAATATAGGGTATTTCTATATTTAATTTTTTGAAGAATATCTATACTGTTTTTCACAATGATTGTATTAATTTTCATTCCTATCAATGGTACACAAATGTTTCCTTTATTTGACATCATTGCCAACAATTATCTTTAACTTTCTGGCAATAGACATTCTAACAGGTATAAGGTGAGATCACATAATAGTTTTGATTTGCATTTCCCTGATGCTTAGTGTGATGTTGAGCACTTTTTGATGTACCTGTTTGCCATTCTTATTTCTTCTCTGGAAAAGTGTCAGTTTAGATCCTTCACTTATTTTTAATCAGTTATTTATTTATTTTATTTTGCTGTTGAGCTATATAAGTTTTTAAAAATATTACTTTGGATATTAATCCTTTATCACATACATAGTTTACAAATATTTTCTCCATTCCACTGGTTACTTTTTCATTTTGTTGACTTTTTTTTTTTTTTCCTGTGATGAAACATTTTGGGTTGATGTAGTTTCATGTACTTGTTGTTACTATTGTTGCCTTTGCTTTCAGTGTGACTTTGGAAAAAAAAAAAATCACCAAAACCAATGACAAGGATCTTCTCCTCTTTGTTTTTTCTTTTAGGTGTTTCATACCTCATAAGTCTTTGATCCATTTCAAGTAAATTTTTGTGCATGGTGTAAGACAAGGGTCCAATTTAACTGTATCACATGTAAATATGCATTTTTCCAACATCATTTATTGAAGTGACTATCCTTTACCAACTGAACATTTTGGGGGGCTTTGTTTAAAATTAGTTGATTATATATGCATGAATTAATTTCTGAGTACTCTATTCTGTTCCATTCATCTATGTATCTGTTTTTATGTCAGTACCATATTCTTTTGACTACTATAACTTTGTGATATAGTTTGAAATAAGGAATTATGATGCCTCCAGCTTTGTTCTTGCTCAAGACTGGCTTAGTTATTTGAGGTCTTTTCAATTAAACTCTATATGAATTTTATAATTGTTTTCAATTTTTGTGAAATAGTCCATTTGAATTTTGATGGGAATTTTATTGATTCATGGATTACTTTGGATATTATGGTCATTTTAACAATATTAATTACATTTTTTGGTCTTCTTTAATTTTATTCATCAATGTTTTATAGTTTTCAGTGTATAGATTTTTTATTTCATTAAACTTATGGCTAAGTATTTTATTCTTTTTAATGCTATTGGAAATGGGATGGTATTTTAAATTTTCTTCGATAGTTAATTATTAGTGTATGAAATTGAAACTGATTTTCACATGTTGATTTGGTGGAGTCTGTAGGATTTTCTATACATAAGATCATGTTACCTGCAAAGAGATATGGTTTTACTTCTTACTTTCTGATATGGATTCTATTTATTTATGTATTTATTTATTTATATATGTATGTATTTGTTTGTTTCTTTTCTTAGCTAAATGCTTTGCTTAGGACTTCCAATGCTAGGCTGCACTGAAGTGGTGAGAGTAGACGGCATTGTCTTTTTCCTCAGCATTTCACTATGAGCCTAATGGAAGCTGTAGGCTTGTTTGACCTTAGTTATGTTCAGGTACATTTCTTCTACACCTAACTTCTTGAGAAATTTTACCCTGAAAGAATGTTGAGTTTTTTTCAAATACTTTCTCGCATCTTTTTTCTTAATGTATACATTTATCACTATAAACTTTTCTCTTGAAACTACTCTTGTGGAATATTATAGGTTTGGGTATGTTGTATTTTTATTTATATTTGTCTCAAAAATTTTTTTATTTTATTTTTTATTTCTTCCTTGACTCATTAATTGTTCAAGAATATGTTCTTTAATTTCTCTATGTTTGTGAATATTTTTGCTTCTCTTCATTTTTTGATTTCTTTTTTCATACCACTGTAGTTGAAAAACATACTTGGTATAATTTCAGTCTTTTTAAATTTGCTAAAACTTGTTTTGCAGGTGAATATATGGCTTATACTGAGAAGATTCTCTGTGTGCTAGAGAGGAATGTGTGTCTGCTGCTGTTTGATGGAATGTTCTGCATATGTCTGTTAGTTTTATTAGATCTAAAATATAGTCCAGTCCAGTGTTCCCTTATTATCTGTGGTTTGAATATTCTATTCATTGTCAAAAATGTCTTATTAAAGTGCCCTACTATTGTGATATTGCTGTTTATATCTTCCTCCTGATCTGTTAATATTTGATTTATTTATCTTAGGTGTTTCTGATGCTAGCTGCATACATATTTACAATTGTTGTATCCTTTTATGAATTGACTTCTTAAATGTCTTTTTCCATCCCTTCACTTTCAGCTTGTGTATTCTTAGATCTGCAGTGACTTTATTGTTGGTAGCCTGTAGTTGGGTGATTTTCTAAAATTCATTTAGTCACTGTCTATCTTTAATCGGAAAATTTGGTCCACTTACGTTTAATTATTGATAGGTAAGGATTTATTATTGACATTCAAAAATTGTTTTCTGGCTGTTCGATAGTTCTTTCTGGGGCCCTCACTGTGGAAACCTGTGGGAGCCCAGGAAAGCCAGGGCCGCCCCCTTCAGACTGAAGTCCAGGCACTTTCCACTTTCACGCTGCTCCACGCTCGACTCCCAAAAATATATCAAAATTGCGAATTTTCCTGTCAGTTAATAATGTGATTTCTTTTCTTTCAGAAGCAAAATCTCAGCTGCTGTATCTATTCGGATAACACTTGTTTTCAGATTTCAGAGTTGGTATATTTATTTATTGTTTGGGCAGCTAGTTCTTTAGAAATATTATTTCCTTTACACTTTATGCAAGTCAACTTTTCCTTTATTTCCTAAATATTTCTGTTTTTGAGGTTTTTTTAGGCTTCCCATTGAATGTGTAGGGGTTTTTTTCAACTATAAAGTGTAGGTAAAAATACTCAAAAGAGGCAGTACAGTTCTGAAAGGAAATTCATATAATTTGGAAATTACAGATGTTCCATGTAGTGAACATGGAACAAATCTTATTTATTTATCTTTTGAATCTTTAGCACCTAATATGAAACCTAGCATCTGGAGCCTTGGAAACTTCCATAGTCATGAATTTTATGAGACCAAGGAGACACACGTGACTAAACAATGACAATGATAAGTAAATGTGAGATAGCTATAAGTAAGTGTGATGAGATCACAGTTGCTCTAGGAGCTTATTAGAGAAGCATATAAAGGGCATGATATCACATGAGATTACCAATGACAGGACAGTTTAAAGACATGACAAGGGGTCAGTCGTGTGACTAATATACCCTAGAACTATTTGAAGTAAAAGAACACATGGGAAACCATACAGAAAAGAAAGTATATGACATGTCTGTAGTATCTAGGGACCTGGAGCAGTTTGGAGGTAAAGGGTGCGTTGGGTGAGGGGAATGAATCAGGAGAGGACGGTCATGAGACTGGGTTGTAAAGGGCCTCTGAGATTCTGCAGAAAAACACTTGCCTTTGCTCTTAAAAGGAAAGATTTTAGAGAAGCTAGTGAAAAAATACTCAGTTTGAATTTACAAGTATCACTCTGACAAGATTGTTATGTATTAATTTCCTCCCAAAAAAATGCTAGAAGAAAGGAGGAAGGCCCCTTCTATAGTAATGCAGGCTGGTAACAAGAACCTGACCTACAATGAAATGAGCCAGGAAGAATGGAGAGGAAGAGAGGTTCGGGTCACATTTGGGAGGCAGTTGTTAGCACCTGAAGATGGGTAAATTTAGGGGCTGAAGAGGAGGGTGACTTCTTAGAGGAACTGTGGCAGGGGGTGGGGTTGCAAGGTCAGTTTGAATTCATAGAAATGTGTGTGAGCTCTTCCCAGGATGCGTGTTCTGGAGTCCTGGGTGGACTTGATATTCCCAGGCTAGAGTTCCTCATCCACAATAGAGATACCCTCTATTATTATTGCAAGTAATTTTAGGGGCCCATGGCAAAATCTCAGAACATTTACCATTTTTCAAAAATTTCCATGTGCCTGTGGAGTGCCTACACACAAATCCTGTACACATTAATGTGTCTTCCTGGTCCCCCAACTTTACTTTTTGTCTTACTGCCTGTAGCATGGCAGACATTGTTGTTGGTTAACCCGGTGCTCAGTCCCAAGCACCTCTCCCTTGTTGTCGCTGCCTCCACACAGAGGATGGAAAAGTTACCTGTGCAGTTTATCCTTCCTACTGCAGGAACAGCCATGTGGTACAATTTTAGGCAACTGTACAAAAAAATCTTATGGGTCTTCTTCTTTTTAATAAATAGGGCAATTTCAGTATTGTCCGTTTACCTCATTTTCCTGCCTTGATAAATACCTGGAGTTGGAATAGTTATCTTGGGTTATGAGAATCCCAGAGAATTGATATTATTGAGCTGGTAATCAGTTCCAGGGACTCTTGACTTGTTATTTCTGAGGAGAAAACCCTGCCATGTGTTGAAGTCATGTATTGAGATTTCTGTTGACTGTAGCTGTGTGCCATCCTCAACAATGAGGAGCCAGTGTGGAGCTTCAGGTGCAACATATCACTTCTAAGACTGAAATATTCAACCCCATGCAAGTAACCAAATTCACTCATAACCCCCCCCCCCCCCACACACACACCCTCAGAAACAGTCCCTGATGCTGAGGGACATATGCAATAAAATATGTACCAAATTCACTGATCAGATTCTCCAATTTCCCTAAATACATAGGTGAACTAGATATAATGGAATTAAGAAAAATCAGCTCTAATATCTTAACTGGAAATGTCTTGTAACTAGAATAATCTGGGAACCAATGGTGGGGGAAGGGAGGTATTACATAATTATATACCTGTCATTATTTATCAAGGTTCACTGATATACCCCTATTCTCTGAAAATCATTTTAATTTAAAGAAAGAAGAAAATCAAACCTGAACAACTTCTAATTAATTATTTAAGTCCCTGTCACTGGCATAATGCAAGCAGAAGCTGGGTGTTCCTTTAAAAAGGTGATCTTAGAAGATGCATGTATCAGTTATCTTTGTCATGATAATGCTGCATAATAAATTATCCTAAAATGCATTGGCTTAAAAAGTGTTCATTATTTTCCATGAGCCTACAGGTGAGGTTCACTGTGTGCCTAGTGTATCGGGGATCTCACTTGTGTCTGTGGTCAGCTGCAGATCAGCCAGGCAGCCATGCTCATCTCTGCTGGGATTTCTTACGGTTCTGAGACCTTCGGCCAGACTGACTCAACTCTGTGTCATATAGTCTCATCCTCCAGCAAGTGGCCTTAAATTTGTTCTCCTGTGGAAGCCATGGACCAAGAGAAAAAGTGAAAGTGCGCCTAAGGTGGGAACTGGCTCAATGTCTGTTCCATCACATGCTATTGGCCGAAGGAAGTGATGAGGCAGCCTTGACACAAGAAGTGTTGGGATGAAGAGTCTTCACCTCATGATTGGAGGAGCTGCAATGTTATACTGAAAGGATGTGGATACAGGGAGGGATGGTGGAGAATTAGACTATTTTTTAATCACTATAATTTGCAATTACACATCTGAATGGAGGACTTGAATTAGATGACATATAGAGCTCCGTCTAGTTTAAAGAAACTTAAACTTGAAAGGAATTATTGACTCTTTTGTCTCAGAATAATGTTCCATGAAAGATATTTACCCTCCAATGCCTCTAGTAAAAGTAGTTGTTGATTTCAATACTTCAGGAGGCATGTCTAGGTGTATCAGTTTGCTGCTCTGAATAGCAGACACCATGATGGAATTGTGTACGGAAGAGATTCACAGGAAATGCCTGTGAAGACAGGGACAGCTTTCAGACTATGAGGCTGATTAGATACCTGTGCAAAGAAAGAGGGAAGGGTGGACTGGTAGAGAGAACCTCAGACCTCAGTGCAGTTCTGGGATGTTTTGGCCATGCCAATCTGTATGAATAACTCATTCAATTATCTCTGATGTGCTCAGTTGTTGTTGGCTGGGAGCAGCCTAGGCGAAGTGTGGCTTTGTGGGGCATGCAGGTGTAGTCTAGGTGTGCCAGCAGGAGGCGATTGGTTCCCTGTGTTCCCTGCATCAGGCCCTCTTGAGGGGAGATCTGAGTAGAGTGGGTCCACCCCATGTACCATAAAAAGAAAGTATAAAAATAGTAAGTGTTCAAAACTTTTTGAAGCCAAATTATTTCTGTGTCGGTCATACTAATGTAATCAGACCCAAGGCACTAGGCTCCTGAGATGGACACCTGAATTGTCAATGGAGGGCACCACTCACAGGAAATGCTATTCTTATTTGTTATGGGTGGAACTAAACATCTCTCCAAGCAGGCTCTCTTGGGGATCCCTCCACATCCCATGAGTATCATGTATTCCTATTACTTAGGCAGTGCTCTCCACAGTGCCTCCCACCTACTGTCCATTTACCAAACACTCATACTTCAAGGTTGAGGCTGAGTCCCCACATGTATGATTACTCTAACAACTGATCACCTCCAAACACCTGAGGAGGTGTTACCATATCGCTGTTCACCACTGAATGCATCTACTCTTACAATATTAGCTAGGTTGCCATGCCATTTAAAACTTAGGTCATAGAAAAAGTTCAACATAGTTATGAATAATAGACATTCCAAGAACATAATATAGGTGTTTACATTTATTATTTGAATTCTTCTTATGAAACAAGGCTGGACATTTTAATAAAATAATCTCAAAGTAGAAATAGAAAAAAAAAACTTAGGTTATTTGAGAACAGAAACTATAAACTATCTCTTTTTTTAAAAGATTTTATCTATTTATTTTTAGAGAAGGGGAAGGGAGGGAGAAAGAGAGGGATAGAAATATCAATGTGTGGTTGCCTCATGCATGCCCCCTACTGGGAACCTGGTCTGCAACCCAAGCATGTGCCCTGATTGGGAATCAAACCAGTGATCCTTTGGTTTGCAGGCCATCATTCAATCCACTGAGCCACAGAAGCCAGGGCTATAAACTATCTTTTACTTAATTTTTTCAGTAGATAATTTTTTAATTTTTTCAATTACAGTTTGTAACCAATATTATTTTTCAGTAGTTTCAGATGTACAGTACAGTAATTAGAAAATTAGGACCCTGGCTGGTGTAGCTCAGTGGATTGAGCGCGGGCCTTCGAACCAGAGGATCGCAGTTCGATTCCCAGTCAGGGCACATGCGTGGGTTGCAGGCCAGTTCCCAGCAGGGGATGTATGAGAGGCAACCGTACATTGATATTTCTCTCCCTCTCCCTCTCTCCTACCCTTCCCCTCTAAAGATAAATAAATAAATAAATATTTTTAAAAAAATAGAAAATTAGGTACTTTACAGAGTGGGTCCCCCAATGTTTCAAGTACCCACCTGGCCCCATACATGGTTATCATGGTGTTATTGACTATATTCCTTACACTGTAATTTACATCTCCTGGAACTTTTAGATCACAACTTTTGTAATTTCTCTTTTCTTGTTGTGTTGAGTAATGTGGAGAGAGAAATGGGAATTGGGTGGAAAGCCAGCTTGCTTTAAAGATATGCTCAGCTAAAACAGTAAAGGTATGTGATGCAGTGATAGAAAAGTAAATAGTACTCAATGTCATGAAATTCCAAATCTTCGGAGTTTGTTTATCTGCAGATACAGTCTGTGTACCACTTTCAGGCACAGTGAGACTATATGGGGAGTATCTATGAGGTTTTGGGAGTCAGTAAGTCTCCCTCCCCTAGGATTTCTGATTTCCACACCCCTGTTTATTCTAGCTCAGATTTGTGACAACACTCTGTCCCCATTATCATCACCATATCAGTCGGATTGTTCTCACATCCTCCTAGCTGACTTCCCTGATTGTATTCCAATCTCTCATTTACCTGCATCCAGAGTCAATTTATAAAATCATAAATAGAATTGTCATTTCTCAGTGCGAGACAACAGTTGATTAGAAATATGGTAACGTTCTAATTCCAGATATTCCGCATGTGATTTTCTTTCTTTTGGAAATGTTCAGAGTTTTCTTCATGTATTGTATTTTAACTCGGTGGTCCTTGTAAGTCTAGAAACTCATTACTTCAGCTGTGGAAACGTTATTGTATTAATGCTTTTATAAGAGTCTTCTTCATTTTCTTTGTTTTTAAATCCTTCTATATTGAGCCTCTAGTTTTCTTACATTTTAATCCTAATTTTCATCTCACAATATTTTCACTGGGATACAGACTTACTACAATGGTAGTCCCCAAACCTACCTGTGAGGGTTATGATTTTAAAACCACTTAATCCCAGGGCCTATTCCAGCAACTTTCAACTTTTTTCATCTCGTGGCACACATAAACTAATTACTAACATTCTGTGGCACACCAAAAATATATTATATTTTTGCCAGTCTGACAAAAACGTAGGTAAAATTTTGATTCGTTCACACCGAATGGCTATTGTGTGTCTCTGTCTGTTTCTGTCTGTTACATTTCTGTCTGACAGTCTGCGGGAACAGAGGGCAGGGCCCCTGACTAAACAGCCAGGTGTTGCAGGTTTTAAACATTCTCGCAGCCCACAGGTTGAAAATCGCTGGTCTATTCTGATATATTTAACCTTTCAGTTAAGCGACAAACTATGGTAAGTTTTAATGTTTTTCTCTGGCTATCTCTTCAGTAGTTACACATGTCTCATCTCGAACTGATGGGCTTTCTAACAGTTTGACTTAAAAGTTCACCAAGCAATATGTTCGCATCATTTTTTTTCTTTAAATCAGTGAAATAAATTGGGTTGTTTAAAGTGAGGGTAAAATGCAATGTAATACAAATTTAGAAAGTAGGTCAGGCCCTACTTCTGTGTCAGGGATAAAAAATGAATTTAAGATTCAGAAAGGGAATCATCAGTAATTGACACAGAGAGAGAAGTCCCTCAAGTCACAGTCATTTTTCTTTCCATTATGGAATTTAGGAATGCTAATCAACAGATAAACTCTAGGGAAGGTAAGTAACTTCAGTTTGTTCACTGTTGAATTTACAAAGAGTAACAAGATTTTTTCAAGTATAGTCAGTAAGAGAATAAAAGAGCGAGGCCGGCAAGGAGACCAGTGGTCAGGCAGCGCGGGGTAATGGGAAAATCTCTGGGCTAGCAACTGAGTTTAATTCTGGTCCAGCACTTGTGACCAAGGGTCAGACGTAAAGGTGAGATTGTGTAAAACTACAGTGTCTGCCTGTGGAAACTGTATGTTAACACAGAATATGTTAACAAAAAATGTGAAAAGAAAATTAGATCTGTGACATCTTTGAGAAGTATACATTTTATTAAAAATGAACAATTATTGTGACTGACAAACTATTTCATTTTACAATGAGTAATATAGAAATGACCATTACATTCTTTTTATTTATCTTTTTTCTGATTAGGAAACTCTCTAAATGAAAGTGAAGGATCTGAATTAGATTAGAAGTGCATAAATTTGGGCCCACCAAACATAAAAAATTTTGCTCAGAGTTTACAAGGACCTGTTCTACGTGGAGAGAAACTGATGTCCTCAAAGGCTGCAGTGACTTTTTCAAGAGTAGAGGGTAAATATATATAATGAACTTCACAAACTGAACATTATTCTATTATTCTTTGTGTTCTCAATTGTTTATGGTGATATAGAGATAATCTTACCTAAGGCAGAAACAGGTAGTATTATGAGCTTTGAGGGTTACTTCTTGAAATAACTCAGAAATAAAAGAAGTGTTGTCAGTGAATGGAAAGCATTCGTAGAGAGGATGCAAGATTTCCTCTATGCACTATGCCCACTTGGCTGGCATCGTTAAGATCCTGTGTGGCTGCGAACAAGTAGATTGGCTCTTTAATAGACTTAGGTTAATCATTACTTTCTGAACCATTCCTCAAGGGGAACAGAATATAGTTAGAACATTAGAGTGTTTGTGACCTATGCCCTTGTGTCTTTCCACTGACTGTTCCCTCTGGAAAGTGTTCTTTACCTTTCACCCGGTCTTCGCACCTTGGAAACTCAGTGCAAGTGCCATTCCTCAGAGAGGGCTTTACTGATCTGTTCTTTGGGGTTTCAGTGGAAGTCTCTATGTTTCCACCCTTCACTGGCATAGTAAGTTACTTATTACTCTACCTGAAAATTGTGGGTCATTGGTCTGGGTCTTCCCATGGACCATGCAGGCAGAAGGGCAGGATCTTTCATCATTGTTTTCCCGGTTGCCAGCATACTACTTGCTATGCTAGCTATTCTTACTAAAATAATGAAGTAAAAAGAATTTATAATTGGAAGGCCTGATTTTGAGCCCCAGTTCAGCTCCCTTCTGGGGAAATCAATTAGCCTCTCAAGTTTATAGTTTTCTCGGTTTTCAGATGGGGATAATAATAACTTTGTTACACACTTATGGAGATGTAAAGGTGAGATCATGTAAAACTACTTTGTAAGCAGAAAAATGCTACACCAATACTACCACGGTTATTGTTCTGTGAAAGGAAAACCATGTTAGAACTTGGTCTCATTATACCAGTCAAATGCCCATATCAAATGCCTGTATATTTAAAAAAAAATTAAATCTCTCTAAAAACATGATTCCTAACTAAAATTACATTAAGAAACACAAAAACACAGACGCCCTGTGGTCCACACTGAGGGGAAGGGCATGTTGGGTTTTTGGAGAAGAGGGGTGGGGCCAGGGCAGAGTACATCTGTGGTGGACGTGGCTGCAGGGGGCCGGGGACAGAACAGACACAAGCGCGTAGCCTACTTTACTAATGTTTGGATGAGTGATTAGGAAACATACTTCTACAAAATGTATGAGTAAAGAAATTTTTATTCAGAAATCATTAGTGTACATCTCATGTTGTCTAAAAGCTAACATGTATAGAAAAACTGATTTTGAGGGTTTCCCCTTACTTTTGGTTATAGATTAAAAATGCCCAGCAACTTTTGGAGAAGATGAAATAAATTGCTGAGTGTGAGTTGTCCTTTCCTTTGTAATAGAATTATTTGTCAGTCTTAACTTACGTGGCAAGAGTCCCTGAGTAAAAGCCATTGGATGTGTATGTATTCAGAAAGTAATTCTCAAGTAGAGCTAAAAAAATGAAGAATGACATTTATTTTATTTATATAAAAAACAAAGCCAGGACTTCTGCTTCTGGGAAAGATGAAGAATTTTATAGCAGACCAATGTGCTCACTGGAAAATGTTCCCACTAAAATCAACTAGAACGTCAGATAAACTATAATTGTTTAAATATTTAATAAGTGTCAGAGAACTGTAGAACTATGAGAACTAAAGAGTAAAATTTTAGGGGAAGGAAACTTCTAGCTAGTAAAATTAGGATGTACAATTCTCTATGTTGACATTATCTTTTCCTGGGCTCGAGCTGAGTGTTGTGAACCGTTCCTGGTGCAGACTATGCAGCAGTGATTGTGGCAGCCGTGAGAGTCTGAGTGACAGATTTGGAGATATGAAAGTCCTCCAACAGATGGCCAATTTCCCTTTTAATGCATTTGGTGAACTTTGCCAAGGACAGGAAGTGAAGGAACAAGCCCAAATTCCATAAAAGCTGAGTGGAATTTCCTGCAGCCCCCTGCTACTTAGAAAACAAATACTAGGGACGGGGAACCTGAAGGTAAGAGATGACACACTGCGGAGGAGTAGTGGATGCTGAGCTCCAACTTCTTCCCTGAAGGCCTGGGCAGATCCGGGTACAGCTGTAATCTGAGAATCTAGGCCTGACCTCCAAGAGAGGACCATTGATATAGACCGGAAACCCAACAGAGCTTTTGTTATTCACTGGGAATTGGAGTGATAAATTTAGAAACTTGAAGGACTTTAAACACAGCTGTTCTCCTTCTCAAGAGTATTGTCAAGTTGCCATGCTATGTGGGAAGGGAGGCTAAAGAGCTCAGCTGAAAACCTCTGCAAACTGGAGCAGAAATTCCTGCAGTTTTTCATTTCTGCGGAGACAAAGAATCACAATGGCCGTAACTGAAAGCACTGAAGGGCCACGTCCTAGGAACAGGCACAGAAAAGAACTTGGCTGGGCCTTCACACAACGGCAAATCAGCTCTGGCCAAGACAGTGTGGGTCAGAGTGATCGGTCTCATTCTAATTATCAAGCAAAGGAAAGAGGGATGCCTCATTTGTGGAAGATAAAATAATTTGAGCCATCTACAGATTTTTACCCCAGTATTTGGCATTCAATTAAAACTTATAAGGCATGTGAAGAGATTAGAATATAGGGCCAAACTCTAAGACACAAAATAAACAGTAGAAGCAAACCAGCAAGTAGTCCAGATATAGGAGTGAGCAGACAAGGTCCTTAAAATAAATGTGATTATTCTAGATACATTCAAGGAAATATAGGAAAATGGAAAATAGAATGTAGAATTTTATTGTAAAGTTGGTATTCATATAGAAAATTAAGTAGACATCATTGAACTGAAAAAATACAAATACAATTGGAATTGACAATTTTAACAGCAAACAACCTACTAGAAGCCAGAAGAGTAAATAGGAAGAACAGTCAACAGAAAGTATCCAAATGAAACATGGAGAGAAAAATGAGTTTAAAAAAATGAAACAGAGTATAAGAGACATGTGGGTCATGCTCGAAAAGTATTATGTATACATAATTAGAATTCAAGAGGTACAAAAATATGGAAATGAGCTGTTTTTAAAGAAATAATAGCTGAAAAATTTACAAAAGTGATCTAAAAAATCAGCTCATGGCCTCAGATGGCTCAAGAAAAGGTAGTTTGAGACATATAAATTTAAAAATATTTAGGTACATCATGGCCAAATTGCTGAAAACCAAAAAGAAAGGAAATTTTAACATAAGTTAGAAAAAAAGGCACATTACTTTTGAAGGATCTACTGACCACTCACTTTTCTACAGAACTGATGGAGGTCAGAAGAAAGTGCAGTATCTCCAAAGTGCTGAAGCACGAATAACCAGCAATCTCAAATTCTACACCCAACAAGTGTGTCTTTTACAGATAAAGGTAAAAATAAGAACACATTCAGAATAAAACTGAGCAAATTCATCATCAACAAGCCTATATTTTGAAAAATACAAGAGAATTCTACAGGAAAAGTTATTGATTTCAATAAAACTATGAAAATGCATAAAATAATGAGAAGCACTGAAAAAGTAAACATGTGGCTAAATGTGAAGAAATATTAACTGTAGAAAATATTTGTAATGTCTTATGGATTTAAAATATACGTAGAATTAAAATGTGTGACAAAAATGATGTGAAAGGTGTTGCATTCACCGACGCGAGAAACAGATGTTCGGAAACTTTCAGGATTCAAAGGTGTTACTTTATCGGCCAAAAGTTTTAACCTGCACAGGGGCGAACTCTCAGAGTGTCCGGAGACACGATGCTCAGAAGAGCTGCAGACGAGAATCGCGCCTCACGCTTACAGCTAGGCCTTTTTATAAACACAAGCAAGCAAGCATTTCACAGAAACAGAAGTGGCTGTTAGCTATTGGCTATCTCTTGGCGCGCACAGGATCTATACATTGCAGGGTTTGGGGAATGGGAAATTTAAACCTAAACATCTCCTTAAATGGTAATCTGCCTCCAGTTCTTTGTTCTCTGTTCCTGGACAGCCAAATCTCACAGGGACAGTCCTTTAGCTATTTTCCTGGTTCCAACAAAAGGCATGGGGGGTAAATGGAGTTAAATTGTTGTAAGTGTTAGCATTATTGGGAAGTGATGAAAGGAATACTGATGCTATTTTGTATGAACTCAAGAATGCCTGCTACAATATAGAGAGTAACCATTTGGCTTATTTACCTCCATGTAATGGAACATTTACCTATATTTACCAGAATAAGTGTAACTGAACAAATGAAGTTTCGGCTGCATACCAAGACAAAAGCCAAACTCATGAGAGAAAAGAGAAGAGCTTTTATTCGGGTGCCACATAGCCTGGGAGAATGGTGGACTCCGGTCTCAAAGACCAGCCCCTGTTCCTGCTCAAGCCTGCCATTCCTAACGGTGATAGGGAGGGGAGGGTTCTTTCCTATCCAACTATCTTGCTAGCATTTGGCATTCATGGGGCCCTATCCATTCATCTTTCTAGCTTTCAATGAACTCAGTGTAAGAAACTTTCCCCTGCACCATCTTGGCCAGTGGAGGAAACTCCCTAGAAGCCAACTGACTGTACTAATATAAGGACATGCTTTATCTAGTCTAGGTTAGTCAAGATGGTTTTGTTCTGGAGGCTGGGAAGTCTATGATCCAGGTGGCAGCCAGGGCAGTTTTATTCTGAGGCCTCTCCTCTTGGCTTGTAGGTGGCCATCATCTTGCTGTGTGCTGTGACCTTTTCTTTGTGCATGTATTGGGAGAGAGAGCAAGGTCTCTGTTGTCTCTTCTTATAAGGGCACTAATCTCACCATAGGGCCCCCACCCTCATGACCTCATCTAACCCCAATGACCTCCCGAAGGTTCTTCTCCAAACACCATCACATTTGGAGGCAGGGCTTCGTAAGAATTTTGAGAAGACACAACATTCGGTACATAGTCACTGTTCAGGAGAAAGTAGTAACTGAAACTTCTGGCCAAATTATGATCCTTAAACTGGTCACTAGTTACATTGTTGGGAACATTGTAAAGATACAACAAATGTATATGGAGTAATCACTGTATGTATACACTTAAAATCTATGCATATTTTGGTAAATATGTTATAGTTTAAAAAATTGCTCAGAAAGCTATGTGATGCTCTTCTTGCATGCATTATAACTTCATGGTTGATTGCTTCTTTTTAGACTTAGGAAAAGTGCCAAGAAAAGTCTAAATCACCTTTGAATGATTCTCCCATTCTAAGAAGTTTTATTTTGCATTTCTCAAAAACTGATTGAGCCTTGCAAATATCAAGGCTCAAACATGATTTATTAAAAAAACTGAACATGATTTATAAAAATTCAGTACAAGCAATAAGTCTACTAACAGATAAAAATTTAAAAAATTAAAAGAACATGCAGGACTTAGCAGAAACTTAACTTCTGGGTGGCCTTTCTGCAAAATCCTCAATCATTCTGTTTTATAGACTGAATCTCCATAGTATGTCCTCACTATTGTGAGGAAAAGCACTGTGGAGCCAAGCAAACTGAACCTGAGTTCTGGCACTTCTTCAAAGTGATGCTTTTCTTGTAAAATTTTAAGTAGCTACTGCTTTTATTGTCCTTTTAGGGGGAAAGCCTTGAGTAGTGTAAGTTGTCCTTGACCTGTTTCATGGATATATGAGAGAAAAATGGAAGGAAACAGACTGCTAACTAAGTGATTTTTTTATACTGCAATTCCCATAAAAATTCTCTCAAAGGGCAGCTGAGAGGTGATGAGAGGGAATAAGCCAGCACCCTGGCTGCTGGTCTGGGGCTGTAGAACTTTGTCCTATTTTGTAGATGAAACATGCCCTGTTAGAATGATACTGGGTTTATGTTGTCCCACTTTTCAAACTGTTGTTTATAAGCTTTGTAACAAAGACTGCTAAATAAGTCTTCCTGCTTGGAATTAAAACATAATGCAAGAAGAGAGGCAATTTTCTTTTTCTTAATGACTTTGGCCCATGAGTTTAAAACAGTCTATTAATCACTAATCATATTTTCTAGATCACCAAGTAAATGTTTGCCATGGTGTAAATCTTGTATAAAGTGCAGATTCCCATAATCCTTTGGGATTATAAAATAATAAAACATCTTTAATATCTGATTTAGTACACTATGTTACCTCTTGAACTGCCTATGATGGTTCACTACAGTTTGTTTATATCTCCAAAATTGATTCTCTTTTCACCAGCTGCCCAGTTTCTGCCTCATCATTTACCCCTAGATATCCTCTAAAGCTTTCTCATTGGTTCAGTTATTGACCCTTCTGGGTCAGGGGCCCAAACCAAGGTCCTTCTGCCCAGTGTCATTCACACCAGTAGAATAAGACTGAGTTTGGTAAAGTAGAAGTGTTATTCTTTGATCAAGCAGTGGAGAAGGGTGATGTCATGCTCTAATGGCACCTTCTCCTCACCTGGGAGGGCCCTTCTGTGTTTAAATGCTGTGGAGTGGGAAGATTAAATTTCTTTAGGCATGTGCAGT
Organism: Glossophaga mutica; assembly: GCA_039655065.1. Taxonomy (NCBI): domain Eukaryota; kingdom Metazoa; phylum Chordata; class Mammalia; order Chiroptera; family Phyllostomidae; genus Glossophaga; species Glossophaga mutica. The sequence goes on from CM077311.1 coordinate 61,415,502, forward strand.
TATTCTTCTGTTGTACTCATCCCTTTTGAGCAAGATCCTTTTGGCACACAATGCCTCACCGCCCTCTCCGTTTATGAGCTTGGCACCTTGGTCTTTGTGGTCTGGAATTCATTTCAGTTCCTGTAAACAAACATAGCTCATAACATAGTTTAGGTATTGAGAAATGTTAGGGTCTTTGGATGATAGCCCAGTGATGGTTTCAATTTGCTTTTCTCTACCCGTGGCTCCTCCTTTCCTCCTCTAATGCCATTTCTGGGTCTACCTTTATAAAATGCACATCTGAGCATGCCACTCTCTTAGTTAAAATCCTTTCAACTTCAGTTTGGAGCATAATACCCTTTACTGTTGGGAATTTGCCCAATTACCCAGCCAAATGATCTTGGTCAATTCATCATAATCTCTGCATCTTGGTTCCCTCTTTTGCAAAACTAGGAAAATGAAGTTCCTATCTCATCGGGCACTGGCAAGAATTAAATAAGATAAAGAATTTAACAGACTCAGATCATGTCTTGAATGGAGTGAGCAAGACACTGGCTGTATCATTACTGTTTGTATCTCCTACCACTTCCGCCAAACCACTCCTTCCAATCTTACTGAACCTTGCTGCTTGCCCCATCAAATGTGCCTTTTTCATTCTCCCACACAAACCTCCCAATAACTATGAGTATTTACCTGGTACAATTCAGACACCAATTCTAATGTGCTTTTTTTTCTCTAACACATCAACAATTAACTCAGTTCTCCAAGGGTATGACTGGGTGTCCCACAAACTTAACTTGATTCTGATACTATCAACCTGGAGAGAGCATGAGAACTCACAGGTGAAGCAAGGACTGAATCTCACAAGACTGCCTCCACTTCAGCTTCTAACTTCAAGCCCAGGTTGTTAACTGTGCTTCTACTCTATGGACTATAAATCAGAGGCTCCCAATACCCCCTTTTTGGGTTCAATTGATCACAGTAGGTAGTTAGTTATTAACAAAAGAAGGGAGCAAATGGAATAAGACATTAAGCCTGATTAAGTCTGGAAGCCACAGCTTCCACACATTCCAGGGGATAGCCACATTGCCCTACCAAGGGTATCAACACCCCTCCCTTCCCCTGAGTAAGGAGGAAGGACCAGATTTCCAGTTGTTCCCTGTTCCTCAGGGAACAACTCGCCCCTTCACATAGATTACCAGGTGGAGGGCGAACCAGTAAAAAGAAAATTTCTCTGCTGAGGCATGTTCAGTAGAATCTAGATGACAAGGCAAAACTTTGAGACACATACAGTAGGAGCCAAATGGCAATCATAAAGGGGAGGAGTCTAGCCATGGAAAATCTTGGGAAAGAATCAAATAGTATAAGGGCCTGTAACCTCAGCATATCTGGGAAAGGGATGGATTAGAGAGAGGGCTCAGCACAAGCCCATGAAAATTAAGAAGATTGGTTAATTTGAGAGAAAGCTTACCCCTTCCCAAAGCCAAGGAGATATGATCAAAGTTTAACAAAGGCCCAGGGGTTGTTTCTTTGAAAGCTCTCTCTATCAGTAGTAGCCACAAGGGCCTGACAGCAGATGGGCCCAAGTGCAGTGCCAGTCGCAGCCTGGGTTATATCAAGCCTTGGTGACAGATATGCAGAGAAGGAAATGAGACACAGAGAAGTCATGAATTTCTGGGTCCTGGCCTTCTGGGCCTGACAGACACAGGTGTGGGACTGCGACCCTAGAGGCTGGACTTCTTCTGCAGCCAGACAGAACTGAGCCACCTGGTCATGAATGAGGCATTGGGTACCTGGAGCTGTAACTGTGTTTTCATGCTAGCACATCTTGGCACTGTTACTTATATCCTTTTATGGGTGAGTCCCCAAAATGCTTTCTTATGACACTGTGGAAGAATCCTATTTCCACTAGCAAATTAATTTGTAAAAATGGCTCACAGAAGTCATAATAGTGAGTTAATTCACTAGATTACTGGTTTGTTACAAAGAATATTAAGGCAACAGCCAGATAAAGAGAGATCTACATATGGCCAGGTCTGGGAGTATCCTTCACACAGGGACTTCTGTCCCTGTGGAGTTGGGGTACATCATGCTCTCAGTATACGTATGTGTTCACCAACCCAGAAACTCTCTGAACCCTTTCCTTTCAGGTTTTTAGGGAGGCTTCATTACTAAGGCACAGTTGATGAGACCATTGGCCATTGGAGATTGATTCAGGCCCTGTCCCCACCCCAGATGCCAGAGAGTTGGGACTGAAAGTTTCAACTTTTTAAACACCTGGGACAACCAGTTCCCCTCTGCAGTTTTCCAAAAGTCGCCTCATTAACATAACAAAGGACATCTTACTGGCTCTCCTTTCAGAAAATTCCCAGGGTTTAAGGAGCTCAATGCCAGGAGTGGGGATGAAGACTAAATATATATTTCTTGTTATGAATTACAATACCTCACCTGGCTAACTTCTTCCAGTTTTAGCTGAAGGATGATCTGCGCCAGCAACGCTGTGCAAAAAGTTGTTCTATTGCTCGCGTCTTTCACTTGGCTTCCTTTGTCTTTTCTGCACCATTCCTATGGGGCCTGCTGATTCCTCAATGAGACAATCAAGGCATGTTATTCAAAGTAGGCTCATAGAATCTTAGTCTAAATGTCTGTGGCTTTCTTAAGTGGAATTCTGACATTAATTGCATTTACGTTTGAGTGTCTTTAAAAGTTTATCTATTTATTTTGGCTTGAAGTCCATCTATATTTTGCATCCTTTTAGGTGCATACTATATTTGAAAATGGTTCTTTCTCCACAGCTTGAGAGAGGTTTCCTTTCAGGTTACTGCCTGGGGAACTTTGACAAGCACCCTCTAGGATGGGGTCATTATTCTGGTGAGATACTAGGAGAGACATTAGAGCATTGTCAGTCTTTGGTTCTAATGAAAAGAATAGATGTGAGCTGCACCTCAGTATTGTACATGAGGTGCTCTTTCCTAGGGTTCACAGGTGAAAATCTGAAATTACCACAACAGGGGTTGAGATGCATCTGAAGTCGTCCCTGGGTAACCTGACAGTGATAACACCATACATCTTCAGCAAGGTCCAGAGCTCCTGGTGTTTTTCAGACGTTGCATACAAACAAGCAAGTTTAATTACTGCAGATGAAATAAATCAGGAGATCTCACTGGCAATGCAGGCATGCCAGACAGCCTTAACTGCAGTCATCTCAGCCCTCTGCCTAGGAGGGCAATTTGTTTCAGCTTCTGAAGGAACAGACTGAACTGTCTGAGGCGGGTGGGGAGGCAGATTCAAGGCGGAGAGTCCAAATGCCAGCAATTTCTCAGCCTTTAAGAAAGCAACCCAGGAAGTGATGATGAGGTCATGGGGCAAGTCTCCAGGTTAACTACGTGGATGCCCACTCTGACCCTCCTCATCTCTAACCAACCCTAATTTCCAGGTACTAGAAATTTTGTTACCAGAAGAAATAGGTTCTTCAGTGGTATCATGGGGAAAAAAATTCAGGGACACTCACATGAGTTTTAAGCAATAGAGGCAAAATTTATTATATGAGAAATGGCAGTACATTCTCAGAGGGGCAGAGAGTGGGCAGGCTGGGGGCAGCGGCTGACCTGTGGTCCTTGATCAGCTTCCAAGATCAGGCTTCCTTTCCAACTATCCAACTTCTTTCCTGGCTTTTCCCAGGCTTATATTTGTTCTACCCCATCCAATCTCTTTCCTGAATATTCTGGACTTGTGCTCGTGCCCTTCCCCTATCCAATCTTTTTTTTTTCTCCCAAATTTTCCCAGGCCAGTGTCCTCCCCCTTTTATGGTCACCTTTTCAGCTCCTGCTGCATGGCATGTGCCTCATAGTTCCACTTCATCATGTAGCTTCTTCTGCATGTGCCCTTAGTAAAAGGAATTCCTTTGCCACTTTCTCCTTCCCCTGGCTGTCAGTCAGGCAGACTCCCCAAGGTGACAAAATGCTGTCTCCCTTGCCCACTTTGATGTGTTTGTTTGGCAGAATGATGTTGGTTGCTCCCCAAGTTGACTAAAATGCTCTGTTTTTCCTACTTCATCAGGCTGAAGTGCCTCGTCAGGTGCCTGGTTCTATTGGCTCCCTCCTCTTTTGTTCATATCTAACCAATTTTCTACTCTAACCTTCATGCCTCAAGAACTCTGGGCTCCTGTAATCTTACAAGGGTAAATGGTTGAAAGTATCATCTTTTGTAGCTCCTTGCAGCTGTTGGAGGCACAGTCCTACCCACCCCTTGGCCTGCAGAATCTCGCTATCTGCCAAAGGAAGAAGGAAGCCAGGAGAGGAGGACAGCTTTTACACAGGGGAGAAAGATTTGTAATCCAGAGTTAGTCTGTCTCTGTCCTTGGAAGGTGGCATACACAGTGCCTAGAGGATGGCACTGCTGGACAAGTTGATATCCTCATTGTAGTGTCATCTGCAGCATGACAGCTTCTAGAAGGGAGGCTTTGATTTTATTGGTTGTGGATTCCAGCCTTTCTCTTCTTAAAGAGAAACTCCAAGTCTTTGAGGGGTTAGCAGTCATAGGCGTGCTCATGGACTCTAGCTTCTGAATTCTCCAGGGATTACTCAGAAGAAAAAGGTTTCATTTTAGACAGGTGGGCCCACTTAGTGAGTCCCTGGAGTTTCACAGCTGTAGGTTGGTTAGGAGGACCTGACAGGAACCTTTCCACTCAGGTTGTAATTGGTCGGTGGGAGAGCTTTCCTTCCAGGTTTTGAGAAGGACCATATTGCATGAGCTGATTTGAGTGGGGGCAGGGCTCTAGTTGGGCATAGGCAGAATCCTGTCACCATCCTTGGTCAGGACCTTTTCGTATGTGCCTTAGTTAATCAGGTATTTAACAAGCTCATAAGTCTCTGTGTTAAATAGGAAGTCAGAGGTCAGGGAAGGGTTTGCCACATAACATTGCAAAGGAGCTGAGATTAAGATTAGCCTTGGGGGCTGCTCTTAGTCTAAGATGAACTATAGGTAAGAGTTTTATCCAGGTGTCTGATGTCTCTTGTCACAGTTTGGTCAAAGTTTTCTTGAGAGTCTGATCGGCTTGTCCAACCTTTCCTGAGGATAAACGGAGGCAATCTGGCTTCCTCACCCAGGTGTCTGGGCAACTAAGAGAAGCAGTTTCCCATAACGTTGAAAATGGGCCTGATAAGCAGTGTTCTCATAGCCTTGAGACTGGGCCTGATAAATGGTTCCCATAACATGAAGTGGGCTCACATGCCCAGAATCTCAGTGTTACACAATGCATTCTGGCTCCCTACTGGTTTTGTATGTATTTAGTACATAAGAAGGTAGGGGCTTCCCACTGGGGGACACGCAGTTTGCAATGTGCGTGGATCGCCCACCCATGAATAAAGGCATGTCAAGCATCCCCATGACTCCACACATTTTCTTCCATTTGCCCAAATCCAGAGTGGACCTGCCAGGCCTTGACAGACTGCAAGACAGGGTCTTCAGCTGGTATGGTGATGATATTATATGCCTAAAACCAGGGGACGCTTGCTGGATAATTTTAGAAACAGCAGATGGGCCATTATCACTTTGTAGGGACTTAGGAAGTACAAATTGGAGAGTGATTTCTCTTAGTAGGAAGTTGGCAACCTCCTGGTCCTTTCCTGTTCTATACGGTAGGCTTCTACCCAGTCCATGAAGGTATCAATAAATATTTGTTTTCATGAGAAGATGGCATTTGAGTAAAGTCTATTTTCCAATCTTCTTCTGGGTACTTTCCCCATCTTTGGGTGGGGGTTAGAAGGGGAGGGGGTCTGATTCCCCCTCCCAGGGTATTAATCATGAATTTCAAGGCTTTGCTACTTCCCTGAGAGTCTGGCAGAGCCCAAGTTCTGTAAAGATTCTATAAACTAGTGAGGTCAGTGCATCTCTGCCTGAATGAGAGGACCCATGAAACCCCTTAATCATTTTTCATTGAGATGTTTGAGGGAGGAGTAAATGGGTTTAATTCCTATCATCTCTCAGCAAGTAGCTGATACCCTTGTTGTTGAGCCCATTTTCCTTTTCTGGGCATTGTGACCTTTGTTGGGGGATAGGTTTCTATGAAAACAGCCTAGCTTGTATTGGGACTAATGGTAGGACAACCCTTTTGCAATGGTATCAGTGAGGTTATTTCCTTTAGTAATATCTGTGTCTTCCTTTTGATGCCCTCTACAATGAATTACAGCTACCTCTATGGGTTCTAATACTGTTTGTAGAAAGATGAGCATTTCCTGGTGGTGTTAGATGGAGAGTTCTTTGCTGTTAAGAGTCCCCTCTCTTTCTATATTGCTTCATGGGCATGTAAGAGGAGGAAGTCATATTCAGAGTCTTTGTAAATACTGACTTTTTGTCCCTACCCTGATTGTAAGGCTCTAGGTGGGGCCATGAGCTCAGCCTTCTGGGCCGACGAGATGATGTCCAGACTTCAGTGGCTAGATTAAGGTCCACTATGACTACTGCATAGCTGGCTTCCCTCCTTCCTTTATAAAACTACTGCCATCAGTGAACCATATCGTAAGTGGATTGTCTAGTGACTGGTCTTTTAGATCAGGCCCGCCTGAATAAACTTGTTCCATACCCCTACACAGTTTTGTGAAGTTCTTTTTCTTCCCTCCATAGGCAGGAGGGTGGCTGGATTAAGGGTTTGGCATACTTTGAGAGCCACCTCAGGGGAGTCTAAAAGCAAGTCTTGATAACTAGTGAGGTGCCCATCCCCATTAACTATTGGTCACCCTTGATTTCTAAGAGCCCCTGAACCTGGTGTGGGGTTAGGACTTCTAGTGGTGATGCCAGTGTTAGTTTTGTGGCCTCCTCCACCAAGACCACTATGGCTATAATGACCTTTGAGCATCCTGGCCATCCTGCTGCCACTGAGTCTAATTGCTGGGAAAAGTAGGTCACTGTGTTTCTGGCCCCAACTTCTGAGTGAGAACCCCTGACACTATTCGCTGCTTCTCAGTCACATACAAAGTAAAATTTTCTTTGTTTGCTTGTTTTTTGTTTTGAGATTTGAGATCCCAGGTGTTTTTGTGAATAAATCTTTAATTGTTGTGAAAGCATAGTGTTGTGTGCCCATCCAAATAGGTCCATGTCAGGTCCCTTTAGGGACTGATATAGGGGTTTAGTAATGAGTCCAAATCCTGGTATCCAGATTCAACAGAAACTTTCCATGCCTAAAAAATGCCCCAGGCAAGTCCGATTTGTTCTAGTTGGTAAGACCAATTAGGATCAGTGTGATGGAGGACAGTCATCCACAGGGTATCTGCTAGGCTGGGTTGCTCATATAATCTGCATGTTGCTGGGCTGCTCCCCAAATTTGGAGCTTTTTCTTGGTTGGCAACATTGGGAAAGAAGGACAGTTAAGTTTTCCAGGTTAAATTGTAGGTTTGGGTTAAAGCTTCTAATTCCTCTCTGTGTATTTTTGTAGGCTCCTCTGAAAATCTACCCAACCATGCCTTGCAATCTCTCAGGTCTGACAATGAGAAGGGCACATGAACTCGGGTGACCCCTTGAGGCCCTTCTGCCACTTCCTGTAAGGGCAGAAGAGGTCAGTTTTGCAGAGTCATTAGGTGCTGAGGGGTATAAGTGTTGATAAGCAGATGGGGATGTTGGTATTGGGGTTTCTGTGTCTCAATTTCTAGGTATGGAGGCAAGAATGGAGGTGATATTGCCTATCATTTTCAGGGAGGGAGGTTTCTTTCCCTGTTAAAGAGGAAGTCACTGTGCAGTTAAAGGAAACATGGGCCTCCGCAGTTGTTCCCTGGTCCCATTTGGCAATCAGAACCTAGAATGGTGCATGACTCCCTTGCTGCCCTGGCCTTACAAGCCCTGTGCCTTGCCCCTACTCTGACCTGGGTGAAGGCCTTCCCAAAGATTAAGATACAGAGGATGTGTTGCAGAGGAGTGAGGTCTGAGCCACCTGGCCCATGGGAGGGAGTGAAGGGGAGAGTCTGGGGGAAGGTAGAGCTGAGTGGAGTACCAAGTCCAGAGCTGAAAAGGGCAAGCAGTGGAGAGGACAGCAGCCAAAGAAGCAGAGGTGGGGAAGAGAAAAGAGGACAGGAAAGAAGAGAGAGAGAAGAGCTACTGTGGCAGCTGCACTCAGTTGTGTGTCCCCAGATGCCAGAGGAATCTGGGGCTGAACAGCCAGGAACAAAGAGGGCAGAGTATGTGAAAATCTGCAGAAACCATCAGGAATTTCAGTTCCTCAAAGGCAGAAGATCGTGAAAACACTAACCTTAGGCAACAGCAGAGGCTAAGCAAGGAATATAAGAGACTATTAGAGAAAGATTACTTAGAGACCCTACTGTTTCTAACTAATCCTATTAGGAAACTGCTCCCTGGGTTTGGGAACCTGTTCACAAGGTGGTGTGCTTCAGAGGAAGACTTTCTGCTTGAGCCTGGCAGGCGGCCTAGGGCTTCTGGGCCATATCATCACCAGGTCATTCTTTCATGGGGGACATCTTTATCACAGTGGCAGGGTCCAAATGGCTCTTAAATGCCTGACCCGTGCCCACCATTAAGCAGGGCTGAAACACCTGCAACCAGAGGCAGAATGGGAAAAAGAAAGGTAAGAGACAGGGGACCTACAAGCTTATATGAAGTAAGGTCCTGCTTTCTTACCACAAGGCATGGCTACTCCTGATCCCTTCGTAGTTGCCAAAAACTGTTACAGAAAGACCCAAAAGCTGCATTTCCTAAGCCCAGATGTTTTTGTCCATTTGGTGGAATGATGCCAGTTACTCCCTGGGGTGGCTAAAAGGCTGGTTTTTTCCATACTTGATTAGGCTTAATCATTTAATCAGATGTCTGTTTCCATTAGCTCCCCCCTCTTTTATTAATATTAACTAACTGCCTGCTCTAACAATTTCATTTTCATTCTTTCCTCGATGTGCTCATCACACTTTTATACAAACCATGACTGACTCTCTTCTCTACCTGCAACGCCCTTCCCCAGCTTCCTTGTCACCCCTGCAGTCTCCACTGGGCAGGATTCATTCTTTGTCCTCTGCTGCATTGTATCATGATATATGTCTGTCTTCTTGTTGAACTGTAAGCAATTTGACACGTATCTATTTTCATTCTTATGTACCTTCATTTAGCCATAGCTTGACATTTATTAAATCCATGTATACTGGCCTGACAGAAAACACATGGTGCATACTCAGTACAAATGTTAATGAAAATAACATCTTTTTGTAGTATTTCCTACTGGGGACAATTCTGACCACCTTCCATGTATTTTCTCAGGTAATCCTCTCAACCTCCAAATGATTTTTGTGTTTTTATCACTGGAATTCTGTAGACAGAAGATGTGCCCAAGAACTTAAATGAAAGTGTCATACCATAGAGCTTGTAAGTGGCAGAAGTGGTTGGTTCCTACCAAAAGATTCTAGTATCCTAAGGCTCAACCTTCACACATTCTACTTAGCTGACACTAAAGAGTGGCATGTGATTTCTTGTAAAACAGCATGATTACAAATAGAGCAATCATAAAAATGTTAATATTCTTTATAGCAGTAATCTCATCCCTGGCCATACAGCTGTTAGGAATAATTCTATAGAAGAAAAAAGCCACAATATGAGCATATAAAGACAAAACTTGAATGTGAAAATTTGAAAGAAGGACAAATGTATAGGCTTGCAGAACAAAGATTTATATCTCTTTATCCTAATACTGTTTATGGTTACATATTTATTTAGAAATATTGTTTTGTAAAAGACAGAAAACTGTACAATATCAACAATTAAAAAATACTGATTAAAAAATAAATAAAATAAATAAATAAATAAATAAATAAATAAATAAAAGAAATGTTGTTTTGATGCACGTTAAGTGTACCACAAGACCAGGCTCACATTGTTAATCACTAAGGAACTTTGCTTTCCTAAGAGAGCTAGATACATTCATCATCAATTCTTTGATGGGTTCCTTAGATTTTTAGCTACAAAACAATATAACCATGATAATAATAATAGCTAATGTTTCCTGGGCTTTTAGTTATACTATTCTGATCTACTTACATGTGTTAAACCAATATTCAAACAACCTGCTGTTTTCCCCACCTTATAGGTGACAGATCTGAGGTACAGAGAGGTTAATTAACTTACCCATTTTAGCAGAAATAGGGGGTGGTAGGTATAAAGCCAAATGCATGGCTCAAAGTTGTACCTTCATCTGTAGCCCCGAACAGCAGGCTGGGTTCCTCTGGGGCATTGTGAGTTTTCCTGAGTTAATTTACAGGGTATAATAATTTGGCATTCAGCTTCCATCCCAATTCAGACTACTGCTGCAGCTATATTTTAGACTTGCTTTGTAGCTTTTTTCAAACTTGAGTTTCTATAATTCTCATAACACAGCAAGTATTCACCACAGATTTTAAATGTTCTCAGCAACTGTGCCAAAGATCCCAAGACTACCTTCATGTTCAGTGATTTCTTAGGACTCACAGAACTCAGTGAATTTGTTATACTTATGATTAAGATGTATTACAAAGTAAAATGATAGTTTTAACAAATACTTTGGAGTCCAGGGTTTTGGGGGGCTAGTCACATAGGAACTAGTGGCACTTGACTGACTTCAACTATGCAGCCTCCAGCACTCACGCTCCTGCTCAGAGGTCAAACTGACGAGCTGTGGACTGGGACTCAACAGGAAAAAAATGGGTGTTCATCATACATCTTATTGTTGACTAAGTCTGGCTTGTGTCCAGTCCCCAGGTATACAAAGATGCTTCTCTCAGGGAGACTGTGACAGGGGTTTAAAGGTGTTCTCTCAGAAGCTGGTCAGGACCAGTCCTTTCACTGGAATGTGCAGGGTTTGGGCCCCCCAAGCCCACTGAATTAGCCCTTTACCTCAGAGCAATGGAAGAAGAGCACCTATCTCAAACAATAGAAAAGTCTCAAGGTCCAGCATCTTCCAAATGAGTTACACAAAAGCAGATGTTGGAATACTACAGCAGAATGCATTTTAATTAAATGAGTTTATCAAAAATTTTAAGATGTGAATTATTTTATTTTCTGCCACTTTAAACAGAAATTTATCTAACATTTTTTAAATTTAAGTATTGCTCATCATTAATGGCACAAGAATCAATTTTTACATTTTGAATTGAGTAGAATTATTTGCCACTCTATTAAAGGGCCTTTGACTGTTGCATGTTTTTGTTTCCCTTGGCTGTACTTCACTGTGCATCTCTCTTACCCATGATAGTCAGGGGTTAGGATTATTTCTTACCATTCTCTCGAATCTTTCTTCTACATTTAATGCCCTTCATACTTTCTAATCTTTGTGATTCAAAAACTCTATAATCAAGGTCACTTGACTGGGCTCTAGACTGAAAATTGATAGACTCTAAGAGGCTGAGATTTAATGCATGCTCTTTGCCATATGAAAGGTGGATGACTGGAGACTTCTTTTCCTCCAGCAGGTTCTTCACTGCATTCCAGAAAGCTGAAATTTTTAGGTAGATACCATTAAATAAACTGTTTTTGGAGAAGATATAACTGTTTATCTGTAGTATTAACTATGTTTTCCTCATCTCTAAGAGATGTATAAACACAGGATAAGATTCATTATGTAAGATGTTATGATTGTAGACATCTTGTGTGCAAGTTCATTTTGGGACTGCCTTCCAAATCAGTAAGCAAAGGATTGATTAACCAATAAATAATATTTAGATAAATGGGTAGGAATTTCAGCAGTATAAAATTGGTTCCCTCATTCTCAAATTATAACAAAATAATTCCAAGGCTGATTAAAAATGCAATTAAACCCTATGAATAAAATACTAGCGGATATTAAGTGAATATTATAATTTCTCAGTGTGGCACTATAGGAAAAACTCTACAGAAAAGTGATAATTTTGACCACAGGAAAAAATAATCACTATTTTACAAATGATAATCATGATAAAGTTAAAAATAAAACTGTCTTACCATAAACTATGAAAATTATTTTCAAATTATATGATAGAAAAGATTCAATATATACATTTGATATATGGAATATCTTATAGATAAACAAAATGTGTATTTCAATAGTAGACTAAATGTGTTACTATGTTGTAAACTCTTTGAACAGTGTCTGGTATATACCAGGAGGTACATTTTGTAAATGAATGAATAGTGTATGGAAGTGTTGAGTAGTTATGAAATTCAAATGTAAAATTACTGTAAGAAAATATGTTTAATCATAAAATTAAGGTAAATGCAAATTAAAACAGAAATAACTTTGCTTTTTCCTCTCAGATGCTCAGTGATTAAAATAACTAATAGCAGTCAATATGTAACGGGGTGCAGCCAGGGGCCCCCAAGCAAAGGATTTGCAACAGGGCCCAGAACTTGGGTTGTCCAGGAAATATAAAAATATAGGATATTCCCACCTCCACAAGTCTGCACTGGGGAGGGACACATGGAGCAGGACCATTGAGAGTTATTTTGCATATTGACAGTTGGCCAGCTTCATACCTGATATGCAAAAATGGTTATTTTACATATCTCTAACAGCTGGCTAGCTTCATAGATATGGTAAGTAGTTGTGGCCATGCTTTGAGCCAAGAAGATGGGCATGACTTCAACCCTTGACATAACTGGGGGGCAGCTCCCCTTTACAGTGCTTGCATGAGAACTTGGAGATGGTTCACTCCACGCCACAGGGCCATGCCTGCCTGGACTAACTATGGCAGCCAAGAAAGGCTGGAAAAATATGGGAGTGCCGGCAGGTGTAGCCGATTGTGGGAGGAGTTGGAAATGAGGTTGCAGAGGAAGATTCCCACCAGGATTTAAACCCGGGTGCAGCAGCCATCCGGATTTGGACCATGCAGTTTTGGGGCTCCCTGTACCACACGACTTAGGAAGCAGGAAAGACAATGCAGGGCTAGGGACGGGGGCAATGTGAGACCTTGCAGGGAAGGAAAGGAGTGAAAGGATTCTTGCTGGTGGGCCATGAGAAGGTGCCACGAGGGTTTGGATTAAGAACTGGAGATCCCTGCGACACAACTGATGGTTCTGGGAACTGCTCATGGGAGGCCTGCCAGGTGAGCATGGATTACTGGGACTTCTATTTCTTTTCCTGAGGTACGGTACCCATGACTGGGCAAAGGTGGTAAGGAGGGTCTGTGTGTGTTTGTGGGTGTTTTAAGGGATTTGGGGATTTTAACTAAGACATTAAGTCATTACTCTAAGTCTTTATAACTTTTGAATAAATAGTTCCTTTCCTTTTTACCAAACTCTGGCATTGAGAGCCATAATTCTAATTCCCTGGCAGCAAGGAAAGAATCCACAGTGACAGAGGGACCCAGTAAACTCCGGGTCTGTTCTGTGACAAATATAGCAATCTTACAACTGTTTTCAGAATTTTAAATTAGTACATTTTTAAAGGAAATTTTGTTAATATTTATCAAATCGGGTTATAGAAATTATCAAAAATATGCACACTGGGTTGTTTATAAATTGGAAATGAAAATTAAATTCTGCCATGGCTGGTGTGACTCAGTGGATTGATCACTGGCCTGTGAACAAAACGGTTGCTGGTTTGATTCCCAGTCAGGACACATGCCTGGGTTGCTGGCCAGGTCCCCAGTAGGGGGCATCAAAGAGGCAACTACACATTGGTGTTTCTCTCCCTCTTTTTCTCCCTCCCCTCTCCTCTGCCTAAAATAAATAAATAAAATCTTCAAAAAATTTTAAATTCCTGTAAGAGGGTATCAGTTAACTTATAGTACATCCATGCAATGAAATATTATGCAGTTATTTAAAATGATACTGTAAAGCTATATTTGTTGGCATAAAACTAACAAGGATTTATTATCTATAAAATTATTAAGTAATAGATAATAATCTTTTTTATAATTTTTAACATGTGTGTTTAGAAAGTAATTCTGTATACCTGTATATAAAATTTTATTAGATGATATAATATTTCTATGTGGTCAGATTAGGGAAAATTTTTGTCCCTTATAGTGATACATTTATATATTGTTTAAAAATATCATAATAAAGACATATTTTATAACCACAAAATCAATAGGGTTATTTGTGTATTGAAAATAAACAAAAGTAGTAGAATTTCTAAGACTTCTGGATGAGATGACACAATGAAAATAAAGGTTTGTCTATTTCTATTATGGCTTTTTCTCCATTATTTGTGCCCCCTTCACAATTCCTCCATGAAATGATCAAAGACATAGAATGGAGGAAAATTGTCACTGATGCTCTACTCAGGGACAGGTGTCATCGATAGTACAGAAGAGTTAAGGAATCTGCAATATAGAGTACAAAGGGGATTGAGTTTAAAGGAAGCAAGTCTGACTTGCAGTATTTGCTCTTCAGAACATCCCGTTACTAGGAGTACTTAGAAGAGACCACACAGAAACCTCACCATTAGTCTGGAGTAATACAAGAACAAAGTTGGAGGACTGACACTGCCTGACTTCAAGACATGCTGTGCACCAGCAGTAATTAAGACAGTGTGGCATTGGCAAAATAATAGACTAGTAGATCCATAGAACAGTATAGAGAGCTCATAGGTAGACCCATGTAAGTGTATTCAACTGATGTTAGAGAAAGGGGCAAAGGCAACATGGTGGAACAAAGATGGTGTGTTCAACAAGTGGTACTAGAGCAGGTGGACACCCAGAGGCAAAAATTGAGTCTAGTCACAGATGTTACAGTCTTTACGAAGTTTAACCTCAAATAAGTATTATTATAGGAAGTAATATGATAACCATTCTGTAATGCCTTTATGAAGCACTTAAAAACATATGGAATAAAAATGGTTATGAGTACAAAAGTAAATACTTAAAATGAGTCACATATCTAACTGTAAAATGTAAAACTACAAAACTCTTAGAAGATAAAATAGGAGAAAACCTATACAATCTTGGGTATGATGATGATTTTATAAATTTTCAAAACAGGCACAATCCATGAAATAAAAATTAAAAAGCTAGACTTAATTAAAATTTAAAACTTCTGCTATGGTAAAACAAAATCAAGATAATAAGAATGTCTATTTGCAAAGATATATGACACAGGACTGTTATCAAAAATATACAAAAAAATCCTGTTAAAACTCAGCAACAAGTAAATAAAAAATCCAACTTAAAAATGGGACAAAGATCTTAACAGACACCTCTTAAAAGAAGATGTACAGGTGGAAAATAAGCACATAAAAAGATGGTCCACATCATATCTCATTGGGGTAATGCAAAGTCAAACAACAATGAAATCCCATTTCACCTCTACTAACGTAACCAAAACCTGAACACTGACAATGCTGGATGCTGGCAAGGGTGTGGAGCCTGTGGAAAGGTCCTTTATCGCTTGTGGGAGTGCAAAATAGTACTGCAACTTCAGAAAACAATTGGGAAGGTTTTTTACAAAGTAAATATACTCTTCCTATAGGATCCAGCAGTCATACTTCTTGGTATTCATCCAAAGAAGTTGAGACATGTTCACACAAAACCTACACACAGGTGCTTTATTCTTGTTTTAATTAAATTTATTGGGTTTACATTGGTCAATAAAATTATATAGGTTTCAAGTGTACAATTCTACAGTACATCATCTGCACATTTTATTGTGCAGAAGCTTGATTCTTAATTGTCAAAACACGAAAGCAACCAAGATGTTCTTCAGTAAGTGAATGGATAAATACACTGTGGTACATCTAAATGATGAACTATTATTCGGTACTACAAAGAAGCGAGCTTATCAGGCCATGAAAAGACATGGAGGAAACCTAAATGCATATTATTAAGGGAAAGAAACTAATCTAAAAAGGCTACATACTGTATAATTCCAACTATAGGACATCTGGACAAGGTATAACTACTTGTATGTAAACAATAAAAAGACCAGTTGTTGCCAGGGGTTGAGGGGAGGGAAGAATGAGCAGGCTGAGCACAGAAGATTTTTAGGGCAGTGAAAATGATCTGTGTGACACTGTAATGGTTGGTTATGTGTCATTATGCTGTCCAAACCCACAGAATGCAAAACACCAAGAGTGAAAGCCAATGTAAACTATGGACTTCGGGTGATTATGATGTGTCACTGCAGGTTCATCGGTTTTAACAAGTGTACCACTCTGTTAAAGGGTAGATGTAGATAAGGGCAGAAGCGATGCAGGTGTATATGGAAATTCTCTGTACCTTCCTTTCAATTTTGCTATGAATCTAAAGCTATACTAAAATAAGGGTTTTAAAAACATTGTATATGTATGTATGTATAGATAGTTTAAATAGATAAGTAGATAAATAGATAGGTAGAAAAATTTACATAAAGAACTTTATCCATGATAAATAAGTGATCGTCTATTATGTTAACAGTATTTGTAATTTTGATTGGGAATTAAAAGTATTTTGGCTTTCTTTATACAGCTTTGTATTTTTCCCAATTTGTGCAAAGATTGGCTTATGATTAGGGAAATAAGACAACTTTAGGTGTGCAATTTTGGCAAAATAAATACTGTATAAGGTAAGTTTGAAGCTATCTGAGCTTTGTAACTTTTCCTGGAGATCCAGAAATATCCAATTATAGGCACTGTCTCAAAAATAATGTGGTTCTTAGGGAAGAAATCAAAAAGTTTCTGGAAACAAATGAACTCACGCCAACCCAAAACTTATAAGACACAGCAAAGGCAGTCCTGAGAGGTAAGTTCATAGTGATATACAGTCCTACCTAAAAAAGATAGAAACACTTCAAACAAACAACCTAACCCTATGCCTACAAGAACTTGAGAAACAACAACAAAGACAGCCCAGAGTAAGTAGAAGGAAGGAAATAACCAAGATCAGAGCAGAATTAAATGACATAGAGACTACAAGCACAATTCTAAGGATCAATGAATCCAAGAGCTGGTTCTTTGAAAAGATAAACAAAATCAACAAGCCTTTAAGCAGGCTCATCAAGAACAAAAGAAAGGAGATCGAACGAAACAAAATCAGAAATGAAAGAGGAGAGATTACAACTGACACCACAGATATACAAAGGATTGTATGAAATTACTATGAAGAACTGTATGCCAAGAAATCTGAAAACCTAGGTGAAATGGACCAGTTTCTAGAAAAATATAATCTTCCAAAACTGAATGAAGAAGAAGCAGAATGCCTGAACAGACCAATAACAGCAGATGAAATTGAAGCAGTAATCAAAAAACTCCTGACACACAAAAGCCCTGGACCACATGGTTTCACAGGAGAATTCCACAAAGCATTTAAGGAAGAGCTAACCCCTATCCTTCACAGACTATTTCAAAAAATCCAAAATGGTGGAAGATTCCCAAACTCTTTTTATGAAGCCAGCATCATCCTAATCCCCAAACCACATAAAGACATAACAAAGAAAGAAAACTTCAGGCCAATATCGCTGATGAACATGGACGCTAAAATCCTCAACAAAATATTGGCAAACCACATCCAGCAATACATTAAAAGGATCATACACCATGACCAAGTGGGATTCATCCCAAGGATGCAAGGATGGTTCAACATTCGCAAATCAGTAAATGTAATACATCACATAAACAAAAGCAAAGACAAAAATCACATGATCATATCAATAGATGTGGAAAAAGAATTTGATAAGGTACAACACCCATTTATGATAAAAATACTTGGCAAAGTGGGAATAGAGGGAGCATTCCTCAACATCATAAACGCCATATATGAGAGACCTACAGCCAACACTATACTTAACGGGCAAAAACTAAAATCTTTTCCACTAACATCAGGAACAAGACAAAGTTGTCCACTTTCACCACTTCTATTCAATATAGTATTGGAAGACTTAGCCACAGTGATTAGACAAGAAAAGGAAATAAAAGGCATCCAGATCGGAAAGGAGGAAACAAAACTATCATTGTTTGCAGATGACATGATAGTGTACATAGAAAATCCTATAGACTCGGCCAAAAAACTGCTTGACCTAATAAATAAATTTGGCCAAACAGCTGATACAAAGTCAATATCCAGAAATCAAAGGCATTTTTGTATACTAACAATGAAACAGGAGAAGCAGAAATCAAGAAAAAAATCCCATTAGATATATAGCAAAAAGAAAAAGAAAATACCTAAGAGTAAACCTCACCAAGGAGGTAAAAGAGCTATATGCAGAAAACTACACAACACTGAAGAAAGAAATCAAGGAAGACACAAACAAATGGAAACAGATACCATGTTCATGGATCAGAAGAATTAACATCATCAAAATGTTGTACTACCCAAAGCAATTTACAGATTCAATGCAATACCTATTAAAGTACCAATAGCACATTTCACAGACATAGAGTAAACACTTCAAAAATTTATATGGAACAATAAGCAAATAGCTGCTGCAATTTTGAGAAAGAAGAGCAAAGTAGGAGGGATCACAATACCTGATACCAAACTGTATTACAAGGCCACTGTCATCAAAACAGCCTGGTAATGGCATAAAAACTGGCACATGGACCAGTGGAACAGAACAGAGACCCCAGAAATAAACCCAAGTGTCTACAGTCAATTAATATTCGACAAAGGGGGCAGCAACATAAAATGGAGCAAAAATAGCCTCTTCAACAGTGGTGTTGAGAGAACTGGACAGCTACATGCAAAAAAATGAAACTCCAGCACCAACTTACACTATACACAAAAATAAATTCAAGGTGGATAAAAGATTTAAATATAAGCTGTGATGCCATTAAAGTCCTAGAGGAGAACATAGGCAGGAAAATCTCAGATATTTCATGCAGCAACATTTTTACTGATATGTCCCCTAGAGCAAGGGACATAAAGGAAAAAATAAATGGGATCATATCAAAATAAAAAGCTTCTGTACGGCAAAAGAAACAGTATTAAAATAAAAAGAGAACCAAGTGTATGGGAAAACATATTTGCCAATGATACCTCAGACAAGAGTTTAATCTCCAAAATATATAAAGAACTTACATGACTCCACTATAAGAAGACAAGCAACCCATTAAAAATTGGGCAAAGGACTTGAACAAACACTTCTTCAAGGAGGACATACAGAGGATCCAGAGACACATGAAAAGATGCTCAATATTGCTAGCTATAGAAGAGATGCAAATTAAAACCCAATGAGATACCACTTCATACCAGTCAGAATGGCCATCATAAACAAAGCAACAAACAATAAGTGTTGGAGAGGATGTTGAGAAAAGGGGACCCTAGTGCACTGTTGATGGGATTGCAGACTCGTACAACCACTATGGAAAACAGTATGGAATTTTCTCAGAAAACTAAAAATGGATCTGCCTTTTGACCCAGCAATTCCACTGCTTAGGATTATATCCTAAAAACCCTGAAACACCAATCCAAAAGAACCTATGTACCCCAATGTTCATAGCAGCACAATTTACAATAGCCAAGTGCTGGAAGCAACCTAGGTGCCCATCAGTAAATGAATGGATCAAGAAACTATGGTACATTTACACAATGGAATTCTATGCAGCAGAAAAAAAGAAGGAGCTCCTACCCTTTGCCACAGCATGGATGGACCTGGAAAGCATTATGCTAAGTGAAATAAGCCAGGTGGTAAAAGGCGAATACCATATGATCTCACCTTTAACAGGAACCTAATCAACAAAACAAACAAACAAGCAAAATATAACCAAAGACATTGAAATTGAGAACAGGCTGGCAGTCACCAGAGGGGAGAGGGGAGGGAATTTCAGTGTAAAAGGGGAAGGGTTTAGGACAACAAGTATAAAGGACACAGGGACAAAAACTAGGGGGGGTGTGGAAATGGGAGGGAGGTGGGGAGGGCTGGGGTGGTGGGCTGGGGTGGGAGTAAAAGACAGAAAACTGTTACAAGAACAACAATTAAAATAAAATTAAAAAATAAATTTTATTGCACATTGGAAAAAAATGAAGCAATAGCTTGTTATGTGCAAAATTCCTAATGCAATTTCATATCAATGTCATTGGATTTCTAAAAGTAAGTAATTACAATAATGATTTAGTTTTTTTAATTTATGAAATCAAAAGAAAAATAACATATTTGAGATTTTATTTAAAAAATACTGTGGTTTGATTGCTTTGCAGATGTCTGAGTTTGTTTTTTTTTTTTTACCAGTTCATGTTGATTCATATGTCCCCATAACTAAGAGCAGGTTGATTCAGGGGTAGATTCCCTCAGCAATAAAGAGGGCTTTGGAGTGGGGTGCTGTATGCTTTATTTTCAAACAAATCAGCATCCCTTATTAACTAATTGTATCTGATTAGCTCAAAATTTACTGTTGCTATTTTAACTGACTGAGAAAACCATTAGAGGGTTTTGGCTAGAGTGTCTATGAATATTCATAGACAGTCAGCCTCTGTTAGAAACCACACCCACCTTTCTGCAGTGTCTGCAGCATGAATAAGAGCATCCTCTGGAACTCACAGGGCAAATGAGAACTTGACACCAGGCTGTCTGAAGAATGCACAGAAGGTTTGCTTTGCTGTATTCACTGACTTCTATATAAAAGTCTCTCTGATTGACTGTTTTGTTTTTAAACTTTTTTCATCTGTTTTGCATGATTTGCTTTATCACAAAATCCTCATAAATTTCAAATTGTCATTTTTTTAAAATCGGAGAATGATATGTAGCATTTAAAAGATTACATATGAACATACAATTCCTGTATTATTTGGGGATGTACAATGAAGCAACATTTTTCATATATGCATGGTAATGAACATAGAAGGGCGATTAAATATCTCAGTGAGGCTATAACTTTGAATTTGGTTTTGATATATGAATATAGGGGCATATGTAAATGAGTTGGTACATGTTCAAATACTGGCAACTTGCTTAAAATCATATGACTGGCTGGTTAAATCATTATATATGTTTTATTCGTATGCATCATCCATGTATGTCTACACTCTGTCACACAAAGGTCTCCAGGAAACTTCCTGATCACATGGGAAGTAAAGAGCTCTCCCATGAATACACATATTTTGTCCGTGTCTGTGGCCTAGGCTCTCACGGCCTCCTCTATCTTATACATTGTCTTTGAACTGCACTAAGTATCGGAGTTGAAATGAACAGATCTCTGAGGGCCTGCCACCTCCTTCACTCCTCCCTCCCCTGACAGTGAAGCCTCCTCAATGAACTGTGGACTTACTGAGGTTTCCTTTTTATTATTTATTTTTATTTTTTATTATTAATGTTCGAATACAGTTGTCTCCATTTTCCCACCACCACTTCCCCCGCCCTACCCACCCCCACCACCCACCCTCAATCCTACGCCCCTTTGGCTTTGCCCATGGGTCCTTCATACATGTCCATTTACGACCCTTTCCCTTCTGTCCCACCTTATTTCCCTGCCCCCTCCTGTCTGCTCACTGTCAGTTTGCTCTTAGTTTCAATGTCTCTGGTTATATTTTGCTTGCTTGTTTGTTTTCATCTGGGGACAAGAACTTAAAGCTGAACGTAGAACTTCAAACCTCTTTACTGTGTTTTTCCTAAAGTTCCTACCAGGGTCTCTCTCTGTCTGATCTCTCTAAGCATTTAGCCTTTCTTTTTTAGTTCTCTTTATTACTATTTTTTCTCCAAAAAACTCCAGTTCTTCTGTTAACTTGCAGAATTAATTCAGCAAATTTGCATATCCTAAATTTGCTTAACCAAACTTGTCAATGTATTCGCAAAACAAGGTTTTTCTTATTACCATGATACAGCCTTTTAAAGAATTCTTGGGGTTATATAACATAAAAAAAGTTTTTTTTTATTGGCTACAAATGCTTATTTTTAAGCACGAGTGCCTCCAGGGTTCCATTTCGATTGCCTGCTCACTCTGGCTCTTCCTTCGCACCCTTTCCTCCTGTGCTCTCACAGCAACGCTCAACCTCCTGTCTCCATATCCGCCTCCTGCTGCGCTGCAGCCCCACACCCAGATGTGCACACTTCGCGTGTGGGTTTGGAAGTCCCTCTAGAGCACCTCAAATTTTACATATGCTGAGTAAATCCTACTATATCCCACAAACAACCTGACATTTCTTTTTGTGCTCCTTACATGTGTTAATACCGCTCTTATCTTCGCAAACACCCAACCCAGAAATCTGGGAGGCATTATTAAGTCATACCTTTTCCTTATAAGTAACATTGGATTATTAATGGAAGTCTGTCTTGTCTGAAATCTATGGCTTCCTTTCCAGGCCCATTAGCCTTCCTTGACATCTTCATTATTTTTTTTCTGCCTAGGCTCTGGAAACTACCGCATTAATCGACTTGCACTTGGTCTGTTCCTACTTCAATCTATCTTCTTCCAAGTGCCAGAGAAATCTTTCTTAACCACAAATCTGACTTTTACTCCCCTCCTCTGCCTCAAAGGTCAAGCTCAAGGGCATGAAATATGGCGGTCCCCCTTATTGGCAGTTTTGTTTCTCACAGTTTCAGTTATTCAAGGTCAATTGTGGTCTAAAAATATTAAATAAAAATTTGTACAAATAAACAATTCCTAAGTTTTGAATTGTGTGCCCTTCTGAGTAGTGTGATGAAATCTTGAGCCTGCTTGCTCTGGCCCTCCTGTGACGTGAAGCATCCCTTTGTCCAGCACGTGCATGTGAGGATGCTGCTGCCCACCTGTTAGTATCTGAGCAGCTGCTTTGGTTATCAGATCAACTGTCATAATATTACAGTGCTTGTGTTCAATTATCCTTATTTTACATAATAACAGCTCTAGAGTGTAAGAGTAGCAATGCTGGCAATTCAAATATGCCAAAGAGCAGCTATAAAGTGCTTCCTTTAAGTGGACAAGTATGTATGTACAGGATATATAAGGGTCAGTGCTCGCTGTGATTTCAAGCATCCATTTGGGGTCTTGGAACATACCCCCTGTGGATAAGGGGGAATCTACTGCATTAAAGTACAACATCCTTCACAGTCTGGCCCCAGGTGACTACCAGCCTTCTTTGCTTCCATTCCCTCAGACTCCCAATGCAAAGTCTAGCTCCTTCCTATGCTTCTCAGAGACCTGTCATGTTGGATGTTTTGTGTCCCTGTACCCATGTAAGTGCTGTTCCTTTTGCCTTGAAAGACCTTCCCTAGTGTTGTTTTTCTAACTGGTGAATGCCTACCATTCCTTCAAGACCCAAACAAAAAGAATCATTCTCTGATAAGTCTTCTTTGACCCCTCTTCTTGTCTCTCCTGCTTAACATTAATTCCCTCTCCACCCTTCTCTTCCCATAGCACTTTCTTTACCCCTTCATCAAAGCATTCGTTGTCTGCTACTTTCTCCCATTGCCCCAGTCAAGATGATATCCTTAAGCAGATGTATAATTATTTCAATGATATTGACGCTGAGTACCAGAAGTCTCTTCTGGAAACATATAAATTACAAAATTTTTAAGATCAACTTTATTACTTCATAGTTACACTTTGGTTTTCTTTAAGTATTAAAATATATCATACCTACCTGAAGTCAGATATTAAAATAACACTTTATTTGGGTACTTTGTTGCATATTATTTTAACACCTGCCACTAGGTGCTGAGAATATAAGAGAAAAATCCAGACAAAGTTCTTTTCCTCACAGAGTTTATCTTGTAGTGCAGGAGAATGACAAATGACAATAAATAATAAGAAAGTATGGAGTTAACCAGATGGTGATAAGAAATGTGGAGAAAAAAATATAGCCATATTAAAAAGATAGAGTTTACATAGAGAATGTTATTGTATATGGAGTAATCTGAGAAGGCCTCTACAAGGTAATAATAAAGAAAATACTTGGGGTGGGGGGAGAGAGAGCAATCATCCCATACTGAGGATCCCAATGCAAAGGTTTGTGGGAGGGCCGGATGTCTGTAAGGAGCATGCAGTGTAAGCTGTATGTAAGTTGGAGAGGAGGGAGACAGTGGTGGTAGGACCAGATGATCATAAAACTGCTGGGTTTACTTTGAGTGAGGTGGGACTACTGAAGTTTTTTTTGAGCAGATGAGTGGTAGAGCTGACTTGCTCTTTTGAAAGCATTCCTCAGGTTGTTGTGTGAATAACAGAGTATAGCATGAGGACAAGGGCATAAGTAGGGAGAGTGGTTAACAGTTTCTTACAATAATTCAGGGGAAAGATGACCGCAACTTCAATTCGAGTTGTAGCAAAAGAAGTAATGAAAAGGGCCTGGACTATGAACACATTTTGAAGGTAGTTCTGTAGGATTTGCTGATAGATAATTACTGGGTGGAAAGAAAAAGAGGAAATAAGGGTAAATCCATGGTGTTTTGTCCAAATAGCATGAAGAATGATATTACCATTTACTAAGATGGGAGGAGTGATGATTTTGCAAGGTGGGAATTGGGTAGTAAGGCTATGAAGAGATTTGCTTTTATATATGTTAATGATCTATAACTAGCACTGCCTCTCAAAAAAGGCATTTGCTGTTTTTTTCCCTTGCCAAGATCATAAGAGATTGCCCATGCAGTGGGCTGTACACCCAGATGGTTTAGGTTTGCAATGTGACGTGGGTTGCTTGCCTCAGAGCCTAGCAGGTTTGAAGAAGGAAGTTAAGTGTCCCAATGTCACAGACAGCTGTCTATATTTCACAAAGATAAGAGCAAGATCCTCGAGATAATTAAGCCTCAGGGCAGTTTGGCTTGGATAGAACTGTGTCCAAAGAAAGCCTGGGTTAGCATGCAGATTGCTTCCTCATTTCCTGGGCTTCTTCAACACATGGAAGTACCACATCTAGCCCAGAGACTTTCTGTGCTTGCTTATAAAGGGGGGTAATTTTGCCTCAAAAGTAAGAACTCACCAATGTTTTATTTTCCTAAAATGATAAGCTACTCTGAAAGTTAGGTTGACAGTTGCACCTTTCAGAACTGACACACATGCACTATTTAATTAAATGCTGTTTCATGCAAAATCTCTATGAAGCAGAGACAATTGTGGACTTGCCACAATTGGTATTATTATCAGCTAGGAAATCCAAAGTCCAGAAAAGGAAAAAAAAGAAACTAAATTCTAGGAGCAGCAAGTAACAGTACAAGTTTGCAAAGGTAATTGCATCAGGGCTAGAATGAAGAACAACCTGTCTGTACTTGGAGTGCAGTATTCTTTATACCATAGCACACAAATACAATCACTGAACTTTTAACTGCATTTTTAAATTTCTTAGGTAGGTTTTTTTTGGAACCAGCAGAAACCTCTGCAGTGTAGTTTATGTATGCATGTTATTGGGAAGTAATTCAGAGGAGGCTATTGGCAAGTTGAAGAGGGACTTGCTTGTATTGAGTGATCATAAAATATCTTACATAAGCTATTGGAGACTATCCAGTTCTTTCTTGTTGCAGAGAAACTTGCCCTCTAACTCTTGGAAACAGGAATTTTAGACTCAACCAATGAAGGTGAAGGGAATAGCATTACCTCATCGAATGTGAGTTTCATTGGCTGTTCACTTTTTAAGTAACTTCGAGATAGTTTCTAATACTTTAACCCTTGTGTTTATAAATTCTATGTAGTTCAGCATTAGAGTTAACTCTTGATCCTAAGGACATTCTGTGTGTTATAACGTGGCTAGATTAAAGAAGCAAATGCCACTTATTTCCATTCAAAACACAAAACAATACCAAGGGTCAATTTGACTTTTAAAAACTAATTTTCTTTCTGCTGAGTCATAATGTTTCTATTTGCATGCTAGAAAAGTATCAGTCCTTGAAGAAAAAGAGCAGAGAGAATCATAAACTGACGTCTGCTATGTGTACCATACCCTGTGGCTTCTGAAATATCCAATGTTTTCTGTGGACTATAGCTTCTCACCCATTTGTCTGTGGCAAGTTGGGGGTTAGTGTTGGGTTTAGGTGCTGGAGACAAGACTTGAAATTTATGCATGTGGGAAAAACTGGTGAACACAGCTCAGGGATAGGAGCATCTTTAAGGGAATCCAGGGATATAAAGCTCATATGGTTTATCAATAGCAGATACTTGCCCTTGTTATAAGAACACTTTTTCCATCTTCCTAACCCCACTGATCCTTTAGGCAAAAGTAAAATCCCATTGTGTCTATTAATTTTTTTTATTTTATGAGTTTCTTTTTTTCCTTTTATTTATTTTTTAATCAGTATTTTTTAATTGTTGATATTGTACAGTTTTCTGTCTTTTACCCCGCCCCAGCCCACCACCCCAGCCCTCCCCACCTTCCTCCCATTTCCACCCCCCATAGTTTTTGTCCATGTGTCCTTTATACTTGCTGCTCTAAACCATTCCCCTTTTCCCCTGAAATTCCCTCCCCTCCCCCTCTGGTCACTGTCAGACCGTTCTCAAATTCAGTGTCTTTGTTTATATTATGCTTGTTTGTTTGTTTTGTAAAACAACTTTAACTAGTCTTATCTCACCTTTGACCTCTGTGTGCCCTGTTTCATGATAGGACTGTACTAGTTTGTGACTTAGTCTATTGCTATTTGACAATTTCTATCTTGTGTTGTCAATTAGGTTTCAATGCTGTAATGTTACAATGTAGGAGTTGCAGTTTTTTGCATCTTTCTTACAAGCCAGCACAAGAACAATCTGAAGACTGGTTAATATGGTAATAATTGAGTCAGAACTTGGGGAACAGAAGCTGAAAGTGAGCATAGTTTTTAGTAGCCAACCAGATGAGGAAAGTCCACTTCGAAAAGACGTTTTTTTTTTTCCCTTAAATCCTCAACTGAGGATATGTTTATTGATCGTAGACAGAGAGGAAGGGAGAGAGAGATGTGAGAGAGAAACATAGATTGGCTGCTCCCGTAAGCACCCAGACTGGGGAGTGAACCTGCAACCTAGGTATGTGCCCTGATAGGGGATCAAACCCACAGCCTTTAGGTGTACGGGATGATGTGCCAACCAACTGAGCCACCCAGTCAAGGCCTGTTTTCTTTTTCTTTCCTTTTTTTTGTCTCTTTCTCACTTCACAGACCTAGTTCTTCAGAGTTTTAAGGTTGCTAAAGGTATAATGAGCTTGGAAAAAACCTAGATTTGAAATCTGACTCTGTCACTTTCTGTGTTGTAATTTTGGATAGCCATTTAAGTTCCATGACTTTCAGTTTCCTGGTTAGTAGAACTGGGATAAATGGAAACCAGTTCACAAAACAGTCACAGGGATTCCAGGAAGGCATGTAGATCCACCCACCTTGCTGTCTTTTTTACCATCTTCCCTTTACTCTGGGTAAGACCTATTCATCCTAGATGGTAGGAAAGAAAATTTTGTGATTAGCAGGAATTTTCTGGTGTTGCCTCTTACTTTATTCATTCCTGCTCAGGAGAGGCTGAAACCCTTCCCTGGTGCCTTAAGTTCCTTCTAAGTCTCTACTCAATCTCCATCAAGACAGAAAGAAGAACACTGACAGCGTCCAACTTCTGAATTAATGGGTCTTGAATTGCATTGGTTGTCCCTGGTCTTCCCCTCACCTCTGATGAACCTTGAGCATCAAATCACAGGCAGCAGTCTGCAGCTTTCCCTCTGGAGCGCACCTCTTTGTTCCAAGTGGCTGGCATCGTCTCCCTGCTCAACTCCTCAGGTCCAGGGTGAGATAAGCGTCTTCACCTCAACCGTAGTGCCCTTCACTGGGACCTATACCTTGTTGCTGGCACCTGTGCTCCTCAGGAAGGAGCTGTGCTATCCTGTCAAGCTAAGGGGACTCATGTCATGAACCACAGGCTTGACCTGAGTCTCTGTTGTCACTACTCATGTGACCTGTTTGCCTTGTTCTCTTTGAGAATTACTTTGGATTGCTGAGCCCCAGTTAGCACACACATTTTCAAAATCAGTTAATTCATTCACTGCGGGGGACCCTGTCCTGGGCGCCAGATGTGGAGGGTGCTCCACCCGCAGAGCCCCATCCCTTTGTCATGGATGAAAATAAAAACTACCAAGACATGATCTGCTTGGGGAGGAGAGGTGGCCAAACTCTCAGAGGAGAATGACCCAGAGCCCCTTCCTCACTGGGCTTTTATAGGGTTCAAATACACAGAAATATAGGTATGTCAGGCGGCAAGGATCAAACAATGGTTAACATTTCAAAGAAATCTGAGGGATTAATCTGAGTCAGTGTCTGTCTGGAAAAGGTGTTGTAAAACTTTGGGAGACATACTCATTTCCTCCTCGGACCCTTATCATTTAAAGGAGAGCACTCTTAGCAAAGCAGGTTTCACAGGACTTTAGGAATACTTTCTTATGCCCGATCACCCAGGGAGCCGTCCTGGCCGGCACAGGGCTGCACCAACTCGCCCTCATAGTTTTAGGCTTTAAGCCAATTAGGAAGCAGAAGACATCTCCCAGACAGAAATGAGGACTCGGGCTATGTCAGAATAGCCTGGGCGGGGTGGCGGTGGTGGGGGGGGGCGGGGGGGCGAGGGTCCATCACATCCTCTTTACTGCAGCCCCCCGAGTCCTTCCATGAGGGCCTCCCAAGTGGTTGTGTCTGGCTTAAGTTGCCCCTCCCATGAGGAGTCTTACCCATCATTGACTAACCAACTAAGCCTTGGGGCCAGAGATGGATGAGGCAGAAGCAGTGCTCCTGCCAGGGAGATAAGCTTTGTCTCCTTAGTAGGTCACGTCCTCCTGAGAGAACAGACCCAGATGAAGTGGGTCCCTTGGCTCTTACACAGCCCACCATGAGGTGAAAGTTACAACCCCTGAAACCAGGCTGAGTGGTCCACAACAATTCACTTTCACTTTTTTCATCCCATTTTTTCATCCACTTTCTGAGCATGTAACTCTCCTCGAAACCCTTGCCTAAGCCCTAGGATGCAGAGTTGAATATCTAGTTCCATCAGTCTCGACCTGACCATGTCTTAGCTTCCCCTTGTACTGCACTGAGCCCAATATGAATCATAGCTGAGCCTGAATTATCCTTAAATGTTACCTTCCATCTTTTATAGGAGGAGATATTCAAATGGGAAATGAAGAAAATGCATACCGAATAATTTGGGTATGTCTTGACATTTTAAATTCACCTCAAAGCAAATAAGCAGTGGTTTTTCCTAAGTAGAATTATTTACATTAACAACAAACAGGTAAACAAAATAATAGGGTAGAAACAGAAAAATCTTTAAAGTATAAAGTAACATGCTGCGCTTGCCTAGTGAGAGACTGAATGTCAAACAAAACAAATTTAACGCAAGGCCCGGCCTTCTCTAAACAAATGCTCCAGTCTTAGTAGATGGCTGATTTGTTATAGTCCTAACGATTTAATGGGAATGATCAAAATCTTTCCAAGTAGTTTTTGCCTTTATTTTTAAAAAATCAATACCCAGCTTTCCATCAAATTACATAAAGAATGGAGCCAATATGCAGAGTGCAGAGTCTGCCAGAGTGTCTATTCAAAATGACCTAACGCAAGGACAGGTGCCCGGAGGCCTTCGTGATTCCCCAGCGCTGCAGCCAGACTGCGTTCCCTGAGCCAGTGCTGCTGAGACCTGGGGCTCCTCACCACAGCCACTGCCCTCCCGCCGAATTGGGATCGAGTCATCTTCTGCAGCCTGACTTTTAGTGGTCCTAGAGTCTCTTTTCCTGCCCGGTTGACTTCTGGATCTTTTGTGGGGAGGGGAGCACATGCCAAAGCCGGAATTTCAGCCTGGCCTGTGGGACCCCAATCTGACTTCTGTGTTAGAGTTCTGCACACCTGAATCATTAGCTACCTTCTAAAGTCTATCTAGTCTCCATGATTAAGATTCTGTTTTCCAAGTAGCTTACATATTCCTTTGTTTTCACAACAAATATTTATTGGAAAATTACAATGTGCCAGGAAGGTCTGGATTAGAACAAGAACAAGTGAGATTCCCCTGCCCTCACCAAATTTACATTTCCCAAGACATCACTACAACACGTAATGAGGATTAATAGGGCAAATACAATTCCAATCTCCCCTGTTTCCTCTAAGGGCTTCATCTTGAATTCTGCTCAATGAGGAAATTTCCTAGATTCCTAATGACAGTGTTCCTGATGCCAGAATCCTGCCCCTCCCCACTTCTATTTCCCACTCTGTGTCCTTTCCATGGGTTCTATTTCTCAGTCCTGATCACGTAACACCTCATGACTGAGGCCCGTTTCACTTTCCCCTAACTTTGGAGCTGCCTGGTTATCTCCTCAGCAGGTCTCTGTAGAAGATCAGTTACTTCCAGCAAAGCTCTGGCATTTTGCCCCTGGCTACCCCCTGGACCTGTGCTCTCTCTCAGCTTCAGATGCCAAGGTCCCTGGATTCCATGCACATCAGCCCACTAGGCTGCAGATGTTGCTGCAAATATATCCTCATGCAACCTTTCACTTGGCACTGACTTTCTCTTTAGCTAAACTCTACCAGTGCCCTCTAAGATACAATGCAATGCTTCTTTAAAGAAGCTGCAATCTTTAACAGACAGCCTGGTTCATTTTAAAGCCACTGCCATGCTAGATACTTCATTAATGAGGTAAGCCTGCACTCTCTTCTTATGTGCAAAATGAAGATAATGAGTGTTGATTTGAAGTTCAAAAAGAGATCATGCATGGAAAAGTACTTTTGTCTGCAATGCACCATTCCCATGTGAAATAGTGTTACAGCTGCCTGGTAAGGGCTGCCCTGGTAAGATAAAAGAAACATTGTAACCATCAAGACTGACTTGTCCAAAAGAGTACAATTTGTTTTTCTTCAGGTGTCAGTTTTCTCTTTTATTAAATGGCAGGGCTGGGCTGGATAACTTTCCAGGGTTGATATTGATTCTGTAATACTATTCTATCTTATTGATGCCTATATTTTTCAGTAAGATCAATTAATAAACAAATCCACTATTCACAAACATTTATCATACAAAGAGATGGTACAAGAGTGTTTTGAGCACTTGGGACACACAACAATTCCCATCTGAGCATGGTTACCGAAGGATTCTCAAATTTAGGACAGAGTAGCATATGTGGAAAGGTGCAACTGTCAGCGTGCAGGTAAGTGTCAAATAAGAATAAGATACTCCAAGCGAAGAATCAGAACAAACTTTTACCAAGGACCAATGCTTTTACCTCATTAAATCCTCATAATAACTGTGTGAAGTTTATATTGGTATTCCTATTTTGCAAATGAGAGAGATGAGACTGAAATAACATCCATAATTTATCAAGCTAAAACAGCTAGTAACTAGAAAGCAATTTTATAACAATATGTAGGTTTTTCTACTAAATTAAAGAATTAGGTATTTCAGAAACCACAAATTTTATTTATTTTTGTTTTTGCTTTATTTGCACATAATGTACTACAGATACCGGAAAACTTTTTAGAGTCAAAGGGTTACTGTTAACAATTTCAGGGACAACAGACATAAAGCAAAACTGACCTGGGCAAACAAGGATGTATGATCGCCCTACCTACCACGCTTTATTCAAACTATATCACTGAGGGGGAAAGATGCTGCAATAATTCGGAGCAAGATTGAAGGCAAGTGTCCATGTCAGTAACTTGGAAGAGCTATGTCTCTCCTGCCGTCTCCAGCTGTGTTCTCAGACCTCTAGTAATAAAGTCTAATATTCTTTAGCTGCAGCCTTGATAGCTGGCAATGCATCTTCCTTCTTAAACCCAGCAGTTATTTGCTCGAAGTTTCCAATGAGTTAATATAGTGGTAATGACGTTGGGGCCACCGGTGGGTCTCTAAGTGAACCCGTGACCTTATGCAGTCACCATTTTACCTCATTTCTGTTCACTGCCTTGTACTTGCTGCATAAAACACAGGGGTGCGTAGGAACCATCAGTGGGCAGAGGTTTGTGTTTTCACCTCTCCTGAGTGTGGGACATTTGGCAAATTACTTAACTTGCCTTTGCCTGAGTTGTCTCATCAGTAAAACGGGGATAATCATACTGCCTACCTGATAGAACGTTGCTTCCAAATGTATTAGATGATAATTTTGGTATTAATATTAGATAATTATGATTCTCATTTCTTTCTGCCAGGCAGAAAATGGGATAAACAGCTCAGTTTATATGATTCACTGACACTTGACAAAGAGAATCATTAGCAGTGTAGTGAATTGCAAGTTTTAAGTCTTAGGTTAAGGTCTCAGCTTTTCTAAAGAATGTTTTCAGCCAAGTTGTGTTGCCTCCCTGGGTCTCAGTTTCTTATCTGTGTACATTGGAGCTAATGCTTCCCCTCACAGAGTGATGGCCGCCTCACAGGGTCGTCCTGAACATTGGAATACAGTATTTCATATTGTGAAGGCAGCTGCATAAAAGTAAATGATGACAAGTTGTAATTCTGATGTTTTACAAATCATTTAATAATTTGCTCTTAATAAAATGTGTATGGCACTTGGCAACTTTCAAATATTTTTAAGTGTAGCAACCCTTTAGCTTAACAGGTGAAATATCCTTCCAGGGTTGGATTAAGAAGAGTAAAGAAGAAATGAACAGATTTTGATGAAGTAAATTTGTGTCCAGAGGTTGCTTATGAAGCAGAGTCATCGGAGAGTAACGGGATACAATCTGCCCATTGCACCGAAGCCTTTGAAGAATTGAACCCTCTGGCACACATGTAGCTCAGGTTCCAAAATGGGAATATATTATATATGAAGAAATACAGGAATGAAAACCTTATCTGGGTAGAGCTACCTCTGCAGGAAGGCGCTTCTGTGGTGCATTGCAGAGGCATTTGTGTAGCAGGGCTGCATCAGTTACAGAAGTCAGCTTCAAACCCGGCTTGCTCCCTGGGCAAGCGCCAAAGAAACCAGGAGGACCGGCCTCCGCAGCAGGCCGGGAGGGACCCCGAGGCCATTTTCCAGAGAAAGGTGATACATCAGGGTGAGAGAAAGGTCTCTACACTGCTTTAAGGTGTTGTAAAAATCAGATGAAATGCAGAAGTCCCCAAATGAAAATCCCATTAACACAAACGATCAAAAAATGTAACTTGGTGTAAAATCAGTATTTTTAAAGAACATGCTGAGATTAATATTCACTGCTATTGAAAGAGAGGTGAGTGTTTCAATCAGTATTCCAAGGTCTGTGTGGATTCTGAGTGCCTGATGCTCTAATGCCATTATCTTGCTCATTATTCCCATGGCAGGGGGGTGGAGAGTGGGGAGGGGTCCCATTTTCCAGTTGAAGAAACAGATTGGGTTACTGCCTGAAGCTCACAGATTGGCCATTTCCAGGCTTCTTCTTTGTTGCTATTAAATGCCACCATCATTCAAGTATGTCAAGCAGAGAAATTTTATAAAATGCACTTAAAACTTAAGTGGTTGAAAGAGCTCGTGGTTGCCTAGCAACAGAGCTTCCAGAGTAATGGGACATGCTGAAGAGATCTCTAGAGAAAGAAGGAAACCTGCTTCTCTTGTAGCTTTCTTGCTATATTATGTGGGGAAAGCATTTCAGAGGTGGGGGATCTCAACAGTAAAATGACGTACTCACACTAGATGGTCACCAGGGTTCCTTTCACCATTTTATCTGTGATTGGAGGAGGCATCAAGTTATTACAGCCTTTGACTCTGAGACATGACCCTTGGGATTAGAACCTGAATTTATCATAAATTCCAGTAGCTTTGGCCTTTCCCCAATCAAACTCCTCACTAACTGACTGTGTGAGACACCACAAAGAGTTAGCATATTGTTCTTTTGCATGACTTACTAAAGAACAACTATTTCTTGAGAAAGCATGGCATGTAAGCCACCGTCCTTGTGCTAAGTGGTGAACCTAAGTAAATCATGAACTCCATCTGCCAGGAGCTCGTAGGCCTGCAGAGGGCAGAGCAATGTGCACAAATATCTCTAAAACATGGAGAGGTTCCTGAAACTTGGAGGGGCCTTAGTGGTCACCTAGGAAACGGTGTTTTCATTGGCTTTCAAGAGATCTGGACAGCTTTTAACTTATGAGAAGGTTTGTAGGTGGCGAGTCCTGGAAAGTCTTATGCATCTGCTAACAAAAGAGGAAATCTAGGCTCAAGTTAGATCACATGGGTAGTAAGTAGCAAGGGGCTATTCAAACTCATGCTTTCTGATTATATATTTAGTATCTTCAAGCAAAATAGGCCCTTGATAAAAGTCGGAAATCAACAGATGTACCTGAGATATAAAAGCATAGGATGGTCTTTGAAAGGAGGGAGAAGTTGCATCAGAAAGGAGTTGGGGGAACAGTCATGGAAGAGGTAGTGTTTGAATCAGACATCGTATGACACACTGACTTAGGTCTCTGAAGATGGTAGGAAAGAAATTCTTGGCGGAGGGAACATTATGAGCAAAAGAAACAAAAAAATATGGATAGTAAAACCCTATGATTCAGAGGCCTTGGTTTATTCAGTAGGCAACTGGGAAAAATTAACATTTTTAAGCAAAAGAATGTATCCTATTTATGGTCCTGAAGGAGTTATAACAGGTATAAAATGCCTTTGTGAAGATCAGTGAGGGGCTGCTGCGATTGCCCAGGAAAAGGCATGAAGGTGTCTCACAGAATGAGCATTAATAAGCAGAGGAAGAGAAAGGGTTCGAATGACCTGAGAAGCAGAAAGAATGGCATTGTGGGATCAAGTGAGGATGTGCTTATGTGGTAACATTGTCCCCAGTCTGGTGACAGGAGGGTAGCAACCTCAGGAAACATCCCCATGGGAAAACATTCCTATGTTGAAGGTAGGTAAATGGGCAAAGGAATGATCATGTATTATTTATAAATCTGTTCCCCACATAAAGTAGCAGAATCACACTTGAATGCTTTAATAACATTTAGTTACAAAATAATATACATTCAGGAAAAAGCACAGATAGTAAATGTGAAAATGTCTTTTCCCAGAACAATTGCCATAGAACATGATTTGGATTTCTAAAGAAAACCTCATGTCCTATCTCAGTCTCCTCCTTTCTTCCCTGGAGGTAACCACTCTTTCCACTTGGTCTTGCTTTGTTTAACCCTTTATAGGGCATAGTCTTACAATGTATACTCCTCTATGTCTATCTTCTTTTACTCAAAACTGTGCCTGCAAATTCATCTATAAGGTAAATTTTTCATGTAGCAGTATTTTCATACCCTTTCATATCATACCTCCTGATATTTTCATGTAGCAGTACATCATACCTTTTCATTCCTATGTAGCATTTTATAGTTTGAATACACCACACTTTATTTATACATTCTATTGTTCAGTAATACTGCTATGACATCCCTGTACATGTCTTTAGATATGTGTATGCATGTATCTCTATTGAGTATACACATGGGAATGTAATTTCTGGGTCTTGAAATGCACACACACACACCCTGCCCCCACACACATGTTCAGCTGAATACCAAAGAGTTTCCCAGGGGGACTGTGCCATCTGACATTGTCATCAGCAGAGTGCTTGAGAGTTCTGGCTGCTCTACCTCTTTGTCAACATTTTATTTTATCGTCCTTTTCATATAGTAATTCTGGAGAGTGGTAAGTAGCATTTCACTGTGGTTTCAATTTGTATTTCTCTGATCGGTAATGACTACTCGTGTATTGACATTTGGCCATCCGCTTATCCTCATTTGTGCATGCCTGTTTAGCATCCTTGTCTGATTCTGTTGAGCTACCTCTTATACATACTTATTGATAAGTAGGAGTGTGTTATATGTTTATGATGCAAGCACTCTTAAATTTTATGTTTTGGAAGTATCTTCTCCCATACTATGGCTTGTGTTTTAACACATCTAAAGGTATATTTTCATAATCAGAAATTCCTGATTTTATTCCATTCACCTATTTTTTCCCTTATCATTAATGGTTTTGTACATGTGTCTTGCCTAAGACATCTTCCTCTACCTCAATATTATAAAGAGATTCACATACATTACATTCTCTATTATTTCAAAATTAGGTCTAACAATCCAGTTGCAACTGATTTTTGTATGTGAAGTAAGTAGCAGTCAATATCCACCTTTTATTAGGCAACCACAGTGCCCGGCAGCGTTCAGTGAGAGACGACCATTTCCCCGCGCTCGGATGCAGGTCAGCGTGGGTGCGAGTCTGCCTCTCAGCCCTCGCTGCCCTGCATGGCTCACCCCACCCCGCTCCCCCTCCCCCGCCCCATTCCTCTGTATGTGCAGGCTGCCCTAACTGCCACAGCTTCAGGAAAAGTCTGGACATCTGTTAACACTGTCTTCGTTACTGTGACTTTCTAAAATTCTTCATCTCCGGAAGTGTAAGTTATCCAATTTTGGTTTTCTTCAAGTTCCTCCGAGCCATTTCCACTCCTTTCTATTTCCAGATGCAAAATAATACTTAACATCAGCTTGCTATTTTCCATATACACCTATACACCCCCACACAAATTTAGATTTTAGATTGTATCAAATGTGTAGATCAGTTTAGAAAGAATTTACAACTTTAAAATATTGAATCTTCAAAACTACGACTGTTTCTCTCTCCGTTTATTAGATCTTCCATAATCCTCTCAAAAATGTTTTATGGTTTTCCATGCAGAGGATTTTGAACATATTTTGTTAGACTTCTTCCTAAGTACACAATTTATTTTTTTACTTTATAATAATGAAGGTTTATGCAGAATCACTTGTAAA
The DNA here is from genome assembly GCA_039655065.1 of Glossophaga mutica. Classification (NCBI taxonomy): domain Eukaryota; kingdom Metazoa; phylum Chordata; class Mammalia; order Chiroptera; family Phyllostomidae; genus Glossophaga; species Glossophaga mutica. The sequence continues at coordinate 61,451,920 of CM077311.1, forward strand.
ACTGCAAGTCGCTTTAAATGTCTTGTCTTTTATTATTAAACTATCCCCTACACATTGCACTCTGAAGTCTGAGGTATATATTTTTTCCTTTTAAGTACAGTTCTGAGGACAATTAAGCTGTTTCTTTTTATGATTGCAATTCTTGGGCCACATTACCTCGAGACAAGTATTATTACTTTTTTTTAATCAGTTAATGAATGGATCAAAAAACTGTGGTACATTTACACAATGGAATTCTATGCAGCAGAAAGAAAGAAGGAGCTCCTACCCTTTGCCACAGCATGGATGGACCTGGAAAGCATCACGCTAAGCAAAATAAGCCAGGCAGTGAAAGACAAATACCATATGATCTCACCTTTAACAGGAACCTAATCAACAAAACAAATAAACAAGCATAATATAAACAAAGACACTGAATTTAAGAACAGTCTGACAGTGACCAGAGGGGAGAGGGGAGGGAATTTCAGGGGAAAAGGGGAACGGTTTAGAGCCACAAGTATAAAGGACTCATGGACAAAAACTATGGGGGGGGTGGAAATGGGAGGGAGGTGGGGAGGGCTAGGGCGGTGGGCTGGGGGGAGGAAAAGACAGAAAACTGCACAAGATCAATAATTTAAAAAATACTGATTAATTTTTTATTTTTAGGTTACTGTTGGCATTCAATATTACATTAGTTTCAGTTGTACAATATGGTGGTTAGACATTCATATAACTTAAGAAGTGATCCTCCTGATAAGTCTAGTACCCACTTGGCCCCACAATAGTTATTGTAACACTAGTGACTGTCTTCCCCACGCTGCACTTTACACCCCCGCAACTATTTTACAACTACCAATTGTTCTTCTTACTCCCTTCAGCTTTTTATCTGGCCTCCCAACCCCCTCCCCTCTGGCCACCATCAGCATTCTCTGTGTCTGTGGGCCTCTTTCTGATTGTTTGTTTATACTGTCTTTTAGATTCCACATATAAATGAAAGAATATGGTCTTTATTTTTCTCTGACTTATTTTACTTAGTATAATGCCCTCTAAATCCATCCATGTAGTCACAAATGACAAGATTTCACTCTTTTTTATGGTTGAGTAATATTCCATTGGATATATGTGCCACATCTTCTTTATCCAATCATTTTTTTTGGACCTTAAATATACAATTTTTGATAGTATTTTACATGATATGATTTTTTAAAATTTTATCTTCCAAGTGTTTTTTGATAGTATAATAAAATACAAGGTATCTTTGCATATATCTTGACACCTTGTTAAATTTAATTAGTAATTAAAACAAACTGTAAGTTTTGTTGTTTATTCAATAATAAAAATTCACATTATCAATAAACAACATTGCTTCCTCTCCACCTTTCACTTTCTCACTGTACTAGCCAAGACATCCAGTGCGATGCAGAGTAGAAGTAGTGACCCAGCATATCTTCGTCAACTCCTGATTTCAGAGGTAAAGCTTCACAGTTTCCAAGATTAAGTATATTTTAGCTGTAAGATTCTATACATACTTTAAATCAGGTTCCATGAACATCTTTCTATCACTTACTTTACTTTAAATTTTTGTCACAAATAGATATTAATTTTTATGAAATGATGTTCTCTACATATTAAGAGGATTGTATAATTTTTCTTTTCAGGCTATTAATATAATGACTTATACTAATTAACTTTTAATGTTAAACAAACATTTTCTTCCTGGAATAAATCTAACTTCATTGTGATGCATTATCCTTTTTATGTAGAAACCAATTTTATTTGCATCTATTTTGCTTTTGACGTTTGCAATCACATTTTTGATTGACCTGTAATATTCCTTTTTGCGATGTCCTCCTCAGGATTTGGCAACAGCGTTGTTCTCATGTCATAAAATAAGCTGGGGGAAAGTTTTCATTTTGGTCTTCACTGGAAGAATCTGTATAGAATTGAAACAGTTTATTACTTAAACATTTGGTAAATTCATCAGTGTAACATCTGAACCTGGGTTTTCCTTTGTGGAAGTTTTATGTTTTTTTAAACTATAGTTTTAATATTTTAAGATATATAAGATTATTCAGATTTTCTATTTCTTCTTGTGCTAAATCATATCTCTTTGATCTTTAATTCTTCCCCTTTAATATTCCCAGTTCCTGGCATGTTGTTGCTCAAATAATATTTGTTGAATGAGTAAGTGACTTGGAGGTAGACTGGATGCATAAATACATTGGAAACTATTTTCTAGGAACCTAGACTCTGTGTCCGTGTACATATGTAGGTTCACATGTGTGTGATTCTAATTTTTAATGAACCGTGGCTCTAAGAGGCTCTGCTGTGGGGCATGAGGAAACCCCCTTAGCTGCTCCAGTGCAGAGGAGAGTAAGTTGGCATAGCTGGGCCAGAACTACTAGACCCAAATGTTGTACTAATCTCTGAGAGCATAATCTATGGATGAGTTTAAAGGCCATATTATTTCTTAATCTGGGCTGTCATTTATACACAAGGGAGTCTGATTTTATGGATGCTGCAAAATAAACAGAATTTCTAAACAGTGGAGACACACCTAGTCCAATGAAATCAACATCATGATTGCAGGTGGTGCACCTGGTTGAGAACTAAATAGTTCAGTGTGGCTCAGTTAATTGGAGCACTGTTGAGTGGACCAAAGTGTTTCGGGTTCAAATCAACATTTCCATTTTTCTCCCTTCCTCTCTCTCTAAAAGGAATGAAAAAAAATGGCCTCAGATGAGGATAAAAAAGGAAAAGAAAAAGAGAAGAAACCAACAAATGAAATAAAAAAGACAGGTCCAGTCAACAAAGTAAATGCCAATGAGGCCTAAGTCCTATCTAGGTCCGTTGGCTTTAGCTCCAATTTCCAAAGCTATCAGGAGCTGGAGTGGCCACCGGGAAACAGACAGAGGCCCAGCCTGTGGTCTAGAAACTGATGATTGATGTCCGTGCAAAACTGCAGCTCCATTGACAGTTGAGCGTGAATAGCTACAGGAGAACAGACCCTGGGCTTGGCGAAGAAAGACAATTCTTGACCCTCTCTAAGGTGGTGACCAATTTCCTCATAGACAGCTTTGGTCGTCCTCTGAAGTGGTGCAGCAATAAGCTGTCACATGATGGGCCGAGAGCTACAGCGAAGCCAGCCACAGGCTCAAATAATGATAATGTTAAGTCTTCCCATCCTACATTTTCAAGGGGACCTAATTCTAAGTAGATTACCTATGTGTTTTAAAGACAAAATTAGGAATCGTGTTGCCTTATCCCTTTGGGAACTTCTCTTTTTCTCAGTGGAATGTGAAATTAAGACAAGTAAACTCCTACAACGTTGTGTGTAAGACATGGAATCAGAAGCGCTTCCCCGGCGGGACTGTAATGAGTGCAGGAAGTGCCAGTAAATTAATTGCAGTGAGCAAGCACAGGAGGAAATGCTAGCGAATTAATGGCCTCAAAGACAAAGCTTACGATAAACATCTTATGCCCAGGGTATTCTAGTTAAAAAAAAAAAAGCAAAATGTAATAAGAGTTCAAACAAGGAAGTTAGATAGCAAACCTGTCCTCTTGTTTTCTTTCACAGCTGTGAGAAGATGTCATTTTTAAAGTCCTCAGACAATGAGTGATGTGCTATTTCATGCAAGAGCATCATTAAAATGCTTTGATTTGTTTGTGCTCTAGGATGTGAAAGCAACCTGGAAGATCTGGGATGTGCAGGATGTTTCTTCTGCTCTTCGGTTATTCATTGTTGCCTTCTCTTTCCCTTGCTCTTCACTGGGCATTTCAGTATTCATAAATATCTTTAATAGAATATCATTGAAGAGAAGAAAGCAGGGAATCGTAGAGTTAAGGGAACTATTTTTGCAGGCTCCGTCCTAATTGTATGTATATTAATTCACTTAATCTTTGTAACAACCTTATGCGGTGGATCCTGTTATTATATTTTACATTTGATGAAAGTGAGGCACAGAGAGCTTACAGAACCTAGCCAGGTTTACATGTGTGGGTGTGTAGTTAAGACTCAAACTATACCGGGGGGACCCAAGAAAACCCAGAATTCTCTTCTAGAGTGCAGTCCTCTTATAGTACAGGCTTCCCCTGCTAGGTGAGTGTTCTAGGAACCCATCTGTATCGGTGCACCAGCTGGTATTGTTGTGAGAGGCTGTGTTCAGCTTCAGTGAAATTTTTTTGCAGACTCTTTCAACACATTTGCCCAATTCATGATGGGTGATTTATGAGCACACCTGCCCAAACCACACTGAATGTTCAGCAGTTTTTGACCAAAAATGGCATGATACCCATGGCTCACCCTCCCTATTCACCTGACCTCACCCAAGGCAACTTTTTTGTTTGTTTGTTTCCCTGGATAAAAAAAGTCCTCAAAGGGAAACACTTTGCCGATGTGCAGGGAGTGAAACAAAAAACAGAAGAAGCACTAAAAGGCGTCAAAATCAACAAGTTCAAAAACTGTTTTGAGTAGTGGAAAAAAAGTCTTGACAGGTGTATTGCATCAGATGGCGAGTACTTTGAAGGTGACTAAAGTTTAAACATGTAAGAATAAATACATAATTTTTTATAAATAAATTCTGACTTTTGGGGCGTCTCCCTCATACTCTTAACCATCAAACTATGCTGCCTTTTGATGATGTGAGCACTATAGGCAATAAGAAGACAAAGTCCTAATACATTCCATAAACCTAATTTTAGGATCATCTATAAATTAGATGCCATTGTGCTCTAGATGTGGCAAATGTGAATTAGACACACTGTTGGGAGGGGACAGAGACATAGGCCTCAACTCACAGATGTGGGGATGGGTACCAAAGTTCAGATTTCATGTCTGAGATTATTTAAAGAAAAAATCAGTGCTGATTTTTCTAGTACCTTACTTAGATTTTAGCTGTGGCCCAGTAGGTTTTAGCCACAGTGTTTTATAAGAATTTGTTCCTGCAATGTTTTCATACCTGCTGAATAATTCCTTTATCGCTATTCCATTACTTGTTTTTCTTTCTGCTCATGATCTAAGTAGACATCCACAGTCTATTTCTGTAGCTGGAGACAGGTGAGAAACTACCTTCCACACCTCCCAAGGTGCTTCAACCTTGCAGCACCTCAGTTTGGCTTAACTGTACCATTCTCCAGTCTTTGGCTCAGGGAACTATGTGGCTGGAGTTTCTGGGACTGGTGTTGCTAACTGGAGCTACTGCAGTATAAACTAGACTAGCGTCTGTGCTGTGTTTATGCAAATTCATGCAGCCCAATCAAGACAGCCAATGGAAATGGATGTGGAGACCATCATTGCACCGGCCACGGTGCAGAAATGTTGGAGCACAGTGACATGTCTCTGGCTCCCCTCCCGGTGAATCATCATTCCACCTCGTCACACTGTGTGGCTGGGGGTTGATGGCTCATTAGCTTGCATGGGGTCATCGACATTTCCGAGGTGATGATGAGACTTCCACAGATCACACACAAGAGTTTCTGTGATTCCCAGATTGAACCCTAAAATTTTTCATTTTGCTTTTGAACAGAGAGAGACCTGGTATTTTAGAGAGTAGTAAATAGCAATTCTAGAGCAATTCTGGACTTGGGAGTGACTGGCTCGTCAATTGAGGACATGGATGAAACCCAGGGAACTTAATTTTATTTTTTAAAATTTGTATTGAATTTATTGGTTAATGAAATTATATAGGTTTTAGATGTACAATTCTAATACATCATCTGTAATTAAATTACGTGTTCACCACTCCCTTTTCCCTCTGGTAATCAGCATACTGATGTCTGTGTCTATAAGATTTTTAACACCCTTTTACCTTTTTTACCCAGTCCCCCAAGCCCAGGGAACTTTAGAATTTGTAATCTTTCTCTGCCTTTGATGCTGCAAAATGCCAGAGCCATCCATGCCTTGGACCCCTACTCCTTGCTGTTTTTTTTTTAACCACTATGACTTACAAAAATCACATATAAAGATTTTTCTTACTGAGCAAGCAATAAAAAAGAATGCAAAACATTTGGGAAATGCAAAATGCTTTATACATTTAAGCATAGTTCTGTTCATTTTAAACCCAGAACTATGTACATAGGATTACCTTATATGAAACCAAGTATTGCTTTTGCTTCATTTGGGGCAGAGATGAGGCATCTGATGAGTAAACTGGTGCAGAGTGAAGAACATGAACTTGGATTCTGGGAGGCCAGAGTTTGCGGCTCTGTCACTTACTAGGTATGTGACCTGGACAGATTGCCTCTCAGATCCTTAGCTTCTAAATCTACATAATAAAGATAATCACACTCATGCTCACTCTCCTCAAAGATTTGCCAGGGCTGAATGAGATAGCACAGGCCAGGCGTCCAGCAGAACATCTGTCCTACGGTTTTCCTAAAGTTTTAAACACTAAATCACTGGAGTGGGCAGGGCTCCAATAAGATACAGGCTAATGGGTGGTGCGTCTCAGGGAAGCGGCCACAAAGAAAGAGAAAACCCCTTCGGTGTGTGCCATCCCTTCTTATCCCAGCCGCTGTACGTGGAATAAAATCCATGAGGACCCAAATTAGTGTTGAATGAATAGACGGCACTCTTTTTGAAATGGCCCTGTGATGGGTCATTGCATGTTCACAAATAAGGGAATTATGCTGGAAAATGTATCAAAAAAGAAAAACCCATGGGTAGTGGGAGCCCTACTGGGCGAGGGAGAGGTGTTTTGGTATCTAGCTCTCTCCAGCTGCTCACTAGCAAGTCCCCTAGGCTCTGTGGGGGTCAGTGTCATCCCCTGAAAAATGAGGAGAATGGCTCAGTGACCTTCCTGGCCTTGAACCAGTCTGAATCGGTGAAATAAGATTTCCTTGGGAAAAAGAATAGTTTCTGCAGCTCAGCAATAGGCCAACTGCTAAAGCAGAGGCGTGAGCTTTGGGGCAGGGGAGAAGCCCAGTGCTATCCTTCTCCCAAAGGGAGTTTGCCTTGAAGGTCCCCAGAGCCCCAGCAGCAGGCAAAACATTGGGTCCGCCACGGAGGAGCAGAGCACACTGACCTTTTCCCAAATGGGAATGTAGTCTGCAAGTGCAGCAGCTCTTTCTCACACTTTCATTAACAGCCATTCCAGACGTGGAGGATTTTCCAATAAAGTCATCTGTGTTTAATAATAACTCCATTTAGAATGTTTTTAATGTAATATTTGTGCATTTTAATAAGTCTATTGAGCATTAAGATGCCACAGTCCATTTATTCTTTCCAAATGTATTAACATTGGTCTGGATTGTCATTTCAGCTTCCCCTAGATGAATGAAGTTCTTCTGGGGCAGGTGCTGAGGTGACTTTCCTCATTCAGTCCCGAATATAAAGCGTGGGTACTCACTTTATCTACCTATGATGAGTCGGTGGTCACGAAGAGTCTAGGAACTACTACCGACCTGTGAGTTGAGTAAGTGGACATTCAGTTCAGTGGCAATCTACTGAGACATCTAAATTGGGAAGGAAGCCCAGTTAGACCCTACTAGGCCCAGGTGAATACTCTTCACATCTGAGATTGAACATCTACCTTGACAAGTGAGAGGCCAGAACAAGGTGGTTTTATCGGGGGGAAAGGGTAATAGAAAAAAATACAATGAAAGATTTTTTAAATTAAAAATTTTACGTTTTTATTCTACATATATACTGAAATTAGTGCTAATCTCATAACTGTATTTGAAAACTACACAGGTTTAAGGGATATTAGAATGACTTTTCTGCTCAAAAATGTAAAGTCATGCCATAGTGCCCAGCTAACTTTTAGGTTCCTTAAAGCTGGTATTCAAAAATTTTATAACATAAAAATAGTCATTTGACATGATATGTTTTCCAGGGTTATTTTAATGTACAATATTTCATATTAATACAATTTTAGAGGATCAACAATATTTCCTATCTCAATTGCTTATTCCCTAACCTTTTTTCAAACTCTTTGAGTAAGGAATTGTAGTTTAATTTTTAGTTTTATTTCTTATTAATACCTTGCATATGGGAGGTGCTAAAATACATGAAAATATAAATAAACAAATGACATCAAACTCTCCTTCAAACACACACAGTGAGGGGTCCACAACGAGCAACGGAAGTGTCGGGGGGAGAGAGTGGACCTGCTTTACCAGAGGCTTGATCAAGACCAGAACGGTGCAGGGCTGACTACAATAGGCAGGAGCTTGGCTCCGCGGCACACCTGCTGACAATGCCGGGAGGAAGACTAGTGTCTGCCGAGTGGAGCCTGTATACCATTCAGACAAACTACCTCTGCTCAGCTACACCAGGTGAGTAGCACATGGCATTAAGAGAAAAAGGCATTAATTATTGAAGACGGGGTGTCCTAATTTAAAACCTTTTGCTGTTTAACCCTGAACAAACTATTTAAACACCCTGGGCTTAACAAAACCGATTATTAAATGAGGAAATTCAAAGAACAGAGTACATATCTTAGCCCTTCTTGAACATGCAAAAACATGTTATTTCCCCCAACACTAATTTTGCATTTCTTACCCTTCTTTATGAGATGAAAAGAAAAAGTCCTATGCAGACCATTTTGGTGATTAAAAGCATAGATCACTTCTTGACCTTGGTTTTATTGGTGTTCATGCCAAAGTAACTTTGTTTGCCCCCAATTCTGATCACTCTCATCTCTTCGCCCTTTTTTGCATTACTGGTTCTTCCAGACTGCAGATCAAACAACGTGTCCTCATAGATGTAGCTTGGGCCTACAGAATTATTACTAACTCATTTTTCAAGAGATGGAAATTAGGGAAACTTTCCTGTGGGCAACACTTCTGGGTAGACACTTTGACAGCCTAGCAGTTTCTGCATGCAGAACTATGTCCACGGTCTGTTTGTCAGCCGTCTCTCCGTTACTGAGCAAGATGCAGCAAAGCACTGCAGCTCTCTGCAGCCCTCCCTGAACTGCAGATTTTGACATTTCCACATGGCCACTGACATGGCTTCTATTGGCTTCCCCATCTTCCTGACAGTCTAACATGGTCTTTCTGAGGACAGCACTATCACAGATCCAAAATCCTGTTAACTTCAGCAAAAGTGCTGGAACAGATTTCTTTCCAGTGGTCTGGTCATGTTCAGCATAGAACTTCATGGTTGCCCACTACATCTCATTATAATATGTCTTCTTAGCTTTCAAGCTCTTCCATCGAGGAGCTACGTCCACCCATTTAACCATCTTTCCGTATCCCAAACACCTGCTGCCCACAATCTAGTCACCTTCTACCTCGTTATCTTTACCAAAATGTAACCTTTTCCTGAAATGTTCTCTAAACTCCTAATGAATTCCAAGTCCGTTCTCTTTATTAGGGTCAAGACGGAATCATCCAGTTTGAAAACTGGGTGATTAGTCCAACCTGTGTGATTATGAGTTTTTTACCTTCCCCAACTCCCTCCCCCCAATTGTGTGATTGGAACTGAGAATGTTTTGCTTGGATAGTGAATTACCTGTAAGCCAAGCCTTCTCTCCTCATGCCCCCCAAACCATGTCTCTTTGTATCCACGTTTAATGCTTGGAAGGGGTGTCATGAACAGGAACCCGGCACGATGTGAAGGGTAGAGAGAATGATTTAAAATTATTTAATTCTTTAATTTTTTTCCTGCTCATTTTCTAAGATTGTAGGGAACTGAATTTTATGAGATTTGGTGCAATTGAACCGGATCTAAGCTGATCTGTTTTAGGGGCCTTGTAAATGCCTGTGGCACTGAAGGAAGGAAAAAGATGTGTATTTTCCCTACCTCTGCAAAGAACTAAGCAGAATTTTGACTTTGTAGCCATGGAGGTCTAGGCAAATGCCACTCACAAGGGATAATTGATGAGTAGCCAGAGGAGAATTTGTTATTTCGCAAAAAGGTGTGGTAGGGTTTTAAGAGATTCAAAAAAGATGGTAAAGCACCCTGATGTGATCACCAGAAGCTAGGTCTTACCACCCTTGTTCGAAGTGGCCAATGGAGGGAACCATTACTGAGAGAGAGGGTGGGGGAGATGAATCACTGCTGCTGTGGAGGGCGCACTTTGGTGTGCAAGCACAGCAGCTTCCAGCCCACAGGCCTGTTTGGAGGGAGGGGAAAATCAAAACCCCAATAGCACTTCTTTCTCCCTAAATTCTTGCCTGTTGTCCCCTATTGCCCAAGCCCAAAACAAAGCCAGAAGAAGAAACGTTTCACTGCTGCAGTGCACAATAGTCAGCATCCCTGGGTGGAAAAAACAGATGAAAAGGGTAGAAAGTGAATCTGAGGGGTACATGGAGAGTACCCAGCAGAAGCAGCCTGATGATTAAAGGTTCTGAGTGATCCAGAGAAGGGGTGTGGATAGTGTGAACCAAAATGCAACCACCCAAAGAAACAACTTTGTAGCCGGGGGAAAACTGTATACTTCACACCTGCATAGTTGAAAAATTGGGCAGTGAAAAGGGGAAGGATTTTTACCACATGAATGCATGTATTAACATCATTAGCTTAGTGGATTTTAAAATTTTCCTGGTGAATTATTATTATAGAAACCATGCTGACTTCTCATATGGGTGTACATCCTCTGAGTCCACTAATAAAAGATATTCTTGTGATAAAAGGAAAATTGCATTGTCATCTTCTAAGTACTGTAATATAATGAAAGATAGTCTTCTTACCGCATCTAATCAAAATAGCAAATCACTTAAAAAAACTCTGTTATTATTGAAGCCTTGATTATAATAGTATTATATTAGAAGTGCTCCTTAAAGCTAAGAGGTAAGCAAACCCAATATCCAGAAGAAACAAGCCCTCCGGGCTAGAATTCTTGGTGATAAAGAGGACGGATATTTTGCCAAGCCAGTCGGTGTCTGGTGATGCTGCCCTCCTGTGAAGCTGGTTCGGCACTGCAGCCAAGGAGGGTGTGTCCCGACCCCCACAGATGGGTCATCTCTTCTTTTCATTCTTTGGATGGCTTCTGGAAATTGTGCATTGGATTTCAAAATGAGAGAACAATTTATCCTTTGTGTATTTGGTGGCATACGTACAAGTATATTTGTTCAGTTTTTGAGTCCTCTCTTTATATGACAGTTTGACAGTCTTTTTTGTCCCATCCTCTTTAATTCAAGAGCTCTCACATGCCGACATATGCGGAGAATGCATACAAGTCTGGTAGCCAGCATGGGCCCCCAGCTCCAGAATTTCTCCAGTCTCCCTCCTATTCTAGCCAGTCCTTCCCAGACCACCTTGCTCTCTGATTCCTGTTGATTTCAATATGTGGACTCCTGATGTTCCCTCTATTGTATTTTTTTTAAAAATCCTCTCCAAGGACTTTTCTTTTCACTGCTTTCAGAGAGAGGAAGGGGGAGAGAATTAACTGGCTGCTTTCTTGCACATCCCAGGCCGGGGATTGAACACACAGCTTAATTATGTGCTCTGACTGGGAATCAAACTTGTGACCTTTCAGTTTATGAGAGGACGCTCCAACAAACCAAGCCACACAGGCCAGGGCCACAGTGCGGTTGCAAGGACCTGCGTCAGAGATGCCTCTTGATCAGCCTCTCTTTCGTCTCTCAGTCAGTTTTACATTGTCCTTCTGGCCCCACTCAGGGCTGACGGTACAGTCTCAGGGCCTGCTGAACCTACCCCTGGACACACACCCCTCAGCCTGCTCTGCCGGATTCTCCACGAGCAAAAACCAATTTGAAACAATGGGAAAAACTATAGTGAAGGTCGAAAAACTGCATCTCTGGATGTTTCAATCAGAAAATAAAAGTATTACATTTTCATCAAAATTGCGTAGAGTTACTGACCCATTTATAGGAGACAGAAATCTAATTTCTTTTTTTAAGCAATTTTCTTTTTTTAAAGATTTTATTTATCTATTTTTAGAGAGAGGGGAACGAGAAAGAGAGGGAGAGAAACATCAATGTGTAGCTGCCTCTTGTGCGCCCCCAACTGGGGACCTGGTCTGCAACCCGGGCATGTGCCCTGGATTGAATCTGTGACAGTTTGGTTTGCAGGCCCCTGCTCAATCCACTGAGTCACACCAGCCAGGGCAGAAATCTAATTTCTTAATTAAAGTACTGAATCCCATGATGGACAGCTGTCTAACCGTCTTGAAAAATATTTTTTAATAAAAATACATATAATTTAAATTATCAAATAATATTCAAAGATGTGTGTCTGTGTGCGCGCGTGCGAGAATGGTGAAAGACAGTCGCCTCTTCCCTATACTACCTCATTCCTGGCTCCCACTCATTACACAGTAAACATCCAGTACTGTGAGTTATTTCCACTGCCAGCTATCTCCACATTTCTAAGTCAGTTACTTATATTCCCATTTGTAAATTGGCCAGTTTTAGGAATTTTCTTTCAACTAAAAAAGATGAGAGTTATCACTTTTTTACCTCCTTTTTCTCACCACGTCTGTCTCCTAAACTTCCCAGAATAGTTATAGTGAAATTGTTTTAAATATCCATCATATTTGAACAACATAATCTGTGATTACATTTCTTTCCATGTACATTTTCTCTTGGAGTTAAAATAGCCTAATTTAAAATTTCTCGCACAATAATCAATTTGATTGTAGAAATATGAGCACCTGGGGGATTGGGTCCTATTTCCAAAATTATCAACATCTCAGTTATTTTCCACTAGTTACTTAAGTTCATTGGGCTTTGTTTTGTTTTACCTAAAAAAAGCAAACAATTCTTTTCATCTAAATCAGTATTTGATGAGCCTCTGTTGCATTCTACCCTAGTCCAGGATTCTGCAACAGGTGGTCGGCTTCTAGCTCAATAATTGAATAACTTGAATAGATATTTTAAAGTGGTGTTGTAAGAAAAACTTTTCTGAATAATTTCCCCAATTTGCTCCTATGAGTGTGGTAATTTACTGTACTTATTTACATGTCCGCCAAAAATGCCTGAAAGGTAATTCATTATGACCTCCAGCCTAACCTGCCTCCCCACTTACATTGTCCCTTTTTTCCCCATGCACCAGCCCAGTGACTGCTGAGACCCACCTGGAAAGGGGGGTCCTTCCCCATAAGGAACTGGCTACAACACTCAAGAAAGCTAATGCTCTGGCAGGGAGCCTGTCACCCCAAGTCACAGAGCAGCAATCTGCAAAGCTGGGTTCATGCTGAAGTTAAGTCAGCCCAACAGAAAAACACACCTTCGATCCCAGAGCCCCCAGCCCCAGGGGAGGGAGAGGCTGGCCAGTCAGAGCAGTGCATGGGGTGGAGCATGGGTTTCAAAGGGCAGATGGTGGTCGTTGCTCATCCACGAGCACATTCTCTTCATTGGTGAAGGGGCTGATGAAGCCTCATCTACACGAACAAAAACCTAAGGCCAATTTAAACTTTCCCTGTACCTCATCCCTGTCCCCTCACTATGTAATGAAAAGCTTCGTGAAGCTGTGTGCTCCTCTCTGTTTCTACCATCCCTGGTCTCTTTCAAGTTTAATAACTTCCAACCTGTACAGAAAACACTAGTTTGATCATGTTACTGTCATTTAAATTCACTTAAATGAATGCCTTCCAGATAAACAGCTCAGGATACCCCATGCAGCCTACCTGCAACCAGTCCTCACGCCACACTTGCCCATACGCCTCCCAGTTCAGCTACACTGTTAGCTACTCGCTAGGAATGGACCATGAATCCCTGGCAGGCATACGCCCTGATTCTCCCTGGGGTATTAATTCTCTGCTCGGCAAACCTTAGCACATGTGTTAAAGTTTTCCTTTGTGCCATTCATCCCGTTATTTTATGATGATTCATGTAGAAGCCTGTTTTGCTTTCCCATGAGACTTGGGTTTCTTAGGGCAGAGCTTTACACATCTGCATATTTTCATGTACTTATCACAATACCTTGAGTGCATGGTGAATAAACAAGTGAACACCCTGGCCCATGTGGCTCAGTTGGTTGGGCGTTGTGCTGAAAACCAAAATGATGTGGGTTCAATTCCTGGTCAGGGCACACGCCAGGGTTCAGTCCCCAGATGGGGTACATGCAAGATCGATGTTTCTCTTTCACATCGATGTTTTTCTCCCTCTCTTTGTCCTTCCCTTCCCTTCTCTCTAGAATCAATAACAGAAAAAAACAATTAAAAAAGAAGTAAATGAATAATTAACCAAGTAGAAACTAAGTGGTATCAATCCATATTTATATATTTTGGTATTTTCATGCCAATTCCCCCCTCCAAATCTACAAGTACGACTGTTCTCTGTCTCTAGTTTTTGTTTGTTGCTTTTAGGAAAGTCATCTAGAGGAGAAGGGTGAGGAAGGCAGTGAGAAGATGGTGACTTTGGCTGTGCTGTTATCCCACAAATGACGTTGTGTGGTTTGTCATTTTACCTTTCTTCTGAGTCTGAAGCTCTCTCCCTTGAAGAGGCCGCTGAACCCAGGGAGGTGTAGAGCACTGGGATGGGTTTGTGCCTAATAGTTCATTTCTGAAGGTGGGCTATGGAGTGAGTCCAGCTGGTGATATTTTCAGCATAGGAACCTGGTAAACTATCAGAGCAGCATTAATGAGATGGGATGCATTGATTTATCTTTCTCCTGAATTGCTTGGCAGTGCTTCAGTATTCAGGCATCAAATTTGCTCAGTGTGCTACTTAGATGATTTCTTCCTCCCCCAGCCAGTCTAAAGACTGCAGTAGCTACTGCTATTTTAAACTACGTCCTTCTTCTGAGAGAGCATTGGACACATTTAAGAGAAGATCAAATTAATCTCCAGCTCCTCTCCCTGGTGGACCAGGAGAGGTGTGTCCCTGAGTCAGAGCTTTAGGCTGTTACTGTTTCACGCCATTCTCCCTGGATCACTGACACAAACTTCTGTGTCCAGAGGCTGATGCTGATTGCATGAGAGAAAAAGAGTAGTTTAAGTACAGGGTGAGAATGATTTTAAATGTTGGAGGATTTGTTTAAAATAATGTGTATTTTTATATCTAGTGATTACTGTTTTATTCCTGTTAAAATGACAATAGACCAATAGAGGGAAGAATTTCAACATGTTCTTCCCTCTAATCATTACTTTGAAGAACCTGGAGAAGTTGTGAAGTAAAATGAACACCCTGCCACTTTATGACAAAAACGTTGGCTCACCCACTGCCCTTTGCCAGCCAGACCCTTTCTAGATCAAAGTCACTCTTCCCAGAAGTAAGTTCAGGTCAGCCAGTGGTCACCTGTGCTGTCACTGGCACATCGGTGCCTGACAGGCCAGCCTCGGAGTGGAGTGGCTAACAGTCCAGACTGTGGCTTTGACCTGAGGCCTATGCTCCTAGGTCTGTTTTGCTCTTTACAGCTGTATGTCCAGAGACCCCTTATCCTCACTTTCCTCATCTGTAAAACACCCGTCATTGAGCTTTGCAGTGGGCAGCACATGGGAAACATGGGAAGGTCTGGCAGGTGCCTGGAGTCTGAAGGGTTCAGGGAAGATACTCTCTCCCTAGGTGCTCTAGTGACCACTCATCTGGAGCATTCTTCACTTTAGTAAAG
The DNA here is from genome assembly GCA_039655065.1 of Glossophaga mutica. NCBI lineage: Eukaryota > Metazoa > Chordata > Mammalia > Chiroptera > Phyllostomidae > Glossophaga > Glossophaga mutica. The sequence continues at coordinate 61,467,359 of CM077311.1, forward strand.
CAAAGAAGGTGTCACCTAAGGCTCCGCCCCTTTATTGACCTCTGCCATCCCCTTGTTCACTGGCTATTGCCAAGTATGAATAACTGGGCCGGTTTTCCTTCTCTGCACACAGATAGTAGGGGCAGCAACAGAGAGCCTTCCCAGGCGCGCTAAACTGAACTAAAATATCTCTCAGGCAGAGCCCTGCTCTATTGAGAAAGCATTTTTCATAACTTAAAAGTTGTAAAACCCAGAACGATTTCAGGGGCACTAGCGCCCCCTAGGGCGTGGCCGGGAGAGCAGTAAAAAGTGTTAAAAGTCTCAAATGCATCTCCAATACAGCGCCACCTTGGTCACCAGCGTCTCAGTCAGGGTCTGGTTGAAAGGAGAGGCAACTTCTGCCTGGTTTCCTTTTCCCTTCCTTGCTGCATAAACCTGTGCGTGGTTATGACTTTTACTGAGAAGGCTGGGGCGTTTGGCGGATGGAAAATAAGAGTGGGAGTGAGATATATTAATTTCTCTTACATCACTCTGAAGGTCTGTGACTTTTCCTGAACAAAATGATATTTACGCCAGCAGCATGGTGGGGATTGAAAGTGTATTCTTTGGAGTTAGACTTCCTAGGTTGATATGCTGACTATACTACTTAATTGGCTATCTCTTTTGGCAAATTACTTGACTTTGGCTTTGGTTTTCTCACACTGTAAAACAAGATGATAATAGTTGTTAGTTCATAGAGTTGCTTTAAGTTAAATGAAATAATACATATGAAGTGCTTAGAATAGTGCCTGACAAAAAGCATGTACTCAATAAATGCTGTATTTGTTCTCTTTGCAGCAAATTACTGGTATTCTTGAGCAAGAAGCACTGACTTCTAAATTCACTGACCTAAGACTCCGTGAGGCAGCTCTGACATATTGCTTCTCAACTAGCGCTCCTGTGATCCCGAAGTCCCCTTTGCTATGCCTTTCATCCCCAGACCCCCCTGGGGCTTAATGTTATATGTATCTTCTTTTCTTAGCAATCAATACCCATTACATACAGCTCACGGTCACAGCTTTTCCTGGGGAAAGATGTTAATGGATTCTGTCAAGGCCAGGGCACAGCCACTTCCCTACCTTCAGCTCTTGAGTTTCCTGAAAGCCTGACCTTTGGTTAGAAAGTGATCAGGAAGCTTCCAATAAGCTCAGGAGTCTAATTGATATTTCTCACTCCTCCATGATGATTACTGGGGAGACATCAGTTGTCATCAATGGCCCATCACAAAGTCATATAAGTCACACAGGCTGCGGCTTTTCCTGACATTTACTACCCATTATGTGTCCCCAGGGGAATGGGGAGCTCTTCAGTCCATAGCGGCACTGGCTAATTTGCTGGTCTTCAAAAAACATGGATAAGTAGATATCATAAAATTAAAAACAAAAACCCAAATCCAAAAAACCAAAAACAAGACTCCCATAGTAATGTTCAGAAGGCTGCGTCATTCGAGGGCCATTGACAAGTCAACTTGAGTTAGAAGACTGGAATTCAGAAGTGAGAGTAAATAGCATTTATCTTTCCAATTTAAAGTCTCATTTAAAGCTTTCAGGTGCCAGCCCAGCCCCACTTCTGTTCAGGAGCGTGGCCGGTCTTTGTGTACGAGTCACACAACCTGGGCTGAGAAGGAACTGGTATGTGGCAAAATTCCCCCAGAGTTACATCTTTAACAACCAGGAACAGAGTTAAACAAATTTCTTAGTAAGTTGATTTAAAGTCACGATTCTGAAGGCCTAGGGCTATCCCACAAAGGGATGAAATCATGGAATTTTCTAGCTCACCGATTTAGTTTGATAGATCGCCACCTAGTGGCTATTCCAGGAACTTTGTGATGGGTTGTCAGGTACAGTCATATTTGCATGCTAATAAAGAAATGATAAACTTTCTTTAGATTATGACTACCCAGTTTTAGTGCATCCAACGTACTTTTTATAATTCCACAACTACGACGACATATGCCTCCAGAAAAAGGCAAAATGGGTTTGTGCAGCTGGTCGATGTATGAGAATAACTGATGCTCTGTTGGGAATGTGGTTTTGTTCTCTTTTCATCACCGTCACTGCATTCCTGGCAGAACTGAGGTAAAAACACACTTGATCTTCCTTGGCGCAGTAGCATTTCGGTAATATTTATAGTAATAAATATGGATTCTGATTTATTTTTCTGAACGTTTTTTAAATGACTTACCTGAACTTCGACTGCGAATCTTGTCTACCCTCTGCTCCCTGAAATGTACAGCTGATGGCTCTGCTCGGGTTTTACTCCATATTTCTATATTTCAGGCTGTTTTTCTGTGTGTTGCCCTGGATCTGCGACATTCAGTGGCCAGGGATCTGAGCGGAGGTTTTGTTCAAACTCCGAGCTGGTAAACGTTCTGCCCTTGGCCACTGACCTGCACATGGGGTGGGGAATGCATTGGAAGCTCATTCAATTTTCGCCTGTCTGGGATTTCACTCTGTGTGATGCTCCTGGTCACTCACGCCCACGAAGGCCTTTTTCGGGTCAGCAGGTGGGGCTGTGGGTCGCTGGTCAAACCTGCCACCCTCCTCTCCCTCCCAGATGCCCCTGCCCCCATTCCGTTTTGAGCTGGTCCACGCCCGCGCCTCATCGTTGTTGCTGAGACTGCAACTTCAGCCTGCCAAAGATACATCTTTGTCCTATTTCTTTCCTATGGGCACTTTTGCTGATTAATCATTTGAATTCTTCCTCCCCGACCCTAATCCAGCTCACTGAATACCTTTACAAACTACAAATACAAAATTAGATAAAAAGTCTTGGGAGGAGCAGTATATGTCATGGGCCCTGAAGCTCTCATAGGTTCCAGATAAATCCACCTCTGTCCAAGGCCAGGAGTATATGGCCCAGCTGCAGAGGATGGCCTAGGACCCTGAGACACCACATCCCAAGGCTGTCAGAGGTTCAGTCTAGTTTAAATTTAGGCAAGTACCAGCATCAGGAAGGGTTCTTGAGCTGTGCACAGGGCAGGGCAACCAGCAGCTGCCAGGACTGAGGAGGAAGAGAGTGGACTTAGACCGCAGGCCTAGCGTGTCCGTCCACGCACAGCAGGAGTCCTGTCCACAGCTATGGGTTCCAGGGAAAGAATTCAAAGCCCGAAGGTGGCAAGAACCAGAAATAGTAAGACTATGAAATCATAACTGGCTCATAACCAGGGACAGAACGAGACCTCCATGGGGACCGCTGACTAATAGGGAGAAGGTCAAAGGGGCTTCGTAATGTGCAGACCAGGGGTGTCCAACCTTTTGGCATCTCTGGGCCACAATGGAAGAAGAAGAGTTGTCTTAAGCCCCACATTAAATACACAAACACTAACAAATGCTGATGAGCTAAAAAAAAAAAAAATAGTCCGTGCATAATTTTTGTGATACCCGCCACCACCGACCGATAAGCAATAAAGTCCTCACATAATAACCCTAATTATGCAGCAGGCATTTTGATAATCCTTAAAAATCATCAAGCAGGTCCCAAGATTGTGATCACTGATATAGAAAATGTACATATCTAAGTAATACAACTTAGTATAAAACTCAGTAGTAAAACCAAGTAACATTTTAAGTAAATTTACAATTTTGCGTTGGGCCGCATTCGCAGCCATCCTGCAGCCAGGGGACCTGCAGTTGGACTCCCCTACTATACGCATATCAGAAGGAGGAAGTTCCTGAGAAATAGAGCGGGTTGTGGCAGCATTTGAAAGGTGTGCAGGTAACACCTTGGAGGGCTAGGAGATGGAGTATTGGTAAGCATGAAGAACACTACCTAAAATAGAAGAGGGCTTTAGAGAGGGAAGCAGGTTAGAAGTCTAGAGTGAGTATCTGGGCAGGAAGCAATCAGGCAGGATGATATGGGGTAGCAGACATATTCATAATAGGAGAGAGAGAAGAAATTTGGGGAAAACATCACTAGACATGACTAGTTCGGGGAATGTGGAGCCCAAGGCAGAGGAAGTGGTTGATGACTGTGAGTTCTCTGGAAGGACAGTAATGGGAACAATAACAAATTACGAAGAGCATCCTTTTACCGGAGGGATATCATATCGCCAAAACGTACACTGTTCATCACCATAGTGTTGTTCAGGTGGATACAAATATGTGACTATCCCTTCATTTTGGACATCAGAGGATTAGTGTTTGCTAGTGTATACACGGTTTCATATTTTACATGGAATTTCTCTTTTTTCATAAATTTACATAAAATATTTAAATTTGCATGTTCTGCTTTAAGTACACATTTATCAAGGTTCTTTCTAAAAGGGATGCCGTTTATCAGAACAACAGACACTCGTGGAGTCACCAGGGCCTGACATGCTGAGTCACTGCTGTCCGAGCTCACTCCTCCTCTAACTGGTCAGCAGAGCAACACAAATCCCACCGATGGTCGCCTTCTTCCTTGATTTGTAGCTTTTATTTAATTGAATCATAAAATTTGCATTTAGCACTTGAAAACTTTATTTCACTGAATAAAAAAAACAGTGGCATACAGCTTTAACAGTTAACAAAAAGAAAGCAGAGAGCACAAGAGAATGCCCTGAGAAGCCTCCCTGTAAGAATTCGCTGAAATCACCCCCAGGACGCCCCACCCACGTAGCCAGCTGTCAGGGCCTGGGGACACAGCACAGGGGTCCCATGTTAAGCACTCAAATCCATCAATTAAAGGGATCTTGCAACCCTTCATGGGAATCATATTTTTTCTCTGCTGGAGTTAATTTTCTGAAATTCTGATAACCCTGTGATTTCTCCATCAGGTTTTTAAGGAATTCTAAAGATTTGGGAATTTAGAATGACATTCTAGAAATTGAGAACTCACCAGGAACACTTCAAGTCCTCTACTGTTGCCAACAGAATTTTAAGAACTGCTCTGCAATTAGGGTGACTATTCTGCCCCCTTCCTGATCGGAAATGAGTAAAACAGTTGTCTGCTTTTAATTACCTAGTGGAATCGATGCTTTCCTGCACTGAATTTCTTGGCATTTCTGTAGGAGAGAACTTCATTTAAACCAGAATTAGTGGTAATCATGTCATGTTCAAATTAAGATAAGTAGGTACTTCTATGTTCCCAAAGAAATAAATTTTATAAACAGTGTTTTTTGCTTCTTAGACTCAGAGTGTAATTTATTATCCTCAAGGTTTTGACCCTTTTTTAAGAGTCCAGACTAACATTTTCATAGGAAAATACCAGAACAAGGTTACTGTTTATGTTTGTATTAAGCTAAAGAGGATTTGAAAAATATAATTTTTGTAGCATGTCTATACGATGGGCTATGAATTGTACAGGCAAATATGACAGAAAGAAATTGTCTCTCTTCATCATTTTCTGTTCAGACAAAGAACACTTGAAAAACTACCCAATTTCTGTAGCACACACTGAGGAAGTGTTGTGAGACCTTGCGTCCAGGAGCTTCAACTCAGCCTCGTGCAGCCATTCTGGATATCCAGTTTCAAACTCTAAACAGAGACATGTGGTTAAAAAGTGAGTTGTTTTGATAAAATCTATAAACATGTTCTATTTCAGTTACTTATTTGTATCTACTAATTATAATAACTTTTCTGGATTCTGCTGTACTTGGCTCTCCTTAGCCAAGGCCAATTAGGCAGTTATTGTAAAACAAACAAGCCTGTCACAAAGAAAAATAAATCATTTAGTTTTTCATTACAGGAAGCCACTCTCTTCGCTCTCTGGTATGAGCAGACATCATCTCGAAGTGGTGGGGCCATGAGAAACATCTTTCTCCGTTCTAACAATGACAGTGCATTGGGCAGGACTTGCTGTCAGAACACTTTGCGTGGGAAAGCTGCATATTAACCCAGCACATTGTAGGAGCTCAACAAAAATCAAGGAACAAATGAAAGAAGGAAAGGAAGCAAAAACTGAGATGTAGCCAAACAGTCGCACAAATCACATTTTTGATAAATTTTCTGACATAGACATAATAATTCAAAAGTGAAATAATCCCTCAGATACAGTCACTTATTGGTTTGGTAAGTGAAAACTTTGATAAAGCAATTATGAAAAAAATTGGCACTAGAAATACCTTTTCTGTCATTACCAGTACTATTATGTCCTTTATAACACTTCACAAGAACCCATTGGTGTGTACACTCAGGCCAAGAGAAAATTTGAGAAAGAAATTTCATTCTCTTTGCTATTTCTAAATGGTATTGGCACTGACCCTGTTGAATTCTAGTTTGCTGCTTTCGTCAGGTCGGAAACTCTTGAATTAAAACATGCTCGGCTGGATCGTCTGTTAGAAATGTTAGCATACCAGGGAAAAACATTTCAACCATCTTATTCTTTTGATTAGAACAGAGGATATCTCTAGCCAATCAATGAAGATGCACCAAAGAACGCAGAAGGATGCTAGCATCTGAACAATGTGAAAACGGGGAGGGACCACCTGCCACAGAATCTGTGAGTCCTCTTTGCTCTCCAATTGCAGGTTTCTATAGTAAGTAAATGTTGTTGTCTCAGGAACCACACCAGCTATCACACATAGACACACATGCACATGAGCACAGACACATGCAGACAACCTCTTCTTGATTCATGAAAAATCTAAGACAGTCTATAAATTCCTATGGGACAGGGTGCAGGAGATGATTCTGGCTAAGGGAAGTCATTTTCAGAAACCATTCTTCCTTGTAAGTTTTGTGAATCTCTCCAACCATATATTTGGTAAGAGATTCCCATTTTTCAAGTGCTAGAGCTCTCACTCAAAAAGCCTATCTGTTGAAATTGCAGGAAACCACCCACGGAAGTAGACTGCGCTGGCTGAGTGTGCAGCATCTCTTGAGACCCTCTGGTGTGATAGGCAGAGTCTGCGGAAGTACAGGCTGAAAACTATCTCAATAACACCCTTTTAGCCACAAAGAAAGACAATGCAATGATAATTGCTAATTAAAAATACACAGTTGAGAGTCATGGTGCTTTCGGCACCCAGTTCTGAGTGAGAACTACCCTTCTCTGACCTTGAGAATACAGATGTCCATGTAGAGACTGTAGCATTTCGGTTGATCCTAGAGATCCTGTAACATTTTTTTTTGGACCCAGTCTCTAATGCATGGGTGTGCTCACTTGGCTTGTTTGCTTCTCCCTTGTCAGTACTGATCAGAGAATGCATCTCTTCAGTCAGTGGAGAGTCCCCAGGCTGATTAAGGCCTCCTTGGACACCATCACTGGGTTTTGACTCCTGAGACCCAGGGCCAGGACTAGGGCAAGGCGAGTGAGGCATTCAACTCAGGAGCAACACTGAAAAGAGGCACATTCAGACTCAGTCATTGTGATAGTATTATAAAGCTAATTTCCAAGAATTCGTGATGGATGCAACGTCAATATTTTAAATAAAGACAGCATCTGACTGTGTCCTTGCATGAGCCATTGGGCTCCTCTTGTTCAAATCCCAGCCCTGCTGAGGACTAGAAAATGCTCTATTTCTGCCTCAACTCTGAGACTGATATTATTGGATCATTTCAAGGAACCAATGAATGGTTAGGTGCCATCAAAATTATTACCAAAATGAACCAAATGGCACAACCAACAGAATGGAGGCAAGAGACTGTACCAGTGTGATGCACCAAGCACCGGAAGAACTGGCTGGAAGTCTCCAAGGATCTGCAGTTCTTCACTGTGAAAGGTCACAGTGTTCAAGCAAGTATGACTCTTTCCTGAGCCCATGAAATAAATTTTCCAGCCATCCCTGGGGCACAGCCCTAGTAAATGTACAAATATTAAAATATATGGAAACAATATTCTTCCCTAGGTTGTTCTCTTGTGACAGCTGAGTCTAAGACCTTAGGCTCACATAGGAGAGTGAAAGCTTCTTTATGTATCATGCTGTGGGTTGTGCAAGGCAAGTTTGTTAGCTTCCAAATATTAGTGTCTTTAACTGGCTGGGGGCCTGCAGCTCCACAAGCAGTTCTATCCCTTTGCACCTTGAGGGTCTTTGAGGGCCTTAGGAACTCACTATGGTAACGCAGATATGCCTGACTGAGGTCACCCCTGTAAAGTGCTTTCTGTCACCACCAGTGGATGGTAATATAACCAGAAAGCATGTTCCAGTGCAAACAGGACCAAGCAGAGGCATTGGCGCCAGAGGGAAATGTAACCAAGCACCATTAATGCAACCGGGAAAGGACGCCAAAGACACACTGTTCCCAAACAATTTTGCTGAGAACTGGTCTTTGATGGGTAAATATTGTGTCAGACAAGCACAGACTAAATTATTACTACGTTGATAATTTTATGACAAATAGTACAACAAGCCCAAACATGAGATTCGAGGGCCCAAAATCTCCTATACAATCTACATTTATAACATATTATGGTATATACACCATTAGTAGTAAGTTTATTCATATATTAAACAAATATTTATTAAATTACTCATTTAACTGTAAAGCCAAAGGTCCTTCAGAAGCTCACATTCTAGAAAGTAACCATATGTCCCAGCTCTATTTAAACTTCTCCCTGGCTAATTGGTCACATGCTCAGGCCACCTTCCTCCACTCACTTCTGTGGGAGTGCACCTGCTTTGCATATTAATTTAAGGAAACCGTAATTATGAAAATGCTGCAACAGCACATGATGCATAGCTGATAATAAACACACATTAAGTGCTAAATATATACCAAGAACTGTGCTAAGTACATTTACATACACTTTCTCATTTAAACCTCAGGCAATTATATGACATTGACATATGATTTCATCTTACAAAATCATAATATAAAGTTAAAACATGATCACATGATATTTTCCATCCATTTGATTGGACACAAGACTTATTTTCATCACCTTTGTGTTACCACTGGCATAATAAAAAGAACAAAGAGATCAAAATAACAAACCATCATATAACCGGAGAAAGATGACCTTTCTGTCCCTAAATATTCAAGTGAGAGCCAGTAGAAGCATTTCCGCTCTACAGCCAGACGTGCTCCTGGGGGCAGGGTGGCAGCATGCTCTACATTACTGTGCAGGAAGGAAACGCAGGGACAGGAAGGGCTGGGGCAAAGCACCCAAAACCTCTGGAGCTGTGTAACCAGACCACCGTGAACCCCCAAGTCCCCCAATTTAAAATACCAGTATTGTTATGTTTTCACTGGCATTTGCACCTAGTGATGGTCAGTTGACAGTTCGCCTCAAAATGTAAGGTTTATACTCCCTCCAAGCAGTCCCATTGTGCAGTTTCATGGGTATAATTTTTAAAGATTTTATTTATTAGTTATTTTTAGAGAGAGGGGAAGAGAGGGAGAAAGACAGGGAGAGAAACATCAATGTCTGGTTGCCTCTTGTGCGCCCCCCTACTGGGGACCTGGCCTGCAACTCAGGCAAATACCCTAACTGGAAATCGAATCAGCAACGTTTTGCTTCACAGGCCAGGGCTCAACCAGCTGAGCCACACCAGCCAGGGCTAGTTTCATGAGTATAATCTTATCAAGAATGCTTTTTTCATTAATTAATTTTTATTAAAGAAATGCCTTTACCCCTGGCCAGATGGCTCAGTTGGTTGGGGCATTGTCCCATACACCAAAAGGTTATGGGTTCGATTCCCAGTTAGGGCGTATACGTGGGTCGCAGGTTCAATCTCCAGTCAGGGCACATATGGGAGGCAGCGGTTCGATGTCTCTCTCTCTCTCTAATCAATAAATATAGCATTTGGTGAGGAATTTGAAAATGCCTTTATAGCTTCTTAATTGCACTCATGGGTGTTTTTGTTTGTTTTTGCTTTTTTTGTGAGTCAAATGCACTGGCAAACACAGTTGTTGTTAAAGGCACTAAACAAGCCACTACCTGTAGAGATGGTCAGTTTATTTCTTAGGTCTTCATATATTGCTGAGACTATATATTACATATATATGTATGTACATATATTTATTTGTAGTTATTTTAATAAACTTTTCCTTTAGTGCAAAATATACACAAAAACACACAAGTACCAAGTGTAGAGGTGGATGAATTTTCACAAGCGAGTAACTCTGTGTGACCAATCCCCATCCAGATCCAAAAATAAAGCCTTATCTCCTGCACTGAAGAGCCTCCCTTCTCTGTTGTCACCAATACTCTGACTTCTAATGCCACAGATTAACAATGCCAGTTCTTGAACTTGATATCAATTGAATCAGTTTCCTTGTGAATCTGGTGTCTGGCTTAACAGTCTGCGAGATTTATCTGTGTTGTTGTAGGTATCGGTACTTCATTTATCATTCTTAATCTTTAGTGTTCCATTGCATGAATATCTGAGAACGTGACTGTAAATGTCTCCGGTGTCCATGTGTACACATTTCTGCTGGGTTACACCCGTGACAGGAACAGCTGGGTCATGGCCACGTGTACGGTCGGTTCTAAAACGTATACCAGCTTCCCCTGCTATTTACACCATTTACATTTTCATTTGCTGTGTGTGAGCAGTTTCATTGCCCATCTTCCCACTGGGAATGGCAGTTGTTACCCTTATTTATTTTTAACCAGTTCATGGGAATATAACACAGATAAAACAACACACACAGAGAACAGATTCCTGGCTTCATGAACCATTTAAGGTGGATATCCGTGTAATCACTGCATTGGTTAAGAAATGAAACTGCCATTTCAGGTTTCCTATCATTATGTCCCGAAATTAGTCACTTTCCTTATTTAAAATAATGATCTCTTCTTTGCATTCCATTATATTTTCAGCCCCAAATATTTATCTCTCAACCCTATAATTTAGTCCTGTTTTAATTTTAATTTTCATAAGAAAAATATACATATACTTATGTATATATTGCTGTTTGAGTAATTTTGTCTATTGTTTGAGGAATCAAAGTTAACCTTTGTATGTGTGGATATCCAAGTGTTCTGTCACCATTTGTGAAAAGGCTGTTCTTTCTCTGCTCCTCCTGCCTTGTGCCTTTGTAAAAACTCAGCTGGCCACATAGATGTGGTTCTCTGTACCTCCTTATTTAGGTCTCTTAAAGGTTTTCTTAGCATTGTATCACCATTTTCCATGTAAAGTTCTGGTTCCTATTTTGTCAGATTTATCCTAAATATTTCATATTTTGGTGGTATTTCACATTATATTTTAGATTTTATTTTCCGATTTTTGCTAGTATATAACATATAATTAATTTTTGTTTATTGTTTTTATCCTATAACTTTGCTAAATGTATTTATTTGTTTTACAAAAAATTCTCCTGATATTATAATTAGCATTGTTTTGAATCAAAAAATCAGTTTGTGGAGAACTGGCAACCCAATAATAGTCATCTTTTGACTCATAAACATGTTTTTTACTCCATTTATGTTTGTTTTTAATTTTTCTCAACAGTGTTTCTTAATTTTTTAGTTTCCGTGTTTATTTAGGCTTACAATTTTGTCAGATTTATCCTAAAGTAGTTCACATTTTCATGCTACTGTAAATGCTATTTTGTTATTTCATTCGGTTTTCTTGGATTGTTTTTTGCTGGTGTATGGAAACACAACAGATTTTTGTATACTGATTTGTATCCTGAAGTCTTACTAAATTTACTTTTTCCATGATAGGATTTTTCTGTAGATGATTGCATCTTCTGTAAGTCAAAAGAGGTTACTTTTTCTTTACAGTTTTTTCTGTATTGTAATGGCTCTAATCTCAAGTAAAATGTTGAACATAAATAGTGGGAAAGAACTTCATTGCTTTGTTCCTGATCTTAGAAGAAAAGCACTCAGTCTTTCACCCATGGCTATGACAGTAGCTGTAGGTACCTTTTATCAGGTACCTTTTCTTGGTAGGTATCTTTTATCAGGTTCAGTAAGTTTCCTTATATTTCAAGTTTACTGAGTTTAATCAGGAATAGATATTAGATCTTTTCTGAATGCTTTTCCTGCTTTTATTGAGATGGTCATATGACTGTATTATTTTAGTCTGATAATACAGTGAATTAGGCTGAGTGATTTTTTAAGTGGTAAGTGTGCCCTGCATTCTGGGAATTAACCCCAACAATGCATTATCCTTTTTATATATTGTGAGATTTAATTGGCTAAAATTTAATAATAGTTTGTGCACCTATATTTATTAGAAGTATTGGCAAGCAGATTTTTCTGTTGTAATAACTTTGTTTAGGAGGATAAAAGAGAAATACTGTCTCATGAAATCAGTTAGGAAGTATCCATTTTCTCTCTTTTTCTGGAAGAGTTTATATAGAATTGGTATTATTTCATCATTAAACATTTGGTAGAATTCACCAGTAAAACTATATGAGCACAGTGTGTTCTCTGTGGAAAGGTTTTTACTACAAACTCAATTTCTTTATTAAATAGATAAAGCACTATTCAGGTTGTTTACTTATGCATGAGTAAGCTTGGTGATTTGTAACTTTCAAAAAGTTTACTCCCTCATTACTCTGTTATATTGAAATGGTGCTTTTTCACGATATCCTCTAATTTAACAAGTGTATAATCTCCTGTGATGTCACCTTTCTGATTCCTGATAATCTGTGCTCTCTTATTTTTTTTCCAATCACTCTAGCTGAAGGTTTATAAGATTTATTAATTTTTCTCTACAAAATGGCTTTGTGTTCATTGATTTTCTGTTATCTATTTCATTGGCAACCAATTTAATACTTTATTTTTTCCTGTTCTCTGTTTACACTGATTATTTGTTTTACTCTTCTAGTTTCTTAAAGTGAAAGTTGAGGTCATTGATCTCCTTTCCTCTTCTAACATAAGCAGTTAGCGCTGTAATTTTTCTTTAAATTACTAATTTCTCTGTTCCCTATACATTTTGAAATGCTGTGTTTCATTTTCTTATATTTTAAAATACTTTCTAATTTTTCTTTTGATTTTTTCTTTGGTCCATGGGTTCCTTGAAACTTTTCTAATTTCTAATTGGAGATTTTCCCACTGTCTTTCTGTTACTGATTTTTAATATGATTTTTTGAGAACATATTTTGTATGACTTCAACTCTTTTACATTTATTAATATTTGAGTTTGTTCCAGAATATGGTTTATGCTTGTATTTTTCCCAGTGGTGCACAAAGCAGTATTTTACTTACTGAATGTAGTTTGCTCTGAAGTAGTGTTTTGGTTTGCCTTAGTCCTGCCATCTGCTCCTTCCCCGTGTGTAGACTGGACTTGATGGTGTAAAATCATGTTAAACTGCATCTCCTACCTCATTTAGCTTTAGGGTTGGTTCCACTTCAAACACACATTCAACTACTTTTTAATTAGTTAATCAACTACTGCAAACGAAATTGTCTTACGTGTAGGGGATGGATATCAGGTAGAATTGGCTCAGTCCTTGTCTGCTGCTCATCACCAAAGTATCCTTTATTCTCCACTCCCCTCACATCTCGAGGAGGGCTGTCAGGAAGAAAATCAGATACTGACACAAAATATGGGAGAAGTTTGTGGTTGACATTAAACGATCTAGGAGGGTTTTAAAAGACTGATACTCAGGTTATACTCTATAACAATTAACTATGAGGGAGCAACCAAAATTCGTATTTAAAAATGTTGAGATAAGTATTAAAATGAGACTTGATTTACTGCTACACTTACTTGGTCTTTGATAAGAGGTTATACCTCACAACTATCAAGTACCCTCTCTGGCCACAGAGCCAATATATTCTCAATCATGGTCTTCTTCACCACGAAGAATATACAGACATACCTCTGAACTTGCTTCAATTTAATACATTTTTGGTGACGAATTAATAATGCAATAGCCCCAACACCAATAATACCCAGGACAAGCACAACAACCAGGATGGAGATATCTGGAATGAGAAAAAAAACAAAACAAAACTGATCTTCACCTAGGATTTCAACTTTAGGAGAGTAGAATATTAACACTTGACTGAGTGGTTACAAGCCTGGTTCTCCCTTTCTTAAAAGATTTTGATTTCCCCTCCCCACAATTTTTTTAAACAGAAAGTAAAAGGTCAAAATATTATACAAATTGTCATCTATATTAAAACAATTACCACTCCACCTAAGATTCCATTATGTGTAAGGGAACCACTATCAGCAGAAAAGTTTTGATTATCAGTTATTAATAGACTATAGAAAAAGCCTCATTTCATTATGGGCTCCTAGAATACCTAATTGAAATTTAACTAGGAGAAGATATATTAATTCTAAAAAGCAATGAGAGTAAATTCATATTTTGGTATTTATATATGCAAAATAATTTTAAAAGACCATACAAATGTATACAGAAACACAGCATGTATGTAGTAGACTCAGAAAAGAAGTGAAAAGCTTTTTCACTGGCTAGGCTTTTGATATATAGATAGATGATATAGATATAGATATAGATATAGATATAGATATAGATATATAGATATAGATATAGATATAGGTATAGATATAGATATAGATATAGATATGCAAGGCAGTATATTCTAGGATGCTCACTGGTAACATTTATGGTCTCTTCCCAATCCACAAATACTTCTTCTTCCACACACTGGCACCCGAGGTCACTGCCATCCTCCTGGAAGAGGAGTCAACCATGTGATTTTCTCAAATGACTGACAGAAACTATATTTTGCACTTTACTTAGCTTGACATTAGCTAGTTCTATAGCACACACACAGACACACTCAAACTTTTAATGAATCAATTAACTAAACCGCACACTAAAATCAATTTTGGAAAGAAATGAGCAAATAAAATGCAAGAATCTACCACCTTTGAAGATGGCCTTTGAACCAGAGAATGATTCAGACAAATTAAAAACCAGATAAACAAGATGGCTTGAGTGATCTTACCAGGAGACATCAGTTTTAGTAAAGGAACAGTCCCTTCTAGCGTTGAATACATCACAGCCTATTATTTTCTAGGTCTATTATTATCTCCTTGAGCCTAATAATAATGAGGTGATATCACTGTGGGATAGAAGTGATGGAGCAACACTTGGTTCATCAAAGAGCATTGTGAATGGTTAAGAACATACACTCTTTCTGTATTTAAATCTCAGCTTTTCCTTCCACAACAACTAAGTGTGACTTGTTCTCCATCTATAAAAGTAAGCATAGGAATTGGACTCACCTTTTAAGTTGTGATGAAGCTTTTAAAATTTAATAGGTATGCAAAGTGCTTGAAAGAGTGTCTAACATGTAAGCAACTCTAGATAAGTGTTTCTGATTAATTGAGCTTGGGGAAGATGTTACCCACAAACATGACTACTAGGTACTGCTATTATTGAGTAAAAGATGTGTATGTTTTGTGGTTTTTTCAAAAGCTTTAGGCAAATGCTGAGGTTGATGTAAGTTAACTATAAGTAATATTATGATAGACCCAACTTCAAACTTTAGGTTTAAACTTCATATGTACGTAAATTACTGGGTTTCTTGATTACCAGTCTAATAATAAAACATATACTTGCAATACTACTGGCTATATCTATATGTAATATCTGGTTTGTCTCTTTGGATAAATTTTATTGATGATATGTTAAAAATGGTTCCAAAACATACATTTGATTTAAAACTCACCATGCATGCCTACACACATACATACATGTGCACATGCACATGCACACATGCTAGGAGTAAGTTCTATTTAAAGAAAGGCCTGCTAAGACATTAATTTTAGAAGAGTCAAGTCTTACGGCATTTTCATTGCACTCAGAGGAGCAATTGGTTGAATTGTAGATCTTTTCAATATTCACACATTCACCATTGCTGCACACCTAGAAATGATATAAACAAGATAAATTGGAATGATGTGCTCTTAGAACTTGCATAGTTTTTAGTGTGAAAAGTCACACAGAGAATTTTCTGTGGAATAAGAAATCTTCTATTAAACTTTCATGGTCTTTTGAAAATAATGTACTCTACATTCAAATATTGTTGTACACAAACTCCTTAATCATTGAAATGTCTACATCTTATTAATTTCTCATATGTAATCTGCATCTGTTTTTGGTGTCACATCCAGAAAATCATTGTCAAGACCAATGTCGATGAGCTTTCCCCCTACATTTTCTTCTAAGTGTTATACTGTTTCATTCCTTACATTTAAGTCTTTAATCCATTTTGAGTTAATTTTTGTTCATGGCATAAGGTAAGCATCCAATTTCATTCTTTTGCATGTGGACATCCAGTGTTCACACCACCATTTATTAGAGAGACTGTGCTTTCCTCATTGCATATTCTTGGCACTTTTGTGAAGGAGTAATTGACTGTATGTGCATAGGTTTACTTCTCAGTGACTGTTGGGAGGGAGTAAGAAGCAGCTTGAGGATCAGCAGGAAGAGGAAACCAAGGTGGAGAGATGAAGGAACACAGGGGAGAGTTGGGGTGTTGTGGTTTTGGCCACTGGATGTTGGAGGAGTGGTCGGGTTAATGAACTTTGCGGTATTCATAAGAAAAGCGGTGGTTTGACATGGAGAAGGTGTAGAATTGAGGACCTAATATCTTTACTTTGGAATTTTATTGTTGGTTTCATTGACCCGACTTGATACGAAGGGCTTTGTCTGTCATTAAATTAATGGATGAGATAAAACTTATCCATGCTTCACATCATTACAATCTGAGAATATTTCCAAGTATAGGAACAGGCTACCATAGGAAGCTTTTTACAAAAGTGGCAATGGTACTTAATACTTGTTAAAAGGTAAAGGTAGTTGCAGGACAGCCATGGGGATGTAAAGTACAGCATAGGGATCACAGTCAATGATATTGTAACAACCATGGATGGGGCCTGGTGGGCACTAGAAATATCAGGGGAACACTTTGTAAAGTACATGATTGTCTAATTACTGTGCTATACACCTGAGATGAATACAAAATAATATAAAAAATTAAAAATAATAAACTGGAAGAATCACATTTAAAGAAAAAATTACTTATTCAGGTACTTCCTGTGGACCTGTGTCCTTGCACGGGATCTTAGATCCTCAGCAAGGAACTTACAGCCACGTGCTCTGATGCCGAGCAAACTAGATGGAGGGCTGTAGCGCCCTCTGGATGTGCAGCGCTGCAGGGACAAGGGACAGGCTCCTCTGTGCTGAATCAGGTCAGTGGTGACCGGCTGCAATGCTGTCCGTGCACTCAAAATTGAGGTGCTGTCAGTGGCAGGGAATCTATTGCCAAGCCCTGCAGATATTGCTTCCATCAGAGAAAAAGTTCTCCTGAACCACCTGCCCTTCCATTTCCACAGGAAACTCAGCTCCACTCTGACCTCAGGGGCCACTGCTGCACAGGCAGACTGGTGATGACCGAAGCGTTGCTACGTGACACATGATGTACATGACTGAACACGGGGAACTTTGTTTAAAACCCATGTAGATCTCTACTACATGGAAATAGCGGGATATTTCTTATTCTTATTTTTAAATTGTCACATGTGTAATAAAGAAATAACTACAGAGTTTTACAGCCATTCTTCTGTGGCAGAGAGCAGACTAATTTCCTGCCTTCCCTCCTCTCGTCTACTCCTCTTCCCTCCCCATTCCATCCTTCTGTCTTCGATTCTCTCTTCTTCCCTTTCCTTTTCTTTTCTCATTAGCTCTGCCCTAAGTTCTGCAACATAACTATGGAGAGGGTGCCCAGGTCAGTGAGATGTTTGCCCTCTGGTCCTATGACAAATTAAATTAACACAGAAAAAATAACAACGAAGAGAAACAAGAATATTTTTATGCATTACAAGTTCCTTGTGTCTAAAAATAGTATCTCAATGTAAAACTAAAGTGAAAAATTCTGTACCTAGTGTCTTGGTGATACCCCTATAGACTGGCATTTGCCACACAAGAATTCATTCCCTCACCAGGAACTGGTTCAAGAATAGCACCATTGTGATCAGTAAACTTCTGGACTCTGGACTGAGACTGGTCTTGAAAAAGTAGGTGCTCTATGTGGTGGTGCATGGTTACAATGTACTTGTAAGATCAAGGTACTTTCCTTAACAACTGTTCTCCTATCCACCCCTTTGTCCAGCCCCTGCCACTCTTAGTGGGGTTGAACGAAGCAGATGTCATACTTCTACTTTGTACTGCTGGATGACTTTCCTTCCTTGAAGTGAATAAAAAATCATTTGGTATTTTTTTAACCTGCTACATCACACTGTAACATTTTGAAAATCCCTGAACTTTCTAGATTGTGGTACACATAACTCAACTTTCACAAATAGAGATCTCTTACCATTTTCATGTTTATTTAGTCCTTTTAATGGGACACTATATAATTAAATATTTGGACTTGAAATTTTGGTCTTCATTAAGTTCTTAAATATTATGTTTTTTACATTCTGAGTTTTTGTTTCCCAAATCATTTCTCTATTACATTATATGAAGGACACTGTAATGTTTATGAATGTTGGCATAAGGAGGGGAAGCCATATCACAGAAAAAAAATATTCAATTTCAAAATAGTTAAGTTTTAAATAAAATTTTATATGTTCTCCATATATTCCTATATTCATAAACCTTGATGAGCTAGCCATTGTTTTTAGTACGCATTCTAAAGTTTCATCTTAGAATAATAAACCCTTTCCAATACAACCTCATTCTACCACTTCAATTTCATTTTTTTTTCAGTTCACCCAAAGCTCCAGTCACACTGAAATGGTCAGTCATCTGACTATGCCATACACTTTGTAACATGGCATGTTAGGTAGATATTTCTTTACAAAATGTCTTTTTTCATTTTCTGTGTGTTGAAAAATTTTCATTGGTCAAAGGTGGAATGTCACTTGTTTACAGCAGTGTAAGATGCTATTCCATGTTCTGTAAGTGAAATCAGTCCTTTGGACTCAAGCGCATATTGGTCACACCACTGTGAAAGCACTTGTGCTGGGTTGTATCGCTATATCTCATTTAATCTATGAAATTCTCCAGTGCGCTCATCTCTGCAACCTCTGGGTCCTTCCCAGACCCCTGCACCATATAGAATGTGCTTGGTGAACATGGCTGAATGAATAAAATAAATGAAAAATGTATGCTACTTCATGGTCTAATTAATTCGAAAATTATGTCAGTAATTTCATTAGATGTCTACCGTACGATACTAGTTAAGCACATTTATAACATCTACATATCATTTATATAATAAAGATATGTCAAAATGAATATCTGTGATAATGTTATTGCTACTCTGCTCAATAAAAATGATACTTCATTTTTCTTTCCTGCTTTCTCATATATAGGCCCCCTGGAACCAATTATAGGATTCAAAAGTGTTTTAAAGTGGCTGAACCAAGAAGTTTTAATAAAAGAAAGAACTTTCATCTTACCATCCCATCTGCACATTTTGTTCCAGGAGCAACCAGGCCCAAATCTTTAGAATTGTGATATAAAAAAAAGGTTTTGCAATCAGTGGTGATATTCTGCCTTGGAGCCTGAAGGTGGTAGATCTTTTCTTCCCCGAGGATAGATGAATGCTGCCCGCCGGTGCAGTATATCTTTCCACACTTGACATCTCTGAAGAAAAGGGACAACAGTCTCAGACTGGGCACCAGAAATGGAACTTTAGAGACTAGTCTGTGCTGAAGTGACCTGGCCACCCTCTTCTAGATCCAGGTTAGCCAGCCCACTACAGAGGGCCAAGAGGAGCAGGGTAAATTGCTGTCCAGTCAAGTCCTGACCCTGGGAACAGAGATGAACAGGTAAAGATGTAAAATGATCATTGTTTCTGATATCCTTGTGGTCCTCACACATTCACAGTAGCTGAAATCTACAGAAGAATATTTTCACTAGTAATTTGAATTAGCGTAACTTAATCAGTATGCTAACATTTCTTAACCTCTCTTGCATAGAGCATATATGTTGATTCTCATAATAAACTTTGTTATTATTATAACCTCATTTTAAAGATTATAAAGCAGCTGGAAATAAAGGAAGTTAAATGACTGGCCATTTTCATCTAGTGTATTTAGGAGCAAAGGTGAACTCGGCCATAGGCTTTTGCAGTTGTTTTCAGCCCAAGCCCATTTCATGGCCCACAAAAGTCCTTGCCAGGTGTCAGCAACAAATGGACCAGGACGGCTCAGCTCGTGCTTTTAAAAATCAGGTTTGACCTCCAGTTCTCCCACTTCCTTCCAATTTCAACTTCTGTCTTTCTTTCTATGACTGCATTCTTTTCCTTCTCTCTCCCTCATTTCCCTGTTCTACTTATTCCCCCTCCTCCTGTGTGCTCCTTTCTCTTTTTTGCAGCTTTTCCCTTCCATTTCTCTATGAAGAATCTGAAACATTTCCCATCTTTCCTCCTCCCAGTCCACAGCCTTCAGCGAGTACATACGGTTGGTGCACGAGCGCCAGCTGACACCGTCTCAGACGGGTGCTCTGCCCCTTCCCGCTCCCCTGTCCCAGCCTCCTCCATGCAACAGCTGCTCTGATTTTGCAGCACATTCTGAGAGGGCACTTACTTCTCCTCACAGGGGATTAATCTGCTGCCCTTGCTTTTGCAGTACCCGAATCTGTTTCCCTTTTTATTCATCAGGTAGCAGGCATCAGGACTGTCTTTGGCCTCTTGATGCAAGATGGTACAATAGAAGTGAAACAACAAAAGCATTGTTCATTATATTATACTGCTCATAAAATACTTTATTTTTCTGATGTCATTGAAATTTCAGTATTATGTAGTGGTGAAGCAGAATGGGATAAATAAATAATTAAACACTGTTTTATTCCTTCAGGAGGCTCTTTTAGTATGGCTATAAAAAGTAATAAATATACCATAACCCACATACTGAAATAGTGAGTTATTATTAGAAGTAATAATAATTAATATGAAAGGTAATATGAGAAGAGATGCTAGATAATATCTAGAAACAAGTTCCCAAATAGCATCTTTCCCATTGTGCCCCTAGCATAGGATAATCACACAGAGAGAATGGCTATTAGTGCTAGCAGCCATCCACTGACGTCTCACCATGATCGAACAATTCAGAGCACTGGCCGTCCCGGGTGGGACATTTCCCCATGAAACAGTAGCCTTTCGAATTCTTGCAAGGGAAGCCATTTGCTTGGAATTGGTCCCTGGGACACCCAGAAGAGTGGCCAGTACACACTTCAGGAAAATCACATTCATCTTTTGCTGGTCTGCAGATGGACCCTGTTTTTTTCATCTGTTGAAGGAAAACAAAGTGATTGAATCTTGGACACATTTAGATAGGTAAGGTTTGCAAGTAGGAGGAAGGTTGACCCATTTAATTTATCTGAAAAAAGTTTTAGGGCTGAATCACACCTTCCTTTGCTGTTCCACCGAGAGTTATCATTTGTGAATGCTTTGGCTTTTATTAATTTAAGCAGTGCTAAGATGGTGCTTATGAAATTTGGTATTAGAGTGGCACTGGACAGAGTTGGAATGAACATAAATTGGAGAACTGAATAAATGTTCTGTCTTCTTCAACCCTTGCTCCAGCACTTCTCCCCTCCCCCAGCTACCACGAGGGTGTGTGCACGCACACACGCACACACACACACATACATAGCTGGGAGCCCCTGCCCATTGGGAGGAATCTCCATTCCCAAGAAATCAGGTTTCCCCCTACAAAGTAGAAAAATTCTCTAGATCTCATGGCCTGGAAGGATTCTCTCATTCAGCCATTCAATATCCATTGAATTATGCTGAACTCTGGAAAGATTTCAAGATGAGTAAGACATGCTTCCATTCCTCTGTGATTTCACAACCTAGTTGGGTGGAAGAAGTGTCCATAAATGCTTGAACAGAGCCATTTGGGTTTCTGGTCATGTTTCCTAGAAATACATCTCCACTTCCAGCATAATCCTTTCCTTTGTTAGTTCACTCTTACTGGTATCACCCCAAGCCAAAGTTGAATAGGTTGGTAATGATTTACAATGGAGCAAGAGTAATGATAGCCATGGTGATTCTATTCCCAAAAGACCAAGCACTGCTTACCAACTTCTCCATTTTCCAGATCACAATACTGTCCAGTGCTGAGAAGTCAGAGCATCTCTGAAGAGGCTGTGTTCAAGCAAGCCTAGCCACAGTTTGGGATTAGCAGTGTAGGGTCATTCAGTGGTCGGACAACTCTCTGGTTGTCTGTTCACTTAATAAACTGAAAACAGAGAAATCTGGCACTAGCCAAGGTTCCTACCTGACAGGCTTCACAGCATTCTCCTTCTGCACAGGTAAACCCTGGCTTCAACATACATTTGTCTGCATCACAGCAAGGATTAGTGCACTCCTGGCAAGAACCAAAAATTAAAGATCAGAAATCATTCTGCAGTTTGGCTTTTGTTTGAGGGGTTAGTCGTGCTTCTGTGTAAGGTGGTAGTAGCACTTGTCTTCCAGAGTCACATACGAATGCATGGTCCTTGGCTATCACATCTATACTGGGTGGGGAAAAAGGAGGTGTACAGCTGTGAGTAGGCAAAGCACAGAGTTTATTCTTGTATTATTGCTTATTAATTATTGTATTATTTTCCATACGAGCAACTGTAAACCAGCTTTTTCCCACCCTTGTATAAAGACTCCTGCTTGCCACTGCTGTTTGGGACTTTCACTTAGTCTCGCTCCCACGTGGCTGTTCAGTACCAGGAGCTGATGAGCACTGGCGGCAGCACACAATACGCATTGTGTGATCTCCCCTTGGCCCGATGACCTCTGTTCTCTAGTAGCACCCTGCTGCTTCTCTGCGCTAAAGGTGTGATGTGAGATCTGAACCTCTAAAGATCTGATTTTACATTTTCCTCCAGATGCCAAGTATTTCAGCCTGATCCTTGTGTTTTTTAATACATAATTAAATAACAGCTGGAGGATGGACACTTAGGCTTTACCTGCTCCAACAAAATTTAAACTGCAAACACTTTCTGCATCCTGTCATGTGCCGTGCGGCGCTCCCCAGCCCTTTTCGCACCAGGGACCTGTTTCACAGAAGACAGTTTTTCCTTGGGGGTTGGGAGGTGAGGGGTGGGATGGAGCTCAAGTGGTAATGCTAATTATGTGGGGCGGGATGAAGCTTGGCTCCCTGGCCCACCGCTCCCCTCCTGCCGTGTGGTCTGGTTCCCAACAGGCCAGAGACTAGTACTGGTCCACCGAGCAAGGGTTCAGGACTCCTGAATTATGGTATTTCAAGTGTTAGAATGAAACTGTAGAATTACTCCAAAGAAGGAGCATGGACAATAGCATCAATTTCGAAAGCTAAGTTCTCTTTACATTTAATGAAAGACATTAGAAGATTCGATGTGTTATAATCTCTGGACTCATCCCTGTTCCCACTCTGATCGTGGAGTCTCATAACTGTCATCCTACCAGATTTGTTTGAATTGCGCCGCATCTGGAGCGCAGACGTTCAAAATGTGGTCCTTAGACCCGCAGTGTCAGCTTAACCTTGCAAGTCGGTAAGAAGGAAGGGTCTTGACCCACTCCGACATCCCCAGCTGATTTGTTTGTGCTTGATAATTGTCCTAGATAATTTCTTCACAAAAATAACTTCTATGTTGGAGAAAAGCCTATTAAGAATTACGTTAAAATTTGCCTCAAGGGATTACTGTAAATGTTCCAGAGACCAAGATTGCAATAAACATATGAAAGGTTAGAAGGTTCCTACTCAATTACAGTTTTCTTATAATGTGAGTAATCCCGCCAGGCTATAAGCTAGCCTCACAACTTCCACAGTACAGCTGGACTGACTGTGAAGAAGTTCGTAGAACAAACTCCTACTGTGCATGAGAGATCAGACAGTAATATGGATGGGCCCCTCTTACAAGAAGAGCCAATTACTGTGTAAACCAGGCAAACTGAATGCCGTGGACCTCCAGCAGAATCATTATACACAATTTATGACTCAGTGAGAAGCCTTTGATAAGGCTGCACCAACAGCTTGTTTCCAAATGATAGGGGAAAGCACATTTTTAAAATGCTTTATAAGGAATACCATGGTTGATTAATGGCTACACCCCTGCCCAGCTTCCAGCTGAGCACAAACCTTGTAACTTACAGACAGCAGCATCAGCAAATACCTGAGCGGGGCCACAGTCGCATTCTTCCCCCTCATCCAACTTCTCATTTCCACAATATGGAGAATCACTTAAGTTATCAGAAAATGGAACATTAAACATGCATGTTGGCTTATAGTCCTTCAGGAATTGTTCATACTGGATTCTGCTGCACTTACTGAATTTTAGTGCAGGAACACTGGAGATAGGATGAGTTAAAAGTAAAGATGAATCATATCAATGCGTGCTGGTAGAACAACTGTGAACATTTTATAAATAATTTAGAAAGAACAACTGTAAATGATAAACTCTAAAAGTCCATTTACTTTTCTTACTCTTGTCTTACTGTAATAGCAGAATACCTGGGTTCTTTATTACAGAAAATGCCCTACCGAAGCACAGCCAGCACCTGCCATTTTGGTGAAAATGCTCTGACTGCATGCCCTCCCAAATCCCTTCCTGATACTGCAGCTTAGATGGGTTGTCTGCGCTTGCTGCTCCCATATCACTTGTTATATGTTCTTCTTGAATATATGTTATATGAAGCTTGTAAGATTACAAGCTTCTCAATGCAGGGACTCTCTCATGTTCAAGTTTTAAAAAAAGGCACTAGTTACACAATGCCTGGAACAGAGTAGTTCTCTATAAAAGTATGTCAAAACAAACTATTTATTAAATAATATCTTACTCATCCCAGGAATGCAACATAGTTCTAAAAAGAACTTCAAAACTTTAAAAAAATACTGAAATTCACCTCCCATCTTCCTTTTGTTTTGACTCCCTTCCCATTATTATTGACACAATGATTAAATACAAAAGGACTTTTAGAGTCCTGAATGCATTCGATTGTTAGATAGGGATGGTGGGACCATGACAATAAATGACTAATTATGTAGATAATAATACAAAAGTAGGTATTTGTTATTGAACTCTTCCTCTGTACCAGTCACTATGCTTGGGTGTTTTAGCTACTTTACTTCATTTAATCAAAATATAGAAGCACTGACCATCATCAACAAGTATTTTTCTTACTGTAGGCAATGCACCACATGTACCCACTATGAAAAAGCTCAAAGGTGTACAAGGCTTAGGACCTAACTGCACGTAATTCTGAGCTGGAAAGAGGCTGGACATTCTCTCGTTCTGTATCTATGGTGCACCCCACATGTGTCTGGGCTTTTCTGACCAGTGGTTCTCTTCCAGTGAACAGAGCAGAAAAATGAAACCCCATGAAGTTTGTATTCTAATGGAGGAGTAAACTAATAAGTATATACGTGAAATGAAAACTCTACTAGATAGTGGTTAGTATTAAAGAATGGGAGGAAGCAAAGGAAGAGGCGTGTGGAAAATGTGAGGATATGTGTGTGAGGGGACAGGATTGAAAAGTGGGATCGGGTGGCTGGGAAGGCTTTGCTGACAATGATGTCTGAGAAAAGATTTAAAGGAGGAAATTATAGCTTATAGTAAAGGTGATAAATCAAGGCATGTGGAGTGTATCCCTCTCCTAAGCACCTTGGTATAATTTTTAGTTGATTGCCATGTACTCTTGCATTATGCTTGGCTGGAGTCTCAGAATTCCTTTCATCGTATCACTAGGAGAGGCACTACCCAGGGGTAAGATTTAGCTGCCAAAAGGAAACACCTTTCCATGTCTGCTTTTGTCATCGACCTTCTGGAGTCTATTAAGAAGAACTCCATAGAATCAAAATATACCCTACAACATGGAGTTTTAATCAAAAGTCACTCTCAAACTAGTTAAATGCATTCTCTATATCATTTGAGCCTTACCTCCCACCTCTGTCCATCACACATCTTCCCAAAGCACAGGTACACGGGTAATCGTCATGCTGCATCCCAAGGCTATGGCCTAGCTGATGAGCAATTCTGCTTGCAACTACATTAAGGTCAGGTAAAAGATCCTGAAGCCAAAAAGAGGTGTGCATTAGACATTTCCACAAGAGAGCACACTGCAAAGCACAGAGCTTCAGACTACTGGTTGCAACCTGAGCTCTAGCTTCTGGTTAGCTAATACTTATTTGAGAAGCCATGGGCTTGGTTACCTCCTCGTCAGCCCCACGATTTCTTTAATTACATAATGAGGTTGGACACATGATGCTTTGAGTGTCTGTAACTACATCATTTTGAAATTCTTTTTTGTAGCACAATAATGGTCATTGTTGGAGCTACAGGGACCCATTCTTACCAATAGCTAAAAATTATTAACTAATATTTCACCCAATAAAATAAACATTATTGGTTGTTTTCTATATACTAAATATTCAAAGGGGTAAAAATAAAAATATGCATGGTTCGTGCTTTCAATGTATAATCTCAAATTGCATAAAAATTTTATGCAATCATGAGAAGCGAGTTTCTGCTATAAGAAAATACCAGCAGCTCAGTGCTGCAAAACCTAAAGCAGAGTTGATTGTTAGCTATTTGTAGCTCTATTTCATGTTTTGATCTTTACATTAATGACAAATATTAATTTCCAAAGGGGTGTGGTATTGGATTACCATAAAACACCCCTAATCTGGTCATTTCATCTTGCTCATTTGAAGTTTATAATGTGTACTAGCTGGGTTATAATACCAGAATTGGAGTAGTGAGAGCTTCTATTAGATTAGATTTTCTTTTTATGCAAAATTTATGTTATTAAAATTCTGTAGGCAAATGATATAATCATTACAAGGAATCATATAAGGCCATTAAGTCATTTTAATAAGTACTAGCTTCCTTTCAAAGCCTCAACAAAATTGGGTTTAGCATAGCAACCACTAGGCAGAGATATTAAAGGAAAAACAATCCAATCTTGAGGTTTTCAAGAATTTCTTAGATATGGTTACTTGAACAGTGTTTACTAGAAGCTCAGTGCCTTGTGAAAGGGTCAGATAAACAAGGGGAATAAGCAGTCTGAGGGTCTTAGGCTTTTGGAAAATGAACTCCAAGTCTGTTTGATATGATATTTCAAATGATCTGTGCAATTTCTTTTCAGCATAACAACAATTATCCTCACTTGGTAAAATGACCAAGTTCAACCGACTTTACACATCCTTGTATACAGCTATATCTAATATGCAAAAGAGCTTTCCTAGTCTTTGTGTGTTAGTCTGCACATGATGTTCTCTTAAACTCTGGACACTGGTTTACTGTTGTTATTCATCTATGGCTTTTTATAAAACATTTTTCTTCATTTAATAAAGGATGTATGACAGTGTGACCATGACATATCTTGGTGGGAATATATGAAGGGATGTGTATGCAGTCCCTTTCAACAGGACATGGCAAATTACTGAAATTTAATTCATACTTTTTATTATGCAATATAACATAAATAAAACACAGCTCACCTTAACAACACTGGAGGAATAAACAGGCAGGCACATACCCCCTGGATAGGCAGTTCCTTGCGCGTGGGTATAGAGCCACTTCCCACTACACACAAGACGAGAACACACTCCTGAGGCTGAGCTAGCAGTTTAGTTAACACAGAGACTGAGCAGCAGTGACCCCCGCAGTGCCAGTGCCTTGCACATGGCAGTGCCTTTTTCTTTTCCTGGCAGTAAAGATGGCCTCAGTTGGCACTAAGCTCATTTTAAACCTGTGGCATTGGGGAAAGTCAGTGCAATATGAATTTGAAATCATAAAAGGTATCTTCTAAAAAAACCTGAAACAGAGTCCCACTTTACTTGATTTTAGTTTACTCTATGCTCAGTTTGGCATAAAGTCACTTAAAAGAACAAAAAAATAAATTGAAAATGTTCAGAGGTGAAAATGCAACACAGTGAATGGACCAACACCATGATTAATTAGCCATGGTTGAAAGCCTTTAAAAGTGTTTAATCAACCATAAACACTCGGAGAATTTGATAGCTATAATCAACCATTTAAAGCAGTTGTCATGTGGACACAGGACTATCTTTAGATTACCAAAAATTTAGACGTTGATGTATATATGAAAGGAACTCAAATCTGGTATGCTTTCAAGAAGAACATTTAGAGCTGGAACATGTTAAAGAGAGCTCTCTTTGGCTGGAGACCCACACCTGGAGTGTAACAGAAAGGACATAAATACAAGAAAGGTGGTCAGGCTAGATGCCCCTCTTCAGTCTTTAAATTTTTTGATGGAAAAGATGTGTCCATTTCTTTCTTTATAACTGAAATGTGCCTGTACCTACATTAAAGTGTCAGGATCTGACTATACATCTTGAAGGAGCTTGGTCTCCTCAGGCTCTGGAGACCTTAGGGCAACAGCACCTACAGAGAGGAAGCACCCAAGAAAGCACCGTCCAGATTCTGATTTTGCTCGTTGCCACTTGAAACCAAAAGTCAGGCCATGACAATGCCATACATAGTACCTCATCACTTCTGGATCTATGTGAATATACCTGGGAAGGTATGTAAAGAGCTCAACACCTAAGAATGCCCCCCAAAAAATGCCCAGTTAGACATTTACAGCACCCTCCACCCATCCTTTCTCTGTTTGTAGACATTTAAATATTTTAGATTAATTTATTAAGTATTTTAAAACACATGTCCAAGGAATAGGCATAAGGGCTAAACAAGCCCCCTATGAAGGTTATAGCGGTATTTTACTTTACCCCTTATAATTTTGGGCAACACTAGTTCATGAATAGCCAAGCCCAAGCTAGGTGCATGTTTCCCCTCGAAATATGTGCTATGGGCCAGCCCAGGTATGAAAATCAGAAACGGTAATACTTGGGAGGACTGATTCACGCTCATCATTCTGACGAAGGGCTGGGCCTGAGGTCTGACTCCAGGCTTTGGAAGCTTCATGGCTCTGAGTTTGGACTGAAAGTTAGCATTAAGGTAATGGTCAAAAGCACATTTGTAGGCTGTGTTTGCAGACCTTAAAGAAACACTGGTGTTACAGGTAGATGGGGTAGGTAAAGTGGGTATCCATCTTTTACAGCAGCTGTAAGGGCATCAGGGGAGATCCTAAAAGTCTCCATTGCTCCAAAGCGGTTCTTCCATAATTTAACGTTTCTTACGTAGGACTATGTGCAGCATAAGGTTGAAGTCGGTTCTGCTACACATTATTTATTATTTCCCTATAGGCTGAGTATTTTGAAGAACAGATATTTTGAAAACCAAAAATGATTTTTAAAATGGCCTCTATTTTTAAAAATTAATGATCTAAGTATTCTAAATAAATTCAAACTTTTTCTTAGGAATATTGGGGCTGTGGCGGTTTTAATTCATCACGTTAGTGTTCTGTCATTTTGAGCACCAGTCACTGAATGGGCACTCCTTGCTGAAGGGAAATGTCCAGAGAACAAGGTGCTTTCCCAGATGTGTCGATTTTGCAGGGAGAACTGAAATAGTATGGTGTGGAAGGCTGAAGGGAGTTAGTGTTGAAAGAGGAGAAGTAGAGTAAATGAATTCTAAAAGTTCTTTGCTTATCTAACGACACTTTCAACACTGCCTAGGAATATAAATATATTGTTTTTTTTCCTTCCTAGGATTTCTTTCCTCTTATAAAGTTAAGTTATTAAAAGTTCATGTAGAAACTTTCTATGCAGCTGGACAGAACATTTCCTTCCTGTGCACTGTCCAAAAGAGTCAATCACCTTAAAAAATTGCACTTATTTTTTTTTTAATATTCCTCCTAAGGGATGTAAGAAAATAGAGCAGTTACATACCTGAGTAATAAAGCATGATCAAAATTTTTCCTCTTTTTAAGGATCCTATGTTGCCAAAATGAAAAACGCAATAAAGTAGTGTCTATGTTGGGATCTACTTTTATTTTATCTCCATTTGTCCACATCTCAAGGCCGACCAATGTAACACGCACGTCCAGGGTTTTATAAATCTGGTCAAAAAAGAAATAATTTTCCACAAAGTCAAGTTATAGGAGGATCTTCACCACTGCTATACTGTTTTACATTTTAAAAAGTAATTTCAATGTGTGAGGGACATAAACAAAAAGTTCAGCCTCAAACTAAACAGTTGTATTGAAACTTTATGTGGGGTGAATCACTCAGAACACTGGGTGAATTGCCATGGCCAACCAAGAAACTCAACTGAAAACATCTGATTCTCCTTGAACTATCATAAGCCTTATAGGCACCAAACTCAGAATGTATTAAACTAAATAATGTAGTAAAGCTCTGAGATTACAAACTGAACTGAGAATGTGAATTGACTAATAGTAGCACACAGTGGAATGAATGTTCTTGACTCAACATACTACTTCCAGATATTCACTTCTGTGGCAGATTAGAAGCTGACATTGGCTTTCAAAAACCAATTGTTAGCTGCCGTGGTTGTTTTCCATGTTTGATTTTGGGAACTATTCTGTTGTCTAAGAAATCTTTTTTTGTGGCTTGATCAAAGCAGAAGAAACAGTTGTAGCTCATAAACTCTTCTCACCTCTATTCCCACCTGCTTTTGTAAATGACTAGTTGAGGGGTAGTTGATGCCAGGAAAGAAAAGGACAGAGTTTAAGCAACTTTGTACTATTGGGACATTGAAACAAAGAAGTAGGTGTTACCTTAATTTCATATTCTGCAGCAGCTACGTTGAAAAAAAGAATGAATGATCAACTATGAACACTGAGTTAAGAACATAAAAGTAAGTAAAGGTTATTGATATAATATTAATAGAGAATGTAACTGGTTATTAAAACACTTAATATAGCATTATAACAATAATTTTCCACCTGTCTTAACATGTATGATATGAATATATTGAATTCTATGTGTCAACATTATAGCCCAACAACAAGGTCATTTCATAACCATGAAAACTAGGTTTCCTTTAAACCTGAATGAAGTTAGACTTTCAGTTAAATCGTTATTTCAGATCTATGCCGGAGCCCGTGATACCCATTGCTTTTGGTCCTGATCTTGTGGAATAAGCCTTGGGAGTCAGGTCCCACAGAGCAAGAATTTTTTTAACCTGGGCTCTTTGGGATCCCTGGGCTCTCTACATTCGTGGATGGACTTTAGGGTTTATAAAACTGGTTGAAAATGCAAATGCAAATGGAAATATTCATCATCCTATCAATGTGTTCTCTTCTAGTAAGAAAATAACCTATAAAATAAAGACACATTTTTTTTTTTTTTTGTGGGGGACAGACTGTTCAATGAGGTGACTGCTGACAGACTCTCCAGCTAGATGAAACTAGATCTGGTACAGAATGCAAATCTCTTCCCATAGATCCCCCAGAGGGTCTGATCCCTCACTGTGGGCAACACGGGGGATGAAGGCGAGTGAAAAGCAATATGATGGAAAGGGTCAAGAACTTGTAGGCAATGCCACTTTAAATTGTTTGTGGTATGGCCTCCCAATCTAAACTGAAAATCACATGATCTCACCTTTAATAGGAACCTAAACAACAAAACAAACAAACAAGTAAAATATAACCAATGACACCGAAACTGAGAACAGGCTGATAGTGACCAGAGGGGAGAGGGGAGGGAATTTCAGGGGGAAAAGGGGAAGGGTTTACAGGAACAAGTATAAATGACACAGGGACAAAAACAAGGGTGGGGGTGGAAATGGGAGGGTGGTGGGAGGGCTGGGGGGTAGGCTGGGATGGGGGTAAAAGGCAGAAAACTGTACTTGAACAACAATTAAGATTTTTTAAAAAGTTCAGCAACAAGCAACAATTTTGTGTCTATGCTCACTTTGGAGATGAAAACCCAAGGACAGAGACTGAGTCTTACACTGGGATCAACATTAGGGTCATGATAAAGCCGATTAAGAGATACAAGAAATAGGAGAAAAACAGAAATGACTACGAGATACACTCGTTCCACTCCCCATTGCTCCCACATTTTAGAAAAGTCTTAGGGAGGATTTTTAATTTCTGTAGACATAGATTTAAGTTTAGGAGGGATTCTGCTTCTGGCTAAGATATACGCAGTTGGAAAGAGTGCTGCTTTTACCTGACCCAAAGAAAAAGCCAGGGAATCCACAAAATCCTATCTTTTGTTGAAACTGTGAAAGCTGAGGTAACGAGGCAAACACGTAGCCTAAAATCTAAGGAAAAGATCCTTCAAAAAGAAACGGTACTAGAGCATCTCCCAGTGGCAGAGAATGAGAAAAACAGATGCTTTGCACCAAACAGGCAGATAAGAATCTGGCAAATATTTGTAAGGAATTGCTAAAAGGCAAATGTGGGCCAGGGTGGTGGGTTGGGCTGGGAATAAAAGACAGAAAATTGTACAAGATCAACAATTAAAATAAAAATTGAAAAAAAAAAGGCAAATGTGGTATAGAATAAGACTGCAGGACCCACTGGGAGACACAGACACAAAGAATCATGTCCACACACACTCTTCCTCATGGGCTTTCTCTGGATGCCCATGAATATGTTGGGGGGGGGGGGTTGGGCAGAGACTGAGGCTATCCTCCCTTGGTGGTACAGGCCCGGAGGATGGGAGCAAGTTCTGCCTCGGGAACACCTTTAAAAAAAAAAAAGATTTGACTTATTTTTAGAAAGAGGGGAAAGAGAAGGAGAGAATCATAGATATGTGAGAGAAACATGGATCAGCTGTCTCTCACACACCCCTATCCAGGGTCCTGGCCCCCAACTCAGGCATGTGCCCTGACTGGAAATTGAACCGGCAAACTTTCGGTTCGCAGGCCAGCACTCAATCCACCGAGCCACACCAGCCAGGGCAGGAATATCTTAAAATCTATCAAACTCTTCTTTCTTGAGAAACAAAAATCTTAAGCTGCTATATGAAGTACAGCAAACTTTTCTTTTATACCCCAGAGCTCAAGTGAAGACCTGTTGTGACTGAAAAAAGGGAAAAGAAAAACACCTACCCTGAGAGAAGAGGGAAGAAAGTCTCACAAGGCCAGAGGTCTTCTACTAAAGGAGGAAGAATGTGAACATTGAGAAATATCCACCCAAAGACCCACGGACAGGACTTTCCTAAGGCCAAGGATAGATCAGGATAACAGGAAATACTTCGACTCCCATAACTAGCCCAGCAATTACTGAGTAAGAAATAAGAACAGACCACTACTGAAGAAGAGATACATAGGTGAAAGAAGACCTTCTTTGAGCACTGGCCTGAGGCTGAGGTTGAAGCAGAATTCTCTCTCCAAAAATTCAGGACCTGCTCTAAGCCAGGGTAACGTTACAGGAATCTGAAGCTCAAGGTGCACTATAGGTAACAATAGCAACAGCGAGACCTCAAACCAGTGTAATTGCTGACAAGGTTGATTCAATCCTGTTTGCCAATGGTCTGGCAAAAAATAGAAAAGAAAAAGTAGTTTATACTTCCAGGCATCAGTAGTACTTCTTCTGTCCCTACTATCCTACAATCAACATCCAGTACCCAAGATAATATTAAAGTGCACACAAAAAAGCGAGGAAAAAGAATCCCCTGTTTGAGAGATGAGTCAACAAAACTAGACTCAGAGATAACCCAAATGTTGAAACTATCTGACTGGAAACATATGATAACAATTAATATGTTAAAGCTCTAGTGGAAAATATGGATGTGGTAGGCAGAATTCTAACAAAGGTATATAAAATATTCCAAGTACTTGGAAATTAAGTAACACACACACACATACATACATGTGTGTGTGTATATATATATATATATATATATATATATATATATAACCAAGGATCAAAGAGGAAGTCATAAGGGATATTAGAAATACTTTAGAATTGAACAAAAATTAAAAATAAAACATCAAAATTTGTGAGAACCGGCTAAAGATCTTATACTTATTACTTGACCCTGCATTCTTACTTCTTTGTCATT
The DNA here is from genome assembly GCA_039655065.1 of Glossophaga mutica. Classification (NCBI taxonomy): domain Eukaryota; kingdom Metazoa; phylum Chordata; class Mammalia; order Chiroptera; family Phyllostomidae; genus Glossophaga; species Glossophaga mutica. Next base: position 61,501,008 of record CM077311.1, read on the forward strand.
TACAAAAGAAAATAAAAATGTACGTTTTCACATATATCTTTCTGCAAATGTTTAAAGGAAATCGTTAACATTATAGCAAAAACTAGAAACTGATCAAATGTCCTCTAACTGGTGAATGAACCACTGCTGACCTAGGTGGGGCTGAACTAGGAGGTTACAGCACCTTCCTTTGGGCCTGGTAATGAAGGGCATGACTTGGTCATCGTAAAAAAAATGTACAATTCACAGCATTATTTTTTAAGAAATGTTACAGTTAATTCTGTTTTAGACAATTAATCACTTTAGTACATTTTACTAAAATATTTTCCTTAATTTCTCTGTCAAAATATGGAAAATAAATTATAGCATGAAAACCTTTTTGCTATGCAAGGTTGTGGAGCAGTAATTTAAAATAGTGGATTTGACTTACTCATGAAGGGTGTTCAAATCTTTGTACATTGCTTTATAGATTTTTGTGAGTAGTGACCAATATTTGAAATGCATTTAAATTTTTAAGTATTAAATGTCATTTACTTAGAAAACAAAAACTCAGACCTGTGGTTCATTTGTTGCCGTGAATTTTTCAATGAATTTTTTCTAATTAGTCAACTGGGTGAATTTTTGTCTTTTGGGCTGTCTTAGTGTCAGAACTACCACAAAAATTCAGCAATATCCATCCTACAAGTTTCTTTCCGCTTGTATCTTTAGTTTGATTTAAGCTGTGTAAATTCTTACCATGTTGACAAAATTGACCATTCCCCAGATTCGGTTCCTCAGTTTATTGTGGGGATTATTATTCCTGCGATACTGAAAATATAAACATCAGATCAACATTTACTAATAATAGGAGTTGAATACAAACAGTAAAGTATTTCACCCATTATCAGATATTTTACAGAAAAAATTCTTCTTTCAGTCAGCTAAAAATCTGGGCAACTTAAGCAGAAATATGCTGGGGTGGTGGGCTGGGGGCGGGATAAAAGACAGAAAACTGTACAATATCAACAATTAAAAAATACTGATTAAAAATAAAATTAAAAAATGAAGAAAAAAATAAAATAAAATAGATACCACACTTTCAAAAGACACATTTCAATTCAGCAACTACTTTAAAACTTTTTTAACTTTGTCGCCTTTCACACTACATTTTATTACACTACATGATTTATCAAACCAACTGATGTGTTTTTTAGAGTTCCCATTTATCATGCTGATGAAACAAAACTCATTAAAGCTCCACAGCAACCATGATATTGTGGGAAACGGCTACCTGATCAGCCCTTCTATGTCCGTGGTGGTCACAAACTAAGCAACACATAACCAAGGGGCCCTGGAGCCAGAGCTGTGAGGAAAGGGGCTGTGGCCTGCCCTTCTCTCTGGGAAAAGACGAGAAAGGCGGCACCGACTTTCCTGTCCTGCCTGCTGGGACTTCTGTTTGCTTCTTACAAATGAGTTCTCTGTTTCTGCCGTCAGGAGCTTGTTCTCAGCATTATCAATTTAGACCTAATAAAATACATCTAACCATAACAGAAGGTATCCTTATGCAAATGGTAAAGCTTCTTACCTAGTAAAAATACAAAGAAATGTGCCTTTTCTGAATCCTGCAAGTATCCTCTAGTTACCACTTCATTGCAGTTCTGTTACCTTAAATATCTACATACCTAAAAGAGACACCATTAGAATCTCTTCGACTGTCATCTCCCACCCACTCCACCACTCACTAGTTGACTGTACTACTCTCATTGCTTGACTGTCATTATTCCATTGAAACTGTTCTTGATAGATCCACAAATGTCCTCTTATTACCAATTCATAACACACTTCCCTCATCTTCCTGGTATCCTGTTCACATGCAGTATTGACCATTTTCTCTTTCAAGGATGTTCTTATCATCTTGATTTCTATTATCATATACACTTCCAGTGTCTCACTGTGCACAGGTTTTTCTTTTCCACCATCCCCTTAAAATCTAGATGACGAATATGTTTCACCCAGGATTCCTGTTGATGAATGGGTAGGGCTGGCCTAAAATACACCTGAGATGGGTAGGTGAAAGAGGTTCTGAGGCTGTTTTAAGAACCATAGGCATCGGGTACTTTATCAGTCATTGATTTCAGCCCATGGGGATAAGGGAGAGGGATGGCTATGGGGTCTTGGCAATTTTATTTTTGAACCTTTATTAAATGTTTAGTGTTCCCCAGGGTCAGACATCTAGGCTCTGCTTTCTCTTTCACCTTGCTAACTCTGGGTCTGCACGTTCATACCCTCACTGTACTTATCTGCTTAAGACTCACCACTTTGCTTTCCCAATGTGTAAAGCCCTCAACTCGTTTCCCAAAGCAGCCTTTGTTTTTCTTAATCCATCTCATTGAACTACACTCGCTCTTAGTCTTTATTAATACATTATTATTAAGAATAAAACTTACCTTAGCATTCTTTAAAAAAGTTAGTTAATATATGTTCTTACCAACATGCTAATGTAAGCCTGTCTATTGATTAGTGCTTAGAACTTACTAATGAATTTTTTTAAAAACTTATAAGTTAATTGTAGTTTTTCCTATTTTTACACATGTAACAATGCTGTATCTTTCTTTTTAATTAACATAGACCTTACTTATTTTCCATTTTAACATTGGGTAGGAATTTCAGTAAATAAGTTGAAAAACTCTATTGACACTGAACAGATGTACCTGATTCCCAATTTTGTAGGAAAATCTCCAACATTTATTTATTAAGTTTAACATTTACACAGGATAGGATTTAGGTAAATATTCTTTATTGTCCACCATTTCTTATTTGCTAAGAGTTTTATTATGAATTTTGACATATAGATATGATACTTGAGATGATTACATGTTTGTAATAATTGCATTACTATATACCTCCATTGTCATGCAGACTTTTTGATATGCACTGGATTGGGTGTGCAAATGTTTTTGGAATATTTGAAGTTGTGTTTGTAAGTGAAATCGGTGTTATGACTTTACTTGTCTGGCTGTGTTATCAATATCGTTATAGATTGTCACAGTAACGACCGTTTAAAAAGTTACTCTTCTAGATAGCCACACCCTTAGGTAGCTCCCTCTAACATTAATTCTAGGCTTGATCATATGGCTGGCAAGTGAGACACTAATAAATGTAATGCTAGCAGAAGCTTCAAAAGCTCTTTCACATTGAAGCCTGGTCTCCGTCTTGGCGTTTTGATGCTCGGTTATAACAAACACAGGCCAGCCTACTGCAGACAGGTGCCAACTGAAACCCGACGTTGCATAGCAAACAGTGACTGAGGCCGCTTCCCTTCAGCCAGCCAGGTCAGTGCAGTGGCCAGATACAGCGGCTGCAGAGACGCCCCACCCCAAGATTGTCACACTGCAGTTGGTAACTAATGTGAAGGTTATAGTAACTTTATAAAATGTGTGAAGAATATTTTCTCTTTTCCAATACTTCCAAAAGGTTTGTAAAAAATAGGGTTATCTGTTATAACAAATCTTAGCAAAGTTTGTCTTTAAACTCATCTGAGCCGTGCCTTTATTTGTCAGTAGATTGTAGGCTGCTTATTTAATTTTAGAAATTTGTTATAATCTTTGTGGGGTTTCCTATTTCTTCTCCAGTCAGTGAAGTAACGTTCTACTACGTGCTTCTGCTCGTAAATTTATTGGCTCAATGTTGTACATTTTTTTCAATGACGTGTAATCTATACTATGTTTACAGTTGTGTTTTCCTTTTATTCCCAATTTTACTTGTACTTCTATTTTTTCTTAATAAATATTGTCAGAAGTTCCTCTACTTCATTAATCTTTTCAAGAGATTACCATTTGGCTTTGCTGATCTACTCAGTTGTTTCTTTTTGGTTATGTATTTTATTAATTTTATTCATTGTCAAAATTATTTTCCCTTTTCTATATTTTTTTAATTTATTCTGTTTCATTTTCTAACTTTTCCAGTTAGACTCTTAGTTCACTAAATTTCTCTTTTTAATACAAATGTTTATCCTCAAATATCATTCTAAATACTGCACTGCCACATGAATCTAATAAATTTTATCTATAGTAAATATTTTGTTGCAATAAATTTGGATAAATCAGGATAATTTCAGATTTAATTTTTAATCAGTTAATATTTGAAAATGTATTTCACTTTTAGTTTGCAAACCAATGATCTTTTAGTGGACTCATGTAACAATTTTTGTTATAGTTTCCAAATTGGTTCTGGTTTTTAAAAAAGTCATCTTTATAGTCTCTACACCTTCATATTTCTTTGTACTTTATTTGCGGCCAACTGTCAGTTTAATTTCTAAAAATGTTTTATTTGCATGTGAAAATAATATGTTGTCTATTTTGGGCTAAAATAATTATAGGATATTTTATCAAATGATTAAATAAAATCTATATTTATGTGGTTCAAATCTTTTCCATTTTTGTTTATTTTTTTCTGCTTGACCTAAAATTTTCTGCTAGATGGCAGCCAAAAACCGTTATTTTTCTGTATTCTGTCATTTTTATTGTATATCTTTTTAGACTAAGATGTTAGGTGTATAATCTGAGAGATATCATTAGATGATTTAAAGTTCTCAGTTTATTTTCCTTTCCATTATGTTGGTTGACTCTTCCTCATGCGGTTAGTTTGACCTAGGATTATAAAAATGTCCTTTAAAAGCATATTTGATTTGACTCTAGCAGTTTACCAAGTTTCTGATCAGTTTTTATCTTGAGACCTTGGCTTGGCATTTTTGCTTTGGAAGAAAAATCTAATACTACACCATGCATGACACAGACCTAGGATTTTTGCTTTTCCTTTGCATATCTACTGTCCTGTGCCACCAACAGACAGAACACTTCCTTCCTCTTTGCGTTTCTAGTGCACGCAGCTTTTCTAGTTCTCTTTCAGGGATGGCCCAGCCCTTCGGGGCTCTGGGTTCATGCACTGCATTCTGTATATTGTGGGTCACCGAGCCTTTGAATTTAATTTACTACTCTAATGAAGATCTTCCTTGTTTTTAGCACTTGGGGATTCCCTGTTCTTTTTTTTTTTTTTTAAGCTCAACTGCAGACTATGAATAGTTTTATTTTTCTTTATATGTCATTCAGCATTTTCATATGTTTGTAACACAGAAAGTAGTTCTATTATTTTGGCTCAGTTTGTTGTACTGCCAAAGGACCTAATGATCTCTTGTACAAATCTGTCAGGAAGCTAAAAACAGAACTTTGAGCACAGAATGAAATTCTAATTAAAATATTTTTTCTTGGTTAGAATCACAACTCTAGTTTTAAAAGGAGGAATGAAGAAACAAATGTTCATCTGAAAACTTACCACATTATCATCAGCAACAATGAACAGTTCAACATAGTTTTCCTTATGAGTGTTCTGGTAATGTACAAAAATATTAATGAAGTCTAGTTAATATTTCTTATCTTAACATTTTAAGTCACCATTAATAACATAAGAAATGTTAGTTTTTTGACACAAGAAGGTGAGGTATAGATGTATACTTAATAATTTTAGGAAGTTATCTAAACAAAACTTATTATATTATTAAAACATGTGGCCTTGACATCAGATTGTAACAAACCTGAACCAACATTCCATATTTGATTATTCTTTCTTTCTTTGTTTAGTCTTTCAAATAAGTTATAAATAAAAAGTTATAAATCTAGTTTTCAACATTTACGTTTTTTTCATTTACAAAATAAATGCTTACAAAGCAAGCTCTTGTAAAAGAAAAAATCACCCACCTATAATAGCTCAGAACTAACACAAAGCTAAATTTAGCCTATGGTCTGGCTAATAGGACTGGTTGTTTTCCATTTACCCTCACTCCTCTCTCCAAATCGTTTCTATTACAGTAGTCTCAATGCCAAGCAAACATGTATAAAAAGTTGCTAATTCTAGATCTTTTATAGAAAAAAAACAATATGAAGAAGTTCTAAATTTTCAGCTTTTGGTGGCATGTACTGATGTACATACATATTCTTTGAGTATAAAACAGGGACACATTGTTCAAAGATTAATTCATTTTTTATTAAATTTATTGAGATGGCATTGGTTCATACGGTCATATAGGTTTTAGGTATGCATGTCTATGATGCATAATCTGTATATTACATTGTGTAACCACCACCCAAAGTCAAATCAACTTCCATCACCATATATTTGGAGACTATGTAATCACTTATTGATTGATTCATTCAATTGGAGAACACCCATTAGGCATCTAGTACATTTCAGACACTGTCTGGACTATGGATATGTAAAGAAGATGAACACTCTTAGAGCTTAAAGACTAATATCCAGGAGGGATTTAAAGAGATACAGTTGGTTGTAGAAAAAATCCTAAAATACAGAGGACTCTTTGTGCAATCATCCCACTAGAAATTGAACCTATTATTACTCTTTTTTTAAATATATTTTATTGATTATGCTATTACAGTTGTCCCGTTTCTCCCCCATCATTCCCCACACCCTGCACACCCTCTCCCACCCACATTCCCTCCTTTAGTTCATGTCCATGTGTCATAAGTTCTTTAGCTTCTACATTTCCCATACTATTCTTGCCCTACCCCTGTCTATTTTCTAGCCACCATGTATGCTACTTATTCTCTGTACCTTTCCCCCCTCTCTCCTCCTCCCTCGCCCCTGTTGCTAACCCTCCATATGATCTCCATTTCTGTGGTTCTGTTCCTGTTCTAGCTGTTTGCTTAGTTTGCTTTTCTTTTAGGTGTGGTTCTTAATAGCTGTGAGTTTGCTGTCTTTTTACTGTCATATTTTTTATCTTCTTTTTCTTAGATAAGTCCCTTTAACATTTCATATAATAAGGGCTTGGTGATGATGAACTCCTTGAACTTGACCTTATCTGAGAAGCACTTTATCTTTCCTTCCATTCTAAATGACAGCTTTGCTGGAAAGAGCAATTTTGGATGTAGGTCCCTGCTTTTCAAGACTTCAAGTATTTCTTTCCAGCCCCTTCTTGCCTGGAAGGTCTCTTTTGAGAAATCAGCTGACAGTCTGATGGGAACTCCTTTGTAGGTGACTGTCCCCTTATCCCTTGCTGCTTCCAGAATTCTCTGCTTCATTTTAATCTTGGCTAATGTAATTACGATGTGCCTTGGCGTGTTCCTCCTTGGGTCCAACTTCTTTGGGACTCTCTGAGCTTCCTGGACTTCCTGGAAGTCTATTTCCTTTGCCAGATTGGGGAAGTTCTCTTTCATTATTTGTTCAAATAAGTTTTCTACTTGTTGCTCTTCTTCTTCCCCTTCTGGGACCCCTATAATTTGGATGTTGGGATGTTTAACGATGTCCTGGAGGTTCCTAAGCCTCTCCTCATTTTTTTGAATTCTTGTTTCTTCCTCGTTTTCTGTTTGGTTGTTAATTTCTTCCTTCTCATCCACTCCATTGATTTGAGTCCCAGTTTTTCTTCCATCTCTATTGGTTCCCCATGCATCTTCCTTCATTTCACGTATTGTAGCCTGCATTTTTTCATCTAATTTATGGGCAAAATCAACCAGTTCTGTGAGCATCCTGATGACCAGTGCTTTGAACTGTGCATCTGATAGGTTGGCTATCTCTTCGTTGCTTAGAGGAATTGACTCTGGGGTTTTCATCTTTTCTCCGGTTTGAGCCATTTTTGGTGGGGTTTTTTTGTTTTGTTTTGTTTTGGTTTTAGTCTGGTCACAGCTATTACGTATGAGGGGTGGAGCCTCAGGCGCTCCCCAGTGCGGGGCAGCCCAGTCGCTGGGTTGTGACGCTGTAGGTGGGGGCGGGGTCCGAGAGGAAAGAATGGCGCCTGTTCCGCTCTCTTCTGGACTCCGGTCCCTTCCGCTGCTTCCCCCTCTCCTGGATTATCTGCGCACTCGCACGTGCTGTTACGTAGTGAGGGGTGGAGTCTCAGGCCCTCTTCAGTGTGGGGCAGCCCAGTCACTGGGTTGTGATGCTGTATGTGGGGGTGGAGTCTGAGAGGGAACAATGGCGCCTGCTCCGCTCTCTCCTGGATTCAGTCCCTTCCACCACTTCCCCTCTGCCTGGACTGTCTGTGTGCGAGAATGTAGGACCACCTGGTCAGCCAGCTGCCTTGAGCAGCCTCACTGGGTCTGCACAGTTGCCCCCCTGTGTCCGGGGTCCGCCAGCTGCCGCCTGTGGGCCCAAGGACTGCCAGCCACCGCCCTTGCACCTGGGAACTGCCAGCCGCTGCTATTTGCGTTCCTGGGTCCGCAGCTCCACTTTTTCCTACCGTGACTCCGCCCCTCTTACCGGACTGGATGAATGGTTGTTGGACTTCCGTACAGTTCAATTTTCTATAAGTTCTGGTTGTTTTCTTGTTTCTAAATATTTGTTGTCCTTAATTTTGGTTGTGAGAGGAGGCACAGCATGTCCGCCTATGCCTCCATCTTGGCCGGAAGTCTATTATTACTCTTAATTGTCCTTAAGGTTTAGAACTCTTGACCCAATGAACAGGAGAGAGCCTGGTCTATCGACTCCCTAATAATGTCAGAGAAACAAGAGAAGACAACATCTAGGATAGGTTTCAAGACATTATAAATTTCATTCTTTCCAGCTATTTATTGCCCTAATGCTGTTTACCTAGATATACATTTGTAGATATCACCCTTCCTTGAATTCAATGGGGCAAACTGAAATTCACTGTATAGAACTATCACTTTCTATATAGATAACAAATACAAATGTTTGACATTTCAGATTTCAAACAATTAAGAGTTCAGCTCAGGTAGAATGTATGCTTCATTAATTGAGGTCATACTTTTCCTCTTGAGATCATAAAGGAAGAGAGGAAAAGGTAATTTGAAAGTAAAACACTCACTTCCATTTTGGAGTCTTCCATGGACTTGGTGTTATTGTTTGGCACAGTTGTCCTGGTGAAATTGAACTCTTTACAAGAATAATTGGCAGCATACTGCATCTTTGCATTATATTTGAACACCAAATGTTCTCCTTCATCTGAGTATTTCACTGGTTCAATTAGGTACCTTTGGTCATGTACCCTGAAGAATCCCCTGTGGAAATTGAGAATACAATGTACAGTTACGGCTTTTTACTACTATGTTACTACATAAAACTACTCCACCCCATTTTTATTGATGTTGCCTTTTAAGAAAGGGGAAGAAGTTTAAGGGCAGAGAGTCATGAGCATGCAGTCAGGTGTTCTGAGTGATGAAGATATCAGATAATGTAGTCTTTGATTGAATTACTAAGTTTTTGTAAGAGTCAGCTCATTTGGATTTTTCAGAAGTTTGACACCCTAATCTCTACTTTGAAGTTTCAGGTAGAACAGCAGTTCCCACTTGGGCTTGTAGATACCTGGCAAGTCTCAGATTTCTTTCGAAAATGCTGTGAATTTTTATGTCCATCATGCATTAATTGTAGAGTATGTACTAAATTACAAGTACTATTGTGTGATAATTTTGTTATTAAAGGGTTCTCATACTTGAAAATACCAGGAACTACTCAAGTCAAGTCCTCATCACAGGAGACACAAGTTTCTTATTTTTCTACCCACTACCTCTCCACATCTTCCTCCTTTGTCCTGGAGCCAAAGATCTATAGGGAACTTCTGTAGGCTGTACTTCTGATGTTTTACTTCCTAGACACTGAAAACACTGTGAAGTGTTGTAGCGTGGCAGGTATTCACAGAACTAGAAGTCAGGAGACCTGGTTTGGACTAAATTCCACCACTAGCAAATAGAAAGTTCAGGAGCAAGTCTTTGATTTCAGTATCCTGATCTATAACAGGAGATTTCCAGCAGGCTTCCAACTCTGAATCTCTTGATCACATACTGAAAACTTTCATTGCTTAGAGCTGGCGTTAGACATCTTTTTGTCAAAGGTGAACATAAACAATGGGCTGAAGTGGAACTCATGCTGAAAATATACAGTAGCTTTCCTTGATTAGTTTTTCTATCTACCACATTGTTAAAAAGAAAGGTGAGAAACCAATTTCTTTAAAAATCCATAAGAAAACTCAAAGAAAATGGAAAGTGTGCATTACCTGAGACCATGGCATGTGCTGATACTGGCAGCAGAATCATGTTCATGTATAATGGATCCTTGGTAAAAACAGTGATCCTAAAATATGTGGAAGTACATATTAACGTAAGTACATTTATTGGTATATAAATAAAATATCTTTATACTATATGTTCCCAATATATCAGCATTTCATTCTCACAAATTTCTTTATATTCATGCATGCATTCGTTTAATGCATTCTTTCATTTGAAAATTTTGAAACTACTTTAGAATCTTTTTACTTTAATTGCATGATAACTTTCTGTAATATTACTACTTTAATCCTTCCTAAAATTTCAACCAAACTACTCTCCTGTGCTATTATATTTTTCCCCAGCTGAGTTGCCTATGATTGTTAAAATTGGGTCTCATTCTTCAACCAGGTTCCCTTATGCCTTTCTGTCCTGATTCTCTGCTTCAACAGAGCTGGTATCTTTATAACTTCCTACTTGGTCTCTGCCCATGGTGATTTCATCGGGTAATATAACTCTCTCCATAACTTCCATCTGTTCAACTCCCACCTACATGTGACACTTTTCCATGGTCCTCCAGGGATCTCAGACCAACTACCACCCCCTACAAGAAAGAAGATTCTCCAATTTTCTTCCTGTTCTATTTTACAAAAATTGCATAATGACTTAGATTTCATAGTTAACAGTCTCCTTAAATAGAGAAAATAGGTTTTAAAAGTATGCTTTTTTTGTAAGACAGATAAGGTTTCCCCTGGTCAGAAGGCCACAGAGGGCATGTTCTGAAAAGGTGAATAAAATTATAAAAATAAAACCCGTATCCTCTGAAATAATACTAATGATAAATAAACACAAATTTATTAGGATAATGAAGGTGAAGCCCCTGTGTTGATGTACAAGATGGACGGGGCAAGGGGATGTGACTCTCTTAAGGGTCAATTAGATGGAAGATTTAAAATTGTTTCATTTATTTAGGTTTTGTCCATTTCACTTGACTGCAATTTCATCAGGGTTCCTTAAGCTCCCTTGGTGTCCTGCTTTACCTTTGGGGGTTCATAGAAGTCAGTTTGGTAAAGAGAAATATGTTAGTAGTCATCTCTTTGCTCATTAGGCAGTGATCAATCTCTTCTAGACTTCAAAGGGCCATAGTTCCTATTCTAGGATCATTTGATGACAATTGTCAAGTAGGATTCATTTCTTATGTAACACTCTCTGAAGCTAGAATTGGGTTGCAGATCATGTGAGGAAATGACCGTTTCAGAGAAAAGGCATAGGAAAGTTCTATAAGATACCGTGATCTGAGGGTGTCTGGTGATTTCTTCTCCTTTTGCAGAGTAGTGCGTTTCACTGTAATTTGAGGCTAGGAACTCTCTGGAAAAGAGGAGCGAGAGGTACTGAGACTTACTCATTTTAAAAGCTTAATAGATAAAAACATGATGTGAGCAAGAAGACTCCGGGCTGCTTTCAAATCTCAGGAAATCTTCTTAGGCTAAAAACACATAAGCAAAATCAATCTCACTCACATGAAAAACCTTTCTACCTAGATTTCACAGTTTGGTAAAAGACTGTAGAAGAGACAGAAAAAGATACTGGCAGTTTTAGCAAGGTGATGCCTTGAGAAGAACCTAGGGAAAATATTATCGTAGTAAAAATCCCTTGTCTTAAGAATCAAAATTCATACAAAAAAATCTCATTAGAGACTATAAAAGTCAAAGAAGAGAAAATGTCAGCATCTTTTGTCAAAAGAAATGAAAATTTTGTCAATCCATGTAACAGTGGGAAAATGTAATGGTGGAAAATTGTAAACCATCCCTCCATTCTTTTGACCTTGTTTCTGTGAGTGCTGACTCTGAATAATATGTAGCTTACAGATGAACCACACATTTGTGTAAGAATCCTAGGAACTAACTTCAAAAGCTACAGACTCCAAACTTCAGGCGTCCTAGCTCTGGGAGATTTGCTGACCTTCAACTGTGGGGCCAGCATGACAAACCAGGATGATGCATTCCAGGCCCGTCACTTGTGTTATTGGAATGGACTGTGCTTGTCTGCACGTAGAGAATGTCTCAATCCCCTTCCTTGATCTCTTTGTTCTGTTCCATCTCCCTCGTTATAAAAACCTCCACCTCCACTGAGAGGGGGAGGTGGGCTTTGAGACATGGGTCCCTCATCTTCCAGGTGGCCGGCACCTGAAAATAAATCACTTGCCTTTACAACAGCACCTGCCTCTTGAGTATTGGCTTTCATAGAGGCAGGCAGCCGGACCTGCATTTGGTTATATCCCTAATTTCAAATTTACGAAAACTAGCCTTCAAGAAGGATGAAAAAATAAAGACTATTTCAAGTAAAATTTTTGTAGTTCACTTTTATAGATGTTTAGATAACACAGGTATGTGCATTTGTCAAAATTCAGTGAATGTATACTTTACATTTGTGCATTTCATTATAAAGATTTTTACATCAAAAGAAAAAACTGTTAAATACTAAACTCTAATGATATGCTTGTTATTTAGGGTAAAGTATATTAATGTGTGCAATATAATTTGAAATGCATAAAAATAATGGAGGATAAATGGCTGAATGAATAGACAAGGAATTCAGACATAAAACAAGCATAATAAAGCAATGGGCATATGTGTGCATGGTTATATTGATGGGATTATGGGTCTAGTTTATATTACTGGATATATGAATGTTCACTATAAATTTCTTTAACTCTGTATATGCATAAACAGAACTTGGTTTGATATCTATTTTACACAGCTTTGAAGTTACTTTAAAAGCCATGGTTTTCAAATTTCTTTTGTTCCATTGACTCACAAAGCAGCGATGCATTAACTCTCTTCCTAGAGCATGTGCACCTCAGAGTACTCCAGTGCCCCACATAGGGTGTGATTTATGAACTACAGAACAACGTCCACAATGGGAGGCTGTTGGAGTGAGGCGAGTTTACATCTGAAGGGTAAGAATTCAGATTACGTACAAGCAACAGTGACTTGAGGAATTAACTTCACTGGTAGTTTTTACGAAAACTGTAACACTATAGGCTAATAAATCTGTTATTGAATCATGATAGAACTTACCTTGACTTTAAAAGGTGAAGTATTAAGATTTTTTTATGTAGACTTATTTCATACAACAATTCATCTTCATAAGTTTCCTGAAAAACAATATCCATCAAGTGACTTAAACATGTGCTGCTTTAGTGTGAGCTCAGGGTGGGTGGGCAATGGGGTGAAAGCCTGGGCAGACTGCTGCTGAGTAGACTATCCTTTCAGGCAAAATGATAGGTATGGATAAAGCTGAATTTATAGGAGAGCTGATATATGCTGGATTCTGCTTTCAAATTATTTTGATTAAATTGGTATTTTTTCTAGTTAAAGAATAAAATGGTGAAAAAATTATACTGTCCCCTTATCCAGAGATATGTTATTATATGTTCTTACAGTTTCAACCCCCCAATAAATCTCTGCTTATGTATTTTGAACAATTTTGTGTATACTATCCTGCAGCCTACTTTTTCACATAAAAGTAAATAAACCATGGTCAGGGCCATTTTCCTATCCCAACAAGTATTCTTTTGTGGTATGAATTTTATGGCTGACAATGTGAATTTATTTAATCTACATGTAGATCAGAACTTTGATTTGGGCTATACACTATAGTTGGATAGAATTTCATTGTCAGCAACACAGGGAAAGCATAAAGCTTTTGGTAAATACTACCACATTACCCTGAGGAACAAAAGTATAAATTTAGAATTTCCCTAGAAATTTGTAGTGGCTCTCGCTTCCTTGTCTTAAATGTTATCATTAATAAAATAACATTGTGATAAACCACTATCTTTGATGAAAATTAGAACTGACATTTTCTTTTGTTAATTGTATGTTCATACATGAATTTCTAATTTATGTCTTTTCGCCATTTTCTTTTCTGGCATTTTATTTCTTTATAATTAATGAGAATTCTTTATAACTTAAGAATTCAGTTATTGGCCATATATCCTACATTTTTCTTTAGTTTAGTTTTCATTCACTTATTCAAACACTGTTATTTCAGCCACAGTGACAATAGGGAAGATACAATGGTGACAAGTTGGAGGCTGCTGCCCTCATGGAAGCCACAGCTTGGCAAAAAAGAAAATCAAGCAAATGTAACTGAGTGTTGTAAGTATCATAATAGAACAGTCACAGAGACTGCACTGGGGTCATTGGAAGGAGGAGTCACGGACAATGCAACACTAAATGCAACAATAAACGCAAAGGTCCTGCGGTAGAAGGAGCTTGACATGTCTGAGGAACAGAGAGAAGTTCAATGTTTCTGGAAAGTCAAAGTTGAGTAGAAATGAAAAATGCAAAGATAGAAAGGAGCCAAATCATGTACAGCCTAGTAAGTCACCTAAGAGAATTTAGACCTTATCTTAACAGCAAAGGGAAGCAAAAGGTTTTGGCAGAATAACTCAGTAGGTATGATATTTTATATACTTCCTTATTAGAGGTCATGGATCAGCAGAAATCATGACTGTAGGCAGGAGAAGCATTTAAAAGCTATGGATAGAATATGGTAGTTTGGGCAGGGAAGCGGCAGCAAGAATAAGGAAGAGTTGATCATTCTGAAGAATATTTATAAGCTAGAATCTACAAGGCTAGGAAATTGTTTGATGGGGTAGGCAGCAGACAGGAGTCAAGAATTACTTCAGGTTTCTGGTTTGTTTAATTGGAGAGAGACAGCTTTGAGGGAGGGAGAAGGGAGTTTTGCATTTACTCAATGTGAAGTGTGCATTGGTTAGGGCTTTCTTGATCACAAGTTTCACATAAAATTAGTACCTTATTATAAAGATGCAGTATTCACAGTGGGCAGGCAAAAAACAGATGTTCAATTAAATAAGGGTGGACTCCCATTTTACAACATGATGACCTTCTGTGTGGATGTGTAGGTGTGTGTCTGTGTCTCTGTGTGTATCAGGATGGGACATCAGGACTTTTTGAAATTTGACTGTTTGAATATGATTTTTATGTTATCTAATATTGAGGAACTATTTTTATAAGGGTGAATGTGATAAAAGTATTTTTAACCTTGTTGCTAATAATATTTTAATAAACAGAATATTTAATTTAATTTTTTTATTTCTGAATTTTATTTCAACTTAATTTTTCAATGTATTTTAATTTTATTTTATTTTTTATTTTTTAATCCTCACTCGAGGATATGTTTATTGATTTTAGAAAGAGAGGAAGGAGGGAGGTAGAGAGAGAGAAACATCGATTGATTGCCTCCTGTACACTTCATGACCAGGGATCAAACCTGAAACCTAGACATGTGCCTTGACCAGGAATCGAACTCACAACATTTTGGTGTATGAGATGGTGCTCCAACCAACTGAGTCACCCAGTCGGGGCAAATTTATTTTTATTTTAGAATCATTTTAAACTTAGAGAAAAGTTGGAAAGACAATACAGAGAATTCTCCTGTACCGCACAACTCAGGTCTCCATATTGTTAATATCTTATCCTCTTGATGAATCAAGATTGATATTGCACCTAAAGTCTACACTTAGCCAGATTTCCTTAGCTGTTGTCTAATGTCTTTTTACTGCATTAGGATTCTATCTAGAATGCCACATGACATTTAACCTCATGTCTCCTTATACTCCTCTAGACTACGGCAGTTTCTCAGACTTTCTTTATTTTTGATGACTTTGACTGTTTGGAAGAGTACTGGTCAGCTATTCTGTAGGCTGTCCCTCAATTTAAGATTTTATGATTTTTTTTCATGCTTGGAATAGGGTTAGGGAGATTTGGGAGAAAACAAAATAAAGTGCCATTTTCATCACATCATAGCAAGAGTACATACTAGCAACATGACATCACTGGCGAGGTTTGCCTTGCTCTACTGGCCAAGGTGGCACTTGACAGCTTTCTCCACTGTCAAGTTGTACCTTCCCCCTTCCTCGTTCCACTCTTCCAAAGGCAGTCAGTGTGCATAGCCTGTGCTTACAAGGTGAGGAGTCATGCTCCACCTCCCAGGGAGGGGAATACCTACCACAACTTCCTGATTCTTCTGTATGGGATATTTATCTATTTCAGCCCCTATTTATTTACTTACTAATTATTTATATCAATATAGTGTCATGAATATTAATTTATACTTTATGTTATCATCCAAATCTGTGTTATTTGTTTTGGTTTTCTCCAATTGTTTCTTCTCCCGTCATTCAGAGCTATCTCAGTTGGCTCCTGGGTTCTTTTAATATCCTCCCCTCATTGTGGGTTTGGATTTTTGTTTGTTTGAGAAATTCCTTACTTTCTTGTACTACAAGGTGCTCCATACTCATCCTGTATATTTCCTGCCTGGGTTCAGGCTCATCTTGTATGCTCATTACAGGACATTTCACTCAGTCTTGGCTAGTCTTAAGATAACAGGTGCCAGAAGAGCCTGCCAGTTTTGACACAATGGGTGGTGGAACACTGGTGTTTGCCCCTTCACTGAGTACTAACATTAAACCAGTGAAAGGTTCAAGAAGGTGAGGAAAGAACTGGCGTTTAAGACAAATCTATTTGTAAGGAGGTTATTAGACAAAATGTTTAGACGTGATTTCCAAATGGCAGCAGATAGAGAGTTGCTTTCCATCATCTCAAGCCATGGCAAAGAGGCCTCGGTCGCACCATCAGGAGAGTCGAAAGGAGCCTTATTTACCACTGAGAAACCTGATAAGTGAAAGCCTGAAAGGCTGGCTCCTCTGACGGTGGAAGGGACAAAAGCCATCGTACTGGGAAAGCTTAGCCCTCCCAACGTGTGTTGATGCAAAGTGACAATATTCTGTGGGTCAAATTAAAAACCTGAGGCTCCAAATGCAGTCATTGAACGTCTTTTGCAATAGTGGGAATTGAAAATAACTCCATTTTAAAGTTCGCGCCCCACGATGTGCCATTACATCTTTTCTGCATAAATAAACATCAATTGCTGTTGAAAATAAAATTATAACTGTTTTTAATTTTAACACCTCAATAAACACCCTTCTAGCCAACTAGCCAAGGAAGCTTTGGTGTGCCTGTGAAAGTCGTCTAACTTTGCTGCAGAATCTGTAGGGCAAATAAGCCTGCATATCAGATCACTAGAAAGCAAACACCCAGAGATTACAGTGCTCAGGGAGTCAGCTCAGAACAAGTGAGGTTGCCTTCTATCCATCTGGAAAGCTGTTAGTGGAACACCTCACATAAACTGGAAAATGTTTGACGGCACCCCATAAAACCCAAACCTCACTCCTTTTTGTTTCCCAGTCTGTCAAGGGGCTGCTTCCTCTCATCTTCCATCTGCCACCCAGCCACCCACCCAAGCACGGATTCTAAGCTGAGTGTGAGTCCTGAGAAAAATTGAGACTCTTCTCCTGATTGTTTCTAATCAAAAACACAGGTGGCTTTCCACATGCCTGTGAAAGCCATACATCTTCTTTATTATTTCAAAATCTATACCTGTGCATCATCATCATGGGTGTGCCAAACATCTCGCTTCTGCATCAGGGGGAGCCTTTTAGGATAAACCAGTTCTTGACCTTGAGCTGGGAGGATTGCCTTGTCTGAGAAGAAGCATAGGGGGAAATACATGGGGCATTACCATTCACCACAGGGACTGGGTAACAGAGTCACTCTCATAAGAGTTCAGTTGCTCCCAACTAGCAGCCATGTACAACATCACTATAAAAGAGCGCCCCCACTCTACAGGGAAGGAAATCCAGACAGATGTTTCCACAGCAGGCAAATACAAATAAAATTGGAAAGGAGGCAAAGAAGTCAGCATCTTCCATCTTTTCATCTTGTTCTCAGTTCTCACCTTCTTCTCCTCACAGAGTGGACTGTTTCAATATGAGCTGCTTTTTACCTCCCAGGGACAGTTGCATTTGAAGTCTGTACTCCAGCAGCTGAATAGCAGGCTTCCCTGGTTAAAGGGATTTTTGGTACTTCTCAATCAGGGCTAAATATAATGCACGCATTTCCCGCCACATCGGGGTCACCTGTGAGCTGAGTTCCACTCACTTCATTCTCACTGAAGGGCCATATAGAGGAGAGAGTGTGGGAGTGTGTAATCTGCTCTTATCTGAATCAAGGTTTTACCAGTTTATAAGTATGGCCACGAGTAGCAATCTCATCCCTCTAATCTGTCGACATGAGTTTCTCAGTTTCCTTTTCTGGAAAGCAGAGGTCATGATATAAAATTTTGAGCAGACTACTGTACAAAGCAGCTCATGGCACCACAGATGCTCAGGACACCCCTGACTCCTCCCCACGGTACCTCAGAGCATTTGAAGGAACAGAATCTCAGAACCACAAGAGGAGCCCTGATCTGGTCCCAATCCTGTGCTGGGTTCTCCACAAAATCAGCAACAGATAGTAATGTTTTTATCAATTACAATTTAAACTTTGTGATTACAGAGACATTCTCTTCTAGCATAATAAGATTAAGACATACCTGTAATGTGAGAAGTGAGTAGAATCATGGAAAATAAACTCCCAAGAAGCATTCTGAAAGATTCTGGTTGAAGAGTGTGTGTGGGCTTGAGAACAAGTGTTCACAGTTCTTTGTCCTTGCTTCCACAGCAGGGATGAAGGACCCACCAGGCAGATCGGCAGTTTTGATCTGGCTCAAGGAAGTGTTCCTGAGTCACGTTGCACAATTCGTGAGATGCTTGAGGTTAAAGCCTGAAGGGTGGACATCATGTACTAATTAGAGTGACCGCCGCATTCATGGTGGTGGTGGTGGTAGGCTGGGCAGGGACCCCTACTTGACTCCTACTGTAAATATGATTGATTCCCTGTGTACCGAAGGTCCAAAAATGAGAGAAAAATCATATATGCCTTAGAAAAAGTGATCAAAGTATGTTTATATAAACTTTGGTTGAAAAAGATACTTCTATGCAAAATGACACACGTAGAACCTGTAAAGGAGAATTTGATAAAACAAACTAGATAAAAGTATTGAGAGCTTTTATTTTCTAGCTAAATAAAGCTCTGGGCCGTGGTTACAATGGCCGTTAGCGTGCTGGATGAAGCACAAGACAGTAACCCTTATTTCACCCCCACCCAGATGAAAGAACCCCAACAGCATTGGGGCAACCAAAAAAAGAGAGAGAAGAAATAGCTGTATCATTTTTTCTTTCCAGTTTTGAGACATAATTGATACACAGCACTATTTAGGGTGTGCAGCATAATGATTTAACTTACTGACATTGTGAAATGATGTTATAAGTTTAGTTACTATCCATCATCTTGTGGAGATACAAAAAAAGAAAAAGAAAAAATATTTGTGTTAAGAACTCTTGAGATCTACTCCTTAACAACTTTCTTATGTATCTCACAGGAGTGTTCACTACAGCATCGTGCTGTACATCACACCCCAGCACTTATTTTTCTTAGAACTGTACCTTTGGACCATCTTCGACCAAACTTGCTTATGGAAACTTATTAATGCTATAAAACTCAAATTAATTTAAATTAAAGGATGAACACAAACTCTAGAAATGCATGAAACATATATAATAAAAAAAGTTGAGGGGGGAAGTCCTTACATCCTTATAATAAGAAGTCTTTCCAATCAAACCCCAAAAAGAAAACATTAATGGTAAATGTGCAAAGGGCCTGTGCAAAATTCCCTATCCATTTGTGTTTTCTTGCTGTATTAGAATAGATATCCCTTTGCCAATACAACCCCTTATTTGTGTTTTGTATTCTATCCCCACCTGTAGCTCACATTATTGATTATCCCCCTCGTACTCTCCAAACCTGAACCAATCTCTACCTTACTTTATTTAAATAATCTTTTAATTGACCTTATTCTATTTCTTCTAGTCTGCCACAATGTATTATCTACACATCATCTAGGATGATCTCATTAGTACACATCACATTATGTGTTTCTTCTTCTCAAGCATTTTCAGCTGCTTCCCTTTTCGTAGTAGCAGCTGGAGAACCACCACAGCCTCCAGGACCTACATGAAATAGCCTGATGTTCTCTGGCTTCTCCTCTTGCTACTCTCCTCACTCAATCTAATCCTGTCACTGTGCACCTTGCTGTTTATTGGACATGCCAAGAACTTTCTGCTGCAAGTGTCTTTGCTTGCTGTTTCTTCTGCCGCTGTTACTCTCCTTTCAGCCGTACATCCTACTTTTTCTCTGTCTTCAGGTCCCTACTCAAATGTCATCATGTCAGTGAGGTCTTCTCCAAAAATCCTACGCAAAATAGACATGCTTACTTCCACCCTGTACCTCTAAGCCCTTCATTGTCTTGCATTAAATGCCATGTGGAATGCTATATATTTACTTGCGTACATATTGTGTGTATATATATATCCTCACTTGAGGACATTTTTTCATTGCTTTTAGAGAGAGAGGAAGGGAGAGAAGAAGGGAAAGAGAGAAACATCAATGCAAGAGAGAAGCGTCAATTGGTTGCCTTTCTGTATCTGCCAGACTGGGTAACAAAGCTGCCTAACCCTAACCCATAACCTTGTGGTTACAGGATGACACTCCAGCCAGCTGAGCCACACAGGCCAGAGCTATGTATTTATATTTTAATTGCTTGCCTCTCCTTCTAAAAATGTAGCTTCATAAAGGCAGGAATTTTTGTCTGTTTTGTTCACTGCCTGGAACGACAGGTTGCAGTACATTTAAGAACTTGGAAAGATAACCGGTAATAGTAAGCAATTAAGAAAAGGAAACTGTAATTACTTTTGCTTTTAATTATGGGGAAGTTAGATAGTACAGTCAATTGGAGGACACCTTCAGATGCAGCCACCTGGGTGCAGGTCCCACCCAGCACTGACAGTCCCCCTCTGTGGGCCTGGACGACACCCACTCTCTCTCTGCCTCGGTTTTCTCAGCTTCTGCAATCAACATAGCAGCAAAGTAACTCATCGCAGTTGTAGTGAAGATTAATTGAAGTAATTTGTCTAAATCATTCAAAGGCAGCACCTGATGCATATTAAAAGCTAGATAAGTGTTACTTTTTCAGAGGTATATTAATGCTAATTTGGTTTTTATTACTTTTCATTCAGCAATTTCACCCACTTTCCATTTTTCTTCTCTGAGCTTCAGATTCTCTGGCTTTGTCTCCTTAGCCCAACACACTGTGCTTTTTCCCACTAAAGGGCCTCCGAACATATTTGCTTCCCTCCCTGGAGTTCTCTTCTGTCTCTTTGTGGCCAAATCATTATAATTCATCCTTCTTCAGTTCTCAGTTCAAGGGCCCCTCATTCAAGAAAGCCTTCCCTAACCCCACAGTCTAGACCAGATTCTGTCTGAAACGAGATTCTCTTTTTACTTGGAAACTTATGTTAGTTTATCACACACTTGCTTGTCTAATTATTTGATTATGTGTCTCCTCCAGCAGATGAGATGCTCCAGAAGGCAAAGGCTCTGCCTGTTTTTGTTTACTCTGTCACCAGACACACCTAGCAGTGCGTTGCGCATAGACACTGTGTTCCACCTAAATGTACTGAGTGCAGTTAGCTAATACGGTTATTGTCTGGTGCCATCCTTGTATGTCTCCAGAAATTTTGAACACAATTAAAACTTTTATCCAAATACAAGAGGCACTTGAAGACTGATGGGCACACTAAGTGTATTTGGTTACCAAACACATTTCTCCACAAATCAAATGAAACTTCTCAGCTCCATTCACAGTAACAGTCAAAAGAACATTGTTTATTGGATGATAGAAACTCTGTTGAGCTTGCCTGTATTACAGTTAAAATTGTGGAAAATACAAGAGGATAAACAACTTTTTAAAATACCAATCATAAAATTTTAATTATTTATGGTGTCACCTTAAATGATAAGGCTTTAGTACATTTGTCTGAGGTCTTTGAGCAAGTTACGGCTAGCCTTTAATTTCTAGCGTATCTAAGTATTAAAGATACAGCATTATCTATGGTTAACCCAAGTGAAACAACCATGAACTTTCAAAGAAGAAAAAATTTTGTAACTTACGCAAGCCACACAATCAATAAGTAGAAAGAGAAGATTAAAAGAAAATTTCTGCCTGGCTCTATGTTCTTTTTAAAAAATGATACACTGGTGCCTCCTCTTTTGAGGGGAAGCAAACTTTATTCTTTCTCATCATCATCTATAATTAATCTTTGAAACTTGGAGAATATTACACCTCAATTTCAAACTCTATCAAGTGACTAGTGTAGAATAGTGTAATATTATACCATAAATAGCTCATAACTTTTTCTCACTCTCAGGTTACAGCTTTCTGTGTTTAAATTAGCATGGTTACTTAAAGTACATAAAGCTTTAAAAAAAAACAAAAAACAAAAAACAACGATCCCTGAAACAGGTTCCAATATCAAAGGGGCTCTATAGAGTCCAAAGGTTAGAAAAAAGGAGATCTTTATTTTTTTTATTTTTATTGACTGTATTGGGGTGGCATTGGTTAATACAATTATATAGGTCTCAGGTGTGCAAATCCACAGTACACTATCTATACGCTTTATTGTTTGTACATCACTGCAGATCTTAACGATTAGACAAGTGTGGGATGTTCTGTCTCCTTCTTATTTCTCTGCAGCAAATCAGCGGTGCAACCCCTCAGAGGTTCTATAATCTATTTCCATTTGGTTTCTGTGAGCGGTTCAAGGCTGTAGATTCTCATGTTCATTCCAGTTGCCACCAGGGTCATTTCTTTACACAACAGTCACCCAGCAGTATGTTCCTTGGAGGCCTTCCAGCTCTTCACAGAGCTCGCCTGCTCTCCCCTTTTGGCCTCCCTCACATTCTAGACACCCCTCAGTCTCACCCTCCTGAGCTCCCTTCTCTCCCTTCTCCCCTCAGTTCCACTCCCTCTCTCCTTCTAGCAAGCAACTTGGCAAGCAATCCCGCAGACCTTGTTAAGGACTTAAATTCATAATGGTGAAAGTGCAAAATGGATGACAGATGATGGAGATTACATTCTAAGTCATAAATAAGATGCAGGCCAAAAATGCTTATTCTTGCATTACCTTTGTAAAGAGAAACAGGAAGAAAAGGGACAATAAAGTCAAGGGATTATAGATGATGAAGAAAAATATCTGATTCAAACTATAATAGCAATGGCAAAAGCTTCACAGAGAAACAACAAATTAGCACTTTCTGTCTGACTTTAAAAGAAGTATCATTATACAAGTACTTCCAAACCACATTAACTAAGGGGAACTCATAATTCTCTTTGTAGGATCTAATTTCAGCCCGCTAATTGGCTTTTATGTGCATTGTGGAGAACATTAGATGCAGAGTCAGGAGCTCCACGTTCTCCTGTGACTAATTCCACTGCCTCTGGCGGATCCCTTACTTCCTGGGCTCCAGAGTCTTATTTATAAATTGGGATTGTTAAACTGTTTGATCTCTTAAGACTTTTTTTTAACACCAGGATGCTACGTTTCCATGCTTTTACTGATTTTTTCTTTTTTTCTAAGAACTTTTTCACTGCAAGTAGAAATTTGACCTACCAGAATAATGACAAATTTGGAGTTTTTATCACTATCATATTTTCCGATTGTAACCACAGACTTACCAATTAATATGCATAGTAGATGTCATGGGATACATACAAGAGTCACTAAAGATCGACTCGCTCTGCCACCCAAAGGGACAAGGTTATCCTTGGGAAATGGCAGATGTGTAGTAAACACAGTGTGTGGTAATTTCACCTCTTAATTCTGATAATCCCATTACTTCACTACAGACATTAAACAAATTACTTAGTTTTCCTAGAGTTTTTGTTTCCTCATGAAAAGCTAGGGACAATAGTACTCTCTGCATTGGATCACTGAGTGGCTTAAGCATGATAATTAATAAATAATGCATAACGCATATACTCTCAATTTTGTAGACAGGTGGACATTATTTCTCACCTTCAATTTAACTGTTTCATAAGAGCTTTATGAAATACAGTAAGTTTAGTAAGGTCAAATGATTTAAACAAGACAGGCTTAAAGCCAACTGGTGTTAGAATACAAAATGAAATGCAATCTGATTAGATATTCTTGTGTTGGATAAGCAGGCCCAAGATGATAGCCTTCGGAAGTCCCATACTCCTATAAAACTACATCACACCTTCTCCTCACTCCTCAACAACTTGTAATTTACTTCATCTTTCAACAAATTATTCCAGTTCTCTTGCTCTCATGTGTCCTTTCAGCAACCTGTCTTTCTCTGATTTCTTTATAGCAAAGTCCTCTCAAAGACTCATCTTCCAGTCACTGTCCCTAAGTCTCATTCTCTCTTTAATCCACTCCACCTGGGGACAAGATACTGTCCCTTTGGTCGCCATCACTTTACTGAAATTACTCATCAAGGTCCCCAGTGATCTCCAGATTTTAATTTCAATGGTCAGTCCTCAGGCCTGTTTCATTTCTCAGTCATGTTTGATGTGTTAGTTGACCCTCTCTTGTTTGGACACATTTTTTACTTGACTTCCATGCCTGCTGTTTCTCCCTCATGAGCTGCTCCTTCTGACTTCAAGTTCTTCACTCATTTCTCCTCAGATCCCAGACCTCTAAACATCCGAGGGCCCTGGCTCTCGCTCTTTGCACTTATTCTCTTTCCTGTCTGTAATTCTACCCTTGGAGATTTTACAGAGTTAAAATCACATGAGTTAAAAATTATTGTGATGCTCTTAATTGACAAATTCATATGTCCCAGAAATATTTTTTCTTCAGTTGTCTATTTGGCATTTCCATTTTGATATCTGGTAGGTATCACAAATTTAATATATTCAAAAAAACTCCCTCCTGATCCTCACCCCCAAAACCGTCCCTCCAGATGTCTTGCTCATCTCAGGAAATGACAGTGCTGTCCATCTGTATACTACTCAAGCCAAAGATCATGGCGCTGTCCTGAGCCCTTCCTTTCTCTCCCGCTCCATGCACGATGTGTCAGGAAATACTGTGGGCTCTTCCTTCAGAATAGATGCAAAAGCTAACCTCTTTTCACAGCCTCTTCTGCTGCCTCTCTGAGAAAAGCCCAGTCATCTGTCACCTAGATCAGTGCAACTTCCTGATCAGCTGTTTTACTGTTTCCATCTTTGCCTTTCCTTCACAGTCTATTTTCCAAAGTAACCAAACATCCCTTTAAAATGGAAGCAGTCTCATGTCACCCCTCTCTTTAAAGTATCCCAGTGGCTTAACATAGGAGTAGGAGCTAAATTCTTTGCAATGATTTACAAGTCCCTCACTGTCTGGCACCCTGTCACTCTTAAATCTCATCCCTTCATCTTCCCCTCAGCTCTCTTCAGCAGCTCTGTCCTTCTCGCTGTACCCAGAACAAATATGCCAGCATGTTGTCACTTCAACTTCAGGTCTCCGTACCTCACCTTTGTCAGTCCTTCCCTCAAATATCATCTTTTCATTAAGATCTCCTCTGTGCATTCTATTTTACATTGTATATTCCTTCATACAATACATCTAAGTTTCCTATCCACTTCCCACTTGGTGAATGAAAACTAAGCACCTGACCAGTGAAGACTTTTGTTTATGTATCTGTTTTTCATCTATGTACTTTTGCTAGAATATAATATAGAAAATGTTGTCTGCTGTTCAGTGCTATATCCCCAATGTCTAGAATAGTACCTCACACATAGTAAGCTCTCAATAAATGCTTTTAGTGCAAATTAACACTTTGTTTAATGATATTGTCCTTAAAGCTTATATTATCTTTTTAAGAAACTGAGTGCGTATTAGCAATGAATGTCTGAGACTCTTCCTTCTTCTGCCTTTCTGAAGAGGGTACCCTAGTAGCAGGGATGGCCAAATGTAAGGAGAAATAACTTATTATGTCCAGACACTTTTTGCAAAATATTTTAAGATTACTAACACAAAAGAGTGGAGACAGATTATTTGCTTGGTTGGCCTGTTCAGTTCTTGGCGTCCCTGCCCCTTCAGTCAGTGCCCAGTGTGAGCTCTCCCACGCATCTGGCTTGCCTTTCATCTTCCTCCAGGTTCAGCTGAAACACCTTTTTCAGGGTTGACTGAACAGAACTTAGAGTGTACTAGTCAGTCTTTTGTGTCTTAATCATCTTCATTTCATGCCGCCCTTCTCCTCCAATTTGACAAATACAATACATCACCCTTTGGGGTGAGGGGCTACCTCTGTCCACCTTTTCTGAACCCACACATCTCATGCCATATTCTTCATGAAATTTCTGTTACCCACCAGAGAACCACTGTTCCTTCCTTTCCCTCACTCCTAACACTGCCTGCCTCTGCCCAACAGTCTGTGTGAGAAACTTTGAATGAGTTTTCTCTCCTTTCTTAGCTTGTGTATTTAGACTAGATACAGGGGTAGTCTCAGGTATTTAGCAAGTTTGTTTAGACCTCAGTAGAGTGATATATCTGAAGTTTCATGTCTTCCTCCTGTCACTGCTCTCAAACACTAGCAATGCCAGGAAGTATTAGTACATTTTTCATCTTATCTTCTGAAATATGCACAAGTTCTTTGAAGACAGGCTATGGCTAACATTCACATATTCCTTGCAGGGTCTATTCCCAGACTTTGCTCACTGTTGGGACTCAATACGTAGTAGATTAAGAAGGTTGCTTTATCACAACTTTATTGTTGCACTCAGTTTACAGAATAGATGATAAACATTATAAATGTATTGTGACTGAAAAAAATTCCACTCTAATTTTCCTGAAAATTCAAGCTTCTCTGTGTCTACAGTGTATGGCTAACGTAAGGCTGCTTAAAAGCCCCAGGGTCACTTATCACCAGGAGCTAGGCCAGATCGTCAAATACTAGGAACTAAAATCATATTGTTATTTCCAAAAGTTGGATATCTGTCATGCCTTTCTTCTGAAAATAGGAAGGTGATAGCATCTCCACCGTGTGCCCATTGCCTTCTCCCACACTTGTACCTTCCGGCAGAGCTTGATCTCTATGTGCCTGGACTGAGACACTCCATTAATCACAGCCAGAGGCTGGGCATGGCCCTCAGACCTGTGCCATAAACTCCCCACAGCCAACGCTGTCTCCTTTCAAAGAGAAAGCTAAGGACAGGGATATGGGCCCTCAGTGATATTCCTTAATTCAGATTGCACTATTGTAGTTCAGGCTTGAAATTAACCCTACTGCCTCATGATGAAATGAAACGTGTAGCCTGAGCACTCGCTCTACCAGGCAATTCATTAATTTTTGACAATATGTGGTATTAGACTTTTGACTTTCCCCAAAGTTAACTACCTAAGTTTTTTCTAAGTATCTGTGGAGGAGTTGGTTCCAGGACCACCCCCTACCCTGGCATACAAAAATCCAAGTATGCACAAGTCCTCTATAGGAAATTGGAACAATCAATGCATACCATTGGCCCTCCACATCTGCAGACTCCCTACCATGGATCAAAAACAGCACAGGAATGTATTGCAAAAACTCCACATGTAATTGGATGCACACAGTTAAAACGAATGTTGTTCAAGGGTCAACTATACTCACTTGAACAGGACAAAAATTATATGAATATTATATGTATAATAGTTAGATATTGATGGAATGATGAAATTTGCCGACAGGTTTGAACTGTCTGATAGATTGTTGCAGGAGGCAGAATAAAATTGTTTTAAAATAATTTAGATGAAGTCAACTCACATCTAAACTTCTGGAAGATTCTTGGAACTGGGCACTCAGTAGAGATGTGTTTAACAGTGCAACAGGGTAGACAGGACTGGGGCGGTGGGGCTGTGCCACCAGACAAGTCTACCCGATAAGTCAGAGATGGATTGTGTAGAGGTCTGTTTGCTAGAGTAAAAAGATGTTTTTCATTCTGAATGCAATAGCCACGAAGGTTTTAAACACAGAAATATTGTGTTAGACTTATTTTTTAATCATATGCCTTTCTGGGATGATGGATTGGAGTGTAGAAAGGAGAAAATGAATTATATACATGTATGTCTGCCCTTCAGTTCCTGGCACAGGACTTTTAATTAAAACTCCCGCACTTTCCTAAGGGATACAAGCCTCTCTTTTTCTGATGTTTGGTCTTTGACCTCTGGGAGCATCTTTTGTTCTAACGAGGTGGATCTGGTGGGCTTCTGGAGGGCTCCTATATGGAGGCTGGTCACCAAAAAGACCAAATTATGATTAGGAACTTGGAAATTTTAGCCCCACACTGCTGTCCTCTAGAAAGCAGGTATAGGATGGAAATGGAGTGAATAACGGGTTGTGCCTGGGTGAGGAAACCTCCATAAAATCCCAGTTGCAGGGGGTTTCAGAGAGCCTCCCGGTTGGTGAGCACATCTGTGCACCGGGAGGGTGACGGGCCGCAAGTCTGCAGTGACGGAAACTCCAGCACTCAGGGCCTTCCTAGACCTTGTCCCACAGATCTCTGCATCTGACTGTTCACCTGTATCCTTTGTCATATCCTTTAATGAACCATCGGTGTAAGTGTTTCCCTGGCTCTGCGAGCTGTTCCAGAAAATAATTGTATCCAAGGGGCAGGAGGTCATGGGAACCCCCAACTTGTAGCCAAGCTGGACAGAAATCGTGGATGATCTGGGGACCTACTCTCTGCAACTGGCATCTGAAGCAAGACAATCTAGTGGGACTGAGCCCTTAACCTGTGGGATCTGATGTCCTCTCCAGGTAAATATGTCAGAACTGAGTTGAACTGTAGGACATCCTGCTGGTGTCACAGAATTGGTGGCCAGAAGCATCAGAAGTGAGGTGTTCTGTATGGAAGTAAAGGAGAACAACAAAGGGAGAGAACGCTAGTTTTTTTCCATACATAAGAGAATGGCAAAACAATATTTAGATGGCAATGCTAAATGTTGGTGAACATTTGAAATAACTCAGATTCTCACATATGATTGATGGAGATGTGACATGATAATATTCTAGAAAACATCTTATTAGTTTCTTACGAAGTTAAATGTATACTGTCATATGACCTAGTAATTGCACTCTTGGTATTTACCCCGAGAGAGGAAGCCACATGTCCAAAGACTTGTGCGCCCATGTTCACTGCAGTTATGATAACCACAGACTGGAAACCACCTTAATCCCCATGAGTGGTGAAATGAATCACACAAACCATGCAATGGACACAGGACAGCACACTACTGAGTGAGCTAACAAAGAGAGCGCTGCCAGTGCACTCAATGAAGTAGAAGAGGCAGTTTTAAAATACATTCACAGATTCTTTTTCATAGTCTTTGTTGGACCTTCTTGTGAATCTGGAGTGACATCGTGGTGTATTTGCAAGCAACACAAAGCACCCAAAGTAATGTTATATGACATTCATGACTAGGTCAGGAAAAGGTGTACAGCTTCTCCTGGTCTGGTGGCACTTGCTTTACACCTCTGCCCAGCCAGGCATAATTCTTATAACTCTGAGGCCAGGCATCTGGGGAGAAGCCACGTATCAGTGTCCTAGTCCAAGGTACCTTTGGGACTGCTGCCACTAGCCAGCACCAACCTACAGACCGTGATGGCACTGCCTTAGCTGCTGTGGCCCCCAGGCATTAAGCCATTCCCAGTCTTTCCAGCTGAGACCCCAGGCTGGATCACAGGGTGGTCCCCATGGTGCCCTGATGAAATCCTGACCTACCAAGGCAATAAGCATGCAAAAATGTTTCATGCCACTAAGTTTGGGAATGAGTAGTTATTCATCATGGTAACTGGAATGACAGATGAATCTCTCACACATCATGCTGAGTGAAAGACCCTGGGCACAAAGAATATACACCGTAAGATTCCCTTTCCTTAAAACTAGAAAACACAAACAATGCACAGTGAGAGCAGATGAGCAATTCCACGGGACATAAGCTGGGGGTGGGGGGCGCTGACTGGAGTAGAGTGCAGGAATGGACACTGAAAATGAGAGTGTTCTGTATTTTCACTGTGGTGGTGACCTTTGCGAAATTCATAAACTGGTCCCTTAAAGTAAGTGTATTGTATTGTATGTAAATTATACATCAATATATTTGTTGTTAAAAAGTAGGGTCAAAGAGACAGAGGAAAAGTAGTGCCAAAGGGACAGAGAAAAGTGCTATCAATATGCCCAAAGGACCAGTGGATGTCTGCGAATATTTGTCCTCCTAGTGGTCACTCAGTCACTCATGCCCACATCTCCCGCCTTGGGCTGCTCACAGCATTTCCACACGAAATTCTACCTAGCTAATTCTGGAATTTCGAAGTTCAGGAAAAATTGAACTATGATTTGCCCATTTCCTACTAGAAGTTTTCTTTCTTGTCCTACCAATGTCTATCTCTTTTTCATAGGAAAGGCCAGTGGGTAACTACAGCAAGTTCCTTATTCTGGACAGCAGGGGTCACAATTGCCTCATCAAATAGAAACATACTGTGTTTTTCTTTTCTTTTTTAAGATTTTGTTTATTTACTTTATTAGAGAGAGAGAAAGAGAGAGAGAGAAAAAGAGCAATGTGTGAGAGATACATGGATCAGTTGCCCCCAAGCAGGGACCTGGTCTGCAACCCAGGCATGTGCCCTGACTGGGAATCGAATTGGCAAACCTTAGGTTCTCAGGCCCTTATTCAGTCCACTGAGCCCCACCTGCCAGGGTCTACAGTGTTTTTCTTAATGCAAAAGAGCAGGATCTGATCATCTTCTCATCTTCAAGGTCCACTGAGTGTCATGAATTGACATGGTAATGAGTTCGTTTCCTCCAATGGCATGTGACATGCAGTTAAATACAGCACTGACATAATAAACAGTCATTGAAGAGAAAAAAAGGAACATCAGCTCATCAAGTGTATGTGCATGCATGCTTGTATGTAGCATCCATATATATATTTGCTTAATACAAGTACTATCTGTAGTTCATAAATGTTAAAATGTGCAAGGATTTACCTTTAGCATCAATGAAATGTGGTAACTAACCACATGCTATTTGCAGGTGCCAGTAAGTTCCACAGCCTTGGCCACTGCTTTCCAGTTTCCCAGATATCTGCCTGGTTAGGTTTTCCATGCACAGACTTGAACTCTGGAGGGGGCCAACCAAGTGCCAATGCTCCTTCTGGTCGATACCTCAGAAAACAATAGAGATTTCTGAGGCCAGTAGGGCCTAGGACAGTGAAGGATGGTGGTGGGCACCAGGTATTGGCTGATGGACATCAGAGGCTGTACCTTTCTTTCATTCAGACCTTTGAGACGGTCAGGCAGGACATAAAGCGTTTTCTCTGCTGTCTGTAACAGAACCCGCAGCTGGTGCCTGCCCTTCTGGTAGTTGGCCCACATAGCTCAGCAAATGCAGGGAAATGAACCCGCTGACCATCTCGGAAAGATGACCATCCCAACCTTGGCCACAGGCCATGAGGGCTTCCTGTCCCAGTAGTCAGCAGAAGCTTTTATCTGCCTGTGGTCCTCATGTTCCTAGAAAGTTCTTTACTGTTGAACATTGTTTGTACATAGTTTTCTTTTCTAAAAGAGTGAATTAGTCCTCAATTTTTCATAGATCTCTGCACTTCATGCCAGGCCCTTCATTGTGGCCAAGACTGGTACACCCTTTGGTGGGAGCTATCTTTGTAACTAGGAGGACTGTACACGCTGTGCCCAAAAAGGAATGAAAGGTGTCATGGCATCTTTCCAGGACATGAGTGCATGTTCCCCAAATTTACAGGTTTTTCTGCACTTCTATTTATTCCACAAAGGAATAAACATTGCCCTAAACAAAGAAGTGAACAATAATAAAATGAAGTGGAAAGTTATAATGCCTTTAAATTATCAATTACCAATGAATGAAAACATCTCCCCCAACGGAGACAGCCTTCTCCAGGGTAAGAGCTGGAAGGTCCATTCTCTAAAGCAGTTACTGGGCTGACACTGTGGTCTACACAAAGCCCAGGGGATGGCCCTGACTTGGAGGTTGGGGACAAGCGTGATGGTGATGCAGCCTGGTACAGCTGGAAGGCATGTGATAGCAGAGTCATCACCAAGCAAGACTGGGAAAGAGCAAGCCATCGGGGTGTGAAACAGGACGCTCAGGCCACATCCAGACTGAATAAAGGTGCACAAAGTGATTTAGGAATAGCCGCTGGGGTCTTCAGGATGTGACAAGTTGCATTGGGACTGGCAGTCCTACAGAAAATGTACAACCAGAAAAAGCCTTTGTGGGGAACAGGGCATCCACCTGACCAGGCTGCAGGTGCCTTCTGACTGAATGTGGAGGTTACCTCCAGGGCCTGGATAGACACCTGGATGTTTGAAGGCTTTGTCATATGTCACTCTGGAGCAAGTGATCTGCCATAGCAATCTCAAGCCAGACCACTGATTCCTCCAATCCAGATTTTCTTCCTACTCTTAACATCCCTGGAGAAGAAATTGGAATCTCTTCAGTATTTAGCAGTTTCCTTTTGTGTTTCTGAGCATGGACGACACACCTGGGGTCAATGCCTCCCTTGTGTAGGCTTCAGAGGACAGCTCCGTGGAACCTGCAAACACTGTCAATAACCATCACAGGTAATCCAGTGCCACTCAGCTGGGGGCACGAGTGTGTGTGTGTGTGTGTGTGTGTGTGTGTGTGTGTGTGTGTGTGTGTGAGAGATAGAAGCTGTGTCCCAAAGAGACCAGTCCAGACCATGCAGACCCCTCTGTCCTCAGACTTCTTCAAAGACTCCTTTCCAGTGAAAAACTAGTTAAGTGTTAAACGAATAATAAAGAGGGTCCTTACGAACTCTAAGTCCCAAATTTAGTTCCAAATCAAAAGTAGAACCAAGTTATTTCTATTGAGCCAAATGGATAAACTTGGCAAAGTATACAGTTTTCAACCCAAGAGGGTCAATATCGTTAAGACAACCTGAAGGAAATGCAGGTTGGGCTGGTTGTAGAGGCTGTGAGTAGGAACTTGGTTCAGGGACACGTCCTAAGTCATTCCTCTGTAAAACCTGTTTTCTTCTCTCTGCTCTGTTCACGTACCATTTAAGCAACAAAGCCCGAGGCTCACAGTAAAGGCATTAGAGGGCTGCATTAGCGCTGAGGTTTTACAAGGTCAGCAGAGTATTTAGACAAGGCTCTGCTGCTGTACCCATTCTGTCCACACGTGGGCGCGCAAAGCCCTTTTCGTTTGTCAAAAATAAACGAAAAACCTGCCTCGGCCCCTCTCTAAGCTTCCACACTCCACACTAAAACCCACCAGAACCGCATCCTAGACTCCTCTACTCTGCTCAACAGCAGCTCACTTGTCACGGCCCCTCTGATGCTGGAGAAAAGAAGACAGAGACGGAGAGAGGCAAGAAGCGCTTGCTCCAGGGGGAGTCTCCAGCTCAGTCAGGCCTTGGGGCACCCCGTGCACCCCGCTCTGTGGCACCGGGCTGGCTTGGCTGAGATATCTGTGTTCTGTTCCCTGCCACCGTCACCAGCACACTCAGTTCCTAGTCACAGGCGTTCTGCTCAGGACAGAGCCTCCTGCCGGGAAGTAAGCTGCTTTCCTGTGAACTTAGCGGGAGAGGCTAGCAGGTAGTTCAGAGATGGAATTTATAGGGATGAACGGGGATCAAAATTGAAGAAGAGAGGTTAATAGTAAAATGGAGTAAAATGGAAAAATTGAAATAAAGGAAGGGAAGAGGCCAAGGTACAGAAAGATGCCCCAGTCTTTAGGGCCAGAGTTTCTGCAAACAGCAGATTGCTACATTTTAGGAAGAGGACTGTTTATGTTTGTGTCTTACACTGCTGTTTATCTCTCGCTGTTATTAAGTATTCAGTAAAGTTAGTTTCTGGGAAAAACACTGTACTTAGCTCTGCTAAGGGAACCCAAGACAGACACTTTTACTTTTCGTTATGTAAGATCTGTTGGTAACAGCTGAGGGGTGAGCGCATGAGGAACGGGAGTGGCTGGTCCCATCCACAGGAAGAGTGAGCCCAGTCCAGGGCACAGGACACAGGCAGGGGCTCTCTTTGAATACTTGAAGAGTTGTGGATTTTTTTCTTGATGTGATAGATTCAGTTACTTATAAGTAATCTTTATAAAGGTGATCTGATTGCCTGGCTCAACAGTACTGACCTTTTAAACCTTGATTCTCCCTCTTGGCTTCTTTTCATCTGCTTACAGAAAACTCATTACCTACCCTTCATCTGAATTTCTCACTGCTTTCTTATATCCCATGAATGTTGAAGCTGAGAAAAAGTGGGAGGGAGGGACTTGCTTCCTCTTTGAGTTGATCTTTTCTTGATTACTGTCACTTGTCTATGAAGATACCAAAATCCAAGTTAATATGATTTCAGAAATGAAAAGTGGTGATCTGGGGGATGAACATAGCTGAAAAACTGTCAGTCCCTAAGAGTTTACAAAATATTTTGATGTTTAAGTACTTTTTTTTTCCTTTTAGATTTTATTTATTTATTTATATTTAGAGAGGAAGGGAAGGAGAGAGGGAGAGAAACATCAATGTGTGGTTGCCTCTTGTATGTCCCCTGCCGGGAACTGGCCTGGCAACCCAGGCATGTGCCCTGACTGGGAATCGAACCGCGATCCTTCGGTTCGCAGGCCCGCGATCAATCCACTGAGCCACACCAGCCAGGGCAAAATATTTTGATGTTTAATGGTCAAAATTTAGAATGATCTTGTAGTCCCCTGGAACAGAATGGTACTGGCCTAGGAAGAAGCTTTTCTGATTCTTCTATTGAGGAAAGAAGATTTCTTTTAATTCCCCCCAACTTTTTCTCCCTTTTCGTACCTCCTCTACTCTGGTGAGCTTTTTCTGGCCCTCTGTTTGTCTGCCTCCATTTCTCTCTTGGAATTTGTTGACTATGTGTGTGATCACAAGAGAGAAAGGCAATTCAAGGACGAATCCCAATGGTTCAAGGCTCCCTGAAACACACATTAGTACAGGAGGCTCTTTGAGGGAAACAGAAGTAGAATCCAGTGTCAGGTGCTGCATTTGAGATGAAAGCTAGGCTGGCAGGTAGAGATGTCCACTGGAGTCCTCAGAATCCTGAAGGTCGGCTCAGAAAGGAGGCCCACCCAAGCCCAGGCTAGTTCATCTGGGCCCAACTGAGTCAAGGTGATAGTTGAACTTCTAACTTGTAACAGCCATAGAGAGAATATAAGGGCTGAGAACATGCTTTCTGGAATGAAAGAAGGAAGGGAAAAGGGACGAGATTATAGCATCATGGGATAACCACGGCCCTCTTGCAGAGGCGAATGCACTCCTCAGCATGAGTCTGAACTAGTTCATTTTCATGGATCATTACACTTCTTTACAAATTGTCAAAGCTACACATGTTACATTTATTAATGTGAATATGTTTTTATTGCCCTTTGTTCTCACTGTTGGATGCGGCCTCTGTCAGCAGAGGGTCTCTCTCTGAAACAAAATACAGAGTCAGGCCATAAGGAACGGCATCACACAACCTGCTCTCCCATTTTCACTTGAGTTTGTTGAGAACTCTGACCCACTTTCAATAAAGCTCAATAATCTTTTTTTTGTTTACCTTTCTTTATTTTTTCTATAGATTGTTTCAGAGTCTGAAGGACTTATAAGTGCTGTTCAGAGGAGTTTGTTTCTTTTCAGACCATAGCTTTCCCTAGACATTGCGTGCAACTCTCTTTTCCCATTCTCACATCACTTGTTTTCGCTCCCTTTCACCCTGTCTCTGTTTCTATCTTACTTTCTCTCCCTCTTTCCTTTCCTTTCCTTTCCTTCCTTCCTTCCTTCCTTCCTTCCTTCCTTCCTTCCTTCCTTCCTTCCTTCCTTCCTTCCCAGTGCCTGGTTAGTGCCAAGCTATGTGCTAGTTGTTAAGATGCTGGACCTGTGGCTACCCTTGTACCCTCAAACCTTCATTCTAAAGGAAGATCCCAGAAGAAAATCTAATTCAGAGGTGTCTTCTGCATAAGATTCCAGAATGCCTACTTGAGAACACCTCCCTTAAAATGCAGCATCATTTTCACACTTTTTTGTGATTTATTCTGGGCTCTCAGCAGCTGGTAGAACCCTCTCCAACATGCCCTTTCACAGGTAGCTCTTACTTGGTTTTAACTGCCTTAATCTCAAACCTTGAATATTATCTTCTAAACCACATTTTCCTTACAAATACTTCCTCATGAACACAGGCTCCTATGGTCACAGTCCTGGTCTGCACTTCCTTTTCCAAAAATATACTCTACAACTTGCCTCACAAGGGCCTCTTCCCTTGTTGCTGACTCTTTGATCCTCAACCACTTAGTGCCACTTGGAATCAGCCAACTCTCTTCATTCTCCCTCTGTTGTACTTCAGAGCCTCTTCATTCACCACCATCCACAGAAAATCATTTTGATCCATAAAATCTTCTCAGTCATGCCACCGCCCACACCTGGACCCTGTGGCTTTTACGTTCTTTTCCTGGCTGATTGAACTCTGCTTCCATCATACCCAACCTTGCTCACTCTAACCTCCAAGGACAGCTTGTTTCCCAAATTTCCTTTGTGTGGGTGCTTCTGTGCTTGAATGGAATTCCCTGAGGAAGTGTATGGCCACACACATGCACACACATGCATGCACATGGACACACACCTCACGGATCATGTCCCTTACCTTCAGTGCCATCTAAGGCTTGATTAGATCAGTCCTTCTTCTGGTCTAGTTATTAAACATACAGATTCTTTCTTCAGTTTTTTTCTAGACCAAGAAAGCAGCCACATTTAAAAAAATTATGATAGAACATGAAGAGCAGGTCAAATCTATTTTCTCTTTGTTGGTGATTATGATATAAAAGCTTCCAGGGAGTATTGAAACTGGCTTACATGTAATCACATGTTGGCCCCTTCTGTCATGGAGGGGGCTGCTGGGAGCAGTCTCGGGCCCACCCACTCCTGCTCACTTCACACCACTTCCCTACCCTCCAGGAGCAAGAGGGTTGGAAGAAACATGAACTGTAACCTGCTTTTCTTCCCTGATTTCTTTTTTTTTTTTTTAAGATTTTTTTTAAGTACTTTTTTTTTCCTTTTAGATTTTATTTATTTATCTTTAGAGAGGAAGGGAAGGAGAGAGGGAGAGAAACATCAATGTGCGGTTGCCTCTTGTATGTCCCCTGCGAGGAACTGGCCTGGCAACCCAGGCATGTGCCCTGACTGGGAATTGAACCGCGATCCTTCGGTTCGCAGGCCCGCGCTCAATCCACTGAGCTACACCAGCCAGGGCTCTTCCCTGATTTCTAGGAGAAAAAAAAAACTTTTTTTTAGTAGCCTTATTTAGTAGCCGACTATTAGAAAAGTTTCTAAAATATACAATGATTAAATATAATTCTCCAGTACTGAAACGTCAGTGTACTTTCCTAGAAAGAGAGTTTCAAGTCTGGGGCAGGCTCCAGTCATCCACTTGTTTGCTGTGTGACGTTGGTTTGCTCTTTCTGAATGTTAACACTATCATCTGCAGAACTGAAACATGACTAACCCGAAGTGAGTGTGATGAAAATTAAAGAAGATGATATATGGCATGGACCTAGTACAGTGTCTACTAGGTAACTGTCCTTCCTCCTTTCTAGATCCTGCACACCCCCCACCACCCAACACTCACGTCGCCTCCCGTTCTGCCTTGTGGCACTCTCACTCAAGGCCACAGGGAAGGCCGGGGCCCAAGGAGAGCAAAAGACAGAGGAGAAGGGAATTCACTCCTTCTCCCTTCCAGCCTGCTGCTTGAGCTACAATATCTCACCTCCACTCCTGCTTTTGGACTGAATTATACCATCGGCGCTCCTGGGTCTGAGTTTGCAGCTGCCAGATTGTGGGAATTCTCATCAGTCTTCTTCATCACATGAGCTAATTTCTCATAATCAATCACTCTCACATATATCATATAAATAAATAAATATATATATTTTCTGTTTCTCTGGATAAATGTGACTCATACAGGTTTCAATATAATGTATTTAATTACACATTCATGCAGGCTGATTTTCAGTAATGGTCATGTTCGACAACCAGTTCATGACATTCCTGAGAATTTGAAAGGGGCACGAACAAGCCTGTGTTAGCTGTCTGCAGCACACTGTTGGCTATGGTCCCGCCCACTCAGCAGTTTTACTACAAGAAGCCTCTACCTGATCTTGAGGTACAAGAGGGAAAATATTCTTAAAGAAACTTCCATTTCCTTGGAAGAATCAGTGGAGCAGGGAACAGAGGCTGTGAGCTGTGCCCTGGGGCAGTGGCCTGGCCACCTGTGCCTTCTGACTTGGCTTCAGCTGTGACACCAACAACAGCAAGGCAATGAAGGGGCAAGGAGTGGTCAGGACTTTCTGAAAGGCTGTCCCTTTCAAAGCCCAAGCTTTAGAGGTTTGTCTGTGCTCCTGATCTTCCAGCATAGGCATCAATGGGAATTTCAATGTTTTTTTGAGTAATTATTTAAAATTATGTAGAGAAAGAAACCTCAGAGAGCAGTCTAGTCCTCTTGGGTGACTGGCCTCACTCAGGTCCTTTCATTTGGAGCACAAAAAGACAACAGGATGTATAGTGATGCCTGGCTCTCTGTGGCAATATTGTCATATGACCAGAGGGACACTTTTCTAATAATGTGAGGCTTTAACACTCAACACAGAACCACAACAAAGCCTGAACATATTCGTGTTAGAAAATTACCACACAGAAAAGCCTCAAAAAAGTTGTGTTTTTATTCATTGACATTATGGCTCATTAAATCAATGGATGAATAAAGCATTCCTTGATAGCTGAATTAAAACATAAGCAAAGTAGACTTTTCAGAATTAACATTATCTGTGATGGTGAAAGGATTGTGCATGGTAGAATAAAGATGTTTATATTTAATGAATCGTGACATGATAGAGGAAAATACCACACTTGGAAGAGCAAGGCAAGTAGAAGACAGAGGAATAGACGACATATGAATGAAAGGTTTTACTCCTCAAGTAACGCGACATTGTTTTTCTCATGGACTGTAACTAAGAAGATGAAAGTGGAGTTAAAATACAAGTCACCTGTACTTTTACAGTTCTGGATTGACTCTGAATGATTCAGTGGTGCATTCAAGGTGTTTTAGTCAAGAGCTAATTTCTGAGTTTTCCAAAGAGCAGAGCTAAACAGCGGCTTTGTGATCCTTAAAAACACATTAAAAATCAGGTCTTAGAAAAGAGGCAGCTTTTTAAAGTATATCTATTTGCCAGGGAGCTGGACTGGTAAAAAATACAGAAAGGATAATGACAAATAAAAAGCAAAATACATCTAAGTGTAAAGTGATAATACACAAGAATCCTGGTATGTTCAGGTTTCTAGATTCTTGTCCTGGCAAGAAGGCAGGAAACATCTTCAATGAAGTTGATTTTTTGATTCACTCGCTGATTAAAAGATAAACAGTTTGGAAGCCATGGTTAGTATAAATGTTAAAATATTATACAATCATGATGAACGTTTATAAAGTTTAAATGATACTAACAACCCTACTGAGAGACAAGATTATTCACTCTACTTTACAGGTGAGAAAAACTAATTACATTGCTTGGCTTAACATCCCATAGCTCATTTTGGGCAGACCTAAGAAAAGAATTGACATTTTCTGAGTCCAAGTTCAATTTTCTTTCCCTGTTACTGAATTGCCCATCCGGCCCAGTCACGGGACATGGCCACCTCCCGTCGCAAGTCCCTAAAGCACTGAATGGACATTTTTAGAGGTGCTATGCTCCAGTGTCTGACATGATTAGAAGGTGGACACAACTTCCAGGGTTCCCTGCAGAGTGACCCACAGGAGGGTTTCATCAGTGCATGGTAGGGGGCCCCTCATAAGAAGAGAGTGCATTTCCTCGTCTACTACCTTGCCAGCCCTTCCCCGAGAAAGTGACCGTCGATGGGGACTGAGCCCATTAGTCTCATAATCTCTCTGGTTTCAGTTCCAGAAAAGATCCATGAAAGTATAGCATGGATCTTCTTCCATATAATTTATTCAGACTCTTTCCCTTATTTATGCTTTATTGTTGTTGTTATTACCATTTTTAGATTCAGAGACTATTTTTTCACTGACAAAATTACTATATTCAGAGCTACTGGGTTGTCTCATCCAACTCATACAGTTTTGCATAAAACACAACAATGATACGTGGATTATAGTTTTTTGATGCACTTTGAAAGAAATAAAATCTTTTTCATCCATTTCCCATTCTCCTCCTCTTGGGCAACCATCAGTTTTTATCCATGAGTCTGTTTCCATTTTGTTTTGTTTGTTTGGTTATTTCACAACCTTTTATAAAATAAATACCGATTGTAAAATAAATAAGTCACAGGAGATAATGTGTAGCACGGGGACTAGGGTCACTAACGTGATAATCACTGTGGAATGACGGCCTAGCCCTGTTGTGTGACCACATTGCCGAGTACGCAAATGCCGAGTCACGATGTTGTGCGCTTGAAACTCACGTGATATTGTGCGTCAGGTATACTTCAATAGAACATAAAATTTAAAGAAATAAAATTATTAAATCTTATATTTTTAAATGTTATTGATTTCCTGGCTACCTTGCAAATGACAACTATCAACTCTTAACCTAGAATAAAATTTAAGCATCAATCAAGGCTTTAAAAAAAATGAACTTCTTTTCTCTTGGCTAACATTAAGCTCATCACTACCTAACAAAATATACACAATTTTTAGCACTTGTTTCAGCAGTTCTAGTTACAGATGACAAACTGGCCATTTTCTCACTAGTACATTAGTATACACACAACCCTGAGTAAGTTATGTTTATACTGATGTTTTTTCTTTCTAAAACTGATTTTTAAGTGTAAAATAAATTGTGTTTTACTGTATTATAGAGCCTAAAGTCACACCATTCTCAAATATGAAATCAAGTGAGAAGACATCTGAGAACAAAGAAAGAAAAGAAAGGGCTCACGTTGTGTGGTTCAGAGTCCACTGTGCACAGTCAGCGCTGGACTTGAACTTGCAGGCAGTGGCCTCGCAGCATGGCTGGGAGCATTCCTTTAAAGCACACACAGAGGGCAAGTGGGGTCAGCATTTTCCCTGTGGAATTCTCATACAAGATGGCAAGGAAATTTTACCTTTTACCCTGAATTACTCTGCTACACAAGTGACAGTGGAAATGACCAAGGAAAATTAATAATTAAAAAATTAAATATAATGAAAACTACTGTTTAAAAGGACAAAAAGTTCAATTATCCAAGAATCACCACAGATAAATTTGTCCTAGATGATATCATGTAAATTAATTTTAAACTTCAGGGGAGAATATTTCTATACTATACAAACTGAAGACAGAGGAAAAATATTAATTCTTTAATTTGTTTTACCAAGAATGCATAATTCCAGTAATAGAACTGGTAACGGATACACACACACTGCTGCCATTTATGAATATAAATGCAAAAACTGAATAAATTATTCATAAAGCATCATTTTATTAATATAATAACTCTTTCTTACAACTGTATGGAGTTGTTTCTCCACCAAAATGTAAGAGTGTCTCAACTGCACAGAAAAAGTGACATAATCCATTACATCAAGAAACTAAGGGGAGAAAACAACTATTATTGTGATAGATGGCAAAAGTCAGTTGGTAAAAATTCAGTAACCATTACTGAATTATTTAGGCACATGATAAGTACACTACGAACAAAATTATGTATCACCATGATGAAGAAAATCTATCTGATTCATAGCAAAAATATATTCAATAAATAATAAGGCAAAGATTATTTACAGTTTATATTTTTCTGAAAATCCTAATAAATGCTGTGAGACAAGAAAATATATGCAAGTATAATATGTGGTTAGTATATATAATATTTTCATTATTTTATATGATAAAATTCTTGACCTGGCTGAAAATATACAATCAACTCTAATCATATTGGGTGAGTCACTAAGATAAGCTGTTTAAGATAATCCAATAACCTAAAAAGTAATAATAATTAGAACCTAACATAAAGAAAACATTACACATAATGGTAGCAAAAAAATAGAAAATACTTCAGAATAAACCTTCAAAATGTGTCAGAATTACATGAAGTACTTCATGTATAATGTTCCTGAGAAACTTTCAAGGCAATTGTCTTTGAAGATAGTACTCAATGTTGTGAAAATGCCAGTGGCCCTCAGAGTGAAATATGAATTTAATACATTTCAATGTGAATTTCAACCATATTTGTGGCCAAACTGACAAAAAATGCCAAGAGTTATATGGAAAAATAAACATTAAAGAATTGCTATGCAAATTCTACATATATATATGAAGAGAATTACTAATAAAGATATTAAAATGCATTGTGTAGTTATAATCACTAAAATAGAATGATGCTTGTGTCATGATATTTAGCCAGATAGAATGATTACATTCAAAACCTAGAAAACACCCAAATATGTATACTAAAGAAAGAACTAAATGGCACATCAGATCTTGGGAAACTGGA
Organism: Glossophaga mutica; assembly: GCA_039655065.1. Lineage (NCBI taxonomy): Eukaryota > Metazoa > Chordata > Mammalia > Chiroptera > Phyllostomidae > Glossophaga > Glossophaga mutica. The sequence continues at coordinate 61,543,296 of CM077311.1, forward strand.
TTATTTTCTAAAGGATACTATATTAAACATATGTATATATGTACATATATGTATATACACTATGTATTCCATTTGCCTGCTGAAATTAGAAGTACCTAGAATTATGAACAATTTCAGTGGTCTTCCACCTGAGAAACCATATGGGGGTGTAAGCAAGTAAGAATGATACAAATGCAAATATAACATTTACAAAGTATTAAATAATTTTTTAAATTCCAAATCTCATTATAATTAATAAGCTATTTGCAATGTTTGTAAATAATTAAGTTACACCATGTGCTCCAATAGAATTCAACAGCTTAGAATTTCTGAATAAATAAACTGAAGCACAGAGAGAACATATGCCTTCCCCTCTTTATTTTATTGTTTTTAAAGATTTTATTTATTTTTAGAGAGAGGGGAAGGGAAAGACAGAGGGAGAGAAACATCAATGTGTATTTGCTTCTTGCATATCCCCTACTGAGGACCTGGCCCACAGCCCAGGAATGTGCCCTGACTGGGAATGGAACCGGTCACCCTTTGGTTTACAGGTCTGTGCTCAATGCACTGAGCTACACCAGCCAGGTGCCCTCCCCTTTTTAATAGAGCCTCTTAAACTAATGGAAAAATCTTGGACTGCAATGGGCTTCACTGATTACTACATTTGTATCCTTGGAACTACTCAGCTTTTCTTAGTCTCATTGCTTCTTTAGTTTGAGATCATCACAAAACCTGTTTTATAGGTTTGTTGTGCATAATAAAGGAGATGATGGTGTGTGTGTATATATATTACACGTATACACACATTTCATAGACTGATAGGTGGAAAATTTATTCAAAAGGTAACTCAATTTTTTAGTCTTAAAAGTAAAAGATTACTAAGAAAACATAATGCTCTCTGATAGAAACCTGATGTGGGATTGCTAGCAAGCACTCTATTGCAGGCTCCTTAAAAGCATCAGATTTTATAGACATCAGCAGACTTATAGTCATTATCTTGGATTTTCAATATTAATAACCCATTTTCTACAGGTTTATGTCCTTGCTTCTCTTTCTCCATTGTTTTTAATGTTTGGTTTATATACTGGCTGGATGAGAGAAAGTCAGCTAACTCTCTGTGGAGTGGACTTCTAGACCTGTACTTGTGATTGTTCAACTGATGATCAGCTGTGATTCTCTGGGGCATAGAGTTTCTGACTAATGTATCAGGAAATCTCATGTGACATATTATAATTGATGATTACTTTCTTTACAGTGAATTTCATATGATCACATCAAAACTATATTCTGGCTTTTGAAATGCCTTTCAAAAGATGCCTAAAATCAGTACTGACATAAGTGCAAGTCTACTTTTTATGATGATGCCAAGCTTGTCTTTAGAAATTTTTTAAAAAGCATTCTGTTAAAAAAGGAAAAAGAAAGAAAGCAGTTATGCTGCGATCATTGTATAGTAAGGTTTCTAACCGTGGACATTTCCATACCTTAGGAGAGCCACAGTCGCATTCTTCCCCTACTTCCAGAAGCTGGTTCCCACACACTGGGATTGTGAGTATATCTTTAGGAATCGGGGCTTGCAGCAGGCACTTCGGTTTTGCAGATAAAATGTATCTTTCAAAATGTGAGCGGGAGGATGCGCTGAAATCCTTTGGGAATTTTGAACTGTAACCAGAAGAAAAATAAAAAATATCATGATATACTGTGATAAATAAATGTGAGAATGACTTGTCTAAAAATATTACCTGGTTCCATGGAAATTCCAATTTTACTATCTGTTTAGGCCTATGCTGTGTTATATATGGAGGGTGGCATTGTGATCAATCATACCACACAGAAAAATGGGTTGATTGATTGATTGATTGATTGGTAATGGGGATAGCTGTCATCATCTTAATTAGGTCCATAATTCTAGAAAATACATTATTTAAAGTTAAAATAACACAGTCACCACCCTTATTATTTATCTTGGTATATTTAGAAATCTTAAATAATGAGCTCTAATACCTGGTAAAACTTATGCATCAAGAGGCTGGAGGGTGAATTAATGGGATACACAGCTCTTGATAAAAAATGCCCATCCAGCTATAGAGACTACATCTGATTTCTTTTTTAAAATCCTCACCTGAGGATATGTTTATTGATTTTTTAGAGAAAGGAAGGAGGAGACAGAGAAAGACAGAGCGAGAGGGAAGGACAACATTGATGTGAGAGAGAAACATCCATCAGTTGCCTCTTGTACTTGCTCCAGGAGGCAGTCGAACCCACAACCTAGGTATGTGCCCTGCGTGGAGATTGAGCCTGCAATTGACAAGGTCTCACCTTAGATACTGATTCATCACACAGCTCCCAGAGGAGCACGTGGTGGTGTATGGAACGTCAGGCATACCAAGAGCATGACCCAACTCATGGGACATCACTGCTACAAGAGCCACGTTATTCTTTCTGTTAGCCTTGAAAAAGTAGAAATGTCTATTACTTCTTCTTCTTTTTACTCAATTAATTCTTAATTGTTGTCAATGTTCAGAAGTAAAACAATAGTTTGACAAGTAAAAAATAGTTAGTCGTGAAGTTCCTTTCCCTGTCATTTGTTGTTATAAAATGTTGAATAAACACTTGGAATTATTGGTTCCTATGAATCAACCATTGAGTCAGAGTTTAATAAATATTTGCTGAACTAATAATACTTTCTCAGTAAATCATGATTATATTCAGTAAATACATTCTTTGCAAGAAGTCCCGAAAGATACCATACTATGTACTCAAAGGCTTCCTGAAACTATTGACATCAGTAGTGCTTGGCCATATCACACCAGCATGCACCTCGTCTGATCTCTCTGGCCGTTGATACTGAGGATGATTAATTTGAAGTTGGCTCAGGCCACAGAGGACACCTGGATTCCCTTTCTTTCCCAGTCTCCCTGTTCTTATTCCCTGATGCCATCTGAAGAGTGAAGACTTTTGGGAGAGCCAAGGTAAGGAAATAATCAATTCTGTAATCCAAGGAACCTTTGATGTAATGGTCTACCAGTAGTTTTCTTTCTACTTTTATTTACTGACTCAGCAAATGCTCATTGTACTAACTCTATACAAGGCATTATGCTGGTCTTCATAGAGAATATGGAACCACAGAGAAGATTTGCTGTAAGTTTTCAAACCTCAATAACAGCAACCGAAGATGGGGAACACAGGGAATTTGCGGCTGCCACTCCTGCACGTGTATGGGCGAAGGCACGTCCACTGCATGAAAGTTAAAGGTACATTGTCACAATCTGAATCTTTGGAACAATTTGCTTTTGTGAATCCTGTTTTTTATTTTCCTTGTTGCCCTAACCTATTTATAGTCACTAGGTCCCTGAAAAGCATATGCCATCCATAGCACTATAATGACTGTTGATGGTTGTCCCACATCCAAGAACCTGTTTTGGTAATCTGACATAGGTCTTCGATAACCTCACAGGTGAATTGCTAATGGTAGAACTACAGGCTCTCTGACAACTGAATGGAGATACATAACTGAACAGTAATGTCTCCCAAGAAACCTTTGGGATAACTATCTACTCTGCCTGCCTATGCCTGGCCCTGGCCAGTGTGGCTTACCTGAGTAGCTGAGCATGATCATGGGGCTTCATTTTCCCCAGGTTGGAACGATGCCAATTCAGGAAGTTGGTAAAGGTGACACCTACGTTGGGTTCCACCTTTATCTTATCACCGTCAGACCAGATTTCCATACCTACCAATGCCACTTGAATATCTATGGTGTTATAAATCTGTGGGAAGAGCATTTTTCTTCATAAATTTTTTTGAAAAATTTCTTTAGTGTTTTAGATCTTTTGCTGGCTGCAAGTGATGGATAAATGTACCCCATTTTGAAAACAGGAATTCTAGAAATTGTCTTTGCTACAGTACATATGATTTTACCTTAATGTTTATCCTTGTCTGCTAAATTTCTCAAAACTGCTGCAGACCTTAAACCATGTGACCCTTCCGACTTCTTATTTGGTGAAACCATAGGAAAGCCTGAGGCTATATCTTACCACATTGAGTAGATTCATCACTTCAAACAAGAAGCTTCTTATCAAAGTTAGATTTCCCTGATGCATGTTGTACTGTGAAATACAAATGCAAAGTATAATTAAGATCCTAAACTACAGTGAGAAAGTTGATGTAGTTCACGTTTTAAGCAAAATCATACATTTTAATGTATATAAATCTCTATTCATTCCATGTCTACCTTATATAAAATTCCATGTTTCAACAAATTGTATTTCAAATGTAAGATATTTTTGGTAAGAGAAAAATTAGGCATTCACATAAATTTTCGTTTTATATTGAATAAATCAAACTAATGATTTAAATGTTTTAAACCATTTCAATATTATTAAAATTTGATTATAAAGCAATTTTTATTAATTAGAAGCACTGATTCCAGTGTTTTTGTATATATAACTATAATGTAAAATATATAGAGTTTGAGTCTACTTTATATTTACATAACATAGTGAGAATTAAACAATGCCTTAATAACCCATTCATTTTTATTCTTCATTAATTTAGTGTATTTCTAATAACTCAATATTTTGGTAGTAGGTGGACATCGAAGGGGTGAGGGAACACTGTTGCTGTCAAGATGGGTAGAACAGGTCAGACAGTCAGGAGGACGGGCTCTGCATTTTCAGCCAGAATTGTTTACTGTTTGTGTTTGCTGATAAGAAATCTTAAAAGTTGACTTAACTTGACAAGGAGCACACTTGTTTCATACTCACAAAGGCATTATCCAGCACCAAAAAGAGATCAATATATCTTGCAGCCCGAAGGAACTCTTCTTGCTTTACAAAGAGTAAAAGAACATCGTTAATAATTACCTTTATGCTAAAAGTGTGAAAAGCTTACAAAGACATTTTTTTCTTCAGAGGGAAATTAAATTGATGCATAAGTAAATAAGGTATAGGCTTTCCCTATCCCAGTCATTGCTGAGCATGATTGTCTATTGCATTGTCATTGCTCAGACCATTGAAATGAACGATGACATAGGGAAGCACACTCACCTCTGAGCTGTTGAGGGACCTAGTGGTGCGGATGATGCTGTGTTTTCTGCCAACATGTTTTACACCACAGGTGTGATTAGCTGGGTCCAGTTCCTCCTGGTTATATGTGAGCACAGCATGTTCTTCTTGGTCTGTGCTTTTCAGAGGCTTTATCATGTACCTTTGATTCTGATATGTGAAGTATCCCCTGTGAGACATGGGGACTCATATTTGAGGATTCTCTGCCACAGAGTCACATGTACTGACCAGAATGGATTGACATCTTTCCCTCTACCCTAAACTCACACATACAGTATTTTTTCATAGGCTTCTGGCTAACTTTTGCTAATTTAAGTGATAATCAGCATATGTCAATACTAAAATGGAGCCTGCATTATTTACTCAGAGAGTTGTGAACAAGAATGACTAAGATGCAGCTACCCCAAAGAATTTGGAATTGACATCATGAACTCAGTAAAACTCGTCCATCATTTATTTATACATTTAGCATATACTTCTTGGCAGGCCTTAGGAACATGATGGAGAATGAAATAAAGGAGTGTCTAGATCCCAAGAACCCCAGAGAAGGGAAAAATGCTGAGTAGATTATCCAAAGGCAGAGTCTGGAACTGATAGTTTGAAGAATTCTACTTTATTGTAATAAAACTCATTCAGAAATTTAAAGTTGAATCCATATGATGGAATATTAAAAGCGTGCATAGCAATTCAAAAGTTCATCTATGAAGGTATCTCATAATAAGGGAAAAAGGCTTTTTATGTCACATGGTATGGACCATGTTGAAAGAACAATTATGTCTATTTTATTTTATATTTCATCCACATAAAAGGTATATTTATCTATGTGCATAAAAGATGCAAACATGACAAAATGTTAATAGTAATCACACAGAGGAAAAACTTTATGGTGGGTACTTTCTTATTTTCTTACTTGCATTTTTCAAATTTTTCCCAATTGATAAAAATTACCTTTTCAAGGAGAAATACCACACACATACAATTTTTAAAAGTATGTTTCACCATGATAATTGCATGGTAGAATCTTTAAGAAAATAACGCAGACTTTTTTAGGGAGTAGGATGGATAAATGTGGACATGGATCCAGATGTTATCAAGGCCCAGAGTGTAGAGTCTTGTTTGAATATTTCCAGGACTAACTTCTAGATCAGCAGATTATAAAATGATTGCAAGGGTGATCTCTTACTGTAACAGCACATAGTCAGCATTTTATAGATGGAGAGAATTTAACCAAGGTAGCGTAAGACACGATGTCCCGAATACTCATTCCGTGTAACAAAATGATGTTTGATGTTTAGTATTTTGGGGAACAGATCTCACCTCAAACCATTGCAAGTACTAATGCTGACTACTGAATCCTTTTCATTCAGGATGTGTCCTTTGTAGTAGCAGTGTTCCTAAGGTTGGAAAAAAAAATGTTAACTGCAAGAATAAATGTATCACAGTTGTGGTAGAAGCTGCTATCTTGAATATGTAGGACAGGTCTTTGAGTAGTGACTGTGGCCAGACCACTTCCCAGAAACAAAACCAGTGAGAACCTCCGGGGCTGTATGAACTATCCCACCACTGACCCTGCATGCTCTCCATACTGGATGACAGAGCTGTCTTCCTGACACTAATGGGCAATAAACGGAAGTCCGGGGAGGCTGAACCTAAGCACGCTCATGGTAAAAGTGGATGGATGCTGCATCTGAGAAGTAGCCAGCTCCGCTGCGATCTAGGGAACTCTCAGAGTTGAGGTACAGCTTGTGAGAATTTGGGTCCCTTTGCTGAGTCCCTAAGACACTGTGCATACCACATCAATAAAAGGGAGTATGTATTTTTCTAGATTCTACGGTCCTAAGGAGGCTGCACAACCTCTACTGAGCCCCTCATATTAATTAGTCCCACTTACCATATTAAATGGTATGTTAATGGAATTTCTTTACCACTATCAAAATTCCAGAGAATTTGTCTAAGGCTAAACATTCAGACACGTTTGATGATCTATATAAGTAAAATAGGGGTTACTTGTATAGAACAATCTAAGAAAGCTAATGAATAACCTTTTGTTCAAAATAAACTGACTTGTCTCAGGGTTGAAATTCCAATTGTTTTTCTTTCCTTTGGAAGAAACCTTGTTATTGTAATATTTTCTCACAGGAGACTTGGAAAAGGTACCACATTAAAGTATCAGTCATAGCACTTGAACATGAATTAATTTATTAGATGATTTCCTTGGAGGTCAATGTTAGCAAAATCCCAGATATCTATGAGATGAGAGTTTCCATGTGCCTAGGAATCAAAGAGCCTTTTGGGGCAGAAGTCTTATCTGTACTTTTTTAGAAACATACATGCTTAGGGTGCCACAGTGGGTAGGGGTGGCTCTGAGAAACTCACTTAGTTTGATAATACTCCATGACTAAGCCTTTTTATGTTCTTTCTAGTCTTCCTTTGGCTTTGATTCTCTGTCAGACATCTAGGCCTTGGCATTATCGGTTGGATGGTGGTTTAATCAGATATAAAATTGTATTAATTAAATAATTGATATTCTATTGCTGACCTCAGGATAAGTGCATGTATTATAAGAATATAATAAATGGGTTGTTTCTAACCTATTGATAATGTGATCTAAGAGAAAAGCAGCCTTTTGATTGCTTCACAAAATGTAACACTTAGAAGCCTCCTGGTAGGCCTACCTCTTAAAAATGCTGACTATGCTTTTTTTTAACTTATTGAATAGATAAGCATGTGGCTTTCAAGTTCTTCAAATCTTTTAAATTGTCCTTGGATTCAGTAATCTTACAACTAAGTGGCGGATCCCTTGAGAGTCCCAGGGAGCATTCAGAACCTACCACCTTCTGAGGGCTCGTGGTGATCTCTTCTCCCTTGGGAGAGTAATACGTTTCGGTGTAGTTGGGCCCCAGGAGATGCCTGCAGTGAGCAGAAAGTTGCACAATTCACCCACTGTGTTAATAAAGGCTAATTTTCCTGCTGCGAGCTCCAACACTAAAGGAATGATGCTGTCTATGACAAGAAGGCATTGGCATTCTGACCCACTGATCTTTTCCCAGCACTGAAACTCTGCTGCTGAAGCAAATCAAAGCCTTGGCTACACCTGTTGGATCTGAGGGAGGAAAAGCCCATGGCTTCCCTTTAACTGCATATTCTCTATGTTCAGAATGGGTTATTTGGAGATTCTTCACACAGAGGGTGCATCCTTCACAGGGCCTCTGTGCTGGGTCACAAATCTGCATAAAGGACCCTTGCATCCTGAGAGAATGTTCCCTTCCCGGCTGCTGCAGAGCTCACTGGAGCCGCACCCTGAAGAAGCCTTGGACATATGTTCTTATACAAGTAATGGAAGGTCACATCAAAGGTTTAAGCTTATCTGGGTAAAAAAGTATTTCAGTAAATTCCAAGAAGCATCAAGGAAGAAAGTCATTTATCTGTGCACGTCTTTTTGATTTACACTTTGCACGTAATCTCTCCTAGGAAATATCAACATTTCTGAGATAGCATTAGCACAAATGTATCTGAAACATTTAAAACTCAATATACTTCATGTCATTTCTCTCAAATCACACTAAACAGAGTCTCAAGATTTATTCTGCCACATTCTCTTAATACAATCCAGTGACTTAAATTTCAGAAAGTACAACTTACTTGGTTTTTTGTAGGCAGAGAATGACTTCTCCATTTAAAATAATCTGATACTGAAGTTCAGGTTCATATCTTTCCTTTAAAATTTAGAGAATATTATGCTAAGTGAAATATAAGCCAGTCAGTGGAAGACAAATATCATATGATCTCACCTAGAAGAGGAAGCTAATGAACAAAAACAAACTAAGCAGCACAGCGGATCCAGAGGCATGGAAACCTGGGGCCGTCTGACAGCCACGGGGTGGGGGGAGGGGCTGGCGGGCTGACAAGCGTGGAGAGCAGGGGAAGGGGTTGGTCAAAGAGCAAGTATGGAGGACTCACGGACATGGGCAACGAACGGTGTGGGGACTGGCTGTGGGAGTGGGAGTAGGCTGGGTGGAGGAGGGCAAAGGGGGAAGATTGGGGCAACTGTAATAGAACAACAATAAAGTACTTTTTAAAAATTTAATGATATAATGGTATCAATGTATATTTTGGTAATTGCAAAAGCATGTAAGATAAAAGTAGCTCTCTTGTGCCTTTATAACATGTAAAATTAAATATAAATTGTATATTTAAATGGATTTCCAAAAAGTACAATAACACAATAATAATACAGATTAAACTAACTGTTACGTGAGATAGGGACTAATTATTTGTCCTATGTACAGTACACAGTCCTGTGTATCTTGATGGATCATTAATGGGTTAATAATAAAGCATATGCTTTTATTACATTAAAATCAAACTAAATATACTAAAGAAAATCAACCAAAAACCTACTAAGAATTAAATAAAGTAAAAATTATAAAACAAAGGAAATATTTGCAACAATGAAATAGTCAAAGAGTTAATGTCCTTAACAAACCTTAAAAATCTTGTTAATTAATGAGATAATATTGATTTCTCTGTTAAAAACAAAATAGTCAGAAAAAAAGGCAGTTCAGTGGGGGAAGAGGGTGAAGGTAGGGGACATGAGTTTGGGGAGCTCGGCAAGGAACATATTAAAAAATGGCTGCCTTTCCTGGGCACCTTTTTTCCCTCCCAGAAACTTGGAGAAATGCCTAAGCAGTTTTATTCTTTCTGACCCTGTGAGGCAGTTAACTCCCTTGCTGCTACTTAATTGTGAAAGCATTCTGAGAAATCCCAAATTCTCTCCTGGACGAAGGGGAGGTGTACATAGGGCTTCAATAACAAACCATTAGATGTTGACTAATGACATCAATTATATTGATAAAAAGACTCTTTATTGTCTCTTCAGATGATTGAAAAACCCCAGTCATTCACACTACTTACCTCATTACCATGGGTCTCTGTCTGGTTATTCCGTACCTCTCTTTTATGTAAAATGTGTAGTTTTTTAGGATAGATTACTTTATAGAGTTCTGTTTCAGGTGTTTGCCTTATGGCTATTGCTAGAGAAAGAGAGAAAAACAGTGATAAAAAACATTGAAAAGATTTTGTGTTGGTTTTGTTTTGCTTGGTTGTTTTGTTAAATGGCATGGAAGACTGCATTCCAGTTGGCAAAGTGAGCATTCAAAAGGAGTTCCTCCATCTACTTGAAACTTGATAACAAAGAGCTTTTCTTTCCCTCTCACTTTCCCCACATCGATTCTGGAAACAGTTCTCTGGATAATCTTTCAATGTGTGTAAATCTCTGAATGTGGGCCAGAGGCCCCCCCCCCCAAAAAAAAAAAAGCAGATTTGGGGTTAGAATGAAGTTCATGAGAGCTGGGGATTCTACCTGTAGTATCCAGATTCTCCCTCCTCTATTTTCCTATCCAAAATTATGAATTTTTCTTTTAATGTTCTCAGAGATCTCTTTTGTTCTTTTTATGTCTCTTGCTCACTGTGGTTCAACCCCTGACTACCCCCTCCAAAAATCAAATACTTCATAGACAGGTACTCCTTCAATTTTAGGAAAGACTCTGCTAACAGTTATTTTATTTGTCAATGCAACAGTTAGCCATTATGTTCTTTCCCTCGTTAGCATTTGCCTTCAAGACTTTAGATTTCACAGGAAATAAAGTTCTTGTTATTCTCTGGTGGAATAATTTAAAAGCACCAGGGAGCTAGAAGAAAAATTGTATGTAGACTAAATGTTCTTGATTCACTTGGAATTACATTACACAGTCAATTTTCTATTGAGCTTGGATACAGTCAGATAATAACTGATATTGGAGCCAAAATATGTGGTCTTACATCCTAGCTAAATAACCTTGTAAAAGTCACTTTGATGTCTATCAGTTTACTTACCTAAAGTAGAGGTTGGTGTAAAAATTAAGTAGCATAGTGTATCTAAAATTATGTAATACCAGTCTAGGACGTTGGCAAGCACACCTTTATCCATTTTTTTCTTTATTTCTTCAATCATCGATATAAGGTCAGTTTTATTTTTAAATGTTCTCGTTTTCACAGAGAAGTGTCTATGCTTAGAGACAGATTCTCACTCAGTGTGACTGATAGTCAGTGTGAACTTAGAGACACCAAACAATTCTATACCTGGCTGATGTAGACAACCTAAAGGGAAGTAGTAATTTATAACATCTCTGCTAGTCAACTCCTAAACTTCTGCTGGGATGCTGTCCTCTGAAGAACTCATTACATATGAAAAAAGGAATTTAAAAATATATTACTAAAAGGTCTTTATCAAAAGAGAATATAAATTCCATTTGTGGAAAGGGTTGTGGGATTGAAAATAGAGTGAACTTTAATATCTAGTCCCAACTCTGGTACTAATTGATCAGTTGGTCAATTAATCTCTAATGTTGCTCAATAACACAATTATGTCTAACTTAACTCCAATTTTACTTCAGAGTCTTCCTTGTCATCCACCCTAGTGCAGCATTTGGATAAATTGTGGCTTTAGATAAATGATTGTTTTTTTGTGGGGTAGAAATATCAATGTCATTCAAGATAACATTGAAGATGTTTAGGAAATTCTTGAATTCTTGTCTGAAGTTACTTTTCTGCTATTATTTGGGGCTATGTGTTTTAGAAAACAAAATGATAGAACTTGTATGATTATTGAATGAGAGATAAAATTTCAGAGACATCCTAATTAAATTATGTTGCCAATCATAAAACCTAGATGATGAGCACAGTTTACATAAATTGAGTAAATATACCAAAATGCAAACAGTAGTGACCCTGGGGTCACAAGAGCATGTCATTTTCTTCAAAGTACTTTAAAAATGCATTAAATAAATTGATTTTTGTATAAAATGTCAATATATGAGTGCTTACCTTCAGTTTGTACAATGAGCCAGAGGACAGAAAGCAGGACCAAAGACATGTTGGTGACTGCAGGAAGCTGAGGTGTCCCACACAGCATGAAGACGTGGTTTCCCCTGGCTACTTATCCGCCCCAACTTCTCTTTATAGATTGAAACATGAAATATGAGCCTCAAACCTTATTTATGAGATTGGGGTAAGTTTCATAATGGCGTTGGGAAATTGCCAAGAAGTTTCAGTGTCAACATCGGGAGAATGTTCCGCATTCAGGAGAAGTGTTTATGTGTGTGGTCACAGCCTGTTTAGGAAGCACTTCTGGACAGCTGTTGGTCCCACTGCTCCTATATTGGTGGGAAAGTACCAGCTGAGACTTTGATGCCTGTGTGCATTTCTTGCATACTCATCAAACTGAACCATCACTCTTGTTCTTCAATAACCTTACAGAAATTGGCCTATGAATTTAGAAAATACATCGGTAGTCTCTACGTACTGTGAGAAGCTGGCACAGAAAACACAAAACTTATAAAACAAGTACCAGGCTAAGTTGTACAAGCTAGAACATTACAGTCTCTCTGGCCCTCAGTCTCCTTTTCTATGAAAATGGCATGATGATAACAATACCCACCTCAACCTTCTTATAAAATTCACACATATCTTATAAAATCAAGATAACACATATGTATGCATGCACGTATACACACAAAACTGCAAAGAAATATGCAAATGTAATTCTCTTGACAGTGTTAGCCTCAACTTACACTGCCTATGATTTATGTTTGAAGTGCACTGTGAATTCTACTGCAGGAAAATAACAATATTTTTCTGGTTAAAAAATATATTTTCATGGTCATAAATACCAAAAGAGTATACTGAGGGAGAAAAGTTTATCATCCAATGGCCCAACATCAAAAAATGATCGCTGTTAACATTTGATAATTTATTTTCATCTCTCTTCTATGCACTAATAAAAGGAGAGAAATAAAAGAAAAGCAAATTTTATAGATTTTGGTACTTATTGTATAATGGGTTTCAGGAACCTGTATTTTTTTCATAGCATTATGACATAACATTGGGTATTAAGACGTTATTTTAACGGCTTTAGAATATTGCCTTGTGTGTATATGTTATGCATGTCTTTGTATGTATGTATTTCTTGGATAAGCTACTAGAAATGGTATTACTTAGTTTAAAAAGGTACATCACTTTGAGGTCCTTGGTATACTTGTGTATTGACCTCGTACTTCTTAGAGATTTAGCACCAAATTAATTTCCATTTTGAGAGTTTTCCCAATCTAAAAATCTATCTTCAACTGATGAGCTTATTTTCACTGTTAATTTGAAAGTTTGTTAGTATCTGATTGCAAGGTCTACGATTACCTCTCTGTGGTTGTGTATTTTTTGTTGTTGTTGTTGTGATCGTTGCTGTTCTATGGGCAAAGAGTGACTTAGATATGGTTGTAGCTGCCCTGATCTCCTCTTCAAATCATCTCCCTTCCTATGGCGGTACTTCATCCTTACCTTCTATCCTTCAGATAATGGCCTTCATTATGTTCTGTTCCTCTGTTAAGAGGCTCTCAGAAAGTGTCAGACACATTCGTTCCCTCCATCACACCCATAGTTCAATAATTCAGAGGCACTCTGACTAATAAAACTCAAGATATTTCTGCTTGCTCCAGAGAGGAGCATGTTAGTATAGAGCCACTGTTTGAATTCAGGTGAAGTATGAGTTTCTTCTAACATTTGAATTTCAGATATTAGGGAGGGTGGGCAGAAAAATGTTCATCATTTGTCTGAGACATCTCATGAAACATCTCCTAACTGCTTTGAACCAGCCTACCATTGGACTATGCTGCCTCTTACCATTATTTCTGCTGTGTTTCTCATTACATTTGCTATTTTAATCAAGGCATGGTAAGCAATCTCCTTAAAGGCAAAAATCTAAGGCCCACAAATTGGCATTGTACTTTTAGCTCCATGCAGCTGTTCACGCAGAAAGTTTGAGCAATGCTACTGCACAACCACTAAAGTTTCTCATCCTTTAGAAAAGCATATAACTGAGCATTAAGAAACACTTTAACCTGTTCACTAAAAATACTACTGGAACAAATTTTAGTGTATTTGAAGAGTTCACTCTGGAAAAAAAAAAAACGAGTATTTTATAGTATTAACAGAAACAAAAGGGAAATGTTAAGAGTTGCATAGTAACTATCGCCAACAGCCAAACTTCAACTGGGCAGGTTTCATTATTCTGAGCTCATAATCCCCAGTCCCAGGCAAGCAGGAGCTGCTTTGTGTACACTATGAACCTCTCAGCTGGCGTGGAGAATGGACCCAGGGCTGGGGAAGAGATAGACAGGGCTGGGTTGGGCTTTCCTAAATCAAAACTTCACAGAAAGATAGCTCTAGGATAATTGCCTTTCATCATTAAAATCGACACTTTTTTTTCTCCAATGGAAAGTTTTGATTAAAACAGGAAAGAGAAGATATCAAGTAACAGAAAGGACACTGCATAGAAGTCCAGGAATGCAGGTAATACGGAGGCGCTTCTTTCAAGCGACCGACCGCTGATCATCCTGCCAGATCCCTGGAACAATGGAGACCTACACAAGCTCACACTCTCTCTAGTATTTTGTTAAACTCAGTGTCAGTGGGAAAAGTGAGCCAGGATTAGAAAGAAACTTTATCTAGCCATTGCAACTTAATATATGTTGCCCCAATCAAAAAATAAAGAACAGATAAAAATTTAGCTTAAAAGTTGCATTATTGGGTGAGAATAAAAGACAGAAAACTGTACAAGATCAACAATAAAAAAAAGAAAAAAGTTGCATTAAAATTCCAGAATAGGTTACAAAACCACCATCAGTAAAAACTATGTGCTGTCAAAAATTCTGCTTTCATTCTACTAAACTGAAATTAATTTTGCTTATAAAATATGCAACCAGTATTGCAAAATAAGTTAAATGTTTATTGAGATTATATTAAATTTGATTTACTATTTACTTATTACTGGTCTATATTAAATTAATATCACTTCCGGGCATGCCAAAACAACCCTGATGCTATCCCTACTACTGAGATATTCCTGTAATAAATCTAATGGTGGAGAGAAATCTACAAACAGATATAATTTATGTAAATGGTAAGCATTATGATTGAGGTTTGTGCATTGTATTCAGGTAGATTTTAGAATTAAAACATTTGGTGAGTAGAAAAAGTCAGATAATATTAGCTGGAAAAGAAATAGAGGAACCGGTATTCTGGTGAGAGAAAACTATAATACATATGAACAAAGTCATGGGTGTGTTTGTGGAACTGCAATGTGTTTGCCATAACTTGAATATAACATAAAATAGCAGGGATCTGATCTAAGCTTGTGAAATATGCAGGAGTCAAGTTGTGGAGAGACAAATGTTAAAGGCTTAAAAGAAGAAATATGTGAATTTTGTGGCTCATAAAATTGTCCAACTTTGCGACTGGGGAGAGAGAGAAATCTGGACTCAATTCTAAGGTACAGCTCAAGCAACTATATGACATCTTCCAACTTGGCCAGTTGACAGGAGCTGCACTTTAGTTATACTCCTTCGAGGCAGGAGATGTAGCTTCTGGTGTACCCTTCAGGAGCACAGCACCTTGAAGATAACAGATGTTCAAACATGTTCATTCAACATTTGTACCATGAAAGGAATTTGTAAACTGAGCTAACTTCCTGCAATACTGATTCTGTTTATTGGATAGTTGAATATCAAGTCATAAATTAAAACTGTACAAATAACAGTGAAATGATTGTTTACTTGATGCATCTGGAGGGAATGAGGAATGGCATATATATGGACCCTTATTAGTACAATATTCAAGGATTGACTAAACATAGGACTTAATTTATGATCATGAAACTAAGAAATCATGACCAACATCCTGACCACAGAGAATTTTGTTCCCATAAAACTTACAACTAAACATTCTGGAATGTTTCCTAATAAAGTATATTTTATGATTCATGGCAGACATTTATAAGTATCTAACTAAAAATTAAACTCAAATTTGGACAAAAATTACAACAATTCCTTCAAATAAAAATTTGTATACACATTATATTATTTGGTCAATATAACAGATCTAAGTGGTTCAAACATTATGATACCTATTTCATAGATGACTCAAAGAGGTTAAATGACTTACTTCAAATGCAGGGGTGCCCAACCTTTTGGTGTCTCTGGGCCACATTGGAAAAAAGGAGAGTTGTCTTAGGCCATACATTAAATACACAAACACTAATGAAAACTCATGAGCAAAAACAAAAGAGGTTTTAAGTAAATTTACAATTTTCTGTTGGACAGCACTCATAGCCATCCTGGGCTGCATGCAGCTCACAGCTGCCAGTGGGTCACCCCTGCTAGAGGGTCTATCATACATGTCTCCTAAGTTATGGAGGTAGGAAAATAGTTCTTGATATGAGAACTACAGCACTTCAGATATGTTACTGTGGGAGAGTCCATGATGACTTCAATTGCCTTCAGTAAGAAGCCTCTTCCAAGAACATAAGAAGATAGGAATTAGAGGGTTGGGTAAGAGGGCTGAGATGAAAAGAGAAAGTTTAGAATAAGTATTGAAAGGGGACCACGTTAAGGAGAGTTAAACAGATTACTTAGTCAGTATTGATGAAGTAACTAAAGTTATAAATCACAGAAATCATTAGTTGTATAAGAGTTTCATATTAGAGACTGGATTAGGTACCTAAGTTTTCAGAAATGATGGTAAGGCTGTTACCATTAGAATTAAAGTTGTCTTGTGATGAGGTCCAAGAACTGTAACGCTAGTATTTCTTTGCAGGGAGGAGTTCTTAAATCCTAAAAGTTCTAAAAGGACAGAAGAATTTATTGATATAAAAAAGTAACATACTGTGTATTAAAGGTAATTCTGTTAAATAATAGTTACTAAAGGGTACTTATTAAAGGATAATAACATATAAATCCCAAATCTCAGTGCCTATGCACACAATATGGTTTCTTTATAATGCAGTCAGGGTGTTTTACCACATGGTCATTCAGAGACATGGGACACTGAAAGTCCTGCCAGTTTTAACATGTAATTTTCAATGTTATTATAGAAGTCAACATCCAGCTGGAAGATAGAGCAAGAGAAAGAGTGAGGCATTTATGGGACTAGGTTTGGAAATGATGATATCGCATCCTTGGAATTCCATTGGCCACAACTCGGTCGCATTGTCACATTTAACTCTAAGAAAGGTTGGGACGATAGTCCAGCCATATGATCCAGAAGAAAAGGAATGAAGTTAGTGAACATCTATGTTACACAGCTTTAATCTGTGTTTGTTAGATATCATAAAGTCATTCAGTATCAAAGATGAGTAAGAATAAAAATTGATAGCTGAGCAACATGAAACTCAAAGGAAATAGAAATGGAAACTAAATAGTTTTAAAACCATCTTTAGGTATTTGGCATCTGGGGACACTCATAGTTCTCAGTGCCCATCCCAGCTTCTTTCAAAATGTCTATTGTTCACAAAATTCTATGCAAGCTCAGCTTTGAGGGTAATCACTCTACAACCCCTAAATGCGAATGCATCAGTCAAAGCCTACAGCAACTTTGATGCTGACTGGGATGATGTTAACATTGAAACCACCATGAAGAACAAGGATGTGGATGAGGTCACTATTGTCAACATTTTGACTGACTTCAGCAATGAGCAGGATATTGCCCTCACCTACCAGAGAAGGACCAAAAAGGAATTTGCATCAGCACTGAAGTCAATATTGTCTGGCCACCTGGAGATGGTGATTTGGGGCTTATTGAAAATACCTGCTCAGTATGATGCTTCTGAGCTGAAGGCCTCCAGAAAGAGTTGGAGACTCACTCACTGAGATCATCTGCTCAAGGACCAACCAGAAGCTGCTGGAAATTAACAGAGTCTACAAGGAATATGAGACTGATTTGGAGAAGGACATTATTTCTGACACATCTGGTGACTTCCACAAGCTAACAGTGGCCCTTGCAAAAAATGGAAGAGCAGAGTCGGCTCTGTCATTGATTATGAACTGATGGACCAAGATACCCAGGATCTCTCTGATGCTGGAGTAGAGAGGAAAGGAAGTGATGTTCCCAACTGGATCAGCATCATGACCAAGTGGAGCATGTGTCACTTCCAGAAAGTATTTGAAAGGTACAAGAGCTCCAACCCTCATGACACATTGGAGAGCATCAAGAAGGAAAGCAAGGGAGACCTAGAAAATGCTTTCCTGCATCTGGTCCAGTATATCCAGAAGAAGCCCCTGTATTTTGCTGACTATACAACTTCATAAGGGCAAGGGGACATGTGACAAGATCTTAATCAGAATCATGACCTTCCGCAGAGAAGTGGACATGTTGAAAATCAAGTCTGAATTCCAGAAAAAGTTTGGCAAGTCCCTGTACTATTACATCTGGCAAGACACCAAGGGTGACTACCAGAGAGTCCCGCTATGCCTGTGTGCTGAGAGTAACTGAGGCCCGAGGTGGCACAGCATCTGGGAGTGGTGCTCCTATGCTTCCAACTAAGAGTTCTAGAAAATCAGCTTGCAACTACTAGCCCCCTGTGCCCATCCCTGTGAGGAAGATGTTAGCATTGCTACTACCCCAACCTTCCTTTAGTTGCCAGAAACTTGCCTGGCTTTCCTCTCTAGTCTCCCCTGTAGTTCATTTGAAAGAAATGAACATTCCAAAGAACTGGAAGTGAAATCTGTGATGTGAGACACTGTATCATAAACAGATGAATAAGCTGGAATTTTACTTTGGAACCAAAAAATAAATAAATAAAACCATCTTTGGAGAACAAGCAGTTTTCCTGAAAAACACATGAAGTACATAAGAAATACCCCTAAAATGGGTGAAAGTTAATAAGGCCATTGCCTGGGGAATGAGATTTCACTTACGATGGATGTACTACAGATGTTGAAGAGGTTGAAGGTAAAAGGTAAGTTTGTTGGTGAATGAAGGTCTCTAGATATTTCAGTGCAAGGATTCAGTAGGGTATGCTAATTCATTCAACAAATATTTAGGAATGTTTACACTTTTATTTTCTAGGCTTTGTATAAGGGTTTTGGGATGTGAGATCGAATACTTAGAATTATGAAGAAAATTCACTGAATGGTGAGTAGAATGGTGCCTAAGGAAAAAGAAAATTTAGAGTTGGGTAAGAGCAGATATTTTGGGTATCAGCTAAGGAATACTTCCAGCTGTGGTGGACTGGTTATGCCAGAGCAGTCCCCTAGTGATGTCTTAATGAGCTAAAGGAAAACCATGTGTATGTAACAACTATTAGAAGGCATTTAGAGTAGCGTAGCTAAGACAACAAGGCCTGGAATGTCCAAGATTTCAGAGAGAAAGGAAGTACACAGAGGTGAGCTTGACATTCCCCTCCACATTTCCCTTTAGGCATTTAGGAATTCTTAGGTTCTAGCTAAAAGGTTAAAAGCTGAGCAGAGTTCTCAGTAGTCTCACACTGCTACAAAGACAAAAATTGGAATTAAGAGTCCCCCAAGAAGGAGGGAGGTTGATAAATGCCCCAGGATAAGTTGGGATCAATGAAAGACTGAACTCTATCAGTAAAGGCAAACAAAAACTACTGCAGCCTTTACAGATTAAAAACCAGTTTCTGATCAGCTCAGTCCCTGATTATATTAAAGGGATGGGCCTGGCAGTTAACTGCCTGCCAGAGGAAAAGGCACATGTTGGTAAAGCTGCAGT
The DNA here is from genome assembly GCA_039655065.1 of Glossophaga mutica. NCBI lineage: Eukaryota > Metazoa > Chordata > Mammalia > Chiroptera > Phyllostomidae > Glossophaga > Glossophaga mutica. The sequence goes on from CM077311.1 coordinate 61,562,930, forward strand.
GAAAGTATAGCAAAGTACAACCAGAGACATTGAAATAAAGAACAAACTGACAGTTACCAGAGAAGAGGGGGGAGAGGGATAATAGGGGAAGAGACATCAAGGAGCATGTATAAAGGACACGTGGACAAAACTAAAAGGTGTGGGTTCAAGTGTGGGAGGTGAGGATGGGTGGAGGGAGTGGGTAGAAATGGAGACAACTGTATTTGAACAATAATAAAAAGTAAATAAAAATACAAAAAAGGAAGTATACCAGCTGCAACATGCAGAATCCTGCATAAGTTTCACATATATATTTTGAAAAAAGAAGACCCTATGATTCTACTGAAATACATTCCCAAACTGGCAAAATTCAGCTATAATTTCAGATATTACATAGTGGCTTTGTTTGGGAGGGAGGGAATATAAGGACTGCAAGGAGAGATTACAACAGCTTCTATGGCACTGCTAATGTTACAGTTTTCTTGATGGATACAGTAGTTACATGGGATATATGTCGTGAAAATTCATTAAACTATACCGTTATAAATTTTGTATATTTTTCTAAACACATATATTTACATTATACCTCTATAAAAATTTAAAAAGCTTTTATATACGTTTATACCTATCCACACATGCACATATATTTGTTCTGGATACTGTGTTGCTGCTGGTCAAGGCCTGGCAGGTCCACTCTAGATTCAGGCAGGCTGTAAGAGAATGCGTGGAGCCATGTGGATGCTTGACATGCCTTTATTCACAGGTGGGCAAGCCATGCATGTTGCAAGTTGTGGTCACCTCTAGTGAGAAGTCCCTACTTGCTTAAGTATTAGAGACAGACAAAGCTGGCCTCAAGCCAAAAAAATATATAACATAGCATGATTCTGCTCACGCGAGCCCACTTCTTGTTATGGGAACCGTTTATCAGACCCAGTCTCAGGACTATGAGAACACTGCTTATTAGGACCCTGCAAGGCTACGGGAACACTGCTTCCCTTAGTCACCCAGACACCTAAGTGAGGAAGCCAGACTGCTTCCACTTACCCTACAGATACAGCCTCAACAGTTCAAAACATTTGGTTTGTTGGGAGCTTACTTTTTTGTTGTTGTAAAACTGTGATTGCTATAGTCTTATTTATGCAATAAAGGCTGCATTTTAAACACAAGCTCTTATGAAATCTCTGTTCTTTATAAGAAACTTTTTCTAGGAGCTACTACACTGTTTAGGCTGTTATTCTAAAGGCTTTCCCTGTAACAGTTTGTTATAAGTATATATCATTTTGAATTTGTGTATTTTATCTAGAATTATTCACAGAAGAAACATAATGATTTAACCATCCCTAAGGTTAGCACCTCTGATAAAACAAATATTAATTTCAAGAGAGAAATATATTAAATCCTGCCAACACATTTCATCAATTGACTATTCCTATGAACAATTTTGCAATTGCAATATAAGAAGTTTAAATGTGTATTTTATTTTCCTTGGGAAAGTATTTATAACTAATAAAGAGAGCCTGAAGTAAGGCAATGAAAGATCAAAAAAAGAAAAAGGCCAGAAAAACTACTAGGACTTTATCATATTTGATATTTGATTCTTTTTAGAATCTACTATTTAATTGCCATAGTGATCAATTTTTCTTATTGGATATCAAATGAAGATACTTAGATAAATTATAACACTTGATTTATAACACATTCTTATCCACATATAATCAAATTTTAAATGAATTAAGATTAAGATTTGGTTTGTTAATTATTCATTTTCAATAATGTCTAAGTAACTGAGAGGACACCACCCAAAACAAAAGCTACAATCTTTGACAGTAGCCTGCACCTAACCGGATCCATCTGATCAACACATCCACTTTCCTTCCCAATTTAAATTTAGCATTGCCTTGAATCCTCTGTTCATCTTTCCTTGCCTTTTCTTTTCATCAGTAATATTACCGAATCTATATATGGTCCTACTTATCCATTGCTGTCTAACAAACTTCTAAGCCTATCTAACTCATTTCTACTGAGAGGAGGGGAAGGGCACTGTCATGCCCATTACTGCCTAGTGAGCACAGAAGGCCCAGCCCTCAGTCCTGTCAGACGCGTCCCCTGTGGTGGGGGGGTGGGGCGTGGGGAGGGGGGGTGGGGCGTGGGGAGGGCGAGTGGGCGTGGGGAGGGCAGCGGGCCTGGGACAGCCTAGCAAGTGTGGAAATCTAGACTTTCCAGTCAGTCTTTGCTGGGGTAGTAGGAGTGCAGCCACAAGTATTTCTGTAGTGTCTGGCTGGAGTAGAGCATTTATTGTTTAAAAGTTTTGTTTTTCTGGTTTGTTTTGTTCCTGGTCCTTTGGCTAAAGCAAACAGACTTTGGTTGGGGCTTTTCTTATCTCTGTCCATTGCTATTTCCAGGTTGATAGATTCTTCAGGTTCAATCTGGAAAAAAAAGAAGAAAGAAAGAAAGAAAGAAAGAAAGAAAGAAAGAAGGAAGGAAGGAAGGAAGGAAGGAAGGAAGGAAGGAAGGAAGGAAGGAGGGAAGGAAGGAAGAGGGAAGGAGGGGGAGGGAGGGAAGGAAAGAAGGAAGGAAGGAAGGAAGGGAGAGAGGAAGGGGAAAGAAAGAGAAAAGAAAACAAAATATTCAGGGTACTCACTACTGTGTCCTTCTTTGCATCCTGAGGTCTTAAAAGTTCAGTCTTCTCTCCAGTTTTCCGTCTTATCATGACAGGGTGCAGCAGAAGTAATGCCTGCTTGAGTGTGGTTGGTAGGGCAATAACATGGGTGTAATAGTCTATAGTCTAATTTGATCATTTTACCTAAAATGTCATATGGAGTGCTTGAGTTTGACATTATTATGTTATAGAATTACATACTTTTGATTTTGTAATAAAAATGGGTGTTATTTGTGCCAGACCATATATATATGTGTATATATATGTGTATATGTGTATATGTATATATATACATATATATGTACATTTTATAAAGGGTTTTTAGTTGTACTTCGTATGAGAAATAGGAAAAATGATACACCTACTTCATCTTTCTGATTAAATTATTTTTAAGGAAACTTTCTATTTCATCTAAGCTGCTGAATTCATTTTACCATAAAGTTTCATCCTACTTTGTTATTGTCCTTTCAGAGTCTAAGGAACCTGCCATGCCATCTCTCTCATTCCCAGTATTGGTGATTTCTGCTTTCTCATTATACTCAATGTGTTTTGGTAAAGGTTTATCAATTTAAGTTTCCTTTTCAAATAGTCAGATTATGGATTTGTTATTTTCAATCCTCATATTTTCTGTGTGTACTTCATTTTTCTTATTTTGTTTATTTTTATCTTTTGTTATCTGAAGTAATTGATTTTAAATTAACATAAGCATTGGAAAGATATACATTTTCACAGCACTATCCAACAAATTTTTGTATCTTTTTATTTCATTATCCTTAAGTTAAAAAAATCTCCTAATTTTATTTTTTATTAATTCATAAGACTTTGAAGTATGCTAGTTAATAGACAAACATTTTAAACTTTCCAAGATACCTTATTTTAATGGAATTCTAGTATATTTCTATTGTGTTCTGGAAAAATTTTTGTAACATTTCAGCTTCTTGAAATATATGAGACACATTGATTAGCATATTTTCTCTTTTAGTGAAGGATCCATGTTCTCTTTAAAATGATATATCTTCTGTGGTTATGAATATAATACTCTTTATTAATTAGACTGTACTTGTTGCCTAGTTAATAGTGTTGTTCAAGACTTCTATAACTGCACTGTTAACATTTTTCCTGGTTATTCTATCAGTTCCTGAGAGAGGTATGTTAAATCACCTGCCACAGGTGAATTTATCTATTTATCCCATCATCATTATTAGTTTGTGTTTCATGTAGTTTTAAGCTTTATTACTAGATGTATACATTTAAGATTATTATGTTTTTATGATGCATGTCCCACTATATTTCCAGTTGTGTTTCTCACATAAAATCTACTTTTCTAATATTTATATAGCCATACTAGCTTTCTGATAAAGTATTTGCATGGTAAGTTTGATTTTTTTTTACATTCAATTCTGTCTTTACAGTAATATTAAATACTATATGTTTCTTGGGATATAAAGGCTTTCTGGAAAGTTTTCTCTATCTGATCTCTGCAATTTAATGATTTTTTCTTTAATTCTATTTATTCTACTATTCATTCTATTTTAGTCTGTATTTCAACTATTACATTTTTAAAAATTATTTATTTGTATTAAATTTATTGGGTGGCAGTGGTGAAGAAAGTGTATAAGGATTTAATGCATCATCTATATATTGCATTGTGTGCTTACCACCTAAAGTCAAATCTCCTATCACCATATATTTGATGGCCCTTTTCCTCTTCTACCTCCCCTGAGTCCCCTGAACCAACAAGGCTAACAAACAAAACCTTGTAGACAGAGATAATAGTATGGTGGTCAACGATTACATTTTTATGTCTAGTATTTTTCCTTGGATTCATTTTCTGTTTTCTTGTTCTTGTTTTATATTTGGAATACCTTCCCTTATACCTTTTAATATATTTGTTATTTTTTGACCCTTCTCTTCTCATATTTCTGCATAGGTTGGAATCTGTAATGCAATATATTGTTTTTCTTTGAAAATGTTTGTTCCCTATTGGGTTGTTTTTTTGTCATTTTTACACGGCACTACCGCTTTTTCTATGAAGCAATGCATATAGAGAAGGACAGCCTCAGATACTATCAGCTGCAAAAGCCTCGGGAATGGGAAGTTGATCAATCTCCCACAGGGTGGAAATCCTCAGACACCAGAAAGCCAGTCCATGACTCACCACCCACAGACAGCTCTGGGTCAGAGGGTTACCTTCTGCCCTCAGTGAAGTGCCATCTGAAGATAAACTCTTTAGATGTTACTTCTGTGGGTTTCGAGGGGTTGTGGTGAGAAAACAACTGTCAGGGATTAGTAAATCTCACTTCCCCAGGCTTCCCACTGCAGGAGAGTCCTGACTTTGATCTTGGACCCCAGGAGCAGTTTCAGTTGCTGCAAGTATACACAGACAGTGCCATGTGTGCAAGACAAAGCTGGCAAGCAGCCAGAGAGGCAAAACTGATAGTCTACTCATCTACCCTGTCACGGAACTATCAGGTGATTTCCTTTCCAAGCCAACCACGCAGGAAGTCTGCAAATGAAGCAACCCCACACCCTATCCTCCAGGGGATCTTCCAATTTCCCTAAGTTCTTCTGGGACCAAAAAGAGAGGCAGCTATGTCCTACCAGCAATTTGCTGGAAATCACTGGATTTATTTTTGTAATGTAAACAAGATAAACATGGCTTCTTTTCTCATTACATTTACTTAGAATCAGATCACCGGTCCCCTTTGGTGCCCCATTTGTGCTCCAAGAAGAAAGCAGAAGTTCGCCCAGACAGCCCCTGTGTCCTTAGTTGTGAGCCACTGTTGCATGAAGCCCCTCACGCTGCTGTTGGAAGAGGACTTTGAGGTCCCCTGAATGAGAGATTCACTGTCTGAAGAGAAATTAGAAAACTCATATCAGAATAAGTTCTATTGTGACATTATCTCTAGTTGCAATAAAATGAAAGGTATGACTATGTCTGGCAAATAAGCATATAAAATGTTCAACACTATTTATTTTTAGGAATTGCATATCAAAACAATAACAAAATGTCACTACCCACCTGTTAGAATGACCAAGATCCAGAGTACTGACAGTAGCAAATGCTGGCCAATGCCAAGATTAGGAAGATCCAATGGGAAGCTGAAGTGTCGGACGGAAGTCAAGAGAAAATGTAATGGAGATGTATAGGAGAGAATAAGAAAGAGTATAAGTAAGTTAATTCATAAATAAATAGTGTTATGTGGGGAAGATAGACAACAGACAGGGCTAAATGCAGAGACAGACTCTCTGGCTCTGCCAATAACCAGCTTTTTATACTTAATAAATAATTTAAACTATATGGGCATCTTTAAATTTTCTCATCTATGAAATGCAGTCAATTTATAACTTGTCAATTTCCAAAGATGCTTTTCTAAGAAATGTGTAAAGGTAGTATGGTCGCATAAAAAGCAAAATACAATAGAAGAGAGATGTCCATGGTCTAAAAAGGGGAACTCTACAGGGAAAATTTCATATGAGATACATAGAGCAAATACTGTTGAGAGGTATGAGAAAGGAGGATGTTTGTAATCTTTGGAAAATGAATGCCTGGAAGGTTAGAGAGAATAGAAAGTAAGGGGGTGGCAGAAAAGAAGTGAATAATTTTAAAATTCAACTCTGAAACAAAGTAGATAAAATGAAACAGTATTGAAATCATATTCCCCTCAGTAGCAAATAACAACTTGAGATATAAGACAAATTGGCAGAGACATAACTAAGTGTTCTACTGATTTTTGCTCTGATTGGAAAAATTATTGACAGAAAAAAAATTATGTGACCCTGTGAATTGGGGAATGGTTTGAACAAATTTCTTGGGTCTATATGGTGTTTTTTTTTTCCTTTTAATGACTTATCCAAATAATAAATGTAACTTCAATCTGTTGCTATTTCAAATCTTTTTTTTCTTATAATAATCAGAAGCCACAAATACCAGGAGGTTCAAATTTGAAGAGCAATTCAAACAGCTACCACTCTCTCATTACAGAGGTCAGCAAGTCAAAAGATTATTTTTTGTATAAATGCAAGAAAAGTTCACAAGTGTGAACACATGTACATGCAGACAACAGTAGTAAAATTCTAGGTAAGATATTTGTGTCAGTTCAAATATCTGATGCTTTTCACCCTCCATTAAAAAGAAAAGAATTACAAAAACATAGAAAGTTAAAGGATTTAATGTGGACAGTCAATGAGTAAATTATGGCCCAAATATGAGAAGTAGATGTTATTTTTCCTTGGGAATCCAACAGGGAATCTGAATATGGGACAGATGATTCATTTAGGCCCATCCCCATCCCTTACATACATAGAACAAGAGTGGCTCATGCCTTAAAACAAAGCCCTTCTAGAGAATTCTCTACAAGCAATGGGGGATGCAAGAGCCCGAGAAGCAGCACAGAGGCTAATGACAGGCACCCATACTAGATCAGAGAGAGAACAAAACATCAAGGAGAGATTCAGTGCAAAGGCAAAGCAACTCTCAGGAAGTAAATGAAATGAAGACCTCTCTCCTCATGCAACAGGGTGTAGACTGCAGGGCCCCCAAAACCTCCACAAACCTTGGTTGAGGGGTAGGGTAGAGCAGATGATAGGACTAGATACTTTACATTGCAATGACAACTTGGTAGCTTTGGTAGCTAGTTTAATAGCTGTGCCACTGTCTAGGGGCAAGGTGGGTGTGACTTTCAGACTGTGTCCTTACTCATGGCTAGCCAGGGGAGGTGGTTCCCCCTGGATCACTGAGTCACTCTTGCCATGACTGGGGATGGCAGCAGAAAGAGTGTAAACTATACAGAAAACTGGCAAATGTAGCTCATAGTGGGAGGAGTCAGAGATGAGATTACTCAGGAGGCTCTGGGTCAGAATTTAAAACAAAGGGTAGGCAGCTTGTAGGGAAGAAAGGAGCCATGCTACCAGCAGTGAAGTAGCAGCTATGCAGTTTGTAAGGATTATTCAGCCATGCGGCCTGGTGTAATAAGGGAAAGAATGGCATGTTGCTACTCTGATCATGCCTGCTGTAGCTGCCATCAAGGATCCTGCCTTGCAAGACACTGACCTGTTGCCTTCCAAACCTGAACTCTATATGGACACTTCGAACTTGTGCCTTTCCTGAACTTCACCATGATCCAGTGTAACACAGCACATGCTTTCCTGGACTATAACACGGAGGCTGATGACAACGTACCCCAGATCCTGAAGGAGAGAACCGCTGTGTGAGGATGGAAACTTTGGAACCTTTCAGAGAGATTGGAGAACTGTTTGTGCAACTGGCTTAGGACAAGGAAATAGGGAACTATTGAGCTTGGTTTTGGCTTATAGCCTTTTGGGGAACAAGGGAAGTGCTAAATCTCATGGAAAAGGAGGGCGCTGATCATAAGTGCTCTGAGTCCCCCCATGGTTGGAATATTGTAAATAAAAACCTGTATCGATTGTTGGGTCATTCACCAAGGTGCCACGTGAATGGATCCCTGTCTGCTCAGTTACACCCATGGCAAAGTACTCTTCACCTTTCTATGAGAGGTGAGGATCCCCACCCTGATGGCCTGTAGGGAGATGTGTCTACCTGCTGACAGAGCTCATAGCCAGATCTCTCATTAAGAGAGGCTATTGGTAGGTACAACAAGCACACACATATGCAGATAAAATCCATGTGGGCTAGTTCAAGGCAATCTAATTTCATATTCAACAAAAGATCACATACCCCGAAGAAAAACAACACAATGAAATACAAGAGACAAGGTGAAAAAACAGAACAGTCCAACTCAAATGAAATAGAGATAATTCAGAATACAGAATTAAACCTACAAAGCTAACCTGTCATATTCTTAGAGAGTTTTAGCTATACATTAAGTCAAGGCAGACACAAAAATGGAACACTCAGAAAACAAGGAAATTTGGGGAATTAAAATATTACAAATATAAAATTTGAGAAAATTGTTTTATATGTAGAGTAAACGCACAAGAATGTGGAAAATAGGGTTTAAAAGTTGTTAAAGAGCCCTGACTGATGTGGCCCAGTGGGTTGGGTGCTGTTCCACAAAATGAAAGGTCACTGGTTAGATTCCCAGTCAGAGCACATGCCTGGGGTTGTTGGTTTGGTCCCAGGTCAGTGCACATGCAAGAGGCAACAATTTGATGTTTCTCACATTGATGTTTCTCTCCTCTTTCTCCCTCTCCATCCCTCTCTCTACAAATAAATAAATGAAATCTTGTTCTAAAAGCTGTTGTAGAGACTTTGAAGATAAATACTGCAGATTCAGTATCTACAGGACAGGAATTTCAAGAGGAGAGAAAAGAGGCCACAGAATCTTTTGTTACACTAAAGAAAAGCTTGGAAAATAAGAGCAATTTCTATGGGATCTCTGTTCTGTTCCACTGGTCCGTGTGCCTGTTTTTATGCCAGTACCAGGCTGTTTTGATGAAAGTGGCCTTGTAATACAGTTTGGTATCAGGTATTGTGATCCCTCCTAAACAGCAAGTGTTGGAGAGGTTGTGGAGAAAAGGGGACCCTAGTGCTCTGCTGGTGGGAGTGCAGACTGGTACAACCACTATGGAAAACAGTGTGGAATTTTCTAAGAAAACTAAAAATGGATCTATCTTTTGACCCAGCAATTCCACTGCTTGGATTATATCCTAAGAACCCTGAAACACCAATCCAAAAGAACCTACGCACCCCTATGTTCATAGCAGCACAATTTACAATAGCCAAGTGTTGGAAGCAACCTAGATGCTCATCAGTAAATGAATGGATCAAAAAATTATGGTACATTTACACAATGGAATTCTATGCAGCAGAAAGAAAGAAGGAGCTCCTACCCTTTGCAACAGCATGGATGGAACTGGAGAGCATCATGCTAAGCGAAATAAGCCAGGCAGTGAGAGACAAATACCATATGATCTCACCTTTAACAGGAACCTAATCAACAAAATAAACAAACAAGCATAATATAACCAAAGACACTGAAATTGGAAACAGGCTGACAGTCACCACAGGAGAGAGGGGAGGGAATTTCAGGGGAAAAGGGGAAGGGATTACAGGAACAAGTATAAAGGACTCATGGACAAAAACTATGGGGGGTGGAAATGGGAGAGTGGTGGGGAGGGCTGGGGTGGTGGGCTGGGGTGGGAGTAAAAGACAGAAAACTGTATAAGATCAACAATTAAAATTAAAAATTAAAAAATAAAAAAGAAGAAAAAGAGCAATTTCTCAGGTAGACGTGAAATGTTACCTACAGAACACCACGGAGGAGTCCCTGCAGAGAGGAGGGGCCCAGCCCTCTTCACACTGACACTGGAGCTTGTGGTCACACACCTGGGGGATCAAGGATCCTGTCAGTTTCCATATTAGACTGTCCACTGGCTTGAGGGCCTACCCATCCACCGCAAGTCCATTCTGAAAACAGAATAAACCTGTTCTGCATCTTTCCACTATCTACATAAAAACAAATTAATGATAGGAATTTCACATATACTAGGTTCTTAGAAGAACTTTTTCATTCAAATACACTACTGGAGTTAGACAAACTTAATCATTTTAATCATTTTACTCTGAAACATTCTTTTACATCATCAAAACTGACCTAAAAATTATGTAAGATTCAGCAAGCTTGGGGAAATATTTTCAAAACTTACAGCATGTCCTTTGCACTGAGGTGAGCAATTGGTCAATTTGTAGGCTCTCTTGACATCCACACACTCTGCTTTAACACAAACCTGAAAAACATGACGTGACACTAAGGTCCAAGGGTGTCAGCTCTGCAAATTTCTGTCTGTTTGGAATTTGGTTTTATATTATTAGCCACTGTTTCCAATATCAAACTTACCTTTTTATTAAGGAAATCACAGCATTCTTTTGAAAATAGGAAGGTGGGATCTAGATACTTTTTATAATAACATATTTACAAAGTCCTCTTAAAGATTTCCTTACTTTGTTCAAAATGCTTGTGCTTCATTCATCAGGGGTCAGTGCACACAGTACAAAGTACCCATTACAACCAAAGGTATTATGAAAAGTATGTTAATATCACATCTTCTGTAGCATTTAAAATGATCACTCATGTAAAAATAAATAGTAGTGACTAGCATTCATTGAAAACCTACCAGTTTGGGGACAATAAAATCTACCTAAGTTTAACAGCCTTGTGCCAAGCATATAATAGGTACTTATTAAGTGATACTGAAGGAATAAATGCAGGCAGGCATAAATGAATGACATAAGCATTGCTTTGAAAACTGCTCCTATGAAACACAAAGAGGCCTTGAAAACAAAACAAAAAATAAAAAATAAAAAAATTTGAATAAAAATCACAATTTTAACTTACCTTCTTATCTCCACACTTGGTTCCATTGGCTACCATACCTATTTCTTGACTCTTGTCTTCAGGATCAAATGCTTTACATGTTGAGAAAGTTATTATATATCCTTTCTGGTGCAAGTTATCTGCCCCACCTTGACAGAACAACTTCCCACACATGACATCACTGAGGAAAAGCCAAAATTTGCTGCAGTTGAAATGCCAGGATCCAAGTCGCAGTTTTTTACAAATGTTGATAACTCCCTGTCTATCAATAGTTAACTAATGGGTTCTCTCCCTATAGCACAGACTCCTGGTTCTTTATATCAACTTCCCCCTATTCTTCAGTAATAGAACCACTGAATATGGAAAAAGCACATTGTTGCTGTAGCAACAATACAAAAACACATTTCCCAGTTTCCCATGCAGCTAATTTTGGCCAATTGCCTAAGTTTTAGCCAATAGGAAGGAAGCAGTCTTAAGTACAACATAAATTCTTGAAGGTACCCTTAGTTTTGAGGGGGGTGTTTCCTTTTTGCTTATTGGAAAGTGACACTGGGGCTGGGGGATCCAACACAGACCAAAGAAACACTTGGGAGAGGAAGTCATATGTGTGATGGAGCTAGAAAATATTAGAAGAATGGGGTTCTAACATAATGGAGGACACCTAGGAAATCAATTTCTATCTTATTTTAACTAATGTTCCTTATTTATTTCCGTGAATTTCAGCAGAATAATTCTTTCCACTATGGTTGGGTCAATACAAAGCTGAGCCTTGGTTGATCCTCTAAGGCATCGTGTGCAGTTACTGAAAGAACCATCTCCCTGCAAATGCAGGTGAAACCGCTCGGCACTCAATAAAGCCATTCATTTACCGCCAAGGAGAGTAAAGTCAATGCCAACAAAACTGCAGTCTATTGCTTTATGCAGAATTCAGAAAAGGGCTGTGAAAAAAGTATTCTGGGTACAAATTGAATCACATTCTTCTGATGCCTTTGGTGGTTGTTAATAAATATGATTGAGGAGTAGAGAAAGGCATGCATTCTCTCCAAACTTGAAAGGGTGTTTTCTTGAATCATTTAGGTGAAGATTCTGGGGTACTGGGAATTACAGGCTTCTTCTCCACTCCAGCCAGTTACTATGAAGAAGTAACTAGAAAGGCAGCCTGTGGGGAGAAGAAATACTTGTGCCTCTAATGACAGAAATTATTCAGCGCCCAGACAGACAGTGATATGGGACAGTGGTGTGTACGCATGCTGCAGAGGAAAAATGGAACTACCCTACTCTCTTTTCCCACTCACTACCTCTCATACTACATATCACTCTTCCCCTCCCCCCAAATGTTTCCTTTTACATATCTACTCTGATTTTTTTAAAAAGGAGAAAACACAGAATATGATGGTCCACACTTTAGGCCCAACTTCCCCAAGAGATGACCTTATAGCCAAAATATAGTTTGTTTAGAAAACCTAAACATATGTGTATGTACGTATACACATGTAGGTGTGTATACACATGTAGGTGTATGTATATGCATGTATACATATACATGTATGTATATGTGTGTGATATCAATCATCTATAAAAATTAGTGTTTAATAGAAAAATTTGAGAAATGCTGATCTTGTTCAACCTCTTGTTGTACATTAATTTAAATGTGTAAAGATTGGAACAGGTACAAGGATTTTATTATAATTTGAATTTTTAATGTCATTTTAAAATTGCACAATCAAAAAATCTTATAGAAAGATCTCAAATTCACTGAATGTAATATTCTATTATTTTTCTAGAGTATCACTATAAAGATTAAAACATTCTTCAGGTGAATTGTCTATGTTTTCTCTTACTGCCTTTTTTCTTTATAAAATTTTATGGCAAGTTTAAATTAAATAAACCTGTATAGGCATTTTATTGGTTATTTCTCTGAGTCAGTAAATATTTGTGCCTCTAGATTCATAATCAAAGACATCGGATGGGAAAACACCTAACATATCCTGGAAAATCAGTGGACACATTTTCAGCCAGGCCCATTCATTCACACTGCATGTTCCATCTCAAACATTCCTTCTATTCACTAGTGATTGTGCTTGGTGTCATCTGAAACACCTACCAAGAAGGACTTGAAAAGAGGGATCAATTCTTATTTCTCTTGTTAACTCAGTGCCTAGCTTGAAACATGGCACATATCAGTCATTCGGTGATGATCTGTCATGAATGACGTCTAAATTAACTTTCTCTCTAAATGAAATAAATCAGAACATGTGGCTGAATGTGAGCAAGTTCCCTCATCTGTGGAGCAGGAAAGTTCAGACAATAAGGCCACTTACTTTGCTTTACAGGGAACGTATGTGTCACCCTCTTTGTGGCAGTACCCATACTGTAAACCATTTGTGTTCTTGCTGTAACATGACATATCTGCAACCTCAGCTCCTGGGCCAGGCGTGATCAATAGGGACACATTTGAAAAGAAAAGAGAAAGAAAGTTCAATGCAACAAAGGGTTAATGGAATATAAAACCAACAGCACAGAGACTACAGTTAATAATAGTATAATAACTGTGTATGGTGCCAGATGGATATTTGAAATAATGGGGGATCACTGTGTAAATTACATGATTGTCTGACCACTGTGCTGTACACCTGAGACTAACAACATAGTGCTGAATGTAAACTGTAATGGAAAATTAAAATTAAAAAATACCATCACGAGAAATACTATTTTAACATACAGTCATACATTGCTTAACGGCAGGGTTGCATTCTGAGAAATGCACCATTAGGCAATTTTGTCATTGTGGGGACATCACAGAGTGCACTTACACAAACCTAGATGGTATAGCCCACTACACACCCAGGCTGTATGGTCTAGCCTACTGCCCCAGGCTACACGCCTGTACAACATGTGCTGAATACTGTAGGCCATTGTAACACAGGGGTAAATATTTGTGTATCCAAACATAAAAAAGGTGCATGTCTTCTTGCTGGATTGTTTCCTTTCTCATTATGTACTGCCTTTCTTTTTTGGAAGTCTATTTTGTTGGATATAAGTATTGCTACACTAGCTTTTTTTTCTTTTCATTTGCGTGAAATATCATTTTCCATCCCTTTACTTTTAGTCTGTGTGTATCTTTTGATCTGAAATGGGTCTCTTGGAGGCAACAAATATATGGGTCTTGTTTTCTTATTCATTCAGTTAACCTCTGCCTTTCGGTTACAGCATTTAAGCCATTTATATTTCCTAAAAATGTATTTTATTGATTATGCTATTACAGTTATCCCTTTTTTCTCCCTTTTATTCCCGTCTGTGCTGTACCTCCCTTTCCACCATCATTCCCTCACCTTAACTAATGTCCATGGGTCGCACATATAAGTTCTTTGGCTTTTCCATTTCCCGTACTATTCTTTTTTTTTTTAAACTTTTTTTAAAATTTTTTTTTCTTTTAGATTTTATTTATTTATCTTTAGAGGGGAAGGGAAGGAGAGAGGGAGAGAAACATCAATGTGCGGTTGCCTCTTGTATGTCCCCTGCCGGGAACTGGCCTGGCAACCCAGGCATGTGCCCTGACTGGGAATCGAACCTCGATCCTTTGGTTCGCAGGCCCGTGCTCAATCCACTGAGCTACATCAGCCAGGGCTCCCATACTATTCTTAACCTCCCCCTGTCTATTTTGTGCCTACCATTTACGCTTCTTATTCTCTGTACCTTTTCCTCCATTCTTTCCCTCCCCCTCCCCGCTGATAACCCTCCATGTGATCTGTATTTCTGTGAATCTGTTCTTGTTCTAGTTGTTTGCTTCATTCATTTTTGTTTTTGTTTTTTTTAGGTTCGATTCTTGATAGTTGTGAGTTTGTTGTGATTTTACCGTTCATATTTTTGATTTTCTTCTTTTTGTTAGATAAGTCCCTTTAACATTTCATATAATAAGGGCTTGGTGATGATGAACTCCTTTAACTTGACCTTATCTGGGAAGCACTTTATCTTCCCTTGCATTCTAAATGAGAGCTTTGCTGGATAGAGTAATTTTGGATGTAGGTCCTTGCCTTTCATGACTTGGAATACTTCTTTCTAGCCCCTTCTTGCCTGCAAGGTTTCTTTTGAGAAATCAGCTGACAGTCTTATGGGAACTCCTTTGTAGGTAACTGTCTCCTTTTCTCTTGCAGCTTTTAAGATTCCCTCCTTACTTTAATCTTGAGTAATATAATTATGATGTGTCTTGGTGTGTGCTTCCTTGGGTCCAACTTCTTTGGGACTGTCAGAGCTTCCTGGACTTCCTGGAAGTCTATTTCCTTTGCCAGATTGGGGAAGTTCTCCTTCATTATTTTTTCAAATAAGTTTTCAATTTCTTGCTCTTCCTCTTCTCTTTCTGGCACCCCTATGATTCTGATGTTAGAGTGCTTAACCCAGAGGTTCCTAATCCTCTGCTCATTCTTTTGAATTTTTGATTCTTTATTCTGTTCTGATTGATTGTTTATTTCTTCCTTCTGCTCCAAATTGTTGATTTGGGTCCTGGTTTCCTTCCTTTCACTGTTGGTTCCCTGTACATTTCCTTTTATTTCACTTTTCACAGACTTCACTTTTTCCTCTATTTTGTGACCATCCTCAACTAATTCTTCGAGCATCTTGATTACCATGTTTTCAACCATGCATTGGATAGGTGAGCTATCTCTTTGTCACTTAGTTGTATTTTTTCTGGAGCTTTGATCTGTTCTTTCATTTGGGCCATATTTTTTGTCTCAGCATGCCTGTTACATAGTAAGAGGTGGAGCCTTAGGTATTTGCTATGGAGGGGCAACCCATGTTACTGTGTTGTGGCAATGTGTTGCGGGGGAGGGGTCTGAGGGAGAACAAAGCCGCCTGCTCAGCTCTTGGCTTTCTGTCACTTCCTCTGCTACCTACAAGCAAATTGGGCCCTTCTACTGCTGATTCCCCAGGTGGGTGGGTTTGTGCACCTTCTAGGAGCCAATGGGTCTCTCCAATGAACTTTCCTGTGAGGCTGGGAGTTGCTCCTGCTGCCTCATCCCCCACAAGATTTTTTTGGTCAGAGGTTTTGAGGCTTTATTTCCCTACACTGGAACCCTGAGTTGCATGGTCTGTCTTGCTCCCCAGTTGTTCCCCCCAGCTGTTCCTCCCAGCTGTTCCTCCCACATTTGCATATGAATAAACATGCAAATGTGGGACCACCAAGTCTCCCAGCAACCTTGCTTGCCTTGGTCCTCTAGCTGCTACCTTGCCATGAGTCCTCTCCACCCTGGTTGCCCGTCTCTGCCCCTCCTACCAGTTTGGATGAATGTTTCTTCTTTAACTCCTTGGTTGTTGGACTTCCACACAGTTTGATTTTGTGGAAATTCTGCTTATTATTTTTTTAAAATTTGCTGTTGTCCTTCTTTTGGTTGTGCAAGGTAGCAAAGTGTATCTACCTATGCCTCCATCTTGGCTGGAAGTCCATTTACATTTAAAGTGATTGGTTAAAGAGATATGGATGTAGTGCCATTTTATCTCATACCTGTCAGAATGACTATCACAATAAATCAACAAACAAGTGCTGGCAAGAATGTAGAAAAAGGGGAACCCTTTCGTACTGTTTGTGGAAATGCAGATTAGTGCAGTCATTGTGGAAAGCAGTATGGAGATACTTCAAAACATTAAAAATGGATCTTCCTTTTGACCCAGCGATCCCACTTCTGGGAATATGTATGAAGGAACCCGAAGCACAAATTCAAAAGAACATAAGTACCCCTATGTTCATTGCAGTGTTATTTACAATCACTAAGATACGGAAGCAGCCCAAGTGTCCATCAGTAGATCAGTGGATAAAACAACTATAAGTTATTTACACAATGGAATACTACTTGGCCATAAAAAAGAAGAAAATTTTACCCTTTGTGATAGTATGACTGGACCTAGAGAACATTATCCTGAGTGAAATAAGCACAGTAAAAGAAAGACAAATGCCAATTGATTTCACTCATATGTGGAAACTAATGAACAAACTCAACTAACAAGGAGAACAGAGACAGACTCATAGATGGAGAGCATATGACAGCTAGTTGGGGAGTGAGGTTAAGGGGTGGAGGGATTGAGCAAATAGGGGGTTGAAGCATTGTGGAAGGATTTAAGGGGACTAAATAGTAATGAAAAATACAATAAAGATTAAATTAAAAAATAAATAAAAGATGCAGTAATATTACAGTATAAATGACTAAAAACAGTGAACCTGTGTAGGGCGCTTACCATGGACAGAGGCTGCAGGACTGGGAGTGGCTCTGCTGGCGTCACTGGGCAGGGAGTGACTGTGAAGGCCTAGGACGACTGTGCAACACTGTAGACTTTGTAAATGCTGTGTTTAGGCTACACTAAATCTATTTAAAAAATACTTTTACTTCTTCAATAATAAACTAACCTTAGCTTACTATAACTTTATTTTATAAACTTTCAACTATTTTATAGTAACACAGCTTAAAACACAAACTATTGCATAACCATACAAAAACTTTTTCTGTATATCCCTATGCTAGAACTTCCTCTCTAGTAAAATCTTTTTTTTAAACTTGGGTCAGGATCATCAATATCACTGTCTCCCACCTCCACATCTTGTCCCACAGGAGGGTGTTCAATGGCAACAACACACAGGGAGCTGTCATCTCCTATGACAACAGTGCCTTCTCCCGGAACACTGCCTGCCAGAGGTGCTTCTTGGGAAAGTTGACACTCTTTTCAGAAATACGTCCAAGGTGGTTTGCTTGGCTTCTCTTTCTCACTGTACATTTGCATGTAAGCAGACGATGCACCATGAGCATTCCTCTCTATTAATGGAAACCTTTTGGTGGTAGTGTCCCTGTTTTCAGACTTTTCAAGGAGCCTGTTGAAATCTGCAAAAGCTTCTGCTAAACCCTTCACTGTGAATGTGCCTGGGCATCTTTTCCTTCTCCCAGTTTTTTCTCCTGCCTCTTCTCCAGCTATGCATTCCTGTTCCAGTTCCAACGATCCCTCACTGGCCAGTCCCTCAGGAACCACCTCCACACCCTCCTCAGTGTCATCCTATCCCCCACCCCCACCCCCTGCGGAAGGTGTTTGCCGTCTCCACCACAGTCTCAATCGCTGCAGCCCCCTCATCCTTGGCAAATCCCGTGAAGTCATGGGTGAACCTCTTGAGGGTCTTCTTTCTAGATGCCATTCATACTCTTATTGGTGACGTCACCCCAAGCCCAAGGAAGGTTTCTGATGCCGTCAGAGATACTTTAATTCTAAGCATCTCCTCAGTTGTAGCAACAGCCTGGGCAAAAAGTCCTCCTCAGGTAGTAGGCCTTAGAGGCCGCTATACCTTCTTGACCATTGGACCAAAGAGGTGGTGCTTGGAGGGAGAAACATACTTTTCTGTCAGAATGAAGATCAACACTAAAAGGAAGATGTCCAGGAGCTTTATTAACAATAAGCAAAATCTTTTTTTAATATATTTTTATTTTAATTGTTGTTCTTGTACAGTTTTCTGTCTTACTCCCACCCCAGCCCACCATCCCAGCCCTCCCCACCTCCCTCCCATTTCCACCCCCCATAGTTTTTGTCCATGTGTCCTTTATATTTGTTGCTCTAACTCCTTCCCCTTTTCCTCTGAAATTCCCTACCCTCTCCCCTCTGGTGACAGTCTGTTCTCAACTTCAGTGTCTTTGGTTATATTATGTTTGTTTGTTTTGTTGATTAGGTTTCTGTTAAAGATGAGATCATATGTTTTTTGTCTTTCACTGCCTGGCTTATTTCCAAAATCTTGAAAGGTATGCTAGGCTCCAAACAGCACTTCTCCACATCACTGGCACAGCAATCCAGGAAGGGATCTTGGACGAGGAGCTGGGTCAGCCATGACTTCCTATTGCTCCTGTAGTGCACTGGCCGGGTGCACTTTCTGACAAGCTCCAAGGTCCCGGGGTTCTCCCTGTGCCAGACTGTTGTGGACCATTCAGCCTGGTTTCAGGAGTTGTAACCCTCACCCCATGGTGGGCTGTGTAAGAGCCCAAGGGACCCACTTCATCTGGGTCTGTTCTGTCACAAGGACATGAGCTACTAAGGAGACAAAGCTTATCTCCCTGGCAGGAGTGCTGCTTCTGCCTCATCCATCTCTGGCCCCAATGCTTGGTTGGCAGTCAATGACAGGTAAGACTCCTCATGGGAGGGGCAACCTAAGCCAGAGTCAACCACTTGGGAGGCCTCATGGAAGGACTTGGAGCAGGGGGGCTGCAGCAAAGAGGATGTGATGGACCCTCGCCCCCCCCCCCCCCGGCTACTCTGACATAGCCCGAGTCCTCATTTCCGTCTGGGAGATGTCTTCTGCTTCCTAACTGGCTTAAAGCCTGAAACTATGAGGGCAAGTGGTGCAGCCCTGTGCCGGCCAGGACGGCTCCCTGGGTGATCGGGCATAAGAAAGAATTCCTAAAGTCCTGTGAAACCAGCTTTGCTAAGGGTGCTCTCCCTTAGGTGATAAGTGTCCCAGGAGGAAATGAGTATGTCTCCCAAAGTTTGGCAACCCCCTTTCCGGACAGACATTGACTCAGATTAAGCCCTCAGATTGCTTTAAAATGTTAACCATTGTTTAATCCTTGCTGCCTGACATACCTGTATTCCCGCGTATCTGAGCCCAATAAAAGCCCAATGAGAAAAGAGCTTTGGGTCATTCTCCTCTGAGAGTTTGACCACCTTTCCTCCCCAAGCAGTCATGTCTTGGTAGTTTTTATTTTCATCCGTGACTGAGGGATGGGGCTCTGCAGGCGGAGTCTCCCCACATCTGGCGCCCAGGACAGGAGTCCCCGAACCAGACCACAGTGGGTTTCCATTTGTAGCCTGTAACACTGCCCCCAACCAAGACTGTCATCCTGTCCTTAGAACCCTGAAACCTGACACTAACTGGCCCCCTTATGGATGAGAGTCTTCGGGCATCCATTTCCAGAGTACGGAGATTTCATCCATATTGAATATTTTCTCTGTCGAGTAATTTTCCTCCACAATCAGCTTATCCAGAGTTTTCAAAAAATTTTAGCTGTTTTCACATTAGTAACTTGCATAGTCACCAGTCACATTCACATTATGTAATGAATAACAACTCTCGGATCATTTAAACTAACCCGGGCTAGCCATAAATTCAACATCATTGTTTCAACATCACGAACAATTTTTTTTGCTTTGGACATAATTGTCACAGTGCTGAGAAAAGCACACTTCTGTATCTGTTCTTCAATCCAGGTCATTAGAAGTTTCTCCATGTCCGATATAAATCCTTTTTGAATATTTTTCTTTTTTTAATTAAATGCGTTGGAGTAACATTTGTTAATAAGATTATTTAGGTTTAAATTATAGAATTTTATACTACATCATCTGTATATAATACTATGTGTTTACCACCCAAGTAAAATTACCTTCCATTACCAATTATTTAATCCCCTTTACCCTTTACCGTGTCCTACCCCTCTTTCCTCTGGTAACCACCATGCTGTTGTCTGTGTCTATGAGTTGTTTTCTTGTTTGCTCATTTGTTGCTTTCAATTTTATATCCCACATAGTATTGAAATCATATTGTTCTTAAATTTGTGTTAGTCTTGTTGCCTTCAAGGAAACAGACTCTTTAACAGCTTCCATCATGTTGTTCTTGTTCTTCAAGATAGTTGCCGTGGTGGAAGGGGACATGCCCAACTGGTGAGCAATAACTACCACCTACTTCCCACCTTCATCACCCTTACTCACTTCTATCTCCAGGTCAGTCCTTTGATGTGGCCCCTTACTGGCAAAATTAGCAGTGGATTTTGTACACTTAGGAGCCATGATGAACAACACATGAGAGTAAATCAATAACACAAGAAAATGATGCATTACATAGACACGGTAGACACAAGATATCTGAGACAGACTTGTACAGCAAGCTTTTCTTAAGAGCAGAAAGAGAACACTAAAATAAGGATGAGATGGGTACTATAGTAAATGCATAAACCAATGATGTAATTATTTATTATTATTATCAGCATTATGTCCTGTGCATAACTGCATGTGCTACATTTTTATGCAACTGGCAGGGCAGTAGGTGTGCTCACACCAGCATCGCCACACACATGTGAGTGATGTGTTGTGCTATGACATTATGATGGTTATGATATCAGCATGTAATAGACAATTTTCAGCTGCATTAAAATCTTATGGGGCCACCTTAGGATATGTGGTTTGTCATTGACCAAAATGTCATTATGCAGCACATGATGTAATCCCATTGGAAATTCTCAGAACTAGAGCCTGCAATAACTTAATACCAAGAGTTGACTGGAGCCCTGGCTGATGTGGCTCAGTGGATTGAGCACTAGCCTGCGAACCAAAGGGTCACTGGTTCGATTTCCAGTCTGGGCACATGCCTGGATTGTGTGCCAGGTCCTCAGTAGGGGGAGTACAAGGGGCAACCTCACATTGGTGTTTCTCTCTTTCTCCCTCCCTTCTCCTCTCTAAAAATAAATAAATAAAGTCTTTTTTTAAAGAGAGCTGACTGGAGTTAAAAACAATCTTTTAAATCTATTTTTGAATAATGGCTATCTTACTATTTGATGTAACTATGTGTCTATTTGACCTTACCATGTATCTTAACATCTGGATGGTTTGCTGAAAGTTGGGAGAAATCTATGTAGCTATGAAGATTTAGACAGGAGAGCTGCAGTCTTTATGCTAACAGCCAACAGGCAGATGGTGAAATGCTATCTTTCTGCTTCTACTGTGACAATGACATGCTATGCTTGGTCAGACTCCTGTTTTTGCCAGGAACAGTAATGAGCATCATATTTAATTTCTCATGTAATCTCCCTCTAAGCCCCATCAGCTAAGCAAGAGGACATGGTGCTTAACAGCTCAGGTGTTAAGTAAGACTGAGCAGCTGTGTGATCTTGGGCAAGTGCCTTAACCTCATGGTTTGCTCAGCTATAAAATGAGAATATGTAAGAGTACCAACCTCATAGGGTTGTTGTGAGCATTAAATGAGTTAATATACATGAGCCAATGAGAATAGTGGGTAGTGATTAATAAGTGGTTGAGAAATATTAGCCATTGTTATTATCATTCCCACTTTACCAACAAGGAAATAGAGAATCATATTGATGAAGTCACAGAGAGAGATGAAAAACCAGATCGTCCACCCAGTTCTGAGTCTAATATTTATGCTCCTATTCCATGTGAGATGCCCCTCTTAAATTTCAATAACTAGTATAGGGAAAATTTGAATTCAGTCTTTCAAAAAACAAAAGAGGTTAAAATAATTAAAAATCTATGAAGACATTACACTGGTTTTAAGAAAAATAATTGAACTTCTTATAATTATTTGTAAACTCAAACCATTTTATGGGAATTTATGTCTCAATGTTCAAGGTGATGAAATTAGTTTATTACCATATTTTCTTGATTATTTGTATCATAGTAGCATTAGTTCCTTACTATATAAAATATCTACACTGAAAATTGATTGAATGATTTGGCATTAATAATTTGTAAAAACCATATTCTTTTTTATCCACAGTTTACATTCAACACTATTCTGCATCATTTTCAGATGTACAGCGAAATGGCCAACACACTGTGCACTCTACAGAGTGGGCCGTCGGCACCCACCCGGCCCATACTCCGTTAGCTCCACATGATCGATGACATCCTCTTGTGCAGTACCCTTCACCTCTGTGGCTGTTCTGCAACTACCCACCTGAACTGCTCGATCCCTTCGCCCTTTTTACCCAGCCTCCCACCTCCCCTCCCCTCGAACAGCTGTCAGAATGTTCTCTGTCTCTATGAGTCTGTTTCTGTTTTGTTTGCTAGTTTATTTCATTCATTATATTCCACATATAAGTGAGAACATATGGTATTTTTCTCTCTGTAACTGGCTTATTTCACTAAGCATCATACCCTCTAGATCATCCATGCTGGAAAAAGCATATTCTTAATCTCAAACTTCAGAGTTAGTATGGCTAATATTGCAGAAAGTATCATCTATATACCTGGTATCACACTGCTTCATAAATTACTTTTTCCAATTAATTTGTCCTTTCTCCAGGTATTAAATATTCTACAATATCATAGCTGTAAAAAATCCATTGGATTGATACACTATAATTTATTTGACTAATCCTTATTCTCGAACTTTGAGAAGTTTCCCAATTATCCACTATTATTTTTTTAAAATGATGGATGAAATACTTGTAAATAAGTATTCCTGGGTACAACTTTTAGAAAAAGGATTACTCTTTTCATGTTGTATACAGGGGTTGGCAAAGAAGGTTTACAGTTGTGAGTTATGTTTTTTCAGTCTTCACACAAAGATCTGTTCTTTTTATTGATTTTAAAGACAGAGACAGAGACAGAGACAGACATTGATGTGAGAGAGAAACATTGATTGGTTGACTGCCATAGCAGGCCTCAAACCCACAACCCTGGTATGTTCCCTGGCTGGGAATGGAACCCTCAACCTTTTGGTGTACAAGACAATGCTTCAACCAACTGAGCACGTGACCAGGGCACAGAATTTATTCTTGTATTATTATTTATTAATTATTGCATTATTTTCCATGCAAACAACTGTAAACCTACTGTTGGCCACTCTGTATGCATTTCTCAAATTCTCTCTGAAAAGATTATGCTAATTAACACTCTTACCAGTGTGTGAAATCAGACATTTTGTCACATCCTCATCAACACTAAGCATTAATTGTAACCCAGCATTGCCAATTTAACCGAGGTAGAAGATTAACTTGTTTTCACGCATATTTTTTACTATATTTGCACTTGATGTACTAGTGGTATTGACCTTTGCTCCTCACACTGAGTCTCAGCCCACCCTTGCCTGATGCACAGGGGAATTTTTCTAGATGCTTGTCCATTTATTTCCCAGGTTTCTTTTATCTTAGGTGTAGTGTGAGCCAATAATTACTGTTGTTTTCCTTAATCTTGTCTCTTGTATATTTTTAGAAATTATAAAATGTTTCTGAACCCAGTTAAATCTGAATCTCAGATACACAAAAAATATTTTTTATTGTGAGTTTGCCTCAAATACTGCATGAGACATACAAATACAATAAAAGATTTTTAATCTGAGATTAAAATTTCACTGGGCCATTCCTACTTTTATTTGCTAAATCTAGCAAGCCCAAACTGACCATAAGCCCTAAGATGTAATGGTACAGTTTCTAAGAAAGACGAACAGCACAGAAGGCTACTTGGGCCACGATTCAACGCTGTCACTTAGAATAAGGTGGTGTTTTTTCTTTCGCGCATGTGCGTGGAGAGAGGCAGGCTTGCCAGCGGCACGGGAGTGTGTCCTCCTACCTGGTCCCCAGAGCTCGGAGCACTGCGCCTGCAGTGTGGGGCACAGCCCCATGAAGCAGTAGCCCTTCCCGTTCTGGCAAGGGAAGCCATTGACTTGGAATCGGTCATCAGGACAAAGAGCGGACTGACCATCACACATTTCTGGCAGGTCACACTCATCTTTTGCTGGTCTGCACACTTCACCACCCTTTTTAATCTACAGGGGAAAAAATGATAGAAGGCTTTTATTCACCTCACCTACCATATATCTCCAATTGATGCAAATGGTATTTTCCCTCTGTCCTTTTATTGTCAAGGTAGTTAGGGGCATCGTTCTATTCCAATTTACACTTATACTGTATAATCTACAGCCATCTCTATTGTCATTTCCATCAACTTTGACCGGTGCCCTAATTCTTTAATCAATCAATATTTCTGGATTTGGAGTGCAAACACTACAGAAATACCAAAGAAAAATGCAGACAAAAACCAAGCAACATCTGAGATTCAAAGAAGGAAGTTATTTATCCCTCTGTGGAATGCATCTTTGTCAAGACTCTCAAAGAGGTTTCAGCGCGGCACCGCAGAGACTTGTTGGTGACGTGGACCATCCATGTTGAGGAAGAGAAGCTCACCAGCATCAGGTTGGCATGCTCTGAGAGGCTCTCAGGCATCGTGTTTCCTAATTCTTAGTTCCTTTCAGATATTTCTTTTCAACTTGCTTCTTATGGAATAATTTATAATGAAGAAGAAATATCCAAATATTCATTTGATGTATTAATTCCATTACAATCTACTACTGTGAATCTTGCTCTTATTTCCTGAGAGAAACCTTAGTAAAACAAGGTTTTACTGTATGGACACAGGACACATTTCTTCCCTAGCTGAAGGGAGCAGGCAGGCTCTCAAGTCACCCAGACACTTTCAGTATTTTTATGCTGGTGACAGAATAAAATCCAAACTAACTGGAGCACATGAGACCCTCCAAGCTGCTCCAGCCAAACAATCTGTACATTATACCTATACCCTTTGTTCTGTCTTTGGTCTTTCTCTCGACCTCCTTATTTGGAAAATTTTTCTCTTTTGGTTGATTCTCTAAAATCTGCTCATTAATTTCCAGACTAGTCTGCAAGGCTCCCATTCCATGAAGCCTCCCTGACTTCTTCCACACATGCAGCTGCTCCTCTCTTCTGTATGCAGTAGGAAAGGCGGCCCAAACTGGCCTGAACACAGATTTGGAAGATGCAGCTTTGAATCTTGGCTCTGCCAGTGGCTAAATGTGTAACCTTAGAAAATGGATTTAATCTCTCTGAAAATCCATGTTTCCATCTAATATTTAATTTACAAGTTCATTGTGAAAATATAAATGAAAAGATTTACATGAAGGATATGTACCTGGACATTCAATCACGCATTATATTTTCACCAGTTCCAGGTATGTATACCATTGTCTTGAGCAAATAGCAAGTTCTTTGAGGTCAAAGATTGCTTTTTTTCTAAACATCTCTCATAATAGCTAGTAAATAGAATATAATAAACACTTGTTGAATACTAATTAAGTTCTCAAATTTTCTTCCTGTTAGCCTCCTTTATTTATTTTCTCTCCCTCTGACATTAAAAAACATCTATCCCGAACCTTGCCTATAACCTGGTATACAATCTACACATTCCTTCTAAAAATAGTTATTGAGCATTTAAAATATATTAAATTCTGTGCTAAGTGAAGATTTCAGTCCCCTACACTTAGGAATCATTCTAATAAAGGGCACTGACACACAAATAAATAATTATTATAAACAATGAAATATAAAATGCTGAATTCAAACTTGAAGGAAAAGTCAGAAAGTCTCACAGAGAAAATGACAGGGCATCCTCATTTATGAATTTCACCCTGAAGTGACTTCAAAGGTCAAAGACAAGGAAGCCTCAACATTATTCAAAAAAATGTTTTCTACCAAACTCACTATTAAAGGGACTTGTAACAAATTATGAGATCTGCACCAAGAAAGCCATGTAGCATCTCAAGAAGCAGGAGGTAGGAGTGAACAGTATTGGCTTTGGAACCAGTAAATATGAAGTTTGCCATTTAGTGATGCTATTATTTTGCATATTTTCTGTTCTGAGCTTCTTTCCCCTCAAAAGTAAAATGAGGTAATACAATCTATTTCGAAGATGTATTAGAGAACCAAATAGCCCATGCTTGTCAAGCACTCGGTGAGGACTTGGTGAACGGTAGATAGCATTATTTTAGAGACAGAAAAATGTCCATTCGTCTATTTCACTGATCACTGGCCCTGAGATTTTAACGTGGAAAACTAGAGGGCAATCATAATTGCGAAGACAGACTGAAAGACCCTCACCTGGCACCCTTCACAGCACTCCCCGGATGCACACATCCATCCTGCCTTGACTGTGCACGTTTCAGCATTACAGCAAATGTTGGCACATTCCTAAGGAATACCAGAAACAATTGCAAATGCCAAATCACTTTTTGCTCTCATTTTAGCACAATTGATGATATATATAATTTATTCATCACACAGACCTCACTTTGGTATGGTCTCAAAATAATTTTCAGGAAAGTTAAAAAAACCCCACAAGATTAATGTTAGAAAAACTGAGATTTTAGAGCAACCAAGGGTGCATTGTTTTTCTGAATTCACATTTTTCAAAAATTTAAGTATATTTTTTAGTTCATCCAGTTTTCCATAATAATACTCAAAATACGAGAGCAAAAAGAAAGACAAAGGACAGGCTTTAAAAAATAAAGTTTACCTAAAGAACATTAGTTCAATTGATCAGTTTTGTACCTATTCAACAGTAAATTTACTCTTTAGAACATGTAACTGAAAATCAAAAAATATAGTTTATTCAATTTTGACATTGACTTTAATTTTGCATAAAGCAATATGTTTTGTTCTTTTTTGTTTGTTTGTTTTTGAGAAATCAGACCCCCTACTGTTTGTAGCTGTTTAGATTCCCCATGAGGAATGATATATTTAGAATTAAAATTCTGGCCCTTATTGCAAATACAAACATCATCTGAGAAAGATTCCTTTTTCCACTGGATGAATAAATGTGTGATCCTGTTTCGAAGTTCCTGCGAAGCTGGAGCCCTGCGAACTGGATGCGTTGCAGCCCGGCTTGTGCCAAGGTGAACGAGATGGGGTCAGGGAAGGCTCTTCTACTGGTAACGAGTCCTGAGTTCCAGGGGACTGTGTGCGCTGAGTCCGGGACTGCTGAACCAGCACACCCGAATGCACACCTTGGCTCCTTCATTTACCAACTCAGTGAGCTGGGGCAAGCTACTTCCACTCTGTGAGCACTGTCGTAGTGCTGTGTCTAAAGTAACTGTGCAGGAAGTCATAGGCACACGAGAAATGTGGAGTACTTCGAACAGAAAGGTAGGCATGAGGGCACAAAGCCCAGGCAGGTGTGTTGTACTTAAAAACCAGATATGGGGAAGGAACCCCGAGACAGTCTTTTAAGGGATGCCGCGTTTATTGTTAGAAAGGCTGGCCTAACAAGGATTTACATATATATATCACATATATATATATATAAATTTGAGTATATTTTTAGTTCATTTCTTGTGATATATATATATATATATCACAAGAAACATGCAAATTTATAGAGAACCACACTATGTAGTTTTTCTAAATATGGCTCAAAAGTGTTTTATTTTTAATTGTATGTATTGGGGTGACACTGATTAATAAAATTATGTAGATTTTAAGTGTAAAAACACTATAGAGTCGTACAGTTTTTCTTCCTTGCAATTGAAAGACAAACTGGACTTTAAGTGGGAAAGACTCGGTCATACCTCGGAAGTCCCGCAGTCGCAGTCCTCCTCCTCCTCTACCAGCTGGTTCCCACAGAGCGGGGTGGATATGATGTCTGCAGGCAGTGGGGCATTGAAGAGGCAATCTGATAACTTATCTTCAAAAAACTGGGCAAAGCTGACACGGCTGCAGGAACTGAAGTCTGTGGGTGTGTCTACGCTGTGAAGGTAAGGGAAGCGAAAATGAGCATGGAGGGGGCCCTGGGGGTGGTGCCCTGAAAACCTGTCCCAATAGATCCAATTAAATCCACTGACCAACTACTAAATCATGGCCTTATTCACATGCCTGAATTAGACCACCAGGAGGGACAAACATCTCCAGCTAAATGAGCAAACATGGTCATATTTCAAAGTGTCACATCCAGGCTGCTCTTTAAAAAAACATGCTTCTGGCTTACCTAGATAATCTTAATTGGCCTTAGGTTATTTTCATTGTAAAATCCTAAAAGTAGTACAATTTTACATATTTACATGTCTACAAATTTACTTTCCTTCAGAAGAATTCCAATTGACAGAATTTCTTCATTCCACTAACAAAGCTGAGGTTTAAAAATGCACTAGTATCTGGAGGAGATAACCCCAGACAATGTAGCTGGCACATGGCCATATGCTATTTTGTGGAAGGGAGACCAACCCTAGGGTGCACAAGCTGAGAAGGAAATAGAAAGGAGGAAATGGATGTGAAAAGGGGACTGCGGAATTTTTAAAGATAAAATTCCCTGGCAAATTTGCCTAAGGCAAGGCAGAAATGGGTCATATCTTTTCACAGATTCGCTCTTCATCCTCCTGTGAGAACTTTCTTCTCTGGTTTTTTTCCTTGAACTTTTTCCTTATCACTACCTAACATGGAGTTACAGAGAACTTGATAAATTCTCACGATTTTCTGTAGATGAGGATAAAATGACAAGTCACTCCAACAGCGAAGAGTTGTTTAAATTACATCTCAGCTAATGAAAAAATGTTAACATAGAGATGAGGGAGAGGTGGTTTGGTATATATAGACACACATTCATAACTATGTTATTTAATCATTTAAAACCTTGACTGTGTTGTGGAAGATGATATAAAAGAGTAGCATAGCCCAGAGGGAACCAAAAACAGGGGAAAATAGCATCTTCCCAGAAAGCCTTACCTTAGTGCTTCTTCCATCACACATATTTTTTCTGGACACTGGCAAAGATAGGAGTCATGGAACATTCCAAAATTATGGCCCATCTCATGGGCCATTGTCCCTGCAACACTAAGTGCATTGGCACTGTGGTCCTAAGGGTAAAAACAGAAAAACAGCTCTTCTGGTTCCCAAACTGAATTGTCACTCAGGGTATAATTAAATACTTTTACTGTAGCCAAGTGGAGTACAGAGACTGATTTTAGCTGCACCCAACACACCCATCCACCATCTGTTCTCCCTCTCTATCTCTTTCCATACATACACCTACAAAACTTCAGTACTAACTAAATGCCCATCACAGAACATATTACCTGCTCTTTGTTCTTGTGAATGGAAAATAATGAGAAAATTTTTTGTGGTTTTCTGCTATGAGAGATAGTGGCAAAATTTCTTCGAAAATGATAAGAAATCAAAAACATTTAAGAAATAATCTACCTCCCTCTCCAGCTCTCTTTTTAATATCTTCTAGCTCAATTGGAGGGCTCTGATATGTTTAGTTAATGGAGCTTTAAAAAAGTTCATTAACCTAGAACTTTAGTACATTAGTATTTTTTTCAACTCTATTATTACCAAGACTAAATATCGGTCGATTCCAGACTTGCCCCATTGCATGAAGTCCCACCAGTGGCCAACTTCATTACCAGGTTGTGTCTGATTAGAGGTGCTGGCCTGGGGGTCCAAGTTACCCAGGAGCAGTAAAACGACAGCAGAAAATCCTTGCTGATCATGATTTCCCAGTGGGGAAACAAATCTGCTGATAACAGGCATACACAGAAACCCCTTTCCTTCATAAGGAATGAAGTATTCCTTATCTACTTCATTTCAAAGAGTGAAATGGAGAGATTCATAAGGCACAGTACAAGACTCAGACAAGGAACACTTGTGCCATGTAAGATGAAAAGTTAATACCTACCATTCACAATATCGTTTCATACCAAATTTGTTTCATCGTTGAAATAAATTTAGTAAACCTAGTTATCTAGTTAGAGCTCCCCACATGGAGACAAAAACAAACCAAAAAAATTTAAGAAAAGTGGAAATGTGTTTAGAGACTTTCCAGATTGCCTTGATATTCTTTCAAATTTAGGGTATTTTTATTTAAATAATTATTTTCATAACTTTAATGTTTTCTCCCTGGAATGACCTCCATAAATAAGATAGTGCTTTATGATTGTGTTGAGCTACTTATGGATGTGTGAGATTGATGCAACATTTGAAATTCAATCAATGTTAACCCACCATGCCAACTAACTGAAGGAGAAAAACTATACTATCTTTTCAACAGATTCAGAAAACCAAGCTTTTGACAAGCTTGCACATAAAACCAATTGCTTATCTTCCAGCAAACCTGGATGATGCCAACAGAATAAGCAGTGCACATTGTAGACATGAAAGCAAGGCCCACAGTCGTTCCAGAAAAGCCTGTTGTCCTGCAAAAAAGAAATTGATATGAAAACTTCCAATTCTAAGCTTTATTTTATAGAAAGTTAATCCATAATTCTAAATGGTTAATGTAGATACTCACATTATGAGTCATCACTCATAAATATTTCCTTCAGTTTTTTTAATTTGATGAGGCAATTTTTCTTAGACAATAGTTGTCATATCACCTAAATCCAAGCACCTGAATGCTATCACTGTTAATATTTTATATATATCATTCATAGTTATTGTATTTTCATTGTCAAATTTACCTCTCATCAGAAAATGAAAGGTTTTTTGGTCCTAATAAATGTTTTTCTTTATATACAAAGTCTGTCTAGAAAGTATCCATCCATTTAATATAAAAAATAGAGACAGTTATTGAAGAAGATATAAGAAACATTGTACATAGGACCATGATGTCTCCTCAATCCTCTTCAAAGTAGGCACCTTGGGACCTCACACAGTTCTCCCAAACGCTATTAGCTGCCCTGTTATATTTCTTGAATCTCACCAAGTCTGAAATGTCTTCCCTTTCAAAGATGATTTTAGTTTTGGGAAAAACCAGAAGTCACAGGGCACCAAATCTTGGCAGTTGAGGGGCTGAATCACCTGGGTGATTTGATGTTTCACCAAAAAACTCTACATAACACTGGACGTGTTGTTGTTATGAAGCTGCCAATCACCAGTTGCCCATAGCTACAGCCTTCTGAATCATGCAAATGGGTTCCGCAGAAGAATGTTCAGGCTTCATGTAAAGTCTGATGCAGATTCATTGCTCTACTTAGTCATTTTTAATGTGACAGGCACACAGTACACATGCTCACTCGATGGCGTCCAGCACCCCAACTGTCTAGTATAGTGAAGTTGTCATTGTTCACACATGTGCATTCCAGTCCACTGTCCTTGGCTGCCAGGTTATACTGATGCTGTGCAAACCATTTTCATTAAATGAACAATGGTTAGATTTTTCCCAGACTGTCTGTTTATCTGTCTATCTATCTAAAATATTTAGAGATAGACATATCTATCTCTTTAAATATATCTATCTATATATTTAAGTTAGATATATCAGATATATCTATCTAAAATATACATATTATATATCTTATTTTGATAGTAGTATTGTCACATATGTTATTTACTTTTATTTTCCTTAGCACTGTTTTAGGTATAGTAATATTTGGAGTTTGGGCCCATTCAAAGAGAATTTGCGTTAATGAGCCCTTTATGTTATTGAAATATTTGTCCCATTGCAGAGGGATTGAACCACTTGCATTTATTTACAGAGATAATATATTTGGTTTTTAGTAATTCTAATCTCTTTTTTTGGTTTTGTATCTTTTTTTATTTCAACTTGTAATGAATTCATGGTCCTCATTTGTTACTATTTTTCTGCTATCTGTTCAAGAGTCTGGCCCAGATTTGTCTCTACAAATTTGCCAAATATGCATCATTTTAAACATTGACTTAGTAGATAGATTTACAGAAAGAGCTGAACCTATATTTTCCTGCTATGGACATCAGAAGTGGAGAATATTAATTTTGCCATACAAAATGAGAAGATTAGAGAACTTCTACTTTACATTCACTGTGGAGCTTTCAGATATTTGTTATTTTGAAATGATATTTTGCATCATACATGATATTTCAAAGATTTATAGTGTTTTAATCTTCTTTTAAAATTATATTGTAAAAATACTTGAGTCTACATTTGTTTTCAATCATCTTACTACTAGCTCATTTATAAAAATAAAATCTTTCCCCATTATGAAGTTATCTATTTTGGTTCCTCTTTTTAGTGAATAGAATATATTTGGACTCTAAGGTTCCTACCTGGTTACACCTAGTTATAGGTATCTTTGTTAATTTGTTAGGTAATGGTAAAACTTTCAATTTACAAGTGAATGACAATTATTTATTTTCATCATATATTTTAGTGCTTGTATTATTTATTTTGGTCTATTCAAGAAATTTGCTTTTGAGCCCTGGGTGGTGTGGCTCAGTGGATTGAGTACTGGTCAGCAAACAAAAGGGTTGCTGGTTTGTTTCCCAGTCAGGGCACATGCCTGAGTTGCAGTCTAAGTCCCCAGTAGGGGGCGTGCAAGAGGCAACCACACATTGATGTTTCTCTCCTTGTCTTTCTCCCTCCCTTCCCCTCTCTCCAAAAATAGGTAAATAAGATCTTTTAAAAACAAGAAAGAAAGAAATTTACTTTTGAAATTGTATTTCCATTTTTTATCTATACATCTGACACCTTGTCTATGATTTGTACCTCCCCACCTGACCACTTCAGATATAGAAAACATTACAGTGTGAGCATGGCCCTGAAGCCAGTCTATATGAATTGGGTTCCCTTACTATTCCCTAGTATGAGATCTTGAAACATCATGAACTTCAAAAATGATCTCTTTCCTTTGGTGGGCCCCTGATTCTGGAACTCACCTTTTCAAATGAAGGAACTGTGCCAGCTCTTCTTCAGGGATAACCCCCAATGAACCAATTTGCAGTATTTACATCCTGTGTAGTGCCTATGAATCTGGATAGGTCTATGACTTGCTTTGACCAACAGAACAAACCAGCAATGACACGGTGATTTTTGAAATTGTTTCAGAGCAAAGCCTTGAAGCTTTCTCCTGGGCCTCTTTAGAATGCTTCTTCTGGGGAAAGCTAGTCACCTTCTAAGATCTCCAAAAGCCTGAGACTGTCATGTTGAAGGCAGTGCAAGTTAGCTGCATGAAAACTGCATATATGCAGACAGATGACCAACCAGTCCCCTACTCTAGCCATACAAGGCGAGTAACCAGCCATGTAAGTGAAGAAGACTTAGTATAAATCAGGAGCTGATGCCGTAATAGGTAACCAGCAAAGGATATTTATTCTGACAAAATCTAGTCCACTATTTCCCATGACTCCCATCATTTTCTTAGGAAGTAAAATTCAGAATTTTAAGTCATTTTTTTGCTTCCTCCAGTATGAAATAGCTGCAAACTACCCAGCAATTTTTCTCAATTTCTTTTGAGGCATATGCTCTGTACTTCTTGTATGATTTACAACTCTTAGATTTATTTCCCCTGTGTTTTTTAATTAGTCATTTCAGCAGTGTGGTAAAGGTGTACAATTACAATATAATATTCAATTTCTCTTCTATCCTAGAAGTTTGTCCTCACTAGTGCTTAAAGCTAATCAATTATTTTTAAATCCTAAAACTAAATCCCTCTTGCCATTCTCTAAACCTGTCTTTCTTTTCTGTGCATCCGATCAAAACAGACAAACTTATGAATCACTGCTAAATCAGTAACCTCTCTTTAAAAAAGAAGAGCATATTCAACATAAGGTTCAAATAAATACTTTTTAAACTTTTAACTTTCTATGTGTAAACCACTTCCTCTTACCTTGTACCCTGAAGCACCACTTGCTTTGCCCAGGCCTTGAAAAGCTTTAAACTAAAAACCACCTAATGTACAAAGGGGGGACTCTTTACATACGTGATTAACTGAGCGATATCATGATGCCTTCTTCTTGGGAGGACACTCCCCCTCCATTTACAAAAGTTATTCAAGGTGAAGCTTGCATTTGGGGTTATCTCTATCTTGTCCTCCTCATTCCAGACTTCCATCCCCACTAAGACCACATGAGTGTTCAGCTTTTTATAAACCTGTCCAGAGAGAATAAATGGCAAAACATCAACTTACAATGGTGATATCATTGTTTAATATTCTCAATGTACTTTAGATTTTCAAACATATTTATGACAACTTCGTAAAATCTTTCTTCCCAAACATACTTTTGAAATGGAAGTTACCATCTCTTTCCTGAAGGTGCTAGCATCCCTATTCTCCAACAAAACAAGCACCCTTAGATATTTCAGGTCTTTAAATTCCTTTTGCAGGGATAAAAGGTCCTATTGAGACAAATTTTCCTGCTTGCAACCTCAAGAAATACAATTTTATATCGGTAGATCATTATTATAATTTCATTTTAAGTGTATTTACTCAAATACTTTGTAATGTTCTGAGAGTCATAATATTTCAGACTTCAGCAAGGTTGACTTGGTGTTGATCTGGACGTTGGACAAGAAACACGCTATGTGAAAAAGCCCTACACCTGGGAGTCGCGATGAAGCAAGCGGTCCTCGAATTCTGACACCTGGACTAAACCAAACACTCCACACTGAACAAAGAATAACCTTTGGGAGAAAGTTAAGCTTGTGAGACAACATGCTAACTCTAAAAATAAATGTTTAAATAGCTTCTATGGTTTATAAAACTATAAACTATAGTGTTGGTCAAAGGATGCAAACTTCCAGTTTTACTGTGAATGAGTTCTGGGGTATTGAACGCATAGCATAGAATATAACACTACTACTATATTATATAATATACTTGAAAATTGCCAAGAGAGTAGAGCTTAAATGTATTTTCCACAAGAAAGAAATGGTGATTATTTGATGGGATGGAAGTGTTAGCTAACCTATGATGGTAATCATTTTGCAGTATATAAGTGTATCAATGCAATACTTCGAACACTTTAAACTTACACAAAGTTATATGCCAATTATATCTCAATAAAGCTGAAAATAATTTCACAGTGACAGGCTTTCTCATGAAGCAACCTTCTGCTGAGAAACCCAAACAAATTACTTTAAAAAATAGTTTGGAAAAATAATAACAGCATTGAGGAATACAATGATCATCAAAAGAGAAGTAAAAATCTAACAATATTAAAACCCTCCCTTTACTTTCATGTCTTATTTTAGCCACCTGACAAAGCTCTGATCCTCGTTAAACTACTCTGTACTCTGCCTTCCAACTGCCTGTCCTTCACCAATGCCCAGAAGGCAGAGGGAGCACACTCTGCTGACCGCTTCACTTTGAAGCCATGACCATTAACCTCAAGTGGGCTTTTCCAATCTCTATAAAAATGGTTGAGTTTCCAAAATTCACTCATTCTCTGCACATACTTTTCATACCCACTCTTCTTTCTTGGAAATTCTGACACTTTCTTTTAAATCCTCACTTTAAGTTGATGCCCCTGCTTTCAAATTCACTGAGCATATAGAAGCAACCAGCAGGGAACTTACGGAGCTAGTACCACCTATCTGCCCTGTGGCCTGCACCTGTTTGAACCACTCCAGAGGCCCCTTCTTATGATATGCATATACATGACTGGTCTGTGAGCCTAGGGGCAACATCTTTATGCACCAGATCGCCTTTCCCCAGATCAAAGACAGTATTCCAGCAGATCTTCTGATGGCAAATTCCAACCCTCTTTCTGGTGTTGTCAGTGCTTAGCCTTCTGTGGACTTGTTCCCATTGGCAGCAAAGGCTGGCATTTGCAGTGGGGGTTAGGGATAAAAAGAATTTCTCTTTATAAGCCTTCCCTTTCTAACTTATGCTCCATTTTCTGCTCCCCTTCATAGGAAAACTTCTGGAAAGAATTTTCCATGTTTGCTGTCTCTCATTTCATTTCTCTCATTCCCTCTGGACTCACTCTAATCACGCTTTTACTTTTACACTCCACAGAAACTATGTCAGTTGGGTGACCAATAACCTCTGCTTTGCTCAATCCAGTGGCCGATCCTCAGTGCTCAGAGCACCTAAAATCTTTGGTTATTTTTCCTGTGATAGATTTTTGTTTCAGGTAGCTTCCAGAACAACTCTCTCGTGGTTTTTCTTCTATCTCCCTGTTTACTCCTACTCCATGTCTGTCAGTTTTTCCTCCACTGTGATCTCTCTGCCAAGAGGTACTTCAAGGATCTGTCTTGGGGTCATTTTTCTACTTAACTACACCCACTCCCTTGGTGAGCTTGTACCAGGGTGGGAAAGCTTTTTCTGTAAAGGTCCAGATAGAAAATACCTTAAGTGTTGAGGTCATGTTGCCTGGGTCTCAACTACTCACCACCTCTGGCATTGTATCAGGAAAGCAGCCACAGACAATGTGGGAACAAATGAAGGTGCCTGTGTTTCAATAAAACTTTATTTTGTAAAAAAAAAAAAAAAAAAAAAATGCAGCCTGGATTTGACACACAGGCTACAACTTTCTGACTTATACCTTCTACCATCTATATGCCCTGAGGACTCATAGATTATATCTCCACCCAGGCCTTGCCCCTGAACTCCAATCTTATGTTTCCAGCCCTTCTACCTGTAAATCTTTATACAAAAAGGTATCTCATGTTGTGGACCGTTCAGCCTGGTTTCAGGAGTTGTAACCCTCACCCCACGGTGGGCTGTGTAAGAGCCCAAGGGACCCACTTCATCTGGGTCTGTTGTCACAAGGACGTGACCTACTAAGGAGACAAAGCTTATCTCCCTGGCAGGAGTGCCGCTTCTGCCTCATCCATCCCTGGCCCCAATGCTTGGTTGGCAGTCAATGACAGGTAAGACTCCTCATGGGAGGGGCAACCTAAGCCAGATGTGACCGCTTGGGAGGCCTCATGGAAGGACTTGGGGGGCCTGCAGCAAAGAGGATGTGATGGACCCTCGCCTCCCCGGCTATTCTGACATAGCCGAGTCCTCATTTCCATCTGGGAGATGTCTCCTGCTTCCTAATTGGCTTAAAGCCTGAAACTGTGGGGGTGAGCAGTGCAGCCCTGTACTGGCCAGGACGGCTCCCTGAGTGATCGGGCATAAGAAAGAATTCCTAAAGTCCTGTGAAACCTGCTTTGCTAAGAGTGCTCTCCCTTAGGTGATAAGTGTCCCAGGAGGAAATGAGTATGTCTCCCAAAGTTTGGCAACCCCCTTTCCTGACAAACACTGGCTCGAATTAAGCCCTCAGATTTCTTTGACATGTTAAACTTGTATTCCGGTGTATTGGAGCCCAATAAAAGCCTAGTGAGGATGGGGCTCTGGGTCATTCTCCTCTGAGAGTTTGACCCCTTTCCTCCCCAAGCAGTCATGTCTTGGTAGTTTTTATTTTCATCCGTGACGGAGGGATGGGGCTCTGAGGGTGGAGCCCCCCACATCTGGCGCCCAGGACAGGGTCCCCCGAAATCTCAATGTTAATGTGTCCAAAATGGAAACCCTAACCTACCCTCTGAGTCACTAGCTCCTACCATTTTCCCCATTGCCCATTCTTCAAGTCAAATCACTTGATGTCATTTGACTTCTCACTCTCTCTCATTCTTATCTCCCACACAGCTCACAGACCCAGCTGATTCTATCTCACAATCAGTTAGTCTCAATAAATCCACTATCACTGCTTTTTCTCAAACCACCATCTTCTCTTGCCTGAATTATGGCACAATTTCCCTGTCTCATCTTGTTTCTACCCTTGCTTCCCTTCAGTTTATTTTGAACACAATGGCCAAGATAAGCTTTTAAGAATACCCACCTGAATATGCTTCACCTCAGGGTCTCCAATGTTCTCACTCATGGAGAATAACTAAGTCCTTACACAGGTCTACTCAGACATTCAAGTTTTGGTCACTGCCATCTGTCTGATGTCATTTCCTCCCAGCCTGGCCCTGGCCTACTACATTGCAGCCATAATGGCCTTCCCGCTGGTTCTTAAACAAGACATTCTAGGTTCAGCCCTCAGGTCCTGTTCTGCTTTGCACGCCTCCCATACCTTCCTTCAAGTCTTTTTTTTTTTTCTTTTAGATTTTATTTTATTTATCTTCAGAGGGGAAGGGAAGGAGAGAGGGAGAGAAACATCAATGTGCGGTTGCCTCTTGTATGTCCCCTGCCGGGAACTGGCCTGGCAACCCAGGCATGTGCCCTGACTGGGAATCGAACCTCGATCCTTCGGTTCGCAGGCCCGCGCTCAATCCACTGTGCTACACCAGCCAGGGCCCTTCCTTCAAGTCTTTACTCAAATGTCACCTTATTGGAGAGGCCTTCCTTGGTTAACTTAGTATCCAAGATGAATCAATTTCTCTCTCTCTCTCACTTTATTTTTCTTTATAACAATTATCACCATCCTACATACTCTTCATTTAACTTGTTTACACTTGTCTCCTTGAACAGAAATGTAAACTCCTTAAAGAAAAGTATATTCATCAGTTTTGTTCTCACTTTACTTATGTAATCTCTAAAAGTCCCTGGCACAAAGTAGATGCTCAATAAATATGGCCAGTTCCTGAGTTTCCTTAAGAGGAGTCACCATGATCCTTGTGATGAAAAGCTGAGATTTGATCCTGGTCATTGAATCCACCTTCATTTTCTTTCTATCCTTAGATTAGGGGTCCCCAACCCCCAGGCCATGGATCCATAACAGTCGTAGTCTGTTAGGAACTGGCCACACAGCAGAAGGTGAACAGCTGGTGAGCAAGCGAAGCTTCATCTGTATTTATAGCTGCTCCTCACTTCTTGCATTACTGTCTGAGTTCTGCCTCCTGTCAGATGGGCAGGCAGCATTAGATTCTCACAGGAACACGACCCTACTGTGAACTGAACACGCAAGGGATCTAGGTTGCACACTCCTTATGAGAATCTAATGCCTGATGATCTGCGATGGAGCTGATACAGTGATGCTAGCACTGGGGAATGGCTGTAAATACAGATTATCATTAACACTGAAGTTTGATGGCACAGAGACCATAATAAATTAATTGCTTGCAGACACATATCAAAACCTTATCAGTGAGTAGCAAGTGACAATTCAGTTGCATCTGGTGGCAGGCTATAAAGCCATACTCCCCACCTCAGTTCATGGAAAAAGTTCCTGGTGCCAAAAAAGATTGGGGACCGCTGCCTTAAATGATTTTCAGGACACCACAAAGTGACCTATCCATTTCATCTAAGCAGGGTAACTATATGTTCAACTAACAGGAAACTGAACATTAAGATTTAAATAGAAGGGATATAGAAATAGTTTTCTTAAAGATTTTGAAAATTAGGTGATAAAATCATGTTTAAAGGACAGATTCAGCAATTGTGTAATCAAAATGAGCTTAAAATCTGAGTTCAAATTTTATGTCTACCTTTTTCTAACTTTGTGATTTTAGACAAGTTACTTTGCTTCTCAGAGTATAATTTCTTAGCATTGCTTGATGACTAAGGTATAATGATATAAGGTATCAAAAGATGCTACTCTGCCATAGCTTCCATTATTTTGTTTGTTCTTCTATTTTCTTCCTTAGATTGGCTTTCCATTGAGATTTGTTTGTCAGCATTTTCTTACTGTGCTTTGGAAAAACATAAACCATGCAAACACTGTTTATACCTTCATGAGCTGTGAATAGTGTGATATGTAGGTGAGAAATATATCTGTCATATAATAATAATATTTAATTAATTAGTAAAAGTTGTGGTCATCCTTCAAGAGCCAATCAGCAGTATTAGTCTTAAGACTATTGACTTTCTGTCCCTGCTTCATAGGTATTCATAGTATCATATCCAATGACACTGCCTAGCAAATTGTTAAAATCACATGTAATAAAATATACCATACCATATTGATGTAATTGACCATCTCGAACACCCTGTTTCTTATTTCCTCTGGATCTTGATTGTACTTTTTAAACTGAAAGACAACCAAGACAAAAAATGGGCATTGATGGAAAGGAACATAATGGGAAGGTGAAAAAAGCATCTTCAGTTTATTTTACCTATCAGTGGTTATAATTCATGATCAGTTATGAAAGTTAGAGGTTAGAAACAAGTGCTTCCTTATTTCTCTAAATTCAAGCGCTTTAGGAGTCAAGGTGATGTTTTGTCCCCTAAAGAACTAGCTCAGTGTAAAGTGTGAAAGAATTATTACAAATGCATTTCAGTTAGATAACATAATTTCCTACACTGGATAGAATCAGCACGAGGAATAGTTTATTCATTAGAAAATTATGAACAGTAAATGAATTTAGTGTAATAAGTTAGGTCAAACTTTTGGGCCTGAACTAATTAACTTAATCATATGCTCAGGTTTATAACACTCAATATATGAAAATGCATTCTCATGAAGAAGAAAAACAATGGAAACTACCAAAAAGTGCTTTTTCAAAAGATTCCATTATTTAGTAATATTTAATGCTGCCGTATGTGCATAATCTAATTTACCAATGATTTACTGAGTTAACAGAAATCAAAATGACAAAGAAATTTAATTGGAAACTAAGTTTGGAGTTCTTAAGACAGCAAAAAAATCCAGTGTATCCATGTCAGATTGTGTCCATTCCTGAAAAGAAATCATGCCAGTTAAATTTAGGTCAAACGTCATAGGTTCAGAACAATTTATAAAAAAGAATAGCTCATAGTCATGATGTTTTAAAACCAATCCATACAGTTAATATCTTATATAATAATTTAGGTAGAAAGGGTTTATAAAAGATACATTTATCTGGTGTGATTTACCTCACCATTGTCCAGGACCAAATAATATTCTACGTATTTCTTTTGTTCCTGAACCTTCCGATCATTTAATTTCTGTAATAAATATAAAAAGAAAAATTACTAAGACAAATTCTTCCTCTGCAAGAGTTGTTCTTTTATTAGAAATGTGTAATTTTGTAGGAGACTGGTTGTTATCTAGGAATAAAGGATGACAGGATTACTATTTTAATTCTAATTAATCAGCCAGAATCATCTATAGATGTGGCTCAGAATGTCAGAGCTAGAAGTGATAGTCTAGCCTGACCCTTTTATTTTACCAAATAATTTAAGTGATTAGTTAATAAAGAGGAGTGCTTGAATTAAAACTGAAGTCTTCGGATGTGTTTGAACCGTGCACTTGCTGCTCTGTCCTGCTATGAAACAAACTGACTTCAGTGTCCTCCTAGTGTTTACTGTTGTTGTTCTAGTCGCTGTTTAGTGTCCTTTTATGCCTGGTCCAGTGAACACTCCCTCCTTACCAGTGGATGGGCAATGCCTAAAGTCACCACAGCACTCAGCCTGCTCTTCTCTTCTTCAGAAGAGCTGGGTTTCTTTCCCACATGTCAAGTTTCCCTATATTTTGCCTTCTTCTCCACAACACAAAATAAAATAAAACAAAACAGTAGCAACAAAATAACATATTTTATAGTGGATTGTCCCATTGAAAAATAGACATTATTTGTACTGAATAATAAATCATCAAAATGTATTATGTTGTTGACTTCTGGCCAAGATGGAAGTATAGGTGGACACATTGTACCTCCTCTCACAACCAAAATTTAGAAACAAAAAACAACCGGAACAGATAGAAAATTGAATTGTATGGAAGTCTGACAACAATTTACCCAGAACGGTAAGAAGGGCGGAATTGGTGGCTGGCGGAGAGAGATTGTGGCAGGAAAAAGCAGTGGCTAGTGGTCCCAGATGTGCAGGCAGCAGTTGGCACACCCCAGGTGCGCAGGCAGCAGTTAGCAGACCCTGGGCACAAGGAGGCAATGGGCAGACCCAGCGAGGTGCACAAGGTGGCTGACTGCAGTCACACATTCACACACAGATAAACCAGGGCAAAAATGGGCAGCAAGACAGACTGCGCAACCAAGGACCCCAGCACCAGGAAAAAAAGCCTAAAAGCACAGATTGAAAACACTTGTGGGAGTTGAGGTTCTGGGAGAGACTCCCAGCATCTCAGAGGGGACTGAGAGAGAGCAGAGCAAGCGCCATTGTTCCCTCTCTGACCCTGCCCCCACATACAGCATCACAACTCTGCTACCGGGTTGCCCCTCCCTGGTGAACACCTAAGGCTCTGCCCCTCATACTTAACAGGTGTGACCAGACCCCCCCCCCAAAAAAAATGGCTCAAATGAAAGAAGAAATCAAACCCCCAGAGCCAATACTTTTAAGTGACCAAGAGATAGCCATCCCATCAGATGCACAGTTCAAAGCACTGGTGATCAGGATGCTCACAGAATTGGTTGATTTTGGTCACAAATTAGATGAAAAAAATGAAGGCTACAATAAATGAAATGAAGGAAAATGCACAGGGAACCAACAGGGATGGGAAGAAAACTGGGACTCAAATCAACGGTGTGGACCAGAAGGAAGAAAGAAACAACCAAACAGAAAAGAATGAAGAAACAAGAATTCCAAAAAATGAGGAGAGGCTTAGGAACCTTCAGGACATCTTTAAACGTTCCAACATCCAAATTATAGGGGTACCAGAAGGGGAAGAAGAAGAGCAACAGGTGGAAAACTTGTTTGAACAAATAATAAAGGAGAACTTCCCCAATCTGGCAAAGGAAATAGACTTCCAGGAAGTCCAGGAAGCTCAGAGAGTCCCAAAGAAGTTGGACCCAAGGGGGAACACATCAAGGCACATCATCATTACATTAGCCAAGATTCAAATGAAGGAGAGAATTCTAGAAGCAGCAAGGGATAAGGGGACAGTCACCTACAAAGGAGTTCCCATCAGACTGTCAGTCTATTCCTCAAAGAGACCTTGCAGTCAAGAAGGGACTGGACAGAAGTATTTCAAGTCATGAAAGTCAAGGACTTACACCCAAGATTGCTCTATCCAGCAAAGCTGTCATTTAGAATGGAAGAGAAGATAAAGTGCCTCTCAGATAAGGTCAAGTTGAAGGAGTTCATCATCACCAAGCCCTTATTCTATGAAATGTTAAAGGGATTTATCTAAGAAAAAGAATATTAAAAAGTATGACAGTAAAAAGACAGCAAAATCACAGCTATTAAGAACCACACCTAAAACAAAAGCAAACTAAGCAAAGAACTAGAACAGGAACCAAACCACAGAAATGGAGATCACATGGAGGGTTAGCAACAGGGGAGTGGGAGGAGGAGAGAGGGGGGAAAAGATACAGAGAATAAGTAGCATAGACAGTGGGTAAAAAATAGACAGGGGGAGGGCAAGAATAGTGTGGGAAATGTAGAAGCTAAAGAACTTATGACACATGGACATGAACTAAAGGGGGGGAATGTGGGTGGAAGGGGTGTGCATGGTGGAGGGGAATCAAGGAGGGGAAATGGGACAACTGTAACAACATAATCAATAAAACATATTTTAAAAAGTTTATTATGTTGCTTTTCTATAAGTACTTGCCTTTTAAGAGGTAAATAAGC
Organism: Glossophaga mutica; assembly: GCA_039655065.1. Classification (NCBI taxonomy): domain Eukaryota; kingdom Metazoa; phylum Chordata; class Mammalia; order Chiroptera; family Phyllostomidae; genus Glossophaga; species Glossophaga mutica. The sequence continues at coordinate 61,606,542 of CM077311.1, forward strand.
TACATTAACAGGAACAGGTTACAGAAGATAGACTTTTAGGTATTCTCTAAGGAGATATAGACTCACCTCCCACACTCCAGGGAAGCAATATATTTATTTGCACTTACTGTGCACCAACAAGGCTCTGGGCACTGCAGATACAGCAGTGAAACAGACCTGCTCAGTGCGCTTAGGGAACTCACAATAGACAAATAAGCAAGGAGATGGCTAGCAGGCATTAGTGCTATGTGGAGGGTTAAACAGCATGCTGTGAGATTGCGTGACAAGGTAGTCATTTCAGAATAGATAGTTAGAAAAAGCTCTAAAGCGCTGGCTCTGAAGCTGACATATTAACAAAAATGAGGAAGGTCAAAGGAAGATAAATTGAAAGATAATTCCAGCAAAGAAAAAAATGTGCAAAAAAGACTCCAAGGTGAATTGATGTTGGCATGCGTAAAGTACAGCAAGACTTTGTGTCTGTCAGAACAGAGCAGGGCAGTCGCTGGTGGAGGATGAGTATGAAATGGGGAAGATTGGAGAGGTAGTTGAGGCCCTAGTCATACAGGGGTCTGTAACTCAGGGTCAAGTTTTTTTGTTGTTTGTTTCGATTTTGTACTAAATGCAATGAGAAGACATTAGAGGATTTTAAACTGAAAAGTGACATGTTGTGATTCAGAATCCAAGAATCACTCCAGCCATTGTGTGGAGGTGGCTTCTACTGAGGCAGGAGTGAGAGTGGAAAGTTGGGTGGAGGACATTGCAGTGGGTATAATGAGAGGGATGGTGCAGTGCAGCAGTTGGGAAGAGGGAACAAAGTGAAAGATCTGGACTATGTGGAGGCATTGGCTGCTGGATACCATATGAAGAGGGGTGAATGAAGCAGGAATCCAGGGTGGTTTCTGGATTTGGGCCCGAGCACATGATGAATGGGGGCACTGAAACAGGGGGGAACAAGGGAGAAGCAGGTTTCATTGGGGGTTTGGAAATCAATAGTTCTATTTTGACCACACTAGGTTTGTTATATCAGACATTCCAATGGATGCATGAAGTAGACAGTTAATTATTAACATTCTGGCCTTCAAAGGAGAGTCCAAGGCTGGAGGTATATATTTGACAGTGATTAGTGCAGAGCTCCTGTTTAAACAAGACATAGAAGGATAAGATTACCTAGAAGGGATGTGTAGATAAAGCAAAGAATGGGACGGACCCAGGATTGAGTTTTATGAGGAGCCTCTAATATTTAGTGGTCAACCAGTGGAGAACTGAGAAGGCACAGCACAAGTGAGGTAAGAGGAAACCACAAAACACAAAACAAACAAACAAAACAATGTCGTGGAAGCATGGTTATTTGCACACGGTTAGCAAAGGACTGAGACAGAGATGAAGTCTATACCAGCTAAAGCACGAGGTCAACGCTCATATAGCTAAGAGCAGTTCTTCTGGCTGGTAGCATTTGAACACCCAGCCAGTTGAACACAACAATTTTATTTTATTCAGACCAATTCTGTCCAGTGTTTATAGACATTTATTTATGGACAAATGTTCACAAACATTTATAAGAGATGACTCTTCTGTGACAGGAAGCTGAATTCCATAAATGAAAGCACATTCTAAGTTCCTGTGGGCAGATCCTGTAAGATCCTGTATTTATTTTGATTGCTGCTACATCCCCAGCACTTATGGCAGTACTAGAAGAAAGATTTGTTGAATGAGTTCATTAATAAAGACTGTAGGGTATTTTATCTCAATGTAATAATAATACTTGACATCATTGTATGTTGCAGTATTGTGAAAGTTGCCTGCCCTAGAGGGCAAGCTTTACAGTCCTTTTTAGACCTAGCACATTGTTGTTCATAGTAGTTGATTCATAAATACATATTAAATAAAGCAATGTACGATAAGGTTTCAATGTCTCCCTAACCTACTAGTTTCAACAATGACTGCAAAATTTCAGTAAAGTGCAGTTGCTAAGACTGGAACTCAAGACAGACAGGACAGGATACATGAGACCATTCCAAATAAAAAAGAAAGGTATGCATACAACCAGACTGGTGGCAGGTAGGGCCACATGTGCCCATAGCAAGTCATCCGTCCCACAGGTGGCATTAGTCTTTGCTTCAGGATCGTGCTTGAAGAGTGCATGTTCCTGTTCATCCCAATTTGTGGGGCTTAAAGGTTCAATGAAGTACCTTTCATCTCCCTGACTGAAGTAGCCCCTGAAAAACATGAGAATCCAGGCTTCTTGAAGGATTATTCCTGCATCTGAGTGCTATATTTGAGAGACTCCAGAAAGTTAACATGGCAAAAACATTCCAAGCTCATGGCAGCAGAACGCAGTGCAGCATTACAGCTGAAGATCCCCATAGAGAAGAGCTAAACTATTTTCTCTAAGAGGAAATGGAGCCTTTTGGGAACAAGAGACTACTGCAATCTTATAGCTAACCTAGGTCAGAGCTTGCACTAGAGTGAAATTTCCTGACTCTTGGTCCAGTGCTCTTCCAATTCCTTTGCCTTGTCTGCCCTCAAGGTGTACTGAAAATGAAAGAGATTTTGGGGTCTTATTAATAGGGATTAAAACTTTGGCTGTATCACTTATTAGCAGTGATACCATGGGAAATTACTTAAACTCACATAGCTTCAGTTTTTCCATCCATAAAATGAGAATAATAATACCTGCAATAGGATGATTATAAAAATGGAAGGATATAATAGGTAAAGCATGTAATCAATTAAAAATACCAATTTCATCTTAATTCTCTCTGCTGAAGCCCCAAACTAAGTTTCATTCAACCAAAATTTAACAGCCACACATCAATCATTAAACATTAGACTAAAGGCAGATGGGGAAAAGAGTCATGGTTTCTCCTCTCTTAGAGCTTATATTCAAATAATGAAGACAGATGTAGATTAAACAATTACATTTGATTCACAAATATATAATCATATGACAGATATCTAATATATGTAATTAGAGCAGATAATTCTTAAGAAGAAAAAGCAAAAGAACGTATGACAGGCAACTGGGTTAAGTATACATAGAATTAGCAGATAAGAGGGGATGTGGAGACATGAATTAGGTGGTTTATTGCAATGTCTGCATAACAATCACAGTCGTTTGGCTGGAGATGTGGCAGTAGAACATAGCGAATAATCTCAGAAAATATTTACAACATATAAGCAATGGGGCTTGATAATGAATTGCAAATGGGTAGTTGAGGGACAATAAGTTGTCAAGAATTTAGGTTTCTGGATTGAGCAAGTGGTCGGGTTGATTATACAATTCACTGAGATAAGGAACACTGGAAAAATACCAGATTTTGGAGAAAATCATTAGCTTGATTGAGATTTCATTGAGATATCCAGATATGGAAGAGATACGGAGATATGAAAGGGAAAATGAGATAATCAGGTCTGGGCATCAGAAGTCTGTATATCCTACTATTGGCAGATATGCAGGGAGCGCTCAACAGAGAGAAAAAAAATGGCTGTGACAGGCGTGGGTAGGTCAACCTGGAGACTGCAGAGTGAAGAGAGAAGGTGAAGAAGAGCTCCCATCCCAAAGGTTCTGACTTTAAAACAGGGACTCAAAACCTCGATTTGGAAAACAAGCTAACAATCAAACCAAAGCAACTCAGAAAGCAGTTCTGGTTTGTCCTTTATAAACTGCCATGAACAGGAGCCATGTTTCTTTCCTTCAAACCTCAAAAGTTTCAGCCCTTAGAATTCACATTCATCTCGGTATGATTAAGTATATTTGATATTCTTTAGTTTTATTAAACACATGCAAACACACACCATCAAAGACACACAGAAACCATCATGAAGTCTTACCTGAGACCCCTACACGTGCTGATGCTAGCTTCAGAAAAGTTTGCATTAATGATGTGCCCTTGGTAAAAACAGTCGTCCTCAAGAAAAGAGGAAAGGGGTTTTACAAGGGTGAGTGTGCATGTGTTTTACACCCACTGATAAACTTAAACTTCAAATCTCGAAATAGGATCTATAATGTTTTTAAATCATTTTATGCTGAATAACAGTCAACTTAGGGATACTGAAAGCATTTTTAAAGTTTTTTATGGTTAAAATATTTACTATTCAGTTGATGATCTCAAATGTCTACAAAGTGCTAACTAAATGTTGGTGTGGATGCTAGTGCTGCAGAGAAAGGACAGCAGGGTGAGTACAGTCTGGAAGAACTGTATGTTTATGCTCCATTTTACCTGAGTGCCCCAGACATCAGGCATCTCTTTCTTTTCCTCGACAGATTGCTCATTATTTTTTTTCTAACAACTGTGAGCTATTTCCAATGAGTGTGTTATTCAGATTGTGTTAATATTTCTTTATTTATCCCAAGAGTTTCACCAAAGTGGATTAGTACTGCATCCCCTGCCTCCATTTGGAGCAAAATGCCCAACCCTAACTCGTTTTCACATGTATGTTCTTCTGTCAAGTAAACCCTTCTACTCTGGGAGAGATGAGGGATTACCCCATGTACACCCATGCGCAACTGTAGAATTTTATGGAAGAGACTGTGTGAAGGCTTTTCAATAGAAAGCAGACCTCTGAAAAGGTGGCAATGTTAAAATACCTTCGTGTTACTTCACACCAAGTCATCCTCTCTGAATAAGAATGAAGAGTGGAAATTGTTTAAAGAAAATACAGAATTTTACAATTCTACCATTGAGGAAATGATCTTGAGTTTGAGAGATTACATGATCTAGAGAGGTGACAGGCATTAACTAGGAACACCAGAGGTATGTTATTCTTCCATCTTCTAATGGAAATAAGAAGCTCCTCTGTCCACTCTTTAAGAGGGACAACTTTGAGGCTGGAAAGGGTTACCATGGCTATCAAGGAGTGACTTTGTTTTTGTCAAACTCTCCAAATGATGGAGGATCAAATAAGAAATGACTACTAAATAAAGTACTAATGCCATAAACACTGCTTCCCTTTCCCTATTTGTTTGGCAATGACATTACATTTGGATGTGTGGGTCGAATCCCAATTAACACTCAGTCTGGGAAACTCCATTTTACCATGATCTGTGGGCTGGTGGTGACCTCCTTTCCAGAGGAATTATAGTGTGTTTCTGTGTAGCCTGGTGCAAGGAGGTCCCTGGAGAAAAAGCAAAAGAAAGTCATGATTACTCATGCCGATTGCAAAGTTCAGTGATCAAAGGGAATGATTTCACTGGTGAGCAGTCAAGTTTTAACTCCTGAACTCCTCCAAACCTCTGAGGACAAGTCCCAGCATGAAAGGGATGCTTAAAACTGAGAGAGCGAGAGGGCAGGGACCTTCGTGAGCAGTATGGGACAGTGCCTGCTCACCAGACTGTGCATGCTGGTCTGAGGAGAGATTTGAGGAGGAAAAGAAACTGAGAAGGGTAAAGTGGGTAAAAAAAAAAAAAGTCTGAGAAGAGCAATGCTCCTCACCAGTTTAAGATAACTGTGTTTCCACCTAGCCCTTTTAGTTTCCAGTGACTATTAAAGTTTATTGAAAATCAATTTGCATTTGGTAGTTAGGGCCCTTCCATGGTTCCACCAAGCTTCTTAAAATTCTTTCAATCACTCTCTAGAAAATAGGAGTTTGAATATATTTTTAAAAGAGGTAGGGCAAAGAGAAAAGGAAGTAACTTATACATATTAAATGCTGTATCTATACTGCTCACTGGGTTAGACCGGTTACATGAGTCATTTAATATAATCTTTTCAACCATCCTACAAGGTAAATATTATTCTACTTATTTTTCAAATGGGATTAAATAATCCCAGTGGCATAACATTATATTTAGGTCTGCCTTAACACCAAGCCTGTATTACTTCCATTACACCACACTATTTTTGAACTTCGATCAGTTGTGATTTTTTGCAGGAGGTGATAGTTTGTTTGTCTATCTTGCTGTCCTATATAAAATAACTGAGGGACTCAAAGAGCTTGAAAGCACAGGTTAGGAAAAACAATTTTTGAAAGAGTGTAGATAGAAGATGATCTATATCTGGGTGAGAGTTAAGTCTGTGAAACCTGAAAAGGAATGTGGCCTTTTGATGAACAGGACAAAGAGTGTGAAGGAGTGAGAGCCCAGTGTAACATGAGAGAGAGACGGCCAGGTCAGCGGGCAGCTGGGCAGGAGGGGCATCGGCGTTGGAGTCGGACAGCCTGACTCCGGCTTTACCACGGACTGCTTCTTTGGCCCTAGAGTTTATTTAATTTATATGTCCTGGTACTTTTCCCCAATAAAAATGTTTATAAATTGTTTTAAAATCTAATCTTTCAGTGCTAGAATAATAAAATGAAATAATGTAGGGGAACAGTTAAAAAACTATAGTTATTTTATAGAGTTTGATAAAGTGTATGTCTGCTTGCACCTCATTCATCATTTTATTATTAGAAGTTTTAAAATACTTGTAAACTGTTGATTTACCCAGGTTTTTCTGCGACTTCAGTGGTAATAAATATTGTCGGGCCAGTTGGGAGCTGAAGCTGGCTAGCTGAGGTCTATGAGGTTTCTGTGAGCCATAAGGAACAACAGATTCCATTACCACACTTTCCACTTGCTGACTTGCTGTTGGTGAGGATTATATCAGAAGTAAAGACACTTACTTGGATTTTTTCAAATAAAGTACTGCTGTTTTTCCGTTAACTGTCATTTCATATTTCAATTCAGTTTCAAATTTTTCCTGCAAAAATGCACAAACATTTGCTGGTAATTAAAAACACACAGAAATATTCATTTTGCTAGGCCTATCTGTTTAATCATTAGTAAGCAATGCCTGTTTTTTCTTTAACAGTAGTCTGTTTAATGCTAAATGTCTGCTGCTGCCTCTTTTAACAAATCAAACTAAATAGATAAATTATCTCTGAGACCTGTATATCCATCCATTTACCCATCTATCCATTCATTTATCCATCTATGCATTTTACAAATATTATTTGGGTGCTAGTTATCTGCAAGATACGGCTTGGTTCTGGAAATTTAACTCAAAGTAATGAAAAATGGTATCTGCTGCCATAAAGCATATTATCATGTAAAAGGACAGACAATAAATATAAGTTACATTGTATGATGAATAATATAAAGATGGAAGCAATGTTAACATCCTAAAGCAAGGAAAGGCTTTCCTGAGGAAGGAATGTATAAGCCGAGATAGGAATTAGCCAGGTGAAGCAGGGTGGGGAAGGTATTTGAGAAGAAGAAACAGTACGCACATAGAACCAAAGACCTCTAAGGCTCTCCCTGGTGATCTTTAGTGTGAGATCTTCTTTAGGCTCAGTGGAGGTCAGAATATGGGCAAAATAATAGGAATATATACCTTAAGGCAGGAAGAAGTCATCAGGAATAAAGAGAAAAATATCACCTCAAGTAAACCATGTGAATAGGAGAACTAGTTTAAGTTTAGATTTATATGAGTTCTGTCCAGAAAGTAGCCAGCCATTTACTGTGAAAAATAGTGACATTTATTGAAGGCAATACAAGATACAAGAAACATTTTACATAGGACAATGATGCCTCAGTCCCCTTCAAAGTAGGCGCCTTCCCAATCAAAAAACAGAGTTAACATGGTCTTGATCTCACTGCAACTTTGCAGCACCTTCTTCAGGAGTGGAAAACCAGGCAACATCCATTGGGACGACTGGGCCTTCATTTCCAGGTCATAGCCATAGACCCACGATTCATCTCCAGTCATGACCTTCTTGAGGAAATCTGGTTCATTGGTAGTGGTTTTGAATCAAGTCATCAGCAACTTCAGCATGATGTTCCTTCTGCTCTGGTAGCAGAAGCCACAGAACAAATTTTGCCCCCATATGTTTCATGCCAAGATTATGAGTCAAAATCTTGAACACAGTAGTTTTCAAAATCCCCAGGTCAGCTTCTAGTTCTAGCACTGTCAGTCACTGATCTTTGTTAATTGCAACCTATACACATTCAACAATCCCAGGTGTTCTGCTCATTGCAGACCTTCCAGAATGTGGATCACTTTCAACAGACTCTCAACTGTGTTTGAGGCATTTGTACCACACTTTTATTTGAGCTGCACTTGTTGCATCATCCCTGAAAGCCTTCTGCATCATCTGAATAGTTTTCGTGGAGGAATGTTCAAGCTTAATGCAAAATTTGATGCAGATTCAAATTTTGAATCTACTCACTCAGTCATTCTGAATGCAAAAACCACACAGTACACATGCTCATTCAATGGGGTCTACCACCCCCACTGACTAGCACAGTGAAGTTGTCATTGTTCATGCATGTGGGTTCCAGTCGCCTCTCCTTAGCTGCCAGGTTACATCAATGTTGCACAAATCATTCTTGTTATATTAACAATGGCTGGACTTTTCCAGACAGACCTCTTATGTATAGAAGGAGCTATAGAAGACTATGCAGAAGATCTTATTGGGTACCGAGTCTTGACTTTGTTCTAAAAAACTAGGTTATTAGCCTGATTACACCCAACATCTAAACATTCACTGGAAGTGCCAGGTCATTGTCGTTAAAGATATCTACATGTGGCAGACAACACAACTGAAAACCACCCCGTGGCTGCACCTGAGACCCAGCTTTTCTTCCCTCATCCCTCTCCTGGCCAGAACAGTACCAGAGCTCAGCAAGGGACACTTACTAGTGCATTAGACTCATCAGGTCAGGGGTACTACACAGAGGTTTGCCATCTCCAAGGTCAGCTATGTCGACCCCTATTTCCTTTTAATGATCAATTATTGGTGTCCTTGCTGGGGTCAAAAGTCCATGACCATAAATATCCTACAGCGTGGGCCTAGATGGACTGACGCCGCTATAAATTAATTCATTTTCATGAATAACAACAGGTCCAAAATAAACCGTGAGGGCGAAAAACAAAATTCACTGGGAATCACTATAATCACTTATTATTCAGGTTTAGGAAAGACTAGATAGAATGAAAATACTGGGGGGATACAAGATATAAACTTCTAACCAGAAAAGCCTTCCAGATATCTGTTTCTATTAGGAATGGAGTTTTAGTAGATCGTCACCTAAAAATATTACCTGGAGGCTGATTTAGAAAATAGCCATTGCTTTTGGAGTGGGAGGTTTGGTCAACACTAGAATAGAGATTATAGATGAGAGCAAACAGCACTGAAGAAAACCAGTCTCTACGAAACAGGGTACCCTGGGGAAGGGCATGACTGTGCTTCCAAGTATAATCCAGGGTGAAGAGCAATCCCTGTTCATAAAAAGTGCGTCCAACCTGCGTTCTGAACTAGGGGTTAGGAGAGGAAAAATGCGCCTTGGTTTGTAGAACATCCACTAAAAGGAAATGATGTGGAGCTTATTGCCTTAGTTTAGCTGGTCACAGGGATGTAAATATATGCAAATTTTCTCCAGAAAACAATGCCTTGGGCAAGGTTAAGGGAGTGGACTAGGAAGGCCATGGTCCTGCATGGTCCTGAATGGGAGCAGATCTGTAAAATCAGGATGCTGCCCACAGGCACACAGGAAACAGCAAAGGAAAGCCCCAGGAAAGATCTTAATTCAAGTCTTGCCATAACATACAGAGAATCCAAGACTTCCCCAAACCCTGGTAGCCCTAGCTAAGGCCTGAAATTGTTCCTAAAAAGGGGAAGCATTATACTGCCACATTCTATTTTATGGCATGAGCCGAAAGCAAGATAATTTTGGCCTGTAAGGAAGTGTGTGAGCTAGAGGCTGAATTCTAGGAAGAATAGTGACTACCTTTGGAAAGTAAGTTCCCAATATCAGGGAACTTGATTAATTATTTGTTGAATACATGTTTATGTAGCTCTATGGGAAACTCACTCCAGTTATACTCCTTCATTCATTTGTCCATTTCTCTACTTATTCATTTGCTCATTTACTCAAATCCTTGTTTAGTTTCCCTATGCCATGCATTTAAATACAATCAAGAATATAATCTGGCTCGGGGTGCACCCAGGATTCTGGAGAATCCTGCACCAGACACAGGTGCAGTCCCGGGCAGACCACCATCTCTCAGGCTGAGAGGCTTGGGGTCCCTCAGGATGCGAGTCTGCATCTTCCAGGCTGAGGACACTTAGAACGCCTGGGGACAGGGTCAGACCTCTGCGGCTGAGAAGAATTGGGGCGTCTCATCCAGGGGCTTCAGAGTCCCCACCACCGAACTGTGGTCGGGATCCCCAACTTTTGTCTAGGCCCATCCGTGCCCTCCCTTGAACCCACTTTCAGGAAGGGCTGCATAACCAGTGAGGATGCGTGCTGCGGTCCGGCCGCAGCGGGTCTAAGGGTCCCCTCAAGGTGAAGGTAGGAGCCTGCGCGGAAATCAGGCAGCTACACAGCTCAAGGCAGGTGATGCTCTGAAGACGTTTATTGAAAGTTTTGTGAGTCAGCCATGTGACATTCGTAGCCAGGACACTAACTTCTGGAAAGTGCAGCTTCTGAGAGGTCATGGACAGCTCCGGCACAAAACGACCCCAGGACCAGGACCTCTGGGGCACCGAGGATGGACTCCTTCCATGCTGACCGACAAACAGTCGTCACGTGGACTCAGGACAGATCCCGCACGGGAACGATCTGGACATCTCCACGAAGGGAAACACATGTCCTCTGTGCCCAGGCGGAGAAACTTGGTAATGAGTGTGGTGGCGATGTTATGAGTGTTGGCGCAATTGGTGCTCGATTTGGTTTCCTTTTGGTTTTATAGGAGGGAGTGTGGGCGGGGAGGGGAGAGGTACAGGATTCTAAGGAACAGACTTGTGGGGGTGATTGCATGGGAAGCAAGGTGACTGTCGGATGGCCATGTCTTGCACCCGAAAAGGGGGAAACAAAGAACTATTTGTAATAGTGTTACAGAGAAATGAAACGACCAAGACGCAGGGAGTAGGCGAAGTACGACCCTTTATTACATGCGTGGTCCCAGAGGAGGCAGTCTCCAAATTCTGGGCGCCAAGCTCAGGCAGAATCCTCCCTGTTAAGCACTATCTCTTCCTGATTTTCACGGCAGCAATGGTTCACTGAAGTGAGATATGGACGCTTATCTCTTCCTGGTCTGTGTGGTGGATGCGGTTGTAAATTTTAAACTCTCCCTCCCTCCCTCCCTCCTTGGGGCTCCCTTTGATCATTCTCCCTCTCTCCCTCCTTGAGGACCCCTTTGAGTCTGTTTTTCTATATCATTCCCCCCTTTTAGATGCTAGACAGAATCTACTTCTGTCTCAGCATCTACTACTGGGAGTCTCTGGTACTGGTGCTGTTGGAGCATTAATATTCATGCGGTGGTCTTCTGGATCAGGATTCCTTCTATCTGGGCCAGGAAGGTCTGCAACAGCCAGGGCCCGCAATTTACTATCAGGAGGAGGGCTAGTAAGGGACCTAGGATTGGCGCTAGGAGGGAGAATAGGGTGCTCTGCCACCATGAGGAGGGCCCCGGCAAAGTTGTCGGTCTGAGCCGGTCTCTAATCTCATTAAGCCAGTTAAGGTTCTCTTCTACTATGCCGCTTTCATTGACAAAGTAGCAACACTCTTTCCCGAGGCACATGCACATTCCTCCCTTCTCAGCAGTTAGGATATCGAGTGCTCGCCTGTTTTGTTGAGCTACTCTAGCTAGGGATGTGATTTGCCTTTGTAGGGATGCCACCTCTAAGGCTTCATTTAGTTCTCGTATCAACTCAGTTTGAGACTGGAGGCTCACTGCCAACCCGGTTCCTCCGACACTCATGCTAGCCAGGGAAGTGGTGAATGTCAATCTTACTAGGAAGGGAAGGAACATGGCTCGCTTTTCCTGGCTGCTAGTGCCGATTAGGTACTGAGTCTAGAGCTCTCCCTGCTCGTAGAGTCACAACTGGGGTGTTAAGGTTACTAGGGTACAGTTCCTGGTTTGGAACAGTTATGATCTTTCTTTAGGGTTCCATTGCACCAAAAGAACAGCCCTGCTGGGCTCTCGAGATATCCTCCCGTCTTTCTACACCAGGCGGAGCTGCGCCAGGTGGAGCCGCTTATGGCCTGGTCTACCTGGTATAGGGGAACCCTAGTGAGGCTGACCCTGTTGGGTGACGAGCTTGGGTCCAATAGGTGTGGGCTGGCATTCACAGGGACAGCTACCAAGGATGGAAGGCCTAGAGAGGCGCATAGGAAACAATCAGAGAAGTTCCCAGGGTTGGTCAGGTTTAGGGGGGCTGCCCCCTGTCTGATGACGGATATCCAAGAAAACGGCTGCTGGTTTTCTGAACCGGTCTGGGTGGCCTCCTCTTCTCTTTCAATGTATCCCTGAACCCGCTTAACCGTGGTGAGCCCTGGTCTCTTTATCTTCTCCTTTCTATAGATGATAATATCTCCTACTGGACTTGAGTGCATCTCATTTACATATACTTTTTCTTTAACTCCTTGAGCCCACTCATGGCTTTCTGCTTTATCTGTGTTAATTACTATTTCTTTCCCATTGGTCACGTGGGCTCTGCAGTCTCTGTAGGGACATCCCCCATATCTCTCTGGCCATTTCCAGCAATATTCTTTATCTTGATCGATTAGGAAACATACTCTTGAATTCCTGAACCAAAACCAGCTGTCTAGAGCCTTTATTAGTGCACTGGGGATCTTTAACTGTATTTTTCCTCTACATGTACCTTTGCATGAGGTGTGGGATATTTCCTGCACCTTTGTGTAGGTTCCCTGGGTGTAAATCTTTTGGACTATAAAAGTCTCATTTATTTGTATCTGTAAGGCTGGGTCTGACGCTGGGAGTAGGTTTAAAATTCCTATGATGAGGACTTCAGGCCAAGATGGAGGCATAGGCAGACACACTGTGCCTCCTCTCACAACCAAAATTAAGGACAACAAATATTTAGAAACAAGAAAACAACCAGAATTTATAGAAAATTGAACTGTACAGAAGTCCAACAACCATTTATCCAGATCGGTAAGAGGGGCGGAGTCGCGGCAGGAAAAAGTGGAGGTGCAGACCCAGGAACGCAAGCAGCAGCGGCTTGCAGTTCCCAGCTGCACAGGCGGCGGCTGGCAGTCCCCGGGCCCACAGGCAGCAGCTGGCGGACCCTAGGCACATGGGGGCAACTGTGCAGACCCAGTGAGGCCACACAAGGCGGCTGGGTGACCAGGTGGTCCCACATTTGTGCATGCAGACAGTGCAGGCAGAGGGGAAGTGGCGGAAGGGACTGAATCCAGGAGAGAGCAGAGCAGGCACCATTGTTCCCTCTCAGACCCCGCCCCCACATACAGCGTCACAACCCAGCAACTGGGCTGCCCCTCACTGGGGAGCGCCAGAGGCTCCACTCCTCATTACGTAACAGCACGCTAGCGTGCCCAGATAATCCAGGTGAAGGGGAAGCGGCGGAAAGGGCTGGAGTCTAGGAGAGAACGGAGCAGGCGCCATTGTTCCCTCTCAGACCCCGCCCCCACATGCAGCGTCCCAACTAGGCGACTGGGCTGCCCTGCCCTGAGGAACACCTAAGGCTCCACCCCTCACTACGTAATAACCTCGACCAGACTAAAATCAAAACAAAACAAACAAACAAAAAAAAACCACCAAAAGTGGCTCAAACCGGAAAACAAATAAAAGCCCCAGAGCCAATTCCTCTAAGCAGTGAAGAGATAGCCAACCTATCAGATGCACAGTTCAAAGCACTGGTCATCAAGATGCTCACAGGATTGGTTGATTTTGCTCACAAACTAGATGGAAAAATGCAGGCTACAATACGTGAAATGAAGGAAGATGCATGGGGAACTGATAGAGATGGAAGGAAAACTAAGACTCAAATCAATAAAGTGGACCAGAAAGAAGAAACTAACAACCAAACAGAAAAGCAGGAAGAAACAAGAATTCAAAAAAATGAGGAGAGGCTTAGGAACCTCCGGGACATCGTTAAACATCCCAACATCTGAATTATAGGGGTCCCAGAAGGGGAAGAAGAAGAGCAACAAGTGGAAAACTTATTTGAACAAATAATAAAGAAAAACTTCCCCAATCTGGCAAAGGAAATAGACTACCAGGATGTCCAGGAAGCTCAGAGAGTCCCAAAGAAGTTGGACCCAAGGAGGAACACACCAAGGCACATTGTAATTTCATTAGCCAAGATTAAAATGAAGCAGAGAATTTTAGAAACAGCAAGGGATAAGGGACAGTCACCTACAAGGGAGTTCCCATCAGACTGTCAGCTGATTTCTCAAAAGAGACCTTCCAGGCAAGAAGGGGCTGGAAAGAAATATTTGAAATCTTGAAAAGCAGGGACCTACAACCAAAATTGCTCTATCCAGCAAAGCTGTCATTTAGAATGGATGGACAGATAAAGTGCTTCTCAGATAAGGTCAAGTTGAAGAAGTTCATCATCACCAAGCCCTTATTATATGAAATGTTAAAGGGACTTATCTAAGAAAAAGAAGATAAAAATATGACAGTGAAAAGACAGCAAACTCACAGCTATTAAGAACCACACCTAAAACAAAAGCAAACAGCTAGAACAGAAACAGAACCACAGAAATGGAGATCATATGGAGGGTTAGCAACAGGGGTGTGGGAGGAGGAGAGGGGGGGAAAAGGTACAGAGAATGAGTAGCATAGATAGTGGGTAGAAAATAGACGGGGAGGGCAAGAATAGTATGGGAAATGTAGAAGCTAAAGAACTTATGACACATGGACATGAACTAAAGGGAGGAATGTGGGTGAGAGAGGGTGTGTAGGGTGGAGGGGAATGATGGGGGAGAAATGGGACAACTGTAATAGCATAATCAATAAAATATATTAAATAAATAAATAAATAAATAAATAAATAAAATTCCTATGATGATAAAAAATAAAATAAAAAAAGAATATAATCTGCAATCATGAATAAAACATTCAAGGTTCTATCCCAGTGTTTAGTGGGCCCTCCAGAAAGTTTGTCAAAAGATTATTTCATTCCAAAACAAGTTGTAAGTCATGGCCAGTTGTGTTGAAGTTAGAAAAATGGAGCCATGCCTGTGGCACCATGGACAGGTGATGCTGGTGCCCAGGTCTCCCATTCAGGGCAGGGCACAGCTGTCTAATGATAAGTACTAGGGCCCAGGAGGCCTTGAGATGTGATTAACCTAGATGGAGAGTTAGGCAGCACCCCACCCCCATGATACAGAGATCCCCTTGGTCACATGCATTATGAATTCTGGAGGTTTTGAGTGTTGCTCATCACTCTTTTACACAAAGAAGAATAATAGTCTCGATAAAGAAACCACAAAAATAACTTCCAAGACCTCGGCTTTATCTGTAAGACAGTGTTGTTATTAGTTGTGCTCTGTACCTGAGCAAAAGGAGAGCATTCTAAGTCAGGGGAAAGCATGTGCCTGCTGTGTGGCAGATGAGAATGTCATGAGGCTTAGGTTTGGCAGACAAGTGTGATATGCAGAACTCAGTGGCCCTGAAAGGGCAGGGCTGAAATATCAGATGTGTGGCAGCATGGCGTCTTCTCTATGCAGATGGGACAAGGGCTGGAATCAGAGAAAGACGTCTCTGCTGTAGTTGTGCACATTCACAGGAAGATAAGAGAAGCCGCATGTTATGATTGCTGGGTAAGATCCAGGTCACCAGTTAAACTAGAATGTCAGATAAACAGTGAATACATTTGCAATTTTAGCATGTTGGGTACAATATTTGAGAATATTAACAGTACAAAAGCATAACTTGTTTATCTGGCATTCAAATTTAAGTAGGTATCCTGTATTTTTGTTTGCTAAATCTATAGGACAGGGACTGAGAGGCGAGGGTGGAAGAGGGACAGAGGCGTGGCGAAGACATAGGAAATACTTTTATTGCCCTCAGCAGTATCCAGCCCAGAAGAGAAAATTATACACACTCTCATACAAACACACACACACCACCACTATAATAAAATCAACATTAAAGAAAAGTCCAGGCCAAATGGTATTACTCTGACCAGGGCTTCAGAAAAGGGATCTATCTATTACCAGGAAATGAAAGATGACCTGAGCTTCACCTACAGAGAGAGCATTTGAAGTAGTGAGAACTCCAAAAGAAAGAATGTACAGTTATGCAAGCATATTATAATGAAAGGCCTTAAGAATACCTAAGATGACTAAAAAGGGGATTATGTTGAGAAGCAGAAAGACAACAAAAATGGCTTAACAAGCCACAGCATTAAGCACAAAGCACCTTGAAGTGGAACATGATTGGGTTACATAGGCTAGCATCACAGCATCTTCTTGAACAGGGAGTAATGACTGCATCCTTGCTTTGCCGTAGAAGATAAATAGGACTATTATTAGCTCTATTTTTGGACACAGAATTTGAAGTCTGTGTGTACCTAAATTTACACAGGGAAAATGAACAAAGCTAAGACATGGACCCAAACAAGTCCTCTGAGTTCATATCCCTTACACTTTCACCTAAGTTTCATACAGCCAGTTATCAGAATAGCAGACTAGATAAATAGGTATTTTCAATAAATATCGAGCCTATTGTAACAATTGCATCCATCTACTCATTTAACAAATTGATCATCTAGTATGTGCCAATAACTACTTTATGGTTTTTCATCAAAATAAACTGTTCCAAAGCTTAAATGTACTTTTACAGTTGTGAAGAACTCACTATATAACTGATGAAAAACGCTGGACATGTATTCAAATTGCTCTCCCAATTTTCAGTGAGAAAGGTGTGGGACATTGTCCAGTGAGTTGCATCTTACAATAGATGGATGCAAAATATTATTTATGTCTCATTTAATTGGATTTTCCTGGCTCCTGGCAAAAGAGTTCCAGGTGTAGGTAATTAGAAAATTCTCATTGAATGAATCATTGTTGTAGCTTTCTTCTTTCCTCTTTTGACTGAGAGTGTGTCATTTCATTAAGTAGTAAGATTTATACAAACTTGAATAGCTGCCTACCTTTTTACAAAAGACAAAGGTAAATGTCATGTTTAATTATAGTACTTAATCTTAATTTAATATACATATATGCACACATTCATCCACAATATTTTATTTCTACTTCAGTTTTAATGTTGATGGTTTTGTTTGCCTGTGTTTCTATAGATATACGGCTAATAAATTGCATCAAATTTCTTTGGGAATACACAGAATAAATTATATATTACCATAATAATGTTAAATTTTACTCTCTGTATGACCTTAATCTGCAAAGTAAGGCAGAATGTTGCATTTTTGTGAAGATTAATAAACATATTATAGGTCAAAAATAGACACAAATGTGTGTGTGTATGTGTATATGCATTGAAATGTTAAATATAGTTATTCAGGTTTTTTTCATCTCTGCTAAAGCAAAAGCTGCACCTGCTGGCCTGGCTCTTTGGCCTCTCTTTCACGTAGCGGATGAAGTCTTCTGGGATAAACCACTTCATACTTCTTTCCTCCAGGGAAATCCTTTAGGGCAGTTACTGGAAAAAAAAAAAAAGAAGAAGAAGAAGAAGAAGTAAGAGAGAAGCTTTAGCTGAGCAGAACCGCAGCAGGCTGGCTGGAAATGCCCCCGCACTTGAGCACTTCTGAGGAAGAGTGCCACATGCAGGGAGTCGTCCTGTCAGAGAGCGACTGAAGCCCGGGCACCAAAGAGGTCCTCAACTCAGAGACCCGTTCCTCCTTGCAAATCTTTACTTTAACCAATAGGTGCAAATGTTCCCCCACCGGTTTATTTTTTAAAATTTCATTTATTTGTTTTTCAAGAGAGGAGAAGGGAGGGAGAAAGAGAGGGAGAGAAAGTTCAGTGTGCGACAGAAACATCCATTGGCTGCCTCTCGCACACCCCCAGGTGGGGACCTGGCCTGCACCCCTGGCTTCTGCCCAGGAGTTGAACCGGGAACCTTTCAGTTCACAGGCCAGCACTCAATCCGCTGAGCCGCACCAGCCAGGGAGGCCCTACTGAAAATATTTCTTTGGCAATTTCCCACTTCTCTTTGCTGTCTTGGATCCCCTGCAGAGGAATGGAGCAGGCACTGTATGTAGAGAGAAGCCAGCAGAGAAGGCAGGAGGCAAACGAGCCCTCTATGAAAAGTCAGTGGCAGAGTAGTTGAGTTGAAGCACTCTCAAAACTACACAGTGTCAGATTCTAATATATTTTCCTTGGGTTTTCCAATAGCAGTGTTTTACACTAACAAAGCAAAGGCTCCAATACCAGCTCCACAGAACGAGCTGGCTTTTTGCAGTACAGACAAACCTGCATATAACATGTAAAACATATTTTTTAAACATTCGAGAAGCAGGCAATTGGAACACTATCACAGTTCAGGAAGGAAATTTCTGAGCCTGCTATTATATCAAAAGAGAATTGAAAAGTTATCTCATCCAACCTCCTATCTGCCACTTGGAGTCTCATCTCAACACTATATCCAGAAGTTATTTTTGAGGGAAACTCAGTTTTTCTAAACTGAGGCATGGTCCAGCACCTGTTCTGTGTGGACTGAAGCCAGAGGAAATGTCAGCAGACCTGCTCTCCGGCTGCTGAAGAGGCTGCTGGTCCACAAGAATGCAGATGCAGCCGGAACCAGGGCTCAACCCAATGACTGACAGACACGCTGTGTAGACTAGAAGGTTCTCCAAAGGTGGCCCTAGCTCACTGCAGCACTCAAACCTACTTTCTATGATAGAAGAAATTTGTTATTATGGTTGACCTTTTAACAAGTAGAACTGAGTATTTTTGTTAGTTCCCTTGTATGACTGTACAATTATCCCTATAGGCTCCAAAGAATAAATATTTATTTAAAAATTTTTTCTTTATAAGCAAAAAACAGAAGTTTTCAAAATTCCTAGTGATGTCAATTTTCTTTTATCATTTTAGGATATCTTTATTTCATTTGATCACTCAGAACCATTTAACCTAACTTTGAAAGATTTTTTTAAAGTGATTAATTGTCTAAAAACCCATTGGATCAAAATGGGGTGTTAAATTGAGGAAATAGCTTTCCATTCAGTGGCTTGAGATTTCAAAAACACTTAAAGCCATGACGGCAACATTAGAATACCTTGACTTTGAGTTTAGTCGGGGTTTTTAATTATTTGAAAAGAGAGGGCAGATTAAATGTTTTCTGGCCAGTTCAAGTAGTCTATGATGTTATGCCAATGAATACAGAATCCCATATAATATCCTCAAAGAGGTAATGGTCATTGGATAAAGTTCTAATCTCTCATGATAAAATAAGTCTCATCACATAAGCACACTTCCAGAACATCACAAGTTCCTTCAGGCACTTGCTGTTACAGAGATAATCACTGGCCATCTTTTATTTCTAAACAGTTAGTTTTGGATAAAATAAAATAATAACATTAGTTATAAACAATTGTGATAGCAGAGTTTCAAAAGCCTAAGAAAACACATTTAATCGATTATTGTCTTTCCACTGAGTGAAAATTTTTGTACTTATCACAATTATTGCAAAATAATATGCTGAGGTAAGAAACATACTCCTGCCAGAAATTAACTAACAATATCAACACAGTTCTCTACAGCCTCCTGTAACTCTGCGACACTGACAAGCACGGCACCACGAGGCGCCCCTGCTGGCTGGCTGGGGGACTGGGTCCAGTCAGTGCAGTCAGTCCCTTTAATACAGAGCTCCCAAAGCCATATAGTCACCAAAGTTGCAAACAGAGTAACCCTTTTATTTTTTTTTAAGAATTTATTTATTTATTTATTTATTTATTTATTTATTTATTTATTTATTTTTAGAGAGGGGAAGGAGGGAGAAAGAGAGAGAGAGAACATCAATGTGTGGTTGCCTCTCACATGGCCCCCACTGGGGACCTGCCCCGCAAACCAGGCATGTGCCCTGACTGGGAATTGAACCGGTGACCCTTTGGTTCACAGCCCGTGCTCAATCCAATGAGCTAAGTCAGCCAGGGCCCCAGAGTAACCCTTTTAAAAATACTGTATGAGAACAATTGTTTTCATCCATAATACACATTCTGATAGGAAATATTATCTAAGCTGCCCTCAGGTCATAAAATAATACCTACCCAACTGATTCTTTTTATAAAAACATAAAGCTATAATAACACACACACATTCCCATTCAGAAGTGGTAAGAACAGGTCAATCTGACCAACACAGGTATTCTTTGGTAGACACACTGATCTCCATGCTTCTAGTCAGTATATAAATTCTAATGTTTCATAAAATCTGAAATTGCCAGCTGACTCTCAAATGTGGAGTTGAAATACATAAATAGTGAAGAAATTTTCACCTTTTTGAGGGTGGAACATTTCCAAATGGCAAGCAAAATAAATCAATAAATAGCATAAACCAGAATATACATTTTTAAAGTCTTTGGCAACCTCTCACTTTCTTCAGCTTGAAACGAATGATTTCTAGCTCTTCCCAAACTCTGGAAACATAGTACATTCTCTAAAGAAAACAGACCAACTTTCCCTTCATGGCCCTTCTTTTTCTGAACTCAGGAAGGCCCCTGAGCCAGCGCGGTTTGAGACATAACAAATTACAGGGCAGTTAGAGAGGTGCAGCACACCATGATACTGTTTGGCTCATTCACCCTCGCCGCCGATGCTCCCTTGCTACACAGGCTGATTATTCTGAAGCCTGTGGAACAAACACAACTAACTGCCATCCAGGGAATATACAAATTCCAGCCGTAACACAATGCATTTCTACTAATTTGTTGTTAATGCCTGCTTCCTCTCTCCTGCAGAACTCACATACTGGATTAGTTTGGACTAGCAAAACTAGATGAAAATAAAAAGAAATCTGTTATTTTGGTTTGGATTAGATAATTACTTTTATGTTTATTAGTTGTTAAGAAGTTAAAAGTTGTTGACAAGATTAATATAACAGACATTGACCTGGATTACTTTGATCAAGTAATAACCCAATGCTTTAGAAAATAAAATTGGTCAAGTATTTATTTCTAAATTAGTCATACTTATTATCACCAGAAATGAAAGAACTAAGTATGAAAATGTGAACTCAAAAGGACAGGGCAAGCCAACTGGTCTGAATAATAATAGCAAATGCTCTCCAAAGCCTTCCACGCAGCAACGGAGAGTCAAATCCACTGACTCTTTACCACTCTAAAAATGACAAGGTGAGTTTTGATGAATTTCACTTTCTGGCTCAAGATTCATATTCATTATTTAAATTATGCTGAATGAAATCTTCTATTTGATTTCCATCTTCTCAGATCATATATGTAAATATTGATTAAGGACATCTCTTTGCCTCTTATTTACATTGAGTGTTTATATCAGTCAATGCCCACCCCGCCCCAGAAAAAGAAAAAACACAGCAGATTAAAACCTACCCAACTAGTTAGTAAACTTTGTTAAACAAAAATATTTGGAAAAGATGAAAAGCAAGCAACTCACTGATGTGTTTCGTAGAACCCAAAAAAGAGCTGAACACCTACCTGGGGCCAAAGGCAGGAAACAAGTGGCCACTAGCAGAAGGCCTTGCAACAACATCCTGGGCTACCCGAGGAGCGTGGTGTCCGTCTGTCTCACTCAAACAGACCAGCACCGCTTGGTCTTCTGCTGCCACTTGTCAAGTGAGACAGAGTGAAACTCCCAGGCTCATTCTTGTCTCTGCTTCAGGAAGTGTTTAGTGAAGGTGTTGCACAACCTGGAAGCCGTGGTCCTGAAACAATGGCACCGGCAGGTGGAAGTTCTCACTGCCTCCCAGTGCGAAGATTCCTTTACCATAAGCTATGGTTTTTCTTTTCTTCTCCCCACTCAGAAGCAGTGCATTTCCAACATATTGCTATAGTCCAATAAGCTATCATGAGATAACAGCTTCAGTATCTTGATAAATGTGTGTATTTATTATGATCTGGAGGCAGGTAAGGGCGTTCCTGCTTTGAAGCCATATTTCAGATTGCATGATTCCTGTGTTATAAATTCTGAAATATTGGGAACCCCTCTTTAAATACACGCCTGATACCATTTTAAATGCATGATATATAGTGTCACTAATTCTAACAAACACTTTTTTGAATTAGGTCTCAGCTCTCCAAATTTCAGATGAGGAAACTGAAGCCCAGAGGTGTAAAGAAAACTGTCCAGGGGGCTCCAGGGATGAGTGAAGATTGTTTGTGGTAGTGTTCACCAGCAGGGGGCGTCCAGATCTTAGCCTCACCCTGCAAGGAGCAGTTCATGAGGAAATGATTGTCAGAAAGAGAACGCCATTCAGGAGTGCCGCCAGGGAGAGATTGACAGTGAAAGGATCCCACAGAATCAAACAGGAGGCAGATAAATAAAGATTATTGGACCAGGGAGGATCTAGTCTTTTGGTTGGTACTGCCTTTTTGTTGGTGATTTGGGAGGCATTTCTTGGAGATGAGAATCTATAATACAACATGATACTTTCTCTTGGTTTTCTTCTGGGTGCACACTTCAAAAAAAAAAAAAAAACTACTGTAATGATAGACACAGATAAACAGGGTGGGGAGATATTCACCTTTTTTTTTTTTTTTTTTTTAACTGGTAGGTGGGCCCTCCTTCCCAAGAGTAGGTGGATCTAAAACGTGGGAGTGAGAGGACAGGGAAGAAGGACCCAGTTATGGGTAGTTTTCGAAGATGCATAGTTTGGGTCTGAATGCAGTAATATAATTGTCCTGCTGTGTTTTCTGTATATTTATTTCATTTAAGGCCTTCCAAATATCTTCAAACGTGATTACTTAGAACTACTGAATTATACGAATGAGAGACGACTGGAACTCTGCCTGAGGTGGGTTATTCCCGGAGCACCAGGATGACTTCGCTGTGTCTCTGTCTCGCAGCCAGGACCATAAGAGCTCTACTTCCTACTACTGTACTCACCGAGGGCAGAAGAGGGATTGCACACATGGAAGATGGTTTCTTTCCTCAAAAGGTCTTCACAAAAAAATCTCTTTTGAGCCCAGAATTCTCACTATTCTTTCTGCTTTCCATTTTGATTCTTTTTTAAAAAAATGCCACGAAGGAAGAAGAGGGAGTGGTAATTAGTGCCAAATGCTGGAAATAGGAGGAAAGGGTGATCCAGTCACCACATCTTGGCCCCACTCAGGCCAAGGGGATGCAAGCAAGGTGTTCTTCAGTGGGACCGAAGGGAACGGCATTGACTGGGTGGTTCAAATGTGCCAGTTTCTTTATGTTACCATGTAACAGTCTTCACCCCAACTCTAAGAAAGTAGTGTTATTGAAACCAAAGACAACAGACCTTTTTGGTCATATGTGACTAATCTTGGGACCATTGGGTATAGGATCTTTAATATTTGTTTTTATTTAGTTAAATATTTATAAACTGCCATGCTCATACACTTGCTCCTGGAATGGACGGAGAGGGGGGAACCACTCCTTCAATCCAAAGATAGCTACAGAGTCATTGACAACTGAGGCACTGCTTCCGTTTGCCTGAACCCAGTGGTGCACTGCAGAGAGGGGACACAGACTAAATGCTTCCCATGCTGCTAAAGGAATGTGTCGTGGGGTTTAAGAAACTCGGGTTTTAACATGGCCAAAGACATCCCTTCTCTCTGCTCTGTACATACTGAAAACTTGTATATTATTGAAAACATATTGTTCACACCTCTGTCCCCACTTTGGGTGATGGAAGAAACAAAAGTCACCTCCAGAAGAAGAAGACTTGCCATTGTCACATTCAAAATTTAAACCTCATTCATATTTGAATATATAATTCAATCACTGAGAATGATTCTAAAAATTATCTAAAATGTAAAATAGTTTCATGCATCAATATGTTAAGCACACTATGTATAAAAGATAAAACTAAAATTAAATATTCAAAAATAAGATGGGTATTTAATCTACTACATACCTACTCAATGAAATATTAAGCCAACATTTAAAATTGCCTGTACAATGAATTTTAATATTATGGGAAAGCTTTATATAATGATATTAGGACAGAAATAAAGCAACAAAGTTATATATGAAGTGATCAAAATTAAATAAGAATGTCAAAACTATTCACAGTAAAGTACAAAAATAAGAAAAAATTCCAAAATATTTAGAGAGGACTTTTTTTTTCTTTTGTGCTGGAAAGATATGTTTTTACCCCTTTTCTTTCTCTTTTTAAAACTTAATTTTTAAGTAGTAGTTAGCATTACTTGTATAATTTTTAAATTATGAAAAATAAAGACAAAAGTATATATATTTTTTTCCAAAATTATTGACTGGCCTTCCTTTTCTTAAACTGAGTTCTCCTTTAAGATATGTATTAGTCCTCCTTGCTCCCCAGGCCCCCACCATAGTGCTTAGAAAATAGTAGCTACTGAATATGTCTGCACATTGAATTAACGATTGAAAGAGGGCCACTCTTTAAAAAACAAGCAGAGCCTCTGAACCGCAAGACATGAACAACTGAGTTTTAGAAGAAAAGAAGGAAAAAGAGCTGTTCGTCTTTTAAAGCCAAGACAAAAAGACTTAGGATTTCCTATTCTAACTTATCATGTTCTCACCTGTGGTAAGTAGATAGTGGGACACAAAGGAAGGAAGGCTATTTGCTTTTAAGCTTGGTAAATACATTTTTACACAGGAAAGCTGAGAGATTTTATCATCTTTCAGGTGTTATATTTACATAAGATTGTACTTTCTTGCTTAGTTGTTAATTTTATTATTAGCCAATGACCCCTTTGCCCATGAATTACTACCTATGTGCTTAAGACATGCTACATTCCATTAGGTTCTTTATAACATGAAGTGGTCTTTCTCTTCATTGTACATTTATATTAAATGCAATAGGTCATCAGCAGAGATTTATTCAGTCCAACCAAACTGATCCATCATCTACATGACCTAATGTACTTAATTAGCAGACAAGGGCTGGTGGAGCACTCTGCCTTCCAGGGAGAATGAGGGTGGACTTTGCATAGTCTGATAGTTGTAATTCCCACCTTTTCTGTTTCCTCTTTCCCATTCTCTTCCTGGTATAAGAACTAAATTAAGACCCAATGTTATGTGTGCCTTTACATCTGCAGGGAACTGAGAGGGCCTGCATTGGCCTAACGACAAGTTTCTCTCCCTACTCTGCTCCGACCAGTAAGGTCCCCTAGTCATACACCTGTCCTTATCACAAGTCCTGCTTATCTCTGAATAGTGAGCTTCACTTTCCTGCCAACCTGCAGAGTTACTCAAACAAGCCAAGTACACACTCCCATGGGGAGCAGGGACATCTCACTCCCTTGCTGCTACTAAGTTTGCTTCCCACTGCCCCTGGTCATTCACTCTGCTCCCAAGTGCAACCCTTCTGTGTTTCGGCATGGTGTGAGCATTCTGCAGCCCTGGGCCATGAGTATATGTGACATAAACTGTTGTTGACGGCACCTTTCCAGTGGCAGGCGTGTGTTCAGCCATACCCATAACCTTAGAGTCAGAATCTGTGCCTCACCGATGGAATAATAGAAAGCAAGTAAGACACCCCAGCACACACACCTCCAGGAGCAGTTACATGTCCTCGGGAAGCATTCTGTTTATATCCACTTGGACTTACTATGTTGATTTCACAGTGAAACTCCCACAGGGAGGTTGCATTCCTCTTATTTATAATCAGGACTAGAAAAAGGTTTCCTGTTTACTCCTGTGATCTGCCTACACATGAAAATCCAGGCTGACTGAAAATCTTCACCATCTCAGTTAAACTCAGCTTCATCTGCATTACAATGACCTTTCTGGCTGTACAGGACCTGCACCTCGATACTCTGCACTCAGCAGTCCATCCTTTCCGGTCACTGAGCTTGTCTTCGTGCTCACTCTACTCTCTTGGCTGCACTGTGTCACTCCATAGTCCCTGTGTCAGGCATGTACTTACCTCAGCACGTGCTTTGACTGTTTCTCCTGCCTGAAGTGCTCTTCCCTCAGCTACCTACCTGAAGGGTGAACTACTTCTAGCATTTGGTCTAAGACCACCATCTCAATGAGAAGTAACCTGGTCAGAAATTTCTATTTTTCTCTTCTCTAGCATAACCTATAACTTCCTGTTTTGTTTTTCTTTATTGCACACGTCACATACTAGTGTTCTACATTATACAGGGGTGGGCAAAAGGAGGCTTACAGTTGTGAGTATGAAAAACAGTTTACTCTTGTGTTATTGTTTATTATTGTATTATTTATTTGTATTATTTGCCTCATTATTATTATTGTTATTACTTTGTATTATTACTTAGGATTAATCTTTTAGGTAATGATGGCTGGTAATTTAACCTACTTTTGCCCACCTCTGTATATTTATTTATTTATTTTTATAGTCTGTCTCTTACCAGTTGGATGTAAGTACCAGGAGGGCAAGTGATTATCCAATGATGTGTCTCCAGCATCTAGAACTGTGTTTGTTTCAGAGTAGGCACCCAATACATGTTTGGTAATTTTGTCACATGAATGAATTTAAAGACTTTAACAAAATTTTGTAGCAAAAATTGTTCTATTTATTAACATAAAATTCTGATATGTGTGTGTATATATATTTTATATATATATAATATATATATGAGCTTCTAGTGATCTGTGTTAGCCCATATAGCACACTATCAGCAGGAAAACTATTACATTCTATACACCCTTCCCCTCTGGGACCATTCGACAGCTCCTACAGGTTTACATAGTTGAGAGAATGTCATGCCTTTTCGGGATATTATGAGAGAGTGAGAAGTGGATTCTGATTGTCCTGTTCTAGCAATTGTCCTGTCACTGGGTGGAAACTCATCCATAATACAGAATTATTTTTACAGTCTCTGAGCCTTTCCTAGACAGTAACAGCGCCCCATATAGGGCACCAAGGTTCTGAGTTCACATCGACTTGCTTTGCTTTTTTCACATTGGCTCCTTCGTGCCAAGGTAGCTACAGCTATAGAGGGAGTGACAGCTATGCACTGCTTCAAACCTACCGTGTCACTCAAACTCAAGCCCTTGTCTAGAGCCCAGTCCTCCAGCTTGTATTCCCTTTCCCACAGGCTATTTAATTCCTGTCTTTACTCATCATACTCTGAAGTATTCCCTGAATTGCCTCACAAAATTGTGGAAGCAGGCAAATCTGAAATCTGTAGAGTGGGACAGCAGGCTGAAAATCCAGAAGAGTTCATGTTGCAGCTCAAGTCCAAGGCCACCCACTGGCAGAATACCCTCTTTCTCAGGGAAGGTTGATTTTTCTTCTGTTGAATCCCTCAACTAACTGAATGAAGCCCACACTGTTATTAACCCCAGCAAGGATGCTGCTGAATGCATCCAGTATCTGAGCTACAGAGTGACTACTCTGCTTGGAAGAATCCTTAGTGGGCCTTCTAGCCAAACCCACTTAGTTTCCTAGTAAGAAAGGTGAGATCAAGCAAGGCCAAGTAACTTTTTAAAAAATTCCCACTATCAGTTAATGCCAAAGCAGGAAATATACTCGGTACTTCTGTCTCTTAATCCCATGCTTTTGTTGTTGTTGCAAAACTCTGATTCAGTTATAGTATTTCCAATGTGTGAATTTAGGCAGAAATGGACCATATCCAGGGCATGAGACTTGTCAGTGTAGACTGAGAGAAATTGGCACCCCTCAACAGTGCAATAAATAGAGGATTTGAGAGCCTTGTCTTTGGAGGTAAAGTTAATGTAAAAAAAAAACAAAAACAAAAAAAAAACCCACTATACAATTTAGAGGTTCATCCTACAAAACAAATTTCTCCAAAGCCATCTGTCCTTACCATTTCTGGATGGGAAAGAGAAATGGAACATGCCATGTTTGCACACAGAGGATGTGGTTGTTATCAGATAACAAAGTGAGTCACGATTAACTTGTACTTCTCTGTATCACTTTTCCCTAAAGCATGATCTCAGAGTGAATGGTGTGTGGCTTCCCATCTTCACACACCCTGTGTGCACACGAGTCATGGTTCTGAGCCCTTTGCTGTTGCTCTAGCTTTGTCTCAGCCTGCTAATGTTTGCTTCAAGTAAATGTTAGATGGCATTTTGTGCAAACATGATCTTTTAGACCAGAATTAGGCATCCAGGAGACATCAGGTAGGTAATTTGAGCTCAAGTTTCCAAGAAACCTTAGTTTTACTCTGTTCCAGACTAATAATCTGCGCTGTCACCCTGTGGTATGCCTAGTCCAGTCTTGTAATGGAGATTTTTTTGTTCTGTTCCAGAAAGGACACTTGAAGTCTTGGAGCAAAAGCGTTTCGTCAGCCCTGACTGGTGGGGCTCAGTGAATTGGGTGTCATCCTGCAAAGTAAAAGGTTGCTGATTCAATTCCTGGTTAGGGCACATACATGAGTTGTGGGCTCAGTCATGCTTCCTCCTTCCCTTTCCCCATCTCTTCTGCTCTTTCTAAAAATAAAGAAATATTTTTTTTAAAAAAGCTTTTATTCAGTTGAACGGTATTTATTTTGGCAAAATTGGAAACAAAGCAGTGCACATAGAGGCATAAATTCAGCTACAAGAGATATTTCAGCACCTACAATACAAGTAGAAGTAGCTTTTCTAAGGTGTTCTGCAATATGTTCTTAGAAACACAATTATTTTTTTTTAAGTATTGAGTTGTTTCCACCAAAAAGTGTTCACTTAATGCACTGAATGCACAGTTAAGCTCTGACAGATAGGTTTTGTTTACCCTAATACTTATCACAAACTTTAATACATTATGGTGCCTGATGACATGCCAAAATAGGATACAGAATTGCCAGAAGATATTTGATAACAGGGATATTTTTGGAGGAAGAGTGCTAGTTATCTTTTGCTGCATAGCATACCACTCCACACTCTAATACTTACACAACAATCATATATGACTGCTGTTACCTCACACATTTCTGCGATTTGCCTGAGCTAGCCAATTCTTGCTGGGGTCTTACAGGCAATTGCAGCCTCACAGTGGCTGGGTCTTGGAATACCTAAAGGCTCATTCTTGCACATATCTGGAGATTAGCTTTGGCTGTTGCCCAAGACGCAAGCCTGGCATCAGCTGGGCCACTCTCATAGGGTCTCACCACATGCTCTGGATATCCCTTCACTCAGAACTTTTCTATGAATTCTAAGAGCAAGTGTCCAAAGAGAGACCAAGGTGGAAGGCGTGTTAATACCTAGCCTCAAAAACCATGCAGCATCATTTACACCACACTTTATTCATTAGAATCAAGTTACTAAGAAGACAGAATTAGATACCTTTTCATGGAAGGAACATCAAGAAATTTGAGGACAGGTTTCAACACCACCACATTATTTAAGGTAGTGTTTCTCAGAATATAGTTTTGGAAACTCTCTTGTAGATATTTTATAAACTACTGATAGTTTTAGGAAGAGTCCAAAACATCACAATCCTGGTACTTCACATATCGGTCATTTTAACTGTTATTACAAAGTAGATCTCAGAAAGAGGAAAGCAGCATAGGCTTAGGTGATTTATCACACCTTGTCATTCCATACCACACAAAGGGTAAGTGAATGGTAGTGCTCCTTCCCTATAGACTGAATGGAAAGTTCCCATGAGCTCAGCAAACCAAATAATCCACTTTGACTCCTTTTCCTTCTACCCCAAATCCAGGGAGACCATACAGCTCAGCTTGCCTGGTACAGTCTCAGATTTTGTGATCAGAAACAAAACATGACTATGAGTAAAAGTGAAAAGCTTTTGTATGAGATCAAAGTTGGGTTGTTATTAGCTTAAAATAGACTGTTAAAAGATGACTTACATAAGTCTTGTGGTACCTATAAAACAAAAACCTATAGTAGTATACAAAAGAGAAATAAAAAGTAATTAAATATATCCCTGCAAAAAATCATCAAGTCACAAAGGAAGACAGCAAGAGAGGAAGAAGAGAACAATGAATCAGTCAGAAAAAAAAAATAAACAAAATGACAATACTAAGGCCTTCCCTGTCAATAATTATATTAAATGTAAATGGATTAAGTTCTCCAATGAAAAGGCATATAGTGGCTCAACGGAATTAAAAAAAAAAAAAAAAAAAAAAAAAAGACCCAACTACATACTGTCTCCAGAAACCTCACTTCAGGTTTAAGGACACAAATAGACTGGAAAAAATAATGAAAAAATATATTCTATGAAAACGGAAAAGAGATCAGGGATAGCTATATTTATATCAGAGAGGATAGAA
The DNA here is from genome assembly GCA_039655065.1 of Glossophaga mutica. NCBI lineage: Eukaryota > Metazoa > Chordata > Mammalia > Chiroptera > Phyllostomidae > Glossophaga > Glossophaga mutica. Next base: position 61,636,526 of record CM077311.1, read on the forward strand.
GTTAAGTCCAAAAGTGTAACAAGAGACAAAAATGTCATTATATAATGATAAAGGGATCAGCTGATCAAGTGGCTACAATTACAAATATGCACACACCCACACAGAGCACCTATATATAAAGCAAGTACTAACAGGTCTGAAGGGAGAAATAGACAGCATTGCAATAGTAGTAGGACACTGCAAGTACCTGACTTCAACAATGACTAAATCGCTAAAGCCAAAATAAGCAAACATCAGCTGCCCCATTGTATTTTTCCGAATCTCAACAATGGTCTGAAATCTCTTCCCTTTCAAAGGTGATTTTAGTTTGGGGAAAAGCCTGAAGTCACAGGTGCCAAATCTGGGCTGTAGGGGGGCTGAGTCACCTGGGTGATTTGATGTTGTGCCAGAAAACTCTGCATGAGCAGGTACATTGTTGTGATGAAGCTTCCAATCACCACTTGCCCATAGCTGTGACCTTCTGAATCATCAAAATGGTTTCTAAGGAGGGATGTTCAAGCTTAACACAAAATCTGATGCAGATCTGTTGCTCTATTTGCTTGGTCACAGCCACAGAAAATAGAATGGTTCTTGCCCGGGGGTGAGGTAGGGAACGTGGGGAGGTGCTGGTCAAATGGTACAAACTTCTGATCAGAAGATGAATAAATTTTGAGTACCCAATACACAGCATGGAGACTATAATTAAAAATGATGCATTATATAGTTGAAAATTGCTGCATGTCAATCTTAAATGTTCTTTCCACAGAAGACAAAAATTGCAATTATGTGAGATGATGGGGGGTTAACTAATCTTATTGTGGTAATCATTTCACATTACTATATGTATCAAGTCATCATATTGTACACATTAAACTTATATGATGTTATATGCCAATTATATCTCAGTACAGCTATAAAAAATAAAGTTAAAAAATAAAATAAAATAAATTTTAAAAGAATAATAATGGAAGCTAAAAATTGTGAAATAATAGCTTTAGGTTGCTGAGAAGAAAACAGGTATAAATCTACAACTGCATAACAAAAATATGATCTTTAAAAAGGAAAAATAAAAATAATTTTATTCAGAAAAAATAAAAATAATTTTCTAACAATGTAGAAGCTGACAGGGTATGTTTCAATAAGAAAGAAAATTATCAAGGAAAGATTTTTAGATATAAGAAGAAATGCTAATATAAAAAGTTGCAAATATGTAAATCTAAATAATTACTGACCATTAATTTTGACAATAATATCTCATATGTGGAGTAAGAAAACAGTCTAAAGCTAAAAACCAAAAAAATAATGGCATCTCGGCCAGGAGGGAATATATGCAATTCTTAAGTTTATGCAATTCAACTACTGGACAGTCCTTGTATTACTGCGGTGTAACCGAACACAGGTCCGGCTGCCTGACACTATGAAAGCCAGACTCAAGAGGCAGGTGCTGATGTAAAGGAAAGTGGTTTGTTTTCAGAGCTGGCCACCTGAAAGATGGGGGACTCATGTCTCAAAGGTGTTTATAAGGAGGGAGAGGGAAACAGAACAAAGAAATCAAAGGAGGGGATTGAGAAGTTCTCTCCATGCAGATGAGCACAGTCCATTCCAATAAGGCAAGTGACAGTCCAGTATGCTTCATCTCTGGCTTCTTGGCATCCTGACTTCACATCATCTGGGCTCCATGGTTGAAGGTCAGCAAATCTCCTGGGGGATGCCTAAAGGGCTGAGTTGATATCTTTTCAAGTTAGTTCCTAGGATTCTTGCACAAACATGCTGCTCATCTGCAAACTTCATATCAGTCAGAGTCAGCACTCACAGAAACAAGGTCAGAAGACTGGTGGGTGGGTTACAATTCCCCACCATTACAGTGTTCCACTGCAATGAGGAGATGAATAAATATGTTTATTAATTTTATAATTTTATGTAAATATCCTTATTAAAATATAAAGATATCCCCTATAAAAATAAAATTAGAATGAATATATATCAAATTAATGTAGAAAATAGTTAAATTAGGAAACAAACAAACATAACTAATTGTAAGTAAATCAAGATGGGAGGAAAATGAACAAAACAACAATAAAGAGTAAGCACATGAGCCCCGGCTGGTGTGGCTCAGTGGACTGAGTGCTGGCCTGTGAACCAAAGGGTTACAGTTCAATACCCAGTCAGGGCACATGCCTGGGTTGCAGGCCAGATCCCCAATTGGGGGTGCACAAGAGGCAACCACACAAAAATAATCTTTTTAAAAAAAAAGAGTAAGTGCATGAGTTAAAGTAGAAATATATACAAATACATTGTCCATCACAAAAATTTAAAATAATAGATTATTCAGATATGTCATAAATAATAAAAATCCAACTATGTGATATTAATGAAAGGCAACTTGTAACATAAGTTAGCAAAACATGAGAATAGGAAACTAAGTGAAAGTAGATGGAGAAAATATAATAAGCACTCAAAACCAAATGATGACACAATAGCAGACAAATGGTCTTTAAGGCAAAACATGTTTCTAGAGATACACAAATTCTCTACACATTGATAAAGATTTCAATCTATCAGGTTATATAAAAATTTTTAATTTCATGTTTCTAATAACACAGAGAGACCAAATTGACAAAACAAGGAGAAATTGAGAAATTCATAATCATTTTAGAAGATTTAACACAATTTAGTAATTGATAAATGCAAACAAAAACTGATGTGTACAAAAATTATTTGAACAAAAAAGTCATAAAAATATCTAAAATACATATAATAGGATACTCATATGCAAAACAGTTTCAAATGTTTTCAAACACATACAAAACATTGACAAAAATTGACTACATATTAGGTAATAAAGTAAGAATTTAAAATTTTCAAAAATGTTGTTTTGTGCAGGTTAAGTTTTCAGACCACAGCACAATTAATTTAGAAATCAAAAGGAAATAAAAAAATTAAACTCTTATGAGTGGGAACTTAAGAACAGAGTTATGAATACTGGAACATCAAACAAATACAAATATTAAGAGAAGTTAGAGAATTCTTAGAACTGAATAATGATACAAATGTTACCTAGCACCCATGGACTAAAGTCCATATTCCCTAGGAAGTTCAATGCATGCACACAGGAATAGAACTACATTCCACCTGGATCATTACAGTTGGCGGAAAGAGGAGAATGGCAGAGAGCCGAGGAATGTCAAGTGCTTCCTCTCACACCCCAGCAAATCTGCACCTCAGCTAAATGGCAGAGTGGACAGGTAATCTCTTTATTGGTCACATACTTCACGGTTGAGAATAAAGCTTTTTAATTTTTTTCTTGAAGATAAGCTTCAAAGGGGGAGAAAAAGGCCATGAGAACATTGAGTACCTGAAATGAGAGGGGTTGACTTAACCAGAGTATTGTTAATGAAGGCAGAGTATCATATTACAGAAAGGGGAGGCTGCACAAACCAATGATGAAAGTATCAACTTTACAGTTTTATAGCAGGATTCACTTCCTTTGAAAGTCTAGGTCAATGATTTTTAACTCTTCTTTGGTTCAGAAAACCCTTGGAAAATTTGAAGACTTGACCGCAAGCAAATGAAAAAACAAAACAATAAAAAAAGCCCCACAAAATTTGGCACAGATTTTCATATAGGAAATACTGAGCCCCTGAAGTCCATTCAGAGGTCTGATTTCAAAATCAGTGTCCTGGAAGGAACATGCACTGACTCCTGAAATCGCAGGTAGGCTGCAGTAGTACTGGCAAGGAGGTTGTCCCATCCTTGCTGTGATCGTCACCCCCTCAGGTGACCCAGCCAGGACAGAGCCAGGCCTGGCCTCCCACCAGCCTCCAACATCAGTTTTCTTTGGCAGGAAGACCCAGTTCTCAACAAAGCCAGGGAGCCAGTTCTGGGACATTTCTCCCATTTCCTAGACCAATGTCTTCCTCAAATGCTTTCATTATCTGGTCATGTTCAAAGCCTGGGAAGTTCACCAGGGATAGTGAGGAAGCCAGAAAAGTAGAATAGACTTGGACCTGAAGAGTAGTGTTCTGGCCTCAGAGCAGTAGACTGTGCGACTTCAGGCAATTCACTTGACCTGTCTTCATCTCAGTTTTCTTATCTGTAAAATAATACATACAGTCAGAGAAGACAATTTTTAATTTTACTTTCAGCACTGTGGGTACTTCCAGGAGAAGGCAGCACTAGAAGTGCCACCTGGGTTTGGAGGGTCTGATAGGATAAATATACAGAGAAAGTCAATTGTACATTTTTGGTGAACTTTTATTAAGCCTCCAAAGTGTATCTGGAGCTAGCTTTAAGATTTCCTATACAGAAAGAGACATAGAAAGTTAACTTTAGCCCTGACTGGTGTGGCTCAGTGGGTTGAGCGCATGCAGACTGCGAACCAAAGAGTCGCTGGTTCGATTCCCAGTCAGGGCACATGCCTGGTTGCAAGCCAGGTCCCCAGTTGGGGGCGTGTGAGAGGTAACCACACGTTGATGTTTCTCTCCCTCTCTTCCTCCTTTCCTTCTCCTCTCTCTCTCTAAATAAATAAAATCAATCTTTACATTAAAAGACAAAAACAAAGAGTCACCAGTTCAATTTCCAGTCAAGGCACATGCCTGGGTTGTGGGCCAGGTCCCCAGTAGGGAGACCAAAAGAGGCAACCACACATTGATATATCTCTCCCTCTCTTTCTCCTTTCCCTCTCTCTAAAAATAAATAAATATATTTTTAAAAAAGACAACTTTATTTAGAGAGCTGGGTGCATTATTGTGAGTTGGAATACCTTCTATTTATAATCAATTGTAAAACATCTATTGAAAATAGGTGGGTCACCAAGATATGTTCCACATCTTAATATCTTTGTAGGGCCTTAGACTCAGGTAAGACAAATCAATTTATAAACATTTTTGTTTTGTAAGAATATTTCCACTGTGCCACACTAGAAAATTCTGAGTGCCTGCTTTCTCTTACTTTTCTTAATTTAACTCTTTATGATTCCACAAAACAATAGAGAGAGTTGTGAATATGAAGGTGATTAAAAATAAACTTGTTATGATGGTATTATTTCTTTGTAAATTTTTATATATGTATAAAATTTATATATAAATATATACACATGTAAGTACATACTTATATATAAATTATATTATATGTTGATATATTAAAATAATGTATATAAACAATTTTCTATTAATACATTCATATTCATAAATACTTATATAAAAATAAATGATATAGCAATATTTTCACATTTGTATCTTCACTTAAAATATTTCATCTTGCTGAATAGATACAAAGATTAAGGAAAACATCTTTCTGGTTTATAAGCCTTCATAGAACTTAAACATTTCTTAAACTGTTCCTTTTTTCCAATATTACTTTAAATGATATTTCAATATAATAATTCCTTCCATTGATATAGCTATTTATAATTTTACGAAGTGTTGTTACTAACAAGCCTGCCTTTAATTTGACTTAAGCTCACGGGGTAAATGTTTGGTGGTGAACTCTGAGCTCGGCTGTGCCTGTAAAAGCTAAAAGAGACATTAAAAGTCAAGAAGGATTTGTTTCTTTTTCTTATTTAATCTCTAGAAAAAGTTCCATGCATCATGTGTTAGTCTAGAAAATCAAAGATCAACCTATCAATTTTAAAACTGTTTAAGATTTAAATTGTGCTTTCATAGCCTAGGGTTTCTTATAACTTGTTTCTTTTTTTAACTTTATTTTTATGGTTGACACTATTACAGGTGTCCCCATCCCCCCTACCGCCCGTCCCCACCCAAGCCCGGTCCCCTGCCCCTGGCGGTCACCACACTGCTGCCTGTGCATATACAGTGATCCCTCACCTATGGAGGGAGCTCAGTTCCAGAGACCCCTGCGATAGGTGAAAATCCACGAAGTAGTGGTATTATATTTATTTTATTATTTATATATATTTTAAGGCTTTATAAACCCTTCCTACACTCCTGTAAACATTTCCCACTCTCTTATAAACCTTTCCCACACTCTTATAAATACTTCATATGCTCTTAAACGCTTCCTACACTCTTAAGCCTACATAATTTTAACAATATATAAAATTCTATATGAGTACAGTATACCACAAAATCCCGCAATATAGCGAAAACTCTGTGATACAAAATTGGATATTTTTCTTAAAAAAAAAAAAAACAAAAAACCGCAATACAGTGAAGCCGCAATAAGTGAACCGCAATACAGCGAGGACGACTGTATGTTCTTTGGCTAGTCTTTTCACCGTTTTTCACCCAGCCCCCCTGCCCCCACAGCTGCCAGTCTGTTCCATGTATCCATCACTGTGTTTCAATTTTGTTCATCAGTATTATAGCTTATTTCTGATTTTACTCACTGCTGGCGTAAGCAATACCCCACTCCAGCACATACACTTTTAGCAAATGACAGTATTAAAAAATAACTCCTATCACCGCAGTGAATGGAGAGTATCCATTTACCCATTAAGTATTCTCTGAGGACGTACAAAACATGTTGGCAATAAAAACAAAGAAATTGACTGTCTTGGCCTGCCCACAGGTGCAGGCGTGGCGCTAGTCAGGCCAGTCGCACGACGGAGAAGGCAGCGAGTGCGAAAGCAGCTGCGAGAGGCGGGTAAGAGCAGGGGCCTGGAGCTGAGACACTCCACTCCGGAGTATAATGGAAAGTGCTGAAATTTTATAAAAATGTCTAAAAAAGTAGCTAAAGCTTTACAAGAAACTTTATAAAGTTGGAAGCTAGTTTCCCTAAAATTTATGTCTCTGTAATTCTTGGCTCAAACTCTGACCCGGGGTGCTTCCAGAACCAATTACAGTTTCAACAAAATGAGTCCATGGAACTCTGTTGGTCCTGAATCAATGTTTCTATTTTTTAACTAATTATTGTTATTACTAGTAATAATGGTGTAGTGAAACTACTCAAGCTTCATAAGTGAGCTTATCTCTTGATATTTCTAAAAGAACTCCCAGAATAAAGAGTTAAGGTAAATATTTAGAGTTTGCCAATTACAAAGAAAAAAGATGGAATATAAGAAACACATGGTGGTAATATAGGGTAGAACTGCATGAATTTCTTCTATTAACTTCCTTTTTTCTTTCTGAAGATGCCACAGTTATGCTTGGGTCTTGGGGGGAAAACGTATGAGTGAGCGCAGACTGCTTTTTGTAATCTATCAGCAATCTCCCACTAGCCATTCCATTGGGAGTGGCTTTTCTCAATTAAATCTCAAAAACTGAATGTCTTTGTGAGTTTAGTAAATGTTTATCAATTACCTATACATGGGCAATGTTCTAGGGACTACAGATAAAATGGAAATTAATGGGACATAATCCCTGCTGCCACTTAACATTATAACCTAGAATGCAAAATACAACAAATCTTTTCTTTAGTTTTTTTTAAAGATTTTATTTAGTTATTTTTAGTGAGGGGAAGGGAGGGAGAAAGAGAGGGAGAGACATATCAATGTGTGGTTGCCTCTCAAGCGTCCACTACTGGGGACCTAGCCCACGACCCAGGCCTGTGCCCTGACTGGGAATCGAACTGGTGCACAGGCTTCACAGGCCCATGCTCAGTCCATTGAGATACACCAGTCAGGGTGACAAATCTTAAAATACACTAAAGGAAAAGTATAATAGTTACTGTAAAAGGGATTTGTGCCACATTAGATATTTGATTTGGTTAGTTCTTGGATGACAATTGCATGTCAGATTACTGTAAATCCATTTATTTCAATAAATACAGTGCCATCAAATAGGATGATTCCTAGTAATCCATTTCATTCTATTTATGAAATACTAATATTATTCAAAAATAAATACAAATAAAGAAAACATATTTGTGTGTATTTAGGAGATATTCTTTACTGCATGGGTTAGACTGATTACATGCTTTTCAAATTAGAATTTATGAGAAGGGATGATAATCTTAAGGGAGAATTATAAAAAGAAAAGATAGCTGGGAAATGAATTTAGAGTAAAACTACTTGGAAGACAAGATAGAAAAAGGAGTCAGTCAAAGAGTGTGAGATGTAAAACAAGAATTAGAATAGGCATTATTGCAGAGGCCAAAGAAGGTGCTGGTGACAAAAAAATAGGAATGGTGAATTATAGGGAGTCACAGGAAATGAAGTTTGAGGATAGAAGGGAAAGAGAAATAATGAGAGGTCAAGTATTGAAAGGGGGATGAGGAAACTCTACTCACTTAAGAGATTTGGGATCCAGAAAAAAGGGAGATGTCATGGTAATACAAGGTAGCACCAGGGTGAAGGTGAGTTTGTATTGGGATGGTGAGACCTGAATATGTCTGAGGGCAGCAAAGCAATGAATGAGGAGAGAGGAAAGAGGGTGGACAGAGAGGTATAAAGACTTAGCTGGTTTCATAGGAGTGGGAGAAGATAGGATTCACTAGAGATAATCTTCAGGAGGGATTTTGTGCAGAACAAAGAGAAATAGGGGAGATGTAAAGAAGCGAAAGGGACTCCCAATGAAAGGAGCAAGTCATTCTTATTAACAGAGAGAAGGCCACCTATCACAGAAGCTAAGCTGGGGGAACACATACTTGAGGAAAGTTGAAGAGGGAGGAAATAGCCATTTTAGACAATGCAACAGGGAGACCACAAAATTTAAGTAAAATAATTACGGGTCAGAAATGAGGTGGAGACTGACAATATTTCGGTAGGCTCAGCATATTAGCAACACTTCCCACAGTGATGTTTGGCACTAAAAACAAAGCAAGCAGTGTGAATTTGCCTAGGTTGAACTTTGATAAGGTTGAATAGCAAAAGTGTACAGTGTACTTTCCTGTAAGTTGAACTAATTTTGCCCTAGTAAAAACTGTAGGACAATTAATATCATCCTTGGGTTACACTCTGATGTTGACAAACATCACGTAAGTACTAACTGGATGAACCAGAATGCCCACAGGGCCCCATCTGTAAGCAGCCTAGCCCAGCACAGGCAGCCACAAACCATGGGTTACTTGTAGCTTCAAATGGGCTGTGGAGGGCCAGATGTGGACAGCATCTGACACTAGCTTGTACCAGCTTCCAACAACACCAAAGGGAGCAGTATCCAAAGGTTGAGCCCAGCAAGCAGGCACTAAGCTCTGCTGAGACAAATTCTACTTTGTTCTTTTTCATTATGTTCTTTATTTTTTCTTTTTCATACCTTTTTATTATTTTTTCACTTTTACTTTTTTCTTTTTTCTTTCATATCTTTATTTTACTCTTCTTTCTTACCCTATATTTTTCTTTTATCCGTTCTTTTCTTTCTTTTTTCTTTTTACCATTTTTCTCTTTCTATTCCTTATCCTTTTTTCTCTTTCTTCTTAAATAAATTTATTGTGATCATTTTGCAATATGTACATATATCAAGTTATGCTGTACACTTGAAATTAATATAAAGCTACGTAGCTATTATACTTCAATTAAAGAAAAGAAAACAAGCTGTCTTACAGGAAAAATTGCCCAACTCTTTGAGAAAAAAGATTTGGAGAGCTTCAAGTATTTCCTTTTCCAACACGGTCCGATCAAGAGCCTTATGTCTACAATGTCAAGATCTGGTATTACAATTCAATCTACTGTTCAGTGAGTATTTACTGGCATTAATGCCACATGCTCTACCGTAGACACAGGTGAAGCCATTTCAGATTTATTTAGAGGCTTAACAAAGAAGGGGGAAAAACAATTGATTCTTACAAACCATTTTCCCATATTCAAACCTGATCTGTTCCATCTTGATTTCTGTTCAAAATGTTTTGTATTTTCTTTGAAATCATCAAAACTACAGAACAGAGGTTGTCTCTAAAGAAGCAGAATAGATAAAAAGTACAGGCAGTGATAGTGGTTTCACACGGAAAATGTGTGGTTAGGTAACAATAATGAAACTTGGCATTGTCTGAATCAACCATGCTTTACCAAGTTCACAGGATACTTAAAAGAGGTGGTTTTATCTGTCAAGATCCTGTACTTACCGAGAGACATTCGCTGACCATCCACAGCCAACACTGATTTCTTCTGCTAATGAATACCTGCAGTCCTTCCTGCCTCCAACACTTATGTGGCATTTAGTGAAAGTTGTTTTTTGACATGAGTAATCTTTCCAAGTATGTGTCTCATTTCAGCTCGACTACATGCCAGTTAGTTATATAACTTCTCTTTGCCTGAATTTCCTTCTGGGTGTGATAATGGTACCTGTCTCACTAGTTTGTTGTGAAAATTCAATGAGTTAATATACATCAAGCACTTAGAAGAGTGCCTGGCATAAGCCGTAGCAGTAGTAATAGTAAGAATGGTACAGTAGACTGCACACTCTTTAAGAGATTCAGTTATACCATAATGTTTATCAGAGTGTGGATAACTGGTGCATATATGTTGATTTATACTGGATGTGAATCACTGCACCTATGTCTTAGCTTCTGGGAACTAAGAAGAATGAATGCATTTTTGTAATTGAATTTATCAGAATGAGCACTTCACAAGTTATATAAATGTCTAATCTCCATGTTGTATACCTGAAATGAACATAATAGGCATGTCCACTGTAACTGAAAAATTTAAAATAAATTTAAAACTGATTTTTTTCAAAAGAAGCACTCCTTTAAGAGGTTAGGTTTAGCTTCAAGGTAAATGGTTGTTACTCATTGAAGCCCAGTTGCAATCAACATATCTGACAACATTTAAAACTGTATACACCTTGATTTCTGGCTAGAATACCTAAACTTGTGCAAAAGGGTAATAAATAGATGCCATAACAAATTACTGGTGAAGAATAGCATTATCTCACTGATCTATGGTACAATAGCTATTGCTCTGCTTACTGTCACCAGCTAAGGATCAAAAACAAAATTAACCTTTGACCAATAGAAGTATGTATTTAGAAAATCACATCACACAAAATAAAACCTTCCTCTTATTACCACTTATACTTAACATATAAATTCAAGTTTTCTCTGTCTGTGATTGATCCCTTTTCCCCTTCAGCTTTTCAGAGTATAATGATATAAAAGAAAAATTAAAGGAAAAATCAATGTAGGAAGAGTGTAGCATTAACCTGTAAATATTTCATGAGATATAATGATACATTAGAATAAAATCATAAGTGTATTTTATTACAGTATTTGTATCTTAAACAGAACAAATCAGAACATGCAATGATACTCTGCAAATATAACTGCAAGAATTAGCAGTGGGCTTAAAGCCTATGAAGTCTTAGAAGCGGTGGGAGAACTGAGTGTGAGGGGGGCTTGTGCTGTGATTCTGTGTGTGGGTGTGTGTGTTCAGGAGATGGGTGGAGGGGACCAAGCATTAGTTAGGAAGTCAAGCTATCGATATTTTAATCCAGGAATTACAAAAGGCTTGCTGGGTGATTTGGACAATTCACTCCCAGATTCTGGTGTCATTTTTCCTTGTAAAATGGGGACAGTAATACAGGGTGAGGCAAAAGTAGGTTTGTAGTTGTTTATAGAGAAAATATTACAATAATTAATAAATAAACTCTGTGTTTTATGTACTCACAACTGTAAACCTACCTTTACTCCAGCCTGTATGTTATTTTCCTGTCCCACAAATAGTAGAGGAAAGACAGAATTTACAGCACTGTGGAAAGATACAGTCTACAAATTAAGCAAATGTTAAGATATCAAAATAAGAACAAAATACTTCACGTAAGATTTCTGTTGATGGTCATATTGCTACCTTTGAGACCGACGTGATATTCAGTTAAGCCAAAAGTTTGCTCAGTTTTTTCCCATATGATGGCTCTAGTAGTCTTAGTTGTCTTTAACTTCATTCAAAACAATTTTGTTAGATTGTATTGTGACAGATGTCATGTCAGTGTGAATTTTTAAAAAGAACTTATCAAAATTCGTTAATTTTTGTGCAGCCATTTTAATATTGAAGATGGAAGAAAATAAGCAACATTTTTGGCATATTATGCTTTATTATTTCAAGAGAGATAAAAACACAACTAAAACACAAAAAAGATTTGTGCAGTGTATGGAGAAGGTGCTGTGACTGATCAAAAGTGTCAAAAGTGATTTGTGAAGTTTCTTGGTACAACTGATATTTTGGCCAAATAACTCTTTGCTGTGGGGCTGTCTTATGCATTGGAAGATGTTTAGCAGCACCCCTGGCCTCTACCAGCTAGAAGCCAGTAGTCTGAGATAGCCAACAAACTCAAAATATCCAAATCAATAAAGTTATTGGCGAAAATGAAAAATGTGTCTTTTATTTTATGGAAAAAATCTAAAGTTACTTTTTGGCCAACCCAATAGTTGGCCCTGGTGTTTCAATTCTAGGCACAAATGATTGATTTGTGGCTAAAAAAACATTTTTTTTCAGGAACTTTAATGAACATTTTTCTGAATTCCAATTTGTCCTATATTGTCAATACTCTAATTCAACAAAATGTCTTAGTTGATCACTCTAATACTTTCAAATTTAATTTAACATGGGCCATATTCATGATAACTCAATCCTATATACTCAACTCAGTACCTAGTCTTTATTGCAAAGTGTATTAATAACTCAGCACTAAGTAAATAAATAAATGAATACATGACTCATAGGTGGCTATTTGGAGATTCTCTCAATTTCTAAGAAAAGACATGTGCTCTATTTTTCCAATAATTAAAATGAAATTTTGAACACTTCATTTTGGTGGTAATACACAAGTAAAAGGAAAAAAAGCTATTTCTCCACTGTTCAGTAATTCTAAGACAACATGTGTGGAGGGTTTTTCAACACTGACCAATTTTCTCACATTAACTGGGTGCCCTGAAGTCCAGATTGGTTCTGACCCCTAAAGTCAGCTGATCCCACAGGTTAAGAGCCCTGTCCAACAAGACTGCTCCAATTTCAGATGACAATCACAAGGTCAGGTGTCCCCTACTTCTGACCAACCAGCTGTAAATTGGAGCTGTTTAAACCACTACTCAGGTTCAATGATTTGTTGAATTGACTCAGAGAATGCAGGAAAGTGCTTTGCTCACTATTACTAGTTTATTCAAAAAGAGACAACTCAGGGACAGCCAAACTGAAGAGAGGAACAGGGCAAGGCATGGGGGAGGGCTTTTTCCAAAAGTCACTTCATTAACATAAACTCAGGTGAGGCTGAAAGGACTTCTATGAATAAGAGAAGATGCTCCTTTCACCTTTACAGCTCTAAAGTTATTTTGTGAATTGTGGACAAAAAATATTATAACCAGAGATGTTCCTTTTTCTCTTAAAACCTAGGGCATTACAAGGAGTTTAGGAGTTCTGGCCAGGAGTTGAAGACAAAGATCAAAATCTGTATTTATTATATCACAATATCAGAGTAAGATAGAGAGATAACATAAGTTTTTCTCAAGTGGGTTTTAATATAAGTGGAGAATAACTTTTTGTTATAAAGACTTAACTGTTACTATCCATCCAGTGTCTAGCATAACAGGCCTCCAGCTCTTTGCATCCAACCTGCCTTATGTCAAAGATTATAACTGGGTGAGTGAATATTCATTCCTGCATTTCCAGGCACTTCCTGTTCTCAGCATTCAATTTATTTCAGATGCTAGCATTTCTTATGATTTCAATATAAAAAATGCTTCTTATGGGTTTATTACAGCTTCTTTTAACAACCCGAGTCCATTGCTCACCTGCTCTCTCCCTTCTCCTTCCTGCAAGTGTGCAAGCCCTCGTGCACACTTACTGGCACAGAAAACAATTACAAGTATTTACATCCTGAAATTAGGTCATGCTTTTCTGAGGGGGAGTAAAGCTCAAATAATAAGTGTTCTAGAGATGAAAAATATAATCTGCAATGAAGTGTTTGGATATTAAAGGGAATTAAAAATAGGCTTGCAAACTCCTAAATTCATAAGAAAAGTATATGCACAGGAAAAATAAATAAAGGGGAACAAAGAACTTACCTGTGTGATGCAATGTAAACATGATAAGAACTTACCATGAATGGAGCATAAAATAGGCACAGTTATTCACTACACAAGTATTTATAATAGTTGTAAATACTCCATTTACATAGCTGTAAATGGAGGCATAAGTATTAATTCTTAAAGGATTAGTTAAAATGTAAAATAGCAAGAAAATGGAACATTACAAAAATACATAAATGCTATTATAGAAGACACGTAGTGTATGACATAGTATGACATTTCACACTGTGCTGTTAAATTAAAAAGATTATAAAATAGTACTGTGTGATCAAATTTTATAAAGGTATGTTACATAGTCTAAAAAATAACTAAAAATACAACATTTTTAACAGTGGTTTATTAAAGATGGATAGAAATACGAGAAACTTTTTCTTTTTCTTACTTTTTTTTGTTTCCAAATGATCTACTTTAAATTTGTAGTTTGCTTTTGTTTCTTTAATTAAAACCATGAGGGTTTTTCTTTCCTTGTTTGTTTCTTTGGGGGTCAGGGGGATAGGATTTTAAGTGAAACAAAAAGAAATCTGAAGTGACTTTCTGAAGATTCTGAAGGGGAAAGCCAGGTCCTCACACTTCTGTCTGGTCCTCGCGGGACATTTATGTGAGTTCCAGATAGTTGGCAAACGTGACCTCAGCAATGGTCAGGACATTAAGTGGGAGATCTATGTCATGGCTTCATGGCTGCAATTGACTCTAAAGACAGAATGTGCGAGAGTAATTGGCTGTAATATAGGAGGTTACTGAATAACCCTGGGAATAAATAGCTTTTTACTTTCCAGTTAGGTATAAAATAATACAGAGCAGACATCTATTTTCTATGGGAAAAGAGGCCACGATCACAGTCAGTGTAAAGAAATGCAGAATAAATGGCCACAATTACAGGCTCTGTTTATTCCTTTAGGCCCTTGATCCCAGTCACATTCAGCGGCAGACTTCTAAATCCTGAAATATTTAGCAACAGATTTATTCTGTGATTACTTAAACCCATCAGCTAACATTCCACTCATTTGCTAAACATATGTCCCTTCGAATTTTTGGCTCCTGGGTAAACGAACTTGACTGCACTATAACTTCTTTATAAGTCTGGAAAATTGAAGCTCTTGGACAGAGATATTCTTTTTTCCAAAGTTCAATCCAAAAACAGGGCTATTCAATGAAGACTGCTTTATTTTATTTATTTCTTTAGCATTTAAACTGCAGATTTAATAGGTAATGTATTTTTATTGTATTTTTCCATTACCATTTATCCCCTGTATACCCCCCACTACAATCACCACACTGTTGTCGGTGTCCGTGAGTCCTCTGTCCTTGTTTCTCAGTCCCTGCCTCCCTAACCCCCCTCCCGTAGCTGTCAGTCTGCTCTCCATCTGAGGGTCTGTCTCTGTTTGCTTGTGAGTTCAGTTTGTTCATTAGATTCCACATGTGAATGAAATCATACGGTACTTTTAGCTAGAATTACAATTTGACACCTTTGAATTGTGCTTGAATAATTAAAATTAGGGATTATTAAAATTAACTGATGAAGAAACTCAGATGCTATTCAAAGATATTACGGAAATGGGAAAAAATTAACTGGGGATTCAGTGTCTTCAGTGGTCCCTCGGATCTGCCTCCCATCTCAACAGTGTTGGGAAGGACAGAACCAAGGACGGCTCTTCTTCCAGCTTTCAACCACCTTCCAACCTCATTTCCAGTCTCCACCTTTGGAACCGTCTCACAATACTTAGGCTCCTACACTAGCCAACATCATTTTTTTAACTTAATTCCTTATTGCCGAGCAACCACAAACCCCAAATTCATCTGAATTAGTCCACCGAGGTGGCAGTCACTGTCAACAACCTGGTCACTCTGCAAATGCGGGTCTCATATACCTACCTATCTCTGGGCTCCTGTTTCAACCGCCAAGATCTTGGCTCTGGAGGGTGTGGCCACTTCCCTCTGGGCTACTTCCTCCGTGAGTTGGCCTGGAAGAAGCGGGAGGGTGCCCAGTGTCTCTTAAAGATGCAAAACCAGCTCGGTGCCCTGCCCTCTTCCAAGATGAGCAGAAACCATCCCATGACGAGTGGGTGACACCCATGATACCAGAGGAGCCACTGTGGTTCTGGAGAAGAACCTGAAGCAGGCCCTTGTGGATTTGTAGGCCGTGGCTTCTGCCCACACAGACCCTCAGCTCTATGACATCCTAGAGAACCACATCCTGGATGAGCAGGTGAAACTCATCAAGAAGATAGGTGGCTACCTGACTCACCTCCCCAGGCTGCTGGGACCCCAGGCTGGGCTGAGTGATGTCTCTGGGAAAGACTCCCCCTCAGGCACAACTAGGACCCGTTGGAGCCCAGAGGCCTTTGAGGGTCTCCTCTGACCCCACCTTGGGTGTCTGGCTTCTGCCTGAGCCTCTCCCTGAAACCGCTAGGCAGCCTTTTAACCACCCTGGAGCCTCTCCCATGCCCTGGAACAAATAGAAACAATACAGCTTTTTGGAAAAAAAAATTGACTGAAGTAAATACTAACCTGTTTTTTTCACATACTGAAAAAAATGCTTTTATAAATAATCAGTTAGACATCCAATTGCACATATACTATATCGACTTTGGTGTACTTACTAATAATCCATTAAGCACTTATTTGAGCATGGTGTCAGAGGCACTGTGTGTGTGCTATAGGACAGTACAAAAAGGCAGACCTCCACATTTCTGCACTTAGGGACTTTCAACATGGTTGAGGTAACAAGATATAAGCATAGAAAGAAAGGTGTCTGGCAAGGCAAATAAAGGTGCCTGTACAAGGCTGAAAGAATGGGATGGGCTCAAAAAAGGCTGTTTTGGTTTGGGTCCAATGTAAATGAAATGGTAAGTGATAAAATAGAACTCAGATATATAGATATCTATCTGTATCTATCTATATCTATATCTATATCTATATCTATATACATATATTTTAAAGTTTGATTGCCTTTCTGAAACATGAAAACTCGAACTAAGGTCTTTTCCTTTGCAATAAGGACACTGTGTGAGGCAGAGTTTCATAGATCAGACTGGATGAAAATGAGGCTTGAAAGAGTGGTTATAGACAGATCGTGAAAGTTACTGAGAATACCAAACTGAGTAACTTTAATTTTAGTACATGGATAACAAATACTGAAGGCTGGTATTAGAGCAAGGGCATGATATAATAAATGTAATAGATATTGAACACTATATCAAGTATCTTACTCCATTCAGGCCGCTATTACAAAATACCAGAGATGGGGTAGCTTGTAAGCAACGTAAGCTTATTTCTCACAGTTCTGGAGGCTGTGAGTCAGATCAGGGGATCAGGAAGGGCCCTGATTCAGGTCACAAACTTCTTGCTGTGTCCCCACATGGCAGAAGGCATGAGCAAGCTCCCTGGGTCTCTTTTATTTATTTAATTTATTTTTTATTGTTGTAAAGGCACTAATTCTGCTCCTGAGGGCTCCACCCTCGAGACCTACCATGTTTTGCCATCTATAATGCACAACTTTTTGCCCAAATATTTGAAGGAAAAATAAGGTTGCACATTACCTGTGGATGTAATGATCACATGCCATGGGTATAATAGTCCCCTGTATAATATACATAAAATGTGGGGGTGCACTATACATGGCAAAATATGGTAATCATCAGGGACAGAATTCTGTTGGATCCCTTGGAGTCTTGCTACTGTAAGCTCACATAGTTTTAGTTTTCTATACCAGTCCCTGAAGATATGATCCTGAGATGTAGGTAGGTAAACGTTTTGCTTATTGACTCATATGCATATGAATGTCATCTCAGAATCCACTTAATGATACACACATGAAGCCTGCTTTTTACCACACTGGCTTTTATTTTTACATTTTCAAATGATAAGCTCTGTGTTTATACATTTAAATATATGTGCCAACTATACTTAATATACAGTAGGGCCCCGAATGAAGAATACTAAATATATCTAAGCCAGAAGGGACCTTGGAAACATTACTTTTAAGTCATATAGTACCACACTAATTGATTCTTTAGTAACAGAGAAGTGTTTTTAATAACAGCAAAGTTTAAAAACTAGGAAAATACAGTAAACAGAAAAAATAAATAAAGATATTTAAATTTCTAAAAGAAATCATGAATGGAATATTAGGAGACTTACTATATACAGGTTGGGGGTAAGATTTTTTTTTTAAATAGTGAGGTCCTACTGTGTATAATTATCTCAATTACCCTGAAAATCATACTACAAATATCCTGCAGACTTCACAATCCCTAGCAGGAAGCAATGAGAAGGGCTAAACCACTCAGGAGAAGTAGTTCATTATAAGCAAAAACAAACGGAAAAAAAAAAAAAAAACAAACACACACACAAAAAATAAAATGAAATACCTGCCAACTGTTAGAGCCTTCCCAGGCTTGGAAACCACTCCTTCTTTATGGAGCACATTTTATGGAAAAAATATAGAGTTGCCATTGTGACAAATTTGAAAGATTAATCTCTTTTCTTTCTGAACCACTAGAATAAGCCAAGATAAATACGGCAAGGGCTTGTCTAACTTGGTGGGACCTCTGCCTTAGGTCAGCACTCTACCTAAAGCCAGAAACACAGCGACAAGGCCTGGCCCTAGAGGAGGCAGAAGGGAACGTGGTACGAATCAGGCTGGGCCCAAGCAGTGCTCAGGCGCTGTGAGCCAGTCTGCAGATACAACAGGACCCTTGAGTGCGGTGGTGACTGAGAGCCAGCTTTTCCCCCAAAGCCCGCAGAGTTCAGCTGCACAAGCCTGACAGATCATCAGAATCACCTGGGAGGCTTTTCAAAATGCAGATTCTTGGATGAAGTTCACTGAGAGGTCTGCGGTGGGGCCAGGCACGCATATTTTATAACCTTCTCCAGGTAACTCAGGAAGCAACCAGCTGTGACAGCGTACCGTCCGGAGCTATTGCACCCCAGATTTGTCCTTTGGACGTAAATATTTATGGCTCCCTCTCCCCTAATGTCTGGCAGGTCGCCATGAGCACACATTTTCCTGGCAGACTCCATTTTCAACTCCGCTTGTCAAACCTTGGACCGATCCGGAAGTGTAATTATTACTTTCTCTCTTATCCTAGCCACATAAGACCTGACAGGACTTGCTTTTATTTTTCCCTACATCTCAAGGAGGAACATGAGCAGTCATTAAATGAGTAACATAGAAAGTCAGGCCATGAAACAAAACTACAGTCAAGAACAATATGAAGTATAGATAAAATGCCAGCCCAAAAACCAAGAACAAAAAAGGCATATCCGCCTTTGGGGAGATGAGTAGCATCCGATACTGAGACTGGCATCAATAGGAATGTTGCACAAAACTTATTTATTTATTTATTTATTTATTTATTTATGTTTATATTTATATGTACACACACGAAACAAACAAATACAACTGAGCTAAGCAGTGTGCAGAATATAAGACGATGGCACAAAGAAACCTCTGAGAACCACATCAGCCTCGTGAGGGCCCAGCGAGCTCTGCCCCACTGGCTGTTCTTCCTGCGCTGCCCCTGGCCACCCCTCTTGTCGCTGACCTCGGTCTTCAGCCACTGTTTGTCAGTAAGGGCCAGACAGGCAGGTTGGTTTCTTTGTTTTCCAGACACAGATGTATGAATACATCAGATTTTATTGAAGGGTTAGAATAAATAAAGACAATGATCACACAGGAAAGGATAAACTCCGGGCTTTTATATTAGTCTAATGACACAACAACCAAAAAACATAATTTTTCCCTGAATAACTCCTATATGTTCATCCGGTGCCTCAATTTGCCCCACCGTTAGACTGAAAGAGGGTGCCAGAATCAGCTAACGGAGCAGCGGGTAAACCAGGACTCTCTGAGCACCAGGATGCGCGCTTCCCCTGCCCACAGCCCGGGTCATGCTTGTCTGTGAAACTGACAGCAGCTGCTGATGCTCCAGCTGCCTGACGCTCCAGCTGCAGTGCACAGTGGTGACGCCCTTTCCCCCACCGCACTTGGCCCTCTCTCAGAAGTACTCTGCTCCCAGTGCAGATCCTGTTTGGAAGTTCTTGAGGGCAAAGGCACAGAGAAAGCGTTGATCTGGATCCCCACCTTTTTCTGTAAAATGGCCTAAAGAAGGCAGTGGCACTCCAAATCCAAACCCTTTCCAAATCTGACCCCGGTGATTTATATAGATTCACTTCTTTTTAATTATTGAATCCACTGGGGTACACATTCCAAGCATACAACTCAGTAAAACATCATCTGCACGCAACATCGTGGGTCCATCAAGCAGTTTCTGTCCCCACCCCACTCCCATTTGCCCACCTTAACCTACCCCCACCCCTTTCTTTCCTTCAGGCCATCACCACTGTGCTGTGTCCATGGGTTAGGAGTATGTAAGCTTTTGGCTGATCCCCTCACCATCTTCATCCAGTCCCCTCCTTCCCCTCCCCTCTGACAGCTGTAGGTCTGTCCCATGTGTCCATGCCTTTGTTTCTATTTCATTTGTCAGTTTATTTTATTCATTAAATTCCACACATAAGTGCGATCATATGTCATTTGTCTTTCTCTGATTTATTTCACTTAGGCTGAATAATCTGGAGAATAAACAAGTATATTATAGATTATTCAGCAGACAGCTGTTTACTCAAACACATGCACACACCCCTCCTGAAGGATACACAACAATCTTACAGACTGTAGGGAAAAAAACACCCTATGGGTTTTTTCTGTCTCATCATCTACAGTGACACTCTTGCACAGAGGTGGGTAATTCCTTGTTGTCATGTCAGGGGCTGTGCTGCGCACTGTACCACCAGATGCCAATGCCACCACCCCTCTCCCTTCATGACCACCAGTGACATCCAATATTGACAAACGTCCTTTGAGGGCAAAACTGTCCTGATGGAAATCTACTGCTCTGGGTGCGGGGCCCTATCTCACTATGAAGAGCAGTTTCAGTTATTTCCTTCACACCCTGGTTTTCCAAATTTTCCTCCTCAGGCTCAAAGATAACAAGATACAAAGAATACTGAACAATAAGTCTCTTATTAGGCATTCTCTAAGCTCCACAAAGTCTCGTTAAAACTATTGAAACATTTACAATAGCCAAGTGTTGGAAGCAACCTAGGTGCCCATCAGTAAATGAATGAATCAAAAAACTGTGGTACATTTGCACAATGGAATTCTATGCAGTAGAAAGAAAGAAGGAGCTCCTATCCTTTGTGACAGCATGGATGGAACTGAAGAGCATCATGCTAAGCAAAATAAGCCAGGCAGTGAAAGACAAATACCATATGATCTCACCTTTAACAGGAACCTAATCAACAAAACAAACAAACAAGCATAATATAACCAATGACAATGAAATAGAGAGCAGGCTGACAGTCACCAGAGGGAGATGGGAGGGAATTTCAGGGGAAAAGGGAAAGGGTTTAGAGCGACAAGTATAAAGGACACATGGACAAAAACTTCGGGGGGGGGTGTGGAAATGGGAGGGAGGTGGGGGGCTGGGGTGGTGGGCTGGGATGGGAGTAAAAGACAGAAAACTGTACAAGAACTACAATTAAAATAAAATTTAAAAAAAAAATTAAAAAAAACTATTGAAACAATCACTCATTAGGACTGGAGTGAATTCCCAGCCACAGACCGTCCTCCTCCTTGCTCTGTCTGGGGGAGAGATGGTTGGTGGTGGTTCCATTCCCCCAGTTACATGATGCTCCTGCGGAGGAGAATATAATCCTTGAATAAAACCATATTGAGTTGACAAAGTCATTGGAAATATCAGAATGAGGTGGATAGAGAACTTTCTGGAAGATATGTTTCAGTAACAAACCCTACTAGAACTCAAGCAGATGAGGTACCTGAGCCACCTATCCAGGTAGCTCATGAAAGAAAAAGAAAATAATTCTCACAAGGTGCTTTACCTCTGCTGTCTCAGTCCCTCAGGAGATAAGTAGTTTAAGATCTGTTTTTTTTTTTTCATTATCTGCATACTGCAGTGTGTGCTTACCACCATTTATTCCCCGCTTTTCCTTCTTCTACCTCCCCCCGCCCCCTTCCCTTGGGCAGTCACTGTACTGTTGTCTGTGTCCATGAGTCTTTTTGTTTTTGTTTTTGTTTTTGCTTATTCCTTTCACCCTTCTCACCTGGCCCCCAAGCCCCTCCCCACTGACAGCTGTCAGTCTGTTACTTTTTTTGTTGAAGAACATTGGACTCAGAAAATCTAGAATGTGGCTAAGTCACATGGTGAGTAAGGGTTGCAGCCAGGACGTAATATCCGATGTGATTCCTGATAAAGGCCTGGAGCCTACAGAAAAACTCGATTATTATAAACCTCACCCAAAATATTCTAATTCAAAGAGATGAAGCAAACTATGGGTAAACACGAGAAACTAATAGTTGACAAAATAGTATGCTGAGGAAGCCTGAAAACAACGGCACAGTCCAGGGGACATCACTCCCTGACTGTCACCCAGTAGCCACTTCCCTCTCCTTCCGCCAAAAGGCTTTGGAGAGTCCCCCTGATACCCTGCTCCAGCATGGGACTTGGAAAGGGTCAGCTCCTTCCCAGCCGTAGGAATGGCCCCTGGTTGGCTTAATGCCAATAAGCAAATCCTATCTCTTGCTCTGTATACTTTGAGGGATAGTCATAATATCCTATTCAGGACAAAAAGAAAAGATAAATCCCAGGATTTGCCAGGGATCTTCTGTTTGTACTTCCAGAAGAGGATCTCTCTTTAACCTTAGGTGAGGTAGTACAATGTTTGGAGTCTGGAACCACAGCACCCATTTGGCCACTCTGAGGTAGAATACCGGAGCTGCCTTGGGTTGGAGGGAGAGGGTCAGCAGAAGGACTCACGGAGTCAGAGGAGGGTAGCAACACCAAAGAAACCAGGATAAAGAGAGAGGGAGCAAAGATTCTTAATAACACGATGTGAGTACAGACGTAGTCTCTCCTGAAGTCAAACACACATTTGTGCTCTTAGTCAGAAACCGACACCTTCCCTCTGACGTACAAAACAGGGTGGCTGGGCTTCCTGTCACTGTGATCAAGGGTCCAACAGTTGCAGAGGGTGTGCGTCTGTGTTGGGCAAGAAGAAATTCTTTATATCTCTAATTCCTAAAAGGATATTTATAAGGGTTAGCCCGGATTGAGGGATTTTACTCAAAACTATAAAGTACCACAGAGTTTAGATTGTTTCAAGTGTGAGAGTCACTTGGAACTTTTAGAAAACAGCTATTGTGGTCAATAAACAATCTTTTGCTGTTAAAAAAAGAATAATTAAAGAAGATAACTTTCAATGGTGAATCCTTTGAAGGCATCACATGGATTTGCAAACTCTGTATTGTTTTAAAAATATTCTCATTTTATCAGTTCAGTCTTGTTCAAAACACACCACATTCGAAGTTAGCTGTCTGAGTTCACATTCTGCCTGTGTCGCTCACAGGTTGTGTGATCTCGAGCAAGTTCTGTAACTTCACCGAGACTCAGTTTTTACCTGCTTAAGTGTATAGCAATAATAATGTCTTTCTTAAAAGCATAATGTGTCTTCAAATGCCTAGCCTTCAGATTAAATGCTGCTCAGAGTCTCAGGGTCTAGTTCACTCTTACCTCTTTCTAAAATGAATTTACAGGATACCATTCACTGTATTTCTATGAGGTAAAATAAGCAAGGCAGAGAAGAAAGAACAGTAAACTTGAAGTCAAACTAATCAGATATAATTCCTGTGTTTATTTAGTTTTCATGTAGTTCATCTAATTGTCCCCTTAATTATCTATAAAATATGTGAAATTGACAGAGTAATGCCTGTTTCATCTATTCATAAAGATTTCAGTAAATAGTAAATATATGAAGATCCTTTGGGATTTGGGAGTAAAAGGCATCTAGGCAGGTCTGAAAGGAGTCTCAGAATAATAATAAGAAATTGTAACAGGGTGCAGCCAAGAAGGGAATCCCAAATAGGGATTTGTAATGGGGTCCAGAAGAGCTTGGAGATAATTGGCTCAATACCACAGGGCCACACCTCCTCAGAATACTGGCAGCTGTGGCCAATTGAGGGAGGAGCCAGAAATGAGGCTGCAGAAGAAGATTGGCGCTGGGACTTAAACCAAGGCTCAGCAACCATTTGGCATCTTTTCGGGACCACGTGGCTTTGGTGTCTTGGAAGAGGGATCACATGGCTTGGGCATCTTGTTAGAACCACACAGCTTTGGAAGTCCTCCCTTTTGCCACGTGGCTGGTGCCAGGAGCCCGAATCACAGACTTCTTTCCTGATATATGGTATCCCAGACCAGGCAGAGGGAGAAGGAAGGACTGTGTGCATTTGCAGGTATTCTAAAGAACTTTAGTCTGTATAACTTTTAAATAAATAATAATTCCTTTCCTTTTCACCAGTCTATGGTATTGGGAGACGTCTTTCCTCTGGCGGTGGGCAAAGCGAACCTAGTACAGGCGAGGAACCCCCAGAGAAAAAGGGGGGTCTTTTATATTGTTCAGCCCCATCCCCCAGTCTGTTCTGTAACAAAACAGTTGGGTTTGAAACATTAAATAAGCAAAAGCAAATTTCAAATATTGGGTTTGTCTGGGCAGAACTAGATACAGAAAGTTTCATCTGGACAATGGTATCTGATTAAACCACCCTACACAATCCATTCACAGGTAAGATCATCTCCAGAGTAATTATTGGTGAACGCTTCATTCTCTCACCTGTGTGTGAAATGGCGCTGCCATCAGTGTTTCAAAGAGAAAATATCCTCACTGGGAGCATATATGAGGTTTCTTTGTACTCTCTTTATAACTTTTCTGTAAACCTGTAATTATTCTAATATGAAAGGTTTTCTAAAAACTTTCAGCTAGTTCCATTATGTTCTGAATGACTAAAACAAATATCTCCTCTAGAAAAAGAATACTAAATTTGGAGAATGATGATAAATATAAGTTGAAAAATGCTAAAGATAATAAATGTATATATTCTCACCCGGGATTCATGATACAGCTACAGAAACAGGTAGAAGGTAAGGTGATTTTGAGCTGAAGTAGGAGGTAATACAAAATGCAACAGGAGCACTTTTGAAGGATATTGTTCATTCAGCAATATTTTTCCACTAAAGAAGAAAGATTTAAAATGTCACGCTGAGAAGCCAGATGGAGCAGTTAAGGAGGGGAGCTGGCTTTGCTTCATTAGCACCAGCTGTGAAATGCATGCCTGGTGACAACTAGGCCGTCATTCAGGCCATTACCAGCAGCCGCACAGCCAACGAGCTGGCTGTGCTTGTTAGGGTGTGTGCACAACACCCAGCTTCCAGGCAGCAGCTCTGCACTGCCCTTCCCTGTGTACTGCTGCCACCTAGTGATCGAACCTTCCATGAAACACCAAGACAAGGCAGATTTAAGTACTCCCTAATTACTACTTTTCTGTCTCTACTAAGTGCTCAGTAAAAAAAAGGGAAATAAATTTTATTGAATAACTCTTCCACATTTATCATATACCTGGGTTCTGTGGGGGATGCATAAACACTATTCCTTAAACAGCTTGCAACCTCTCAATTCACAAAATTGAAAACAGCACGATATAACATGAGTGGGATGAGAATTACTATGCTTCTGCTCTTACTTTGGTTACTTTGGAATCAGTACAGATAGAAATAACTACCATTTGGAGGGCATCTTCATTGTGGCATGCTTCATCCTTTAAATAAATTATATTTAAAATCTTCACATTATGCCTTTAAGAAAGACGTTATTATTGCTATACACTTAAGCAGGACAAAACTGAGTCTCAGTGAAGTTATGGAACTTGCTCAAGATCACACAACTGGTGAACGACGTAGGCAGGCAGAATGTGAACTCAGGCAGCTAACTCCGAATGTGGTGTGTTTTGAACAAGACGGCACTGATAAAATGAGAATATTTTTTAAACCAATTCACAGTTTGCAAATCCATGTGAATGTTATCGCCTTCAAAGGATTCACCATTGGAAGTTGTCTTCCTTAATTATTTGTTAACAGCAAAGGATTATTGACCACAATATTTTCTAAGACTTCCAAGTGATTCTCACACTTGTTTATTTTTTATTTTTTTATTTTTATTTTTGCATATGTTTATTATTTTTTTCCATTTTTTATTTTATTTTTTTAAATCAGTATTTTTTAATTGTTGATATTGTACAGTTTTCTGTCTTTTACCCCACCCCAGCCCACCACCCCAGCCCTCCCCACCTTCCTCCCATTTCCACAACCCATAGTTTTTGTCCATGAGTCCTTTATACTTGTTGCTCTAAACCGTTCCCCTTTTCCCCTGAAATTCCCTCCCCTCCCACTCTGGACACTGTCAGACTGTTCTCAAATTCAGTGTCTTTGTTTATATTATGCTTGTTTGTTTGTTTTGTTGATTAGCTTCCTGTTAAAGGTGAGATCATATGGTATTTGTCTTTCACTGCCTGGCTTATTTCGCTTAGCATGATACTCTCCAATTCCTTCCATGCTGTCGCAAAGGGTAGGAGCTCCTTCTTTCTTTCTGCTGCATAGAATTCCATTGTGTAAATGTTTGAAACGATCTGAACTTTGTCTTAAATAGATGTGATAGACAATCCAAACTGTTCATAAAAACCATGCAGTATGTCAATAACAATGTATCAGCATAAGCTCTGTTACATCAGCTCATGTCAAATCCAAGGACCTGTCCTGGTAGGCAGGCTTATCTCAGTTAAGACCCAATCAGAAAGTCAGCTGTTATTCATTACATGAGTAAGTGAATAGTGTTAACATTTTTATTGTTTATGATATTATAGTTGTCCCAATTTCCCCCTCTATGCCGCCCTTCACCCAGCCTGCCCCGCAATCCCGTAGTTGTCTTCTTTAATTATTCTAAAAATAGTTTTCCATTGACTTAGACAATGTCTTGGAATATTATTCTGGAATTGACTCTGGAAACAGTTTAGAAGGAAAACCTGCTTTATTTGCAAATGGTAGGAGGAGTAATTCGGAAAAATCTACTAAAGCTTATAAAAAAAAGTTAAACTGCTGTTTTTAAAAATCCATGCCAGGAACTTCACTGGAATTGCAGAATTGGTTTAACCAAGAATACTGTTTTCTTTTATTAAAAAAAAAAGTCAAATTCAACTTTTTCAAAACTCTGAAAATCAACCAAAAGCTTATAACAATCCAAAGAGACTTTATTCAAGAAAAGTGGATGAATCTCAGTAAGAACCATTATCTTTCTGACATTTTAACTTGCCTAGATCCCATGCCCACTCCTTAGCTTCATGGAAGCTTTGAAACCCCACAGCCTTTAGCTTACGCCAGCAGTGGGAACTGACAGCATAGTAGCTGCCGGACAAGTCACAAAAGTCCCCCCAAAGTCCCACACCCAGACAATCGTCACCGTGTGGCTTGACTACTTAGCATTTCAGAGACATGTGATCCCAAAAAAGCATACCAAAGTATGCGTAATGGGAGCCCCAGAAGGAAAGGAGAACTATAATTGGGCATAAAATTTGGTTGAAGGAATAATGGTCAAAAATATCCCAAGCACAATGAAAATCACTATGTGAACATTAAAAACAAACAAACAAAACAAAAACCCAAGAATTCAATAAACACCAACTAGGAAAAACTGAAGAGTTCCACACCTAGAAACATTGTGGTTGAAGTATCAAAGGTCAAGACAAAGAATGAATACTGAAAGTAGAAAGTCACTTTTGACTCATCGTGTATAAGAAAGTTAATGTTAACAGGATATTTCTCATCACAGATTGTTAAGGCCAAAAACAGTGGAATGGTCTATTGAAAGTGCTAAAAAGTAGACTGTCAACCAAGAATTCTGGATCTAACAAAATTATCCTCCCAAAATTGGTGAAATTAAAACATCTGCAGGTAGTGAAAGGTTAGGATCCCTTGCCATGAGACCTGTCCTACAGGAAACAGCAAGAGAGTGCATCTGGCTCACATTAAAGACACACGACACACAAAACAAAGACCGGCAACAGAACAAAACACACACGTGCACACACGCCACAGAGTGTGCGTGTGCTTTTGTTTTTAACACTTTCCTTCCCTGTCTGATTTAAAGCGGATGTGTACAAAATCTTACAACTCTGTTGATCAATAACCATTTATGATAAAAACTCTCAATACAGTGGGTGTACAAGCAAAATTTCTCAACAAAATAAAAGCCATATATGACAAGCCCACCCTATGCTCAACAATGAAAAACTGAAACTTTTTTCCAAGATCAAGAATAAGACAATGATGCCCACTATCATTACTTTTATTCAAAATACTATTGGAAGTCTTAGCCACAGCAATCAGACAAGGGGAAAAGAAGCATTCAAATTTTTAAAAAAGTAAAACTGTCATTATTTGCAGATAACACATACCACATAGAGAAAAACCTAAAGACTCACCAAAAAAAAAAAAAAAAAAACCATTAGACCTAATAAATGAATTCAATAAAGTCACAGAATACAAAATTAATGTACAGGTATCAGTTGTGTTTCTATATACAAATAACAAGCTATCAGAAGGAATATTTTTTAAAAATTCCATTTACAATTGCATCAATGAGAAGGTGAAGGGAGTAAGTTAAAAGAAAACACATATATTTAACACGGTGACGCGGATGACAACGTGGTGACAGCCAGAGGGTGGGGTAGACGGAGGCAGGCGAAGTGCGGGATACACGGGGATGGAAGGAGACTGGGCTGGGTGGCGGGCACCCAGCGCCGTGTGCAGATGTCTTGTTCAGTTGTGCCCTTGAAACCTGTGCAGTTTTGCACACCACTGTCACACCCATAAATTCAGTTAATAAAAAAGAATAAAATATCTAGGAATAAATTTAACTAAGGATGTGAAAGACTTGTACTCTGAAAATTTAAGGACATTGGGAAAAAGTTAAAGATGACACAAAAAAATAAATGGAAAGATAGTCCATGCTGATGGATTGTAAGAATTAATGTTGTTAAATTTTTAACACTACCCAAAATAATCTACAGAGGTAATATAGTTTCCATCAAAATATTAACTGCACTTTCCACAGTACTAGAATAAAAAATCCTAAGATTTATATAGAACCACAAAAATCCCAGAATATCCGAAGTAATCTTGAGAAAGAAGAACAGAGCTGGAGGTGCTATGTTCTTTGATTTTAAACTATACTACAAAGCTATAGTAATCAAAAGAAAAGCAGACACAAAGATCAATGGAACACCATAGAGAGCCCAGGAGAAAACCCATGCCCATATAGTTAATTAATCTCTGACCAAAAAAAGGCAACAATATACAATGGATAAAAAACAAGTCTCTTCAATAAATGATTTTGGGAAAACTGGACAACTACATTCAAAAGAATGAAATGGAACCACTATCTTACACCATACACAAAAAATAAATTCAAAATGGATTAATAGTTGAATATAAGACCTGAAGCCATAAAACTGCTGGAAGAAAACATAGGCAGTAAACTCTCTGACATCAGACTTAGCAATTTTTGTTGGGCCAGTCTCCTCAGGCAAAGGCAACAAAAGCAAAACTAAACAAATCAGACTATAGCAACTAGAAAGCTGGCTTTTGCACATGGAAGAAAACCATCAACCAAATGGAAAAGCAACCTCCTAAATAAGAGATTATTTGCAAATTGTATATGCAATAAGTGCTTAATATCTAAAATACCTATATAAAGAACTCACATAACTCAATACCAAAAAAAATAAAGAACCCGTTTTTTTAAAAATGTGCAAGATCTTGAATAGACATTTTTTTCAAAGAAGACACACAAGTGGCATTTGAAAAGCTGCTCAATATCACTAATCACAAGGGAATGCCATCAAAACCACAATGAGATACCACCTTACACCTGTCAAAATGGCTGCTATAGAACAACCAAAAATAACAAGCGTTGGTGAGAATATGGAAAAAGGCGACCCCTCGTACACTGTTAGTGAGAAGGTAAGTAGTGCAGCCAGTATGGGAAGCAGTATGAAGGCTCTTACAAAAACTGAAAGTAGAATGACCATATGATCCACCAGTTCCACTAGTGGATATTTATCCAAAGACAACAAAAACACTATTTCAAAGAGATATGCATGCCTATGTTTGCTGCGGAATTATCTATAATAGCCAAGAGTGAATAGGTGAAATGATGTGAAAAAATGTATATATGTATATATAAAAAATAGAATTACACATATATGTCACACATATATAATAGAATATGAGTCATAAAAAGAATGAAGTCTTGCTGTCTGTGGTAACATGGATGACTTAGAGGGTATCATACTAAGTGAAATATATCAGACAGAGAAAGACAAATACCACATGATTCCATTTATATGTAGAATCTAAAAAGCATACAAAACAGAGACAGAAGCAGACTCACAGACACAGGAGACAAACTCGTGGTTACCAGAGACGGTGGGGTTTCAGTGTCAGGGAATCGGGCGAAGAGGATTAAGATACAAACTTTCAGTTATAAAATAAATTAGTCATGAGGATGGAAGGTGCAGCAGAGGGAATATAGTCAATAATATTGTAATAACTTTGTATGTTGACAGATGGTAACTAGACTTATCATAGAAATAATTTTAGAATGTAAATAAATGTTGAATCACTATGACTTACACCTAAAACCAACCAGATATTGTGTGCCAATTATACATCCATAAAATAAGATGCATGCTGCAACCTTTGCTGTAAAATATAAATGAATGCATGAATCAATTGAGTCTTACTCTATTCCTAGCTGGAAATACTGAGAGTATCGTAACATAACTTTTTTCAAATAATTTCAAAATGTATTATGTGATCCTAAGATTTTTTTGGGGGGGAGGATGAAATGGAAATACTAAACTGAAATGTTTTTCGGAAAGAAAATACTGGAGAGAGGACTTCCCCTCCTCACTGACTCTTGCCACTACCTTTGCAGCCCAGCGGCAATCCCTCTCCTGGAGCAAGCACGGCTGCCTCCGTGAAAGACTCACAGCCACCGGAGCTCGCGGAGCGGTCGCACGGTTTACACCATGCGGAGCAAACACAGCCTTCCTCAAGCTGCGACTGGAAATGAATATTGCACTGACAGGGAGTGGACGAGGCTGCGGCTGCTTCCAGTTTCCAGCAGCTGTGGTGGCAGCAATTCCGGTGGGTATTCGTGTCACACATACCACCTGGGCCCCAGCAGTGGCAGAAGCTGCTGGGGAATGACCCTTCATTTGCTTACAATGATGTTTTGTTGGACTCTTAACACATGTGAGACTCGTGTGTTTACAACTAAACTAATACACGTCAGCACTGAAAATGATTGCAATCAACAACTTTTCCCCCAGGGAAGCTGGCGAAATTTCACCCCTCTCACCAGGCGTTGTTAGTGCTGACAGCAGCAAAGAATTCCTGCACAAGTAAGGCCTGGAACCCTTCAGCTAGTGGCATGCGTGGGCTGTCTGTGGTCACTCATAGTAAAGGGCTCATCAAAGGGGAAAGTAGGCAGCGCAGGAGAAATCAAGGGACTGGGGGTGAACTGGCCGCTTCTACTAGTGGTGGACAACTTAAAGGTAGAGTGTAGCACCTTTAAAGCCCAAACTTCTCAGTTCGATGCACAGATTGGAAAGCAGAGTGGTAGGGACTATAACACAGTAATAATTTACCATCCCTCACTGCTGGCACCCCAAGGCTGGGGCGGCCAAAGAAATGAGCTTTGCGAGTTTCGGTGAGACAATAGGTAATACCCCCACTTGATCGTGTTCTCTTATTATGCCTTTCAACTTTTTTCTAAAATATTTGTTTTATTTATGTTTTAATTTATTTTGATATTATAAATGGAATATTTTTCATTTATATTATAACTATTATTGCCATTACAGAGAACAGGTACTAATTTTCATGTGTAAGTATTATAATTATTCATTTAGATTAAATCTCTTGGTTCTAGATAGTTGTCCAAGTAACTTATTCATTTTCCTGGCAGGTACATTATCTACACATAATAATAATTCTGTCATTTTTTTCCTGATATTTATACACTCTTCCCCACTGGAAAACCTATTGCCTATTTATTTGAACATGTTTTTTAAAATTTTAAGTATATTAAAATATTCTTCATTTGTGAATATTTTCAAATATCTTTCCAGCATTTTTTGAGATTACCCTATTTTTTAAACATGGACAATTAGTGTGATAAGAAAGTTAATCGATTTTCTGTCAATGTCCTTTCATAGCCCAGGTCACGGCGTTTTAGTACCAGCAAGTCTCCCTCTCAGGAACCGACCGAGCCCACACCCCCGGCGGCCAGCCCTTCCTAGCGCTGACCTGGCAGGAAACAGAGGAGGAGGGATGATGTCTTCCTGTTTTCACCTCAGCCTGGGCTAGAGCCAGAAATCACATGAGCCAGTTTGAGAGATTTAAAAAAAAAAAACAACAATTAAAAAATACCAATGTAAGAGGAGAAAAACCACCTACTTTGTTGTGGAGTGGTAGACTTCTATTATTCTTTCACCAGCCAGGATCTCTACTGGATTTATAAGCCCAACTAACTTCCATGTTCCCTTTTAGCTATTGGAGCTTTGTTCCCTGAAGATGGCACTGGACCCTTTATTTTAGTCACCTTCCACCTGTTACCTTTGAAAAGCTACATTCCCAACATCACAAATCCCACTGCACAACAGCTGACACCTGAGGACCAGTGCCCTCTGTTTTGGCAGCGCCGACCCAGCAGGTAGAGTGGCCAGAACTGCTGACCTGACACTGAGAAAGTTTCCACAGAGCTATATGCACTCAGGATTGAAAATATTATACTGATTCATAATATCATCAATTTCCATATAAAAATGAATTATTTGCTTAGGGTACAGGTTAAAATGTAATACATTTCCAAGTATAAATCATGCATTCATACCATAAATATGTGGTAATAATCCCAACATTTTACATTGTAAAAGTAACGTATACATGGCAATAGAGTAGATCAACTTTTTCTTCATATCACTTCAAGAGAAGAAACTAATTGCTTTTACTGCCAGACATTGTTTATGTCTTCACAAACATCC
Source organism: Glossophaga mutica (assembly GCA_039655065.1). Lineage (NCBI taxonomy): Eukaryota > Metazoa > Chordata > Mammalia > Chiroptera > Phyllostomidae > Glossophaga > Glossophaga mutica. Next base: position 61,669,431 of record CM077311.1, read on the forward strand.
TTCCATTGACAAAGGAGAGCGGCCAAGGTCCAGCCACAGGGCTGCTGACTCCAGCTGTTGGTCCGGCTGCAGACCACACAGCCTTGCAAAACTGGGCGCAATGCATTCCTTCCTGTCCCTGAGCTCTGTTACAGGGACCTCTTAAAGCCCTGACCCGCTCCAGCTAGCCGAAGTCAAACATGCTCCAGGATCAGCTCAGCTCACCTGGTCCTTTCTCTGACTCCTGCAAAATGTACTTGTCCCCTTTTCCTCCAAACAGCAATAAAATTCAAACTACTTTGTCACATGAATTTCAGCACTCATATATATTTTTGGTACCATCCAATTATATCATGATATAATTCTTTATAACTTTGAAAAGGTTCGTCAAGTAGATTATGTCTCAACCAGCTTCTTTACCCCAACGGAATCTGACATTAAGTTGAGTGCCTGATACTCAACACTATGTGTGATTAAATAGAATTATTTGTAAATTCATAAAGTCTCAAAGCCTGAGGATAGAAAGGAACCTTGGAAGTTCATCTTCTCTACCTCACTGCCTCTGTGCATGCGTTGATTGAAGTGAGAAAAAAAAAAAAAAAGCTTATTACAGAACAATAGGACAATTAAAAGTGTAAGTACCTACCAGGAAATTAACTACATAATGTTTTTAACAATGTTTTCATTGAAGCCTACATAAACAATAGTGAGAACTAGTATTTGAAACTGTGTTCTGCTTTGAAACTGTGTTCCCCGGAGCTTTGTGCTTCTTTAAGGTGAGTCAGGGTCTTCAGGGAGAATGAGTAGAAAGGGAGATGGGGAGGGCAGAAGTCTGCCTTCTCAACGTGGCCAAGCTGGATGCTTCCACTGTCCTGTGTTTCGTGTACTTTGGCCTGTAAGGAATACTTCTTCCATAAAAGGAGGCTCAGCTGATTAAACCCACTGATAGCTTTAAAAACCACTCCTTTGGCTAATCGACTTTCTTTAAGGAATGCAGAAATCATAGATCAGCTAGGACAAATCACTGTCTGCCTCACCCAGCTTGATGGTGGCAGACCTGAGATAAGAGATGCATTCAGGAACAATTTGTAGAGAACTGGCTGTCTGCTCAGTACCTGCACACACCCTCATGCATCATCTCCAAAGCAGCCTTGTGAGGACAGAAAAATGTGTCCTCATAATTTCTTGAGTGATTAGATTATCAAGAAAAATATTTATTGTACCTATCCTCTCCCATCAGGAGAAAAGCTAATGTTATTTTGAAAAATACTGAAGAATGTCTAGCATTTTTATGTGTGTAAATATTTTTTAAAAAAATATTAATCTAAAAGGTCAATGCGCTTCAGTCAGGTACCATTCCCTTTAAACTGGCTTGGCATGTTCTTGACAAAGAAATTACTCCCCTGAATATTCCAGTTGATTGCTACCTGGAGGAAGCCACTAGAGGGCACCAGAGGCCTTCGCAGTCCGTATCCATTTGGAGCAGTCTGCATCCTTTGGAGCAGAAGATGCTTTCCACCTCATTGTAAATTCAGAGGAAGTGGGTGGGGAAGCCCAAGGCCTGGGAAAATGACCGAAATAATAGTACCTTGTGTTTATATAGCACCTTTCTTCAATTAGCTCAGCAAGTTTGGATGTGATTATTCAGCTGGGAGCTTCCAGTGGTGGGAAATGAGGCACAAGGCAAACACGTGGCGTAGGTGGGACAGAGGGTGAGAATAATTCTTATTCATTTCAAATGCCCATTCATTATTTTTACTCTAAAAAGCTGATGGGTGACCTTTCCTGGCCATTTCCTTAGAAACAATAAAAGAAGTCAGAGTCCCAAACTCAAACACATTTAATGGAAAGACTCCTAAGTTTAACCGGGGGGAAAAAAATCGCACTCAGAGCCAAGGAGGGAATCTGAAACGGAAAGATTTTCAGCTATGTAAGTGTAGCTGTAAGGCAAGTTGAATATTACAACTTCGAAGGCATGACATGAAGTAATGCCACATTTTACTTTTATTCTCCAAACAAATCTCAAACTTGTAGGTCATTCATTTTTTATCCATTCTTTGCCAAAATAGGATCAAAAATGTAAAGAGAAAAAAATGAACTTGTGTTTAAAAAGCTAAACTCTTGTCTCACCTAAGAAACTACGACCCAGACTTGAATGTGTTAATCAAATGCTGCAGGATGATTTAGTGAGGAAAATCATGACAGAGCGTTTCATTACCAGACAGCGAGGCCCGCGGCTGAGTCATCGGCGGAGAAGATTGCTGTGGCGAAAGTTTCCAGTGGGAGTGTTGCAGTGACTGATGGGTAACACATGACGAAGACATCTCCTTCGTGCGGAGTCACGTAGGGTCGCACCTGCTCACGAAAGGCCCCACATTTTCTCCAAGTACTAAGCACGTGACTTTAGCCTCTGAATTGGGATGTCAGATGTTTACAATGAACGGTCCCTTTCCAGATGTAAGCCCAACAGATGCACCCTCCAGGGTCATTTGTTTTCACCAAATACACATTTTTTTCTTAAATTTCAGATAATGCTTGAATACGACTTCCTTTATAGTTCAAATGATCTTAACACATGTCTGTTATATAAGGGGTTTCTCCAGCGTGTTAAGGGACTAACAAGATTGCAATTAATTTATTTTTGATTTTATGGGAATATACAATTCAGAGACTCTACATGTCCTGAAATGGAAAGGAATCAAACCATTCTTTCTCTTTTACCTCTTACTCTCCTCCACAGCATACTAAATTTGAGAGATATCAATGATTTTCTAGGTTTCATGGAAAAAATATTTATTTTTACTTTATTTATTTGGCTACTTAACTCAAAGGTCTACTTTTCCAAGATTGGTACAGACTGACTTCTATATACTGCCCATAACAATTGTATATCTGCTCCCTCTCAAAATACTATGAGTATACAGGAACTCACTTTGGAAGTTAGGGGCTTTGGGTGTTAGAATATCTCTTAGCTCAGATACTCAGAATCCAAAGGTACAAAAAGTAAAACCTTGGACTCATCCATATCATCATCTAACTGCTACTTGAACTCAATGATTCCACAAATTTTAAAGCTAGAAAACCAAGCCACAGCACAGAAAGGTAATTTGCACAAACATAGCCAGTGGTAGATGCAAATCTCCAACCTAGATCTTCTACAGTAGGCTTCATCTTGTTTTGATTATTATTTATATTCCACATGGATTTTTAACTTCCAGGTAATAACTAGGATGGCAAGGCCAAATTTTCTTAAGAAAGACTATTAATTAATTTCATTTCATTTCATAAACACTTTTACGGTGTTACTGTGTGTAGTGTTCCACTTGACACAAAGATAAGGAGGTGAAGTTGGGTCCTCAAGAATTCAGAACTAGCTCTTATATTTTCTAACCAATTTGGAGAAAATAAAGAAAAAATTAATGTAACCAGGAAAAATCCACACACTCTATTAAATTAAAAAATGTCATGCCTGTTGGAAGTTCCTTCTTATGATAGTTTTCCTCCAGAGTTCTTTTATGTAAATATTTAAAAAGAATATTTCATCTGAAAGTGATTAAGTGGGAGATTTTATTCAAAATTTGAGAGCTTTAGTCATTACTTTTTATTTTTTAAACATAATTTTATGACAGTAACTTCAAATATTGTCAGATTTCAAATTACTTAGCTATCCTATTCACACAAATTACAATTTCTTACAGCACACATATATTATATATCTATTAAAACACACAGCACATTTTTACTGAAACTGATGTTTGCCATTTCAATTAATCCCTGACTTCCCTCAAGGGATAGGTTTTATCTTATTCATCCTTATATCCCATATCACATGTAAAACTCAAAAATTCCTGGAAATGAATGATGAAAAACTGGGTCAAAATCTGAATGTGTAAATGTTACTATAAGGTCACTCAAGGACAGAGCAAAGCAACACAATGGAAAATAAAAACAATAGAAATTCAAGGATCAACTACACTTAGGTCATTGCAAAAAGGGAAGAAGTTGGAGAAAAATACGATAAACAATGAGCTGGAAAAAAGGCCATTGGTATTTTGTGTCATGCAAAACATAGAAAAGTTTTAGAAATTTGGGTTGGCAACAGTGTTAGAGGTTAAAAAATGATAGACAATGTGGTAGTTATTAGAACTATCCATAAATATTCCAGCTCTCTCTTCTTTGTGGTACACTCAAGATGGTGTTTCCCTGACTCGTGTTGGCTAATGAAATGTGACTGGAAGTGGTGGGTGTTATTTCCTATCGAAAGCTGAAAGAGCCGATAGAATGTCCCTATGTCTCTGTGGTTCCTCTGCTGCAGGAGCCGAAGCTTCAAGTAATAGCTGCTTCTTTAACTTGGGACTAAATGCAAGGGTGTGATGTGAAACACAGCCCCACAAAGGACATGCAGCATGAATGAGGTGTAATCTTCAGCATCAAAAGCCATAGATTGTAGAATTGTTTGTTGCTGGAGCATAAACTACTCTATCCTGAACAATACAGAAAAAGAAGAAGAAGTAAGACTTTTCTTTTATATAACACTGATTAAAATAACAGAATTTTTAGTTTTCTATTTCTAGGCAGGAAGTAGATGAAGAATAAGTTATTGACAAGAAATTATGGGCAAAGAATGTTGAAATCTATTTATTTAATATAGGCCCAGCTGGTGTGGCTCAGCAGATTGAGTGCTGGCCTGTGAACCAAAGGGTTATATCACCAGTTATATTCCCAGTCAGGGCACATGCCTGGGTTGCAGGCCAGGTCTCCTGTAGGGGGCACACGAGAAGCAACCACACACTAATGTTTCTCTTCCCTCTATTTGTCTCTCCTTCCCCTCTCTCTAAAAATAAATAAATAAATTTTTTAAAAGTAAATATTTAATATAAAAGGAAGAGAATCATCTCCACTCTTCCCTATTAAATTTCTTTAAAGAAAATAATATAGAGTTACAGCCAAGATGGAGGTATAGGTAGAAACCTTTCACTTCCTTGAACAACCAAAAGGAGGATAACAACCAATGTAAGGTAAATAAACAACCAGAAGTGCCAGAAAAATCAATCTGCATGGAATTCCGACAACCAAGGAATTAAAGAAACAGTCAACCAGCCCAAACAGACCGGTAAGACAGCGGACAGAGAGAACCTGCAGCAAGGCAACAGACTGTTTAGGAGGGGCTGGCTGAACAGGAAACTGAGACTCAGAGCTGACTGTGGACTACAGCAAGGGTTGCCCTGGTGGGAAAAACTCCTAGTCTCACACCAGAGTTCCTTGGAAAGTGGGCTAGAGCTGAGCAGGCAAGCTGCATTTTTCCCTCTCTGGCCCCTCCCCAACAGGCAGCACTGCGGCACAGCAAGGAGGTTTTCCCTGCCTGGGTAAATATCGAAGGCCCTGCCCCCTTACAATTTAACAGGTGCCCAAGACAAAGAAATAGGGCCCAAATGGAAGAACAGAGTAAAACTTCAGAAAGAGAACTAAGCTCTGAGGATTTAGCCAACATATCTGATGGAGAACTTAAAGCCCTGGAAATCAAAATACTCATAGATCTCATTGAGCTTGGTCAAAAAATGAAAGAACAAATGAAAGATACCCAAAATGAAATAAAGCAAAATATTCAGAAAACCAACAGTGACAAGAAGGAAACCAGGACTCAAAGCAATTTGGAACAGAAGGAAAATATAAACATCCAACCATAACAGAATGAAGAAACAAGAATTCAAAAACATGAAGAGAAGATTAGGAACCTCTGGGACAACCTGAAACATTCCAATATCTGAATCATAGGGGTTCCAGAAGGAGAAGAACAACAGCAAGAAATTGAAAACTTATTTGAAAAATAATGAAGGAAAACTTCCCTAATCTGGGGAAGAAAATAGGCTTCCAGGAAGTCTGGGAAGCCCAGACAGTTCCAAGGAAGTTGGACCCAAAGAGGAACACACCAAGGCACATCATCATTATGTTACCCAAGGTTAAAGATAAAGAGAAAATCCTAAAAGAAGGAAGAGAAAAGGAGAGAGTTACCCACAAAGGAGTACCCATGAGGCTATCAGCTGATTTCTCAAAAGAAAACTTGCAGGCAAGATGGGGCTGGAAAGAAGTATTTGAAGTCATGAAAAGCAAGGACTACATCCAAGATTACTCTGCCCAGGAAAGCTTTCATTTAGAATGGAAGGGCAGATAAGGTGCTTCCCAGATAAGGTCAAGTTAAAGGAGTTCATCATAACATTATATGAAATGTTAAAGGGATTTATCTCAGAAAAAGAAGATCAAAAATATGAATAGTAAAATGACCACAAACTCACAACTATCAACAAATGAACATTAAAAAAAGGGAAAAACAAAAACTAAGCAAACAACTAGAACAGGAACAGAATCAGAGAGATGGACATCACATGGAGGGTTTTCAGTGGAGAGGGAGAGAGGAGGAATGGGGGAAAAGGTACAGGAAAGAAGAAATATAATTGGTAGGCAAAAAATAGGGAAAAGTGAAAAATGGTATAGGAAACAGAGGACTCAGAGAACTTATATGTACAACCCATGGACATGAAGTAAAGGGGGATGCTGGAGGGTTGGGGGTGAAGAGAGGAGAGGGGATTTGGGAAAATTGTAAAAGTATAATCAATTAAATATACTTAAAAATAATAAGGAATACAGTAAGGAGAAAAATGTGTATTGACCCCAGAAATGGGACTAGTGAGGGACTAGTACCTGCAACATGACCACACTTCGAATGGTATTGAGGAAGAATATCTGAAATACCCCTGCAGGTGAGGAGGGATGGAGGCAATTACTGAGTAATGTGATGTTCACCACATAACAGAAAAAGTCTGTTCTTGCAGGATCTGGAGCTCCCTCCCCAGCAGCACCACAACAACCTCTTCACCTGTGGAAAGTAAGACCCCGGCAGAGAAGAAGTCTCTGGGGGCAAGGAGTAAAAGCCTGTTTTCTATCCCACTGACTTTCTGGGGAAGTAGAGGCTCTTCTTTTGAAGTTACTCCCCTGAGCTGCTAAGAGCAAACTAAATAAAATGGGGGTTATAGTCCACTTGCCATTAATGAAGCTAGAGAAGAGGTCACTGGCTGAGTCATATTCAGACTACAATGGCAGCCGTGTGTACAAGAGACGTGTTAGCACAGCAGCAGACCTGCCTGTGTGGGGCATGGTCCTCTGTCTTCACCGAAGGTGTCAGACATCTGATCTGGCAAAGTTAAACTCTAATAAATCTCAGTTTATCCACACCCTGTACAGTATCAGTGTCTGAAATTGGGGCCTACATGATGTCCAAAAGCACCAATTTCAACTCTCTAAGATAAAAATACATATGATTCCTTTCTATAAAGTTAGTAAATGGAAACCACTATAAATTAGAGGAGAAAACAGTAAGTAAATATATCTTATTAAATATAGCTACTAAAAATAAAGAAAAGTCTAGAACATCTTGAATTTAACTTTCAAACCAATCTCAGAGGATGTTGCATCTATGAAATTAGAAAAGGAGGGGGAAACTCACAACGAAAATGTTACAAACATGGTGGCCAAACAGAAAAAGTACATTGGAGGCAGTGAACTGCACAGAAGAAAAAAATTTCAATTAGAGGACATTTAACAAGTTACTTATGAAAATCAGAGTGAGACAATAAAGACATAAAGTTAAGAAAAAATGATCAGAAATATAGTTAACAGAATAGGGCTATCAAATACAGTCATATTAGAAATTTCAGAAGGAGTGAAAGAGGAAAAGGCATAATAAAGAAAAAAGAAAATTGCTCTAAATTAAAAAAAATTGTTGATATTTATACAAAAAGGTCTCCTCATGAAAAACCAGGTAATTTTAATGAAAAAAACACTCCTATCCAGAAATATTTTGTTACTAGACATACATTATGGGCAAACATTAAAAATTATTTCTAAAATAAAATATTCTATAAGTATACAATTAGAAAATAATATGAACACTTACATAGAAAAAATGGGAAATACTATTGTTAATTTATGAAAGAAGAAATATAAATAGCCAATCAACACATGGAGAAATGAAGATTTAAAAAATGGCAATTTCGTATCACATTGGAGTAAGTTAAAATAGTGTAATCAAAAGTGCTTGGAAATGTGCTTTCCAAAACATTTTCAGCAGTATAAATCAGGATAAACTTTTTGTATGACAATTGAAAGTATGTAGTTAATGCTTTTTGTAAACCCTTACAAAGTTTCTATTTCCTAGAATTTATACAAGGAAAACATTATGATTTACACATGTAAACATCCAGCCATAGTAATATTCAAAAAAGAAAATGTATATATTACAAGTATATCATGAGAAAAAAGTAGAATACCTAAATTTTGGCCTTTGGATAAATATTGTGCAATCATAAAAATGCACTGTATGTGTGATATATATGTATATGCTTAAATGAATAAAAGTATCCACACAATTATAAGAAAAGTTTAAAATTTATGACTAATGTATTTTAAGTTTATATTTATACCTGCCTAGGAAAACAAAATGCCACAGTGTTCACCTTTGTTTTTTGGATAAACTCCCCTGGCCCAACAGCCCTCCTCGTCACAAGCGCCAGGCTCAGCCCTCCTTGTCCCTGTAGGGCAGTCTTGAGTTCCCTACCAGCCCTCAGAAATACTGAGACAAGCCAGCCACACCCTTACGGAAGCCTGGGTCCAGCAACCCTCTTGATACTATAAAGCCTGCCTCCCATAGCCTCTGGCTGTCCAGTCTGTTCTGAGTGCAACTTCGTATGATAGTGAGTCTCAAGTGGTGTCTTTCCCCTCTGGGTGGTGAGTAGATGTGACTAATAAATGATTATCAGGCTTGTCTGTACAGTGTCAGTGTCATGTGTTTGCCCATCCTCATAACCATAGGGTAGGGATCCCTCCAACGATGTGGAGAGGAGGTGGATAAAACAGAAGAATGAAAGGTTTAGGTGACGTAGAGGACTGATGGAGCAGTTTCCTGGAGCAGGGACAAGCTGGTGCACTCTGACAGATAGATAACTGAGCTGATTTTGCTAAGGGCTCTTCATCCTATTAGACAGGAGAAAGGAGAGACAGGACGGGTACAGACTCAGTTGTGGCCTTGCAGGAGAGCTGCATGTTGTCAGGAAAGCAGCAGACAGTATCATCTTCTGGCATCAGGAGGCTGTGATAAGTGTTGGGGCCTAAGTTGATACATTAAGACATTTTTGCTCACTAATAGAATAATTGCCAACTAATAATAATTTTCAGGCAATTAATTATCTTACATGATGTGGAGTCTGGAAGCAGGCAATTCCAGGATGGGTTCGGGAGCTCAACAAGTATCAGGATACAGGCTTGTCATCTTTGAAACTTTCTCCACCTTCTCCTGAAAGTGGGAGGATGGCTGTTGAATCAGTTTCACATACTGTCTCTAAATAAGCATGGAAAGAGATAGAAAAGAAGCACATTTATGCATTTTCTCTTGAATATTTGTGTGTGTGTGTGTGTGTGTGTGTGTGTGGGTAGTCTTTTCCAGAAGCCACTAGCAAATATCCCCTTAATCACATTGGCCAAAACTAGCCAGTAGCTGTCTCAAGACTGTACAAAGGCAAAGAAAATGAGATTAGCATTCCTGGCTGGGACCAATCATGATTTTCACTCCAGGGTTGAGCATTTTTCTTCCTGAATAAATAGGGATTTCATTAGCAAATAACAAAGGGGACATAGTTCAGGGAAGTCAACCTACAGAGATTGTTCAAGGGAATCTGACCAAATTTTGGAATAGCAGCTGGGGACAATGCTGTAAGAAATCTGTAAAACATGAATAAAAGGATGATGAGGCAATGCTGAAGGTAGAACATCATGAATTTACAGAGGACATGGTGTTTTAGATTTGAGACTTTTTTAGCAACGTATAGCAATCTAGGATTCAGAAGTAAATGTGTGAGTCATCAAAGGAAACAGGAATGCCAATAGTTCCATGAGAAAGGTACGGACTGGCAGACCACGTGGTCCAGAGCTTTAGAATGGAATGGACACAGCCATGAGTTGCAAGAATTAAAAGGGGAAAAAAGGAGTATAACTTTGGACATGTGAAGATCAGGATAAAAAATGAAATGAACAAGTAAGATAAAGGAAATAGATTTTAGCAGGAAAAATAGAAATCAAAGTCACTGACTTTCGGAACCATTTTAGCTCTAAGTGCAGACTGGACAGAGAGAGCCTGAGCACATTTGGATATAAATGCAATGAATGTAAAAAAGGTTGAGAATGTCAGAAAGATATCTTTTGATGCTGTGGAGAGAATAGCAGAAAGAATTTTTCTTCTGCCTACAAGGCTATGCATTCCCAGTCAGACCGTATTTTCTTTCAGGTCAGGGAGCATATAATGCATTTCTTTCTCACCCTGCTTTAGGAAGAGGAGTGAGGAGGAGGGGTGGCTGTGCCTGTGTTGGAGATGTCCCCAGGATGCTCGGGTTTCACAGGAGCATCAACTTCCAATGATTACATCAGACTTACACAATAAAATTTTAAATAGTTTTGTAAGATCAGAAATAACTTCATGTTTTTAATTGAGTGGGAGGTATTGTAGACACAATTCTTTCCCTCGTAGCTTCAAATTACACTCTCATCTTATATACCACTGATGCATTTCCTCCAGATTCAGCCAGTGGCTCTCCCTAGCAAGTGGAAGCGCTAGTCAGCAGAATCAAGCCACGCCCCTGAGTGCCCGCTACAGATCTGGTACCCAAATGGCATGTATCGTACTTAGCTTAAAAACGGGGTATGATGAGTTGTGCATCTCTGTCCTCTGGCTAATCCCTGCATAGACACCAAGAGTGTGGTGATGGCCAGAGGGAGGGGGTTGGGCTGGCTGGAAGTAGGCCCTTAAAGGGTAGGAAAATGGTGACATCTGTGATAGTGTCAACAAGCAAAATAAATTTAAAAAACTATATTTTCCAAAACAAACAAACAAATAAACAAAAAATAGGGGGCTAGAAAATAATGCCAAACAATGAGCAAGAGGTTGAATAAATTGATATTGGTACAAATATTCTATAGCCATAATACAATATTTAAAAATGTGTATGAACATAAAGAACACAACATAATTTTTTAAATATATTTTATTGATTATGCTATTACAGTTGTCCCATTTCTCCCCCATCATTCCCCTCCACCCTGCACACCCTCTCCCACCCACATTCCCCCCTTTAGTTCATGTCCATGTGTCATAAGTTCTTTAGCTTCTACATTTCCCATACTATTCTTGCCCTCCCCGTCTATTTTCTACCCACTATCTATGCTACTCATTCTCTGTACCTTTTCCCCCTCTCTCCTCCTCCCACTCCCCTGTTGCTAACCCTCCATATGATCTCCATTTCTGTGGTTCTGTTCCTGTTCTAGCTGTTTGCTTAGTTTGCTTTTGTTTTAGGTGTGGTTCTTGATAGCTATGAGTTTGTTGTCTTTTCACTGTCATAGTTTTAGCTTCTTTTTCTTAGATAAGTCCCTTTAACATTTCATATAATAAGGGCTTGGTGATGATGAACTCCTTGAACTGGACCTTATCTGAGAAGCCCTTTATATGTCCATCCATTCTAAATGACAGCTTTGCTGGATAGAGCAATTTTGGATGTAGGTCCCTGATTTTCAAGATTTCAAATATTTCTTTCCAGCCCCTTCTTGCCTGTAAGGTCTCTTTTGAGAAATCAGCTGACAGTCTGATGGGAACTCCTTTGTAGGTGACTGTCCCCTTATCCCTTGCTGCTTCTAGAATTCTCTCCTTCATTTGAATCTTGGCTAATGTAATGATGATGTGCCTTGGTGTGTTCCTCCTTGGGTCCAACTTCTTTGGGACTCTCTGAGCCTCCTGGATGTCCTGGTAGTCTATTTCCTTTGCCAGATTGGGCACGTTCTCCTTTATTATTTGTTCAAATAACTTTTCCACTTGTTGCTCTTCCTCTTCCCCTTCTGGGACCCCTATAATTCGGATGTTGAGATGTTTAACGATGTCCCGGAGGTTCCTAAGCCTCTCCTCATTTTTTTGAATTCTTGTTTCTTCCTCGTTTTCTGTTTGGTTGTTAGTTTCTTCCTTCTGGTCCACTCCATTGATTTGAGTCCCAGTTTTCCTTCCATCTCTATCGGTTCCCCATGCATCTTCCTTCATTTCACGTATTGTAGCCTGCATTTTTTTCATCTAATTTGTGAGCAAAATCAACCAATTCTGTGAGCATCTTGATGACCAGTGCTTTGAACTGTGCATCTGATAGGTTGGCCATCTCTTCACTGCTTAGAAGAATTGGCTCTGGGGCTTTGATTTGTTTTCCGGTTTGAGCCATTTTTGGTGGTTTTGTTTTGTTTTGTTTTGTTTGGGTTTTAGTCTGGTCGCGGCTATTACGTATGAGGGGTGGAGCCTTAGGTGTTCCTCAGGGCGGGGCAGCCCAGTCGCTGGGTTGTGACGCTATAGGTGGGGGCAAGGTCCGAGAGGGAACAATGGTGCCTGTTCCACTCTCTCCTGGACTCCGGTCCTTTCCACCGCTTCCCCTTCACCTGGATTATCTGCGCAGAGCGCGTGCTGTTACGTAGTGGAGCCTCAGGCGCTCCCCAGTGCGGGGCAGCCCAGTCGCTGGGTTGTGACACTGTATGTGGGAGTGGAGTCTGAGAGGGAACAATGGCGCCTGCTCCGCTCTCTCCTGGATTCAGTCCCTTCCGCCACTTCCCCTCTGCCTGGACCGTCTGTGCGCACGAATGTGGGACCACCTGGTCAGCCAGCCGCCTTGTGTGGCCTCACTGGGTCTGCACAGTTGCCCTCTGTGCCCGGGGTCCGCCAGCTGCTGCCTGTGGGCCCGGGGACCACCAGACGCCACCTGTGCACCTGGGAACTGCCAGCTGCTGCTGTTTGCGTTCCCGGGTCAGTACCTCCACTTTCTCCTGCCGCGACTCTGCCCCTCTTACTGGTCTGGATGAATGGTTGTTGGACTTCCGTACAGTTCAATTTTCTATAAGTTCTGGTTGTTTTCTTATTTCTAAATATTTGTTGTCCTTAATTTTGGTTGTTAGAGGAGGCACAGTGTGTCCGCCTACGCCCCCATCTTGGCTGGAAGTCCCAGAACACAACATAATTTTAAGAATACCTTCATGCATGTGAAATTTCTGAAAGACTTGTTTATAATAAGAATGTGGGTGATTTTCAAAACAGTTTTTAGTATTTTATAATTTCTTATCATTTTCCAAAGTAAATATGAATTATTTAAATAATAATTATTGTATAACGAATACAAAAAGACCTAAAGCAAACGCTGACATGGGGGAAAGAACAGAATTGTTGATATTAATCTTCTCCGAGCCCCAGGCTTTTACTTGTCAAGTGCAAAAGACTCCCACCCCCTACAGGCAACTAGTTACAGCTTTCACCCCTCCTCTTTCCCTCCCCTCCCCCTTTCCTCTCCCTCTCCCTCTTCCTGCCAGGTACGTGTGAGATTAGCTTCTGAGTCACCGTAATTCACGTAGTTTTATTTCCTGTTTGGGAGTCAGGCCTGGGAGATGTGAGCACAGCCCGACTGACCCGCTGATTTAAATAAACATCAACCCAGGCTTTTCCTGGGCCCTCGGGCAATTTCCCTTCACGCCTTCAGAAAATTTTTGCTTTATCATCCTGCCCTGAGCAGTAAACTGCCTAATTAAAAGCACACCACACGTGGTCAGGAAGACTTGAAGCTCTCAGAAGTCTGCCCCTGCTCACCCCTGGCAGAGCCCATCCCAGCCAGGAGGGTCCCCAGATGGGAAGGGACGCAGAGTCTGCTCTGCGCCAATGACCGGCTTCCCTAGAAGTGTCTGTCCCACTATCATCAGCGTTTCCCGCCATCACACACAACTGGACTGTGAGAGTGTGTGACTCACCACAAAACAAACCAACAAGCCAAGGCCAATCACGACGACACCCTGGATGTTCCCCAGGTCTGCTATTCTTCCAATTTGGGTCGATGCTTTCTTCACTTTCTCAGGTTTCTCTACAGGCCTGCCTGTCTTTGAAATGTCGGTGATTTCCAAGTATCATTTCTCTGCATCTTCTAAACCATCCCCTTTCAGGACCACATTTTGCTCCAACGGCCACCCCCAGGGAGGGGAATGCTAAACACAGGCCTCTCTACAGATGCGTCTGTGTTCTTACTCAATCTTCTCAGATGCCCTTCACGTGTTCTGAGTCCCCATCAAAGGTCCTGCACGCTGTGTTTCCGAAGCCTTGCTTCTGCGACCTTCTACTGAGGCATTTCTTGGCAGCTGGAGCCACCTTGCTGGGCCATGGAGGAGGTTTGTCCCATGAGGCAGACTATAGTTAATTACTGATGGCAACAGTATAAAAGCAACTCTGTTTGGAGAATAAACTGTGGCGTGGTTTGTTCGCTGGCTTCCCCTCGGCACTGGTGAGGGAGGCTGGGACCCCGCCTGCGAATGCACCCTTGATCCACTTCTTCTCCTTCCCTGATTCTGCTTCCACTAGTCCTGGAAGCACGTCTTTAATAAGTCACCTGTGCATAAATTCTTATTTTAGAATCTCCTGGGACCCTGCCCCAGGATCCTGCTGGACTTGAAGTTCATGTATACACTGCCTGTTAAACACGGTCACGTGGATGGCCCACAAGTACCTTAAACTCAATAACAAAAGTTATCCTTTGCCTCCTAACCCTGCTTCCCCTTCCTTATTCTCGACTTTAAAAATGCTCGCAGTCATCCGAGACAGAAACATAGCAGGTACACTAGACATTTCCTCCTCTTCCACCACACATTCACTTCCAGTTTCCACCCATTCTATTGCGCAGTCGCATCTCCTAAATGTCTTTTTATCTCCATTACCATCGCCGTCCTGGGCCTCCAGTTTTCTTTTCTACCTTCCTGACCCTCATTTAGCTTAATCTTCCCCAGGCTCCGCCCCCCGAGGCTCTGGTTTGACTACCCTTTGGCCGGAACAGCCCTTCCTCTTCATCCCTGCTCCCCACCGCCCCCCGCCGTGCTGCCAATTCAACACCCTAAATCAGTGCGTCAGTTCTCTCTCCTATTTCCTAGGGCCGGCACTGCTAGAGAAACACACTCAACCTTGCACAGGAGCGTCACCGCGAATTTGTAATTTCCAGCTGCAAACTTCATTCATTTTCCATAACCAATCCCATCCCAGACCTGTTGCCCAGGTTCTTCTTTCTCCTCCAGTATATTTTCTTTTCTCAATTTTGCAAATCCCATTTTTATCATGTTTTTCCTTTCCTTTCCTATCCTCACAGGCACACAAGCACCGGCACGTGCACACAACGCGCAGCAAGTACACCAGCCAATCCTTCTAAGCCTGCATTGCGCTGTAGCTCCGCCTCTATTGCTCTTGGCTCTGAGTCGCCCAGTGATTTAAAAACTCGATGCCTGCTCTCCACTAGAAAGCTTGCATCACTGTGATCGTGCTTGTGAAGTTTCAGCACCTTTTGCATTTCAATCTTTGAACAATTGCAATTTATTTTGGTATAAAGCTATACGGATTTTCATCCATTTTTTAAAAAATGTGAATAAGTGCTTACATCACTATTTATTAAATCCATCTCTTTCATATTTATTCAAAACTTTGCTTAATTCTTCCTCTGTAAAGTGGGGGGATACTAGCACCTACGTCATGTAGTTAAGACTTAAATGACAGTATATGTGAGGTGCTTAGAAGCAATACCTTTCAATGCACAACACTTTTGGTTGGCTTCTGAACTATATTCTTCTATATTAATATGTCAGTTTGTGGACAATGTTCCTGTTATTCATATATTTTTTAGAGTTTTCCTGTCTATTCTTGTATGATTATTTTTTTATCAAAAATATTTTACAATTTTTCATTGCTAAAAAATAAATGAAGCAAAACATGAGGCCTTTCTAACATATAAATAACTTTAGAAAGATCTGATGTTTTTAAATATTTGAGTTTTCTTATCAATATTTAACATATTTAAATTTTATTAACTCTGCCCTGACTGGTGTAGCTCAGTTGGTTGGACGTCATCCAGCAAACCTACAGGTCTCCGGTTTGATTCCCAGTCTGGACTTACGCCTGGGCCTCCGGCCAGGTCCCCAGCTGGGGATAGTATGAGACACAACTGATCTGTTTCTCTCACACATCGATGTTTCACTCCCTCTCTTTCTTCCTCCCTTCTCCTCTCTCTAAGAATAAATAAATAAGTAAAATCTATCAAAAATAAATTTGTTAATTCTTTTAAACATTTGAATTTCATTAATTCTAATCATGCATTTGAACATCGTTCTGTTTCTGGACTTGTTTTCTTTTCCGTTGGTCTGTGCCCCACTTTGACACCAAGACCAGATTTTAACTGTGGTGGCTTTGTGTCATTTTTCTGATACCTCATAGGGCAATTCTCCTCTATTTCCCTTCATTTAAAAAATAATGTGACTGTTTTTAAGCTTTTCCCCTTACAAACAAGTGTTACACTCAGTGTATCCAAGTCCATTTAGAGTCTCTTCACTATTTTCTCAGTATTGTACTACAATTACAGGCCTAGAATTCCTGCAACCATTAGTGTTCTTATCTTTAAAAATAGAATACTACAGTGTTTATTATGATTTTCTTTTGTTCTTCAATAAAATGTGTTAATTCTTCATAGTCGTTCTTAGCCCTGTTGAATATATATCCATCTATTTCAAGTTTTTTAAAAAATTGTATTTGGGAAATAAATATTTCTCCCATTATATTTTTAGATTCTACTTTTGCCTTCTAGGACATAATAAGCAGTTAATTTTATGTTAACTGTATCCAACTACCTTACTAAACTTTTTAATTGGTTGTAATAATTTTCAGTTGCTATCAAGAGTACCTGGAATGTGTAGTCTTCAAGTGACAGATTCAGTTTTCTCTATATTTGATTTAAGCATATGAAGTTGCCAGTTTTAAATCAACAATGTTTAAATAGTCACAATGTCCCATGGCTATGTTTATACCTAAACCTATACCTGTATCTGTATCTGTACATATCTACCTTTTTGTATATATCAGTTTTTCAGTGTGTGGTTCAAATTTTGTATATCCTTACTAAGTTTTTTATTCTGGATCAATCAGTTATCTAGGACATGCTTTAAATTTTGTCTTCACGATGACATATTTATATTTTTCTTCTCATGATTCCTTCCCTATACAGTTTGAAGCATACAAATTTCTCTTTTTGATAAGTTGTTCTTCCTATGATAATGCAGTGACCATTTTATCTCTGTTTCTGCCTTAAAACATTTTTCCTGACAGTACTACAGTAGCTTTGCTAGCTTTCATTTGGTGATTAGTCTATTGTGACTTTTATCTTTCTGCTCTCCACCTTTCAGTTTACTTTTGTTTTAGATGCATTTCTGTAACTGAAATTCTTCCTTTCTTTCCTTTTTTTAATTTTGATAATTTTTTAGCTAATAAGCTTTGTCTTATTACTGATACATTTAAACTTATGTCTACCATCTTATTTTGTGTTTTTATTTACTGTTTTTTTCTACAGTTTATTCTTTTTATTGTTTTAATTCACTAAGTATGACATTTACACATTATATTTCTGTTGTTATCTGGTTACCCCCCGATTTGTAGAACATATATTTTTTCTGAGCAATGTTAATTGCCACCCTTCTCCCAAAATATTCAAGAGCCTAAAACACTTCAATTTCAATTATCCACCTTTAATTTTACAGCATATTGTTGGCCAAAATGTTAGTTGCACCTATATATGACCTCTATTAAATTACTCTTATTATTATTGTTTTATGCTTTTGTCTTTTAACTTTATACTAAAATTAAAAGTAATTTATATACCAGCATTAAAGTAATACAGTATTCTGTATTTTTCTGTATATTTACCTTTAGCAGTGAGTTTAATACTTTCTTTTTTTTAATCAGTATTTTTTTAATTGTTGATATTGTACAGTTTTCTGTCTTTTACCCCGCCCCAGCCCACCACCCCAGCCCTCCCCACCTTCCTCCCATTTCCACAACCCATAGTTTTTGTCCATGAGTCCTTTATACTTGTTGCTCTAAACCGTTCCCCTTTTCCCCTGAAATTCCCTCCCCTCCCACTCTGGACACTGTCAGACTGTTCTCAAATTCAGTGTCTTTGTTTATATTATCCTTGTTTGTTTGTTTTGTTGATTGGCTTCCTGTTAAAGGTGAGATCATATGGTATTTGTCTTTCACTGCCTGGCTTATTTCGCTTAGCATGATACCCTCCAATTCCTTCCATGCTGTCGCAAAGGGTAAGAGCTCCTTCTTTCTTTCTGCTGCATAGAATTCCATTGTGTAAATGTACCACAGTTTTTTGATCCATTCATTAACTGATGGGCACCTAGAATACTTTCATGTTTCTGGTCAATGACTTTTCATCTCATCTTGAAGAACTCCCTTTAGCATTTCTTATAAGGCACGTCTAGTGATTATTAACACTTTCATATTTTATTGTCTTGAAATTTCTTTAGTTCTCCTTCATTTTTTGATGGAAAGTTTTGCAAGGTGCAGTATTCTTGCCTGGTGATTTTTTTTCTCTCAGCACTTTGCGTATATCATTTCTTTCTCTCCTGGACTACTGCAAGGTTTCTGCTGAGCAAACTGCTGATAGCCATGGTTGCTCCCTTATACATGATGAATTGCTTTTCTCTTGCTTCTTTCAAAATTGTTTTTTTTTTTTTGTATTCAATTATTGACAATTTGATTATAATGGGTATTCCTGTAGAAATTAGATTCAACTCTGAAACCTTTAGGCTTTGTGACTCTGGATGCCTATTTTCCTCTCCAGATTGGAGATGGTTTTGGCCAATGCATATATTGTTTACATAATGGGATCGTGGGTCCTGTAAGTCCTGTACACTCTCTACATGCTCCTCCGCCTCTTCTTCTCCTCTCTTCCTCCTCCTCCTCCTTCTTCTTCTCTTCTGACTGGATACTTTGCAATGACTTCTCTTATATTCATTTGTTCTTTCTTCTTTTTAATCAAGCTTGTTATTTACATTCCATTGATTTTTCAGTTTAGTTTGTGTAATCTTCAGCTCCAAAGTTTCTGTTTTCTTTAAATGGTTTCTATCCCTTTGTTGATACTCTCATTTTGTTCATGTATTGTTTATTTTTTAATTTTATTTTGCATTTGCAGTTTGCATTCAATATTACTTTGTATTAGTTTCAGGTGCATAGCATAGTGGTTAGACCATCATACTTTATTTACAAAGTGTTCCCCTGATATTTCAACTGTCCACCTGGCACCATATGTAGCTATTACAATATTATAAACTATAATCCCTATGCAGTTTACATTCCTGGTACTATTTTGTGACTACCAATTTGTAGTTCTTAATCTGTTTGCCTTTTCCACCTAGTCCCCCATTCTTCTAGCAACCATTATTCTATTCTTTATATCTATGAGTCTGCTTCTATTTTATTTGTTTGATTATTCTGCTTACATTCCACATGTAAGTGAAATCATTTGGCATTTGTCTTTCTCAGTCTGACATATTTCACTTAGTATAATACCCCCTAGGTCTATCAATGCTATCATAAATGGTTAAGATTTCATTCTTTTTATGGCTGAGTAATATTCCATTGTATATATGTACCATTACTTATTTTTTTATCCATATGTCTATTGATGGGCACTTGGGTTGCTTCTTTAGCTTGGCTATTGTGAATAACTCTGCAATGAACATAGGATTTCATATATTCTTTCAAATTAGTGTTTTGGATTTCTTCATACATTTACTAAGAAGTGGAATGACTGGGTCATAAGGCAGTTCCACTTTCAGTTTTTTAGGAGCATCCATACTGTTTTCCATAATGGCTACACGAATATGCTTTCCCACCAACAGTGCATGAGGGTTCCCTTTTCTCCACATCCTCACCAACACCTGTTGTTTGTTGATTTATTGATGACAGCCATTCTGACAAGTGTGAGGTAATATCTCATTGTGGTTTTAATTTGCATTTCTCTGATTATTAGTGACATTAAGCATCTTTTTAAATGTTTATTGCCTGTCTGTATGTCCTCTTTGGAGAGGTGTCTGTTCAGGTACTTTGCATATTTTTTAATTAGATTGTTTGGGAGGGTTTTGGTGTTGAGTTATATGACTTCTTTATAAATTTTGGATATTAGCCTTTTATCAGATGTATCATTGATGAATATGTTTTCCCATTCAGTAAGTTGTCTTTTCATTTTGTTAATGGTCTCCTTTGCTGTGCAAAAACCTTTCATTTTTATGTAGTCCTATTTGTTTATTTTTTCTTTTGTTTTCCTTGCCTGGAGAAATATATCAGAAAAAAATATTGCTATGAGAAATGTCTGAGATTGTACTGCCTGTGTTTTTCTTTTCTAGGATTTTTATGGTTCCAGGTCTTACATTTAAGTCTTTTATTCATCTTGAGTTTATTCCTGTATATAGTGTAAGAAGGTGGTCTATTTTTACTTTTTGCATGCATCTGTCCAACTTCCCCAATACCATTTATTGAATAGACTATACTTACCCTTGTGTGTTCTTGCTTCCTTTGTCACATATTTTTTAAGTATTTTGTAGTTTTCCCAACTTTGCACCCATTATCCCCGATCCACCCTACCCCTCCAACCCTTCAGCATCCCCCCTTAATTCATGTCCATGGGTTGTATATATAAGTTATTTGAGTCTTCTGTTTCCTGTACCATTTTTATGTCTCCCCATCTATTTTATGCCTACTAAGTATGCTTCTTCTTCCCTGTACCTTTTCCCCCCTCTTCCTCCCTTCCCCTTCCCCACTGAACTCCCTCTGTGTGATGTCCATTTCTATGATTCTGTTCCTATTCTGACTGTTTTCTTAGTTTTTGTTTTCATTGTTCTTCTTTTCTTTTAGGTGCATTTGTTAATAGTTATGAGTTTGTTGTCATTTTATTGTTCATATTTTTTATCTTTTTCTTAGCTAAGTCCCTTTAACATTTTATATAATAAGGGCTTGGTGATGATGAACTCCTTTAACTTGACCTTATCTAGGAAGCACTTTATCTGCCCTTCCATTCTAAATGAAAGCTTTGCTGGATAGAGTAATCTTGGATGTAGGTCCTTGCCTTTCATGACTTCAAATACTACTTTCCAGCCCCTTCTTGCCTGCAAGATTTCTTTGGAGAAATCAGCTGATAGTCTTATGGGAACTCCTTTGTAGGTGACTGTCTTCTTTTCTCTTGCTGGTTTTGGGATTTTCTCTTTGTCTTTAATCTTGGGTAACTTAATGATGATGTGCCTTGGTGTGTTCCTCTTTGGATCCAACTTCTTTGGGACTCCCTGGGCTTCCTGGACTTCCTGTTTTTAAATGACTATTGTGAATTATTTTCAGGCATAGATCACTTTTGCTTTAGAGCTGTTTGCTGGAGATTTGTTTTGTTCCTTTTGCTGGTTCATATTTCCCTGATTTTTCATGCTTCTTAAAGCTCTGTGTTTATGTCAGTGCATTTGAAGAAGCAGTCAGTCATCCCCTTCAGTCTTTATGGACTGATTCTGACATGGAAAGGAGCTTCACTAATCATCCTGAGCAGAGATTCCGGGAGCCTCACAAACCATTTCTATAAATACACATGCACTGCCCCTCATCCTACCTCCTGGGGAAGATGTTTCAGGGTTGTGCACCTTCTCCTAATCTTGAAGAGCCATGTACTAATAAATCACCATGAATCAGCCATTCCTTTTTTCTAGGTCAGTGCACTGGGTGGCCTGGACATGAGGTGCACACTCTACTTCTCTTGCTTCAGGGTGATATACCTTCTTATAATCTTGCAGATCCATACTGCTGAGAGCCAACTACCCTTTTCATTGTTCCCATTTGCTCCCAGCCCTTCAGCTTTGCTGAGCTGCCCAACACTTCCCTCTGGGTGAAGTGAGACAAAAGCAGGTCTCTTGGGCAATGACTCAAAGCCTGGTGATGCTGGATGCATGTTTCACTCTCTCTCCCAGGGAAAATATCTCAGGCTAAGGTGATCTCCCTCAGAGCTAACCTATGAGAGCTCAGGGATGCCTTCCATGGATAAAGCAAAATAGCTCTTTTTACCCATTTCAATAAGCTGTTCATTGGATTTGTGCTTATCTGGGCTGCTGCATCCTCTGAACTGGATTCCGAGTTCTCATAAAGGCATTTTGGCCCCTACATTGATATTAAATCAATATTTATGTAAAAGAATAAGGGCTGGGACTTCCTATCCACAATCTTACTAATCACCCCAAATGCCACTTTTATATCAAGAATTTGTATGTGATTTCTTTTACTCTGTTATCAAGTATTCTTAAAATCAAGTTTTTGTTCTGAGTCCTTTTTTATGTGTTTAAAAGTTTAAAACATTTTCACATAATTGTTCTGCTACATGACACTTTTGAACACCTTATCTATCATCTCTTACTCATAGTACTTCACTTTCTTGTGTGTGCGTGTTTTGTAATTTTTAGATCACGTGCTTCTTTTTCTAGGAGATTTATCAGTAGAGAGCCCAAGGAGCTTAGCCTAAGGATATGTCCTGCTGGGTTGGCTTTCATTTTATTCTGCCATGTTTACCACCCAAAACCACTTTCCATCTTAAGTTCTTGGTATAAGGAGTCTCATAACTAATAAAAATCAGTCCCCAAATGCAAATAAACCCATGCTTATAAATTCATAAGGGAAATTTTATTTTTCTATTCCAAGTTTGGATTGAGTCAGTAATGATGCTATAATACTGATGGCTGCACTTTTTCTAGTTCATGGTTTATCTGTGACTTTTGCACTTGGAGAATCAATATTATGTGCATGCTCAGTTACAATTTTTGCTTCATGTGGATTCCAAGATTCATCTCCTGACCTTGTGTAGGCATACATTCAATCCCCTTAAGGAAGGTGAAATTTCAACTTACACATTAATTACCCTAATTTCTTCCTTTTCTTCATTATTTCTTCTTCCTTCCTTTCTTCCTTCGTTTTGCCTTTTCTTCCTCCCTCTCTCATTGTTCTCTCTCCTTCTTCTCCTGTGTTGGTTAAGTAATACATTCATGTGGTATATATTTTGAAAACACAAAAGGGTATACTATTAACAAAAAGTTACTCCCTATCCTATTCCCTCATCAGGGGCGACCTCTATTATCAACTCTTTATGTAGGCTTTCACAAAGATTCTATGAACATGTGTGGTGAATTTGTCACCACATGACACATAGTCTTATGTACCCTTTTATTCCTTATAAAAATTTACTTTTGGAGGTCATTTCCTCCCTAGGTGTAAAGAACCGTCAATATTCTTTCTAATGGAGTTATAGTAGTCCATTTCATACACAAAATGTTTGCTATCAGTTTTTGATCATTCCCTTTCACAATATACTGCAATGAGTACATTGTATATAACCACTTTTACACATATAAAAGTATGAAGGGGAACCCAAAATCCCCAGCAATTTATTTATAAAAATTATGTGTTCATTCTTACATGTTTTAACTTCACTTTTAAAATACTCTCTATTTGATGCAATACGCCTATCAAGATGTTTCTTCCACTGGTCAAAACATTTTTGAACTTGATGATTTTGATGCCTTTTAGTGCTTATGACTTTTTTTGTGTCACTTCTTCCACATCAGCAAAATTTTTCCCTTTAAGGTCTTTTTTCATCAGGGGAAATATAAAACAGTTCCTTGGGGTGAGATCGGGTGAATAGGGAGGGTGAGCCATGGGGGTCATGCTGTTTTTGGTCAAAAACTCCTGAACACTCAGCATGGTGTGGGCAGGTGTGCTTGTAAACCACCCATCATGAAATGGGCAAAGGCATCGAAAGAGTCTGCAAAACAAATTCTCTGAAAGCCAAATGCAGCCTCTCACAGCAACACCAACTGGTACACTGATACAGATGGGTTCCTAGTGAGGGAAGCCTGTACTACAAGGAGCCTGCCCTCCAGAAGATAATTCCAGGAATTTTGGGGTCTCCCCTTGTATATCATAGAATAATTCTTAGAACTGTAATAATGATTCAAAGTATATAAGCACCCTATATGAAAAAGTACAAATATGTATATATACCTCAGATATGCAAAAAGTGCATTTTTTCCATATTCTCACAGAGTGTATTAACGGATACTGATTCCTACCAATAGGGAACAGTAATGTCTCACTAAGATTTTAATTTTTTTTATCTTATTAACAAGATTGAGCTCTTACGAATAAGTTTCAAAGTCTTTCTACTTCCTTTTCCTGTAAACTTCATGGTTGTATACGTTGGTCATATTTGTGATATTGCAGGACTTCAGTTGAATGAGGACACCTGAGCTTTCACCATGTATGCAAAGGAACTAATGATGTCATTCTACTCAGATCCATTCCCCACAGTGATAGATTAGACAGTAAATCTGTTCAGGTTATGGGCCTATTTATAACCTCTTATTGACTTCTTATTAACAAAAATAAACCCAAATGTCATAAAATAGTAATATGTAACCTTCTGTCATTTGACCCCTACTCATCTCTTAATCCCAAGCTAACTATTTCATGCTTACCACTCTTGCAAAACCAAACTGCTTCACATACCACATTGTTTTCCCAATGCCTTATGCTATTCCAAAAATAAATTTCTCTCAGTCCTTGTTTTAGTTAGCAATGTCCTATTCTCTACCTTTCCACATGCAGGGGCTTTTCTGATTTTGTGTCTACTCATCTTCTATGATGCTGTTGAACTATACTCTTTTCTAGAAAGGAGGTTAAATTATAGCCTCCTCTGACCTCTTGTGAGAGCTTGGTACCATGTTCTATACACTCAAATCACCTATTATAACTACTGAAATTATCTAACTATGTGACAGCCTCTCTACTGGGCTGAGAACTTACTGCCTAGGGCCATATTCTGTTAGTATTTTGATTTTTTGAGTGTACCATGTGTCTGCATACAATAAGTACACAATAGTATTTATTATATAAATGAATGTAGTCATTTTTAAAAAACTAGGATAACCTTCCCAAGGGGGTAGAGAATTGGAAAGTGTGGTAGGATGAAATGGATGCAATGCTATTCTCTTCTCCCTAACTTCTCCTTTTCTTTCACCAAACACACTGTGGGGCAGGTTTATTCAAGTGGAGTATGGTTATGCCACAGAGCAGCACAGACTATATCTAAAAAGGGAGTCATAGACTACACACATGAAGTAAACATCTGTAATTAAAAAGTGCATTGAAATTAATCGTATTAGAGTGTGACAAAGTAGCATCAGAGCTTGGGCAGATTCACGTCCCTCCAACCAGGAGGCATATTTATGAACTAGTTTAGTAAGTGTTGATCTGCAATCACCATCATCACAGTGATGCAACTGATATTTTGAGAACTGCGTTTTAAAAGTTTTTTCCAATGCTGAGATGACTCATCTGTTTCACAACAGGACAAACAAGTGGGTAAGTATGCCATGAAGTCCCTTCTCCGATGACTAAAGCCCCGTTCCTCAGTTGTTGCCAGTATTCTGCACTCCCCCTTCATAAACGCTCTCTCGCACAGTCAGCCAGCACAATAGTGAAGGTCAGTCTGGGCTCTTTACTTGGGCTTAGAATTCCAGAAAATTGGTAGAATTCGGGGGATCAGTATGTCCCTTTTTTCAGCATATTATTATCATGGTTACAGCAAGGGAAGAAGGTATTTAACTCAAAATACTGGGCCTGAATCTTCTCTTTTGAAGTTATGTGATCCCACTGAGCCCTTGTTGAAACCAAATCAGAAAGAAGAGAAAGGAGGGGTCCTCAGGCTCATGCTCGTGGCTGGTTTTCCACACTGTCAGACAAAATACACTCTAAATGTTGGCCTGAGAACCCACCTTTTTAGGTAAGACATTGCTTACAAGAGACAGAAATGCCATTTAAATAGACTTAAAGAAGAACAAAGTGGACAAAAAAGAGATTTTGCTTGGTTTTCCTGGTTTTGCTTTCAAACTACTGGGGGCTTCCATAATGAGAGAGAGTTAAACAACCAAACTCAGGAAACGCAAACCAGAACAGTTCTAGTTGTCAAGCGACGCAAACCAGGGACCCAACGTTGTCAGCTCGCTCTTTCTTCCTCTTTCATCTCTGCTTCTCCTAACCTATTAATTTTACTCTTTCTTATTATGAGCCAGCATCTTCACCCAGTGGGGATAGTGACACTAACAGCAATGGGGTCATGACCTTACAGCCTCGGACCAGAAGGGAACAGTTATTTCTCCACAGCTTCAGGTAAAAATGTTCCTGGAAGAGAATCCAATTAGTTAGGCTCAGTGTGAGCTGTGTGCCAACCACTTAGATAAGGCACTCCGGCCAGGCAAGGGAGCACTCTGACTGTATCACAGTTGCCAGGGCTGGGTCTGCTCCTTCGATTGAAGCCTCTGTCAGGGGTATGGGGGTGTTCTGTCAGCACCAGGGAGTGGGGAGTGGGGAAGGGGGCATTGTTAATCACACAGAAAGGGAAGGGTTTAGGCATAATTTAAAAAAGATATCAACCTGAATAACCACCAGCATAACCTTGATTTTAGGGGACATTACATTCTCAGTTCCAACAGTTCTCCTGACAAATGAACTTCGTGAACTCCCAAGTTAGGGACCGCCTATATCTGAAAAATTACTCAAGGGAAAAAAAAGACAATGGTTATGGGAGAAAGTGCATCATGCCATTTGTTATCTGTTTTCCCCTTGAAGAACAGGCGTGGCTTTCCTTTGGGTTTTTGGTCTTTCCAATGAGGTTGCTTCCTTAGTTGGTAGGCCAAAGCCACTGCCCTGAGGTCAAAGCCTGATTGTTAGTCTGATTGTCAGCATTAATGAGAGAATTTATAGCAATCTCTTCTAGTCTCTGAGGACTGAAGAAGGAAAAGATTTACTTTCAATAGAGTATAACACTTACATGTTATCTTGTTCAGATCAATGATATTATGAATGCCCATAATATCAAGAACTGGGTGTGAGTGTGTGTGTATGTGTATGTGTATACACTCTATTTTACCATATTCTAAGATACCTGCCTTAAAACTTACATTAGAATACTCCCTATGATGATATTTCTGTAGTAATTATTCTTACACTATATAAACACTTTTTTTCTTTTAGACAATTACTATGTGGAAATGATATGGTGTGTAGTGTATTTATTTTTTATATAAATGTCAAAATAATGTGAATGAATTCACCTCCAAAGCCATACTGTGCTTTCTTGGCCACAAGGCCCTGCCTCAGGGCACCTGAGACCCTTACCATTTCTGAAGAAAGACATGAAAAGATGTTTAGAAATACAATGTAGGAAAAGTTACGTTGAGAATTTTTTGGCAGAGAACTCTGGAAATATTTTTGAAAGTCATCATGGAATTATTTTACAAATGTTAAAAATTAAGGAATCAGACACGGAAATTTTATAAAAATCTAAAATTCAACAATCACAACTGAAATATAGTTTATAACAGCTACCAGATTTTCAGCCACTTCCTAAGAAAAAGCTCACAGAAAAATAATTTTATTTTTTGTAAAATAAAAATTTCTCTCTCTCTCTGTCTGTCTTTCTTTCTTTTTCTCCTCACTGTGGAGGAATGTAAGATTTCATAATCAGAGACATTTAGCTTGCTCTTGATTGAATCACCAATGCAAATGTTCCACTATGTTGAAAAAGAGAGTTGGACAAGAAAATAGTCTTTTTGTCATTAGCATTCTTCACGCTCTCATGGAGCACCTGAGGGGCCAGACAGCGTGGCCGTCACAAGGTGTCAGGTTCTGTGCTGTAGCCACAGCCATGCGCTGTCAGGGCCATTGAACTGACGTGTTTTGTGCTGGGAACCCTTCGCGCACCCACCCAACGTGAAACAGGTCAGACTTCACGTAACTGTCCACTTTTACTGGAACTGACCTCAGACTTAGAGCTGACAGGAAGCAGACTACAAACCTTGACCCATCTCTCTTCAACTTCATAAAATGCTTCTGTGGGGCATGAATTTTTTATTTTCTTAGCTGATGGTGAGAAACCCACTTAGATTTACATCTGCTCTGTTGCAAAGCTAAATTTAGCCTCATTTTGACAGTTTATTTTGGCCCTAAAGTATTTCCTTTGGTCAGATACCTTTAACTGGCCAGCTCATCCCACTGGCATGGATGCAGTATAAATGGAATTAAAGATTCACAAGCTCATATGACTATCATTTCAATTCAAATTTGGCCTCTTGGAACCAAAAATGGACTTAGTTCATAAACAGAGTTAGTGGTAATTCCTGTGACTTAATTTGAAATATCTATGTAATGTCCACTATATATCTCCCCCAACTTTTGGCCAGACCTCTTGAAATTCACGATTTCAGAAATTATGTTGGGAAAAGCAACAGCAAGTATTCAAAGGAAAGGATGTCTTGAAGTTTAGTAGTTGTGTTTTTTAGGTGCAGAGAGGTAGTAATTGAGTGGAATTACTACATATTAAATAACTCATTGTTAATTTCTTGTACTTTGATGTATTTTTTATAACTAGATGAGACTGACCAGTGAAAGAAGTAAAGAGAAAAAAGACATCTAGTTAGAGATCAGAAACTTCCAGTTCCAGCCATGAGACCAAGTCCTATGTTATTTAAAAGAGATTACTTCAACTCTCTGAAATTCAATTCTCTGTCAATGGACAATTTAATAATAGCAGCTGCAACAAATAACAGCAAAAACCTAATTTATTATATATGAATAAATCAATAATTAATATACAATTAATATATTATCTTATCACAAAGCCCAGTGAGATTTTTCTTTTCAGGGGACTTTTATAAGGCCCTTGGAATAACCCTTTGCCAAGAAGTAGTTTAGGACCCAGTCCCCTTCTATACTGTGGCTCTGTTATTTTGGAATCCCTCATTTTTTGCTTCCTCAGACAGAAAAAGAAAGAGCAAGAAAAGCCTTGTAGAAAGACTCAGGAGCCAGATCTGTAAGTGGCTTACATCATTTTTGTCCACCTTCCACAGCCAAAAACTCCATCACATCCACGGACTAGATAACCTACATTAATTCTGAAAATTAGTAAATAAAGTGAATTCCCTTGATGTAAGGTGAGCTAAAATAATGGTCACTATCTTTGCCACAAATGTAAAATAAATGGGGTTAAATTAGCTCTATATCCCACTCCAAGTGTCTATAGTTAAGTGAATAAACTAAGGAGAAAATACACTGTAAGATCCAAGGAAGGCAGAAATAAGTCTAAATTGCAAAGAATAAGATGCTAGACTGTCAAATCTTGGGGAGCAGGAACCATGTGTGATATTTCTTAAAGTCTCCCACACATACAACTTACGGGCATTTGTTAGTGTTTGCTATTGCTGATAGACTTGAAGGTGGATGAAGCTGGAGAAGAGAGCACAATAAAGAAAGTGTACTCGTGAAGACTAACTTTTTTACCTTACTATATGATCATTAGCCAATCTTGGCATGGACACAAAGTCAGTGTAGAAAGTAACAGTTGGCTCCTGGCAGAATACCCTTCTACCCCCGTTACACGAACATTTTCACCATTGCTGTTCAAGGACGTGGTCACATTCCCAGTCACAGCAAGGCAGCTGTGTATAGCATAATAGAAAGACATTTTCTATGCAGGAGAACAGGCCTTCAAAGTGCCTACATTTTTAATTTTTTATTTTAGAGTTTTGTATTATGTTTATTTGTTGGTGGTAGTGTATTTTTTTTATGAAAAACAAACACTTGTGAATCAAAGAGCCTTGTTTTTATAGGGAGTTTTCCAGAATCCGTTACATATCAACGAAGATAATTTTTCAAATGCACAGTGATTTCAACAAAATAAAACAAAGCTGTTGGACATTTGCCCTACATTGTCAGGGACAAAGGCATGTCTTTCAATTAGAAAACCCTTTGTTATAGCCTCACCTCATGACTTGAAGTTGCCTGCTGATTTCTATCAGTTCTGATGCCAAATCTGAGCTGGTCTTTAAATTCTAAGGGGGCAGTGACAACACTGTCTCTCTCTCTTGTTTTTTTTTTTTTTTTTTTTTACTAAAGTATTCTTGACATATAATATTATATTAATTTCAAGTGTACAACATAGCAATTCAACATTTACATAGCCTTATAATGTGTTAAAAATATACCCACACTTTCATACCAGTAGAGACACAGATAAACTTCTGGGAGATTTAATAATAGCCAATATTCATTAAGTACCTATTTTGTGCCAGGCACTCTTTTAAGATGTTTGTATGTATTAACACAATTAGTACTCCCTTTGAGTGAAAGTTACTATTACTGACTTCATTTTACAGATGAAGAAACCAAGGGACAGCAAGGTGATGCATCTTTCTCAAGGTAACATACTTGGAAAAGAAGTGGAGCCAGAATTCAAGCTCTCATCCTCTGAGTTCAAAGTCAAGTTCTTGACTGCATCACACGTTGCCTGTGGTGCTGTGCAATACCACAGTCATCTCTAACAACAACAAAACCTGTGAACTGAGAGGGAATGCTTTTTAGAGAAAATGATGCCTCCAGCCTGGAAATTAGGGGATAAAGCGTTACTTTCCAGTAGTCCATGCCCTAAGAGATGTCTGCCAGTGACACTGACATAAAAGCCTTCACTCCCATCTTTATAACAAGAAAAAACAGAACAAACTAAAAATCAACAACTATTCTTAGACATATTAGAGAACCAAAGTTGTAGGAAAAACTGCTACTGCAAAACCTGGACAGGTGGCTGACTATAGAGTCACAGCCGAGATCCGCTTATCTGAAGGGCAGAAACCACTGGAACGGTAAACTGACAGGAACACTTAAACGGTGATTTTGATAAATTGCTGGAGACTGAGCATGACTAGCTTCTGGGGAAAAAAACCTCCTGATGGCCAGTCTCGTAGGGGCCCCACACTTCCCTGGGCTTCACCTCCAGGAAGCCCACTAGGCTCTCATGGTGAAACACTGAGGAAGATTCCCTCCTGCCTCTGGCAGGAAAAGGGGAAGAGTCACAATTCTCTCCTGCCTCTGGCAAGAAAAGGGGAAGAGTCACAATACTTTAGGCCTGGGATAGACCTAAAGTATTCTCCCTAACAAAGGCCTACTCTTCAAGGAGAAACAAATCTTTACTGGAGCCTTATCCCACCTAAGCTGTGGGCACCTCTAGCTTTCATGATTCACCTAAGGGGATGAAGGAACCTAAGAAATATGCATGAAGGCATGCACTGCTGAGCCCACCAGGTTCCAGGTAGACAGTCATCAGGAAGTTTAACCCCTTCGTGGCCCAGGACTGCAACAAACCTGCAAACACCACTTCAATGCCCCCTAGTACCTGCACAGAAAGATCATATCTGCACACTTCCCATGGAACTGCAACAGAAACAGAATGTCTGCTCCATGTCCACTGCAAGGATGACTAGGTCCAGGTGGTTTGGGGATACTACAAAGGTCAGCAAATGGACAATGTGGCACAAGTGCACAGAAAGAAAGATGGCATCTTCATAGAGTGGGTGCCACATGTGAAAGCTAACAGCACATGTACATGTGGGCGTCTGCCCTGTCGAGGTGGTTATCACACGGCCAACACTGGACAGAGCCTGATGGTGAGGAGTTGGAAATAGAAAAACAAATATGAAGGGGACCTTACTGAGGAAACGCAGGTTCCAACAGAGCCTGTTGTGCAACCACAGTTCTACCAGATTCCTAGCTAATGTGTGTGCCTTTGGAACCACTCAAGATGTCTCTGGAAAGTTTCATTTTCCTCCTGTTTTGTCATTGATCTGTGGCTATGTACATCTATTTTTTGCAATTAGATTTACAACTTTATGAATAAAAATTCAAAATGTTTTCTATTAGAAGAAAAAGAGCTAATATTAAGATGACAGAATGGTTCTTCTCCCCGGCCCCACACATCCACCACCCCAGCATGGCTCCAGCGAAACAACAGTGTATCGCAGCAGCAAGTTCTGCACCACACAAACTGTCTCTGAGGGGTAGACTTAGGAGAGTCCGAAATCCACAGGGGAGACGGGGCAAACACACTAGTTGTATTGACAACTATGGCACCTACAGTTACAATAAGTATTAAATGCAACCCAACCCCACCCAGATTAACACAGACTTTGTGCATAATGTCAGGTTTTCCACAAAAATGACAATGCATGCTACAAGGCAAGGGGGAAAAAAACAGTCTGAAGGGACAAAGCAAGCATCAGAACCAGACTCGGATATGGCAGAAGTGTTGGAATTATCATACTAGGCATTTAACTATGATTATTATGCTCAGGACTCTCATGGAAAAAATGGGCAGAATGTGAAAACAAATGAGTAATGTAAGCAGAAGGATGGAAACTCTAAGAAAGAATCTAGAGGAAATGCCAGGAAACAAAAACACTGAAACAAAAATTCAGAATGCCTTTGATGAGCAGATGGGACGTGGCTGAGGAAGAATCAGTGAGCTGAAGAACAGATCACTAAGAACTTCCCAAACCACCAAGAAAGTGAAGAGACAAAGTAAAACATAGGAGAGAAGTTTTCCAAATCCTGTATCTGAGATCAGAGATTAAGAGATTTGAATCTAGTAAGGAGTGTCATGTGGTTAGAAAAATCTGTGTGATTTTTCAGGTCTACCCTAGGCCATTATGGAGGCTCTAGCAGGCAGGCCTGGCTCACAAGGAGAAGCTGCCTTCCTCATAGGAGACTTGGTGCATGGCTCATGCACTGCCGTTTCTACACGCAGTCATGGCCAAGGACTCAGGTCTCTCTGGCTAGTCAAGATAATGCTCTTTGCGTATTTGCATTCCTAGCCTCAGTGCCTTTATTTATTTGTTTTTTTAATTTAATATATTTTATTGATTATGCTATTACAGTTGTCCCATTTCTCCCCCATCATTCCCCTCCGCCCTGCACACCCCCCTCCCACCCACATTTCCCCCCTTTAGTTCATGTCCATGTGTCATAAGTTCTTTAGCTTCTACATTTCCCACACTATTCTTGCCCTCCCCCTGTCTATTTTCTACCCACTGTCTATGCTACTTATTCTCTGTACCTTTCTCCCCCCTCTCCTCCTCCCGCTCCCCTGTTGCTAACCCTCCATGTGATCTCCATTTCTGTGGCTCTGTTCCTGTTCTAGTTGTTTGCTTTTGTTTTAGGTGTGGTTGTTAATAGCTGTGACTTTGCTGTCTTTTCATTGTCATATTTTTTATCTTCTTTTTCTTAGATAAGTCTCTTTAACACTTCATAAAATAGGGGCTTGAAGAAGTTGGACCCAAGGAGGAACACGCCAAGGCACATCATAATTACATTAGCCAAGATTAAAATGAAGGAGAGAATTCTAGAAGCAGCAAGGGATAAGGGGACAGTCACCCACAAAAGAGTTCCCATCAGACTGTCAGCTGATTTCTCAAAAGAGACCTTGCAGGCAAGAAGTGGCTGGAAAGAAGTATTTGAAGTCTTGAAAGGCAGGGACCTACATCCAAGATTGTTCTATCCAGCAAAGCTGGCATTTAGAATGGAAGGGAAGATAAAGTGCTTCTCAGATAAGGTCAAGTTCAAGGAGTTCATCATCACCAAGTGCCTTTATTTTTAAGTCAGTTTATCTGAAGCCTCAGGGAGATCTTCCCAGACACCTCTGTTGAGACCTCCCTATGCAGGGAAGGAGGGAATGTCTGGAAGATACTTTCCCTGCTCCAGCTCCATCCCCAGCACTTTCACACTCCTGGTCTTTCCTCCTCTCTTCCCACAAACGCAAGGTCAATAATGCTGCCAGAGACTTCTGTTGGAACTTTCTCAACAGTGAGACAACCCCTGTATCCAAGCTGGTTCATCTGACCCTCCACTGGTGTGTTTTTTCAGGGTGACAAATGGAAAAGAGGAGTCAGTGTCTTCTCTGATTTTAGCCTTTTGCTATATACCCTTTTCGTAAGTGATTAAAGGCTTAACTCTCACTTTTGGCTTCTTACTGTAAATGGCTACTCTGACGCCTGGTAGCTTTGCACTTTCTTGCAGCTCAGCTATGCTCCTGGCATCCAAAATACATTTTAAAATTTTACAGTGCAATAATGAAAATACAACCCAATTAAAAGACGGGCAAAGAATACGAACAGATATTTCTCCAAAGAAGATATATAAACTGGCCAAACACACACACACACACACACACACACACACACACACGAAAAGGTGGCAAGCATCACTGAACATCAGGGAGATACACAACAAATGAGGTCATACTTGACACCCACTAAACGGCTATAATCAAAAAGAGAGATAATGTGTTGGCAAGAATCTAGAAAAACCAAAACCCTCATATGCTGTTGGTGCCAATTTAATGAGGTGCAACTGCTTTGGAAAACAGTTTAGCAATTCCTGACAAGGTTAAAATAGAGTTACCACATGATCCAACAATTGCATTCCTAGCTATACAGGCAAGAGAAGTTACATGAAGTTAAATATAAATGGAAACTTGTGTCCATATAAACACCTGTACACAAATAATCATAGCTACATTATTCATAATAGTTAAAAGGTATAAACAACCCAACATTCATCAACTGATGAATAAAACATGGTACATGCATCCATTGGAGTGTTATTTATTAACAAAGAGAAATTAAGTACCATTACTTGCTATAACAGATGAACCTTGACAACATTATACTAAGTGGAAGAGACAGTTACAAAGGACAACATACTGTGATTTAATTTATATGAAATGTCAAGAACAGGCCAACTTACATGGACAGAAAGCAGCTTAGCAGCTGCCTATACCCAGGGGAAGAGACAGAAGGACTGAGGAATGACATTTAAGGCGTACAAGGTCTCATTTGGGGGCCATGAAAATAGTCTAAAACTGGCTGTGATAATGGAAGTAAATAGATCAAAAGCCACTGGATTTTATACTTTAAAAGGGTGAATTGTAACTTATATAAATTATACCTCAAAAAAGTTATAAAATAAGATACATAAAGAATTAACACTGTATATGGACAAATGAGAAATGATTTAGAAATGCCCTGACCATCTCTCTCTATATATAGTTTAAAATTTATCTAATATATATTTTGTCTCTTTTCTACACACATATATTTCTAATTCTTAAGATAGTATTTGATCCATAGTGGTGTTCAATAAATATTTTTTAAGTAATCAAAAGTTGCTACAGAAGTGTAATAAGAATAACAGGAGTGTGAACATAGAAGAAATATGTGAAGTAATAATGGTCCTGAACTTTCCAAAGTTAATGACAGACATAGATTCCCACATCTCAGAGAACACCAAAGGGGATAAATACAAAACACAAAACCCAACCAAAAAAATGAGCAAATAAAACAACACCTAGACTATCATATTCAAATTGCAGAAAATTAAAGACATTGGGGGTGAAAAGAACAGAGTTATGGTACACCTCTTCATAGAAACCATGCAAGCAAGCCAAGAACTGGCTGAAATATATCAAGTGTTAAAGGAAAAAACCAATCAGATAAAATTACTATCCTTTAAAAGTAAAGGGAAAAAAAGACTTTCTTGGACAAAGAAAAATTGAGGGAACTCTTTACAAGTAGATACAACCCTTAATAAATATTAAAATAAGTTATTTAAGAAAAAAACAAATAATACATATTTTATGGGTTTAATTGTGTTCACAAAAGTATATATTTTGAGGTCTTAAGCCCCAGGACCACAGGAAGTGACCTTATTTGAAAATAGGGTCTTTGTAGAGGCCATCAACCTAAAATGAGGTCATTAGGATGTAAACCAATACTACTTATGACTTCATAAAAGGGGGAAAATTGGACACAGAGATAGGTACACACAGAGGGAAGACAAAGTAAAGACAAAGAAGAGGCCACCTACAGGCCGAGGAATGCCTGAAGCTACTAGAAGCTGGGAGAGAGGGAGGGAACAGAACCATACACCAAGTTCATCCACTACTGATTGGGTTGATTTAGACGATGAGATTTTAGACTTAGAGTTGATGCTGAAATGATTAAGACTTGGAGGATATTGGGAACCACCCTCACCAACATTTAGATTTTGGATTTTCATCACCCAATACTGGGAGACAGGTGTCTGTTGTTTAATTCACCCAGTTTGTAGTAAATTTGTAGTACTTTGTTATGGCAGCCTGGGAAATGAATACAGATTACAGTAAGTGGAGTGCTATTATAACAAATACCTAAAAATGTAAAGTGGCTTTGGATTTGGTAATGGACAAAGGCTTGAAGGGTCTTGAAGTGTTTAACAGAAAAGGCCGAGGTTACCCTGAACCAAGTGCTATAGAAACATGAGTATTAAGCATACTTTTGGTGAGATCTCAGACAGAAATGAGGATCATGTTATTGGTAACTGGAGGAAAGATCATCCGTATCACAAAGTGATAGAGAATGTGTCTGAATTGTGCTCTGTTGGGTGCAAGTACAACTTGTAAGCAATCAACTTGGATGTTTAGCTGAGGCTATTTCTATCCCAGCGTTGAAGGCATGGTCTGGTTTCTCCTTGTTTCTTATTGTGAAATGCAAGAAGAAGGTCATAAACTGAAAAGGGAATTGCTAATCAGAAAGTAAGAAGTGGAAATTGTCAGCCAATCCATATTGTACAAAATTAAGAAACCATGCTCTGAAGTGAGCACAAAGGGAGTAGCTAGACAACAATTTGCTAAAGAAAGAGGCATGTGAGTTGTGAATCTGATGACCATCTCAGCAGGAACACTTCAGTGTGGACTGAAGGAGATAGTGATGAGATGAAATGAAGGAACACTTCCAGACTTCTGGGGTTCCATAAGCAGGAAACAGACCAGTGGAGTTATCTGAACATGTGTTGTTCTTCAAGAAAAAGGAAGAGTGGTTTCCAGGGAAGTTCAGAGGCTGGTGGGTCTGTCATTGACATCAGAACTCTGAGGCCAAAGGCACAGGGGGCTGGGCCACTGTTTCCTCAGTGCCAAAACACGTGGCCACAGCATGTGTTCCCAAGGGTGGGTCACTTCCCAGGGCAGAGGCAGCAGGGCCACCACCCAAGGCTGCCATCCCAGTGGGCCCAGAAGACAAAGCATGGAACCAAAAAGGATCCTCTCAAGCCTTAAAATCTACTGAGATTTGCCCTGCTGGTTTTCAGACTTGTTTGGGAACCTGCATTCCTTTCTTCTTCCTATTTCTCTGTTTTGAAAGGGCATGTCTGTCCTATGCCTGCCCCACCATTATAATTGATAGCCAGATAACGTGTTTCCTTTCACAAGTTCACAGATGGAAAGGAATTTTACTCTGAAATGAATCATAGCCCAAGCTTCATTCATACTGATCTGACTGATTTCGATGACGATATTTTAGATTTAGAAATGATAAAGATTTGGCCCTGGCTGGTGTAGCTCGGTGGATTGAGCGCGGGCCTGTGAATCAGAGGATCGAGGTTCGATTCCCAGTCAGGGCACATGCCTGGGTTGCAGGCCAGTTCCCAGCAGGGGACACACGAGAGGCAACCGTACATTGATATTTCTCTCCCTCTCCCTCTCTCCTACCCTTCTCCTCTAAAGATAAATTTAAAAAAAAAAAAAAACATAAAAAAAAAAAAGAAATGATAAAGATTTGGGGGATCCTGGGGTAAGATGAAAAGATTTTGCATGTGAGGAGGACATAAATTTGGGGCATACAGGAGATAGAGTTGAAATGTGTCCTCACAAAAAGATATGCTGGAGTTCTGACCCCAGGACCCCAAGAATGTGGCCTTGTTTGGAAATAGAGTCTGTGTAGGTGTAATCAACTAAAATGAAGTCATTAGGTAAGACCTAATGCAATATGGATGGTGTCCTCCTAAAGAATGGAAATTTGAACACAGAGACAGATGCACTGAGGGAAAAATATGTGAAGACACAAAGAGAAATGCCATTTACAAGCCAGGGATGGTTTGGAACTATCAAAAGCTAGCAGAAGGGCATGGGACAGCTTCTCCCTCATGGCTCTCAAGAGGAGCCAACCCTGCAGACAACTTTATTTCAAATTTCTGGCTTCTAGAACTGTAGTTTAAGCCACCCGTCTTGTGGTGTTTTGTTATGGAAGTCTCAGGATACTAATGCAGATAAAAGAAACAAACAAACTCAGACCTACCTAAAGAAATAAGTAGCATCAGGGAACAAATAAGTGAAAATAAAATCTTTATATTTTTCTTACTTTTAAATGACTTCACATAACTGTTCAAAGTGATCATTGCATTATGCAATGATAGTATATGGATAAATAAAAGAAATGACAACAATGTCATAAAGGAT
Organism: Glossophaga mutica; assembly: GCA_039655065.1. Taxonomy (NCBI): domain Eukaryota; kingdom Metazoa; phylum Chordata; class Mammalia; order Chiroptera; family Phyllostomidae; genus Glossophaga; species Glossophaga mutica. Next base: position 61,707,557 of record CM077311.1, read on the forward strand.
AGAAGAGGAAATGGGGGACACTGTTACTACATGTGAGCAATACAGTGTCATTGAATGATGCACTTAGATTAGTTAACAATGCCTGTTGCAAACTCTAGGCCAAACACTAAAAAAATTTAAAAATATGATTAATATATATGTTAAGTGAGGAAACAAAATAGAATCCTATAAAATGCTCAATTAAAACCAGAGAAGATAGAAAAAAAGGGGGAAACAAAAACAAAGAATAAATAAGTGCAGCAAAAAGAAAACAATTATAACCTCATAAAAATTAATCTAACTATATCAGTAAGCATTTTAGATGTGAATGGTCTAAGTATAGCTATTAAAAGAAAAAAAAGTCAGAGGAGAATAAAAACCACCACAACTATCTATTGTCTGTAAGAAACTTACCTTAAATATAAGAATTAAATTAGGTTCAAAGTGAAGGGACAGGGAAAGATACATCATGCTAACTCTGATCAAAACAATCTGGAATAGTTATATTAATTTCAGATGCAGCAAACTTCAGAACAAGCAATATTATCAGGAATAAAGGGGGGCATTACATAATGATAAGGGGCCAGCTCTCCAGGAAGATATAAGAATCCTAAACATGTGTGCACCTAACAACGGTATTAAACTACATAAGGCAAAGCCTAATAGAAATAGATGAAGCCACTATCACTTGGTAAATATGAGGGCCTACCAAGTCACCCCTTGATTGATATTGATATCCGTTTGCCAAGTGTTCTTTATTTTAGTGAGTACTCTCCATCCACAAAAATGTGGATCACGCACCTTAGGGCACACATACTGTGATGGATTGGTGGGCAAGATATATTCTCTTGTTTCTGAGCATCTTCCTCAGCAGACCATCACTTAGTTGAATAATTACATAGTGATTTCTCCCTCTTTCTTGCATGTTACTTCCCAAAAGGTGCCATCAAGATGCCATCATAGAGATGACCTTGGTTGAATGTTTCTTTAATTCCTTGGAGCCCCTCCTGGACCTTTGGTTTCAGACAAAGTAGTAGATTTCTGTGGTCTAAACCCCACTCCCCTTTGGGGCATCATAATCCTGTCTCAGAGAAAGTATCGTTCTCTTGGTCTAGATTTTCCTTTTTAGCATTATTCATTTTTAGCCCCCTTTCCATCAGCAAGCACTTCTCATTCCTTTTATTTGTTATTGATTTTCACCTACATCCTCCTTCCACCCACTGAGCATAGCTGGAAAGTGCAACAGAGGACTGAGCCACAGGGTAGCAATAATTTGAGTCTAAATAATGTCTTAGCCTTTGTCTATTTCAGTGAAATGGGGTAGGGTTGCATACGTACCAACTCACGGCTGCCTTCCCCACTGATCAGAAAAGCAGTAACAGATCCAGCTTAGCCAGGTGAGGAGAAACCGTAACTCATCGTTCCATTACGGACTGCTCAATGATTTTCAGGGATTTTCTTATTGCAACATGTTAAGTATTGATCCTTTTTGTAAAACTCTTAAATGAAATCCAAGTCCTGGTACTGCAGCATCAGGTAGTGATAAAGAAAAAAAATAGAAATAGAGAAAAATAGAAGTAGAATGTTTTAAAAAGTAGAAATAGAGTATATAAGTCTGTACATCCCTCCCTTTCCCATCCTGGTCACACTGTCTCAGCAATCTATCCAGTGGAAGGAAACACCTCTTTACTCCCATGCACATTAAATGTGAACACACCTTTATTCAATCATGGTAGCCATCTCTTCAGCCCTTATCACTCCCAATTTAGTATGCAAGTGTTTCAACTGCTCGTTCCAGCTTTCAGTCAGGCCCACTGCTTTGTGGAGGTAAACTGCCTTATATGGGATGCTTTCTAGCCCACATTCCAGTGTACCTGCTATAAAGTTGGTTCTTTGATTAGGTGACACAATAGCAAAAAGTCCAGATTGAAATCATATTTTCTGTTCTAACATGTACAGTGAAGGGAGACTTTGTTTCAGCAGACAGAAATGCAGATCCAACCCCAGAAGGAAAACCTATGCCAGTGAAGTCCCACTGATGTCCAGAGTCATGAATTTACCTGCCAGCTCTGGGTGGGCCCAGGTCACCTTGGTATGAGGCCCATGGCTATATTTAGTCTCTGGTGTTCCTGTTGACAAATACAGTAGTTTTTAGTTCCCTTTCAAGCTTCTGAGTGAGATACGCAGATACATCTTTTTCCTGCCAATCGTTGTTTTACTTGAATGTCTCATACAGCCTCTGTGACCTGTATCCAAAAGCCCACCCTCAAAGTACGCATGGGCATTCACTTTTGGGTTCAAGTCACCATAGAAATTGGAGGGGGTGGGCTTTTTGATGGACATCAATATGTCCCACTTTAATTCCCCCTTCACACCCATAAAGTTTTCCCAAACAGAGCACCCAGCTCAGGTTTCTTTTATTTTCCAGGCTTCTAAGGCTCCCTTTCCCAAATCATTGCACCCGTCCATTAGTTCCAGTTCCCAAGTCCTTGCTGTGGCCACTGGGTGGCAGTAGCAGACTTTTGCCAGAGCGCCAGTCAGCGCAACTGCAAGCAGCAGTCACCTGCACAATCGTCACCCACTTACTCAGTTCTGTCATTTACCATTGACCCCAGCTTTTCCTCTAGACCATACAGGACTATGAAGTAAGGAACTGGGGCACTAATATTACTCCCTATCACGTATCCATAATAAAGGTCAAAATTGCCTTCCAGGGCATCTGTCTGATGCAGTTTCACATTAACCACAGAAGTGAGCTCAGGTAGTCCTAAAGGTTTCGCTCTAGATGCATAATTAAAATGGGGGTAGGGGGCTTGCAACTCTTCCCTCTTCTAACGATTTGGATGAGGGAAGAGTCTCCATTCAGACATCACATCCATTACAATGATACTTTCTGATAAGAGTGAGGTATAATTACCACACACAATTGGTATTTATAAACCCTCATTTGAACCACGCTTTCACTTGCAAGCTCCTACATCACTATATTACAGTGCTTTTTCACACTTCATTAGTGGGTTTAGGTATCAATGTGAAAAAATCCTAACAAGGTCTCTTCACCACCCATAGGCTACTTAACCCAGTGGGTCCCTGGCTGGGTTTTTTTCTAAGAGACTTGGCTCTCCCATCAAAGTCATAATCCTCTTTCTTGCTTTGCACTTTTTGCAGTAGTATAGCCTTTGAAGAGATTTTAGACTCTTTTTTGTGTAATAACCAGATTTTTAATCAGTCAAGAATAGGATAAATGTAGAGACATGGTCTCTGTCATTTTACAATCTGAGAAGTTGGTGTTGAAGCTTTTATAATCTTCTATAGTGATTCGTTAGCATTTAGTGACTATTACATTTATCTCCTCCTTTTTCATGCCATTTTTAATCAACATTTCTCCCTGGTGTAATTGTTCCAAGGTTTTTCTTCTATCCCTTGTATTCTAATTGTTCCATTGTTTCTATTTTTTCCCTATCATTAAACCCCACTCAGGGTTGCTGAGCAAGGAGACCTAGGGCAGCTTCCCCGGCATCACCTAGTCCCCGCAACAATGCAGGCCCTGGAAGGGTTCTGGAGTCCTAACATCTTTTACCTCAGCATTAACCATCCCCTGGGTCAGACTCTAGTGTTGGACTCTATCATTCAAGAGTTCCTGGCATGTGTAGCAATTCAGTAGCCTTAGAGTATTGCACTTAATATCCAAGAGAGAGAGGCAGATACCCTTTTCAGGACATGGACCACATGCTCTTGTCTTTATACTGCTTCGCAGAGCTGCAGTTTGCCTGTGGAACCACGCCCGGGTGAAAGCCATAAACCAAGGTAGGATCCTGAGTTAGAAGCTCCTGATGTCACCCCTAATGCCCCTAAATCAATCTCCATTTCAAAAGCAATTCCCAAAAGAGCTGTGAAAAGAATCTAAAAGGTAGCTTAATTCTCGAATGGACCAAATTCTAGTAAAATCAAACCTCTTTCCAAATTCCTCCTGGATACTCCATCTTCCCCCACTTCCAGGTAGCCCTGGGGCCCCATATGGTGGCCTGAGCAGTGCTACTCTGTGGTCAGTCACCTCAGCTAGAACAGACAGGAGCAGCATTGCATCTGTGCTTGGCCCATGTCCCCTCTGTTTGCATCTCTTTTGTTAGTTGTGTGGCTACCATCCCCCAACTCCCTGGATCTGCAAATGCTTTTCTGCCCTTCAGGGAAGAAATATTTTTGTGACTTCAGCCAAGGAGTGGACAGGGAGCAACCAGCACTCCTTACCTCATCTTTTTCCCCTTAAACAATGCCTTAAACTTTACAATTCAAATTACAGAGTGGGGGAGGGTCACCTCCAATGTCCCATCTGAGTGACTACAGTGTTGAGCTAACTGTATAGTGCTCCCCAGTTTGGGCCTTTGAAAAGGACTCACTGCCAGACTCTACAGAGTGTACTCCCCTGAAGCTTCTGTTTCAGGGGAAAGATACAGGGCCACAGGAGAAAGACAGTAAGAACAGCAGGCATCAGATGTCTGGAGACATCACAGGGCCCAGTCTCCCCAGGGCCCCTTTCTCTGAGCACCAGGGATGGCTGAGCCTCCTGCCTGATCCAGAAGGTATCTGCCAGGAATCTCAGGGAGAAAACTCCTCAAAGCTCTCAATGCCTCTTGAAGTCCTCAAGGCCAGCAGGGGAGTTTAGACCTGAAGCAGCACAAGGTAAACACCACTGGGCAGTCCTGGCTGAATACACCAGACATGCAGGGGTTCCAGGGATAAAGATCTAGCACTTCCTGTCTAGCCATCCATCAGCTCCCTCTCCCCCATATCAACTCACCAGGAGGCAGGAGGCATTTCTTGCCTGCATCATTACTTAATCACTATACCATTGTTAACTACGAAGTACCTTTCTTTTAAGTTTTATGTATGTTTTATGTCACCATCTATACCATAAGCTTTTTGATGCATTAGTCCATGTATTAATCAGTATATTAACATGTACTGAATAGAAACATGCCAATTATATAATTTATAAATGAAAATTACTGATGCTGCCGTGACTTAGAAACAGGTTACTATTGACCCAGGATCCTAAAAGAGAGAGGTGCTTTAGCCAGTTTCCATGTGGGGAAATTAGTCTCAAAATTGTATTTGGGTTTCCTATCACTTAAATAGCACTCCACCTGAGAAACCCAAACTGTAATCCAATATAATACTCTAGGTTCTACACAGCACAACAAGACAAATACAAGAATGTTAAGATAATTGGAAAGTTGGAAACAAACTTTTTGTTATGAGCAGACAATTTGGTTGCCTACACAGAAAACCCAGGAGAATCACATATGGAGACCTCCTGGAAAACTGGCCATACCCTGTGTGTGTGTGTGATGGTTGTACAGATATTTATTTTACTGTATGGAACATATATGTCTTATTCACTGTTTGGAATGTATGTAATATTTTACAAGTTTGAGAACAAAATTAAAAAATTTATAAAACTGACAAATTTTTGGAAATAAAATAGTTTACAAAATCAGTAAACTAAAATAAAAAATAATCCTTTCAGCTTTGGTTCGGAGGCTAAGGTGCAAATTCTTCAGTCGTCCTGAATCCAGGTTCATCTGACTCCAACCGCCCAAGTCCAACCCCAACCAGATCAAAGTCATATACCTGCAGTGCACTGGTGGGGAAGGCGGTGCCACATCTGTCCTGGTCCCCAAGATCGGCCCACTGGATCTGTCTAGAGAAAAAAAGGTTGGTGGTCACATCGCCAAAGCACCCAGTGATTGGAAGAGTCTGAGGATCACAGTGAGACTGACCAGGCAGAGCAGACAGGCCCAGATTGAGGCAGTATTTTCTGCCTCTGCCCTGATTGTCAAAGCCCTCAAAGAGCCACCAAGTAACAGAAAGAAGGAGAAAAAAACCCCAAAACACAACAAACAAACAGACAAAACCAAAAGAAAAGCCAAAACCATAAAGCACAGTGGAAATGTAACTTTTGACTATGTCATCCATGCTGACTGACAGATGCCACACCAATCTTTAGGGAGAGAACTCCCCAAACCCTTTGAAGGGCCCCTGGGGAATTCCCAGTCTGTGGGCTGCAGTGTCAATGGCTGCCACACTCATGATGTTATGGACAACATCAGGAGGGATGCAGTGGAATGCCTGGCTAGTTAAGAGCTACGAAGGAAAATAAATCATTTGACAACAACAACAACAAAAAAAAAAAACGAAAACAAAAAACAGAAGGAAAAGAAAATCGATCATGATCCTATGTAGCAGCCATAATAAACCAAAAGATGTAATTGAAAGAGATAAAGTGAATCTTAATTTATAAGAAAGTATTCCAGGGATTGGGAGGGATGTCAGAAAGTCCGAAGCAGATGGCCTCTTCAGGGTCCAGAGAGTAAATCAAGACCCATGTGACATCTGAATTTAATAGAGGAAAGGAAGATATTGATTGGTCTAGTAGTTAGAGGTCATATCTATCCATGTTTTAACTATGAACATGAAGAATTATCTGAGCCATTTTTTGATTAAAACTTCTTATTTTTCTCTACCAAGGTTAAACTGTGTCTCTGAAATATTCCTGACCACTGTAGGAAAAATCTCCTTTTCTTACATTACCCAGTGTTATTGTCTAAAATGGACGATGTTTTATCAAAAACGACATTCTTCTCTCCACAAATAAGATCAAGAAATAGATTGTTTTAATACTTCATCTCTTCTGGCCTTCTTCACTGCCACACTAACAAACATCTGCAATGGAGCCATCTTTTCTTGTTCTGTATTTTTTTCTTTTCAAGCCTTGGCCTAATTGCCTAACTTAGAGTTCACTTAAAACACACTAGGTCAGTTTTAGTAAATGTGATAGTAAAAGTATAAAGTCACACGAAAATGCCCTGTGTGAGAAAAAAAAATGATGCGATTGTTTGAACGGGTTTTCTCTGGATGCTAACACACATTTTCTATCGTGAATTATAATTACTTGTACGTGCGGCATGATCTGGTCTCCCTGTCAGGTCCCTTACTCTTTAGGAACAGAGGTTCCATTAAATTCATTCTTCGTGCTCTTTTCATGCTTAGCCAAGTATTTGGACCAGTCTAATACTGAATGCATGTGTGCTAACTTTATTTTTTTGTGCTAGAATTCAATTATTCATTAATTTTTTTTAAAAAAACTATAATATGAAATAAGCATAATGGCAACACTTGGAGAATTCTGGTTCTTTTTCTATCCACATTTTCCAAATAGTTACATTATTAATAACACAATATGTTATGTAACTCTCATTTTGAGAAGGAATAGCAAGACTTGATTCCTCTTGGATTTAATGCTTCCCAAGTCATGTCCATAAGTGAAAAATCAATAGTGCTGTGGCTGAACAGAGGGAGGAGAATAATTCAGATTGGACTTTAACAAGTACACATTCAATTATGATGACACATGATACATTTATGTGACACTGAAGTCACTCAAGTTCCTTCACCATTAACATTTGTGGCAACTGTTTGAGCCAGGTAGTCGTGGACTATTATAGTATTCAGTGTCTCATAAAGGGCCTGCTTAGAAATGCATATAAATCTGCACATGTAAGCATTTTTGTGACATGCAAATTATAAACATTGAATCCACTACTCATATTAAGTAAATTAATTGTGTTTTAATTGGTGCTGATTAGAAAGTTCAGTTTTCCATTGCACCAGACAAGAATAATGAGGAATTGAGGACATGTTCTCTTCCTTAGACATGAGTATATTTCAATAAGCTCACATACAGCATTCTATTTAAAGTTATACAAATATTTATCTTTTTTATAATATTCATTATCTCATCATGAAGCAGGTATAATTCCTATTTTCATAGATGAAGAAATTCAAGTTCCCTGATGTGAAAATGCTTATGTCAAATTGCTGGGAAGCAACAATATGATAATCCTAATCCAGTTTTGTTGACTGCAAACTATGTATATTCCTAATGACTATATCAAATACATGTGTTCATGCCAATAGGAGGGAAATTTTCTCACTTCAGAGAAGGCTCAGGAAGCATGCACAGGAATTCTGCTTTCTCTTCAGGGCCTCTATTCACTGACTGCCTTGCCATTTACCCTCATGAACACTTGCTTTTTCTAGCAAGCGTTCATGAGGCAATGTTGTCCCTTTCCTTACTAAGGGATGCATACATGGTAAGGTAAAAACAAGAGTATAGTAGAGGATGCTGGAAAATTTTTCAGTTTCTAGCAAAATGCTGTCTTTAAGTCTGTGCATCTGTATTTCTATTTTTCTTAGGTATGCTAGAATAGGTGTACATTAAAGCAGATTGTGAAAATAAGGATCTTCTGTGCTGAATGTGTAGTGTTTTGACAACTGTGGGTGTTTAGGAGAGGTAGGATATTGGGATTTGTTCCTTGTGATAAGCTAAAGCTAATAAAATAAAATCACAGGGACTTGCAAAGGAAGCTAATATTTTCAGTTAGACTGCAGCATTCTGAATCTCATTTAATTTTTGCAACCTCACTCTAAAATAGGTCTCACTGTTCCCATTTTATAAATGAAGAAGCTGAAGTTCAGAAAGCTGAAAGGAAATGCTAAAGGCTAAAAAACTAGTGAGAATTTAATAAATCTTATCTTAGTCTTACAGCATTTTTTAATTGTTAAAAAACCTTTTTTCTTGTTTCATCTTTTGGGGTCACAAAAGAAGTCTAAATTTTCATGCAACGAATAAATCTTTAAAGATAGGTGATGGGTCTAACCTAAAAGGTAGGAATTACTCTTTAGGATGACTACAGCCAAGCAATGGACAGTGATCAGGGATTTTGGGGAGACTTGTCTATGCAATAGACCACTTCTCCAGGGTCATCCCATTTTCTTCTTCAGTGGCAGCATTTATATTAAGAATAGCTTCCATGAACTCTTTTGGCTGCTTCATAACAGCCAAAAGAGATATACATTTCCCTCTGATATGGTACATCTACAAGTAAGAGGTGTAGAGCAGGTAAGTAAATTTTCTATAAAGTCATACAACAAGTAAAAGGTGGAGCCTCGATAGGGATACAGTCGGTCTGATGCCACCAGGGCACTCTAAAATGTTACCTTCTATAGCCTACCAGTAAAAAATATTCAGGGAGAATAAAAAGAGGAGAACAGGTGGAGGAGGAGAGGGAAGGGAATGAGAAGAAAGAGATGGAGGAGAAATAAGAAGAAAGTCTTCACCAAGAACTCAATGGTATTTTTTTCCAGTCTGGGCAATTTTCAACAGCTGACAATAAGAAGCAATTAGCCAAAAACAAAACATCAAAAAGTGTTTTGAAAAAGCACATTGAGAATTTAGTGTACAGATTTTTAAATAGGCTTTATTATTTATAGTAGTATTAAGTTCCAAGCACAATTAAGCAGAAGTTATGGAGAGTTCCCATTTAACACCCTGCACCCACACACCATGCAGGATCTCCACCACTACTAACATCCTGCACCACAGTGAGATGGTTCATTTGTTTCAGTCCAATCAATGAAGCTACAGTTATACAGAATTATCACCTCAAGTTTATAGTTAATATTAGGGCTCTGACAAATACATAATGGCATGTATCTACCATTGTACTATCTATCACGCATCCAAGTTCAAAGTCAAGTTTAAGAAACATAACACAGCTCAAAAAAAAAAGAAAAAAAACACAATTCATTTAATCTAGCCATCTAATATTATAGACGGAGAAGTTAAAGGGGTGGAGACATTGAGTAAAAAAGGAAAAAAGAGGAAGAACTCACAGACATGGACAAGTGCGGTGACTGCAGTGGGGAAGGGGTGGGTGGAGGTGGGAGAGGGTATGGGAGGGTAAAAGGTCTTGAAAAATACAGTAAAAGTGACAAATAAATATCATAGATGAGACAATAAATTTCCTCAAATGTCTGACCCTTTTATGTGTTACTTCTCTTAGTAAAATAATTACTCCAGCTATTCTCAGTCCAGGTTGGGTTAATCAATATTATAAGATCACTCTTTGGTCATGTCTGCCCTTATCTAACTTACAGCACGAATGTACAAAACTATTTGAAAGTCTGAATAATTTATTTACAGATAATTGTAGTAACTAACCTATTAGGATCTATTAAACCAAGAGCTTCTTAGAGAAAACATACTGAGTTTGATGGAAACCACTAAAGAAGGAACCAAAAGAAAGTGTCTTGAAAATTCATGAATTTCTTACATTCATCTGTTACAAAGATCCTTCTATTATTCTACTGAGATAAGATGCTAAAATTAATATTAAATAAAATTTGAGATACAGATAATAAATTAAACACAGTTTTGTTAAAAATTACATTGTTTTACATTCATTTCTTTATTTCTAGATCTACAGTTTAAGGGTCTTTCCCCCCCCCCATGATAGTGTGAAACAGCGAGTAAAGGCAAAAATGCTGAAATAAAATATACAAGTAAGAATGACAATCTGAAGCCTGCATTTGAAAACATTCAGAAAATGTTTTCTTCAAGTACTGCATAAAGCTTTAGTTTATGAAACTGCTTTAAAGAAATTTCATCCCATAATCCTTATTAAGTTCAGGTGTTAAGTTCAGGAAATAGAAGATGAAAATCTTAATAGTTTGTAGACAGCATCACCTTATGTTAGACACTCAATCAGCAAAATGAGTAGAAAATGGTCTTGCTCACCTACCAGTTTCAGTTAAAAATAAGCACCTGCCCTGGCTGGTGTGGCTCAGTGGATGGAGCTCCGGGTAGGCGGGAAGCAACTGCACAGTGATGTTTCTCTACCTGTCTTTCTCCCTCCCTTCCCCTCTCTCTAAAAATAAATAAATAAAATCTAAAAAAAAATAATTATCTGTTTATTGTGGTCACTGTGCAGCAGGGTGGCAGAGGCGGCCTTGGAGATTAAGACATTTGGAAGTTATTACCCTTGTGCCCTAATGTAAAACTTACAAAATTTTACTATTATAGATTCAATAACGAAATTGTAATAATAATTATTAACTTGTTGATGAAATGTCAAGTTCTTATACGATGAAGGTTTTTCTATGAATATTTGGTTTTGGCTGAATGTTGGTTTTTAGCAGTGGTCCATTCAGCCAGAAGATGTATTCGGAGTTCTTGTCATGTGTCAGGTTTTCTGGACGCAGTGGATGAAAAACTATGGCAGTGTCCCTACCCTTAAAATGCTCACATTTCAGTGAGAAATAGAAAAGGACAAAGATATGTATCTAAAGTACTATGACAAAAATAAAGCGGGGTAAGGAGTGGGAAGGAAGAAAGTTACTTTTGGTGGGGCAGCTGAAGGAGTCCCCATCAATGACAAGGAAAGAGGGTTCCTGTCCGAGGGAACGCCCCGGCGCAAAGGCCTTAAGGCAAAAACATGGCTGATACACTTGAGAAAGAGAGAACGCAACACCAAAGGAGGGAACAAAGGGCAAAACAGATAGGAGACAAGGTGGGAGAAAAAAATGTAAAGACTTTGAAACTTTACAAGGGTCATGGGCAACCTTAAGAGGAATTTAGAAGTAAAGTGAAATTGTTTGACTCATATTTTCAAAAGCACCACCCTGACTGTCATGCAGAGGGCAGACGTCATGGAGAAAGGGTTTAGTGGGCACAGGAGGACTAGGGAGACCATTGCAGCGGTCCAACAACAACAACAAAATTGTGTTGCTTTGCTCTACAGAAGTAGCAATGGACGTGTTATTTAAACTCTGAATATATTTTGAGCATGGCCAAGACACTGAACTTGAAAAGCATGACTCATATGAGGTAACAAAAAGCAACTTCATTTTATCTTTCACTATCTTCTAAAATGGATGAAAACTTGGATATTGCCATGATTTTCATGCAGTCTACCTCACAGTTCATTTTGGTGATCTCTTTCACTTTAAGGCCTTAGCATATCCTTCGTCTTTAATATTCTGTTATATGAAAGTAGAACAGAAAAGGCACATTGATGGATTTAATGTGATAGGAAAGATAAGGACTACAAAATCAGACACAGCTTCTAGGTGTTTTTAACTTTTAAAAAAATAGGTAAGAATAATGTCAAAAATGGGGAAGCCTGAGAGACAAGCAAGCAGGTTGGTAGGTTGGTAGGTGAGTAGAAATCAAGACTTTAGGACTTCCACTTTCACTAAGGATATAGAACATTCAAAGAATGTTGCAGTCACAGCTGACAATGAAGAAACCTAAACACTACCACTTCTTGAGCCCATTGCAAGCTGAAGTCCCAAGGCAACCAAGTAACCTGTATTCCAAAAAGAAGCCCATTCAAAGAAAGGCCATTTCATCTTTGACAGAGCATAAGAGGAGATGGTCGCTGTACAAGTGGGTAAAAAGAAATCACTTGAACTTTGGATAAACTGTTAATGTCTAAGTGTGAATTACTATGTAAGTTTGGAATAATAGCTGGGGCCAAGTACCTAAGAGGAGCTAACATGCATTCCAAAGTCCTTTCACACAGTCTTCACCATGTGCTTATGAGAAAGAAAGGGACATTTTGGGCCCAGTTATGTGCCCACAAAAGATACATTGAAGTCTTAACCCCCAGAACCACAGGATACAATGTTACTGGGCAATGGAGTCATTCAGTAAAGATGAGGTACTGGAGTAGGATGGGTTCTTAATCCAATATGCCGGATTTCCTTAGAAGAGGAGAGAGATGCACAGAGAGGATGCCAAATAATAGGAGAGACAGAAACCGAAGTCACATTCCTGTAGCTGAAAGCACAGGAATGCCAGGATATGGTACCTCTGGAAGCTGGCAAGGAAGAGGCAAAGAAGGCATCTCAGAAGATCATGGCTGTGCTGACACCTTGACTTAGACTCCCAGTCTCCACCATTGTGAGAGAATCTTTCTCTCATTGTGAGCCACCCAGTTCCCAGTAACTGCTTCAACAGCTCTGGGACACTCATCCAGGGAGAAAGGCAGGAGACCCAAGACAGGCTCCCCTGGTGATGCTTGGGCATGGAAAGGATGATGGTGGTTGATATGGAGGAGAAGGACAAGTCCTGTCTGCTTCTCTAGACCTGTCTGTCTTGTAATGAGTTCAGGGATTTGGGGGCTGATCAAGGGAAAAGATAAGACCATGAGTTGCTAGTAGCACAGGTTTATATCCCTCATAGCATGAGATCTACCAGAGACAATGGACCAGGCCACACCCATGAGGACAAGAGGGGAGAGAGAATTCAGAGAGGGAGCCTGTGTACAGCATAATGATGAGTTTCCACAGCTTGGAGTCTTTTACAATCCCAGGGCTTATTCTTATCTCTGTCTAGCAGATGTTAGGCTCAGTTTCATAAAATATATGAAGGCAGATTCTTAATGGCTAAAATATGTTTATTGGGCTATAATTTTACAATGGTATGAGTAAAAATTTGGTTTAGCTCTTATGAGCTTTTGAGATAATTATCCCAGCATGATGTAAAGAAGTGGACAAAGGATCATTATAAGGAGGATTTTTTAAAGTATATCTTATTCATTTTGGTACGCCAAACACATTGTCAGCATTTAATACATTGATTGATTGGTAAATTTATTGATTATTCTCACTTGAAGACATTTTTTTCACTGCTTTGAGAAAGAGAGGAAGGGAGAGAAAGAAACAACATCGATCCGTTGTCTCTCCCATGCACCCAGGCCAGGGATCAAACCCACAACCCAGGCATGTGCTCTGACCAGGAATCAAACCTTCAGTTATGAGAGGACACTTCAACCAACTAAGCCACACAGGCTAGGGCTAGAGGACTTTTTAGGCTCATTTATATTCCAATTTGTCCCTTGGCCCCATGTACTTTTTCACATCTAAGTTGTATTTTATTTCATAAAATCTAAGTTTGGCACCAGGGATAAAGCATTCTAATGACCTAGAATCCTGAAGTCCACAAACTAGGATTTCAAAGTTCATTCTGCCCATTCAGTGGGGGAAATTAAGGAAAATAGATGCAAAAAGGAGAAGACTTTGACTTGTTTAGTCATTTAGTAACAGAGTAACATTATGCCTCTTTGGTACTTGTCCCTGGCTTCCTGGAGAACCTGGTGAGTGCTTCTTCAGTCAGATGTATTAGCCAGTGCACAGACCTGCCCCCACCCCTTCATCAGCCAATTCTTAATGCAAGGCTGTTAACACCATGGGCCCTACGGTATGATGAGATTCAACCATGAGTTCCATTCCTCAGGCCATTTGTTTAATTTGTGTGGATAACTCCTGGGACACAGCTATCTGAACTTCCTTTAAATCCAGGGCATCGATGGCCTCTTAAATTGTTTTGGCATTAGTCATCATTGCAATAAACAGAACTCATTTCTTCAGAAGTCCCCCTGAGAAACAACTGGTGGACACAGGACTCATTTCAGTCTCCTCAGGACCTGCCAAGCTGTCATGTTGTAACACCATCCATTGCCTGATAAATGCACTCAAAAATCCCCAACTGGTGGAAGAGATCTTTGGCCTCAACTAACATTTTCCATTGACAGCCTGCCCAGGCCATTATGAAACCCAATGTAGGCTGAACAGCTTTCTAAGCCATAAAAGTCCACATCAGCAAAGTGTATGTGGACCAGGGTTCAAACCCTCCTCTATGGGCCATCCCCACATTTTGCACTAATGGCACAAAATCTTTTAGTAAGAACACCGTTTTTTTTTTGTATTTAATACTACAGCAGCCAATTGTTTAAACTCAGTCCCTGTTAGGTAGAGCTCACTCCCTACCACATACATTCTGTATGGTCAGGTAGCCCCTTTTTCATTTGTTTCCTGGGTTAACATTAAAGAGAGACTGGGCCCAAGATGAGAGAGAACTGCTTCCTCCTCCAAGTGAGAACTTTCCCCTTCTTCTTTGTCCTTTACTTTTGTCTTTTCTGTCTTTATTACTCTGTGGGTGGTTACTGGCTAAGCAGAGGGGACACTATCTCAGCCACTGACATGGTAACATTGTGCTGCCTCTTCATCAAGAGAGCACCAGTCCGTGTCATCTCCCTCAGGACTTTGGGCTTCTACTTCCTCTCTGAATGGCCTCTTGGTGAGATGCTGTCCCAAGCAAGTCCCCATCACCTGACTTATGGTTTAGAGCATGTGTTCAGCAGAACAGATACCTCTGGAGTCCCAGAATGGACAGGAATATAAATTACTTTGCTTTTACCTACTTAAAGTAACTCATTAGCTAGCTCAGACCAAGGATTGGTGTCTCAATATTCCTTCGAGGAGAAGCTATAATAATGAAATCAAAGCAGCATAACTGAGTATTACAGAGGCATACTCGCTGCTTGCAAAGGCTACTTAATCTTCTAACCATACTTAAGAGGCTGGCCTCAGCCTGTCATCTGTGCCTTATTGGCTTATTTAAATACCATGTAAGTTCCCAGGTATGAGGATGCCCACTCATCTCAGAGTTCCCTCAATCTCAGACTTGGCTATGGGGAGTTTCTGCCTCTATTGCCATCTTTGGGGTCACCAACAGCCCATCCTTGCTCTAGAGATGTACATTTTCACCCTTTTTTTGTCCATGCCCTCAGGTCTTACAATATCCAGCACCTGCCCAGAGGGGAACCCGGGCGTATGGGCTGACTACTTTCCCTGGAGTTTGGCAACTCTCACACCAAAAGTCAGTTGTAATGGGGAGGATTCATTCAAACACTGGAGCTACTGCTTGGCCAGGCTAAGGAGGCACAGGGGAGAACCATGAAAAATATAGAGCACCATACAGCATGGAGCAATGCCCTGCCAAACCTACATGTAAATATTCCAAACTTGGAGTCTCAACCACCTAAGGATGTCCAGGATCAATTTGATTGATTTACTGCTTGGTTGTAGTCTATATGAATTTCTTGATCATCACCCCAAACCACCTGCTCCTCATCACCACTTGTAGTGAGTTCACATATTTGGGGGCTGCTTAAAGAAAAATAAATGACCATAAGGTGAGTAATGAATAATGAGGTTTATTTGGGTGGCATTTTGACAGATTTGCAATGGGGAGTACTTCTGAGCATGAGACCTTCCAGAGACATGACACAGGGCCACCACGCAGAAAGGGAAAAGGGCAAGGGAACTCCTGATAGAGGGAGAAATTGGTGAGGGAGCTTTGTGTCTGGATGATGCCACTCAGCATCACAATGAGGAATCTGTGGGTCAAAGAATTTCAAAGGGCAGCAGGCTCTTGGGGTCTCTTATTATCCTAAGGTTTGTCTTACCTATGGCTAGCAGACTTGGGGTGCTATTTTGTGTGACATGGAAAGCAGGCAGGCTGCTCTATATCAAAATATGCTGATTTGGATTATATTTTTTGAGCAACTGGATGTGCAAAAATATAAGATTGGCCCCAATGCTCGTTTGATCTAAAGGTGCCAGCGTGCCATGAAGACAATGTGGAACCAATACACAGAGGACCTCTTTGAATAATTTATATAACACTCCCACCAGAAGCAAATCCCCAGGCTGCAGGAAGAGGGGAGCAAACTTCTTTGACTCAGGTCACAGATAAATCATTGTTTTTATGGGATGGATAGAAGCAAAATCTGTCTACTTCTTGGCGAGGAATTGGAATCCTTTCCAACTGTATGATACGTTTATTTTCTTGGAGAAAGATGCTTGGAGGAAGAGGTAAGATAAATTTCTACCTCTGGAAGACGGGCAGGAAATCATCTCTGGCTTAGGATCCTACACCAACACTAAGCAGAGGACTGCTAGGAATAAGAGAGTGATAACAAAATGTTTTCCTCCCAAAATCAACTGTAAGTAAATGCAGAGATTTTCTGCCTAAGGAAGATGAGTGAGAACACTGAGAAAGACTAAAACCTGAGGTACAAGCACAGCAAGATGGAAGTTAAGTCTGAAGCTGGACCAGTACAAAAGGGGACTTCCCCACTCCCACCATAAAGCTAGTACTGAGTAATGGCAAGATATGTCTGTTACTGGGAGAAGGGAGGAAACCTGGGAAGAGCCCCCTAGTTCTGACATGCAGGGATGGTTGCAAACTGAAAGGGGAGAAAAATACTGATAAAAATCTTCTGGTATTTCAACCCCACGAATGAAACAACAACAACAAAAGACTGTTAGAGAATTTGCTGTTAGAAAATTTTGAACCTGTTACCTAGAGATAATGATAGTATTACTGAACCCAACCAGTAGGAGGCGTCCTACCACTCACCACCTCCTAGGCAAATCTCCCAAGATGGAGTTCAATGGAAAAGAAAGGAATATTAATGGCAAGTTTCTGCCAAAAATATCTGAGTAACAAAAGGGGAAAGAAAACGTCAGAGTATGACATCAAAAATAATTCTCATCACAACTACTATATAGGTTCAAGAACTGAAAATAACACAAGAACAGAAATCTGTTCACGGTGCTATTATCACCAAAGTCTTTGGAAATAATGGCACGTTTCTGCTTCAAAGCCATTACCTCAAAGACACCCAAAGAAAAATTACTCTGTCACCCTCTGCCAGCTCATTCAAGGTTGCACCAGGAACCTCGTCTCTCACCAAAAAGTATCATGAACATAGGTGGCTTAGCTGGTCTCCTGCTGCTGTCCAGCTTCAGGCATCTTTCCGAGTCTGTGCCCCCAGGCCTCTATGCACTGGCCGGCACTGACCACCACTCGCAGGGCTGCTGGTTGCCATTCACGTGACCCCTGCCGGCAAGGGCAAGAACTAACGCCTTTTTGCTTTCCTGCAATCTGTTTCAAAAGTCCTATCCCAGAATCCTGTGCGAGCGGGAAGCCAGTGGGCGTGTCCAGCCTTCCAACCAATGGGAGCCAGTGCCAGCCGTGTTTGCCTTTTCCCCTCTCCCCACCACCGTGTTTAGCAAGGGGGCTAAGTCTGCAGTTACATGTGCGCAGCTCAAATCCTTCCCCCCTTTCCAGGGGGTGTGCCCCACCGTTACAACAGCAACAAAACCCAAAGACAGGTCATCTCCACATGGCCAGCACAGCAGATAAAGAGGCATGCCCACTTCCAGGTCTGGATACAACTCACCTCAGTGTCTACTGTATTATGTTGAGGATTCAACAAAACATTATGAAACACAAACTAGAGCAAGTTAAAAAAACATTATCAAGAACTAAAGCAATCAAATTAATTAGACTCAGAAATTAACCAGTTGCTGGGATTATCAATCAGAGAATTTCAAAATAGCTGTGATTAAGATGCTAGAGACTTCATGAAAAAGATGGAAAACATGTATAAACAATGAGAATTTCAACAGAGAAATGATAAAGTCAGATGAAAATGCTGTAAATGAACACAGACAATATCAAATGTGATTTTTTAATGTGAACTCATCAGTAGATTTACTACAGGTAGTAAAAGAATCTGTGACTGTAGAAAATAAGTCAATATTCCTCTATTTTTAAAATTTTCAAACCGAAACACAAAGAGAAAAAGAGTAAAAACAAAACAGACCATTTAAGAGATTTGGGTAATATTTAATTATCTAATATGCTTGTAATTGAAATAGTAGTAGGAAAATCAAAATGAGCAGAAGAAATATTTCAAGAGACAATGACAAAGAATTTTCCAAAAATAATGAAACACATCAAATCATAAATCCAAGAGCTTAAAGAACCAAAGCAGAATAACTATCAAACAAATGATAAAACTGCTAAAAATAAAAGATAAATAGAAAATCTGCAAAGCAGAGGGAAAAAACCATATATGGAGGAACAAAAACAAGTGTAACAGCAGATATTAGGCAATTCAAAAGAAAATGAGGTGACATTTTTACAGTACTGAAAAAACTGGCAATCCAGTATTCTATAAAATAGAAATAAATTATCCTTCAAAAATGAAGATGAAACAAAACCTATTTAGACCATTCTTTGCAAGAATATCTGAGCTCCACAAATGCTACAAGGAATTCATCAAGCTGAAGAAGTATGATACCACATAGAAATGTGGAAGAGTGTTGGAAACAGTAAAATGAACTAAATACAGAATACATTTTTTATATTTTTTATTTTTCCCTCACCATTTACCCCCACTATAACCTCTTCCACCTCCAATGTCCATTCCCCACAAGCACCATACTGTTGTCTGTGGAATCATTAAAGTTAACAATTGTCCTAAGTTTCATTTTGATTATGCCAATTTTGAATTTTACTAGATACCCAAATGAGGAATCAAAAAGTTAAATGGATAAAAAAGTCTGGAGTTCAATGGATAAATTGAGAGTGGTAGCATTCAAATATTATGAGATAATAGAAAACTTACATATATTGGCCTCTGTCTCCAGCACAGGGCTCCTAAAACCCTTGCAATGGCCAAGTAATAGGAGCACTAGGAGCATCTTTTGTTTTAATATTTGGTCCTTGATTCCGGTTTCTAACAGAGTATGTCATTTGGAATTTCCTGGTAGCAATGTCTTTTGTTCTAGTGAGGTCACTCTTGGTGGCTTCCTAGATATGGGCTGGTCACCAGAAAGAATGAGCCATGACCAAAACCTTGGAATGTCAGCCCCACTCGCCATGCCCCAGAGAGGAGAGAAGGCTAGAAATGGAGTTAATTACTGATCATGCCTGCATAATGAGGCCTCAGTACAAGTTCCAAAAGCACGGGGTTTGGAGAGCTTCTGGGCTGGTGAGCACATGGAAGTGCTGGACCTCCAGGCAAGGTGTGGTAGCTCCATACCCTTTCTCCTACATACTGTCCAAGGCACCTCTTCCAACAAGATGTATCCTTCACCATATTCCTTTATAATGCTCTGCTAAACAGTGAGTAGACTGTTTTTCCTGACTTCTATGATACATTCTAACAAATTAATCAAACCTCAGGAGGGAATTGCAGGAATCTACAATTTACAGCCAATCAGTCAGCACAGGTAAGTCTGGGATTTGTGATTGGAATTTGAAGTGGCGAGGTCTTGGGGCACTGAACCTCTCATCTGTGCAATCTGATGCTCTCTTCAGAAACATAATGTCAGAAATGAGTCAAATTTTAGGACATTCAGCAGATGTTAAGGAATTGCTTGATGTGGGGAAAACCACACACATGGTGTGAGAAAGGTTGTGAGTGTGGCTGTAGTGGGAGAATGAAGAACACAGGAGGAGAACTGGGTTCTTCCTTCACAAATATCACTAGTGTATAGAAGACATTAAACCACACTAGATAGGATCATTTGAAGAGAGTGAAATTTGAGAAAATAAGAGTCCAAGCCCTGAGTGTTAGAAAAGCTTAACATTTGGACATAAGGAAGAGGGAAAAACGATTGAAAGAGGAAGAAGACTATGGGAGAGAAAGAAATACTGGCAGTGTTTTGTTTCAGATGCCAAGAAGAAAGAATTTCAAGATACTGGGATTGCTTTGCTGTCTCAAAGGTTGCTGAAGTTGTTCTGCCGCCTCAGGGACTGCAGAGGCCTACTGCAAAAAGGGCTTCAAAAACAAAACAAAACAAAACAAAAAACCCTGGCTGGTGTAGCTCAGTGGATTGAGCGCGGGCCTGCGAACCAGAGGATCGCGGTTCGATTCCCAGTCAGGGCACATGCCTGGGTTGCAGGCCAGTTCCCAGCAGGGGACACATGAGAGACAAACCTACATTGATATTTCTCTCCCTCTCCCTTTCTCCTACCCTTCCCCTCTAAAGATAAATAAATAAATAAAAATTAAAAAAAAACAAAACAAAACAAAAAAAATAGGTCTGAAGGCAGTGGTCCAAGGCCGTTTTTGCTAGCTACATGCTAGGTATCTGGAACCACAGGGAACACCCAGATCTTAAAATTGAAGGTCTTTATGCCCAAGATGAAACTGAATTCTATCCAGACAAGAGATGTGCTTATGTGTACAAAACAAAGAACAACACAGTGACTCTTGGTGGCAAACTGAATAAAACCAGAGTTACCTGGGGAAAGGGAACTCGTGCTCATGGAAACAGTGGATGGTTCGTGCTAAGTACCATGGCAACCTTCTCGCTGAGGCCATTGGACACAGAATCCCTGTAATCCTGTACCCCTCAAGGATTTAAACGTGTTGAAAAGTAAATAAATAAAATGGATTTGTTAGAAAGAAAATAAAGGTTGCCAAAAGATAGTGAATAACAACCAAGCCTTAACCATTAAATTTAACAGGTAGCATGGAGGTGACTGATAATATTACAAATGCAGTTTAATTTGAATGCTGTGGTAGAAATGGCAGATTGACATATGTATATAACTTAAATATAAATAAGTCCTACCAACTTAAATCCAACAGTACATAGAAAGCAATTAGTATGGCCAATTGCAGGAATTCAAAGAAAAAATATTAATAGACATTTAGTTACTATAACTCAGTATAATAACAAAGAGACAATATAAAATGAGTAACAAAAAGACAAAGGATATAATTATGTTTATACATGCTCAAAACAAAACAGTACAGAATATTATTTTACATCACAAATCCAAAACTTAGAAACCACTCTCAAATAGAGTACTTGAAAAGATTTTTAATTCTCCAAAATGATTTTCTAATCTGCATAACTGAGATTATAATATCTCATTTGTAAAGCTGTGGAGATTCGATAAGATCACACATGTGAAACACTACAATGTTCATAGTAAATATTGAATCATGTTCATAGTAAATGTTGAATAATAATTTTAAATTATAATTTGATGAGTGAATTCCCAATCTTGATTTTTTAAAAAAGATTTTTTAATAAGAAAATGTTTTTTGAGCTTTCTTGAGGTATAATTGACAAAGTTGTATTTATTTAAACTTATAAATTGGTGATTTGACATATTATATTTTATGAAATGATTACTACAATTAATTAACACTCACCTCACAGAGGTAACCTTTGTGTGTGTATATGTGTGTATATGGTGAGAACATTTAAGGCCTACAATCTCAGAAAATTTCAAGTACATTCTTGTAGACATGTAGAGAAGTATTTTAAGAACACATAAAAAAGATGTTTCTAGGAATGCTACTTGTTTGTTACATTGAGAAAAGTGTTGTATCAGTGAATGGATATGACTGCCCATCTGTAATGCACATAGAGAAGTAAAGAAAGATGTTTTCAAGAATGTATCATTAGCTATGGTAGCACATTAGGTCCCCAGAGCTTATCCATCCTATAACTGAAGGCTTACCCCTTTGGCCAGCATCTCCCCACTCTTTCCCATCCCCTATCCCTTAGCAACCGCTATTCTATGCTGTTGTATGTTTGACTTTTCTCTCTCTTTTTTTTTTTTTTTGTTTTTGATTTTACATATAAGTGAGATCATATAATACTTGTCTCTCTCTGGCTAATTTCAATTGTCTTGTGACCCAACATGTAATCTCTCTTGAGAATGTTCTGTGTGAATTGAGAAGAATATCTCTTCTGCTGCTTTAAATGTTGCATAAAATATTCTGCATATGTCTGTTAGGTCCATGTGGTCTAAAGCAGGGGTGTCCAACCTGCAGCCTGTGAGCCACATGGGGCTCTGGATAACTATGAATGCAGCCCAACACAAAGTCGTAAATTTACTCAAAACATTATGAGATTTTTTTGTGATTATGTGTCACCCTGTATTTAATGTGTGTCCCAAGACAACTCTCCTTCTTCCATATTTTGATATACCAAAAAGGTGGACACCTTGGTCTAAAGTATAGTTCAAGTCTGTTTTATCATTGATTTTCTGTCTAGATGATCTATCCATTGTTGAAAGTGTGGCACTGAAATCCTCTGTTATTGTATATTGTCTATTTCTCTCTGCAGACCTGTTGGAATTTTCTTTATATGTTTAAGTGCTCCAGTGTTGAGTATATACAATTTACATTTTAATATTCTCTTCATTGGCCATTTTATTGTTATATAATGACCTCTTACGTCTTTTGTTAAAGATTTCGAATTAAAGTTTATTTTGTTTAATGTAAGTATAGCTACCTTGGCTTTCTTCTGGTTCATATTTGCATAGAATAACTTTTTCATCTCTTCACTTTTAGACATGTATTCTTTTTTTAAATTTTTATTTTAATTGCTGTTCTTGTACAGTTTTCTGTCTTTTACTCCCACCCCAGCCCACCTCCCCAGACCTCCCTACCTCCCTCCCATTTCCACACCTCCCCCCCGGTTTTTGTCCATGTGTCCTTATACTTGTTGCTCTAAACCCTTCCCCTTTTCCCCTGAAATTCCCTCCCCTCTCTGCTCTGGTGACTGTCAGCCTGTTCTCCATTTCAGTGTCTTTGGTTATATTTTGCTTGTTTGCTTGTTTTGTTGATTAGATTCCTGTTAAAGGTGAGATCGTATGGATTTGTCTTTCACCACTTGGCTTAATTTGCTTAGCATAATGCTCTCCAGTTCCATCCGTGCTGTTGTTGCAAAGGGTAGGAGCTCCTTCTTTCTGCTGCATAGAATTCCATTGTGTAAATGTACCACAGTTTTTTGATCCATTCATTTACTGATGGGCACCTAGGTTGCTTCCAACACTTGGCTATTGTAAATTGTGCTGCTATGAACATTGGGGTGCATAGGTTCTTTTGGATTGGTTTCAGGGTTTTTAGGATATAATCCTAGCAGTGGAATTGCTGGGTCAAAAGGCAGATTCATTTTTAGTTTTCTTAGAAAATTCCATACTGTTTTCCATAGTGGCTGCACCAGTCTGCATTCCTACCAACAGTGCCCTAGGGTCCCCTTTTCTCCACAACCTCTCCAACACTTGTTGTTTTTGTTGCTTAGTTTATGATGGCCATTCTGACCAGTGTGAAGTGGTATCTCATTGTGGTTTTAATTTGCATCTCTCTGATAGCTAGCAATATTGAGCATCTTTTCATGTGTCTCTGGATTCAATGTATGTCCTCCTTGGAGAAGTGTCTGTTCAAGTCTTTTGCCCATTTGTTAATTGGGTTGCTTGTCTTCTTAGAGTGGAGTTGTGTAACTTCTTTATATATTTTGGAGATTAA
Organism: Glossophaga mutica; assembly: GCA_039655065.1. Taxonomy (NCBI): domain Eukaryota; kingdom Metazoa; phylum Chordata; class Mammalia; order Chiroptera; family Phyllostomidae; genus Glossophaga; species Glossophaga mutica. The sequence goes on from CM077311.1 coordinate 61,731,358, forward strand.
ACCCTTGTCTGAGGTATCATTGGCAAATATGTTTTCCCATATGGTTGGTTCTCTTTTCATTTTAATACCGTTTTCTTTAGCTGTGCAGAAGCTTCTGAATTTGATGAGATCCCACTTGTTTATTCTTTCCTTTATATCCCTTGCTTTAGGGGACATATCAGTAAAAATGTTGCTGCGTGAAGTATCTGAGATTTTCCTGCCTATGTTCTCCTCCAGGACTTTAATGGTGTCATGGCTTATATTTAAATCTTTTATCCACCTTGAATTTATTTTTGTGTATGGTGTAAGTTGGTGCTAGAGTTTCATTTTTTTGTACATAGCTGTCCTGTTCTCCCAACACCACTTGTTGAAGAAGCTATTTTTACTCCATTTTATGTTGCTGCCCACTTTGTCAAATATTAATTGACCGTACAGACTTGGGTTTATTTCTGGGCTATCTGTTCTATGCCACTGGTCCATGTGCCTGTTTTTATGCCAGTACCAGGCTGTTTTGATTACAGTGGCCTTGTAATACAGTTTGGTGTCTGGTATTGTGACCCCTCCTACTTTCCTTTTCTTTCTCAAAATTACTGTAGCTATTCCAGGTTGTTTATGGTTCTATATAAATTTTTGAAGTGTTTGATCTATGTCTGTGAAATATGCCATTGGTACTTTAATAGGTATTGCATTAAGTTTGTAAATTGCTTTGGGTAGTATGGACATTTTGATGAAGTTAATTCTTCTGATCCATTAGCACAGTATCTGTTTCCATTTGTTTGTGTCTTTCTTGATTTCTTTCTTCAGCGTTGTGTAGTTTTCTACATACAGGTCTTTTACCTCCTTGGTGAGATTTACTCCTAGGTATTTTATTTTTCTTTTTGCTATATAGAATAGGATTTTTTTTTCTTGATTTCTGCTTCTGCTGTTTCATTGTTGGCGTACAAAAATGCCTTTGATTTCTGGATATTGACTTTGTATCCCGCTGTTTGGTCAAATTCATTTATTAGGTCAAGTAGCTTTTTGGCCGAGTCTATAGGATTTTCTATGTACACTATCATTTCATCTGCAAACAATGATAGCTTTGTTTCCTCCTTTCCGATTTGGATGCCTTTTATTTCCTTTTCTTGTCTAATTGCTGTGGCTAAAACTTCCAATACTGTATTGAATAGAAGTGATGAAAGTGGCAACCTTGTCTTGCTCCTAATCTTAGTGGAAAAGATTTTAGTTTTAGCCTGTTGAGTATGATGTTGGCTGTAAGTCTCTCATATATGGCCTTTATTATGTTGAGGAATGCTCCCTCTATTCCCACTTTGCTGAGTGCTTTTATCATAAATGAGTGTTGTACCTTATCAAATGCTTTTTCTGCATCTATTGATATGATCATGTGATTTTTGTCTTTGCTTTTGTTTATGTGATGTATTACATTTACTGATTTGCAAATGTTGAACCATCCTTGCATCCTTGGGATGAATCCCACTTGGTCTTGGTGTATGATCTTTTTAATGTATTGTTGGATGCGGTTTGCAATATTTTGTTGAGGATTTTAGCATCTATGTTCATCAGCGATATTGGCCTGAAGTTCTCCTTCTTTGCTGTGTCTTTATCTGGTTTTGGGATTAGGATGATGCTGGCTTCATAAAAAGAGTTTGGGAGTCTTCCATCATTTTGGATTTTTTTGAATAGTCTGTGAAGGATAGGGGTTAGGTCTTCTTAAAATGCTTTGTAGAATTCTCCTGTGAAACCATCTGGTCCAGGGCTTTTTTGTGTCGGGAGTTTTTTGATTACTGCTTCAATTTCACCTGCTGTTATTGATCTGTTCAGGCTTTCTGCTTCTTCTTCATTGAGTTTTGGAAGATTATATTTTCTACAAACCTGTCCATTTCACCTAGGTTTTCAAATTTCTTGGCATACAGTTCTTCAAAGTAATTTCTTACAATCCTTTGTATTTCTATGGTGCCCATTGTAATCTCTCCTATTTCATTTCTGATTGTGTTTATTTGGGTCCTCTCTCTTTTTTTCTTGATGAGCCTGCTTAAAGGCTTGTCGATTTTGTTTGTCTTTTTAAAGAACCAGCTCCTGGATTCATTGATCCTTAGAATTGTTCTTGTAGTCTCTATGTCATTTAATTCTGCTCTGATCTTGGTTATTTCCTTCCTTCTACTTGCTCTGGGCTGTCTTTGTTGTTGTTCCTTGAGTTCTTGTAGGTGTAGGGTTAAGTCGCTCATTTGAAATGTTTCTATCTTTTTTAGGTAGGCCTGTATTGCTATGAACTTCCCTCTGAGGACTGCCTTTGCTGTGTCCCATAAGTTTTGTGTCATTGTGAGTTCATTTTCGTTTATTTGCAGAAACTTTTTGATTTCCTCCCTAATTTCATTCTTGACCCATTCATTGTTTAATAGCATGTTATTCAATCTTCATGATTTTGAGGGTTTTGGGTTTTTCCCCGTGGAGTCGGTTTCTAGTTTCAGTCCCTTGTGGTCCGAGAAAATGCTTGGTATGATTTCAATTTTCTTCAATTTGTTGAGGCTTGATTTGTGTCCTATCATGTGGTCTATCTTTGAAAATGTTCCATGTGCATTTGAAAAGAATGCGTATTTAGTTTCTTTAGGATGAAGGGCTCTATATATATCAGTTAAGTCCATTTCATCTAGAGTGTTGTTCAATGCCACAATATCTTTGCTGATATTTTGTTTGGAAGATCTGTCCATTTTTGACAGCGGGGTGTTAAAATTCCCTACTATAATTGTGTTGCTGTCAACATCTTTCTTGAAGTCCTCTAAGATTTTCTTGATGTATTTAGGTGCTCCTATGTTGGGTGCATATATATTTACAATGTTTATGTCTTCTTGGTGGATTCTACCCTTGAGTATTATGAAGTGATCTTCTGGGTCTCTCTTTATGGCTCCTCTTTTGAAGTCTGTTTTGTTTGATAGACTTGAGTATTGCTACCCCAACTTTTTTTCCTGTCCATTTGCTTGAAAATTTGTTTCCAGCCCTTCATTTTGAGTCTGTGTAGGTCTTTTGTCCTGAGGTGGGTCTCTTGTAGGCAGCATATGTGTGGGTCATGCTTTCTTATCCAATCAGCTATTCTATGTCCTTTGATTGGAGCATTTAATCCATTTACATTTAAGGTTATTATTGATAGGTACTTATTCATTGCCATTTTAGTACCTGTGTTCTCCCCTCTCCCTCCCTCCCTCCCCCCACCCTCACTCTCACTCTCACTCTCTCTTCATTCCTTTCCTTAAAGCAGTCCCTTTAGTATCTTTTTGCAGAACTGGTTTGATAGAGGTGTATTCTTTTAGACTCCTTTTGTCTGGGAAGCTCCTTATTTGGCCTTCTGTCTTAATTGAAAGACTTGCTGGGTAAAGTAGTCTTGTTTGCAGGCCTTTGGTTCTCATTACTTGGAATATTTCTTGCCATTCTCTTCTGGCTTGGAGTGTTTCCATTGAGAAGTCAGTTGCTAACCTTATGGGGGCTCCCTTGTATGTTACTTCCTTTTTCTCCCTTGCTGCCTGTAAGATCCTCTCTTTGTCTTGGAATTTTGCCATTTTAATGATGATGTGTCTTGAAGTGGGCCTCTTTGGATTCCTCTTGATTGGGACTCTCTGTGTTTCCTGGATTTGTGTGTCTTTTTCTCTCATCAAATTAGGGAAGTTTTCCATCATTACTTTTTCAAATAGGTTTTCTAGCCCTTGCTCTTCTTCTTCTCCTCCTGGTATCCCTAATATACGGATATTATTACGTTTCATATTGTCTTGCATTTATCTTAATCCTTCTTCATTCTTTCTGAGCCTCTTTTTTTCTTGATCTTTCTGGGTGTTTTTTTCTATTTTGTCCTCCAACTCACTGATCGGATCGTCTGCTTCATCAATTCTGCTTTTGATTCCTTCTACTGTGTTCTTCAGTTCAGAAATTGTATTCTTCATTTCCTTTTGGCCCTTGTTGATAGTTTCTATTTCCTTTTGCATGTTGATATAGTTTGCAGTGAGTTCATCGTAGCTTCCCTGTAGTTTCTGGTAGCTCATTGAGAGCTCATTGAGAGCTCATTGAGCTTCCTGATAACCATTGCTTTGAACTCAATATCTGATAGTTCAGTTGCCTCTGTTTCATTTAGCATTCTTTGTGGGGCTTCCTCCTTTCCTTTCATTTGGGGATTGTTTCTTTGTCTTCCCATTGTTTGTGAGACTCTTCTTGTTAGCCTCAGCTTCTTAAATTGATTTGTTCTGGCTCCCTGGGTTTATGGTGTGATGTGAACTTCTGCCGTAGAATACCTGTGAGATTCAGTGGTTCAGTCTCCTTCGGTTTTCCTGGTGTTCACAGCTTCCTCTGTCTCAGCTGTTGGGATGCCCCCTCTTTGGGTCCAACTCTGGTTTTTTCACAGTTGTGGGTTTTGTTTTGTTTTTTTTTTTGTCTTACTTGTGGGTATTTAAAAAGAGAAAAAAGGAAAAAGAGATAAAATTGGAAAGAAAGGAGAAAGGAATAAAACAAGAAAGAAGGAAAGAGAAGCAAAAGGAATTGAGGGATAAAAAATAAAAATAAATAAATAAATAATAAAAATATATTAAAACAATAACAACAACAACAACAATAACAACAAAAACACTCTTGGTGGTTTCAAACTGCCCAAGCCGGTTTTTCTGGTATTTCTGGCTGCAAAGACCTAAGGGGTGAAGTTGTCACTCTTCTCCCTGTTCAGCACTCAGTCAGCTTTGGGCTACTCACCCCAGGGTTAGCCACTCACTCTCTCCAGAGCTAGCCCTAAACCTCTACACGCAAGGCCTCGGGTATGGGTTCTGAGCCTCCTGGGGAGTGTGACCTTTCCAGAGTTTACAGGTGTGAGCTAACCCAGGTCTGCTACGGGGCATGTGCCGACCCCAAGTTTACGGGTGTGGGTTCCAGGTTTCCCGTTTTGCATGCGCTCACCCTAAGTTTATGGGCGTGAGCTCCAGGTTTCCCACTGATCATGCACACTCCCTGGGTTCAAATGCATGGGCTCTGATTCTCCCACAGATCGCTCACACTCCCAGGGTTCCCGGAGTAGGCTCTGGGTCTTCCACAAAGCCCCCTCCTCCGGTTGCAGGCGCCTCTGGTCCTGCGGGCACCTCTAGTCATGTGCAGGCCCCTCTGGTTGCACAGGCTCTGGCATGCACTCCTCCCAGGACTATGTGTGGGTGTTCACAGCCCCAGCATGTTTGCCACTCAGACCTTAACTTCTCTCTCTGCGACTTCAAGCAACCAGGTGTCTCCCATTGCTGCTCAACCCTTGCTTGGCCAGGGAGCAAGTGGTTGACCTGGTTCCCTCCCTAGAGCCCTGTGGCAGACCCAGCAAGCCCTGGGTCCTGGTCTCCGAGCTGATCCCTGGGCTTTTATTGTCCTGAAGTACTCTCCTTACCATCTGGTTTTTCAATGTCCGCTACAATTTTTGATCTCCTATTTTCATATATGCTGTGCTACTGTTGGCTGTTTGCTCTGTTCCTCCATAGTTTGGCTAGGTTTTTCTCCCATGTGTAGGAGGAAGTGGAATCTGCTCCCTCCTACCGTGTTGCCATATCCCCTCTAGACTACACATATTCTTAAAGCTGAAGTGAATCTCTTGTATGCAGCATATAGCTGGGTCCTTTTTCTTCATTATTTTAGTCACTATTTTAATTAGAGAACTTAATCCATTTAAATTTAAAGTAATTATATAGGTCAGGACTTAGTAATGCTTTCTTATTGACTGTTTTCTGGCTGTCTTATGGTTTTCTTCCTTTCTTCCACTCTTGCTGTTTTTATTTTGAATTGATGATTTTTTGTAGTAGTATACATTAATTTCCTTCTTTTTATCTTTTCTGTATCTACTACTTGTTTTTGCTTTGTGGTCACCCTGAGGTTTCTATAGAACATGCTATAGCTGTAACAGCCCATTTCAAGTTGATGACAACTTCAAACACATACAAAAACTACCATTTTACTCTCCCTCTAGTGTTATTAATGTCACAACTTACTTATTTTTACATTGTATATTCATTAACAAATTATTGTAGCTATAGTTATGTTTAATACTTTTGTCCTTTAATCTTTATACCAAAGTTGTTAACACCCTACCATATTATAGTATTGGGATATTCTATATTTGACTCCATACTTACTTTAACCAGTTTGTTTTATATGTTCATGGCTTCATATTACTAAGTAATCCTTTCATTTTAGTTTAAAGAACTTTCAGCATTTCTTGTAAGGCAGATCTAGTGACGATGAACTACTTTGTTTGTCAGCTTTTCTTTGTCTAGAGAGTCTTTTATCTCTCCTTCCTTTCTGAAGGGCAAATTTGCCAGGTAAAGCACTCTTGGTTGGCAGCTTTTCTTTTCTTTTAGGACTTGTATCATCTTACTCTCTCTTGGCCTGCAGTGTTTCTGTTGAGAAATCTGCTGACAGCCTTGTGAGTGTTCCTTCACAAGGATTTTTTTCTTTTGCTACTTTTAAAATTCTGTCTTTGATTTTAGATAGATTTATTTTCATGTGTCTTAGAGAAGATATTTTTGGGTTGAAACATTTGGGTACCTTGTGAGCTTCATGAATTTAGATGTCTAAATCTCTCCCCAGCTTTGAGACATTCTCAGCAATTATTTCTCTTAAATAAACTTTTTGTCTCTCCCTTTCTTCTACTTTCAGGACTCCAATGTTGCATATGTTGTTTGTTTTGATTGTATCCCATAATTTATGTAGGCTTACTTTTTTCTTCTTCATTCTTTTTTCTTTGTCTCTTCTGACTGGGTACTTTTAAACAATATATCTTTCATGTCACATAATCTTGCTTTCCCTTGATCAAATCTGATGATGATGCTCTGTATAGCATTTTCACTTTATTCATTGTATTCTTCAGCTGCATATTTTCTGTTTGGTTCTTTTTCATAATTTCTCACTGTTAAACTTGTTTTATTCGTGTATTGTTTTCCTGCAATCTCTCAGAGCCCTGGCTGATGTTCTCCCAGCTGCTCCCTAACCCCTTCCTTCCAGTTATGTAGAACACCTTAGTTCTGATGGGGCAAAAACAAAGTGGCCTCTCTGGCAGTGTCATGCATCATGGAGAAGCCAATCACCTCTCTCACATTCTTACTTTTCCCCTGGGGAGAAATCATAGGCCATGGACATCTCTCTTAGCACTGTCTATGCTGCCTTGGGGAGGTGTGATGCTGGCAAAGTGAAACTAGTAGTCTTGCTGTTCATCAGAAATTCTCTAAAAGAATATACAAGGAAACAATATTTTATTGATAATTCAAATTTTAAAATATTAAATATGCAAAAATATGTTGCATATATGTATACATGTATGTATATATCAGATGGAAAAATGCAATAAACATAGCAATCCTGGCCCAATGTATACATAAATTTTCAAAGATTATAAAAATCTAACTAGAAGAGTTTTAATTTTTTTCTCTTAAGAAATTCTATACTTCTTTGGGAAAAATAAAGAGTAGAGGTTAGCCAAGAAATTGTCAGAGAACAAAAGTCATTAGGAAGAGATTTAATATCTTTTCAAAGGGTAAAATATACTACAAACCTATAGTAATAAGGTTGTATTTCCACTAACATAGTAGTATACAGATCAACTTATGTATGGATTTAAAAATTATAAATACAATATCTTCTTCTAAAGACATGCTTAAATAGTGATTTTTAAATTAACAGAACTGGAGAAATTAGTCAATCATTTGAAGATAAATTAAGTGAGAACCTTATTTTTCCAGCCCTAATACACACCAGATGATTTGAAGACAAACATATAAATAATAAAACCATTAGTTTTTATGATACAGTTGTAAATCTTTCCTTAATCTTGGCTTTAGAAATTACTTTTCTTTGAGTTTTTTAAGTTCCAAAGATGGGTCTAGTGGAAAATTTTTCCCACATCTGAGTGGGATTTTATACTGGATGCAGATTCACATGATATGAAACAATTAAAGTGAGTTTTAATATTCTCTTCTAGACTCATTCTTTGGATAATAAAATAAAGGAGAATAATAACTAAAAATAATTTTAAAAATAGAGATTTTCGTGACTCCAGGGGAAGTTGGTATACACTAACAGAGAATGGGGTAGACGTTGTTCTGGCTGCCTGTGGGTCTCCAAGGGAGTAAGCTGTACTTTCCTTTGTAGATATTTGGCTTTGGTGATGTGCCAATCTTCTTTCTTAGAGCTAGATCTGACCAGCCAGAGGTCTCTATTCAAAGAACCAACAGGGTTATTCTCAAACCTTCTTAAGAATTATTGAGGGGACTCAGGGATTCCTCTCTCTCTCTCTCTCTCTCTCTCCTCTCTCCTAAATATATTACTAAAATACATTACTAAATATTCTGTCATTTAAAAAATAACATTTAATTCTAAGGTTTTTTTACTTTATTATCAACTTCATCTGTAAACTTTGTATTGAATTCGTCCACTATTGATAAGTTTCAAGTAATTTAAGAAACAGGTTAATGGCCACATAAAGAAATTCTTATTATAAAACAAAAAGTATCATATCACAATTTCTGTTCCCCCCAAATTTTATATTTTACTACATAAAAATCAGGTCAAACACAAATATAATTTAAAAGATAAACAACTGACAGTAGATAATCATAGTATTTAAAGTACGAGTTAGTATCAACATATTTTTAAAATCTTAATAATTAAGAAAGAAACATCTCAATGCAAATTTTGGAAAAATGAGCAAATAATCAGAAACAAAGAAATACATATATTATTATACATATTAAGAATGAATAAAAATGTTCATTCTTGCTGAAAGCTAAATGGGTGAAAATTAAAATAATGCAATTAATTATAAAATGAGATTTTAAATAAAATAATAACTGTGTAAATGGAAATTTTTTATACAATGATAAAATTGTAAACAGACAAAATACTTTCAAGAACAATTTTGGCACTACATAATAATGAAAATATCTTCATTGCTCACTATGCAGCAAATACTCTTTTAAGCTAGCATGTATATTACTAGTTCACATAGTTTCCACAACAGTTTTAAGGTAAATACTATTCCAGATTATATGTAAATATGAAAAAGGACATTGAGATTTTTGTGGCAAAAAAGGGCAAAAACAGAATTTTACTTGAGGCAGCCCAGTTTTATAGTCCAGCTTCATAATTACCATACTATTTCCCTGATGGAAGACTTTAAAAGAGACATACCCCTGACATACACACTTAGAGTAGAAATAGATCTTAAAGAAATAATTGTGAGTGTCTATAAAGATTTAATCACCATGGTATCCTAGTAACATTGTTTGCAATAGCAGAGAATTGAATATGTCTAAGAAAAAATTATCTGAACAAATCAATCCAATAAATACAACTCACAGTTATAAAAATAACATTATAGGATATAAAATTATGTAAAAATGTATTATATAAGTAAAAACAAGTTAAAAAACAGTATACACCATAACGTTGTTTAAAAAATCTAGATAACTAAATACCAAAGTAATGACAGTTATTGCCTGTAACAATTTATTTACTTTTTATCTGTATCTACAATAGTTTATAGTATCATAATAAAAAAGCATGTAAACCCTTTATGACCAAAGAATATATGTGTGAACATAATCTTCTCTATGTAGAGTTACTGTTTCTAAGAAAACATTGTAAAGAATTTAAATATTTTTATATTTGACTATATAAAATTTTAAAATATATGAATGCTAAATTACTACTAAGAAAATTAAAGGCAAATAAAAAATGAAAAATGAGTCATTCTCATCACATATTATCCAAAATGCTTAATATCCTTAATGTATGAAAAGTTATTGTGAGACACTAGGAAAAGAATAAATACCAAAGTAGACCAAATGATCTGGCAAGAGACTAATTCCAAACAAGAGAGACATACAGATTACCAAAGGCACATTTAAGCATAGCAAGAGTCAAATAGTAATCGTAATAATTCATGGCAATTATGTTTTGGGTAATTGTTCCTTGCAGCTGAAAGAATTCTAGCTGATAAATCTGTATAGTAGGCGGTGTGACCGCGTGTTTATGTGGCAGCAGGAGAGAAGAGGGCACCAGCACATTCTGCGCCCCCATCTCCAGACATGCCCACACCAGCTACAACTCCCTCCATCGCCAGAGCCAGCAGCCAGTCTAATGCATCCACTTCCCAGCTGGTCCCTATGATTCTACCTTACTCTTATTTTTTACAGGTTTTGTTTTTGTTGTTTTGTTTTGCTTTTTAATCACCAAATTCTCTTTACTCATAGCCAGAGTGATTTTTTTTTTTGGAAAGAATTCACTTTTAAAAAAGAATTTTAGAATAGTATTTGATTTACAGAAAAGTCATAAAAGTACTACAGAGGTCCCAGGTGTCCCAAACCCAGTTTCCCTTGTCGTTAACATCCTCATTAGCATAGTATATTTATTCCAGCTAATGCACCAATGTTGATAAACACTATTAACTAAAGTCTGTAATTTATTCAGATATGTTTAGTTTTAACTGACCGTTCTTTATTTATTTAAAAATACCACTTTATATTTAGTTGTCATATCTTCTCAGGTTCATCTTGGCTATGACAGTTTCTCACACTTTTCTTGTTTTTAATGACAGCAGTTTAGAGGTGGATTGGTCAGGCGTTTTGTAAAATGTTCCTCTATTGAGTTATTTTTTCCCAATTACAGTTTACGTTCAATATTATTCTGCATTTATTTCAGATGTACAGCATGTACTTTACGGAGTGGTACCTTCACTGCTTCAAGTGCCCACCTGGCCCCCACAGAGTTGTCACCATATTACTGACAATATTCCTCATGTAGTAATCTACAACTTTGTGACTGTTCTGCAACTACCAATCTGTACTGTTCAATCCCTTCACCTTTTCTCTCAGCCCCCGAACCCCCTCCCCTCTGACAACACTCAGTCTAGTCTCTGTATCTATGAGTCTGTTTCTGTTTTGTTTGTTTACATTGCTCACTAGATTCCACATATAAATGAGATCACACGGTACTTGTCTTTGTCTGTCTGACTTATATCACTTAGCATAATACCCTCTAGGTCTATCCATGCTGTCACAAATGGCAAGATTGCATTCTTTTTACAGCCGTGTAGTATTCCACTGTGTATGTAAATGGACTACAGCTGTTTTACCCACTCATCTACTGGTGGGCACTTGGGCTGATTCCATATCTTGGCTATTGTAAATAGTGCTACAGTGAACATGGGAGAGCATATATCCTTTCAAATTAGTGTTTTGGGTTTCTTCTGATATATTCTCAGAAATGGGATCACTGGATCACAAGACAATTCCATATTTAATGTTTTCATGAGCCTCCACACTGTAAAAGACAGAGTTAATTTTAAGAGTCAAAATGAGAACATGTCACTTTTCTCAGAACTATCCAGGAATTTCATATTGTACATCAGATAGTATTCAAGCTATCCTACTGTCCTGCCTTGTTTCCTTTGTAACGCTTCTCCGTGACTGGAAAAAACCTGGTAGGGGAGGTGATTTATTTATTTGTTTACTGTCTTTATTTAATGTAAGCATATGTAGTCTAGGGCCTTATTTGTGTCATTCACAGCTATATGCCCATCACCCAGGAAAACACCTGAAACTGTAGGGGGTCCAAAAAGATCCATAAAATGAATGACTAATTAGTAAATGGATAATAAGTGGGGGAGAGTACCGTTAGGTCATTAAAATAAAATTTAAAAGGAGAAATCAGAACACATCCCAATTTTACTTAACTGGAAATTTATATCTAATGAGTTTAAAGATCATTCCAGCATACCATGATTCTCAAAGTAGAATCAAGCCATATAGATTTTGATTTAGCTTTAAGAATCAAAAGTCTAAGTTGAACTCATTTAATTTAGTCCATAACTTCTCTTTTCATGAGTTAAGTGTTAGGGAAAGATCAATATCAGGTCAACATACCTTATGTGAGTCATAGAAATTATTTACAATGTAATAGAGAATTCAACATTAGCTCCTCTATAAGTCATACGCTCAGCATTTTAAGAAATAATTAAGCATATATTTTAGATTTACTGTCTCAGAGTCTGTTTCTTCTTCAATTTGCAGAAAATAAAATTTCTATGAAACAAGTTAGATATTTGTGCACTCAGGTTCCTGGTAACAGTATTCACAATAGCCAAAAAGAGGAAGCAACACAAGTGTCGATAAACATATGAAAAAATAACAAATTTTGATTCACACACACAATGGCCTATTATTCAGTCTTAAAAAGGAAAGGAATCCTCACACATGCTAGCAACATGGGACATAATGCTAAGTGAAATGAACCAGACCCTACACAGACAACACTGTGTGTCTCCACTTACTTAGGGTGCCTAGAGTGGTCAAATTTACGGAGACAAAAAGTAGAAGGTGGCTGTGAGGGCCCAGAGGAAAATGGGGAGTTACTGTTTGATGTGTATATAGTTTGAATTTTGAAATGGAAAGTATTCCAGTGATCGGTTCTATAGCAATGTGAATGTATTTAACACTACTATACTGTGCATTTATAAATGGTTAACACAGTAAATTTTGCTATGCATATTTTACCACAATTAAAAAAATTAATAATATAGGACTATACTTTCAATTTAGCTAAATAAATTTTTTCTTGAATAAATGATAAAAAGTAAGCAAAGAGTTAAAAATTAAAACTAAATCTTTGGAGAGATCCTTGAACAATTCTGAAGATACAAACCTTCCCAAGATGTTTTATACTGTGAAGTACAATGAAAGCTTGCCCAAGGTCCCATGATTGCTCATGGTCCCAATCAGGAAGTAAGTTGGAACCTTCAACACTCAAAGGTTGATGTCAGTTCACAAAGTTTGGAAGGGAGAAAGGCCTTCTAGGAGCACCTGTTATCTGGACTTCCATAGAGTCACCCACAAATTTTATATTTTGTATATGTCAAAGACGACTATGAAGACACATTTTTGCGACCAAACTTAGATCCTCTAAATGAATTTATTAAATGTGAGCTCTTCTTTGAATCAATAGGAAACTTATAAAAGATTTAAACTTATAGAATATGCCAAGTGGTTTCTTTTGTTACATATATCACCTCACTTACTTTGATTGGCTTTTGCTATTGTCTTTGGTGGATTTTTGTGTCACAGTCTTTGTTAAAGTAGGGAGTGGTAGGGTGAATTAAACATTTCTCATAGTTTACATTTAAGTAATCAATTAATCTGTGCATGGAACCAGTTTTAAAGTGTCAACAATTTAATATTAGGAAATAATACCACACAGAGAAAAAGTTAAGATGTATATATCCAAATGAAATTGTAACTCATTATAACTCAGATTTATGAAAAATGGCATTATTTGCCATGTGTTCTTATTCAAAATAGTTTTAATGGTTTTTTAAAATTCAAATCAAATGTGGATTTTGTCCTTTCAGATGTCAATAAGATCTGGAATATTTTCCAACTATGTGAAATGTTTAGGAAGGGAAAACCTCACATCCCAGGTCTAGCTCTTAGCTACTGCCCTTTTAGGTTGCTCGCCGGTGTGTGCCTTTATTCAGTGCATTTTCCGGGTATATGTTAACCCAGGGCTTTACTTTGATTTAAAAGCTATTTGTCCTTTTCTTTTTAAAAAGACTTTTGCATTCTTTCTAGCAAAATACTGAAGTCACACTAAAAATAATCCTGCCCAGCAGTTTTAGATTAAGACCATCACAAGCAACATTGTGAAGAATTACTGTAAATGAGTGTAAAATGATTGCTCCAAGTTGTACCAGTAAATTACCATGGACATAATTTGAAGTATTATAGTTAAATGAGAAAAATAAGTTGCTCCTGGAGATGAAAGCAACAGTATCTACTTCCAAAAAGGACACAGAAAATTAAAGAAATCATCTGGGTGACTTATAACTAAATTTCCAAATAATCGAGGCTTCAGTGATCGGATTATTCTATCTTCCTTACCCAGTTCCCAAGCATGTATGGATCCAGCCAGAATCATTTTTAAAGTTCATGTATTTCCTGAGCTGTGGTGTTTCACAAGTGAGAATACACAATGAGAATGTTTCCTGTCCCAGTGGCATAGGATGTTTAACAGTGCTTAATCACATCCGTGAAAGTCTCTCTTAAAACGTATTGCTTATGAATGACGTCTATTGTTGTCTGATGTTTCTTTCAGGTGGTGACTATGCAGATGAAAAATGACTAATGTACAATACTCAAAATAAATTATATGTCCTCCATCCCCATTTCCCACAAACTCCTTCCCACACGCACACTTGTTTTAAGTGAATGGAAATAAGGCCAAAACAATTTCGACTGCCAAATTCCATTGTGTATATTTATTTAGTAGTCATTTTCATCCTAGAAAGACATCCCAAGCTCCTTCCCCTGCCCTGCACGAATGCCTGTCCTTTGAATTACAGAAAGCATTCATCTTGGAACACTTCCCTAAAGAACTTAGAGCACTTTTAAATAGTTCTTTCATTACCAATATTTCCTTGCTAGAGATTATTGCAGAGATATTTCCACGTACTTTGGTATATTTTGAGCTGCAAGATTAAACTACTTGTATAATGTAAAGCTGAAAAAGACCTAGGAGATTATTTATTGCAATTGTTCACCTTTCCTTTGTCAGAGACCAGGAAAGAGTCAAAGACAGGCCAGTACCTTCTCACAGCATGTTCTGGTTTAAGCTAGATCTTAATCTAATGCCATTTCCACTCTGCTAGAATCAGGACCAGAGAAGGTGCCCAGAGCCATGTGGCTGTTTAAATTTTGAACTCAATATTGTTGTCAGGAAAAACTAAATACTGACTAAAATTGAGATTCTTTTTCAGGAATCAGGTAAGCAAACAGAAAATAATTAACAAACTTGAATATTATTTCCTTTCATGTATGCCATTCACATTTCCTTCCCAGAAATACTAATGCCAAATAGAGGACTAAAAAGGTTGAAAGAATAAAGGGAAAAGCAAAACTCTTGGTGACTCAAAAAAAAAAAAAAAAGAAAGAAAGAAAAGGAAAAAAAAAACAGATAATTCATCAACTGTATCAATTTTCATGTCATCTATTAAAGTTGGTAAACCATGGGTCTCTCAGCCACTTTATAGTCCTAAACACACTTTCTGTGTAAATTGAATTGAGTAAAAATGAAAAATAAGATAAAATTAAACTAAGATCTCTAGCACACTTATTTCAAGAAGCATCTGTCAGTTGGAAAAAGACTCATTTCTGTGAATCTTCGAAAGTACATTTTACTCTTTGTTTCATTGGTTAGGAAGCCATGAGCCAAATTTTTGACCTCTCTGTAGCAATGCTAGAGCACTTATTCCACATATTTTTTATACTAGTCTTAACTCTACCATAGACTTATTTTTCTTTTTATCTTCTCTTATTTGTAAATTACTTCAAAAGCTTTTTGGAACAAGCAATACTATAAATCAATCATATAATCCATAAACCATACAATTTTCCCATTTTTTGAATAAAGATAAAATGTTTATAGGCATACAATGGAAAGAAATATCCAGAATACAATGTGTTTTATATATTGTATATTACATTATAGAGTGCCCTTCATGAAGCTTAACCAAGAAATAACTTTCTCGTTTAATCCCTGCATGTAGAGAATTCCATTAGGACTTGATATAAGTTTCAGAATGATATGCAGAAATAAACAGGACCGCCCTTGGGGGAGCAGACCTTGGCAAACCGACACATGCTTCCTTCACCAAGCACAAAATTAACTTCCAGGTGAATTTCCAGCTCATTAACTTAAATACTAAGCAAGGCCTTTGTGGCCAGGAAAGTGTGACCTAACTTTTAGTCTGAGGGGGTTGGGCAGAAGATGTGTGTGTGTAGCCATCTTCTCATTGTAAAACCAACCCTCCTAACTCAGAAATTGGACTCTACAGAGCCAGGGTAAAAATCTCCAGGACTGCAGGTGTTGTATGGACTTCAGACTTCTCTAGTCAACAGTGTTTAAACAAAGGCCCCTTATTTCATTGGTTTTTCACATTGTAGCCAAACATAACATAAAATAATACCACCTTAACTATTTTTTAATGTGCAGGTCAGTGGCATTAAGTACATTTTAGCACACATTGTTGTACAGACATCACCACCACCCATCTCCAGAACTCTGATCACCTTGAGAAACTGAAAGTGTGCTCATTTTCTACAGCTGCAGACCTCACTTTTCTCTTTCTACAGCCCCCGATGTCCATGATGCCACTTCCTGTCCTGTGAAATTTGACTACTCTGGATACCACATGTGGTGGGATCGCACAGTATTTGTCAGTTTGTGACTGGCTTATTTTACTGTGGATCATGTCTGCAGGGTTCATCGTGTTGTAGCATGTGTCAGAATTTTATTCCTATTTAAGGTTAAATGATATTACATTGTAATGCATACACCACAATTTCTTTATCTATTCATCTTTCAATTGAAAGTTGAATGTTTTCAACTTTTGGCTACTGTAGATAATGCTGCTATGGACGTGAATGTGCAAATATCTCTTAAATCTTTGCTTTTAATTCTTTGGAGAATGTATATATCAAAAAGTAGAACTGCTGGATCATATGTAATTCTATTTTAATTTTTTTTGAGGAATTGCCACAATATTTTTCACAGCAGCTGCACCATTTTGCATTCCCACAAACAGTGCATGCGTTGCAATTACTCCACATCCTTGACAACCCTTGTTATTTTCTGTTTTTATGAAGTAGCCATCTTAATGTGTACGAAGTGATATCTTATTATAGTTGCATTAGTTTTTGAAGCAAAATTTCTAAAAAAACTTCTCTGTATTTCAACCCTAACATTTAAGATGACAAAAGACTAGATGAAAGATGAGTAAATTTACAAGTTGTTTATGAGACAACAATCCTTTCTCGATAGGCCAACTTGAACTATATTAATAACATTAAAACAAAGTCTATTCTTTCCTAAGCCTCAAATGCCTTGCCTAGGGTCTCAAGTCGGTAAGACTGGCAACTGCAAGCATACCTCATTGTATTGCACTCCACTTATTGTGCTTCACTGACTTGCTTCATCTTTTAACAAAATGACGGTTTGAGGCCACCCTGGCTGGGACAAGTCCATCTCACCATTTTCCAACAGCCTTTGCTCACTGTGTTTCTTTGTCACATTCTGGTAATTTTCACAATATTTCAAACATTCTCATTATTATTCTATTTGTTATAATGGTCCATGATCAGTGACTTTTGATGTCACTATTATATTTTTTTTTGGGGGGGGGGGTCCATGAGTCATGCCCATGTGAGATGGCAAACCTAACAGATAAATGTTACCTTTGTTCTGGCTGCTCTACTGATCAGCCGTTTCCACACCTCTCTCCCTCTTCTTGAGCCTCCCTATTTCTGAAGACACAACAATATTGAAATTATGTTAATTAACAATCCTACAATGTCCTCTAAGTGTCCAAATAAAACAAAGAGTTTCCTGATTCTCACTCTCAGATCAAAAGCTAGAAGTGATTAAGCTTAGTGAAGAAGCTTAACCATTTTGTCAAAAGCCAAAATGGTTCAAAAGCTAGGCCTCTTACACCAAACAATTAGTGAAGTTGTGAATGCAAAGGAAAAGTTCTTGAATAAAATTAAAAATGTTACTCTGGTGAACACATAAATGATAATTAAGCAAAACAGCCTTGTTGCTGTTATGGAGAAAATTTTAATGGTCTGGATAGAAGATCAAGCCAGCCACAACATTCTCTTAAGCCAAAGCCTAATCTAGAGCAAGGCCCTAACTTTCTTCCGTTCTAGGAAGGCCAAGGGAGGTAAGGAAGCTATAGAAGAACAGTTTGAAGCTAGCAGAGGTTAGTTTACGAGGCTTATGTCTCCATAACCTAAAAGTGCAAGGCAAAGCAGCAAGTGCTAATGTAGAAGCTCTAGTGAGTTATCCAGAAAATCTAGCTAATATAATTAATGAAGGTGGCTACATACTTTAAACAATGGATTTTTCAATGCAAATGAAATAGCCTTTTATTGGGAGACACCATATAGAACTTTCATAGCTAGAGAGGAGAAATCTCAATGACTGGCTTCAAAGCTTCAAAAGACAGGCTGAGTCTCTTGTTAGGAGCTACAGCAGCTGGTGACTTTAAGTTGAAGCCAATGCTCATTCACCATTCCAAACACCCTAGAGACCTTAAGAATTATGCTAAGTCTATTCTGCCTCTACTTTATAAATGGAACAACAAGCTTGAGTGACAGCACCTGTGTTTACAACATGGTCTACAGACTATTTTAAGCACACTGTTGACACTTACTGCTCAAAAAAAAAATTCTTTCAAAATATTACTACTGTTCACTGACAGTGTACCTGGTCACACAGGAGTTTTGATGGAGATGTATGATATGACTGTTATTTTCATGCTAACACAACATTCATTCTGTAGCCTATGGCTCAAGGGGTTATTTTGACTTTCAAGCCCTATTATTTAAGAAATACATTTTGCAAGTTTATAGCTGCCATAGATAGTGATTCTGCTGATAGATCTGTACAAAGTAAGTTGAAAACTTTCTGGAAAGGATTTACCATTCTGGATGCCATTAAGAACACCAGTGATCCTTAGGGAGAGGTCAAAATATCAGCATTAATAGGAGTTTGAAATAAGTTGATTTCAACCCTCATGGATGACTCTGAGGGGTTGAACATATCATTGGAGGAAGTAACTACAAATGTGGTAGAAATAGTAAGAAAACTAGCCCTGGCTGGTGTAGCTCAGTGGATTGAGCGCGGGCCTGCGAACCGAAGGATCGCGGTTCGATTCCCAGTCAGGGCACATGCCTGGGTTGCCAGGCCAGTTCCCGGCAGGGGACATACAAGAGGCAACCGCACATTGATGTTTCTCTCCCTCTCTCCTTCCCTTCCTCTCTAAAGATAAATAAATAAAATCTAAAAAAGGAAAAAAAAGTACTTAAAAAAAAGATGCTTAAAAAAAAAAAAGAAATAGTAAGAAAACTAGAATTAGAAGTGGATCCTGAAGGTGTAACTGAATTGCTAAAATCTTAAGATAAAACAAACAAATGAGGAGTTGCTTCTTGTGGCTGAGCAAAGATGGTGGTTTCTTGAGATGGAATCTACTGCTGTTGAACATGCTGTGCAACTGTCGAAATGACAACAATGATTTTAGACTATTTCATTAACTTAATTGATAAAACAGTGGCAGGGTTTGAGAGACTTGCTCAACTTTGAGAGAAGTTCTACTATAAGTAAAACTATCAAACAGCATCACATGCTACAGAGAAATCATATGTGAAGTGAAGAGTGAACCAATGAGCCAAACCTCATTGCTACATTACTTTAGGAAATTACCACAGCCATCCCCACCTTCTCCAACCATCATGGTGATCAGTCAGCAGCCATCAACATCAAAGCAAGACCTTCCAAAAAGTTTATGGCACACCGAAGGCTCAAATGATGGCTAGCGTTCTTTTATTTTTTTTTATTTTTTTAAATATATTTTATTGATTATGCTATTACAGTTGTCCTGTTTCTCCCCCATCATTCCCCCCACCCTGCACACCCTCTCCCACCCACATTCCCCACTTTAGTTCATGTCCTTGTGTCATAAGTTCTTTAGCTTCTACATTTCCCATACTATTCTTACCCTGTCCCTGTCTATTTTCTAGCCACTATCTATGCTACTCATTCTCTGTACCTTCCCCCCCCTCTTCCCACGCCCCTGTTGCTAACCCTCTGTATGATTTCCATTTCTGTGGTTCTGTTCCTGTTCTAGCTGTTTGCTTAGTTTGCTTTTGTTTTAGGTGTGGTTCTTAATAGCTGTGAGTTTGCTGTCTTTTCATTGTCATATTTTTGATCTTTTTCTTAGATAAGTCCCTTTAACATTTCATATAATAAGAGCTTGGTGATGATGAACTCCTTGAACTTGACCTTATCTAAGAAGCGCTTTATCTGTCCTTCCATTCTAAATGACAGCTTTGCTGGAAAGAGCAATTTTGGATGTAGGTCCCTGCTTACCAGTAAAGTATTTATTAATTAAGGCACTCATGTATTTTAGACATCAGCCATCAGCAAAAAGTTTATGGCTCACTGAAGGCTCAAATGATGGCTAGCATTCTTTTATTTTTTTTTTACCGGTAAAGTATTTATTAATAAAGGCATGCATGTTTTTTAGACATAATGCTATTGCACATTCAATAAACTACATTATATTGTAAATACAACTTTTCTGTGCACTGAGAAACCAAAAATTTGTGTCACTCACTATATTGTGATATTTGCTTTATTGAGCTGGTCTGGAACCAAACCCCCCAAATCTCCAAGGTATGCCTGTGTGTAATGGTGTAAATGGCCAGGCCTGGCTGTTTGTGATTAGTCATGACTGCTAAGTTTCTTCTGGAACAACAAAGGTGACAGTAAATAAGTTTGTAAATGGACCTGTCTATTTAAAGACAAGACAGAGATTCCAATTTACCCTTTTTCCTCTTTTCCCCCTAAGTATTTTGCATCTGATAAAACCCAAAACACATTTAGCCCTGAGCAACAACCAACACCCCCTCCTTTTTAAACACATGTGTGTCTCAAGAGAACAAATCCATATGTTTCTGATTCGTTTACAATTAATTCATCAAAATGTTGTTTTGATGTTCAAGAAGCTTTATGGAGGTTCTCTTACGAGTCTTTTTTCTTAGAAACAGGAAATCATGCCTTGCCAAGAGACAAACTCAAAACACACCAAAGGGTTTTAAGCTGGGTTTGAAACATTGGGACTTCAACATTGAAGCAACTGCCAGACTTGGACAAGAACATCTCTTCATCTCTACTTGCAAGCCAAACCCAGATTTCATATCAGATTAATCTCTGGCTCTTGGAATGTCCAGCATGACTTGAGCCTTTTTGTACAAGTGCTGTAAGGTTCCAGGTGAGCAACAAATCAGTATGAAAATGAGAAAGAAGACCAAGAGATTCTTTTAAAGTTTATATTAGCAAGACACAGTGAGCTTAGAAAAATGCCTGTAGATAGCACATCCACTGGTAAATGCCTGTCAGTCTCCTTTCACCCAGTCTACCTTGTTTATAAGCCATCTCAAACAGGATGGCTCAACTCCACTCATATTAACACTACAGAGCCCAGGGTGTTCTTTACCCACATTCTGTCCTGCATACCAAACTTTCCTTTAATAGAGATCGATGCCTTTGGTTTGTAGTGCTCCAGGCATTAACACTTCTATCATCTGTTTCTCTTCCACCTGAACGCATACATACTTATAGCTGAAACAAATCCATGCCAAATGCCCTAATCTAGCCAAACAGGACAGCTCTCTTCAAATTCTACCTTATGCTTTTAGATCTCTGAGTTTTTGCCCATACTATCACAAGTTTTTCTGCCTCTTTGATCTCACTATCCTTCCTGCTTGATTATTGCTTCCTGGCTGATGGCATACATGTCAACCTTAGCAAGAGAAAGAGAGAGACAGACAGACAGACAGAGAGAGAGAGAGAGACGGAGAGAGAGAGAGACAGAGAGAGAGAAAGAGAGTATTCATGACAATTATACTTCTTGTTTCTTTCTATAACTGGTCACATAACCATAGCTGGTACTTATAACTATCTTCTTTTACTACCCATTCTGTATTCTCTTTGCCTTCAGCAAACACGTCAACTGTTCATGGTTCTTTACCTAGTAGGGTGATCCAAACCCTTATTTCTGAAGGGTCTGGGCCATTTTTAGCACTTCTGGATTAAGTTGTAGTTTTCCATTGACTTTAATAAGAGGGCATGAGATACTAAAAGATACCTTTAGGAATCTCCTTTATTCCAGACATACTCTTTCCTGCCTCTATTATAGATTGATTGTCCAATTTTTCCCTAACATTTAAGATTACTCCAGCCAGAACCATAATTCTCTGTATATTCTTGTAGATTCAGAGGCCTGAGAAGCCCAAAGTGGCCTGGTAGCAGTCTCAACTTTCAGTTCAGTGGAGTCATTGTTGCATCTCTTGGTGAAAGCATTTCTCTCTGGAACTGAGATCTCCAGGCCAGCAGAGCATACAGTCATAGAAACAGAAAGCAAAGGCTTTGCTGGTGGACCACTAGAAGTAATAGTGAGCTGTGCCACTATATTCCTACCCTTGATTCCTGGACCCTTGAGTCTAAGCTATGGGAGAGATAGCACCATATACTAGACGCTGACTTGGAATAAATATTTAGCCTTCTGGAGAACTTTGCCTCAGCTCTGCAAATTATTGTCCCCTAGCTGGCACTGTAACTTCCATCCCATCATTCTATCGAGACAGCTGCTTTAGAATAGTCGGAACCAAGGTAAGACCAGTGTATTTCACCAACATGCACCCATTGCTGTACTTCTTTTGCTGTGAAATAAGTTCCTTGATCAGAAGCAGTGCTTGCGGTGGGGGCAGGGGGAGGGGGGAGGATATTATGACAGTGAATAAGGCACTCTGTAAGTCCTCTGATGGCAATTTTAGCAGAAGCATTTTGTCTAAGAAAGACAAATCCGTATCAAGAGCATCCATTGCAATAAGAATACAACTCTGTCCCTTCTAGGTAGGAAGTGGTCTCATGTAATTAACCTGCCACCAGGTAGCTGGGCAATGGTAACCTATTGGAGACTCTGTGTTGATTTCTGCACTTGGCTGTGGCCATAGCCAGATCAGCCTTGGTGAGTGGAAGTCAATGTTTTGGAGTCTATACCTAAACCTCTATCCCTGTCACCATGGCTAACAGGTTCATGAGAGCACAGGGGTGCTTGAAAAAGAGGTTGACTGGAATCCAGAGAATAGGTACTCTCGATTATTAAATCATCCTCTGCTGAGGTCACCGTTTGGTGGGACATGAATATCTTTTTATATTTTGCCAATTCAGAGAGGTCTCTCCACATACCTCTTCCCCAAATTTCTTTGTCACCAAATTTCCAATCACGTTCCTTCTAAGTTCTCAATCACCGAGCCAAACCATTGGCTACAGCTCATGAACCAGTACACAACTGCACATCTGGTCATCTTTTCTGCTGAGCAAGAAGCACACAATCAGAGGTATTTCCCAAAGGTCTGCCTACTGGGAGGACTTCTGTTCCCCATTGTCCTTCAGGGATGTTCCAGGAGTGTTTATAAGACTAAAGCTGTCCACTTTTGGGTGGTGCCTTCATATCACGTAGAAACATCTGTAAACCTGGCCCAAGTCTTCCCCTTCCTTTGCCAGCTGATTGTAGGACACTCCCCATGAAGGGACGGGTGCACGCCAGGAGACAGAGGCAGTGTTGCAAGAGTGGGACCATGGGTATTTGGGCCACTCCATGTAACTTCCTTGTGCCTGCAGGGTCTCCTCAGCCTGATTACATATATGCCGTGCCTGTATGGTGCCTGAGTGCTGCCCTACATGTTCAGCTTTGTGCTTGTGGGTCAGCTAGCACATGGTTCATGAAGAGCAGCAGCTCAGACTGCATGATAACTTGGTGGCCCATGGCTAAGTGTTCCATCTATCAAGACTCAGTAGGAGACCAAAAGCTGTTTTGCAGAAGGAGACTAATTATCTGCAGATGATGGTAAGGCCTTTCTTCAGGATCTTAAAGGCCTGCACTGCAGTTCACCAATAGAGGCCTGCTAAAGGCTGAAAATCATGTCCCTGTTTGTCACTGACACTTGGGCACCATTGGATCTGCTGGATCATGTGGCCCACAAGGTAGAGCAGCTTGTACAGCAGCTTGGACCCATTGCTCAGCCCTCTCTTGTTCTGGGTCTCACCCAAAACTCCTAGTTTTTCTGGTCACTGGATAAACAGGTCAGAGTAACACATCCAAATGAGGAATATGTTGCCCCCCAAACCCAAAGAGGGCCACTAGGCATTGTGTCTCTTTCTTGCTTGTGGGAGGGGCCAGATGCTTATTCTTTACCTTAGAAGGGTTACCTCAATATGCCCTCCCATTGGACCTCAAGAAATTCCACTAATGGTAAAGGCCCCTGAATTTTAGTCCAATTTGTTTTCTCCCCTCTGACAAGTAAATATCTTACCAAAAAGTCTTATGTAGTTTCTACTTGCCACTCACTAAATCCAATCAACATAATGGCATGGACTAGCATGGTATCTTGTACAAGGAGAAGGTGACTAAGATCCCTGAGAAATAAGTCATGATACAGGGCTGGAGGGTTAACGTGTTCTCGCGTTAGACCAGTGAAGGTGTTTTCCTGGCCTTGCTAGTAGAAAGCAAACTGCTTTTGGTGAGCTACACAGACAGGTAAGGTCTATAGGCAAAGAGGGGCTTGGCCTCTTTGTTCTCTTCAGGCTTCAATAGACTGGATGAGGCCCATTCACACTGAGGAAGGTGAGTTTTACTCAGTCTGCTGATTCAGATGTTAGTCTCTTCCAGAAACACCCTCACAGACATGCCGAGAAATAATGCATCTAGCTCTCTGGGCATCCTTTGGCCTGGTAGGGTCGACACATAAAGTTAACCATCACAGGGGCAAACAGAATTTCAGGGAATATAATAATGTCAACCAAGACTATGATACTAGAACAAAAAGAGTCTAAAGTAAAATAAAAACAATTAAAGGAAACAATGATGTGGTACAGGTACATTAATGGTAAGCTGAGATTTTCAAAAGGACATAGGAGAGAGAGAAAAAGGATGCTGGAGACATTTTTCTGTCTACCTTAATCTAGAGAAAGAGTGAGGTCCACCTGGCCCAGAAAGGGCAGAAAGGAAGTGAGGCTACTCTTTCAGGATTCTTAAATGCTAGAAAGAGCTAAGAAGGTTATAAACACTGTCCTTGAAAACCCCAAAGCCACCAAAACCATTCCACTTACATCAGATGAAAGCAATCAAGTTCTGGTTTCGCTCTTGACCTTCAATATGCTCCCAGTTAAAGAACAAAATTCCCCTAAGTGGTGTTCCCAGTGCTGGCCAACAAGATAAAGAAGTGGAATCCTAGCAGCTTAACTTTGAAGCCACAAAGTGTCCAACACAATTAAGAGAATATCCAATCTCTTAATAAAAGAAACAAATTGTTGTTCAATAGGAAATGGAATATTTTACTAAGGCCAAATAAGTTGTGTTAGGTTTTGCTCAGTTCCATAAAGCAACAGGTTCCATTTGGGGTGGGCAGAGGGCAAGATATCTGAGAAAAATCTCTGATAACAACTGCTTGAAAGAGTCACACATTAATAATTTTCATTTCTCAATTGTTAGTAGAATTATAAGTTGATAGTTCTACAAGATAGGTATTTAGTATTTAAATGCAACATAAAGAGAATCTAATCAGCCTTGGGATTCCAAATTTACAATGAATGATTAAATAATGAATATTTTAAGTTTCAAAATCTTATACACTAATATATAATTATAACTTAAGAGCTCTTTAGAGAAAAATTAATGTATTAAATTATAAAATATTCTTAAGAACTTGGGAGAGTTCATCAGAAAATTCAAGTATGTAAAGTATGTTAAAATGAAAAGTATAGTTTAACATTTTTAAAACTTCAACTAAGTTCATATGTGCAACCAAATATTAACCAAATGCTTCTTAAAAAGTGATTGATAAAATTTGCTAAACTTATAATTAGCAAAATAACAGGCAATGTCAGCTAGCTAGTGGAATAAGAAGTCCCAGATCCTCCTTCACCCTTGGATATACCAACTGAACAACAACACACAAACCAATTCTCTTTGTGAGAAATCCAAAATTTGGTTAAGAAGCATTTGCACACTAAGTGAGTGTGAAACCAGGTAAATCAAAACTGGTAGAAAAATTCCTGATGTTTCCTCATCATGGTCCACATGAGTACAGTGCAATGGGGCCAGTAGGAAACTCCAAGCTTCTGGTTTCTCCACAATGAAGTTAAAAAAATGCACTGCACCATACAGTGCATGTTCCTAAGCTTTGGAGGGACCTCATGAGAGCCTGGCTTTGGTATTGCCTGAATCTCAGTGCTGAAAGGAAAGGGTTCCAGCTTATGCCCCACTGAAAGCAAACGTGACATTCTAGGTCTTCCACCAACCCTCCCTGCCAGCCCCAACCAGCTCAACACAGAATATGCAAAAGAAAACCCCCAACTCCCAACTTCTACCTGGGGTGGGAAAGAACTGGAGCATGTATTAGAAATTCTGGTTTTTCAAGGAACTGTCAGAGAGACCAATTCCTTTCTCACATATTTGGAACACTGCTGGGACCTGGTATACTCCTAAAGCCAGGGACTATTGAGAACAAAAGAAAGCCAGGAAGCTTGCAGCTGCTCCACAGAAACTGCAGTACTGTTGATAGACATAAGAGGGAGCAAGAGATTACAAGTTTCTGAAAGGAGTTAGCAATTTCGTCAAATTGAGAATTTACACATAGAAGTCCAGAGAAGACATATCCATAGGAAATGTTCAAGAGGCTCCTATTAGCTGTAGCCAAGCCTATTGGTAAAGCCAGTCTATACAGATTGT
Source organism: Glossophaga mutica (assembly GCA_039655065.1). Lineage (NCBI taxonomy): Eukaryota > Metazoa > Chordata > Mammalia > Chiroptera > Phyllostomidae > Glossophaga > Glossophaga mutica. Next base: position 61,757,735 of record CM077311.1, read on the forward strand.
GAGAGGTGGAAGTTTTTTTCAAGTATGTAGATCCCAACACAAACTTACAAGACACTTGGAGACAAGAAAACATGGTCCATTCAAAGGAACAAAATAAATCTCCAAAAACCAGCTCTAAAAAAAACTAAGGAGGTCATGTGCTGCTTAACAACAGGGGTACATTCTAAGAAATGTGTCACTAGGCAATTTCACTATTGCACAAACATCATAGAGTGTACGTACATATAGCCTACTACACAAATAGAATATATAGTTCAGACTATTGCTCCCAAGCTACAAGTCTGTACATGTACAACATGTCACTATACAAAACAACACTAAATCAAATCAAGTACAAGTGAAAATGACGCCATCAAGAAACATAGTAAATATAAGGTATGAAATGCTACTGTTTTACAGCATTTGTTTCTAACTAGAAAAAATACACTCTAAAATAATGATAAAAAGTGTAGTATAGTAAATACATAAACTAGTAACATAGTTGTTTATTATCATTATCAGGTATTTTGTGCTGTACATAATTGTATGTGCTATACTTTTATAAAACCAGCATTGCAGTAGGTTTATTTACACCAACATCATCACAGACATTTGAGTAATGCTTTGCACAATGATGTTACAATGACTATGATGTCACCAGATAATAAGAATTGCCCTGGTCCATTATAATCTTTTGGGACTACCACCTTATATGTAGTCCATTATTGACCACAACAGCCTTATGTGGCACATGACTTTATGAATTAAAAGTAATTCAAAATAACTTTCATAAAGATGTTCAACAAGCACAGAAAATACCAAAGCATTAACAAAGTGAGAATATTAACAAATAAACATAAAATATTAAAAATAACCAAGTGGAAATTTAGAGCTGGAGAATATAATAACTGAATTGAAAAACCCACTGGAGGGGCGAAACATCAGACTTGATCAAGAAGAAAAAAGAATCGATGAGCTTGAATCCAGATCATTGAAAATTAGAGGAGCAAAACACACACACATACACATAAAAATGAATGAATGAATGAATGAAAAGGAGTTGGTGAAGAGACCCTAAAGGACTTATAGGAAACCATTAGAGCAATATATGTATTATGTGTTTCCAAGGAGGAGAGGGAGAAAGAGAAAGGAGAAAAAGAGGCAGAAAGTATATTTAAAGAAATAGTGCCAAAAAAATTCCCAAAGCTGGGGAAGAAAGTGTACATCCATTTTCGAGAAGCCCAGCACATTATAATTAAATTGTAAAAAGTCAAGGATAAAGAGAGAATTTTGAAAGAAATAAGAGGAAAGCAACTAGTCACACACAAGAGAGGCTCCATTACCAATGAAATTCTTAGCAGAAACCTTGTAGGCCAGAAGAAAGTAGGATGATATATTTTAATGTTATTTTTAAGTATAGAAAGAACAATTCTAATATTTATATGGTTCTATAAATGACTTTGAATAGCTGAAAAAAATCTTGAGAAAGAACAACAAATCTGGAGGCATCACACTTCCTGACATATTAAAAAGCTACAACAATCAACAGTGTGATATTGGCATAAAGACTATAGTATTGATAAAACAAAATAGAGAGCCCAGAAACAAACCTAGGCATATGTGGTCAAATCCTCTTCTACAAGGGTACTGAGTCTACATAAAGAAAAACAAATATCCTCTTCAACTAATGATGTTGGAGTAACTGCGTATCCACATGCAAAAGAATAATATTGGTCCCTTAATTTACACCATACACAAAAATCAGCTCAAAATGGATGAAGGACTTAACACAAGAACTGAAACCATAAAACTACCATAGGAAGACTTAGGAGGAAAGTTTTATAACATTGGCCTTGAAATGATTTCTTAGATAGGATCCCAAAACAGTCAACAAATGCAACAATAGATAAGTGAGAATACATCAAACAAGTCTTCTGCCAAGGAAACAATCAACACAGTGCAAAGACAACCTAGAGAATGGAGAAAATACTTGTAAACCAAATATCAGATAAGGGTTTAATATCTAAAATATATAAGAAACTCAAACAAGTCAATAGCAAAAACAAAGAATAACCCTACTTAAATATGTGCAAAGAACTTGACTAGACATTTCTCCAAAGAAGACATACAAATAGTGAATAGGTATATGAAAATATTCTCAAAATCACTAATCATCAGAGAAATACAAATTAAAATCAAAATAAGATCACTTCAGAAAAAGAACAGAGAGAGGGAGAGGGAGAGAGAGAGAAAGAGGGAGAGAGGGAGAGCGGGGGAGAGAGAGATGGAGGATGGGGTGGAAGGAAAGACAAAGAAAACAACAGGTGTTAGCAAGGATGTGGGGTAATTGGAACCCTTGTGTATAGTTGGTGGGAATGTAAAATGGTACAACCACTATGCAAAACACTATTGAGTCTCCTTAAAAAATAAAACTACTATAAGATACACCAATCCCACTTCGGGAATTTATCTGAAAGTATCAAAAATGGGCTTTCAAAGATATATTTGTATTCTGTGTTCATTGCAGCATTATTCACAATTGCCAAAAGGTTAAAACAACCTAATGTCCATCAATAGATGAATGGATAAAGAAAATGTAGTATATACATATTTGGAATATTAATCAGCCTTGAAAAACAAGGAGACCTTGTCATATGCTACAATAAGCATGGACATTATGCTAAGTAAAATAATCCAGTCACAGGATGACAAATATTCCATGATTCTACTTATATGAGGTACCCAAAGTAGCCAAACTTATAGAAGTAGAAAGTAAGACGGTAGTTGCTAGAGGTTGGGGAGAGGGGTAAATGGGGAGCTGCTGTTCAATAAGTATAGAGTTTCAGTCATGCAAGATAAAAAATGTTTTAGAGACCTATATAACAATAAGCATATGATAACAGTACTCTAGTGTACACATAATAATATTCCCAGAGGGTAGATTTCATGTTACATGTTTTTTAACCACAATCAAAATATTGCTATAAAAGATAAATAAATGGCAAAATAAGATTTATAAGCTAAATTTAAGTAACTAAGTAATGATTAGCTATGGGGATTTGCAACATTAATAATTCACATTCTAGATGGAAAAGGAGCACACCAATCCAGCAATCATGCAACTTTGTATTTACTAGGAGTTGAAAATATATGTCCACACAAAACTTACACGCCTATATTTATAAAAGTTTTATTTATATTTCTCAAACTTAGAAGCAACCAAGATGCCCTTCAGTGGGTAAATGGATAAATTGTGTTACCTCCTGAGAACAGAATATGATTTAGCATTAAAAAGAAATGAGCTAACAAATCATAAAAAAACACGGAGGAAACTTAAATGCATATTACTAAGTGAAAGAAGCCAGTCTGAGACAGCTGCATGCTATATTATTCCAGCTATAAGATATTCTGAAAAAGGCAAAACCATAGAGACGATAAAAAACCAATGGTTTCTGAGCTGGGGTAAGGAATGACTAGGCAGAGCACAAAGGCTATTTATGGCAGTGAAAATACTCTGTATGATAATATGATGATAAATATATGTCATTACACATTTGTCCAAACCCACAGAATGTACAACACTGAGAGTAAACTCTATGGTAAACTCTAAACATTGTGTGATTATGATACGTCATCAGTTCATCCTTGGTAAAAACTGTACCACTCTGATGAGTGACGTTGCTAATGGGGAGGCCATGCATTGGTGGGGCAGGGAATACTGGGAAATCCTCTACAGGGCCATTGAAATGTTGTGGTCCCTGAGGCTCAATCCTAGACTTCCTCATTTCATAGTCTCTCTTTATGGGTTTTACTAGAAGCAATGGCTTCAGTTGCCCTTTTGTCCACCTCTCACAAATTTTATCTCTAACTAACTTTTTCTTCTGAGGTTCAGGTGCTTATATCCAATTGTCTACATGATATTTATGTTTAGATGTCTCAAGGACATTTTACATTCAACATTGTAGCTATTGCTTATTGAAAATTTACCATGTGACAATGCAGTGGTTTCCATGAAAGGTGAACTAGAGGATACTACAGGAGAACACCACAAAGATGCTAGATTTCTAATTCAGTCCAAGAGATCGGAGAAAGCCTCCTAGGAAGGATAACCTTTCATCCAAGACCTGAAGATGAGCAAAGTTAACTACGTAAACCTGTGGGAATAGAGAGACGTTGCCATCAGTGTATCCATAGATTCACAGTTAAGAACTCATGGTCAGTTTGCTCAATTCTTTCATATAGACAAAACTTCCCTTTCCATCCAGGTGCTAATTCAATTCCTTCCTTCCTTTTACCATCCACCTTTAAAAAAAAAAAAAAAAAAACATTTTCTATTTATACCTTTTCATTCTTTTGACTGCTCTCCTAAATTTTGAAAATGTCCTTTTTGGGTCTTCAAATCTGACATCCTCATTGTAATTGATCTCTACACACTTGACCATGCTGACCTTCATACCTTAGAAGGTCCACTCCCCTGACTTGTCACTCATAATGTCATTCCTTCAGTCTCTCTTACTTCCCTGCTGTGTCTCTCACAGCCTCTTACACTGGTTCCTCCATTTTGACTTGCCCTTAAGTATTTTATTTCATTAGGTTGTTTTCTAGAATGTTGTTTCTCACTTTACAAATCCTGTAGAGTAATATCATCTTTGTTCATGATTTTATCATATATATGCAATTGGCTTTCAAATAAATAGCTGAAAATGCTGGTTTTCTGAATCCCAGACCTTTCGGCTCCCACTGATTTTCTTCATTCTCACTCACGTTCTACAATAAAGCTTAAACTCAAAATGCTGCAAACTCAACTCATTGCATCCCTGGAAATATTCAATAAAACAAAAGCTTAAATTTTTAGTTTAACAATAAAACATTAATAAAAATATCAGTTCTAAAATTTTTTCTTACCCTAGTGAGCCAGAGTTGGACATATCATTATTGAGACCCTGATCTAGATAAAACATTCAAATCTAACTAGCCACTTCTTTCAGTGTTATCTTCTTGCTTCCTCACTATTTGCTTAAATTGTTAATGTCTATCCATTGTATACAAGATGAATTAATACTCCTTACTGTAACATTAAAACTGCCACAACTCTCTAAACCTCTAAACTCTCTAAACTCTCTAAGCTTTATAGCTCTCCCATTTTCCTCCCTTTGTATTTTTTTTAATATAAATGCACTGAGAATTCTCACCCACCTGTGATTTTGAACGTGCTGCTCTCTCTGCTTAAAAATGTTTTTCTTGCCTCCCCAAAGAAGCCAGTATATTAAAGTGTTCAAGTACTCAGGCTCTGGGGCCAGACCTCAGAAATTCCAATCCAGGTTTACTAACTGCTAGCTAGCGACCTTAGGCAAATTTGAAACCTCTTGTTGCCTCATCTAAAAAAAAAAGGATTAGAAATTGTCCTTTAAATAATAGAATTAATTAGAACAGTGCTTTGGATAGAGTCATCAGACTATTACAATATTCTAGTATTAGTATATGTACATTATAACTCATTATATTAGCTAGCTGGTTCTATCTTTAAGGCCCATTTAAAGTTGCATTCTTCTGCGAAGGCTTTTTTGACTGTTCTGATGCTAGCTGAGGTAATACCCCTCCTTCCCTCTAATATTCTATGGAACTTGTTTTTATTTATGACTTCTCTCAGGCTACAGCTACTTAGTTTTTATTTCTTTACTCATCTATAAGCTTCTTGAGGGCAGGATTCATGTCTGGCTTTTATTGGTATGTTTTTGACTTCATTACAGTAGACAGTACAGAATGTTTATTACTTGCCCATCATCACCAGCTGAGACTGTCATCCTGAGAGGAACCTTCTCCTCGATTCCATGTCTCTGCCTATGATTATGGGCATTACCTGGAATGTAATTGTAACTCAACTCAAGGACATGCTAGAATTCTCCTGAGAGTAATGTTATTTAAAGATGAACTTGAAGTGATTTCAACCCATCAAAAGATGTTAATGTTTCACATGATGTAAAAGGAAGGAAGGAAGGAAGGAAGGAAGGAAGGAAGGAAGGAAGGAAGGAAGGAAGGGAGGGAAGGAGAAAGGGAGAAGAGAACAGGAGAGAAGAGGAGAGGAGAAGGGAAGGGAAGAGGAAAGGAGGGAAGGGGAGGGGAGGGGAGGGGAGGGGAGAAATAAAGAGAAAGGCAGGCAGGTAGCTAGGAAAAAAGGAAGAAAGAGAGAGAGTATACTGTTTGCCTGAGAAAATACTAAGACTCAGAGAAGTGATTTGCCCAGTTTATGAAAAATTAAGTAAACAATAGTCAAGATTCAAAACAAGATCTAAGTCCTAAGTTGGTTTTCTTTTTATCACACCATTCTGTCTCAGAAGTAAATGACCTCTGTTGATGAGCCTTAGAGCTTGTTTTTTTTTTTAAACAAGTTCTTGCCTAAAAGAGAAAAAAAAATTATGTGTCTTTCATGTTTTAATCTATTTATATACACATCTCAAATCCTCACAAAAGTATTATAATTAAATGTTATCTCCATTTAAAAATGAGGAAGCCGTGGCTTGCAGAAATCAAGTTACTTATCTAAAGTTGCACAACTATCAAGTTCAGGGCAGGGTTCTGTGTGCTGCCTCTAATTCTTCCTATTTAGTTGTTTGGCCTGGTTGACCCTGTTACCTGCTAGTCTTAGTCTACTGAGGTTGCTGTAACAAAATACCAGAGACCGGGTGGCTTAAACCACAGACATTTATTTGTCACAGTCCTGGAGCTGAGGAAGTGTGAGTCCAAGATGCTGACAGGTCCAGTTCTTGGCGGGAGCCTGTTTCCTGGATGTTGCCTTGTTGCTGTGTGCTCCCTAGCATGGCCTTCCCTTGGAGTGTGTGAAAGGAGAGAGCTTTGTTCTTTCTGCCTCCTCTGATAAGGACACTAATCCCACCATGAACTTCCCACAATCATGACCTCATCTAAATCTAATTATATCTCAAAGGTCCTGCCTTCAAATACCACCACATTAGGTGTTAGGGATTCAACACATAAATTTGTGGGAGACAGATACATTCCTGCTCTCTCTATCCAACTCGCTAGTTTTTGGACAACCATTCTAACCATCCCTGAGTTCCCAGCTCATCCGCAGAGCTCGGAAGTAGAAGCAGTGGTAGTCATTAGCCCTAAATTCCCCCATAAACACTGGACAGAGATGACGATTTTAACTACACCAAGTATAATAATAATGATTTTATATACTGTTTCAAGTTTATATGAACTTTTATATTTATTAATGTACATGTTCAATAGATTCTTAGACTGTTAGAGCTGCAACTGAAAGCTTAAAAAACAGGTAAATCAATAGCTTCATTTTTTACGGACGAGGAGATTGAGGATTGGAGAGATAAAATAACCTGCTGGACAGCCTCATTTACTTATCCCACAGCAGGTATTATGAAATAAAATCCATTCCTTTCTGTATAGCCTATTAATTGTGAAGCCCATGGAGAGGCTCTGTGAAGGCAAAGATTTTTCTCTCATTTTCTCTGAGATTAACTTCATGAAATCAGGGAATTTGTCACTCTTGTGCCCTCTATCTAAAGAGAGAACATTTGGTTTTATTTTTTAAAATTTATTCCTAATTTAAATAAGTTTTTTGGAGAGAAGCACTGTAGTAATTATATACATATATTTGAGACCAATAATAACAAACATTCATTCATATAAATAAATATAACTTTTTCCCATGTCCAAAAGCTACGTCTAAACCTTTTTCACACTCAGAGCTTGAAGTCTCTTGAATGTTCCCACCTTTTCATGGGCATGATCTTGACATCATAATTACTCCTGGTCAACAGTGTAATCTTATTATGTAGAAAGAATTCTGCAATTTCCCCCTGCATTTTCTATTTAGTCAAGTTCATTTTTTTATATCTCCCAAAATTCATTTAGAAACATCTGACAGAAAGATTGCTGATATTTTGAATCTCGTATCTTGTAGTCTTTGTTTGTTTGCATCTTTTGCATATCCCGTTAGTCTAATTTAAGAGATTTGACAGTTTCTTCATGATGCTTCTGTATCTATAATAGTGCACTCTAAGACACTGCCGCATGAAACTATCTTTTCATTAACTATTTCTTAAGTGGGTAAATAAAGGCCAAAGGAACTGGGATGATTTCAATTCCACTTCTGTCCCCATTGGGTCGAGATGATGTGCATCAGCAAGCATCAGTTCACACAGCAATGATGTGTCTTATGGAATTGCCTTTTGCTCTGTGCTTTATAGACCATAATGCTTCACATGAGACTATCACAATGATTTTATTCATATTAATAAAGAAACCCAGTAGGTATACTTGCTGCTAATGTTCTAATGAATCTTAATGCCAATCAGTGCTAACATGGAACAATCTCAGCCCCATGTCTCACAAGTACACTTATGAAGACCATACCAAAATGACAACATGTCTCAGGTTCCTGTGAGCTGCAGTAGCCTCCCCTCCGAATAAAATGTGGAACCAGTAAACGACTCCAGATAAAGAGAATAGGTAAAAGGCAAGTGGGGGAGGCAAGTTGCAGTAATGAAATGTGTTTATTAAACTTCCATGTTTATTTTATTGAAAGTTGTCATTGCCCGTAATTGAATAGTTTTAAGGTTTCTGGTGTTTGTATCACTTCCAAATCATAAGACTGACTAAAAGGCCACACATTTCCGTGAGGGCTAAATAAAGACTAGAAGAACAGTGGGAGGCAGAGTGAGACATGTGCAAGGGCAGGAAACCAGGAAAATATGAGGGTGGACCCCCATGGTACACCAGTACCATGCCGTCTCTCAAGAAGTCTGGCTTAAGTCAAGTCGTGTTGAGAGAGCATTCCTTAGAGATATTTGTCTTCAGCTATTAATTGCCCCACATGGGCACTGTCAGGCCATCGGTCACATCCAAAACTTTCATTTCAGATGAGTTGACAGGGGAAAAGCTTTCAGTGTAACCCACTTTTGAAATAGAAGTTGGTTTCCTAGGTTTTAGACACAAACACAAGTTTTCCTGAAGTGGTGTCAGACAAAGGATGGCAAAAGATTCAAAGCTGCTGCAAAACATAGACTTTATGAGCAGAGATTGTGACTTCCTTTAAGTGTATATTGCTGAAGCTTTGTGTCGCTTTCTGCGAATCTTAGGATTTAAGGTGAAAGGGCATACTTCTTCCCTTTATGTCATTTTGGGGCAAAAGAAAAATATTCTCTACTGAGCAGTGCTGCCAAAGGATGGAAATAAACAATTTAAAAATAAAAACATATTAAATATTGTAAGTTAAGAAGAAGAAAGCTAATAGAAATGGCCTCAGAAGGCTGCAGCCAGGCTGTGACAGAGAGAAGGCAAATATACCAGCCCCTGTCATTTGGACATCAACTGACTAATTTGCTCCAGCTTTTCTTGAGGTTTCTTTTAGTGTATTTATAACCACAAAAGCATTTATTTTGGTCCCAAGATAAAAGGCTTTTACGCAATGGTGCATATTTCTAAGGTAACAATGTTTCCATTGTCACAACTGCCATAAGAGGGGGTGGGGGAATGCTACCTACCCCATTTATTTTGCTGGGCACCAGCTCTAGCAAAATACTGCTTGGGAACTTAACCTAATTTCCATTGCACAGTTGCTATTTGAAAGAGGGAAAAATGCTTTTCAAATGATTTCATCTTTTCTGATATCATAAAGAAGGAAAATATCTTAGACACCAATGTCCTAGGACATTCTATCCTCTAACCTGGTACCCAGAACTCATGCATGCTGAATTAGACACGAGGGAAGAGGCAGATGTCCAAAAGATAAGTGATTCCAGATGTTTTTTCTGCTTTTCATTAATGCTGTGCTCCAGCTGTTTCATCTTTATACTGGTAAAGTCTCTATCAGCACAAAGGATTGAATAGCAGAAGGTGGAGGTGTTCTGGAACATGCAAAGGCCAAAATAATATTTTCTACAATATTGAAGATAATACCCCAAAACTGGGGCCAGAAATTTCTACATATTGAAAGTTTTGAGAGGGAAGCAGTTGCTGAGCTTTATCCTCTTATTGGAAAGCAAGACAACAGTCTCATGACTCCACTGGCTAATGGGCAAATCCTCAATTGTCCTCAATTAAGCCTGTCCCCAAGAAAATACCAAAAGAGAGATAGAATGAAAATATGTGGGTTTTTAAAGCCTTCCTCTCGCACAAACACAAACGAAGTAGACCATAAGAATGAACAAAGTGTAACGATGGCAAAATAAATGAAAAGTAGAACCAGCTTCACTTTGCTGGAAGCTACATGGAGCTCAATGATGACAAGTAAGATGTTCCTTCTTACTATAAGAAATGTTTTCTTAGGACAGCTGGAGGGCATGGCTCCCTGGTCGGAACATCTGGTTTGAGGCACCTAGACTCCTTGGAGCCACAGGCTAGAATCCTGGTGCAATTTACTTAACTCTTTATCTTGAGCAGAACTAAACAGGATTCCCAATCGTCCTCAGGAAGTTTGGGGAAAGATGTGCCCATCAGTGACTGCTTGGAGATAAAAGAATTCAAATGATTAAACTTGACACTTTGGCCCCAAGTTACTTTCTTTATATTGTTTATTGCCACTGGAATACCACATTAGTTGTATATATTGGGTCTTTCCTTTAAGGATTTGAAAGTATTTACTGGCATGGTTGGATGGCAGACATGAGCAATGTTCATGCTTTAAGGATAAGAAGTGAGGCACTAGAATGACACAGTAAGGAAAAAAAAAATAGGTGGTAATGAAATCTGGTCCCTTACGTCAGAATGCACAGTCATTTTCTATGAGAGAGTTTTCTGGCAGTGGGGGTGGGGTGACGAAGGTCTGACAGATGTGCCTCTTAGGCCACAAATAAAGACTTCATTACAAGGATACTGATCAGTCTAAAACAGAATAAATTGACCTGCTTCTTTGAGCCTTACTTGTTTAATCCTTAAGCTGAGGCTAAGTAATGCCCACCTGTCTGGGTCCATACCAGGATAAAATCACACCTGAGGATGCACCGAACACTTAGGGTGGTGCAGCAATGTCCCTCTCAGTCCAAACCCCAAGGATAGCATTGTAAAGTAAGCCTCTAAGAACTTTTTATCCCCACAAAAAGAGGTATGGAAGAGAGTACTTTATAAGAGCCTTAATGTCTGAGCCAAATAACACGGACATAGCGAGACAACAGAACTTCCTCCACTTGTGTTTTCTTAAACACAGCACATCCTCCATCCACCTACCCATTCCATTGCACATTCAACACTCATCAAAGCACTTGCTATGGGTAAGCAGCGAGGGTACGAGATGCAATTAGTCAGACCCTCACAAGTGGTTTAAGAGGCTAGTGGAGAGCAACCAATGTGTGTACAAGTTGTTACAATGCAGAAGGATGAAGGACACGACAAACCTCTATTTGTCAGCTTTCAACAACTATTTAATGACAGCCAGTGTGTGATATCATTCTTTTCATTTCCCAGAGTATTCTGCCCATATCAACTGTTCAGGAAGTTTTCTACAATCAAGTACTAATTATGATGACTGTTAGCATATAAGCTACCTTACTTGCTGCACAATTATCCTCATCCATCACACAAGGTTGCTGAAAGGGTGGAGTTATTTTATATAAAGCACTTAGCACAGTTAAAGCACTCACTAATGTTATTGCTATAATTATCATATCATAATTAGATCATCACTATACTGTCATTATTAAATGCAGGAAAATGATATGTCCCAATGATCCTAAAAACAGGGCAAGGCCACAGAGGGTGAGAACGAGGGCAAGGTCCAGTCCATATACACAATAAAACCATCCTCAGAGAACACAGACATGCTTAAGTCACTCCACCTGTACCCCAGGCCCAAGGCAGAAGAGTCTGAGCTACAGCTGTCCTGAAAGGTAAATTAGTAAGTGCTCACCTTCAAAGCATTTCAGAGTATCTCCTAACAAATACCTCCCTAGTATACCTATTGTGTTTCTTGAAAATCTTTTAGCAGAAACTCAGATTGAAGATCTTTGGAGAAATCATACATTTGTCTGAAGCAGAGGTCTTCAACCAGAAGGATACTTTGCTCCCACCCCCAGGAGGTACCTGCAGTGTCTGGAAACACTTTTGATCCGCACAACAGGGAAAGCAGAAGTGAGGTGAGTAAACACGCTACTGGCATCTAGTGGGTAAAGGCTGGAGATGCTGCTAAACATTCTACTATGCACAGAATGAACCCCACAAAGGAAGTCCCTGATCCAAAACACCAGTGAGGCCAAAGCTGAGAAATCTTGCCCTAAGAAACCCATGCTTATTTAGACCAACTTAGTTATTTCCGTTCATTACTTTTTCTCACCTAATTGCAAACTATTATGTAAATGATCAAGCTATTCCTTCCTTAAACGAGAGAAAGGATCATGAGCAGCAGGGTAGTCACTCTACATGGAAGCAGAAAAATGAAATCTAAGAAATGTGAATTTTTTTCTATTTCACATTTTATCTGAGGGCCAGCTCAATGCTCTTCCCTGAAACAAACATTTTTTAATGGTGTGAAGTGCATACCTATCTATGCAATGCTTCCCACTGCACGGTTAATTTCCATTGCAAATCTATTGCATTTTTGTCCTGCCCCTGAGGAAGGTCCAGGTAGACTTTTGAAGATTCAAGAGTTTAGCAAATAATCTAATGCAATATTGCAAGCACCAATAATATACCAGACAAGGTTCTAGATCTTTGAGATAGATACATTGGTGAACAAAGCAAAGAAACCAATTATTGAAGAGCTCACATTTAATGAAGTTTTAAGTAAAATTTAAGAAATTCTTAAACTGGAATACCTCTACATAGAGTGTATTTTTCTAACCAATTTATCTCTCTTGATTCAAAAAGGGAAATTGGTTTTGAGAGAGCTTTTACCTACATTAGAAAGTAATCTATTTCCAAGGCAACAGAGCAAAATATAATGTAGTAACAAGCCAGTCTTTTGCAGATTGTTTGTTAAGAAATTAAAGTTTGTAGTATGTAAAAAAACCAATGTGAGAAAGATCCAAGCCTAGGTAGATTTCTCTGGTCCAGGTTAAAAAAAAAAAAAAAAAAAATGGAGGTGGACACATCTGTTCTATGCCTTGCTGTGTTTTAGGGGGAAAGCTTTCACAACAAGACAAATGATTTCTTTTGGAATGGCCAGCCATGATTGTGTTAATAATAAAAGTCACTTAGACATTTAGGGCACAGGGCTATTGACCTTGCATTCTTTCTGCTTAGTTTCAGGGACAGCATTGAAACACTACTCCAATAGTCCCAGTCTTAGAAGACCAATGACAGCTTGAATTCATCCTGGGAAATAAAAAGACGGGGAAACGTTACCTGCCTGACAGCTCTGCTGAAGATCTGTCTCCATGAAGGTAGCAGTATCTCTGGCAGGTCTTTCTGGGTCCTCTGTTCCCCATAATTTTCTTATAGGTTTTTGTTCACTCGGATACTACTTCGAATAGTAGAATTATTTTCATGTCTCTTCATACCCTATGTTATTTTACAAAGAGACTGTGTTAGAAACATCTTTCCTAGGCAGCACCTAGAATAATATCTGGTATCCAAAAATGTACATTAGTAAATCAATGAATTCATACATATTTGAATGAAGTAAGGGGGTGGCAGCTCAGCAAATCTTCAGAACTCCAAGAAATTTATATATATATTATTAGTGAGATTTTTTTGGGGGGCAATTACTTTTGGCAGAAATTGAAGGAAAGTGCCTCTCAACTGACGCTTCAACTTTCTTATCCTATTAATCAAAATTAAGGTGTTTTTCTTCCATTTGGTTCTAAAAGATTTGTTGAACTCATGAGATGCATGGAATTCCATGGGGAGAAACAGAGAGGATTCCTGCTGGAGCCTGGTGATGAGACCCTTCTCCCGGCCGATGCACACGCCCTCTGCTGCTGTTTGCTGGCTGTCCACAGAGGTGCTTTGGAACCAGCAGCCCTGGAGACCCTGGTCCCACCAGCAACAACAAGACTGTAAATTCCTTTTGGTTCTAACACTTTGTCTGGGGACACAGTTGAGCAAAGGATGCCACACATTTACACTAACATTTATCCAGGACAATTTCTGTCATACAGTTCCCCTCTGTTAATTACAATATTATACTCACTTTGCAAACAAAGGACATAGAATTATGAGGCTGGTTCAAAGGCTGCTCATAAGTTATTTTTTAAAGGAGATGAGGTGGTATCTTGAGCCCTCTGTCTCACAATAAGCCTCATGACACAATCATGAATTCTAAGGTCTGTAGCCAGGAGCTCTGAATATCCCTGTGGCTATAACAAAATAAATAGCTTCGAGAGACCATCACTCAAGTCACACAAGTTACTAGTTCATGTTCCACTTGCAGCCTTTCCTATCAATGCAGAACATACATCAGGTGTCTTCAAGTTTGAATTTCAGGACACCTTCCCACAAAGGATGGGAGTATGCTATGCAGATCAAGACCCTGACGAAAGGAGTCCACATGGTGAAAACAAACCAAACGCCGGTGCCTTTGGCAAGGTGTAAAATATGGCTCTGAGAGGTGAAGTTCAAATCTTTATCTTCTTTCAGGAAAGTTCAGGATTTAGCTTCTGCTGAATTCATCTATGGTGGCCAAAGGTCTCAGTGAACAAAATGTTCTGAAGGAAAAAAAGTGGATCGAGGAGCTAGATCTTGAAAAGAGGATTATTGGGAGGTCAGAGAAAGTTGAAGAAATAATTTCAAAGATTGGGTAAGGATAGGAAATGAACTTTTTTTTCATTTTTGTGGTTTAGGAAGTGGTTTTTGGATGGCAGCACACCATAGAAGCAATCATGAAATCTGTTTGGTGGTGCACCAACCAACATTTTTCTAATGAAATGGACAACTTTGAAAAATGGCATGCACGTGTGTGGTTATGGGCCACGATATAAAATGAGCTTCTATAAAATGTTTAAAGCTCATTGACCTAGAGGAATTTTTACTGTGTGCATTATGAGGTGGGAGAAGATTTAAAATGTTTTGGAACACTAAATGGTATCATCCACTCTGAATTAGTTTAGCCCTTCGTCCCTCCAAAATCATCAGCCAGTGAGAGGGTCAGGTGTACTGCTTTGGACTAAGCCATTGATGTAGGCAAAGAGTGTCACCCGGTGGCTGCAGCAAGCATTTTAAACTTCCTGAGTCTCAGTTTCTTCATCTATACAATTAGAAATACTATGGTCTACTTCATAAAGTGTCAAAGTTAGTAATGAAAGGCAAATAAAAGCATTTAGTACAGTTCCTGATGAAGGGTAAGAGGTAAATAAATGTTTCTTCTCCTTCCAGATTTCATTCAGGGGAAAAGTCACCTTCTTCCATTCCCTGTTCCCCTATAAGGACACAGGGACCCCTCTCACACAGTGCTTGGAGTTGGGATGCTATGATATTGTTGAGTGATTTTCTGCTGTCAAGTTAATGAAGGATTATGCCCTTCCCCTCTTCCTGGCCAGCACAGCCTGCTAATGGAAAAATCAAAAAATATCTCAGAGCACTAAGTGAGGATCAGCTCTGTATAAAAGCTATTTTCTCCAGTTTTATGAGTGAGGGGAGCTATAAATCACTCAACCCATTTGCATTTATACTGTTTTTTAAAAGGGGGTGTAATGGGGAGATGAGAAGGATGCCGGGCAATGAGAAATGTTACCCTAGGACAGAAGAAAATGTTTATAAAGTGATCCCCTCATTGGCCAGTGGCAGGATATTTGTACCAGGAGAGTAGGGGAGCAGGGTAAGAAGAGGTTACATCAAACTCTGAATCATGGGGTGAACCTTAAAATTGGAATACCTGTTCTTAGAGTTAATAACTCATCACTAGCATTACTTTTTTTTAATGGAGAAAAATGTTTTCTTAAGATGTCTTAACTGTTCTGCAATGCCTGCTGCATAAAACCAGATAGAACTCTCCCAGTGTTACTGATGGACCTCTTGGCTTTTACCAGCTCCATGATATTTACTCTCTCCCTGAGCAATTTCAGATAAGCTAAGCCAGCAGCTGGGGGGACCCCAGCTGTAACTAAGCCTGATGTCCTTGCTTCATCTAAGAAAAAGCCCATGGGGCTAACTCCAAGCATCCAAATGGAGAGAAAATATTTTCCACTACCAAGGACAGATAATGTGAACTATGTTAAACCCAGTCTCTGTGGAATTCTTACTTGAACATTTCTTGCTTAGAGGTAAACCAAGGTCGCTCAAAGAATGTCATAGAAAATTTATTGACAAGAGTCTTCCATTTTCAGTAATTATTTCCCCCTAGAAATAAATGCATACAGTTAGTACAGATAACAAAAGAGGCCTCTCAGCAGGCTTGGCCTGGGCCGGTGGCACTGCTAGAGTAGGACCAAAAGTGGTGCTCTGGGCAGGAAGGCTTCCCAAATTGCAGAGTTTATCTCTCTTTCTGGGAAACATCAGACAAATAACAACATTATGCAGAGAATTTAAGTCAAGAGAAGGAACAATTTTTGGAAGAGCAGATAGAGTCCAACATCAGACCTTATATTTCCAGACTCACCCACGCATTGAGGGAAATAGGACAATCACAGCCATTTCACCACTTCTGTGTGGAGGTTAATTGTTCCCTCATCTAAACCCTTCCTTCCCCTGAACCAAGTTTCTCTAATAAACATTGTATGGTACCTGTGTTCACTGTCTTTTTTGGGCCACTGATTAATTTTTCCTGGTGAAATTCAGTTCTCTCCACTGACCTACCTACCTATTACCTATCTATGTATCTATCTATGTATCTATCTATTATCTATCTATTTTTAAACTGGGTAGAAACATATATAGTTTTTTTAAAAAAATATTGTTGACACTAATACAGATATCCCCTTCCCCCCACTTTGCTCCCCTCAACCCAGCCCCCACTCTGGCCGTCACCACACTGTTGTGTGTGTCTATGAATTATGTATACATGTTCTTTGTCTATCTATCTATCTATCTATCTATCTATCTATCTATCTATCTACCTACCTACCTATCTTTATAAGTCTGAATCTTTCTTACTTTCTTTCGATCTCTTGGACTCCTCCTTATGTTTCTCTTTGATGTTGGCTCTTATTCATATAATGTAGCTTGTTAGTATATGATCGATCTAACCACTTCCACCAATTTCCTCAGCTGTAAAATGTCACAAAACACTATATTTATGGTTTCTCTTCTACGTCCCAAATCATTCTATCTGTTTTCTTTGGGAGCTACAACCTTATTTTTAATATATCTCTTTCCTTCATTCTTCATATCCAAAGAGAATTCTAATGAAAATTCGATTTCTAATATTTCTCCAAATGTTGTTGCCTCTGTCTGGAATGTCCCCTTCCCTCTCCATGGATTTGGAAACTAAAATTCAAACTCACTCCTCAAGAATTATGACATTTGGAAGCTATAAATAGGAAAATTTGACTTTTTTTCCATGTGAGGGGAAAATAAAGATATTTTTAGGTATATAAAACTCAAAAGAATATTACCTACATATATTTCTGAGCAAAATCCTTGAAGCAGTATGCCAAATAAGCAAAACTTGAATCTGATCAATACTTCAGAAGGTAGAAGACATGCTATAGCCAAAGTAGCGGTAAGTTATAAGCAGGTAAAACAGAGTACATCTAAATAATTCTGATGATGCCTGTGTAATTAACTGCCATTATTAGACAAAGAACTATTCAAACAGAAATGGAAATATAAAACAGTTAATAATAATAATAGTAATAATAATAATAAGAAGAATAGTAATCTGAAGCTAAAATTTCAGATTATTTCAGAAAAAAATATATTTTCTTAAGAGTTGGCAACAAGCAAAGCAGGGAAGTTAAAACAGCCTAAAATCTTATTATGTTCATAAAGGGAAGATTAATGATACTATAATTCTTCATTTTAATAGATAATTCAAAAGGGTCTTTTAAAAACTTAAGCATAATTATTACTAGAATATATGAGATAAATAGTTCACAAACCACTTGAGGAACGAAGAAGAAACAGAAGCTGTATTTAACTCACTAAGTAAGGCAAAGGGGAGTGAGAAAAGACATTAAATTTAAAAAGCACAATATACAGAAGTACAACACAATAATATGCTCTGAAAAGGACAAAACAGATCAGAAGTTATAATGAATATGAATAAATTCAATTTATATATTAAAAATCCAGAAGATTATATTAGGTTAAAAATAGCTCATTGTTAGTTCCATGGGTAATATATAAAACAAAAAGATATAGAAAGATTAAAAATAAAATTTGGGAAATATACATAAGTAAAATAAAATAAAAATAAATAAAACTGGTAATAGTAATACTGGTTTAATATTTGGCTCAAAGAATACTTCAGGCAGCCCACATATAAAAAATTAAAGTTGCCTACAAACTATCCTCAGCCTCTCACATGTTATGAAATTTAAAAGAAAGTGATAAAGAGATGCTGTTTTCCACCTATCAGATTGGTGGAGATGTTTGAGAATATTCAATGTTTACCCTAGGAAAAATGGGTCCACTCAGACATTATTTTGGTGACTATACACCGAACCAAAATTTGCAATTTGGCAGAAGCTTCAATATTTTTTACACATACTTTGATCTACCTGTTTTACTTCTAGGAATTCATCCTACAAATAAAATTTGTTTATATAATAAAGATATATCTGCAAGGATGTTCTTCGCTGCATTTTTATGAGAGTGAAAATCGAGAAGGAATCCACATATTCATCAACAAAGGGCAAAATGGATACATTTTTGTACATCTGTGGGGGAACTTTGCACACAGAGCCCCCCCACCCGCATCCACCACAGATGAGAATAAGACTACCAAGAAATGATCTGCTTGGGGAGGAGAAGTGGCCGATCTCTCAAAGGAGGAAGAACAAGAGCCCCTTCCTCAATGGCTTTTATTAGGTCCTTTTTACATAGGAATACAGGTAAAGCTTATTAATCATTGTCAGGTGACAAGGATCAAACAATAGATAACATTTCAAAGAATTCTGAGGGCTTAATCTGGAACAGGGTTTGTCAGCTAAGGGGTTACAAAACTTTGGGAGACAAACTCATTTCCTGCTCGGACCCTTATCATTTAATGACAGCACTCTTAGCAAAGCAGGTTTCACAGGACTTTACGAATTCTTTCTTATGCCGGGGAGCCTGCCCTCTCCAGCACAGATCTGCACTGCCCTCTGTCATTGTTTCAGGCATAAGTGGAGCAGAGTCAGCAAGGCAGCCAAGAGATAAAGAAACTTCTCCCAGATGGATTGAGGACTCAGGCTATGTTAGGATAGCCAGGGGGCGAGGGTCCATCAGCCCCTTTTTGCCGCAGCCCCCAAGTCCTTCCTGGAGGGCCTTCCATGTGATCATGCCTGTCTTAGGTGACCCCTTCCTTGAGGGAATCTTACCCATCATTGGCTAACTGACCAAGCACTGGGGGCCAGTTGTGGATGAAGCAGAAGCTGAGCTCCTGCCAGGGAGATAAGCTTTGTTTCCTTAGTGTCTTATAGTCTGAAGGTTGCTCACTCAGCCTTAGCCATGAGGGGGTTACAACCTGAAACCACACAAGGTGGTTCCCAACATATTTCCCTACAATAAGATTTAGAAACTACTTCAAAAGAATGGATTATACCTTTGTGTACTGATATGGAAAATGTCTAAGACATAGACAGTAGAATGAAGATATGGACAGTAGAATGAAAACCATTAGATTCTGTAACCATACACTTCTACTGCAATTCTATTTGCAACTTTAAGGAGAAAATACAGATTTCATCTACTACCCCACTGTGAATATTTTCATCAGCTAGGGAAACATATACAGTCATAATTAATTTATTGTTCCAATCACCAAATCTCAAATGCCCTATGAACAGAAAATTCAGTATCTTCCTGCAAGACTTTTCACCTTCCTAACTTTAAATTCCGTAACAACTCTGGGTGGTCTTCCTGAAGCTCCCAGCCAATAGCAGGCAGAGTAAGAACATTGGAAAGGCCAATCAATTCACCAGTACCATCACTTTTGTCCCTGCCACAGGTCATTGCTCTTAGACCATGACCGCTTACAGACTGATGACACTTGTCCTCTTCTGTGTTTGTGCCCTCCCTAGTTCAGATGTCACCAAGGCTGTGGCAGCAGCTACCTTGTCCTCCAAGGTTGTCAGTCTGTTAGTGCTCACTTGCCTGCTCAGCACTCACTCCCAAGCCATAACACTTTGTAGAGCTTGAAGCAGGTTCCTGACTCAGCCAGAGCCCACCCCGGCTCTGCTGTGGAGCTCTGGTGGCCAATCCAGAGGAGCCCCCCTGTCAATACACACAAACCACCTTCTTCTCAGTGAGCATGCTCTATAGTTTTTGGTGTCTTTTGATTCCAATAGATGTGAGTGGGACAGTTTCAAGTCATTGAGTAGGTTATAACAACACTGGACCACAAAAAGAAAGGGGTCAGAGGTCTGGCTTTTCCTCCCAAATATTAATTAATTTAATGGCAATCTCCCCCACTGTTTCATACCCTTCCACCAGGGCAACTGTTCACTTACATTTTCATAACTAATGTAGCCCACCTATATGATATTTCCTTTAATAATAGTAATGATACATTTCTCTAAAATGTTTTCATATTGTCCTTAATCTCAGACATAGAACAGTTTAGCAGACACACACATACATTCTTCATAAACATAGGTCTATTTCTTGACTCTATTTAGTTTTGTTGATTAATTTATTACTGCGACCATTTCACCTTGCTTTCATTATTATAGCTTTGTAACTTAGTGACATATGAGAGGGTATATTCATTCATATTTTCATATTGCTTTTAAATATACTTGCCTTTTTGTCTATTTCATCTTTTTATAGAACTTTAAAACACTGCTTATTGAGCTTCATATCTTATTAAGGATTTTAACTTGCTGACTCATTAAATGTTTAAAATAGTTTTGCAATAATTGGCATCTTTACAATATTGAGTCATGCTGCCTGGGAACATGGTGTGTCTCTCTGTCTGTGTTTTATCCTTCAGCACAGCTTCACTGGTGTCTTCATTTAAATCTTGTGCATTTCCTGTCAGCTATCTTATGGTTTTCCTGCTATTATGAATGGGACTGTTTACTTCATTATATTTTCTAGTTGATTGTAAATACTGATTAGGAAAGCAATTGATCATTGCATGCTGATATATAACCAGCCATTTTATTGTTCTCTTTTATACAAGTAGGTTTTTAATTTGACTTTCTTGAATTTTCTCTGCAGATAAATTATCTGTCAATGGTGAAAAATTGTCTTGTTGTCATTGACTATAGTTTTTTATTAATTTTTTTTCATCTTCTGACATTGGCTATAAGCTCCAATACACCAGTAAATAATATTGGCTATAGTGGACATTGTTGCCTTATTTCCAGGTGATTCAGTTAGAAATGTGTTCAGCAATGAATAACTCAACTCAAGTTTCTCTCTCCCCCAGCAGTTAGGAGTTCCCAGTTATTAGGATGGTACAGCTGTTGAGGAAAGTGCCCTCAGTAAGTCATGTTCTTTCTATCTTTCTCTGTCTCTTCCTTAGGATGTTGCGTTTTCCTTAGGTTCTCTATGTGTGGAATGTAAAATAGTTTCTTCCCACAATCAAGGCAAAACTATGAGGAGCAACTAGGGACAGTCTGATGTTTCTTTCTATCAAGAAAGCAAAAGAGACTTTCTCAGAATGCACAGGAGAATCCTACATACAACTGAGTGGACCGAACTTGATCCTGTGACCACCTACAACAACAAGAGAGAATGAGCAAATGAGCATTTAACTGGACATCTTGGTCCCAGAGATGATGCTGATATTTTGTTAGCAAGAGAAAAAGAAGGAATGGATAATGGATAGACAACCAACAAGTGTCTGCCACACTGGCTTTCTAGGAGTCTGATGTTTCAGAATTATTAGGATGTGTGCTGTAATTTGCTGACCGAAAGTTTTATCAGCCTGAAAAAGCTCTTTTCTATTCTTAGCTTGATGAGGCCTTTTAAAATCAGAAAAAGAAAGTTAAAACTCTTGGGGCATTTATTGAGAAGATAATATAATGTGTATTTTTTCAATTAATATGTTAATTTATAGTAACAGAATCCAGTTATTGAATCATTCTTGCAATCCTGAGATAAACAATGCTTGGAATGTGGTTACTCTCTGATTTTGTTACTGTATTTAATTTGAAAATACCATACTCATATTTTTTGCATTAATGCTCACAAGTGAAACTGATCTCAAGTTTTCTTTATGCTCTCCTTGTCCGATTATTTTCATGAGGGTTCTGTAACCACATAGAATGGGTTAGAGAACTTCTTGTTTTTTTCTATTTGAACAGTTCAAATAGAATTACCTGTATCTTCAAGGTAAAGTTCATTTCACTAATGCAGCCCTGTTACTTTATTTAGGCAACAAATCTGTGATTATGATTTCTGTCTTCTCATTATTATCAATATCTTTAGGTTTTCTGTCCTCATTGAAACAATGGTGATTTTTCTAGCTTATGAAGTAGATGCTTATCTTCCATTTTTTCTCTAATATAGCTGTTTTGTAAAACACTGGATTCTTATTTGGCAGTTTTGATGTTTTGCTCATGTTTGCATTTCTTTCCAAATAGATTGTTATTTCAACATCGATTTCTCCTTCAGCATGAGTTATTTAAAACAATTTTTTAGAAAAGTATTCATGTGAATAGTGGGGAGAATTTCTTTGTATTTTCTTTGGCTGTTGTTGTTGCTGTTGTTATTATTGTTGTTGTTATTGGTACTATTCCCAATGGTGGATGTTTTGTGCTACCTAGCAAGCACTCTGCCACCCATCTAATTTTGAATAAGCCTTTCTCGGGTGAGTCTCAGTGGAGGCTCTAAAGTTGAGGGCAGCAGCAAGATTGAAGTGACAGAAAGTGTCAAATGATATCAGTGCATAAGATGACACCCAAAGTAGACCTTGGCCATGATTTCTGGTGTCTGGCCTTGCCTCATTGCATTGCCTAGTTCTCTTGCCTCTAGTCAACTCTGTAGACTCCTTATTATCCTTCCAATAAATTTGTTTTCTGCTTAAAAGAGTCATAGTAAGCTCTACTGTTTACAACCTAGAAGTACTTTTATTTGCAATTTATGATTTTCTACTTTAGAGCTAAAAATGTTCTCCATAAATATTCTGTTTATGAAAATTTATGGAGTATTTTTCCTTCAGGCCCAAAACATTCATTATTAATAGTCCATTTTTACTAATTCCCAGTTTATTAAATGTAACATTTTGGGTATCAAAGCTGTTTCTTACATAATTCAAGCTTTTTTTTTTTTTCTCTCTCTCTCTATCTGGCTCATTAGCTTCCAAGATTAGTGGCTTCAAGTCTCACATTGTTGTTACAAATCTGGCCAGGTCATGGCCCTTTCATTGGTGGACTCCCAAGTGTTAGAATCTGTAGGCGTTTCTCTGGGCCAATTTCTCCAGAGAAGAATCTTCCGATCTTTTGCTAAGACAGATACAAGGCTGGCTGCCAACATGCTAGCTGAAGATTATCAAAGGAGAGGCAAGAATATCCCCACCAGATATGTATTTTCTCTTGAAATACATTCTTCTCAACAACTCTGTAGACAATGCTTAGCCTTTGCCTAAGACACAATACCTCAGCTTCTCCACAGAAATAACCTCATGTCCTCACAAGTGTTAGGGAAGGTGGACAGCATTTGTTGGAGGCAGCAGGATGGAGTGCTGGGGCTTAATTAATCATTACAAAGATATACAAACCCCTGATTTCATTTATGTTCTTTGCTCCTTCCTGCCCGGGTAACCTATTGCCTTTCCAGTGTTCTGGGATTCAAATGACCTTGCTTCTCATTTGCATTTTTTAAAAGCCCTTAGGTGTTAGCTTTCCCCAAAATGCTAAACAGGACCCACTCATCCACTTGCTTTCCTTTGTTCTAAATCTGCTGACAACTCAGGTCCACTTTCTTCTCCTCAGTCCTCCTTGTCTTTGTGGAGATTTCATGTTGCTTTGATTTCCTTCCCTCTCCTTTCTTATTTTGTTATGATAGAAGTGGTATTATCTTTCCTTTCCATTTTTTACTATGTTCTAATTTATATAGCTTTTCCCTTAAGGTCAGGCAAGTCTAGGAATGGGTTGAGAAAGAGAAGGGCCTGGGTATAAAATATACATAGCCACTTGCTCCCAAGTATGAACCTTGCATTTGCATGGTTCTGATAGCAAATGGATGCTCCCTCTCGTGTTGTTTCACATTAGTCCTCTCTTGCTTCACCGTAGTCCTGACTCTGCTGAAAGCATTTCCTTGCTGCACCGCATTCAAAGGACAGAACTCAAACAGAAAGTCATAGCATTATCGGCCACCAGAGTCAGTGGATACAATTTGCAGATCCCAGAGTGGTTGGAAATTAATGGAGGAAGTCCCAGAAAAAGAGGAGTCACAAAGGGGGAGCTGCAAAATTTGTGAATACTTTTTTCTCAAGTTCTTTGCTGATTTCTGAACAATATATGCATGTGGCTCCAAGAAGACTAGTATGGGCTTGCTCAACATCCCTCAGAGGATAAAAAGATCCAAATTCTTTATAATGTTCTACAGTGTAGGACCAGATATAACCTACAAGATGTAGATAAAATATGTTTAGATCTGCAAATAAGCCTTACAGTATGACCTATGATAAAGAAAAAAGTTAATAGTAACAAAACTTCAAATGTCTCAGATTGAATTAACAAACAAGGACTTCAATGTAACAATAATATGTTAATCTATAGAAAAAATAGATTTATTGGCAAAAAGTTGGGAAATGTTAGGAGATATATAGACAGAATTTCATGTATTGCAACTATATTTCATATATTGAAACTATAAATAAGAACCAGTGGAAATCCTAAATCTAAAAAATACAATAATTGAAATAAAATAGTTGTTGGATGGTAGTAACAGCAAATTGGACATAATAGGAGAGAAGACCAGTGAACTGAAATCAATAGAAAATTAACAAATTAAAGCATAGTTAAACTAGCTAATACATGCATAACTCTAATCTCAGGAGAGGAGGAAGGTAATGGGGAAGAAAAAATACTTGAAGATAAATTGGTTGAATTGTTCCCCCAAATGATCAAAAACAGCATCATGCAGATACAGGAAGATCAAGCAGGATATACACAGTTATTGAAAAATAAACAAATAAACAAACAACACAGCTGAACTGTTAAAGTTCCAAAATTAAGAGAAAGTCTTAGTAGAAATATAGGAAAGGAGGCGTACTACATATAAGAAACACTGACAACACTTCAGCTGATGTCTCAGAAACTAAGAGGCCATAAAACAATGGGATAATATTTTTAAAGAGATAAATTAGAGAACTGTCAATTTAGAAATCCACATCCAGGTTAAAAACAATCAAGAATGAAGGCAAAATAAAGTCATTTTCAGATAAACAAAGGCTTGGAGAATTTGTCTTTCACAACTCTACACCTGAAAAATGCTGAAGGAAGATTTTCAGACAAAGGAGAAATCATATCAGATGGAAATTTAAATCTGTAGGAGGAAGTAAAGAGCAATAGAAAAGCTAAATATGTGGGGGGGGAGGAACATAAAGGCTAGATTTTTCTTTTCTTATATTCTTTAAAAGCCAATCAACTTCAAAGCAAAAAATAATCATAATATACTATAGGGTTTATTATAGATAGAAGTCAAGTATATAGCAATAATGGCATGGAAGATGAAAATAAATCTATGGGCTGCCCCAAATATCTGAGAGAGAGGACTTTTCTTTCTGAAGAAGCAATAGACTGACCAGTTGGCCCCCAATCTAGCATCTCTGTGGGGTGGACTATATTGTTTGAACATGAACTTAGACTTTAAGTGTGTGTGAGAGAGAGAGACCTGAATCTGCCCATCCACCCTTCTAGGGAGCCTTCAAAGGGATCCTTAGATTCCTGTGTGGAAAATGGAGATTCAAAGAGAGCTACACTTCAGACAAACCAATCAACCAACCAGTTACCTTTTATGACTTTTCTACCTTCTCCCCATATAGTGCACATTTATGAAACTTTACACTTAATTCCATAGGTTCATAAACCCCTAATGTCCATCCATGGCTCCCCGCATGTGTATTTTTAAATTAGATAATAAGTAAGTTTCTTCCCCTTCTAATATCTGGAATCTATACCTACCTTTGCATATAGTCTTTGAAGTAGGGAGATTATGTTTTTTATTGGAGAAAATAAGCACACAAAGACAAAAAAGCTCTGTTCAACCCCACAGAGAAGTGGAGACCATTTCTAGTGGTGGGTTTCTCCCAGGTTTATTAGACAATGGCACTCATTTTCACTGCTTGAAATAACTCTGGCACTTCTGGAATAAGAGAAAATAAATGGGGATACACATTGGACAGAATTTACCCAACTAGAATTCAACCAGAGTAATGAATTGATTATTCAGTAAAAGTCCCAGGTGACTGTCAAAGTTTTTTCCAAGTAGACCAACAACTCCAGTCACCGGAGCCATCACTGGAGTGACCCTGC
Organism: Glossophaga mutica; assembly: GCA_039655065.1. Taxonomy (NCBI): domain Eukaryota; kingdom Metazoa; phylum Chordata; class Mammalia; order Chiroptera; family Phyllostomidae; genus Glossophaga; species Glossophaga mutica. The sequence continues at coordinate 61,784,194 of CM077311.1, forward strand.
ACATTTGATCAGCACCGGTGTGTTCCAAGGTCAATATTCTCCTCAGGCATTGACTAATTTCATCTGAAGGATTTCAAATGCAACAAAAGTTGATCCACTGCAAGATGAAAGAGCTGCTTAACAGCTGTGATAAAGGAAATTAAAACAATTGGACATTCTTTCTATTGGGAATTAAACTATTTCCACTAGGACCCACACATACCAGTGCACTGGAAGAGCTGGCAACAAACAAATTGAAATGAATGATGACAAAGCAAATTTATTCCTACATTTGGAACTTATAAGGCAGGCAAAATACTTCCAGAAAGAAGCAAATTTTCACTTTTAAAAGTCTTACTTCTCTCTTGAAGGAGATTCATTCTAAAAAATGCCTATAAAACTCCTCAGTAGATTTTTTCATAGAAACACAATAATTTTACTATGTCAACAATATCAATTCTTATAGGTTTATTAGAATTTTTATAAGATGTATAAAAGTCAAAATAAAAGTGTGGAATAACTAATTAGTCATTATAGCTCATTAGATTATATATATGTATTAGGCAGGGGCCTAGCTCACTAAAAGTGATAATTAAGGACAATTTAATAAAGGGGCTATTTACAACATATATTAGGGTTCTTTAGAGAAACTGAACCAACAAGATGAGTGCATGTGGAAATAAATATATTTATAATGAATTATCATGTGATTATGGAGGCTGAAAATTCTAAAGATCTGTAGTCAGCAAGCTGGAGACCCAAGAGAGCCACAGTGTAGTTCCAGTCTTAGTCCGAAGTCCTGAGAATCAGGAGGGCCCATGGTACAAATTCCAGCCTAAAATCAGAAGGAATCCTAGAAGAGTTCATACTTCAGTCCCAGTCTAAAGGCCATAAAAGGCTGAAGTCTCAGCTCAAGTAGTCAGGCAAGAGTAGTTCCCTGTTATTCAGCCTTTTTATTCTATCCAGACCTTCAGTGGAGTGGATGAGACCCACCTGTATCAGGAAGAACAATCTGCTTCTCTCAGTCTACTGATTCAAATGTTAACCTCATCCAAAAACATTCTCTCACACACACACGAAATGTCTGATGAGATGCCTGGGCACTCCACAGGTCAATCCAGTTAACATATTAAATTCAGCCATCCTACAGGTGTTGATTGAGTTTAAAGCAAGTGCTTGGGGCTAGAAACAGTATCCCCATCATGAGTTCACAATAGCCAAGAGCCATCACAACCCCTACACTTGGAGGAGGGAGTCGTTGGTACAACCCAGAGAGTAAAGGGGTTGCCCAAGGACTGAAACCTTTGGCAGAGAGGAAGCAGTGGAATAAATGCCATAGAGATCACCTTCCCAATTGTGGAACAGGATGGAAAAGAGTGGCTATAAAACATGGACGAGATTTAAAAAAGATCCAGTAAAGCATTATCTTGAAAATCAAGGGAAGCAATGAAAGTTATAAAATCATGGCTTAAAGATATAGCCATGCACACATACTTAATTCACTTGGTAGCTTGTATGGTTTGTGAATCATATCAACAGAGCTGCTATAATAAAACAAAATATAGATACAGACGCCCTACCCACACCTATTAAATAAAAACCCCTGAGCCCTAATGTCAGCCATAAGTACATGTTTAAGTTTCTACAGGTGATTATTTTCCACACCCCCGACTTAGGACACTGCCTTGAAGCATGCTTATATTCATCCTTTATTTAGTTATCTAGTTTCCAAAATAACTTGTAGGAATTATTTTTCTCAATATAATAATCTTTCAAGATAAAGTAGTTATATGATACTAAAAACTCATTTGACTTTTACTGTCACTGAGGTGGCTACATTGGGTACTGATGTGTTATCCTGTAGGTACAAACAGATCTCGTTAATATCAGCCTAAAACATATGATGGTAGAAACAGCACATCTGCATCCTTTCTCCATTATAACAATGTTCCCAGAGCAACAGGAAAGAACTTTCCTAGATTAGAAAACCAGGGTCAGAAATCAATGGTTATATTCAGTGAAAATTTCTCAATCCCATCTTTTATGTTAGAGTTTTGTAGCCTAAAATAACACCTCTTGATCTTGTTTTCATTATTAAATCCTTATGAAAGGCTGTAATTTCATCCCAGACCTTTTAAGAAGTGAGACATGTCAAGGACACGCTCCGCATACACGTGACAGTGAGAGTCGTAATGGGCAAACAGAAAAGCCGTTCAACATGCAGACACAGGGCGGGCGCTTTGTAGACGTCACTCCACGAAATCGCGGCAACTATTCTATATAATAGGCACCCCTGGGATTATTTTTAAGATGATAAATTTGGGAGTCAAGGAGATTAAGTAATTTGCCTGAGGTCATGTAGTTATTGAGAGGCCAGCCCCACGGTTTTTATTTCTCTGGAGACTGTAGTCTCTTGGCCACCTCATACTGCCACCTATGAAGTCGGAAGGCTGGAAAGAAGGCTCCACCAGCCACCGAGAGAGCAGTTAGGGTCTGGGAACAAGTTTTTGACATTTCTACAACAATTACATTTGCCTTACAATATCTGTAAGTGGTGATAGAGAAAGTCTGTGTTTGGGGCACAATTCATTTCAAATAGATTTAAAGAATTACTCACACCGGGGAGCACACAGTCATGGGACAGAAAAATCTATTCCTGGGATTATGCCCCAGATTATCCCTGCAGCTGAAAAGGTCAAGGAGATTCCAACTGCCCCCAGGAATGCCAGATCCTTGCAACATGGCAGGGTCAATAAATGACAGGCAAAATAATGAAGGGATAAATGAGCAAAAAACACATTTCAGAGCAAGTCTTTGCATATTTACATAATACCAGTAGTTCTTTTACATGCACTCTTATTTGTCATTTTTGTCATTATTAAGAAGTAAGTGACCACTCTGAAGAACACATTGATTATTGCCTCCTAGAAATCCTTCAGCCCCTGCACTTATAGTCAAATGGAGGTTTGTAATATTTTTCTTGAAAAATGGTAAATGGTGCAAGAAAGACAAGGAATCTAAAGAGATAAATTTGGTTTAAATCTTGGCTCTCCCACTTACTTGCCATGTAAGATTGCCATGTAATCTTAAAAAAAATTTACTCCATCATTCTGAGCTTGAGTTTTTTTCATTTGAAAGACAGTTATAGTCACAAAAGTAACACATATACTGTGTATCATGTGCCAGGAACTCTCTTAGGTGCTTTTAATGGATTAATTCATGTAATGTTCATAGTAATAACCTTATAAAGTTGTTACATTATTATTCTTATAAGTGACAGAGTCAGGGGTAAAACTAAGCAGTCTCCTCCAAAACCCAGTTCTTAACTACTCTCCTACACTGACTATCTACATTCCTATACAATTTGGTTAGTGTAATTATTAGGTACGATAATATGTTTTCAATGCTTAAAAATAATTTAAAAGGTGAGTTCCTTTTGGTACAAGATTCTTGGTTGTCTTCCCTGCTGTACCTCATTTCATCCAATCTTGAAAAAAGGAGCAGAGTTGCTGGGGGTTGATTAATTTCAAGGTTAATCATTGGCTTTCAATTCCTAAACGTAGGACCAGAGTATGTGTGTGTGTGTGTATGTGTGGTAGGTGGTGGTGGTATATAAGTAAGCCTATTTTAGAGGGAAATCACTCTTTTCCTTGCTGGTCAGCATAGTCTGAGGTAGCCTTTTCTTTCATTAAAGAAGTTGAATGAGGAAAATAAGTTTGTCTGCATGTTACTATTGTATACATATCTCACAGCACATAAACCTATAGCTCATGACACGTCAAATGTACTGAAATTAAAGCAAAACCATAAATATATGTATACTGCATATACTGCATATGTATACTATAGCACAGTGTGTAGTGCATATGAATGTATATATACCAGTATAATCAAATATATCTATGCATATAAACATTGCTTCATATAGTAGATAGGTACCATAAATACACATATCAAAATATTAACCGTAATTATTTCTCAAATTTGGGTAACAAATAATTTTAGCTTTTTTAATGTTTTACTGTATTTTCCAAATTCCCTAAAGTAAATGTGTATCACTTTCAAATAAATAGAAGTCATAAATAAAAAGGATTTGAATTTTCAAAGAAAAAATTGTTTTGATATGACAGTACTCAAACTTCAGCCTTCTCTGTAAGATTGTCAGTTTTTATTTTGTTTCTTCTTTCAACTTCCCAGTGTGCTCTCAAGACCATGCCCAAGTCATCTAAGACAAATTTCAAACATTGAGCCATTCTCAAATAATTCAGGTTTGCCCATGTTCCTCAGAAAACAGTCCTACCAGAGATACTAATGTATTCATGCTTGTTCAGGTCTCCAGCCATTCTTAACTGATTTTTAGACACCAAATAAATTGTTCATTGTGATATTGTAATTGACATGAAATAAGCTATAGCTGCAGCATCTACACTGTCAAATTTGAATTGAGTAATTTATTCTCATGTGTATGTGGAGCTAGGAGCAGGAAGATCTTGTGGGTAAGTTGGTAGGAGTTACATTGGGAAAAGGAGGAGAATGTGCAAAGGCAGCCTTGATAGGAAAGCTAGATTCTTGCTTTTTAGATTTAAATACACATACTTACAGGCATATTATCATATGTGACTGATCAAGAAAACAGAAGTAATTATCCCTTCTAAGAGAATTGCATAAAAATAATGAACAAAATCGAACTTGAATCCTGGTCTGCAACCATAGGCAGCAAAGATTCAGATGTGTGTGTGTGTGTGTGTGTGTGTGTGTGTGTGTAAAATGTGAATTTTCCTATAAGCAGGGAAATATAGGCTATGAGAGTGTGGCTGGGCACTTGTCCCTAGGAAGTCACAAAGAGTGAAAAGCAGCTCTGTTTCTGCTGGAAGAGAAAAAAAATAGACGGCTATTAGCCAGGGAAATAGGCCAGACTGTGGATATTAAACCCAAAAAAAGCACAAACACATATCACCCTGAAAATAGTACTGGCTGGACAAATGGTGGACTGGAAGAGCCTGTTGAGAAAGAAATCACTAAGGACATTTTAATTCTCTTCAACCATTTGACTTCTGCCATCATTGTAAAAACGACAACAAAGGGGACAGTGCCAGTGCAAAGAAGGGTGCCCTGGATGAAAGGGGTGCTACTGAATGTACAGTGGCTTAATTCTCCCATAGGCCCTATTCTCCCATAGGCCCAGGGAGGTACCCTGGCCCCCTAATTCTCTAGTTCAAGATTTTCATGAGAGAAAGACCCCTTGGACTGCTCAGTTGCGAACATAAAAAGAAGACCTATCTATTCTTCTGTGGGCAATGCAGCGACACAGAAACCTAAATTACCCTTCAGTTGGATTTAGGAGGTCCTGAGTTCTGGTCCAAGGAGCCTGATGAATGGTCCCACTTTTAAAAGTCCTCTGTGCCTATTTTACTCAGCCTGCTACCATCACCCTTTCCTCTACATTCTCTACTGAGGCTGATGACTTGTGACCCTGAAACCTTGAGGAGACCTGGCTTCAGTGAGAGAAGAAACAGACCAGGTGGGCCCTAGGCCCCATGGAGTGTATCCTTGACCAGATGGTTCCTGACAAGTGTTTACAAATAGTCTCTAATGTGAAGAAGAAGGAGTTGCACATTTTATGTCAGCTTTTTATTAGGGTGTGAAGTGCATATCAAGAAGACATGAAGCTTTTAATTCAAAGTGAGTGAAAACTCATCTCTAAAGCAATGGAGAGAGAGTGATAAAATGCAAAATTCCTGGATGACTCTAAGCTTTTAGCCTGTTCTTTTTATTCAGCCATTCCTAAAAAAACTTTCCACCAAATCGAATTTTCACTAAGGAAGAGAGTAGAGTACACTGGGAAGTACTCCTATTTAGGGGGAAAGAGTCATTTTAAGTAATCACATAGCATTACAAAGGTAAGTGATGCATTCATCAGCAAGAGATAAGCACATCCCAGGGAACAAAGCAGAGCTGGCCATTTACTTGGGATTATTCAGAGCATTGAGCATCACTGTGCTTATGTGACCCAGAGTCTGGGCTGCCATTTGAAGGCATGTCATATCCATTACAGAATCAGGCAGGGAGGTATGATTTCTTCTTTAATTCTTCTTCTAGTAGCCATGCTAGTGATTGCATTTTAACCTTCTGTGACATTTTATCACATTTGCAGGAATTATGTTCTCACAAGGGATGCTGGATTAGACAGTTTAGGTTTAAATCCGTAAAAAGCCATTTTTACATTTTTCTTTTCCTTTTTTTTATTGTTGTTCTATTATAGTTGTCCTAATTTTCCCCCACTGTGCTCCCCTACCCCACCAACCTTCTCCTTTTCCACAGTCAATTCCCACCCTGTTGCCCATGTCCATGGGTCCTTTATTCCTCTTCCTTGACTAGAGATGCACCATATACATGAAAGGGAGTTGATGCTTTCAACACTACTTCCAGCTGTTAATTGTTTTTCAATGGCATGCCTTCTGTACTGTCCCAAATTTTTGGAATTCATCATATATTAAGCAGTTCTCAGAATGTTAATCTTTCCAGCCAGCTTTAGGAAATTTATGTCTTTAAATCCTTGTCTTACTCTCATGCGTATATGCCTTTCTCTGGGAAGTTGTCACTCGCAGGGCTGATTCACAGCAACAGATCTCTCTCTGCTTACAGTCTTTCTCTTTCCCAATGGAGACTTCCCTGAAGAGGGACACCAGGACAAGACATGACACTGTGCCTGACTCCTAATTGCTGTCATTGCTTAAGGGCTCATTTGACCTTCTAAATCATGGCCTGTGTCCTGTAGCCTGATCCCATCAACTGATCCAAACTCATTAACTCAGAAGGAAGTATCTGCCCAGAGCTCTGGAATCCCATCTTTCCATGGCTTTCAAGACTATCCAAAGGCCAACGAATTGCCTAGTGTATAACTCCCACTTTGAACTCAGCTGAAAGCTCCAGACATACCATCTACAACTTCACTTGCAAGTCTTGGAAGCTCAAACTCAATGTGACTGTGAGTTGTAACTACCCCCTCCCTCAAACCTGCCTCCTTCAGTGTAACTGCACCAGTAAATGGCTTCCCCATAATCCCAGCCCATGTTCAAGCTGGAGATCTGAAACTCACATTTGACTACACCCTCTTCCTCTCTACTCACATCCAGTTAAGAACCAAGTTGTATGGATCCTGACTTCAAATACATCTCGAAAGTATACACTGCTCTCCATTGCCTCAGTCACAAAAGCATTCTAGCTAGCCTCCTTGCTTATGTGGTTTGCTCCTCAATAGGTTTCCACACAGAAAGCAAAGTGATGTTCATAAACACAATCTGATCAGGCATTCCATTGGTTAAAGCCTTTCGTTGGTTCCCACTGTGCACTATCTGTGAATTGATTATTTCTCTTCACAGGGCACAGTTCTCTCTCATAGTCACTACATCCTGCCGTATTGGCCTTGTCTCAGCGTCTCAAATGCACCAGCTGTTTCCCCACTTCAGGGACTTTGCATGTGAGACTACGGTTAACAGAACACTCATCTAAGCACTCAACAGCTAGTCAGCTCCTACTTGCTCTTTATGTTCCAGTTCAAATGCCCTTTCTTAAAGTGTCTTCCTCTAGTGCACTAATAGAAACTAACACTCATCACAGTCCTTACCTTTATATTTACTTATGTGAATCTTTGTTGAGTGACTCCTCTTCCAAACTGTGTTCTGGGAAGTCAGGATCCATGTCTATTTTGCCATTCACCTTACTCCATTACTGGAGCATTGGAGGTGCCCAAACACTATTTTAAAGCATCTTCTACAAAAGGTGAACTCATTAAAGAATTACAAAGTTAAATAGACTGCAGGGAATTAGTGCATAGACAACCTGTGTGGCTCTCGCACGAGGGGCAAAAAGCCCTTCTCACCCAACCTTCCAAGCTCCGCAGGCCTAGGGTACAGCAAGATTCTTGATGACTTGTACAAACTCAGCTCAGCAGTGTCAGACCTTCCTCTTCCCTTGGCCCCACACTTGAATAATATGAGCATTTTCTTATTAAAAAGGAAAAGAGCATCTAAGGTATTTTATTCTGAGTATTTGTTCAGTGAAGAGAAGTTTACACAGCTTGTGGAGAATTATTCAGCAGGAAATTAAACCTCCATAATTCTGAATTTTCACTTTGCTTTCAATTGGCAGAGCTTCCTGGCAAAGCACTCTGCCCTCTAGAACATTCGTAATACCACATCCGCCACCAAAATGTGCTTTCTGAGCCAAATCACAAAATAGGTTAGACAGGATAACTCTCTGGAGGTCTGAGATACGAGGTGGCAGGCAGGTTATGAACACACCAACAGGGCTTTCAGATATGGCCAGCAACTAATACCTAAGTTTTCTGCAGTAATTTGAAGCTTACAAATACATAGGATGATGGATTGACAGAAAAAGTACTCTTATTTTATCTGTGTGAATATAATATCAACCTGAGCCTCCCAACAATTTTGTGAGACTGGTCTGGTGAGACAACTGGGCAGCTCAAAGAGGTTGAAATGACTGGCCCACAGTCTCACAAATGCAGAACTCAAAATTAAAGCTTTTGACAATTTTTTAATATTATTTCATGATGCTTCTCTTCACCAGGAATCTGACAATTTGGCTCTTTGATTTTGAGAATTGACTTCACCGGGAGCAAACAGCTGCCATGAAGAGAGGGCTTGTATGTTAAACAAGCAGATGACTTGATTCTTGTAAACTGAGGAAAGCCAAACTGCTTTTAATTTTTTTACTTTGCTTCATTGCTTGAACAAAGAAAAAGCAATTAAAAAAAAATCTCAACTAGACTAGAAGACTTTAGAGGGCATTTGTGCAGGAAATAATGGGATAATGGTTCACCTTTTTTAAATTGTAGGTGAGATACCATATTTTGTCACCATTATTTTATGCATTTAGAAATAAGAAAATACTGTGACAATTAAATCAGGACAAACCAATGGTAAGATGATAATCTCAAATTTAAAAAAATTCTAAATGTCCCTTTAGAATCTATGAAAATTTAGAATACAAGAAAATTTAGGTGAGCATGATAGGGAAATTGTTGTCCCTCAGATATTTCTTTAGAAATTCATTTTTTTTCTATTCCTTATGCTAAAATTGTAGTTATCATCTTTTATCATATTTTGCCTGGTCTATTGCTATGCAAAATCTATTGCTTTTCCCATCTCGTTTCTCCTCCCTCCAGTCCATCTTCTGTATTGCTGTCAGAGTATTCTCTAAAATACACTCTGGTGATGGCTTCCACAGATTAAAGACTTCTGTCTATTCCCTACCTAAAGGATTAAATCCAAACCCCTTAAGTGAGCATCCAAGGCACTTTAATATCTGCCCAACTACTACCTTCATAGCTTTCTCTACTCATAGCTCACATGTGCTTACCCACATACTTAGCTTCTCACCATTTGCTAAGCATACCACACATCTAGAGGTGAACATTCTCCATTCTCGCCACAGACATAGAGGTGAGCATTGTTTTCGCTCAGTGAAGACATTAATCTCCTTCTTTGTTGGTAAACTCTTATACACACTTCAAGACTCAGATTATGTGGAATATCATTTATAAAACAGTCTCCATCCACTTCCAGGTAGCTAGGAGTGCTACACAAGAGAACTGATAATCATTTATCCTACACTACTTCTTTTACAGATGAGGAAAAGAGGTCCAAACAGTAAAGTATTTTGCCCAACATTATACAACAGGTTAATAACAACATTAGCCTAGGCGTTTATGGTTTTTCACTCTGTTACCTGTTCCTGGCCTGCCATGGGCAGAGATGAAAGAACAGAGTGAAAGTATAACTAACACCATGCCTAGGCAGCAGCTCTCCATGGCTCAGGTTTATCCGGAACTGTCCAGACCACCAAGAGGCAAAAGGATATTCTGAGAAGTCATTACAAGCAGATTTGCATCTCCATGCCCTTCCTTGGGCTACTTTACCTCTCACAAAATGATGCTTACCTCACAAAACTTTATGAGAATTAAATGAAATTTGTGTCTTTCAAATGCTTAGCACAATTAAGGCTCAATAAATTTTAGCTCTTTTATCCATTTCCTACTAGGTGAGGCCTAAGTAAAGTTGCAGGTTAAATCTATTGTTAAACTACTAATGTAGTTAAGAATATTTTATTTAATACATCTAAAAAAACACACAGCTTTGGTATAAATTCTCCAGGGAAGGTAATGCTACCCTGTTTATATAATACACTCACACAAGTGCTCATTTTAAGAATGGGGTGGGTGTCACTGCCACCAAATGTCATCGCTTTTAGTTTTTGACCCCCAGCTGAAAATGGACCAATTAGGCAAATAGAAGGGAGCAAACAAATCTGCAACTATAAATATCAACACAAACCCAGAAATAGGGAGAGAGATCAAAGGCCAATTATAGCTACCCAGGAGAGACACCAAGGAGATTCACGTTGGGGCAGCAAGATCAAGGCACCCAGAAGACCTTTTCAGGACTTCCAACCGTATCTGGAAAGGAATCAAAGGCCAACTCCTTGGCTATTGCATTTCAAAATAAATAAAGACTCTTCTACTTCCTTCACAACAGCCCAGCCAAGCTAAATTTATGCTCTAGAATATTACCCTGGGAGCTATCCCTGGAAGAAATCATTTTAACCCCAATACTCCTCTTTGTTTTGAATCCAAGCCTTCTGCTTTTGCCCACATAGCCATTAGCAGATAAATTAGAAAAGCATCCAATCAAAAAAATTTATTGAGCAAAATGATGCAAAGTGTTATATTAGGGAAAGTGCCAGTCCCAAGAAATTATTGAAACATCCCTCTTAAAGTATTCTAAACTTCCTCTATTATTAGTTCCTCCTTCAGGCTTAAGCACTGCCCTTTTTTTTCTTTGAAGGCCCTCCTTGGTGTCAGAAATTCTCAGTGTGAGGATAAAACATTGGACTGACAACCTTGTTCCAGAGGTGAAGAAATGCTGGCACCTGAGAGCATGAGACTGGGAAGAAGTCACAGACATACTGAAACTGAGGGGGAAAAAGAGCGAAGAAGACAAGCCAGGAAGCAAGACATCATATGGTGGTACAGTTATGTGTTGTGTGATACAGAGCCAAATTAAAATTAGATTTTATTTATATTCTAATTTCTATCAGTTTGTAGTGGCTTTCTGGATCTCTGTGCAAAGGACCAGTACCCTATTCCTGGACAAGAGAGGAGGGCTGGAGTTTTGGTATGCATAATGAGTCCTTTACTATTTGGACCTTGCTGTAGGTGAAGAGCACAGCATTTAGAGCCAGAGTACCTGCCTTTGCATTGGAGCTGGGCCATTTACCAACTTTGTGATCCTATGCACCTCACCGCATCTCTGTGACATCCAGTTTCTTTGTACATGAAACAAAAAACAATAAGACTATTATACCTGGTATGGGTACAGTTGCAAAATGTTTAGCCTAAATTAAGTAGAATCATTTATTATCAGGTACTAAGAGTCTTACAAAAGCATAGAAAACTGGAAGAGGCAGCTCTAGGCCAACTTCCTGGAGCACGTTCTGATTCCTAGTATCCCAATGCCCCTGCCACCATGACCAGGGAGCTATCTCACCAGTAAAAGAAGGTGCCACGTGACAAAGCCACCCACTAAAACTCCCTCAGAGCTATGCCACAGCACTATTCTGCATAATAAGGGTCTACTATCCGCCCTTACCCCTACTTTATTCAGTTCTGAGGGAAAACCTCCCAGGAATACCTCTGGTTGCTAGAACCAGAATCATACGCAGCTCTCTAGCTACAGGGGGCATCAGACGCAGAGACTTTGGACTCACAGCACATCCAGCTCAGGAGGGCACCATTGGCCATGCTCTCTGGGGCACCGGCCATGCGCCCCTTCAGCAGTGGCACCACAGGACTCCAGCTGTGGAGAATTTTAGCTGCTAGCTGACATCTCTCAACTAAATATTTCTCAGGAATTCCCATCAGGTAAAGAGGGCTGCCTACCCAAGTTCAAGTCCATGCCGAAGACGCGCTATATCTACTCACCTGAAGGGTGAGGGCCTGAAGAAGCAGAATCTTTGCCTCAAGGCATGATATCTCTGAAGGCCAGCTCAGCTTCAGAGGACCACCTGGAACTGACTGAGCCTGTTGTCCCTGCCTCACCATTCAATTCCTTTCTCTGCCCAATCCTATGCCCTCTATTCCCCATAGCTATTGATCCCATGGTCACTCTCCAATCTAAATGTCCACGTGCAGGTACGTGTGCACTCAGAATCTGCTCCATGAGGAAACTGACCTAAGACAGGCACATCAGAAGACGGTGGAACAAAGGTTGAATCAGCCAACACTCAATGTTCTCCACAACTTTGAGTATGGAGCAATATAATTCACATGAGAAAAATCCCTAGGGTTCCCAGGGGGAGCCAATACATCTTTGCTTAACAATAATATAATACAGCTAACATAACTGAGCACTTACTATGTCTCCAGATGCTCTTCTAAGTTATTCATATAAAATAACTTACTGAATCTTTATTATAAGCTCATGAGGTACATACTATCATTATTCATTTTACAAATGAGGTAAATAAGGTACAAAGAAGTTAATATCAATGTTAGACTGTAATCAGAAGAGTGAGGATTTTAACCCACATAGACTAATTCCAGAGTCTAGTCTTGCCCACTTTTCTGTCTCAATATTACATTTGCAGCCAGTGAAATCCGTCACACACACACACAAAAAGTCTCTGCTTTGACATTTCAAAAATGTGATGGGATTAGGAAAAGGGAAGTGAGGGATCTTTATTATGGCCTGTGGTAGACTAAAAATGGCTCCTTTAAAATGCCCAAGTCTGAATCCCCAGACTTGTCATTATTATGTTACCTGGCCAGAGACTTTGCAGGTGTGGTTCAGTTAAGGGTGTCGAGGTGGGGAATTTCTCTTGGATTATCCAGGTGGGCCTTGAATGGAATCACAGGTGTCCTTAAAAGAGAAAGGGAGAGGGAGACACTCCTACAGAAAAGACAAAGATGATGTGGCAATGGAAGCAGAGAGTGGAATGATGCAGCCGTGGGCAGGGGCCACAGCAGCCACCGGAAGCTGGATGAAGCAGAGAAAGGGCTCCCCACTGGAGCCTTCGGGGAGGGACGAGCCCTGTGGACACCTTGACTTTAGCCCCATGAGTCTCATTGCAGACTATTCTTGGTCTTTTAGAGAATAGGTATATTTGTTTTGAGTCAGTAAATTTATGGTAACTTGTTTCAATGTTAACAAGAAACTAATACAGAGCCATAGAAAATTATAATATTGTTAGTATCACATGGATTATATGGAGAACTCAGTAGTATGCATCTATTGGAGAATTAAGAGTTAGTTCCGCTGATTGACTGCAGATTAATAGGAAGAATCTAACAAACTCTGGGTTTGGACTCCTTATCACTATCTACTTCATCTACATGAGACAATCACTAGGTGGGAAATGAGATTCAGGGATTTAATAAATTTGCACTTGTTATCAGTATTAATAGGGGAATTTTCTCTGTTCCAGATTTAATTTCTGGAAGTTATAAATTGCATATAGTTCAGGCCAACTAGTAAATGATGCATGATAAGATCCATACTTGAATTTCAGAGTGGCGTTCTCTGTGTTTCACCTAATAGGCAGCCTTTTACACCATCAAAACAGGAATAAATAAATAAATAAATAAACAAGAAGCAGAACTGAGACCCAGATGACACAGACAAGACCAGCTCCCATGTGATAACCAGCTCTTGTGGGGTGGGGGCCAGTGAAGGAAGGCCTGTCTCAAGGTCATCAGGACCTTGCTTTCGAAACAGAAAATGTCTCCTACACTAGGAGAGCCTGGTTCCCTCCATCCCTCCATTCTTAGTCCCTTAGTCTGCCTCCTTAAATCCTTTCTGGGAATACAGAGGATATACAGAAAAAAATATATAATGAATAGCTTTCTTTACCTTCAGTGCCTAGTTACAAACAGGTTTAGCAACAGCAATGGTGTGAGTCAGCAGGCAAGAGAAATGGACAGTTTCGGAGCAGTGTCAAATCCCCACCTCAAGGACAACTGTAAACTGGGAGGAGCTGTGGACCAGGAGATCTAGACCAGTGCTTCTCGAACTGCCTGTGGTGAAAGAACAGTTTTCTTCACAATTTCCAGTCCCTCGCTGCCTAACACTCTTCTAGAACACAATTAAAATGAATTACTAGAAAAGTGAAATGGAAAGAAGAGACGTACAAAATGCAAGCTCAAGTGATTGTACTCATTAGATACAACAAACAAATTACTCCTTCCAAATGCTGTTAAAGGTTCTGAAAGCTTACTCTTAATTTCCGTACTTAGTCTGTCACCAGTTGGTAACATGCTGTACAAGCTGTTTCAGGATGGGCGCTGGTCCACAGAACACACTCTGGAAGACCCTGGTTTGTACATCCAGCCTTTAAGTTGCACTTTTAAGTAAAGTTACCACTAGACTCAATGTGCAAGACAAAGTATACTTCTGGAGTTTTACACACAGTATTTTTTTACACACCCTAAATAAGGATGCTTGCTACTCCTAGAATTGTAAAATTACTCTGGCCTCATTCTTAAATTCAGAGCATCTTAAATGCCTTGGAATATAAGAATTGTAGAAGGTCAAAAATATTCTGATTGGGACAACTCAGAACTATAAGCTAAGGGAGAAATTTTGTGAAAAGCAAGTGGAACTGAATCTCTTGAGGACCTCCACACCAATGAAACTTAATTCTCCAATTATTTCACTAAGTACATTTAAAGAAAATATTCCTGAGAGTCACCTGCTTATAAGCTTGAATATAGCAGGGGTCCCATCCCAGCACCATGGAATGTGAATCCTTGGTAGTGAAACGTAGGAATTCACACTTTAAATTAAACAACCCATTTATTTTTTAAAAAACTACTGCACTTGTGTAAAAAAAAAAGCCTACTTGTAGCACAAACATATTCTCTTGCCTCTAATAAAATGCAATTAGATAAATTGTCTTTTCATTTTTACATTCTTTTAGAGCTTCATAACTTCATCAGATTAATGTTAGTGTGCACTTAGATCTGATGGTATTACGTCTCATCTTCTTTCAATTAAAGGGGTTTGCAATTTGAAGATAAACATCTTTTTGTTTTTGTCATCATTAATACAGAAATTGTTTGGCAGGAAAAATGCAAGATGCACATAGGGGAAGAGGTGTGATGGCTAGCTTTAAGGAAAATGACTCTTGTCCTAGAACAGCTATAAAGCACGTGGAATTCATTTAGTCCTGACTTAGATCACATGAATCTAGAAACTGAGTTATCAGCAACAAGCATTTACAGAGTGGCTGGTTCGAAGATGTGCTTTGATGGAAGCGTTAAAGTCATAGTCTGACTTACCCAACCTTTCTGAGCTCCTGTGATTCAAAGGGCAGCTTTATGTTGACATCAGAAATTCACAGGTCTCTTGACTCTGTTGGAAAATACTGAGGTGCTTGGGTTTTCGTTTGTACCTTTTTCTTGCATCAAAACAAAATGACTACTACGTAAGTGTAGTATCTTTCAGATCAACATGGCATGATTTTCAGGGAAGAAGCGGGACCAAGAAATAGAATAATTAAAGCACCCATGTTTTAAATGACAGTTGTGGACCCAATGTTTTATATAGAGTATTTTGTTTAATCCTCACAACTCTGCAAAGAGGATATTAGGATCCCCATTTTATAAAGAAGGGAATGGAGGATCAGTGTGGGTAAGGAAAAAACTGGAAATCCCACAGAAAGCAAGTGGCAGAGCCAGAACTGAACCAGCTTTACCTTCTGGGTCCATCACGCAGTGAGGGCTCCTAACCAAGATGGGGTTTACAAATACACCTGGACTCTGCTTGTTTGTACACGGATTTGAGAGTATATTGTTTACTTCCTGCTCTCTGTCTGAAATTATACTGCCTGGATATAAAAGAACTTAGATATAATCACAAGAGTTGAGGTTCCAGGAAAATCAACATAGTGGGTTTGTACAAAGGATCAGCCAACCCTCTGTGTCAGGCACCAGAGAGCACAATAAACATATCTGACATTCTACTACTTAGCCTGATTCTACACTATTAATTCCCTATGGTCCCCACTCATAGAAAGAACCCTACTAGAAAGAAGGCTTTCTAAGTCAATGAGGTTCAATTTTCCAGTTGAATCCTCTCTCTACCTCATGAGGCCAGATAAATCCTTGGATATAAGTCAGCAGCACTATCTCAAAACACAGAGCACTAGAGTCACGCAACAAGGGGTAACCTAATACCTTCTATGTTTCATTGAACACATTCAACCAAAGGCCTTGGGACAGGAAGTCAGTACATTCTTTGAGTAACAAGTGTATTGATAAGATAGTTCTCAGATATGTAAATCCTAAACTGCAGTTCAAACTTTACTCTGTCTTAGAGTCTGGTATTGGCTACTATACAAAGATATGCCTCTTGTCTCTCAGGGGCCAAGCAAGAGAAATGGAATGCCAGCACAGTGTGACTCCCTTTAGAGAAGATGTGGCAAGAAATACCTTCTTTAGGCCACAGGTAGTTCCAAACATTTTACTAGTAAATATCACTTCTCTTGGTTTCCCTCATAAAACAAAAAAGTCCACCAAACTGCATTTAATAAGCCAGTTTTCAGTTCCCTATGACTAAGGTATGACAGCCAATCAGAGCTTCTGAGCAGAATTAAAGAAATATGCTTTGTTGATCTAGTTTTGACCAGAGTAAAGATCTGTTTCTATAAATAGCCTTCATGCCTGGAAACAAACGTTTTTACTATTGGTTTCCTTAGAAAAGAGGTGTGACTGTCCACCCCTAACACCCCATCACCATCTATTATCTACCTCAAAGATGCAGGGGAAACAGGACCACAGAATGAATCCTTATGTTTCCTATAATCTGTCCCTCTTTCCCTTGCAGAATAGGAAGCCCAGAAAAAGACTAATTTATGCTCCAATGCTATAGTTTTCTTCAGGTAGGACATCTTATGTAGTTTTTACTATTTTTCAATGAGCTCTGGGGGCTTTTTTCTTTAGGAAAGTAATACACAACACAACATGGTGTCCTGGCTTAGATTCTGTGATAGATGATAGACTAAGAGTATGAGTTGATAAACTGATGAAGTCCAAACAGAGCTCACAGTTTAGTTAATGGTAATGTACAAGTGCTAACATTTTAATTTTAACAATTATACCAGATCTGTATAATATGTTAACATTAAGAGAAACTGAGTAAGGCTATTTGGGAGCTCTATTTGCAACTTTTCTGTAAATCTAAAATGATTCCAACATACAAAGTATTTTTTAATACATAGTTATTTTGATGTAGTTACATTTGTTTATTTTTTTCTTTTATTTTCTTTGCCTGGGGAGATATATTTGATAAAATATTCTATGAGCAATGTCCGAGACTTTGCTGCCTATGTTTTCTTATGCAATTTTTGTGGCTCTGGGTCTAACATTTAAGTCTTTGATCCATTTTGAATTTATTCTTGTGTGTTGTGTAAGAAGGTGGTCTAGTTTCATTTTCCTGCATGTATCTGTCCAATTTTCCCATTTGTTGAATAAACTATCATTTACTGGTAGTTTACACCAATTTATTGAACACCATTTATTGAATAAACTACCTTTTGCCCATGGTATGTGCTTGCTCTTTCTGTTGAGTATTAATTGATTATAAAGATGTGATTTTATTTCTGGCCTCTCTATTCTGTTCCACTGATCTATGTGTCTGTTTTTATGTCAGTACCATACCGTTTTGATTACTATTGCCTTGTAGTATAGTTTGTTATTAGGTAGTGTGGTTCCTCCCACTTTGTTCTTCTTTCTCAAGATTGCTGTTGTTATGTGGGGCCTTTTGTGGTTCCATATAAATTTTTGTAATATTTGTTCTAGTTCTGTGAAATACATCATTGGAATCTTGATAGGAATTGCATTGAATCTATAGATTGCTTTGGGTAGTGTGGATATTTTAATGGTGTTAATTCTTCCTATCTGTGAACATGTCATGTGCTCCCACTTATCTGTATCTTCTTCAGTTTCTTCAGTGTCTTATAATTTTCCAAGTAGAGGTCTCTTACATCCTTGGTTAGGTTTATTCTTAGGGTTGTGAATTGGATTATTTTCTTAATGTCCTTTTCTGTTGCTATTTGCACAGCAAAGGAAATCATCAACAAAATAAAAAGACAACCCACAGAATGGGAGAACATATCCACCAATACATCTAATAAGGGGTTAATATCCAAAATTTATAAAGAACTTACAAAACTCAACATCAAAAAAACAAACAACCCAATTAAATAATGGGCAAAGGACCTGAAGAGACACTTATCAAAAGAGGACATACAGATGGCCAACAGACATATGAAAAGATTCTCCACATCACTAATCATCAGAGGAATGCAAATTAAAACCATAATGAGATATCGACTCACACCTGTCAGAAGAGCTGTCATCAATAAATCAACAAACAAGTGCTGGCGAGGA
Source organism: Glossophaga mutica (assembly GCA_039655065.1). Taxonomy (NCBI): domain Eukaryota; kingdom Metazoa; phylum Chordata; class Mammalia; order Chiroptera; family Phyllostomidae; genus Glossophaga; species Glossophaga mutica. Next base: position 61,802,642 of record CM077311.1, read on the forward strand.
TGTGGGGAAAGGGGAAGTCTTTTGTACTGTTGGTGGAATGCATATTGGTGCAGCCACTGTGGAACACAGTATGGAGTTACCTCAAAAAATTGAAAGTGGATCTGCCTTTCAACCCAGCTATCCTACTTCTGGGAATATATCCAAAGGAACCCAAAACCCTAATTTGGAAGGACATAAGAACCCCTATGTAATCTGGGGGAAGATGGCGGCGTGGTAGGAGGGAGCAGACCCTATTCCCCCTCTACACACGGGAGAAAAACCAGACCAATCTTTGAAAGACCAGAAAAGACAAGGAACAGTAACACAGCATATTGGAGAATAAGAGGTCGGAAATTGTAGCGGACACTGAAAAACAAGCGGTAAGGAGAGCTCTTCGGAACAATAAGAGCCCAGGGTTACAGCACGCAGAGAGCGGGGCGGCTGAGGCTCCGGCCTGGCGCTCCACCAAGCCTGCCCCAGGGCCCTGGGGAGGTAGCTGGGTCAGCCGCTGAACCGGCTGGGAGATCTCAGGGGCCACCGCAGGACTGAGGTGGAGCGAAAGTGGGTGCCCCTCACCAGGTCACTGCACGACTTTGAACCAAGTTTTCGTGGTCGCCGGGCGACTACGAAAGCAGAGGCCCCCCAACAGAGACAGAGGCGCGGGCGAAGTGAGACATCTGCATGAAAATAGACACCCTCAGGGGACCGCACACGGTCGCGGGCTAGTGGACACTCGTGAAAACATAGGCGCAGGCCGCTGGAGACAGCTGTGGAGCCAGAGGTGCCAGTTCACGGGCGGGTGCTCAAACGCGGACAGCTCAGGCCCAAGGTGCAGGCGCCGGATAGCAGCTGGAACGCAGGCCCCTCTCAGAAACAAAGGCAGGCAGCTGTGCCCCGAACACTGAAAGCCTCCCAGGGACAAAGGCAGGCGGCTGTGCACGTCTGGAGAACCTAACACACACCCATAAACTCGGTGAAGTGCGCACACACAAGGAAGCTCAGATCACATGCTGGAAACCCTGTGGGGAGAGGCTCCCACTAACGCTGGGATACATAGCACAATGAGGACTGAGTTCTGAACACAGAGAAAAGCAGTAAGATCACCCCTCGGCCATTGCAGCCAGCAAGACCTGAAAAACAGGCTGGCAAGTTTGAAAACAACAAGAGGGTGTTTTTTTTTGTTTTGTTTTGTTTTGTTTTTTCATTTTTTTCATTTTATTTTTTTAATATATTTTTATTTTTTTTTAAATATTTTGTTGTGCTTTGCTTGTTCCTTTTTTCCCCCCCTCTCTGGCTGCTTATATTTGTGTGGGGGTGTCTGTGTGCGTGTCTCTTTTTTGTTTTGCCAGTTTGTTAGTGTCTTTTTGTTTGTAAGCCTGTCTATCTATATGAGTTTTTAACTACTCCTTCTTCATTGTTTATATCTTCTTCTTTACTCCCCAACTCCTTTTGCCTCCCTTGAATTCCTTCTTCTCTTATCCCCTCTTACTTTCTTTTCAATTTTATCTCTTCTACCTTCCTCTTGTTTCCTCTTTCTTCTTTTTTTCATTTTCCCCCTCTTCTTTTTGTTTTAAAGATTTTTTTTTTCCTTTTAGATTTTATTTATTTATCTTTAGAGGGGAAGGGAAGGAGAGAGGGAGAGAAACATCAATGTGCGGTTGCCTCTTGTATGTCCCCTGACGGGAACTGGCCTGGCAACCCAGGCATGTGCCCTGACTGGGAATCGAACCGCGATCCTTCGGTTCGCAGGCCCGCGCTCAATCCACTGAGCTACACCAGCCAGGGCTCCCCCTCTTCTTTTTGTAAATACCCACGAGTGAGACAAAACAAACAAACAAGCAAGCCTGAAACTGTGGGGGAAAAAACAAAAACAAAAACAAAAACAAAAACCAGAGTTGGCCCCCAAAAGAGGGTATTCCAGCTGATGAGACAGTGAAAGCGGTGAACAACAGTATATCCGAAGGAGAATCCACCACTGAATCTCACAGATATTCTACCACAGAAGGTCATACCACAAACCCAGGAAGCCAGAACAGATCAATTTAAGAAGCTGAGGCTAACAACAAGAGTCTTACAAACAATGGGAAGACAAAAGAACAATCCCCAAACGAAAGGAAAGGAGGAAGCTCAAGAAAGAATGCTAAATGAAACAGAGGCAACTCAACTATCAGATATCGAGTTCAAAGCAATGGTGGTCAGGAAGCTCAATGAGCTCTCAATGAGCTACCATAAACTACAGGGAAGTTATGATGAACTCACGGCAAACTATATCCACATGAAAAAGGAAATAGAAACTATCAACAAGGGCCAAGAGGAAATGAAGAACACAATCTCTGAACTGAAGAACACAGTAGAAGGAATGAAAAGCAGAATCGATGAAGCAGAAGATCGGATCAGCGAGTTGGAGGACAAAATAGAAAAAAACACTCAGAATGAGCAAGATAAGGAAAAGAGGCTTAGAAAGAATGAAGAGGGTTTAAGAGAAATGCAAGACAACATGAAACAGAATAATATTTGTATAATAGGGATACCAGAAGGAGAAGAACAAGAACAAGGGATAGAAAACCTGTTTGAAAAAGTAATGATGGAAAACTTCCCTCATTTGGTGAGAGAAAAAGCCACACAAATCCAGGAAACACAGAGAGTCCCAATCAAAAGGAACCCAAACAGGCCCACTTCAAGACACATCATAATTAAAATGGCAAAATTCCAAGACAAAGAGAGACTCTTAAAGGCAGCAAAGGAGAAAAAGGAAGTAACATACAAGGGGGCCCCAATTAGGTTAGCATCTGACTTCTCAATGGAAACGCTCCAAGCCAGAAGAGAATGGTAAGAAATATGCCAAGCAATGAGAACCAAAGGCCTGCAACCCAGACTACTTTACCCAGCAAGGCTTTCAATCAAGATAGAGGGCCAAATAAGGAGCTTCCCAAACAAAAGAAGTCTAAAAGAATACACCTCTACCAAACCAATGCTGCAAGAGATACTAAAGGGACTGCTTTAAGGGAAGAAAGGAAAAGACAGAGAGAGAAAGAGAGAGAGGAACACAGGTACGAAAATGGAAATGAATAATTACCTATCAATAATAACCTTAAATGTAAATGGATTAAATGCTCCAATCAAAAGACATAGAATAGCTGAATGGATAAGAAAGCATGACCCACACATATGCTGCCTACAAGAAACCCACCTCAGGACAAAAGACATACACAGGCTCAAAGTGAAGGGCTGGAAACAAATTTTCCAAGCAAATGGTCAGGAAAAAAAAGCTGGGGTAGCAATACTCATATCAGACAAAATAGACTTCAAAAGAAGGGCCATAAAGAGAGACCCAGAAGGTCACTTCATAATACTCAAGGGAAGAATCCACCAAGAAGACATAAATATTGTAAATATATATGCACCCAACGGAGGAGCACCTAAATACATCAAGAAAATTTTAGAGGACTTCAAGAAAGATATAGACAGCAACACAATTATAGTAGGAGATTTTAACACGCCACTGTCAAAAATGGACAGATCTTCCAAACAAAATGTCAACAAAAATATTGTGGCATCGAACAACACCCTAGAGGAAATGGACTTAACTGATATATATAGAGCCCTTCATCCCAAAGAAGCTAAATACACTTTCTTTTCAAATGCACATGGAACATTTTCAAAGATAGACCACATGATAGGACACAAAACAAGCCTCAACAAATTCAAGAAAATTGAAATCATACCAAGCATTTTCTCTGACCACAAGGGACTGAAACTAGAAACCAACCCCAAGGAGAAAAACCCAAAACCCTCAAAATCATGAAGATTGAATAACATGCTATTAAACAATGAATGGGTCAAGAATGAAATTAGGGAGGAAATCAAAAAGTTTCTGGAAAAAAACGATAATGAACTCACATCGACCCAAAACTTATGGGACACAGCAAAGGCAGTCCTCAGAGGGAAGCTTATAGCGATACATGCCTATCTAAAAAAGACAGAAACATCTCAAACAAACAACCTAACCCTACGCCTACAAGAACTCGAGGAACAACAACAAAGACAGCCCAGAGCAAGTAGAAGGAAAGAAATAACCAAGATCAGAGCAGAATTAAATGACATAGAGACTAAAAGCACAATCCTAAAGATCAATGAATCCAGGAGTTGGTTCTTTAAAAAGATCAACAAAATCGACAAGCCTTTAAGCAGGCTCTTCAAGAAAAAAAGAGAGAGGACTCAAATAAACACAATCAGAAATGAAAGAGGAGAGATTACAATCGACACCGCAGAAATACAAAGGATTGTAAGAAATTACTACGAAGAACTGTATGCCAAGAAATTTGAAAACCTAGGTGAAATGGACAGGTTTCTAGAAAAATATAATCTTCCAAAACTCAATGAAGAAGAAACAGAAAGCCTGAACAGACCAATAACAGCTGGTGAAATTGAATCAGTAATCAAAACTCTCCCGATGCACAAAAGCCCTGGACCAGATGGCTTCACAGGAGAATTCTACAAAACATTTAAGGAAGAGCTAACCCCTATCCTTCACAGACTATTCCAAAAAATTCAAAAAGATGGAAGACTCCCAAACTCTTTTTATGAAGCCAGCATCCTCCTAATCCCAAAACCAGATAAAGACACAACAAAGAAGGAGAACTCCAGGCCAATATCGCTGATGAACATAGATGCTAAAATCCTCAACAAAATATTGGCAAACCGCATCCAACAACACATTAAAAAGATCATATACCACGACCAAGTGGGATTCATCCCAGGGATGCAAGGATGGTTCAACATTCGCAAATCAGTAAATGTAATTCATCACATAAACAAAAGCAAAGACAAAAATCACATGATCATATCAATAGATGCGGAAAAAGCATTTGATAAGGTACAGCACCCATTTATGATAAAAACACTCAGCAAAGTGGGAATAGAGGGAGCATTTCTCAACATAATAAAGGCTATATATGAGAAACCTACAGCCAGCATCATACTCAATGGGCAAAGACTAAATTCTTTTCCACTAAAATCAGGAACAAGACAAGGCTGTCCACTCTCTCCACTTCTATTCAACATAGTATTGGAAGTATTAGCCACAGCGATTAGACAAGAAAAGGAAATAAAAGGCATCCAACTTGGAAAGGAGGAAACAAAACTATCATTGTTTGCAGATGACATGATAGTATACATAGAAAATCCTATAGTCTTGGCCAAAAAACTGCTCGACCTAATAAATGAATTTAGCCAAACAGCTGGATACAAAGTCAATATCCAGAAATCAAAGGCATTTTTGTATACCAACAATGAAACAACAGAAGCAGAAATCAAGAAAAAAATACCATTTGATATAGCAAAAAGAAAAATAAAGTACCTAGGAATTAACCTAACCAAGGAGGTAAAAGACCTGTATGCAGAAAACTACACAACACTGAAAAAGGAAATCAAGGAAGACACAAATAAATGGAAACACATACCGTGTTCATGGATCGGAAGAATTAACATCATCAAAATGTCCATACTTCCCAAAGCAATCTACAGATTCAATGCAATACCTATTAAAGTACCAATGGCATATTTCACAGATATAGAACAAACTCTTCAAAAATTTATATGGAACCATAAACGACCCAGAATAGCGGCAGCAATCTTGAGAAAGAAGAGCAAAGCAGGAGGGATCACAATACCTGATACCAAAATGTATTACAAGGCCACTGTAATCAAAACAGCCTGGTACTGGCATAAAAACAGGCACGTGGACCAGTGGAGTAGAATAGAGAGCCCAGAAATAAACCCTAGTCTCTATAGTCAATTAATATTCGACAAAGGGGGCAGCAACATAAAATGGAGTAAAAACAGCCTCTTCAACAAGTGGTGTTGGGAGAACTGGACAGCTTCGTGCAAGAAAATGAAACTCGAGCACCAACTTACACCATACACAAAAATAAATTCAAGGTGGATAAAAGACTTAAACATAAGCCGTAACACCATTAAAGTCCTAGAAGAGAACATAGGCAGGAAAATCTCAGATATTACACGCAGCAACATTTTTACTGATATGTCCCCTAAAGCAAGGGACATAAAGGAAAGAATAAACAAATGGGATCTCATCAAAATAAAAAGCTTCTGCATGGCCAAGGAAAACAGTATTAAAATAAAAAGAGAACCGACTCTGTGGGAAAACATATTTGCCAATGATATCTCAGATAAGGGTTTAATCTCCAAAATATACAAAGAACTTACACGACTCTACTCTAAGAAGACAAGCAACCCAATTAAAAAATGGGCAAAGGACTTGGGCAGACACCTCTCCAAGGAGGACATACAGAGGATCCAGAGACTCATGAAAAGATGCTCAATATCGCTAGCTATCAGAGAGATGCAAATTAAAACTACAATGAGATACCACTTGACACCAGTCAGAATGGCCTTCATAAACAAAGCAACAAATAGCAAGTGTTGGAGAGGTTGTGGAGAAAAGGGGACACTACTGCACTGCTGGTGGGAGTGCAGACTGGTACAACCACTATGGAAAACAGTGTGGAATTTTTCTAAAAAAACTAAAAATGGATATACCTTTTGACCCAGCAATTCCACTGCTAGGACTATATCCTAAGAACCCTGAAACACCAATCCAAAAGAATCTATGCACCCCTATGTTTATAGCAGCACAATTTACAATAGCTAAGTGTTGAAAGCAATCTAAATGCCCATCAGTAAATGAATGGATCAAAAAACTGTGGTACATTTACACAATGGAATTCTATGCAGCAGAAAGAAAGAAGGAGCTCCTACCCTTTGCCACAGCATGGATGGAACTGGAGAGCATCATGCTAAGTGAAATAAGCCAGACAGTGAAAGATAAATACCATATGATCTCACCTTTAACAGGAAGCTAATCAACAAAACAAACAAACAAGCATAATATAACCAAAGACATGGAAATTGGGAACATGCTGAAAGTCACCAGAGGGGAGAGGGGAGGGAATTTCAGGGGAAAAGGGGAAGGATTTACAGGAACAAGTATAAAGGACACATGGACAAAAACTATGGGGGGGGTGGAAATGGGAGGGAGGTGGGTAGGGCTGGGGTGGCGGGTTCGGGTGAGAATAAAAGACAGAAAACTGTACAAGATCAACAATGAAAATAAAAATTAAAAAAAAAAAAAAAGAACTCCTATGTTCATTGCAGTATTATTTACAATCACCAAAATATGAAAGAGGTCCAAGTGTCCATCAGTGGATGAGTGGATAATACAACTATTGGACATTTACATGGAATATTACTCAGCTGTAAAAAAGAAGAAAATTTTACCCTTTGCAACAATATGGATGGACTTAGAGAACATTATGCTAAGTGAAATAAGCCAGTGAGGGAAAGACAAATACCATATGATTTCACTCATATGTGCAATCTAACAAACAAACTGAACTAACAAGGAGAATGGGGACAGACTCATAGATGGAGAGCAGATGACAGCTAGTGGTGGGGGAGGTTAGGGGTGGAGGAATTGAGTAAAAAGGAGTAAGGACTCATGGACGTGGACAACAATGTGGTGATTGCTGGGGAGAGGGGAATAAAAGGGGGCTAAATGGTAATAAAAATATATAATAAAGATTAAATTTAAAATGAAATATATAGGGAGGCAGCCCTGAGACCAGGACAGAGGCGACCCGGCGACCGGAGGCGGCTCTGCAACCGACCGGAAACGGCTCTGCGACCGGAGCTAGCGCTGCCACCCACCGCAGGTGGCCCTGGGTCCTGAGAGAGTTCTGCAACCAACCGGAGGTGGCCCTGCGACCTAAGGCGGCTCTGCCACCGGGTTGGAAGCGGCCCTGCGGCCAGAGGCGACCCTGCAACTAGACAAGGAAACTCTGTGGAAGACCCGGAGCTCACATCTGTGATCCTGGGGTGAGTGCGCGCAACTCTGGAAACTCGTGGAGCGCACGCCCATAGTCTCGGGTGGGCACTCACACCCTGTAGGAGACCTAGAGCTCACAGCAATAGACTCCGGGAGGGATGGATCTGTAAGAGATTCCAGCTGAAACCCATAAACTCAGGAAAGCGCGCCCCCTGCAGGAGGCTCAGAAATCACACCCAAGGCCCTGCATGGAGAGAGCGCCATTAGCCCTGGGGACAGTGCGTGGCTGGCACTGAGGACAGTAGCCCAAAGCAGACTGAGTGAGGAACAGGGAGAAAAGCGGTACCAGTCACCTCGCAACCTGCTACAGCCAGCAAGTCCAGAAAATCCAGTTTGGCCTGTGTGAAAATAGCAAGAGATTTTTCTTCTTCTTCTTCTTCTTTTTTTTTGGTTTTTGGGTGTTTTGTTTCATTTTGTTTTGTGGGTTTTTTTGATAGTTGTTTTTTGTCTGTTTAGTTGGGTTTTTTGTTTGTTTGTTTGTTTTGGTTTGTTTTTCATTTTTGTGTGTTTTTTTGTTTTGTTTTGATTATATATTTTTTATTTTTTATTACTTCTACCTTTTTTATCCCTCAATTCCTTTTGCTTCTCTTTACTTCTTTCTGGCTTTATTCCTTCTTCCTTTCTTTTCAATTCTATCTCTCCTTCCTTCCTCTTTTTCTCTCTTCTTTTTTCATTTTATTCTTTTCTCTTTTTAAATACCCACGAGTGAGGCAAAAAAAATCCTAGAATTGTGAAAAAAACAGAGTTGGGCCAAAAGAGGGGGTATTCCCACAGCTGAGACAGTGGAAGCTGTGAACCCGAAGATACCTGAAGGAGACTACACCACTGAATCTCACAGGTATTCCACCACAGAAGTTCACACCATAAACCCGGGTAGCCAGAACAGATCAACTGAAGAAGCTGAGGTTTACAAGAAGAGTCTCACCAACAATGAGAAGACAAAGAAACAATCCCCAAATGAAAGAAAAGGTGGAAGCCCCAGAAAGAATGCTAAATGAAACAGAGGCAACTCAACTATCAGAGAAGGAGTTCAAAGAAATGGTTGTCAGGAAGCTCCATGAGCTCTCATTGAGCTACCAGAAACTACAGGGAAGCTACGATGAACTCACTGCAAACTATATCAACATGAAAAAGGAAATAGAAACTTACCAAAAAGGGCCAAGAGGAAATGAAGAATACAATTTGTGAGCTGAAGAACACAGTAGAAGGAATGAAAAGCAGAATCGATGAAGCAGTAGATCGGATCAGTGAGTTGGAGGACAAAGTAGAAAAAAGCAGCCAGATAGAGCAAGAAAAGGAAAAGAGGCTCAGAAAGAATGAAGAGGGGTTAAGAGAAATGCAAGACAACATGAAACGTAATAATATCCGTATAATAGGAATACCAGAAGGAGAAGAAGAAGAGCAAGGGCTAGAAAACCTATTTGAAAAAGTAATGATGGAAAACTTCCCTAATTTGGTGAGAGAAAAAGTCACACAAATCCAGGAAACACAGAGAATCCCTATCAAGAGGAACCCAAACAGGCCCACTTCAAGACACATCATTAAAATGGCAAACTTCCAAGACAAAGAGAGAATCTTAAAGGCAGCAAGGGAGAAAAAGGAAGTAACATACAAGGGAGCCCCCATAAGGTTAGCAACTGACTTCTCAATGGAAACGCTCCAAGCCAGAAGACAATGGCAAGAAATATTCCAAGTAATGAGAACCAAAGACCTACAACCAAGACTACTTTATCCAGCAAGGCTTTCAATCAAGATAGAAGGACAAATAAGGAGCTTCCCAGACAAAAGAAGTCTAAAAGAATACACCTCTACCAAACCAGTACTAAAGGAACTGCTTTAAGGAAAGAAAGGAAAAGAGAGAGAGAGGAACACAGGTACGAAAATGGCAATGAATCAGTACCTATCAATAGTAACCTTAAATGTAAATGGATTAAATGCTCCAATCAAAAGACATAGAATAGCTGAATGGATAAGAAAGCATGACCCACACATATGCTGCCTACAAGAGACCCACCTCAGGACAAAAGACCTACACAGACTCAAAGTGAAAGGCTGGAAACAAATTTTCCAAGCAAATGGACAGGAAAAAAAGGCCGGGGTAGCAATACTCATATCAGACAAAATAGACTTCAAAAGAAGGGCCATAAAGAGAGACCCAGAAGGTCACTTCATAATACTCAAGGGAAGAATCCACCAAGAAGACATAAACATTGTAAATATATATGCACCCAACATAGGAGCACCTAAATACATCAAGAAAATCTTAGAGGACTTCAAGAAAGATATAGACAGCAACACAATTATAGTAGGAGATTTTAACACCCCACTGTCAAAAATGGACAGATCTTCCAAACAAAATATCAACAAAGATATTGTGGCATTGAACAGTACTCTAGACGAATTGGACTTAACTGATATATATAGAGCCCTTTATCCCAACGAAACTAAATACACATTTTTTTTCAAACACACATGGAACATTTTCAAAGATAGACCACATGATAGGACACAAAAGAAGCCTCAACAAATTCAAGAAAATTGAAATCATACCAAGCATTTTCTCCGATCACAAGGGACTAAAACTAGAAACCGACTTGATGGGGAAAATCCCCAAACCCTCAAAATCATGGAGATTGAATAGCATGCTATTAAACAATGAATGGGTAAAGAATGAAATTAAGGAGGAAATCAAAAAGTTTCTGGAAACAAATGAAAATGAACTCACAACAACCCAAAACTTATGGGACACAATGAAGGCAGTGCTAGAGGGAAGTTCATAGCAATACAGGCCTACCTAAAGAAGACAGAACCATTTCTAACAAACGACTTAACCCTACGCCTACAAGAACTCGAGGAACAACAACAAAGACAGCCCAGGGCAAGTAGAAGGAAGGAAATAACCAAGATCAGAGCAGAATTAAATGACATACAGACTAAAAGCACAATCCTAAGGATCAATGAATCCAGGAGCTGGTTTTTTGAAAAGATAAACAAAATCGACAAGCCTTTAAGCAGGCTCTTCAAGAAAAAAAGAGAGAGGACTCAAATAAACACAATCAGAAATGAAAGAGGAGAGATTACGACTGACACCGCAGAAATACAAAGGATTGTAAGAAATTACTACGAAGAACTGTATGCCAAGAAATTTGAAAACCTAGGTGAAATGGACAAGTTTCTAGAAAAATATAATCTTCCAAAACTCAATAAAGAAGAAACAGAAAGCCTGAACAGACCAATAACAGCAGGTGAAATTGAAGGAGTAATCAAAACACTCCCAGCACACAAAAGCCCTGGACCAGATGGTTTCACAGGAGAATTCTACAAAACATTTAAGGAAGAGCTAACCCCTATCCTTCACAGACTATTCCAAAAAATCCAAAATGATGGAAGACTCCCAAACTCTTTTTATGAAGCCAGCATCATCCTAATCCCAAAACCAGATAAAGACATAACAAAGAAAGAAAACTTCAGGCCAATATCACTGATGAACATAGACGCTAAAATCCTCAACAAAATATTCCTCAACAAAATATTGGCAAACCGCATCCAACAATACATTAAAAAGATCATACACCATGACCAAGTGGGATTTATCCCAGGGATGCAAGGATGGTTCAACATTCGCAAATCAGTAAATGTAATACATCACATAAACAAAAGCAAAGACAAAAATCACATGATCATATCAATAGATGTAGAAAAAGCTTTTGATAAAGTACAACACCCATTTATGATAAAAACACTGAGCAAAGTGGGAATAGAGGGAGCATTCCTCAACAGAATAAAGGCCATATATGAGAGACCTACAGCCAACATCATACTCAATGGGCAAAAACTGAAATCTTTCCCACTAAGATCAGGAACAAGACAAGGCTGTCCACTTTCACCACTTCTATTCAATATAGTATTGGAAGTCTTAGCCACAGCAATTAGACAAGAAAAGGAAATAAAAGGCATCCAAATTGGAAAGGAGGAAACAAAACTATCATTGTTTGCAGATGACATGATAGTGTATATAGAAAATCCTATAGACTCGGCCAAAAAGCTGCTCGACATAATAAATGAATTTGGCCAAACAGCCAGATACAAAGTCAATATCCAAGGAAAAAATCCCATTCGATATAGCAAAAAGAAAAATAAAATACCTAGGAATAAACCTAACCAAGGAGGTAAAAGACCTGTATGCAGAAAACTACATAACACTGAAGAAAGAAATCAAGGAAGACACAAACAAATGGAAGCATATACCATGTTCATGGATCGGAAGAATTAATATCATCAAAATGTCCATATTACCCAAAGCAATTTACAGATTCAATGCAATACCTATTAAAGTTCCAGTGGCATATTTCACAGACATAGAACAAACACTTCAAAAATTTATATGGAATCATAAACGACCCCGGATAGCAGCAGCAATTTTGAGAAAGAAGAGCAAAGTAGGAGGGATCACAATACCTGATACCAAACTGTATTACAAAGCCCCTGTAATCAAAACAGCCTGGTACTGACACAAGAACAGACACATGGACCAGTGGAACAGAGAGCCCAGAAATAAACCCAAGTCTCTACAGTCAATTAATATTCGACAAAGGGGGCAGCAACATAAAATGGAGCAAAAATAGCCTCTTCAACAAGTGGTGCTGGGAGAACTGGACAGCTACATGCAGAAAAATGAAACTCGAGCACCAACTTACACCATACACAAAAATAAATCCAAGGTGGATAAAAGATTTAAATAGAAGCCATGACACCATTAAAAGTCTAGAGGATAACATAGGCAGGAAAATCTCAGATATTTCACACAGCAATATTTTCACTGATACGTCCCCTAGAGCAAGGGACATAAAGGAAAGAATAAACAAATGGGATCTCATCAAAATAAAAAGCTTCTGCACAGCTAAAGAAAACAGTATTAAAATAAAAAGAGAACCAACTGTATGGGAAAACATATTTGACAATGATACCTCAGACAAGGGATTAATCTCCAAAATATATAAAGAACTTACATGACTCCACTCTAAGAAGACAAGCAACCCAATTAAAAAATGGGCAAAGGATTTGAACAGACACTTCTCCAAGGAGGACATACAGAGAATCCAGAGACACATGAAAAGATGCTCGATATCTCTAGCTATCAGAGAGATGCAAATTAAAACTACAATGAGATACCACTTGACACCAGTCAGAATGGCCTTCATAAACAAAGCAACAAATAGCAAGTGTTGGAGAGGTTGTGGAGAAAAGGGGACCCTAGTGCACTGTTGGTGGGAGTGCAGATTGGTACAACCACTATGGAAAACAGTATGGAATTTTCTAAGAAAACTAAAAATGGACATACCTTTTGACCCAGCAATTCCACTGCTTGGATTATATCCTAAGAACCCTGAAACACCAATCCAAAAGAATCTATGCACCCCTATGTTTATAGCAGCACAATTTACAATAGCCAAGTGCTGGAAGCAACCTAGATGCCCATCAGTTAATGAATGGATCAAAAAACTGTGGTATATTTACACAATGGAATTCTATGCAGCAGAAAGAAAGAAGGAGCTCCTACCCTTTGCGACAGCATGGAAGGAATTGGAGAGTATCATGCTAAGCGAAATAAGCCAGGCAGTGAAAGACAAATACCATATGATCTCACCTTTAACAGGAAGCTAATCAACAAAACAAACAAACAAACATAATATAAACAAAGACACTGAATTTGAGAACAGGCTGACAGTGACCAATGGGGAGAGGGGAGGGAATTTCAGGGGAAAAGGGGAAGGGTTTAGAGCAACAAGTATAAAGGAGTCATGGACAAAAACTATGGGGGGTGGAAATGGGAGGAAGGTGGGGAGGGCTGGGGTGGTGGGCTGGGGTAAGGTAAAAGACAGAAAGCTGTACAATATCAACAATTAAAAAATACCGATTAAGGACTTCCGGCCAAGATGAAGGCGTAGGCGGACACACTGTGCCTCCTCTCACAACCAAAATTAAGGACAACAAATATTTAGAAACAAGAAAACAACCAGAACTTATAGAAAATTGAACTGTACAGAAGTCCAACAACCATTCATCCAGACCGGTAAGAGGGGCGTAGTCTCGGTAGGAAAAAAAGGAAGTGCGGACCCAGGAATGCAAGTAGCAGAGGCTCCCAGTTCCCAGGTGCACGGGCGGCAGCTGGCAGACCCCGGGCACAGGGGGGCAACTGTGCAGACCCAGTGAGGACGCACAAGGCGGCTGGCTGACCAGGGGTTCCACATTCGCACGTGCAGATGGTCCAGGCAGAGGGGAAGTGGCGGAAGGGACTGAATCCAGGAGAGAGCGGAGCAGGCGCCATTGTTCCCTCTCAGACCCCACCCCCACATACAGCGTCACAACCCAGCGACTGGGCTGCCCCACACTGGGGAGCGCCTGAGGCTCCACCCCTCACTACGTAACAGCACACGTGCATGCGCAGATAATCCAGGTGAAGGGGAAGCAGCGTAAGAGACCGGAGTCCAGAAGAGAGCGGAACAGGTGCCATTCTTCCCTCTCGGACCCCGCCCCCACCTAAAGCGCCACAACCCAGCGACTGGCCTGCCACGCCCTGAGGAACACCTAAGACTCCACCCCTCCTACGTAATAGCTGCGACCAGACTAAAACCAAACCAAAACAAAACAAAAAACCCCACCAAAAATGGCTCAAACCGGAGAAGAAATGAAAATCCCGGAGTCAATTCCTCTAAGCAACGAAGAGATAGCCAACCTATCAGATGCACAGTTCAAAGCACTGGTCATCAAAATGCTCACAGAATTGGTTGATTTTGCTCATAAATTAGATGAGAAAATGCAGGCTACAATACGTGAAATGAAGGAAGATGCATGGGGAACCGATAGAGATGGAACAAAACTGGGACTCAAATCAATGGAGTGGACCAGAAGGAAGAAATTAACAACCAAACAGAAAACGAGGAAGAAACGAGAATTCAAAAAAATGAGGAGAGGCTTAGGAACCTCCAGGGCATCTTGAAATGCTCGAACATCCGAATTATAGGGGTCCCAGAAGGGGAAGAAGAGCAACAAGTAGAAAACTTATTTGAACAAATAATAAAGGAGAACTTCCCCAATATAGCAAAGGAAATAGACTACCCGGACGTCCAGGAAGCTCAGAGAGTCCCAAAGAATTTGGGCCCAAGGAGGAACACATCAAGGCACATCGTAATTACATTAGCCAAGATTAAAATGAAGCAGAGAATTCTAGAAGCAGCAAGGGATAAGGGGACAGTCACCTACAAAGGAGTTCCCATCAGCTGATTTCTCAAAAGAGACCTTACAGGCAAGAAGGGGCTGGAAAGAAATATTTGAAATCTTGAAAAGCAGGGACCTACATCCAAAATTGCTCTTTCCAGCAAAGCTGTCATTTAGAATGGAAGGACAGATAAAGCGCTTCTCAGATAAGGTCAAGTTCAAGGAGTTCATCATCACCAAGCTCTTATTATATGAAATGTTAAAGGGACTTATCTAAGAAAATGAAGATCAAAAATATGACAGTGAAAAGACAGCAAACTCACAGCTATTAAGAACCACACCTAAAACAAAAGCAAACTAAGCAAGCAGCTAGAACAGGAACAGAACCACAGAAATGGAGATCATATGGAGGGTTAGCAACAGGGGCGTGGGAGGAGGGGGGGGAAGGTACAGAGAATGAGTAGCATAGATAGTGGGTAGAAAATAGACAGGGGCAGGGTAAGAATAGTATGGGAAATGTAGAAGCTAAAGAACTTATGACACAAGGACATGAACTAAAGGGGGGAATGTGGGCGGGAGAGGGTGTGCAGGGTGGGGGGAATGATGGGGGAGAAACGGGACAACTGCAATAGCATAATCAATAAAATATATTTTTAAAAAAATACCGATTAAAAATAAAATAAAAAAATGAAAAAAAGAAACAAACAAACAAAAAAGAGTTAGAGGAATGATGCTTAAGGAAGAGTCTGATATCAAACTGATCAAAATTTTTATGCAGGCTTATGCTTAAAGACAAATGAGTTATTAAAAAATAAAGCATCTTCATGTGCATTTAAAAAATATATAGTATAGAAAATTTAGAAAATACAGACAAGTAGAAATATGAAGAGTTAATAAAGACAACTTGCCATAATTTTGTCATTTCTATTCTTTTTCTGTGAAAAGTTATTTTTAATTCATCCTACGCATATCCTCAAATATGTTTTCTACTTAATAGTTTGTGGTGAGCATATTTGCATGTCAAGGATTAATTTATCACATTTTTCCTTTCAATATTCAAAGTGACTGAATATATTCTACAAAATTTTTATATCATATTGCATTATACAGATTTATCTTAAATAATTAGAACATTAAACAATTGTAGAATTTTTGTTATTTATTTTGTATTTTAATATAAAATTTTTCTTATTTAAAAATGTATTGTTAAAATATTTCAGGGACCAACTTTTTGTTTATAGTCATAATTATTATCTTAATAAACATTCTCATAAAATTATCAGTTGGGTTAACATGTAGGTTCATTTTGAAAGGAAAAATATATCCTTTCCCAGATCAAGTATCATTATTTTAATATAATTTTAAAATACTCTTTACTTCAACAAGCAAAAATTTGTATATCATGTTTATAACTTAAATTTTTTGAAAATATAGTGAGGTTAGACATATGTTAGTATGTTTAGTGTCCATTTGCATTTCTTCTGAATTTTCTGGCTTAACCTTTTCACGTTGAAATACTGAAATAGTTACCACATTGACTATTGATTTGTAAGGGTTAACATGATACATAGATATTATACTATGTACAGTATATAAGGCATGGTATAGGAGCATCTATAGATCATGTGTTACACTCTATCTATATATCATGTTAGTTATTTGTCTAACACATATGTGACAAGTATTTCCCACTAGATCTTATTTGTATTTTTATTTCTTTATGGTTGTTTTGACATGTATAAGTTGTTTTTGTCTAAGCAAATTCATTTTCTTCTTTCTGCCTTTATTATGCTTTTAAAAATCCTAAGCCATATCAAACATATATTCACACACATATATGCATACACATGCTTTTTTTCTGGTTGTATTTTATGAAAACGTCTTTCCATGCATGTCTCAAATTCTCCCATCTGGACCTCAGCCAAATGTGTAAGTGATAGGGAAATCCCAAAGAGATAATCTAGCATTCATCTGCAATATCACCATTTGAAAATATTGTTTTGTCTGTTTCTCAGCTTTTTATTATATTTCCACTGATATATCTGTTGAAGTAAATATTATAGGTTGATAGTCTTTAATACCTTCTAGCACTACTTTCTATACTTCATTCTTTCTTGAACTCTAAGTCCCTACTACATACTTTTTAAGATCTTCAGTGAGGATAAGAAGCATTTTATCAAATTTCAACAAAATCTAATGGAATTTTTATGAAAATTGAATTAAAGGACTGCATCAATAAGAACAGTCTGAGTGTCTTTACAACTTGACTCTTCCTCTCTAAGATGACAAGAGAAATCTCTAACCCATTGTTTGTAAAATCTGTACTGATGTCCTCAGTAAAATTACATATTTTTCTTCATATAATTCCTAACCAACATTAAAATATATTCTTATTGGTGTGGATTGGATTTTTGCCCATTTTGTTCTTAACTACTTCTACTCTTGTCCTCACATAGTCTTCTCTCAACAGAGCAGCAAGAATAATCTTTTGTAAAAAAAAATACCAAATCATGGTACTAGGAGCAACCACGCTCAAACCTTACTACACATTAGAGTCACTAGGAACATTTTAAAATACCAGTGTTCAGGTCTTACCTGGAAATAGCCAAATCAGAATCTCTGAGTGTGGGCAAGGGCACCATTATTTTTAAAAGCCCCCCCCCCACATTCTACCATGTACAGAGAACCACCGTCCCCAAGTACAAATCAAAGTCTTTTACCCAGAGATCTTCTTCAGCTTTAATATGGGAAAGAATTGTCTGGGGACCTTGTTAAAGTGTAGATCATGACTCAATAGGTCGAGGGGAGACCTGAGATTTTACATTTCTGAGGAGCTCTCGGTGGAGGCTGATGATGCTGCTCTGGACATACACCCTTCCCTGGCCCTGCCCCGCCCCTGCCACCACTCCTGCCCTGCAGTGGCACAGTCCCCTGTGGCCTGGGTCCCTGCTCTGTCTCCCTTCCCCTACTGCTCTCCTCTGTGCTAACTGTACTTCACAGCCTCTCACCACCCCCGTAGCAAACCAGCCACAAACACACCTCTCTCCAGCCTTAGCATTTGTACTGCTTCTTCCCCCTTTCCCTACATTCCCTTTCTATAGCTGCTGCTGGTCACCCAGAACCACTGAGGAGGTCAATGGATCCCAGGCTATTTCCACTCCTGCCCTCAGTAATTGGTACACCAGTGTGCCTCTAGTATACGTGTGTGCGTGTGTGTGTATATGAATTTCATCTGTCTTTCTCATCTATCTTACCTCTGCCAAAATGTGGTACCTGTGTTATAATGATTTGGTAAAATAAACAGATCAAGTGGCATGGATATTGTGTTTCCTTAAGTTTTTAAAGAAGTCATAAGATTTCCTGGACCTAACACCCTCTGGACCATTTTCAATATCTTCTATAAATCAAAGCTCTTTTCCTCACCTGTGTGTGTAGTGACTTGCATCTCTTTCTCAGATTGACAGAAGGCAGGTGGGTTGACAGAGCTGCCAAGTCCGAGCTCAGTGTCTAGCCAGCTCAGGCACGGGCCACCTCTGCTTCCTGTGAGCTTGTACAGCACTTAGATTCTGAAAAGCTGGAACTAGGGTTCCTCACCACTCTGTCCTTTTGTAGATTCCATTCTCTGTGATGTCTTTTCTTCTTTGAGACTGTCTCTAACATTTGCTTTTATTTAATACTTTATGCCCATAAACTTGGGATAACAAAAAGAAAATATCAAGATTTACTGAGATTTCCATACTCTGCTAAGGCGCTGTCTTATTTAGCAGCATCTGCTTGATATACGTGCTAAGTGCATATCCCAAAGGCTATTGTGGGTTTTTTTAAGGCAAATGTTCTGCTTTAAGTTTATTTTTCCGTAACTAAATTTCCTAGAACTGCCAATCATATTCTTATTTTATATGTTCAGTTGTACTAGTATCATATTTTAATTGTGTAGCAAATTTGAAACACCATACACAGGAATAAGCTCATAATGGATTAAAAACTTAAATTTTAGACTCAAAACCCTAAACATCCTAGAAGAAAACATAGGCAGTAAAATCTCGGAATTTTTTCTCATAGCAATATTTTTTTCTGATATATCTCCTTGAGCAAGGGAAACAACAACAACAACAAAAACATAAACAAATGAAACTACAACAAACTAAAAATGTTTTGCACAGCAAAAGAAACCATTAACAAAATGAAAAGACAATTTATTGAATGGGAGAACACATTTGCTAATTATACATCTGATAAAGTGTTAATATCCAAACTTTATAAAGGCCTATTGTGTTTTAAACAATTATATTAGGGAAACAAAGAATCAGTAGGGTTCAATAGATTTGCTTTACAGTTAACTAGTACAGTTAAATAGTACATTCACAGATGAGTACATCTCATTTGTGAATTTTAAGCATAAGCATAAATATTTGCAGTTATCTAACCTTGAACATAAAGAAAACAATTAATTGACATTTCAGTCTGACAGGGAAAGCAAAAATCACCAGCAGGTTAACCTAATACTCATTGCTGCTCTTTTCTCTTACTTGACTGAGAGGTCTGCTTCTCATAAGCCACATGTCTGGGTTGTGAGCAGCAAATCCACAGAGACAGGTTTCGTGTAAGTTTCACCATTGTGCTTCTCTTGAAGCCCATGGCATAAAAGAATTTAGACATTCTCTCTTTCTCTCTCAAGATTCACACTGCCCAACCCTCTCCCCTGGGCCAACCAGCCAGGTACTTTCTTTCTCGATCAAAAGATCTGTAAACATTGAGTCATCTGTATGGCTAACTTTCTTTACATGTTTTTTTTTTTTAAACCAGGAAAAAGTAAAACCACAATTTAAACCAGTAGTGGCAGTCCAGAATTAATGAAAAACTAAAGAAGAAAAAAATTAGGATATGAGAAAATCTGCAGAGACAAATGACCCCAGACAGAGTAGAGCTGAAGGGCAAAGATGTTACCAGGAATTACAAACAGGGGTAAGAACCTTTTTACAAAGAATCTTATGAAACACCTTATAATTCATTTCAATTGCCTCTAATTTTAGATAAATTGCCGATATGAGATCCATGGCATTTTGGTCGGAACATTGCATGGGAATTAAGTCCAATGAATCTGGACTTGTTCCATCCTTGATTCAGGAAATGACTGAAGATATGGACACCACCCCTGAACCCCCCCACACATTTAATTACATAACTGCCATCATAATATAACATCTTGTGCCAAATTAATAAAAGCATTTATTCTGGTCCACCAGGTTTTTGGAAAACAGGTATGCGTGATAGGTGTTGCAGAGACCTGTGGCTCAAGATAAGAATAGACAGTAGTAAAGCAAATGTTTCCACCAACTGGCAGTAAGTGACCAGTGTCTGACTTGTAACGTGCTTCTCTAGCACTTTCAGAGATGGAGAGTTCTCAACCCCTTGCCATTCCACAAGACCTTCTCAGAATGAACACATTAGGTCACATCTCATGACATTGTTTTTGAACAGCAAATATTTTTGTTTTCAAATGATAATTTCCTAAGAGTCAACCTAGTAAATTGGGGAGAAGAGGCGAAAGTTGGGTCAGTATGTTTTTTGAGGTCATCACTTCCTATTGCCACCCCAGTGAACCACATAGAACATCGAGGCTGTTTGGGCTGGTTGGGCTGGGTCAATACCCTGCTACCTCCTGCAAGGGAAGAAAAGAGAGAGAGAGAACCCAACCAACTGACAGGGCGTTCATTAGAGCCAGTTCCAAAAAGAAAAATGTGTGACAGGAAAAGAAAGTCTTATGTGACCATGGCTATGGGGGAGATGAGAAATTGATACACCTGGGTCAAATCCTAAGTCTGCAGTAAAGGTGTTAGCTTTGTGTTTTTAGTGTGTGCTCACCACCACCCCACTCAGAGCCTGTCTGCCCACCTTGTTACAGTGGGTCTCTGGAATCTTTCAATCATTAATCCTAGCTAGTCATCAGATGCAGTCAGGTCAAATCAATAAAGTCTTACTGATTCTAAATGTATACTTGCCATGTAGACAAATCTGCATTTTAATAAACAATAATTCCTCCACCCAAAATAGGAATTTCTAATTATTAAATTTCAAGGATTTGTGTAGATTTGGGGGAAAATTAGCCTTCTAAAAAGAGGTCAGCATTCCACATTTCAATTATATGTGGAATAAAAAAATAAGCCCATAGATACAAAGAATATTTGACGGCTGCCAGACAAGAAGAGGGTTGGGGGATAGGTTAAAAAGCAGAAGGGATGAGGAAGCACAGATTGGTACTTACAGAGTAGTCACCAGGATGTGAAGTGCAGCGCAGGAAGTACAGCCAATCATACTGTAATGACCATGTATGGTATCATGGGTACTAGATTTATCAGGGTAATCACTTCATAAGACACATAAAAGCCTAATCAATACATTGTACATTTGAAACTAATATAATATTGTATGTCAATGGTAATTTAACATAAAAATGTATTTTAAAAAGATATTGGCAAACTTTTCTACGAAGGGCCAAATAGTAAATAATTTAGGCTTTATGGTCTATTGTGGTCTCTATTGCAGCTGCTGTGCTCTTCATCGTCACTGGACAAAGCCAGAAACAACGTGTGAATATGTGAGTGTGGCTGTGTTCCAGAAAACTTTATCTGTGGATACTGAATTTAAATGCCACATAATACATGTGTGTCACAAAAGATTCTTCTGCTTCTTAAAACCATTTAAAAATGTAAAAACTCATTCTTTTTTTATTTTATTTTTAATCAGTATTTTTTAATTGTTGATATTGTACAGTTTTCTGTCTTTTACCCCGCCCCCAGCCCACCACCCCAGCCCTCCCCACCTTCCTCCCATTTCCACCCCCCATAGTTTTTGTCCATGAGTCCTTTATACTTGTTGCTCTAAACCCTTCCCCTTTTCCCCTGAAATTCCCTCCCCTCTCCTCATTGGTCACTGTCAGCCTGTTCTCAAATTCAGTGTCTTTGTTTATATTATGCTTGTTTGTTTGTTTTGTTGATTAGCTTCCTGTTAAAGGTGAGATCATATGGTATTTGTCTTTTACTGCCTGGCTTATTTCGTTTAGCATGATGCTCTTCAATTCCATCCATGCTGTCGCAAAGGGTAAGAGCTCCTTCTTTCTTTCTGCTGCATAGAATTCCATTGTGTAAATGTACCACAGTTTTTTGATCCATTCATTAATGTAAAACTCATTCTTATCTCACGTGGCTGCACATAACCATGTGGCAGGCAGAGTTTGCCCAACAGACGGTGCTGTGCTGGCCTGTGTTCTAGGACTCACAGGTGTTGCATTTACAACTGTGCACCCACTCAGCCCAATGTGGTCTCTTCCTGTGACTTTCAGTACATGCTGAAAATGGGTGTGCATGGGGGTGGGAGGCAGGGAACAGAGAAAAGGGAAAAGAGAGCAGGAAAGAGAGAAAGAGAAGAAAGAAAGGAGGAAGGGGAAAACAAGAGAATGGAAGGGAAGGGAAGAAGAAAAACTCCAGAGAGCAAGAAATTTGTTCACATTTCTCCTCAGCCAAGAAACAAGTCATAATCTTGGCTGTGGGAACTTGTTCTAGTTCGGATCACTACTGTGCTTCTTTGATAATCTGGTAGAGAAATCTAATCTACTCCTCTTTTCCAGCCTTTGTGTCTACAACTCACACTACGTGTGCAATTCCAATAGAAATGCTCACTGCCACTGACAGCTGCTGGCCTCCTGCAAGGTGAAGTGATCTGGCCTGACACCACATCCCCTAACAACAGGGTTCAGGGGTCAGTTCTGCTGACTCCTAGCTGGATTATCTTGAGTAAGGTAATTAATATCTAGACAGTTACTTTTCTCATCTTTAAAATGGGGTAGTGATGCTCAAAACAATTCATCTAGCCATATGAGGGTGAACCTGATGAATCTCAGCTTTGCTAATCCTCTAATTTATGAAATTGTACCAAAATTTAAATGATAGAATTACATAAAAATTTCTAAAACAGTAGAGTTACTGAATGAATGTGAACCATCATTGTTGTACTGTTGAAGGTACAGATAAATATCTGACACTTTACAACAAAGGATATAATAGAAGTAAAATTCGTGTAACCAGAAAGTTAGAGTACTGAATATTTTCAGGCTGACTGTTGCCAAGCTAGCTGATAAGCAGGTGAAACTTCTACTTTTTAAAACAGTACTAATGTTATTAATGGTGTTTCTAAAGATGGAAAAGTAAATTACACAGAGCCATATTGATGGGTCATTTCATGAGACATGCAGAGGGAGGAAATATCAATGCCTGCCAATTGCCTTGGATTTTTATCAAAATTCTTATTTGGATAGAAAGAAGAAATAACATCAAGTTAACTTAGTGGTTTCAGAGAGAATAAGAACAAAGACAATGTTGTTTATTTTTCTGAAAGCTTAATAACTAATTTGGCTCTTGGTTTGTATTAGAAAAAAAGTACTAGTTAAACGCAAGGTAGTTCAGATCTGTGAGTCATAGGATGTTCTGTAGTACTGAGAAATGTAATTTGCTGCTCTGCTGGGCAGTGCTTTGCCACACAGAAGTGAGTTCAAGTGCTCCCATCATAACTTTGAGGAGTTTTGAGATTTTAGTTTATCTGCTCTGTTTTTCCTTTATTCTTACAGCAATGTAACTTTTATAGGATAAAAAATGAACTTTATGGAAAAGACAGTTTACTTAGTTACCAAATTTGTAGCCTCTTCCCAGAGCCATGTTCAAGCTAGAGACACAGGTCAATGGAGGACCTTTAACAACTTGCAATACATCTGGGATACAAGTACCTCAGTTCAAAGAACTGTAATGGTTAAGCATGCCATTTGGGAAGGAAAGCAGTAACGTTTTTACTAAAAGTTATAAAACCAAATAAAACATCTAGTAAAACAATACTATACAGTGGCTCTAATTTTTTAGCATACATACTACATTCCTGAAGGAATAAAAGCACATTTACTCAGCACTACAATTTAATAACAAAAACAATAAAAATGTGCCCTGGCCAGGTAGCTCAGTTGATTGGAGCATTGTCCCATGCACCAAAAGATTGTGGGTTTGATTCCAGTCAGGGTTCATACCTAGGTTGTGAATTCGATCCCCAGTTGGGACACGTACAAGAGGCAACCATTGATGTTTCTCTCTCACACTGATGTTTCTCTCTCTAAAAATCAATGAACATATCCTCGGGTGAGGATTTAAAAAATAAATTAAAATGTGAGTGGTTAGACCTATCTGACCACAACTTCCATTTTTACCTATGGCATGTAAAAAACTGGGAAGTTGTTGCTCCTATTCTTATAAAAAGTTAAAACTTAAACAAACTGAAAACCTGTATCTTTTCTTTGATGCATAACACAAGTTTTGTGGCAAACTGCTGCCATAAAATCTGAAGAGACAGGCAACTACAGAAAATTCTGCTTGATACCTGCCTACCCTGAGCAGAAGCCTCTGGAGGCAGAAACTCATAGGAACATTTAAATGACAACTTTGATGACTTCCTGGAAGCTGAATGTAGGCTAGCGTGCAACACAGAAACTCTTGGAAGCCACAGTCTTATGGGGTTGCCACACTTTCCTGGGCTTTATTTTCAGGAAACACACAAGGTTCTCATTGTGAACATCTAAAAAAGACAGCTCTGTTGTGGGTCAGGAAAGAATTAGATTGTGAAATATAACCAAGACATGCTCTCTAGAATAAAAGACTTTACCAGAGTCTTATTCCAGGGCAACCAAGGCAGATTCGTTGGGCTGGGGGAGGGGAGCCGGCAGGTTCTAAGACAGTTTTCCCCAACTGCTCAGAAATAGAAGATGATCTCCTGCATCCAGGCACCAGGCTGGGTGGGGAGGGCCGACTGCAGTCCAGAGTACAGAGAGTCCGGAGTACAGAGAGTCCGGAGTACAGAGAGTCCGGAGCACAGAGAGTTCACGTACATGTCTTTGCCCACCCCCCACCCCATTAAGTGTCCTTTACTATGAACACTGCATTAGTGTGCTGCATTTGTTACAAGTGATGAAGCAATGTTGTTACCGTGTTATCAGCTGAAGCCCATAGTTCACATTAGGGTTCACTCTCTGTGTTGTGTAGTTCTGAGAGCTTTGACAAATGCGTGAGCTGCGTATCCACAATAACATTATTGCACAGACTAGTGTCACAGCCCCCCAAACCCCCTGTGCACACCTGCCCTCCCCTCCCTCTCTCCTCTTGAGCCTCTGGAAGCCACTGATGGCTTTCCTGCTGCTTTGTCTGATATTAATGTGTGTACTCTTGCTCTCCTTTGATTACTGTTAATATGGTATATCTTTCTCCATCGCTTTAGTTTTCAAATAATTATGTCTTTAAAATAGGTTTGTTGTACACGATACACACTTGGTTTTTTTTATTCCTTATGACAATCTCTGTCCTTTATACATATAAAACTGTGACATTTGAAGTGATTTTTTATATATTTGGATAATATCTATTATTTGTTACTGCTTTGTGTTCATTGTCTTTTTAAAAAAATTATTTGCTTATTTTTACAAAGGGGGAAGGGAGAGAGAAAGACAGAGAGAGAAACGTCAACATGAAAGAGAAACATGGATCAGTTGCCTCTTGGACACATCCTGAGTGGGGCCTTCCCCTTTTCTGGATGACCTCCAACCCACTGAGCCACACCAGTGAGGGCCATTGTCTTTTTTTTTTTTTTGTCTTCCTCTCTCTTTTGCTTTCTCTGGTTTTAGTTGTGCATTACGAAATGGTTCCATTTTGTCTCCTCTCCTAGCATATCAATTATATACTTTTTAAAAATTTTTGAGTAGTTAGTTACCCTTGAGTTTGCAATATATGTTTACAACTGATTCAGGTCTACTTTCAAATAACATTGTACTCATATTGGACTCTACAAATACCTTATTGTTATATTCCCACTTCCTCCTCTCCATCTCTTACAACACTACTGTCATTCATATCACTTTCCCATAAGCTATAATTACACATGGTTGCTATTATTATTTTGAATGAACTGTTATCTGTTGGATCAATGAAAAAATAAGTACAATAAAAACATTTTGTTTGACTTTCATTTATTTCTTCTTTGATGCTCTTTTTTTTTTTTTTTTTTTTCCTGTGGTTTGGGATTCTAAGCTGCATCATTTTCTTTTTCTCTGAAGAAAACTTTTAAAAATTCCTGCCGGACAGGTAGATCTATTTATGTGTTATTTTTTCAAACTTTGTCTGAGACAGTATTTGTCCCCCCATCTTTTTTGAATGATAATTTCACGGAACACAGTTTTCTAGATGGGTGGGTTATTTTCTTTCAACAGCAGAAACATTTTACTCTACTAGTTTTTTGCCTACATGGCTTCTGAACAGAAATCCAATGTAATTCTTATCCTTGTTCCCCTGTAGGGTAAGGCTTCTTTCCAGATTTTTCTCTGCGTCTTTGACTTTCCACACTGTGAATATAATACACCTAAGTGCAGTGTGCCTACCATGTGCATGAATCTTTTTTTTTCAATTAGAGAAAAGGTAGTCCTTTAACAAAGGCTGGTGGAACAATTGGACATCCATATGCAAATTTTTTTAAATTTATAGACAAAGATCTTACACTTTTCACAAAAATTAACTCAAATGGGTCACAGACCTAAGTGTAAAATTCAAAACTATAAACCTTCTAGAAATAAACATAGAAAAAAAACTAAGTGTCCCTGAGTTTTGTGACTTTTTTAGGTGTAATAAAAGAAAACAGGATTCATGAAAGACAAAATTAATAATTTATTAAAATTAAAATTATCAGCTGTATAAAATATAATATTAACAGAATGAAAATACAAACCACCAATGGGGAAAATATTTTCAAAAAATATATATGATAAAGTACTTGCAGCTAAAATACACAAGGAAAAAAATTAACCATGAGAAAATTAGAAAAAAAAAACAAAAGGTGAACAAAAGATCTGAACAGTTGCTTCACCAAATAAAATATATAGATGTATATTAAAGATGGTGAATATCTTTTTCCATTAGGAAATACAAGTTAAAACAAGACATCTATTAGAATGGCTAAACTTGTAAAATAATAAAAATACCAATTTCTGGCAAAATGTGAAGCAACAGGAACTCTCATTCACTGCTGGTGGGCATACAAAATGGTACGGCCAATTTGGAAGTCAGTTTGGTAGTTTTTTTACAAAGCAAAACATAGTCTAACCGTATAATCCAGGAATTGCACTCAAAGATATTTACTCAACTGATTAAAAAAAAACTTATGCCCACACACAAACCTCCACATGAATATTTACAGCAGCCTTTATTCATAATTGCCCTAAATTAATAGCAATTAATGTGTTATTCAGTAGGTGAATGGATAAACTGTAGAAAACCTGCAAGGTCTGTCCAGAAGTTATCCAACCATATAATATGAAAAATAGAGACATTTATTGAAGAAGATACAAGAAACGTTGTACATAGGACAACGATGCCTCTGTCTCTTTCAAAGTAGGCACCTTGGGACCTCACACAGTTCTCCCTTTCACTATCAACTTCCCAGTCTTATTTTCCTGATTCTCATCAATGGTCTGAAATCTCTTCCCTTTCCAAGGCAATTTTAGTTTTGGGAAAAGCCAGAAGTCTCAGGGCACCAAATCTGGGCTGTAGGAGGGTTGATCACCTGAATGATCTGAGTTTTCACCAAAAAACTCTGCACAAAACATGATGCATGAGTGGGCATATTGTTGTGATGAAGCTGCCAATCACCAGTTGCCCAGAGCTGTGGCCTTCTGAATCATCTGTATTGTTTCCACAAGGAATGTTCAAGCTTCACGCAAAACTTGATGCAGATTTGTAGCTCTATTTGCTCGGTCATTTTGAATGCAATACACATTCTCACTCAACAGTGTCTACCACGCCCTTCACTATACTGTCTGACCAGTATAGTGAAGTCATCATTGTTCACACACGTGCATTCCAGTCCACTCTCCTTGGCTATCAGGTTACATCCATGTCGCACACACAAACCATTCTTGTTATATTACCAATGGCTGGACTTTTTCTGGAAAGACCTTGTCATATACAATGGAATACTATTCAGTTACAAAAAATGAACTATGTGTTTTAAAATGTAGGTTTTATTATTATTCAGGTATGGCAAGGCCAACAGATTAGGAGACAATTGTCTTTGAATAAATAACTTGTTATACAGATCTCAAGAGGAGGGTCACGGCCCACCATGGGGAGGGGTGGTTCACAGGGAATCACCAAGGTGAATCAGGAGCCAGAGAGAGTGAGGGGACCATGTGGACAAGAGCCATTATTGTAGTTTTCCAAGGAAGGATGAACAAGGCAGGGAAAGCAGGCTAAATAAGTTTGAGATTGGCTAGTTTGAGTAATGCTGGTTCACTCCAGGGTGTCAGGCTGTCCCTAGTTGCCTGGAGCTGGGCCTAAGAGATTGGGGCAAGGAGAGAGAGGCCTCAACTGTGAGAGGTCACCAAGGAAGGCAGTTAGGAGTGTGGACTCTGTATTAGCACCTTTGCATATGAAAGATGGGTTCACGGGTGAACTTCCAGCAACCTCAGGTCTGTCAGGAATTATCTAACCCTGCAGGGACGTTCCCTCCATATCAGTAAGGCCTCATGGCATCAAAGCATCAAATACAGAAACTAGGAAGTATGGTTGTTACATTAGGAAACACTGCAAAATTGTGGATGATTCCTAAATTCTTATGCTATGTGCAAGAAGTCAGTCTAAAAAGACTGTAGTGTTTAATTTTTATGACATTCTGAGAACGGCAAAGTATAGAGATGGTTAACACATCTGAGGTTGCCAGAAGTTCATGAATAGGTAAAGCACAGAATTTTTTCAAGGCAGTTAAACTGTTCTATCTGATACCACAATTATGGCTAAACAACACTACGCATTTTGTCAAAATCCAATGAACTTTATAGCCCAAAGAGTAAACCTTAATGCATGTACATGTTTTAATTATTTCAGACGTTGAAGAATCCTGGGATGGAATGCAGACTGTGACAAAAGAATCTATCTGTTTTACAAATGTATAAAATAAGTTCATTGAAGAAACTGGAAGTATTAACCTATATAACTATAAGACTAAAGTGAATAAAGTGTCCATAAGCACTGCACTTTCCTTAATAAAATTGTGTCCCATGGAAATACATGTGTGGTTCACAATTCTGAAACCACTATATGTGTATTATTCTGCTCAGGCTGCCATAACAAAATACCACAGACTGGGTGGCTTACACAAGAGCAAGTTATTTTTTCACACTTCTGGAGACTAGTTCAAAGATAATGTCCTCAGTGTTGGGGTCTGGTGAGGTCTCTCTGTCTGCCATCTCTTTGTGTCCTCGCACAGCTTCTTCTCTGTGTGTGCAAAGAGAGAGAGACAGTCCTATTGGATCAGGATCCAACCTTATCACTTCATTTAACCTTAATTATCTCCTTAAGGTCTTTATCTTCATATACAGTCACCTTAGGAGTTAGGGCTTTCATATATAAATTTTGAGGGGATGAAAACATTCAGTCCATAACACATACAAGCTAAAATGAAATAATTAGGTAAATGCACAGCACATAATGGGAGTCAGCTGTCTCACATTTGGAGTGAGAGTTTAAGGAAAAGAAAAAGAAGTAGGGTGAAATTATCTATTTGATAATAGACTAGAGTTCATTAGTATAAGCTCATATCTAGCTTAATATAGCTTTAGATGGTTACATATAGAAATATGTACATATATATACAGTTTAGTATACAGAAATATATTTTTGTGTTCTGTCAGCCATGAGGGTCTAGAAACCCTCGTGGGTGACAGAGTCAGCCATGTCTGTGGTACTTTGTTATGGCAGCCTGAGCAGAATAATACACATGTAGTGGTTTCGGAATTGTGAACCACACATGTATTTCCATGGGACACAATTTTATTAAGTAAAGTGCATTGTTTCTAGAAACAATGACACGAAGAAACAAGCATTGAACACACCTAGCATCCAGATCTTGCTGTCTAATACTATCCTCCAAGCAAAGAAACCAAAGATCCTTGGAGAAATATCTAACCCCCGGATGGAAACAGGAAATGTACAAGATGAGCCTGTAGTGACAGCAAGTAAGGAAATACTCTGTGTCAAAGGAATACAGAGACCAACCAAAATGGCCCAAGATGGAGCAGTGTGAGCAATAAAATACAGTATTGGATTAAAACCCAAAGTACAAAATAAATAATCATGAACACTTATTTCAATAAAATATTGAATAAATAATAACTAGGGAGAAAAGAGAAGTCGCTCATTTAGAAGAATTCCAAATAATTCATGTAGGTACTACACCCTGAACTGGGGAGCATAAGTCTCCAGACCTGAAGTAGGGGCTCTGCATACTGACCTCCATCACAAGAGTGCAGAACGGAAAGTGGGTAAGAGTAACTTTATAGTGGAGAACCCTGAAAAACACTACCTGAGCCAGGTGATCAAGGTTGAGGTTGATAGTGATGTGTTATGTAGATGGTATGAACCCTTGAGAGGATGCAATGAGAATGGCATTTTACCTCTACGGTCTTTCTCCCCAAAACACATCACCCGAAATACTCAAGAGAAAGATATCAGATAAATGCCAACTGAGGAACATTCTACCAAATACCTGAGCAATAAACCTCAAAATGTTTAAGGTTATCAAAAACAAACTCTAAGAAGCTGTCCCAGTCTAGAGGAGCCTAAGGGGGCATGACAACTAAATGCAATGTGGTTTCCTGGATGGGATCTTGCAACAAAAAGAAACAAACAAAAAAAAAGGACATTAGGTTAAAAACCAAAGGTCCTGGCTTGGTGGCTCAGTTGGTTGTAGCATCATTCTGTACACCAAAATATTGTGAGTTTGATACCTGGTCAGGGTACACACGTCAGTTGCAAGTTCAGTCCCCAGATGGGGTATGTGCAGAAGACAACTGATTGATGTTTCTCTCTCACATCGATATCTCTCTCTCTCTCTCTCTCTCTCTCTCTCTCTCTCTCTCTCTCTCTCTCTCTCTCCCCCCCTCCCTTTCTCTGTCTCTCTCTCCCCCCCAAAAAAAAATCAATAAGCATATCAAAACAATAAGGAAATACAAAAAGGAAGAATATTAGTTGATCATCAATATTGGTTCACTAATTGTGGCAAATATTCCATACTAGTAAAAGATATTAACAATAGAGAAAACTGCTTGTAGGGTATATGGGAACTCTTGGTACTATCTTTACATCTTTTCTGTAAAAATAAATTTTTGTTCTAAAAATAAAGTCTATCTGAAATTTTTAAAAAATGCTCTAAGGAAAATTTTGAAAGCATAGAAAATAATAAAATAACAACTCTCACAGTGATCAGATAAAGCAATGTGAACATGTTATTGGCCTGGGAAATCTGACTAGTAATTTTTCTAAAGGCTTCATAGGTTTCTAAAACCTGCTGAATTTTTAAAACTCTGGTTTTGTCCTTTAGCCTAAGCACAGAATTTTTTTTTATATGTTGTCATACTGGGTGGGGCACAGAATAAGAAAAGGCTGTGTGACATATCCAAGGCTGTTTAGTTGGCAGCTCTGTCAATCAGGCTGTATGACCCAGTAGCTGTGGTGCTGCCCGGAATGCCAGAGGCAGGTAGGCACACTGCAAGGAGCCTTTGGCAGGAAACTCTAGGAGAAGTACAGTGCAGGTCTTTAGGGTTTGGGAGCAAAACTATACTTTTTTTTTCTTAAGATACAGATTCTGGCTCACTACTGGGTGTTGGTAGAGACGGAGTGCTTAATCATAGGCCATTAAATTACCATGTGACTTGAGCTGCCCATCATCTATTTGAGTTGTCTGATCTATGAAACCAAAATGATAGGTTTGCACAGTAGCATTCCATAATCAAATGAAAGCAATCTATCTAAGGAGATCCTGACAACATAAGGAGACATAGCCAGAAGTATCTGATTCATAGATGGTGACTGATGGTTTAGCTGGACCATTAAGCCCTTTGAAAGAAAAAGATTAGAAAAGTGTCCATAGGAGATCTTGGAAAGAGGTATGTGGGAAGAACATCCCAAATGATCAGAACGTAGAGATATTTGTGTCCCATATAAATGCTCACCAAAAAAATACCCTTGGCAGAAGAGGACCTTATTAATAACATGGCTAAAGCTCTCCTTTTACGGACATCAATTAGCCTCTTTTGCTAATCACCATGCTCCTTGCCCAGTGACTGATACAGTGATTGTGGTGGCATGGTTTAGACCATGCTTGTACTTAGCAACATTGGTTTCCACTCACTGTGATGTGTCAACTTATTTTATGTGTCAACTTGACTGGACCATGAGGGGTCCAGACACTGGGCTAAACATTATTTCTGGGTTTGTTCATGAGGATGCTTCTGAATGAAAATAGCATCTAAATTGGTGAACCAGTGTGAGTGGGCATCATTCAATCCTTTGAGGCATGACTAGAACAAAGAAGTGGAGGAAGGAAGAACTCAGACCCTGCTGCCAATTGCAAGGGCTGGGACCTCAACCTCCTCCTGTCCTTTTTTGCTCCCTGCAATTGATTTTAATTGCCTTCATTTATGAACATAAATTATTGGTTTTCCGGACCCCCAACTTTCAGATGGTAGACAGTGGAACTTTTCAGTCTCCAAAATTGCATCACTAATTTCTTATAATAATAAGTATTTTCCTATATAGATATCCCATTAGTTCTGTTTCTCTGGAGAAACTCTGACTAATACACTCACCACAGCAGATCTGGTGACAATGCCCAACCTGCCAATAGCAGAGACCAACAATATCTTTCACTATTGCATTCCCAGAAAGGATTAGCCAACTCCCTCATAGCCAGCTCCCAGGGTGATTATGTTGGACCACTTCCATCATAGGAGAGCAGAACCTTGTTCTCACCAGAAAGTAGACACTCATTCTGGAGATGTATTTGCCTTCCTGCCTGCAACACTTCTGCCAAAACCACCATCCACGAACTTATAAAACATTTTATTCACAGCCATAATATTCTAGATAGCATAGCTTTTGACCAAAGAAGTAATTTTATAGTCAGTGAAGTAGGGCAATGAGCCCATAGCCATAGAATTTACTAGACTGACAGTATTTTCATCACCCTGAAAGTCTGATAGAATAGTATCATGGCTTTTTGGATTCTCATGCATGATGCCAGCTGGGTGGCAATACCTTATAGGGCTGGGTAATGTCACTAGGATAATGATCTATGCTTTAAATCAGTGGCCAACATAGAGCGCTATTTCTCTTGTTGCCAATATTCATGGAAATGGGAACCAAGAAGTAGAAAGAACATGGCTTCCTAAACTATTACCTCTAAAGATCTATCTACTCCTGACCAAAATAATAGCTGCTTGCCATCCTTATGACTGAGTTCTTCTGGGTGAGAGATCTTCGTTACCAAAAAAGGAGGGTTTCTACCAGGACACGGCAAGAGTTCCACTGAATAGGAAGTTGAAGCTACCACCAGGCCACTTTGGGCTTGCCATTCCAGTTAATAAGTAGATGAAGAAGAGACTACTATTTTGGCTGGGATCGTTAATTGTAACTCAGGAAATTGAGTTGCAAAAATACAACAAAAATATTGAGAGGTATGCTGTAAAGTAGGAGATCCCCTGGGATCACTTGATAAGTGCTCTTATATGTTATCATTAAAACCAGTGGGAAATACAGCAATATAGTAGAAGCAAGACTTCTTTGCCCAGACACTTTAACAGTAAAGGCTAGGGTCACCCTACCAGACAGGAACTATAACCAACTGAGTTGATTGCTGATGGCAAAATGACTAGTGGAAAAAGAAAATTATGAATACCAGTGATAACTGCATGATCCATTGCAGAAATGAGGACTGTAACAATTATAATATATCCTTCTTGTTTTGGTGTTAATATAAATGTGTATGTATTAACCAAAGTTTTTTTTTAATTCTCCCCCCTTTTCCTATTACCTAATATATGTAAATATTAGTTAATTTATATACCAGGATGAAAACTTTAGGGTATCAAAGGGGGAGTAAAACTTAGAAAAAAAATGAGTATCAAAGATGAATAAAAGAGTTTTGCATGCCCTCTTGGGGACAGGGTCAGTGTGTTTTCAGTTGTACATGAGATAGCTGCATCATGTTAGGTGTAAGTATGACTTTGTTACTGTCTTCTTTTAAATATTTCACTTATTTATTTTTAGATAAAGAGAGGAAGGGAGGGAGAAAGGAGAGAAACATCTATCAGTTGCCTCTTGCACAATCCCAACAGAGGACCTGACCCACAACTCAGGCATGTGTCTCAACCAGGAATTGAACCAGTGACATTTCAGTTTGCAGGACAATGCCCAACCCAGTGAGCCACAGCAGTCAGGGCATGACTGTCTTTATTTCAAAGTTCAATGTGGTTAAAAGAAGTGTGTATAGGAACCAATTTGACAAGTGGTACACTGGTGGCTTTGCACTGTATCAATTTAGCTGAACTAGAACATTTTCCAGAAATCTCTCTTATATGGCTCTGGGTAATGATTGGCTAATATTTACACAGGGTTTGAAAAGTGGAAGTGGAGCCACAGTTATTTTGTTACTCTCTGATAGTCAGTGAGAGGTCAGGTATACATTGTCAATGCATACATTGATAATGTCAATGACATTGTCACTGATCAACTTATTGGCATGGGCAGCACTGGAATCCACAGCAACTCTTGATTGTGCCAGATCTTCTCCTTCCATTGTTCTGAGTCTTGCAGAAAGAACATGCACAGCCCATGGAAACAGGTACCAGCTTCTCCACCAGGTCACCCGTGGGACAGTCTAGGTTTCAGATTGCTCTAATGGGTTCATCCTTTCTGGTTCCAATTTTCCTTGTTTCTCTGTACATGTCCAGCTGTTTTTCCTACCTCTCAGTTTGGTTGACCCATAATGGTTTCAAGGTCAATACAGAGTCAAAGACACCACCATTACATAGATTCCTCCACCACCTCCCACCATTGCATAAGATATAAATCTTATAAATTCCCTATAGTTTAACACTCACAGTTCTACCTCTCTGAATGAGCCTTAACTTACATGTCATGTCTTACTCTCTAATCTGAAAGGAAGAAGATAATAAATACCAAAAAAAGAGAGAAAGTCACGTATAGAATGAACATGAATTTAAAAATTATAAAATGACATGTTTGTCTTCCCTTTTTATAGTCTAGAAATAAAATTTTAATCACTTTTTTTCTTAATACAGCTTTTGTTAAAACCACATGGCATGCTGGGAGCTTCCAGCCAAAAGGAGAGAGCAAACTGGCACTTGTTTTAGGTGAAACCAGGACACATTTACTAGGGAGGGAGGATTGTCCCCATGCAGAAAATTATCATCGGTCCCCATCAACTAAATGTGAATCTTATCTGGAATAAGAATCTATTGGGCTCATGGAAAGAACTGGTCCAAGATTAGGCAACAAGGGATGCTGGTCACCTGACAACATTGGTAACATCAGTAGATGCTTTAATTATAGATTAAGGAGGTCCATCTGGCTGGGAAATGGAAAAACATCAACCACTTTTGTGCCTCTTAGTTGCAAGACTTCAATAATGGTCATATCTTATTTATCTTTTTATTCAAGAGTCTGCACATACAGCCTGCACAGCCGGGCTGGATACCAGCAGAAATTGACAAAGTCAAAGGTTGTCAGCAAAAATACCTGCTATTCAGTATGGTGCACTGTGTCAATGTGTTTTTAAAATAATGTGAATGACATCACCCTCTCTCTCCCCATAGATATTTTCCACAATATATATTTACATATAAAGATTATATTTATATAACTTTTTATATAGAACTTTTATATTTATGAGACTAATAACCATCAGTAAGATCTCTTTTAGCTCTAGATATCTCTGTATAAATGTATATATATACACACACATTTATATATAGACAGATAGTATGACTATCTACATATTTATAGAGAGAGATAGATAAAGATAGGTCCCAGATCATAAATGTTTGAGCTAGAAGAGAACTTACTGATATTTAGTAATTTAACCCTTCTCCATAAGATAAAGGAAATTTTACATTTCAGAGGAACTTTTTCTCAGTAAAATTCAGTCTAAGCAAAAATTAGAAAATATGAAAGTTAAAGGGAATAGGATAATAAATATGAAGAAAATTAGATCTTTGGGTGGGACTTTTTTCTTTCTTTCTTTTTGTCATGAGCACTAAAAGTCAACTCCGGCTGTCTCAGCTCCTCTTTTACAGGTCCAGCCCTGCTCAGTTTCTAAACCCATCTCAAACCAAGAAAAAAATATATCAATAGTAGCCACTGAAATGGGTCTCACTCTTATGAAATGCTATCTAGTGTGTCTGCTGAGTTCTTTTCCTATCTGTGCATTCTTTCCTTCCCAGTCTTACTGTATAGACACAAATGGCTGTCCTCTAACCCTGTCCCCATGGTTCTGGTCCAATCATAGGTATTTTTGCTTCCCTGACTCCAGCTTTCCTAGGCTTGATATCCTTGAAAGCCTTCCTCAAGGGCTGGTCTTGCTCCCTATACCTTGAATTGCTGACCATCCAACTTCAGATGTCCCCTGTCTCCTGCCCTTGAACCCTGGCCCCAATTTACTGGATTAACCTTCTCAAATATGGATGTCTGCTGATAGTACACTGTCTGCCAGTCCACTGCACACTGGATTTCCCAATTGCCCACATGGTGCCAGCAGCATGGTTTGGTTGGTTACTGCCCTCATTGATCTGATTATATGTTTCCCAGCATGCATTCCCTCTGAACATGATGTGGGGACAACACCCACTAGATGCATTTCAGGAAGTTAAAAGAACAGGTAGGTGCCAGGATGGATGAGTAATAACTCTGACCCACCACAGTCAGTCACAGGTTCTTTGGTGAAACAGACTCCATCTCTCAAAGTGATTTTTAATTCAGACATTGCTGCCCTACTCTCTATAACTACCAGTCTGAGAGAAACCTGAGCTTTTCTTTTTACCACCAAATTTATACTGTGGCAAGGTCTCAAAGACATCTACCAATGTAAGCATCGTGATGTAGTGTTATCTATGAGAAACTATTCTCAAATATCCTAACGGCCTCATATAAATTCTGTTGTAAGACTAATGCAACTGGCTTTCTCATTACTGTGCCTCAGAAGGACATGGACTAACCATCTGATATGCCCCAAATGAGAAAAAGAAAAAAGCAGGAAAGAAGAAATGGGGAGAAAGTTCACCAGCTCACAACCTGATAACAGGAAAAAACTGCTTGAAACCAGTCCTGAAATTATCTGGCGATCCATTCCTACTAAGCTGACATCTGTCTGCTTTAGATGACCAGTAATTAAATAAGAAAAGATCTCTCTTGCCACAAAGTGCTAAAAATGATTATCAGTCCTCCAGGGCTAAGCATTATTGAAATAATTTCTTCCAACTACCCAAAAAGTAGAACTTTAAAATTTATATTTAAAAAGTGCTACATTTAAAACATATTTACAAAAACTATGGGGGGGGTGGAAATGGGAGGGAGGTGGGGAGGGTTGGGGTGGCAGGTTCGGGTGAGAATAAAAGACAGAAAACTGTACAAGATCAACAATGAAAATAAAAATTAAAAAAAAAGACAAAAAAAACCATATTTACATCAAAGTCAGGGAAAAGTAAAATAATAATTTCTCCATTAAAGCAAAAAACAGAAGTAGAAAATTGGTAGCTCAAGGAAGAAAGTAGCAACATGTCCTTTTCTGTCAGTAAATTACAAATAATAAGTAATTAGTCAAAATAGGAGGAGTGTCTTGGTACATTACGTGATAAAGACTTCCAGTATTATAATCAATGTACTCGTTAGGAA
The DNA here is from genome assembly GCA_039655065.1 of Glossophaga mutica. Classification (NCBI taxonomy): domain Eukaryota; kingdom Metazoa; phylum Chordata; class Mammalia; order Chiroptera; family Phyllostomidae; genus Glossophaga; species Glossophaga mutica. The sequence goes on from CM077311.1 coordinate 61,840,565, forward strand.
GTCATTGCAAGACTTGCTCATTGCTTTGTTGGGCTCCTAAACATTTCACATATGCCTTAATACTAGAGATATTAAGTATAGTTGATTATTTACATGTCTATGTTACCAACGAGAAACTAACATCTATAAAGGTAGAAGACATGTAATAATCATTCCTATATTGTCAATGCTTGGCACAGTGTCTACTAAATAACAAGTACTAGTAAATGTTGTTTGATTAAAAAAAATATTTAATTCATATAACAGATAAAATGTTTCATAATATGTAACCCCAGAAGGTTATGAACTTGCTCAGAATTGCTGGTTCTATTTTCTCCTTGAGGTACTAATGCTTCCTACCCTCTTCTTTCCAAGGCATGTGTAGGCTAATATAACCAAGGGGATTCAAAAATAAGGGCCAAGAATGTTGACCTGTGACCCATAAAAGGGAATAACCCACATTTACAAATACAAAAAGTCCTACTAGATATTGTACAAGTAGGATCAAGAGTGAAATCAAGAGTTCAATCACAACTTTGTTCTGTTGTGAAGCTAAGGACATCTTGATATTCACGTATTCAGACTTTCTGAGTTCACCATGTGCAAACCCACGTTATGATGTCAGCCTGACTTGTCTTCTTGTCTCTCTTTTAGTTTTCTATCCATTTTTAGTCTTTTATTTTAATTTAAAAATATTAGAAAATCTGAACTGTGCCAAAACCCTCTCAGATTCTCTTCTTCTCAGCCTACAGCAATGATTTTATAGGAAAATAGTTCTTTAAAAAATGAAAAAGAATGTAACAGGATATGTCTTCTAATCAAAATCCCTTACTATAATATGCATAGGAAATGGTACAGATCAAGAGTAGTTTTACCAGAATAGTTTTAAGATAGTTTTGTGGGGAAAAAAATGAGATGCGAAGACAAGGCAAACAAATTTCCATGCATAGTCAAAAGTTTTTATAAGCTCATAGGAAATAAAGTTGAAATATTCCAACAAAAGTGTTTAACAAACGCTTGCCATAGTAACTAATGACTTCCAAAGTCTCACCTTATAAATAAAATATACATAAAGAAACTAAAATGAGTGAAATGTATTTTTAAAAATTCATTTTTAGAAATATATTTTTAAAAAATGTATTTTTAGAATTCATTCCTCTGAAATTCTGGTAGAAAAAGAATATGGATATTATTAAGACTTTGTGAGTAAAAAGTACCAAAGAAAGTGACTTCTGCTCCCAGTTATAACAGAGTAATAGGGACCAGATTTATAGTCCTGCCTTAAAAACAGAAAAAATATAGGAAACAGAACTTTTCAGACATTGAACGACAGGTGAAACCATAAAAATATTCCCTAAGAGTCAAACTGCTAAGCCAAACTGAAAGAGTCCTATGTTACTCCATTTTACATCTGGAAAAGGTTTGCAGCATAAAGTACAGAGCCAAGTGGGTGGACTCATCTGGCTGAGGAGCTTCATTAATAGTAATGGTAGTGGTGGTAGGAGAATGGAGATAACTGTATTCAAACATCAATTTAAAAAAAGAAAAAAAATTAGTAATGGTGGTTTGAATCTCTAGCTGGCAGGCTGTCCTGACCACAGAGCCCATTCTAGAGCCCCATCTGGACCAGGAAGCAAATCCCTAGCTCCACCCAATGCTAACCCTATCATCCAGGGCTACCAAACCGAGAAGCTTCACCACAGATACCAGACAGTTGTAGAGCATGTCCTACAGCCTACCAGGTCGACGACAGTCAGCAGCCCCACCCAACTGCTAAGAAAGGCTGGAAGGCAAGACAAACCTCCTCAAGTTTACAGATGCTAAGGAGACAGGGATCACAAAGAATTAGGTAAACATGATGCCATCAAAGGAAACTAATAAAGTGCCAACGACAAATCCTAAAGAAATGGAGCCCTGTAAACTGTCTGACAAAGAATTCGGAATAATCCTTTTGAAGAAATTCAGTGAACTAGGCTGAAAGAAGATTGACAACTAAAGAAAATTAGGAAAATAATGTATTAACAACATGAGAAGTTCAACAAAGAAACAGATGCAATTAAAAATTCAATATTTTAGAGGTGAAATATACAATGACATAATTAAAGAATTTAATAGAAAGCTTCAACAGCAGACTCAACCAAACAGAAGAAAGAATTAAAGAAGTATATTTAGTCAAGGCAGAATAAAGTAAAAGAAATTTTAAAAAAGGAAAGAAAGCCTACATAAATTATGGATAACACTAAGAGAAACAAGGTACGCATAATTGTTGTTCCAGCAGGAAAAGAAAGGGAGAAGGAGGGGAAAGGCTTACTTAAGTATATAATGGCTGAGAACTCTTCAAAACTGGAGAAAGGTCTGAATCTCCAATTTCATAATGCACAGATACTAAAAAATTTCAACTGTAAAAGATCTTTTCTAAGTCACATTACAATTAAATTGTCTAAAAGCAAAGACAAGGAGAGAATTTTGAAAGCAAAAGAGAAAAATTAATTCTCACCTACAAGAAACCCTCACAAACTATTAGTGGATTTCTCAGCATAAACCTTGAAGTCCAGAAGATATTGAAATGATATATTCAAAGCCCTGGGCTTTGAATATATCATTTCAACCAAAAAGTCTTTTTCCCTGCTAAGATGTCCTTCATAAATTAAGGAGAGAAAGTATTTCTCAGACAAAGAGGTGCTTTTCATCATAACTGGACTTGCCTTGCAAGAAATGCTAAAAGGAGTTCTTTAAGCTGAAATGGAAGTATGCCAATTAGTAACATAAAAAAAATCTTGATATGGGAAAGTATCTATTCAAATTTAGAATATTCTAGAAATGTGTAAGTCACTTAGCTCTTGTGTAAAGATTAAAGGTCAGAGGTATTAAAAATAACTATAGCTAAAATGGTTTCTTAATGTACACACAATGCAGAAAGATATAAATTGTTACATTAAGAACATAAAATGTTGGGAGATGAATAAAAGGCTAGATTTTTTGGTATATGATCAAAGTGACATAGTTATCAGCTTAAAATAAACTATAATAACTAGAACATGTTTTATGTAGGTCTCATGGTAACCACAAAGCAAAAGCCTATAGCAAATACGGAAGATAAAGAAATCAATGATACCACAGAGAAATCACCAATTCACTAAAACAGCCAAAGAGGAAGAAAGGAGTAAAGAAACTATAAAACAGCAAGAAAGCAACCAATGAGGTAGTATTAATAAGTCCTTAGCTGTCAATAATCACTTTAAATGTGAATGAATCAAGTTTGCAAATTAAAAGGCCCTCAGAGACCCTGACAGCAATATGGTGATTACCAGAGAGAAAGGGGAAGGAGGGAGGTAGATGATGGTACAGGAGCAAAAATGGCGATGAGAGAGGTAACAAGTGCTTTTGAGGATGTGAAGAAAAGGGAGCATATGTATACTTTTTGGGGAACCTACATTAGTGTAGTCACTATGGAGGGCAGTGTGGAGGTTCCCCAAAAACTTAAAAATAGAACTATCATGTAATCCAGCAATCCCACTTCTGTGTATATATCCAAAGGAAGTGAAATCCCTGTCTCAATGAGATATCTGCATGCCATGTTCTTTGCAACATTATTCACAATACCCCAGACATGGAGACAACCTAAGTGTCCACCAACAAATTGATGGATAAAGATAATTTGTGGTATATACACATAGTAGAATATTACTCAGCCATGAGAAACCAGAAAACCTTACCATGTAAGACCACATGGATAAATCTAGAGGATATTATGCTAAGTGAAATAAGTCAAACAGAGAAATACAAATACAGTATGTTCTCACTTATATGTAGAATAAAAACAAAAACAAAAACAAAATCCAACTCATAGAAAGAGAAAATAGATTAGTAGTTACCAGGGGCTGTTTGGGTGGGTGAGAAAGATGGTCAAAGGGTATAAACTTCCAGTTTGAATAAATTCTGGGGACCTAATGTAAAATATGTAATATAGTTAAAAATAGCGTTTTGTGTACTTGAAAGTTACTAAGAGAATAGAGTTTAAATGTTCTCACAACACAAATACACAAAAATTATATGAGGTGATGAATGTTTTAGCTAACCTAATTGTCATAACCTAATTTCACAATGTATACATATATCAAATCATCATCTTGTACACCTTAAATTTTCACAATATTACACATCAATTGTATCTTAATAGAGCTGAGAGAAAAAAGAATGACCAAAAATGAAATTCAGAAAACAAGTTTTAACAGAGGTTACTGAAAAACCTAAACTCACGACGTTCTATCAAGGAGACTGGGTGGGCGTGAGCACATGCAGACACTTGGAATCCCTGAGTTCAGAGTTCATCGTGGCCATCATTCAATTCTTTCTTCCTTTAGAAAGGCAGACTAGAAGACAGGTGGGAGACAATGGCCTGGTTTCTTTAAAAAGAAAGTTTAAAAAGCCACTAATTTTAAGTCTTAAAACCTTTCACAAACAAAATCCTCCTTTCAGGTCCAGGAGTATTTTAGAAACTTTGGCCTCAGAGCAAGAGAAATTTAAGAATTTGTTGTGTTCCTAATACACTGGGTAGTTTCCATAGCCAAAAGAAGCTTTTGCTTCTCCCTGCTACATCAGTTCAATGCATCTGACTAGGTTTCTGCTTTATAGTCCTGTACTCCAGATCCCTGCTGGACCTAGAGATCTGTCTTCACTTCCAGCTGGGCTGAAGATTGCTTAGACTCCCCACCAAGCTGTCTTACCAGTGCCATTTTCTGGAAGCCTGGCACCTGCGTCCCAAATGTTTAGCTTTAGCCTGATACTGCTTCAAGCATTGTAAATATGTAGAAATCAATGCTGCCGGTCAAAGTATTGCTAATGCTATAAATATCCTATTTGTCATATGTCCTGTGTTATATTATGTCACCATAGATGTCTACCCAGGGAGAATAAAGGCACGCATTTGCCATGATTTTTCATTGATGTTAGATTGGAGAAAGATGGATAACCTTTGGAGGCCAGTTGTATTGTTTTAAAAATGTCTCTACTCCTTCTCTACCTAATCATTCTTTTTTTTTTTTTTTCCTCCCACTGGCCAATATCAAGCTTCTAGAATAGCTTGAGTTTAAGATTATTTATCTATGGAATGATCTATTAGTCTCTCCTTTTTCTGATCCCATATATTCCCCAAATGCCTTCGTAGTTTTACAAGTATGGCTGTGATGGGGGAAATGTTTCCTGGCTATAAAGTAGTCATGTAGCTTCCTGGATTAGAAAAAAAATCTGTCAAAGAGTGGTCTGGATAACATAATACATTGAACAAAATGGTTCTAGAGTTTAGAAATTATAAAACCAAGTCTTGTAGTTCAGAGACCCTTTCTAAAGATCTAACCACCACTATGACCTTTTCACCACTCAGTTTGGCTCATTATCCTAATCCTGAGAGAACCTTTTCCCTAAGTGGGGGAAGTACATTCCAAAGATAACAACAGGTTAGTGTGCTGATTGCATTCCTCTGCTGCTCCCTGTAAGACATTCCAAATTACCCCCTGGAGGCAAAGGACCTTTGATAGAGTTGGAGAACAGACACACTAGCATTCCAAATTTTGTGCTGTGTTCTTCCCTCATTAGATGGTAATTTCACGTATGGCAATACCATTTGTTGCATGGAGATGCAACAGTATTCTAGGGACTTCTGGTCATGAGTCAATGCTAGACATCCTCCCAAAATGCTATTCTGCTCAAAGAAAGCCTGTCTCATTGATCATCGATAAGGAGAAAAAAAATCTACCTAGAAAAGTCAATATTTTGACATTTGGGACGTTCAGTGTCCTGATAATATTATGTGACTGTTAAGAAATAGTCAAACAGAGGGAAAACCTAGGATTGTCACAATCCTTCCAAGATTGCATTTTGTTTGGCAAGTTTTGACCTGGTCCGGCCACATAGATATGGGCCCTTAACTACCCTAAAACTTTGCTCACTGCATAGATTTATTCTAAAAACAACCCAGATTCATCTCTCAATACCCAGTTTTCAGGGTGGACAGAGATGGTAAGGGAGAGCTCTGAACTGTCACTCTCATCCCCAGCCTATATTAACTGTAGTGATGGTCTAGCAGACGGCCAACCAATTGAACACCAACACTAGCATTTACTAAACCAGACACTGGGGAGATGGGCACTCTCCCAGGGCCCACACATGTAAAGTGTTTGATTCCAGGGCGCAGGCTGGCGCTGCAACAGCTCACACAACTAAAATGTTCTCTGGCACGGTGTTAAGGAAAAACAGCTTCCCAGCATCAGATAGTGACTGAACTATCTGTCACATAGTGGCTTTTTTTTAATCCCCAAAATTCTAACTACTTAAGAAATCTCAGAAACAGAATGGCATTGCTCATATCTACAGTGATCACAGTGGGAAGGAAACTGTTCTCTCACCATGTTTTCTCATATGACTTTAACACGGTTTCTGGCTGAAATCAACACTCATGTTGTACGTTGTTTCTTTCATCTGAAAAAAAAATGTAGGCGGTAAGCATCCCCTCGAGTTGTTCTGAGCATCAAGGGAAGTAAAATATATGCACACATAAATGTCCCTGCCCCTGTATCTAGCATCTGATGGAAGAACCCTTTCCTTTCAAAGTAGAAGTTAGTAGAGAGACACCATTTCTTCCAGTGCAGGCAGTACATTTGCCCGATGCCCCTCCCTGCCGCACCCTGGTTTCTCACTGCTGGACTGCTCCTGCCAGAGCACCCAGGCTCTCCCTGGTTCCCAGATCACCTGCAGGTCCATTCAGGTTCATCAGCATTGCAGCCTCCAGGTTATTTAACTAGTCTTGGTCTTAGCCTCCACAGTAAGACCCTACTCCAGTTCCTGTGTGTTCATTGCTTTCCTACTTGATGACCATGGTTATTTCCTGTCCAGACCAGGTTCTGCTCTAAGGTTCTACTGCCAGTAACAAGCTGTCTTGGATGGCCTTCAGCAAGTGCTCGGACCTTCCATTTTACCCCTTGGAGAAAGTGCTGAAGGAGTCCCTGCTCCATTTCCTGCTAGGAACCATTAAACTGTAGCGTCATACCATCTTGTCCTATAAAACCCACTCTGAACAGGCAGGGGGAGGAAGGGGGATTAGAGAGTGGGACTAGACACTGGAACAAGCTTCTAGAGCAAGAATTGAGCTCCGGGAAGCAAAGCTGAATGCTCCTGGGGTCTGCCTCTGAGTAGAAATGGTGAAGGAAGTTGTAGTGGTGGCTTTGCCAATAATGAATTGTAGAACTGAAATAAACTTTTGTAAACTACCAATTTATGAAAAGTAAATTCTGATCAGCCATGCTAAAGAAAACCAAAATGATCTTTCTATCATTGTGTAGAAAAATATATTATGAAAATGTTTTCTAATAGTCAATGGGATTCACAGATATGGCTACAGAAGCATGCATGTAGTTGAGTACAATAGTTCCAAAGAAACAGGGCTACAGAGCCTGCAGGAATTAACAAATTCTAAACCAATGTCATTTTAGAGTTCCTGTAATCTTTCTTAAAAAATACTGAAAGAATAAGAGAGATACATAAAAACAGACAGACAGGAAAGAGGAAAACAGAGAGAAAAACTGAGAAGGGAAACATAATTGGAATATATTTAAATTTAGTAACCCAAGTCCTAGTTTCCCTAGAAGGTTTGTGACCTGACATAAGTCTTTTGACCTCTTTGAGCCTCAGCTTCAACAGTCCACATCAGATAATCATCTCCCACAACTTATCATCCAAATATGGTCATTATCACTCTTTGGTACAGCTCATGTGAAATATTAAACAAGACAATGTTTTTCCCACTTTGTTAGCTCACAAGAACTGCACCCAAGGCCACCCATGTCTAAAAGGATGGCCTGGACATAGGCTTTTAGCTAGTGTTATGCTTCCACCCAACAAAACTCTGAGCTCCATTAGTAAAGATGAGGGGAGAAGTGAGGGAGAAGTGATATTAGGTCAGGAAGCAGCAGCCTCTGCCTCATATACAAACTGAGGGACATAAAAGATAAATCATTTTGCTGCTTTATTGGAGTAAAAAAAGAACATGATGCTTATGCTTCTCACTCTGTTAAACTTTATGCAACAAATTTACATGAGGAAGTATGTAGGAAACATAATAGTGGGGAAAAAACAAATTTGTCCAGGAACATGGCTATCTGAAATATCTATCAATTAATGTGACCTTGGATGAGCCACCTAAGTTCTGACCTATGGTTTTTTATCTGTAAGGTGTAAGACCATGAACCGTATCAATGTTACAAAGTTGTCATTACATGAAGTCATGTATGGGAAAGTGACTTATACTGTTAAGTTGGATAGACATGTTAAAGAATGACCTGGACCATCTGTATAGGGAAATATTGCTCTTATTTAGAATTGCCAGGAAGAGCAGAGGGTTGTAGAGTTGAGCTTAGAAATGACTGCAGTGAGGAAAATCTTGTTATACAGCATTTAAGAGCATTTTTAGGGGTCTTTGGAACCTGAGCTTCAATTCCAACCTCGACACTTACTAGCTATGTAATCTTGAGCAAGCTACCTAATCTCTCTCATTTGCCATCACTTTGTTTATAACATTAGAGACTATCTCATATTGTTGTTTAAATTAAGTAAAATAAGAGAATTAAAATCTTTGCACAAAGAATGCCATATTATAGGTGCTTAGAAAATGTGCAACGTTGTATTGGTGATGATGATGGTGATGATAATGATGAAAGGAGGCACATAAATGCAAATTAATGCAGAAGAGGGAAGGGAAACATATTTCATCCTCTGTCTCCCAGAGAAATAATAGTTCTCAAAGGAAAAATATTAATACTTAGCACCATGAACAGAACTAGATATGATTGATTTCATGCAGTCAAAAATCTTGATAATTCTAATCCATATAAGAAAGGATATATCAGGTAACTTATTTAAATGTTTATTTGCTATTATTATCATCTTCATTCTTAGTTATAAAATAGAATGCATATCTTTCCTGCTGCTCTAGGACATATATTTGTGGAATATATATATATATATATATATATATATATATATATATATATACACATATAGGAAAAACATACTAGGATATACATATATTCCACAAATACTTTTAGAACAGCCTCCATGAAATAAACTAGGCGCTGTACTCAAGACACATGATTCAACAAGACAGACCCTCTTTCTGCTCCCACAGAGCTTGTAGTATAACTAGAAAGACACAAAATTAAGCAACTACTCACAATAAAGTGCAATAAGCATCAGAACAGAAGTTGATGGTGCTATGGAGACACATAGCCAAGATTTTGCTTTCTAGAGGGACAAAAAAGCTCTCCCAGCAGTATTAAAGTTTGTACATATTCTTGAAGTTGGATAAGAAGACAGAGGAACATTTTTCTAGAAAATAAAATGGCATATTTGGAGGTGTTTTAAGTGGGGAGCATGGCTTGTTGGAACAAGTGCAGGAAGTAAGGAGAGAGAGTAAAGAGAAAGAACGTGGATCTTTCAGGGATATTAAGAAGTTTTCATTTTTTCCCCTAAAGGCTCTTAAGTGGAATCTAAAGTACAAAATAAACTAACAAAATAGAAACAGATTCATAAATAGAGAACAGACTGACAGGGAAGGAGGATTTGGGGGCTGGGTGAACAAATGAAGGGAGTAAGAAAAAAAGCTCAACACAGACAACAGTATGGTCATTACAGGAGAGAAAGGGGGTGGGGGAGTAGAAGAAGGTTGCTGGGGATAAGCGGGGACTTGACTTGAGGTCGTGAACACGCAGTACAATATATAAATGATGTTTTGTAGAATCGCACACCTGATGCCACCCCAATTAATTCGATAAATAAATAAATAAATATGTGCCATTGAAACACATTTAAGAAGAGGGATTACATTATCAGATCCACAATTTTGATCACTGGGATTGGTGCCTCTTCCACTCTTTAAGTATTAAAAGGTTTACAAATTATAGCTCCCAGCTTATGAACCTTTCCTAATCATGACCCTTCAATAGCTCCCTGCCTTGGGCTGAATAAAATCCACCTTCCTGTCTGATATCAAGGCATTTTACTATCTGGCCTCAAATGTCTTCCTCTACTCCTTTTTATGCATTTTATAATTCAACTAATCATTTCCAAAATTCAGCCTGGAGTTTCCTATTTTGCCTTTGACTTGATTTTTCACTGAGCCTAAGGGATCTTCCACTTTGCTTTCACTTGCCTATGTCCTTCAGGGTCCTATTCAAATGTTTTCTTTCCTCTAGAGTCCTTCTTAACTCCCTGAGGTAATATTACTCTCTTTCCACAGAACTTTGATACTTCTTTAGCCTTTTTTATCCTTTCCTACTAAATACTTGAATTATTAATATTATGTCAGAGTTTAATCTCAAGTATAGGCAATTGATAGCAAAAGACAAACTTTCTTAATTTTCTATTCTGAGGCTGTGTGTGATAGGAGCACGATTACTTAATGAATGAATGGATACATGACAGCTTTACCACTAGAAGATGTCTCTGTTTCAAAGCTATAAGTGGCATTATAACATATGGTTTCACTTTCTCAAAACCTTGTAATTGAGTTTCTGTATTATGAAATGTCACAGAGTGCTTAAGTATATGTCTATTTTTAGAATATTTATGAGTTAATAAGATAGTAAGCCTCAGAGTTTGGATTATTTTGAGAAGCAGTTGAAACATTAAAGCACTTTTAAAAGTTCTAAGATTTATATAATATGAAAATTTGGTACACAGATAAACAGTACTTTAACAAATTTTTTTGTACTGAATATTAGCTCTCTGGTAAGGACATCTATAAGTAGATTCATCCAACAGGTCTGTTCCAGATAAATCACATGAACAGGTTTCTATATTTATTAATTGTTTAACTTACAAATAAGCCTTAGTGTAATGAGAAGCACATGGGACTTTGAGTCAGTAGAATTGATTTGAATAATGAACCTATAAATTATACTTCTTGCTTATGTGATGTTGGGCAATTTATTAAACTCTCTGGGCTTCACTTTTCCCATAATGAGGATTATAAATGCACCACCTCATAGCATATTAAGAACTATCTAAGTGAGATGCCCAGGCTGGGTACCTCAGTTGGTTAGAGTGTCATCTTGATACACCAAGTTACTAAGGTTGCAGGTTCAATCCCTGGTCAGAGCACATAGAAGAAGCAACCAATGAATATATAAATAAGTGGAACAACAAATCTCTCTCTCTCAAATTAATAAATAAAAAATTTTTAATAGTGACATAAGTAAAGCAGTGTTTTTCTAAACAGCATCATTCTTTGCAAATGTTGTTTATTATTTACATTAACCAATTAAAAGTCATAATATAAATAAACTATATTACAAATCCTATATCAAGAGTGGAAACTACTTCCCCCAAATCTATCTGTTGTATAAAACAAGGTCTTCATATCCTGGCCCTACTTCTGAAAAGTTCTGTGGGCATGCCTGGAATGAATGGTTATTGAGGTTGTGATGGGCAAAACATGAGATGTACAGTACGCTGAAATGCTTCTTTACAAGAAAGATAGAAAGTTTAGCTTCTCCAGGGGCAACAAATAACTGTCTCTCAAAATAGATGTCACTCTAACCATAAAATTGCCTCCAAGATTATATTCCAATTAAAGCTCTATTGAATGTTCCAACTTGTGCTTAGCACTCTTGATGTTAGAGCCGACGTAAGTAAATTAGCTGTGGTATACCTATTCATTCTATAGAGATTTATTGAAAGCCAACTTGGGTTCTCCAAATGTATGCTGCATATCTAAGAAACCATTATAAAGTGTGGTTCTTACTGTTAAGAATCTTGTAAATATAAAAACACAGGTCTACATGAAGTGTAATAAGAATGTGAAGGAAAACCTTCAAAATATAATAAAGCATTTGCCATGGCTTAATGAATAAATAGGAATCTTCTAAGCAAATGGGCAAAGGGATAGGTGAAAGGAAATTCCAGGCCAAACAAATAGCCTGTGGACTCAGATTACAACCTATTTGAGGAAATAAAATTTTTTTCTTGCTAGTTCTTTTCTAAGAGCAGTGAGAAGTTACTAGATGGTGATCACAGCATGGCTAGAAATAGTTCTCTTTCATCCCTCTTTTACTCGATATCCGTATTTCAAATCTTCCCACCATCCTAAAGAGGGATGGATAATGACTCAGTAGGACAGAATAGATGCTAACATCTATTCTGCCAAACCCCGGTGGGCTTTGCTCTAAAAACAAACTAATTTCTATCCCATTTATTAACTATATTACACCTAAACTTTACACATGCAACGGGATATCAAATGGGACATTTTCCCATCATGTTACTTTGGGCTGGGACCCTGAATCTGGAAGCAAAGGGAAGATGAGTACCCAAAATTCTAAAGAGAGAACCCAGACCATCTAACATGTGGTCCAACAAACAAACAGACTTAGCCACCTGGAGGGCATGAATGAGCAGGGATGCTTGAGCACTGGAGAGGAGGTGCCAGAGAAGAAACATGTCTTTAGCAAGAGCATTTCAAGATGTTATATTTTCCCTCTCCTAACTCCCATCCAAATTAACTAGGTTTCAGAAGTCTTGTTATGTGTTCTCTAAAGTTTGGGGGTGAATTGGGCTTGATGTCTGACTTAAACCCAGTCCCCATCCCCCAAAAGTTTTAAAAGCAAGAAGCTGTTCAGAGAAACTTCGAATGACAGAGAAAAGATGAGGTCACATTAAAAACATCTTGTACTTTAAGAATTTCTAGAGACTCAGGGGCAAGAATAGATGTAGACACTGAGGAGAATAGCCAGACATGAGTCAAGTTGAAGGGAGCTCTGTCCAAGGTAGGCTCAGAGGGATAAGGCACCTCCAAAGACGTTGTCTGGAGTAGATAGAAATGGGCTGAGGGGGTTCTAAAGCACCAAAGCAGCCAGCCACGAAGACTAAGCAATATATCAGAAACAAGATCCTCCAAGAAACATAAAAAAGGGCATGCCCAAGAGAGAAATGGCCAGTATTTTCCTCTGTCACACAGAGACAACGATACAAGGTAAAACTCTGCTAGCAAGAAAGAATCTTTCTGTTCTTCACCGTCTTCCCTTCTTCAGACTTCACCCTGTAAGAACAGAAGCCCTGTGGTGAGTAAAGGGAGGAGGAAGAGGGAAAGAGCCATGTGGGCCAACACTGAGCAACTTTACCAGAGCCTGTTCCTGACCTCAGTTGTCCTAACCCAGGACAGCCCCAAGCTGGGCACATGAAAAGGCTCAGAATTAAATGAGAAGTGAAAGTTTGAAATTAAAATGAACTTTTTAGTACCTAATAAAATGAGACTACCTATTAACACAAAACAATCAGAAAACCTGTGGTTATCTTCTTGAGATTTTAGCTCTAGGGAAAATGGAGTGGACAGAACCATTCTAAAGGAAGAAATAAAAGAAAAACTAGTTAAGTGGCTTTCTGGTCATGCCCTACTGGCCCCATTATACTCAATATATCAACTGAATATAAGGTATTTCACATCACTGTCATGAAACCCTATGAGTTAAGCATGATCATACTGATTTTATAGATGATGAAACTAAGTCTTGCATAGATAAGGTGAATTATTAAGAATCACCACCTGTAAGAGTGAATTTAAACACAGATTTGCCTAACTCCAAATCTGGCACTTAACATCTAAGCTATTTTGCCTTCATGTTATGCACATTGTAAACTTAAGGTCCCAATACCATTAAACAGACCTGTCTGTGAAATTCCTGAATATTTTACTTAAAACCAATATTTCAGGAAGACAGTATGATAGAGGTGTGGGAAGAAACAACTAGGAATAGCTGAGAAGCAATTCAAACTGATGCTGTAACTGAGCTGGTAGTATCTTTCCAAACTTCTGTTTATTCTTTAAGATACAGATCAAGTATATTGATTTAACAAAGATTTATTGAGTTCCTGTGATGTGCCAGGCACTATATTTGTGCATAAAAACACAGAAGTGAACATGATTTCACTCCCATTGGATTACAGGAACAGTCAATAATACAAACTGCCCATGTTCTCTGACGTAAGTGTGCACAGACGAAGAAGAAGGGGACCTGACTCTGATGGCGTAGCCAGAGAAAGCTTCCTGGAGGAGGTAACCTGGAAGTTATGACCTGAAGGATGAGAGAGGAAGACAAAGCAAAGAGGACAGAGAAGTGTTTTCCTGCAGTGGGAAAAGCACAGTGAAGGCCTGGATGTAGGAGAGGATGTGACAAGTTCAAGGAACTTAAAGAAGGTAAGAAGTGCAGAGTCACCGAGGGTGAGGGGCAGAGGGTGAGAGGGGCGCTGGCAAGAAAAGAGAGACCTTATGGGCCACGTTGAAAGGATTTGGACTTTATTTAAAAGACATGTGGGGGAAAGAAGGAGGCTGAAGCAAAAAATTCATGGATTTACACAAATTCCTGAAATCATATAAACAATTCAACTTCTGAAAAACCTCTCCCTCTGAACTTAGTCCAAACCACAGCTCTGATTCAAAAATGGGGAAAATTAGAAGAATGAAATGAAGCAAAATTAATGACCGCTTTGATAAAAGCAGCTCTCCTTCTACAGTCGGCACCTTCAGCCAGCACGTGCACAGGGGACTGTTCAGTTCCACAGCAAGAACCACAGACCCTTCACCACCCCAACAAAGAAAGCTGGCCGTGAGAATTTCTCAAATTGTTGGGAGTGGAATTAAAATGCCATTTCCATTCTGAATCACAGAAATAATTTATTTTATTGTGTTCACTAGAATAGAAACTTACTGGCTATTATTATTGATTGTGCCATGCTACAAAGCTTTGTGTATATGGGCATGTGTGTGCATTGTTTGTTTTGCTTGGTTTTGTGTAGACACAAAAAAATTGTTGAGCAGAAACACAGGTCCAGGATTCTCTGCCTTGCTGTCAGTCTAAAGCTCTAGCAGCTCATCCCTTATCATTCCTAACTGGCTTCCCTCCACTTCCTTTGGGGCAGGGAGGGAGGCACTAAAGGAAATGAAGGTGACTTGCATTTATTAATAAATAATTATTAAAAACTGTCATTTTTCAAGCTACTACTCAGTAACAGGCACAATATTGGGTGTTTTGCATGCATTATCTAATCTCATTTAATCTTCTCAAAATCTTTTGACATAGGTGGTATCTTCATTTTTTAGCTGAGGAACAAAGACTCAGGAAGATTTACCCAGAGTTCTTCCAGACTCTACAAGCATTATACATTCTTAGTTACTTTAGTGTAGTTGGAAATAATGCTCAGCTTTTCAGTGTCAGTCTTGGATAAGTTGTACAGGAATAAATTAAGCATACCCTTCTCCAGAACATGGACTGTGTTAACTTCAGAGAAGATGCATAAAACTCAAGAAAATTATGCAAAACTACAGCCTTACTCTTTATCCATATCTTTAATTTTGATAAAGAAGAAGATAAAAATTTTTTTTCACTCCACAAATCTATTTTTCATTAAAAACAGACATTCCTTCAAGTAATATTAAATAGTAGGCAGGCAACCAAAATATATTGCCAAATCCCTTTCTTAATTTGGTGATGTGAAGCTATTTCTAATTCTCTCTGACAGCAAGTTTTCCAGGCTGACAATTGCTCAGCAATATTGCATTATAATACATTCCCCAACCTCATGGGCTTTTGCAATAGCAAAGTTTGAAATTTCTGAGCTATTATCACATGAAAGATTTCATCTTAAAATGAGATTCATGCAAAAAAAAAACTCATCAGTGAACACTCACAGCATTTACATTTCTAGTGATAATTATCAAATATTACGTTTGGCTTAGACCCTGTCTCAGTGTACACAATGGTCTCAGAACACAGAACTTTTTCTAAGATACATGTCAATTTGCAAGTAAGAAGCAGGTAAATGTAAATAAACTGAAGTCAATTGCTTTGTGGATTATAATCCCCAGCACTGATGGGACTGTTTTATTAATTTCTAAAGTGTTTAAATAAATTGGAAGAATAATATTCCTGAAGCAACCTGAAAATCCTCAAACCTGGGATTTAGCCTAGGGAATGGGGTTGTGGGGAGAGAAGATTTGAGGATCAAAATGGAAAACTAAGCACACAGAATTAAAAGCCATCTTTCTTCCTGGCCACTTCCAAATTTTTCTAGAGTAAGCAAATGAAAACAAAGGGAAATCTATACCATTTCAGAAAGTGAGAAGACTGTAAAGCACATGAAAGTGGAGAGATGGAGAGTTGATCAATTTCAAATTAATCATAAATTAGGGTTAAACATCCACTAGAAAAATAAATGGGGTAAACCACCAGCATAATGTCTTTGCTACCCTAAATTTAGAGCAATAAGTCTATAGAGTAGCTGTTTGAAGAAAACATTAATAGGTTTAAGGCCTTAAAAAAAGTACCAGAGAGATAAGAACTTTAAGAAAGTAAAATTACTATTCCAGGAATTGCTTCTGGCTTACCCTAGGCACAGGGGGGCTGCTTAGTAAATATAACAAAGGGTTGGCATGGCTACCTCAAAACAAGAGCAACCCTGGCACTTAAAGAAGTTGCCATCACAAAGACATTAAAGAAAGACTTTGTCTGGAAGATAAAGGCTTTTACTTAGATGTTGTTAATTATAGCCTCCTCTTTACTCTACAACCTTAGCAGAACTATATTCCAGTGAAGGCAAAGTTTACCTGACAGATTCCAATAAGTTACAGAATCTCTGACAGAATGGTCTCAAAAAGGAATTAGATCAACTTAGACCTTCGTCAGGATGAGTCAGGTGTAAGAAAACATGTTCCATTTTTCAACTAAAGAAACACTTTGAAATATTAGAACTAGCATTTCCTTTATTAAATAGTTGCTTTAAAAAAGAGAACATAAGCATTAAAATTCTAACTGGAGGGAGGCAATATTTTAAATAAAAATTATGAGATCAAGAAATACATTTTTAGAAACAACAAAAATTAGGAACACAATTTTGAAAATATAATTGGGACAATTAAAAGCTAAGCAATTGTTACAGAAATTGTATTTATAAATCAAAAGAAAAACTAGAGAAATTCTTTTAGCAATAATGGCAAAAACATAAAGATGAAAATTAGAAGTCACTCAAAAACAATGAGCTTCTCACCCCCTCTTCAGCTTGTGCTAAGAAGCAGAAACACTGGTTCACTGTAAATGTCAAGGGTTCACTTTCAGCAAGTAGAGACCTCAGAAGTCATCATTGCCATCTTTACAATAAGAATATGTGGGACAAAATGAGAATCAATGACTTTCTTGGACCCATTAGAAATTTTAAATTACAAGGAAAACCACCACTTCAAAAGCTTGAAAGAGAACTACATCCAGGAAGCTGCATCTGAGGTCTGCTGATCTGCAGCAGAAGTTGTTTGAACCATAATGTGGTAGAAGCCCTTAAGTGATATTGCTGATGAATTGTTGGAGTTTGAATGTGAGCTAGTGGGACAGTAATAACACTACTTGCGAATGCATCATTAGAGGACCCCACTGCCCCATACACTAGAAAAACCACAAGAAAAGAATCTCCTTGGTTCTAACAGGAGGAAGGAAAGAGTGATCATTGAATATGAGCACTCTTCTCTGTAATGCTCTTATTCTCCAGGTGAAAAGACTTTTCCAGAGCCTTATCCCCAAACAGAGGATTGGCAGACATGCCTCCTGTTCTAGCACCTTTAGCCTTCCTGTCTCACATAGAAGAAAGACCCACTGTTAATATACATTAGGGCTTCAAGGAAATAGGTTAGAAATGGTGCATCCAGGAAACAGAAGAAATCATAGCTGATGGTTTTCAAAAATTAATAACATACATCAAACCACAGATCCAGGAGGTTCAGAGAACATTAAGCAGGGCAAATACTAAAAATATCTACACTTAGGCATATTTTATTTAAACTGCAGAAAACCAAAGACAAAGACAAAATCTTCAAAGAAGCTGGAGGGTGGGGTCAACTTGCCTCTAGAGAGACAGGGAAAAGAACTACATAGGATCTTCATTACAAATCAGGCAAGCACAAAGAAAATAAAATGAAATTTTTTTTAAAATAATACTAACCTAAACGTCTATATTTAGCAAAACTACTTATTTAAAAGTGAAAAACCATAAAGTCTTTTTCAGAAAAACAAAATCTGGACTAATTCATTGCTGGTACATATGCCTGAAGAAATGTTAAAACAAGTTTTGGGGGCAGAATAAAAATTATATAGGTCAGATATTGGGTCCACATAAAGAGAGGAAGAACAATAGAGAAAGAGTAAGTGGGAGTAGAAAATCTTTATTTTTCTTATTCTGAATAGGTATAAAGTGTAACTATTATAATAATGAGGTTCTCCGTGACATGAGCATCATGGTGGAATAAAATGTCCCTATTTTTGCCCCCATTTTAATAACAAATTAGGCCTCCATCCTTGAGGAGAAGTGCCTCTGTAGGAGTGTAGAATGCAGTACCATACACTGGGGGATCAGGGAGAATCCTTGCTCACTGTGAATCTGGTTAGGCAAACAGAACTAGCTGCAGGTAGTAAGCTGCGGAACTGGCAGGAGACAATGAACCTGTCCCAGCCTCTCCAGGCCATGGTCAGGAAAACATGGAGAGTGCTCAACTGGGCAGATACCCAATAACAAGAGAGATTTGGTGGAGGTCCAGTCTTCCCAAGGGGTGATTCCACCACACCTTTGGAGCTACCACCACCACAACCAAAAAATATGAGTTTGAATGCATTAGAGGGGGTAAGAGGGTCTTTGCAAACACCCCACCCCTAACTCCGCACCAGGATATACAACCTGGGGCTAAACTAGCTGGGGTTGTCTTGCCCACATGGGAAAAGGAGAGTGTTGAGTGAGTGCCCAACTACCCCAGCTGGGTGGAATGCTACTGGAGAAACCAACTTCTCTTGAGCAGCACTCAAAGTACTGATGTGGGACTTCCAAGACTGGGGACGGGGCAGAGATAAGGAAGAGAAACATAAGAAGATACGGGGGCATTAAAAGTATGCTGACTGTATTCAGGACTCTGGTGGGAAGCCTACCCATGAGCTTCTGGGAGAACCTCACCTAAGGAACCCCGAATCCAGCTTCCAAGCACTCCCAAACCCCTAGTGCTAAACTCACACCACCTGCATTCTGCAGCCAACTTCTTTTGAGTACTCCTGAGTGCAACAGTGAAAGCAAGCAGCAGTAAACAGTGCTCTGACAAAGACAGAGGATGGTTCAGGCAATGGAGAAATTACAAATTTGGGTGAGAGCCCACTTTCTGGAGGAAAAAAAAAAAGAAGGATTTCTAATGACCAGCTGAGTGAGTTGTAAAACCATAGAGGACTTAAAAGCTTAAAATTTCTGCCACAAGAGGGGGCAAAAAGTGTGAAGTAGGTGCATCGATGCAAGGTCAAAAAATACCACCAAATATAACAGAACCAACACACAGTATAGTCTACCTGAAGGCAACTAGTAAAGATTTGAGGAGGTATCTTCTACTTCAAAGGAAAAGCAGCAATGCAAATCTACAAAGAACATGAAAAACCAAGGAAACATGCCATCACCAAAAAATAACAGTAATTCAATAACTGAGATGGAAGACACAAACTTTTGTCATCTAGGTGATAAACAATTCAAAATAGTTGTTTAGGGGAAACTCAAGTTACTAGAAAACACAAAAAGATAATTAAACCAAATCAGGAAAATAATACATAAACAAAAGGATAAATATAACAAAGAAGTAGAAATCATTTAAAAAATCAGAAAATATGGAGCTGAAGAATTCAATAAGTGAAATGAAAATGCAATAGAGAGCATCTAGAGCAGAGTAGAACAAATGGAAGATAAAATCAGTAATCTACATGATAGAAGTTTTGATATGATCTAATCAGAGGAGGACAATAACAAAAAAATTAAAAACACAGAAGAAAACCTATCTGATCCATAGGACTACATCAAATGTACAAATATTAGGAAAATTGGTGTTCCAGAGGACAAGAGAGGCAGAAACTTTATTTAAAGAAATAATTGAGAATTCCCAAACCTGGGGAGATTCTGGATATTCAAGTTCATAAAGCTAATAGAGCAGCCTATTATTTCAATGAGAAAGACCTTCTCCAAGACACTTTATAATGAAACCGTATAAAATCAAAGAAGGAGAATCCTAAAACCAGCCAGAGAGAAAGAGATTGTAAGCTGCAAATGAACTCCCATTAGATCAAAAGCAGATTTTTTGGTGGAAATCCTACAAGCCAAGAGAGCAGAATGGCATATTAAAAATGTTGAAAGACCAAATTTTGCCAGCCAAGAGTACTCTATCTGGCAAAGTTATCCTACAAATGTGGAGGAATAAAGGCTTTCCCATAAAAAAACAAAAGCTGAGGGAGTTCATTACCACTAGATCTTTCCTGCAAGAAATGCTTCAAGGAGTTCTTCAAGCTGAAATAAAAAGATGTTATTTAGTGAAATGAAAATGTATAAAAGTATACAAGTACAACACACCAGTAAAGGCAAAAATAGAATTAAATTTATAAACTCCAATTTTTAAAAAAGATGGTATATTAACCACTTGAGTGTAAAAGTCAAAGGAAAAAGTATTAAGAATAAATACAGCTACTATAATTTGTTAACAAATACACATATATAAAGAAGTAAATTACAATATCAAAAATTTAGAAGGAGGGACTAAAAAAGTGGAGCTTTTGTTTATGAACAAAGTTAAGTTTCTATCAGCTTAAAATGGCCTGTTTTGCCTACAACATGTTTTATGCAAGCCCCCTGGTAACCACAAAGTAAAAACCTAAGGTAGATTTGTTTCCAGTGGAAGTGGGATTCTTGCCATGTTGCAAGGAAAGCATTCCAAGAGGCCCACAAGGAAGCATGAGGTCTGGTGATAAGATGAATTTGTGGCACCAAAGTCAAACGAGTCCAATCTTCCTTCATCAGGCTCAAAAACAGGGCCAGTGTCCAGAAATTTTGCACCATGCCAAGGTTTAGTCGATATTAAAGCTTAGTCCAGTACAACTTTTATCACTATCCAGATAGTTTAGCTTGTTTTCTGGTCTGCATCTTGGCTGGAGCCTGTCTTCAGAGTTCACATGGTCATTGAGGCCTCAGGCAACTGCTAGTCCCAGGCAGCTGCTTTGGAGAGAATGTGTGAACAAACACACGCTAGAGAGAAAGGTTGAGCTTTTGGTTAGCTGAGTTATATTATCTGGGGCTTGGAAGGACCAGCTTTTTTTTTTTTTTTTTTTCTTTTTTTTAACTAACCTATCTATTTCCTACACTTTCACAGGCTCCTGATGTGTATACTAATCAATTCATTTCTTAGATCTTCCAGGGTTGTGTCTCTTATCCAATCCAATCCTTCCCTAGACTAAACTGACAGGCCTCCATTGTCGCCATCTTGGCTCCTACTGTGCATGTGCTCACCTCCCCCTTCGCTGATCCATCTCTGCCCCCAGTGACCTACAGGGAACAGACTGGTGGCTCTCTGGGTAGTGTGTGAAGCTGTGCCTTCCTAAGGAAGCAAGCAGGCTCATGCTTCCTTGTTTGTTATGCTTCTTAATGTCTGGTTTTCTTTGCTCCCTTCATTTATTAATATCTAACTATCTATGCTAACAGATTCACAAAATTTGAAGAAAGGAAAAAACAGAGCATACTACCACAGAAAATCACCAATTAACAAATGTAGGCATAAACAATGGAATTTTAAAAAATAGCCAGAAAGCATTTAAGAAGATGGTATTACTAAGTCCTTATATATCAATAATGATTTCAACTGGTAATAAATTTAACTCATCAGTCAAAAGTCACAGAGTGGCTGGATGGATAAAACAAGAGCCAGCTATGTACTGCCAACAAAAGATCCACTTTAGGTAAAAGGATACACATAGGCTGAGAGTAACCAAATTTAAAAAGCTATTCATACAATTGGAAACCACAAGAAAGTTGTAGCTATACTTATGTCAGAGAAAATAGATTTTTAGCCAAAAATAGTTACATAAGACAAAAAGAAAAGGTTATTCTAGAGTGATAAAGGGGTCAATTTATTGGGAAGAAATGACAGTCACAAACAAATACACACCCAACATTGAAGCACCTAAATGTATCAAGCAAATACTAATACATCTGAAGGGAGAAATAGATGATAATGCAATGATAGTAGAGGACTTAATTATACTACTTTTAGTCATGGATAGATCACCCAGACAGAAAATTAACAAGGAAATGTGGGACTTAAACTATGTGCTAGATCAAGTGATCTGATAGACATTTATAGAACATTTCATTTAATAGCAGCAAAATACACGTTATTTTCAAGTACACATGGAACATTTTCTAGGACAGGCCCTATTACAAGTCACAATACAAGATTAAAATCATACCAAGTATCTTTTCTGATCATAATGGTATAAAACTAGAAATCAACCACAGTGGAAATCTGGAAAATTTACAAGCATATGGAAATTAATTAATATAGTCCTAAACAACCAGTGGATCAAAAACAAAGTCAAAGGGGAGGTAACAAAATTTCATGAAATAAATGAAAATGTAAATACAACACATCAAAACCTATGGGATACTGCAAAAGCAGTTTTGAGATAAAGATGATACATTAAAGACATATATTAAGAAACTATAAAGAACTCAAATGAATGACTTAACTTTATACCTCAAAGAACTAGAAAAAGAAGAACAAACTAAGCTCAAAATTAGCAGAAAGAGAAAAAATATCAGATCAGCAATAAATGAAATGGAGACCAGAAAAACAATTGAAAAGATCAGCAAAATAAGAGTCAGTTTTTCAAAAAGACAAACAAAGCTGACAAAATTTTAGCTAGACTAAGAAAAAATAGAAGATTCAAATAAATAAAATCAGAAATGAAAAAGAAGACATTAAAAGTAATACCATGGAAATACAAAGGATTGTGAGAGACTATTACAATTTCATTAAAACAAATTGGATAAACTAGAACAAATGGACAAATTTTTAGAAACATACAACTTACCAAGACTGAATCAGCAAAAAAAAAAAAAAAAGAAAAAGAAAAGAAAATTAAACAGACTAATAATGAGAGAGATTGAATCAGTAATTAAAAATCCCTCAACACAGAAAAGTTTCAGGACCTGATAGCTTTACTGGTGAATTCTACTAAATACTTAAAGAAGAATTAAAGCCATTTTTGCATGCTTTTCAAAAAAAATTGAAGAGATGGGAATAATCCCAAACTCATTTTATGAGGCAGGAATTACTCTCATACCAAAGCCAGACAAGAACACTACAACAAAATAAAGCTATAGACTAATACCCCTGATGAATATAGATGCAAAAATTCTCAACAAATATTAGCAAACTGAATTCAACAACATATTTAAAGGATCATACATCATGATCAAGTGGGACTTATCACTGTGATGCAAGTGTGGTTCAACACACACAAATCAATAAGTGTGATACAGAATAAAAGATATAAAGTATTAACCTAATAAACAGAACAAAAGATATAAATTATATGACCATTAACAGAATAAAACATATAAAAAAAATTTAAGGGGGGTTCAAGATGGCGGCATGGTAGGAGGATGCAGATTGCCCTTCCTCCTGCACATGGGAGAAAAACCTAACTGATCTATAGAGGAACAGAGCAGACAGCCAACAATACCACAGTATATATGAAAATAGGAGATCAAAATCTGTAGCAGACATTGGAAAACTAGACGTGGCAGCCGAGCAACTGGAGGCAGCCCTGAGACCTGAGGCGGCTCTGCGACCAGGTCGGAAGCAGCCCTGGGACCGTAGGTGACCCTGCAACTAGAGAAGGGGACTCTGTGGAAGACCCGGAGCTCACATCTGTGATCCTGGGGTGAGTGCGTGCAACTCGGGAAACTTGCGGAGCCAACGACCGTAGTCTCGGGTGGGCGCTCGCATCCTGTAGGGAACCAGGAGCTCGCAGCAATAGGTCCGGGGAGGGTTGGATCTGTAAGAGATCCCAGCTGAAACCCATAAACTCGGGAAAGCGCGCCCTCTGCAGGAGGCTCAGAAATCACACCCAAGGCCCTGCATGGAGAGTGCGCCATTAGCCCTGGGGACAGTGCGTGGCTGGCACTGAGGACAGTAGCCCAAAGCAGACTGAGTGAGGAACAGGGAGAAAAGCGAGTCGCCTCACAGCCTGCTACAGCCAGCAAGACCAGAAAATCCAGTTTGGCCTGTTTGAAAATAGCAAGAGGTTTTTTTTTTTTTTTTTTTTTTTTTGGTTTTTGGGTGTTTTGTTTTGTTTTGTGGGCTTTTTTTGGATAGTTGTTTTTTTGTCTGTTTAGTTGGGTTTTTTTGTTTGTTTGTTTTGGTTTGTTTTTTGTTTTTGTGGGGTTCTTTTTGTTTCATTTTGTTTTGATTATATATTTTTTATTTTTTTATTACTTCTACCTTTTTTATCCCTCAATTCCTTTTGCTTCTCTTTACTTCTTTCTGGCTTTATTCCTTCTTCCTTTCTTTCCAATTCTATCTCTCCTTCCTTCCTCTTTCTTTTTTCCTCTTCTTTTTTCACTTTATTCTTTTCTCTTTTTAAATACCCATGAGTGAGGCAAAAATATCCTAGAACTGTGAAAAAACCAGAGTTGGGCCAAAAGAGGGGGTATTCAAACAGCTGAGACAGTGGAAGCTGTGAACACCAGGATACCTGAAGGAGACTACACCACTGAATCTCACAGGTATTCCACCACAGAAGTTCACACCATAAACCCAGGTAGCCAGAACAGATCAATTTAAGAAGCTGAGGTTTACAAGAAGAGTCTCACAAACAATGAGAAGACAAAGAAACAATCCCCAAATGAAAGAAAAGGTGGAAGCCCCAGAAAGAAGCCTAAATGAAACAGAGGAAACTCAACTATCACATAAGGAGTTCAAAGAAATGGTTATCAGGAAGCTCCATGAGCTCTCAATGAGCTACCAGAAACTTCAGGGAATACCAGAAGGAGAGTGAGTTCTTCTACGATGAACTCTCTGCAAACTATATCAACATGAAAAAGGAAATAGAAACTTATCAAAAAGGGCCAATGAAGAACACAATTTCTGAGCTGAAGAACACAGTAGAAGGAATGAAAAGCAGAATTGATGAAGCAGAGGATCGAATCAGTGAGTTGGAGGACAAAGTAGAAAAAAGCAGCCAGAAAGAGCAAGAAAAGGAAAAGAGGCTCAGAAAGAATGAAGAGTGGTTAAGAGAAATGCAAGACAACATGAAACGTAATAATATCCGTATAATAGGAATACCAGAAGGAGAAGAAGAAGAGCAAGGGATAGAAAACCTATTTGAAAAAGTAATGATGGAAAACTTCCCTAATTTGATGAGAGAAAAAGTCACACAAATCCAGGAAACACAGAGAGTCCCAATCAAGAGGAACCCAAACAGGCCCACTTCAAGACACATCATCATTAAAATGGCAAACTTCTAAGACAAAGAGAGAATCTTAAAGGCAGCAAGGGAGAAAAAGGAAGTAACATACAAGGGAGCCCCCATAAGGTTAGCAGCTGACTTCTCAATGGAAACGCTCCAAGCCAGAAGATAATGGCAAGAAATATTCCAAGTAATGAGAA
Source organism: Glossophaga mutica (assembly GCA_039655065.1). NCBI lineage: Eukaryota > Metazoa > Chordata > Mammalia > Chiroptera > Phyllostomidae > Glossophaga > Glossophaga mutica. The sequence goes on from CM077311.1 coordinate 61,866,087, forward strand.
CCAGAGGCTTGCAACCAAGACTACTTTACCCAGCAAGGTTTTCTATCAAGATAGAAGGCAAAATAAGGAGCTTCCCAGACAAAAGAGTCTAAAAGAATATACCTCCACCAAACAAAATATTGGCAAACCGCATCTAACAATACATTAAAAAGATCATACACCATGACCAAGTGGGATTCATCCCAGGGATGCAAAGATGGTTCAACATTCCCAAATCAATAAATGTAATACATCACATAAACAAAAGCAAAGACAAAAATCACATGATCATATCAATAGATGCAGAAAAAGCTTTTGATAAAATACAACACCCATTCGTGATAAAAACACTCAGCAAAGTGGGAATAGAGGGAGCATTCCTCAACATCATAAAGGCCATATATGAGAGACCTACAGCCAACATCATACTCAATGGGCAAAAACTGAAATCTTTCCCACTAAGATCAGGAACAAGACAAGGCTGTCCACTTTCACCACTTCTATTCAATATAGTATTGGAAGTCTTAGCCACAGCAATTAGACAAGAAAAGGAAATAAAAGGCATCCAAATTGGAAAGGAAGAAACAAAACTATCATTGTTTGCAGATGACATGATAGTATACATAGAAAATCCTATAGACTCGGTGAAAAAGCTGCTCGACATAATAAATGAATTTGGCCAAACAGCCAGATACAAAGTCAATATCCAAAAATCAAAGGCATTTTTGTATACCAACAGTGAAACAGCAGAAGCAGAAATCAAGAAAAAAATCCCATTCGATATAGCAAAAACAAAAATAAAGTACCTAGGAATAAACCTAACCAAGGAAGTAAAAGACCTGTATGCAGAAAACTACACAACACTGAAGAAAGAAATCAAGGAAGACACAAGCAAATGGAAACATATACCATGTTCATGGATCGGAAGAATTAACATCATCAAAATGTCCATACTTCCCAAAGCAATCTACAGATTCAATGCAATACCTATTAAAGCACTAATGGCATGTTTCACAGACATAGAACAAACACTTTGAAAATTTATATGGAACCATAAACAACCTCAAATAGCAGCAGCAATCTTGAGAAAGAAGAGCAAAGTAGGAGGGATCACAATACCTGATACCAAACTGTATTACAAGGCCACTGTAATCAAAACAGCCTGGTACTGGTATAAAAACAGGCACGTGGACCAGTGGAATAGAACAGAGAGCCTAGAAATAAACCCAAGTCTCTACAGTCAATTAATATTCAACAAAGGGGGCAGCAACATAAAATGTAGTAAAAATAGCCTCTTCAACAAGTGGTGTTGGGAGAACTGGACAGCTACGTGCAAGAAAATGAAACTTGAGCACTAGCTTACACCATACACAAAAAGAAATTCAAGGTGAATAAAAGATTTAAACATAAGCCGTAACACCATTAAAGTCCTAGAGGAGAACATAGGTAGGAAAATCTCAGGTATTCCACGCAGCAACACTTTTACTGATATGTCCCCTAAAGCAAGGGACATAAAGGAAAGAATAAACAAATAGGATCTCATCAAAATAGAAAGCTTCTGCATGGCCAAGGAAAACAGTATTAAAATAAAAAGAGAACCAACTGTGTGGGAAAACATATTTGCCAATCATACCTCAGACGAGGGTTTAATCTCCAAAATATACAAAGAACTTACATGACTCTACTCTAAGAAGACAAGCAATCCAATTAAAAAATGGGCAAAGGACTTGAACAGACACTTCTCCAAGGAGGGCATACAGAGAATCCAGAGACACATGAAAAGATGCTCAATATTGCTAGCTATCAGAGAGATGCAAATTAAAACTACAATGAGATACCACTTGACACCAGCCAGAATGGCCCTCATAAACAAAGCAACAAACAGCAAGTGTTGGAGAGGTTGTGGAGAAAAGGGCACCCTAGTGCACTGTTGGTGGGAGTGCAGACTGGTACAACCACTATGGAAAACAGTGTGGAATTTTTCTAAAAAAACTAAAAATGGATATACCTTTTGACCCAGCAATTCCACTGCTAGGACTATATCCTAAGAACCCTGAAACACCAATCCAAAAGAATCTATGCACCCCTATGTTTATAGCAGCACAATTTACAATAGCTAAGTGTTGGAAGCAATCTAAATGCCCATCAGTAAATGAATGGATCAAAAAACTGTGGTACATTTACACAATGGAATTCTATGCAGCAGAAAGAAAGAAGGAGCTCCTACCCTTTGCCACAGCATGGATGGAACTGGAGAGCATCATGCTAAGTGAAATAAGCCAGACAGTGAAAGACAAATACCATATGATCTCACCTTTGACAGGAACCTAATCAACAAAACAAACAAACAAGCATAATATAAACAATGACACTGAATTTGAGAACAGTCTGACAGTGACCAGAGGGGAGAGGGGAGGGAATTTCAGGGGAAAAGGGGAAGGGTTTATAGGAAGAAGTATAAAGGACACTTGGACAAAAACGATGGGGGTCGGAAATGAAAGGGAGGTGGGGGGCTGGGGTGATGGGCTGGGGTGGGAGTAAAAGACATAAAACTGTACAAGATCAACAATTAAAATAAAAATTGGAAAAAAGAACTGAATATGCAAATAAAAATGTGTATGAAAAAGTTTGACCCTTTCTTTAGTCCATATGTAGAAATTTGTTTGAAATAGATCATAGAGTTAGATGTAAATGCTAAAATCACAAATAGATGAAAGTCTTTGCAACACTGGAGGTAGACAAGGATTTTTAAGTAGAATACAAATGCCAATATTATAAAAGAAAAAATGATTGAATGGATTCATCAAAGTATGAAAACAAATTTTTAAAAACATTGTTAAGAAAATAAAAAAGCAGAGATTGGTATAAAAATTTGGCAGTGCATATATCTGACAAAGAACTTTACCCAGAAAATATAAAGAACTATTTATAATTCAATAAAAAGAGACAAAAATCCCAATTTTTAAAAATAGTCAAAGGTTTGGACACATACTTAATGAAAGAAGGTATAAATCACCAATAACCACATAAGAATTGTCAAATATTGGGAAATTCAAATTGAAACAATACTGTGATATAAGATCCATTAGAATGGCTAAAAATATTTTTCAAATAGTTGCACTAAGTATTGGTCAGAATATGAAGCAACTAAAACCCTTGTTCTTCAGGAACATTTTGGCAGTTTCTTATGATGTGAAACATACACTTTGCATATAATTCAGTATATCTATTCCTAGGTGAGTACCAGATAATAATAAAAACATATGTCCACACAAAGACTTATGCTTTACATGGATATTCATAGTGGCTATATTTAAAATAGCCCAAAACTCAAACAAGAAAAATGTCCATGGAGAGATGAATACATTTTTAAAATTTTTAATATATCTATACAGTGGAATCTTACTAAGCCATGAAATGTGACCAAGCCAGAAACAAGAGTCATATTGTACGATTCTATTTATATTATCTCTTGGAGCAAGAAATTGGATCAATATTGGTGGAAAACAAAACAGATATCCAGAATTTGGTTGTATTTTTATACACCAATAATGAAATATCAGAAAAGAAACTATGAGGACAATCGCATCTACAATAGCATCAAAAAAAACAACAAAAAATAAAATACATAGGAATAAATTTAACCAAGGATATAAAAGACTTTTATTCAGAAGATTATAAAATACTGAAGAAGGAAATTGAAGATGCAAATATGTGAAAGCATATACCACATTCATGGGTAGGAAGAATTAACATTATCAAAATGTCCATACCACCCAAAGCAATCTATAGATTCAATGTAATTCCTATTAAAATACCAATGACATATTTCACAGATCTAGGAAAGATATTCCAAAAATTTATATGGAACCAATAAAAACCCCAAAAGCCTCAGCAATCTTGAGAAAGAAGAACAAAGATGGAGGTATCACAATACCTGATATCAAAAAATACTACATGGCCATCATAATAAAAACATCCTAGTATTGGCATAAGACCAGGCATCAATATCTTCAAGAAAATATTGACTTAGAAATTTAGCATCAATTTAAAAGAAAATAAAATGTCTTTTTGCCATAAAATTATTCTTTGTCTATGTAATGAAGTCAAACACTGACCCTTTGAACAATAAAATCTAGTCAAGTTAGGTTTGGATAAGGGTTTAAGACAGAACAGAGAGCCCAGAAATAAACCCAAGTCTCTATGGTCAATTAATATTTGACAAAGGGGGCAGAAGCATAACATGGAGCAAAAATGCCTCTTCAACAAATGGCATTGGGAGATCTGGACAGCTACATGCGAAAAAAAAAGAAAAGAAAAGAAACTTGATCACCAGCTTACACCATACACAAAGATAAATTCAAGGTGGGTAAAATACTTACATATAAGTCATAACACCATAAAAGTCCTAGAGAAAAACATTGGCAGGAAAATCTCAGACATTCCATGAAGCAACATCTTCACTGATAGGTCCCCTAAAGCAAAGTATATAAAGGAAAGAATAAACAAAGGGGACCTCATCAATTAAAAAGCTTCTGCATGACCAAAGAAAACAGCATTAAAATGAAAAGAGAACCAACTATACAGGAAGACATATTTGCCAATGATACCTTGGACAAGGGCTTGATTTCCAAAATATATAAAGAACTCACACAACTCCACTCCAGGAAGACAAAAAGCCCAAATAAAAAATGGGCGAAAGACTTGAACAGACTCTTCTCCAAGGAGGACATACAGAGGGCCCAGAGACACATGAAAAGATGCTCAGTATCACTAGCCATCAGAGAGAGGCAAATTAAAACCACAATAAGATACTACCTCATACCGGTCAGAATGGCCATCATAAACAAACCAACAAACAAGTATTGGAGAGGATGTGGAGAAAAGGGAACCCTAGTGTACTGTTGGTGGAATGCAGACTGGTGCAGCCACTGGGGAAAACAGTATGGAATTTCCTCAGAAAACTAAAATTGGAACTGCCTTTTGACCCAGCAATTCCACCGCTAGGATTATACCCTAAGAGCCCTGAAACACCAATCCAAAAGAACCTATGCACCCCAATGTTCATAGCAGCACAATTTACGATAGCCAAGTGCTGGAAGCAACCTAAGTGCCCATCAGCAAGTGAGTGGATCAAAAAAACTGTGGTACATTTACACAATAGAATACTACACAGCAAGATAAGATCCTGAAAGAAGGATCTTATACCCTTTGCGACAGCATGGATGGAACTGGAGAGCATTATATTAAGTGAAATACGCCAAGTGGTGAGGGACATATACCATATGATCTCACCTTCAACTAGAACATAATCAACAAAAGGAAAAAGCAAACAAAATATAATCAGAGTCATTAAAATTAAGAACAATCTAACGATAAGGGTTTAGGGACTTTTATGTGGAGTTCATCAAAGTGCACAATAGAGGTTTACTTTGTTGACTCCAAGAAGAATAAACCTGCCAAAAAAAAGATTCTTTGTGGTTAATTGGGCTCAAATTCATAACCAGAAGCCAGCAGCCATTGTTTGCAGAGACTCTCCCACATGACACATTCTAAGGAAAAACTGCACTGAGCTGCCTGCCTCCTAGACTCTGTTTCTGCCATCTGAGCAAACCCTTATAAAGGAGCTCCTAGGCTTATAAATCAACCAATGGGATGAAGACCTCCCCTGGCCAATCAAGGCTGCACAGTTATACCCTCATTTGCATTGTCACTGCCAGATAGAGCAATTCCATTCTCACCAATTAGGACAGTGATATTTGGACAAATCACACTGTGAGGATTTGGAGTCCTCATTTGCATAGAAATGGATCAGTCAGGGATGGGGTTGGGTGGGGTCAGCAAGCTTTCTTCTCTGTATAAGTCAGCTTTATCTCTGACTCCAGGGAGCATGCTTACAGTTTCCATCTAAGACTGGTTCTCCAGCTGGAGCTCAACATCAAGGCTGAGCTGCAACACCAGAGTTGAGCTGTAACCCCCAAGGCTCCTCACCCAAGCTGTCTCAACCCAGCTGCCTCACAGCTGTGCTGTTCTATAGCCATGCTGTTCCATAGTGAAGTTGTCTCATAGCTGTAATGTTCCACTGCCAAGCTGTTTCACAATTAGGCTGTTTTCACTGAAGAAAGTCTCTTGCCTCACTGCACTCCAAGGTGGGGACTCCTGTTGGTGTTGAATTGTGACAACAACCTTCAGCTGACGACTTGCATATCTCTATGCAAACTCTGTTGAACTGAAATATTTATTCATGTGAATTGGCTTCCTTCCAAGTAAACTTCTTGGATTCTGGGTTCCAACAAAACTAGGATTATATCTATGATTTATCTTTCACTCTCTTTCCCACACCTGCACCGAACTGCACACACACACTCTCTGCCTAGTGGATCTACACATATGTACAATGGTGAGTACAAGGTGCATGAATGATTCCGGACCTTTCTGCTGCCTTCTCATTTAATTCTGTACAGCTCAAGTTAACTTTTTGTTATTTACAAAGTATTATCTTTATTCCAATGGCTCTATTGTACCTTTCTATTTTGGTCAAATGTGCATTGAAATGAAAATCTTTGTGAAGCTTACTGATGTTGAATTGGATATTTTCAAAGCCAAAATTTAGATGTGTTGATAGTGTCCATATGAATTTCAGCTTGCAATTTGATGAACATCTATTCATAAATGTATTTGGAAATGACCCAGAAACAAGAAAAAAGTTACATTTAGATATGATCACATTTTAAATGAAAAGCTTGGATTACATGATCTCTAAGCAACAATCTCTCTTCAATAATGTAGCAATCTAGATAGCTAGCTCTGAACCGATGAGTTACTTTATTCTGGTAAATGAGAAGACGGAAGGGAAGAAAACATTTATTGATGCAAGCAGAACTTCTCGCACGCCAGAGCAATGGAAAGACCAAGGATTGTCTGTGTTAGAGGCTGTGCCAACTCATTGTATATAAAACATTCAATTTCTCACTGGTGTAAAAAGGAGACATTTTATAATAATAGAAAATGACATTGCAGTTATATTCCTTACTTTTTTATTAGAAAGTTAAAAATAACCTTTCCAATATTTCACAATTTACCTGATTTAGTCATTTAAATAACTCAAGACTCATTGTTTTGAAATGAGTAACAGAAAATAAGTGTCAAAGATCATTCTCTAAGAAGAACATAACTATTTTTCTTTTAGGAAAGTTGAAACGTTATGCAATTTTAAAAAATCACATAATTCCCAAAATGACTACATCTATAGTATCATACCCCATTAATATTAAGCATTGACATCAAAATAAATCAAAAGATGCTTTTGAGCATTGTAAATCTCTTCTAATGATACTCCATATTACAAATAAAGGTAGTTAAACTTAAAAACTGCTATGAACTTCTTGAAGATTAATGAAAAATCAACAGCCACTTGTCTTCCTGCTTGTGTGCGAAGCAAAGGTAAATTCACAGGAAAGTCTAAAATCTCTTTATTTTTATTTATTTTTTAAATTAAATTTATGGGGGTGACACTGGTCAGTAGGGCCACATAGGTTTCAGGTGCACACTTCTATGACACATGACCTGTATATTGAACTGTGAACCCTTTAGCAGCTAGTGATTTTCCAGGATGGACGCTGGAACCCCTCCTCCCCGGCCCCACACCTCAGCCTTTGACCTGTTCCCAGCCATAAAGGTTTAGAAGTTCTCAGGCTGCTTCATGTCACCGCTCCCCCAAGCATCTGACTTGTTGGTGCCTTTCTTTCCCCGCAATCACATTCACTGTGCGTTTAGCCCTCCCTGAGCAGCGGTTTCCTTAGCAACAGGCTTGCCCTTTTAGAGGCTCCAGCGGTGACAGCAGCTTGGGCCTGCATTCTCACAGGCTTTCTTACTGCAGTGCTCCTCCGTCCCTTGTGAATGCGCAAAGGTCAAAAAGTAAAGTCCCGGTGTTTCATTCTTTTCAAACAAAGGGCAGGAAGCTATGACAGGTTGGGGGGAAAACACACTTTAACTGGAATATCTTATGTAAAAGTCATAATCTAAAGTATATATGAAAAGGAACCGTTTTCTCCAAATCTAACCTGAGGACAGAGAGATGGAAGCAGAAATTACAAGGGATAGACTCTGCAGGGCTGGCCACGTGGAAAAATAAGGAGTGTCAAGTCGGGATGAGTTTGTAGGAACACAATGTAATCTGTTTCACCTTTTCACTCGGCCTCAGAACCTCCGAGTTAGAAGGGATGTTGGGCACTAGTGTGAGACCTGGTATAAGAATTGGCTCTGCAATTTCTGGTTCTGGGGCTTAGGTGCTGAAATGTTTTATTTAAAATTCACTTTTTAAGTTTGACACTTATGATGTGTGCCCTTTTCTACATAGCTATACTTCAATAAAATGCTATTTAAAAATAAATAATAAATAGTAAAATAAAATTCATATTTTAGATATGAATTTTAGACATTTTTAAACTATGAAAAAAAGAAACACTCAATGAGTCCTTTTACTAGAATTTAATAACATTAAAATCCTGGAGATCATACTGTACTGATAGATTAATACTGTATTTCTTTGTGTAGAATTAGTAATTCATTCATTTAGTCATAAAATATTTATCAAGGGCCTGTTATATGCCAGTCAGTCTTCTAAGGTTTAGGGAGCACCACTGGACAAAACGAATTTTTTAAAAATTCTCGTTCCTCAATAATATATTCAATTTACATTTTTGCACATGTTCCATGGATTTAAAAAATTGCAATTTTGTCTTTTAAAAATTGACAGCCAGTTGATCTGGTGGGAATATTACTAGCCTACCTGTTCCTCAGAACCAGTCAAATAGTGGCAAGGCTAATTTCCATTTGCGCAGTAGTTCTTGTCCACCATTGTTGACATAATCATTTATGCAATGACAAATTATCTCAGTTATTTCTGTGGTGCCATTCTCTATTCACACATCGATGGTTCCTAAATCTTCACTGTCAGCCAGTGGTGGGTGGTGCTAATTCAATGCCAACAGGAATCCCCAATTTGGGGTGTGGTGACTGAGGAGAATTTTTTTCAGTCTGAAAAGCTCAATTGTGATACAGCACAGCTGTGGAAGAGCACAGATGTGGGACAACACAGCTACAAGGTTGCCCTCAGGTGAGTACCTTCTCCAGCTACAGAGCTCAGCTCCACCTGCTTACACCAGACAGCTCTGTTCTGCTCTGTCCCAGGAGACATCTTTGGTGTTTCAGCTCCAACAGGAGAAACAGTCTTCATTGGAAAGGGAAAGTGCGCACCCAGAGCAGGAACAGAGCTGACTTATAGAGACAGAAGTCCCTACTCTGGTCCCTGATTGATCTATCCTTATGCAAAGGAGGACTCCAAATCCTCATGGTTTCATTAGTCCAAAAAGCACTGTCCTAATTGTTCAGAATGGAGTCATTTTGATTGATTGGTGGAGATGCTGATGTAGATACAGCTGCTCTGCTCCTATTGGATGGGTGAAGTCTTGGTCCTGTTAATTAAAATACAATTCCAGGAACCCATTTGTAAGATTTGGCTCAGATGGCAAAAACACAGTGCAGGTGGGCAATTTAGTTCAGGCTTCTCCACAAATCAGGGCTTTCGTGAGTGGCCATTGTTTAAAAATGGCTGCTAGGCTTTTTAGATTTTTTCCAATTAGCCACCATGAGCCCTTCATGGTAGGTATTTTCTTTCTCAAAGTAATGCTACCCTGATCCTTGAGTTCTGGATCCAAGCACCATAATCTTTACTGGACAGCTCTACTTGGATGTCCCATAGCACTTGGATTTAACCTGCCCCGAACTGAATTCAGCACCTTCTCTGTTGAATCTGTTCTTCTTGGAGTTATCATGTCAATAAACTGCACCATTATTCACTCATTGTCACAACACTGGAACCCAAAGTCATCCTGAATTCTTCCCTCTGCTACATCACCAATGTGTCATCGAGTCCTATTGATTCTCCTTTAAACTCTCTTGACATTGTCTACTTCCCTTCATTTGGCCATGCTGCAACCTAATAACGGCCTCCTAACTGCTCATCCTGCCTCCCTCTTGCGTTCCCTCTGTACCCCATTCCTCAGCCAAATCTAATTGAGGCTTACACAAGCAAATCTGATTGTGTCTTCCCCTGTGGTTATAACCCTTCATTGCCCACTATGCCCTCAATGTTACCAGACAGGGACTGGGCCGGGAGTGGGTCTGCCTCAGTCCAGCCTATAGTACAGGGGTGTCAAACTCATTTTCACCAGGGGCCACATCAGCCTCGCAGTTGTCTTCAAAGGGCCGAAATAATTTTAGGACTATAAATAGAACTACTCCTTAACAGTTAAGTGAGAGCTCATTGCTGCCGCTGGGTAGAAACAAAGGGCTGGGGGGGGATAAAACAAGGTGGAGGGATGGATTCGGCCCACGGGCCTTGTGTTTGCCACCTGTGCTATAGTGTGTGGGTGCTTGACTTCATGCAGAAAAAAATGTCACAACACGAGTCCAGGTGATTTTGAAAATAAATTTATTAAAGCTGGGAATGATGAAATGAGGAAGGACAGGATAGAAGAAACAGGACAGAGCCTAGGGGGTGCTCAGCTTTGGCTCCCTAGAAATGTTACAGGAAAGAAGTGAGCCAAAGCAGAGCTGCTGTTAGCTCACCAGTAAGTCAGAGAAAAGGGGGGGGCCTAGAGACAGGATCAGGGGTTAAGCCTTGGATGAGCTGTTGCTGCCCACTGCTCCCCTGACCACAAGTCTCCTGGGACCCTTAGCATGTAGGAAGAAGTAAAAAGTTCATGCCCAGGAAGGGGCATGGGCATGCTCAGCTCACCCTGAATCTTTGTCCTGAGGGCTTTTTATCTTCCTTCTGCAGGTGAGAATCTTAAGGGAAGGTTTTAGCAGAATATTTGTCAACTTTCCAGGTGTGTTTTTAATATGCTGTTCCATCAAAGTAAGCATTTGTGGGGGGTGGGAGGGGAGTTGGGGATTATTCTTTGGTCCACTATTACTGTTTTACTTCTATCTTGGGTTTGTCTGGCTCTAATTGGATTTTTGTTATTCGTTTGCCTGATTTTATCGGTTCTTAGGTTTAGTTGTCACAGATGGCATTAATGGGTCTCTATTCTCTATTTCTCAGACCAGGGTGATTTAAGCTATGTATTCTCTGGTTAGGAGGGAGAGGAATAAACCATTTGTTCTCTAACGTCCTTTGTTAGGGAAGATAAGGTATTGTGATTCACTAGCTGGCTGTAAGTTGTTGAAATTGTTTGGCCTCATTTAATTTTCTTGTCTCAGTTTTCCCATTCCACCTGCCCAGGAATTTCTCTAGCTTCTTACTTATCTTGTCTTGTCAGGACATACTTTAATTTGATTTATAGGATTTATGGTCATTATCTTCTGTCATCAAGCCATACCCACTTCTTTCGACTTTAAGCCACACTTACTTCTTGAAGTTCTCTTAATGTCTTACAAGCTTCTTATGGAGCCTTTGTATAAACAATTTCTTTGTATTGGAACATACATATACCACCTATTATTCCTGTGTCCTTTGGACTTCCAGGTGAGCTTCTTCTGAGACATATTCCCTGACCTACCAAAACATGTGTTTCTTTTTTTTTCTTTTTTTTAATCAGTATTTTTTAATTGTTGATATTGTACAGTTTTCTGTCTTTTACCCCGCCCCAGCCCACCACCGCAGCCCTCCCCACCCTCCTCCCACCTCCACCCCCCATAGTTTTTGTCCATGAGTCCTCTACACTTGTTGCCTTAAACCGTTCCCCTTTCCCCTGAAATTCCCTCCCCTCCCACTCTGGACACTGTCAGACTGTTCTCAAATTCAGTGTCTTTGTTTATATTATGCTTGTTTGTTTGTTTTGTTGATTGGCTTCCTGTTAAAGGTGAGATCATATGGTATTTGTCTTTCACTGCCTGGCTTATTTCGCTTAGCATGATACTCTCCAATTCCTTCCATGCTGTGGCAAAGGGTAGGAGCTCCTTCTTTCTTTCTGCTGCATAGAATTCCATTGTGTAAATGTACCACAGTTTTTTGATCCATTCATTAACTGATGGGCACCTAGGTTGCTTCCAGCACTTGGCTATTGTAATTTGTGCTGCTATGAACATAGGGGTGCATAGATTCTTTTGGATTGGTGTTTCAGGATTTTTAGGATATACTCCAAGCAGTGGAATTGCTGGGTCAAAAGGTATGTCCATTTTTAGTTTTCTTAGAAAATTCCATACTGTTTTCCATAGTGGTTGTACCAATCTGCACTCCCACCAACAGTGCACTAGGGTCCCCTTTTCTCCACAACCTCTCCAACACTTGCTATTTGTTGCTTTGTTTATGAAGGCCATTCTGACTGGTGTCAAGTGGTATCTCATTGTAGTTTTAATTTGCATCTCTCTGATAGCTAGAGATATCGAGCATCTTTTCATGTGTCTCTGGATCCTCTGTATGTCCTCCTTGGAGAAGTGTCTGTACAAATCCTTTGCCCATTTTTTAATTGGGTTGCTTGTCTTCTTAGAGTAGAGTCTTGTAAGTTCTTTATATATTTTGGAGATTAATCCCTTGTCTGAGGTATCATTGTCAAATATGTTTTCCCATACAGTTGGTTCTCTTTTCATTTTAATACTGTTTTCTTTAGCTGTGCAGAAGCTTTTTATTTTGATGAGATCCCATTTGTTTATTCTTTCCTTTATGTCCCTTGCTCTAGCGGACGTATCAGTGAAAATATTGCTGCGTGAAATATCTGAGATTTTCCTGCCTATATTATCCTCTAGAATTTTAATGGTGTCATGGCTTATATTTAAATCTTTTATCCACCTTGAATTTATTTTTGTGTATGGTGTAAGTTGGTGCTCGAGTTTCATTTTTTTGCATGTAGCTGTCCAGTTCTCCCAGCACCACTTATTGAAGAGGCTATTTTTGCTCCATTTTATGTTGTTGCCCCCTTTGTCGAATATTAATTGACTGTAGAGACTTGGGTTTATTTCTGGGCTCTCTGTTCTATTCCACTGGTCCACGTGTCTGTTCTTGTGCCAGTACCAGGCTGTTTTGATTACAGTAGCTTTGTAATACAGTTTGGTATCAGGTATTGTGATCCCTTCTACTTTGCTCTTCTTTCTCAAAATTGCTGCCGCTATCCGGGGTCGTTTATGATTCCATATAAATTTTTGAAGTGTTTGTTCTATGTCTGTGAAATATGCCATGGGAACTTTAATAGGTATTGCATTGAATCTGTAAATTGTTTTGGGTAATATGGACATTTTGATAATATTAATTCTTCCGATCCATGAACATGGTATATGCTTCCATTTGTTTGTGTCTTCCTTGATTTCATTCTTCAGTGTTGTGTAGTTTTCTGCATACAGCTCTTTTACCTCCTTGGTTAGGTTTATTTCTAGGTATTTTATTTTTCTTTTTGCTATATTGAATGGGATTTTTTTCTTGATTTCTGCTTCTGCTGTTTCACTGTTGGTATACAAAAATGCCTTTTATTTTTGGATATTGACGTTGTATCCAGCTATTTGGCCAAATTCATTTATTATGTCGAGCAGCTTTTTGGCTGAGTCTATAGGATTTTCTATGTACACTATCATGTCATCTGCAAACAATGATAGTTTTGTTTCCTCCTTTCCAATTTGGATGCCTTTTATTTCCTTTTCTTGTCTAATTGCTGTGGCTAAGACTTCCAATACTATATTGAATAGAAGTGGTGAAAGTGGACAGCCTTGTCTTGTTCCTGATCTTAGTGGGAAAGATTTCAGTTTTTGCCCATTGAGTATGATGTTGGCTGTAGGTCTCTCATATATGGCTTTTATTATGTTGAGGAATGCTCCCTCTATTCCCACTTTTCTGAGTGTTTTTATCATAAATGGGTGTTGTACTTTATCAAAAGCTTTTTCTGCATCTATTGATATGATCATGTGATTTTTGTCTTTGCTTTTGTTTATGTGATGTATTACATTTATTGATTTGCGAATGTTGAACCATCCTTGCATCCCTGGGATGAATCCCACTTGGTCATGGTGTATGATCTTTTTAATGTATTGTTGGATGCGGTTTGCCAATATTTTGTTGAGGATTTTAGCGTCTACGTTCATCAGTGATATTGGCCTGAAGTTTTCTTTCTTTGTTATGTCTTTATCTGGTTTTGGGATTAGGATGATGCTGGCTTCATAAAAAGAGTTTGGGAGTCTTCCATCATTTTGGATTTTTTGGAATAGTCTGTGAAGGATAGGGGTTAGCTCTTCCTTAAATGTTTTGTAGAATTCTCCTGTGAAACCATCTGGTCCAGGGCTTTTGTGTGCCAGGAGTGTTTTGATTACTGATTCAATTTCACCAGCTGATATTGGTCTGTTCAGGCTTTCTGTTTCTTTTTCATTGAGTTTTGGAAGGTTATATTTTTCTAGAAACTTGTCCATTTCACCTATGTTTTCAAATGTCTTGGCATACAGTTCTTCATAGTAATTTCTTACAATCCTTTGTATTTCTGTGGTGTCAGTCGTAATCTCTCCTCTTTCATTTCTGATTGTGTTTATTTGAGTCCTCTCTCTTTTTTTCTCGATGAACCTGCTTAAAGGCTTGTCGATTTTGCTTATCTTTGCAAAAAACCAGCTCCTGGATTCATTGATCTTTAGGATTGTGCTTTTAGTCTCTATGTCATTTAATTCTGCTCTGATCTTGGTTATTTCCTTCCTTCTACTTGCCCTGGGCTGTCTTTGTTGTTGTTCCTCGAGTTCTTGTAGGCGTAGGGTTAAGTCGTTTGTTAGAAATGGTTCTGTCTTCTTTAGGTAGGCCTATATTGCTATGAACTTCCCTCTGAGGACTGCCTTCATTGTGTCCCATAAGTTTTGGGTTGTTGTGAGTTCATTTTCATTTGTTTCCAGAAACTTTTTGATTTCCTCCTTAATTTCATTCTTTACCCATTCATTGTTTAATAGCATGCTATTCAATCTCCATGATTTTGATGATTTGGGGATTTTCCCCATCAAGTCGGTTTCTAGTTTTAGTCCCTTGTGGTCGGAGAAAATGCTTGGTATGATATCAATTTTCTTGAATTTGTTGAGGCTTGTTTTGTGTCCTATCATGTGGTCTATCTTTGAAAATGTTCCATGTGCGTTTGAAAAAAAATGTGTATTTAGTTTCTTTGGGATGAAGGGCCCTATATATATCAGCTAAGTCCAATTCGTCTAGGGTACTGTTCAATGCCACAATATCTTTGTTGATAATTTGTTTGGAAGATCTGTCCATTTTTGACAGTGGGGTGTTAAAATCTCCTACTATAATTGTGTTGCTGTCAATATCTTTCTTGAAGTCCTCTAAGATTTTCTTGATGTATTTAGGTGCTCCTATGTTGGGTGCATATATATTTACAATGTTTATGTCTTCTTGGTGGATTCTTCCCTTGAGTATTATGAAGTGACCTTCTGGGTCTCTCTTTATAGCTCTTCTTTTGAAGTCTATTTTGTCTGATATGAGTATTGCTACCCCGGCCTTTTTTTCCTGTCCATTTGCTTGGAAAATTTGTTTCCAGCCTTTCACTTTAAGTCTGTGTAGGTCTTTTGTCCTGAGGTGGGTCTCTTGTAGGCAGCATATGTGTGGGTCATGCTTTCTTATCCAGTCAGCTACTCTATGTCTTTTGATTGGAGCATTTAATCCATTTACATTTAAGGTTACTATTGATAGGTACTGATTCATTGCCATTTTCGTATCTGTGTTCCTCACTCTCTCTTTTCCTTTCTTTCCTTAAAGCAGTCCCTTTAGTATCTCTTGTAGTACTGGTTTGGTAGAGGTGTATTCTTTTAGACTTCTTTTGTCTGGGAAGCTCCTTATTTGTCCTTCTATCTTGATTGAAAGCCTTGCTGGATAAAGTAGTCTTGGTTGTAGGCCTTTGGTTCTCATTACTTGGAATATTTCTTGCCATTGTCTTCTGACTTGGAGCGTTTCCATTGAGAAGTCAGTTGCTAACCTTATGGGGGCTCCCTTGTATGTTACTTCCTTTTTCTCCCTTGCTGCCTTTAAGATTCTCTCTTTGTCTTGGAAGTTTGCCATTTTAATGATGATGTGTCTTGAAGTGGGCCTGTTTGGGTTCCTCTTGATAGGGACTCTCTGTGTTTCCTGGATTTGTGTGACTTTTTCTCTCACCAAATTAGGGAAGTTTTCCATCATTACTTTTTCAAATAGGTTTTCTATCCCTTGCTCTTCTTCTTCTCCTCCTTCTGGTATTCCTATTATACGGATATTATTACGTTTCATGTTGTCTTGCATTTCTCTTAAACCCTCTTCATTCTTTCTGAGCCTCTTTTCCTTTTCTTGCTCTATCTGGCTGTTTTTTTCTACTTTGTCCTCCAACTCACTGATCCGATCTTCTGCTTCATCGATTCTGCTTTTCATTCCTTCTGCTGTGTTCTTCAGCTCAGAAATTGTATTCTCCATTTCCTCTTGGCCCTTTTTGATAGTTTCTATTTCCTTTTTCATGTTGATATAGTTTGCAGTGAGTTCATCGTAGCTTCCCTGTAGTTTCTGGTAGCTCATTGAGAGCTCATGGAGCTTCCTGACAACCATTTCTTTGAACTCCTTCTCTGATAGTTGAGTTGCCTCTGTTTCATTTAGCATTCTTTCTGGGGCTTCCACCTTTTCTTTCACTTGGGGATTGTTTCTTTGTCTTCTCATTGTTGGTGAGACTCTTCTTGTAAACCTCTGCTTCTTAAGTTGATCTGTTCTGGCTACCTGCGTTTATGGTGTGAACTTCTGTGGTGGAATACCTGTGAGATTCAGTGTTATAGTCTTCCTCAGGTATCCTGGTGTTCACAGCTTCCACTGTCTCACCTGTGGGAATACCCCCTCTTTTGGTCCAACTCTGGTTTTTCCACAGTTCTAGGATTTCTTTGCCTCATTCGTGGGTATTCAAAAAGAGAAAAGAATAAAGTGAAAAAAGAAGAGAGAGAAAAAAGAAAAAAGAAAAAAAAAGCGGAGGGAAGGAGAGATAGAATTGGAAAGAATGGAAGAAGGAATAAAGCCAGAAAGAAGTAAAGAGAAGCAAAAGGAATTGAAGGATAAAAAAGGTAGAAGTAATAAAGAAATAAAAAATATATAATCAAAACAAAACAAAAAGAACCCCACAAAAACGAAAAACGAACCAAAACAAACAAACAAAAAACCCAACTAAACAGACAAAAAACAACTATCAAAAAAAAAAAACCCCCACAAAACAAAATGAAACAAAACACCCCCCAAAGAAAAAGAATAATAAGAAAAAAAAAATCTCTTGCTATTTTCACACAGGCCAAACTGGATTTTCTGGACTTGCTGGCTGTAGCAGGCTGCGAGGCGACTCATACCGCTTTTCTCCCTGTTCCTCACTCAGTCAGCTTTGGATTACTGTCCCCAGGGCTAATGGCGTACTCTCCATGCAGGGCCTTGGGTGTGATTTCTGAGCCTCCTGCAGGGGGCGAGCTTTCCAGAGTTTATGGGTTTCAGCTGGAATCTCTTACAGATCCATCCCTCCCCGAGCCTATTGCTGTGAGCTCCGGGTCTCCTGCAGGGTGCAGGCGCCTGCCTGAGACTATGGGCGTGGGCTCCGAGAGTTTCCTGAGTTGCGCGCACTCACCCCAGGATCACAGATGTGAGCTCCGGGTCTTCCAGAGGCCCCTTCTCTAGTTGCAGGGTCGCCTCTGGCCGCAGGGCTGCTTCCAACCCGGTCGCAGAGCCACCTCCGGTCGCGCGGCCGCCTCCGGTCCGTTGCAGAGCCGCCTCCGGTCCCGCGGCCTCCTCCGGTCGGTTGCAGAGCCCCCTCCAGTCGCCGGACCGCCTCCGGTCGATTGCAGAGGCCCCTCCGGTCGCCGGGCCGCCTCTGGTCGGTTGCAGAGCTGCCTCCAGTCGCCGGGTCGCCTCTGTCCTGTCTCAGGGCCACCTCCGGTCACTCGGCTGCCACGTCTAGTTTTCCAATGTCTGCTACGGATTTTGATCTCCTATTTTCATATATACTGTGGTATTGTTGGCTATCTGCTCTGTTCCTCTGTAGATCAGTTAGGTTTTTCTCCCATGTGCAGGAGGAAGGACAATCTGCATCCTTCTACCATGCCGCCATCTTGAACCCCCCCAAAACATGTGTTTCTCATGTGTGTTAAATACCAACCACTGATTACTCACATTACATTTATAATGTACTGTTTCTCCAACCAGGCTGGAAATTACTTAGAAGCAGGGACCAGGTATATCTTGTTCACTCTTGAACTTCTAACATCTAATTTATATTTTTTAGCATAAAATGTGTTGATTGATTTGTTGACTGAATGAATTAATGCATTTTAGATGTTTAAAGTTTAATTTGACTTGAATGATAATGAGCTCATGGATTATTCCCCTAGGAGCTTCTTAGCATTGAATTATATTTTAAGTAAAGGACAGGCTGAAACACACTTTTACTCATTTATATATTTCTAAAAGTTGTCTTATTGTCAGCTTTTGTATAAAGCTTTATGTTGAAACTGGTATCTCAAAGAACTCAGTTACTGTTATTATTTGCGTCTCCCAAATTTATTTCATTTGAAGGAAGTTTGCAGATCTTAGAAACTAAGAGTAACCTGAACCAGGTCTTTCTCAAGGAAACAGAAAGAGTAGTGCTTTTGGGGCTATAAAAAGGAAAGGCTTAAATATTTATATGTCAGATAATATGGAACAAAATATGTTCATTTCTTGGTTAAATGGTCTACATGGTTTTTATATCCTGAGGGGAAATTTTCATTTCTGGTCTATCTGCATAAAATATAATTAGATAAGTAAACATTTTTAATTAAATTCAAGAAAACACCTATCCCCTGAGTGTCTTGGTGCATACTAACATGATTAATGTGTAATACCTTCAGCCAGCTTTCCAAAAGATATTGAAACCATTTAATAAAATATTTTCTATTGACCTTCAATAAATGTCAAGGACATAAAAGTACATTATAATTCAAACCTCAGGGAACTTGGATAAAGAAATAGGATTCAAACAGGTGATAGCACAACAAGAATAGAGTAATAAGTCTAACTCTTTGGAGGGGGAAGTTTGCTTAGCTCTCTATTTCAGCCAGCATAGCATAAAACATTCTAGATATACATAAAAAAATTAAACTTTAAGAGGAAGAGGAAGGAAGGAAGGAAGGGAGCGAGTGAGGAAGAAAGTAAACAGTAAATGTATGCTCTTAGTATTTTTCTTAGATTTGATTATATAAAAATAACAGGTTTATTTACATTTTTATTCAGGACATCAAAAAATGTGACTTAAGGATGAAAAGTCAACATCTTGAAAGAATATTTGCAACCTATGTTATAAACAAAAGATTAATGTCAGAATAGCAATATATAAAGAACCTACCACATAAATGAGGAGAGTTTGAAAAACAGAAAGGAAAATTAGGCAAACCATAGACAGAATTCTTCTTCTTGTCTTGAATCCACTCTAATAAGGCTTTTGCTCTCTTGTCAGCACTGAAACAAGGTAACCATTCATGTTTTAAGTTCTACCATAGTCCAATGGGGAACTCCTGGCCCATAGTCCTCTGGCTGACTCCTAATCAATCTTCAGAAGGCTGCTCAAAGCCCACTCGTTCTAGGACACCTTCCTGAATTCTGTAACCTAAATAAACTCTGTATAAATACTCATGTTTACCCTCTATCGCTGAATTTCATTCTAATTATTACAGATTTTTCTGTCTTCCTGGACAGACATTAAGCTCCATAAGGACACAAACTTAAGCACTTTTATTTGTCTTGCTCCTTGCTGTATGTTTACTGCATAAAACAACCTGACACACAGCATGGAGATTAATAAAAAAATAAAAAATGGTTGATTGAATGATTTCCCAATAATAGAGATTTAGTACCTCCCCAATTTTCTTTTGAAAACCCACTCTCCCCTCAGTCTATATTGATCAGGCAGATCTGACTTCACCTTCTACTCTCCTCCACTGAAGGAGTGGGTGTATTTTCAGGTGTGGCCAAGCAGTCCACCCCACTGACATTAACACAGCAATGGTCAAATGACCACATTGTTCAGACGGTCTCAAGGTCAGGTTTTTTCTGAGTTACTACTTTAGAGTTCTGCTGCTGCTGCTAAGATTGCTGAGCTGAATGATGTAATCCTGGAGCTGTTGGTAATCACTTTGCCACCAAGAGGACAGAATCTGACCCAAACATGAAATAGAGCTTTGATCTGGTGAGAGAGGTGAATGACTGAGTTCTAATGGTAACATCCTTTAAAACTCTGAATCCCTTCATGTCCAAAGGCAAATAGACCCCTGAATTTCTAGCTGCATGATCCAACAAATTGTTCTCTGGCTTAAGTCTGTTTGAGTTCTGTCATTTGGAACTGAAGAGTCTTCACTGATTCCTTAACCAAACACCACTATTATCTTTGACCTCCTTCTCATGTCTCCTGATCTTAGACCTAAAATCTGTGTCATCTTCTTGATGACTTAGGTACTACGACCAAGGAACTTATTTCTTCAATATTCATTGGCTTCTACAGGTACCATAACAGGCCCTGGTGATATACAAGGGACCAAGGTATATACAGACAATAGTACTGACTAGGACAGGTGTTCTCCAACTTGCAGGGCAAAAGCAGTGCCAGGAGAGCTAGCTACAAATGCTCTTCTTGTCTTCTCCACATCAAGATATTCCAATGCAGTACATCCAAAAGTGGGGTTTGAGGATATGAATTATTTTTATTCTCACCTGAGGACTTTTTTTCCATTGCTTGCAGAGAGAGAGGAAGGAAGAGGAGAAGTGAGAGAGAGAAATATTGATAGGTTGCCTCCTGTACATGCCCAGACTGGGGATCGTAGATGCCTGGTCCGAGGATTGAACCCACAACCCAGGCATGTGCCCTGACCAGCAACCAAACCCACAACCTTATTGTTATGGGATGATGCTCCAACCAACTGAGCCAGACCAGCCAGGGCAAGGATCTGGATTTTTTTTAAATAAAAATCACAGACTTCCGGCCAAGATAGAGGCATAGGTGGACATACTGTGCCTCCTCTCACAACCAAAATTAAGGACAACAAGAATTTAAAACCAAAAAAACATCCAGAACAGATAGAAAATTGAATTATACAGAAGTCCGACAATGATTCACCCAGACCGGTAGGAGGGGCGGAGTTGGCGGCTGGCGGAGAGGGATTGCAGCAGGAAAAAGCAGTAGCTAGTGGTCCCAGGTGCACAGGTGGCAGGTGGCACACCCCAAGCACACAGGTGGCTGTTGCCAGGCGCAGGGAGGCAACAAGCAGACCCAGCGAGGCATACAAGGTGGCTGATCATGGTCACACATTCACGCACAGATAAACCAGGCAAAAATGGGCAACAAGACAGACTGTGCAACCCAGGGCCCCAGCGCTGGGAAATAAAGCCTAAAAGCACAGATTAAAAACACGCATGGGGGTTGAAGTACCGGAAGAGACTCCCAACCTCACAGAGGGGACTGAAATCCGAGAGAGCGCGGAGCAAACACCATTGTTCCCTCTTGGACCCCGTCCCTACATACAGCGTCACAACTCTGCAACTGGGTTGCCCCACCCTGGTGAACACCTAAGGCTCCACCCCTCATATGTAACAGGTGCAGCCAGACCAAAAAAAGGAAAAAAGAAAGAAAAAAATGGCTCAAATGAAAGATGAAATCAAACCACAAGAGCCAATACTTTTAAGCGACCAAGAGATAGCCAACCTATCAGATGCGCAGTTCAAAGCACTGGTGATCAGGATGCTCACAGAATTGGTTGATTTTGCTCACAAATTAGATGAAAAAATGAAGGCTACACTAAATGAAATGAAGGACAATGCACAGAGAACCAATAGTGATGGGAAGAAAACTGGGACTCAAATCAATGGTGTAGACCAGAAGGAAGAAATAAACAAACAAACAGAAAAGAATGAAGAAACAAGAATTCAAAAAAAATGAGGAGAACTTAGGAACCTCCAGGACATCTTTAAATGTCCCAACATCCGAATTATAGGGGTACCAGAAGGGAAAGAGGAAGAACAACAAGTGGAAAACTTATTTGAACAAATAATAAAGGAGAACTTCCCCAATCTGGCAAAGGAAATAGACTTCCAGGAAGTTCAGGAAGCTCAGAGAGTCCCAAAAAAGTTGGACCCAAGGAGGAACACACCAAGGCACATCATCATTACATTAGCCAAGATTAAAATGAAGGAGAGAATTCTAGAAGCAGCAAGGGATAAGGGGACAGTCACCTACAAAGGAGTTCCCATCAGACTGTCAGCTGATTTCTCAAAGGAGACCTTCCAGGCAAGAAGGGGCTGGAAAGAAGTATTCCAAGTCGTGAAAGGCAAGGACCTACATCCAAGACTGCTCTGTGCAACAAAGCTGTCATTTAGAATGAAAGGGCAGGTAAAGTGCTTCTCAGATAAGGTCAAGTTCAAGGAGTTCATCATCACCAAGCCCTTATTATATGAAACGTTAAAGGGACTTATCTAAGAAAAAGAAGATAAAAAATATGAACAGTAAAAGATAGCAAACTCACAGCTATTAAGAACCACACCTAAAAGAAAAGCAAACTAAGCAAACAACTAGAACAGGAACAGAAACACAGAAATGGAGATCACCTGGAGGATTAGCAACAGGGGAGTGGGAGGAGGAGAGAGGGGGAAAAGGTACAGAGAATAAGTAGCATAGACAGTAGAGAGAAAATAGGGGGAGGGCAAGAACAGTGTGGGAAATGTAGAAGCTAAAGAACTTATGACACATGGACATGAACTAAAGGGGGGAAATGTGGGTGGGAGGGGGGTGTGCAGGGTGGAGGGGAATGAAGGGGGGAATGGGACAACTATAATAATATAACCAATATAATATATTTTTAAAAAATTAAAAAAAATTAAAAAAAATAAAAATCACAAATCATCTTGATCCAGGCTGCTTTCAGATTATACTTAATAAAACACCAGAAGGAAGAAAACTAAAGTACTGATTACAAAGGACACACTAGTGTTATTAGGAGCCTATTCTGGAAAGGGAGCTTAAGCTAGTCTGAAGAAATACAAACTCCTCCCTGAGACCCGAAGAAAGCCTGGAAAAAGAGTGTGGCAGAAAGAGAGGGGACAGTGAAGAGGAAAGAGTGTGTGCTTGTGTCAAGCCACCGAGCACAAATGGCAAGGGCACAGCTGGGTTGCTGGTAGATGGCCACAACAGCTGAGGATGGGGAGCAGGGGCAGTTGCTGGTCATCAGGCAGCCACAGTGGGCAGGGGCCACATCCTGGAGGGCCTTGTAAGCTGTATGAGGGGGTTGGAACTTTACTTGAAGAGTAAGGAAAGCCAGCGAAGGGCATTAGGCTGAAAATGATACATGTTTAATAAATTGTTCTGAAATAATACCGAGTACTTTCATTTTGGTTTCCTCATTCTATCCCAGGGCCCTTAGGCTGCTGGGAGCTGTTTCCCACCCCACCTTTCCATGTTACATTACACTGTCAGTTCATTCCTTCATTTACTTAGCCAATATTCTCTGAGTGCCTTCTCTTTACCTGCTGCTGTTCTACACAGGAGGGAAAGAATGGTGAAAAAGCAAACAATCCTTCGGTCTCTCACAGAGCTTATACTTCCCCGAGAGGGGTGGGGCTGGATACAGGTGAACAGACACACTAACAAAAAATATATACACTAATCAAGAGGCAATTTCATAAATAGGATAAGCGCTATCCCATTTATGAAAATAAAACAAAATAACAGTATAGATGAACTAATGGAGAGGTTTTTGGGGTGGGTCATCTACTTAATCATGAGGATCAGGGAAGACCTCTCTGAGGAACTTACATTTTAGCCGAAATCTCAAAAATGGAAAGTAAAGGTCTGGACCAAGAGCCTGTGAGCACAGAGAAGAGCAGTGCAAAGGCTTAAGGAATACCAGGCACAGTGGGACAGAGGGCTGCAGGGCAAGAGTACCCCAGATGGAAGAGGCTTCATTGGGATGACAATAAAAATATGCATTTGAAAAACACCCAGGCTATGATCATGGAATATGACATAATAAAAAGACACTCTAAAAAAATCTTAAAATCTAAAAGAGGGAATATTATAGCAAACTAGTGGTTTCTGCAGTGAATTTATATGTAGCAATAACTGAGCCTCACTGCTGCTATAAATAAAAATGTCAATGTCTATTCCAGGAGGATGGTGTGCTCGAGAACGGACCTGGGGGAGTTCGAGTGCAAGGGATTCACTGAAAATATGCCTCTAGAGAAAAATCTCCAGGGGAAAGAGGGAAGCAGGGCAGGGAGGATGTGGTTTCAGGCCAAGGCCCCACTGAGTATTCCTTAAGTCTAATGAGGAAAAGATGCTGGGTTTTCATATCCTCCAGCTATGGCCACCTGCGGGCATTAACTTCCAGGTACTTCTGGACTCTCCAGGGAGCAGGGAGGCTAAGCAGTTCCAGTGGCCAGTGGCCAGCATGAACAGCAAAACAAAAAGCACACAGAGGCCTCTGGGGAGTGGCATTAAGAATGGGGAGTGATGGGAAAGGGAACAGAAGTAAATGCAACCTTATTTTGTCACCATAACAACATAGCCCTTGTTAAGTACCTAATGACAGCCAGACTGTCAGGGCTGGCTCCCATTTGTCACTTACTGAGTCCTGAAAATATCTCAATCCCCTTTCCCCTAACTCTTAAATTGCATGTCCAAACAAGCATGCTTAGCTATCTCATTTGGAACTATGCATATAACTTGTCATATGTTCTTGAAAGTATCATCAACATTTTCAGACACAGTCTAAATTCATTCAAATTTGAGATTTCTATATATGACATGAAATCAAGCTTAGTTAAAAAAAATTAAAGTTGACTTTAATATGCTAGCCCTGGCTTCACTAAGTCAGTCTTGATAAATTCTAATGACAATCAAAAATTAGAACTTATAAAAATTGCTTTGGGCAATGATGGTATGACTGGCATAGAAGCATTGCATTTGACAGGGTCCCCTTTGAAGGAGGCTGCACTCGTGTAGCATTTATTTTATAAACAAAGGTGTCCTTCACTCACAGCTGTGCCTGAATGGTATCCTTTTAAATGAAGATGGAAACAGAATGTAGGTGATCAGTTCCATAGTCTGGAACATTCTAAAGAAATAAAGCAGTCACCCATCATCCTGGCTTTATTTGATCAATGTTTTGATACTACCTACTTTAAAAGAATGTGGGGAGAGGAAAGGGGTCCTGAGGATGTTTTCCGTTCATGCCTGACCTTTGAAATTGAAGCGTAAAAGGTGGCGAAGAAGCGTCTTTGACCTCAGATGGCCCCAGCATGCTGCACGGGGCTTGCAAAGGACACCAGGGACCTTTGGGCTCAGGAAATCACTGGCTGTGGCAATAAGGAAATGGTGCAATAGCAGAGGTATGGGGCAAATTAAATCACAAACTTGGAAGACAGCCCCCGCGCCCAACCGGCCAGGTTTCTGGGTTGCCCCAACCTACTCTGCAGTTTCAGGAATAATTGATTATGGCTTCAAGGTAAAGTGTGTCTGAAGCCAAGTTAAATAGGTTCCAGTACCAACCTGGACCTATTCAAGGTAAAAAAATTGGACTCATAAAAAATTACTTTCATGGCTCAAAAACCTCCATTTAATTCCAAACATAATATTCATTCAGCTTACCCTCACTAAGTATACTATTTTTAATAGTAATAATTAGTAATTCTTTAGTGAGAGCAAAAAAAGATGTACAGTGCCATTAATAAATTAAATATATATTCAAATAAATGTTAATGTTTCATTTTATCTTGTAACACTATTTTTTAATATATTTTTCCAAAAACCTAACTATCAATACAACCATGAATGTACGTTATTTATGAATTATGCTGAACAGCTGGGCCACTGTTCTGGACCACCTAAGCCATCCTGAGAGCAAAGCCTGCTCATCTGCTCTGCCCAGGGGCTGCCCAGCCCTACGTAATATGACCCTGGGGATGAGCTCCCGTGGCACGTGCCAGGATCCCTCTATAGTGGTGACCAAATGTCAAAAGTGCCTCCAGCCTCAGCAATCCTCCCATCAGCAGAACAGGTCATGTCCCAGGATGACAATCTACTCCCCTACCCCCGGCCCTGCAGAGGTTATGTTAGAACTTCTCTCTCTCCCCAAACTTCCCAGAACCAAACCCCGGCAATCTTCACTTATTCTCAGATGATGGCCTCTGTTATTAAACCGTCTCCAATTCCCCCAGCCAAAAGCGCAAATCTGCCTGCACGCACGCCTCTCTTCCTCCCCTTTTCTGTCACCACACCAGAACAAATGTCCCATCTGATTGAAGGTAATTTCTCCCACCTGAGACCTGGAAAGTATCACCTCTCACTTCCTCAAAGACTCAGCTTCCTCGTTTATCCCTTCTCTGCTCATCTCTGTGGGCCATTACCATCGAATACAAATATTCTCTGCAAACAGAGCAAAACCAAAACTCTATGAACCCTCACATTTCTTACCAGTGGCAGCTCCATTTCTTCAACCACTCCACAGCGAAACCTAACAGATGTCTTCACCACCTTGCTTCCCTTCTGTGCCTCTCCCATTTGCCCTCCCGCTCCTTCATTCTGACTTCTGGTGTCCAGTGACCGTATGTTTCCAGATCTGACAGACACTTCTCTGTTCTTTTTATTTGCTCCTTCAGCAGTACATATCCAAGTTTGCGAGGCCTGCATCTTGAAACGTCCTTCTGTTTTCTGCTTCTGCAGTGGGTGTCTACTGAATTCCTTTCACTAAGATCCACTCTTCTGCCTGGTAACAATACTCTGATTTTGCGCCTCTCTTCATCTCTTGGTCCTACCATTGCAGACAAGATGACTGCTCCAGCCTTGGACAATCAAACAATAATAGCACATAATGTTTACTATGTGCAAAGCATTATTCTAAATAGTAGAAATATTAACTAATAATAGTTTTATGAAGTAGGCATTGTTTTAGACACATTTTGGTAACAACAAAATTGAGTCACAGAATAGTTGACTAGTCCAAGTTCATACAGTTAATAAAAAAATAAAAAAAGAAACCCATGCCCTTATTGTTTCTCATATTCCCTGACTATAATCATTGATTCAGGGATGGGGGCAGGGCTAGGAAGGAGAAACTCTCTCGTCGTTGGGATCTGTAAGTCAGAAGAACATAGTGTGACTATGCAGAAAGAGCCTGCCTAAGAATAAAGTGGGGAGAATGGAAAACAGGGTCAAAAAAATTATAAGTGACATCATTTGAGCACTTAGATCTAGCCATTCCTGAAGCTAGATAATCTTAGATTTTTTCAATTGTGTAATTCAATAAATTTCTTTTCTTTCTTTCTTTTTTTTTTGCTTAAGCTAACTAAGAATTTTCTTTTAGTCATCACTTGCCTTCAAACTGTGTTTTTCAATACAGCACACTGCCCATTTTTTCCCCTACTTCTCAGGTCCTTCTTTCTCTGCCTTGGTTGCTGATTCCTCCTCCAACTGACTACTAAATGCTAATGCTGCTTCAGTGTCAGCGCAAGAACCTCTCCTCTTTCTCTCTCTACCCTCTTCCTCGGTAAGCTCCTCTAGCCCCATAATTGTAAAGGTCAGCTTTATGTTAGTGATTCCTAAATTCACGTCACATTAAGTTCTTT
Organism: Glossophaga mutica; assembly: GCA_039655065.1. Lineage (NCBI taxonomy): Eukaryota > Metazoa > Chordata > Mammalia > Chiroptera > Phyllostomidae > Glossophaga > Glossophaga mutica. The sequence continues at coordinate 61,893,661 of CM077311.1, forward strand.
CTGGAATTCTAGACTCATTTGCCAAATGTCTACCTAACACCTCCAGATGAATGTTTAATTACTATTACAAAGAAACCTACCTTTTCCCAAACTCTCCCTCCACTGCCTTCAGTCTCCCAGGAAATGACACCACCATCTGCCCAAAGTCTAAGCCACTGCTACGTCCTCCATTTCTTTCACCCTCTTAATACATCATGTCCACTGGGTTCTATTTCTAGACATATTTTTGTGCAAATACCAAACCCATTCACTTTTTCCATCCTCGTTACCACTATCCTCGTTCACTCCTGCCCTTTTCTAATTCATTCAGCCAGCCCACAGAAGCCAGAGTGATTTTTTAATGTCATTTCCTTGCTTAAACATTTTAATTGGTCCCCTTGGCTCTTAGAACAACTGCTAAATCCTGTTTCTCTGTTCTTTAAGGCCCCACCTGATCTAGACCCTCCCACTCATTTCATCACGTAGAGCTCTCCCCAAACTCTCAGTCCATAGCAACACTGGCCTTTCAGTCTCAAACACATCAATTCTTTTTTACCTCCTGACCTTTCCACTGCAGTTTCCTCTGCCAGCTCTTCATGTGGTGGCATTATTCTCAGTCTTCCAATATCAACTCAAATGTCATCATCTAGAAGCTGTGACAGACTTGATCATTCTTGCCCATATTCCCTCACCCCTACGGTGCAGTTCTGACTTCTACCTGCTCGCACTCGCATTTCTTTAACCAAGGGATTTTCTCTGGCCACAGGAACAGCAGGCTGGAAATGCCAAAGAATGCCCTCCTTAATGCCCTCCACCCTGAGCCACTCCCAATGAATAACTGACAGCTGTGGTTTTATAAATACCCCAGCTCCCTCTCCTCTTGGAGGACAGAACTCAGAGGTCCAGGTTCAACACCATTTCCAGGAGTTCCCTGGGGAATTCAGCAGCAACTGCCCAAGTGATAACATGGTTGATAAAGCACCCTTGACTGGCTCTTTCCCCATCTTCCTTCACTTAGCCACTGTCTTTCCATAATTTCTCAGATTACCTCCCAAATAAACTACTTGCATTCAAATTCGTATCTCAGATTCTGTTGCAGGAGTTACTCACACCAACAGAGAGGCCTTTTATCACCACCCTCTACAGAGGCTACACTCAGTTACTCAAAATTCGTTAGCTACCTTATTTTCTGTATCAAAATCATTGCAATCCCTAAAATTCTTGCTAACTTATTGTTAATTTGTTTTCTATTTTTTTTTCTGGGAATGTGTTCATCTTCTCAACTATTGTGTTCCCCTTACCTCATCGAGTACCTGGCAAGTGATAGACACCCAGTAAATATTTGTTGAATGAATAAATAAATGAGTAAACCAGGATTACCACTTCTTCACTATCATGCCAGGTTGTCCAGTAACTGTACTTTTATTAAAAGACAGTTTTATTAAATTGGCTGGGGGAAAAGGTAGGTTGTCTGAATTAGGATTTTTTATGCTACCTCCAGCCATACAAGGGCATTAGAACACCGAAATATTATGAAATGTTCTATCGTTATTATGGGAATAAATGACAGAGAGGAACAACAATCCAAGTTTTGTAAATCCAAGTCTAGTGGGATATCTACTGCCCTTCACTGTTACTAACTTTGCAGTGTATAGGTCCAAGTTTCCTTTTCCAGTATGGAGACAGATCTGCATCAAAACTTTCACAGCTCTTGCCTGCCTGACTTTTCTTGTGTCAAAGTTATGCAATTGTCAAATGGTTGCCCTAGGTCAAGTGTACAGCTGTGGTCAAAAAACAAAGCATTCATTATATAAAACTAACTGGTCTGAATGACAAGTGAACCCTTGGCCAATTGACGCATCTTCCAAAGAGGCTGCAACCAGAATCCGTGTTTCCTACCTTTTGATCTTCTCCTTTCAGCTTGCTTAAACACCCTTTTGTAGTTATGAAGTTGACTTCCCTTCATCGTCAAATCCATATAACCACTATCTCCAGGACTCGCAATTTACCGAAATCTATTTTTCTCATTTCTGCTAAAATCGTTCTCCCCAAAATCACCCATTATTCTCCAAATTAAAGTATCTTTCCATAATAAATTGCCTGGCTACCTTGTTTTCCTAAAATTTTTCTTTTTCTGTTACACTGCCAAGGTGAGCACATAGTAGGTGCTTAATAAGTAGCTATATAGTCCAGTTATAATAATGCCAAGATTGTGTCCTTGTTCAGAACTTTTGAAGTTCAAGGTGTGACCAGGGAATTGATACCCATCACCTGGCCTAACCGCTGGAGCAGGCAGAGGGCAGGAAACAGGAAGAGCCACTGGAGGAGACAGGAGCCACCCAAGGTAGCAGACAGAGCTGTGGTGTCCGGGTAACCAGGCTAGTGCCTTGTGAGCACTCCGCCCCCGATGCAGAGAGTCCCACTCCTGACGGGAGGTCCCTGACCCCTGGGCAACAGGGCCGTGGAAGGAAGCATTGTGCTAAGCACCGCAAGGCTAGCCACATAATTGGCTGGGGGGAAAGTCCTCCTGCCCACTTCTGGTACTTGACTGGGGGTGAGACCAAGGAAAGCAGGCACATGGGGAGAGAGGTCAGAATGGCAGCAAGAGTAGGAAGGGCCTTGCTCATGAATGTGCTGGCTGGTGCGTTCATGGGACCTTCTGACCCTGGAGTCTGCAAGGCAGAGGGTGGCACTGGCCCCATACATAGGTTCCAGGAGGGAGCCTGAGGCCTGACAGTGGCTGGGAGAAAAGCCTGGCCACCTGGGTGACCACTCAGTGGCCATTTGCAGTTCCCAAAGGGTGGTGTGTTAAATGGGAGGAGCAACTGTGGGTGCTGCCTTTGGTTTTGGCCTGTCTGAGGATGGCTGTGTTTTCCTCTAGGTTTTCCACAGGGAATGGGCTTTGAAACAAGAGTCTGCTGTTCTCCCAGATCATCAGCATCTGAATAAAAACCTCCTTCCTTCCTTACCAGCCTGTGCCTCTAGAATTTGCCTATTGGTTGCAGTGGGCAGCCAAATCCCACTTTGGTTCAGTAACAGAATCACCCACAAACAGCTTGGCTATAACATTTGCTGTGTGAACAGACATTATAGGAAACATGGATGGAATGGTTGATGAGTTAATGGAACGCCTAAAATACTAGGCAATCAAATATGGTCTTGACTATACAAACAAAAATGGCCACTGATGGTCTTCCATGTATCTAACATTCTACTGAATGCTCCAGGGGGTTAAAATACATATAAATCTGTTTCACACTCCACTCGTGCACACAAACTTACAAACAGATATCTAGTTAGAAAACATTTTGTAGTCTTTTTAACTTAAAAGTCTCAGACATTTCTTACAGCAATATTTTTTCTGATGTATCTCCTTGGGCAAAAGAAACAAAAGAAAAAAGAATTTTTTAAATGGGACTACATCAAACTAAAAAGTTTTTGCACAGTAAAGGAAACCATAAACAAAATGAAAAGACAACCCACTGAATGAGAGAAGATGTTTGCTAGTGATATATCTGATAAGAGGCTAATATCCAAAATTTACAAAGAACTTACAAAACTCAACACTAAAAACACCCAAAACAAACCAATTAAAAGTGGGCAGAAGACCTGAATAAACAGTTCTCCAAAGAGGACATGTAGATGGCCAATAGATGTATGAAAAAATGTTCAACATCACTAATCATCAGAGAAATGCAAATTAAAACCACAATGAGATACCACCTCACACTTTCAGAATGGCTCCATCAATAAATCAACAAACAAGCATTGGGGAGAATGTGGAGAAAAGGGAACTCTCGTGCACTGTTGGTGGGAATGAAGACTCGTTCAGCCACTGTGGAAAACAGTGTGGTATTACCTCAAAAAATTAAAAATGGAACTGTCTTATTGGATCCAATCATTCCACTTTGGGGAATATATCCAAAGATATCCAAAACATTAATTTTAAGAATATGTGCTCCTCTATGCTCATTGCAGCATTATTTACAATAGCCAAGACTTGGAAGCAGCCCAAGTGCCCATCAGTAGCTGAGTGGATAAAAAGGCTGGGTACATTTACACAATGGAATACTATTGGGCCATAAAAAAAGAAGAAAATTGTACTGTTTGAGACAGCATGGATGGACATGAAAAGCATTATACTACATGAAATAAGCCACTCAGAGAAAGACAAGCACAATACAATCTCACTCATATGTGGAATCTAGTGAACAAACTGGACTAACAGGCAAAATAGTGGCAGACTCACTGATACAGAGCAGGCTACTACTGCTGAGTGGAGGAGGCTGGATTGGGAGGAGGGGATTGAGAAAAAAAGAAAGAGAGAAAACTCATGGTGTGGACAACAGTGTGGTGATTGTCAGAGAACAGAGAGGTACAGGAGGTAGCGGAGGGTAAAGGGAAGATAAACAGTGATGGACGGAGATTTGACTTGGGGTTATCAACACACAATACAGTGTACATACGATGACTTGTAGTAGTGTGCACTTGAGACCTGTATAATTTTGTTCACAAGTGCTGCCCCAGTAAATTCAATAAAAATAAAAAGAGTACCAATTCCAATGTCAGAAAGATTTAGTTTCTGCCCTGAATATATATATATGAAAAGAAGTGTCTGTAGGCATTGGGATTCTGGGTCATTTTTTTACAGTTTTATTGATATATATTTCACATAAAGTAATATTCACCCACTTAAAGTGTACAGTTGACTGGTTTTTACTATATTAACAGACTTATGCAACCATAACCACAATCTATTTTTAGAACATTTTTGACAGTCCAAAAAGAAACCTCATACACATTAGCAATCCTGCCCTATTCCTGCTCCCCAAACCTGCTCCAGTCCCAGAAAACCATGAATCTACTATTTGTTTCCATGCATTTGCCTAGTCTAGACATTTCACATTCATGGGATCATACAACAAGGGATCTTTTGTGACTGGCTTCCGTCCCTTAGCAAATGCTTTCAAGGTTTACCTACATTGTGACATGTATCAATTTTTATTCTTTTTTCAATTGCTGAAAAAATCTTCATTGTACGACTACACCAATTTTGTTTATCCATTCTTCAGTGCAGAGATACTCAGGTATTTCTATTTGGGGGCTATGAATAAATCTGCTATGAACATTCACATACAAACTTTTATCGACAAATACATTCATACCTCTTGAATATATATCTAGGAGTGGAATTGCTTGATTACATAAAAACTCCATGTTTAGCATTTTAAAGAACTGTCAAACTGTTTTCCAAAGTAGCTTCCCCATTTTCCATTCCCACTAGCTATATGTGAAGGTTCTGTAACTGAACACAAGTCCAGCCGCCTGCTGCTACAAAAGCCAATACTCGAGAGGCAGGTGCTGATGTAAAGGAAAGTGGTGTACTTTCAGGGGCCTGAAACCTGGAAGATGGGGACCCACATCTCAAAGCCCATCTCCCCCCTCAGTGGAGGCAGGGGTGTTTATAATGAGGGAGAGGGGAACAGAGCAAAGAGATCAAGGGAGAGGTTGCAAAGTTCTCTACGTGCAGGCAGGCACAGTCTATTCCGGTAACACAAGTGACTGTCTGGTGTGCGTCATCCGGATTTAGTCATCCTGGCTTCACATCATCCTGGACCCATGTCATCTCAGCTTCCATGTCATCCTGGCTCTACAGTTGAAGGTCAGCAAATCTCCTGGAGCTGGGTTGCCTGACGGTCCTGAGTCTGCATCTTTTGAAGTTAGTTCCTAGAATTCTTATATGAACATGCTGTTTATCCACAAGCTACATATTAGTCAGAGTCAGCACTTACAGAAACAATGTCAAAAGACTGGTGGGGTGAGTTACAGTTTCCCACCATTACAATTTCCCCCTCTTATAGTTCCAATTTCTCCACATTCTTGCCAACACATTATTTTCCATCATTTTTATTTTAGCAGTCATCATGGGTGTGATTTGATTTGCAATTCCCTAATGACTAAGGGTGTAAGCATTTTTTGCCAGTTTGCATGACTTCTTTGGAGAAATGTTTATTCAAACCCTTTGCTCATTTGTAAATATGGTGAAGTGTATTTTTATTGTTGAGTTATACAAGATTTTGTACATATTGTGGATACAAATTTCTTATTAGATACATACAAAAATATTTTCTCTTGTCCTGGCTGGTGTGGCCCAGTGGATTGAGTGCCAGCCTCCAAACCAAAGGGTCGCTGATTTGATTCCCAGTCAGGGCACATGCCTGGGTTGCAGGCTAAGTCAGGTCCCCAGTAGGGGGCACACAAGAGGTAATCACACCTTGATGTTTCTCTCCCTCTCTTTCCCCCTCCCTTTCCCTCTGTCTTTCATAAATAAATAAATAAATAAATAAATAAATAAATGAATGAATGAATGAATAAAAATCTTAAAAAGATATTTTCTCTCATTTTGTGCATTATCTCTTCACTTTTTTATGGTATCTGAAGCCCAAAAGTTTTAATTTTGAAAAAGTTATATTTATCATTTTTTGTCATTTATGCTTATAATGTCATATTAATAAAACCACTGTCTAACTGACAACCACAAAAATTTACACCTGTTTTCTACTAGTAGTTTTATAGATTTAGCTCTGACATTTAGGTCTATGATATTTTGAATAAAATTGATAGTGATATTGAATATCATTTTATTCAAGATAATATCATTTTGAATAAAATTTGTGTTTATGGTGTGAGGTAGGGAACCAAATTCATACTTATGTGTTTGGATATCCAGTTGTTTAAGCACTATTCATTGGAAAAGCATAGTCCCTCATTCAATTTCTAGGCAACCTTGTCAAAAATCGATTGACCATGAATGTTACAATTTATTTCTGGACTCCCAGTATGATTCCACTGATGATATGTCTATCCTTGTGTGAATACCACACTGCTCTGATTACTAATTTTCTAGTAGGCTTTGAAGATGCAAAGTGTGAGTTCTATAACTTTATTCTCTTCTTACAAGATTGCTTTGAGTATTCTGGGTCCCTTGAATTTCCATATGAATTTTAGGATCAACTTGTCAATATCTGCAGAACAACTACAACAACAACAACAAAATGAAAACAATAACAACAACAACAAAACACCCCTGAGATTTTGATAGGGCTTTGTTGAATCTGCAAATCAATTTAGGGAGTATTGACATCTTAACAATGTTAAGTCTTCAAATTAATGAACACAGATGTCTTTCTATTTATTTAGATCTCCCTTAATTATTTCCAACAATGTTTGTGTTAATAGTTTTCAGTGTACAAGTCTTACAATTATTTTGTTAAATGTATTCCTAAATAGTTTCCCTTTTTTGATGGTATTATAGATAAAATTGTCTTTAGGTTTTATTTTTATATTATGCCTTGTCAGTATATAGAAACACAATTGATTTTTTTTCTAAATATTTATTTATTTATTTATTTTTAGAGGGGAAGGGTAGGAGAGAGGGAGAAGGAGAGAAATATCAATGTATGGTTGCCTCTTATGTGTCCCGTGCTGGGAACTGGCCTGCAACCCAGGCATGTGCCCTGACTGGGAATCGAACCTCGATCCTTTGGTTCACAGGCCCGCGCTCAATCCACTGAGCTACACCAGCCAGGGCTGATTTTTGAGTATTGACCCTGTATCCTGATACATTTTGGAACTTGGTAATTAGTTCAAACATTTTTAGTGAATTTCTATGAGTTCCTGTATATGAAATTACACAAAAATTCATTTGCAAATAGATATTATTGTACTTTTTTTCCAAATTGGATTATTTCTTTACTTCCTAATTGCCCTGGCTAGAACTTTCAGTACAAAGTCTAATGAAAGTGCCAAGAGTATATTTCTCTTGTTCTTGATCTTTCATAGATGCCCCTTATCAGGTTAAAAAAAAGGTTTTCCTGCTCTTCCTAGTTTGTTCACTGTTTTTACATTAAAGATCTTGAGACTTTATCAAAAGCTTTTTATGTATCTGTTAAAATAATGCATTGTTCTCCTTTATTCTACTAATCTAGTTTGTTACATTGATTGGTTTTCTTTTTTTTTTTAATTTTAATTGTTGTTCTTAAACAGTTTTCTGTCTTTTACTCCCATCCCAGCCCACCGCCCCAGCCCTCCCTACCTCCCTCCCATTTCCACCCTCCCCTAGTTTTTGTCCATGTGTCCTTTATACTTGTTCCTGTAAACCCTTCCCGTTTTCCCCCTGAAATTCCCTCCCCTCTCCCCTCTGGTGACTGTCAGCCTGTTCTCAATTTCAGTGTCATTGGTTATATTTTGCTTGTTTCTTTGTTTTATTGTTTATGTTCCTGTTAAAGGTGAGATCGTGTGGTATTTGTCTTTCATCACTTGGCTTATTTTGCTTAGCATAATGCTCTCCAGTTCCGTCCATGTTGCTGTGAAGGGTAGGAGTTCCTTTCTTTCTGCTGCATAGAATTCCATTGTGTAAATGTACCACAGTTTTTTCATCCATTTATTTACTGATGGGCACCTAGGTTGCTTCCAACACTTGGCTATTGTAAATTGTGCTGCTATGAACATAGGGGTGCATAGGTTCTTTTAGATTGGTATTTCAGTGTTCTTAGGATAAAATCCTAGCAATGGAATTGCTGGGTCAAAAGGAAGATCCATTTTTAGTTTTCTTAGAAAATTCCATACTGTTCTCCATAGTGGTTGTAACAGTCTACAATCCCACCAACAGTACACTAGGGTCCCCTTTTCTCCACAACCTCTCCAACACCTGTTGTTTGTTGCTTTGTCTATGATGGCCATTCTGACTGGTGTGAAGGGGTATCTCACTGTGGTTTTAATTTGCATCTCTCTGATAGCTAGAGATATCGAGCATCTTTTCATGTGTCTCTGGATCCTCTGTATGTCCTCCTTGGAGAAGTGTCTGTTCAAATCCTTTGCCCATTTTTTTAATTGGGTTGCTTGTCTTCTTAGAGTAGAGTCTTGTAAGTTCTTTATATATTTTGGAGATTAATCCCTTGTCTGAGGTATCATTGTCAAATATGTTTTCCCATACAGTTGGTTCTCTTTTTATTTTAATACTGTTTTCTTTAGCTGTGCAGAAGCTTTTTATTTTGATGAGATCCCATTTGTTTATTCTTTCCTTTATGTCCCTTGCTCTAGGGGACGTATCAGTGAAAATGTTGCTTTGTGAAATATCTGAGATTTTCCTGTCTGTGTTCACCTCTAGGACTTTAATGGTGTCATGGCTTATATTTAAATCTTTTATCCACCTTGAATTTATTTTTGTGTATGGTGTAAGTTGGTGCTCGAGTTTCTTTTTTTTGCACATAGCTGTCCTGATCTCCCAACACCACTTGTTGAAGAGGCTATTTTTACTCCATTTTATGTTGCTGCACACTTTGTTGAATATTAATTGACTGTAAAGACTTGGGTTTATTTCTGGGCTCTCTCTTCTGTTCCACTGGTCCATGTGCCTATTTTAATGCCAGTACCAGGCTGTTTTGATTACAGTGGCCTTGTAATACAGTTTGGTATCAGGTATTGTGATCCCTCCTACTTTGCTCTTCTTTCTCAAAATTGCAGCAGCTATTCGAGGTCATTTATGATTCCATATACATTTTTGAAGTGTTTGTTCCATGTCTGTGAAATATGCCATTAGTGCTTTAATAGGTATTGCATTGAATCTGTAAATTGCTTTGAGTAGTATGGACATTTTGATGATGTTAATTCTTCTGATCCATGAACACGGTATATGTTTTCATTTGTTTGTGTCTTCCTTGATTTCTTTCTTTAGTGTTGTGTAGTTTTCTGCATACAGGTTTTTACCTCTTTGGTGAGGTTTATTCCTAGGTATTTTATTTTTGTTTTTGCTATATTGAATGGAATTTTTTTCTTGATTTCTGCTTCTGTTGTTTCACTGTTGGTATACAAAAATGCCTTTGATTTCTGGATATTGACTTTGTATCCGGCTGTTTGGCCAAATTCATTTATTAGGTCGAGCAGCTTTTTGGCCAAGTCTATAGGATTTTCTATGTACTCTATCATTTCATTTGCAAACAATGATAGTTTTGTTTCCTCCTTTCCAATTTGGATGCCTTTTATTTCCTTTTCTTGTCTAATGGCTGTGGATAAGACTTCCAATACTATATTGAATAGAAGTGGTAGAAGTGGACAACCTTGTCCTCTTCCTGATCTTAGTGGAAAAGATTTTAGTTTTAGCCTGTTGAGTATGATGTTGGCTGTAGGTCTCTCATACACGGCCTTTATGATGTTGAGGAATGCTCCCTCTATTCCCACTTTGCTGAGTGTTTTTATCATAAATGGGTGCTGTACCTTATCAAATGCTTTTTCTGCATGTATTGATATAATCATATGACTTTAGTCTTTGCTTTTGTTTATGTGATGTATTACATTTACTGATTTGCAAATATTGAACCATTCTTGCATCCCTGGGGTGAATCCCACTTGGTCGTGATGTATGATCTTTTTAATGTATTGTTGGATGTGGTTTGCCAATATTTTGTTGAGGATTTTAGCATCTATGTTCATCAGCAATATTGGCCTGAAGTTTTCTTTCTTTGTTGTGTCTTTATCTGGCTTTGGGATTAGGATGATGCTGGCTTCATAAAAAGAGTTTGGGAGTCTTCCATTATTTTGGATTTTTTCAAATAGTCTGTGAATAATAGGGGTTAGCTCTTCCTTAAATGCTTTGTAGAATTCTCCTGTGAAACCATCTGGTCCAGGGCTTTTTTGTGTCAGGAGTTTTTTGATTACTGATTCAATTTCATCTGCTGTTATTGGTCTGTTCAGGCTTTCTGCTTCCTCTTCATTCAGTTTTGGAAGATTATATTTTTCTAGAAACCTGTCCATTTCACCTATGTTTTCAAATTGCTTGGCATACAGTTTTTCATAGTAATTTCTTAACAATCCTTTGTATTTCTGCGGTGTCAGTTGTAATCTCTCCTTTTTCATTTCTGATTGTGTTTATTCGGGGCCTCTCTCTTTTTTCTTGATGAGCCTGCTTAAAGGCTTGTTGATTTTGTTCATCTTTTCAAAGAACCAGCTCTTGGATTCATTGATCCTTAGAATTGTGCTTTTAGTCTCTAAGTCATTGAATTCTGCTGCGACCTTGGTTATTTCCTTCCTTCTACTTGCACTGTCTGTCTTTGTGAAATGTTTCTATCTTCTTTAGGTAGGCCTGTAGTGATATGAGCTTCCCTCTCAGGACTGTCTTTGCTGTGTCCCATAAGTTTTGGGTTGTTGTGAGGTCATTTTTGTTTGTTTCAGAAACTTTTTGATTTCCTCCCTAATTTCATTCTTGACCCACTCATTGTTTAATAGCATGCTATTCAATCTCCATGATTTTCAGTATTTTGGGTTTTTCCCCTTGGGGTTGGTTTCTAGTTTCAGTCCCTTGTGGTCAGAGAAAATGCTTCGTATGATTTCAATTTTCTTGAATTTGTTCAGGCTTGTTTTGTGTGCTATCATGTGGTCTATCTTTGAAAATGTTCCGTGTGCATTTGCAAAGAATGTGTATTTAGTTTCTTTTGGATGAAGGGCTCTATATATATCAGTTAAGTCCATTTCCTCTAGGGTATTGTTCAATGCCACAATATCTTTGTTGATATTTTGTTTGGAAGATCTGTCCACTTTTGACAGTGGGGTGTTAAAATCCCCTACTATAATTATGTTGCTGTCAATATCTTTCTTGAAGTCCTCTAAGATTTTCTTTACATATTTTGGTGTTCCTATGTTGGGTGCATATATATTTACAATGTTTATGTCTTCTTGGTGGATTCTACCCTTGAGTAATATGAAGTGACCTTCTGGGTCTCCATTTATGGCCCTTTTTTTGAAGTCTATTTTGTCTGATATGAGTATTGCTACCCTGGCTTTTTTTCCCTGTCCATTTGCTTGGGAAATTTGTTTCCAGCCCTTCACTTTGAGTCTGTGTAGGTCTTTTGTCCTGAGATGGGTCTCTTGTAAGCAGCATATATATGGGTCATGCTTTCTTATCCATTCAGCTACTCTATGTCTTTTGATTGGAGCATTTAATCCATTTACATTTAATGTTATTATTGATAAGTACTTACTCATTTCCATTTTCATACCTGTTTCCTTAAAGCAGTCCCTTTAGCATGTCTTGCAGAACTGGTTTGGTGGAGGTATATTCTTTTAGACTCTTTTGTCTGGGAAGCTCCTTATTTTGCCTTCTATCTTGATAGAAAACCTTGCTGGGTAAAGTAGTCTTGGTTGCAAGCCTCTGGTTCTCATTACTTGGAATATTTCTTGCCATTGTCTTCTGGCTTGGAGAGTTTCCATTGAGAAGTCAGCTGCTAACCTTATCAGGGCTCCCTTGTATGTTACTTCCTTTTTCTCCCTTACTGCCTTCAAGATTCTCTCTTTGTCTTGGAATTTTGCCATTTTAATTATGATGTGTCTTGAAGTGGGCCTCTTTGGGTTCCTTTTGATTGAGACTCTCTGTGTTTCCTGGATTTGTGTGACTTTGTCTTTCATCAAATTAGGGAAGTTTTCCATCATTACTTTTTCAAATAGGTTTTCTAGCCCTTGCTCTTCTTCTTCTTCTCCTTCTGGTATCCCTATTATACAGATATTATTTTGTTTCATATTGTCTTGCATTTCTCTTAATCCCTCTTCATTCTTTCTGAGCCTCTTTTTTTTTCCTTGCTCTTTCTGGGTGTTTGTTTGTTTGTACTTTGTCCTCCAACTCACTGATTCGATCCTCTGCTTCATCGATTCTGCTTTTCATTCCTTCTACTGTGTTCTTCAGTTCAGAAATTGTATTCTTCATTTCCTCTTGGCCCTTTTTGGTAAGTTTCTATTTCCATTTTCATGTTGATATAGTTTGCAGTGAGTTCATTGTAGCTTCCCTGTAGTTTCTGGTAGCTCATTGAGAGCTCATGGAGCTTCCTGACAACCATTGCTTTGAACTCAATATCTGTTGACTTGCCTCTATTTCACTTAACATTCTTTCTGAGGCTTCCTCCTTTCCTTTCATTTGGGGATTGTTTCTTTGTCTTCCCATTGTTTGTGAGACTCTTCTTGTTAGCCTTTGCTTCTTAATTTGATCTGTTCTGGCTCCCTGGATTTATGGTGTGAACTTCTGTGGTAGAATACCTGTGAGATTCAGTTGTGCGGTCTCATTGATCTCTGCAGCTCACTGGTATTGGGCTCTCATTTAAGTTGGCTCTGTGTTTGTCTTTGGGTTTGATTGTTGTTGGGTCTTTCTTTAGTGGGTCTTTCCCACCAGCTTGTTAACTAAGGGTCACTCTGTCCATCACCTTTTTATTTTGTTCTGGTTCTTCCATGTGTACAAGGTTTTGAGGATTCTTTCTTGCTCTTGTTCAGTTGTTTGTACTAGATAGTTTCTCCATTATTTAGTTGTATTTCCAGATAGGCCCTGGATTGATATTTGTGTAGTTTCCACTCCCTCCTTCACCTTCTTCTGTTGTTATCTGTTGGTGGTTCCTTTGTTGTTGGGTTTCCTCTTACAGTGGGTATCCTGGTGTTCACCACTTCCACCTCCCCTTTTTTGTGATCAGTTGGAGGGGGAAGGCAAAATGGCTTAAGACAGCAAGAGAGTATTCTATGATATTTACAGTAGCAGCTGGTAGAGAATATATAGGAGATCCTTTGACTATGTATAGTGTTAACCATGATCTTCCACTGAACTAGCCACTTTTTGGAAAGGATGGAAAGAAGATGAGACTTTTGTTGGGGAGGGAAGGATTGTGAATTGGATGTAGAAAGCAGTGAGGTTGTTGGAGGTCAGATTCTGAGTTAAGGTGAGAGTACAGGATAGTCAATAGGTGTAGTGTGTGAGAGAATAGATTTAACCACTACAGTAACAGAGTTCAGGAAACCGTAAAGTGGGCTGAGATCTGGGAGGGATGTTGTGTAGTATTTACCATTGTATGGAACAGCTATTATTTACAATAATATTAGAGTAACAATCATACGATAGAGTGTATGTGATCTGGATAACAAGAATAGAGAGTATAGGACCTTGAGTAGTGTGCTAATGGAACACAAGTAGGGTGAAGGACAGTAAATTAGCAATACACTATGAATGAGAGAACAGAGGAAACCTATCAAACAGTACAATATAACCAGCCAAGCAAAGAAGACTAAACAGAAAGAAGAGGAAAACAAAAATACTATTCAAATAAAAGATGTAAGAATAATAAAAAATAATAATACAGATATGCAATAATTTGCAGATTCTCTGTAACAGCAAAGTGAAATTTCTTTCACTGTCATAGCTGTTGTGATGCCCTTCTTTGGGTACAACTCTGGTCTTTTCACAGCTCCAGGTTTTTTGTCTCACTTGTGGGTATTTAAAAAAAAAAGCAGAAGGAAGGAAGATGAGATGAAATTGGAAAAAAAGGAAGAAGAAAAAATAAGAAAGAAGGAAAGAGTAAAAAGGAATTCAAAGATAAAAATTAAAAAATTAAAAATTATTTAAACAACAACAACAACAAAAACTCAAGAGCCTCTTGTTGATTTCAAATTGGCCAAACTAGTTTTTCTGGTCTCACTGGCTGCAGCAGGCTGAGGGGCAATTGGTATGTCTTTTCTCCCTTCCTGATCTGCACAGCCTGGTGTCTCCCACCCCTGGCACCTTAGGTGTGGGACGGGATTACTGTTGTGGGCTGGGGTGCAGGCGCGCTCAGCCAGGCTGCCGCAATCCCACTGGTTTGGGAGCGCACCCTTCCTTCCCCATGCCATGGGGGTGCACAGGGCTTTCTGCTCAACCTCGGGATCGCTGCCTGGCTGGGTGGGGAGCTAGCCGAAGCAGCTGCTACAGGAGAATTCCCCAAACAGTGTTTCTCTTTTCACTTTTTCTTTTTGAGAAATTCCTCCTACTCAATCCTGCTGCTCCAGACAATGGCCTGGCCTCTGGCACAGCCCAATTCTCTAGCCAGACTGGTGACTATTGGAGTCAGAGCCCATCACTGCGCAACTCCCAACTCTCCCCAACCAGCATCCACATACTCTGTGGGTGCTCACAGCCCCTGTGTGTTTGCCATTTAGCCCTTATTCCCCTCTCTGCGACTTCAAGCAGCCAGGTCTCTCCTGGTGCTGCTCAAACCTTGTTTGGCAAGGGAGGGAGCAGTTGACCGGGCTCTCTCCCAAGAACCCTGTGGCAGACCTGACAGGGTGCTGGGTCTGGGACTGCAGCCATTCTGGTCCCCACACTGGCCTCTGGGACCTTATTGTCCTGAAGCGGTCTCCTTACCGTCTGGTTTTTCAGTGTCCGCTACAATTTTTGGTCTCCTATTTTCACGTATGCTGTGGTATTGTTGGCTGTTTGCTCTGCTCCTCTGTAGATCAGCTAGGTTTTTCTCCTGTGTGTAGGGGGAAGTGGAATCCACTCCCTCCTACCATACCACCATCTTCCTCCTCTGATTGGTTTTCAAATGTTGAACCACTGCTGCATTTGTAGGATAAATACCACTTGTCATGATGTACAGTCCTTTTCAGATGTTGCTGGATTTGGTTTGCTAGTATTTTGTTACAGATGTTTTTTTCTGTAACATTCATAGTGGATATTGGTATATAGTTTTATCATGATGTCTTTGTCTGCTTTTGGTAAAAGGGTAATACTGGCCTGATAGAACGAGTTGAAGAGTATTAACTCCTCTTACTACTTTTTAAAAGTGTTTATAAAGCATTGGTATTAATTATTCTTTAAATGTTTGATACAATTCACAACTGAAGTATCTGAGCCTGGTCTTTTCTAAGTTGGAAGTGTTTAATTACCAATTCAACTTTGCTTCTTACAAAAGTCTATTAATATTTTTTATTTATTTTTGAGTCAATTTTAGTAGTTCATCATCTTATAAATTATTTATTTTATCTAAATTATTAATTTGTTAGCATGCATTTATTTATGGTATTTTCTAATTTTTTTTTTATTTTTGAAGGGCCATTAGTGATATCCCCTCTTTTATTTCTGATTTATAAATTTCAGACTTTTCTCTTTTTTCTTGTTCAATCTATTTAAAGTGTTGTCAGTTTTGCTGACCTTTACAGAGAACCATCTTTTAATTTCATTGATTTTTCTCTATTGTTTTTCTAGTCTGTTTTATTTATTTCTACTCTATTATTTTTTCTTTCTTCTTCCTTTAATTGTTTTGTTTTCTTATTTTCTTAAGATAAATGGTTCAGTTATTGCTTTGAGATCTTTCTGGTTTGTTAGTATATTTGTTAAAAACTGTAAGTGTCTTTGTAAACACTCACTGCTTTAGCTGCACTCCATGTTTTGGTATGTTGTGTTTTTGTTTCCATTTGTTTCAAAATATTTTCTAATGTTTATAATAATTTTTTTTTACCCATTGGTTATTTAAAAGAGTGTTATTGAATTTCCACATTTTAAAAATTTCCCAAATGTTTTCTGTTATGGTTTCTTACTTAATTCTATTTTGGTTAGAAACCATATTTTGCATAATTTCAAATCTCTTAAATACAGTAATCCCTCTTATCTATTTGAAAATATTTTCTAAGACTTCAGCTGGATGCCTGAAACTACAAACAGTACCAAATCTTCTATATACTATGCTTTTTCCTATATATATACATATCTTCTCACTTAAAAGAAGCACTTTACACCTTCTCTTTGGCATAACCACAATACCAGCATCACTATTCTTGCACTTTGGGGCCATTATTAAGTAAAATAAAGTTGACTTGAACACAAGTACTGCGATACCACCACTTTCAATCTTATCACAGAGACAGCTACTAAATGACTGACAGACAGGTGGCTCATAGAACTTAGACATGCTGACCAAAGGAATGATTCAAATCCTGAGCATGAGCAGGACAGTGTGAGATTCTACCACATTACTAAAAACAGCATACAATTTAAAACTTATGAATTGTTTGTTTCTGGAATTTTCCATTTAATATTTTCAGACCAGGGTTGACCATGAATAACATCATAGAAAGCAAAACATAGGTAAGGGGATGGGAGTACTGGATAATGAGGGTTGTTTGATGGACTAGAATAGATTCTGTTCTGGAGAATGGTGTATGTACGCTTGAAAAGACTGTTTATTCTACCATTGTAGGGTGACAATTTCTATAAAGCTCTGTTATGTGATGATGTTTAAATCTTTGATTTCCTTCTGCCTAGTTGTCTACCTACATTAAAGTCTCTCAATATCATTGTAAAATTGTGTATGCCTCCCTTGAGTACCGTCAGATTTTGCTTCCTATGTTTGGAGCATTGTTTAGGTACACATGTTTTAACCATTCCATTTTCCTGAGGGACTGTCACTTTTATCAAAAAATGTCCACTTTGTCTCTAATAATACTTTTTTTCTTAAAGCTAATTTGAATGGTATCAGTATAGCCACTACAATATTTTGGAGTATTTTTTGCGTGGATTTCCTATTTATGTCTTTCAATCTAAAATGTTT
Organism: Glossophaga mutica; assembly: GCA_039655065.1. Taxonomy (NCBI): domain Eukaryota; kingdom Metazoa; phylum Chordata; class Mammalia; order Chiroptera; family Phyllostomidae; genus Glossophaga; species Glossophaga mutica. Next base: position 61,911,027 of record CM077311.1, read on the forward strand.
TGTTTGTAGATAGCACATAGTTGGATCATGTTTTCCTTCTCAAATCCATTCTTTCAATCTCTACCTTTTCATTCACATATGTAATTTATTTATATTCACTATGATTGCTGGTAAAGAAAAATTTATGTCAGCCATTTTGTTTTCTGTTTGATGTATGTCATGTGTAAAATATGCAAAATATGGTTTGCAACCAAAATAGAATTAAGTAAGAAATCATAATCAAAAACATACGGGAAATTTTTAAAATGTGGAAACTCAATAACACTCTTAAATACTTTTAAATATTTTTCTTTATTCTTCATTTCTGTATTATTTTATGTTAAGCAGATATTTTCTAGTGTTCCATTTCAATTCCCTTGCCAATTCTTTTACTATATACTTTCAAAAATTATTTACTTAGTGGTTGCCCTGGGAATTACTTTTTATATTTTCACTTATAATGATACCAACAAAATTTCAATAATATACAGTTATTTTGCTCTTCTCTAGCCCCTTCCCCTCCTTTGTGCTATTATTGTCATAAAAATTACATCTTCATACATGTATGGACTTATAATGAGTGTTTTTATAATTATTGATTTATGTGGTTGTCTTTTAAACAGGTAGAAGAAGAAATAATTATAAACAAAAATATATTTATGTTATCTTTTATAATAGGAGTTGTTTGCCTTTATTGGAGTTCTTTGTTTCTTCACATGGATCTGAGTTATTGTCTAGTGTACTTTCAATTTAGCTTAATCTACTTTCCTTTGTATCTCTTGTAAAGAAATCCTGTAAGTGACAAATTCTCTATTTTTGTTTCTCTGGAAATGTATTGATTTTTTTTTTCAGTTTCAAATAAGAGCTTATCCAGATTCAGGATTCTTGGTTGACAGTCTTTTTCTTTTAACACTTTTAAGTTGTTATCTCTCTTTCTCTTCCAGTCTTCCTGCTTTCTTATGAGAAGTCAGATGTTAATCTCATTAAGAATGCCTAATACATGATACGTCATTTTTTGCTGCTTTCGGTATCTTCTCTTTGTTTTGTTTTCATCAGTTTGACTGTGATATGTCTATGTGTAGATCTCTTTGAGTAGATTGAACTTCCTGATTGTATTAATTTTTTCATCAGTCCTGACAAATGTTTGGTTATTATTTCATCAAATATTTTTATGCCATTTCTCTTTCTGTCATCCTTTCAGGATTCCTGTTATGTGCATGTTTAAAGTGTCGCATAAATCTCTGAGATTCTGTTAAATGTTTCTTTTTTCCTGGTCCTCAGATCGGATAATTTCTGTTGACCTTTCTGAAGTCCATGGCTTCTTTCTTCTGCCAGCTTAACTCTGCTATTACTTTTATAGTAAATTTTTTCTGTTATTATATTTTTCAACTGCAGGGTTTCTATTGGTTCTTTTTCATAAGGTCTAATTCTTTAATAACATTCTCTATTTAAAGAGACGTTGTTGTCATGTTTTCCTTTAATTCTTAAGACATAGTTTCCTTTAGTTCTTTGAGCAATTAAAATAGCTGATTTTAAAGTCTTTGTCTAGTGCATTCAACATTTGGTTTCCTCATGGAATTACTAGAGAAAAACTTAATTTTTGTTGAAAATTGGACTTTTAAAATAATATGTTGCAACAACTATGGTATCAATTTTCTCTACCCACCCACCCACCACTTTTCTTCTTCCTGCTGTTTTTCTCCTTGCTGATTATTTTCATCAAACTTTTCTGGATTCTGTATTCCTTGAAGTGTAAGGCCTCTGAGTTCCCTGATAGTTTTATTTTAATTCTTATTTTTATTTTTAAATCTCACTTCATAGGAGTTCTACCTGGTACAGTATAATGTAGTGGTCACCAAATAGTTAGAAGATTTCCTTCAATGCCTTACTTATAAAAACACCTACCCTTTGCCAAAAGGACCTCCATGAAAAGGCCAGCTTTAAAGCTTCAGGTGGTTTACAAGACAGTCTTAGCTTTTATTTCTTATTGTCCAGGGCCTCAAAGTCAGCCACAGGTGAGTGAACAGTGCCTTCTCCTTTTCCAGGTCTTACCTTCATTTGCACATGGGCAGCCTTTTAGATCCCCAGGAATATGTCTGAGCTTTTTGGAGTTTACTATGATTGTCCCATTCTCCAGGATTTCCCTTTTAAATTCCTCAGGCAGGTTCTTGCTTTCCCAGCTGAAATCACAGCCTTAGAAAACTGACATGTTGCCAGCAGTTCTCTATTGTTTTCATAAAGTCCGGAGTAGGCTTCCCCCTACACACACTCAGACACACACATGTCTTGACCTGAGTACTAGTCAAATAAAATAACCACTACATTCTGAGAGAAGTTTTCTGCCATGTTTCATGTTTGGACAAAATATTGACCTGATGATGGTGCTTTTAGCAAGTCTCAAAAAGCAGTTAGACCTTTCCATTATCTGTGTGCTGCCAACTTTTGGCTACCACACTACTGAACTGGGGAGGGAGAGGAAAAGGAAATAGCTCCAAGTGAAAATGTCACAGACCCCACTCTCTTACCGAGCTTCAATGTTTTTCTTTGACAGAAAATTTTTGGTTTGTTCTATGGCTTTGATTATTGCCAGACTTCTGCATTTGATTTTAGTTTACCGATTTAGTTGTTTTGCCCAAATTTGGGTAGTTTTAGAGAGCAAGTGAGCTCAGCAAGGTCTTTACTCTGCCATCCCCAAAGTGCACTCTTTCATTTTCTTTAAAATGTTAGAAATTTCTGACCTGTTGACCGACTAAAACAGATACTCTCTCTGGGCTGTTTCTTTCATCTGAAGAGCAGGCCTCATAGCTGCCAGACATTGTAAAGGGCCACTGTAGGAGTGGGTATAGAAATGTCTGGAGAATTTGCCGAAAGCGTATGTGAGTATATATATGTGTGTATATATGTGTGTAGATAGATAAATAGGTAGGTATGTTTTCCTCCCTTTGTTCTAATAATGAGTTAAAAGAACAGTAGCCTGTTTTACCACAAAGCCTCAGGTAACAATATTATCTGGAATAAATTGTGAACTGATAACAAACTTGGACCAAAATATTAAATAATTTTTCAAAGACAACTTATGAAGATAATCATAAAGTAACTTTATTTTTTCCCTTTTTGTCCACAGTCCCTTTAATGGTATCAAATAATGCTAGGGATTTTTTTTTTCCTGTCACTGGATGAAAATTCAGTTAGCTCCTCTAGATACTTTACAGCAATAGAAATGCCTATTATCAGTTTAAGTCATAAACGCTCTCTTAGTTCAGTAATTAAAATTATGCAACCTAATTACCTACATTGGTCAAAAGTACAGCTATCCCCACACCATTCCCAAGCTAAACCTCATCAATGGGAGGGCATCTGCCTCTAGAAAAGGGATTGCAGATAATTTTTCTCTTGCTCTCTCAGTTTTACCCCTCTCCTGTCAGCTGCTAATTTTGGTCCCCTTCTCTGAGGCTGAAGGAAAGGAGAGAAAGAAGTAAAGGGAACCAAAAAAAAAAAAAAAAAAAAAAAAAAACCTGTTACTTGACTAGCACCATGATTAGCTGCCTTCAACCAGCAGATGGTTAAATCTGAGTCTTTTTCCTGTGAGGATTCCACGTTTGTCTGGGTTTGTTGCAACACTCTTGTTCCAACGCTTACACTTAATCACCAGCCCTTAGAACTATTTGCTAAAGGCTCCAGCTTTGAAAGAAACCCCCAAAAAGCCACTTGCTCTCCTATAGCTGCATAATCTTAAATGCCCTCATTTGTATAACCTTGCAAGCCAGCTACTATGGATAACCATCTTGTATTACTACCTTTTGTTACCATTGATCTATTTGGGCATTATTTCTTGACCCCGAAATCAGATCATGAGCGTTTACACTTAAAAATGATGTAGTACGTTCTCTATAACCTTGAATCATCTTTATTATTCAACATCTGAGTAAATACAAAATGCTTCTTGCTATAATAACTTATAGTACATAATATTTACCGAGCACTAAGTATTGCTCAAGCATACATTTATTTATTTCCATGTATTGATAATTTTACACATATTATCATATGTACTCACCTTATGGGGTAGGCAAAGCAAAACATGAAGTAGGTAATATCTTCATGTTTTACATAAAAATGAGTGCTCCTGAGATCAGGTAACTTATTTAAAGATGTATAGCTAAATAAAATCATGGTGGCAGAACCATGATTTGGGCTCAAAAAGTCCAGATCCAAAATCCACACACTCACACCCTTTGATGTTTGGTTTCCCTAATATCCTCGTGACTCTCACACTAATTTTTCATGTGGTCTTGAATAAATCATCTCATTTCTTTCATCCTCAATTTCTTATCTATAAAAGGAGGAGAACCAATTAGAATCACCAAGGCCCACACTCCTGCTCTATCATTCTGTGGTTCCATGAACAGCCTTCCAATAGCAGCACCCTTTCTTTTTTTTATTTTATTTTATTTTATTTTTAATCAGTATTTTTTTAATTGTTGATATTGTACAGTTTTCTGTCTTTTACCCCACCCCAGCCCACCACCCCAGACCTCCCCACCTTCCTCCCATTTCTACCCCCCATAGTTTTTGTCCATGAGTCCTTTATACTGGTTGCTCTAAACCGTTCCCCTTTTCCCCTGAAATTCCCTCCCCTCCCTCTCTGGACACTGTCAGACTGTTCTCAAATTCAGTGTCTTTGTTTATATTATGCTTGTTTGTTTGTATTGTTGATTAGCTTCCTGTTAAAGGTGAGATCATATGGTATTTGTCTTTCACTGCCTGGCTTATTTCGCTTAGCATGATACTCTCCAATTCCTTCCATGTTGTCGCAAAGGGTAGGAGCTCCTTCTTTCTTTCTGCTGCATAGAATTCCATTGCGTAAATGTACCACAGTTTTTTGATCCATTCATTAACTGATGGGCACCTAGGTTGCTTCCAGCACTTGGCTATTGTAAATTGTGCTGCTATGAACATAGGGGTGCATAAATTCTTTTGGATTGGTGTTTCAGGGTTCTTAGGATATACTCCAAGCAGTGGAATTGCTGGGTCAAAAGGTATGTCCATTTTTAGTTTTCTTAGAAAATTCCATACTGTTTTCCATAGTGGTTGTACCAATCTGCACTCCCACCAACAGTGCACTAGGGTCCCCTTTTCTCCACAACCTCTCCAACACTTGCTATTTGTTGCTTTGTTTATGAAGGCCATTCTGACTGGTGTCAAGTGGTATCTCATTGTAGTTTTAATTTGCATCTCTCTGATAGCTAGAGATATCGAGCATCTTTTCATGTGTCTCTGGATCCTCTGTATGTCCTCCTTGGAGAAGTGTCTGTTCAAATCCTTTGCCCATTTTTTAATTGGGTTGCTTGTCTTCTTAGAGTGGAGTCTTGTAAGTTCTTTATATATTTTGGAGATTAATCCCTTGTCTGAGGTATCATTGTCAAATATGTTTTCCCATACAGTTGGTTCTCTTTTTATTTTAATACTGTTTTCTTTAGCTGTGCAGAAGCTTTTTATTTTGATGAGATCCCATTTGTTTATTCTTTCCTTTATGTCCCTTGCTCTAGGGGACGTATCAGTGAAAATATTGCTGCGTGAAATATCTGAGATTTTCCTGCCTATGTTATCCTCTAGAATTTTAATGGTGTCATGACTTCTATTTAAATCTTTTATCCACCTTGAATTTATTTTTGTGTATGGTGTAAGTTGGTGCTTGAGTTTCATTTTTTTGCATGTAGCTGTCCAGTTCTCCCAGCACCACTTGTTGAAGAGGCTATTTTTGCTCCATTTTATGTTGCTGCCCCCTTTGTCAAATATTAATTGACTGTAGAGACTTGGGTTTATTTCTGGGCTCTCTGTTCTATTCCAATGCTCCATGTGTCTGTTCTTGTGCCAGTACCAGGCTGTTTTGATTACAGTGGCTTTGTAATACAGTTTGGTATCAGGTATTGTGATCCCTCCTACTTTGCTCTTCTTTCTCAAAATTGCTGCCGCTATCCGGGGTCGTTTATGATTCCATATAAATTTATGAAGTGTTTGTTCTATGTCTGTGAAATATGCGACTGGAACTTTAATAGGTATTGCATTGAATCTGTAAATTGCTTTGGGTAATATGGACATTTTGATGATATTAATTCTTCCGATCCATGAACATGGTATATGTTTCCATTTGGTTGTGTCTTCCTTGATTTCTTTCTTTAGTGTTGTGTAGTTTTCTGCATACAGGTCTTTTACCTCCTTGGTTAGGTTTATTCCTAGGTATTTTATTTTTCTTTCTGTTATATCGAATGGGATTTTTTTCTTGATTTCTGCTTCTGCTGTTTCACTGTTCGTATACAAAAATGCCTTTGATTTTTGGATATTGACTTTGTATCCGGCTGTTTGGCCAAATTCATTTATTACGTCGAGCAGCTTTTTGGCCGAGTCTATAGGATTTTCTATATACACTATCATGTCATCTGCAAACAATGATAGTTTTGTTTCCTCCTTTCCAATTTGGATGCCTTTTATTTCCTTTTCTTGTCTAATTGCTGTGGCTAAGACTTCCAATACTATATTGAATAGAAGTGGTGAAAGTGGACAGCCTTGTCTTGTTCCTGATCTTAGTGGGAAAGATTTCAGTTTTTGCCCATTGAGTATGATGTTGGCTGTAGGTTTCTCATATATAGCCTTTATTATGTTGAGGAATGCTCCCTCTATTCCCACTTTGCTCAGTGTTTTTATCATAAATGGGTGTTGTACTTTATCAAAAGCTTTTTCTGCATCTATTGATATGATCATGTGATTTTTGTCTTTGCTTTTGTTTATGTGATGTATTACATTTACTGATTTGCGAATGTTGAACCATCCTTGCATCCCTGGGATAAATCCCACTTGGTCATGGTGTATGATCTTTTTAATGTATTGTTGGATGCGGTTTGCCAATATTTTGTTGAGGATTTTAGCGTCTACGTTCATCAGTGATATTGGCCTGAAGTTTTCTTTCTTTGTTATGTCTTTATCTGGTTTTGGGATTAGGATGATGCTGGCTTCATAAAAAGAGTTTGGGAGTCTTCCATCATTTTGGATTTTTTGGAATAGTCTGTGAAGGATAGGGGTTAGCTCTTCCTTAAATGTTTTGTAGAATTCTCCTGTGAAACCATCTGGTCCAGGGCTTTTGTGTGCTGGGAGTGTTTTGATTACTGATACAATTTCACCAGCTGTTATTGGTCTGTTCAGGCTTTCTGTTTCTTTTTCATTAAGTTTTGGAAGGTTATATTTTTCTAGAAACCTGTCCATTTCACCTAGGTTTTCAAATTTCTTGGCATACAGTTCTTCGTAGTAATTTCTTACAATCCTTTGTATTTCTGTGGTGTCAGTCGTAATCTCTCCTCTTTCATTTCTGATTGTGTTTATTTGAGTCCTCTCTCTTTTTTTCTTGATGAGCCTGCTTAAAGGCTTGTCAATTTTGTTTATCTTTGCAAAAAACCAGCTCCTGGATTCATTGATCCTTAGGATTGTGCTTTTAGTCTGTATGTCATTTAATTCTGCTCTGATCTTGGTTATTTCCTTCCTTCTACTTGCCCTGGGCTGTCTTTGTTGTTGTTCCTCGAGTTCTTGTAGGCGTAGGGTTAAGTCGTTTGTTAGCAATGTTTCTGTCTTCTTTAGGTAGGCCTGTATTGCTATGAACTTCCCTCTGAGGACTGCCTTCATTGTGTCCCATAAGTTTTGGGTTGTTGTGAGTTCATTTTCATTTGTTTCCAGAAACTTTTTGATTTCCTCCTTAATTTCATTCTTTACCCATTCATTGTTTAATAGCATGCTATTCAATCTCCATGATTTTGATGATTTGGGGATTTTCCCCATCAAGTCGGTTTCTAGTTTTAGTCCCTTATGGTCAGAGAAAATGCTTCGTATGATATCAATTTTCTTGAATTTGTTGAGGCTTGTTTTGTGTCCTATCATGTGGTCTATCTTTGAAAATGTTCCATGTGCATTTGAAAAAAATGTGTATTTAGTTTCTTTGGGATGAAGGGCCCTATATATATCAGCTAAGTCCAATTCGTCTAGAGTACTGTTCAATGCCACAATATCACAATCTTTGTTGATATTTTGTTTGGAAGATCTGTCCATTTTTGACAGTGGGGTGTTAAAATCTCCTACTATAATTGTGTTGCTGTCAATATCTTTCTTGAAGTCCTCTAAGATTTTCTTGATGTATTTAGGTGCTCCTATGTTGGGTGCATATATATTTACCATGTTTATATCTTCTTGGTGGATTCTTCCCTTGAGTATTATGAAGTGACCTTCTGGGTCTCTCTTTATAGCTCTTCTTTTGACGTCTATTTTGTCTGATATGAGTATTGCTACCCCGGCCTTTTTTTCCTGTCCATTTGCTTGGAAAATTTGTTTCCAGCCTTTCACTTTGAGTTTGTGTAGGTCTTTTGTCCTGAGGTGGGTCTCTTGTAGGCAGCATATGTGTGGGTCATGCTTTCTTATCCAGTCAGCTACTCTATGTCTTTTGATTGGAGTATTTAATCAATTTACATTTAAGGTTACTATTGATAGGTACTGATTCATTGCCATTTTCGTACCTGTGTTCCTCTCTCTCTCTTTTCCTTTCTTTCCTTAAAGCAGTCCCTTTAGTATCTCTTGTAGTACTGGTTTGGTAGAGGTGTATTCTTTTAGACTTCTTTTGTCTGGGAAGCTCCTTATTTGTCCTTCTATCTTGATTGAAAGCCTTGCTGGATAAAGTAGTCTTGGTTGTAGGCCTTTGGTTCTCATTACTTGGAATATTTCTTGCCATTGTCTTCTGGCTTGGAGCGTTTCCATTGAGAAGTCAGTTGCTAACCTTATGGGGGCTCCCTTGTATGTTACTTCCTTTTTCTCCCTTGCTGCCTTTAAGATTCTCTCTTTGTCTTGGAAGTTTGCCATTTTAATGATGATGTGTCTTGAAGTGGGCCTGTTTGGGTTCCTCTTGATTGGGACTCTCTGTGTTTCCTGGATTTGTGTGACTTTTTCTCTCATCAAATTAGGGAAGTTTTCCATCATTACTTTTTCAAATAGGTTTTCTATCCCTTGCTCTTCTTCTTCTCCTCCTTCTGGTATTCCTATTATACGAATATTATTACGTTTCATGTTGTCTTGCATTTCTCTTAACCCTTCTTCATTCTTTATGAGCCTCTTTTCCTTTTCTTGCTCTATCTGGCTGCTTTTTTCTACTTTGTCCTCCAACTTACTGATCCGATCTTCTGCTTCATCAATTCTGCTTTTCATTCCTTCTACTGTGTTCTTCAGCTCACAAATTGTATTCTTCATTTCCTCTTGGCCCTTTTTGGTAAGTTTCTATTTCCTTTTTCATGTTGATATAGTTTGCAGTGAGTTCATCGTAGCTTCCCTGTAGTTTCTGGTAGCTCATTGAGAGCTCATGGAGCTTCCTGACAACCATTTCTTTGAACTCCTTCTCTGATAGTTGAGTTGCCTCTGTTTCATTTAGCATTCTTTCTGGGGCTTCCACCTTTTCTTTCATTTGGGGATTGTTTCTTTGTCTTCTCATTGTTGGTGAGACTCTTCTTGTAAACCTCAGCTTCTTAAGTTGATCTGTTCTGGCTACCTAGGTTTATGGTGTGAACTTCTGTGGTGGAATACCTGTGAGATTCAGTGTTATAGTCTTCTTTAGGTATTCTGGTGTTCACAGCTTCCACTGTCTCAGCTGTGGGAATACCCCCTCTTTTGGTCCAACTCTGGTTTTTTCAGAGTTCTAGGATTTTTTTGCCTCACTCGTGGGTATTTAAAAAGAGAAAAGAATAAAGTGAAAAAAGAAGAGAGAAAAAAAAGAGGAAGGAAGGAGAGATAGAATTGGAAAGAAAGGAAGAAGGAGTAAAGCCAGAAAGAAGTAAAGAGAAGCAAAAGGAATTGAGGGATAAAAAAGGGAGAAGTAATAAAAAAATAAAAAATATATAATCAAAACAAAACCAAAAGAACCCCACAAAAACGAAAAACAAACCAAAACAAACAAACAAACAAAAAACCCAACTAAACAGACAAAAAACAACTATCAAAAAAACCACAAAACAAAATGAAACAAAACACCCAAAAAGAAAAAAGAAGAAGAAGAAGAAGAAGAAGAAGAAGAAGAAGAAGAAGAAGAAGAAGAAGAATCTCTTGCTATTTTCACACAGGCCAAACTGGATTTTCTGGACTTGCTGGCTGTAGCAGGCTGCGAGGCGACTCGTACCGCTTTTCTCCCTGTTCCTCACTCAGTCAGCTTTGGATTACTGTCCTCAGTGCCAGCCGAGCCCTGACCCCAGGGCTAATGGCGCACTCTCCATGCAGGGCCTTGGGTGTGATTTCTGAGCCTCCTGCAGAGGGCGTGCATTCCCGAGTTTATGGGTTTCAGCTGGAATCTCTTACAGATCCATCCCTCCCCGAGCCTATTGCTGTGAGCTCCGGGTCTCCTACAGGGCACGAGCACCTGCCCGAGACTATGGGCGTGGGCTCCACGAGTCTCCCGAGTTGCGCGCACTCACCCCAGGATCACAGACGTGAGCTCCGGGTCTTCCACAGAGTTCCCTTCTCTAGTTGCAGGGTCGCCTCTGGCTGCAGGGCCGCTTCCAACCTGGTCGCAGAGCCGCCTTAGGTCGTAGGGCCACCTCTGGTTGGTTGCAGAGCTCTCTCAGGACCCAGGGCCACCTGCGGTGTGTTGCAGAGCCAGCTCTGGTCACAGAGCCGCTTCCGTCCCAGTCGCAGAGCCCCCTCCGGTCGCCGGGCTGCCTCCTGTCGGTTGCAGAGCCCCCTCCGGTCGCCGGGTCGCCTCTGTCCCGGTCTCAGGACCGCCTCCGGTCGCTCGGCTGCCACATCTAGTTTTCCAATGTCTGCTACAGATTTTGATCTCCTATTTTCATATATACTATGGTATTGTTGGCTATCTGCTCTGTTCCTCTGTAGATCAGTTAGGTTTTTCTCCCATGTGCAGGAGGAAGGACAATCTGCGTCCTCCTATCATGCCGTCATCTTGAGCAGCACCCTTTCTACAAAGCTGTGTCTGTTCAAACTCTCGCACACTAACTGGCCTGATAATAATAGTCTCTCCACACCCATCACTTTGCTTCATCTGTACTGCACTTCCAGGCAATAACTGAGTGTCCAGGAGTAGAGTTTCAAACACATTGCAAAAATAACAAAAAAAGAACAAGCAAACAAAAATGCTGCTCTTAAAACTTCACCATTTTAGTGTTTCCTTGACCTTAAGATGCTTGAATTCAGCGTGTAAACTTATTTGGCCTCATAAACCTGACAGCAGAACCAGAATACATAAAAAGAAAAAAGTGTAGGACGTCATTATCTACTAACTCTTAAAGAGAAAATTCCTCTCTATCACTTTCTGCAGGACAAATTTTCTTAATACTTAGTTACACTGGCTCTTTCCACACCCCTCCTCCCCCCAGCCCCCCGTCTACCATCCTGCTCTCTCCTCTTTGGTTTTCTAAGTTTCTCCTTTCTTAATCAGTACACTGGTTTATATTATCCTTTAAAACATGCATCCTATTGTGCTAATCTGAACTTGACATGAAAACCCTTTTTTGTGAGCTGTCTGAAAAGGACCAGTGGAGGCTTTGCCAATAAATAATAAAAGCCGAGTGCATGCAAGTTTGATTTCTGTGTGAAGTATCCAGAATACAGGTACAGGTGTGATACAAAAATTCCTCAAGTGTGGCATGCAGGCTTATTTCCCTGGAAAACATAATTTAATCTCACCAAATGTTAATCACTTGACAATAAGTTATAAATCAACCTAGAGAAGCAGGGGAGCAGCTTGGATGTGATGCCACCTTCAAAGTCAGCATTTAGCCTAGACATGACACACAGCATGTACTCGTCTCTATAGCTCAATGCCTTTAGCAGGTCCACTAATGGCATTTGTGCATGTGGTCGGTATCTTGCACCCATCTCAACAGTGTCTGGCATGGATATTCACAACAAGCTGATATGCAACAAGGCCAGTAAACACAGCTGGTGGAGGTTTGGGAATAACAAGTAAAATGCTGCATGTCCATGTGAGACAAAGAGCTTTACTCCTCCCCAGGGATCCAGACATATCTTGACCAGCTATATCTGTGTATTATTATTAGCATCGAAGGTCAGGAGCCTTCGCAATCTACAGTGAGAAAATAGTACTGGTTTTGCATGATGGGATTAGCAACACAAGTTTGAGTTTGTAGTCAACTCTCAGTGATTCATTACTGCCAGAGGATGCTGTGCTTATCCAAACATCAGTTCAATTTGGCTTTGAATTATATCATTTAGAAAATAGATTTATTCAATATCTCCATGGTTACAACAGTGAGACAATGACCACCCTGAGTCCAGGTCTTCTAACTTCTCACATCGATAATCTTGTATTTTTATCTGACTATTTTCCATTTGCAAGCAATTTCCAACATAATTTGACATAGTGAGAAATGAGATAGGTACAGTTTCAAAGAGAGGAAGAAGATATAAGCCTAGAGTTCTCAGAAAAGTTATATTAGATCTTGAAGACAATATTAGAGGGAAACAAGAAGATAGGCTAGAATGTTCCATGCGGAAGAAATAAGGCATATCTGCTAATGGCTTTATTCATTAAACTATTATTACTGTTTAACATTAGTCATTCACATGATTGCAGGATTTGGAAAATTCATTTATTTCTTAAAATTCTGTAAGTCAATAAGTCTTTCATATGCCATTCTTGTTTATTCCTTCTAAAAGAACTTAAGTCTGAATGTGGGATTCTGTCACAAAAAACCCAACTCTTACAACTGTGCCTCTTGCAACAACTGTCTTTGAAAAATCACATGTTACTGAGTTGATGTGGCTAGTAGTCTAAAGCACTTTCTGGAAGACTTTGAGGTCAGCAGAAAACTTATCACCATGATTCCCTTCTAGAGAGTTTTATACTCATGAGAATAATAAATGCTAGAATAATTAGATCACAATTAATAGTAATAAATACATTAGAAATTCTTCGTAGTGAGAACAAAAAAATGACTGCTGATATTTATATCCTAATAATTATAATTTTCCCAGCTTCTCCCACTGGATGAACCTCTTTCTCAATTATCTACTGGTTTTTCTATCTCTAATAATTGTTGCAGTGGAAAAGGAAACTTTTTTTAAAAAAAAAAAAAGAGAAAAACAGACCACTTTTCAAAACTTGGTAACTTATTAGCACCAACAAAATTCACAATTGATATTATTATTATTGTTGTTGTTATTATTATTATTATTACACATAAGTATTAAAATCAGCTTTGGAATTTATTAGCTCAGTAGTTCAAAAACATTGCTAAGAACACAGTTTCTTCCCATTGCTGGCATTGTACCCTCAACCTGCTTTCTTTCCATTCTACGCTGTTTCTCATCGTCACAAGATGGCTGCTGCAGTTCCGTGCATCACAGGAGTCACAGAAATATTGTGGGGTAGAAAGGAAGAGAAACAGTTCCTCCAGTGTGAATATTTACCAACAAGAAAAAGCTTGCCAAAAGTTATTCAACAGACCCCCACTTTATGTCTCATTAGCCAAAATGACATTAATCTCAGTGCTTAAGTCATTCACTGTCAAGGGCAATAGAAATTACCTAGAGTTGATTAAAACTAATCAGGATTCAATCCCTTCCTGATGAGATAAAGCCAAGCTTGCAATCCTGCCTGCAGTCAGAATAAGAACCACCAATAGTGTCTGCTCATTTGATGGAGGCAAGACAAAAAATCAAAGCACAGCAAGATAAGATGGAAATCCAAGAGGTTAGTAATCATAGAGAATGAATACAACTTGAAGTGTGGGGTAGGAGCTAAGGCGGCAATGCATAGAATAATTAAAACCAGCAGCTGCAACAGACTTCTGTGTTATTTAAGAAGCACATACATAGCATAACCTGAAAGTAGACATGATAGGCTACTTTTTGGTGAGGAAATATAACTATGTTTAATTCAAGTAAGTTAACAACCTGTACCATCCTGCTCTGCCACAGCTCCCTCCCCATCCAAGACAAATGCCAACTAGATTTGCCATATGCCACCATTTCTAAGAACATTAAGCTACTTATGAGCCAATCTTTCATTGTTACGAGATGACCTCACATTGAAAATGGTGCTAAACAGCACTTCTAAAATAAAATCAATGTTCCCTGGAGTGATCACCAACAGCCAGAGGCTCCCAACCCTAAATCACACATTTCAGTTCGAGTGAAAAACAAATAAAAAGAGCAAGGAAGAAAATAAGAATAGAAGAACATGAGGACAATCAGGACGACATTTGTGTGTGAACACACCAACAATAGGTTTGTTTATAAGCATCAGGACTGTGGGCCAGTGTAGGTCTTTTTTTTCTTTTCTCTTTTATTTTCTTTTTTTTTTTTTCCATATTAAATGTAAATTTACTGCCCTGGACAGTGTAGCTCAGTGGGTTGGAGCATTGACCAAAGGGTTGTAGGTTTGATTCCTGGCTAGGGCACATGCTTAGCTTGCAGGTACAATCTCTGGGTCAGGCTGCTATGGTCCTTGGTCCGGGTGGTACAGGAGACAACCAGTGGATGTTTCTCTCACACATTGATGTTTCTATCTCTCCCTTCCTCTTGCTTTTTTTTAAAAAATATATATATATTTTATTGATTATGCTATTACAGTTGTCCCATTTTCCCCCATCATTCCCCTCCACCCTGCACACCCCTCCCACCCACATTCCCCGCCTTTAGTTTATGTCCATGTGTCATAAGTTCTTTAGCTTCTACATTTCCCACACTATTCTTGCCCTCCCCCTGTCTATTTTCTACCCACCGTCTATGCTACTTATTCTCTGTAGCTTTCCCCGCTCTCTCCTCCTCACACTCCCCTGTTGCTAACCCTCCATATAATCTCCATTTCTGTGGTTCTGTTCCTGTTCTAGATGTTTGCTTAGTTTGCTTTTCTTTTAGGTGTGGTTCTTAATAGCTGTGAGTTCGCTGTCTTTTCACTGTCATATTTTTGATCTTCTTTTTCTTAGATAAGTCCCTTTAACATTTCATATAATAAGAGCTTGGTGATGATGAACTCCTTGAATTTGACCTTATCTGAGAAGCACTTTATCTGTCCTTCCATTCTAAATGACAGCTTTGCTGGATAGAGCAATTTTGGATGTAGGTCTCTGCCGTTCAAGATTTCAAATATTTCTTTCCAGCCCCTTCTTGCCTGGAAGGTCTCTTTTGAGAAGTCAGCTGACAGTCTGATGGGAACTCCTTTGTAGGTGACTGTCCCCTTATCCCTTGCTGCTTCTAGAATTCTCTGCTTCATTTTAACCTTGGCTAATGTAATGATGATGTGCCTTGGTGTGTTCCTCCTTGGGTCCAACTTCTTTGGGACTCTCTGAGCTTCCTGGACATCCTGGTAGTCTATTTCCTTTGCCAGATTGAGGAAGTTCTCCTTTATTATTTGTTCAAATAAGTTTTCCACTTGTTGCTCTTCTTCTTCCCCTTCTGGGACCCCTATAATTCAGATGTTGGGACGTTTAACCATGTCCCGGAGGTTCCTAAGCCTCTCCTCATTTTTTTGAATTCTTGGTTCTTCCTCGTTTTCTGTTTGGTTGTTAGTTTCTTCCTTCTGGTCCACTCCATTGATTTGAGTCCCAGTTTTCCTTCCATCTCTATTGGTTCCCCATGCGTCTTCCTTCATTTCACGTATTGTAGCCTGCATTTTTTCACCTAGTTTGTGAGCAAAATCAACCAATTCTGTGAACATTCTGATGACCAGTGCCTTGAACTGTGCATCTGATAGGTTGGCTATCTCTTCGACGCTTAGAGGAATTGGCTCTGGGGCTTTTATTTGTTTTCCGGTTTGAGCCATTTTTGGTGGGGTTTTTTTGTTTTGTTTGGTTTTGGTTTTAGTCTGGTCACAGTTATTACGTAGTGAGGGGTGGAGCCTTAGATGTTCCTCAGGGCAGGGCAGCCCAGTTGTCTGGTTGTGAAGCTGTATGTGGGGGCAGGGTCTGAGAGGGAAGAATGGCGCCTGCTCCACTCTCTCCTGGACTCCGGCCCTTTCCGCCGCTTCCCCTTCACCTGGATTATCTGGGCACACTCGTGTGCTGTTACATAGTGAGGAGTGGAGCCTCTGGCGCTCCCCAGTGTGGGGCAGCTCAGTCACTGGGTTGTGAGGCTGTATGTGGGGGCGGGGTCTGAGAGGGAACAATGGCGCCTTCTCTGCTCTCTCCTGGATTCAGTCCCTTCCGCCATTTCCCCTTTGCCTGGACCGTCTGCGTGCGCGAATGTGGGACCACCTAGTCAGCCAGCCACCTTGTGCGGCCTCACTGGTTCTGCACAGTTGCCCCCCTGTGCCCGGGGTCTGCCAGCTGCCACCTGTGCACCTGGGAACTGCAAGCCACTGCTGCTTGCGTTCCTGGGTCCGCACCTCCACTTTCTCCTGCCGAAACTCCGCCCCTCTTATTGGTCTGGATGAATGGTTGTTGGACTTCCGTACAGTTTAATTTTCTATCAGTTCTGGTTGTTTTCTTGTTTCTAAATATTTGTTGTCCTTAATTTTGGTTGTGAGAGGAGGCACAGTGTGTCCGCCTACGCCTCCATCTTGGCCGGAAGTCCCAGTGTAGGTCTTAAATGAATTAATTGTTAATGAACAGAGGTTGCTTGATAGGCTGTTTGTCATGGTTGAAAGAACTTGAGCTTTAACATCAGACACATTTAAGCTTCATTTCTGGCTTTACTGATGATCACTAGCTTTGGACACAGCACCTAACCTTTGTGATAATCTGCCTGCTCATGTAGCGAGAGGACAGTAATGCAGCATTCTTGGATGGCTGGAAACAACATGGAGACAATGTCTAGCATGGTGCTGGGCATAACAGCCAGTAGTGCTGGCAGTATCAGAAGTGCAAATGGTGTTGGTGACAGCAGTGGGTGGTGGCAGCAGGAGTAAGTCACAGTGCTGTGTGAGCAATCATAGGGAAAACTTTTTTACCTATCATTGGCTGTATAGAAATATCATATTATTGACTGACAAATAGTCTCCATGTATCAATGAGAATTGTCTTTTTGATAAAATATTCCCCTAAGAAATGCTGTGAAATAGGAAATGAAGACTGGAAGACCTGCACAGTCACTCAGATGATTTTCTGAAAGAGGTAACAGACCACACCCCATCTGATTTCGGACAAGAACTATGGAGTGAGGGCACTGACTGGGTCATTGAAATTTTCATTCTAGCTTAAGAAGTAGTATATGTTGTGACATAAGAGATGAATTAGAGATATATTTTTAAAAAGAGGTAAATCTAACTAATAGGCAGTACAGCAGAAGAAAAGAGGAGACAATGAAACTAAGAAATATTTCTTCTGCTTTTGCAAGCAAATATTTCTCAAAGCAATAACCTCTCTTAGACTCACTATTACTCTCTCTGTCACTTATTAAATCTCTGCCTCCCAGCTCTGCCCTCCTCACTTTGGTAATTCATTAACAAACAGATATTAGACACAAGGTTGATGAAAGCAGAGCTGCCTCCGGCAAGATGTGTAACAAATCACTGTTACTGAAAAGAGAATAGCATGAAGGGACAAAGCTATAGAAATACAATTCGTAAAATAATGAGATAGCATTCTGCAGAAAATATTGCACTTCATTTTATAAAATTATTATGCCAACCTCTCTAAATTTATATTCTACCATTTGCAGCTTAAATTCTTCATTACGGTCGAGTTGACTACTACCAAATCCCAGGACTGCCATCTTGTTCAATTAGTAAAATCCTTGTTTTGGCAAACCCTTCTTTTGAGTTTCATCCTCCTGATGGAGACTTTCTTGGCCACCTCAGTCCATACTGATCTCCCTCGGTTCATTTTGTTCTTGGTATCTGTTCTTGCCATTAGACTTTGACCACACATATTTCTTTGTCTATTGTAATTACCTTCCACTTAATCTAGTGCTATACTCTCAAGTCAATGCCTTGGAAGTTGGGTCTATGTCTAAGCATCCCCAGAGTCCATGACAGTGTGTCTTTCAAAATGGTATAATGGAAATGACCTGAACCAAGTAATAAATTTTGTTTTAAATTGTGTACAGGTCCAAAGCCAGAATGAGGGAAATGGAAATATATGTTGTACAGGTCTTAAACTGCACATGAAATGGTAGATTGTGGTGTTAAAGATTAATATTGTAAATCCTAGAACATCACAAAAAATAAAGTTAGAAGTATCACCAAAATTATATAGTGAAGATAAAATGACATAATACAAAATACTAAATGAGTCCAAAGAAGGGAGGAAAGAAGAAAAACTCAATTGTTCACAGCAGCTTTATTCACAATAGCCAAAAACTAGAAACCACCTAGATGTCTTCTAAGTACATTCCCACAATGGAATACTGTTAAGCAATAAGATGGAACAAAGTGCTAATACACACAACATGATGTGTCTCAAATGTATTTGCTGAGTGAAAGAAGAAGGGACAAGCTGAAAGGCTGCATACTGAGTGATTCCATTTGCATGCCATCTGGGGAAGCCAAAACTAGGGGAATGGAGACAAGACTGATGACTGCCAGGGGTGGGTGGCTGGTGCAAGGGAAGAACTCAACTATAAAAGAGCAGAGTTGGAACTGCTTTGTTACCTGATCAACTTTTCATACAGAATATCTGTCATCATTTTAACAGACTTGTATTTCATGGAATCACTTTGGAAAATGCTGGTGCAATAAAGATACAATTGGCTATTGGAGCCCAAGATACTCAAGTTAGAATCTCTAGTTCTTGTATAAATGTGACCTTGAGTGACTTATTACACATCTCTGAGTTTGAGTTTCCTTATCTGTTAAATAAGAGTTTTTGTCAGGATTAGCTGAATAGTGAATATAAAATATCTTTTAAAAATATATTGATTCCTTTGCTTTCCCTGCTTGTTCTGAAAGGTCCCTTTTAATGTCAGTAAATCCTGGCATATCAGCAGTCCTCTCCTTCCAGAAACCTAACTTGCTGTTTCCATGTGCTGTGCAAAGCCAGGTAATGACACATGTCACAAGGTATCTAATTCATTATTGCCTGTGTCTTAATCGAAGATCTGAGGGTCTCCCCTGTGAATAAGTCATGCATTCTTTTCTGGGATTTGTGTTTTAGGGAAACCATTGATGGATTTATCTGTGAAGGACTTCTGAAGCAAGAAGCCGGGAAAATAAGCAGGAACTGAAAAATCTTGGATATTAAAAATAACCCCTCAGAAGGCAGAGTGGCCTCTACTTGTTTATGCTCTCAAGCCCACGCTGCACAAGCTGCCATCAGGAGCTTTATTATACAAGTGCCAAGCGAGACGCTTGTCCCCACATAGCTCATAATGATTTGGGAATTTGAAAATGAGAAATGCTGAAGGCAATATTCTGCAGCCGTCTCTTCTTCTGTCACATGGAGAGAGAAGTAGTTAGGAGGCTCCTGCAGTGGCTGAGACGAGAGGCAGTGAGGACAGAACTAGAAAAGAGGATCTGAACAAACATGGGACACAACCTAGAGGGAAGCTCAGAGGAAGCTCTTGGTGCTGACTCTGCCTTAATGCTCTGATCTGCCTGATCTCACCTTGGTTCTTCTCATTAACATGGACTTTAGTATTTCAAGGGTGACTAGAAGCATAAGGGCACCCTGAACAGAAAGGGAGAAGTTGGGAGAAAGCGCCAAATGGTGGGAAAAATCAAGAAGTTTAGTTCAGGAAGGGTAAGTTTAAGGTGTCAGCAGGATGTCCATATGGAGACCTCAAGGAACCGTTAGAGAGCAAGATTTGATGCTCTAAAGAAGGCCTGGGCTTGAGAGACAAGTTAGGAAGAAATTCTCTTAGAAATATTAGTTGGAGCCATGGGAGTGGTAGAAATCATGAAAACAGAGAGAATAAAGAGATAGTCAGGGACACAAAAAGCACTTGCAAAGGATAGAGAGCTGAGGTCAGGGTGGAAGCTAAGAGAGGGAACATTCCAAAAGCATGGCATTAATCAACAGGATCAAATGCTTTTGTGTGACCAGGAAATGAGGCTTAACAGAGCAAGAGTACTCTTTTCTCTAAGTGCTCCATATGAACGCTACAGAGAGCCCCACCTGGGTGGCCCAGTTGGTTGAAACATCATTCCATGCACCAAAATGTTGCAGGTTTGATCCCGGTCCAGGTCAGAGTGTAGAAGGGAGAAAAACCGACCCATGTTTCCCTCTCACACGGATGTCTCTCTCTGTCTCCCTTTCCCTATCTAAAAATCAGTGAACGTAATCCTCGGGTAAGGTTTAAAAAAAACCTAGGAACTGAAGAAGGGACTAAAACATGGCACCTGTGGTTCTCTTTCAGCGTGTTATTCACTGTGCACAGTAACCAGAGGGCGCAGCTCTCACCAGGCTCGAGGCAGGGTCTCACACAGAGTCTCACACAGAAAAGCAAGTTTAACACATCTGCTGAGGTTAAGTTAAAAAGGGAAATCAGGCTGGGCAGAAAAAGGACAAGAAATCTGAGCTTCTTCCTCTTTCTAAGAGAACCTTGTGCAGTATTTTACCCTAAGAGTTTGTTATTACCTCTCAGGTAGATGTGAAAAAAGCATCAAGGATTAATTACCAATTTGATTCAACAGATGTTATCGATTATCTGTCAAATGCAAGGATGTATGCTAAGAACCTAAAGCACAGGTTCTCAAACTTTAGCTGGCCTCAGAATCACTTGGAAAGCTCAGAAAACACACATGGCTGCCCCTTCCTTCAGAAATTCTGTTTCAGTAAATCTTGGCTGGGACCTGTGAATGAGCACCCCTAACTAACCCCCAGGGGCTGCTGCTGAGGTAGGTCCACCCACTGTGCTCAGAGAATGAGGAACAGAATGAATCATCATCAGGGAAGAATAAATGAGTTGGCGCTATTTAATTCTGAAAGAAAAGTAAAGTACTGAAGTCTGCAATACATTACAATCATGAAATGAATCATTTCAACATTTTCCCAATGAAAATCAAAATCAGCCCTTTCCTTCAGAGACCACATGCTTCCGTGCTTCTCCCCTTAAGGAGCAAGTCTGGAGCAAAATCCACTCATACCCCTTGTAGATGAAAATACATTTGTATCAACTATAGATTAAAAAATTAATAAATGCACCTGAATCTCCTTATCTGATACTTTCTGGATCTCCAAAAAGAAAGAAAAAAAGATCTGTACTTTGTTGATTAATTCTTTCTCTTCCAATTCAGTATAATCAGACCTCATTTGTTGAGTCTATGCCTGAGTACTCGTACCCAGCATTTTTTCTAATTCACCTTGGATAGTGAACTTCTTGAGAGCAAGGATCCCATTTATTGAACTTTATACATCCAATACTGGGCATAGGACTTAGCTTACTTGTTAACTGAAAAGAGAAGGAAGAAAGGAAGGGAGGAAGGAAGACATCCAGAAAAAGTCCCCTATTCTCTACTCCACGCAGATGATGAGGCAGCTTGCCCTCAGCATGTTCACTCTCTGACTATTAGGCCTTGCTGCTGGGCTGTTCTTCCCTGGATTTGTCTGTTTCACTTGACACTCCCCACCTGCTTCATCTGGTGTGACTCCTCTGCTGGCTGTGGTCTCTCTCAGAGCTCACCCCTTCCAGGTGAACCATCAGTTAACAATCCTAGTCAATACCAGCTCCAAATCACTCTGCCCATCACGCAGGCCCCAGTCCTGGCTGCCTTTAAATTCTCTGTGTCCTTGGGGCACATTTCCAGGCACTCTCCAAGGCCTCTTCATTTTTTCTTCATGGGACTTCTCATGGGCCCCTCTTTCTCAGCCTCATTATTCTATATTTATGTCTAGACTGTTTACCTTGTAACTGGGGTCCCTATTCCACTATTTGCCTCCTACAGCCCATCCTACACAGTGTTGACAGATTAATCATCTTTAAACACCACTTCCATTATCATCGAAGTTACTCTTTAGTAAGCACTTAATATCTGTCCAGTGTAGTGTAGACATTTTATATGTGTTATGTCATCTCATTCTTACCTGATGAGATGGGTATTATTATCCCCATTTGAGAGATGAGGTAACCAAGCCTTACTCATCTATACAGACTTGCTTAAAGCAGTGTGTTTAACTCCCTCCACAATTTAACCTGTGTTCTTAACACCTTCTCTCACTCTTCTTTTCTTCAAAACCTCTGTTCCAGTCAAACTGGTCCACTGATGCCTCCCGACATGCCTTTTCTCCACCTTTACTATTGAGTGCATCTCCGGAGACAAAACAGAGCGCCCACCCTACCAATGCAGGGCCTATGGAAGAGGTTGCACACTTGACCAGCAAGCCCAAGGCTATTGTGTAAAGTGTATTCTGCCTCCAAGAAAGCTACAAGCAGAGCCGATGCATGATCCCTCAGGGTCAGGGAGTAATGTTCTCCTGTTCCTTAGTTACTGAAGCTTCCTAGTCCTTTGTTCCAGCTTCAGATCATTCCTGAGTCTCCAGACTCTGATCCAATAAATGCTGTGAATGTACTTGTACCATCTTCTGGTCCAAATGTCTATCAAGGTCATACAAGCATAGACTCAAACAAGTATAGCAATATAATTGATAGATTAGATAGATAGATGATAGATAGATAGATAGATAGATAGATAAAATATAGAGATGTGTACATGGTACATAAACAGACAGATAGATGGTAGAGAGATAGATACATGGAGAGATATGGATGGATAACTGATAGATTGATAGATGATAGATGATGATAGATATAAACACTGTAGAGAGATAAACTTTTAGTCAGGGTTCTCCAAAGAAACAGAATATTTATACAGGTATTTATATAAATGCATCAAACATGTTTATTTAGGGACTTCTGGCCAAGATGGAGGCATAGGTGGACACACTGTGCCTCCTCACACAACCAAAATTAAGGACAACAAAGATGTAGAAACAAGAAAACAATCAGGACTGATAGAAAATTGAACTGTACAGAAGTCCAACAACTATTCATCCTGACTGGTAAGGGGGCGGAGTCACAGCAGGAAAAAGTGGAGGTTGGCAGACCCAGGTGCACAGGCAGCAGCAGCTAGCAGATCCCAGGCATACGGGCAGCGGCTACCGGACCCCAGGCATGGGGTGGCAATGGTGCAGACCCAGTGAGGCCGCGCCAGGTGGCTGTCTAACCAGGTGGTCCCACATTTGTGCACAGATAATCCAGGTGAAGGGGAAACGGCGGAAGGGACTGGAATCTGAGAGAGAGTGGAGCAAGCACCATTGTTCCCTCTCAGACCCCGGCGCAACATACAGTGTCACAACCCAGCAACTGGGCTGCCCTGCCCTGGGGAACACCCAAGACTCCACCCCTCACCACGTAACAGCCGCGAACAGATCCCTCCCCACCAAAAAACCCCACAAAACCCAAAAATGGCTCAAACAGGAGAACAGATCAAAGCCCCAGAGCCAATTCATCTAAGCGATCAAGAGATAGTCAACCTATCAGATGCACAGTTCACAGCACTGGTGATCAGGATGCTCACAGAATTGGTTGATTTGGCTCACAAATTAGATGAACAAATGAAGGCTACAATAAGTGAAATGAAGGAAAATGCACAGGGAACCAATAGAGATGGGAGGACAACTGGGACTCAAATCAATGGAGTGGACCAGAAGGAAAAAACAAACAACCAAACAGAAAACAAGGAAGAAACAAGAATTCAAAAAATGAGGAGAGGCTTAGGAACCTCCAGGACATCGTTAAATGTCCCAACATCCGAATTATAGGGGTACCAGAAGAGGAAGAAGAAGAACAAGAAGTGAAAAACTTTTTTGAACAAATAATAAAGGAGAACTTCCCCAATCTGGCAAAGGAAATAGACTTCCAGGAAGTCCAGGAAGCTCAGAGAGTCCCAAAGAACTTGAACATAAGGAGGAACACACCAAGGCACATCGTAATTACATTAGCCAAGATTCAAATGAAGCAGAGAATTCTAGAAGCAGCAAGGGATAAGGGGACAGTCACCTACAAAGGAGTTCCCATCAGACTGTTAGCTGATTTCTCAAAAGAGACTTTACGGGTAAGAAGAGGCTGGAAAGAAGTATTCCAAGTCATGAAAGGCAAGGACCTACATCCAAGATTGCTCTATGCAGCGAAGCTTTCATTTAGAATGGAAGGACAGATAAAGTGCTTCTCAGATAAGGTCAAGTTCAAGGAGTTCATCATCACCAAGCCCTTATTATAGGAAATGTTAAAGGGACTTATCTAAGAAAGAAAAGATAAAAAAATATGAACAGTAAAAGATAGCAAACTCACAGTTATTAAAAACGATACCTAAAATAAAAGCAAACTAAGCAAACAATAGAACAGGAACAGAAACACAGAAATGGAGATCACGTGGAGGGTTAGCAACAGGGGAGGGGAGGAGGAGAGAGGGAGAAAAGGTACAGAGAATAAGTAGCATAGATGGTGGGTAGAAAATAGACGGGGAGGGCAGGAATAGTGTGGGAAATGTAGAAGCTAAAGAACTTATGACACATGGACATGAACTAAAGGCGGGGAGTGTGGGTGGGAGGGGTATGCAGGGTGGAGGGAAATGATGGGGGAGAAACGGGACAACTATAATAGCATAATCAATAAAATATATTAAAAAATAAAACAAAAAAACAAAAATATGTGTATTTATGTATGTTAATATATACAAGTATACATATATATGTATACACATATATATAAAGGATCTTTATTATGAGACAATTACGGAGGCTGACAAGTCCTAAGATCTTTGAACAAGAGCACTGACGGTATAATTTAGTCTGAGCTTAAAAGCCTAAAACCTGGGGCAGTCAGTGGTGTAAAATTCCAGCCCAAGTGATGAAGATGAGATAAAATGTCTCTGCTCAGCAGTGAAACAGAAAAAAAAAGGGGTGAATTTGTCCTTCTTCCACATTTTGTTCTATTCAGTCCCTGAGAGAATTAAGTGATGCCCACCCACATTGGGGCAAGCCACCTACTTTACTAAATGTACCCATTCAAATGCTAATCTTGTCTAGAAACACCCTCATAGATACACTCAGAAAGAATATTTAATCTGGGCAACCCATGGCCAGCCAATTTAATATGTTATATTAATTATCACAGGTAAATATAAAGTATATAATCTAAATATTGTTTATCACTTGTTTTAAACTGGGTAGCCACATTCATTCACACACACATACACACACACACACAGACTGTAGAGTTTAATCTGTGCAGTGATCTTTCCTCAGGGGGTCCCTTGGCTCCTCCTCATAGCGTTCCCACCTCATAGAGGTCTACCCAGATTATCCTGATTAACATGAGGCCTGAGCTCCCTTCACACTGCTTCACTTTTCTTCAAAGGCCTTATTGCTACCACGGCACCTTCGCCTCACTCAGATATAAGGTTACAAATTCGGGAAGGTTTCCTGGTTTTCTCTGCTGTAATCTCAGGATCTGAAACACCACTTGGTCCCTAAAAGGCCCTCAATAAATATTTGTGGACAGAATGAATACAGGGAAAATGACCTAAAGTAGTAAGAAAAAATAAAAGCCTCATTTGCAAATGATCATATTTTAATTTCATATACAATATCAAATGTGTAATTATATGGAAATGAGTAAGACTACTAAGGAAAACATTCCTGCCTTTTACAACTTTTCAATCAGTATGCATTTAACCTGGTTCAGCTCTACTGTTCACCAGGTGGCATATAACCAAAGTGTCTAATTTCTCATAATAATGAAAATCTTCTGTATGGTTGCCTGGCCACTTAAAACCACTTAGTCTATAGACTGGAACTGGTGTCCTGGCATCAAAGAAGGGTGACCAGACATGTGGCTATCCTATTTCATGAAAGCCAGCAGGAGATATTTTAAGTAGAATTATAAAGGATTATAGAAAATTGGAAGGGAAAATGGAGATTGAAAAGTAATGATTTGAATTTCGTCAGAAGACAATGGAATGTCTTAAGGATCTGCCTGAGTTTGAGATAACACTGAAAGTTACCTGTCACCCTTCTATGCCCATGTAGCAAAATTTTACCATGTCAGGACATAATGATGACAAAATAATTGGTGGTGATGCACCTTATCCCAAACACAAGACAGCTGTGCAAACCTTCAGACAGGCCCAAGGGTGACTTGGGGCTCCAGTGTTTCTGATCAAGCCAGAGCACCCTTTTATGTAGGAGCCAACACCCACTATCTTTGACACCCTGATCCCAGGAAAGCTGCAGATATATCCATTTCTGATAGGCTAGCCAAGATACATGCTGCATAAACAGAGAAAAGCAAGAGAAAGTCTGGATGAAAGTGTAATGGGGGCTGGCAACCAAATATAACTGCACCCTTTCTTATAGGATGTTCATGCAGGTGTGGGTATAGCCAGTTCTGGAAGGGGGAGTACCCACTGGCTTGCCCTGGCCACATATAGTTTGGCCATGATGCACCATGGCTTAGTCAAAGCCAGGCATGGGAGGGAAACCTACTTCTTCACCTTAAAATTAAATTTTCTCCACAATGTATAACATCTCTTGGTATTTTGGCTTTTTACTTTGTGAGACTTGGGGATAAAAAATTCTGAGTATATTTGTTTTTTATTTTCCTCTCACCTTTGTTTCTTATAGAATGAAGCCTCTGAATGTTACCTGGCAACAGAAATACAAGCCAAAAGAAAGTGGTATGTAGTGAAACTAAAACAAATTCAAGCAATTATTTACTTGGCATCTACTACATTCAAGACATATAGTAAATGGACACTTAGAATGATGGAACAAATAATTCTAGAAATCAGGACTTTCTCTCAGTAATATATATTTTTTGAAATTTATTCCGCTGTCTAGAAACAAAACAGTGACAATTAAAATTATTAAAGGACATTTTCTTCTTTAAAATTAGCATTTCAGTGAATATTAGAGGAAATATGTTCCACAAAAAAAATAATAATAATAATGATTCCATACCATAGTTCTATCTTCTATCTCCCTTAGGTCTGAAGAGGAAAGAAAAGAGAAATTGGAGAGTATAGTGAGGTCCAAGCCCAGGTTACTGGGGAAGTATACAAGAAGGACCAAAGGCATAGAGTATTATGGATAGAAAATGGTTATTGGAGTGTATGATTTCTGAGCCAATGCAGAGTGAGTACAGGCTAGTATCCTCAAACACATGGGATACGATGCTCCCCTCCATGGACTAACACAACACTTGTCTGTCATAGCAACCAGTGCTGTTGAAGCTGGAAGAGGATGTGAGTCTTCAATGTCTTCAGCTAATAAAGAAGAATGCCTGATACCCAGATAGAAACAACGGTGAGATTGGCAAAAGAAAGGGAGAAATCGTTGATGATATATCTGTGTCCTGTGAGATGAGAGAACAACTGTCTCTACTTGGGAGTTATAAGAAGATGGCATTCTTAGGAGAAGAGCTGTTTCAGTTAAAATAGAAAGTAAAGGAGTGCAAACCTCAGGCTATTAAGTGCTCTCTTGATGAAATAATATATAATTAAATTTCAATATAGTTTCTAAAATATATGTTTCAATTTTCAGTAAAATAGAGCATGCTTTATTTTTAAATGGAGTTAAAATGTACATATGATAAAATATTTAAAACATATATGTAATAATGAATCATCTTTATTTTATATGTATAAATTTCAATTTATTCCTTTCTTAATTTGAGAATCCAATACAAAAGCTATATTTTATTTTTTTAAATATTTTATTTCTTTATTTTTAGAAAGAGGAGAAGGGAAGGAGAAAGGGAGAGAAACATCAGTGTGTGGTTGCCTCTCACGTGTCCCCCACTGGGGACGTGGCCCAAAACCCAGGCATGTGCCCTGAACTGGGAATCAAACCGCGACCCTTTGGTTCACAGCCCACACTCAATCCACTGAGCTACACCAGCCAGGGCCAAAAGCTATATTTTAATAAAAATAAACTTTAATGGAAAATTGAGACCTCTAGTAACAATGGCAGCATAGGTAAATACAGTTTGCCTCCTCACACAACCACATCAAAATTACAACTAAATTATAGAACAATGATCACTCAGAACTGTCAGAAATCGAGTTGAAGTCTGAGAACTATGGAATTAAAGAAATCACATCCATCCAGACTGGTAGGAGGGGCAAAGACACAATGGGCTGGTCCCACATACATGTGTAGTGGATAAAAATTCAGGATGGATATCTTAGGAGCAAGGAGTCCCAGCCCCACACTAGGCCCCCCAGCCCAGGCTTCCAGTGCTGTGCAGATAAGTCTCCATAACTTCTGGCTGCAAAAACCAGTGGGGATTGAGTTGGTGGAAGAAACTTTTGGAGTCCCAAGCAGTTCCTCTTAAAGAACCCACATGTGGACTTAAATTGATTCCCTCTGAGCTCCCTCCTTCAGAGTCACTTCCACAGCACCAGAGTAGCTGCCTAAAAAGCACCAGTGGCATTCAGAGAGGAGTGGAATGTCGGGCATCAAGGTGAGAGCTGGGGGACAGCTTTCTCCCAGACAGAAGAGGCCATTGTTCTTTTTCTGAACTCTTGCTCCACAGAACCAAAGAGCTTATATGCAAGTGCTGTATCTGAGACTCCATCAACCTGGCTACCACTGTTTGCCCCACCCTGGAGATCCCCTGAGGCTCTGTCCCACTCAACTTACAGCTGTTAACAGTAGCTTTTCTATATGAATGGCTGGTAATTGGCTCACGCTTCACAACTTCCTAAATCCTTTCAAACAAGCAACAACTGGCCTCAGTGAACCCTCAGCCTCTGTACCTCTTGCCAAGTGTCCCTAAGCAGAGCACTAGCAGTAGCAAGGTAGATTCACAGCTTGGCTTCTCCTGGGAACCTCTAGTTTCAGCACAAATAGCAGCCATCACAGATTGCTTTATAGCCCAGGAAGGATGGCCCTGGACAAAACACAGGTGGGGATGGACCTTGCCTGCACCACCCAGGAAACCCCCAGGTCCTGTGCACCCAGTGAACACCTACAAACCATGTCTGAGCACCACTACCCTGGCCCTGCACAACTGATCCTCCATGGTGAGTGGAGGTAGGTGGCCAGTGGTCACAGCCAATCCTCCCAGCTGACTAGCCTGAGTAAATCCTTCCCATTGATCTGCCTATAGCAACCAAGGCTCAACTGCAAGAAGAGGGTGTATTCAGCTCACACAAAAGGCAGACCTCAAGTACCCAACTTGGGTAATAGGGGAGACTGTGCCACTGGATCCTAAAGGACACCTACTACATTAAGCCACACTACCAAGACAGAGACTCATAGCAGATCTACTTGATACATAGAAACAGATACAGACTTCTGGCCAAGATGGAGGCATAGGCGGACACACTGTGCCTCCTCTCACAACCAAAATTAAGGACAACAAATATTTAGAAACAAGAAAACAACCAGAACTGATAGAAAATTAAACTGTACGGAAGTCCAACAACCATTCATCCAGACCGGTAAGAGGGGCGGAGTTGCGGCAGGAGAAAGTGGAGGTGCGGACCCAGGAACGCAAGCAGCAGCGGCTTGCAGTTCCCAGGTGCACAGGCAGCAGCTGGCGGACCCCGGGCACAGGGGGGCAACTGTGCAGAACCAGTGAGGCCGCACAAGGCGGCTGGCTGACCAGGTGGTCTCACATTCGCGCACACAGACGGTCCAGGCAAAGGGGAAGTGGCGGAAGGGACTGAATCCAGGAGAGAGCAGAGAAGGCGCCATTGTTCCCTCTCAGACCCCGCCCCCACATACAGCCTCACAACCCAGTGACTGAGCTGCCCCACACTGGGGAGCGCCAGAGGCTCCACTCCTCACTATGTAACAGCACGCGAGTGTGCCCAGATAATCCAGGTGAAGGGGAAGCGGCGGAAAGGGCCGGAGTCCAGGAGAGAGTGGAGCAGGCGCCATTCTTCCCTCTCAGACCCTGCCCCCACATACAGCTTCACAACCAGGCAACTGGGCTGCCCTGCCCTGAGGAACATCTAAGGCTCCACCCCTCACTACGTAATAACTGCGACCAGACTAAAACCAAAACCAAACAAAACAAAAAAACCCCACCAAAAATGGCTCAAACCGGAAAACAAATAAAAGCCCCAAAGCCAATTCCTCTAAGCGTCGAAGAGATAGCCAACCTATCAGATGCACAGTTCAAGGCACTGGTCATCAGAATGCTCACAGAATTGGTTGATTTTGCTCACAAAGCAGATGAAAAAAATGCGGGCTACAATACGTGAAATGAAGGAAGATGCATGGGGAACCGATAGAGATGGAAGGAAAACTGGGACTCAAATCAATGGAGTGGACCAGAAGGAAGAAACTAACAACCAAACAGAAAACGAGGAAGAACCAAGAATTCAAAAAAATGAGGAGAGGCTTAGGAACCTCCAGGACATGGTTAAACGTCCCAACATCTGAATTATAGGGGTCCCAGAAGGGGAAGAAGAAAAGCAACAAGTGGAAGACTTATTTGAACAAATAATAAAGGAGAACTTCCTCAATCTGGCAAAGGAAATAGACTACCAGGATGTCCAGGAAGCTCAGAGAGTCCCAAAGAAGTTGGACCCAAGGAGGAACACACCAAGGCACATCGTAATTACATTAGCCAAGGTTAAAATGAAGCAGAGAATTCTAGAAACAGCAAGGGATAAGGGGACAGTCACCTACAAGGGAGTTTCCATCAGACTGTCAGCTGACTTCTCAAAAGAGACCTTCCAGGCAAGAAGGGGCTGGAAAGAAATATTTGAAATCTTGAAAAGCAGGGACCTACATTCAAAATTGCTCTATCCAGCAAAGCTGTCATTTAGAATGGAAGGACAGATAAAGTGCTTCTCAGATAAGGTCAAGTTCAAGGAGTTCATCATCACCAAGCCCTTATTATATGAAATGTTAAAGGGACTTATCTAAGAAAAAGAAGATAAAAATATGACAGTGAAAAGACAGCAAGCTCACAGCTATTAAGAACCACACCTAAAAGAAAAGCAAACTAAGCAAACAGCTAGAACAGGAACAGAACCACAGAAATGGAGATCACATGGAGGGTTAGCAACAGGGGTGTGGGAGGAGGAGAGAGGGGAAAAGGTACAGAGAATGAGTAGCATAGATAGTGGGTAGAAAATAGACAGGGGAGGGCAAGAATAGTGTGGGAAATGTAGAAGCTAAAGAACTTATGACACATGGACATGAACTAAAGGGGGGGATGTGGGTGGGAGAGGGTGTGCAGGGTGGAGGGGAATGATGGGGGAAAATGGGACAATTGTAATAGCATAATCAATAAAATATATTTTAAAAAATACATAGAAACAAACACAGGGAGGCTGCCAAAATGAAGAGACAAAGAAATATGGCCCAAATGAAAACAGATAGAAATTCTAGAAGAAGAGCTAGACAAAATGGAGATAAGCAGTCATCAGATGCAGTGTTTAAAACACTGCTTATAAGGATGCTTAAGGAATTCAGTGAGGACCTAAACAACATAAAAAAGATCCAGTCAGAAACAAAGGATCCACTAATTGAAATAAAGAACAATTTACAGGGAAATAAGATTAGAGTGGATGAAGCTGAGAATCAAATCAATGATTTGGAATGTAAGGAAGCAAAAAAAAAAAAAAAACAATCAATCAGAACAATAAGAAGAAAAAAGAATCAAAAAAAAAAAGAGAGAGGATGTGTAAGCAGCTTCTGGGACAACTTCAAGCATTCTAACATTCACATCATAGAGAAAGGAGAAGGAGACGAGAAAGAGCCAGAAATTGGAGATCTGTTTGAAAAAATAATGAAAGAAAATTTCCCTAATTTGGTGAAGGAAATAGTCATTCAAGTCCAGGAAGCACAGAGAGTCCTAAACGAGATGGATGTAAAGAGGCCCAATCCAAGGCACATTATAATTAAAATGTTGAAGATTAAAGATAAAGAGAGAATCATAAAAGTAGCAAGAGAAAAGCAATTAGTTACCTACAGGGGAGTTCCCATAACACTGTCAGCTGATTTCTAAAAAGAAACTTTGCAGGCTAGAAGGGATTGTAAAGAAATGTTCAAAGTCATGAAAAGCAGGGACCTACCACCAGGATTACTCTACTCAGCAAAACTATCATTTAGAATTGAAGGGAAAATAAATGGCTTCCTGGACACGAAAAAACTAAAGGAGTTCATCATCGCCAAGCCATTATTATATGAAACATTAAAGACATCTGAGAAAAAGAAGATCAAAACTATGAACAATAAAATGGTAATAAATACATATCTACCAACAATTGAATCTAAAAAACAAACTAAGCAAACAGAATCATGGATATGGAGAGCATTTTGATGGTTGCCAGACAGGAGGGGGGTGTGGGAAATGGGCAAAGAAGATTAAGAAGTAAAAATAGGTAGTTACAGAATACCATGGGGATGTAAAAGACAGTATAGGAAATGGAGTAGCCAAAGAACATAAATGCATGACCCTGGACATGAACAATGGTGTGGGGATTGCCTGAGGAAGTAGGGGGAGTGAGGTGAAGGGGGACAATGGGAGAAAAATTGAAACAACTGTAATAGCATAATCAATAAAATATAATAAAAAATAAAAATTGTTTAAAAAAGCTGACAAAAACAAAAAGTTTTCTTTGAAAGCACTTATTACATACCATTCAAAAGTAATTTAATGAATTCTAAACTCAAAAAATGGGCCAAAGAATCACAAAATATTGCAAAGGAAGCTTATAAGTTTAAGCATGCGGTCAAGTTAAACAAAGTTATGGAAAGTGCTAGGAATATTTCTGTAAAGAGACAAGAGGTAAAGAAAAGCTGGTTGAAGATGTTGCAGTGTGTCTAACGCAGATGCTGAGTAAGAGTGCAGCAAGAAGAGTGATGTAGAGGCACAGCGGTGACGACAGTAGAAAATGGGTAAGAGAGGGCTGGAGGGGCTGCATTGTAGGCGACATGTTGACAAGAGTTCAAAATAATGTTGGGACTATCTGGACTGGACATTTTATCTGTGGCAGACTGAATCTTCCAGGGGACCAGAGGCAGGGTGAGTTCCCAGAGTGTGACCTGGCTAATAGACCACAAATTTTGTTCACTTTGGAATCCAAACAGAACCTCATTGAGATGCTGTGTGTGTGACTTTGAAGAGGGGTCCTGGGAATCACAGGTAAGGGCGAGAAGCCACCACACCTATATGCAGACCCTGCACAGACAGTAGAGATAGGTTCAAGAGTCAGCACCTCCTGGGAACCTCTGGTGTGGTTGCATGACACAGAGATCTGACAGCCACACTGGGGCCCTGGACAGTGTCTGAGAGGTCCAGAGGCCCTGGGCTCCAGAGAGGGTTCCACAGCCCACAGGTTAAAAACAGGAGATTAAAACTGTTTAATCAACTTTAAATCAATTAAAGGGTCAACTTTGAATGCCTCTCAAATATGTATTAAAAATAAGGTAAAAAGTTTATCAAAAGGCATAAATCCATAGAGAAATGCAATAGAAATGCCTCATTCTCTTCCTCTCCCCAACCAGAGAAAAGCCTGGATTTTCCTAAACATTCTAGTAAGAATGGTTTGGAAGAATGTCAGGCACTGCTGAGGGCCAGAGTCCTGCAGAAATATTACAGGAAAGCTTAAACACTGGAAGCGAGACTACAGCCCCATCCTCTACCTGCAGAAGATGACAAAACTCTTCTGGATAAACAGACTGGCCCAGTCAAGCAGCCTGGTCCAGTCATCCAACAATAGCCCACCAGTAGATGAGCCTCACACAGAGGTTGCTTTTATGAGTTTCATTCTCAAATATTAAATACTGCCATGGATCATCAGAGATTTGAGGAAAGCATGGAAAATGATAGACAGAGACCAAAATAAACAAACAAAAGGCCTGAAGGAAAGAGAAGAAAAATTTTTTTTATTATCACTAATGTCCTCATAGAGATAAAAAAAGATATTAAATCCATGAAGCAGAACATGATGATATTTTTAAAAAAGAACATTCCAAGAAGAAGGAAAATTCTTGGAAATTAAAAATGTGAGAGCACAACAAATAAAACACTTGGTATAAGAAAGCTAGCAGAAAACATGAGGGATTTTAAAGAGTCAAACAGAAAGAGACTTTTAAAATGTAAGATAAAAAACTATGAAATTTAGAGAATCAGGCTATCCCAAGGGTTTGATACCCAGAAAGAAGAATTAATATATTACTAATACAAAAATGTTCACAAAACTACAAAGTATGAGTTTCCAGGTTGAAAGGACCTATTAAAGTTCCAACATAATAAATGTTTTAAAATATTCATACCTTGGCTGTCATTATGAAATTCCAGAACCTCCAGGATAAAGAACTAAAACACTTTCCCAGAGAAAGCACAAATTACATCAAGAGACAGAAATCAGAATGGCAATGACATTATCAACTGCAATGAGGCTATGAATCAATTCTTCAAAATTGTGAGAGAAAATAATTTTTACCTAGGCTGCTATACCTAGCCAAAATATCAAACAAAAACTAAAATAGCTGAAGATATTTTCAGATATGTAATGTACTGGATGGCTTACCTTCTAAGCTATTTATCAATGTTGTTTACTAAAACAAAGAAATAATCCAAGAGACAGAATGACTGAGAATACAGAAAATTTGACAGCACTGGGGACAAAGAAAAGATTCTGAAACTATCAAAGAGTCTTGATCATCTACAAAGAATCAAGAATCAAAGTATATCAGTCTTTTAAATAGAAATACTGAATGCAAAGAAAAAAATAGAACACAGCCTTTAAAATTCTTAGGAAAAATAAATTTCAACCTAGAACTCTTCATTCAACCAATCAACCATGCTAGAGTCAGTAAAAGCTGGTTTGTACCCACGCTACACAGGGTGAGATATTAGAATCCTTACTTCCTCTGTAGCTATGTGGATGCTAGTTGCTTCTACTATAAAGCCCACCCTAGGAATCACCGCCACCTGCTACAGCATTTGCAAGCAGAGTTACCATAGGTATGGCACAGGCTGTGCACTGCATGAGGGAGGTAGACTGTGGGATTTTCATAAAGCATGATGTCACCGGCACTCTCTGGAGCTGTTCAGTTTTGGAACTGGTCGCATTCATAGCAGGAATGAAGAGATAAGCTTCCAGCAGTTTAAGTTTGAAGATTATAAACCTGTGAAGTGATATTGTGCCATATGTTTGGGAAAGAGCCAGGCAGCTATCTGCCACTTAATAAATAAGTTCAATCACATAAAAATAATGCTGCACAGCTATGCCTGCTATTTCAACATAAATGTGATTGTATTTTCTCTTTTTTACAGTCTATCAATTCTAAATAAACGTGGAAAAAGTATAAGCAAAGGTCTTAGATGCTTCAAAGAATTACTCATTCTGGATTCTAAAGACCCACTGAACCTGTTGTCTATAACTCATCAGAAAAGCACGTTCAGGTTGGGTAGGAATAAAGGTCTGCGGTACAATGTGGGAGTTCACCGGATTGCGTTTCAGCGCGTACCCCTCCAGGCTCAATGTCTAAATTAGCTAATCTGAAATTTAAAACCACAAAGCAAAGCACACATCAATTAAAATGCAAATAAAAATATTTCATCAGAAAATTTCAGAACCTCAAAAGATATTTTAAACAATATCAGGATACTTAAATGCCTTTAAATGAGATAAGAATTTAGAATGTGGAAGTTATTTCAAACAACATTCAAGTACCATCATGTTAATGGATTTCTCAATTATTTAAATGTGTCTGTATATTTTACCCTCTCCACCTTTTCATACATTCTATTTTTACCCAAAGTATGTCCCCTACCATCTAGACCTTACCCACTTTTAGGATCAAGTACAAACTTTAGCATCTCCCTCTAAACTTTTCTTGACATTCTATAATTTTTGCTCTTACCTGCTACCTCGTAGCACCACTAGTTTGTTACTTAGTCATAGCTAACGAAGCAGCGAGTTTTATTTCTTCATTTAGGTTTTAAGCTTTTGGACTCCGTGCATCCAACAGCACTTACCCAGCGCTGAAATGCAGTAGGCCCTCAGTAGATTCTCAGCAAGTATTTGTGTATCATGGCGTGGCAGAAAAGGAATGATCCCTTCTTTGCATCAAGATAAAGAATTTCTTCAGTTAAGAGCATGATGTATAATCACAGATGGAAAACCTTGGATATAGAGGCTCTTGCCTAACAAGAATGTCAAAGCCATAACCCTATTTTTATACACATTTACATCATTTTTAGCCTATAGAATTTTATAACAATATAAAAAGTATCTGAAAAATGGCCATAGTCCTACTTACTACAGAAGCTCTTCACATATCACCCTTCTTGTTTTCTGTTATATTATGCTCTCCTAATGTTCCTCCCACCCCTCTGGTTATTCCCCGTCTATTTAAGTTAAGAGCTCTTTGCCCACTTGATCTTGAAATGTGGCCACTCCTCTAAGGTAATTTTTAGATTCACTTTTTACTCCACATTTCCTTCTGGGCCACCTTTCATCTAAGCCCCTGGTCTCAAACCCCATGGCAGTTCTAAAGGTTCCCTCTACAGCCCAGACATCTTTCCTGAGCTCTAGAATATACATGCAACTGCCTCCTCGGTTTGAATGTCTCACAGTCACCTTAATGTAACTTACCCTAAACTGAATTCAAAATACATTCTCCTTCTCAAAATAGCAGCAGCTCAGTGAATAGCCTCATCATTTACCCAGTACTGGAACTTTGCGGTTATACTTGAATTCCTCTATCATTCAGTCTCTCCCAACCAATCTGTTGTCAGATCCCCTTTTCCATATTTGATCTATTGTCACTAAATGCATTTACCCATCCATCGATTCCACCACCATCCAGTCCAATCTATTGTCATATGTTGCCCAAATCACTACAATAGCTTCATTACTAGTTTCTCTGAAGCCAATATGACCACCATTTCAATCCATCCTCCATGTAACAGCCAATGGAATCCTTTTACACAAATAAGATATTGTACTTCTAGGCTGAAAACCTACCTTTAGTTTCTCACCAGGCTTAGAATCATATAGTGGACATCACAGTGTGCACTGAGGCTCCCCCCGGGGACCAGGGCATGCATTCCACCAGCTGCTGGGCAGGCAGCAACTGAGAGCTCTGAGGTGAATCCCTCTCCAAGACTTACTCTCAGATAAAGATGACCATCTCACCCAAGATCACACAGGCTTCCTCAGGGAAGTTCTCACTCTTGGCTGGCCCTTAAGAAAGTATAAAGACCCAGCCCTGACTGGTGTGGCTTGGTGGGTTGGGTTTCATCCTACAAAGCAAAAGGTCACCAGTTGATTCTCTGTCAGGTCACAAGAATGGGATGCAGGTTTGCTCCCCACTCAGGGTGTATATGAGAGGCAACTGATCAACATCTCTTTCTCACATAGATGTTTCCTTCCCTCTCTCTCTCCCTCCCTTCCCCTGTCTCTAAAGATAAAGAAATAAAATTGTTTTTAAAAAAGAAAGTATAAAGATCCAACCCTCTTACCTAAACCTGTGACAACTCTGAAGGGACGTCCCAGCTTCCTTATCAGATGGACTAATATGTTTCTTGAGACTACATTGTAGTCCAACTTATCCCTCTGCCTCATTCTATTTTATTCACTTGTCCACAAGTATTGATTCCCAGAGTACTCACCAATGAACTCCATGCTTCTAATCTATATCTCAGAGTATGTTTGGCTAGGAGCCTGACTTGTAAAATATCTTTAACCTGATCTAGAAGGTCCTACATGATCTAACCTCTGCCAACCCTATACCACACTTCCCCAAGCTCTCTATACCCCTATCGCTGGTCTTCTTTCAAGTCTTTGAATATGGCATCTTTCTTCCTGCCTCAGGGATCTTCACATGCCTTAGACTCCACCTGGAATACTTAATGCCAGCTCACCTCTACTTCCTATTCCTTCGTCACCATCACCTCGCCTCTCTGCCTAATTAATTTTTACAGTTTTTCAAATCTCACTCCAGCTTAAAGAAATCTTCCCTTGCCCCCAAGACTAGCTAGTTCCCATCTCATCAGCTACAGCTTACTATACTTTTCTTTCAATAGATTTAAAGGTACTATAATAAAACATTTTGTAATTAATTGTGAAATATTTGTCTCCTTTGTTATAACGGCAGATCCATATCTCTCTTGTTTGGTACTATATAGTGCTAGCACAGAACTTGGCACATAGTAGGCACTAAAAAAGTACTAAATCACCATATGTATTATGTTCAATGATCAGTGATATCACTGGAGCTATAAAGTCCAATAATCTAATGGTAATAAAAAATAAATAAAGGGATATAAAGTAGTTACCAAAGTCCCAGTCATATATCTATATGGAAAGGATATGTTTATAGCTTAGTCCAACCTCTTTTTCTCTCAGCCTTTTAACAAAGATCTTCAAAAGTTACATGAAAAACTATAACTACTCTGCAAAATCACCAAAGCCCATCAGCAAAGAAATGCACTAAGAGAAATTTTCCTAGAAATGTGTTTGGAACAAACAGAGGAGAGAGTCAGGATTTAGTATGCATTAGGAAGAAGATTAACCCAAAATAAAACAAAATCCCAGGGAATCTTCCAAGTTGAGAACAACTGAGAAAACTAGGGATAGAAATACCCAAGAGTGCTGGGGTAATGGAAAAAGGGATGTGGACATATGTAATCCACTTTCTGTTTTTATAATATGGCGTGTGATCAGCTTGAATGTGGCTTTTTCACCTGTATTCAGAGTGTAGAAGTGGAAGATAATAATAAATCAGTTAACTATAGCAAGTCTGATCTTAAAATTAGTGCAATCACTAAACAGGCTGGTTTTCCGTTTCTTCTGAAATACAGCTCTACACACTGGGCTTAAAGAGAAAGTGGGTTCACATGGCCATAGCTGTCCTCCCGGTCTTCACACTGCATGACTCTGGGAAGCAAGGAAGCACCATGCCCATTGCATTCACTGGGAATTGTGTGCCCTGCAGTTATGCATTGTGGCAGCCTTGGTCTTAAAATGTGCTTGAGTAATTCTGATGAAAGTTATAATTATGTCTTTGGGATGTGGGATGAGTTAGCACATAGCTGTGTGGTGGTAACTGTTTCATCAGCTGCCCTTCAGTCAAGTTTCCCAGTGAATAACCTTGAGAAG
Source organism: Glossophaga mutica (assembly GCA_039655065.1). Classification (NCBI taxonomy): domain Eukaryota; kingdom Metazoa; phylum Chordata; class Mammalia; order Chiroptera; family Phyllostomidae; genus Glossophaga; species Glossophaga mutica. The sequence goes on from CM077311.1 coordinate 61,950,019, forward strand.
GGCTGCAGTCTGGAGCCGGCTCAGGGTAGAAAACCAAGGGGAAATTCTGAGTCAATCAGCTCTGTGCATGATGGTGCATGTGAAGCAAGTATGAAATGATTCATTGGCATTCAGGAAGGAAAAAGAGTTCCTGGCAAGATTTGGAATGTAACCGTGAAGACAGAGCCAAAGGATGGATGGAGAGAAATGTATGAAACCAGAAGCTTAACGTCAAGGAGAGAAATCAGAGATGGGCCATAAATAATTCCAGAATAAACCTTAGACTCAGAGGTAGCAGCTGGGGAGGGGGGCAAGAAGTAATGATCCTGGGGCTATACTTAGAGGCCAGTGGATTTGGGGTCTGAGAAGGCTCAGAGGGGTTGCCATAGACAGCAACTTTCAACCTTTCCCATCTCAGGGTACACATAAACTAATTACTAAACTTCTGCAGCACACCCAAAAATATTATTTTTGCCAATCTGACAAAAATAGGTATAATTTTGATTTATTTACAGCAGTCGGCTCTCGTGTTGGCTGTTGTCATTTTTTTGTTTTTAATTTGACAATCTAAGACAGGACTGTCAAACTCATTTTCACCAGGGCCACATCTGAGGCTGAATGTCATTTCAACTCCTTCACAGTTAAGGAGTAGTTACATTTATACAGTCCTAAAATTATTTCAGCCCTTTGAAGGCAACTGTGAGGCTGATGTAGCCCCCGGTGAAAATGAGTTTGACACCCCTGGTCCAAGGGAAAAGAGGTCAGTGCCCCTGACTCAATCATCAGGGGTTGACTGTATTAGAAACTCCTGCACACACACCGGCTGAAAATCACTGCCTTAGAGGCCTGGCCATGAGGTGCTCCTGGAACTGCCCTGCCAGTCCTTTCCAGTGTTGTTTGTGCCTTTTCTGTGCCAGAGAACACTGTGGGCAGCTGATAAAAGCAAATCTCTGTCTTGAGCATCACACTTAGTCACTGAATCAGACATCTTGGCTCATTCACAACCCAGATTGCCTTCTTCATTGACAGAGAAGTTGAGCAGAGGGATATTCTTTTTAAACCAAATAGCCTGAATAATGGCCTCAACTATTCTCTCCCTTGGTGCCAAAGGCAGACTGAATGCAAACGAAGCATCTGGGACTGGTCAAAGCGGGTTCCACACTGCACCCAGTCCTCCAGGCCCAAACACTTCACTAGAAGTTTCCTTGGCCGTGATAGAGTCTAACCCTCATTACAGAGGGTTTAACCAAAGCCTCCAGGAAAAGCACAATGACCCATGGCCATTACAAAAGAGCCCCAATAAGCAGCCCTCTTTCAAGGCTCTCATCATTGATATGGCATCCACCTACAGGCTTGAAAGGGCAGAGAAGACTGGTGGCTGAGCGCTCACAGACCTGGAGATCAAGTCCCCCGCTACATTTATTCTAATCTCAATGAAACAGAGTGAGCTGTACAGTGGTAAGAATGACAAAGAAAATCAAGAAACCTAGAGTTTGAAAGAAGAGAAGACTAGATGGGAAGATAAGACCAACAGTCCCTCTCATTCAAAGGCCAAGGCCCTATAAAGACTCTCACATAACGTTCTCAATGTGTCTTAGATCTTCCACCACACCCAGTGAGCTGACTCTCCCAGCTGTCCGGTTCCGAGGACGGAGCCTGAAGCCACGCTTTCCCCTCATTAACTGTACCACAAAGATGGGACTGGCACCCGAAGCGGCGAGTCCCTGGCTCCCCGGCGGCTGCTTTATAACTTACTATCTTATTTTCTATAGCCTTCGGCATGGCGAGAAAAAGTTTCCTTTAATTATCAACAGGAATGAAGAAACCGCAAGGGGAAATCGGAGCCAGAGAAGTGCGACTGGGCTGATTATACCTGGCTCTTATCAAAGCCAACAGGGGCCAAACGGTGCAGCTGCGGCGCCCCAGGCGGCGCAGCGCGGAATGGCGGGAGGGAGTGTGAAGACATTGCTCAGGGCCCAGTCCTTCTGCTGCAAGGAATTCTCCGTGAGGAGCGTTTTTTTCCTTCTTCCTCCCTCCTTTTCCACCGACATCACCGGAGACAGAACACACAGACAAAGCACAGCCTTTAGGTGCAGGGGGAAGCTTTGAGGTGTTGATGAAGGTAAGGGAAGCTATCACCGGGCAGAGGTACCAGCTAAAAGTAGTAACAGTCTCAGCCTTTGCCCAAGTACAAGAAATTATGATCAGAGCCGCCTTGTGAGCAAGTAGAGAAGGTGAGAGTGCACCAGGCGCGCTGGAGAACACCTAGCCGACTCTGCCCTGCGCACAGTCTCTCCCTTTCAGGGTCCCATGGTGAACAAGAAGCTGTGGGAGGGTAAGCGTCCGCGCTGCCTTCTCCCTGAAGAGACCAACACCTTCCCACGGCTGTGCTCTGTCCAGTCGAACCAGCAACAGCACGTCCAGGACAGAAATGGAAGGAGACACAACGGAATCTTGAAGAGATAGTGGGATCCCGAGCACTAATCACCACTTCCCTCGCCTCCCGGGCCCATGAAACTCCCCGAATGTACTGTAGTATCTCGGGGTTTTTCTGATGTTGCGCCCCAGTCCAGTTCTGTTGTGGAGAAGCGTCTTGCGCCACACTTGTGGTCAGCCTCCAAAGAGAAGAAAATAGACGCCCCTTCACGCAAGGCAATGGGACTAGGCAAGAGGGAGAGGTGTGGAGAAGGACCTGCTTGCATGGGCCCCTCAGGAAGTCCACGCACACCTGAAAAGAACCCCCCCACCCCGGACCTAGAAGACCTTCACCTCACAGAACTAAGCCGCCTTGGTGGTATGAAAGGCCTCTGCTGCAGCGGAGGCAGCCTGTCTCTCCCAAGACCATCGCAGGGAAGGCTGGCTGGGCTGGGACATGGTATGGGGGCGGGGCGGGGGTGAGGACATTCCTGGCCCTGCAGGAGGAAAAGTGGCTGCCTCTAGTGCTCTTGTACAAAAGAGACGAACCATAAAATTTCAATAGTGAAAACTTCGGGGGACATTTTAAGCTGGAACAAGTTCGTGGAGCTGCAGTGAAAGAAAATGACAGTCGAGGGGATGACACTTCATCACATTTCAGGACAAACGGTGAAATAAGGTCATGCATGAAAGGGGTGACTGTAAGAGGAGAAATTATTAAGGAAAAGAGGCAGAAAAGAAAAGAAACTTTTTTTATTTTATAAGAAGCTAAAATGTAATTGTCAGAATGCTTGGTTTTCAGAACTAAGGACAATAACTACAAATGTGTATAGCATGGAAGTCTTTTTCTAATAGGAAAAATGTGTCAGATAAAGTCCATTGAAGCACTTGGACAAAACAATGCCACCCAGATTATTAATATCACTGAATATGTGCTCTTTATCCAAGACTGACTTCTTTTATTTTCCTTTTTATTGAATTTATAGGGTGACACTGGTTAACAAAATTATACAGATTTCAGGTGCACAGTTCCACAACACATCCTCTGTACATGATATTGTGTGTTCACAAACCCAACTCAGTCTCCTTCCATCACTGCTTATTTCCCTATTCACCCCCCCACATCCCCCTCCCCCTCCCCTTCCCCCCCAATCACCACACTGTTAAGACTGATTTCTTTCCACAACTTTTCTTTCTTTGGCCCTTTGTTCTTGGGCGTCTTTCCAATTTCAAACATGTTCTGAACTTCCCTGTCTTAAAAAATAATCTCAACAATTAGTGCTTTCTTCTATTCTACCACCATTCCACTTTCCACTCTCCCATAAAAGCCAAAAACCTTTGTGTACTTGGTATTCACTTGCTACCTCCAGTTTCTCCACAAGTCTTCTCTCGTTCCTTATTTCACTTCTTAATCCCCACCCTTCTGGCTTCTCTATCTTTGGGGCTCTTGAAATGTATGGTGTTTCCACAGGCTCCTTTTCAGGCATTGTCCCTTGAGTTTCTCTGCTACACTTTAAACTGTGGAAAGCCCCATCCCTCCCCACCTCTTCTGTGATTCTTCCTTTTATCCTTTGTTGTGTCTTCTCCCAGTCCCCCTGCAGAGCATCTATATTCTCTATACATGGCTGTCCTTATGCTACAGCTGAACTGCAACACCATTCCAGAGTACAGCAATACCCATGCACTCCCTCAAACCCTTTTGCTTTGGAGAGATGTTCTCATTGTTTCTGATCCAGACAGAATATTCAAGAACACGGATCTGGGCCAGTGTCCAGGGAAAACCCTACATTTCCCATTGCTGTTGTTTTCCTTAGCTTTCCTAGGACACACATATAGATGCCGATAACTGAGAAGAGACTCCCTCTGATCATTCTGATCAGCCCTGCTTCTTTTACGCCTTAACTCTGCCTCCCAAAATGGTGTGGCTTCATAGATGGTATAGTAGATGGCTGGGAGGGAGGGACAGGACTGGGTTTTGTTTGTCACCCCCACTCTCTGTTCCCTGATTTTTAGAAACAAGTGATCCCTGAGTTTTAGTCACCACCACCTATACTAAATGGATGATGGACCCCACAAGTTCAAAAACCAAAATGAAATGCACAAGCAAACAAAAACGCTGACAGTAAATGCTTCTAGGAAGGAAACCTGGGGGACTCAGTGAATGAAATGGAAGAGAGATTTACTTCTCCCCAGAGCTTTTGTACCTTTTCAAATCTGTGTTGTGTGTGTGTATTCTGTATCCAAAAGTAATTTTTTAATTGAAAATGCATAAAATACTTTGTTAGGAACTGCTGATCTAAATAAAGACAGATTCCTGGTCTCAAGGAGCTTATAATTTCTCTGGGGAGACAGGACATTATTATTTTTTTAAATAGATATTTTATTAAAACCACAATGAGATACCACTTCACACTGGTCAGAATGGCCATCATAAACAAATCAACAAACAAGTGTTGGAGAGGATGTGGAGAAAGGGAACCCTAGTGCACTGTTGGTGGGAATGCAGACTGGTGCATCCACTGTGGAAAACAGTATGGAATTTCCTCAGCAAATTGAAAATGCACCTGCCTTTTGACCCATCAATGCCACTGCTGGGATTACATTCTAAGAACCCTGAAACACCAATCCAAAAGAACCTATGCACCCCAATGTTCATAGCAGCACAATTTACAATAGCCAAGTGATGGAAGCCACTTAAGTGCCCATCAGTAAATGAGTGGATCAAAAACAGTGTACATTTACACAATGGAATGCTACACAGCAGAGAGAAAGAAGGAGCTTATACCCTTTGCGACAATATAGATGGAACTGCAGAGCATTATGCTAAGTGAAATAAGCCAGTGAGGCACAAATACCATATGATCTCACCTTCAACTGGAACATAATTAACAAAAGAAAAAAGCAAACAAAATATAACCAGAGTCAATGAAATTAAGAACAATCTAACAATAGCCAGAGGGTAGGGGGGAGGGAGCAATGAGGAGAAGAGTTTTCAGGAACTACTGTAAAGGACACATGGATGAAACCAAGGGGGAGGGTGGAAGCAAGGGAGGGAGGTGGGTTTGGCTGGGGTGGGGGGAGTTGTGGGGGGAAAATGCAGACAACTGTAATTGAACAACAATAAAATAATTATTATAAAATAAATAAAATAAAAAACAGATATTTTATACTGGTCTCCCCACTAACTTGCTGCCTAATATTAACCAAGTTTTTTACTTGTGAAATGAGAAGACTAAATTAAGTAACCACCTATGTCATTTTATTCATTTATTAATTCATTCTGTTTATCTGTTTAAGAAAATCTTAGTGAGCACTATATTAGATGGCTTTTGCTGTGTTACCACCCCCAAAACTTAGTACCTTAAAACACCAACCATTTATCTAGTTCACACTTCAGCGGAGTGGCAGTTTGGGTGAGGCTCTTTTCAAGTCTCTGCCTGCATCATGTTAGTTAGTGTCCCATTGACAAAATCAAGTCCAGCTCAGATCTAAAGAGTGGAGAGAGAGGCTCCAAACTTGATGAGAGAACTATAAAGTCAATTGCAAGGTGCTGTGGAAGAAGAAGAAGAAGAATCTATAGCTATTTTTGTGATCAACCACAAGCATCTTTTTGGTGCTAAGTCCTTACCTGCATGGAGCTTACATTGTAACCTCTCTACCCTAGAGAGTTTCTACTGCTAGCAGATGGTAAGTATGAAAATCTGGGTTGGGACGGATCATGGGACAATTCCAAGAAAAACAATGATTAAGTCTATAGCATGATTAAGGTCAGGTAAACACAGCCTTCTAGAGAGAGACTATTTTGACCAGACTTTCCAAAATATTTGTTCAGTTTTTGTTAAATTCTTGCCTAAAAATCTATTTGTAGACCCAAATGACAGCCTTACTGGGTTTGGACTCCTTAAGAGTTAAGGGAAGCAATGACTGTTAATTGGTTTCCCTTAGTGGGAGTCATGGATTTTTTTTTTTTTAATGACAACTTGTGGAGAAATAAGATATATGACCACTGGGAATGGCAGGAATCAATCCATTAACAATGGGTTCTAAACACATTCAAGGGTCCTAGCACTGGCCAGACCATACAGGGATAAAATGAGCCAAATTACCATTCCTTCCATCTGAGAAGCTTGGCATATGGTTAGGAAAACAAGAACAAAAATTAAAAAAAAAAAGAAAAATAACAAATAATACCAGGTAGCAAACAAAATAAATATGTTGAATCCACAGTCCCCTCCAAATGTAAAGTTTCTCCCGGTGCTCCAGCTATTCTCACACTGCCCACTCCCCCATTTCCTGCTGAGTGAAGTGTCCCTCGGTAAATCACCCTGTGGGGGGGGGGGATGTCATTCACCCTGACACCACTGAGCTCCAGCACAACCTGTCACACACCTGCTCCCCACCTCACGCCCCTCACATGTCTGTCATCACCCACAAGACACTCCCCTCCTCTACCCTGTGCATCAGCCTATAAATTCACATCCTAGTTTTTCCTTTCAGATAAGACATCCTTTCCAAATACACACACCACAATGAGGAGAAATGTCGCTTTTAAAAATTATGGGAAATATGCACCAGCAAAAGTTTCCATTTTTCCTCCTTCGTGGAAACTCTGAAGAGAAACCAAAGCCCCTGAGGATAATGAGACAAAAAGCAAAAGAGCCCAGAGAAAGGATGGTGGCCTAAGGGAGGGCACACTTTCTGGGAGTCAGAGGGCCTGTGTTCTAAAGATGTTTTACAGATAATGTTAATGTTTTTCATGGTATGATTTGGAGCATGGGCATTGTGACTTTGAGTTTCCTTATCTTTCCAATAAAAGTAATGAATATTGTATTTCCCCCATCTACCTCCTAGAGTTTCTATATAATTTGCTAATGTGATCAGTATGTAAAAGTATTCTATGAAATGTAAATAGGAATGAAATACATAGAATTAACAGCTCTATTTAAAACCAGGAGTGATCCTCAAAATACCGATTGACTGCTGTGCCTTGGCATGAACTAATCAAAGAGGACACCTAGTAGTCAGAATGAACACTGACCAGCCATGCTGCCACCCCAGTCTCAGTGGGAGCTACATCTCATATAGAGGAGGAAGAGGCGGAGCCAGCAACATAGACAAGTGGACAAACCCTTTTGTGTCCCCATTCAAAAATATTGCCCTGGCTGGTGTGGCTCAGTTGGTTGGGCATCGTTCTGTGAAATGAAATGCTGCCAGTTCGATTTCCAGTCAGGGCATGTGCCTGGACTGTGGGTTCGTCCCAGTTAGGAAGAGTACGAGAGGCAACCGATTGATTTTTGTCTCTCACATCGATGTTTCTCTCCCTCTCTTCCTCCTCCCTTACCATCTCCCTAAAAATAAATACATAAAATCTTTTTAAAAATTTACATATTAAGGCATACATTAAAAAGCCAGCAGGATCATAATACAATATTACTAAAATAAATTAAAATGCGATTTTAATAGTCACATTTTCACACATTTTTAAGCATCATTCACTTCCTAAACACGTAATGGCTGCTAGAAGCTGTCACATAATTTTGCCTCTTAAACCATCTCAATAGCAAGTGGCCATCAACTACCATCCAAGTGCCTTATCTTCGCAGATCCCAACTGAATTTTGTTTCCTTCAGGCTAATGATCAAAGTGGCTTCGGAAACGATACCTACACATCAAAACTTTTCTCGTTGCATGTTACAGTAAATCAAATACATGGCATTCTAAACCAGTGGGTTTCAGAGTAACTAATACATGAGACATGTTCTCACATAGAGCAGAAATAGTCTGAATTCAGGCCCCACAAATGCCTGAAAGCCCCTGCTGCTGGACTGATGCACAGCTAGACACGTCTGGCAAAGTGATGTGCAGAACTTGCCAAATGTCTGTCTGAATGAGGGAGGAAGAAACCTCCCAGGGGAGAAGTCATTCCAAGGACAGGAAGGTCAAATAGATAAGTATGGCCAGTGGGGTCAGGGAAGGGACAGCTGTAAGGTCTGTAAGCTGTAATTGTGCTTGTGTTGAAAGTAGGTGGCTTCAGGAGAAAGGATTTGGAGCTTTCACCTATTAAATCTGGGCCCATACCTACACTGCTTTGGTGACCCTTTAAGCCCCCATGTACACACCACTAGCATTTCACCGACCTCTGGGACTCTGAGCACCCCAGACACCAATGGCTGAGCAGGAGACCTGCACCCAGGAGAAGCCCCACGTATGCCCAGCAGATGGCAGTGGTTCCGGGCCCAGGCAACCAGGTCTGTGAGTGTCCACACACCAGAAGAAAATTGCCCAGTGCCCAGGAGACACCACATGGCAGTGGCGGGCAGGGGAGGGAAGCCCAAAGATGGGAATACACACTGATTATTGAGAATGTTGGTTTAGCCCCTTAGCTCAGGGCTTGGTCCCGGGACTTTGCCTCTTCTCCATTACCTCCCATTTTTTAGGTGGTTTTAAAGGCCATCTCTATGTCATTGACTTTAATTTTGTATCTTTATCTCAAACTTTTCAACTATGCACTGCAGACTCATATAGCCAACTGGCTACTAGGCATCTCCATTTGGATGCCAAATGTAAAATGTCCAAAATTGAGCTCCTAATTTTATCCCCTCAAAAACATCTTTAACTTATAGCCTTTTTTTTTTTTAATCTCAATTGATGGGACCTTCATCCTTCCAATGAATCAGGCCAAAATTCTTGCAGTCATTTTTAACTCATTTCTTTTTCTCACCTTTACATGCAACTCATCAGTAAACACTGAAATCCAGTGACTTCTTACTGTCTCTGTAGTTCTAGTTTGGCCTAAGGGGTCACATCTCTTGCCTAGATCACTTCAATACATTAAAGGATGAAATTGGAACACAAATGTTTATCTTTCTAGTGCCAGAAGACATGGGAAACAAACAAAAAATACCAGCAATTTTGTTTCGAATTAAAAGCCTGGAATTAGGAAATTCATGAAATGACCTCTTTAAGATCATCCCTCAAGTAGAATTAATGTGGCACAGGGCCTCCTCTCCTATCAAAACCCTACCATTGTGGCCCTGGCCAGGTAGTTCTGTTGGGTGGAACATCATCCCAGTGCACCAGGGTTGTGGGTTTGACTCCCAGTCAGGACCCATACAAAAATCCATTAATGAAAGCATAAATAAATGGAAAAACAAATCAGTGTTTCTCTCTCCCTCTCTCCCTCAAATCAATTTTAAGTTAGGAAAAAAAAAAAAACCCTACCATTGTTTTAGGGTTTAGTATACCTCTACCCTCACATGCAGTCTTTCTTAACAGCACTAGCCCGTAGGGACCACTTCTAGACCTGAAACCGTGGAGCACTCACAGTGCATATGGTTTGTCTAGCACTTGATTACATCCTGTCTTGGACTGTGCGTTAATCCTGTCATGGGTGTTAGTCCCGCAGCTCCAGCTGACAAGTAACGAGGCAGAGGTCCCGCCTGAACCCAGAGTGAGAGCTGATATGTCTGAGCACCCTGGCCTGTGTGGCAACAAATAGGTGCGGCCACTGTAAGTTATTTGCATATGAGGTTTTATTTATTATTTTTTAATTTATATTTTTGTCTTTCAAATATTGAATTATTTTAGAATAGTTCCAGGTGTATACACACATGGTTTTTGCTGCAGGAGATTTTGAGCATGTGGGGTTGCGTGTGTGCCTGAATGGGTGAGGGAAAGCAGGAGCAAGGGAAGCCTGGAGACTTCAGCCCTTCATTTTCTGCTCAGCCTGTGAGTTCAGGTCTGAGCCCCATAGAGAGATCTGCTAGTGGGCTGAGGGATTATTTTTCTCTAAAAGGTCTTGAGTCTAGGAAGCTGAGCTCTTCTGCTTTGATGCCCATGTGATAAAGAGGACAGAGAACAAGGAATACATGAGCCAAGCATGTTGCCTGCTTCTCAGGGTCTCAGCTGAGCAGGGAAGCTCAGGAAGGCTTGAGGCTACCAAAAGCATATTTGGATCTCATTTTTTAAAATGAATTCCAGACTCTTTTCAATGACAGCTGGGCTAAGTTATTTACTAATAGTTTACATTGGCAGTTTCCGTAGTTGGGCTGACCCTCTTCTGACTCTCCAAACCTGATCATTTCGGCCAGCTTCTCCCCACTCCCTTCCTCTGGTCCCTCCTAGGCTGGTCACTCAGGGACAGAGCAAGGGCACCCTTGCTGGACACAGCTTTCCAAAAAGGCCCCGACAGTAGTGGGGTTGCTGGCTCTGTAAGCAGCAGGACCAGGGCATCCATTTATCTAGGGCATCCCAGACTGTGAACATGGTAGATTCCAGTTAATTGAGTTTTTCAAAAATAGAAATAAGTAACAAGGGTTTTTTAGAATCAGAGATATCAGAAGCTAAAGTAGGGGTCAGATCCAATTTACAGGAGTGCAATTGGGAAAGTCATATAACCTCACTGAACTTAATTTATCCTAAAATTAAAAAAAGTAGTAATTCCTAGTCTGACACCTTCAAGGGTCATCAGATTAATCAACTGAGATCATGTATGCAAGAATGCTTTTAAAAGTATAATGAACTATAAATTTAAGATATTATAAGTCATAAAATAATGTTCTAAGATTAAGAATTAATACAATAATTGGAATAATTTAAATTGTTTTAAGTTTACCTAGTAGCTAAATATATTTATAACAAAACACAGTTGATTAATGAGCCAAGTCACTTTTAATCACTGAAATGCAAAAGACGGCCTAAGAAGTAAGCCTCGGCCAAGTGCTCATGACCGAAGTGCCCCACACACCCCGAGTGTTTCGAAATCACAATTTGAAGGTTAGCTTACTACTCATAAAATAACAGGTAGCCCGGGTAAGTCCTATTGTTTCCTCTCCTCTCCGGTGATTTCATCTCCAGTGATGTTTTGTATCCTTCAAACATTTTTTCCATGTCACTCAGCCTGCTCTGCGGCTCTCATTTCTGACTCTCCCCCCAGTTACAGAAGCAGAAAGACTGTCTCAGTGCCTTTGTCTCCTGATGCCCACATCCTCTGTGGGAGACACAACATTTCTCAGACTTCCATTTCTTGGGAAAGAGATGGCCTATATGGCTTTTTCTAACATCACTGTTGTCACATGTCTTACCCTTCAGTTCCAGCGCAGCATGAACAACAGGCTAACACTCTGGTCCCAGAAGCATCTTCGACAAGGTCATCCCATGGGTGTCCAAATTTACAAAGGTCTGCAAACAAAACATCCCACCTGATACTGATGTTGACTTCTTTTGTATTGTTATGTAATTAGCATACAATAAAGTGCATAGAACTTACCATACAAATAGGAGAAACAAGGTGTAAAATCACAGGTATCTGAGAACCCCATCAGAGACACTGAGGACAGAAGGCAAATGTGCTATCACATAGCTGCCACCTGAGCTACCTTTGTGGCCAACATGGTAGGTGGGTTTCCTGAGTAAGTGAGATTGAAGTAGATTTGAGGAGAAGAGTCTCAACACTAATCCTGTCCAAGTCTGATTCTAATTTGGGGTTTCAATATTTAGTAGATGTGAACATATCTCTAAATATCTTCTAGATGTAAGAATAACTCATGTTACTGCCAAAAAAATTAAAAAAAAATACAATAATAGAAACCTTTAACAAGATAATACAAAGGGCTATTTTATAAATGGAGAAGATATCTCTTTGTAATACAAAGGAAAAGATGGTCCATAATCCTATCACCCAGACAAAAAATGCTGTCTTAACAACCTTCTTTAAATACATATTTTATAGACAGCCTTTGTGTTGTGCTTTTTAAAACACGGGACCTTATTATGCATACTGTTATACGTTGTTAAGTGAAATAAGTTGTTTCTGACTTGAAGTTCAGCACCCACTGCCCAGTCCACGTGTCTTTCTCTCAGAGGTGGCGGTAGCACGCTGCAGAAGACAGGCGTTCAGAAGTCAAGTCCACCCAGCCCAGGACTCAGCCTCAGGAGAAGCCTGCAGCTCCAAGATCCCCTCACCAGCATGTCCAGCATTTTGTAAACTGTCTGAGAAACTGATGAAACCTTCTGAGTGTCTACCACAAAGTTGCAGAAAATTTAGATATCAGTATGCATCAGTGTGTGTCTTCTGGACAATTACTGAGCTCCCTCTGTGAGCAAATGCTTCTCAGCATTCTCTGGCGCAAGCTGCCTGCTGCCAAGACCTTAATGGCCTGCCTGTGAGCATCAGCCTGAGTTGTGTATTTCTAATACCATCTTTGAAACTCAGTGTGATTCTAGGGCTGCACACTGACAAGCTGGATTTCTAAAGCAGAACAACTAGCACACAAACCAACAAGATGAATTTCTATGAGAAAATTTATTCAGGGTCAGTATTTGATCTATTTCTTTGGTTAATATGTTCACAGACCTTGAAGCTCCATGTGTCCAATTTTCTTCACCTTCAATATGAAATCCTTTTTTATTTTTAGCAAAGAAACATTAACTTTTTAATCTCCAAGTAACACCCCTCACTCACACATACTCCCCCCAAAAAATACATTCCCCCCTCTTGAACAGAGTACATGTCCAAATAAGAATGAAGTAACAAGAGATCCTTTTCAGGAAATATGTTAAGATAGGGGCTCTGTTAACAAAAGAAAAAAGAAAGAAGAAATTGATTCCCAGTGAATTCAGCAAGAGCAAGCCTGTGATTCAGCAAAAGCAAGCCATGGACCATTATGTTCAGCTCACAGACACGCATCTAATTGCAGCTGGGATAGGACCGATCCCTAATCACAGCCTGCCCTGCCTGCCAGGAGCCAGGACCGTGACTCATAAGCTATTCGTTCTTTCTTTTTAGGAAATTCAGCTCCAAGGGAAGATCCCCATGCTGTCGAAAAGAAGCTACCTATGAAGAAAAATGAGAACAATTAAGCCCTAAATCTGTACAAGAAATTTGAACAGCTGGGACTCTAAAACGAAAACGGAGATAATGCTAATGATTACGTTTTATAGCCTCAACCTGCCTTACATCTGGAAGAGGTCCAAAGCCCTCAGCAGGTTGTCACATTGATAGAAGCAGCCCCTGCTGAGCCACAGCTGCTTCTGGGGAAGAGCCGGCATTGGGAGAACATCTGCACATCAATCCCCCAAACAGGCCAAGCGGGAAGGTTGTTGGAGTCTCTGCAAGGCACCCCTTCCACCTGGAGCCTCAGTCTGGGCTCCCAGTGTTCTGGAAGGCTGAAGTGCCCTGCTCACTGTCTAATGCAGATGCAATAAAAGCTTAGCTGTCTGTGAACTTCGGGGAATGAGCCAGTCTGGAGAGTCAAGCTCTCTAGTCAGCTAAAGGGTTTGACACATTTAGGTACCATCTTTTGTTTCAACAATTACAGAGGAAGGCTTTTCTTCTTTTTTAATCCTCATCCAAGGACATGTCCATTGATTTTTAGAGAGGGGGAGAGAGAGAGAGAGAGAGAAATACCCATGTGAGAGAGAAACATCCACTGATGGCCTCCCATTCACAGCCTGACTAGAAATCGAACCTAAAACCCTTCGGTGTACAGGAAAACTCTCCAACCAGCAGAGCCACACTGGCCAGGGCCAGATGATTGGTTTTTTTAAATGTATTCCTAGATTCTTGTTCTCACTTCAAATTAACCATAACTTCTTAGTGCTACACCTTCAGTTCATCCAGTGCTAATCAGCATGAAAATATTAATAATGCATCAGTGGAGGTTTGTTATGGGTTGGAGAGGGGCATCCAAAGCATTCTTTCTGTATATTGCTGTGTGTGTGCTTCTACCACACACTCACTCACACACTCACTCACACACATACTCACACACAAGCTTAGGGAGAGGAATAGACCAAGGGAAGTGCAAAGAGAAATGACAGTGAGAGGGCTGTAGTACTAGCTCCACCTTCCATTAACTAGCAGCGTGACCTTGAATTAGTCACCTCAACTCTCTGTACTAAGATGAGGGAGAACCACTATATGTTCTTTAAGGTCTGCTCAAATGTCAATGATACAGGGTGCAGCCAAGAGGGGGCCCCCAAAATAGGGATTTGGAATGGGGCCCAAAACTCAAGGTGTCCAGGAAATATTAGGATGTCCTCACCCCTTCCCCACTCAGGTATGAGTTGGGGGAAGGGACAAATGGAGCAGGGCCATTTAGAGCTGTTTTGCACAGCAACAGCTTTGCAGCTAACCTCTGGTATGGTCATTTAACACATCTATAGCCTTAACTGATTTCATAGATAGGTTGAATAGCTGTGGCCATGCTTTGAGCCAGGGACGAGGGAATGACTTACACCCAAGATGTAACTGGGGGGCAACTCCCCCTGTTTACAGTGCCTGTGTGAGAGCTTGGAGATGATTGGCTCCATGCCATGGGGCCAAGCCAGCCCAGACTCACTATGGCAGCCCAGTAAAGCTGGAAGGATACGGGAGTGCTGGCAAGTGTAGCTGATTGTGAGAGGAGTTGGAAATGGGGCTGCAGAGGAAGATTGGAGTGAGGATTTAAAACCCAGACATGGCAGCCATTGAGAGAGCCACGCAGCTTTGGCAGAGTGGAGATCCCTCGCAGCTTTGCCAGAGAGAGCCATGTGGTTTCGCCAGAGTGCAGACCACTGCAGCTTTGGTAGAAGAGGACCACGTGGCTTTGGGGTGCTCCCTTTGGCTGTGTGACCTGGGAAGCAGGAGAGACTTTGCCTGGAAGAAGGGTGAAAGAACTCTTGCCACTAAGCCATAAGAAGGTGCCACATGGCTTTGGATTAATCAGAGATCCTGCCTGGATGGTGGCACAGCTGACGGTGGCACAGCTGACGGTGTCAGGAGCCTGGACTCCGGACGTTTGCTTCTTTTCCTGAGTTACGGTACCCTGAATTAGGGGCAGGGGGAGAAAGAAGCACTGTGGGTGTCTGTGGGTATCAAGAAAGACTTTGATATCTTGATGAACATATTGGGTCACTACTTTAAGTCTGTATAGCATTAAATAAACATTTCCTTTACTTTTCACAAATCTCTGGCATTGAGAGATGTCTTTCCTAAGGTGGCAGACATAACAAACCTGGGGGGGTCCTTTCGGTAATTATACATCGTCCCCCCCTTGGCCCTGTGGCCTCTGTTCTGTAACAAATCTTGATGATCCCTTAAGGAACACGTTACTCCAAATTCTTTCCTTCTGTTTACTCCTTTTTATTCTTTCTTTCTTTCGTTCCCTCTCTTTCTTTCCTTCCTTTCTTATTTTTCCTTCCTTTGTTCTTTCCTTCTTTATTTCCTTTTCTTTCTTTCTTCATCTCAATCTCTAGTTGTTGCTTATTTGGAGTGTTAAAGAAATAAGCCGAGTAAACCTAAAATTCAATACAGTGCAGGGGGCTTCGCCCGTAGAACCCCCCGTTCGTCACGGATGAAAATAAAAACTACCAAGACATCTTGTGCTTGGGGAAGAAAGGGGTCAAACTCTCAGAGGAGAATGACCCAGAGCCCCATCCTCACTAGGCTTTTATTGGGCTCCAATACACCGGAATACAAGTTTAACATGTCAAAGAAATCTGAGGGCTTAATCCGAGCCAGTGTTTGTCAGGAAGGGGGGTTGCCAGACTTTGGGAGACATGCTCATTTCCTCCTGGGACACTTGTCACCTCAGGAAGAGCACTCTTAGCAAAGCAGGTTTCACAGGACTTTAGGAATTCTTTCTTATGCCAATCACCCAAGGAGCCGTTCTGGCCAGGACAGGGCTGCACGGCTCACCCCCACAGTTTCAGGCTTTAAGCCGATTAGGAAGCAGGAGACATCTCCCAGATGGACATGAGGACTTGGGCTATGTCAGAATAGCCGGGGGGCAAGGGTCCATCACATCCTCTTTGCTGCAACCCCCCGAGTCCTTCCATGAGGCCTTCCAAGTGGTCGCGTCTGGCTTAGGTTGCCCCTCCCATGAGGAGTCTTACCCGTCATTGACTGCCAACCAAGCTATAGGGCCAGAGATGGGTAAGGCAGAAGCAGTGCTCCTGCCAGGGAGATAAGCTTTGTCTCCTTAATAGGTCACATCCTTGTGACATAACAGACCCAGATGAAGTGGGTCCCTTGGGCTCTTACACAGCCCACCATGGGGTGAGGGTTACAACTCCTGAAACCAGGCTGAACGGTCCGCAACAATACAGTCCACATAAACTCCAAGGTGCAAGAGCTGTGCCAACACTGAGGTGTGCCTTTCCAATTAGATGGCATCACCTGCCCTCAGAGGTCTTCGACCTCATTATGACAGTATAATAACATCCTTCAGTGATCAGACTCCCCCTATCTTCCCCAATATGTAGGAATGGCATGAATTGGGAAGTTAAGAAGAAGAGATCATAGTGGGCCAAGAAGGCTGAGAATTTTAGTTGAAAGCATGGTATGAAATATGTAACATTTGAAACAAAGGAAAGGGTAGAGGTTACACTAGTAAATGGAGCAGTAACACAAAGCCAAGGGAAAAGATTATACAAGGTCTACAGAACTCCTAGGAAAATCTAAGTCAGGGGTCACACCCTTGGATGTACCTGGGGTGGCCAAAGAGGTCAGGGCCCTGCAGTGGTGGGAAATGCATGCAGTGCGGAACTGGACTGAGAGTCAGCACCCTGCGGTGGGGGACAGTTTGCATCGTAGGGAACTAGATACAAACTGCCCAATCCAAGTGTAAAGACTTCAGTTGAATTTTTATAAAATATTTATTGAACAAAACCAATAAGTCATCAGGCAAGATAGGACCACAGGACCAGAGCTTGTGACCTGCCATGATTCTTTAAATAACTTGTTCTTCTCTTCTTTCAAAAAAGCAAAGGAATAAAAATTATATTGCCTTCATAAAAAAAATAAGACAACTTAAGGTCTTGATGAATAAAACATGATGGGATTAAATCTTTTTCATGCTCTCTGTCTGCTGGAGAATTTTCCATTGTCCTTGTACAATAAAGTAAGTTATCACACTGGGAATTTTTTGCTCATCTTTAAATAGCTCCTTCACCTCTAACCCAGGGATGACAACCATTTTTATTACTTAAGCATGTCTCCAGCTATGAAAAAAGCTATTTTCAGGAAGTCCCAACTGCCACAGCAATATTACTGTCTGTCTGAAGTGCATATAAATGTTGGGCAAATGTTGCAAGAGAAGTTTTTATGCTGAGACTTTTTCTGATTCAGCAAAAGAAAGAAAAGTGAGAAAGAAAACTGGCACCCTGAAGCTAGAAAGAAGTCTTGGCAGCCAGTGCTAACCAAGGGTAATTACCAAAATCAGGAGCCAAAGGGTTTTGTTTATTCTTCAGTGGGTCCCCAGGAGGAACCAAGAGATAAACCAAACTATACTGCCAAGATCTGTATTGATAAACTGTGTTCACAGTTAAAGTGAAATGCCTCCATCAATTCGATTTTCCCTTCTGTCAGAAATGTGGTCTAGGAAGAGGGAGTTTTAGCCATAAGAATTTCAGGATTTGCATTGTAGAGTGAAGTTGTCACTGCAGAGGGAGCTGGCAGCAGAGAACTGAAGGCTGGAACTGAATATTTCCAGTTCTGTCAGCACAACCAAGACCAGGACACACTTCAAGGCTCCACTGCAGCCCACCGAACACCCCACTGCAGGCTGCACACCTCAAGCCATGTTTCTCTGTGCACAACCCCCACTGACCAAGGTCAAGGCTGAGCCCACCACTGAGAGGTGCTGGTAACAAGTATGGATTTGCAGGAATGCTGAATTTGACTGTGCAGTTAGATCAGCCTTGAGAAACCCAAATGCCAACCCCCAAGGGGCTGCAAGACCACCTTCACACACAACACCAGCCCCCTCACCATGTCTTGGAAGTCTACTTGCTAGCAGCCTCAGACTGAGAGTCTTTCCCTGGAACCTGCTTAAAATAATTTTTTAAAATAAAAATAAACTAAAACCAAGAACATGCCATTAATCCACAGTGAAGCTTTCTCCTTCCAGAGAGGCTGGTGTCTCCTGGTCTAGCAGGAAAGAGGTGCCCTCATGCACGTGGTTAATCTAGCTCTCAGCCAGCTCATTCTGATACTACTTTTAAGTTTCATCCCCCACCATTTGAGGGGCTGGGAGTGGGGTGAGAGCTCAGACTTCAGAGTCACATGGCCTGGGATAAAATTGCAGCTCTGCCATTTTCTAACTGTAGTAGCTCAATTTTTTCTGCCTCAGTATCCCCATCTATGAAATCATGATATGGCTCTTAAAACACGGCATAGAGCTGTTGTGAGAGTAAACAGAGGTTGGGCTCAGGAAGCACCCAGAACAGAGCCTGAGACATGGTCAGCACTCAAGCATGGTGGGCTTTTCCTATGCCCTCCATCTTTCAGGGTTTGGCTAGCACTTGTTGTTTCTGGGAGACAGTGGCCCACTTACAGCCTCGCAGGTCCATTCTCTGTCACCCTTGATGATAGTGCCAGACACTGTCCTCTCCAGAACCTCACTTGCTGATGGTCACAGCTTCTGCTTCTTTGACCCCTCCACCAAGCCTCCCTCCCCTTCCACACCTTTCTGCCCCCCAGGGATCCTCTTCTATGGGACCTTTTTTCTCCCAGTCCGACCTCTGTTGTCAGCTACTATGATTTAAACATCAGTATGAATGATGGTACCTCCAAACATCAAATCAGTGATTGCAGCCTTCAATGTCAGCAAGAGCTAGGCAGACAGTATGGATGGACAAAACCAGCCAGCTTGCCAGTGAAGGAGACAATAAAACCCAACAATGGGGACTTACGGCCAAGGTGGAGGCGTAGGCGGACACACTGTACCTCCTCTCACAACGAAAATTAAGGACAACAAATATTTAGAAACAAGAAAACAACCAGAACTTATAGAAAATTGAACTGTACGGAAGTCCAACAACCATTCATCCAGACCGGTAAGAGGGGCGGAGTCGCGGCAGGAAAAAGTGGAGGTGCGGACCCAGGAACGCAAGCAGCAACGGCTGGCAGTTCCCAGGTGCACAGGCAATGGCTGGCGGTCCTCAGCTCACAGGTGGCAGCTGGTGGACCCTAGGCACAGGAGGGTAACTGTGCAGACCCAGTGAGGCCGTATAAGGCAGCTGGCTGACCAGGTGGTCCCACATTCGTGCACGCAGACAGTCCAGGCAGAGGGGAAGTGGCGGAAGGGACTGAATCCAAGAGCGAGCGGAGCAGGTGCCATTGTTCCCTCTCAGACCCCGCCCCCACATACAGCGTCACAACCCAGCGACTGGGCTGCCCCGCCCTGAGGAACACCTAAGGCTCCACCCCTAATACCTAATAGCCTCGACCAGACTAAAACCAAAACAAAACAAAACAAAAAACCCCACCAAAAATGGCTCAAACCAGAGAAAAAAATGAAAACCCCAGAGCCAATTCCTCTAAGCCGTGAAGAGATAGCCAACCTGTCAGATGCACAGTTCAAAGCACTGGTCATCAAAATGCTCACAGAATTGGTTGATTTTGCTCACAAAGCAGATGAAAAAATGCAGGCTACAATACATGAAATGAAGGAAGATGCATGGGGAATGGATAGAGATGGAAGGAAAACTGAGACTCAAATCAATGGAGTGGACCAGAAGGAAGAAACTAACAACCAAACAGAAAACGAGGAAGAACCAAGAATTCAAAAAAATGAGGAGAGGCTTAGGAACCTCCGGGACATTGTTAAACGTCCCAACATCCGAATTATAGGGGTCCCAGAAGGGGAAGAAGAGCAACAAGTAGAAAATTTATTTGAACAAATAATAAAGGAGAACTTCCCCAATCTGACAAAGGAAATAGACTACCAGGAAGTCCAGGAAGCTCAGAGAGTCCCAAAGAAGTTGGACCCAAGGAGGAACACACCAAGGCACATCGTAATTACATTAGCCAAGATTCAAATGAAGCAGAGAATTCTAGAAGCAGCAAGGGATAAGGGGACAGTGACCTACAAAGGAGTTCCCATCAGACTGTCAGCTGATTTCTCAGAAGAGACCTTCCAGGCAAGAAGGGGCTGGAAAGAAATATTTGAAATCTTGAAAAGCAGGGACCTACATCCAAAATTGCTCTTTCCAGCAAAGCTGTCATTTAGAATGGAATAGAATGGAAGGACAGATAAAGCGCTTCTCAGATAAGGTCAAGTTCAAAGAGTTCATCATTACCAAGCTCTTATTATATGAAATGTTAAAGGGACTTATCTAAGAAAAAGAAGATAAAAAATATGACAGTGAAAAGACAGCAAGCTCACAGCTATTAAGAACCACACCTAAAAGAAAAGCAAACTAAGCAAACAGCTAGAACAGGAACAGAACCACAGAAATGGAGATCATATGGAGGGTTAGCAACAGGGGCGTGGGAAGAGGAGAGGGGGGAAAAGGTACAGAGAATGAGTAGCATAGATAGTGGGTAGAAAATAGACAGGGGGAGGGCAAGAATAGTATGGGAAATGTAGAAGCTAAAGAACTTATGACACATGGACATGAACTAAAGGGGGGAATGTGGGTGGGAGAGGGTGTGCAGGGTGGGGGAAATGATGGGGGAGAAATGGGACAACTGTAATAGCATAATCAATAAAATATATTTTTTAAAAAAAACCAACAATGGCATTGACTCAGCTAGGACAGGTGGAGCGTGTGGCAAACTAGACTGAATGCCCCTACGAGGAAGGCAGCCCCCTCTCATGACCTGCCACGTGAGAATGCACATTTCTGGAGAAAACAAGAATCCAGGATTTTTAAACATTGGCAACCATTCTTTTATTTTTTTAAAGCAGAATATAAGCCAAATAAAATAAGTCTCTGGGCCAGAGTCTGTTCCTGAGCAGCCAGATAGAACACAACTCCACCTTCAGCGCCTGTCACTAGGGCAGCATCCTTCCTCTCAATTGCCACAGCACTCCTGTCCCATCCACTCTCACCCAGTGGATGCTTACACATCCCCCAGATCTCATCTTAAGCTCACCCTCGACACCCCATTTCTAGCCACTACAGTATTATACCTTGTTATTTTTAATTTCCTATTTACATATCTGTCAGGCTGTCAGCCTGACGAAGTCAGGCACCTTGTCTGTGTTCTTCTCCACCACACCCCTCATTCCTCAGAGTGCCTGACACATGGGAGATGCTCAAATAATAATAACTGTGAAAGGAATAAAAAAATAATTTATCTATCCCTGGTCTGTACTCTCATTTCAATCCTGTGTCTCATGTGCATGTTTCCTAGGGTCCACCAACTGCCTTCGCTTCAACAGATGCTCAGCTAGCACGTACCACATTTACGGTGGTTTTAAAAGTATGTCCACAAAGTCTCCCTCTAAGAGAGGTGGTGCTTCATTTCCTTCCTTATTGTATGGGTGGGATGCAGGACTGCTTCTAACAGACTGCGGCAGGACTTGTGCTGTGTCACCTCCAAGAATAGACCGTAGAAGGACTGTCTGAGTCTGTTCAGGCTGCTGAATCAGAATACCAGAAACTGGGAGGATTATCAACAACTGACATTATTTCTCACAGTTCCAAAGGCTGGAATTCCAAGGTCAAGATGCCAGCGTGGTCAGGCAAGGGTGCTCTTTCAAGTAGCAGATTTATCGTAGTTTACTCATGTGGTAAAAGGTGATGAGGAATCTCTCTGGACCTTCTTTTATAGGGGTGCTAATCCCACTCATGAGGGCTGATCACCTTCCAAAGAACCCACATCCTAATACCGTCACCTTGGAGGTTAGATTTCAACATATGAATCTGGGGGGACACAGACCACAGCAAAGATGATGGCTTCCGTTTGGCCCAGGCTCTATGTCTGTTCCTCCCTCTCTCTTTCCCTCATTTCCTCCTTCTCCCTCTCCCTCTTCTTCCTCCTCTCACCCCTCTCCTGGTTTTGCCTCTCTCTTTCCTCACTGGCTTTGGGGCAGCCATACTGGGTGCATCCTAGGATGATGTCCACATGTCAAGAAATTGCAGCCTCCTGCAGACAGCCCTGGGAATGAGCTTGGAGGAGGCCCTGCAGATCCAGCTACTTACTGAGATGACAGTGGCCTTTCCTGACAGCCTGATAGAAACCTCAGGAGACATCCTGAGCCAGAAGCACCCAGCTCAGCTACTGCCTCATCCTGTGTTGACCTGGGAAACTGCATGATAAAATACATGTTTGTTGTTTTACGCCACTAAGTTTTGAGATGCTTCGTTACACAGCAGGTGATAAATAATAAAACATCTCAAAAATGAATTCATTATTCCCTTTATTATCCCATTATTCCCTGCCCCTCCTCTCCCTCCTAAATGTAATTCTTCTCTGAAGTCCCCTGGTTCTAATAGATCAATCTCTTCAAATCACCAAAGTTTACCAACAAAGGGTCCTCTTTGAGCCCTCGGTGATTCCTTGCACCCCTGATCTTGTTAGTAGTCAAGCCCTGTTTGTAATAACACTGAAGTCTAGTTTGCCCATTCCTCCTTCTCCTCTCTCTTTGCCATTTTCCTACTTTATATTCTCTTTACTCTCTTCCTGGCCTCCTACCTGATTTCTCTGGCTCCATTTGTTTTTTTCTCTCTGATGCACCAACCAGACTTTTCAGTAAAATTTTATCCAAACAGGCCATTTCCCTCATCAAAAATGTTAACAGTTTTCCATTACTAATGGAAGAAAAATCCAGCTGTCTCGGAACAAAAGTCTGCCCTGAATTCTCTTTCCCACCTAACACTGCCATTTTTCATATCTTCCAAGCTCTTGCAGCAAACCCTCCCAAAATAGCATTATAGCTTTGTGATAGTTGTTCCAATTATCCATAGCAGCTTAAAAACTGCCCCCAGAACTTATAACTTTAGGAACCACTTTTGTTCATCATGATTCTGTGGGTCAGAAATTCAGGAAATACTTGGTTGTCTTGTCTCTGATTTATGGGACATCAGGTAGGGGAATAACCTACTCTGAAGGTGACTTCTTTGCCTACACACTGGCTGTCCTGATGCCCTTTGGTCGTTCTCTGCACATGATGTCTCACCTCCCAGGCTTTTCCACAGGACTTGGGCTTTTCACCACATTATGGTCTCAGAATCACCTAGCTGTCCTCTTTCCTGGTGGTTATTTTCCAACAGGGAGGTATTCAAAACTGAACATCCCAAGAGACTCAGGAAGAAGCATGAAGACTCCTATGGCTTATTCGTGGGGGTCATGCAGCAATCGCATCTTCGGTGAATGAGCTTCAGCGACAGTCCAGATTCAAGAAGAGAGAGCTACACCAAGGTGCGGTCAAGGTGCAGTGTGGTTCTCTGAGGGGGTGGGTCATCTTTCAACACTAACTATCCCTGTACTCTTTACCCCTGGGGGAACCCTTAGGATAATGTGAAGACACTGAAAAGAGGGTTCCAGAAAGATGGATAATGACAGTTACTAATACACAGAGAAACTTTTCTCTTCCTAAGAACTCAGGAGCAAGAATTGGTAAAATGCCCACATAGACACAAAAGGTACTTCTATTTATATTTTGACTAGAGGACAGAAAAGAAGCATAAGAAATTGGAAATAGTTTTTTTTTTAATGAGATAAAATTCACATACCATAAAATTCACCCTTTGGGTTTTAAAAAGCAAACTGGGGACAGAAATCTAGGAAATATATTAAAGGTGCACAGCTAATCCACCCACACACATACAACCTCTACAAACTATTATAAAATTTCATTTTAGATAATAATTCCCCCAACCCAATCCATTTATACTGAGGATAGAAATGAACCACATTTTTCCTCTGTATTGCTAATCCAAACCTAATTACTCTTTAATACCCAATTGAGTCCCTTCTCATCTATCAAGTCTCCCAGAACCACCCCCCACCCCGCCGCCACGATTCTTTTCTTTGCTGGAACACATACAGTCCCTGTCTGGCTCTCACAGCAGGTTATAAGTCATGTAACATTGCTGTCTTGTGTTTTAATGGAAGCAGAAAAAAAGTGGAGCTGAAATGGCAATGAAATATTTTCTAGGCCAATTATTTTCTTTTCCAATGAGTACAGGAAAGCTCAACATGAAATTGAATGACTTGAGTGAGGTCACACCAGCAGCAAAGGACAGAGCTGATCTCTAAGGCTGTGTCCCCAACAGAGGGCATGTGTGTGGCTCCATCTTGTTTTTCTAGGGAGGGTAAAAACCTCTTCAAGAGTTAAAACACACCTTCTCCTTTTGTCTCTGGCACAGCACCTAGCAAAGTAAACATTAAAAGTCCAATGTGTACTCTGTGATTTGGAGGCTGAGGCGTAGCGTTTCTTTTAGTTCAGCTATAAAATTAATTTAAAAGGATGACACTAGAGTTAAACCACATTTCTAGCGTTCTCTGAGATAGCTAAGGGAGACAAGACTAAAGATTCCTGAGAAATGAATAAACTAGAGTCTAAACAGCAAAACAGTTTGTGAGCAGAACTTCTCCCAAGATGACAGGTCTTTGGCAAGTGGAGGGAGAACAGCAGCCCCTCCATCCAGTCCAATGTGCGGGGTGGTGGCGGCTGTCACCAAAACACGGTTGTGCCCAGCAGTCTGGGAATTCAGAGATAAAAGCACACGTGGGGGACTCTCAGAAGCGCCTTGGGGACTCCTGGGGTAGATGGGAGCTAGCTAATTTCCCATATCAATGCCATGGATGTTTGTTGACTTACGATTAGAGTTACAAAAGGTTTAACTTATGTTCTAGATGTGGCCTTGTAACCATGATTCCTCTTATCCCTCTTCTAGTGTTGGCAGTGAGTATGGTTTCCAGCCATTTACCCACACTAGGACTGCTGATCAGCTTGAATTCACTGGTCTAGCAGGACCAGTTATTTCATGCCAGAGCCTGTTCTCATTGGTCATCTGCCCATTGTTACAATCTGGTGACTACGACCCGTCCTTCAGTCACCCACCATGTTAGGTCCTATGATGTATCTGTTCTTTCCTTGTCCTATGAGATGACAGGCACATTGAAGGAAGAGAGTGAGACAGCACAGCATCCTCAGTGGTGTCCGTGCAGATCAAGGAATTCTCATTGAACTTTTGTTAAGATAATAGTCAACTATAGACAGACTTGGGTTCAAGTCCTGGCTCTGAACTCAAGTTCTGTGTGACTTTGAGCTACTTATGTAACCCCTGTCAGCACAAATTTTCTCCTCTGAAAAACATAATAGTAATATGTTCCTCATAAATTTGTTATGATTAAATGAGATAAAATGCATGCAAAACACAGTGAATAAAGTACAGAACCTGGTAAATAAATGAAGCTCTGATTATTTGGGGCATGCTGTCTGTTCACTGTGAGCCATTCACCTCCATCCTCCCCCACCTCAAGGTGGATCGGATTCTAAAGAATGTTGAGGACTGAAAACATTTCCAGCTCTCTAACATCAAGGCTCAGAGATGGGAGCCTTTACAAACTTAACAATTCACATAGCATCAATCCCTCCAACCGGACATACTATGAGACGAGACATACCTCGTGGTCCTTATGTAAATTCATGTAAGAAAGGAAAACCACTCAAAACATGATTCCTACATGAGCCTGCAGGGTGGCTGAGTCTTTCACAGAGCTCTGTTAGGATGACAGATTCTGTGCATGCTACCGGGAAGGAGAGACCAAGGAAAGAGTCAAGGGAGGGACCCACTGGATTCTCTACGTCATCTGCTGGATTCTTCTTGTTCCCATAGTTCAGAGTTTCCAGAATTCTAACTTTTCACCTCCTTCTCTTCAGGATGGATTCTCCCCCTTTCCCCACTGCCCCAGAAAGGCCCTGCGCAAGCCTGAGCAAATTAGCTTCCTCCAGAGGCTTTTTGAAATTGAACATGGAGAGGCTCTTCCAGTTAGTGATGTTGCTCCGAATCCACTCGCTGGTTGAAACAGCCAGCCTCATGGGGTTTACAGCAGCACAAGGTCCCTGGCTTCCCCAGAAATGCTTTCCTTGGTGGCTTCCCATTCTTAGCCACCCCAACCCTGTAATTTTCCAGATGACTTGAGGTTTTGAAAGCAAATGAAGCAGCAAAGCTGCTTCAGCTGCTAAATTCTTCCTGGATACATTTGGAAATGACAAAAAGCTGCCATATACAGTGATTCAGGTTTTGCAGACACTTTCATTTTCCATGTAAAGTAATGAGCTGATCCCCATTTCCTTGGAGGTCACAATAGGCTCTGCACTGGGCATACTGGGTATAGAAACATGCTCGAAGCCCCTCTGACCAGGCCATCACAGGCAATACTATCTATGTGGCACTTTGTAATGTACAGGGAACTTTCACAGGCATTAAACTCATCTGATTGTCACAACTAGTCTGTCAGGCAGGGTGGGCATTACTATCTGCAATTATAGTTGAGGGCGCCTAGGCTCAGTCATAAAGCAGAGTTGAAACCACCTTCGATTTGCCGATTTCAAATGCAATGTCCTCTCCAGTGGCCCAGAGGCTTGGACTGACACTTATGTGCCTGCAGATGATGTGGTCATTTCACTTATAATTCTTCATTTGCTTATCTGTAAACTTTGTCATCTTCCCCACTGTCTCAATTTTTGATAATTAGATACTTAATGTTTTGTTCACACTGATTTCATAAGTGGGTCCTCCTTTAACCTTTGTTATAATCTCTAGCAAGCCTAACAACAGACTCTCCATATTCTTTCCTTTAAGCACAGAGAGACATCAACTCTAATTCATTGTAGATGCTAAGGGTGACTGCCCAATCTTGTCAGACATATGCAAGTATGGAGGGCAGGGGAACAGACAGCATCTAAAATGGGGCAGACAATGCATCTCTAGCAGAGGGATCAGACATCACAATGACATGTCCCCACCATTTTAATAGGAACTGCTCTTCTCTGTCATTGATGAGATGTCCCCTGCAAGTCACGTGTCCTTTGGAGCTGAAGCAACTCAGCCAAGGGTGCAAATAGCCTCAAAGAGGGCACCACCCACCACCTCTCCCTGCTTCCCCAATCTGGTCCCTATAGCCACACCCTTGAGGCCTGGCAGAGGTTCATGGGACCTGCAGCCTGCCAGGGTCCTAGCCCTAGGAGCCTTGAGAGAGTCAGATACGTCAACAAGCAAATGGACCAAATATGACTGAAGGTGCCTCAGAGATGTTTTACCTCTTAAGTAAGTGAATAAGCCTTAGGGAAGTTTCTTCCCATTTGAGATTACATAGGGATCCAGGCTAGACAGACAGATACACAGATGATCATAGTAACTTAAACATAAGGCATATTGTTCCTGGTTATAAAGCACTTACTTCCCCTTTGTCGAGAACTGCTTTATGTGCCTTATCTCTAGTTCTCATAATAATTTGAGGAAGGGGATAGAGAGATCACCATATGACAGATGAGGAAACTGAGGCTAGGGAGGTTAAGGGACTTTCCCACGGTGGCCCCTCTGATCAGGAGTGGTGCCCCCAGGAGCCTGTCCTTTCATGCAGGCATATGTGCTTATGGCTGCTGGAGTGACTTGAGCTGCGGCAGGCCCACTCTGCAGCCAGCACAGCACCACGGGTGCTGGTGCTACAAGACAGAAGAAGGGGAGGTGGCTAACAGCCCTGGGATCTCTCCTTAACACAAGTTTCATTACTGATCATGTTTGGGGAGAATGAAGGCAGAGAGTAGGGATCATTTAGGCCATTTTTTTGACTCAATTAACCTGCCTTGTCTTTCCAAACTACATTTCCCATAGCCCTCGTAGATAAGAAAAATGAATAGATTAAAAGATACATTTACTCCTAGATGTATCCCAGGGGTCTTTTGGGGTGGCATTCAATCCCCTTGATAATTTTCAAGCTTCTTTAGAAACATTTCTTTCCTGTAGATATAAAGCTAGGCCATAAAATTTCTGAGTAAATGAAGAAACTGAAATACAATCTGTAATTCACCATCTGGCATCTGCCTAATAATGAGTCTAGGGGAAAAGAAGTCTAATTTTAAAAATTTCCGCAGATAAACCAACCTGATAGAGCCCTCCTTGTCCCTGGCCTCTGTGTTGCTGGACTCTGTGGAATCGTGGCCACTCCATCTCTGCCTGACAGTGGCAGGGGGATGGAATGAGCTTCCATTCAATCTCAACTCTGGCGCTGACACATTGTGCGATATTGCACAAGCCACCAATGCTTGCCTAAAGCTTGCAGAAATTCAGCAGAATTACCTCTCCCAACATTAACCTTTTCACACTTAGAAATGGAACTGGAGGCATAATCTATCCATGTAGCCATTACCTCTTTACTAACCTTTGTCAAGGAGGGGTGGCCAAGGCATCCCAGTTGGACCAAGAGTCAGCAGGCCCATGTGAATGGGTCCTAGGGAGTATTATCAGGAACAAAGTCTGTTCTAATGTGGGTGTTGGAGATAACTCAAGTGGAGGGTCGCAGGTAAGAATGGAGAGGAAGACACCCACAGCCGAGGGAATTACCAGTACTGAGGTGGTAAGAACCAGCCAGAGTAACCTGATTAGATAATACCAAAGTATAAGACAAAGAAGAAAGTAGCCATAGGGACTTTGCTCTACTGAATGTTCTCCTGTTTATTTCTTCCTTTTATCAGTAGCAGTTCTTTTCAAATGCCAAGAGGAACACTGCATGTGAATTTTAGTGGATTCATCAAGGGCAAAGCAAGAAGTAGACAACAGTAGTTTCCCAAAAGCCACTACATTGGTTTCCTAGGGCTGCCATGACAAACTGCCACAAACTGGGCAGAGTGGGGGGAGCATTGAGGGGTGGGGGTAAGAGGTGGGGGGAGGCTCAAAGTAACAGCAATGTATCCTCTCACAGCTCCGAGGCCAGAAGTCTGAAATCAAGATGTCAGTGGTGTTGGTTCCTTCTGGAACCCAGGGGAAGAATATGCTCCCTGTAGGCTCGCAGCTTCTGGCGGTTGCCAACAATATCAGCTCTCCCTGGCTCATGGCAGCATCCTTCCAATCTCTGCCTCCAACTTCACATGGCCATCCTCCCTTGATGTCTCCGTGGGCCTGCTCTTTTCATGGGGACACCAGTCATCATCTATCTGACCTTGTGAAGTATATCTTTGTGTTAACTACATTTCAAAGCCCTAAGTCCAAATAATGTTGCATTTTCAGATTCCAGGTGGACATGAATTTTGTAAGAACACTATACAACCCACCCACTACAGCAACTAAACTGTGAATCCCTTCTCCTTGTTGAACTTTCCAGGGCAGGAACCGTGTGAAGGACCACAGAGAAAATCAGCATGGTCCTTTAGGTCCGTAATTCATAATGTTTCTCATTCACTTTGTGTCTTCTCCAGTAGACAATGAGATTCTTAATGGCAGAGATAATTTCTGATTAGTTTCTCTATCCCAGTGCTTAAGACAATATAGAGTAGGCATTCAATAAACATTTGTTGAGTGAATGAAATTTCACAGGAATTGAATCTCTAAGCCCTGCACTCCTTCTGTGTGAACCTGAGATCACTGAGTTCCTACTACTTTGATGGCTGGAATTACTCACATCATCAGAGTAGTTTCCTTTCTTCTTTTTTCTTCAAGGAGGAAACAAGGAGCATGAATCAATCCATGGCAACACCTCTCTTAATGGCAGAGACCAAAAATTCACGTGACTCAGTTGTGGCAATAAAAGGTGGGTCCTGCGATTTTCAAGTTCTTTGTCACCATTTCCCCCTTTCTTCCTGGATATCTATTCTGGGCTTTCTCTTCCGTTCCAGGAATTCCCCTGCAGCCTGCTAAATTGTCTGAACCCAAATTGTGCTTGCTTCTAAAGCTCCCTTCCTTTTCTTGAAGGATTTTTGGATGGGAGGTAGAAGAAGGAACTGCAGAAGTGTCCCTAGAAGGAAAACATATCCTTTATTCCTGTGGGCTGAGTATTACAAAGGCAGAGTTAGAGTCAGGAAATATAGTAATGTATGAATTCATGCCTGGCTCTTATGCTACCACAAAACATGCAGTTGTGGCTCGAAAAAGTTATCAGGCAGAAAAACAAAGTTCCCACTGGCATGATCCATGGTCAGAGCATGTTCTCCAGTCTGTGGGTACCCACAGGCACAACACTGACCTTGTCAGAACCCTGTGCAAAACCAAAAAATCAAGGGGAAAAAAAGGCAAGTTAATTGATCGATTCATTCCAGGTGCAGGTGCTTGGGAATCAGCTCTGCTCACCTAGGGAGATGTGATCTTTCCTAATGAAGGAAGGGACTGGGCTCCAAACCAACAAAATCAGTAAAGTTCAGTTAGTCCTCCCTCAACTTCCCAACTCTCATTCAGCCCTGGGTCAACTCTCTTTTCCCAGCTTCCTTCCACACCAATCAAAATCTGTGCTCAAACTCCATAGTCAGCCTAAGTAGTAATGACCAGCAGCAGTTTAAAGCGGTGGCCCTCAGTTCTTGTAGTAACCAGAATCATAAGGGTATGTGATTCTTTTTTTTCTATTGATTATAGAGAGAGGGAGGAGAGAGAGAAAGGGAAACAGTGAGAGAGAAAGGGAAACAGTGAGAGAGAAAGGGAGACAGTGAGAGAGAGAGAGAGAGACATCAATTTGTTGTTCTACTTATTGATACATTCATTATTTGAACCCACAATCTTGGTGTATCAGCTCCAACCCACTGAGCTACCCACCTAGAAATGGTACTTGATTCTTCATGCAGATTCCCAGGCACTGTCCTCCAATATGCTGAGGCAGCAGGTCTGTGGTGGGCCTGAGCATCTGCACCATCTCTAGATAATCCATGGACTCCAACAAATGCTCTAGGCTAGGGGAAATAAATCTTTCTCATTATTCCTAACATCATGACCCCACTTTGGTAAACCCCATCTATTAATATTTGACACAATAGGAAGTGAGGGAAACTTTACAAAGAACAGCCCCTGCTGAAATATGACTATAACTTTCCATTTTGACACAACCTTGATCCAGAACTTTCTGAATCAGTTTCATTTTTAGACAGATGAGGGTTATTTAAAAGAAAATATTGGAGTATAGAAGCCCTCATGAGCCAACCTGTCCTCAGGAAAGACAATATATGAACTTCAAAATTCCTGAAAGCTCAAATTGCCTACTATGTATTGAACACTGGACTGGAATTTCCTCACATGTTATTCCATTTAATCTTCACAAGAACACTGAAATGCCAATCCTATGAAGCAGATCTCATCTGTCCACATTTTAGTAAGGAAACTGAGGGTCAGGTGGGTTAACTGACTTGAGCAAGACTGTAGAGTTGTGAAGTGGCAGCATCTAGTTCTATTCCAAGTTCACTGGTCTGCAGGCCCCAATGTATGGTATTAGATCCCATAGCTGGCTTTAATCTGGGGTCCAACATAGCTTGGAAGCAATGACCTAGGTACCAAGTCAATGAAGTGAACTGGAGTTGAAATTAGACTGTTAGATGACTGATAACCTAATCCCCAGAGATAGGCTTACTTCCCAAAATACAGCTCCTCAGTGCTGCTGCCTTTACTTCCTTCCCCGGGATAGGGGGATATGACCATCCTCACCCTCCCCCACATGTCCTACCACACTCCCACATAGAGATTCACCCTCTACTCCAGATAGCCTAAGCAAAGACTACAGAGTTCTAACAAAGGTGGCTGAATCCGTTACAACAAACCCATAAACACTCCTTATCCTTCACTCAGGGAACATTCCAGCAGAATCTTTCAAGGATAGACTTGAGATAGTTTCTACCTACAACAGCTGCCCTTGAAGTCATATTAGCATCCACCTGTATGAAAGAAAAGAGCCAAGGAAGAGCACAAAATGTGCTTTTCCCCCCTGGACCCCACACCTTCCAGAAATAGCCCTGATCTTAAGTAATAAAAGTAAAGATAACATTTCCAAGGTCTGGGATGGCGAAATAAGCAAAAAATAGAATGTTTAATCAATGCAAACATTCTCGGAATCTGAAACATCTGGGAGAGCTGGAGTGGCTGCGTTTGGAGCCGGAAAAGGAGGGGAGGGGTTAGAGACTTGACATTCTTATCCAGTGTTTATCTAAAGCTGGAGCTCAACAACCTGCTCTTAACTGCTCCAGCAAGCCCACATGGTAGCTCTTAATTTTTGTTACTCTTAATTTTTTAAATACAAGGATACCTCTCACTGGGAGAAAATCCAAGATTCAATCATCTAACTTTGCCAGATTAATATAAATTAGGGACTGATGACTTGTATATGTTTAGAACTGCCTAAGGATATATAATTTACAATGGCTCTAATGGATTTAATAAGGTTCTTTTCAATGTTTTTTTTCTTTTTTAATTTGTGTGTTACATTCTAGGAAACTTATTGCTGTGCAAAATAAGAACTTCTGCACAGTGGAAGTTTAGTTCTGAGATTGAGACTTCCCCAAAAGCAAATAACGGCCTTGTAGGAATACACGGGCTGACTAACTAGGTATCTACAAACTGATGTACTACTCTTTTTCCCCTCCCTGTTTTATACCATCATCTCCAGAATACTCTTGATGGTAAAGAAAAATGTACGGTGAAATGCATAAACCAACTTATGTGAATTGAGTGAAGATAATTCACGTTATGGCTCATATTTGTTAACCTGTCTTTAAAAACAGATCTGGCCCAGGCTATCAAGGTAGGAAGTAGCTGCAACCCCAGCCCCAAGAGAGC
Source organism: Glossophaga mutica (assembly GCA_039655065.1). Lineage (NCBI taxonomy): Eukaryota > Metazoa > Chordata > Mammalia > Chiroptera > Phyllostomidae > Glossophaga > Glossophaga mutica. Next base: position 61,982,881 of record CM077311.1, read on the forward strand.
CGCATTTGTCCCTAAGGTGTGCTACCCTGGTTGCAGGGGACTGTCCTGTTTTCTGCTACAGCACTGGGCCCTAACACACAGTAAGCGAAATAGAGGAATCATTAAAAGCTTAGGTGCTTAATAAATGGATAGAAAATCATTATTACCACTGTCCTTCCTCTCCTCTACTTCACCCATACATTAGTTCATTGACCCTCCTCTCAGTCCTGGGAAGGAGTATTATCACCTCCATTCTACAAAGGAAGCCCCGGGAGTGCAAGGAACTTGTCCAAGGTCACACATGAGCAAGGCATAGATGCAGGCTGTAAACCCTGATTCACTAGTCACACTTCTAACACCACGCTGTGCTTCCTTCATCACACATTTTTTCTCTTTGACCTTTGCCCCCATGGTCCAAAGCCCTTATGTTTGGTTCTTTCATCTCCAAGCCTACAACTCTTGTTCTGAGAGGAGTCATCTTCAAGATAAAGGAAGAGCAGCAGTGACATGGAAGTTGCCATGTTTTCCTCATGCCTGTGTTGCTCTATCCCTAGCACAGTATCCCAGACAGAGTAAGATGAGAATTCAGTAAATGAATCACAGTACAGCTAGTGAGGTGAATACCATTAATATCATCAACCTGTAGAAGCGAACAGAGGTAGAGAGTTCAGGGCAATTGCTTGCCCTGCACTTTGTGTCTGGCTTGCTGAGAGATCCTTGTGCACCTTTATCCTGGAGGTCCTCGAAGCCTCTGTTCAGAAGAAGCCTAGTCTCCTCCTCTGTTGCAGCTGCTCACTCAGCTAGTCAGATGCTGCCCCAAATTCTCAGCACAACTGATGCACTTGGCCACTGGAAGACTCCATTCACATCATGGGGTTGCTCCTATATTCTCTTTACTGTCCTTACACAAAAGAGGAGGGGGGACTTCGGGGAAAAAGATCAGTCCTTTCACTATAGGCATCCTCAATATCACAGAATAAATCTGTGACCATGGAATGAGCTGGGAAGCATAATTGTGTAAAGTAAATCTCATTTCCTCATTGTCTCTATTTTTAAATGTGTTATTATAACAAAAGTTTGACCTGAGGTTGAACAGACAATGTGTGGTGTGGAAGGGGCTGGAATGTGGCCGACTGCATGGCTGCTCGGTCAAGTGAGCATCACAGCAGAAGAGCTGCGGTGACATAAAGACAGCATCAGGAATGTAGGGCTCTGACTCCTGGTTGGCAGAGGCCATTCCTGTGCAGAATTCCTAGCGACTGCCAGCTCCTTCCTGCCTCTGGACATCTGCAGGTCACCTGCTTTCCCAGATTCTAGTATTTGTTCCCAATAGCGGGAGATTCCCTGACTCTATTCTCTAAATTCCCAGAATTTTGTTTCCTTCTTTCCTTTGTTGAGATATTTATAATGCTGGATGAAACCTCAGTAAGGACCACAGATGCACATTATGCTTATACAAAGGGAGTAACTTACTATTCTAGCAATGCAGTGTGTCCAACATTTACTTGGAATGAAGGCTGACCATAGGGGTGTTCCTAATGTATTTATTTGTCTGATTATTTATTACTAATTTTTTAAATCTTAACCCAAGGACATTTTTTCATTGCTTTGAGAGAGAGAGAGAGATAAACAACTATGCAAGAGAGAACCATCGATTGATTGCCTCCTGTACATGCTCAGACTAGGGATTGAACCCACAACCTAGGTATGTGCCCTGATGGGGAATCGAACCCGTGACTTTTTGGTCTACAGGATGATGCTCAAACCAATTGAACCACACTGGCCATGCCTATTTATTTATTTATTTATTTATTTATTTATTTATTTTAAGGTTTTTTCTGTGATTAAAGGTGTCACTTTATGCTTAAAGGCAACAAAACATCTAGATTATTTTTCTCAACTGAAGTGTCAATTAAGTCACTCCTGAATCCGATGTATAGTTCCTAAGAAATAAACTCACATTCAAGTGTACAAATAGACCTCAATGTGTTTCTAAATCTCCAGAGCAAATAATAATTTTATTTGTTCCTATTAAAAGCTAAAATATTATTTAAGATAATAATATGACCATCAGGTGGTTCATGGGCCATTTGCCATAAACAGGAAGTAAATAGCTAAGAAAAATGGACTAATAAGGGTGTCACTTCTCCACCAATTCTGAATAGCTTTTTAGACTTAACTTGAGAACTATACTAAGATTTTATTTTCATTATCTCATTGAAATGTTCCAGCAATTTGCCCTGGCCTGGTGGCTTAGCTAATTGGAGCATCATCCCATACACTGAAAGGTTGAAGGTTTGATGTCAGTGAGGACACATACCTAGGTTGGGAGTTCAATCCCCATTCTGGGCACATATGGGAGGCAACTGATCAATGTTTCTCACATCTCTCTCTCTCGTTTCTCTCTCTCTCTCTCCCACTCTTTTGAAAGAAAGAGAGAAAGAAAGAAAGAAAGAAAGAAAGAAAGAAAGAAAGAAAGAAAGAAAGAGAGAGAGAGAAAGAAAGAGAGAAAGAACATATCCTTGAGTAAGGAATTTTTAAAAGGAAAGAAATATTCCAGCAATTCTATAAGATCAGTATTAACATTTTGATGATGGGGTAACCCTTGATCATATTTTAAAAAGTAGAAATAATATGTTTGGTTATAGATTATGCATTGTATTTTCCAGCTCATATACAGTTAAGAATATTTTACTAGAAATATGGGTTGAATTTTCATTTGTACAACAAGGATAAATCTCTCAGATATTGTGTTGAGGAAAAGAAGCCAAACCATGAAAGAATACACTACATTCTGTGTATATGAAATTCAAGGACAAGCAAAATTGATCTGTGGAAAAATAGTTTAAAAATGGTTCCTTCTTGAGGGTGGTACAAACTGAGAGGAAGAGTGTGGGGACTTCCCAGCATGCTGGACATGTCCTACATTTTGAACTGCACAGAGAACACACATCGGTGGAAATTTATTAATTGCACACTTAGGATTAATGCCTTCAATAGACTGAATGTTTGCATCCCCACAAAACACCTATGTTGAAACCCTAATCCCCAATAGGATGGCATTAGGAGGGGGGCCTTTGGGAAGCAATTAGGTCATGAGGGTGGAGCCTCCTGATGAGCTTAATGCCTGCAGAAGCAAGCACTTGAGACCTTGCTCCCTCTCTGTCTCTCTCTGACCTCCACATGTGGGGACAAAGAGAAGAGGAACTAGGAAGGGGGCTCTCACCAGGAACTACTCAGCCAGCACCTTGATCTTAGATTTTCCAGCCTCAAGAAGCATGAAATAAATGTCAATTGTTTAAGGGACCCTGCCTATGGTCCTGTTATGATATCCCACACTGTCTTGGACAGTACCCTTGGCGCACTTTGCTGTAGGTGTGTGTTAACTCAATTTTTAAGAAAAAGAAAAGAAAAATAAATCTAGGCCTAGCATTCAAGAGTAAGGAGGGGCCTAAGATACAGATTTGGAAGTCATTGACCTAGAACTTGATGAGATTTCTCAGGGAACCAACCATGTAGGACTCAACTCCATCTGTTGTTCCCTGGTTTTGTGCAATTCACAGTGTTCACTGCCAAGTGCAAGTGCCTTTGAGAAAGCACGTGAAATGAGAACACTCTGTGAGTGAATGAGGAGGATGAAAACCAGGAGAACATCACTGAAGGAGGCTCATCTTGTCTCAGGAGCCCCGAGAATTGCCTTCCAAGCATGCTTACTGGTACCTGGAGGGGCTGTTAGTGGCTGCCTGGACACAGGAGAGAACAAATGAGACAAACCACTGCAGCTCTCACAGCAGAGAGAATGAAACATGGTAATATTTTTATCAGATAGCAACCGTGAGAAAGCAGTTTTAAAGATCCGAGGGTAAAATATGAATCCGGGTCCTTGTCTAGAGAGGACAGGGCAGCAGGGGACAAGGGGCTGAAGCAAGGCCCTGGGTGGCCTGCGAGGTGGCCAGGTCCTTAGGAAGAGCAACAGGCCTTGGAAAGAGAAAGTAGGCACATGCTAAAGATGAAATCCCACTTTCTTCATACATTTGTCCTGATGACCAACTCAACTGGACAAAAAGGAAAAATAAAGAAAGACTGCATTGCAAGCAAAGGAAACCACATGGCTGTTTCTGACTCATCCACTAGCGAAAGCGACTTCACCTTTAGAGGAGAATTCTGTTAGGCTGTCACAAGCCATCTGGGGGAAATGTGATCTGCTTCTTAGAATCAGTGTCCAAGCGAGGCCCCTAGAGCCAAAGTCTGGGGTCTTTCTTTCTTTCTTTTTTTTAAATGGGTCACCTGCTTGAAGCCTTAACACTCTCATCACATCTTTCCCCAGGCAGAAGAGCGGCTAACTGCAGAAAATGAGGTCAGTGCAGGCCTGTTGTAGAGCAGGTGACCCATGGAGCAGCCTGGGAGCAGGCACAGCACTTGTGGCTCAGGACAGGATGCGGTGTTCCCTCTCCCTGGCCACCTTTCATGTGGAGTATCTCGCAGCACTTTACAGATAGTTGAGTAGACTTTCTGAGGCTCCGGGTGGAACGAGCATCCCAGAAGGCACTGACATCCATGGCTGTTTATGAAGAAATGCTCACAGGCTAATTACTTTGCATTTGGATGTATCACCTCCTTTCACACACTATCACACAGCAATTCCCCCGGGTAAGGGAGTAACCTGCTCTGTTTCTGGAAGGTTTGCATCCTGTCCAGGATCTCATCACAAACTATTTCTTCTTGCATTCATGTTGACACAGGGACCCTTGCACACTGGAACTGGAAGGAGAAGGGTGACTATGATAAAAGCAAAGCCATCCAGGGACGGCCTGCCATGGAATCACAGATCACTAGGGATGGATGCACCTTGGACATCAGCTAGATTCCTGCTGTCCAGTGGGACAGTCCCTGATCACCTGGGGCCACTGAGTATTTAAAGTGCCGGTTGCATTGAGATGAGCCAATGCGTAAAGTACACACTGGATTTGGAAGAGTTGATACGAAAAAGGATGCAAAATATCTCACTGATAATTTTTACACTGATTATCTGTTGAAATGATAATAATTTGGATTTTGGACGTATGGCATTAAATAGATTATTATCATTTTACTTGTTTCTGTTGACTCTTTAATGTGGTTGCTAGAAAACTTTAAATTCCCCATGGTTCTCACATTATATTTCTATGAGATGGCTACCCTCACTTTAAACAAAGCTGCGTCCTCACAACTACACACAACTACACAGAGGGTATGATTGGCCACAGGTGAGATTGTTAGCAGAGCTAGGACTGGAACCCAGAGTACCAAAGTGGTTTCCAGGGATGAAATGTGGGGAAAGTAGGTAGAGGTTGGAAAAAGGGCTCAAACTTCAGTTACAAGACTAACTCCTAAGGATCAAATTTGTAACATGATGCCTCTAATTGATAACACTTTTGTATTTGTAATCAAAATACTGTTTTTTGATTAAAACATTGTATATATAATCAAAATTTACTAAGATATTAGAACTTAAAGGTTTCTCAACAAAAATGAAATGATGATAAGATAAAATGTGAGGTCATGGATGTGTTAACTGGATGATAGGAATCTGGTCACATGCATATGTACCTCAAATCATCACTTTAAATTCTTAAAATTGCCATTGTAAATTACACCTAAACAAAGCTGAGGGATGGGGAAGAACATTAGGATTTCATCTGACTCTCCATTTTGACTTTGCGGAAATAATTTGACTAAGGCTGCAATTTTCTCACCTGTAAAACAGGAATAAAGATGGCAGTTTTATAAACTTACGTTGGGTGTTCGTTCATTGAGAACACATGCGTAAGCCTTAGCTATAAACCTTTACATGTAGTAAGTTTCCAAGAACTACCACCTGAACCTCAAACGGAAGTATTCTGAATCTTTCCAACACAAATTTGTTTTACGTGAGATACATGTGTCATTCTAATAAAAAAAATTAGTGCCACTCTTTTCATTTTTTTTCTAATCATTCCTTCACTAGCAAAAAGGTGCTATGTTCCCTTGGGACCCTTTATACAGCCTTGTAGTATTAAAATGCTTTCCTAAAAAATGTCATGTTTTGTCCATCTTCCATTTTCAGTTTTCCCCTTTTTCTTGAATTTAATCTTTGTTTAAAAGTAATGAAATCAAGTACTAGGACTCAGTTCCTAAACTCTGAAATACCTCTCTCAATCCTCTCCTACTTGTGTTTCCTTTCTCTCTAGTGAGTGTGAAGTGTATAGATTATCACGTGCAAGTTGATGAGTGTCTTTGAAAAACAGAAAAAAAAAGGTCAGGTTCACAGTTTCCCAATGCTCAAACACTGGGCATTCATAGGAGAGGTGATGTCAATTATCTATCCATTGCATGTGCCTTCTAGAACTGAAGGAGTCTGTTGAGCTAGACAGATTTATTTGTTGGAGATGTGTAAACTTGCTCTGCATAGAAGGATCACTATGTCTACTCATTGTGTGAAATCCACCAAAATGTACTGTCACATAAAAGCCTTATACTCTAGAATTGCTCATAAGAGAGGCCATGATGACATGACTTCATGTAATTGCATGTGTTGGGGATGGGGGGCAGTGGGTTGGGTTGAGGACAACTGTAGCCATGAAGTACGTTCACTGGAGGAATAAGGAGAATGTTCCTTCTAAAGGCAGGTGGGGCTATTGAGTAACAGGGATGGGGAACAGGATGAAAAAGAGCACATTTTCTAGAAGTGACAGGACATTACAGAGCTATCCATAAGAGCATGAAGTTGATTGTAGTCTACCAATAAGGAATCAGAAATGTAGGATTCCGCTGTGTAAATAAATGTACCACAGCTTTTTTACCCAGTCATCTACTGGTGGGCACTTGGGCTGCTTCCAAATCCTGGAAAGTAAATAGTGATGCTATGAACATGAGGTGCATATATTCTTTCAAATAGGTGTTGTGGGTTTGTTTCTTCAAACATATTCCCAGAAAGAGAATAGCTGGGTCATAAGGCAGTTCCATTTTTAATTTTTGAGGTATCTCCATACTGCTTTCCATGCACCAGTCTGCATTCCCACCAACAGTTCATGAAGGTTCCCTTTTCTCCACATCCTCACCAGCACTTATTGTTTATTGATTTATTGATGATAGTCATTCTAACAGGTGTGAGATATCTCATTGTGGCTTTAATTTGCCTTTCCCTGATGATTAGCAACATTGAGCAACTTTTCATATGTCTATTAGCCATCTATATTGGCCTAATTGGAGAAGTGTCTATTCAGGTCCTTTGCCCATTTTTTAATTGGATTGTTTGTTTTTCTGGTGTTAGATTGTCTAACCATTTTGATGTACATATGACACTAATACAGACCAATATTGACTGTAAACTGTAATTGAAAAAATTTTTAAGGCTATTAGATTTCATCCATTGCTTCTACAGGGAGTGTCTGACTACCCAGTCTGTCCCTTCTCATCCTGATAGAAGAGCAGGGAAATCCTGATATTATGGAGATGGAACCTGTTTTTGATTCAGAGATCATCTGCTTTCTGAGCCCTGACAAGCACTGAATGAAAAAGCTAATCAACATAATGCATGTTTGTGAACAAAGTCAGACTCTTTTTGTTGGGAAGGGAGGTTGTGGAAGGAAGTATTGAAGAATTCACCTTTTCTGCCAGAGGGGAAGACAGAGTCATGTCATCTCTGGGAAGAACTAGAGTAGGAGCAAGACAGAAAGGGGACAGCAACAGAGAACTCTGGCCTCATATCAGCAGAGGGCCCAGCATTGGAGCACAAATGACAGAGGCAGTGGTGACAAGGTGGTTCTGCAGGGAAGAGAGGTGACAGATGACAGTAAAGGAAAAAAAGCCCCAGGGTTGGGTACTGGGGCACCTGCCAGCAGGCCCTGGGCTGGTGGTGTCAACAGCAACCCTCCAGCAGGAGGTGCCCTAACTGGAAGAGCAAGACACTAACGCAAAGAACGGCATCAGGAGTGGCACAGATGGTGCGGAGAAGTCCCAGTGGGGTAAAACTTAAGGAGGACACAGCCAAGGTATAGCACTGGCTTTGGTGGCATGTGTAGAACTTTCTTACACTGTTTCAGCATTACAGTCAGCCCTCTGTTTTCCTCTTTAAAGTAATTTAAAGAAATAGCCTGGTCTCTTTCCACTTTCCTTTCAGGTCCCTGTCCAAATTCTGGACTTAGGCATTCTGGCATCCAGCTATCCTTGTGATAGTTCCTCTGTACTAGTGTGCAAAAATTGGTAGTTTCCAGCTATCTTAAATAAACTCTTCATTTTAGAATCGTTCTTTTTTTTACTATCTTTGACATTTAGAAGTAGATATTTGATTTATTACCAATGTTATTGGGCTAGTAATCTAATGTGTCAGGGGGTGTCATCAGCTGCAATAAAATTTGAGACATCTGCCACGTGAGTCTTGGTGTCTAGGGATTTTTTATTGCAATTTCAAAGGGAAAAAAAACCCTTTGACCTAGGAAGGGAAGAAAGGTTTATCACATGAATACAGTAAAATTCAGACTACAGAGGAAGAACTGAACAAGCAGGGTCATGAGCCCACATCTCTGAGGACAGGTGGGTAAGTGCTGTAATTCACTGCTCTCCTTGAACAGGAGAAATGTAGGAGCAGATGTTCCCCCAAATGAAAGGGAGTGATACTATGGGAAAACAAGGGAAAGTATGTTGGAGACCAGAACAACACAGGGGACACAGTCCATTCAAATTCAAACTCTTCCTAATGAGTAGACATTTTGCTCTTTAAAACGTGCCTTGCTCTTCTAGCTACCCACCCTGCTGACCTGGACAAAAAGCACAAGGGCCCATCTCTCATAGATGACAATGCTGAATAGTCTCTCTCCTTTTCTTCCCCCTTGGGACTTGTCTTGCCCTCATTCATTTTCCATAAGCACACAGTTCATGAGGCTTTAAAAAAAGAAGAAGAAAAAGAAGAAGTAACTTTGGCCAATGTGACTCAGTTGATTGGAGCATCGTCCCATAGACCAAAATGTCACAGGTTCAATTCCCGATGAGGACACATACCCAGGTTGTGGCTTAGATCACCCATAGGGGTACATAGGAGAAGGCAGCCAGTCCATGTTTCTCTCTCATATTGATCTCTCTCTCTCTCTCCTCCCCTTTCTCCCTCCCTTCCTTCCCCTCTCTCTAAAAGCAATGGAAAAAATGTCCTCAGGTAATGATAAAAAATAAAATATTTTTAAAAATAGTAATTTGGTGTAAAATCAAAATACTGCTCTCAAAAAGAGAATGTAAAGAAGCAATATCTATTTCCTTCAGCTCTCCTTCTAGCTGTCCTCTCACCCAGGACAGCCAGTAGTATTCACCCTGAGGAGGTAGGAAAGAGCTGTCTATTACATCCTCTAGAAGGGAGACGGTTCATACCTCTTCTCAATCTTTTCTTTCCTGGGTATCTCTCTGTTTCTCCTTCTTCAGTAGATCTTCAACATCCACTGTGAATATTTTCTGAGAAAGATGATGCTAGAAAATAAATTGCAAGTTGGATCTAACAGAGCATTCATTTCACTGCCCACTTTTACATTCTAAGAGGGAAGGAGATCAGTCCTCCCCAAATGCTACTATATGTTATCTAAAATGTCAAGTTTTTTAAAAAGGTTTGAAAGTTTTATTTCTTTTTAGAGAGAGGGGAAGGAAAGAGAAAGAGAGGAAGAAAAACATGGATGGGTTGCCTCTCCTGTGCCCCCAAACAGGGACCTGGCCTGCAGCCCAGGCATGTGCCCTGACTGGGAACCGAACCAGCAACCTTTCATTTCACAGGCCGACACTCAGTCCACTGAGTGACACAAGCCAGGGCTACAATATCAAGTTTGAACAAAAAAAAAAAAAATTATGAGATTTATGAGATATATGAGAAACAGGAAGGCTCCCGCTAGCATAGCTCAGTTGGTTGGGCATCATCTTACAGACCAAAAGGTCACAGGTTCAATTCCCAGTCATGACACATCCCTGGGTCGCAGATTTGATCCCCAATCAGGGCATGTATGAAAGGCAAACCAGTTGATGTTTCTCTTTCACATCAATATTTGTCTTCCTTCCTTTCTTTCTCCCTTCCCCTATCTCAAAAGATCAATAACTATGTCCTCAGGTAAAAATAGAAGAAGAAGGAGAAGAAGAGAAACAGGAAGACATGACCCAAACACTAGAAAAGAAGCAACAAAAACTGCTTGTGAGAAAGCCTAAATATCTGACTTAGCATGCAGTTCTTCAAAGCAGTTATTATAAACATGTTCAAAGAACTAAAAAAAGTTCTATCTAAAGAACTAAAGAAAGGCACAATGACAATGTCTCATCAAATGGAGAGGAATATTAAATTAAAAAAATATCTTTAAAGTAACCCAATGGAAATTCTGGTGTTAGAATGTACAATAACAGAAATACAAACTTCCCCAGAAGGGCTAAACAGTAGATATAAGCAGGTGAGAAGAAGCACTGGAGAACTTAAAAATAGATCAATGGAGATTATGCAACCTGAAAATGCAAAGAAAAAAGAATGAAGTGGAATGAACAGAACCTCAGACAAATGTGGGTAGTACTTAAACGCTCAAACATATACTACATGGAGGTGTTAGAAAGGGAAGAGAAGAAAGAGGGGAGCATAAAACTATTGGAAACAATAATTGCTGAAATTTTCACAAACTTGATGAAAACATTAATCTACACATCTAAAAACCTCAAAGAACTCAAAGTAGGATAGATGCAAGGAAACCTATGCCAAAATATATTATAATCAAATGTTGAAAGACAAAGAAAAATCTTGAAAGCAACAATAGAATGAATATCAATTCAATACATGGAAAGAAGCCCCAATGAGATAAACGGCTTACTTCACAGAAAAGAGCAATAGAGGCCAGAGGTCAGTGTGTGGCAGACCCTTCTGCATGGCGTGGGCCCAGCTCCCACTCGGAGATGCACAGGACCCACTCCCACAGATATATTCTCTCATGGGTAATCAGATTTGCAGTATACCTAGGCTGCTTTTGAGGCTTGCTTCTTGCTGAAAAATTCCCTCACCCTGCAAGTGCTAACCTTGCAGGGACCAGTGTAACCGGCTCAACCACTTTTGCCTTTTCATTTGCTAATATCCTTCTTCTGTGATTTGATGAGGGGCATTGGCTCTTTTGTTGTAACTAGCAGTAAGGACCATCTTGTAATGTGAGGATATATAGAATAAAGGCCTGTCATGGCGGAGGCTGTGGCTTTTGCTCCCTTTGAGAGAAAAATCACGTTGTCGTCCTTTTTCCTCCACCGGACTCAATAGTCCGTGTGTATGTTTTATTTCATCCATAATGACGTGGACACTGCTAGCCAGTGTCTGCATCATCAGTGGATGCCATGTTTAAAATAATGATTTTAAAAAGGCAACCAAAATACTATATACAGCAAAATTATTTTGCAAAAATTAAGGCAAAAATTAAGACATTCAATGATAACAAAAACTGAGAGAATTCATTGTTAGCGAATCGGTCTTGTAAAAAAAAACTGAGGGAAGTTCTTCAAACTGAAAAGAAATAATGCCCAACAGTAATTCAAATCCACAGGAAAAAGCAAAGGTGCTGGTAATGGTTATTATATAATTAATCATAAAAATACAGTATAATTGAATAGTTCCTTTATTTCTTCTCCAAAGTGATTTTAAAAGCAATTGTATATACTATATATATGTATGTATGTATGTATGTATGTATATATATAATTTATTGTTGGCCTACAAAATATAGATATGTAACATATTTGAAAAATATTTGTAGGAACAAAGCTGTATGCAAGTAGGAAGTAACACAGATGGTAACTCAAATCCACAGGAAGAAATTAAAAGAATCAGAAATGACAAATAAGAAGGCAAATATTTTTAAAACCCTATAAATATGTATTTACACTTTTCCTTAGTTCATTTAAAAATAAAATACATGAAGTGATAATATCGTCAAGGCATAGTAGGGTTACAGATGTGATGTGCTAGAAAAATAATGGCCAAATGTGGGAGGGGGAATAGAGCTATATTAGGGCAAAGTTTCTCTATGTCATTGGAATTATGTTAGTACAAATCTGATTCTGATATATTAACATATATTTTCTGATAAATTAACCATTTTACTGTAATCCTTAGGGTAAACATTAAGAAATTAACTCAAAATATAGTTTTAAAAACTATTAAAGAAATTACAATGTTACACTAGAAAATATCCACTCTAGGCAAGTATAGACATACAAAAAACAAAGGCAAAATGGTAGACATAAATCAAACTATGTCATTATGAACATTTAATGTGAGTGAATTAAACAAACCAATTAAAAGGCAAAGATTGGCAGAATGAGAAAGAAGACAAGAGGGGACACACATTGAATTCAAACATAATGTAGTTTGAAAGTAAAGAGATAGAAAAACTGTGTCATGCACATTGCAACTCTAAGAAGCCAGATTGGCTGTGCTATTTCTATGAGACAGAGCATCCCTGAGACAAAATAGACTTTAAAACAAAGAAACAATTTACTAGAAAGTAAACAGGGTCATTGTATACTTTTAAAAGACTCAAGTCATCAGGAAGATACAACAATTATAAATATATATGCATTTAACAAGAGATCTCCAAAATACATGAAGCAAACATTGATAGAATTAAAGGGAAAAATATAATTCAGTGATAAGAGTTGAAGACTTCAATACCCTACTTTGAATACTGGATAAAACAACTAACTTAAAGATCAGCAACAGTATAGAAAATGTGGACACACTATAAACTCACTGAACCTAAAAATGACTGTAGAATACTCTACCCAACATCAGAATATTCATTCTTTTTAACCATGTATTCTCCAGAATAGAACATCTGATAGGCTATAAAAGAAGCTGCAAGAAATTTAAAAGGATGGAACTCATACAACATATATTCTCTGACTACAATGGAATAAAATTAGAAATCGATAACAGAAGTAAATGTAGAAAATATATGGATTTTAAACAACACACTCCTAAATAAACATTGAGTTAAAGAAGGAGTCACAAGAGAAAAGGAAAATACTTGGAGACAAATCACAACATACCAAAACTTATAGGATGAAACAGTGTTGCGGACCGTTCAGCCTGGTTTCAGGAGTTGTAACCCTCACCCCATGGTGGGCTGTGTAAGAGCCCAAGGGACCCACTTCATCTGGGTCTGTTCTGTCACAAGGATGTGACCTATTAAGGAGACAAAGCTTATCTCCCTGGCAGGAGTGCTGCTTCTGCCTCTCTGGCCTCATAGCTTGGTTGGCAGTCAATGACGGGTAAGACTCCTCATGGGAGGGGCAACCTAAGCCAGACGCGACCACTTGGAAGGCCTCATGGAAGGACTCGGGGGGTTGCAGCAAAGAGGATGTGATGGACCCTCGCCCCCCGGCTATTCTGACATAGCCCAAGTCCTCATGTCCATCTGGGAGATGTCTCCTGCTTCCTAATTGGCTTAAAGCCTGAAACTGTGGGGGTGAGCGGTGCAGCCCTGTCCTGGCCAGAACGGCTCCTTGGGTGATTGGCATAAGAAAGAATTCCTAAGGTCCTGTGAAACCTGCTTTGCTAAGAGTGCTCTTCCTGAGGTGACAAGTGTCCCAGGAGGAAATGAGCATGTCTCCCAAAGTCTGGCAATCCCCCTTCCTGACAAACACTGGCTCGGATTAAGCCCTCAGATTTCTTTGACATGTTAAACTTGTATTCCGGTGTATTGGAGCCCAATAAAAGCCTAGTGAGGAAGGGGCTCTGGGTCATTCTCCTCTGAGAGTTTGACCCCTTTCCTCCCCAAGCACAAGATGTCTTGGTAGTTTTTACTTTCATCCGTGATGGAGGGATGGGGCTCTGCGGGCGGAGCCCCCCCACATCTGGCGCCCAGGCCAGGGTCCCCAGCAAAACAGTGCTTAAGAGAACATTTAGAGTTGTAGATGCATATTTTTTTTTAGGAAAGAAAGATCCTGATTCAATAGTTTAAGTTTTGATATAAGAAGAAAGAAAATAGAAACAAACCATGCTCAAGGCAAGAAGAAGAAAATAATACTAGTGGAAATAAATGAAGAACGGAAAAACAATACAGAAAATCAACAAAATCAGAAGTTGGTTCTTTGATATTATAAAAAAAATTGACAAACCTTTAGCTATTATGAACAAGAAAAACAAAAGTCTGACATTACTAAAATTAAGAATAAAACAGAGAACATCTCTATACACTTTGCAGAAATAAAAATAATTATAAAAGAATACTGTGAACAATTATGTGTTACCAAATTAGATAACTTAGATGAAGTGGACAAATTCCTAGAAAAACATAAATTACAAAAATTGTCAAGAAGAAACAAGAAAGCAGAATGGACCAATATTGACAAGATTTCATTAATATTTAAACTTCCAACAAAAAGAAGCCTAGACCCAGATGACTTCACTGTTAAATTCTATGACATTCAAAGAGGAGTGAGTAGCAATCTTTCACAAACTTACCCAGAAAATAAGAGGGAGGAAAACTTGCTACTGATTCTGTAAAGCCAGTATCCCACTGACACCAAAATTGAAGATATCCCAAGAAAAGAAAACTAAAGACCAATATTTCTTATGAACATAGATGCAAAAACACTTGACAAAATACTAGCATACCAATCCAGCAACATGTGAAAGAATGATCCCTTATGACCATGTGGGTTTTATCTCAAGAATACAAGATTGCTTTAACATCTGAAAATTAATCAGCGTAATACATGATATTAAAAGAATAAAGAACAGCCCTGGCTGGTGTAGCTCAGTGGATTGAGCGCGGGTCTGCGAACCAGAGGATCGCGGTTCGATTCCCAGTCAGGGCACATGCCTGGGTTGCAGGCCAGTTCCCAGCATGGGACACACGAGAGGCAACCGTACATTGGTATTTCTCTCCCTCTCCCTCTCCCCTACCCCTCTAAAGACAAAAAAAAAAAAAAAAAAAAAGAATAAAGAACAAAAGCCACATTATCATCTCAATAGATACAAAAAAAGCATTTCACAAAACTCAGCAATCTTTTATGATAAAAACACTCAGTAAACTAGGAATAGAACAGAACTGCTTAACCTAATAAAGAACATCTATGGAAAACCCATAACCAGCATAATATTTAATAATAGTGAAGAACTGAATGTTTTTCCCTTAGAATTAGGGACAAGAATGTCTGTTCACCACTTTTATTCAGAATTGTACTTCGATTAGGCAAGAAAATAAAGAAACGGCATCCAGATTAGAAGGGAAGACAGCTGGCGTGGCCGTGTGCCCTGGGAACCCTGAGGAACAACTAGTAGAAGCAACAAGTGCAGCAAGGTTGCAGGATACAAAGTCAATATGAAAAGGTCTGCTGTATTTCTGTAAACTAACAATGAACGATACAAAAATAAAATTTAAAAACAATTTCAAATACAATAGGGTTTAAAAACTGAGAAAAAAGTAACAAAAGAAGTGGAAGACTTATACACTAGAAGCTGCAGGACACGGCTGGAAAAAATTAAAGAATATCTAACCAAGCGGAAAGAAGCCCCATGTTCATGGATCAGAATACTTAATATTGTAGGGTGGCAATACTCCCCACATTGACATACAGATTCAATACAATCCTATCAACGTTCCACCTGGCTTCTTTACAGAAATGGACAAGCTGATCCTAAAATGTATACAGAAATACAATAACCTAGAATAGCCAAACAATCTTGAAAAATAAAGCTGGAGGACTCATGCTTCCTTTCTCTAAAGCTACAGAGGTCAAGGCAGTGTGGTTCTGACATAAAGAGAGACATGTAGATAAATGGAATAGAACTGAGAGTCTAGAAATAAAGCTGTGCATTGACGCTCAATTTATTTTCAACAAGCGTGCCAGGACAATTCAATGGAGAAAGAAAACTCTCTTCAGCAAATGGTGCCAAGACAGCTACATATCTAAAAGCAAAAAATAATGATAATAAAGTAGAACTCTGCCTAAAATCACACAGAAAAATTAACTCAAAATGGGTCATAGACCTAACTGTCAGAACTAAAATCTAAAACTCTTAGAACAAAGCATTAGGAGTGCACTTTCATGACCCTGGATGAAGCAATCGTTTCTTAGCAGATGGAACACCAAAAGCATGAGCAACAAAAGAAAACAATAGATAAATTTAATTTCATCAAAATGAAAAATCTTTGTGTTGCAAAAGACACCATCAAGGAAGTAAGAAGAGAACCCACAAGATGGGAGAAAACATTTGTAAATCACGTGTATGATAAGGGACTTGGGTCCAGAATATATAACAAACCTTTACTACTCAGCAATCAAAAGACAAATCAATTTAAAATGTGTAAAGGTCTGAATAGACATTACTCCAAAGAAGATATAAAAATGGCCAATAAGTATATGAAAAGATGTTCAAAACAAAACAAGACAAAAATTAGCCATTAAACTAATGTAAATCAAAATCCTAAGAGATGCCACTTCACACTCACTAGGATAATTATTATCAAAAACACAGACCATAACAAGTATTGTCCAGAATGTGGAGAAATTGGAAACCTTTTCCATGGCTGATAAAAATGTAAAATGGTATAGGCACTTTGAAAAACAGTTTGGTGGTTTCTCGAAATGTTGAACATAAAATTACCATATGACCAAGCCTTTATATGCCAAGATATAGTAGTCACAAGAAAAATTTAAACATATGTTCACACACATGAAAGCTTATACATGGATGTTCTGTCAGATTTGCTCATAGCCAAAAAGTGGAAACAACCCAAATCCCCATCAACTGATGAGTGAGTAGATAAAAATGTGGTATGCCCACGTAATGAAACATTGTTCAGCAATAAAAAGAAATGAATTATAGATCTGTGCTATATCATGGATGAATCTTGAAAACATTATTCTAAGTGAAATAAGCCAGTTTTAAAATATATATACTAGATGGTTTTATTTATATGAAATGCTCAGAATAGACAAACCTATAGAACAGAAAGTAGGTCAGCGGCCCCCTAGGCCCAAGAGGGATGGAGAGCAGAAGGAGATGGTGAAAGTGAGTATGCATTTTCTTTCTGGGATGATGAAAATGTTCTAGAGTTAAATTGTAGTTGTATTAGTTTGTTATGGTTGCCATAACAAAACACACAGACTGGGTGATTTAAATAACAGAAATTTATTTTCTCATAGTTGTAGAGCCTGGAAGTCCAAGTTCAAGGTATCAGCAGATTTGGTTCCTTCTGAAGCCTCTCCCTCTGGCCTCTGTGTCCTCATGTGTTAGCGTCTGGGGTTGTCGATGCTCTCATTTCTTCTTAGGAGGATATCAGTTATGTTGAGTCATACAAACTCACCTTAATTAGCTTTTAAGGGCCCTATCTCCACATACAGCTGCAGTCTGAGGGACCAGGGTTAGGAGTTCAGTGGAAGAGTTCTGAGGACACACAAGTCAATCCAGAGCAATGGGGATGGCTGCACAGCACTGTGAATACAGTAACAACCTCTGAATTGTGCAACTTAAATGAGTGGATTTTGTGGCAGGGAAACTAGGTCTCAATAAAGCTACTATTAAGAAGGAGAAATGGAAGACTATACTTTCAGGAATCATTTCTATAGTTTGTTAAAAGGAGAAATGGGGGAGGCCTTTAAGATTTTCAAGAAGGTAAGTAAAATGATCCAATCTGGGTTTTACAGAAAAAAAAATTCTGCCAGCCACCTCTAGGATGAAGTTACCAGGAAGCAGGAGGTGACAGGGCCGATAAGGAGATTACTGCAACAGTCCAGATTGGCTGTCCTGGAGCCTCAGGTAGACCCAGGCGCTAACTGAGACAGAAGGCAGGCGGGATTCAGGCGGGAGGGGTTGGGGAGGGTTGTTGGGGATGACCGCGCCTGGCCAGCTACCAGGCTGACTCCCAGCGCTGCACAGACAGTATGGTGGGGCAGGGTTCTGAGCCATTTTGCGGAACCTGAAGACATAGCCCACATCAGTGCCCTAATCCTCCATATTGCTTTGTTGTGAGTTGTGTATACAACTTTGCATTAAATAACATCTTAGGTTTTGTGTCACCTAGAGGGAGCGGCCCATTAAATCATGACCATTCACTAATGTATTCAGCACAGATGATTCTGAAGGATCTGTGGGTCCCTGGTAGGCTCGGAGGGCTGTGACCATCTGCCAACTCTGTGGAGGGGATGGCAAGGATGAGCAATGCAGGGGGTTCATGATGATGGGTCCACCACAGGCTGCGTACAGGTTCCCCAGGAGGGGTGGCTCAGAGGAAGACTAGGAGCAAATGTGGACACGATGCCTTGTGGGCCCAGCACTGTACTGTACTGGGGTTATTGGGGCAACCTTGATTTAACAAGCAAAGAGCTTTTCTCTGTTTGTTTCCTATTGTTTCTTGCTTAAAACTTGATTCTCTACTGTGTTTCACTGCTACAGCAGGAGTCCAGTACAACCAAGTTGACTAAAAAGGTATCTGCATAAGTTAATGCTCACTCTGTGTGCATGTATGTGTATGTGAGTTGGCCTCTTCTCTCTCTCTCTCTCTCTCTCTCTCTCTCTCTCTCTCACACACACACACACACACACACACACACACACATATACACATGCACAATCAGACTGAGAAAACTTGGGAAAGCACTTCTGTCTCTGAGCCCTGAGTCCTCTTATACTGCCCTTTCTCTCCTCCATCAAGAACTCAGCTCTCTGTTCCTCTCCTGCTCCCTCTCACCACCTAGTTTTTTAAAAATTGGATTTGAATTACTTAAAGAGACAATTCAGCCCAGTGGAGTAAAAAGAGCAAGAAGTACAACACTTGAAGATCTCCATTTGTTCCAGCAGCTCTTTCTCCAACCATGTGTATAACCTTGGGGCTCTCTCACTGTCTCTGACCCTCAGCTTCCTCATCTATAGAGTGACCATAACAGCATCACCTGTTTTGTGGGGTTGTTATGATGTTCTAATGAAATCACAGTATGAAAGAACATGCAAGGCTCTAAATAAGAGGAGGTCTTATTTCTTCCTCCAGGGTATTAACAACTGAACTCCTTTATAAACCTGTGGCCTGGGAGTTTAGCCCTGAGCCAGGAGGTGGGAGAATATTTGGGCAGAGGGGTCCCAGAGTGCCCATGTAGGCAAGTGCCTCCCATCTGCCTATGTGGAATATGGCCTACACATGTGTTTTTTAATCCCTAAAACTACTCCAGACCTTCTGGTCAGGTCTCCAGTTGTGCATTGTCATACCATTCTCGCTGAACTGAGAAGTGGAAAATTCTCAGAAAGAGAGTCCTCTCCTCAGCTGTCCAGTTTCAGGTTTGAAAAGCCGAGTGGACCCCAAGGACCGCTGTTTCATCTGTTTTGCACCATCTGGTGGACTGTGCCTGGAGGTACAGCATCGCCCTTCAATGGCCAAGCAGCTGCAGAACCTGCCAGGTGTTGCTCCAGGACAGGGGGCAGGGATGTTAGGCCTGGGTGGCCGGGAGGCAAGTCAGCATCCATGGGGAAAGAGGCTCTAGGGAAAGAAACAGAAAGGAAAAGACTCATCTTTCATGAAGAACTTGTCTTAAGCTACAAGTAACCGAATCAGCCTTGTCCACCCTGACCCCTCAAAAGGCTGGCTGGCCAGTCTTTTATCCATGGCAGCAGGCGCCCTGGCTCTTCTTCCAGAGTGCAAACCTCTTCAGGGCAGGGCTTCATCCTGGCCATCCTTGCACTCTCCCTTCACCTTCCACTCCTGCCTCTACACACACACAGTGCGTGTACACATACTCACAGCCTCCACTCCCACATGGCCTGAGGACAGGACTTTAAATGCTTGCAGTTACACTGAACTGAGCAGGCAACAGTCTCTTCAGCATCAAAGAGCCTTAGATTTTAGAAAAGGCTCTATAACTTCCTGAGGTCGTGCAACCTTGGAATATGGTTTGGTCCTCCTTCCTCCTTTTCCACCCCTTCTCCTGTGAAATGGGGACTCTAACACTCAGTGATGACACGATGAGGTCACAGATGTACATCTAAGCAACGGGTCTTATTCAGAATCTGACTGATCCATCAGCAGACATTTACTGAGGGCATATTCTATGCCAAGTATCGCGCAGCGTGTGCAGAGGAAATAGGAAAGAGGGAGACAGGAAGCAGAGCGTGAAACATGTGCTCATGCCTACAGAGAGGTCACAGGCCCAACCAGGAAACAAGATAGACTCACAAGACACGAGAGCAAGCTAATAACTGGGATAACCAACGGGCCGCTCGGCTCTAACTGCCCTGCAGGATGGTCTGTGAAGAATCACGGAGGAGATGCTCAGGTGTGAGGCACACCCACAATCTAACTGGAAACCTGCACTGAGTGCAGCTCCTCTCAGAGCAGCTGAGGCTTCCTAAGGGGACTTGGTAATACTGGCCCTAAACACATGATGGGTTTCTTCCTGGTCTGTTCCCTGCGTGATTGTTTTCCCCTGTCATCTCTGTATTTTCAAATTCTATCCCTTCTTCCAGCTTTATTTCCCACCCTAGGAAAGTCTTTCCTAATCGCCCCAGGCTCAGTGAGGTCCTCTTCTCTGAATACCTACACTACCTTAATACTGACAAAGCACACAATCGTGATCTCTTTCCTGATATACCCTGTGTGCTCCCCTAGTCTCCTAACAAGATTGTGAGCTCAGTTAGGCAAGAGGGAGGCGGTCTCCTCCAGAGGCCCCTGAGCTGTGTACACATAGGATGGACTCAGGGCAAGCAGATTCCACTCCTATCCTCCAGCAGAGAAGAGAAGCGCCCCCTCCTGGCTGGGGAAGTGGCTGCAGTCAGGCTCCTGGGTGTGACTCAGGAAGTCAGCCAAGGAGAAGGGAAAAAAAAAAAAGGCTGGCCCAGCTATACTAAGGCAAGAGCAGCCCCTTCCAACAGGCTGTCAGTCTGACCTTTCCCCATTAAGACATTTCCCCTCCCACTCAAAGCTGCATGGTTTCCAGACTTCTTTTCCCATTCAAGGCAAGCTCTAAGATCCACTTTAGCTTGTGTTCACCTGGATTCCAACAGAGAGCAGAAACACCTTGGTGTGGTGTGCCTCAGGCTCCAGAAGGCTGTCAGAGACCCAAGGCTGCCAGAGAGTTTCTGTGGAATTCTCTTAAGGATGCTCTCCTAAAGTGTGTTTCACAAAATACTGGTCTTACAGGAATAACAAAAGTAATCGAAGTCAAAGATATTTAGAAACATTAAGTTAAAATAATAGAGACCGAATTTTGTGTTTTGTTTTGTTTTACTTTCCTACAGAAAGTTCCAGAGCCCTTAATGGACATGATAAGTCTCCAGGCAGGGGCTGGAGTGCATTGCTCCAGATGGATTTGGCCAGGAAACGGCTTTCCCAGGAGTGCCTCCCGCAGAACACTTTTGGAAAGGCTATTCGGGGCGTGCCTTTCAATCTTCTTGAAAACTCCCCACAAAGTTTTCAGAACTGCTTCGTCAGTCATTGTCTTTCTTCTAAAAATTATGGCATAGATGAAGATACATGCACATAAAATAAATTTCTCTGAGTACCAAAGAGATTTATGACAGAAAATGCCATCATGGAGAATAAATAGACCAAGAGAAAAATTTAAAAGCATGGAACAGTGACTAGTCTTTCAGTCCTGCCTGAATTTTCTATTGAAAAGGAATGGATCGATAGCTGCGACCAGACTAAAAACAAAACAAAACAAAACAAAAAACCCCACCAAAAATGGCTCAAACCGGAGAAGAAATGAAAATCCCGGAGTCAATTCCTCTAAGCAACGAAGAGATAGCCAACCTATCAGATGCACAGTTCAAAGCACTGGTCATCAAAATGCTCACAGAATTGGTTGATTTTGCTCATAAATTAGATGAGAAAATGCAGGCTACAATACGTGCAATGAAGGAAGACGCATGGGGAACCAATAGAGATGGAAGGAAAACTGGGACTCAAATCAATGGAGTGGACCAGAAGGAAGAAATTAACAACCAAACAGAAAACGAGGAAGAAACGAGAATTCAAAAAAAATGAGGAGAGGCTTAGGAACCTCCGGGACATTGTTAAACGTCCCAACATCCAAATTATAGGGGTCCCAGAAGGGGAAGAAGAGCAACAAGTAGAAAACTTATTTGAACAAATAATAAAGGAGAACTTCCCCAATATGGCAAAGGAAATAGACTACCAGGACGTCCAGGAAGCTCAGAGAGTCCCAAAGAAGTTGGACCCAAGGAGGAACACATAAAGGCACATCGTAATTACATTAGCCAAGATTAAAATGAAGCAGAGAATTCTAGAAGTAGCAAGGGATAAGGGGACAGTCACCTACAAAGGAGTTCCCATCAGACTGTCAGCTGATTTCTCAGAAGAGACCTTACAGGCAAGAAGGGGCTGGAAAGAAATATTTGAAATCTTGAAAAGCAGGGACCTACATCCAAAATTGCTCTTTCCAGCAAAGCTGTCATTTAGAATGGAAGGACAGATAAAGTGCTTCTCAGATAAGGTCAAGTTCAAGGAGTTCATCATCACCAAGCTCTTATTATATGAAATGTTAAAGGGACTTATCTAAGAAAAAGAAGATAAAAAATATGACAGTGAAAAGACAGCAAGCTCACAGCTATTAAGAACCACACCTAAAACAAAAGCAAACTAAGCAAACAGCTAGAACAGGAACAGAACCACAGAAATGGAGATCATATGGAGGGTTAGCAACAGGGGCGTGGGAGTCGGGGGGAAGGTACAGAGAATGAGTAGCATAGATAGTGGGTAGAAAATAGACAGGGGGAGGGCAAGAATAGTATGGGAAATGTAGAAGCTAAAGAACTTATGACACAAGGACATGAACTAAAGGGGGGAATGTGGGTGGGAGAGGGTGTGCAGGGTGGGGGGAATGATGGGGGAGAAACGGGACAACTGTAATAGCATAATCAATAAAATATATTAAAAAAAAAAAAAAAAGAAAAGAAAAGGAATGGATCCTGCAGAATTCCTGCTACTTGGAGAGAACTTTCCAGATGAAATCTTGCCTTTTCTCCAAAAAATTCACAGTTGTACTTCTTCCACTTCCTCTATTGATCACCACTGAGCACAGATCACAGGCTCCCTACACAGCCCAGTGAGCTCCAGTCCTCCTCGAAATCCTTACCCTCAGGCACACTGAGTAGGTGCTTTCAAACTGAAGTCACCAACTGGCTGGAGAAGTGTCCCAAGGGCTTATGATGAGGGCTTTACTCCTCACCTTCCAGTTATTCAAATAGTACTTAATGGAGCTTATTCACGAAAGATGTCCAGTGTGCAGAGACAGGGGAATAGAAAGAGGGATCTACTAAAGTGGGCAAAATAAAAGGATAGGGTTACACAATATCTAAAGTCACTTCCAGTGTGACTCATCAAGATAATTACTATGGCTGAATTTTTAGACCAAAACTATTATCTTCGAAAATAAATGCCTGAGACAAAGTAGTACCAATGGTAAAGAAGGCCAAACCCACTGTCTATCTGTCACTAGGCTCTCTGTCCTTCTGACCTGCTCATATACCTCGCCCAGATGAAATCATACTTTTAAGGAAAGTATTTTGAGGATAAAGAACTTACTGAAGGACAGCCTATGAGCAGGCTGGAAAGTCGTAGAGGAAAAACACACATAGCTGCGCCCTTGGCCCGGAGCCAGCTCTACTTGGCCCCTGCACGTGCTCTTGACTATTCCAGTCTGACTCCCTACTAGGATTTTCAACTGACTACGCAGCAATGTTTAGGGAAAATAGTAATAAAAATATTAAATGAGATAACATGTAAGCCCTCAAACTAAAAGATGTTAGTCATTGTCATTTTAAGTGCACACTTTCAAAAAATTATAATTTCTAAGGCCTGCAACCAAACAAAAGAAAAAATGTAGAAATTGTCTTCGATTTTAGCCACAGGATGACAAAGGCAGCTGTTTATTTATTAGCCACCAGGCAGGCTCTGCTTGCACAGGTCCATGCAGGATGTTGCCCCGGAGAGACAACAGCCAGGACTAGAAATTCTATACAGGCCGTGTCACTGTTCAGTTCCTTAAACTTAAAATACTCAGCCCTAAGATCAGTCTATGTTGTTTAGCAATGTCTATTCAATCAGTCTTTTATTATTTTCCTCCCTGCAGTCGCCATATGCAAATCCAGCCTCACTGCTGCAGTGCCAGCCATTGCCAGGGGCCTACTGCCCTCAGCCTTCCTCAGACCTGCCCAGTGCCACCAAGTCAACTGGCTGAACTTACAACTTGGATCGTCTTCCTCCTGTACTGAAAATCCTGCTCAATCTCCCACTAGATACAGAATTAAACCCAAACTTCTCAGCCGGACACATGCTACACTCTGCAATATAATAATCCAGCTCCCCCTTTCCTTTCACTTCCAGCTATTGACTGGACCCAATCAAAAGCCCGAAGGAGAGGCAGCCCATTCCTGCAGCCTCCTGCAGCCCAGAGCATCTGGAAAGGATAGGAAGGGGATCTAGAGGGGGGAAGAGAGTAACCAAGGCAGCCATGAAGGTAGGTTTTTAAATAAGAAAGTACAGAAATTGCACCCAAGAGTACCTGAAAAAGTAGGAATTAATATTCATATAATCTTGGAGTAGGCTTTCTAAGCATGACCAAAAATGACAGAGCCTGGGCTGGGCCAACAACAAGGCCATTTGTTTCCAGAGCCCATGCCTCATATATGTAAGTATGTAAATAAATACAAATTAAAGAGCTTTCATAGATTAAAAAATCAGTAAGCATATCGTAAAAATCCAAAAATTTCACTTTCAGTAAAAATCAGGCAAATTTAAATATATATAGAACACTATTAAATTGGCAAATTTTTACAATAATCTTTCACCTAGTATTGACCCAGGTATGATTCAATGGGCAGGAGTTTCCAGGGATACAACTTTCTTGGAGTCACAAATATCAAAACCCTTAAATTTTGTGTATGTGTGTATGTATTTTGAGGTTTATTTCATAGCTGTAGGTTTTAATAAACAGTTTAATTAAAGCTATTGTCACAAGATGTATCTGGTAAGTCCATTTCTGGGTTTGAATTATAAGGCTTGTGAAAATAAAACAAAATGCAAATAGTATTCACTCCTAGATATCTATAATCAAAGACCGAATGAATGTATTACTTTTGGTCAAGAGAGAGGTATAGGTAGACACTCTTTGTCTCCTCATTCGACCACAGAGAGAATTACAACTAAGACTCAAAATAAGTAACACCCAGAACTGTCAGAAAATCAGACTGTATGGAAGTCCAACAACCAAGGATTTACAGAAGCCACATTCATCCAGACAGTTTGAAGGAACAGAGTTGCAGAGATGGGCAGAGCGGTAAGGAGATACAGTGTAGCAAGGGGAGACAGCAGCAGTGGAATGGGCAGTCCCACATTCACATGCAGTGGATAAAAATCTGGAGCGATACCTTGGGAGCCAGTGATACCAGCCCTAGGCCAAACCACACAGCCCAGGGTTCCAGTGCTGGGAAGATAAATCCCCGTAACTTCTGGCTGTAAAAATCATTGGGGATTGGGATGACAGAATAAACTGCCAGATTTTTCAGGAAACTCTGTTTAAAGGACCTTCACAGTCTTAACCCACTGACTCTGGGATTCACCACCAACGCAACAGCTGGAAGAGTGCCGTGTTGCATAAGGGGAGTGGGTGAAGTGACTGGAAATGGGGGCAAGTGCAGGTCAAACTTCCAGAAGCCAGGCAGTGGCACTGTCCCCTCTCCAAGCCCTCTTCCCACACAAAACCACAAAGCAGTGAAGCTGGCTGCTGTGACCTGGTGATTACCTCAGGTTCCAGCCCACACAATTTACAGGGGCCTTGTCTACAATAGGTCATGATACTAAGACAGGCAGTCTAAGCAGCTCTATCTAATACACAGAAACAAACACAGGGAGGCTGCCAAATTGAGAAGACAAAGAAATACGGCCAAAATCAAAGAACAGAACAAAACCACATACAAAGAATGAAATGAAATGGAGATAACCAACCTATCAGATGCACATTTCAAAACACTGGTGATCAGGATGCTCAAAGAACTCACTGAGTACAGCAATAACATAAAGGAAGAAATGAAGTTTACACTAGCTGAAATAAAGACAAATCTACAGGGAAGCAACAGTGAAGGGGAGAACACCGGGATTCAGATCAATGATTTGGAACATAAGGAAGAAATAAGCATTCAACCAGAACAGCAAGAAGAAACAAGAATTTAAAAAAAAACAAGGATAGTATAAGAAGCCTCTGGGACATATCTAAATATACCACCATCCAAATCATAAGGATGCCAGAAGAGAAAGAGCAAGAGATTGAAAACTTATTTGAAAAAAAATAATGAAAGAGCCCTGGCTGGTGTAGCTCAGTGGATTGAGCGCAGGCCTGTCAACCAAACAATCGCGGTTCGATTCCCAGTCAGGGCACATGCCTGGGTTGCAGGCCAGTTCCCAGCTAAGGGACACACGAGAGGCAACCACACATTGATACTTCTCTCCCTCTCCCTCTCTCCTACCCTTCCTCTCTAAAGATAAATAAATAAAAAATCTTTAAAAAAAAATAAAATAATGAAAGAAAATTTCCCTAATTTGGTGAAGGAAATAGACATACAAGTCCAGGAAACATAGAGTCCCAAACAAGCTGGACCCAAAGAGGAACACACCAAGACACATCATGATTGAAATGCCAAAGGTTAGAGAGAAACCCTTAAAAGCAGCAAGAGAAAAGCAGAGTTACACCTACCAAGGAGTTCCCATAAGACTGGCAAGAAGTATTCAGTGATGAAAAGCAAGGATCTACAACCTAGATTACGCTACCCAGCAAAGCTATCATTTAGAATGGGAGGGCAGATAAAGTGCTTCCCGGACAAGGTAAAACTAAAGGAGTTCATCATCATTAAGCCATTATTACATGAAATGTTAAAGGGACTTATCTAAGAAAAAGAAGAAGATCAAAACTATAAATATTAAAATGACAACCAATTCACAACCATCGACAACTGGACCTAAAAAAACACTCTAAGCAAACAACCAGAACAGGAACAGAATCATAGATATGAAAATCATTTGGAGGGTTATCAGTTGCAAGGGGGAAGGAGGAGAATGGGGGAAAAGGTACAGGGATTAAGAAGCATAATTGGTAGGTACAAAATAGCCAAGGGGAGTTTAAGAACAGTACAGGAAACAGAGAGGCCAAAGAACTTATGAGTACAACCCATGGACATGAACTAAAGGGGGGATGCTGGAGGGAAGGGGGTACCAGGCAGAAGGAAGTAAAGGGGGAAAAATTTGGACAACTATAATAGCATAATCAATAAAATATATTTTTAAAAGACTATCTTAATTCAGAGACTATCTGGCTTGGATTAAAGATCTTCTATGAATTTGCTAGCAGTGGTGAACACAGTATGCAGTGTACAGATGATGTGTTGTGGAATTGTACACCTGAAACCTGTATAATTTTGTTAACCAGAGTCATTCCAACAAATTCAATAAAAAGGAAAAAAACTTAAATAAGTAAATAAATCCAAGAAAATGCCTATGGGAAGAAAAAACCCTTCAATTTTTTGTACCTTAGACTTTAATCCTAAAGAATAAATTATGAATGTGCACAAAGACTTGACAACAAAGATATTTAGGGGCCCTGGCTGGTGTAGCTCAGTGGATTGAGCGCGGGCCTGCGAACCAGAGGGTCGCGGTTCGATTCCCAGTCAGGGCACATGCCTGGGTTGCAGGCCAGTTCCCAGCGGGGGACACACGAGAGGCAACCATACATTGATATTTCTCTCCCTCTCCCTCTCTCCTACCCTTCCCCTCTAAAGATAAATAAATAAAAAAAAATTAATTCTTTAAAAAAAAAGATATTTAAACACTCGAAGAAGTGTTTAAAATCGCAAAATGTTGGATAGAAGCTAAATATCCCTAAAAAAAGGCTAGTTAAATAAATTGCAACAAAATATTACAAAATATAATGCAGCCATCAAATATGATATTCTAGAAGATTATAACATGAAAAAATATTTAGATTTTTTTGAGACAAAAAGGAATTCAAAGTATCTTGTGAACAGTATAATATTGTTTATGTTAAAATCTGCATTTAAAAAGCCCAAAAGATAATATAAAATGTTATCAGTGGATATATTTGGGTGACAAGACTCAAGTGATTTTTATGTATTTATTTTGTTGCTTATTTGTACTTTTCAAATGCTCTGCATGAAATGCTTTTGTATTAAGAAAAACATAATAAAAGCATCATAAATTAATAGATAATTGTTTCTTTTATATGCAGAGTGATTTTATACACGATCCAGAGCTACTATGTGATGTGCCCCAGGCTGTGTGCTAGATACCTCCATCAGGCACATCCTCCAGTAAGTCAGAACTTATTCCCAAATAAAATGTAAAACAATAATGATAATCTACCATAATTCAAACTAATTTTTCTAAGTGCGAAAAAGAAGCAGTAAGAGATATAAGTGACTTCATCACATCAAGAACAGATTATATGACCCCTTCATTCACCCTTCAGGGCTGCAACCTTTAGACCATGCTGCTTTGTACCAAAATGCCCAATGCCTACAAACCCTTTTGTGAAACTAAGCCACTGAAAGAAAGAACCCTTGTCTAGCAGCTAAAGGCAAGCTTCCAGTTTATTTTCATCCTTCATCTGATTCTCAGTTGGCCAGCTAAGTGAAAAAGGTAACCAGAGACGGGGAGAAGGCCACTGATAAGAATGATAGATAAGTAAATAAAACATTCACAAGAGTCAGTTCTCTGTGTCTCAAATCCATTCGACATGAGTCTCAGTGAATGTGCCTGTTTGAAGAATCAATGTTGCATAAAAATGGGCCATGAGACAAAAAAAAGTGACACAGTGTTGTGGACCGTTCAGCCTGGTTTCAGGAGTTGTAACCCTCACCCCATGGTGGGCTGTGTAAGAGCCCAAGGGACCTACTTCATCTGGGTCTGTTCTGTCACAAGGATGTGACCTATTAAGGAGACAAAGCTTATCTCCCTGGCAGGAGCGCTGCTTCTGCCTTACCCATCTCTGGCCCTATAGCTTGGTTGGCAGTCAATGACGGGTAAGACTCCTCATGGGAGGGGCAACCTAAGCCAGACTCGACCACTTGGAAGGCCTCATAGAAGGACTCAGGGGGTTGCAGCAAGGAGGATGTGATGGACCCTCACCCCCCGGCTATTCTGACATAGCCCAAGTCCTCATGTCCATCTGGGAGATGTCTCCTGCTTCCTAATTGCCTTAAAGCCTGAAACTGTGGGGGTGAGCGGTGCAGCCCTGTCCTGGCCAGAACGGCTCCTTGGGTGATTGGCGTAAGAAAGAATTCCTAAAGTCCTGTGAAACCTGCTTTGCTAAGAGTGCTCTTCCTGAGGTGACAAGTGTCCCAGGAGGAAATGAGCATGTCTCCCAAAGTCTGGCAACCCCCCTTCCTGACAAACACTGGCTCCAATTAAGCCCTCAGATTTCTTTGACATGTTAAACTTGTATTCCGGTGTATTGGAGCCCAATAAAAGCCTAGTGAGGATGGGGCTCTGGGTCATTCTCCTCTGAGAGTTTGACCCCTTTCTTCCCCAAGCACAAGATGTCTTGGTAGTTTTTACTTTCATCCGTGACGGAGGGATGGGGCTCTGCGGGCGGAGCCCCCCCACATCTGGCGCCCAGGCCAGGGTCCCCAGCAACACAGGATGCAGATGTGCATGCCTTAAACATGGAACATGAAATGAGGAGAATGTACCTTTAGGAGGCTTGTTCCTTGCTGGAGGGGTCCTGAGTCCTCCAGTCCCTCGAGAAGACAACATTGTCTTTTGCTGTTTGAAAATACCTACCCCATGACGGGGTGTAGGATACTTGTATTATGTTCCTGTTGTGACTTTCACAAGGCAATCAATTTCCATTTGTTTTACCTTGCCATGTAGTCAACTGTTTCATAGGTAGTAAGCACTGGGGCATGCATATGTGAAATCAATTCCTCTCCAAAATGGAGGCTAAGGCAATGATTTCTTCCTTTCAGTGTTCAGGTGCCATATGCTCCAGTAGAGATCAGCCTCTGTCAAACAATTCAAGGACACAGAGAAGCCCCTCCTTCCTGACCTTATCACCTTAAAAATCCTCCCCTTCTAGCTGATAGTACAGTGGAAAGAACCACACGAACTAAAGTCATTGCATGATGGCTGCATCAAGTTATTTAACCTCTCTTTGCCTCAGTACAAAGAGAGAAGGGAAAGGGGGAGTGTTTTTTAAGTAAAGTTATATAATAGAATCTAGCACAATATCTGACTCAAAATGTATGCCTGTGAGTGTATTCCCTTTGCTTTCTTTCCTTCTAAGGATCACTCCATTCCACCATCAGAGATAAGACAAGTATCCCTATAAGAAGCCCTGATTGGCTTAAGTTCATACTGAGATATGAATCACCAAAAATAGATCCTTCCTTGAAAACTGTTTCTAAAAAGATGAGTGATACAGGTGCCTGCAAGAGATGGAAGACAAAGAGGGAGGAGCTATGGAAGGGCTAGTATGGGGTAGGAAGAGAACAGTTGTGTTGAAAACCTACTCAACACCATCAACTAGCATTAGTTCTAACACCAAAATCGGTTAAAAACACATTCAAGTTCTGGGAACCAGGCATACATAATGAAGTCTGGTGGTTATATAAAATATTCTTAACGTCAAAATCCAAAAGACATTAGAGGACAGGTGTTAGGAGCCCTGGGTCCTTGCCCCAGCCTCCGACCCTGCAGGAGCTGAACACTTGTTAAGGGCAGCAAACAAGGGTCCAAGGGTCCAAATTGCCATCCTGCCACAGATAGTGTGTGACCTTAGATAAACTGCCTAGTCCCATGAGGCCTCATTTCCCCCATCCCTAACGTGGGATAACAATGACTTGCTGATAATTTACTGAACAGATAAATAAGATAATAAATGTTCAACATTTGGCACTATGTCTGGCAGTTTGTCTTCAAAAAATAGGAATCTCTATTAATTACTGTGTTATCCTAGGAAAGCACTTCCTCCCCGAACATCAGTTTCCTCATCTCTAGAGGGAGAGCAGGGAATTGAGAGGTAACCTCTAGGATCCTTGAAGAACTAAAACTGCCCACTCATCAGGTCCAGCCTCCCTCAGGTCAGCTGGACAGGGAGCCGGCTGCTCGAACGCAGGGCCTGCCCTGTGGAACACAGCCTCAGGTCTCACAGCTGCTTCTGTCACACGAGGCAGGAGGACAATGTGCCAAAAGAATCCGTGAGAGAAAAAGATTCAATTCAGGCCCATTTGAAGGCAAGACTTTGTCAAGGTCATTCTGAAAATGAAATGTGACTTCCTCTTTTTTTTTGTTTAAAGTCAAGCAGCAAGAAGGGGGACCACACTGAGCTCAGTCTCCAGGGGATCCTGTAGGATCGCATAACTCTCCAGAATGCCATTTTAACTGATGTAAGTGTGAAGGAGTTGGAACCCCAGGGATTAAATTTCTGCTGAAATACACGTTTTCTGAGAAAAAAAATGAGCTCTTGACCCAGAGAATGCAGAGCCTTTGGAAAACTGTTCAGAGCCTGATATCGAGGGTATCAGATGCCGCTGGTCTTTCAGGGCTCCCCTCTTGTTGTAGGCTCGCATGAGATCACACCTGGCCACACTGGCCTCCGGGCAGAGGAGGGGGAGAGGGACACCTGTCCCAGCTTGTCTCACATATACACACACACACATTCCTAGGCCTGGGAACTTTTTCCCCCACAAAGACATGTTTTATGACTACACTTGTACTTTTATGATAAAACAATCCCACATTCGTCTGAGAGGAAGTGGGGTCTAAGTAGCCTGGGAGACTAGACACCTGGGCTCTGCCAGCCTGGTCCTGTGACAGCGCCACTAACCCACCCACATGTGGCTGGGGCTGGGCTTGTCCACCGCCAGGGAGTTGGAGTGTGTGCCCAGCCAGTCCTCTTTTTGTGAGAGAGTAGGCCACAGTTTGTACTGGCAAGAATTTGCCTCTTGTTCCCATCCCAGGCAACCATATGATATCTTGTCACTATACAATAGTCGGCATTTCCTAGAATTTTATATAAATAGGATCCTATGGTATGTACTCTTTTGAGTCTGGCTTTTCGCCTTCAGCACAGCTATTTTGAGCTTTACTCATGTTGTGTGTATCAGTCGTTGGTTCCTCTTATGGCAGGTGGTGCTCCATTGTATGCACTTACCACAGCTTGCTTGTCCATTCTCCTGCAGATGGATAGGTATTTTGGTTGTTTCCTGCTGGGGCAAAGCTGCTGTGAATATTGGTGTACAAAACGAAAAGAGTACGTGATGCTCAGAAAGAAGGTCTGGTTGCAAAGTCCCGCATGTCATCTCAAGTCTCCAAGCCTTGGTGTTCTCAGTACGAGAAAGTGGATACATGCGTATTTTGCCATGTACATGGAGCACCATGTTTTTGTGCTCATTACACATGGAATTATTATATTCATTATTATGCCCAGGCTGTGTAATTGTTATACCCATGTATAACACACATCCTTATTTTTTTCTTAAAAATCTGGGCAAAAATGTGTGCATTATACATGGCAAAAATAAGGTGCTCCTTCCCAATGCCCTGAAAATTGACACAAAGCATGTGAAGTTCTTTATAAAGTATAAAAACCATGTATCTGTGATATTAATATTCCCCTCAGTAGTTATTCATTCATAATCAAATAACTGTGGGTTAAAGTTGATGGGTAGATTTTTATGAGTGTGTGTGATTGTGTGTGAGTGAGTGTATATTGGAAGACACCCTGCACAGAATTGGGGGGTCAGGAACAAGTGCAATTCAGCACCACCATCCCTGAAGCAGTCACCATCCATGTGGGGCAAAAATAGTAAAACACCTAGAAAGATGAACAAATCTAGACACCAGATACAAGGTAAGAAGATGACCAGGGAGGCACAGTGATCAGTGACCTGGAGACTTAGACCAGAAAGAGGGATGAAAGTGTGAACTGGAACATTTGGGAAGGCTTCATGACAGATATGAGGGTCACTGGGGCTTTGAGGAAGGCAGGAAGGACATGGTGGGCAGTGCATAACGACCAAAGACCTGCCCACACCCTATGTCCTAAGAGTATAAGGTGAAGCCAGTAGGAACCCCGGGAGCACTCTCATCTGAATCCTTCTCACTGCAATAGCCCAAGTATTTAGTAAACTTCCCACCGTATCCTTTCTCATCAGAACAGGCCTGTATCATGTTGATGCTATGCCTAATGGTTCAGTCCTGACTGAGCAGGACAGAGATGTGCTCTCCCATCTTTCCGAGGGAGAAGGATGCTCAGAGAGCCTCAGCAGTTGACCACAGCAGGAGCCTCCAAAGGCCAAAGTGAGGGGGAGGCAGAAAAGAGAAGAACCAGTTGGAAATTTGTGTAAAGAGCAGATGGACTCCCAGATCTTCTCCCCCAGTCTGTGCAGCCAGGTGTTTCTTTCTCCCACCCTGGCAGACATGATGGGAGACTTACTCTCTAAATGGGTTCAACAAAGGAGACCTGGAACCAGGAATAGTAGGCACAGCTGTGGACAGCAGTGAGACACTGCACAGAACATTGGGCACTGGAGACAAGTCTGAGAAAAGGAACGGTGGGCAGCTCGCCTCCACCTTGCCCTAGTTCACTCTCTGAAGAGTGGCAACCGGGCTCACAGGCCCCAGGCTGGAGACCAAGGCTCTCATCACTGGGGAAACTGACAAGCTCAAGCAAGGAAAGCAAAAACACCTAAACATATTGATGTTCCATTAATTTATCTGCCCATAAATTATCCTGATTCTTACTCAAGTACCCTATAGTGAGATCCATTGATCAAGGAGCACTGCCCGCACACACGCTTCTATTCCATTTAGCCTGGGAGGATGGCTTCAGGGCATCTGAGATTTGAGGAAAGCCTGTAACATGAAAGACAGACAAAGAAAGGGAATAAATGTAGAAGAAACAATGTTAAACATATTTAATGGAGCATATGAGCTATAAGAAAGAATGAAACCAGATCGAGATCTATGAAACAAGAATAGAATGCTATTTAAGGAAGAATGTGATTCAAAAAGAGGTCTTGAAAATTTCAAAATATGCTTGCAGAAATTTAAAAAACTAAAAGAATAGAAATTGAAGTTAAGAAATACAAGGGAAGAATATAAGAAAATTAGACAATCACTCCAAGAGGTAAATGATGAATACAGTAGGAATCCTGGAGAAAGAAATAAAATAGAGAGGTTAAAATTACCAATGTACTAGTGGAAGAAAATTCCCTTAAATTTCTCTTAAAAACTGAAGAGTTTCCAGATCTAAAGGACCCACCAATGCCTAATTCAATCTCTGAGAGAAAAAGCTTCCCACAGCAACTCAGGTGAAATTACATAATGCCCAGCTTACAGAGAAAGATTCAGAAACTTCTAGCAACACTAGGAGCTGGAAGATAACCGTGCCATTCAGCAAACAATCACCGCTCAGCCCCAGTTCACCCAGCCTGGCCTCTGCCAGCCATGTTTCTCCTTTGCTAGACAACTTCCCAGTAGAATCTGTCAATAGGTGGCACAGAGGGAAGGCAGAAGTCCAAAGACCGGACAAGAACGTGGTCTCTCCTGTTGCCCTCTATTCCTATCAGTGTCAGCTCTGTAACAGCCCTCGGCCTGTCTCAGCAGTTGGTCACCCTCCAGGCTTTGGGTATTTTACTTTCCGGGAACTCCAGAACCAACCTCACACTACTCTTCAGATGTTGCAGCACGAGTTGGCCACTCCTCCCCTCTGAGCTCTGGCTCTTAGAACCATGAGGTTCCTTCCCCACATCTCTGGATCTTAATCATTCCAACCTTCTCCCTGTGTTGCCCTTAGCGTGCTAGCTGCTTTCTGCAGTTATCTTCATGTTGCCTTAGTGTTCCCCTTCCATGTCTTCCATTCTCCAGCACCCACTTCACCTTCCTTATGTTTTTTTTTTTTTTTTAATTTATTATTTATTTATCTTTTAGAGGGGAAGAGTAGGAGAGAAGGAGAGGGAGAGAAACATCAATGTACGGTTGCCTCCTGTGTGTCCCCAACTGGGAACTGGCTCCTTATGTTAAATTATCTCTTTAAAATAAAGTGGTTTCTGTTTTCTGACTGAAGCCTAACCGACATAGGACTTAGTGCCAGGAGTGATCCAGGTAACAAGTCTTCAGAGAATTCTGAGATTTGTTTGGTACAATATTGATTCTATGCCCAAATTATCCATCAAAGATGAAGGTGGAATAAAGACACTTTCAGAAATAAAGGTTCTCCAAAATGTGAACTCTCGTGCACCCAGAAAACTACTGCACGAGTTTACCAAGGCAGGGGAGAAAACCATGAAGAGAGGAGACGTGGGGTCTGGGAGAAGGTGACTCCAACACAGGCAAGGGATCAAGGAAAGTTGGGGACAATGCTGGGGAGAGGTCTTGGGATGACAACTGTGCCACAGAAGAGAGCGGCCAGTCTAGACTGGAGCAGGAGGAGAGAGGCTTCAGGAGAGAGGATCCACTTGACCAAAAAAGGAGAATGATAGATTCCATGACACACTTCTCTATATTGAGAGGTGTTTTATGATCCTGTTGGAAAGACTGAGGCTGACTTGGTGAAGAACATCTAGAAAACTAATAAAATGCACAAATAAAAATATTTACCCCAAAGAAGTCACCTATTGTAGAAGATAGAAAATGCTATCAGCGTATACTACATTGTTCAGCTGTGAACACTGTTAACATAATTACAAGAATGCCAACACAAAATACTAATTGTAACAAAAGCATCCAATAAACCCACCATGGATGCAGGGCATAATGAAGGCTGAATAATGCTCCCCCAAGATATCGGGCTCTAATCCCTGAAACCTGTGTTACCTCATTTGAATAAGGAAAGGGTCGTTGCTGATGTGATTAAATTAGAAGTTTCAGAGATGAGGATATTACCCTGAATTACCAGATGGGCCTTAAACGTAATCACATGAATCCTTATAAAAGGGAGACAGATTAGACAGTCACCTGCGGAGCAGACAGCACAATATGAAGACAGAAGTGGTGATCCAGGGAATGTGACCACAAGCCAAGGAATGCCACAGCCACCAAAGCTGAAAGACAAGGAATGCATTCTCCTCGACAGCCCTTGGAGGGAGGCAGCCCTGGCAGCACCTTGATTTGGGCCCAGCATTATGGACTTTGGACTTCAGGCCTCCAGAGCTATGAGAGAATTTTTTTCTATTGTTTTAAGCCACTAAGTTTGCAGAAATTTCTCACAGAAGCCACAGGAAACTAATACAGGGATGTATGTGAGAAAGTAGATGAACTAGAGAAAAGTCCATATTTTCAATTGTATGAACAAATAGATTTTGTCTAAAATTAAAAAATCAGGGATTCCAAAATGACTGCAGAGTAGATGGAAGTTACACTCACCTCCTTCTGGGACCAAACTGGAACTACAACTAAAATATAGAAAAATCAACCTGAATAACCAACTGAAGGCTAGCTGAACTGAAATATTATAACCAAGGAATTACAAAAGAAATCACTTAGACATTGGTAAGAGGGCCGGTACACAAAAAGGGCTGGCCCCCACACAAAGGTATGGTGGCTGTAAAACTCCCTCCCCCCAGAAGTGTGGGGTCTCAACCCCACACAGGGATCCCCAACTCAGACCAACAGAGATGGCAAGAGAAGCCTGCATAGCATTTGGTGGTGAAAATCAGTGGGGATTCAGTCCAGCTGGGAGACTCAGACAACACCTTCTCAGGGATGAGCACTGCTATTGTCACATCACCAGCCTGGGGAATACAGCCCTGTCCCCAGCTGCAGACAAGGCCACTGTGATGCCAGGTTTAGCCCTGTGCAGAGGGGTCTGCTGACTGCATCCAGCAGTGACTTTGGGGGCCCTCTTTTTCTGGGGAAGCTTTTGGTGAGACTCAAACAGTGACTATGGTGTGTGGCTTCGGAAAGAGGGCTGGTCTCCCCAACCTCAAGCATGCAGACAACGCCCCTCCCCCAACTTGTTGAGTCACTTGGCTGGCCCCATCTTGCTGAGTTCAGCCACGCAAAGGGACCACAGCACTGCTCAGAGTGGGGACTTGCCCCTAGGGAAGCTTTTGTCTGTGAACCAGATAGGCGGGTGCTGGTGTGTATCTGAATTGTTGAGGGGGAGATCTGGGTAACTTCTATATCCCTTGTGAACTCAACCCATGCCATGAAAAGGTAAGAAGTGCCACCCCTCTCCTATAGGCTTATGGACACCACACCTAATGGGAGACTCTTTGGATCGCCTATGGATACCCAGATCCTGGATACCCAGACCCACTGGGCTCAGTTCGACAAGGGAAAGGGAAATGACTCAAAGCTGGGACAGAGCGTGAATCCCTTACACACTATTGCCTGGGACTGGGACAAAGTGCTTAGACCCCACTTGCAGGCTGGGACAGCATCGGCCCCAAGGGGAGACTCTCTTGATCTATCCCCCTGAGCCTGGTGGCCCCACCCAGCTGAAACTGCTCCTGCAGAGGGGACAGCTGGCCATACACAACCTGAATCTGTGGCATGTCCCTCTGAGGGGAACTAGAGTTAGAGACTCTGGCAGAGACTAAGTGGTCTGGCTCTGGAATAGGGGCCACTTTGCCCTCATTCAGTTCCTGACCACGTGATCTTCAAGTAGAGGACTCCCAACCTCAGTTGCCTCACCCTACCAAGTTTACAACCTGTGGAAGGGTCTGTAGCCCACTCTACAGCTTTTCTTCACAAGGCTCTGGAGAAAAGCCAGGCAACCTCAAGGGGAGACAGAATATCTGACAGATAGAAGTGGACTTCAGGGAGCTTCAGCTTTTTTACAGGTCTGCCCCCACTCTAAGTGGGAGGAAACTAACCCTTATACTGAGATGGGCCCCTCCCATGCACACAAAGGCCCAGCAGATACAGCAACAAACAATGAGTAGCATGGTATTACAGACAGGTAGCTTGAGGTGATTTATACACAACATCTGACACCGACCCATACTTGAACCCAGCCCAAGCAGACTCAGAACCAACACAACCAGGGGTGGCTTCATACCACACCAGAGCTAGACCCAATTAGATGAAAAAGCAGCACACCCAAAGGGGGATTCCAGCCGGCACCAAACACTGCTAAGCACAACTCTGCCTCAGAGGGCAGCCCCTGCATAGTGTCTCATACACAGTGATCAGGGTTTATCCTTATCATCAGCCAGCCTGATTATATTAATTCTACCCACAATAGGGCCACAAGCATTCAAGACTCAACTACAACAGAAGGGTGCATATAACCCACAAGAAGCATTCCTGGAACACTGAGCTCAAGTGATCTGGAAGATTCTACCACTAAGCCAAACAAGACACCTTCATCAAAAAGTCATCATAACAAGTTTGGGAGTCATAGCAGACTTACATAATACACAGAGACAAGATGGGGAGACAAAGAAATATGCCCCAAATGAAAGAATAAGAAAATCCCCAGGGAAAAAATGAAATACAAGCAACCAAAATACTAGATGCAGAGTTTAAAACAATGGTTATAAGGCTGCTCAAGGACCTTAGGGGAAGAAAGGATGATCTCAGTGAGAACTTAAAGAAACAGTAAGCATTAAAAAAGGCCATAGAAACCATAAAAAAGAACCAGTTAGAAATGAAGAATACAATATCTGAAATAAAAATACATTCGAAGGCAGGAACAGCAGATAGAATGAAGCAGAAAAATCAAACAAGCAATTTAAAAGATAAGATAACAGTAATCACTGAAGCAGAACATCAAAAAAAGAGAGAAAGAGAATTTTAAAAATGAGGAAAGCCTAAGGGACCTCTGGAACAATAGCAAGCATAAGAACATCCACACCATAGGGGTACCAGAAGAGTGAGCAAGGAATAGAGAAACTGTTTGAAGAAAAAATGGCTGAAAACTTTCTTAACCTCATAAAGGAAAAATTCACACAAGTTCAGGAAGCACAGAGAGTCCCAATAAAGACATTCCTAAAGAGGCACACACTAAGACACAACATAATTAAAATGCCAAAGGTTAAAGACAAAGAGAGAATCTTAAAAGCAGCAAGAGAAAAGCAATTAGTTACCTACAAAGAGTGCCCATAAGGCTGTCAGCTGATTTCTCAACAGAAACACTTCAGGCCAGATAGGATTGGCATGAAATATTCAAAATGATCAAAAGCAAGGATCAACAACCAAGACAACTTCATTTAGCAAGGTTATCATTTAAAATTGAAGGCAAAGTAAAGAGCTTCCCAGACCTGCTCCCCCCCCAAAAAAAAGCCCTAAAGAAGTTAATTACTACCAAATCAGTATTGCAAGAAATGTTAACAGGTATGCTTAAGAAGAAAAAAGAGAAAAGAAATTGAGAGAGACATGACATAGGAATAAAGAATAAATGGCAATGGAATAATCTCAATAATCACATTAAATGTAAATGGATTAAATGATGCAAATCAGAAGACATAGGGTAGCTGAATAGATAAGAAAACATGACCCAAATATATGCTGTCTGCAAAAGACACACCTCAGAACAAAAAAATACACAGAGACTGAAAATGAGAGACAGAAAAAAATATTCCATGCAAATGGAATTTTTAAAAAAAAAATCTGGGGTAGCAATATTTATATTTGACAAAATAGACTTCAAAACAAAGGCAAGAGACAAAGATCACTACATAATACTAAAGGGATCAATCCAATAAGAGAAACATATAACCCTTGTAAACATATATGCACCCAACATAAAAGAACCTAAATATATAAAGAAAATCTTTGTGGACTTGAGGAAAGAGACCAATAGCAATACAGTCACAATAACGGATTTTATCACCCTTCTGTCATCAATGAATAGATATTCCAGACAAAAAAAAAATCAACAAGGCAACAGTGACCTCAAATGACTCCCTGGATCAGATAGATTTAATTGATATGTATAGAACATTTCATCCCAAAACAGCAAAATACACCTCCTTCTCAACTGCACATGGAACTGTCTGAAAGATATACTATATGTTAGGTCACAAAATAAGTCTTAACAAATTCAAAAAGATTGAAATCATATCAAGCATCTGCTCTGAACACAGTAGTATGAAACTAGAACATTGAAACACATAAAAGCTAAATAGCATGCTATTAAACAATGAATGGGTTAACAATGAGCTCAAGAAATAAATCAAAAATTACCTGGAAACAAATGAAAATGAACACACAACAACCCAGAATTTATGGGACACAGCAAAAGCAGTCCTGAGAGGGAAGTTCATAGCATCACAGCCCTACCGCAAGAAGCAAGTAAAATCTTATAATAACAATGTAATCCTACACCTAAAAGAACTAGAAAAAGAACAACAAACAAAGCCCAAAGTAGAAGGAAGATAATAATAGAGATCAGAGCAGAAATAAATGGAGTCTAAAAATATAATACAAAAGGTCAATGAAACCAAGAACTGGTTCTTTGAAAAGATAATTGAAAAGCCATTAACCAGACTCACCAAGAAAAAAGAGAGAGTGATGACCCAAATAAATAAAATCAGAAATAAAACAGGAGAAGTAACAGCTGACACCACAGAAATACAACGGGTTGTAAGAAGATACTATGAACAACTATGTACCAACAAATTAGACAACCTGGATAAAATGGATAAATTCCTGGAAACATACATTCCTCCAAAACAGAATCAGGAAGAATCAGAATACTAGAATAGACTGATTACAA
Organism: Glossophaga mutica; assembly: GCA_039655065.1. Taxonomy (NCBI): domain Eukaryota; kingdom Metazoa; phylum Chordata; class Mammalia; order Chiroptera; family Phyllostomidae; genus Glossophaga; species Glossophaga mutica. Next base: position 62,023,558 of record CM077311.1, read on the forward strand.
GTGATAAAATCAAAGCAGTAATCAAAAAAACTCCCAGCAAACAGAAGTCCAGGATCAGAGGGCTTTACAGGTGAATTCTACCAAATATTCAAAAAAAAAAAAAAAAAAACCTAACATCTATCCTTCTTAGACTATTCCAAAAATTTCAAAAGGAGAGAAGCCTCCCAAGATGTTTTTACAAGCCAGCTAATGGAAAATCCAGATAATGGAACAGAACACAGAGCCCAGAAATAAACCTGTACCTTTATGGTCAATTAATATTTGACAAAAATGGCAGGAGCATACAATGTAGTAGAGAGTCTCTTCAATAAATGGTGCTGGGAAAATTTGACAGGTACATGCAAAAATTTGAAACTAGACCACCCGTTTATACCATACACAAGAATAAATCAAAATGGATAAAGACTTAAATATAAGTCACAAAACCAAAAAATCCTAGAAGAAAACATAAGCAGTAAAATCTCGGACATCTCTCATAGCAATGTTTTCGCTGATATGTCTCCTCAGAAAAGAAAATTATAAGCCCTGACTGGTGTGGTTTAGTGGGTTGGGCATTTTCATGCAAACCGAAAGTCTGCTGGTTCGATTCCCAGTCAGGGTACATGCCTGGGTTGCAGGCCGGGTCCCCAGTTGCGGGGTGTGTGGGCAACCCATTAATGTTTCTCTTCCTCATTGATGTTTTTCTCTCTCTCTTTCTCCCTCCCTTCCTGTCTCTCTAACTATAAGTAAATAAAAAAATTTAAAGGAAAAAATAATCAAGTGGAACTACATCAAACTAAAAAGCTCTTTGCACAGAGAGGAAACCATCAACAAAATAAAAAAATGAACTCGCTGAATGGGAAAACATATTTGCCAATAATGCATCTTATAAGGGGTTAATATCCAAAAATATAAATAACTTATAAAACTTAACACCATGAAGATTACTCATTAAAAAATGGGCAAAAGACCTGAATAGACACTCCTCCAAAGAGGACATACAGATGGCCAACAGACATGAAAAAATGCTCAATGTCATTAATCATCAGAGAAATGCAAATTAAAACCACAATGAGATATTACCTCACACCTGTCAGAATGGCTGTCATCAATAAATCAGCAAACAACAAATGTTGGCAAGGATGTGGAGAAAATGGAAATCCTCACGCACTGTTGGTAGGAATGCAGACTGGTGCAACCACTGTGGAAAATAGAATGGAGTGTCTTCAAAAAATTAAAAATGGAACTACCTTTTGATCTAGTGACCCCACTTCTGGGGAAATATGCTAAGATTCCCAAAATACTCATTCAAAAGAATATATGCACCTCTATGTTTATTGCAGTGTTATTTACAATAGCCAAGACATGGAAGCAACCCAAGTGCCCATCAGTAGATGAGTGGATAAAGAAGCAGTAGTACATTTACACAATGGAATACTACAACACCATAAAAAGGAAGGAAATCTTACCTTTTGTGACAGCATGCATGGACCTGGAGATTATTATGCTAAGTGAAGTAAGCCAGTCAGAGAAAGACAAATACTATATTATCTCACTTATATGTGCAATCTAAGGAACATGATAAACTGATGAACAAAATCAAAACAGAGGCATAGACACATGGGACAGACTAACAGTTGTCAGAGGAGAGGCGGTTGGGAAGAGTGAATGAACAAAGGTGAATGGATTAGCCAAAGAACATGTAACACATAGACACAGATGACCATGTGGGGATAGCCAGAGGGAAGAGGGGTGGAGGTAGGTGGAGGTGGGAAAAGGGGATAAATGGGAATGGAGAGAGACTTTGTTTGGGGCGATAGGTACATGATGCAGTGTGCAGACAATGTTTTGTCAAGTTGTACACTTGAAACCTTTATGATTTTGTGAATGATTGTCACCCCAATAAATTCAACTAATAGGAGGAAGGAAGGAAGGAAGGAAGGAAGGAAGGAAGGAAGGAAGAAAGGAAGGAAGGTAGGAAGGAAGGAAGGAAGGAAAAGGAAGAAAAGAAAAGAAAGTAAGTCAGAAAATGCTAATAAATCAAGAGGTAGACATCCTAAAAAAGAGTTACTAGAATTGATCTGGGACTGGAAATCAAAGACAGAGAAGGCTATTGTTTGTTGGATGATTTACAGTACTAACTGACCTTATAAATTATATAAAGCTTATATTAATTTTTAATTTAAAAAACTTAAAGGGAGGAAACTTGATAAGCAAATCCCATTTTAAAGAAATCTTTTGTACATCCTTATTTCTGGGCAGAGTAGGAAGAATACAAATAAGGGAGTGGAAGAAAAAGTCACTTCTTCTGGCTTCTCTATGTGCCAGGCTCTGTGGATGGCATCATCACCTCCATTCCTCACAATGACCTGTGAGGCATGTATGAGTTTTAAAGAGCGAACACTGAGTCTTGGGAAGAAAAAGTAACTTTCCTCACTATCCCACTGCTTCATCTGTGTGCCCCCAAAGCCTTTGCATAGCTCTGTAGTCTTGCCTACCCTCAAGAAGTGAGAGGTGGCCACCCAGAGATCTCAGGCTTGGGAACCTAACTGAGGAGGAGACTCTTTCTGCCTGAGAGAAAAAAAAAAATTTAAGGGTTCATAGAGGTTGTGGCTCTTAAGTTTCATACAGACTGAGAGGGTATTGATTTCTTTGAGTTTTTACCTTTTGGTTGTGTAAGAGTCTCTTAAATGCTAAGACCAACATGCCAGGTGAATATTATTTTCATGATCCCTGTTTTACAAAAGAGAATGCTAAGGCTTTGAGCAATCAAGCCACTCATCTTAGTAAAAGCAGGTTTTGAAATCAGATCTTCAGCTACCACTTCCTCTGCTTCTTCCATCTCACTCAGTACTAATAAACACTTGCTGAACTGCACTTCACTGAAAATGAACTTGGACTCAATGTCTGCTCTATGGGTAGGAGGGAAGGAGTCTAGGTCAATGCTGATAGCAGAAGGAAATGAGGTGGAAAAACAAATGGGGTTCCAGAGAATTCACAGTCAGGTGATGAAGGTTGGCTATATTACCATTGCTTCTCACTCACCCAAGCCCTTATGAAATCTGGAGCCACAAACTGACCAAAAAAAGGCAATAGGCATTTCAAGGCAAGTGCAGCTGGGAGCAGGACAGTCTGGCTATAGGCACTGAACCAAAGCCAAGAGAAAACAGAAAAAGCCTTCATCAGACAATCCACCCATTGAAACCCGAGCTGCCAAACCAGGGAGGGCTCTTTCTCGCTCTCCTGTTCCAATTAACAGCTATACTCCCAGCAACCAACATGCTGAATCACCCTCCAGTGCCCCACTGAGGGCTTGTGAGGCCATGTGCTCATCTGTCCTCTGCTACCCTGGAGCTGTGTTACTGTCACAGGAGCTGATTTGCTCCCAAACTGGAACATTGTTATTCTACTGTACAGAAGTCAGCAGAGTTCTTGAAGGAACTGCAAACCATCTGTTAACCCTTTCCTACCTCCTCTCCCTTAACTGTCATCAGAAAATAGCTCTGTGTATCTAAGAAGGACGTTTTGGTCACAGCCCCTGAAGCCTCCATCACCAATACAAGTAGGTACTCAGAGTACGTCAGTTGTCCAGCTGGTATGATATCAGGTACAGCCAAATCTGAGAAGACAAACTTGATGTCTAAAACCCTAGCTCCACCACTTACTACCTGGGCATCCTTGTAAAAAGCCCTTGTAAAAGACTCTGTGAGTCTAGTACACAACCTGTCAAACAGTCAAATCACAATGGCCCTGCCAGTAAATAAATGCATAAGGAGATCACACTAAGTGCTTGACCACATCCGTGGTGCTCACTAGCTACTTGTTCTTCCTTTCTTGATTCATTTTCCTATTCAGATTATGCATCATCATTTCCTTTCTTTTACGTGTGCAAAAGTTTCCGGGAGTGGGAGGAATGAAATCTGTTAAACTCCTGGGTATAAGTGATCAACAGCTCACTTTTCTCCTTGATCAGAATATGACATATCTGGAGGTGGTTGGATGAACTTGAAAATACCTGCCAAACTAAATGTGTGTAACTTTAATGACACCCGGATATCAGAACCTGTGGAGGAGAGATGTAGAAAAAGAGATAGAAAATCAAACTAAGGATCTGGGAAAGGATAAATACAGGCTTTATCATCTCCATAACTTTGCCTGGATACACCTACCAGCAACACACACACACACACACACACACACACACAATTCTAGAGTAAGTAGTGAAAAGTTGGTTAATTCAATGGAGAGATTCACTGATTTTTTTATTTTAAAAAATGAAGAGTTGGCCCTGGCTGGTATGGCTCAGTGGTTTGAGTGACAGCTTGCAAACCAAAGGGTCGCCAGTTCGATTCCCAGTCAGGGCACATGCCTGGGTTGCAGGCCAGGTTCCCAGTTTGGAGCAGCATGAGAGGCAACCACATGTTGATGTTTCTCTCCCTTTCTCCCTCCCTTCCCCTGTCTCTCAAAATAAATTTTAAAAATCTTTTTTTAAAAACAGAATTATTACTTTGCAGCTAACATTTATTGAGATCATACCGAATGCAAACACAGGGCTGTCTTAAATCCTTACTACTAGACTATTGTAATAACCATTTCAGAAATGAAGAGACTCAGGTATATATACAGAGAAACATGTCTACTTAGGATATTTTAAAGTATACAATACATAGTTAGCTATAGGCACTATGCCATATGGTAGATCTCTAGAGCTTATTCATCTTATTAACTAAAAATTTATCCCCTTTAATTAATACCTCCCCATTTTCTCCTTCCTCCAGCCCCTAGCAACCATCATTCTACTAGATCTTATTTTAATGTTGACTTGAAACTCCAGGAGATTCCTGGGTGAGATCTGAAACTAGCCTCTCTACCTAGAGGGCAACTGAGGCACACAAGAAAGAGATGGACCACTTCAGATTTCTATGTGACAGGCTTAATAAGCAAGGGGACATCTGACAAGACTTGTCTTGGACAGCCACAGGCCTGTAGATCATTGCCCTTGCCTGTCAGAATCTTAAGTTTATAGAGAGGCCTTAATTGGGCTCATGCACATGTACTGCTTAGGTGGTCTCAGCAGCACTTTATGCTCTCAAGGCTACACAGTCTTGGTATGACACCCAGTGTGAGAATGGTGGGCAGAATGCGTGTTCCAAGGACGGGGGATGAGGAGCCTCCCACTGCCCTGGTCAAGCTGGAGGGTCAACCACAGTCACATCCTCTTGATGACCTCCTCCAATACTGAAGTGTTCTGATCACAAAAAATTAATAATAGTAACAAAGTAGACAGGAAGAAACTTTTGGAAGTGATGGATATGTTTATGGCATGGATTGCGGTGATTTCATTAATGTATACTTATCTCCAACCTCATCAAGTTATACACATTAAGTATGTTTAGTTTTGTATGTCAATTATATCTTAATAAAGTGGTACAAAGAAGAAAGAAAGAAAAAATGTCCAAGGTCATGGAGTTTGTATACAACAGAGCCCAAAATTCAAACCCAGATTCTGTGATTCCAAAGCAGCAATTTAAATTACCTCTGTACTTCAATTCTGAATTTAGAACAATTGCATATCAAGAGGTGTGCTGGAAAAAGTCATAATTTAAAGCAACAAACATTCCCAGGCAAACCTGCCTGAGACTCTTGTTAGAAAAGGGAATGTTCTAGAAACAAAGGAAGAATAAAAGAGGACCATACAGCACCATCAAGATACATTTTCTTTGCCACACTTGAGGAAGGTTTCCTTCATTCTCACACAGGAGATTGGTGTGAGAATGCGGTGTGATACAGCTACATCACATCATTTGTGGTTGAATCTGTATCTGTGGTTTAATGCTATGTGAACTGTATATTTGATGTAATCAATCTCAATAAACCCTTTTATGATAAGGTCATCATAAAGCCACAAGTTAAAAAACCAAAGCGTTCAGGTATTGCTAAGGACATTATTACAGAACAACAGCACCGTAAAGGAAGCAATGTACCTAACAGGGACTCCTGTTGAAATTCCACTGCACTGAGCCTGCAGACAGGTGAACCTCCTCGCTTTTCCACTTGCTGAATGCTCATCACAGAAACACAGCTAATAAATAGCCCACACTTCTTACTTTGAGGACACATTATTTCTCTGCTCTATAAAATACCAGGTTTCATGTCCCACTCATCTGCTTCGAGCCATGTTCCCAAATAGATGTGGTTCGAGGGGTGAGCATACATAGGTCAAAACATGACCACTGCCCCACTGGCCTGGGCCGAGGCGTTGTCCTCCACAACAGAGTGTTGGTGGACGTGCACTAAAAACCATGTCTGGGAAACAGTCTGCCCTGCTAGAAGAAATTCTTCCCATCAAACATGTGGAACAAATACTAATATCTACACAAACAAAGCACGAGCCCTCCATGGAGAGCGGGTCCAGGGAAATGTAAAAGAGTCATCCCACAGTAATGAAAGAGTGAGCAAGTGACTCAGAGGAGTCAGTTAAAAAGGACCTGGTAGTGCAAGTGAAGCCTGATTAATTGCGCATATTAGTTATTAATCCTTTTCCTCATTAAGGAGAGTTATCAAAATGTTGACGATGAAAGAAGAGAATTGGACAGAAATGAAACAAATTTTTTTAGCCACTTATAGTTAAAAGTTTCCTACTTGAAAAGGAACAGAATTCCAGTCTATTGTTAGTACATACCACCATGTGTCACCCAATTATGGGATGTATTCCGAGAAATGCTCCCTTAGGCAATTCTGTCGTTGTGTGAACATCACAAATACACTTACACAAACCTGGATGGTGTAGCCTACTACACACCTAGTAGCAATAGTCTATTGCTTCTGGGCTACAGACCTGAACAGCTTGTTCCTGTGCTGATTACTGTAGGTAACTCTAAGGCGTTACACTACTACATCACAAGGTGATAGAAATTTTTTATCTGTAATCCATGGGGCCACCATCATATACGCAGACCATCATTGACTGAAACATTATTATGCAGCACATGATATATGCTGTTGTGCTTGGGTTACTGTCTACCAGAGTATTTACAGTTCTAATTCTGTAGGGTGGTTTAACTCATCTGAATTAATCATACTGCTTCCTTTAAAGTCTCCCAAATGAAAGTGCTAATTGTAAGCATTGATGTAGATATGCAGATACAGATATAGCTATAGATATAGCTGACATGGAAATAGAGAGGTAGATCATAGATACAATATGGATATGGTATAGATGTACAGATGGAGATGGAGAGAGACAGAGAGAGAGAATGTCTGACTTACCTCCCCAAGGAAAACTTCACAGCCCAGAGGTAAACCTAGGAAGCAGAGCACCCTGTGCACTACTGACTGACAAGGTTTATTGGGGTCGGTGTTTGCTCTCAGTCTCACAGGCACACATACAAAGCACTGTCACCCACCAGAGAACTACGGGAAAAAATGGAGGTCTGTAACACAGAGCATTCCGTAGATCTCACCACAGTCCTTCCTTACCCCTTACTGTCCACCTCAAAACACATAAATTCTCAGTGAAACACACCACAAATCTACTCTTGGACTCAGATTGTTGAGCAACTCTAGATTACTTTTCTCCATCTAGTGTTAAACCCGTATCACTCTCCCTTACAAGCCCCCGAGAACATGTCTAAATTAAACTGTTTCATCATTAAAAGTATTTCATGGAAGTCTTGCAGAATCTATTCTCACCTTATGTAGGCTGTTTGCTAAGCTCATGGAGAAAGAACAGGTATCCAGTAAATGATAATCCTGGGAAGCCCAGTTAAGTATAAAAACCTTTAGATGGGTTCCATACAGCTCGCTTATTATTACAACTCCAACCCAAATTTACATGGCAAAGAGAGCATAATAATTTATTTATTCCCTCATCACAGTATATTAATAAAAGTAGCTTAAATGCCAAATAGAAAAAATAATTTGGTGAATACATACAAAATGCAAAGGTGTTAGAACCACGTGCCAGAGAACACCGGTTCTGAGAACGGCCTGAAGCAGTGCAGCCACAGAACACTGTTTGTCTGTTTGTTCATCACAGCGTCCCTCATCTCCACGACTAACCTTCAACCCAATAATCTTCCATGGAACTCCTATGAAATGACCAATACTGCAGCCTGAAATACTGATTGTAAGACTATGCAGCAGCACAGATGGATGTCTGCTAGTGCTGCCATGAAAAAATGTCACAGAATGGATGGCTTAAACGACAGACATTTGTTTCCTCACAGTTCTGAGGCTGGAAGTCCAAAGTTGTCTTGGTTTTCGGTGCAGCCTGTCTACTGGTTTGTAGACGGCCACCTTTTCACTGTGTTCTCACCTGGCCTTCCTTCCTCACCTGCTTATGCTTGAGAGAGAAATCTCTGGTGTCATTGCCTCTTCTACAAGGACATCAGTCCTATTATCAGGGCTCTACCCTTATAACATCATTTAACTATTATCATGTCCTTGAAAGCCTCATCTCCAAATACAGTCTCATTGAGGCATAAGGCTTCAACATATGAATTTGGGGAAAGCACAATTCAGGACATGACAAATTATATCCTTCTTTCTTAACATTAACTATGTGTGATATTGTGATTTATAATAAATATATATTTGGTTATTTTCCACAGTTCCTGGTTCATGGATCTCAAACCCCTTGGTATTTCCTGAGTGATAAAAGCAATGGGAGCATTTTCTGTTACAATATTTTGCTGTTGTCCTCAGTTCCTGAAATAGCCTCAGACCATAAATGTGAAATGAGTATCTCGATATTCATAACAAGCCCCTTTCCACCACATCTGAGTTTATGTTCACTCTTGAAAATTCCTAAAGGTTGGGGGAGGTGGTTGCCAGGGGAACCAACCAGGAATAGAGGGCTAGCAGTCCCAGTCCCACCCTCTGATTTCCAGGCAGATTAGAGGGGCTGGTGGTTGAATTGATCACCGATGGCCCATAAATCATGCCTCCAAAGTGAGCCTCTGTGAAAACCCAACAAGAGGGCTTTAGAGGTCCCTCAGGTCAGGGAACCAGAGCCCTTGCACAAGACACCATGCTGAACCCCAAACTCCAGGAGGACAGAAGCTCCTTTGTTCAGAACTTCACTCTGTTATTTCCTCATTTGTCCATTGACTTGTATTCTTCAATGTCCTTTGTAATAAACTGGCAATGTAATGAGTAAGTGGGTTTTCTGAGTTCTGTGTGCTGCTCTCACAAATCAATTGGGCCTGAGGAAAGGTTGTGGTCAGAAGTATAGTTGACAACCTGCGCTGGTGATTGGCATCTGAAGGGGACAGAACTGTGGGATTGGGACCTCAACCTGTGGGACCGGATGCTATCTCCAAGTAGACAGTGTCAGAATTGATTTGAAATGTAGGACACTCAGCTGGTATCAGAGAACTTCTTGGTGGTATGGGGGAAAATCCACACACATCAAAATTGTGACTAGAATCTTACTATGTTATTAGTTACATTAACTACATTGTTTAGTTACATTAACTACATTTATATGTTTAAAGAAAACCCTACCGACTTAACATTCTATATACAGAAAATTATCCTCCAAAATAAAGGAGAAATTAGAACATTTTTAGACAAAGAAAATTGAGGAAATTAATTGCTAGCAGACCTTCCCTGCAGCAAGTATTAAAAGGAATAGCAATTCCACTTCTAGGAACATATTAGAAGAAACACATGCACCCCTATGTTCATTGCAGCATCATTTACAATAGCCAAAATTGGGAAGCAACCCAAGTGCCCATCAACAAATGAGTGGATAGAAAAACTGTGATACATACTCTTCAACTGGAATACTATTCAGCTGTGAAAAAGAAGGAACGCTTACCTTACCATCCATGCATGCAACGGCATGGATGGACCTGGAAAATATTATGATAAGTGAAATAAGCCAGTCAGAGTAAGGCAATTACCATATGATTTCACTTATGTGTGGATTCTAATGAACAAAATAAATAAACAAAATCAAAACAGATTTATAGACACAAAAAACAGACAGCTGTTAGAGGGGAGAGGGGTTGAGGGCTGGGTAAAAAAGGTGAAGGGATTAATTAAGAGAAAAACTCACAGGCACAGACAATAGTGTAGTGATTACCAGAGGGAAAGGGGGGATGGGGGAAGGTAGAAGAGGGTAAAGGGGCATAACAGTGAGAAAAATAGACTTGACTTTGGGTGGTGAACACACAATACAATATACAGATGCTGTGCTATAAAACTGTACACCTGAAACCTATATCATTTTATTAAGCAATGTCACCCCAAAAATTCAATTTTAAAACTTTTTAAAGAAAAAGAAATAAATAAGAGGAGTTCTCCTTCACATCAGTGTTATCAGAGAAATGCATATTAAAACAACAATGAGCTTTTTAACTACACCCATCGGAATTACCAAAGTCTGAAACACTGACAATATCAAATGATGGCAAGAACGGAGCACTAAGAATTCTCATTCATTGATGGTAGGACTGCAAAATGGTATAGGCACTTTGGAAAACAGTTTCACAGTTTCTTACAAAACTAAATATACATTTACCATGTAATCTAGAAATCACATTCCTTAGTATTTTTCCAAAGAAGTTGAAAAATTATCTCCACACAAAACTTGCACACAGATGTTTATAGCAGTTTTATCCATAATTGCCAAAACTTGGAAGCGACCGGGATGTCCTTCCGTAGATGAATGGATGAACTGTGGTCCATCCAGACAGACAATAGACTATTATTCATGCTAAAAAGAAATGAGCTCTTCAGCCATGAAAAGACATGGAGAAAACTGAAGTGCACATTAACATGTGAAACAATCTGAAAAGTTTATATACTGTATGATTTCAACTATATGACATTCTGAAAAAGCAAAACTACGGAGACGCTAAAAATGTCATTTGCCAAGGACTGGGGACCAAACAAAAGAATGAATAGGCAAAGCACAGAGAATTTTGAGAGCAGAGAAACTTCTCTATAATATGAGTACAAGTCATTACACATTTGTCCAAACCACAGAACATACAACATCAAGAGTGAATCCTAGTATAAACTACGAACTTTACGTGATTACAGTGTGTCAGGGTAGGCTCATGTATTATAATAAATAGTAACTCTGGTGGGGGATGTTGGTAACGGGGGAGGCTGTGCCTGTGTGAGGACACAGGGTATATGGGAAATTTCTCTGTCCTCTCCTCTCAATCTTCCTGCACACCTAAACCTGCTCTTTAAAAAAGTCTTAAAAAAGAAGTTATTCAGGGGGAAGGAAAATAAAACAGGTCAGAAACTAAGATCTACCTAACTAAAGAGGTGTTGGCAAAGGAATCAGTGAGGAGTCCTACCCTGAAACGAGCACTTGCTCAGCACCACGAAACCTTGTCTCCACACCAGAGCACAGCCATGCTGGACATCAGGCTCAGGTGCAGTGCTTTCCAAGAATGTGTAAAAGCTCAGCCCTTACTGTAGGTGCTTTCAACAGAGGTTTTATTGTCTCAACCCTTTTTGAGGTAATTATATTGCAGATAATATAATGTAATCGATATCCATTTCCAGGGAAACCAGAAACAGAAAGAATCATCAAAAAAAGAAAAATGAGTAAACAAGAGAAGCTGAACGGAAACTATTGGATAAACCAATCATGTGTGACATCATATAACAATTACATGCTCAGAATTAAAAGCAAAAATCTGTGGGAAAAAAAACTGAAGAAAGGCCAGAGAGATTGACTTCTCCAAGGTCACACAGCTGGCAAATGACAAAATTGATGTTCAAATCCAGATCTTACTTTACATTGCTGTAAATTACATATAAATTACGAGAATCTGGATTTTTCCCAAGTACACAATTAATCAGGAGACTTTTTGTAATGTACAAGAACTACACAACAGAATGGTACTTTTGTGACCTTAAGGAATTTTTGCAGCTTCCCAAAGGATCTAATTCACATCCAGGAAAAGCTAGTTAAAAAAATAAATAAAAATTAAAAAAAAAAAAAAACAGGACTCAGTCTGCGACAGTTGTTTCAAGCTGCTGTTCATTGAATTACAATAAGGAGTCCACTTGCCAGCATGTTTCTTTCTACAAAAGCAGAAACCAAACTGGGGCTTTTTCACGGAGTCAGGTTCCTCACTCCTGGAATGGCTAAGTAAGCAGTAACAGCCTCAGAAAGCAGCTACCATCCCCCTGGGCATCCTCACTCTGATGAATCAGAACAGCTGGATCGCACCAGCTGGAAGACATCCCTCCCTCCTCTGAACTGCCTTGTGCTTAATGTCTATACAATTCATCTGATACCACACGTATCTGCTATTACATTGGTGGCAAGATTTTAAGTGCATTATTCTTATGTGAATTCTAAGTTATTTGAGGACGAGGACCTACACATTATCTTCCAAAGCACCCAGCAGTTTACAGGGTGCCCAGCAGAGGCTCCACCAATGTTGGGTGAATGATTGTCTGCTGATGAAAGGAAAGTTGTCCCTATAGTCCAGGGTGAAATTAGGCTACAGATGGTAGTTCAGAGGCATCTTAATGCACAGTAATAAGGAGGGGAGGCTCAGGTTACAAGCACCAGAAGGAAAGCACATGCATGAAGAGGTCATCTGTTCCTCTGACATGGCCACCTTCCAAAACTAGAGTAACCAGACTAGTTATCCAGGTGTAAATATAAAAATTGAATTAGTACTCATCTGCAGAAGTCCACTTTTGCTTTTTTATAGATGAGCCTATACGTATGGCTAGACTCATAGTTTTGCTTGAATTTGTCTGGTATTAGCACCAACTAATGATCAAAGATGTTTTATTGTATGTGAGTGTTTACCAGCAAACAAAAGTGACACTGAAATATCCACAGTCCTGAATAATTTTTAAATGTTTCATATTTTATCCTGGACCAACCATTAATATTTGCAGTGACAGTGCAATGACAATGATGGCTAAAACCACTGATGACTTAAAATAAATCAAGACAGTGGTACCAGCCCTGGTCTGGTGGCTCACTTGGTTGGAGCACCATCCTGTACTCCAAAAGGATGCAGGTTCGATTCCTGGTCAGGACACATACTTAGGTTGAGAGTTCAATCCCTGATCAGGGCATGAACAGAAGGCAACCGATAGATGTTTCTCTCTCTCTCCCTCTCTCTAAAATCAATAAACATGTTTTTGGATGAAGATTAAAAATGTGGAACCAAATGCTACTCGTAGTCATATTCTTCAACCCTCATATACTTATAAGGGGACAAAAATGCCAGTTTCTCTTCAGAATATCCTTGGTGAAGCAGGAGAAACAAAGTAGTAATGTTATTAAATTTTGACCTCATATTGCATGTCTTTAGCATATTCAGGGAGACAAAATGGGGCAGATACAAAAAGCACTTCCAGCACAAGCTGAGGTACAACAGTTGTCTCAAGGAAAAGTACCTGTGTGATCTTCTGAACTTGTGCTGAGCTATCTATGTGGTTCATGGAGCACCATTTTTATTTGAAAAAAAAAAAAAATGACTAGCCATTATGCTAAGCTTGTTTAGATATGAGTAGCTGGCAAACATTTTCTTGAAAATAAACAAAGTGAGCTTGTTATTTAGAGAGAAACCATCACCAGTATTTGGTGCCAATGGTAAAATTTGAACTTTTAAGAAAAATAAGAATATTAGAAAGCTTGTTAGTTCTCTAATATTAGAGACATTTCTGCTGAGGTTAGTGGTTAATAAATGTGATTTTCTTTTTAATGAAGGAAATCAACAATTGGAAAATTTGCATGATTTGGTGAACCCATGTCTTCTGAATAACCAATGCAGAAGAGATATAGTTTCATGTATAAAGATTATTAATGTCAACATAGACCAATAGATTTTAATTTCACAGAGCACAAAAAGTTTATTTATAAGGCTTCACATTCCATTTTTGCATTAAGTGTAAGGAACTACCACTTGTTAAGCTTTGGTGAAGTATCAAGGAACAGTAACAGTTATCTAAAACAACTAGTAAAACACTCCCTTTTTCAACATCATATCTGTGTGGAGCTCCTACCAAGTCTACTTTAAGAAAATAGTGTACTGCAGCAGATTGAATGCAAGAGCGGGCATGAGATTGCCACTGTCTTCTGAGCAACAAAGGAAAGAGATTTGCAAAAAGAAAACAAAAAGCCACTCTACACATTCATTTTTTAAAAATATAGTCCTTTTATTAAAATGTGTTAAGATGACATAAGCTAATAAATATTTTGAATTTTTCTTTATTTTAATTTCTGCCTTAGTAAATACCAATAATTATATCCTGAATAAACAAAACTATTTAGGGTTACTCAAAACTTTTTATACAGTAAGAAATCAAAAAGTTTAAGAACTACTACTCTTAGCTAACAAGAATCAAAAGTGTATTTTAAACAGTGTGCATCCTGATCTTAAAGCTTACCAATGGAAGAGAAAGAAGAGAGAAAAAAAATCACCTCCTTTGACCTCCCCCACAATTCTCAACAAGTAAGACAGAACCATTAGTTGGGACAATTAGAAATATTTGCATATATACTGTGTGCTGGGTGATAACATTCAATTTGGTAATTTCCTGACATTTTCCTGACTGGTTAACTGGTGTGGTTGTATACAGAATTCTCATTTTCCTGGGAGCTATACGCTGAAGCATTTGGAAGCGAAGTGTCCTGATGTTTGCAGAGCATTTATGAATGGTATGAATGGTTTGAATGGTTCAGCACAAAGGCGGTGTGTTCCCAGCGAGAACATGATATGAAGATAGTGTGGCAAGATGATAGCCTTGGAGAAATCGAGGTGGGGAATGTGTAGCATTCAGTACAGTTTTCAAAACATTATAGTGGGTTTTTCGAAATTTCTGTGAATTTCAAATTTCTCTGACAACAACAAAAATTTACTTTAGAAAAGCGGTTTGCCACGCCACACTCGGGTTTGTCATGACCTCCCTGGCCTCCTCCTGCACAGCCGGGACCCCTTTGCCACAGGCTGGCTGGACTTAGGGAGGACACTCAGAGGCAGGCGACGTCAGCACACACCCCCAGCCTCACGCCTCCCAGGACATTCTGCTCTAACTTCCATAAAAGGTACGTGCAACGGGGACCCCCCAAAACAAATTTATTTATAAAAAATTGTGTATTTATTCTTACACGTTTAAATTTCAGTCACCTTCAAAGTACTCTCCATTTGACGCAATACACCTGTGAAGACATTTTCTCCACTGCACCAAATGGTTTTTGAACTTTCAATTTTGATGCCTTTTAGTGCTTCTGCTGTTTTTGGTTTCACCTCTTCCACATTGGCAAAATGTTTCCCTTTGAGGACTTTCTTCAACCCAGGAAACAAACAATAAAAAAGTTGCTTGGGGAGACACCAGGTGAATAAGGAGGGTGGGGCACTGGGGTAATGCCGTTTATGGTCAAAACTGATGAATACTCAGTGCAGTGTGGGCAGGCACACTCCTAAATCGCCCATCATTAAATGGGCAAATGCATTGAAAGAGTCTTCAAAAACAATTCACTGAAGCCAAGCCCAGCCTCTCACAACAATGCCAGCTGCTACACTGATACAGATGGGTCCTAGAACACTCATCTATTGGGAAAAGCCTGTACCACAAGGGGCCCACCATCAAGAAGATAATTCTGGTTTGGGGGGATACCCCCTCATACATCCATTGCATCCTTATAAAGCCTCCAACTCAGTCTTTCACGTGTACAGGGTATTTTGCAATAAAACACTATTCACTAGAGTACCCAAGTCTTGGTTTTCCCAAGCAATTCATGTGGAACCTCCAGAAATCATTTTTGCAACATTTCTCTCCCAATGCTTCTGCTGATACAATTTTTCCTCAGTTTACTTTCCTGGTATGGTAAGGTCAAGCTAAATCTGTGCAGGAAAACTGAAGCCCCACAGGGCCCTCATTTATATCAGACCAGATTGTTCCAGGACCTGCAAGGGATGGGAGAATTTGTACTGATCCCAGAAAATGTCCATGAAATCACTCTCACGATTAAATCCCTTCTTAAATTTATTTTCCTTGCCATTTCTATCTTTTCTGTTAGACAAGGCTACAGCCATTCAAATTAGCCAGGGATCCAATTAATAGAAGCTTCTGTTCATTTCTTTCATTGAACAGACTGGTGAGGAGTGTTCTAGAAAATGTTTTGTTAGTTCTCTGGGTTACACAGCATTTTCTAGAATCAGGTGAATATTTATTAATAAGTTTAGGATTTGGATGGTTGTGAATGCTTCACATTTTAAGTACGTATGGGGATTATTTAATTATGTAATGGGATTAAGAAATATTTTATTTTAGCCCTGCCCAATGTGGCTCAGTTGGTTGGGCATCATACTGCAATGCAAAAGGTCACCAGTTCGATCCCCATTCGTGGCAGGTGCCTGGGTAGGGTGAGTGTGAGAGGCAACAAACTGATGCTTCTCTCTCACATCAGTGTTTTGCTCCTTCTCTTGCTCCCTCCCTTACAAATTAATTAATTAATTAATTCTTCCTCTAAAAATAAATAAGTAAAATCTTTTTAAAAAAGAGAAGAAATACTTTATTTTAGGTATTTATTCCTGTTATTTTAATATGATTTTGTCAATGTCATAACCTTTTGTAAAGTATACAAGCACTTTCATGTCCAAGACTGGCTGTATTTTCCTCTTCCAGCTTTATATCGAACCCTACACAAGACCCATCCCCACATTTGGCAGAGTCCACCACAGAAGGCAAACAGGACAGGTGGGGTCATCTCCAGGTGAAGGAGACATTCAGCTGATTCACTACAGTCCAGGGATTCTCCGCCATGAGGGCCACCCCACGCACTGTAGGGTGGTTAACAGCATCCTCAGTTTCTAACCACTTGATGCGTGAAGATTCTATGACTTTCAACAACTTGAAAAATTTTAGTGTAGACTACTCTGAGTTTAAAGCCCTCGGAATCAGATGCCTGGATTGAACCGTGAGGCTTTGTTGTTTTAGTGTGTTGACTGATAGAGATTCACACACACGCACGCACGCACACGCACGCACACACACACACACCTGTCCGGGGAGCTAATAGAGCCATAAAGCAACCAGGAATTAAATAACAGGATAGGCCCACAACAGAAAATGCTTGCCAAACCGGGGTAGGGGTGAGATCTTTTGTGTGTTTTTCTTTCTGACACCAGGGCAGGGGAGAAGCGTGAGACAGTAGCAAGAGCACAGTGAGGTGGATTTATGCAGTCGCATGGAGAGCTCTGCCTCCAAACCTGGTGCAGAGGGGTCGCTGCGCTCCCGGCACCTGTGGGTGTGTGCCCTGGTTCCGAGCCTGGTAGCAGGAAGCCTGTCACCTCATCAGGCAGCGTGAGCACCAAGGTCCTGTCCCAGCTGTGTGACCTGAACATGGAGGTCACTGCTCTGGGTCTTCTGTAAGACACCAGCATCTCC
Source organism: Glossophaga mutica (assembly GCA_039655065.1). Taxonomy (NCBI): domain Eukaryota; kingdom Metazoa; phylum Chordata; class Mammalia; order Chiroptera; family Phyllostomidae; genus Glossophaga; species Glossophaga mutica. The sequence continues at coordinate 62,040,928 of CM077311.1, forward strand.
TCCACCTAGTTTCACCTGCGAGCAATGATTAAGGGTGGGGTCCCAGTACACTTCCATGGGGTGAGGAGCAGTTCTGGCAACAGAGCAGAGGATCCCCCCACAATTTCACTGCCCATAAAATTAGAGTTGCCCTGGGCAGGTGGCTCGGTGGTTCGTTGGAGCATCATCCTGTGCACCGAAATATTGTGGGTTTGATTCCTAGTCAGGACATATACCTAGGTTTCTGGTTCAATCCCTGATCAGGGCATTGACAGGAGGCAACCAATCAATGCCTGTTTCTCTCTCTCTCTCCCTCTCTCTCTTCCCATCTGCCTCTCTCTCAAAACAATGAAAAAATGTCCTCAGGTGAGAATTTAAACAACAACAAAAAAAAAAAACAAAAAACAGACCTGATTGGTCTTTGTTATGGTGTGACTAAGAAGACAGAAGTCACTCTCCTGCCCCAAACATATCTGTACTCCATTCCTAAGAGCTTACCATTTGCTAGCTCTTCTTGTAAGACCATCCACTAAATGCTATGCTCTGAGAGAGATTACAAAACGAAGTCATTCACAACTTAGAGTGCATGAGGATATCTGACTCCCGGAGACACCCTGTGCATCCCAGCCCTGATCATCAGTGAAAGGGAGTGTGGAAGGCAGGGAGCTAGGGCTGGAGACAGGCTGGCCTGGAATTCACCCTGTATTTAGAACAGAAGAGGAGGTGGGGTCTTCACTGCACTGACCAGTGCCCCATCACAACGCTAAGGTCCTTTCCTAAGCATGCAGTGTATTTTTGTGGACAAGGGAGGGGAGAAAAGCACCACTGCCTTGAGAACTTGAAGATGGGCACCCTACCTACACCAGCTGCATGGCTCATCAAGCTTCAGACCTTGAGCATGTTGCCGCACCTCTGGGATGAAGTTCCTTCATCTTTAAAATGAGCTTGTAAGTTTATGTAAAACCTCGAGTCCTTTCAGGCTTGAATGTTGGACAACATTTGTGTCCTGATTCTCTGAACCCACCCCCCCCCAAGGACAGTGGGGGTTTCCCTTTCTCCAGCAGTGTTGGTCTCTCTCCACAACAGGGGGAAGCTCCTGGACAGTAAGGGCCTTGCTCTATCCCTTTGTTTCCTGGGAGCCTGGCCTAGCAGAGATTATGTATGCAATCAATGACTGCTGAAAAGACAAAGTATAAAGCTCTGCGCTGGTATAAGATGTTATTTTTACCCTTTCGCCCTAAATAGCCAGGGGCTGCCCTTGCCAAGGTCTTTCAAAGATAGTGTGGGAAACTCCAGAACTGAAAATCCAACCCTTGCAAAACCTGTTTTGTTGTTTCTTTTATAAAAGAACATATTGCTTTTATTTTTTTCAAACCAAGAATGAAATAAAAGCTCTTTCTTGAGGCCCCAACTAGAATTCAGAGTAAAGGGAATTAAACTGGTTTGGGATGTCCCAAAATCAAACCATCAAACCAAGCTACATCAGTGATGAGGGAGGGGCTTAGCCCAGAATCAGTTATCCCTTCCCCACGTGGGCCTGGACCACACCCATCCCTGGGCTTTCTGGCCCAGAGTTCTCATGAGGCTTTTGTGGCTCAGACTGCACCATAAACAATTGGTAAGGAAATCTGCCCTTCAGGTAAATGGTATTTGAGTTTATGCAAAGCCAGGAGCTTTGGGCCCTGGTCCAGAGAAGGCTGAGCTGAAAGCTATCAACCTTCTTTGGTTCACCCATCATCAACCAGACTCTGCCATGCAGCTGGTTTTAAACAATCCAGGGAATTTGTACAAGGTCATTTCCCAGGTAAAAGGAAAACAGCCAGGTGACTGACCAGCAGTGAACAAGAGCCATAATTAACAATAGCAGAGTCTTCAAGCATGAAGGTTTGGATGGAGTTCAGATAATCACTCAATGGTTGAAAGACATTCTCAAAACGTTGTGGGTTCCAAATTTAGACCACTATTTGGCTGAGAACAAGTTGAATGAAGCAAGCTTCCTTGGATGAAAGCCACAGTTCCTATTCCAGGTTGGATCCTAAGACAGGCAAAAGATTAAAACAAAAAAGATAAATATTAGCAGGTAGGATTGAATGGCTGGGCTGAACTAAAGTTTGAATTGATAAATGAAAAGACAGATGGAGAGAGGACTGACAGACAGGCAGCTAGACTCAGGTGTAATGGAGAGATAGATGTCCTCGGTTGTGTGGCAAGAAGCCATTCTGGAGTATTCTACGTTATGACAATGAGTTAACCTAGCAGGAAGAGGCATTTGAATTAAGAAGCTCTGCCATGGTTAAAAAAAAAGATAGATGATAGACAGATGAGAGAGAGAGAGAAAGAGAAAGACAGAGAGACAGAGTTAAGAGAAAGAGAAAGAGATCATTCCGACAGGCACCACTTCCCCCAAAGCGAAGCCACAGGCCTGTCAGAGGCAGAGGGAGCAATCTGGCTGATGGAGGTCAGTTGTAGTTCAAGACCCAGCTGTTGATCACACGCTTCCTAATTCTGATGCTCACGCAGTTTGTCCAGAGCAGTGGCTCCCCAAAGGGGTGGAACCTGCTCACCATCTACAGAATGTGCCTGGCAATCCAACGTTGGGGGAAATGCTTATTATAGCTGCACTTTTTCCTATTAACAAGAAGACTGTAAAATTGTTATTAATAATCTCTCATTTTATAGTATTTTATAATGGAACAAATTTTCTATAGGCTTTCTTGACCCAGCCGCCTTAAGAAGCAAGCAGAGAAGGTTTTTGTTGATGGCTGGTTGTTCAGCAGGTATTTCCCATCTAAAAGGCAAAAAGACGGAGTTCTATGGAAAGTAAGTGCCTTGAGTGGATCACACAGCCAATGGGGCTAGAGCCCGGGTCCCCCATCCCAGAGGTCTGTTCCTTTATCCATCACACTGTGCCTATGGCATTGGTGCCCACAGAGCCCACGAAGGCAGCTCTTGGCGATGTCTGACCTGGAAGCCATGTACAGGAAGAGTCAAAGCAGGTATATGTGTATTTTATTTTCCTATAAGCCATTAGTCTGGATCGAACCACTTCTTTTGCTGTGAAATTGGGGCTTCTTTTCCAGTGATTTCCTCAGGACTAACACAATGACATCTCATTGCAAGTATAAAGAAAGAGACATATTCCGCCCTCATCTTCTGAATCAACTCATGTCTGATAAGTGTCAACTATATGTCAGGTAATAATAGGTACCTTTTGTCATTGATCCCTGCGATGACCTCAAAATGTAGCTTTATTGTCCCCACTTTGCAGTGGAGGAAACTGAGGTACAAAGTGGGAGAGGAACCTGCTCAGGGCAGCACAGTTACCGACTGCCTTGCACTGTCGATGCCAGGTGGCAGTGAACGGGAGTGATCACATGCTCCATGGAAACTGAGAGGGCAAAGTCGTATCCACCCGTGGTGCTTTGGCAAGTGTGCGCTCAACACTGGGGAACTAGAGAGGCATCTCCCAAAAGCTGGAAAGGAAGTCCCCAGTCCTCCCCCACCCCACCCCATAGGAGGTTGTGACAGGACTGTCTGCCTTTGGATCTTTTTATCCAAAGGAGGACAAAGTGGCTGGTGATAGAGAGCCCTCCTTGGACATGGCCAGGGAGGAAGAGACCCAGGACAAAAGTGAGAGAGCACGGGGAGACAACCAGCCAGCACAGGCTGGGTTTTAGAAGGAAGTTTGGGGAAATATTTCTTTAACTTTTTTATTTTTTCAATTATAGTTTACATTCATTATTATTTTGTATTAGTTTCGGGTGTGTGACATAGTGGTTAGACAACAATATACTTCACAAAGTGCCCCCCCTTTATTTTCAGTACCCTCCTGCCACTGCACATAGCTAATACAACATGATTCTACTTATATGTGGAATCTAAAGAACAATATAAGTGAACAAACCAAACAGAAAGAGACCCATAGACACAGAGAACAGACTGATGGTTGCCAGAGGGATGGGGCATTGGGAGCCTTAGTGAAAAAGAGGAAGGGGTTAAGAAGTACAAATTGGCAGTTACAAAATAGTCATGGGATGTAGGGAACAGCATAGGAGGGATAGTCAACAACATTGGGAAATTTCAAGAGGAAAGCATGAGATTAGAGACAGCTGTGTGTTGTGGAACAGGGCAAGAGCAAGAAGAAATGCCTAGTGCCCTGTGAGTCAATACGGTCTGTTGGTGCCTTGCTGCCACAGTTCAAATCCTGGCTCCCCCACTTACACCACAGGAAATCATGAGCAAGTTGCTTAACCTCGTTCAGCCTCGGAATAATAATGAAAGGAGTCATGGTGAAAATTAAGTGAGACATTCTGTGTAAAATAAGCAATCTTGGCAGGTAAGCACTTAAACTGCTGTAGGATACACTGCTGTCACCTCTGGGAGCTGTTTGAGGGAGTTTGGCAATCATGTAAACTACACTTTAGTGCTTTCTTCAACTTGGGACTTGTGTTTTCTCAGAACGTGTCATCATGGAGAAAGGATCAGAGGAGAGTCACTATTTTAAACAGGGTGGTCTGAGAAGGGTAAAAATCAAACAACGATGTAAAGGAAGTGAAGGAGACAGTTATGCCAACAACTTAGGGGAACATCAAGCAGATGGAACATCAGGTTCAATGGTCTTTATGGGTGTTCAAGGACCAGCAAGAAGGCATTATTAGTAGAAAAGGGAGTGAGGGGAAAAAGGGGAGGAAATGAAGTTGATCAATGGCCAAGTAGGGGGTCAAGTAACACCCTGTACAAGCATTGTCAGTGCAATGGGAAGACAGACACTGGAGGGTTTTGAGCAAGACGTGGCACCTCTTTGTCATTTTAAATTCCTCACTCTGGTAGCTGTGCACATAAAGGAGGAGTGGAGCAGAAGCAGGGAAACCAGGTGAAAGACTCTGAGTCTAAGGGCAGAGATGGTCTGGGCACGGATGGACCAAGGCAGGCTGTGGGATTGGACACTTGTGTTCAGATTAGGAATCATTTTTAAGGAAAGGCCAACAGAGTTTGTTGATGGATTGGCTCTGACACATGCATGAAAACGGAAGGAAAGGATGACTCCTGAGATGTGGGCCTGAGAAATTAACTGGGTATGATTGCCTTTGTCATTTCTGTAACCATTCCCTATTTGTTTCCACAATGTTTGGTATTTTAAGACAGTGGTGTAATAAATACCCTTATACATTGACCTTTAAAAACTAATAATTATTTCTGAAAAGTCAATTCTTAGAACTGAGCTTTCTGAATATACAGGTAGCACATTTTGCATTTTTAAGAAAACATTGTCAATTTCTTTCCAAAGAGCTTGTAATCAACTCTAATACCAACAACTGTGTATGATGTGACTGGTATCCTCACTGTTCTGTCGGCCGTGGACCTTTTAATAGTTTAAATAAATCTTTCAGTTTTCCAATCTGATGGGTGAAATATAGTATTTCAATATCCTTTTGTTTTCCCTTAACTCCTAGTTAGGATACATATCTTTCTACATGTTATTGACAAATTGTATCTCTTTTTCTATTGTTTGTGTGTAAATTCTATGTTATTAGGTGATTTTTCTTTTTTTTTTTTTAAGGTAACACCTTTTCTTTTTTTTTTTTTTTAATTTTTAAAGATTTTATTTATTTATTTTTAGAGAGGGGAAAGGAGGGAGAAAGAGAGGGAGAGAAACATCAATGTGCGGTTGCCTCTCACGTGGCCCCCACTAGGGGCCTGGCCTGCAACCCTGGCATGTGCCCTGACTGGGAATCGAACCTGTGACCCTTTGGTTCACAGCCCGCGCTCAATCCACTGAGCTTTCCCTTAACTCCTAGTTAGGGTACATATCTTTCTACATGTTATTGACAAATTGTATCTCTTTTTCTATTGTTTGTGTATAAATTCTATGTTATTAGGTGATTTTTCATATCAAGCTCTAAGAGCTCTTGATATATAGAGAGTAGTAACCCTTTTTTATATATTGAATATATATCCTTTTCATTTATCATCTTATTCAGAACTTTATTTATATTTTGTGCCATAATAAACTTTTAATTTTAATGTAATCAAATATCTCCTTTTTCCTTTAATGTTGGCTGGGTTTCATAAAAAAATTAAAAGAAGGACACAGTAGAACTCTGTGTACCAGGAACTTTTTTTAGAAGTAAGGTTTTTGGTTTGTTGGTTTGGATTTTTTGGGGGGTTTTTTTGGTTTTTTTGTCATCCAGTATTATATTAGTTTCAGGTATATACCTCAGTGATTATATTCTATAACTTACCAAGTAATAATCATCCCAGTAAAGAACTTCATCCCAATTATTTTGTGGCTACTGTTCTCTTCTGTTCTGGTTTTGTATTTCTTTTTGAGTCAACTTGGTGATTTATAGGTGTAAGAAAATTATTCATTTATGTAGTGTTTTCAGAATTGCCAACATAAAGCTGTCCATAGTACTTATTTTACTCTTTAACTCATCTCTTTCTCTACGATATATCCTCCTTCTTATTTCTCATATTAAATATTTGTATTTTCATAACCTTTGTCATTTACATTAGCTAGAGTTTGTTCTATTTTATTACATTTAAAGAAAAATCTATTAGATTTATTAATCCATTGTATTACCTTTAGGTATTCCACTTAATGATATCAACTTTTACGTTTTTCCCCTGGCGCCCCTCGAGTGCATGTTTCAGCTAACCTCTCGAACCTCTCGGCTTAGTTCCTCCCGGTTCTCGCCGCTCCTTCCCGAGCATGCGCCCTGCACTGAGTGGCGTTTCCCTTTAGAACTGCATCGGCATGCATTTGGCATGTAGTGTTCTCATTGTTGGATCCTTGCTAAGTTTTGCAGTTTTGATTTCTCTGTTAACCCAAGAATTATTTAAGGTCATTTTTAAATTTAAAGCGTAGTGTTAATTTTATTTTATGCTGCATTATGCTTCATGAAACTCCTCCTCTGGTGGAATCCATAAGGAAAAAAAGACATTAGAAGAAACCAAATACATAAACAGCTGGGGGTAAAGCATACTGAAAATACATATAGAGAGAGAGCCACCTCTTATAATGTTGCAGCTACTGCTGCCAGCAGCAAAGCTGCAAGAGCCCAGGAAAGGTGCTGAGGTGCCCTTTGAAAGGGTAACTTAGGGAATTCAGAAATCTTCATCTGTTCATTTTTCAAATATGTGTGTGGGTTTGGTCAGTTATCTCCTCTTTCTGATCTTGCAGGTGAGGAAATTGAGCAGAGACTTGTTGCCCTAATGACCAGCTGCCAGCCTAGCTCCTCAGCTCTCCACAGAAGAGGTGCGGAGTTCAGAGCAAGTAAATCATCTACGACACAAGCAAGGTTGAGATCCCCCAAATGCCTGCAGCCCGTGTAGCTGCCACCTCTGGATACTGAGGTAGAAGGCAGGCAGGAGAATGGCCGTGGTTCAAGTGCCTATCGTCAGCTTAATGGCTGGCATAATGGGAGCTGGCACAGACTCCTAGGTATGAGGCAACTCAAAGTAGCCTTCTGCTATCAAGAATTTCCCATTGAAAGGTTGCCATGTCCCTTTCTAAGGAAACAAAAAGCCCTGGCAGGATGTCGTTTTTAAATGCAGGACTCTGTGCCAGGCTCTCTGTGAGTGCAACCCAGAGCACAACAGAGGGCTTCTTCCCCTGGAGTGCTGGACCGAAATTGCCAGTCTCGCAGGATCCCACTCATGCTGCAGCAGACCTCCCTTTCAAAGGCCTGGAGAGAAACCCGAAGGTGTTTCCCAACTGTGCCCCTCCCCAGGTCTCTGTGAAATCGAACAGCTGTATGGTCTTGAGAAGTGCCTTCCCGTCCGCCCCAGGCAGAATTGGCCTTCCACCGGTATCTGGTGTCCATCCTCATGAGAGCCAGTCACATCAGGCTTCTGCAACTGTTGGGACCTGGGTAGAGGCCACCACATCAAGGATACAGTATTCTGTCTCCAGGCCCATTGTGTCTGCCCAGTTCTCTCCCTCTGTCCCTTCATCACCACCATTCCCCTCAATGTTGCGTTCCCCTCCAAAGTATCTTTTCCCTGTTACACAAAGTATCTTTCTCCTTCACAAAACTTAGCTCCAACATCCAGGCCCCACAGGCTCAATTTCTTACACCAAGTGGGCTAAGAAAGCATTTTCTTAGGGAAGGAAACACTGTCTCAGAGGAATTCTAACACCTGCCACTAAGGGGAAACATCTCCTTTTACTTGAAGGAAGAGCTTTAAATTCAAGAAGCAGGAATCAAGCAACTCAGCATTGAGTTTCTACTAGATTCAAGTTGCTTGCTGGGGGAGGGTGGGGCTGGAGCAATGCAAGGTGTGCCTGCCTTTGAGGTGCATACAGTCTAGGCTGGCAGGGTCAAAGGAGGAAGAAGTCACTTCCAGCAATGAGCTACAGGATGGGAAAAAGTTGATTACAATGTGTCCAAAAGGACCCAGTAAAAGTCCCAAGCCAGGTAGCATCAAGCATTTCTCAGCTCAGCACTCATCGCTCCACACGTAGGTTGGCAAGCAAGATATTTCCCTGAAAGAATCATCACCATCCTTCAAAACAAAATGTAAATGAGTCTGACAGTGTGGATGAAAAAAGGGGTCACATACTAAACCTGACAAGCTCAGGGGAGGCCTGTCTGGTAGCCTTATGAACTCAGAGACCTAGAGTAACCACAGAGGATGGTCTGAAATTAAAACTTTCTAAGCAGAGCAGGGCGTGGTGGGGAGGCATGTCCTAGGCTGGAATCTTCCCGGACAAAAGTCAATCTTCACCTTAATGGAGCCTGTCTATTGTCTTTTTGCATGTAAGATGCCGTATCTTCAGAATGTCAGATTTCCTTGTTCCGGGCCCCTTGAAGTACAGGCACCACACCAGGGGGAGACAACAGCTCCCCTCATTGTTATTATTATGTTAATTGTAGACTGTTGGCTATCCTGCACTCACCTATATAAAAGTAGCATGTCTATCATTTTAGTTTTTATCCATTTCTGGAGGTTTCCCCACTTTGCTTTCTCCTACCTCTCTAGTCTATCAATAGATTCCATGTACCTCATTTATGCCTTCTCTTTTGATTGTAATGCATAAAATAAGGTGCAAAACTATCATTTTCCAGAGCATTTTCCCAATGCATTGAGGTTTACTTCCCAGCAATTGTTGTCAGTTTGGTTCAAATAAACTCATAAAGATTCTTACAGGTCTGGATGTTTCTTATGTTGTCACCCCCTGACATCTTCCCCTTTGATTATGATGTAAAAAAAATAAGTGGTAAAACTGCCATTTTCCAGACCATTTTCTCAATCCCTTGAGATTTTGCTTCTTGGCAATTATCATCAGTTTGGCTCAAATAAACTCATAAAGATTCTTACAGGTTTGGACATTTCTTATGTGGATGGCAGTGAGAGGACAAGAGGCATCAGAGTTGAAGAGTAATATCAAACATCAAAGGAAATGGTAGTTCAGGGTCCATGAGGAAGCTGACCCACACTCCTTGGAAATAGACCAATAAATAGTCAGAGTTGCTGGCCAACTAGTGATTGAGAGATCTGGAATGTTGGGAGCTCAGGCTGCTTTTGTTTTGAGAGTCTGTTTGCCAGCATGTACCCTGGGGAGGTGAGATGGTGGCTACAGTTAATCAAATGTTGCCCTCCCCAAACCCCATCTGTGAGCAGCAGGGATGGAGTCAGCAGTAACTACACCATATCAACAACGTCACAGGTATCATTTAATTTTCATCATCTTGAAGGTAGATATGACTATATCTGAATTTACAGAGGCTCAGAGTAATGATGTCACTTGCTGAATCAACATCACAGGACAACCAAGTGACAAATCTGGATTTCAATAGTGGAGCTGCCACTTCCAGAACCACAGAGCCTTATAATCATGTGGGAGAGATAGACACGTGCATGAATAGCTCAAAATCAAGGCTGACCACCTGCGTATGTAACAAAAGAGCAAACAATACACATGAGGACTGCAGGGGAGAGGAATGTTCATCTTGCCCTTTCTCTGCCTCATTGAATTGTGCACTCACCATGCCACGGAGAGGAGAGCTACAGCCAGTGGGGAAGAAGTGCAGGGACTGCCTCTCTACTATCCAGAGCAAAAAGCAAAACCAAAAACATACATGAGGCACATCTAGATCAAAACTGCAGGTACATTCATTACTGAAAGCAAAAAAAAAAAAAAAAAAAAAAAAAAATCAGAGCATCCTTAATTATATGATGGAGAATAAGGGAACATTGGACTGGGAGTTAAGAAAAATGAGTTTTCAAGTTCCTTTCTCATCAACTTGAAGTGTGATCCAGAGCAATTACAGATGACATGTCAGCTCTCTAGGCCAGTTGTCACTTGAGGAAGGCTGGCTTCACAGACGGGGTGATTTCCAAGTTTCCTCACCCGCCATGGGCACCCAGTGTTTCAGCATGATGCCGCGGTCTCCACAGACAGCCACACGCAGAGCAGGGCCTGCCACTCAGTACGTGCCCAGATAGAGGACCTGGCAGAACATAAGCCTCCTGTATTTTTTCCACCTGACCACATCCTAATTGGCAGAATAGTGCTATTGTCAGGCTGCCCATCAGATAGAACATTCCACCTCACAGGTGGATGCATTTCAGTGAGTTGCCAATAAACTGCAAAAAATCCCTGCTTCCAGGATCAGATAGTCTGAAATAGCAGAAGGATTAACAAACTCCTAACTTTCAGTGCAGCTCCCCTATGGAACCAAAAGCAAGCAAGAATCTCCTTGCATGCTCAACTAAGAGTCCCAAGTTTTGGTATTTAAACCTCAGGATCCTCTGTGGCCTGAGCAAATGTAATTAAATCTAGGTTTTCCCCTACTGAACTTAATTATCATTCACTCCATGATGGCAATAATAATACTAATATTTTGTTCTTACGTCAGTACTTTTCAGCAGTTCAAATGGCTTTGACATGCTTTATCTTACTTGAGCTTAATAACAACCATGCAGTGTAAGTAGGGCAAGTATTATTATCTCCATTAATACTAATAATAGCTAACATTTAGGTGGCCCTTTGCATTCACAAAGTGCTTTCATACATATTTTCCCATTGCTAGAGGCTGAGTTCTCGGACACCAGGACTGTGTCTAATTCATCTCTTTACCCTGCAGCACGAACACAGGCCCAGGCCCACAGATGCCACTTGGTATATGTGTATGACATTTGAAGTTAATGTGATCCTAGGGAAACTCCATCAGGTTGCTAGGCAACTATGTCTATCCCTAGTGCTCATACAGGGAAATTGAGGCTCAGAGAGTTTAGTGACAGGTCCAAAGTCACACAGGAGTGTCCAGACCCAAAAAACATAGTTTCTAATTAAGGCCAAAATGTTATGCTCCCTTCCCACACCAGTGCTTGTCAAACTTTAACATGTAAATAGATCATCTGGAAGCCTTGCTAAAACGTAGACCTGATTCAGTAGGTCTGGGGCAGAATGTAGGTCTGAAGGTCAAACATTCAGACCTACTGTAGACTCCTACAGTAGGTCTGAATGTTTGGTTTTTTTGTTGTTGTTTGTTTGTTTTAAAGATTTTATTTATTTATCTTTAGAGGGAAAGGGAAGGAGAGAGGGAGAGAAATATCTATGTACAGTTGCCTCTCGTGCAACCCCTGCTGGGAACTGTCCTGCAACCCAGGCATGTACTGCGATCCTTTGGTTCACAGGCCCATGCTAAATCCACTGAGCTACACTAGCCAGGGCTTGAATGTTTGAATTTAGACATTGAAAATGTCTAACTAACTTCAAGGTGATGGGGGGATGCTGATTTGAGGACTACTTTTTCTTTTTTTTTTAATTCATTCTTTTTTCTTTTGTTGCATTTTTTATTTCTTTTTACCCTAGCTTTATTGGCATGTAATATTGTATAAGTTTAAGGTATGCAACACAATAATTTGACATGCATATATAATGTGGGATGATTACCACATTAAGTTTAATTATAAGATGAATAAGTCCTGGAAGTATAAGGTGCATCCCAGTGACAATTGTTAACAATACTGTCTTCAATACTTGAGAGCTGCTAAGAGGACCATTTTTTGAGAAGCAAGTAGATGTAAGAGGACAACAGCAAGACATAGAGGCCATCTCCCAATGTAACAGTAGGAATAGAATTAGAGGCCATTCTACCAATGCTGGCCTTACCCAAGTCTTGTTCTAGACATGCGCCCCCCTGACTCAGTGAAGCAGCACCTAGGGCGCTTCCCAACTCACCCTGCTCCTGTTCACAGCTGAATAAAGGTTCTGAACCTCCCACATTTATAAATATTGAATCTTAGAATTTTTTTGGAAAAAGATACCTCATTTGTTAAGGAACACATACTAAGCAGTGTAACTGGGGTGAAAACTGACTTCAGAAAATCTGGATGGGTTCCTATGAGGCCACCTATACTGGCTCCCTTCGAAACCCAGCATTCTACTGAGTTTATCCTTCCGTGCCACTTCCCATTCCATTTGGCAGAGATTGTCTCCACCCCTTGTGTCAGAGAAGCCCCACATTCCCTGGGCCCAGAAAATCCCCTCCGGGAAGACATGAACAGAGCCGGACTTGGTCCTCGGTCAGGTCATGCTTGAGTACCAGAAATTCTAATCTCACCAAACTGGAAACACCAGACAGGGCCGCAGAAGCTGGTGAATGACCTCTTTGTGAACTTGATGTCTTTGTCAGCCATGCTGCCCTTCGCTGATCTTGGGCAGGACACAGAGCTGTGCAAGAAACCAGCAGGTTCTCCAGAGAAAAAGAACCAATAAGATGTATACACAGAGGGGGAGATTTATTGTAAGAAATCAGCTCACACAACTGGGGAGACTGGTAAGTCCCAAGATCCGCAGGGTGGGTTGAGGAGCTAGAGACACAGGAGTCAAAAGGCCTGAGAACCAAGAGCCTGGCAGCAGAGCCAGTCCAAAGGCCAGCAGGCCCAAGACCAAGGAGAGTCAAGGTTTCAATTTGAGTCCAAAGACAGGAAAAAGCTGATGTCCTGGTTGGAAAATGACCAGGCAGGAAGAATTCCCTCTCCCTCAGGGGAAGGTCAGCCTTTTTTGTTCTATTCAGGTCTTCAACCAATGGGATGAGGCCTGCCACTATATAGACAACCAATTTAAATGTTAATCTCACCCCAAAACGCCCTCCCAGGAACACCCAGAATAACATAGGACTGAATATGTGGTCACCTCGTGATCAGTCAAGTGAATACATAAAATTAACTATCATACCAGGGTACCAAACACATCCACATGCTGTTCACAGACAAAGCACCAAAACTCCAACACACTCTGACATCTGCCACAATGCACATCCTGCTTTGTAGGACTGCTTCCTTCCTAAAGCAATCTTCTCAACGTGACTATCTCACTGCATTCTGTGGGCATACTAGTTACCATTGCCCAAGGCATATTCAGGAGATACTGGTCCCAAAAAACCACCAGCCAGCAGGGAGTTGGGGCAAAGTGTCCCATGCCCAAGACGGGGCAGCTGATTCCAGTGTGGGAAGCTGTCCAAGGCCTCATGCAGAAGGACAGGCTTCAACCTTGTCTCCATACCATTGCTATCCCTGAGTTCAACTCCCTTCTCTTCATGCAGCTCAAGAAAGTAGGGACAATTTCTCAAAAATCAGATGAACATTTAAAAATGAGTATGATATGGGCTCAGGAATAGTGGAATAATCTGCCAATGGGAAGGAAGTTGCAAGGGCAGGCACAGTCCTGGGAGGAGGAATCTCCCATGGAGGAAGAGGCCACACAGGGCAATCCCCAAAGGGCCATGAAAATGTGTGCTGGGTGACTATGATCCAAGAAGCCTTCTTGGGCCATGGTCCATTCTGGTCTGCATTGTCATCAGTCAGGTGCTCAGAAAAGAATTGTTGAGTTTCCTATGCCCAGCAGGTGAGATTAGAGGGTGCAAAAAAAGGTGTGTGCACTAATGGGTGAAGGGAAAAGGTGAAGTCTAGTCTTTGGAAGTGGGGAATGTAATCCTCACTGAGAAAGAGGAAAGGTGGCTCAGATATTCTGCTTTCGAACTCCTCCTGGTTTGATAATGAAACAGACTTGCAAGAATCCCAATCTTGGCCACAAGATGCATACTGCCTATATACAATGTGTGACATTCAAAATAGTATGACCATTGTATGCCAGGCATAGTACTAGTTACGATAAAAAATACAAAATAACATACTAATTTGTTCCATTTGCAAAAAGCTATATAATTTCTCATATACATGACCTCATTTAATCCCTACAATTTATTTCTGAGTTACATAGTGTAATCCCCATTAATACGCAAGGTGGTTGAGGTTTAGAGGGATTAAACCTTTTATATGAGATTGTGAAAATAAAAGGTAACAGAGTTTGGTATAACTAAGACAAGTTTACACATATCTGCAAGGGGTATTAAGATCTCTCCACAGTGATCTTAGGATGCCATAGAAGAGTTCTTGGTGTGCTGAATATAAGATGATCTTGAGATCTCCAGCATCCTTTTCTACGACATCTTACCCAACTCATCAAACACCGAGAACCAAGAAGCTCCACCCTGATTCCCTCACCATCATTCACCACAGTCTACTCTCAGGAAAGTTCTGTTATTAATTATAGAACTGTTCATTGGTGAATGAGTTGTTTTATGTTACCTCTCCTAAGGGTAATGATACACTTTTTTCTTCCTAACAGCAAAATGAAGATCATTGTCTCCCACTAAAGGAAAATATGATTCTGAATTATTGAGAAAAGAATCAGGACACTCTTTTCAAACTGTACCCTATCTGCTTACAAGTCAAGGCTCCAAAAATAAGCATATTCAGCTATTTTGACTAACACTTATTCTTCACTTACTTGATCATTCATAACTTATTATCCATTGTGTACCCAGAAATGTGGATTCATAGGTGAATAAGACATAGGTATTGCCCCTGAGAACCTGAAGCCTTACTGAGGGCTGGGACAGAGAGGCAATACAAAGAAGCAGATAGTCACCATTCAAGTGCTACAATATGATTAAGAGTTATGGGAGACTTCTAGAAAGGAGTAACTAACACAGCCTAAGTGAAAAAGCAGCACAGAAGAGTGAAATTTAGGCCAAGCTTTACTTTTTTAAATATTTTAATTATTTATTTTTAGAGAGAGGGGAAAGGAGGGAGAGAGTGGAGAGATACATCAATGTGTGGTTGCTTCTAGCATCCTCCCTACTGGGGACCTGGCCCTCAACCCAGGCATGTGCCCTGACTGGGAATCAAACCAGTGACCCTTTGGTTCAGCTGGCACTCAGTCACTGAGCTATACCAGTCAGAGCTGAACTTTAAAGGATAAGATGTTTCCAGATAAGAGGAAGAAGAGTGCTTTAGGCAAAGGAAGCCATGTGAACTTCATGGAGGGGTGAAACAGTAGAACACTGCACCAAGGAGTAGAATATTTCCCCAACAGTCTTTACATCACAGCTTGGCTCATGGAGGGCCTACTGTGTGCCAGGCACCACAGAGCAAACTAAAAATCTTTAACTTTGAGATATAAATTGATGAAATATTAAAGCATGGGATAAGCAAACAACACCTCAAAAGAGAATTATCCAGGAATTATTCAAAGACAGTAAATGGTGATTTACTAATGGGTGAAATGGACAATAACTGCTAAGAAGTCATTGGCATTGTTTATACTGAAACCACATCAAGACTGGATCATTACTTTCTAATAGATAGCATGTGGCAGACTGTACAGTTTAACACACAGCTGCGAGTATAGGAAACAAAAGGTCAAATTGCATAACCCCAGATAACATCCTCTCAGCCATCAGTTGTGAAGTACTGTGTGGTGCCTTATGTGCTGAGCAGTCTAGTAGGCACCATGGGATAGGTGGAATGAATGAAAGGATTAGGATCTTCTCTCTAGCAGGCTACAGTTGAGGTAGTATACTTTCTTGAATCAATACTTGAGAACAAGTCATGGCAATGTGAGGCAGACTAGAGATGCAAATGGAGTTGAGAGAAAGGAAAAGTAACAAGAGATTGCATGGAGGAAGTGGTAATGGAACTGGGGTATGAGGTAGTAGAAAGATTTGAAGGAGAGACAGGACAATCCATTCATGAGCAACAGACTGTCAAGTTGCAGAAGAGGACGTTTTTCGGGCAAATGTAGGTAGGGTGAAAGAAACTGTCAGCCTACAGGAACGGTTTTGTTTTAGAGAGTGATAAGTAGACCAGAAAACATAGGCCATATTTTAATAAGTCCTAACTCACAGCCAAAGAAGTCTGGACTTGACTGTGGACAATAGAGAACCATTCTAGGGTCTTTTCACATTCAGGTGTGAACTGATTGCTTACCTTGGGAAGAGTGGCTCAATTATTACCAAAGAAAGGATGACTTGTCACTTCCTAGGTGGCCCATGGCACAATATGTCTTCATTATACTTTGGTAAGTGTAGTGGTTAGAATTCTCCAGAGAAACAGAACCAATAAGATAGATAAACAGATGGGTAGATGATAGATGCATGGAGATGATAGATAGATAGATAGATAGATAGATAGATAGATAGATAGATAGATAGACAAAGATAGATGATAGAGATGTCTTTAAAGAATTGGTTCACACCCATTGGGGGCTGGCCAATATAGAATTTGCAAGGCAGGCCAGCTCCTAGAGCCCCACAGAGGAGTTGAGATGTGGTGGCTGGAGCCCAAAGGCAGTCTGCAGGCAGAATTCCCTCTTCCTCAGGTGGCCACAGTCTTTGTGTAATTAAGGTCTTCAACAGAGTAACTGAGGCCCACCCACATTATGGAGAGTAAGTAATCTGCCTTACTCAAGATCTACTTATTTAAAGGTGAATCTCATCTTTAAAAATGTCTTCATGGTGACATTTAGACTGGCAGTTGACAAAATATTGGGATACACTGGCCTGATGAAGTTGACACGTATAATTCACCATCATAGAAAGAAAACCAGGAATCTTTCTTATCCCTCCAATCTGGACTGCTCTGCCCAGCTGGCTTGGCTTCCGGGGGAGTTCATAACCTGTTTGGAATGGATGTTCGGTCTTACTAGAAGAAACTTTAAAAAGCAAGCACTCAGTCAGTCTTAAGTGGTGCCAGGTCTTCTGTCTTAGCAGAAAAATCTTCCCTGTCTTCCTAAATCCACTCTTTTCAAGGCTGCTCCAGCTACCCCTCTTCTATTTGGAGAGTGGCCCCAGGGTTGACCCCAAGGAGGTGCCTCTTGCAGATTTTTCGCTTGTCTGTAGAAAACTACCTGGCAAGACATTGCACATGAAACTTACAGCATTACGGTTGTGTTTGGTTTGGTTCAAAGATTTCTGACCAGCTCTCAGAACTGCATTTAGTGCATAATTCACGGTGGTTTGACATGTCTTATGTTGGGAGAGGGCTGACTTTCATTTAATATTAACCAAGCAGCCTTCTACCACTTCCTCTTTTCCATTGTTTCACTTTAATAAACAATGAAGTTAACGAGTTGTTTAAAGTTGGCAGGGCTCTGAAGCATTCTTCTAAGTATTCTGCCTCACACATGACCTGGAGATTTTACTCAATATCTCCTTAGAAAAACACACACACAACCAAACACATTAGACCCAAACAAACTATGCATTGTTTCTAAGTAATGGTCATAAGATATTTGATGTTTCTAAAAGGGAAATGTTAAGCAAAAAATAAATAAAATTGTTTTCCCCAAAATTATTCAAGCTGAACAAGAACAGCAACAACAACAACAAAAAAAAGATTGAAGTCAGAAACATTAACCCACACTGGTAACTCCCTCTCTAGCTGAGGAAGGAACTTGTGGTTAAAATGGTGCCCCATCTCTACCAAACTCACACTAAAACATCACTGAAGGTACAGAGATATACGAAAACTTACTACACCACAACATAGGACTTAGAGACAATGTAATATCAGATTCCGTTAGTAATTTCCGCTGAGGTGAGGTGGATTGGAATCACCCCCAATCGAGAGTTCTCCTCATGGCGAAACTGGGTTTCATGCCTTGCAGCAAGTAGGAAAAGACATCTTAAGAAGCACATGGGCCGAAGGGAGACAGGCAGTGGTTCACTGCCATCCAGGAGTGAGCCTAACGCACTGTATGCTGGAGAGAGAGAGGAGAAACCCTGCAGGCGGTGTGTGCTGGGAAGTACCGTGCTTCCCACCCTCTGTCAGTTCTGGGTACAAACCTAAAACATAGTGATCCAGAATGTTCTAAAATAAAAGAACAAGAAGAGATATGCCAGGTAAGCAGTAATATGTAAACTAGGGATAGCTACAATCACATGTGGCAGACAATTTAGAATTCATAGCCAAAAGCTTTCCAAGGAGGATTATGTTACAGTGTTAAAGGGAAGTGTTTGCAATGAATGTGTAAATGGACTGCTAGTGTTTAGTATTAAGCTGAACAGTAAAATATTTTGGCTTCTTATCTTTACATTAAAAATGAAGCCTACTAGACACATAAACATCCATTTCTTTAATTGCTTAAAGAAATATTCCAGCCTTACACTGAGAAAGGGCTCCAATATTTCTGATCTGTTAGGACCAGGCATGGAAGAAAAGGGGCTACATGTGAAACCTGACAAGCTCAGGGGAGACCTGTTGTGGCAGGCCCTACAAACTCAGAGACCTAAAGTAACCACATAGGATAGTCTGAAATTAAAACTTCCTAACTAAAAGCACATCAGGGAGGCAGTCATGTCCTAGGCTGGAATCTTCCCAAACACCTTAACTGAGCCTGCATGTTGTCTTTTTGCATCTATGGTAACATACCTTTGGAATGTCAGATTTCCTTTTTCTAGACCCCTCAAAACACAGGCACCAGGGAGAAACCACGGATCCCCCTCTTGTTATTGTTATCATGTTAATTGTTGACTGTTAACTATCCTGTACCTACCTATGTAAAAGAAGTGTATTTATCACTTTACTTTTTATCCAATCCCAGAGGTTTCCCCACTTTGCTTTCTCCTGTTTCTCTACTCTATCACCTATAGATTTCATGTAACCCCCTTACACCTTCTCTTTTGGTTGTAATGTATAAAATAAGGTGCAAAACTGCCATTTTTCAGAGCATTTTCTCAATCTGTTGAGGTTTTGCTTCCCAGCTATTATGGTCAGTTTGGCTGAAATAAACTCATAAAAATTCTTACAGGTTGGGAGTTTCTTACGTTGTACTTTCTTACAGGAAGTAAGGATAGGGACAAAGTTCTTATCCTACGACAGCAAGAACCACGCTTTCCACAAATTCTTGGTTTGAAAACTAAGACATATCTAAGGATAAAAGGCAGACGTATTTTGTTCTGGGGGTGCCTCAAGGTAAGCCCCCTTCATCATGCAGATGTACTTTGTTAAAGGACCTATTCCTTCACCAAGGGAGCTCCAAGTCCTCGTGAAGTCATCTCAATTCAAATGCTGCAGAATGATATATCAAATACTCACTACAGTGTCACGAGGAGCCATCCATTCCACAGGGGAGAATGTGCCTCTGGACTGAGTCTCTCATCACAGAGCAGAGGTCACACCTGCAGGCCGCTTCCATAAATCAGTGAGCCAGGTGGGGACTGCGAAACAGACAAAGCTTAGCATCCTCAAAAGAAGCACCCAACTCCATCCTCATTCCTGTGACATGCCAACATCATCCCAATACTATTAGATCCTCCCATGTATAAAGGAAGCCACAAATCCAGAGTTTTGTGATAATTCATTGATACTAAGATGCACAATGTTTTCACATTTTAACATTTTTAAAAAATCAATACATGTCTTATAATCAATGGTGCCTTACAATTATAATTGGCAGCAACTTTTTTCTTCCTTAGTATAATATAAAATAAAGATACATCTTAAAATCAATCCTGGCATCTTAGACATCTTAGAATCAATGGAGTATGGGATATGAACTCTCCAGATATCTAAATGTTGGCAACTAATTCAAGCAAAAAACAAACAAACAAAAAAACCCCACCACTCTGAAGGCCAAACAAAAATAACTGCAGAATGGATGGATGAGTTACAGTCCAGAATCTTTTTTAGAAAGACATTTTGATGCTCTCCTGGAAATTTTTTTGAGGGCAACTGGCAAAAATTTTATTTGTACTAGATAAAATTGTTATAATTGATAGAAATGAACTGATTTGCCAAAGTCTAAGAAATTTGAGCCATAAAAGGGGTTAAAATGGCTTAAATTATATGTAATAAGATTTAAAATATCAAAAATTTACCATACATGTATAGAATATACCATCTTGTTCAGTTATCAGGGAACATTTATTAAATTTAATCATATGTTAAGATTTTTTAAGTCACTAAATTGCAAAAATCTAAAGTAGTCTAGACTAGGGGTGAGCAAAGTATAACCCAGAGGCAATATTCAGCTCACCATCTGCTTCTGCAAATACAATTTTATTGAAATATAACCATTTGGAACACAGCTTATTTTTTCCCTTTATTCACTTATTTTTAGAGAGACAGGAACAGAGGGAGAAAGAGGGAGAGAAACACTGATGTGAGAGACAAACACAGATTGGTTGACTTTTGTATGCATCCTGACCGGGGACAGAACCTGCAACCCAGGCATGTGCCCTGACTGGGAATCAAACCAGAGACTCTTTGCTTTGTGGGATGATGCCCATCCAACTGAGCCACACTGGTCAGGACTGGCGCTCTCTCTCTCTCTCTCTCTCTCTCTCTCTCTCTCTCTCTCCCTCTCTCTCTCTCTCTTTACATACTGTCTATGGCTATTTTCCTCCTACAGTGGCAGAGTTCAGTAGTTGCAACAGAGACTGCAGACCTGCAATGCCATCCTATCTAACTCTACAAAATTTTCTTATCCAAATGTAAACCAAATTATGTTATCACAACATTATTTCTAAAATAGAAAGAAAATTATGGCAATGATTTTAATTCATGAGGGGGAAACTAATTTAAAAACTATAAAACACTTTCAAGCAATTGTATAAAATTGGAAATACAACTGCCGATCACAAATTATTTGAATAAGTAATAAGGTTCAAGCACTATACAAATAAACAAAATTTGGGAGCTAAAGTTGTCCTCAGAGTAAAATTCATACCATTCAAAGCTTTTCTGGAACAACTCAAATAAACAAAATTATGAATGAAATAGGGTATATTACAACTGATACCAAAGATAAATAAAGGATCATAAGAGACTACTACAACCAATTATATGTCAACAAACTGGACAGCCTAGAAGAAACAGATAAATTCTTAGAGACATGCAACTCACCAAGACTGAATCAGGAAGAAGTAGAAAATCTGAACAGTCCAGTTACTAGCAAGGAGACTGAATCAGTAATTGAAAATCTCTTAAAGAGGAAAAGCCCAGGACCAGATGACTTCCCTGGTGATTTTACCAAACATTTAAGCAAGAAATAACACTAATCCTTCTCCAACTTTTCCAAAAAACCAAGAGAAGGGAACACTTCCAAACTCATTGTATGAGGCTAGCATTATCCTGACACAAAAGCCAGATAAGGATTATACACAAAAAGAAAACTATAGGCTAAAACTCTCAATAAAACACTGGCAAACCAAATTCAGTAACACATTAAAAAGATCATATATTATGATTAAGTGGGATTTATTCCTGGGATGAAATGATGGTTCAATATACTGTTTTGTACTGGTATTAGCCTATCCACAGTGATGTTTTCAGCTAGAAATTTCTGAGGGCACTCACCTGGGCCTATGGCAAGCACTCACAGGTGTTTTCCCTTTTTGGAACCAGTGTTGTGGCTGGTCCAGCCCTATACTTATTACGATGGCAAAGACACACTTCAGCAATAACCATAATGCAACTTTGGGGAAGAAAGTAAGATGTATTGCTTAAAGGTCCTGGAAGGTATACAACAAGCCTTGGGCCACACAGTGAGGTCATGGGGGAAGAGAGAAAGAAAGAGGGAGAGAGAAGGAGAGGGAGACAGAAAGGGAAGAATGGAATGAAGGAGGGAGGGAGGTTTGTGGGGAGTAGGGAGGGAGGGAGAGTGAGAGGTGGGGGAAGAAAGAAAGAGAATGGGTCTATAGTTCTGCTTTTATTGAAGGCAATGGTGGGGTATCTATTATTTCACAGGTTCACTCTTTATTAGCAAATTTAAACCATAGGAACAGGAATTAAAGCACAGGAAGCAAAAAACAAGCAAACATTCAATTGTTATCTAAGTCAGCCGGAGATCTCTAACACAAAGAAAATGTCAGAGGTAGGGCTATCTGGCTCTTTATCTGGTCTTATGGTTGGCAACGTGTCTATTTAAGACAGCTGTCTCTAGAATGGATGCCTCTGCAATCAAAAACTGAATGTCATGAATTTGCATTACCATGAAAAATGTCAACTGTCAGGCACTTACACCACACATACACAAATCAATAAATGTGATATATCACATTAACAGAATGAAAAAAATCATATGATCACCTCAATAGGTACAGAAAAAGCATTTGAAAAAATTCAACATTCATTCATGGTAAAAATTCTCAACAAGTAAGGTAAAGAAGAAATATACCTCAAAATAATAAAAACTGTGTATGACAAGCCCGCCACTAACATCATACTCAATGGCAAAAGAGTGAAAGCTTTCCTCTAAGATCAGGGACAAGACAAGGTTCCCACCCTCACCACTCCTATTCAGCATGGTACTGGAAGTCCTAGCCACAGCCATAAAGCAAGAAAAAGAAATAAAAGACATCATAATTCGAAAAGAAGTGGAATTTTCTCTATCCGCAGATGACATGATTTTTATATACAGAAAATCCTAAAGATTCCATTAGAAACTTTTTTTACTAAATAATAAAGCTTTCAAAATTTCAGGGAAAGATCATTCCTGTACTGTTTAATATGTACCAGATCATAGGAAACAATGGAAAGTTACTTGGTGGTTTATTTCACCAAGTTCTACTTATTCTCTCTGACATCTGAGTACTCAAAAACACAACTGAAACACCATCTCTTTGATAAAATATACAAGAAAAATCTGAAATAGAGTAGTAGTAAATGAATCTACCAACTATTAGAAAAAAATACATTTTTTTGTCGATTCTTACCCAAGGATATATTTCTTGATTTGAGAGAGAGAGGAAGGAAGAGAGGGAGAAAAAGAGAGAGAGAGAGACATCAATGTGAGAAAGAAACATCAGTAGGTTGCCTGCCATACATGCCATGATCAGGGATCGAATCACAACCTAGGTATGTGCCCTGACTGGGAATCAAACCTACAGGGTGATATTCCAACCAACTGAGCCACCCAGCCAGGTCCTGAAGGATACTTTTTAAATAAAACCTATTTTATTCCAGGAAATCAAGAATGATAATAATATTAAAAATCTATTAAAAGAATATAGACTATTAATGAGAAAACCAGAGTCTCTGACAGTGCTTTTGACTTGAGTACCCAAATAAGGCCCTTACTCTAAGAGAGAAGGAGAATGCAAAGATGTTAGATGACATAGTATGAAATAAAAAATAGTAACCTGATTAAATATCCCAGAGAGGGTATAAGGAAGAACATATCTTAAATATTAAAAATGCGCTCTCTAACTAGGTTAGGTTTGTAAGCCAGGCCCTTCATTCTTACCATTCCAATTCCATCAGTCACCACTTCCCCAACCCCATCTTTCTCCTCATGCTCAAGCCAGGCTAAACTACTTGGAATGTCCTGAAAATACCATGTTCTTTATATGGCACTCTGGATTTCCCTTTTCAGAAACCTTCCTTTCCTTGGCAACTTTGTGATTATCTTTACCACACACTTGAGATGTCACTTTTTCTGGGAAATCTTCCCCACCCAACTTCCAAAGATATGAAGGATGTTCCTTGTAATGGCCAATTGTCTCCTACGGATCCCTTAATAACTTGTCATGTGTATTAGAAATGTCTATTTTCTCTTCTATTGGGGTGACATTGGTTAATAAAGATATATAGGTTTCTGGTATACAATTCTACAATACATCATCTGTATGTTGTACTGTTTGTTTACCATCCCAAGTCAAGTCTCCTTCCATCACCATGTGTCCCCCATTTATCTACTTCTACCTCCCCACACCCCGTTTCCCTCTGGCAGTCATCAGACTATTGTCTGAGTCCATTGAGTCTTTCTTTTTTGTTCTTTGTTTAATCCCCTCACCTTTCTCACCCAACTCCCACTCCCCTCCCCTCTGACAGCTGTCATTCTGTTCTCTGTATCTATCAGTCTGTCTCAGCTTTGTTAGTTTATTTTGTTCAATAGATTCCACATACAAGTGAGGGTTCTGATCAAGATGGATGCATAGGTAGAAATGCTTTGCTCCCTCACACAACCAAAAGAATGATAACAACAAATTTTAAAACAATAAACAATCAGAAGGTCCAGAAAATCAAACTGCATGGAACTCAGACAACCAAGGAGTTAAAGAAACATTCATCCATTCCAGTAGAAGGGGTGGAGACCAGGCAGCTGAGCAGAGAGTACATGCAGCAAGGCAGTGGACCATGTGGGCAAGGGAGAGCTGGCTGAATGGGAAACTAAAGACTCAAAACTTCTAGCTGTGAATACTGTGGGGGTTGCAACAGCGGGAGAAACTCCCAGTCTCACAGGAGAGTTCATTGGAAAGTAGGACTACAGCAGAGAGTGAGTGGCATTGTTCCCAATCCTTTCCCCATCAACAGCACCACAATGCCGTGATATGACTTGCCCCAACCTGATGACTATCCAAGGTTCCCCCCACCTTACAACATAATAGGTGCTCTGAGACAAAGAAATATGGCCCAAATGGAGGAACAGATCAAAACTCCAGGGGAAAAAAAAAGCTAAGTGACAAGAAGATTGACAACCTTTCTGATGCAGAGTTCAAAACACTGGTAATCAGGATGCTGACAGAATTGATTGAGCTTGGTAGCAAAATGAAGGAAGAAATGAAGACTACACAAAATGAAATAAAGCAAGATATACAGGGAACCAACAGTGAAGGGAAGGAAATCGGGACTCAAATCATCAATTTGGAACAAAAAGAAGAAATAAACATCAAACCTGAACAGAATAAAGAAACAAGAATTCCAAAAAAATGAGGAGAGGCTTAGGAAACTATGGGACAACTTTAAGCACTCTAACATCCAAATCATGGGGGTGCCAGAAGGAGAAGAACAAGAGCAAGAAATTGAAAACTTATTTGAACAAATAATAAAGAAAAACTTCCCCAACCTGGCAAAGGAAATAGACTTCCAGGAAGCCCAAGAAGCCCAGAGAATCCCAAAGAAATTGGATCCAAGGAGAAAGAAACCAAGGCACACCGTAATTATTAAGTTACTCGAGATTAAATATAAAGAGCAAATCTTAAAAAGCAGCAAGAGGAAAGAAGACGTTGTCTATAAAGCAGTGCCCATAAGACTATCAGCTGATTTCTCAGAAGAAACCTTACAGGCAAGAAGGGGCTGGAAAGTAGTATTTGAAGCCATGAAAGGCAAGGACCCACATCCATGATTACTCTATCCAGCAAAGCTATCATTTAGAATGGAAGGGCACATAAAGTGCTTCCCAGATAAGTCATGTTAAAGGAATTCATCTTTACCAAGCTCTTATTATATGAAAAGTTAAAGGGACTTATCTAAGAAATACAAGAAGATCAAAAATATGAACAGTAAAATGAAAACAAACTCGTAGTTATCAAAAACTTAACCTAAAAAACAAACAAAAAAAAACTAAACAAACAACTTAAACAGGAACAAAACACAGAAATGGAGATCGCATGGAGGGTTATTGTTGGCAACTGCCCTGCCTAGTTTCAGAAGCTGTAATCTCTCATGTATAAGGCTGAGTAAAGGATCTTGGGACCATAAGTCACGTAGGAGACAAAGCTTACCTTCCTTGTAGGGGCACCACCTCTGCCCCCTTTTTCTTCACCCTGCTTGGCCCTAGGCAGATGACTGGCTAGCCAATGACAGGTAAGATTCCTCAAAAGAGGGAAAACCTCAGACAGCCAAGTCGGGGAAGGACTTGGGGGGCTATAGAAAAAGGGAGTGATGGACCCTCGCCCCTTAGCTTTGACATAGCCTGAGTCCTCATTCTGTCTGCAAGAAGTCTTCTAATCTCTTGGCTGTCTTACTTCCTCAGCCTGACTTAAGCCTGAAACAATGCCTTAAGCCTGAAACAATGCTGGAGGTGGGTGTGGCCCTGTGCTGGGAAGGGTGGGTTCCCTAGGGGGATCAGGCCTAGAAAAGAATAAATAAAATCCTATGAAACCTACTTTGCTAATACCCTCAATTTAAATGATAAGGATCCAAGCAGGAAGTGAGTTTGTTCCCCAAAGTCTTATGGCTCTTTAACTATCTGACCCTGATTCAGAATAAGCCCTCAGAGTTCTTTGAATGTTGTTTAAGCATTTCTGCCTGACAATGATTGATGAGCTTTATGTTTACACCCTGTATTCCTGTGCAAATTGAACCCAATAAAAGCCTATCAAGACAAGGGTCGGTCGAGGTGCTCTCCCCTTGAGAGAGTGGCTGAGCTGCTCTGAGGCTTTTTCTTCTCTTGAGAGAGAAGCTGAGACATCCTTTTCCTCCACAGGACTCAGTAGTCCGTGTGAATTTATCTTGTCTCATGTATAATGCCATAGACCCCAGGAGCTGGGATCCACGTCAGGTTATCAGTGGGAAGGGGGCAGGGGAGAATGGGGGGAATAAGAAGCATAATTGGTAGGCATAAAATAGACAGGGGTAGGTTAAGAATAATATAGGAAACAGAGAAACCAAAGAACTTATTTGTACAAACCATGGACATGAACTAAGGGTGGATGGATGCTGGAGGGATGGGTGCAGGGTGGATGGGGGGATAAAGAAGAGACAAAAATTAAAGGGGACAACTGTAATAGCATAATCAATAAAATATACTTAAAAAAAGATTCCACATATAAGTGAAATCATGTGGTCTTTGTCTTTCTCTGACTGGCTTATTTCACTTAGCATAATAATCTCCAGGTCCATCCATGCTGACACAAAAGGTAAGATTTCCTTACTTTTTACAGCTGAGTAGTATTTCATTGCATACAATGCTGTGTGTAATTGTACCATAACTTTTTCATCTATTGATGAACACTTGGACTGCTTCCAAATCTTGGCTATTGTGAATAACACTGCTGTCAATATAAGGGTGCATATATTCTCTCGAATTAGTGTTGTGAGTTTCTTCAGATGTACTCCCAGAAGTAGAATTGCTAGGTCATAAGGCAGTTCCCTTTTTAATTTTTTGAGGTATATCCATACTGTTTTCCACTGTGGCTCACCAATCTGCATTCCCACCAACAGTACAAAAGGGTTCCCTTTTCTCCACATCCTCATCAGCACTTGTTTGTTAATTTATTGATGGTAGCCATTCTGACAAGTGGGAGGTGATATCCAATTGTGGTTTTAAATTGCATCTCTCTGATGATTGAGCATCTTTTCATATGTCTATTGGCCATCTGTATGTCCTCTTTAGAGAAGTGTCTATTCAGGTCCTTTGCCCATTTTTTAATTGAAGTGTTTGTTGTTTTGGTATTGAGTTGTATAAGTTCTTTATAAATTTTGGGTAGTAACCTCTTGTCAGATGTATCATTGGTGAATATGTTCTCCCATTCAGTGGCTTAAGGATGGATACTTACTGACTTTCATGGCTTCCATTCAATGTTGTATCCCCAGAAGCTAGCACTGTGCATGGGATGCTATGTATGCCATGAAGAATGTATTAAATGAATGAAGTGCTTGTGATTTGAAATAAGACAACGACCCTTTCCTCAAAGAATTCAGGCTGATATTTACAAAAAAACATAATCTGACAACTTGAATGCAATACAAGAAAGAAATAAACCCATAAAAAATGCCACAGCAGCCCAAAGTGTGATGCTAGATGATGGATATAAGACTTGAGTCCCTCCAAGACAGTTGAGAATGTCCTTCTTGAGGGTCTCCCAGATAAAAGTAGAATTTCCTCCAGATATCCTCAAACCTTGAACTGATCAGCAGCAGTCAGTGCCAGTCCATGTGGAACCTGGGGAACAATGAGATCCACTCTGCACGGAGAAGCCCAGCACTCTCTAAGCCGGACCGTGGGAGCAGCCCAGAGAGACGGACCATCAGCATGAGCTCCCTTGATACATCAAGCTCCCTCTTCTCTCCCTTTTCCTCTCACCCTGTTTTTTAGTAAATTTCTTCTCTTCTGAATCTGTTTCTCCTCCTTTCTTGATTTCTATCCTGGGCTGGGGGTGTTGGTAAGAACCCCTTCACTGGTGACAGATAATGGAAAAGATCAATAGATACATAGGTAAATAGCTTGGCAATTACCTCTATTAGAAAAGAAAGAGAATAAGACACTAAATAAAGTTAAACCAACTGTCAGTACTCAAAGAAGAAAGAAGAAATAGCCGTGGGGTAGCCAACAAGTCATGACTTTATTCTTATTTTAGTTGAGGTCTCTAGAATAACTATTTTTCCCTTTCATAGCATGTTTTCCTGCCAATATCCTCAAGACAAATTTCACTCTGAGATATTAGGTATACAAATACAAATCTTTATTTCTAGCATATATGCCTGTCATCAGCTCACATAGCTACCTAACAGTTTCTCACATTTTCCACTAATAAATAAATCTCTTTTAACTTCACATTAGTTCGTGTAAGCCCATGATTGTCCCTGTCAAAAGGTTTCACTGTTGCTGTGGCTCTACTTAAATTTAGTTCCAAAAGCATGTTAGAAAACTCACCCACAACTTTTGTAAAGTTGGGCTTTGATCTCCTGAGGCTGGTCTCAGAAAGAATCCTTCCAGGGGACTGTGTCTTCCACTGCCTTACTTAGAGGATGGGGACTTAGTATTTTTAAGGTAGGCAATGACTATTGTAGGCTGCAAGATAAGAGATCTTTGGTAAGTCATGAAAAAATAAATAGAACTGAGTTTCCTAAAATATAAAATGATGGGGAGTTCTGCCCACGATGGAGGCATAGGCAGAAACCCTTCACTCCCTCACACAACCAAAAGAAGGTTAACAACCAATCTAAAATCAATGAACAACGAGAAGCACCAGAGAAATCAAGCTGCATGGAACTCCAACAACCAAGGAATTAAAGAAAAAATCAATCAGAACAACCAGACCAGTAAGGCATCCACCAGGCAGCCCCCTCCAGACAGGCAACTCAGAAAAACCAAGGTGAGGCAGCTGAGGGGCAGGGCTGACTGCCCAGCTCAGCACAGCTGCAGGGGAGGGACTGACTTAAGGGGAAAACTGAGACTCAGAGCTGACTGTGGGCTACAGCTGGGGTTGACATAGTGGGACACACTTCTAGTCTGACTAGAGAGTCTGTTGGAAAGTGCACTAGAGACAAGCAGGCAAGTTGCATTGTTCCCTCTCTGGCCCCTCCCCCACAGGCAGTGCAGCATAGAGGATCACTCTGCCTGGATGAATACCTAAAGCCCCATCCCCTTACAACTAATCAGGTGTGCTAAGACAAAGAAAGATGGCCCAAATGAAAGAGCAGAGCATAACCTCAGAACTAAGCGATGAGACATTACCAACCTATCTGATGGAGAATTTAAAGCCCTGGTGATCAAAATGCTCACAGAACTGATTGAGATTGGTCCAAAAATGAGAGAACAAATGAAAGATACCCAAAATGAAATAAAGCAAAATATTCAGGGAACCAACAGTGACAAGAAGGAAACCAGGATTTAAAGCAATGATTTGGAACAAAAGAAAGAAATAAACATCCAACCAGATCAGAATGAAAAACAAGAATCCAAAAAAATGAAGAGAGACTGAGGATTCTCTGGGACAACCTGAAACATTCCAATATTGGAATTATAGGGGTGCCAGAAGGAGATGAACAACAGCAAGAAATTGAAAACTTATTTGAACAAATAATGAAGGAAAACTTCCCCAATCTGGGGAAGGAAATAGAGGTCCAGGAAGTCCAGGAATCCCAGAGAGTACCATAGAAGTTGGACCCAAAAAAGGAACACACCGAGGCACATCATCATTAAGTTACCCAAGATTAAAGACAAAGAGAAAATCCTAAGAGCAGCGAGAGAAAAGAAGACAGGTACCTACAAAGGAGTCCCATAAGGTGATAAGCTGATTTCTCAAAAGAAACCTTACAGGCAAGAAGGGGCTGGAAAGAAGTATTTGAAGTCATGAAAGGCAAGAACCTACATCCAAGATTGCTCTATCCAGCAAAGCTTTCATTTAGAATGGAAGGGCAGATAAAGTGCTTCCCAGATAAGGTCAAGTTAGAGGAGTTCACCATCACCAAGCCCTTATTACATGAAATGTTAAAGGGACTTATCTAAGAAAAAGAAGATAAAAAATATGAACAATAAAATGACAACAAACTCATAACTATTAACAAATGAACCTAAAAGAAAAACAATGAAAACAAAAATTAAGGAAATAGCCAGAACAGGAACAGATTCATAGAAATGGATGTCACACAGAGGGAGTTCAGTGGGGAGGGGGAAGGGAGGAAGAGGCCGGGAAAGGTACAGAGAAGAAGAAGCATACTTAGTAGGCATAAAATAGATGGGGAAAGATAAAAAAAATGGTATAGGAAGCAGAGGACTCAAAGAACTTATATGTACAACCCATGGACATGAACTAAGGGGGCTGGGATGCTGGAGAGTTGGAGGGCAGGATCGAGGAGGGATAGAGGGGAGGAAATTAGGAAAACTGTAATAGCATAATTAATAAAAAATACTTAAAAATATATAAAATGATGATATAACCAGATTAGTGTTGCCAACGCAACACTGTGAAGAGTAAAGTAAAAAGGAGAATGAAACTGAGGCCCACCAAGCTCATGTGAGCACCAGGTGAAGATGAAAGTGGGTATGGAGGGCTAAAAAATAGCTTCACCAACAAAGGTCCATGTACAGTCATGATAAGTTCTTATATTGATTAAATCTTTGTTAAATTAGGCCTATACAAAGGGGAAATGTAGATTAACAGAAGACTGTGCTATTTTTTTTATTTCTCTTCTTGAGCACTGCTGTGCTCTGAATGTTTGTTTCCCCTCAAAATTCAAATACTGAAATCCTAATGTTGAAAGTGATGGTATTAGTAGGTGGGACTTTTGGTAGATGCATAATTTCCCATGAATGGAATTAGTGCTTTATTAAAGAGGTATCAGAGAGATCTATGGCCCCTTCCATCAGTTGAGGACACAATGAGAAGGGGCTGGCTCTGAACAAGAAAGAGGGCCCTCATGAGAATGTAACCATGCTAACACCTTGCTCTCGAACTTCCAAACTCCAGAGCTGTAAGAAATAAGTTTATATTTTTAATAAGCCACCCTGTCTGTGGCATTTTGTTAGAGCAGCCCAAATAGACTAGGACAAATGCCTCATAGTTTGGATTCTAAGTAAGCCTCTTCATGAACATTCAGCTGGCCCCGTGTGAAGCTCCACTGTTATGTTACGGTGCAGAAAACTAGGTAATGATACCATCTACAGATTCATTGGTGAATGTTGGAAGAAGTTACATTCACCTTTGATCCTGCCACGGATCACACCAGCATTTTTACTAGTCTGGAGATAATACTTTACCCCACCATTTCTCAAACTTTCATAATGCACAAGTCCTCTGTAAAGCACAGGAGAAAGGGAACACAATCCCAAGTGGTGGAAGGCCAAGGTGTGGGGTGAGCTGCCTGGCAATGGCTGCAGACAGACATGGCCCACAGGCACATGGAGCAAAGCACTGTATCCAACTGCATCAGGATGACCCTATTCCTTTAGGGACATGAGTTATTCCAGGTCCTGAACCTTCTAGCATCCACTACACCCTCAGGTGTGAAGTCATAAAAGTGCAACAATAACAGTAGCAATAGTTAGAGAAAATTGTGTCACTGACATCATTAACATCAAAGAGAAGAAACTTGCCCCCTCAAACAATATTTCTACACCTTCAGTTCTTATACGATGGTCTTCCATTATCTTCTTTATGCACCATGTTCTGTGGGGGTACAGAGGGTTCTAGAAAACAACTTCCTGCAGAGGGATGGGATATGACACCCTAGCCCTCTTTCCTCAATATTTCCAGAGTGCTGACAACCAGGTTCTTACCTTCCTTGGATAAATATGAAGGTGGGGAAGCCAAGGGGCCCAGACCTGGGAGGTGAGTGTGTAGGTATCTCAGCTACGATGTCTGCTCCTGAGCTGACCAGGTAGCTACAGGTAAACTCAGAGCACCTAGAGAGCCAATGGGTCCAAATCCCACTGAAAGAGTGGAAGAGAGGGTGAAGACACATAGGCTGTTTCCCAGGGATCCATGTGAGATTACAGACAAAAGGTATGCACTAGCCTAACTGCATGTATCTGGTGACCACATCATCGTTGGCCCATGACTATTGTCCTGGGATGTTTGATGATCTACTCAGGTGAGTGGATCTCCAAATAGCAGGTGTTTGACTTGAATGCCATTAAGAGAAAACTGTCCAGAAAGAAAAGTTGGAAGTCCTGGCAAGACAAACCAAATAACAGCAATCTCATCAAATGAGAAATACAAAGTAAAAAGCACCCACAAACTCCAAGTGCCACATAAGCTAAAAAGGGTTCTGTATTATTTATTCATTTTTCAAGGTGGAGTGATTACAGTATGATGAATACCATTTGTTATTATCCATGGATTTCTTTTTAATTTTGCAAGTGTGATATTGCTAGATTAAAAGGGTACCATATATATCATCACAAGAAGTTGATAAAAATTGGTCGAAAATGAGAACCATACCTGTATTTTATGTAAAGGCTTTCTCTTTTTAAAATTTTATTCTATTGTGGTAAGAATAAATGCAATGTTTGCCCTGGCTATGTGGTTCAGTTAGTTACAGCATTGTCCCATATGCCAAGGTTGTGGAGGTTGCAGGCGAGTTTGATCCCCAGTTGGGGGACATACAAGAATCAACCAATGAATGTATGAATGAGTGGAACAACACATCAATATTTCTTGCTCTATCTCTAAAATTAAATAAATAGATAGATAAGTAGGTAAATAAATAGCAGTGATATTGAGATCACTACATCCAGGGGTGGCAGGTAAAGAATAAATATAATGTAAGATCTACCCTCTTAATAAAATTTTAACTGTATAATACACTATTGTCAGCTTTAGGTATAAATCTGTGCATCAGATTGCTAGAACTTACTCAGCTTGTTTAACTGAAAGTTTATACAGGTTTTGGCAGGATATGGAGAAATCAGAACCCTTGTACATGCTTACTGTGAATGCAAAATGGTGTAGCTGCCTTAGAAAACAGTATGAAATTCCTCAAAACATTAAAAATTGATCCAGCAATCCAACTTCTGGGTATTTAACTGAAAGAATTGAAATTAACATCTCAAAGAGACATTAGCAGCCCCCTGTTCACTGCAACACTGTTCACAATACCCAAAATGTAAAAACCATCTAAAGATTCATTGGCAGATGAATGAGTAAAAAAATGTGGTAGATACATACAATGGAGTATTATTTAGTCAAAGGCCTTCCTATACACAAATAACTACCAATTAGAAGATGCAGTAGAAAAAATGATCCATATGAAAAATAACCCAGCAAAGATGTACCTGTACATGAATACAATGAGAAATGTGCCACTAAACGATGCAAAAGAATGCTTAACTAAATAAAATAGCCAAATGCATTCTTGAAGAGAATGACATCACAAAGGTAACCCTTCCTGCTAAATTTATAAACTCAATGAATAACAATGGGAATTTTCAACAATACAAGTTGATATGGAAAATAATCAAAAAGGACTATTATAATTGTGAAAAAGAAGTTTAGTGAAGAGGAAATAGCTGTACCATATATTAAAATCCATTATAAAGTTAGAATTAAACAGTAATGTTCATATATGAACAGATAGTCCAATGTAATAAACTAGAAAGACAAAAAATATCTTCAAGTGTTAAAATACAATAAATTATGAGTCATTTCAAGTTAGTGGTTAAAAATTAAGGAGTGTTTAAATAAGTGGCTTGAGGACAACCATCTTGAGGGAAAATAAAATTGGCTCCATATTTCATAGGATACATTATAAAAATAAATCTTAGATCAGAGATTAAAATCTTTAAAAATTAAAACCATAAATAGTACTAGAAAAAATATGGAAGAATTTTTTATAGTAACCTCAGAATAGAGCCAGTTTTCCTCAATATAATACCAAGTTGAGGAGCTGTAAATAACAAGACTGAGAGAAACTCTGCTTCTGGCCATGATGGTGTAACTGGTACTACATTAGTCTCTTTACCATTGCAACTGTAACACGGGACAGCATATACAAAGCAATTCTTTTAAGGCTGAGTAAGATAAGTCTGCAATTTCTGGGAAAAGGGGAATTAGGGAGGTAAGAAGAACCTGGCATCCCACTGAGCTGAGACAACATAAATCTGACTACAGAGTGGTTGAAATGATGGATTCTACAAGGAAAGTAACAAGAGAGAAATAAAGATGCACTTTGGGAGGCTGCTCCAAAAATCTGTGTTGGGTACCTCCATGATGAGGGCTAGGCTGTACATGAAGAAGAAAATTCCATTCCAGTCTCACCCGATAGCAAGTCCTTCAGCTTTAGAGTAGAACTGAGAGTCCAGCAGCTGGGTTCTGCTGAGGTAAGAGCAGTGCCAGGGAGTTCTGACTCTGCTGGAGTGAAGAATCCTCATTGATACCCCACCATCAGGCTGAATTACCAGACCAGCTTTCCTTAGGAATAAAGATGATCCCCAATTTAAGATGTACTCCAGGCCTTCCTGGAACCAGCAATGCCTTCAACCAAACCCTGACAATGTCTTTTTGGAGGAAAGACTTTGGAAGTTGAAATACATCTTGTTATAGGAGACTACCAAAATTTCTTGAGGCTTGGGAAATATCCACCCAATTAAAGCACAAAATCAAGATTACACAAATTCAAAACAATCAGCCAAAAATTTCACTGCCTCAATCATAATAATAAAACATTCCTCAATAATCTTCAGAGAAGAAAGCTAACAGAATACAGAGTCACTACAATGTGTTATTCCAAATGTCTAATATTCAATTAAAAACTATTACGCACACAAGGAAAGAAGAAAATGTAACATATCACCAAGAAAAAAGGTAACGTGTAGAAACCAAAACCAAGATGGCACAGATGGTATAAGTAGCAGACAAAGACTAGAGAAGTTGTGACAGACTATTTTGTAAAGATGGCTGCACCAGTATCTCCATCCTTCTTCATAGTGACTGTGCCATTATCTCATGGTCTGAACTTAGAACATTTTGACATATAGAATGCAGCACAAGTGACATTACAGGACTTCTTAGGCAAGACTATAAGAAACCCTAGTAGGGACATTCAACCTGTGGCCTGCGGGCCACCTGCAGCCCAGGATGGCTATGAATGTGGCCCAATGTAAAACTGTAAATTTACTTAATTTACATTTTTTTGCTCATCAGTTTTCATTAGTGTTTGTGTATTTAATGCGTAGCCCAAGACAACTCTTCTTCTTCCAGTGCGGACCAGAGACAACAAAAGTTTGGACACCCCTATTCACAGCTTCTGTCTTAGAATACTCATCCAGTCGGCATGCTATGCAAGTTCAAGCTACACAGAGAGGCCACATGTAGGTGTATTTGACAACTCTAACCAAGCTCCAGTTGGCAACCAGCATCAACTACTAGTCATGTGAATGGGTCATCTTGGATATTTAGCCCAGTTAGTCTAAAGACAGAGTAATAATAATTATTTAATCTATGGGATAGAGGGGGGAAAGATTGGAGAAAAAGGAACACATCTTTAGGGACCTATGGGAAAACAGAAAATGTTGTAACATATGTAATAAGAATTTCAGGAAGAGAATAGGATCAAATAGGGCAGAAAAATTATTTGAAGAAATAAAGGCTGAAATTTCCCAGTTTGATAAAAACAATAATTTGCAAACCCAAGAAGCTCAGCAAAGTCTAAGCAGGATGAATATAAAAAGAACCATTCTTATGCAACAGATAGTGTCTTGAAATCATCCCTAGTTAAGGAACTACTAACTTATCATAGTTAAGAATGACTACTAACTTATCGCTAAAAAGCAAGGAGGCCAAAATTTAATGAGATGACATGTGTGAAGTGCTTAATGGGAAAAATTATCCAGAATTTTATATTTAAAAAACATTTAACCACATTGTAAAACATGTGAAAATAAGAGAAAAATAAAATAAAACAACCACAGTTAAAAAATAAATAAATAAAATAAAATAAAATAAAAAACATTTATCGAATATTCTGTATGTTGTTCTCCAGGGTGTTAAATAGAAAAAAAGCATTGAACAAGATATATACTATGCTTCCACATGGGGTAGGGAGAAAGGGGAGATAGCTCTAGAAGGATAAATAAGACGTTGATTACATACATCAGTTGTTTGCAGGGAGAAAGGGAGAGCTGGAAATTGAATGGGAGAGAAAGAGAAGTTTTTTGCCAAATAACTCACTGTGCCTTTTACATTTTCCGTCATGTTAATGTTTTTATAAATCAAAACAAAGATGTAAAACTTGACAAATTTTAAAAAATTCTAGATGTCTAAAATAAATAGGAAAACCAAAATCTTCCAGAAAAAATGTTTTCAAAAAATAGCTGAGCATCAATGCAATGA
Source organism: Glossophaga mutica (assembly GCA_039655065.1). NCBI lineage: Eukaryota > Metazoa > Chordata > Mammalia > Chiroptera > Phyllostomidae > Glossophaga > Glossophaga mutica. The sequence continues at coordinate 62,077,485 of CM077311.1, forward strand.
AAATTAAACAGGCATCAAAATTATCACCTGCAACACAAAATGTTAAAAAATAGTAAAACAGCTATTGCCATGATCTATAGGAAAATGACTTTGAATAAGAGTTCTGTGTCTGAGCAAGCTACACTAAATGCAGAAAAATAAAGATGTTCTCAGCATATAAGAATTCAGATAATGTACCAGAGACCTTCTCTGAAAAAATGACTTAATGACTTACTCCATCAAAACAAACAAGCAAATTATTATGTGCCTAAAAAGAGGAAGATATGGAATATATAAATAGTGGTTACTGGAAAATCTAATAAAAACCTATAGTTAAAACTAATAAGTATTGATAAGTAACTTTAAAATATTAATATAAATCTGGATCTAACATACCAGGTGATAATTTGGGACATGATAAAATTGGAAAAAGCAAAAGATGTAGCATGCTAATTAATATTCTTTGAAAAAAGATTTTATTTATTTATTTTTAGAGAGAGGGGAAGAGAAGGAGAAAGAGAGGGAGAGAAGCATCAAGGTGTGATTGCCTCTTGCACAACCCCTACTGGGGACCTGGCCTGCAACTCAGTCATGTGCCCTGACTGGGAATTGAACCCGTGACCTTTGGGCTCTCAGCCTGTGCTCAACCCACTGAGCTACACCAGCCAGGCTAATTTATATTCTTGAAGAAGAATATCAATATTACCCATCGCTAGAAAAAAACATGAGTCAAAGTATGTTTAAAAATATTAGTACTCATTAGAAAACTAGAATTGTTTTCTAAAGGGATTTCAAAATAAAATTACAAATTAATGGGAAAAATGATTCATCTGTGTACCAGATAACTAAATTTTTGCAATGTGGACAAAATAGCTTTCAGGAAAACATACTTAATGCATTATATAACCAGAGATCTTTCAAATAAATTAAATTTCTAATAAAAAGGCTATAAAACTAACAGCAAAATAAGCATCTTTAAAGCAGAAAGAATAAATTGATAAAGATAACAAATTAGTAATCTAGAATAAAAAACTAGAAGAATTAATAAAACAAAAAATAGTGCTTTGAAAACAATATAATGAGTAAATTTTTACCAAGTCTGATTAACCAACAACAGAGAGAAGATAAAATAAGCAATATTAAAAGCCAACAAACCCTGGCTGGTGTAGCTCAGTGGATTGAGCGTAGGCCTGTGAAGCAAAGGGTCACCAGTTTTATTCCCAATCAGGGAACATACCTGGGTTGCACACCAGGTCCCCAGTAGGGGGCACATGAGAGGCAACCACATCTTGATCTTTCTCTCCCTCTCTTTCTCTTTCCAATCTCCTCTCTCTAAAATAAATAAAAAACAAATAACCTTTTAAAAATAAATAAAAGTCAACAAATGGTCTTAATCTTAGGTACAGGGGAGATTTTACAAATTAGAAGGTAATACAAGGGAGAAATTTATACCAACATAATGAAAATATAGATGAATGATTTTTCTAGGAAAAATAAATTGCTAATTTGCACTCAAAGTAGAAAATCCAAATAAAGCTAAAAATAAAAACATAATAAAGAAGCCCTGGTCAGTGTGGCTTGGTTGATTAAAGTGTTGTCTCATTCGCTGAAAGGTTTCAGGTTTGATTCCTGATCAGGGCACATACCTACATTTCAGGTTTGATCCCTGCTCAGGAAACTAATGGATATTGCTCTCTCTCACATCTCTCTCTCTCTCTCTCTCTCTCTCTCTCTCTCTCTCTCTCTCTCTCTCTCTCTCTCTCTCTCTTCCCCCTGCTCTTCTCTCACTAAAAATAATGAAAATATGTCTTTGGGTAAAGAGAAAAAAAATAAATAGAGGGAAAGATTCATTTCGAAAGACATAATGGTGCTCTAAAAAATAAATTAAAATGACAATTTAATTGTGCCAAATATTTTCTAATTGCTGGTGTTTTCAGCATTAGTGAGTGCATGGATGAATACTCTCACAGACTGTTCAAAGAAGTCATGTAAAAAAGGATGCTATTTCAGCCTCCATAAAGTTTTATGTGCTTACCTTCTGGCCCAGAAATTTCACCTTGAGAAACATTCTACAGAAAGAGTTAGACTTCCAGCCAAGATGGACACGTAGGTAGATACACTTTGCCTCCTCACACAACCAAAAGGACAACAAACATAAAAGCAAAAAATAACCAGAACTTCCAGAAAACTGAACCATATGGAAGCCTGACAACCAAGGAGTTAAAGAAGAAACATTCATCCAGACTGACGCACCAAGACAAAAAAATATGGCCCAAATGAAAGAACAGATCAAAACTCCAAAAATAGAACTAAGGGATGAAGAGATAGCCAGTCTATCAGGTGCAGAGTTCAAAACAGTTAATTAAGATGCTTACAGAAATAGTTGAGTATGGTTGCAAAATAGAGGAAGAAGGGAAGGCTACACAAAGTGAAATAACGGAAACAGTGAAGGGAAGGAACTGGTACTCAAATCAACGTTTTGGAACAAAAAGAGGAAATAAACATTGAATTGGAACAGAATGAAGAAAGAAGAATTCCAAAAAAAATGAGCAGAGGCGTAGGAACATATGGGGCAACTTTAAGCACTCCAACCTCCGAATCACAGGGGTTCTAGGAAGAAAAGAACAGCAGCAAGAAATTGAAAACTTATTTGTATAAATAATGAAGAAAACTTCCCCAACCTGGCAAAGGAAATAGACTTCCAGGAAATCCAGGAAGCTCAGAGAGGCCCAAAGAAGTTGGATCCAAAGAGGCACACACTAAGGCACATCATAATTACATTACCCAAGATTAAAGATAAGGAATCTTAAAAGCAGCAAGAGAAAAGGAGACAGTTACTTAGAAAAGAGTTCCCATAAGACTATCAGCTGATTTCTCAAAAGAAACCTTGCAAGCAAGAAGGGGCTGGAAAGAAGCATTCAAAGTCATGAAAGGTAAAGACCCACATCCAAGATTACTCTATCCAGCAAAGCTATCATTTGGAATGCAAGGGCAGATGAAGTGCTTCCCAGATAAGGTCAAGCTAAAAGAGTTCATCATCACCAAGCCCTTATTACATGAAATGTTAAAGGGACTTACCTAAGAAAAAGAAGATCAAAACTATGAACAGTATAATGACAACAAACTCGCAACTATCAACAACTGAAACTAAAAAACAAAATCAAGCTAAGCAAACAACTCAAACAAGAAAAGAATAAGAGAAATGGAGATCACATGGAGGCTTATCAGTAGGAAGGGTGACAGGGGAGAATGGGGGAAAAGGTAAAAAGGAAATAAGAAGCATAAATGGTAGCTACAAAATAGACGGGGGGGATGTTAAGAACAGTATGGGAAATGGAGAAGCCAAAGAACTTATATGAATGACCCATGGACACAAATCAAGGGGGTGGGTGATACTGGTGGAAGGTACGGTGCAGGGATGAGGGGGATAAAGGGGAGAAATAAAGGGACAACTGTAATAGCATAATCAATAAAATGTATTCTAAAAAAATAAATAATAATAATAAAAGAAAGGGTTATATGTGCCCAAAAAGGCATTGAAAATGGTATAGAATAGTTTGTAATATTGAAAAAATTGAAACAAGCTAAGTATCCTCTCATTAGGGAATGCATTATAAATTTTGGACATTAATTATATAAAACAGCTTTAAAACAATGTCTATCTCCATATAATTATGTTAATGTGTCTACAAAATGTTTTTGGAGGAAAAAAAGCAAATTATGTAGTAATACGTGCAATGTAATACCATTTAAATTCTAAAACAATGAGATCATTGTGTAGAACATTCACCAAACTATAGAAAACAATCTCTGGGAGGCCAATGTGAGAAACAAAGTAGGACTTTTAATTTTTATTTTCTAATCTTGCATCCTTCAAATTTTTCACAATTGAAAATGATTAGCTTATATAGCCCTGGCTGGTGTAGCTCAGTGGATTGAGCGTGGGCCTGCGAACCGAAGGGTCGCGGTTCGATTCCCAGTCAGGGCACATGCCTGGGTTGCCAGGCCAGTTCCCGGCAGGGGACATACAAGAGGCAACCGCACATTGATGTTTCTCTCCCTCTCTCCTTCCCTTCCCCTCTGAAGATAAATAATAAAATAAAAAATCTAAAAGAAAAAAATGATTAGCTTATATAGAGTAAATTAATGCTTTAAAAAGAATTATTCATACTGTTGTGACTGAAGAGGTACTTTCTTTAATTGGGTATCTAAACCTGATCTATTTCTTCCTTTCCATTTTTTAATAACCAATAGAAGACCTATAAAAAAAGAACAAAGAAATCCAGTGATGAATTCTCTAGACAGAATGATGTAGAACAGAAGAGAGAACACATGAGTAACCAATAACAGCAATGAGAGAAGTGACATCATTGTAGATACTACAAATAGTGAAAGGAAAGAAGGAACAGTTGTGGAATGAAGGAACTCATACCAATGCACGAGACAACAGAGATGAAAGGGATAAATTCCTTGGAAGACATAAACAGTGATTGCCTGAGGACCGGACAAGAAGGGAGGGCTAGGATGCAGAGAAGCAGGGGGGATGATTACAAAGGGTCACGAGAAAACCTCCATGGTTATGGGTGAGTTCTTCATCCTGATTATGGTCATGGTTAGCTATATGCCATGTACTGTAGGTCAATTATATCTCAGTAAGTATGTGTACTCTGTGTTCATTGCAGCATTATTTACAATAGCCAAGATTTGAAAGCAGCCCAAGAGCCCATCAGACGATGAATGTATAAAACAGCTGTGGTACATTTACACAATGGAATACTACTCAGCTGTAAAAAAAGAAGAAAATTTTACCCTTGGCAGCAGCATGGATGGACCTGAAGAACATTAGGCTAAGTGAAATAAGACAATCAGAGAAAGACAAACACCATATGATCTCAATCATATGTGGGATCTAATGAACAAACAGAACTAACAAGTAAAATAGAGACAGACTCATAAATAGAGAGCAGCCTGTCAGCTCTGGGGAGGGTCGGGGTGGGTGGAGAGAATCAGGATCAAGCAAAAAAGAAAAAGAACTCACGGACATAGACAACAGTGTGGTGATTGTGGTGAACTGTGTGGGCGAGATGGTGTGGAGGTAGAAAAGGGTATAGGATGGATAACTTGTAAAAGAAAAATACAATAAAAATGAACTATTTTTGAGTATGTATAAATATTTAAAATTCCAATGTACAATTCTCAGCCCTTGCTTATGTTAATATAGTGGACATTGTGGTTACTCAACCTATATCCATTCTTTTCTTCATCATTCCCAAAAGAACTCCAGCTTTGTGCCTCAAGAGAAGTTAACTCCATTCCTGTTTTCTGAAATGAGCCTTATTGGTCTGTTTATCTTCACCCCCTTAGCAGTAATAGTTTTAGGAAATCACATTGATGTCATTAAATGTAAGGCATTTTCCTGGTCAGGGTTTGGTTCAGGAATAAGGATGTGCCTCAGTTGAGTCCAGGAAGCCAGAAGAAGTGTTCCAAGGGCTCCCAGAATGTGTTTTCTCACTCATCAGTGAGCAAGCAGAAGAGACAAACTCTCCCTTTGGACACCAGCAGGTACAAATATGACACTAGAAGGACTACAACTGTTGTGTCCCCATAAGGGAAATAGCTGAGAGATAAAACCAACCCACAGAGGAGGGAACACCTAAGGCAATACAGAATAATGAAAGCAGAGCCATTAGAATAGGTGAACCTGAAGCCTTAGATATTGCTTAAATTCTAGTTAGAAGAGTCAGTACATATCCCGTTGTTTAAAGCAAGTTTGAATCAGATTCTGTTACATCCAACTGAAGATATCCTACATTATACCCTTGATCTCTCAACTGCACTTCCCTGTTTTCTTCTTCCTGAAACCCTCTCTTCCCTGGCCTATGTTGACCACACCCTCTCCTCTCTCTGGATTGGCCTTTTAAATCTCCTCTGTAACCACCTCTTCCTCTACCCAACCATTTAATGTGTGATTTCCACACTTTATCTTTAAATAATCTCAAATACTTCCATGGTTTCTACACCCTGACAAGGGCCAAATTTGTAACTCCAGCTTGGATTTCCCTTCTGATGGCTAGATCCATATATCCAACCACCTACTCAAAATCTCCCATGAGACATCTTAGTATCTCAATTCAGTTCAAAACGGAGGTCATCATTTTGCATTCATACACAAAAAAAAACTCTGTCCCACTAGTGTTCCTCAGTAAATATCACCCTTGCCCATCCAGTTTAAGACAGACACCCAGAAATTATCTCTGAATCTTCCCACCCCTCCTCTCTTCACTATGCACCCACCCCGAAACATCCATTGTCTGGCCCTATTGACCCAATATCCTGTGTGTCTCCTGGGTCCATTCCTTTTTCTCCAACAATTCCATTACTGTAGTCCAAACATCATATTATCACTCATCTGCGATTAGTGTACACAGTCTACCTTAGTTCTCAACCAATCTATCCTTTATACTGTAGTATGAAATATGTACTTTTTAAATGCAAATCTTACCAACAACATTTGTTTTCTTAAACCCCTAAATTCCCTTAGGAAAGTTGCCTTAGGAAAGAGTTGAAAAATCTTAACTTAGACCACAAACTTGTGCTTGATCTAGTTCCATCCAACCTCTGTGGTCTCATCTAATATTGCTCTTCCTCTCCCTAAGTTTCACCACATTGGACACTTTTCAGTTCGCTGGACCTATCATACTGCATCACTGGATGGCCGTGCATGTGGCTCCTTCTTCCTAGAAACTGCTTCCACTCCACACACTTCACAGGAGGGTTGAATAACTAGAGGGCATCAAACACAGAGCATGTAAGCCATGACTGGTGATCCCTAGAGGTGTGCAACCTTACCCTCAGCCCCCACTGGCCCCATAATTGCCAGACTACCTCTTGGTTATTGTTCAGATTTCAGCTTAAATGCCTCCTCATGTAGGAAACCTTCTCTGACCACCCTCCCAGGTTCATTCTGATCATGTCTTGAATTTTTGAGTTGCAACCCTTAGCATGTTGGTCACTACTTGTTTATGCTAGCCTGTAACTGCCACTCAAGCAAACTAGTGATGTCAACAGAGGATGGAACATAGTGTTATACATGAGAGTGTGGTTGGGCCTTTTTCCTCCTAACACATCAAATGTTTATTTAATATTTAACATAGTTTCTCCCTATCCCGGATGATGTTCTTGACTTAGACATAGTGTAAAGGATAAAAATAAAACAACATGAGTAATCCTTTCAATTTTAATAACTTGGCTTTTAAATTTGCCATTTCATACAGCTGTAAGTCCTAAAGAGTATATATGTACAAATTTCTGTTCCCTCCCTAACTCTCCCAAAAAAGACACATGGGAAGGTCATACCTATGACCTCATAATCCAGACAAAACACCTTACTAATGGAGAAACAACTATTCAGGAGCACACAGATGCCCTTCTATTTAAGTGGTACTTTACAGAGTTAGGTCTTGTGACGTTTACCAAGTGTACATCCACTACATTACATACTGATGGGGAAAGGCATAGCTTAGAATTTCCCCAGAAGTTTTGAGCAGTGAGGACCTGGGACTCCTCCAGTGAGCAGCAGTAACAGCAGTAACTCTAAAGATCTTTTCTTTAAGTAGAGAGAAAGACAAGAAAGTCATTGCACCCTCCCTGATTCATCAAAGCAGCCATTGTGCTCCTCCTCCCCTTTATCAAGGCAAGAAATTCACCTTCAGTCAGAGGTTGAGCCATGCCCTAGTGAGCAAGGCTCAGCAGGAGCAATTTCAATGGGATAACGAAGGGGACACAGACAAGGGCAGCCTAGATGGTGCTGTTTAGCTGTAGTATTTCAGATAGCCAGAGCAAACTGAAGGAGCCAGCAGTGATTACCAGAAGGAGCAGAAAAATTCCCAAATCCCAGCCTCCTAAATATCTGTGTGTGGCCTGGCCTGACAACCCCAAATCACTGGTAGCAATAGGGACAACCATGCTGGAAGAGAAACGCCATTCAGGAGAGCCTGGGCTCCTCCCTCCCAACTCTGCTCCAACGGTTAGTTTGGAAAAGTTTGGATCAGTTGAAGGCAGAGTTTTCAGGGACCTGAAGAGAGACACACGCTTTCTACTGTTTTCCTAAATATACTTATATCTGAATAAAGTGTTTTAGTTTTCTTCTACAGAATGCCACTTGTTAGAATCGTGTTCTTAAGAGTCAGACAAACCCAATATTGAATCAAGACACAACTTCTTAATGATGGGGCTTCCCTGAACTTCACTCTCTTTATAGGTACAGCATGCATAATAATAGCTGTGTTACACCCTGTTGTGAAGATTAAATGAGATATATCCAACCCAGAAAGTCCTGTAGATACTCAGATAATGGTGGGTCTAGCTAAGAGTCCAGCTGTAAAGAAGGGAGTGTGAGGTTGTGGGGATAATAAAGGTGGTTCACAGCAGCACCCAGGGAAACTTAGAGAAGGCCAGTGGCAGTTAATGGGTTTAGAAGCAGCATTTCCCGAAGTTTGTTGCAAGGAACACTAGTCCTGTAGGACACTAATAAATAGTACTCATTTTTTTAAAATGCTGTCTGAATAATATATTTGAGAAACATTAAATTATACAATTTAAAAGCTTTCCTATTGTAGGATTTCTGAGTGACTTTAATATGCTGATGCTCATGGAAAACCACCCCCTCAAAAAAGCATTTGAGCATGGGGTCCTTTTTCCTTGGTGCATTTTACAGAACAGTTGCCTCTTGGAACTGCTGGTTTAAATAAATAGATCTCAGGGTCCTGTCTGATAACTCCTTCTTAAACCAAAAGCTCAGAAGCAACTTGTTCATTCAGCACTATAGGACTGTCAATGTAAGGAGAATCCAAACATGTAGACAATATATCAACGTTTATTTGAGTCAAACTGACAATTTCTGGGAAGCAAAGTTTCAGCAGATTGAGAGAATGGAAGTTTTGCAGCTGATTTTATACATTAGAACAAAAGGAGGAGAAATAAAGAGTATTGACAATGAAATCCATTAGTGGAAGATTAAGGAGATGGGAGAAGGCAAAACAGGGAAATCTCTAGGATTGGGTAACTAGACAATGGAGAGGAACACACAGTTCTTTCACATTGGCTGGTATAGGATAGTGAACAACCAACATTTACAGCACAAATGCGGGCCACAAACAACAACAAGGAGATCTGTTGCCTCGGCTCTGGTGCCCGGCAGTGTTGAGAGGTCTGGAAAAGGACATTTCTCGTACATTTCAAAGGTATGTTCTCTTTGATGCAAAAAACAATAGACAAGCTCATTTGAGGTCAAGACTGACATTTGCTGAGGCAGCTCCAGGCCTAGAATGTGACTAGCCACCACAACCTGCTTTTACTTAGGAATTCTGTGTTCAGACCATCCTATATAGATGGTTACTTTCCACCTCGGTTTGCAGAGCCTGCCATGCTGGTCTCCCCAGGCTTGTCAGCATCATAGGGTGCCCAGAGACTCTGACTTCTTCAAGCTCCTAAAGATGATTGAGAACTGGGGAGAAAATTTGCTGGTTCCAAAGAAAAACTGCAGTAGGAAATTTGAAACAGATATTTAAGTAAACATCTACAAAATCTAACATTATGCCAAATGGTCAACTGTTCAACACATCATATATCACTACATAAAAATATATTTTCATGGACTGTGGGTGCATTGTGACATGTTTGTTACACTGTGATTCAGGGGCTCCATTAGAATGAGAGCCTAGCAGTTTCCAAGGCTGCTGGTGACCTCGATAAGGGCCCTACCTTTAAACCGCATACATATACCATGTGATGTACACACAAACACATGCACACCCTGGGGCTGAAGACATTTCAGCTAAGAACCATGAGTGCGGCCTTGGTTCAGTCACTTAACAGTGAGGTTGCTGGGGTCCCCCCAACCTTCCACAAACCCACAGTGCCCAATGAGTCCGTGGGTTTAGATCCTTAACCACATGCCAATTCCTTTTTGGCAATAGCCACAGAACCTTGCAGCAAGTGCAGCTCCTTCTCAGCAAATCTGCTGACACCCTGTGAAAAGCCATTCAAGGCCCCTATTTTACAGCTGATGGCTTTGCATTCATGGCTTCTAAAAGGAGCTGTGGGCTTCAGTGGTTCTTTCCAGTTCATGGCAAAAGGCAACATTTTAAAAGGTGTGGGGGAAGAGGTATGAGAAGGTATGAGAAGGATCTTCTAAAAATATCTCATTTGTTTGAAATGAGACACACTAGAAGAGGTACAAATTGTCAGAGCTGTGTGGACAGAGACTGGGGGACAGAAGGCAGCTCCTCACATCCGGTTCGGGTCCCTCACTCCAGCCTGGGTGGAGCCCGGTTGAGAAGAGGAGCTTTTGCATGAGGACAACTGAGTCATAAGCAAAGTGATTCTGTATCTCTGTGCCTTTCTCTAGGGTCTGGAAAGACATGGAGACTCATAGAATAAGTCTAAATAATCAGTCCATTTCTCTACTTCTTGGAGAAAATAGAGAGAAGTTATGACTAAAAAATACCAAAACATTGACCCTTCCTTCAAATCAATGTTTTTCAAGGTCTGTTTAACATCATAAAAAGAAATACTCTTTTCTCTCTTCTAACGTTTGAGTTGAACTGTGTGGCTCATTTCTCATTGTTTTCCACATTTCCAAGTCTACTGTGAGTGATCTAAACATCAAATGAAAAATAAGCACCCTGCCAATGGGCACACAACACAACACACCACACACACACAGGAAACTGCCCTTCCTTTGTTAATCTAAGAAGAGAAACAGTTACAAACAATGAATTACAACAATGCAAAAAATTATTATAAATACAAGTATGAAAAGAACCAATGTGATATTATTAAAATTTGTCTCTGAAAAAAATAATGTTCCCTGGCTCCACATCTTTTGAGCTAAATGTCCCTGTCATAGCACAACTCCCCTAATGACATTTTCGTTCTTAAGGATTTCCCCACTTCCTCTGAAGCTCTGGCTTTTTATCTCCCTCTTCCTCCACCTTCCTATTATTGTCACTAGAGAATGCAAAATGACATGTGCGAGAAAATGCTTGCCTGACAGCCAGAGAGTATGTTTCCTTTGCACTTGGATTTCCATTTATTCCACTAAACTTTCTTACAATTAATTTTTAAAAGGGCTGAGAGAGTTCATTTCCCAAACAGCTGACAAAAACCATGTTCCATGAAAGCAAACAAAATGGCACTTGGTGATCATTTTTGCTGCCATTATAAAACCCTTACATTTTACATTCTGACTTTGCATTCTGCACTTTATTACTCTGATAGAGTCATCGGAATATGTTGATAGTCCCATGATACCCATCCAGAGCTGGGAACTGGTTTATCTTAATTGCACTCTAGCCTAAAGCATATTAAATGCAACTTGATTATAAAATGCATTTGGATTGCCATAATAAATTTCTTGGCAAGATTTCCAAACATCAAGTAAAGAAATCTATAATCTCCTAGTCTGGCCCCTTTGCTGACTTGCCAGGTGACTCTGTATAAAATCTGCTCCCTCTCCACATCCCTCATTTTCAACCAATAAACTAGTAATAGATTTGTGTAGCACTCAGGAATGGCTGCAAGATACTTCTTTATATTTGGACAGCATTTTGCACATGACAAGCTGGCTCTAGGTTAAATATGTCAGACTGGTGCCTCAGCACGATTGTTGGGGTGGATTTTGTTTTTATTTCTATTTCACAAACTCATTGGCATCATCCATCAGTCTTACTCATTACAGGTCACAGTTCAGCCCTGTGTATTTGCTGCCTCAGGTTCAGGTGCATGCTGCCATGCCTCACCCCGCTGACACCGTCTGCAGTCTCACAGTGCTAACACCACTACAGGAACAGAGGGCTTGAGGAGTACGCACCCACGGATGATGAGGGAGTTGGCTGCGAGTGCCAAGCCCCGACCTCTAACTGGAGGGTGTTGCATTAAGCGCTGGATGGAAGGCTTTCTCGTGTGTCTGCAGGGTGACAGGCCTGCCCCACTCGAGTTCTTGCATCTAACAGAGTGCAGAGGACTTCTTCACAAAGGTGACTGAGGCAGGACCAAGAAGCCAGAGAGCAGTCATGCTCCGGTATGCCGCCTATCCCCCAACTCCCACAGTTCCCTGGGAGACTTCCAAGCAATAGAATAGGTACCCAAAAGTGTCAGAAATAGACAACAGTTGTGATTCAGCCTCGACCTCTGTCTGCAGACCACTGGGAAAAAGAATGCTAAGTAGAAAAACGGGTCACAGACGTTTTGTTTTTTTTTTTCACTAATGGGGAATAATGCTCACGACCACCAAGACATAGAATCCCTTTGTTAAACCAAGGATCTCAAAGTAATGCCCATGTGTTATCTGATGCACCGTCTTATTTGCCCTGACTTTAGGTACAGATGCTACTCTCCCCTCAGCACTGGGGCAGAATGCTTCAGAAACTGCCTGCAGCGTGCTTCCCCCTCAGGCAGCAACGGGGTGGGACCAGGACACCAGACTCCGCCAGACTCCGCAAAACTTCCAAACGTGCTGCACATGCTACTCTGCGAGCTGACCAGCTAAGTGGCCGGTGAGTGACCAAGACAACATACCTAAGTTATGTCCCTAAAAAGCATCCTGAAACAATGGTCGATCTAACAGAGCCAGGATTCACTTTTCTTTTTTACGGTACAAGAAACCTCTCGTTGGTTGGTTCGAGCGCCCTCGTGTGTCCCCGCAGCATAACGTCCTTTCAGGTCTGCCAAAGGGCTATCGCTAATGGCAGATTCAATGACACACAGATCACATCCTCTTCATACTTGTTTCAGGAGCCTTGTGTGAAACCGAAGACTTGCAGGCTGCCCTAGGACTATGAATTTGTCCTCCCTGATATAAAGTGACATCGTAACTTATACCTGAAAAAAAAAGAGAGAAGCCGGTGTTCTCAGGAGTAGAGGCTGATTTCAACTTGCCTGCTCTGGTTTAAACATGTTAGATCAGCCCATCTATTGCTTATTCCTCCTGCCCCTCCCCCACCCCGAGGGGCAGCGCCATGGGCACACGTACTCCCTCCTCCACGGCGGTACTCACACACCTGAAGGACCCCAGCTACTTCTGCAGTAAGCAAATCTCAGGAGACCTAGCTCCCCCTCCTCGCTTGCCCATGGGTAAGCCATTCTTCTCTGGATCCCGGCTCTTCCTGTGGAAAGACAGGGTAGCATTTCTTCTTGCAGGATGAGAAACATCTGCAGTAATGCCTGGCCTAGAGTAGATAGACACCCTGTAAATGTTAATTGAATCCAAACCTGTAAACTTGATTCCAACCCACTTGCTGTATTATATTTCCAGAAAACAGACATTCTTCCTCAAATGTAACATTCATGCATTAAGAAACACAGCTTGGGAATTCATGGAGCACAAGGAAAGGTCAAACATTTCCCTGCATTTCCCACAACACCTGCCCTCTTGCCAGGCACTCAGTAACCCTCCGCAAACCCCAGGGAGGGGGGTGGAGGAGAGGGTTAGGCTCTAACCCTCCTGCTCTATTCTCTCACTCTCTTTCTTTAGCAGAGTTTAAAGCAATTTAAGGCAAGTAAAGGGTCAAGGATTCACACAGACAGTAGAGACTGCACACAAAAAACCTGGTATCTTCTTCATATAAAATGGAAATGAAAATTTCCCCTCATCTTCCTCCTCTCTCTTCCTCCTTTTTTTGAGGTTAGGAAGGCATAACTCAATAATCCAGCAGTGCAGTCAGGCCAGAATTCCTGAAAAAGAATGGCAATGTCACTCCAACCTTGGTCTTTATATCAGACCAACCTAGATGGGTCTTGTGCTCTGTTAACAGCAAAAGAAATGTTTAGACACCACGCTCCTGGTCTCCTCCAAGCAAAAAGGCATAGAGCTGTTTGCTGCTTAGCCTTAAGCTAGCCAAATGCAACAAAGCCTTGGAGATTTTTGGCTTAATCTTCTCATTGAACTCATACCAGCCTTGCACGGGCACAGCCAGGGCATCACCCTCCCCACTTTCAGCTGTTGTTGGCAGCTTCAGGTGTTGGCAGCTTCTCCCACTCACTTCTTTGCACTTTCCTTACTCCAGGGCAGTGGCAAGCTCCCCTCCCCTCCCACCATGCACCTGGGGGCACCTCCAACTCACAAAGCCAGGATTGGGAGGGTTCTTCATCTATCTAAAGCCCGGTCAATGTTTTTGTTTGATCGGTCCAGTCTGCTACCTTAACAGAATGCCAGACAGTGTTGCCTAATGGAGGTGCTAGAGAGTCCTGTCAGGTAGAAGTCAGAACCAGTAAATGAAGAAGGAATGTACGTTTATCTCCGTTGTCATGAAACTGGGAAAAAGGTTTTTTCCAATAGAATCCTTAGGTTAATCAAGAATTTCCATTTCATTTAAAATAACTCTCATTTTTCCTCACTTCCTTTCTTACTGCTACCATAGTTGTCCAGGGTCTCATCAACGCATTCTGATATTACTGACTATTCCTATAGCTTTTGTTCTTTTCTTCCTCCAAACTATCCTAAGTAGCATCAAAAGATTTCTCCAAACAATAATCTCAACACATAGTTCAACAATTTCTACTCAAGAACCCCTACTGGCCCCTGCTGCTTGCAGGATAAAATCTGAACTCTGAAATCTGATATTCAAACTCCTTGGTATTCCATCACGCCCACCCCACCCCCAGGAGAAGTTACAAAGGAACCGGACATCCCCTTCAGAGTTCAGACTCTTCTATCATTGCTATATTAAAGTTCAAGACTAAACTCAATGACTGTGGACATTCGAATATCCATGAACTCCTGGGAAGAAACCTGACATTGGGTGTCTCTGCTTAGACTCCAGCTAATGATATCCTTTGATGTTCTCAAACTGACATTAGTTATATGCAAACCAACTGACATTAGTTATATGCAAACCAACATAACTGACCACTATTGTATTTCCTCAGATTACAGCTTATCTGTTTGTCATTGGGAGACACTTTGCATACCCAGTAATGAACGTCCAGGCACATGACTGAAAGGTAAAGAAATAAGCAAGAACGATAAATTAACATCTGAGAAAGCACAACGTACATGCTGACACTTGTGGGACCATGTGTTCTCTGTGAACACGAGAGAAAGAGAATGTGGATGGTGGGGAGGAAGCCTCCATCACTCCATTAAGCCAGCAGGCCAACACGGGGCAAGTCCAATGAGAGAAACCAACAGCACGGCATTTAACGGTGAAGAACAGTGAAGGAGGCAGAGAATGCTGAGGAACAGAAACCAAGATCCTCAGGGGAAATGCATGCATCCATCCATCCTTCTTTTTCTAGAAGAGAACATTCAGCTCTTCTATATACCACCATACGTCTGCCTAAAGCAATGAGATGAGTCGCTGAGACTTCCAGATCATGACCTTCTTTAAAAAGAAAGTATCATGGCTTTTCCTGAAGTTCTTAAAAAGCAATAAATAACACCAGTTCACATCTTTCCCTTGTTGATCCTTCCTTGAAGATCCTTGTATGAAGCCTTCCCCACATCTCCAGCCAATGTGGACTATGCCCTTCCCTTACCACACAAGGTTTTAACACCCTGCACCTCCAGGAGATAGGACTGAGGTTAACCATCTCCCAAACTTGACTGCAAGCACCTCAATGACAAGAACCATTATTTTCCCTTCCTCTGTATCTCTCCTCTTTTACTCTCCCAACTGACCTCTTATGGTCTACTCGCTCAGCCTAGACCATACTTGAGAAATAGCAATCAGGTTAGTTAATAAAAACTGAAATGTACTGACTGTATCATGGAAACTAGAAATTTCTTTCTTTTTCTTAGATATTTCCTTTACCTATTTTTTTCTATCTCTTTATGCTTTCCAAATAGCCCTTTTATTTGCAAGGGTGGCTACAATCACTCAGCAGGACCACTCCCTACACACATATAGAGCTGATTCTTGGTTCGTAGTTAATAGAGTTGGCACTCTTTCTTCAACCTTTGTGAAAGGTTTTAGCACTTAACCTGAACCCGCTGGCTGGCCCTGTTTCTTTGAAAGATCATCCTGCCTGTGTCTGCATGAATCTCCAAAGGCCATTTCTCATTTACCTCCTGAAAATTTTTAAGGTTTTTTGTTTCATTTTGTTTTTGTTTTGCTTAATCCCCTCACTTCACCCAGCGCTTAAGGACCACCCTCCATCCTGGTAAATCCTGCCCTGGATTATTCACCTCCTTCACAAGTTAGGGACAAGCTTCACTGTTGCCTACAGCCCACTCGTAAGAATATAGGAGCTTCTACACTAGGCATGACTTCTGATGCCACTGTAATTTCCCCATTAAGGTTAGAGCTTATCAGTCTTCTCTCCTACACATTCTGGGCTTTTTGTACTGGTTCTTCACAGTCCTGCCGCCCCCATCCCCTCCTCCCACCCTCAAGAAATGAACTGGTTTCCCCAGTGGGTTTAGGCTTGCATTGGCCAGCTTATTGTTTCAATGTGACTATGATGTTGCCGGGCTTGAACGCACAGCTCATTCGTTTTCCAGGCATTCACGAGGTCTCCCTGCTGAGTGTAGTGTATGTAGGTGTGCATGCGGGTACCTGTGATAACTAATAGTCCTGGAGTTTGCAATCCTGCTGGTGACTAAAGAGATGGAGTCATGTGTCATTGTGTTACTAGAGAATCACAGTGTTAGAGGCCCACGGAATGCTAGACCCCAACCTTGACTTTGCACAGCTTTGGAAACAAAGGCAGAACAAGGTAAAAGGAACCAGGGTCATAGAGCTAAGCAATAGGGGAGCTGGGGTCACAGCTCCGAGCTGTCCCTGTTCATCAGGGCCCTTTCACTCACGTATGTCCCTCCCTGAGGGCTCCTAGATGTGAGTGAGAACTCAGGATTCTCACACAGAGCCAAAATGCATCACAGACCTGCAAACATGTATGTGCTGAGAAGATGAGGAGGTAACATGTATGTAGATTACAACACAGAGAATGCGCTATTAAAATTAGAGTAAAACTGCTATGACGGGGTTGAATGAGAACGCAGAGAGCACACTCTCCATCCTGCACTCGCTGCCCATTCCCATCCCCCCCCCCCCGCTCATTTTTTTAAAAAGATGGATAGACTTCCAAAGCACCTTGCTGAGATTGTCCTATGATTTTCCTTTAGTTCAAGCAATACAAAGTTATCTTTTAATTCTGTGAAAATAGCTTTTTCACACATCTATGCACACAAAATCACACATACATATGAAACATTGGCAGCAGGTACTTTTAATTTGCTGGAAAATATTTCTAAGAAGTCAAATAGCTCCAGCCCAATGAGCGTGCCCTCCGATTGGCTAGCCAGACCAGTTGAGGGACCTGATTGGTCGTTGATCCTAAGGACCGATAAGAACGGCTTATAAAACCACTGGGTGCAGCTCCTGGGCCCCCAGTTTGCAAAAGCCAGAGGTGCAAGAAGCAGCGACTGCAGCCACAGCAGCAGCCACAGCAGCAGCGGAAGCGTCAGCAAGAGCAGCATCAGCAGCAACAAAAAATCCTCATCAAATCCTCACCTAGGCTTTCAGCGTATCCAGATCCACATCTTCCCTCAAGCCGGGAGAGGAAAAGAGGAAAGGGGGGGAGAGGAAAAAAAAAAAACCCAACAACTTAGCGGAAACTTCTCAGAGAATGCTCCAAAACTCAGCAGTGCTTCTGGTGCTGGTGATCAGTGCTTCTGCAACCCGTGAGGCGGAGCAGAATGATTCTGTGAGTTCCAGGAAATCCCGGGTGGCAGCTCAGAACTCAGGTAAGCAGCAAACCCAGGACCGGTTTCACCCCCAAAGAGCTGTCCTCATTTGCCTCTCTCTTTTGCAACTGTGTCTGTGACGGCTGATCTTGATAATAAATGTGCTTCATGCCTGATGGCAATAAACTGCCGGTGTAATCCAATAGCCTTAGGAAGTGGAGCTCCTTTGTTTAATAAATTGCACGCAACTAACTAACGAAGAAGCTGGGCGCTGTGCTGAGGGTATTTCATTGCATAAGCCTAGCCTGATTGCCTGAAATCTGGCACGTACCCTCTTGGGGAGGGGGGGGAGGGGGCGGGGAAAGGCTTGAATGTTGCCATGCTTCAAAGCGCTCTCTATACTTTCCAGAAGCTGAAGCTGATCTTAAGGTGAGACATGATTTGGCTCATGCCCCTCTTTCTTCACCCATGAGACCCTATAACTTGACTTCCCCACCCCTTCAGAGAACACACCGAAAGCTCCCCCTGCAGGCTGATTTACGGAACCAGAGCCTCAAGTCTGACAAATCCAGAGCAGATTCAGAGAAAACGTTACACATCCCACCCCCAACACTGCTCCTTCTCTTCCTCCCGGCTCTCCCTTGGGTTCCATTCAGTCCCTCGGGTAGCCCGTGGCCAGGGAGCCCCTTGAAAAGGGCTATTTGTGAAACGTGGCAGCTGTTTCTCCAAGGGGAAGGTCTCACTCTGCCCAACTCCTGGAGCAATCAATTGTGTGTAAGGTTGGCCTTGCAAGGAAAAGAGTCCTTAGGACGCCGGCATTGACACCTCTGCCTCTTGACTTTGCTAGTCCGCCTTGCTCCTCATCCATTGCTGCCCTCGCTTCCCCAACTGTCAGCAAATACGGGATCGCAGGTGTCCAAACGCTGCAGAGGACGCTCCCCTCGCAAGAGCAGGTCCCTGCCGAGAGAAGGGCTTTGCTTCACTTCCTTTTGTACTTAGTTGCTATAGAGATGCAGTGATTCACAATTCGAGCTTGCCTAAAACAATAGGAACCCCAATGCATATTAAAACTGCTTAAAGCAAAGTTATAATTTGAACCCGTAGAAATATATAATTAGGGAAATGACTTGTAACATCCCAGAGGCTGCGGGTGGTGGGAGGGGGAGGGGGAGCCTAACTGAACCATGCTTTTGATCTCGGAGGAGAATCCTACGGTATGAAGGCCGCAGATCATTTCTTGCAGAGCTGCCTGCCAGAACACCCGCCTTCTGTAGGAGAGAAATTACTTTTATGGGATCTTATCCAGAATGTAGAAAGCCTCATGCAAGTTCTTTGCGGTTTTCTTCCAGTGTTGCACAAGGGGTGCCTTGGCCTTTTTATTCCACACCTGTGTTTCTCTTTTCTTAAAAAAAAAATGGCTTTTAATATGAGAGACATTATATATACCTGTAAGCACTGTCCTGTGGTGGGGGGTTGGGGTGAAGCAAGAACAGATCAGATTCCTTTCTGCCAATATAAAGGTAAGGTAAAAGCCCTAATTCGGAAGGGACTCCTGGCAAATTCTTCTCTGCCATTTAGACTAAAATTCCATTCTTATTACTCTGGAGTGCCTTTTCAGGAGCCAAATGGACTCCCTGGCCTTTCCACCTCCTCACCCTGAACCACCATTCACCGCTCTTGCCTCCTGTGCTTTCGGGCTCTAAATGATGCCCGCTGGCTCTGCAGAGCTGCTCCAGCTCTGTGTGCATCCCGTCCAGCCTTCCTCTCCAGCCACCCAAACAGGGTAGCCGTGGTGAGACAGGAGCATGTGTCTCAGAGGGAAAGCACATTCCCTCTCCCACATGTGCCCTGGCTCTTCCAAGCCAGAGCAATCTGCCTCCCCCACCCTTTCTCACCCCACCTGCCTCCCCGCTCCAAATGGGTCTATCTCCTGGACCCATCACAGACATCTACAATAAGTTCTCCTGACCCCGTGTCCTTGAGTTTTTCCAGCAGACCAACTTGACCCCTTGGGACCACCTCACCGTCTGACCCAGATGGAATGGCCTTGTCTCTTTCAGCTGAAGTGGTCCGCTGCCTCAACAGTGCGCTGCAGGTTGGCTGTGGGGCTTTTGCATGCCTGGAAAACTCCACCTGTGACACAGATGGGATGTATGACATCTGTAAATCCTTCTTGTACAGCGCTGCTAAATTCGACACTCAGGTAATAAGACCTTGACCTCTTACTCCCACTGGCTGCTGGTCTTTAACTGTGTGTTAGACTATTGTTCTTAGGAACCAGTCTTATAGGGAACCAGCCCTCCTTCTCAGCCTCCCCACTCCAAATCCTCATCTTCAGTGTGTACACCCCCCCCCCACACACACACTTTAAGCCTGGATATATGTTGTATATAAGACCCCCACCCACCCACCCTAAGACTCAATTGTAACATGCTGACAGAGGCTGTCTGACAAGGGAGAGGTGATGAGCAGAAAACCTTTACCTCTTCAAGAGGACATAAAAATGTTCTTCTAACAAAGAAGTGATATGACCTAGCATACCAGCTTATGGTTTGAGTTATCAAAGTCTCAATCCCAAGAATACAGAGACATATCATGGCTATTTTTAAGCTGCAGGGTGGTTGTTTATGGTTTCTTTCTTTTTTTTCCTCTCTTGTCTCATTTCATTGCTATGGAGCTCCGCTCTCAAGGTAGTCTCAAGGAATAGGGACATTTTTTATCCTGGCCATGCATACAGTTTTCTCTTTGCAAGGACACGCAGATGGCCATAGTACAATGCCAAGAGCCCCCTTAAGTTCCACACATTGTATGCCCTGTCCTCTGTCGTCAGCTTGAGCTAAAGCTTTTCCTCCTACCCCTTTCCTTGGCAGGGAAAAGCATTTGTCAAAGAGAGCTTGAAGTGCATCGCCAACGGGGTCACCGCCAAGGTCTTCCTTGCCATCCGGAGGTGCTCCATTTTCCAGAGGATGATTGCCGAGGTGCAGGAGGAGTGCTACACCAAGCTGAACGTGTGCAGCATCGCCAAGCAGAACCCCGAGGCCATCACGGAAGTCGTCCAGCTGCCCAATCACTTCTCCAACAGGTATGAAATGAGTCCACTTTTTTGCAGTGAGGGTGGAGGAGGGAGTGGCTGGCTGGCAGAGCCAGACACAGGAGGGGGGTTCAATTGCCACAGTCATGCTCTTATTTTAGCTTGCAGCCTTCCCAGCTTTTGCAGGAAAAATGTGTTTGTGATTGGTTGTGACAGCTCAAGCAGGCTGGGTTTATTTTTTTCTCTGTTATAGGAAAAGTCTTCCCATGCAGCTAATAGAAAGCTTCATCTGCAGCATCCCTGGGTACATTTTCATGGTCAGTTTCTTGCCATAAGCCTGAAGGGAATTATGAAGTTTATGGAAACAAGCTTTTGAGACATCAAATTTGGCTGAATGACTGTGCACAGTACTATTGGCCATTATAAAAACCCTGGTCAAATGTCATAATGCAGTCTTTTAAAGCTGCACACATTTAGAGTCTGCCCCAAGCCCAGTCAGGCATTTCACTAGGTGGGCCAGAGCAAACCACCCTTTCCCGGGACTGCTGCTTCCTCTGTGAGAGGCGAAGTGGCTGGACTGGACACCACCCATGTACCCTTCCAGGCCAGGATTACATCCCATTCCTCTAGACCAAGATTTCCCGTGATGATGTTCTGGTGACTGCCCCAATCACATGCTCATCCTAGTATTCTAATGCCACTCAAAGCCACTGCACTGGTATTACCCCAGCATCATGCTTTTCTGTGGCCCTAACACACTGTCCGCACCAGCGCAGAGTGAACACCTAGCACAGGTGACAGCTGACATCCTCATTGCATCACCTCGAAAGGCTCCCAGCGAGACCCGGGCTTCCCCATCTGTGACCAAGTTAACAGAAGTGGTGATGGGGCTAGTGTGGAGGTATAGCAGGGGCAGTACCAGCCAGCGGTCAAGTTCAGCCTACTGTGATGCCCCTGGCCCTGAACTAAAATTTGGCTCCCAGTCCTGAAACACTAAGATTCTTTGACTCTCGAACCAAATCCTCACATATTCACAAAGATCAGTCCTATGTGTCACTCCAACCACCTGAGAGCTAATACAGACTGACCCTGATTAATTTCCTAGCCATGTTCTGCCACCCTTGTTCAGAAAGTGGCCCAACCTAGTACTTCAGAGACCTCCTAGTGGTTTAGGCACATATGGAAAGGCACCTAGAAGATGAGAAAAGTAGCTCCTCCTTAGGGAAAGTTGAAGCCCTGGACACTAAAACTTTGTAAAATGTCTGATTCGCTCTGAACTACAGGTCAGTGCTCTTCAGAATCTGGTGTCAGTTTACAACATTGTTTGTTCGGTCCTTGGAAGCAACTCTGTCATGGGTCCTAACTGATTTCCTCAAAACAAAATCTAATCCAGCATTTATCTCAAGTGGCCTGTCTCTTTATATTGACCTTGGTCTTAAAATTCTCCTAGGAAGATTCTTATTACATCTGGGGAGAAAAAAAGAACCTGGTTAATTGCTAGAGATACCTTTCACCATAAGGAAGAGAAATACAGAATTCTTAGTCTGGCGTGGGGCTACAGAGAAAGGATGTTATTTGTGTAGTAGTTGAGGGACAGGGGTATGTTAGCAGAGCCATTATTACAAGCTTAGCTCAGTAAGGATCTGGTGACAATTCACAATCTATAATACGGCATGAAAGCCATTTTGAGGTGGTACTAACCTCTCTTGTTTTAACTGAGGTGGCATCTTCCATCATGAAGGGAGAGGTCTTTTCGAAAGGCTGACGCAGATTCTGGACTGGTGATCCTGCCTATCTAAGAAGAGGCTAGTACTCGTTTAAATCAGGCCATTACTACTTTCAATAAGTGTCTTCTCATCATCTTTAGAAAATGGTCACAAGGAGTCTTGTTATCTCTTACTTTAATCTTAGGGGAATCACAAATATTAGGAAAGTGGGAAAAAGTGGCCACCCCCTGGGAAACCAGAACATTCTATGCAACTTTTACCTTTCTCCAATTATTTCACTTCCATGGGCTAATATTATTCCTGCTGAGAACTGTAGAGATTTCCGGTTCCATTCTGAGCTTGATTTGCTCTATTTAAGCTCCTCGCTCTCCTGAAACATCCTGCTTTCCCAGCCTCTGTCCCACCACAGATACACGCCAATGCACGCCAACTGGCACCGAACTGCGAAAGGAAGTAGTTACAGGTTCATTCCACTTTCCTGTGACTTATCTAGCCTGAGACTTGGGTCTGGGAGAATCCAAAAGCCTGTGACTGGACCAGGAGCCAGAACAGGGAATTTTTTCCATCAGCAAAATTTACTGAGAAGAGAAAGCATAGCTGGAGTGTCCCCTGGCTGAATTTGCAAACAACACTTCCAACCAGGAGGAAAGCAGGCAAAATTGATCAGGCAGGTTGAACAGCAGGAGGCTTGGGAAGAGTTAGACCAATCCACATCCAGAGTGGGAAAACTGACAAAGCTTCCAGCTCTCTAGGGCACGGATAGGGAACAGGAAACAGAAGAATAATATTGATCAAGGGAAACAAAGGACTATTTATAAACCTCACACAGAACGTTCCTAGGCAGTATGTGTGTATTTGGGTAAGCATGGCTGAAACAGTAGCTATGGAGAATATCTGATCTTATTCTTTCACAAGAAAAAAAAGTTAGGAATGGAATTTTTAAAGTAGGAAGGAAGAAACATGCTTTTAAAAGTCCCTCTAGGCAGGATTGCCCAAACACTTAGCCTACCAGGTCTTTGCAGCAGACCCTACCACCCCCCATAAAGATGAGGAAAGAAATCTTAAATAGTTATAACTCTTCTTGCAAAGGATGGGCCTAAGACAGAGCTTCACCACTTGTTTGCTTTTTAATTGTTTGGTTTATTGCTTATTTGTATTTTTTGTAAAATTGAGAAGGAACATAAATGTCAAATCTGTAGAAACATAGGGTATCACAGCTAAAGATGACCATAGAGGTTATCTAGGCTAACTGCCTCACTTTACTGATTAAAGAACAGAGGCCCAGAGAGGGGAGTGACCTGCTGAAGGTCACACAGCTGGTAAATGACAGAGTTGGGCCTAGAACTCACATGGCCTTGAGCCAAGCTATTTGATTTCTACTTCAAAAATGGCAGCCAGGCTACATCCACAATCCAAAAATAGAATACCAAGCAGAATTGAATAAATGTGCCCCAGGTGAGCAATAATTAGATTTGTGTACATTCTCTCCTCAAAGAGAAGACACAGCTTACTTGGTACAAGACAGTGCTCACTAAATATGTGATAATTGCTAAGGCAACTTTTACCGGAGACACGATCTTCACTACTCTCACTTAGTGGCTTATAGATAGGAAAGGTCTATCTCATTGACTCACACAATCCCAGAAGTCAATGCCTTATGCCAGTTCTTAATAGAGATGCCCAGGGTTAACCTACAGCTTGCTCTGGCAAATGGAAAGGCTGAAAGATTATTCCCCACACTTGGAAGAACTGCTAATGGAGCCATAAGCATCTTCTACTCCAGGGAGCTTCCTTAGCCTGCCCTTGTTGTGTTAATAAAGTTCTATGAGAGGAGCTAAGGGTAGATTTGAGGGGAGTCACTATGGGCGATCAGACCAGCAAAGGCCATTGTCAAGAAACACCAAGTGCAGATGTTCTACCTGGGTTACCAGAGAAAGCAACAGGAAAGGCCAAAACCCTCAGAGAGGGGGAGTAGGTTTGACGAAGTGGAGCCAGAGCAACTCAGTTGGCCCCCAGCAGGCCAGGCCAGCTAAGAAGTTGTGTTTCCTTACTGGTGTCAGACTTCTTCAGCCAGACAAGAGCTTGCCATGTTGATCTAAGGAAAGACCATCTTCTCCAGCCATTTGGGAGGTCATCTGGTGTGAATAGTTCTTTCTGGAAGTGGAACGTTTAACTTCTGAGTCATAAAGTCCATATTGGGGGGTAGGAAAGCAAGGGTCGGAAACCTCATTCTCTAGGATCTAATCACCCTATGAACTGGACACAAAGGTCCAGGGGACCCATGACTTAGCAGAGCCCACAAGTAAAGAGACGCCTGGGGATCTACGTGGGTATGCAGACTTCTGAAGCTATTGGTACAAAGTAGCTCATCCTCAGTTTTTCCAAAACCTTTTCTACCCACTTCCCCATCCAAGTGAGATCTGCTTTGACTCATGTGCTCTATAGTTCCAAAGGGCTGGAAAATGTGTTTCTGTGCCAGAGAATCCCAACTTGAAAAACAACTGCATATAACCCCTCTGCATGAAAAGGATGGGGCCAGGACTGTGTCTGAGACCCAGACAGGATACTTCTCTTTCGATCCTCAAATTCATTCTGCTCACTCACAGAAGGGTAGCTGCTTTGCTTCATTGCCCATATTCCACACTAGGAGGTTAAGTTATTCTGGAAAGATGCTTGATTCTATGCTCTGTGAGGTGACATAAAAATAAATAGCTTTCTCTTTACAGAAGATTTTATGGCCCCAGTGACCCTCACTTTCCTCCGAGGAAAGGGTCTCTCCACAGAAACTCTGCAAATACCTGTCATCAGGACAGTCTCTTAGTAGTGGACATGCAGCTAATAGGTTTTGACAACTGTCACCACCTCAAAATGGAGCAAACACATCCCAACTCAAATTTGAACATACCTGGACTGTCTTCCCAAAGCACAGGATGAATAATTTATATGTTGTAAATATTAGACAGCATAACTCTTTCTGAGCCATGACATGTAGCTGCAGTGGTTGGGGTGCTTGAAGAACTTGCACCAAAGATGAAGGTAATTTATACCCAGCACAGGATTTGGGGTAAAATTTACCAGACCCACAGATAATTTTTCCTTGTGGCAATCACACCTTATGGGAGAGAGTTATATTTTTAAAGCTCCATTGCCTCTGTGGCCACAAAATTAAATCAGCAAATCAACAGTGAGTGGACAATATTGCCCTATGATGCTGGCACAAGAGGAATACAAAGAAAAAGGACCCAAACCCTGCTTTCAATAAGGTTAGAGTCTGATCAGGAAAACAAATACATCAAATGCTGACCTGTGTGATGCTAACCAGATATCTACAAAATGTCCAAAAAAAAAAAAAGAAGGGAAGAGGCCAGTTAAAACTAGACCTGTGAGAGAAGGCTTCCTGGAATTATTGAAGCATGAACCATTAACAACCACTGATCTTTCCATTTACATGTCCTCATTGCCTGGGATTTGGCCCTCTCACTACAATATACCTTTCAAGAATTTTGACACTGAAGACAGGAGATTCCTTTAAAGATAGAAGTTCAGTCTGAATACGTACTCATATGCCCATATACCTGAACACACACCAAGAAATAGGAAAATTGCAAAGAGGCATCAAAATAACCACAAATTTGTGTGTAATAACTGTTGTTTATTTTTATTTTATTTTTATTGAATTTATTGGAGTGACATTGGTTAATAAAACTACATAGGTTTCTGGTGTCCAATTTTATAACACATCACTTGTACACTATATTGTGTGTTCATCACCCCAAGTCCAATATCCTTCCATCACCTTTTATCTCCCCTTTACCCTCTTCTACCTTCCTCCAGTCTCCTTCTCCTCTGGTATCACCATGCTGTTATCTGTGTCTATGAGGTTATTTTGTTTGCTTGGTTGAGTTTTTTTTTTCTTAATCCTTTCACTTTTGCAACAGCATGGGTGGACCTAGAGACCATGATTCTAAGTAAAATAAGCCAGTCAGAGAAAGACAAATACCATATGATCTTACTCATATAGAACAAAATAAACCAACAAAATCTAAACAGACTCATAGATAGAGAAGAGACTGACAGCTGTCAGAGGGGAGGGCAGCCACAGGGCTGGGTGAGAAAGGTGAAGGGATGTTCCATGACTATTAATATGTGTTGAGTGTCGGGCTCAGCTCATGATAGTTGACTTAAGTATTGCTTCTACCACTCATTTCAGCTGTCCTGCCTACAAAATGAGATGATGAAATAGATACTAAATGATCTCTCCACTCACATCTAGCCTTATAATTCTGTTTCTAAAACTTTTATACATTGCCAACAGCCTACTATCCAAAGTCAAGTCCCTGAACCCTAAACATGGAGATATACCTGTCTTGCACTGTGTGGTGAATCCAGGAAGCACTCACACTAAGAAGATGGCACAAAGATCAGAAGCCATCTGCTATCTCTTTGGGTCCACCTGTTCTCACAATGATGTGTCCGGTTTTCTCTTCCCCACTGCAGATACTACAACAGACTCGTGCGCACCCTCCTGGAGTGTGACGGGGACACTGTCAGCACAATCAGAGACAGCCTGATGGAGAAGATCGGGCCCAACATGGCCAGCCTCTTTCAAATCCTGCAGACGGATCACTGTGCCCAAACACAACCGCGAGCTGACTTCAACAGGAGGCGCACCAGTGAACCCCAGAAGCTGAAAGTCCTCCTCAGGAACCTCCGAGGTGAGGCGGCCTCTCCCTCCCACACCAAACGCACCTCTCATGAGAGTGCATAACCCGGGAGAGGTGTGCACAACCTCACCAAACTAGCATCATTGAAGGGTGTTCACACACCAACTTTGAGTGTACTGTGCCTGCTTTGATTTTTTTTAAAGTAGTTCCTATTTTCTAGCCCCCTTAAAGAAAATTGCATGAAACTAGGCTTCTGTCACCAATATCCCAACATTCCGCCACGGCAGCATTCCCACAAACAATTCTGTGTGATCTCTCTGCCTCTCCTCAGGAGGAAAGACCCTCTTTGATTCCTTTCCTCTACCATGTTTTTTCCCAGCTCCCCGCAAAACTACTTTCAAACATACAACATTCATGTAATTCCCCAGTCATTGTAATTTGAAGATGTGGAGCCCTTTAGAATGGTTGCCCCAGTAGAGTTAGCTGATAAGAAGCAACTTAATTTAAATGCATGTCTTAAATGCTCATAAAGATGTTAAATGGAATTCGTGTTATGAATCTGTGCTGGCCATGGACGAATATGAATGTCATGTTTGAATTTTTGATCTCTCATGAGCTAGTGTCTTAATGGTCTTGATCCTCCAATGTCTAATTTCCTTTCCAACACATTTACCAAATTGCTCAAGCCTGGCCCTCCCCCGAGGCTTTGAGCCTGCCTCTTCTTGCATCTAATGAAAAACAAAAAGCTAACATCTTTATGTACTGTAACTGCTCAGAGCTTTAAAAGTATCTTTAACAATTGTCTTAAAACCAGAGAATCTTAAGGTCTAACTGTGGAATATAAATAGCTGAAAACTAATGTACTGTACATAAATTTCCAGAGGACTCTGCTTAAACAAAGCAGTATATAATAACTTTATTGCATATAGATTTAGTTTTGTAACTTAGCTTTATTTTTCTTTTCCTGGGAATGGAATAACTATCTCACTTCCAGATATCCACATAATAAATGCTCCTTGTGGCCTTTTTTATAACTAAGGGGGTAGAAGTAGTTTTAGTCAACATCGAAACTTAAGATGGGCCTGTATGAGATAGGAAAAACCCACAGGTTTATCTGAAGGACCCCAGGTAAGATGTTAATCTCCCAGCCCACCTCAACCCAGAGGCTACTCTTGACTTAGACCTATCCTGAAACAGCTCTGTCACATCCAACTGGGAATGACAGGAACCAAAAAGAGCATCCCTTTGGCTTGGACCAGTAAGAGTGCAATAAGGCCTACTATACCTTGGGACGTGGCAGTTCTTGACTCACCACCTTTCATCAGTGCCTGGTGCTCTGGCAAACTGATGATTGGGTGGGAGACTTTCCATGAAATCTAACAGGAATGAGTCAAGGAGCCTTTGGGTCTTTAGTTTGAGGGACTTGGGGCTAAGGGGGTAGAAATAACCCTGGGCTGTCCAGCCTTAATAGACTTCTCTTACATTTTTGTCCTGTAGCACGTTGCCTGCCAAAGTAGTCCTGGCAGCTGGGCCATCTCTGTAGGATTACAAAAGGAAAAGAGAAAGAAAGAGGAAGGAAGGAAGGAAGGAAGGAAGGAAGGAAGGAAGGAAGGAAGGAAGGAAGGAAGGAGAGAGAGGAAGGAAAGAGGGAGGAAGAAAAAAGGAAGGAAGGAAGGAAGGAAGGAAGGAAGGAAGGAAGGAAGGAAGGAAGGAAGGAAAAATGAGCTGGTGGTTGGATCATTTCTGCCATGATGTTTACAAGATGGCGACCACCAAAGCCAAGTGATTAACCTATCTATGAACAACAGTAGTTTCTCAGGGTCACTGTCCTTGAACCCAACAGTCCATTATGAACGTCACTGCCCACCAAGGTCAATGTTGACAGAGGAGGAGGGAGCAGGGGTAGGACTGTAGGGGCCACTCCAAACTCGCTTAGGTAGAAACTATTGGTGCTTGACTCTCACTAGGCTAAACTCAAGATTTGATCAAATCGAGTGATAGGGATCCTGGTGGGAGGAGGGAGGGCACATATCCAGAAAAATGAAAAGCAATACAACTTTACCATAAAGCCTTTAAAACCAGTACCGTGCTGCTCAAGGACCAAGAGCGACTGCAGCAGACCCAGCAGCAGCAGCACAAGCTTTGCTGCCTTTGTCCCCACACAGCCTCTAAGCGTGCTGACATCAGATTGTTAAGAGCATTTTTATACTCAGAACTGCCCTATCCCCAGGTCCCCAAACATATGGACACTGCCTTAGCCTCTTGGAAATCAGGTAGACCGTACTTTAAGTTGACTCTCCCCCTCCCTCCTTTCCTCCCCCACCCCCCAGCCCCAGGCAAGGCTGACTCCTCCTAACCAGAAAAGCTCTTCAAGTGTGTGTGCTGTGTCCATTTCGCAAACCCACAAAACCAGGACCCCAATGAGACAAGTAGTACATGAGTATTCCTAGCAAAATTCTCTCTTACTTCAGTCCCGAAGATTCTCTTTTTTTGCTGTGACCTCTTCACACCGTGGTAATCCCCCTTTTCTCCCCACAGTGATATTTATATATGTATCTCTAATACATATATCTACACATCCAGAAAGAAGCAGTTCTCACAATGTTGCTAGTTTTTTGCTTCTCTTTCCCCATCCTACCCCTCAACTTCCCCAAAACCTCCCAAGCTTCATCTTGTGTTCCCTGCACAGAGTGATTCGGGCTGACCTAGACCAGTTTGCATGATTCTTCTCTTGTGATTTGGTTGCACTTTAGACATTTTTGTGCCATTATATTTGCATTATGTATTTATAATTTAAATGATATTTAGGTTTTTGGCTGAGTACTGGAATAAACAGTGAGCATATCTGGTATATGTCATTATTTATTGTTAAATTACATTTTTAAGCTCCATGTGCATATAAAGGTTATGAACATATCATGGTAATGACAGATGCAAGTTATTTTATTTGCTTATTTTTATAATTAAAGATGCCATAGCATAATATGAAACCTTTGGTGAATTCCTTCTGAGATAAAAATAATAATAAAGTGTTACATTTTATTGTTTTTCCCCCAATGTCTTTCATTGTTATTCTTTAAAAATTTCTTGACTGAAACTTTCTGAACATGAAGTTAATGGCTAATTCGTTTCTTAGAACCTAATCTAAAGCATAAATATGTAAATGAACATTGTTTAAAATCAATGTTTTCCCAATTTCCTTAAAATCTTTTAGTGGCTCCCATTACCTTCAGAGTAAAATTGCAACCCAATTCTTCTTGCTCTCAGAAAAAGCTATATGGTCTAAACTTTGCTCAGCTCCCCACCTCAGGATTCGCCTTTCCTCCCAGTTAATGAACTCTACTCTCCAGCTCTTGGTTCTGGAAAGGATTCACTCCCTCTCCTTCCAGGCCTACATAGAGGCTGCTCTCACTCTCTAGAGGACCTTTTCCTTCACTCTTCCCCAGACTGGAAGCACCTTTGCTTGTTCACCAGTACATTCTTTGCACCGAAACAGCACCCAGTATGCAGCATACCCTGAATACTTTAAAGGAATGATTCAGAAAGAGTTGAAAGAGGGGGCAATTGAATCACTGTGACAAGGGATGCAGATAGCTCAGTGATGACGAGGGTCCAGCTCCAGGGATTTGAATTCTCGCTCTGCTGCTGTTTACTGATGATATCAGATACACTTAATCTCGAAATACATCAGTTCAGTTTCTTCCTCTATAAAATGAGAATGGTAATAACCTTCCAGAATGCTATTAGAAGGAGATAAAATAAACAAAGTGCTTACAACATGTCCAATAAGCTGTAATGCTCAGTAAGTGTTGGCTGTTATCATCATCACAAGTAGAGGGGATGAGAAGAAAAGGAGGGGAATGGAGAAAGGTTCATGGATGAATGACATTTTGTTGGGTCTTGAAGGACAATCACAAGTTCAGTCTCAGCAAATGGGGGGAGGGGAATCCTCTGGTATAGTTTTTTCAGGTAGTTTATTTTTTTAATGAGTGGATTTATTAGCAGATTAATTAGTGGCTCATAATTGGATGAATGCATTTCCCCATATTTTAAATTCAATTGGGGACATTTTTTCTCATTATCATTCATTTCTAGCTCCAAACTGCATTTTCCCAAGTTCAAGTGTGCACAGGAGAGTTAACAAATACTACAAGAGATGTCACTCCAAGGCCAAAAATGTGTTGCACTTGCTTTTGTCTGACCTGATCAAGGAAGGAGACTACATTTATTTCATTAAGGTTCTTCATCCTCAATCCTAATCTATGTCTCTTTATACAGAGAAGCTATATATTACAGTACAGTGTAATGTTTCAAAATGTAGACCTGGGGTTTCTATGAACTGAGTCCAAATCCTCATTCCTACAATATCTCAGCAGCCTTGGGCCAAGTGTCTGATATCTTCACACATTAGGGATTTTTTTACTTATGAAAATATCTCTAGGAAGCAGAGATAAATAATAGACTGTACCTCCTAGAGGGGTCGTGAGCATTAAGCAAGTTCCATGTAAAGCATTTGAAACAGTGTCTAGCATGTAGCAAGTGCCCCCAAATAGTACTTATTGAGCATTCAGAAAATGCAATGATTACCATTTACATAAATACTGTCACCATCATTCAGATTCTTCTCCCACCCCTGACATGGGTCTTGAGGTGCCATTTTGGATGAAGGTTTTTATTTTCTTTAAAACCTTTTATTTCTTTAGTAGGTCACTAAACATTACTTTTTAATCAAGATTTCATAAACCGGAATGCTAAAATATTGCCACTGATCAAAAGATGGCAAATTATGGTATATGAACACCTATGTCCTAACACCAAGCTTAGGAAATGAAAGAGCTGGCACCATCTCTGTGTGTGCCTCCTAGAACCCTTCACATGTTAAGAGTCCATGGCTGGACCATTTGGAAAAGCCAGGGCTTAAAAAGACAGAGTTTCTCAAATTATTAAAACATACTTTAAAATATTTTTAAAATTTCTATCAGCCTTTCAAAAATTTCTATCCATTTTTCAAAAAAGACCATGGAATGGTCTGTGAATCTGATATAAGAGAAGGAAAAAAGGCCAGGTCTCATAGAACCTACAAAGATGCCACACCAGCTAACAACACAGCCCTGGAATCAATGCTTCTCAGATTTACAGAAAATACAAGTCACCCAACCACCTCACTGAAATGCTTCAGTGTCTCTGGGTGAGACCCCACAGTCTGCATTCCTAACATGTTCCCAGGTGATGCTGATGCTGCTATTCCATGGAGGATGCTTTGAGTAGCAAGGTCTCAGCTGTTTCAACATAACTGAACCAGTTGTTCAATGCTAGGGACCTTCACACAGCCACTGCAAGACTGTTGCTACAGTGCAAGTGCCATCATTTCACATCCTTGCTTTAGTAGCTTCCCATTGCCTAGAAGACAAAAATCAAGCATCCTGATGTCAAATTTAGGCCCCTGAAAATCTAGGCCCTTCTCTCCAATATGCACCTTCAATTCTGTTCATGTTAACTTCTCATTTCCCCCCAAAGACACCATGATCATTTCTGCCTCATTAATTTCACATATATCATTCCTTCTAAAGAATATCCTTCTGTGCAAGGTTGAGACAATATTCACAAATCAATAAATGTGATACATTACATAAATAAAAATGAAAGATAAAAATCACATAATCGTATCAATAGAGGCAGAAAAAGCATTTGATAAAATTCAACATCATTTATGACAAAAACTCTCAGCAAAGTGGGACTATAGGGATCATACCTCAACATAATGAAGGCCATGTATGACAAACCTACTGCCAGCATCATACTCAGGCAAAAACTAAAAGTGTTTCCCTTAAGATCAAGAATAAGACAGGGATGTTTACTTTCACCACTCTTATTCAACATAGTACTGGAAGTCCTAGCCACAACCATTAGACAAGAAGAAAAAAGAAGAATCCAAACTAGAAAGGAGGAAGTAAAACTGTCATTATTTGCAGATGACATCTTACTGTACATAGAAAATCCTAAAGACTGCACAAAAAGCTACTGGAGCTAACAAATGAATTCAGCAAAGTAGCAGGATATGAAATTAATATTCATAAATCACTGGCATTTTTTTACAACTAAGAAAAACTAAGAAAACAGCCCCATTAACAATCACAGCAACAACAAATAAGGTACCTGAAAATAAATTTAACCAAGGAGGTAGAAGACCTGGACTCAGAAAACTAGAGGACATTGAAGAAAGAATTTGAGGAAGATACAAATAAGTGCAAGCATAAGTTAGAAGAATTAACATCATTAAAATGGCCCAAAGCAATCTATAGAGTCAACACAATTCCAAACAACAAATCAACAAACACAAAGTGCTGGCAAGGGTGTGGTGAAAAGGGATCACTTGTGCACTGTTGGTGGGAATGCAGACTGGTGCAGCCACTGTGGAAAACAGTATGGAATTTCTTCAAAAAATTAAAAATGGAACTGCCTTTTGACCCAGTGATCTTGCTTCTGGGAATACATCCTAAGAATCTTGAATCGTGAATTTGAAAGAATATATGCACCCTTATATTCATAGCAGTGTTATTTATAATAGCCAAGTTCTGGAAACAGCCCAAGTGCCCATCAGTAGACAAGCAGATAAAAAAAAAAAATCTATGGTACAGCTCTGTCCAGGTTGCTCAGTTTGTTGGAGCATTGTCCCGTACACCAAAAGGCTGTGGATTTGATTCTTGGTCAGGACACATAGTACCTAAGTTGCAGGTTTGATCCTTGGTTGGAGTGTATACTGGAGGCAAATGATCAATGTTTCTCATATTGATGTTTCTCTCTCTCTCTCACTCACGCTCACTCTCCCTTTCTCTCTATATAAAATCAATAAACATATCCTTGGGTGCAAATTAAATATATATATTTAAAAGATGTGGTACATTTACACAATGGAATACTACACAGCCATAAAAGAAGGAAATCTTACCTTTGGTGACAGCATGGGTGGACCTACAGAATATGATGCTAAGTGAAATAAGCCAGTCAGAGAAAGAGAAATACCATATAATTTCACTCATATGTGGAATCTAATGAACGAAATAATGAACGAAATAAACTGACCAACAAAATAGAAACAGACACATGGAACAGACTGACAGCTATCAGAGGGGAGGGGAAAGGGGGGAACTGAATGAAGGAAGGTGCAGGAATTAGCCAAAGATCATATATGCATAACTCATAGACACAGACAACAGAGTAGTGATGGTCAAAAGGAAGAGTGGCAGGGGCTGGGTGGAGTCAGGCAAAGGGGGAAACATGGGGACATCTGTAATAGTGTCAACAATAAAAATAAAGAAAAAAAATTCCAGGACAATTTTAAATAAATGCAAATAGGTACCATCCCTGTCATATTCCCCATTTAATTGAAATGGTTTTAATATTTGCCTATTTATAATAATATTTGTTGCTGCCTTTTTCATAAAAATCTTTTCCTATACTTCAGTATCTATTTCTATTTTACTTAGTATTTTAATGATGGCTGACTCCTATGAGGACTTGTTCAGTATCTACTGATATGATCACAGGGTTTTCTTTGTTAATCTGTTGTATAATGCATTATGTTGATCTATCTCCTGATATATAACTATACTTGCACTTTTGGAATAAACACTATTTGGGCATAAAAATATACATATTTTTCTACCCAACCCCTTTTCATTCACCAAAGCCCATGTCATCACGCCTTACTCAGCATGGCCAAACTCATAGCAAATTGCACTGCAGACTGCTGCAAGGAGAGAGGACTTAGTCATCCTTATATGCCCAGTGCTTAACACAATGCTGTCGTGCACTAAGCAATTTGTGAATGGAGGAAGGAAGGGGAGAGGGAGGGAAGGAGGAGAGAAGGGAGGGAGGAAGGAAATCTTTCCACCAAGAACAACTAATCCATGACTTTTCCTTCAGTAGGATGCTGGGGGATGGAGGGCATGTTGCCATGGTGAGTAGAGAAACCAACTCCAGGTGCCATGTCTGCATCTTGAAGTCTGCCAGTTTGAAACATGACCATGTTAACTGTATTTCTTTTCAGCACTAGCCCTGATAAATCTGTACACTTGCTGTTATGTTCTCCTTGTAACCCAAGCAACAGA
The DNA here is from genome assembly GCA_039655065.1 of Glossophaga mutica. Taxonomy (NCBI): domain Eukaryota; kingdom Metazoa; phylum Chordata; class Mammalia; order Chiroptera; family Phyllostomidae; genus Glossophaga; species Glossophaga mutica. The sequence continues at coordinate 62,112,683 of CM077311.1, forward strand.
AGAGTCATCAGCAAACATGTTTAGATATTTGCTAAGTCTGTGCAAGGATCAGACTAGAGAGCTGAACCCAGAAGGAAGATGCCCATCTGCAAGTCAAGCTACTTCATGTTTTCTTGTATTTTGTCATGTAGTTATTGTTATAATACTCCTGAGTTCACTAATTCTTCTTCCCTATACTCAAACTTCACCATCAACTGCATTCCCCGTGGTCTGTTGATTTTTTTTTTTTTACCTCAACGAACAACTTGAGGGCTCAAGTGAGATATTGGCTAAGCCCACCCTACCACTCAACTATGAAATACCAAGAGAAATACATATCATTCCATGTTGCCAATCGAAGCCCAGTTATTGAATAAGTATCAACTGAGGACCCAGGTGCTACTTGACATTATACCTGGAGGCAGTATGTAGAAGACTAAACTGAGAACTCACTAATCCAAATCATTGCTTGCCAATTAAATGCATCTCCGTTCCCCACTCTGTACTAAGGGATTTGTGGCTTCCAGTTGAGAACAGAATGCTATTCTGAACTCGAGCACAATTAAGTCACACTGCAGGTGTACTCTGCTGTAGAAAAACCAGATACAGTATTTGTCCCACAAGAGACTGTTGGTGATTCCAACATTTGGTCAAAATTTTGAAACTAATTCCAATGACAGCCTGCTGACCAGTGTTGGGATTTCTCAAAAGTACAATCACTCCAGGCCACGGCTCACTCCTTCCATGCAGCCTGAGTTCCTCTCCTCTCATCCCCTATCCATCAGACTGCTAGGAGTAATGACAGGGGTATCCCAGTACTCATTGTTAAATCATTCTGGAACTCATGACAAGTGCTGAAACCAAAGAGTACCAAACTCAGCACTGAAGCATAGTCTCTTGTGGGGCAACATGAGTTCTCTTGCTAGAACTCATACAAGTTCTAGCGAGTGCAAGCAAGCACCAAGTGCTGAAACACTTTTTTTCTTGTCAAAATATGATGAGTACAGAGTTTGACAAGTTCTAAAGCCAACAAGTACGAAGGCGTGATTGTATTTGGAAATCATGCAGCTTACTAATCCCTTCGTACCTTGTATCCTGGTCATCCAAAATCACCAGGTGAGATCTAACCCTCTCTGACATCAAGCCCCTGTCATCCACACACAGTCAGATTGCTTTGCTTTATGTCCATCCTCCCTGCATTAACCTCCTACTTCTCTCCTTCCAAACTCTGCCCACTCCGGTGTAAATACAGCCTACTGTGTCCTCACCCTCTCTTTTAATATCCCCTTCTGTTTCTTGTCTTAATTGAATCCTGGCTCTTCAAAGAACATTGTCCCCTGCAATCTTCCCAAATGGTGGCTTACTTTTCCAAATCCTCGGGGTCCACATACTTCTCCCACTGCTGCTCCAGACTATGATTCTGCCACTGTCTATAAAATTCTAGCCAACTGAGGGTTTGGGAATTATGATCTGATTGTTTGTTTCCTCCCTAAGGAGCATTTATATGCTGAAATACTAACTCCTATGGTGATGATATCTGGAGGTGGTTAGGTCCTGAGGGTGGAGTGCTCATGAATGGGATTAGTGTCCTTATAAGAGAATCCCCAGAGAGCTTCCTCACCTCTCCTACCATGTGAACACCCAAATCTGCCAGCAGTCTTCCAGCCTCCAGAAACGTGAGAAATACATTTCTGTTGCTTATAAGCTACCCAGTCTCTGGTATTCTGTGATAGCAGCCTCAAGGTACTAAGACATAGGCTATCTGGCTACATCACTTTCCTCCTGTCTTTGTCACTGTTGTCTAGCCCCCAAATACCTTAGAATCATGTTGACAGACATTGCCTCTAATACATAGATAATTTTGGTAACAGACTCATGGTTTCCCTTATCAAGTCACATCATCAGTCTGGACAAATTCAACATTCATGAACCCTGGCCAGGTAACTCAGTTGGTTAGAGCATTGTCCCAATATGCCAAGGTTGTGGGCTCAATCCCCAGTCAGGGCACATATAAGAAGCAAACAATGAACGTATAAATGAGTAAAACAACAAATCAATGTTTCTCTCTTTCTCCCCCCTCCTTCCTCTCTCTCTCTGAACTCAATTTTAAAAAAAGAAAAACACATTCATGGGAATGCTTCACCCAAGGCTCAAACCTTTAATCCTTCCTCAGCCCCACCCCACATGTGCACCTGGAATCAGCAGGCACACACCAGCAGGGCTATGTGTAGTTTACTCCGCCAACAATTTTTTTTCAACATCCAGTACCATTTATTTTTCCCAGAATCTAAAGACAATTAACTGTAGCAAGATAGTGCTCAATAGTATTTAAACCTCATTTCAGGTTCTTTAAACTAGCTCAGCATTTATAAATGTGAATTTTATATCAGACCAGTTAAATATGTTGAATATTACTCTTTCCTGAAACTGACGCAATTCTGTAACCTTATATCCAAAATCCCTTCCAATTGCAATGTCCTTTCCCTTAGAGCTAGCTCTCAGGCTCATTTATTTGTACTGCACCAGTTCTTTAACCTTACTCCAGCTTCCATGCCTTTGACCCTCCTGTGTCCTCCCAATCTTTCAAGCCCCTCCTATCACCATCCTCTCCCTGCCCAGCCTTGAACCCATGGTTAAGCACTTCAACCATGCAATTTTATTGCCCTCAAATAGCTTGCCCCATCAATCTCCTGTCATACTCAACTGGAAAAATCCCAACCCTGGAGTCTGCCTTCTCAGTTAGAGGGAAAAAATCATAAAGCCATACACAGATCTAGCATCACTTAAAATTTGTCAGCTTTAAGTTCATCAGGACCCCCGGTGCTGCCTGGGGATCTTCTTATCCATCCCTGTTCAGCTCCCTTTTCTACTATCCATAGCAATGATTAAAACCTTCTCCAATGCATTCAAACTTCCCACCCTACCACCTCTAATGCCCAGAAGAAAATCTTGCCTACTACAGGCAGAATAGAAACCATCCATTAAAACTCTCAATACTCTATCCACACCTATTCTTTTTTATTTTTCTTGCCACAAAAGGTAAATAATTTCTTGTTCTGTCTCAGAATAATGAATCCTCTTGAGTTCTGCATCCCAATCACTCCCCCATAGTGAAGGGTTTCGGGCCCTCAGGTGTGTCGCCTCTCCCACATCCGCAGCCTCTCTCTTCCTCTCTGCTTCCTCTCTGAGTCATCCTCCGTGGTGTGTCAGCTGCCACGCTATCTTTCCCATCCCTCCACAATCAATCTTCTTTAAAGAGACATCTGCATTTATTTCCTTCGTTTCTTCACCTTCCATTCACTCTTTAGATTCTGGCGTCCACTTCACTGAAATGATTCTGCACTAGGTGAAAATACCTCTTTCTTGTTAAATCCAAAATTCTTATCTTATGTTATTGACCTGCACCATTTAGCACCAATGAACAACACCTGTCCTCCTTAAAAGACCATCCATGATAGTGCTTGTTCTTTCTATAAATGCTCCATCTCAGACTCTGCATCCCTTCTCATCCTTTAAATACCAGAGTTCCTCAGTTTTCTGTCCTGGCCCCTCTTTTCTTCTCACTCTACCTATTCTTTGTTAGAAGTACCATCTATCCCCAGATTGCAATTCTTGTTTATGAGTTAATACAAAGTAGGGACCCCCCAAAACCATAATTATCTTCTGGAAAGTAGGCCCCTTGTGGTACAGGCTTCCCCCACTAGGTTAGTGTTCTAGAAACCCATCTGTATCAATGCACCATATGGCATTGTTGTGAGAGGCTGCGTTTAGCTTCAGTGAATTTTCTGCAGATTCTTTCAACACATTTCCCCACTCCATGAGGAGTAATTTACAAATGCACCTGCCCACACCATGCTGAGTGTTCAGCAGTTTTTGACCAAAAATGGCATGACCCCCGGGGCCCTACCCCTATTCACCTATTTGCAAGTGACTTTTTTTGTTTGTTTACCCAGATGAAAAACTCCCCAAAGGGAAATGTTTTGCTGATGTGGAAGAAGTGAAACAAACAAACAAAAAAAACAGCAGAAGCACAAAAAGGCATCAAAATCAACAAGTTCAAAAACTGTTTTGAGCAGTGGAAAAAAACATTTCTATATGTGTATTGCATCAGATGGAGAGTACTTTGAAGGTGCCTGAAGTTTAAACATATAAGAATAAATTCAGTGGCAGTGACCGAGCAGGTTGGATTCTTCTCTTGTTCATGCACCTCCCTCGGCTTCCTCAGCAACCATGTCTGATAAACCCAATATGGACAAGATTGAGAAATTCAATAACTCGAAATTGAAGAAGACAGAAACTCAAGAGAAAAATCCACTGCCCTCCAAAGAAACGAATGAACAGGAGAAGCAAACAGGCAAATCATAACGAGGTCCACACTGCCAATATGCAAAGCATTGCCTTCTTATTTTACTTCTTTTAGCTGTTTAACTTTGTAAGCTGCAAAGAGGTTGGATCAGTTTAAATGACTGTGCTGCCCCTATTCACATCAGAACTACTGACAACAAAGGCCGCACCTGCCTCTCCCATCTGCCACTCTAGCTGGCAGGGAAGGAAAAGAACTTGCATGTTGGTGAAGGAAGAAGTTGGTGGGACAACAGTGAAATCTAGAGTGAAACCAAGCTGGTCCAAGGTATTCTGAAGGCTGCAAAATGCAGTTTAATCAGAGTGCCTTTTTTTGTTGTTGTTAAAATGATTTTAATTATTGGAATGCACAATTTTTAATATGTAAATAAAAAGTTTTAAAACCTGAAAAAATAAATATATAAGAATAAATACACAAACTTTATGGATAAATCGTGGGGGTTTGGGGTATCCCCACTCCTAACTCCAAGACTCTGTATTTTCCTTGAAAACTCTACTGAGCTTCCCCATAGCTAATTTATATCCAACTGGATACTCCCACTGGGATATACTATAACCACCATAGATATCCAAACATAACACATCCAAAACTGAATTCTTCAAACTCTTTCATTCTTCTCAAAGATACGGGTTCCTCTTCTGTGTTCCCAAACTCATTGAATGGCATCTCCATTCACCCAAAATACAAGCACCATCTCTGCCCCCTCTCTCCTCAGCCCTGTCAGCAAATAATAACCATTGATTCCCCCTAATTATCTATCTAATCTGTCTACTCATCCACATTCATATTACTACTACCTTGGTTTGAAGCCCCTTCTGAAGAGCCTCTTAAACTCTCAGATTCTAGGAATACCCTGCCTTTGCCTCCAAACCCATTCCCTACTTTGGTGCCAAAAGACACTTTCCAGAGAGTAAATCTGATGCTGTCACTCCACTGCTTGCAAACCATCAAGGGCAACTCTGAGACATCAGGAAAAGATGCATGCTGCTTGGTAGGTAATATGAGATGCTAGGTAATCTGGCTACCTCTTTTCAGCCTCATCTCTTGCTAACACATTTAGCCCCTATCCTTCCCCTCACGATGACCTCCAGCCATGGAGGTTGTACAGTTTCACACATTTACCTTGCTTCCTCGACCTTTGTTAATGTTGTCGTATTAATCCTGCAATAATACTTTCTTAGTACTATTCTATCACACACAGGCACATAATATATATTTCCATGTCTGGCTAACTGCTATTCATCCTTTGAGACTCAGTGTAATTATCGTTTCCTCCAAGAAGCCTTCTATGATTACCTAAGACTGAGTTAGGTGTTCTCTGTACTGTTTTCAAAGCACTTGGTACCTACTTCTCTACTAGAGAGTTGAAATTGCCTGTTGACATGGTCTCTTTCCCTCACTGGGCTATGTGCTCTTTGAGAGTCAGGTCAGTGTCTGGTTTCAAAGCTTATGACTACTGTATGGCACGGTGCCTGGCACATAATAGGCACTAAATACTTGTTGGATTTAATTGAATAAGAGCATGTCATAGTTAAATTAATTAAAATGTAGCCATTCTCTTTCCAGAAGGTTTTGTTTGGGACAACAGCAAAGCACATAGGAGACACACATTGCCCCTAACATCTACCAGCATAAACACCATGGGAGGAAAAGTGGCAAAGGGAATGAGAAAGCCAGTTCCAAAAGGGCAGATACAATAGGTTATTGCAGATGAAAGAGGTTTAAGACATGTACATTTTCACTCATCTAACTGGAAAGATTTTGTAAACAATAATTTTCAGTGCTGATCAGCATTTGAAGAAAACAAAACTGTCAAACACTACTGTTAGGAATACAAAGTGGAGTACCTGTGGGGAAATAGTCTATCAATACCTATACAATGTTTGAAAGTTTTACAAAGCCTTTAAACTATGAATTCCACATACAGAAATGTAGTATAAGAAAATATCCATATATAACATTTTACTGTGGAGATATTTATCACCAAAACTTTTCTGCTACAAAATAAACAAAAATTATATATATAATAGGTTGATTCAAGAAATTGCAGTGAAATAATATTTAGTAATTTAAAAGGATACAAAAAATAAAAAAAGATACAAAGAAAAAGCTTTAAAATATAAGCAAAAAAGTACAGCAAAATTTATATACACCATGATCTCATTTTTGTAAAAATATTTACATATGTGTATATATACACATATATCTACAGTTACATGAAACTAAAAGGTTACAGAGTTCCAGTCAAGATGGAGGAGGCATAGGGAAAAAGCCTCCACTCCCTCACACAATCAAAAGAAGGTTAACAACCAATCTAAAATCAATAAACAACCAGAAGCACCAGAGAAATCAAACTGCATGTAACTCCAACAACCAAGAAATTAAAGAAAAAAATCAATCAGAACAACCAGACCAGTAAGGCGTCCACCAGGCAGCCCCCTCCAGACAGGCAACTCAGAAAAACCAAGGTGAGGCAGCTGAGGGGCAGGGCTGACTGCCCAGCTCAGCACAGCTGCAGGGGAGGGACTGACTTAAGGGGAAAACTGAGACTCAGAGCCAACTATGGGCTACAGCTGGGGTTGACATAGTGGGACACACTTCTAGTCTGACTAGAGAGTCTGTTGGAAAGTGCACTAGAGACAAGCAGGCAAGTTGCATTGTTCCCTCTCTGGCCCCTCCCCCACAGGCAGTGCAGCATAGAGGATCACCCTGCCTGGAGGAATACCTAAGGCCCCACCCCCTTACAACTAATCAGGTGTACTAAGACAAAGAAAGATGGCCCAAATGAAAGAGCAGAGCATAACCTCAGAACTAAGCGATGAGACATTACCAACCTATCTGATGGAGAATTTAAAGCCCTGGTGATCAAAATGCTCACAGATCTGGTTGAGCTTGGTCAGAAAAATGAGAGAACAAATGAAAGATACCCAAAATGAAATAAAGCAAAATATTCAGGGAACCAACAGTGACAAGAAGGAAACCAGGATTCAAAGCAATGATTTGGAACAAAAGGAAGAAATAAACATCCAACTGAATCAGAACGAAGAAACAAGAATCCAAAAAAATGAAGAGAGACTGAGGATTCTCTGGGACAACCTGAAACATTCCAATATCTGAATTATAGGGATGCCAGAAGGAGATGAACAACAGCAAGAAATTGAAAACTTATTTGAACAAATAATGAAGGAAAACTTCCCCAATCTGGGGAAGGAAATAGACTTCCAGGAAGTCCAGGAAGCCCAGAGAGTCCCAAAAAAGTTGGACCCAAAGAGGAACACACCAACACACATCATCATTAAGTTACCCAAGATTAAAATAAAGAGAAAATCTTAAAAGCAGCACGAGGAAAGAAGACAGTTACCTACAAAGGAGTCCCATAAGGCGATAAGCTGATTTCTCAAAAGAAACCTTACAGGCAAGAAGGGGCTGGAAAGAAGTATTTGAAGTCATGAAAGGCAAGGACCTACATCCAAAATTGCTCTAATCCAGCAAAGCTTTCATTTAGAATGGAAGGGCAGATAAAGTGCTTCCCAGATAAGGTCAAGTTAAAGGAGTTCATCATCACCAACCCCTTATTATATGAAATGTTACAGAGACTTATCTAAGAAAAAGATCAAAAATATGAACAATAAAATAACAAGAAACTCATGACTATTAACAAATGAACCTAAAAGAAAAGAAAAACAACAAAAACAAAAACTAAGCAAACAGCCAGAACAGGAATGAAATCATAGAAATAAACATCACACAGAGGGAGTTCAGTGGGGAGGGGGAAGGAAGGAATAGGGGAAAAAGGAACAGGGAAGAAGAAGCGTAATTAGTAGGCATAAAATAAACGAGAAGACACAAAAATGGTATAGGAAACAGAGGACTCAAAGGACTTATATGTACAACCCATGGACATGAACTAAGGGGGGAATGCTGGAGGGTTGTGGGGGCAGGGTGGAGGGGGGATAAAGGGGGAAAATTGGGAAAACTGTAATAGCATAATCCATAAAAAGTACTTTTAAAAAAGAAACAGAAAGGTTACATAATAAAATGCTGATAGTGATTGCTTTTGTTTCACAGAGTTACTTGCCATTAGGCTTTGTTTTTTTGGGGGGGCGCAGTTTAGAGTCTTCAGTATTTTTACAATGTATTATTTTTATAAGACAAAAATAAAAAATTAAAGAATCAAAATTAAAATGTGGGCCTTAAGCAAATTAGTCACTTACTACTGTAAAACTACTCTATGTTGACCTTAATGAATCCAAAATATTGATACCATATTCTCACCACATACAGTTATATAAATGACCTCATTATCATAGTCAACTCCCTTTAATTCCCAGCTGTTCATATATAAATCCAATGATTTTAACATTTAAGAGATATGTGGGTTTTTCAAGAAATTCACCAAGTCATGCAACTCAAGGTCAAGGCAATTTATGCATCATGCAACATCATTCTCCAGTTCCTCCTAAATGCCAGGCTCTGCGCTCATCACAGTCCAGGAATATTAACCCCCACCATCCCTACAAAATGGTAACAGTTCATAATTTTGTCTTAATCTTTTGTGAGTGAAAAGCACTTCTTACCATGGTGCACATTTGCTGTTCCTTTCCACAGGACGATGAAGCCACCAGGATGGCATATGATTTTAGCTGTTTTTCCAAATGGGAGAACCGATCCACATCTGATTGTTGCCCCCACCCCACTTTCTCCTTAGCCCTATGACGGAAGGCAACCTTTTGCAAAGCCATCTTGCTTTAGGGGAGGTTCTATCTGCACTCTGGGAACAGAGCAAAACCAACCGTCCAGCTCTTGATTAAACCATTCCAATCTTCATTATTCCGCTGAATAACAAACTATTCTATATTCTAATGGACTAAAATTACTTACCTTATTAGACTCTAGAGGGGAAACAGCAGACCTGGAAGTGAAGTTTTATAGGACCCAAAGCTACTCTGTCATAAACTGTCAGAGAAACAAGGCATGGGGGTCTCCAACCCCCAAATCGGCACTATGGCCTGACAGGTGGGGTGTGAAGTCAGTAAAGGACACTGGAAATCTGTATATCTCATATAATCTGGACTATAAGGTTGTCACACCCCAAAGGACTATCCATACCCCTTCCCCACACCATGCATCTTTTAGAAACATTCACAGAAGCAGAATTAGCATGAGTGCCAGCTCTGTGGCTGCTGCCAGCTGCAGCAGTGCCCACGTTCCCAGCTCATCACCTTGCCTTTCCTGCAAAAGCCCTGCTTTGCCAGCCCACGCTCTGGGCCTCAGGCTCAGGGGCTGCGGCCCGAGTGTCTATAATCCTCCAACCTCTCTTGAACCCTCTGACCCTTCTCAGCAAATCCTGCTGGGCTCCAAAGGCCAGTCCTCATCATCTCCACCATCTGTTTCCTTTCCCAATTTACAAGCTCCCTCCCTGTTCTCCTGAAAGAGCAACACATTATGTAGCTTCACTGGGTTTCTGAACCTTGTTTGAACAATGGTAGACTCAGTCTACTCAGATAGTGGAAATTTTCTCCCTGGAAGATAAATTCATGGGCTATTCACCAGAGTAGCTGCAGGGCCCTGGCTGATAGCTGGTGTCTCCTGCTGCCAAAACCTCGTTTCCCTTTATCTCTCCTTTCATTTCACTTTTTCATTTAGGGTTAATGTTTCTGGGCTTCTTGAAACAGGTGACTCGAGCTATGTTAATAAAGGCAGGTATGATAGTATCTTCCATGACTTCAGCTCTCAAACACCAGGGAGAAGAGGAAAAAGTACTTTTAAATGACCACATCCTCTTAATCACATTCCAAGGGAGAGACCGCTTATCTTGATTTTAATTTTTCAGTTTCCTTTCATCTCTTCCTCTAAAAATATGGCTCAGAAAAAGATCACACATGAAGCACTTATCAAAAAATATTACTAACATTTAGTGGGAGCTGGCTGGAGTATGGGGCAGATTAAGGGCAAGGACTGGGGCGGGGGTGACAATAGTACCCGTGATTACACTTTATATGCTGAAGCCCAGGTAATTCATAAACACAGAACTTGAGCAAATTCAAATTTTAATGTTAGTTGAACAAAGCATGGCCTGAAGTTCACCTCTCTTAGTGTCATCTGGGGTAGGGAGAAAGCTAATAGAGCAAAATGCTTAGGCTAGACAAACTTTGGGAGAGCCTTTTTAACTTAGGAAATTAAACTGCTTGCAGTCTCCAAAGTCCAAAGTTGACTTGATTTAAAACAAGTCACTGTTACCTGTTGTTTTCAATACTTGGTTGGTCAGTACATTTCCCATGATATGAAAGTCAAACTTCTAGAGACTTGGCTATTGCTCAGTGTTGTTTAAGCTTACTGATCCATGAACCACCTGTGCCAGATGTACCTGGAGTCCCAGGCAGGTCTAGGCTCTGCTTCCCATTGGCTCTCCATCACCTCAGCCCCTTCTCTAACCAACCTTTACAACCTCTGCTAGGGTTTAGAGTTTGGAGTCTAGAAGTACTTCCAGCAAGGCATTTCTGGACAGCTGGACACACATAGCTGGTCAGGTCAACTTTGATCTATAAAACACTTGGATCCAGGGACTGAGCTAAAAAAAAGAACTGAAGAATCTTGATCACCCAATATCAGAGACCCAAGTATTGCTACTGGGACGATGATCAGTAGCACTTTCAGTTACTAAAGAGGAAGGATGGGCCCAATGAGACTTCTAGATCAAATGCTAGGAATTGAAGACAGGAACAATGACTACATCTTGTTAGCAGAAGTCTAAGTCCAAAAACAGAAATCCTAGAGCAAAATTAGAACCCAGCTACAGAGCAGGTGATCAGTAAATATAGAAAGAGTTGTAGTTAGCAGCAAGATGGACATGATGGGGTGCTAAGGTATTCTGACAAAGGGGCTTATGACCAAACACCATGGTTCTTGAGCTGGTACAAGATGTGTCCTCAAAACCACATAAGCACATCCACTTAACAAGAGTGAAGGAATACTAATTAAGACCCCAGGCTACTCCCAACATCAGGTCACCCTGAACTCAATGTAAATCAGGAGTTTCTATAATTATGCCCTGCATTAAAGGCACAATGCCCCCAATGGCTAGAATTTATCATCATGGGGAGAGAGGACAGGGACACAGGCACTAGAGAGAGGAAGGAGCTGACATCACTTTACACACCCAAACTAAGTATTATAAAGGGGCAGGATAACTCATATTCGCCCAGTGTGCAAGTTCCAGCTGACAAAACACTCGGGCCTGGGCCCAGGGGAGCAGGCCCACCTGCAGAGGAAACATTCTCATTGCTCTGGGCAGAGCAATGGCTGGGCAGGTGGTTAAAGCAGAAACAGGAGCTTTTCCCTCTCTCTGGTTTTCTCCATCTTGTCCAAGTAAATCAGTATTTCAAGCATCATGAAGTGACATAGAATTCACATGTTTTGAGAACTGACTGGAGCACAGGGCTAGTTGCTTTCACACGTGCTATTCAATCATCCCAGCAACACTTAGGAGTGGGTTTGTTTTACCCCATTTTAAAGATCAGAAAGTCAAGATCTAGAGAAGTTAAGGGATCTTCCCAAGACTTTTCCTGACAATTTCTCATGCTCAAAGACTCGCTGTACATTTTTCAGAAGTCACTTCTTTTACAGTAGAAAACAAGTCATATGAAGACTTCACTATTTTTTTATGAAAAAATGGGCTATAGAGTGAAATACACACGTGTACATGCAAACATGGAAAGCCACAGCCTCAATCTTATATTTAGTTTGAGGAAAGAGAAAAGAATTTCCTGTGGACATTTTTTTGGTGCACCCAAACTTGTATGACTCAAACTCTGAAAGAAAACTACTATGATTAAAACATACATCAGATCTGCACGCATGCTCCGTAAGTACCAGAGCCCACTCACCTTTGAACCCAGTTCTGTCCAAAACCAGCCCATGCTTTTGCTCTGACACCCACTGCATTGCTTCACTCACATTTCTTCTGCTGGAGGACGCCTTCCCAGCACCCTCCACTTGTTGGGATGTCACTCAAACTTCAAGTCCCAGTTCAATTCCTACCTCATACTGGAAACCTCAAGTGAATCATTAGCCTGTACTACCCTCTTCCTTTTAACCTTAGAGTAAGGAGGGGCAAAACTAAGCAGTCAACACTATAAGAGGTGTCTAAGGCCAAAATCAGAGCTGGTGCAAGTCTAGACTGCCAGGAAACTAGAAGAAGGGAATCCAAACACAAGTTACAGCAGGCAAAATAAACCTAGGGCTGGCCCCAAGTCTCATTAGCAGGCCAGGCAACAAAGGACAATAGAGCTATGCAGAATACACTAAGGAAGAAGAGTCCCTGAGTTGACCCCAGGGTTGGAGATGGCCAGCACTAACAGAGAGGCCAAGTGTGGGAGCAGGTAGTGGCCTGGTCATTCCAGAGTCAACCCTGAGGCTGCCCATGAGAACGAGGCATCTTCTGCCACAGGGGAGCTTTGTCTATCCTCAGAGGAAAGCAAGCATGATTTCAACCAACACTCCTCACCCAAGGCAGAAAGGTCACCAACATGATTTTTTTGTTTTACAACTTGATTTTAGGATGGGGAATGGCACTGCTGGTCTCCAAGTCTCTGCTACTACCTCCACACCCATGCCTGAAACACCTTTGGTTGTGGAGTAGAACATCATGGCTTAATTTAAGGATGATTCTTAGGACTCTACCAACAGAGGAAAAGAAATGGGGAGTGTGTTCCCCAGAAACAGAGTGTGAGAGGCAGGAGAGCATGGCTTCAGAAGGGTCAGAAAAGATGGCTGTCATGCAGGTGAAGTGTTGCAGACTGTTCGGCCTGGTTTCAGGAGTTGTAACCCTCACCCCATGGTGGGCTGTGTAAGAGCCTAGGGACCCACTTCATCTGGGTCTGTTCTGTCAAGAAGACATGAGCCACTAAGGTGACAAAGTTTATCTCCCTGGCAGGAGTGCTGCTTCTACTTCATCCATCTCTGGCCCCAATGTTTGGTTGGTTAGTCAATGACGGGTAAGACTCCTCATGGGAGGGGCAACCTAAGCCAGACACAACCACTTGGGAGGCCCTCATGGAACGACTTGGGGGGCTGCAGCAAAGAGGGGGTGATGGACCCTCACCCCCTGGCTATTTTGACATAGCCCAAGTCCCAGTTTCCATCTGGGTGATGTCTTCTGCTTCCCGAGCCTAATCGGCTTAAAGCCTGAAACTATGATTGCAAGCGGTGCAGCCCTGTGCTGGCCAGAATGGTTCCTGGGGTGATTGGGCATAAGAAAGAATTCGTAAAGTCCTGTGAAACCTGCTTTGCTAAGAGTGCTCTCATTTAAATGATAAGGGTCCGAGGAGGAAATGAGTATGTCTCCCAAAGTTTTGCAACCCCCTCTCCTAAGAGACACTGACTCAGATTAAGCCCTCAGATTTCTTTGAAATGTTAAACCTGTATTCCTTTGTATTTGAACCCAATAAAAGCCTAGTGAGGAAGGGGCTCTGGGTCATTCTCCTCTGAGAGTTTGACCACCTTTCCTCCCCAAGCAGACCATGTCTTGGTAGTTTTATTTTCATCCGTGACAGAGGGATGGGGCTCTACGGGCAGAGCCCCCCCACATCTGGCACCCAGGACAGGGGCCCCCCACAGTGAAGGGGTGTGGAAGGTGCAAGTGAAGAAAGTTGGATGTTTCACAGACTCCATGTTCACTTCATCAGCACTGCTCCAGACAGAACCTTCCGTCTCATCTGGTCAGAGCCAGCATGGGGTGGGGTGGCAAGCAGGGCCACTGGTCAGTATTTGATAGAGGCTACATGTGCCTCTCACACCCTGGGGGCCGCCACATGGGACCTAAGGAGCACACAAGACAAGTAAAGGAGAAAAGACACGCTCTCAACTGAGTTGGTAGCAAGCCAGCAGTGAGTCTGCAACCTGGACACATCCGTGACAGTCCTGGCTGTCATGGATTTTTTTTCTGTGATGTTGGACAAGTGCCAAAATCTCTCTGTACTTTCATTAATTCATGAGCAAGATGCTAAATCTCTGTCTCATAAGAATGCTGTGAAAATTAATGACCTTATTAAAAAAACTTAACAAAACTGATGTAAAATTTCTTTGTATATCCTAGAGATACTATAAAGACCAGGTGATCTTATTTAAAATACAGATGTGTATTTCCATTTATATGAGCCAGTATAAGACCATTCAGCTCTACAAAGCAGTGGCTATTTGGTTATTAAAAAAAGAAAGAAAGAAAAGAAAAAGGAGAGGCCAGGGCAGGGAGGTTTCTACACTGAAAACAGCATTTCCTATAAGTGGTCAAAAATTAACGTTAAGTACTCGGTTCTAGATTTAAATATCAGCAACCTTTATTGAGGGCTTAGTATGTATGTGCTAGGTGCCATACTAAACATGTATTATCCCATTGAATCCTCACAACAACACCTTGAAAAGGTTTTACTATGGACCATTTCACAGATAAGAGAACAAAAATGCTGAGAAATTAAGTAACTAGCCACAAATGTAGTGGTGGAGACAAGAGTGGAACCCCAGGACTGCTCTGCTCCTCACCCGTTCCTCTCCCCATGAAGCCATACTGCCTCCCCAGCCACTCTGTAGACCCATAGCACATGTCGTGTTTGCAGAGTATTAAATGCCAGACAAACCAACCTGGGAGAGCAGCTAAGGGAGAAGGGTTAGAAATCTAAATGCCTATTAATGTTAAAAACAATAAGTGAGATGAATTATCTGTAAAATTAACAAATCTACAGGAAAATAACATGTGATGTGTGAAATTCCTACTTGCATTTGCCCTTCCACTCAGTTCACTCTGTAGAGAAGGGGATCCCTGCCTGAGATGCCCCTCCTCAAACCGTAATATGCTGCTCACCCTTGGACAGGTCACTTCTCTTCTCCATAAAATTATGGTTCAGCCCTGATGGGGTAGCTCTGTTAGTTAGAGGGTTTTCCCAATACACGAAGGTTGTGGGTTTGGTACCCAATGAGGGCACATACAAGAATCAACCAATAAATGCATAAATCAGTGGAACAATAATTTGATATCTCCCTCCCTCTCTGTCTCTCACTCCCCCTTCTCTCCCTTCCTTCCTCTCTCTTTCTAAAATCAATCAATACAAAAATATGATTCAATAAACTCTGACAGAGAGCCACTCAGTGTGGGACACTGAGCAAGCAGTCTCTTCCAGCTGTCAAGTTCTATGACTCTAGGAAAGCACCTTGGAACCACAGAGTGCACTGCAATTTGCCTAGTGTAAATTACAATGTTCAGTTCTTTCCAACATCTAACTTATTGCTGAGGACAAGAAGAACTGAAAGTGACTCTGGTCTGTGCTAAATTTGTTCCTCATTGCAAACCTAACAAGCCCTGACTCTAACTTTCCTCTCTCTGACATCTCAGAGACCTGATGATTAACACACCATGTTCCAAAAGGAGCAATCGCCTCTGGCCCAGGGGGAGCTGGTGACCTTGAGCTTCCTCCAGCCCACCTGGTATCCACCTGTTTCCTCTCTGTCAGCCATGCAGTTCTCAACACACTGCCTAAAGCCCAAAACCAGAGAACAGTGCAACCCCGAGCCCTGTAAGTGGAGCTGAGTGCAGTCAGCAATTCAGAGCAGAGCTGGAATCCTCCTATTCCAGCCTCCAGAGCCAAACCGGAGACCATGGGGGCTCCTCCAGGCCATCTGTGGACTCCATCCCACGTCTCAGCCAGGAAGTATATAATGTCATGGAGGGAAGGGGAGGCATATTGTACTCCCTAGACAGGGACTATAGAGGAAGTCAGAAAACCAAAATGTGACCATCCCCAGAGCCAATATTACCTCCACGACTTTGTCTGAGGTCAGCCTCAAGCTTTTGGCAAATAGGCAGCAGCCCATTCAGTTGTCAGATTTTGGGGATACTGAGAAAGGCCCCACACACATAATGAAAAAGACTGTCTCCCCTACCAACTTGCTAATGTCTAAAATGCCAGGATGCCAACTCTGCTCATGGGCTTACAGTCTGCGTTCCCATTTTGTCCTGTCCTACCACACTATCCTGGGGGCTGCCACTGAGCCAGGGGAAGTGGTCATTACAAGAACAGGTCCAGGAGTGAGAGTCAAGCATGGCTGGGGAGTTCCCACACTGCCCTCTGCCCCTGCACCAGGCCACCCTCCCCACAAACCATGGGACACAAAGGTGTGAAGTATCAGCCCCTCTGCCTCATTCACTGTGATTGTCTTAGACTTTTTAGTTCTATCCTTGCTGTGGCTGGTTTTCCAACTGCTCCATTTAACATCCACTTGACTTCTAACCCTTTCACTTTTCTTTTTTGTTTCTGGTCCTTGCCACCTTGGACTAGACAATGGGATTCTGCTTCTGTGGCAACAGGGCAAGGGAAATATCACACATAGGCTTGGCAATCAGACAGTGGAGTTTCAGCTCTGCCATTCATTAGCTGTGTCAGTTTCAACAATTATCTTAAACTCTCTAATCTTCAGTTTCCTCATCTGTAAGATCAGGTCACTAATACTGGTCACATAGGGTTATTGGGAAGATAAAATAAAGTATGCAAAGTCCATGGGGTATGAGACCTATCAGGGAATCACTTCATAAGTTTTATAAATGTCTAATCACTATGCTGTATACCTGAAACTAATATAACATTGTATGTCAACTGTAATTGAAAAATAAAAAATTATGTTTAAAAAAAGTACATAAAGTCCAGAAGCTGGTCGGATCTCAGAAATGGTCAAACACATCCCTAGCTGCTCCTAATCCCAAGCATTTTAGGAAGTGGCCTAGGTACGAGTCAGCCCAGCCCAGTCCCCATTCCCATCCAGGCTCCTCCTGACACAGTGGGGGGAGGGGGAGGGAGGACAAGGACAGCAGCCAGGCAGTGCCAGAGAAGAGATGGATGTTGTCATCAGATCCAAGGGGAGTGCAGGCACAGAAAGAGGAGGTGAGGTGAGTCACAGTGCTGGAGGGGGGCCCATGGCTTGGGTTGAGAATGAGGCAGGGGTGTTTGCAGCTTAGTCATAGTGGTACTAGCCACACAGTCCTTTAGGGAGGCACAGGAGTTCAAAGTGAAGAGCTGGACGGAACGTACTTAAAATAATATCCAGGAAGAATATTAGTTTATGCCCCCTCAGCTCCATACATCTCAAGGTTTCCCTTTCTTTCCTGAGAGGAGAATGTTTGACAGAGGAGAAGCAAAGGTGAGGGCACTGGAACTTGGAGGAAAGAAAAGAGAAAGGCATCCAGAGGCAGGAAAGGCTCAGAAAGGGGAGGACATAGCCCCAGAGATAAACTGTCAGAATCTCAGTTTTCTATTCCTTTGGAAAGAACTGCAAGTTTTGTTTTGTTTTGCTTTTTAGCACCAAACAGTAGATGCACCTTCTATTCCTGCTACCAAGCACAGGGTGTACATGGATGAATAAATAAATACCACTTGCCTTCAGACTCTCAAAAGGCTCTGTCCACCCATCATTGCCCTTAACCCCTGGCCAGCATCCTGACACCACACCCCATGAAACCTGACGTGAGCCACAACACTTGATGCAGGCACCTGCCAGGCACCCCTACATCATTTGCCACTAGACCATACTCTTAAACCTGCACTTCCTTGCTTTTTTCATTGCCTGGCTCCACACCCCAGCCCAAGAGGCAGTAGCTGGTGTCATAGTTGGAAGGGAAGACTGATGCAGACTCCAGCCCATGGTGTCTGTGGCGTTATGGATGAGATAATGAGACAAATTCACACGGACTACTGAGTTCTGTGGAGGAAAAGAGATGGCACAGCTACTCTCTCAAGGGAAGAGCGCGCCGACCCTTGCCTTGACAGGTTTTTATTGGGTTTCAATTTGCACAGGAATACAGGTAAAATTCATTAATCATTGTCAGGCAGTAAGGATCAAACAATAGATAGCATACAAAGAACTACAAGGGCCTATTCTGAATCAGGATCTGTTAGCTAAAGGGCTGCAAAACTTTGGGAAACGAACTCATTTCCTGCTCGGACCCTTATCATTTAGTTGAGAGCATTCTTAGCAAAGCAGGTTTCAAAGGATTTTATATATTCTTTCTTAGGTCTGATTACCAGGGAACCTGCCTTTTCCAGCACAGAGTTGCACTACCCTCTGTCATTGTTTCAGGCTTAAGTCAGGCAGGGGAAGTAAGGCAGCCAAGAGATTAGGAGACTTCTTGCAGACAGAATGAGGACTCAGGCTATGTCAAAGCCAAGGGGCGAGGGTCCATCTCCCCCTTTTGCTGTAGCCCCCCAAGTCCTCCCCTGGGGGATCCCCGTGATCATGCCTGTCCTATGTTGTTCCTCCCTTGAGGAATCTTACCTGTCATTGTTAACCATCAAGCATTAGGAGCCAGGCAGGGTGAAATAAAAGGAGCAAAAGTGGCGACCCTGCCAGGGAGCTAAGCCTTGTCTCCTAAGTGGCTTATGGTCTGAAGGTCGCTCACTCAGCCTTAGCCATCGGAGGGTTACAGCTTCTGAAACCAGGCAGGGCAGTTCCCAACAGAGATGCTAGAACCAGACTATATCAGCTCCAATCCTAGTGCTCCTACTTGTATGAATTTGGGCAAGTTACATACACTCTCTGAGCCTCAGGTCCTCCAACTGTACGAGGGAAGATGGCAGCTCCTACCTCTTAAGGTTGTCACAAAGGTTAAGTAGCTCAATATAATAGATAGTACATAAGTGATTAATATCTGCTTTCAACCCCTTCCATGGCCTGCCAAGCCATTTGAGACTCTTCATGCTGGGTTTCTGAATGCATCTCCCCAGTAGGCTGTGTAGTCTACACACCACTTCAGTGCAAGCATCACCTATTGCTTTAGGTGAGAGATAGAGCCTCCACAGCACTTGGATGGCAAACATCTCCCTGAACACTGATGCATGCAGAGCACTTATGCTCAGCCTCACTCAGCTATAG
The DNA here is from genome assembly GCA_039655065.1 of Glossophaga mutica. Taxonomy (NCBI): domain Eukaryota; kingdom Metazoa; phylum Chordata; class Mammalia; order Chiroptera; family Phyllostomidae; genus Glossophaga; species Glossophaga mutica. Next base: position 62,131,938 of record CM077311.1, read on the forward strand.
GTTTTGATCTGAAAATGGGAGTGTTGGAGCAGACCAGTGGTTCCTAACCCTTTCTGCATTATGCATACCTTAGAAAATCTGATGAAAGTAATCAATTCCCTCTGAGTCTATATATAGACTCTACACTAAGAACCTATGGACTGGATGATTTCTGAAATAAAATTTTAGTTCTAAAACTATGTAAAACATACATGGACAAAGCAGGTTAAGAAAATCAGGTAACATGTGAAGAATGACATTCATCTGTTATACACAGTTAAGTCTATGCCAACTATTAAAAAAAAAATTTCTGGCCTGTATCTATCCAATTTTCCCAACACCATTTATTGAATAGACTGTCTTTACCCCATTGTATGTTCTCGGCTTTTTTGTCAAATATTAATTGACTATAAAGACATGGGTTTATTTCTGGGCTCTTTATTCTGTTTCATTGGCCTATATGCCTGTTTCTATGATAGTACCATGCTGTTTTGATTACTATGGTCTTGTTATATAGCCAGTTATTATAATCTTGAAATATCTCTATTAAATGTCATCTGTCCCAAAGCCCTAATACCTCTCTGCTCCTGTTATTATGGCCACTCTAGGCTGTTCCCCAGATCCTAAAGACTTTCTCATCACCTTGCAAAAAGGGTAAGTATCTGACACAAAAGGAAAGCATTTGGAACCCTGAGATGACATCCTTTTGATGAATCAATGCCTACTATTTTGAATATCATTCCTGGTATATAGTAAACCTTCAAAGAATGGTGCAAACAAAAATGTCCTAGGATATTAGAGGATGTCAGTAAGTTTCCTAGAGAAGGTGACCACTGGGCTAGGCACTGAGTCAGTGCAGGATGTGGAGAGCATGGGGAGCGGAGCCCACTCCAGACACAGTGGGAGACACAGAGGAGGCAAGGCATGAGGAGCACTCAGTGGGCAACAAGGAAGCCCATCCAGGTGAGCATGCAACATTCCTCAGGAGTTAAGATGGAACAGCAGGTAGAGGTCAACCTCTGGATGACCTTACATGGCCAAGCCAAGGAGTTTGAAATTTTCCCATAGTGCAAAATCAGGCCTATCCTAAAGGGAGGAAGAACTGGACTCTTAGCTGGCATTTTTCCCCTAATCTAGCCCCACCACATTATTCTGAAACTCCTTAACCTCACAGAGTGAAATTAAAAATTCAGAAAATACAAGAAAGTATACAGTAATAGCAGATTGTCAAAAAGCCCAGGGACTTTGAACATGTCCTGACTCTACCTCATTTAGCATCTCAGAGTGTCCAATGCCTTTTCCACCTCCAGAGTTACTTGGTACTAAGAGAATTTAAGTTTCTATATATGATTTTCTCCTAAAATTTTTAGACTTTGGGGTAAACACAGGAGTTTCTTTGACTAGCATACAAATGATCACCTATCTCATAGCTCCCACTTGTTATTTTTTCTTAGTATTAGGGTCAATAAAAATGTCCAGTACAAGCAGCCACTTTGCTCCACCTTTAGCTCAAAGCAGTTGATAAGAATGCATAGCTAGTAGAGACATCTCCAGGTTTGGCTTGGTTCTGAGTTTTGGGCATAATGGATATGAAGTGGGAAAGATAAAAAATATTACTGGATGGAGCTGTACCTTCCATACTGTAGTATGCTCCTTATTTCCATCCAAAGTACTCAAGATTGAAGAGAGAGAAGCAAAGAGAAAGGTAGGGCAGAGAGGCAGAGAGAGAAAGGAGGGCAAAGAGAGGGCAAAAAAAAAAAGAGGACAGGAGCGAAAGAGAAGGAAACAAATTAATAAAATTAAAGGGTTGAATAAACATTTGCTGGCAGCTTAAGAAGTAGACATAGGGGCCTTACATCCATGACCCCAGGTTAACTAAACACTTGAAACCATGAAGGCTCCTGCCTTCAGGGCTGTGGACTATGTCCCAGCACCCCGGGCTGGCAGGTGGATGGACACAGGTCTCAGAAATGGCCAACAGACCAGCCTGCAGAGGGTCTCTAGCTCCTTGACTGTTGCCAAGACACCCCCTCACAGATCAAGATTCCTACCCACCTGCTTCTTTCAAAAGCCCTGCTCTGGCCAGTGTGCCAGCTCACCAAGTTAACAGCAGGCTGGGCTCCCATCTAGTACACCGGAGCTCAGTCAAGACGGCAGAAACAGAAGTACCAGAGGGTGAGAGCAAGTCAAACTGCATCTAGAGGATGATGGTAATGAACCCCTAGGACCTGGAATCTGTCTTCAGATCCAAATACAGGAGATAAATCCAAGAGCTGGGAGGCAAGGTGAGGCAGTAACAGAGGGGGAAGCAAGACAAGAAGCGAAGTGAACATGACAGACAGAACTGCCTTCACTGGAGTGCCCTTTGATTCCATGTTTAGCTATGAAATGGGGAGTAGGGAAGGTGGCCTGGTCTAAACTCACAGGATTGGGCACATATAAGGGAGATTAACCTCACCCTGACTTGCTAGGAATGTCAACACAGTCACAGTTACTTGTCCATGTTCACACACACACAAGCACATATTTTTGTGTGAATATGCATGCGTACACACACAGTCTAAACCTTGGCACCTTTATTTTTAGACTGTTAACTCCTCATCCAGAGATGACTACAGGCTACCAGCTGGAAAAATATATATCCTATGTCTTGATTTAATACCCACCATTTGGGGCCTTTAGACTAGTCTCTTTTCTCTAGCCCTTGGATTTTTTCCACTGTCAAAGTATCGCTGATGTGAGCTAAACTTCTGGTGGTTTGGAGGACAACATGAGAGAATGCATTATGAAAGTATTTTGGAAGAGCATATGTATAATATCAATGTAAGAGATCATATTATTAAAACAGCTCAGTGGACTACTTAGTGTTCAATTCTTTTTTTCAAAACCAAACTAATCCCAAGATCTAAACCAATGACAACACATTTATGATTATAGTCAAGGTATGACTTTTGATTCCTAGATCAGCTAACACAGACTTGCTTCAGTTTCATCTCCACCTTCAATGAGTAGGTTTACCCTAGAGAAGATGAATAACAAATAATCTTTTCATTCATATATATATATATATATATATATATATATATATATATATATATATATTCCAAACCATGCATGGGACATATTTATACTAAAAATGTATCCCATTTACCTTAAATTCAAACCTAAATGTGCCCTGCATTTTTATTTGCTGAATCTGGCAGCCTTATTTGATTCACGTACTGGCTTTTTAATCTCCCTTTGAACCCAACCATTTTCAGTATAGCAATAACCTTGGTGAACATTAAAACAGAAAGGGAGATATCAGCTACCAAATACATTCTTCTTGAAAACATAGAGTGTCTTTTTATTTATGTGTTGATTTTATAAATATAGTCCAGTATTTTTCTCAAAATGATACTTCAAAAGCAAAAAGCTCCGAGCTTAGAAAGCCTCGCTCTCCAACTCCCTTATCTTCACTCCCAGACTCAGCCTCTCTAAATAACAAACACTAATCTCAAAACAAAAAGAGAACAAACAGAACTCTTAACTGTCCCAGCACCAGCTTTAATCCTGGCTTCCCAGATGCATCTTAGAAGCATGGAATCATTAGAATAGTCAAATGATCAGACCACACCCCAGCCTGATTACATCACTGTCATTTGGGGTGATTCTCATCCATCAGTAGTTCTCAAAGCTCTCCATGTGATGATCTTAATATGCACCCAGAGTTGAAAACCACTCTTAGCCTTTACATCTCATTTTCAGAACAAGCCTGAGCCCCTGAGGAAGTGTTAGGGAGATTCGGGAATCAGGTGGTTGGGAAGGGGAGGAAGGCAGCAAAAAGAAATAAGATCTGTTGCACTCTGTCTGTCCTCCAGTTCTGAATTTTGATTTGTTCTTTCTCCTCCTGTTTTACTTTGGCTGCAACCACCTTTGCCATGGGGTAGATATGTGATCCAAAGCTTGTCAGCTTGTCATCAAATCTCCCCAGTATTAACAAATAGATTTAAAAGATGAGATGATATGGAAAACAGTATGGAATTTTCTAAGAAAACTAAAAATGGACATACCTTTTGACCCAGTAATTCCACTGCTTGGATTATATCCTAAGAATCCTGAAACACCAATCCAAAAGAATCTATGCACCCCTATGTTCATAGCAGCACAATTTACAATAGCCAAGTGCTGGAAGCAACCTAGGTGCCCATCAGTTAATGAATGGATCAAAAAACTGTGGTACATTTACACAATGGAATTCTATGCAGCAGAAAGAAAGAAGGAGCTCCTACCCTTTGCGACAGCATGGAAGGAATTGGAGAGTATCATGCTAAGCAAAACAAGCCAGGCAATGAAAGACAAATACCATATGATCTCACCTTTAACAGGAAGCTAATCAACAAAACAAACAAACAAGCATAATATAAACAAAGACACTGAATTTGAGAACAGTCTGACAGTGTCCAGAGTGGGAGGGGAGGGAATTTCAGGGGAAAAGGGGAACGGTTTAGAGCAACAAGTATAAAGGACTCATGGACAAAAACTATGGGGGGGTGGAAATGGGAGGAAGGTGGGGAGGGCTGGGGTGGTGGGCTGGGGCGGGGTAAAAGACAGAAAACTGTACAATATCAACAATTAAAAAATACTGATTAAAAAAAAAAATAAATAAATAAAAATAAAAGATGAGATGAAAATATGAATAATAACTAACTCCTTAAGAATGTATGATATGTTTTATCCTAACAATCAGAGATCACGCCCACAGTACAAACAAGGAAACTGAAGGTCATAACATTTAAACGAATTGACTAAGGTCCCCCATTGTATATGTAACTGGTCCAGCTAGAGCCAAGATCAGGTGTTCCTATGACACCGCAATGTGTCACCATGTACATCTGCTTTGAGTGTGACCTGTCCAATTCCAGAGAGCATCATTCACTGTACTGTAACATGAATAGTGACTCTAGAGGACAGCCATACCCAATCTTCACAACCTAGTCTGGCAGCCCTAGATGGCTTCCCCAGAGACTGTTGATAGAAGTACCAATGATCAGCGTTCTACAAGGAACCTGATTTGGAGACAAAATCGCCCCTGGAACCAGGTGGTAAATCCCCCCCTTTTTTCCCTACTACTATGGCAGACGTAACTTCAAAAGGGATAAATGGGGTGGGGGGTTGGAAAGGAAGTAATTACGAGCAAGGGTCAAAGACAGGTCATGCAAACAGTATCCTTTCATAGCCACATCATGCTCAGCATGTCCCAAACTCTCCCCAAAACTGTTCCTCTCCCATAATAGCTTCTAACAGTTCATTTAAGCATTTTTCACGTGGTAATTCTAGCCAAAGGCCTGGAACTTCTTTTATATCCACACCAATTCCCTCACTCCCTCACACACGTCAGATGTCCTGACATTTCACATCCTAAATAGTTCTCACATCTCTCCCTGAATGTCCAACCTTAATCACCCCAAAGTCAGTCATTGCACCTCAACTCTATCCTGCACGTTGCAACCACAGTGACCGCTCTAAGATGCTAACGTGACATATAATTCTCCATCTTAAAACACTTTAGTGGTTCTCTGTTGCTTACAAGATGAAGTTTAAATGCTTCAGCACAGCACATGAATCTTTTCACTTCCTGGGCTGCCTATTTCTCTAGTCCCACTCTACCATTTCCTACTGTGTCCAGTATGCTTTGGTAAAATCAAACTGCTCGTGATTTGTACATTATGTCATCTGATTCCACACTAATATGTCTTTATTCATGGTGGACCGCTGACCTGAACCATCCCCTCTCCCACACCATACCTTCTTTATTGGGTAACATCCTCCCAGACTCCAAGGCTCACTCAAGTGTCATTTCTTCTAAGAAGGCTTAAATCAACAGCCAGCATGGGTGAAGAGCCTCACTTCTGAGCTCCCATAGCAACATCTGTCTTAGCTCTTATTATATTGTACAGAAAGTGTCCTATCTGCCTGTCCATGTGATCTTCTCCCTCAGAGGTCACAAAGTGATGACCTCCAGGCTAAATGCAACCCCAGCTGTCTTTTGTTTGTTTGCAGTACGTCTTTTTTAATTCTGTATGATGTGCAAGTATTTAACAAACGAGTAAAATGATGTTCAACTTCTATCTAAGACATAGTAACAAAGACCAGATTGAACCTTCTGCCTAAAACAATCAAATCAAACCAAACAAAAAGACAAAACATGAGTAAAAGTTTTCGAGAAACTGGGCATTGGGTGATGGAGGACAGCAGTCCCTGAAAGGTGGGAAACCAGTGAGGTGAGCCCACCTTTACCGCAGTGTGTTGCCTTAAGAGGGTTTCCAGCTCAGGGCAGGAGGGGAAGGGAAACTTTCCAGAGCCCAGTGCCCTCCCTGAACTGAGAACACTAAGCTGACCAAGGTGGTTAAAATTCACAGGACAGAATATCAGCGAAGGAGAGGTGCACTGGGAAAACACTCTGGATATCTTCAGAGGGTCCCCACCGAGTATTCAGCAGAATACTGATCAGCACATGCTTTGAAAAGACTGCCTAAGGCCAGGGAAAGAATAATCCAAAAGGATTAGGAGGAAAAGTACCCAGTAATCACATAAGGCCAAAAATATCTCCTATTGCTGACAGCCAGACTGGAAAACCTTATAATTCACAATGCATTTGTTAGAGAACTCAAAAAGGATCTTACCTCGGTAATGTCAAATAGTTAGCCCTAGATGAAACATTACTCTTGTGCCACTTAACAAATTTTAAAAGCCAGACACTGAATGAATTAAAATATTTCCAAGAAGATCAACTGTGTACTAGAACAAAGGTTAAGAATATTTGTAAAAATACAAAGGTATCCAGCCTTCAGTAAGGTAAAATTCACAAAGTCTGCAATCCAATAAAAAATAACCAGGCATGCAAAGATACCAAAAATATGATGCCTTATGAGGAAAAAAGCCAATCAATAAAAAACACTCTGGAACTGACACATAGGTTAGAATTTGTAGACAAAAACATTAAAACAAACGTAAAATATAACAGTATTCTGTACATTCAAAAAGTTAAGTAGCAATATGGAAGCTACAAAAAAGACAATTGTAATGTTTACAGATTAAAAACTACAATGTCAGAAACTGTAAAATATGTAGTATCAGATTAATGGTACCTCAGACATTGCAGTTAAAAGAGAGTACAGAATTTAAAGACATAGCAATAGAAATTACACAAAAGGGAATACAGAGAGGAAAAAAGGGAACCAGCATCAGCTGGACACATTTAGTTGTACTAACATACATGTTGTGGAAATCCCTGAAGAAGGAGGGAGAAAAAAAGATTTTAAAAATTAATGACTAACAAAACTATTTTCTGTTATTTTGAGCAACAAAATAAATTAAGTAGCATTGGATTATAACCCACAGTACAAAATAAATATCCATGAGTGAGTCCATAAGACTTCAATAAATAACTGAATAAGTAAATAAGTGGGAGATAATAGGTAAATCACAGAAGAATTCTAAATGATTTACTTTTAAAAATTGCTCTCAAGGGGGTGGAGCATAAGTCCCCACTCCTTAAATGCATACTGTGCACAAAGACTTCCTTTCAAAGCCTACAATATTCAAAGGGACTGAGGGGGCAACTTTACAGTGGAGAAATTTGAAAATGCAACTTTATATACCAACCAGGTAATTGAGTAAGAAGTCACGTTTAGAGTGTCTATCATTGACATGGGCAATGCTGACTTGTGGCCTTCCCTCCAAGAACACATAACCTTAGGCTGACCATGAGACAAACATTATACAAATCTCAATTGAGGGACATTCTACCAAATACCTATCTAGTACTCTTTAGAGCTGACATGGCCATCAGAAAAAAAAAAAAAAAAAAGGAAAACATGAGAAATTGTCACACTCAAAAAGAGATAAAGGAAATATGACAAATAAACATAATGTGATCCCAGAACAGAAAAACAACATTATGTAAAACTAAAGAAAATGTGAATTGAATATGGATTTCAGTCAATAGTGGTTCATAATTAATGAATTACAACAAATGTACCATACTAATATTAGATGTTAATAATAGGAAAAAACACATTGTAATTTTTAGGTAAATCTAAAACTATTCTAAAATAAAAAGGATAACAGCAGATTTCTCTTGGAAATAATAAAGGCAAGAACACAACACAGCAACTTCTTTTTTAAAAACTAGAAGAAAAATATTGTCCACTTAGAATTCTATACCTGGCAAATTTTCTCTCAAAAATGAAGGTGAAGTAGAGATTTTTTTAGCTATTCTAAAGCTGAAATAACTTATCATTAGAAAACCCTCACTATAAGAAATGTTAAAGGAAATTCTTTAGACAAAAGAAAGTAAAACTACATGAAAATATGGATCTACACAGACAAATAAAGAGATTCAGAAATCATTGCTGTGTGTGTTAATATGTAAAGGGTTTCCTATTACTTAAATATCTTTGAAGGTAATTAACTGTGTAAGTAAAAACTACAACAATGTATCGTGGGTTTGGAATGTATGCATAATTAAAATGTATGACACTGATAGAATAAAGGCCAAGAGAGAAATGAAATGATGATCGCAAGGAAGATTCTTATATAGTACACAGTGGAATAGTATCATTGGAAGGTACACTGTGATAAATTAAAGATGCTTACTATAAACCTTAGAGCCATACTAAAATAACACAACAATAAGTTATAGCAATAAATCAACAAAGAAGATAAAAATAAATTATAAAATAGTCAAGAAATCCCCCAAAAAAGGCAGAAGAAGCGAGGAAAGGGGGAACAAAGAATAACTGGGATAAACAAAACATATAACCAAATGATACACTAAAACATATCCACAACCACATTGAATGTAAATGGTCTGAACACCCAAATTAAAAGATGTAGTATCTCTAACTTATGTCACCCCAATAAGTCTAGTGCCATATGATACCATACATACTTATTACAATATCATTGATTATATTCCCGTTATATCCCCTAACTATTTTTGTAACTGGCAATTTGTACTTTTTAACTGAATGGATTTCTTTTTAATGGCTCAACTATATGCTGCCTCTAAGAAATGCAACTTAGACATCCAGACAGGATGGAAGCGCATGTGGACACACTGTGCCTACTCACACAACTGAAAGAAGGACAACAACAAATTTAAAAACAAAAAATAATCAGAACTGTCAGAAAATCAAACTGTTTGGAAGTCCAACAACCAAGGAATTAAAGAAGAAACATTCATCCAGACCAGTAGGAGGGGCAGAGACAGAGAGTCAGGATGGAGAGGACACTGACAAGACAGCAGCTGGTGGAGCGGGTAGTCCCACGTTTGTGTGCAGATAAACCAGGAGGAACAATTGGGGAGTGAGACAGACCGTGCAACATAGGGTACCAGTGCGGGGAAATAAAGCCTCAAAACCTCTGACTTAAAAAATCTGTGGGGTTGAAGCAGCAAGAGAAACTCCCAGCCTCACAGGAGAGTTTGTTGGAGAGACCCACAGGGGCCTAGAATGTACACAAACCCACCCACTGGGAATCAGCACCAGAAGCGCTCAATTTGCTTGTGGGTAGTGGGAGAAGTGACTGAAAGCCGGCCAAGAGCTGAATGAGCAGCACTATTCCCCTATTGACCCCTCCCCCACATACAGTGCCTCAACAGAGTGACATGGGTTGCCCAGCCCTGGTGAATATCTAAGGCTCTGCCCCTTACTACATAACAGATGTGCCAAGACAAAGGAATATGGCCCAAATGACAGAACATATCAAAGCTCCAGAAAATACATAACTAAGCAACAAAGATATAGCCAACCTATCAGATGCACAGTTCAAAACACGGGTAATCAGGATGCTCACAGAATTTGTTAAATATGGTTGCAAAATAGAGGAAAAAGTGAAGGCTGTGAAAAGTGAAATAAAGGAAAATGTACAAGGAACCAATAGTGATGGGAAGGAAACTAGGACTTAAATGAACAGTTTGCACCACAAGGAAGAAATAAACACTCAACCAGAACAGAATGAAGAAACAAGAATTCAAAACAATGAGGAGAGACTTAGGAACCTCTGGGACAACCTTAAATGTTCCAACATCCAAATCATAGGGGTACGAGGAGGAGGAGAGCAAGAAAGAGCAAGAAATGTGGAAAACTTATTTGAACAAATAATGAAGAAGAACTTCCCAAGTCTGGCAAAGTAAATAGATTTCCAGGAAGTCCAGGAAGCTAAGAGAGTCCCAACAAGTTGAACCCAAGGAAGCACACACCAAGGCACATCATAATTATATTACCCAAGGTTAAAGATAAGGAGAGAATCTTGAAAGCAGCAAGAGAAAAGGAGACAGTTACCTACAAAGAAGTTTCCATAAGACTATCAGCTGATTTCTCCAAAGAAACCATGCAGGCAAGAAGGGGCTGGAAAGAAGTATTCAAAATCATGAGAGGCAAGGACCTATATCCAAGATTGCTCTATCCAGCAAAGCTTTCATTTAGAATGGAAGGGCAGATAAAGTGCTTCCCAGATAAGGTAAAGCTAAAGGATTCATCATCACCAGGCCCTTATTATATGAAATGTTAAAGGGATTTATCTAAGAAAAAGAAGATAATCAAAACTGTGAACAGTAAAATGACAACAAACTCACAACTATCAACAACTGAACCTAAAAAGAAAATGAAAATAAACTAAGCAAACAACTCAAACAGGAACAGAATAAGAGAAATGGAGATTACACGAAGGGTTATCAGCAGGAAGGGGAACAGATAGAATGGGGGCAAAGGTACTGGGAATAAGAAACATAAATTGTAGGTACAAAATAGACAAGGGAAGGTTAAGTATAGTATAGGAAGTGGAGAAGCCAAATAATTTATATGTATGACCCATGGATATGAACTAAGGTGGGGGTACTGGGCAGAAGGGAATAAAGGGGAGAACAAATGGGACAACTATAATAGCATAATCAATAAAATATATTTTCAAGTAATAAATAAATAAAAGAATTACTAGGGAAGAGAAGCCATGTATGCTTGAGTAGAGCAGTAGAAAGGAAAAAATGCAAGAAGACTGCACAAATCCATCTCAATAGATTAACCTGACATACTTCATAATCATGCTTTCTAATTTTTGAAGTAATGTATATTATACATTCAAACAATGGAACACTATAGCAATGAAAATGAATGATCTAATACCATATGCAGTAACATGAGTCTCACAAACATAATGCTGAATGAAAGAAACCAGACACAAAATAGTACATACCACATGGTTATGTTTATATAAAGTACCCAAACAACAAAACTTTTCTGGATAGTGGAAACTAGTGTCTGAAAAGGAGTACAACAGATCTTTCAAGGTGGTTTTCTGTTTCATAATCTGGGTGCTAATCACATGGGTGTATTCAGTGAGTAAAAATTCTTCAAGCTATATACTTAAGCATTCTACAGTTTTCTGTATGCATCATCATATGTGTCAATAAAGATTAAAAGTTAAAAAAAGAAATGCAACTTAAATATAAAGACAAACAGATTAAAATTAAAATGATGAAAAAATATATCATGTGAACACTAATTTAAAAAATTGGAACAAGTACACAGAAAATCAAAAAGAACATGAAAACTTGAACAACATTATGAACAAATTTGATGTAATTGACATTTTAGAAAAATACACTGAATAACAGTAGAAACACGTTCTTATCAAGTACACAGGAAACATTTTCCAAGTAGACCATCTTCCAAACCACAGAAGTCTTAATAAATCCAAAATGAATTTGATTTATACAAAGTGTGTTCTCTAACCACAATGAAATTAAATTAAAAATCATGGCAGAATTATCCCTGGAAAATGTCCAAATGTTTGGAAAGCAGATAATGTATTTCTAAATAACCCACATACCATAGAGTAAATCAGAAAGGGAATTAGAAAGTATTTTGAATTGAATGAAAATACAATGGATCAAAATCTGTTGTACATACCCTAGGAAAAATGAAACTTTATGTACACATAGAAACCTATACATGAGTATTTGTAGCAGCTTCCTTCACAAGATCCGATAATGAAACCAACCAGAGTGTTGCACACGGGTGAGCGGTTACAGCACACAAACTGTGGCACATCCACATTAATGTGGATGACAAAAAGGAACAAACTGAAAGATAGGGGAGCAAGATGATAGACTGGGAAGTTCCAGGCCCCTCATCCCACCACCACCCCCAAAACCCCAAATAAACAATAACACTAGCCCCAAAGAGCTTCATAAGGACTCCAGGAATCAGCTAAGAAGCTGCAAACAAGTGAATGCCTAACCAAGAAAAAGCCACACTCGAAATGGTAGAAAATTTGTGGTGGCCCCTGCCAACACTCTCCCTTATATGGCACAATCAGATAGAACCCATTCCACCCCTGGCCCCTACCTCAGGAAAGAAGGAATCAGTGGAATGAACTTGCAGTGTTCTGGCTAGTCTGGGATTCTGTCTCACCTGATTTACAGTGCTAATAGAAACACAGGTGGAGGCCATTGAGAGTACTGGCCGCCTTGGCCGGGAGGCGGGAGGTGGGGAGGAGGGCAGGGCTCAGTTGGTTGGAGCTCATTCCATAAACAAATAGGTTGCAGGTTCAATTCCCAGGCAGGGCACATGCCTAGGATGCAGGTTTGATCCACCATTGGGGTGTGAATAGGAGGCAGCAGATCAGTGTTTCTCTCTCACGTCGATCTCTCTCTCCCCCTCTCACTTCCTCTCTTCCTAAAATCAATAAGCATGTACATGTCCTTGTGGGAAATTTTTTTTAAAAAAATATACTGGCAGGGGCTGCAGTGCACAAGAGCTGCAAGGAGATTGCAGATCCGTGGGCATCTGGGGGTAAGAGAGTGTGGGAAGAACAATACCATAGAACCTCTAGGCCCCTGAAAAGAAACAAAGCTAAGACTCATAGAATATTATGACATTTGAGAGCAGTGATGTATGTGAGGAAATCTGGGGAAAACCACATGCATAGACCCAGGAGTGATACCAAGAAGGCCTGAAAGGAACTCTAGCCTTCAGACAGGGCTGATTACTGAAGGTCTTCCCTTGTATGTTGTCTAAGGACTAGGTGAAGTGATGCCTTTCTCAAATGCTCACATGTCCACAAAAGTCACAAGGAACTCAAATGAACACAGGGACAACACTGCTGGAGATTCCAGTTCTCCATATCCTCACCAACAGTTCTCTGTTTTTATAGTGGCCATCCTAATGGTATAAGGTGGTATCTCACTGTGGTTTTGATTTACACTTCACTAATAACTAATGATGTTTAACATCTTTCCACATACTTATTGGCAACATGTATATCTTCTTTGGAGAAATGTCTATGCAAGCCCATTGTACACTTTTGAATTGGGTTGTTTGTCTTTTTGTTGGTGAGTTGTAGGAATTCTTTACCTATTCTGAATATAAACCCCTTACCAGACGTATGATTTGCAAATAGTTTCTCCCAGTCCATAAGCTATCTTTTCACTTTCTTGATAGTTACCCTTGATGCACAGAAGTTATTATTTTTGATGAAGGCAGTTAAAATATTGACAGGCATTGTATTGAATCTATGCATCTCTTTGAGTAGTATTGATATCTTAACAGTTACATCTTCCTATCTAAGAGAACACAAAACATATGTCCATTTATTCACCTTCTTTATGTCTTTCAGCCATGTTTAGAGTTTTGAGCATACTAGTCTTCCACCTCCAGGTTAGATTTTTTTTTCCTATTTAATTAATTTAGGTGCTATTATAAATAGAATTGTTTTCTTAGTTCTTTTCTGGACTTCCCATTGATGATGTATAGAAACTCAACTGATTTGAGGGTGACCATCTTATACCCTGCAACTTTGCTGAATTCATTTATTAGTAACTTTCTAGTGTATTCCTTGAGATTTGCTATATATATAGGATCATATCATCTGTGAACAGAGACAGTTTTATTGCTCCATTTCCAATTTGGATGCTTTTGTTTTTAATAGCTCTAGTTAGAACTTCCAGTACAATGTTGAAAGCAACAGAGAAAGCAGGTATCCTTGTCTCTTTTCTGATATTAGGGGAAAAGGTTTCAGTCTTTTCATTATTGAATATCATGTTATCTGGGGGTTATTCATAAATGTCCTTTATCATGTTGGAATTTTATTTTCTCTATTCCTAGTTTCCTGAGAGATTTACCATGAAGGGTATTGAATTTTGCCAAATGCCTTTTCTGCATCCACCGAGAGGATAATGTGGATTCTTTTTCTTCTGCCTATTGTCTCATTAATTATATTGAACCACTCTTACACTCCTGGAATAAACCTGACTTGATCATGGTAAATAATCCTTTGATATGCTATTGGATTTGTTAACATTTTGTTGGAGACTTTAACATCTGCATTCATAAGGAATATGGGTCTGTAATTTTCTTTTCATCTAATGTCTTTGTCTGGCTTTGATATGAGAGAAATGCTAACCTCATAGAATGAGTTAGGAAGTGTTCTCTGCTCTTGGATTTTTTAGAAGAGTGTTTAAAAGATTGGTGTTAATTCTTTAAATGCTTGGCAGAATTCATAGTGAAGCCATGTGGTCCAGGACTTTTCATTTTTGGAAGGTTCTCATTGCTGACTCAGTCTCTGTAAGTGCTACACACCTGATGGGAGTTGCTAGTTCTTCATGAGTCAGTTTAGTTCGTTTGTGTTTCCAGAATTTGTCCATTTTTTTCTAAGTTGGCATACAATTGTTCATAACATTCTCTTACAATCTTTTCTTTTTTTAAATTATTTTATTGTTGCTCAATTACAGTTGTCTGTATTTTCTCCCCACCCCTCCCCCCTCCAAACCCACCTCCCTCCCTTGCTTCCATTCTCCCCCTTGGTTTTGTCTGTGTGTCCTTTATAGTAGTTCCTGAAAACTCTTCTCCACTCTGTCCCTCTCCTCCCCTCTGGCTATTGTTAGATTGTTTTATTTTCAATGACTCTGCTTGTATTTTTTTGTTTTTTTCTTTTGTTGATCATGTTCCAGTTAAAGGTGAGATCATATGGTATTTGTCCCTCACTGCCTGGCTTATTTCACTTAGCATCATGCTCTCCAGTTCCATCCATGCTGTTGCAAAGGGTATAAGCTCCTTCTTTCTTTCTGCTGTATAGAATTCCATTGTGTAAATGTACCATAGTTTTTTGGTCCACTCATTTGATAATGGGCACTTAGGTTGCTTCTAGCACTTGGCTATTGTAAGTTGTGCTGCTATGAACATCAGGGTGCATAGGTTCTTTTGGATTAGCGTTTCAGGGTTCTTAGGGTACAATCCCAGCAGTGGAATTGCTGGGTCAAAAGGCAGGTGCATTTTTAGTTTTCTGAGGAAATTCCATACTGTTTTCCACAGTGGGTGCACCAGTCTTCATTCCCACCAACAGTGCACTAGGGTTCCCTTTTCTCCACATCCTCTCCCACACTTGTTTATTGATTTGTTTATGATGGCCATTCTGACCGGTGTGAGTTGGTATCTCACGGTGGCTTTAATTTGCATCTTTGTGATGGCTAGTGACGCTGAGCATCTTTTCATGTGTCTCTGGTCCCTCTGTATGTCCTCCTTGGAGAATTGTCTGTTCGAGTCTTTTGCCCATTTTTTTAATTGAGTTTTTTGTCTTCCTGGAGTGGAGTCATGTGAGTTCTTTATATATTTTGGAGATCAAACCCTTGTCCAAGGTGTCATTGGCAATATGTTTTCCCAGACAATTGGCTCTCTTTTCATTTTAATGCTGTTTTCTTTAGCCATGCAGAAGTTTTTTTAATTTGAGGAGGTTTCATTTGTTTATTCTTTCTTTTATGTCCTTTTCCTTAGGAGACATATCAGTGAAGATGTTGCTGTGTGGAATGTCTGAGATTTTCCTGCCAATGTTTTACTCTACGACTTTTATGGTGTCATGACTTATATTTAAATCTTTTATCCACCTTGAATTTAACTTTGTGTATGGTGTAAGTTGGTGATCGAGTTTCATTTTTTTGCGTGTAGCTATCCAGATCTCCCAACACCATTTGTTGAAGAGGCTATTTTTGCTCCATTGTATGCTGCTGCCCCTTTTGTCAAATCAGACAAGAAAAAGAAATAAAGGTATCCAAATTGGAAAGTAGGAAACAAAATTGTCACTGTTTGCAGATGACATGATAGTGTACATAGAAAATCCTATAGACTCCACCAAAAAAACTACTCGACCTAATAAATGAATTTAGCAAAATAGCTGAATACAAAGTCAATATGCAGAAATCAAAGGCATTTTTGTATACCAACGATGAAACATCAGAAACAGAAATCAGGGAAAAAATCCCATTTGATATAGCAACAAGAAAAATAAAGTACCTAGGAATAAACCTAACCAAGGAGGTGAAAGACCTGTACTCAGGAAACTATACAATACTGAAGAAAGAAATTAAGGAAGACACAAACAAATGGAAGCATGTACCATGCTCATGAATTGGAAGAATTAACACCATCAAAATGGCCATACTGCCCAAAGTGATTTATAGAGTCAATGCAATCTCTATTAAAATACCCATGGCATATTTCACAGATCTAGAACAAACATTTCAGAAATTTACATGGTACCATAAACGACCCCGAATAGCTGCAGCAATTTTGAGAAAGATGAACAAAGCAGGAGGGATCACAATACATGATATCAAACTGTATTACAAGGTCACTGTAATCAAAACAGCCTGGTACTGGCACAAAAACAGGCATACAGATCAATGGAACAGAACAGAGAGCCCAGAAATAAATCCAAGTCTCTATGGTTAATTAATATTTTATAATCTTTTCTTATCTTCATAAAGTCATTCGTAATGTTCTCAGCTTCATTTCTAACTTTGGTTTTCTGTGCCTTCTCTTTCATTCATTGCCAACCTAGCTAAAAGTTTGTTAATGCTGTTGATCTTTTCAAAGAACCAGCTTTTGGTTTTATTGCTTTTCTCTATTGCCTTTCTATTTTCTATTGCCTTGCTTTTCTCTATTGCTTTTCTATTTTCTATTTATCCCGACTCTGGTTTTTTTTTTTTTTTAATTATTTTCTTCCTGCTGCTAGATTGGGGTTTAATTTGCTTTCCTTTTTCTAGTTCTTTAAGATATAAAATTAGGTTATTGATTTGAGATCTTTCTTTTTTTAACATAAGCATTTACAGATATAAATTTCCTCATGAGCACAGCTTCACTGCGTTCCAAACATGTTCGTATGCTGTGTTTATTTTCATTCACCTGTAACTGATTCCTATTTTCCCTATTGATTTATTCTTTGATGCATTGGTTGTTCAAGATTGTATTGTTTAATTTCCACATACTTGTGAATTTTCCAGTTTTTCTTCTGTTACTGATTTCTAATTTCATCTCATTATAACTAGAGAAGATAGTTTGTATGGTATTTATCTTCTTAAATCTATTGAGACTTGTATTTTAGCTTTAAATATGGTCTATCCTGGAGAACCTTCACTGTTCACTTGAGAAGAATGTGTATTCTACTGTTGTTAGGTGTAGTGTTCTATGTATGTCTGTTAGGTTCAGTTGTTTAGTATGCAGTTCAAGTCCTCTATTTCTTTACTTATGTCTGGTTAAGTTACCATTATTGAAAGTGGTGTATTAAAATTTCTAAATAGCCCAAGCCAGGTGGCTCAGTCGGTTGGAATGTTGTCCCATGAACCAAAAGGTTGCAGATTTAATCCCCACTCAGATGCATATGAGAGGCAACCTCCCTCCCTCTCTCTCTACAATCAATAAACATATCATTGGGTGAGGATTTTTTTTTTAATTTTTAAAATCTCCAACTATTATTGTAGAACAGTCTATTTCTCTCTTCAATGCTTTTAATTTTTTGGATGTATGTATTTGAGATCCTATTATTAGGTGCATAAATGTTTATAACTGTTATATTATATTGCTGTATTAAAACTTTCATTGATGTATAATATCCTTCTTTGTTCCCTGAATCTTTTTTATTTAAAACTTGCTTTGTTTGATATTAATATAACCACTCCAGCTCTTTTGGTTACTATTTATATGGAATATATTTTCCATTCTTACACTTTCAATGTATTTGGATATTTGGATATAAAGTGAGTCTCTCATAGAAAGTATATAGGTGAGTCATATATTTTATCCTTTCTGTTAATCTCTGTATTTTGATTAGAGAGTTTAATACGCTTACGTGTAAAGTAATTACTGATAAGGTGAAACTGCTGCCATTTTGCTATGTTTTCTATGTGCCTTACAGCTATTTTGCTTCTCATTTCCTCCATTACTGCCTTCTTTTGTGTTTGGCTAATTTTTTGAAATGAAATATTTTGGTTCCCTTCTTCTTTTCTTATTTTTATATTCTATAAATATTTTATGGTTACCATGGAGGTTACATTAGGCACCCTAAAGTTATAACAATCTAATTTGAATTTACACAAATTTAACTTCATTAGTATACAAAAACTCTGCTTCTGTGCAGCTCTGTTCTCATCTTTCTGTTACTGATTTCATAGATGACATCTTTATAAATTACGTACCCAATAACATCAATTAATAGTTTTTATGCATCTGTCTTTTAAATCATGTACAAAGTAAAAAGTGGAGTTGTAAAATAAAATTACAATAATAGTAGCTTTTATAATTTCCTATGTATTTGCTTGTAGCAGAAATCTTTATTTCTTCATATGGCTTCAAATAATGGTCTAGTTTCCTTTCATTTCAACCTGAAGAACTTCCCTTTGCATTTGTTGAAAGGCAGGTATAGTGGTAATAAACTCCTTCAGCTTTTGTTTATCAGGAAATGTCTTTAACTTGGGAATCCTCCTTTGTTTTTGAAGGACAGTTTTGCCACACACAGAGGTCTCAACTGAGTTCTTTTCTTTCAGGACTTTGAACATATCGATCCACTACCTTCTGGCCTCCTAGATTTATAACAAGAATTTGGCTGGTAATCTTATTAAGGATCCTTTGTATTTGTTGAATCACTTCTCTGTTGCTGATATTAAACTTCTCTCTTTGTCTTTTGACAGTTTGATTAAAATGTCTTTCAGTGTGGGTCTCTGAGTTTATGCTACTTGGAGTTAATGAACTTCTTGGATTTCTAGATTTATATCTTGCATCAAATTTGGGGAACTTTCAGCCATTAGTTCTTCAATTATTCCTTTTGCTACTTTCTCTTTTCCTTCTGGGACTCCCATAATGTGTATGTTGGTCCACCTGGTAATGTTCCACAAGCTCCTTATATTCTGTTCATTTTTCTTCCTTCTTTCTTCTTTGTGTTCTTTAGAATTGACCATTTCAGTTGTCCTATCTTTAAATTAATTGTTTCTTTTTCTTTCTCATATCTGCCTTTATACCCCTCTGCTGTACTTTATATTTTGGTTATTCTATTTTTCAGCTCCAGGATTTCTTTTTGGTTCCTTTTTGTAATTTGTATCTCCTTATTGGTATTCTCACTTTGTTCACATATTATTTTTATTGTATTTTGTCTTTTTCCATATCTTTCTTTAGCTTTTTGAACATATTTAAAAATTGACTTAAAGATTTTGCCTAGTACATCTGACATCTGCACTTTCTTGGGTACATTTTCTGTCAAGTTATTTTGTTCCTTTGAATACACTTTCCTTTCCTATTTTTTGTACCCCTTATGAGTTTTTGTTGCAGAGTAAACATTTGAATATTAAAAGTTAGTAACTATGAAAATCAGATTCTCCTGTCCAAGGGTTTGCTGTCTTTCTGATTCTAACAGGGTGACTCTATGCCCAGATCAGCCTTCTCAGATCTTTTCTGAGCCCATGTATTTCTCTGGGTATATGTGATGGCTTCTAAATTTCCCTATATTCATAGTTGTCTTCAAATGTCCAAAATCCCTTTAAATATTCTGGAAGTCATTGCAGCCCATGGGAGTTGGAACAGTAATGGCCAGCTCCCATGCCCATGCCTCAGCAATCAGAGCAGCCACCAACAGCCAGAACCCAGAATTCCAACATCTGGGAGACAAGGTCTTTATTACCTGCCCTGGCTACAGCAAACAGCACCAAAAACACAGGCAGCCATCCCCACAGCTGCCTGCCACAGGGCTGAGAGTAAGGACTGGGTAGCAGCATTACACTGATGGCTAAAATTCACCAAAATTAACCACAGTTTACCAGGCAACCCGTCCTCTAGAAGCTACAGATATTCGGATAAACTCCAGAGTTCCAAAACATTGACTTCTGATAGTTTCTGCCAGTACTATCATTGTCTAGGTGGAGACACAGATTCCTGGTGCTTCCTACTCCATCGTCTTCTTTGACATCATGCTTAAACGGAAATTTCTATCACTAAATGCCTATATTAGAAAAGAAAAATGTCTCAAGTTGACAACCTCAGCTTCCACCTTGAGAAACTAGAAAAATAAGAGCAAATTAAATCCAACGTAGACAGAACAAAAGAAATGCTAAAGATCAAAGAAGAAAACAATGATATAGAACATTACACCAAATCAGTGAAGCCAAAAGCTGATTCTTTGAGAGACCAATAAAAGTGATAAAACTCCAACCAAACTAATCAGGAAAAAACATGGAGGACATACAAAACTGCCAATATCAGAGGTGAGAGGGTTGATTCTATATACATTAAATTTGACAACATGAATGAAATAGATAAATTTTTGAAACACAGGAACTATAGCTGCCCTGGCCAGGTGGCTCAGGTGGTTGGAGCATCATCCCATCATCCCATTCACTAAAAAGGTCACGGGTTGAATTCCCAGTCAGGGCATGTACCTAGGTTGCAGGTTTGATTCCCCAGGGCATATATGGGAGGCAACCAATCAATGTTTCTCTCTCTCTCTCTCTCCCTCTTTCCCTCTCTCTCTCTCTCTCTGAAATCAATAAAAATAACCTCAAGTAAAGTATAAAAAAAGAAGTTAACCTGAATAGTTCCATGTCTAACAAAGAAATTTAATTTATAATTACAACACTCTAAAAAAAAAAAAAACCCAGGTCCAAATGACTGTACTGGTTATTTCTTCCAAATATTTAAGGAAGAAATGATACCAATTCTATACAAACTCTCCAGAAAGTAGAAAAAAAATGAATATTTCCAATGCATTCTATGAGACCATATAACCCCAATACTAAAGACAGACAAAAACATTACAAGAAGAGAAATCTACAGACCAAATTTCTTATAAACACAGATATAAAATTTTAATACAAATTTTAACTAAGTATGTCCAATGCTATATGGAAATAATAACTGATCATCACCAAGCAACATTTTTAAAATTTACAAACCAATCTATTCAATTACCATACTTACAAACTAAAAAATAAAAATCATATGATGACCTCAATAGATACAGAAAAAGCATTTGTCAAAATCCAACATCCATTCTTGGGGGGGAAAATCTTAAAATACTAGGTTTAGAAGGAGCCTGATAAAGGGCATCTTTAAAAGCCTATAATTAACATCAAAATTAGTGGTTTGCAGACTCCCGGCCAAGATGGAGGCATAGGTAGACACACTGTGCCTCCTCGCACAACCAAAAGAAGGACAAGAACAATTTCAAAACAAAAAACAACCGGAACTTACAAAAAAAAATCAAACTGTATGGAAGTCCGACAACCAAGGAGTTAAAGAAGACACATTCATCCAAATCAGTAGGAGAGGCGGAGTCAGGCAGTTGGCACAGAGAGGACTCACAGCAAAGGCAGCAGACTGTGGAACAGGGCGAGTGCACAAGGCGGCTGGCAGACCGGGAGTTCCCACATTCACATGCAGATAAACCAGGCAAAACTGGGGAGCAGGTTGGACTGCACAACCCAGGGTCCAAGCACAGGGAAATAAAGCCTCAAACCATTGATTGAAAATACTTGTGGGGGTTGAGGTGCTAGGAGAAACTCCCAGCCTCACAGGAGAGTTTGTTGGAGAGACCCACAGGGTCCTAGAATGTACAGAACCCACCCACACAGGAATCAGCACCAGCAGGTCCCAATTTGCTTATGGGAAGCTGGGGAAGTGCCTGAAATCTGGCAGAGAGTGGAGCAAGTGCCATTGTTCCCTCTCAGGCCCCTTGCCCACATACAGCATCATGACCCACCCACGTGGGTTACCACATCCTGGTGAACACCTAAGGCTCCACCCCTCACTACATAACAGGTACATTAAGACAAAAAAAAAAAAAATGGCCCAAACGAAAGCAGAGATCAAAGCTCCAGAAAAAGTACAACTAAGCTATAAAGATATAGCCAGCCTATCAGATGCACAGTTCAAAACACTGGTTATCAAGATGCTCACAGAATTGGTTGAATTTGGTCACAAATTAGATGAACATATGAAGGCTATGCTAAGTGAAATAAAGAAAAATGTACAGGGAACCAATAATGATAGGAAGGAAACTGGAACTCAAATCAATGGTGTGGACCATAAGGAAGAAAGCAACATCTAATGAGGAAAGAATAAAGAAACAAGAATTCAAAAAAATGAGGAGAGGCTTAGGAACCTCCAGGATATCTTTAAACATCCCAACATCCGAATTATAGGGGTACCAGAAGGGGAAGAAGAAGAGCAACAAGTGGAAAACTTATTTGAACAAATAATAAAGGAGAACTTCCCCAATCTGGCAAAGGAAATAGACTTCCAGGAAGTCCAGGAAGTTCAGAGAGTCTCAAAAAAGTTGGACCCAAGGACAAACATACCAAGGCACATCATAATTACATTAGCCAAGATTGAAGATAAGGAGAGAATCCTAGAAGCAGCAAGAGAAAAGGAGGCAGTTACCTACAAAAAAGTTCCCATAAGACTGTCAGCTGATTTCTCAAAGGAGACCTTCCAGGCAAGAAGGGGCTGGAAAGAAGTATTCCAAGTCATAAAAGGCAAGGACCTATATCCAAGATTGCTCTATCCAGCAAAGCTTTCATTTAGAATGAAAGGGCAGATAAAGTGCTTCTCAGATAAAGTCAAGTTAAAGGAGTTCATCATCACCAAGCCCTTACTATATGAAATGTTAAAGGGATTTATCTAAGAAAAAGAAGACTAAAAATATGTAGAGTAAAATGACAGCAAACTCATAATTACTAACAACCATACCTAAAACAAAAACAAACAAAGCAAACAATAGAACAGGAACAGAACCACAGAAATGAAGATCACATAGGGTTAGCAATAGGGGAGTGGGAGAGGGACAGAGGGGGAAAAGGTACAGAGAATAAGTAGCATAGATGGTAGGTAGAAAATAGACAGGGGGAGGGTAAGAATAGTATGGAAAATGTAGAAGCCAAGAAACTTATATGTATGACACATAAACATGAACTAAAGGTGGGGGATGTGGGTAGGAGGGGGTGTGCAGGGTGGAGGGTAGTGAAGGGGGGAAATGGGACAACTGTAATAGCACAATCAATAAAATATTTTTTAAATTAGTGGTTTGATTAAAAGACTACAAACATTATATCTAAAGATCAAAAGGCAAATATTTCCACTCTCACCATTTTTATCCAATATATAGAAGGCTCCAGCCAGTACAATCAGGCAAGAAAAAGTAATAAAAGGCATCCAGATTGAAAAGGAAAAATGTAAAACTGTTTTTATTTGCAGATAACATGATCATCTATACAGAAATCCTATGGAATCTAAAAAAAAAAATTAAAGGTGACTAGAACTAATAAGTGAGTTTAGTAAGGATACAGAATTTAAAAATTAATCTATAAAAATCCATTTTATTTCTATGTACTAAAGAATCATTAGAAATAGAAAAAAATTTAATATAATTTACAATAGCATCAAAATTATTAAAATACTTAAGGAAAATTTGACAAGAGATATGCAAGATCTACATACTAAAAACTACAAAATATTGATGAAAGGTAATAAAACACCTAAATAAATGGAGAGATATACCATATGCACAGGTGAGAAGACTCAATATTTTTAAGCTTTGATTTTTTTTTTTGCCATATTGTTGTACTGAATCAATGAAATCCCAACTCCAGCAGTTTTTTGAAATTGATGACTAACTCACAAATTCATATAAAATCCAAATGTTCTAGAATCAACAAAACAATAATCTGGAGTTATCTTTTTGAAAAGTACTTTAATTACAAGTTAAATATTTTGCTAGACAGTTAGGAAAGTTAACTATTTCTTCCTGAGTAAACTGTGATAGCTTGTGTCTTTCAAGGAATTTGTCCATTTCATCTAAGTTGTCAATTCATTACCTGTAGAACCAACTCTCTCACACTTGACACTGGTACTTTTCAATCTCCTCCATTTCTTTTCTCATTGGTTTAACTAGAAGGTTACCAATTTTATCCTCTCAAAGAAACAATTTTAGAAATTAAGAATAAATTTGGAGGACTAAAACAAAATAATTTCAAGGTTTAGTATAAGGCTACACCGAATAAGACAGTGCAGTGCTAATGCAAAGACAGACAAATAGATCAATAAGACTGAACGGAGTCTAGAAATAGACCCACATTTTGTTCAGAGAATTGAATGTTGACAAAGGTACAACCAGTTCAGTCAAAAAGAGGACAGTCTTTTCAACATAGGGTACTAAAACAATTATATATCCATATGCAAGAAGAACTTCAATACATATCTCAAACCATGGATAAAAGTTAGCTTAAGATGGATCACAGATTTAAAATGTAAAATTTAAAGCTATAAATCTTCTAGAAGAAACTATAGAGGAATACTTCTGTGACATTGGACTAGGCAAAGATTTCATATCTACAACAATAAGAACTTATACATAAAATTAGAACTTGATAAAATGAACCTCATCAAATTTTAAAACATGTATGTATCAATTATATTTTTATTTTCTATATTGTATGATGTTTAGACATTTTTGCAAGCCAGGCTGGCTAGGGAAAGACTGCCCCTCCCAGGGGTAGCTAATTCCTAGAAACACTAAACAACTTGCTAGTGAGCCCACCTTGGACATACAGTCCAGTCGATCTCATATCCAAACCCCCAATCACCTCCTTTATGTAACACCAAGCTATTATCTTCTCTGGCCTCAATCAGCATAGGGCCAGTTACCAGATATGGGATGGCCCGTATGTCCCAAAGCCTGCTGGAATTATTCAAACAAGCCAGTCCTAAACTATTTACACTGCCTCATCTTTCCCACAGAAACCCCAGGGCAGACTATAGCCTGTCTTGTCCTCATTCTTTTCTGACCCCTGACTGACCCAGGTATACTCCCTTGTGGCCTGCCTGCTATGCTGTGCCTCTCATTTCTAGGGGAACTGCAAATAACAATAAACTTTTCCTTCAATGCCACTGACCTCTCCTGCCGTTACTCAATTAATTGCCTTTATAAATTAAGACCTGAGCACTGATCAATCTGCTCTTCAAAAGACTATGTTAAGAAAATGAAAAGAACAACCACAAGACAGTGAGAACATATTTCAAAACACTTATCTGACAAAGGACTAGCATCTAACTTAAAACTCCTAAAATTCTCCAAACTCAGTAATTTAAAAGTTTTTCAATAAAAGAATGGGCAAAGATTTGAACAGACACTTCACCAAAGAAGATCTATGGAGCGCAAATAAACACATGAAAAGATATTCAATATTATTGGAGATTAGGGATATGCAAATTAAAACCACAATAAGAAACCACCACACACTCACTAGAATAGCTAAAATTAAACAGGCTGACCATACCAAGCTCCACCCGCTTCTCAGATTTTAACAATCTCCTCAGGCTTCCAGCAGGGAAAGGAAAAAGAACCATTTGTAAATGTGCCAGACCAGTCCTCCTCACTGACTGGAGGCAGGGAAATGGAGCGATCCACTCTCACCTGAGCAAGTGAAGAAGTGCTGAGACATACTTGTGAAGTTCAGAGTCAGAGGCACAGGTTCACTAACAGACTGTGGCCTGGTCACAGGACAGCAGAATACTTCCCCTTCCCCAGTCCATGGTCACCATGATACAGAGAGATGTGATCAGATAACTAGGAAGAAGCAGGGAGAAGCCAAGCGGCCTTAGGAGTTTGCCCATGCAATGGTAAACAGTCTAGGATGGGACTGGCTGAAAAGCTGAATGCCTCCAGAGTGCATGGAATTATGGGCTAGAAGATTTGAAATAAAAGAAGGGCTCTCAAGGGGTGGGCCTGGTTGTCTCTGGCTCTTGGGCTCTTTCTTCAAGGAAGCCTGGATGACTGTGCTGCAGCTGCCTGCATTTCCCAGCAGATGGTATTTTGGATGGGGAGCAACTCCAGGCACAGACTAGGGCCTGGCTGGCCTGGCAGAGGGTGGCAGGATTATTCTTCTTTGGGTATTCTAGAGAGGACGAGCTCTGAGGCAGAAGTCCGCCATTCTTCCAAAATCATGTAGTTTTTGTATCTTATGTTGTTGTAGTTTGTAAACTACCCAATATAAATAACATCATTAAAAGGGGGGGTTGGAAATGATAGGAAAACTGAGGTGTTAGAGTTTAGCTTTAATTGACAGGCTTAAGTGACTAATGCTTGTGGAAAGCTGTTATTCCAAAATTGTGAACCACTTGAATAAAGGCTCCTTTCCTTCATCACCAAACCTTTGCTCCTGGAGTTTTGCCTAAAGGGTGGCGGTGGGCAGCAGGACCCCACTTGCTGTTCCGTAACAACCACATTACCAAAGGCCTATTTACAGCTGTTCCTTTTGCCCAATAGATCATGTCCAGCTATCAAAAAGGAATATTTACAAGTTATATCAAAAGACAAAAAACAATTCAAAGAGACATCAGGACCAAGCATGGAAGAGATGTTGCAATTATCAGACTGGGAATTTAAACCAACTATGAGGAATATGCTAAGGGCTCCCATGGATAAAACATATCACCTAAGAAGAGACAGGCAATGTCAGCAGAGATAGGAATCCTAAGAAAGGACCAGGTATGGTATAGGCATGCAGTGGAATATGGTGCAGCTGTAATAAATGAATGTACTACTTATCTCACAATGTAGAAAATCTCATAATAATTATGCTGTGTCAAAAAGGCAGACAGAAGAAAGGAGTACATGGTGTATGATCCCATTTCTACAAAACTCCAGAAAAGGCAAACTATTGTATAGTGGCAGAAAGAAGATCAAAGGCTGCCTGGGGAGGTGGGGCAGGGAAGAGCAGGAGGCAGGACCTCCCAAAGGAAATGAAGAAACTCTGGGATGATGAATGTCTTGGCTATGGTGATGATATCACTGGTGCAAACACAGGTCAAAATGTATCATATTCTATACTATAACTTATGAAGTCCATGGTATATTATTAAAAAGTAGGAGCATTTATATAAAAATGCAGATATCCAGACTGTCTTGAAAAATTAGAATATTTAGTAGCACTGGACCCAGGTTCCCACATGGCAATTAGCAGCTACAGCCAGGCAGCAGCCAGCCTTATTCGCTGGTTTGCCACAGACACAATCGGCTCCCTGTTTTTCTCATATATATGCTATTTTTTCGTTCATTATTGTCCTGATCTCCACAGACACACTAGTGTTTGAACAGTGCCCCATCTTTGTATTTTTAGCATTATCATAGTGTCCAAATCATTGTAAACAATCCATTGAAATTGGGTTTCCTCCCCCCACCCCCTTATGATAGGGAACTACTCATTTCCAAGATAAGTCAAAAAATTTTATTTTCAAATCTCCTCAATCAAGAAGTAATATTCATCTCACTTATCATTGATGGGGATGCAAATGGCACAGACACATGGAAAGAGTCTGGTAGTTTCTTACCATAAGTTACAGAAATCGTGCTCCTGCTTATTCACCCAGCTGACCTGATCACTTGCACCCCCATAGAACCTGCAGGTGAATGTTTATGGCAGCTTTATTCATGACCACCAAATAATGGGAGAAGCTAAGATGTCCTTCAATCAATGAGTGGAGGAGCAAGCTGATGAGTCTACACAATGGAATCTTCAATGATTTTTTAAATGAATGATCAAGCTGCAAAAAGACATGGAGGAAGCTCAAATGCATATTGCTGTGTGAAAGAAGGCTGTATGATTCCAATTATAAGACATTCTGAAAAAGGCAAAACTATAGAAATAGTAAAAATATAAATGTTTTCCAGGGTTCAGAGGGAAGGAGAGGGGGTTAAATAGGTGAATCACGGTGCGGGGCAGGGGGGCGGTTTTAGAGTGGATAGAATATCCTGTGTGATATTTTCATAGTGAATTGGTGACACTATGCATTTGTCAAACCCATAGAACTTTTTATGGCACAGTGAACCTTAATGCATGCAAACTTCCAAAAAATTATTTAGGAGGTGTGGGAGTACCAGAATGGAGTGCTTGATGTGACAAAAACAATCTAACGATATTGCAAATGTTTGAAACAACTTCATGGAAGGGGTTTGGGAAAGATGCTGACAGAACAGACTTTGGAAATAAGTGAAATCTGTAAGGCCAAAAGCAAAAGTAACCATATATAAGCGCTGTGCCCTAGTTGATAACATTGTGTCCCATGAGGTATAGATAAACCATTCTGAAACCACTGTAAGAGTATACAAGAATTGAACAATTCAATATATGGGTGGCAGATGGTTGGAGCCAGACCATCCCTGTTGGAGTTGGAGGTTACAGATAACCAAGGGAAGGAAGTTAGACCGTTCCACCTGAAAACAGAGCTGGAGATATCAGTATGAACAAATGTTTAGTCTAATACAGATACAAATGGTTAGATGCAAAAATATTTATAGATATGTGTATATAACAAGTGTGTATACATGCAAATTTTTTCTTGCTTTGTCATCTGATGAGGCTTAGAAGCAACACTTCAGTAGCAACAATCACACCAAGAACCAAGGACTTTCCTGTCAGGACCCCTTGCTACTTCCCTCTGGCTCTTTTATCTCTTTCCTGAAGTGTACCTTTGAGATAATCCACTGCAGTTCCTTCTTGTTTTGGGATAAGAAAATAGGATCCCCCCAAAACGGTTTCCGAAGTCTTACAGCCAATTAATGGAGTCCGTCCTGGAACTCCTTGCTGTTATTCAATGACTGTCATTTATTGGGAAATTCCCAAAGTACGGGGTACCTGTGTATTGCATTTTATAAAACAGGAGAGCTTTGGATCTGCTCTTGCTCCTAGACATTCCCAACAGCCCTTAAGGCTAGAAAGAAGTACTGGGGATTAATTCACCCCAGTTCCCTTTTGTACTCATTTTAATAAAAACTGATCACAAGATTTGCTTTGATGGGTGTTGCATTTTCTAAGAGCACAAAGGAAAACCTGAATGGATTAGAGTTTGTTAACATTAAGCTCTTTAAAATGAGCAAACAGAACAGAGGACATTTCAACTTGGCCCAAAAACAAAAAAGAACTGATTGACTGATGTGCTTATCTCCTTTTTTTTTAAGTTTCATTATACAACAAGGGAAAAATCATCTCAAACTTTCCTGGCCCTCACCCTTCCTGCTTCTCTTTGCTTTCTTTATAGTTAAGCAAAGACACTCAAAAAATTGGCTCTTAAAAATGTCTTTAGAGAAAGAGCCTGGTTGTGAAGTTGGCGTTGCACTTTGCTTTCTGCTTTCTCTGGAGCTTCCCAGATAGTAAAACTCAAATTTCATACAAATGGACACTCTTTTCATCATCCCACTTTGTTTTGCTCCATTGGAAGTAATTACAATAATTCACAATTACCCATAAATCACCTTTTTGCAATGGCACCGCCTCTCTGCTCCACACGTTCATAATGTAACTTGAGAATAATGTTTTTCTCCAAAGTCTTGCATCAACTGAGGCCATGTTTTACCCCATTTATTCCCCACTCTTCTCCAGCACACCATCCGGTTCATCCAAGCTGACACCTCTGTCTCCATCTCCCACCCTACCCCATCTCTGTCTCTCATGTGAGTGTGCATGTACATGTACACGTGCACCTTGCTCATGTACATGTGCACCTTGCTCACAATTGCATTCCCAATCTAGAGGTATCCAATATCCCATGTGTAAATCCTGCCTACCCTCCAGGCCTTGCAAATGTTTCACCTTTTCCAAAAACAGCCCCTAATGTGCACAGTGCTCTGCTAGCCCTAAGGAAAAAGAAGCTTAGTTCTGCATAACCTCTGTCTCCCAAGGAGCTGGTAATGTTCATTGACCCCATCTCAAAGATACTAGGCCATTTCATTCCATGACAAGCAATTGATCAGGTGGAGAATGTTGGTGTGACTCTCTACCTCAGCAATAGATTGTTAGAACATAAATTACACATTGCACTACCATAGTCTCAGTCTCCCTATTCCACCTGAGAGGAGGGGTGGATGATAGAGGAAGAAACACAGGAAAATTCAAGCGTCCTCAAGTGAAAGTTACCCAGGGCAGAAGTACAGACAAATTCCCGAGGCATCATGTGTTCATAATAGAGTTTACATATGCATTACAAAGTGGTACACCTGAAATTTATGTGATGTTATTAACCAGTGTTATCCCAATAAATTTAATATACATAAATAACTTAAAATTCTGACACTGTTCAACAAAATAGGCTCTCTACTCTTATCTTGATGAGTATACCCTCATAAAAATAAATTGAAAAGTATGGGTACAGCTAGGGTTTCAACAACTGAAAGTCAGAAAAATAACAATAACTGAATGAGGTCATTACTGTCCTCAGGTATCCTGTTGCTGGCTTAGAAATGATTAGTAAGTGGATGTAAGGGTGATCCGGCTGCGACATCTGTCACTCCATCGATCACCAGGGTTGATTCAGCTGATCCGGCTGGCTAGGCAGGTCTCCCCTTCCTCCCTCACCAGTCCATGTGCATCCCTCTGGAAGCTGCACGCTCAATCGGTGTGGACGACCTTCCCAACTAGAGGAGAGGGCCAGTCTTCAGTCAAGGGCATACGAGTAGCTGCACTCCCCTGCTAGAACCTCCAAACAAGCTCTCAAGAAATGATTAGTGAGAAAGTCATACATGACCCATTATTATTTATTTATTCCACAAACTTTATTATTCTTGCCCTCATTTTAGTAAAACCAATGTTATAATTGAGATTTTTACATGTTTGCAATTCTATTGACAATAATAATAATAAATAAAATTTGTATTACAGTTTACAAAATTCTAATGTATTTCCAATAAAAGCGTAAAGTAAATGACCAAAGATTTTTTTGTTTTTTTTTTATTTTTTAAATCAGTATTTTTTAATTGTTGATATTGTACAGTTTTCTGTCTTTTACCCCGCCCCAGCCCACCACCCCAGCCCTCCCCACCTTCCTCCCATTTCCACCCCCCATAGTTTTTGTCCATGAGTCCTTTATACTTGTTGCTCTAAGCCGTTCCCCTTTTCCCCTGAAATTCCCTCCCCTCCCACGCTGGACACTGTCAGACTGTTCTCAAATTCAGTGTCTTTGTTTATATTATGCTTGTTTGTTTGTTTTGTTGATTAGCTTCCTGTTAAAGGTGAGATCATATGGTATTTGTCTTTCACTGCCTGGCTTATTTCGCTTAATGACCAAAGTTTTTTAAATGTGCATAATGCTTCAAAAACTATTTCTCCTGAAGTTTTCAAATTGGCCTATTAAAATTAAAAGAAAAAATCAAATTTTAATAAAAAAATTTCAAAGTTTCTATACAAATTATTTAAGTAAATCTGGCTTTAATTTTTTAATGTAATTACATCTTACTATGACATATTTTATAAAAATAAACCTATTCCCAACTCAAGGTCCATCTAGTTGCCAATGAGTAATCGGTATCATGTTTCACAATGTTATGTCTGAGCCCTCACATATACAAATGTAAGGGTAATTTTGTTTAAAATTACAAAATGTTCTTCAGCTGCCATGAGCAATGGTTACAAATATTATGCTAATCCATGAATAATTCTAAAACCACAACTTAAATCTGAAGAGGGGCAAGAAATGGATACTGCGTACTATTGGAAAATGATCCTTTATTATACCCAAATCTATTGCATACATGCTATCTGAGAAAATTGTTTGACAAAATAATTTCTTTCACATTTACGTAAGTGCTCCCATCATGCACATCTCTCATTCACCTGACAGCACCCTGCTCCAAGTCCTCAGAGATGCCACCAGACCTTCACAGCATTTCACAACAATTCCCTTCGGTTGTAAGACTTAGTGAAGGAGAACTGGAGAAATAGTTCCCTGGAGTTAGTCATGAGAAAAAATGTTTAGCTTACATTTCATGCCCAGCACTGAGTACCAAATCCCAATTTGTTTTTGTTTGTTTGCACATCATGCACAGGACTAAAAGCAATATTTTTTGGTTGGTATCATCCCGAAAATAAGAAATATTGGGTCCATGAAACAGGAACATGGCACTAGAAAAAAAGGGAGCATTCAGAATGTAAGAAAAGAGCTCTTGAAAAGCATAACAGTAAATTTTTTTAATTCAACAAAAATATTGAGAAATAATGTTGAGGAAAGATCCCAGAAAGTAGAACAAACAGAGAAAGAGGGACAATTGGTGAGGTAAGTAAGGAAATAGGAGGATCAATCCAGTGCATACAGCAGCCCACTAACAGGAGTTCTAGAAAAAGAAAACTGGGAAGTCAGCAACAATTATACAATAATAATAATTTCCAGAACTGAGGAATGTGAGTTTTCAGATTGAAAAGTCCACTTAATAAGCAGTACAATGAATTAAAAAAAAAAAAACTGAAGGTGCATCATGTGACATCCGAATACCAGGGACAAGAACAGAACCTAAAAGTATGTGGAGAACAAAAATATGTTCCTTTACAAAAGATTTACCAATGTCATCAAAATTTTAGCAATGCCATGGCTTCATTGGTTGGAGTGTCATCCCATAACCAAAAGATTGTGGGTTCAATTCCCAGTCTGGGCACATGCCTAGGTTGCAGATTGATCCCCAGTCTGGTGTGTATGGGAGGCTACCAACTGACACTTCTCTTTCACATGGAGGTATCTCTCTCTTCCATACTCTCTCCTTTCCTCTCTAAAAGCAATAAAAAAAATGTCCTCAGGTGAGGATTTTTTTTAAATTAAAAACATTAGCAACATGTAGCTAGAAAAAATGTAGTGATATCAAAATATGAGAGGAAATTGATGCTAATCTAGAATTATGTTCCTATCTAAACTATCAGTCAAGTATGTGGGTGAAATAAAGATATTTTAGACATTCAATATACCCCAAAATTGTTTTCTCATGGACCTTTCCCAGAACCTACTGGGTAGCCCACTCTTCCACAGTAAGGAATTAAGCAAACAAGAGGAAGACACAGACAGGGTCCAACTAACAGGACTCCAAAGCACAGGCCAGGGGAGAAGGGGCCCACAGCATGCCAAAGAAGAGAAGTGCAGGAGGGCATTTCCTCAGGGGGCCAGAGAGAATGCAGCTGGACTTGAACTGTGAGGGAGGCTCCCTGAAGGAGGTCATCAGGAAGAGTAACAGAGCACCTGGAATATTTAGAGGAGGTTTTCTGATTTGTTTCAAAGGAAAATTTGGGAAATTTAGTGACTGAAACAAATATAACTCAGCAAGTGAAAAAGTGAAATAATTATCCCTGGCTGGTGTGGCTCAGTGGATTGAGCACCAGCCTGCAAACCAAAAGGTTGCCGGTTTGATTCCCAGCGGGCCAGGTGCCCAGTAGGGGGCACATGAGAGGCAACCACACACTGATGCTTCTCTCCCTCTTTTTCTCCCTCTCTTCCCCTTTGTCTAAAAATAAATAAATAAAATCTTTTTTTTTAATTATTTAAAAGAAAGAAGAAATGGTTTCCTGGCATACTATGTAGCTCAGCCGTGAACATTAGTTACATAGTAATAATAATGGAAACACTGAAGGATGATTTAACAAAAAACTATGAGAAAACCATATTGGAAAAGGGGGAGAATAATGGGAGAGAAAATGTGTGTGTGTATGCACCTGTGTGAGTAAAGAATACATCAGTGAAAAAAATTTAAAATACTGATATAATCATGGTATTTGGGGAAGGAAACAAGAAACAGGTAAAACAGTTGAGAGTGTTACCTCGAAAGTGTGAGAACTAGAAATGAAGAGAAACTGGGCAAAGAACTGCTGGGGGGCTCATTATATATCTAATATTATTTGTTGACTTTTTAAACCATGTACATGTTTTTCTTTGATAAAATTCATTTAAAAGTTAAGTTGCATGGGAGGGAATGTGTGGGTTGAGATTGTTTGTGACAGATTGTGAAGCAATTCTAGAAAAATGAGAGAGCGAAATGACCAGAGGTTAAGAGTAGATTGTTTCTCAGCATTAAAAAGTCCACTCTAGATTCAATGCTATGATTTTGAAGTGAGACTAGCCCTTGTGACTATATGTTTTCTCCAAGCTTAAGCACAGGTGCTAAGCAGTAAAACAGTTGCCTGTAATCAACATTGAGCTGTGACCAAGTGAATATGATAAAGTAAGAGTAAAAAGGGAATCAAAGATATGTGCAAGGATTATAATAATTGAACATGGACTTGGGGATAGGTAAAGAGGGAATGTGGACTGAGGGGATGAGAGGCAGGGAAAATGTGGTAGGACCAAAGGATTGGAGGGTTGGAGGATTAGAAGTCCTGATGAGAGAGTGAGGTCCTTGGTGCTAGGCTACAAGAGAGAGTGAAAGAGGAGTGGTGTAGGCGACAGGGGCGTGAGACAGAAACTGTGAAGATGTTGCAGTTATTGGTGAAGATAAGGTGGGGGAGTGAGGGACTGAGGATGGGCCAAGGACGAGGCAGAGAGGAGAGCTCAAGGAAGTGGGGAGATGGAACTCACTTTGGGTAAGTGGCCATGCGTAACAAAAGGGAAAAACTGAGGAAATACCTGTTGACACCCACAATGGTGGCTGTCACCTCATATTTTATGTCTGTGATTTTTAGGCCCCTGAGTTTATAAATTCAGGATGAAAAGAGCTCTTTCACCCAGTCTACAGCAAACCCTGTACATATCTAAGGGATAGGGTTAGGGAGTTTTTTTTAAATCCTTGCAGATGATGACAATAATGCCTTCAGTTCAGAGGTCCATTGGTGGTTTTTAATGTCCTAAATAATAATGTACAAGGTTGCTATCTTTTGTTCCTTTCAGGGGACATTATTGAGTTCTACTGTGTATCCACTCCATTTTATACCCAAAGATGAATCAAAGCCCACCCATATAGACCCAATGCAAGTCCAGGAAAGCCTAGTGCCAAGTCCTGCCTTCGTACCCATTCATACCACATTGGGTCCTTCACTCTCTTCCTTAGCTCTCCAATCCCATGACTCACCAGTGCAGATCCCAGTTATCATGCCAGGCTCTCCTACTTAGGCTGCCATGTTGTAACTCTTCAGTGTACTGCATCCAGTTATCGTGTCTTTGAACCTGAACCATGGCCACTCCCTATTTTGGAACATCCTCACTCCTACAGGAGGGCCAGGGCACTCGGCATGTGAGTCATGGTGAAAGTTCACATCCTGTCTCAGACACTTGTCTTTTTTGTCACACTCTTACCAAACAAGGAAGATGTGTTGAAAAAAATAATAACTAAAGGGTATTACAGTTCCACTGATTTTAATTCTACAACATTATTCTTTCTTCTAGGAATAAAGATGAAAATGAATGATCCAAAACTCTTGCCCCAGGATATGTACTTATGTTCCCTGTCTCCATCCCCAAAGATAGTCCATTGTTTCCCATCAAGCAGCATGTGTCGGCACCTGTTAGCATGTGCCCATCCGTGTGCTGCGGGGTAGGGTTACAAAAGTGAACAGACACAGTGGGCCCTCTGCTAACCCCTTAATAGTCAGAGATTACAAGTCAACTTTAGTATGGATTTCCTTTGCTTTTGGAATTGAAGTTTTTCCACTAAAAATAATAGTAATAACACTTTTTGCTCTATACCCTAATTTGATTAAATTAACAAAAATTAATCCAATCAAAACTGTGCTGTCAACTATCTCAAAATCTTTCTACAATTTTATAATTAGCTAAGGAGTTTATACAGCCTTACAAGAAAGTTAACAATTATTTTAATATTAAATTTACAACTTTTTCAAGGGTATTTTAAATTATTTTTCCCAAAGAAAGATATTTAACCAATTAATGGGCTCTTTTTAAATATTTCATTGATTTTTAACCTTTTATGTATCTTATTTCCCCAGCTAGAACAGCAAGTATTTTTTAAGCGTTCCTGACACTGTTCGTAATTCCCAACCTCACACTGGGTGTGTGTATGTGGAGATTTGAGGGAAACTTGTGTTGTCTGCAGTCATACAATCTTCGAGAAAGGTATGGGGACATGATTATTCTCTTTAAAAGCTTCATGTGTTCAATCTTGTAACTGCCCAATAGCTAAGAGAATGTCCTTAATCTTAGAAAATACACACTGAAATAGTTAGGAGTAAAAAAGCACAATGTCTCCAACTTACTCTGAAAAGTTCAGGGGGGAGTGTGTGTGTGTGTGTGTGTGTGTGTGTGCATGTGTGTGTAGAGGGGGGGTTAAAGCAAAGAAGCAAATGGAGAAAATTGTCAACAGTTGGTGAATCAGTACAGAAGGGTATATAAAAGTTCCCTGTCTTATTTGTGCAACTTTGAATTTATATAAAAATAAAAATTTGCCCCCAAAAGTCAAATTCGAGAAATATACTCTCGAGTGGGAAGGTCCACCTGGCTGTGCACTAGAAAGCAAGAGGGGAAATGTTTTGGAGTGCTGAGTTCCCGATGATGGACGAGGTGATGAGCCATCAGTAATTTCAGCGGGGAGAGAGCCCCCATGGTAAACAAATTTTCGCTTCTGCGGGGCTGGGTTTGGCTCTCAGACAACTCATCAGTCAGACTTCCAAGAGCCCTGGGAAGATCTCAGCACACGTGTTTGAGTACTCTCTAAGACTGCTTCTGGAAGCTCTGCCCAGCCTGAGACAGGTCCACCCTTGAGACACTGTCGTATGGAAAAGGAAGTTCGGAGAACAATGAGTTATAATCACAAGGGAAACTAGATGGCTGAGAAGCTGGGAAACAGCTGACATCTCTGCCCTGAAAGCAATTCAGGGTTAGCTCCCCTCATGCTAGGCTGGCTCCTGAAGTCTCAAACACTACGTAAGTCTCCCCCAGTAAGTCACCACCAAATGCCAAATGTGTCCACTCCTGTGTTCCAGCTTCTGTGTATTGATGGGAATTTACAGTTCAGAGACCAGCGTCTTGGTACCTTCTGCAAAGTATCCTGGCATCCCAGCTCCCTTCTGATGCAACCGACAGAACTGTCCTACAGGGACCCATGAAGCTCAGGGTGAGCTTACTGTTAAGTGGCAAAGAACTAAGTGAAGGAGCTTCAAGGAAATGTACAGATGCTCAGAGAAAGCAGGGGAATGCTAGGGCCTGACCACAATGACAATGTCTGAGTCAAAAGTCAAAAAGTCATTCCCATGCTGGGGGCCATTTCCTTCATCTCACCCCCACCCCGCCCGCTGGAAGTCAGTTCTCCACAGTGCACGGTGAGTCAGGCATGAATACTTTGATTACAGCTTGGCTGATGTCATTCAAGAAAGTAGGGGGGTCACCCACTGCATCAGAGGAAGAGACATTTGACTGAGACAGGTCCACCCTTCAGCCCTCTGGGGAGCCTGACATTTCCAGGACACAGAAAACAAACTTCCTCTTAAGAAGGAATATGTTCTCAGTGTGGGAAAAAAGAGAGAGAGAGAATGGAGAGGGTCAATACGTACTCACCCTTGGCTGAAAGCCCACAATCAGGGAAACTTCCGTCCTTTTCAAAAAGGTGAAAGCATCAAACTGTCCTCTGGTTCAACAGCAGATCCAAGTCACTGCACGTACGCAGAGGAAAATGCAGCCTTGACTCAACAGAGCCGGCTGTGCCAAGTAACCTTCTCAGTTCCTTTCAGCTGAGCTCTTTCTTCTTTCAAGAGTTAACATTCTGAACATGTAACAACTGTCTGTTGAGAGGCTACTACTGAGTGTTTGGCACCAGAGCCATCCTTCATGGTGGGGAGAGAGAATTCAGATACAATAGGGCCAGTAATGTACACCATTGTTGTCACTACGGTGAACTTTGAGTTCTCTGTTCTGCCACTCGCTTTACATGGATATTATTTGAACCTCAACAGTCTTGTGTGTAGGTACTATTATTTCCTCCACTTTATAAATGAAAAAGCTAAGACACTGAAAGACTAAGTAATTTATCCAAAATCAAACAGCAAGTGGGTGGAGAAGCCAGGGTTCGACATGCCAGGCAGCCTGGATCAGTGCTGCCCAATGGACTTTCTGCAATGATCAAAATGTCCTTTACTGCCCTATGCAATATGATAGCCACCCACCACATACAGTTCCCAAGCTCTTGAGGTGTGGTTAGTGCAACTAAAACACAGAATGTTACATTTTTATTCAATTTTAATTAAATTTCAACAGCCACCTGTCACTAGTGGCTACTACATTGGACAGCTCAGATCTAGGCCAACTCAGAATCAGTGTACTTAACCACGTGCTAAATTTCAATAAGTAGGGCTGACCCTCACTTTCTTATAAATGATGGGAAGCCAAACTATAACATCCACATCATCCCTGAATGGGGAAGAAAGGCGCCATGTGCCTGTCAGGAGCATGTGAGGGGAGGGTATCCATGGCAGTTTCCAGGAAGAGAATGCAGGCATCCCTGGTCCTCTCCTGCAGGTACTGAAGGCATGTGCCTCACCTCACCTATCTCCACTTGCCTCCCTGTCCCTACCCCGCCACCACCCTGTCCCCCTGGTCCTGTAACTGGGCCCACTGATCCTGAGAGCATGGGCCAGAATGCTCCTCCTTCAGATGGGCACCACGGAGGAGGCCAGAAAAAGATTCACCCCGGGCACCCGCCCTCTCTGCACTCACACCCTAGAAGGCAGAGATGCACATGCTTAAGCTTGTGAAGGCACAACACAAGATGCATGTCAGGGCACAGTGGATTTCAAGGGGAAGAGACAAGGACAAGACATTTGGGCTGGGGGCCTGCTAAAGATGGTACATGGAGGAAGAAGAACTTGAGTTGGGCTGCAAAAATGGAATGAACTTAAAAAATCCAAGAGGATGGCAACTGGCACTTGAGGTGGGGCAAGAGGCAGAAGCACAGAGACCGAGGGCAGTGAGCACAGATGTGGTGAGGAGTCAACCCAAAGAGGGCAGCAGTCGGGGCAGGCTTGTGAGTGGGATGAGTAGTTCTGCCCACTTTTTGGCTAGTTCTGCCTCACTTCAATTTTGGGAGCTCTGCTAATAACAACTTTGTTCTCAAAGAACCAGAAGAGAACCTGGCAAATTGGTCCCAAGCCGCAAAATTTATTTAAAGATATAGATTTCAGAGACTACCCCTAGGGATTCTGTGGGACTAGGGTGTGGACCGCAGTGCGTTTTGTTTTATTTTGTTAATCAGCGAATGGGGTTGATGAACCAAGATTTCAGGTACTGTTTTCTCCAAGCAAGAGTCTACTCAAATACTCTGGCCAGTGTGGCTCTGTTGGTTGGAGCATTGTCCTATAGACAGACCAAAAGGTCACAGGTTCTATTCCCAGTCAGGGCACATGCCTAGGTTGGGGGTTATGTCCCACTCGGGATGCATGTAGGAGGCAACCAATAGACGTTTCTCTCTCACATTACTGTTTCTCTCCCTTTCTCTCCCTCCTTTCCCCTCTCTCTAGAGTTGGTGGGGATGTCCTCTGGTGAGAATGAAAAACAACAAAAAGAAGAAGAACCTATTCAACTGCTGGAAGTGAAAGTTTTCAAAGCTGCCATTTTAAAGCTGTGCAGGAAGAATGACCCAGACTTTTTGGGGAAGCTCTTCTGAGAGATCAAGAGCCCCTTAGGAGGGAAGGCATCAAGGGGCAGGGGACAGCCAAAAGCAGCAGCAACTTCAAGGGGCCACATTGGAGTTAAAGATTGCATCACAGGGAGTTAAAATACTTTCTCTGATTCCTTTCTTTACAGTTGAGTAAGCTGAGGCTTAGAAAGAAGCGACTCACCCAAGTTCACACAGCTGCAGTCACAGACAGCTGACGGAAACCCCTGCTGACGAGGGTCCTTACCTCTGCTCTGTTACTTCTCACTGCACCCCGCACCCCAGAGCCGATGTCCTTCCTCAGTGTTGACTTCAGATCACCACCCAAAACAAAAGACAAAACCTTTTCTTTGGGCCCTTTCATGCTATTTTCATTAAACCATTTCACTTGAGAGCAGTTCTTCATTAAAAAGCAGGCATTTATCTTCTGAGGGATGTGTCCTTTATTGTACTAGCTCAGCATTTTCCAAAGGCTCCAGGAGATCCAGGGGAAGATAAACTTAGGCCTACAAGAGAAATGTTATTTAGTGCTTATTAAATGGGAAAAATGTAAATCCGTCCGTGTTCACCACCCCAGTGGGAAAAGCGTGGAAGGGAGTCCTGTTTTCACTTTGGATTTCCCCCTGGTGAACGCAGGGCCTCTTCGGTGTTGGTTTCCCAGACCAGTCAACACATTTCCCTTCCTCCCTTCTTAAAGGGTCCCAACTCCTGATAGCACCCTTCACCAGCCCAACCCTGGCATTCCACTGTGACAGCATTTAGAGATCCATCAGCTACAAGAGCATTAATTCCTCTTTCCGCTTTTGGTCAACACAGTCCTGCGAACAGCTAACATGCTGGGCACCTCTCACAGGCCTAGCCCCTTGAAAAGGTAGAAAAGGCAGACTCCCAATATCTACATACATCTACATGCATGATAATAAGGCTTTCCATTCTCCCAGGAGGCATCTTGTTATTCTCCAGTAGTGCCTCTAATCCCTCCCAACATGTACGTGTACCTCCCCCTCCCACCGCCACCACCACTTTATAGGGTGGAAAGAACCAGGGAAGTTTGGGGCTTTAAAGATTTTATCTCTTTCTTTTTACAGAGAGGGAAGGGAGGGAGAAAGAAAGGAGGAGAAACATCAACATGAGAGACAAATTTCGATCAGTTGCCTTTCATACACACCCCAACGGGGAACCAAACTCACAACCCAAACATATGCCCTGACCGGGAATTGAACCTGCAACCTTTCACTTTGCAGGATGTCACCCAACCCACTGGGCCACAGTGGTCAGGGCAGAAGTGTGGAATTTTAAAGGGCATTCATCTAGCCCCATCCATCATTGTGTAAATGAGGAGAATGGCGGTTCAGGAATTTCAAGTGATCCGTTAAAGATCACATTGCTAATCAGCGGCAGCTAGGAAATCAACCACAGGTCCCCTGAGGTTCGACAAAGAGCTATTTGTTCCCCATTACCACTTGCGCACATTGCATTAGGTCTGGGTCCTGACTTTGCAGTTGATTTCCTGTGTTCCCGAGGCTCTCCATGCTTCAGTTCCTCTGTCTGGAAAATCAGGATTAAAACGTCTGCTTAACACCCCTCACAGAGACACTAGGAAAATCAACTGACACTGAAAATGAGAGTGTTCTGCAAAGTAGAAAGCACTAGTTTTTACATTTTTCCAACACTTTTCCCATCTCAGATTTATCTTCTAACATCCTCCCAAGCAGAGTAGTGATTTTTTTATGTAGTTTTAAAAAGTAACCTCTCAGAAAAAAACTGAGACAGAAAGACACATGCAAAGCTCATCTCATAGATGGGTTGTTTTTCACCTGATGGAAATGCCCAAGTTGTGAACATTTTTGATGACAAGGTGGTTCCCACGACAGAGGATACTGCTGAGGAGTGTGGGGAGAAATTATCCCACGAGGACCATTAGTCACAACCGGGCCTTTCCTAAAATCGCTCCACATAAAAGAGAAAATTTGGTCCTCATTTTCGAGCTGCTTTTCAGTTTGTGATAGACCATGACTGATACAAAGGGAAGTGCTCTGCTGGTCACGATCTTGACTCTAGAAATTAAGTCCCGGAGATTATCTGATGGCGTTTTGTTTTTTCCTTCCCTTTCAGTCTGTAGGAAATAACTAAAGTTAGAAATAGGGATTCCTGAGAGGCATTCTGATGGACTTAGGGGGCCAGGGCAGTGCTGGAAGATCAAGTACAGGCTGTTCCCGAGTGACATGAAGGTACACAGACCTGATGCTTCTGAGCCCTGGGTCCCAATGCCCCTCCCAGACCAACTCCAGCCTCGTAGCAGCAGAGAGGTGGGTGTTTTCCAATAAGTAAATACATCTCTAGGCCTTTAGTAAAACCAGGGTACATGATCCATTTATTTGGAACCAGAGTTTTATTATTTTTCCCTTGTCAGATTTTTTTTTCCTAAAAAAGAGTACTCATTCATTTCAACCATAGCCCTTAGGTATTTTGCAATCTTCTACTTATATTGATTATTACATAACCTAAGTTCCAACACCAGTCTTCATCTGAAAGCAAATATTTGTGAATGTTAAAATGGACTCGGTTTCTCTGTGAGGAATACTCCAATACCATCTTGGAGACTTGGGTGACGATCACAGAAAGAGGTTGGAACATGGGGCTCCCGACCCAGAGGACCCATATTTCCCATGTCTGTAAGCTGGAGTTTGTCTCATGTGATGTGCATCTGAGTGCTGGGATACTAGGTGCTGACACATGACAAGGATTCAATTTATTCCAAAGCCTCTGAAAAGCCCAGTACTGTGTTTTTTACAAAATGCACATGCTCAGTCAATAATAGGAGCTGATGTATATTGAATGTTTGCTTGGCAATGGGCGCCATGAAAAGGGCTTTCCATGTGTTATCTAATCTACCAACAGGTCAATAATAGAGTCATTATTAATAGCCCCACTTCATAATAGATGAGGAACTGAGGCACAAGAGGTTAAGTAAATTGCTCAAAAATCACGCAGCTAATTAGTAGTGGATCTGAGGTCTCTAGCAGCCAGACCCCCAAGCCTATAGGAAGCAAAGTTTGTCTTAAAACTACTGTACTGTCCTGGCTGGTGTGACTTAATCGAATGAGCACTGGTCTGTGAACCAAAGGGTCCTTGGTTCAATTCCCAGTTGGGACACAGGCCTGGGTTGTGGGCCAGGTCCCCAGTGTGGAGGTACGCAAGAGGCAACCACACACTGATGTTTCTCTCCCTCTCTTTCTCCCTCCCCCCCTCTAAAAACAAATAAATAAAATCTTAAAAAGCAAAAAAAACTGTTGTACTATACTGCCTCCCAGGCAATAAGAGACACCACCCTTTGGGTGAAATAGTACACCACCTTTGAAGAGTCAGCTCTTTTGGGACAGTTTTGCAAAGGTGGTTTGTGTCAGATCTGTGTAAGTTAGGTTATGCCTCAAAAACTGCATGCCTCCAAAGTCTCAGTGGCTTAACACAGGACGTTTGCTTCGTATTGACTTGTGTCCATTTCTGCTGAGAGCCCATTGGCTAGATCTAGTCATCCAGCCCCAGATGAGCACTGGGGAATGTGGAGGAGTGTGTGGACTATTTAGCTGGCAATGACAATCAAGTCCCTTAAGATCTGGGCAAATGACTCCCTTTCTGAGCTGCAATTTCCTTATTTCTTAAGTGATATGATTACGCTATTGTCCCTCCAGGTCCATGCCTGCATATTTTATGAATCTACCAATGAATGTCCCTTACAGAGGACATGTACCAAGACTACACTGGCACCCTTGGGAGGTATGGAAACATCTCTGGATGTGATGTGAG
This sequence comes from Glossophaga mutica, assembly GCA_039655065.1. Taxonomy (NCBI): domain Eukaryota; kingdom Metazoa; phylum Chordata; class Mammalia; order Chiroptera; family Phyllostomidae; genus Glossophaga; species Glossophaga mutica. The sequence continues at coordinate 62,175,420 of CM077311.1, forward strand.
GCAAGACTGTTCATGGCACAAGTCAAGTTCAATGTTTTGCTTGGATAGCGGGCTTGGGAGGACTGTTTGCCAACCTAACGGATGGGGTCAGTAGTTCATGGCAACTCCCAGGCCTTTGGAGATGTTTGGGAGCTTTTTTGTTGGTCTTTACACCTAATAAAAAGCAATTTCCTCTTTTCAAAAGGCACATTTTTTTTCTGTTTTGGAAGATTAGTGTATTTTAGTTTCTGGTTAGTTTTTGCCTTTAAAATTGAAAGGACATTATCTTTTAAGGCTAATGATAAGGGTAACTGAAAGGACAAGCAGATTAGCCCAGGCCATAGAGCAAGACAAGCACAGAGCGAGGGGTGCAAGCCCTGCCTCCGATGGGCCTCTTCCCCGGCAGGAAGTAATTCTGCGATAAAAATCTTTGCCAATGGTTCATGACGAATGAGTGTTAATAGGCCCAAACATAGATTTCATATCCTTTTGAACACACAAAGGAAAAGGAACCTGGTAGAGTCATTTTTGGCCCAACTTAGCACATAAAAAAAAAGTGCCAGCTGAGACACAAGTCTGAACCAACCCACGGAACAGTTCTGCTCCAGCTTTTTCTGGGAGTAGCGCAATTTTACCTTTTCCAGAAAGGGGACTTAGGGTAGGTACACCACGTGGGCCTTCCAGCTATCAGCTCTCTCCAGATGGGAACGCAAACCACTCACCACCGAGGTTGTGTCCACTCTCTGTATTCTCAATCCAAGCCTGTCATGCAAGCCCCTCAAGAAACATTTGCACACCAACGAGGCCAGCCTGGAAAGGACAAAAAGGAACACGATGCTGTCACTGCCCCCTCACCTGGCTACAAGAATAACTCCCAGGTATGTCTAAAGGCCAAGCTGCTTAAACCTCTCCCTTCTCTCTCGCCCCAGGTAACTGGTTGCCATCCTTGGAGTATCGCTCCCACAGGTTTGAGGGACAGCCCGCTCCCCCTTTCCCCCCTTTCCCCAAGCACTCTTGTCATGTAGCAGTGAGGTCTGAGATTACACTGCTCTTCATGATTTAAAACTGCTTCCTCAAATATCCAGTGTCTCGCTTGGATCTTCACAACAAACCCTAGGAGCAGGTATGGGGTGGACAAAATCATCATTCTCATTTAAGACATGAAACCCACAGCTCAGAAAGTGTTGAGTGGCCAGCCAGGCTTGCCTGGCATTCACAGCCACTGAGTATTGCAGCTAGAACTTGAACAGGGATGTTCTCGTCCCAATCCTAGTCCCTCTTGGCATTCGCATAAGTCCTTGCATGCGTGTCACCAACCAGACTTTCCACTGCTGAGAGCACAAGGACCCCAAAATCTAAGGTAGTGCACAAGTCCCATACATAGAGGCCATATTTCTCATGTCAGGGAGAAGGCTGCCTAGAAATGATTAAGGGAGTAAAGAAAACTGAAGGCAGACCAATCCAGGCCCTGGGTCCCGTCCAGCCCTTGGGCAGGAGCATGTTCTGGCTGCTTGATGACTCGACCTCACTGGGATATCCAAACCACCTGATGGTTCCTCCAGGTTGTAGGGGACCATTTTACTGGAAGAAATGTAAGTTCATTGTCAGTGGTCAGACGCTCAAGGACTCTCATGTCAATAGTCTATTCTCTCAGGTATCCATGCTTTCAAGAGCCCAGAAAGCCCAAGATCACAGGATCTGAATGGTGACAACTGCCCAAGGAGCCCCCTCAGGCCTTAGAGCTCTCATTCCCCTTGCAGGTCCCCAGGCCCCCATAGGACACAGAGCCCTCACAGAGCACACAGACACCCAACACGGGAAGAAAGACTCAGCTGAGGAACAGACAGGCAGCTCTGCTGACTGCAAGCTCATTATCTAGACTGTGATTCTCTAGACAACACCAAGAAAATCACCAAGTCAGTTAGAGTGGAGAGGCACAGGAACACTGCTTTCTGCATGAAGCGCTCATGCTCACAAGGGTGGGCACAGGTACCAACTCATCAGATCCCACAACCCAGGGGAGCACAGGAATCACTGTCTCCATTTTTTAAATCCTCACTCAAGGATATGTTTATTGACTTTAGAGAGAGAGGAAGGGAGAGAAAGAGAGACAGAGAGAAACATTGATGGAAGAAAGAAATATTGCTTGGTTGCCTCCTATATGTGTCCTGACAGGGAATTGAACTGGCAAACTTTTGGTATATGGATGAAGTTCCAACCAACTGAGCCACCTGGCCAGGACAGCTGTCTCCATTTTAGAAGCAAGGAAATGAGGCCCAGAAAGACATATCAGCCCCTTGTTCATGGTGAAGCTAGAGCTAGAACCAGAAGCTCTCAGCTCTTCCTTCAGCCCCTTCTTCTCTCTTGACTCATTCATTGTTCACTTATTCATCCATTCCACAGAAAGGTGCTGAGACCCATGAAAGAGGGCCTCACAGCACAAAGACTTCCCAAGGGACTGGCTGCCAGCAGACAGGGGCTCCAGCTTGGCAGCTCATGGTGGGTGAGAATGTCAGTTATCCTGCTGGAAGACGGGAATGCTGAATTCTTCTGGCCATCTCTGCTCTCCTCTCCCATTCTCCATTCACCTTCTTCTGAAAAAGGCTTAACATTCAGGAAATCTTTTACCAAAATAAAACAAGCACTATCCACCAAGGGCTAAATTTCATACAGCACTATTTCTTTGCTTTCTTGTGGTCTGATGTAGACCATAGCAGTTAGCCTTTCTGTTGTCTACTTTCAGCTGTCACATGAAGAAAACTTATCACCAAGATCTAAGTATGAATGAGAAGTTGATATCCAGTCAGTCCTCTCTAATGTAGCTGCACTAACTGTTAAGATATTTTAATATTTCCCAAATGGTTGAGGTGGGGAGAAAGCCTAGTAAAAAGCCACTTGTCTGACCTCCCCCAGAGTCACCCACACTCCCATGACCTGGCAAGTAAAAGGTTAACCCCTGGACCAAGGGACATTCAGGAATCTGCTCCAATGCAAAGATCCATCTTTTCTGATTGGCTGATGCCTGAACATAGAAAGCTTCAAAAAAAAATCATCATCATCACCTTATAAATCAGAAAAAACAAATCTGAGAGGAAGAAGCAGCTCAAAGGTCAGGAAGGTAGTTGCTAAATTGTTGAACTATAATAAAATCCTGGGTCATAAAGTCATTTCCAGAAAACTACAAAAGCTATTTTCTTTAAACATGTCACTTACCCCATTCAGAAACATTTGACTAGCACCTATTTCCTGTTTTGTTTTGTTTTGTTTTGTTTTGTTTTGTTTTGTTTTTAGCTTCTCTGCCTGCCTTTCAGGGGTCATCTCAGCCTGGCCCTCCCACCCCACAGGTCCCAGATGGAACCCTCACTGCTGCTTGGCTAATGCGCACACAGGCCATCCTCAGCCCCATCCCTGAGCCTTGCTCATGTCCATCCTGGGTCTGTAGTGTCCTCCAAAGTCCTTCATGATGAAATTGATGTCTATCTTGTCCAAGAAGCTTTGCCCTGCCGCTCCAGTCCTCATTGGTTCCTCTCTCTTTTGAGTTCCTACAGCACCTATAGTTTAGATGATTTACAAGATCTGTCCATAAGGTATCCAGCCATGTAGTACGAAAAATAGAGATGTTTACTGAAGAAGATACAAGATACAAGAAACATTGCACATAGGACAAAGATATCTGAGTCCCCTTCAAAGTAGGCACCTTGGGACCTCACACAGTTCTCCCAATTGCCATCAGCTTCCTCATCAAATTTTCCTGAATCTCACCAATGGTCTGAAATGTCTTCCCTTTCAAAGGTGATTTTAGTTTTAGGAAAAGCCAGGAGTCACAAGGTGCCAAATCTGGGATATAGGAGGGCTCAGTCACCGGGGTGATTTGATATTTCACCAAAAAGCTCTTCAATGAGACATGATGCGTGAGCAGGCTGTTGTCATGATGAAGCTGCCAATCACGAGTTGCCCATAGCTGCAGCCTTCTGAATCACCTGAACAGTTTCTGTGGAGGAGTGTTCAAGCTTAATGCAAAATCTGATGCAAATGTGTTGTTCTACTCATTCGCTCATTTTGAATATGGTGTCCACATAGTGCACGTGCTCACTCAATGGTGTCTACCACCTTCACTGTGTATTATAGTGAAGTCTGCGCTGTTCACACATGCGCATTCCAGTCCACTCTCCTTGGCTGTGAGGTCACACCAATGTTGCACAGACCATTCTCATTATATTAACAATGCCTGGACTTTTTCCGGACAGGCCTTGTAAGCTTCCACTGCCCTGTGTTGTTTTCTCCTATTTCATTCGTGTTGATCATTTCTCCCTCAGTTACACCAAAAGGTCAAGGATCAACCCCTAGCCTTCTCCTAAACCCCAGAGCACTGCCATAAAGCCAACAACCTATAATGGCTTACTAACTGCTTGTCAATTGAAGCAATGGTTGCCTCTGACTTCATAATCTGCGGAGGACCGTGGCCTAGATCCATCTGGAAGACAGAGTGGGGCATATTCCATACCTGAGAGCACACTCATGCACGTAGCTAATGCTACTCCACCCCACAAACTGCCATAAGACCATAAAACCTGCTTTTTAAAGAACCCAGAGGCTACAGAAACCACCAGCCTAAACTCAGATTGTGACACTGGCCTGGGGGAGAAATACTAAAATCTGCCTTTTGTGTTCCCAACAAAATAATTAACGCCTCATTTGCACCTTCCTTCTCTTGCACAAAGAAGTCAGGAGGGGTCCTGAATTCCTTTCTTTCTTCTTTTTTTCTTTTAATCCAGAAAGTCCCAAGTAAGGAAAAGTCTCTTCTGAAGAAAACGAAGTGAGACCCAGCACAGTCTATGAGCTTCCCTTTGGAAAGGCTTGTGTTGATTCTCAGCCAGCCTGACAGTGAAAGGGTGGTGGACCTGGTTAAGTCCAAATTGATGGCCTCGAACTGTCAAACAATGATAATAAAGGCACAATTTAAGAGAGCAAATCTTAAAATGAAAGATGAGGGGAGAGCTAAGGACAGCAGGAGGTAAACGAACACAGACACCTCACAAGTGTAAGGTGTCTATAGAGATGGAGAAAGCCAGGGGAGCCGAAGCCTCGAAGCCTTGAAGCCTCGAAGCCTCGTGAAAGGCGGACGCCTGGGCCCCACCCCCAGGGCCTCTGCAGGAAGGCTCATAAATCTGCATTTTAACAAGCTCCCCAGAATACCAATCTTTGAGAAATACCATACAAAAAGCAGGAACCATAAAAGGTATTGTCAGCATAAGAAACTTTCAGACCTGTAATAATTTTTATGAGTTTATTTGATCCAAGCTGATGACAATTGCTGGGAAGCAAAGCCTCAACAGGTTGAGAAAATGCTCCAGAAAATGGCAGTCTTGCACCTTATTTTATACATTACAATCAAAAGAGAAGATGTAAGTGTGTTACATGAAATCCATTGGTGATAGATCAGGGAGTCGGGGGGAAAGCAGAATGGCGGGGGTGGGGGTCAGAGAGACCTCTGGGATTGGATAAAGAGTAAAATGATGGACACATACTTCTCATAGGCGGGGCAGGATAGCAAACAGTCAACGGTTAACATGATGACAATAACAATGAGAGGAGCTGTGGTCTCCCCCTGGTGTGGTGGCTGTGCTTTGAGGGGTCCAGAAGAGGGAAATTCGAGGAAAAGACAATAGACAGGCTCAGTTAAGGTAAAGACTGACCTTTATCCAGGAAGATTCCAGCCTAGGACACAATTGCCTGCCTTGAACTGCTTTTAGTTAGGAAGTTTTAATTTCAGACCATCCCATGTGGTTACTTTTGGTCTCCAAGTTTGCAATGTACAATTCACATATTTGCATATGCGCAGGGCTGGTTTTCAGAGCGAGCACTCTTGCGTAAACACTAGTACACCAGTATTTGTTCAGCTTTACCCCAGTGCTCTGGGGTTTAAGAGAAGGCTAAGCATTGGTTCTTGACCTTTTGGTGTAATTGAGGAGAATCAATCAACATGCATGAAATAAGAGAAAACAATGCAGGGCAGTGGAAGCTTCTTATATCATCCAAACAGTAGGTGCTAACTAAATGTTAGGGTGGTCAGTGATGCAGGCTGTGAAAGAATTCACGAAGAGAAGGAAGCGCAGAGAATAAAGGTTTTATTTTTACTTTCCCAAGGGGGGGAAGTGCTGGTGCAGAGATGTGCACCAGCACCAGTCCCAGCCCTAAGGGGTCAGGGCTTGAGTTTTTATCCGGTAAGGGGCTGGTTGTAGAGCAGGATGTTCCAGTTGGTCTTGTACAGGCTGCAACTTGTCTTGATGTTATCTTTGGGTGCAGGGTGGGTGGTCACTGGGGTCTGGTATGTCCAGTTTCATGAGTCCCCCCTGCCCCCATCAGCCTCTGCACCTTCAGGGCACTTCCGGTAATTTTCTAGTCCCAAGAATAAAGGATCATAAAACAATTAGCGTCAGTGGGCTCAGGGGTCTAACAAGTTCCAGGAAAGAGGGTCTGAGAAAGGGGCTTTTGTCCTATTACTATAGGAACTCAAAAGAGAGAGGAACCAATGAGAACTGGAGTGGCAGGGCAACGCTTCTTGGACAAGATGGACATGAACTTCACCTTGAAGGAGGACCTGGGAGGATACTGCAGGCCCAGGAAGGACAGGAGCGAGACCCGGGGATAGGACTGAGGGTGGCCTGTATGGAAATGAGCCCAGCAATGTAGTGTTCGCTCTGATTGGCCAGGGCCTGTGCTGTGCCCATTAAACATTGTGCTCGTCAACCCTGCACGGGCACATTAAAAGCAGCTGAATATCAGCCACGATAGATCTCAAAAGTATTTAAGAGTCTATCTTTGTACAAATGACAGATTTACAAATATGCACAGCAGAAGAGTTTATGCAAATGAAACATTTGGAAGCTACTTAAATGTTCGGAGGAGATTTTTGTTTCTTCTTATCGTGGCTCTAACTGAAATATTTAGCGATTTATGAAAAGTAAAAGAAGGCAGCATATGTGACAACGTTTCTGTCTAAAAGGCCGGAGTCAGCCTCTTGGCACATTGGCTGCTTCCCTCAGTTCTCCGCGTCTGAAGTTAAGCCAGCCACTGTGTCTGTGCTGCCCGCACACTAGGGAGTCAAACAGAGCCCTCTCTTCTGCCCCCACCTGGCATTCCCCAGGGTGGCGGAGCTGCCCAGCTCCTGTCCTCCTTCTTACCCTCCTTCACTTATGTTCTGCCCCTTGCTCTTCTGCCCTTCTTTGATCTGACCCTCCCTTAATCACCATGGTTGGGTTCTCTAAACATGGATGGGCCTTGGAAAAATTACACTACAGAAGCCAAGCAGATAAATAAACTCTGATCCTACGCCACAACGAGATCAAGCTTATTAGTCCCAGGGGGATGTTTATCTTGGAGATGTGCAGCTTCAGATCTGGGGTCATTATTTGGGGAGCTGCCAAGCCAGTCCATGGCCAGGCTACAGGGAAAGGGGTCAGTGAGGACAGTGCTAGCCCAGGACCAAGGTTGAACAGGTCCACGAATAGCATCTCTCTGACTCGCCTGGCTTCTGTCCAACTGAGAAATGAGACAAAACCTGTCTTTGAGGGGACACTAAGTTATCAGCTTTATGGCTGGTATTACTGATAAATGTGATAGTAGAGCATGTGACTTATACCTGGAACAAATGGGCTTCCTAATCCTGGGTCCCAGAATTGTCCAGGTCTGACTAGCTGGTCACAGAAAACCACTGTCCTGGTTTTAGCACGAAGGGTTCCCAACCCAGGAAACCCCTTAGCTGAGCGAGCCAGGACAACAGGTCACCACAGCTGGGCCAGGGCAGATTGCCCCAATAGGGAGGGCAGGGAGAGAAGATTGTACTTCCTGTGAACAGCTCCCTCTCTTACCCAGTTTCTCTTTCCAAACTCACCAATCAAATTAAGTCACTAGAGGACAAGAGCCTTAAACTGGTGGTTCTCTCAGCACACAGAAGGGAGAAAAGAGCATTTCTTTCCAACACCCAGTACGTATAATTAATATGACCAACACAAATGAATCCTTGGCAATCCAATGGGGATTCGTTGAAAGTCTGAACTACAGATTAATTTGAAAAGAAGGGAGGTGGGAGTGAGTAGGGTGGTGGAGAGTAATGGGGGGATAATGGGGACAACTGTAATTGAACAACAATAAAAAAAAGAAAAGAAGCGTAATTTTATGAGTTTTATTCAACTCAAACTAGTCTTTAAAAAGTATTATTTAATAGTAATTGTATTGTAACAAAACTTACACGCTATAACGGTGCCCCGTGGTTGATAAGGCCATCTGATCAGTTACTGGTGAGAAGTAACACATGTTATTTCCTGTCTGAGCACTCAGTCTCTATGAGGCCACTCGGAGAACCCTTTCCACCCCACTGCAGTCACAAGAAGGATTCCAGGATGTCATTGCTCTGAGCGAAGGCACAGCAACGTGGGGGCAGGGTCTCCAGCGGACCTGCAACAGATGTGTAGCGTGAGAGAGAAACAAATCTCTGTGGTTTTACAAGATCGAGATTCAGAGGTGCTTGTTATATCATAACCAAGCTTACCCTGTATCATAGCAACTTCTTAAAACATGAAGAGAAAAAAAGATTGGAAGGAAATATTAACAGTGATTGCCTCTCTGAGGTAGGATTTAAGGTCTTTAATTTCTGGTTCTTTATACTTTTTGTACTTCCAAGTTTGTTTTACTGAATTTTTTATTTATAGTTTAAAATTTTTAAACAAAATCAGATGCTGTTAAACCACTTGCTTAAAAAAAAAATAAAGTGGAATGCTTTAAAAGTACAACACTTGTTTATATGCAAACCACCTGTCATGATACTAGTGTGAATCTCAATTTTAAAACATTCTTATTTAAATTTAGTGCAAATTTCTGCTCCATACCACACATATGAGGAAATACCTTCTCAAAAAACTTCCTGAGATGTCTATAAAACTTCCTGATTGCTAAGGAATGCTAAAAGAATTTAACTAGTTATGTATAATGTCCAAAATATTTCCATCAATTCCTAACCTGAAAGTGAATTCAGAAATATTCGACTTTTCTTTTTAAAAGGCACCAAGAAATCTATACTTTAAGTACATGAAGTACATGCTTCTTGGCATTAGAGACTTTCTATCCACTCCTTTTCTTCCGTGAGATACAAGAGAAAAAGAAGGGAAATACAAGAGAAAAAGAAGGGAAATACAAGAGATACAAGAGAAAGAGGGAGAAGTTCTGCAAGGCAGAAACTGCAATGCTGGGTAGTTAACTCTAGGAGCAAGCTGTTCAAAAGCTGGAGGCCAGAGTCACTCCAAAGATCTCAACAGGCCAGGTGGTTAGTGAGAGGCAGCTGCTGGCAATACCCCACCAGCCAACACACACACTCATCTTTCTAACCTAAGAATAGTGGGCCTCAATGCTCCTTTGGCAATAATAGACATATAAAATTGTATTGATATTAGATGTACAACAAATGATTTGATATACATATACGTTGCAATATGATTACCACAGAAAGTTTAGTTAACATCCATCACCACATGTAGTTACACATCGTGTGCGTGTATGAGAGCTTTTAAGATCTAATTTCTTAGCAACTTTCAAATATGTAATAGAGTACCATTAACTGTAGTCTCCACGCTGTGCATTAAGTATAGCTCCAGGACTCAGTCACTTTATAAACAGAAGGCAATTTGCTTCTTATTTCTCAGTCTATTCTCTATCCCTCAGGTTCTTTTCAGTTTCCCCTCAAACCCTGGGTCCTACCATTCCTTCCAAAAGGTGAGGGTAGCTCTGCCTCCAGGAGAAGGTAAGCAGGTGGACCTGCAGAGCACAGTGTGTGCAGTAGATTATGAAAAGTCTGTCAGAGAAAAGCTTTGGTGGGGAGGTGCTGATTCATGTTCAATGAACAACAGTGATTGCAGGCTAGCAACACAGTCCTCAGAATCCCAGAGACCTAGATTCAAGTTCTAGCTCTTCAGCTCTCTAGACATATAACTGAGCTTCAGTTTTCAGATCAGTAAAAATAACAGTACCTAGCATACTGGCAGATTGGGAGAATTAAGTGCAATGATGCCTATAAAATTCTTAGCTCGGGCTCTGGAACATGGTAAGTGTGAAGTTGGCTGCTGTTACAAATCTTTTAAAAAGCTGCTTTGTAACATAATGTTTAAATACTGATGTCAATAAAACATTATCTGCAAATAGAGTTAGTGCTATGTTGAATACTGACTTTTGACTTTTGACATTTTTAAGTTTTTTTAAGAGGAAAAAGTAAGTTAGCCATTTTCTCAAATACTTTTATGACTATGTTCTTGTGTTTGAATTCTGTTAACTATGTCTGAGGTACCCCACTCCTGGGAGGCAGAATCCAAAACCCCAGCTTCCCTCCCTCCCTTCGTTCTCTCTTTCCTTCCTTCTTTCCTTTTCTTCTGTTTGCATTGTTGAAAACGCTATTCTTGCCCTGGCTGGTGTGGCTCAATGGATTGAGCACCAGCCTGCGAACCAAAGGGTCACTGGTTGGATTCCCTGTAAGGGCACATACCTGGGTTGCAGGCCAGGTCTCCAGTAGGGGGCATGTGAGAGGCAACCACACATTGATGTTTCTCTCCCTATCTTTCTCCTCCCCCTTCCCCTCTGTCTAAAAATAAAATATATAAAATCTTTAAAAAAAAGAAAACGCTATTCTTTTTTTATTGATATTAGAGAGAGAAGAAGAGAGAGTGAGAGACAAAGAGAAATACTGATCCATTTTTCTACTTACTCATGCATTCATTGTTTGATTATTTTATGCACCCTGACTGGGGATCAAACCTGAAACCCTGGCACACTGGGACAAGGCTCTAACCAACTGAGTTCCCAGCCATAGCAACACTACATTTCTTTAAAAATTAAAAGTGAATTCCAATAGTATCGAAGTAAGCTTTTAAAGTGCACGGTGGGTCTGAGAGCATTTGGGGGGGGGTGCTTTAACCTTTCCTTTTTCTGTATTTTTTATACTATTTATCCAGATTCTCCATGAAGAACAAATTTGCTAAGAAACTAACATGGCAGACTAGCCTCCTTTAACTAGCAAAACTTTCCAATGATTTGGGCAGAAGTAACTAGTTTTGACTGATGAAGCAAATTGCACACACATCATTTCAACACATTCGTATTGAGTACTTGAGTTATCTATGCAGACAACCTCTCCCCAGGAAGATTTATGAATCGGTGGTCCTTCCAAGTTTACACTCGTTTACACAGAGTACATTCAGACAAATGATTTAAGTCCCTTGTTACCTGGCAGATAAACCCATCAGTGTTCACAGGATGGGGAAAGGGGAGGGAGAGACAGGTGTTCCTGGAACACGGAACATGCCAGTTTGTGATGACTCGAGCAAGTAGACTGGCCAGTTAAAAGCACCAAGCAGGAGCGGAGAGAGATTGTGTAAGATCTGTAAGCATCTCAGAGCCCAGGCTAACTGTCACTGACTAGTCTAAGTTCATCATTTTAGGGATGAGCCAATTACCCAAAGTCATATACTAGTAAGCAAGCCAGGTCCTTGACTCTTCATCTGGTGCTATTTCTGCCGCACCACATCTACACAGGAAACATGGGCGCTCCAACAAACTGCCAGTTCAAATGGATTCACCTCAGTCTTCCAGCATGCACCAATCAACCTTTGGAGCCTTCTTTGGAGATCAAAATGTTCCTAGAAAAACAGAGCTCCAGTGAAGATTCGTCCACAGGCATACCAGAAAATTCTGGGGAAATGGACCAAAGTACACCTGACTTTCAACTGGCCTGACCCCACTTGGGGCTGGTGGACTCTGGAACTCAGCTTGGTGTTATTAAACATAACACAGCCCATTGGCCTACAAATGTCTGACAATTGCAGCTGCCTCTACACTGTCAGTGCCCTCACCCTGTTGTAATCCTGGCAAAGGACTGATGCTCCAACGCCCAGCCAAAGCTGCAGGAAGCAGTGTGTCTAATCCAGACAAACTCTGTAACAGCTCATTAAACCCTTCATATCAGTCTGGGTCACAAAGTGAGATTTGGAGGTGGGAAGGGGAATACTCAGTACTTCCGGCTCATTACTTTCATCCTTTATATAAACTTTCAAAGCCTAGTGCTTGTCAAACCCTCAGTGTAATGATCACTTTAGAAAAAAGATGCAAACTGATATGTGGAGGTTACTTTTGCAGGTGGGAGATGGGACACACTTTCTGTATGTGTGGGGTTTTTTGTGGGTTTTGATAGATGGGAAGAAAGAGAGGGGAGCAGAGAGGAAATAGAGGAAGGGCCTTAAAGGAGCCCAGAGACATAAACAAGGACAGTTTGTGCCTTAAGATAAACAGGAACTAACTTGTCTACTGTAAGTGAACAGTGACCCAGGCATGGGTCAGTTTGTATCCATAATTATGATTAAATGAGGTGTCAGTTTTGGCCTCACTGCATATTGAAAAATGATTCTTCATACAAATCAATAGCAAAAATACAAACAGTCCCATTTAAAAGTGGGCAGAGGAACTGAACAGACATTTTTTCAAAGAAAACATGCAAATGGCCAACAGGTAATGAAAAAATGTTTAACACCATTAATCGGAAAAATAAAAATCAAAACCATAGTGAGATGTCACCTCACACTTGTCAGAATAGCTGTCAGCAATAAATAGACAAACAAGTGATGGCAAGGATCCTTTTGCACTGTTGGTGGGAATGCAGATTGGTGCAGCCGCTGTGGAAAGCAGTATGACTTCCTGAAAAAATTAAAAATGGGGACTTCCAGCCAAGATGAAGGCGTAGGTGGACACACTGTGCCTCCTCTCACAACCAAAATTAAGGACAACAAATATTTAGAAACAAGAAAACAACCAGAGCTAATAGAAACTTGAACTGTATGGAAGTCCAACAACCATTCATCCAGAATGGTAAGAGGGGCGAAGTCGAGGCAGGAAAAAGTGCAGGTGCGGACCCAGGAACACAGGAGGCAGTGGCTGGTGGTTCCCAAGTATGCAGGTGGCTGGCAGGCCCACAGGTGGTGGCTGTTGGACCCCGGGCATGGGGTGGCAACTGTGCAGACCCAGTGAGGCCGCACAAGGCAGCTGGCTGACCAGGTGGTCCACATTCGAGCACGCAGATAATCTAGGCGAAGGGGAAGCAGCAGAAGGGACTGTAATCCAAGAGAGAGCAGAGCAGGCACCATTGTTCCCTCTCAGACCCTGCCCCCACATACAGCGTCACAACCCAGCGACTGGGCTGCCCCACACTGAGGAGCGCCTGAGGCTCCACTCCTCGCGATGTAACAGCACGCATGCGCAGATAATCCAGGCGAAGGGGAAGCAGCGGAAGGGACCAGAGTCCAGGAGAGAGCAGAGCAGGTGCCATTCTTCCCTCATGGACCCTGCCCCCACCTATAGCATCACAACCCAGCAACTGGGCTGCCCTGCCCTGAGGAATACCTAAGGCTCCACCCCTCGTACGTAATAGCCATGACCAGACTAAAACCAAACCAAACCAAAACAAAACAAAACAAACAAACAAAAAAAAAAACACCAAAAATGGCTCAAACTGGAGAACAAATCAGAGCCCCAGAGCCAATTCCTCTAAGCCATGAAGAGATAGCCAACCTATCAGATGCACAGTTCAAAGCCCTGGTGATCAGGATGCTCACAGAATTGGTTGATTTTGCTCACAAATTAGATGAAAAAAATGCAGGCTACAATACGTGAAATGAAGGAAGATGCATGGGGAACCAATAGAGATGAAAGGAGAACTGGGACTCAAATCAATGGAGTGGACCAGAAGGAAGAAACTAACAACCAAAGAGAAAACGAGGAAGAAACAAGAATTCAAAAAAATGAGGAGAGGCTTAGGAACCTCCAGGACAACTTTAAACGTCCCAACATCTGAATTATAGGGGTACCAGAAGGGGAAGAGGATGAGCAACAAGTGGACAACTTATTTGAACAAATAATAAAGGAGAACTTCCCCAGTCTGGCAAAGGAAATAGACTACCAGGACATCCAGGAAGCTCAGAGAGTCCCAAAGAAGTTGGACCCAAGGAGGAACACACCAAGGCACATCATAATTACATTAGCCAAGATTCAAATGAAGGAGAGAATTCTAGAAATAGCAAGGAATAAGGGGACAGTCACCTACCAAGGAGTTCCCATCAGACTGTCAGCTGATTTCTCAAAAGAGACCTTACAGGCAAGAAGGGGCTGGAAAGAAGTATTTGAAGTCCTGAAAGGCAGGGACCTACATCCAAAATTGCTGTATCCAGCAAAGCTGTCATTTAGAATGGAAGGGAAGATAAAGTGCTTCTCAGATAAGGTCAAGTTCAAGGAGTTCATCATCACCAAGCCCTTATTATATGAAATGTTAAAGGGACTTATCTCAGAAAAAGAAGATAAAAAATAGGACAGTGAAAAGACAGCAAACTCACAGCTATTAAGAACCATACCTAAAACAAAAGCAAACAACTAGAATAGGAACAGAACCACAGAAATGGAGATCATATGGAGGGTTAGCAAAGGGGAGTGGGAGGAGGAGAGAGGGGGAAAAGGTACAGAGAATAAGTAGCATAGATGGTGGGTAGAAAATAGATAGGGGGAGGGCAAGAATAGTGTGGGAAATGTAGAAGCTAAAGAACTTATGACACATGGACATGAACTAAAGGGGGGAAATGTGGGTGGGAGGTGGTGTGCAGGGTGGAGGGGAATGATGGGGGAGAAATGGGACAACTGTAATAGCATAATCAATAAAATATATTAAATTTAAATAAATAAATAAATAAATAAATAAAATTAAAAATGGAACTGCCTTACAACCCAGCAATGCCACTTCTGAATATATAGCCAAAGGAACTAAAACAGGATATCAAAGAGCTCCCAGTATACCAGTGTTCATTACATTGCTCACAACAGTTCAGACATGGAAACAACGAAGTGTCCACAATAGGTGAATGGATAGAGAACATGTGATCATGGAATATTACTCAGTCATGAGAAAGAAGGAAATCCTGTCATTTCCAACAACGTGGATGGACCTAGAGGGCATTATTCTAAGTGAATGAAGTCAGACAAAGGAAGCCAGATAACGCATGGCACCACTTACTGTTGGAATCTGAAAAAGAGAGAGAGAGCAGAAGAGTGGTCATCAAGGGTGGGGGGTGGGGGAACCGAGAGAGATCAGCAAAGAGCACAAACTTGCAGCTCTAAAATAAATAAGGTCACCTAATTTTAAAACATGGATCTAATGCAAACCATAGTGACAGTGGTTATATGTTGCATTATGTAATTCAAATTTGCTAAGAGAGTAGAATTAAGCATTCTCACCAACCCGCAAGAGGAAAGAAAGACCTGTACAGTGATGGATGTGTTCATTAACTAGATGAAAAGAGTCCTTTCACAGTGTATATGTACACCAAATCACAACTTTAAATGTCTTACAATTTTATTCACCAATTACACCTGAATAATACTGAAATTTTAAAAATTAAATAAACAATTTTTTTAATTTTAAAGGAAAGTGATTCTTAACTCTGTCACTTTTTAAAAACCTTATACAGATCTAACCAGACATGATTGGAGATCACAGTAAAAAAGCACACCCCCCACACTGTCTAAACTAACCAGACACGATCAGAGATCACAGTAGAAAAGCAAGACCCCCACGCTGTGAAGGAAGCAGTTCCTCTCACTGAGCTGAAGTCCAACTGTCCCACCAGGCAGGGAAACACGGGGATTGCTCCTTGTAAAGTTGTGAAGGCAGGATTTGAATTCCATCTCAGATTAACTCTGCATTGAAGCTTGCATTTTCAAAATGAGCCCAAAAAAATCACAGTTTACTTTAAAAAAAAAAAAAAAACTTCACTACTTGCAGTATGGAAAGGGGCATAGAGAATGTGTGTGAGGGTCCTAGAAAATAATGGTTCCTATCATGGAAGAACTAGTCATATTAGCTAGAGAACTACGAAATTCCCCAACAGACCTGCCTTTTCAGTGTCCAATAACAACCACTTCAAATAAAAGAAGAAAACTAGGCTTTCAGTGGTGGGTATGATGTAGTATGTACAAGATGTTGAATTATAATGTCACATACCCAATATAATATTACACACCAGTGTTACCCCAATTTTAAAAATAAATAAAAGAATAAGTGTTTATGAAAAATTGCCATAAATATGTAGTAGGCACTAAGTCCAACTGAAAAATACAGCCTGCAACAACTCTACCCAGCCTAAGCCAGCTGTGTGGGACTGCATTTTAGGGGCTAAGGGCTATCTGCATCAAGGCAAGAGAAGCCATCCTACCCCAGGTCCAAGATCACAGGCAAACATCAGGGGATACATCAGTAAGGGGAAAGGCACAAGTAAAGGCTCAGACATCAGGGTTAACTTCTGGTTTCTGAGCCTGGTACTTGATCCTCAAAACTCATACATGCAACCTCTGTTAACCAAGGAATCCCTTCCCTACATTTTGTTACTTCCAGAATTATGAATCTCACCTGTGATGGTTAATGTTCTGTGTTGACGAAACTGAGTCCCAGGATGCCCAGGTACCTGGTTAAACGCCATGTCCTGTGATGTCTGTGAGGGTGTTTTCAGAAGAGATTAGACTGACTAAAGCCGACTACCCCCTGCAATGTGGGTGGGCCTCATGCCATCTGATGAGGGCCCAAAAAACAAAAAATAAGAAGGGAAAACTACCTCTTTTTGCCTCTCTGTTTGAGCTGAAGCGTCAGTCTTCTCCTCCCCTTGGATGGGATCTTGTACCAACAGCCCTCCTGTTCTCGGGCCTTCGGGCTTGGACTGGAGCTCACACCACCTGTTCCTCTGGCTCTGAGGCTTTTGAGCTTGGTCTGAACTACAACACCGGCTTTCCCAAGGCTCCAGCTTACAGACAGAAGTTCCTGGAACTTCTCAGTCTTCATAATTGCATAAACCAATTCCTCATAATACACTAAATCTCTCTCTCTCTCTCCATATGTATAAATAGCTGACCCTTAAACAACTCAGATTTGAATTGCACAGGTCCACTTGTAGGTGAAGTTTTTTCAATTGACCCGCAAAGTTCAAAGCCACATTTTTAAAGAGTTAACTCCAAGGTTGGGAATCTGTGTGTGTTGCCACCCTTCAAAGCCAGGCAGGTCCATGGTATTCATGCAGACAGAATAATATTCACGGAGCCATTGGGATGTCGGGCATGCCTTTATTCATGGGTGGGTGAGCCACGCATGCTGCAAGCTGCGTGCCTCCCTGCATGTCTCACATCATGGCCTTTGCTCCCCAGCGTGGCACCCATTGTGGCACCTGTCTCCTTGCATGTCTTTCATCATCATCGCCCCCAGCAGGGAGTCCCTACCTGTTTAAGTGCTAGAGGGGAGCAAAGATGCCAGAAATTGCAGAGGGCATCTGCAAGATGCCAGAAATTGCATAATACAACATAAGTCTGCACGTGCGAGCCCATTTCATATTATGGGAACAGTTTATTGGACCCAGTCTCAAGGCTATGAGAACACTACTTATCAGGCCCCTCCAAGGCTATGGGAACACCGCTTCCCTTAGCTACCCACACACCTGGGCAAGGAAGCCAGACTGCCTGCACTTACCCTACACTGTGTACATGGAAGGACGCTTGTAGTTAAATGTGTATTTTCTATTGTTCAAGAGATAGGCACCCCTAACCCCCACATTGTTCAAAGATCAACTGTGTGTAGCTAGATAGATAGATGATAGATGATTAGATAGATAGATAATCTCCATGCTTCTCGAAAGAACCCTAATACACCTTCCCAAAGTAAAATAGAAAGCACTACATTTCCCAGACTGCCTTGCAGCAAGTTACAGGCAAGTGACCAGTCAGATCTACACAAAGCTTGGATGCAGAAGAGGCTGCCAGTGCAGAGGCTGAGTGCAGGCAGGTAGCTTGCGGGGCAAACACCAGGAGATGCATCAGTGAGGGGAAAGGCACAAGCAGAGTCTCAGACATCAGGGTTAACTTCTGGTTTCTGAGCCTGGTACTTGATCCTCAAAACTCATACGTGTGACAAGCGTGGGGTGAAGGTATCTGATTCCGGGACAGCTATTGGGGAGCTTCTGAATACAGTCTGATCTGTTTCAAGCCAAAGGTGGAGGTAGCACTGGTTATTTTTGCTAGAACAGCTCCTCAGTGTGGCTCTGTAGGGTAAGTGGAGGCAGTCTGGCTTCCTCGCCCAGGTGTCTGGGTAACTGAGGGAAGCAGTGTTCCCATAGCCTTGGAGGGGCCTGATAAGTAGTGTTCTCATAGCCTTGAGACTGGGTCTGATAAACTGTTCCCATAACATGAAGTGGGCTCACATGCGCAGAATTATGTTATGTCATGTAATATTCTGGCATCTTGCAGGCTTTGCTCCCCTCTAGCACTTAAACAGGTAGGGACTCCCTGCCAGGGGCGATGATGATGAGAGACACACAAAGGACAGATGCCACGATGGGTGCCACGCTGGGGAGCAAAGGCCATGATGTGAGACATGCAGGGAGGCATGCAGGGAGGCACGCAGCTTGCAGCGTGTGTGGTTCGCCCACCCGTGAATAAAGGCATGCCAGACATCCGAATGGCTCCGTGAATATTATTCCGTCTGCGCAAATACCATGGACCTGCCTGGCCTTGAAGGGTGGCAACACAGGCTCCCAGCTGTGTTGTTCCTGGATGCATTGTTCTTGGGTGTGTAAATCCAGTGTGGCTATCTGCCCTCCCAGAGACTTTGTAAGGTACATAGCATTCTTTTTAATAAATCTCCTTCTGCTAAAACTAGCTACAGTAGATTCTGTTATTTGTAAGTAAGAGCCTTGATTGTTAGAAAGGACAGCCTACCTGCCAAAGCTGGGGCTCATCAGTGTGGAGCACGGCATCCAAGGGGTGATCATCCTCTGCCAGGGGCTGGAAGGAGGGTCCTGCATCTCCCTGGACCTCTCTACCCACCTGCTCTTTGGGGCATGAGAAATGCTCTCAAGTGAGAATGAAGCCTTTATATCTGTAGTAAAGAATAAGGATCAAAATGCAGATGCTTGGGGTAGAAATGACACTGACTTAATCTCACAAGACATTCTTAAAAGGAAAGCAATTCTTCTTTCCCTTTTTTAAAAGGTGTTATTTATTTTTAGATAGGGGAAAGAGAGGAGAAAGGGGGAGAAACATTAATGTGTGGTTGCCTCTCGAGCACCCCCTACTGGGGACTTGGCCCACAACCCAGGCATGTGCCCTGACTAGGAATCAAACCCGCAACCCGTTGATTTGCAGGCCAGTGCTCAATCCACTGAGCCACACCAGCCAGGCTGAAATGCAAGTCTTTAGAGCATGTTTGAAAATGGGCTAGTGGGAGGAAGTGTGAAGCAACTGAAGGAAGGAAGGACGAGCAGAAAGGAAGGGCAGACAGAAACCAAAAGAGAAGTCGGGAGCACCAAGCATATTTCATCTGCTTCTCAATGTGGCCTGAAATAGGAAGAAAAAAACTGAAAGCAGACGCTTCGAAGTGCTAGTAGTTGTTATCAGCAGGTAGGATATGAGCAACACTTTTTCTACATCTTTTTGTTTGTTTGTTTTTGGGGTTCTTTGTTTTGTTTCGTTTTGTTTGAGAAGATAGAGTATTTAACGTGCAGTTAAACAAGTAGCCGTCAGGTGGTAGCAGTGGGTGTGGGTACTTTAATCAGTGCTTCCAATCTTAATCAAAGTAAACTTAAATTGAAACATAACAGACAATTTCACTTCCCAAAAGTTCCATAATGCATACCTAGTGCTTTTATAACAAGATTATAAGGCAATATTTAATAATAGGTTGGTCTAAGTCTCATCACACTCAAAACAATCAGTTGTTAACTGTTTAGACTCAGATGAGTTCAGAAACTCTTTTGAGCAGTGGAAAAAACATCCTAGTGGGTGTGCTGCTTCGCATGGAGAGTACTTTGAAGGTGACTGAAATTTAAACATATAAGAATAAATACACCATTCTTTTATAAATTCCAGGGTTTGGGAGGGCGCTGCTCTGTACATTTGTAAAAAACCTTACCTTCTCTTCTGCATCTCCTGGAGTTTGGCTCTATTTTCCAAAGTGACATCTTTTATTTGAAAAATTTCCTACCGATGTGCCTATGGTCAATAACAGTTTTCTACATCTTAATCCAAGGGTATTTGCATTTTAACAGAGAATAATACTTTTACCCACAAGTCATACAGATCTAGGCAAATTGTAGAAGTGAAAAAGAAATTAACAATAAACTGTAAAAACTGAATATTATCATTTCCGTGTTATAGATTTTTAAAGTTATACTATGAAAATTTTAGGGGTGTTACGAGAGAGCAACCCACTTGTGAGAGGCAGAACTTGAGGTCCCAATGACTGTTAGACTCTGCACTGCGTGGCCCCACCCCTCCAGGTCAGTCACTGAGGCCTTGGCCTCCAGACCTTGCATTTCTCTCCCTACCCCATTAGAGTTATCCCTTTCCTTCAACATGGCAGCCAAGGAGCTTCATTGTCTTCCCTCTTCCCAGATGGAAGACTGCTATCAACTCTTTTTTTCGTATAAGCGTGTTCAAGACTAGTAGATATTATCTGTCTAGTAGGTTGTACATAAAAGAGATTGAAATGATCAATAATAGGAAAGCAGTATGGAGACACCTCAAAAAATTAAAAATGAATCTGCCTTTTGACCTAGCGATCCCACTTCTGGTAGTATATCCAAAGGAACCCAAAACACTAATTTGCAAGAATATATGCACCCTTCTGTTCATTGCAGCATTACTTACAATAGCCAAGATATGGAAACAGCCCAAGTGTCCCTCAGTAGATGAGTGGATAAAACAGCTGTAATATATTTACACAATGGAATATTACTAGCCATAAAAAAGAAAATTTTACCTTTTTGTGACAGTTAGGATGGACCTGGAGAACATTATACTAAGTGAAATAAGCCAGTTAGAGAAAGACAAATACCATATGATTTCACTCATATGTGGAATCTAATGAACAAACTGAACTAACATTCGAAACAGAGGAAGACTTATAGATGGAGAGCAAATGACAGCTGGTAGCAGGGAGTTCAGGCATGGAGGGATTGAGCAAAAAGGAAAGAGGACTCATGGACATGGACAACATGTGGTGATTGCTGGGTGCAAAAGGGTATAAGGGGACTAAATGGTAATGGAAAAAAATACAATAAAGATTAAATAAAAAATAATAATAAAGTCTATTTTAAATATCAGACTGGAACAAGGAAGAATTCCTCTAAAATCTCACCACTTTTTCCTCCTTTTATTGAAACTGACTCTGCCAAACTGCCTAAAGATTAAGAATGGAGAGCAAAATGTAAATTCTAGGAGCACTGTCTCTCACTTACCTCCTGGAATCCCTGCATCTAACACATTGGCAAGCACATGGTAAGTCTTCAGTAAATAGTTGCCAATCCCCTGCCCCTTTGAAATGTTCTACAGGCTGATGTAGAATTCCAAAGCTTCTCTGTGTGATGGTACTGAACCTCCCAGGAAGGAGAGATCTGTGCAAGATGAAAACTCAGGTGAACCCATGCTCCAAACTCGACTTACACCACTGACAAAAGAAATGAAAGGTTAGGAAATTCTCATTAAACTTCAGGACTCTTTGCACAGTCCACCGGCATGTATGGAAAGCCTCCCACAAGGCCAGCACTGTGAAAGAGACCAAGAGTAGCAGGATAAATAAAACAGGGACCCTGCTCTCAAGAAGCCCACAGGAAGACTTATCAAAAGATCACTGTATGCGTCAACATTAAAGGGATCCCGTCCTCCCCCATTCTGAGGAGAGGGCATTTTGAAACTGAGAAAAATCTAATAGAAAAATCTAATAAAATCTGTTGCCAACTGGCTGAGACTTGAGGGCTTTTGTAGCTACCATACTGCTTAACAAACTAATGGTAGGTTTCACTGCTTTTGCAATAGACTGGAAAAGGAAGAGACTTTCCTCAAAGAAGCCTTCATTGTGTTGCTTACCTTGGCAAGATGGGCTTGGTTTTACTTTAAACTGGTGAGGAGATCACACTGAAATTTGAGCACTACTTCCTCCCTGATTTTGAGAAGTAGAGCCCATCTTCACTCCAACCAGAGCAGCAATAAAAAACTGGGATGACTCCACCAGCATGTGGCCAAAGCAAGAGGCACTCACATCTTTATGGCACAGGAGTGAGGCCCACGCTTCCAGTGAGAGAGGGCTGCAACTGTAAATGGGAATGGCGGCACAAGCTCAGGGGACAGTCAGAAGGCAGAGGAGAAGAATGTGGGTTGGGAGACAGGAAGCAGCCACATTGGACACCCTCTTTTCAAAGGCTTCCATCTGCAACACCCTTCCTGGGCATGGGCAGAACTCACCAATTAGATACAGACGTACTCTTCGCTCAGTTGCTGTCCTGGTCTTTCAATGGCTACACAATCCTTCAGTAAAGACTTCTTATTCTTCCACTGTGAGGCAGTGTCTGGTTTGAAGAAGACTGGAAAAACTCTAGGAAAACGTGGGAACTGCCCCGTAGTCACGCTGCAGAGCCCAGGATAAAGGGGCATCCATTTCTTACCCTTCAATATTTACCTACACAAAGCAGTCACCACGTGTTAGCAACAACTGCCTAGAAGAGCCCTGTGTCCAAGAGCAGTAAGACTAGACTCCCAAGTAATCCTTCATGCATTAATAAAAAGAGTTATAAAGGATAAAAAAGATCTCTCCCACACCTGGGTTACATAAAATATTGTGGTAGAGACAATGGTGCCAATGCAAATTACAACAATAGCTACCATTACTGAGTGCCTACTGTATATATGGTACTGCATACTCAATATTTAAGATAGTTCTGCCAATATTCCCATGAATTAAATATTATTTTGCCCAAAACTGAGGCTCAAAATGGAAAGTATCTTGTCCAAGATCCAGTGCTCCTACTGACATCCAGGTGAGTCTTCCCCTAAAGTCCTTGTGCTTTTTATCACACCAAGCACCCACATGTGTACAAGCTCCAGAGGACTCCAGGCAGAAGCAGTCTCAGGGCTCAAGGAGGGCTTTCTGGAGGTTTCACCCGAACCGGATTTTAAAGGATAAGTATGAATAAGTCAATGGAGCGGCAGGCAAGGGAAAGGGACTGTCTTCACCAAGGAGACAATCTAAGCCAAAGCAACATGCAGGCAGGAGTCTGGCATGGGCTGAGGATACTGAGGTGGCTGGCACTGTTGGAGCATAACCGTGAGGCAGGCAGGTGGGAAGACAGGGTGAGGTAGAAAGGTCCAGAAGGCTGGTTTGGGCTAGACCTTACATTGTGTGTTAAGAAATTTGAACTCTATACTGTAGACAGTGTGGAGCCATGAGAATTTTTATAAAAGGTTTTGAAGAGCTCACCGTGGCAGATGTGTGAAGAGTGGATTTAACAGGGATAAGAACGGAGGCAGAGAGAAGTCAGGAAGCCATTACAACAGCAAGCTGAAAATTAAAAAAGACCTGAATTAGGGTGTTCATAACGGGAATAGAGATGAGGGGACAAATTCAAAAACTAAGTAGAAAGAAAACTTGTCAGGTCTTGGTGGTTGTTTAGATGTGTGTACGAGAGGGGCGATGTGGCCTTCAAGTCCCCAGGAAGAGAGCTGGTTTCTGGAGATGCGTCAAGAGCTGAAGAGGTGGAGCTGAGGTGTCTATAGGAGCTCACGCAGAGACACAGAGGTGCGTGCATGTCTGGCACTCCCCAGAGACTGGAGGTGCCAGCATCTAGGTGGCAGCCAAAGCCCTGGGTGCAGATGAGTTAGTTCTTCCAGGAGCCATGGCAGAGGACAGGGCCCGAGGAAACAGGAACGCTGAAAAAGCAGACAGAAGAAGAGGCACTCCTGAGGAGACAGTTTATAAATGATTGGAGAGAAAGAAAAATCAGCAGACTGTAGAGTTCTGGATGCCCACAGCATTCTATGTTAAGAGAGTGAGGATCACCCATAGTGTCAGATTCTGAATAGAGAAATCGCAGGACAAAAACCTGGTGGTATGTTGGATGCTGCCATTAGGAAGGTTCACACCTTCCTCAAAAAAGCAGTGTTGGTGGCCATCTGCAGGAGATGGGAAGTTGTCAAGGGGGCTCAGAGATCAAGGGAGAGTTTGGGGGAGCTGGTGTTTTTGGAATGAGAAAGAACAAACTATGTTTATAGACTGAGAGGAAAGAACTGTTAGGAGAGAGAAAGTCTGGGGATAGTAGCCAAGGTGTGGAGGCGGGAGAGGGACAACTAAGGAAGCAGTGCCAGCTGTGAGAGGAGATGTGGCCAAAGCCACTGGCAAAGCCCTTGCACCTGAATGTGAAGCACAAGTAAGCTCTAAGACTACAGAAAACAGCAAGGGAAGCATAGCTGTAGACTGAGTTAGGAAAGTTTATAAGAAAGCCATGCCTTTTGGCCTCAATTTTTCTTGATAATATAGGAAGCCAGTGCCTGCGAATTTGTAGGATGTTAATGCACCCAGTTGTGTGATTAGCTCCAGCAGGACTCAGGAAGCAGGAAATGGGGCGGGGAGAGGTGGGTGCTCAGCAGGAAACTCTGGGAGATGCTAAATGTTGGGAATCCAAAAGTAAGCTGGAGAAGCTCCATGTGGGGCAGCCCCAGGAGATGACAAACTTCATTTTACTAGAATCCCACCTCAGCCTGATCTTAGTCCTGAAGGAAGATGACATTCTTAGAAATACCCTGTCCTCGAGTAAGTTGAGCTTAGTCATGCCAATCAGAAGCTGCTCGATCTGTGTTAGCCATTTAAAAAGTATTAAACTGAGATGGCTGGTCGGATTCCAGCCAACCCCCCAGCACGGAAGCTCCCTCCTCCTGGCATCCGTAGAATGAGTTTGCTTGTTTTCTGAGCTGGGGCCTCTTTGGGGCGAGCTTTAGGAGATGCATTACACTTTGCCCTTCTCCCCTCCTCATCTGGAGCTCTGTTTCTCCTCCAGGAAGAGAAAACATTTCTGCCTCAGAGTTTTTAAATCAAACTCTTAAAACCAGGAAGTTCTATGCCTCTCAGCCATCCTAGACCATGCACTGTGCAGCCCCCTCTGCTCCCAGCAGACTTGCCCGCTTCCTACGAAACTCCCTCCCAATGCTTTGACATTCACCCTCTGGAAACCCCACCTACAGCTTTGAAAGGTGCTTCCTCCCCCAGTGGGCCTCATCTGATGCTGACTCTTGTCAGGACATGACTCTCCTTCTACCCTCTAGACTGTGGAGTGCATGCATTTCCATGCCCCATATTTTAGGTCTCTCCCAGCGTTTCACTGTCAGTTTGATCTCCCTTTTGACTTTCATGCTGTCTGGCTCTACCACTCTCTGCCTCCCCACATGACACTCACGTCCTGACCACCTAGTCAGTCTCAGGACACCCATCAGACTTTGGACACTGGCTAGCTAGCTTCTCCCCACCATTAAGCACCGCCCTGATCCTCAGGCACAACCCTCCCAGCACCCTGGCCTCTTGTCCCCAGGTCCATTTTCCACACAGGATTGCCAAAATCTCAGCCTCCTAGGCTCTAGGGCTCAGCTCCAGGGAAGACACCTGCCTCTGATGCTCCTGACCCTACGCTCCAGCTCCGCAGAGCGCCCAGGCCCTTGGAGGTATTCTCCAAGACTGCACACACATCTCCACTGACCCCCTCCTTGTCTAGTCAGACCCTCTGCAGCAGAACATCAACCCCCTCTTGCCCTCACCTCCAGCTTCTCTGTCCTGTCCTGTTACATGCTCATCTAGCAAACCCCAATATCCCAACCAGCCATGTTCCCCAGGTTTGCAGAGATTACTAGAGAAAAGTCACAGCTGGGAGGATTTGCCATTTCAAATATATAGTTTTCATTCTCTGTTCCTAGTGCTCCAGGTCAGCTCTCTGCCCTCGCTTCTGCAATAATGATTCCAACTTTAAAAAAAAAATACTAACCCTAACCCTAACTTTAACACTCTCCTCAGACCATCTCCCTAACAATGCCTTCCCTGTGACAGTGTGCCGTGCCTCTTATTTCACTGAGAAAAATAGACACCCTTGAGTGGGAGTTCTCTCGGGTCCCCAAGTGTGTCTGGGTCGACATCTAGCCTTCCTTCTCTGGACCCTTCATCCAAAGTTAATTCATCCATCTACCTCTGCTTCAGATCCTATGCCTGCAATATTAATTCTCTCTCTTTTCTTCTGGGTTTTTTGTTCCTATCCTTACCCTCAGAATTTAGCTTATAAATACTCCTGAGCCTCTCCCATCTTTAAAAAAAAAAGTTGCTATGACTCAAGATCCCCCCTTTCATTGGATGGTCTTCATGGCCCAGTTGTGTAGTAAACACTCCTCACTTCCTGTTTTTAATCAAAGTAATGTATAGGCAGAGCTTCTGAAATCAAACATTGCTATAAGGCTTAACAGTATTTTAAATATTTTTCCATAATTTCCATTTTTCTAAATAGCACATGTAAACTCTATTTTAACATTTTAAATTTGACATTATCTTTTGCCTTTCTACTGTGGAAGATGAACGTTCAGCTCTCTTTACCAACCCATCACCATCCCTCCTGAGGCACACAAACGGCCCTTTCCCTCTCCCCATCCTCCCCATATGGTTATATCATGATTAGTGGTGAAATTATTATTCAACATTTATATGAATGTCTATATATTTTCATATATTTAGTGTACTGTGATTATGCTTTTCCTTGTACGCATTTTGTTTTACATAATCGCCTCTTTTTTAAAAATCTATCCCTCTATGTATTTATCTATAATTCAGCCCCACACTTTCCAAAAGACCAGTAAAACTCTCGGTAGAGTGAAACACTTTAGGAACTCTACCACATGGGATGTTTTCTCATATAATCCCTCCATCCTCACTTTCACATGGAAGGATTGCTCTCCAGGCCATGGCCCCGCTGTATCCTGGGCTTCCCCTTCACCATCATTGCTCTAATTTTTACCCTCGGGTGTATTGCCCCTGATGCCTAGATTCTAAGTCTTCCTGTTTCTTGGTTTATATCCTCATTTTGGTGGAGAACATCCTACAGTAGTTTTCTGGAAAAGGATGCAAGGAAGGCATTTTTGTCTTTGTTTTTGTTTTTGAGACCATCTTCACCTTTGACTGGTTGTTTTGTTAGGACCAGCGTTCTATGTTGAAATTATTTTCCCTTGGAATGTTGAAGACGCTGCTACACCATCTCCAAATTTTGAGAAGCCTCATGCCATTCTGATTCCTGGTCCCCTGTGTATAACCTGCTGTGTTCCTCTCTGGCAGGTTTCAGAAAGGTCTCTCCATCATTAGGGTCCTGATATTTCACAATAACACGCCTTGTGTGAGGATCATTTTTCATCCATTATGCTAGGCACTTACTGATCCCTGTTGGACTAGAAATCCAGGACTTCAGAAACTTTGTTGCAATTTCTTTGATAATTAATCCCCGGTTTTCTTTCTTCTTTCTTTCCAGAGTTCCTAAGAGCCAGATGTTGGACCTTCAGGACTGATTCCCTACTTTTCCTACCTTTCTTATTTTTCCTAACTTTGTCCTTTAGTTCCACACTCTGGGAAGTTTCCTCAACAATAGTTGTAGATTTTAAAAATTTCTGCTCTCACATTTTAACTTTCGAAAGTCCCTTTTTATTCTCTGAATGTTTCTTTATATAACACTCTGTTCTTATTTCATAGTTACATTTCCTCTTATCTCTTGGATGGCGTTAATCATTGCATTTTAAATTTTTATCACACCCCCTACATTGTGTCTTTCTTTTCCCATTCATTTATTTGTTGGGGCCTCCATTCTACCCATTCTAATCTTGCCTTAAATCTTTGGTGAGTCTTAGTCTCTTCTTTTCAGGCCTAATGGTGAGTAACCAAACATTTGTTAGAGGTTCTTTAAGCATGGGCAGGGTGAATTGCCTGCTGAACTTCAGCAGAACTTGAAGGGACCCCTGTATTCTGTCCAGCCTTTTGCCTCGGGCAGGACAATATTCCCAGAATGCCATGTCCAGTCTCCTCACCTGGCTGCCCTGTCTGAGTGGACTCAGCAGGAGAAGGGGCTAAGTGAATCTCACCATTCGGGGTGCAAAACTTCACTTAGAGCCCATTTTCAGCACATTGCCTGAGTGTCAGACTAAGTCACAGTCTTGGGGGTAGAGGGTGGAGAAGCAGCAAGTTGAGAGGCAGTTGCCTGGTGGCCTGAGGAGAGAATGAATATGAGTACCCCAGGGGTCTTCATGCAAACTTTCCACCAGCTTTTCTGGGTCTTGTCCCCTCCTAGTACCTCACTGTTCAGAAGTGCCTGGCTCCTATGACTCCTAAGCCTTTCAGGGTTTACACAACAAGAAAGGGCATGCTCCTTACTGATTTCACACCTACCCCACTCCCACTGTTGGGTGTTAGCTTTCTCTGAATGACAAAGAGGAAAGGAGAGAGGGACAGAGGAAAATCGGGAAGTGAAGGAGGGAGGAAGGGAAGACAGGATGGAGGAGGCAGAGAAGAAACACTCTGAGCATCTGTTATGCACCCTGCCTGTGCTGGGCTCTTTACGTAAAGAAACGTATTGTATCCCAACAACCTCTCAGGTGAGCATTGTATTACCACTCCCACTGGACTCTTGAAACACTGTTCACAGAGACTAGTTAACAGGCCCAAGATCACACAACTAGCAAATGCCTGCATTCGAAATTCAAACTTCAGGCTCTGTGATCCCCAAGACCCATGCTCCCCTCCCCCACCTCATGCTGAGAGATGCTCACAGCCCTGGGGTCTGCAGGCCCCCCAGAGCCATGCGAAGCAGGGGCCCTGCCTCTCCCTGCCATCTTGTGGGTCCTCCCCTGCCTCACAGCCCTCTAGGGCAGCCAGCAGAGCATTTCACCTTCTCACTGGAAAGGGACCAAGGCACTGTATTCTCAGCTGCTTGGGCTGAGATCTGAAGGCCAGACCCTGGCACTGACGTCAATCAGCGTGCCCTCCACTGCCACCAGGCCGTTTATGCTGGCACGTCCGAGAGCAAGGCTGGCGGGAAAGGGAGCAGCCCAAACAGGATTAATAAGAGGCAGCTGAGCTTTAAAAGCCTTCTTGACAATGTAAAGAAACGAAGTCAGATGTTTTTGGAACAGGCTTTTAAATGAACTTGTCCAGCTCCTTGTCTCTCTCGATTGCCACTTCCCCACTTCCTCTCTGCTCGCTGGAAGCCAGCTTTTCTGTTGCTTTTTTCAGCATAGTGGATGATAATTCAAATGGCTAAGGCCAGACATTGGCCAGAGGAAGTTAATGTCCCCAAACTGAACTGCACCCATGGCACACCAGGGAAGCAGCCTCTCACTCTCCTCTCTGCTCACCCACAAGCACCCCCAGCGCTTGTCCCACCCTGGTCACTGCCCTATAGGGCAGAGGCGTAGATGTTTGGGTGGATAAAGAGGAAGCAGAGAAGCCACAGGGAGACCCAATGGTGAGCAGTACTTCAGAGCGCTAGGGAGCCTTGGGTGCTGGGGGCCCTTGCTAAGGAGGCCTTTGTGATGCAGTGTTCCAAGGCATCTGTCACTGGAACCTCATAACCAGCCCCCCACCCCACCCCTTGGGCTGTGCTGCACACTCTCCACCTTCTTGGATTCCCTGGCAGAAATGGCCAGCGGCCCTGCCACCAACCGGAGATGGTGTTACAGCGACATGAGCTACTACCGGCTACTGATGGTGATACACACACCACCTGGGAGTTGTCCAGGAGCACGTGGCTGGGTCCCAGGAGCCCCAGTTTATCCACCAAACATCCGCCATGCCAACAGCCGGAGCTGGGTGGTGGAGGGTACGCTGGAGCCGTGCATGGGTGAGCGGCACAGGACCAGAGAAGCTGCATGGTGAGCTGGCCTCAGCACTCCTGGGGCACATGGAGACCTCGTGGAAGCATATCTGTGACTACAGCTGACGCTGAAGCCCTGTGACAGCCCTGTCTTGATTACCAGCCAGCACTGAACCCACTGGCCGACTGACAACAGATCACCGAAGTGGTTTTTGAGCATTTGGGGATTCCTGTCTCTATATGCCCAGCCAGGGGGTGCCGGCTCTCCTTGCCACTGGCTTCCCAGTTGGCTTTGTGATGACTTCAGGCCCTGGACTTGCTCAGTGTGTGCCCACCTTTGAAGGTTACTCTCTGCCTGAGGGTGTCCAGCAGCTAGTTTGGCTGGCCTGGCCCTCATCAACTACCTCATGATGCTGTCAAAGGGCCGTGCATGGCGCCATCTCGCTTAGTGCTGCGGACAGAAAGAGGGTCACAGATATGAAGGAAACCTCCTGTTACATGGCAATGAACTATGAAAAGGAAATGACCAGAGACCCAGGCGTGTAAAGAAAGTTTACCAACTACCTGACGGGAAGAAGACATTGGTCCGTGGCCAGAGGCCCTCTTCCGTCCATCCTTCATGAACCTGGACAGCCCTGGCATTGACATTTGCTTCACCAGCACAACAAACTGCAACACCAACCAAGGAATTCCTTTTTCTCTAATCCTATCCTTTTCGGGGAATTGACTACATTCCTGGCTTAGACCAGTTGCT
The DNA here is from genome assembly GCA_039655065.1 of Glossophaga mutica. Classification (NCBI taxonomy): domain Eukaryota; kingdom Metazoa; phylum Chordata; class Mammalia; order Chiroptera; family Phyllostomidae; genus Glossophaga; species Glossophaga mutica. The sequence goes on from CM077311.1 coordinate 62,205,915, forward strand.
AGTTAAAGACACAGCAAACACGGCACCTGCCAATACCCCTGTGCAGGTTATCACTCCCCCGAAAGGAAACATCAGTGAGTATGGGAGGCTCGGTGCTCACATCCCTGCCTGTCTTCCAGGACATGTGGATCACTCACTGCCACAGAATTGAAAGGAGTCAGTCCCAACATAGTTCACCAAAGATACTCCTGAATACTGGTTAAATGGTTGAAGAAAGTGTTTTGAGTATGTGGGCCAGAAAACTTTGGGTGTTGTGTTTCTGGAAGAACAGAAAGTATGTCAATGATCGGAATATCTATTCCTCTACTGCATTTCTATAGTGGAAGAAAATAATGCCGAAGCCGTCCAATGAGAGGTGTTTAGAGAGTGGGACCAAATTAAATGCTAGAGGAAACATTAAAAAATAAATAAAAGAGGATGTGGACAGAGGAGGTGGGCAGGGATTATGCCCTCTGTGGATTAGCCTAAAGGCTGCACTGGGTACCAGAGCAGAGGCAGGTGTTATTGAAACTATCACTGACCTCCAGGGACTGGAAAATTCAAACTCAGATATAGCAGGTGTCCACTGCGCACTGGGCAACATGTTAAGCATTCTCACACGCTCTCATGCCCACCCTCATCCAGCCCTGCCTGGGCTGTTTTTCCCACACTGTTCCCAATCCTCCCTGCCTGCACGGGAAAGGTCGTAGTGCTTCCTCTGTGAAGCCTTCCCTGGCCAACTCCTCCCTTAGGGGACTCTGAGACTGAGACCTGCTGGAATTTTCCATCCACCCAGTCCAGTCTTCATCACATGACATATATTGAGGACAATCCACCACATATATTAGTCTATGATTCCCAAGCAGGGCCCCATGAAGGAACTCAGTGCCAAAGAACACCCTCCCCCATGAAGCACTAGCCTGTTCTCTCCTTTGTAACGACATCTTTGGAACTCATCATGCTTCCTTCTCTGCCTACTGGGGAGCTCCAAGCACAGGGATGGCCTAGTTCAGGTTACAAGTTCAGCAAATTAGTGTCTCTATAGGGAAGTGACACTTAATCTGAGACCCAAACTACGAGTAAGAATTAGCGAAATGGAGATTGGAGGGAACATCTTTCCATTCTGCAAAAGCTTCATGTGCCAAGGTCCTGAGGCAGAAGAGACAACGTCCAATGTGGCCCAGAGCAGGCTAAGTAAAGATGACAGTGGCATAAACGACACTGTGGAGTGGGTTTCAGACTCTCTGAAGTCTCTGGAGAGAGGAGGGTCTCCCTTTGGCCTCCGGGAACCGAAGCAATTCCATTTCACCAGCATTCCCAGGAAGCGTTCTGCCGGCTTCAGGCCACTCGCTACTGGAGGCGTGGGCTGGGGTGCACCAGACTGAAGCAGTTACATAATTCCCAGTCAGGCTCCCAGAAGCCTCACAAAGCCGCGCTTTCAGAATAACTGCAGCGAATGAGCCCAAATAATACGTGAAATTGTACCAGGCCTGCCGCACCCAGAAGACGAACACAGAATGGGAGGGGTGCTCCCCAGGCCAGCCCAGGACACCTGAGATCTTCTCACCACTAGGGCCATTAGGAAGGGATTAAGATTAAATAGACAGGGTGACTCCAGGGCACCAGGCCAGAGTGTGACCGGCAGAGAGGACAGCAGGGCTGCTAACAGCCTGTACACTTAGGGTGGCCACCGTCTGTGCCACAAGCCTTACCTGCATCATTCTCTCTCTCTTTTTTTTATTGTTGAACTACAGTTGTCTCCATTTTCCCCCCAACACTCCCCTACACCCCAGCCATCCCCACCTCCTACCCCTTTGGCTTTGCCCATGGTTCCTTTATACATGTTCCTTGATGACCCTTCCCCCTTTTGCCCCATTATCTCCTGCCCCCTCCCCTCTGGTTGCTGTCAGTTTGTTCTTTATTCCAATGCCTGTGGTTATATTTTGCTCGCTTATTTGGTTTGTTGATTAGGTCCCACTTATAGGTGAGATCGCATGGTATTCGTCTGCGTCATCTCATTCAGGCTCACACCATGCTATGCCACAGGTCCTGAAGACACCAGTAAGCTGTCCCACAGTCTGCCTGGTTCCACCTAGTATCAGGCCCTGGACAGTCCTCTTGTCCCCAAGCCCAGGCTGTGGCCACAAGGCAGAGGCTGCCCTCCTCAGGGAGATAGGTAGCATCCTGAAAGATGGCTCAGTGGGGGCAGTTCTCTTTCTTTTTCAAGTTTTCCACAGCAGATATTTTTAAATATTGTATTTATTTATTTTTAGAGAGAGGGGAAGGAAGGGAGAAAGAGAGGGAGAGAAATATATCAATGTGCAAGACGTACATCAATTGGTTGCCTCTCACATGCCCCCAACCAGGGACCTGGCCGGCAACACAGACATGGGCCCTGACTGGGAATCGGACCAACAACCCTTCAGGTCACAAGCAGGCACTCAATCCACCGAGTCACACCAGCCAGGGCCCATGACACATTTTAAAGTCTCTCAGTTCCAGTCCCGACCCTCATTAATCCTCATGTAACAGCTCAGAGAGAAAAGAAAAGACTAGAAGACGGAGTCCCAGGAAGGGTGGTGGAAGGAAATCACGCCGTGCAACTGGTCTCCAGCCTACATGCGCCAGCTCCCCCAGCAAAGCTTGCAGGGGTCCCACTGCCCTTTGCCTCCTCACCCTGCCTCTACCCTGCCCCCTCTCCAGTCCCGCCTCCCTTCATACTTCTGCCAAAAAAACCCCGAGGGTATTGGGCAGGAACACTGTCAGTCAGAGTCCTGGGCCCCCACGAACTCACCTGCCTCTCCCCACCTTCACCCCGGCTTTTCACCACCAGCCTGAGCAGAATGGACTCCCCTTTTCCAACTCATGCAGGGCACCCAAAGATGCACCCACAATCCTGCATCCTGTCACTTCTCTAGTTTTGAATTCAGCCTGACCCTCCCAGCACCTAATTTTACCCATGTTTTATTTAAAACATCATTTAACAACCCCAGTGTCCATCCACAGGGGAACGGCTAACAAAACAAACATCTATATTGACTGTGAGACTCTTGAAGGCCAGCCACAGGGTACCTTCCATGTCACAGAGCCCCAAAACTTAACTAGCACTTATCACACAGCAGGTGCTCAATAAGGGGCTAGGAAATGAACTACTGAGCCCCAAGCATTTGGTTTATATTCCTGGTCCCACTAGTCCCATCCCTTCTGTGAAAATCAGAGAAAAATGGGCAAAGACCCAGTGCAGGACATGATTTAAGGGGGATGGGCGAGAGGGAAGAAGGGAGGACTGGAAAGGAAGGGGGCAGTGGGGGGCCACAGGAGAAAGGAGAGAAAGTGCAGTGGGGGGCTGTCCACAGAGCTGGCTCCTTGAAGACATGCTTTGGTTGACTGACAAATCCTTCCAGTGTCATCTGCCTCCTGGAAGATCTGATTCCGCAGTTTGATTCATTACTTTGGTGGGCAGCCAAATACCTCCCCGCTTCCCTAGTAGGCAAGATCTAGGACAGATCTTGTTGCAGAAGGAGAGGCACTCAAGAGTCATCTTCACTTGTAATTACCTATCCAATTAAATCCAGGCACTCAGCCATCTTCCCTAACAGGCTGAGGGCAGCGATGCACAGTGCGCTGGTGAGCTTGCAGCCTCTTGGATCAGCAGCTGGACTGTGTTTGTTTAGTTGGGATTTTTGGGGGAGGTGGGTGTTCTTTAAAGAAGGGAGAGAAAGGGAAGAGAGGAAACTGGGTAGATGCTGAGAGATCAGGGGATACTGAACACCAGGGGGAAATTACCTTCCTGATGACTCAGAAACAGGAAGTGGTGACCCAGAGGCATCCCACGGAGGGGAGACATGCACACGTGTGACGACTTCACTTCCTATTTTTATGAATGCGGGGGTATGCGAGTGGGAAAGGAGGGGGAGAAACATCAAAGGGATAGGGCAGTGGCCTCCTGCATGTTCTTGCTCACATCCTCCCATCCCCAGCCCCTAGTCCTGCACTCTGACGCAGGACCAATGCCAACGACAGCTTCCTCTCTTTCACCCTTGGGCTCTGGCTCATGTCAAGCCCTTCTAACCAAAGACAGAGCTATAATTGCAGGTAGGAGCCCTCCAACCCGCAAAAGTCACCGGGCTGCTGATGGGAACTCCCTTACCAATAAGTAAAAGAAACTATGACCTACAATGCTCCAGTCCTCACTGGGCACCATGCCCCACTCCATCCCTGGGAGCAACAGCAGGCAACTGGGCAGAGTGAAGATGGAGAGACCCCAGAATACACAGTGGAGCATCCAGAAACTCACCAAAGTATCTGGCGGGTTTGGGGGACCATGGAGGACAAACTTCAGAGCTGGGGTATTGTGCACAGGACTAGGTGAAAACTGAGGACCAAATGGCCCTTCTTGCTCTTCCTTCCCCAAAGTGAGAACGAAAGATCCTAGGCCCGGTGAACATGCTGGTTTTGTTCCATGAGACAAAAGAGTGGCCTCCCCTCTCAGGCTCTGCCTAGGTCTTTCCCAGCCTTCCTCCACCGTGACAGGGAGCACCTCTGTCCCAAGAATGCCCTGACCCTGAAGAAGCTGCCCTGCTTGTGCTGTTTCCTCCGCACCCCTGGGGGCCCAGGAGGGGACCCCCAACAGGTGGAAGGAAGTCCGGGGAAGGTAATCAACACTGCCTGCGGGGCAACCTGCTCTGTCTGCTCCCTCTTCTCCATGGGAACTCAGTATGAAACAGGCAGCCCCTGCTGTAAATTTTGTGAAAAATGCCAAACCACGAGAACGGGGCATTTCAGACCCATCGGCAGGCTCAGAGGGGGCTGCCCTGTGTTTACCCGTACTTGTCCTTCTCTACTATCTCTTGTAGGGAAGACCTGGCCACTAAAAGGCATAGTCAGCTTTCTGTGTGAGCAAATCTATGTCAGCCAATCCATATAAAAAAGACAAGCATCTCAACCAACCCAATCTGCAACTAAATAGCGGCCAAGACGTGTTTCTCCAAAAAGTCACCCTAGAGGGAACTGGAAAAGGATGAGGCATAGTCCAGTCTCTTCTCTGGAAGGGACTGATGAGGAATCAGGGACCATCTGGTCCTAGGGTATCATTTTGTCCCCCTGGTACCATCACACTGTCCCTAGCTCTCCAGGCCCCTCCTCCCCCTGACGCCTTGGCCCACCCATTCCTCTCTGGGAAGACGCCCACCAGGAGCAGAGTGGCGGCGTTAGCTGGACTGCAGGGCCTGGAGGATCATGGCACTGTCGAGTCACTGTGCAGTGAAAGGGGCTCACAGGACAAGGATGAGGTGAAAGGAGATAACTTCCCTGGACACTAGAAGGGATCTCCTGTGTGTCATCTTGTCTGGTCCCCACACTAACCCCACGGGATCTTATCACTGAGGAAACTGACACCCAGAGAAGCTGGTCACTAGCCTTCAAGCTCAGGACTAATACAAGCAGAGGCAAAGCTGGACTGAGGACCCCACTGTGCTCTTTCTCCAGCATGCTCTGCCCTCTCTGCAGATGGCATGCTGGACCCTCAGACCTGGGGCAGTGTAGGAGGGGCCTTGGAGACCTGCCTCAACCAACCCTGCCTCGGCTCCTGTCACCAAACTGGAAATGTGAAATCGGACTACTGCATCGCCATTCTTGGGATCTTAAAAAGGTTTTAGAGGTTTCACTCAATTTATCAACACAGAGCAATTGGACTTGTGCTGCTTGACCTAAAAAGTGAAAAGTAAATAAAAATAAATTTTAACAAAAGATCCTAAATCTGTATAGACCTGCTGGGGGCTGGTTCGAGTGGGGAGTGACTACTAATGGGAGGGGGTTCCTTTTCGGAATGATGAAAGCATTCTAAACTTGGGCTGTGGTGATAGTTTCGCAACTCTGTGAATATGCTAAGACCCATGAAACTGTATGCTTCAAATGGGTCAGTTTGTTAGTATGTGAATTATGGTTGAATAAAGATGTTTAAAAAGTAGAGCCTGATCTTGAGGAGTTTAAAATGTAATCATATTGTGAAGACATATGCATAAGGACAGGCTACACCAAATAGCAAGAGGCACTGAAGGAATTCAGAATAAGAAGCATTAGTTCTAGTTGGGGCATCAGAGGAGGTGGGATCGATTTTATTTTGGTAGATAAAAGGGAAAACTCAATTTTTCCAAGTTGGATGTGCAGGTTGGGGGCATGAGGAGGTGTGAACAAGCAAAGCGTGCCTGGGAAGTGGGGAGTCAGCAAACGGATCCCTGTTTCTGTCATGCCAACAAAAGATGACTGACAGTACTACACCAGCAACTACGGCGGGGGGACACACAGCCCAGAGTTTCGTGGCTGGGGCGACAGCAACCCTGAAGCTGTCCGGTGTGGATTCCATTCGGGGTCAGGAGCACGGCTTCTCTCTGCTCTGCCATCAGCTCACGGTTCCTCAGGGCTGGACAGGCCAGGAGGGCCTCGCACATCGTCTGTCCCCTAGGCCAGGGTGACTGTCACAGGCCAGTTGCTAGATGTGCCTCTCCTCACGGTCTGTCATACTGCAGGGCCTCGTCTCCTCAAGAACTCATATCCTCAGGGAAGCCAAGCCAGGTTGTCTTGCCTGGCAATCAAGACAGGAGGGAGCAAAAGCAAAAACAAAAGCCACAATGTGTCCAAGGCCAAGGCCCCAAACTGACACAAAATCACTTCTACCAGATTTTATATGTCCAGGCAAGTCATAGGGTTGGTCCAGATTCAGCGACGGAGGGGACTACACAAGGTGCAAACACAGAGAGGCAGGATTCTGTGGGCACGTACCACAAACACCAAACAGGAAATCCCACACCAGCCTCAGAAGAGCTTAGTGCCCATCACCTGGCTGCCTCAAAAGGCACGCAAAGGGGAAACAGGTCTAGGAATATAAGACAGGGAACAGAGCAGAGATGACATTGAACAAAAAGCCAAGGAGTTTAGACTTCATTGAAGACTTCTTACGGTGCAAAAATCCCTAGGAGGAGTGATATTTTAAGCCTTCATCGGCCAACATCTTGATCGCATACGCAGGTAAGACAAACTAGAACCCCAAGCCTCTCCGAGAAATCAGAGAGTTGCACGCACTGTGTGTTCTGTCGCCTATGTGAGCAGCATCTCTCTGTCCAGGGGTTGGGACAGCAGCTAAGGTTTGCCTGCCTGTGCCCTGTGGCCACGACACACACCACTGCGGGGGAGAGAGACTCTGCTCACCTGTCAGCTTTCGGTCCCCGCCCAGCTCTCCTGCCCTTGCTTTGTCTGGGGAAGACTCATTGCTGACTATCACATGGAAATTAACAACAAAGAGAAAATGGAGAACTGCAGATCCAACTTAACTAGTTACTTGGATAATGATCGTTCCTTTTCTGACCATCTCTCTCCTCCCTTCACATTTCAGACGGTAAAACCCAGAGGATCAGGAAACCTGAACCTGCTCAGGCCCCCAGTTCCCCTGAAGACCTACTTCACCTGCAGATGACCACCTGTGGCCCCCAATGATAGAACGAAGCTGCAAGATGTTGCCAACAACACCTCACAGTGCAGCCCACCCATGTTCACCAAGGGGCAACCCAGCTTTTCTCCTCCAAAGACTCTGAGTTGCCTCCACAGTCTCCTCCTCAACATAAAGCAATTCCTGGGAATGCATGTACCATGGGGACCATTCCCATGGATGTGTCTCAGGAACCCTAGCAAAGCACGGTGAGCATCCCTCCACTGAGACGTTGCTCCCAGGGTGTTCTTATTGGGCCCAGAGTGTCTCATTCAAACAGAGGCCAGCAGCGCTCAGCATTCCCTGGCCCTTCCCACCACGTTGCCTCCTTCCCAGTCCATCACCCCAGGTCTTCACCCACCTTCCTAAAGCCCACAGCTTCCCACCAGAACACCCACCTTTGAAGTGTCCTTCCCTGCCCCCAAAGTCTCCCTACACCTCTCAATCACCCTTTCACCTCCAGTATTAGAATTCTGGTTCCCAGATCAGAATGGTTTCAGCTCACCCTGCGCGAATGGACACATAGTTACAAGAAGGCTCTGGTGGCATCTCAGTCAGCCTGGAGAACAGGCAGAGAGACACTGGGAGGCGGTGATGGAGCAGGATCTCAAGGCAGTTTTCTTATCTAAAGAAAAGTTGGGCCAGGCAGAGAAAGGGATGAGGGAAGGGTACAGACTCTACCTGGACTCCGACATCATCACTCTTCCCACCCAGCCCAGTCACATCACTGCAAGTGCCAACCACCTGCATGCACACAGAATTACTGATCACAGTCATGTAACAATGAATGAGAGCCACATGCCACGCACATAAATAGGTCATACCTCACATTCCTACCACGAACCACTTTGGAACACCCAGAGGTGAGGGATCTTTCCATTTGAAATCACTTCTGATGTCACTCACCAAGGCTGACAGCCCTAACTTTCCACTGAGACAGTGGGCCCTAGCTCCTGGACTGGGGGCTGCTGGGAAAGACCAGCAGATTCGAAAGAAGAAAAAAGAGGAAAAACAAAGAGAGAGAGAGAGAGAGAGAGAGAGAGAGAGAGAGAGAGAGAGAGAGAGAGAAGACACTCACACTTGACAAGTAGCACCATCTAGAGGATTTATAAGGTACAACTGTTCTTCTGGCTAATACTTATCTTTGACAGTGAAAGCTGAGTGCTAACCTTGGCCTGACCACAATGACAGCAGCCCAGCTCTAAGATGACCTGTGGCTGGCCTGGGCAGCTGCACCCAGGTCCAGGCATCCATCCATTTAGCAAGTCAGAGCAACACAAAGTCCAGAAAGCAGCCAATAAGGCACAGTAGAGAGCAGGACAAATACTGCATGGTTCCACTTACACAGAGCATCTAGAACAGTCAGACTCCAAGAAGCAGAGAATGGTGTGGTGGTGGCTAAAGGCTGGGGGCTGAGCAGGGCGGGTGGGTGCAGGTAGGGGGAAGCTGTCGTTCAGAGGCGGCAATGTTGCAGTTACACAAGGTAAGTTCCAGACATCACTGCGAACATTGTGCCAGTGCTTAACAAGACCAGGCTGTGCACTTAAATATTTATCATTATCGCAGTAAAAGAAAGAGGGAGACACTGTAGAAGGGATTCCGGCCCGAGGGTGGGGTTGGGGGCAGGACAGCAGTACCTCTAAGGGCACATCTGCACTCCCGAGAGAGCAAAGCATTGACGATCCCTGTTTCCAAGTTCTAATAGGTGGACATTTTTTTTCACTTGGGTGATTAATAATTCCACATTCAAGCAACTGAATTCAGTATTTTCTTTGGAACTATATGACCTGTTAGTTTCAAAAGGATAGGAGTGTTACCTGACTTTTATCCAGAATTTCAACCCCACCTTTAGGAGGCAGAGCCTTCCTTTGGGGTTGGAGGAAGTGTGCCCCCAGCATGAGCACAGGCCCCTCCTGCAGCCCCCCAGTGACAGGGAAGGGGAGGGCCCCCAGGGATGGGGCTCCTGAGGAGGTTGGGGGCTGAGGGGAGGCAGCGGACCCACTCCCTGCCAAGCCTATCTGGGTCATTAAAAGGAGACTCCAAAATAGCCATGGAATCCAAGTTCTCATTTTAGTGACAAAAAAAAACAAACAAACAAAAAAAAAAAACCAACCCTGCAAAAACTGGTTTCTGGTCAAGATGGCAAAGCAGGTAAATGTGGCACATGAATCCTCGCACAACCACATCAAAATTACAACTAAACTACAGAATAACCACCTGCAGGACTGCCTGATATCCAGCTGAACAGAAGTCCTACAAGTAAAGACAAAGAAGAAGCCACATCGAGACTGGTAGGAGGGGCAGAGACCTGGAGCAGGCTGGTCCCAGACCCACGTGTGGCAGATAAAAATCAGAAGGGCTATCTCTGCTGCAGAGTTCCTGCCTGAGGAGCGAGAGGTCCCAGCCCCTCTCCAGCCCAGGGTTCCAGGACCAGGAAGAGAAGTCCCCATAGCTTCTGGCTGTAAAAACCAGCAGGGATTTAGGCTGAGGAAGACAAAGGGCTTCTGGAGTCCCAGGCAGTTCCTCTTAAAGGGCCCACACACAGACACACAATTCACTCCACTCTGAGCTCCAGTCTGGGGCAGCAGTTCAAAAGGCACCAGGGACCTATGCGGATGAACTGAAGTGTCAGGGCAAGAGCTGAAGAGACAGTTTTCTCCCAGACAGAGGTGCTGGCAGAGGTCATTGCTCTTTTTCTGAGCCCCCCTCCACAGAGCTGACAAAGGGGTGCCATGTCTGAGACTCCATCAAATTGATTCACACTGTTTGCCCTGCCCTGGTGATTTCCAAAGACCTGACCTCACCCAATTTGCAGGCCCACCCAAGCGGTGTCCTGTGGCTTTTCTATGCAAACAACCTGTCTCAATTCATGCTTCAGACTCTCCTAAAATCTGTCAAACAAGCAATATCTGGCCTCAGCATGCCCCATACGTCCCACTATGTAGCCCCAGGTCTGGCATTAGTGGCAGCTGCCCTTGGTCTGCAGCTTGGCCTCTCCTGGGCACCTCCACATCTAGAACAAGTAGTGGCCATCTGCAGATTGCTTTTGTGGCTCATGGCAGGTGGCCCACCAGCAAAACACAAGTGGTGGCTGACCTTGGCCTATACTTCCTGGGAGTCCCCAGAGCCAGCTCACCCAGTGGACAGCTAGAGACCACCCAACCATCTCCACAAGCAACACGCTCAAGGGGTGGACTCAGGGGGCACCAGTACCCCACTGAAGTAAGTTCTACTCTGTGCACTGGGCCCCTGCACAGCTGGTCCTCCACTGTGGACACAGTCATGTCATATAGCCAGTCTACCTGGGGTTAATCCCTCCCATTGAAGTGCCAACAGCAATTAAGTCTCAACTACAACAGAAGGGTGTACACAGCCAACATGGCGAAATGTACCCAGAGTGACCAGCTTGGGTAATGGGGAAGGCTGTGCCACTGGACCCTACAAGACACCTACTACATTAGGCCACTTTACCAAGCCAGAGAGACATAGCAGTCCCACTCAGTACATAGAAGCAAACACAGGGAGGCAGCCAAAATGAGGAGACAAAGAAGCATGTCCCAAATGAAAGAACAGACCAAACATCCAGAAAAAGAGCTAAACAAAATGGATACAAGCAATCTACTAGATGCAGAGTTCAAACACTGGTTATAAGGATGCCCAATGAACTTAGGGGAAGAGTAGATGAGCGAAGAGATGACCTCAACAAAGAGATAGGAAGCATAGAAAGGGAACTAGAAAATAAAAAAGAACCAGTCAGAAATGAAGAATACATTACAAGGGATCAACAGTAGAGTGGATGAAGCCTAGAATCAAATTGAAGATTTGGAAGATAAGAAAGCAGAAGACACCCAACCGAAACAGAAAAAAGAAATCAAAAAAGTAAGGATAGTACTAGGAGTCTCTGAGACAACTTCAAGTGTACCAACATTTCATCATGGGAGTACTAGAAGGAGAGGAAAAAAAGAAGAAATTTAAAATTTATGTGAAAAAATAATGACAAAAAAGTCTCTAATTTGGTGAAGGAAATAAATATATAAGTCAAGAAAGCACAGAGAGTCCCAAACAAGATGAACCCTAATAGGCCCACACCAAGACACATTATAATTAAAATGCCAAAAGTTAAACACAAAGAGAAAATCTTGAAAGCAGCAACAGAAAAGCAACTAGTTACCTACCAGGTAGCTACCAGGGAGCTCTTATAAAACTGTCAGCTGATTTCTCAACAAAAACTTTGCAGGCTAGAAAAGTCTGGCAATAAATATTCCAAGTGGTGAAAAGCAAGGAACTACAACCAATATTACTCCACTCAGCAAAGCTATCATTTAGAATCAAAGGACAGATACAGAGCTTCCCAGACAAGAAAAGGCTAAAGGAGGTCATCACCACCAAACCAGTATTACATAAAATGTTAAGGGTCTTCTTTAAAAAGTATAAAAAGATAAAAATATGAATAATAAAATGGCAATAAATATATATATATCAACTGAATCTAAAAAATGAAATAAATGAACAAGCAGAACAGAAACAGATTCATAGACAGAGAAGACATTTTGATGGTTGCCAGATGGGAGGGGGCTAGGGGACTGGGTGCAAAAGGTGAAGGGATTAAGAAGTAAATTGGTTGTAACAGAATGGTCATGGGGATGCAAAGTACCGCATAGGGAATATAGTCAATAATATTGTAATGGCTCTGTATGGTGGCAGATAGGTACAAGATTTATCAGGGTGATCACTTAACAAATTATATAATGTTTAATTATTGGGGTGTACACCTGAAACTAATATAATAATATATGTCAACTGCAATTGAAATTTTAAAAATTATTTTTTAAAAAAACTGAAGCTCTGACTTCCTCGTGTGCTTTTTAAAGTAGGTGTGATTAGTACCCAGGCATGGCGAGGCCAGCAGACCAGGAGACGACGTCACTGGGGACAGTCTGCTGCTCACAGCACCCAGAGGAGGAGGCAGCTGTGCCAGGGGTAGGGAGGGAGTGGGGTGTGTGGGGAGGCTCAGGGTTGGTCAGGAGGCAGAGGGGGCTGGAAAAAAACATGGGCGAGACCTTGTTGTTTGGTTTTCCAGAAAAGAACTGGCAAAGCTGGGGAAGGCTCAAGATTGGCTAGTTAGAACAATTTCACGGGCTCTGTATCTTGGTACCTGGTCCTGGGACAGTGCCAAGCTGATAAAGGAGGCAGCTGTAGGAATGGGTTCTGGATTGGCTGATCTGCATACAAAAGGTGTGCTCTCAAGTGATTTCTTTACTGTCTCTAGCAGTTGGCTAGCCCTGGGAGGGGCAGTCCCTCCAGAGTCAGCAAGCCAGCAGACATCAAAGCATCAGAAACACATGGTTAATAACCCCTGGGCATACAGCAGGTTTAATGGCAGGCAGTTACGTAGGGCCCATGACTCTCATTCACAAAGGTTAGCTGGCAGTCAGCCCCACCGGCCCACCCCATGCCTCATCTGCCTGTCCGTCTGTCTCACACAGATATTTTTTCCTAAGGAACTTATTCATTTGACTTCAGGAGCCTTCTCTGACTGATAGTTCAATTTTCTCCTCTTAGAGCTCCTTTTCAAACAGCAGTGCCATTACCTGCACGTTATACACACAGTCACACTGCTCCCGTCTGGAGCTCCCACCATTCATGCTAGGCTTTACCCAGACCTTTTAGGACTTGGTGAACTAGAACACAGTGAGGCAGAACCCCTGGAATGGCTCTCAGTGTTCCTCTGGGGCTGGGCAGGATTGGAGAAGGCTGCTCCGGGCAGCTCTAGGTACTAGGAGGAGCTGTCCCTAGAGGGTCAGGCCAGCCTCTGCCATCACAGTTCTAAAGAAGGATAACAAAATGTCCCCTCCCACCAGGAACAAACCCCAGTGCCAAGAATAATAGGACTGTGAGGTCCAGGCATATCAGCAAGCAACACCTAGGAGGCACAGGTTTCAGTCACGAGACTCCACCACCCAGACAGGTAAGAAGAGTGGGACCGACACTGCCAGGGTGTCAGAGCAAGAAACTAGGTGGAAGTGGGTTCCCAGTGCAGGTAGGAACCTCCTCACCCAGCACAGTGCCGAACCAGGCACTCAGTAAATACAAGATCAATGAAGGGACAAATGACAAAAATATATCTATATAAAGGCTGAAGCCATGGAACCTGGAAAAAGATTCCTATTATAAGACCAAGTTCATGGTCAAGATGGAGGCATAGGTAAACATGGCTTGCTTCCTTGCACAACCACAGCAAAATTACAACTAGACTATAAAACAAATATCACCCAAAATCATCAGAAAATCAAGTTGTGTGGAAGTCCAGCAACCAAAGAATTAAAGAAGTTACATTCATCCAGACATGTAGGAAGGGCAGAGATGTGGGAAGGTGCAGAGATTCAGAGGCACAGAGATGTGGAACAGGCAGCCCCACACCCACATGTGGTGGATAAAAATCAGAAGGATGCCTCAGGAGCGAGAGATCCCAGCCCCACACCAGAGCACCCACCTCAGGGTTCCAGCACCAGGAAGATAAGTTGCCATAATTTCTGGCTATAAAAACCAGTGAGGGTTGGGGCAGGAGAAGAAACTGCAGGATTCTCAGAAGTCTCCTCTTAAAGGGTCTACAACAGGCTTAGGACTTAAGCAGACTCACTCCCTCTGGGCTTCAGCACCAGGACAGCAGCTGACACCAAGGGCACCAGTGGCATACAGGGAGAAATTGAAGTGACTGGCATCAGGGCAGGTGCTAGGAAACAGTTTCCTCCTGGACAAAACTCCAGAGGCCAGGCATCAACATTTTCCCCTTTCTGAGCCCTCCCCTACCCAGAGCCACAGAGCAGGGACATGGGCTGCCCTGCCCTGATGATTACCTAAAGCTCCACCCCATCCAACTTACAGGTGCACTTTTCTACAATAGGCCATGTTACTAAGACAGGGAGTCAAAGCAGCTCTACCTCATACACAGAAACAGGGAGGCGGCCAAATTGAAGAGACAAAGAAATATGGCCCAAATGAAAGAACAGATCAAAACTCCAGAAGAAAAGTTAAATGAAATGGAGATAAGCAATCTATAAGATGCAGATTTCAAAACACTGGTTATCAGGATGCTCCAGGAACTTGTTTGGGTACTTCAACAGCATAAAAAAGACCCAGGCAGAAATGAAGGTTACATTAAGTAAAATAAAGAAAAATTTACAGAAAACCAACAATGGAGAGGATGAAGCTGAGAATAAATCGATGATTTGGAATATAAAGAAGAAAAAAATATTCAATTAGAACAGCAAGAAGATAAAATAATCCAAAAACAAACAAGGATAGCCCTGGTTGGTGTGGCTCCATGGATTGAGCACCAGCCTGCAAACCTAGAGGTCACTGGTTTGATTCCCAGTTGGGCACATGCCTGGTTTGCAGGCCAGGTCCCCAGTTGGGGGCGTGTGAGAGGTAGCTGATCGATGTATCTCGCACATGAATGTTTCTCTCCCTCTCTTTCTCCTTCCTTTCCCCTCTCTCTAAAGATAAATAAATAAAATTCTAAAAATCCTGTTTTCAAAAACAAACAAGGATAGGCTAAGGAGCATCTGGGATAACTTCAAGTGTACCAACATCTGAATCATAAGGGTGCCAGAAGGAGAAGAGGAAGAGCAAGAAATTGAAAACTTATTTGAAAAAATAATGAAAGAAAACTTTCCTAATTTGGTGAAGGAGACATACATGCAAGTCTAGGAAGCACAGAGAGTCCCAAATAAGATAGACCCAAAGAAGACCATACCAAGACACATTATAATTAAAATGCCAAAGGTTAACGATAGAGAGAATTTTAAAAGCAGCAAGAGAAAAGAAAAGAGTTACCTACAGGGGACCTCCCATAAGACTGTCAGTTGATTTCTTAAAAGAAACTTTGCAGGCAAGAAGGGACTGGCAGGAAGCATTCAAAGTGATGAAAAGCAAGAACCTACAACCAAGATTACTCTATCCAGCAAAGCTATCATTTAGAATGGAAGGGCAGATAAAGTGTTTCCCAGACAAGGTAAAGCTAAAGGAGTTCATCATCACCAAGCCCTTACTATATGAAATGTTAAAGGGATTTATTTAAGAAAAGAAGATCAAAACTATGAACATCAAAATGGCAATAAATTCACAACTATCAATTGAATCTAAAAAACAATCTAAGCAAACAAGCAAAACAGAAATAGAATCATAGATATGGAGATCTTTTGGAGGGTCATCCGTTGGGAGGGGAAATGGAGAGAATGGGGAGAAAATGCAGGGATTAAGAAGTACAAATTGGTAGGTACAGAATAGGGGCAGGTTCGGAACAGTATAGGTAATTGAGTAGCCAAAGAACTTATATGCACAACCCATAAACAGGAACTAAGGTGGGGAGTAGTGCTGGAAGGAATGAGGTATCCTGGGTAGAAGGTGTAAAGGGAGAAAAATTGTGACAACTCTAATAGCATAATCAATAAAATATATTTTTTAAAAAGGCTAAGTTCATATATCATGGTGGAGAGGAAGCTGTGGGAAATAAGGCAGAGCTCTGTGGCTGGAGCATATGGCAACACTTAACTGTGTGTCTGTGTGTGCTTGCCTCTGTCTGTGTGTCTACCTAGGTCTGGGGGTAGGGGACTGTTGCAGAGCTCAACCCGTTTAGAAGGCTCCTACCTGGTGTCAAGCCTGCAGTGAATGAGGCTTACTCTGCAGAAAAGTACCAGCAGGGGAAGCAAGGAAGGGTTAGGGCTGATTAGGGTTGGATTTGGGTTAGGGTTGGTTAGAGTTGGATTTGAGTTAGGGTGGGGTTAGGGTTAGATTCAGGTTAGGGCTGACAGAGGGGTGGGAGGTGGTGTGGTAAACAAACAAGCAAACAAAATGCCAGCAGCACATGCTTCCAAAAGCATAAGGAGATCATAAGCATCTTCAGACTTGATTGCTCAAGGGCAGGTTGAACCTCCCAAAGCTCCCTTCTCCTTGTCCTTGGGCCTGGCAGCCCTTGCTTCCCAGTCCTCAAACCCATGTCACTGTCCCCAGTGTGGGAGAAACATCATTTGATTCTCAGTCAAGCCATGTTTGGGTGCCGTCAGTACCCATGCCACTGAGCATGCATGACACAGAGCTCTGTGGGATCAGAGGGTCACTGGGTAAGTCACCATTCACCATCCCACAACTACACAGGAGCACACACGCATGCAGGTAAGCACACCCATGTGCACGGCACTGTCCAAGGCCCCACTCATTCCTCTGCACTACTGAAGAGTAGTTAAAGTGTACAAATGCACCCTAAAAGACATCATAGTCAGTCGGTACTTGCAGTAGATGTGAGGGAGAGCTTCCCAGCCTCCCATCTCACTACACATGTGCCATTTTTGGCTACCTAAGTGCTCTGGTCACTGTGCCACATTAAACCACTGGAATTTTGTTAGATCTGTACTAGGAACAGGGCTGCTTCCTGGCCCAGACCTAGTGAATGGGCCTATCTCAAAAAGGAAAGAAAAAGATATTAAAGGTTAAAAGGGAGAATTCTTTAGAAGGGTCCTCTTTTCCTCCAAAGGTCCCAAGTGACTGACAGGGCCTGGAAGCCCCAGACAGCAAGCCACTTTGGGTGGGATCTACTTTGGAGGTGTATTTATTATATCCCTTATAGCCTCTGCTTAACTCTCTTTGCTCTCCATAGAGCAAAACCCACTGTTCCTTTAGAGCCCCAGCCGATCCTAGTGAAGGGAAGGGAGAAGTAAATGCCGAGCAGCAAATTCCTGAGACAGGAGATTCTCCCCTAAGCAGTACTGAGATCACTTTGTCAGTGACCCCCTCCCCGACCAGGACCCGCCCCTTTCATGTACAAACCCTGGAGATTCTGGAGTTTGTCTTATTAAACGAGAGACCATTCCTTTGTCGTGGACGTGGAGATAAGAGACACAGAACTACTTACCATATCGTCTGTTTGTATGCCAGTACCATACTGGTTTGATTACTGTGGCTTTGAAACACAGTTTGAAATCAGGGATATGGGATGTCTCCAGCTTTGTTCTTCTTTCTCAAGTGTTTGAATACTTTTGATATTTTAATGCACATCAAAGATCTAAAGTCACTTTGTTAGTTTAGAAATACATTGTGCATAAAGTAGTTTTCTCATAAAATGCTCATTTGGGGGGGTCACATTTTTGATGTGAAGATACTGGGAAAAGAAGAAAGACTTTTTTATTTTTTATGAAAAATTGTTTTAAACTTTGAAATTAGAAAATAGGAAATACTTTGACTTAGTACCTTTGTTTCTATACTCCCTCCCCTAGGGGCAGGGAGTGAGTGTCCCTGCAATGAACACTCCCCTACAGCACTGCTGGCCATGCTCACTGTCTTCACTCGCCAGGGTTCCAGTGTCACTGCGCCTTCCAGCCACCCTCAGCGTTGCCATTCGCATCGGAGAAAGAAGAGCAAATAGTTACCAGATGCCAGGCACGGAGGCTGGATGCTGCACACAGGCTTCCCCACTCAGCCTTCCCACTACCCTGGAAGGGGCGGTACCACTTTAAAGGCCAGGAAACTGCGGCTTAAAGATTTGCTCTCTCCAAGATCTCACAGCGAATGAGCAGCAGGGCCTGATTCTGGCCAAGGCCTCCAATTTCCGGGCCTGTGTGTGTAGGAGCCCTCCCGGGGAAACAAAGGTAAAAGGGGCTGGATTCCCAACTTATCAGTGTAGGACCTCCAGGACCCTCCCGCAGCTCAACCGAAGAAGTGAACATGGGGCCAAAGTCCAGAAAACGCCCAGGTGCACCCAGAACAGGAAAGGTCACAGGAATGGGAAAATCATTTCTGGAAAAATGAGGTTTCAGGGCAAAAAAATGAAGCAGGGTGCCCGCCCGGCCCCCCCAGCCAAATGTCAAAGGAGGACAAGGGGAAGAATTAAGAATTTTCTAAACTAGGAATCAAGGGAGCTAGCTGGGTCTAGACCTAATTCTGCTTAAAAAAAAAAAAAAAAAAAAAAAAAAAACTCCTGTGAAACCCTGCACAACAAACTTCTGTGACGCATTCATAAGGCTGGGGACAAGAACCCATATCTAACCGTTAAACAACACCTGGAGGCTTTTTCATAAATACAGATTCCTGGTCCCAAAGGCAAACCTGCTCAGTTCGGTTCTCTTTGGGCGCAGCCCAGGTTTGAAGGTCCCTCAACTAGACCCCTCCCCGGCGGCTTTCCCACCCTTTCAGGGCCTCTGGCTGGGTGTCCTGTCCAGGTATGCCAGGCCCCTCGCTCCTGGGAGCCGAGCAAATCAAGCCGGTGCATAACACAACTTTACCAGCAGAGGGCAGTGCTGGCTCAAAGTTTCCCCAAACATCTTTCTTTGGCCTTAAGTTTTTCATCCTGCCCTACAGCGTTGTTTCAGGACTTCCCCCACCCACCCACCCTTTTTAATAATTAAAAAAGGTACCAAAAGTTACCCATAATCCCATCACTTCTTTGAATTAGAAAGTACACTCACCTATCCACCCCCCCCAACACAGTGACTTAACATTGCATTTGTACCCTTCCTAACTCGTTCCCAAGTTTAAACACAAACCCATTGTGCATTTACATACATCCACACACAAACTTTTTCCTAAATGTGGAATTATGATTTTTTCGTTTACAAATCAAAATTTTCCCTTAAAAATATTTCATGCACATCTTCCTTCCAAATCCACACATTTTAAAAATAAATGTCCACATGCCATTTCATCGAGTCATCACCAACTTGTCTATCAATGACTAGCTAGGCTTCTGCTGTTTTCAGTTACAAATACGACTCCAGTTACCACTCTGCAGCATACAGCTCTGTGTGATCACGTATTCTCTGCAGAATACAAACGGGGGCTTCTGTCAAAGGATAGATTCATTTTTTGTAGATTTGTTTTTTAAATCAAGTGTTAAATAGCTTTAAAATATATTTCAATGATATAAACAAAAAATTATACTAAGTACACAGAGGCCAAATTTTTTTACTTCAGCATGATTGTGATGTTGTTATAAAATTGGTTTAATTGAGTTATTTTCCCAATTATGAGCATGTTTGAGACAGGAATTTTCTCATGGCTATTAAACCATTCCACGACTGCAGAACAATGTTACTCACAATATTTCACCATTAAAATAGGTTTGTGCTGCTCTGGTTGGTGTGGTTCAATGGATTGGGTGCTGGCCTGAGAATCAAAAGATCACCGGTTCAATTCCCAGTCAGGGTACATGCCTGGGTTGCCAGCCAGGTCCCCAATCGGGGGCACTCAAGAGGCAACCACACAGTGATGTCTCTCTCCCTCTGTTTCTCCCTCCTTTTCATTCTGTCTAAAAATAAATAAATAAAATCTTTTTTTAAAAACAGATTTTGGATTATTCTGGTTTTTAAAAAAGATTTAAAAATTTATAAATATTTACATCTCTGTTACATTTCTTACATTAAAATCAGGAAATCAAATTCACAGGTCCTCAGTCTCACTGTGATGCTGAAATTACTTCTAATAAAAATTACAAGACAAAGATTTCACCCTGCTTGCTGGGGTCCAGACTTTGGGAAGGGCTTCCTCCGAGCCCTTCTGTTCTGACTGGTGAAGAGGAGTCATTTAGTTCAACTGTGCCTGCCTCCCCCACCATACATGGAAGCCGAGCTATTGCCAAACCAGACCCAGGTTCTAGGCTTCAGCAAGGCGCCAACTTGAGGCAAAAGTCTATATGTGAATGTCAATGGAGAGACCCTCTGTTTAGAGGGCCATTTGGAAGGTAAGAATTCTTCACACACAAAAAACAAGTTTTGTTGAATGTAATGCCACTAATTCAAGGGCAAGCAGCCACGAGACTCAAGGGCAAGTAAGAAAGGGCTGGATCTGCGCCCTTTGGTGGTGGCGAGCGAGGATCATGGCACTGAGATTTCAAAACCTGCAGTGCCTTCTGAATGCCCAGCGCTGCAGGCAGGCATCATGGAACAAAATAAAATGGGAGTGCATAATGTTGAGCAAAAATAAAACGTGGGTATGTGATTTCAAGAGGAAAAAAGCATGAATAAGTTCTGAAGAGACTGGCCTTACATCTAAGCAGATTAAAAGTTATATGGAAATTTAAGATGATACTGAATTCTGCAAAAATATCAGTGATGGGTAGCAGAAAGCCTCAGAGTCAGCAGAAGCTGGCTTGATTTCTTCCTAAAGATCTGGATCTGGGGCTTCCCTGGAGGGAAGCACAGTCCTACTGGTCACCTCCTGAGGCCTCCAGTCCTTCATAGCTCGTGACTCAGCCACACGTAATCTAGCCTCACAGCTACGGCCTGGCTTCAGCTTGCTCACTGAAACTCAAATTCCTCCCCTACCATAGCATTTAATTACAAAAGAGTAAAATAAGATATACAAGGGTAACACACAAGAAGTAAGAGGAAATTTAGATTATAGCTCAATCCCTTTTATCATCACTTTGCTATAAAGTTAATTTTAACCATTTCTCTTGCACATAAATCTTTTTTTATTTTTTATTTTTTCCTTGTCTTATTTTCTATTTATTTATTTATTTATTTATTTATTTATTTTATTGATTATGCTATTACAGTTGTCCCATTTCTCCCCCATCATTCCCCTCCACCCTACACACCCTCTCCTACCCACATTCCCCCCTTTAGTTCATGTCTATGTGTCATAAGTTCTTTAGCTTCTACATTTCCCATACTATTCTTGCCCTCTCCCTGTCTATTTTCTACTCACCGTCTATGCTATTTATTCTCTGTACCTTTTCCCCCTCTCTCCTCCTCCCACGCCCCTGTTGCTAACCCTCCATATGATCTCCATTTCTGTGGTTCTGTTCCTGTTCTAGCTGTTTGCTTAGTTTGCTTTTGTTTTAGGTATGGTTATTAATATCTGTGAGTTTGCTGTCTTTTCACTGTCGTATGTTTATCTTCTTTTTCTTAGATAAGTTCCTTTAACATTTCATATAATAAGGGCTTGGTGATGATGAACTCCTTGAACTTGACCTTATCTGAGAAGCACTTTATCTTCCCTTCCATTCTAAATGACAGCTTTGCTGGGTAGAGCAATCTTGGTTGTAGGTCCTTGACTTTCATGACTTGGAATACTTCTTTCCAGGCCCTTCTTGCCCGTAAGGTCTCTTTTGAGAAATCAGCTGACAGTCTGATGGAAACTCCTTTGTAGGTGACTGTCCCCTTATCCCTTGCTGCTTCTAGAATTCTCTCCTTCATTTGAGTCTTGGCTAATGTAATTACGATGTGCCTTGGTATGTTCCTCCTTGGGTCCAACTTCTTTGGGACTCTCTGAGCTTCCTGGACATCCTGGTAGTCTATTTCCTTTGCCAGATTGGGGAAGTTCTCCTTTATTATTTGTTCAAATAAGTTTTCCACGTGTTGCTCTTCTTCTTCCCCTTCTGGGACCCCTATAATTCGGATGTTGGGACGTTTAACGATGTCCCGGAGGTTCCTAAGCCTCTCCTCATTTTTTTGAATTCTTGTTTCTTCCTCGTTTTCTGTTTGGTTGTTAGTTTCTTCCTTCTGGTCCACTCCATTGATTTGAGTCCCAGTTTTTCTTCCATCTCTATCAGTTCCCCATGCATCTTCCTTCATTTCACGTATTGTAGCCTGCATTTTTTCATCTAATTTGTGAGCAAAATCAACCAATTCTGTGAGCATTTTGATGACCAGTGCTTTGAACTGTGCATCTGATAGGTTGGCTATCTCTTCACTGCTTAGAGGAATTGGCTCTGGGGCTTTGACTGGTTCTCCGGTTTGAGCCATTTTTGATGTTTTTTTTTTTTGTTTTTGTTTTGTTTTGGTTTGGTTTTAGTCTGGTCGAGGCTATTACGTAGTGAGGGGTGGAGCCTCAGGCACTCCCCAGTGCAGGGCAGCCCAGTCGCTGGGTTGTGACGCTGTGTGTGGGGGCGGGGCCTGAGAGGGAACAACGGCGCCCGCTCCGCTCTCTCCCGGATTCAGTCCCCTCCGCCACTTCCCCTCTGCCTGGACCGTTCTCGAGCACGAATGTGGGACCACCCGGTCAGCCAGCCACCCTGTGCAGCCTCACTGGGTCTGCACAGCTGTCCCCCTGTGCCCGGGGTCCACCAGCTGCTGCCTGTGGGCCCGGGGACCGCCAGCCGCCGCCTGTGCACTGGGGAACTGCCAGCTGCTGCTGCTTGCGCTCCTGTACCTCCAACTTCTCCCGCCGCCACTCCGCCCCTCCCACCGGTCTGGATGAATGCTTGTTGGACTTCCGTACAGTTCAATTTTCTATAAGATCTGATTGTTTTCTTGTTTCTAAATATTTGTTGTCCTTAATTTTGGTTGTGAGAGGAGGCACAGTGTGTCTGCCTACGCCTCCATCTTGGCCGGAAGTCATAAATCTTAAAAAGTAATACTCTCTGGTCAACTAGAAATATATGTCTACAACTGCAACAAAAGAGTAATATGAGCCCTGGCCAGGTGGCTCAATTGGCTAGAGCATCATCCCACACACCAAAAGGTTGTGGGTTTGATTCCTGGTCAGGGCACATACCTAGGTTGCAGATTCAATCCCTGTTTGAGTTGCTGGGGTGCATACAGGAGGCAACCAGTCTCTCTATCTCTCTAAAATCAATAAACATATCCTCAGTTGTTGATTTTTTTTTAATTTTCTAAAAAAGAATAATGTGAGATTAAAACCAATGCTCCAAAACTGAAGAAGCTCTCAAGGGAGGTGGTAAGCCAGTCTTGGGACAACCCCATGACTGCGCTCGGTGAGTGCAGGTGGGGATTCAGGTGGGTCTGAGAGACGGTTGTGTTGCCTGATGTGTCTAAGTAAAGCTCAGACCAGGTGAAGGCAGATCCAGTATTGCTTGGTGAACTAATCTTGGGAAGGAGGTAAGTCTCCAAGGCAACAAAAGACCTCCACGCAGAGTCAGGGTTCCTACTGGCTCAGCGACAGTTTTTTAAAGCAGACTGACTCCTGCCAAAACAGGGTCTGCCTGGAAGGTAAGGTGTCAACATCCATGATGGGCTGCAGGCAGAAGGCATTTTATGAGCCATAAGGCAGAGTGCCTAGATTTTCAGTATCCAAAATGAGTTCATCTGAACATGAAATGATCCATTCCACCTCGTTTGCCCAATTATCTATGTACTTGCTGAAAGCCATGTGGCTTTCCTTATTAAAATAAGAAGTTCCTAAACTACAAGGTAGCAGAATGGTGGTTTAGAGACATTCTTAGTAAACCTTGTGTTTGAAGGGGCCTTGCACCCACACCCGGGTGGGGGGTCTGTTGAAGCCTGGAAAATGACAAAGGCAAAAACATGCAGGTGAAGCCTGGTGCCCTGTGGGGCTGTCGGGGAGAGGGAGGAGAGAGGGAAAGAAGAGGGGGCATAACAGAAAGAAGCTTTCCCGGAGCGAACACTCACCGAGATACCGGGACTGTTACCCTGTCACCGGAAGGTTCGCTATGTGATTCGATTAATTTTCTTAACTAGTAAACTCATTTCCCTTTAAAAAATAACAATGAGCCCTGGCTGGGTGGGTCAGTTGGTTGGAATCATCCAGTTCACCTAAAGTTTGCGGGGCCAATCCCCAGCAAGGCACACATAGAGGTGGAGGTTCGATCCCCGGTCGGGGCACCTCTCTCTCTCAAGTCAAAAAACATGCCCTAACTCGAGGATTTTTTTTTTCGATTTAGAAAAATAATGATAATGATACAATTTCTAGTCGATTTAGAAAAATAATGATAATGATACAGTTTCTAGTCCATTAGAAAAATAATGATAATGATACAATTTCTAGTCCATTCTGGTGCTTTGTACAGTGGATCTTGGACATATTTTGGAAGATTTATTTGAGGTATGTTTTCTTTTTTAAAAAAGATTTTATTATTTATTTTTAGAGAGAGGGGAAGGGACAGACAAAGAGAGGGAGAGAAACATCAATGTGTGGGAGAAACATCAATCAGTTGCATCTCACACACCCCCAGCTAGGGAGGAACCTGGCTTGTGACGGAGGCATGTGCTCTGACTGGGCATTGAACCAGCGACCTTTCCATCTGCAGGGTGGCGCTCAGTCCACTGAGCCACACCAGCCAGGCCATTTGGGGTATTTTATTTCTTGATCTTATTATTATTTTGACTTAATTTATCTTTGTTGCTAGTAGATATAATGTAATTGGTTTTCTTACACCAACTTTACACCTAGCAACCTTCTAAACTCTTATTAATTCTGAGAAATGATCTGCAGAATCATTCAGACTTTTTTATGTACACAATTTCATCACCTGCAACTAACAAACTATTTTGTTTCTTCTTTTCCATTATGCATATTTTGCCTTTTCTTCTTTCTTCTTTTTATTTTTTTAATTTTGTTTTTCAACCACAGTTTACCTTCACTATTATTTGTATTAGATTCCATTGTCTGCCTTTCACTGATGTCCTGCCCAAGTTAGGACGTCCCACCCGACGATGGATGGCTCGGATGCGGCGGACCACCGGTCTCATTCCCAGTGTCCTGGGGCTGGCTTCCCACGCTGGGTCTTTACTTTACACTGTGAGCATCTTGTGAATACACTTTATCAGGTTATGAAAGTTTCCTTCCATTCCGAGTTTGCAAAGGCTTTCATTGTGAGTGTTGACTTAGAATCAGATATATTTCTGAATTTACAGAAAGGATCCATTAAATAATAAATTCCATTCACCGGCATTCTAAAGTTAAAAGGAGCTCGAATTCCTTGGGTAAATTCAGGACTCACTCTTGACTCTTATAAATGTTCTGGAATAGTTTCTGTAGAACCGGAGTGACTTCTCTGAGTAGTTAGAACTCTGCTGTAGTCAGTGGGACCGCTGTTTTCTAGGAAGGACAGTTCTCTTACCTGCTAACTGAGGGTTGGCTTCAAAGCTAACCCATCTGCATCTAAATTCCAGCTTTGCCTCCACTAGCCGTGCCACCGCAGGCAAGTCACCTGATCTGTCACTTAGTGCACTCGTCACTGAGTAGGGATGAGTCCTAACACCACCTACTGGAAATGATGGAACACAAACGTCTCAAGCATTTAGAATCGTGCCCATACCATTGGGAGGGCCGTGCATTTCTATTATTATCACTGACTCGATTTTTCCAATAATTATAAAATCACTTGAGTTTTCTGCTTATTCTTTTTTAGTTGTTTTAATTACGATAAAATAAACAACATAAAATTTATCGTCCTAACCGTTTTCAAGTGTACAGTTCAATACCATGAAGTATATTCAAATGCTGCAGCGATCACCACTGTGCACCTCCAGAGCTCTTTCACCCTGAAAAACCGGAACTGTCTCCATCGGACCCTCACTCCCCACTCCGCCCAGCCCCTCGAAAACACTGCCCTGCTTCCTGTCTCTAAGAATTTGATTGCTCTAGGGACCTCGTGTAAGTAGAATCTTGCAGTATTTGTTTTGGGGTTTTTTTATGTGTATGGTGTGACTGGCTTATTTCATGTATTGCCATGTCTTCCAAGTTTGTCCATGTTGTAGTATGTCAGGATTTCCTTCCTTTTTAAGAATGAATAATATTGAATTGTATGTATATACCACATTTTGCTTATCCACTTTTTCATCGATGGACATTTGTGTCACTTTTTGACTATTATGAATAATGCTGCTATGAACAGGGTGTGCAAACATCTCTTTGAGACCTCACTTTCAATTCTTATATAGTTGGAAATAGAATTGCTCCATCATATGGTAATTTTTTAAATTTTTTTAAATCTTCATGTTTATTCATTTTTATAGAGAAAGGAAGGGGGAGAGAGATAGAGAGAACCATCAATGTGAGAAACATCGACCATTTCCCTCCTATACAGGCCCCAACCAGGGATCAAACCTGCAACTTAGGTATGTGCCCTGACTGGAAATCAAACTCGCAACCTTTTGTTGTATAAGACGATGTTCCAATCAACTGAGCCACCCGGCCAGGGCAATTTTTAATTTTTTTAAAGAACCACAATAGTACTCTGTTCTATAAGGGCCTTACATTCCTATTGACAGTGCCCAAGGATTACCATTTATCCACATCCTCATCAGCATTTCTTTCTTGTTTGTTTGGTTTTTATTTTGGGTTGTCAAATGATCTTTAATAGAAATATTTTCCTTTGCAGCTCTTAATTAGCCGGGCATTCCACTGCACCGGCTATTGTTGTGTGTGAGTCGTGAGGGTGGCGGCCATCGACACTGTAGCCCGCAGACTGGGCCGTCCTCAGGGTCCCTTCAATGGGTCCGGGGAGTTCTTTCCCTAAAGATCAGTGCCACATCTGTCAGGCAGCGTTGATGATGTAGTCAAAAGTGACATTTTCACTGTGCTTCTTGGGGTTCTTCTGGGTTTTTTGTTTGTCTGTTGTGCTTTGTTTTCTTTTTGTTTTTGTTTTGTTTTGTTTTGTTTTGTTTTTCTTCTTCATCAGATTTCTTGGTGGAAATCTGGGGGATTTGGCGATCAGGGCAGAGGCAGAAGATTCAACCTCAATCTGGGCCTGTCTGCTCTGCCTGGTAAGTTTTACTGTAATCCCCAGACCCTTCTAATCACCAGGTGCTCTGGCAATGTTCTTTTTTGGAGACAGACCCAGGGGACCAATCTTGGCGGCAGATGTGGCACCGGCCTGCCCACTGGTGCACCTCAGGTATATGAGTTTCATTTGGTTGGGGTCAAACTTGGGCAGCTGATGTCATATGAACTTGGATGCGGATGACCAAAAAAAGTTGTGCCTTAGCATCCTCCAAAAGCTGAAAGCCAAAAGCACCAACACTTTTTATTCTCTTTGTGATTGTATCCATCGTGATGCATGTGGAGTGGTATCTCCTTGTGGCTGATTTTCAATTCCTTAACGATTAGTGATGTTGAGCTAATTCATGTGTTTATAGGCTATTGGCGTATCTTCTTTGGAGAAATGTCTTTACAAGTTCTTTGCCCTTTGTTTAATCAGTTTTTGGTTTTTTTTTTTTGAGGCAGAGACGTTGTTTTTATCTTCTTGATTTAGGAGTTTTCTATATATTGTACAAAATTTTTTCTAGAACAATTTTAATGAGGTCCAATTTGTCTATTTTTTCTTTTATTGACTATGCCTTTGCTCTTATAAGTTTTCCCTTTACTCTGGAATCAGTTTGGATATATTGTATTTTTTCAAGAATGTGACCATTTTATCTGTTTCCAAAATTACAGATCCTTGTATTATTTTACTAATCTCTGCAGCATATGTGGTTATGGTTCCATTTTTCATTCCTAATTCTGCTTGTTTGTGCCTTCTCTTTTTTCTTAACCAGTCTTGCCAGAGGTTTTTTTAGTTATTAATCGTTATATACAGCATTTTAACTCTGCTGACATTGTCTTTCGTATGGTTGTTTTCTATCTCCTTAAGTTCTATTTTTCTATCCTTCTTTCCTACTTTCTTTAGAATTCTCTTCTGTTATTTTTCAAACTTAATATAAATGCTTAGCTCATTTATTTAGCCTTTCTTCTTCTCTATTACAAACACTTAGGGCTATATATTTTCTTCTACGTTCCACACATTCTTGTTGTATTCATAATAGTTCAGTTGTAAATATTTTCTGATTTTATTTTGATCTATTCTCTAACACATGAGTTTATACATTATTATTTATGGGTTATAAATAACATGTGTGGCACTAGGAATAATAGTGACAGAGAATACAACTCTGGACTTAATTCAATCTTCTGTGGCTACAGATTTGAAAGCAGATTAGTACATAATGAATTAACAGTCTGACAGAACTTATTTACATAATTAAGGCAAATCTAATGCAGGCAACCTTGTCTCATTATTAAGAATAATCTTTCTTTGAGATTATCGTGATGGAAGAATACTGCCATGAACAATTTCAAAAAAATGTTAAGTGTGCCAAAAACAAAAGTGGCCTGTCATGGGCATTTTTCCAGGTTGTCTCTGCTTTCATTGACTCTGAGTTATTTTATAACTCTGTAAGTTAAAGAAATTTGATAATGTTGCAAAATATTTTGTCCATAGAAATGCCAGTTAGTTAGGTCCAGTTGAATGCAATTGATTATTGACCCATCTTGCTTCTAAGTGAAATTCATTTCAGCATCACTTATCTGCCTCTGTGTGTGTGTGTGTGTGTGTGTGTGTGTGAGAGAGAGAGAGAGAGAGAGAGAGAGAGACATGGTTTTGGTCCTTGAAATAGTACGTGTGTGAATTGTGAGTCTTCAAGGTGGGCCCCTCCACTGGACATCTGCATCTGCTTCCATCGGGACACTGAGGCACTGCAATCTGTAAGCATTTTTTAAACTAAATTATTAGCTTAATGTTCAGACCATATGATAATGTGAATAAATGCAGCAAACCTATGTGAGTGCTGGTTTCACACGTGACTTCTCAGGTAACCTGTGTTTACTCTCTGCCTTTATCAGCAGATTAACTTGCCACATCCTCTGGAATGTGGGGCTTTTCTAACTCACACTTGCACAGAGCATGTCATGTCTGGGGATCCCAGACTGATGTCCTCCATTAGATGTTTCCTGGCTGGGCCTGAAGCTTTATGGCATGTGCCCAGTGCCATAAAAACTCAAGTCCACCAGGCTTTAGCAATGACTCCTGAGTGCAGGCTGCCTCCAGAGTCCTACTTACCTCTTCAGGTTCCAACGCATTTGGGGGTTTTGTCAATTTATTTTTTTTATTTCGTTTACCTCTGAGGATTCTAAACTTATTTTACCGAGAACTATCAAATGACGTCCCTATGAGATGTTTCTGAAACACGCGATAAAACCCTCCTCGCCTGTGTAACTGAGGAACTAGGCTCACCTCAGCACCGTTTCCCTGCGTCTCTTCCCTGAGCTGTGGGATGTCTCAGACCTTTTGAGTCAGAGGGCACCAGGGCTCAGCCCCACTCTTCGTCCGATGGAAGGGGAAACTGTGTCTCAAAGAGTCAGCGTGGGTCACCTCCAGCCGAGCCCAGGGCTCAGGTTGGGACCCAAGGCTTGTGTTTGTTCCGATCACTACAAACTGCCCACCCACATATGACATTCAGGAAATATTTCTTGGACAGATAAGCATTGGGCCCATTCAATCTCACAAACTCCTAAATAAACGTAAGTATTTTGTTCATTTTCTTTTCTTTTGTTTTGTTTTGGAAACTGGGCTATTAAGTTTTTTTCCTCTCTCTTTCTGAACTTGAACTCTAACAAGGAGGAGAGACCCACCTACTGGCTCTGAGGTAGGAGCCTGTGGAAGGAGGCCTCCCGAGGCCTCAGCTGGTCCTTCCACCTGTAAGACCTGGCTGGCATGCAGCGGAGACTAAGAGGACATGAGAGAAAAAGATGGGAAAAGATGAGCTAGATCAGCAGGTAACTTCTTCTAAACGACAACAGGGACCCATGGAGAGTTTCCAAGCAAGAGTGACCTTAGTGTCGTCATGCTTCAGAAAATGTTCCTCATTGCCATGAGTAATGGCCACTCAGAAGTGGCCAATGCTCTGCCACTGGTACAGAGAACAAGTACATGTGGATGTGATCTGCATTGCTTGAGTTGTTAGAAAAATTTACTTTCACATGCATTTTCCCAAGTAATTTTTACAGCTGCCCTTAAAGGCAGAGCTTGCAGAAGCTGACGCCTGCTCAGACTCTGACAGAAGGATGAAGCAAGCAGGGCCTAAGCCAAAGGCAAGGGGCGGCTGGGGCAGAGTTAGGAAGCATGCCCCACTGAATGGTGTGTCTATGCATAGAAAGTGCTTCCTTTTGCGTAAAGGGGGCTCAGTGAGGCCACATAGTCACAGCTTATGCTTGGTGGGGAGGAACTTAGAAAGACTTTCCGAAAGCAGCAAAGTGACCTCGTGTGCAGGAATTCTCTCGATACAATGGAGTGGAGGAGAGGTGGGCAAAATTTTCACTGTTACACCTCTTGATATGGATTTATATTTTTTGAGCCACATGAATGTATCCCTCAAATTTTCAAGTTAAGAAAAATTCATGTTAATAAACAAGTAAGAATAATCATTTAAAAGACTGTCACTCATCGACTGTTTTATCATGTGGAAGTATGGCTAGTTCTTACAATTGTCAAGAAAGGTCAAAAATTGAGATTTAGGATTTTTTTCACTTTTCCTAATTTAAGGAAATGTTTAACATGACAGGATTTAAACGCACAGAGAAGTGACAATAAGAGTATAAAATTCCCATGTACCCTTCAGCAAGTTCCCCCAAACATTAAGATCTTATCACATTTGCTTTATTTTTTTCTGAGTGTGTGATAGATACATACATACAGAGGTAGATACATAGACAGATGTTTTTCTAAACTGAGAAGTTGAAGACATAATGCCTCTCTCTCTGAAAATTTGCATATATATTTCCTAAATACATACATTCTCTTACATAACCACAGTGCAATGATCAAAACCAGGAAATTAGCATGATTTCACCAACTGTCCCAATAATGCCTTCTATCACAAAGGAAAGTCCTGGATCATGCTTTGCACTCAGTTTTCATGTCTGTTCAGCCTCCTTTAATTTAGAACAGTCACCCCATCTCCCTTGGCTTTCACAAGCTTGACAATTTTGAAGATTATAGGCCTGCAATAGACTGCATTGTCCAAAAATGGTCAAAATAATATTTTTAGTCCCACATGCTCTTCTACAACCTTCTTATTACTCTCCATTAAGAGGTGGGGTCTCATTCCCCTCCCACTGAACTTCAGTGGAACTGTGACTGCTCTGACCTACAGAGCAAGGTGCAAGGGATGCTATGTGATTTCTGAGGCCAGGTCATGACAAGGATGTAGATTTTGCCTGGTTCTCTATCTCTGTCTCTACAGCTTTTCCTCTCTATCTCTCCACTTGCTGTTGGAATCCAGCCACCATGCTGTGAGTAAGCCATGCCAGCCACAAGGAAAGATAAAACATGAGTGTTTCTGCCAACAGCCCCAGCCGAGATCCCAGCCGACAGCCAGCCAGCATCAACCACCAGGTAGCCAAGTGGTGAGCCTGCAGGTCTTCCCGGCCCTCAGACTTGGGGCCTCACAATGGACGCCCAGACTCGCTGGAGTAGAAGCCAGCCATCCCTTCTGTGCCATTTCTGAATTCCTGGCCCACAGAAGCCGCAAGCGTAGTAAGTGTTCTATACCAATAATTGTTGTTGTTATTTATTGCACAACCACAGTAACCAGAACAAAGCCTGTTTTATTTTATCAAATGTCCCTCCATTTGTACTTGTCCACTGTCAGATGTTTTTCAATATTTTTATTTTTTAATATTAGCTTAAATTCAAAATGTTAAAATATAGTATAGTCCAGGTGATGACTTTTTAGGTATAACCCTAAGAAACACAAACTGCAAAAGAAAAACTAAGTTAGACTTCATTACAATTAAAACCACTCTGTGAAAGACATTGTTAAGAGAATGAAGAGAGAAGCCATAGGCAAGGAGAAAATATTTGCAAAATATACATCTGATAAAGGGTTGTATCCAAAATATACAATGAACTCAAATCTCAACAATAGGAGAACAAACAATCCGATTTAAAAATGGGCAATAGATCTGAATATACACCCCTCACCAAAGAAAACATAGAGATGGGGAATAAGCACATGACAGGTTTCCATTTGCAAATTGCAAGTAGAACCAACAATGATCTACCTTTGGAATGGCTAATTAGACAGAATGAGGCACATTAGAAGAGCTAAAATCCAAATACCGACAACATCAAATGCTGAGGATGTGGAGCAAACAGGAACTCTCACTCATTGCTGGCGAGAATGTAAAATGGTGCAGCCAATTTAGAAGACAGTTTGGTGGTTTCTTACAAAACTAAACATACTCTTACCAGATGATCCAGCCATCATACTCCTAAGTACTTACTCATATGAGTTAAAAACTGTGTGAGCATAGCCCTGACTGGTGTGGCTCCATGGATTGGGTATCCTCCACAAACTGAAAGGTCACCAGTTCTATTCCCAGTCAGTGCACATGCCTGGGTTGTGGGCCAGGTCCCCAGTTTGGGGCATGAAAGAGGCAACCAATCAATGTTTCTCTCTCACATCCATATTTTTATCCCTCTCTTTCACCCTCCCTCCCCCCCTAAAAATAAATAAAAATAAGATCTTTTTTTAAAGAAAACCATGCACACACAAAAACCTGCACAGTGATATTTATAGCCACTTTATTCATAATTGCCAAAAACTAGAAGTAACCAAGATGAACTTCAATAGGTGAATAGGTAAACAAACTATGGTACATTCAGAAGATAGAATATTTAGCAATTTTAAAAAATGAGCAATCAAGACATAGAAGAACGTTAAATTCATATCATTGGGAAAGTAGTTAGTCTGAAAAGGCTACCTACTGTGTGTTTCCAACTACGTGACATTCTGGGAAAGGCAAAACTGTGAATGAAAGCAGTAAAAAGATGAGTGATGGCCAGGGATTTGAGGAAAAGGAGGGATGATGAGGTGGAGCACGGGATATTTACGGCAGTGAAACTAATCATTATAATACCGTTATGGGGGATCCTTTTTATTATACACTGTCCAAACCTATACAAAGTACAACAAATACAGAGAATGAACTCTAATGTGAACTATGGACTTCAGTTAACAATAATGTATCAACATTGATTCATAAATCATAACAAATGTACCACCCCAATGCAAGATGGAGGATACTGTTAAGAGGTGGTTAGTATAGGAATTCTTTATACTTTTATTCAATTTTCTGAGACATTGAAATTTTTCTTTAAAAAGTGTACTCATATAAAACCATCAAACAAGCAGTATGAGTCAAATATACCATCTCTGAAGATCCAACAGTTGGTAATCCTTGCGTAAAAGAAGAAAAGCAACAATTACTATACAAAAAAAGCCCCATTTCCAAAAAAGAGACAGATGTAATAAGTAGCCATTAACAACGACGGTAGTTAATAACTGAGTCAAAACTAGAACACTGGCCTCTGCTTCCAATGCCAAGTTTTTTTCAGCCCACCTTGCTGCAACATTAGGGTCCTCAGCTGAGCTAAGGAGAGGCTCCAATAAAACTTGCCTCTGAAAATCCCATTTGATATAGAAACAAGAAAAATAAAATACCCCATTATACCAAGAGAATTCTCTCAGAATAAACCTAACCAAGGAGGTAAAAGACCTGTACTCAGAAAGCTATACAATATTGAAAAAAGAAATTATGGAAGACACAAACAAATGGAAGCATGTACCATGCTCATGGATTGGAAGAATAACATCATCAAAATGTCCATACTACCCAAAGCGATTTATAGATTCAATGCAATCTCTATTAAAGAACCAATGGCATATTTCACAGATACAGAACAAACATTTCAGAAATTTATATGGAACCATAAACAACCCTGAATAGCTGCAGCAATTTTGAGAAAGAAGAACAAAGCAGGAGGGATCACAATACCTGATATCAAACTGTATTACAAGGCCACTGTAATCAAAAAAGCCTGGTACTGGCAGAAAAACAGGCACATGGACCAGTGGAATAGAACAGAGAGCCCAGAAATAAACCCAAGTCTCTACATCAACTAATATTTGACAAAGGGGGAAGAAGCATAAAATGAAGTAAAAATAGCCTCTTCAACAAATAGTGTTAGATCTGGACAGCTACATGCAAAAAAATGAAACTCAATCACCAACTTACACCATACACAAAAACAAATTCAAGG
Organism: Glossophaga mutica; assembly: GCA_039655065.1. Taxonomy (NCBI): domain Eukaryota; kingdom Metazoa; phylum Chordata; class Mammalia; order Chiroptera; family Phyllostomidae; genus Glossophaga; species Glossophaga mutica. The sequence goes on from CM077311.1 coordinate 62,239,994, forward strand.
TGAATAAAAGACTTAAATATAAGTCATGACACCATAAAAGTCCTAGAGAAAAACATCAGGAGGAAAATCTCAGATATTCCACACAGCAACATCTTCAATGATATGTTTCCTAAAGCAAGGGACATAAAGGAAAGAATAAACAAATGGGACCTCATCAAATTAAAAAGCTTCTGCATGGCTAAAGAAAACAGCATTAAAATGAAAAGAGAACCAGCTATATGGAAAAACATATTTGCCAATGATACCTCAGACAAGGGTTTAATCTCCAAAATGTATAAAAAACTCACACAACTCCACTCCAGGAAGACAAAAAAATCCTATTAAAAAATAGGCAAAAGACTCAAACAGACACTTCTCCAAGGGGGACATACAGAGGGTCCAGAGACATATGAAAAGATGCCCAACATCACTAAATACCAGAGAAATGCAAATTAAAACCACAATGAGATACCACTTCACTCTGGTCAGAATGGTCATCATAAACAAATCAACAAATAACAAATGTTGGAGAGGTTGTGGAGAAAAGGGCACCCTAGTGCACTGTTGGTGGGATTGCAGACTGGTGCAGCCACTGTGGAAAACAGTATGGAACTAAAAGTGCAACTGCCTTTTGACCCAGCAATTCCACTGCTGGGATTGTACCCTAAGAACCTTGAAACACCAATCCAAAAGAACCTATGTACCCCAATGTTCATATCAGCACGATTTACAATAGCCAAGTATTGGAAGCAACCTAGGTGCCCACCAGCAAATGAGTGGGTCAAAAATCTATGGTGCATTTACACTATGGAATGCTATGCAGCAGAGAGAAAGAAGGAGCTCCTACCCTTTGGGACAGCATGGATGGAACTGGAGAACATTATGCTAAGTAAAATAATCCAGGCAGTGAGGAACAAATACCATATGATCTCACCTTTAATTGGAACATAATCAATAAAAGAAAAAATCAAACAAAATATAACCAGAGTCATTGAAATTAAGAACAATCTAACAATAGCCAGAGGGGAGGGGGAGGGGACAGTGGGGAGAAGGCTTTTCAGGAACTACTATGAAGGACACATGGACGAAACCAAGGGGGAGGGTGGAAGCAAGCGGGGGAGGTGGGTTTGGCTGGAGTCAGGGGGAAGTGGTGGGGAGAAAATTCAGGTACGACTGTAATTGAACAACAATAAAGTAATTAAAAATAAATAAATAAATAAATAAATAAAAACTTGTCTCTGTTCCAAGCTGTGTGTTACTACAGGAGAAAGTCCATACAATAAAAGAATGATCATCACTTCCCAAAATGAGCTGGTACAAGTTCTGATGAAGCACCAAATGATCAAGCATGATCAAAAATGACTGCCCATGTCCCACATTCATGTGCAGATAATCCAGGTGAAAATGGGGAAGAAGACAGAACTTGCAACCTAGGGCCCCAGTGCCAGGGAAATAAAACCTAAAAACACCAAGACCCCACCCCCACATACAGCATCACAACCCACCTGGGGGAACCCAGCTGCCCTGCCTGGGGGAACACCTAAGGCTCCCCCCCTCACTAAGTAATAGCTGCCACCAGACCAAAAAACAACCAAAAAACAAAAATAGCTCAAGCAGGAGAACAGATCAAAGCCCCAGAGCTAATTCTTCTAAGCAATGAAGAGATAACCAACCTATCAGATGCACAGTTCAAAGCACTGGTCATCAAAATGCTCACAGAATTGGTTGATTTTGCTCACAAATTAGATGAAAAAATGCAGGCTACAAAACATGAAATGAAGGAAAATGCACAGGGAACCAATAGTGATGGGAGGAAAACTGGGACTCAAATCAATGGAGTGGACCAGAAGGAAGAAACTAACAACCAAACAGAAAAGAAGGAAGAAACAAGAACTCAAAAAAATGAGAGGCTTAGGAACTTCCAGGACATCTTTAAACATCCCAACATCCGAATTATAGGGGTCCCAGAAGGGGAAGAGGAAGAACAACAAGTGGAAAACTTATTGGAACAAATAATAAAGGAGAACTTCCCCAATCTGGCAAAGGAAATAGACTTCCGGGAAGTCCAGGAAGCTCAGAGAATCCTAAAGAAGTTGGACCCAAGGAGGAACACACCAAGGCACATCATCATTACATTAGCCAAGACTCAAATGAAGGAGAGAATTCTAGAAGCAGCAAGGGATAAGGGGACAGTCACCTACCAAGGAGTTCCCATCAGACTGTCAGCTGATTTCTCAAAAGAGATCTTACAGGCAAGAAGGGGCTGGAAAGAAATATTTGAAATCTTGAACAGGAGGGACCTACATCCAAAATTGCTATCCAGCAATTGCTATCCAGCAATATCCAGCAAAGCTGTCATTTAGAATGGATGGACAGATAAAGTGCTTCTCAGATAAGGTCAAGTTCAAGGAGTTCATCATCACCAAGCCTTATTATATGATATGTTAAAGGGACTTATCTCAGAAAAAGAAGATAAAAAATAGGACAGTAAAAAGGCAGCAAACTCACAGCTATTAAGAACCACACCTAAAACAAAAGCAAACTAAGCAAACAGCTAGAACAGGAACAGAACCACAGAAATGGAGATCATATAGAGGGTTAGCAACAGGAGAGTGGGAAGAGGAGAGAGGGGGGGAAAGGTACAGAGAATAAGTAGCATAGACGGTGGGTAGAAAATAGACAGGGGGAGGGCAAGAATAGTGTGGGAAATGTAGAAGCTAAAGAACTTATGACACATGGACATGAACTAAAGGGGGGGAATGAGGGTGGGAGGGGTGTGCAGGGTGGAGGGGAATGATGGGGGAGAAATGGGACAACTGTAATAGCATGATCAATAAAATAAATAAATAAATAAATAAGCCCTGGCTGGCGTAGCTCAGTGGATTGAGCGCAGGCTGCAAACCAAAGTGTCACAGGTTCGATTCCCAGTCAGGGCACATGCCTGGGTTGTGGGCCAGGTCCCCAGTGGGGGCCATGCAAGAGGCAACCACACATTGATGTTTCTCTCTCTTTCCCTATCCCTTCCCCTCTCTAAAAATAAATAAATAAAATCTTTTTTTTAAATAAATAAATAAATAATAAAATGATTTTAAAAAAAGAATGCCTGCCCATGCCAGCCCCAGCGGCTGCCCACATAATCCCACCCAGTGGAAGGCTGGTATGAGACACAGCTTGCAATGCCCTTGCAAACTGTTGTTTTACTTTCTACGCCTTTGCCTCAGAACCTTGATAACTCATAAAAATGAACCATGATCCCTACATCGTTTCAGAGTGTAGCTTTTGCTCTAGAATACGAGTTCTGAGTGTACGCATATATATTTAGCATCCCTTTTATCTGTGTTTGACCACATCACAATCTGCCTTTGGAAATTACTACAAATCCATAGAGAATAAAATATTAATGTTTTACATGTGGCCATGGCTTTGCATCTTAAAAAAAGATATGCATGTTTTTTTCCAGCATGATCCTCAAGTAAACACAGTGATACTGGTTACTATGCCCGTTTATGGGCGAGCAAACAGAAATTCAAAGTTATGTGATTTAGCCAAGTTCCCGCAGCAAATGTTGTAAGCCAGACTTATGGTTTGGTCTCCAAGACTCTACTCTTCATCGCATACCTCATTGTCTTTCTAATCAATTCATTAGCAAAGGACCTGTCTCAGGCAAAAATAAGGTGTTGCAAAGGGAGGAATGTGGGGAAGAGCAATGGCCCCAAACTTTCTGCCCCTGGAGCCAGGGGGCAGTTCTGAATCCTTCGGAAGCCTTGCAGCAGCAAAGTGTTGCAAGCCCAGCTGCCGCTGAGAGTTTGTGGGAAATGCGGAGTCTCGGGTCCCAGGCTATTGAATCAGAACCTGCATTTCGGAAGGTCTGGAATCCAGAGGTGCCTTGAAGTCTGAGAAGCTCTGGGACAGACACTCAACCCTTTGGGGTGGGACAAGTTCTCCAGTCAGACCTGCCCCCCTCATCGAGTGAACATCGGAAACTGAGAGGCGGGTTGAGCCAGACAGCCCGTGCGGTGGGTCCAGTCAGCTGGGTGCGCCGGTTTGAAAAGGGTCGTCTGGTGCCTGGAATTAAACAGATACGCTGGGCGGGTGCGGCTTGGCGTGCAAAGACGGCTCAACAGGGCCGCTCTAGGGGACACAGTGGAGTGTGGTGATGCTTTTGAATGGCAGCCCTGGGGCGAGGCGGGCGCCCACCTCAGAACAAAAGGCAGGCACTAAACAGGCAAGGATTGCTTCCTAAGTTTGTCCGCAAAACACTAGGCACAGGCCGCTCTGCGCCATCAGATGGCGGGTGGAAGGTCTCCAGCACGTGCCCCATCAGGCCGGTGGGGCGGCTGATGCCCAGCCGCGGCGCCTGGGCTGGGACCCCGACGTCGCCCTTCTGATCCAGCAACCCCAGGCCCCGGCGTCCCAGCGCCAGGCGGCAAGCGGGAAGGACCGGCGCCCCCGCTGCGCTGCGGCCGTGCCTTTCTAGCGCAAGGAAAGGTGCGGACTGCACCCGCATCTGCTCAAGGAGGGGAGGTCGGCAGGGAAGTAGAGTAAAGCAGTGTCTTCCGAGCGAGCCTTACGTCCAAGTCTCGGACGGCGGGGAAGGGCGTCAGAAGTCCTACCCAGACGAGCGTTTGTTTAAATGTACGGCCATAATGCCATGTGTACAGCCCTTCAAACCAGCGCTTAACGGATACTGGTATCTAGAATCCGGTCAAAATAAATATTTACGTTTCTAAAAGTGGGTCTAATAACGTAAACTCTTAAGTAAATTATAGTACGAAGGGAAATCCGGAACCGGCAGGAAAAGGCCCAAGGTCGGAGACCAGGGAGTTGGGCAAACAGGACAGTTAGGCGCCCCGGGAGGGCGTGCGAGAAACGCCAGCTTCTCTCCTTCTCCAGCCTGGAAAGGTGGGAGAGGGCCCCGCCTCAGGGCTCCGAGCCTCCCCTCAGAGGGAGGGCGCCCCGGGGGCCGAGTCTGGGCTCCCCAGCCCCCGCCCCGGCGCCGGCGGCCCAGCGCCGTCAACAGCGCGAGGTGTCGGGTTGCGGCTGGTGTTTGGGCCGTAGCGGGCGGCGCTGGAGTGACAGCGACCGCCCGGGGCCGAAGGAAAACACCACACACACACGCACACACACACACCCCACACCCCCCACACCCCCCCCCCCGGCAGCGCGGCGCGGGGCCCCGGACCCCAGCCTGGCGGACCGGGTGTCGGAAGGGCAGCGGGACGCAGGAAGAGCGGACTCCAGCGTCTCGCCGACCCAAGACCCGCTCCCGTGACGTGGCTAAGACCGCAAAGCTCTTCCTGAATTTCTTTCTTCTCGCTCCTGACAGCGTCCTCATGGTTCGCTGTGTCGCGCGGGCTTCGCCACCAGGACCTCAGGGCGCGAACCCGGCCGCGCGCTTTCCCGCGGTGTCCAGAGACCGCGGGTCCTGCGGGAGCCGGGCCGCGGTGGGGGAGGGGCGGGCCGGCACGGGCTGCGGCGGGGGCTCTGTTCCGGCTCCAGGAGTCACCGCTCCTCTCTCCCCGTGTCGGGAGAAGCTAATGAATGGAAACCCGGGGGGTTTTCATCAGGGGTTGAAAAGTGGTGTCTTGCGGCGATTAGAACTCAGCCTCTGGAGCTCTGACTCACAAAGAACCCGCCCGCCGCGACGCGGAGGGCGCCGCACCGAGGTGCGGCCGGGACCCGAGAGTTCGCGTCCGCGCCGGCGCCGACTGCGCCGGCTGAGCGCGGGCCCTGCCGTTAGCAGGGGCTAGGAGCAAGTTTCTCTGAGACCTAGAAAGTGAACAGGTTCTTTTTCTACAGAGTATTTGTGCGTGTTTCAATGCATATTCCTAAATATATACTTAAAGGTGTGGCTATTCTATTTAAAAAGTAATAAAAGAAACATAACATGTGGAAACGCAAAATACAGGTAAAGTTTATACAAATATTTTGTCTCTTTTCATATTAAAAATGAAACCATCCAGCAACTGCCGCCTCGCCATCAAGCCCACCTTCTACACGTCCTGACTCCTTGTGCCTCTCTGATTTTGCCCCAGGATTCTTCCCCAGAAAGACATCTATGACTAAGGGGCTCCCTCCCTGGGAGCTCCCGCTGGGTTTCCCTGGGGGAGGGGAAATTGACGTGGGGGTCTCTACGTCAGCGCTCCACTGGCTCAGAGGCTGGACTCCAGGCAGGCGGCTGGCCTCCCTAACTACAAACGCACCTGATTTGGGGTTGGGGCTTATTCAACCAATGCAAAGGGGATGCTTAACATATCATCAGTGGGCTGATTTCAAAAAATGGAGGTACTGTTTCAAGCTAAGCCTTCATACCTTCATTACAGTCAAATTAAATAGAAATTATTCCTCTTCCGCGGAATCAAAGCGAGGCTTAGACCCCTGGCTGGTGTGGCTCAGTGAACTGAGTGCCAGTCTGCGGACCAAAGGGTCGCTGGTTGGATTCCCGGTCAGGGCACATGCCTGGGTTTTGGGCCAGGTCCCTAGTTGGGGCCTTACAAAAAGCAACCATACATTGATACTTCCCTCTCTCTCTCTCTCTCTCCCCCCCATCCCTCCCTCCCTCTTTCTCTCTCCCTCCCTCCCTTCTCCTCTCTCTAAAGAAAATTAATAAATAAAATATTTTTTTAAAGAATTAAAGTGGCACTTAGAAAATCTCTACTAAGAAAGAGTGTGATGTCCACAGTTCGCTAGGGTAGTTCACTTTATTGTGCGCGCACAGCAGGAAACAGCACAACTCTATCCTGCCACCCCCTTCCTTGCACAAGAAACTAGTGAGGGTCTCCCCAATCCTGCCTTAGATCATTTCTATCATTTTTAAATTGGGTTGTGGGTTATAAAATATGGCAAATATACCAAAAATGTATATAAAATGTATGTGCAAAACCTAATGAACTGTTCTAAAACAAACACTAGGGTAGTAGCCACCCAGGTCAGGACTCTCTCCAAAGCTCGGACCAGTCCCCTCTGGCCTGTCCCCTCCCCTAGTGGTAACCTCCGCCCTGACTTCCATGGTGGCCATTTCTCTGCCTTCTTTACATACTTGTATTACCTAAGGATGCATCCCTACACAATATGCTATAGTTCAAGTTGGCCTGTTTCAAAAACTTTATACAGAGAAATTCGCTTAGTCAGTGTTCTGTTGTCTGGCTTCTTTGGCCAACATATGTCTTTAAAATTCTTTGCTGTTGTGTCTATCTGCGGTTTATTTATTTTCTGTGTTGCATGTCACAGTTATTTTTTTACTTATTATTCCTTACCTACAGTATTCTGTACATATTCTTCTGTGCCATTCCACACTGGGGCAGTAGCACAATTTGTTTTACTGTTGGTGGACCCCTGCCTCGTTTCCACCTGGGGGCTCTTGTACATGGGGGCTCTTGCACATGGGGCCTCTATGAATCCTTGGCGCACTGTCCTCTATTGCACATGCATGCACAACTGCAGGGGCTTTGTTCTCGAAAGAGGGATTTTGGTTCTAGAATAACTGGGCCTCCAGCTTACTAGATACAGTATTACCACGCAGATTTCCAATGTTTACTCCCACCAGCAATGCACATGCCTAGTCAGGCTTTTCAACTTCAACCAAGCTAGCCTGTTGAGAATGGATCACCTTTTCTTCTGCTTATGGATCGTTTAGATTAGATTACTTCTTTGTGAAAAGAAAGTCCTTTGCTCATTTTTTTTCTCTTCTAGTGATTAACTTGGAAGGATGCGTTCTATGCTCCGGATTCCAGCCCTTTGCTGTGACGTGCTAAGAATGCCTCCCACTCTGGCTTGCTGTTTCACTGTATGAACATCTACCTGGCTTTTGAGTTTGCCAGTTTTTCTCTTTGTAAATTGCGCCTATTGTAAGAAACTCCTCCCTGCCCCCCAAATAAATATTCTTCTATGTCATTTTCTTTTTTTATACGTGTTCACATTTTGTTTTTCACATCTAGGGATAGCAGTGAGGTTTTGAGTCAGTGCCTTACCACTCTAGCTGCCCAGGCCCTGGCCAGGTGGCTCAGTTGGTTAGAGAGTTGTCCCTTAGACCAACGAGGTTGCAGGCCATCCCACATGAGGTCACACACTGGAAGCAACTGATTTATTTTCCTCTCACATCGATGTTTCTGTTTCTCTCTCTCTTTACCCCCCCTTTCCTCTCTCTCTAAAATCAATAAACATATTCTCGGGTAAGGATTTAAATAAAAAGAATCAACCAATGAATGCATAAATAAGTGGAACAAGTTGACATTTCTCTCTCTCCCCTTCCTCTCTCTGTAAACAATCAATTAAAAATAAATAAAAACATAAACAAATCAACAACAAGTGTTGGGGAGGATGTGGAGAAAAGGGAATCCTAGTGCACTGTTGATGGGAATGCAGACTTGTGTAGCCACTGTGGAAAACAGTATGGAATTTCCTCAGAAAACTAAAACCGCAACTGCCTTTTGACTCAGCAATGCCACTGCTAGGATTATATCCTAAGAACCCTGAAACACCAATCCAAAAGAACCTATGCACCCCAGTGTTCATAGAAGCACAATTTACAATGGCCAAATGCTGGAAGCAACCTAAGTGCCCATCAGTAAATGAGTGGATCAAAAAACTATGGTACATTTACATAATAGAATTCTACGCAGCAGAGAGAAAAAAGGAGCTCCTGCCCTTTGGGACAGCATGGATGGAACTGGAGAGCATTATGCTAAGTGAAATAAGCCAGGTGGTGAGGGACAAATACCATATGATCTCACCTATAACTGGAACATAATCAACAAAAGAAAAAAGCAAGCAAAATATAACCAGAGTCATTGAAATTAAGAACAATCTGACAGTAACCAGAGGGGAGGTGGGAAGGGATAATGGGGAGAAGCGTTTTCAGGAACAACTATAAAGAACACATGGACAAAACCAAAGGGGAGGGTGGAAGCAAGGGAGGGAGGTGGGTTTGGCTGGGTGTGGGGGAGTGGTGGGGGTTAAATGCAGACAACTGTAATTGAACAACAATTAAATAATTTAAAAATAAAAATAAGAATGAAAAATAAATAAACAAACCTCTACCTGTCAGGTGTTCTATGCCACTCAAGGCAAATACTGTCAGGATTCTGGTTGTCTCCACTAAAACCACACTGGCCCCACGTAGCCCAGGTGGGGAAGGCCCAGGCCAACTCATTTTCCAAAATGCTCCAGGGTAGCCAAGCCCAACTCTGCTCTCAACACCAAAGGACGCAGACCAAGGAGCACAGCCTCTCCTTGGCCTCATTGTCCCCAGGACACTTAGAAAATGGCATGGAGGATGTCACCTCTCCCTCTCACCTGCTCCCCCACCCCCACTCCTCCTGAGGTGGAAGAGAGAGGGGAAGCGTCACCCCACCACTACCCCCACCCGCCCCTGGCTGCAGGGTGCGCTGGACCAGACATGCAGTGACCGCCCCTCCTGTCTCCAGCAGCCATTTCTAGGGCTAGGCAGTCTTTGGGGACCAAGAGCCAGCGTCACCCAGAGAAACCCATCGTCCATCATCACTGCCTTCGTGCCTGTGCTTCACCCCACAGGATCCTCTCCTCTTGAAACAGAGGTCTCCCAGGAATCCAGCGAGAGGGGGAGCGCCTGAGGAGCCCCTAGAGAAAGAGCGCGCCTTGGGACAAGCCCCCTCCACTGGGGACGCGGTGGTGCGCAGGCCACGCAACAGGGGAATCTCCCAGTGATTTCCATCTTTCTGGAAGGTTCTGAATCCTTACTGGAAAAACTAATGCCTTTTTCCTCTCCAGCCTCACCTCACCACAACAAACGTTATACCAAAGAATCATCTGAGAGTCCCAGAAAGGATCTATTACAGTAATGTTTATAGTACTGTTACAAAAAGGGAAAATTTGGAAAGACCTAAGTATTTCACAAAAGAAAACTAGCTATAAAAATCCTATCTACCCATAGGATAAAATATTATACAGTCACTCAAATCCTTATACAGCAATGTTGGATGACATGAGACATTTTTTCATAATATAACATTAAGAAAAGAGGTTAAACCTGGCTGGTGTGGCTCAGTAGACTGAGTGCCCGCCTCTGAACCAAAGGTTTGCTGGTTCAATGCCCAGTCAGGACACACACCTGGGTTGCAGGCCAGGTCCCCAGTAGGGGGCCCAGGAGAGACCACTACACGTTGTTTCTCTCCCTCACTTCCGCTCTGTCTAAAAAATAAAATAAATAAAATCTCTTTTTAAAAAAGAAAAGAGGAGGTTAGAAACTGCATATCCAATCTCTATGTCTTAAAAAAATTAATTATACATTTATGCAAAAATAAGAGTAAATGGATATCAAAATGTATTTTCTTAGTAACGGGATTAGGAGATGTGTGTGTGTGTGTGTGTGTGTGTGTGTGTCTTCCTTTATTTTCCTTTGTTTCCAATGATTGTGTGCTCCTTAAGAATCTAGTTAATTTGGAAGAAAGGAAGGGGAGAGAGAGACATTTTTCCAAAATTGCTGTGACTTGCCGGGGTGAGGATGGCTCTGTCATCAAAGCTAGTTTCCATGTAATCAACTCAGAGGCCAAGTCTACAACCCTAGAAAACCAAGTGGAGGCAACTCCTGGAGTAATTCAAGCAGCACAGTAAAACAAACAAAAAACTGCTGCTTCCAGTTTTGAGAACACAGGAACTTCTTTTTTAATCCCAATTGTTCTCATATCAACCCCATATTCGATGGTGCGTCCCAGAGGTCAAAATGAAGGAAAAAATAAATATACTTCTGATTCCAGGTGTTTTGTTTTTTCTGCTCATCGTCCAACTGAACACACCTGCTCCTGGGAAATCAAAGCCAACCCATTTTCACTGCCCTTGGGGGTTGTTTGGCACCCCTGCTCTCTCCCAGGGAAACCGCCAATCAGTGCTGCTGAACTGGAAAGCAGAAATCCCCCCTCCCTCCCAGGGCCCCTCTCTCCCTGGCCTCCCTCACCACAGCTGGCCCCTCACGAAGACACATACGTCTGAGTCAGCAGGCTCATCTCCCAGGGCTCCGCCAGCAGAGGTGGCTGTCACCCCACACTCTGCCCAATTGTCCTGCCAAAGTCACCACTAATTCTGTGTTGAGGTCGGAGACGACCTACCAGCAGCACTTTTCACAGTTTTTGGTCCCTTCTGCTTTGCCACTTTTTTCCCTGGGTTTCCAAGCCATTGCCCACACTGGGTCTCTGTTTTTCCTCTCTGAAGCCTCCTTTATGGTTCTTTCTCTTCCTCCAAACTTTTTTCACCTAACATTTTTATTTTAAAGATTTTCAAATTTACAGAAAAATTGAAAGAACAGTACAGTGAATACTCCACATATCCTTCATCAAATTATTCAACTAACCATTCACCAGCTGTTACCATTTTGCCACATTTGCTCTCTCTCCATATGGATTTTATTGAAAGTTCTATCCTTCATGACTTTTCATCCCAAACACTCCCAACAAAACCACTTGGCTCTGAGCACATCTAAGAATATTAATGTTATTTGTATGGTATCATCTAATACCTATTCAAATCTATGTTTCCCCAATTGTTCCACAAATAAATGTCTTTGTATCTTTTTTTTTATCCAGTACTCAATCCAAGTTTGTGAGATGTATTTAGTGGCAATGCCTCTTTGGTTTCTTCTAGTGTAGAACAGCCCAGCACAGTTTTTTAAAATGACGCTGACTTTCTGAGCAACATTCAGACCATTTGGTTTGTGAATGTTTTCTGTTCTGAATTCCTGACCTCTTAACCTTTGGGCCAGCAAAGAATTTGATTTTGGACTTCTTTCCTTCTCCATTCACACCCATGCTCTGGTGATCTCACCCAGGAGTGTGGCTTTAAATAGCGTATTTAAATAGAGTTTTCAAATGCATTTGCTCAGCCTAGCCTTGTCTCCTAAGTTCTGGACTCGTACTGCAGACTGGAGGTCTCGTAGATGCCACATATTCTGTAACTGAACTCCTGGCTACTCCATAAACCTCCATAAAACTTCCTCTGCCTGCAGACTTCCCTTTTTAGTTGATGGTAACTCCAAATTTCCATTTGTCCAAGCAAAAAAGAACCCCCCAAAACAAAAAACTTAGAATCATTCTTGACTCCTCACTCACTGTATGTTACACTCCACATCCAATACCTGGACATCCTGTTTGCTTAATCTTCAGATTATGTTCAGAATCTGACCCCTTGTCACCACCTCCTTTGCTTCCACCCTGGACCCACTGTCATCATTTGTTGTCCAGGTTATTGTAACAACCTCCTGACAACTCCCCTCCTTCCTATCTCTTCTCTGCTGCAACCTGAACACAGAGACCACAAGGTTCTTCCAAGCTCAGGTCACAGTCACTGCTCTTCCACTCAAAAGCTTCCAGTGCTCTCAATGTCACTCCAGAGTAAAAGCTAGAGTCCACCTCTCACCCACCAAGGCCCCCTTACCTCTCCGATGTCATCTCCCGCTGTTCTTCCTCCCCTCCCCTTACTCACTCTGCTGCATCTATTCTTACTTAACACACTGATTCTCAAATATGCCAAGTAGGATCTTGTCCCAGGGCCTTTGCATAGCTGTTCACTCTCCCTCAGGATCGGAATGACTCCCTCCCTCCAGCCCTCCCTCCCCTTGGGTCATTGCTCAAGTGCCCTCTTCTCAAAGAGGCCTATTCTAACCATGCTTAAAATTGCAGTTGGCCACCTATGCGTGCGCCTATGTGCACACAAGCACACTTCTGATCCCCCAAACTTGTTTGTTTTCTTAACATCTATTTGTTTTCCTCATAGCAAATATCATCTTCTAACATGTTATACAATTTATCTAGGTGGTACATGGAGTGTTTACTCTCTCCACCCTCACCTGAGTGCAGGAAACAAGGCGACCAGAGAGGACCTGAGGAAAGACCTGAAGGAGCCACGAAGGCCTCTGGACAAGGAAGACAGTGATGTGGGTAACGACCCGTATAGGTGCATAAGGAGAGCCCATGGAAGGCACAGGGCGTGGTCATCACGAGTCAGTATCGGCTGTTACCGATATCCAGTCTACCCCTTCATTCAAAGTGGAGAAGTAAAGCTGAGGGTTCTAATGGTTTATTATTAAATCATGGATACTTATGAAAGGCTACCTGGCAGCGACACTGGGTGAGGGGGTAAATATCAAAGACTGGTACCTCACAGACACCTAATCAGGCCTAGTGGATCCAGTGTGGATCCAGTGAGGATCCAGGCTCTCCCAGGCTGAGCGGAAGCCCTGCTCCCTGGCTCCCAGCCGTGTGCTCCCCTGGGTTTGTCTGTAAAACTCAGGGAGGTGTTTGATAAAAATAATGTCTAAAGTTTGGTAAATCAATGGTCAGACATTGGATGTTGATGCAGCCACCCTCCTGGGAATTAGACAGAAAATAGCAATACCATCAGGACTGTCAACTTCGCCCGCCCTCTGCACTAACTTGGGTTGACACTCTCTGTCTTTTATAACAAGCACAGTTTTGACACCTCCCTTCCTGTCTCAGTTTCCAGACCCCCAGAGAGATCAAAAGGAAATGCAAAGGAAAACTTTAAAGATTTGGGTATGTAATAGTTGTCCAGCCTGATCCGAGTCAAACGCTCTATATCCTTTTCTTACAATCCCCTATTCTCCAATCTTTCCAGGTTTCCAGGACTTGAGAAAGGAGGATGTATTACCAGCTTCTCTGGGTACGAATTTGTTTCCCACCCACACTCCAGTCTACCCCTAACAAGCCCAGGGCCCTAGGGCTACAGATGAGCTCAGCTCTGCTCCAAGCCTCTGGCACCCAGGCCCTCCCTGGAGGGAAACCCAATGACAGCAGAGGCCAGAGGGGCCCTGCTAAAGAAGCTGGATGAAGGGCTCATTGGCACAGCGGGAGCCTTCTGGGCATATTCGCTTGTGTAAAGTGGACTTGCTCAAAACAGGAGACCTTCCCTAGGTTGGCGTTTAAATGAGCTGTCCTATTCTCTAATGCATCAGCCCAGCGTCAGTCTGTCTGGGAAGAGGTGGAAAGGAAAAAATGCACTTGGTTATCAGTATAATTTATCTACGTGGCACCAAATATCAACATGCCGGCTGTGCCTGCGTGCTCTGTCTTTATCGAGGCGGCTGTCCCTCTGCAGCAACACGCATATGGAGTGTGCCCACTGGGGAGAGGGTAATGGACTGGCTCCTGAGGCTCCCCAGGCCCTGGCTCTCCACCAGCACACGAGCCCACAGGCCCTTTCCCATGGGTTTTTAGGGAAGATCCCCAAGTTCCCTGGGGGAGAGACCTCAAAAGAGTTTCCACTTTCTTTAGTGTCTAACCAGGGTTAATAATCATGGAAACCTGTAATTATATTACACACTAAATTGCTTATATGCAAGCCCCCCTCCCCAGGAATGGTGGCCCCACTAAGGGCTGTGGACATGGGTATAGCCTCAGAGGAGACAGACTATGAATTCCTCAGGACTCATAACTTTGCATAAAGGCAGAGGATCCTGAAGGACGGTGAGATACCCCATTCACACTTTCATCCAGGTGGCCTGGGAATCTGGGAGGGATGGTATTTAACTAACAAGCTCACTTTACAATTATTTCCTTCTCTTCTAGTCCTCACCCACCACACCTTAGATTGTTTCTCATTTCCCTAAAGAAAGTGTTTAATTTGTCTTCTAAAAGTTAAAGTCATATAACACAATTCATTTATATGTATTATATAAAATTTTTTAATTAAAAGAGCAATTTCAGAAGCCTAGTGTGGCTGTAGCAAGCAACAGAAGGACCTGGATGGTGAGTTCTGGGACAATCGGTTGGCAACTTACAACTATGTTAAAGAAATAAAGAGGATTTTGATGTTAAGTGTCCCCCCCCACACAGTGGACACCCCCCACGCATGTTAAGAGGTGGTTCCATATTTTGCCCGTGTTCACTGGGGTGCTGACATCTTTTACCTTTGCAGGAAATAACACTATAATAGTACATCTTTTATAGCAACTTGCAGCTTGGTGACCTCTTAAGGGAGGTGCAGCTCAGAACCCTGGACTCCTCTCCAAAGCACCCAGCGCCAGACCTGTCACGCCGGACACTAGGCAAATGGCTATAAACACGTTACTGGACCCCTGTGCCTCAACATCCGATCCCTGAAATTGAGATAAGGACATCTGTCCAACTTATCTCAAAAGGACATCAATGAGATCATTGATACCCAAGCTGAGAGGACACCAGATACTAGAAACAGCCCAGAGAGGGTCTGTTTGACCCTCAAGGTCAGGCAGGGTGCGTGAAACTCCTCTGCGGGGCCCTAGGGATGCAGGGATGGCTTTGGGTATATCCTGAGGACTGCCCATTCATTAAAGAGGAGCTGCGCGGTTGCAGAGCAGGGCACGGAGCTGCAGTGAGCGCGCAGGGCTGGGAAGCTTTCGTTGCTCCTCGGCCGCCCGGCCTCACATCACCGGAACGGGGATCCGGGAACCACGACCGAAACCCGCCATCCGGGAAGACTCCGGAGGGCGCCCCCACCGCCCCCCGCCACACACACACACACACACACACACACACACACACACACACACACACACACACACACACAGCGGCTGGGGCTCAGAGTTTATTTGTCCAGGGCTTGGGGCGCGCTCGCGCAGCCCAGCCGCGGGGCGCTATCAGCCGGCGGGCGGTGGGCACTGGAATGTTAATTGAGTGGAGTGGGGCGCCACACAGATAAGCTTCGAGGAGCAGCGCCCCGGCCACCCCGCCCGCGGCCCAGACAGAACAGCCCCACTGCCTCCCCGCCTCCCCAGCCCCGAGGACCGTCGTCTTCACTTTGGACGCGCTGCGGGCGCGTGAGCGGGAGGCGCCCGGTGGGGACCCCGCGCCCGAGTCAGGCTGGAGAACTGACCTGTCTCGGCGGAGGGAAGGCGGGAAAGGGGGTTGTGAGGCGATGGCAGGAGATATGGAAACGCCGGCTGATTTTCAAACAATAAAAGACATCCCCGAGCCTGCTGCAGTCTCTTCACCCTCGCTCCTCCCGTGACCCCCGACATTGTCACGCTGATTTTTTATTATTATTATTTTTATTTTAATTGTTGTTCTTGTACAGTTTTCTGTCTTTTGCTCCCATCCCAGCCCACCGCCCCAGCCCTCTCCACCTCCCTCCCATTTCCACCCCCCTAGTTTTCGTCCCTGTGTCTTTTGTACTTGTTCCTCTAAACCCTTCCCCTTTTCCCCTGAAATTTCCTCCCGCTGATTTTCTGAACGGGACCGTGGGCAAACGGTTAAAGCGGTTTGGGAAGGGAAATTTTTAGATTCTTAACTCAAACCATACACTCAAATGCACTCCTAATAAATAAATGGAAACGAAACCATACAACTCCTAGAAGAAAATATGGGTGAATTCTTCTGTAACCTGGGTGTGGAGAAAGGTTTTCTCACTAGGACTCAAATCCAGAGGCAATAAAAGAAAGATTAATGCATGTGACAGCATTTAAAATTGCATGACAAAAAAAATCAGTATAAAAGAAATCAGACAACTGACAAATAGGAATAAAATATTTACAACAGCCAATATCGCTGACATATAGAAAACACTTAAAAATGATAGAAAATGGGAGAAAGATACTATTTGGGGTTTTTTTTGTTTTTTATATGTTTTATTGTTGCAAAACTATTAATCCTTTTTTTGTTTTGATTTGGTTTTTGGTTTTTTATTTACTTTTTAAAGATTTTATTTATTTCTAGAGAGAGGGGAAGGGAGGGAGGAAGAGAGGGACAGAAACATCGATATGTAATTGTCTTTCATGTGCCCTCACTGGGGACCTGGCCCACAACCCAGGCATGTGCCCTGACTGGGAATCGAACCAGCAACCCTCTGGATCTCAGCCTGCTCTCAATGCACTGAGCTATACCAGCCAGGGCTGGTTTTTTATTTTTATTGTTGACGCGACTGCAGATGTCCCCATTTCCCCCCCAGGGCCCCACCCCCCTTTCCTGTGGCCATCACCACACTGTCCTCTGTTATGAGTTATGCATATATGCTCGTTGACTAATCCCTTCACTTTCTTTCATCCAGTCCCCGCCTCCCCTCTGACAGCTGTCAGTGTGTTTCATGTGTCCATGCCTCTATTCCTATTCTGTTTGTCAGTTTATTTTATTCATTAAATTCCAACCACAAAAAAGCAAGAACGTATAGTATTTGTCTTTCTCTGACTGGTTTAATTCATTTAGCATATTAATCTCCAGGTCTATCCATGCTGAAAAGATACAGTTTAAATGTACAAATATATGTTTTTGTATTTGCATGCATATTATACTTGTACATGTATAGGTACATACGTACACATATGTAATATATATAAAATATATGAAAATGTTTTATCCTACTTATAATTAGAAAAAAATCAAGTTGAAACAACAATGAGATACCATTTCTCACCTATGAGATTGGTGGAAATTTAAAGGTGCCACACACTCTGCTATACTGGGAGGCAGGTACTCTCCCACATTGCTAATGGAAAGCAAAACCTGCAAACAACTCTGGAGGGGAGCTGGACAATGCCTTAACAGATGGTAATGCAATTACCTTGGAACCACAATCCCACTTCCAGAAACATACTCTGAACATACGCTTCTAACAAGGCAAAAACATATGTCATTCATTATCGTATTATTATTTGTCATTGCAAGATACTAAGGAAATCTAAATACCCGTTCATAGGAGAGTGGTTGAAAAAGCTATGGTATATTCACCCAGGGAAGTATTAGGTAGCTGTACAAAAGGATAAAGAAGGTCTGTTTGAACCAACAGGGTGTGGATTTTAGGATACGTTGTTAAGTGAAACAAGAAAATTGTGGAAGGAGTGAGCTGGAAGCAGACCCTATTCTGAAGTTAGGGCCTGTGCTGGTGAGGGATCCTTAGCTGTGGGACTGCAGGTGTGCCTGCCTAGTGGCAGCAAAAAAAAAAAAAAAAAAAAGTGCTAGTGGTCAACCAGTCTCTTAAAGGTGATCATCAGATCCACATCACAGATTTTAATGATGAAAATATCATTGTAAGTAAAAAGTCCTCCTTCACCAAGGGGGTGAAATCAGACACAGTAATGCCAGTCTACCAGGTAAAGATGTGCTGGTGACATGCCACAGTGAAGGTTCCCCTGGCTTCTCCCATAGTGGACCAGGTACTCCTGAGTGTCGCAGAATGGTGCTACAAACCTGTGCATCCTGAGTGCCTTATACATAGGGTGAGCAAATGTTCTGTTTGGTCTGAAACAAAATGGTCATGGCTGACCTCCTGCCCAGTTAGTGTTTCTCCTCTTTTAAAAATACCCAGGCTTAGCCCTGGCTGGTGTGGCTCAGTGCATAACCTCTAAAAAAAAAATACCCAGGTTTAGATGGTAGATTATATGACCAGCTTTCACTTAGGTGATAGGCACTCAGAATTCTATCTACTGAGTTGAATGGAATAATTCAGAAAAGATTGAAGTAATTATTTCAGTAAATTCTTTAAATGTAGTGAATTTTTCTTAGAAACAAGATTGCTAAGAACCAAGTAAAGAAGTAGAAACATAATGAAAGATGATCAGCAAGCAACAGCTCTTACCTCAGACATATTAGTGTGTTCTAATGGAAAGGACAGTGTACTCAGCATAAGGAGACATTTGTGACCCAAAACAGTTTCCTTACCTTTTCTTCACCTTGGTTTCCTCATTGGTAAACTACAAATGATAACTGTTTAGCACACAGTTATTTGGAGACACAGTGAGGTAAGATGTGAATGTGCTTAAAATGAAAAGAGGAAACTATACAGAAAATAGTCCAGTTCTTTATGTCAAAGTGTTCCCAGTTATTTTTGAAATCTTCCTTTCACCTCTTGAGGGAATTGCAGTGGGAGCAGGGATGGCAGAGATGAAGGGAGAGGCTTCCTGTCTGTGACACGGGAGTGTGGGAGAAAAAGAACCAGCATCTGTCAGGAGAAAACCAGGGTTTTCCTCTGCAGCGTGGCAGCTGTATGGCTGTGTGGACCATAAACAATTTCTGTGTTATTTATCTGTAAAATACAGAAAATTAAGCTACAAGAAAAAAAATAGAGAAACCATTATTTAAAGAAAATTGTTTTGAAGAGAAAATAGAAAATTCAATGAGTTGTTTTGAAAGGATTTTCTTTAAAACTCTAGTAAGCACTCTGTAGACATAAGGTGATGAAAATCTGTGCCAAGTCATAAATAGTGAGAGATTCGCACTGCCCTGGGTTTGCATAGACATGAAATAGCTTATTTTGAGCAAAGGGCAGAGGAGTGAAGAGCACGTAGACATGCTGGCAGCTGTGACATCCTGTCCAAGTAGCAATCAGAAGCCTAATATCAACATACAACTCTTAGTAAATGTCACAGCTTTATAACAATAAGAACTAATACCCATATTTTCCTACCTTGTCATATGAGGAAGAAGGGAAAACAGGAAAATAGACATGCATTGGCTCATTTGTACAAAAGAAAAGGCACAGAAAAGAAAAGAATAAGAGAGGGAGTCTGTAGGAAGCAGGAAAGAAGGTTAATGGAAAGAACAAGAGCAGAAAGGATGAAGGTACAGTAGCAGCTTCTCTGGATTTATCTTTTTGCAAAATTTTTACTCTAGAATTATGTCAATATTTTACATACTCGAATCATAAACAAGTCATAACAATGTTTTATATAGGTGCCAGCAGGAGACCGTGGGAAAACAGAAAGTGCCATGGTGGAGTGACAGTCTGCTAGCCCCAGGTGGGCCAGGCACCTCTGGACCAGTCTCCAGCCAAACTAGGCATATTCCTTTATCCAACAAATCCCTACTAGAGACCTACTAGGTGCTGGTTACTAGCCTAGGCCCTTGGGACACAGCTGTGACAACAGACT
The DNA here is from genome assembly GCA_039655065.1 of Glossophaga mutica. Lineage (NCBI taxonomy): Eukaryota > Metazoa > Chordata > Mammalia > Chiroptera > Phyllostomidae > Glossophaga > Glossophaga mutica. Next base: position 62,259,795 of record CM077311.1, read on the forward strand.
CAGAGTCCTAGTCTAGTCTAATGGGACCCCGTGCTCAGGTTACAGCACATCAGAGAGGGTTGGTTTCCTGCAAGCCCTCAGGGCCCAAGCTGTGGGTGTGTATTGAATTTTAAAGGGGGAATCCTTAAGTTTTAGGAAAGTCTGAAAGCAGTGGGGAGGAGGGAGAACTTTTGTCAACCATGGATAGGAAGTTTCAAAAATATCATGCACAAATTCCATACAATTGTGCAAAGTATCACACTGGATGGGAGTAACTTAAAATCCGTCTCCTGTGCAAGGATGAGAAAAGATAAAAGGGCCGAGACCCCTCATTTCCTGGTACTTAGAGTGTGGTCAGAACTGGCCCACATAGGCCCTCAAAACACCATTTGTGGACCCAGTACTGGTGTAAGCGTTTCATTGTGTGACCTGAGTAGAGTGAGTCAGATCCACTCACTCCGGCAGGGCCGCTCCATCTCATTTTAAGAACAGAGATGACGACATCTCCACTAGTGAGCAAGAAATGAACACCACACACACACACACACACACACACACACACACACATACACCTGACACCACACAGTTGGGCCACTCAGCATCCTGCCTAGAAGAAACATAATGAAAGATGATCAGCAAACAACAACACTCATCTCAGGCATATTAGTATATTAGTGTGTTCTAATGGAAAGGACAGTGTACTGAACATAAGGAGACATATGTGTTCCAAAACAGGTTCCTTACCTTTTCTTTGTCTTGGTTTCCTCGTTGGTGAACTAGAAATCGTGACTTTTTCTGCTTGGATGGCTAGCCTAGCTGCTTCCTTGCTTCTGCAGACACTCAGGCTCATCAAGTTGGCAAGTCACTAGCGTATGCTTCGCCTGCAGGCAGGGCAGTCTCTAACGAGACAGGGCAGTCCCTAAAGCAGCTGCAGTGCCTTGGGAGGGGTGGAATTCTCTGGGGGGGGGGGCGGCATTCTCAGTGCGCCCCTGGGCTGGAAAGGAAGGAAAGTGGAGGTGGGGATGGGGATGGGGTGACACCAGGGGCTGGCCAGTTTGCCAGGACCTGCCAGCCGAGGTAGGTGACTCCAGGAGGGCCAGTCCTGCCCAGCGAAGAAAGCGCTGGGAGTAGAAACCCCAGCGCAGCATTGCCTGTCTGCACGGCCTCCCTTCCTGCAGGGTTGGCGGAGAGAGGAATTCAGTGCCCCTCTCCAGGTGAGCCCCTGGGTACCGGCATCTGAGCCGAGGCTGCCCGTTTCCTAGAAGATTCCTGTTTGCACCACTCAAGAGGGGTTAGAAAGCTTTTTCACATCCAAAATCTCATCTGCTCCTTTCAGCAAAGCAGCAAAGAAAGGCAAGGCCAGGGACACAAGAGCTGGATTTGAACTTAGGGTTCAAATCCTGGTGTCCTTCCTTCTATGACTTCATAGAACTCGACAGTCCGCTGCAAGAATCCCACCATAGAATGAGGTGCTGGTGTGTTCACAGCTTACTGTTTCTATCTGGGTACACCCACACCTATCTGGGCCCTAGCCTGGAAGGTGAGGGCTGAGCGGGGCTATGGGTGTGGAAGGGGTGAGCGCCTACTAGGGTCCTCTGCATGGAAATACCCTAAATTCGCTTTCAGTCTGTGGGGGGTGGTGGTTGTAAATAGCCTCTACCAGTCCTTTGCCGGCACCTCTGCCAGGAGGAGGATATGATTGGATTGTACTATCTTTCTAGGAAGTCTGGGGATGTTTTATGAGCATTAAAACATTTGATTAATTGATGTTTATTTTACATATTTATCCAGAGGAAATAATCCAAACTGTTAACAAAGATGAAGTCACAAAGGTGTTCCCTGATCCTTACAGTGTCAGAAAAAAATGGATATAAACTAAAAGTATAAACACAGTCTATTATGGTCTATCCATAATATGAGCTGTTACATTTTCATTCATTTTAAATATATCTTTAAAAACTCTAATAAAGTTCTGGGTGAGCTTATGATGTAAATTTAAAATTTACAGCTTCACATACATGCAAAATATAGAGAAGGACATGCACTAGAATGTCATCCCTGTATGGGTCATTTCTTTTAAACTTTTCCTTATTTTCATTTTTCCAAAGTGTACATGACTTTTATAATCAGAAAAAAAATTAAATGTAAGTGAACGTATGGGTCATTGTAAGATTTTGACATCTCTGAAGACAAAGCAATGTCTCCTTCTGAAAAAAGGAGGTGGGTACTGTCTTGGCAAAGCCGGACAGAGTCCGCAGCACCCTGACATTGATGAGCCAGAGCACCTCTGGAAGTCGCCCAACCTCTCTGATCCTGATTCCTTGCTGGGGGGAGGGGGGTGCTGGAAACATGGGGGTATAGCTTTGGTATAAAGATTAAATGATATGATGTATAAGCAATCATTACTTGGATAAACCATCCAATTTGCCAAACTTTTAGATGAATTTTTCCAAGAATTTTTTCAAGATTTGTTGCACCCACTAGCCTAGGCAGATGAGCTCGGTTTATCTGGATACCAGGGAATAATAATGCCCAGGCAGTCCTCGTAATAGGGCATTCACCTTAAAAGTTTTGTTTAGAAACATTTGATCTAAAATCCCCAAAAGAACTCTAGTGAGCTCTCATTTTGATTTTTAAATATTTTTAAACTCCTGCCCTGGCTGCTGTGGCTCAGTGGATTGAGTGCTGGCCTGCAAACCGAAAGGTTGCTGGTTCAATTCCCATTCAGGGCACATGCTTGGGCTGCAGGCCAGGTCCCCAGTAGAGAGTGTGTGAGAGGCAATGAATTGATGTATCTCTCGTACATCCATAGTTCTCTCCCTCTCTTTCCTCCTCCCTTCCCCTCTCTCTAAAAATAAATAGATAAAATCTTTAAAAAATAAAATACCTTTAAATTCCTTAGATTGTGCTGAGACTACTGACCCATTCACGTTGTCTTGACTGAATCATGTGGCATGAGAAATTACAGTAGTGGACACTTGTTTGTGGTTTCATACACTTTATCTCAATTAATTCTCACAATCATCCTCTGATGGGCACATTGTTATCTCCAGTGTTGATTCAGTTAAAGCTTAGAGAAATGAACACTTTTCGCAAAACCCACAACTCATGCAACCCAGAGCAAGGCTAGACTTGTTGACGCCACCTGGCTCTGATAACCATTCTACTACACTGCCTCCCTTCCTCAGAAGTTTTTTTATAAGGAGTTAATGCCCATCAAAACTCTTCGACCTTTGAAATGTGCTGAGTTCACATTTACACTCGTGCACGCGCAAGACAATCGACTTTAGAGGGGAATAAAGGTGGCTGGGGGCGGGGTTGGGGGAGAGAGAGAATTTAGGACTTGGGGGCAAGGTGAGCTCCTGTCTAGCACCTGCGCGCGGACGGGGCTTTTACCTTGCCTCCTCTCCACCCACTGAAGGAGCCTGCTAAGAGCCTGAGGGATCCCCCAGTACAGCTCCTTTGCTTTTTCTTTGCTCCGGGGTTGACACGTTCCACCTGTGAAGTGTCGGGTCCAAGCTCTAAGCGAAATATTTCCAACCTCCGTCCAGGTCAGGGCAGGTCAAGACTCGCTCCTCCGCGATCCAATCTCTGCTCCCTGGAAGGGGGCTTCTCTCCTGGCGGCCACAAAGACTCCTGCCGTGTACCTCCATCCTGCGGGTGCCCCGCGATCTCCACCTGAGTTCTTCTGCAACCGGAACGGAGAGTTAAGCTACTGCTAGGCCGGAAGGACCGGCTCCGGTTGCAAAGCAAGGGCTCCGTCCCCCATCCCCGCACATCCTATAGGAAAGTCCCCACGGACCTGGGGTTGACCTCGGCATTGGTACCGTATTCACTGAGATACTAGCTTTGCGCAGCACTATCTCTTCCGTTTTCCCCTAGCTTCTGAGAACAGTCGATACTAACCAAACCTTCCCAGAAAGTGGTTGGGAGCTGCAGTGGAATTAGAAGAGCGCGGGAGGAAAGTGTTTGGGGAGGAAGGTGCTGCTGGGTTAGCACGTGGTTTCTGCAGGAACCAATGAGAATCGGCAGTCTCCTCACTGAGCCCTAGTCACCCTTCCCAGAGGGTGGCCCAGAGGAAGGCGCGGTCCGGGACGCTAGGCGTCTGCCCCAGACCTTGGCTCTGCGGCGCTAGCAGCCACCAGACAGGAGGGTCAGGACGCTGCGCTCTGCGCAGACTGGGGACCCAGGACGCCCCAGCCCGGCTCCTTCCGCCTTCGGGATGCTGCAGAACCCCGCCACCTCCACCCCATTCTCGGTCAATGACATCCTGAGACTAGAGCGCGAGCAGATTGGCCTGGAGGCCTTGCAACTCCAAGGGACACGGAGGAGCCCGGAAAGCTCTCAGTATCTGCGACTGGTCCCAGAACCGCGAGAGTCGGAGGTTCCCAACACCGGTAGCTGTGACAGAGGCGACAGAAGGCAGGACGGGTCAGAGCCCCCTGGGGATGCCAATGAGCTGGTCACAGACATGGACGCCGAACGGGTGGGTGAGTACACGCTCAGGTCTTGACACTACAGGGAGATCATGAATAGGGATGGGTCACTACCAACTGGCACACGGGAGGACAGCATCGCCTGGTCTCCTCAGTTCTGAGGGCCGAGCCCTAATTTCCCTTCATCTGCAGGGTCCAAAAGGCAGGCTCCGAGTCCCCTCTGCCACCCCCTCCAACCCCCCAGTGTGCTTCACCTGCCCTAGGGAAAATAAGGTCCTGAATCTTAGGGGTATACTATTTACACAGCTTTTCCTCATATTCCCACAAACACATCATCCCACTCACAGCCACAGTCCCAGGAACTCCAGCTTCTCTTTCTTATATCAAAACCTGCTACACCACCTTAGCTGTGCTCCCCACTGCCCACCTTCTCTGTCACCCTGAGGCTCTCTGCCCTAACCCATCTGCCAAAGGCATAGCCATCAGAACAGCTGGACACTTGGGGAAAGGCAACTCCGATAGCCCTGGGGTCAGTCCCAGGCCAGCCCTCTCTGGGGCGTGCGAAGTGGCCTGGCCAACCAAGTCAATCCTTTGCCTGGTTACTCGTCTCAAAAGTAAGAGGTGTTGACCAAACCAGATGAGGTTTGAGTACCTGGGCAAGGATGTTCTGTGGTGTCTGGCAGTGAGCTCTCCAAGTCTGGGAGCACAGTAAGGGTAGCTTGGGTTTGAGCTGCTTGGAGAAGCCAGCGCTGTGGAGTCCCCGAGCAGTTTTGGCGCCTGGCCTCTGAAGGCCCAACCAGTGCTGGGGCAGCAAGGCCCCGTCCCTGTGTCTAGCAGCAGAAAGGGAAGGGGCCGGTGGGGAGTTGTGTCGTATTGGCTCCAGCACCGGGGAGGCTTGTGCTGGAGAGGCTCGACCTTCCAAGGGATGAGAGAGCCACTCTTCCTCTTGACCAACATCTATGCCTGGGTCCATGGCTTCCATGCGGGTCCACAGCCACCTGAGAGGCAACTGGCAGGTCGGGCCTCCTCTGCCAGACAGTGCCATGGCCCCTCCATTCAAGGCACAAACTGACCAAATAAAGAGACTATTTCAAAATTATTCACCGACTTGCAGGCTTATTATTCACCGACTCCAGAGCATGGAGAACATTAAACTTCACTCTGTTGAAAAAAGAAGCCTGTGGGTTTTCTGCAGCGGATCCTAAACACTGAATTCCCTTACGCTGCTCAGGCAACTGGGCTTCACTGCGTCTCTGGAGAGAAAGGGTCAAAGTCCTCGGACCCCGGCGGTCCCCTCACAGCAGAAGGCACCCTTAGCGCCTTCCTCTTCCGCTGCCATGGAAGCGGAGAAGGGTCCGAGCCTAGCGCCGGGAACTAAGCCCATGGCAGCGATCACACAGAAAAAGGACCTTTCCGGGTTACCTCGGACACCCCATCGGCCCCCAGCAGACCCACCTTGCTTTCAGGGACACAGGGCCTCCAGGAGAGAGGTCCCGAACTGTAACCAGGACACCGGGTGCTGACACGCATGCGGGGCCCTGAAGCCCCTCGGCCTGCTAGGTCAGTGACTTTCCAATGGGGTCCTGCTTGTTTCACAGAGTCGCTGAAGGTCAGTTGTTACTTTCCGATTTTCTACGAAAACGAATCCTCCTCACTAGTTTTCCTCTTTGCGAGGAGAGATATCCTCAGTTTTTCTGAGTACAGGCTTCTCTGAAGGAAGTTTTTACTTCTTCAAACTTGAAATGCCAAGCAGCCCATCCCCCAGGAGATCGTGCCGGCGCGGTCCATGACTTGTAGTCGGGTTGCAGACGGCACCAACTCTACCCAGGCACGTCCCTCTCGGCAGGGCAGCTCGGTGAGCTTGCATCCCTCCACGTTCCTTGTTTACTCCTGGCGTGAGTTTCCAGGAAAACTCTGCGTTTCCTCTCTGCTCACCCTTCGGTAAAAACAGCGCTTAAGTCGAGACAGCAGGGAGGCGAGGAAAGGGGCAGGAAGGCTGCATCTTGGCGGGCTCCGAGCACCGCGTCTTGCAGCGGCTGTCTTTAGCCTTGTTTCAACCCGCCCAGTTGGAGCCGACTGGGTGTGCTCGTCGAGGGCGCTGCCCGTGGGGAAGAGAAAGTCAGGTGAAGCCAACTAACGCGCCCGCTGGCCACAGGGATCCCAAAGGAAAAAGAGGCCAATTAACGAAAGAAAAAAAATGCCCAGATGTGAATCTCAACTCTACCTATACCTCCAAGAGAACCTCAGTTTTTCAGCCGAGAGTCAGGAATCAAAATATGTTGCTTAATTTTATTTTGTTAATTTGGATTACAGAATTTTGCATCCAAAACATATGGGGCCCATCCTTGGTGCCTGTGGAGCACCTGATGACCGCAAAGACAAGGGTAAGGCAGTGTGAAGGCGGCAGACACTAGATACCCCCAGCTTGGGGCCAATTATTCCGCAGCGTGTGCGTGACCACGGCGGCCAAATAACCAGGCGGAGAGGAACCTCCAGCAAGTCACGGCCCTCCTCTCTCCCTCTCTCCCCCATCCCCCTCCTCTCTCCTTCCACCAAGGGCAGTCCACAGTCAGCCCCCATCTGGTAGGCCCCCTACTTACTCTTGATCCTTGAAGCAAAAGCTTCCTCAAACTCAACCACACTTCAGAATAGAAATTACAGCAAACCGCTGGCACCCCACCACACACACACACACACACACACACACACACATTCTAAGAGGAAAATGAAACTGTCTTAGACGCTTGATGAGGAGTCTACATTTTTGGAAGTGGCTGTACACTCCGTACACCAGGGGCCACAGGATGTCATAATTTCCGTGGGTTCCAGGAGGTACAAAAGCGACTGAGCTGGGGGAAAGAAACCTCCAGGCCGGCCCAGGACAGGAGTGAGCTGTCAGCTGAAAGGAGAAAGGGGGCGCGAAGTAGAGGCTACCCAGGAAGATGGGCGTCCCTTGAAAGCCGTGAAAGAATTGCTCGTGTGAGCCGTGGGTTGTGTGCTGATCGTGTTCTGTTCTCTCCTGTGCGTTTAGAGCCGGGTTTCCAAGCAGCCTCGCCCCTCCGCAGCGGAGCCCGGGGGCCGGAGCGCTGCTCCGGCAGCAACAGCGACGGGATGAGCCGGGAGCAGCCCAAGGCGCGGCAGCGGCAGCGGCGGAGGCCGCGCGTGCTTTTCTCGCAGGCGCAGGTGCTGGCGCTGGAGCGGCGCTTCAAGCAGCAGCGGTACCTGTCGGCGCCGGAGCGCGAGCACTTGGCCAGCACGCTGCAGCTCACGTCTACGCAAGTCAAGATCTGGTTCCAGAACCGGCGCTACAAGTGCAAGAGACAGCGCCAGGACAAGTCCCTAGAACTGGCGGGCCACCCCCTGGCGCCGCGCCGGGTGGCGGTGCCGGTGCTGGTGCGGGACGGCAAGCCCTGCCTGAGTCCTGGCACGCCGGCCTTCACGGGTCCCTACGGTGCGGCCGCGGCGCCCTATTCCTGTTACGGCGGTTATGCGGGAGCTCCCTACCTCGCTAGCTATAGCGGAGGCTACGTGGGCGCACCAGCCGGCCCTGCACCACCCGCGCCCCTGAGCAGCACCGGCCTCGGAGGGGGTGGCCCGAGCGTCAGTCCGCAGAGCCATCTGCCCGCCGCACTGCAGGGTGTCCCGGCCTGGTGAGGCGCCCTGGCTCGGACACACCCACCAAGGCCAGGTGCTCCGTCCCGGCTTTCCGCCACGGGGTCGCGGCAGAGAAGATGGGATGCCGCATTGGAGGGAATAGGCGACCCAATGGCACTTCTCCCTTGAGCGACTCCTGGGACTGTGAATTGCCCCTGACGAGCCTTCCGGCTGAAGGCCTAGGAACCTTCTTCCTCTCGGAGACAGAAGCGGGGCCTTCGCCAGCCGCCCACGAAGCTGCACTAGAGGGAGAAGGAAAGGCGGGGGTGGCAGGGCAGTGCCAAGGCAGGTGACTTCGGGTGTCAAACCTAGGAGGCTAGGACGTTCTTTAATTTGGGTGCTGCAGTCCTGGGCATTTAGAGGAGACTGTGGAGGAAGGGTGCGCTAGAAAGCCTCGATCCTCTAATTAAGGGCAACAGGTGGGGAAAGGAGGAGAAAAAAGGGTCGGGTGAAGGAAGGGGGATGAAGAGCCAGCCAGGAAAAGGAGGACCCAGGGGTCAGGGAGAGGAACTGTAGTGGGGTTTAACCCCTTCCCCTCTGCGCCCCTGGAGACTCCGGATTAACCAGCGGAGCGCTCTTTTCTGGGGTCACACTTGCTTTCCACGAAGTACCCTCTGTTCTTCCCTCCGTGTCGGTGCATTTGATCACAGCTCAGAATCTTCAGGAAATGTACGAAACATAACGTGTTTGTGTTCGCATGTGTGTAGTCTATTAGAATTCACCCACCTGTCTGTTACCTCGGAACCACTTCGAATTTAAGTAAAAAACGAGGTCCGGGAGTTCTGAGCACTCAGTACATACAGACTTCCCAGGAAGACCTACCGGGTTTGGCCCCGGCGCCAAGGTACCTGATCTCCTCCCCCTCCTCCTCTGCAGGTTTTCTCTCGGAGCGAAACAGGTTTCTAAGTTCTGATCCAGAAAGGAGGCCTCCACTGGGCCTTGGGTCCTAACAGGAGGGGCAGGGAACCTGAACAGTGGGGGAAATTATGACTCCCAGACCCAAACAGTTTGGAGCCATGCAGACTGAAGACTGAAAAGAAACTCATTTTATTCACAGGAACGTTTGTCTTCGGCAGGCACTAGTAGAAAAATCAGGATTTTTAAAATAACATATTTTATCAATGAAAAAACTCTGGTTCTTCATCCGCTGGACTGCTAACTTGTCAAAAGTTAAATTGTATTATTTAATAAATTCTAATGTTTAATTGAAATTCAATGGCCCAGCACTTCCACATTTCTGAATGTGCCCTGGTTGTTCTTCCTGATGCAGGTAAGGGAGACTGCTTGGTCCCTTGTTGATGATACCTTTTTTATATAGCTTCCATTTCTTAAAGTTTATATGTTTAACCTAGGAACACGAGTAACTGTTTATATTTTTTCTTTACTACCATTCCCTTACATTTTCTCTTCTTTTTGCTTTCTCTCCTTTCACTTATTGACTTGCATGACATTTTTCCAAGATTCTAAAATACTGTACCTTAAGTTTAAAGTCCTTTGGGTAAAGGGCCTGACCCTAGAAATGTAGACCATCACAGTGTGGCTCTAGCAAAGTACTTGGATCAGAGTAGAGAGTTAACACATGCACTCCCTTCACCCTCCCACCCGCTTCTGACACAGTGAGTGGTCACCAGACATGCGCTGCTTTGAGCAGCATCCCCCCACCCACCCACCACCCTATCACCTGGAAAAGCCGGGGAGGAGGAGCTGTGGCTGTGCGCAAGACGAGTGAAGGAGAAAGAGGCTTAGTCTCGTCATCAGTAACTCAGTCATCACTGAACATTTCCACTAGGGACACAGAGAAAATAAGATTTGGCTGTCGCCTTAAGGAATTTACTATCTAATTGGATACCAGAGACTGACCAGAGAAAGGTATCTAAAAATACAAGGTGGTATATGCTGCCTGTCAAATAGGCAGACAATGAGCTCTCTAGAAAGAGAGAAAATCTGGTGTGAGCTGGAGTGCTCCGAGAAGGCGCTCGGAGACGGTGGACTAAGTCTGCTGATGAAGGGCCGACGAATGGCACCTTTTCCTGGCTGAGTTCCTGGCAAGGTCTGGGACTCAGGGATGTGGCAAAGTGAATGGGCACATGCTGAAGCCAGAGTTGTATTTTATGGTAGTTTGAATGCAATTCAAGGCTAGCTCTTGGGAATTTGTAAGTTGTATTTAATTGGCTGAAGATGGGGCGTTACAGGCTAGAGGGGGTGTTGTTTTTATGTGCACCCGAGATCACTTTAAATGTTCTGTTGAGCTGTGACATTGTCTGTTTGTCCCTCCAGATTACTGTAGCATCTATATTTGACAGTCTGAACAGAACAGAATAAATGAACCTATAACAAAATCTTGTACAAGTACGCTCCATGTGGATTTTTGTTGAAGGGAGCTTGGAAGTTTGAGATTCTCCGGACAAACGGAAAGGAAAGAAAAGGAGAACTCTCCTCTCCTGTCTCCCCCCTTTCTGCCTGTCAGGATCACGTTGAAACGCATTCCCGCTCTCTCCCACTTGCTCGCCAAGCCCACCCCGGCTGCCCATCTTCCGTCCTGTCCCCGTAATCTCCCCTCTGCACTGAAAGCTGCCCCTTTTGTGTGCTCCTCCGCCACAGCTTTCACCAGGCTCTGTAAGCCATCAGCCTCTTATCTGCATCGTTCAGGCCCATCACTCCAGTCACCTCTTAATGTTCACAAGTTCCCCAAATGGGAAGTAATTGACCTCTAAACAAAACAAAAAAGCTCTCAGAGAGATAGCAGAGGTTCCTTTTGGGACTGTCCCAGGGCTAGGGGTCTCACCTAGGCCAGGTGGATAAGTCAATAAAATTGCAGACTTCCTGGCTCCCTGTCCTTCCTTTCCCCCCTCCCAGCCCCTGCAGGCCAGCCTCGCCCCAGACCATCTGCAAATCAGGCACAGCAGGAGCGGGATTCTAGATTTCAGAGTTGCCAGAGATTTCTGGTACTTATTTTTTGTAATTTTATCATTGTAATGATGTAACTTTGGGGTGGGGGGACATGCTTAAATCTTTTAAAATTCCATTAGGAAAACATTTACAATCCTGAGTTTATACCTGCCCTTTGGTATGTTAGCCCATTAACTTGCCTTTTTTCTTTTTGACAAAACAATGGAACTCCCAGGTAGCAAAGCTGTGCCCGCCCCTGCCATCACCTTCCCCTAAAGAGGCTTCTTCAGAGAGATGGTAGGTGGTGAAGGAACACTGAGCCAGGAGCTGCTGGACCTCTCCTCATCCAGGTCCCACTAGTGACTCGCTGTGTGGCCTTGAGCAAGCCTTGCAACCTCTCTGGGCTGCAGTTCCTGATTTACAAAATTGAGGGGGTGGAGTTCTCATCTATTATTCTAATTTTGGGTGGCTCTCTGTTCATTTCAGATGCTTTTATCTTTTAAAATGCAGTAGCATCGATTATACATCCACAAGACTACATTAAACATAGGCACAGTTTAAAGAATGATGGTAAAGTGAACACAGCTGTAACCCCCTCTCAAAGCAAGAAACTGGGTGCCAGCTCCCCAGCAGCCCTCTCCCCATGCCCTTCCCAGAATGCAAACCCCTTTTCCTTCCCCTCAAAAGATACCAACTATTCTGACTTCTGAAATAATAACTTATAGGCTTCTCTTTATGGATTTACCCTTACAGGCACATCCCCTAACGATACGGTTTAATTTTGCCTGGTTGTGAATGTTACATATCTGTGTCTTGCTTCTTTTATTCAGCTTTGTGAGATTGCCCCCTGTGTTTGTGTGAAGCTTTAGTTTACCCCTTTTCATCGCCACATTGTACCCCATTGAATGCGTGCGCCTCGGTGTGTGCATTAACTGAAAGAGCCGGTAGTTTCCAGCAGGGACTATAACACAGAATGCTGCTAGCTTTACCTCTCCCACAGGGACAGCTGTGTTCTTGGGCTGGAGTGTGTGCTGGCCTCCCTGAACTAACTTGCAGGATGAGGCTCCATCCTCTGACAGGTTTCTGTTTCTACAGCAAGCAGACTTACCTTGGCACAGCCTTTTAGCTTCTACCTGATTTCACTGCATACTCACCACCTCCATCTGAGGCAGAGTCTATTACGGTCCCCATCCTCAGCAGGGTCCAAGGGCCAGATCTGGGACAAGACCCCAGACCCTTTGCCTCTCTGGCCATGGGTCACTTCCACTGAACAGTCAATAGGAAGTTCAAGACCTCACATAAATCAGGTGAGCCTTGAGAGACACCATGTTCTTTATTACCCGAGTGGAAGAGGCCTGAGAGGGGTGGAAACTTTCTGGAAAGCACCTGGAGGGGATGTGTAGGAACCAAGACGCCAGAGAGGTTGGCTGGAGGCTGGGAGAACTACAACAGTACCTTCAGGTATTGGGGGCAAACAGAGTATTTAATGACTCTGGCTTTGGCATCCCTCTTGCCCATTTGAGTCTATGCTTTTCCCTCTGCACTTTGAACCCCCAGAGATCCGGACTGATGCACACTTTCAGCAGGCCCACTCTTGAGAGTGAGGAGGATTCAGCCCTGAGCTGTTTGTCCTCAGCAGTTCACCTCCCCCACCGCAGGGAGAGCTTCGTGGGAAGTCTCTGCTTCCTCCCTGACTCTGTTTAGACTCCAGCCAGTGCCCCCACCCCTCAGCCCAAGAGCAAGCTGTGGTCTTAGTGACACAGTCCAGATTCCACTCTAAGGAAAGCAGATAATGTGCAGCAGCCTGGCAGCAAGCCTCAGAGCGCTTTCTAAGGAAGTCCCTATGGGGCCTTCCTTGTAAGTCGGTCTCAGTCAAATCCAGTTTCTTCCTATCTGTGCCTCCCGCTTCCTCCTACCACCTGCCCAGTTTAATTGCCTGCAACCCTAGGGCCCAGGCGACTGGAATCCAAAGTTAGGACTTGAGTGGGCCAAAGGTGGGTGTTTCCTTTGACGGCTCCCATCTCTGGGCACCGCCCCCAGTGCCTCCCCTGGACGTTCTCTATGGTTTAGGTCCCCCCAGAACCTGCTCCTGGACCAGCTTGGACATCCCTATCACAATGCATTTACTCTCCGTGCCTGTTGTCCTTTCTTAACATTCAGCCTTATGTCTGTCTCAGACCCCAGTGCATTCCCAACACACCCTGTTCCTGTCACGGAGCAGGGGTTCAACACCCCTGTTCCCATGTGTTGATTGGTTGAATGAGTGAATGGTCTCTGTCTGGCTACCTTGCATGGAAGGAAACCACAAAGTCTGCTTTAAAGACCTACTGGTTCCCACCTGGCTCTTTGGTGGTCAGAATCCTCTGGACAAAAAGTACTTTTATAGGTGGATAGGGACCTGGCTTCTGGCAGGGGGCCCCTGAGCCTGATAGCCGGGACCCCAAGAATTTCTGTCAGCCAACAGTTATGGGCATGGTGTTCTTCCAGCTCTTCTCCTGTGGGTCAACTTAACTTTTGTTAGCAAGTATTGAGGAGCAGTGCATTGATCATCGTGGAAGGATATAAGACCAGTATTATTTTAAAAAATATTTATGGGATCAGAAAGACACAAGCATGCATAAGACAAAGTCCTTGTCCTCAAGAAGTTTATAAAACCAGGGGTATGACAAGCTCCTACACAGCCAAATATGCTATAGGAGAAACTATAAAAGGTGCAGCAAACATAAAAATCACTCCTTCAGTTCACTGAGCATCTACACTTACGGTTTCTACCCAGAAGATGCTTATAAAGCGGAGACATGTGGCAGAGACATCTAGCTATCATCCAATATTCATCTCTCCCCTTCTTCCTCCTTTAGTAATAGAACCCCAGAGTTTTAGTCAAGCATACAGCCTTCCAGTGAAAGATTATATTTCCCAGACTCCTTTGCAGCTTAGGGGTAGCCAAATAAGTTCTGGTTAAAGGGATATAACCAGAAGTGCTGTGTGTATAACTTTCAGGACCTAACTTTAAATTGCAGCAACCTTCTCTCCACTTCCCTTCTCTTTCCACTGCTTACTGGCTGGAATACAGCCGAAATGGTAGGAACAGTAGCAGCTATCTTAGAACAAAGCAACAGGATGGAAGAAACCTAGGTCCCCAGCACTATAAAATCACCTTATCAGCTCTGCTCTGCTTACACTACAACTGGTATATGAGAGAAAAATAAATGTTTGTCTTGTTTAAGCCACTGTTAGTTTGGCCTTTGTTGTGGCAGCTGAACATATATCTCAACTAACAGAAGACACAGGAAGGCAATTAGAAGATCAGCTAATGCAAATACAATAGATGATTAAAAGGAGAAATAAATCAGGCCAAAGTGATCTGGAAAAGCACCATGAAACAGAAGGGACTTGAGATAAATCCCCAGAAGGGTGAATGGGTTTCGATGGGTGGAGGGGAAGGCTGGGGGCCACATAGGAATGTAGCCCAAAGTGTGTGGGGACCAAGGACTCTATGAGGTTACACTGAAGGCAGCAGTCTGGATGTGTCTACAGTACCAGTGTTCCACTTGTGTGCCTTCTCCCCAGCGATGTCACCTGGTCTGAGGCTAAACTACCATTTCTATGCAAGCAACTCTGAAATCCATTACCTACAGCTCCAGCTCCATCCTCTATCCTGAATTCCCCATCCCATCTGAACTGCCTGCTCCTTCCTGGATCTACTTGCATATTACCCGGATAGACAAGTCGATCTAAAACTGAACCCATCTCTCTCTACCTACCTCCTGCCAAAGCTACTCCACTTTCCACATCCCCTCTCCTGTGCACACTGCTCCATCCTGCCTGCAACCCAGGCTGACACTCCACTGTCCAAGTTCAGTCTCTCCTGTCCTCCGCCTGCTCCAGTTTACGTTCCCACTGCTACCAGATCTAGTCATCACCTCTCCCGATCAAGCGCAATTGCCTTCTAATGGTCCCCTGCCTCCAGGCCATTTCTCATGCTGCCACAGGATTAAGAGAAAAAAAGCAAACTATTCTTTTTTCCTTGATAAAGATACTTTCAAAACACAGTCCACATTCTTTAACCTGACACCTGAGAGCCTCCAGAATTTGACTCTTACCCACATTTCCAGCTGTTTCCTGCTGGGTCCTCCCACGTGCCTCCCTCCCACTGCAGTCTGCCAGCTACTCTGCTCTCCTGAGTGAGCTAGGTGTGGCTCTTCTTCTGGTCCCTGAGCCCCAGCTCGAGGCCACCCTCCTGGGGGAAGCCTCCCATGAGCAACGAGCTCAGGGTCTCGGGTCAGCATGTTCTGGGCGCTTGAAGCTCACAGTTTGTCCCCTATTTAGCACATACTTTGCTCCTGGATTGTAGCTGGTTGTTTCTTTAATTACTCCCCAGTAAGACCACAGGCCTCTTAATTGAAGAAATGCATTCCATCCATTTTTTTTTATTTTTATAAATGTGTATAAAGTATAACATATAAAGTTCCATATTTTGCCATGTATAATGTGCTTTTTTTTGGCCCAAAGTTTTGAAGGACATTATACATAGGTAGCACTAATTCTGTATCTATACAAATGTTTTTAATTCTTTTACTTATGCTATGTATTGAAAATGTAACTCTAGAAAGCGATGATATCTGGATGCAAAATAATACCCTGAGTATATATATAATTTCATATACCCCTGGTACATGATAATCAGTTTTGTTGAACTTATGATGAACTTGTAAGGAAAGCAGTTTAGGCCAGTGAGTCAATGAAATGAAACGAAGAGCGACGTATCGTTGCCCACAGAGTAAGGTAGATGGTGCCAACTGTTATCCACTTGATAAGATAGATGATGCTGAAAAATGAAATTAAAAAATTAAAAGAAAAGATTTTTTTCCTGAAAGTTTGGACCAAAAATGTGGGTGCACATCATACACGCAAAATACACTGACCGTATCATATACAGCAGGGGCACCAAAGTCATTTTCACCAGGGGCCACAACAGCTTCGAGGTTGCCTTCGAAGGGCTGAATGTAACTTTAGGACTGTGTAAATGTAACTACTCCTTAATGGTTAAGCGAGAGCTCGGTGCTCTCCAGGTTTCTGCCGCAAGGCAGAAACAAGGTGCCGGCCAGATAAAACAAGAGGAGGGCTGGATTTGGCCTGCAGGCCTTGTGTTTGCCACCTGTGATATATATAGTTTATGTAGACCCAAATTAAATTCTGCAAAGTGAATTTCTCATGTCATCAGCACCGAAATCATGAAACAGAATGTTAACACTGTGCCCCCCACCAGGTCTCTTGTACCCTCTTGTTGTCACCTGCTCTAAGGAAAGCTACTAGCTTGACTTCTAACACCATAGATTAGCCTGTTTTTGAACTTCACCTAAATGGAATCCTATGCGGTATACGTAGTCTTTTGCCTGATTTCCTTCGCTCAACATTACGTTTGTGAGACGCACTCGTGTTGTGCGGTAGCTGCAGCTTGTTCATTCCTCTTGCTGTTTAGCTTTTCGTGGAGTGAATGTACCCCAGGCGATTTGCCTTCTCAGCTCTGGGTGGACATTTGGGCTGCTTCCTCTTGGAAGCTGTTGCAGTGACCGCTGTCCTGAACATTCTTGCACACGTCTTTCCTTAGGTGACTACATGAGCCCATTTCTGTTGGGCGGATTCCAGAAGTGGAAATTCGGGTCATGAAGTATGCATATGGCCTGCTGTAGTAGATCCCACTATTTATCCAAGTGGTTGTGTTCATTTCCATTTCCACCAAGAGTGCTTGGAAGTTCAGGGTCCTCCATCTTCTCACTACCCCTTGTCAATTTCTTTTTTTACCCCTCCCTTCTTCCACTTCCTTGTCCAGAGCACAGCAATGCAGGCAGGTAAGAAGTGCTCTGTGAGTGTTAATGTAATGGCCTAGCTGAGTGGGTCAATTGGAGGAGCAGTGCAGCAGGGAGGGACAAGTTTGAAGAGATGACTAGTCAGAGGGTAGAAAAACACAACGTATGTTTATGAAACTCGCATTCAGTGCTCAGTGCCTGACTTGCAGTATATCATTGAATCACCATGATCACTTTCTAAATTCCAGGGTCTAAGGAGTCCAACAAGCTCCAAATAGGAACCTGAGGCTAAGAGTGATTAAGAAATGTAACCAAAATCACTGCCACTACAAACAGAGGTAGAGCCCTGACTGGTGTGGCTCAGTGGGTAGGGCATCATCTCACAAAGTGAAGGGTCCTTGGTTCAATCCCTGGTCAGGGCACGTGCCTGGGTTGTGGATTTGATCCCTGGTCAGGGCACGTGCCCAGGTTGTGGATTTGATCCCTGATCAGGGCATGTGCAGGAGGCAACTAATGGATGTTTCTCTCTCTCTCACACTGATGTTTCTCTCCCTCTCTTTCTCCCTCTCTTCCCCTCTCTCTAAAATAAATAAATAAAATCTTTAAAAAAACAGAGGCAGAATTGAGCCTCCTCATTTCATTGACTTTCCATTTTATCCTATTCTTCATTTCATATGTACTATAGGCTGCTGCCCCTAACCGTTATTTAACCACCTACCCACACAGTTATGTTTGCTCGTGACTGAGCATCCAGCACGAGCCCTCTGACTAACTGTGCTGTCTTTCTGGTCTGGACATTTCCATCCCAACCTCAGAGACAGTCGTCCCAGGGGAAAGGTGTGGCCCAGCAAGCACCTTCAGGTGTTTGAGATGTCCACGATCACAGAGATTCCCATGAGGCCTGTTGTCCACCCAGGGACACCTGCATTCAGAGTCAGTCCTTCAGACAGGACATGAAAGCATTGCCTGTAACCCCAGAACACTCGCATTGGAGACCAAGGCACCAAGGGTATATGTAGCCCATAGCCATTTCTCACAGAACTTCAACTGCCAACCAGGTGACACCATTGCCTCCAGATTCCCACAATGGGGTAAAAAAGAATTCCCCAAATTCCTTGGGACTCCACCCAAAGTTCTTGCTTTAGGCTTTGAGCAATATTTCAGAGTTCTTTTTCAGGTCAGGTCCTTTGACTTCCAGTTTGGATACCAACAGCTGGGTGTGGACAGAAGGAGACAGTGAATCAGTCAATTAAGACCTCCCTTGACACCAGGGAGGTTGGCCATGGTTTCTGTGTGACAAATACTAATGGTGACACTGGTGATGCTGGTGGCCACAAGATGCAAAGGGTGCTTTCCAGCACACCATGTCCTGCATAAATGCTGTCTCATTTATTGTTGTATGTGAGAGGTTTATTTCCACACAGCTGAAGAAATGAGGGAAAGCGTGAGGGCCTTACCCAAGGTTACACAGCTTGTAAGTTAGGGTCTAAATATAACCCCATTGATCCTGTTTACAACTCTTCCATCCTGGTTTGAACTTGGGTATCTAAACTATAACTGGGTGTAGAAGATCATCTCTGGAGGGCTGGTAAAGCAACATGGCTAGTGAACTAGCTGCCACCCAGCCCTCCCTACACCTGATGTCCCAGTTCTTGCTCAAACACCCTGAAGGAAAAGGGATCTAATCTGATTTGTTCCTTCACACGGAACTGTTCTTGACAGAGAGCAGAGGTTCTGAATGGGTCCTGAGTTGAGGACTACTTTGAGAACTGATGCCACTGAATCTGCTGGGCTCTGGGGTAGTCCTGCCACTGATCAGCTCTGCAATGGATGGTGAGTTGCTTCCTCTCTCCTGGCTTCACCTTCACCTTGGGTAAAATAGGGTTAGTTAAAGCACTGGTTAACTGTGACTCTCCGGGGCGTGAGTGACAGGAAGCCAACTCACCCCACCATCAGCAAAAATCTTCAAGGCCCATGTAACTACCCAGCAAAGCTGCGGTGAGGCTGGGTGGAACTGGGGCTCCTCCTGCATCCCTCCACTGCCTCGCAGCTGCGCTCCTCTCTGCATGGTCAGCGTCACCGTCTGCACTGTCTCGGGCTGGCTGAAGCCACATCCACAGCCACCCAGAATCAGGTGTTTCCCACTTCAGAACCAGAGAGGAAAGAGTGTTCTCCTGCCAGCTCCAGCTGAAGGTCAGCTCCTCCTCCCAGTAGGTGTAGTGAGCACCAGGTGAGATGGCAAGGAGGGATGTTTTTTGGAAAAGTCAACTTCAGCTGTCAAATACCTCCTTCTTGAGGGTTATTCTGCCCCTGTGGGATTCCCATGCTGGGAAGCCTCAAGTGCATGTCTCAGGAGGTTCTGAGAAGAGCAGGACTTCCGGGACAGTGTGTGCACACTCTCAGCCTCAACCGTGCTGTGAGGAGGGTGCCTCCAGTGTCCAACATGCCATAAACTTAAAGTGGCCCAGGCTGATCCTCCCAGGACAGGTCTCCTGTCTCTGGGGGTCATGTTATCACCTCTGAGGCAACAAATGGAAAACAAGGGCATCTGAGACATCCCTGCATCAGAAGGCCCATCACTAGTGCTGCCTTCATGTTGCGTGACCTGTCTTGGAGAGGTAGAATTTGTCTCTGATTTGCATCCTTGTGGACTGTGGGACTTCTGCCATTCTCTGATGCAATTCCATCAAACCTGGCCCTTTAACAGTAGCATCTCTTAGTTTAGAGGTGAAGAAATTAGGCAATTCCACTCTTGGGCTTTTGTACCTCCTGCCTGATAGAGCGCTTTCCTCCCAACCCACAGAGCAGGGCCAGGCTGGGGCGCACCTGTAGGCTTGCTCCCAGGCTGCAAGCAGTGGCAACTGGCTCCACCCAGGAAGATGAAAATTGTCAGAGGCTGATGTGCACAAACAGCAGGCCATAACTATGGGTCTCAGCATGCACACACACCCACTGTCCCTGGAGAAGCTAGCAATACCTTGATGCCATCCACACAGGCCTTTAAGCCAGCAGCTGTCCTCTGCCGACTGCCCTAGGCTTGTTTTGGCCTGCTCACCCTTCTGTGTACAAGTGGTAGGCAGGGACTCCCCTGGGCTCTACGCCATTCACAGACAGCTCTGCTCCTGGGATCCCTGCTTCTCTTCCCCCTCAGCACTTCCCCGCAGCTTGGCCCACAACCCACTGGAGCATCAGGGACAATGTTGGCCGTAGCTCTCCTTGGTCTTGACACTGATACTTCACATACACAACCCCATTCGAGCTACAGGACATTTCTTCCCAGTGACCATCTATTGCTGCTGCCTCTTATCAGAGGAGGTAACTTAGGCCAGGCACCTTGAAAGTGGCAGAACTGGGATTTAAACTTGGCCTCTTGGAGCCGAAAGCCCATGCTGTAGCCCCCTGCCAGCTTTTCCTTTGCTCCATCTGCTACACAGGCCCACCTGCTCTTGCCTCACTCTGGCAGCCCTGGGTGACCTCAGAACTAGCCTCCTGATTCCCTGTGTACAATCTGTCATCATTTTTGCCACCACTGTTTTCTAAACAAAAATTTGACCATATTACTTCTCTCTGCTCCAACCCCTCCCAAGAGCCTCCAGGTGACCTACTGTGTATAAACTCGCAATGTGGCTGTGGAGGCTGCTTCCCTTCCTCTTCCTCTCCACCTGCTCCAATCCCCCACCATGTGTCCAGGCCCCTCTGAAGGCCTGCCTCCTCCATGAAGCCTTCCATGCTGAATCAGTGTTTGAAAGTGAATTAAAAAGGCTCCTTATCCAGTGATTTGCAAACCAGGTTCTGAAACTCGGAACAACACTGGGGTGAACAAATGAATGCTGAGTGTGTGTGCAGGGGCAGGGTCCCTAGCTCCTCGCATCCTCCACCCAGGGAGATGGAAATCGCCATCCTTGCCTCTGCGCAACAGCTGCAGATTTGTGTTTACCTGCCATGCATTTGCTGTCTGTGTAAAATCTCATCTGCAAAGGGTCCTGCTGCTAACATACTAATGTATAATTATGTATTATATTAACATAACAATAATAGTATAATCCGGTCCACTCTTCTAATTTTGCGGCTAGAAATTCCTACACTTGTTGTCCACTGTGATTTGACACCTAGGGCTTATGACCCTCTGCAAGTTTAATTGCCTTTTCCTGGAGATGCCTATCTCCTCAACGAGAGTATAAACTCTTCATGGCCAGGACCAGGTTTTGTACTGGGACATCTCCAGAGATTAACAAGGTTAAGAAATGTTTATTTGTTGTGACTATTTATTGTCTGCTAAAGATATATCCCTAAAGACATAGAGCCGTGAAGATACAACGAACGCCCCACCCCAGTCCCTCCTGACTCCTCTCGAGGTAACCACTCCACAAGACAGTGCAGAGCATTTCTCCGTGTTTTACATCCCACATTTAAGTACATGCTTACGCTATGTGATCGACATTCCTGCCTTCTGACAGGGAAGCTCAGAGGCACGTGAGAGGGAGGCTGCCTTCAGCCTGTGCCTCGTTCCCCAGTTGGCCTCGGTGCTCTGTGTGGGCAGGTAGACAGCATGTTCTGTCACCCCCTAAACATACTTCTCCTCCCAATGTACATCACATGCTGATTCCAGGGACAATTTCTGCTCATGCCTTGAGGATGTGGTGTTGTTTCCTCTGTGGGGACCCTGGCAGAAGTGACACAAGCAAAAAGCAGCATCACCAATCTGTTGAACAAGCCAAATCTGGGCCAGCCCACTTGGTGTGCATCTTGGTTTTGTCACATATTAGCTGAGTGGCTGCAGCAAAGTTAGGCAACCTGTCTGTGCCTCAGCTTCTTTTTCTGTAAAGTGATGTACAGTTGTATCTGGTCATAAGGTTCTTGTGAGGACCAAGTTACTATAAGAAAAGTACTTTAAACAACGCATTTTAGGTGTTCTGTAAGTGTCAGTGACCGTGGTTTTCGTGTCAAGCTACTCTGTGTTGCTGAGATTCACTGGTTTAGAAAGACCTGTTTCAGGAGTCCCCAGGAAATGCTAGGTCACACTGAAAGGGCTGGGTGTTAAATGTGCCATCCTCCCCCTGGGCACTGAGCCCTCACTGGATGAGGTAGCTAAGTCTGCCCTTCAAGACCAGGTATCTTGAGACTTCCAGCCAAGATGGAGGCATGGGTAGATACACTTTGGCTCCTCACACAACAAAAAAAAGGATAAAACCAACTTAAAAACAAAAAAACAACCAGAACTTCCAGAAAATCAAACTGTATGGAAGTCTGACAACCAAGGAGTTAAAGAAGAAACATTCATCCAGACCGGTAGGAGGGGAGGAGATGGGCAGCCTGGGCAGAGAGAACATGCAGCAAGGCAGCAGCTGGCAGACCAGGAGTCCATCTGTGTGCAGATAAGCCAGAAGGAATAACTGGGGAGTGAGACAGACTGCCCAACCCAGGGTTCCAGCAGGAGAAACTAAAGCCTCAAAACCTCTAGCTGTAAAATCCTATGGGGGCTGCAGTGACAGGAGAAACTCCCAGGCTCACAGAAGAGTCCATTGGAGGGGCACACAGAATCCTAGAACATACACAAACCCTCCCACCCAGGAATCAGCACCAGGGCAGCACTTGAAAGGGCACAATCTGCTTGTGGGAAGCAGGGAAAGTAATTGAAAATGGGGCGAGAGCCAAGCAAGCAGCATTATTCCCTCTCTGATCCCTTCCCAACATACAATGTGACAATGCAGCAACGTGCGTTGCCCCACCTTGGCAAATACCTACAGCTCCAGCCCTTACAACGTAAGAAGTATGAAGACAAAGACATATGGCCCAAATGAAAGAATAGATCAAAACTCAAGAAGAAGAACTAAGCAATGAGGAGATAGACAACCTATCTGATGAAGAGTTCAAAACACTGGTAATCAGGATGCTCACAGAAATGATTGAGTATGGTCACAAAATAAAGGAAGAAGTGACGGAGAAATAAAGAAAGATATACAAGGAAGCAACAGTGAAGGGAAGAAAACTGGGACTCAAATAAATGATTTGGAACAAAAGGAAGAAATAAACATTCAAACAGAACATAATGAAGAAACAACAATTAAAAAAAACAAGGAGAGGGTTAGGAATCTCTGGAACAACTTTAAACATGCCAATATTAACTGAATCACAAGGGTGCCAGAAGGAGAAGAAGAAGAACAAGGAATTGAAAACTTATTTGAACAAATAATAAAGGAGAAATTCCCCAATCTGGCAAAGGAAATAGACTTCCAGGAAGTCCAGAAAGTTCAGAGAGTCCCAAAGAAGTTGGATCCAAGGAGGAGCACACCAAGGCACATCATAATTACATTACCCAAGATTAAAGAGAAGGAGAGAATCTTAAAACTAGCAAGAGAAAAGGAGACAGTTACCTACAAAGGAGTTCCCATAAGACTGTCAGCTGATTTCTCCAAAGAAACCTTGCGGGCAAGAAGGGGCTGGAAAGAAGTATTCTGAGTCATGAAAGACAAGGATCTACATCCAACATTGCTCTATCCAGCAAAGCTATCATTTAGAATGGAAGGACAGATAAAGTGCTTTCCAGATAAGGTCAAGTTAAAGGATTCATAATCACCAAACTCTTATTATATGAAATGTTAAAGGGACTTACCTAAGAAAAAGAAGATCAGGCCCTGGCTGGTATAGCTCAGTGGATTGAGCGCAGGCCTGCAAACCAAAAGACCACAGTTCGATTCCCAGTCAGGGCACATGCCTGGGTTGCAGGACAGTTCCCAGGAGGGGATGCATGAGAGGCAACCATGCATTGATATTTCTCTCCCTCTCTCCTTCCCTTCCCCTCTAAAGATAAATAAATAAAAATCTTTAAAAAAAATGAAATAAAAAGAAGATCAGGCCCTGGCTAGTGTAGCTCATTGGACTGAGTGCCAGCCTGTGAACCACAGGGTCACTGGTTCAATTCCCAGTCAGGGCATGTGCCTGGGTTGTGGGCTGGGTCCCTGGTGGGGGCTATGTGAGGGGCAACCATATGTTAATGTTTCTCTCCCTCTCTATCTCTCCTTCCTTCCCCCTCTCTAAAAATAAATAAATAAATTTTTTAAAAAGAAAGAAAAAAAGAAGATCAAAACCATGAACAGTAAAATGACAACAAACTCACAACTATCAACAACTGAACCTAAAAAAAACAAAACCAAAAATGAACTAAGCTAACAACTAGGACAGGAACAGAACCACAGAAATGGAGATCACATGGAGGGTTATCAGTAAGGAGCCGGAGGAGAGAGAATGGGGGTAAAGGTACAGGGAATAAGAAGCATAAATAGTAGGTACAAAATAGACAGAGGGAGGTTAAGAGTAGTATGGGAAATGGAGAAGCCGAAGAACTTACATGTACAACCCACAGACATGAACTAAGGGCGGGGAATGCTGGAAGGAGGGGGTGCAGAGGGGGATAAAGGGAAGAAAAAATGGGACAACTATAATAGCATAATTAATAAAATATACTTTAAAAAAGAAAAAAAGGCCAGTTATCTCACCAGGCCTCCTTTCTGTTCTTGGAGTCCTCATCTTCAGCCACACTTTCTCTCCTGCCCGTGACTCCGATGGCACCCAAAGGCTCTGTCCCTGCATGAGAGAGATAGTCATCAGAAACGTGCAGGGCCCCTTGTGCTCGGTGGACCTAGTGTCAGGGGCCTGGAATGGAGCTCAGTATGAGAGGCAGGGCCCACCCCCAGCTCGGTCTGTTAGATCCCCTAGTCAGGCTCAACTCCCCCTGCCACCCTCACCTCCCCAGCCTCCTCTTGCTGGGATCAACCTGTCCTGGTCTCCAGGGAAGAAGCCGTGTCATGTTTGATCAGACCCATCAGTTTTTCTGCCCACCACTCAGCTGCCTGCTGGTCCTAACGAGAGGCTACGGGAACAGGTGTTTTTAAAAGGCCTGAATACACCCACGGTCACGTCACGGAAACAACACACTCACAATGAGGGCTTCAGCTGTGCCTGCAACATTTTTTTAAAAATACATTTATTTTTTTTTAAGTAAATTATAGCAATTACCTCTGCATTTTTAGGCTGTTTAAAACATTTTATTTTAAAAAATCACATGTTTTAGGAGATAGAAATAAAACAGTAATGGGTTAAAGTTCTGACTTAGTCACAAAGGTGTTGCCTTAGATGGTTTGTTTTGATTCTCTGAACCTCAGTTTCCCCACTTCTAAAACATTGGTTAAGGTCTCGTAACATCCAACTCTGTGAATTGTTACCTGGTAACACCATAGCGCATCCTGGTTCCGGCCACTGCCCTCTCCCCAGCAGGCCTGTCCTCCTGCCTTCCAGATTACTCTCCCTCTCTCCTCTCCCCTCCCCCTGAGCCCCATCAGGGGGAATCTGGATAAATACACCAACAGGATGAAAGGTCTTGCTGGCCGCTCAAAGCATTTTGGACCTCAGGGACTTGTGGGGTGGTCCGGCAGGGTCTGCACTCACCCCCCAATCCCACCCACCCACCCCCGTGCCTGGGTGGCTGGCCCTGTCTTTCCAGAGCTCTGAAAACACCAGCAAGCCTTGCCTGCCTCACCCCCCACAGGGGCAGGACTTGCCTCAGGCCAAGCAGGACCCCTGGCCCCGGGACTCATCCCTTCCCAGGGGTCTGTGGCTGTGTCGTCCCTAATAATTTTCAGGAGAGGTCTGAGCCCATCAGTTGTGGAAGAAACAACCGCCCTGTCCTAGGTCTCCAGGGAAGAAGCCACATCATACTTGTCAGACTCATGAGTGTTTCTACCTGCCACTCAGCTCCCTGCTGGTTCCGACAGGAGGCTGTTCTGTGAACAGGTGTTTTTAAAAGGCCTGAACATATCCATTGACATGTGACAGAAACAAAACACCAGTGAGGGGACAGTTTTCCTTGTGAGACAGTCTCTCTGGTCCCCAGGCCGTGTCTGTCACAGGGGTCACAGGTCTCTGCAGAGCTATGCAGAGGCCGAGCCCCCAGCCGCTCACCTACAGGAATGGGCACCCACCTTTCCTCAGAAACTGGCTCTACCCCCTTCTCAGATGATCAGCCTCCCTGGGTACTATCATTTTGGGGCACCACTTATGGCAGCCTGCTCAGTTCTGTGGGGAATGCTGAGATCTGGAGGGAATGGGAAAGACTAAGTCTCAAATTGCTCCTGGCGGCCAAGAGATGTGGGAAGGTCAGAGCCTCCTTCTCTAGACAAACAACCCCCAGTGTGTCTCCACGGTGGCCTCTGTTAAGCTGTTGAGCAGACCAGGCGCAGAGCGACCGTGGCCACCCAGTTAGTGCGCAGGGAAATCCCTGCGGGTGCAGCCTCTCCAGCAACAGTGCAGGGGGCCACAGGGAGGTGACAGGGTCACTGTCACAAAATACTCTTAGGTTGTTCCTATCACCCAACAAATCTTCCCTGATGGCTCTTTTTGGCTGATGAGCATGGAAGCAGGGCGTAATGAGGTTGAGCTGGTATCCGCTGGCCCAGTTTCCCAAACCCTCACCCCCTTGGCTACACAGGAAGGGCCTGCAGGGAGAACTGGCATAAACAGCTACAAAGTTTAGAGGAACAGACCTGCTTCTTTTTTTGTTGTTGTTTCAAGAAAGATTTTATTTATTTATTTTTAGAGAGATGGGAAAGGAAGGAGAAACGGACAGAGAGAAACATCGAGGACCTGGGCCACAACCCTGATGGGGAATTGAAGTGGCGACCTTTTGGTCCGTAGGCCAGCTGGAACAGACCTTCTGACAGGGAGTCAGGACAGACGGAGAGAGGCCTTTCGGCAGGTACAGGGCTTGAAACGTGAATGATTTCAGAGTGAAATAAAGGGCACAGGCACGCGCCCTGACTAGTGTGGCTGAGTGGGTTGGGTGTCAACCCACAAAGCAAAAGATCACTGGTTTGATTTCCAGTCAGGGCACATGCCTTGGTTGCAGTTCAGTCCCTGGCCAGGCTACATACAATGATGTTTCTCTCTCACACCAACATTTCTCTCCCTCCCTACTGCCTTTCTCTAAAAATAAATAAATAAAATCTTTGATAAAAAGGAGAGCCGGCAGGTAGAGGCACATACAAGTCTGGAGTCCCTCAAAGAAAAAATGGAGTTGATCGCCTGGGTCCATAGTAGCCTCCATCCTTCCTTCAGGCCCTCTGCTCAGAGCCCTCGGCTCCTCGTCACTCAGAAGGGGCCTCGGACCAGCAGCAGCAGCACCTGGAATTTGTTGGGAGTCGGACTCTCAGGGACCAGCCAGACCTACTGAGGCAGAACCTGCATTTTAACAAGGTCCCTGGGTAACTTGTCTGCACCTCTGAGCCTGAGGAGCACGGGCCTAGCCACCCAGGCTGCTGTCCCCACCCCACCACCCCCAGACTAGTTTTCCTGGGCTCTGGACTGGGGCCTCAGCCTCCTCTCTCATGTCACATCTGTCATACCCTGTGGCTCTGCACTCTGCCAACCACCCGCTGGAAAACAAAAGTCTGCCTAGTCCATGCCATTGTGCACCTGAAGGTAACTTAGTATGTCACCAAACACACAGAGCATTGTCACACTAACACACGGCAATAATCCTAACCCAAATGCCACCTGGGAAAATGTAGGGCACTGAACGATGTCAGTGGGGAGCCAGTACTTTGAGCCACTCCAGGGCAGGTGCCTGTGATCCAGGCTGACTCTGTGGAGGATGATTCAATTGTCCCTCTTTTCATGGGCACAGCCTACCATGCTCCTGCGGGAGAGGAGAGAGAAGCAAGGAGGTAGGGCAGGCTGAGTAAGGCACCTGTAAGAGGTGAAGGGACGGCCCAGGGCGGGTGCCTTCTGCACCCCAGTTGTGTACCTGGTGAGCAGGGTGCCAGCTCTGGAACCAGGACAGCCTAAGTCAGAGGTAAGAACCTGGGCCTGGTACCTTCAGGCTCTGGGCATCTGTTCCTCATCTGTAAAAAAATGATCCCCAGTGTGTCACAGGGCTGATTAGCACCTACACTGAGCCAGTCACAGGGTGCGTTCATTTATCAGTTTTCTCTCCTGCTTCTTGGTGGGTCAGTTCAGGGTGTAAAATGCGTTGGTTTGACGTACTCATATACATCAAACCAACCTACACAGTGGTCTCCCAAAGCATGAGCTAGCACTGCCATCCTGTCATGCAATTACCACTTCTTCTGTGGTACTGCATCCATTTTGCATGAGGAAACTGAGGCAAACTCAAAGTAACTTGCCCAAAGCCCCACTGCCAGAGCCTACTCTATTAGCCACTTGTCCTCCTTCCAAAAAAAAAAAAAAAAAAAAAAAAAAGAAAGGTAAACCTTTCCCTGGGCTGTTCTGGAGTTTTAAGACACCCTGAACTCCATGAAGCTGCCTCCAGAAATTCCTTTCCCCACATGGGCTAAACAGTCTTCAGTTTTACTGCAAGAGAGGACATGAGGATGGGGAACAAACAAACCCTTTCTAATGACATAGGGACCCTGCATTTGAATAACCCAGGCCAGCCCCGAAAGGTAACGAACAGACAAGTATGAACTCCAACATCACTGAACTTCCAAGAGCTGAGGACGGTTTTCTCCCATCCTGCACTCTCACCCAGGAAGCAGAGTCAGGAGGACTGGCACTGTGCCAAGGTGTCCTGTTTTAGAGTGAGGACGATAGGAGTCTCCCTCTGAGCAAATCAGGGCATCTACTCTCATGGAAGCCCATCCACATCCATTAGGACTGGGAATTGGAACAGGGGGCCTGGGCCTGGGGGGGTCTCAAGGGGAAGAGAAATAAAAGAAAGAAGGCCACACCCCAACCAGCTCATTCATCTGGGCCACGAGCAGGGAACCCTAGAGAGCTAACTCTGTGCACCTGGGTGTGTACCCTGGCAGCTGGGCCACCAACTGAGTTAGACCGGGGGTTATGCCTCAGCCTCTCCCACCTGCATCTGGACGTCATTAACTGGGGCTGCTACCTTCTCCGCAGTCTTGTAAACCTTGTTGGCTGGTGGAAGGCTTATAGCCAGCCCTTTTTATTGTGGTGCTGGTAGTGGTGGTGGTTGACTCCTCTTTTTTCTCTCCTTTTCTTTTGGTCTTTCTGAATTACCAAAGCCAACGCCAAGTGCCTTCCTGGGAGACTCACATCCTAATGCATTTATGTAAAGCCCAAACCTGACGTGGCAACCCCCAGGAGGCCCTGAAACATATTTTGAAAGAAGTATGTGTGCTGTGAAAATGATGTAGCCTCATGAGCATGTGTATGAGTTGTGTTTTTTTATTTTCTGTATTTTATGATACTTGGATGTCTTGGGGCCTGCCAGAGTCAGCTAATTCCTAGAAATAGCAAACAACATGGCTACAAGCAAGCCTTTGCTATGCAAACCAAAGAATCCTGAGTCCACACTCCCGCCCATCTCCTTTCTCTAGCTCTCTCCCACCCGGCCAATATTCCCACTGCCCCAGATCACCCAGGGCCAGGTACCAGATAATTAGAGAGTGCCCCAGAGCCCAGAGCCCGTTGACATCCAAACTCTCCAATCGCAGCCTGCTTATCCCGGCCCATTCCTCCCCACAAAAGCTACAATGAGGCCTGCGGCCCTGCTCACTCCTCCCTCTTTCTCCTCCCCACCATGGGGCTGCCCTGTGTGACCCCACATAGCATGTGGTGACACTTGTTTCTAGGGACCCCTGAGTATAAACAAATCTTCCTTCACAACAGTCATTTCTGTGTCTGCACGTGTTACCATGATTGCTTAAAACAAACCCCAGGTATATTTTGAAACGTGCTTGTACAGGACATTCTAGAAATGCACCCCCACTTCCCACCCTGGAGAGTGGCACTGGAGGCAGGTTGGGTGGGTAGGTGGCACCAAAGACATGTTTGGGCTACAAGTTTATGGGACTTCATTTCCAGTTATGGTTTTGTAATCTCTGTAAATCTTAGGTTCTTTGCCAGAAAAACAAGATATTTTATTAGATGACTCCGAAGTCCCTTGTAGTTCTAAATGTCTTTGGATTTAGGTGGCTTTTAAAATATGTAATGGAACCCTGGCTGGTGTGGCTCAGTGGATTGAGCGATGGCCTGCAGATGAAAAGGTAACCAGTTCAATTTTCTGGGAGGGCACTTGCCTGGACTCGCTCAGTTGGGGGTGCGCGAGAAGCAACTGGTTGATGTATCTCTCACACATCAATGTTTCTCTCCCTCTCTTTCTCTCTCCCTTCGCCTCTCTCTAAAGATAAATAAATAAAATCTCTTTAAAAATGTAGTGGACTAATATACTCATATACATGCTGGTGATATAATATGAAGTTGGAAGGAAAACAGAATATAAAATTACATTTATCCTACTGGAAGAAATATACTAAGAAGAAGCTTAATGAAAGGATGAGATTATGGGTCAAAATGCATATTTCAAAAATGTTTAAAGAGACCAAAGTTCACATCAGGGCAGAGTTGGTAGTCCTTCTCTCATTTCTGCACCTTTTATAAATGCCCTGTATGAGTTTCTAGGGGTCCGAAGTCCAAAATAGGCCTTACATTTTGACCCATTTTGTCAAGGTGCCAACAAACAGTATTCCTTCTAGAAGCTCTAGAGGAGAATCCATTTCTTGCTTCTTCCAGCTGCCAGAGGCCACAGCATCCCTGGGCTCCCACTCTGCTCCCCCTGCCACTTGCAATGCCAGCAAAGGCCGGAGTGTCTTCCCCACCCCCATCACTCTAACCTCCCCTCAGTGTCTCATCTCCCCTGACTCAACTCTCTGCCACCTCTTCCAGGTACAAGGATGTGCTGATTATATCAGCCCCACCTGGATAATCCAGAATGACCTTTTCATCTCAAGGTCAGTTGATTAGCAGCTTTAATTTCATCTGCAACTTGTTTTTTAGCACAGCACAGTCACAAATTACTGGGATTAGGGAGGGCATAGCCATGGGGGGAGGAGCAATATTCTTCTCTGGAATTCTATTCCATCTAAAGAGGTCCCCCTACAGCCTCTTTTGTGTCTTCTTGATTGTCCTTGGTCATTTCTCCCAGTTTAAGCTGCATGGCATAGGGAAGACACAGCATAGGGAAGAGCACAGACCTTACTCCAGGGTCTGCCTTGATCCTGTGCTCCCTTATGAACAATAATGCTGCCAGCCAGTGAGATGCCTCCGTGGTACCTGAAGCCAGCCAGCCAGCCAGCAGACATTTATTGAGTAACTTCCAGGTGCCAAAAACTATGCCAGGTATTCAGGATAATATAAATGTGAGGATGATACAGTCCTGCTCAGAGAGCTCACAGTCTAAGGAAGCAGAGGGCCCATCCACAGAAACACCCAAACACACAGCACAAAAGGAAATACGCATGAAGGCAAGTGCTGTGGGTGCAGCCACGTTCTGAAGGCACCTTTGAGATCTGAGGAGGTGGCGGTGACAGAGGGGAGCCCAAGCTCAGAGCCAGATCTAAATTTTTAATTTTTTTAAAATTATAAACTAGTACAAGGAAATGCCCCTTGTTCTGCCTTTTTCCTGTCCTACTTCCAGTCTGCTATTTCCATCTCACTGATCAGCAGTAATTGAGGTTTTGAAATCCTTCCAGATATATTCTATATGTTAAAATGCTCCAATGTAATGTATTATACTGATAACTTGTAACTGTTTTTTTACACAATAGGTTCATTCTATAACTTTTCTTTTTGCAACTCAAATCAGCCTCTGACCAAACTGAGGATATTTTCACAAGTCAATACAAGTGTATTTGTATGTTTCTACGGTAAATCCCTAAGCATGGAATACTTGCGTCAAACAATATGCCCAGTTTTAATTTGGACAGATTTTGCCATCATCCAAATATAAGAAGCTGATTTACTCTCCCTCCAAACTGGTGTGGGAACAACCATTCCTCCACCAACCACCAACGCTGGGTACTCTCCATCTTTTGAGCCTCTGCCAATCTGATAGGTGGGAAAAGAGTAACTCAGTGCGGCTTTGATTTGCATTTCTCTAATGCTGAGTGTGATTAAACTCTTTTTTCCATGTGCCTGTTTATGTTTTAAATTTGGGGGCCATCTGGGATTTATTTTGTTACAAGAATAGAACTTTATTTTTTCCAAATAGCAATACTAATTATTAAATAATTCACATTTCCTCCACTGATTTGAAATGCCACCTAGCTCTGAATTTTAAAAATAAAAAGAGGCCACCTCAACATAAACCTCATACCATATACGAATATTAACTTGAAATAAGTCATAGATTTGAAGGCAAAATATAAAACCTTTAGATGATGGCACAGGAGAGCATCTTCGGCACCTACAGATAAGCAAGAGGTTCTCAGACAAGATGCCAAGAGCAAAATCTGTAAAATAAAAAAAAAAGTTTATAAGTTGGACTGTACCAAAATTTAAAACTTTTGTATTGTGAAATATCCTGTTTAAAAGATTAAAAAAAAAAAAAAAAACAAGATACAGACTAGGAGAACATATTTGCATTCCACACATTCGACAAAGGTTTGCATATAGAATATACAAAAAACTATTAAAACTCAACAGCAAAAATCCAAAAAAAAAATAATTCTAACATGGACAAAGAGTTGAACAGATATTTCACCATTAAGTCCGCACAGATGACAAAGCAGCACATGAAAAGATCTTCAACATCACTAGTCATTTAATGTACTCATGTCAATTTCCTGGCATTATATTGTAGTGCAGTTAGATAATGTCATTATTGGGGTAAGTGGAGGGTACTAATTTTGCACATTTCTGTGAATCCATAACTATTTCAAAAGAAAATGTTTAATTTTTTTGAAATGAAAAAAATGAGAAAAGAAAATCATCTTTACCAAAGACCATCCCATTGCACAAGTTGCTTCATCCACAATAACCTACTTCCTATCTAGCCTACCCACACAACATAACTATCCTTTTTAAAAGTTTACAGTCCAATGGAAGTTTCCTCAGACCAGGACTACAGAAAAGCTGCATGAATAAAAATAGTTCAAAAGATCACCTGCATACCAGATTCACCAACTGTTAATATCTTAACCCATTCACTTTATCATATGAGATGGGTCCATCGGTATCATTGTTTCTGGACCATTTAAGAGTAAGTTACATACATCGTGGGACCTAGTCCCTGCATACTTTAGTGTTTATTTTCTAAGAACAGTCGTTTGTACAGTGACAGTAGTGTTATCAACTTCAGTAATTTTAGCATTGATTCAATACTTTAATCCATCCTCGCTGTCGCACTTTTCACCAGTGGCTCCAATAACGCCCAGTGCCGAATCCGGCCTGGGGTCAGGAACTGCACTTCACTGTCGCACCTCTTTGAGAACCTTAGCAGATGCAGCTTTGCTGCCAATTTCTCCTTGTCACGGGGCATCCAGAATTCCCACCTGTAAACTGAAATGGTGGTAGTTGTCTCACCTATCTTTTGTGAGTAAAGATAGATGCGTTAACAATCTATTGTATAAGAACTAAGTGGAGTATTTCTCTTCTGCATCATTATTTCCCAGAAGCGTCTAAACATTCTGTTGTGGGTTCAAGAGAAGGAGACCCGCTTTGGCTTTCGCTCCCAGCCTGGGACAACGACCTAATAGCGGAGGAGGCCAGCTGGGAAGAGAAAGAATTTGGGAAGGAACCTCCTAGGGCAGAGGGACCCGAGACCGTGCTAAGGCCTCCCTTTTTCCGCCCCCTCACCTGGAGCACTGGGCGGCCAATCGGCGGCGCGATCCAGGTCTCCGCGGCCAATGGGAAGTCGGCGCGGTGCGCGCCCCCAGGGCTATAAGCGCGCGCGGGCGGCGGAAAGTGAAAGTGGGGCGGCGGCCGCAGGCGCAGCAGCTGGTCCGTGTCCTGGGTGCAGCGGAACCAGCGGGATGCTCAGGGCTCCGGAGCCGCGGCCCGGGCAGGCAGGGATGGTCACCCAGGCCAGGCCGCTCACCTCCTTCCTCATCCAGGACATCCTGCGGGACAGCAACGAGCGGCGCGACAGCCACATGGGCAGCCCGCAGCCCCGGCCCCCGCACCAGCGGGCGGCAGGGCGACACCCAGAGTCGGAGCCCCAGGGGAGAAGAGAGGACGTTGGAGCACAGGAGGATGATCCGATCCTTCAGCCCGGCGCTGCGCCCTGGGAGGCCAAGTCGCCGGCGGAGACAGAGCCAGGTAAACCCGTGAGGCCTGGGAGGCCGGGCTGGCCCGGGTGGGGTCCGGCCGAGGTCGAACCTCCTGTAGGCTGCGCGGGAGTGAGGGCGGGCCCAAGTCGCACCTCCGGGAACTCGGGCGGCAGGGATGAGGGGCCCGCGGCGACAGGCGTAGGGACCGCACTGCCTTCCGCCGCGGGCGCACCACAGATATTGACCCTGAGCCCCAGCTCCCAGGTGGCGCAGGATGTAGACTCGCCGGCCCGGTGCTCTGCGCTCCGTTGGCTCCCAGCTTCTCGGGCTCAAAAACCAGAGCGCACGCAGTGCCACTGTAATCCCAGAGTCGGTGGAACCCGGACCCTGGGACCCAGCCACCCCGCGACTTTCGATCGGTGCCAGCCCCACGTTACCTCTTCGCACCTACAATTGATGTATAACAACTAATTGATAATCACTTATATGAATACGTTAGGATTTGCCCGGCAAAGACCCCCTTCGGTTCCCAATCACAGGAGCAGTAAAACAAAGTTGGGAGTTCCCACTGGTCTTCAGGACATAGAACACCGTTGGGACATTTAAAGTAGACTTCCTTTCCCATCTCTCCTTACGAGGCATCCTAACTGCTGGTTTAGGAAAAAAAAAAGTTGGGGGGTGGTGTCGGATCAAAGCCAGAGAAGGTGCTTGGGTAGCCCTCACAGCCTCTCCTCTCACAAGCCCGCTCTTGCCGTCCAGATGTTAACACCAAACGCCCTTGGGTTCTTCACGAGGCACTTTATTTCTTGGTGTCTTCCATGCCTCCTTTCTCTCACCCCTCCTCAGTACGCATACCCAGAACCCCTGCTTCATTCTA
Source organism: Glossophaga mutica (assembly GCA_039655065.1). Lineage (NCBI taxonomy): Eukaryota > Metazoa > Chordata > Mammalia > Chiroptera > Phyllostomidae > Glossophaga > Glossophaga mutica. The sequence goes on from CM077311.1 coordinate 62,294,467, forward strand.
CTGAAGGACATAGCAGGAAGTTCCTCCACTAACTGCCTGTTACTTTGGGTTCTTGATGGCTATTAGAAAACTAACACATAGTACAATTATGCACTCACTCCCCACTTTGGAGAGCTGCTTAGTCATGCGAAAAAAGTGAGATGTATCCAAGATGACAGTGCGCTGTTTGTTCACTCACTGAAGAGATAAGGGCGGACTGAATTCTGTCCTCTTCCCTGCTAACATGTAACTTTTTCCTTCCCCGCCCTTCTTCCCCCTCTTGTTTCCAGATAGGCACTTGGAGACTTACCTGTTGGACTGTGAAAACGCTTCAGCCACCTCCCCAGGCTTGCCCCAAACTCCCAAGCAACCACAGAAGCGCTCCCGAGCCGCCTTCTCCCACACTCAGGTCGTGGAGTTAGAGAGGAAGTTCAGCCACCAGAAGTACCTGTCAGCCCCTGAAAGGGCTCACCTGGCCAGGAACCTCAAGCTCACCGAGACCCAGGTGAAAATATGGTTCCAGAACAGACGCTATAAGACCAAGCGAAAGCAGCTCACTTCAGACCTGGGCGGCCTGGAGAAGCATGCCTCCTTGCCAGCCCTGAAAGAGGAGGGCTTCTCCCGGGCCCCCTTCCTCTCCGTGTACCACAGCTATCCTCACTACCCCTACCTGTACTGCTGGGGAAGCTGGCACCCGGCTTTCTGGTAGCTGCCACCTCAGACGACAGCCACCCACGTATGATCCACAACTGCCTTCCCCAGGCAGTCTTTTCACAAATCCAAAGGGGCCAGGGCCAGGGAGGGCTGGGGGGCAAGGGACATGCAGACCAAAACTGTTGGAGGTTTGCATGGAAATTTCAGAGTCCTCACTGGTGGGCCAGGGGAAGATCTGGACCCATGAATAATTTAGTATCCAAACAGTTCCCCCAACAGATGCCGTAGGTTGCTTTTGCTTTTAGAGACCTGTTTGAAATGGGGAGGGGTAAAGTCAAGTGGTTTCCAGCACTTGACTTTCATGTTGTACGAGTGGTCCACAGTGCTTCTGAGGATTTCGTTCTCTGATGTAACCAAGCAATGACTCTGAAAGATCAAACCTGAGAAAAGACAGCCAAGATGAGGATGTCACCTACTGAATTAGACTTAAGTTCAAGAGCCTCGTTGGCTTTGGAATATGACTGAGGTTTGTCTCTGTCCCTGTGAGAGAGGGAAGCAGAGGATCTCCCTGAGAAACCGGTCACACTCAGCTCATTCTGGCTTGGGCTATGGAGATGGGTAGGAGGACATGAAAATATAAGCTGCTTCTTATTCCTTTTTCAAGAGTACGCCAATTTAAGTACTTGCAGTGCAGCCCAAGTAGACCAAGAAGCACTCACTGTGGGTTTAAGACAAGCTGTATGAACAGAACACTACTGTCAGAAGTGGGCTTAGGCCAGATGAATCTCCATATGTCCAAGACAGAAGCCAAAGGGGAAGTTTCCACACTGCTGCTGAGGACACTGCAATTTTATTAGCAAAAGTTATTTAAAAACAAACAAACAAACAACAACAAAACCTCTTCTGGATCTTTTGCCCTGAGCCTGAGAATTTAGAATGAGAAGGCTCCTGGAGTTCTCAGGCCATACAACTCATACTACATCATGACAAATCACACAATTAATTCTTTACACGCCTTCCTTATATTTTTTGTTCCTTTTCCACAGCAATCACCCACAGAATGAATGGCTTCTTTTCCGTCCAGACTTTTAGTCTGGCTGCACCTAACATATGTCTTCCTTATTTAGTCTGAGATCTGGTCTATTTTTGCCCCCCAAACTTTATCTTTCCTGGGTTAAAAAAAAGGGGGGGATGGAGGCCAGATTCTGAATTGGCCAAAAGACATGCATTTTTTGGTATCTAACAATTCTTATTTTTTTCTTTTAAAAATACACAGCATTAAATCCCAAGTCCTATTTAAAGATTTGACAGCTCCAGAAGGTCACTGCTGCTTTCATAGGACTTTCTGGTGGCTGTTGTTACAGTTCAAAGTCTGACAATTCTTTAGGATCCCTGCAGGCAGAGGAGGTGGGAGGAGTGGCTTTCACACACAAGGGAAAACAGTGCAGACTCAGGGTCGGTACCTGGGGCCGTTGAGCAGTTCAGTGGAAACTGAGGGCTCAGGGGCAGGTAGGGAAGAAAGGGCGGCCTGGGCATCAGGCAGCCCCATCCTTGATCAAGCGGATGGGCCTAGAGCACTTTGCAGGAAGAAGCTAAGAAAAAAGAAACAGTTTTTGAAACATAACATCATTGTGACTTCCACTATAAAACAAACAAAATCTGTCCAGATGCTTTGGGAACTGTGTTTAATGCCTATAAAAAAATGGATCCCCAAAATGAGACACCGTGTGACTTCAGAGAGAAGGAGAAGAGGGCAGAGGAGACATGTGTCCACTGTTCTGTTTTCACCCGGTTGTCTCAGGTGACCTGGGAGAGGGAGACATCAGAATGAGGAAAACCGGCTACTAATGAGGTGCTGAGGCCTGGAAATCTCTTGATCCCGCCACTTAATTCTCTTTAGTGAGAAACCTTTCGATTTCCTCCTATTAAAAGGGCCAATTTACTGTTGGTGGCAAAACCACCAAAGTAGATAGAAAGCTGGCCTGTTTCACCCCACTTTCTGTTGTTCAGGCTCCACGTTGAAATATTGTAAAATGCCCGGTGCTGCTGACACTTCTCGGAAGTATAGAAGACAGCATAGCCCAAATCTTTCTTCTGTTCACGTGTCTGGTGAGATAGTGTTCAGTGCTCATTCTCTGCTCAGTACCCTTTCTCTCCCCACCTTCTAAATTTAATTCTTACAACCTGCAATTCTGCAAGTATTAAACATTTAACTGTGCTCTGTATTGTGTTGCAAAAAAAAAAAATAAAAGTCTTTGTTTAAAATTACTGGGTTTGTGCATCCATCTTGCCTTCCCCCCGTTGGAACTAGTCACTCAGCTGTCTGAACTGACAGAACAACATTTGAAGAGCTGGTGTGCCGGTGTCCGAGGGGGCGCTGGCGGGCGCCCCAGACCACGCCACCCCTGGCCTGCTTTCTGTCCTGTTTAATAAGTTAGTGGGGTTCTCTATATGTGTAACAAACTCTGCTTCAATCTGTAGCATATCAAGGCCTGTGACTTGAAGTTTAATAAACTACCCTGACCAAACTTTATTTTTCTATGTACTTTTTGCAACATGAGTGTTTTTAAAATAAAGGACTGTGTCTCTATTAGACATATCTGTGTGTGGTTTTGTTTCTTAAAAACCATATGTTATTGAGCTTACATGTGTTTCGTTACCGTGTTCTCGCCCCCCCCCCACCCCCGCCTGACAGATCTGTGGAGAACGAATCACCAACAGCAGTAGCTCAGCTGAAGCAGACAATGGCCATTCTTTTATAAAGGCACTGACCTCTGCTCCCAGTAAATCCTGTGGAGGGGACAGAAATTTCTGTCTTCAGTTTAATAATCACCTGTTCCAGGCCAAGAATATCTTTTGTTTAAATAGAGAACATCAGGTGTTTACTTACCTTCCCTGAAGACCCTGACAGGAACACATAGACCATAATAATACTTCTTTGAGACTGCCCCTTTCATCCCCACCTGGCCCCTCACACTACAACTGCCCCCAGCCCCCCAGCACCTGCATCTCCCTGAAAATGCCACCTTCGTCCAGCAACACCTCTGAATCAAAATCACAAGTATTGAAAATACATTTCACATAAAATACATAAACAGCACATCCATCCTCTGCCTGCACTTACACCATCCTGAAATCCCACCAGCAGGGTGTCTCCTGCACCTATTCCCTGAGAGAACTGATGGATTTCTGGCCCCCTCCTTCAAGGAAATAGAAGCTTAAAGAATAAGGTACTTACTCCAGGTAAAACATGTCATGATTTCCAAGTTGGCTCTAATCCTTTAAGCACATTGTACACACAGGTGGGGCCTCCCGCGGCGTGCTCACATCATGAGACCTAACTCTGCACAAGTCTGCAGCCATCATCCCTCCCTGCAAGGCCCGGAGCTCTCAAATTACAAAGGCTCGGCAGTAAATTAACAATGTGGATTTTTTTAAACCATTAAAAGTAACTAATCCAGGAAATTAAACAGAAATCTCTCCTCTCTGAAGCAAGTTCTCTGCCTGCTCTTCCTTGACCCTCTTCCAACTTTCCCTCAGCGTCTGTTGGTCCCACGTGGTTTCTTCCAGCGGCCTTCTCAGCCTGCCACCTTCACCGTCTTCGGAATCCCTTTGCAGTCTGTCTCCCAGGCCACTTCAGGTGCAGATTTCTAGAGTCACTGCAACTTTGTCACTGGTGGTCCCATGGGCCCTCTCCAGGTCTCCTTGGGAAGGCCATCACTGTCAGGAGGGAAAGAAATGACAGCGATTTACACATGAAAGAAGCTCTCCCCACCCCAAATACAAAGCAAGTCATTTTTCTTGGGTGAGGTTAATACCATTGACCTTAAAGCTGACCTCGGAGAGAACGGAGGCCATGCAAAGAGAGTCGCTTGGCTTGAGTGCCCCTGTGATGGAGGGTTGCATGCAGATGGTTTATTATTTTTTAAAAGATTTTATATATTTTTTTAGAGAGAGGGAAAGAGAGGGAGAGAGGGACAGAAACATCATTGTGTGGCTGCCTCTTTCTCGCCTTCTACAGAAGATCTGACCCGCAACCCAGGCACATGCCCTGACTGGGAATCGAACTAGTGACCCTTTGGTTCGCAGGCCAGCACTCAATCCACTAAGCCACACCACCAAGGGCAATTTATTATTTTTTAGAGAGAGGGAAAGGGAGGGAGACAGGGATAGAAACATCAATGTGTGAGAGGAACATTGATTGGTTGCCTCTCACATGCCCCCTACCGGGGACCTGGCCTGCAGCCCAGGCATGTGCTATGACCGGAATGAACTGGAGACCCTGGGTTCGTATGCTAGTGCTCAACTCATGAGCCACACCAGCCAAGGCATGTGCAGATGGCTTACTGAGAGTGTGCTCGGCTCAGGAGATCTGCCCAAGAGGAAGTGAGGATGGCAGGGCAGAGGAGCAGAAGGAGATGACCCAGCCACATAAGGGTGACTGAGGCACCCAGTGCTCTAAGAAGCTCCAAAGCCAGTGTGTCCCAGACTGAGGGGAAGGGTCGGCCCCTGTGATGCTAGCCTCAACCATCTCCCGAAAGTGGGAGTAACCTGAGGCAGTGTAGTGCTGTCAGGCAAGACAAGGGTCTCAAGGGGCCTTCCTAAAGAAGGGGGCCGATTTTACTAAACACTATTCTTGCTAAATGTTAAAATGTAGCAGGATTTGGCAGAGGATGAGCTTGACCTAATCCAGCAGGATAAGTGTGGTCAACTGCAAAGAAGAAGCCAACATGTTCCTAACCAAACAGTCTGTATAAGTAATGGCTGAGGCTTCCTTCAGGGAAACAGAGTTTTGCATATGAGTCCTCTGTCTCCTTTATTTGCTGCAAGTAAATAAAACTCCTAATGATCCCATCTCAATCTTTGTTGTTTTTAAAAAAATATTTTAAATTGATTTTTAAGAGAAAGAGAAGAAGGGAGAAGGAGAGAGAGAGAGGCATTGATTTGTTATTCCACGTAGTGATGAATTTGTTGGTTGATTTTTATATGTGGCCTGACCAGGGATTGATCCTGCAACCTTGGTGTATCAGGACAACGCTCTAACCAACTGAGCTAGCCAGCCAGGGCCACATCTCATTCCTGAATAGAGCAGCACCCCAAGCAGCAAACCCCTTGAGGTGGGTAACAGTTTCTTTCTGGGTAAGGCCTGGCCACCAAGGGACACAGCTGTCAGTCATTAGCATCAATACTCCCAGCGGCTGGTGGGGGGAATGCATCTCCCCCATATTGGGGGCTCAGCGGAGCACCACAAAAGTCTCTCTACTCCTTTCCTTGGTTGCTCCTAGGACCTTGGTCACTCTCCCATGCCCACGGTCACCTCCAGTCTCTGCTGTGAGGAAGTCTCAATCTGGAGCATCCGATGAGGCTCTGAGCTCTGAGTTCTGCACTCAGACATCCAGACTCTGCTCCTCCCACAGCCACCATGAACATGTCACCAGGGCTTGTTTTTCCAAGCCCAGGGTTATTTACTGCCCAAGAAAAGGGGCAGGAGCGACAGTTCTGGGACACAAAGAGCTCCTAGTTTAGTCACAGGCATGGCCTTCACACAGACTTTCCCAGACAGACTGTCCGTCCAAAGTCGGCAAGGGTAAGGAGAGAACTCTTGGTTTCCATGCAGTGTCCTCCTCTCCACTCTGCAGAGGCTTCACGTGGGACCTTGACTTATTTCCTGAGTCTGCTCTGCACCTGATATGGGGTTTGGGATACGTTTTAGGCCAGAGCCCCTGTGTGGCCTCTTCTACCTGGACTGTTTTTGCTTGTTTCCAGCCAATCCAGTGAGGGGCCAGGCCCCTCACTGAGAAGATGATGGAGTGACAGACAGAAGAAAGTCCCAATTTCTCCTTAGAATGAGTGTAGAATACTTACAGATTTTTTAACACCTAGCAACCATCGTGGTGCATGGGAAACCAGTGCTGATTTTGCTCTGTGGAAGATAGAAGTCCGGCAGCATTCAACCTTATGTACCGGTGGTCCCTGCAGTCCCTCGCACTGCAGGGTGGCCCTCAGTCCCATGGTGTCAGCTCTGCCCACAGGTTGGAGTATCCTGGGAGTCCTCAAACACACAAAGGCCCAGCCCTATTTAACACCCATGGCACCACACGCTCTGCAAGTAGGGCTCAGGCATCAGTATTTTTTAAATGCTAATGTCCAAGGTCACAAACCACTTGGTTAGCCTGCTCAGCCTCACAGGCGCCAGGACAAGAGAGCTACCCAGAGGAGCCGGGGAGCAAGAAGCTGGGGGTGGACTTTTTTTTGCGGGGGGGACATGCTCATTCTTTTTACAGAGAACAGATGTTCAGCTTTTCTTACTTTCTTCTCAAGCCTCCTCCTCTAGGAATTTCTGACACCATCAAAGGCCCTCTGTGATCGGGGAAAGCCTGGCTCCTTCCAGGTAATCCCTCACTCAAAGCTGAGGGGCCCAGACTGCCTGGGTGTTTGGCTAACCTGGTGATCCAGAAGCACTTGCTACAGTTTCCAACCCAGGCCCAGCCGGACTGACAGTGTACCCTGCAGTGGAACACATAGATGATTCCATCCTCGACTCTGGTGTTTTCTTGTCTTTGAGGGTTTGGGTTTTTTTGGGGGGGGGGCAGTTGTTATTATTGAGATAATTTGCATATAACATTGTGTTAGTTTTAAGGGCACACCACAATGATTTAATTTTGTGGACACTGAGAAATAGTCACCACCACAGGTCTGGTTGCCATTGTCCTTTTCACACATCCTGGAACTTCAGGGCCTGTTGGTGCCCCGCTGGGAGCCACGGTGTCATTTAACGTCTGTCAATGAGCGTCACGCTTCCCTGACCACTCATCTATCAGGATTAAGTAGTGTCTTAGCACTGACATAACATTTACACTTCCTTCTGCCAAACCAGCAATATGAAACGCTTTGGGTTTTTTTTAAGTGTGTGTGCAGAGATGGGTCAGGTGGAGGGTGGCTCCCGGTGAGGGGAGAAATATGCTTATGACAACATAGCTTTTGACTAAAATTTGCATGCAATGAGTGCAGAGTTGGTGTCAGAACTGCAGCTCAAAGCCAGAAAGCTTAAACTTGACCTAAACAACATCTGAAAACAAGAATGATGGACATGAGTTAGCTCTGGCGAGTTCTTCTGTGGAGCAAAAAGCAGGGGATACCATGACATGAACTCAGGCGTGGGGAGAGGATGCCATTCTGCAATGGAAAAGTTTGGAATCTCTCCTTCACTCCATACTGAGAGCTTGTTTATACTTAGATCTTCAATGATTTTTTTTTCCCCTTCAAGGAAGATCTGACTCAACAAAGGCTCATATGCGCCTTGCAGAGTGCGGCGTGGAGTGGGCAAAAGGGGTCACCTGGGCACAGGCCCACGGGGGCTGCTCGCTTAGCGGAAGCAGAGTGCCACTCAGAAGGCCCACAGCTCCTTCCTGTGACAGAAATGGAAGTCATGGAGATATCATCAGCCTGAGTGACTTCCGAGTTGGGTTAGAGAAGTGAGGCACCTACAAGAGGCTACAGACTTTCTCTCCTTGCTCCCCCATGAGATGTATGAATTGGCAGGTGACTTGATAAGGGAAGCTTGGGACAAAGGTAACAGCGTTCTCGGTGTGACCCATACAAATGACCTCTCTGGGCTTTTAATTTCCCTTATCTTATTAATGGGTGGGAAAGACCCTCGGTAAATGTAAGTTGTGCCAAGAAATTCCACTGGAAGGAGCTCTTCAACTAGGGGAAGGGGCTGGGATGAGGGCTGGTCGTGTGGGTGAGGAAAGACTCCACCGGTGCAGATGTCGAAGTTCTGCCGCCTCTTGTTTCCAGAGTTGTGACTCCAGAAATGCCTTTCTGACCTTGACTGAAGTTGTGCTCCCTGTTGCTGGGCCGCTGCCACCTTCTCCTGTGAGCCAGTTCCACTGCGTGCGAAGAGTGGGGTGAGGAGGAGGGACTGGATGGGGAAGGAGCTGGCCGGGTAGTTTTCATGCCTGTGTAGCATCTCCGTGCATGTGTGAGTTCCCCCACCCCCGCCCCGCTGGCTCGAGATTGACCCCTGAGTGGAGAGATGGCTTCGTGTCCTAGAGATTCAGTTTTATTACAGAGACAGACGGAGGGCATGTCAACTTTGGCATACAGAGGAACAAAAGCTGGACTGGGATCTGAGGAAAGGTTTTCTCATTACGACCCAAATATGTTTTGTAAAAACCTGTGGCAGGCACACACGCCAGAGGAGCAGGATGCGTTTTCACATAAATAGGGCCAGCTTCCCACACCGAGAAGCAGCTTGGTGGAGAACAAGGCACATGCTACAACAGGAGGCCATTGGGGAAGGACGTAAGAGAACCAGGAGACCATAAGCCCCTAAAAATCACACTAATTTGATCTTGGCCAGCAACCCAAAGGGTCCTGTGTCTGAGCAGTGGGGCTAGCATCCCACCCTACTCCTCACTGAGCTGAGAGAAGTTTGACACTGAGTGAGTGAGTGAGTGAGTGAGTGAATCCACACCTCAACTGGAGTACCAGGTTTGGTTCCGAGCACCATACTTTGAAGTGAACGATAGCAAGTTCAGAAAAGCAGGCTTAGGATGATCTGTGGGTTTGAAGTAGTCACATGAAGAAGAGTTGAAGAAACTAAGAACGTTCATCCCCTGGAAAGGGGAAGGCAGGGTCTAGGCGGTCAGAGACGAGGGTTAGAGTTCTCTGTGTTGTCCTAGTTGGAGTCATGAAGGTGACGCAAAGCTCAGATCAGCAATGTGTGAAAAATCACTGGGCTGATATGAGGCCTCTGTCATGAGGAGGCAACCACTCTTTGGTGAGGAGGTCAGGAGGAGGGTGGATGGACGTGCCTGCTCCAGCTCTAAGAGCCTCGCCAGCCCTGGGGGTCTGTGATTCTAGAGAGAAGCATTGGATTCTAACCTGTCTATCATCTACTAACTGTGAGATGAGGGCAGGTCTCCCCAGTTCCCTGAAGTTTCAGCTACTCCTCTACTGAGTGGAAAAATGAATCCTTAGTGCAGTAACGTGGATCGAGGCAGCCCTACAGGCCTCATCTCTGATTCATCAGGGAAACAAATAATTGCGCAATTGCAGGACCGATGGGGACCTATTGGCGGACTGATACCTGCTGATGGACATCTGAAATGCCATGCTTGCGGATTCACTCTTGAACCTGAAGAGTCTGTCTCCAGCTAAAATAGGAATATTCCTGGGAGAAGGAATGAATTAAACTTGATAAATAATTAATCACTAAATATGAGTAAGTTTATTAACTTTAACCAAGACAAGCTGTGGTGCTGACAAGGAATCACTGCAAATGACAGGGAAAAGCATGAGAAAGAATGCTGTGGACTTGGAAAGAAAAAATAAATTTCTATTTCTGAATTTCATCTACATTTAGTCCTGCCCATATTGATTGCTTTATTGCTCTGTCTTAGGCTCAGGGCTTAAACTATTGCATTCTTTTCATGGAAGCCTTTTGACTTCAGACCTCGGACATGTATATTGTTGCCTGACAAATGGATGCCCAGAGAGAGGCAACAACATTGTTCTAGAAGCAGAAGAACAGAAGGATGATGAGTTTTCTCTACTGTACCATTCATGTTTTCTTCTCTCCAACTCAGAAATTAGTAATCCAGTAAATATGGAGGGGACAAAATATCTTCATATTTTTATTTTAATTTTTAACCAAAAAAAAAATGTTATAACTCTAAGCCCTTTACCTAAATCAAGAATTGCTTAGGCGTCTCTGGAATGCAACATGGCAGAATAAAAATAAGATGGATTTTAGCTTTGGGGCTCACCTGTAGTCCTGGTCGTACCTTTATCTTAGCTGTATGACCTTAGGTGAGTTATTTGACCTTGTTGAGACTCAGATTCTTCACCTTTAAATGGAAGTAATAATCCCTCATTTGCTGAGTTTTTTCCCAAGGATTAAGTGAAACAAAGCTAGCATATATTAGGTTATCAAGAATTGTCAGCTCACTCCTCTTTTTGAGAAAATGTCTAAACTTTATCCAAGTGTGTACATAAAATTTTCACACTATAATAAAATATATGCAATGGTCACTTGACGTACTTCACATAAGCTTTTCCATGAAGCCACTTAGCAAACAGTATTGGCATTTTAATTTTTGTATTTTTGATATGCCAGTGAGTTAATACTCTACAACATAAAACCACCATATTATTGGACATTGGAGTTATCGTTAGATAGATAGATAGATAGATAGATAGATAAACAGGGGAAAATGCACACTAAAGTTTCACAAAAAGAACTGAAGATGACTCTCCAAGACTTGGCCATTTCTCCTGGGCTGAGCTGTAACGCCGAGGGACCCCACGTGGGGGCTTTCCCACAGGAGCGAGACCACGTCTCCTCAGTTTAAATCATTAGAGGAGGAGAAGGACCGGTGACCAGGGCTGCTTGCTTCCATGCCCAAAGCTGGATTGCACAAATACAGACCAAATAAATCAACAAAAATAGCTAAGAGGCATTTCTAAACATGTCCAGTTGCAGAAATTTATGGCTATTAGCTCTTGGAAAAAGGTTATTTCAGATAAGCCAACTATTTATACAGAAAACAAAAATGAAACCTATATTGATTGGTTTTTAGTAGACCGTCCCCAGCCCTGGGAGAACACAAGTGGGAAAAGGCTGACTCAGCCACCTCGCTCTTGGCCAGCGTCTCGCCCACGAAAGTCCTCCAAAACCTGGGCTAGAGGGCCAGCTTCTGAGAAGGCTGATGTCCAGTGTTTGGTGACCATGAAGATCTTTCTCTTTTTTCTCCAGTATTCTTTTATAAAAGAAAGAAAGACTCCAAAGACATAAACATTCCTGAGCTGGCCAAGATTTCTTCCAAGGCCAAGGTCAGTCTTTGAGTACTGTCAGGGAGGTGGATGGCCCATGGTAGAAATCCCCCTCGCAAGGAAAGTAAGACTCTCTTCGAATGGATCCAATGACTCCGCTGTTCAAAGTCTGAGTGACCTTAGGAAAGTTGTTCGTGTCCCTACACCTTAGTTTCATCACCTGTGAAGTTTTCTCTAAGGTACCTTTCAGTACTGTCAGGCCCTTCCTGTTACCATATGTTGGAATAAATCTAAACGAAAAAATCAAGTTTGCATATAGGATGTCATACAAGCAGTCATGCCTCACAATGTCCAGCCCAAGGCAAGTGGAGTTAAATGAGCACAATCCAAAGAAAGGATTTTTTTCACAATTGTTAATAGAATCAAAGAAAATAGTGCTGTTAGAGAACTTAGAGAATTGTAAAGGAGTCCTTTCTGTCATATGAGTAAGGGCTTAGCTGCGTCCCCTGGGCCCTTTGAACCAGGTGAGCTGAGCGCAGACCCCCATCCGTGCCCCGTCCCAATCCAAACCTCTAGCCAGGTGCTCACAAATCCCCAGTTCGTTTCACTCCATTCCCCCAGGGGCTGTCTCTGCTCTTCACTGTAGAAGTGAAACTCAGGTTCTTCCTCCAGTCCCTAAAACAGAACACTGACTTCCCACGCAGCACTCTCGAGCGAGGGGGCCTGGACTGAAAACGAGTGGAGGTGGTGAGAGAGCAAGTGTCAGGCCACAGCCGCGGGAGAGGTTCACATAGAATGCCAGACACCCCTCATGTGAAAGCGAGAGATGTCTACTGGTTGTTTCGTCAAATGTGGACCTCAGTCTCATTTCAGCAGCTAATTCCTCCTTTTTTTCCCGCTTTGCTTCCCTCTTTTTCGATCCTCCCTCTTGGGAACAGAGAGTTGCCCCACTCTTCCAAGCAGGGCACGTCACCACCTTTTCTGTGGCCTTGGCTCACGCCTTCATGCCTGGCCAAACAGTGGAGATTTTTTTCCAAAGAATTCTCATGCTTAATACTAATAGTAATAATCCATTTGCATTACATATAAAATTTATAATGTTAAAAACTTGCAAGTGGAACCATTAAGGCAACTTAAAAAAAATCTTTTCCAGCAGTCTTAGAATGGCTTCGGCGGGACCCAGGGATAAACAGCAATGATTAATTTAGAACCTCTGATTCTATAAGGCTCTGAGCAAGGCCTTGATAAGTGAAAGAAGTCAGAGACACCAGATGAAGGCAAAGGGCCCAGAAGAGCCACCACAGTCCTGACCAAGAACGACGTTGAAGGACTGGCACTACCTGACCTCAAGACTTACTATGAAGTCACAAATAATCAAGATGGCGAGGCACTGGGGAAAGAACAGAGGCGTGCATCAGTGGAACAGTATGGAGAACCTAGAAATAGTCCCACACAAATACACTCAACCGATCTTTCACACACACAAAAAAAAAAAAACAGCAAAGGGAATTCAATGGAGAAAGACTAGTCCTTTCAACACATGATGCTGAAGTGGGTTTTCATAGGCAAAAAAAATAAAAAAGAGAATCTAGGCACAGACCTTACACTTTTCACAAAAATCAAAACTGATCACAGACCTAAATATAAAATGCAATATTATAAAACATCTGGAAGAAAACATAGGAGAAAAATCTATGTGACCTTGGGTTTGAGATGATTTGGGGGATATAATACCAAAAGAATGATACATGAAAGAAAAAAACTCATAACTTAGATTTTATTCAAATGAAAACCAAGCACCCTGGGAAAGATACTGTTAAGAGAATGAAAAGTCATGCTAGAGACTTAGAGAAAATATTCACAATCATGTATCAGATAAAGGACAAAATATACAAAGAATTCTTAAAATTTAACAATTAGGAAAAATACTCAATTTAAATATGGACAAAATGTTTGAAGAGGCACCTCACCAAAGACATGTATGTAAATGGCAAATAAACATATAAAATGATGCTAACCATCATTTATCATCAGGGAACTGCAAATTATAACAACAATGAAATACCACTATGTACCTATTAGAATTTCTAAGATCCGTATGAACAACTGTAAACCTACTTTTGCCTTACCCTGTACAAATGGCCAGCAAGTGCATGAAAAGATGCTCAATATCATTAATCATTAGGAAAATGCATATCAAAACCACGATGAGATTCCAGCTTGCACCCATTAGAATGGCTATTATCCAAAACGAAATAGAAAACAACAGGTGTTGGTGAGGAGGAAGAGAAACTGACATGTGCATTGTTGGTGGGAATGTAAAATACACAGCCTCTGTGGAAAACAGCATAGTAGTGCCTCAAAAAATAAAAGTACAATTACCATATAATCCTGCTATTCTATACCTATATATCAAAAAGAATTGAAAGCAGGGTCTCAAAAAGATAGTTGTACACCCACATTATAGCAGCATTACTCACAATAGCTAAAATGTGGAGGCAACCCAAGTGATAGATGAATGAACGATCAAAATATGATATATATGTACAATGGAATATTATCCTGCTTTAAAAGGAAGAAAATTCTGTGACGTGGGTGAACCTTGAGAACATTAGCTGAGTGAAATAAGCCAGGCACAAAAACACAATACAGCAGTGCCCTTGGCAACCCCCCAACCTGTCTCTCATGTCAAAAGTGTTTGGAGGGAACAGACCCAGACTCCCCTTGTCCCAACCTCTTCTCCAGTTGCCATCTTTGAAACCATCTCAGCCATCCTCACCCAAGGATATATTTATTCATTTGGGAGAGAGAGAGAGAAACGTCAATGTGAGAAAGAAACATGTATTGGTTGCCTCCTGAACACACCCCAACTGGGGATCAAACCCAAAACCTAGGTATGTGCCCTGATGGGGGATCGAACCCACAACCTTTTGGTGTATGGGATGATACTCCAACCAACAGAGTCACTGGCCAGGGCAGCACTTAAGTACTTTGTGCAATATCACGGAGGAGTAATAAAGACCATTAGAAGCTGTTCTCTGGTGGGCCCCACAGTTTTCATGGCCGCATAGGGATTGGAGCTGAACTCTGAGGGTTGGGGAGGACCAGAATAAGTGGAAAGGTGGAAGGGGAGCAGTTAAAGTAGGAAGAAACTGGGAGCCAAAGCTAGAAGAGTGACATGGCTGCATCCTCTGGTGCAGGGGAGCTGCCCTGGGCCTCGGCCTCCTGGGTGGTACACCTCTCCTCTCCTCCACTCTGCTGGGTCCTGTCAAGTCCAGCGCAGGCAGCCTGCTTGGAGAGTGATGCTCACATCTTTCCATCACACCAGTGTGGAAAAACATGATTCCCACTCGCAAACCCACAAATACTTCCAAGACACTGAGGTAAACAAAACATAGCAACTGGAATTCTTAAAAGCGTTGCCATAAAGGTGGTGACGCCGGACATGCTGCTCTGTCTGAATGGCAGGGCCGCTAAGCAGAGAGACTCACTCCTAGCCTGGGTGAGTCTGAGTTGGTGATGCCTTTGATCAGATGGGGGTCCTCAATCTCCTGCCTTTCTAGAACTTGCCTTTTTCTCTATTATATTAGACCCACCAACTTCTCCCTCCCAACCCCAGGCTGTGCTGCTGAAATCCAAATCCTAGATTCTGTCTCTTTACTAAAGAAGCAATTCCCCTACATGCGTCCTGAAGACCGCTGCCCTGTGACTTGGAAAGCCAAGTGTCCGTATCTCATCTCGAGAGCCATCCAAAGGATCTTTACCTGGAAGCATTCTTTGCTTAGTTCATATTCTTCTATGAAGTAGGTGTTTCCATTAAATCAGGTGGTCTCTCCCCACCATTCATCAGAGTGGGGCGCATCAGTGCTCTTCCTCAGTTTTGGGCCTCAGCAAAATCAGAAAGGCTGACCTTCAGTTCCACCCTCTGGTCACTCACACGTTGGGATGGGCATTGCTCTCAGGTCACCCTGGTGACCCCAAGACCCTACCTACCTAAGGTACGTTCTCAACATGCCCCACAGGCCAGGCTTTCTCAAGCTCCACACTGCTTGTGGTGGGCTTATCTGCGGAGGGAAGGCACAGCTCTGGGGGACTCTTTCCTAGATCTCAGCCTTGTCTGCTCCCTCCCCTATAATCCTGACAGCCTTGTATCCGCTGTGATGTTTGCACAGAGAGACATTTGGGAAGGGCCATTCTTAGAGATGAGGACTCCACGTGAGTCCCATTAACTGCCAGGCGGGGCACTGGCAGCTGGCAAGGACAAGAAGACAAATAAGATGCAGTCCTTGCCTTCTGGTTGAGAAAAGTTAGATAGTAACAGTGAATGGTCCAACGGAACAGAATCATGTTTTTCTCTTCTAAATAGTATTGTCCAGGAAGACAACTAGTGATCTAGAAAATCCTTTTTATTGTAGTTATTCTATGATTCTCTGAATGATTTGCATTTATTCATTGAGCAAACAGATTAAATACCTACTATAAGTTGTGTACTATGTTAGGCATTTGATTTGCATTATTTTATCTCTGGGGTTTTACCAGATTGGAGTGAGGGGTGCAGAACAACCCTAGCCTGGCCCACAAGGACAAAGCCCCACACTTTGCGCTTGTTAATCCGAGCTTCCAGCCAGCCAGGCCGCCCAGGCAGAGCCAGGAGATTCTAGAAACACAAAGACCTGCCCTGTTTGAAGAGTCCATGTGGGATCCTGAGTGTTTAGGAAAGAAAGTCAAGCACTTATCTCCAGTTCGGTCCCTAAACAAAGACAAAGCAGAAGTAGAGCTGAGCCGCGCTGGGCTCCCAGGAACGCCACATTCACAAGGCCCACGTCTCCCAGGCTCCTGGAGATTGCCAGCACCCCCACCCCCACCCGGGGGAAAGCAGCCAAGTGCGGA
This sequence comes from Glossophaga mutica, assembly GCA_039655065.1. Lineage (NCBI taxonomy): Eukaryota > Metazoa > Chordata > Mammalia > Chiroptera > Phyllostomidae > Glossophaga > Glossophaga mutica. The sequence goes on from CM077311.1 coordinate 62,310,769, forward strand.
CAATGCAACGTCAGTCTTGGCAAAGGACCTTGGCAGGATTGCACTCCGCTTTCAACACACTCGTGTCCCCTTTTAACAACAGTGTTTGTCAAGAGCTCTCAGCTCCCACGCACCCAGACCCGGACACTGCCGGACTCTTCTCCAGCTCCCCTGGGCAGCAGCGGAGGCATCAGCACAACCTGGAGCCTCGTCCTCGGCTCCTACTCAGCAGAGCCAGGGGGCCAGCTGCTCCTACCAGCTCAGCAACTGCCACTGGCCTGCGCGCACTTGACAAGCCAGTGCCTGCTGTTGTGTGCCAAGGGCAGAGGCTCTCTGCTGCCCTCTTCTCCCCAAAGAAGACATTTGCCAGGACAGCGAGGGTTGCCCCAAAACGCCCTGGAGCCCGGGCAGGAAGAGTGGTTCTCAGGGGCTGAAATCTAGTTTCCTCTGCTATGCCAATGGAAACACAATACCTGGAAGGGGAAACCGAGTGAACCCTGGCCATGACGTTGGTTGTGCCTGGGGATTTTAGTTCAAATTCTTGCATGCTCCTCAGACAGATGCTTAGGGTCTAAACTGGAGGGGCACCAGGGGTATTTCAATTTGGGGTGCTTTGTAATAGAAGGGAAAGGGAGGGTTAGAGAAACAAGCATCTGGGAGGTTTATAGTCTGTTTGCTGAAATACAAATATTCCCATAACTCTTGCTTTTCTCTTGGAGAAAAAGCCAACGCAGCAGCCCTCAGCTCTAGAAGAACAAGAGAAACCAGAGGCCTTGGCCTCTAGGAGGGCAGGGCTCCTCTGTTACTCTTTGTGAGTTTCTTCTTGGGAAGGCCAGACGGAGGTAAATCATCCCCACAGTAACTAGTTACAAAGCTGGTTCAAAACCACTCTCTGTTAGTGTTAGATTGTTATAGTCCTCCTTCTACTAGGGGTGTCCAACCTGCTTCCCATGGGCTACGTGTAGTTCAGGATGGCTATGAATGCAGCCCAATACAAAATCGTAAATTTACATAAAACATTATGAGATTTTTTTGTGATTATGTGTCACAGCGTATTTAATGTGTGGCCCAAGGCAACTCTTCTTTCCGTGTGGCACAGACACATCAAAAGGTTGGACAACCCTGTTAGAGTTTAAAGATTATTTATTTATTTTTAGAGAGAGGGGAAGGGAGGGAGAAAGAGAAGAGGAGAAACATCAATGTGCGGTTGCCTATCACGTGCCCCAGCAGGATCTGGCCTGCAACCTAGGCATGTGCCCTGACTGGGAATCAAACCAGTGACCCTTGAGTTCACAGACCACTGAGCCACACCAGCCAGGGCCTGTTAGACTTTAAATGCAGCAGCTAAAGTAATGTTGCCAATGTGAGAGTTTCCAGAGATGGTTTCTTTGTGTGATATTGCCTCTTACTGAGAGTGGAGGACTCATCAGATGAATCACAGAGATGAGCTGTGTCCTGGAGCAGTGTTCGAGGTGCTTGATCCTGCCCAGTACCGCTCATCCTCAAGCTCCTCAGCTAACACCTGTTCACCTAAATGATCAGGGCTTCCACTCCAACGCAAGCGTCTGCCAGCCTTCTCATCGACACCAACAGAAGCCAAAGCCCTGAGCTCTGCTCTTCTGGCCTTTGAAGGAACTAATCTAAACAGCGAGTGTCTACCTTTTTAAGGCACTAATTCCTTGAGCTTCAGATAGCACCAAGGTAGGCTGATATTAATGATTGGAATTTATAAGATAATTGTATACTTTTAAATTGTCTTCATATAAATTACTTTTTTGAAAAATTCCCAATATCCGTGAAGAAGCTGGAACAGATATAACTAATGAGATGTTATTGCTCTTATCACCATTATTATTTTCATTTAACAGGGAAGAAAACTGAGGCTCAGGGGGCGGGCCAGGCTTCCCCACTATGGCAGGGCTGGGGCCAAGCCCACAGCTCTTAGTTCTTAAATTTTATTCTAGCAAATGACTAAAGAAGACAATCCAACCTGGGTCTTTGTGAAGAGGATACTGAAACTTCATACCAAATGTCTTCCTGTTCCTTTTCCAAAGGCTTGCTTTAATTCCTACAGTGGATTCCAAGCCACCTCTTTTCATTCCTGAGGAACATGTCTAAATTTACCCATTTGTACAGTCAGAAAAATGCTGCCTGCTCCAGCTAACAAAGTTAAAACCAGAAGCCCCTGCTCAGAAATTGTCTTCTTAAGCAAATGGCACTTGTCCCCTCGCTACGAGCCCTACCTCCCACAAGCCCACACAAGGAACAACTCACCGAAGTGAGGGGACCCTTTCCTTTGGCAAAGGAGGACGAATGACAAAAGCAGACCATCTTTGTACGTGTTCTGATGAACAGGTGACTTCCTGCTGTGTTTGCCTAATAAAACCTTGCCCCAGGTGAGCACACTGGGATGGAGTGTTTTATTTGCGTGTCCGACCCGGGGCATTGAAAGCAGGAGCGCCAGTACACGTATAAACCTCTTTTCAGAGCCACATGGGAAGGGAGGACTTTAAGTAGTACGAAAGCAAGTCCAGACTGAGAGGTTATTCTGAATGGTATTTTACTGGTGAAAACCATGAGTTTGAACCCAAAAAGTGCGTTAAAAGTGCTCTTGTCATTTCTCTGGGGACTCCCCTCCAAGTGCTTCATTTCCAGTGAGTGAGAAGCAGAGGGGAGGAGGCATCCCAGCGACCAGGGAAGGACTCAGGGAGGTATTTGGGGGCTGGGTTATAAGCAGATAAAAGGAGAAGGACTGGAGGAAAGGACGTGTGCAGGGAGGCTGTCTTCACCTGAGATAGTGCAACTACAACCAGGGAACGGGGTAGGAAAAGAAAAGCAGGCTTCAGGACAAATCAGTAGAATTAAGTAACTCGTCAGTGTGGGCAACAGGGCAAAAGGCTCTAGGCTCAAAAGCCGCACCAGGGTTTCTCCTGATGTAAAGAAGTGGTGAAGATTTGGAAGTTTGATTGGGAGTGGCGTTGGAATGTCCCGTGCGTCTAGTGAGCAGTTAGAGAATTCTGCCTTCTGGAAGGAAGGCTGGAGCCAGAATTCTGCCTCCTGCACCTAGAAGCATGGAAATGGATTAGGCTGCAGAAGAACAAAGTATGCTTTCCACTAACATCTGTGAGATACGTGCTATGTCCTCAGCACTGTGCTTAACACTTTGGAAGAAGAATCCTTTGATTTCACCATCACAACTGCATTAGGTAGATAGAGTGCCAGTTCTTATAATTTTCCAAAGTCACTCAGTAGATAATCAAATAGTGCAATCAGAATTAGAAAACAATTTCTCTGACTCCAAAGTCATAGTCTAAATACAAGAGAAAAGGAACTGGCTGGCTGGTGTCAACCAAGGGAAGGATGGAGGTCAGGTGGGCTTGTCTGAGCCAGCTACAAGGAGAGATTGTAGGAGGCTGTGGGAGACTGCCCAGGCCAGAGAAGATGGGGTGGGGTGGAGGCAGAGCCCTCCACACCTGGCTGGAGCCTCTGTGCCGAGCTGGGTGCCAGCCACGCTCCTTTTGCTGAGAATGCATGTCTAGGCGAGAGGGGTGGACCCACAGAATCAAGGTCATCTTGATCCCCTGTTTATTCTCTCTCTCAGCTGCTTCCTGAACAAACTTGCTTAGCTTACCCAGTCCAGTTTTGTGCACTTTTGAACCAATCAGCCTCCTCCCCCAAACCCTTAGACGCTTCCTATCTACTCTCCCAGACTGGTTCTGCTGATGAGCCGGACTCGTGGTTTCTGCTCTGGGTCTTGTCCTTTTTCTCTGAGTGAACTGAGGCAGCGAGTGGGGCCTGCGAGTTAGTGACACAGGTGTCTCAGACGAGATCCAAGCCCATCCAGCAAAGTTGGGAGGTGGGGAAAATGTGCCTTTCTTCATCTCCTCCTTTTTGACTTTTCTCCCAAGTTCCCTCAGGTCCATGCTTTTAAGCCAACTTATCTGAGGGATGAGTTCGGATTCCTCACTCCCACTTTCTCCTTTATAAACCTTTAGCAAAACTCTCCCTCAGGAAAAGATAGGATAAACTCATTTACCTTAACATATAAATGACTGACGATGGCCTTATATATTAGCTTTACCAGGTGTTTAACTTAACACAAAGCTATTTGACTTGTGCCAAAGGAATAAATCTCTAATTATAAACACCTGAAAGCCAACTCAAGGAGGACCATTAAAGAAAACTAAGGCAACTTTCAAATTCTAGCCTCCCTGAATAGATAGCTTGTACTTGTTAGGCCTGTCACGGTAATTTAAAATTTTCACTTTAGAAAAAAACACACTGAAATTGTTAAAAATCTAATCATCCATCACTTTAGTCAATATAAAGTTTTATCATGATGGCAATTTATATCTCCCGGAAAATATGAAGCAGAACACTGACTCAGCAAAAGCTGGAAGGAAACATGGTCCCTGGCTTCTACTAATATACCACTGAGATGGGAACGTGTTAGAAATGAGGAACCACAGGCCCTGACCCAGACTTAATGAATCAGAACCTGCATTTTAACCAGATCCACAGGTGGGTTGTGTGCATACTAAAATTTGGGTAGCACTGATATAACCTATTTGAGCCTAAATTTTCTGCAAAATTAAGTTTCAACCCCTACATGATGATATTACTCTAAAATCTCACAATTTTGTGAATGAAAGGAAGAGAAGAGATAGCCACTGTTTCGGAAGGACCTAGCAAATGTCCTTTTTTTTTTTTTCAATTCACCCAAGGACATGCTTATTGATTTTTAGAAAGAGGGGAAAGGAGAGAGAGAGAGAGAGAAATCCATGTATAAGAGATGCATCGATGGCTTGCCTGTTGACCAGGACCAACCCTTCACCCTCGGTATGTGCCCTGACCAAGGACTGAACCCTTGACCTTTTGGTGTATGGGACGATGCTCCAACCAACAGAGCCACACCAGCCTGGGTCCAGCAAATGTCTTTTGGTGCTCTGTCTCACAATGAGATCCCTTAAGCCAAGCCCTGTGGTGTCTTGTTGAGGTGATAGAGGGACAGAAGCACAGTCAGAGAATGTTCTTTGAGAGTTGAGTGTCATCAACTTTACAGAGGCAGTCACACTGAGGGCCCTTTGGGACGGACCTCTGAATGCCACTGTCACCCTGGATGGTGTTTTGGGGGTTGCTACCTTTGAAAGGCCAAGAGTGTTTGGGAACCATCTGAAGAAATGACTGGAGCTCTCTAAAGATCTGAGAAAGGCTGTGTCAGAATAAAATAAATGGGACTCTAATTAGAAATACCCCCATGAGGAGCATGGAAATGCGGCTGGGACTGTGACCTTCAAATAGGCATTTGTTCTTCTTGCTTCTGCTTTCTTGATCCCTCAAGTGATCCCAGAAGATACATTTATTTCTAAAGCTCCCCTGGGGGACAGGACGATCCCTTGATGATGCCACCGCACAGGGTGGCTCCCCTTCTGAGAGGCCACCACACTGCACCAGAGATGGCCCGTTGGAGCCAGAAAAAGGACTGCGCCATGCGAGAAGCTGTGGTGAAGGGATTCTCCTGGGTGGCGGAAGATCAACCCTCTCTTTCTGGTTCCTGGCCCACTCAAATACATCCTGCATCACATCTGTGATTACAAAGTAACTGTGACTGCTATTTTTTAAAAATAACATAAAGCTATTATGATTCATTCATGTATATGAGCTCTTGTATGTTTGTTAAAAGTTTTAATCAGCCATAATCCTTAGATAAACCTCATGGGATGTGACAACACCAGTGTAAATGGAATATTTGTCAAAGAGGAGGTGGCATGGGGTAGAGAAGTCCATTCACCAGAAGACCGAGACTTGGGTCCAAGGATTAGCCCTCGGTGAACTGGAGGCTAGTTCACTTCTGAGACCTCATCCGTGCCTGGGAAAACAAACTGGATGACCCATCTAGCCTTTCTGTGCTAGGACGTTTAACACATCAGCTTTATGACCACATCTCAAGCACTGCCTTGCGTTTTCTTTCTTTTCTGAGAGCCTCGATTCCACCAACAGTTTGAAAGCACTGTGGGCGGAAACCTGTGTGTCACTGCTTTCTGTACCCACTGAGGTCTCACCAGAGCTTAGGGGGTGGCAGGAGCCAAGCATGTGATTTTGCAGAATGAATGTGTGAAAGAATGACCTTGATTGAATCTGTCTAAACTCTAGCCCATCATTACCACACAAAAATAAAATATTTTCTCTAACTTAACACAGTCCAGGTAACATAATAGGAAACCATTGGCACCCCAAACCCTACAAACTCCAGCAGCAGTTGGTGATTCTTTGTCTTATAAATGGTTCTGTATCAGCCAGGGGTCTGGGAGGAAGCATGTGGCACTCTCGGGAAAGGCCATCTGAAGTTTAGTGAGGGAGCTGTGTGCAAAGGGTGGGAAGGGTTTAGGAAATGCAGGAGCGGGGAGGCAGTAGAAACTTGCAGGGCATGGGAGCAGCTGGCTGGTCGAGTGTGGGGCTCACCAAGCAGAGGCCCAAAGGGAAAGTGGGGAGCAGGTGCTGGCAACTGGCCTGGAGAGCAGGAGGGAGAGGCACTGGGACAGGCCTTCCGTGGGAGGGCGTGGCCATGTGGCAGAGAGGCAGCTGGGAAAAGCAGCCCGAAAACCTCACGTCCCTCTGGCCACCCTGCCTCTGACACCTCCAGTTGGACTGTGATGTCATAAAATTTCTTACAATTATAATCTTCTTGCCACCCAAGGCCCCAGTGAAGGGTCATAAAATATATTTCTGAAAGAACAAGGACATTGCTGGGATTTTCTATTTTAATGAGATTGTGTGATCAGGAAAAGCAAAGCAAGGAAGTGCCAGACCAAACCATCAGCAGCAAGAGCAATCCTTTCCAGGCGCGGCTCAGAGCAGCTCCCAGCTTGGGGCAAGTGGAAGGGCCCCTGGTGGGCCACTGGGGCAGTTGTCAGGGCTCCTCACAAGAGGGAATTACCTCTTTTCTTGACTTCAGCTGGCCCCAGGAGTTCTGGATTTTGGCTCACGAGTTCCTTGTAATATATTCCCAGTACTGCTTTCAATGATAGGTGTTCTTACTAGATCTCTGCCCCCCTTTGCTTAGCAAATCAAGTTCTGGAGCTCTTTCTGGAATCACCGGGCCAGTCAGCTCTCCCCATCCCACACTCACTCCCTCCACTCTGCTCAGGAGAGAACTGCAGGCTAAAGCCAGTGAGCTGCCTGCTCCACTACGGGTTCTAAGGGTGGGTGGGCAAGACTGAGGGGCAACAGACCCACGTTTAAAGGGGCTGCCGTTTGTACCGCCAGTGCGGACACGATGGAGAGAGGAAGGAGGGATCCCCTTTGAAGAGGGAAATACAGAGTTGATACTATGAACATGCTCTCCTCATTGTGCCCGCAATGTATCCACACACCTTGAGGAAAAACATGACGGCCGACACGTCCCGCCCACCTAGCAGCCCACAGAGAAAACAGATGCATTTATCCGGAGAAGAAACCCAGGCCCACTGTTTGCACAGGCCAAACAGATTGAGGTGCGCTGCACACACTGTGCTGAAGCTGCTTTCTTATCCTGTGCTGTAACCATGAAATGCAGGCTACTGGGAAAATTCTCATATCAGTACATAGGAAACTTCCTTCTTCTTTGTTTTGTTTTGTTCATTTACAGCCATATATTATCTCATAATACTGATGTACCATAGTATACTCAAACATTCCCTTACTAGGGGATAATTTGGGTTGTGTTACCAAACTTTCTGGTCTTTACTGACGGCACAGGTGATAAGTGGTCATTCGAGTTGTTTCATTTTGCATTTATCATGTTATGAGTGATGCTGAGCATCTTTTCGAGCATTCAGGAGCTGTGTGTGCTTTTTTCCTGCCATCAGTCTGTTTATGTACCTTTTCCTGTTTTTTTCCATTGGGTTGTTCGTCTTTTATTATTGCTGGAAATCCAACATCTAAATTTAGGGCCTGAAAAGCAATAGACTTAAAACTCGATGAAGCCCACACTCACTATTTCTGAACGAAAATATGATGTAACTGTGTTTAGATCATAAATTAACTCCACTGTCTTAATATACAGGACTTTGTTTAACTTCATAAATTTAGCTTAACAGAAAAAATGTACATTACTAAAACCACCAAATTGCATAGACTCTTACAACTTGAAAACTACAGGAAACCTTCTCCATTATTTAATTCTATTGCTTTGTTGTCTAGCCATAACCAAGAGACATCAAGACCAGCAGCCTTAGTTAACAGAACTGGCCCAACGATCTTTGTATTCTACTTTAAAAAATATATATATATTATTTATTTATTTTTAGAGAGAGGGGAAGGGAGGGAGAAAGAGAGGGAGAGAAACATCAATGTGTGGTTGCCCCTTAGGAACCCCCATCTGGGGACCTGGTCCACAACCAAGACATGGGCCCTGAATGGGAATCAAACTGGTGACCCTTTGGTTCGCAGGCCTGTGCTCAATCCACTGAGCTATACCAGCCAGGGCTGTAGTTTACTTTGTTGTTCCTTTTAATCTGCTACTTGTAGAAACCAGAGTTTTCCATCCTTGGCCGAAAGTTTCTTTCCATGAAACATGCAAAGAGCCAGCACCAACCCCTTCAACCCCTCAGTCCTGCTGGGCACTTCTGGCTGCCTCCACTGCTCTCCCAACCTCAACCTTCAGCTCCTATAAAGGGAAAAATTTGGCAGCACTGGGTAGACAAACAAATATTTTGGATTTCTCTCAAGTGATAGATGGGACAGAACAAGGCAGCAGGGCAGAGGTGTGGCCAGGAGAACTTTCCAGAGCTGGGCACTGCGCTGAATCCTGCCATTCAAGGCAAACACACAGCTGAGAGAGATTCTGGGCCCTTGGCCCTTTCCCTTCATGTCTGATCCCCTATAAAACAGATGTAATATTTGATGAGAAACAAAAGATTTGAGCAAACTAGATCACAATCACGTACTAAGAAGAGAAACAGAAGCTTAATTGTTTAGATCCTGGATTAACAAATGACATGAGCTATAAAACTCCACACGCAAGGCCTCTGGCCTCCATAGGGCCCAGGTGAGTAAGGGCGTGTGAGGGGGACCGGGGCCAAACTGCAGGAGGGATCAGCTCATCCCCCTGCATCGTTCTGGCCATCTCAGAAGAGAAGGGCATTGCCGGGCCAGAAGGACAGTTAGAAAGGATGCCCTAATGGGCCTGGTGGGGTTGTGCCACGAGGGACAGAGAGTAGCAGCCCACCTGTGACCACTCAGAACAGTGCAGGGACAACTGCCCACATGATCAGGACTGCCCTGTGCTGCAGGCAGCTCGGGGCCCACCCAGAGCTGGGGCTGAAGGCAGGCAAGTAGGTGCTCAAGTCCAGCCTGACTGTTGCTAGCCAAATCCCACAGGGAAAGGACTATTTTTGCAAATGCACCTGCAGGGCTGCCCAGAGGCAGGCACCTTTCTCTAATCAGGCAAAGGTATCCTGCAGACTCCTGGCAGCCTGGGAGCTTGTTACAAATGCAGACTCTCCAGGCCTGCCCCTGAAATACTCCCTCAGCCTCTTCCCACCAGCAATACCCCAGGTGACTTGCATGCTCATTAGAGTCCGAGAAACACTGACCAGGGGACACATTCCTTTTGCAGAGGGGAACTGGATCCACAGGAGAGAGCTTTGCTTAGAGGGGAGGTGGGGCTGCATTAGGGCTCCTGGGTTTGGGCCCTTTCCTGGCTTTTCCAGACTAATAACCTTTTATCATCGCTGATCTGTTTTATCATAGTAGCACAGCCAAGGACATATAGTAGCATGCCAGTTTGATTCCCATTCAGGGCACATGCCTGGATCCCTCATAATTTTTAGGGTTCAAAAGTTCCTGGAATCCTCAGGACTTGTGGTGTATTTTCTCAAGACTCCCTATTCACTTCCGAATGGGGGTCCGAGGGTCCTCTCCAACCAGAGTTGTGGCATTGCCCAAGCCCGATCCTGCTCAGAGCTCCAGTCCTCAGATCCTAGCTCGACCCAGGGCAAGGACAGCGGGAGGTGTCAGGTGTGCAGATGCGTTCACGTGTGAGTGTCACAGTGCACGCACATGTGTGCGGGGAGGGTGGGTGTGCATGCATATTTGCTCTTCTGCTTGTCTTTTCATTTAGGGCTTTATCACTCTCCTGAGGATCTGAGCCACCCACTCAGCCCGTCACACAGTCCCAAAGAGCCTGCCCACTAATTTTCTTTGCACTCCTTATCTGTGCTGATTGTACTTCTAAACTTGGAACGGCTCTCAGCTTAAGTCGTTCCGTTGTTGATACTTTTTCCTCTCAATCTCTCTCTCTCTTCAATCACTTTACTCATTACTGCTAGATGATACCCAGCCTATGGCAATAGAGAGAAAGGCTTGAGGCAAAAGTATCAAAGAGGGAATTCAGAGTCAAAAAGCCTAGTTACAATGCATCGGTTTGGAGGAGCAAGCATCATCCCACGGTTTAACTGTGGGTTCACCACTTCTCCAGAAAAGCTGTTTGCTCCTCAGTATTTTCTCTTTCTGTTTTCTTTCTCCCATCTCCCTCTTCCCTCCTCCCACCTCCCCTCTCGCTTCTCCCTTTCTCTCTCCCTCTCCCCTCCCTCTTCCACCAGGGAGAACCTCTTTTGTCTTCTCTAAGCTGATCGTGACTTCCAAGCTCTCCTTTGTAAGTCCACGAAAAAGAAAGTCGCTGCAAACCCGTGTCCAGAGCAGGCCTCCCCAGCACGAAAGCCTCTTCCCAAACAGACCCTCCTGGTCTGCCCTCCTCCTGGTCCCAGGAGCTGGTTCCTCACAGCTCCCTGAGGCTGGAGACTGGGGAGGTGGCACTTGTGCACCAAGGCCACAGGCCCTGGCTAGCTGGCCCAGGGAGGAACCCACTGAATTCTGGCCCCATTCAAACGCACCTCCTTTCTTCTCCCTCCTGTTCTAGCCATTGGTTAAGGCAGGTGGAAGATGTTGAAGGAGTTTCCACCAGATAATTTTCTATTAAAACAAGAAGCAAGGGGAGCAGCTACTTTCTCGCACTGAGAGAGCTGAGGTGGCATCCAAAGTTTAGGAAAGTTAAGGTTTTACATTGTCATGCTGGAGAACAGAGGTCGAGCCTGTGGAGAGAACAGAAGCAGGGCTGAATGGCTTTGTGACTTCCTTTCCACATGCCCGGGTTAACGGGAAAGGCAGGCTTTTTCCTACCCTTTTCCTCCCTCTCTTCTCCTGCTCACTTTGCTGCAGAGTAAGAACGGCCCCCCACCCCCACCCCAGAGGGATTCTTGGCCCATTAATAACTATGTTACAGGGACTGAGAAGAGAGCGAGGAGAAATATGCCAATGAATGGAGGCTGGGACTAGCCCAAGCCATGTGTCTCATTATTTCAGTCTGTCACTTCACCTCTCTGAATATTAATTCCCTTGGATATAAAGTTATGATGTTGCCAGTGATCCAATCCACCACACAGGGATATCAAAAGAACCATGTTAGGTAATGTATGTGATAGAATTTTTTTTAAAGTGTAGATTACTCTTAAGAAATCAAGTTACAGTCTTAAGTGCTTTGTGGAAATAAGTTTGAGTAAGAATTCTTTACCAAACAGTTTCCAACAAAACTAAGGAGACAGGACCCATGGCATACTCTAATAGCTAAAGATATTGGGTAGGGGGAGGTGGTAAGGAACAGAAGATGGGACAGGTGCCAGAGAGTAGCTGGAGACCTGTAAGCCATCCAAATGTAGAGCAAAGAGTGAATGGAATGGAAGGTCTCCCTGAACAGATGGGAGTTATTATGGGTTGAATTGTGTCCCCACAAAAGATAGGTTGAAGTCCTAACCCTGAGGACCTATTGAGAAATAGGATCCTTGCAGATGTAATTAGTTAAGATGAGGTCACACTGTGTTAGGTCCAACAGGACCGGCGCCCTCCTAAGAAAGGCAAAGAGAGACACATGCGCTTGCATGAGGAGAGAAGGCCACGTGATGCCGGAGCGGAGAGTAAAGTGATGCAGCTGTAAGCCAAGGAGCTCGGGCCACCACTAGCAGCCAGGAAGACAAACAAGCATAATATAAACAAAGACACGGAATTTGAGAACAGTCTGACAGTGTCCAGAGTGGGAGGGGAGGGAATTTCAGGGGAAAAGGGGAACGGTTTAGAGCAACAAGTATAAAGGACTCATGGACAAAAACTATGGGGGGGTGGAAATGGGAGGAAGGTGGGGAGGGCTGGGGTGGTGGGCTGGGGCGGGGTAAAAGACAGAAAACTGTACAATATCAACAATTAAAAAATACTGATTAAAAAAAAAAAAAAAAGAAGGTAACCAGAAAAAAAAAAAAAAAAGAGTTCTCTTTACGGAGGTTAGAGGGAGCACGCCCTTCGGACACCCTGATTTCAGACTTCTGGTCCCCAGCACGGTGAGACCACACGTTTCTGTTGTTGTAAGGCCCCTGTTTGTGCACTCTGTCACAGCAGGTCCCGCAGCTGAGCAGGCCCTGGGAGGTGCGCTGCATCAGGCACAGCGGGGAAGAGGAGACTCTGCGGGAAGTTCATCATCGTCTCTATAGGCTACGATATACTGGAATGATGTCTGCGTTCCTGGGATAAGATCAATTATTTCTGTTTTTGCTATCTACCAATCAGAATTATTATAACTTTACTACCTAGTATATTTGGTTTGGCCGCACAAACTCTTTTTAAATGACTTCTCCTTGCCTATTATCTATTTATTGCCCATGAAGTATCCTGCTGACCCTATTATTTTTAAATCCATGGTTAGTTTTCACGTTTACTGATATTCAGTTCTTAGGAATTCTTGGGAATTTACCCAATTTCCTGGTAAATTCTGACATTTAGCTCTGATGCGAACAGGACCAAACGACTTAATATGAAATCCCTAAAAGCACTGTGAGTTCTGTTTGATACTCAACACACTGTGCTTCCAGGAAATCCTGTTCCCTGAAGAAGCTGTTATGCTCCACTGGTCAGTGTCATACCTCGAGAAGGATCTAAGAGCCGTGTTTGCACATCCAGCTGTCATAGATCCAAAGTAGCCATTAGTAATGATTAGGTAAATAAAATAGCTTCAAATGTCCCTAAATACATATTTGCAGGATAATAGGCTATTGGGTGAGGTGTTCCTCTTTTAAATAAGCCCAGCTTTTGCAAATGAAATTCTGCTGAGGTAACAAGCATGCTGGGCAAGGCTGCCCCCATTTCTGTGTGTTACCAGTTAACTCACCGTGGTCGTATATGATCGTGTCTTAGCATTCCTTGGGTTCCCTAAGAATGATACAGAGTATGCAGCACTCATTCAGTGCAAGGCTCAGGGTACTAAACAGTGTGGCAAGTTCTAGAGCAGAGGCTGTACTTAGGTGTCCCCAAAGGTAAGTGATGGATTCTGTGTGCTCTTCTCATTGTTTCTGAAAGTCCAACAGAAATCATTCCTTTACACTCAAGTAACCACTTAGTCTAATTCGAGCATCAGCTATGCCCTATAAAGCTTAAGAGTTTAGAGTATGGAGCCAGACTGCCTATCATTCAACTCGCTAGCTCTAAAAATCATGTTCAGTTTATTCAGCCTCTCCAAACCTCAGCATCCCCATCAGTGAGCAGAGTGGGCAACAGTGTCTGCCTTGTACTATGGTTATGAGGCTTACCTGATTTGAAGTACAGAAGGCATTCAGGGCAGGGCCCGGCATACAGCAGGTTCTCAATGAGTGCTTATTCCGACTTTTGGTTTATAGGTAAATATGTGAATTCCAACCAGATATGTTATGCTAATCAGAAACTATACTTGGAAATGGTGTGTGTCTCAAATGAATTCCTATAATTATTAAAAATAACTTATTCATAAGATATCTTTTAAAACCTGGTTTGTAAAGGGAGAAAAAAAGGAGTCATTAGTGGTGAAAATATTGAAAATCGCTGTGTTGGGGTTTTTTACAGATTGTCTTGTCTCCACTGTGTTGACACAGCATCCAAATGCATAAAGGAAAGACCCAGCCAGAAGGCCCAGTCCCCAGAAGCAGTGCAGCCCTAATGTGCTCATGACAGTCACTCAGCAGCGAGCCCATCTCTACTCCAGGCTCTCTCAACGTCCCATTAAAATATCCAGGGAGAGTCAGGAGAATACAAACATGAAAATGAACTTTGATTGACACATACTAAAACTTGGCAAGAATCTCCACTAGATAAGGCAGGTGGAGGTAAAGAGAAGAAAAAACCTACCCAGGCTGATAAGGAACTCAGAATGTAAAGCTCCGAAACTAAAAGCCACTCGGGAGGGAAGATCTGCAGCCTGGATGCTGTGGACAATGCCGTCGTCGTTGGAGATGAGAATGCTTTCCTGTAAACCCCCAAAATGGGGCCAGCTGGGGCCCCACCTTGGGTCACCACCTGAGTCCCCAGCTCAGCCTCTGCGTTCTTCTCCCACGTCACTGCCGCGTCAGGTCGATAGTGACTGTTTAGAAGTCTAAGTCTAAATCTAAACTGTGGGAACCAGGTACTGGTCCCATTTGCATCTCCAGCACCTGGCAGAACGCCGGGCCCACAGTAAATGCTCGTTAAACTGAAGTGTGCAAACTCGACTCAGTGTTGGGCTGAAAGTGAGCTGTATTCTCTGCTGAGCTTTCCCGGACTACTACTTTTGTGGTCTGTCAGAAGAAAAGAACTTGTTTACTCATTTGGTCAGTAAATAACTTACCTACTCATTTAGTTAAATGTCTTCTGAGTTTCGATCATGCCCCAGACATGGTGCCTGTTTGGCCGGATATGACTTGTTTCTTCAGAACCCAAGCAGATTCTAGCATGACTAACTTCTTCCCTAGGTTCTTAGAAATACTTCCTCTAATAATTCACTCAAGAACTTTCCCTAAGATCAGTGTCAAGCTCATTGGTCTATAGTTTGATCACCATACCTTGCTCACCATTTCAAAATTTAGAACAAGCCACAGCTGCCCATCTCCAAACTTCTGACACTGCTCTCGCTGTCCGTGAGCCTTCGGGCATCACTAGCAACAGCAGCGGGGCAACCTCACGTGTGCGTGCTCCATGGGGCACACGACATACATTTACTAGGGCCAACAGACTTGCAACCATTGGGAGCAGGTACCTTATCTTTCCTCCCCTAATTCAGTTTTAAATCCACTTTCAGTTTATGTATGAAGATTGTCTTCTCTGACAAGGAGAAAAGAAAAGGAGCTTGGTGGGAAATAGAAACTGACAGTCATGCTTCCTTGGTGACCTGAAGGCAGGTCACTACTTACCCAAGTGAGGAGACATCAATACCGAAGTTTACGTTTGCCCAAAGTGAGGATGAACTGCTGCAGGAATTGCCCTCTTAATATAAAATAATTATATTCTATATAATGAGAAGTAGATGAACAGAGTTAGAAAACTGAACAACAGGTATGAAGCAATAAAAATTATTAGAAAATAATTAGAACTAGGAAACTGGACCAAACATATGAAACAATTGTTTTCAGTCCCTAGTTAGGGCACACACCTAGGTTGCAGGTTCGATTCCAGTCGGGGCACATACAGAAGGCAGCCGATCAATGTTTCTATCACATCGATGTTTCTCTCTCTCTCTCAAATCAATAAACATATCCTCAGGTAAGAATTAAAAAGAACAGGATTTAGAAGTTAAATGACCAGATTTTAGAACTGGATCTGTGTGAGCTTGAAGAGGTGAACAAGGTATTTATCATCTCTTGATTTCAATATCATCCTTCCAAAAATAAGAACAGATAATCCCAAAGTGCTTCCAGTGAAATCAGACCCCTTGCCTTCTAGAGGAAGCGCTCCCACACGATCCCTACGCTGCTCTCATTCCTTAGCGTGGTTCATCTGCTTTCTATTCATAACTTCCAAAGTCACATCGGTAATATTTTAATGCCCAATTATATTTGGTTCAGTAGCTATAATACACAGTAATACCTCTCTATCGAACTCTTAGTTCTCTTCATCTCTCAATTCTCCAGAATAACACTAAGGATCAGGTAAGAAGTTTTGAAACAAGGGGGGGGGGGGTGCTCTGATCAGCCCATTTAATGGTTGGGAAATTTTCTTAAAACAAGAAACCTATAGTCTTACTTAGGGTTAATTCTGGGGGTGTTTTACATCCAAATACAGTAAGATTAATTAGTTGTTCTCAAATCCGTACTAGATAATTATCAGCAAATTAAAAGGTACATTGACAAACCAATTATAAGAGAAGAGATAGACAAATCATAAAACACAGGTGTAGTAAAATACAAATAATTCTGATGTAGAAAATAAACTCTCCCCCACACACATTGTAATAGGCTCTGAGGGAACTACTGCTTTGGAGCTAAGCACAGTCTCTGCTGCTCTAAGGGACAACCTCTCTGATGGCCAGGCACCTGGGTGGGTTCTCCAGCGACTCAGCCTCTGACAGTGCTGGAAAGCTGGTGTGTCCACCACAGTGTATTTTATCCTTAGCAGCTGCTTCACACGTGTGAGTGCTGTGCTCTTAACTGTACCACAGCTCTGAGGGAGGCCCAATAACACACCTCTCTCTCTCTGCCTCCCCTACCACCTCTCCATCCACATCATGCAACTAGTGACACCACCTTCACGTGAGTGTGGTTTAGGTGAAGGATCCAGGTGCCCAGGCAGACTCTGGTGCTCAGTGACCACGAGGCGAGTGAGTGATATCAGTGTCTCATGCGGTCCAGGAAGGGGTTGGGTGGTGGATGTAGGGAGCCCTGCGTCTTCTCCCACACCTCATTCCATGCTTGGACTCTTGCTCTTCTCCCCCAGATTTACTAATCCTCCCCCCTACACAATTAAAATAATCTATGAAACCCTACACATTTCCCAAGATTCCTGGAAAGGTCGGGTGGCTTCTCATCATCCGCAGGAGAAGCAAGTTCCTGCAGCTCTCAGGTTGTCCCCATGCTCTTGGCAAAATGCTCCGGCTCCCCACATTCAGGGTGTCTCATGTCTGACATGAGCGGTTTGCAGATTGGGTTTAATATTTATATTTCCTTTTCTCTTGTCTCCTACGTTTACATCTTAGATTACATATCTTGGTGGAACATACCTTTGTAACTTTTTAGTTTTCCTGTAGAACATTGGGTGCTTCAAAATACCTTAAGAAATACAGTATGAATTAGGGAGTTACAGATTCAAGCTCTTCCACAGGAATATTTGCATCGGATGCTTTTCTGTGACAAACTATTTTAAAATGGAAAAAAGAGAGTATTAATTTGTCACAAACTCCTCTGTAAAATTCTGGGACAAGGCAGCATGCCTGCTGCGTGCCTCTTATATGGCTAGCGTGGGGCTGTGAGAGGTACAGGGTGCCACAGTGAGACAGGCCAAGAGTATTTAACATATTTCATTTGTCTTTACATAACTGTGATAAGAAAACACATGTTTTCACCTTGGGAAATTAAAGAAAAAGAGGACAGTGACCCATGTCCCCACCACCCTGAGGCCGACTATCGGCAGAGACTTCAGAAGGGCTGTTGGAGCACAGGGCCCGCGCAGAGGCCCGCCCCTGCTGGGGGGTGCGGCTCTCAGTGCCAGGACACCGGACACTGGACCCGGGCAGCCCGGCACTCGCTAAACGGACCGTGTACAAAGGAGAGCAAATAGAGACTATAGAATTTGCCTCCCAAAGTGCTCCAAGATACTATATCCAAAGTATGAGAAAATGTCCAAAAAAACCCAAAACTATTTCAGTGATCTTCTCCTTGAATGACAAGCACTGAAGAAATGTGCCTCGTGCCAGTGCCACCCACTGACCAGGTGGGAGACAAGCACTCTTAGCCCATCGCATGTGATGTAACCAAAGCTTCAAACAAGGTGGGTTAAGAGAAGTTGCAAAGTTTTATCCGATTGCACCCCAGCTTAGAGATGGCTTCACATTTCTGTAGAGCGTTGGCCAAAATAAGCTGTAAGATGGGCCTGATCATTTGGACAGGCACAAAAACACTCACCAACCTTGCTCTTGCAAAGTCCTCGCTGTTCGTCCAGAACAAACGGCAGCCTGAGCAAAGCAAGCAGTCATGCATATTTGTACTGGGAAATTCTTAACACGTGCATATTATTTGTGCAAGATATGTCCCAAATGTCCCCACTCCACGCAAAGCGCCCCCACCTTGATGCTGGGCGGCCCTCTCTTTTGTGAAGTTGGGGGGAGGGGCTGCTTTTCATTCTAGTTACGTGTTTTCAATTAGGGTTTTTAAATTTATGCCTGCAGCTTCTAGCTTTGAATACCAAACTCCACACACCTTAAATTTTTAAAAAATATATTTCTTCCTTTATTACTTATTGGTTTAAGAGAGAGAGAGAGAGACGGGGACAGAGAGAGGAAGGATGAGAGAGAGAGCTCCCACCCAGGTGAACACTCGGTGAACACCTGTGGCAGGTCCTCCCTGTGTTAAGAACTTGCATGTTCTTGCCTCTGGATTCGCCAAGATGGACAAACTTCTCAAGGAGTTCACACACAAGTAGGTGCAGGTTACTCGCAGTTAAATCTTAGAAAAATGTAAAATATTCAATACTTTGGTTAGTTAAAAAAACTCAGGCCTGCTACCCACACAACTCTCACTTTGTCTCAACCAGGTCCGTTTAAGGGGTGAGGCCATGGTGTGTGCTCCAGATCCCAGGATCTAAAGGGGACCTCACTATCCCGATGTGGGTTATCCAGGTGTCCAAGCCATGAGGATGTGCACGGAAGCAAAGTTCCTTACACATTTATTTAGTGAACATAAGAAAACATTCACTAAATAATTTCCCACTTAAAAATCCATGCCCTTCCCACTCAGCGCTGTGTTCAGTTTCACTCTCTGGGTGGACACCTGATTAGTCAATCTTTTCCAGATCTTTTTAAATGTCAACACAACTCGGTTGTAAATCAGATGAAAATCTTCCTGAGAGAACTGATACGGTCAGTCAGGCCGAAGTGGAAGAACTGCTCGGTCACGTGCCAGCTGCTGAAATAGACTGGGCAGAGGGAGAAAACTGCAAGAATATAGGCATAAAAATTATTCCTAAAAAGGATGTTCTGAGTATCCCTGAAGTAAGAGAACTTAAAACAAAAACCAATGAAGCTCTTGCCTATTTTTCCAGGAATGATCCTTTTTGTAACTGTAGAATGAAACTCAAACAAAAAGTAGAGGCCCCCGTACTACGCCAGCGTAGACTTTTGCCAGAAAAACCTCACACTCCAAAGAGAATAAATACGTGTGTCATTCTTTGTTCCTTCTACGAAAAAAAAACACAGTTTTAATTTAAATGTATGTTTTATATACACAGTAAGATAAGCTTATTTTTAAGAGCTTCACTTAGATTCTTCAAGATACAACTCCTATCTATAATTTTTCAAACTGGGCATTCGTCCCCAATTCCAGGAAGGCTTTGTAACCAGATTTTCAATAAGGAAACTGACCTGTAAGGGCCGGGACATGGGGCAGAAAAGGACAACAGACTGTCTGAGGTCACCCGGCCGCCTGGCAGCACCCAGTCGCTTGCTTCTCTGTCAGTCAGGACTGCTAATCTCTCTGCAAAGAGGCGAGGAATGCGCTTTGCACTCAACAGGGCTTTTCAGTCGAGGAAAGACTCTGACGGCAGGAGAAGTAAAAGACACTGAGGAAAGACCTTATGGAAGATCAAATAAAATTTGTTTTCCCTTCACTTTAGCTAAAGAAATGACATGTCTAAAATTGATCGTAATCCGAAACGTACATTCCAGGGATAAGACGTGCCCATTTTGAAGTGTGTTCTGGTGCAATTAAGAGACACACTTAAGATGGGGATTAATTGTGATTATTCTTTTTAGGGCTCTTTTTTAGAGAGAGTACGCAGAGGAAACTGTACACCCAGCACCATCACCCCTGCTGCCTCGTGGCTTCCAGAGAGTGACAAAATGAGGCAAAAAGGGGTTCCAAGTTGCTATGGACTGAATGTTTGTGAGTGTCCCCCACAAGTCCATATGCTGGCGCCCTAACTCCCATGTGATGGCGTTTGGAGGTGGGGTCTTTGGGAGTGGTTCAGGTTAGATGAAGTCATGATGGGAATGGCGCCCTTAGAAGAAGAGGAAGAGAGACCACCGGTGTGCGCTCTCCCTCCCCCGATCCCCCACCAGGTCAGGACAGAGAGAGACGGCTGTCTGCAAGCCAGGACGTGTGCCATCACCGGGAACCAAGTCTGCCAGCACCTCCGTCTTAGCCTTCCTGGCCTTCCAAACTGTGAGAAATTAGCATTTGTTGTGTAAGCCACGCAGTCTATGGTATTTTGCTGTGGCAGCCCGAGTTGTCTAAGACACAAGGTCTCCAAAGCAGCTTCTCGTTCTTGATGGAAGGTTTTCCAGGAGGCCACAGTTTCTCCTCACACAGACATGAAGGAGACGGCAGCATCTGGAACAAATAGACCACAGATGTCCTGTCTCATTCCGAAGGACAGGACCTAGCCGTCTCTGCACCTCAGAGGATAAAACCTCCATTCCATCACCTCTAGGCTACACCCTTGGCTCTGGAGACCACTACTCATGTTGTTTTGGGTCATTTCAGGGACACGCGGGGGAGAGGGAGGGATGGCCGCAGGCCCTCTGGCCTGGCTCAGGCTCCATGGCGCCCAGGCCTCCCATCCACCAGACTTGCTCCTCAGCACTTACCATGAGGACAGTCCACCCAGGTCTACCTTCAATGAGTACATCCTTGGTGATGCTGTGCTAGTGACAGGAAGCCCAGGACGGGCGTCAAGAATGAGTTTCCTCAGCAGTCCCCATTGGCCAGTCCACAAGGGGCCAGTCAGCTTCGGCCCCGTCACAGTGGCCCTTCCATCTTCCTGTATGAAGCTGTCCTCAGCAGCTGCGCCAAGGGCTGGCAGCAACTCCTGGCCATGAGGACTCTTGGCAGGCCTGTCTGCCTCACCCTCGTGCTCTCTGGGAATACTTCAAGGCCCTGGGATTGGGCCACATTGCTCGTTCCACATGCCAGCAGACGGTAGCTCTCGGCAGGGCCTCCATGCAAACCCTGTGGTGACAGCTGGGCTGTTTGCTACCTTCTGTCTTTGCACAGAAGATCCCACCATCACTGAACATAATTCACTAGCTCCAGCCTCAACAACTTGCTCCACCAGTGCCCACACCCCAACTCATAGCAGCAGCACAGGGCTTGGCCACCAGGCCAGAGGCCCCACCCTCCCGCCCTCACACATGGCAGAGCCCGGACTTCCAGCTAGATCAGAATCCACACTCTTCCCAGGCCCACTGGCCTTGCCCTAACTAGACTATTGAACGATGTCCTTGCTAGCATCTCTGACCACAGCCTTTAGGGTCTCTAATTTATTTCCACCCAACCTCAGTTATTCATTCTTCCCCATGTTCGGTAATTTTGATGATTCCCCATTATTGACAGTTTTAAATCCAAACACTTTAGTAAGACATTTAAGACACTACCCAGAGGTGTCCAACCTTTTGGCATCTCTGGGCCACACTGGAAGAAGAGTTGTCTTGGGCTGCACATTAAATACACAAACACTAATGAAAAGGGTTTTAAATAAATGTACAATTTTGTGTTGGGCCGCATTCATCGCCATCCTGGGCCATGTGGCCCTCGGGCCTCGGGTTGGACACCCCTAGGACTACACCATATCGGGACCAGACCCAGCTCTCCCAACTCACCTGTCACTGTGCTCTACCTTGTATCTTGCATTCCAGTTTCAGTGAGACTCCCAGAGTATGAATTCTCTTCTGGGAAGGCCCAATCTTACTACCATGAACATATTTACTCAAATTCAAGTTCAAAATTTACATTCTGCTGTTAGTTAGCCTTTCTTCCCTCTTCTCAATCTGAATCCATACTATTTCCCTATTCTCGTGACACTTTAATAATTAATAGATGACCCCAAATTTCAGTTTACTTGGGACAGTCCCAACTTATGCTGATGTTCCTGTTTATTTTTAATGATTCTCTCCTTTTGTCCTCAAAAATTCCAAATTAGGACAATAAATTATATGCTCACTCCAAATATCTAGTTCTTCTTTCCTAATTTTTTCTGTACTTAACATAGATGCTGAGTAGTATTTGTTTAAAGTGAATTCTAGCCCTGGCAGGTGTAGCTCAGTGGATTGAGCATGGTCTGCAAACCAAAGGGTCACCAGTTCAATTCCCAGTCAGGGCACATGCCTAGGTTGCAGGCCTAGTCCCCAGTAGGGGGCATGCTAGAGGCAACCACACATTGATGTTTCTCTCCCTCTCTTATTCCCTCCCTTCTTCCCTTCTCTCTCTCCCTCCCTTCCCCCCTCTCTAACAATAAATGAAATCTTAAAAAAATAAAGTGAATGCTAGTTGTGCCTCAAAGGGTAAGTATGATTTGAAAAGGCAGAGAGTAGAAATGTTTTAAAGATTATTACAGTGATATTAGGGATAATACTAAAATATTCCATTGCATGTGTGTGTGTGTGTGTGCGCGCTAATTTCAAGTGCATCCCAGATTTGACAAGTGGATTTCCTGATCTCATGGACAAAAAGCACACAGGAGGTTTCTGAATGTGAATTTCCGGCTCTGGCTGCGGCTGCTCCTCAAATACTGAGAGCAGCCTGAGACGAGGCAGAGTGGTCTGCACACAGACCTCCCTGAGGATGTGCCTGTGAACGTGAAATAGACCCAGTGAATCCGAGACAATGAAACAGCACTGCTCTTAGTCCACGCGAATCCACCCAGGTGTGAGCATCCGTAGACCGGATGTCCATTCAGTATGAATGTTTGAAAGGTTACATCTGAAATAGCCAGTTAGCATCTCCAACTTGGGATGCATAGCTCTGAAGGGTCATGCCAGCTTCAGAGCTCCCCACAGGGCTGCCCATGGCTTCTGCTGGGACCACACCACAGCTCAAGGTCTCCTCTGCCCAGGTGTGGTTCCTGCTCCCCAAGCGCCAACTACTAACCCTCCTACACACTAATCAGGCCAGCATGTGCTTCCAGGGAGCACAACTGGCAATGCTGGTCAAAGGAGCAGAAGACAAGATTAATGATTTCAAGACACGATTTAACTGGAAAGATCAAATATATATTCACAGAAATAAATGACAACAATGAAACAGAAATTATAAATGATAAGGGTCTTGAAGGTAGTCACAGTGTCTCATTCATTTGAGCATCTCCAGTGCCCGCCAGCAGTCATGGTCCCATGAGCTGTTTGTGGGTCTGATGCGCAGGAGGCGGGATGGCAGACAAAGGCCACCGTGTCCCTGCCTGAGAAGGGCTGTGCATGCAGGGAAGCACAGGTGGCTGTGGGGGCTGGCTGCCAGGAAAGGCTGCACCGAGAGCGTGCCACGTCATCAAAGCACTGACTCAAAGCAGAGAGACAGAAACACAATCCGACGTATAGGAGAGAGATCACAGAGAACCGAGACCAGATGAAAAGAAAGGAAATCTGTGCAGCTGTCTCCACTGCCAATGATCGGTGGCACTAAAATCTCACCAGAAAAACAGCCACGTGGAGAATTGTCTGTGCATGTCCATACTTCTCTCCAGGACAGTGTGAGACGTGAATGGAAGTAAAACTCTGCTGAACCGTGAGGAGAAATCTGACAGGCGAATGCTCAGATGACAACACATAGCCACTGAACTTCCTTCTGAGGAGGCAGGGCTGGGGGATGCAGGTTTGGGGATGAGAGTTGAATTGTCATGGATGCTGAAGAGGTTGGGACTATGGCCACCATTCCCTCCTCTGATCTTCCCCCGTGGTGCCATCAGCCACTCTCCTAAATATTTAAAAATACTGGTTTAAAGGGGTGTCAACTTCTTGGCCTTCCCTGGGTGCCCACAGGTCTTGGTCCAGCCCTAAATCCACAGATAAGCAGTTAGGAGGAAAAATTAAGAAAGGTATTCTAGAAGTTAGTGATGGGACCAGTTAATGTATGTAAATGCTGTTTGAAGCTGCTTGCGTTTTTGCGAGCTCCGTAAGTGTGCAACTGTTGCATTGTGTGTGCACCTGTGTGTACTGGAGATGCAGAGGGGAAGCCTAAGCCACGTTCTCACTGTGAATCCAGTGATGTCCAGACACCTGTGGGAAGCTGGGCGCTGACACCTGAGTCTGGCTTCTCGCCCCCAGGACCAAGGCCTTCTATAACAAGAGCCTCCCCTTGACTCATCTAGAAAGCATATGTATGAAAAATGAGGAAACCATCAGAGGGTGAGCATGGTGAGGCAAAGAAGGTCACTGCACTGTCTGGGCAAATGGCTGGTACTGGGGGAGGGGTGATTTTCATTTTGAACACCGGGAGGCTTGCACTGGGAGCGTTCTCCTGATGGGTTGCTAGCAGCTGACTCTGGAAGCTGAGGGCTGCTCAGCCTCAGTCCTCACCTAGAGCACAGAGCTTTGCAGTCTTTTTCTAGCTCAAGGTTGTAAAGAAGGCAGTTTCTACACTTGCATTCGCCTGTCGGACCACGGAAGGAGGTGTCATAAGGCCACCACGCAGAGACCATAGTTAGCTCCTCATGATCCAGGAGTCCAACGTTGTCATGGGACTGTGGGAGGGCATCATGGCAAAGATGATGAAAGCTGCCTGATGAGGTCAGGGCCACCAAGGAGGAGGACAAAAGGGTCAAATCCAGACAGCCATTCTTAAGGCTGCATGAGACCCCAGGAATTCCAAAGGACCCAAGAAAGGCTTGAGGGGTTGGAATACCCAAAGTCTGGAGGAGGAAATTAAGTCAAAGAAATACTTCTGTGGACAACAGTGTGGTGATGGTCAGAGGGAAAAGGAGTGGAGGGGGCAAAGGGGGGGATAAATGAGCACAGAAAGAGACTTTACTGTGGCCATGGGCACACAGTGCAGTGTGCAAACGATGTTTTGCTGACCTGTACACTTGACACCTGTATGGTTTTGTGAACCAACGTCACCCCAATAAATTCAATAAAAAATGAATACTGCTCTGTTGCAAATACGGTGACTCTGGTATACACTCCAACACCAGGTGGTGATTCTTGGGAGCACAGGTACATGTGCATGGCTGGACTCTGAGTTCACAAGGGGCACGTCACATCTGGATAGCTGGAAGTCCCACTCCTGGCTGCTTGCGTCTGGAGTGCAGAGAGAAGCAGACAGCGGCTCATTTGTGGGAGCACTCATCAGCTGCGCCGGGAGAGGCATTTCATCGGTCTTCATATCCTGGAGGTTCTGGGCCTGAAGGCGTCCAGAATAAGTAGCCAGAGTCCGAAGGGGAAACAGCCTGCAGGAGGACAGGGTAAAGGGCCGTCCACGTGATCGGGGTGCTGAATGCCGAGGGACAGTCCCAGGACCGGTGTCGGAAGTCCTGCCGTGACAGCCACACTCAGTCAGTCTTGGATGCTGTTCATGGCACTTTGGAGTATTTTTCTAGGTGGAGGGTTTTTCCTAGATACACTGGAGCTTATGTTTTAATGTAATCATTAAAATAAAGACACGTCCACGTGGTCGGGCAGGACGACATGATGTGAGCGCAGTGACACACGCCCCATCCCGTCCTCCCCCATCGCCGGCGTCAGTGCCTCCTTCTGAGCTCCGTGTGCGCAGAGAAGCAACATAACTACATGTCTCACCCCTTTCACCACCGACTGATGTTATAAAACTTCGTTTTGTTTTGGGGGGCTTTTAAAAAATGTTGTGTATCGTTACCTTTATTTTTTACTTAAAAAATGGGTGTCTTTGAGACCTTTTCATGTCAGAAGTTTTCTTATTCTTTAAGAGTTGGTTGATATTCCATCAGGTAAAGATACCACAATGTTTAAATAGAGCCCTGTCATTGTAATGTAGATGGGATACAATATTTTGCTCTTGCAAATCACCTGGCAACGGCAGCACCAGGAGAAGCGTGTCACACAGATACACACCTGCAAGTGTGTCCAGAAGACAGATTCTTACAAGTGGAAAAGGGTGTGCAGGCCTGCAATTCTGGTAGATGCTGTGTGTCTGGGTGTGTGCATGCCACTTATTTTGGAATCATTTTTAGATTTACAGAAAAGCTGCAAAGATAACGCCAAGTTCCCACACACCCATGGCGACACTGTGCTTTTCCATATACATACATAGAAAAGTTTTACACAGTCAACTCCATGTTTTGCTTTGTAGTTTTAACTTTGGTGAAAAAAAAAAACATGATTTTTGTTGTTATTTTGTGCCTTCATCTTTTACATTGAATTCTCTAATTCATCTAAATTTATTTTGGTATATGATATAAAGTTTAGGTAGTGATATAATGAAAAATTTCCCCTTTTTAATGGAAATTTCCAAGCATCCTAGCATCTTTTACTGACTGATTCTTCTCTTGTCTCCTGATTTGCAAGTCAGCCTTTATTCCTGTTTGGGTGTTTTGTGGGCTCACTATTCTATTACTTTGATCTGGCTTTTAAGTATTGTTGTTTGAGGAATAATTTCTTACTTTAAGTAACTCATTACTTTTTCTGCTGTTTTATTAGCTGACTTTCTTGGCTTGATAGGTAGGCCATCATATTGTTAATAGTAGTGACTTTGTATCCTTTCGAAAGAATTTGTATTGCTCCTGCTTTCGTTCCTCATCTTCTTCCACCGGCAAGAACTGACAGGATGGGAAAGAATGTCATCAAGTGCGCACACAAAGGGGCCTCGCCTCAGAGGACAGGACCTCCTCTCTCCACGGGGCCAAGAGGGAAAGGCAAGCAGGTTCGGAGAAGAGGCAGATGAGAAGGTGGGGAGTTGAAGGCCTTCCCATCTGATGGCTCGTGTCTCTGTGCAGTAGGAGGCAGGTGGTCCTCGTAGACAGTGTGGGTGCTGAGGTGGAGGAGGGAGATGAGCAACTTCCTCCGGGGAGGACTCTGGGGGACTAAGCGCCCTCAGGATAAGATGCAGGTTTTAGTCAGGATGAAAAAGTGAGCAGGACATTGTGAGAAGAGGCTAAGGACAAGGGGAGCATGCTAAAAGGGCTCTGTGGGAATGTTTAGGAGTAAAAGGAGCAGCGGAAGTTTGGGTTGCGGAGAGAGGGCTCCAGCATCACGGGCATGAGAGTGTTGGAGGGGATAAGTGGTCAGGGAAGTGTCCAGTTGGGCCTGACCAAGGTCAACAGGGCTGTGAGGCAAGGGCAGGTTGGCTGGTGCAGAGTTCCCAAAAAGGGCGAGTCTGCTGACCGTGGTGCACAGGCAAGTGTGGGGCTGAGGGAGCCATGTCACAAGGGGAGCTGGTTATCCTTCTAAGGGGGTCCTCACCCAGGGGAGATGAAGAACAACAAACCCTCATTGTGTGTTAAAACTCAGCAGGCCCTGGGCTTCCAGTGCTGGCCAAAATGGGTGTGCTCACCACTACCTGTCTCTGCCACTGGTGACAACAAAAATTCTATTCCCAGTCAAGATGGTGCTGTGGGTAACTAAGAACCTCCCACAACCACATCAGTATTACAACTAAACTACAGAACAACCATCATTCAGAACCACCTGAAATCTAGCTGAATGGAAGTCCTACAACTAAGGATATAAGAAGAAGCCACATTGAGACTGGTAGGAGGGGCAGGGACCTGGAGCAGGCTGGTCCAAGACCCATGTGTGGTGGATAAAAATCAGGAGGGATATCTCAACCCTGGAATTCCTGCCTGAGGAGTGAGGGGTCCCAGCCGAACCTCAGGCCCCCCAGCCCAGGGTTCCAGGACTGGGAAGAGAAGTCCCCATAGCTTCTGGCTGTAAAAACCAGCAGGGATGGATGCTGAGGGAGACAAAGGGCTTCTGGAGTCCCAGGCAGTTCCTCTTAAAGGGCCCACATGGACTTACTCATACTCACTCCCTCTGAGCTCCTCTGGGGCAGCAGCTCAAAAGGCACCAGGGACCTATGGGGAAGAACTGAAGTGTCAAGGCAAGAGCCAGAGGGACAGCTTTATCCCAGTCAGAAGTGCTGGCAGAGGCCATTGCTCCTTTTCTGAGCCAACACAAATCTCAAGCTCACCATTAAACTTCATGAGTGTAGAACAGATCCACAGAGGCACAGTAAAGTCTGTGACAACTGAACTATGATATAAGCTACTGGCCAAGTCCCACACCACACTCTGAGTGGCACATGTTGGGGAATATTCACATAGCATAGGCAAGGCTTTGGACACCAAACTGACACTGGACCCACCATCCACAGTAGGTAAAAAAGAACTTGCAATCTGAACATAATCAGGTTGCTTGCCTGCTAATACAAAAAACAAATGCATATATATTGTCCAGAGGATTTTAACAGGACTCTCATAACATAATACTCAAAGTGTTCAGAATACAAGTTATAATCACTGAATGACCAGGAAAATGTAGCCAATTCTCGGCAAAAATAATAATAATAATAATAATAATAATACATTTAACAGATGCTAACCCTGTGATAACCTCGATGTTGGAACAATCAGACGAAAGCAGACTTTAAAGCAGTGTTATAACCCAATGCCATGAGATGCAGGGATACACTTTTGACAAGAATGTAAAGACAGATGTTTCATCAGAGAAAACTATTTTACTAAATCTGGAAAGTGTAGAGCTAAAAATTATAATATGGGAAGTAAACAATTCATTGGATAGGCTCAATACCAGAATGATGATGACCAAAAAAATGAGTGAACCTGAGGGTAGATCAATAGTAATTTTCTAATCTGAAGAACAGAAAGAAAAAAAAGAATTTTTAGAAAAAATAAATCAAGCTTCAGGGACTTCTGGGATGACATCAAAAGTTCTAACATTCATGTCATTGATGTCCCAGACTGAGACAACATTGGTACAGAAACAGTATTTGAAAAAGTAAAGGTAAAAACCTTCCAAATTTTGTGAAATATATAGACTTAAAAATTCAAAAATATCGGTGATGTCCAAGCAAGAAAAACTCAATAGATCTTCAAATTGACAAAAATAAATTATGAAGGGAAAAACATTGAAAACATCCAGATAAAACTGGCACATGGCATCCATGAGACACAGTCAAATGGCAGCCGATCTCCCTTCAATAGCCATGGAGGCCGGAAGACAATGGACAGGCCTCTGACTCGCTGAAGGAGAGTTGTCACCGAGGCTTTACATCCTCTGAATACAGCCTTCCAGGCAAATGGAGACGATTTCAGATGAAGAAAAACTAATGATTTTTCACCAGAGGATCTGCTCTTTAAAAAGAAATATTAAAGGAAGTTCTTTAAGCTGAAGGGAAAGGATTAAAAAGGGAAACCTAGGACTTCAGAATAAAGAAAGATGAAGCACAACAGAAAGTGAAAAATCTATATTAAAATAATACACTCTTTTTCTTGTCTCAAGGTCTTGAAAACATATATGACCACTGAGAGCAGAAAGTATTTTATATCGTTTAGTGCAACTGGAATTCTCATACATTGCTGGTTGGAATGCAATTTATGATACAGTCACTTTGGAAAACTATTTGGCAGGTTCTTATAAAGTTAAATGCACACTTACCACATAGCCCAGCAACCCCATTCCTAAATATATAGCTCCAGAGAAATGACAGTTACGTTCACACAAGAACTTGTGTGCAGGTGTTTAGAGCATCTTTATTCCTAATCCCCAGAAGCTAGAAGCAATGTAAATGCTCTTTGACTGATGAATGGATAAACAATTTGTGGCACATCCGTGCAAGACAACAGTCTACAATGTATATGCCATTCTCAAAAGGGCGCAACCGCCAAGGTGGAGAGCAGTGTGCCAGGGGCTGGGGAGGAGGGAGAAGCTGGCTACTTAAGGGCAACACAAGGGGCCTTTGGGAGGGGTGGAACCACCTTGTACCTTGATTGCAATGATGCTCACGTAACTTTGCGTTTCTCAAAACTCAAAAGCAAGCACCAAAAAAACTCATTATTCTTTATGTTAATATACAAATTTTAAAAAATTTAGCAGTCTATTAAGTTCCTCATTATGACAGGTCCCTCCCTTAAGTCACTGTACATATTCCTAAAAGCTGAAGGCAAGTTGGATTCTCTTAAAATTAAATATTTTAAAACTCAGCGAGAGCTTGCTTTTACAAAGAATCTTACCGTGAATTTTTTTGCAAAGTAATCTTGGTTAGTGCATCTGATACTTGCTACTATTCATGTCACCTGGAGTTTTGAGTTTCATCATCATCTACAGTGAAGTGAATAGGCAACTCTGATGATTTTTCAGGACATTCTTTTGGGGGGTTTGTTTGTTTGTTTGTTTGTTTGTTTTTTGACAGCTCTGACCTAGAGTAGGTAGGGAGAGTTGTTCTCACAGCTTCCCCAGCACCGTGACTGGAAGAGGAAGAGTCAGAGCACTCCCGGACAGCTGGGGTACCCCAGGACCTGCCCCTGGAGAGCCCCAAGTTCTCTGAGTCAGTGAGGGGGACACTGGGAGCTGGGTCTGGGGACACCCTGGCACACAAGGACACACCCTTTGTTAGGCTGTGCTGGCAGCTAAAGGTCCCTGGGCCCAAGCCCAGCTGAGCCCAGGGCCACGGGCCTCCTCCCACCCTGCCCGCCTCAGAGCTCCCTGATGTCAAGGGCAAACAGCAACGCCATGCGAAGGAGGAAGTTGCCTTTGTCCCAGCCTGGTGCTCAGTGAGGTATGTCGGAGAGGACACCTGCTCAACAGCCCAGGTAAATCAGAGCGCCGTGTTCTGGCTACCTCCTAGCCCCACAGTTAGCTCAGGTGCTCTGCTAGCCAGGGCACGCATCCTGGTCACATTTCCTCAGGCCTCGCTGTCCCAGGCTGTGTTTCAGGGTCAGTAATCTTCCAGAAAAATTGCAGACAGCTCTGCCTTTGCCCCTCCTAGGAAGGTGTTCCTCTTTTGCACAATAACTTCCTGAAAAAACAATGGGTGCAAATCTCATTGTTTCCAGCCATGGAGCACAATAAATGTCCAGGGGAGCTCCCCGGAAAGCAGGCCCCTTCTACAAATTGCAGTCTCTTTTGTCTCCCATCACACACACACGCACACACACGTGCACATAAACACACATGCACACATGTACACCTATGCATGTGCCTGCTTCCCAGGCTATCAAATCCTTCTTGGTACATGGTAGGAACTTTTGTCTGCTGAGCCAGGCAGATGTCACTCTCCTGGTTCCTGAAATCACCTGTGCCTTACAGCAGTGATTCCGGGAGGTATGACTTGAACTTATCTGCTGAATTTCAAAACCACTTTGGGGAGCTCCAAGCTCCTGACAGAGAATTTCCTCTTCTTTCTGTAGCACAGCTGCTTCTGCTAAACTCCTACCCAGCATTCCCGCCATTGCAGAAGGCAGCGCCTTAACTCAACGTGCCAGGAGGATAGACTTTAAAAAGCATGCAGTTAGGAAATAAGAAGAAATGGTCCAATTGCAATATAAATGCCCTTTCATATTTCCCAAATACACCCAGAGTTTATTTTCTTACTCTGAGGTTCTCACTTCAACTGGAAAGGATCCCTTAATACTGCTAAATGAAAATATTTATGTATTTATACACATATATAGCTAAATGTTTAAAGTTAACTGTAAATCAAATTTAAATGGTTAATTACCTTATTACTGACAAGGGAAGAGCGTCCACTAATAAGAAAGAGTCCCCAGAACCCTGGTCCAATCTCTTCCTCGTTCTCCCCCGAGCTCGCCTGATGCTACCTGATCTAGCTGTTGAAGGAGAGTCACAGGTCTGCAGGACTGAGAGGCAGCCCCAGACCCTGCCCCACCTGGCGTGCCAAGCCAGGCTCAGCCCTGAGGACTCACAAAAGCACCAGCCACAGAAGCAGAACCATCAGACAACTGTATAGGTCTGAGTCTCTAAGTCCTACTCCCGAATCAAGTCAAAAATGTTAAGTTTACCCACCTCCCACATCAAGCTTGCTTGGAACTGCAGCTGCTCCATCCGCAGGGTAGGACATGCTCTGGAGCTGACCACACGGAGGCCAGGATGGGGTTGGCCAGAGGACGAGCCTATCCAAAGGGATGAGAGCCTCCCACCCTGAGGTCCTCCTCCAGCATTACCCCCAGTGTCACCTCTTGCCCTGAGGAAGAGACAGGAACAGGCCTCAAACCCTCTGGCACCCTCTGAGGAGCCATACGGAACAGTCCTGGGCAGTGCCCTAACGGAAGGGGGATGGGGCCATCCAGCATGCAGTCCTGCCCCCTCCACTTAGGGTGGCCCTTGAGGGTTTTAACTGCCCCCCACGCACCTTTGTGCATTCTGGTCACGCCGGACCCAGAGAAAGCCCTAAAGTGGCAAAGGGCTGCTTCTTTGGTGAAATGCACATAGGCCGCAGGACCTGCGGCCATGAGTGTGTGTGTGATATCCCCACACAACTAGATGGGAAGCTCCTTGGGTGCAGAGGTCGTATGAGGAGGAAGGAAACAACGCAAATCACTCTACCTGCAGAGGAGCATGATTTTGACTAAAACCTTGAGATCGTCTGCTCTTTGCTCTTTTAACTGGATGGCATGTTATCCATATCCTACCCTCAGGCTCTCGCTCAAAAGTAAAACCCTCAGACCATTTATAGGGCACAGTAATCAGGTAAGAAAATAATACAAGAAAAACAGTTGTCTTCCCTTGTTCACCAAGGCCACAGCTGTGCCTGTCCCCTGTCCCCATCTTCAGGCTGTAATAATGTAAGAAATCTGAGTAAGGAAATAGTATTTTTGTCCGTTAGGTCCTTTGTGCACCCTCATTTTGCCTGTCCTTCAATAGCAGCGTCAGACCAGAGGGCCACAGCAGCCATGGGCCGGTCATTTCCACTCTCTGGGCCTCAACCCCCAACCTGTGAAGCAGAGAGAAATGGTGCCGATGTCACAGGGGTAGCCTGAGCATTAAGTACACCACCATCTGAAAAGGGGTTGGTAGATGGAAGAAGCTACTCAAGTGTCAGCCATGATGTCGGCAGGCCTGGCCCAGGGGCTCCCTGCCCCTGGGGCCAGCCCAGTGCCCAGCAGGACAGAGGCTTCCTTCTCTGGAGCACCCAGCTCAGGTTTCACACCATGCAAGGACACATGTCCCAGATTGTCCTGACTGAGCATTTACAGAGACACAGTGTGTCTCCTTTGGTGTCCCCCACAGGTGACAGCACCTTGCACTTGGCACTTTTACAGTGCGGTCAGGTGGCTGAGACCTGGCTATGCCAGCCCAGACCTGCGACTCTCCTCCGGGGCCCTCTGCCTGCCCCCACTGCCCACCCACTCAGAGTGCTGCCCTCCCAGTTTGCTGCACGCTCCCCACGGGACTTCCTCCAACCCACCAGCACCTGTCATTCTGGAGTCAGCTTCACTCCACTCTTCTGGGAAACCCTTCTAAGGCCCCTCCACCCACAATTCCCTACCTATTTCTTTCTTCCATGTTGACAGGGCTGGCACAGTGCAAGGTGCAGGGGCACCGGGGTGAGCCTGTCAGAGTTGGCCCTTCCTTCATGGATTGGAGACTCTCCTGGCAACAATAGTTTTCCTGCAAGGTTACTTCCTGCTTATACCTGGTATAGATGCAGCCCGACAACCAGATCTGTGAGGAAGGTTTTTTGCAGCACTCCCCCACTCAGCAAAATAACATGAGAATGTGTCAAAATAGTTTATGCCTCCACTCCTGGCTGTAAGGCAAAGAGATGCATGGGGAAATTCCCAAACTCTGAAGGATATTCAACCCGATGATCAATTTAAAAATTAAAAAAGCGTGAACAGGACTTGATGACTTATCAGATACAAAAGGTTTAGTTCAAGGCTCCTAGATGAACACAAGTTAATGCAAGTCCTTTTAGGAACGTTTCCATTTGAAAAAGAATTCTGATACAATAAGTGTCCAGAGGCTGAGAAAGGTCTCCAGTTTGCCAGGTGAGAGAGGAGGTGAACTGTGTATTCATGAAAATCAGATGCCACCTTGTGGCCAGAAATAGAAATGCAGGTATTTAGCCGGGCAAAAGAATGGATTGCTCTGGGAATCACATAATCATACAGAATTACATGCCGCAAGCAACATGCTCCGTCCCAGAGGGAACAGCGTATGTGTACACTTATGCTCAAAACACTTCTTTTCTCTAGCCTATGAT
Organism: Glossophaga mutica; assembly: GCA_039655065.1. Classification (NCBI taxonomy): domain Eukaryota; kingdom Metazoa; phylum Chordata; class Mammalia; order Chiroptera; family Phyllostomidae; genus Glossophaga; species Glossophaga mutica. The sequence goes on from CM077311.1 coordinate 62,344,683, forward strand.
GTCCTCACAAACATAATCTTTAATTCCCACTCACAACATTACAAGCCTACTACAGCCTGCCCTCTAATCTATAGGGCTGGCTGTCACCTCATCCTAAATCCAGTGTTGATTAACCCCTCAGAAATTCTCAGAAAAATTTTAATCTCTGAAGAGCAAAGATGACATCACAGATATTTTCAAGGATATTAAGTGAAACACAATTTCATTTCATAAGCAAAGAAAATCTCAGAGACAAGCAAATGGATGCTTCAATAAAAGTTCCTGAAGCATCAAAGATGAGGCTAATTCTTAAATAGTTTATAGTTCTTAATATTTATATGTTGTGATAATTTATGAATTGCATAGTTCTGTTTAAAAATATTAAGTTATTTATATTTTATAAAATTAATAATTTGTGATTTTTATAGCCACATGAAAGTGACCAATTTTGACAGTGCCAAAAGTTCAGAATTTCCCTCAGACTAAGAGGTATTCACTAGAAAAGGTCAATATGAGCATAATCATGGCTTACTGCAGATAATACCTACTTGGGTGCTTTTTTAAACAAAACTTTAGACATGCATCATAAAAAGACAGAGACTGTCAGAGCAGATCAAATAATAAGACCCAATTGTAGGGCACCAATCTGCCTGGCAATGGCAATTGTAGCTCAGCCCTATTGAAAAACTCAATAGGCGCATTGTGGTATGCAGGAGCCAAACCCACGGATCAGTTCTCCCATGGGAAATCAGGCCTGCATTGTAACTAGGCTGCTTTGAGACTTGCTCTTGCTAAAACTCCCTTACCCTGCGTTGAGGCAGCAAATGCTTACTGCATATCTTTAAAGTAACTCCCTGAAGTCTGTGCTAATTCTCCCAAGAACAGAGTATAACCAGACCAATTACTCTTACAGTTGCCGTGCATTTGCAACATTTTTTTCTTGTTAATCTTTAAGAAGTAATCAGTAACATCCTTTCCATTGCTATCTGTAAAAAGTAATTACCTAAAGCAAACCTAAGCATAATGAATGAAAACCTTCTTTTATGTATGCTATTAGAAAGCCAATAAAAACCTATCAAGGCAAGGGTCAGTGCACTCTCCTCTTGAGAGTGGCCACACTGTCCCTTTTCCTCCACAGGACTTGGTAGTTCATGTGAATTTGTCTTGTCTAATCCATAACGCCGCAGACACTGCAGGCTGGTATCTGCATCACCCAATTATACATTGTCTACAGGAACTCCCCCTTACATATAAGGATGTAAATAGATGAAAAGTAAATGGATTGAGTAAGAAATGTCAAGCTAAAAAGAATGAAAATAAATAGGTACATAATTTCAGACAGAGTGGACATCAGCGTAAGGGAAGTCATCAGGGAAAGACAAGGCGTACACAATGGTGAAGAGTCGGCTCTCCAAGCGGTAAAGCACTCCCTAATGTGGATGCTCGGAAAGCAGAGCAGCAAAGCACATCGAGCCAGAACTGATAGGCCTGAGAGGAGAGACTGATGAACCCTCCACTGCAGTCGGAGACCTCAGTATCCCTATCATAAATGGACAGATCCGCAGGTAGAAAATCCACAAGTACATAGTTGAACTCAGCATCACCATTGATTATCTGAATACAATGGACATCTACAGACTATTTCACCCAGCAACAGTTGAACACACATTCTTCTCCAGCTCACATGGAACATTCAACCCCAGCAGACCACACTGTGGGCCCTAAAACACTTTTCAGCAAAAGTAAAAGAATAGAAATCGTACGATGTCTGCTCTCAGAGCACAGTGGAATTTCACAGAAATCAGTAACAAAAGATAGCTGGGAAATACTTAGAAATGGAAATTATACACTCTAAATAACACGTGGGCCAAGGAAGAAACTCAAGAGAAATGTTAAAACATTTTAAACTAAATGAAAACAGAAACGCAATTTATCAAAATTTGTCAGATGCACTGAAAGCAGTGCATAGTGGGAAATTTATAGCTTTAAAAGCTCACTTTAGAAAAGAAGAAAGATCTAAAATCCATCACGTAACATTTCACATTAGGAAACTAGGAAATAAGAGCAAATTAAACCCAGAGTAAGGAGGAGGAAAAATTAATAATTATAGCAGAAATCAATGAAATTGAAAACAGAATTCACCAGAAAAAAATCAGTGAAACCAAAGGGTAGTGCTTTGAAAATTAAGCCCATAGCCATGCTAAGAAAAGAAAAGACGCAAATTACTAATATTAGAAATGAAAGAAGGGACATCACTACAGATCCCACGGACACTAAAAATAATACGAACTACTATGAAATTATATATCCATAAATTTGATAACCTAGATGAAATGGGCCAGTTCCCTGAAAGAAACCATCCATCAAAATTCACACAAGAAGTAACAATCTGAATAGTCCAATATTTACTAAATAACTTGAACCAATAGTAACATTCCAAATGGAAAGCACCAGGCCCAGATGGCTTCACTGATGAATTTCTACCAAACATTTAAGGAAGAAATTACACCAGTTCTCTATAACTTCCTCCAGAAGATAGAAGCAGAGGGAATACTTTTTAATTTCTTAAGTCATTCTGTGAGGCCAGAGTTACCATAATACCCAAAACCGGACAAAGACATCACAGGAAAAGAAAACTACAAATCAAAAATCTCTCATGAACATAGATACAGAAATCCTCAACAAAATATTGGCAAATCAAACCCAAAAATGTATAAAGAAAACTAGATACTGCAATCAGTTGGTATGTATCCCAGGCATGAAAATCAATTTGAAAATCAATTAATGTAACCCATCATATCGCCAGACTAAAAAATCAATCATAATAGAGCAACAAGTATAAAGGACACATGGACAAAAACTGGGGAGGGGGGGGTTGGAAATGGGAGGGAGGTGAGGAGGGCTGGGGAGGTGGGCTGGGATGGGAGTAAAAGACAGAAAACTGTACAAGAACAACAATTAAAATAAAAATTTAAAAAATCAATCATAAGATCTTATCAATAGATGCAGAAAAAGCATTTGACAAATTCCAAACCCATTCATGATTAAAACTCTCAGTAAGCAAGGAATAGAGGAAGCTTCCTCAGCTCAATAAAGAAGACCTACCAAAAAGCTGTAGCTAACACCACGCTCAACGGCGAGAGACTCGGAGCCTTCCCATGCGACCAGGATCAGGGCGAGGGGTCCCCTGTCACCACTCCCTTCAACACCGTATCAGAAATCCTAGCAAACACAGGAAGACAACAAATAAAATCAATGCTAATTGGTAAGGTAGAGATGAAACTGCTTTTGTTCACAGATGAAATAATTATGCAAAAAATTAAAAATTTGCAAAAACAAAAACCTTCTGAAACTAGTAAGTGATTATATCAGGGTTTCTGGGTATAAGGTTAATATAGAAAAGTCAATTATTTTCCTATATACCAGCAATATCAAGTGGGATTTAAATTAGAAATACATACAATTTACATTGGCCCCCAAAATATGATACACTTAGGTATAAATCTAACAAAATATATAGCAGGTCTATATGGAAAACTACAAAAATCTGATGAAATGAAAGAAAAAAACAAATAACATTCATGTAGAAGAAAGCTCAATATTGTTAAGATGCCAGTTTTCCCCAATCTGATCTATAGATTCAATACAATTTCAGTTGAAATCCCAGGAAGCAATTTTGTGGATATTGACGCACTGACTCCAGAGTTTTTGTAGAGAGGCGAAAGAGGATGGCGAAGTCGATGTCCAACCTCAAGATGTACTACATAGAAGCTACAGTCATCAAGAGAGTGTGGTTGCGGTACCGGCAGAAAAAGAAAGAAGAAAGAACCAAGGAACAGAAGGAAGAGCCCAGAGGCTTCATCGGCTACCAAATTTAAAATGTGGACTCCCAGATACATTTCTAAAGTTGGAGAACAGGTCCGAGCCTACTCAGTTCTCTAGCCTTGCCTCCTAAAAGTCATGTGATTGGGGGAATGTGGGACCTTTCTTCTGTGACAGTGTGGCTATGAAGTGACACATCAGGGTTCCAGTGTCCTGTTGACGTGGCTTCCCTAGGAAGATCTTCACTTGTTCTTAGTCACCTGTCGCAGTCATGATGTGTCACTTTCCATAGTAGCTGGGACATCTGGAGACCAGCACTCTGCTGAGAGGACGCAAGTGCCATCTTGGAAGGGACAGCCCAGCCCGCCGCCCCCTGAAACTCAACAGTGAGAAGAAAAATAAATGCATGGGGATACTGGCAGGGGTTTGGCCTTTGACCCGTGGCCGGTGAGGCCTGGGCACTGCCTCCGAGTGCCCACATGGATCTCAGCAGCTGTCAGGGACTTGCTGCTGGAAACACGCCCGTGCAGCATCTCAAACCGGCATGGGGCCCAGAGCCTCGTGGGTGTCTGGGCGCTCGCTGTCACACCGGCCGTGGGGGCCGCCTTGAAGGGAAGAGGTGGGTAGAACAAGAAATGTGAGGTAACACCAGGAGCATCAGCTCCTGCCAGTTTGGGTTTGTGGAAGTAGAGGCTGGCTCTCTTCTGAAGAGGAAGGATGTTCTCTCTCTGAGGGAGCTTCTACGAGGTTGGGTGGGCTGGTGACAAACACATATCCCAAGATTCCTATTTTCAGCTGGATGCCACCAGGTGAGTGAAATATTGCAGCAAATCCTCTCCCTTCCACTGACTGCAACCATGTAAAATTTGGAACAATGTGAAATTTTTGATGAAACACTTGTGGATACCCATAATGCCTTTGTTCTGTAGCACTGGGCTTCTCAAGGTTCTTATGGGCCTGGCTTTATATTATAATAGGTACTTCTGATAGTGAAGGCCCTTGACAACAGAAATACCTGAGGACTCAAGCAATGTATCCAAATATTGATGGCCTCAGGCCCACGACTGAACAACACCCTGGCCTGGTAGCCAGTGAGCCCCAAGTGCCGGCTGCATCCTGTGCTCCTTTCTCCTTCTCTGGCACTTCTAGTGATCATACCCACGGTTTCCTCTGTGACCCTAATAATGAAGCTCCACAGCCCGTTCACAACCTTGAGGCAGGGGGCAGGGTCCCAGGGCCAGCTGTCCTGTGCCACTCCCTCTTGTGTGTCCTCTCAAGCTCATGACGTGAATAACATCTGGGACGTCATGAGCAATGGTACTGAGAAGGCAAGCATGCTGGGAGGAGCAGCCAGGAGGAAAGAATGTTCTGAATGGAAAGACGGGACCAAATCCTGAGCCTGTTATTCGTCGTGGTAGAAAGACTTCACACGAGAGGGAACGTGAGGTTGTAAGGCTCACGGTGTCCCAGGGAGCTACAGAGACCGAAAGCCCTCCTTCACATGTTCTCAGATTCTTACTCTTACAGCTGGTCTGATCCAGCGTTCCATGTTGAAGGGATTATTTTTACTGACTTGACTTGGGTAGATAACAACCTTCGTTTATTGATCGTTTATTGATCTTGAATTTCCACCTTGACATCTATAACATAACGCTTTTGTTTTTAAGATGAGCAACTTTCTAAAAAACAAGTTTGCAAAGGATACCTTATAGTGAATACCAATACAAGGATCTTTTTTGTGGGTAGAATGAAATAATTCCTTTTCTCTGGTCCGTTTCACCCACTGAGCACCCAGTGGCTAAGTCAGCATGCCCAGAGGCTCAAGCACTAGTCCTGCAGGTCACTAACTAGTCCTGCAGGTCACTAACCGTATGGGCAATCTTGAATGACCTTGGGCACATCCTTTGATCTGCCTGGTCTGCAGTCTCCTCATCGGTAAAATGAAAGGGTTGGGCCAGAGGACCTGTGACCATTCCTTCAGCTGGAATAGCCTGGGATACTACTGTCCCTATGCAGTCTCTAACGTCAGTCAGATGTGCTTGCATGCTTTTTATGTAAGATTAGACAGAGTCTTCACAGGCCTTTCGGCCAACCTGCCATGAAGAAGCACTCATTTCCCTTTATGTCTCACTATGCTGCAATGAAAGATGAAAACCTGGCAAGTTGGTACAGGAAAGTGATGGCATCAGTGTGTTTCCCATGGCTGCCACACGTTTTTAATTGCTGCATCTCTGTGCAATGGTAACTGAGGGAGGACAGTCCATCTGTGTCGTACCCTGGGCCCAGCACAGGGCCTGAAACAAAACAGGCCCATTGCGGGCCCACAGCCTGGGGAACATGACGGCAGCATGACCTTATTTTCACATTGGATACAATGTGGCTTTTCTGTGGCATTTTCTATAGTAGAGTCTATGTGTCTATATACATTTATATGTATATAGACACATGTGTGTGTGCTTTATTTTTGGACTAGTTTTTGGTTCACAATAAGACTGAGAGGAAGGTACAGAGAGTTCCCATATACCCCCTGACCCTACACAGGCACGGCCTCCCCTGTTATCAACACCATCACCAGAGTGGTGCACTTGTTACAACTGAAGAACCTACAGTGACACAGCATTGTCACCCAGAGTCCATAGTTGATAATGAGGTTCACTCTTTTGTGGAATGCATTTCATGGGTTATAACAAATGTGTCCACCAACACAGTATCACTCAGGGTAGTTTCACTGGCCTCAAAGTCCTATCCATCCCTCCCCTCTAACTCCTGGCAACCACTGATTGATTTGTTCTCCCCATATTTAGGCTTTCCCAGAATGCCATATAGTTGGAATCATAGAGCATGTAACCCTGTCAGATTTCGGATTCATTTCTTTCACGTAGTTCTATGCATTTAGGGTTCCTCTGCATCTTTTCATGGCTTGACAACTCATTTCTTTTTAGTGCTGAAATACATCCTATTGTCTGGATGCACACAGTTTATTTATATGCTTGCCTGCCATAGCAATTAGACAAGAAGAAATAAGTGCCATCCAAATTGGAAAGGAAGAAGTAAAACTGTCTTATTTGCAGATAGCATGATACTTTTTGTAGAGAACCCTAAAGATTCCACTAAGAAACTGCTAGAACTGATAAATGAGTTCAGAAAAGTAGCAGGATACAAAATTTTTAATATTCAGAAATTAGTTGCATTTTTATATGCCAATAATGAACTAACAGAAAGGAAAATTAAGAAAATAATCCCATTCACAATTGCTTCAAAAAGAATAAAATACTAGGAATAAACCTAACCAAGGATGTAAAAGACCTGTACCTAGAAAATTATAAGACACTGAAGAAAGAGGTAGAAGGAGATACAAATAAGTGGAAACACATACTGTGTTCATGGATAGTAATTAACATCATTAAAGTGTCCATACTACCCAAAGCAATCTATAGGTTCAATGCAATTCCTATCAAGATTCCAATAACGTATTTCACAGAACTACAACAAATATTTCAAAAATTTGTATGGAACCACAAAAGGCTCCACATACAAATAGCTATCTTGAGAAAAAAGAACAAAGTTAGAGGAATCATGCTACCTAATAAGAAACTATATCCCAGTCAGATGGAGGCATAGGCAGACACTCTTTGCCTCCTTGCACAACCATAAGAAGGATCACAACTAACCTCCAAACGGAAAAATACCCAGAACTACCAGAAAAATCAAACTGTGTGGAAGTCTGACAACCAGGATTTAAAGAAGCCATATACATGCAGGTTGGTTAAGAGGAGCAGAGACAGGGAGCTGGGGTGGCAAGGATGTGAGGGGCAGTGGAGAGGTGGCAGCAGCGGCCAGTGGAATGGGCAGTCCCACGTTCACATGTGGTGGATAAAAAAATCAGCATACCTGAGAAGAGAGCGATCCCAGCCCCAGGCCAGACCATGCAGCCCAGGGTTCCAGTGCTGGGAAAATAAAGCCTCATAACTTCTGGCTGTAAAAACCAGTGGGGGTTGGGGAAGCTGGTCTCTCAGAAGAGTCTGTTTAAAGGGCCCATATGGTCCTAGAATGTATGCAAACCCACCCACTCAAGGAAACCACCACTAGGATAGCAACCAGAAGTCATATACAGAAAGTGGGTGAAATGACTGGAAACGGGGCAAGTACAAGCAAGCCACCAGTCGTCAGGCAGTGGCACTGTCCCTTCTCTGAGCCCTCTCCCCCACACAGAGCCACAAAGCAGTGAAGTGGGTTGCCCTATCCTGGTAGGTATCTAAGGCTTCACCCCATACAACTTAACAGGTGCACCAAGACAGGAAGTCAAAGCAGCTCTGCCTACTACACAGAAACAGACACAGGGAGGCTGCCAAATTGAGGAGACAAAGAAATATGGCCCAAAATGAAAGAACAGAACAAACCCCCAGAAAAAGAACTAAATGAAACAGAGGTAGCCAACCTATCAGATGCAGAGTTCAAAACACTGGTAATAAAGATGCTCAGAGAACTCAATGAGTGTGGCAAAAGCATTAGGGAAGAAATGAAGGTTACACTAAGTGAAATAAAGAAAAATCCACAGGGAACCAACAGTGAAGGGAAGAAAGCCAGTGTTCAAATCATTGATTTGGAACATAAGGAAGAAATAACAATCAACCAGAACAGAATGAAGAAACAAGCATTCAAAAAAGGGGGGAGAATAAGAAGTGGACATCTCCGAAAGTGCCAATGTCTGAATCATAGGGATGTCAGAAAGAAAAGAGGAAGAGCAAGAAAGTGAAAACTCATTTGGAAAAATAATGAAATAAAACTTCCCTAATTTGGTGAAGGACATAGACATACAAGTCCAGGAAGTGCAGACAGTCCCAAACAAGTTGGACCCAAAGAAGACCACACCAAGGTACATCATAATTAAAATGCCAAAGTTTAAAGAGAGAATATTAAAAACAGCAAGAGAAAAGCAGAGTTACCTACAAAGGAGTTCCCATAAGACTGTCAGCTGATTTCTCAAAAGAAACTTTGCAGGCAAGAAAGGACTGGCAAGAAGTATTCCAAGTGATGAAGGCAAGGATTACTCTACCCAGCAAAGCTATCACTGAGAACTGAAGGACAGATGAAGTGCTTCCCAGACAAGGTAAAGCTAAAGGAGTTCATCATCACCAAACCCTTATTATGTGAAATGTTAAGGGACTTATTTAGGAAAAAGAGGCTCAGAACTATGAACATTAAAATGCCAATAAACTCACAACTATGAACAACTGAATCTAAAAAACAAAAACAAACTAAGCAAACAACTAGAGCAGGAACAGAATCATAGATATGAAGATCACATGGAGGATTATCATGGGGAGAGGAAAGGGGGAGAATGGGGGAAAAGGTACAGATATTAAGAAGCATAATTGGTAGGTACAAAATAGGCAGGGGAATGTTAAGAACAGTATAGGAAATGGAAAAGCCAAAGACCTTATATGTACAACCCATGGACATTAACTAAGGGGTGGGATTGTGGGAGGAAAGGGCGGGTACCAGGCAGAGAGGGCAAGTGGGGGGGAAATTAGGACAATTGTTATAGCATAATTAATAAAATATATTTTAAAAAAGAAAAAGAAACTATACTATAAGGCCATAGTAATCAAAACAGCATGGTACTGGCACAAAAACAGACATATAAATCACTGGAACAGAATAGAGCCCAGAAATAAACCTACACCTTTAAAGTCAGTTAATATTCACCAGAGGAGGGAAACACATACAATGGACTAAAGATAATTAATTCAATAAATGGTGTTGTGGAAATTGGACAAATAACATGCAGAAAAATAAAGCTAGACCACCTTTTTACACCACAGAGAAGAATAAATTCAAAATGGATCAAAACCTTAAATGTTAGGCCTTAAACCATAACAATCCTAGAAAAAAACATAGGCAGTAAAATCTCGGACATTGCTCATAGCAGTATTTTTTTATCTGATATATATCCTCAGGCCAGGTAAACAAAAGAAAAAATAAACAAATGTGACTACATCGATCTCTTCTTGTTTTATAATCCGCATTTCTCTGGTGGCACATGACGTAGAGTGTCTTTCCACCTGCTTATTTGCCATCTGTGTATCTTCTTGGTGAGGCGTCTGTTCAGGCCTTTGGTCTGCTTTAAAATCAGATTATTTCCCTTAGTGTTGAGTTTTAAATGCTCTTTGTATATTTTGAATAACAGTCCTGTATCTGATAGGGTTTTTGCAAATATTTTCTCCCAATCTGTGGCTTATCTTTTCATTCTCTTGACCATGTCCTTTGTAGAGCAGAAACGTTTTATTTTGACAAAGTCCTGCTTATCAACTATTTCTTTCATGGATTGTGCTTTTGGTGTTGTATCTAAAAAATCATTGCCAAAATCAAGGCCAGTCATCTAGATTTTAGTCATCATTATGTTCTCATTTTATAGTTTTGCATGCTGCATTTAGGCCTGTGGTCCATTTAGCGTTAATTTTTGTGAAGCGTGTGAGGTTAATGTCTAGATCATTTGGCGCATGGGTGTCCAGTTGTTCCAACACCACTGTGTTGCTGTCACTTTCTCCCTATAGTTCTGTTCATATTTGTGTCATAGCCCTTGGTGCTCCCATGTTGGGTGCATATGTTTTTACAAATGTTGTATCATCTTGTTGGACTGGCCCCTCTATCATTATGTAATGCCCTTTCTTCATTTTTTACCTCAGTCTGTTTAAAGTCTAGTTTTTTCTGTTATGAGTATAGCTACATCTGCTTTCTTTTCATTTCCATTTGCATAAAATATTCTCATCCCTGCACTTTCAGTCGCTGTGCTTACGTCTGCTGTGAATCCGTAGAGGCAGCGTCCCAGCTGCAGGCACGATGCTGTCTTACACTGTTGCTCTTCGCTGCTTCCCACATGAAACTACACTGGGCACTGGCATATGCAGGGGAGCCTGTTCCTAAATTCAGTGAACAATGAGCCTCTAAGCTTTTGAGCAAGTGAGTAATGTTCCCAGATGGGGCCTGGCCCTAAGCGGGTCTGCCGAGGGCCAGCCGCAGTGTGTGTTCTTGACTTCGTGTGGGAAACATTCCACAACATGAGTCCAGGTGGCTGTGAGGGTGCGTTTATTAAAGTTGGGGACAGTGAGACAAGGAAGGGCTCCGCATAGAGAAAGCAACAGGAGAGCCCAGGCTGGGCTGCCTTAGCTCCCCGGTAAGTCAGAGGAGAGGGGGCTTTGGGGACAGGTTCAGGAGGTCAGCCTGGGACAAGCTGCCAGCTGCCCATTGCCTTCGAGTTTAGGAGACACGAGCCCATGAGGAAAGAAGTGGGGGAAGAAGAGGGAATGGCACAGGCTGCTCCCCAGAGGGAGAGTGCAGGCCTGGTCCTTTGCCTTGAGGCCTTTATCTCTTGCAGGTGGGAATCTTAGGGGAGGTGTCAGGGGAGGTTTCAGCAGACTATTCGTCAATCGTCCAGGTGTGCCCTTTTAGGGTCATGGTCTCCTCTGATTGGTAAGTGATGAGGCAGGTGGTGTTTAGTCATTGCAGTTGGTTCTGGCTTTGTCCACCTGGTTTTGCCACTTTTCTGGGCCTGAAGCCAAAACACAACTGAGGCCCAGATGTTGTCTCCAGGGAGGACAGGCTGGGGAGGAGAGGGTACCCTGGGGGCGAGGTCCTTGTTTTCCCAGTTTTGCCCCCTGCCAGGCACTGGGGCCTTCTGCCCTGGTGACCATCAGCACCTGGCTGTGAATTGCTCGGCCATCGTGTTCAGCCATCTGTCTCAGTTTCCCTATTCCACTCGCCACGGAATTTTTCTAGCTTCTCACTATCCTGTCTCAGTAAGATGGTGAGTAGGCCTTTGGAAACAAGGGCAGGAGTCTCTCGGGTTGGTGGTGGTGCAGGGAGGGACAAGCATCAAGATCTGGGAGATGTCCAGCAGGCACCTGGACATTTAGGTCTGGAGCTCAGGAGAGAAGATGAGGTGCTCCAGCCACATACAGGAATTGCCTTTCCATAGGGCCAGTTGAAGGTGCAAGGACAGATCAGCACTAGAGGTGATGAGAGACAGCAGGGCCAAAGGCGGCACCTTCCAGAGCAGCCAGCCATCCTGAAGTGACCCAGAGGAACTGAAGCTGGTGGGGGGAGCCAAGAAAGGGGAGCGAAGTGGGAGCTATTAGCTAAGGGCTCAGAGCTCCAGTGTGGTGCACGCCCAAGCAGAGGCCATTGGGTTTAGAGACAAGGCACCGCTTCTCCACCTCCACCTGCTATGCCCCCACCAGGCCTTCCTCCGGACACTGCCGCTCCTGTCAGACAGATGGCTGCCACCGGCCCTACCGTCACACCCAGACCATTGATTCCACCTGTGCGCTCATCCGTTACACAGACTCAGTTCCAGTCTCCTTGCCTTTCCCTCAGTCGCCCTTCTGGGCACTTTCACTGTGACACCAAGTGTCTGGCCCCCTCCGTGTTCATTCTCCACTCCACCCTGTCCACTTCTGCCAGATGATTCTTCCTGAAGCTGAGCACCTGCCACCATGTCCTCTGTCGAAGACCCTTAATGACTCCCCATTACCTACCAATTAAAAGGTCAACCTCGTTACGATGGCAGTCAAGCTCTTATTCACAGTGTATCACTGGCAAGGGGACCCAACACCCCTTTGTTTTCCTGTCAGGAGCACTGTCCCATCTCTCCTCCCCACCAGGGGCTGTGTCTCTTTTATTGGGTTGGCCAAAAATTTTGTTTCTTTTTTTTCCATAAGATGGCTCTGGTAGCACTTAGTTGTCTTTAACTTAATTCGAAACAATTTTGTTAGATTGTGTTGTGACAGCTGTCATATCAACATGCATTAAAAAAACTTATCAAAAATTGGTGAATTTTTGTGCAGCCAAATTGAATATTAAAGATGGAAGAAAATAAGCAACATTTTGACATATTATACTTTGTTATTTCAAGAAAGATAAAAATGCAACTGAAATGCAAAAACAGATTTGTGCAGTATATGGGGAAGGCGTTGTGACTGATCAAACGTGTTTGAAGTGGTTTACAAAGTTGGGTGCTGGAGATTTCTCTCTGGACGATGCTTCACGGTCGGGTAGACCCGCTGAAGTTAATAACGACCAAATCAAGACATTAATTGAGAACGGTCAATGTTGTACCACACAGGAGATAGTGGCCATACTCAAAATACCCAAATCAATCAAGTTATTGGTGAAAATGAAAAATGTGTTATTTTACGGAACAAACCATATATATTTTGGTAGACCCAGTACAATGCTGGGCTTGGAAAAGAGCCCTGATTATAGCACTTGTCTGCTTCAGGGGTATAGATTCCTATGTTTGCTGACTTCCAGCTAGCAACATGACATTACCAAACTCGGATGTGCATACGAAGCTGGGAAGAAATGCAAACACGCAGCTCCGGGGGGGTTCGCCAGGGGGTGGAGGGACTGCTCCAGCTCACCCCCGGGCAATAGAGCCATGAATGAGACGACAACCAGCATCGTGTTACTCTTTGATTTCTACAAAGACTAACTGGAACTTCAAGGGAACACAACCAGCAGAGAGTCTGTGGGAAGGGCTGGGGCCTACAGAAGTCCCATAGGCAATTGCAAGAGCACGCAAGAACTCCACGGGTGGAACCCAATGCTCGCCATAAAGCTCTCTGGTTCTAGCTTCCCCTTCCCCTAACTTCCTTTTCTCCTCCATAAATACTCCTCCACCTTGGCAGGCAGGCCAGAGTGTGCACGTGGCTGGCCACGTCTGTGTGCACTGGGTGGTGACCCTTTCTTTTTCCTGAATAATCCTTTCTGGAGACGAAACACCTAGTCAATATTAATTTTCAGTCGACACTTCCACGGTAGCCTCCGGGACCATCTTGATGGGGCTGGATCTGCTTGCCCTAAGGAAGTCTGGGGCTTCTCTCGTATTCTTCTGTGAGGCTCTAATGCCTGAAAGGACAAAAGCCACCTTCTGCACTTGGCTCTTGTCCCCACAGCACCAGGAACAGAGCTCTGCTCTTGGGAAGACTTCAGATTCATTGGCAGAACGACTTCGTAGGGCAGGGGGAGGAGGAATATCTGCTGAGTGGATACACATCCACTGAAAACAGGCCCTCCCACAACTGCCTCCCACCCACCCAAGTGGGAGGAGCAACCGAAGGCACAAGTCAGCTTTGAGAAGCACAGGTTGGTCTTGAGTAAAACCATGAAGCAAGAAGTGTATCTCCAGCCTCGTTCACCCTCTAGCCAGCACCCCTTCCCACCTCCTGGCACCCTTGCCCTTGGCTGGCTCTCAGCCCGACCTCAGTTCTGACCCTCTGCCCTTGCTCGAGCCTCCAGTGCCAGCAGGCACTGTTACCCCAAAACCACAGGCAGGATTAGGAGCTGACCCTGGCATCTCAGAGGGCTCCGAGACCTCCCCCTGCCCACTTCTGGCCCAGAAAAGGCTCAGTTCTCTGCCTTACACTGTGAGCTTTAGGAAACAGATTAGGTTCTCATCCCCCAGGGCTTCCCTCATGGAGGGACCCTTCGTGACTGAGGGTCACAAAGGAGCTAATTGGTAAGTACGTGAGAGGCAGGTATGAGGGCAGCGTCACCTGGGTGTGCACATCGTGCACTGCAGTGTGTCACGTTCAGGTGCCCACGCTGGAAAGAACAGTTGCTACCCTTCCTGGCACGAGGAACAAAGTCAGGAGGCACCTGGGCGCTGTCTTGGTGCGGTAACGTGACCTCTCCCAGCTGGCCACCGTGGCACTTGGCTTCCATTTGAAAAGAGGACAGAAAGCGACCTTTCTGTCAATATCACAGGTCCTGGTCCTTCCTGTGCAAGCCTGGAAGAGGTGCAAGCCCCAAGAACTGGTTTTTCTCTCCATCCACCTTCCTTTTCTTTCAGCATTCCCACCACAGAGCCCCACCTCATCAGAGACCAAGGCTTTGTTTGTCTCTAGCTCCCAGTCACAGCTGGAGCAGCACGTCAGAAATACCACCCCCACAAAACACACATTTCTCCCTTCAGGAAACTGGCAACAGCTGAGAGGCAGAAATCAGTGATTATTACTACAGGCGTTTAAGAAATTAGACTTGCTCATCCTGGTACATAGTGCGCCCAGCAGGTAGGAAGCAGCAGTACATTAGCATTTAACAGGCACAGTCAGCCTCAAAGCTACTGGCACTACAATGTGTTGGAGATGCAGCCTTCAGGGACTTTGGAGGACAAGACTTAGAATAAGATACCAGCAGTAAAAAAAGAAAGAAAAGAAACCATACAAAAAGGATGTAGGCCAGTAAATAGCTGGATTCAATGCAAAATTTTAAAAACATAGTCCTGGAATAAACATTTATCCCATTTGAAAAGGAAATCAACCTTTTATTCGGAAATAAAACTCTGACCTACAAGTGGCTGAATCTCAAACCACGATCTGAGTGGAAGAGCTTTCACACAGGTGTGCGTGGCCGCATGCGCACACACGCAGGGCAGCAGGGGTGGCCAACCCGAGGTCCAGGATGGCTATGGATGCAGCCCAACACAAAACTGTAAATTTACTTAAACCCTCTTTTTTTGCTCATCTGTTTTCGTGTTTGTGCATTTAGTGTGTGGCCTAAGACAATTCTTCTTCCAGTGTGGCCCAGAGATGCGAAAAGGTTGGATGCCCTGGAGTGAGGACTGTGCTCAGTGGCATTGCCTGGCTGCAGACACCACTCCAGAGACACTGACAACCGAGCACACGCCCCAGTGCTATGAAGCTGGTCATCACTGGGGCTGGGGAGAACACGTTCCTATTTAGTGCTTCACAAGGACAAAGTCAAAATCCACAACCGCACTGCAGTCTGCACAAGGCAACCGTACACACTTCGGGGCTCAGGGCAAGTGGGGGAAAGTAATTCCTCCCAATAAACGACTACTTGTATTTTAGTGTTCCTTCAGCCCCAGGGAGACCGACCCAGTGGGGAAGGCAGGGCAGGTGGCCTCCCCCGCCCTGGCTTCCCAGCCGACCCGCTGCACCGTGAGAGGGATGCCAGGACCGGACCTGCAACTCTGAGGCCAGTGCTCTGAAATCCACCCTCTACCTCTGCTTCTTGCACCTGCCCACCCAAAGGAGTTCTCCCAGAGCAGCAAGCAGCTTTTCTATCAAAAACAAAATCCTGTAAGAAATAAACATTTTGCAACATATATCAAGCAAACTTAAGTAGACAAAAAGGAGTGGTTGGATAATTATTTTAGAATCCGATCTGTGGTTTTCCCATCCACAGAATCTAACAGTAACACGGGTCATCTTTAGAGAGATGTAAACACTTCCCAAGGCAGCGTGGTCCCTGAGGGCTTTTGTATCCCAATTGGAACAGGCACTTGCTGCTACTGGTTTCCACTGTAGGCATAAACCCTGAGGTGGGAAAAGCCAGCATCTGAGCCCCAGGCCCAGGAAAAAGGGCCTGCTCTCCTGTCCCTGATGACATGCCCAGCCTTGGGTGCAGGGTCCCAAGATGCAAACTGTCCCAGTGCCGCAGGAGTTCTTCCCAGGGTTACAGGAACTGGGGCTAAGCCTCGGGGAGACACCCAGGAGTGTGCCTCCAGCACCTGTACACAGCCAGGCTCTGAGAGGGAGCCATCGGGCCTTCCCGTGCCTTCCCCTGCCGGCCTGGGAGCCCATGGAGAGCCCTGGCCAGAGGGAGCAGGCTCCAGTTTTCTCTGTGAGTTTTCTCTGTGATCATGTGGCTCTTCAACAAGGCAGTTAGGCCTCAGGGTCTCAGCTGACCTGGACCCAAAGGGGCACCGAGGCCCTCAGCAGCTGGGCCCTGGCTAGAGGGCTGGAACTCCGTCAGTGTGTGGAGAGAGGCTCTGTGGCAGGGGATAGACGAATGCCGTATATACACTTGCTGGGGCTTTTTAAATCTCTAAAACTGACAGGGAACGAGATCGGGAGTTCAGTCAGAACACAACAAACAGGAGCCACTGAAGTGTCTGAGTCAGAAGGTGGAGGCAGAGAGAAGTCCTAGGGGAACAGGACTCATCCTGCCCACAGGCAGCCAGATGTGGAAATTTCAAGGGCTTCCGAGTGCTGGCCCAAGGAAGCTGCATTCACGCCCCCAGGGAAGGAGACGGCCTGAGCAGGTGTGAGACTGTCACCAGGGGCCACTGTCCTCCAGTGTGGTTCCTGTCACCACACGTGTGCATGCACACAACAGAAGGTCCTGGCATTTTAAGGAAAGACAGAGGCTAAAGGCACGTGAAGGTGACTGTGTATAAAAGAAAGCAGCTGGAAGATATTATTTTGATTTTCTTCAACGTAATTTCCCCCCATAAAAAGAGAAATTCAAAATATAAACTTATATTTATTATTTTACATTCATTATTTTACATTCAAGTGAAACTTCCATTTGGGGGCTCACCATAACTTTAGGCCACATTTAGCGATCACTTTGGTGCCTTTTCACGTAACCCAGTGGAAGAGTTCAGCCCTCTGTGTTTAAAAACAGCTTTGCAGTCCCGGCTGTCACACTGATTCACACACACGCACAGGCGCACACACAAACCCCAAAAACCTTCTACATAGAAAAATAAAGAATAAACGCCATCCATCTATTTTATACTGGGTACTGGAACTTTTACATATATAATTTTTTTTTTTTTGCTTTAATGTTCTCGGTCACTGCACATCTTCTTCCCTCCCTATGACCTGCGACTTGACGGGAGGGGCCAGCCACACTGAAGCAGAAAAGCTGCACTCCCCTGAGGGGAGGAAGTGCCCCCTTCCAAAGCCTCGCCCCACCTGCCACCACCTCGATGTCCCCACGGATGGCCTGCGTGTAAGCAGCTGTCCTATCCGCCCCTCTCTCTCAGGCGCCAGGGAGCGGAAGGCCCACCCTGAAAACACACTGCAAAAATGCTTTCAGGGCAAGGGCGAGGGCAAGGCGGTGCAAGCAGGCGGGGAGAACCTTTTAAAAACACAAGATTCTCGACTCACGGCCTTCGGCCTGCTCCTTTAGTATGGCGCTCGACTCTCCAGCTTGCGCTTGGTGAGGAAGTATTTGAAAAACTCGTAGACGGACCAGGAGATGGCAGTGGAAGGCATCTGGTACAGCACGCGGGCCTGCATGCCCTTGAAGTAGCCGGGCAGGCCGTTGAGCTGGTATACCGTCCGGAAAGCATTGGCCATGCCCGACAGCCGGCCGCTGATGTTGGCCAGGTTCAGGGCCATGTTCTCCTGAGTGTTGAGAAGGGTCTTACAGACGTCCAAGGGGGTAGTGGCAGCCGCGGCCAGGGCCCCAGCCAGCCCACCTGAGACAATGTGGGACTGCGGGTTGTAGCGTCGGTGCGGGTTGACCTGCTCCTGCAGGAACTCGTAGGTGATGAAGTGGATGGACTGGAAGGGAATGTTCATGGTCAGCTGCGTGGTGTAACTCCGGTAGAAGGCCCTCAAGCCCTCAGTCCTCCAAACCGTCCGGATGCAGCTGAGGGCCGACCGGTGTGGCGAGTTGTACATCTGCATGCGCTGCTTCACAACTGTTGGCAGGCAGTCAAGGGGCAGGTGGTTGGTTTGGCCCCACCCCGTCGGAGTGAAATGGGAAGCCAAGCCATAAAGAGAAACAAGCAAGTTTAGACGGGCTGGTAACAGGTCCCAGAGACAGCACACTCACAGCCCCAACCTGAGACCACACAGGGCCAGCTCCAGGCAAGCCCAACCCCGGGCCAGTGAGGGGCTCTTCCCTACCATTTCTTCAGCCTGAATTTCATTTACGGTGGTCCCGAAACCAGACTGCCACTTGCAATTCCCTGACCTGAACCTGGGGTCCTGGCTGCCTGGGGCATCATACCCACTGCAAACCTAAACCCCACCCCTGGCCCTTCTGCCCTCCTCCATCCTAACACATCTCCTGGTCACACGTCCTGTCTTGTCTGTTCTGGTCTGTGCCCCTGACAGTGTCGTTAGCTCCTGTATCACAGTGCTCTTGCCAGAGACACTAGAACTGAGTCACCTCCAGTGAAAACACCCGCTTTGTTAACACAAAAGTAACTATGGACCAGAGGCCATGAGGCAAATGAGGGCCAACTGTGGTCCCCCAGGCGTGGAGCTGTAATCATCCCTATGCGTTGCCAAAATGAACACATACAGCATGTTCTTCTTTATTGTTAAAGAAATGAAGTCCTTAAATCAATATAATGTCAAGGAGCAGGAGGGAGTTGAACTCATTTCTCCTTTAAAAAACAGAAGCAGCCCTGGCTGGTGTAGCTCAGTGGATTGAGCTCGGGCCTGCGAACCGAAGGATCGCGGTTCGATTCCCAGTCAGGGCACATGCCTGGGTTGCCAGGCCAGTTCCCGTCAGGGGACATGCAAGAGGCAACCGCACATTGATGTTTCTCTCCCTCTCTCCTTCCCTTCCCCTCTAAAGATAAATAAATAAAATCTAAAAAAGAAAAAAAAATCTTAAAAAAAAAAAAAACAGAAGCAAAACTCTTGCCTGGATGACCTGGACTAAGCGGTCACTGACCAGGTTGGGGCCTGTATGAGTTGCCTTAAACACACACACAGAGGAGCCCACCTCCCCATGGGGCCGTCATGTCCCTGAAGGACAGGGCAAATGCCCTGCCTGCTAGGGCCTGGGGGACAGCTAAGCACCAATGAGCAACTTAACCTTAAGACAGGTTAAGACAGAAAACTTGTAAGACAAGACTAAAAGTGTTGACATTTTTACTTCTGATTCTCCCTTCTGGAAAGGGGTCATTTTAGCGGGGCAGGTGGAGAGAGCCTCTCATCTCCAGGGACCACCCCAGCGGAAAGTGGGCCCAGGACCAGGTCCCAGAGCTCTCAAGGTCCAGACAAGGCAGCCGAGGGCCCGGGGACACAGCAAGGCTGCCAGCGCCTGAGTCTGCACAGCTGAGAACGGTCCTAATGCTCCCCAAATCCAAAAGGTGCAAAAACGATGATGTGGGAGGAGAAAGCTAAAACCAAACGGCCAAATGCTCGTTCACAGAGTGGAGGGGGCTCCAAACACTCTTGTCTCTAGTTTGCAAGTATTTGAAATTTTCCATAATAATCTCAAATTTCTTTCAAAAAAGCAAACTGAATTTTGCCAGGTCCCCCCTAAATCTGCCTAAGGTTGAGAAAGGCTGACCAGGGCCAGAGGTATGTGTGCGCATGCACGGAGATTTCAGACTAGTGCAAAAGAACCCCCAGGAGAGCCATTAACACAAATTCCCCGTCCCCACCCTCACAGGAGGATTCGGGTAGTCTGGGGTGGGACCTGAAACTCGCATTTCTAACATGCTCCCAGGAATGCCGATGGCTGCGACTCCCAAGGCTGCACCACGGCCCGCACCACGCACGGCCCTGTGGGACAGAACAGGGCCGCCCAAAGCTTGAAAGCCCGGGCCCCTTCTCGAGGCCATTAATAACATGTGGTTAAAATAAATTCTCCTGCTTGTTCTGCCTGGGGGCCAGGAACCTGCTCACCCGACCTCCTGTCCCCCACCCCCGCCGCCATCACTCCTGCCCCCTGACGTCCCTCCTGCCACTCCCTGGGACCTTGGAACATTACCTTCTGCTGGATTCATTACTGCATCGTGGAGCAGGGTGGCCAGACTCCCAGCTATCCCTGCAAAACAAACTCCAGAAAATTACCCTCTGGGACCAGGCGCTCTGAGAAACTTCCTGGAACCTAAAAATTGGACAGAACGCTGGGCACACCTTTCTAAGAAGCAAAATTCGCTACCAACTCCACCTAGGTGAGCATGGACTCTTAAAACCCTAAAGGGATCATGGAAATACTAGATGAAAACAGGGCAGGAAGCACAGGTGCAGGTACCCATGTTTTCTCCTTGTAGAAACCTCATTTTCTCTCTGGCAGTCAATCCTGGGCGAACGTTAGACCTGCTCACGCTGGACGGTACCCAGGAAGCACACTCTGTGGCTTTTCCCACCCTCTAGGGGTTCATTCTAGCTGGTCCCTCGCCTCTGTCTACAGACGAACTCACTCAGCAGTTACGCTGGGGCCATCAGAGGGAATGACACCGTGTATACAGCCGAGAGGGAGAAAAGACATCTTTAAGAAAATTCCTTCATAAAACCTAGGCACTTTAAAGCAAACGGGCACAGGAAGAGCGTGCCAGGAAGACCTGCCCATGGTAGATTTTCAGGGTTAATTTGCGAAGATATGACTTGTCTGAGAGATGGTGGCCCGACCATCAGGCTTCAAGAACCAGGAATTTCAAACGCCTGATTCAGCCTGGAATTTTGCTTTTGGATTTGGGTTTCTTTCCTCTGTGGATCACGTGCCCAGTAATTCAGATAACCAACCACTGGAAAGCGAAAGGAATGAGGAGCAGCGGCTTCTGAAATACACACCCCCACCCCTCCCTCCACACACACTTGTGACTGTCCTCAGAAAGGTCAAAGTGCAACCACCACACACGCCACCGTGAAGTAAAGCAGTCACAGCGTGGGGCAGAACTGGGCATGAACCGGGCACCATCAAACTGCAGTCAAAGGGTCCCTGACCAAGGCCCTAAACCGTTCCACGGGCAGTTTCTGCCAACAGACAGCCACGGGCTCCGGGGTGGCCTCCCGGGGGCTCTTGGCGACCATACCATCGACCCCTCCGTGGCTGAATGATGAATTTTGTTCAAATAAGAACACCATCATCCCACCCATGGTCCCACTGCACACCCAAACAGAAACCAACAGAAGCCCAACCCCACAGGAGAAGCCAAAATAACCGCTCAGCTGGACCTGGGAAGACATGCCTAGGTCAGAGCTGCCTGCCAAACTCAAGCCCCCACCCAGCTCCCTCAGAACCACCAAAGAAAACCCGTTCAGCCCTTGATCGCAGAGAGATGCAACTCAAACAAACAGAGGAGCGTGGGACGAAATTCCCAAATCCCCAGAAGCTTAAGGTGGGAAAGGTCGTCTGCGCTGGAGCAAATCCTTTGTCAGCCATAAAACTTCTTGACCTTTTAAAGCTTAGTTAGATCTTGACGTTGTAGAGACCTGTTGAACCAGTTTTTAAATAGTCTCAAAGAAGCTGTCCAGATAACTTTTTTTTTGGAATCCAGCATTCAAAAGTTTTCGTTTCTATTCAGGGTGTTTTTTCCTAGATCTGATCATTAATGGCTTTAGAATGTTAAAAAAAAAGCAAAAAGAAAAAAAAGGAAACGAAAAACCCACACAACAGTGAAAACTGAAACCCCTCTGTCACCAATCTCCCCCGGCTTCAGAAAGCGAAGAAGGGGGACGGAAAAGGCGTGTGT
The DNA here is from genome assembly GCA_039655065.1 of Glossophaga mutica. Lineage (NCBI taxonomy): Eukaryota > Metazoa > Chordata > Mammalia > Chiroptera > Phyllostomidae > Glossophaga > Glossophaga mutica. The sequence goes on from CM077311.1 coordinate 62,366,686, forward strand.
GTGTGAGTGTGTTTGGGTGTGTGTGCACACACGACTCTAGAGTCCTTTATTCATAAGCAAGCGTGGCGGAGACGAGGCAGCAGGCTGCTGGGTCACAGGGAGAAGACCCTGGGGAAGGGTCTGCTGAGGACAGAGCTTTCTAACTCCAGACAAACGCTTTCTAATACCGTTGGCTAGGTGGCTGTTTCCTTGGTGGTGGAAAACGGCATTTAAAGTCCTTTTCATGTTCTCATAGCAGGCAAAATACAGGGCGTGGGCCGGCCCTGCGCCCATCATCATCACGTTGAGGCCACGCAGGGGCCTCCAGAAGCCTTCAGTCCGAATGATTTTCTTCAGGGCTCCGTGGACGCTCGTGTACTGGGCTTTGGGATCTGGGTTCAAACTCTGCATTCGTGTCTGCAGGAGGGCAAGAGAACAAGAAACGCATGGGTGTTAATGAGGGTGCTGAGGAGGAAGACCCAGAGAGAGTGAGAGAAAACAGTCGATTTTCATAGTTTCACAGAATTTCTTGGTGAAGAAAACACTGACTCCTGCCTGGATTGCTCACTCCTTCCCTGTGCTCTCTCCCAGACACAAACACATCCACAGGGATTTCGTTAGACCCAGCAAAGTAGGGAAAGAGGAGGGGCGAGGGGTTAGATTTGGAGAAGGAAGATCTCGCAGGGACCAGTGTGGCTCAGTTAGTTGGAGCAAGACAGAAAGGTCATGGGTTTGACTCCCGGTCAGGACACATGCCCAGGCTGTGGGTTCCATCCCCAGTCAGGGTGTGTACGAGAAGGCAACCAGTCAATGTTTCTCTCTCTAAAAAGCAATGGGAAAAAATGTCCTTGGGTGACTGCTGATGAGTCCCTTAACCTCTCTAGGCTTTGGGATCCTCAATTTAAAAAAAAAAGTCACAAGGATGTAAAGTGCAGCATAGAGAATAGAGCCAATAATACTGTAATAACTATGAATGGTGCCAGGTGGGCACTGGAAATATCAGGGGGTCACTTCATAAATTATGTAAGTGCCTAACCCTATGCTATACACCTGAAACTATATAATACTGAATGTCAACTGCAACTGATCAATTTAAAAAAAACTGTTTTCATGAGCATCAAATAAAACAATGCATGTGAAAATCCCCAGTAAACTCAGAGACCTAATCAACTGTAAGAACCACGTATGATTACCACCACCCCGTGGCTGCCACTCTGGTTCTGAAGCCTCTGGTGCCCTCGCAGATCTGAGCCCTCTGTGCTCTGAAAGTGCTTGCTCAGCCCCAACCCTGCAGTCTCCCCACAATCCTCGTGCCCGAGGCTGGCATGTTTGCTGTAACTATTTTTGCTGTAAACATCTTCGTGACAATCATTTCCCCAGCACAACTAACTGGCCACGAGGCCATTTTGCCATAAAAGCTAAAACTAACAAAAAATAAAGCAGGGACATTAACATGGACACGATGAAACATGAAAAATTAAAAACTTTATTGCAAAAAATGAAAACACAGTGTCTTCGAAGTCTTTAGTATGATACGTTTATTGGCTTATTGATCCATCTCCTCATTTAGCATTATGCTTTTTCTTTCTCACTACAATTTCTTCCTTCACTGAGGGACGTATGCGTTTCCACAGAATCGATAATGTTCAGGAGACTGTTGTGAATGAGGTAGCAAACTCTTTGACATCGGCACAGCTTGATAAACTGTTGGTGTTGAGGGATGTGAGGGCTGACCGTGGTCCCCCCAAAGCGTCTGCAAACTAATACGTCATCATTTTCTAGAATAGGATGTAATCTGGCTTTACATGTAGTTTTGTAATCTGCTCTGTAAGTGCTTGTCACCATCCTGTATCATCGCCCACTGTTTTCAGACCACCGCATCTACTGGTCACTGTATAAACCATCAGGAGGGCTGAGATTCATGTGATCTGAAACTGGGAGTAACTCGGAGAACTTTGTCAATGGAGAAGTGAAACCAAACTCACAACCAACCAGCTTAATTACGTGAAGTCTGCCTCCTCGTTAATCATGCTGTCAGCTAGGTATGCCAGCGAAAACGTTTATGGCAAAAATACCTAGAACCGCCCTCATTTCCTCTAAATACTTTTTATGTTTCATCTTTACAAGATAGCATCTAAATATAAACAGCCCTGTTCTTAATTTGTCCATATGCAGCCTTGACTCCCCGCGGCAGAGACCCGGCCTTCCCCACCTCCCATAGTGTAACCACACTTCCCAGGTGCTGGAGGAGACGAGACACTTAATCTCACGTATTGCCCTGGGGAGGCCCTGCTACCCATACGGGCTCCCCGTGTGGTCAAACACTAGGGGTCACTGCGAAGGTCACTGTTTAGACTTTGGGTAAAGGGGGTTCCCCTCCACAGGGCAGGCGGGCCTCCACTGAAGGCCCGAAGAGGAAAATACTAAAGGTCCTCCCCCTCCCCGCCCCTCCCATCCCCACCCCTGCCCCAAGGAAGAAAGAATTCTGCCTCCAGACAGCCTTTGGACTTGAGCTGCAGCATCAGCTCTTCCCTGGGTCTCCAGCCAACCTGCCCTGCAGGTTTTGGACCTGCCAGTCTCCACCATCACTAAATAAAGGGAGAAACACTAAATAAAGGCCTGTCCTGGTCCTTGGACTTTTGAATTACGACCTCCATCCAGCCTGTGCAGTGAGAGCGTCACCCCCAGTTATGTGAGGAGGGGCCAGGGAGGGGGGACGTGGGGGAGGGCAGAGTGTGTGGAGGGGGCGGCAGCAGAAGGCAGTGGGGCACGTGGTGCCGAGCCAGAGCCATCTACCCGAATTCTAGTTGCAGCACTTTGAGCAGGTTCCTTAATCGGGGCAGCGGGGAGGGTGGTGTGAAGTAATCCCCAGAGAGCCGTTGGCAGGCTGCAGTAACGATGGGAAACACCTGCTATGGACAGGCAGCCAGCAATGACCAACCCCTCTCCTACTCGCCCTCGACTACGCAAAGGCCTCACTCAGAAGGTTCTCTCCCTTACAGAGCTGCTCCCGTAAACTTACAGGGAAAGTTCAGACTGATTTCTCACCCCCGCTTTTTATACTTAGGAGGGAGGCAGTTGGAGGAGATGTTACTGAAGCAAAGCGCACCACCCTCCTATGGGGAAGAGGGTATCTCAGCACACTTGGGGAGCTTCTCCATCCTCAGCGGTAGGCAGACCATGTTTAACAACACACGCCTAAAACAGAGGCCAGTGGCCCATGAGTGCGGAGGACCCAGTCATGGCCCACCAGGGTCCATCACAGCCGTGGTGGCCAGGTTTGGGGCCAGAGCCTCTTGAGTGCTGTGGCACCTTCATTTCTCCCATCTGCCTGCAGGGAGCAGCCGCTCAGGGTTGGACACCTGGACACAGACAGGAGAAGTGGATGGGGAAAAAGGAAAGTGTGAGATAAGGACAGAACGACACAGAGCATCCAGAGTGCCAAGAAGGAGCTCAGAGGAGCAAGCGAGAGGTAGCCTCTCAGCAGAGAAGCCGAGAGGGGCCGGAGGCAGCTGGGTAAGAAGTGAGGCACGAGAGGCCAGAGCCAGAAAGGAAACCAGCAGTTTAGTTCTCTTTTTCCTGTTCCATGACTCTGCCAATACAACGTACAACTGAGAGCTGGGCGCTGTGTATCCACCTGTGGACCAGAGAAGAAGAAAAAACCAGGGGTAGCTGGAGAAAACGCAAGTGTTCATCAGTGGACAGAGGAATGAATAGCAAAGCGTGGTCCATCCATACAATGGAGGTCCATCGGCCTTACAAAGGAAGGGCATTCTGTCACCTGCTACCACACGGAGGAAGATGGAGGACATGATGCTCAGTGAAAAGGGGCAAATACTGTCCGATTCCACTTACATGAGGCACCTAGTGCAGTGAAACTTACAGAGACAGAAAGCATAAGGGCAGTTGCCAGGGGCTGAGGAGAGGGGGAGAGGGCAGTTAGTGTTTAAAGGGGACAGAGGTGTGGCTTTGCTGCTGGCAGAGTTCTACGGATGGATGGTGGTGATGGGAGCACAACATGGCAAATGGACTCAGGGACACCAAACTACACACTTCACATGGTTAGGGTGGTACCTATGATGGTATGTATATTGTACCACAATTTTCTTTAAAAGCCAGGAAGAAGATAGGGAAGAGGAAAAATAAAATAAATTAAGTAGGATGCACAGAGAGAGGGCAGAGCTGGAGAAGAAAAACAATAACAAACAAACAAACAAACAAACAAAAAACCGGAGACAGAATTTCACACAGCACCTTTCTTTCCGGTCCTGGGTTTCAGTTCCTACTCAAGACATAGCTGCGCAGCTCTCCCACTTCCTTATAATACATTCCCACTCTGCATGTTAACTCTCCCCTCTTAAAAAGTCACAGTGCACATGGGTGCAGTAAAGCCTCCGGCAGGCCCTTCAGGAAAGCAACCCGCTGAACTTGGTTTAACAAGGCCCTTCTTAAGTGTTTGTGTCTTTAGCAATGGAAGCCCTGGCTTATCGAATATCCAGTTCCACCTTGCGAATGTACTTGAGAAAACACAGTTGCAGCCAATGGTGGGCCAGGGAAGCAGGAAGTGCAGCGCTCAGCTCCCGGTGTTGGTGTCGTTGGAAGGACCCCTGGCAGCCCCCGCAGAGTAGTCCGCAGGAGCAGCGGAGGCCTGAGAGGTGCGGTGGACAGAGGCAGGGGGAGCCCCTGCTGCGTTGTCACGTTACCCCACACAGGTTGCGTAACTGCTGCCCGCCCTCAAAAGGGCAGGATGAAGGAAAGCGCCCTGGCCCAGAAACCAGGAAGACCCGGGCCTGTGGCCTGCATCTGCCACTCACCGTGGGACCTCACTGAGCAGGTCCTCTCCGGCTCTAGAACAGTGATGCCACGCCACCCATACAAACTCTGTATCTGCATTGAACTGGCCGGGACAGAGTAGGGTTGGCAAGCCAGTCCCCAAACTCTCCCCCAGGAAGACCAAACAGAACCAGCCGGCCTTGCTGGCCTGTCCTGGTATTGAGGGGAGGAGGGGGAGAGAATGGAAAATGCGCATGCTGTCCTAGGTGAGCTTGCAGGATCAAATGACCGGAGCCCAGAGGGCCCTGAGCACAGAGCACGTCTAGCTCAGCAACTGCCTTTTCAGATGGGACACTGGGGCCCCGAGCAGGAAAGCCACTTGCCCAAGATCATACAGATAAGGAGGCACGGATCTGAGATCTGGGATCTGGGCCAGGACCAGAGCAGAAAAGCGAAGGGAGCAAGCTGAGCCTGGCAGGGAGACCTCAGACCTCCCCTGAGGGCATCCTGGCAGATACCAGGACGGCCCCGCCCCTGCAACCTAACTCGGCCACCGTCCACCCCCCACCCCCACCTAGACATGGCTGGGGATTCCCAACCATCCTTTCTGAAACTTCTCGAAATAACAAGTAATAGTATAAAACACTTCCCATGCCGAAAGTACAATCCAGGTGGCACTTCAAGGACGAGGAGAAGGCAACACAAAATCTGCCCACTGACCCATTCAAAAGCATCTGTGCAGGGCCTACTCTGGGGCAGGTGAACAGGGAGCTGGGGCAGGGGTGGGGCTTCCAGGTCCCCTGTGAACAAGCAAAGACCCAGGGCAGCCAGAGGCACAGCTCCCCCCACCCCCCCACCCCCCGGGGCCCAGCTGCGTGCTGCGCTCAAGAAAGCTGGCCAGCAGTTCTGTTCCAGACTTTCTCCCAGAGAGGAACAAAGGTCCAGGCTCCTAGAGAGCGCTACAAAGATGCCAAATAATGTTAGCATCCGCCACCCAGTATCTGTTTCAGAATCAGAAATCAAGTTGTTAAGTTTAGTTCTACCCGTCTGCCAGTTGTTGCCAAGCAGCACAGAGGCACTAAGTTGAACCACGGTAAATGTCTAAGCCGGACAGCAGGGCCCAGGCCAGTCCCCACCCAGGGTCACCGCCTCTCCCTAAGCCCTGCGGTTGGAGCTCTCCCGGGGCCCATCCACCACGGCACCGTGTGCCCGCTGCGCTGGGGTCTGCTGATGCACCCCAGCCCCACCCACAACCACCCAGGGCATAGAGAGCAGGGCCAGAGAGCCCATTCCCACTCGGCCTCACTCGCTGAGACACCACCCACAGATTACAGCTAAGCTGGGAGGAAGAGGCATTTTTGGCACAGCGCTTTGTGGGAGAAGACTGCTTTCTGGAAGAAAGCCACGGCTTCACCGAGGGCTTGGAAAGCCTTGCCTCACGCTCCAGAATCCTTGGAGGCACAAAACCACATCAAGGAGAACCATGCAAAGGAAAACTTCCAGCATTCAAGTTCAAAACCACCAGCGCTAACTCGGAACCTGCACCTGATAACAGTCACTACAGAAGATGGACTCCTCGTGGTGCTTCCAACAATCACGGCCTAGCCTTTTTAGACACAGGCAGAAGTCACCCAACACGAGGCATCAGGACACCATCCAGCCCCATTCCCACATGCACAGCAACCAGGAAGGAAGGGTACCATGCAGGAAGTCCTCGAAAGGGGACCGGAGCTCCCAGCACACTACAGCACCTCCAAGGGTGTTCACAAGTCCAAATGTCCAAGTCACGTCTCTTTGCAACTCCCAAACTGGCGACAATGTGCACAAAGAGAACACATCTTGTCTTTCTCTTCCTTTAATCAGAAGGAAAACCTGATCCTCTTGAAGTTTCAGAATCAGCAAGAGAAAAATGATTCCTCAAACACAGTCCTTGAGCCCCAATAAAAGGGAGGTGCTGGGGTATGATTATGCATCGGAAGCCAGTGGCAGGTGTGCAGGGCAGTTCCAGGCCTAGGCGTGCTGAACGACCCTGCTGAACCATGGTCTTAGAGTAAGCAAAGGGCCAGCTCAACAGAGAGTCAGGCGAAAGGGCTGTACAGAGAAAGGATGGAAGTGGCAGGGAAATCATACCAATTTCCTCAACTCTTCTAGGGGTCCTGGACACCCCTGAGTTTCCAGTTCACCCCGATGCTGGGACGGTGCAAGGGAGTGGCTTGTACAAAGGAGAACAGACCGTCAAGGCAAGTCAGCCTTTTCACCTGTGTCCCCTGCAAGACCAGATGTCAGAAATCACTATTTGAGAGGCCCACTCCAAGACATCATAATTAAAATGCCGAAAGTTAAAGATAAAGAGAGAATCTTAAAAGTTGCAAGAGAAAAGCAGTTAGTTACCTATAGGGGAGTTCCCATAAGGCTGTCAGCTGATTTCTCAAAAGGAACTTTGCAGGCAAGAAGGGATTGGCAAGAAGTATTCAAAGCCATGAAAAGCAGGGACCTACAGCCAAGGTTCTAGCTCTACCCAGCAAAGCTATCATTTAGAACCAAAGGACAGATAAAGAGCTTCCCAGATGAGAAAAAAACTAAAGGAGTTCATCATCACCAAACCATTATTATATGAAATGTTAAAGGGACTCATCTAAGAAAAACCAAGATCAAAACTATGAACAATAAAATGGCAATAAATACATACCTGTCAACAATTGAATCTAAAAAATAAAAACAAGCAAACAAAAAGAACAGAGACAGAATCATGGATACCGAGAGCATTTTGATGGTTGCCAAATGGGAGGGGGGCGTGGGGGAATGGGTGAAGAGGTGAGGGGATTAAGAAATACAAATTGGTAGCCACAGAATAGCCGGGGGATGTAAAGCACAGTATAGGAGATGGAGAAGCCAAAGAATCTATACACATGACCCATGGACATGAACAATGGTGGGGGGATTGCCTGAGTGGAGGGTGCTGGGTGGAGGGGGGCACAGGGGGAAAAATCGGAACAACTGTAGTAGCATAATCAATGAAAGATAATAAAACAAAAAAAGAAGTCACATTGGCCCTTCTGAGCAGACCAGCCACACTCTAACATTCCTGCCACCTGCCGTCTCTGAGGTTGGGCCTGGACGGCAGAGGGTTCACACCTGTCATGAACACTCTCCACACACAATCCTGAAACCTTCACAGCCCATTTGGAGCAGGCATCAGGGAACACTGCTCTTTCCAGGAACAAAATGACAAAGTGAAGAATCTTCATCATAAATTTGGCAGAAAACACAAAGTCCATCAAACACAACCAGAACCAAGTTCCTTGACGCCCAGCCCCAGGAAAGAAGCCACAACAGTACCAAACACCACTCCTCTTAGGAAGAGGCCTCAGTGGGAGGAGTCGGACCCCAGACCATAGGCAAGCCGGGAAGGGTGGCAGAGGAGGGGCATTCGAGTTGCCCCAGACAAAGGGAAGACATTGCATAGATAAGGAATGGAGCTATTGTTACAACCCCTTCTATACCATTGAATTGTTTTTACTACGTGCATGTGTGACTTTGGAGCCCCCCCAAAAGGCAAAGAGAGCACAGAGAAGAAGAGAGCAACTCCAGTTGAGGGGGGATGTGAATGTGCTGGTGGGTATGGGAACAGGGTAGAGTGTTTCGGGAGGTGTGCGGGCTGCAGAGGTGAGGCACGGATGGGTAGGGAGCCCTGGATTCCGGAGGGTGACTGAGCACAAGATGATCAATAAAAGCCTTCTGGGAGAAAGGCAGGTTGGGGCTGGACTATGGGAGGCCCTGCACAATTTGCTAAGGAGTTTGGAATTTACTTAAAGGTCAAGTGTTTTCCATGGTTACCTACTACAGAGGACGCCGGGAGCCCGGAAGAGCTGAGCAGTGAGCACGACCAATGGGCTCTCCTGCGTCAGGGAGAAGGGAGCTGGCCTCCGCTGCACAAGCCCTCCCCACGGGTCTCTTCAGAGCTGTGGCTGCCTGCAAGGCCACTGTGACGCCCTGGAGGTCTCCATCCCCACCCTTGGGGAGCAGCTCACCGCCCTGCCTGTGGTTGAACCATTTCCACATTCTTTATCCTAGGAGCTAAACCTGGTCACTCCTCCCCTTCTCTAGAAAATTTTCTACAGTAGAAGGAGGGAAGGATGAAAGACTGTGTGCCTGGCTCAGGCCCAATGTACCCAGGACATACTCAGTGTGAGGCCTGCCCAGAGGATTAAATTATTTCAGCTCTATGGGTGGGCAAATTCCCAAGCTCCCCAAGTCACAGAGACATGTGGCATGGGTGGGATCAGTGGCCTCACCAGGACAGGCGGAGCTGGGCTGGAGGCGGAACGGAACCTTGCAGGAGCAGCAGGGGCCTTGGTCCTAGGGTCTAGTCCCACATCTGGCAACTCACAGACTGTGTGACCTTAGGCAAGCCAACCTGCTCCTTGGAGCTCTAATGACTCTATTCACAAACATCTATAACTAAAATAGTCATATAAGCAGCTAACTATCCCTGTTTACAAACAAGGAAACTGACGCACAGAGGGGATAAGCGACTTGCCCCAAGGTCACCAAGTACAGACGGAATTTGGAAGCCAGGCACCTGGCTCCAGAGCCATGCCCTGAAGCACAAGGCAACACAGCCTCTCACCAAAGGGTGGCCTGGAAGGGATCCCAGGGGATCTCCAACCTCTTTTACGACCCACTAAGGCACGTGCACACCACCCCCTGTGTGCTTTCTGAAGAGGGAGTAGGCTTGACTATATCAAAGTCAGCTAGACTCCCATGTTTATCAGCTCCTGATGGGGCCTGTCTACATGCCCCCCGCAAGCAGGGTGCACTTACAGTCACAGGCACAGTGTCATGGAGGTCACAGCTTCACTGCTTCCTGACCCTAGTCATCAGCCTGGCCACGGTCCCAAATGGAACTGACTGATTCAACACACACCCGTTCTCTCTCCTTGAAAAGTGCACGAACCATCTGCCCACCCAGAGTGAACGATTTGCCCATCGATGGAGGCCCGGCACTCCATCAGTACGCAAAGGCTAAGACTGAATATTTCAACAGCCAGACTGCTTGAATTCACTGCTAGTCACCTGGTGTCCCCGGGCCTCCCAAAGCAGCAGCCTTGTCCATGGCATTGACTTCTAAATACCCCACCAACAGGTGAGGACACAATGTCAGAGGTAGAACTGGAGAGAAACCTCTTTCTCAAAAGCATTGCATTTTCCTGGCATACAGGTAAACTCGTGACAGCATCATCACGCCACATGGAAGAACAAGCTTTAAGACAAGGATTCACAGAGAGGTGCCCTAGAAGCATATGAAGCCACCCGAGCACCAGGATACCTCCCAGATGAAGAACAGAGTCCGGGAATGTTCCCATCCTCCACACAGTAGCTGTTCCCCACTCCCTACTTCACCCCAGCAGCTCTGCCCCCATCTGTCTTGCATGGCGGGGCTCCCTATGGGCTTTCATTTGCTTTCAGAGTTCTGCCACCCTTCTAGCCTCTGCACCCCTGCTTGGCTTTGCTAGTGAGCAGTTACGTGCCCTGTCCATGCTCCCAGAGCGGGTCACCACTGAGCCAGGATCCTAGACCCTCCAACTCCCAGACCCTGCCCTCTGGACCATCCTTCAACCACAGTTTGCTGAATATCCCAACCACAGATCTCTAAGAAACCTCATTCCACCACCCGCCCACCGGATGCTCAGACAGCCCCCTGGTCTCGGAAGTTCATCCCTTCACTCAACAATTACATATTGACTTTCTGCTCCATGCCTGAGGCTGTTTTAGGACCTGGACACGAAGATGGCCTCTGTCCTCAACCACCTCACAGTAAAATCTTCTCATGTTTTGCAGCTGGGTGCACTTGGGGAAGTCACTAAATGAACTGCAGCTCCCTCATCTGTGAAAGCTCCCGTCTCACGTACTAACTGCGATGGATGAATGACAAAGCAGACCAACCACCCAGCCACGTCAACCAGCTGGTACAGTACAGTACAGTACAGTACAGTAAGTGCTCCACAGACGTTTATCATCGTTGCGATTATTTCCAGACAGGCTCCTCTCCTGTATGTCCCCTAAACCACCACCTATGTTAATACAAATGGCTCTGAAATATTGAGAACCACCACCAAAACCAGCTTGCTGTTGCCTAGCAAGTGTGGGCTTTTTCCCCTGCTTGCTGATAAATGGCCATGTGACACAAAGGATCTCATTACAGGTTTGAACTGAATAGTTAAGACTGCAGAATAGGACAGGCACTAAACCACACAGCGGCTGAGTTCCAGAGGCAGCTACGGGCCACAGAGCCCTGCTCCTACCTTTGCACCTCTGCACATTAGCAGGCTCGTTGCTGGACCAGCCGTCTCCCTATCAGTAAATGCGTAATTGCACCCATTTCCTCAAGGCTCCACTTAGGAGGATTAAAGGACACAATGAATGAAAAGCCCCTTGCCTGGGAGCTGGCACACGCCTGCTGTTGCTTTCATTTATGGTTTGGTGGGGTTTTTTGCATAAACAGTACTTCCTAGGATGTGTTCACGTTTACTCTAATTCCTTCATAAAACCCCTTCCCTGAGCATCAGGTCTGCTTGGGAGCGAGCCCCCAGCAACCTGCACACCGACTAGACGACTACAGCACTGCCACCACCTCTCGAGCAGCCCCTTTTGACAGGAGGGAAACTGAGGCCCAGGAAAGGGAGAGGACTTGCTCACAGCAGCCCCACAAAGGGCTCTGTGCCCCCACCCCCTCCCACAGTCACCTCTCTTTCCTCCCTTCTCTAAAGAGTGCGCCAACCACTTACCTTGATCCTGCTTGTGTAACAAAGGAAACTGAGACAGCTAGAGAGGTCGGGGGAAAAAGTCACATGTGCCAAGTTGACACGGGCACAAAGGGCCCAAGATGACAGTGCTGCAGAAGCTCGCTCACCTGGTCAGACTGCTCAGCGCCAAGGGCAGTTCCACAGACACTGAACTGGTGCCAGGCTGAGGCCGGGACAGGGACCTAAATACCGAGGTTCCCTGACACGGCTGACTGGCGCCCATTCCCAAGAGGTGCCGCTGCTCAAGGACTCAGTGGACTCTAAACTGTCACAAACAGCCAGATGGGGCTGAGCTGAGCTACAGTGCAGCCTGGGCACGGGGAGCCCTCTGTGGGCTCTGCTCCCTCCCCCACACTCCCCTCACCTGGCAGGACTGGGCGTTTCCAAGAAGTGTGGCTCATTTTCCTGACAGGGACAATCCCCCAAAACGTGCACCGATATGTATGCGAGCACGAGGGAACGGAGAGCCCTGTTCTAAGTGCCAGAGACCCGAACTCCCATCAGCTCTGCCTCCAAATCCCCACAGAACTCCAAGCAGCCCTTTTACCTGGCTGGGCATCAACAGGAATTCCCACCGGTAGGTACACGCATGAGGGCAGGGGACTTCTGTTTTGTTCCCCCACGTAGGGCAACTGTCAATATTTGTGGAGCGAATAAATGGAGTTAATAGGCTGTCTCTAAGGAAGTCCTTTTTGGAGTCTAGCATTCTAAATCTATGAAACCAGTAAAGAAACCTTCGAAAAACAAGTGTGTGCAGGTATGTTTTATTTGGAGGGAGCTAGATCTACATATCCACACGTCAGCTTTAAAACACCTGCGTAAAAAAAATTCCACCCTTGAGGAAAAAATTAGAACCCTTGTGCACTGCTGGTGGGAAGGTAAAAGGGTGCAACCCCTACAGAAAACAGTATGGAGGGTCCTTAAAAAATTAAACGGAGAATTACCATAGGACCCAGCAATCCCACTTCCGGCTACATAGCGAAAAGAACTGGAAATCGCACACCGTGTTTATAGCAGTGGTATTCACAATAGTCGAAAGGTGAAAGCAACCCAAGTGTCTAGCCATGGGTGAATGGATAAAATGTGGTAATATGTACAGTGCAGTATTATTCAGCCTCAAAAAAGAAGGAAATTCTGACACCTACTTAGGCAATACGGCAGCCATTATCCAAAAAGCCAGGTATTATATGATTCCACCTATTCATAGAAAGTTAGAATGGGGGGTGGGGTACCAGGGTTGGGGGCAACAGGCAAGGGGACTGTTGTTAATGGGCACAGAGTTTCAGGTTGAGAAGATAAAAACATTCTGGAGATTGGCTGCCCAACAACGTAAATGTGTTTATTAACACTACTGAACTGCATACTTCATAGAAGTTAAGACAATAACCCTCAAACAATCCTAAAGCTAAGCAACAGCACCTTCCACGTGTATTTCATAGTCTGAAACCCTGTCACAATCAAATAACTTCCTTGGTTTCCTTTATCTCCTCAGTGTCTGTTTGTCGGTTTTCGGCGAACGCAGTGGGTGGGGGGGGGGTGGTCCCAAACACACCGTGCGAACCCCTGGACACAGCAATATTTCTGGCTGCAGATCCTTCCTCGGAAGGAAGCACCTGGAAGGTCAGCCCAGGGGCTCTTGGTCGGAAGGCCATGCTTTAACGGGAAGCAGAAGTGCTTAAGATGCAGACTTTGAATCCTTGCCCTTTCCCACATACTGGCCCCACTCTCCTACGACACTCGCTGCCCCGTGCCACCCCAGAGGTATTTTCCAAAACCAGGACTCCAGCTGCTCAGGCAGGGAGGTAGCTGCCAAAAACCAGCCAAGTGGGAGAGGCCACCAGAGCCAGGGGGCAGAGGGACCCCCAGTGCCAGGGGTAACAGCGCCCCTGGAACCTAGGCGGACAGGCCCAGGCCCAGCTGCTCAGAGGGCCCAGGCACGGCTGGTTCTCAAGTCAAGTGTGGTCTTGCGACTTCTGCAAGCCCGGCGTCTGCGCCCTTCACAGGGCCACACCTTCCGAGGCAGGCCCCACTATTAGCCTATTATCCACAGGAAAAGGACTTTTCAAAGGAGCCCTGTCTCCAGCCTTCTATTGCTCATTCCTCTACTTGTAATTACATCAGGTGATGTGTCTGCAGGCCTGTCTCCCATTAAAGTCTGAGAAACACAAAGGAAAGGACAGCCTCGCCCATCAGTGGTCTCAGGCCCTGCACCGCACTCGAGCTCACATGGGCGGGCACTGCACCAATGGTCCAGGGCTCATTCACACACTAAACTTCTCCCACAGACATTTACAAAGCAGGCCCTGGGAGCCCCCTTCTCCAAACGGCTCTCTGCCTGGCAGGGATCTGAGTTCCGAAGGCTGGTGCGCCTGCCCATTTTCTGGGGTACACCTGGGGTACAGCCAAGGACATAAGCTCCATCAGGGCCAGCTCCAGGGCTCAGGGAACACTAGTGTTCTCAGTGGGTGTCCAGGTAAATTTCCTAGACGTTCCTGAAGCCAGATTTCCCACAAACACGACTGCTCAGTTATCTCCTAATGCTGGACGATGTGCATGGAGGCAGGGCCTGGACACAGCAGAAGGGGGCATTCTCCTGCTTTGTTCACACACCTTTCCTATCAGACAATAACAGGAAAGACGATAGAAGACCAGAAACCCCAGGCTCAATGTTCCCAGGGTCTGTGGGGAAAGACCCCAAAACGAAGCATCCTAAAGAGTCACTTTTTCAGACTCTGGGATCCACGTGCTCGTACAAATATTTACAGGTACAAATTATTTCATGAGCTTTTTGGGGAGTCATTTTTAAGTTTTACTGGAAGCCAACAGGAAGGTCAGGAGCCCTCAATCCTGGGTGAGATCTCGTGCTGACTCAAACCCTTGACCTGGAAACAAGAGCTGGGGCGTACGATCTAAACTGCAGCCGTCTGATGACGGATTTCTGGAAGACAGGGTGCCCGGGACGCAGGCGAGGCACCAGACCACAGTAGCCTTCGTTCCACCAGAAAGTTCTCCCCACTCCGTAAGTGTGTCAGCACGTCTTCGGGGGTGCTGGGAGCGAGCAGAGCAAGCACAGGTCCTTGCCTTCGAGGAGTCTTTAGTCTAGTTGGGGTGGAATGAGTAACCAACAATCATACAAATAAATAATGGCGAACTCTCAATGTCCTGAAGCAAAGCAGGTGGAGGGGCTGCGACAGTAACAGCAGGGGACCTAGCTAGGTCGGATTTGGGGAGGGGCCCGGAAGTGACTGAAATGGAGACCTGCAAGCTGGGGGCAGTGGGGCAGGTGCAGCATAGGAGCCCAGGTGCTCCTCGGGGCACAGGTAGGGCACGTGGGAGGCGGAGAGAGGCTTGAGAAGCCTGGTGTCTCTGGCAACCTGCTGAGTCCCAGGAGGTGAGCCTGAGAAGGGCATAAGGACATGGAGACCACGCTGAGCCCCAAAGACCTCGGCCTTAGAGCTGTGTGTCTGTCTGTCTGTCCGGTCCTGGCCTCCCACCTTGGATTCATGAATGGAGGAGAAGGAAGGTGGGAAGCAATGAGGTGGATGAACCAAGAGGTTTTTCACTGAAACCTAAGGGAGCAAAAACCAAGGGAGCAATGGCGTTCCTGTCACCGTCATCGGGAGGGGAGACACTGCTGCGAGCCTCCCCCACCCTGTCACTCCCACCACCCCTACCCCAAAACGCTGGGGCACCCGGGCCAACCCCATCTGTGCTGCCTGCAGCAACACTGGGCGTCTGACCTTGGCCCTGCAGGCTGACCCCCTCGATGACTCAGCTTCCTGGAAGAACACTTGTAAAAGGTCCCCGTCAGGAAGGAGTCAGAGAGCTATAAACAGGGCTTTCCAGAAGCTTCTGCTCCCAGCTCTCCTAGATTCCAGGGTGGGGCTCTGGCCAGTCAGCATTTCTGGAATTGCCTGAATGAATGGCCTGCAGCCTTTAAGTGTTGTGGTTGGAGGTTTCAAAAACTTAAACAAAGGGTCATTTCCAGTCAGGCACTTTGGGGTGCAGGGTCCCAAATGGTATATCAGCAGCTGGGTCCTCTCCCTGCTCCTCAGTTCCAGGTAGAGTTGCAGGCAGGGGTCTTCCTAGTTTCCTCCCAGGGAAAAAAGGTGCCTGTAAGTCTGTACTTCACACTCAAAGTTGTTGTTATTATTTCTAGAAGGGCTCCATTTGTCCCCTAAACCAAAATCAAAAGAGGGCATCTCAGCTCTGCCCAGGTGGATCAGATGGTTGGAGCACCGTCCCATACACCAAAAGGTTGCAGGTTTGATGCCCAGTCAGGGCACATAGCTAGGCTGGTGTTTTAATCCCTGGTTAGAGTGTATGCAGGAGGCAATCTATCAATGCTTCTCTCTCACACTGATGTTTCTCTTCTCTCTCCCCTCCTCTCTCTCTAAAAAAAAAAAAAAATCAATACATATATCCTCAGGTGAGAATTAAAAAAAAAAGAAGAAGAAGAAGGCACCCCAAAGGTATACTGCTCCATAGGGAAATAAGGAGCGAACATTTTAGACTGCAAACTTCCTGGGAGATGGTTGCGTTTGAGTTCATTCTTGCCATTCCACAGATGCAGAAACCGAGCCCCAGGCCAGCCTAGTGTTCCTCCCAGGGCCACTCAGCTGGCAGGCCTCTGGTCCTCTGAACCTGACTATAATTCACCTTTAAATGTAAACCCAAGTGTGATGCATGAGTTCACACAGAAACAGTCTGCTCTGGCCTTGCTCCTCCAAGTCCTGTTCCTGGCCCTCTGCACCCAGGAACCTGCGCTGAGGTTCTTGGGCTGCCAAAGCCTCTCCCTGTCCCTTCAACTCCGGCTGCTTGGAGATCAGGTATCTGTTTTCAGTTTAAAGCAGCTTCTGGTAAAGGCCCAGCTTTATGGTAACTTTCCATTTTTAGGATCTGAAAGAGAATTTCAGAAACTGTCTTATGATTGGATTATCAGAAAATACAAAAGACACTAGGAAGAGACACTCAAAAGAGGTTGATTAAAGCTAATTCTTTCCCAAGGCCAGGGGCGGTGTCCCTGGCCAGCCCCTTCTCTGAAGCCCTGGCGGAACAGCACTGATTCAAGGATCCATGGACCTTGTGGCCACGTAGGATTGTACCAATTCACACCCCATCACAACAAACCCAGGTATCAACCTTCTTCCCTACCTTCCTCCAAAACCTGAAAGACTTGTTTTAGAAGCAAATAAGGAGCTAACAGCCATTTTAACTTGTCGATGTATTTCTGGTTGTTGTTCTGTTGTTTTTACATTTCTGAAGCTGGTATTCTTGAAGCTGTCATGGCTAACTAGGAATTGTCCATCATTTCCAAAGCGAGTCTAGTTAACATGTCACCCTTCCTGGCCTGCAATAATAAATAATGTTCACTAATTCAGTGATTGAGAAGTCCAGATACAAGGGGGAAAAGTTAAACCCGATTACACTACAGGACAGCTCTCTAGTCTCACACACACTTTAGATGTTTAACCCTTTCGTTGACAGCCCCTCTCCCCTAACGGGGCATTAAACCAGATCAAATCTTTCTCTTCTGTTTTGTCCAGGTAACATATCGGTATTGTCTAACGACACTGGAAAAGGCCTACACACATCCTCCCTAAAGTACCCGGCAAACAGACTTAGTGACGAGGACCTCCTGTGCCCGGGAGCCTGCCGACACAGACACGGAGGGCTGGCCTTGGGGTCAGCCCGTTCTCACCCATATCACCAGACTGGCCCTTAGGAGGAGCAGGACTCAGTTTCCCCAAGCTGTAAGATCCAGGAGCATCTGTCTGAACCTGGGACTGATACAGGAGCCAGGAGGAAAATCTACAAGAGCCCAGTTTCAGGCCCTTTATCTCAATCCGTGGAGACCGATGGACAAGCTCAGGGGGCCAAGGCCCCTGCCTTTCATAGGAGGGTCCACCGGAGACACAGCTGAGCGTCCAGAACAGTGCCGTGGGCTCCAGCTCCATGCCTGTCCTTCGGAAAGCACAGTGGTCACCCACACAGTCCGTCAGCTCTCTTGCTTGTCACCCTGTAAACTGACATGGGCTGGTAAAGGTCACTCAGTCAACACCTGAACCTCCGCAAATCACACGGCTGCACTTCCAGCGGGCATGGGCCACTAATGTCAACCGTTAATAGGGACAAATTATGAGCAGAAACGCCTTTGACACAGCAGCTCTCTCCCCTTCCCCCTCACCCCACCTTCCTTTGGTCTTCAGCTCAGCAGTGAGTGTCCCCACCCAGGGCGGAGGCCGGGCTTGTCTGGGAGTCAATACACAGTTGTCTGATGGCCAAACAGGGAGTTCAGGACAGGGGGAGAAGAAGAAATGTCAGAAAAGGAAGACAGGTCCCTCCAGAGGCCCCAGTGTGGTGACCCCAAACCACAGAACTTTCTCAGCTGATTCTGTGGTCAGAAGACTCATAGCAGAACCCCCAAACCAGACTGTTGGGGGTGCAGGTATCCTGATGATGGTCAGGCCCCTTGGAGTCAGGCTGTGGCATTCTGGGGGACAGAGAGACTCATTCGGCTTTGTATGAACATCCACGTCCCCCTCCATCTAGATGTGGACGGTGAGATGTCATTTTCTCGAGGAGCCCTTCCTGGACCCCTTCCTGACGTTCAGGTCCCCTGGGGATAGGTTCATCGCTGTCCTCCCCATCAGATGGGTACCTCAATGGGGAAAGACCTCAGAGGCGTTGACCGCCTGGCTCCCTAGTTCCTGCTACATGTTGTCACACCACTTTACCCCACTCCTTGGTTAACTGAGTCATTCAGTGAAGACCAGGGATGAAGTTGCATTTCTGCAAACACCTTTCAACTCTGCCTCAATAGAGAGATTTCTCTGAATCAGGCCGACACAAGCCCACATCTAGCAAACGAGCTGTGGAGACAGTGACTAAGGAAAGGCGGGCTGGGTTCTTCTGTTAAAACACACCCTGGGCTTGCCCCCCATTCTCACACACTCGCACAAACAGGGGCATCTTCTGTCCTTTGGTAAGGCTTCCCCACCTTTCCAGTCTGACTTCTTGGACCTGATCATCAGCCGGCCACCTGGCTCCTTTCTCTGGCGAGCACCGGTCACCTGTGGGACACCCTCTATTTCAGAGGAGTGGAACACTGAGAGTCACAGGCAGCGCCTGGCTGGCGAGCTTCCTGTGGGTGGCCACGTCCCCCCTGCACTTTCCTTCCAGGCTGCCAGGCCCAGGCCAAGGCCAGGCACCAGCAAAACTCTCAATGTGGGCGGCATGAGGAAAGGAGGATCGGGGACCCCAGGACAAAGGCATCTGTGTCCTACCACCTTCCCCTCATACTTTGCTATGTCAGCATCATGAGCAAACAAGGAAAACAGAGACGGGAAGGACCGAGGTGGGACTGTCCCCAGCCTCGCATGCCTGGTACTCAAAGGGGCAGACTCATTCAACGAGTAAAAGTGAACATACAATAATAACCCTACAGAGGTGACTGGGCCCTAAGTGCCCTGGGCACACTGCTGTCCTCCTGGCAGCGGCCTCGTCCTTCACCAGCCTTCATCACAGCGGCTGTGTCCACTCCTCCCACTGCCGCCTGACACTGTCAACTGTAAGTGGACTTCTGAGCATGCTCACAGTATAACTTGCTGATTACCCGACAGATGGGAGGCACTGTGTAAGGAGAGAGGGCGAGCGCCCAAGGCCACACAGCTGCAGTGACTCCTACGGTCCCTGGAAGGGGAGCCTCTATTTTCCATTCCAATGAGCCATCCTCACCCTTCTCAGGATCCAATTGGACAATAAATACCACAGCCTGGCACCTAACCAAAGCTTTAGAATTTTTAAACTGTGTTCACTGCAAACCTGGCTGCATCTTCTTCCTAGATGTAATAAGCGGGCCTGGAAGGGGGGCAAGACAGGCACTGTTACTCTTCCCTATTGAAGAAGAGAAAATTGCAGTCTAGCAGACCGAGCTCTGATTTACTGCTCTTCCCAACGGCTCATTTTATGCTGTGATCTGGAAAGAAATCTTCAGGCCAGTCCAAACTCAAATCATTACACTGAGTCCAAAACTGACCTCTAAAAAATGAGAAGGTGCAATAGCAGAGAAGCCCAGCAAAGCCAAAAATACTCTATGGCAATAACTATTTGTCAGCATTCCTTTGCCCTCCATACTGGAGTATTTGACCAAGAAACTCCTGCCGATACATTAGAGCCCTAGGTTCCATGCCCTGCTCTGATTTCCGGCTGGCACTCCCTCCACTCCAGACCCTCCCTTCCAAGAATGCAGCTGGGGTCCCATGCTCTCCTCTCTCAGAACCCAGCTCCAGGGCTCTGCCATCATTAACATCTGACTTTGCACCCCAGCACCTCACTTGCTTGCTCCTACCCAATTCTCTTCCTCGATTCTCCCCTTTCAGCTCTGGTGTAGCAGAAAGTGCCTTGAGTTGGTCAACGCATGTTATTTTGCTGAAGCTGTTTCCCATCTATGAAATGAGACAGCCTTTTCCCACCTTCAAAGGAGAAGAGGATCAAATGACAGAACGTAGGTTGAAACAATCCAAAAAATTGCAATATACAATTAATTGCAACAGCAACATTCGAGCTTACCCAGGCATTCAAGTAACAACACTTCCAGAAATGATGAGAGAAGCTAATACTAACTCAGTGCTTACCATGTACCTGACACTATTCTTTACTCCCTAGGTGTGTCATAATTAATTCCCATAGCAGCAGGTGGGTACTGTTAGTAGCCCCCTTTCACAGGTGAGAAAAATAAGGCACAGAGAGGTTTCAGCAACCTGGCCAGGCACCACCCCAGGCAGTCTGGCCCCAGCACTTGCGCAGCTAACCTGAACCAGTCTATTCTGAGTCATTGAGCATGCTGCCTCTGCTACAACTCGTCATCCTCTGGGCATGGGAAAGCTGATGAAAGCCACCCACAAACGTGATCCCACCCGGGCTTCTCAACAGCCCCATCAAGCAGAGAAACAGATGACAGTATTGCAGGAGACTGACAGTCGTCTATCAGACACGGAGACACCGGCCCAGAGGAGTAGCTCGCCCAACCTTTCAAAGCTGGTTAATGGTGGGACCTGGACTTAAATTCATGGGCCTTCTGCTCCCTCTGCCCACTCTGGAGCCCTTTCTAGAGGCCACCACACCAGCACCAGCCTGATACGCGCATGCTCCGCCCCACCAACCCCTGCCCACAGGAGCCCCCAGTGCAGCCTTCACAGCCACACTGGAGTGCAAAAGCTGTGGCTGCCGGGGCCGAGGCGGGGGTGGGTGGGGGGGGATCAAGTCAGGGGCTTCTGGCAGCCAGACCCCAGGGGCGGCAGATTTCTGAGCCTCCCACCGGGTGTACCCGATGGGTGCAGAGGCTGGTAGCCGCAGAGGAAGTCCTCTCAGTGACAAGAAGCAGGCCCCCAACCTGACCCACGATGGCCAGACGTTTCCTAAACCTATTGTGCAGCAACTGCTTCAACCAAGCTGCTGCTGGGATTTCTCTCTATTTCAACATGTTTTGTTTTCTCTTCCGAGAGAAAGCATGAATGTGAAACCATAACACCTTGTAGTAACCAGACAACGGCCCTTCCTGCCTGTCTGGGATTACGGGTAGGGTCAGGGATGTTTGCAAAGTCATCCTCTGTGAGGCAACTTTGGCTTCCAGAGTGACTAACAACCTCAGGAGTGAGGAGGGGGTGGGCAGCCGTAGAACTGAGGGCCCCTGTCTGTGACGAGGGGGTGGGGGGACTAAACAGTGCCCAGTCGAGAACCCCCGAGGGATGGTCCCAGCAGGCTCCAGACCTGACGGCAGCCGAAGCACCCCAGGGTCCAGACAGCCCCGGCCTTGCGCCCATGGAAAAGTAAATACCAAGTTGTGCCTTTCTTTTCTTTTCAAGGACCTAGTTCTCTCACCTAAGCTTGGGGTCTAATTATAGAGAGCACACTCTGGGAACAGGGACTTACTTTTGTTACCGGGCGTCTAGCCGGAAGCCCGAAGCCTGAAGCCTGAAGCCGGGCAGGAGGGAACTCAGTGCCTGTGGAGTGAACGCAGCGGGTGGACTCACAGTGTCATCAGGATACAACTGTGGCTTGGGAGTTCGATGGCAAAAAAGGGACAAACTAAGGGCAGAAAAATCTTTTT
Organism: Glossophaga mutica; assembly: GCA_039655065.1. Lineage (NCBI taxonomy): Eukaryota > Metazoa > Chordata > Mammalia > Chiroptera > Phyllostomidae > Glossophaga > Glossophaga mutica. The sequence continues at coordinate 62,388,355 of CM077311.1, forward strand.
GTGGCCAAGACACACCATGGAATCAACAAAAACAACACAAAAAATAAAAACAAGCACAGAAGTTTCAAAGCATTTTTCTTCACATCTCTTGAAAACAACGGTGCCTTCACTCACTCAGCCCCACCCACAGAACACCTTCCTGTGACTGGCTGTGGGGGCTGGCTGTGTTTGCCAGTGGGGGGTGTCTGGGCCTCTACGCACGCTGCACGCCCCGGAAGGCAGCAGGGACAGCTGGGGGAGCAGCAGGCAGGGAGACTGCGCCCGCCCGCTGTGAACTGCAGACCTGGGGCTGCTCCTTGTCCCCCGCACCAGGCTGTGCTACATCCTGAAGAAGGGGCTGGATTTTCCGTGAATGGGACCCCAGGTTGATAATGAACACCGTGAGCTGGCACCTACATACAGTCTGACACTTTTTAAAGGCAGAAAGTTGTGTTCCCCGCGAACCTAGGGGCAGCTCCTTCCTAGATGCAGTAAGTGGGCAGGACGGGCGCCGTCGCTCAGCCCCTCGAGGTTCGACCTTCTCCATCTCACAGTACACATACACTAATCACTAAAATCCTGCGGCACCCCAAAAACTATTGTATAGTTTTGGCTGATCTGACAAAAATAGGTATAATTTTGATTCATTCACACCAGACGGCTATGGTTCTCTTGGCTGTTGTCATTTTTTTATTTGACAATTAAGGGAAAAGAGGTCAGGCCCCTGACTAAATAGTCAGGTACTGCATGTTTTAAAAACTCCTGCAGCGCACTGGCTAGAAATTGCCTCTCCGGCCTGTTTAAGGAGAGGAAACAGCAGCCGCCGGGAAGCTGGAGGGCTCGGAGGCCGCAGTGAGCGGGACCCGCTCTGAACCATTTGTGGCCACTGAGTGACCAAACACTTCACTGAGCAACTGCTGGGCGCCCGCCTGTTTCTGGCGAGGGGAACGCACCAGAGAGAACAAGACGGCAAACACTCCTGCCCACTGACAGCTTACCGGTGAAGGAGGGGAGCGACACCACGAACAACATAACATTACAGACAGCAACACAATACATAAACAAGATAAATAACGTAAGCGTAGTGAAATTAAAGTGAACAACATCAATAATGGCTGTAAGTAAACGGCGCCGTGCTCCAGAAGGTGGTAAGTGCTATGGGGAGCAACGAAGCAGCGCCCGGCCACCAGCAGCGCACGGGTGAGGGGCAGGGGCACGGCGACGAATCTGGGCCGTCGGGGAAGCTGTCAACGAGAAGGACACGGCAGGTCCCCAAACCAAGGCAGCAGCAGTGGGGACAGGGAGAAAACAACAAATTCAAAAGGTGTCACAGAGGCAGGTCTGGGAAGCTCGTGGTGGGGAGAGGGGAGGGGGAAGGCGGGGAGAAACTGAGGACAACCACCAAGTGTCTGAGACAGGGGCCCTGGCCGAGCACAGGACGAGGGCAGGTCAGGGTGTCCACACTGGACAGGCCGAGGTCGAGGAGCCAACGAGGCAGCAGAGTGGACAGGTTGGTGAGGCAACTGGATACCCAGCTCCCAGAGAGACTGGACCAGACACCCATCTGCAAGTTATCAGGAAACTGAGACCTGTGTCCTGGGGAAGAAAAGAGGGTGGAGGGCAGCACTCTGAGGAAGACCAGAGGCTGCAAAGGGACCCAGCAGTAGCTGGACTCAAAGGGGAAACAGAGAGCCACAGGGTCCCGAGGCTCCCCTCACAGACAGGTACCTGGGTCACCGCAGCAGAGGGGCCAGGAGAACAAGGACTCAGGCCATCTTGGAGATGTGGAGAGGTGGGCACACATGCCCGGGGTCTGGGGGCAACAAGGGGAGGGAGACCCAGTGTCAATGATCTTTCTGTAACATCTATTATTTTAATGACAAAAAAATAAAAAGCAATAAGCCTTTGTTTCCAGGGAGAAAGAGGGTGGCCCTTGGCACATGGAGCCAAGGTAAGCTGTCTGTGGTCTGTTAGTTAATTTTAGATGGGACAGATAAATGACTTGGACCTAGATAGATGATTTTAGGAAGGAACCAATGGGGCAGGGGGAGGCTAAAGATACTGGAAGTGGGTGCCTCAAGAGACGGACGACCAAAATCACTACCTCGGTGGGCATTTACGGAGAATGTCTGCACCCAGACTCTGCACGTGTTGTCTCATTCAGTTCTCCCAACAGCCCTGCCAGGCAGGCATTGGCATCAATGTGTTCGCTCTGCACACAAGAAAACTGAGCTCAGAGGGGTCAAGTTGTGTGCCCCAGGCGTGGGGCCAGGATTCAACTCCAGGTGTGAGGGTGGTTCCCATGCACTGCCCTTTCTTGCCCCCAATGTCATGCAAGAGGAAGAAAGCACCCTCCTACCTTATATAGGAGGAGGGGTGGGGGTCAGAGGGCAGTGACAGGAAGACGACTTTGATGGGTCTCCCGGTTCATCTATGAACTAGGAAGCAAGACGCCACACATAGGAGGCTGAAAAAAGTGGAGGTGGTGGGGCTTCAGAAGCAAGAACAAGGTCTGAAGCCATTGTGGGGGAAGACAGAAGCCTGACCAGAACCCCTGGAGGGACAGGCAGAGGGCCCGAGAGACCTGGGCACACAGACAGTCACTGGCAGCCTGTTCCAGGTCAGAGTCTGGGCCGGCCAGTGTTGGAAAAAGCAAAGACAGAGAAATGGCGGGCCCAGTGGCAGCAATGATGGGCCAGGGCCCAGGCCAGATGAGGCTGACAGGACAGGGTAGAAGGGGGAACCCGGCCCAGAGTGACAGCAAGAAGGCTGTGACCGGGCTTTGAGGTGTCCGAATTCAAGATTTCAGAGGCGGGAAGGCTCTGGGTTAGGACAGGCCCCGGGAGTTGAAGAACGTCCACCTGAGGGTGGGGAGATCAGAGGGGTCCGAATGTGAGTTGGGGTGACCCAGAGGAGATGTTCTCAGGGCGAGGACGGGACTCGTGGAGAAGCACTCTGTGCGCCACACCACAGTGTGCAGAAAGTGGAGGAGAGTGACTGCACCATGTGGGTGACGAGGAGGAGGACACTGACACCCGGAGAACATTCGCTGCAGCCAGGCGCTGTGCTAAGAGCTTTGAGGATATAGCCCTCACAGCCAGCCTGGGACATCACCGCCCTCTTTCCCCCTTTTTACAGCTGGGGAAACAGGCACAGCCAGGTGAGGAGACCTAAGTGGGAACTGGGACCCAGTCCAAGCTGTCTGGCTCAGGGACCATGCTTGAACCATTCAACCTCCTGCCTCTCGGCCGGAGGACTCAGGCCGGAGTCTTAGGTGAGTGGGTGACAGGAAAGTGAAAGTGGATGGCAGGAACCTCAAAGGGGAAGGACAAGTTCATAGGAGTGTGGTGGAGTAACAGAGAGAAGGAAGCAGTCCCACCCTCACCCTGTCGTGGACCAAAAGGCTCCTGGTTGATGGGAACCACCTTCCCTTGGATTTTTATGGGACAGGGAGACAGAGGGACCACTGAGTGCACAGAGGGTAGGGAGCTAGTGACCAAGAGCTCCCACAGGTGCAGTGGGAAACAAGGGAAGGAGGAAGCGTTGGAAACCTGGGCCAGGACAGAGAAAGCAGGAAGAAAAATAGTATCTGCACATCACAGACAAGGAAATTAAAACTCAGAAAAGCTGTGTGTCCTACCCAACCAGGAAGTCAAAGACTGGGTTCTGAATCTCCCCGAGGTAGTGCTCTGAGGGTGAGAAATCCCAACCCAGAAGGCATTAGAGGGAAGGATTACAGTTAAACAAGACAAAGTGATAGGCACATCCCTCCTATGAAAAACGCACATTGTGAACGTTCAAGGTGGAGGAGGGGAGGGGAGGGGAAGAGGAGGGACAGGGGGAGGAGCAGGGAAAGGACGGGGAGGCGGACTTCGGGTGAGGCAGAGCTCCCTGGCCTCCCAGAGTGCTCCAGCAAATATGCCGGTGGCCAGCACCCATGGGACCAGATTTCAACTTGTGGAAGATGAAAAGCAAACACAAAGAAAATTCTTTGAGAGGGAAAGGTCAGGTATTAGGGGAGATAGGAAAGGACACAGAAAGTTCTAGGGTTTAGAGTTCAAAAGAGACTTTTCAAAGGCTTCATTCAATATAAGCAAGCCAGTTCATCCAGGGAGCTAGGGAAAGGCAACCTCCTGAAGGTGGAAGGGGGTCAAGACCCAAGCCTGTCCTAACGAGGAAGTGGGACACAGCCCTCATGAAGGAGATGGCCACAGGGAGCAAAACCACGCCCAGATGGAACCCAGGGAAGGGAGTGCTGCGCAGAGCGCCGCTCTCCCTTCCACGCAGCAACCCCCCACACCCACCTGCACACCCCTGCACAGTCGCCGTCACCTAAACCCCTCATTAAACTCCACGTGACTCTCTCTATGGAGGTGCTGATGTCACCCGAGGCCACTCTTACCACCCACTATACAATGCTAGGGGCGTCCCTCCAAGCCCTCTGCCCAGCCTATCCCTCCCCCACTTCCAGGCAGAGGGGGCCGGCCGCAGGCAGAAGAGTGGCCTCATGGGGCCAAGGACTGACCCTGGGGCTGGGTGAGACCCCCACTCCTTCGGCGGTGGCAGCCATGCAGGCCTTAGGTGCCACTCTGGGTGCCAGCACACAGCCTGGGACTTCAGGTCACAAATACTAAGACTGACACTCAACAGTGCTCCTTTTCTGACTCCACCCCCCCCCCTCAAATCCACCTTTTAGAAAAGCACCTCCCAGTGAAGAAGAACAGAAAAGGAGAAGAGGAATCTGAAGTAGACAAGACAGGGGAGGAGAGACAGCAAAATCACTATAATTTCATCCGAAGAACTAGAGCAATGTGGGATCTCACACCCTTTTGAAGTTCAATGGGATCCGCCACACTGTACTTTGTTTCAAAAGCAATGAAATGGGTGGGACAGGACTCCGGCAGCTGCCTTCCCCTCGCTGAGCAACGTCCACCTAGTCAACCTGCGTAGCTCGGGCCGCAGGGCTCGGAAGCTGAGGAATGCTGGGCCGTCCTGACACCTGGCGCAGTGCTGCTCAGAGCTCAGCAGGGCCGGCTGCAACCTGCCCCGGCTCCGGGGCCAACCCAAGGCTTCCAAATGGCTCAGCACCTCGAGGAGAGAATGCTGTCAGCCACCCACCTGCACCCTGGCTGGGAAGGAGGACTCTTCCTAGAGTTCAGGGCAGCCGTTTCCCTGACAAGCAAAGCAAGAGAAGGGCTGTGAAAGGGTCAGCGGATGTTCCCTCGCTTCAAATCTTTCCTGTTTCCTGTGGGCCCTGTTCTCACCACCGCGCAGGGTTCAGCATGGCCTACACGGTGTGCCTAATCTGGCTGGAATTTCCTCCTCCACCCACCTGGCATTCTCCCCACAGTCTTGAGCACTCTGGACCAGAGGCTCTCACATCCACCCCAAGTGCTGGTCTACCTGCCCCTCTGGAGCACCAGAAAGAAGGTCTTGGAAAACCCGCTGCAAACCCCACATGGAAAGGAGCAAGGACTTGCCAACCGTTTGGCAGAAGCCCTAGGAAGCCCCCATGCTCTGTCCCTCATCCCACTGCAGGGGCTCAGAACCAACAGGACAAAACACGCAGCCACGGGTCCCCAGAGCCTGGCCCTTCACAGGTCAGTGAACATGCGCATCCCACCACCGTGAAACCAGGTGAGAGAGGGAGACACAGGAAGGGGCAGCACAGGCAGATGACAGCAGGAGCTCAAGATATTGCTGATCATCAGGATCAATACAATTCACACTTTTTTGGCCATGACCCCAGCCAAGAGAGCACTTCCCACAGCCACGCAGGGACGCATGCATGCACGCACATGCACACGCACACACACACACAACCCAAGCAGAACTTCTCGGAGCAACACTTCCCCTCACTGCGTGCCGGACACTGCATCCTGCGATCTCACCAACCTGTCTTTTTTAAAAGGATCCTACTAATGGGTCACAACCCCCAGTCTGAAAAACGCAGGTTCTTCAAGTAACACTGGGAGTGGGTGGGACTTTATGGTAAAGTGCATTTACTATTATAATTTGAAGTATTAGCAAGGATAGCTTCCTGCACTTATGACTATAAAACCAAGCAGCTTGCTTACGATCTACGGTCCCCCCTACCTAGGACAGAAAAATCCGAAAAACAGGGCCCATCCAACACTCTTATTTAACGCACAACATCAAAGTGAAAAATGTGTGCCTTAGAACAATTAAAGAAAACTTTTTCTTCCAAGACACATTTTATATTGATGTGACTTCAGCTGACAAAATTATTTAAAATTTCAAATAACATAAAAGAGGACAATGGGTCTGTGCTCATGGAAAGGGGGGCAGGTTAAAAAGGGGGAGAAATAGTGAACTGGTCCACAGCCTCCAGTTCATTTATGAGTGGCGAAACGAAGGGACAGAACAGTGCCTAAGGCATGAAGCAAGTTAGGGGCAGGGCCTGAAACCCAAACCAGAGCTCCTGAGTCAATTACTCACAGTCTCCATCATCCAGAACATTTAAAAACACAGTCAAGGTCTCTCCCGGTGAAGCTCTGCCCCAGCTGAAGCATGGATGAGTCCCTGATGCCTCAGGCTGGGCACAGACAAGCGTGCTGATCTTGGCAGACTGGGGCACTCTGCTGCAGCCCTGCCGGGGTCCTGTAAGGGTCTCACAGGCTCAACTCTCTGTGCCTTTCGTCTCAGCTGAAAAAATGCAAAAGAATAAGCCTTCCTACCCCTTCTGAAAATGTAGGGAAAAAAGAGAGGCACTTTAAAACCAAGCCAGCACGCTTAAAAACAGAAGCAGCCCTGTGGGTCATTATTCAGAGTCAGAGTTAGAATCCCAGAACCCAGAAGACCTTACGCATCAGCTGACCCAAGGCTTCGTTTGCCAGTCAAGCCCCATAAGGTGATAGCCAGACCAGCTCCTTCTGCCACATACTGTGTTACCCTGTCCACTGGAGAAAACAGCCATAGAAAGTAACACTAAGTACACAGTGACATCTGGGTCAAAATACACCGTCTGAGGGCCGGAGGAGGGGCAGCGAGGCAACTGAACGCAGATCACACAATTCAAACACGAGAGACGCATGCCTCCTTCGAGTGTCCAAGGGAGCTCAAAAGACATGACTAATTTTTACTAGTCCTCAAGAGAACCTCAAATGATGCTCCGAACCAAACTCGTAGCACAGAGGCCAAGGGCCTCTGAAGGGGCATGGCTCCTGGAACACTTACAGCCCCCACCCAGTGGGTCCACTGCCTACTCAGATGACACCTCCCTGCTCCTAACTTTCCCTGGACTCTGTCCAAGGCACTTGAGACAGCAGCTTCAAATATGGGGAATTTCACTACACAGGAGGGACTCTTTCCTATACAAATGCAACCTGGTATCTGTCCAGGGTGTTTCCTGGAGGAGCCCTGAAACACTAAGAGACAAGATCTGCCCCGTCTCCCCCAACCCTGGCAGGCAAGGACCATTCCTTTAATTCCCCACGGGGACGAAAAGGGTCAGAAGAGGTGAGGCTCGGAGCCAGCAGCATGCCCGTGCCTTCTCTCACTGGGCAGGTGCCTCTCCAGCCACGGACTGCCAGCTCTGAGAGCTGCCAGGACAGGGAAACCCTCTGAGCTGGACATGCTGGCCTTCCGGTGGCTCATGTGGGGCCAGCCTCAGTCATTCGAGACAGCCAGGGGGGTGGCTTTGTAGGCCCTGCCTTTCACCATAACTGCCACCTTGAGAGACCCCCATCTTCCAAAGCACAGTAGGGCTGGAGTCAGAGGAGACAGCTGGAGCATGAGCCTGGTGAGGTTAATCCATGCACCTCTCTGTGCCTCGGTTTCTTCACCTGCTCATTGCCAGGGTTGCTGTAAGAATTAGACGAGTTATGCCCACACAAATGCAATGTGTCAACAGCAGTTGTACTTCCCTGCACTAACTAGTCTATACTTTGGGCACTGCATGCCTTGTACGGGCTGACAGAGGGCAGCTGTCTGTCAGACACACAGTATCTACCTGGCTAAAACTACCTCCTTGCAGAGACGCATTAAAAAACAAAAAACAAAAAACAAAAAAAAAAAACCTACCTGGGGAAGCAGTTGGCGAACTGAGTGTCTGTTACACAACCCACAGTCAGAGCTGTACAGCAGCACACACTCTCCCTGCCCGCCCATCTCCCTGCTCCAAAAAGAGAAGGCAAATGTCGATGCAGGTCTCACTGCCTTTCTGCTGTTCAGTTGCCCAAAGTCCAGGGAAAGGGGTGCAGAGCCTTAAGGAAAGATGATCACACAGGGTGCCGCCGAACAGGCACCCTCGAGAGAGCTGCCAAGACCCTAGAGAACCCCTGCCACTCCAGCGATCACCAAAACACCCAGGGAGCAGAAGCTACACGCCAGGGCCGGAGGGCACGCGGCCAGTCGAGGGCCACGTTTCTAAGCGGGAGCGTGGTTAGCGCTCCCCGGTGGCCAGCTCCCTCTGAAACGGTGCACGTGTGGGCAACCCGCGCCACCCATCACTGGCGGCGGACTCCTCTCGCTGTGCCTCGGACACCCGGCGCACCAGCAGGAGCCGTGATAAGCCAGGACGCCAAAAACCGCGGATCGCGTGGGCTGCCGTGGTAAGACTGTGGAAAGCTGCACAGATCGCCTCTCTCGGGAACCACGCACGCACGCGCGCTCTCCTCTCTGCTCACTCCGTCGCTAAAGTCTCCTCGCGCCTCACCTTCACTGAGTCTACCGGGTACATGACCGTGTGCTCCAGGATCCCGGCCATCGCTCCGGCTGTCATGTGGGTGGATAACGAGGCGCTGGTCGGCAGGTTCTCATAGTCCTCCGACCCGGCGTCCTTACTGCCGCCGCCGCCATCTCGGCTGTCCCCATCCATCCTGCGCCCCACAGTCTGGCTCCCCACGCCGCCGCAGCGCAGCTCCATTCGCCAGCTCTGCGGGCCGCGGGAGGCTGCAGGAGGTGGGCAGGGAGGGGGAGGGGGCGAAAAACTTCACTTCTTAAAGTGGGAACCACCTCCCGGGTGCTGCGGCGCCTGACGCCATGGCGGGCTGGGGTGGAGCGGAGAGGCCTGAGACACCAATCACTGGAAAAGAAGAGGCTCGCCGCGACCGCGCCATTGGTGTGGGAGCCGGTGGGGACCCGCCTCCCTGTGTGACGTCACTGTCCAGTGCAAATTTCCAAGCAACCGGACGGGGGCGAGAAGAGACGTTGGGGTGTCCCGGGAAGTTGTAACACCTCGAGGGTGGTGCTGCCTCTCCTGGGACAGGCTAGGGGCGGTCCCTGGAGAGGGTCAGCCGGGCCACAGAGGGAGTAGGCACAGGGCTGGAGAAAGAGGGGCAACAGAGGCTCAGGGGAAGTAGGTCCCCAGAAGCCCAGGGTTTTGCAAACAGCATTGCTTAGCAAGCGCTGGCATTCCTAAGGCCTGGGGGTGGGGAGGGAGTTACTGCAAATGTCACCATGGAGCAGTTATGGTGGTGGGATGGAGGTGGAGGGAGAGGTAGGGTCGCACGTGGGAGGGGAGTTCTAGAAGTGAGGACAAGCTGCGCCATAGCTGTGCAGCGCTGGGACTTATACTCAAAGTCCTGTGATAGGCTGCTTGGCAGGGGGCAATACCAATTTATTTGAAATTTTTCTCTCTCACTTCAAACACAAAGTAGAGAGCTAAATTTGTTCCTCCCCTTGTTCTCTCTCACGAAGAGGCTAAATCCACCCTGCCCTGGACTGATCAGGACAGTAAGTCATATCCAAGATGGAGGCCTTCTGAGCAGGCACCTCCAGACCATTTTCCTCGGAGCTGATGTGCCTGGAAGGTCTTCAGAGGCTTGATCCCCTGCTTAAGGCTGCAGAGTGATGGAGAGTAACACCTTGCAGCCTTACATCTACCTGCCTGTCTTCTAAGACTCTGGTCTTCTGGTTCTTAAACTTATCCCAAGCTGGCTTCTTTATTTTAACCTAAATAGTACTGTCTTGCTCCAACTGGGGGAAGGGGAAGGAACCAGAAAATAAGGGACTGATCTGCTTATAGAAGTCGCCGTGAAAGCATGGCATTTGCAATCCTAAACATACACACGTTCTGGGCCTGAAGATTTGGCCTTAGCTGATTGACTTCTACCACACCAGACACCTTATCCAGAGAAAGCTTCTGGTCAGGAGAGCTGGGCCCCAAGATATGAAAGGGAGGAGACTCTGAAAATGCTGTGTTGGCACTTTGTCCTCACCCTGGTCCCAAGGTTCAGGTTACAACAACCCTGGCAGCACTTGGGAATTTGAGGTACAGTGATGTGAGCAATAGAGGCTTCAAGGCCAAGGCCTCCCCTTGCCCCATTTTTGGTAGCTGCCAGTAGTCGCTCACAACATGAGTGTGAGGATGTGATAGACAGAAACAAGCTTTGTGTTTAGTGTTTGCTAGAGAAGAATGTCCTTGCTTTTGCCAAAAAGTGTCTTTCTTTTTTAAATGGTAGCAGTATGGTTTGGTAAGCTGTACCTTAGTACGGGCGCTGGGGCCTGCCCATGGTACTCTCGATGTGCAAAGCCTGGCCATTCTGCCAGTCCTTTCTGAGCAATTACACCAGGAAATTGACAGCTAAGTGGCTGTTGTACACAAGTTCATCATCTGTCATCTTCACGTGGCCAACAGCCGCTGCCAGACACAGCAGCCTCTTCATGTGGAACTTGATCGTGGATTTCACTACATCACTTTGTCCACCATGTTCTCACTGTGGGTCAGCTGGGAAGGGAACCTGCCAGTCTCATTCAGGCCTGGGCCCAGGATTCCTAAGAACTGCTTGATCAGAAACTCTGAAGCTGAAAAGGCATCATAGTTCCTGGGCAGCTTCTGGACCAGTTTCTTATTCTTGCCAAGTTTCTTCAACACCCCGATGTCCACATGAGAGATGCCTATGTGAGGGATATCCACTGCCTTGGCCTCATCACAGTGCTGCTGGTCCCCCAGAATGCACTGGAGGACTTGAGGTAGGGAGTGGACTTAAGCTGACAGTGCCTGGGAAATGTTTGTCCTTCTGAGGGTCACAGTTCTTCAAGCTCATCTGAAGCTCCACCATCACCCAAAAACACCTTGCGCTGGTTCCTGTGCAGGACTTCTAGCACTGCCTCGTGCAGGGTGTACAGGGTATACAGAGTATACAGGGTGTTATGGGAGACTTTGCTGCTCCTGGCTCCTCATGCCACGGAAAAACAGAAAAGAGCCCATAGATGATTTTTAAGAAACATTGAGCCCTGGCTGGTGTGGCTCAGTGGATCGAGCACCAGCCTGAGAACCAAGGGGTTACCAGTTCAATTCCCAGTAAGGCACATACCTAAGTTTTGGGCCAGGTCCTGGGTGGGGAGGCTGCTAGAAGTGACCACACACTGATGTTAAGAAAGAAAGAGAGAGAGAGAAAGAGAGAGAGAGAGAGAGAGAGAAGAAAGATTGAGAAAAAGCTGTTGATACTCATTTAAAAGTAGATACCCTTTAACCAGTATATACTAACCCATTATCCTGCTTCCAGAAATGTTGACACAAGACTCTGAACATTCATGAAGCTATTCTTCAAAGCAGTATTTATAGTCATAAATAATTGGAAGTGACCTATATGTTCAACTGGAGAGAAATGGCTAAGTAAATTATGACACATGTATTAGAGAAATGTTACAGGGCCATTAAAAATTGTGGTTATGTCTTGCAACATGGGAAATGGTGAGGACGCATGTCAGGTTGAAAAAAACAAGATTTTATAAAAGTTACATTTACAAAAATGTAAATATGCACATCGAAAGAGTGAAGTGGTTTCAATGATAGAGATGTAGGATTACAAGTAACTATTTTTTTACTGTTTTTTCATACTTAAAGGATACTTATATTATTTTCACAGTAAAAATGAAAATGAATCATTCTTTTTAGGATATAATCTCCCAATGGATGGGAAAGGCTCTGAACTTCACCATGGTGATATTAGTGGACAGAAGTCACCTTGTGGGGTTAAGTGGACTCTTTCCAAATAAAAACATGCCCATAATCTTCAGGAGCATAAGATTTTTTTAAATTTTATACATAAATTTTATAAATATTTAAATTTTTTAAATAAATGTTAACCCAGAACTGTTGAGAAAACCTTTGGAATATTTTTTATAAGCAATATTTTCTCACCATATATGGTAGGTGTGGTGGTTTGGCACTCAGCATCCATCCTAAACCCCTCCTCGTACAGCAGTTTCCAGAAAATTTTAAACTACATTTCTCAGACTCCTTTCCAGCTGGGAGTCTAGAGTGACTTCTATTCTGCCAACTAGATGGACTAGGGAGATCTGGGAGGGAGATAGAGGCCACCTTCCTGTTGCTTTGATATTCTGCTGCCTAGCAATGTCCTAGACACATCCTTGCATTAGGAGAAGTTAGGTTGGGCAGTGGCTTCCCTATTGCAACAGCACTGCAGGGTCTGGTCACCACGTTCGCAGCAAGGTGGCCGTGGGGGCGGCAGCGGTGATGGTAGCAGCCTCCTGATCCCTGCACCGTAGCTTCAGTAGACGGCCTTCCTCACCTGGGTGGTGGAGGTTCCCTTGGGAGGGCAGGTTGACCTTGTGGAGGCCCAGCAGAGGATCAGTTCCTCGTCCACACCAACGATCTTGTGCATAGTAGACGAAGCCTGCTTAGAGACGGGTGATGTCCCAGACACTGTAACCCCAGGCTTCCGCCACACTGCCCACAAGGAAGGGGCACAGCGGCGATCCTCTCCTGTGTGCGGGGCCAGGAGACTCAGAAGGACTTGCTGATTCCACCGGAGTCTTACCTCAAGTCCCTGAACGCTGGCATGGTGAAGATGTCATTATCCTGCCTTAGCCTACCCGGGAACCAAGTTCCACGTAAAACGGAGAAGCTATGGAGGGTGTCAGGCGAAGAGCGCCAGCCTCTGAGTCATGACCCTTCAGGCCCTGCTGCTGCCATTCACTAGCTGTGTGCTCCCGGCCCATTTGGTAAGCATGCTTTCTTGTCTGTTGACCATGGGCACTGATACTTAACACATGGCAAATAAAATATAGAAAAAAGTAGAATAAAATCTCATGGTGCAGTATATATCATTTGGAGGTATTGGGAGGAAAGAAGAAAGAAAGGAATTATGGATGCAGAGAGAAGAGGCCCAGGCTTTCCCCAATTGGGTTTTTTGTTTTGTTTTGTTTTTCCCCAGAGCAATTGCTCTAGACCAGACACCTGCCTGGCCACACAGACATTTTCACACCCTACCCAGAACTTCGCCAGTGCTCTGTCTCCACTGGGGCCCCAGCATTCCTCTGTGGGAGCAGCAGGGCGTCTGGGAGCGCCACGTGGTATGGCCCCAGGGTGGAGGGTGTGGCTCTCTGTCTTTGTTTTCCTCCAGGGACGCCATCCACAGGCCCATGAATTTTAAATCTAGTTTCTGTGGGGTGGCCCCCCTGGGGTGGGGTGGGGGAGTTGGCGGTGGGGGGGGGGGCGGGTTGAGGGCCTCTGGAATTGCAGGTCCTGCTCACATACAGTCTTGTCATCCCAGAATTCCTTGGTTTTCCAAGGACAGCACTGTTTTTCCTAAAAACTTATCTGTGTATCTCCCATTGAAGAAAAAAAGAAACAGAGATGAACAGCTAGCCCCACTCTGGAGTCCCAGGGCAAATGCAAAGGGGCAGGAGGCAGCCATAGCTCACTTCACCAGGTGTTCTTTACAGAGCGTGCTGACGGGCCGGGGCCAGAGCTGGGGGCTGAGAGAAGTGTTGGCCACTCCGGAATCCCATCGTCCTGCGAGATGTGGGCCGGGTCCCGCTGCTGCAAGTCGGTCCATTGACTCCTGTGCTGCAAGCAGCTGCCCCTGCACTTTCACTGACAAGAACCAACGATTTTAGCTGTCTCCTCATCGCATCAGCAGCCACCCTGTCTTGGCACTGCTCTCGTGTCCACTCTCATTCAAGAGTCTGCCCCTGTTGGGCGGCTCAAGGCCCCAGAGGTGGACAGAGGGGGTGGCAGAGGAGCGCTGGGGCCCCAGTGGGGGCAAAGCATTGGCTGAATTCTGGGCAGGATGTGTCAAACATGTGTGTTTGTGCGGGTGAGCCTTAGGCCATCCTTAGCCACCCACCCCAAGAGCTTACCTCTGTCAGCTTCTGCTCTCCTCACCTTTCCCCACAAATATACTCAGTTCTCTAATATAAAATCCCTCTTCCCTGCTGCATACCTTAAGCTATGGTTCTACTTCTCTCCTGGTCCTGGAGTTCCTGAAAGAACCCTCTCCCCTTGCCAGTCTGTCCTGACTCACAGTGTGCTCACTCGTGGAGGCTCGGTCTGGCAGGTCCTCACTCCTGCTCTTTTTAAAAGGAGGTCTTAGCAAGGCTACCCATGACATGAATGCTCAACAGGCTCACTCCCTCAGTGGGACCCCATGACCCCTGCCTCCTCAGAAATTCCTCTCTCAGTCCTGCTCTTCCTGCCCTTCCCACGGGCCCCTCCACCTCTCCTTCCTCTGCACACCCTGTCCTCAGAGTGTCTCTCCTCACTTCTCCTTGGGCCGCTGTTCCATTCCCATGTCCCTGTTACCACCCCTCATTCTGTTTTAAATCCTGACCCCTCCTCTGCATCCCAGCCCCACACTTTCATGGGCCTCCCAGACAGTTCCACCCAACTGCTGCAGCTGAACGGAGAGCTCGGAAAGTGTATCAGTGTCCAAGGGCTGCCTTCGAAAAAGACTACAGCACGGCTGCCCTGAAACAACAGACATACTCTCTTGTGGTTCTTCAGACTAGACGTCCAAGACTGAGGTGTCGACAGGCCCATGCTCCCTCCAAAGGCTCTCAGGAGGATCCTCCCTTGCCTCTTTCTACCCTCTGGTGCCTCTGGGCGATCCTCAGCGTCCTCGGCTTGCAGGTGCACTGCTCCGATCTTTGCTTCTGTTGTCGCGTGGCCTTCCCCCATGTGTCTCTGGGTCTATGTCCAGACTTCCCTCTTCTCATAAGAACATGTGTCATATTAGATTAGGGGCCCACACTATGCCATTGACCTTTTCTTAACTTTATTATGTCTGCAAAGACCCTATTTCCAAACAAAGCCACATTCACAGGTTTTGTGCAGTTGTGAATTTGAAGGGATGCTCTAATTCAGTCCCATGAGGTAGAGAAAAACTGCAAACAAGAGGGCAGGAGGCCTGATACCTCTGTCCTGGGCAACGTCTCTGCCCGGTTCTCTCCACGAAGGGAGGACTTGGCTCCGTGGTATGCAGGGACCCCTACAGCTCTGTCTTTCTGATCTAAAACTGAATCCGTGCAATCTTCCTTGTAATTGGCAATTTGTTCTAATGACATTTTTTTTCTATTTTCAGGCAACCAGCCTGTTTATCAGGCAACCAGCTGGCAAGCTCAGAGTCACTGCTGCTTCTCAGACCCTATTAGCCATGCATGGATTTGGCTCCCAAGACAGCGTCACTTATGGCTGTGGTGACAACATAAGTTATCTCAACTGGGGTGCTTTTTGAGAGTGAAAAGGGATGCTGTTGGTAATCGCCCCAGAACAGAGGAATAAACTGAAGTTGTCTTGGGAAAATTAGGACAAAAGGTCACACTACTTATAGCCACCCCTTACTGTCTATCTAAAAATCATCTCCCTAAATCTTTGCCCTGTCCCCTCCTTATGTCCTCCTCCAGGGGAGGGCTCCCCACATCCCCATTTGTCACAATGGTACTCATTTCTCAGCTCAGGTCGTTCCCCTCCTACAAAACTTTCCCTGACCCACAGGACGGGAGCTGAACCTGCTGCTCTTCCATGCATCCTTATGGTCCTCACCACCTTCCACCTCAGGCCATGGTTCTAGTGGCCACATCTTTCCCATCCCAGCATATTCCAAGTTCCTTGAGGATATAAATTGAGTAAATGATACATATTTATTAAAGGAGTAAAAGGACTTCTGGTCAAGATGGTAGAGGAGGTAAATGCAGTACTGGTATCCTCCCAGGTCCTCATCAAAATTACAACTGAACTACAGAGCAACCATCTTTCAGAACCACCTGAAATCTAGCTGAACAGAAGTCTGTAGGACACATGGAACAGCCACACTGAGACTGGTAGGAGGGGCAGAGACTCAGAATGGGCTGGTCCCACACCCATGTGTGGCAGTTAAAACTGGGAGGAATACCTCAGCTGTGGAGGTCCCGCCTGAGAAGCAAAGGGTCCCAGCCCCACCCCAGACCACCCAGCCCAGGATTCCAGGGCCAGGAAGTGAAGTCCCCATAGCTTCTGGCTGTAAAAACCAGCAGGGATGGATGCTGAGGGAGACAAAGGGCTTCTGGAGTCCCAGGCAGTTCCTCTTAAAGGGCCCACACATAGACTTACACAGTTTACTCCCTCTGAGTTCCAGCTCTGGGGCAGCAGTTGAAAAGGCACCAGGGACCTATGGGGAGGAACTGAACTGTCTGGCTTCAGGGCAAGAGCTGGGGGGCAGCTTTCTCCCAGACAGAACTGCTGGCAGAGGCCCTGTTCCTCTTCTGAGCCCTCCCCATACAGAGCCTGCAGGCAGGCGCCATATCTGAGTCTCCATCAACCTGGCTCACACCGTTCACTCAGCCCTGGTGGTTCCCTGAGGTCCTACTCCACACAACATGTGGGCCCACCCAATCTGCTTCCAGTGGCTTTTCCACACAAATGTCCTGTCTTGGTTCATGCTTCAGACTTTCCTAAAATCTCTCCAAGGTTCAAAAATCCCAAACAAGCAGCATCTGCTCTCCAAGTGCCCTATATCTCTTGTTAAGTGGCCCCAGGCCTGGCATTAGCAGCAGCCAGACTCTGTTCATAGCTTGGCCTCTCCTGGGCACCTCCAAGCCCAGCACAAGAGCAGCCATCTACAGATTGCTTTAGAGCTCATGCCAGGTGGCCCTGGGCAGGGCACAGGAGGCAGCTGACCTTGGCCTGCACCTCCCAAGATACCCCACAGCCAGCTCACCAAGTGGACAGCTGGAGAACCACCAAACCACCTCCACACCAGACACACTCAAGGGGCAGACTCAGCAGGCACCAGAGCCCTGCTGAAGTTCTGCTCTGTGGGGTCAGCCTGCACAGCAGGGTCTGCTGTAGTCTCAGCTGGTCCTCACAGCCAATCAATCTGGAGGTCAAACCCTCCCCCTGACATGCCAACAGCAATAAAGTCTCAGCCACAACAGGAGGGTGCACACAGCCCGTATGGGGCAGGGGCACACCTGGAGTGCCCAGCTAGAGTGACCTACTATATAAGGTCACCCTACCAAGAAGACTGAGACATAGCAGATGTACCTAATACATAAAAACAAACAGAGAGGCAGCCAAAAGGGGGAGACAAAGAAACAGGTCACAGATAAAGAACAGGAGAAATCTCCAAAAAAAGAACTAAATGAAATAGAGGCAAGCAAGCTACCAGATACAGAGTTCAAAACAATGGTTATAAGGATGTTCAAGGAACTTAGAACTTCAATAGCATAAAAAAAGTACACAGAAACCATAAAAAATCAGAAATGAACAAAACTGAAATGAAGAATACACTAGAAGGAATCAACAGCAGAATGTATGAAGCAGAGAATTAAATCAGTGATTTGGTAGACAAGGTAGCAGAAAACACCCAATCAGATCAGCAAAAATCAAAAAAGACGTTTAAAAAATGAGAATACTTTAAGGGACTTCTGGACAACATGAAGCATAACATCTGCACAATAGACAGGGGTACCAAAAGGAGAGGAGAGAGAGCAAGGGATTGAGAACCTATTTGAAGAAATAATGACAGAAAACTTCCCAATCTGGTGAAGAAAAAAAGACACACAAGTCCAGGAAGCAAAGAGAGTCCCAAACAAGATGGACACAAAGAGGTCCACACCAAAACACACACATCATAATTAAAATGGCAAAGCTTAAAGACAAGGAGAGAATCTTAAAAGTAGCAAGAGAAAAGCAGCTCATTATCTACAACATAGCGCCCATAAGACTGTCAGCTGATTTCTAAACAAAAACTTGTAGACCAGAAGGGACTGGTACAAAATATTCAAAGTGATAAAAAGCAAAGACTTACAATGAAGATTACTCTACCCAGCAAAGCTATCATTTAGAACAGATGGGCAGATAAAGAACTTCTTAGGTAAGAAAAAAACTAAAGGAGCTCATCACCACCAAACCAGCATTATGTGAAATGTTAAAAGGTCTTCTTTGAGAAGAAGATGAAAAATATAAACTATAGAATGGCCATAAATACAAATCTATCAACAATTACTTTACATGCAAATGGATTAAATGCTCCAATCAAAAGACATAGGATGGCTGAATGTGTAGGAAAACAAGACCTTTTCCTATGCTGTCTACAAGAGACTCACTTTATATTGAAAGACACACACAGACTGAAAGTAAAGGGATGGAAAAAATATTTCATAAAAATGGAAAGAAACAAAAAAATCTGGGGTATCATACTTGCACCAGACAAAATAAACTTTAAAACAAAAGCTGTAACATGAGACAAATAAATACCCAGCTATTTCACTTCTGGGTATTTATCCAGAGAAACTAAAAACACTAAATCGAGGAGATATATGCATCCATATGCTTACTGCAGAATTATTTACAGTAGCCAAGATATGGAAACAACTTAAGTGTCCCTTGATAGGTGAATGGATAAGACAGAGTGATGCATATATGCAATGGACTATGACTCAGCCATAAAAAAGAATAAAATCTTGCCATCTGCAACAACACAGATGGACCTAGAGGGCATTGTGCTCAGTGAAATAAGTCAGACAGAAAAAGAAGAATGCCATATGATTTCACTTACATGTAGAATCTAAGAAACAAAATAAATCACAAAAAGAATATAAATAAAGGCATGGACACAGAGAACATTTTGATGGTTGTCCGATGGGAGAGGGGCTGAGAGGATGGGTGAAAAGCAGGAGGACGGATGAAGAAGTGGAAACCGGCAACCACAGGACACTCATGGGGATTTAAGTGCAGCACAGGAAACATGGTCAACAACACTGTAATAACTGGGTGTGGCGTCAGACGAGTACAAGACTTATTGGGGTGATTGCTTCGTACGCTGTATAGCTGTCTAATCAATGGGTTGTACCCCTGAAATTTACAAGATATTGTACATCAACTGTAATTAAAAATAAAAAATTATTTTAAAAACAGGAGTAAGAGTTTCCTTCAAAAGCTCTCCATATCTCTCTATAATAGCATTATAATAATATAATATAATATATTATGGCAGATGTGCATAATCTCCAGGAAATTAAAACATGTTGCACTGTAGATTCCAAAGCTCTGGACACAGTGTACAGAGAAAAGAGGGAAAAAGTGGAATTTTCTTTCCTTCCAAAGGGCATGTCACAAACACTAAACTGGGGTGCATCTTTTCTTAAGGATACACAGTTGCGAAGCACAGGCACTGGGAAGGACCTAGAACAGGACATAGTCTGTAAGTCCCATCTCACAGGTGAGCAAGAGTGGTCCGAGAGGTGAGGTAATTTGCCCAAGGACACAAACGTGGTTAGTGGCAAAAGTGGGATTTAAAAAACCCATGAGTCTCATTCAGTGCTCTTTCCTTCACCTACCTTTGAAATAAACTTAAGGCTGATAAGATTCCTTTATTGCTGTCATTAGTGTTATCTCAGTGCCTACTCTGTAAAAATCAACAGTCACCAATCCTCCACCTGGGCCAGGTTCACCTGACGCAGCACGTGAGCACAGGGGAGTTTCACACCGAACTCTGCGCACCGTTAACGAGTTCGTGGATCTCGATCCTCCAAACAGTGGATCCTCCGAACAGCATAGCTGCCATATTTCCAACACCTTGTGTAGCCAGCTCTGTGTGGAAGAGGCGCTCTTTACGAGAATGGAGGTGATGTAGCATAAAAGTAAAAAGCATGTGCTTTGGAGACAGACCGGGATTCAATAACCAAATGTCTGCTGTCTCAAGAGTTGCTTTGTCAGAAATAGCTTCTTTGTGATCTGGAGCACCAACCCCTGTGATGTTCCGCTGAGGTTCTCTTTCCGGTTTCTCTGTCCATAACATCCTATTATGCATGGAATGTCTCTCAAGTGTGGACCTCTGTTTCAGGTGCTGTTGGAGGTGTTCAGGGTCATTATCGAACAAAGCAAAGGCTGAGTTAGCAGTGGCTGCCTCTCAGATGAGGGACAAGGTTAACCAAGGATCACCATAGAGTTACCCATGTCCACAGTTCCCTTCAGAATGAGTGGGAGCCAGGAAGAGCCCTGCGAGTGGCCTCAGGAGAGAGCCAGGTCTCCTCCCTTTTCTCAGGCTCCCTCCCGGCCCGCAAGCCCGGCTGCTTTGTTGAGAGATGGGCATGCACATCCGAGGCTCTCAATGTGATCATGATGGAATAGGCTGCACGTACATCTTGCCTAAGTTAAAGGACCAGGCTGTGAGGAAATTCTGACACATGCAAACCGTGAAGTCCTCATCTCTGCTTTGTTAGTTACCAGAGTCCCATCCGATGTAAGAAATACAAACTCGGTTTAGACCAAATGTGGGAATGCACAAAGTCTGTCTGTGTCAGCAGCGTGCAACACAGAAGTTTGTCCCAGGAAATAGGCCCACCTAGGACAGGTTACCAAAACCCAGGGTATTCGTTCAACATAATAAGGAATATTTTTAGTCTGGTTTTTAAAAGGAGTATTTTTAGTCTGACACAACCAATTTGGAAAACTGTCTGACAGTGTTTACTGAACCTTAACATACACCTAACCTCTGACCCAGCAATTCTACTCCTAATGTCTACCCAGCGGAAATGCATATTCTGTGTGTGCCAGAAGACATGCACAAAAATGCTCACGGCAGCACAATGTGCCCCAGATGGAGCCACCCAAATGTCCATCAAGAGTAGAATGGACAGTCAAACTGGAGTGCACAGTGGGACGAGTTGGGGCAACGAGGATGCATGATAATCAGCCAGAGGCAACAACATGGATGCACCTCACACACATAGTACCGATCCAAAGAAGCCAGACACAAAACGTAGGCCGAATATCTCTTTTTACATAAAGTTTATAGACAGACAAAACTACGTATCAGTGTTAGAAGTCAGCACAGCCACTTCCTGTGACAGCAGGAGGCATGAGGGGCCTTCTGGGATTCTGGTTGTGTTTTGCTTCTCCAACCGGGCACTGGTGACACGGGTGTGCCCACTTGGTGGGAATTTGTAAGATTCCCACATATAAAAGTCAATACTTAATTATAAATGTAGAAATATTTATATAGTTTGGAGGGAAAATATAATATTTCCTCATGTGTTTTTTAAAGATTTTTATTTTTATTTATTTTTAGAGAGAGGGGAAGGGAGGGAGAAAGAGGGAATCACTGATGGGAGAGATACATCAATGATTGCCTCTCGCACGCCCCCAACCGGGATCCTGGCCCACAACCCAGGCATGTGTCCTGACTGGAAATCAAACTGGCAACATTTTCACTTTGTGGGACCATGCTCAACCAACTGAGCCACGCTGGTCATGAGGCTATCTTCCTGTGTATCGACGAGCCCTGTAGATGACAGATCCAGAGCCGAAATACCCTACTCACTTCTCTTTCCTCCCTCCCCACAGCGGGGGTGAGGTGTCTGGGGAAGCAGGGCCATGGAGAATTCGTTGAAGAACACTTCCTCCCCCAACACTTTAGAATTGGATCTGGAGTGACCACCACCCGACCTTCCAATATTGTCCCCTAGTTAGGACAGAGGAATCCTCAAGTCCCCAACTCACACCTACACTGCTCCTTGCTATCCCAAGCCACTCGTTGTTGTTCAAGAAGCAAGAGCCTCAAGGGGTTCCCATTGCCCTAGAGCCAAAGCCACACTGTCCAAAGCCAGGCTCTCCCAGGCCCCGCACAGTCCAACCCCGACCTGTCTTGCTCGTCTCATCTTCCTCACCCTCCAGGCCTCTTGCTCAACAACAGGCTCCAGCCACACACTCTGACTCCCTCCTTGGGACTCTGTACTTGCTGTTACTCATACTGTGCGAGCTCTTCCACAGTGGCTTCTTGTCTTTCAAATATCAGTTCTAAGTCAACTTCCTCAGAGAAAACAATTTAAACCAGTCTCCCACCATTAAAACAATTTTATAGCATCCAGTGCTTTCTTGAATTATCTTGTTTGTTTGTTTGTTTTATTTTCTCTCTCCCACACCCCATCTCTCTCTTCCTCCCTCCCCCACCCCGCCCCCCCGCACACAAAGTAAGCTTCAAGAGAATAGACACAGAGTGTCATGTCTTTACAACTTTGTCCCCAGTGCCTAGGGTCATGCGTGGTACAGAGTGGGCTGTCACAAAAGATGCAAAAGAATAAATGAAATGTCACTTCCTCCAGGAAGCCTTCCCTGACCCCAACAGTGCGCACACATCTCTCCCCACTGAACTTCTCTGAAATGTGTGTGCTGCATCACCCACACGACAATTAACCATTTACTACCATGTACTGTGGTTTTCTTCAGTACATGCCTTCTTTGTCCTCTTTCTAGGTCTTAAATCCCTGAAGAGAAGAGTCCCTGGTTTTACTCCTTTATGTCCCCAGAACCTAGCAAATGGCAAGAGAGCCAATAAACCTGTATTCAATCGATTAAGAAGGAAGCAGAGCATAGTAGACATGGTGAACTTTGAAGTCAGAAGTCCTGACTTCCTACTCAGCTATATGTCCTTGGTAAAATTACTGTGCATCTCTGAGTCTAGTTTCTCAATTATAAATGGCCACAGGAATCACTCACAGGATTAAAAGAGAAGTTATAAAAACAATATGTATGTCAGTTCCCCTTTAGTGTTCGACAGATGTTTGTCACCTCTTACTCTAGTCATGGACATGTCTCCTAGCATATTTATGTCCACCAAAGATTTTCTGTCTCTTAAGAAGTAGTCGATTCTGCTTTTTGGTGTTCTCTTCCCCCCACACCTTCCTCTGAAAAAGTGCAAGTATATAAAATCAGGGCAGAACACAACTTGCTCAACTTAATTGCAACGTTATAATAAAAAGGGCCTATTTAAATTCTCACCATTTGTTTCACATCCACAACAGTAACTTCAAGAGCTACAGCGTTCTCTCAAAGCCGGCAGGCCTGGAACACACAAAGGAAATGACAGTACAGCACAGCCCCGCAGCTCTGTGACAGCAGTGTGCTCATCGAGTCCCTCCACCTCTCTGTTCCGGGTGGCCAAGCCATAGTAAATAATGACAATTTGTGTAACCCTGGAGAACTTTCAAGCACTGTCACACACCTTATCTCATCGACTCTCAGGGCTGTTATTAGGGAGTAGGATGGAGAAACGCAGGCTGAGTACTACTATCTTACAGTTGAGTTGATTTGTGGCTGTGTCCCGAGAGGGCTGGTTAATGGGGCCGATATCAGCAGGAAGGGAGGTGTGACACGGGACTCTGTCCTTGACCGGGTTCGACTCAACTATTTTTTTTAATCAGCTACTGAAAAACAAACGTGGAATGCAGACTTATCAACCTCTTAGAAGACACAATACTAAGAAGACCAGCTTCTTGGAATGCTGAAAGTCAAGGTTGTTTTTAAAATCTCTAAAAACAAAATTTTTCCTTTAAATCCTGGATGTGCTAGAGAGGACAGAGCACTTCTGCACGGGGAAGACTTCACGAGGACACCACAGTGGCCCAGAAGCTCAGTGTAAGCTCTGCTCCTGGCACCCTGCACTTGGACAGAGGCTGCTGTCCCCCCAGTCCCCATACAGGTGCCCCTCCTGGGGAAGCCACCCGGACCTCACACTCTGCCTTCCTGTTGCTCAAGCCGGAAGCCCCAGGGTCATCCAGATGTCCTCATTGTCCTTCTCATCAAACATGCCATCTATCAAAAATCACATTGCCCTGGCTGGTGTGTCTCAGCTGGTTGGGGCACTGTTCCGTAAACCCAAAGATTGCAGATTAAATACCCGGTCAGGGCACATACCTGCATTGTAGGTTTGGTCCCTGGTGGGGCATGTATGGGAGGCAACGGATTGATGTTTCTCTCTCACATCCATGTTTCTGTCTCTCCCTTTTTCCCCTTTCTCTAAAATTATTGAGCATGTCCTTGGGTGAGGATTAAAAAAATCATGCCACCTCTACCACCTAGGTGGATGGTAAATATAATTGTACTTATTATTTATTAATGTATAGTGTAATTTTTATTATTTATAGTTTTATTTATGCTTTTGTCTGTCTCTCATCAAGAGAATGTAAGCTTCTTAAGAGAGAGATTTTTGTTCGTTCCATTGCTACTTCCCAGAATCACCAACAGTAACTAACACGTGGCGAGAGCCTGGTAAGTATTCATTTTTCATGAATGAACGAGTGAGTAAATGAGGGTGAGTTAGATGCTCCACTTTCGAGCTCCACATCACCTGTAAATCTCATATCTTAAGACTTAATACACTGGAGTGTAATTGGGGCTTATTTCTACTTAAGAAGGTATCTTTTAATTATACATTTGCCCATGAATAAATTCTAGTTGTCATGTAATGATTTACTTGCCCAAGCACTTCAGTAGGCTATAAACCACAGGGAGCCCGGGCCGGGTGGCAGGCTGCCTGCGGGACCTGCGGCCCCTGGCACTGGGTCCTGCACGGAGAGCAGCATGTTTCGTGAGTGCCAGACGCTCTTCTGTGCTTCCACAGACACTCGTTCGTTCCATCCTCACAACAGCCCAACGAGGCAGGCTCCGGTATTATTCCTGTTTCATAGGCAAGGAAACCCAGGGTCTGAGGAGCAGGAGACATGCCCAGAGGCACACGGTGAGGAGAGGGTTCTGGAATCTGACCTCAGAAATCTGGCTCCAGAGCTCAAGCTCTAAGCACTGAACTGCACTGAACTGCCTCAGCTTTATGAGGCACCCAATAAAACTTGATCAATACACGAATTAATGAAACACAGCTGCCAAAAACAGGCAGTGTGTTCTCAGGCTGCGTTAGGAAAGGGCTGAGATAAGAGAGGGCGCGGTGCCAGAGGAAAGTCCAGGTCAGCTCCGCGTAGGATAACTCCCATTTAGAAGGAGATCAGGACATTAAAGTAGGTCTGAAAAGCTAAACCATAATGGCAGAGTGTCTGGAAACAGGTGTTCGGGACCTCTCTTCCAATCCAGGCACCCGGGGTGGGGGGAGGAGGGGGCGATCTGATCCTGTGACTCCAGGCAGAGCTGGGCAAACCACAGGAAGGCAGATTTCAGCTCACTGTCTGGAGGAACCAGCAGGACCATACGAAAACTGACGGTCCATCAGTGGATGAATGGATAAACAAAATGCGGTCTGCACATACAATGGAATGTTACTCTTAGAAACACACTGTACCCTGACACATGGTACAGTGTGGACGAATCTTAAAGACATGATTTTAAGTGAAATAGTCCAGTCACAAAGGGACAAATACTGTAGAGTCCCAATTATTCAAGATACCTGGAGTCATCAAAATCATGGGGACAGGAAGAGCAGGGGTGACCAGGGCCTGGGGACAGGGGGACGGGAGTCAGTGTTAGCGAGTTTAGAGTTTCCATCTGGGGTGGTGCACAAGGTCTGGAATGGGTGGTGGAAAGGCTGCCCAATAATGTGAGTGTGCTTCGTGCCACAGAGCAGGACATTAAAATGGTTAAAATGGGAACCATTTTAAAATGTAACTCTTACGTTACACATATTTTACCACAATAAAAATAAATGAAATGTACCACACACAAGGGTCTGGGATGGCAAGCTGGCCACCATGGGCAGTGAACAAGCAGAGGCAGACAGCAGGGACAGCACACAGGCCTTCCTGAGTTTGGGTGAGAGCTGGACTGGAGGGCCCTGAAGGGCCCTTTCGGCTCTTATTAACGTGTGTCGAGACTCACAGTGCGTGGGTCATCTCACTGACTCTCCGTCTCTCCATGGGACATCACCATCATGGTGCTCATCAGGGAAGCCAAGGCTTAGACATCCCAGGTAACCCACTCTGGCCTCCTGGGTACTAAGTGTGAGAAGAAGAATGGGGACCGCAGGGACAGGCCTGTGCTCCAGAGGACAGAGTGCACCCGGAGGGAACCTGGAAGCGCTGTGACATTCAGAGCCCAGATGTCCCGACGCGGTCTGGGGCTCCTCCAGGCATCTCCGCGGCCACACACACCCTCCTTCCCACCCCACAGGGGCATTCCTGGCCGGCCACAGGGGCCCTGAGCTGCCCTCGGGAAGGCACGCGGGCGGACAGCGTGTTGGCACGGCCAAGCCGGCTGAGGGGAGGCATAAAGCCTGCACCAGCTCGGCTGCACCACTGTTGTGCCTTCAGGCTCGACTTTACTAGCTAACAAGCAAGTTACCTTGTTATTTCCATCACAGTTTCCCACGTCACAGCCTCTGTGTTCCCTCGATTAAAAGGTGGCTGTAAATGATGGTTTGACAACAGAAGCTCTTCATAGGCGAAAGCCTATTTTAACTTTATGGGCATTGTGCTTTATACACGACATGGTCTTTAAACGCTTTGAAGCAGAGTCTAGACCAGTGCCACCCAACAGAGATACAGGATAATGCATACCACACGTGTGACTTTAAATTTCCTGGGAGCCACATCAAACCTGTAAAAAGTAACAGGTGAAATTAATGTTAGCAATGTAGTTTCATTATTGCAATGTACCCAAAATAGTTATTAATGAAATATTTTACGTTCTTTTTCATGCTGTCTTTGAAATCAGTGTATGTTTTGTGCTCACAGCCCATGTCGGTTCAGACTGGCCACCTGTCAGTGCTGCCTAGCCACGTGGAGCCAGGGGCCCGCTGGTGAGCAGTGCAGGTCTCGTCCCCTTTTTCAAAGAGGTTGATGGTGAAGAGTTGGAGAGAAATAAGGCCAGGTTTTGAGGTGAGCTGGGTCTATGAGAGTTTTATTAATGTGTGATGCATGATCACGTATGCCAAGTATGGGGGATAAAGAGAGGAGAAACTAAGGATAAAAGCAAGAGAAAATAAATAACAGAGGCTCACCCAGGAAGACCCGGATGGAAGGGGAGCAGGACGAGAGAGTGTGAGGGCAGCGGTGTCCAGAACCCAACACACTGAGGTTGATGCTCGTTGGGTTCTTCTTGTGTAATCATCTAAAATCATTTTACTCTTTTTATGGGTCTCGATTTTCATTCTTATCTCCTTCTCTCCACCCCTGCTCTCCTTGAGCTGAGACTCAAGTCCCTTACCAGTCTGTCCCAGGTGCTATCACTCCACTGTGTGACTCAGAATGAATCAACGTCCCCAGTGACTTCATTCCATTTCCTCCTTTGTAAAAAGAGGCAGTTGGACCATTCAGGTTCGTTCATTCATTCATTCATTCATTCAGTCAGTCAGTCAGTCAGTCAGACAATAAGTATCGAGTGCCTAATGAGTACTGAATACTTCTGGGCACCCTCTGATTGCCATTTCCTTCTGATTCTAATGCTTTGTGTTCTCCTTGACTTCTGGGTGGTGCAGTCCCTGTTGCCATGTGCTGGAAGTCACAAGCTGAAGAGTTCTATTACCAAAGGAAGCCAGAGGCTCCTTGGCAGGTTAGAGAGTCCCTGCTAGTGACAGAGACAGGGAGGAGAGAAATGATCATTCACAGGATGGGCCAAAGCTGTGTCCACTTCCTGTCCCCACCCAGCACCCCACTGAGAGGGGTTTCCTCAGGTACCATGGCCTCCTTACCCAACATTGGAGCTTTTGACCACCATCCGTCTAAACTCCTTGTACTTCCTACACACCACAGCACGGAGAGGGCAGGGGGGAATAAGTCACACAAAAATCCCTGCCCTGATCTGTCTACAAGCCTGGTGTGTAACTGTTGCTAATTAGTGCTTAGGGGTTCTGTGCGATCTTGTGTGTGGGATCTAAAACAACCAAACTACAGACAAAGATCAGATTTGTGGTCACCAGAGGCAGGGCTGGAGGTGGGGGAGTTGGGTGGAAGTGGTTCAAAGGCACAGACTGCCCATTACCAGGTGCCTAAGTGCCACCAGTGTGATGTGCAACACTGCAGTGTTAACACTGCCAGTGGCACACTTGAAAGTGCTGAGAGACTAATTCCTATGTGCGTTGATCACAGGAAAAATAGTTCTGTAACTAGAGGAGCGGATGGATGGTAACACAGCTTATTTCGTGGGAAATGCACAGTGTGTGTAAGACAAGTTACCATGCAGCATACAGTGTTGTATGCTATTTGTATCTCCACAAAACTGGGCAAAGGAAATGGCTGTGAAGTCAGTCAGAAAGGGTCACGAAGTCTAGGAGTCACAGGACAGTCACAGGCAGAGACGAAGACAGAGGCGAGGCCTGGGTGCCCGGTGCTTTCACAGCCTGGACGCCAAGTTGCACGGGCCATCAGGGCCAGCGGCGTGCCAGCACTTCCTGCCGTTGTCTGGACGATTGTACAAAACCCCTTAGTTATCTTGATGTCAAGGGATGCCTGGTTCCTCTAGTTTCCCTGCTTCTGGCTCTGTGTCACCGGGTCACCGCCTGGGTCACGCTTGGGTTCTGAAGAGGACTGCCTGCCGACAGAGAGCGTGCCAGGGCGCAGCACATTGAAGTCTCACTGTTAACCCCAAGGGCAGCTTGGCATTCCAGTCCCACATGTTACCCTTGTGTGCTTGACGAATACGAAATAGGCCCCGACACATCGAAGCACTCCCGGGGCACCGACAGAAGTGGGCCCGTGTGTCTGGACGTCTCCAGCCCACACCCTGGACTGTGTGGTCAGCCACGCTGGTGTTCATTAATGCCACCGGCAGGAAGTGGCTGTCTCCCTGATGGCCACATCCGGATAGTGGCTGATCCACTTGACATGTCGTTTTTTAAGCACCTTGTTAGTGCTGGACCCTGGGCTGGGTGTGGGGTCACCATTCCCCCACTCTCTTGGAGCCTCTGGTTTTCTTTACCAATGGCAACTTTCAGATAGATTAAAACAACAGCCTCTTCCTCCCTTTTCTCAAGCCCAAAACCTCACCTTTCTGAAAAATAAAATAAATGAAGGAAACTTCTGTAGCCCTGCTCTGCCTGCCCTGAGGTCCTGCTGACACGGAGGCTGTGTTGGAGTGAGTGGCTTCCCCAACAGGGCCCTTCGGGAAGCCCAGCGCAGAGTCTCTGAAGTCAGGGGAGGACCTGCCGGGAGGCAGGAGGCAGGAGGGAGCGACCAGATGCAGGGCCCCCACGGGGCAGACCCCACCCAAGCCCCAGCTGTGACGGAGTCCCCACAGATCCAGCTGGGTTCAGATGTTTTCTCTTTTGCTTTAATTCTGTTGGCAGTGCCTGCTTAGCACCATAGACCAAGTTGGGCAACGGGCCCTCAACATGGCCATCACGCATCCACACGCCCCAGTGAACCTTCCAAGACATTCCCCAGGGCAGACCCCAGCCACGCTTATCTCCCAGGAGCTTGCCAGGTCCTTTGGGTCGATTAGGGGAAGGGTGGTTTCAGCTGGTATCAGGAAACAGCTGGTCTCAGGCCAGAGACACATGTATGAAGCAAGATGCGTCAAAGCAGTGGCAGTAAGAGTGAGATAAGCCAGGAGTGACCTGCAGAAGCAAGCACGCCCATCCATGAGCCCAGTAAAGGTTCTTAAAAGGGCCACACAGGTATGGTCATTTCCTGTTGGCTTAGATTGTTCAGAATGTTTAACTGTATGATTGCGGCTTAACGGACAGGAGCTGACTGTCACACACTGTAGCTAATTGAGGGCATGGCTGTCCGGAGCCAAATAATAGCATATGTCCTTTTTATGTTCTCTAGGAGACAATTTATAACGGGTAGCTACTCTACATAGATCATTTAGAAGCAATGCTTGAAGGTGTTGATGAAATAAAGCAGGGCTGCATAAGAGTTGCTTGATGCTAAAATACCAATTCGCTGGTACCACTCCCTGAGAGGCTGATTCAGTGGGTCTGGGGTAGGATCCAGGACTCAGCATTTTAACAACTCACCACAACCCCCTTCTCCCCTGCACTCCCATCCCTTCCCCCCCAACCCCCACACATGCCAGCTGATTTGGCTCTGCACTAGCAGAGGACCCCACTTTGAGAAAGTCTGGGAAAGGACACTGGCTTCTAAACTGAAGCCTAGATTTGGGAGTAGCCGTGTGACCTTGGAGAAGGCCCTTTGCCTCTCTGGACCTCCCTTCCTGTAGAATGAAGGCACTGCTCTTTCAGGTCCTTTCCAGGACCAGCATTCCAGGCATTCGGGCATATTCGCAATGCCCACCCAGACCTGTGGGGGCTCCAGATCTCCTGCAATGGGAACCCACCCTCCGACTGAGCTTCACCCTAAAGAGGACTGATGGACAAACCAGAGGGAAGGGGATAGGAGGGGAGGGGGAGAGGGGAGGAGAGGAAAGGGGAGAAAAGGAGAAAACAGAGACTCTCTAAAAAGTCTCCAGGCGCCTCATGCCTGCCGGGGCGTAGTGGCCAGCTCTCAGGCACTTGTACCTGAAGGTATGTTTACCATAAACCAGAGGCTGGGACAGGGGTCAGATCTGACCTGGTTTACAGTTTAGTGCCTTGCACAGTTCCAGGACTGAGGGAGATGGAAGAGCAGCACCTGACGGTGAACCATTCCCAGGAGTGCTGCCAGCGGCGTGCCACCCACTCTTCCAGCCACAGCACGCGGTTTGCACTGACACGGAGCTCCCGCCGGGCAGGGCAGGGCAGGGCAGAGCGGGAGGCGCTCTCCAGGCCAGAGTGGCGTGCTTTGGGGTTGTGCCCGTGAGCTCAATTCGAGACAGTAGGCACCGGGAACCACAGCTCTGCTCCACTTCTCTGAGCTTTCCGACTAAATCTCGCTTCTGTTACTCAAAGATTATGCTAATTTTTCTTAATTTTAACTTTTTTCAATAACAGTTGACATTCAATATTATATTAGTTTCAGGCGTACAGCAGAGTGGTTAGACATATATGGAACTGACAAAGTGCTCCCCCTGGTAAGTCTGGTACCCCCACCCAGCACCACACATGGTTATTACAATATTATCGACTATTTTCCTACGTTGTACTTTACATCCCTGTGGTTATTTTGTAACTGCCAATTTGTACTTCTTAATTCCTTCATCTTTTTCACCCAGCCTCCCAACCCCCACCCCCATCTGACAACAAAAAACAAAATAAACCAAACAAAACCGATTTTTTAAACAAACCATCTAGAAAAAAATAAATAAATGACAGCTATTTCAAAACCAGCCACAGAAGTATACCCTGTGCAAGTCTTTCCATGCGGTTAAGTATGCTGCTACAACACCAGTAAGGGCTACGCAGGACGCATCAAAATGGGGTCCACCAATCACAACTGTTAGACGTTGAGATCGGTCCAGCGCCTGCCCGATGCTGGAACAAACATGCCGACAGCAAACCCCGCACACTATTTATTTATTGAGGAAAAAATACCCCATAAGTGGAAATTTTCTTGTCAAAGAGTCTGAATATTTTCAAGGCTTACAAGATACCAAATATTTTGAGATTGCCAAATACACCTCCAAAAAGGTTGCATCAATTCATGCACAAATGAGAGTCTCCTTCCCCAAACTGGAGCTAACATCAGTGTTTATGTTCAACAAAAATAGGTTGTCCCCTCGCTTGGCAAAAAAACGGAATCTCATAGTTTTGACGTGCCATCAGCCACAAAGCTCAATTGCCACGTGTTCAGGGGATACTTCTGTTTCTGTCGGTTGATTTACCATTTATGAGCTTTGTTCTGTCTTCCATTGAAACAGCCCTCTTTTTCTTATTGATTAATAAGAGCTTCATACTTATGATAGTAACTCTTTTTCATGTGTGTTGTTAATACTTTCTTTTTTGTTTTGCCATTTGCCTTTACATTTTATTTATTGTATTTTGGTATACCAATATTTGTATTCAAACATATTAATATTTCTCATTTCAAATTCTGTCTTTGGTGTTTTCTTCAAAGTTTATATAAATTTCACCTATATTTTCCTCCAGTATTCCCTGATTTTATTTCTGAAATTTTTTCCTAATCTGAAGGCTGAGACGGGACTCTGTTTTTCCCAAAGTTAGTCACTTCATGAATAAGTCATCTTTTTCCTGCTGATTTTAAAGGGGACCTTAATTATATACTGAACTGAGTCTGTTTCTGAACTTTCTTCTGTTTTAATTGATGTGTATTCTTTTGCCAGCATAATGTTAATTATTGTAATTATGGTATATGTCATTTCTAGTAGTATGGAAAGTCCTCATTCTTTCTTTTCTTTCTTTGTTGAAACATCAGCTCAGTCATACTTACATGTGTACAAATGCCTCCAGAATCATTCTGGCAACTCTGCTTTTTTTTTTCTTTACTAGTAACAGTATGAGCATTAATGGTTTTTCTCTTTTTTTTTTCTGTCTTCTAATGCCTTTATTATTCATTAATTCATTCATTTTTGCCACCATCGAGAGCCTCCCATGTACCCTACCTGGCTGAGGAGAAAAGGGGACACAGCAGTGAGAAGAAATTAAGCACTCACAGTCAGCAATGGACAAAGAAGGAACTGACGGAGGGGCCCTGGGGCACTCAAGAGTTGTCCAGGGGTCCCCATTAATGGCATTCCTTAAACCTGGCCATGGTCTTGGCCAGGAGAAGAGAGAAAAGGTGTAAAGAAATACTTACCAGACTAGGCAAGACATTATAGATTTTTTTTTTTTGCTCTAATCATATCATAAATAGCCAGCGCTTAAACTCCTCCAGATCCATACCGTCAGAGGCATGAATGAAAACCTCCTGTGTAAACAGAGAGCTAGAGAGAGAGACTATAATAACATATGGGTAGGAGTAAAAGAAAGAAAACAGAATCTGGAAATTGAGAGGAACGCGAGATACACAAAATCAAGTACTGAAAGTAACCTTAGAAAAATTATCCATGGTTTTCCTTTGCTCACGTTCATTCATTTTTTATTTCTGTAAATACAAAGGCCAAATGTTTCTAAGCAGACACTGAAAATTCTCAGTCTATCCCTTTATCAAATGTGTGATGCCCAGAACTTGCATTTCAGAGAGCGGCCGGCCGGGCAGCAGGCTCTCAGAGCTGGCCTCCCCTGTGCCGGCTGCCCCTGCGGCTCCGCGCTGGGAGGATAGTCTGCAGACTCCGCTTGGCTGCTGCCTGACTGGGCCCTGCCTCACCGAGCTCTCTTTACGTTTAAACAGCCAAATTATTAGCAGCTTCTTGCAACTACAAAGTCAAACTCTGTCTCCCAGTGTTTCCCCCGCCTCACCCCTGCCTGGTGCTGCCCTTCGGAGCTGACACAGGCCCTCACTGCTCTGAAAGTGGCCCCCGTGTCCCCTTCAGTTTTCTCTTTCTCAGCCTTGTCCTTCCTGATTCCTCAAACTAGTTCTCTTAGGACACGGTCTAGATTTCTCTACAGTCTGCTTTCTCCTCTGGAAATGCAGTTAAAATAGCCCGCATTTCTTTGAAAAGTGAATCTCTGAAGGTCACATAACTCCAGATGCCATCTAACCTGTGCAGTCAGTTGGAAGAAGCTCACTGCTCCGTGGGCACTTTTTAAAGGAATGCACCTGAGCTTCTGTTTGTGTTGGAGGTGACAGACCCCGGCTTTTGCTAGCTGGCCTTGTCACCAAAGGAACAGCTTCGGCCCTTTTCATACAAGGGAGAGGACACGCCTCACAGGGAAGACAAGGCACTCCTAACAATAGGCTTTGGTGAAATTTGGGAGGAGGCTTCAAAGCCAGGAATCAGGGAACAAAAGGTATTTCCATGTAAAAACTTGAGAACCCGTGTGGAGGAACGTGGGTGCTGTGGAAGCCTCTGCTCGGGGTGGCTGGTGCTGTTGAGAAGGAACTCCGGTGAAGTTTCCCCCCAGACAGTTGGAGCTTACGCTGGAGCACAAGGGAGGCCACACAGAGGAGGGGAAGGGCCTCAGAGCTGAGTGGGGGCTGGCTCTGCTCGACTTTTGTGAGCTGGGACAAAGTGGGTTTGCATGAAAAGGCGGGCTTTTAGCAAAAGGCAGGCTTGTGGAATTATCTATCTCAGGGTTGAGTGACTTCACTTGCCAGCTGCGTTGCATGGTGACTACATTTGGCACCTGGGCTGTGGGGACAAGATGTCCTACTGCACATCACCGCCACCCCAGGAAGGTCCTATAGTGGCAAACCTCGATCAGCTGCACATCTGGGTGGGTCCTTCAAGCAGGCAATTAGGAGGAGATAAAATCAGCTGCCTCAAGTTTTTGAGTAGAGAGCAGGTGGTGACAACATTTTTGCATGAGCTCTGACCACCTGGTCTTAACTTGGCTTGCTGGCCACCTAGTGCTTCCTGTGCCTGGGCCCAAGTCCCTGTGCTGTCTCACAGGCCAGGGGGCCTGCCCGTGAGTGAAGACACCACTGGCCCATCGGTTGCAGGGGCCTCGTTCCAGCACAGGCCTCTGCCTGGCAGACCGAGCGTTCAATAACCCCATTGTCACCACTTTTCAGTGTGACTTCCTGTTTCTCAGGACTGGTCAGGGGCAGTGAGAGCTGACATTTCTGTCTCGTTTATGCCCATGTGTGTGCCAAATGGAAATTAAGACACAGGACCCCAATTACTCTGCATCTAGGATCCTTGGTGTCCTGGGATCTGAACTTTTGAGGAACCCTCCCTGAAGCTTCCCTCTGATTCACAGAGGGCCTAATCCTGGGGTGCCCTCCTCCGCTCACTGTCCCTCACCTTGGAGCAAGGCCCTCAGCACCCCAGCGGGCTCACAGGTGTGGGCCAGGGCTGCAGCGACTCCCCCACCCGCATGGAGCTGTGGCCCCAGGGTACACCGCAGCAGTGGGGCAGGTTAGGGAATTGGCAGCCTCCCTGTGGGAGTCTGATCAGCCCTCTCCTGCTGCCTTCAGGCGGGAAAAATCAGGCATGTTCACAAATCAGCCCTGAATGAAATCTGGGCCTAATTATAGAGCTTTGGACCTCGGTTTTCTCTGTTACCCTAATTCCTGGTTTTGACCATAGTCAGTTAGGTCAGGAACTAAATTCTGGTTTTCAGGGGAGAGTGGAGGCGGGACAAGAGGTAGGGGAAGGTGCACCCTCATTGAGCTTCTATTGGTAGAAGAGAAGCTAGGATCTCCCAGCACACAGAAGTCTCTTCAACTAGTGTGTTGTCAGTGGGCCCAGCCCACCTAACCTTTTCTGGGGCATTGTTTTCTATTAATCTATCTCTTATAACATAAAATCTATTTTGGAGTAAACTACATATATCCCCTTACACAGCTATTCTTCCCGGCAAATTAAGTCACTGAAGAAATACAAAGCAGCCTAACTTTTGCCACCATATAAGGCAGAGAGAAGGTGTGGAAAAAGAGGCACTTTTTCTCTCTCTCTGCTGCAGCCAGCTGGAAAGCAGGTCTCCCTCCTCCAAGTGTACAGCTGAGCGCAGGCCAATGGTTATAAAGCAGAGAGGAAGGAGGAAAGATGGCAGCACACTGTGCCCTTCCTCTGACCCAGGCTCAGCTCGGAGCCCCAGGACCCTCCCATGCAAGGGGTGGGAGTGGGGAAAAAGAAACCCGCTCTGAGCTTCCACTTCCCTCCTCCGCCCAGCCCTCCCTCCCTAACTCTCAGCGTTGGTCAGAGGACACAATCCTTGCCCTGCTCCCTCGTCACCCCCAGCCTCCTGGAATGTTTGGGATGTTTGCTGAACTGTTACCTTGTGCTGTTAATTTTTTATTTCTATACAGACACACCTTGGAGATATTACGGGTTTGGCTCCAGGCCACCACAATAAACTGAGTATCACCATAAAGCGAGTCATAATCTTTTTTAAAAAGATTTTATTTATTTATTTTTGGAGAGAGGGAAAGGGAAGGAGAAAGAAAGGAAGAGAAACATCTATCAGTTGTCCCTGGCCCCAAACCCAGGCACTTGTCCCAACCAGGAATCAAACGGGCAACCCCTCAGTTTCTAGGACACTCACCGAGCCACACCAGCCAGGGCATGGATCTTAATCTTGCTGGTGGAGGATCCTGACTTCCATTTGCCCAAACCCACAACATCTGTGAAGTGCAATAGAGCAAAGCGCAAGAAAACAAGGTCTGCCCGTACCTTATCTCCCAAACTCAGTGGTGTCTGTCAGAGTCATCCTTGTGCTCCAGATGAAAACAGTTCTTAGGTGTAAACAAACCTCTGAGGTTCCTGCAGAAGAGCTGGGCCCTTAGGGGGATGTTTCCAAGCACTAGCAACACTGGGGAAGCATTTTGGAAAGCTGCAATCAAGAGTTGGATTAGTTTCTCTGTTCTACTCTGAACATTTACATCTTGGGTTGGAATAGCCTTGCAAAGGGCATTTGTGAACTGTCCAATAATTTAAAAATGTTTGAGTATGGCAAATTCCAGGCAAATACATATATCCACCTCCCTCCTTCAACAAATTCGATTCATGGCTAACTTAGTATCATTTATACTCCACTCATTTATTACGTACCGCCCCCTGCCACAACCATGATAATTTTGAGGCAAGCAAAACACATCATGTCATTTTGTTTCTAAGTATATGTGTGCCTCTGAAAGAGAAGACTCTTGGTTTTAATAACCACCTGTGTGCCATTACCGAAGCACTCCATCATTGGGGCTGAGCCCAAAGACTGAGGAGCTCCTTTCAGACATGCCTCTGTCCTGCCCCTATCAGCATCTGGGGATGTCAGGATGTCCTGGGGGCACTGAAACCCTGCTTCAGGCCCACCAGCACTCTCCTGCCCTTTCCCTGGGGGGAGCAGGCCCAGCAGGCTTCCGTGCACACAATAGGCTTGCAAGCCAGACTGGTTTGAGATTCCAGCTCCCTCACTACCTGGCTCTGTGGCCTTGAGCAAAATACCTAACCTCTGTGTACCTCAGTTCTCTGATCTAAAAGCTAAGATAATTAATAGCTCATACCTCATAGGGTGGCTCTAAGGATTAAATGTGATAGAAATAAAACGAAGCTCTTGAAACAGTACCTAGGAAGTACCATGCGTTTGCTTTTCTTTTTTTTTAATCACTCTTTGCTTAGTACGTGCATCATTTCCATGGACACCAACTATTCCCTGAATTAAGCAACAAACGCCAACAACCCCTCAGACATGCAGAGCAGCATGAGTATTTCTCAAAGCACTTCCACGCGCGTTAGCAGGTGCGGTCTTGCTGCAGCCTGCGAGGGCACCAGGCCGGGATCCTCGCAGTGCCATGCATGCAGGTGGCCTTGATTGGCCCTCCTCATGTCGGGAAGGGCTGAGAGCCAAACCAAAGTTCTAACAGCTGGGGGGTGGTGAAGCCAAGCATAGTGCATCTGTGTGTTCTGTCATCACACATTCGGCAAAGAACATTTAACGATGTAAAAAGCATCCATGATGAGTTAAGTGAAAGAGGAAAGTTACCAAAAAGTAATTAAAATATTAACCTGCTGTGTTTTTTTCCCTCTTGTGCTATATTAATACTCATTACAAAGACTAGAAAGGTAATATCAGAATATTAATGTTCATCATTTCTCAACGAAGCAATAAAAAGTCATTTTCTTTTCTTTGTGGTTGGATTTTCTATGTGCTACCTAATGAACATATATTACATTTACAGTAACAAAAGGTTATGGTGTTAAAACAGGATGCGTAACTGTGTATGTGGGGTGATTCAGTTATGTAAAAGATACGTGAAAACAGCAAGGTGTTATTGGGAGAGCTGAGGGTGATTTTTTCTTTATATTTCTCAGGCTTTTCCAGATTTCCTACTCTGAAAGACGTTGTTTTTAGAAAGATGGTTCACCAGGGAAATTGAGGCACAGGTGGGTAGGCAGGCTCTCTGGTTCCACACGCATCCTGCCCAAACTAGAGCAGGTGTGGTCAGTCCTCCCTCGAGACGCCCTTTGGGGTTCATCTGTCACCCGTGACTTAAGGATCGAGGCTGTGACTGTTGCATAATTTGAGAGGCTGTGACCGTTGCATAATTTGAGAGGCTGTGACTGTTGCATAATTCGAGAGTGCAGTCTCTGAGCCTCTCCTCTCATTCCTGACCAAAGAACAGTGAGAAGAAGCCACTGGAGGAGAGAAGAACCTGTCCGCAGGGCCCCGTGTGTGTCTGGGACCGGGGTGGGGATGCTCGGCACCTGGCCATCAGCAGGGGCAGGGAGACCTGGCCTCAGCTGGGCCACGCTGCGGCTGGGCCTCGGCAGATTCCGAGGCAGCCACCATCTGCCCATGCCAGATGCCGGCCGTCAGGGAGGAGGTGGCCCTGCAGGCAGGTGTGTCCATAAGTGATAGCAGTCAGCTCACCCAGGCCAGATATTTGGGGCCTCCCTAATCTACTTCCCCAACGAGTGCATCTGGAACAAAACCAAATAGAGGCAGGGATCAGAAAAGAAAAAGGAGAATGAAAGACAAAGTATTTCCCAGATAAAGTGGCTGGATTTGATGGCGGCAGCAGGCAGGGTAGTATGGTCTCATGGGCAAAACTGGGGTTCAGAAGCCATGGACCAGGAGTTTCTGCTTCACCCGCTGCTTAGACTGTACCATCCAAAGCACGCACAGCCCCTTCCTAGGCAGAGCCCCTTCTGTGAGAGGCAAGTGTCACTGCAAGGGGAAGAAGATTTTCTTGCTCCTGGGAGGGGGCTTACTGGTGCATGTCTGCCCAATACCCATGGAAAGAGCACCTGGCATGTCCTTCCCGCACAGGCCCATCAGAAGCCAGCTGTCAGGGCAGCTGGCTGTCCCTGCCGCCAGATGTGCAGGTGAGGAGACAGCACCCAGTCCGGTGCTATGGCACAGGCTCCCAGCCTTGCCTTGCTGTGTGTGTGAGAGTACAGGCCTAGCACCCTTCCACACAGTCCACTCTGGGGGGATCAGTGGCTCACAGCCACCCTCCAGCAGGCCCATGATGCCCAGGAGGACACTCATATACCTTTCCATTGGCCTTGAAGTAAATCGAACTTTGGGGAATTTTTTTTTCCCCAGTGGAACAGAAGCAAAACAAAAGTATCAGTGGCCTGTGGCTGTTAAAAATGTTACCTGTGGCCCTGGCAGCTCTAGAGATAGATGCCCCTGGTCTGTTTGAAGGAAGTTACTTACCTGTCTTTGGACAAAGGGGAGTCTCTAGCAGTGATTTCAAGACAAGAATGTGGAAAGAGAACAATGGTGAGGATTTGGATAGTAGGAAAGAATCATTCTCCTTACCCTCTAGCTTTCTAAGGTTCCTTCCTGTGTTGTTATCATTGTGTAATCCCACCAGACCCTCCCCCTGGCCTCCATCCGGCTTTGCAGATTGATTCAGCTTTAGGTGTACCCTCAGGGCCCAGCACTGGGCAAGGTGCAGAGGAGGGTATAACAGGAGAACGGGACTTGGTCCTGGTGGCCCCAGTCCAGAGGTGTGATAAAAGTCACACCGTGAGCTGACCCTGACCAGGGGGTGGTCCCCTGTTTTAGACTGTAGGAGATACAGGGCAACCACCCAGTGCCAGGCCTGGGAGCTCTGGGTGTACATTAATGTCCTCCTCCAAGCAACACCAGCTGGGCCTTTTCCAAAGGTACCTGGCAATGCTTATATATGTCCTACTCCAAGGACAGCATAGGGCAGATTAGCTACTGGGACCCAAAATTCACATCAACAGCATGCAAGCTGCTTCTGGCAAGGTGCCAAGGCAGGCCTCACCCCCTCATGTCCACCTCTCATGTGCTGGGTGCTTTCTTGTAACTGACAGTATTTCTCTCTCTTTCAAAAGTCCAGTTCAAGCCTTACACCTTCTACTCCTCAGCCATGTCTCCAACTGCTCTTCTGATTCCGAGTCAGCATTGTTATACTAGAACTGGTTAATAACTCACATTCTGTGTTTCATACTTACATTTCTACTGTAGCCCAGAGGGTGTACGAGGTGACACTTTTTTGAGTCTCGCAGCTGACAGTCCTGCCACCAAGAAAAGATTGGTGAACACCATTCTAAGTATGCGGTGATTCTCCACGGTCTGTCACTTAACTTCCTGTTAAATGAGCCCCACCTGCTCAGCTGCTTCTCGAATACCTAATGAGGGCTATGGCATGCACCACCACCCATGCCAGCTAGATATTTGTGCTGTACTGCTCAAGCCCATGTTCACGGGCAAGGGTGTTAGATAGGTCGAGGGTCTCGAGGTCTAGGTGGTTCTTGCTAAATGTTAAAATGCAGCATGGTATTTTGCAAATGCAGCTGTTAGTCAGGATGAGCTTGACAGGAACCCAATAGGATCAAGTGTAGCCAACGGCAAAGAAGAAATCGATATGTAATTAACAAAATAGTGTACATGAGTAACGCCTAAGCCTCCCTTCCAGGAGGCATTGCTGTGGGTGTGAACCTTCTGTCCCCATATACTTGCTACGAGTAAATAAAACTACCTAACAACAGCCCAAGTCTTTCTTGAATAGCACACCCCAAGCAGAGAACCCCCTGAGTTCAGTAAGAAAAAGATTACAATTAAAACAGTCATTATTACAAATAGTAATTTGCGTAGTCAGTGGTAATTCCAGCCAGACAATGTGTGAGATAAACATCATCTTTGTGAGTAACAATTATACAAAAAACAGAAACGCATCCAAGAGATATCACAAGGGTGAAATCCACATGCTCACTTCTTCTGGGAGAAGAATAAGCAAGCCATGAATTTTCTTTCTACTTACACATCTGGTCCCAAAACTAAAGGGCTGATGTGTTTGTCTTACTATACTGTTTAGAATGATAAGCTATGCATATCATGCATATGAAGCTGAAAAATTACATTGCGTGCCAAAAAGATACATTTCTACGTAGACCTCTTCATCCAAGACAGAAATATATAACTAAACAAATAATTATTCACCAGAATAGAAGTGAACTCAAAAGCAAAGTGCAAATTCTTTCCTCCCTGCCAAGCACGTAGTCTGTGTGCTCCCTGTACTAAATGCGCTTCCTTCTCAGACCCGCTGAGGGCAGGTCAGTCCGACTGGCAGGAGTCTGAAACGGAGACTTTAAAACTTACTTTCAGATACATAAACAAAAGTTCCATATGCCCAACCTAACATTAGGTCTTGCCATACCTGGCCTAGTATAGTTTGGGTTTATTAGTAACTTAACATGATTTTAAAATCAAATATCCAGGAGTCAACCAAGCAAAGCAACCACAGCTTCTGTTTACAGTGAATAACTGTAGAGGATTTACAGGTGAAATGATACATTTTAAGTGCTTCAATTTATTTTCTTGAGTAGGCAAATAGTTCTTGTATTGTTTCCTGTGGCTGGTCTAACTAGGTACCCCAAATTGGTGACTTAAAATAATATGCGTTTATTCTCTTTAACTGGAGCTACGAAGGCCAGACGTCTGAAATCAGTCTCATTGGGCAAAGTCAAGGTGTCCACGCCAGGAGGAGTACTGTAAACTTCTAGGGGTGTGTTTCCTTGCCTTTGGCAGCTTCTGGAGGCGACCTGTATTCCTTTGTCTCCCACCCCTGCCTCCCACCACTGCACCCACCTCTTCCGTCCTCACATATCCTGCCTCCTCCTCTACTTGTTGCCTCCTTCTCGAAGGACCCTTGTATTTAGGGTGCACCTGGGTAATCCAGGCTAATCTCCCCATCTCAGGCTCCTTCAATTACCATACCTGCAAGTCCCTGTTACCATATAAGGTTACGCTCCCAGGTCTCAGGGATTAGGACAGGGGTATCTTTGGCGGGGAGGATATCACTCAGCCTCCTGCAGGACTGAACTAACCTTCTCTCCAGGTGCCTTCCTTTAGAGATGGAGAAAGATAAACTCCAGACCGTGGGGCCACAATCACAGTCTGAGTCATGGTGGAGGCCGGTGCTGGGTTGGCAGTGAGGAGCCCATTTGTGTCACATCTGCCACCGCCGCGGTAGGGTGGCTGGGGAACCTTGAAATCCTGGTTCTGACTTATTAACCAAGTGCCTTTGAGCAAACCACTGAGCTCCTCTGGGGAGCAGCCACCCTACCTCCAAAGCCCGGTCCCTGAGATGAAGTGACTGGCTGTGTGTGGAGTGCATGGCAGGGCCAGTGCTGGGAACCAGCTGCCGAACCCTGCGTGCCCTTCCCACCCCAGCCCACAGGGACCAAGCGACACCTGTGTAGGTTTTTTGTTTTTTTTGTTTATTTCTAAAAGTTAAAAGGATCTCACAAGTATAAATTCAGATGACAATCATGAACAGGATCATTCAGCCCATCCTTTCCATTTTCCTCCTAAACTGAGAGCCAAGTTTAGGCCACAGAAAGCGATGTCTTCCCAGTCTTTGGAGGGGTGAGTGAAGTTCACATGTAAAGCAGTTTGGGGTATAAAGGGTGCAAAGGGGTGAACCAAAAGGAAAGAAAAGAAACAGGAGAGAATATGCGCTTGTGAGGTTTAACAAATCAGAAGGGGTTATCAGAATCCACCCCGCCCCTGCCCCAGGGTCTTGACGCACGATTTCAGCCAGGCCAGTCCTTGGAGCATCAGGGTCCCCGTCTGTGAGTCAGACGTTACAAAGAGCATCCCATCTGGCTCTGATGACATACAAATAGGAAGTACACATGCAT
The DNA here is from genome assembly GCA_039655065.1 of Glossophaga mutica. Taxonomy (NCBI): domain Eukaryota; kingdom Metazoa; phylum Chordata; class Mammalia; order Chiroptera; family Phyllostomidae; genus Glossophaga; species Glossophaga mutica. The sequence goes on from CM077311.1 coordinate 62,430,749, forward strand.
TGTGATAATGTTTGTGTGGCATTGTATAGCTGGCGCTGTGCCTTATGAACTTCAGGTGGCATCATAACCGACTGTCAGGAGACACAGTCAGGAGGGGCAACAGTCTGCACCCAACTCCAACACGTACATGCCTCTGGAGCACCATGGAAACAGCAGGTGACTGAGAAAAGGAATTTGCAACCAAATTATGCAAACAGGCCGCTTAGGTCTCCCGGTCTCATTTTTTCCCAAAGCACCCATGCAAACACTTCCTTCTTCAGGACGCCTGGAGTTGTGTGCATTCTTACCCAGCTGCCTGGAAGGCAAGGCAGCCTGCCAGATGAGTCAGTCCCTCCTCTCCAAACCTCCAGGTGTCTCGTTTCAGTCAGTGCTGCAAACTCAAACACCGGTTCTTGCTTGTTTCTAAGGAAAATGGCTTTGAAACAGCTCTGTGGTCAGGGCACGGATGTGGCAGGACCAGAGGCATCCAACTCATTCTTCCTGGAGCCCTGACAGCCCCCAGGATGAAGCTCCAGAGGGCTGGGAAGCAGAGGACTGCCTCCCCTCCTGCTGGACCCCGCTGAGCTCATTCCTGGGTGTCAGTCCTGTTCTCAGGAACAAATCAATGTTTTCCTGAGGGTCGAATCTCTTGGTTTGCTTTTCTGGCTTTGCTGCAGCTGTTTCCTGGGACAGTCCTAATCCCTGGCCTTAGCATCCCCACCTTCTCATTAAGGAGGGTATGTGACTGATCACAAATAACTATTTGTACTTGCACCCCTCAATCTGCAGGTAAGGAAGCTGAGACCCAGAGAAGGGAAGTGACTTGGCAGAAGTAGCACAGGTTGTTATGTATGAAAGTCTGTGTGTCTTTGTCTCCTTGGCCAGTTCCTCAGCAACTCAGGTGCCCCAGCCTGAAGACACTTGTTGATCAGGAAGACTGACTGATGGAACACAGGACTGCAGGGTCTGGGTTGAGGAGAAGATGTCAGGCGTTCCAGACTGTGAAGCAGGTGTGGGTGGGCGCCCTGGGCAGCTGCTTACCACCTGGCCACATGGGACAAGTTTCTTGACTTCTCTAAGCCTCCCCTTCTTCAACTATAGGATGGGGCTGACGATACCTACTCCCTCTGGCTGGAGGAGTTCATATGATTTAATAAGCCTGATATGCTCAGTAGACACCAGCTTCTTTTTGTTGTAATTATTATTGTAATTAGGTGGGGCAAGCACAGGGCAACCAGGGAAGGCAGGGAAATGACAAAAATGTAATGGAAAGATGTGGTAAACCAGGAAAACCAGCCCCTCGCTGCTGCTCCAGAGGCTGGGGTCATGGAAGGACTGGAGGAAACGCCAGTGGGTCTGCTGGAGAAGGGGAGGGGTGTGGGGAAGTGAAGCGCCCCTGGTTCTCGTGCAGAAGACCTTTGGCTCAAACACCTGCAATTATCCTGGGAGCCCCACCCTGTCCCCAAAGCAGGCAGGGCTGCCCCTCCTTGCTTCCACTCCCATCTTCAGTGGGGGTGACACTTTTAGACACCTCTGTCTCAGTGCTCAGTGTTCTTGCTGAGCAGGGGTCACCTGGGAACAGAGGGGCGCAGGCCAGGGGCCATACTCAATGTAAGTTCCCTCCTAAAAGGGGAGCTCCCCTGGCAGCTGGCTCCTCCAGACTGTCTGCTGCGACTCTCCACCAGCTCCAGCAAGATGCTCAGAGAACCAAGGTCCACGAGGCTCAGCTGGGCCTTGGAGACAAGACGGCCAGACACTCAGCTGGGTGGGCCACCCTGCTGGTGGAAGCGAAGGGATGCCCACACGCCGCCTTGGCAGAATTCCCTTCTCGCCCGGTGAGAACGTAGTGGCAGTGGTTGGGTGCAAGGAAATTGTTGAGTAAATCTCATCGCTGGGTACAAAACTTAGGTGACAAAACCTAGGTTAGCTCAGAAAACAGTCTCCCTGATGGCCCTGGCTGACATGGGTGTGGTTCTTCCCAAAGTGGGTCCTCTCCCAGGTGTCAGTCCTGTGACCAATCACAATGGGATTACCTTCTCAGTAAACCTCTGATTATCCCTGGGAGAGTATGAGCTGATGATTAAGCAGAGGCAATGACCAAACCAGAGGGATCTGCCCTTTTAATGGAGGCAAGATGAAGAGGGAAGCCAGTGAAAGGAAGGAGATTAGCTCTGAACCCAAGACAGGGGTCTGAGCTCCAGCTGTTCCACTGCATTGTACAATCTGCGTTTCTTTTCTGGGACTTAGTTTCCTCCTCCAGGAAATGGGAACAGCAGCCTTTCCTGGGCCCTATGGTTGTGCTGAGGTCCAAGTGTCGTATTTTCTGTAAAGGTACCTGGGGAACGAGGTACTTTCAGGCCGCACACTCATCAGAGGCTGTTATTGGCAGCTGCCCCCTCGCAGTTTGTTTCAGGTTGTTTAGAAGTAGGCAGGGGAGTTTGCATCTGGGTCTCAGATGACAGAGCTCAGGACCCTCCACCCCTGCTGCTTCTGGGGGTATGTGTGCCCACCACTGTCCCGCCAGCAGAGCCCTTTAGTCCAGCAGCTGCACGCTTGCTGGGAACCAAACTGACAGCCTCTGACCTGAGGGAAACCGAGCTGTCAGGGAATGGGGGCAGCCTCTGAGGATTTGGTCCTGAGCTGGCCCCAGGCCACTGAACCATTCCTGGACTGGCCCACACTCCCTGTTGGGCCCCCTTCCCAGCTGGATGGCTCTAAGCCTCAAGGATTCTCTGAACATGGGAGCAAAATAAGAGAATGACTCTACTAGCTTCTTGGAGGTGCTACGTTGGCATGGTGGTGAGGGTGGCTGAAGGGAAAACGTGTGTGAGTGAGTGAGAGAGGGAGATATGACCATATGTAGAGTCAGTGGTCAATAAGGGAGATGGGGAGAGAAGGAGAGGGGAAGGAGGAAAGGAGAGCTGGAAAGCACGGCTGTGGGAAAGAATATCCAGAACGGTAGATTCCGTTCGGGAGGGAAGGCTGGAGGGCTCTGGTGGGTGGCCGTGTGGGCACACCCTCCTGTCAGGTCACTCTCCCCCCAGGGGTTTCCTTAACCAAAAACGTGTGCAAAGCAATTAAAAGGGCTCTTGCCTGGACAGCAGCAGCAGCCCATGCCAGTTCCTGGCCCTTAGTAAATAGTAACAGGAGGTTACGGTGGCTCCAGGAAGTAATTCTCCAAAAGAAGCTGGGTCTAGGTCGGACCAAGTCTGGTAGAGTCTTGAAGCTCAACTCAGAGGCCTGGGGCTACCCTAGGCCAGCAGTGCACGCAGGCACACACACTCACGCACACGCACTCAGAGGCCGCAGAGATTGCTGCCCCTGATCTCTTGGAGCAGGGGGGAGAAGGATGACTAGAGAATGACGTAAGAAGGCCATAGTCGGTGTGAATAATGAGGTAGCTCCTACAGCAGCAGGGGCAACAGGGTAACCCAGAGCAAGGGCCAGGCGTTCGTTCAGCCAAGCCAAGACAGGCTCCAACCCTGGCTCAGCCCCTGGGCTGGAGACTGTCAATGGGACTTGCCTTTTCCTAGCTGTGTGATCTCAAGGAAGCTGCTTAGTCTCTCAAAATCTCAGCTCTCTGATCGGCTAAATGAGGATAACCATACATGTCTCATAAGCTGTGTGCAGACCTTGTATTGTGAGGAGTCACTGAAATACTCTAACAGGACTGGTGTGCTGCGGGAACTCAGTAAGCTGTTGTCCTGCAGCAGCAAACTCATTGCTATCGTGAACATTAATAAACAGAAACCTCATCTAAAATGGAGTCAGGAAGCTAAGGGAGCTCTCACGTGTCACTCAACACACACTACGACCTCATCCTGAAATGGTGCACCTGGCACCCCCAGCGGGAAATGACAGTAATTCAGTACTTCAGCAAGGGAAAGAAAGGATTCCTCCTTGCCCAAAACAACTCAGCTGATGGGAGACTACCATAATTCACCCAACGAAAAGTCACTATACTTGCAATGTGCACTTCGCTCCCGTGCATTCTTCCTTTACGACAGCCCCCCCGCCCCGCACCCACGTCCATGAAAAACCTTTGTTTCTCTGGACTCGGACACGGTTCACCACTAGACCACGCACCCTGAATTGTGGTTCTCTGCTGTTCCCAAATAAACCCGTTTTGCTGGAGAAATATTTGGCTGTCTATTTGTTTAAGGCCAATATTATCAGAAGTGCCCCAAGGGGAAGAAGAAGGTGACAATAATAGAACAAGGGGATTTCCCTTTTTCTTTTCTTAAAGTATAATTGGCAACTGATATCTTATTAGCTTCAGGTTTACATCACAGTGACTTGATATTTATATACATTACAAAATGATCCCCATCATAAGTCTAGTTACCACCTGTCAGCACATGAAGTTATTACAGTATTATTGACCATATTCTTTACATTGTACATCACATCCCCATGACATTCTTTTATAACTGGAAGTTTCTACCTCTTAATCCTCTTCACCTATTTTGCCTGCTCTCCAACCCTCTCTGGCAACTACCAGTTCACTTCTTATATCTATGAGTCTATTTCTGTTTTGTTTTGTTTTGTTTTGTTTTGGGGGGATGTTTTGTTTTGTAGATTCCACATGCAAGTGAAATCATACAGTATTTGTCTTTCTCTGTTTGACTTATTTCACTTACATAATACCCTCTAGGTCAATCCATGTTGTTGCAAATGGCAAGATTTCATTCTTTTTATTGCTGAATAATATTCCATTGTATATACACACTACATCTTTATCCATTCATCTATCAATGGGCACTTGCATTGCTTCTGTATCTTGGTTACTGTACATAATGCTGCAATGAACGTAGGAGTGTATATATCCTTTTGAATTAGTGTTTTTGTTTTCTTCAGATATATACCCAGAAGTGGAATTGCTGGACTATAGGGTAGCTCTATTTTTAATATTTTGAAGAACCTCCATACTGGTTTCCATAGTAGCTGACCAACTTACAATCTCACCAACAGTGCACAGGGCTTCCCTTTTCTCCACATCCTCACCAACACTAGAACAAGGGGATTTTTCTGGTTGGGTTAGCCTGAGGAAGAATGAGTGGGTAAAAGGCCCCCTCCCTTCTATTAGGGGATTTCAAGCAACCAAGGGAGAGACCCACATCCAGGGCTGGACTTCTGAGGCCTAGGCTGCATCCAGCTGGGTGGGAATGTGTTCATCTGACAACGAGTAACTGGGACTGGGGGCCCCTGCTGTGGGGTGGGGCCTCTGGTGCCTTTGAATGAGGATAGTGGTTTATCAGCCTGGTCCCCACCCAACCCCAGGAGGCTCCCCAGAAGAGATAGGCTCAACTCATCAGTCTCCCTCCCATACAGCAGGTAGTTTTTAGTTTAAGATAATTGTATATTTTTTTATTCACAGAAGTAGTAAATGCTTTATTTGAAAAGCATAGAAAAATCAAAATAACATTTACAAAATAAAATAATTTTACCCAAAATAATTTTAGTGCATTATTTTTTGTTTTTTTAATAATATAGTTGTAATCAGAATATAATTTTATTCTTCTTTCTCACTTAACATTGATTTGTAAGCTTTTGTTATTACAGACTTTATACACACAATTTCCACCTTTGATTGTAATTAGATGATGTGTTTTATGTAATTTTTCTTGCTTGTTACACTGTTTCCAATTTTACAGTAACATAAATTGCACCACATTAATATCTCTGTGTGCAGAGCATTCTGTCATTTGAATTACCTATCTAGGTTAAAGCCCCAAAGTAGAACTCAATAGTTAAAGGCATGAACATTTATAAAGCAACTTATACATGTATTAGGCGCCTCAAAATGTTTTCTAGTTTTTTTCTTATGAGTAACATATACTTACATAAAAAATGTTAAAGCAGAGAGCTAAGTAAAATGAATGAAAAAATGATTAATGATTCCACCAAAATAACCACTAAGGGCACTTCATATATTTCCTTCCGCATTGTTCCAGGATTATTTTATAAATAATATAACATTTTTACCTTGCTTTCCACACTTTAGAGAAGTCTTCCAAACGTGATTTTGAAATTCTGTGCAGTGGACATTGTGTGCGCATCATAATTTATATCTTCTTGGTGGTAATTTGGGTATCCCCCCAATGCTTCATTGTTATAAATGATACAAAAGCAGATGCTAAAAGTCCACTTCATTCACGGGGAGGGCCCTGCCTCAGTGGGAGCCACAGAATCACAGATCTCCGGCACTCACGTACCTCAAGAGATTCACTCATCTGCCACCCTGCAGCTAGATTTGAAATCTTTTATATGCTCATTTTACTGAAGAGGTAAAATAAACTAAAGAATTTGAGTGGCTGCACAGGTTCATCGATCTAGAAAGTATCAAAGATAAGAACTGAAACCTAATATGTTGGGTCCCCTGCTCCTTCCACACATGATTCAATTTGATCATTTGTAATTCTGAAACATTCTTGTTTTTTGAGTGTTTTGAGAGCCTGAAGTGCCTAAGATGATAATATGCTCAGGGAAGCCTAAGGGGATTGATCTTTTACTCACTACCAGCCTGAGGAAAGGTCTCTGTGGGTGAGTCACAGCTCTCTGACCTTGACCCTACCCAGTCTAACATCTTCATGAAGATGCACAAAGCAGGAATACAAAAACTTCAGGGAGTACACACCTAATATGCTGAATGGCAGCAGCAAGGTTCTAAACTCACAGACCTAAAGGATGGACCAAACTTCCTATGAGGAAAAATTATGATTTCTCTTCTAACCAAAAAAAAATAATAATAATAAAGAAAAGGAAAGGAAACTATAACAGAAAGGAGGAGAACTGAATTTTTTGAAAATGCAGTTAACTCCCCCCACTCAGTGCCAAGGCCGTGTAACACAGGGACCCACCGAGGGGCACAACTCCAAGGGGCACCACTCACATGTACTTCACTGAGACAGTCTTGAATATGGCTTCCAAGAGCTGCAGTGATTTTAGGCTGTATTAATAAGACGTTAGGACTGTTAAAATTTTTTCATGACACCTGTTACAGACAGTAAGGCAGACTTTATTCAAGGGGAACTACCGTAATGGGGTGTTGTAGCAGGGGAGAGGGAGGGGCTCAACTCTGAACCCAAAAAGGACAAGTGGAAATTTATAGCCAAGGAGCAGGGTCAGACGCTGAAAAACTACTAAGAGGAAACAGTGTGGGTGACGGGGATTCCTGCTAAAACAGCCTGACAGCAGTGCTGCTGAAGGCGGGCCCGGGCGGTGAGACATGGAGGGATAAGGAATCTGCTCAGAAACCAAGGGTGCGGGATTTTGGCTAGACTGGCCCAACAGAATTCTTACTAAGAGTAGAGTAAGCAGCGATGAACACAGAAGCCAAAAAATCAGATGCAAAGAGAAGTGGAAGGAGGCCAATTAGAATTAAGACAAGCTGAGACTCTCTGTTGGGGACCATATTTGTAGAGGGATACTGGCCCACTTGAGTGTACCCAAAGAAAGCTAACCTGGATGACAAAAGGCCAGGGGAAAGTGTTATGTTTATCTTTCAAAAGACATTTACTGAATACCTACTATGTGCCAGTGGAACAGTGTGGACAACAAAAACTAGATTCTTGTCCCAAAGAACCTCACATTTCAGTGTGAGCATAGGAAGAGACTAAAAATAACCTTGTATCTGAAAAAGAAAGCAAGATAATTATGGTATGAAAGAAATGAAGGAAAATGGTGAAGATTTGGTTATAATCTGTAGAGCAGTTAATGAGGTAGAAGACAATCAGGAGTTTGGAGTGTCACAGAAACAGAGAGAAAACTTAGAAAATGAGGGAGAGCTTGGTTGTGTTGGGCACTGCTGAGAGCCCAAGATGAGAGCGGAGAAGAGCCATAGAATTTGGCGAGATGAGTGCCATCTGTGACTGCAACACAAGAACAACTTTGGATGGAGTACTGAGAATGGAAACCCGGCAGGAATGGGTTGAAGAGACAATGGGGAGTGAGAAAGTAGAAACAACCCTCCCCAGAAGTTTTGCTGTGAAAGGGGAGCAGAGTAGGATGGTAGCTCCTGGAGCATACAGAGTAAAGGAAAGACAGATTTTAAAGGTAGAAGGTATTAGGACATAATTATGCGCTAATGGGAGGATCTAGTAGAGGGAGGGAAAGTGATGATTAGGAGAGAGGGAAGATAAACGCAGACACATAATCTTTGAGACAGCAAGTGGAGATGGGTGCAGAGCACAGGTGCAGGACTTGGCCTTTGATAAGAGCGGGGAGACAGAATGCTTACAAGGAAGGCACTGTAACTGGAAGGAACAGAAAACATGAGCTCAGCTGCCAGTCAGTTTGTAGACTTGCTGAGAGGAAGATGTCAAACGCTTCCATGTTCTTAAGGAAGTTTGGACTGAAGCTGGGTGGGGCAGAACTCAGGTTGGAGAAGGGAGGAGAGATACAAATAACTGGCCTGGAGGGTGGGGCTCCATATGGACTAGGGCAACGCAGCGGGATGGCTGGGCACAGGAGAGTGCCCATCGGAGGTTTGTGCAAGTCTCAGACATTGGCTCTGGCTAAGTGAGGCAACAAATCTAAACTGGAAGAATAGAGTTTACATGGTCACAGGAGAAACCGAAGGAGACGAGTACCAGGGACTAGCTTAGCACCGGAGATGACAAGCAGGAACTCATGGTTGACAGGTCTAGAATGTGGCTGTTGGAATGAATGAGTTCTACCCCTCCACATTCAAATTCTAAGGAGAGGGCATCTGATTGGCTAGATTGAAGCAAAGAACAACTGGATTGAAAGTCTCACGGAAACTGTTCACTGGGGGGTGGATATTACATCCAGCAAAATTGTGATGTTATTATACGAAGAGGAAAAGGATTCTGGGCAGACAAAATCAGATGACTAGTTTGTGTCACGAATTACAGTGCAGCCTGTAGGTTGTGTTTTTTCTCCAGCAATATTCAGTCTCTCTGGGGCAAGCTCAAAGAAAGCAGGTCATTGGCATTGTGCTGAGTAAGCATTGTGGATTACAGTAATTAGACCTTACACAATTGTGGGAGGGGCCAGGGAAGTAAAAGTCCAAATTTGGAGCTAAAGGATAAGAGAAAAAGCCACTAACCAAAGCCCTGTCATGGGGCATGAGTGGGCATTTGCAGGAATCCTGGAAGCTCGCCACGTCCAGCTGCTGCAGTAGGACCACAAAAGGCTAGTGTAGGAGCCCGTGGACCAGTGTCAGGTCCCCATAGCTACGGCTTCTGGGTCTGGGGAGGGCCTGGGGTCACTGTTGGTCAGCAGGCCGAGCAGATGGGAAGAGAGACAGAGAGGGGGAAGAATAAGTACAAAGTAGAACCTCTGGCACTTCTGTGTCTGCCTCTAAGTTCTCAGTGTGAATAAGTCATCAATATAAAACCATGGCATGGTAAATATAATGGTCGAAAAGACCAACAAAGGAATTTAGGGTGTTTTCAGGAGAGTGACTATAACGATGAACCATAGGATCCAGAATAAGGGGATCACACGAACTGGGATTCTCAAGGTCAAAAAAAATTTTTGCACTGGGGGTGCTGGAGTAAGTGAGCTGTAAGGATAAAAGATGATTAAGTGGGAATTTGAGATTTCAGATGTGGTATGGTACACAATAGTGACAAGGAGGTCTCAGGTGGCTGGGGTGATGAAAGTCATTCAGGTGGATGTTGAACTTTCGGAGGGTGGTGGCTGGGAGTGAGAAATTCAGTGGGCCTGGAGCTGAAGTCCTCCATAAGGGTGTGGCCATGGCTGGCTAATCCTTAGGCACAGCGGTAACGGTAGGTACAGACCAAGCTTGAAAGAAACTGGAGAGTTTGAAGCAGAAGGAAGAGAATGGTTTTTAAATGGCAACACGGAGCAAGGAGAGTTCCCACCCACTTCATGGCCCAGAGGTGCCAGAAGGTGAGGGGAAAAGACAGACTGTGTCCAGGCAGCCCTGCGGGGGAGCCAGTGTCCTGAAGGGGGCACCACATTTTACTTAATAAGGCGGGAGATGCCTTCTGGGAAGAGGTGAGGACACAGGAGAAGGGATGGGACCTACCACTCCACGTGTGTTCCAAGAGAGCACAATGTCATGAATGCACCCCCAGGGGGGAGGGGTAAGAAGTGAGGCAAGTTAGGGATTATATTAGGACTTTCCAGTTTCAAATGTCGGAGACTCAACTCAAACTAGATAAAGCAAAAGAAAGAGAATTCAATCGCTCACACACCTGAAAATCCAGTGGGGAGGCTGGCTTCAGTCCTGGATGCATCGGGGATACAACACGTGTCCTAGGGTGCTCTCTTAGTGTCCGCTCCGTTCTCCTGGGAGGCTACGTTCTCGGACAGCCTCTCCCCACACAGCAGCGCCTCGTGTCCAACAGCTCCAGGTGGGCACAGTCGTTGTTAGCACCTGCCTCTTCCCCCATCTCATCAGTGAAGTCCAGCCTGGACTCTGCAGTTAGTGCGGGGGCATCTCTAAGTGGCCGGGCCTGGTGGGCGGAACCCACCAGAGCCACCTGTTGGCACGTACGGGAATTGCTCTTCACGGGAAAACTGCGATGCTGTCATCAAGAGGGCAGGGTACTGGACAGGCAAGGGCTCCGTGTTCCCGTCAGGTACACGGAGAGCAGGATGAGAAGGGGGGTCAGGGTGAGGTTGAATCCTTCCTGAGACTGGGATTTAGACTTCTGGTGGTCGCTGAGGGAAACAGTGATACGAGGCATGATGGGGTTGGCACTGATAACCTCTTAGGGAAAGTGGGCAATCTTTGTTAGTCCTGAAGACCTAGAGCACCGGCATGGGGCCTGGCCATAGTGCCATCTAGCGCTGTATCAAGGCATAGCGCGGGAAGCCAAGGCGCAAAATGGCCTCTCACCGATGCTCACCTGAAGTCTCACGAGATTTGGTGCCAGAGCTCAATTCTCGCCCAAAATATGGAGATATTTCGTTAGGTTTGTCAGAATGTCAGATTTTTCGATAGCAGCTCTGAGCAATTTGAAGAACTGACGTCTGGGAGAGAGTGGAGACAAAATCCACGTGACTTCAGCGCAGAATCAGTACCAGGGTGCAGAAGCTAGAGGAAAGTTTTGAGCTAACGATTACAATTAGAACTGTCTAATGAAGAAGAAAGTGTTTATGCAATGACTTGAATGCCTCTAGTCACAGATAGTACATTAAAGGCTTCTATTTTGGGTGTGAGCTCAAGTAGCTCCCAGATTTAAATTCCATGACTTTTAGTCGGGAAGAAGAAATAATCATCAGCCACATAGTGCAGTGGCTAAACCCTGTCTTCAACATCCTCTCATCTCCCTTTTTCAACTCCTCTTTTTTCTGTCTCCAGACACCTCCATCCCACCCCTAGGAGCCCAGTGCTTTTGCTAGGGGAACTCAAGAGTTAAATATTTTAGTTAGCTTCAGTCATAGTTGATAGGCTTAAGTGGTTAATGCATATTCCAGGAACTGAAATGCAAGACTACTGACTCCAAGAGGCTGACAAACAATTCAGTCTCCTGGGGTGGTGGGCTGGGGCGGGGTAAAAGACAGAAAACTGTACAATATCAACAACTAAAAAATACTGATTAAAAAAAAAAAGAGAGAGAGAAAAAAAAAACAATTTAGTCTCCAGCGTCAGGGGCTCTGTGAGTGATGGAGATGGTATCTGAGCATTGTGTTCTAGGGAAGACTCAGATAAAGAATTGTTGATCAGCAGATAAAGAAGTACTAGGAAAATCACCAAGGAACTGAAACTCTTATCCAATTAACCTTTTTTTCCAAACCACTTACCTACCCTTTCTTCTCCTTATAAAACGGTCGGCTTGAGATGAGATGTTAAGGTTTTGGGGGCTACAGAACCCACTGTCTTCTCAGATCACCAGCATCTGAATACGATGCCCATAAGGATTCAATCCTTGTCTCTGCTTACTGGTTCTGGTAATGACAGGCAGCACGAACACCAACCTCTCTGATTTCACTTTTATGGCACCTACTGGTTCCACCCAGATCTGCCTTTGGGTGCAACGTCCCTGCTGCAAGATTCTTCCTCTTTCCCATCCAAATGTCCATTTTCTGACAAACAGTCCACTGCCCATAAACAGCATGGATGTGAGCTAACATGAGTGTCAGATTTTGAGATACTGAGCCCTGTTCAAGGAACTATAAAGTTAATTATAAATAGTCTATACCATACATTTTTTGTCATTTTCATTTCTTAGCTTCTGTGTTCACTGTTAAATGTATTTTGATAGTCTTGCCTTCTCCAATCAGATTGTCAGGAACCTCAGGCAGGAGTTTTATGTTATAATTCTCTGAATCCTCCCCACAACTTGGTATTTCAGTAATAGGAGATTAGTTGATTTAAATCAAGTTGAGTAAGTTCTATTCATGAGCTCTTTTCTTCATTTGTCCAAACACTACAGAGAACCACTTATATACATCAGGCACTATGATGCCAACAGTGTATGGAGGTGAGTAGGACAGGGCCCCTGCTCCACCTGGGGAAATGTGCAACAGAAAGTACCTACTAAGGGCTGGGCACCGTGCCACACACATTACATCATTATCACAGGTTACTCTTCCCCAACCACATCAGGCAAATGTGATTAGATTTGTTTTAGAAGAAAACTAAGTCCCAGAAAACAAGAGCCAAAACTCAAACCGAAGTCCATCTGGCTCCGTGCTGCCTATAAAAAGACAAAATACAATCACAAAACAATTCAGTTTTCCATAGGAAAGATACATTTTTTTGTTTTGGGAGCCACAGGAACAAAAGGATTCTTTTTTACGTATGATTGGACCCAGAGAATAGAGCAAAAAGTGCAGGTTTAGTCTAGGAGGACACTGACATGGAATTCTGCAAAACCAAGGACACAGGCATGATGTGTCTTATTAGGTGGAACTCTGAGGGACTCTGTCCAGACACGTGCTGGGCGGGCTCCACAGAGGTGTCCCAAACCGCTCAGGGTCCGGACCGCTGGCTACACGGCGCTGGGGAGCCACAGCTGGGGTGCCATCTAGTGGTGAGTTCGAAGCATTGTTACAGGGCCTGAAAAAGGATCTGGGGCCAGCATGTCTTCATGGTGGGTGAAGAGCTAAGATTCAGAGTCAGCTATAATGTGTGGGTCCTGAGTCCTAGGCCCAGAACCCATGGTAGCATTCCTCAGCCCCCAAGTATTATTTGTTGCCTACGTTGCCTCAAGATCCATATTCCTGAACTCAGTGGCCTGTCTCAGCCTACACCTTCACCGCCCAGGCTTTCCAGAAAGAAATTTGAATGTTTTCTATACTCTTTCTATTTCCATTGGCATTAGTCTCTGTCTCTCTGTCTCTCTCTCTCCCCCCCCATTTTCTCTCTCTCTCTCTCTCTCTCACACACACACACACACACACACACACACACACACACACATACACACACCACATGTTGTCAGGATCATTCATCTGAGAACCTCTCTAGAGAAAGCTATTCCTAAAAACAAGATTCAGGCAGGAAAAATCCAGCAGCTTGGAAGGCAAAGGGATGAGGACCACCAAGAAAGAAAATGCTGTTCTTACGAAAGGAAACCTCTTAAACAGAGCCTAGGAAGCTGGGCACCCTCATCAGCCTCTCGAGGTACCAGACCACCTTCAGCGCTCCCTCCTTCTCCCTTGTCCCTTTTCTTTGCCTGCGGTGCCACATCTCAGCCCTAGCCCCTCACTCCTTCCCACAGAGCAGGCTGTTGTGCAGAGCCTGGACCTGGGAAGGAAAGGAGATGGGCTGTTTCGAAGGTCCAGAGGTGGGGGCTTGACCTGGTGTCAGAGGCAATGGAAAACATACGTGACATTGCAGGGGAGGTTCTCCGAATGCCACTGGGTGATGGAGTGGTCTCGGAGCTCATACCTGCATTTACACTGGAGGCACCCAGTTCAGTCACTCACTATATAAGTGGATAAATAATGCTGTATGTTTTATCAATGTTTATATTTTTAATTTAAAATATATCTCCATTCTAGATTTTGTGGTTGGCAGGATAATCCATCCTAATCCCCAGAATCTGTGAACATGTGACCTCCTGTGGCCAAAGAGACTTTACAGATGCGATCAAGGTTAAGGACTTCGAGTTGGGGAGAGTGTCTTGGATTATCTAGGTGGCCCAATCTAATCCCATCGGTCCTTTAAAAGCAGAGAAATTTCCGGGCTATTGAGCTGGGGGGTGGGAGGGGCACAGCCGGAAAAGAGAGAGAACAACAGAAGTTTCCAAGAGAGATCTGACATTGCTTTAAATATGAAGAAAGGGGGTCACTGATGAACCAAGGAATGTCAGCAGCTTCTGGAAGCTGGAAAAGGCAAGGAAACAGATTCTCCCTGGAGTCTCCAGGGAGAATGCAGCGCTGGGCTAAATACCCTGAATTTAGCTTAGCGAGACCCATATCAGATTTCGGCAGAACTGTAAGATCGTTTGCAATGGTTTAAGCCACTAAAGTTGTGGTGACTTGTTAGAGGAGCAATAAAAGCTAAGGCAGGGAGTCAGTCTTGAGATCTCCAAGTTTCATTCAGCATCAAAGCAGGAACTGCCTTGAGATATGCTGACTCTCAGAGACTTTACTCTGATAGGGGCCATGTTTTTTGGATGTAACTTGAGGATCTGGGAGAAAGGCATCGTTTCAGTTAATAATCTATTTTATTACTCAAAAACCAAAAGATCTACCCAGTGCCACCTAGTGGGCCTTTAGTGAATGTCTTCAGACTCCTCTAAGAGCTGCATTGGGGGCTCTTGAGAGTAGCTTCTGTGCCCCTCATCACTGGCTTAGACACACTGTAGAAACAGACACATTCACACGAGTGTGCACTACAGAGAGGGCACGAATGGATTGTCTCTACCAGGAGGTACCGGTGCCTAAAGAAATACTCACCGAATCAGAAGGTTGTCCAAACCTTTTTAGTGCAGTAATTCCATTCTTGGAATTTTTTTTATTTGAAACTAATTCCAAAGACACCAAATAAAATGTACACGGAAATTTTTATAAGATTATCTATTATTGTAAAAGCAACAACAAAGGAAACAATCCAAATTCCAACATAAGAAAATCTTTAATTAATTACTATTCTATGCCAATACAGTACCATTAAAAAGTACGATTATTCATAAAATGAAAACACAAGCAAATGTTCTTGTTATGCAAAATGAAAATAATATATTATAAAATAGTATTTATGCCACAATCCTTTATCGACCACGTGCTATGTGACAGGGATTCTACCAAATGCCAAGTAATTAAGGGGAGCCACGTACACACACTCCCCGCCCTTGTAGTCTGAGGTCCGCCATGACTGCAAACGTGTGGAATGATCTACACATGTGGAGGAGGTGTAGCGAAAAATGAAGGAAGGTGTTCTCTTAGGGCATGGTAAATATTCTACTCAACCTTCTTAAAACTATCTTTTCAGTTAATGATCATTATATTAAAGAATAGGCAGGAAGAAATGTAACCCTCTGGCCCTAAGTGCAAAGTCAGAGTTGTAGCGACTCCTTGCTGAGGATGCAGGGTCTGAATATCCTGGTGAGAAATACAACAACAACAGCATGGCAGGTCAGGAGGCCAGGTTCCTCCCCAGCAGGGGAGCAGGAATCCAGCTGTACACACAGGTCCTGCTGAGGTGGGGCCAGCTCTGGGGCCACACTGGAGCCTGACCCGACACCCCCTGTGTATTTGGGAAACTTTCACTGCACTAGGCATGGCCCTGAGGAACGGCAACACCCGTCTCCACCTGTCTCCTCAGCTGCTGAGGGGTTAACTATGAAAGCAGATGCTGCGTTGCTCATGGTTTTGCTGCTGTTGCCTGTGTCCCGCCAGCCACAACCACTAGACCTGATTCAGTGTTCCTGTATGAACAGGGGAAGGCAGGCCTGTGCTGTGGACCGTTCAGCCTGGTTTCAGGAGTTGTAACCCTCACCCCATGGTGGGCTGTGTAAGAGCCCCAGAGACCCACTTCATCTGGGTCTGTTCTGTCACAAGGACGTGACCTACTAAGGAGACAAAGCTTATCTCCCTGGCAGGAGCACTGCTTCTGCCTCATCCATCTCTGGCCCCAGAGCTTGGTTGGCAGTCAATGATGGGTAAGACTCCTCATGGGAGGGGCAACCTAAGCCAGACGCGACCACTTGGGAGGCCCTCATGGAAGGACTCGGGGGGCTGCAGCAAAGAGGATGTGATGGACCCTCACCCCCCCCCCCCGGCTATTCTGACATAGCCTGAGTCCTCATTTCCATCTGGGAGATGTCTCCTGCTTCCTAATAGGCTTACAGCCTGAAACTGTGAGGGCAAGCGGTGCAGCCCTGTACTAGCCAGGACGGTTCCCTGGGTGATCGGGCATAAGAAAGAATTCCTAAAGTCCTGTGAAACCTGCTTTGCTAAGAGTGCTCTCACTTAGGTGATAAGTGTCCCAGGAGAAAATGAGTATGTCTCCCAAAGTTTGGCAACCCCCATTCCGGACAGACACTGACTCAGATTAAGCCCTCAGATTGCTTTGAAATGTTAACCATTGTTTGATCCTTGTCACCCGACATACCTGTATTCCGGTGTATTGGAGCCCAATAAAAGCCTAGTGAGGATGGGGCTCTGTGTCATTCTCCTCTGAGAATTTGACCCCTTTCCTCCCCAAGCAGTCATGTCTTGGTAGTTTTTATTTTCATCCGGGATGGAGGGATGGGCCTCTGCAGGTGGATCCCCCCCACATCTGGCACCCAGGACAGAGGCCCCCGCAGGCCTGGTCAGTTTCTCAAGTGCCTTCCTAAGACCGCAGCTGTGGGAGCTGTGCTGGGCTCTCGGCCAGCTCAGATGACATCTAAGCAGGCACGGTGCCTGGCCACTAGCGTGTAGCCCGAAGACACTTCTGCGATGGTGCTGGGTTGAAGAATACTCGGAGGAGTGCACAGCTCCTGAGGTCCACTATAAGCCACTTCACTGTCCCTCTTACTCACTTCAAAGTAGCTCTACTTCTTCAGTCATCCTCCCCTCCTTCCCTCCTAGCTTGAAAAAAGAGGAGTCTTCAAAACCACAGTTAGCTCCAACCTCACAGCCAACAGGATGGCTGCTATGGAAAAGGCCAAGTATGGGTGAGGATGTGGAGAAAATGGGACAGAACTCTCATGCACCATTGGTGGGAATGCAACATGGTGGAGTCACTGTGGAACACAGTGTGTCGGTTTAATGAAAAATTAAAAAGGGAATTACTCTGTGATTCAGCAATCCCACTTCTGGGTAATTATCAAAAAGAACTGAAAGCAGGGTCTCAAAAAGAATTTGCATGCCCATGTTCATTGTGGTATTATTCACAATAGCAAAAATGTGAAAACAGTGAAAATCAATGAATGACTGGATAAACCCAATGTGGTGCGTGCATACAATGGGATGTCATCAGCCTTAAATAGGAAGGAAACCCTGACACATGCTACACCATAGACGGACCTCAAGGACATGCTGCTTGGTGAACTAAGTCAGTCGCAGATGATAAATGCCATGTGATCCACTTCTATGAGGTACAGAGAGGAGTCAAATTCATAGAAACAGAAAGTGCGATGGCGATTGCCGGGGACTGGGGAAGGGGAATGGGAGTTGTTTAATGGGAACAGAGTTGTAGTTTTACAAGTTAAGGAAGTTCTAGAGCGTGGTTGCAAAACAAACAATGTTAAGATACTTAACATTACTGAACTGTACACTTAAAAAGGTTAGATGGTAAATTTTATGTTGCATGTATTTTACTACAATTTAAACAAAATAAGGAGTCTTTCTTCCTCCTTGCACTAGCTGTTCTCTTTGCCTCCTCAGTCCTAACTCACGCCACCTTTTCTAGGAGGTTCTTTCTTCTGTTTTCTGTCAGGATTGCCACAAACATTTGTAGGGCCAGGAGGGGACATGAAGAGTACTGCTTATGTTTAAAGATGTTTAAGATTATAAATCCAGATAACACACAAGTAAATAAAATGTCTTACTGTTCTAACTTCAAAAATGTATCCTTGTAGCAAGAAAATGGGAAAGAATGTAAAGCTGAGGTTTCTATAGCACAGTAAACTATCAAGGCCCTGGCCTCGGTCCTTAAGCCTGGCTCTTTCCCCACACCAGCCATTTCTGCGGGGCACGGCAGACCGGGCCTGGCCACGCTCCCTGGCCCCAGGGGAGGCTTCCTCGGGTGAACGCCCCAGCAGATTTCCCTGCCAGCAGCAGGCTATGCATTCATTCCTGCAGTAGCTGCAGGCAGAGCTACACAGAGCTATGTGTCTGTCACATGGGGCCTGGCACTTAGTCCTGCGTTTGGTTTCAGGTTCTGCTGTCACACTTTCAAAATTCTTAATAATAATTTTCTAACAAGGAAGCTTTTGTTTTCATTTTGCACTGAGTCTGCATATTATGCAGCTAGTCCTAGGTAGCCATCCCCTCCTGCAAGAGCTCTGAACCTCAGCCTGGGATGGGGATGGAGGGGGTGGTGGGGGGTGCTCCCTGGGGCCTCAGTTCCTTCCTGTCCACTCTCCCCCAACCCAGAGGTAGTAGCTGCTTTTCTGCACCTGCTTCTTCCAGATTTCTTTGTGAAACCTCTTTTCTTTTTTTTTTTAAACCTTTTTTAGTAGTTAACCACCTTCTGCTTTACATTAAATTTTTTACATTAAAATTTTTAATGTTAAATTAACAATTCTTTATATTAAATTTTGTGTGTTCAGATAACCTGTATGCTTTCTGCCTTTTTACTGATACAGGGATAGATAACAACAAAATAAATAAGTAATGATATGTGCTATAGAAAGAAAGTTAAGCAGGAATGGACACAGAGTGTAGGATCAAAGCAATAGCAGCAAAGCAACAGCAGAAAGATGATGGTAGATTGAAAATTTACTTTTGACTCCTGGTCCCCAATTCCAACTGAAATATGGCAAGAAAATGTAAAAGTGGGGTTCAATCTGCAACATCTAAGTGGAAAATGCTTTATCCAAGCCCCCAAACTTAAGGAATTTCCTGCTAGGCGCATAAGGCAAGTAGGATCAGAACACCGTGAGGAAAGTCGGAGCTCATCTCTGGACCATCCCTGCTCTCTCTCCCTTTCTAGGCCACTCTCTGCATTGACTTTGAAGGGTAGTAAGCAGGCAAGTGACCTCTCTTACGAAGCTCTATCTAACTTCATAGATGTCTCCTCTGATCAAGAAGGAAAATAATAGCATTCTCTCATTCATTCATTCACTAATCACTTTGCAAGCATGTTTTGACCACCTCCTATGTCCCAGCTATCTCCTAAGCACTCCGGAGGGTATGCAGTAGCAGACGCAGTCCCTGTCTTCAAAGCGATTACAGTCCAATGGGAGAGGTAACGGGAGACTGACATGCAGGCAACTAAATATTATTCAAAGCTAAAAAGAATAATGCATTAGATAAGAAAATATGAATTCCAATGATTCTGAGAGATGAAACTGTTAGCCTTACTTGAACAAGGTAACCTATTCAATTCAGTTCAAAGAGACATTATTGAGCACCTATTCTAGAAAATACAGTGTGAATTTCAAAGAGGAATGAATTTGGAGATAGGGCAGAGAAGCATTGCAGCAGGATGGGGGTCACGCCTATTTCTGCCTGTGGATGGCAAGGGAGCTACAGTCTGCTTAGTTCTGCAGGGCCTGGGAGGAACAGGTCACGGGCATACAACATGTGTTTGTCGAATTGAACTCACATTTGCTCCAGGCAAGCAATACACAGGGAGATATAATAGCAGCAAAAACCAACAGCAGGTAAACCGAACACTGGCACTGAGTGATAAAGGAGAGACTCTCTCGCCTGGGGAGGTTAGGGATAACTTGACCATAACACAGCTGAAGAGCGGCAATTGGAAAGACGAATAGAACTTCTTTTACAGGCAGTTAAAAAAGAAGAAATTATTTCAGTCATAGGAAACATGTGTAAGACACAAAGGCATTAAAATAAGGAACAAGGGGGGAAATTGGGACAACTTTAATAGCATAAACAATAAGATATAATTTAAATTTTAAAAAAAGCTATTTTCACTGGAAAAAATAAAACTAAGAATAAAATAAGAAAGGATTCGGGGCCAGCAAGTGGTAATGTGTGTCAGAACACCAGGAACATGTGGAGAGGCGTTAGGACCTGAGGTTAAACAGCTGGAGGGGTCTCAGTCATGCATGGCCTTGGGGTGTCTCGCTAAGGAGGTGGGTGTGAAGCCAACCTGCCAACGACATTGAATCAACCCACTGATTCCCAAAGTTGATTTGCTAGGAATTTCAACTCTAACCTAAGGGTGCAGGATGCTGGGAAGCATCCTATGTTAGCTGGGGTGAGGAAGGAACACAGAAGCATTGAGATTCAAGGAGTCTAATCAATAACCTACTGCTTCCTGCCCAAGTCTGAACAATTTGAGAAATGAAACAAAAACTGTATGAAGTCAAAAATATCTTTTTTTACAGATGAAGTTGCTAGTGAAAAAATGTGGCTTATACCTAATCCAAACAGCATGCTCCATGTGCTGATCCGAGGGTCAGGGCATGAAGGTACTCCGCTTCACCAGGCCCAGGCATGTGTTATGATCCAAACAGACTGCATGAGAGAGGCATATTCCTTCGGAAATTCAGAGCGCTGTTACCAAAACCAGAAAAGTGTGTCCTGTCGTCTCCTACTACGTGTGTATAGTTAATGATTCATATCCCATGTGACCCCTTTAGGGTACAGTTGGTCAGAATTTAGGGGTTGAAAAAAAAGACCTAATTCTGGTGTTGCTTTGAACAAGTTACTTGCTCTTTCTGCATCTCAAGTGCTTGCTATCCCTAACAAAACACCATAAAATAAGAATTCTCTTGGCCCATTCCCTGCCTTAGGAATGTTGGGCTCATAAATGACATCATGTCTGTAAAGAGCTATGATCTTCTTGAAGACAAATGCTGTATAAATATATATCATTATTAGCTAAGTCACTCAAAAACTAGTCCGTGCATGAGTGCTTTGGAAGTCAAATAGGACTCCTCATTTCCAAGGGCCACCTGGTGCCTTTGTTTCACGACATCTAGCACCTCACAATTGCCTCCTCCCAGAGCCCACATAATGCCTGGAGGGACAGTGTAGCCATTTAGTCTCCTTGGAATAATGAGTTAAAACATTTGAAAAGCAAAGCCAGCAGAATCCCAAGCAATTGCCACTTTCAGAGGGTTTTTAGAAAGATGATTAAAAAGAAATCCTGTTTGGGTTTTGAATACTGATGGTTGTTCATCTGCTTTAATCCATTCATTAAGGTTCCCACATGAACAATTTTAAAGGATCCCGGAGTTTAATTAAAAAAAAAAAAAAAAAGGAAAGGGTTCCCCGACCTTATATCTTCTGATTTGATGAAGGGAAGAGGAAGGAAGAGAAAGGGGGAGGAAAAGGGGAGAGTGGAGGTGGACTGGGAAGTATTGTTCCTAGTTTTCTCTTTTGTCCCTTAGAGATCATGATTTCAGACCTTAAAAGGAAACTTAGACGTCAACTGAACCACAGAAACCACTTGGGATTTTTGGGCTCCCTATTCCATTTTAGAAATTACATGTGGATGGTGAAGACCAATGATGTAAATTCAATTTGCTAAGCTTACACAGTCAATCAGTAACGTAGCAGGGACAAGGACCCGTTTCCACCTTCCGGTTTGGTGCTGTTCACATTTAATCATTCTGTCCCTGTCCCAGTTTTAGGAGCTTCAGCAAGTCCTTTTGCTTCTCAGACCTCACCTGTCTCATCCATAAAATGTAAGTGAAGCCTAAACTAACAAAAGACAGACAGCTGGGAAATATGCCCTCTTGAGGTTCCTTCTAGTTTTCAATCAACTTAGTCCACAAATATTTTTAAAGACCTAACAGCAAGTAATGGGCTATCCAGGCAAAAGTAATTTAAACGAAGGCTTTATTTGCCTCTCATAACAAAAAGTCAAGCAGTAGATCCAGTAGCTGGTATTTGTTCAGTGCCATGGTAGACATGAGTAACTCCGCCTGCCTATTTCATCAGGTTTAGTATTGGCTTCTCCTCTGCGTTATGTCGCCTTATGGTCTAGGAAGGTTGCTGCAGCCCAGATGTCACTTTTCCCCAAACCTTCATTTAATACTTTAAAAATAACAAACGTGTAATGAGGTACTTTGATCTCATTCTTTTGCAGACACCTTATCAAACTGAAGATCATTCCCCGTAGAGATGATGAGAAGTTTTGGGGGGGTTTTTTGTTTGTTTGTTTAAATCATGAATGAGAGTTGAATTTTGTAAAATGTTTTTGCTACATTGAGAGCATATGAATGACATGAATTGTCTCCTTTATTCTGATTTTAAAGTTGAACCAGCCTTACATTTCTTGCAAAAATTGCACTTAGTTAAGCTGACTCTTTGTAGATTTGCCAGATTTGATTTGCTAATATTTTGTTAGAATTTTTTCATCTATGTCTCTAAAAGATATCGATGTATAATTTTATTTCTTTTTATTTTTTGGTGTCAGGATTATTCTGACCTTATATTATGAGTTAGAAAGTGTTCCCTTCTCCATTTCTTTGAAATAGTTTACATAAGATTGGGATTTCTTTCTTTCGTACATGGTTGATAAAATTTACTAGTGAACCTATCTGGACCTGTAATTCAGGGGTGAAGGGAACCTTAAAAACATAGAGCTATTTAGATGTTCCATTTTTTATTATGTCAATTTTGGAATATTATGCTTTACAAAAAATGTTTTCATTTTATCTAAATTATTGAAATTATCAACATAAAGTTGTTCATAATATTTTCTTATTCTTTTAACTTTTATAGGATATGTAATGATATTTCTCTTTTATTCTTGATATTCATTGTGTTTTCTTTCTTTTTTCCTGATCAATCTCACTAGGAATTTATCTATTTTATTAATATTTTCAAAGAAATAACTTGTGGCTTGTTAATTTTGTCTAACTTATTTTTAAAAATTATTTTCCTTTCTTCTACTCACTTAGGGTTTAATTTGCTTTTCTTATTCTAACTTCTTAAGGTGGAAACTTAGATCATTGATTTCCAATATTTTTTTACTAAAATATGCTTTTAAAACTATAAATTTTTTGGTAAGTACTGCTTCATCTACATTCCCTGAATTATTTCATTATCACTCTATTTGAAATGTTTTCTCATGCTCTTAGAACTGTGCCTGGCATAAAGTACTCAAGAAATGGTATCTCCTATTAGCTCAGGTTTTTTTTTTCTCTTGTGAGAATAAGTAGATGGATCACTCTGACAGTTGTATTCCTTTCCTTCTAAGCCTCTGCTGTTTCCACTGCCTGAAGCAATACTCCTTCATATGGGCCCAGACTTCCTCCTTCTTTGAGTTAATTTCTATTCATCTTGCAGGTGTGACCACAAACATCATTTCCTCAGAGATGCCTTCCCTGATGACCCAGACTGAGGTGGTCCTTTCATGTACTGGGTTAAATAATGTACCCCTAAAGTTCACATCCACCCAGAACCTGTGAAACCTGTGAATGTGACCCCATTTGGAAATAGGTCTTTGCAGATGCAATTACATTGTGAAGAAGTCATACTGGATTACAGTGGGCCCTCAATTCAATATGACCCGTGTCCTTATAAGAAGAGGAAAATCTGGACACAGAGACACACAGGAGACCATCATGTGACAACAGAGGCAAAGATTGGAGTGATCCATCTACAAACTAAGAAATGCAAAAGATTGTCAGCAACTACCAGAAATGAAGGAAAGATCCTCCCCTAGGATTTCAAAGAAGATAACTCTGCCAAGACAGTGATTTCAGACTCCTAGCATCCAGACTGTGAAAGAATAAATGTCTGTCATTTTAATCCACCCAGTTTGGGGTATTTTGTTACAGCAAACCTAGGAAACTGATATACCATGTTACATATTTTTATCCTTCTTTATACTTTTTTTCCTAGCTCTTATCAAGTAATTATTACATACGAATTATTAGGAAATGCTGATAGGGCAGTAATACTAACCTGGCGTTTCAGTGGAGGCCTCCTTAAGAGAAACTGCCATAATCTAAACCATTATGTTAAATGGTAAGGACTTTGAGGGACACATTCTTTTGAGGGAGCATGTCAGTGGCCAACTACTTCACTTTCTCAGAGCTAGCCTTAAGTACATGTCACAGAGGTTTCTAATGTGTAAGCTTCCAAACTGGTCAATTTTTTTTTTAAGCAACAGATTGCCTGAGAAGGGTCCTGAGGTAGGAGTCAGAACCATTGGTCCTGCTTTCGTTTTTGCAGGGGACTGGAGCAAGTCACTCAGCCTCTCTGAATTCCAGGTTCAATCACAGTGAAAGGAGGTGGTTTGGACTGGACAGTTCCTGCAATCCCTCGAGCTGGAACATTCTGTGGTTTTCCGATTGCTATGTGGAGCAAGAAGAAAGAGACTGTATTTAGTTCTAAAGCACGAGGCTCCTAGTCATGCTAGCCTTCTTCCATGAAGAGTATCTGAATCCAGGACCAACTTCTGGCAAAGATGGAGGTGTAGGTGGACACACTGTGCCTCCTCGCACAACCAAAATTAAGGACAACAAAGATTTAGAAATAAGAAAACAATCAGAACTTGTAGAAAAATTAAACTGTATGAAAGTCCAACAACCATTCATCCAGATCGATAAGAGGGGCGGAATCGTGGCAGGAAAAAGTGGAGGTTGGAGGACCTGGGCACACAGGCAGCTGCTGGTAGATCCCAGGCGGCAGCTAGTGGACCCCAGGCACGGCGTGGCAATGGGCAGACCCAGTGAGGCCACGCAAGGCAGCTGGCTGACCAGGTAGTGCCACATTCGCACGCAGATAATCCAGGCGAAAACAGGGAGCGAGACAGACCTCTCAACCCAGGGCCTCAGTGCCAGGAAATAAAACCTAAAAACACCGATTGACAACACTTGTGGGGGTTGAGGTGCCAGGAGAGACTCCCAGCTTCATGGGAGAGTTTGTTGGAGAGACCCACAGGGTCCTAGAATGTACACAAGCCCACCCACCGGAAACCAGCACCAGAAGGGCCCAATTTGTTTGGGGGAAGCAGCAGAAGGGACTAGAATCTAAGAGAGAGCAGAGCAAGCACCATTGTTCCCTCTCTGACCCTACCCCCACATACAGCATCACAACTCAGCAACTGGGCTGCCCTGCCCTGGGGAACACCTAAGGCTCCGCCCCTCACATGTAACAGGGGCGACCAGACCCCCACCCCCCAAAAATGGCTCAAACGGGAGAACAGATCAAAGCCTCAGGGCCAATTCATCTAAGCAATCAAGAGATAGCCAACCTATCAGATGCACAGTTCAAAGCACTGGTGATCAGGATGCTCACAGAATTGGTTGATTTTGCTCACAAATTAGATGAACAAATGAAGGCTACAATAAGTGAAATGAAGGAAAACGCACACAGAACCAATAGTGATGGAAGGAAAACTGGGACTCAAATCAATGGAGTGGACCAGAAGGAAGAAAGAAACAAACAAACAGAAAAGAATGAAGAAACAAGAATTCAAAAAAAAACGAGGAGAGGCTTAGGAACCTCCAGGACATCTTTAAATGTCCCAACATCCGAATTATAGGGGTACCAGAAGAGGAAGAGCAACAAGTGGAAAACTTTTTTGAACAAATAATAAAGGAGAACTTCCCCAATCTGGCAAAGGAAATAGACTTCCGGGAAGTACAGGAGGCTCAGAGAGTCCCAAAGAAGTTGGACCCAAGGAGGAACACACCAAGGCACATCATAATTACATTAGCCAAGATTCAAATGAAGGAGAGAATTCTAGAAGCAGCAAGGGATAAGGGGACAGTCACCTACCAAGGAGTTCCCATCAGACTGTCAGCTGATTTCTCAAAAGAGACCTTCCAGGCAAGAAGGGGCTGGAAAGAAGTAGTCCAAGTCATGAAAGTCAAGGACCTACATCCAAGATTGCTCTACCCAGCAAAGCTGTCATTTAGAACGGAAGGGCAGATAAAGCACTTCTCAGATAAGGTCAAATTAAAGGAGTTCATCATCACCAAGCCCTTATTATATGAAATGTTAAAGGGACTTATCTAAGAAAAAGAAGATAAAAAATATGACACTGAAAAGACAGCAAACTCACAGATATTAACGACCACACTTAACACAAAAGGAAACTAAGCAAACAACTAGAAGAGGAACCGAACCACAGAAATGGAGATCATATGGAGGGTTAGCAACAGGGGAGTGGGAGGAGGAGAGAGGGGAAAAGGTACAGAGAATAAGTAGCATAGATGGTAGGTAGAAAATAGACCAGGGGAGGGCAAGAATAGTGTGGGAAATGTAGAAGCTCAAGAACTTATGACACATGGACATGAACTAAAGGTGGGGAATGTGGGTGGGAAGGGGTGTGCAGGGTGGAGGGGAATGATGGGGGAGAAATGGGACAACTGTAATAGCATAATCAATAAGATACATTTAAAAAAAAAAGAGTATCTGAATCCAGGGATGAAACATTTCCACAAGGAAGAGATGACCCAATCTGGTGCTGGCCCAGGAACCATTGTGCTTAAAATGTGTAACTACTAGTGCTGTCCAAGCTTGTTTTACTTGACAAAAGTAGTGGAGTGTCTCTGGTCAGGAAGTGCATTGCAAGTGACAGAAGTATCTCTGGCTCAGTTGGTTGGAGTGTCATCTGTACACCAAAATATTGAAGGTTTGATTCCTCATCAGGGCATATACCTAGGTTTCAAGAGGTGGGTCACATGTAGCAGGCAACTGATTGATCTTTCCTCTCTCTCTCTCTCTCTCTCTCTCTCAAATCAACAACAACTACAATAAAGGTAATGGAATAGACCTTTCCAGGGCTCTCATTTAAAAAAATTTTTTTAAGTGGCTAAGCTGGCTGGTCACTTCCTTTTTCTGGAAAGCAGTTTATTCACCTGCAACAAAAGGGGGAAAAGGATAAAAACCATGATGATTCTCAAGGTCTCTTCCAACTTTGTGACTTCAAGGCAGTTTTTCCTCAAGCTAGAGAGAGAAGTCCTGAGTTAAGTATCAGATCATGGGGTCAATCTCAGGAAGCGGTGCTGTTCACCTTACTCGTTCTCACAACCACTGCCTTTCTTGGGGCCGTCTGCCTTCCCCAGCATAAGCGCTGATGTGGGCGACGTTTGGTTCTTACTAATTATGTGGACTTCAAGAGATTCACTGAACGAGCTTGTCTCTTAGTTTCCCCATCTGTAAAATAGGTATAACTACTGGCAAAGTTGTAAAAATATCAAGAGTTGGGGGAAAAATATCAAGTGTTGAGCAAAAATGCCGAGTTCTTAATAATTTTTTTAAGTACTTTTTTTTCCTTTTTTTTTTTTTTTTTTTTAGATTTTATTTATTTATCTTTAGAGGGGAAGGGAAGGAGAGAGGGAGAGAAACATCAATGTGCGGTTGCCTCTTGTATGTCCCCTGCCGGGAACTGGCCTGGCAACCCAGGCATGTGCCCTGACTGGGAATAGAACCGCGATCCTTCGGTTCGCAGGCCCGCGCTCAATCCACTGAGCTACACCAGCCAGGGCCTAGTTCTTATTAGCTTTTAAGTGATATTTTCCATCATCCTTGGGAACACAAAGTAAAGGTAAACTACTATGTTATAAGCACATTGCGGCTGGCTGACAACCAGACGACTACGATGGGCGGTAACCAAGCCACAGTACTGGCTACTTGCGCGACGTTACTCTCACTTCGGCCATTCACTGCACCAAGCTGCGCCCCTGCGCTTACGCGGAAGTGCATTGGACGTGACACCAGTCTCTCAGCACAGGCCCCTCCCCGCACGCAGGCTCCGCCCCGACGTGCGCGCTCCCCGGGCGGCGGTGACGCCACGCAGGTGAGGCCGGAGGGCGGTGTGGCTGCCGGTGAGGGGCGGTGCCTCTAGAAGCGGGGTCAGCGTTGACGCCCTCTGCTTCTCTCTGTGGTGGCCGTGATGTGCTCCGCTTGCGGCTCTCCGCCCCTGGGAGCCCCAGCCGCCGAATCAAGCGCTGCAGAACAGGTGAGGCGGGCTTCCCCCCCGCGGTCATGGGGAGGGTGGCTGGCCCAGACGGAGACTGTTGGGCCTTGGGGCTCGGCGAGCCCTCTGCCCGCGAGCCTCCCGGCTCCTGTCGCCTGTCTTGCCTGCATCCTTGCCTGCCCAGACCGCGCAGCCACATCCGGGCTCCCGGGCAGTCAGTGCCAGTGACCCTGGGCGGCAGGTGCTCTCCCCCAACCCTTAGAAGCCTGGCGTTCGTGTTGTCGCGCTGGCTCTGGTGACCACTCTGGCTTTTCCCTCTAACACGTAGTGTGGGTGGCTCCGTTCCACACCTGGCCAAGGAGAAGGGAGATTCAGCTCCAAAGACCAGTGAGTGGTTCTCGCCTGGCGCCTTATCATAACATTTAAACGTTTAGCATCGTTTTTGCTTTGCTCTGCTTTTACTAAATTTCATGCTTTCAATTTCTCCTTGGAAAAAATGGGCGATAAAGTCATGATGAGAGCAATGTTTCTCAGACGTGAGTAATGCGTGGACACGTTTTAAAGGAACAGTTCTCTTGTTCTCTAGAATATGTCCCAGAACCAGTTAGGTGAACACCGGTGCAGGGCATTTTCAGAGAACATGTATCATTATTAGGAAAGAAAAGAGATGCTTTACAATTCAGCAACTTCTGTGCTCGAAGATAAACTAGAGGTTATTAAAGAATTCTAAATTAGGAACTCAAATCCCTAGTTTAATTTCCTCTTGCAGTCTTGACTGTCCTGCCATGCATAACGACAATGCCTAATTCTCCAGCCCTGGAGAGACCTAAAAGAATCATATTCTTTGTTATCATATATTTGGTGTTATCTTATATTTGATGTTATCTTGTCTTTGTGTCAGGTTTGTTAATTGTTTGACACATTAGCAGAATTGTAAAATGGAATACTAATTTGTATGAGTAGTTTATTTCTGTGTTTACCTGCATTCTGTGTTTCTGTGTCTGCTGCTCATTGAATTTGTGGTTTACATTCTCCTAGCCCTGGGGGTAATGCATGACCTCAACCCTTGTGATTGCAGTCTAGAAGGAAGACACAGACATGAGAGTTCATCTGAGCATTTATATGTTTATTCTCTACATATTTATTCAGCATGTTTTTTAAAAAACGAACAAAGGTGCAGAGTGTGGGAAAAGATTAGAAAGTATAACAATGTAAACTTTGCAAAGAAAAATACTCTGCGCCTTGAAGAAGGTATAATGTTGAGAACAGGACATATTAGGAGGAAGTGGCATTGGTAAAGGCCTGAAACAAGAAAGAGAACAGCTTGTGGGGCAGAGAAGAGACCTACCTCACTAGACCAGAAAGATGTTATCTGGGGCTGAGGGGAGAACAGGGTGGTGAAATAAGATGGGATCAGTGGTGGATGGAGGTTTCAGATAGCACACAGGAAAGTAGGCGTTGGCCCCACAGGCTCCAGAAAGTTCTTGAGCTGGTCGTATGTGGAAGGTGGTGTTTTACAAGAGTTATTTCGGAAGGGTGATGTTCACGGTGAAGGCAGAAGAAGGGTGACCTGCCCCGGAGGTCTGTCTGGTGATGTCTTCAGTGGTCATGTTAGATGTGTGGCTTCTTTGAGGAAGACTTGATGGGACCTGAGGAATGATACCATAAGTCAGCACACAGATAAGTGGGGATCAAAGTTAAGAACTTGGTGACTCCAGTCAGTGGTGATACCTCTCTTGGACCTGGTGAACTTGGGAAGTGGTGTTAGTTTCTGTCAAAGATTGTGACTGCACACTTAGACTAAATGTGTTTGTGATGACAGCCATCAGTAAGCTCAGGATGTGGAACTGGAATTTGAGGAAAGTCTGAGTTGCAGATTTGAGAATCTGCACAGGTGATTCAGAAAAAGTGTGACTAGAAAAAAGATTTCTTAAAATGGGGACCAGAGTTTTCCAAATGAATAGAGAGAGGAAGATGTTTGGGTAAGACTTGATACTGAAAAATAAATTGTTAAACTTAAAATTAAATATAAAAAAAAATATTGCTCAGCCTTTGGCTGGTGTGGCTCAGTGGATTGAGTGCCACTTTGTGAACCAAAGGGTCACTAGTTCAATTCCCAGTCAGGGCAAATGCCTGGGTTACAGGCCAGGTCCCCAGTAGGGGGCACTTGAGAGGCAACCATGCATTGATATTTCTCTCCCTCTCTTTCTCCCTCTTTTCCCCTCTCTCTAAAAATAAATAAAATCTTTAAAAAAAAAATAAAATCTTTTAAAAAAGGAAAATATGGATCATAAATGCAACTACATGCATTCTTTTTAAAACAATGAATCAAATTGTTTTGATGTATTTTTCCCACAACTGAGTGCCACAGAGTATCCTTCACTTCACCTTGGCCTCTCACTCTCACAAAGACAGTTACTTACAAAAATCTACCAAAGTGTTTGTGGGTGTCTTTGACTTTTCAGGGTCCCCTTGTAACCTTTGATACTCATATCATTCTTTTTTAAAGCACCCATCATGTCATCATACCTTTTCTTACTCAGAGGTTTAGCTCTTCCAGAGTCTTATTTGTCTGTGATTTTGTTTGCATATGATGAGAATTTGCTAATGTGTATCTTATTGAATTATGCATTTCCCACCCCAGGAACCATTTCACTTGGCAGGTGATTTATATTGTTTTCACTGGTTTTCTCAGGACTGTCAATGAGAGAAATAGATGGGTTTTACTCCACTAAGGAATGTTCAGCTAAGGAGGGCTGCACTAGCTGAAATCGTAATGCAGTGAATGGATCTCTCTGATGATTGATCGATCTAACACAATCTAGGCCTTTAAAAAACGTGGCATTTTTACTAAGACTTCGCCTCCCTAAACTTTGGAGCCAAGATTCTTAGCTGCATATACAATGAGAGTTTACATTTTAAGGTCAAAGTACCATATTGCTTACTGTTGGGTAATATTCAGCCATACTTTTTTCCTAGATAAAAGTAATTACTTCAGCAATTTGTAAGCTGTCCTATTTTCTCTCTGTCTTTAAACACAAGTATTGTAACTTACAAAAATATGTTTATCCTTTTTTGTGGAAATCCTCACATATCTCAACAAAAAGTCCTAAGACAAACACCAGATTAAATAAGCTTGCTAAGTTTGCTATGATCATTCTAACAGTGCATCTTCTCTTTTGAAATGCATTCTCTGTTCTCCCCCTTCCAAAGTGGGCCTCTGACCTTCAGAAATCTGTTCCTATTTATCAGCCTTCATCAACTCTTCTCTCAGCTCTTATACTCGGAATAATGTAATATTGCCTTCTCTTATACACTTGATTATTTTCTGGGTATTAGTATGTTCTCTATAACCAGTCTGCAGACTCCTTGAAATCAGAGTCAGGTTTGTTACTCCTCGGTGCTCTTCAGTCACTTCATAGTCCTCATCATTGCATCATTAAACACCTTGCTTCCCCCAAAGACCTTGTCTTTAGGCTGTTAACTAAAGCATTTTTTGTGTGTGTGTTTTTAATTTTAGTTCAACTTTCACAAAAAAAAAATGTTTCAATCAGAATTCCTATGTCATGAGGAGTTTTTAAGTTAGATTTTTCTTTATCTGTCCTGAAGAGGATTTGATGCTGGAAACTAAAGATGTCAGTCAAAGGTAGCTTTTTAAAAATAGTTCTGTTGTTTCTTATGATAAAATTAATACACACCCTTTAAAAAATATAGGCAAGCCTAGGGAAGAGAATAAAGATGATCCATTATCTCACTACTCAGGAATAACTAATCACTGTTAACATTTTGGTTTCTTTCCTTCCACTTTGCCCCTCTTATTGTACAATGTAATTTTTTCACTTAATATATCATGGACATCTTTCCATGTCAATAAATAGAGAGCTGCATGATCACCCTTAATAGTCACATCATATTCTGTTGCATAAATGGCCATGTTTAACTTAACTCATCCCCTGTAATACACACTAGTTTTGAAACAGTGTTTTGCTATTATACACAATACTATGATGAACATCTTTACACATATTTTAGTTTTACCTTGTTATTTTGAAGAATGAATTTCTGGAAGTGTGATAGGTTGACTAGAGGGTAAGTACATTAAAAATTGCCATGTCTGTTACCAATATGCCCCCAGAAGATAGTACCTATTTAGGTCCTCCCCAGTGACCTAGTCCTCCCCCCTCCCTTGTTAGCCAAGTGTCAGCAGTCTTTAATCTCTACCAGCCTGATAGTGATAAAGTCTTATTTTTACTTATATTTCTCTAAATGCTAATGAAGCTATTTTATCAGCCATTTATTTTTCTTATTGCATTAATTTCCAGTTATTCTTGCTCACTTGTTCCAGTGTTTCTCTTACGCATTTTTTTATGAACTTTTTATATGTAAGGGATATCTACCTTTTGTCACATATGTTACAAAGTAATTTTCCCCAGCTTTGTGTATTTGGGAAGGGATTTTATTTTTAAACATTCAGAAGTCTTTAACTCATGCGTAGTTGAGTGCTGTTTACATTTACATTGGTGAAATATTATATTATTTATGTTATTAAATATTTTACACTTTTTGCTTCAGAATTTTTTTTCCTATTTTCCTCCTCTAAAACCTAGGTGCATATTATGGTCCAAAAATACAGTACCTACATTTTCATCTTACATGTTAATGGATATTTTTAATATTTAAATCTTTGAGCCATGGAATTCTAATAAAGATAGAATGTAGTAATCTCACTATATTCAAATGCTAAAAGTAGCTACTTTATAAAAACACATTAAAATTTATTTAAGCTCTTAGATAATTGACATACTTTTCCTTTTTGCGTAAACCTTTAAATCACAAATGTTGTTTGTCCTAAGTTTTGTGTCTGTGATACAATGTGGACACCATTCTAAAACCTGAACTAATTAAAGGGATTTTTTCACCTTTGCCAGGTAGGCTTTACTAATACTCTGTGCGAACATGTGTGTGCGCATGTATGTATTTTCCCCTCTACTGCATTATAAATTTAAGGGCTGGATCCGTGTCTGATTCATCATCATATCTCCCATTCCCAGCCATCTGTGAAGCAAACAATGGCTGTTCACCACTCGTATGATAGGCACTGGTTGCTGGAGAAACAGAAGACTGAGAGGCTATCCCTACCAGTGAGGGGCTTGCCACGTGATGAGAAAGTCAGCCAGCCACAAGTATGACACTACAGCCCATTACTGTGAGGAGCAAGTACTTTCGGGAGATGAGGATTAGGGAAGTCCTCACAGAGGAATTGTGGCTGACATGTGTCATGAGGATTACATAGGAACACCAACAGGTGGACCCAAAGGAGTCATTCTAGAAATACAAAGGAATGCAAGGCATTTCAGTGACTTGCAGCTTGTGTTTAATATGGCTGGAGCATGGGGTACAAATCTGTCTGCCTGTCAGGGGATAAGGCTAGAAAGATAGGAGCTAGATCAGTGCTAATGCAGAAGCTACTGCTCAAAATAAACCCTTCTTAACAGCTTCAGTACAAGGATAAGGTACCAGATTTTGTGTGTTTAGATTTAAACATGCAATTGATAAAGAGCATAGGTGTTTCTTGGATTGGACCATCTTTGTGATTTTTCTTACTTCCTGGAACAGGAGGGTTCTAACTCCAGGAGGACCCCATTGTTTCTGTAATGGTGGAAGATTGACTGCCAGAACACTGCCTGACCTCTGACCCTTCAGCATGGGGAGGTGAGTAATAGTGCCCAATCCCTGCATTGGAAAACCCAGGGTTTTGGTGCTGCTGAAACAGGTTTGGGGCGGGGGGGTGGGGAATCTAAATCCCAAGTGAAAGTTGTCCATAGTTGTGCTACACTTCTATTTTATACCTTTGTTCTTTCAGGGCCCCATGGGACACCTGTCACAGAAAGAAAATCATAAAACCAGGTGGATTCTGCAGGGGTTAATGTAGTGTATCAGAAAGGGCATGTGTGTTGGCATCTGCGAGGGGTTGTATTAAGCACAGGATAATGGTTTCTGAGTCTCAGATGTGTGGGGAAGGGGTCATAAACTCCACGGACTGGCCCAGGAGCCTGCATGAAGACTGGAAACTACAAATGGAAAATTCTTTTACATTAATAGGATACCACCCCCTTCTATAGGTCCATGAAGCACTCTTTAAAGGGAAGTGTGTAGAAATTAACTGTACAATCACAGAATATATCCTAAAGTTAGCAGTTTGGTTTTTTTTAAGCCTAATAAAGTCTCTCTTTCCTGACATCAACTGAGAAGAAAAGTGTTTATTTGCTAAAGTGTCTCAGGAATATTTGAAGAAAAACAGAATATGCATAACTCATTTATTGACTTTGTTATGAGGATGTTGATTAAAAAATACTAATTTTTCATGTAAGCATCAGGGAGAAATTTGCCTTTGAATTCAGTGTTAAGAAAATCTTGTGCCTTCTAAGCTAT
Source organism: Glossophaga mutica (assembly GCA_039655065.1). Classification (NCBI taxonomy): domain Eukaryota; kingdom Metazoa; phylum Chordata; class Mammalia; order Chiroptera; family Phyllostomidae; genus Glossophaga; species Glossophaga mutica. Next base: position 62,465,058 of record CM077311.1, read on the forward strand.
TTATATGTTTTTAATCTAATGGGTAATGTGTTGGTCATGAGGATGCTCAGCCACCTATGAAGGCCTACCCAATTACATACATTCATATGTACTAAATTATCTTTTGGTTTTATCATTCTTAAAGCTGATTTTAATACAGGTTTTTATATATGTATGTTATTGAACTTATTCTTGTAAGCTGTCTCTAATATTTTGGAACAAAGCGGGATACAAATAAAAATCTGCATAATTCTGTCAAGAAAGGAAAAACAACAGAAGGGCTTGATTCTCATTTATCTCATTTTATAATACATTCATATGCTGCTTAACAAGGAGGATATGATGGGAGATATACATTGTTAGGCCATCTCGTCATTGTGAAAACCTCACGGAGTGCACTTACACAAACCTAGATGGTGTAGCTACTACGTATGTAGGTTATAGGTTATATCCTGTTGCTTTTAGGCTGTACGCCTGTACAGCACGTTACTGTCCAAAAGAGCATAAGATTGAACCAGGCACAAGAGAAAACGATGCAATCAAGGGATGCAGTAGACACGAGATATATGAGGCTGCTGTCTTCATAACATGGGAGACTTTTTTATATAAGTAGAAGTAATGATAAAGCCCTGACTGGTGTGGCTCAGTTTGTACTGAGCCTCTTCATACTGCAAAGCAGAAGGTCACTGTTTGACTCCCGGTCCAGACACGTGCCTGGGTTGCAGATTTGGTCCCCCAGTTGGGGCTCATATGAGAGGCAACCAATCAATGTTTCTCTGTCGCATTGGTGTTTCTCTCCCTCTCTTCCCCCTCCCCTCTCTCTCAAAGTAAATAAAAAGAAGTCTTTTAAAAAATGAAGTAATGATAAAAAATACAGTATAGTAAATACATAAACTAACAACATAGTCATATATTATCATCATGTATTACGTGTTATAATTGTATTTGCTTCATTTTATATGACTGGCAGTGCAGTAGGTTTGTTTATGCCACCATCACCACAAACATGTGAGTAATGTTTTGTTGCACCATGAGGTCACTTAAGTGATGGGAATTTTCAGCTTCATTATGATTTTATGGGACCACTGTCATATACCCAGTCCATCGTTGACTGAAACATCATTATGCAGTGCATGACTGTAATGAGTCACATAACAAAAATAGCAATATGGATGATGCTGGGTTATAGATACCTATTGATGGGGACGTAGGGACAGCTCAAACTGAATGTCTTGCTTTTGTATCAGTTGAGGTGAAGTTTGGAGCAGATTGCTTTAAAATCTGTTGTTTGAAATTTCAGGATTGGCATCTCCTGTCTTTTTCCTGCTTCCTGGCATTTTAGCATCTCTCCTGTGGGATGTCCTCGAATTCTGAATACCAATTTACGCCAAATTATTGTTATTAGTATTCTGGCCACTGCTGTTTCACTTCTATACTTTTCTGTTGTCATAATCCGAAATAAGTATGGGCGACTATCCAGAGACAAAAAGTTTCAAAGGTAAGAGAAAAAAACATTTGTTTTCAAGATGGGATGTCATATCTTCATTTCATGGCTTCAAGAGTTTGGATTAGGGGAAATTTAAGAAGGCTGGAGCTGCACAAAACAGATGCTGAGTTGAATATAGCATGTCATGAAAAATTAAACTGTATGAAACTGTTTAATCATTAACCACCAAATCCACATCATAAGAGGATTTAACATAAGCTTCTTCTGTGATATCTTTTAAGCTGATTTTTCAGTTAATGTTGACAGTTTGGAAGTAGTTTTGCTTTTCAGAACTTGTTTGAACTTCTTTAAAGGAATAATGAGTATATCTGATTTAGATTATCTTTATTGCTGTCACTAGTTTTCTTCTGACTCTTTAATTTGGCAGTTAAGAAAATGGTGTACTGGTGCTACTGCACAGTTTAGACATCACTGATTTGGTATTTGTTTATTGCCCTGACTCTGTTAGGTTTAGGATGATATCCTCTGTCTCAAAAGTGTATGTTTGTTTTTGTGAACAAGGTACTTGGCACGAGTTACTGACATCGAAGCTACAGACACCAATAACCCCAACGTGAACTATGGCATCGTGGTAGACTGTGGTAGCAGCGGGTCTCGAGTATTTGTCTATTGTTGGCCCAGGCATAACGGCAATCCTCATGATCTGTTGGATATCAGACAAATGAGGGATAAAAACCGAAAGCCAGTGGTTATGAAAATAAAACCAGGTATGTAAGTGATAACCAGGTTCTGTCCTTTTGGCCTCTGTGGTGTCTTCCACATTTTTCCCTTTCATCCTCATAGTCATCACCCTAATTCAGAGCTCACAGCAACTGAATTGGTCTCCTTGTTTTACTTTTTTCACTTCCTTTTCTCTTTTCTATCCTCCTTGCTTAAGGTGACTAACGCCTTAATAAAATATCAAAAACCATGTCTTTCTTTTGTCTCCTGCAGCATATACCATAGTTCCTTATTCATGGTGTCTATTCACATGTTTGCGAGTTGATGTTAACTATGTAGGGATTTTTTCCCCCCCTATTTGGTAGCCATTGGTCTCTATCCTTAATGACAAGATAATTTCAGATAATTCATGGAAATCTGTATTCTAATACTTTGGCATATGTTCGTCATTTAAAAAATTGCTGCCCTAGTGTATTTCGAATCATCTAGATTATTTAATAAGGATGACCATAGAACTTAGAAGAGCTGATCTCATTGTGTCCAGTTTTTAAAGATACTGCAATTTCTAAGTCAGTGTGTTATAGAAAAATTGGGATGTGCCTTCCCCAATTTAAATCAGTAGTTTTCAACCTTGTGTCTGTATCTACATCATTTCCATGGCAGCACCCTTCTGTAAAGAGCATTAGGAATAGAAAGTGTCAAGAGTACCTTGAAATAGGCGTTTTATGTCTTGATAAGTTGATAATCACTACTTTAAAACAGTGAATCATACACCTTAGAGATTCAGCACTTTAATTTTATCTTGCCAAATGATTTAGAGAGTAAAATATTACATACAACCAATCCAAGGAATTTATCTTTTAAAATATTAGAGAATATTGTTAAAAAATAATTATCATAACTTAATTATCTCCTATTTCAAAAACAAGTGAAGAGGAGCTTCAGTTTTCACATGATGGAATACCTGCCCTCATAAAACAGTTCCTAACTGCATAGCCTGTGGGCCCTCAAGCTCTGCTTATTCTTCGTTGGATATTCAGGCCCCACTTCCTCCTCCACGGAACCCTGGTGTTTGGGCAGCTAGGCACCAGCATAGTACTCAGAAAGTTCAAAAACTCAACTTCATTTTTCAGGATAAAGAGAGGAAACTTAATCTAAGTCTCTTATACAAGTGTTACTTTGATAACAGAGTACACTTTTGTTAACAAAGATCTTTTTTTTTCTCTAAGCCTTAGTGAATGACTTAATTTTTACTTCTCTTTTTTCCACCCCTGGAATTTTTATGTATCCCTAATCTAGAATTATTTTCAGGATTAAAGTAATATTGATGAAATAAGAACTTCACCAGGATTTTAAAATCTAAAACTCACTAAAGCACTTTGCGTTTCATCCAGCTTCACATACCAGGTTCCATCAGTAATTAAACTACTCTCGTGGAGTAGGATGAACACTTCTACACCTTGGAGTTTCCCTTTGAGAACAAAGGAACAGCTACACCAGCATCCTAGGGTAGACACCAGACCCTCCTTAAAATGAGGCTTAACTTCATTCTCTCTGATGCTGTAGGAAGTGCTTTAAGTGGAAATTCAAGAAACTTTTTACAGCTTTTCTCTGTCCTGAAGTATGATCTCTCATGTATAGCATTACAGCAACACTCTAGAAATTTTCTTAATAGATTCCGGATATTTTGGGCTTAATGTCCATTAAAACAGTATTGTATGTGGCTTTTAGCCTGTTTTCTGCTCATTGTTTTGACAAATTACTTAATCTTTCTGGGTCCACAATTTCCTAGTTTGTGAAACAAGGAAGTTTTGGACTTCCACAATTCCCTTCATCGTTAATATTGTAGGCTCAGTGACAAATAGAAATATTCACTCATTACTCATTCAGCAAGTATTTACGGAGCACATACTATTTGCTAGGCCCTGGGTTAGTGCTGAGAATATACATTTGAACAAGATAGTTTGTGCCCTTGAGAAACTTGCAGTTGAATTGAGACCAGCAAGTAAATAGGTGATTTGGACAAGGCAGTGAGTGTTGCAGCTAGAGGTGAGCACAGGAGACAAAGAGAGGTCGTCTTCAGGGTTCCGTTAGGGAGACTTCCCTCCAGAGAGGAAATAGCTCCATGGATGAGGGGAAGTGGGTAGGGAGGCAGGGAAGAAGGTTCTTCCTAGTGGATGCAGGAGCCCTAAAGCCAGAGTGTGGTGTGTTAACAGAAATTCTGTTCAGTATGGTTGAAGCCAAATGGAGTGTGGGAGGAGATAGGATGGGTGAGTATGCAGGGCAGGTCATGCCGTTCTAGAGTTGCGCTTTATCTGGAGGGCATTGAGGAGCCCCAAGGGGATTTTAAGCCAAGAAGAGACACCTTTTGTATAAGGAATGGTCAGGGAATTTCATAACTGGAAAGTAGGATGTGTAGGCTGGTAGAAGGTGGAGGTATTCAAAAGAGATGAGAAGTGGAAAAACATGAGAGGAACCAAAGAGAGGCAATCGATGAAACCCAGAACACATGCTGGAGGGAGGGAGAGGGATTTTATTCAGGATACTGACTTGAGCCACTGGACAGCTAGAGAGAGTGGTCACTGAGATAGGTAGTAGGCAGTAAGAGCAGGTTTCCAGTGGTTGTTGAGTTCAGATCTGCATATGTTGAGTTTTCGGGGGCTGTGAGGACAAGCACATGGCCTTGTCCAGTGGACAGTTACTATATACTGATCTGCAGGTTGGGGAAGAGATCGGGGTGGCTGCTGATAAGATAAATCCAAGATGTATTGATGGTGATGGCAGCCACAGGAATAAGCTTGCCTGAAGAAAGTGGGAGCACATTTCCTAAGGGCAAGGATGAGCTCATGTATAATCAACTCTGAGTGTCTGACACATAATAGGTGCTCAATGAGGTCTGTGACTTTGGTGAGTGAGAATAAGAGAGCATAGCACTGAACAAAGTGTCATCATTTAAGGAAGAGAGACTGAAAGCTGTACCAGATGGGTGGGAAAAAACTAGGAGAGTGTGGCGTATAGCTCGAATTGCTCTCAGATTAGCTACGTTGAAGAAATATAACTTACCAGCTAAAATATATACTTGTTAACAGAGGTGTCCTTTTTTGTAGGCATTTCAGAATTTGCTACCTCTCCAGAGAAGGTCAGTGATTACATTTCTCCACTCTTGAACTTTGCTGCAGAGCATGTGCCACGGACAAAACACAAAGAGACCCCTCTCTACATTCTTTGCACAGCAGGAATGAGAATCCTTCCTGAAAGGTGATCCTCCATCCACACAGGGCAGTCCAGGCTGGTGGTGGTGTGGTTTATTTTTCTCCTTATTTCCCTCTGTTTCCCCCTCCCTTTCCTCCTCTTCCATCATCACCAACAAAAGGAAGACATTAAAATTAAACATTATTTTTTCAAATCTGGAATAGTATCAGAACTATTCCCTTAGGTAGAAGTCACCAAATATCTTTGTTTATGATTGTAAGTAAATAGTAAACTATAAAGTTGTCATTAAAAAAACTGAGTTTCCATTTTATTAGTTTAAGGATTTGTAGTTTTATATCTAGGAATCCCATAATTCACAAAACTCTTGAAAATTTCTTCCTAAACAGTCTTTTCAATGAATTGCTTTGGTTTTAAAAATTTTCATTTTCATATAGGATATGCCAGAGTCAGAGTAGGGTTTTTTCCTCCTTTTAAAACAAAAACTAACCAAAGACACTGAAATTGAGAACAGTCTGACAGTGACCAGAAGGGAGAGGGGAGGGAATTTCAGGGGAAAAGGGGAATGGTTTAGAGCAACAAATGTAAAGGACACATGGACAAAAACTATGGGGGGTGGAAATGGGAGGGAGGTGGGGAGGGCTAGGGCGGTGGGCTGGGGGCGGGAGTAAAAGACAGAAAATTGTACAAGATCAATAAATATAAAAATAAATAAAAATAAATTTATAAAAATAAAACTATATAATATTTTGATATGTAAATTTTTGGTTGTCTTACAGCCAGCAGAAAGCCATCCTGGAAGACCTTCTGACTGATATCCCTGTGCACTTTGATTTTCTGTTTTCTGACTCTCATGCTGAAGTAATTTCAGGGAAACAAGAAGGTTGGTATATTAGTCTTCACCTTAAAATTTGGGAACTGTTGCCTTAAGTCCCCCATTTCCCCCTGTGTATACTTTATTAAATTGCTCCTAATGTTTTAACATTTGGAAAACCATAGCCTTGAAATAGTATAATTTTTAAATGGCAAAATTAGTTTCTTAAATGGCTGGCCTTTATATTATACAAACATTAAGCCATTAAAAATATAATTTAGTTTGTCTTCACCACACTTGGGAAACAAATTTTGGACTCGTTGTGATAGAAAAGTTTTCTGCTCCTTGCCTAAGTTATACAGCTTTGTGGACTTATGATAATTACTGAGGTATTGGAGTCTTGTGTTGACTCTTTCCCTAGGAAGGGGAAATTATTCTTGACTTTGATATACTGAGAAAATACTAATTCTGTTTTCAAAGAAAATTCTTTTGAGAGTTAAATGACAAGTCAATGATACTGTTTGAGGAATAGCTTGCTAGAAATGGAGAGCAAAAAGACATTTGAAAATCACCTAAAATTTTAGCAAAGACCTCCTCTTTAAAGACACTGTAGAGAATACAAACTTGGGTGAAGTTCACATAATGCCAAGTGCACAGTTAATCACCATATGAGGTACAGTTTTAGATACTGAAGGATAAGGAAAAAGTATCATGGGAATTTGAAAGAGGAAGACATTTTTCAAGCAAAGGGCATCATAGAGAAAATGACATTTGAACTGTGCCTAACAAGTAGTTATAAATGTAGCAAGTATATCAGAGCATGGTATAGATGGGGCTCTGAGAGAGGAATAGGAAGCACATTCCAAGCAGAAGAAATTATTTGAGTTAACACAGATGGAAAAGGCTGCACTATGGATGGAGGAACAAAACTGTTTTAGTTTGACTGGATTATCGGCCTTTTGAAAGGTGTTAACAGTAGTAAAAGTTGGACAGGTCTTGGTGTCATTGTCATAGCACTGTCACTCTTTTTTCCTCTCTTGATTTATAATCAGACATTCATAACCAAAACAAAAATAAAAAGGGAAGCACTTATGCACAGCACACCAGGGCACCTGAGAGATCTGTTCATTTGTTGACCCCAAGTGGGTGGACTGAACCTTAGATGAGGCTGTGGAGCCAGGCAAGGGGTGGCAGGGGTGGCAGCAGACTGGCATGACCTTTCTGGCAGAGAAGGTGGAGGATGAACATGGTGAGCGAGGGTCTACCTGGACACGCATGCTGCAGCTGGAGGAACCTATTCCTGTCTCTGAGAAGACATCACAGTGGCTGGGGAAAGGGAAGAATTGGCAAAGAGAACTGAAGGAATGTGTTACCTGCTGTGTGCCACAGGATTCTTGCAAGAGGACCACCTATGGACATCTGGGACAACCCCTACTCAAGGACGCCCTTCTCTGGTCTGTGGACCCAAAGTACCAACACCTCCCCTGACTCTGTGGCCACCCCTTTTTCCCCTTTCCAACAACTTTTTTTATGAGCATGCTCCCAACCTACTCTAGCTCTAATAAGAGAAGCCAAGAACTTGTACAGTAGTAACCTTCTGGAAAATAAAAGTTTGTTTATAAACTTGTTGAATTGTTAGAATCAAAATAAACCAAGCTTTACCTAAATAAAACAGGTATTCACTACTTGAAATGTGGCAGCAGAGGCACTTTTCATCAGACACTATGAAAAATCATGGTAAGATGACATCACAAAGAGAAAACAACAATTTTATAGTACTCAAACCCAAAGACATTGACTATTGTGATCTAACTGATAAAGAATTCAAAAATGTTATGAAGAAATTCACCAAGCTACAAGAAAACTCAGAAAGGCAATGAAATGATCTCAGGAATAAAATTAAAGAACAGAAGGAGTACTTTACCAAAGAGATTGAAATTCTAAAAAAGAACCAAACAAATTCTGGAGTTGAAGAATTCAATAAAAAAGATGAATAAAGTGCTGGAAATAAAGCATATAATATGGAAGAGAGAGTAAGTGAGCTCAAGGATAGATATATAAAAATGTTTCAGATGAAAAGTGAAAGAGAACTAAGATTTTTAAAAAGTGAAGAAATCTTACAAGAACTATAGACTCCATTAGAAGAGCTAACATAAGATTAATGTGTATACTAGAAGAGAGGGAGAAAGCAGCAGACTATATTTAAATAAGTAATAATAGAACTTCCCAAACTTGGGGAAGGAACTGAAGTTACAGGTCTACAAAGCTGGTAGACCACCCTATTATTTCAGGACAAAAAGACCTTCTCCAAGATACATTATATTAAAATTGTCAGAAATCAATGATAAAGAATTTTAAAGGCATCCAGAAGGAAAAAATACAGTAACCTACAAAGGAAACCCCATTAGGCTGTGAGCAGATTTCTCAGCAAAAACTTTAAAGGCCATGAAAGAGTGTATGACATACATGTTGAAAGCACTGAGAGAGCAAAATTGCAGGTTAAGATGACTACATCTGGTAGTTATTCTTCAGATATGAAAGAGAAATGAAGGCTTTTCAAGACAAGCAAAAGCTGAGGGAGTTCACCAGCCACTAGACCTGCCTTATGAGAAGTGTCGAAGTCTTCAAGCAGAAATGAAAAGACAAAAGCAAACAAAACTCTGATTAAGAGTAAGAAAACTAACTCTTTTTTGATAACATATCAAACAACTAGCATAAAAGTTAAAGGAAAGCATTAAAAGTAACTGCAGTTACTCTACTACAATTGGTAACAATCACAGCATGAAAAGACAATTGGTGACATAAAAAATACAAAAGGGGAAGGTAAAAGGATGGATGGAACCTTTATAGGCAGGATAAATCGCTGTCAGCAAAAAAAGGACTATTTTACCTATGAGGTACTTTATGAAAACCTTGTAACCATACAGCAAAAATCTAGAGCAGAGACACAAAACAAAACCAAGAAAGACAAAACAAGTCACTGTGGAAAACCACTAGTTTACAAAGGTGAAAGAAACAGAAGGATAAAGACAGTGGAGAGACAAAATAACTAGAAGGCAAAAGACAAAACTGGCAGCAATAAATCCTTACATTTTAGTAATCACCTAAAATGAAAATGGTGTGGACTCACCAGTTAAGAGACACTGACTAGATAGATTAAAAATAAACAAGACCCAAAATATGCTGCCCGTAGTAGACTCGTTTCACCTCCAAAGACACTCAGGCTCAAAGTGAAAGGATGGACGTTGGTGTTCCCAGCAAACAAACCAAAAGAAGGCAGGTGTAGCCATCCTTAAACAAAATAGACTTCAAGACAAAAAGGGTAAGAAGAGAAAAAGAAGGTCATTTCATAATATAATTATAAATGGGTCAATATATCAAGAAACTATGATAGTCTTGGCTGGTGTAGCTCAGTGGATTGAGGACTGGCCTGCAAACCAAGGGGTTGCCAGTTCCATTTCTAGCTAGGGCACATGCTTGTGTTGCCAGCTGGGTCCCCAGTAGGAGGCGCGTGAGAGGCAAACAATCTATGTTTCTCTCCCTCTTTCTCCCTACCTTCCGCTCTCTCAGATAGATAGGTAGGTAGATAGACAGATAGGTAGATAGGCAGGCTATGACAGAAGTACACATGCTCCAAACACCAAAACATGAGGACTATCCGGAAAAAATCTATTTATTGTTATTATAACAAGAACAGTTTGTGCAACATCAGTGTAACCTGGCAGCCAAGGTGAGTGGACTAGAATGTTCATGTGTGAACAATGACAGCTTCACTCTACTTGTCAGTGGGAGCAGTGGACGCCATTGAGGAAGTCTGTGTACTGTGTTGCCCTCACATTCAAAATGAGTGAGTAGAACAACAAATCAGATTTCTCATTAAAAATATGAGAAAACAGGTGCTCACGAGGATGTGTTGTATAATATAAGTGTTTCCTTTTCATTAGTGGGAATGTAAATTTGTCTAATCACTATGGAAACAATATGGAGGCTCTTCAAAGAATTAACAATGGGTCTACCATATGATCTAGCAATTCTGCTTCTAGGTACTTCATTCCCAGAGAAAATGAAAATAGGACTTTGACACAGTATATGCACTCTTATGTTTATCACGGCATTATTCACAATAGCCAAGATATGGAAATAACCCAAATGCCCATCAACAATCAATGGATTCCAAAGATGCGGTGCATATGCACAGTGAAATATTACTCTGCTGTGAAAAGAAGGATATCCTGCCATTTGCAACAATGCAGATGGACCTTGAGGACATTATACTAAGCTAGATAACTCAGACAAATATGTATAATATCACTTATTTTGGGGATCTCAAAAAAAACCACTCTGTAAAAACCAAAGTATCCCTGGCTGGCGTGGCTCAGTGGATTGAGTGCAGGCCTGCATGCGAACCTAAGGGTTGCCAGTTTGATTCCCAGTCAGGGCACATGCCTGGGTTACAGGCCAGGTCCCCAGTAGGGGGTGAAAGAGAGGCAACCACACATTGATGTTTCTCTTTCTCCCCCACACTCTAAAAAATAAATAAAATCCTAAAAAAAAAAGGTGAAGTGGTGGTTACTAGAGGATGGGGGTCAGGGATAAGATTGATGGTATTTAAGGGTACAAACTTGGAATGAGTGATAAATAAACCATAGAGATCGAATGCATAGTGCGGTGACCCCTGAACATCGTGAGTTTGAACTGCTCAGGACCACTTAATAGTGATTTAAATTCAGCTGTATAATGAATATCAACAATAATATTATACATTAAGTATATAATATAAATATCACTATAAGGGCAATTATAATACACTATACACATGTATCAAAGTAACACGTACACCATACCTACAGGAGGTTACGTGTCAAATTTATTCAGTAAAGCCCTGGCTGGTGTAGCTCAGTGGATTGAGTGCGGGCCTGCGAACCAGAGGATCGCGGTTCGATTCCCAATCAGGGCACATGCCTGGGTTGCGGGCCAGTTCCCGGCAGGGGACACACGAGAGGCAACAGTACATTGATATTTCTCTCCCTCTCCTTCTCTCCTACCCTTCCCCTCTAAAAGATAAATAAATAATAAATTTTAAAAAATCTTAAAAAAAAAAAACCCTTAAAAAAAATTTATTCAGTAAAAATGGACAGGTCTTCAATTGTCTGGGAAATTTGGACTTCGTTCTGTGGATCAGTTGGTTCAGTGGCAGAAAATCGAGTGGGTTGAGTGCAAGAGTAGGGGCTGAAAGATTAATTAGATCTCTGCATAGCTTAAATCAGGATAGTAATGTAAATGGGTAAAGATTGGATATACGAAATGTAAAAAGAGAATCAGATGTGGCAAATGAGTGAAAATGAGGGATAGTGGAAAGGGAAGAGTCCAAGTTAACTTGTTTTTGAAATCTTACAATTGATAGGCTTAACTTCATAAAAAGTAAAAACTCCAGTGTTTGAAAACAATCTATAAGCTTCTAAGGAAAAGTAGCCTGCCCTGGCTGGTGCGGGTCAGTGGACTGAGCGCTGGCCTGCGGACTGGAAGGATTTATAGTTCAGTTCCCAGTCAGGACACACCCAGTTGGTGGCATGGTAGAAGCAACCGATCAGTGTTTCTTTCCCTCTCTTTCTACCCCCAACCTAAATAAATAAATAAATGAATAAATGAATAAATAAAAACTAGCCCTATGTAAATGATATAAAACTATAAATTGTACAGTTGAGAGTTCTTGGAAAGCCACTGGGAAAAGGTATCGGTAAAAATGTGTTTTTTCAGATGATGTTTTCACAGGTTGTTAGGGAATAAAATAAATGAGATGTTTGCACAGACAGCATTGGTCAGAGTTATACACAATATTTTAAAATTCTGTTCTTGTCTTTACCCTGTGTAATGTCTATAGGTGTTTATGCTTGGATTGGCATTAATTTTGTCCTCGGGCGATTTGAGCATATTGAAGATGGTAAGTACCGTGTTTCCAGCTAATGCATCTAACTGGAAGTTACGGCCTTTTCTGTAGGTTCTAAGGTCTGGAAAAGGAGCTAAGTGTTGTGGCACCGCTAAACATGTAAGATAGAGTGAAAGAAGCTGTGTCTCACGCAGCTTGGTTGTAGTTGGGAAGAGGAGGCTGGGTTTGCCCAGAAGTGCTTGAAACGCACCATGGAAATAAGATGACACCTCCAAAGATCCTAGTTCTCTGGATTTGTTCCGCCCCCACAGATGTGTCTCATTCTCTACAGATGATGAAGCAGTGGTGGAAGTGAACATTCCTGGTAGTGAAAGCAGTGAAGCCATTCTCCGCAAAAGAACGGCTGGTATTCTCGACATGGGAGGCGTGTCAACTCAGATAGCATACGAAGTCCCCAAAACTGTAAGCTTTGCCTCCTCACAGCAGGTATTATCTGTACAAGTTTCCTTCTTTTTGATTTGGTTTCATTTAACATGTTTCCGTCCATTTCTGTTTTGTTTTCTGAGTCTGAACACATCTTTACTGTGCTTGCTGAGGTACCACCTTCTCAACCAGGAGAAAGCAGACAGGAGGAAGCCAAGGCAAAGCTCCCCTAAGCTGTTTGTGTGTTCATTGAACTCAGCTGGTTTGTTTTCTGAACTCACGTGGCGTTTTTCTTTGGTATACATGTCAGTCACATACTTGAGTTTTGTTTACATTTTCTCTTCAATTACTCTTTTCTCAACAGGGATTGTAAAACTTAAATAGAATAGCATCAGATTTCTTAAGTTACAATTGGGGAAAATACGTTTTTATTTTTTTATGCTCAGATAGTTGTTGACTTTTCTGGAAAGGACTGCTTCCATGTTTCTGAACTCTGGTTCACTCTGTCTTTCTCCATCCCCTTGTGCTCCATCAGTGTAGTTTCCCAGTCAGCTGTGGCCTGTGTGGAGAGCAGCAGAAGGGTTTCCAGAGGCGCTCCTGAATTCCCACGTGCCTCCATCACTCTCTGTCCATTCTGCTGTGCACTAATGCCAAAGCCTGGTTTCCTACACTTTTCCCAAGCGTAGAGTGGTAGTTAAGAAAGACTGGCTCATCATCAGCTTGTCCTCACTAGTTGTGTGGCCTTAGGCAAAGTCACTTAACTTCTTTGATCTGGTTTTCATCTATAAATGTGACTGCAAGTGCTTCTAACATAGAGTTACTATAATGTTTTATAAGATAGCGCATACAGTATATTTAATGCATTGCTAGGCACCTAGTGTTCAGCCAATAAATGATGCATTAAACTCCTTAGAAAAATCCGTTGTAAATTCAAGTATTGCAATCTGTGTTTCCTACTTCCCCTCCAGACATGCCTCCAGAAACTATTACACTCTGTAAAAAGTCGTGCTATTTCCTTCAAAATAAAGTAAAAATATATATAAAGCAAGCTTGGGAAAGAATACTGAAAAGTCAGGATTAAAATTTTCCCATGAATGCATCATTAAAGAAAGCATTGTTAACATTTTGATGTTTTTTTCATTCTTTTTTCCCTATTCATAGTTTTTGTAAAATGTGGTTTTTATAATATTACTGTTTATGCAGTTTCATGTCCTGTATTTAACAGTGCATACATGTGTTCCTCCATCAACTTGATTAGGATAAATTACTAAATCCTCCTAGGAGTTATGACATCCAGCTTTTTCTGTCCCAGAATTACAAAAGACATCTTTGTATATAGAGACTTTTCAATGTTTAGGATTATTTCCGAAGCATAGGATTCCATAAACAGATTATTAGGTTAGCAGATGTGAACTATATTGCCGACTTCCTTTATCAATAAATTGTAATGATATCACAGATGGGCAGTGCATTTGAAATTTCCTAAGTCAGAAATGTCATTATATTGATTTGGGAGGGATGCCTAGAAGGAAATACAGAAGCAGAAATTTTTGCTCCATTTAGATGAGAGTCTTTTGACATTTTTCTTTTTAAAGAAGGTAGTTGTTTTTGTATTGTTTAAAATACTAATTTTGTTATCCTTACGTCATCAGGAAGAAGTGGCTAAGAACTTGCTGGCTGAATTTAACCTTGGATGCGATGTTCATCAGACTGAGCACGTGTACCGAGTCTATGTGGCCACATTTCTTGGGTTTGGTGGCAATGCTGCCCGCCAGAGATATGAAGACAAGATATTTGCCAACATGGTTCAAAAGAACAGGTAAAGCCCCTTTCCTTGCTCAGCAGTCAAATTCAAATCCACGTCTCACCTCCTAAAAACCTACCCAGGCAAAGCAGGAAGACCTCAATCAGCAGAAGCCTGTCAGCACTGTTAGCTTTTTATTCTCCTGCCTGTGGAGCTGGGAGAGGACATGCAAGGACAGCGGGGTCCTGCCCTCGGCCCCGCACCCCGCTAGACTCCCACAGAGGCTCGCCGACCCTCCGACCCACACCTCTCTAATGGGTTGGAAACTTCCCTCTCAGGACGTTAGGTGGCTCAGAGCCCTGGGTGATGCGTGTTGTTTTCACTAACGTGTTTGTTTGCCTGTTTTTTGCTCTGGACCACGGTGTTTTAAGGCTGAGTCCATCATTTCTCTGACATGCACTGCACCACTCAATTTAATGTTGTTTTGGCTTGAAGAATACCAAGAACTTACAGGCATTTGTGAAGAATTTGGTATCAAATCCATCTAGATTTTTACTTTTTTCTAAATTCTTGTTTTTCTCTTTAATATTTTTTGACTAACTTAAATAAAAATGCCACTTAGTCCCTTTATATTCCCCTCCCCTCAGCATTCACCACACTGTTTTCCATGTCCATGAGTCCTTTTTCCTTTTTGCTCAATCCCTCCACCCCTTCACCTCCCCCCTCCACTAGCTGTCACCTGCTTTCCATCTATGAGTCTATCCCCATTTTCTTTGTTTGTTCATTAGATTCCACATGTGAGTGAAATCATTTGTCTTTCTTTGATGGGCTTCTTTCACTTAGCATAATGTTCTCTAGGTCCATCCATGGTGTTGCGAAGGGCAAAATTTTCTTCTTTCTTCCAGCCGAGTACTATTCCACTGTGTAAATGTCCCATAGTTGTTTTATCCACTCATCTGCTGATGGACACTTGGGCTCTAAATTCTTTTTAAATCTTGCTAATATCAATTTGACAGCAGTTTTCTGGCAACTCGCCTTTATCATATTTTTCTAAGACATCTAAACTAGTTTTCACAGGACACATTTTCACTTGTTACTTCTTTTTAGTCACATTTCTTCTTCATATAATAAAAATCACAAGCGCTAGTGGCAAAAGTGGGGCTGGAACCACACAGTTAGTGGGCACTTAGCAGCAGTGAACTAAGACAGAGAGCAGCTCACTGACCACGAGTGCTCAGTGGTGGGGACACCAGGCTGTATACAAGAAACAGAAGGCATGAGGTCACCTCACCAGGTAGTTGTTTCCCTGGTTCTGTTAAGGTGTCTGCTGTATGAAAGTGTGTATCACGAATCTCCAGGTGGGGCTCAAGTGTGTCCTTTCCTAACTTAATTATACTGGAACCCTCTGTTCCCACAGAACACTGGGCAAGGTATATATGGTCCACAGAACACACTTTGGGAGGCATTGACTTCAGAACACAGTTTTCTGTTGGTCTCATGATCAAGTTTCTCTTTGTGCCATAGGCTCCTGGGGAAGCAAACTGGTCTAGCTCCAGAGACTCCGTACCTGGACCCCTGCCTACCCCTAGACATTAAAGATGAAATCCAGCAAAATGGACAGACCATGTACCTGCGGGGAACAGGAGACTTTGACCTGTGTCGACAGACTCTCCAGCCTTTCATGAACAAAACAAATGAGACGCAGACTTCCCTCAACGGGGTCTACCAGCCCCCAATTCACTTCCAGAACAGCGAGTTCTACGGCTTTTCTGAATTCTACTACTGCACTGAGGATGTGCTGCGGATGGGAGGAGACTACAATGCTGCTGCATTTACTAAGGCTGCAAAGGTAACCTTCAGAGAGACCACCATCTGTGCGCTTCGGGAGACTGGGTGGACAGTGGCAGGCCTTGTCCTCCCTTCACCACTGGAGGTCCAGGTCAGACAAGGGAGAGGAGGAGGACAGAAGGTTCTCATGCCACACGTTGGGGATCCTGTTCCCTCGGGCGGGCGAGGGGAATGGTCAGGCAGGAACCCAAACTTCTCTGTGAGCTGACTTCTGCCCCGCACCCCTAGAACTGCCCTGGTCACCAGCAGCTCCCAGGTTGTACTGCTGCATAGTACTGGGAGCATTACCTGACTGGGAGCATCACCACAGCCTTCCAGGACTTCTGTCTCAAGTTCTCCCTGTCTTTCTGAGTCTCTCAGGCTCTCTTAAAGGTTCCCCGCTCACACCCCTTAATCCTTGGTGATCCCAGACTCCCACTCTTGGCCTTCTGCCTTTCAAGTTCTTGGGTGATCTCATCCATGCTTGTTACTTGCTGCTGTCTCTCAAGGAGAGGCTGCAGTCCCGACCCCACGCAGTGCCCGCTCGCCGTCCCAACACCACATACACCCACCGTTTCCTCCCTGCTCTGTTCCGTCTTACTCTCAGTTAACGGCGTCACTGAACATCCAGTCCCCTGTCACGTGTTCATCCCTTGCTGGACACCCCTGTATAATCAGTCACGTTACTTGATGTCATAGATATTTCTTAGACCCCTTCCTACTTTCCGTCCTAGTGTCATCATCCTAGTCCAGGCCTCTGTTGATCACCGGCACTATCGCAAGAGCCTCTCAGTTGGTCGTCTTGCGTCTGGTCTTCCTCCATCATTCGTCTTCCAGCTGCTCCCAGGCTCTTGTGTCACAACACAAGTGTAGTCAGTCACCTGCCCTCCTGCTTAAAAGCTTCAGCGGCTTCCTTTTCCTTCCAGGGCACATTTCAAATCCCCCCTAGAGCATCATCTTCCCACCTGGCTCTTTATACTGTAATTGCCTCAAACGACCCCTTGTTTCCCTCACTCCTGTGCTACTTCCACCTCGTCTTTGTTCCCGGTGGACCCTGGCCCGGAATGCCTGTCCCCTCCCTCTCCCTTCAGCCGGAGTGCTGTTCCTGTTCCCTGTTGAAAGTTTCTCAGCTTCTCTGATCCTCCATTTCTTCATCCTTTAAATAGAGATTAGAATAGCAGCCGTGTAAGTATTGCGACACCTCTTTGTCTTCGCTCAGAGACAGAGTCTTCTGTAATCATCTTTGTGTCCCAGAACCTCTCACTGTGCAACCATACACGGTGCTGCTTGGTCGGAGCTGGCTCAGTCCCAACTCATTTTTCCAAATGCCTGTGCCTGTCGCATGCAGTCACGGAAGGAGACACTGAGCCATTTTCAAGAGGTTGGTGTGGGTGGTGAAATTCTCTTTAACCACCTTGGCAGAATTTTAAGACAAAGAACAGCATTTTTGCCCTGACCAGTGTGGCTCAGTGGGTTGGGTGTCGTTCCACCAAGCGAAACGTCACTGGTTCAATTCCCAGTCGGGGGCACGTTCCTGGGTTGTGGGGTTGGTCTGTGGTTCAGGGCGGGCACAGGGTGCAGAAGAGAGATAACTGATGGATGTTTCTTTCTGACATCTGTGTTTCCCTCCTCTTTCTCCCTCCTTTCCCATCTCTCTAAAAATGACATAAAATCTTTAAAAAAATAAGAACAGCACTCACTAATCAGTAATATTCCCTGAGTGGTCATGTGTCTTGTCTTCTTGGCACACACATAGAAGTTACACTTCTGTTCAAATTGGAAGGATATGTTTATTATGAATATGAATTTGGTAAGCCCTTTTTTAGGGAAAAATCATTTACCAATGGTTTATTTTGGGTAAAATTTCTTTCAGGATTATTGTGCAACAAAGTGGTCGATCTTGCGGGAGCGCTTTGACCGAGGACTGTATGCCTCTCACGCAGACCTCCACAGGCTGAAGTAAGTCGTGGGCGGGCAGGCCCGGGTAGGTTGGGGAGACTAGGCATTCGGTACCGGCCCTGGCTCGCCACGCCCCAGCCCAGCCTGCCTGCCTGTCCTCGTCAGTCACTGCTACTCCTCGTCTGTCCTGGCCTCCTTTCCAACAAGAGAGCAAACAGTTGAGCCCAAACATACTGCTCCACACACAGTTTTGCTGTTTTTTCCACCTGGAATTCCCTTAGTCATCCATTGCCATTGAAATCCTGCCTGGACATCAGAGTCAGGGCAGGGACTGTCTTTTTTGTCCTCTTCTGCACTTGCAGCCAGAGCCCTTCCTTCTCCCTAAGCCTCCCGAGCCCTCAGGTTTCTGCTGGTGTTTGTCATTTCTGCTTTTTTTCTAGATATCTGTTGCTTTTCAAAATTCCTTCCATTATAAGTTATTTAAGTGCATTGACCATTATTTGTTATTGTATCTTAATATGTGCTTAGCCCAATGCTTTGCCAAAAGTAAGTCTCTGATAAATATTTAGAATCGTAGAATAATAGAGCTGAGAAGGACCCTTCTCTTTTCTCATTTTATAATAAACTGAGGTCCCTAGAAGTTGGAGCTTGTTCAGTATTTATGGAATAAGTGGAAGATGGAATGGCAGAGGCAACATCTGTCATGGCATTGCATTCAATTACACTGAGACCGAGTCTCATGAGCTGACTGATTTGGACAGGCAGACTGTTCCATGTTGTGGGACAAGGGACGTAAGCCAAGTAAATCAATGTGGGACGCATGCGATGGGTTGGGCTGCTCAGGGCTCCGGCTTCGGGAAGCCTGCGCACCCACACTGGGCCCATCTCTGTGCAGTTTATCTTGACCAGTGACCCAGTGCCACCTCTGTCTGTGCTCGGTGCCTGCAGGTATCAGTGCTTCAAATCCGCCTGGATGTTTGAGGTGTTTCACAGCGGCTTTTCGTTTCCTGTTACCTACAAAAATTTAAAGACCGCCTTGCAAGTTTATGACAAGGAGGTTCAGTGGACCCTTGGAGCAATCCTTTACAGGACCCGCTTTTTACCCTTAAGGTATGGATGTGAATTTGGTAACAAGAATCCAACACAAGATACTTTTCTTCAGTTACGATGCACCATGGCAACTGCGGCCTGCGGGTGTCTGGCTCACTCCGGGTAACGCCGGCCACAGCAAAGGGCGGAGCTGCACTGTGACTGTGCCGTCCCCCTCCCCGTCCTGGCAGTGCTGCACCAGGGCTCGAGTATTCTCGAGTGCCAGTCCTCCCAACCCTGGATAGAGTGTTGACTCCTGGGTTCTTCGCCTTTGTGGCTTTGCAGCCCTTCTCAACCTACTGTCTTTAATGCTAATACATAGGTCACCCAGGAAACCATTGTAGTGACATATGTTTATGAAAGTACTATAGAAAAGACATTTGTAGCGTAGTAATCTATATTTTTTATTAACACATAAAATAACAAGGTTTGGCAGCAGGAGTAGTACCTTCTGTAATTTCAGTATGGTGACGTGTGTCGGTATTTTAAGACATCTGCAGAGCACCACAGTGTGATATAAAAGGTCTGTGAGTGTCACCAGGAGCAAAGTCCCAGGTCCTGCCGATACTACAGTGGTTTGTTGGCTACAGCCATGTTCCGTGGAGACCCTGCATTAATCAGAGACTAACTCAGTTTCACAGACCCGCTGTCAGTTGACCCCCACAGAGGGACCCTGCTTCACTGATAAATGAGGTCTTAGCTTTTTGGGTTTCTTCCTCATTTAACTGAGCTTCTCCAAGCAATACATGGAACTGGTTCACTGTGAAAATTGCGAATAGTGGGTGGTACTGATCAGAAACATGGTTTGTCCCACATTGGCTTATGAGGACCTAGCAAAACCCTCACGGTTCTACATTTCTCTGATTTCTGTTATAACCAAGTTACGCTGGTGGTGACTGCTACAGACCAGTGAGTGTGCTTTCACATGGGGCCTGGCGAGTGCTCACAGCTGTCTTCTGTTAGGCCAGATTTAGAGGTCAGGAAACTGAGTCTTGAGACAGGGTTAGTTTCTCCGCAGAGCTGCGTCCTGACCCATGTCCTGCGCACTGTGTGTCACACTCCTTGCCCGATCAGTTCTCGGTTACCTCTCATCTGGCTTGTTTTTGTTCCCTTGTGGGCAGAGATATCCAGCAGGAGACCTTCCGGGCCAGTCACGCGCACTGGCGGGGTTTCTCCTTTGTCTACAATCACTACCTGTTCTTCGGCTGCTTCCTGGTGGTCCTGCTTGCCATCCTCCTCTACCTGCTGCGGCTCCGGCGCATTCACAGGCGGATGCTTCGCAGCGGGTCAGCCGCTGCACTCTGGCTGGAGGAGGGCCTTCCGGCCCAGAAGATCGGGGGCACCTTGTGAACCGGACACAACGGGGAGAGCCCAGGAAGACTGGGTGGGCTCTAAAGGAAAAGCCATTTTTGCCTCAGGGTTTCTTCTTATTTTTGTTTGGTTTTATTTTTCCTTTCCCTTTTTGTTCCTCAAAACAAATTCCGTTGTTAGTGAACTCTGCTGTCCTGGAAGAATTGCATTTAGCTCTGTTTTGTACATAGCTTTAAATTGAGGGTTAGGGAAAAGGGAAAATCCCTTCATTTTTGCTGCATAGGATATTTGCCAAAAATTACAGAGGTTTTTGGTTTTTCTTTTAAGGTGTGTTTAGTTTTAAACAGATGCACTTTGATATTGGAGGGAAGTGGCAAAGGTGTTTTCTGCCAGTGGAGCTAGGACTGAAGGGTGATACTTTTAAAGAACCAAAAAAACCTACTGAATGAAATTAAAATGTCTTTTTTCCCTCTATCTTGAAAACTAAAGAAGATATTTAGTTTTTATTTATTGTTTAGGTCTGTCACTATATGTTTTCTTTGCAGATTTAAAAAAATCAAAATCTTTCATATCCAAAATAGAGAAAACTGGTTACTAAGAGGTAACTGTTTTTCAAATTGATAGTGAAGAGACCTGGAAAATGTGAAATAATGACTAGAGTGCTGTGTGTGTGTGTAAAAATGCTAATGAAAGCAAATGAGGGATACGGTGTTCTTTTAAAAACACACTTCAGAATTTTCTTTTTCATTTTATGTTACTTGGAAAAATCCATTACCATGATCTTACCCTTTGATCACAGGTAATCAGTTTCTTCATTTTATCTTTCAGTGGCCTCAGAACACTCTGTTTTTGAATGAGCCAAAAAATTTGTAAACTTTCACTGGTTTCAAAATTCCTAGAACTTGAGCTGATGCCAGCTGACAGGCACATCCATGTTTCTTAATAACGCGTCTCTGCTTGTTTAATGGTGCTCCAGTTTCTTCCAGCTTAAGGTTGGTATCCTGCTCCCCCAGTTAAAAATCGTCTCAGCAGTCTGTTCGGAAGAGCCCCCCCGCCGTGGCTCAGTACGTTCTCTTCACCACTGTTGTGGTCGAGGCCGTGTGGGCATGGCCGCTGTGACCCACGCCAAGAGAAGGGTCTGAGTTTAACACCAAAAAGAAGCCCACATTTTGAAGAAAACAAGTTTGACATTTTAAATAAAAAATTTAAAAAGACCAATGGATTGGCATACGTGAGGTCAGTTGTTTTTCACCAATTCGTTTAGTCTGGAACCACTGGGAATTCGTACCTTTTTAAAGTTCTTTCTGTGCACAAGCACGTGCGCTGTTTAACTTCAGGAGAGTTACAGCCATCTAGTTGGTAGCAGATGCGCATTTTGAGAACCATCAGTTGCTTTTTTAAAATGTTGATTAGAGAAAGAATTTAGATTCTGAAGTGCTTATGTAACCAAGGGGGGGAGGGAGTGGGGCTTTTATCTTGTTTATTAATTACTTTAAACCATGGCATACTGTATGTTGATGATTTCAAAGATTACAAAAATTTTTAAAGATTTTACTTATTTCTAGAGAGAGGGGGAAAGAGGGAGAGAAACATCGATTGGTTGCCTCTCATATGCTCCCTAACCGGGAATTGAATTGGCAACCTTTCGATTTGTGAGATGACTCCCAACTCACTGGACAGGGCTAAAAGATTATAAAGTTATAAAAGAAGTGGAAGTTCTGTTATTCTGCTCCTTGAAGCAAATATTCTAACAGTGAAGAAATTATTGGTAGAATATTTGCCTCTCACATATCCGGAAGATAGGAAGAGCTGTATGGTGTTACAGGAGCTAAAGTGGCGAGTCTTGTTTCAGAGAGGATGGAGAAAAACATCCCTGTGAAAGAGCCAGTTTCTGAAATGCCGGTCTCCAGATAGTAAATCCTTGGTCCCTGGTAAACACTGTTCTCATCAAGACCCAGCCACAAATGAGCTGTGTCACACGTACCTGGACATAGCATGAGGGTGTATGCTTCTCGAAATCTTCGAGGGGTTTGCTCTGTAGGGTGGCGTTAGTGGTGAAGAGGAAGTAAGTTTCCATTTTAGCTTTTTAGAATAGGAAGGTCCTGAACGGTAGAATGAAAGTTTCAAATGCCTTGAGTATGCGATTTTGCCTTTAAAATCAAGGCAAGGATAAGCCAGCATGGGCACAGCTTTAAACAGGCCTTAATTAAGACTTCCTACCACAAACAGCTACTTGTCGAATGAAGAAGGCCAGTTGGGTCCAGCTCTGTACTGTTTGGGAGACAAACCAGGGAAGTTCTGCTGTATGCCCTGCCTAGGGATCCTCTGCAAGGACCCGCCCACTCTCCAGAGGACATCCCAGATCAGAGTCCCCAGGCCCGAACAGCCTTTGTTTTTTTTTTTGTTTGTTTGTTTTTAAATATATTTTATTGATTATGCTATTACAGTTGTCCCATTTCTCCCCCATCATTCCCCCCACCCTGCACACCCTCTCCCACCCACATTCACCCCTTTAGTTCATGTCCATGTGTCATAAGTTCTTTAGCTTCTACATTTCCCATACTATTCTTGCCCTCCCCCTGTCTATTTTCTACCCACTATTTGATCTCGCTCATTTTCATGCCCATGTTCCTCCACCAAGAACTCCCTGCAGCAGGGAGTTTGACAGACTTGCCCACAGGGAAAATCTGGAAGACCCTTGAGCTAAGAATGGTGTTTTGATTTCTAAAGGGTAGAGACAAAAAGAGGGAAGAATATATAGCAGACACTGGAGTGTAGAGCCTGAATTACTTACTGAGTGTCCCTTCACAGAAGACGTTTGCTGACCCCTGTGTGAACAGTGCCACTCAAGAAAAGGACACACAGCAGCAGCATCTTAATTCAGGAAGGAAGTTAACTGCTCAGGGGCACAAAGAAGAGGGCAAGAGAAGTGAATAAACTTCCCTTTTAAAACATTTGTTTATACACCAGAATTTCACTTCTTCTAGATTATTTTCAAGATCATTTTTCTAATAAACCAGGAAAGCGCCCCCACCCGCCCCCATGTATAAAATGCTATTCAGGAGGGCTCACTGTGTCGTGTTGGAACATCTGCAGTCACGAGGTCTCACCTTGTTTTTCATCACAGTATGCCACAGGAGATGAGAAACCAGGCCAGGGTAGGCTGATGTGAGAGGTGAGCCAGGGAGGAGCTCCATTCGGGAGAACTCATGTCCACCAAGCGCTGGCCAAGAGGGCTGTAAACTGAATAGTTAGCGAAAAAAACCGGGGACGTGCTGAAAGCCGTGGAGGAGAACGTCAGTGCTGGCCCTCTGCTCCGACGCCACGTGCGCCCCTGTTCAGGCCTCCGGAGGGTGCGCCTGAGCCTACACAGGCCACCTAGGGAAATCAGGGTAGAAGTACAAACACTTTTTTGCACCAGTGGTTTTTGCACATTTTCACCCTATGCTGCTGGCTTTGGGCAGCACCCCAGCCTAGGGTCAACTGAAGAGGCTGCTGTGGCTCAGCCTGGCCACCCTGGAGGCAGAGATAAGTGTTCACCACCCGTGTCCCCACCTGTACAGTGCACTCGGGTTGGCAAGCTCTAGATTAACAGATACTTAAGTTCTAAACTCAGGCCTACATAGAATAGTTTTCCTTATGAGAAGCATGTGTATCACTTGGCAAGAAACACAAAAAGGCAAGTGTGTTTTCCAAGCTTTAAACAAAAATCAGCTTTAGGATTTTGTGTGGTAATGTGCAATGCAGCAAAACTACCTACAGGTAAATTATTTCGTTATTTCTATGTCAGTGATTTTTTATGATACTGAATTTTCCCTTTCAATAATAAATGATGTGACCAACCAAGGAGAATTGTTTGGGTAATAAGATTATGTTTTACAGTTAGAAATTACAAAAACGAAGGGAGCTTAAATGTGCTTTATTTAAATGATGTTTTCCATTCAAGGGAAGAATAATTCCCTTTGTGGGGCTGCGGTGTCCTATCACTCTCCATTTGGGGAACCTCACCTGGTTACCCTTGCACATCAGTGGATGTTGAAAATCAAGATGAAAGTTCATCAATGTGAGCTTGCATTCTGTGATTTAAACAGATTTTTCTCTGATGTTCGAATCTTGTTACCTGTGACAGTGCTATGTCAATTCTAAGTTCATTAAAGTAAATTGTCTGGGTCTGACCACACTCTGCATTCACTGTGTCTGATGTGCACGCTGCGGCACCGCGCTCATTGTGGGGGGAGGGTGTCTGTGCGCCCTGCAGCCCAGCGGCCAGATGTTCCACAAGGAGAAAACCAGGGGGTGTGCCATTAAGCCAGTCACCACAATAAAGGCCGTACCTGTTAACTGTGTGTAGGAAGGAAGGGAGGGAGGAAAAAAGGAAGATGAAATGAAGCAACTTCTATGTATTTTATACATAGTGAAAACAAAAGCTGATTTCTATTACACCATTTTTCATTTCAATCTAAGTTTAAAGCCATTGGCTTATTTCCAGAGGAATACAGATCTTTTTATTAATGTTACTAATAACTCTCAGAAGCTAGAGCTTTCTCAGCTGTTTGGGAATATATAAATAGAGGTTCCCTGGCGGAGGGAGGTGGGGCTGAAAATAGATGATGGAAGCAATGGAAAGGGAAGGGGACCAGCTGTTAAGAATGACGAAAATAAAAGCCCAAGAAGTGTGTGTGAGGTGTGGGGCAGCTGGACAAGATAGGAGTGCAGGAGCAGCATGAGCACCGCAGCATGGTGTCTGGCCCCTGACAGTGGGAAGGCTGGGAGGATAACAAAGGGGACTTTCTTAGCATAGGACTTTGCACTGGAGGGTAAGGGCGTATCTAAGGCACCTAAGGCACCTAAAATTTCACTCACTTGATTGAATAGTAGGGGCCTGTTTCCAACCACTACCCATATTGGCAGATCTGAAAGACAGTGGTTCTGTTTTTTTGTTTGTTTTTCACTGATTTCCATGTGTCCCATGAATCTGGAATTCACAATGGGGTCCTTTTTTTTTTTTTTTTAATTTTTTTTTGTTCTATTTTTATTTATTTATTTTTGGAGAGAAGGGAAGGGAGGGAGAAAGAGAGGGAGAGAAATGTCAATGTGTGGTTGCCTCTCATCTGGCCCCCACTAGGGACCTGGCCTGCAACCCAGGCATGTGCCCTGACTGGGAATCGAACCTGTGACCTGCTTCGCAGGTCCGTGCTCAACCCACTGAGCTACACCAGCCAGGACTACTTTTTTTTTTTTTTTTTTTTTTTTTTTTAAGATCCTGAAATGCTAATGGTTGCACAGAGGGGCCTGTGGTCTGGGAACAGAGAAGTGACTGTTGCCTCCACCAGAGTCAGACTGTCTTCTTATGGAAAGGTCCTAAAAAGACAGGAGCAACCTTTAATCCCAAAGGCCAGCTTGTCAGACTCAGCAATTTGCCCAGGGCTTCAGGGTCAGGATGAAACCCAACCCCCTGAAGCCTCTTCCCAGCCCCAGCTTCTCTGGGAGCCTAGCTGCCTCAGTCTGTGATCCTGCCTCCTCCTAAAAGCAGACTTGATCTGTGCTTTTTCATGTGCTTCTTAACAAGGCTAGCTCTCGCAGTGTGTCATATCCTCTGTCCGTTAATACATCCATTAAGATTGACTAAGACCAGCCACAGAGGGTACCAGGGCTGCTTTGGCCGTGCCCTGCACCCTTGATCCTCTTTGACAGGTGAATTGCACCTGGGCTCCAGACTTCAGGCCACTTCAAGGTTTCTGTCAACAGCCTGTTGTGTGGAAGAGGCCCAACGAAGCTCAAACAAGAAAACCAGGCCCTAGGAAAGGTTTCTGCTTTGCAAAACTTCTGAAAGCTCCCTGCAGAACGTGATGGTGATTGGCACAAAAGACAGGCTTCTCCTTCAAATATACAAACTCAACGAAAGGGAGGGGAAAAGAGATTTTTGGTGTTTTCTCCTGAAAAAGGAGTGGGAAAAGTTAGTTTTCAGCCAGGTCATCAGAGGACAAGAATGCCATCCTAATTCCCAGGGTCAGACGTCCTCTTTCATTGTACTAATTCCAGAGAGTACCCACGCTGGCTTTACTTGCTCTTCTCACAGGTTTATAATCAGTAGTTTTACTGCCACCTTTCACCCTCTTTTGTCTTCATGATCATCAGTTGGAAGTGGACATTTTGGAAAACTGAGTCATCCTCTTGTTGCCTGTGAAGACATGACTTCTGCGCCAGGACCCTGACGCAGCACCTTCTCCTGAGAGTGTCTGCTCCACCCGGCACATGCTGAGTTCCCTAGATTATAGATTCAGAGAGACTGAAACTCTTCAGTGTTTAATGGGCTCCACTCAGCCTTGTAATGTCCTTTATTTGGGTCGTGACAGCACATGAGAGAGTGTTCTGGAATTCCCTGGCTGTTCTCCATAAGGTTCAGATGACATTTTTAAATTCTCTGCAGCCTTCTGTCGCTGAACTGTCCATCAGTGTCTGCACCGTCCCTGAACTTTTTTGAGCAAGGGCCGTGGCATGCTAACTTTCTGTGTTCCTGTACTTATAAGTAATCCAATCAGGAATCACTTCCTAGCACACAGTGCTGCATATTTATTTATACTAATCAAAATCTGGCTTCTGCCCTGACTTGGTGTGGCTAAACGAATGAGCGTCTCTGCAGAATCGAAAGGTCACCGGTTCAATTCCCAGTCAGGGCACATGCCTGGGTTGTGGGCCAGGTCCCTGGCTGGGGGCTCACAAGAGGCAACCAATCAATGTTTGTTTCTCCCTCTCTTTCTCCCTCCCATCTTCCCTCTCTAAAAATAAATAAAATCTTTTTTAAAAATCTGGCTTCTTTGTCAAATCACCTCTTTAGGTCCCTAGGTAAAAAATTTGTTTTACAAACCCTAGGGACCTAAATAAAACAAATATTTCATTCTCCATCTTCTTTCCAGATTGCAGAGCTTTGTGCAGTTTTAAAAGCCACATACCGCTGTGATAGGAAGAGTAAAATGGAATTCCCAGCTTCCCCCATCATCAGTCCACTTCCCTACTTCTCTCCCACCATAAAGTTTATTAAGGGAGTGTTGCATTTTAAAGCTATATTTAGAAAAAACATAGGAGAACCAAATTTACTTCAAGTGCTTACTTCTTAACCCATTCAGTCTTGGAAAAAAGTGGGGGGAGACAGAATTAAGAAGTGATGGGTATACGGCAGCATAAGATGGGTGTTCTCTGAAGCCTAGTATAGAGAAAATAATTTCTGTATGTCGATCTTATATTTAGCATAGCTTCAGAATTTTATTCACTCTAAATTGTCCCTAAAAATTAGTTGTTCTGGAACCTGGCCCCCAAAAGCACAAGTGTAGGGGGAAAGGATAGATTTACCAACATCAAAAATTCAAAAGCTATCACAGCCAAAGCTAACAATGGCAGACCAAGAAGGTATTTGCAGTGACTAAAATTGAAAAAGAACTAATAAACATTAGATAAGATTTCTTGCAAATCAACAAGAAAAAGGAAACCAAAAGAAAAATGGGATACAGGTATTGCTAGGGTGGCCAGCAATGTGGGCTGTGAACAGTTCACAAAGAGAAGACAGTGCGGACAGCGAAGGGTTTAGTTTACCTTCCCAAGGGAGGGAGCGGCCTGGGTGTGGAGATTGCAGCCCCAGCCCCAACCCCAAGGGGTCGGGGCTCTGAGCTTGTACTAGGTGAGTGAGTGGGGCAGCTGCAGAGCAGGACGTTTCGGGTGGTCTTGTCCAGGCTGCACCTTGTCTCGACGGTACCTGTGGGTGCAGGGTCCAGTCGCTGGGGTCTGGTGTGTCCTGTTTCATGAGTCCCGGAGCCTCTGCACCTTCAGGGCACTTCCAGGAATTTTCTAGTCCTGAGGTTAAAGGCTCATCAAGCAATTAGGGTCAGTCGTGCTTCATGGGGTCCAGCCAGCTCCAGGCTTTTGTCCTATTAGGTATTAAATAGGTGATTCAAAGAAGGGCAAGTCCAAATGCTAAACAAGAAGCTGCAGAAGAAAAAGTGAAACAGAGAACTTGGCTCATAGAATCACTTTAATGGAAAGGGACGGTAATAAATATACAGCCTTTATTATTTTTTTAAAGGAGACAAACTGAGAAAGCCAGAGCACTACCTTATATCCCTCAGAATTGCAGAAGTGTTGACAGTCACTTAGGTGTTGCTGGTGGTGGGATAAATGGCTGAGACACCCCGGAAGCCAACTGGCAGCACTTTGAAGTTAGCCGTGAATGTGTCCAAGAGCCAGCGTCCCCACAGCAGCTCCCCCCTGGGCCCTCAAGGACCACAGAAGGATGCTCTGTGCATTGCTGTGTGAGTTACCGTGTTGTTGGAGGCAAGGAAGCTCCTGGGTTAGTAGAATCTGACAGATGCATACCACTGAACACTGCAGCCTTCAGAGACAACGAGCTTGAGGTAAGTACAGCAAAATGGGGGAATCTTAAAAATAGTGTTGAATTTGGAAAGAAATGGGATCTGTAGCATAATGCCACTTACAGAAATGCACACAGCACTGCGTGGCGTGAGGATCTGCATGTTTCAACCATCAAACACTAACACAGATGTTATGGGGCACATAGACTGGTTTTGAACAGAGGACAGAGATGAAACTGGGCTTGTTTTAGGCGGACCAATCATACCCATTTGCCTGAGGCTTTCCTAGTTTGGGCACTGAAAGCATCATGTTCCAGTCAGTTCAAGGCCCACAGGGATGGCTGGTTACCCCACCCCCAGCCAGGATGGCTGCCTTGAAAAACCTAATTCAGATCAAAACACTTGTTTGGTAGAAACCCATCCAGCCGGCTCTCTATTCCACTCAGAGGAAGAACCAAAGATTTCTGTCATGGCCTCTAAGGTATACAAAATAAACCTCCGCACTTTTCTGACCACTTCTAATTTCTCTCCCCCACTGCTGCCGCTCCGGCCCTCAGTAGACTGGCTTTCCCAGGGAGGCCCACTTGGCCTCCTACTGAAAACGGAAAGCACCTGCTCCCACTTCTACCCCTGCCCGGCACTTCCACCTCCTCGGGCTTGCTCTGTATTCATGATGTTCCCTGTAAACCTCTCTGCTAGAACATATCCCCATGCCTGGCCCGATACACAGGGTCTGATACACAGGAAAGGCTCAATAAGTATTTGCAGAATGTAAAAAAAGCAAGGTGCCTGGACGGAAGGGGTAACAATGGCCTGAGAACTGAAGAGTTGGCTTAACTGCACCCTGGGTCCCGGGTGCAGAAAGCAGCGCCTCCTTATTGGCGAGAAAGTGCTCCTCAGGCAGAATCAACAGAACAGCACAATAATGGCTTCTGCAGTGCCAGGTGGGCTGTTCTACCGGCTTTATTAACCCACAGAATCCTAAAGAGAATGTCGTGCGGTAGTACATCCTTCATTCTCACTCTCAGGTGGGAGACAGACCAGGGGCGGCAGCTGCGCAGCTGGCGACTGGCTCCGTTCGATAGCACAGCTGCAGTCCACATCCAGCGTGGCCGGTCCGGACTGCGATGGGCCATAAGTGTAAACTACACAACAGGTAGATTTCAAAGGCTTAGTACAAAAACAGGAAGTAAAATACTCTGTTTATGTTGGTTACATAAGATGAAAGGATCTTGGCTCTACTGAGTTAAAAAAAATGTTACGAGTACTGTCACCTGTTTCTTTTTACTTTTTTAATATGGACACTAGAAACTTTTAAAGGATCTGCACGCTCACACTGCATTTCCGCTGGACAGCGTGGCCCTAGGAACAGTGGCGGCAGCAGCGTCTCGGAGGCCCGACGGAAATGCCCAGTCTCAGCCGGTCTCTGGCCGCAGCCAGGTTCTCCGTGCGCTGGGCGCTGAGGAGCGCTGCTCCAGACCAGGGGCGAGCAGAACGTTTCTCCAAAGAGTGGAATAGAAAATTTTTCAGTATGGCGGGACCACGTGACTTCTGTCTGAAATTTACTTTACTGTGCTTTTAGAGTGGGAAATGAGTCAGAGGTCATATGCAAATGATAGGTGTGGCTTTGTTCTAATAAAACTTTTTCTTTACGAAAAGCAGCTTTTGGGCCAATTCGGCCCACCGGCCGGAGTTTGCCGCCTCTCCCCCAACACTAAACTACTACACAATGCTGGGCCTAATGTTAAGGAAGGACCTCCTGCCGCCAGAATACCCTTCTCTGCCTTTCATTTCCTTTCAAAACCCTCTTAAGAGTTCCCGACCCTAATTTCTGTTTCATACTACATGTTACTTAGATGCCCCGGAGGATCCTAAACCTCTTGTCCCAGCAGGAACCCTCCTTGCACTACACCTTCTCTACGCACCAGCTGGTAACCGAGGCCAGAAACCTGGAATTCACTCTGTAGGGTTCCTTTCTTACCATACTCTCTCTCTCCATCTAATCAGTCACCAGTCAAGTGTACGCTCTGCCATTTTGGGGGGATATATGGGTCCAGGTGCAGCTCAGCCATTCTGTCCGGATAGTTTCCCCCCTCCCCCGGAGTCTGACCCAGGGCCTGAGGGGCAGGTCTGGGGACCCCGCCCCCGCTGCCCCCTTCAGGCATAGTCAGCCCGCTGTCCAGCTTCGGAAAGAGATGTTGCCACCTGGTGGTTGCATGTGGGCACTGACTCGCTCTCTTTCTGTACCTAAACTAGAAGTAGTTGTGGCTATAGCTATCCGTGCCCACAGCGCAGAGTCAGGAGGCTTTGACTACAAATAAATAGCCAAGATCTCTTCAAGGGTCTTAGGGTGTGCTAACCACAAACAAAACTAAGAAATGTGCAGAGTGTTCTGGAGGAGAAAGAAAAGTTAAGAGTTCTCATGGTAAAATGTACGTTCTTGAGAAGAATCAGTCTTGCATTCTTAGCCTCTGGACCTGCTGGCGGGATAATGGATGCCAGGGGGTCTGGATGCATGACCATTCTTTCCTAAGTTCTTCAGAGGGCCATCTGTGTGGTTTCCAGGCATTGAGGCACAACTGAAAAGTTCAAAAGTTTAAGCCCTCGGGCTGAAGTAAAATAAAATCTATTCCTCCTGCTGCAGCCCGTTTACTCTGACCCAGTTTTGTCAGCTGGACTCTACAGACTCCATTGTAAGTCAGCTTAGCTGTACTGACTCCATCTTGTTTCCTCCACTCATTCCTCGGCAGAGAGCAGAAGAACGTGTAACACAACTGGTTAGCTGCCCTGGATAGCAGATCTGTGTCTGCACTCAGGCTCGTGCTCTAGGTGCCCCCACAGCCTGCTCACCAGAGCAACACCTGAGAGCCAAGGTTCAGCATGACAGACTCACTCACCCTCACTGTGGTACGGATGGGTCCTAACCGCGGTGGTGAGTAGTGGCAGGCTAGAGAAAAATTACTTCAAATCAACAGGTTGGAAGAGCAGGTATATTCATTTCTGTGGCTGCTTAACAAATTACCACAAATGGGTGGCTCAAACAACAGGAATTTATTCTCTCCCAGTTCTGGGGCTAGAACCCCACAATCAAGGTGTTGGCAGGGCCCTGCGTCTCCCTAAGGCTCTGGAGAAGAATCCTTCCTGCGTCTTCCAGCTTCCGGGTGTGGCTGGCACTCCTCCGCACACCTGGCTGCGGCAGCATCTCTCCAGCCTCTGCCTCCATCTTCTCAGCGGCCTTCTCGTGTGTCTCTTTTGTGTCTTCAAATCTCTCCTTATCAGATACCAATCATTGGATTTAGGGTGCATCCTAACCCAGGGCAATCTCATTTTAGGTCAACTACATCTGCAAAGACTCAGTTTCCAGACAAAGTCACATCAACAGGTACTGGGTGTTAGTTAGGACTTCACATCCTTCAGGGGACGCTATTCACTCCGCAACATCAGACAATCATCTATTAAACACCTTAATACTAGAAAAGGACAGTAGGAAAAGGAAAGGCCAAGAAACATATGATTCAGTACCTCAGTTTAGAGGAGAAAAAGCATAATATCACATCACTAAACATAGGAAATGTGCATGATAAAAATTCAACATACTTACAATAACAAAATCTACTTGCAAACGAAGAACAGAAGGGAGCACCCTGACCCTGTTAAAGGCAGCACTGGGACAAAGTCTGGAAGGAGGCAAGGGAAGAAGCCCAAGGAGACCCAGAGGAGTTCCTGCATGAAGGAACCTGTGCAAAGCCCCTGGGGCACTTGAAGAACAACAGCTTGAGCAGTGGGGCTGAAGCACAGAAATCAAACAGGGGAAGAGGTCTGACAAGTAGGGGTTTGGGACAAGAGAACGTGGGATCTATGGGCTGTTGTAAAAACTGGCTTTCACTCTCAGTGTGATAGGAAGCCACCACAAGGTAGTACAGGGGAACTCAAGAGTTAAAGATTTTAGATCTTGTTATAGTTAATAGGCTTAAGTGATTAATGCTTGTGGAAAGCGGTTATTCCAGGAGCTGGGATGCAGGACCTACTTGACTTCAGGAGGCTGACAAGCAATTCAACCTTTGTGCCCCAGGGTGTCTGAGCCATTGTGTTCCAGGGAGGAAACATACATGAAGCAGATAGAGAATCATCCAACAACAGAAAAAGAAATACTAAAACAATCGCTTCCAGACTGTAACTCTTATCTGATTAACCTTTTTTCCAAACCCTTACTTACCCTTTTCTTCTCCTTATAAAAAGTTTGGCTTGCGATGAGAAAGATGTTAAGATGGTTTTAGGGTATATAACCTGCTGCCTTCTCAGATCCCCAGCATCTGAATAAAGTGCTCAAAGAGATTCAATCCTTGTCTCTACTTACTGGTTCTGGTAGTGACAGGCAGCACGAATGCCGACTTTTTCAGTTTTAGTTAGAGGGGTGACAGAATATGACCAATATTTTCAAGCTTGTGGGCTTGAAAATCAACACTGGGGCAAATGTAGAAGCAAAGAGATTGGCTGGGCTCTTTCAGTAATCTCAGTGAGATGACAGTGGAGGAGGCGAGGGGCAGTCCGGGTCCAGAGATCCTGTGGAGGCTGAGCCCATAAGCACTGGCGTGAATCAAGAATCAAATAGCAGGAAGGGTGGTAATATCCTTCCTGACACGAGCAGATGTTGGGGAGAGGATCAGGAGCATAGTTTGGGACAAAACACCATCGAGGTGTCACTTAGACACCCAGTGGTGAGGTTCAGCACAGAGTTGGACCCAGGAGTTTGAAGAGTATGGGAGAGGGCAGGCTGGAGACACACATTTGGGAATCAGTAGCTCTTAGACATCATTAGACCCAGAAGCCTGGTGGAGTCACTCATGCTGAGCCCTGGGGTTTTCCGGACATTAAGAAGTCATTACCATAAAAAAAAAATTACCTTTAAGACAGGGAGGCAGTTTGGGGAAAGAGCTTGGAGCTTGTGCGGAGGTGCTTCTGGGATGGCAATAATATTCTAGTTCTTGAGCTGGATGGTAATTATATGGGTGTTTGCTTTTAATTAGCTTATAATGCTCATATTTTGTGCCCTTTGGGGAAAATAGGTTATATGTCATAACTTTAAAAAAATTTTAGATAGATATCTGCCTAATAAGGAAAAATTAGGAAAATGAAACTGAGGGCCAGAAATTATTTATGTCGAGACACAGGGAGCTGCTTTTTAAAAAGTCTGTTTGTCTATTGTTTTTTATTGTTATTTTTTACTTCAGCTCAAGAACATCAGTGATTCTTTAAGAGAAAATGATTCCAATTCTCAAGGTAGAAGCTGTGTGGAGAGAGAGGCCACGTTCGAAGACGACGATGCTGCCTTGGCGAGAGCATCCCCACTGTGGTCTCCTAGCAAACCAGAGGCTGGTTGCTGCTGACTGCAGCGCCCCCCTTGGCTGGCTCCTCTCTCCACAATCACACCAAATACCAGTGGAGCAACTTCCTGTCTTTAGAGCACTGCACGTTTCACTTCTTTTACCTTCTCGACAGCTCTGTGAGGTAGGCAGGGAAGATATAACTATTGTTCGACATACAAGAAAGAACATCGAGATACAGAGCTGGGAGGGGACTTTGTTATCTAACTCAACCCCTTGTTTCCTGAGGAGAAAACCTGGGACTGAAACCCAAGTTGCTGGGCACTGCTGGAGCTCACGACCAGGGTCTGTCCATCTGGGGGAAGTGGCTCAAGAGACTAAAGCCAGCCAAGGCTGGCATCTCCCCTGCCTCTCCTCCATCCTCCTTAAAATAGTCAAGGGGGGAAAGAAAAGAAAATAAAATCTTGTCTTCTCTACAATTATTAACAATACAGTTTATGTGTATGGTAAAAAAAGAACTTTCTCAATTTTTTTCACAATCATGTGGTCTGGGAAAATATTTGATATTAAAGCTGCTTTAAATTTAATTGATATCCTTTTAAGTTATTAACATAAAATATATGTTTTCCCTGCGTTTGCAAAAATAAGTCATGTTGTTTAGCTCTGTTACAAAATTTGTCAAGAAAACGGTTTGGGTAATAATTGACTTTAAAATTTTATAAAATTGTTAAGAACTAACAAATAAATATAATTAAAATAAAAAGGTTTTGATGAGACTTTTCAATAATCATTGTATAAATACCTAAACATAGTTTTCCAAAGTCTTTGGTAACTTAGAACTTTAGAGTTTTGTTGGGTTAAATGATAAAAATTATTAAATATCTAGATATGAGTATTTTATTATTTTTTAAAAAATATTTTAGTCCTGGCTGGTGTGGCTCAGTGGATTGAGTACCTGCCTGCAAAGCAAAGGGTCACTGGTCCAATTCCCAGTCAGGGCCCAGGCCCGGGTTTTGGGCCAGGTCCCCAGTAGGGGGTGAGTGAGAGACAACCACACATTGATGTTTCTCTCCCTCTCTTTCTCCCTCCCTTCCCTTCTCTAAAAATAAATAAAGTCTTTTTTAAAAAAGATTTTATTTATTTACTTTCAGACAGAGGGGTGGGGAGGGAAGATTATCTGAAAGATCATATTTTAAGTATATTTTGTGCTATTACAGTTTTCCTGATTTCTCGCCCTTTATCCCCACTCCATCCTGCACCCCCCAACCCTCCAGCATCCCCCCCTTAGTTCATGTCCATGGGTTGTACATATAAGTTTTTTGACTTTTCTGTTTCCTGTACCATTTTTGACCTCTCTCTGTCTATTTAATGCCTACCAATTATGCTTCTTCTTTCCTGTACCTTTCCCCCTATTCCTCCCTTCCCCCTCACCACTGAAATTCCTCCATGTGATCTCCATTTCTCTGATCCTGTTCCTGTTCTAGTTGTTTGCTTAGTTTTTGTTTTCATTGTTTGTCTTTTCTTTTAAGTTCATTTGTTGGTAGTGGTGAGTTTGTTGTCATTTTAAGGTTCATATATTTGATCTTCATTTTTTTAGATAAGTCCCTTTAACATTTCATGTAATAATGGCTTGGTGATGATGAACTCCTTTAACTTGACCTTATCTGGGAAGCACTTTATCTACCCTTCCATTCTATATGATAGCTTTGCTGGATAGAGCAATCTTGGATGTAGGTCCTTTACTTTCATGACTTCAAATACTTCTTTCCAGCCCCTTCTTGCCTCTAAGGTTTCTTTGGAGAAATCAGCTGATAGTCTTATGGGAACTCCTTTGTAGGTGACTGTCTCCTTTTCTCTTGCTGCTTTTAGAATTTTCCCTTTGTCTTTAAGCTTGGGTAACTTAATGATGATGTGCCTTGGTGTGTTCTTCTTTGGGTCCAACCCGTTTGGGACTCTCTGGGCTTCCTAGAAGTCTATTTCCTTTGCCAAATTGGGGAAGTCCTCCTTCATTATTTGTTCAAGTAAGTTTTCAATTTCTTGCTGTTTTTCTTCTCCTTCTGGCACCCCTATGATTCGGATATTGGAACATTTCAGGTTGTCCCAGAGGTTCCAAACTCTCTCTTCATTTTTTTGAGTTCTTGTTTCTTCATTCTGTTTCATTTGGATGTTTATTTCTTCCTTTTGTTCCAAGTCATTGCTTTGAGTCTTGGTTTCCTTCCTATCACTGTTGGTTTCCTGAATATTTTGCTTTATTTCATGTTGGATAGCTTTCATTTGTTTTTTCATTTTCTGACCAAGCTCAATCAGTTCTGTGAGCATTGTGATTGCCAGGGCTTTAAATTCTCCATCAGCTAGGTTGGCTATCTCCTCATTGCTTAGCTCTCTTTATGAGGTTTTGCTCTGTTCTTTCATTTGGGCTGTATTTCTTTGTCTCGGCACATTGGTCTGGTTGTTCTGGTTGACTGTTTCTTTAATTCTTTGGTTGTTGGGGTTCCCTGCAGTTTGATTTTCTGGAATTTCTGGTTGTTTATTGGTTTTAGATTGGTCATTATCCTTCTTTTGGTTGTGTGAGGAAGAAAAAGGTTTCTACCTACACCTCCATCTTGGCCAGAACTCCCATATTTTTTAATTGGATGGATTACTAGAATTCA
This sequence comes from Glossophaga mutica, assembly GCA_039655065.1. Lineage (NCBI taxonomy): Eukaryota > Metazoa > Chordata > Mammalia > Chiroptera > Phyllostomidae > Glossophaga > Glossophaga mutica. The sequence goes on from CM077311.1 coordinate 62,501,746, forward strand.
TGGAATAACTGGATTTATAGAAATACTGACAAATAATCAGGATAAACAAAAATTGATTGTGACACAGAATAAACTGCAGATAATTGTAACTTTTGTGACTTTTTGTTTAAAGTATTGCTAATTTTTAATCTTTTTGTTTCTCAGACATAAAGAAACTTGTTTTTTCCCTTTTTTAGATTATTTATTTATTTTTAGAGAGGAGGAAGGGGAGAAAAAAGAGAGGAGAGAAACATCAATGTGTGGTTGCCTCTTTCGTACCCCCGACTAGAGACCTGGCCCACAAGCCAGGCATGTGCCCTGACTGGGAATTGAACTGGCAACCCTTTGGTTTGCAGGCCCATGCTCAAGCCACTGAGCCACACCAGCCAGGATGAAACTTGTGCAATTTGGTAAATTATACTTTCATAAACAATATTGAGGCATTTATATTTTTCTCCCTACTTGATCTCTCTGGCATTTAGAAACTTTTAATAAGTAAATAATATTATTTCCATGATAATGTTTATTTACATAAATTGAAAAGGTGTCTGATTTCCTCATAATGGGACACATAAAGTTGGTTTCCAATTGTGATTTTATTAAGGTTTTGACTGAAATGTCACATCTGAGAGAGACATGCCTAGACTCTACATGACAACAAAAGTTTTAAAGAATGAAAATTGACTTTGAAACTGATAAAAGCTCCTTGGAAAAATGGCCTGGTACCTTCCTTATTCATAAGTTTCAAGACAGTCTTTCCAGATAGGGAGCGAAGGTTACTTTTCTAAGAATGACAAGGAAGAACCTCAAGACATTTAGGGAACCTCGAGAACTTGAGAAACTCACCCAATGTTATAGATATTACAGGCAAAGCCTGATGACAACTGGATGGCTTGGCTTCTCTTCCCTGTGGGGCTAATTAAAGCTCGGTCTGAAAATTCCTTGTAAGATTCCAACGAAGCATACAGAGAGAGCCTGTGTGATTGATGGCTGTCCCTGCTGTGTTTATCTGAATAATCAGGCCAAGTTGAAACTGCACTTAGTGCAGTAAATGAATTGGTCTTGATTTGACTTTTTAATAAAAATGAGGGTAATTTTAGGGAGAGAAATTGGTTTTCAATGAATTCCACAATACCCAGTTATAGATATTAAACTCTACTTCAGTGAACTGCTTTATTCAGTTAATTGCTTCAAAGTTTTATTTTTCACTTATGCAAAGGCAAGGTCAGAACAAAGACAGTAGACCTGGTGCAGAAGGTCACCAAGGCAGAAAACTCAGGCGCCTAACTAACAACAGACATGAGAAAGAGAAATAAATAGAAAGAGGTACATGGGCAGACGGTGAAATGGAGTAGTGACTCAGGGGATGAATGAGTGTCTGGGGCTCCCCTGGACACCTCCTGACTGGTCATCATTTCCCCACAGGAGCCTCGGATCCGACCGACAGCAGGGAACAAATTCATTGACTTTTAATAGACATGGGAGCCACATACTCCATATCAAACACCAAATTGACTTAAAAATAATGAAACCCCACAACAGTCTTGGTCATAGGGGTAATAAGATAAATGCAGCAACAAGTTTCCCTCCAACTTTTAGGATGCCATCCCTCTGCTGGGCTGGGACTTGCTCTATAAATTGCCCACCCAAGTGACCTTTCCTCTTGAAAGGCAGCAACTTCACCTGCAGGTCCCACCAAACATGCACTCCAACTCCATGCTTTTAACCTGTTCAGGGACCCAGAGGAGAACTGTTCCCTCCTAAGGTCAACAAGCAGACAGATGAGACTTCAGGGGGCAGTAGCTAGTCATCCACATGTACTTCAGAATCTCTCCAAGACTTTTAAGATTTTTATATATCCATTTAGAGTGGAAGAGAGGGAGAAATAGAGGGAAAGAAACATCAATGTGTAGTTGCCTCTCACATGGCCCACTGGGGACCTGGCCCGCAACCCAGGCACATGCCCTGACCGGCAATTGAACCAGCAACACTTTGGTTCACAGCCTGCACTGGATGTGCTGAGCCACATCAGCCAGGGCCCTCTCTCTAAGACTTTACTCACAGTAGCCAATGAAACTGCCACCACACTTGGTAATATCCAAAAATATCAGGACTGTCTAGCTACAGCTGGCTTATGTAATTGAATTGCCTTGGACTACATACTAGCACAGAGAGGAGGAGCTCACATGACCATCGACTCCACTTGTTTTCCTAACAGTGACACCTCTGCTCAGGCGGAAACAAGCATCACAAATCCAGCAGCAAGCTACCTGGCTTCGACACACCTCTCTGTGAGGGAACTAAAAACTGATTTGTCCTTCTATATTCATGGATATCTCAAAGATCAGGTTTGTATTAGGAGAGATTTTTAATTTAGGCTTAACTAGTCTTTTCTTTATCATCTTGTCTTTATTGTTTCGAAGCTCTCTATAAAGGCTCATTTTTCCCACACCAGAAAAATTGTATCTACTCAAAGTCATCTCTCAAAAAATGTATCTACTTTTAACTCACGAGATTTTGTTTTACAACAGGCTCAAGTTTTTCATTCCCCCAGAAAATTCAGAGGATATCAATAACTCCATAGATGTAGAGAAAAATATAACAGTGGGGAATTGTAACAGGGAATGAAAACTGTACATTACTCTGGCTTACTATGAAATGGAATTAGAATAAAATGTAGCAACAAACTCATAGAAGATTCATGTATTAAAAGTTTCCTTATAAGTATTTTGTAGACAAAATACTTAAGTGGCAGGTCCTGCTTAACGAAGGAATGACCTTGACCACAAGAAACGGGGCAAGCGTCACTTAAGAACCAGTAGAGATGCTGCCTGCACGCTCTGCTCCCAGATGTCAGCGGAAAAACTGCAGATGGAGCACGAATCTACATGAGGAGCACACAGGAGATAACACCGAAACCGCCCAAGAGCAGAGCTGGGAACTGTGTATCACCAGAAATTCCTGAGTTCCCCTCTCCCCATGGTTCTCTGTCAATTAGCCAGGACGCCTGTGATACTAAGAGGGGCTTTGAGATGAGAGTCCCCATCTTCCAGGTGGCTGGCACCTGAACAAAACCACCTTCCTGTACATCAGCACCTGCCCCTCAAGTACTGGCTTTTGAAGTGGCAGGCAACAGGACCTGTGTTCAGTGGCTTGTGCAAAAAGTCAGGCTTGGAAAGGGTTCAGAAAGTGGAATTTTCCATATCAGAGTGGGGTTACTTCCTCCTTCTGTTGGGTTGCTTGGCAACTATGTCCAAACCTGTACTGTGACGGCAAGATGGTGGTGTTCCTCATTACCATCACCTCAGGAAGGTGGTGTAGTGGCCAAACTATGATCAATTGCACATCAAACAGCAGTTTCAACCTCTTCTACCCACCTGTTCTTAGCTTGGCCTCCTGGCTACCTGCTAGGTTTCTAGTCCTGGGTCCAAATCTCCACATTGTCTGAAGCTCAGGCTGCTGACACAAAACACCACAGACTGGGTGGCTTAAACACCAGACATGTATTTTTCACAGTTCTGGTGGGCAGAGCAAGACTTGTACCGCCTCCCCCACCCCCAGTGTGCCAGACCAGGTATGGGCACACCGAGCCTCATGAATGCCCTGGCTGGAATGAGCAGTCAGGCTGTGTCCTCAGCCAACCCTGAGTGACCTGGGCAGGCTGCTCAAAGGATTTCTGGGAGACGACAAGGCTTTCCTGGGCTGCGGCCTGCAGCGAGGGCCCTGCCAGATGCCAACGCTGCATTGCAGAAAAGCTTCCGTTTTGTCTGCACCCAGCTCCCCACCCTGTGTTGGCTGCACCTTTAAGACAAAGTGGTCAGAACTGGCAGAAACCAGATGTCTGGAAATTCGATTTGGACCATTTTTTGGGGCTTTTTTCTTTTTACCTTTTTTTTTTTTTAAATGACTGTGTAAATGACTGTGCTAGATGAGTCTCCCTCTTAGCAGGAGAATTTCCTGGTGGAGGGGCCCGTGGGAAGTGAGATGAGCAGCAAACTTATGTGGGCAAAGCCTCTCTTCAGAACCTGCCCCATGTTCTGTGCCTTTGCCAAGTGTCCAGGGTCCGTCCTATGCCCAGCTGTGTGCCACCTGTTCCCAGATGTCCCAGGGCTCCTCCCTGAGCAAGGATTACGCTGGCTTCCAAGGTCTGTGCCTTTCTTTCTGTCCCTACTCAGCCTGGAAAGCACCGCCTCTCCTACCCTCGTCTCACGCCCCTCCCCCACTCTCCAGGCCCTCTGATCTCTGCTCACTGCCAGGCATTTGGAACGCAATCTCACGTGACTTTGTGTTGCTATTCACTTTCCCTGCTACCTCTCCCAAATCACAGTGCAAGCCCTTGAGTACTGCGTTAAGCTTTATTCCTAGTGCACACACAGAGCCAGGGAGGTGTGATGTGCTCTAGGTGCTCAGTGAAGAGTGTTCGGAGAATAAGAATACAAGGTGCACGAGGATGAAAATCTTTGCGAAACACATCTCTGACAAAGGACTAGTCCCAAAATACACAAAAAACTCAACGATAAAAAAACAACCCAATTAAAAAAACAGAGGAAATGTCTGAAAACGTACCTCCCTGGAAAAGATAAGCAGATGGCAAACAAGCACAGGAAAAACTCTCCACCCCCCAAGTCATCAGGGAAATGCAAACTGAAACAACACGGACACCCCGCACAGACCTCCCGGAATGGCCGCACGTGGACACGGACACCACCAAATGCTGAGGCGGACGCAGACGCGGACAGCAGCTCCCCTCCCTGGTTCCCTGCCGGTGGGACTGCAAAGTGGGACGGCCACTTCGGAAGGCAGTTTGGCAGTTTCTTACAAAATTAAACACTTGTTCCCCCTCACAATCACTCTGCTTTATGTGGCTTTTTGTAATTTTTGTGGTGAAATACACATAAAATTTACCATCTTAACTATTTTAAGTGTCCAGTTCAGTGATTTTAAACACGCTCAGAATGTTGGGCAGCCGCCACCACCACCTATCCCCAGAACACTCTCTGACAGCTCATGACTCCATCCCCTTCATCTTGTGCAAAGGATGCTCTGGACCCAACGAGCAGTAACACCCTGCTCCCCTCCCCAGCACCCCAGCACCCACCATTCTGTTTTCTGACTCTGTGAATTTGCCTTCTCCAAGTACTTCAAGTACGTGGAGTCATACAATGTTTGTGTTTTTGTGACTGGCTTATTTCAGTTAGAATAATGTCCTCAGGGTTCATCCATGTTGTAGCAGGTATCGGAATCCCCTTCCTTTTTAAGGCTGAATAAATATTCCATCATATGAAAGTACCATGTAAACTAAAGATGCTCTTACTGTAAAATCCAGCAGTTGCACAATCTGGTAGTTTGCCAAATGAGTTGAAAACTTATATTCGCACAAAAACCTGCACATGAAAATTTTAGCAGCTGTATTCATAATTGCCAAAGCTTGGAAGCAACCAAGATGTTCTTCCGTAGGAGAATGAAAAGTAAAAACTGTGGTTCATCCAGACAATGGAATTATTCAGCAACAAAAGAAATAAGCTATCAAGCCATGAAAAGACATGAAGAAGCTTTAAATGCATATTACTAAGCGAAAGAAACCAATCTGAAAGGGTCACACACTCTAAGATCCCAACTATGTGACATTCTGAAGAAAGCCAACTACGGAGGCAGGAGAAGGACCAGTGTTTGCCAGGTGTTGGGGGAGCGAGTGCTGACTGGGTGGAGCCCAGGGGATGTTTAGGGCAGTGAAATTAGTCTGCATGACACTGTGAGGATGGATACACGTCATTATACATTTGTCACAACCCACAGACTGTACAACCCCAAGAGTGAACCCTACTGTGAACTATGGACTTTAGTTAATAATAATGTATTGGTATTATTTCATCAGTTGTAACAATGTACCACACTAATGCAAGAGGTTAATAAGGGAAATTCACTGTGCGAAGGGGGTACATGGGAGCCCTCTGTATTTTCTGCTCAATTTTTCTGTAAACTGAACACTGGTCCAAACATAAAAAAATGACTAGAACAAAAAGTGGTGAACTTGAAGTGACATTTACACCTCCAGGTAAACTGACTTAAAACTAGAACTTCATGTGTCTGAACTCATTTCAGCCTTACAAGAATTCTGTGAGGTACCTGCATTTTACAGGTGAGGAAACTGAGGCCCGGACGGGTTCAGTGACACGCTGGGTTCACACGGCTAGTAAGCGGTGAAGTTAGGGTTCGAGCCGAGGCAACGCTGCTCCAGCGATTGTGCTGTTAACCCACGTCAGCCCGCCTCTCCCTCCTCCAAACTGCTTTCATTTTAAAAGAAGAGGATACGGCGGTGTGGGTGCAGGGAAGATTACGTTTTAAATCAAATTTATTCTGGAATAATTTACATAAAATCAAATTCACCGATTTTAAGTGTCCAGCTTCTCGAATTTGGGGAAAATGCACATACCGAAATGAACACCGGCGGCGGAGATCATTTCCATCAACCCGCAAAGTCCCTCATTGCTCCTCCCCGGGCAAACCCAGGCCCCTTCAGCCTCGGGCCACCCCTGAGCCACCTTCCATCGCTGTAACTGAGTTCGGACTTTCCTAGACTTTCATATGAATGGAGTCATACAGTGCGCTGACTCTTTTGTGGCTGGCTTTTTTTTTCCCTCAGCATAATATTTTTGAGATTCCACCATACTGTTGCGTGTACGGGTAGTTTATTCACCAGCGACTGGTTTCTGATGGCAGGATTGTAGAGGTGACAACCCTCTCCTCGAACTGCACCTGCCCTGGCCGCACTGCGGGGGAGGGGAGGCACCGGGCACCGTGAGGCTGAACTGGACCCCGGATAAGCCGTAAGCTGAGAAGTTACTGCAAGGGCAGAGCGCTTTCCAGCCAAAGCTCTGGTCAGAAATGTCGGGTTACGGCGGAAAACAGACTCCCCCTTTCCTAGGCCGAACTTTCTTCTGTGCGGAACGTGAAGGATAGCCTTGCCCTGATCTCCTTCTTAGAGGAGGCTATGAGACCCTTTGAGCTGCCCTGATAAATTGTTTTGTTCCCTTGAACACGCTGTTAAATATAAAAACATGTGCTTCCTGGAGAAAAGGCGGAGGGACCCTACCAGCCCCTCAGGGCACGCGTGCAGTTTGCTGCTGTGCCTTCTTAGCGGATATGGGATTCCCCTGGGGGCTGGGGGGTCTCCGTCTGGATCTGGTTCCAGCACTGCTGCCAACCTGCCCAGGGCCGGGATCCGGTCGACAGCTTTCTGGGTTTCTGGTTCCACGTCTGTAAGCAAGATGCTTGGACAGAATGTTCTCTTAAAACCTGTTAGTTTTGTAACTTGGCCCTGAAAAACTGCAAAAGCGCAATGCGGTATGAGACGTGTGCCACGAGGGGGCGCTGCATCCTAGGAGAAAGTGTGAGTTGGCCCCAAGAATTTCTGTAAGGGATCCACATCCATTAAGAAGGTTGTGATGGAACGCTACAGTCATCACACCCTGGAATACGTCCTAAAGAAGTCACCCCTGTGGCCGTGGACGGGGAGGGGGCAGGCAGGAGGCTGCTGGCTCACCCAGTGCTGTGCCCTCCTTCAGGGGGAGTGGAATTTGAACCCAGGACCTATGACTGCGGAAGCATGCTCTGAATCCGCGGTGTGGTTTTGCCTCTGCAGCGGCACAGGACCTGGAGATGGGTGATGGCACATCCGAACTTGCGGACACAACGCCTACGGTCATGATTTTATTTCACCTAGAGCAGAGGCCTGCTGCCTTCCACAGGCGGTGTCCCGGGTCCTCGGTTCAATTCAACAACAGTACGTAGATGAACTAACTACCTTGAGTGAGCCCAAGCTGAAGGAAGACTCATTTTTCTCTTAGGATGGGCATGGTAAGGCACAGATGGACTTGCTGAGGCCTGCAGTGTGCGGCCACTTAGTACATGCAGGACGGGTCGGGTACCCTTTGACCACTTAGCTTTGTGGCTCTGCGAAAATCACCTGGTGTCTCTGGGTCTTGGCTTTCTGCTCTGTAACAATTAGAGGACATCATGTAATAGCTGCTCGATCAATGTTACTCTCTGAAGGATAAGTGTCCCGGTGTGTTTTATTGATGGTAAAAAGCTGTAAACAACTGGCTAACAGTAGGGAAATGAGGCCCTAGAACCAGGCCGATTTAGACCCTGAACAGTCTAAAACCATAAAAAGCACATTGGAAAATGCACACAAAATGAAATAGTTAAAAATTGGAAAAGCTGGATACAAAAACTATCTACTTTGGTTTTAAAAAACTATCCTGAAGGAAATACTCCAAAATGTTAGGTGTTTATTTACTCATGAATTTTCCACAAGGAGTTTGCTTTTTTCTTTCAGAATCAGGCAAAACATTATTTACAAAGTTTGTTTCGTTTTATGCCTTCTTGGTTAATGCTTTAGCAGGAAAGATAAGACTAGAAGTGGAGGGATTCGAGAAAAGTGTGAGGGGAGAGAGGGGAGAGGACAGAGCTCCGATCCACTGGCTTTTTTTCTTTTTAACTTTCCTTGTTATGGCTTTAATTTCCTTTAAAAAAACTTTCCATAAGTTAAAATTAGCATCTTCACAAATACTAGCAGAGTCACCAAATGTTAAGACCAAAACAAAAAAAGACATGATTAATGAAGAGGTGGAATGTTTTATCATTAAACTTTCTTGTTTTCCTGCAGGGCCGGCGCTTTGCTGCATGAAAACAGCACCTGCAAAGTTAGTATATTGTGAAATTAGGCTTGGTCTATCATCCGACTCCGAAACAACTCGCACACCTTTCCTCCACTGCCTGTGATTTCCGACGCCGACGTAAAGCTGATTCAGTGCTTTGACCCCAACCCAGAGACTGATGTAAGCAAGTTACAATATTATATAAGGCTTAAGATAACAATGTTATCCTTGAAATAGCGGCGCATAATTTTTCTAACTAGACCAAACCACAGATAACTTCAGGAATCCTGAGTATTATAACACTAGCCTAGCCTACAAATCATAGGGTGTTTTAAAAAAGATGTTAATTGTGTTTATCAGCAATCATTAGAAAGCTAAAGGGTATTTTCTTCCAAAAGCATTGTTGTAGCTTCTTCTTTTCATTGGTATGACTAAAAGTTACTATTTTAAAACTTCTGCCCATTACCGGTTTAAGGCGACTATGCTGGATTCAGTTATTTCGCCCTGCTTCGCTTAGGGGCTGCCCTTTCCATGCCTCGGTAGATCGTAGGTGTGTCTCAGATACTCCTTCACTCGTCGGTTCTGCTGGTTCTGAAGGGCCCTCGGTGTCATCCTCATTAGCTGGCCATCTGCATAACAAGATTTGTTGACAAGTCCCGGATGTTCTGCAAGAGTTCAGTAATTTCCGTTACTTTTCCTGTTAGAGGAGAATAGAGTTCACGAGCAGCTTTCACTTTCTAAAGCACCAAACTCATCTTGTTTGTTCAATTTTGTCCCAATTTCAGGCAGACCAAACAACACCCACTAAAGCTGCCTGTGCAAAATTGAGTATCCCTTCTGTTCCAATACCATTTTCTGTTGTTAGCCATTCATGTTTCTCTGTGAATTTACACACGGAGAGCAGATCGGGGCCAGTGTGCAGGCCCCAGGGCCCCTGTGGACAGGACTCAGTGGATGCGGAAGCAGCTTGCGCAGCACGTTCGCTCTGCACCGTGTTCACAGTCCTAATGGTGTTTATTGAGCATTTGCTATGTGCAGACTCTGTGTAGGAAAGAGAGAGTCTTCCATGGAAGAGAGAGAGTCTTCCATGGAAGAGAGAGAATCTTCCATATTGATGGAAGACAGAGCAAGATCCAAAAGAACTAGGCATTGCTGGGCAGACAGGCAAGGGAATGGCACGTGCAAAGGCCCTGGGTGTGAAACAGGAGGCTTAGAGAACAGCACGCAGGGCCTGTGGAGGAGAGGAGAGGACGTGGCTGGGAGAGGAGCAGGCTGGAGACGGACTGTCAGCCGTATCGAAGGGTTCAGATTACATTCTGAGGGCCCCAGAGATACTGTGGGTTTGTTTTTGTTTTTGTTTTTTTTTTCCAGTTGAAATTTTTATGGAGGTAATTGTAGATTCACACGCAGTTGTAAGAAATAATATAAGGAGATCCTTCATACACTTTGCCCATTTACCTTCAGTGGTGACATTATGCAGAACTATGGGACAACATTACAACCTATAGGACAACATTGACACAGAGGCAATCCACTGATCTTACTCAGATTTCCCCGGTTTTACCTGTACTTGTGTGTGTGTGTATGTGTGTGTGTGTATTAAATTATCCATAACTTTACCGCCTGTGTAGTTTCTTTATCACCTGTGCACCCCCCACTGCAGCTAAGATATTGAACAGTTCCAGCTCCACAGGAACTTTTACAGCCCCACCCATCTCCTTCCTGCCTGTCCCTCCACTGCCCACTAGTCCAGGGGATCGATTCAGTGAGCCAGCTAAGGAGGAGGGCCCTGAGAAGACCCCATTTCTGCCTGGCAGGCTTCCCAGGCATTGGGGTGGGCTGTGAATTAGATGCCAAGTTTGGGGCTTGCTAGGTTAGCTGCAGCCATGAGAATGTCCAGAGGGCCAGGATGATCCCAGTGGATCTGCAAATCTAGGGTGAGGGAGACGTTTGAGCCGAGGCTGTGATCGGGAGCCCCAGGTGTGTGGGTTTGCTAGGGAGGCAGTGGAGCAAGGGCAGCAGGCTGAGGGAGGAGCCAGGGGAGGGTCCAGACCAGGCTGTTGACAGGCCACTTCTGGGTTCTGTCTGCACAGAGGCTCACAGACTGGAGCCTTGCTTTAAAGCTGTCTCTTCCCCAAACAACCTCCACCGCCAGTGGCTCTGACTGGTCCCAGGGATTGTGCCTTACTGGTCACTGTGGAGCCAGAGGGCAACTGCTGTTCTTCCCCCAAGCCACCCCAAGTAAGGAGGGAGGGAGGCCTCAGGCTCTGGTGCCCCTCCCTTGCCCTCTTACTCTCAGGCCTCCCTGGGCCTGGTAGAAGCAGTGGCCAGCTTCCTGAAACCCAAGCCCTTGCTTCACAAAGGAGAGAATGGATCCTCGGGAGGGAGCGACTTGGCAAAGGCCAGAGCTGTGATCTGCTGCACGAAAGGAGGCTGCTGTTTCATGTTCGGAATCCACTTCCCCCTTGAGGAGAAACCCAGGAGAGATGGGTGAAAGTTTCTGCACTCCTTCATTTATCAGGTTTTTAAAGAAGATTTTATTTATTTATTTATTTTTAGAGACAGGGAAAGGGAGGGAGAAAGAAAGGGAGAAAAACATTGATTGGTTGCCTCTTGCACCACCCCCACAACCCAGGCATATGCCCCTACTGGGAATCGAACCCACGACCTTTAGGGTTGCCAGTGGGCATTCAATCCACTGAGCCTCACCAGCCAAGGCCATTTATCAGATTTTAATGAGTGTCTACTGTGTGCCAGGCAGTGCTTGGCACTCTGGACAGGGAGCTGGATTAGTCTCCACCTTAACGTCGGTGAGAACAACATCACAGACTAAAAATTCAGAGGAGGTGAGGAGTAAAGGAATCTTCTAGAGAAAAGACCCCCCACCCCCAGTCCCGCCCTCCCCGTCCCAGCTTCTCAGGCTTCGGAAACCTGGGCTGGAAGAGCCTCCAAGGGCTGTGCCACTAGCGCGCAGTCTCGGGACACAGCCTTTGCCCGAGGAGTCACCGCTCTCCAATTACAACAGGCCGGGCCAATGCCGCGGCCGCGCTCAGGGAGGGGTGGGCCCGGGGAGGGGTTTGCTGTCCGCCTCCTGTTAAAAGTACCGCGAAAAGCGTGAAGGAGGTACTTCAGCCCGCGGCTCCCAGATCTCCGACCTCGCTCTCTCCAACCGCCCCTCTGCTCGGGAAAGGGGCTCGGCGGCGTGGGTGCGGACAGGGGCCACCGTGGAAAACCTGGCCCCAGCCAAGCCAGGGCGGACCCCTTCTACCAAGTAAGAGCGTTGCTCCCTGTGGCCTCCAGGGAGGGCAGCGGTTCGAGGGGAAGCGAGAGCGTCCCCGCGGGGTCTGCAGACTCCACGTCTCTTCACCGTGCTTGGGGTTCCCGGGCCAGGACGGCGGCACACACGGTGAAGGCTTTTTGCTCTGAGAGATTCGGGGCGTGCAGGCCAGCGGATGCCCCTTCCCACTCGGGCAGATCCATCCAGCCCCACCTCTCTGGAGCAGGGTCAGGCGATGCCGCTGGCGCACCCTAAGGAGTGGGGCGCTCGGTTCCTTGCCCGCCCGGGGCGCCTGCAACCAGACAGGACAGTGCCAGTCCAGGCTTAGTGTGCAATAGGTGCCCAGGGGAGGCAGCGACGGGCCAGGGACACAGGGGCTGTGCTTGTGCCCGGAGCTCTGGCTTTGAGGGATGTGGGGTGCGCCGGGGACGGGGGTCGCACTGAGCCTCAGATCTGGAAATGTTGGGCCCACTAGACTGGAGCGGGGTGTGGGCGTGGATCACTGGGGCTGAGCCTGGAAACTCCAGCGCCCATTGCTTGGAATTGGGTTTTCTCCTCGGCCTTCCAGTAAGGTCTCGGTTGAGCGCCCGAATCCCCTGAGTTCTGTGGGTGGAGAGGTGCGCTTCGCACGCCAGGCGTGCACTCCGGCTAGTCAGGGGACCCAAAAACCTCTCCTGCCATTATGACAGAGAGGCCCTGGAGTAGGAAAGAACCAGCACAAACCAACCCATGGGTCGGGTCGTGCCTGCGGGATCGCTCCCAGGTGGAGCGAGTCCTAGTCTGGCGAGATACTCCTGCTGTCCTCGGTGACGGCAACTTTGACGCTGGCGCTTTGGTCACCGCGCTGGGGTTTAGCGGCACGTCTGAAGCGTCGCTGTACAACGGCGCGGCGCGCAATAGAAATGATTGGAAGAAACGGAAACGAGCGTGATTGAGATTCCTTTCTCTCTATCACCCGCCCCCCGTAAACGTCACCAAATACCAGCGGGGGCGAGGCGAGGGAACGCGGCGGCAGGACTACGCCGGGGAAGGGAACTAACTGCTCGTGTCTAGGAAACCTCAAGCCCTGATGAGAGGGGATGCGTGCATGAGAGCCGGACACACGCCCCAGATTAATTGCGTCCTCTAAAATCTCGGGACTGCGGAGACCAGTCCAATCGTTTCTTTTTGCGGAAGAGGACAAATGCGGGAGACCAAGGCCACTGGGTTAGTCAGTGTGGGTCTCGAACTCCTATCTCTTCTTACACCACCCCTAGCCTGTCTATCCTGGAAGCCCCCAAGCCTATTTGTCACTTAGTGGAATTATTTAGTATTATTTATGGTCTATTGTGAACTTCGCGGCCAGGGATGGCGTTTAGGAAGATGAAATGTTCACTTTTCTCTGGTCAGTTCCCAGATGAAATGACTGATGCACTGACTGTTGACTTAGCTAAGTAGTCATCTCCCCCACCCCTTGTCCTATTCCCCGGCCTGGTCCCTAGTGTCTGTCCCTGGAGTGCCCATGGAACTCATGGCAAAATGCACACACGGACCCCATGGACTCCTGGGGGTTGAGTCTCAATGGTGTGTGTGCGCGCGCATCTGAATCCCTGGGACTTCGTGTTAAAACGTGACGTGGTCTAAGGCCACTTAGCCGCAAGTGGCCAAGCTGACTGTGAAACTTAGGTGTGGAGACAGAGCCTGCAGGAGCCGTCTGCCTGCAGCACAGACGAGGACCCAGCGGTGCCACTTCTCCCTGTGTCCTTCACAGCCGCGCTCCTCGAGTCCCCTTCCTGCCTTCCCCCAAGGCCATTGATGGCCATCGTGAAGCTTTCTGATGTTCCAGAAAATGCTGCATTGTTTATTTGAAATTTATTGTTCTGAAAAATTTCAACTATGCACAGTCGTGGAGAGAGGGCCCCAGCGGCTAGTTTCCCCCTTGCTTTACCCATCCTTTTCTCCCTTTTTTCCACCGAAGTATTTCAAAGCAAATCCCAGACATCAAATCATTACATCCCTGTGTATTTCAGCGGGATCTCTAAAAATATAACATTAAATGAACATTACGTGATTATTTTACTTAAGAAAATTACTAATCATTCTTTGGGATCATTTAATACCCAGTCCATATTTCAAATGTTCCTAATTTCCCCCAAAACATCCTTTTACAGTTGATCCAAGTTTTGTTGATTTTTATAATTTATTCATATTGTATTTATTCCTTATTTGGGTTCCTCCAATCCCACTCTTCAACAGCAGAACCCAAAAGAGGCAAAACCTTAACCTTAAACCACACCACCTTCTGGCAAACATACGTTCACTTCCCCCTTAGCTAATGGGCTGTCTCCGTGGGGGTGGAATTTCTAGGTGAGACCACGTCAGCAGCTTCAGAAGCTTCCTTCCTTCTACAGTTTTGGGGTGTGAGGTCTAGTTCCCCCCTCCCCGGGCCTGCCTGGTTTCAGAACAGCTGGTAATCACTATTCTTCATTTCCCTCTGGGGAAAGACCTCGTGGTCAGTCTGCATGGCAGTGTCGCACAGACCCACCTGTGCTCTGGACCCTGGGCGGGCCAGGAGGGTCAGATGGTGTGGCTGGAGCCTGCCCTGCCCCAGGCCACAGGGCCAGCAGGACTGGCGACTGTGGGCAGAAACGGCAGAGCCAAGCAGGCATCTATGACGCGGCCTCAGCACTGCACTGCTCATCTTGTCAGTCTCCAGCTGTGTCCGGGTTGAAGCAAGTTTACAGACCGTGCCCTAGGCATTCCCGCTGTACTTGCTGGCGAGCAGAGCATGGTGCATGGGTGGCAAGGAACATGCCTGGCCAGGCGTGCTGGCCAGTCTTGCCCACCACCTGTACCTTTACAGAAGGCTCCCGTACAGAAACCTTTATGCACCAGGACCACCCTTTCAGAGCAGCCACTTGTCCGAGGGTGAGGAAGCACGATGGTGACAGTTTAGATAAGATTTCTGCTCAGAGTTTTAAAAAATCCTTTGTGTTTCCCTCAGCAGCAACAATCTACCTGGGCACGATGTGTGTGGCAGGTACAGGTGTGGAGCGAGAACTAACTCAGTGGCTAAAGGCTGTGATCAGGGTCACAGCTAATAAGCGCTTCTTGCCCACAGCTGTTTGGTCCCCTCCCCTTGGAATTCCTTTAACATTATATTATCATTTTATATGTGGATGGTGAGTTTATTTATTTATTTATTCATTTTTGTTATTGAAGCCCCTGTCAGACCAGCAGACACAGCTGGCTGTGTGGACGTCCCATGGTGACCACTCCCATGTGTCCCTTTGATGTGCTGCCAACACAGTACCAAGTGTCCTCTCAGGAGAGCATGTCACTTGCCTGCAAAGCTTGTGCTTTATGAGAAGATGACTTACATTGATCGTTTGTGAACAGCTTAATTTGCTCAGCTCCTTTACATTGCCCTTGAACTTGGATCCATGAACTCCCACCACTTGGCAGTGGGTTCCTTGTCCCGGGACCACCGATGTCCTGGCATAAGCAGCACAGCCTTCCAGAACGCCTGCAGGGCACGAAGATCAAGAAAGCTGCTTTCCTAAATCTCTTTCTAAAGCTTTTATAAAACCAGTACAAATATAAATTTGAATAAAGTACACTTTTAAAGTAAACTCCAGCGCCCCAATAGTGTGCATAAGTAAATGCCACCAATGCCAAGCATATATCTGAACAGACTTTTGTCTTTATCCACGAAGACAGAAAGACTGTTCCTCAGGTTACCTGACTTGATCCAGCATGCCTGTAAGAGTAATCTTTAAAATCCTTTTAAGCTGCCTTGAATCCACGTGATCTGAGAGCAATCTGCTAAACTTGATGTTTAGGTAGCATTTTAATGACTAAGAAGAAAAAACTAAAATTTAGACATCAGTGCAGCCCTGTGGGGTCTTTAATCCTTTTCAGAGGTACTTTCGATTTTTCTTTAAAAAAATTATTTATTTATTTATTTATTTTAGAGAGATGGGGAAGGGAGGGAAAAAGAGAGGGAGTGAAACATCAATGTGTGGTTGCCTCCAGCACACCCCGTACTGGGGATATGGCCCACAACCTAGGCATGTGCCCTGACTGGGGATCAAACTGGCGATGCTTTGGTTTGCAGACCTGCGCTCAATCCACTGAGCTACGCCAGCCAGGGCCATACTTTTGATTTTTCTTAAGTTGATATTCCCCATGTGTATTCTTTTTTCTTTCTGGCAGCTCTCAAAGCCATGCCCAGCTCCCTAGCCACCTGCCAACCCTCCGTCATCTGTCACCACAATGTCAGGCCCGTACCCAGTGCTGTCCATGGCAGCAGAGTGGCCAGCTCCCTTACCGGCCTCCTTTCCCTTGGTCTTAACCCACATGAATCCCGCCTCAGTGATGTTTCTAGAACCAGGATTGGTGAATTTCTTCTCTAAGGGCCAGATAGCACATATTTTAGGTTTTACAGTTCATGCAGCCTGTGTCGCAGCTGGTCCACTCTGCCATTCTGATGAGCAAGTGGCCATAGACAGCAAGCAAAGGAATGAGCTTGGATGTGTTCCAGTAAAACCGTATTTCCAAAACCTCCATTTCCAGACTTGACCTATGGGCCACTCTGCTGCTCCTCTTTTATTGGCTCTGTCTTCATCCCCAAAGGGAAAACTGAACATCTCTTAGCACAACAATCCCATTTCCTCACCGTCCTCTGCTTGTTTTCCAACCACACCTCCTCCACATGCCCTCACCCCACCTCCTCGCCCAACACTTACTTTCACTCTTCGTCTTGCAGTTGTGAACCCCCCAAGGCTCCCAGAACACCCTGTTCTTCCCACCCTGCTCCCCACCTATCTGTCAAACTCAAACTTTCCTTCAAAACCTGCCCAGGTAGCGACTGTCTAAAGCTTTCCTGGCTCCTCATCCCCAGTTACAGTCACTGCCTCCTAGTTCTACTTCTGTGCCTATTTCTGTATGGTCATTGCTCCTGTAAGTACACTGTGAACTCCTTGGGAACCCCTGTCAGATTCGTCTTTGAATTCCCACCGCCCCACACGGTGCTTGTCATGTATTCAGTGCTTAACAAATAGGCCCTGCTGAACTAAAGAGTCATTTGCGTAGATTTTTAATAGCTTAATTGAGATATAATTTGCATACCGTACAATTCACCCATTTAGAGGGCTCAGGTCCGTGGGCTTTAGTGTACTCACAGGTATGTACAGCCATGACCATGGTCAGCTTTAGAACATGTATGTATTTCATTGCTACAGGGAGAGACTCATACCCTTCAGCCACCGTACCCTTTTCCCCAACTCCCCACCCTGACTCCTAAACAACCACTCATCCACTTTCTTTGTGTTTATTGCCAATTGTGGATATTTCACATAAATGGGATCATATAAGATCTTTTGTCTGGCTTATTTTATTTCATACGATATGTTCAAGCTTCATGCATGTATATATACTTAATTCCTTTGTATGGCCAAGTACTATTCCATTGTACGCATGTACAACATTTTGTTTATCCATTCATTGTTGATGGACATTTGTGTCATTTCTACCTTTTGGCCATTATGAATAGTGCTGCTATAAACATTTGTGTACAAATTTTTGTTTGAACATCTGTTTTCAATTCTCTTGTTTATAGAAGTAGGAGTGGAATTGCTGGGTCATATGGTCATTCTGTGTTTACCTTTTTGAGGAACTGTTTTTGTTTTTCACAGTGGATACACCATTTTATATCCCCACCAGCAACATATGAGGGTTACAATTTCTCTGTATCCACATAACTTTTTACCATTAAAAAAATTATAGAGACTTCCAGTCAAGATGGCAGTGTAGTTAAACACGGCTCGCTTCCTTGCACAACCACGTCAAAATTTCAGCTAAATTAGAGCATAACCATCATCCAGAGCCATCAGAAATCAAGCTGAATGGAACTCCTACAACAACAGAATTAAAGAAGAAACTACATTGAGACTGGTAGGAGGGGTGAAGACACAGAATGGGTTGGTCCCACACCCACATGTGGCAGATAAAAATTGGGATGGATATCTCAGGAGCAAAGGGTCCCAGTCCCACACCAGACTCCCAAGCCCAGGGTCACAGTGCCAGGAAAAGAAGTCGCCATAACTTCTGGCTGTAAAAACTAGTGGGGATTGAGGCTGTGGAAGACAGAAACTGCTGTACTCCCTGGCAGTTTCTCTTAAAGGGCCTGCACAAGGACTTACTTGGACTCACTCCCTCTGAGCTCCAGCACAGGGGCAGCAGATTGAAAGGCACCAAAGACATATGGGAAAGAACTGAATTATCCAGCATTACGGCAAGAGTTGGCAGCCAGCTTTCTCCCAGACAGAAATGCTCCCAGAGGCCATTGTTTCTTTTCTGAGCCCTCCCCCAACCAAGCCACAGAACTGGCAAGTGGACACAATATCTGAGAAACCTGGCTCACACTGTTTCCCCCTCCCTGGCAATTCCTTGGGGCCCTGCTCCCCCCAACTTTTGGGCCCACCCAACCTTTTTCCAGTGGCTTTTCCATATGAATACCTTATCTTGTCCCATGCTTCAGATTTTCCTAAATCCTCTCCAACAAGCAGCATCTGGCTTCAGCAAGCCCCACACCTCTTGCTAAGTAGGCTCAGGCCTGGCACAAGCAGAAACTGGCCCCGGTTCACAGCTTGGCTTCACCTGGGCACCACCAAGTCAACACAAGTAGCTGCCATCTTCAGATCACTTTGTAGCTTATGCTGTGTGACCCTAGATGGAATACGGGCAGTGGCTAACCTTGTATGTTCCAATAACAATGAAGGCTCAAAACAGTAAGAGTGTGTGCTCAGCCCACACGTAGGGCACACCTCAAGTACCCAACTTGGAGGATAAGGGAGCCTGTGCCAGTGGACCCTACAGGAAACCTACTACCTCAGGACACTCTACCAAACCTGGGAGAGATAGAAGCTCTACCTAATGCATAGAAATAAACACAGGGAGGCTGCCACAATGAGGAGACAAAGAAACATGGCTCAAATGAAAGAACAGAACAAAACTTCAGAAAAAGAACTAAGCAAAATGGAGACAAGCAAGCTACTAGATGCAGAGTTCAAAATACTGGTTATAAGGATGCTCAAGGGACTTAGTGGGAACCTCAATAGCATAAAAAGATCCAGTCAGAAACAAAGGATACACTAATTAAAATAACAACTTACAGGGAATCAACAATATAGTGGATGGAGTCTAGAATCAAATCAGCAGTTTGGAATATAAGAAAGCAAAAAACAGAACAATAAGATGAAAAAATCCTCTCCCAAATGAGGATAGTATAAGGAGCCTCTGCTATAAACATTTGCATCATGGGGGTGCCAGAAGGAGAAGAGGGAGGCAAGAAATTGGAACCTATTTGGGAAAGCAATGACAGAAGACTTTCCTAACTTGGGGAAGGGAATAGACATACAAGTCCAAGAAATGCAGAGAGTCCCAAACAAGATGAACCCAAAGAGGCCTACCTACACCAAGACGCATTATGATGCTAAAGTTTAAAGACAGGGAGAATCTTAAAAGCAGCAAAAGAAAAGCAGTTAGTGACCTATAGGGAGCTCACATAAGGCTGTCAGCTGATTTCTCCAAAGAAACTTTTCAGGCTAGAAGAGATTGGCAAGAAATATTCAAAGTGATGAAAAGCAAGGACCTACAATCAAGATTACTCTGCCCAGCAAAGCTAGCATTTAGAAGTGAAGGACTGATAAAGAGCTTCCCAGAAAAGAAAAAGCTAAAGGAGTTCATCACCACCAAACCAGTATTTTTTTTTTTTGAAGATTTTATTTATTTTTGGAGAGGGGAATGAAGGGAGAAAGAGAGGGAGAGGAACATCAATGTGCGGTTGCCTCTCGTACACCCCACACTGGGGACCTGGTCCTCAACCCAGGCATGTGCCCTGACTGGGAATCGAACTGGTGACCCTATGGTTTGCAGGCCAGCACTCAATTCACTGAGCCATACCAGCCAGGGCCCAAACCAGTATTATATGAAATGTTAAAGGGTCTTCTTTAAGATGGTAAAAAATATGAACAATAAAGTAATAAATACATATCTATCAACATTGAATCTAGAAAACAAAATAAACAAGCAGAACAGAGACAGAATCATAGATACAGAGAATGTTCTGATGGAAGGGAAGTCAAGGGGATGGGCAAAAAAGGTGACGGAATTCAGAAATACAAATTGGTAGTTACAGTGTAGTCACAGGGATGTAGAGGACGGGATAGGGAATAGAGTAGCCAAAGAACACATATGCATGACCCATGGACGTGGACAGTGGTGTGGGGACTGTGTCTGAGGGAGTGGGGTGGGGCTGGGTGGAGGGGGGCAAAAGGGGTAAAATTGGGACAACTGTAATAGCATAGACAGTAAAATATAATTTAAAAAATTATAGCCATCCTAGTGGATGTGAAATGTTATTCCATTGTGGGTTTGATTTGCATCCTCCCTACTGACTAATGATATTGAGCAACTTTTATGTGCTTGTTGGCTACTTGTACATCTTTGAGGAAATGTCTATTGAAGTCTTCATCCACTTTTAAATTATTTTTCCTTATTGACTTGTAAGAGTTTTTATGTATTCTGAATACTAGTTTCTTATCAGGTATATGATTTACAAATATTTTCTCCCATTCTGTGGGTTGTCTTTTCTTTTTCTTAATAGTGTCTGTGTTCTTCCTCAGTTCACATCACATGTACTGCACATTTATTACCGGCTGGGCACAGGCATGAGATATATGTTCCTCCAGGGGGTTCACAGTCTTAGGAGGAAGAGACATAGCCACAGTGCAGTGAACACTTGGTTGATATGCCCTTGCTCTCCCCAGCACTGCTGCCCTAGCTCAGAAGCATCTTGCCAGGGCCTCTGACGCACAGAAGTTTTTGACTTTGACAGAATATGTGTGTGTGTGTGTGTGTGTGTGTGTATTCATTTTGTTGCCTGTGCTGTTGGTGTCTTATCTAAGAAACCATTTCCAAATCCAAATCTAACAGTGGGGAATTGTAACCCACCCCACCAGCCTTTTCACATTGTTTCTGCAAGTGCTAACTTTGACTAATATGTGGATAAACAGCATGTTTGTTTAAGAATCCTCAGAACTAACTATAAAAGATACAGACTCCAACCTTCAGACACTCCAGCTCTGGGAGATTTGCTGACCTCCAAATGCGAAGCCGGGATGACTAAACCAGGGTGATGCACACCGGCCCATCAGTCGCCTTATCAGAATGGACCGTGCTCATCTGCACGTAAAGAACTTCTCAACCCCCTCACTTGATCTCTTTGTTCTGTTCCCCTCTCCCTCCTTATAAAAGACTCCACCTCCACTGAGGGGGCAGATGGGCTTTGAGATGTGAGTCCCCCATCTTTTCAGGTAGATGAGCTTGGAAACATGAGTCCCCCACCTTCCAGGTGGCCGGCACCTAAACAAACCCTTTCCTATACATTGGCACCTGTCTCCCGAGCATTGGCTTTTGAAGCGGCAGGCAGCCAGACCCGTATTTGGTTACACAAAGTCATGAAGATTTGCCCTTACATTTTCTTCTGAGAGTTACTTCCTGAGTTCTAGATTTTTACATTTAGGTCTTTGAACCATATTGAATTAATTTTTGTAAATAGTGTGAGGTAAAGGTCCAACTTCTTTCTTTTACATGTGGCTATCCAGTTTTCCAGCACCTTTTTTTTTTTCCAAAAACTCTTCTCTCCCCTACTGAATAGTCTTGGTACCTTTGTCCAAATCAACTAATCATAGATATCTGAGTTTATCACTGGACTCGCAGTTCTAGTCATTGATCTCTACGTCTCTCCTTGTGCCAGCCCACCACGTTGGTACCTGTTGCTTTGCAGCACCTGTTGAAATTGAGAAGTGTGAGTTCTCCCACTTTGTTATTTCTCAGAATTGTCTTGGCTATTCTCACTCCCATGTGAATTTAGAATCAGCTTGTTAATTTCCACCAAAAAGTCAGTTGGGATTCTAATAAAGATTGTGATAAATATGTAGATTAATTTCTATTCTCATTTTAACAATATTAAGTCTTTCAAAAACAAACAGCATTGTCTTCCAATCCAGCAACATGGTATGTTTTCCCATTTATTTAGATCTTCTTTAGTTTCTTTCAATGATGTTTCGTAGTTTTCTGAGTATAAATATTGCATCTTGTTAGTTAAATTTGTTTCTAAGTATTTTAGTTTTTGTATGATCATAAATGGAATTATTTTCTTTTAGTATATTTTTGAATTTTTTTGAAAATATATAGAAACAGTTAATTTTTAAATATTGATCTTGCATCCTATAACCTTACTGAATTCCTTTATAAGTTCTCATAGTCTTTCAGTAGATTCCTTAGGATTTGTTATTTATTCATGAATAGATTCTTGTTTTACTTTTTTTATTTTTAAATTAAGTTTATTGGGATGACATTAGTTAATAAGATTATATAGGTTTCAAGTTTACATTTCTGTGATACATGATCTGTACATCGCATTGGGTGCCTACCATCCAAAGTTAAACCGCCTTCCCTCACCATATACTTGACCCCCTTTATGACCTCTCACAACTTCCCTTCACTTCTAAAAGTGAGTAATAATCCCTTTACTACTTCCTCTGGCAATTGCCATACTATTGTCTGTGTCTATGAGTTTCAGTTTTATATCCCACATGTGAGTGAAATCATGTGGTTCTTAGTTTCTTCTGACTTATTTTGCTGAGCATGGTATTCTCCTGGTCCATCCATGTTGTAGCAAGTGGCAGTATTTCATCTATTCTTAAGGCTGAGTAGTGTTACATAGAATATATGTACCACATCTTCTTTACCCAGTCCTCTATCGAAGGGCACTTGGGTTGTCTCCATGTCTTGGCCACCATGAATAATGCTGCAATGAACATAGGGGTGCATATATCTTTGTGAATAAATGTTTTCAAGTTTTGGGGGTAGATACACAGAACAGGGATCCCTGGGTTGCAGGGTCATAGGGTAACTCTATTCTTAATTTTTTGAGGAGCTGCCATACTCATGGGATTCTTAAACAAAGAGTGGGTGTTCAGAAGGTGGACATGCAGTGTCCCAGACCAGGGAACAGCAAGCCCCAAGGCAAGGTAACATGGAAGCAGGTATCTTCTGGGAACCACAGGCACTCAGGTCACTGTGGCAAGAGCTCAGTGTTCGGGGTTGAAGCCAGTGTGTGTCATGCTAAAGACAGCAGAGGCAAGTGTGAACCATGCGATGCCATTCTAATAAGGATCTTAGAGTCATTCTTAGAAGGAAGCCCAGAAAAGCCTTGTGATCAGCACGTGTGACATTGCTCAGGCCCAGCGGTAGCTGAGAAAGTCTGCTTTCCCCAGCGAAAGCAGGAGCGTATAGGGCTCTGTGTATCTGGCACCGCGCTCTGCATGCCATTGTCTCCTGGAGTGATCGCCAGGGCCAGCGCACCAGCTGGCACTGTGCAGCCGAGCCTGGCCAGCTTTGGTGATGTGGCATTTGGTGCTGCTGCTATTACTGGGCTCCTAGAAGGAAGACAGTGTTTCTGTGGACAGCAGAGTTCCAGTTCAAAGGCTCTTGGTGCACTTTCAGACAGCCCCCTGTGTAGGCAGGCATTTCCAGACAAGTCAAAAGTGTGGCTGTGGCCTCTGTACCAACTGCTCCTTCCTTCTCTGGGTCCCGGATCTAGGCCTCATCTGAAGGGCTCAGGCCTGAACAATTGACTGTAGGCCCAGATCACATCACACAGATGAGAGTCTGACCTGGAATGCTCCTGGAGCAGGTGCACAAAGCCAAGGGCAAGATCTGCTATGACTAATGAGGTCTGAGGCATGAGAAAGCTGAACAGGAAAGGCTTGAGGAAACCATCACTTAAGAACTGGAAATGCCATCTCTTAAAACAAACAAACAAACAAACAAACATGTTTGTATGCTCCCTCCTGTCCCCTCCCACCCAGTATGCTCTTCTTGTTACCAAACCAATGTGTGGGTTTGTCTGCCCACCACTACCAACAGGCAAATTCTAAAGGTAGAGGATCAGAAAGGGAAGGGTTTTTTATTCAGATGTTGCATGATCTGGGAGAACGGCAGACTCTTGTCTCAAAGCCCATCTCCTCCCGGAAACCCAGAGGAAAACCCAGCTGTCCTCAGCCAGACCAAAACCAAAGGCAGCACGCTGAGTTCCTTCTCCCATTTAAAGTACCATCTTTGGGAACCGCAGGCAGCCACTGAGTGGACATTTGGGCAGCTCAGCTTTTCTCCTAGCTGCTGTCAGTCCTCAGGCTCCCTCCTGAAACTCACTTGTGAGGCTGGTGCTGTCATTGGCCACTGTGGCTTCCAGGGTCAGAAGGTCCTGTGAACCACCAGCCAACACATTTGCAGGATGGGTAAGAAAGTATCTTTTCCTTCCCTTAGGTTTATATATAGTTTTGTGTGTGGAAAGAGCCAGATGCTTCCTCAAAAATATGCTCAATTAACTACCCAAACTTCTGCACACCCCAGGGGTCCCCATCCCCAACCAATCCCTTCTTTTCCCCAGGCTAGACTGACAGGTCTCTTTGGTCCAGCATCTCCCCCCTAACGCCATTCTGATCTCTATGGCGCATGTGCTTGCTTTCTTTGGTCCCACCCCCAATCAGGTACTGAAAGTGGGTAGGAGGGCTTTTCCTCAATCCAATTCACTTGATAGCTTTGCGCACGCTCAGTGCAATGCTTTCACTTGCCACCCTCTTGTGTAGGTGTGGGGAGTCTGCTGCCAAGAGTGGGACGCTCTGCATGCGGGAGTGGAGCGTTCGCTAGGCACTAGTTCGGTGACCTAGACACTGCAGCTCTGCCTGCTTCCAGTGGTCTGGCCAGGCGGTCAGTATTACTCTTACCCTTACACTTCAGGTGAGCTCCACCTCGCGCCACCTAGGTGTCTGTGCCTGGACCAATCCCGTGGGGGAATTTGCACTCAGGGGAGCCCATCGCTAACTCTGCTTCCTCCTCGGAAACAATGATTGGATTGCTTGCCAATTTCGCATATCATTCTGACCCTGCCTTCTGTCCCCCCCCACCCCACCCCCCCGCTGCTGCCTTTATGGATTTTAATGTTTCCTTCAATGTGGCACGGAAATTCAGACCAGTTTGGCTCCTGATTGTTATCTCTGAGAAACGTTGTGTCTGGAGTGTGTGGGGGGTGGGGGTGGGGGGAAAGGGTGATTAAAATCTGTTATCCAAGTGGTGTGATAAGAGTGGTGGTTGGGCCCCCAGCCAGCTGGCTCGGCTGGAGGGTTGTCCTTGTACGCCAAAAGGTTGTGGGTTTGATTCCCTGTTGGGGCATGTTTGGGAGGCAACCAATAGATGTTTCTCTTCCCGCCCCTTACTCTCTCTCTAAAATCAATAAACAATCCTCCAGTGAGGATTTATACATACATACATACATACATCAATTAATTAATTAACTACAAAAAAGAGTGGTCAGTGGGTGAAATGACGCCCCTCCTGGAATTTTTTCATGTTTTTGCTGTTTTATAATTTAAGCAGCTACCACTCATCGAGCATTGCTGTGAGCTGGTCACTGTACTGGGTGGGCACTTGGGACTTCTTACGGAAGCAGTATCAGTAGGACTCTACGGCTCTTTTCCATTTGCAGAAGCCAGGTTTGAATCTGAGATCCTTCCCAGGTGCTGGCACCGCGTTCTTTTAGTTATGATGTTATCCTGTAGTCAAGCCATGTCTCCAGTTTTTCATAAATATTTATTTATTTATTTTTAGAGAGAGGGGAAGGGAGGGAGGAAAGGAGGGAAAATCATCATGTGTGAGAGACACTGATTAGCTGCCCTTTGCACACGCCCCAACCAGGGACTGGGCCCATATCCCAGGCATGTGCCCTGACTGGGAGTTGAACTGGTGACCCTCTGCTTTGCAGGATGACGCCCAGCCAACTAAGCCCCACGGGTCAGGGGCATGTCTCCATTTTCTTAGGGGTTGGGGTTGGCTAATTTGAACCGCGGGACATCCCCGCCTCACTCGGCTTCCTCTGCCACCGCCATAGTATTGTCTTTAAGCAGCAGCACCGATTTTGGATTTCCCCTGTCACTTCTTAACAGGCTGTGTGCTGTAGAGATGAGAAAATTGGCCGTTTCTCTCTGATCCAATCCAGGAGTCGCCAGCAGGCATGTTTTAAAGTGTTTGAAATTGTACCTCCAGCCTCACAAGGAAACAGCCGGGTCAAGAGATTCCACCCAGAGCTGGAGGTCAATTGTGGGGAACCCCCATTAGCCTCAACAAATTATTCCTGACAAAGGCCGCTTTCTGGGAGCTGAAAAAAGTTCCGCTTTGTAGGCCTGCCTTCTTACCTTTTGCTTTGTGGCCAGAAAGAGACAGGACTGAGGTGGGATCTTGGGCCAGGAGACAAGTGAACCAGCCCTGGCCAAGCATGGTGTCAAAGTCGGTGTCTTTTCTGATGAGGTTCAGAAGGGCCCTCTAGCCTGCCACCCGATTCCCCATTCTCTCAAGACAGCCTTCCTCCACAAAGGAGTGTGTGCCACATGCGGTCGGAGAGCACCCAGACCATGTGGTGTCAGCTGGGGAAGCCTCTCTGTGGTGCGCCCTGGGCTCTGAATGAGAGCCATTCATCGCTTCTGCTGGCGAAGCAGGAGTCCCTTGGGGCCTGAGACAGGGAGAGTCTGATGGAGGAGACAGCTCCCACCCCACCCCCTGACCCCAGATCAGGATGCCTACATCTGGCAGAGAGAACTGAACCCTGCACTCCACTGTTGAGTACACTAAGCAAGTGTCGCTTGCATCGCAGGCCACTGCTCCTGACTGGGGAGTAGCACGGTTGCTTACGTGTTGCGTCCCATTGGGACAGCAAGCCAGTTACTGGGTGCTCCAGAGCACAGGGTGCACAGCAAGTGATGGGAGGAATGAATCATTTCCTGCCCAGCAGGGGCCTCAGAAGCCGCAGAGCTGTCACTCAAATCTGGAGCTGGAATCAGGCCTGCTTCAGGACAGTCCTGTGCCCCAGAGAATAAGATTGGTGGTTGTGGGAAGGGGAACAGTGCTCTTTGCTAAATGCACGAATACACTGTGCATAAATAGTGTACAATTTTTATATACACTATGTTCCCCCTTATCTGAGTATGCCCTTACTATTAACTAGGACTCGGTCATGTTGGGCTTCTATTTTTTTTAATCCTCACCCAAGGACATTTTTTCATTGCTTTTAGAGAGAGAGAGAAGAAAGGAGAGAAAGAGAATAAAAGAGAAACATTGATGTGAGAGAGAAACATCAATTGATTGCCTTCTTGTACACACCCCAACCAGGGATTGAACCCACAACCTGGATATGTGCTCTGCCCGGGAATGGAATCCTTGACCTTTTGGTCTATTGGATGATGCTCCAACCAACAGAGCCACATCTGTCAAGTCTCATTGGGCCTTTTTTTTTTTTTTTTTAACTGGGCCACAGAGTAAGGTGTCAGTGGTAAGAGGCCACAGTTAGTGATAGTGTTTAAGAATATTCTCCCTGGCTGGCGTAGCTCAGTGGATTGAGCGCGGGCTGCGAACCAAAGTGTCGCAGGTTCGATTCCCAGTCAGGGCACATGCCTGGGTTGTGGGCCAGGTCCCCAGTGGGGACCATGCAAGAGGCAACCATACATTGATGTTTCTCTCTCTCTCTCCCTCCCTTCCCCTCTCTAAAAATAAATAAATAAAATCTTTAAAAAAAAAAAAAAAGAATATTCTGTGGAAGTCAACAGTCATTTGATTTTTCAGAAAGTTTTGTTAAACAGGCAAGTTCTGCAACACAGAATGCCTTCTTCAGGTAGATGATGAAGTGATTCAAATAGGATTGCTTTTGGTAGAGAGAAAAACATTTGAGGAGCCCCAAAGATATTTTGAGACTCAGAGGTATTTTGGGGAGCAGGCTTTTCACACCCGTTCCCAGGTCGAATGATTCCACTGCCAAACTAGTAACTGAAGAAAAGGAGCCTGGAAATACCAACTGTACATGTTCTCCTTTTCCTTTCAGAAGCTCATTAGGTCAAAATTAAAGAAAGGATTTTCAAATATTCACCCATGATCAGTACAATGCCATTCCTGGAATCAGAAATTATTATTTTGAGTATGTACTAGAAAGTTCCTTGAGTAACATAAGCTTCAAAACTAAAGATGTCCTCCAACCAATGATGCTTATCAGACAATTGAAGTAGCACTGTTCATAATCAACTGAGACACTTGAGCAAAATCCAGGTTTAGAATCTCTTTCTCCCCCTCAGCTTCAGCTCCTCACAAGGCCAGGGAGAACATGTTGACTTCCGTCCTGCTTAGGAGTCTTGTTTGCAGACACTGCAAATTCCCTGGAGCCCACCCTCCCATTGAACTCTCAGCACCTGCCTAGTTTATATAGCACAAGTGAAGACATCTTTTTATTTAAGTAATTAAGCTTTTCTCTAATATTGTGTAATATTTGGACTAAATATTTATTTCAAGTTTTTAAGTATGCTGTTGCAAGCGATGGATCCAGGAGGAACTACCTAAGCTCATCCTTGGGAGTTCCAACGGATGGAACTGAATGTAAGAACGTCTTCAACTGCTTAGCCAGAGCCCCTTGAGAAAATACTGGGAGAGATAACTGACCACCTTCCGATGAGCCACAGCCACCCTCCTCTGGCACGTGCTGGCTCTTACTCATGTCAGTCAGACACTGTACCCGCTGGGTGTGATGGCCCACTCCCGAGTGAACTGTGTGAATACTTAAGACCATCTGCTGCCATGGATGCGGTTTTCATAGCATACTCTCCCAGGTGGGCCTTCCTCCTGTGGATGGTTCCCCTGTGTGCCTGGAGAGGGCTGGTGACACCAGAGCTTGGCTTGGTGTGCCTGCAGGAGTTGCGGGAGTGTTGGCTGTGCCAGGGTGGAGGATGGTCCTGGAAGGTCCGTGGTGGGTGGCAGTGCAGTCTCAGTGGCGCAGACTCTTCTTCGGTTGCGGGTGACCTTGGAGGTTTTCACAGGTAAATGTTGCGCATAGATCTTCCTGTTGTCTAAAAACTCTCCCAACTGTGGTTTCCTCCAGGTCTTTGATGTCCTTAGAGAAATACAGCACTCTGAAAGAGGACTAACAGCAGGTGCGGGGAGGAGAGAGAATGTGTCTCCCATCGATCCGAATATCACCAGATGTTTAGAAGGGCTGCAGGAGCATCTACCGTATTTGTTTATTAGAGGCATGGCGCACTTCTGTTTGCTTTTCTTTCTTTTTTTTAAATTCAAAATGGAAAACTTGTACGACAGCTTTGCATTCTGCTTTTTTATTTTATTTTTCAATTACAGTTTACATTCAATACTATTTTGTATTAGTTTCAGGTGTACAGTGGTTAGACAATCACACTTTACAGAGTGTTCCTCCTGACGTGTCCAGTGCCCACTGGCCCCACACAGTTATTACAATATTGCTGGCTGTATTCCCTGTGCTGTAATTTACATCCCTATGACTGTTCTGTAACAACCACGTGTACTTCTTAATCCCCTCACCTTTTCACCCATACCCCTCCGCCCTCCCTTCTGGCAACCATCAGTCTGTCCACCCCATTTTTAATAGGCTCCGGACACGTACTAGGCCAGGGGCCCACAGCAACCCCCGCCCTTCCCCACAACTTTAGCAGAGAGAGAACATCTTCAGCCACCAGGAAACGGCTTGACCTAGCCTGTTTCGCAGGCGCCTGCCCTGGGCGCGGCTCCAGCACAGCTGGGGCTCTGGGAGAAAGCCAGGCACAGAGTGGCGGGCTTTTCTTGCGGGGGTGGGGAGGCTTGGTCACGTAAATCATGCGCGCTGCAGGGCACACGTGTGCGACCGCTGCCCCCGCCACAGGGCCCGAGGCTCCTATTAGACTGGAGAGTGCGTCTGGGCCCCGTGCTCCGCAGTTGCACGTGACCTTGTATCACCCATCTCTGCAGTGGCGCTGGGGCTCGATTCTGAATGCGATCATCTGAGTTGCAGGCGGCTTTGCTGCCAACGTGCTGGTGAATCAGATGAGCGGCAGGGCTGAGAACACCCTGGACAGATTCCTCCAGATCCCTCCAGCAGCTGGGGTCTTGGGCTGAGAAGGGTCTGAACTCAAGCTCAAGCTCAGAACCGAAACTGGTGCTTGAGGGGAGCGGGCAAGGCCTCCGGTCTGCCGCGGGTGGTAGAATGAAGGCCCCTCACTGAAGGGCGCGGCCTGACATTTTGCTCTCCATCTACTGGAGCTTTGCTTTGCACGTTGGATTCTACCTGATGATTTTTCCTTTCAGAGGGCTGCATGAATCTGATAAAGCAGTAAGGGAAAGACGAACATTTAATAGAAAAAGGGATAGCAAACATGAAGAGATAATTTCCCAAAATAGCAATACAATCTACCAATGAGTATGGGGAAATAAAAGCCCAACTAGTAACCAAAAAAAAAACCTATTTAAAACAAAATACCTTCTTCTGCTTATCAGTGGGGAAAGGTTTGAAAACATGGCCACAGCTAGAAGCTTCGAGGATGTGGGGAGCCCATGTCCTGCTGCCAACCCGAGCACAGGTTTTCTGAAGGTCAGTTAACACAGTTTTGCAAAATCGTTCCTTTTTTTGCCAGCCCTTTGACCCAGCAACTTTACTATTAGGGATTTATCCCAAGATTATGGACAGTTTAAATACAAAGATACTCATTTCAACCACCTTTATAGCAGTAAAAAAAAATTAGTGATAAGATGATAATGAAAATCTTGTAAAAGAACAATGAGGCATAACGTTTGCAATACATTGTGAGGTGTGAAGAGTGTTTACAAAGCACTATGTAAAGGATGATTCCAATTTGAAAAAGCAAATATGTATGTACATAGAGAAGGCCGGAAGGGTATTCACGACAGTGTTGCTAACAGCTACCTCTGAGAGTGGTGTTGCCAATTACTTTCAGCATTCTCCACATTTTTATCACCAGCTTGTATAACTTTGACAATAAGAAACAACAACAATAAAACTACATAAAAGCTCCTTTTAGAAGAGGAGGGAAGCAGCTGGGTGTAATCATTTAGAATTCCCCAGAGTAAGGGGTAGGAGAAGGCCCTATAAAGATGCAAAGTACCAGGAACACTTTCTTAGAAAGATTTAGAAGTTGAACACTGGCCATTCCCACTGATTGGAGACCCCCCAAAAGATGAGTTGAGCAGTTTACAGATATGCAAATCCAGAGATTAAGATTTTTTAAATGAAGAAACATTTTTTATAGATTTCTTTCTAAGATAAGAATAGATGACTTGGAGGCCTCTCAGCTCCCATGTGATGGAGACCATGGGAGGTAGTGTCACCAGACTGAAGTGGAGCTCGGCTGCCCACTTCTACCAAAGGGCAAACTCTAGGGGCAGAGGCTGGTGAAAAAGGAAAAAGGGTTTTATTCAGATGCTGAACTATCTGGGAGGTTGGGGAACTTCCTGCCTCAAAGCTCATCTCCTCCACAAAACCCAGGCATCCTCAGCAAGACTGAAAACAAAAGGCAGAGCCCAGAATTCATGCTCCATTTTAAAGTACCACCCTTTAGAGCCTAAGGTGGCTTGCTAAGTGGCCATGCAGGTAGCCTAGCTTGTTTCTTGCTGCTGTCTGGCTTCAGGCTCCCTCCTGGAGGCTGTGTGTGGTGGCAGCACTTCCGTTGGCCGTTGGCCGTGAGGCTTCTAAGGCTGTAAAGTTCCATGCTCCAGGGCTAAAGAGTGTGCAAAGGCAACTCAAATGTTCTACCAAGTCAGCACACGTGAGAGAGATTTCCTCCTGGAGGCTTTGGGGACACATGACTGCTGAGATTGTATTCCCCACGGAGAGGACCCGCCAGTGCACCATCTGAATGCAGGTCCCAAGAAGCCAGAATGAGCAAGAGTGTGTCTTTTTGTTCCCCTAAGTTTATATGTTTTGGGTGTGGGACGGACCAGGTGCTTTCTCAGAATGACCAATTACCATATTTTGCCATGTATCATGTGCTCTTCTTGGCCCAAATTTTTTGAGGGAAAAAATAGGATGCGCATTATACATGTGTAGTACTAATTCTGTATCCACATACTGTAAAACAAAAGAATTTTTTCCTGAAAGGTTGGGCAAAAAAAAAAAAACAAAAACAAAAACGTGGGTGTGCGTTATATATGGGAGTGCAAGACTTTCACATGCTTTGGTTGGATCCACCTCCCAACCAATCCCTTCCTTCCCCTGGCTAGACTGACAGCCCCCCACTCCCACCCCTACCCGGTGCGGCCACCATTTGAACTCCTATTGGACATGTGCCTGCCTTTCCTTGGTCTCTTCCCCAATCTGGTATTGGAAGAGAGTCAGAGGGCTTTTCCCCTCTTATCTAATTATCTTGCTAGTCTTGTGCATGCTTGCCCAAGGGCAGGCGAGCACCTGTTTGGTTACCCAGGCAACATGGCCCCACCCACAGCGACCTGGCTTGCTTTCCCTGGACCCACAGGGGTTTGCATCCCCTGCCCCACCGTAGCCCCTCGGTTCCCTGCCCTCGGTATACTCCCAGGTCCAGACAGGGTACCGGTGCCAGTAGAAGCCATGGACTGGACTTCCAGTGGGCTGGACTGGACTGGGTGAAACTGCCAAGGCAGTGGAGCGCAGTGGTCAAGGACAGCCCAGGTCAGCCCACTGGCCTCTCTCAGTTCCTGGTTTGCCACTTACCATCAGTGCAACCTTAGGCAACTTGCCCAACCTCTCTGTGCCCCATTATCCCCCTGGAGGATAATAATGGTGTTTATTAAGTGAATGAATGCAGTAATATTTTCCCTTTTATCTCATTTCCAAATATTGGTGTGTTTTTTATGTATTCTTTTATTATTGATTCATAGCTTAATTCTACTACAGTCAGGCAACATATTCTGTGTGGTTTCATTGAATGTGGTGAGACTTGCTTTATGGACCAACTTGGTGGACCTTGCTTTAGTGGACTAACTGAGGGTCCACATGGGACAGTCTTGCGTGTAGACTGGAGGTCTGTCTTCAGTAGCTGTTGAATACAGTGGACAGAACCTTGTCAATTAGATCATGTTTGTTGATCACGTCATTCACATCCTTAGTGCTGGAATATTTTTGCCTGCTTCTATCAGTTACGGACAGAGGTCTGTAGAGCCTCCCACTGTGATTACAGATTTCTCAATTTTTTCCTGTTAAACCTGTCAATGTTTATTGTATATATAACGAGTCTATGTATACAAATGAAGAAGAATTGCATCTTCTTGGTGGGCTGACTCTTGCATTATCTCAAACTGTCCCTTTTTGTCTACAGTGATGTTTCTTGTCTTAAAGTTGACTTTATCTGACTTTCTAAAAGCTTTCTCTGCTTAATGTGTGCATAGCATATCTTTTTCCATCCTTTTACTTTAAACCTCTGTGCCTTCTGTAAGAAATAGAAAGTAATATTATTTTATTAAATCCATTCTGACAATATTTTCATTGGAGTATTTACTTCATCTAATTTAATTCTCGGTATATTTAGGTTTAAATTCACCATCCAACTATTTTTTTAAATTGTGACAACTGTTGTGTGTTATTTTTTCTCTGCTTCATTGCTTTAATTTGGGATTAATCAGTATTTTTTTACAATTTCCCCTCCCCTGTATTAACTTAGTCATTCTTTTTTAACTTTTTATGATCACATAAAGATCACAACATGCACCTATTAGACTTTCTAAAGTATGATAGAAAATGGTACTTTTACCAATTCCAGACAGCGCAAGAACCTTGAAACAGTGTCTGTTTCACCCCCTCCTGCCTTTTGTGCTGTTGTTGCTGATGATACATATACAGGGGAGGGCAAAAGTAGTTTTACAGTGGTGAGTTCACGAAACAGAGTTTATCCCCTTTTCTTATTGTTGGCGCTATTACGGTTGTCCCCCATTTCCCCTCCCTTTGCCTACCTCCACCCAGGACTCCCTCCCCTGGCCTTCACCCCATTATTGTGTATCCATCAACTATGCATATAGGTTCTTTGGCTAATTTCTTTACCTTCTTTTATCCCCGTGCCCACTCCCTTTCCTCTGAGATCTATCGGTCTGTTCCATGTGTCTCTGGCTCTGTTTATCATTTTATGTTGTTCATTACATTACACATGTAAGTGAAATCATATGGTGTTTGTCTTTCTTTGACTGGCTTATTTTGTTTAGCATAATAATCTCCAGGTCCATCACTGTAAAAGGTAAATGTTCCTTCTTTTTTACAGCCACATAGTACTTCGATGTGGAATATGCCACAGCTTTTTATCCACCTGTCTACTCGTGGGCACTGGGGCTGCTTCCAGGTCTTGGCTATTGTAAATACCAGTGGTATGAACATAAGGGTGCATATATTCTTTCTCATTGGTGTTTCGGGGTTCTTAAGGAATATTCCCATAAGTGTGAGTGCTGGGTCAAAAGGCAGTTTCATTTTTCATATTTCAAGGAAACTCCATACTATTTTCTGTAGTGGCTGCACCAGTCTGCATTCCCACCAGCAGTGTACTAGGGTTCCCTTTTCTCCACATCCTCACCAGCACTAGTTGTTTGTTGATTTATTGATAGTAGCCATTCTGGCAAGTGTGAGATGATGCCTGTTGTGGTTTTAATTTGCATGTCTCTGATGATTAGTGACTTTTAGCATTTTTTTGCATGTCTATTAGCTGTCTCTATGTCATCTTTGGAGAAGTGTCAATTAAGATTCTGTGGCCGTTTTTTTTTATTGCATTGTTTGTCTTCCTGGTGTAGAGTGGTATAAGTACTTTATGTATTTTGGAAATTAACCCCTTATCAGATGTATCCTTGACAAATATGTTCTCCCATACTGTGGGTTCCCTTTTCCCATTTTGTTGATGGTTTCTTTTGCTGTGTAGAA
The DNA here is from genome assembly GCA_039655065.1 of Glossophaga mutica. Lineage (NCBI taxonomy): Eukaryota > Metazoa > Chordata > Mammalia > Chiroptera > Phyllostomidae > Glossophaga > Glossophaga mutica. The sequence goes on from CM077311.1 coordinate 62,536,475, forward strand.
GCTTTTTAATTTCATATAGTCCCATTTGTTTATTTTTTCCTTTGTTTCCCTTACCAAAAGAGATGTATCGGCAAAAATGTTGCTCTATGAGATGTCTGAGATTTGACTATATTTCCTTCTGGGACTTTTATGGCCTTGCAACTAACATTTAAGTCTTTTATCCATTTTGAGTTTATTCTTGTATATAGTGCAAGTTGGTGGTCTATTTCATTTTTTTTGTGAACATGTTCAATTTTCCCGACACAATTTATTTTCATAATTAATTTTTTTATCCTCACCTGAGGACATTTTTTCATTGCTTTTAGAGAGAGGGGAAGGGAGAGAGAGAAACATCAGTTGCCTCTCATATGCACCTGAAGCAGGGATCATATTCGACAGACCAGGGATCAAACCTGAAACTTGGGTATGTGCCCTGAATGGGAATCAAACCTGCAATCTGTTGGTTATAGGGTGATGCTCTAACCAACTAAGCTATACCAGCTAGGGCCCCAACACCATTTATTGAACAGACTGACTTTACTCCATTGTATGCTCATGCCTCCTTTGTCAAATATTAATTGACCATACAGGTGTGGGTTGATTTCTGGGCTCTGTTCTGTTCCATTAATCTGTAGCTCTGTTTTAATGTCAGTACCATGCTGTTTTGATTACTATGGCATTGTAATATAGTTTGATATCAAGTATTGTGCCACCTCCAATTTCGTTCTTCTTTCTCAAGATTACTGAGGCTATGCGGGATCTTTTTTTGGCTCCATATAAATTTTTGCAATATTTATTCTAGATCTGTGAAATATGCCAGTGATATTTTAATAGGAATTGCACTGAATCTATAGATTGTTTTTGCATAGTATGGACATTTTAATGATATTAAATACATGAACACAGTCTATGCCTCTACTTGTTTGTATCTTCCTCTATTTCTTCAATGTCCTAAGTTTTTGAGTACAGGTCTTTTTACTTTCTTGGTTAAATTTATCCCTAGATACCTTATTTTGTTGTTGTTTTTGTTGTCATTACAGTAGTAAATGAGATTGTTTTCTTAGTTTCTCTTTTTGATAGTAAATTGTTTGCCTCCATTTCAGTTAGCTCTTTTTCTGGAGATTCCTCCTGTTCTTTCACTTGGGGCTTGTTTCTTTGTCTCCCCACTTTAGCTGCCTCTTTGTGTTTGTTTCTATGTGGTAGCTGGACCTGCTCTGACTCCTCTTCTTCATAAGGTGGCCTTATGCAGTAGGCGTCTTGTGGGACCCAGTGATGCAGTCTCCTTGATCTTCTGAGCTGGGTGCTCTAGGAATGTCATTTGTGTGGGTTACGTGGGCCCTCCTGCTGTAATTGGGTCTTGCTTGCTGTTGGCTCCTTCGTGGGTGGGATCGACCCTCAGGCTGGCTGACTGAGAGGCTCAACCCTGACCACCACATCGTGCAAGCTATTGTATAGGTGCCAACAGACCAAAACAAGACAAATGCAAACAAAACAAAACAAAAAAAAAACACAACAAAAACAACAGCAAGAAAAATGAATCGGAAAAGGAAAGAAAATAAAAGAGAAAACAGTAAGAGAAGGAAAAAGAAAAATTATGAAAGGAAAGAAGGAAAAAAATAAAGACTAGGAAAAGAAATATGGGGGGAATAAGGAAAGAAAAAATTGAATAAAGAAAGGAAAGAGAAAAAGATATATGAAAGGAAACAGAAGAAAAGGAAATGGTGAAATAGAAAAGAGCTTTCTAGACAAGGCAGATGAGGAGGAGGGAGTGACTAAAGAAGTATTGTCCTGGAGTGCACTCTGCACCCCGGGAACGTAATGCGTGTGGAAGGGCTGGCTTTGGAAGAGTATCACCCAGAAGAAAAGATGTTTGGTTTTCACAAGCCAAAGATATACTGAAGTATAGAGGGCTGCTGTATTCGCAGAGCTAAGTTCTCACTGACAGTAAACACTAACAAAAGGACTTCCAGAGCTGTTTTGGGTTGCATGAGACTCGTTCAGGAGACATCTGTAATGCCTGTCCTGATGTGAAAAGATGAAAGAAACTGCCAGCAGGACCAAAACAAAACAAAACAAAACTGGAATCACGTGGTCCGTGCAAGGGCAGGACCCAGTCTAAAAACTCCATTGAAACCGAAGAAAGTGAAAACTACATCTGAAACAGGATAAGAAGCAACCAGATCAGCAAATGGCAGAAAGAATTCAAATCTCACGATTCTGATGCTCACAGGGCCACCTCAAACGCCTCCCCTGCTCAGTCTCCTCGTTCTACTAACCAGTCAGACGTTGGCTCAGACACAGAGATGGCTTTGGGCTCTCAGAGAATGCCAGTTTTTTTTTTACCTTTTCAGATCTCGCATACTGGAATAGACAGAAAATATGTTTCGGGGTTACCTGTGAAGGCCGTTTCGGGGAAGTCCTCATTGACACACTTCCGTTCAAGCCTTCCTGCAGCAATAAGAAGGCAGAGGCTGAGGAGCTGGGGGAACAGGGGCCAGAGCCTCTGCCCATCTCCACTCGGGAGCGGTGACTGAGGTTTGTGTAGAAGGGGAACACAAGACAATTTGCACTTTAGAAAAACATTACAGCAGCAAAATATCCGTTTTATGTTTAACTCGAATACCTGCTGTTCTGCCAAAAGACAACTTCTAGACTAGCTCTGAATGGGTTATTTTTCCTTCTCTTCCCCAAGTTCCCCAAACTGAGAAGCCAGTGTCTAGCTTCTCAAAAGAAAAGAAAAGAAAAAAAAAAAAAGACGTGTACATAATATTTAAGATGCTGAGTATTTCATAGGAAACCTGAGTGCTGCTCTAAAGTGCTCTTAAGTCCTTGTCTTTTAAGTCCCCTTCTAATGAATGAAACCAAGGGAATTTCAGGGGACAGAGACAGGAGTTGTCGATAAACATGTGTAGTTTCAGTCTTTCTGTATTGAGAAGCAGTGGTTGGTGCAATTTTAAAGATGGCTGACCACACCTGTTTTCCTTTACAACAATACATTCGTCATCACTCAGGAGCCTAGAATTGTCCGCAGAGGTAGCTGTTAATAAATTTGAAATATTAAGGTCTTATCAAGGTCCCGATATTCAAAACTACACTATTGAATATTAAGCAGGAAAGACTAAGCTCGCTGGTATAAATACCTCGGTGGAGAGATTTCTAGTAAATATACAAGGAGGTGAGTGGACATGTGTGTTATGTCCCACATCGCCTCCTTCATGTTGACATTTGATGAAGATTTCAATTCACATGAAATTTCTAAAGCAGAATCAAAGCTTCTCTTAGGGAAAAGTCAAGTCTCTAGGCTAAGCGATCTTACATGAATAATACCAAAGCTTTACCACACAGGAGAGAACACACTCTATTAAAAATGTCAAATTATCTGAAAATTAAAATGTGCACGCCATCAAGATGGCAGGGAAAATAACAAAGGTTAGTGCTTCCTGGGCACATTTCTCAGAGGGCTCACCGACTGTGTACATGGTTGATTGACTTTTGCTTGTGTTACACAACGAGCTGGCGACTTCCTTGGAAATCTGTGTGATTCAGTTGTAGCTGTGGGTCACTCCAGCTGACCTTTGTGAAGGCTTCGTCGGGGTAGGGTGGTTGTTCACTGCGTTTTAACTTGTTAGGGTTTGGGGTTCTTTCACTACAGGGTCCAGCGGAAGTAACACCTACTTGAGTGTGGTTAGTAGGGTAATAATATAGGTTCAATAATTTATGGTTTTAATTTGAACATTTCACCTAAAATGTCACATGGTGTGCTTGAATGTGATATTATTGTTACAGAATTACATGCTTATGATTTTGTAATAAAAAGGGGCATTTCTTGTGCCGGACCTTGTGTATTGAAGTAAAATTCTAATAAAAGAGGTGTGTTAATGCTGAGTGGGCTGGTTTCGGTTTGGCTTCTTTTAGTCGGGCTTTCTGAACACTGGGGTGTTAGGTGATAAATCCTGAGCACGGGGCCTTCAACTCTAAAATCTCTGTGAAAAGCCAAACCAAAGTACTCTTACTGCCTGTTTTCTAAAAGTTCACGAAAAATATTACCAGTTCACACTTTTCATAAAGCGGGAGGATCATTTGCCTACCTTATAACAAAATAACTCCATTCTTATTTTTAAAGCTGGATTTTAAAAATTGGATAGTATAAAGAACAATAAGGAGAGCTACTTCTTATGGCACCTTGTGGTTTGTAGTTCTTACTCTAAACTTAAAATTTTACGTTCTTTTTGGAAGAAGCTACAAGCCACCTGTGCGCAGCCTCCGCAGTGAGCTGGACGGCTCTCCCGCAGCCTTTGAGGCGTGTTACAAGAGTCTCGGCTGGTGTCATCTTCCTCCTGAGTTATTTTGAAATTATTATTTTTTGATACATTTTGGCTGCAGCGTTGCAGTAGAATAATATGGATCATCTCTACTTCTATATTTTTTTTATTTCTAGACCTCAGCCCTTTCCGCCTCTCTGTAAGATGTACTCTATGTAGTCATGTACCCTGTATTAATATATTAGAAATCTACAAATCTGTTTTGTACTTTTTTAATTTTTATTTTAATTGTTGATCTTGTACAGTTTTCTGTCTTTTATTCTCACCCCAACCCACCACCCCAGCCCTCCCCACCTCCCTCCCATTTCCACCCCCCATAGTTTTGTCCATGTGTCCTTTATACTTGTTCCTGTAAACCGTTCCCCTTTTCCCCTGAAATTCCCTCCCCTCTCTCCTCTGGTGACTGTCAGACTGTTCTCAAATTCAGTGTCTTTGGTTATATTATGCTTGTTTGTTTGTTTTGTTGATTAGCTTCCTGTTAAAGGTGTTTCGTACTTTTTATACTGTTGGATACTTACAATCAAAACTTTTCCTCGGTGCCCAGCTAGTGTGGCTCGGTTGGTTGGAGCATCGTCCCATGCACTGAAAGATCATGGGTTCGATTCCCGGTCAGGGTGTTGGCTCCCAGCACCAAACAGAGAGGGGGTCCTGCTGCCCGCCACCCACAAGTGAATTCAGGAGGCACAGGTTTGGTGAAAAACGAAAGGAATCTTTTATTCAAAAGCTACACAATTTTGGAAGAATGGCAGACTTCTGCCTCAGAGCTCGTCCCCTCTAGAGCACCTAGAGAAAAAAACCTTACCCTCTGCCAGACCAGTTCAGAGCTGTGCCCGGGGTTCCCTTCTCCCTTCTCTCTCTCTGGAAATTTATATATATGTAAAGATATTTGTAAATGCATATATAGATATATATTTATAAATATACAAAACCAAAATATACAAATATATGTTTATTTATATATAAACATGTATTTATATGTGTATACATATATACTTTCACTAGATTATTGAATAAGTTTAATCTTATTAGAAAATAAAAAAGAAAAGAAAACAGAACAAAGTTCGCCTCAGCAGAGTTTAGTGTCTGCTGGGAGGTCCCTCTGGATATGCTGGTTGTGAAGCTTGCTGGAATCTGCTCCAATGTTGTCCACAGCTGGCCACTTGGTGTGCTTGTGCTGAGCCTCCTAGGAGATTCGTTGTCCACATCTGGCCCTCGGCAACCTGTCTGAAGCTACAAGTGACCCACAGTGTGTGGCTGCCTCTGCTGGGCCTGACTGCACACGGGAAGGACCAAGCTGTGCTCCAAGTCCAGCTTTTCCCACCACAGGGCCCAGGGGCGGGTCAGCAAACGTCCCAGGGCACCTCAGGACCTACCTCTGCCTTCCTCTGCCTGGCTTAGTCACTGGATAGACTCAGGCTCTGGTTGAACTGGGAGGGGCGGGGGGCGCTGCATTTCCCATGAGGGGGAGGCGTCATTCAGACTTCAGGGAAGATGGGGGGTATGTTCCCTCACCCCAAAGGCACACATCTGAGTCTGTCCTGGATTTTTCTCCTGACCTTGGCAGGCGGAGCCCCTAGTAGTTCGGCAGATGGGGCCTCCAGGGCCCAGAGGATGGGTCTGCAGTGCGTCTTTCACTTTGAATGTCCCCGCTCTGGGCCACTCTCCCTTTCCCCATGGAGTTGCACTCAGCCATTCCAGGGCTTAGCAGGGCTGATTCAAACAGTCTCCCATAGGGGTGGTGTCTGCGACCCGTAGGAGGGGGTGCGGACACCTCTCTTTCCCAGACGATGCCAATTGAACTCGCTAGGGAGCTCACATCTGCCCCTTCCCGATGCAGCCACAGAGCCCAGCACTCACCCCTCTGGCTCCCAAACAGAAGCCTCCTTGGGAGAAACAGTCCCAAAAACCCAGTTTCACATGGCTCCCCGGCCCCCCCCCCCATGCCACCAAACCAAGCAGGAGGAGGGCAAGAGTCAGCCCTGCTTGGCACTCCAATCTCTCCATGTGGCTGGTCACTGCAGAATGGAGCCAAAATTCCCAGCTCTCCCTGGGCTCTTAAGCGCTGAAAGTCTGGTTCCACTGCACCCTCAAACTGAGCAGGGGAGGTGGAAAATCCAAGCCCTGCAGTGTTTCGAGGTGCCAGGAGCCCAGCAGGATGGGGCAGACGAAGCTGTTCAGCAGATCCTGGGGAGGGCACTGCCCTCCAGGTGGCCAGATGGACTCCCTTTCCCAAGCCACACAGTTTAGTCACTGACCGGCTCTCCGCCCACAACCTTTCCAGAGAATAGAGTGTTCCATAAAGTCACTGCTGGGTGTAGTGAGCAGAGTTTGCCCCACCCCGACCCCCGCAAAACCTGAGCACGGATGTGTGACCTCTCCAGCAGTCAGAGTGTTACAGAACAGACCCCTCGGGGGGCAGGGGTGGTGAACGATATACTACTACCGAATGAACCCACCCTTGTGCTCTGTGGGTCCCCCACCTCATACTAGGTTCCCCTTGCCTGCTGCCAGGGAAAGACATCTCTCAGTGCCAGAGATTGGTGAAAAGGAAAGAGATTATTTATTTAAAGAGTTATACAAACTTAAGAGTAATGACTTAATGTCTTCATTGAGATCCCAAAGTCCTTTAGAATACCCACAAACACACAGTCCTTCCTTCCCCTTTTGCCCAGTCCTGGGTACAGTATCTCAGAAAAAGAAATAGAAGTCCATGGTTCTTCTCTGCCCAAGCCACGTGGTCCCAAAAATACGCTGTATGGCTGCCTCGCTTGGGTTTAAATCCCAGCACCAATCTTCCCCTGCCGCACCATTTCTGACTCCTCCCACAATTAGCCATAGCTTCCAGCATTCCTGTATTTTTGCAGCTTTCCTGGGCTGCCATAGTAAGTCTGGGCAGGCATGGCCCATGGTGTGGAGCCAATCATCTCCAAGCACTCTTGCAGGCTCCGTAACCAGGGGGAGTTGCCTCCCAGTTACATCCTGGGTTGAAGTCACTCCCATCCCCCTGGCTCAAAGCACAGCTACAGCTGGACTATAGCCGTTTAGCATATCTATGAAACCAGGTAAAGGTTATTGATATGTTAAATGATCATTCTAGAGATTATCTGCAAAACTGTTGCTGTTCAAAACAACTCTCAATGGCCCTGCTCCTTGCATCCTATCCCCCAGCACAGACTTGTGGGGGTGAGGACATTCTATATATATTTTTTCCTAATATTTCCTGGACACCCTGATTTCTGGACCCCATTACAGATCCCTATGTGGGTTCCCCCCTTGGCTGCACCCAGTTACAATAGACCTGAGGGAACGTCCCAGGCTGGCGGTGTAACGACAACTTACAGCAGTGCTCCTTCCCTGGGACTGTGGCGCTCTGAGTCTTCCAGGCGGACAGATTCCCCCCCCCGGTTCCCACCACCCAGTGCTATGAGGACTCCCCTTCTTCCTGTCTCTGTTGCTCTGGGTTGTGGATCCCAGTGTGGGGCTGAGACCCCACACTCCTAGGGGGAGGGAGTTCTGCAGCCAAGATATTCTAGCTTCTCAGCCACCACGCCTACAGGAAGGGGCTCACCCTCTCTACGTCTCTGCTCATCTCACGAGTCTCCTCCTGGCTTCTCCTGAGCATCTTGGTCATATTTCAGATCAGGCACACTTCAACCGGTTTTTTAGGTTGATTGTTCTGTGATTTAGCTCCAGGTCCAGTGCAGGGTGGTGAGCAAGTGTACGGAGCTTGCAGCTACCCGAGGCATCTTGCACACCACTCCCCCCGCCCCCGCCCCACGCCAAGTTTGTTCTTGTGTTACTATTCTTTACTAATTATTGTATTATTTAGTTGTATTATAACTGTAAGCCTACGTTTGCCTGCCCTGCATTTTAAAACCCACGAGTCGTTCTCACCTTTTTATATGGCTGGTCTTCATGTAGACTCGCCCACATCGCTGTCCCTTCTGCCCCTTCGTTTCTCCTGGTCCTCCACACCAACATCTTGGACCAGTTTTCCTTTGGCCTGGAGAACTTCCTTTACTATTAGCATCCTGTGGGTCCTCTGATAACAAATTTTTTTCATTTTTTTGTTTGTCTGAAATGTCTTTTTTTTTTACCTTCATTCTCTCCAGTGGTTACAGAATTCTAGGCTGACTTATTTTTTTTCATCCCTTTGAAACTGTCATGTACCTTCCTTGTTTCCTTGTTTTCTGTTGAGAGTTCAGCTGTTGGTCTCATTGTTGCTCTTTTGAAGGTAATGCTCCTTTATACTCTGGCTGCTTTTAAGATTTTCTCTGCCTTAGTTTTCCACAGCTCAGATGTGGTTTCTGTGTAAACTATACTGCTTGAAATGATAATCTGTCATCAGTTTCGTATACTTCTTGGCCATTATCTTGTCAAACAGTGTTTTCCTACATTCTTTCTCTCCTTTCTTGGGGAATTCCAAGTATGTGGATGTTAGAGCTTTCTAACAATAGATCACAGCTCTGTGCTCTAACTTGAGGAAGGAATGGACTTCTTTCTGAAAGCCTGGGGATAATCAACAAGTCCCTCCCTCCCCTTAGCGGGCTCAGACCTCCTATTTTAGTTTCCCAGTCCTGGGGGCCTGCCAAGAGCTTTGAGTAATTAGCTTCCCAGACGGTGGGCCAATGCCTTAGGGCTGACAAAGGCTGGAGGGCAGGTATGCTTCAGGTCTCTCTGGATTCTTGGCCCATGAGTCCTTGCTGCCTCAGGAGCTCTCAGGTGTTTTCAAACACGTGCTTTTAGAATTTATCTGCCTTTTCCAGTTGTTCTTGGCAGGAAGGTCTATCTCATACAAGCGAGTCTGCCGAAGACGGAGCCACGTGGTGCTGGGTGTAAATGACAAAGAGATGGCTGCTGCCCCCTGGGCCGCATCTGGTAGAGCCCAACCCGACAATTGTGCGAGGCACAAGCACAGTGCTGTTTTCCAGGAATCCGAGAAGGCACTCATTCTGAATAGTAGACTCTGGGAAGGTGTCCTTGGAGAATGGGAAGGATCATGACATCAGCTACTTGGAGGGAGGTGGTGAGGTGGAGGGAGGCACACTTGGTCTGGGTGGAAAAAGTTAAACCAAATACAGGTGGATATGATGGAACAGGGGATGTGGGAGGGGCTGGAGTGGGAGCAAGCAGAGAAGTGTCACTGGAACTGAAGCTAGAAAATGCAGATACACGCCAAATGGAAAGACGGCCCTGTCCCAGGTGGAATCTGGACATTTTTATATGTGATGGTGAACTGCCGATGTTTTGGTAGTTTGGCAGTGCCTTGCTCTGGCTTTGCCTGCACTCACGGTGCAGTTCAGGTGAAGAGTCTTAGCCTTCTCTGGTTCCTAATTTTCTCTTTTGCAAAGTAAGATTGTAATGGTACCTCCTTCCGCCACACCTCAGGTGGAGGGGTGCAGATGAGCTCATGAATGCAAATGTGCTCTGACGGGAACCAAGTGTGGCCAGGGGTCCGTCACAGGAACCCTACAACTTCCGGGCCTTGTTTGTGAATCGTAGGAGGATGGCCGGACGTTTAGTGAACCTGGAGAGCCTTCCAAAGTCCTCAGGCCTGACTGTCCCCTGAGCCCTGTCCTCTTTGCCCCAGCAGCCCCCCTGGGGACTGGGTACCAGGCACCCCCAGCACCCACCCTGGGGACTGGGTACCAGGCACCGCCTGGCCCTCTCCCATTTAGATCATCTCTCCTGGGAAGCTCTGGGCACTTATCCAGCCCTTCCTTGATGGTGCTAGGCCATGAACTGAGGCATGTGATGATTAGCCTAACCCCCTAGACCCGGGTTAAAATGACATGTATTATGTCACCCTTTTGTTTCCACCTACCAGTCCTGCTTTTGCCTTGGTGGGCCCCATAGCCCTAGTCTATTTCCTTTTCCATGAGACACACCTGCAGTCCCTTTAAGAGAGTTTTTCTTCTCTCTGAATTATGAAAGGGCCAAACCACACGAGCTAAATACTTACCTCTTTTGATATGACCTGACTCAGGAACTCAGAAGCAGGTTCTACGGGGGTGGTCCATGAACCTCTGATATTCACTCTGGAGGAGCCAGAGAAGAAATCCTGACCCTAAGAATTTTGTGGCCCACTTGGGGACATGAAAGTGTCTTGGAAGGGTGAGAAGAATGTCTAGGTAATAAGGCCACCTGGAGGCAGAGAACCCTGGAGACTGCTTCAGCAGGGATGTTACCCAAGGAGGTGGGGTTTGAGCTGGGCCTGGAGAAGGAGAAGGTATAAGAGGCGGGGAGAAAGAGGCAGTGTGCTGGGCGCCCTCCGCCTGTCCTTTTGACCTGCCGCCCCCACCACCCGCCAGGCCCCCAGTGGGCTTGGGTTTGCCCAGTAGGAAGCACCAGCAAGGGATGAGGGACTGGAGGAGAGTGAGGTCAGGTGTTTATTGCCCCCGCCTCTGTTGCTGTGGGGTAGCTCTGAAAGCCTTCACTAAGGCCACAGCTCCAGCCAGGTAGCCCTCCGAGCTTAGCCCCTCACTCCCCAGTCCTTCCAGTCTAGAGGTGGTAACAGCTGTTCTCTATGGCCAGATAGTCTTTTAAAACACTCTCCTCAAATTCAGTCTCAGTGTGTTTTGTTTCCTGTGAGGAACCCTGGTGGTGTGGGGCGAGGGACATTTTAGAGCTCAGGGGAGGTGGGTGGGCAAAGAGGTGGGGTGCACAGGCCTTTCTGGCTGAAATGAAAGGTGGGAAGCGAGAGGAAGTTGGAGTCTAGAATGCGAAGGGCTTTAAATACTAAGTAAACGAGTAGGAAGTCCACGGATGTTGTATAGATTTCTATAACCTGCATCTCTCTTCTGTTCCAGGAGACTACTGCCTGTGACCCCAAAGCACCCACTGCCCCTCCACGAGGCCCTCCAGCCTGAGGATGAGTATGATAAAGTTGGGGGGCTCCTGTCTTCGGAGCTCTTTGGCTGTGTTCTTCTTCCTCTTCATCCACACCGTGGCGCAGTACCAGGAGTACCTTGCGGGGAGCTGGCCCTACTACCCGGAGTACTTCCAGCAGCCTGCTCCTGAGTACCACCAGCCTCGGGTGCCCGCTGATGTCACCAAGATCCAGCTGCGCCTGGCCGGGCAGAAGAGGAAGCACAGTGAGGGGCGGGTGGAGGTATACTACCAAGGCGAGTGGGGCACTGTGTGTGATGATGACTTCTCCATCCACGCTGCTCACGTCATCTGCCGGGAGCTGGGATACGTGGAGGCCAAGTCCTGGACCCCCAGCTCCTCTTATGGCAAGGGGGAAGGTAAATGCGCTGTGCTTTGGAACTAGTGCTGGTGATCCCCGGAAACCTGGGAACGGGCTTGCATGCGGTGAACCTGGTAAAGGAATCTGCAATTACTGTCAAGTATGAATTTCTGATAATAGCCTATCTGGGCAACCTGATGTGTTTGTACAAGAAGGCAGGAGTGGAGGGGTGCCCAGGAAGGACACGGTGACCAACTGTCCTGCTTTGCCCAAACTTTTCTGGATTTAGCCCACAAAGTCTGGTATCCAGGGCCCACTGGCCTGGCTGAGGACTTTCAATAGGGGCTGTTGTCAGTCTGTGCTCATCTCCCCCAGCACTCTGCCTGCCTGGCGGCCGGATCAGTCGGGAGAGCCTGTGCCTTCCTCCCCATCTCCTTCCAAGGGGCTCCTCTTGCTCTTTTTCATGAAGGCAGCCCACGGGCCAGCCCTCTGGCTCCCCATGCCCTCCTGCTCCGTCCTTCAGCACTCACGGGCCGTTTGAGCCTGGCCATTACAGGAATAGAGTTGCTTTGGGCTTTTTACTTTGGTTGGCCTATTCTTTCCTCCCTGGTTGAGATATGAGGGCAGGAGTTAAGAGCCCAAAACCTTGGGCTCAGTCCTGTTGCTACCCTAACTAACCTGCCCTTTGGAGGAAGCACCTGTCCCCTTTGGCCTCAGTTTCCAGTTTGGAAGTTGGGCTCTCAAGAAATTTTGAAACTTTATTCTCTCCCTTTCTTTTTCCTTCCTTTCCCCTCTCTCTATAAATAAACAAATAAAAAATCGGAGGAAGGAAGGAAGGAAGGAAAGAAGAAAGGGAAGGTCCCCTGACTGGTGTGGCTCAGTTGGTTGGGAATTGACCCACAAAGCAACAGGTCACTGATTCAATTCCCAGTCAGGCTGCAGGCTTGGGTTGTGGGCGTGGACCCTGGTTGGGGCGTGTACAAGAGGCAGCCAATCGATGTCTCTCCCGGACATCGATGTTTCTCTTCCTCTCTTTCTCCCTCCCTTCCCCTCTCTCTAAAAATAAATACGTAGAATATCTTTAAAAAAACAAAGAACTTTAAAAACTTTCATAATTTATGATCCTAAGTGGGAAAATAGATAAGGGTGAAGAGCATTATTTAAAAAAAAAAAAACCCAACCAAACAAACAAAAAAGAAAAACACAACAGGAGCTGAGAGTTGCCCTCCCTGAGTTGGGGAAGCAAGTTGGCTGACTGGATGGAGGAGGTGCCCAGAGTCTCGTTCTGGACTGATGGAGTAATGCCGCGCTGACGGCATAGGAGCCCCCTGGGGGGCCACCTCGGGGTATTCTGGATTGGGGTTGGGCCAGGTCTGGGATTCATTGAATTAGATCATTATTATGGTCCCTTCCAATCCTGGCTTTCTGTTACTGTAGAAATTATAGGAGAATGGAAATCTCATATCATACGTGTCTCACTCTGCACTATTGAATATATCCTGTTGACGTAACAGGTGAAATGCTTTTTGATGCTGACTCTGGGTTCCTTAGCAGGGACAAGATCTCGTTCCTTAGCAAAAACTTGAGTTAGCAGATGCTGGGCTTTTCAACCCACGGCCTGTCTTCTTTGCAAAGAACTCCAGGCACTTCTCCATGTTCACACGTCTCTATTTATTCTGCTAGTTGAGTGGTCGGGAGATAACGTCAAATTTATGTTTTCTATTCCGCACTGTCTAAACCTAAATGTTTTATAACAAGTGCTTTTCAATGACTGCGGTTTTTTTTCAGTGACAAGTTTATTTTATTTCTACCCAAACATAAAATTTACTTGTCGTAGACAAGATGGGCGTGGTTCCCCCCACCCCGCCCTGCGCTCACCTGCCGAGGAGTGGACGTGGGGTTGCTGGAGAGGCAGTGAGCTGGCTCTGACTGTGCCATTCAGGGATGACAAAGGGAGAAAAGTTCATAGGAGTAGAGGGATTAAAAATCATGGTCCAATTGATGTTTCTTTCTCACATTAATGTTTCTCTGTCTCCTGCTCCCTCCCTTTCCATCTCTCTAAAATCAAAAGTTAAAAAATAAAAAATAAAAGCCCTGCCCAGGGTGGCTCAGTTGGGCATCATCCTGCCAAGTGAAAGGTCACCAGTTCAATTGCCAGTCAGGGCACATGCCTTGGTCGCAGGTTCGGTCCCCAGTTGGGGCACATACAGAAGGCAGCCAATCAATGTTTCTCTCTCCTCCCTCCCTTTCCCTCTCTCTAAAATCAAAACTAAAAAATGAAATAAAATCAGGTCCATGGAAGGTACTGCATGGAGGAGCTGACGGACAGCAGCATGCTAGGACCAATGGATTGCGGGTCTCTGCTGAGCTTGCAACATAGAAGAAGCATGCTAGAAAGATGGGGTAGGGATGTGGGTGCAGGGCAGGAAGGTACGAATTGAGATGGAGAGGGATGTGATTATTGGTGATGCTAAGGTCTGAGCTACGGCCGTGGGGTGGTGGCTGACGTGGAGTGGAGGAAAGTCACTGGAGAGAGGAGGACAAGTGAGCACGAGTCCGAGAGGACTGGGAGGGCTGTCTGTATGGTGTTGAAACCATCAAGACTTAGGAAAGAAGCGTGAAAGAACGGAAGGGAGAAACAGATGCTGACATTCTTGTAACAGTCATGTCTCCAAGACTCTGAGGATCATGCTGTCCCCCAAAGTGGTACTTGGCTTACATCATGAGAGCCCTTTTAAATACAAATGTGTTTGAATTTCATCAGTTTAGGCTTTTTAGCACTGGGTTCACAGTAAGAACTCAGTGAATATTAGCTGATTGATTTATGTTGATGTGGGAGAGTATGAAGAACAGTTGGCAAACGGTACTTGGCATGGCGACCAGAGAACACGACCAAAGCCCTGGAGTGTGCTCACCTGGGGCTCGACCCGAGAAGTCGACTCTGGGCGAGCTGGGAATGCCGCAGCGGTGCCTTCCTCGGCCACCCCTCCCGGAGTGCTCACTGTCGCCTACGCCCCTCAGGTTCAGGCTGTAAGCAGTGAAGGCAGGGAGAGTGTCCACATCAGCCTGGCCTGTCAGTGGGTCTTCTCTCCCAAGGTGTCTCTAAGCTCAGAAATATCATGGGCCCCAGGACAGGGTTCTAGAGGCAACAGCTGCCCCACTTCTCACTCTCTGGATGGGCCTCATAGCCACCTGAGCCTAAGACAGTGGCTTCCCTCTGTCTGTCTTTGGATCTGAGATCAGATCTGATTCCTAATGCACCCCCCACCCCAAATTCTTCAGATCAGAGTGACAAAGCCAGCAGATGACCAGATGAGGCCCTGAAGGTTCTAACTTGTCTCCTTCTCCCTCCCTTTCCCTCTCTCTAAAACCAGAAGTAAAAACAACAATAATAAAATCCCTGGCCGACGTGGCTCAGTTGGGCGTTGTCCTGCCAAGATAAAGGTCGCCAGTTTGATTCCCAGTAGGGGCACATGCCTGGGTTGCGGGTTCAGTCCCCAGTTGGGGCGCATATGTAAGGCAGCCAATCAATCTTTCTCTTTCGCTCCTTCTCCTTCCCTTTCCCTTTCTCTAAAATAAAAAATAAAATAAAATAAATAAAATCATGGTCCATGGAAAGTATCATTCCCCTGACAGAACCCAGCGGAATGCTCTGGCATTCAAGTGGAAATTAATTTATGGTCTTTCTCTTCCAAATGGTCTGTTACTTTACGTCTCCTATACATCTCCTTTCCTCAGAAGCATTTCGTAGAGTGAATGAGTGGAAAGGATAAAATGAAGTATTGCTTCTGATTGGCTTTTTTTGTCCAAGGTCGAAGCCCCAGATGTGTGCCAAGTGCCACTGCCCTAGCAGCTCTGAGATGGCATCTGTGCCCTGTGCCCAGAATTGCCCTGCGCCCAGTGGGCAGGGCCAGCGCTGGCTGCTTTGGGTCAGGGCAGCCTAGTGGACTGGCACTTAGCAGCCAGGAAAACACTCGTGAAATCAGGCTGTATGAGAATACCATGCATGGGGATGCAGTCTTGGACTAAGGAAAATTTCACGTTCCCACCACCGAAGAACAAAATAACCAGTGAGAATACGTGCAGGGTAGAATGATTGGGGGTGAACTGAAGCTCCTTAAGAAAGCAGTTCTTTGGGGTAAGTTGGTTCCCGTTTGCACTCCAGGGGCTAATTGCAAAAGCTCCTTATGAGAAGTTAGGCAGACCCTGGGGAATGTTTTTCAGCTCTTCAGGCTGCCTTTGGCCGCGCTGTCCCGCTCCCACCCCCCCACCCCCCCAGCGCGGGTAGTTCTTTCATTGCAGATGGAAAAGGGCGATTCTTCTCCGCACCACCTCTGTTGCTGCGGCTACAAATGTTCCGAGGAAGAGGCTGGTGTCACACATGGAGGGTCTTTTCCGTTACTGGTACTTAGCAAGACAAACACTGGTTTGTTGTTGAAACAGCAATCGGTTAGGGAGCATATGTTTCAGTGGAGCTTGATGGCTTGCAAACCGGGCCAAATTGAGAAACCAGTTGGAAAACCTCAGCCCAGATGTTTTCAATAAACTCTTTGTTACCTTCGATGCATCCAAAGCACTCCCTCCTTGGGGCCCTGAACGGCCATGGATCACAGTGGACACAGCAGGGGCTCAATGTCCATGTCCGGAGACTGGCCCTGCGTCCTCCCTCACCTTTCAGAGCCTGGGGGTGTCTTTGGTTTTCTCATCTCTCCAGTGGGCGTGGTTTTCATCCCCTTCTTCCTTGCATTGTGGAAACAATGGTATTTCCATTGTTTTTCTGACTTACTGGGAGGAAGAAAGGAAAAGGGAGTTTGAACAAGTGCTAGGAACACAGATTATCTCACTGAATATCCATGGCAACCTGTTTGCTGCGTATCATTGTTTTCACTTTAGAAATGGGGAGCAGGCGTGTTTAAGTGGTTGACTGAGTCACGTGGGCCCCAAGCCTGCGAGAGAACTTGACCCAGATTATCTGCCCCCATTTATATTACAGAGTTCTGCATGGAGCCACGAAAAAAGTGACAGGTTTGATTTTGTTTCCTCTCATTTGGTAGTGGCACTTATAAAAATCATGTTTTGAAAAACCCTGTAGCACTTTAATTTTTTTATTTTGAATTATGGTAAAATACACATAACATAAAGATGTGCTGTCTTTGCCATTTTCCACCGTACAGTTTGATAGTATTATGCGCATTCACGCTGTGGCACAACCACCATCCGAAACACTTTTCATTTTGCAAAACTGAAACTCTGTCCCCATTAAGGCACCACTCCTCATCCCCTCCTTCATCCCTGACTCCCCACTCTACTTCCTGTCACTATGAGTCTGTCCACTCCAGGAACCTCGTGTAAGTGGAATCAGGCAGTATTTGTCTTTTTTGTAATTGGCTCATTTCATTTAGCGTAATGTACTCAAGATTCGTGCTTACTGTGCATGCACGTGGCAGAACTCCCTCCCTTTTTCAGGCTGAATGATACTACCCTGTACGGATGCACCACATGCTGACAATGGACACTTGGGTTGCTCCCACTTCTTGGCTGTTGTGAATAACGCTGTAAGGCACATGGGTGTGCTAATCTCTGTGAGGCCCTGCTTTCCATTCTTTTGGGTAGATACTCAGAAGTGGGAGTTGCTATATCATATGGCAATTCCATGTTTAATTTCTCGAGCAACTACCCTGCTGTTTTCCACGGAGGCTGCACATTTTACATTCCCAGAAACAGTGCATAGGGGTTCCAATTTCTCCACATCCTCGCCCACACTTGTTATTCCCTGGCTTTTTGAAAGTAGCCATCCTGATGGATGTGAGGAGGTATCTCATTGTGATTAACCCTCTGGCGTTTTGCACAGTGGATCCTCTGCTTAGTGCAAATCGGATAAAGGCCCTGGAGGGGAGCCCTCTTGCACAGGGCCTCCCAGGCAGATGCGCTGCTGCAACCCAGCCCTGCCTGCACCTGCCTCTGGAAACATAAGGAGGCAGCTCTGTGGGTTAGTCTCTGAGTCGGTGGATGGAACCATCAGGAAGTGAGAAGAACACTGAACGACCCAGGGTGCCAGGCTCTGGGGGTGGCCTTGCAGAGTGAGTCGCCCTGCCTGAGCCAGAGCTCCATGTCTGTGAAGTGTGAGTAGCGATGTCACCTCATCCTCTTCCCTGAGGAGTGGGGAGGTCAGGGGAGGGAACTCATGTGAAGATGCCTGTATTAAAAGCCTCAGCTGCAGGATAGCTTAGACTTTCCTCAGAGGGTCCAGTTCAGCCTCTGCTACAGATGGAAGGTGAGTCTGGCTCGTGCCGTAGTCAGTGTAGCTAAAACCATCATCATCATCACTACCGTTTTTTGGGTAACTATGGGCTGACAATACACTAGGCATGTGCCATGCATTATCTCTAGTCTGCACACATTCCAGGACTCAAGTGTCATTATGATCACCACTTTCCTGCTGAGATAAAAGGGCTTTGACCAAGGTTACATAGCTAAGTGGCTGAGCCAGAAGTCAAACCTAGCTCAGTATGCAAAGTCCCTGCCCTTTCCCGTATACCACGTGACACCCAGGCTCAACCTTGCTTTCTACCCTGATCACGTTCAATCAATCTACCATGTCCCTCTGGCAAGGGGATCCAGATAGATGGTCTAGAACTCTCTGCAATATCTTGATATACTAAAAATCAATTGATGACCACACATAGCTGCCAAGATTAGAGAACATCTCTTTCCATGTACAACATTGGTACCCCCAAAGATCCATACTTACTTTGACAGAGTGCTTGGTTTCTCTCTCCTCTGCTCCCTTCAGGGCCCATCTGGCTGGACAATGTCCACTGCACTGGCAAGGAGTCGACCCTCGCAGCCTGCTCCTCCAATGGCTGGGGTGTCACCGACTGCAAGCACACAGAAGATGTGGGCGTGGTGTGCAGTGAGAAAAGGATTCCCGGGTTCAAATTTGACAATTCACTGGTCAACCACATAGAGGCAAGTCATGCGCTCCTGCTGACTCCTTCATATGGATGTTTTCTTTTCTCCCTGTAACTCACTTTTCACTTTCTGAGTCCAAGAAGTGTGTGTGAGCACTGAGGAGGGGGACCCAAGCCCGTGTGATCTGGTGGGGGTGTTGTTGAGGGAGGATTTCTTCACAGGGGATGCCATCAGTGCGAGGAGGGACGTCAGTGGGGAATGGCTTGGGCAAAGGCCCGGAGTCATGGAGTTGTGGACTGGGGATAAGCAGGTCAGTACTGCTGAAGGAAACGTGGATCTGGGGGTCATGTGAAATGCAGCTAGAAAGGAGGCATGAAAGGCCTTCTGTGCTTTGCTCAGGAGCTTGCCCTTTGGACCAGGAAAACGTATTCGTTATCAATTGCTGTGTAACAAGTCACCCATCCCCAACCCCCAGATTTTTCAGCTTCATTCAACAAACTTTTATTATCTCACACAGTTTCTAGGGTCAGGAGTCCAGGGGTGGCTTAGCTGGTTGTTGATTCTGCTCAGAGTCCCTCAGGAGGTTGCAGGCAGGCTGTCTGCTGAGGCTGGGAGAGGCTCTCCAGGTTGGCTCCTGTGGCTGTGGGAAGGCTTTGCTTTCTCTCTGGCTGTCAGCTGGAGCTCTCCGGTCCTCTCCGCACAGCCTCTCTGCCACTGCCTGAGTTTCCTTAAGACATTCGGTTGTTTTTCTCAAGAGTGTGTGACTCAAAAGAGAAAGAGAAGGAGCAAAACATGGAAGCCACAGTCTTTCCTAAGCTAATCTCAGAAGGGCTTTCCCATCAGTTCTGCTGTGTTCTATTGGTCCCACAAAACACCCACGTACAGTGTGGGAGGAGACTGCCCGAGGCTGTGAGGGCAGGAGGCGGGGGTCCGCAGGGGGCCATCTCGGAGGCTGGCTATCCCAGGGGAGTTGTTCCCAGATCTAGTTGGGGATCAGAACCCCTTGAAAATGCAGATACTGGGTGATATTTATACTGTTGAAATATTATGACTCCAAGCTTCATATCTAAATTTTTAACTTAGTGTTATATATCATGAAAATTTTATCACGTTATCGAAGACTTCCCAAACCACTACTTTTATTAGTTGCCAGCTATTCTATCTTATGAACCTGCTGTAATGTAGTTAAACTTTCTTGCTTATTGGACAGGCATAGATCAATAAATATAGAATTATAATACATATCATTATTCATAATCTTTGACTGCATTTTTTATGGCATCAGTAGAATTTATGACCAGAAGTGGAATTATGGAGTCATGGTTTTAAATAGTATGTACATTTTGAAGTTTCTCAGTTGGATAAATGACCAGAGGAAACATTTTCTAAAACACTCGTTCCCGTTGTGTGTAGAGGTGTGATTCAGTCTGTATGACGAGACAGGAGCTGGGGTCTGAAGTGCAGCCTCCGGCTGTGGGGCCAGGCTGTCCTCTAAGCCCTTCACACGATTCTGACGTTGCCAGCCCGACCCCGGGCAGCATCTGGGAACGGCAAAAGGCTTGAGACCCTTCTTCTGCATCTATGGCTTCATTTCCGATTTATCTTTCAACAAGTTCTCCACTTAAACAATGAAATTAGCAAATATTGATATTTATTGCACTACTCATGTGCAGGGAATGTGGGGCTTAGGGCCAGAGGGTAGGCGGCCAAGACTTCCTCCTGAAGGAACATGCTGGATGTCACCCCCAAGGGGCGGTGGGAGCTGCCAAGAGTCCAGGCCAAGGAGCCTTCCCCGTGCCGGAACCTCCAGCCGACTGTGAGGCTGGTGCTGAGGAAAGGCGACTTCATGCTGCCCTGTTTGGGCTCCGGAGGAAGCCCGGCCCAGACTGGTCTTCATGTCTCCCTCCCACGACTCACACTGTCCTGCTCTTTTTCGTACGTTCCCAGAGCATGCTGGGAAAGGGTCTCCAGCCTTTTCTCAGCTGGCAGGATGAAGCCTACAGTCTTCAAATGCTGCTATTTTATTAGGAATAACTGGAAGAGACTGGTACAGAGTGGTTGTACTTCAGTTAGTGCTCTAGGTACCGATGACAACTTTGCTTTACCATGAAGTCTATGACTTAGGCTTTTCCAACCCGGTTTCGCCCTTTTCACAGCCATTCTTTATAACCTCATACAGAACAGTGAGCACCCACATACATGTTTCCCGTTTTTCCAATGAGGTTGGAAGCTCCCGAAGGGCGGGGGCTCTATTTAGTTCCCCATTTTATCCAGTAGAAATAATGCTTGGTACCTAATGGGAACAATATCTCCCACTCCCAAATTTTCTTCTTCTCAGGAATGCAGATCAAAGATCATTATCCCCTAAGGTGAAGAATTTCCCAGGGTAAAATATCAGACTAAACAGCAATGAGAGGTACATAGAAGTAAATCATTCCTTTATAGCATTGCCCTGTCTACTGGGACAATAAGCGTATTTATAGCATCTTTAATGGACCCCATTCAGCCTACATCCTCAGGATAATCCACTTTGACTGTCAAGTAAAGGTCCAGGCTTCCAAGCATAAGAAAGTCATTGACTGTTTGAAGCAAAAGAAGGTGGGCCCGCATGCCAGTGGGTTTTGCCACTAGGGAAAAAGTGATTCTGGAAAAGGACTCTATGGATATCACTTCAATGGAATTTTGGTGACTACTTTTATGGGCAGTTCTCATGCTGAGCATTTGAAGGCAGGTAAGATGGGTGTTTTGCAAAGCAGAGCCTTAATTTTGTAACATAGGCAGAGGAATGACTGAAGGAATATGTTGGAGAGTACTTATTCTGGAAGGGCTGAGAGTCCATGATAGGAAAGCTTGGTGCCTGTTTTTGTCTTGGACACTTGCTTGGCATTCGCTGCTCACACATCACAGTCCAGGACACCATTAGGGAAAGAATATTTGACCCTTGTCCTCCAGCCCTTATAATCTGAGAAGACAAGATACATGCCTTAGGAAAAACTGGAAGGTTATTCCGGGGCACGGAGCCTAGTTCCTAAATGAATTTCCAGTAACCCAGAGAGGATGACCTGGGAGTGGTCATCTGAGTCAAAGGGGGGCCAATGACTTCCACAGTCTTCCAAACTCCACGTTTTCCTGGAAGGTCCCCCCTCACCATCATACAAATCTGACTGGTTCCTATGGGCCAGCCTGGGGGCTTCTGGTTCAGCCCCCGACACTCAAGGGCTTTTCAGCTGTTGAGCAGTACCGGAACCTCTTCCCTGTGGCATGGGATGAAAGTAAGTCACGAAAGGGCCCAGATCCCAGGATGTCTGAGGAGAGCCTTTGAGGGCTGCCAGAGGGTTCTTCTATCCCGGACTTCGTGGCTAAAGCCCATGCTCACTGCAGGGCTGGCCTGATGGCCAGGGAGCTACCCAGACCACCTACGGGGGATTTTTGTGGGAAGCCAAGAAGTTTCTCTGAAATACCTCATGTAAATAGCCTGAGTCAGTAGCTGAAGTCATGGAATCACTCCTCTTGGCAAAAGAAATGTGTTATTAATATTGTGCATGGAAGGACAAGGTGTAGGTTTGGTGGACGTGCCGTTGGGGGAGTCACATGTACCTAATGATGGTACCCAGGACAACTGCCGAGCAGTCAGTGTGAACGAAGTGCATGGGCTCTCCGGCGTCTCCCAGCGCCCTGCTCCTGCCTCTCTGTCAAGTATCAGAAATTTGCATGGAGATTAAAACGAGTGCTGATCAAATTCTTAAGAGACAAAACTAGGAGGGATTGCTAGAATAGAACACTATGGAGAGAGATTCAGAAAAACCTCAGTAGGTTGAAGTAATAGTCCCAAACTGTAACATATTAGGGATGAACAGAAGGTCCTATGTCAAGGTTCATGGCGGGGAGCGATCAGCCACAGAGCAAAAGCTAGGGAGAGTGACTGAAAAGTGTTGATTATATTTAAAACATCCATGGAGGCTGACTAACCACTCAGTATAAGCCACAGGTTGATATGGCTGCTAAAAAGTGAACATAAACCAGTGCATTGATAGAAGAGTTCTTTTCCTAAAGTCTTTGCTCTTTGGACCAAGAAATGAGTGCAGGGGTCAGTTCTGGGGCCATCTCTTAACTGGGTCTCCCAGGGGACCACCAGGATGGGGACAGGTCTGGAACCCGCATCATATGAAGAAGTGAAGATTTTGTGTCAAGAAGAGCGCTGTTGGGGGAGGGACATGGCAGGTATCCCATGTGTTTGAAATGCTGCCATCAGGACAATGCTTGTGATTTGTATTGGCGCCCAGAATTAGGATGGATAATTCTAATTCTAATGGGATGTGGATCTTAGCCCAGCGTAAAAACTCTGTCACACTGAGGGCCGGCACTTTGCAGTGCATGAGGTTGCCCCATTCACTAGGTCACTGGAGCAGTTCAAACAGGAGTAGGATGGCTTCCGGCCAGGGCAGTCACAGCCAGATTTCTGCACTGGGAAGGAAGCGGATTAAGGTGATTGCCAAGCTATAAAACCCCTTGTCACTCTGCATTTATGAAAATGCACCCAGCCCGTACAGCGGGAGCCCACTATATCGGCAGTGTCTACCACTGTGTGAATTGGTGTCTGTCTGTCTGTCTGTCTGTCTGTCTGTCTCTCTCTCTCTCTCTCTCACACACACACACACACACACACACACACACACACAGAAGGGATGCCAGTAGTGTGTATGCCGTGTGCTCGCCTCTCTCCCTGCTTCTTCTCTGGGTCCTTATGGCCTTGGCCTTGAAAGCAAGCACAGACTTCTTACCCTCACTCCTCTATCAACACATCAGTGTGTGAGTGCCAAAGCGCTTTCTCGAGTTCCCCTAGTTTGGGGCCCATACATTCAAAAGTGGCCAAGAATGGGGTAAGGTCAATGTGAGGGGTCAGTTAATGCTTTCTCTGTGTCTCAGGACCCCAGGGGTCAATGACTAGACTGGTCCAGTCTCACAGGTGTGGCCCTTCTCAGGAACACGCTGGAATTTCTGAAGCTGAGAGTGGAAGAAAACTGTACATCAGTCTAGACCAAGTTCGTCCTACTCAGGGATGCCAGAAGCATGAGTCACTAAGCCCTGGGGCCTGGCTAATGGAATTTCACTGAATGAACTCACGGCTTCCAGTGAGCTCCTTCTGCACCCTCCTGGGGCATCCTGGGGCGGGCGGGGGCGGGGGGGGGGGGGGGCTTGACACTTCATAAATTCCTTCTAAAGAAGGGAAAGAGCACCCCTTCTTTGTGTGAATGACCCCACCAAAAGAAAGTTCACAGGTGTGGACCCTGAGCTATCTGTTGGCCAGCAGCTAAGACACTGGGCAAGTCCACTGTCGTCTTTAAGGTGAGCGGTTGAATTCAGACCCTTCTAGCTATGACAGTCTGTCCAGAGTGGCAACGGCTTCTCCATCAGAATGGCACTGCATGCACTCATCATTTACAAGATAGTTTTAAATATTCTGCAGGGGGGACAATCAGATGGTTTCTGTAAAAGTACTCGCAGACTGTGCAGTTGTTCCTACCATTGCCCTACCAGCCTGGGTTCATTTCACCCAGAAAGTCAGCCAGGCAGAGTCTCAGTTCTCTCCCATCTGACCCGGGCTGCACCGTCGTCTTGCGCTGTGTGTTCTAAGGTTTAGACCCCGGAGTTGCAGGCAGGACACCTGAGTTCCGGTCCAAGTGGAGCCTGAGACTTGCAGCCATCTGTCTGGAGTGACTGACCCTTCCAAGGGCTCTGGGCACCTCCCCATCAAAAAGCATTTTTATAAGGACAGTGTTTCTCAAATCTTAAAACCACAAAACCTTACAGAGAGGCAAGCAGGAACAAAAAAATAAAATAGGAAATACTGTAGGTTCCAAAGGGAGACATCTGTTTTAAACCTAGGAAACAGAGCCCCAACCAAACCTCCCAGGATTTCTAGAGGCTTTGCTTCCTGTCTGTGGCGGGTAGACAAATCGGGAAAAGCATTAGATAAGGAGAGATGACAAAGCCAGATGCCCTCTGGGCAGAGCCTCAGCTGTCTCGCTCATTGTAAGTCATGTGCTCACAGAAAGGCATGTGTCTGGGGCCCTGTGTGGTTACCTCAGGGGACAGAGGGTCTTTTCTTTCTCTCCACCTCTCCACCCCTCCTTCTTCCTGACCCCCTTTTTCAAAGGCTCTTTAGCAAATGCAGTTAGGTTAGCAGAACTGATTGGCAGACCCTAGGCTGTGAGATTCAGGTGTGGCCTAGGCCCCAGGGGTCCTGCAGCCTCAGGGCCTCCCTTGTGCAAGCAGGCAGCCCAGGCAGCCGAAGGGTCCAAACGAGGGGCGACAGGGCAGAGCTGGGAGAACCAGGTGGCCCTGCCCCCACACCCTCGTGTCCTTCTGCAAGGGTGCTGAGGTCTGAAAATGCTTTTCCTTTCTCTCTCTCACTTTTTTTAAATCCTTACCCAAGGATATGCTGATTTTAGAGAGAGAGGAGGGGAGGAGGGGGAGAGAGAGAGAGGGAGGAACTTTGATGTGAGAAAAAAACACTGATCAGTTGCCTCTCCGATGCACTCCAGCTGGGGACCCAACAGACAGCCTAGGTATGTGCCCTGACTGGGAATCGAACCCACAGCCTTTGGCGTATGGACGACACGCCAACCATTGGAGCCACCCAGCCAGGGCAAGCTTTTTCTTCTCTTAACCACAGGACTGAAGCTGTTGGGAAAATTTTAAATTCTAGGATTCCAGGTTTTTATTAGTCACAGACAGCTGCCAAATGCTTCAAGGTTTTTTTGTTTGTTTATTTGTTTGTTTGTTTTTCCTCAGGAGTAACCTTATCTCACCAGCATCTGTGGCTTTTGAGGGTAGAGGCCCAGAGCCCAAAAGGAAATAATCATCACTACAAATGCCCCGCACCCCCAGCCAGGGGTTAGTCTCCCCACCAGTGAGGAGGAAGGGAGGCTGCGTTCAGCTCTGTGCAGTGTAGAAGGTGGCCCCTCCAGGCCTGAATACAGACCTGCTTCCACCCAGGGCCACAGGACAGCTGGACAGCCTCCCTCTGTGGCAGGAGGAGAAATGGTCACAAGTGGGCAGTCTGTGCTGGACTCTTCAGCAAGGGAGCAGAGAGCTCCACCAGGAGCCCACAGCCTCTGAGCCCTGGCCCTGCTGAGCTGGCTGGCGGTGCTGGGCCGGGGAGAGCACGCATGACATCCTGTCTGGGGCTGACATTCCTGTTTACTGAGGGCCTCCCTGTGCTCAGGCTTGCTGGCCGCCACAGTGGTTCTGAGGTGACCCATTTTCCCAACTCCAAACAGGCCACAGTGTCTGAAAAGCAAAAGGGCATTTATGCAGCTAACACAACAAGATGTGTGGAATGGTGTCCTTTCTGGCAGATCTGAGAGCTCGGCAAGGGCATGCCTTTCCAAAGCATAAATACCGTCATCACTGTTTGTGAGATGAGGTAAATGATAAGTAGCATTGTAAATTGTTTTCGACGAGATAAATGAGTGAGCAGTATATACCCACGCTTGGAACAGTGTGGGGTAGATGGTAAACTGGGTGGCCGTTTGGAAAGGGAGGGATCAATGGGGGAAGAAAGTGTGAGGGGTGCTCTAGGGAGGGAGGGGGGCCGGGCTGGGCGGAAGGAAGCCTCTCTGTCCCAGGGTCTGCTGCTGTGACCCGGGCAGGCTGTGGTGGCCAGTCCGGCTCTGCAGTGGGCACCTGGGGTCCATTTGAGTCACCTCAGCCAGGCTGGAGGGGTCAGTGCCCAGGAATCTACCTGCCCCATCCCCAGGAGGTCATTGCTAAGGCAGCTGGGTGCTGTGTCTGTTCACTCACTCATTCAGCACGTTTCAGCTGGGCCCAGACCCTCCGCCAGGCCCTGGGAATGAGGGGGTTAATGAAACAAATGGACAGTCTTGTCCTGCGAGATCTCCTGTCTAGTAAAGGAAAAAGATGATTTCACACATCATTCCTTTGTTACCGAGGTGATGACAGCTCTGAGAAGCACCAGATACCCCACCTGGGAGTATGGTGGCCTGTCGGGCCTGGCCCAAGACTTGCCTTGTCTGTGGCCTCAGCAGCCATGCTGGGTCAGGGAGCCTGGTGGCTGAAACAGGTGTCCTGCCAGCTTCCTGCAGACAGCAGGACCTGCGTGCTATCCAAAGAAGGGACCTCTGTTGCCTACCCCAGCGTTTTGGGTTGGAAAATGAAACAGAGCATCCTATTTTCCAGCAGCAAGCGTTGCAAAGCTTTTGATTTATAGAAGGGCCTGTGCAGACTGCACTTTTTCCTCTGGTGGCTCACCATGACTGCACCACCCCGCCCCACCCCACCCCACCCCACCCGCTCTGGCCCCACTGGCCTCCTTCAGTGAGCTGAGGAACAGGCGTGGTGGCCGTGCCTTCCCTGTCCCCTGGCATCCTCCGACCCAAGTCACAGGCCATTCCTACTGTGAATTCCCATTTTGATCATCAAAAGGGGGTAATTGCAGTGTAGCCAGACTCTTCTAACACAACGTGCCTCATACGCTTGACAAACATCACCCACGTAGCTGTCCATCTAAATGTGGGCTGAGGTCAGACCAGCTGTGAATTCAGTTCAACAACTGTTTA
Source organism: Glossophaga mutica (assembly GCA_039655065.1). Taxonomy (NCBI): domain Eukaryota; kingdom Metazoa; phylum Chordata; class Mammalia; order Chiroptera; family Phyllostomidae; genus Glossophaga; species Glossophaga mutica. The sequence continues at coordinate 62,563,459 of CM077311.1, forward strand.
TTCACATCAGATTTTGGCGGGGAGGAGAAGGAGGGTGTTAAATAGCTCCTGTGGCAGGAGAACGCCTGGATGAAGGGCAGACATTCTCCTCGTCCGTCCATAAGTCACGCGGGGAGTGTGTATGCTGCGAAGGGAGGCAAGCGCTGCCTCGCTGTTTATTTTGCATTAAACAGAAAATAAAGGGAGTCTTCACTGAATTTTTGGCTTGAGAGCGCAACATTTCTAGCTAAGCTGAATTCCTGTCATTGGGTTTTTAGAAATTATTATTGGGTCATTCCAAAAATATTTGAAGACACACTATGTGTCTGTGTCATTTCTGGACATGAAGGAGGCACAGTCTGTCCTTGAAGGACTCACAGTCTGATGAGGCAGCAAAAACCCACGCACAGGTAAAGAGCAGTGTAAGGTAGTATAGCCAAAGCCTGAGTAAGCGACTCAGAAAACACGTGCTGGAGGGATAAAGGAGAAGTCAAATCTGTGTGGATGGGGTATTTGGCAGAGGGGCCACGAGAGGAGGTGGGGCTGCCTCCATCAGCAAGACTTGCCTGATGGGTTACCTCACACCCCAGGACCTCCAACAGTGCCAGGAAGTCATTTTTTGCACGAATGAGTGAAACTGTCCCTGAGGGTCGGTAGGGTTCTGAGAGGTAGAGAGAAGAGAGAAGTGCAGGAGTTCAAAGCGTGACTTTGGAAAGGCCGTGGGAGACCACTGGCTGGAAAAAGGGAAGGGAGGGAATGAGATAGAAGATCTGGGCGGCTGTTAACTGGGGCGTAAGGCCTGGGGGTCACAGGAAGGTTCTGAGCAAGACCCACAAAGTCACAATGGTCAGCATGGATGAATGTGCCAGCCACCCACCCAGACTGAGGAGACACCCAGGGCCCTCGTGAAGTGACCAAATTATGGTGCCCTTCTTCTGTCCCCACAATCCGAGCTGCACCCCTGACTGGGGAACAGAAGTGGGGACAGAAAGGTGGTGAAAGGATGGAAAAGTCCTTGTTGGGCAGGAAGGGCTCTGAGAGTGGGGACCAGCAAGTGTGCAAAGGGCATGGCAGGCTTCCGGTCTGCCAGCTGGACGGGCCGGAGCCCCACACAGTGAAAGCAGAGAGGACCAGGGGCATTCTGGGTGTGTTTGGCTCAAGGTGCTGAGGCAGGTGCCACGCTGGCCGTTGGGAAAGTGGACCTCTATCTGGAAGGCCGTTTTTTTAAAATAGCTGAATAAAGAAAGCTGTGGGCTTTGAGAGCAAGAGGCGGGAACCTGATAGCAGTAGAGGGAAGGGGCTTGCTAAGGGAGTAGACATTGTGCAGCATCAACCAGTCGTGCATTCTGGTGGGATGAAGGAGGACTGGCATATCTCCATCACGGTCCTCCCACCTCAGCACCACTCCAGAGAGGACGAGTCGAGAGGGCAGGCAGGGCTGATGTTAAATTCTGACCCAGAGCAGAGGGAAGGAGGACCCTTGACGAAGACCTGGTCCTTGTGAACGTGCCTCCAGGAGGATCCAAGAAGTGATGTCGGCATGCCAGTGGGAGAAGCTGGTTGGCTGGGAAAAGGGAGGAGAGGGAATGAGATAGGAAGATCGGGGGGCTCTCGACCAGGAGCCTAGGGTCTGATGAGTCCTAGAAAGGTTTTGAATTGCGGGCTTGCTTGTGTTCTTGCTTTGCCTTCCTGTGTCTTTCTCTGATGCAATCTCCAACTGGACTTTCAAAACTAGTGATTTTTCCTTATTACCAACAGCGCTACACTGTCATGTTGGGGAATTTGCAAGTCATTCACAGAAGCTGTGAAATATCGGTCAGGCGCAGCACTGGGAGTCCAAGCTGTTTACCAGCCCCATGGCGAGGCAGCAGGGCCCGGCCTTGCCGTACCTCGATTTTCCATTTTGGAAGCTGGTGACAGTCCCTTCCAGGGCTCAGGTCCTCCCTGGGGATGTGATAAGTGCCAAGTAGGACAAATACAGAAGGTTCTGTGGATTCCCTGGAAGAAGGCCTTTTAGAGAGCTCAGTGAACTACTGTCTTCAGCAAAAGAGATAGCATTCAGAACTTATTTTTAATTTTAAGATGTGCCAAATGCATTACCAGCTTCTGGGTAAAACTAGCAATTCTGGAGAGCTCTTCGTTAGAAAAGAAAAATGTGTATGTGTTCTAGCGTTTCAAATTGTTTCTTCTCTTTTGGAGTTAAACTTCTGGGGGAACAAAATCCAAACACTTGTGGTTATGGAAGGGATTCCACAGCAGTGAAATAAGTAGGGAAGGGATGTGAGTCTGCCTGTGTTTTCCTACCCCAGGGTCCATGACCAGCCTACGTGAGCTCGTTAACTAGCAGTGAGTGCTGAATCTGAGCCACTCAGGGTTTCCCTGCAGCCCCGGGCCTGAGGCAAGAGCAGCTGGGAGGCAGCTCTGCCCTCGGTGTGTGCACTCGGGTCTGACTCTCAGCAACTCTGGGCAGGTGCAGGTGGACTTCGAATGTGTACGCACTGGGCAGGCCCCTAAGAGACCACCCAGAAGCCTGAGCCCCAGGCCCTGACCTGTGTGGGTGAACTCAACACCAGGCAGTGGACAGGGCCGGGTTGGGGCGAGGACCACTCAGAGACCAGTAGTTAGGAGACGAGAGCACAGGCTAGGAGTCAGACCTCGGTGCTCACCCTTGTTCACCTACTGATGGGCCCTGTGAACTTGGAGAAGTTGCGAAACCTTGCCAGGTTTTCTCATTTTCCCCCTGTGATGTGCTATACCATTAGCCTTCTCATGTTGTCCTGAGAACTGAGCGAGGGGGTGGACGGGAAGCTCTGAATTTGATAAATGAGGGTCCTTGTGGTCATTATCATTCAGAGAGGCAGGCCTTGTGGTTGAGAGGAAGTCTGTCAGGGTCCAGGAAGGGGATAGAATGTTAAATTCTGACCCAAAGCAGAGGGAAGGAGGACCCTTGACCTAGTCCTTATGAATGTGCCTCCCGGAGGGTCCAAGGAGTGACGTTGGCATGGCAGTCGGCAACAACTCATTTGGTTGAATGAGCGAATGAATGAATGAATGAATGAGGCAGATTTGATCCCAACAGAACGGGAAGGAGCTGGTTCCACGGAGGGTGAGGAAAGACATTCCATTTTGAGGGAACAATGAATGTAAATCTGCCCGGACTGCTGTCCTAAGGCTTGGAGGAAATGAATGCCCCGGACCTGTCCTCCACACGGTGGGGGGTGGGGGGAGGCGCGTGCAGACAGACACACACTCCTCACGCACAAAGACCCACGTACAGCAACCCTGCATATCGCATTGTCAAGCTCAGAGACACACAAAAAGGCCTTTCCCTTTTTGGGAACGAGAACAATGGCACCCATTCTAGTTCTAGCGCTTTCACTTTTGCCAGCCTGCTTCCACATCCGAGTTCCCACCAGTTATACTGCTGCGGGATGTGGTCCTGCACCAGGATGAGGGTACAGGGCTCAGCTGGACGCTCCCACCCCCGGGCCTTCCTTCTCCTGTCGTGGCAGGGATGCTGAGGTCCACATTCCACATCTGCCCTTAGCCAGCCTGTGCTCTGCCCCACGGTGGGCGTGGGGGATGGGGTGAGAGGGGAGATCTGTGAATGTAATGAGTTTGCCTGCCCTGTGAAGAAGCTGCAGGGCTGATGTCACCTCGGTAACTTTCCTTCAGGGCATTACACATTACACACTGGAATTCCAGCTGGCTTGTGAGGTGGGAAGAGGCAGGAGGGGCTGGCCCTCGGGGTTGGTTTAGACCTCAGCCCTTTCTCGGCGTGCCCCTGTCCACGTGTCTCGGTGGCATGGGTCCTGTGGCCTGGATGGAAGCTGTAAAGAATGTAGGATCCCAGCGGGCCAACATCAGCTTGCCACTGGCAGCTCTCCTTCCACGCTGTGTGGAAGGAACCAGGGCCAAATGCCATCACTGCCAGCCACATACTTTCCGCTGCCCTGCAGGACCGGTGGAACAGTGCCCAGCTTTGCACCCTGAAGCCAGTGGCAAGGAGTCACAAATCCCCAGGCACCAAATAATGGTCCTGTTCAACTTCCTGGTTCATTTGCATCCTAGTTGGCATTTGAGTTGGGTTTCTGGGTACCCCCTGCCAGCACCTGCGCCTGGCCCCACCGCTTCCCCCCGTGCCCAGCTCAGAGAGCTTCTCGCCATATACCTGAGGGGCCCCGCCCTGGGTGGGCCTGGGGAGACCTCTGGAGTCAGCCAGCCCTCCCATCTGGGTAATGGGAGGGTGGTAGCTATAAAGCCCCTTGCTCTATTGTTTGAGGACTGAAGGAGAGAAAGCACTTCCAGCCTTACTGGGGGCTCCACTCCACAGCTGTTATGGCATTGCAGTTCATCGGATCTGATTGGGGGCTGGGGACAGTGAGGGGGCTACAAAGGGAGGTACACTTGGTCACGTCGGGCTGTGGGCACCCCGCTAAGTAATTTGGGCATCACTCCATAGGCAAGGGCAGGAAGTCACGGGACACGATTACCAAGGTGTCTGGTGGCCGGCCCTATGGAGGAATGGAGGAGGAAGCCAGAGGCAGGGACACAGCTAGGGAGCCTTGAAAGAGCTGATGGCGGCACCCTGGGGCAGGGGCAGGGGCAGGGGTGGGGGCAGAGGTGAGGGCAGAAGTGGGGGCTGTAAGTGAAAGCTTCAGGAGGAAGCTTCCATGGTGTTTGAAGGCAGGTTGGGGAGCCTTGGAAAAGCATAAACTCCAGGGTAGCCCCCCATTTCTTTCCCCTAGCTTGGCCTCTCAAGGCCCTCCATTCTTCCACCAAATCCCTGGGATGGGGAGGAGGTATGGGGCAGGGACGTTGCTACTCAGTGTCGGTGTGCAGGGAGGAGCGCCCACTCTGCAGTGAGCTTCTGCCCCCCATCCCGCCTCTTCTGCCTCAAGCGGTGGGGTCCTGCCTCTCTCGCTCACTGCCCCAGAAAGATGGATGGGGCTGCAGGTGAGGAGGGGGCTTTCCAACGGCCTCGAGGCATTCAGAATCTTTCCCTTCTTTGTCACAGTGATGTCCTCCCCATCTCCCGGTCCCCAGGACACAGCCCCTCTGGCTCTCTGCACACACTACTTCCCTACCCCATTCCTCTGCAGGCCCCACCCACACCCTCCTGGGATGTTCTCACTCAGAAATGCCAACCCAGGATACTAAGTGGTGTGCAAGGTGGCACCACCAGCTGAGTCTCATCTGCCTGAACCCTCAGTCTTAGGAAAGATACGCACACACGCAGAGTCACTCCCACACCCATACACATGCATGCACACATATTCTCGGGAGTAAAATACAAAATCCAGATTAGTTTTACTACAGAACATAAAAATTCAGAGAATACATTCTCTCTTCTGTTATAATTTTGAGACCCTTGCCAGGGGGCTGGGGCTGCTGCCCTCTGTTCTCCAGGCTTTTGCGGGGGACATGGCAGAAGCTGCTGGGGCCTTCCGAGTCTTCTGGTGGCCCAGGTCACCCCTGCTCCCTCTCCTTGGGTGCCCACAGTCACACTCCTCCCTGTGCACAGTGCTGTATAATGGCCTTGTGCTGTGTGCTCCTGGGGGTGCCCGTGGCCCCCTGCAGGGCCTGGGGGTGGAGGCAGTCTGGCCAAGTCGCCTCTCTGTGGCTGGGCAGGAGAGTAACCTGTGTCCTTCGGTGCCTCCTCCTGCCCAGAACCTGAATATCCAGGTGGAGGACATCCGGATCCGACCCATCCTCTCCATCTACCGCAAGCGCACCCCCGTGACGGAGGGCTACGTGGAGGTGAAGGATGGCAAGGCCTGGAAGCAGATCTGTGACAAGCACTGGACGGCCAAGAATTCCCGAGTGGTCTGCGGCATGTTCGGCTTCCCTGGGGAGAAGACGTACAACACCAAGGTGTACAAGTAAGAGGCCCGAACAAGGCATGTTTTTCTGGGCTTTCTGAAGAGCGAGTTCTGGTGGCAGGCGCTGGGCAGAGGGCCTCCTCCGGCCAGCTGTCATGGGCAGGCCTCGCCTCCAATTAAGTCACACTTCTGTGGGAGACAGACCCCACATGGATGACAAGGCAGATTGAGGGGAGGGTGTGGCAGAGGGGTTGTGCAAGTAAAACCCCACCTCTCAGTGCTGACAGCCAGCTCAGTGATGGGGGCAGAACCAGGACAGCGCCAACTTAAGAAGAAATGTTTCCTTACCCTCAGTAACCAATTAGTCTGAAAAATCAGGAATTCACAGAAACTGTTAGGAAATTCAATCAGTTACACCAATCCCAATGAAATCTTATAATTTTGTTATGATTTCCAAAGATAACACCTCCCAGGTGGCGGGGGGTGGTGGGGGGACAGAGGAAATAATAACAGGTGTTACAGTAACTTACCTAGAGGGGTGTCCGGTGGAGGGGCTGCACCCAGTGACAAGCTGGTGGCTGGGGTGCACTGGCTAGTAGTGGGACTTTCCTGTCTCCTCTTAACGATGATGACCTGTGTCCTGAGTGCTTCCACTGTGCCCGGCTCTGCCTTAGTCATTCAGTCCTCACCGTACTGGGAAGTAGGGGTTGATTTTAGAGTTGAGGAAATGAGTCAGAGAGGAAAGTGGCAGATCTAAGGCCCAAGCACAGGTCTGCGGCTGTGGGGTTCACACTCCTGCACAGTATGGACTCCCAGCCCTTTCCTTCCAAGCCAGAGGGAGCCAGGACACGTGGGATGCAACCCCAGCTCTCCCTCCTGGTCCCTGGGCTCAGGCTGGCTGTTTCGGGTCGGTTCCCAGGCCACCGTGAGGCTGAGTACTGGTGGCTGTGCTGCTCAGCTAGGTGGGCTCTCTACCCGGCCATGGGTAACCTTAGTGGTGATCCCCACCCCAGGTACCCCCAGACATGGCCCAGACCTTCCTGTTTACACTGGGGTTCCCAACCTCTAAATCCTTTGAAGAATGCCTGCCAGCTGGCCAGTTCCCTTGACCTTCTCAGCTTCTCCTACCGTTGGAGCCAAGAAAAGCAACTACCCTTCCCTCGCCCCAACAGACTCCCACCTGGCTACCCCACAGTGCCCCAGACTGGCAGCTGCTCTGGGCCTGGGAAAGCTGCCATCAGCCCTGCCCAGGGCAGGATGGGGTGCCTGAGGCTTAGGGAGATTGGAAGTTTACAGGCATGGATGAAAGGGGCCAAATACGAAATCTGACAAGCTCAGGGGAGGCCTGCATGTGGCCTTACAAACTCAGAGACCTAAAGTGATCACATACAATGGTGTGAAATTGAAACCTTCTAACGAAAAGCAGGGCATGGCTGGCCGTCCTGTCCTAGGCTGGGATCTTCCCTGATAAAAGCCAATCTTCACCTTAAATGAGCCTGTCTGTTGTCTCTTTGCATCTAGGATAACGTACCTGATAAACATGCCTTTGCAACAGCAAAGTAATTTCCCTTTTTCTGGACCTTTCATGTTATTGTTATCATGTTAATTGTTGACTATTAACTATCCTGCACTCGCCTACGTAGAAGAAGTATCTGTTGGAGCTTCCATCAAGATGGAGGCATAGGTAGACACACCTCACCTCATTGCAGAACCATAAGAAGAAACACAACTGAATTATAAATGAAAAACACCCAGAACTGTATGGAAGTCTGACAGCTAAGGATTTAAAGAAGCTATATTCACCCAGATGGGTAGGAGGGACGAAGATGGGGAGTCGGGGTGGAAAGGACTCGGTGTGGCAGGCACGTCGGGGGCGGAGAGGTGGAGAAGCAGCAAGGTGGCTGGCGGAACAAGCAGCCCCACATTCACGTGTGGTGGATAAAAATCAGGGAGACACCCATGAGCGAGCCCAGCCCCAGGCCAGATGGCGCAGCCTAGGGCTCCAGTGCTGGGAAAAAAATGAAGCCTCGTATCTTCTAGGTACAAACCCAATGGAGGTTGGGGTGGCAGAAAAAACTGCCAGTACATATACACACTCGCCCACCCTGGGAACCACAACCAGGACAGCAGCTGGAGGGGTGCCAGTTGTGTATGGAAGTGGATGAAGTGACTGGGAAAAGGACAAGGGCCAGGCAAGCCCCCAGAAATCAGCCAGCAGCGGTCTTGTCCCCTCTCTGACTCCTTCCCCACACACAGATAGTTGACCCGCCCCGGTGAATACCCAAGGCTCCGCCCCATATGACTTAAAAGGGTGCACTAAAATGGGATCAGAGTGGCTCGCCCTAGCACACAGACACAGGGAGGCTGCCAAAATCAGGAGACAAAGAAATAATGGCCCAAATGAAGGAACAGAATGGAACTCCAGAAAAAGAACTAAGCGATGCAGAGATAGCCCACCTATCAAATGCAGAGTTCAAAACACTGGTGGTCAGAATGCTCAAAGATCTCACTGAATATGGCAAAAGCATAAGGGAAGAAATGGAGGCTCTACTGAGGGAAATAAAGAAGAATCCACAGGAAACTAACAATGAAGGGAAGGAAGCCTGGATTCAAATCAATGATTTATAATGTAAGGAAGAAGTAAACTTTCAGTGAGAACAAAATGAAGAGACAAGAATTCAGAAAGACGGGGAGAGTTTGAGAAGACTCTGGGACATCTTCAAAAGGGCCCACATCAGAATCATAGGGGTGCCAGAAGGAGAAGAGGAAGAGCAAGAAATTGAAAACTTATTTGAAAAAATAATGAAAGAAAACTTCCCTAATTTGGTGAAGGGAATAGACGTACAAGTCCAAGAAGCACACAGAGTCCCAAACAAGTTGAATCCAAAGAGGTTCACACCAAGACACATCATAATTGAAGTGCCAAAGGTTACAGATAAGGAGAGAATCTTAAAAGCAGCAAGAAAAAAGCAGAGAGTTAACTATGAAGGAGTGCTCATAAGACTATCAGCTGATTTCTCAAAAGAAACTTTGCAGGATAGAAGGGACTGGCAAGAACTATACAAAGTGATGAAAAGCAAGGACGTACATCCAAGATTACTCTGCAAAGCTATCACTTACAATTGAAGAACAGATAAACTGCTTCCCAAACAAGGTAAAGCTAAAGGAATTCATCATCATCAAGCCCTTATTATATGAAATGTTAAAGGGACTTATCTAAGAAAAAGAAGATCAAAAATGTGAACAGTGAAATGTCAACAAACTCACAACTATCAACAACTGAACCTAAAAAACAAAAACAAACAAACAACTAGAACAGGAACAGAATCACAGAAATAGAGATCACATGGAGGGTTATCAGTGGGGAGGTGGAGGGTGGAGAATGGGAGAAAAGGTACAGGGAATAAGAAGCATAAATGGTAGGTATAGAATAGACAGGGGAAGGTTAAGAATAGTATAGGCAATGGAGAAGCCAAAGAAATTATGTGCACGACCCATGGACATGAACGAAGGTGGGGGATTACAGGAGGGAAGGGGGGAGCAAGAAAGAGGAGGGCAAAGGGGGAAAAATTGGGACAACTGTAATAGCATAATTAATAAAACACACTTAAAAAACAGAAGTGTGTATCATTTTACTTATTATGCAATCCCAGACGTTTCCCCACTTTTTTCCGCCTCCCTAAATCCATCACCAAAGGATTTCACGTAACCCCCTTACACTTTCTCTTTTGATTGTAATGTATAAAATAAGGTGCAAAACTGCCATTTTCCAGAGCATTTTCTCAATCCATTGAGGTTTTGCTTCCCAGCAATTGTCGTCATTTTGGCTCAAATAAACTCACAAAATTTCTGACAGGTTTGGATGTTTCTCCCATTGACAAAGTGGATTTGTCATTTGAGACTTACTGCCTCTGCCGGGAGGGCCCGAAGGACACACCGTTCCCCAGGCCTGAGGAGCAGCCCTGCGAGGGGAGCCCAGTACCCTCGGAGGGCTCTGACCGCTCCTCTCTTTAGGCCAGACCTCGCAGTGGGACGGCAGTCACTGAACTGGGACACCGAAATGCTGCGGGGGTCATTGATCCTGAGGTGGCAGCGGCCAAGTGGCAGCACTGAGCCACCAAAGGCAAGGCAGGCATGGCGATGGCGTGGACAGCAGGCTCACGCAGCAGTCAGAATAACTGTCCGACGTGCACAGACCCACAGCGCTGGCTGGTTGGTCCTGTTGCTCCTGCGAGTGAAGTGTAGGACAGCCGTGTGCAGCTTAGCAATGGGCACCCGTTCTGAGAAACATCACTAGGTGCGAGCCTCATAGAGCCCACTCACCCCAACCTCGATGGCACAGCCTGCTGCGCACTTCGGCCGTGCGACACACTACCACCGCATCTGCATTCGTCATGACCGAAGAGTCATACGAAGGGGGATCCTAAACACCCCAGATTTATTTATAAAAAATTGTGTATTTATTCTTACATGTTTAAACTTCAGTCACCTTCGAAGTACTCTCCGTTTTTAAAAAATATTTTATTTATTTATTTTTAGAAACAGGGGAAGAGAGAGAGAAAGAGAGGGAGAGAAACATCAATATGCAAAAAATGCATTGATCAGTGGCCTCTTGCACGCCTCCAACTGGGGACCCCGTCCACAACCCAGGCATGTGCCCTGCCTGACTTGGAATTGAGCCAGCGACCTTTTGGTTTACAGGCTGGCACTCAGTCCACTGAGCCATACCAGCCAGGGCAAAGTACTCTCCTTTGATGCAATACATCTATTGAGGCATTTTTTTCACTGCTCAAAACAGTTTTTGAACTCATTGATTTTGATGTCTTTTAGTGTTTCTGCCATTTTTTTGTTTCATTCTTTTGAGGATTTTTTATCTGGGGAAACAACAAAAGAAAGGTCTCTCAGGGTGAGATAAGGTGAGTAGGGAGGGTGGGGCACATTTTTGGTCAGAAACTGCTGAACACTCAGTACAGTGTTGGCAGGTGCACTCGTAAATCACTCTTCATGAAACGGGCAAACGCATTGGGAAAGTTTTCAAAAAAAATTCACTAAAGCCAAACGCAGCCTCTCACAGGAACATCAATTGGTGCACTGATACAGATGGGTTCCTAGAACACTCACCTAGCAGGGGAAGCCTGCACTACAAGAGGCCCGCCCTCCTGAAGATAACTTTATTTCAGGGGGGCTCCCCCCTTTTGTGTGGGGAATGACTATAGACAGAAAGCCTACTAAATTCTTTCTTGTTCTCTATGAGCAGAAAAACTCTAGGTCAAGTGAACAAAAGTCTAACCTGAATCATAAAAACAGAGAATCAGAGCCCTCAGTCAGTCACCAGTCTGGAGCTGGTTTTCAGACCCAGAGCCCACTGAGTAAGGAGGGGCTGGGTCCCCTGGAGGATGGACCCTGGTGCACTGCCTGAAGTTCGCACCGTTCGTCTTCCTCCCAGACTTCCGCAAAGGCACCTCGGCTCCTTTACCAGGAAAACTGTGCATTGGGAGAGAGGAAAGAGTCGGAACTCCAGGCTCTCCTGGACACTGGCTCTGAGCTGAAACACCGGAGACCCACATGTCACTGTGGCCCCCAGTCAGAGTAGTGGGTTGTGGGGGTCAGGCGATCTGCCAAGTTTTAGCTCACATCTGTCTCACAGTGGGTTCCAGACCCTGTCCTGCGTAATCTCCCTATGTCAACGTAAGAAACGTCCAAACCTGTAAGAATTTTTGTGGATTTATTTGAGCCAAACTGACAGTTACCAGGAGCTCTGTGGTCTCTGCTGTGGTGGCTGTGCCCTGAGGGGTCTGGGGGGAAAAGGAAATTACCCTGACATTCCAAAGGCTGGTTAGTGTGGATTCAAAAAGACAGTGGACAAGCTCAGTTAAGGGGAAGATTGACCTTTGTCCAGGAAGATTCTAGCCTAGGACATGACTGCCCACCATGACCTGCTTTTAGTTAGGAAGTTCTAGTTCCAGACCATCTATGTGGCTATTTTCAGGTCTCTGAGTTCGTAGCGCCCGCCATGCAGGCCTCCCCTGGCTTGTCAGGTTCAGTACGTGGCCCCTTTCTTGTCCACAGCTGCTTCCACGATGCATACTTGGAGCAGACGTGCTCAGCAGCTGGCAGGATTCCTGCAAAGGCAGGGCTCCCCTTGGCTCTGGGAGAGCCAGCAGGACTTGTTGTTTTTCATGAAATCTGCCCAGCCCTGTGTTCTTCTTGCTGCACAGCCACAGACCTGGACTCCTCTTTCCCAAGCGGGCTTCCCACCCATGCCAATGGCCGTCCGTCCCTAACTCCGGTCCCCCTCCAATCACCAGGCCTGGAGCGGGCTACCCACCCATCCCCCCCAGCACTCGTCTGCAGGTCCTGGGGCCTGTCTGGCATGGATCACCGGGCAGGGCCAGGGTGGGAGGTACTGAGAGACAGGAGCCCGTGGGGGTCAGGGGGATTCCTGTGAGCTGATGTAAGAGGGCCGCAGGGCTGCGGGGTAGCATCGGTCAGGACTGCTCCTGGCAGAGTTGCTGTTCTCTGAAAGCTGAGAGCTGAAGGATTCTCCGAGCCAGTGGGAGCTGACGTGTTCTTACACAGCTGATACCCCCAGCACGCCTTCTGTCCTGATGTGGGGTGTCATGGGGAACACGCTGGAGGTTGTGGCACCATGTGGGGAGGGGCAGTGGTTCCTGAAATTATCCTCAGTCCCCTGGATAGTTCTTCACTCCGAGCTGCAGCCCTGAGAGCACAGGTCCTGCATTTTCCAGGACAGGCCTCTTTCCAAAGCTTCTGTGTCACTGTATCCACGATTGTACTAGAACTGTATGTCTCATTTTTGGTTACGGAAAGATATTGGTGTGTCTGTGTTCACATCCCATTCACTTGGAGACAAAGCAGGAACTTGCAGGCCTGCTGGGCCAGCGGGGTCAGGACCTTGCTTCTGTTTCCTGCAGGGCCAGAGGGCCCTGGGAGCCCCCCACTGGGCAGCCAGCAACAGTGCTGCCTGGCTCCCTCCTGCAGCTCAGGGGGTCCTGCCAGGCTGGGGCAGGCACACAGACCTCAAAGAGCCGGGACAGCCTGAGATTAGAGGACAAGGTGTCTTCTGCCATCATTCAAGGCCCAGCTCAAACCCTACTCTTCTGTGGAGTCGTCCTTTGTCACCGCTACCACGGGATACCAGCCTAATCTCATCTCTTCTTCTCCTTTACCTAGTACGGTTTTACTTATTTATATTACAAACACGGGCGTAGCCCTTCCTGTGCTGGCCTTGGTGCTCAGTGCTCCATGAGTAGTAACTCATTTGACTTTCCCGGCAATCCTATCAAGTAGATCCTGATGCTGCGTCTAACTTGGAGATGGGGAAACTGAGGCACAGCAACCTTTCTGTTAACCAGCTCAGTACTCACTGATTGATCATTGTTTTAGAAAGAACTTTGACTCATCTTGGTCCATACTCTGCCTTCCATAGAAAGGGTGGGGGCACAGGGAGGGAGCTTCCCGAGGCCTCAGTGTGGAGACAGACCCAGCCTCGCTGACCCCCACCAGGTGAAGATTTCACCAGAGCTGTGGCTGAGCTTCATCACCATTATGATTTTTTCTTACCAAGCAAATGATTCTTTAATTCAGCAGAGAGATCACTTTAGATTGTTCTCTTCACATTTGCATCCCTGGCAACCTTGTGTATCCTCAGGAGAATTTAACGACCCAGTGGTACTGCTTGTTGACAGAGGGAAATAAAGCAGGTGATGACAACAGACGTTTTCTGAAGGGTCCGGTGACCCACCACTGCAGTTTGCCCAACCAGGACTGAGGTGTTTCCTGGGACCAGGGATCCCATTTCTTTCGGATCCCTTTTTGCATTTTGTATCAATGGGCCTTAGTATTATCTCACCACTCTGAGTTAGTTCCCTGTCTCCTAAAATGTAAGCTGCCTGGGGGCAGGAGGCCACGTCCGCTTTCCAGGCCCAGGGCCCAGAGTAGTGCCACGCGCTCAGTGAAGGCTTGCAAGCGCGCTGTGAAGGCTCCTGTCTGTGAGGACTCTAGGCACAGAGGCGGTGCCACTCAGCTCCTGCAGCCCATGCCCAGGAGCTGGTGCAGCGGCTGGCGAGGCAGAGGCCCAACGCCTCGCTGTCGGAGGAATGAGGGGCAGGTTCCAGGGCGCACGATTCACCTGCCCCTCCTGTCCTCTGCAGGATGTTCGCTGCCCGGAAGAAGCAGCGCTACTGGCGGTTCTCCATGGACTGCACAGGCACGGAGGCCCACATCTCCAGCTGCAAGCTGGGCACGCAGGTGACTCGGGACCCCGTGAAGAACATCACCTGCGAGAACGGGCTGCCGGCGGTGGTGAGCTGCGTGCCTGGCCAGGTCTTCAGCCCTGATGGACCTTCAAGGTTCCGGAAAGCCTACAAGCCGGAGGTGAGGATGGGGCAGGAGTCTGGCCACTGGGCTCCTGGGGTGGGTGGTGGCGGCTAAGGCAATAGACAAGGCCCGCAGGAAAGTGAAGGGAGCCGGCCCCCAATCAGACCGATTTTCTGGAGGACGGGAAAGTGCACAGCACCTGTCAGGGCCATTCTCACAAATAGATGCCACCTCTAGAGTGTGACAAGCAGCTGGCCCCCTGCCCCAAATCATAGTTTTCACCCCCTTCCACCACCGCTGCTCCACTCTGAGACTGGGGTCCTCTCTGTGGAGGACAGATACCCCTGCAGGAGAGGAGAGCGCCGCAGTATCAGCTTCACTGTCTGCTGGATTGGAACGGGAGGGGGCACACCTTATGCTTCTGCGCAATTCCCAGAGGAGAAAGTATTCTAGCGCTTTTGGAAATGCTATACAACTCTTAAAAGTATATGAGATCAGCTATAAAGGTTTTCAAGCATGTTTTGCTTTATTCCATAACAGAAAGGATTAAAATTTTAAAAAGCTTTCACACACACAAAAAATGGAAAGCTGCCATTACCATGTCATCTGTTCCCACGAGTCATGTTATATGTATGGGCACCAGCGCCTGTGCATGGGTGTGTGTGCACAGGCGTGCGTGTATTCCGGAGATGTCAGTGCACATCTGCTCATGTAAATGAACACCCCATTTCAGCAGACTGATTTCCCAACACAAGGGAACCACCCCAGCCAGGGCGGGCTTGCGAGTCTCTGAAGGCAGTGTTCTGCCTTCTCTTGAAAACCAGGAAGAAGCTTTCCTTTTTTCCTACTCTTTGTTTTTCTTCTGTCCACTGAAGGGTCTCTAGGGTTTGCATGTTCTGGAAACTGCTAACATGAGGCCAGTGGGTGGGAATAGTGGGTTGCAAATAGCACATGGGTAACGAGAGGGAGGGGTAGGAAAGAGCATTGAGCATTTCTTAGGGAACGATTCCCTGTGCCAGATAAAACGTTGGGACCTCAGGACCAGCCAGCTGGCAGGGGTGAGCTCCAAGTCAGCTCTGAGCCTGGCAGGGTAAGCGGAGGGGGAAAGGTCTCGGTGGGGGCGGATGGGGCAGAGTAGCAGACGCTCCCCAAGCCTGGAAGGTTTTGTCGCGGAGGCAGCGTCCTTCTGTCTCCTTTCCCCTCCTCGCCTGCCCTCCAGCCTTTCCCCTCTGCCCTCCCCGAAGGCCTCTCCCCGCCAACATCAATGACATGCTTTTGGAAAGGGGGCAACAACACTCATCCGTCAAACCAGGACAGGAGATAGATAAACCACACCAGGGGTTCCTCCCAGACTGGGGGTGGTGTATTTGGACAAAAGAGGAGGCCCTAAAGGCAAGGAGTGACGTGGTGCTGCAGCCCAGCCTTGGAGCAGAGGGTGTGGGAACTGTTTGCAGTGCCTGTCACCCAGATTCCAGGCCCTACTGTTTGGAAACCCCTCTTACTGTGCGGTTTAAAGCAAAGGAATCAAGCTCATACCACGCCAATTAAAAAAGGAAAAACGCAGGAGAGCCTGACATCATATTTTCCCTCAGTGACTCTGCCTAGCCGCTGCAGGCTGCCGCGGGGTTCTTGGACAGTCCGCTCCACGGGGAGGGGCTCTGGCATCCGGCTAGACTGCTTGGGTAGGGGGGTGGGGGAAGGAAACGGGCGGAGCCAGCAGTTCTACTTGTTTTCTAAAGCTAGAAGCAGGGCTCTTGAAACCAGTGGGCCTTCTGCACCCACCCCCATCCCTTTTCTCTTCTCCCCCTAGTGCCAGGGTCAGAGGACTTCCTGCGATCAGTAAAACTGGGTGCTGCCACAGTTGGTGGGGGAGAGAGGTGTGGCCGAGGGGGAGCCTCAGCGGAGGATGGAGACACAGGGTCCCATTTGATCCCACGGCCCTCAAGGTGGCTGATACCTGTTAATGCTTAAAGACACCGCCTGCAACAAGGCCTGCTTTGGCCAGACCATCGGTGGGGGTGCGGGGGTGGGGTGAAGGGCGTCCTGGGCTGAGGACTACACAGGCCGGAGTAGGACAGCGACTGGTCTGATGCGATGCACACTGAAGGGCTGCACAGTCACCCCTTCGTCCCTCTGTGTTGGATCAAATGACAGCAGTAATTCAGAGCCTCAAAGCCTTCGGAGTCCCCCACCCCAACACGCACATGCACAGGCACACAGGCATGCACCAAACTGATGCAGACCAGGGCATGTGGGCAGATGGAGTCCAGCGACCTGGGTCCCATCAAGACCGTGTGATCCAGTGGGGTCATGATGCTGGTGGAGAACGGGTCTCACACTGTGCTGTGGAGTAGACTCCGTAGGAGATAAGGGCTCCAGGCTGTCCGTGAGCAGTTAGGGTGTTTAAATAGGAACTGCCCACCCTGTCTGCATCTTCTGAAGACTGGGGCCAGTTTGGACTTGGAGTGGAGTCAGGGGTGACAGGAGCAGAGGGGTGGCCAGGCAGGAGCCCTGGTGTGACAGCGCTGCAATAAGCCAAGGAGAGTGACAATCCAGCTGGGCCGTGCAGACGTTTGGGGTTGGGAGCTTCTTTCTGTAGCACTAAAGCCTGAGGCTCTGGATGAGGGGATGGAGGGAAGGGCTGGTGGTAAGGTCCTTGAGCCAGGCATGGGTTGGGGGGATGAGCTGATGAAGCAGAGTCCCCTGCCACACACATGAACACACATACACATCTAGGACAGTTCTAGTTCCTGGCCTGGCGGCCCCGGCTCAGAGTAGGGGCGGTTGGGAAGGAAGGGCAGTGGGCCATGACTGCCACTGATCATACCTCAGCGCCCACACTCAGCAGAACCGTGTGTCTCTTCAGCAGCCCCTGGTGCGGTTGAGAGGCGGCGCCAACCTTGGGGAGGGCCGCGTGGAGGTGCTCAAGAACGGTGAATGGGGTACCATCTGCGATGACAAGTGGGACCTGGTGTCTGCCAGCGTGGTCTGCAGAGAGCTGGGCTTTGGGAGTGCCAAAGAGGCCATCACTGGCTCCCGGCTGGGGCAAGGTAAGGAGTGCAGAGGACGTCCCACGGCCCATCTTCGCGGGGATCTGGCTGGCCCAGGGCTCTTCCTGCTCTTCCTGCTTCTCCTCCCACCTCCAGCAGATGTTCCCGTTAGAGAGTCTCAGGCCTCTCCCTGGGCAGTCGGAGCTGGAAGGGCCTTGGGGAACACTGCATCCCCATTTTCCAGATCTGGAAACTGAGGCCCAAAGAAGAGAGTAAATTACCAAGATGAGACAACGTATTAGCAGCCAGTGAATACTTTAATGGGGGTATCTCAGCTGCCCCACTGAGAAACCGGAACTCTCAGGAAGGTGCCCCAGGAAAGCACCTCAGGCTCATCAGGCTGTGGACCACCCTGGGCACAAAGGAATCCCCTGTGCTCTGACTTTTCCCCTCTGCTGTCACCGCACAAACATCCTCTCCCTGCCACCAGAGATTGGGAACAAGGTGGCTCTCTCCAGCTAGTCATGAGATGCTAAGGAGAAGGGGCCTGGTTCTTATTAAGTGTCCTGAAAAAATCTTCCACTCGAGCAAAGAACCAAATATAGGAGCCTTTCAAGTGGGTCACTGTGTTGAGAGCAATGCTGTGAATGTGACATGACAACAGCGTCCCCTCCCGCCAAGCCGGGGGACCACTGACCGGAGCAAGCCCTGGGCCTTCAGAAGGAGGCTCTTCGCCCCAGACAAACTGCAGCCCCGTGAGTTCCCAGCTGCTCCTGAGAACCGTGGGCTGAGCAACGGAAACCCGCCCCTCAGTGTTGACCAGCAGGGAGGCCCACGGTGGGGAGGGGCGGGGGTGGGAAGGAAGGGGGCCGTGGGTGAGTTGCGTGGTGGCAGAGGTGTTTCCATTCTGTCAGACATGGGGCTGTTGCCCCACAGAAAGGAATGTGGTGAGGTCATAGATCACAGCCCAGAGGAGATAATAGCCCAGTGGGCTGGAGAGAGAGTCCCAGGCCATCTGGTCCAGAAGATGAGGGATTTGACAACAAGCCTGAGGTCATCCCCACAGTTATGGCAGAGAAAGGCTGAAGCCCCTGTCTTCTGACTCGGACGAGGGCCTCCCCGCTTCGCACCCAGTCTGGCTCACATCCAGAACGCCTCTCTACCTTCACTCTCCAGTCCCACAAACTTCCTGGGTGTGCACAGAAGTTTGGGGTCTAGGGTGGACTTTAATGTCACAGCGTGCCACTTGGTGGCCTGACAGTCCTCCCCCTCCCTGGTCATGGTGAGCAATTCGCGCTTCCCTCAGATCTTGAACATTCCTACGATTCATGTTCGAGGATGAATTGGCTGGCGTGATGGTTCGTGCTCTCCCAAGGCCGACAGGACAGCTCATTCTGAGGAATAAACAAGCACTGGGTGGCATAAACATCCCATGTCCCCTGGCTATGTGCTCTTAGACCTAATTACTTCCCTGCCCAGCAGCTGCCAGGTCCCAAGGGCCTGCTGAACTCTGGGAGAGAGATGTTTGGCGTTTTTGGTGCCGTCCTTGAAAGAACCATTGGATGATTTACTATCTGCTGCCACTCAACTCTGGTGGACAGGAAGAGAAAAGTCCACATTCAATGTCAAATCCCAGAGCAGATGGGGTCTGTCCCTCAGTCCTGGCTCTGGATGGTGGACCAAGCAACCGCACCCAAGCAAGGACAGCAAAAGGGCAACAACTGAGAGTCAGGACATCTGAGTCCCGGCCCCGGCCCTGTCGCTATTTGCACAGTGACTTTGAGCAACCTTCTGGGCCTCAGGTCTTTACTGAATTCATGATGTTGGAGGTTCCGTCTGGCTGCAACCTCCTGTGATTCTCTAAAACTTTCCCCCAGCAGGGAAGCGTGTCAGAGTCCCGCTCTGTGCTTTGTGCCACAGGGCCCCTGCACTCACTGGCATCCCAGCTGTCTGCTTATGCACCTACCAGCCCCTGTGACCAAGCTGCGTGCAGGAGGACCTATGTGTTTTATCTCTGTGTCCTTAGTGCTGAGTCTGTGCCCAGCTCGTGGGGCTCCAGGAACATTCATTTTATGAAGTCACTGAATGAACGAATGGGTGGGTTGCAGTTGCATAAGCAGGGTCAGCTGAGTGAACACTTGGTAAAGAAGTGTCTGCAGTCAAAACTTGCACTGTCCAACAGAAAGGCCATGTAAGCCACATGCATAATATTAAATTTTCTAGACATAATTTTAAGTTTTTTTGAGTAGGAAGAAAGAAAGGTGAAATTAATTTTAATAATGTATTTTCTTTACCTAGCAGATATGAAATATCTTGATTTCAACATGAAATCAATATAAATGCTATTAATGAGACAGTTGACACGTGGTGCACGGACTCGTTGGAACCCAGGATGCTCTCCACACTCACAGCCCGTCTCAGTGTGGACCGGCCGCATTGCACGCGCTCAGTGTGCCCGGGGCTGCTGTATCAGATGGGGAAGCTCTAGAGCAGCGATGAGAGCGCCTGCTGCGCCACAAGAATTTTTAACACATGCAACACCTGACCGTTTAGTCAGGGGCATGGACCTCTTTTCCCTTAGACTGTCAAATTTAAAAAGTGACAATAGCCAATACAATTACAGCTGTCTGGTGTGAATGAATCAGAACTATACTGATTTTTGACAGATCAGCCAAAAATACATCTTTCGAACTTCAAAATATATGAAGTTCCTGCAGAACTTCAGGAATTAGCTCATGTGTGCCGTGAGATGGCATGGGTTGGAAACCCCTGCTCTAGAGCATTGGTTTTCGCCCCCTTTTGCCTGCAACCCCCAGGGAGAGATGCGTGTGACAGCTCGTGCACACGGGCACGACTGAAATTAAACTGTGTGAAGCGATGCTAATCTTTGCAGCAGGCAAGGCACTCTGCTATGTCCTGTTCTATTCTTCTGGCCCTTAAAAATCTGATTCTAACCTGCAGAGTAGACTGTGGGTCCAGAGTCCATACTTTGCTCTAAGAGGTGGGGCGTGGCTTTGCCCCAGCACCCTTGTCCTGCCCCAGATCACTGGTCATCTGGGGTCGGAGCTTGTGTAAGGAGGACGAGCAGGGCCAAGGTGGAGCTGAGGAGCAATTCGGGGTCCAGTCAGAACCCAAGAGGAAAGGAATGCTGGGGGTCAGAATGCACATCAAACCCAGGTCAACAAAAGTGGCCAGGAGCCTGCAGAGCCCGCTGGGCATGCTGCAGCTGGACACCCAGGCCAGGGCCCTGCACCGATGCCCCCAGTCCTGCCCAGCCTGCCGCAGGACTGGGCAGTGTGAAAAAGAGGGTGGCAGATGCTGGTTTTCCCATCTCAGTGCCCTGCCCTTCTGTCTCAGGAACATGCATGCTTCTGGAAAGCCCAATAATATTAGATCTCCTCATCAGCACCACCATCATCACCACCATTGTCACCTCACCATCATCATTACCACCACCACCATCATCATACCCCTCCTCCTCACAATCACTCAACAGGTTCTGTCTGATCTAAGTGGAGTCCACAGTTGCTGCCCATTTTTATGTTTATGTTAATTCATGAGCTGTGGCCTCTGCTTGCCCTGTTTAGGCTCTGTACTGTGTCTCTGCTTTTCCACTCTGGGTCTTGGGATGCATCCAGCCATAGTCAGCGATGTGCTTTTATTAATTTTGTAAAATTCCAAGGAACTAGAAGCTCCATCATGTGTGAATTTCTGAGGAACTGGAACTTGGCTCTTACCTACTACCACGGGTGGCTGTTAGGAGTTAATTTTTGGCCTCAATGAGCCTAAATACTGGTGTCTCCAGAACCCCATGACAGGGCCAGGGGCCCTCCCTTTGGGATTAAAACATAGGCAGGCACCTCCACCTTCGACCGCATCATATTACAAGTCTTTGCGTGAATGTCTGCCTCCCCCATGAACTGACTGCGGGCTCTTTGTGGCAGGGCCTGCCTTCTTCATATGAGTCCCGACACCTGGCACAGGGCTGACATGAACTAGCTTCTCAGTGCAGTCCACACGTCCATTCGGACACTATCTGCCACACTCCCTGTTGCTGAGGCCTGGCTGGGAATACAAAGGGAACTCGGACATGGCGCCTGCCCTCGTGGGGCCTACCCTAGTGGGGAGGCAGGCAGACATTGAACGTGAAGCAAAGTGCTCAGTGGGAGGCTGCCCGAAAAGACCCAGCTTAGATGGGGTCGGGAAGGCTTTCCGTGGAAATGGCATTGAAGCTGGGTACCCGAAATGTGAGCAGGAGTTAGCTGGTGAGGACAGGGAGGAAGACAGTCCAAGCAGGGGTTCCACACGGAGGGAAGCATGTGGCTCTGTGGAGCTGCCAAAAAAATGACGTGGCTGAGGGTGAGGAGCTGGCAGAGCCCGAAGGCTAAGTGGAGGTCAGATCCCGCAGGACCTGCCGGGCCGTCTGGGAACTGAGGATTTAGCCACGAAGAGCATTGAGAAGCCATTGCAGGGACTTCAGATGAGAAAGAACATGATCTGATTTGCATTAGAAAATCCCCTGGGCTGCTGTGTAGAAATAGTTTTGGAATAAGCAAGCGTGAGGGAGGCTAGAAGCTGCTGAATTCGTCCAAGTGGGAGGTGGCAGGGTTGGACTGGTGTCGTGGTGTCAAGAATGAGAGAACAAAAGTACTCGGCTTTGGGGGAGTAAACAGAATGTGCCAATGGATTGCGTGTCAGTGGAAACGGAGGCACTACTAGAGATGACCCAGGGTTCTGATGAGGGTCGCCAGGTGGGTGGAGGGGCCTTGCCGGCCAGGGGGAAGGGCTGGCAGGGAAACTGACTGGGGACAATCCTGCTGCTGGCTGTGGAAGTACAGAGAACAAAATGAGTGTCGCTTTCAAAAAGTTCTCTCTGAAGGGGACAAAAGTGATGGGCCAGAGGGAGGTGTGGGGGTCAGGGGAGAGTCGCTGTAAAGACAGGAGGTTTGAGCAAGTGTTTGAGTGATAAGGGTCAGGAGGGTGGTGAGGGTCAGGAGAGGGAGAAGGTCACAGGCATCGCAGGGACAAGATGGCAATCAATGCAGCCCAAAGCTCCTGGAAAAAACTGGACTTCAATCAATCGTGATGGGCTGGACAGAAGAGAGGTTGCTTTATGACCTGAGTCGAGCTGAATGCTGGTCAGGCTGGGAATCCTCTCTCTTCAGCGGTGGGAGGCCTCCCCTTGGTATCTCGGCACCTGTAAGAGAAGCTTCCTGCATGCTCACCATCAGTCATTTGCTGATTCTTTCATCTGCGCTCCCAGCTCCACTGTCCACACTTGCCCATAAAACTGGGAGGCACGCCTGGGTGTGGCCAGCCTGGATCACTGGTGGCAGACTGGAGGTGGGCAGTGGAGAGAGGCCAGGTATTTCTTAGAAGGCCCTTGCAGGCCATCGTGTCCCTCACCAAGGGTAACAACTCCTATCAGGTGTCTTTCCACACTGCTCTTAGATGTCGCCACCCTCTGCTCACCTGCAGGCCCAGGGCTGCTCCCAGTGGCCCCGAGCTATTAGTCCCTGAGTCCAGGACTGCCCTCTGTGATTGTGTGATTTCCCTACACTCAGTTCATACCTTTATGTTAAAAATATCTTCTTCTGAGTTTCTTCAGATCATCCAATTTGAGTATGCCATCAGTTCCCTACAGGGGCCCCGACTGGATGGGGGTAGCCACCCATCTCTGATTCATAAAGCCTGGGAGGTGAAAGTTGGGGAGGAAACCTCGGTGTCTTCTAGTCTATATCTCCTTCATTTAGGGGAGAAAGCAATATTCAGGAGGCTGAGCAAGTAGGTCAAGGTCACACAAGTTGGTCCAACCCTCATTAGCCCTTGGGGGAGAAGTGGATTCCGAGACAAGGAGCTGTTCTCTCCAGGCGGGAAAGGCAGGGCCATTGAGCTGACTGTGGGAGGCACTTGGGAGAGTTTTAAGGATGGGAGAGGCATATTCTTATTACCTGGGATTTCCTTGCCAGTTCCAGAA
This sequence comes from Glossophaga mutica, assembly GCA_039655065.1. Classification (NCBI taxonomy): domain Eukaryota; kingdom Metazoa; phylum Chordata; class Mammalia; order Chiroptera; family Phyllostomidae; genus Glossophaga; species Glossophaga mutica. Next base: position 62,586,567 of record CM077311.1, read on the forward strand.
ACTTTCCTTTGGAAGCCTTCATAGCCCACATTTGTTTTCTTCTCCAGGGATAGGACCCATCCATCTCAACGAGATTGAATGTGCTGGGAATGAGAAGTCCATCATAGACTGCAAATTCAATGCCGAGTCCCAGGGCTGCAACCACGAGGAAGATGCTGGTGTGAGATGCAACATTCCTGCCATGGGCTTCCAGAAGAAGGTGAAGAGACTAGTCACACAGAAGGGACTGTGTTACATTTAGGCCATGGAGGCCCCAGAGAGTAGAGACCAAGTGACCTTACTCTAGGTTTCTAGTGGGTGGGATTAGGGGGCTCTGGTGATGAACTCAGGAGAGGCTCAGGCTCTGCTGTCATCACTCTTAATGACAGGGCCACCTAGCATTTGTACGTGTGCGAAATGAGAAAACATATGTATAAGTGCCACTGCCCTTGGTGGCAGATGTTGAGCGTCCACTGTGTGTCACATCCTGCACTTGGCAGGATGTGTGGTGTGATGGCATTTCAGTCCTTTCTGTGAGGGACACCCTTGGCATGGGCCCTTCCAAGGACCCAGAGGGACCACATTGATAGCAGGTCTGCAAATCACGCAGGTGCAAGCACAATGCAGACGGTATTTGGGGACAGAAGACTGGATTTTGGTAATCAGAGAGAAAGAAAAGGAACCTTAATAGCATTAAACCAGAGACACACCTTCCCATACTGAGATGGGGGTCTGGAGAAACCTACGCTGTGTCTCCTAGCTTGGATGACCTTGCCCATGAGAGTAGCTAACCGATGACTTCCTCTTTGCTGGGAGGTCTGTCCAATCTTACCAAAAGGCCCAATATATCTTATTTAATGTTCTTCATTATGCCATGAGTGTGGTCAGGTCTGTGCATCATCTGGTGGGTGGCATGGTGGAAGAGCTTTTTGAGTGCTTATTTTAAAGATAAGCAAATACAGACACATCAGGGTGCAGGATGGTTCTCTAGCTGGGGCCCTGCTTGGACAGTGATTCTTGACCTCACCACCAGTATGCCAAAAGCACTACCAGATGGTCAACCACTATACATCGTGTGCAACTCACTGCTCCAAGTCCAAAAATGTGAACCTAATACTTGGCTAAGTCATGCATTTGCTCGTGAGTGAGCAGGGCTGTGGGTGAGCAGGGCTGTGGGTGAGCAGGGCTGTGGGTGAGCAGGGCTGTGGGTGAACAAGGCTGTGGGTGAACAGGGCTGTGGGTAAGCAGGGGTGTGGGTGAGCAGGCGTGTGGGCCACAACTCCACAGTGGCAGGAAGGCTGGCCATCTGTGATTACCCAGAAGCATTCTAGTAGCTGTAACAGCTATAAAAACCGACGTGCTCTGAGCTGACGTGTTGTGGCACCATTCACTTCAGACAGATTGGAGTTGGGCGGAGTGGGGTTTTCAACCCAAATGAGAGATCTGTGCTACAGTGGGAATTGCTGAGCCAGGCCCAGCAAGGCCAGAAGAGGCACCAAACTCCCAGCACAAACAGCCCTCACCCTTTCACAGCACCCAGTTCTGGGAGGTGGCCCCTGCTCTCAACTGTAGAGCATGGGAGAGTATTACACCTGGATCTGCTGTTTTGTCCCCTGGCAAGTCACCTCTGGAAGAAATCCCTGCACCAATTCTCGCCATAGCAGACAGGCTTCCATAGGGCCGGGCTTGGGGCCCGAAAGGTACTGGCAACAGCACTGAGCAGAAGAATCAAGACTTCTGAGTTTTGCTGTTGTTTGTATGCTGGGCTGGCAGAACAAAAAACCACACAGCTGGGTGGTTTAAACAATAGAGATTATCATCTCATCGCTCTGGAGGTTGGAACTTCAAGATCAAGGTGCTGGCAGGGTTGGTTTCTCCTGAGGCCTCTCTCCTTGGCTTCCAGCTGTCTCCATGTCCTCTCATGGCCTTTCCTCCATACTTGTGCATCCCTGGGGTCTCTTCCTCTTCTACTTGGAGCACCAGGCATTTTGGCTGAGGGCCCCACCCATACAACCTCATCTAACCCAATTATCTCTTGAAAGGCTCTTTCTTCAAATACAGTCACGTTGGGGATTAGCATATGAATTTTGGGACACAAGTTGGTTTATAATAACCACTCACTAATTGATTCCTTAATCTTTTTGAGGCTTCAGTTTGCCCCTCTAATAAAGGAGGTGAGAGAGGATCCCAAGAAAAACCAGTTGACTTTTCCTTGAGTGGCTGATGCAGGCCACAGACTTGGAGCTGGTCTTGTCTACCCAGTCACAGCAAGGCCAGCGGCACTCAGGAAAGTCGGCATCAGCCTCCTGAAGGCCAGGCCTCTTGCCTGTTCTGAGCCCTTCTGTCCACTCTGAAGAAGGTCTTGTTTTCTGATGGGAATCCCAGCTAATAATGACCATTGCTATGATGGTGTCTAACATCTCATGAGCAGTTCCAGGGGCCAAGCCTTGCCTAGCACTTTCCATGAACTATTTCATTTTGTTCATCTACTCAACAGCCCTGGGAGGTAGATACAACATCATAGCTGCCCTTGGCCCATCTGTTTGCCAGCTGACCTTTGCCAGCTGACCTCATTGACCCCTGCAGCCTCTAAGTCCGTAATAGGAATGAAGACGTGCCCCAAGGGTCATACTGTTGCTAAGGATTGGTCAGCTATTAAACTGTTGCTAAGGACGGTTGACCAGACAGCTTCAGTGCTGAGGATTTCTGAAGGTGTCATGCCTTATCCCAAAGGCATGAATTGTTAGAAGCTCAAAGGGTAGCAAGGTGAGGTGTCTGGATTAAGGTCTGCAGTGTTAGAGCCCTTCCCCAAATTTCACATCTCCCTGCTTGAGTTCATGTAAGTTGGTCCATGCCTTCACTTAGCGGGACTGATTATTTATTCACTCATTCCAGAAAAGCGGGACTGATTATTTATTCACTCATTCCAGAAATAGTTGTGACATACCCAACATTCCTGAGATGCTGTCTTTGATATTGATCACACAGGAGAACAGACAAATTCAGCACGGCCCTTTGGAGCTGATATTCTAACAGAAGAGACAGATGTTAAATAAATTGTAGGGCCATGTAATTATAATTGTCACAAATGCTAAGGAGACATATAGGTGTTCTGTGCTGGGCCCTTGTGGTTCTTATGAAGACTGCAAGATGCCATTCAGCAATAACCATCAGAGAACTTTGAAGACCCAAAGATTTATTACTTACAGGACTGAAATTACACAGTGTGGGGGCCACCCAGTGAAGTAACAGGTGGAGAGAGAGCACCCAGGGCTGAGGTTCCACTTTTGTTGGGGTCAAGGGTGAGGACCTAGGGTTCTGCGAGCTCACTTTTTATTGCTGAATGTAAAACGTAAGAGAGGGAGAAAAAAAAAGGTGGCCCAAATGTCAGTTATCAAAATCAGCCAAGATCTCCGAAATAAACGACCCTCAGGGAGTGGAGCAGGCTGACTCCCTCGTCCAGTTGAATGGCTGGCAATGTGTTTATTTGAAATAGGCTCCTCGAAAGGGGATGCCTCATAATCAAAGCTTAAGTGAGACACTTGCCTTACACAAAACAGAAAACCACAATAGGGAGCTATGGAAGGTAGGGGTGCTGGCCCCCAGCAGAGGGGACTCTCAGTGGGCATGAAACTGGAAGAGGAACAAGATCGGCCAGGACAGGGCCTCTCTATGGAGTGGGTTTCCATGTGGAATGTGTGACTTCCTGCAGGACATGGTCATGAGAGGCAGGGAGCCATGGCAACGGAAAGGAGGCCCGCACGCCTGGAGATTGGGGAACAAGAGTGAGGGAGACATGGGACAAGCGGCAAAGGGGAGCCGTGGGGCCCCTGGGAGCCATGGACCTGCTCTAAGCAGGGGAGTGGCAGGTCAAGTGCTTTGTAAAGACGCCTCTGGCTTCTGAGTAGAGAATGGGCTTCTCTGGACTCATGGGCTTGCTTCCATCCATGGATACTGTGAATTACGTTAATGGACAGGGTTCTCTCTTCCCTTTGAAGGGGATGAAGGCAAGAGTAGAGGCCAGAGACAGTGGTGCCTGGGAGAAGGGGAGGGAAGTGGGAGGGTTGGCGAGAGACTTGAGGGATAAAATCCACCAGGATGTGGGCAATGAGAGGGGGATGATGTTGAGGATGGTTCCCAGATTTCTGACTTGTATAACGGAATCAAGCAGGCATGAGCAGACTACAGCTTGCAGGCCAAACCCATCCCTCTGCCTGTGTTTGTAAATACCGTGTTATTGGGACACAGCCATGCCCAGTCATTGACATGGCTTCTGTGACTGTGTGCACACTACAGGGCAGAGATGAGTGCTTATGACAGAGGGCACATGGCCCACAAAGCCTAAGATATTTACCGGCTGGCCTTTTATAGAAAGTTGGCTGTCCCAGGAGAGATGGCGGTGACTTTAGCTGACACAGGGAACGATGGGGAGAGACAGCACAGGTTCAGGTAGAGAAAAAACAGGACAAGTTCCAATTAGGGGTCTCAGAGGTGCCAAGTGTAGTTATCCAGTAGGCAGTTGGCTCTCTGGGTCTCTGGCAGAGAGCTCTGGGTGGAGAGGACGGCAGGGGCGCTGTGGGAGGAGATGAGGTCAGGAGCTGGGACCAGCCAAGCAGAGGGTGTGGCGAGAAAAGGGCCCAGGAAGCAATCTGGGGAATTCTGACATTTTAGAGGCCCTGGGCGCATCCTACCAAGTGTCTGATTCTAAGAGCAGCCCCCCGTTGGGGACCTCATGGAGAGCGGAGGCAGATTCTGCTGTGGTACTCAGTGGTGGTCCATGGGCCTTCCGGCTCCAGGTCCCCAGGGTGCCGGGACCAGATATTGTAAGAGCAGGCTGGGCACAATGCCAGCACACAGTAGGCTCTCAGTGATGCTGCTGAATCTGACTGTGTCCCACGCAGGACCTCGCGGCTAGGGAGAATTGGGACTGATGGCAATACAGTGGGACTGCTCCTCTCCGTCCCCCTTGGTGACCATGCCCACCTTTCTGTCCACAGCTGCGCCTGCATGGCGGCCGGAACCCATACGAAGGCCGGGTGGAGGTGCTGGTGGAGAGGAACGGGTCCCTTGTATGGGGGATGGTGTGCGGCGAGAACTGGGGCATCGTGGAGGCCATGGTGGTCTGCAGGCAGCTGGGCCTGGGGTTCGCCAGCAATGCCTTCCAGGTGAGAAACCCCCCCATCTAGTCTGATCCTGCCCACCTTTATTCAGCCAACCTCCACCCCCACCCCTTCTTCCACGGACCTTCCCCAGCTGCCCAGGATGAGGAGAGCAAAGGGACAGGGGCTGGGAGGCAGGAACTACATCCTGGCTTCGGTTCTGCCCCTCACGACTCGGAGTCCTTGGGTGGGGGTTACACACACACACACGTACACACACACACACACACACACACACACACACACACACCCCTCCCTGTCCCCTGGTTGCAGAATGAAGACCAGTCCACTCAGCTTTGTGCACTGGGACTCATCCTAGGACAAGGGCTAATATTGGGTTGTCCTGATGTGTCCTTTGCAGGGGGAAGCAGCTCAGTCCCACGGGGTAGTAGAGACCGCCCAGGCCAAGGCCCAACATGCCATATGCCTCGGCTTGCTCCCTTGGAGGCCCCTCTGGCCAGAACATGTTCACAGCAGCAGGCCACGCTCTTGCATTCTCCCGCTGATCAGCTGCTGTATCTCTAAGCCCATCCAGAGCCCTTGTCACAGCAGCTGTGCCCTCCTCACCCAGGTCCCTTCCTCAAAGGCAGTGACTCAGCTGAGGGCAGCCAAGCACCTGCCCCCAATGAAAGGCAGAAGAGAAACAAGTAGCGTTTGGCTTCAAAAATTATTCCCTCTGCCCTGGCTGGTGTGGCTCAGTTGATTGGGCATCATCCCATGAACCAAAGGGTCATGGGTTCAATTTTGAGTCAGAGCAGAGGCCTAGGCTGTGGGTTTGGTGTCAGGTCAAAGCACACAGGGGAGGCAACTGATCAATATTTCTCTCCCTTCTCTCTCCCTCCCTTCCCCTCTCTCTGGAATTGGTGGGCATGTCCTCGGGTGAGGATAAAACAATTATTCCCTCTGGCCCCTGGACTGTGGGGGAACAGACACCTGCAGGGTAGAACAGGGTCAGAAAGAGGCCGAGAGGAGGGGAGCAAGAGACAGAAGACTCAGAACCTATTCCCAGCTGTGCTCCCAATGGCCCCCGGCACAACGACCTGGGGCAAAGCAGCCACCTTGCCAGGCCTCAGTTTCCTCCCTATGGCATGGACTGAATCCCAGGTCCACAGGATCCTGGCTCTAAACACCTTCCGCAGCTTCTCACAGAGCAGGAAAATGGCTGGAGCACCTCCCCGCCGCCCCCACCCCGGGCCCTGCTTTGCTAGCCCTGCCTCCGGCTCCTGATCCCCAGGCGGCCCTGCTTGGGAACGGGGTTTCTAAGGGTGAGACCTGGAGGGACCCGGGCAGTGTTGCTGGGCCTCAGTGCCTGCCGGGTGCCAGGTAAGCAGCGCATCCCGAGCAGATGCTGCCCTGTGGCTGCTGACACTGCTGCCCACGGCCTCGGGGAGCCAGCTGCCCGGGGCACACAGCGTCTCTGCCGATACTGCTTATGACAAGCCAAGGTCCTCTCCATTTCTCTCCACAGAGCAGAAAAACGGTGCTCACTACAGCATATTGGCTGCCCAGTTGTTTCTGTTCCTTGTCAGCCTACTCCTAAGGCATCTGGGTCTCAGCTGGGGCTGTGAGATGGGCCCACAGCTGATGTCTGTCACTGAGGACAAGGCCTGTCCCTTCTCTAGGCCCCTGTTTTCTGCCTAGAGGTGAGGGATGTATAGTCAGGTCCCCTAGGGAAACAACCAGTAGGGTGTATAGATATCAAGTTAACTGCTACCATATGTGAATAAATTTCATCTCTAGTGCCAGTTCTGATCATTTACTAGTGTCTTCCTGGAGCACTGTGTTGTAAGGATTCTGAGGTCACAGTCAGGCTCAGGGGAGAAGTGCTGTTTTTGATTAGTAATGTCTGCCCTGGGCTCAGGATGAGTCGGTGGCAGTGTGAGTTACAGGTGCCTGCCATTTCTGACCCATAACAATGAACAGCTGTTTGACCAAAGCAACTTTAGCAATGCTCTCCAGAGCGGCGGAGGGTGGGGGCAAGGTGGGGGGGCAACAGAACCCCAGTCTCACAGTCAGAAGACCTGGATTCTCACTTGCTCTGCCACTAACAAACTGTACGAAGTGGGTAAATGATTCTCTGTGCCTCAGCCGTGTCCACCTGCAAAATTGGATCATAGAGCTCTGAGACTTTTGTGAGGCTGAACATTGGTAGAATATGAGAAAGTGACCACTCAAGGTGACATGCTGACCATTTCTTTTGTCGATTCTCCAGGAGACCTGGTACTGGCATGAAAACAGCAACGCCAACAACGTGGTCATGAGTGGAGTGAAGTGCTCGGGAACAGAGCTGTCCCTGGCACACTGTCGCCACGATGAGGATGTGGCCTGCCCCCAGGGCAGAATGCAATATGGGGCCGGAGTCGCCTGCTCAGAAAGTAAGAGTCCCAGGGGGTCGTGTCCACCCTCCCCACTAGGCTCCAGGAAGGGGCCAGAGCCCCCTGGTTATTCCTTCCTTGCAAGGCCCTGAGGCCTTTGCCATGAGCGGAGCAAGAGGGGAGAGCAGAGGTTAATCCTCGTTAAGTGAGAAATTGGGTGCAAACGGCAAAAGGGATTCCCCCAACCCCAACCACAGAACCATGCATGATAGTGGCTGGGGTGGGGGTGAAAGAATGCAGGAGAGCAAGCGGGTTTCTGGGGACCTCGGGTTCAAATCCCAGGGTCGCTGTAGACTACTTAAGCAACCTTGGGCAGATTAGTGGCTGAGAAGTCCTGTTCTTAGCAGTGAACGGTGAGCAGAACACTTCCTCCGAGGATGGTTCTGAGGTGAGTGAGCCATGCAGCCTGTGCCCAGCACCTGGTGCACGCCAGCCTGCTTTCTTCCCACCACTCTCCTCTGCAGATCATTTTCTGTTTCACGCCCTCGAGGCGATTTAGCTTCCTGGTAACCCCCGGGCACTCTAGAGAGACTGAAAATACAGAAAGGGGAGCCCCGCCAGTGTTCAGAACAGCCCAGCTGGTGAAGCCTCCCTTTCAGGCTTCGAGAAAACCGGAGGAGGCCTGGGAGGAGGCCTGCGGGCCTGCCACTCTCCTGACCCCTGAGCTCCAGGCCCTGCCCCTGGCCGCACAAAACCACTCCCTAGGGCATCAGGGAGGCAGGAGAGGCCCAGGATCTGGCCCAGCACCCAGAGACCAGACCAGTCCTGCCACTTACTGCAAAGCTAGTTAACCGCTGTGATCTGCAGTTATTGTTGTTTTTTCTAGAAACTGAAAATTCAAGTGTGGCAATGACTATATGCTTAATAAACAATGATGCACTGTCATTTACCATCATGAAGAACTAGGGAAAAGATAAAACCTGGAGCTCAGCCAGATCGATTCTCCCATCAGCCCCTTCTGGGCTCACATAGCATCTCCTAACCCCAGGAGGCAGGACTCTGGATGCCAGCGCTGGCTGCTCGGGCAGACACCCCAAGCTACTGCGTCCTGTCTGGGAGGAGAGACAAGTTCCTCATCTTTACCAGCCCCCGGGGGAGATAACCGCAGGCACAGGGAACCCATCTCACTGCTCTCAGGGGCCTTTTCTTGGCTTATTAATTCATTTGTATTTGTAATAGACCATTTTTTCCAAAAGGATATTTAGATGATATAAACCTAAATAAAATTCAAGGTAGCATAAAATAAAAGCAGCTGAAAAGAAAGTAGATATGGGCAAAAAGTTAGTGGCTCCAAATGGACCTGAGAGAGGTGAATTAAAAATATGTACTATAGAGTCTCATACTTTTACTACCAAGAGGTTATAAATTTCACAACGAGCTTCCTAGCAGCCAAAGGAAAGAGGAAAACTGTTCATTAATATAATTCACAGTATCCATGAGATAGAAGCAAACCCATGAGTCAAGAGAAGCTTGAAGGAAATTTACTCTGAGGACCGAGAGTTGCTGGATAAGCAACTCCCTGCACAAACTCCTCACGGCAGGCCCGAAGTGAGCTTCAAGGGGCTGTTGCTCAGAGACACTCTCAGCTTAGGCTGATGGTGTTGCTCGGAGTCTGCAGAGGGGCAGTAGCCGTTTGGGCCAGAAACACTGAAGTGACTTAATGCTTTATTCCGAAAGATAAAGTCTATTCTTTAGGAATCCCCTTGTAATTAACTACCTTTCCTGACGCAGCCATTCCACAAGCCCCGAGTCCGTGAGTCCTCCCCCATCTCTCTCTCGCTCATTACTTCCATATTCACTCCATCTCGGTTTCTACCTTTCTGTGGTCTTTCAACTCCTTCCACCGCCCTCCACTCCACTGTCTGCGCCCGTGTTCCATGCCCGTGCCCCACTCTGCCTCACCGCAGGCTCCTCACTGGGTCCCCAGTGGCACGTGCCCGCACCTCCCTCCCCTCCCTGAGCCAGAGTCCGCGCCTGCCTCCCACTGGCGCTTGCTTCTGCTCAAGCCCTGCCCAGGCTCTCCCACAGCACTCAGCAAGCCCGGCTCACGGCACCCAAACTCGTTCCAGGCAGCCTTCTACCCCCACCCTCCTCACTGTCCAGACCACACGCCTTGCCCCCTTCACACCTCAGGGACCTGCCCTGTGCTACTCCTTTTGCCTGAAATGCTCTCCCTACCCCCACGCCTTAGAGTTATTTCCTCTAATCTGTGCTCATCCTCCAGGGAACAGCTAGAAAGTGACTGCCTCCAAGGGAGTCTTCCCCGACCTCCCCAGACTGGGTGCCCTCGTTATAATCCCCAACATATCCCCTATTTCTCCTTCAAGCTCTGGCCACAGTTGTGACCACTTAATGCTGCTTCTGTCCGTCTCTCCTGCGAGAGCTCGAGGTCTGCTTTGTTTAGCAGTTCCATCGTAATGCTTGGCAGGTGGGTGCATGAAGGCATGCCTCCGATGGGCTTCTGGTGGACGTCCTGAATCTTAAGGGGGTCAGGGCCCCGTCCCACAGCAGGTGCTGAGAGCACAGCCCGGGGGCCAGCCGAGCACAGGCCTCGCTATGTTAAGACTCTGAGCTGGAGGCAGAGCTGGCCTCCTCTCAGAAAGAGGTAAACAGAGGGCTGTCTTCGGAGGGCCGACCAGCATACAGACAATGAATATGAGACTCTCAGTCCCTCTCTTAAAGTGCCCAGAACACCCAGCACACCTCCTGGTGTGTGTCCTCCAAGAGGAAGGAGTTCCCAGCCCAGGGGGGTGGGGCCCAATTCCTGTCTTCACTCCCAGCCCCACACCCACCTGTGTGCCTTTCCGCACCCTCTTCCGAAACTTAAAAGCAATTTGTCAGAAAATGAAGGATAGATGGACCTTGTTGTAAATAACTCGTATATAATATTTTTTGTGAGATGGCATGTACTAGAAATGTTCAATGGAATCTCCCTTATAAAGAGAAACTTGCAGTTAGTCTTTTTGTAAAGAAGGGAATCCTAATACAATTTTACAGTAAATATAAATTGTAGCCATCAGTAATTTTTTAAACACCTGCTATGTGCAGTGTGCTAATTGAGTAAATCCATCCTGTTTAAAAGATGCCCTTTCAAAACTCAGCCCTAGAGCAAGTGTGAGCGGAAACCAGAAGAACCTGTTCGGGTAATTGGCAATATAATGAGCATCAGAGCCTGGGAAATATGCAGCTCTTTCTCTCAGCAATTTCACTGAAAGATATATATTCCAAAGAAACCATTCAACTTATATACACAGATTTACTGCAGGATGTTTATTGCAGCTTTATCTTTAACTGGGAAAAATTTCAAGCAACCAATGTATCTAAAAAATATGGGCTAAGGTTATGAATTAAATGTTATGTAGCAATGTAATGAATGTTGTAATGGATATTTATTAACAAGGAAATATGTCAAGATATATTTGAAAGAGAAACAGTATAAGCAGACTACAAATCTACATACAGTATCACCCACATTGAAAAATAGATCTGTATCGCTCCCAGGAGAGTCAGCCCAAGGAATTAAGAGGATTCTCTTAATGGGTGGAGAGAACATTGTTATTATTTGCCGTTGTCCTTGTTATTGTTTGGTTTTTATTATGGACAATCTCAAGCCACTTAAAAGTAGTGAAGATGATAGAGCGAATCCTCGTGTACCCATCACCCGGATCACACTGTTTCCAGAGTTTTGCCCTGATACCTGCAGGGGTGTCCAATGGACACCCAGAGAAGGGGAAGAGGAATAAGGGGTGGCGTCCCTGAAGGAAGGTGGCCTTGAGAGGGAGATCATGAGCCAATTCCAGAAGGCAGTGCCTATTCCAGTCAGGGACAGGGGGTGGTGGGCAGGGAATTTTGCCCCAGTTGAGGCATCAGAAGTCAAGGACTCGGGCAGGCGTGAGGGGCCTCATGTCTAGCCTGAGCACCGTGCCACCCTCCGCAGCTGCCCCCGACCTGGTCCTCAGTGCGGAAATCGTGCAGCAGACCACCTACCTGGAGGACCGGCCCATGTTCATGCTCCAGTGCGCCATGGAGGAGAGCTGCCTCTCGGCCTCGGCCTCCCAGACCGACCCCAGGACAGGCTACCGGCGGCTGCTGCGCTTTTCCTCCCAGATCCACAACAACGGCCAGTCCGACTTCCGGCCCAAGAATGGCCGCCACGCGTGGATCTGGCATGACTGCCACAGGTAAGGCCTCCCTTCCATCACCCCCAAGCTCTCCCAGCCCAATGTCCTGCAGGACCCAGATGGGACTGAGAATCACAGGGTCACTCACAGAGGCCACGCGGTCCAGGGGCAGGGTTTCCCTGAGCTGGAGGGAGTCTGTGATTTGGCCTGCCCTTCTCCCCTGCAGCTGCCCTGGCCCCCTCTCCCTCCCTAAGCCCAGGCTCTCTCCTGCCCCGCACGCCTCTCATGTTAGAGTACAAACTTTGTCCATGGTTTCCAAGTGTGTCCACAGGAAATTTGTGCTCTGCAGGATGCTTGGAAGTTCTGCAGTGATTGGACTCTGAGGTCATTTAAAAATATACTTTAAATATCAGGATGTATTTAAAATATTTCCAGGAAGACAGTGGGTTTGGGGACAAGCGTTCTAGCCCCAGGAGTCATAAGGCCTGGTCTCTCAAGCGCACTGTGCCTCTAAGCAGCTGTGTGACGCCAGGCAGCTCGGCCGTATCACCCAGGACCTCTTATGTCCCTTCCAGGTCTCAGTTTGTGAGTCTGATCCCAGGGCTATCAATCCTGGGCAGGAACAGAGTGAACTCCCAGAGCCAGCCTCAGCTGGAGCCAACAGAAGCAGCCCCTTCATCTCCAACCTTCCCACTTGTTCTTTGCCTGGATTCCTACTCTAATCCAGAAGGTGTGGCCCCTGTTTCTTCACCTTTTCCTGCCCAGACCTGAGCCAGAAACAGAAGCAAGCGCACTCCTGCAAGGGAAGGGAGGGAGGCCCCTGCCATTCGACACAGTGGCTGCAGCCCGCAGGGTCCCCAGTGGGTGCCCGTCCCTGTGCTCAGACTCCCAGCTGCACACCAGAGCTTTTGCACTTGGTCCAGCTTCTCAAAGTGTGGCTGTGGGCTGGCGCACCTGCTGTCAGCCGGCACCCCAGGGCCCGGGGCCAACTACACGTTAGAATCTATGATTTAACAGGGTCACCAGGTACTTGTGTGACCATCACCGTCTGAGATACCCCCATCTCCTCCCAGTTCAAAAATGCAGGAATCACTGTTAGGGGCACAGGAACGAACATTTCTTGACACCCTCTAAGTGCCAGGCACAGGGCACCCTCACTTTCACGGGTGAGGAAACCGACTCAGGCCTGTCTGAGCCCCCAGGGCACGCTCTTTCTGTCACCTCCACTGACCCTCCATCACAAATCTCTCCGGATGCTTTATCACAGGACAGCTGATGGCCTTGACACATGGACTCAGTTTGGGGATACACTTGTTCAACTCGTTTCAAAAGATAGGACTGTGGTAGAACTTAAGGGTACTGAGTTTCCTTTATAATACTCTGTCTGTGTTCTGAAAGTCCTCATTAACCAAAAAAATTTTACTCTTTGTGTGGAAGCATGTCGGTCTTCTGCAGGGTGGAAGATGAGGGTAAAAGGGAAGTCGTGACCACATTGGTGCCTGGCTTCCTTGGGGAGCACATGGCGGCAGCCTGGGCACACAGGGGGCTGCCGCCCTCAGAGCATCTATAAGTAGAAGGTAATTGCATCTCTGCCCCACACTAGACAGTCCACCCAGACATTACTTGGTAGGAGTCTCCGTGTGACATACCCTTGCTGTCCCACGAATGGGCTGTCCTCTGAGAATACACATGGTGACATTGTGGAAGCTTCTTCTGATTGCCTGCGCCTGCTTTTCCGGTGGCCTGTTTTATTTCTTGGCTAACAGATGTTCCAGTAAATGGTGTGGGAGGGCTGTGTGGGAAGGAGTATGTAGCTGAGCATGTGTCCCTCAGACCTCCCCTGCTGGTCTGTAACTGAGGACCTGTGACCCTAGCATCCCAGGGAGCATGAGAGTCCCACCCAGCCTCCAGAGCCCTGTGGACTTCTCTGGGCTCTGTGGGAGGACCTTCCAACAAGACACCTGGCCCCAAAACTCTATTGGGTACCTTTGGGAGTACGATGGAAGCTGGCCCTTCCTCCACTCAAAAAAGTTCCTTTTTTCTGGGATATTTAACATCCTGGTTCAGCAGATTCTGAGCCCATCTGTGGAGCCAAAGCTGAGAACCCTGGCTCGAATTAATGCAAACGAGGAAAACTACCCCCCTCCCAATGTAATTGGTGCTACAATGAGGAACAGAGCTATGTTCTTTGAAAGCCCCAAAATGACACAGAGATGGGCCGCCTCAGGCATCTCCTTGCCAAGCAGGCGAGGACATATGCGTTATCCTTGGTGGATGATCTTGATGAGATCCCCCTCCTGCTTCTCGTGTCCCCGGAGAGAGGGGCCAAACCTGCACACCTGGCGTACCATGCCCCAGCTTTGACCAGCCAGATGAAGCCAGGCACAGACGCACACCAGCACACAGAGCGGTGCCGCAGGGGTGGGCCGCCCACCTTGCAGCCTCTGGGAGAGCGGCTGGGAGCTGGAACAGCAGCGGGGCGGACGTCCATCCAGCCCAGTGCCAGCCCTCTGAGTCACGGAGGGCTTTGCTACAAAGGGGAGACTTTCGTTCGCTCCACCCTGCCTCTCCACTGTGCGGAGCAATCCCCATGTTTGGGGAAAGCCCCAGAAAAATGGTGTGGCCCCTGTGATCCAAGTGCAGGCCCTTGTCACACGTGCGGGCCTTTGTTCCAGCTGGGGGGCTGCCTAGCACTTCAGGGAGGCAGGATGGAGTGAGCAGAAGGGCCCCTGCCCATGCGGCAGCACCTTCTGAGCCTGGGGCATGCCCTGCCACAGGGACAGGAGCACTGTCCTCCCAGAGCTGAGCACCGGCCAGGACCTCCATCCTGGAGGCATGGGAGGCACGGGGGCGTGGGGTGGGGGCAGGTGTGGGAAAGACAGGGAGTGAAATGTCTCCTCTACAACATGCACTGGTCCTCTCACTGGAAGTTCTGTTTGGGACCCCGGCAACCTAGGCCAGCAAAGAATATACTCAAGCCTCTCGCCTTTCCCTGGTCTGGTTTTGTCTGTCGTGGAATGTGCACCCCTCACCGTCTTCCACCACGAGTACTGTGTCCTCGCCTGCAGGGCTCTGGAATCTTTCAGAAGAAGTCCTTCCTTTGTCCAGATCACAATGAATGACCTCCTTCAAGTGTCAGTCTCCTCAGCGCTCTGGCATTTCTTCCCCAGTGAAGTCGTCCTATCTCTGCCCCATGGATCAGTCCCCGTCTTACACTTCCAAAGGTCCAGACACTGCATCCTGGAGAGAGGAGGTGCACCCTCGTGACCGGGATGTGCTTCCCACCTTCTCTGGGGTAGAGGGGTGGAGTGGCACGGGGTGGGGGATGGCGGTGTGCCCCTGGGCTCTGTGGCCAGCCGGCTGGGAGGGAGACGGGGCCCCGGGGGTGAAGCCACACACACTGGAGAGGGACGCAGGGCAGCCCCAGGACTGCTGCTAGCTAGAACCCGGAGGCCCCAACCAGCCGTTTCACTCCCGGTGTTCTCAGGGGAAAACTGAAGTGCTGTGGCGACTCTTAAATCAAGTTTGCAGGAAGCGGGGGGGATCGGGAGGAGGTCAGCCTCACAGCAGTTTGTCTGTGGCCTCCGTCTGCGTTGTGTTTAGACAAGGGAACATAACTATTTCTCTTCGGTCTCTCCAGCTGGTAAACATGGTAACAGAAGCTGTTCTCTGAAAGATGCAGACATGGTTTAGGCAATGAGTCAGGCCTCATGCCTCATCTTGCTCCTTCAAGAAACCAAGAGACTCTTTCATCATCATCACTTCAGCTGCCACAAAATGCGTCCTTGTGAATGTTCTCGGTGGGCCCCCGGCTCGGCATCGTTTTACCCAGAAACCTGAGTGAGATGGAAAAAGCCCAGCATAGGAAATTATGACATTATTTTTAGCCAAGGCAAACATGGGAGGAAGAGGAAAAGAACCTCTAATTTCCTCTCCGAAAACCTGCCCTTTTCATTCATTCCCCTCTTCCCTCCATCCTACTGCGTGTTCAGCAGAGGGAGCCTGAGACAACCATGGGATGCCTGGGAAGCAAGGAAGCTGCCCTGGGCCTGGGGATAATCATAGGGATGGTAGTGGTGGCAATAGTAATGAAAATACTCCTCCCGTTACTACAGGGAGGATTAGTGATAAGGAAAGCGTTGACAGGTACCGAGGACCCCTCTGTCACAAGTCCTGTCATAGGTATTTCTGCAGTTTCTCCTAATAGATCCTTACTGCATCATTCCCTCTTCCCTGAGGTGACAACTCAGGTCATGCATAAACAAAACAAGTGGTTCTGCTCCCATGCCAAGGTGCCCTGCCTTCCGTTTTCCCCATTTTCCAAGTGTCCCCTGTAATGAGAGAGACAGGTATGATCCGTAGGTGCAGACTTGTGACACACAAGTTGCAGCTGAGGACAGCCCTCCAGCCCAGCGCCTCAGGGGCCCCACAGCAGCCAGGTGCCCCTGTGTATTCTGAGCCAAATGCATCGCTTTCCCAGGATCTGCTGGGTTCTCTCTGCCCCTGCCCCGCCCAGTCTCATGGTCATGTAAACGGTCAGTCAGCCGGGCTGCACAAGCGCTCCGTCCTCTGTTTCACCCCTTTCCGCAGGCCTCCAGAGCTGTCCTCCCTGCCTTTCCCATCTGCTCTGTTCAAGGAGCACAGACTTCCTGCTGCTCAGGCCGGCTGTGGTTGACACCCCCGCCCCCTGCCTCCCCCGCTTCTGTCTCTTCCTGCCTCCTGCCGGCCTGTCCCGGGGTCACGCCTAGTGCCTGCTCTTCGGCCTCTCCCCCTACTCCACAGACGCTCCCCATTCCCTTCTCTTTCACGCTCTACGACATTCCCACTTTAAAAGGTTTTCCGAAGACGTCGGCGAGTGGGCTGGGAGAGCCATCACAGTGCTCGGGAGGGTCAGTGGTAGCACTCAGTACAGATATCAGTGACTTACAGAGCGGACTGTGTGCCAAGCCCTGTGCCCGTCCCTGCAGCACCCCCTCCCGCCCGCCCCCTGCCTTCCACGCGGTGGTGTTCCCGTGTAGCTGATGGGGAGCCGAGGCCGCTGCTCCACTCTGGAGCCCACGTAAGCACCGTGGTACCACCTCATTCATCACCCCCTCCTCTCCCACCGGCCACCCCTTTGGACCATGTGATTCAGGGTATCCCCAGAAGCCAGTTGCCAGCCCTGCAGTGGCTTGCGGGCGGCAGCTGCTGCCCAAACTGAGCTCTGGCCCTGCTTCTCACCCCAGGCACTACCACAGCATGGAAGTGTTCACCTACTATGATCTCCTGAACCTCAATGGCACCAAGGTGGCAGAGGGCCACAAGGCCAGCTTCTGCTTGGAGGACACCGAATGTGAAGGAGGTATCTTTGTGGGGAGTCCTGGGGGGCTGCAGAGGGTGCCCACCCAGCCCAGAGCCCAGGTCTGATGCTGGACACTGCTACTCTGGCCACTGCTGACTCTGCAACATGACCTTTCTCTGTGGGAGCTTCCATGGCCACACTTGGGGCTGAGGGTGTGGGCAGGGCCTGGACTCCCCAAGAGTTATGCTGATGGGGACCGGTGGGGCCATACAGTCTCCCTGATAAGGCCCAAACCCTTGGAACAGACAGAGTCCCCTCCCTCTCTGGCTGCCACAGCCATTCTTATGTCCCAAGGCCAAGTGACCCTGCCCCTCAGGCTCTTACCCTTCAAGTTCAAGCTCAAGGAGCCCCTCTGCAGTTCCCAGACTCTCTCTGCTCCCCCAGGCAGAGGCAGCACTCTGCTCACAGTGCCCCACCTGCTCTGTGATCACCTGTGGGCTCACCTGCCATCCTCACAAGACTGGGTTCCTCGAGGGAAGACACAGGGTTTTTCTCAGTATGCCCAGTGCTTAGAGTAGTTCCCGACACTGCTTAGAGTGGCAGCCTCTCAGTAAATGTGACGGCCACTGTATGCCGTCATAGCATAGCAAATGAGTTTTGAGCACCTACTGTGTGCCATACAGGTGGCTGGCCCCATCGGGTCGGGCTGAGAAACCAGACCCGAGCCCAGATCCAAGTGTTGATTGTCCAGAGAGAGACAAGATAAACCCACAGGAGGCTAAACAAATAATGCCAGAGCTTTCTCGGATAAGCATGTACTTCATTCTCAGGCTAACGATTCCTTAGAAGGGCCAGGTAGGCCAGAGTGGTCAAGGAAGGCTTCGTGGAGGAGGGAACCATGGCTGGGTCTGAAAGGAGGGCTGGGATGTGGGTAGAAAATTGAGCAAGGGAGAGAGGATCAGACACCACACAACGCAGTAGCTGCTGAGCCCTGATCAAGCTGAGGGTGAGGGGCTTGGGGAAGGAAGAGAGACACTGAGGGTGGATCTGGGGATGTCACCCACCAGCAGGGCTGTTTGGGGTCCTTTGTGGGGAGGGTGGCACAGAGGGCAGAGGCACCATGTGTGCATGGTGACTGGGGCTCCCTCCGCACCTGGCTGCAGACGTCCAGAAGAATTACGAGTGTGCCAACTTTGGTGAGCAGGGCATCACCATGGGCTGCTGGGACGTGTACCGCCATGACATCGACTGCCAGTGGGTGGACATCACCGATGTGCCTCCGGGAGAATACCTTTTCCAGGTGAGGGGCGTGGGGAGGAGTTCCAAGCCCCTGCTGATGGGAGGAGGGGTCTCTTTCCCAGCAAGGGGGAAGCAGCCGCCTTTCTGTGGGTGCCCAAGCCCAGGACACATGCATGGAGGCCATGTTGTCTGAAAGGTCCTGCCCCAGAGGCCCATGTGGTCAGTCAGGCAGCCTGAGTCTGTGAGGCATGCAGGCTGGGGCGGGGGCAGGTGGACTGCAGACCTCCTGAGACAGTGGCACTCAATGCACTTAAGCTTTCGTGCTTTCAAATCAAAGGCGTCTGTAGCCAGATTTGGTCCTCGGGCCAGGAATTGGTCCCACAGACTCGAAGGCCACCTGCACCTTTTGCTTCCTTCAGAGCTATGCCCTCACCACCCCCACCGGGATTGCTCCTGCCACCCTCACCCTGCCTTGGCCTCTGCCATCGAGGCTGAAAGCAATCTCAGAAAAGGCAGTTGCTCACACTCATCCGTGCCTTGCCTCTCCCCCAAAATGTTCCCCTCATAAAAGAGGGTCTGCTGAGGGGTCAATTCTCAATTCAGACAAGTGGATCGATAGCAGTAGAATGTCTGGCACCAGAGGCTGCCTGTCCAGTGACAGTGTGGGGCACTGGCCGAGGCTTCCACACACCCTGTCTGGGTGGAAGGCCAGCCCTGGAGAGGAACCAGAGAGCCTTGGCCTCCCAGCGTCCTGCAAATGGTCCCTGCCTGGTGGGGAAGGTGGGGGCGCACAGGTGCACACGCGCCTGCTGAGGTGTCCTCACACCCTCTCATTTCTCTCACATCCCCACCCATCTCACTTTCCAGCCTGCCCCATGGGTGGCAAAGTAAGGGACCAGAAATGTGTCATTGTGTCTTGAAAGGCTTCCCAAGGGGCCCTTCAGCCAGCCCAGGGCCTGGCCCACAGTCCCTACCCTATAGACAGCCCTGGGATGAACCAACACCTGCAGAGAAGTGACCACAGAAGGGCTTTAAAAGCTGCCCTGGGCAATTTCAGAGGCTAGAAATCAGACAGCCAAGCACTTTTCCACCCACAAGGGCAAAACCGCAGACTTGGAGAGGCCCAACCAAAGAGCAGAGCGCTCTGTATTTTCAAGAATCAACATCTGTGTTGCTGTGCACGTACACCATGGAGGGCGGCTTGCATTTGAGGCTGGCAGTCACTTGGCTGGGCAAATGTGTGTCATCGTGTATTGTGTCCTGACAAACGCCACCTATGGAGTAACTGCGGCTCATTGAGAACTGCTGGCAGGCCAGGCCCTGCGGAGTCCTGCGCTGGTGCTGTCTCGTGTCGCCAGTGGTAGCCAGGCAAACCCAGGTCACGCCACACATTAACTCATTATGGGCAAGTGAATGCCTCTGATGAATGAAAAAGAAAATTTCCCCTCAGGGTAGACACAGAACTGTAGTTGGGTGGGAGCCCTGGCCCTTTGCATTCCCACACGGACCCCATGCAGACATCAGTAACGCTGCACCCGGCCAGGAAAGCCAGGCTGGGACCACGTGGCTCCAGGCAGAGGGCCCTGTGGGCCAAGGCTCAGAGGCCAGAGCCACGAACCATAGGTCCTCATGAGATTTAGAATCATAGAATGAAAGTCAGATGGGATAGTGGAGACCACTCCTCTCAGCCCCCACCCCCCAGCCCCACGCTGGTCGAGCTGGCCCTGGTGGCCCCTGAGAGGAGCCCAAGCTGCACCTGCTCCCTGGGGGTACAGTAACGGGGGGTGGGGCAGGGAGCAGCACAGGCCTCGGTGCTCGGGGTTGTTTGCACAGTACTCTGAGCCATGCACAGGCTGGGGGCAGGGGACAGGGCACAGCAAAGGCTATTGGGTAATAAAGAGATAAAAGAAATGAAGGCCATCCTGGAGTGGGACAGTTACCAGCCTTGGCAGAAGAGACAGAGTCAAAGTGAGACACAGCCTAGGGCAGGTGTGGCTAGCAGGGCCAGACTCTGCCCGGAAGGTGGCACCAGGCTGCGGCTGTGCCAGCTCTGCCTCCCGCAGCATCTCTGGGAGGCTCGGCCAGCCCACCAAAGAGTCATGGCTAAGCCCTCCTGGGGGGGAGGGTATTTGGGGACCAGACCTAGAACCTTACCTGGCAGGGTGCTGCTCCCGTGCCCCACAGACCCAAGGCAGCAAGGCCCCCTCACACCCTGCCATGCCCTCAAGGGAAAATCTGACATCCATCCCTCATACTCGCCCACGGCCCAGGTGCAGCTTCTGTCTCTTCCCCTTCCCCTCCCCTTTTGCCTTTCTGCTGGGCTCCTCACCTCTAATCTCCCTTCTCTGTCCACCCACAGAAACCTCTCAACAATGACCCTCCCTAGTCCTGCTTTTTTGGGCCCCACCCCTTTAGCTGGGGTGATCAGAGGAAGGGGTGCAAGGGGGTACAGTCTCCAGCAGA
The DNA here is from genome assembly GCA_039655065.1 of Glossophaga mutica. Classification (NCBI taxonomy): domain Eukaryota; kingdom Metazoa; phylum Chordata; class Mammalia; order Chiroptera; family Phyllostomidae; genus Glossophaga; species Glossophaga mutica. The sequence goes on from CM077311.1 coordinate 62,607,184, forward strand.
GCCCAGGCCCTTGGACTGGCGAAGCCGGGAGGGCTCAGGGGCAGCCCAGAGCAACACCAAGGCCCAGACAGCGGGGGGGGGGACTGTTCCAAGCCACCCCACCAGGAGCAGCGTCCAGGCTCCACTGCTCAGGGCAGCCTTTCCTCAACTTCCCGCAGCGCCTGTCCTCATCCCCTCCCTTTCTCTGCACGTCCTGCTCCCCAGTTCCCTTCTGTTCCTTCCACAGTCTGTCCTATGTGCCTCCCCCACCCCCAGGCCCCAACTCCTGCCTCTCTGCCAACTGCTGACCTCCCAGGGCAGCCAGGAGAGGAGAGCCCTTCCTGAAGGCTGCCTCTGGTGGAAGTTGGGGTGAATTCCACTGAGACAGACAGCAGTGCATGGACGCCTCACTCCTCTGCCTCCCAGACCTCAGCTCTGACCAGTCCTGTCACACTCGCCTTGGAGCACTGGAGGCAGGACTGGGCCCGGCCGGGCCCTGGGTCTGGCGTGGCGGGTGGCAGAGGCAGGACTTGGCAGGCAGTCTGACCTGACTCTCCCCCAGGTTGTCATTAACCCCAACTACGAGGTTGCGGAGTCTGACTACACCAACAACATCATGAAGTGCAGGACCCGCTATGACGGCCACCGCATCTGGATGTACAACTGCCACATAGGTAAGCCCTCCAGACAAGCACAGCAGCCAGGGTAGACCCCAGGCCTGCCAGGGCCTCCTGCAGCACACCATGCAGGAGACAGGCAAGGGCCTCCCTCCTTTCTCAAGGGGCCAGAGCAGCTTCCTAGTTTGGGTCCAGAGCTTGGGGAACACAGCCAGCCTCACATGCCCAGGCACAGGAAGGACGCCGCAGACACGCAGACCTAGGTGCAGATTGGGCTTTCGCAGCCAGCTCTGGCCAAGGTGGGTGGGACAGGACTGGTGGCTCAGCACACACGCCAAAGCTATTTAAAGGTGGGTGCTGAGGCCACCCCCTCATCATGCACGTGGCCTCAAAAATGTGGGCGTCAGCCATTTGCGGCTCTGCGTATCGTTTTTCCTCTGTCGAGAACTAGAGGCTGGTGAGCCAATGTGGCTTCTGATCACCAAAAAAGAAACTTTTCCTTGCTCTATGCAGCTGGGGGCACAAAAGGGGAAGCAGAGCTTTTCCTTCGGTGGGAAAAGCGATGGCCCTCACTCCTGGTGATTATTCGCTGCTCCATTTAACTGACAGAGGGCCTGACCTGTGCCCAGGCCCAGGGGCTGGCCTGGTGGCTTCACAAAGAGGTGGCCCCAGCAGGCCACCTGCTGAGGGTGGTGGCCCCAGGGCCCCTGAGGCCAACCGCCACAGTCAGGGCGGGGCCTGAGCCTCCAGTTGCTAAATTCTGTCTCCCTGATACCCCCCCCCTCAGGTGGTTCCTTCAGTGAAGAGACAGAAAAGAAGTTTGAACACTTCAGTGGACTTCTAAATAACCAGCTCTCCACGCGGTAGGACTGCCTCTGTGTCATCTCCCCGCTCCGGGCCACAGCACGTCCTTCCCAGCTGCAGTCTGACCGATGGACCACCGCGCTCCACCACACCCAGTCCAGCCCCCGCTCTGCCTGAACACTCTGCGGCCAAGGCCAAACTCAGGGGGAGGGGTGTTCCTGACATTTTCAGGGGCTGCTGTACAGAGTGAGGCTTGTCCCCAAGACCGTGGGAGAAGTGCCACCAGCCATCACATCCAGGACCCCAGGTTGTCATCAACTTGTCCCATCCGAACCACAGTCCCCCAAGTCTGACACCACACTGCTCACTGCACCACTGATAATACGGGGCCATTTTCTCCTCAAGTGCCTTGTCGGCAATCCAGCTTATCAACCTGAGGCAGGCTGAATCCCACTTCCCCTCTTAGGTCATTTTCAGCCAACTTGAAAGCCTAGAATGCTCTTCCAATGAATCAAACGGCCTCTACCCTCCTCCATTCCGTTCATGAATAGAAATAACGCTGCCACATGTTTTCTGAGCAGTAAGCTCAGAGTAGGTGCTTCTCCCTACGGACCTTTTGTGGTTCCATATAAATTTTTGGAATATCTGGTCTAGTTCTGTGAAATACATTATTGGTATCTTGATAGGAATTGCATTGAATCTATAGATTGCTTTGGGTGGTATGGGCATTTTAATGATGTTAATTCTTCCTATCCATGAACATGGTATGTATCTTCTTATTGGTGATACCACTTATTTGTACCTTATTCAATTTCTTTCTTCAGTGTCTTATAATTTTCCTAGTATAGGTCTTTTACACCCTTGGTTAAATTTATTCCTAGGTACCTCATTTTTTTATTGCAATAGCAAATGGAATTATTTTCTTAGTTTCACTTTCTGATAGTTCATTATTGGTATATAGAGATGCCATTGAGCTTTTTATCTGGCCACAGCCATCAGGTAAGCCAAGGTGGGTGCTTACAAGTACATCCAGGGGCTGTGGAGAAAGAAGCAGTCCAATATGATGTGCTTCCTCTCAGGGTGTGCTGCTGGCATACCGCCAGTTCTCTGTGCTCCACAGGGCACCCTGCCCCACTAGGTCCAATAAAGCTCACAGGTTGGAATACAAGGCCAAGCAAGGTTAGGTCATATATTGAATTTGTGTGCGTCATGGTGGCTGCAAACACTCTGTTCCTAAGGGTATAACCTATAACAAGCCTGTCCTTGCATGGTGCTTACCAGCTAACGTTTGCCTGAAGGCTTCAGTCTATTGAGGAGGAGCAAGCTGGGCTCCACTGTGGGGCTCTGAGAATCCTGAATTCTCACTGGGTTGGTGAAGATTCCACATACAGATTCTTTGAGGTTATCCTCATTGATCCATTCCATAAGGCTATCAGAAGTAATCCTGACACCAAACTGGTCCACAAGCACAGGGAGACACGAAGGCTAACATCTGTGGGCCTCAAGAGCCATGCATGGCCTTGGAAAGGGCCACGAGTCCCATCACAATATTGGTGGTTCTCGTCGTGCAGCTTGGAGAAGGCGCAGTGCTCTCCAGCTCCACCATTACTGCTAATATAAGTAACGTTTGTAAAAACTTTACCTAATAAACAATTTAGGATAGTCAAAAAATGTCATAAATTTCTGAGTATTGATTTTGTATCCTGCTACTTTGCCAAATTCATTTATTAGGTCTAGTAGTTTTGTGGTTGGTGGAATCTTTAGGGTACTGTATATACAGTATCACGTCATCTGCAAATAATGGCAGTTTTACTCCTTCCTTTCCAGTCAGATGCCTTCTATTTCTTTTTCTTGTCTGACCCCTATGGCTAGGATTTTCAATAGTACTATGTTGAATAAGAGAGGTGAAAATGGACATCCCTGTCTTCTTCCCGATGTTAAGGGGAACACTTGTAATTTTTGCCCATTGAGTATGATGCTGGCAGTAGGTTTGTCATATATGGCCTTTATTATGTTTAGGTATGTTCCCTCTATTTCCACTTTGCTGAGAGTTTTTATCATAAATGGGTGCTGGATTTTATCACATGCTTTTTCTGCCTCTGTATGATCATGTGGTTTCTATCCTTTTGTTATTTTATTTTCATGGACTTTGAAACAAATAGTAGTAGTATTTATATTGGCAGTCTAGGCCTTTGAAAATATAGCTCAAAAGGAAAACTCGCCCACCTGTGTAAGTGACTCCTGTTTCTGTTGTTGATTCTGTGGGTACTGTTAACGGTGCTATAACCGGGGCCCTGGGTGATAAGGACACTCACCAAACACCATGTGTCATTGTGGATACTTACATATACTTGAAACTTGGAATAAAAGGTGTATGATACGTGTCTGTGTTTCATTCGGACCGCTGCGCCCAGCCCCGAGCAGCAGGGCTCCCGTCTCACCAGCCCAAGGGAGCCTCAGCCTCACAGGTCCACTTCTGCAAGCTGGGGTCCAGTGTGGCAATAGCAGGCCTCCTTCCATACACCCCCAAAGGGGCAACTCCTGATCCTTAGCAGTCTAAGGAGGTCACAATACTCAACAAAATACAAGTCACAGCCTTTCTGGAGCTCTTGCTTTTTACCGAAAGTTGTCAGGAGGCACAGCAGTTGTGTTAGGACCAGAGGGGCAGAGATTTAAACTGTCCCAGGGGATCCCTGCAAGGCAGGGCCTGGGCCAGCCCTGAGGGTCAGGGTGGTGCTGCAGGCTGTGCACATCTGCAGGGTTTCAGAGCCCTTCCCACCCAGTTAGGGTGGGCGGCCAGGCCAGCCACTCTCACCCAGCCCCAGGCTCCCTTGTGTCAGCACGGGCCAGCAAATCAGAGGCCCACAATGCCCTCGAAGCACCTCAGCACAACTCCATCCAAACCAGAAAAATGGGTGCACTGGGACCCAAGCCCACAAAGGTGCCTTCATCTGTTCTTGTGACGGAGGCAAACTCAGTAGCCATTTCAGATCCCACCTCGTGGCTCTGCTCACGTTTATTTTGCAAGGAGCCCTTCTGTGGCCCACTGACAAGAAACATCAGGACCTGCCCACAGGGCCGGGGCTGTCAGCTCTGCCATCGCTGCAGCCATGCTGCAGCTCCTGGTGGCAGGTAGGACACCCGACTCGTGAGGGGAGACAACAGGTAGGACCCACGCCCCCAGCTGGGCAGGCTCTGTGCAAAAACGCTTTGCAGGCCCAGCAGAATCCTCCAGACCAGTCTCCTGGAGCAACCAATTTCTTCAGCCTCCTCAGGTCTAAAGTGAGACAAACAGCACCCCCTAGTGTCCCAGAGTAGACCATTATTTTGAAGCAATCACATTTAACAACCTTTAAATTTTATTTTTTTCTCAATTTCTTCAAGTAGACCAAACTGAAGCCCACTATCCCCCACGGTGATGCACCACGCTCCAGCGGTAGTACAGGGCCGTTGTTTCTGTAGAGGCTTGTGAGGGTACCAGCTTGTCCCGGGGATGTTGAGCCAGGCTGGCTAGGCTGGCTGGGCCGCTCAGGGCCTCGGGGAGGTAGGAGACTCAACAACAGGCCGCTCTCTCTTTTTGTGTTGAAGCCCCAGGGCCCGGGCCACCAGCCTGCGGGCCACTGCTGTACTCGTCTGTGGTCTCTCCTTTGCCAGATGCAGGAGCTCTAAAAGGAAAGCCCCAAGGAGCAGGGACTTGAATTCAAGGCCATGGCCACCTCTCCTCCCAGCGACACAGAGGCCATCAGAGCCAACCTCGCTGTGCCCAAAGCATAGTCAGATGCTAGCAAGAGGGGCCACCTCGGGTGTCCAGGTCCTAACACTGCCCCGTCTCTGCCCTCTGTTTCTTCACGTGCACAGGGGCGCGGAAGAGTCAACCCCGTCATACACCTCCCCACTTTGTAGGGCCATTTGGGAGGGAAATTAAGTCAGGAGAGGATACCTAGAGCTCTACGACCCACAGGATATTTACTGTCCCCAAGAGGAATGGGACAAGGGCCACACAATCCACAAGAGTGTGGGTGGTGTCAGTGGGTCTTTTGGGCCAGTTTTGCTGGTCACTGCTTAACAGCCACAGGAAACTGGCCTCTAAGAGCCCCCATCATGCTTTCTGGGAGGAGAGGGGCTGTTATGGATCTGGCACCTTTGGGGTGCCTCTTGCCTCCCCTGCAGGTCTGCCACGCTCTCTGATCCATGCCCCCAGCACACTCTGTACGATCTGCTTACTTTACAGAGAAGGAAACCAACTCAGACATGAGGTGACTTGTTCAAGGTCAACTTAAGCCAGGATCACATGCAGTGCAGACTCTTTTTACCCCACTGCAAAATATGGTTCCCACAGGTTTGCAGAAAAGACCATGCTTGTCCCTGAGCAGCACCCAACATCGGTGCGGACAGGAGGGCACACCATCATCCCCGCTGGGCCTTGCCTTCCCTAGGCATCCCCAGGCCCCCAGGGGTGGAAGGAGCACCACTGAGCCCAGGGCCCCAAGCAGAGAGCTGAGCAAGGGGGCCTGAATGGCAGGAGAGGGCCCACATCTAACCGCACACACGCAGCTTCCCATCACAGCCGCTCCCGTACTTGGCCTCTGCAGGGCTTTCAGCTTTGACTGCTTGCTTCCCTGTGTGAGGGGCCGGATCTTGAGCCCCGAGAAGTCCTTGGTCAGGGCTTCAGCAGCTGTGTAAAGAAAACAGATATGGAGCCCCCTCTCCACCTCCAGGTGAGGCCCCCTCAGGGCCCAAGAACATACCAGAACCGAAAACAAACGCAGCCACTTTGTGCACCCATTCAAAGCCCAGGGACAGGCTGCCCAGATGCCACGTGGGTGTGCCTGCCTGGGACACCTGTGCTCTCAGAAGGAAAGCCTGCAGAGCCCAGCATCCACCCTCTGCCCCAGGCTGCTCAGGAGCCTACTGCCTTCTAAAGCCCGGGAGCCTCAAACTCACTCTACCCTTTCCCCGACGCAGACCCTGCCAGGGCACATGCCCTCACTGCTCTGAGTTGTGCCTGAGCTACCTACAGACACAGTATGTCAGAGCGGAGGGGCTTCACATCCATGCCACCCCTCATCACCTTTACAGGTGAGGAGACTGAGGCCAGGACGTGACGTGCTGGCGCCACACAGCTTGGCCAAGCGCAGAAGACAGCAGCGGCGGGGCACAGCCCAGGGAGTGTTCTTCTCACTGCGCCAGGCAGCCTCTTGGCCTTCCCTCCCTCACTCCCCTTCAGTCGGCCCTCTGTCTGGGACTGGAGCCCCCACTGTGCCCTGGTCCCTCTGCTCCCTAAATACCACCCACTCCCTTCCCCATGGGTTCTCCTGAGAGCTGAGCCCACACTAGCCATGGCCTCTCCCAGCTCCAGTGTCCAGAAGCCCTGCCAAGAGGGGCAGGAGGTTACTCTCTATAAATACACCCAAAGTGAGCAGTGTGACAGGGACAGCTTAGGAAAGTAGCTGAGAGGGAGAAGGAATCCTGGAGTTCTAGCCAGGGGGCTGGCTGATATCACCTAACCTTGAACAGACCACTGACACTCTAGGGACCTCAGTCCCCACAACTGCAAAAGAGAGGTGCCCCACTTCTTGAGGCTGTAATGAAACTGTGTAAAAATGCCTGTGTTTGAACCGTAAGAAGTGCCCAGTATTTGAATGCTTTTGACCTATAAAAACAGCACTTTCACGTTGTCTTACTTAGTACATGGAAAGACCTCAGGCCTGGCCTGTGACACATGCTGCGTGCCCTGAACCCTCACTCAAGCAGGAAAGGTGTGCTGCTGGCACAGGGCCGACCCTGTTCCCCGCACTGCTGAACTCAGCGTGCTGGGTGTGCGCCCACCACCTGGACTGGATGGCTACACCAGGGAAACCAAGGGCCCTCCATTCTCCTGTGAAGCTGCGTTACCTGAGGCCACGCAGGGGAAGATGCCGAGTGCATGCGTGTCGTCCACCCACTGAATCTTGAACTCCTTCTCTCTGAGACAGGGAAGAGGAGACAGAATGACTATAAAAGCAAATGGGCCAAACCCATTCTGCTAAAGGAAGCCCCCCCCCACCCCCGCTCCAACCCTCAAACACTGTGAGCCCAAGACACGTTCCCTCTCCTCTGGGAAGCAGGCGACCACCTGCAGCCAACTTCTCTGAAGACCACATGGGTAGCTGCAGAGACACAAATACCACCCCACTAATCAGGGGGCCCCTGATCCCTAGATCGAAAGAAGCCAGGACTGAAAGGCCCGCAAGAGCACGACCAAGGGTTGGGAGGCTCCTCCTGGCACCGTCAGAGCTGGGCGGAGGACATGGGGTGAGGCTGGAGACAAGAGGGTAAGCCGATGGGACAAGGGACAGGACCTAAAACACGCATGTCAGTGCTGTTGGTCCTGACCAACCTCCTTCCCACTGCTCAGGAAAGCACTGCTGAGTCTGAAGGCACGAGAGGCCAAAGCAGGCCCTCCCCACACCCAGCTCCTGTGCAGCAGCCCCAGGCTGGCCACACCTTCAGGGGTCAGGAGCAGGTGAGCCCCTCGCGCCCCACCCTTGCCCCTTCTGCTCTCCTCCAGCTTAGGCTCCAGAGGGCATGGGAGGGCGGCTGCAGGGCAGTCAGAAGTGGGGCCATGAAGGCAGGGGATGTTAACAGCCTAAATGGGAAAAGAGAATGGGGCTTGGAGAAAGGAAAATGAGCATGTAAAGGAAGAAAAAGGGAAAAGGAGAAAAGGCGAGCTGATTTAAGGAATGTGGGGGAACAGGGAAAGACCTTTCTCCGTATGTGCCTTTGGCTCCCATGGCCGCCCAGACTCTTCCCCAGACGCAGCTCTGCCTAGGGATGCTGCTGCGCAAAGGCAGGCAGCCCGCAACCTGCTGATGGAGCGACTGCGGGGCTGGGATATGGAGCAAGGGGGGGGGGGGGCGGGGACGGGCTACCTTCATCCTGCCAGAGGGCCCCTCTGGGGCCTGGCGGCCCGCAGACATGCAGGGGGCGGGGCGGAGGAGCTGTGTGGGCCGGCAGGACCAGGTCCGGGGCCTCTGGAGCATGCCTACAACCCAAACTCGCTCTCTTCTTCCATCTAGTCATGGCCAGTAGGCTGAAATGCCCAGAAGTCTGGAGCCCAAAACAACGGCATCCACTTTCTGCCTTTCCTCCCAGATGGCTGGGCACCAGGGGAGGGGCAGACAAGTGTGCCCAACAACAGAGGGATGCCCGAGCTCCTCTCAAGATTCTGCCTCCCGAAGCCCCGCCCACACTCACTGGAACTCGGAAAACGATGCCAACAGGTCCTCAGTCTTGAGCGCTGGTTCAAAGTCGTAGATCTCCACCACGTGGGCAAAATCCTGCTCTGCAGGCAGCTCCTCTACGAAGGACGATGTGTCCACGTGCACCTTCTCTACCTGAATCTCCTTCTCGGTCAGGTTGCCTATTATCTGGGGGGAGCACACCTGTCAGTGAGGGGGTGCTGACACAGGGCTGCACGCGACTGCTTTCAAAACCACGCACAGGCCTTGCAGGCTTCTGGGTGGGCAGCGGGGCGAGTGCTGGGGGGAGGCTTCCCACGGAAGCCACACGCGGCAGGAGTCTCGGAAAGGCAGCACGACAGCACAGTGGACTGGAAGATGGAGAGGGGGGCGTTCGGGGGAGGGAACGGCATTACGGAGTTCTCACTGGGTGACTGGAGCTCACACACATTGTTTCATAGAATCCTGAAAACTGTACTCTACACACCCACTTCGCACATGGGGACGCTGCAAATCAGAGCTACGTAATTCTGCTCGAAGTTGTACAGTCAGTAAGAGACAGAGCTGGGCAAGTCCAGGACCATTCCTTCCCTCCTTAACGATGTGACAGTGAGCAAATCTTTCTGGTCATCCTTCATCTGTAAAGTAGCAATAAAAGGCTCCTGCCCTCCCAACTGAACACCACAGCCAGTCTCAGGGAGACACACAGTCCGGGGAAACAAGATTTGTGAGACAAAGTTCCAGGCGGAAGAGTAGTTTTCATGACCAACATCTGTAGTCCCTTAAAAGTGAAATAAACCAGTTGGCAAAAGACAAAAACCACATGACCTCACTTATATTTCATGGACTCTGGTGAGCAAAATAAACTAACGAGAAAAATAAAACCGGAGACATGGAGACATGGAACAGGCTGACAGCTGTAGGGGGGGTGGCGGTGGAAGGAAGGGGGTGGGACTAGTCAAGGAGCATGTATGAATGACACATGGACATGGACAACAGAGAGGGGACTGACCGTGGAAACACGGGGGACCGAGGGCTGGGTGAAGGAGGGCAAGAGGGAAAAAAGTTGAGACAACTGTAATAAACCCTAAACAAACAAACAAAGTCCACGTATGTTCTATCTGTGTTACCCTGTGAAGGGTGCACTATCATCTGCCTGTCAGGTGAGGAAACTGAGACTCAAAAGCAAAATGACTTGCCCCCAGTCCAACGGCTCCTACGTGGTTGAGCTGGGACCCAAATCCACAACCCTGCCCCAGTGTCCTTGAACTTCCTCCCCTCCACTGTGTCAGTCCTGACTCCTGTGGGCAAGAACCCTGTGCGCTCCCCCCATGTCTCCTAAGGGACCCCTGTCATCCAGCACACAGCCCTGCTCAGCCAGCACATGCCCCACACACCACGACCCCAAGTCCCATCCACCCAGAACAGCACCCACCTCACGTCCGCCCTCCCTTTTCTGGGCTTAAGAGCCTCATCACCTCCTGCAGCAGCTCACTGTAATCGTCCTCAGAGCAGCTGCTGGGCCCCTCCTCGTCCAGGTCTTCCTCCTCGTCCAGGTCTTCCTCCTCCTCCTCTGCCACCAGGCTCCTCTCCAGCTCACCCCCATTCCCCTCTCCCAAGTCTGGCTGCAGGGCAGACGAAAGCTGTGTGGCCTCCTCCAGGCTGTCCCCCGTCCCTGAATGGCTCCCAGGCCCCGAGGGCTGGGTGCCCACTGGGTCGAGCAGCTGCTCATTCTCACAGTGCTGGCCTGGGCTCTTTAGGTCCTCTGTTGCCTGAGTCATCAACACAGGACGCTCCTGATCAGAGATGGGGTCCCCGGCACCAGCATTTACAGGCTCTTCCAGGCGCCTGCCAGCTGGAGCGTCAACCTGGAGCCCTGGGGTAGGGGTTGGTGTCCTTTCTTCTTGCCTGCGCAGTACCCGAGGCACATATAAAGGCTGGTCCGGTTTGCGTCCCCGATGCCCCCGGCCTGCCCGTGCCCCTCGGGGGGTAGCAGCCACTCCCTGGTTTGAGGTGGGCCAAGGACCTCGGTACTTGCTAGAGTGGGAGGCAGGAGGGCGGCAGGGGCCAGAGAGTCCATCCGAGCTGGGTAACCTGAAGCAGAAACAGAAGGGGACCAGAGCACGTGTGGGGCCCACGGAAAATGACTTACTGGAGCTACCTGCTTTCAGGCACAAGGCTCTCAAGTCAGCATTAGGCAGAAACCAATGCCAAAACGACCCTTGAAAACCCCTTAAGAAGGCATCATAGTGGAGGCTGAATGCTATCTCTGAACAAGCCCAAAGCAGCCAAGCTCTCCCTGCAGTGTTTAAACTGAATGAGATGGCAGAACCTTCAAATATGTACCAGGTAAATACTTGCATTTAGGGACTAGGTTACTAGAAAAATATTAAACATGGTTGATTCTCAAGTTTCAGCACATATACACACACACACATATACATATACACACACATACATACACACACACACTACACACAACGCACAAGGAAACAGAGGTGAGTGACAGCTCAGATGTGCTTCCCACAGTCATTCCATGGCCTCTGGATCACATGCTCCCTGAGTCACAGGCAGACACCCTCATTGATTAAACTGCTCTCTCTTTCCTGCTAAGTGAATCCCACAAACAATTCACAGCTACTCCACTGCTGAAACAAAGGGCAGCGCTGACTTTAAGCAACTGAGGCTGAAGACAGAGGCAGCAGCGTGGGGGGTCCTCGCCCTGGGCTCCCAACAAGCTCTCCCCTCCCAGGGGCTGACCAGATCCTTCACCACCCGCCCACCAGGAGCCATGCAGGGCCTTCTAAGGCAGCAGGATACACACCTGATGTCCAGGTGACAGATGACTGTCCTCCTCTTCCAGCCCTCCCCAACAGAGAAGCTACTCAAAAGATCAAAATGCTCTGCTGTTCTGTGGATCAGGTACCGAAGGCGACTGGAGAGTGGGGGGAACAGCAGCACCCTGGGAACCGGCAGAAGGAGTGCTGAGCAGGGGCTCCAGATGCGGCCTCTGGGGCCCAAACCCCACCTGGTGCACTCCCAGTTTAAAGGTGGCTTAACATTAGGCTCCCTCTGCCCCTGGAGTCCCAGGCTGACTGCAAAGAACCTGAGCATAAGGGTTGTCACAGGGAGCAACTGGTCCTGTCCCCCCATTCCTGTGCTGGGCCCCTTGAGTCTGGAAGTGAATGTTCAAAATGACATAGGAAAAAATGTAGCTTGAAGAGGCCAGATCGGTAAACGGAAAGGCCAAAGTCAGAGACAGCTGCAGGCCAGTTACCCTGGATGCACCACTGGGGAAGGGGGTGGAGGGGACGGGGTGCACCTTGCCCTTCCTAGCAGTAGGGTAGGCCCCTCCAACACCCGCCCTCCAGCCTACTTGGACAGCTGCTTCTGCAGCAGGAAGCGGTCCAGCTCCTCCTGGACGCGGTGCACAAAATCATTCTCGGTCGGGGAGAGGAAGACGCCGTCCAAGCAGAGAAGGGCCAGGGTGATAGGCGGGAGGGCCTGTGGAGAAGATTGCCAGGGCCTGGATCGGAGCACAGACAGCGAGCCACCCAACCCCGCAGGTCGGTGCTGCAAGGGTTTGGGAGCATCGTAGTCCAGGTCTCTCCTCCAACAAGAGAAGCGGCGACGTGCCCAGGGCCCCTGGTACAACAGAGGCTGGGCATGGATGGGGCTCCCCGCACTGCACACGCGCAGAAGGCTGCTGGGCCTTTGTGCCCAAGCTGCGCGTGGTTGCCCCGGGCTCCAGGACTCTTGGGCCCAGGCGGATGAATCAGAAAGGCTGGGGCCATCCCCGGCCTGTTTAGCGGGCGAGGTTGGCCCTCCGCAGCACCGGAGCCAGAGGCCCGAAGGCGCGGTCGCCGCTACCTAGGCGCTCACCCCAGGTCCTCCCGCTGCACTCACCAAAACCGCCCCACGAGCTGCGGCCGCCGCCCTGAGGATACCCAGAAGCCTGCGCGCCTCTTCGTGCTGCACAAAAGCCGGGGACTTGGCGGAGGTGCAGCACCACCGCGCGACCTGGGGGAGGCATCGCAGAAGCGGCAGAGAATGTGTGATTGATTTTTTTTTTTTTTTTGGCCCGGGACCGGTCCTAGGATCAATTAGGTCCAAACAACACTTTTTAGTGGCACCTATATACTAGGTCGTGCAAGTACTAGATTTTTGTGCTTCACTGCCCTTCCTTGGCCCTCATTGATGGAACCTGCAAAGAGGTCCAACCCACATCCAAGGGTGATTTGCAAGGTGCACCAGCCTTGTGGACCAGGATAGCCCTTCCATGGTGATTTGCAGGCCATCAAACTATACGACTTTGCTACATCCAGAAAAAACCTCTGGCACCTATCTCAAATAGGTCTTGTAATTCTGTCTATGGGACAGCGCTATAACGATCTAGGAGACCAAGGTTGAAATGCATCTGACTGTTCCCTGAAAGGTACTCAACTGTAAGTACCTTAATCATCCTGACTTCAGAATCCCAGAAGCAAGCAGGGCCCCTAGCTACCAGCATTAGACCCAATCTTAGGACAGGGGTTGGAGAGTCTGAGGGGACTCTTCCTAGGATCTATGAGTAAGATCAGAGGAAGAGTATACCTTTAAATGCTGGCCGAAAGAAGAGGCCTGCAGACAGAAAAATGGAGAAAGATTAAGATACATTTTGCCCTCTTGAAATTTTTCCCAAAGTATTTCTAAAAAAATAAAGATGGTGCTATTATATCACATTTATGAAAACTATCTTTCCAATAGTTTTTCTAGAATAAAATGGACCCTTACTGGTGTGGTTCAGTGGGTTGGGCATTGTCCCACAAACCAAAAGGTTCACAGTTCAATTCCCAGGTCCTGGGTTGCAGGCTAGGTCCCTGGCTGGTGGTATGCAAGAGGCAACCAACCAATTGATGTTTCTCTCCCTCTGTTTCTCTCTTCCTTCCCCTCTCTCTAAAAATAAATATATAAAATTATTTTTAAGAAAAGAATAAAAAGGATCTAGACTAAAGACAAGACCAAGTGCAAAGAGAGCTCAGGGAGCCAAGACATGAGCCTTTGGGGAGTGGGGAGCATGACTACAAGAGGAGATTCGAAGGCTTGACAGGTCCCCTACCCTAGCCCAAGAGGCATGCAGCCCCTGGGGCCACAGAGGGTGAAAGGGCAGCAGGAAGGACAGGGGCACCCATTTGGGTTCTGACCCTGCCAGCCCCATCCACACTCCATGCTGGCTTAACTGAAGTGGGAGCAGACCCAAGAGAACGCTATGTGTCCATACAATGACATTGCTTTGTCTGACCAGGCTTTCCTGACTTGTCGGTGTGAGGCTGGGAGGCAAGTCCACCTAGCAGCTGAGAACCAGACACAGCCTGGGAGAAATATGCATGCTGACTGAAAACAAAGGCCCAACTTTCTCAACAAAGTCACTGTCTCTCCTCTAAATGGAGGGACAAACCAAAAACCCAGGAAACAAGCCACGCCTCCACCTCCTTAGAGCTGGTACATGAGACAGGAGTTCAGCACATTTAGAAACAAAGTTTTCGGAGGAAAGCTGTTTGCAAACGCTGTTCCTACAACAGCATCTTCTGAACAGAAAAGAAATGGTAGGCATGCAGGCCTCCACCATGGGGCAGGGGACCAAAGTTCATCCACCTATGGTATGTGGGGACAGATAACAAGTGAGGATAGAATGGTTCCCATTCAAGGGAAAATAAACAGAGCAAAAAGCAGCACAAAGGATATGCAGAATTTCTACAGCAAAAAATAAAGCATAGCAGAAAAAAGAGGATAAGAGGGTATTGGAAGATTCTCTGGGGAGAAAAAAAAGAAGAAAATTTCAGTTAATAACTGCTTCACATTCCCAAGGAAATCAACGAAGCCTGATTTCCATGCCACAATGGATAAACCGACAGATTGAGATGAAAGAGAACTGTCAGAGCCACAGAAGATGTAAAAGAGGCAATCATGTTTTTCACAGAAGCAGCAAAAACCCAAGCCCGTGATGCTGAAAACAAATCAGTGGCCCAAAGTAAAGGCATGTGAAAATAAAGATAACTGCTAGTTATGTAAAGCTCGCCTCCAAAACAGCAAGTACTTTAGCTTTGCAGCAGCCCCCTCAGCTGTCGATTGTTCTCCTTGTCGCAGGAGGAGGACCTGAGGCCACGCCAAGGGCACCCAGCTACCAAGGGCAGAGTTGGAACTCACTCAAATCCAGATCTAGCCTGCCTGCCACTAAACACCAAAAAAAAAAAATTAAGATTTTTCCATCTTTAGAATGGCCTTAGAATTGCCTTGATGATGTGGCCAGGAGCCAGACACAGAAGTCAGGAATCCAATAAATTAGATGAATTGGTCAGTTGGAGAAGAATGCTAGGTGTGTGCTGTAGATTTTGACCTGAAACAGAAAGCATGATTGAAAGATTATGAAAAGATTGAATGCAGGGGCATGGACTGCAAACAGTCCTATCCAAAGGGAAGGACCTACTGCCATAGTAACCCCAAATCATAGCCCAGTGCAGCTTTCCTTGCCATGGGTAGGGTCACTGTGGGCACCTGCAACTAGGGAGCCATTGTCCCAGTGTGTCATGTCTCCTCTAAGCCACCTCAACCTGCCTGAGGCGGTAATGTAGAAACTGAACTGCCATCCTATAACTGAATGAAATGGAAGTTCAGCTGCCTGCTGCAACAAAAGCCGAACTTGTGAGGCAGAAGCTGGTGCAGAAGGAAAGAGGTTTTCTTCAGGTGCTGCAGGGCCTGGGAGAGCAGTGGACTCCTGTCTCAGAGACCATCTCCATCTTCCTCCTCAAGCCCAGGTTCTTATAGGGAGGGGGAAAGGAGGGCTTTTTTCCTGTGCAATTATCTTTTTCACTTCTGGTGCTCCTGGGGCCCTATCCATTCATCTTCCTAGCTTTTGGCATGCTCAGTGTGAGAACCTCCCCCTGTTGCCATCTTGTTGCCATCTTGGCCAGTGGAGGAGGGTCGCCAGTGTTCTGACTGTGGCTAGTATTGTAACAAACCCAGTAACCTCAGCTGGGTTGAGGTTATAAACTATTCTCTTCTCTTTGTGTTTAAGGTTAAGTTTAAGACTTCTGGCCAAGACGGAGGCATATGTAGGTATACTTTGCCTCCTCACACAACCAAAAGAAGGACAACAACAAATTTAAAAACAAAAAAATAATCAGAACTTTCAGAAAATCAAACTGTATGGAAGTCAGACACCAAGGAGTGAAAGAAGAAACATTCGTCCAGACTGGCAGGAGGGGCAGAGACCGGCAGCTAGGGCAGAGAGGACTCATGGTAAGGTGGCAGTTGGTGGAGCAGGTGGTCCCAGATTTGCGTGCAGATAAACAGGGAGGAATAACTGGGGAGAGAGACAGATCGAGCAACCCAGGGTTCTGGAGGAGAAATAAAGCCTGTAATATACATACACAATGCAGCTACATGGGTTGCCCTGCCCTGGCGAATAACTAAGGCTCTTCCCCTTACCAGGCAATAGGTGAGCCGAGACAAAAAAAAAATACAAATGAAAGAACATATCAAAGCTCCAGAAGAAATATGACTAAGCAATGGATAGCCAACCTGTCAGATGCAGAGTTCAAAACACTGGTAATCAGGATGCTCACAGAAATGGTTGAATGTGGTTGCAAAATAGAGGAAAAAGTGAAGCCTATGAAAAGTGAAATAAAGGAAAATATACAGGGAACCAATAGTGAAGGGAAGGAACTCAAATTCGTGGTTTGGACCAAAAGGAAGAAATAAACATTCAACCAGAACAGAATGAAGAAACAAGAATTCAAAAAATGAGGAGAGGCTTAGGAACCTATGGGACAACTTTAAATATTTCAACATCCGAATTATAGGGGTGCCAGAAGGAGAAGAGGAAGAGCAAGTAATTGAAAACTTATTTGAAAACATAATGAAGGAGAACCTCCCTAATCTGGCAAAGGAAATAGATGTCTAGGAAGTCCAGGAGCGCAGAGAGTCCAAAAAAAGTTGGACCCAAGGAAGCACACACCAAGGCACATCCTAATTACATTACCCAAGATTAAAGATAAGGAGAGAATCTTAAAAGCAGCAAGAGAAAAGGAAACAGTTACCTACAAAGGAGTTCCCATAAGACCATCAGCTGATTTCTCAAGAGAAACCTTGGAGACAGGAGGGGGCTGGAAAGAAGTATTCCAAGTCATGAAAGGCAAGAACTTATATCCAAGATTACTCTATCCAGCAAAGTTATCGTTTAGAATGGAAGGGCAGAAAAAGTGTTTCCCAGATAAGGTCAAGTTAAAGGAGTTCATCATCACTAAGCCCTTATTACATGAAATGTTAAAGGGACTTATCCAAGAAAAAGAAGATCAGAAAGATAAACAGTAAAATGACAACAAACTCACTACTATCAAGAACTAAACCTAAAAAAAAATGAACTAAGCAAACAACTAGAATAGGAACAGATTCACAGAAATAGAGATCATATGAAGGATTATCAGTGGAGAGGGGAAGGGGGAGAGTGGGGGAAAAGGTACAGGGAATAAGAAGCATAAATGGTAGGTACAAAATAGATGGGGGGGGTTAAGAATAGTATGGAAATGGAGAAGGCAAAGAACTTATATGTATGACCCAAGGACATGAACTAAGGTGGGGAATGTTGGTGGGAAGGGAAGTACAGAGTGGAGGGGAATAAAGGGGAGAAAAAATAGGACAACTGTAATAGCATAATCAATAAAATATATTTAAAAAATAAATGAAGAAGGTGGTTTAAAAAAAAGAATATCCAGTTTATGTTTGTTATTAAGGGTCCTGTTGTGGACGGTCCAGCCTGGTTTCAGGAGTTGTAACCCTCACCCCATGGTGGGCTGTGTAAGAGCCCAAGGGACCCACTTCATCTGGGTCTGTTCTGTCACAAGGACGTGAGCTACTACGGAGACAATGCTTATCTCGCTGGCAGGAGCACTGCTTCTTCCTCACCCATCTTTGGCCCCAGTGCTTGGTTGGCAGTCAATGACGGGTAAGACTCCTCATGGGAGGGGCAACCTAAGCCAGATGCAACCACTTGGGAGGCCTCATAGAAGGACTTGGGGGGCTGCAGCAAAGAGGATGTGATGGACCCTCACCCCCCCGCTATTCTGACATAGCCCGAGTCCTCATTTCCATCTGGGAGATGTCTCCTGCTTCCTAATTGGCTTAAAGCCTGAAATTGTGGGGGGTGAGCGGTGCAGCCCTGTGCTGGCCAGGACAGCTCCCTGGGTGATCCGACATAAGAAAGAATTCCTAAAGTCCTGTGAAACCTGCTTTGCTAAGAGTGCTCTCATTTAAATGATAAGTATCCCAGGAGGAAATGAGCATGTCTCCCAAAGTCTGGCAACCCCCTTTCCTGACAAACACTGGCTCGGATTAAGCCCTCAGATTTCTTTGACATGTTGAACTTGTATTCCAGTGTATTGGAACCCAATAAAAGCCTAGTGAGGAAGGGGCTCTGGGTCATTCTCCTCTGAGAGTTTGACCCCTTTCCTCCCCAAGCAGACATGCCTTGGTAGTTTTTATTTTCATCCGTGACGGAGGGATGGGGCTCTGCGGGCGGAGCCCCCCCACATCTGGCGCCCAGCACAGGGTCCCCCGCAGGGTCCTTGTAATGTTAACATAGTTTTTGCTTATTATATAATCTCACATATTAGGTGGCAATTCTAATTTAAAAAGTAAAATAGATCTGTAAGTTATAATTATAAATATGCAGATGTAGGAGTTTGTAAACAATATTACAATATTAGAGAGAACTGGATTCACATTATTTTAAGATCAACAAGAGTTGTTTAAACACAGCACATAGGAAGGTTTGCTTCAGAGCCTGCAGGGTCATCCACTTGGTATGTATAAGAAGAAAATCATGAGTTCTGGGAAGATGGAGTAAACATAAATTTTCCTATTTCTTTCACTGAATACATATAAACACCCTAGACGTTGTATATAAGTAAACATAAGGAGACTCTGAAAGCTGGAGAGAAGAAGGCAGACCAGCTAGGGACCTTGGGTTACAAGGAATAAAAAAGTATTAAGTTTCCTGGGTGTTTTTATGTCTCAAATTTCCGGATGTGGATCTTGAGGAAGCCAGCAACCCAGAAATGCCAACGGACACAAACCCAACAAAAACCTTTTTTTCCTTTAGCGGAAGGTGCAAGCCAGCATGACGGAACACGTTGAGACAATAACTACTCTACCACAGCCAAACACTTTCCCCGTCACACCCGCAAAGGCCACGTGGGGACATAGACTCTCAGCCTCACCAGGCTGTATGAGGAGCCACAACCTTCCCCCAGGACGATGTCAGAGAAGGTCAAGTAGGGAGCTAGGACTTCCACGCATGCCAAGCAGTGACAAGCCCAAACCTGCCCGCAGTGTCAGCAGAGGCCTCGGGAGAACTTGACTTCTACCCCCGCTCAACAAGAACAAGGCGCCCTCCCCCCGCCCTCCCCACGGGAGTGCTGTCAGAGGAGGCCTACAGGACAGTAGGACTTTTGCCACCACCGGGAGATCAAGTGGCCATGCCCACACCCATAGTATCAGTGGAGGCCACATTGGGAACAGCAGCAAGGCACTTCTACCCCTCCCACTAAGGAAAGTACCCACGAAGGCCTAGGAAAAAGCCAGAACTCCTGCCTCACCCAGCAGATGAAGAGTCCCCACTTCAGGCAGGGAACCTAAACGTTAGCCTCCTCCTGGTGATAATAAGGCAATGCCCCCCCATTCCCCTGTGGGAGGGTGGCAGAGAAAGAGAGCTAAACCAGGTATATAAATAAGATCAGAACCTCACTAACAGAACGCCGAAGGTGTCCAGGATTCAACCAAAAATAACTTGTGATACCAAGTAGGAAGATCTCGGACTCAGTGAAAAAAGCCAATCAATACATGTAAACAGCAAGATGCCAGACATGTTAAATCACCTGACAAACCATGATAGATATGCTTCAACAAGCAATTATGAACACACTTGAAATAAATGAAAAAAAGAGTCTCGCCCTGGCTGGTGTGACCCAGTTGGTTAGAGTGTCATCCTGTATCCAAAAGATTGCTAGCTTGATTCCCAGTCAGGACACATACCTATGTCGTGGGTATGGGTTGTGGATTCGATCCCCGGTCTGGGCACCTATGATCCCTGGTCCAGGCACATACTCTCTTGCCTCAATGTTTCTCTCTCTCCCTTTCTTTCTCCCTTCCTCTCTCTCTAAAAGGAATGAAAAAAAAAATGTCCTCAGGTAAAGATTAAAAAAATATTCTCAGCAAAGGCACAGAAGACATAAAAAAAATAAAATTTTAGAACTGAAATAAATACAATTACAAAAATAAAAAGCTCGGTAGCAGAATGGAAGGGGGAAAGGAAAGAACCTGGGAACCGGTACAATGAAACTCACACAAACCGAACAGCAGAAGAGAAAATGGACTGAAAACGAAAATGAAGAGACTAGGGGATCTGTGGAACTAAAACAAAAAAACCCCTAACATTTGTGTCATCGAAGTCCCAGAAAGAGAGGAGAAAGAGGGTGAGCCTGAAAAAGTCCCCGAAGAAATGAGGGCTGAAAACTTCCCAAATTTGAAAAGCAACCAAAACTAAGAGATTCAAGAAGAAAAGAAGACAGAACAAAATCACAGAAATCCAAATTAAGACATATCATTATTAAATTTCTGAAAAATTTGAAAGCAGCCAGAAAAAAAAATCTTACCTTACCTACAGTGGAAAAACTATTTGAATGACAGTGGATCTGTCACCCGAATCTAAAAGGACAGGGAACAAGTGGCACACCTTTCTTTAAGTGCTGAAGGAAAAATATTGTGAACCCAGAATCCTTACCTTGTGAAGACAGACTTCAGGAATGAAGAAGGAAGATTTTTGTTTCTGGATTACCTGGCCTAAAAGAATAGCTAAATAAAGTTCTCTACATAGAAAGGAAACAATAACAGAAAGAATCTTGGAACATTAGAAGAGAAGGAAGAACACAAGAAACAAAGATATCAGTAACACAACAGACTTTGTTTTTTTAATTTTTATATGTTGCCTTTAGAGAGGGAGCAGAAGAGAGAGAGAGGGAGACTGATCTGTTGCCCCACTGGTTTATGCATTTGTTGGTTGTTTCTTGTACGTGCCCTGACCACGATCAAACCTGCAACCTGGCGTACTGGGACGACACTCCAACCACCTGATCTCCCTACTGGGGCCAACACAGTAGACTTTCCTTCTCCTCTTGAATTTTCTAAATTGTGTTTGATGGTTGAAGCAAAAACTGTAACAGCATGGTTCTAAATGTATGTGGAGAAAATGTTGAATATGGTAACATTATAAATGGAGGAGGGTAGAGGGACATAAAGGAAGGTGAGTTTTCTATACTTCATGCAAACTAGTAAAATGACATCAAAAGACTGTGATAAGCTGTGTAATACCTACTGCAACCAAAAAAAAAAACCTAAATAAAAAGACATTAAAAATACAAATAAATCAAAATAAAATTATAAAAACTATTCAAGTAACCACAGCAAGGCATGAAAAAGAAAATGGAGAACTAGAAAACAGAGAGAACAAACAGAAAACAAAATATGAAACAAAAGACTTAGCCCTGCCAGTGTGGTCAGTTTATTGAAGCATTGTCCTATAAACCAGGTCTCATGTTTGATTACTGGTTGGGGCACAGCCCTGGGTTGCGGGTTCAGTCCCCAGTCAGAGCATGTATGGGAGGCAACGGACCAAGGTTTCTCTCACATCGATGATTCTCTCTCTCTCTCTCTCTCTCTCTCTCTCTCGCCTCCCACCCCTTCCTCTCTCTCTGGAATAATAATAATAATAAAGACTAGACCTTAACATATCAATAATTACATTAAATGTAAATGTTCTAAAGACCTCAATTAAAAGACAAAGATATCAATTAAAAAACATGATTCAACTACATTCAGTCTTCAAGAAGTTCACTTTAAATATAAAATATAAGCAGGTTGAAAATTAAAAGATAAAAAAAGATACCATGTTGCCCTGGCTGGTGTAGCTCAGTGGATTGAGCGCAGGTCTGTGAACCAAAGCATTGCCGGTTTGATCCCCAGTCAGGGCACATGCCTGGGTTACGGGCCAAGTCCCCAGTACTGGGTGTGCTAGAGGCAACCACACATTGATGTTCCACTCCCCCTCTTTCTCCCTCCCTTCCCTATCTCTCTAAAAATAAATAAATAAAATCTTAAAAAAAGATTTATATAAAAAAGTACCATGTAAACATTAATTAAAGTAAAGCAAGTGTACTTGCTATATTAACTTCAGATAAGTAGGCTTCAGAACAAAGAAAATTACCTGAGGCAAAGAAGGATGTTATATAATGATAAAAAGCTATAATGACAAAAGATTCAATTCAGTAAGAATACATAGCAATCCTAAATGTGTACGCACAAAACAAACTGCAAAATGTGCAAAGCAAAAACTCATAGAACTGAAAGGAGAAATAAATCCGCAATTACAGGTAGAAAGTTTGACAGCTCTCTCTCTCTTCCTCTCCCTCTCTCCACGCACCCCCCGCCCCCGCAATCAGTGAAACTTGACAGAAAATCATCAAGGATATAGAACTCAACACCATTATTCAATAGGATCTAATCAGCATGTATAGAACACTCCACTCAACAACAGCAGAGTACACCTTCTTTTTAAACACCAATGGAACATAGTCCAAGGTAGACCATATCCTAGACCATACAGCAAACCTCAACAATTTTAAAAGAATTGAAATCACACAGTATGTTGTTCTCTAACCACAGTGGAATGAAACTGTAGATAAATAACAAAAAATCAACAGGAAAGTCCCCAAACATTTGGAAACTAAACATACACTTCTACATAATTTATGAGTTAAAGAGGAAATCCTGAAGGAAGTGGAAAAAAATTACAATGAATGGAATAAAAGTGAAGAGAACATATCAAAATTTGTGGGACATAGGTACGCAGTGCTGAGAAGGAAGTTTGTAGCACAAGATGGGCACATTAGGAAAAACAGAAAAGTCTCAAACAAAAGAAATAGAAGAGTAAAATAAACCCCAAAGAAAGGAAGAAAATATAAAACAAGAGTAGAAATCAATGAAATTGAAAACAAAATAAGAGGAAATCAATAACACAAAGAGCTGGTACTTCAAAAATGTCAATAAAATTGTTAAGCCTCTAATAAAATGATAGGGGAAAAAAGAGAGCGAAGACACAAATTACCAATTTCAGGAATGAAAGGGGATGTCACTACAGACCTTGCAGACAGACATCAAAAGTGTAACTAGGAAATACAGTGAACAACTTTGCACACACATATATTTGGCAACTCAATGAAAAAATCCAATCCTAAAAGTCCCTTTGTCTATTTCATTTATGTAAGTTTTTGTAAAGATAGACTTTTAGAAATGGAGAACAGATTAGTGGTTGAGGCAGATAGGAACAGGAGGGGGAGGTGGGGAGAGGAACTGGAAGGAACATAGGTGTAACTAAGAAAAGATAGGAGGAATCCTTGTGTTCTATATCCTGGCTGGTATTGGATACAGGAATTACATATGTAATAAGGTGATATATAGCTGCACACATAGGTATAAGTGAAACGGAGAAGATCGGAGCAAGGTGGGTGGATGGTATCAATGTCAGTGTCGTGGTGGTGATACTGTACTACAGCTTCCAAGACGTCACCACTGGGCAAAACTTGGTAAAGTGCACATGAGATTTCTCTGTATCATTTCTTATCATTGCATGTGATTCCACAATGTGCTCAATAAAAATTTGCAATTAATAAAAAAGAGAATCAAATATTTCAGTTTGTAAATGCAGATTAAATGTCTAATAATAAAAGTATGAGTAAAACCAGAACTAAATGTTTAATGGAAATAAATTTGTTCCACCATTTTCAAGTTATCAAAGTTGTTTATTTTTATAAAACATATTATAGATGTAAATACAATGACCATATCTATAAATTGAAATTTAAAACAATGAAAACTGGATAGCAAATGCAATTTCATAAACTAATATAAGTTAAATCTAAATAATTGTAAGAAATCTTTTGTGAGCAAAAGGCCACTTTCAGACATGTAAAATTCTGAAATTCAAAGGAAAAACCAAAGAGCTTAGAGCTGTTAAAGAAAATATAAATATGGATGCCTGCACTACAGATCTCACAGAAATAATTAGTATACCCAAGGAAGAAAACAAAACTACTGGAACATAAAAAGAAATTTAAATGCAACAATATTTTGTTGAACTACAGAAAAATGTGAATCTACAGATTAAAGTGGTTTACTGTGTTTCAGAAATAGAATGATAGTAGATAGATAGATAGATAGATAGATAGATAGATAGATAGATAGATATAGATCATGGTACAATTATTTTCCCTGCACATTGAATAAAAACCCTATAATTGTAACAGTGGGGGATTGTAACCCAACCCACCACGCTTTTGACATTGTTTCTGTAAATGCTGACTCTCTACATGGCTTGTAGATGAACAGCGAATTTGTATCGGAATCCTAGGAACTAACTTCAGGGGAGACAGACTCTGGCCTCCGGAAGCTGCAGCTGCAGGAGAGTTGCTGGCCTTCAATCGGTCATCTGAACCGACTGTGTTGGTTCGCATGTCATCCTCTCAACCCCCTCCCTGGATCTCTTTCTTCTGCTTTCCCCTCTCCCTCCCTACAAAAACCTCTGCCTGTACTGAGATGGGGAGATGGCTTTTGGGACAAAGAGTCCCCATCTTCTCAGGTGGCTGGCACTTGAATAAACTGCTTCGCTTACCACCAGCCCTGTCTCAGGAGTTTGGCTTTCATTGTGGTGGGCAGCCAAATCTGAGTTTGATTACATAATGATTTAGGCATACTACAAAGGGAAAAATCAAATGTTTTGTAGGTTTCCCTAGCTACTTTTATGCCAGAAGAAAAGGGAACAATATCTGCGGAATTTTAAAGGGAAAATCTTACGATTAGAAAATTCTACAATCTGAGATGGCAACGGAAGCTGTTCTCAAACCTGCTGTGACTGTGGAAGTCTCGCAGAAGTTCTGCTGAGGAAACGGGACCACCCTGCCTGCCTGAGGTCCAGAAGCCCGAGGACACCGGCAGACACTGCTTACAGACGGCCTGTCACACACCTGGCACAGCTTCCATCTCAAGGCTTTTTGGAAAATCCACAATTAACTGAAATTGTTTTCTCTAATGACCTAGTCCATCTATTCCGGAATAGATTGCCCGGACTGGTGTCTTCCCTCTTCCTACGCTGGCATCTCCCCCCACTTCCTTCCTCTCTCCCCATTTTCTCCTATAAATCCTTCCCTCCTTCCCCCCTTTTTTCACTTTGTTCATTGATGTACTTGGGGGTTAGCTATAGAACTCGCTAAATGGCTCTACATTATGTTTTGACATTCATTATCCTCCCTGGGAAGCTACTGGAAAACATAATCCAGACAACCAAGGGACAAATCAAACTACATGGCCCACAAACTGGGAGTCATGAAAGAAAAGGCTTCATGATGAAGAATTAATTTGCTTAAACATTCAATTAACTGAAACAATCATGGCAACAAAATGGTATACAGATATACTTCTTGAAAGGAGGGCTACAGAATGTAAAAGCAAAACCATTTTTAAAGAAACAGCAATAGAATAGGACAGGAACCAGAATGCATTCTGAAGCAAGGAAGAAAGAGGAAGGGGGACGTGGGTTAATAAAGAAACGCCCACCACACAGCAAAACATTACACAGGGAAAAGAAGAGCCTAAAAAACAGAGAAGAAGTGATAGAAGTAACATTAAAAAAACTTTTATGACAAAACCATAAATGGGATAGATTTGATTATATTGTAGCCACTGAAACTGACTCAAAAAGGAAAATGTCACTCAGTAGTCTTGACCAAAATCACACCTGGAACAACTATACAAACTGAAACACCACATGAAGCTTCATAAGAAAACATCAGAGGTTAGAGGTACATTAATTTCAGGACTAGACTGAGATATCTACTAACACCTCTATTAATTACCATTTTTTTAGAGGTACTGGGAAAAACAATTCTGGGGCGGGGGGAGAAATGCTGTGTAAATTCCATGAGAACAAATTACCACTGTTTGTAGAATATTTTCTTTTTTCCACCTAAAAATCCAAGACAAATCAACTAAGAAACATCTATAAGCAAGAACTGTCTCCAGAAATGAAGACCATCTGCAGCAGAGGATATGGGAGCTACAACAAAAGGGCTGAGACAGGAAGGGCTGGGGAAAGCTGTAGAGAAAGGTGGGACTAAGAAAGCACAGAGGAGACAGGGCTGGGAGAGGCCAAGGGGCCAGAGGAGGAAGGAATTAGAGATCCATCCCCAGTTCCTGCTCTACCTGACCGGCCTCTGGAGTGCTACCAGCTGCTGCTGAGAAGGGTCTCCTTACCCCACTCCACCCCCAATCTCTAGTGTGTTTACGGTCCCTCTGTTCCCAGGAGAACACTGCATCAGGCTCACCCAGGGTTCCACCTTCCTTAAAGGGCCAGGATAAGGGAGCCCAGATTGGGTTGGGGGTCGGGGGGAGGGAGGGTCTCCAACATGGGCTCCAAGGTGGGCTCAGGCTTGTCCTCATCTCAGCCTCCGATCTCCTGCAGGGACTGACTTTGCAGATGTTTGCATACCCACCTCCAAACCCAGACCCATTCTCCTCAGTTTGAGCGCCACCTTAAGTAAGAGCCTGTTGCTGCAGTGGATCTAAGGGGCATAAGGAAAGATGAGTATTAAGACTTTGTAAGGCGAAGGAAATGCCTGTTTCTGAAGAGTTCACAGGGAAAAATTGATCTCCTTTATTTAAAGAAAGAAAACAGAAGCCCTGGCTGGCATAGCTCAGTGGATTGAGCACGGGCTGCAAACCAAAAGGTAGCAGGTTCAATTCCCAGTCAGGACACATGTCTGGGTTGCAGGCCAGGTCCCCCGTGGGGGCCACACGAGAGGCAATCACACATTGATGTTTCTCTCCCTCATTGATGTTTCTCTCCCTCTCTTTCTCACTCCCTTCCCCTCTCTAAAAATAAATAAATAAAATCTTTAAAAAAAAAGATAATTAGGAAACAGTGATAAGGAAAAAAAAGAAAGAAAACAAACATTTATTGGAAGAATACACACAAAAATGTGGCCAGTGGTTGTCTCTGAGTGGTTTTATTATGAGGTGTTTTCTTCTTTAGACTTCTGGACTTCTGACACAAATTTTCTACAATATATGTCTAGAATATGTGTAATTCTGTAATATGAGTTTGAATGCATGTTATTTTTATAAGCAGAGATAATACACCTATTTTTCAATTTTCCCAAATCATTCAAAATAGTACTACGTGCAAATTTAGCAAAACCGTTTCAACTGAATAGCTCAGCAAACATTTTTAGAATGACCCTCCCTAATTGCAAACTCTACAAGCTTCCAGCCTTCCCCAGTGGGGCAGGATTTAATTTACATGAACTAAGGCAGTGTTTAACCAGCATGAGGGCCTGGGAAATCTGGGCTCAGCATCTTCATTTATTGGGTTCCTGCTTTAAAGGGCCTGGCCCTTTCCATACATCTCCATGTTGTTCCCAAAACAATCTCTTCAAGTGGTGGTTTTCAAACATAAACTTGGGCTCTTTGCATTCAGTAGATGGTAGGTTGATCTGCTACTAAACAGCAGATAAAACACAGGGAGATGATCTCAAATCATGTGCTCTGACCTCTATTCCAGTAATTTCCCAACAGGCCTTAGCTGTTTGAACCCTTGGTTCAAAGAAATGCCACCTTAATGTATAGTTTCCTGGGGCTGCCGTAATAAAGCACCCCAGGCTGGGCAGCTTAAACAACAGAAGCTGAGTCTCCCAGCTCTGGAGGCTGAAGTCCGAGATCAAGATGCTGGCAGGCTTGGTTTCCTCTGAGGCTCTCGCCTTGGCCTGCAGATGGCCCCCCTCTTGCTGCCTTTCACATGGTTGTCCCTCTCTGCACGTGTACCCCTCATATCTCTTTGTATGTCTAGATTTGCTTTTCTTATAAGAACACTAGCCATGTTGGATTAGGGTCCACCCTACTGGCCTCATTTTAATCCATCACCACTTTAAAATCCCCATATCCAAATACTGAGGTGCTGAGGGTTAAGGCTTCAACATACACCTTTAAGGGGACACAACTTAGCCCATGACAGGTGGACTGTAATGTGTGCACGTGGCCTGCTCCGGTTCAAGCTGGCCCACCTCGGAGCCCAACTCTCCAGCTCATTCCCTTGGACTTCCCAAACTCTCTTTGTGAACTTGAGGGCGGAGTATCAGGAAATCACTGCTTTTTATGGCTTTGAAAAAAGAGAAAATACTCAAGGAAACTCAGTTTAATAAAACACCACAAATTAGCTCATTTCTGTGAAAATGCAGATGGAGCCATCAGTGAATTTAACATAAAGATTGCCACATGTCATCTGACACTTTCCTCAGTTGGCACCCAGCATTCCTCCACACAGGCCAGAAGCTGTGACTTTTTTTTTTTTTTTTTCCATATTAAGTTCTCACACTGAAAGGCTAGAAACCACCCCAGGAGGTAGTAAGCTTTGTCCTTATATACTTATATTGAAAGATGGCATATTGAGTATTTGGTGTCACAACTAGCTTATTTGACACTAGGGGAGTGGCTTATTTTTCAACATCTTTCTTCTCTATACAACAAAATTATTTTTGGTAATAGTCACAGAGTAGTCAGTATGAATCATTATTATTGTCTTGATTTGTTCTTTAGGTTAACAAAAATTTACACTTTTAAAAAAGAATAAATTTCAGTTTAAAGATATTTAAATTCAGTAAATTATTGCACCCATCAACTAAATTTGCACTTACCAAGCCAAAATACTATACCATATACTTTGTAACTTTCACTGTTTTAAATTTTAAACACAAGTAAAACTCCAGTTGGTCACATGGAATGACTTAATGACTGTAACTCATGCTGTTTCTTCTGTATTTACAATTACTATGTTATCTTGGCCGATTTTGAACCAATTATTTAGGGTTGGAGAATGAACTATGCCTAAAACAAGCTTTAAGGATACTGAACCATTAAGAACTTGCTTTCAAAACAAATGTGTGGTGGCCCGTGTATCACAGAGTTCCCTTAATGAACTTTATTTTTCAGACTATACGATGCCCCCCCAAATTTGGGAGGAATAATGGTTGTTAATGCTGCTGTTGAGTTCCGTTTACATTTATGTTGGTGAAATATTATGTTATTTATGTTATTAAATATTTTACCACACTTTTTTTGCGTCAAAAATTTTTTTCCTATTTTCCTCCTCTAAAACCTAGGTGTGTCTTATGGTCTGAAAAATATGGTACAAGTCTTATTACAAAGAAAGTAATAAAAGTGTGCCATTTGAAGCTTACATAACCACAGAATTATTTGGAACTTAGGCCAACAAATTATTTTTTTCAGAGAGAGCATTTTATCACCCACATTGTTTAGCATTGTCAGCACACGCGATCATGAAAAACACACTGAGTTGTACTGTTGTTTTTACATCATCTTCCGACAAAAACTCTCTTTGTGCAGCGCCTGTCAGAGAGGGATTCCCCCCCACCGGGGGTCACTGGAGTGGGACCACAGAGAAGGGCCAGTTCAGACTGGGAATCGGAATGAGTTTGAAAGCTAGGAGGAGGTAGAATCAAGAAAACTTTATGCTGGCTGTCCTCTCCCACTTTCCAAGACATGACAAGTTTCCAGCTCCCCCTAACTTCACTAGCCACTTTCAGTTTCATTTGGGCTCCACTGCCCCTCATTAATCTCTAACGTCTGAAAGGTCTCAGGCTCCATCCTAGGTTGGACTTCAGGATTATTCTTCCCCTGGTTTTCAGCCTCTCAGCAAATGGCAGTAGCATCCACCTGCTTGTTCAAGGCCACCATGTGTTGATCGTCTTTTCTTTCTTTCTTTTTTTTTTTTTTTTAAAGATTTATTTATTTATTTATTTATCTTTAGAGGGGAAGGGTAGGAGAGAGGGAGAGGGAGAGAAATATCAATGTACGGTTGCCTCTCATGCGTCCCCTGCTGGGAACTGGCCTGCAACCCAGGCATGTGCCCTGACTGGGAATCGAACCGCGATCCTCTGGTTCGCAGGCCCGCGCTCAATCCACTGAGCTACACCAGCCAGGGCTTTCTTTCTTTTTTTTTTAAGATTACATTTATTTCTGAGACTTCCGGCCAAGATGGAGGCGTAGGCGGACACACTGTGCCTCCTCTCACAACCAAAATTAAGGACAACAAATATTTAGAAACAAGAAAACAACCAGAACTTATAGAAAACTGAACTGTACGGAAGTCCAACAACCATTCATCCAGACCGGTAAGAGGGGCGGAGTCGAGGCAGGAGAAAGTGGAGGTGCGGACCCAGGAACGCAAGCAGCAGCAGCTGGCAGTTCCCAGGTGCACGGGCGGCGGCTGGCGGTCCCCGGGCCCACAGGCAGCAGCTGGCGGACCCCGGGCACAGGGGGGCAACTGTGCAGACCCAGTGAGGCCGCACAAGGCGGCTGGCTGACTGACCAGGTGGTCTCACATTTGAGCGCGCAGACGGTCCAGGTGGAGGGGAAGTGGCAGAGGGGACTGAATCCAGGAGAGAGCGGAGCAGGCGCCATTGCTTCCTCTCAGGCCCAACCCCCACATACAGCGTCACAACCCAGCGACTGGGCTGCCTCGCACTGGGGAGCGCCAGAGGCTCCACTCTTCACTACGTAACAGCACGCTCGCGTGCGCAGATAATCCAGGTGAAGGGGAAGCAGCGGAAAGGGCCGGAGTCCGGGAGAGAGCGGAGCAGGCGCCATTGCTCCTTCTCAGACCCCGCCCCCACCTATAGCGTCACAACCCAGCGACTGGGCTGCCCCGCCCTGAGGAACACCTAAGGCTCCACCCCCTCGCTACGTAATAGCCCCGACCAGACTAAAACCAAAACAACAACAAAAAAACCCCACCAAAAATGGCTCAAACCAGAAAACAAATAAAAGCCCCAGAGCCAATTCCTCTAAGCAGTGAAGAGATAGCCAACCTGTCAGATGCACAGTTCAAAGCACTGGTCATCAAAATGCTCACAGAATTGGTTGATTTTGCTCACAAACTAGATGAAAAAATGCAGGCTACAATCCGTGAAATGAAGGAAGATGCATGGGGAACTGATAGAGATGGAAGGAAAACTGGGACTCAAATCAATGGAGTGGACCAGAAGGAAGAAACTAACAACCAAACAGAAAACGAGGAAGAAACAAGAATTCAAAAAAATGAGGAGAGGCTTAGGAACCTCCAGGACATCATTAAACGTCCCAACATCCGAATTATAGGGGTCCCAGAAGGGGAAGAAGAAGAGCAACGAATGGAAAACTTATTTGAACAAATAATAAAGGAGAACTTCCCCAATCTAGCAAAGGAAATAGACTACCAGGACGTCCAGGAAGCTCAGAGAGTCCCAAAGAAGTTGGACCCAAGGAGGAACACACCAAGGCACATTGTAATTACATTAGCCAAGATTAAAATGAAGCAGAGAATTCTAGAAGCAGCAAGGGATAAGGGGACAGTCACCTACAAGGGAGTTCCCATCAGACTGTCAGCTGATTTCTCAAAAGAGACCTTACAGGCAAGAAGGGGCTGGAAAGAAATATTTGAAATCTTGAAAAGCAGGGACCTACATCCAAAATTGCTCTAGCCAGCAAAGCTGTCATTTAGAATGGAAGGGAAGATAAAGTGCTTCTCAGACAAGGTCAAGTTGAAGGAGTTCATCATCACCAAGCCCTTATTATATGAAATGTTAAAGGGACTTATCTAAGAAAAAGAAGATAAAACTATGACAGTGAAAAGACAACAAACTCATAGCTATCAAGAACCACACCTAAAACAAAAGCAAACTAAGCAAACAGCTAGAACAGGAACAGAACCACAGAAATGGAGATCATATGGAGGGTTAGCAACAGGGGCGTGGGAGGAGAGAGGGGGAAAAGGTACAGAGAATGAGTAGCATAGATAATGGGATAAATAGACAGGGGGAGGGCAAGAATAGTATGGGAAATGTAGAAGCTAGAAAACTTATGACCCATGGACATGAACTAAAGGGGGGAATGTGGGTGGGAGAGGGTGTGTAGGGTGGAGGGGAATGATGGGGGAGAAATGGGACAACTGTAATAACATAATCAATAAAATATATTTAAAAAATAAATAAATAAATAATCTTTAAAAAAAAGATTACATTTATTTCTTTGTAGAGAGAGGGGAAGGGAGGGAGAGAGGGAGAGAAACATCGACATGTGAGAAAACATTGATGGTTGCCTTTCACACACCTCCAAGTGGGGACCTGGCCCCCAATCCAGGCAAGTGCCCTGACCGGGAATCAAATGTGCAAACTTTCGGCTTGTGGGATGGCAACCAAGCCACTGAGCCATACCAGTCAGGGCTGTATTGGTCATCTTCTATTCTTTCCTTTCCTTCCAATCTTATCCTAAGCTTTTGCGAACTTGTGGGTTCCCTCTCCAACGCATATCTGGAAACTGGCCTCTTCTGACACTCCTCCTGCTGTTGTGTATAGCCAAACCCTCTGCTTTGGGCTGAGCTGTCCCTTTAAATTCACATGTTGAAGCTCCAATCCCCAGAACTTAGAATGTGACTATATTTGGACATAGGGCCTCTAAAGGTGATTAAGACAAAATGAGGTAAGTAGGGTGGGCCCTAATTTAATATGGTTGGTGTCCTACAAAGAGAAAATTTGGACACAGATGCACACTTTATTGGGTTAAGGAAATTTTCTTCTAGCCTTCTATTAGTTTTTAAGTTGTATTAGCTTATTAGTTTTATTAAATCAAGAATGCGTGCTGAATCTTACCATGTGCCTCTTCTGCGTCTATGGCGGACCTTGTAAAATAATCTAGTTTGACCTGTTAATGTGGGCAGTGCCCTGGGTAGCCCATCTGATACCTTTGTGTGAATGAGGAAAAGGTGCTCCTTCCTCCAGGAGCCACAGCTCCACGCCAGCAAAGCTTAAACAGAATTTCAGCCCCATTCAACCCTTCAGCAAGATGCCCACATGTGACTGCACCCTGTGATGTGCCTGACTTTGGACCAAAATCCTTCTGGCCTGACCATGAGCAGTTACAAAGGCTTTGCCTGGCAGCCCTCGTTGTGTGGGAGGGAGCTGGGGGAAAAGGGTGGGCAGGGGAAGCTGCCCTCCCCACAGGAGACTTGGTGCACAACTGTGCTCTGCAGTCTGGACCCCCTCTTTGTCTAGACTGGGCCATGCTCTTGTGTATATCTGCAATTTCTGCATTCCCAGCATAGACACCTTCATTGTGAAGGAGAGGTCAGCTAAGACACTGCTCAGTCACTTCTGCATCTAGTCCTTTCCCCTTCCCCCTATCCCCTAGGCCAACACAACAGCAAGAGCCTTTTGTTCAGGGCTCCCTGGGCTGAGAGACAATTCTCTGCCACATCTCACTGATTCTTCTGCCCTTCACCCAGTGCCATTCCCTGAGGCAAAGTGGAGTTTTGGGAAGCCTCTTGCTTATACCACTGCAGTAAGTTGAGCTCCTCATTGTAACTAACCACCTTGACACCTGGCAACTCCACTCTGTGACAACCTGCTCACCCATATCTGGTGGCTCAGTGGTAAACAACGTTTGGAGATTTTCTGATATGAAACTACTGCTGGAAAAGCACAGCCAACTTGGGGATGCAGGAATTTTTTTAAAAGATACTTTGCTAAAATTTTTAAAGCCTTGTTGATTTTCAGTCTCATTTTTCCTTCTTCTTTTCACTTTTCAATAATAGCACATAAGGGCATAAATTCCCCCTAAGTATCCCTTTAGCTCCATCGCATGACTTTGAATGTGTCGAGAAGGCAGCATGGACATGGGCACTGACGTGCGGCATTCCTGGGGAATCAGGGCCGGCAAGGGCTTCTGTGGTTACATCGTTTCTAATTGCCAGTATCACTTAGCCTCTGACCCATGAATTGTTTAGAACTGTTTGATAATGTATGTTCTGTTTAAGTTATCCCACTGCTATAGGTTTCTAGCTTAACTGCATCACGGTCAGAGAATATGGGCAATGTCATATAATGTTTAGGATTTGTTGAGACTTGCTTCATGCCCTAGCACCTGACCAACTTTTGTAAATACTGCATGGGTACTTCAAAAAGCAAATAGTCTCTAACAGATGTAGAGCTGCATATATTTCTATTTAGATCAGCATGTTAATTGTGTGCTTCAAATCTTCCATATCCTTCTAACTTTGGTCTACTTGATCTATAAGTCAATCTTATGCTATTAGAATATAATGTATGCAAATTTACTACATGTTATTTATCAATGTCTCTTTATAACTTCATCTTTAACTTATGTGCTGTGAAGCTATTTTACTGGGTGCATAAAATGTAGAAAAGATATATTTTTCTGGTAAGTTGTTCCTATTATTATTGGATAATGACTATCTTTAACCTAAATAATGTGGTTTTGCCCTTAAGTCTATTTTGTTTGTTATTAAAATAGACACCAACTTTTTCTTTTAATTTTACATCTTTGTGTGACCTTATGTTTTAAGTGTAATATATCCTTTGCAAGCAGTTCAGAAGTAGATTTTATTATTCTTTAAATATCTGACAATATCTGTCTTTTTTCTGATGGAGTTAATTCATTTACTATTATTGTTGATTATTGACATTAATATTTACCATCTAATTTTGTACTTTCTATTAACCATGATTTTTTGTGCTTCTGTTTTTATATTTTCATATTTTCTATTGGATTAACTTTTCCTTATTCCTTTTTTATGTTCTAATGGTTTAGAAGTTATTCATTCAGTGTCTATTCTTTTAGTTGCCTGCTTTTTAAGACATTGAGCTATAACATGCATATAGAAAAGTGTGTCCTCCAGCTTTATCCTTCTTCAAGGTCGTCTTGGTTACTCTTAATCCTTTATATTTTCATATAAATTTTAGAATTTGCTTTTTAATTGGTGTTCAAACAAACACACATACACACATACCATGCTGGGATTTTGATTTGGCTTTTATCAAATTTGGAAGAATGGATGGGACATCTTCACAGTATTAAGTCTTCCGATCTACAAACATAGCCTTTTTCATTTATTTAAATATTTAATTTTTTTCTCTATACCATTTTTTTTTTTTTTTGGTACAGAGCAGTGGTTCTTAATTAGAGGTACTTCTACACACCCTTTGCCACCTCCCTCTGCACCCCCAGCCAGGGGCAATGTCTGGAGACATTTTGGTTGTCACCGTGGGGATGGGAATTGCTGCTGGAATCTAGTGCATGGAGGCCAGGGACAGTTCTTAACATCCTAGGTACAACCCCCCCTGTTATGGACTCCATGTTTGTGTCCTCCAAAATTTATATGTTGAAGTCCTAACCCCGAGTGTGACCATATTTGGAGATAGGGCCTATGAGTAGGCGATAAAAGTTAAATGATGTCATAAGGGTGAGTCCCTAACCTGATAAGACTGTGCCCTTATAGGAAAAGGAGGAGACACCAGACCTCTCTCTTTCCTGCCATGTGAGGACACATTGAATGGGAGCCATCCACAAGCCAGGAAGAGAACTCTCACTAGGAACCGGATCAGTCAGCACATACCTGGTCTTGAACTCCCAGCCTCCAGAACTGTGAGAAATAAATTTCTGCTGTTCAAGCCTCCCTGTCTATGTTTTTTAAAGTAGCCCCCCAAAATAAATAATTATCCATTCCAAAATGTGAGTAGAGCCAAGGTTAGGAAACTGGTGGAAGATTATTCAACACCTTTCATGAGACCTTTTCCCCTGGAATTTGGTACTTTGGGGACTACTGTAGATAACAAGTATCAAGACACCTTTACAGCTCCCATCACTTGGGAAATCCCAAGGGTTTTAGGAGCTCTGTACCAGAAGTGAGGAAGAGGACCAAATACATCTTTCTTACTATAAATCGCAATATCACAATTACCCATTGGTAACCATGGACAAATTATGTACCATTTCTAAGCCTCCATTAACTCATTTGAGAAATAATAGTAACCATGTCATTGAAAAGATTAAGTATATGCAAAGAGCTTATTGGGAGTCATGGAGATGCACTGGCCAGGCCTCCCTTCAAGGGTTCAGTTGCCAGCCTGCAGGCAGGGTGGTCAGCAGCCAGCCAGCTGCCAGCAACTTCAGGGGCTGCCTCAGCTACAGAGTGCTACCCCGGCTGAGGTCACTCCAGGGGTACCTGACAACTGAGGGAGAAGGGTGGAAATAGATAAGGCCTGGCATTTCTGCCTGATATGGGACACTAACAGATGATACTTGTGCTAGAATTCCCCACCAGGGGGGACAAGAGTCTTAGGGGCCTGCATCCCAGATGGACTCCTTCCTCTCTCCAATCCTGCTTTGCCCCCTTTTCCCTCACAGGTGGTGATTCCTAACACCTCATATTATCTTCAGGTCTGCTTCTGGAGAACCCACCCTACAACACAGTGACCAGCAAGTAAGTAAGACAGTAAGTACCCAATTAATGTTAGCTATTGTTCTTTGTTGTTGTTATTGCATTAAAATCAGAGCCAGAGTCCAAGATTGGGCATTTTGTTCCTGACTCATCCAGCCCCTGCTATGCAAATGTTAATGCTGTACTAATCTGTTATTGCACTAGTATCTTTCTTCTTTTTTTAAGAAAGGGAGAGAAACATGATGAACAAGAGAAACAGCAATCAGTTGCCTCTCTCACACCCCCAACTGGGGACCTGACCCTGCAATGCAGACATCTGTCCTGACTGGGAATCAAACTGGCAGCCTTCAGGTGATCAGGCCAGTGCTCAATCCACTAAGCTACAGCAGCCAGGAACCAACATCTTACAAGTACCCTTTGTCATGATCTGAATGTTTGCATTGTCCTGCACCCCACCCACCAAATTTATATGTTGAAATCCTAACTCTCAATATAATGGTATTAGGAGCTGAGGCCTTTGGGAGGTAATCAGGCCATAAGGGTGAAACCCTCATGAATGGGATTCGTCTCCTTATAAAAGAGGCTCCAGACATCTCTCTTGCCCTCCTTCCACCATGCAAGAATATGAGGAGGGGGCCATCTGCAACCCAAAAGAGGGCCAGCCCTCACCAGAACTAGACCATGCTTGCTCTCTGATCTTGGACTTCCAGCATCCAGAACTGTGAGAAATAAGTTTCTGTTGTTTAAAGCCTCCCAGTCTCTGGTGTTTTGTTGTAGCAGCCCAGATTGACTAATACACCCTTCCTCTGACTTTATGGTCCTGGAGGGCAGGGGCTGTACCTTAAACTTCCTTCTTTCCTCTACTGGTTTGTTAGCTCACACATAATGGGCACAATGCTTGGATTTGTTAATTTTTAACTTTCCTAGGCTAAGACATCCAGCATGAAAATTTTAATAAATAGCTGAATTCTCTTCCAAAGTGTATAATCTAAGTACATTTCTATTACCCTGGGCTAATTCCTTATATGCTATTCCAGTAAGCCAGCCTACATTCATTATTACCTTGTAGAGAGCTAGAAATCCATTAGCTGTGGTTTGATCCCCACTGCACTTCATGACATGCTTTTGGGGGGGACCATGTCACCTCATCATAGCATTGGTTACCTTGTGAGAGGCCTGAATCTGGCTCTTTTGTGGAGTGTTGCGAGGCCCACAGCTGCATTTTTTTTCTGCACAACTGATGTGCTCGTTGCAAACTCTAAATCAGAAAAGTTACCTTCATTGTGCATATCAGCAAAGGAACAGGGTGAAGACTGCGCCTGGCTTCCCTAAAAATTGGAAACTGGCCAGCTAGTTGAGAGGCAATTTTTGATCCAGAGTAAGCTATCTGCCAACTCAAAGAAGTGACACCAACCAGCACCAATCACTGACCACCAACCACAGGAAGTACTTTTGGAGTAGTGTGGTTTTTGAGTGTCTGTGTTAAGAGAAGCCAGGGGTGGCAGGTCCTCTCAAAGGGCCTGTGCACAGACATACTTGGACTCACTCCCTCTGAGCTCCAGCTCTGGGGCCACAGCTCCAAGGGCCCCAGGGATATACAGGGAGGAACTGAACTTTCTGGCATCAGTGTGAGAGCTGAAGGGGCAGCTTGCCCAGACAGAAGTGCTGGCAGAGGACACTGTTCTTTTCCTGAGCTCTGCCTAGACAGGGCACCATATCTGAGTCTCCATCAGCTTGGCCATCACTATTATCCCCACTGGCCCTGGTGATTCCGAGACCCAGCCCCACCAACTTGCAGACCCGACCAAGCTGTTTCCAGTGGCTTTTTCATATGAATGGTCTGTCTTGACTCACACTTCAGATTTTCCTAAAATCTCTCAAATATGCAGCTACTGGCCTCTGCATACCCTGTACCTCTCACTAAGTGGCCCCAGGCCCAACACTAGCAGCTCCCAGCCTTGGTCGAAGCTTGGCCTCTCCTGTGCACCTCCATGCCTAGCACAAGTAGCAGCCATCTGCAGACTACTTTGTAGCTCATTTTGGGTGGTTCTGGGTAGAATACAGGTGGTGGCTGACCTTGGCCTGCACTTCCAGGGAGGCTCCAGAGCTAGTGCAACTGGTGGACAGCTTCAGACCACACCAAAGCACCACCCAACTACATCCACTAACAACACATACAAGGGGCAAACTCAGCAGGCACCAGAACCTGGCTGAAGTAAGTCCTACTCTGTGGAGTGGTCCTCTGAAGAGCTGATCCTCTACAGTAGTTGTAGCCAGTCCTTGCAGCTGACTGATATGCCTCTCATTGATATGCCAATAGCAATCAAGGCTCAACTACAATAGGAGGGTGCACATGGCCCACAATGGGAGTCAGGGGGCACACGGAGTATCCAGCTCAAGTGATTTGGGAGCCTGTGCCACTGGACTCTACAGGAAATCTTCTAAATAAAGCCATTCTACCAAGCCTTGGAGATATAGCAGCTCTACTAATACATAGAAACAAACACAGAAAGGCTGCCAAAATGAGGAGACAAAGAAACACGCCCCAAATGAAAGAACAGAACAAAACTTCAGAAAAAGAGCTAAACAAAATGGAGACAAGTAATCAACTAGATGCAAAGTTTAAAACACCAGTTATAAAAATGCTCAATGAACTTAGGACCTCAACAGCATAAGAAAGAACCAATCAGAAATAAAGGATTCACTATTTGAAATGAAGAATAATTTACAGGAAATCAACAGCAGAGTAGATGAAGCTGAGAATCAAAAGAGCAATTTGGAATATAAGAACACAAAACACACCCAATCAGAATAGCAAAAAGGAAAAAGTCCAACAAAAAGTGAGGGAAGTGTAAGGAGCATCTGGGACAACTTCAAGTGCACCAACATTCACATCAAGGGAGTGCTGAAAGGAGAAGAGAGAGAAACAAGAAATTGAAACAAGAAATTGAAATTAAAAAACCTATTTGAAAAAATAATGACAGAAAACTTCTCCAACCTGGTGAAACAAATAGACATACAAGTCCAAGAAGCACGGAGAATTCCAAAGAAGATGAATCCAAAGAGACCCACACCCATACACATTATAATTAAAGTGGCAAAAGTTAAAGAGAGAATCTTGAAAGCAGCAAGAGAAAGACGGTCAGTCACTTACAAGGGAGCTCCCATAAGACTTTTAGCTGATTTCTCAACAGAAACATTTCAGGCCAGAAGGGATTGGCATAAAATATTCAAAGTGACTTTAAAAAAAGCAAGGACCTACAACCAAGATTACTCTACCCAACAAACCTGTGACTTTGCATAGAAGAACATATAGTTTCCCAGACAAGAAAAAGCTAAAGAAATTCATTACCACCACACCAGTTTTAAAAGTCTTCTGTAAGAAGAAAAAAAACCATAACAAATATGAACAATAAAGTGGCAATAAATACATATTTACCACCAATTGAACCTAAAAATCAAAATAAACAAGTAGAACAGAAACAGTCTCATAAATACAAAGAACATTTTGATGGTTGGCAGATGGGAGGGGGTGGTCGGGAGGATGGGTGAAAAAGGTGAAGGGATTAAGAAATACAAAGTGGCCCTGGCTGGTGTAGCTCAGTGGATTGAGCATGGGCTGCGAACCAAAGGGTCGCCAGTTCGATTCCCAGCCAGGGCACATGCCTGGGTTGCGGGCCAGGTCCCCAGTGGGGGCCATGTGAAAGGCAACCACACATTGATGTTTCTCTCTTCCTCCCCTCTCTCTAAACATAAATAAATAAAATCTTTAAAAATAGATAAATAAATAAAAGAACTTAACCTCATTTTAAAAAAAGAAGTACAAATTGGTAGTAATAAAATGGTCATGGGGATGTGAAGTACTGCATAGGAAATATAGTCAATAATATTCTAATAACTATATGTGGTGTCAGATGGGTACAAGATTTATTAGGATGATCACTTAGTTATATAATGTCTAATCTCTGGGTCGTACAACTGAAACTAATATAATATTGTATGACAACTGTAACTAAAAAATAAAAAATAATTTTAAAAAAGAGAGGTGGGGAAGGACTCACGTAACAGAATACAAAACTGAAAACCAACAAACGAAAGTTCTCTCATGAGCTCTGTGACCTTGGGCAAGTCGCCTAGACTTCGGTGTCCTCCCATGTAACACGGAGGCTTTCCTACACTTGCTGAGGCTCCTTGCACTCTCTTTTTGGGTGTCTATGAGCGAGTATGGTTTGTGTGCAGGCGGAGATAAGCAAACACGTTTTCCCCTAAAGAGTAGCTGCAACTTGAGTAAAAATCAGGTGCTGGTGAGGAAACAATAAAATACTTCAAAAGTGGGTTGCGGGTCAGCCACAAACCACAGCCAAACTTCGTGGAGGCCCCTGTGAGCCAGCAGTGCTTCAGCTGCCTCAACCTTCAGAACAGATTTGGTGATTTGCTCTTCCCTGATGGCCTTGATTCCATTTTGCGCAGATTGAGCCAGAATATTTCGACCTCTTGGAGGAGGATGGGGGAGGGTATGCTCAACCAGGGGGCTCTGCCCTCCAGGCAGACAGTGATCAATGGTTGCAGTTTAACCCTTACCCTTGCCTCACAGCAGGATGTCTGACTCAGAGGCCACCCAGGTCCCAGGCCTGAGGCTAAGAGCCCCTTTCAGGAAAGCCCACGAAGTTCTGAGGCTTTGCCCTTCCTTCCACCTCCCCTAATACACATTCTGCCCCCTTCCCTTCCCCACTCTATACCGCATCATCGCCACCTGCTGCCCTCAGCCAGCAGTGACTGGGGACTCTCCAGCCACCTTTCCAGGCTTGGCATTGCCGTGGCACTGCTCTGACTCGTCATGAGGCAGCAAGGATTCAAGAGAAGGGAGGAACATACAGGGGGACACTAAAACAATCAGAACTTCTGGAGTCATCCAGTCTGTCTGCTTCCCTTTGCAGATGGGAAATGAGGGACTGCAGTCTCCAAAGCCATACTACCAACCAGCAGGTGGCTGAGATGAAGACTAGAACCAGGTTTCCTGATTCTCAGTCAGGACCAGCCCCCACCTGACTCATTCATTACTTTACCTCCCTACTTGATTTCAGCAGAGTCATGCATAGATATTTTAAGACTTCTAGATTGCTTCACAAGGTTTTGAATACCCAAGGAAATAGCCAAGGGAAATGACAGCTTGGATGCCACCTCTCAATGAGGATGTTGCTGGGCCCAACTTCAAGTGTTTAACGTCTAAACTCTCTTAGTCATGTCTGTACCCCCACAAAATACTTGTGTTTCAAAAAGGCAGTACCTGAACCTGGTCCCTCTAGGCCTGATCTCTCTATATATAAGAAAACTCTCCGGTTCCCTTCATGAACTAGGTCCATTCCTTCAAGAGGGGAATCCTGCCCTGGCCGTTGTGGCTCAGTTGGAACATTATCCCAAACACCAAAAGGTTGCAGGTTTGACTCCCAGTCAAGGTGCGTATTGGAGGTGACCAACAGATTTTCTTTCATTGATCTTTCTCTTTCTCTCCCTTTCTCTCTAAAATCAATAATGTATTTGAAAAAGAGAGAATCCTGACTAAGACTCTGCCCCACCCCCCACATGGGGATTACATGCTAAAAACACAGGCACCACCAGACGGCAGCAACTCTATTCTCAGCTGATGCAACACAAACTCAACATCTTTTAGTTTCCTGTAGCACAGCAAAGAACCAGGCCAAGACACTTCAACATGGTCCCCTTGGCACCTATTGTCAGCCAGGGAAAGAGTAGCATAAGACCAGGTAAGAGGCTCATCACATCCAGGTCCCTTGCTGTTACTGGGAGAGAGGGCAGGGTAGGGGTAGGAATGGTGGGGGGTATTCCCTACTTCCCGGAGCCTCTGAGAGAATCTGGCTTGTCTTCACTCGTTTGAGTTGTTTCTGCTCTGGGCTTGCTCCCAATGCCGAATCTTGCTCAGTTCACCTACTGACTAACCTAGAGCTGCGACCTAGTTCTGTGGCAGATCTTCTAACCTGTTCCTACCTCTGCACTCAGCCTCAAAGCCCATCCCTCCTCCCCACCCCTCAGGGTGGCAACCACCAGGCCTGAAGCAGGCACCGAGTACATACTGGTGTCAAGACTGAAATATGGCAGGATCCCATGGCCAGAGGAAATTGGGTCATTAAACAAACAGGCAAATGAAAAGTAAATGATGGCACAGTCCTATAACCAAGGAGGCCAAAGGACACAGGGCCTACCCCCGAATTGCGTCAGTGTGAGAGCCATCAGGGAAACCAGCCAGTTTTCCACGCAGCTCAGCACTTACACTGTGAAGCTGCTCAACACTCCCCCACAGCCCCAAGTGAAAGCAAGTCAATGCTGGCACCGGGGGTTGAGAGGCATGAGGGAACAAGAACCTTTATGCAACCTAAAGAAGGGATGAGGACAAGCACTCGGGCTTTTCTTTTAATTATTTACCAGATAAAAAAGAAAAAATAGTGATTGTTTCTCTTCACCCCCAACATTTCAGTTGACCCAGGTCCAGTGGGAGAAAAGTTTGTTGAAAGGTGACTTGAGCTCCTGGCCTGGAGCAAACGCTTCCCCTCTGCTCCACACCACCTCCAGCGGGAGGGCCGGGAACGGGCTCCAGACAGCAGCTCTTGCGCTGCAGTGGCAGTGTGGCTGTCATCTTCTGTTCTCCTTGTTGCCACAGCAGTCACTCTCTCCTGTCCCACTTCGCCATCCTCCCCCAGCAAAGGAGGTAGGGGGACGGGGCTCGAGGACACAGGGACAGGCAGAGAGCAGGACTGGGAGGCGCGCAGCAGATCCGGCAGCAGGCCCCGATCTTCTGCTTCTATTGCACAGCCTGGCTTAGGTCATCTGCCCTGAGCAGTGGGCACAAGGCAAAATGCTTCTGAAACTCAAACAAGGAGCCTGTTGTCGTATGCCTGGCTCAAGAAGGGGAGGTGTGTTGTTGTGTGGCTTCTTCTGATAATAGATATTGAAGTTATGTTGAAGTTAATTCATGATGGGGCACGGCGGCGATTAAGCCTGTTTAAAAAAGCACACGGGTTTGGACACTTGGAGCCCTACAGTCACCTGGGCTTTCCCACCCCCCCAAGTTCAAAATTCCAAGAATAACCCTTTCTCCAGTCAGATCTTCTGCATCAGATGGAAGGGGCAGCAACGACCACCAACTACATGAGCCCCTCCAGATGTTATGATTCTGAGCCACTCAGGGTGGCTCTGAACACCTGGAGAATCTGACAAATGAGCCTAGAGAAAACCTTTTACACTGTTTCAGCATAAAGTGGCAGCTGTTTGATTCTCATTCTTCTCACCACCGGTGAAAGTGGAGTGGGACTGGAACACGCTGTTTACCTGGCCATACAGACAGAGTGCATCCCTCTAAGAAACAGTGGGGTGGGGGGAGAGGACTGATTCTGATTTAGCAAAGCTGCAGCTCTTTCACCTCCGCTGGCTGGAACAAAGCTGGTGGGTGAAGACAAACCTAACTGAGCCAACAGCAGGAATTGCAGGCTATGGGAGGTGACAGGTGACACACGGAACTGTGTAAGTTGTGGCACTATAAAGATGGAAGTCTGGAGCACGCTTGCAGGAGCTGCGTCTGTCCCGTAGTAAGTGGTGGCATCCAGGTAAATCAGAGTGGTTGTCTTTCCTCCTCTTCTCAACAAGTTCTGAGAGTTTCTCCTTCAAACAACTATGTACACACATACAAGCCTGGTATCTCTTTTAGATGAGGGTCCTTCACTTGAGGGTCCTACAATGGCTTTAGAGAGTTGGTTCCAATTGCCTTTTTGGAGATTTACTGCTTGGGACCAAACCTGCAAGGAGAAAAAATGATGAACATGATACCAGGCAGATCTTTAAGACAGAAGCATCCTAGTGTTGAAGGCACT
Organism: Glossophaga mutica; assembly: GCA_039655065.1. Taxonomy (NCBI): domain Eukaryota; kingdom Metazoa; phylum Chordata; class Mammalia; order Chiroptera; family Phyllostomidae; genus Glossophaga; species Glossophaga mutica. The sequence goes on from CM077311.1 coordinate 62,651,117, forward strand.
GACTCTTACTATAAACAAGGAGCCCACAGCTCCCTTCCCAGGCTCTGGTACCCTGGCAAATTAAGTACCTGGTCTGGGACTCATCAACCCTGTGTGGCTCCTTTCAGCCAGAGGGCCCCATGGCCACCAGCGACCCTGGGAATACAGCTCCGTACCTCCCTCTGATAAGGACAATTTCTCAAGTTCAGCTTCAAGCTCAGCATCCGAGATCCTAGGGATAGGCACACTGTTGGTATAAAACTTCTCGTGCGGGTGGTCAGGCCGATCCAAAGGTTCTTTGGTGGTATCCTGAAGGAGGATGTCCAATTCCTTCTCTAGTTCCTCGCTGTCAAAATCTGGAAAGAAAGGACAATGTGACGACACAGAAAGCCTGGGGAAGAAATGCATTTATGAGTCAAAGATGGAGGACAGCAAAACTCAGCTCAGCTTAAAAAATCATGTGACGCGGAAGGCAGAGGGCACCTCAGGCACACACTCTTTATCAGGCACGGAGCTAAGCTGCTAAGAAGGTATATTTTGCTAACTCCACAGAACTGACCCGGCTACATCTTGTCCTTTAAGAGGCATCTTCCAGTCAGAAGCCTAGTCAGTAAGGAACCCTGGAGCATGGAGGGAGGAAATGACAACTCCTTCCCAGTATTCCTGAGGATAAGCCCCAGAGAGAGACTGATCACAGCACAAGCAAGTGAGGTCCTCTTAGGAAGGAAGGAAGAAAGAGCCACCTTGTCCACTCACCTAAGCCATTGGTTACCCCTCCAGCCAGAGTCTGAGAAACTTCGTCCTGGGTGTCACACAGCTGTAAGGGAAAGTGCAGGCCTTGAACTCTGAGTGATGTCTCCATGGCCCTGTCTTTGCCTTTCAGTGTTACATAGTAATGTTACCCCATTCGGAATCAAAGGCAGCTTCCTCAAGCTCTCAAAGTAGAGTCCAGTTTGTGAAAACAGGAAGTGCAACACAGTCCCACCTGTCCCCAGTAACTTCCTCTGGAGTCTCCCTCCCAGCCTTTCTTCTACCTCTTGGATCTGATCCACGAGGCTCTCTGCCTTCTCCACTGTGACATCCTTCATGGAGAGTTTCAGGGCTCCTACTCCAGCCTGATAGGCATTGAAAACCTAAAGGGAAGGCAGTTATCAGTGCAAATGGTGAACACTGGCCAAACACATACAACACTGTTTCACCTCCAAAAGACAGCTTCGGGTTTTTTGTTTTGTTTTAGTTTTTTGCTACCCATGCTCAATTCACCCCACATCCACTGGGGCCCAAACTTCCCAACACAAGGGGCTCAGTCAACCATATCCCAGGCCTCGTCCGAGCAGAAGAGCCACAGTGGAAGGGATGAGAAGTGGGTGCTGGACAGACCAGACAAGTACTGAGCAGAGGGGCGGTGGCTACCATCTGATCTGTCTGCGAGGCATAGATCCGGTCCAGGATGCCTTGAACAGTGTCTAGCTTGGCATGCAGGGCCTCGATGCGTTTCTCTGTCCGTTGTTTGGCCTTGAGAGACCTCAGTGCCTAGGGGGGCATGGAGACATGGTCAGGGTCACACTGGGCAGAACAAAGGGCCAGAGGAAGACAGCCACTCCCAGATGCTACGGCCATCCCAAGCTTCCCTCTTTGGAGTCTGGGCCACCTGCAGACTGTTCCCCTCGAGCCCCAAATTCCTTTCTGAACTGCTGAGGCACCTGTCACTGCCAGCACAGCACACAGGCACACAGCTAGAGGGGAAGAAAGAACTCACCAGCTGCTTCTTTCCTGCTCGGCATGCCCGGCGGGCTTCTTCTTTACACCTATGAGACAAAGGGACAGATCGGGATGGCAGTGCCATCAGACAGGGTGGCAGGGTCCTGAAAAGTCCCCAAGCACAGCACTAGGTACAGTACCTCCAGACCTGAAGATCAAATCCATCCTACCCAATGACAAGGAAAATGATGCCCAACGGCCACTGCCAAACTCTGGCAGCAAGCTGAGATACAAGCTCTCTCCCCACAGGGAGAGAGAACCTGCTAACAAGGAACCTTAAAAACAGATTCCCATTTTGGGAGCCAGGAGATCAGAAATCAATTTCTAACACCAACAATAACTTCGGACACACGCTTGGGTTTCTTCCACTGTATGATGCGGTGAGCAACATCTTAATCTAGCCCTGACTAGTGTGGTTCAGTGGACTGGGTGTTGTCCCATAAATGCTAAGGTCTCGGGTTCAATTCCCAGTCAGGGCACATGCCTGGGCTGTGAGCCAGGTCCCCAGTTGGGGGCACACGAGAGGCAACTAAGTGATGTTTCTCTCACACATCAATGTTTCTCTCCCCCTCTTTCTCCTTCCCTTCCCCTCTCTAAAAATAAGTAAAATCTAAGAAATAAAAAATAAAAAAAACAAACAAACAACAAAAAAAAAACAACCAAGTACATCTTAATCCAGTGCCTATATACCCTCCTCTGTGGAGTAGTGTTCCTGTGCCCTTAGCCGGGATGCCTTGCATGGTCATCCACAGGGAAGAGCTGCAGTCCCTCAGAGGCCTCCTGAGGGCAGAGACTGTGTTCACTACTTGGGGACTGGTATCCCCAAGTTCCCAAGACAAGGCTCAGTCAGTACTGGTGAAGTGGATACCAGTGTGGGAGAGCATAAACATAGTGTTAGCAGTCATAATAATTAAAATTCATTTTTCTCCTTTGTGATAGTCTATGCTTTCCACAACAGCTGTATTGAGCAGTGAGTAGTTTTGTAATCAGTGAAACAGACAAACAAACACCTTTTTTTAAAAGAGCCTACAAATGCCAATGCTTTGCCAGCTCTGAGGGCCAGCAGGGTGGGGGTGCTCGGCTCGGGCGCAGTTACCTCTCTGCTTCCTGGGATAAGGACTCCACTTTGCGTGAGAGCAGCCGTTCACTCTGCATCAGCTGATACACCCCAACATCGACGTCGTTGACAGGAGAGACCTTGGCATGCGGCCCCCGGGCAAACTTTACAATCTGAGGGACAGGGACGAATTACTGCTGCCCCTGCCACAAAGGCTGAGACACCCCGGGCAGGAGTGCTGGTGCGCGCGGCAGCACGCGTTCAGTCACCGCGTGGACGGCTGCACTGCGTACCTTTTCCCCGTTCTGCTCGAGGACTGTGACTCTCTTCTCTTTCTGCAGCTGCAGCAACACCAAGTAGAAGGTCCTCTCGTCGGGACAGGAGCCGGCACAGAGGGTGCTCAGCTCCGATAGGGCCACCACAGGGTGCGAGGAAAGAGGGGAGTTCTGATACAGACGATATACCTCCTCAGCCTTCTCCTGCAGCGAAGGCAAAACACGCTCACAGGCCCTGACCACCACCCCAGAACCCAGCAAGCCCCAACTCCTGCTTCCAAATGACAATTACGCAGCGCAAGAGCAGGGGCCGCCAACCCATCCTCCCTCAAGCGGCAGCTTTGAAAAAGAAAAAAGGATCCATGTTTTTTAAATGCTGGAGGAGAGTTTGGTGGATATGGATGAAATGAGGTCCATGATACACTGGAAGCCAGCTGTACTTGCATTTCCATCTGGGACTTTGTGTTCAGGCGTCTCCCTGGCCTACGGTTTCACAAGGGAAGGAGGAGGCGGTGCAGTGGGCTGGAACAGCCGCGGATGAGAGCTGAGGCTGGTTCTCAGCCTGGCCTGTGCAGCCCCAAACCAGCCCATCTCACTGGTCCTCAGCTCCCTCTCTCGAACTGCAGACATCTACCTTCCCTTCCAGTCCATTTTCATGCCAACTTCCCTGCTCTGCCCATTTTTATGCCAACTGACAGTGCTGCAAACAAGAATACCACTATCCTCAAGAGAGAAGTATGGGGCAAACAGGTGGGGTAGGGTTTTTGTGAGAAGTCTAAGAAACAGATTCCAAGAAACAATGTCACTGTGTTCCTCCTACATGCAAATTACCCGCTGTCTTCGGCAGACCAGAAACACTTACTGAGGTGTGCACCGAACACTGAAGACATAGGGAAGGAATACCCAGGAGTTCCGAAGCTGTTTGGAAACAAATGGCTGTTGAGCAGAATTATGAAGGGCAATGACTTTGTGGATGAGGCAGGTGGGAGGGCGTCTCAGGCAGAAGGGTGGTCAAGAGAAATGGCATGGAGTGTGAGTGAGCACAGTGTCTGTAGGTCAGACAGAAGGGGGAGGAGTAAAGCACTTTCTTCTGGCACAAGGCGCAGTATCTCCCATGCTATCCTTCATGTGGCTGCTGGCGGGGAGGCACTGAAGGGAAGTCACATGGTTAGATTAACAGAGGTCTAGCTGACAACTGGGAAAGGTTGGATTATAGGAGTTACGCTTCAAGGCAGGGAGACCATTTAGTCTAGCGGATTTGACGGACTGAACAGGGCAATCGTGACAGGGACAGAGAAGGGACAGATTCGAACAGCATGTAGAAGATAAGGCTGATGGTCCATGGTAACTGGGTCTGGAGTCTTGCATGGCTCTGGGGTTCTGGTTTGAGTGACTAGGTGGATGTGATGCTATTGGTTAACAGCAAGAATCCAGGATGAAAAACATATTTTAAAGGAAAGACGAAACATCCCTTGTTGGACATGTTGGTGTGGGATGCTTGGGGCGCATCCGAGAAGACCCGTCCAGCAGACAATTGGATACGCAATCCTGAGTTCCAGGAGATGCCGGGACAGGAGATGGGGGCAATTAAATCACAGGGAAATTCAGAGAGCAAACAATGAGCTGAAGGGAGACCAATGTTTAAGAGATGAAGGAGATCGCAAACAAGATCCAGAAATACTGCTCAGGGAGAACCAAGGAGAACCAACAAAGTCGAGGAAACAGAAAATTTTAAAGAGCGTCAAAGGCAGCAGAAGAGTCTAATAAGGTACAACCTAAAGTTTTCCTTAGACCTGACTGTGCTGTCAGATAACAACACTTACTATAAAGCTACTGTAGCGAGAACAGGACAGCACCCATACACAAACAGATTAATGGACACAACGTGAATAAGTGATGTTAAAAAGAACTGGCTGTTCACTCAGAAGAAACACATTTTTCCTCTACATACACAAAAATGAATACCGAATTACTTACTGCTATTTAAATTGAGAAAATAAAAGTGTAAAATAATTTGAAGAAACCGTTTTTAAAAATCTGATTAAACTTAAAGAGGACACGTTCCTAAGCAAGACGAGAAATTCAGTAGCCATAAAGGAAAATTGGAGACATCTGACTGTAAAAATAGGAAAACTTCTTTATGGTGAAAGACATCATAAACAGAAAGTGAAAAGCAAATGAAAGACTGGGAAACAGTACTTACATCCCTAACCCTAAATACACACACGTATAAACACACACGTATAAATATACATTACACAGAGAACTACAAATTAATGTAAAAGATAAATAATCCAATATAAAACAGGACATAAACAGGCAATTCACAGAAGGGGACATGTAAATAAATGGCCAGTAGATAGGTGAAAAAATGCTCAAATCTTCTGATCTGATGAAGTGTCATTTTCGCTCATCGAACTGGCACATTTAAAAGACTGATGTTGCCCTGGCTGGTGTAGCTCAGTGGATTGAGCGCGGGCCTGCGAACCAGAGGATCGCGGTTCAATTCCCAGTCAGGGCACATGCCTGGGTTGCGGGCCAGTTCCTGGCAGGGGACACACAAGAGGCAACCGTACATTGATATTTCTCTCCCTCTCCTTCTCTCCTACCCTTCCCCTCTAAAAGATAAATAAACAATAAATTAAAAAATTAAAAAAAAAAAAGAAATAAATATATTAAAAAAAATTTACAAAAAAAATAATAATAAAAAAAAAAATAAAAGACTGATGTTCCCCAGTGCTGACAAGGGTGTGGGGCGGCTAGACACTTTAATGAGTGTCTTGATGAAAGTGGAATCAGTACAAACTTTTGAAAAGTTATTTGGCAATTTCTGTTAAAATGTAAAGTGTGCATATGCATTTCTAGAAATCAATTCCAGAAAAATAAAAGCGGAAGTACACGGATGTACAAACGAGGCTGTCAGATAAGTATTTTTTGTAATAGAGAAATTGGAATGACTTAACTGTCCATCCATGTGGCACCTACTACATGACTGTGGTGTATCTGCAGACTGTCACGTAGCCATCCCAAAGAATGAGGACAAGCTACACTGTGTAGGGACCGGGGAAGATGCTCATGATATATTAAGTGAAAAGAACACAAAGCAGTTTGCAGACCAATAGGTAAAATCGGATTCCATTTCTAGAAAAAAAATGGTATATGTACATATACATGAATATACATGTATATTCATTTATTTACTCAATAAACATTTACTGACTTTGTTCCCAGGGTCCCAGGTCCCAGGAAGTTCTCCTTCTGGTAGGAGAGACAGATAGTAAATAAACAAGCAAAACGAATAACTAACATTTTCAGGAAGTACTGATTGCTGACAAGGAAATAAAATGGAAAGTAATATAACAGTGTGAGACGCAGTCAATAAGCAAAGATATGTCTGTAAACACACACACAGAGGAAGGGAACATACCGAAAGAGAGGGAAATGGGATGAACAGAAAGGAAACTTTCGTTTCTTTGTATAACTTTTTAAAATAGCAAAATCTCTGGGCAATTTCTCCTTTTTTGTACATTTTTCAAATAAGAAGCTACCGGTTGCTTTCTATGTCTAGACTTGAGAACATCAACTGACCTCAGAAGGAGGTTTTCTTTGTTTTATAAAATATCCAGGTAAGACCCTTCAGTTTCAAGGAGGTAAATGAGTCTCCATCCCAGGAGAAAACCATGAAGTCGCCAAATATTAGAAAGCAGATGTCACTGAATGAGACTGAGTATTACGCGTTCTGTCTAGTGACATAGACTGAGTACAGATTTAACAGTACCGCGTGCCTACAGAGCTGGAAGACTTACTTTTCTACCTAACCAGGATTAGATTACATTGCTACCAAATATTACCTCTGGTTTTGGAAGATCTATGTAATTCCACTCCCACCCCATCTCTGCCTTTGCTCTCAAAGGACTGAGTCCAAAACCATATCCATGGGGATAAATGGACCTATGTCCCTTTGCCCCAGTTGGAGAACATGGGAGGTTAGACTGCACAGGGGAATGGGGCTTGGCCCAGCACCACCCAAACCATTCTGCAGTTTCTGTGGGGCCTTGGCTAAGCCCTGGGCACTGAGCTTAGGGCACTGGGTGGGGGAATAATCCATGAGGGTGGGGGTGGAGTGCAGAGGGGGAGAGAGGTGTTCCCCTGAAGAAAAATGCATGCTGCTCAGTCAAAACCCTGGGGGACTTGGAGAGGTGGTAGATTTTGGAGACCTCCTTCTCAGTCTGAGGCAAAGAGGGCTGGGGGGTCTGTAGAGGTGAGAAGACACCGGAGCTTCTCTTGGGGTTGAGGAATGGGCATTCTGAGCTGGCTCCAGCTGTGTGGAAGCCTCTGGGGCTATGCCAGGTCCCTGATATTGGGTTTAGTCTGGGAGTTTCAAAAATAACTACCGTCTGCAGTATACTTCTGCTAACAGGTGTTCAGTCAATTTTGTACATTCTTTCTCCGCCCCACTCTCTCACTAAGGCTACTATCATGTCCGCTGCAGCTTTGATGGAGTGCTTGGGCTGAAGCTGGTGTGTATTGCATCAAAGAGAGCATGGGAAGTGAGGAAGTAGTGACAACAAAAGCTTTGACGGGAAGGAGAGACAGAGTGGAGCTAGGCAGGGGCCCAGGTCCCACACAGGAATCAAGTGGGTCTAGAGGCTGAAGGTGAGCCTTCAGGTGAGCGCACCAAAGAGGGAGATGGAATATACAGAACAAGAGGCTATACAAGAGGCTAATTACAGGACAGGGGCAAGCAGTGTAGGGACGGACTCCTGCACATGTGGAAGAGAGGAAGAACACTTCCTCCTCCAAGCTCTGGCCAGCAAGAAGGGCTCAGGGAGGTTAAACTGGAGGAAGACAGAACCCTGAAGGCACTGACTCAGGAGAGTCTATCTTCTCCACAAAGTGTCTGCAGAAGCGGAGAGGGCAGAGCATGGAAGGAGTATGTGAGAGGCTGGGAGAGGATAAAAAAAACAGGCTGTGGGGCAGCTCTGAGGGCCCTCCTAAAGCTCGGGGCTGTGAAAGCAGACCTGGCTTTGGTGACAGGGTAACTCTCTCCAGCAGGGATGGAGACTGTGGGGTTGACTGAAAGTGGCGGGTTTGCTGGAGTCTCTGGTGTGGACCAGGAGAGCTGCAAAGGAGCTGAGAGTACTGAGGAGGGAAGCAGTCAGGGGTCAGCTGCACGCTGGAGGCTGGTAGGGCGGGCAGGCCCAGGGGAAGCTGACTGACCAGGAGAGCAGGAAGGGAGGCCTCTTTGATGGAAGTGAAGCCATTAGTAAGCTGGAATGAGAAAGGGTTATAACCAGAGAGGAGAAAATATGAAGTAGTTTGTTGATTCAGGGGAAGGCAAAGCTGCAAGTCACCAGGTCCTCAGGAATCCTGAGAAATTCTTGTCAGTAAATTACAGAAGGCAAAGCATTTTCTAAACATTTAGCTTTTCATGAATCCATACAAATACAGAAAATAATCAACTGCATGTTACTGACAATTCCTAGATAGAGGCTCACCCTTGACATATATTGGGATGGATGGCCAAGAAGTTCATTTGTTTTTTCCATAAGATGCTCCGGTAAGCGCTTAGTTGTCTTTTAACTTCATTCGAAACAGTTTTGTTAGACTGTATTGTGACAGCTGTCATGTTAGCATGTACTCACGCTGGAGATTTCTTGCTGGACGATGCTCCACAGTAGGGTAGACCGGCTGAAGCTGGCAGCAATCGAAACATTAATTGAGAACAATCAGTGTTCTATACAGAAGATAGCTGTCATCCTTGAAATATCCAAATCAATAAAGTTGTTGGTGAAAATGAAAAATGCTTCTTTTATTTTATGGAAAAAAACATATGAACTTTTTGGCCAATGCAACGGATGTCCAACTGACATCTAAATGAGGCTACAAGGTAGATAATAAGGAAAGTGAAGTAAACAATTATCACCCGTCACCAAGTAAAACGATACGTTCTCTCTCTAATGATAGTTACAAGGGATGTGGAAGAACCCGTCATCACACCAAACGACACCCAGACCTCTCCTTTCCCAGTACCCACCTTCAGCAGCTCCACAGCCACTAGTACCTCCTCTGCAGGAACCTTATTATCCCCTAGCATGTTGGAGAGAGTCCACTTGAGGGGCTTCAATAGGAAGACTCCAACCCCCCAGGAGATCCAGCTGCTGTCTACACTGGCCATGAAGTCGGACTCCCGCTGCAGCTCCCCTCGACTGCAAAGAAAGGGCACACAGTAGGCATCATGCAATGTCCCATTCCAGCCCCCACATCCCCCTCCCCCCAAGAGGAATCTGGTCACCATCAACACCATTTATTAGGCAGCTACTCTGTGCCAGCTACAATGAGCAGCTACCACGTTTACACTCCAGCTCAAAGCCTCATACGTCTGCAAGCTAGATGGTGTCATCGGCACTTTTGCTCGTGAGAAAACTGAGTGGCTGAGAAGGTGAGAGAGGCCAAATCTAAACTGTTATTTAGGTCCAAAACACAAGCTCTTTGGACCTAGTGTTTAGGTCCAAAACCCTAAGACTGGGGAGGCACAGAAGGACAAAGGGCCTATGATGAGACTTTCACAAATGGAGCTCAAAAGTGATAAAATGAAAATAACAATAATGGATCATTGTGAAATGCAAGGCATAAGGAAGAATACAAAGAATTCAGAAAAAGGGCTTTCTGCTCTTCCCAAGCTACAGTGGAGAGAAGACACAAGCATTTCCTGATACTGGTGGCAGTAGTGACATTCACTGAATGCTTGCCATGGGTTGGTTACTTTGTTAAGGGCTATGCAAGGAATATCTCTTGAAATCCTCACAATAAACCTAGGTTCAATAATCACCACCACTTTATAACTGGTCAAACTGAGGCTTAAAGAGGGTACATAATTTGTCCACGGTAACAGCATTTATCCATGGTCACGTAATTTAGCAAGTGGCAGAAGTAGGCTTTGAGCCCAGGTCATTGGGCCCTCAAGCAAAACTGTTAACTACTAAGCTCTGTTGCTTCCAAGGAGCACAGCTTCCTCAAAATTCTCTGGGTGCCAGATGCCGCCAAACGCCAGGACACATCAGCATAGTGCCAGCAGCCAGGAAAGGAGACTGAGGTAGGTAAAGCCTCTGGATCAGAAATGGTAGAGGATGGTCCTGCTGCAATTAGGAAGCCCAGACTGTTCCTGTCCCTAACTGACTTCCTCAGTTACCCTTTCCCCTGCAGCCCACTTCAGGCATGAACTAAAACTTTGCCCACACTACCCTTGCTCAGAAAAGAGAAGCTTCGGAAACAGCTTGTCCCATCAGTGCATCAATGGAGAGGTAATGGGGGGAAGAGAGACTTTCTGATCAGGAAGAGCAGGAAGCTAAAACCAACATTTCAAACTTGACTTTCTTCTTCATTCACTGAGGGAGGCAGGCACTAGGTTGGCTAGACTGCTCTGGGTATGACCTATACAATGTGAAGTGCAACTGACTTAGAATCAGAAGACCAGGGTCCAGTCCTGGCATCATCTCTAGCTGGCTGTGTAACCCCAAAGTCGTGTGGTCTCTCTGAGGCTCAGTTTCTTCTTCTGTCCACTGAGGATAATTCTGTCATCTAGTCCACAGGACCGCTGAGGGGGTCAGATGAAATAAACGGGGTATGCGAAGGATCTGCACACTGTGAAGTGCTATAGATCCATCAGACATCCATGCTACTGCCTCAGGTATTCCAAAACACTGCACCTGTTGCACGGGTAGGACCTACGGGACCTTCTCAGAGCACCAAGATAGTAAAGCCCTCCCCATCCGTCATGTATTCTGCTCCAAAGAGCCTGTGCCAAAGACAAGACAGGCCACACAAATGACCTGTGCTATGTATGGGCTGTCGGCAAGATCCCTACAACCTGGCTGCTTCCCCACTACTGCCCCCTTCTTAGCTCTTCCTTAATTCAAGAAATCTTACCTCACAGACCTTCTGGGGTAATTAAAATTTGGAAGGCCCTGCAAAATAACTCCATAATGGGATTCCAGTCCTGACAAATCATTGTCACCCCCGCCAGGCTGGCTTCTCCTCTGTCTGGACGTCATCTAATTGGACTATCTCCATACCCTGTCAATATCTGCCCCCAAACACCGCAACCCCAACCTCCTTTTCGTCTCCCTCTGCCTTCACTTGCTGAGCAAACACAGGCTGCTCTGAGCTTGGCGCGGTACGCGGACAGAGAACTGGCCGGCTCCGCGACCTCAGGGAGCCGCCCCCACCCCAGGCCCGGGCCCGCCCTCACCGCAGCAGGTCCTGCAGCACCGTGGCCAGCCCCAGCGGGACGCTGCCCTTGCGCTGAAAGGCCTCCTGCAAGTCCCGCAGACGCAGGCGCACCACCCCCTGGCGGCGGCTGTGGCTCAGCACCAACGGCGCCCAGAAGCCCATCTTGCTGTCCCAGTCGGTGCTGTTCACCTCGCGACTCCTTTTGAAGGCGGAGAACAGGAAGGACATGCGCTCCTCATCCTCCTCCCACTCGGGGGGCAGTAGGCCCGCCGGGTCTCCCCCGGCCGGGGCTTCCGCCTCCCGCTCCGGGAACCACATCGGAACCCCAGCCCGGCCAAGGCGCCGAACACAAGCCTGGCCTGGCCTGTTCCGCCCTGGTTCCTTCCCGGCTTCCGTTCTTTGACCACCGCCTCCTCTGTCATTACGTCACCGCCTCCGCAGCGTGAACGAAGTCTCGCACATCGTCACAACGCATGCGTCGCCCTGCCTCTCTGCGCCAGGAGGTGGAATGATGACCCTATTTTCGGAGGGTGTTGGGGCGCCTGCGCCGACCCCTCCTCCCGTCTTTGTGCGGAAGGGAAGGGCTTCGCGCCTGCGTGGTGCGTAGGTTCGCGTATCGCCCTCTCAGGAGTCACAGTTTGTGGAAGCTTTGTAGAGTCAAAAGGTAACGCCTCTTAACTTGGGGTTTCAGAAAGAGGGACTGCAGTCCCGCCAAGAGACGCTGGAGGCGCTAGGGTGGCCCGCGCGGATCGCCGTGCACCGCTCGCTTCTCAGCTACCTAACTTATTCCAGATGTTTGAACTTCCAACACAGCGGTAGCTTCCTTTTACCACACTATCAACGGATAGTTGGATCGCCCCATGTCCGTGACGGGGTGTACACTGATTTTGAGAGGTATGTAAGGTGCTACCACTCTTACCTCTGTGGACGTAAGAAATGTCCAAACCTGTAAGAATTTTTATGAGTTTATTTGAGCCAAACTAGACAGTTCCGAAATCCTAATGGAATAAGAAAATGCTCTGGAGAAGGGCAGTGCTGCAGTTTATTTTACACGTTGGAATCAAAGGAGGAGGTGTAATAAGGAGGGTTACATGAAATCCGTTGGTGGTGGGTTAGGGAGGAGGGAGAAAGCAAAGCAGGGCAATCTCTGAGACTGGGTAAAATGAAGAGACAAATACTTTTACGTGGCTGGGTACAGGTTAGTTAATAACGTATACAGTACAGAGATGGTATTTGGGCAGCGATAACAATGAGGGGTTATTCCGGAGTCTCCTGCTCGGTGGGAGGTTGTGCCCTGTGGGGTCTGGAAGAAAGGGGATACTCTGACTTTCAGAAGGTAGGATATTGTAGCTGCAAAAAGACAATAGACAGGCTCAGTTAAGGTAAACGTTGGCCTTTGTCAAGGAAGATCCCAGCCTAGGACGTGAGTGCTCACTGTGACTCGCTTTCAGTTACGAAGTTTTCATTCCAGACTACCTCACGTGGTTACTTTCAGTCTCTGAGTTTGCAAGTGCACCGCGCAGGCCTCCCCAGAGCTTGTCAGGTTTAGTTTCGGGTCCCATTTTCATGCACTGAAGTGTCCCTCTTTTTCCTTCTCAGTATAAATATTCTGATCCCTTCAAATGGAGCTCAATTCTAATCTTCCTTGTAACTTTCTGTGTCTTTCTTCTGGTCGCCAGCAGCCAGCGTGTAGAGGGCGGTCGCGGTGGGCACAGCAGGCTGCGGCTGGGTGGCAGTGTTCGCGACAGAATGTTGACTATCACAGTATTTAGCCTAATTGACAAGTGAGCAATTTCCACTGCGGTGTGTGTACTGTGTGTACTACCTAGTACACAGGAGTGTTGTGAAGAGTGAGGACTTTGTTCCCCCGAGTTATGTCGATCAGTGTGACTCTCCCTTACCTGATGGGGCCCACGTCTAGAATCTTTCAGCCAGCCAGAAAACCTTGAAAGAGAAGGAGAACAACCCCTAGAGCAGTCTTATCACTTGATGAAAAAGTTGAATTGTATCCCACTAAGCTCAGCAAGAGCTTCGCTGAAGTGTACAGGAGCACGAATGAGTGGAAGACAGTTGCGGGTGCTGCCATGATTTTCATCTCCTTCACTGCTCTCATTCTGATCTGCGAAAAGCGCTACGTGTATGACCCTATGCTGCACACCTTTGAAGAGGAGTAGGTGGCCAAGCAGACCAAGAGGATGCTCGACATGAAGGTCAACCCAATCTAGGGCTCTCTGCCAAGTGGGACTATGACAAGAAGGAGTGGAAGAGATAAGAACCCACCATTCACATATCTGAACCTCATCTTGTTCTGTCATCTCATTGCAGTTCAGCATATTTATTGGAACCTGTTATATTGCGGTCCCGATGCTAATAAATGGCAGTTTATTTGAAAAAAGGAAAAAAAAGAAGAAACCTCTGAGAGTCCCAACTCATTGTTGATGCCTCGCCTGGGCTATACAGTTCCATAGTTCCCTGAGGGGAAGTGCAATGACATATATCTAGCTATGACATATAGCAAGTGGTGCTGAAGAAATATTTCATAAACTGAAATTTGCATAACTTGACCCTCACCCTTCTAATATCTTAGAACCCTTAGAATGAGAGCTCACATACGTAAGATTCTCTCAACTTATGAGCAGTGAACATGTGTCTAGTGTGTTAAGAATAAATTGGTTTTCTTTTTAATTGAACCATTTAAAAGGTGAAAGGAGTTTGTTAATGGAACTATAAAACAGTCAACAGTTGAATATTAATCTGGCCTCTGCCACTCAATGGCCGTGTGACCCTGGAGAAAATCAATCAATCAATCAATCAATCAGAAGGCAGAGGAATGTTAAATGAAAACGAGGTTGCAATCAGTAAATCCAGACTGGGGAATTCTACTAGATAGTGACCTTTTTTCTTCAACAAATAAAGGCAACAAAGAGACTTTTAATGTGCAATGTTATTGCATTTGATTTGGATCTAATTTGCACAAATAATAAGTCATCTACAATAATTAGATACTTTCAACATCAACTAGATATTTGATGATATTAGTGAATTATGTTGATATAGTTGGTTAAGATGGTTATGTTTTAATATGTTTGAAGACATATCTAAAGTATGAGTAAAACTGATATTTGGGGCAGGAAGCTGGGTGGGGGACAGTAGGGAAGTATCAAGGTACATAAATTTCATACTCTGTATGCTGCACATAGCCTGGCATTTAGATATCATTCAGTTGTTTTAATAAATAAATGACCTAGATCCCCATTGTGGTTTCATCTCTCTTAGTAAGTAGCTGCATGACCTCAGGCAGGCAGATTTCCTCTCAGATTCCTCCTCTGTGAATTAGAGGTTTCTACAGTGTGATCTTGAGGTTTAATTCCCTATCACCCCCTTTCTGATCGTGAACTTAACAACTACTGTAGCTATACCAGTGGCTGCAGGGGCTTTTCAGTTCTGGGATGTCCAAAGAACAAAGTACCACCTAAACACCACCATATCATGGCAGTGATATTTTTTTGCTGATGCCCCAATTTGTCTTTGGTCAGATACCTGCACAGCCTCGCTCCAATCATAATGCACAACATCTGAGAGGCTTCAAACACTGCCACGCTTCTCTAATGCTGCACTGCTCCATGTCATCCCTCCTGCCTGCTGGGGGTGCCTCATCATTTCTACAGAAATACACATGCCCTGTTACATTACCCAGTCATTTCTAGTTCTTATCTCTAGGAGTCACAGCCTTTAGGACTTGGCTAAAAGAGGAATGAAACAAAAAAAAATACATTATTCATAGTCTAAGATTTATAGGAGAAGAAGCTGGACTTGTTAATGTTCTGTTCAGGCCCCACTGTGTTCTGGAGGCCTTTTCCTGCTCCTGGCTGGACTCGATGTCCTTATCTTTCCATAACCTTGTGTACCTCTGTATTATTTTTTTTTTGCCACATTATTTTCTAAGTTCCCATTTATGTGCCTGTCTCTTTGACTAGCTTAAGAGACTTGCTGGGAGGAACAGTGTTTTTAATTTTGTTTCTAGCACAGTGCCTGGCACATCCTGAGGATTCAGTTTGTTGAATGAATAAATGAATGAATTTAATTAGTCAAACCATGAGTAAAGCAGCAATTCCATCAAGGCCAATTCTTTATCATAAAAACATTTAACTAAATATAATATACTAATACAATAGTTGAACCTTTTAACTAAAGTTATTTATTTGAACAACTTACTTGTTTTCTTAGCTGTTTTGAGATGAAATGCCTCTAAATTTAATTGCCTACCAAGTGGTTAGAGCAATCACAGATGTGGGAAATGCCCTTGCTTCTTTTTTCAGAGCATTTAAACCACAGAAAGCTGTTGCTATTTATCCATTCATGACCACAGTCTTTTAGAGTCACCCAGTGACTTATGAAATTGTCCAAAGAATTTACCTGACAAAGAAAATTCAATAAAAACTTCCAAAACTGAAAAGCAAAGAGAAAAAAAGACTAAAAAAATGTAACAGAATATCCAAGAACTGTGGGAAAACTACAAAAGCATAATGTACATATAATGGGGTCAACAGGAGAAGGAGACAGTCAGTAACAGAAGAAATATTTGAAGTATCAATGACTGGATTTGCCAAAATTAATGTCAGATACCAAACCACAGATACTAGGAGCTTAGATAAATGCCAAAATAAAACTACACCTAGGCATATTATATTAAAACTGCAAAAAGTCAAAAGTGAAGAAAAAATCTTGAATAAGAGCAGGGAAAATCTTATATATAAGCAAAGATAAGAATTAGATCTGAGTTCAGAAAGCATGCAATAAGAAAGTTGAGTAAAACATTTAACATTTTAAGAGGAAAAAACTACCAACTTTGAATTCTATATCCAGCAAAAGTATCCTTCAAAAATTGAGGGAATTTGATGCTAATAGAACTGCCTTACAAGAAATGTTAAAAGAAGTTCTTCAGAAAGACAGAAAATGACTTAGGTCAGAAACTCAGATCTACATGAAATGAAGAGCATTAGAGAAGAAATAAGTGAAGGTAAAATAAAAGCTATTTTTTCTTATTTTTAGCTGATCTAACAAAATAGTTTGTTGAAAGTAACAACAATTAATTTGATAATTATAGTTTACGTATAAGTGAAATGAATGACAGCAGTGATACAAGGGCAGGATGAAGGAATTAGAGATACTGTGTTATTCTAAAACATGTGTACTATCTGTGAAGTGGTATAGTGTTATTTGAAAGTGGATTTGGATTAATTGAAAATGTATTTTGCAAATTTAAGGGTGACCATGAAAAAAGTTAAAGGAAAGAAGTATAACTGATATGCCAAGAAAAGAGAGAAAATGGAATGATATAAACTATGCAATTAAAACCACAAATGGCAGAAATAGAGTGGAAAACAACGTGAACAAGTAACGATGGCAATGAATAGAAAACGGTAATATGGTAGATATAAATCCAGCTGTACTGATAATCGCTTTAAATGTCAATGGTCTAAATACTCCATTTAAAAGAAAGAGACTGTCACAGTGGATTAAAATACAAGACAACTATTTGTGGTCTACAAGAAACTATCTTTAAATAAAAGACACATAGATTAAAAAGAAAAAGATAACATGTTAACTAGTCAAAGAAAGTATGAGCAGCACTCAATTTCAGAGCAGACTTCAGAATAAGAAAAGCTGTCAGTAATAAAAAGGAGCATCTCGTAATGACAAAGGGGTCATTCTCAAAGATGACATAACAATCTGTAATTTGTATGCACCTAACAACAATGTAAAATATATGAGGCAAAATCTGAAAGAAATGCAATAAGAGACTTCTGGTGAAGATGGCAGTGTAGGCAGACATGGCTTGCCTCTTTCCACAACCGCATCAAAATTACAACTAAAATATAGAAAACCAGCACTCATAACTCTCAGAAATTAGTTGAATGGAAGTCTAACAACTACAGAGTTAAAAGAAACCACGTCCATCCAGACTGGTTGGAGGGGCAGAGACATAGAATGGGCTGATCCCACACCCATGTGTGGTAGATAAAAATTCTGGAGGGATGTCTCAGGAGCAAGGAATCCCAGCCCCACACCAGGCCCCCCAGCCCAGGGTTCCAGGGCCAGGAAAGTAAGTCCCTATGACTTCTGGCTGCAAAAACCAGCAGAGATTGAGTTGGTGGAAGGAACTTCTGGAGCCCCAAGCAGCTCTTAAAGAACGCACACAAGGACTCACCTACTCAGATTTACTCCTTCTGAGCTCCGTTACCAGGATAGGAGCTTGAAAGGCACCAGTGACATACTGGGGGAAACTGAAGTGTCTGGCAGCAAGGCAAACAGAGGCCATTGTCTCTTTTCTAAACCCTTGTCCTACACAGCCACAGAGCCAGCAAGCTGGTGCCATATCTGAGACTCCATCAACCTGGGTAACACTGTTTGACCCACCTTAGAGACTCCATCCCACCCAATGTACTGGCTCACCCAAGCTGCTTTTCCATATGAATGGCCAGTCTTGGCTTGTGTTGCACAATTTCCCAAGTCCTCTCAAACAAGCAATAGCAGGCTTCAGTGAGCCCCAGGCCTGAATCTAACAGCAGCCAGCCTAGATTCACAGCTTGGCCTCACCTGGAAATCACCATGCCCAACAAAAGTAGCAACCATCTCAGACTGCTGTTTAGTTCATGCAGGGTAGCCTTGGGCAAAACACAGGTTGGGATTAACCTTGGCCTGTACTACCTGGGAAACCCCAGGACCAGAGCACTCAGTAGACAGCTACAGACCATACAGGAGCACCACCACCCTGCCCCTGCACAGTTAATCTTCCAAAGAGGGTGGAGGTTGTTAGTAAGTGGTCACAGCCAGTCTTTTCAGCTGACTGGCCTGGATAAACCCCTCCAAATGATCTGCCAACAGCAGCCAAGGCTCAACTACATGATGAGGGTGTACTTAGCCCACACAGTGGGTGCACCTCGAGTACTCAGCTTGGATGATAGGGGAGGCTGTGCCACTGGACCCTACAAGACACCTACAACATTAGGCCACACTACCAAGACACAGAGTCAAAGCTGCTCTACCCAATACATAGAAACACACTAGGAGGCTGCCAAAATGGGGAGACAAAGAAACATGGCCCAAATGAACAGATCAAAACTCCAGAAAAAGAGCAACACAAAATGGAGATAAGCAATCTATTAAATGCAGAGTTCAAAACACTGGTTATAAGGATGCTCAAGGAACTTAGTCAGGACCTCAGCAGCATAAAAAAGACCCAGTGAGAAATGAAGGATGCACTGAATTGAAATAAAGAACAATTATAGTAGACGAACAGATGAATTTACAGTGTATGAAGCCCAGAATCAACAATTTACAGTAGAGTGGATAAAGCCCAAAGTGAAATCAATGATTTGGAACATAAGGAAATAAAAACAACCAGTAAGGATAATAAGAAGAAAAAACTATCCAAAAAAATGAGGATAGTATAAGCAGCCTCTGGGACAACTTTAAGAGGTCCAACATTCACACCATCGGGTGCCAGAAGGAGAAGAGAAAGAGCAAGAAGTTGGAAATCTATTTGAAAAAAAAATGAAAGAAAACTTCCCTAAGTTGGTGAATGAAATAGACATGCAAATCTAGGAAACACAGAGAGCCTGAAACAAAATCAATGCAAGAGGCCTACTCCAAGACACATCATTTTTGAAATGCCAAAGGTTAAAGAGAAAATCTTAAAAGCAGCGAGAGAAAAGCACTTAGTTACCTGCAGGGGAGTTCCCATAATTCTGTCAGCTGATATCTCAAAAGAAACTTTGCAGGCTAGAAGGGATTGGCAAGACATATCCAAAATCCTGAAAAACAGAGACCTATGGCCAAGATTGCTCTACCCAACAAAGATATCATTTAGAATCAAAGGGAAGATAAAGAGCTTCCCAGACAAGGAAAAACTAAAGGAGTTCATCATCACAAACCATTATTATATGAAACATTAAAGGGACTTATTTAAGAAAAAGAAGATCGAAACTATGAACAATAAAATGGTGAAAATATGTATCTACTAACAATTGAATATAAAAAAACTAAGCAAACAAGGAGAACAGAGACAGAATCATGGATATGGAGAACTTTTTGTTTTTAGAAGAAAATTATTTATTATTTTTAAAAACTATTTTATTGTTGTTTAAATATGGAGAACTTTTTGATGGTTGCCAGATGGGAGGGGGGTGTGAGAGAATGGGTGAGGAGGTGAGGGGATTAAGAAGTACAAATAGGTAGTTGTAGAACAGCTATGGGGATAAAATGTACATTATAGGTAATGGAGTAGTCAAAGAACTTACATGCATGATCCATGGACATGAACAACAGTAGAGGGATGGCCTGAGGAAGTGGGGATGCTGGGTGGAGCCTGCCAAAGAGGGAAAAATTAAGACAACTGTAATAGCATAATCAATAAAATATAATTTATTAAAAAAAGAAATACAATGGGAAATAGATGAATCCACTATTATAGCTGAGTATTTCAACAGCCCTCTACCAGTAATGGACAGATTCATGAAGTAGAAAATCAGTAAGAACATAGTTGAAATCAACAACACCACCAAATGGATATAATGAAGTGGATATAATGAATTCCTATAGACTACTTTATATGACAACAGAAGAATATATGTTCTTCTCAAGCTTACATGGAACATTCACCAGGATAGACATATTATGTCCATAAAACATACCTAAACATTTTTAAAAGAATAAAAATTATTCAATATCTGCTCTCAGACCAAAATGGAATTAATGTAGGGACCTAAATTAGAAAGGTATCTGAAAAATCCCAGACTGCTAGGAGATCAACAACACAATTCTAAATAATGCATGAGTGAAGGAAGAAATCTCAAGTGAAAATTTAAAATATTTGAACTAAATGAAAATGATAAAAATAACTTACCAAAACTTATGGAATATAGCATGATGAGACATTTATACCATGAAATTCATATATTAGAAAAGGAAGATCTAAAACCAATTATCTAAGAAAACTAGAAAAAGAGCAAATTAAATCCAAAGTAAGCAGAAGAAAAGAAAAATTAGAGAAGAAATCAATAATTTTGAAAACAGGATATTAATAGATTCTACTGAGTAGAGAACATCAATAAAATAAAAAGCTTGTTCATTGAAAAGATAAATAAAATGAATAAAGTTCTATCTAAGCTAACTAAGAAAAAGAGAAAACACAAACTGGTATCAACTGGAAGAGGGGACATCACTATAAACCCCATGGATATTAAAAGAATAAGTGACTAGTATGAAAAACTGTATGTCCATAAATTGGAAAACCTAGAAAAATGGACTAATTCCTTGAAAAAACAAAGACAATTTACCAAAATGTACATAAGAAGAAAATAAAATACTCTGAATAGGCTTATATCTATGAAAGAAATTGAATTAATAATTAATAATGTTTTTATTTTATTGAATTTACTGGGATGACTTCACTTAATAAAATTATGCAGTTTCAGGTATACAATTCTATAGTACATCATCTGTACTACAGACCATCCAAAGTCAAGTCTTCTTCCATGACCATTTATATGCCCTTTACCTTCCCCCACTCCCCTTTCCCTTTGGTAATCACCAAATTGTTGTTTCTGTCTATGAGGGGTTTTTTTGTTTTTTGTTTTTTGGGTTTTTTAAAAATATATTTTATTGATTATGCCATTACAGTTGTCCCATTTCTCCCCCATCATTCCCCTCCACCCTACACAGCCTCTCCCACCCACATTCCCCCCTTTAGTTCATGTCCATGGGTCATAAGTTTTCTAGCTTCTACATTTCCCATACTATTCTTGCCCTCCCCCTGTCTATTTTCTACCCACCGTCTATGCTACTTATTCTCTGTACCTTTTCCCCCTCTCTCCTCCTCCCACGCCCCTGTTGCTAACCCTCCATGTGATCTCCATTTCTGTGGTTCTGTTCCTGTTCTAGCTGTTTGCTTAGTTTGCTTTTGTTTTAGGTGTGGTTGTTAATAGCTGTGAGTTTGCTGTCTTTTCACTGTCGTATTTTTATCTTCTTTTTCTTAGATAAGTCCCTTTAACATTTCATGTAATAAGGGCTTGGTGATGATGAACTCCTTGAACTTGACCTTATCTGAGAAGCACTTTATCTTCCCTTCCATTCTAAATGACAGCTTTGCTGGCTAGAGCAATTTTGGATGTAGGTCCCTGCCTTTCAAGACTTCAAATATTTCTTTCCAGCCCCTTCTTGCCTGGAAGGTCTCTTTTGAGAAATCAGCTGACAGTCTGATGGGAACTCCTTTGTAGGTGACTGTCCCCTTATCCCTTGCTGCTTCTAGAATTCTCTCCTTCATTTGAATCTTGGCTAATGGAATTACAGTGTGCCTTGGTGTGTTCCTCCTTGGGTCCAACTTCTTTGGGACTCTGAGCTTCCTGGACTTCCTGGAAGTCTATTTCCTTTGCCAGATTGGGGAAGTTCTCCTTGATTGTTTGTTCAAATAAGTTTTCCACTTGTTGCTCTTCCTCTTCCCCTTCTGGTGCCCCTATAATTCGGATGTTGGGACGTTTAACGATGTCCCAGAGGTTCCTAAGCCTCTCGTCATTTTTCTGAATTCTTGTTTCTTCCTTGTTTTCTGTTTGGTTGTTAGTTTCTTCCTTCTGGTCCACTCCATGGATTTGAGTCCCAGTTTTCCTCCCATCTCTATTGGTTCCCCATGCATCTTCCCTCACTTCACGTATTGTAGCCTGCATTTTTTCATCTAATTTGTGAGCAAAATCAACCAATTCTGTCAGCATCCTGATCACCAGGGCTTTGAACTGTGCATCTGATAGGTTAGCTATCTCTTCACGGCTTAGAGGAATTGGCTCTGGGGCTTTCATTTGTTCTCCAGTTTGAGCCATTTTTTATGTTTTTGTTTGTTTGTTTGTTTGTTTGTTTTGGTTTTGGTCTGGTCGTAGCTGTTATGTAGTGAGGGGTGGGGCCTTAGGTGTTCTCCAGTGCAGGGCAGCCCAGTCGCTGAGTTATGATGCTGTATGTAGGTGCGGGGTCTGAGAGGGAACAATGGCACCTGCTCCACTCTCTTCTGGATTTCAGTCCCTTCAGCCGCTTCCCCTTCACCTGGATTGTCTGCGAGCGGGAATGTGGGACCACCTGGTCAACCAGCCGCCTTGTGCGGCCTCACTGGGTCTGCACAGTTGCCACTCCGTGCCCGGGGGTCTGCCAGCTGCCGCCTGTGCACCTGGGAACTGCCAGCCGCTGCTGCCTGCATTCCTGTGTCCACACCTCCACTTTTTCCTGCCTCGACTCTGCCCCTCTTACCAGTTTGGATGAATGGTTGTCAGACTTCCGTACAGTTCAATTTTCTATCAGTTCTGGTTGTTTTCTTGTTTCTAAATATTTGTTGTCCTTAATTTTGGTTGTGAGAGGAGGCACCGTGTGTCCACCTACGCCTCCCTCTTGGCCGGAAGTCCAGTTAAGTTCTTTAGTTTTCATTCTGTAAGCAACATCCAAATCACAGGGGTGCCAGAAGGAGAAGAGGAAGAGCAAGAAAAGTATTCTTCTAGTTCCTTTAAGTGTAAATTTAGATTACTTGAGATTTTTCTTATTTCCTGAGGTAAGCCTGTAATGCTATGACTATCCATCTTAGGACTGCTTTTGTTGTGTCCCATAGATTTTGGGTTGTTGTGTTCTCATTTTCATTTGCTCCAGGGTATCTTTTTACTTTTTCCTTGATCTCATTGTTAACCCTTTCATTGTTTAGTAATGTGTTATTTAGCCTCCATGTGTTTGTGCGTTTTTCATTTTTTTTTCCTTATGGTCGATTTCTAGTTTCATAACATTATGGTTGGAGAAGATACTTGATATGATTTTAATCTCCTTAAATTTATTGAGACTTGTTTTGTGTCCTTACATGTGGTCTAGAAAATGTTCCATGTGCACCTGAAGAAAATGTGTATTCTGATGCTTTGGGGTAAAATGCTCTGGAGATATCAGTTAAATCCATCTGATCAAGCAAGTCATTTAAGGCAGCTGTTTCCTTGTTGATTTTCTTTCTGGCAGATCTATCCATTGATGTCAATGGGGTGTTAAAATTTTCTACTATGACTCTATTACTGCCTATCCCCCCTTCATGTCCATCACAATTTGCTTTACATATTTAGGTGCTCCTATGTTGAGTGCATAAATATTTACTAGGGTTATATCCTTTTGTTGGGTTGCTCCCTTTATCATGATGTAGTGTCCTCTTTGCCTGTTATTATAGACCCTTTTTTAAAAAAGACTATTTCATCTGATATAAATATTGCATCCAAGATTTAAAAATTTTTCATTTGCAAAAGAATCTTTTCCAATCCTTTACTTTTGTTCTGAGGTGGGTCTCTTGTAGACAGCATATATGTGAATCTTGTTTTCTTGTCCATTCAGTTACTCTATGTCTTTTGATCAGAGCATTTAAGGCATTTAAATTTTAAGTGATTATTGACAGGTATGTATTTATTGCTATTTTAATCTTTATAACTATTATATTCTCTTTTTTTCATCTTCAAGAAGACCCTTTCACATTTCTCATAATATTTATTTGGTATTAATGAATTCCTTTAGCATTTTCTTGTCTGTGAAGCTCTTTATTTTTTCCTTTAATTTTAGGTCATAGCCTTGCTGGGTAAAGTAGTCTTGGTTGTAGGTCCTTGCTTTTCATCACTTTGAATATTTCATGCCAGTTCCTTCGGGCCTGCAAAATTTCTGAGAAATCAGCTGACAGTTTGATGGGAGCTTCCTTTTATGTAACTAACTGTCTTTCTCTTGTTGCTTTTAAGAGTCTCTCTTTGTCTTTAACTTCGCCATTTTAATTATGAATGTGTCTGGGTGGGGTCTGTTTGTGTTCATTGCATTTGGGACTCTCTGTGCTTCCTGAACTTGTGTGTCTGTTTCCTTCACAAGGTTAGGAAAGTTTCCAGTCATTATTTCTTCAAATAGGTTCTCAATTTCTCTCTCCCTCTCTCTCTCCTTCTTCTTTTTCAGGTAGCCTTGTGACGCAGATGTTGTTACATGTCATGTTGTTCCAATGATCCCTTTAGACTATCTTCATGTGTTTAAGTACACTTTTCTTTTTTCTGCTACTTTGTCTTTCATATCAAATCACTGACTCCATCCTTTGCTTTGTCTAACCTACTCTTTATTTCTTCTAGTGTATTCTTCATTTCAGATCCTGTGTTCTCCATTTCTGATTGGTTATTTTTTATGATTTATATGCTTTTTTTAATGGTTGCTATTTCTTTGTTGAAGTTCTCACTAAGTTTTTGAGCATCCTTATAAACATTTTTTGGGGGGCTTTCTAACTGATAGTGTGCTTTCATCCCTTTACTTTAGCTCTTTTTCTGGAGGAAAATTAGGTTCTCAGTGAGTCACCAGGAAGGGGAAAATGGAGTTCACCAGATAGATACGGGTTCAGACTCGATACCTGTGCTGGGTCTGAAACTACTCAGCAAAAGCCCCAGGGTATAAAAACTCTAGCTGCCTCCTGCTGAGTGCCTGCTGATCTTTGTGGTAAGTCACAGTCTCTGGGAGTCATCAGTGTGTGGCCAGTAGAGTTTTTCAGGCCCAAGCAGACCAAGCTTTGGACATATGAAGGGCTGTGCACTGCTTAGGCATTAGAGGAAAACATATCCCCCATCCTAGAGCCACACAACTCATTCTGTCCTGGGTTCTGCTCAGACCTCCTGGAGAACCTGAGCTCAGCAGACCTGGGCTGTAAGGAGTTTGGAGGGTGGGCTTATGGATTTTCTGTGAGGGGGAGACACCAGTCAGGCTCCCAGAGAGGTAGAGGGAATGACCCCCCGACACACACACCCAGAGTCACACAACTCAGTCACTGATACCCTCTGTGTCTGCTCAGTTCTCTACATCTTGGGCTTAGGCAGCTGACTCTTCTACAGGGTATGTGCTCTGCCGGGTGTGGCAACAGGGAGTCTGGAGTGTGGGGCTATTGCATTTCCCCAGGCTGATGCTGTAAGGAGGGGAATGCTCCACCCAAGAAAAATAGTGTCTGCAGTTGGGAACAGAACTCAGCACAGGGATCCTGGCAGCTGTTTCTTCAGCTCTTTCCCTGGAGTCGGAAACCCCAGTCTTCCTCACACAACTCTAGTCCACCTCACCTTCCCTCTGCTGGAGCCCAGGCTAAGTGGCTGCAAACAACATTTTGTATGCTGCCCCTTAAAGAGGGCGCCTGGTTCTCTGGAAGACTACTGTCTCTTCCTGGCAGACAGAATCCTTGCTGATTGTCACTGCCAGATGTTATGTGTGCACTTCTTCCTGGCTCTGGTGCTCTGCACTGGGGAGCCTGGCATGTGGTCGAAACTCCACACTGCTCAGGAGAACCCTTTGCAATGGAGGTGTCCCTCCAAACTCTCAGTCAGTACGTGTGGGAGCAGGGCCCGCCCTTTTCATGTCTCTGCTGTTCCCACCAGTCTTCCTGTGGTGTCTTCTGTGAATTCTTGGTTGTAAGTCTTCTGTTAAATTAGTCTTCAGTTGGTTATTCAGAGAGAGGGGAAGGGAAAGAGAAAGAGGGACAAGAGAAAGAGAAGTAAAAAAAGGAAGTAAAACATGCTTATAGAGGTAAACAATAGAATTATATACAATATTCAATTTAAACCCATGGACACTAGAAAAAGTGGTAGTCAAAGACAAGAAACAAAGAACAAAGGCAATGAATGGAGAACCACAACAAATAGGGTAGATTAATCCAATTTTATAAATAATAATTTAAAACACCAATGATCCCAATATACCTACTACAACACAGAAACTGTTATGGTGGATAAGTACAAACAAAACCCAGCTCCACAATGTCTGTAAAAAAATGAAAAGTAGTTAGACAGAGGCAGACAAAAAGTAAAAGTTATATAGAAAAACATACTATGCTAACAATAAAACTATAAAGGTGTAATACCTATTTTAATTTCAAACAAAGTAGACCAGAGTAGGGAAAATTATGAGGGAGGAAGAGGGAAAATATGCAATAAAGAAAGGTCAATTCTCCAAGAAGACATAATAATCCTTAATCTCTGTACACCTAACAACAGAGAATCAAAATAAACATGAGGCAAAGGGGGATAGAAATGCAAGGAGAAATAGATGAATTTACTAATATAGCTGAAAACTTCAACAGCCCTGTGTCAATAATGGACAGGTCTATCATGCAGAAAATCAGTAAGGGTAGCATCGTTAATTATCAAGAAAATACAAATCAAAACCACAAGGAAGATACCATTTTATACTCATTAGGATAGCTATTATCAAAAAACCAGAGTAACAATTATTGGCAAGCATGCAGAGAAATTAGAACCCTTATATACTACTGCTGGTGGAAATGTAAAATGGCACAGCAGTCCCTAAAATAATAATAATAATAATAAAAATAGAATTATCACATGATGCAGCAATTCCACTTCTGGGTATGTACCCAGAAGAATTAAAAGTAGGAGTCTGAACAAACATCAGTACATTCATGTCCATAGAAGCACTAGTCACATAAGCGAAAAAGTTGGAAGTATCTCAAATGTCCATGAACAAATGAATGGATAATCAAAATTTAACACATACAATGAGGTGTTATTTAGGCTTAAAAAGGGAAGAATTTTGATATATACTGCAACATCAAGAACCTTGAAGACGTGATGCTAACTTAAATAAACTAGTCACACAAGGACAAATACTACAGGATTCTGCTTACATGAGGTACCTAGAACAATCAAATTTATAATGACAGAAAGCGGAACATTGGTTATCAAGGGTGTAGAAAGGGAAGAATGAGCACTTAATGCTCAGTATGGGAAAATAAAATGAGTTCTAAAGTTTGATGATGGCGCTGGTTGTACAACAACGTTAATGTACTTAATGTCACTAAATGTACATTGAAAATGATTAAAGTGTTAAATTTTATTTACATATATTTTGCTACAATTTTTTTAAGATGAGCTTATGCTGGAGGAGGGTGGACTTCTAATTCAATATGACTGCTGTCCTCATAAGAAGCCACTCTATGAAGACACAGAATATAGGGAGTGAAAAAGAGGCGACGTTGGGAGTGATGCTGTCACAAGCCTAGGAACACCTGGGGCCGCCAGAAGCTGGAAGAGGCAGGGAAGTATCCTCCCCTATAATCTTCAGAGGGACCATGGCCCTACCAACACCTTGATTGCAGACTTCAAGCCTCCAGAACTGTGAGAGAAGAAATTTTGGTTATTTTAAGCCAAAAATGTATTTCCACAAGAATCAATAGATACTGTATATAAATATATAAACATTTTTATTTTGCCTGCATTGTTACAGACTGAATGATTGTGTCCCCTACCTGCAAATTCACATGTTGATGTCCTGACCCTCAATGTGGTTGTTATTAGGAGGTGAGGCCTTTTCAGGTACTTAGGTTTAGATAAGATCATGAGGGCAGAAGACCCAATAATGTAATTAGTGTTTTTATAAACAGAAGGGAGACTCCAGAGCCTTCTCTCTTCATTCACAGGCACAGAGGAGAAGTCACATGAGCACAGAGTGAGAAGGCAGCTGTCTACAAGCCAGGAAAAGAACCCTTACCAAAGCGCAAACCTGGCAGCACCTGATCTTCGACATTCCAGCCTCCAGAAGGGTAAGAGATAAAGTTCTGTTGTTTCAGCCCCCATGTCTGTGGTATTTTGTTAGAGCAGCCAGAGGAGCCCAAGACAGGCAGTGTGCATTTTAGAAGCCACATCGTGAATCAAGCCAGCTGCGGACCCTGCGCTGTGTGCAGTTACAGTCTCTTGGAGACAACTGAAAATAAAAAATAAAACACACAAAAAATAAATAGTGCAGCTACTTACATATATGATGTGTCTAAAAGGTAAAACTGAAATAAAGTATGAGGAAAAGTCACAGGATTGTGAGGAGTCATACCTGGACCTGTTCCACACAGGACTGATGTACATACTATTAGTGATTTAGACTGAGACACAAGTACCAGCTTTCAAAATACAGAAAAACATTCCCAACACATGTGGTGATAACTAGAACCACTTTTTATGTTATACCTGGATGTCTTTCATGCAGATAGTTTGGAAGGCAATGTCTTGATATTGGTAAAAAATAATAATAATAATAATCTGCATTAACTATGGCACAGTGGGCCATACTAGAATGAAATATGTGTGGTGAATTTTGTTGGTAGCTCTTGGCAACTGGGTAATGTTGGGCAAATTACTTCATTTCTCTGAGCCTGTTTCCTTCTCTGCAAATCCCTTTCTAGATAAGGATATACAAGAGTATAATAATACCTACTTCAAATGGTAACATAACATATATGAGAACCCAGCTTAACAGCAAGCACAATGGCTGCACAGCGAAGTCCTCTCTCTCACACACACTCTGTGTCTCACCCTCATTCTCTCATTTCTCATGCCTTTAGGGTTAATTTTCTCATTCTTGAGGGATTAATGTGGTCCAAATTGAGAGAACTTATAGGCAATTTCTGGTTTGAGGCAGAAAAGGCCATTTGGGTGCACATGTCGGATAGGTGCCTGTTGCGAGGTGATTGTTTTGGGTAATGTGGAAAAGGGTGCTTCAGCCCTGATTGGTGTGGTACAGTGGGTTGAGCATCTTCCCACAAACTGTAAGGTCGCCAGTTCGATTCCAGTCAGGGCACATGCCTGGGTTGCGGGGCCAGGTCACTGGTTGTGGGGCAGGTAAGAGGTATCAATGTTTCTTTCCCTCTTTTTCCCCCTCCCTTCTCATCTCTCTAAAAATAAATAAGTAGAATTTTTTTTAAAAGGGTGGGTCAAGCTTTTTCACAGGTTTTTGTTGTTTTTTGTCTGTATCCTGTATAGATGAAGTTACTTTATGATCTTGACTCTGTAATCCAAGTAAGACTGAGTCATAGTGGAGTCATAGTCATTTCTTTGGCAGGAAATGATTTCAGAAAACTCCCAGTTCATTTCCCCAAGCACTGAATTACAGAAATATATGTTTTCTTCTGTAACAGCACCATTTAAGTCCACATAAAACTGAGTGGAAGGTAAAGAGATTTTCCATGTACCCCCTGCCCCCAAGCATGCGCAGCCTGCACCACCTTCAACATCCCCCACCAGAGTGGTACATTCATTACAGCTGATGGCCCTAAATTGACATATCATTATCTATCAAAGTTCACAATTTGCATTAGGGTTAATTCTTGGTATTGTACATTCTACAGGTTTTGGTAAATACATAGCGACATACAGACAGCATCATATAGAATATTTTCATTGCTCTAAAGTTCCTCTGTGTTCTACGTATTTATTCCTTCCTCCACTCAACCCATGACAATCACTGATTTTTTTTTTACATCTCCATAGTGCTGTCTTTTACAAAATGTCATATAGTTGGAGTCATACAGTGTATAGTATTTTTAGACTGGCTTCTTTCACTTAGTAATATGCATTTAAGACTCTTCCATGTTTTTTCACAGCCTGATAAATTATTTCTTTATATCACTAAATAATATTCTATTCTCTGGATGTACCACAGTTTGTTTGTCCTTTCACCTACTGAGGAACATCTTGGTGGCTTCCAAGTTTTGGCAATTCTGAATAAACCTGCTGTAAATATCCATGTGCAGATTTTTTTTTCTGTGAACATACATTTCCAAATTATTGGATAAATGCCAAGAAACATAATTGAAGCCCTGGCTGGATAGCTCAGTTGGTTATGGTGCATCACCATATACCAAGGTTGCAGGTTCAATTCCCAGTCAGGGCACATAACAAGAATCAACCAATAAATGCATAAATAAATGGAATAACAAAATGATCTCTCTCTCTCTCTCTCTCTCCCCCCGCTCCACTCATTTATAATAATGACTATCAGCAAACCAGGAATAGATGGAAAATACCTCAACATAATAAAGGCCATATACGAGAAACCCATAGCTACCATCATAATCAACAGGAAAAAAACTAAAAATGTTTCTTTTAAGATCAAGAACCAGATAGGGATGTCTGTTTTCAACACTGTTAGTTTACATTAGTACTGGAAGTCCTAGCCAGAGCAATCAGAAAATAATAAATAAAAGGAATCCAAATTAAAAAGAAGTAAAACTGTCATTATTTGCAGGTGACTTGATACTCTGTATAGAGAATGCTAAACATTCCACCAAAAAAACTACTGGAGCTGATAAATGAATTCAGTAAAATAGCAGGATTCAAAATAAATATTCATGATCAGTTGCATGTTTATACAGCAATAATGAACTATCAGAAAGAAAATTAAGAAAATAATACCATTTACAATGGCCTCAAAAAATAAAATACCTAGAAATAAATTTAACCAAGGATGTAAAAGACCTGTACTTGAAAAATTATAAGACACTGAAGAAAGAATTGAAGAACATACAAATAAAGGGAAGCATAACCATGCTCATGGATAGGAAGAATTAGCACTTAAAAACCCACACTTCCCAAAGCAATTTATATATTTAATGTAATTTCTCTCAAAATACCAATGGTATATTCCACAGAACAAGAGCAAGTAATGCAAAAATTCACATGGAACCACAAATACCCTGAATAGCCACAGCCATACTGAGAAATAAGAACAAAGTTGGAGGAATCACATTACCTGATATCAAGCTATAATACAAGACCATAGTAATTAGCATGGTACTGGCATTAAAACAGACATATAGATCAATGGAACAAAATAGAGAGCCCAGAAATAAACCCACACTTTTATGGTCAATTACTATTTCACAAAATAGGCAAAAACATACAATAGGGTAAAGATAGCCTATTCAATAAATGGTGTTGGGAAAATTGGACAGATATGTGCAAAAAATGAAATTAGACCACCATCTTACAGCATATACAAGAATAAGCTCGAAATAGATTAAAGTCTTAAATGTGAGGCTCGGGACTTCCGGCCAAGATGGAGGCATAGGTGGACATACTGTGCCTCCTCTCACAACCAAAATTAAGGACAACAAATATTTAGAAACAAGAAAACAACCAGAACTGATAGAAAATTGAACTGTACAGAAGTCCAACAACCATTCATCCAGACCGTTAAGAAGGGCAGAAAGTGGAGGTACGGACCCGGGAACACAGACAGCAGCGGCTGGCAGTTCCCAGGTGCACAGGTGGCGGCTGGCAGACCCCAGGTACAGGGTGGCAACTGTGCAGACCCAGTGAGGCCGCACAAGGCGGCTGGTTGACCAGGTGGTCCCACATTCATGCACACAGACAGTCCAGGCAAAGGGGAAGTGGTGGAAGGGACTGGAATTCAGGAGAGAGTGGAGCAGGTGCCATTGTTCCCTCTCAGACCCCGCCCCCACATACAGCGTCACAACTCAGCGACTGGGCTGCCCCACACTGGGGAACACCTAAGGCCCCACCCCTCACTATGTAACAGCCACGACCAGACCAAAACCAAAACAAAACAAAAGAAACCACCAAAAATAGCTCAAACCAGAGAACAAATCAAAGCTCCGGAGCCAATTCTTCTAAGCCGTGAAGAGATAGCCAACCTATCAGATGCACAGTTCACAGCACTGGTTATCAGATGCTCACAGAATTGGTTGATTTTGCTCACAAATTAGATGAAAAAATGCAGGCTACAATACGTGAAATGAAGGAAGACGTATGGGGAACCAATAGAGATGGGAGGAAAACTGGGACTCATATCCATGGAGTGGACTAGAAGGAAGAAACTAACAACCAAACAGAAAACAAGGAAGAAACAAGAATTCAGAAAAATGAGGAGAGGCTTACGAACCTCTGGGACATCTTTAAATGTCCCATCATCTGAATTACAAGGGTACCAGAAGGGGAAGAAGAAGAGCAACAAGTGGAAAACTTATTTGAACAAACAATCAAGGAGAACTTCTCCAATCTGGCAAAGGAAATAGACTTCCAGGATGTCCAGGAAGCTCAGGGAGTCCCAAAGAAGTTGGACCCAAGGAGGAACACACCAAGGCACATCGTAATTCCATTAGCCAAGATTCAAATGAAGGAGAGAATTCTAGAAGCAGCAAGGGATAAGGGGACAGTCACCTACCAAGGAGTTTCCATCAGACTGTCAGCTGATTTCTCAAAAGAGACCTTCCAGGCAAGAAGGGGCTGGAAAGAAATATTTGAAGTCTTGAAAGGCAGGGACCTACATCCAAAATTGCTCTAGCCAGCAAAGCTGTCATTTAGAATGGAAGGGAAGATAAAGTGCTTCTCAGATAAGGTCAAGTTCAAGGAGTTCATCATCACTAAGCCCTTATTACATGAAATGTTAAAGGGACTTATCTAAGAAAAAGAAGATAAAAAATATGACAGTGAAAAGACAGCAAACTCACAGCTATTAACAACCACACCTAAAACAAAAGCAAACTAAGCAAACAGCTAGAACAGGAACACAACCACAGAAATGGAGATCATATGGAAGGTTAGCAACAGGGGCGTGGGAGGAGAAGAGGGGGGGGAAGGTACAGAGAATAAGTAGCATAGACAGTGGGTAGAAAATAGACAGGGGAAGGGCAAGAATAGTGTGGGCAATGTAGAAGCTAAAGAACTTATGACACATGGACTTGAACTAAAGGGGGGAATGTGGGTGGGAGGGGGTGTGCAGGGTGGAGGGGAATGATGGGGGAGAAACGGGACAACTGTAATAGCATAATCAATAAAATATATTTAAAAAATGTGAGACTCTATACCATAAAAATCATAGAAGGAAACATAGGCAGTAAAATTTGGACTTTTCTTTTACTAATAGTTTTTTTCTGATATATCTCCTCAGGCAAGGGAAACAAAAGAAAAAATTAACGAATGATGCTACATCAAACTAAAAGGTTTTTGTACAGCAAAGGAAGCCATCAACAAAATGAAAAAGCAACCCACTGAATGGGTGAAAAAATTGCCAATTATACATCTGATAAGGGGTTAACATTTAAAATTTAGAAAATTCATAATGCACCAAAATAATTTATAAAAACTCAACATGTAAAAAAAACCCCAAACAATCCAATTTAAAATTAGGCAAAGGACCTAAATAAACAGACACTTCTCCAAATAGAACATACAGATGGTTAATAGGCACATAAAAAGATGGTCAACATCACTAATCATCTGAGAAATATAAATGCAAATTAAAACAATAATGAGATATCACCTCATACCTGTCAGAACAGCTGTCATCAGTAAAACAATAAGTGTTGGCAAGAATGTGGAGAAAAGGGAACCCTCATGCACTGTTGGTAGGAATGTAGATTGGTGCAGCCACTGTGGAAATCACCATGGAGTTCCTCAAAAAAATTAAAAATGGAACTGCCTAATATAATCCAGCGATTTCACTTCTAGGTAGATATCCAAAGAAGCTCAAAACACTAATTCAAAAGAATATATGCAGTCTTATGTTCATTGCAGCATTATTTATAATAGCCAAGCTATGGAAGCAACCCAAGTGCTCATCCATAGGCAAATGGATAAAAAAGCTGTGGTACAGCCCTGGCTGGGTGGCTCAGTTTGCTGAAGCATCATCCCACACATTAAAATGCTGTGGTTTGATCCCTGGTCATGGCTCACGCTTATGTTGCACATTTGACCCCCAGTCAGGGCACCTACAGGAACCAACCAATGATTTTCTCTCACATCGATGTTTCTCTCTTTCTCTCTCTCTCTAAAAGCAATAAACATATCTTTGATGAATTTAAAAAAACTTTTCAAAAGCTGTGGTACATATACACGATGGGATATTACTCGGCCGTAAAAAAGATCAAAATCTTACCAGTTGCAACAGCATGGATGTGTTACTGAACAGGGGACCTAGCCGTGAGTGGGTCTGGCTATCAGTAGTGGAGCTAGTCAGTAATGCGTGGTTTCTTTACTTTTTGTAGGAAAGATTTTCTAATTTGAGTCCAGGTGATTTTGAGGGTATGTTTATTGAAGCTAAGGACAGGGAAAGAAAGGAAGGGCTTAAAGGAGAAGAAGCTGCAGGAGAGAGCCCAGGCAGGGCTGATTTGGCCCTCTAGAAACTTTGTAGGAAAGAAGCTAGTCTCTGTGGGGTGCTCCGGCTCACTGAGAAATAAAAGTAACTGTGCCAGAAGTGAGTCAGAATGGGGTTAGAGGAAAGGGGCTTTTGGAGACAGGTTCAGGGGTAAGCCCAGGATGAGCTACTGCTGCCTGCTGGTCCACCAGTTGCGAGTCTCATGCGGTCTTTTATTTTTACTTATTTATAAAGATTTTATTTATTTATTTTACAGAGGGTAAGGTAGGGAGAAAGAGAACAGGAGAAACATCAATGTGTGACAGAAACATCAATCGATTGTGTCCTGTGTCAGGACAACCCAGGCATGTGTCCTGACTGGGAAGTGGGTGACCTTTCACTTTACGGAACAAAGCCCAGCCCACTGAGCCATGCTGACCAGTGACCATGGAGTCTTCTAGAGTTTAGGAGATACATGCCTATGGGGGAAGCCGGGGGCAAGGGAAAGGCATGCACTGGGTCCTTTGTCTTGAGGGTTTTCTCTCTCTCTTGCAGGCAGGAATCTTAGGGGAGGTTTCATGGGAGGGTTTCAGCAGAATATTCATCAGTTCTCCATGTGTATCCTTTCAGGGTCATGGTAGGTCAGTACCAGGGCAGGGGGTGGTTAGTCATTGCATCTGGTCCTGGCATCACCTACCTGGTTTTGCTGCTTTTCTGAACCTGGAGCTGAAATACAACTGAGGCCTAAATGTTGTCTCTAGGGAAGTGACCTTCCGTATCTGGCTGTAATTTGCTCAGCTCTCCGTTTCAGTTTCTCCACTCTTCTTGCCAAGGAATTTTCCTAGTTTCTTACTATCCTGCCTCAGATGGATCTAAAGGGTATTATGCTAAGTGAAATAAGTCAGAGAAAGAGAAATACCATGTAATTTCACTCATATGTGGAATCTAAAGAACAAAATAAATGAGTAAACAAAACAGAAACAGACTCATAGATATAGAGAGGAAGTTGATGTTTGCCAGAGGGGAGAGGATATGCAGGACTGGGTGGAAAAGTGAAGGAACTGGGAAGTACACAGATTGGTAGTTACAAAATAGTCATGGGGATGTAAAGTACAGCATAGAGAATATAGTTAACAATATTGTAATAACTGTATATGGTGGTAGGTGGGTTCTAGAAATATCAGGGAAAACATTTGGTAAAGTATGACTGTCTAACCACTATGGATACACCTAACACAAAATAATATTGAATGTAAAGTGTAATTGAAAAAAATTTTAATTAAAGAAAAACTTTAAAAAAGAAGCTAGAAAGGGAAGAGCAAATAGACCCCAAATAAGAAAAGGAAAGATAACAATAAGGAAGATATCTAGTGGCTTGGATGGCAGCAGCAGCTGGAAGCAAGATGCCCTTCGAGGAGGAGGGGTTCCAGAGGGGCAGCTGCCCCGCAGCCACATGCCCTGACAAGTACGCTCAGGGCACCTCTCTCCAGGCTGTCTTTGGTGGGAAGAAGGCCTTGGCTAAGGTGGCTCCCAGTGTGGTGCTCGTGGAACAGGAAGCCATTGTCCTTCTGGCATGTGCTGTGGAACTGTTTGTGGAGACTATAGCAAAAGATGCCCCCGCTGCGTTCAACTAGGAAAGAGGAAAACCCTCCAGAGGAGAGATGTGAGTAATGCAATAAGAATAAATTTGCTTTTCTGGAAGATACTTTTGGTTTCATTGCTGCTTTGGGCACTTTGTGAGCCTTCACCTGCATCCTTCAGCTAGAATCTGCAGACCTCAGCTTTGAAAAAAAAAAGTCCTTGAAAGCCACACTCATGTACTGTTCCTGCTCTAACTTCACCTAAGCCCGAATAAACAGAGACCTTACCAGTTAGTTTCTCTCTACAAGGTCTTCCACTGCCGTGTCTTCCTGGATGCAGCTGCTGCTGCTTGAAGCAGACACACACACACAAAATATGATTTGTGTAGTTTGCTTAATGAATGATAGGTACAAGAATAAAGGTCTTTGATCAACTTCAGAAAAAGAAGAAGGAGGGGAAGGAGGGAAAAAGAAGAATGGGAATTATAGATCAATAGCTCTCTTGAATGCAGACACGAAAGATCCTCATCTATGAAATAGAAAACAAAATAAACCTAAGCATAGCTATTTGAAAAGATTAATAAAATTTATAAATTCCCTAGAAAAATCTATCAAGAAAAAGAGAGAAAACACAAATGATCAAAATCAGAATAAAAGAGAGGATATCAATGACCTTTAAAGATAATAAAGGAATAGTGTGAGCAACTTTATGCCAATATATTTGACAGCTTAGATAAAAGAAACAAATTCCTTGCCAAAACAACACATAAAGAAATAGAAAATTTCTATAGCACCATGCCTGTTAAAGGATTTAAATTTATTATCAACCATCTCTCCCATCATACACCCAAATAACAACAAATAATGTCCAGGTCCAGGTGGTATTATTGGTAAATGCTATCAAACATTTCAAGAAGAAATAATACCAATATTATACAATTCTCAAGAAAATTAAGCTTATTTTATAAGGCCATCAGACCTTGATCCCTAAGCCTTACAGACATTACAGAAAGAAAAAATTATAGATCAATAGCTCTCTTGAATGCAGACATGAAAGATCCTTAACAGAGTGTTAGCAAACCAAATACAGCAATATGTACAAAAATAATACACAATGCAAAGGGAAATTTAGCCTAGGAATTCGAGGATTACCATTTTGATGTTTATCAGGACCCTTTCAGGATCTTTGCTCCTTTGTCAGCCTTAGGGTTATCTATGTCTCTGCTTCAGCTCTGTGTGAGCCAGAACTGTCCTAAGGAAAGGAAAAGTCACGGCTTGACCCTGATGCATCCCAGGCCACTGCAGAGTGTTGCTCATTGTGTTCCACCTGTGCCTGCTGGGCTCCCTCGTGGTGCAAAGTGTCTAAAGTCCAAGGGGCGGGGAATGGGTGTCCGTGAGCTGTCAGGGCTGAGCTGTCTGGCCCACGCACAAGGATGTAGAAAGGCCAGTGGGGAGGGAAAGTGTAGGTGGCCCAGGAGGTACAAGAAGCCCACAGGAGAGGGGCTGCAGATCCACCCCAGCAACCAGAACCAGCTCACCAGTCCAGGACCCACTGCCCCTTCCCAGTTGCTCCATCAGAGCTGGGCTGCCCCAGGCAGGAGGACTGGAAGATGGGGAAGGGAAAAATCCACCTCTTTTTATGTGATGTTTTATATTTAATTTGGTCATGAGTTCATAAATACATGAGTATTTTGTACCTAATGGCTTTCCTTGAATTGTTTCCAACAAACTCTTAAAAGGTAGCACCTTCCACTGGAGAAAAGTGTGAAAAAATAACCACTAATGAGTCGTTCTGATGCCTACTCTGTGCCAGGTGCTATTTGAATGGAAGGTAAAACAAAAAACTTCACACTCAGGAAGCTTACTTTTTTAAAAATATATATATTTTATTAATTATGCTATTACAGTTGTCCCATTTCTTCTCCATCATTCCCCTCCACCCTGCGCACCCTCTCCCACCCACATTTTCCCCCTTTAGTTCATGTCCATGTGTCATAAGTTCTTTAGTTTCTACATTGCCCACACTATTCTTGCCCTTCCCCTGTCTATTTTCTACCCACCGTCTATGCTACTTATTCTCTGTACCTTTTCCCCCTTTCTCCTCCTCCCACTCCCCTGTTGCTAACCCTCCATGTGATCTCCATTTCTGTGGTTCTGTTCCTGTTCTAGCTGTTTGCTTAATTTGCTTTTGTTTTAGGTGTGGTTGTTAATAGCTGTGAGTTTGCTGTCTTTTCACTGTCATATTTTTTATCTTCTTTTTCTTAGATAAGTCCCTTTAACATTTCATATAATAAGGGCTTGGTGATGATGAACTCCTTGAATTTGACCTTATCTGAGAAGCACTTTATCTTCCCTTCCATTCTAAATGACAGCTTTGCTGGCTAGAGCAATTTTGGATGTAGGTCCCTGCCTTTCAAGACTTCAAATATTTCTTTCCAGCCCCTTCTTGCCTGGAAGGTCTCTTTTGAGAAATCAGCTGACAGTCTGATGGGAACTCCTTTGTAGGTGACTGTCCCCTTATCCCTTGCTGCTTCTAGAATTCTCTCCTTCATTTGAATCTTGGCTAATGGAATTACGATGTGCCTTGGTGTGTTCCTCCTTGGGTCCAACTTCTTTGGGACTCCCTGAGCTTCCTGGACATCCTGGAAGTCTATTTCCTTTGCCAGATTGGGGAAGTTCTCCTTGATTATTTGTTCAAATAAGTTTTCCACTTGTTGCTCTTCTTCTTCCCCTTCTGGGACCCCTATAATTCATATGTTGGGACGTTTAAAGATATCCCGGAGGTTCCTAAGCCTCTCCTCATTTTTTTGAGTTCTTGTTTCTTCCTTGTTTTCTGTTTGGTTGTTTGTTTCTTCCTTCTGGTCCACTCCATTGATTTGAGTCCCAGTTTTCCTCCCATCTCTATTGGTTCCCCATGCATCTTCCTTCATTTCACGTATTGTAGCCTGCATTTTTTCATCTAATTTGTGAGCAAAATCAACCAATTCTGTGAGCATCTGATAACCAGGGCTTTGAACTGTGCATCTGATAGGTTGGCTATCTCTTCACAGCTTAGAGGAATTGGCACTGCAGCTTTCATTTGTTCTCCGGTTTGAGCTATTTTTGGTGGAGTTTTTTTCTTTTGGTTTGGTTTTGGTCTGGTTCCGGCTGTTAGGTAGTGAGGAGTGGAGCCTTAGGTGTTCCTCAGTGTGGGGTAGCCTAGTCACTGAGTTGTGACGCTGTTTGTGGGGGCGGGGTCTGAGGGGGAACAATGGCACCTGCTCCGCTCTCTCCTGGATTCTAGTTCCTTCTGCTGCAGGAAGCTGACCTTTTGAATGCATAAACATGACAAACACTGATAAGGCTACTACTTTAGATAGGACACGCAAGTTCCCTGAGGAAGAGACAACTGAGCTGAAACCTTATTAGGAAGAGCCATTCACTCACATCTTCATCTGAAGACAGGAGGGCAGAGTGTCCTGCACAGAAGGAACAGCAAAGGCAGGAAACGCCTGTGTCTCTCAGGAAAGGCGGAGGCCTCAGGATAGGGCCTCAGAGGGAAGTGGGAGAGGTGTATGAGCACCAGGAAACAAAGCAATAAAAGAACAAACCCCTAATGTTTCAGCAACTATAGACCAATTCTCACAGGTTTTAGAATAGGTATTTATGTGAGAATTGCTTTGCAGAAGATCGATGCTTACACAAGAGCTAAGATTCGTTAATAGTCAGTCTGGGTCCAAAAAGACGATGCTGGGGCTCAGATTGACAAACTTATGTCTAGTTATGTTCAGGCCTCTGGGGATGCTCCAAAGAGCAGACAACACAGGTCTTACAAGCTTCCTATACCTTTGCTAAGGTGACGGGTAACTCCCAAGCTTTTATAGCAGACCACATGGTCTTTTGTCCAGCATATAAGAGGTGATGGTATAGTCACTGGGCTACTTTTTTTCCTGATGAACTAGCAGGCAAAGTTTCTAGCCATCGCACCTTTGCTAGGGCATCAGCCTCATCATTCCCGGGGGAAGCAAGGGGTACATGCCTGGTCACATGATATACAATGATTTGTTTCTGATGGCCTAATTCCCATAGGTCTTGCCACAAGGCCTGCTCCCATAATGGCCTATGCGTAATCATTCATTTATTTGCATGCCATGTAGAAATCCATAACATTAGTTCCCAGTAGACTACCCAACTATCTGTGCAAATAGTTAGGGGTGGTGCTTCATTTGCAACCACAAGCCTACAGTTCTGTCCACTGGCTATTTTGACTGCAGTGTCAAACTAGATTGTGTCTGTTTCTGGTTGAATGCCACAGCAGTCCATATGGTGGGCTGATCCCTGCTGAACTCACGTCCCCTGGGCACCCAGTACTGCTTAACTGCTGTTGCCTGTCATGGGGACGGCAACTGAATGGGAGGATGCTCAGCATGCCCCTGCAAGGAGTACAGGGAGATGCTCAGCATGCCCTCACAAAACAGCTTTTACCACTCACACTTGCAAACGAAACTTCCCCACACTGGTCTGCAGCGACAATCCTTGGAGCACATCAATGCCCAGGATATACTCAGAACGGGGGAATACAGTGTATTCACACCTGGGGTGGTGCAAATGCCTAATACTCAGGGAAAGCTGCAGAGCCTTCACCCTTACACTGAGCCCCCCCGAGCCATCAGTCGAGGCTGCAAGCCCTGGAAACTTTTCAGTGTTTCCATATAGGAGGATACAGTCTGCCACTGTGTCCACTAAAGCCAGGACCTGCTGGACATTTGTAGGGACCAGTGGATAGCCAATTCCACATACATTCTGCCCCCTGTAGACAGGTTCCTTGGCCCTCCCCCTATTCAAATTTCCAAAGGATATTTCCTCCCTTTTCTTGGGAGATTGGCACAGCCAGGTGGTCTTCCAGTGGACAGGACTGGCCTCTCAGATCACGTCCCTGGGGTTTCCCTTTGCCGCCTTCTTCTGGGGCTGCAGGAAATGTTAGTCAGCTAGCAACTGTTTCCACAGTTCTAATAAGTAAGTGTTTGGCTTCTCATCAGTTTTTTTTTTTTTTTTAATCTTCTCCAGGCCCCAAAAGATCCATCCACATCTGGATCCTAGTCACCTGCATGGGGTCACTCTTTGCCTGAGGAACAGAGGTGGCTCCAGACATCACCTGAACTCCTTTCTGCTGCTGACTCTCCGCCTTTCCCAGACTCGCCACCATTAATACGGCGCCCAGCATACCAGGCTGAAATAGCCACAACTGATGTAAAGGAAGAAGAGGGGATGTATTGTAACACCAGATCCATCATTCCTGCCATAAAGCATTTGTCATCGGGGCCTTGAGTATTGGGATTAAATATGGCCTGGCGCATGCCCAACTCCTGTAAGATCTGCACTAAGTCCGTGTAGGGCTGCCATTTGCTCACAGTGTCTGATATGTCTCCTGCACCTGCCCAGATGGTACAAAATGCAGCCATGACCCATTCCAACATCCCTGCCCCCTCCCATTTCCACGGTTGTCTTGCAGCCACTGATGTAGGGAGGGGTGAGTCATGATGGAAGCCAACTTTTTCATCTCATTATGAGTGGACATAATACTGTCTACCCCTAAATCCCAAAGGCTGAGGAGCCATGCTACCAACGGCTCCCCTGGCCACTGCCAAAATTGCCTTGCCAGATTGACTAGTTTGGCCTGTGTATATGGACAACATCGTGTGCTCAACTAACTGGGTGGGGCCAGCCGGATGCCCCCTAGGAACCATGGGCCCCTGGGATTTCATCTTCTGTATCACCACTGGGCAAGCCTGCAGGGAACCCAGTTCCCATCCCCTTCCTCTTTTAAATCATTCACTAGTATCAGGGAGGGGGATCACCAGGGATCCTCTGAGGACCCCTGCAATTCTGCTGTTCTGTTCAGAGGTCTTTCTCCAGGGCCTAAACCCAAACCTCCAAGGCTTTGCTCTCTTGAGCTCTAGTAACTTCATTGCATTGTGAAATGCAGTCTCCATCACAGCTCGCAAAGCCGTAAGAAATACCGAGCCCACGCCCATCCTCTTTGGCGCCCCCCCAGGCACTCAGCTTCTCCAGGGTCTCCCCTATAGCCTACAGTGCCTTCTCTACCATGCTGGGTGTGCCACAAACATTGGCCAGTCCTTGGGGTGAGCCCAAGCTGTGAGGAGCCTTGCTACCAACTACTACATACTGGTGGCAGGCTACCCTCCAATCCCCCTTCCAGAGGTCCTGATGGCTCCATATGGTACTGCAAGGTATCCTGCCAACTATACCATTTGTCCTGTAGCTGTTCAAGGCCAGGCAAGTTCACACAGGATTCGGGCAGACAGAAGAAAATTCACTGAGCTGTCAGGATACCTAACATGCCTTTATTCCGGGGCAGGGTGATACACGTGTGCCACAAGCTGCAAGTCGCACCATGGAAAGTCCAAACTCCCTTATATACTAAGTGTACACAAAGCTGGCAAGGTGCCAATACTGACCTTCAGTTATGCAACAGAGCCTCATTCTATGCATGTGGGCCCCTACTCAAGGTCCTATGACACTGCTAAGTTATGTTTCCCAGGACATCCTGGTGAGGGAGCCTGACTGATTCCATCATCCCTACACCAGCCAAGATGGAGGCCTATGTAGATGTGCTTCGCTTCCTCACACAACCAAAAGAAGGTTAACAACCAATTTAAAAACAGAAAACAACCAGAACCAGCAGAAAAATCAAACAGTATGGAAGTCTGACGACCAAGAAGTTAAAGAAGAAACATTCATCCAGAGTGATAGGAGAGGCAGAGATGGGCAGCCAAGGGAGAGAGGACACGTGGCAAGGTGGCAGCTGGCAGACCAGGTGGGGAAGGCAGTGGCTGGCAGGTGGGGCAGTCCCACATTCGAATGCAGATAAACGAAGGAACGACTGGGGAGCGAGACAGACTGTGCCATCCAGTGTTCCAGCACCTGGCAAATAAAGCCTCAAAACCTTTGGCTGTAAAAATAGTTTCTCATAAGCCTTTAGCTCAAAGTAATCTGCATGCCACTGAGGCACATGTTAGGGTGGCTTGTAAATCTGTTATTGGACTAAAGGGGTCCATTTGCCTGTGCACATCAAAGGCCAGTCAAATGTGAACAGGAGTTTGCAGCTAAGAAAACAAAGCTTTATTAGCTGAGGAAATGTTGCCAAACCTGGTGTCCCAGGTAAGCCAGTGGCTCCCTGG
Source organism: Glossophaga mutica (assembly GCA_039655065.1). Taxonomy (NCBI): domain Eukaryota; kingdom Metazoa; phylum Chordata; class Mammalia; order Chiroptera; family Phyllostomidae; genus Glossophaga; species Glossophaga mutica. The sequence continues at coordinate 62,694,123 of CM077311.1, forward strand.
TGGCTTCCATGGAATGGGTTGTATGGGGGAAAATCATTGATCATGGTGACTAAAGGAGTTGGGGTCATAAGTCAGGCAGTGGTTGATCACTGATTGTATCAGGTCCCGATGTCAGCTGTGGCATTGTTTTGCCTGGTTTCAGGAGATCAAGCAGCTTTCACCCACCTGGGGCTGATGAAGTCAAGACGTTATCTTTAGCTGGACAGAAACTCTTTCTGTGGTTAACAGATCTAAAGGTTTGTTCTTGAAGCTGTTTGATGCTGACCAGAATCTGATGTCTTAAGGGCTTAGTGATTACGAAAGGAAGCAGGCAAACAGAAAGAAGAAAGGGTTGTGTTAAGGAAGTGTAGTTTCTGCGGTCTAACAAATCCCCCACATCACTAAGAAGTAGGAAACATGATACAATACTTAAAATACACAGATACCTGCGTGGGCCCCTGTCCTGGGTGCCAGATGTGGGAGGCTCCGCCCATAGAACCCCTCGTTCGTCATGGATGAAAATAAAAACTACCAAGACATGATCTGCTTGGGGAGGAGAGGTGGCCAAACTCTCAGAGGAGAATGACCCAGAACCCCTTCCTCACTAGGCTTTTATTGGGTTCAAATACACAGGAATACAGGTTTAACATGTCAAAGAAATCTGAGGGCTTAATCTGAGTCAGTGTCTGTCAGGAAAGGGGGTTGCAAAACTTTGGGAGACATACTCATTTCCTCCTGGGACCCTTATCATTTAAATGAGAGCACTCTTAGCAAAGCAGGTTTCACAGGACTTTACGAATTCTTTCTTATGCCTGATCACCCATCAAACTGTCCTGGCCGGCACAGGGCTGCACCGCTCACCCTCACAGTTTCAGGCTTTAAGCCTATTAGGAAGCAGAAGACATCTCCCAGACGGAAATGAGGACTCGGGCTATGTCAGAATAGCCGGGGCAGGGGTGGGGCGGGGGGTGGCGAGGGTCCATCACATCCTCTTTGCTGCAGCCCCCCAAGTCCTTCCATGAGGCCTCCCAAGTGGTCGTGTCTGGCTTAGGTTGCCCCTCCCATGAGGAGTCTTACCCGTCATTGACTGCCAACCAAGCATTGGGGCCAGAGATGGATGAGGCAGAAGCAGTGCTCCTGCCAGGGAGATAAGCTTTGTCTCCTTAGTAGGTCACGTCCTTGTTTGACAGAACAGATCCAGATGAAGTGGGTCCCTAGGCTCTTACTCAGCCCACCATGGGGTGAGGGTTACAACTCCTGAAACCAGGCTGAACGGTCCGCAACAGATACCACAAAAAGATAAAAAATAGCAACAGAATTACTAATATATATAGATAAGTCACAAGATTTTGTACTTGCCCTGATGGTTTTTTTTTTTTAAATTTCTTTTTTATCAGTATTTTTTAATTGTTGATATTGTACAGTTTTCTGTCTTTTACCCCGCCCCAGCCCACCACCCCAGCCCTCCCCACCTTCCTCCCATTTCCACCCCCCATAGTTTTTGTCCATGAGTCCTTTATACTTGTTGCTCTAAACCGTTCCCCTTTTCCCCCGAAATTCCCTCCCCTCCCACTTTGGACACTGTCAGACTGTTCTCAAATTCAGTGTCTTTGTTTATATTATGCTTGTTTGTTTGTTTTGTTGATTAGCTTCCTGTTAAAGGTGAGATCATATGGTATTTGTCTTTCACTGCCTGGCTTATTTCGCTTAGCATGATACTCTCCAATTCCTTCCATGCTGTCTCAAAGGGTAGGAGCTCCTTCTTTCTTTCTGCTGCATAGATGCCCTGATGGTTTTTAAAGAAGTTGGGAAGAGTTTGGACATGAGACAGCTTAGCTGCTCCTGTTTTTAAAGGTGCCCCTATTCCAATTTTTTCCCTTCAGTTTCCCTAGCATCAGCAGTCCTGGGCTGTGTTTACATTTCTGATTTACCCCGTAAGGGGGCCTGGGGAGAGGAGATGCTGCCTTTAAAAAAATTTTTTTTATCAGACTTCGAAAAACCAGCTTCCAATGTTTCCAAATTTCTAATCATTTTTTAAATCCTTTAAAAATCTGTTCAAATATACCAATCTTTATAATTTTATTCTCAGTAATCTTTTAAAAATTTCCACCTTGTTGTGAAATCTTTAATTTTTCCTTCTTTTTTCTCAATTCTCTTGTTAATTAACTTAATGTTTGTATTAGCATTTGTAGGACCTAAAATAGGAAATTTAAAGGGCTTAAGATTAGTTATATTTATTCGTATCCAATTGTTTTTTCCTTCTTCTTAAGGGTAGGGCAATTGTACTTCCAATGTCTGATTTTTTACAGTACCTGCAAATATCTGGAGGTAAATAGGAAGGGGTCTGAGGGGACTTTTTAAAAAGATTTCTGTCCTTTCATTTTATTACTGACTAGTTATTATACCAATATGAGATCTCTCTGAAATTTTTCAGTTTAGAAGTTTTTCTAACTCAAAACATCCACCATCTGGGCAGTGACAGTAAGATTTTAAAAGTGACTCAAACCAATAAGCAAAAGTGAAAGCAAAATCTTCCGAGTGCAAAGCCTGCAGCTATCACAGGCAACAGTTCATTCCCCCAGTTAGCCTAAGAAAGGTGGGGAGCCCTGTCTTTCAACAGGTGTTTTCAGAACATGGGGAAAACACCTCATGCTCACCCCCTTGAACAAAATAAGGTTTAAAATTCCCTAAGCTTAAATTCAGCTGCTGCCTGATGCATGTGTACCATCCTGCTGGTGGAGACAATATACTATCTCTGGAAGTAATAGAATCAGTAGAAAACAAAGCTACTCAAAACAAGCCTTACCTGGCACATTTGCCTAAAAAACTAGTTTCACAAATATTTTCTCCTGACAATCTAAATTTAGAAGGAAAAAAAAAAGAACTCTCACTACTTCTGATTTCTACCAAAAATGCTTACCACCTGACAGTTTTGGTCAGACGTCCATGATGTGTCTGTCAGCTAAGTCCATGGAGTTAGCTGTGTGCCAGCCCATTTGGGGGGCTAAAAAAATTGATAAGAGAACAGATGAGCTGGGGGAAATGGACAGCTACTGGTGATGGTATGGACTTTCTTGTTGGGGTGATAAAAATGTTCTAAAAGTGATTAAAGATGGTGTTCTAAAAGTGAATATATTAAAAGAGAATTGACATGTACACCTCAAATGGGTGACATATAAATAATAATCAGTTATTAATTACATGAATTATATCTTACTAAAGCTGTTAAGAAAAAAATACGGAGAATTGCCATGGCCTGAACTTTGAGAAGGCCCAGCAAAAAAAAAATTGAGGGGTGCAGTGGAGCTGTCGCCAAATGACTGACAGGCTCTTGTCTGGGAGAGGGCTGAGTGTTATCTTGTTTCCATACAGGCAGTTGAACCAGGCTCAACATGCTGTTTTTATTTTAATTTCTTTTTCTTAAAATTTAACTTTCTACTTTAAAATGCTCCCAAGTTTAAAAATTTTTACAAAAACTAACAAAATATCTTTTCCTGATCCACTTTTTATTTTTCAATTACAGTTGACATATGTTGTATTATTTCAGGTGTACACCCCAATGATTAAACATTCTATAACTTGTTAAGTGATCACCCTGATAAATCTCGTACCCATCTACCACCATGCATAGTTACTCGAATATTACTGACTATGGTCCCTGTGCTGTACTTTATATCCCCATGACTATTCTGTAACCACCACTTTGTACTTCTTAATCCCTTCATCTTTTCACCCATCCCCACAACCCCCATCCCATCTGGCAAGCATCAAAATGTTCTCTGTATCTATGAGTTTATTTCTGTTCTGCTTGTTCTTTTATTTTGTTTTTTTTATGTTCAATTATTGATAGATATGTGTTAATTGCCATTTCAGTGTTCATATTTTCATCTTTCTTTTGTTCTTCTTAAAGAAAACCCTTTAACATGTCATGTGATACTGGTTTGGCGGTGATGAACTCCTTTAGCTTTTTCTTGTTCAGAAAGTTCTTTATATGTCCTTCAATTCTAACTGATAGCTCTGCTGGGTAATTGTGGTTGTAGGTCCTTGCTTTTCATCACTTTGAATATTTCTTGCTAGTCTCTTCTGGCCTGCAAAGTTTCGGTTGAAAAATCAACTGACAGTCTTATGGGAGCTCCCTTTTAGGTAACTAACTGTTTTTCTCTTGCTGCTTTTAAGGTTCTCTGTTTTTAACCTTTAGCATTTTAATTGTGATGTGTCTTTGTGTGGGCCTCTTTGGATTCATCTTGGTCGGGACTTGCCATGATTTCTGGACTTGCATATCTGTTTCCTTCACCAGGTTGGGAAAGTTTTCCATGATTGTTTTTTCAAATAGGTTTTCAATTTCTTGCTCTCTCTCTTCTCCTTCTGGCACCCCCATGATGCAAATGTTGATGTGCTTGAACTTGTCCCAAAGGCTCCTTACACTATCCTTGTATTTTTTTATTTTTTTATCCTTTTGCAGTTCTTTTTTTTTTAATATATTTTATTGATTATGCTATTACAGTTGTCCCATTTCTCCCCCATCATTCCCCCCACCCTGCACACCCTCTCCCACCCACATTCACCCCTTTAGTTCATGTCCTTGTGTCATAAGTTCTTTAGCTTCTACATTTCCCATACTATTCTTGCCCTCCCCCTGTCTATTTTCTACCCACTATCTATGCTACTCATTCTCTGTACCTCCCCCCCCTCCTCCTCCCACGCCCCTGTTGCTAACCCTCCATATGATCTCCATTTCTGTGGTTCTGTTCCTGTTCTAGCTGTTTGCTTAGTTTGCTTTTGTTTTAGGTGTGGTTCTTAATAGCTGTGAGTTTGCTGTCTTTTCACTGTCCTATTTTTGATCTTCTTTTTCTTAGATAAGTCCCTTTAACATTTCATATAATAAGAGCTTGGTGATGATGAACTCCTTGAACTTGACCTTATCTGAGAATCGCTTTATCTGTCCTTCCATTCTAAATGACAGCTTTGCTGGAAAGAGCAATTTTGGATGTAGGTCCCTGCTTTTCAAGATTTCAAATATTTCTTTCCAGCCCCTTCTTGCCTGGAAGGTCTCTTTTGAGAAATCAGCTGACAGTCTGATGGGAACTCCTTTGTAGGTGACTGTCCCCTTATCCCTTGCTGCTTCTAGAATTCTCTGCTTCATTTTAATCTTGGCTAATGGAATTACGATGTGCCTTGGCGTGTTCCTCCTTGGGTCCAACTTCTTTGGGACTCTCTGAGCTTCCTGGACGTCCTGGTAGTCTATTTCCTTTGCCAGATTGGGGAAGTTCTCCTTTATTATTTGTTCAAATAAGTTTTCTACTTGTTGCTCTTCTTCCCCTTCTGGGACCCCTATAATTCGGATGTTGGGACGTTTAACGATGTCCTGGAGGTTCCTAAGCCTCTCCTCATTTTTTTGAATTCTTGTTTCTTCCTCGTTTTCTGTTTGGTTGTTAATTTCTTCCTTCTGGTCCACTCCATTGATTTGAGTCCCAGTTTTCCTTCCATCTCTATCGGTTCCCCATGCGTCTTCCTTCATTTCACGTATTGTAGCCTGCATTTTTTCATCTAGTTTGTGAGCAAAATCAACCAATTCTGTGAGCATTTTGATGACCAGGGCTTTGAACTGTGCATCTGATAGGTTGGCTATCTCTTCACTGCTTAGAGGAATTGACTCCGGCGTTTTCATTTTTTCTCTGGTTTGAGCCATTTTTGGTGGGGTTTTTTGTTTTGTTTTGTTTTGGTTTTAGTCTGGTCGCAGCTATTACGTATGAGGGGTGGAGCCTTAGCAGCCCAGTCGCTGGGTTGTGACGCTGTAGGTGGGGGCGGGGTCCGAGAGGGAAGAATGGCGCCTGTTCCGCTCTCTTCTGGACTCCGGTCACTTCCGCCACTTCCCCTCTGCCTGGACCGTCTGCGTGCGCGAATGTGGGACCCCCTGGTCAGCCAGCTGCCTTGTGCGTCCTCACTGGATCTGCACAGTTGCCCCCCCTGTGCCCGGGGTCCGCCAGCTGCCGCCTGTGTGCCCCAGGACCGCCAGCCACCGCCCGTGCACCTGGGAACTGCGAGCCGCTGCTACCTGCGTTCCCGGGTCCGCACCTCCACTTTTTCCTACTGCGACTCCACCCCTCTTACCGGTCTGGATGAATGGTTGTTGGACTTCCGTACAGTTCAATTTTCTATAAGTTCTGGTTGTTTTCTTGTTTCTAAATATTTGTTGTCCTTAATTTTGGTTGTGAGAGGAGGCACAGTGTGTCCGCCTACGCCTCCATCTTGGCCGGAAGTCCCCTTTTGCAGTTCTGATTGGATATTTTTTACATCCTTTTTCCAAATTGCTGTTTGGATATTCAGCTTCATCAATTCTACTGTTGATTCCCTGTAAATTATTTTTCAATTCAGTTAGTGCAGACTTCACTTCTCATTCTATTTTTTATAGTTTCCATATTCTTTATTGTGCTGTTAAAGTTCTCTCTAAGTTCATTACTCTTCCCCTAAGTTCATCGAGCATCCTTATAACCAGTGTTTTGACCCTGCATTTAGTAGATTGCTTGCCTACTACAAGCAATTTTTAGTTCTGTAATTTTGTCCATTTTGTTTAGTTCTTTTTCTGGAGTTTTGTTCTGTTCTTTTATTTGGAGCATGTTTCTTGGTCTCCTCATTTTGGCAGCCTCTCTATGTTTGTTTCTATGTATTAGGTAGAGCTACTGCATCTCTCGGGCTTAGTAGAGTGGCCTAATGTGGAAGGTGCCCTGTAGGGCCCAGTGGCACAGGCTCCCCATTTACCTGAGCTGAGCACTCCAGGTGCATCCCCTATGTGGGCTGTGTACTCCCTCCTACCATAGTTGAGCCTTAATTGCCATTGGCACCTCAATGGGAAAGATTTACCCTCAGGCAGATTGGCTTTAAAGACTGGCTGTAACCACCATGGAGGGCCAACTGTACAGTGGCCCACCCCATGGAGCAGGACTTACTTCAGCGGGGCTCTGTTGCCTGCTGAGTCCACCCCTTAAATGTGTCACTTGTAGAGGTGGTTGGGTGGTGCTTTGATGTGGTCTGAAGCTTTCCACTGGGTGCACTTGCTCTGGAACCTCCCAGGAGGTGCAAGCCAAAGTCAGCTGCCACCTGTGTTCTGCCTGGGAGCACCCAGCATGGGTTACAAAGCAATCTGCAGATGGCTGCTATGTGTGCTGGGCTTGGAGTTTCCCAGGAGAGGCCAAGCTGTGAACCAAAGCCTAGTGCCTCAAGTGCTGGGGTTAGGGCCACTTAGCTAGAGGTACAGGGCACACCAAAGCCAGATGCTGCTTGTTTGAGAGATTTTTTTTTTTAAGATTTTTTTTTTTTATTTGTCTTTAGAGGGGTAGGGGAGAGGGAGAGAAACATCAATGTACGGTTGCCTCTTGTGTGTCCCCTGCTGGGAACTGGCCTGCAACCCAGGCATGTGCCCTGACTGGGAATCGAACCGCGATCCTCTGGTTCGCAGGCCCGTGTTTGAGAGATTTTAGGAAAGTCTGAAGAATGAGTAAAGACAGGCCACTGGTATGGAAAAGCCACTGGAAACAGCTTTGGTGGTCCTGCAAGTTGGCATGGTAGGGTCTCAGGGAATCACCAGGATGGGGTGAAAAGTGATAGCCAAGTTGGTGGAGACCCAGATATGATGCCCACCTGTTGGCTCTGTGTGGGGAGGGCTCAGAAAAGAAACAGTGTCCTCTGCCAGCACTTCTGAGAGAAAGCTGCCCTGAGAAAGCTGGCCCTCACCCTGATGTCAATCAATCCAGTTCCTCCCTATACATCCCTGGTGCCTTTAGAGTTGCTCCCCCAGAGCTGAGGTCGGAGGGGATGAGTCCAAGTAAGTCCTTTGGCGGGCGCTTTAAGAGCAATGCCAGGTTTATTTCACTTAGCATAGTGTTCTTCAGGTCTATTCATGCTGTTGCAAAGGGTAAAATTTTCTTCTTCTTCTTCTTCTTCTTATTTTTTTTTTTTTTTTTTTACAGCAGAGAGGTATTCCATTGTGTAAATGTATCATAGCTGTTTTATCCACTCATCTACTGATGGACACTTGGGCCGCTTCCAAATCTTGGCTATTGTAAATAACACTGCAATGAACATAGGCAAGTACCATATGATTTCACTCATCTGTGTAATCTAATGTACGCACTGAACTGACAAGCAAAATAGAGACAGATATAGATAGAGATCAGGCTGACAGCTCTTGGTGGTGGTGGAGGGATTGAGCAAAAAAGAAAAAGAACTCATGGACGCAGACAACAGTGTGGTGATTACAGGGTGTAAACGGAGTTGGAAGACGGTATGGGGGATAAATGGTAATGGAAAACAATATAATAAAACTGAACTATTAAAAAATACAATAAAAAATTTTTAAAAGGAATGCCAGGGACTTTAGCAGCCCTCTGTCTCACTCAGCCTCTCTGCTGGTTGTTACAACCAGAAGTTATGGGGACTTCTCTCCTGGCTCTAGAACCCTGGGCTGGGTGGCCTGGTGTGAGGCTGGGACCCTCGCTCTTCAGGGGCAACCTCCACAGCCAAGATATCCCTCTCGATTTTTATCCACCACATGTGGGTGTGGGACCAGCCTGCTCCAGGTCTCTGCCCCTCCTACCAGTCTCAGTGTGGCTGCTTCTTTTATGTCCTTCATTGTAGGACTTCCCTGTAGGTAGATTTTAGGCCATTCTGAATGATGGTTTCTCTGCAGTTTAGTTGTATTTTTGATGTAGTTGTGGAAGGGTGAAAGTACCGCATTCACCTACCTGGCCATCTTGACTGAATTAATGCTCTTTTAATAGAAGCACTAAAAACTATCACTTCATTCTAAGCACTACTTTAGCAGTACAATTTTGACATGTTATATTTTCATTATCATTGATTTTGAAATATTTTTCAAGGTTTGATTTATTCTTTGAACTATGGTTGAGACATGTTGCCCGATATACCAAATTTGGAGATCTTTTTAGATATTTGTATTAATTTACATTTTAATTTCACTTAGATGAGAGAATCTACCTTAGATGATTTCATTCCTTTTGAACTTATTTAGATGTGTTTATAGTCCAGAATGTGGTCCAAATTGGTGAAGGTACCATGTTCACGTGAAAAAAATGAGTCTTCATTAGAAGCTGCACGTTTCTCTGTGAACGTGCGTTAAGCCAAGGTGGCTGATTGTGTTCAGATCTGCTATGGCTTTACTGTTGTTTTCATCTAATTATTCAGTCAATTGTATGGGAAGGGGTGTTATAATCTCCACTTCATTCTCTTAGTCTTTGTTTTATGTGTATTTCAGCTCTACTACTAGACACATACACATTTATAATTATGAGTAGTGAATTAACCTTTTTGCCACCACAAAGGGTCCCTCTTTATCTCTGGCAATGTTCCTTAAAGCCAACTATATCTGCTATAAAGATAGGTACAGCAGATTTTTTTACCCTTACTATTTGAATGTCATATCTTTTTCTCTCCATTTGTTTTCAATATATCTCTGTCTTGCTTTTAAATTGCAATTCTAATAGACAGTATATAGTTTGGTCTTGCTCTCTGATTTTTCTAACCTTTTCTGACTGTGGACTGTAATGCTTAGTGGATTTACAGATAATGTAATAACTGATATGGTTAAAATCTATTTATTTGCTGTTCATCCAGTCTATTATTTTACCAGTTCCTTCTTCTCTGCACACTTTAATATTAATTAAATATTATATGGAATTGCATTTTCATCCTTTATTAGCTTTTTATTTATAAACATTTCAATTATTTATGCAGTTTTTACAGAGTTTACAATATATATTCATAACAGTTACAGTCTAAAGTTTTTTAAAAAAATAGGTTTATTGATATGCAATAAACTGCAAATAATTCAAGCATACAACTTGATTTGGCATACATGTATATCCATGAAATCACTGCCACAACCAAGAAAATGACCATGCCATCAGTCCCAAAAGATTCCTCACAGGTGAACGTGAAGTCCAAATATTGAGGGGGGTGTCAAACCCATTGGGGTATAGGATGGGATCTGTAGCTTATGGTCATCTCTGCTTGAGGGAAACTGAGGGAGCAGCCAGAGATCGAGGGAGAGAAGGGAAGTGAGAAGGAAAGGGGTGATGGCTGCCCGTTGTGCTGCACGGACCCCATGGGCCCAGCCCCTCCCAGAGATGAGCCATTCGCTGAGCCTGGCAGTGAGAGTGGGAGTCCTTCCTTGTACTGCTTCTCACCAGGGGTGCAAGACATAGATGCTTCCCCGGACGGGTGTGACCCTCACACCCGCAGAGGTCTATGACGTAGCATCACCCCAGTCCTCAAGTTTTCCTGGGGCAAGGCATCTGCTTCTGAAGTTTATGTATGAGTCATTGTTTGTAGGAAAAAACTGAACTGAAAGTCAAGTCATCGACCAGTCCCTGGCCAGCCCTGGAGTAGCTGCATGATCCTGAGGAAGCCACTTCCCTTCCTCCCCAAACCTCATGTTACTTCTCTTGAAATAGGGGGTTGCACTGAGGGACCGACCTCTCAGGGGCCCTCCAGCAGTGACCCTGTGCTGGCTGACTGCAAGCCTCATGCTCACGCAGGGGGAATGGCCAGCAGGGGACCCGGTGACCCACACTTTGGGCTGCTGACCCTGGGGCTGCTTCCCCGCCCTGCTCAGCCCCTCCACTGAGTACCTGGGTGACCTTCAGCAAGTCACCGAATTTATCTGTGTCTCACATTGCTCCTCAGGGAACAAGGATACTCACAGTCCCTACATACTAGGGCTGTTGTGACTATTAAACGAATCACTATGTGGAGACAACGCTGAGAACAGACCCTGGTACAGGGTAAGTGTTGTGTTGCAGAACAAGCTGTGGTTAGTGCAATCATTACCCATAAAGCTGATCCAATCAAAATCATTTCCTCCGGGCAACGATAACATAACGTGAAGCCTTGCCACGTCATGGCCTCACCTCTGCCAGACGAAACATGGAACAATGGCATTCACCGCTGCCATCACTGCCTCTCTGGAGGTGGGCTGAGGTGAGGGTGGTGGGATCTCACGGGGCTGTTAGTTCTTCAGGTCCCTGGTCTCGTCCCCACGAGACTGGGAGCTCCTGGGAGTGGGATAAACACAGGGCCCCCTGTTTCCCTCCCCCAGGGCCCAGACTGGCCCTACTGAAGGGCTCCTCCACTATTTGGTGGGTGAACAAGGACTCCCTCGCCCGGGACACCAAGGAGGTGAGCCTGCAGACGGCCTCAGGACACTGACTGAGGATGGTTCCAGGCTGCAGCTCAGAAAGGGGGCCCCCAAAGGGATTCCTGTGGTCTCTGTTGAGGAGACGCAGATCAGAGTTCCCAGAGGCCAAGTGCAGGGCAGAGAGCTGGAGAAGATGGCATTGCACAGAGAGAGCGACCCAGAGATGTGCAGAGGGCCCATGCAGGGGCCGGGTGAGTGGCGGTCTGTGCACACCTGAGAGGGACCCACCCAGGCTGAGAAGAGAGCATGGGAAACCACCAAGCACATGTCCTTGCACACCAGAGTGGACAGAGCTCATGAAAGCGTTGCTCACTAGTTATCAGAAGTTAATTACTACATCCTAGTAGTTAACGAATTTAGGTCCCAAATAAGAAACATGTAGATAAGACATAAATGAAAGTTAGCCTCAGAGGGGCAAACTAATTTTTTATTTCCTTAAATATGACCAGAACAAAACCCAACACCCTTTAGAAAACCCCACCAAATCCAGTGCCGGTGAAAGTACAGTCCACAACATGGGAGTGTATCATCTGATTGTAAATGACTCGGCATGAAACATCTCCAAACCAGGAAGAAATCTAATCAAAAGAAACAAGTCAGGAAGTGATCAACAACGGAATTAATAGACCTTAAACAATGGCTACAAATCTTATAAAAATTCACAAGCATGTAAAAGAAAAAATGAACATAATGAGTAAAGAGATCATAGATACTGGAGACCCAAATTTTACAGACCCATAGATACTGGAGAACTAGAAAATTTTTTTAAAAAGTACCACATCTGAAATGAAAAATACACTGAATAAAATTAACAGCAGGCTAGGTACCAGAGAAGAACAAGGACTGAGGTGCTCTTAGCTGGGGCTGGTGTGGCCCACCACCTGCAGCCACATGGCTTGCTCTTCAAATGGACCCATGCAAGGCACTTGCCAGAGGGGCAACTGAAAGCACCAGGACACGGCAGACCTGTGGCCCTGCCACACCACCACTGCCTCACTTGATATCATGCTCCTGCTCTCCCCAACGCCCTCTGCAGCACAGCTGCCCACCCTGTGCCTCCGAAGCCCCTGCCGCCCCCTCAAGGAGCCCATATACACAGGGGGCGGCCACTGCTGGGGTGGAAACCATGTGCCTGTGGCCCTCCCACGCTCCCACGTAGCCTCCCACACGATTCTCAGACTTTGCAACAAGCCGTGCAGACTTTCCTGTCCTCCCCATTTGACACACAAAGAAGCAGGGGCCACTCCAGGGTCCCAAGGCTGGAAAGGAGCAGGACAGGCCCCCTGTCTCCAGCTCCCATATCAGGACACACCGCAGTACAGGCAGGACTGGGGCATAAGTGGCCCCAGGTGACACAGTTCAAGTGCACAGCTGGGACACCATTCCCCTGCCACCCTCTCCCCCTGCTGCAAAACCCGGTCTCCTGGTCATCACTCCCAGCCTTGAAAATGCCTACTAGCAACAAGGAATTAAAACTATAATGACATGGTGCCCCACATTCTACCTCTTTGACTGAAAGGGATTAACGTTCATTGTGGCAAGGGTGTAAGGAATGATGAAAAAATATTCTGAGATGTTCTAAATTAAATTTAGGGGCCAAAGAGTAAGAGAAAGAGAACTCTTAGTCTGTTAAATGGCACGGGCTAGCAAACAAAAGACTTCTCACGTTCCTGTTTTGCCTTTTGGAACTTCAGATTAATTTCTAATTGGCTATTTTCGTAGATTGTTTGAGTCAGGAATGATCTAACTCCAGGAACCCCTGCTTCTTTACACGTGAGTTTTCTGAACTGCTGTGGGGGGTGCCTCCTGCAGAGCCCCCATCCGTCACAGATGAAAATAAAACTACCAAGACATGACTGCTTGGGGAGGAAAGGTGGTCAAACTCTCAGAGGAGAATGACCCTGAGCCCCTTCCTCACTGGGCTTTTATTGGGTTCAAATACACAGGAATACAAGTTTAACATTTCAAAGAACTCTTAGGGCTTAATCTGAGTCAGTGTCTGTCAGGAAAGGGGGTTGCAAAACTTTGGGAGGCATACTCATTTCCTCCTGGGACCCTTATCATTTAAATGAGAGCACTCTTAGCAAACAAAGCAGGTTTCACAGGACTTTATGAATTCTTTCTTACACCCGATCACCAGGGAACCACTCTCGCCAGCACAGGGCTGCCCCGCTCGCAGTCATAGTTTCAGGCTTTAAAAGCCGATTAGGCCTAGGAAGCAAGAGATAAGGAAGACATCTCCCAGATGGAAATGGGGACTCGGGCTATGTCAGAATAGCTGGGGGGTGAGGGTCCATCACCCCCTCTTTGCTGAGGCCCCCCTGAGTCCTTCCATAAGGGCCTCCCAAGTGGTCGTGTCTGGCTTAGGTGGCCCCTCCAGTGAGGAGTCTAACCCGTCATTGACTAACCGACTAAGCATTGGGGCCAGAGATGGATGAGGCAGAAGCAGCACTCCTGCCAGGGAGATAAGCTTTGTCTCCTTAGTGGCTCACATCCTCTGGACAGAACAGACCCAGATGAAGCGAGTCCCTAGGCTCTTACTCAGCCCACCATGGGGTGAGGGTTACAACTCCTGAGACCAGGCCGGACGATCCGCAACAAACTGCTGCTCCAGCTAATACACAGGAAGGGACATTTCCTTAAGTGGCCTCTGCTATCCCAGATTTGGCTCTGTTACTGGATAGGGGACCTGGACCTGAGCAGGGCTGCCTAGGACCAGCTGGTAATGTGTGGGTTCTTAACTTCGTGCAGGTAAGTTTTCACAACATGAGTCCAAGTGATATAAGGGGATGTTAATAAAGCTGGGGACAGTAAAACAAGGAAGGGTTAGCATAGAAGAAGAAATTGGAGAGCCCTAGCTGGGCTGCCTTAGCTCCCTGGGAAGAGGAAAGGCAGCCTCGGGAACAAGTTCAGGGGGTTAGCCTGGGACAGGCTGCCACCGCCATTGCTCCGCTGGTTGCAAGTCACAGAGTCCCTTAGAGTTTAGGAGATGCGTGCCTGTGGGGGAAGGAGAGCGGGAGGGAGTGCCAAGGCATGGTCCCCAGAGGGAGAATGCAGGCTGGGTCCTTTGTCTTGAGGGTTTTCTCTCTCTTGCAGGCGGGAATCTTAGTGGAGGTCTCAGGGGAGGGTTACTGCCGAATGTCCATCAGTTCTACAGGTGTGGTCTTCATTGAGTGGTCAGTGACGGGGCAGGGGGTTGTTAGTCATTGCAGCTGGTCTGGCATTGCCCACCTGGTTTTGTTGCTTTTCTGAGCCTGAAGTTGAACTACAACTGAGGCCTAGACATTATTTCCAGGGAGGTAACCTTCTGTATCTGTCTGTGAATTGCTCAGGCAGTGTAGGGGTGATGGAGTCAGTTGGGGTCCCCCACCCTGCTATCTGGGCAACTGTGACTCAGCAGTGTCCATGCAACCACGATTAAGCGCCCACATGTACAGAAGCAAGCTCTGTTATACAACCAGTACTGTCATATATTGGCACCCCACCGGCTTTGTGTTCACTTAGTATATAAGGGCGTTGGGACTTTGCGCCATCGCGGATCTCCCCACCCCGGAATAAAGGCATGTCAGACATCCTGACGGCTTTGCGTATTTTCTTCCTGCCACCCTAATCCCTTGTTTACCTGCCTGGCCTCGAATCTTGCAGGACCGCCAGTTTGTTCAGCTATTTGTCTCAGTTTTCCTATTTCACTTGTCCTGCTTACTGGCCTGCTCAGCCCAATTTCACCTTCTCCTGCCCCTTGCCTATAGCTCATGTAAAAGCTTTCAGACTAACTCTTTCTTTCTCCTTCCCCCGACCTGATGTATAAAAATGCTTACAAAACCCTGGGTTGATGGACATACTCTCTTTTCTACCCAGCCATGCTGCTAGTGGTTTAGACTTCAGGCCCCAAGACTGCTCTTTGTCCAACATTTTTGGCTCAATGAAGCAAACCTTACTTAAGGCTGCAATAGTAGAAGTTAAAGGTTTTTACTTTAAGAGGAAGCAGAAACACCATGGTCTCCCTGTGTAAGCATGAAATGCTGCACCCTTCTTCTGGAGGACAGTTTGTCATTATCTAAAAATCTTTACAGTCATTGATCCAATAATTACACTTCTAATGAGTTACATAATAGACTGGTACAGATGGCTATAAGGACATATGATAAATATAAAGGTAGTTACTACAATGCTGTTGCAACTAGCAAAAAGTTAAACAGTATAATTGAAACAGCTATTCCATAGGAGGGGTGGGTAAAATACACAGTGGGTTACTGAAGCAATAAAATACCATGTGACTATGTGAAAGAATAAGATACATCTTAATATTCTTAGAAAAATATCTAATGTAATTCGCTTTTAGCCTCAGATTTTTAAGAAGTGATAACACACCCTGGGTAGTGTGATTCAGTGGATTGAGCACAGACCTGCAAACCAAACGGTCGCCGGTTCAATTCTCAGTCAGGGCACATGCCTGGGTTTCGGGCCAGGCCCCCACTAGGGGGCACACAAAAGGCAGCCACCCACTGATGTTCCTCTCCCTCTCTTTCTCCCTCCCTTCCCCCCATCTCAAAATATATAAATAGTTTCTTTTTAAAAAAAAGAAGTGGTAAGGCATGTGAATACATAGAAAAAGGCAAAACTTAATAGGAGCTACAAGGAGGATTAGGGTGACAGAAAGGCCTGGGGCTCCCATTTCCAAAACTATTCATTTCAGTTTCTGACCTTGTCTACACAGGTGTCCTTACATTCCTGAGAGACACGCTGGCCTGGCAAAGAGAATCATTTATGAAGTGGACTAAGCATAAGTCACACCTAATATAAACTAGAAGACACATGTCAGGAAAGTTCTTGCTAGGTTGTTGGGAACCGCCCTGCCTGGTGTTGGAAGCTGTAACCCCCCATGGCTAAGGCTGAGTAAGAAGACCTTGGGACCATAAGCCACTAAGGACATAAAGCTTATACTCCTGGCAGGGGCACAGCCTCTGCCCCCTTTACTTCACCCTGCTTGGCCCCAGGCAGATGACTGATTAGCCAATGATGGGTAAGATTCCTCAAGGGAGAGACAACTTAAGACAGGCATGGCCATTAAAGGGCCATCAGGGAAGGACTTAGGGGACTTTAGAAAAGAGGTGATGGACCCTCACCCCTCGGCTTTATCATAGCCTGAGTCCTCATTCTATCTGTAAAAAGTCTCCTAATCTCTTGGCTGCCCAGATCCCCCTCCTGATTTTAAGCCTGAAACAATGCTGGAGGCAGGCGTGGCCCTGTGCTGGAATGGGCAGTTTCTGGGGGCAATCAGTCCTAAAAAAGAATACATAAAATCCTGTGAAACCTGCTTTGCTAAGAATACCCTTAATTTAAATGATAAGTGTCCAAGTGTAAAATGAGTTTGTTTCTCAGTTTTATAGCCCTTTGTCACTATATCTATCCAACCCTGACTCTGAATAAGCCCTCATAGTTCTTTGAATGTTATCTATTGTTTGATCATTACTGCCTGACAATGATTGATGAGCTTTACGTATACACCCTGTATTCCTATACAAATTAAACACAATAAAAGCCCATTGAGGAACAGGCTCAAGGCCCTTCTCCTTTGAAAGAGTGGCCACCTTTCCTCTCCAAGCAGATCAGGTCTTAGTAGACTTATTCTCATCCAAGGTGGCCCTGGGGAAGCTTTGCTAGATGAAGCCCCCTCACACTAAGTAACTCAGAAACATGGTGAGTGGGTGTCCACTCAACATGAAGCTGCTGAAAACTTCTTATTGACCTTACTTCATGCAGGTCAGGCTGAGGCAACATCCTCATCTTCCTGAAGCAGGTTTCTCTCCTGGGCAGACTGTCTTAGGCAGGAAGTGGGGGTGGTCAAGGGCTCCCTTTTAGTCTTATTTCTTAATAAACAGCTTAAAATCAATATCCTAAAAGGGCAGCTTAGGTAACAAACTTGGGTCCCCTCGCTTGAAAAGAATTCGAGCTATGCAACCTTTTTCCGTGATAGTTTCCTAAGCTCACTACTAGATATTTGTGCCTCCAAATGGAAATAAAAAAATCTTGACACTTTACCTCTTGAACCCGGGTGTGGGTCTCAGTCCTAGTCATGTGTTTACCAGTAACTGTACAGTCCTGCACTTGTTCCTGTGCAAGGAAGTGACGAGAAAGAACTTTGCAAACTGCCCCCCAGGGACACCTGGGGGTCAAAACTGACTGGTGAAAAATTCAGAAGAGACTTTTTCCAGGTTGCATATTTAACTGCTAAACCAAACATGTTTTAAAGTTAAATATAGGCCAAAAGGGGAAGAGGGGACTGGGCACCTTAAATGCTTGCCAAGGAGTTTCAACTGTCTCACTCCATCTAGCTCTTTCAAGTGCTTCTTTTGTTCTTTCCAAGAATTGGGGGTGGGGGGCGGAATCACACACACACACACCAAAAAGGCGCCCATTGACCACTTTCCTTCCTCTGTTGAGAGGATACTCCCTGTATTGTTTTGTTTTGTTTTCCAAACACTTGGCATGATCAGAAAGTCTTGCTTGTGTTTCCAGGCTGTAGCAGAACACTTTTATTTTTGAACTTTTAATAGTTGGAAGTGTCACCAGGTGTTTCAGTCTAAAGATAAGCTTGGTCAAACCCTGAGAACATCTGCTGTGAAGCTGGTACCACCCAAACACTTGGCCAAGCTCCACCTGCCCATCCACCTCATGCAAACCCAGACACCAGTGGAAGACCTGGGCCAGTGGGCCTGCTGCAAATGGGCAATTATGCAATTCTTTTATAATAAAGGCAGGAAATCTAGACTTCTGTTTCTAAAGCGAAGCAAGGTACATTCAGGAGATGGTCGAAATGGCAATAATTTCATACTCATTACTCCTATAGCACATAGCACATTATGAGGATTAAAATTAGTTGGCTGCCTAGTACATGGTAACATTAAATAAATTGCTTCTGTTACTGATGAGCAATAGCAATTACTATAAATGCGACTGAGTGGCTGGTGGTTCAGGATTCCACCTGAAATTCCTCTTTCTAAAATGTGTGTGTCTCATGATCTCAAAAATCTAGTCTTGTTTAAGGTAGTGCTTACTTTTAAGTATTTGGTTTGTTAGGAGAAATATTAATTTAAAGTAAATTTTAGAACTATCTTGAATTAGAGTAGTGAATGGGCATCCTTGACTTGTTCCTAATTTCAGAGGGAAAGCTTTCAGCTTTTCACTATTGAGTATGGTATTGGCTGAGGGTTTGTCATACATGACCTTTATTATGCTGAGATACTTTCCTTCTATACCCATTAATTTTATTGAGTGTTTTAATCATAAATGCAGGTTGCATCTTATCAAATGCTTTTTTTGCATCTATTGATAAGATAATATGATTTTTATGTTTTCTTTTGTTAATGCGTATTACCTTGATTGAATTGCGTATGTTGAACAATCCTTATGCCTCTGGAATGAACCCCATGTGATCATGATTAATTACTTTGTTACTGTATTGTTGTATTTGATTTGCTAGTATTTTGTTCAGGATTTTTGCATCTGCATTCATCAGAGACGTTGCTCCGTGGTTTTCTATTCTAGTGTTATCTTTGCCTGTTTGGTAACAGGATTATGTTGGCCTCATAAAATATGTTAGGAAGTATTGCCTCCTCTTCAATTTTTTGAAATAGTTTGAGAAGGAGAGATATCAAATCTTCTTTGGATGTTTGATAGAATTAATTAATGAAGCAATCTGGTCCTGGCCTTTTATGTTTGGGGAGGTTTTTTGTTGTTGTTGTTGTTGTTTTTTTAAGATTTTACTTATTTATTGAACTTCCAGCCAAGATGGAGGCATAGGGGGACACACTGTGCCTCCTCTTACAACCAAAATCAAGGACAACAAAAATTTAAAACCAAAAAAACCCAACCAGAACAGATAGAAAATTGAATTGTACGGAAGTGCGACAACGATTCACCCAGACCAGTAAGAGGGGCGGAGTTGGTGGCTGGTGGAGAGGGGTCGCAGCAAGAAAAAGCAGTGGCTAGTGGTCCTGGATGCACAGGCAGCAGTTGGCACACCCCAGGCGGGCAGGCGGCGGTTACCAGGCGCAGGGAGGCAACGAGCAGACCCAGCAAGACGCATAAGGCAGCTGACTGCGGTCGCACATTCGCGCATAGATAAACCAGGCAAACACCGGCAGTGGGACAGACTGTGCAAATGAAGGGCCCCAGCGTCAGGAAATAAAGCCTAAAAGCACCGATCGAAAACACTTGTGGGAGTTGAAGTGCCAGAAGAGACTCCCAGCCTCACAGGAGAGTTTGTTGAAGAGACCCACAGGATCCTAGAACGTACACAAGCCCACCCTCCTGGGAACCAGCACCAGAAGGGCCCAATGTGCTTGGGAAAAGCAGTGGAAGGGACTGGAATCTGAGAGAGAGCGGAGCAAGTGCCATTGTTCCCTCTCAGACCCCGCCCCCACATACAGCGTCACAACCCAGCCACTGAATTACCCAGTCCTGGTGAACACCTAAGGCTCCACCCCTTACTACGTAACAGCTGCAACCAGACCAAATAAATAAATAAATAAATAAACAAACAAACAACAAAACCAAAAAATAAAAAATGGCTCGAACAGGAGAACAGATCAAAGCCCCAGAGCCAGTTCGTCTAAGCGACCGAGGGATAGCAAACCTATCAGATGCACAGTTCAAGCACTGGTGATCAGGATGCTCACAGAATTGGTTGATTTTGGTTGCAAATTAGATGAACAAATGAAGGCTACAATAAGTGAAATGAAGAAAAATGCACAGGGAACCAATAGTGATGGGAGGAAAACTGGGACTCAAATCAATGGAGTGGACCAGAAGGAAGAAACAAACAACCAAACAGAAAACAAGGAAGAAACAAGAATTCAAAAAAATGAGGAGAAGCTTAGGAACCTCCAGGACATCTTTAAACGTCCCAACATCCGAATTATAGGGGTACCAGAAGGGGAAGAGGAAGAGCAACAAGTGGAAAACTTATTTGAACAAATAATCAAGGAGAACTTCCCCAATCTGGCAAAGGAAATAGACTACCAGGAAGTCCAGGAAGTTCAGAGAGTCCCAAAGAAGTTGGACCCAAGGAGGAACACACCAAGGCACATCATCATTACATTAGCCAAGATTCAAATGAAGGAGAGAATTCTAGAAGCAGCAAGGGATAAGGGGACAGACACCTAGGAGTTCTCAACAGACTGTTAGCTGATTTCTTAAAAGAGACCTTCCAGGCCAGAAGGGGCTGGAAAGTATTCCAAGTCATGAAAGGCAAGGACCTACATCCAAGATTGTTCTATCCAGCAAAGCTTTCATTTAGAATGGAAGGGAAGATAAAGTGCTTCTCAGATAAGGTCAAGTTCAAGGAGTTCATCATCACCAAGCCCTTATTATATGAAATGTTAAAGGGACTTATCTAAGAAAAAGAAGATAAAAAATATGACAGTAAAAAGACAGCAAACTCACAGCTATTAACAATCACACCTAAAACAAAAGCAAACAACTAGAACAGGAACAGAACCACAGAAATGGAGATCATATGGAGGGTTAGCAACAGGGGAGTGGGAGGAGGAGAGAGGGGAAAAGGTACAGAGAATAAGCACCATAGACAGTGGGTAGAAAATAGACAGGGCAAGGGCAAGAATAGTGTGGGAAATGTAGAAGCTAAAGAACTTATGACATGTGGACATGAACTAAAGGGGGGAATGTGGGTGGGAGAGGGTGTGCAGGGTGGTGGGGAATGATGGGGGAGAAATGGGACAACTGTAATAGCATAATCAATAAAATATTATTAAAAAATAAAACAACACAGTGACATACCTAAAAAACATAATAAATAAGTAAATAAATAAATAAAATTTTAATAAGAATATTCTTAATGTAAATTAGGAATTATATTACAAAGAGCTGTTTTTTTTTTAAATTCTGTCTTCATAAAAAGGCCATCTATTTCTCCCACAAGAGATTCTTGCACTAGTACTGAAAGGATAAAGTCAGCTCTATTTGCTCTCATGGCACCATTTGCTGAGCAGCCCTATGACCTTGTTAAACCTGACTGCCATTTTACTCTTCTGAGCTTATGTCCCCAGGACTGGAAATTACTGGAAGCAAGAACAGAGCAGCCACAGGCAGAGGGTAACATTGGAACAAACTGCAGCCCCCTGTTACAACTCCCCAACTGCCCAGGGGCCACACAAAGGCAACCCCCCACCCATTTCTAATCCAATTATGATCCAATAAAAGCTCAAGGCCCCACTCCGTAATGCTGGTGTATCTCTCCATACCATGCCCTTCTTCTCTAAAAAAAAAAAAAATTACTTATTTATTTTTAGAATGAGGGGAAGGGAGGGAGAAAGAAGAGAAACATCAATGTATAGTTGCCTCTCTCACGCCCCACACTGGGGACATGACCTGCAACCCAGGCCTGTGCCTTGACCAGGAATCCAACCAGTGACCAGGCTGGTTGGTTCACAGGCTGGTGCTCAGTCCACTGAGCCGCACAAACCAGGGCTGTTTTGGGAGATTTTTGATGGTTGTTTCAATTTCCTTACTGTTGATCAGTCTATTTAGAGTTTTCCATTTCTTCGTGATTCAGTCTAGGAAGGTTATACAATGTCACCCCAATAAAAATAAATAAAAAACGTATTTTAAAAGAGGAAAAATGGCCCTGGCTGGTGTAGCTCAGTGGATTGAGCGCGGGCCTGCGAACCAGAGGATCGTGGTTCGATTCCCAGTCAGGGCACATGCCTGGGTTGCAGGCCAGTTCCCGGCAGGGGACACACAAGAGGCAACCGTACATTGATATTTCTCTCCCTCTCCTTCTCTCCTACCCTTCCCCTCTAAAAGATAAATAAATAATAAATTTAAAAAATATATAATAAAAAAAATAAAAATAAATAAAAGAGGAAAAATGTATAATGGAAAAAAGTGAATTTTATCATACTAAAGAGGCTTCTCTTATATACAGGACAGAGCATTGTATATTTTTAAATGATATTTATTATATATTTTAAGTCAGACATATTTGCTGTGGGAGATTAAATGATACATACACACATAAATCTCACTGTTTTGCCATCATCTAGATATATGACCATTAGTACAGATCATGAGACATAGATGAATGGACAAAAGAGGGGGACAGAGTGAGGGAAGAATAAGTTTGCACTGACTCGGTGTCTCAATGCATCATGTATTTTGTAATAGTTAGGCTATTGCCACCCACAAACCTGAAAACACTGAGGCTTAAAACCATAAACATACATAATCTGACTGTCTTTGTGTATCAGGAATTGGGAGCGGCTTAGCAGTTCTGGCTCGGGGTCTCTCTTGAGTTGGGGTTGAGGGCAGCTGTAAGACTGACAGGAGCCGAGGGTGAACTGCACGGGGCGTTTATCACACAGCGGTTGCAGAAGTCTCTGTTCCTTGCTGGCTCTGGGCAGGGTGGCCTCAGCCATTTGCTGCAGGAACTCCTTCTCGAGTATCCTCATGGCAAGGCAGCGGGCTTCCCCAGAAGGAGTGATGCAAGAGAGTGGAAGGGGGAGGCCACGGTGCCTTTTCCGATCGAGTTTCAAGATTAACATTCTGCCATTTCTGCTGTGTCCTATTCCTTTGAGCCGAGGCACTGACCCCAGCTCATGTTCAGCTCTACGATTTGAAGAGAGAACTATAAAAAAAAATTGGACTTTTATTAAAACCACGGAAAATGCACGCTATTTAATATTCTCATTTTTCCACCTACAGTAATGTTTTCTTTTTAATCTTCACCTGAGGATATGTTTACTGATTTTTGGAAGGGAAGAGGGGAGAGAGAAAGAGAGAGCGCGCGAGCGCTCGAGAGAGATATATGCTCACTGGGAATCAAAGAGCGACATTTCGGGTACGGACGCTCCAACCAACTGAGCCGCACAGAGCAGGGCTAACAGACTTTCAATAGATCTTCCGCCCGGCCCCAATATTGGCGTTATTTATTGATTCTCCTTCTTAAAAGGGAGCCGCAGCACGCTCGAGAAAACTCCGGCAATCGTGATAACCGGGTCTAGAGCTCAGCGAAGCTCCAGGAATGACGCGGAGTTGCACAACTAGTTACTGATTGACAGAGAACCGCAGTCCCGGCGCAGTTTACTTGGTGGGGATGGGAGAGGGTCCCTTTTACAAACAGCTGCCACCGGGAGCGGAGACAGAACACAGGGCTTTGCGAGGCGTGGACTCCGGACGAGGCAGGGAGGGGGGCTGTCTTGTGCCCCTCGGTCCAGCACACACCTTGGCTAGAGGTGGCAAGCCCTGGACTCGGTCCGGACCGCGCCCTGGGCTCAGGGACCCGAGAGGGACACACCGCCTGCAGGGGCCAGGCGGGGTTCGGAACTGGGCTAGTAGGAGACCCCGCCTTTAGTGTGTGATGCCGGGAAAGAAAACGCCGGCCCTCAGGACTCGGATCTCCGCCCCTGGAGCGCACATGCCTTTTAGTCATCTCTGGGGCCTATTGTCCTGCGTCTCCGCCCACCACCTGTGATAGGTGCTCCGGCAGAGCGCGCCAGGCCTCGCCCGCCCAGGCGAGGCTTTAGAAGGCGGATTGCTGCTCCCGCGGTAAAGCGGCGTAGATCTGCGCTCTTCAGACCCACGCCGAAGACTCCGATGGCTCCTCCGGCTTGCCCCCACCGGCAGCCGGGACCCGGAGCGCTCTCCGACGACTCCGGGCAGCGGGCCCTCGGGCGCGCCCCAGCCCTCAGCTCGGAGCGGGGACCCAGGCCTCGGCTCTGGCACCTCCTCATCCTGATCTCTGTTCTTTCTTCTTCGGGTGAGCACCTGCCGCGGTCCCTGGCAGGGAAGGCGCGCCAGGTGGCGGGGAAGGGGACACGACGGAGTACCCGGGGCACGCTGGGGCATGTTCGGGCAGGTCCGGCAGGACGAACCGTGGTCACGCCGAGGGAAGAGCCGGGGGCCCGGCGGAGCAGGCGCGCGAGCTTTTCCGGCCCTCGCGGGGCTGGTAGGATGAGTAATTCCCGGGAAGCGCTCCAAAGCCAAGTTGGAAAGTCCCGGAATCGCGGGAAGCGACCGGGAAATTGGCTTTCTATATATCTCTTTTTAATTTTTTTACACTTATGTTTAAATTCTGTGACTTGGCTATCGCAAATCTATTAGCGGGCAGCCTGCTAAATGTCGCTTTTCTTCTTTCTGACTTGAAGCCTTTTCAGTTCTGAACCTTGAACTCCACTTACTTCCAGTCACTTTTCTGCAAAGTAAACGGCCTTCAGCGGACCGTAAGACGCGCGGCCAAGGGCCGGGGGCTGCCGGGGCTGCAAAGTTTCTCAAACTGGAAAGGCAGTAATGCGTGGCCCGGAAAAAAAACCAAAAACAAAAACGCCACGTGAGGCTCCACCCCCGTGGCACTTCCAGGTTCCTTCTGTTAAAAAATAAAAGTAAAATCAAATGCCAAACCAGCATTAGAGGAATCACAAAATTTTAAATGTTTTTTATTTAACAAATTAATTCAAAATTCAGGGAAGTGGTAGTTCTATATATATCTCGATGTTTGTTACGTTGTGAATCTCATACCTAATACCATTTGAAGTTTTATGTGGGTCCGTACAGACTTCTCTTACTCTTTTTAGCAACAGCATAATGTTTCACTGTGTGGGTAAAGAAACATGGGTGGCCTGTGTATTTTACTCTTGACTCGTACGAGTCTGTTTCTAGATTATATCCTATGTGTGGTTTGCTGATTCCAGCTGCACTGCACTGCATACTGTAGTGTGTGTCACATGCCCACGTGCACCTTGTATTTCATAAATCCTTAGAAGTGAAATTGCTGTGTCAGTGGGTTTCATTTTATACTTTTGTTTAGACAGTGAGAAATTGTTCTCCAGAAGATGGCTGAACCATTTACCTTCCCACGAAGAGTCCACAGTTTTTAGTGTTTTCCTATGCTCTTGCCACACTGAACTTTAATTCTTTGTGAAAAATGGGACACAGCGTTGTTGTGGTTTTGATTCCCCTTGGTGCTAGCAGGGATTTTCAAGGACCCAGGATATTTCTGAGGCTGAGAGTGATGACCAAGAGGCCAGGTTAGGCAGCAGGGGGAGAGGGTGGCAGCTGGGCTGGAATCCCAGCTGTGCACTTGAACTGTGTGTCTCCTGGTGATACTTTTGCCCTCAGCCCTGCCTGTACTGCAATGAGCCCACATCCTTGGCTGTTGGAAGGATTGCATCAGATGAGGCCCAGTGCTGAGCAGTTTTCTGCCTCCTCCAGGTCCTTTCTGTGTAGTTGCTGGAATGGCCCCATTTCTCTTCTAGACTTTTCCTCACCAGTTGCCTCTCTGTCAGAGCAGGGTCTGTGTGGTTCAGTTTCAGAAGCTCAGTCAGGCTGTGTGTCTTGATAAAGCTGGAGACACCGGGCCTGCCCTGCTCCTTTCCAGCTTTGGGACCGTGGTGTGCCACCCCCACCCCTACCCCATTTCTTCATGTGTCAAATGGAGAGGACAGGAAAGTCTGCAGTGCCCCGTTGTAAACCCTGAGAGCCGCGTGGGAGGGTTGGTACCTGGAGGGCCAGAGGCACATGGTCTCCACCCCAGCAGTGGCGGCCCCCTGCTTGTATGGGCACCTTGGTATGGGCTTCTTGAGGGGGCGGCAGGGGCTTCTGAGGCACAGGGTGGGCAGCTGTGCCGCAGGGGTCGTGAGGGAGAGCAGGAGCCCAGACAGCAAGTGAGGCAGTGGTGGCGTGGCAGGGCCACAGGCCTGCAGTGCCCCGGTGCTTTCAGCCCTCCCTCTGGAGAGACACCTCAGGCCTCCTGCGAAGTCCACACAGCCCCTGTCTTGGACCACACTCCCTTCCCCAGGGCTGGAAGAGAAGCCTGCCTCCACCTTCCAGGTCTGAGTAGCTTGGGGCAGCATGTATCCAGCCCTCAGAGGAGCAGTGTCTTCCATTAATCAGTCTAATTTTGCTAACAACCTGGGAGACAGCAGCAGTTTTCACCTACTTTACAGGCAGGAAATGAGTGAGAAGGAAAACATTTTTATTATTATTG
Organism: Glossophaga mutica; assembly: GCA_039655065.1. Classification (NCBI taxonomy): domain Eukaryota; kingdom Metazoa; phylum Chordata; class Mammalia; order Chiroptera; family Phyllostomidae; genus Glossophaga; species Glossophaga mutica. The sequence continues at coordinate 62,720,318 of CM077311.1, forward strand.
TTGCCTGATCCGGCAAGCATCTCCTGCCATTTGAGTTCAAGTAAGTGGGAGAAGTGGAAACAGAGAATGGAGCTCCTTGTACCTAACACCCTAGTGCTCAAGTGGCAAACAGAAGGCCTGAGGGCTGAATCCAGCCCAGCACCTTGTTTCTACCTGGCGGCAGCGCTGAGCTCCTTGCCCCTAGTTAAGGAGTAGTTACATTCATACAGTCCTAAAATTACATTTGGCCCTTTGAAGGCAACCGTGAGGCTGATATGTGGCCCCCTCGGTGAAAATGAGTTTGACACCCCTGCCCTAGTGGGCTAGCACTTTAGGCAGCCACTATCTTGGACCTTGACATTTTGGGGTGTTTGCTTTTGCTATGTTCTCTTGAAGTGGGCAGGGGACTATTCTGGTCACAGTAAAAACTGCTTATTAGTATGATATTCTGAGATTTACTTTTAAAATTTATGCTTGTGCTATATTTGCTTTATTTGGGGGCTAAATTCATGAACTACTGTCAACTAGGCGTTTTGTCGCCAAAAAGGGCTTGTTTGGAAAAGAAAAGGGTTGTAACCCCCTGTGCACCGACATGGCAAGCCACATGCACACTCTGGCTGGCTGGCCCAGAGGGGAAAAGGAAGTTAAGGGCAGAAGTTGGAACCATAGAGCTTTATTAGGAATGTAGAGTTCTTCCTGTAGGGGTTGTCAGGGACTCTCCCGAAACCAGCGGATGTGAATTTCCAGAAGCTCTAGCCTCTCTCATAGACACACCCAACTGATCTTAAAGTTCCAGTTAGTTTTTATCATTTTCCCTGGTGGCTCAAGATCTTTCTCTGAAAGCATCACTGATTGACCGTCAGGTCTTCGAACTTCGGAGGATTTTTTGTTCCTCATGTCGGGAAGGACCTCTTCTGGGTGTCTCTAATATCAGAGGGGAAGTGCATGGATCAGCTCAGGGTTAACAAGCGACAGGTGCAGAACTTAATAAGAATTTAAAACAGAATTAGGGTAACAACTTAGTTACATGATGAATTTCAACCAGAAGCTCAGATCAGACCTGTAGATAATGAAACAGACCATTATTATCTTGGATACATCAAAGTTCTTGATGGCTGATTTAATAACAAGAAAAGGTCCCTCCCCCCGCCCTTTTTTAAAATCCCCCCTGCACAGTAGCTTAGGAAAAGTAAACAAGGGCACATTTCTTCCAAGGAAAAGAGAAAAATTAAATAAGAATTAATAGTAAGAGAAGCATTGTACAGGCCAGACTCAGTTGTTTTGGCAATTTTTTCCTTCAGAGGTCGCCTGCTTTAGTGTTTGACAGCTTCAGGTTCCGGTTACCTGTGTGCAGTTGCACTCGGCGTTTAGAGCCTTCTTCAGGAGGGACACATGGATCCTGAGTCTGTTCCCTGGAGCTTAGCTGCACAAGGAAGGGTTTGTCATTAGTGCCCTGAAAGGACCCTTTCCACAAGGCTGGAGGGAATCTTTTTTGAGGTGACTTTTTCAGTATAAGGAAAATCTCCAGGTTGTAGAGTGTGGATTTTGAGGTTTTTATTTTCTTAGTGGGCATTATGAAAAGATTATTCTACCACGTCATGATTATTTTCTTTAAAAAACTTTATTTATTTATTTTAGAGAGAGAGGAAGGGAGGAAGAAAGAAGAGAAACATCCATGGGTTGTCTCTTGCATGCCCCTGCAGCCCAGGCATGTGCCCTGTCTAGGAATCGAACTGATTGACCTTTTGGTTTACAGGATGATGTCCATACACTGAGCTACACCAGTCAGGGCAGCATGATTATTTTTAATAGAAGCAATGAAACCTTTACAGTATTGAAATATGTCTGCTTTTATCAACTGTGGATCAAATTCCTGGGGTGTCCTGTCATTATCTGGAAAGGTGAAAGTTTATGAGTTCCAAAGGGGTAGATCTGAGATTTAAAATGACTAACAGCAATGCTTTGGGCTAAGATATTTGAAGAGTTTCTACAAATTTTGTCAATTGAATCTTAATAGTGCCAATAATATGTTCAACTAAGCCTGAAGACTGAGGTTAGTAAGCAAAGTGAGAGTGTTATAGAACTGGCCGAATACCACAGACTTGCTGTCGCACTTGACCAGTAAAATGGCTTCTTCCATCACTGAAGTTCAAGGAGAGTTTCCCAGGTAGGGACAATCTTCTCTAACAGGACTTTGGCCACTGTAGAGGCATTAGCTTCTCTATAAGGGAAAGCTAACTGGACTCAGTGAGAAAACATATGTATGATGACTGAAATGTAATTTATATTCATCAGATGGGGAAGCTATATAAAATCTATTTGCCAAACCTCAGATGGTCTGTTAGGCGATTTTTAATGTCTAGGAGCAATGTGAATGGGTTTCCTGGGTTTTACTTTGCCTAGGGGTCACTTAAGATAGGTACTTTTTGCGGTTGTGTGAATATCTCCATCCCCATGTTCATTCATGAAGGCTCTCTTTTTGTCAGTGGACCAATGGTTTAATGCAGTAGAGTGGTAAGGAGCGAAGACTTTAGAGTTTCGGGTAGGACTGGGTTGTTGTTTGGTTCAAACCAGAGCTTTCTCATTAAACCAGCAACTGTTGGATTTTCAGTCTTGTTTTTCTTTTTCTGAAGCCAATTGTTGAGTTTCTCTGGCCAGTTTTTCGAAGTTATCAACTGGGGAAACATCTCGTTGGACCATGATGGAGGTTTGACTGCTACTGATGCCTTTCAGGGCAGCATTCTTAGCAGAAATGTCAGCAAGGTGATTTCCTTGACTTCCAGGAAATCAAATGTAGCATGTCCTAGAATCTTAGTAACAGTTAAGCATCTGGTAAAAGTATAGCATCCAGTAATTCCACTTGAGGTTGCAGTTACTTTCTTCTTTCCTTGGGTTGCTTGCTGACCATCTCAGCACCTGTGCTGAGGTGAAAAGGTAATGGTGTTGCTCATTACTCCGGAATGTCATATAGCAGCCACACCATGATCAACAGTGCGTGCAGTACAGTAGTTTTGACAACTTTAGTTTTGTAGTTTTGGTCTTAACTTGGCTTTTTGGCCACCTGGTAGTTTTCCATTCCTGGGTCCAAGGTTCTATACTGGCTCATTCCACCACTGAGACATTTTATCCTCCTTGTTATTAAGGAATTAGGGCTGGAGGTCTCTTCTGCTGAACATGGGAGGAATAAAATTCTCTCATTTTCTGACCTAAAGAGTGGTGAGAGCCCCCGGTTCTTCTTTATCTAGGATGGGCTGGACGCTGTGCATGGCCATTAGCTTAACATGGAAATGTTGCTGTCTGGAAGAGACAAGCTTTACAAGGAGGTTAAAGAGGCAAGGTCCAAAAAATAGGAGTAGAAGGGCTACTAGGGGCCCCAGAAGGGAAAAGAACTGGGTTAGCAGGGCAGGTACCCTTCAGTGGTTTCCCGGATTTGGTCTGGGTTGCCAGGGTATGCGCCTCTTAACCAGGTAGCCTGTAGTGATGATCTTTCCAAAGTTCCCTGATGTCTTCTAGCTGCAGTCTGTGATCACAAGGCTCTGAAAAACGTTTTAGTCTCAATAATTCGAAGGCAAAGGTTGGGAGAAAAATTGGAAACATGTTTGGAGACTCATAGGCAGATATTGGAGGAAACTAGAAGAATTCAGGATCTAGTCCAGTTTACAAGAAAAACAAGACCAAAATCAAGAGACAACAAACATCACTAGAATCTAATACCACAAAGGTATATCATAGTTTCTACTGAAATAGAACTTTTTCTCTGTAAAATAGCCCTCATCTTATTAAGTATAGCTAAGTTAAGACTAATTCATTGTATAAGTCCAGTTTCAATAAATTTGGCCTGTTATTTCTCTAAGTATGACAAGAATACCATCTATCACAGAGGCATGTTTAAATCTGCTTTGCTGGAATTTGGCAGGAGATCTTCAGATTGGGGTTTAATTAGCCTTCTCTGTGGCTAAGAAACCAAGCCACATAGTTGCCATCAGCATTTGCCTGCAATACCTATCAGTTTTGGCAAATCTCTCAAGTTCTGGAGATTCTCCAAATGCCTCGAGGCTTTTCCTTTGCCATCTCTAAGGAAAGCAACCTATGTTCCTTTCTGTAAACTGCTGTGAACCATGTAAGCAAGGTTTCAGGCTGGTTTTCCACGGGGCTTTTATTGGCCTCTCAAGTCGATCTTAATTTCTTAGAACTTTCCTGTGAGACCCAGAGTCTACATATATCTTTCAAACATGACATTTTAGTCACAGCCTTATCAAAGCTTCCAGTTGTGTCCTATATAAAGAAAACAGATTCCTGATGAATTTATGCAAACAGCCATATTGCCATGAAAATAATAATACTTGTTTCATTTAGGGTCTCCAAATTTCTTAAAGGATCAGGTAGGGAGAAAAATATAAATGTTCTATGATTGCTTACAAGTATATAATTTACTAAATTGTTCTAAGTCATAGGCAGTTTAAGAGAAACAAGTTTCCTTATATCTGGAAATGATTTTTAAAATCAGTACTGTTTTATTTTTTATTTTTTAATGTATTTTATTGATTATGCTATTACAGTTGTCCCATTTCTCCCCCATCATTCCCCTCCACCCTGCACACCCCCTCCCACCTGCATTCCCCTCTTTAGTTCATGTCCATGTGTCATAAGTTCTTTAGCTTCTACATTGCCCACACTATTCTTGCCCTTCCCCTGTCTATTTTCTACCCACCATCTATGCTACTTATTCTCTGTACCTTTCCCCCCTCTCTCCTCCTCCCACTCTCCTGTTGCTAACCCTCCATGTGATCTCCATTTCTGTGGTTCTGTTCCTGTTCTAGCTGTTTGCTTTTGTTTTAGGTGTGGTTCTTAATAGCTGTGAGTTTGCTGTCTTTTCACTGTCATATTTTTATCTTCTTTTTCTTAGATAAGTCCCTTTAACATTTCATATAATAAGGGCTTGGTGATGATGAACTCCTTGAACTTGACCTTATCTGAGAAGCACTTTATCTTCCCTTCCATTCTAAATGACAGCTTTGCTGGCTAGAGCAATTTTGGATGTAGGTCCCTGCCTTTCAAGACTTCAAATATTTCTTTCCAGCCCCTTCTTGCCTGGAAGGTCTCTTTTGAGAAATCAGCTGACAGTCTGATGGGAACTCCTTTGTAGGTGACTGTCCCCTTATCCCTTGCTGCTTCTAGAATTCTCTCCTTCATTTGAATCTTGGCTAATGGAATTACGATGTGCCTTGGTGTGTTCCTCCTTGGGTCCAACTTCTTTGGGACTCCCTGAGCTTCCTGGACATCCTGGAAGTCTATTTGCTTGCCGGATTGGAGAAGTTCTCCTTGATTATTTGTTCAAATAAGTTTTCCACTTGTTGCTCTTCTTCTTCCCCTTCTGGTACCCCTACAATTCAGATGTTCAGACGTTTAAAGATGTCCTGGAGGTTCCTAAGCCTCTCCTCATTTTTTTGAATTCTTGTTTCTTCCTTGTTTTCTGTTTGGTTGTTTGTTTCTTCCTTCTGGTCCACTCCATTGATTTGAGTTCCAGTTTTCCTCCCATCTCTATTGGTTCCCCATGCATCTTCCTTCATTTCACGTATTGTAGCCTGCATTTTTTCATCTAATTTGTGAGCAAAATCAACCAATTCTGCGAGCATCCTGATCACCAGGGCTTTGAATTGTGCATCTGATAGGTTGGCTATCTCTTCACGGTTTAAAGGAATTGGCACTGGGGATTTCATTTGTTCTCCGGTTTGAGCCATTTTTGGCATTTTTGTTTTGTTTTGTTTTGTTTTTGGTCTGGTCGCAGCTGTTATACAGTGAGGGGTGGAGCCTTAGGTGTTCCCCAGTGCGGGGCAGCCCAGTCGCTGGGTTGTGACGCTGTATGTGGGGACAGGGTCCGAGAGGAAACAATGGCGCCTGCTCCGCTCTCTCCTGGATTCCAGTCCCCTCCGCCACTTCCCCTTCGCCTGGATTATCTGCGCACGTGAATGTGGGACCACCTGGTCAGCCAGCGCCTTGTGCGGCCTCACTGGGTCTGCATAGTTGCCACCCGGTGCCCCGGGTCTGCCAGCCGCCCCCTGTGCGCCTGGAGTCTGCCATCTGCCTGCACACTTGGGAACCACCAGCCACTGCTGCCTCCATGCCTGGGTCCACACCTCCACTTTTTCCTGCTGCGACTCCGCCCCTCTTACTGGTCTGGATGAATGGTTGTTGGACTTCCGTACAGTTCAATTTTCTATTAGCTCTGGTTGTTTTCTTGTTTCTAAATATTTGTTGTCCTTAATTTTGGTTGTGAGAGGAGGCACAGTGTGTCCACCTACGCCTCCATCTCGGCAGGAAGTAAAATCAGTACTGTTTTAAACAAAATTAGAAAAATTATAATCATCTTCACTTCATTCACTTGCATAGAATAAATTCTTGTTTATTCTGATTACCTGCTAGCATTTTATGAATCCAGTTATTTTTTAGAGTTTTATAAATCATTATCTAGTTTAAAGGTATGATCTGAAAGTTTATTCTCAGAAAACTCTGCTTTAGAATAAGTGAGAGTCTTTTCCATGGATCCTTCCGAAGATGAAACATTTGCCAAAGTTTGAGTCAAACGATGACTATGTGTAAATTACAAAAAAAAACCCCTGAAAATGATGCAGTTATGGATCTAATTATTATACAATTGAAAAAGAAGCTTGCTTTTCTGTAACAAAACATTTTAACATAAGAATTACAAATGAGTATTATATCAGAACTTCGTAGACTCCTGGAGATTTTTATATAATCTCCAATATATGATATCCATTTGATAATAATATATACACACAAATACAACAGTACTATTTCCTTAGTTGGCAAAGCTTCCCGTGCAATTCAAGCATCAAATAAATCTAATTAGTTCAAAACCTTTTCCTGCCAGGAGAGAAAACAAATCTTTCGAAGTGTTTCAGGGGCCCTTTAGAACAACTTAAAACCATTACAAGGTTAGGGAAAAGGTCTCTTCTTAAATTTGAACCCTGCGAAGTTTGACAAACACACTTGTCCAAAAAGATCATACATTATTATAAAACAATATTAAATTATTCATTTACTCAAAGTGATAATAAAAAGATATCAAAAATTCATGTTAACAAAACTTTATTGTGTTTTTAGTATTGAGAAAATGTTTTATTAAGTAGTCAAAGATTTGATTAAGACAGCAAAACAACTTTAATAAAATACAGAATCTGTTTTCTAGGTAGAAAAAAATTTTAATATGTGGAGTACGATAAATACAGAAAAAAGCTTTTGACTAGAGAATCAGTAAATATATTTTCTTTTTTAATTGAATTTATTGGGGTGATACTGGATAACAAAATTATATAGGTTTTAGGTATACAATTCTATAATACATCATTGTATATTATATCATGTCTTTACCACCCCAAGTCAAGTCTCCTTCCATCACTGTTTATTCCCTCTTTACTCTCTTCTGCTTCCCCCTTGCTCCCCTTTCTGTCTGGCAGTCACCACACTGTTGTCTGTCCATGAGTCTTCCTTTTTTTCCATAATGCCTTCACTCTCCCTTCTGACGGCTGTCAGTCTATTCTTTGTATCCATGAATCTGTCTCCACTTTGTTAATTTATTTTGTACATTAGACTCCATTTATAAGTGAAATCATATGGCATTTGTCCCTCTCTGACTGGCTTATTTCACTTAGCATAATGTTCTCCAGGTCCATCCATGCCATAGCAAAAGGAAAGATTTCCTTCTTTTTTTATGGCTGAGTAGTATTCCATTGTGTAAATGTACCACTGCTTTTTTTTTTAATTTTTTATTTATTTTTTCTTTTTTCTTTCTTTCTTTCTTTCTTTCTTTCTTTCTTTCTTTCTTTCTTTCTTTCTTTCTTTCTTTCTTTCTTTCTTTTTTTAAATCTACTAATCTAGTGATGGGCTCTTAGGCTGTTTCCAAATCTTGGCTATTGTAAATAATGTTGCACTGAACAAAGGGGTGCATATATTCTTGCAAATTAGTGTTTGGGGTTTCTAAAACTCTTTCTTTTTAACAGAGTAAAAAAGAACTAAACTCTACATAAAATTTTATTTCTCAGGATTCCTTTTCCACAAACTTTCTACAGCTTCCTTAGTCCCTCTTAGTTTGTCTCTTACCCAGTCAGAAGTAAACAAACATTTTAGGACAAGCCTCATTTTGTAAATTACTTCAAAACTGTATTTCCATACCTTGTACCTTTTATTACATAAAACATAGTTTCTTCCCATCTTGGTTAGAAATCTTAACTCTTAGAAACCTCAATTTCTAGTAAAACTATAAAGTAAGCAATTAGTATTCTTTAGAGCGATACATTTATGAACACCTTTAATAATTTCTAAAAATGTATTTTCTCATAGCACAATTTTTAAAATGTAGCATAACACAAGGTTACTAACGGACCCAAATATCTTTAGTTTCTCTGTAATAAGCAGAAAGTAGATAAACCTATGTTCAGTAAGCAGTGTTTTATCATTTAATCTTATTTTGAAAGGATGTAGAGATTCAATGAATAGCCATCATTTAATTTAACTAGCAAAATTTTAAAGTTTTAAGTTACCAAAGAGATTTATATAAAACCATTTAATTACATATGTAATACAATCATTGCTAAAAGACTTAACCTAAAAGAAACTTTTTAGCCTTTTACAATTTATTTTATTTACTTGCTCCTAATAATTGTGCTGAGACTACTTATTAAATTTTACCATACCAATTTATTTTTCTTGCTGACAAATTTTGCAAAAGAGGCAATGTAACAGTGGGAAGTTGTAACCCACCCCACCATTCTTTTGACATTGTTTCTGTAAGAGCAGACTCTGACTAATGTGTGGCTTATAGATGAACAGCACCCTGACCTTCAAGCACTCCAAGTCTGGGAGATTTGCTGACCTTCAACTGTAAAGGCAGGATGACGTGCAGCCAGGAAGACACACACCAGTCTGTCACTTGGCTTATCAGAATGGACCATGCTAGTCTGCATGTAGAGAACTTTGCAACTCTCTCCCTTGATATCTTTGTTCTGTTCCCCTCTCCCTCCTTATGAAACCTGCCCCTGCGAGAGGTGAAAAAAGGCTTTGAGATATGAGTCCCACACCTAAAAATAAATCACTTTCCTTTACATCAGCACCTGCCTCTTGAGTTTTGGCTTTCATAGACAGCATCAGGCAGCTGAACCTGTGTTAAGTTACAGTTTTTGGCAACCCAGATAGGACTGCGTCGACTCAGTAAGGCCCAGAGGGCCCGGGCTGGGGATCCCAGCTGCTTGTGGCAGGCTGACCCCATGGCAGGATTGCAGGGATTTCCCAGAAGCTGCCAAGAGCTCTTTATCTCAGAAACTACCCCCTCTCCTCCTCTCAAGGCATCAGCCACCTTTAAATGCCTTGCTGGTGAAAGGAAACAGGTTGTAGGTGGGCTGACGAGCCCAGACTTGGTAAGTCCCTGGTGTGCACAACCAAGAGCCCGTGTCCCACCACTTGGATTCTTTGAACCATTTGAGATTCTGTAGAAATCAATAGGCACCACTTGGCAATAAGCATGACTCGGTGACAAGAAAAATATCGCAGTTCCCCAGTGTGGGATTTGGTTGGAATACTCTTTGGGCTTGGGTTTGGGCTTGGGTTTGGGTTTGGGTTTGGGTTTGGGTTTGGGTATTGTTTGCTTTTCTTGTTGGATACTGCTTTTTAGTTGTCTGTTTTGTTTCTGTGCTTTCATGGGAGGAAGTCTGTTTCTGTTTGAGAGCTCTTGTCTAAAATGAAACTTTAGTGACAGTTTTTTGCTTGCTTTCTTAGCTTTCAGAGACTTGATTTGATCTTTGAGAATTTAGTTTGAGAGTACTCATCTGTTTAAACGTTTTCTTTGCTTTAGGTATTGTTCTTGTTTCTGTTCTAAATAGAATGGCTGGTCTCGATCTTGAATTGTTTTGCTAAAGTTCTGGTAAATGGAATAAGATCTCTAATTTGCAAGCTTTTGATATGTTGCATCATAAGGATTCTACTCAGAAAGGATTTAAATTGATGGTTTAAAAGGGAAAAAGATCTCATTCCCCTTTCAGACAGTAAAACTCAGAAAGAAAAGGAAAAGGAAAAAATGGGTGTTTTTAAACTTAAGTGTCTCAAGCAGTGCAAAGCCTGATATCTTTCCTGCCTCTTCTCTGGCCTCCTAAAAGTTGTCAAGGACACTAGATAATGAAATAGCTTACTTTTGAGCCCAAATAAGGAATGCAGTAATCGCCAAGAATAAAAATGTGAAAATGTTTTCCAGTGGGGGAAAAACTGTTTCTGAAAATTGTGAAATATATTCATAAATTTATCAATATATGCAATATTAATTTTAGTTGTCACTAAAACTGGAAAATTCTAAGTTGGGAAAAATATGGTTTTGATAATAAAATGTGTAAATTATGACAATATATTTTGAAGGAAATAGAATTGAAAGTGGGTTAGTTATTTCTAGGTGAGTTGTAAAGAGGCAAACTACAAGGGATTAGGTAAGTTGTAGATGGCCTGTGTAAGCTGAAGAGCGTTTGTGTAAATCATAGAGGGTTTGCGTAAGTTGAAGTGGGTCTGCGCAAGTTGAAGAAGGATTGTGTAGAGGAAAGAAGCAAAAAGAGAAGGAACTAAGAAAATGGGAAAAAAGTGATAAAGGGTAAAGGAAAGTGACAGAGGAAAGAAGGACATTGGAGAAGGAATACTCAAGAAGGAAACTAGAAATGGGAAAAAAGAAATAAAGAAAAGGAAAGGAAAGGCCCATAGAAAGATGGTAAAGCAAAGTGATAATTTTAATGACAAATGAAAAAGCCAAAGGCTCCTTTTGGCTTTTCCAAAACCAATTGTTACTCCCCAAAACAAACCCCAGGTACTATTAGACAGTGGGGAACAAATTAATTGATTACTTGTTCTGATATGCTTTCACTTGTAATTCTGATTGTTTATCTTAAGATGTTGTTACCAAAAAAAGAAGGAATTCCTTTGCCAATTATATTGTAATCAGGTTTATAACTATGTCATTTTAAGTATTTTTTGGGGGGGGGGTGTTATTAGAGAGAGTCATTGCTGTAATCTGATGTATTTGCAAAAATGTTACATCTTCAAAAAGATCCCCAGGAAGGACTTTGACCAATTCTGAAATATAAGTTTCTGAGAATAAATTTTAAGATCATACCTTTGAAATAAATGGATTTGTAGGCTCTGGGGAAGGACTGGGTTCAAAGAGATACTGGCAAATAATCAAGATAAACAGGAATTGATTGTGGGACTGAATGAACTGAGGATAATTATTGTTCTTGTGACTGTATTAAAAATATTGCTGATTTAAAAAAATTTGTTTGTTTTCTTAGAGCAATTTGGTAAATTTAAGCAATATTGAAGCATTTATATTTTTCTCCCTACCTGATCCCTCTAGAATTTGGAATTTTTAATGAGTATTATTATTTTTATGGGAATATGTTTATTTGTATGGATTCAATAGGAATCTGATTTTTTCCAGTTATTAACCAAGACTTTGACTAGAATGTCATGTCTGAAGTAGACATGCCTAGACTCTGAATGTCGGCAAAAAAGATAAAGATTTACTTTGAGCCAATAAAATCCCCTTAGAGAACTGGCCTGATACCTTGTTCATTTATACGGTTCATGGAAGCCTTTCCAGGTAAGGAGTGAAGGCTACTTTTCTGAGAGATGGCAAGGAAGAACCTCAAGACATTTTGGGGACCTTGAGAACTTGAGAAGCTCCCCCAAATCTGCAGGTGCTGCAGGCAAAGACGTAATGGCATATGTGTGGCTTGCCTTCCCAGCCCTGAGAGGCTAATTAAAGCTCATTCTAAAAGTTCCCTGTAACAATTTTGGCAAAACATAATCAATTGCTATTCTTGTTGTGTTACTGCAAATAATCAGGCCAAATTGAAACTGGACTTAATGCAGTAAATAAATTGGTCTTAATTTGGGTCTTTGATAAAAATGAGGTGGTTTTAGGAGAAAAATAGTGTTTCAGTAAAATCTATAACACAATTATGAAAATTAGACTCTAGTTCAGTTAATTGTAAAATTGTGTTTTTCACCCACAAACTAGACTGGATCCTGAATTTTTCTTAAATGTTTTGCTAAAACCTTCTAACTTCATAGAAATGGAAGAAAAATTGACAGTGGGGATTTGTAACAATGGAAAATTATAACCCATCCCCCCATGCTTTTGACATTGTTTCTGTAAGTGCTGACTAATATGTAGCATGTAGATGAACAGCATGTTTGTATAAAAATCCTAGGAACTAAAATATCAAAAGATACAGACTTTGGCTTTCAAGCAGATTAGTCCCAGATTTGCTGACCTTCAACCATGAATCTAGGATGGCATGAAGCCAGAATGATGCACACGGGACCATTTCCTGCCTCTCGGACCGGACTGTGCTAGTCTGCCCCTAGAAAATTTTACAACCCCCTCCCTTGATCTCTTTGTTCTGTTCCCCTCTCATTACGAAAACCTCTGCCTCCACTGAGAGACGGAGATTGAGACATGAGTCCCCCATCTTCTAGGTGGCCGTCGCCTGAAAATAAGTCACTTGCCTTTACACGAGCACCTGCCTCTCAAGTATTGCTTTTGTGGTGGCAGGCAGCTGGACCTGTGCTTGGGTAAAATGACATGAACTTATTTAACTGATAAACTCAGGTAAAATAAAAGTATATTTAATGTTGATGGTTTTGTAACCAGAAAGGACACTGGCATTCGGGCTGCCTGTCACTACTAAATCCAATAAGCAATGACAGCGATTGAATCTTTATGGGTCCTTTATTCAGATGGCCGGCGATCTGAGAAGATGGCGGGTTCATACCCTAACAAACCATCTTCCCTTCTCTTTCCTGGCCAGAATTTTTATAAGGGAGGTGGGGGAAGACAAACAAGGTGTGGTGAGGGTTTTGAAATTCAGGGAGGATTAGGTGAGCGAAGCTGCAGCATTCATGTTCTGGGCATTTAGTTGTTCCCAAGGGAGGGGGAGCACAAAGGCCTGGATGCCTCCACTTGTCCCCAGGTGGTAATCTCTAGCCAGCGCCCCAGGAGGCCAGCTATTTCCCAGGAGCCAGGATGGGCCTTATCTGCAGTTTCTGAAACAAAAGCTTTAACATACGCATTACTTGCTAGACTTAATAACTTTTTCCTTAAGCTAAAATTCTCTAGGTCTTGAGTCCCCTATCAGTTTTTCAATGCCATTCAACAGTAAAAACATGCTGTATCTAGAACGTACATATATAAACATACAGATGAATGTAAAGAGAGCTCTCAGGACTTTCATTTTAAAATGCTGTCTTCTGTGTCCCAGGTACAATGCAAAACTTGGAGGAAAAACTGGATCTAAATTGCATTTCTGGCAGAGTAATTAATTTAAGATTTTATTCAGATGACCAAAGCTTGGCATGCTGCTGAATTCTTTTAAAGCAAGTTTAAAATTAATTTATAATCAATGAAAGAGTACATTCCAAGAAGACTGAGGTCCTCTCTTGTCAGGGTGTCCCCTATGGTAAACTTGTTGACAAACACTAACAACAGGAAATGGAAATGGAATGTGCACACTATAATTGGAAGGTTCAGAAGGTAAAAAAGAGGGGCTTCAGAATGCCTGAATTTCAGGTGGCAGGTGTTCCTAAAGGGAGATGGTGCTGGGATGGGGCCTGGGCACAGTACATCTGCTCCCACGAGTCTGGAGAGGGAGAAGGTGGGAGAGAAGGAGAAGCCTCAGGTGCTGGTTTACTCTTATGTTTGATCTTCTCAATGGGGGCAAATGGCAAAGAGGAGAGGGCTTTGTCCCTTCTAGGGTGGCACCAGCAAAGTCCAGGCGAGGGAGCCCTGGATAGGCTCTCACTGCCTTCTGCTTCACCATGTACAATGAAATCCCAGGTGGAGTGTGTAAAGTCCCTGACACGGACCCTGGCTTGCGGTGTCTGTAGTGTTATGGATGAGATGAGACAAATTCACATGAGTGAATTGGTCCTGTGGAGGAACAGGGATGAGTCCTGTGGAGGAAAAGGGATGGCACAGCCACTCTCTCAAGGGGAGGGCGCACCAACCCTTGCCTTGACAGGCTTTTATTGCTTTTCTGGGCACATTACATTGAGGAGGGTCCTCATTTACTATGCACAGGTTTGCTCTAGGTGGTTACCTTTTACAGAAAACAAAGGAGCCAATGCCGCTAATCACATCACAGAAGGAGGATTTTTGCAAATGCATAGGGGAGAGTGGTTGAACTGGTTGCACCTGCCCTTGGAAGGCTTAGCATAGATTTTAGGAAGTTACTTTAATGATATGCAGTAAACATTTGCTGCCTCAATTCAGGGTGAGGGAGTTTTAGCAAAAAGCAAGTCTCAAAGCAGCCTAAGTACAGTGCAGGCCTGATTCCCCACAGGAGAACCTATCCATGGGCATGGGTCCTGGACCTTGCTTTCCACTGGCCTTTCTGAGTGGGAGCTGGGCCCACACCATGCAGAACAGTCTCCTGTAAGTCCCCAGCACCCAGGGAACACCTCAAGGGGCCAGAGGGAGGGAGCAGTGCCCTCTTCTAAAGGGTCAGAAGGCTCTCACAGAAGAGTTGGCTGTAGTCACCAAGAAATGATGTAGTTCCTAAGAGTCATCATTTCAAGCAAATATCATCAATAAACAACATATTTCACTCATTCGCACATCCCCCCACCCCAGAACATACAACATTTTCAGATTTAATTTGCCAGCCCTAAGACAAATTCAAAACCAGTTTCAAGTTCAAAACAAAATTCCATGACCGAGTTGAAACAGATACTCAGGAAATAAATGATACAGTTCCAGTAATTAATTACCTAGTTTTCTCACTGTAAAATGAAAGCACTGTTGCTCAGCTCTGCCTGCACAGTGGTGGGCACTGCTGGGACAGAACCTGGAGAGACACCAAGCCAGGGGTCACTGAATCGCAGGTGGAAAACTCCCTCAGCTCTAAGTCCCTCAAAGTTGCCTTAAAAAAAAAATCTCCAAGAGAATATTGGGGCCAGGCTACATTGTAAGAGAAAACTAATTTTTTATTTTTCATGAAGATGGTGCCCAAAGCAAAGAAGGAAGCCCCTACTCCTCCTGAAGCCAAAGCCAAAGCAAAGGCTTTGAAGGCAAAGAAAGTGCTAAAAGGCATCCAGAGCCACAGAAAAAAGGTCCACACATCACCCACCTCCCTGTGGCTCCAACAGCAGCTAAGTATCCTCAGCAGAGTGTCCCCGGGAGAAACGAGCTTGACTACTTTGCCATCACCAAGTTCCCCATGAGTACCCAGGCAGCTGTGAAGAAGAGAGAAGACAACAGTACATCTGTGTTTGTTGTAGAGGTCAAGGCCAACAAGCACCAGATCAAACAGGCTGTGAAGAAGTTCTGTGATGTGGTCAAGGTCAACACCCTGATTAGGCCTGGTGGAGAGAAGGCATTTGTTTGACTGGCCCCAGACTGTGATGCTTTGGATGTTGCCAGCGAAATTGGGATCATCTAAGCTGAGTCCAGCTGGCCATTTCTAAATATAAAAATGTTATACTGAAAAAAAAAAGACAAGTAATTTAAATTTTTTTAGTATTGAAGGAGTAGAACACAAAACACTGTCTTCAGTGGGATTGGAACCCAATTTTAGGGACTTTAACCCTGAACTTCTGTGTTGGGACTTGACCCCAACCTTGGGACTTAAACTCAGGACACTCGGGGTGGGATAGAGGGAAACAGTTTTTCTGCCCACAGGTACAGCTGTGGTGAAACTTGAACCCACTTTCAGGGACACAAGGACAAGACAGAAGAAAACAATGTGACAGAGAACAAAATCTGTCCAGGCAGGAGGAGGGTCTCTGAGGGTTGGAGGTGGGCTCACCAGATGCATTGATGCTGAACCAAAAGTTCAGGCAGCCACTTGCCAGGTGCAGTAAAACGGTCTTGTCTGCCCTCTTGCCGTTCTGTTGCTGTAGGGGCAAAGGGGTTACAGCCACAAAATATTACTGGTGTTGGGGTTCTTGGGTTCCCCAAGATAGAAATGAGAGGCAAGCCCAGAGAAGTTTCCACAGAGACTTTCTTAAGCTTATGCTGGAGCACAAGGGAGGCAGCACAGAGGAAGGGAAGGTCTTGGCTTTTATAAGCTGGGGAATGAAGTGGGCCAGCTCAGAAAGGCGGGCTTTATGAAAAAGGCGAGCTTGTCGTTTTCCATTTCAGGGTGGGGTTATTTCCTCTTCTCACGGTGCTTGGTAACTGTCTCTGCCCCTACACTGAGAGGGGAGAGGTGGTGGTTTTGCTCATTACCGTCACCCCAGGAGGTACTCTAGCAGCCACCCCTTCATTAACCGTGTATGCCCAACAGTGGTTTCAACACCTCGGGCCACCTGGTCTTATCCCAGCTTCCTGGCCACCACTCCTGGGCCCAAATCCCCGTATGCTCTCAGCAAGATGGCACAGTCTAATAGTGGGCCAGCTGACTGATTCCAGTAGAAATAACCTCTGTCCCCAAAGGGGTTTTTAGGCAAAAGCCAGTTTTGTCTCACAGTTCAACCTGTTTCCAAAGAAAAGAGACCTGTGTGCCAAATCAAGTCCTCACAGACAAGACAGAAAAACAAGCGAGCAAGGCCCATTTAACAAATGAACGAACAAACGAACGAACGAACAAAAAACTCTACGCAATCCCCAGATAAAGCCCAGAGAGCTTCAAAACACAAAGACAAACACAAACGGAAGCACAACTCCAGGAGAAAACTTGCCGTAAGCTTTCGGGTCAAAGGGCAAGCAGTGAGCCCTTCCGTTCTGAGTAGGCGCTACTGCCTTGTTGCTCACTGTCCTGAGGCTGCTGGGGTGGTTTTCCTCGGGAATCCTGGATGAGCCCCCAAAATGTCAACTGAAAAATAATATCGACTGATATTTGGCCACCAAAAAGAATTTATTTGGGAAAAAGAAAAGGCTTGCAACCTAGTGCATGCAGACATGGCCAGCCATGCGCACAGTCAGGCCTGTCCGCCAAGGTGGAGGGGTATTTATAGAGGGGAAAAAGAAGTTAAGGGAAGGGGAAGTTAGAACCAGAGAGCTTTATTATAAACAGAGTTTTACCTGTATGGTTCTTGTAATTAAGAAGAGGAGGAGAAGTTGCATAAGCCCTGGGTTCCTTCCATAGTCCTTCCAGACTGATTATGTTTTCTTAAAGTTCCAGTTAGTCTTTATCACTACCAAGGATTACTCTTTATCACTATCTCTGGTGAAGGGCAACTTGAACAATTTCCAGGCCTGCGTGGGCCTTGACCCCTGCCCAGCCTGCTGATTGCCCACGGTCCTTCTTGTCAACATAAAAAACGCCCAAACTTGTAGAGAAGTTTATTTTAGTTTATTTGAACCAAACTGACAACAGTTTCTGGGAAGCAAAATCTCAACAGACTGAGAAAATGCTCTGGAAAATGGCATTTTTGCAGCTTATTTTGTACAGTAGAGTACAAGGAGGAGACGTAAAGAGGGGTGTATGAAATCCATTGGTGGTAGATTAGAGAGGCCGGAGAAAGCAGAGAAGTCTTTGAAAATAAGATAAAGAGTAAAATGGAGAGGGACGTGATTCTTTTACATTGGTGGGTACAGGATAGTTAGCAGTTAACATTTACAGTACAGAGATGGTATGTGGGGAGAGACCAGTAAGGGGTTCCTTGGCCCCCAGCGCTGCTGCTGCATGAGTGTGGGGGTGTGCACCCTGAGGGAAACTGGACTGTTCTGAGCCTCCAAGGATTTGTTATCTTAGACACAAAAAGACAACGGACAGGCTTACTTAAGATAAAGATTGACTTTGTCAAGGAAGCTACAGACCTGGGATGTGACTACCTTCCATGACTCCCTTTTAGTTAGGAAGTTTTATGTTCAGGCCATCCTATGTGGTTACTTTAGGTCTCTTGAGTTTGTAGGGCCTGCCTTGCAGGCCCCCCTGAGCTTGTCAGGTTTGGTACGTGGCCCCTTTTTCACCCACACTTCCCTGCCTGGGTGGGTCCCTCTCAGGTGTGCACAGACCGCCACTCACCCGGCCCCTGCATGGGCCCTCTGCACATCTCTGGGTCACTCTCTCTGTGCAGTGCCGCCTTCTCCAGCTCTCTGCCCTGCACTTGGCCTCTGGGAACTCTGATCTGTGTCTCCTCAACGGAGACCACAGGAATCCCTTTGGGGGCCCCCTTTCTGAGCTGCAGCCTGGAACCGTCCTCAGTCAGTGTCCTGAGGCCATCTGCAGGCTCACCTCCTTGGTGTCCCGGGCGAGGGAGTCCTTGTTCACCCACCAAATAGTGGAGGAGCCCTTCAGTAGGGCCAGTCTGGGCCCTGGGGGAGGGAAACAGGGGGCCCTGTGTTTATCCCACTCCCGGGAGCTCCCAGTCTCGTGGGGACGAGACCAGGGACCTGAAGAACTAACAGCCCCGTGAGATCCCACCACCCTCACCTCAGCCCACCTCCAGAGAGGCAGTGATGGCAGCGGTGAATGCCATTGTTCCATGTTTCGTCTGGCAGAGGTGAGGCCATGACGTGGCAAGGCTTCACGTTATGTTATCGTTGCCCGGAGGAAATGATTTTGATTGGATCAGCTTTATGAGTAATAATCACACTAACCACAGCTTGTTCTGCAACACAACACTTACCCTGTACCAGGGTCTGTTCTCAGCGTTGTCTCCACATAGTGATTCGTTTAATAGTCACAACAGCCCTAGTATGTAGGGACTGTGAGTATCCTTGTTCCCTGAGGAGCAATGTGAGACACAGATAAATTCGGTGACTTGCTGAAGGTCACCCAGGTACTCAGTGGAGGAGCTGAGCAGGGCGGGGAAGCAGCCCCAGGGTCAGCAGCCCAAAGTGTGGGTCACCGGGTCCCCTGCTGGCCATTCCCCCTACGGGAGCATGAGGCTTGCAGTCAGCCAGCACAGGGTCACTGCTGGAGAGCCCCTGAGAGGTCCCTCAGTGCAACCCCCTATTTCAAGAGAAGTAACATGAGGTTTGGGGAGGAAGGGAAGTGGCTTCCTCAGGATCATGCAGCTACTCCAGGGCTGGCCAGGGACTGGACGATGACTTGACTTTCAGTTCAGTTTTGTACTCCTGTTAAAAATGACTGGTAAACCTCAGAAACAATCTCAGGTCACAGAAAGACCTTGATCTGTTAGCCTGTGTGAATTTACTGCTTGGGCTAAGATAAACAGGTTAGATTTGGGGATGCATTAAACCACAGAGTAAAGAAGAGATTGCTTGAGTTACTTTTTTTTTATGCTTACCAATAGAATTACTGTGAAAATTAAAGGGGAGATAATATCTGAACACATCAACCACCGGGTTCAGGCTTGGCTACAGAGCAGTCTGACTCTTGCATCAACCTGAGGGGCAAAGGAAGGTAAACACCCTGTTAATGGCATTTCCGGGAGAACCCAGAGTCTGTGGAGTCCCTTATGCGAGAACTGAAACACACTGTCCCCTTCCTTCTCACTTGCTTCTCTCCTTTGTGCATGCTTTTATCTTTCTGTCCACCCCACCCCAGCCTTACACATCCATGCATTTACACAGCCTACCTCAGCTACACCCTGGGTCCCTCAGGAAGAGAGGGCCACACACTAGAAAGCCTCCTCCCCAAACCCCATTTGGTTTTGTCCCCCCAGCACCTGCATTACTTTGACTTCCCACTGGTTGATTCTATCAATGTGGACTTTTTCCCTCTATGGCCACCAGTGTCCCTACCACCCGTGGCATTGTCCCCTCTGCCTGGGCAGCCCCTCCTGGATCTGTGCAACCTTGGGTTATCTGTGTCTCTGTCTCAGTTCCCTGTGACCTGAAACTGTCCTAAGAAAAGAAGGGTCGTGTCTGGTTTTTGGTGCTCCCCAGACCCAGTGAGCAGTGCCACTTACCAGGCTCCAGACGGACTCAGTCTCCCAAATGAGTGGATTAACATGGGTTCTAAGATAGCCGCACTAATGTTAATAGGATTTGCCCATCCTGCTCCAGAGTATATTTAATGTGGGTGGTGGGAAATATGACAGGCAGGTTAAGGAGAAAATAGAGGGAACTGAATATCATCCTGAAGAATTGCCCAGGTCCATAAGTTCCTGGAGCTAGGTGTCCACTTTCCATTGAGTGGGTGTTGTCAGAGACCAGCATTTTAAAGACAATAGTTTCCCCAGGAGAAAGTGGACTGGATGTGTGAACTCAGTGCATTTAGCAAGGGTCTTGCTGATTTGGTTGAGTGGTTAGGTTTCATCAGTCTGAAAGAGGAAAGTGAGGAAGAGGGTCCTGGTCACACTGCAGGTGGCTCCAGGGGTGTGGTGGTCAGAGGAGGGAAAGGAATTCAAGGTGGAGTCTAGGTTGCCTCATCTGAGTGTGGGCAGAATTCATTCATTAACACAATCAAAGAATAAGTGGGAAGAAAAGGGCTTAAGATTTAGGAACATAAATGTGATTTTGGAAACTGTGGATACTTTAATGCCAGTATGAGGCAGGTTGGTAAGAAGCTAGGGAAAATTCCTTGAGAGACGGATTGAGAGAAACAGAGACAAAATAGTTAGACAGCCACGCAATGAGCAGCCTGCTAATAAATCACAAGACCCTGTCCTCCCTAACCAAAGGCTCTTAGCAGCAGATGACTTCTATCTCCTTAATGAGGCAGTGAGCAGCTTAAATTACCTGGCCCAGGAGAGAGAACAGAGACCCAGTGGGTGCCATGAGTGCCAGGCAAACCTGAGAACAGATAAAGTCAGGGGAATAAAGAAGGAAAAACAATTAGAGCCAGACAAATCCAAGGTAGAGGGGTAGCTGAAAGAAAACGACCCAAACCTCACTATAGGCTCATTTGATGCATCAGCATGTTGAAAGACACGCCTGAAAATCTGATGAATATTCTGATGGAGACAACCCTAAAATTCCCACTTGCAAAAAAGAGAAAAACCCTCATGACAAAGGTCCCAGTGTGCGCTCTCCCTCGAGCATGCCTTGCCTCCCTCACCTCAGGCACGAACTTTCACTTTCTCCTAAGCTCCGAGGGCCCTCCTCTTGCCCGAGCAGCTCTGCTTAGGCTCAGTCCTGTTCCTGTGATTTTGCTTCCTCTATGCTAAGCCCTTCCTTTGTCTCACTGTCCCCAGCTTTAATAAATATGCTCTCAAAAATCACCTGGATTCGTGTCCTGAATTCTGTTCCTGCAAAAGTAAAAAACCCACACATCCCAAAATTGGCTAGGACAGACGGCCTCAGCCCCGCCCCTTTCCAGTGGCAAGTAGACCTGCGCTGCACAAAATGCTAAATGAGTATTTCAGCATGAAGGCCATGGAGACATGGATCTTAAGAAAGAAGAAAGAGCCCTGGCTGGTGTAGCTCAGTGGATTGAGCTCGGGCCTGTGAACCAAAGGATCGCAGTTCGATTCCCAGTCAGGGCACATGCCTGGGTTGCAGGCCAGTTCCCAGCATGGGACACATAAGAGGCAACCATACATTGATATTTCTCTCCTTCTCCCTCTCTCCTACCCTTCCCCTCTAAAAATAAATAAATAAATAAATATTTTAAAAAAAAAAAGAAAGAAAGAAGAAAGAGCATTAGAAATAGAAAAAATGTGGCCAAATGTAAAGGATTGCTGTTTCCCTTTAATTTTGTGAAATTATACACTATCAGAGAGTATACATTGTTTATCAGGCTTATAAACTATATCCATGTTAATCTGAGGACAACTATAGCAACAAGAAGGAAGGCCACTGTTGAATGGACTTAAGTTGTTGGAAGTCTCCAAAGTTTTATATTAATATCCCCCAATTAAAAACAGGGTGTTTTTCATCACCATTTATCCTTCTTATACCTCCTTCCACCTCTACCTCCACCCAGCCCTCCTTTGAAATCACCACATTGCTGTCTGTGTCCATGAGTTCTTTTTTTTTTCCTTTTTTGCTCAATGCCTCTACCCTGCAACCCCCCCAGAGCTGTCAGCCTGCTCTCCATCTATGAATCTGTCTCTTTTCCTTATTAGTTCAGTTTGTTCATTAGGTTCCACGTATGAGTGAAATCATATGGTTTGTATCTTTCTCTGACTGGCTTATTTCACTTAGCGTAATGTTCTCCAGGTCCATCTATACTGTCCCAAGAGGGTAAAATCCTCTTCTCTTTATGGCTTAGTAGTATTCCATTGCGTAAATGGACCACAGCTTTTTTATCCACTCAGCTACTGATGGGCACTTGGGCTGCTTCCAAATCTTGGCGATTGTAAATAATGCTGCAGTGAACATAGGAGTGTTTATATTCTTTCAAATTAGTGTCAGGATTCTTCAGCTATATTCCCAGAAGTAGGGAATAAGGCGGTTCCATTTTTAATTTTTTACGGTATCTCCATCCTGTTTCTCATAGTGGCTGCACTCCCACCAGTCTGCATTCCCCACCAACAATGTACTACGGTTCTCTTTTCTCCACATCTTCACAGAGCACTTGTTTGTTGGTTTGTTGATAGCCATTCTGACAGGTGTGAGGTGGTAGCTCATTGTGGTTTTAATTTGCATTTTTCTGATGATTTGCGATGTTGAGCATCTTTTCATGTCTGTCGACCATCTGTATGTCCTCTTTAGAAAAGTGCCTATTCAGGTTCCATTTTTAAGGAATTGGGCGTTGTTGTGTTTTTTTGGGTTTTTTGTTTGTTTGTTTATTTGTTTTTTGTGCTGAGTTTTGTAGGCCCTTCATAAATTTTGGATATTAACCCCTTACAAAAAGCGTCATTGGTGAACATATTCTCCCATTCAGTGGGTTGTCTTTTCATTTTGTTGATGGTTTCCTTTGCTGTGCACAGACTTTTTAGTTTGATATAGTTCTGTTTGTTTACTGTTTCTTGGGTTTCCCTTCCCTTATTATTACACTATGAATTCAGCCATACAGCTCAGTCAGGAAGAGGAGTAAAGCACTGATGCGCATGACAACATGAATGAATTTCCAGGCGACTGCCCCTAGCGAAAGAAGCCAGGCGGAAAAGAGCATATACTCTCTGGTTCCGTTTGTGTGGCTCTAGAAAGGACAAAGTAATCTGTGATATCAGAAAGCAGATCTTAAAAGTAGTTGCCTGGGCCCAGAGGGTCAGGACAGAGGAGACGAAAGAAAGCTACTTTGGGCCCTGGCTGGGATGGTTCAGTGGATTGAGTGCCGGTTTGGGTACGGAAATGTTGCCCCTTGGATTCCCAGATTCCCAGTCAGGGCACATGCCTGGGTTGCAGGCCAGGTCCCCAGTAGGGGGCGCGTGAGAGGCAACCACAGATGGAAGTATCTCACACATCGATGTCTTTCTCCCTCCCTTCCCCTCTCTCTGAAAATAAATACAATCTTTAAAAAAAAAAAGAAAGAAAGAAAGCTACTTTGGGGTGACACAGTCATGATGTTGGTGGTGGCAAAATTTTCAAAAATGAATACATGTGTCAAATTTTATCAAATTTTATTCCTTAATTATGTCATTTATTGTGTCAATTATACCTCGTCATTTTTTTAAAACTTTAAATAGACTGTAAACAGTTAAAAGTATATAATGCAATTCCTATAGGAACTGCTAAAAATAATGCAAACATGTATGGACAAAAAGCAAACACAATTAAAATGGAATTCTAAAAAAATACTTTGTTAACAATAAAGTCTTCAGGGAAGGAGCAACAAGAAAAAAATAGGCTGGAGAAACAGGAAATACATGGTAAAATTTCTTTCTAAATCTACTTCAACCTTTTCAGTAATCACATTAACTCCAAATCAGTATTAATTCAAAAGTAGAGATGGTTGGAATCAATGAAGAAGCAAAACCCAACTACTGTATATAGTGTCTCCTAGAGACACAGTTGAAAAGCCAGACAGATACGTTGACAGTAAGTGGAGGGAAAAAGGTATAATATCCAAATAGTAAGCCTAAAAAAAAATTCTACAGTTAACCTAGTATCAGATAAAGTTGGTTTAAGACAAGTAATGTTGGCAGAGGTAAAGACCTTTTGTAGTGTTAAAGGATTAATTTATCAAGAAGTCAAAGTAATTATCAATGTGGATATGCCTAGTAATAGAACTTCAAAATACATGAAGCAAAAATCTACAGGATTAAATGGAGAGTAAAACAAGCCTTCCTCAGCAATTGATAAAAATAATTAGATGAATACAACTCAGTAAAGTCATCATCTGAGCACTACAACCACCTTGATTTAACTGTCATTCATGGAAAAGACTCACCATCCACGGTAGACTCATTTCATATTGGAAAAGATCATCACCTCTTGGGCCAGTGTTGCAGATTAGGATGGCCTAAGAGAGGGCGCAAGGGTGTGTGTTGTGGTCATGCTGTGTGCTATGGCCTGAGGGGACTTGGCTTACACGCGTGTATGAATCAATAAACTGGTATGCTTAAGAAATGTGGATTTCACTGTGATGTTCATTGTACAAGTCTGTAAATGTTACTGAGTGTGTAAAAATCTTCATAATAACATGATGGAGAAAGAATTGATGAAAGAGAGCCAATAAACATTGGAGGGAATAGCACTGTGGGAGCAGAGTGCAGAGACTCCCCCTCAGAGAAGGCTCCGCCTGGGAAAGGAAGGACCCAGGGACACACGTGAGATCAGCTGTCATCAAATACTTGGCAGGCTTTTAGGCAGGAGACGGCTGGATTTTATCTTGTTTAGATACAGTCGGTTGAACTGAGCCCAGCATTGTTTTTATTTTGACTTCTGAGTTTAACTTTTTATTTTAAAACACTCTGAAAATTACAGAATAGTTGCAAAAACTATCCAAAAAATTTCCTGAGCCATCTGGAAACTGCATGCTAACTTGACACAGAACATTCCAGAACACTTCAGTGTGTACTCTCCACAAACAGGAACTCTCCCCATAACACAGTACAACCTCCAAATCAGAACAGTAAAATCAACATTTTACTACTCATTCTCAAATTCTGTTTAGATCTCTTCAGTTCGTATGTCATTCATAGCTCAGAAACTGGGAGCGAGTCACTGGGCTGTCACTTTTCTCTGACTTTGGTATTTAGTGGGACATTGACAAGTTTCATTAGGGACAGCTTGTAGGGCACCTTTACATTTTTTTTAAATTGTGGTAAAATATACAGCACATAAAATTTAGCATCTTAACTACTTTTTATCTCACAATTAAGTAGGGTTAACTACATTCACATTGTCATACAACAATCTCAAGAATACTTTCATTTTGCAAAATGGGAAGCCTATATCCATTAAACGACAATTTTCAATTCCCTCCTTTCACCCCCCCCCCCCCCGACAACTCCCATTCTACTTACTGTCTATTAATTTGAATACTCTAGGAGCCTCACTTAAGTAGAATCATAGAGTATTTGTCTTTTGGGGGATTGACTTATTTCAGTTAGCATAATGTTCTTGAGCTTCATCCATGTTGTAGCATGGGTCAGAATTTCCTTCCTTTTCAAATAATTCATTGTATAACTATACCAGATTTTGCTTATCTGTTCATCCATCAATGCACACTTCTGTCACTTGCATCATTCAGCTGTTGTGAATAATGCTGCTGTGAGTGTGGGTGTGCACAGGTCTCTTTGAGTCCCTTCTTTCAGTGCTTTTGTTCATATGCCCAGAAGTGCAATTATCGTGTGGTAATCCTATTTTTAATTTTGTTGAGAAGCCACCCTCATGTTTTCCGTGGCAGCTGCATCCTTTTACACTCCCGTCCACAGTGCACACGTTTTCTAATTTCTCTCCACATCCTCGCCAACACTTATTTCTTTCTTTCCTTTTTTTCTTTTTCACAGTAGCCGCCCTAATACGTGTGAAGTGGCATTTCATTGTGGTTTTAATTACATTGCAGGTCTTTGTAGATGCTGTTATTTGTTTCCAACGTATTATCATTGAGATCTGAGAATATACATGATATAGTTTTGCTTCTTTTAAGTTTATTTGGACTCTCGAAGTACCGTGCCCACCAGAAGAAGGGTGTGTCTTCTGTAGCTGTCACCCATCTGCTCTATGAGTGTCAGCTGAGGTGGTTGGTAGTGTTCACATCTATTATGATTTTTCTGTTTTCATCAGATCATTTCATTAGTGTTGAGAAAAGGGTGTAATAAATTCACTTGAATTCTTTCAATTTTTGCTTCATGTGTTTTGAAGCTTTATCATTGGGCCCATACACATTTATAATTATTATGACTCTGATGAATTAACCCTTGTAACAAAACAAAAGGTCCCTTTTTATCTGTGGTAATACTATTTGTCTTAAATCAACTCCATCTGATATTATCATAGCCACAGCAGTTTTCTTAGGCTTGCTATTTGTCTGGTGTATCTTTTTTCCATTGGTGCATTCAGTATATCTGTGTCTTGTTTTTAAATGGCATCTCTAATAGGCAGTGTGTAACTGGGTCTTGTTCTTCATCCATACTAATCATTTCTGCCATTGAATTGTTTAGGGGGTTTACTGATATAGTTGAAACAGTTCTTACAATTTTATGATTAGTTTTGTTTGCACATGTGGAATTAATATATTTTGTTTTAGTGTAAGAGAAAAGAATACCGGCAACTCTTTCAAGCATAAGTTACTTGCTAGTCCCCAAGGCTAAGGGACAAATGTGAAACAGAAGAATGAGAGCATAGAGCTGGAAGAACGAGCCCAGTTCTTTTTGCTTTTGGCAGCTGGGGCGAAGAGAGTACGAGAGGGATCCTGGGAGGGAGGAGAGCTGGGAAGCCACTCACACCTGTCCGCGCTTTGTCCCCACAGGTGTCAACTGCTTTTCCCTTCACCACATCGCCAGATGGAACTCTTTGCAGAAGTGTCATCCAGGTACATCTGAAAACTGACCTCCAACCCTTACCCCACTTGTCTCCATTTCCTCCCATCCGTCTGATTTCCGAAGGTTCTGGTTCTTCACCCACAGGTATTTATTTATTAGATGCCTTCTGTGTGCCAGGCACTGTGCTAGAGGGGGGCATGAGGCCCTGCCCTCCTGGAGCTCTCCTGAGATGGTACCCAGACAGACAGATGGACAGGACAGATAGATTAGATAGGAACCATGAGGATGACTGAGTGATGTGTGGGACAGAGTCTGGGCTAGGGAGGCATCCCAGGGATGGTGAGTCTGATGCAGAGAGCCAAGTAGAGGGGTCTGAGAGGGTCCCCAGGAACTGTGACCCCAGAGGGCAGGGGTTGAGCTTGTTCGAGCAAAGCGAGGGGCAGCTGGGATGAGTGTGGGAGAAAGAGGTCACCAGGGTGTCAGTTTTTGAAGAGGTACTCAAGAAACTCAGCTATCTCAATGTATGATATTGATTACATGTTGAAATCATACTACTGTGTTGGATATTTTAGGTTAAAAATTACATAGTTAAAATTCATTTGGACCTCTTTCTTTTTACTCTTTTAAAGTGGCAACTATGAATTTGAATTTCATGTGTGGTTTATAATACATTTCTGTTGGCAGTTCTGGTCTAAGGTATGTGGTAGATGCAGAAATGGAGAAAAGACTAAGGCCAAGTCAAATAGATTTCCTTGTTTGGATTCCACTGATGGCCGAAAGAGGTGTCCCTTAGCCACCACTGCCAGCCTCTGGGAGTCCCACGGGGATTCACTGACCAGTTTTCTCTCCGTTCACAGGGTTCTATCTGTCGGAGCACAGTGGCACTTGTGTACCTTGCACTGATGGAAGGGATTTCACCAATCATTCGAACATCCTCTCTTCTTGCCTGCCCTGTATTCAATGCCCCCCAGGTAGAGAACACGTGGACCACGTGCTGCAGTGAGGGTGCTGGGCAATGACATGAAACTGTCAAATGGGGAGTCAGGAGCCTGATTTCCAGGCCAGCTTGGTCTTCATCATACCCTTTTTTTAAATCCTCAGCTGAGGACATGCTTATTGATTTTAGAGAGCGGAGAAGGGAAAGGGAGAGAGTGGGAGGAAAACATCGATTGGTTACCTCTTGTACACGCCCTGACTGGGGACTGAACCTGCAACCTGGGTGTGTGTCCTGACCAGGAATTGAACCTGTGACCTTTCGGTTTACAGGACAACACTCCAACCAACTGAGCCACGCTGGCCAGGGCTTCATCATACCTTTTTTTATGATATGACTTAGGTCAACAAAATAAAATGTAAAGAGATATTATTTTTATAATGCATGCCATACAGTTGGTACCTCTTTTAAACCGTCAGATGAAAGTAGTGGGACAATAATCTGCCCCTTGATGGGGGGACTCTATGGTTACACAGCATAAAAGGTGTGGCAGAGTGAAAAAGTGCTGGTTTGGAGCTGGGATCTGGGTCAGGCCCCTCTTGGCCTGCGCTCGGCGCTCCTAGCCAGTGCTCCGCCTCCCTCAGCCTTCACGGCCTAAGGCCACCACACAGTTAGGTTTGCGGAAGTCACCCAAGGGTTCCTCTCCAACCCGGGTCTCTGAGATTATACCACGTCCTTCTTAATCACCCTGTAAGCTAAGAGATATTTCCTCCCAATCCTGACTTAATAATGAGTCCTGGCCTTTTTTACACAAAAAAGGCTACTGGGGACAGGTGCCTCACACGCATTGGTGCAGAAGCTGAGTGAAGCTGGGCGGGAGGGGGCCTGGGTGGTGGAAAAGGGTGAGGGACACGTGAAGGAACCGAATCCCCACAACGGCACCCTTTGTCTTCAGATAAAGAAATAATGGCTCTGTGCACCACGACCATGAACACCCAGTGTCGCTGCAAACCTGGCACATTCCAGGATGACAGTTCTCCTGAGTTCTGCCTGAAGTGCAGCCCTGGGTAAGACACTCCCTCACCTCATCAGCACGGCGGAGGACAAGAGATTCCTTGTATGAAAGGTTGCCTGGAGGATGAGGCTCAGCTTGTGCCCAAAGGGCTTCTGACTCTTGACCTGTAGTGAGCTGCCCCTCCCTCAGACTCCCTCTGCAGCCCGGGGAGCTCAGTACAGGCCTTATGGGGAAGGGCCAGCTCCTGAGGTTGCCACTCTGAACACTCAGTAGGACCCCTAAGGGCGGAAGGGCCAAGCTCAGCTCCTTCCCAAACCCAGCAAGGGGGTGAGAGGACCGCTCGTGCGGACCACAGAAGTCCGTCCCTTTTTCGCTCTCCAGTCAGGGGACACTGGCTGGGGGGCTCCTTCATCTTTCTCTTCCCCTTACCTCACAGAACCCCTTGATCTTCTCCCTGTGTCTGAACCCAGGTGCCCTGCTGGCAAGGTCGAGGCCAGGCCCTGTAGCCCCTGGAACAACCTCGAGTGTGTGGACCAAGAATCAGGTACCCAGGCCAGTGGGAAGACCCTGGTCCCTGGAGCGACCACCAGCCTGGAGCCGCCTGTCACTCCCTCTCCCTCCTCAGGCAGCTTGAAGCTGGGAATAATTGCAGCTGGCACTGTCGGGGCTCTCGTGCTGCTGCCCCTCCTCACATGGCTGTGTTGTTGTCACCGGAGCACTGCCCATCAAGGTGAGGTTGGCAGGGGCGGTGGGAACATGCTGTGCTCTCGACTCCCTCCCTCACTTCCTACCGCGACTCTCCAGACAGCAAGGCCCTCCCCTCCGCCTCCTGCATCTGCTGGGGCTCTCTGGCCTGGCTCTGCTCATGTTCTGTGGGCCCGCCTGCCATCTCCCACCTCACCTGCACCTCTGCAGGGCCGGGATCCTATTCGTCCTCCTTTCTTGGGGCTGACGGTCACTCCTCTCCTGGCCAAGTCTGGGAGGCAGGCCCCCAGCCAAGGCAGAGAGAGGTGGTCAGTGCGCCAGTTGGGTGACAGTAGTCAGGAGGAGAGGGCCAGGGTTTTTATAAAGCTTTGGTCAGAGCAGAATCCAACAGATTTGATACGTGTGTGTATGTGGGTTTTTTTTTTCTACTTCTTTCCCTCTTTCCTTCCCCTCCCTGAGGGTGCTCCAGAGTTGGATTGCCCTTCCCTGTCACCAGACCCAAGGCACCTTGTTCAGTGTCTGCACCCCCAGCCCATATCCCCTGCACTGTCCCTGGAGGGAGATCCTGCAGAGAGGGCCTTCCCCACCGCTAATGCAATGTCCCTTCTCTTCTAGGTTGCGGGGTGGACTCCAATTGCATAAACAGAGTGAGTTGGTTTCTCTAGGACCTGGTGGCATCAGGCCCTCAGAAACTGCTTCCTGTCCAAAGTGAGGCCCTGGGTAGGCATGGCCTCAACTTGTCCTGTGCTGCTGTCCCTGGCTCTCTAAAGTGGCTTGGGTGACTGGGCCGATCCAGAAGACAGCTGGCCTCTTGGGAGAAGCCCACAGGCCGGGTAACCCTGTCCTAACTGTTGCTTGTGACACCGCACCCACAGCCCTGCACTTGGGTGTGGCAGTGTCAGGCAGGTGTGCCGCACCCCTTAGCATGGCACCAGTGTCCTGGGGCCCACAGCAAGGTCCTGGTGGTGCCAAGCCTTTGGGGGGAGGGCAGGAGGGGCAAAACCTTCTGTGTCCCCTGAGACCTCTTAGGGAACCTGGGCCACGCTCCCCTTTGCCTCCCTCAGGTCTTTCACAGGTGCTTGTGTGCTCCAAGAGGGCCTGAGGCTCAGGACAATGCCCTCAACGCCATCCTAAGTGGCAGAGACTCACCTTCCACGCCCGCTTCTGAGGAGGAACTGGAACACCAGGAGCACACGGAGCTGGCAGATGTCACAGAACAGTCCCCAAGAGAAGCAGAATGTCTGCTGGTGAGTGGTGGCAGCCTTTCTGCTCACCCAGGACTGTGTTAAAAACAGAGAAAGGTCAATGCTGGTCAGGTCTGCTGTCCCCTGGGGAAGGGGTGCAGAGGGAGATGGGGGCCTGAGGGGAAGTGACAGGGAGCCTGCCATCCTGACGTGTGGCCTGTCGGCTTTGTGGAAGGTCTGCATCTTCTCATCTGCACCCCCAGAGTCTGGAACAGGCAGGCACAGGATGGGCGCTCCCATCTGTGTGGTGATTGACTGGAGGCTGCAGATAGTCCACTGTGCAGTCGTACCCTAATTCAGTAA
Organism: Glossophaga mutica; assembly: GCA_039655065.1. Taxonomy (NCBI): domain Eukaryota; kingdom Metazoa; phylum Chordata; class Mammalia; order Chiroptera; family Phyllostomidae; genus Glossophaga; species Glossophaga mutica. Next base: position 62,751,219 of record CM077311.1, read on the forward strand.
GCTATTCCCCGTAACAATAGGAATGCCAGAGTTATTACACAATTATTACATTGAACCTATGTGGAAATAGAGTTTAGTCTAAAAATATCTAAGCACATTTGGATGATGACTTTTAGAAGAATTCCTGGGCACAGGTGTAGAAGTGTTTTTTAGCCTTATGCACACACCTGTGCCCAGTTTTGGTGCATAATCGGTTCATCTGTTTAATATGACACTGGTAAGCATTTAATTTTCTATTCCTCATAAACTTAGAAAGTCATTCCCCTTAACATAAGGTGAACTTTCTAATTCGTTAGAGTTGTTTTATTTGTAGTGATTGTTACCATGTAGCAATGTTATGTAAATGGGGTTGATTCTGTGACGTGATTTCACTTGCGTCTCTGAATTGCTCTGCGGCGCTCTTTTCTGCAGTCCCATTTCCCATCTGACTCTCATTTTCGTCTCCTCTTGGCTCCTCCTCTATCAAATATGAACTGTTTACAAAGCCCTGGACCTCTTTCCGCCTCGAGTGTCCTTTCCTATTCCTTTCTTGCGTCTGTAGTATGTTCTTTTTAAATAAAGAGAAAGTATAAAAGGAAACAAACTAACCAAGAGGCCAATAATCCCTCGATCCCGATGAACACTTCCCGTATTTTTTAAGGTAGTTAGTAACCTACCCGCCCAGTGAGAAAAAGCAGATGGCACAGCAGGGCTCCCGGGGAAGGTGGAGGCCCCCTCCCTCACTGTGTCACTTCTGGAAACCAGGAGAGACGGTTGTGACTCTGCTGGAATCTTTGTGTGTTTGCCGTCAGTGCACACGCTTTACCGAAGGAATCTTTTCAACACGTTTTAATGTCTGAAAGTGCACATACCTCTTCTTTACCTTGCCAAAATTTGATTTCTACCCAGGTAAAATTTAGAACTATTTTATAAGATATTCTCTACTCCCCAAAAAAGTCACTGGAAGTTTTTTTTTTAATATTACCTTACATTAACCCAAGAACTAGTTGAGATGTTACAATCTTCAATATATATTTTTTTAATCAAAGAAGATGGCATTTCAGGTCAGAAGTTTTATTACAACTCAATGAAGATTTGTGTCTTTCTTCATATAAATAATTCTTATTTCTGGTTAAAGCTGTTTCTTTGTATTTTATGTTTTTGTTACCCTCACTGGCTGGATCCTGCTGCAATTCCATTTTCTAACTTATTGTTTCTACTATGTTTATTAGCATTCACCAAGACGTGCATTTACTTTTGAGCATTGTAATTTACACCCTAGGGTTTTTAAATATGTCATCCTGTCTAAGATAATGATGATTGTTTCTGCCCCCTTCCACCAGCCTCCTTTTCTGTTCTAGTTTGGCTTCATAGTCCAGAACTCACAGTGTCCTGGCTTAGAGAAGGCACGTGTTTGGATCCTGATTTGATTTCTTTGGGAAGCCTTCACTATTTCACCCAAAGGAATGGTGTTGACTCTTGTTTTCATATAGGAAAATATTACCATTATGGATGCAGAAATATGTATAGTTTTACAGAATCATTTTTTAGCCTCCATGAGGACAAGCTAATACTTCTACTTCCTTATTTAGATTACTGATAATGTACATTATTACTGATCGAAGCCCCTTCTGACTCATCGGAGAAACCCTTATTAGACTTTATGGAATGCACTCACATACATTCTTCATTTGAGTCACATGAATGCCTGGGAGGGAGTGACTGTCTCATAATGGGGTGCATGGAATGGACTAGAAGGGGCAGGAGGGAGCTGGGTGAGGGGTGGGAATGACCCACATCTTGACTGGATGGTGGTTACTCAGATGTATGCAGTGGTCATAGCTGGAGCAGACACTTTAGGAGGGAGCATCGCCCCAGAGAAGATGCAGAGCCCATGTCGGCCTCTGTAAGCACACAGGCACACGGCTTGTGAGGGGCACAAGGTGAAAGGTTCCTCTTCATGTTCATAGAGACCCAGGAAGAGAGGTGGCTGGCCCAGGTCACACAGCTGGCCGGTTGTCAGGCTCACTTCTGGAGTCCAGGAGTCCTGACCCAGACCAAGAGCATCCTCCACTCTATTTTATAGAGACCAGCCGGAGCTGAGGGATCTCAGAGGAAAAGGAAGCTGCTGGTTCCAGCAAACAACGCAGACCCCGTAGAAAGTGAGTGTTTTGTTGGGGGCAGTGGAGCAGTATTAGGGCATAGCTATTAGGGCAGTGCAGAGCTGGGGGTGCTGGAAATGGGGGGGCCCATGCTGACTGTCACTAGGCCATCAGGACCCTCAGTCCCCTCCCCTACCGCTCCTTTCCCTCCCCCTGCTCCGACTGCACACCACACCATCCCATCTCATCACAACAACGGCCTGCGTCCCATTGTCCTCCCCTCCACCACCCTCCCTCTCCCTTGTTCAGGGCCAGGTTCACCACCAGGCACCTAGGGGCTGTGCCATCCAGCAGGGCACCCACTGGCCCAGGGAGACTGCCGAGCACCTGACCTGTGTGTGTATAGGTCAAGTCTGAGGACCTGTAATTATAAGCTACAAATCACATTTCATGTATTAGTACCCAAAGGAATATAAAATATCCCTTTGATAATATTTTATTTATTGATTACATATAAATATAACATTTTGTATGTATTGAGTTTGTACCAGATATTATTAAAATTAATATCACCTGTTCCTTTTTATTTTCTTTAGTTAAGCTATTAGAAATATATGCCAGTATATTCCTGTGAGTCAATGGTGTTCAGTGCCTTCTATACTTCTCATTTATTCCTCTGCACAGTCCCATGATATGGTGGGGGTGGCGGGGGGAGCGTTGCTCTGTCTTATGGGTTAAATTCTTGCCCAGGGTCTGTTTGTCCCCATCTCACTCTGCCACAGTTTGGTGGGTGAGGCCCAGCGGGGTGTGAAGCCAGAGATCTTCCTGCCTCCAAGCCCTCGCTCTGAGCACAGGTGCAGATGCGGCAGCCCTGGGACCTTATTCTCCGAATAAGTGCAGGTTCGCTCTTCTGAGGGCCTGTTGCTCCACAGCCTGTCCCACCCTCTGTCTCCTACCACATACTGTTCTGTCTCTGCCCACCTCCCCTCCCAGGTGGGCTTGCAGTGCCATGGGCTTAGGTGAGGTCCAGTCAGTTTAGCCTGAGTCTCTGCTGAGGGATGCTAGTAAGGGACGAAGAGCAGCATGTCACCAGCAGGGGGTGCTCCAGCCTAGACCCACCCTTTCTGCAGGGTGTCCCACTTCACCAGACTATCTCTGTGGCTTTCTCCAACCTAGGCCTGAGACGGTTCTTCGATTACCTCATTGAGGCCGTGCCCTTTAATTCCTGGAAACCGATCTTGAGGTGGGTGGGCCTCTCTGACAATGAGATCCAGGTGGCCGAAGCCCAAACATCCAACCCTCGAGAACAGGTCTATGCAATGCTGGTGACGTGGGTCAACAAGATGGGGCGGGACATCTCTGTCAACACCCTGCTGGATGCCTTGGAAAGCCTGGGGCACAGAAACACGAAGGAAAAGATTCAGGACCACCTGGTGGCGTCCGGGAAGTACGTCTATGTAGAAGAGCTGCTGTTTCCTGAGGGGAAAGAATCTCTTTAGGAGACCAGAGCTTTCTTAGTTTGCTTTTTCTCCTGCAAAGGGAGGCAAACTGGATACTAGCCTGAATGAAGCAGGCAGTCCTTGACCACTACTTCAAGAACTTGTATTGTCCAGAAGCCCACAGGTCTTCAAGTGTTCTGGAACTTTTTTAATGTACTTTATAGTAATTTTTATGAAATGTTTGTCGTTTACTAAGGTTGATAGTTATATGTTCACACGTGTGCTGAAAGTTGTTTTAATTGTTTTTCCTTTTCATAAACTTGCACTTTTACTTTGTTATTTACTATATTGTAGGATTCACCCATGTTGCTATATATCCATTTATTTACGTCTGTGATTTGCATTTTTATTATTTTTACAGGGCGGGCTGAAAGTAGGTTCACAGTTGTGATACATGACACACAGTTTATTCTGTATTACCGTTTATTTATTTATTTATAAGATCGCCTTGTTGTATTCAGCCCATAGCAGCTTGTATGTATCTGCACAAGTGAGTCCAGTCTGTCTGACTCTAGTCCACCTAGACATTCAGTGTTTTCTTTGTTTCTTTCTAAATTTAATCTTTATTGTATTTTTTCCATTACCATTTAGTCCCCTTACATACCCTTCCCCCCAGCAGTCACCACACTGTTGTCCATGCCCATGAGTCCTTTTCCCTTTTTGCTCAATCCTTCCATCCCCTAACTGCCCCTTACTAGCTGCCATCCTGCTCTCCATCCATGAGTCTGTCCCCATTTTCCTTGTTAGTTCAGTTTGTTCATTACATCCCGTATATGAGGAAATCACATGGTATTTATCTTTCTCTGACTGGCTTATTTCACTTGGCATAATGTTCTCCAAGTCCATCCATGCTGTCTCAAAATTCTCTTCTTTTTTATGGTCAGGTAGTATTCCATTGTGTGTGTGTGTGTGTGTGTGTGTGTGTGTGTGTGTGTGTGTAATCACAGCTGTTTTACTCATCTACTGATGGACACTTGGGCTGCTTCCATATCTTGACGATTGTAAGTATGCTACAATGAGCATAGGAGCACTTATGTTCTTTTGAATTAGTGTTTTGGGTTCCTTTGGACATATTCCCAGATGTGGGATCACTGGGTCAAAAGGCAGACTGATTTTTAATTTTTTGAGGTATCTCCATACTGCTTTCCACAGTGGCTGCACCAGTCTGCATTCCCATCAACAGTGCCAAAGGGATCCCCTTTCTCCACATTCTTGCCAGCACTTGTTGTTTGTTGATTTATTGATGATAACCATTCTGACGGGTGTGAGCTGATTTCTCGGTGTGGTTTTAATTTGCATTTCTCTGATGACTAGTGATGTTGAGCATCTTTTCATATGTCTGTTAGCCATCTGTGTGTCCTCTTTGGAGAAGTATCTATTCAGGTCCTTTGCCCATTCTTTAATTGAATTGTTTGGTTTTTTGGTGTTGAGTTTTGTAAGTTCTTTATAAATTTTACATATTAACTTTTTGTCAGCTGTATTGGTTAATATGGTCTCCCATTCTGTGGGTTGTCTTTTTATTTTGTTGATGATTTCCTTTGCTGTGCGAAGGAAAACTTTTTAGTTTGATGTAGTGCCATTTATTTTTTTTTTCTTTTGTTTCCCTTGCCTGAGGAGATATATCCAATAAAATACTGCTATAAGCAATGTCCAAGATTTTGCCACCTACGTTTTCTTCTACGATTTTTATGATCTCAGGTCTAACAATGTAAGTCTTTGATCCATTTTGAATTTATTCTTGTGTTTGGTGCAAGAAGGTGGTCTAGCTTCATTTTTCTGCATGTATCTGTACAATTTTCCTCAGACCATTTATTGAATAAACTGTCTTTAGTCCATTGTATGTGCTTGCTTCCTCTGTTGAATATTAATTGACTATAAAGGTGTGGGTTTATTTCTAGGCTGTCTATTCTGTTCCATTGATCTATGTGTCTTTTTATGCCAGTACCAGGCTGTCTTGATTACTATTGCCTTGTAGTATAGTTTGATATTAGGTAGTGTGATTCCTCCAACTTTGTTCTTTTTCAGGGTCACTGTTGCTATGCAGGGCCTTTTATGGTTCCATATATATTTCAAAATATTTGTTCTAGGTCTGTGAAATACATCATTAGAATCTTGATAGGAATTGCATTGAATCTATAGATTGCTTTGGGTAGTATGGACATTTTAATGATGTTAATTCTTCCTCCATGAACATGGTCTGTGCTTCTACTTATTTGTATCTTCTATCTCTTTCATCAGTGTCTTACAATTATCCAGGTACAAGTCTTTTACATCCTTGGTTAGGTTTATTCCTAGGTATTTTATTCTTTTTGTAGCAACTGTGAATGGGATTGTTTTTCTTAATTTCCCTTTCTATTAGTTTGTAAAAATGCAACTGATTTCTGGATATTAATTTTTTTAAAATCTTTTTAATATACTTTATTGATTATGCTATTACAGTTGTCCCATTCCCCCCTTCATTCCCCTCCACCCTGCACACCCCCTCCCACCTGCATTCCCCCGCCTTTAGTTCATGTCCATGTGTCATAAGTTCTTTAGCTTCTACATTGCCCACACTATTCTTGCCCTCCCTGTCTATTTTTACCCACCGTCTATGCTACTTATTCTCTGTAACTTTTCCCCCTCTCTCCTCCTCCCACTCTCCTGTTGCTAACCCTCCATATGATCTCCATTTCTGTGGTTCTGTTCCTGTTCTAGCTGTTTGCTTAGTTTGCTTTTGTTTTAGGTGTGGTTCTTAATAGCTGTGAGTTTGCTGTCTTTTCACTGTCATATTTTTATCTTCTTAGATAAGTCCCTTTAACATTTCCTATAATAAGGGCTTGGTGATGATGAACTCCTTGAACTTGACCTTATCTGAGAAGCACTTTATCTGCCTTTCCATTCTAAATGACAGCTTTGCTGGATAGAGCAATTTTGGATGTAAGTCCCTGCCTTTCAAGACTTCAAATATTTCTTTCCAGCCCCTTCTTGCCTGGAAGGTCTCTTTTGAGAAATCAGCTGACAGTCCGATGGAAACTCCTTGGTAGGTGACTGTCCCCTTATCCCTTGCTGCTTCTAGAATTCTCTCCTTCATTTGAATCTTGGCTAATGTAATTATGATGTGCCTTGGCGTGTTCCTCCTTGGGTCCAACTTCTTTGGGACTCTCTGAACTTCCTGGACTTCCTGGAAGTCTATTTCCTTTGCCAGACTGGGGAAGTTCTCCTTTATTATTTGTTCAAATAAGTTTTCCACTTGTTGCTCGTCTTCTTCCCCTTCTGGTACCCCTATAATTCGGATGTTGGGACGTTTAACGATGTCCTGGAGGTTCCTAAGCCTCTCCTCATTTTTTTGAATTCTTGTTTCTTCCTCGTTTTCTGTTTGGTTGTTAGTTTCTTCCTTCTGGTCCACTCCATTGATTTGAGTCCCAGTTTTCCTCCCATCTCTATTGGTTCCCCATGTGTCTTCCTTCATTTCACGTATTGTAGCCTGCATTTTTTCATCTAATTTGTGAGCAAAATCAACCAATTCTGTGAGCATCCTGATCACCAGGCCTTTGAACTGTGCATCTGATAGGTTGGCTATCTCTTCACAGTTTAGAGGAATTGGCACTGGGGCTTTCATTTGTTCTCTGGTTTGAGCCATTTTTGGTGTTTTGTTTTGTTTTGTTCTGGTTTTAGTCTGGTCGTGGCTATTACGTAGTGAGGGGTGGAGCCTTAGGTATTCCTCAGGGCGGGGCAGCCCAGTCGCTGGGTTGTGATGCTATAGGTGGGGGCAGAGTTCGCGAGGGAAGAATGGCACCTGCTGCGCTCTCTCCTGGACTCTGGTCCCTTTCGCTGCTTCCCCTTCGCCTGGATTATCTGCGCACGCGTGCTGTTACATAGTGAGGAGTGAAGCCTCAGGTACTCCCCAGTGTGGGGCAGCCCAGTCGCTGGGTTGTGACACTGTATGTGGCGGGGGGGGGTCTGAGAGGGAACAATGGCGCCTGCTCCGCTCTCTCCTGGATTCAGTCCCTTCCGCCACTTCCCCTCTGCCTGGACCGTCTTGCGTGCAAGAATGTGGGACCACCCGGTCAGCCAGCCGCCTTGCGCAGCCTCACTGGGTCTGCACAGTTGCCCCCCTGTGCCGGGATCCGCTAGCCACCGCCTTTGCACCTGGGAACTGCCCGCCGCTGCTGCCTGCGTTCCCGGGTCCGCACCTCCACTTTTTCTTACTGGGACTCCGCCCCTCTTACCAGTCTGGATGAATGGTTGTTGGACTTCCATACAGTTCAATTTTCTATCAGTTCTGGTTGTTTTCTTGTTTCTAAATATTTGTTGTCCTTAATTTTGGTTGTGAGCGGAGGCACAGTGTGTCTGCGTACATCTCCATCTTGGCCGGAAGTGGTTGTTATCCTTTGTTTAGTTTATGTGGTGAATCACATTTACTGATTTTCAAATGTTGTACCAACCTTGCATTCCTAGAATAAATCCCACTTGATAATGGTGTATGATCTTTTTGATAAATTGCTGTATTTAGTTTGCTAATATTTTGTTGAAGATTTTAGTTCATCAAAAAGGTCATCATAGGGTTATTGGCCTATAATTTTCTTTCTTCGTAGTGTTTTTAACCTGGTTTTGGAATTAGGATAATGGTGGCCTTGGAGTCCAGGGTAAGTGGCTGCAAAGGAACTTTTGTGTCTTGGCCCTTTAAGAGGCCCTCTGAGTCTCCAGTTGCCTCTCCCTGGCAGACAGAAACCTTGTGCGTTTCACCACTGGATATTATCTGGATTCCTTTCTGGCACTGGTGCTATAGCCTGGGGAGCCCAGCTTGATGTTTAGACCCCACACACTTCTCAGGGGAAACCCCGCAACTGCTGAAATATCCATTCTGGAAGGAGTATCCCTTCTAGCTACTGTCCATGGGAGCCGAGCTAGCTCTTGCACCTCCTCCGCATTCCCTACCACTTTCATTGTGATGAAGTGGTTTCTTCTGTCTGTTGTTGGTTTAAGGCTTCTCTCCAGCTAGTGTTGAGTTGGTTATTATGGATAATTTCTCTACAATTTAGTCGTAATTCCAGAATGGTCCTGGGAGGAGGTGAGTGTAGCTTCCAATGAACTCCTCTGCCATCTTGGACCCCCTCCTGGTGTTTCATTTACTGTCCCTCCAGTCCCTGTCTGAACTCATGGCCTGCCGTCCATGTATAACCCACGTCCCTCCCTGCTGTGAGTTACTAAGGTTCTCTCATTCAACAATTCAAAAAACCTTGTATTCTAGGTTTTGACTGTTGTTAATAAAGCTGCTATATATTTTTACATACTTTATATCCATAATGGTTTTTTTATGTGGATGTATGTTTTTCCCACCAGTTGGCTAAACACACTGGGGCATAATTGCTGCCTCGTATGGTAACACTCTGCTTAACTTCACAAGAATCTGGCAAGGTGTTTTCTTAAGAGGGTCTACCATTCGCATTCCCGTCAGCAGTGAATAAGATTTTCTGTTGTTTCATAGCCTCACTAGCAATTGGTATTGTTAGTTTTTGATATTTAGCCACTGTATTTATTTATTTATTTAAAAGATTTTTATTTATTATTTTATCGAAAGGGAAAGGAAAGGAGAAAAAGAGGGAGTGAAACATCAATCAGGTTGCCTCTTGTCTGTGCCCCAACTGGGGCCTAAATCTAAAGCCCAGGCATGTGTCCTGACCAGGACTCAACCCAGTCATGTTTTACTTTTTGGAGCAATGCCCAACCCACTGAGCCACATCAGTCAGGGCGTGTTTAGCCACTTTAATAGATGAGTAGGGTATCTCCTTGGTGTTTTAAATTTGATTATCCCTAATGTATGGTGCATAAAATTTTCCAGTAATTGCTCAGTATTGTGAAATTTATATGTGCTTCTTTACATGTTACTTATAAGGGTATCTACTCATATTGCCATATTTATTTTAATTTGGGGAGTGTGTTTTCTTATTGTGGAGTTTTACCAGTTCTTTGAATATTTTGCATGTAAACCTTTCTTTGGATTATCAACTTCTAAGTTTCCCACTATGACTTTTAGAGTTTTGCATTTTATATTGAAGGTAATGAATGATTTTGAGTTGATTCATATCTAAGGTACCAAGTTTGTGTCTTTGTTAATTTATTTCCTTGTGGTCATCATTTGTTGGTCCTGACTAGACTAAAAGACTGTCTTGTCTGTGTGGTAGTGCCTTTATTTCTTTGACTAAGGTCAAGTTGTCTCTGTTTGCATAGGTCTATTCGTGGATTCTATTCTGTTCCATTTATCCATGTGCCTGTTCATTTTAAATTATCATGCTTTCTTGATTGTAGCTTTATAATAAATTGGGAAGTGTGAGTTCATCAACTTGTTTTTCATCAGAACTGTGTAGATTACTCATTGTTTAGAACTAGTTTGTTGACTTCTACCAAATAACTTGCTGAGATTTTTATTGGGATCGTACTGGATCTTTAGATCAGTTTAGGAAGAATTGACATTGTAATACTATGGTGACTTTTGATCACAAGCAAGGAATGTATCTCACTCTATTTTTCTTTGCAGAGTGTTTTATATTTGTTCAGTAGAAAGTTTACTTCACATGGTAGCTCTTTTCTTTTTTTATGGACCTCTATGTTGTTTTCCACAGTCGTTGCACCAGTTTATGTTCTGCCAACAGTGCACAAGATTCCCTTTTCTTTGCATTCTGACACTTGTTATTTCTTGTCTTGTTGATGGTAGCGATTTTAACAGGTGTGAGGTGGCATCTCATTGTGGGTTCGATTGGCATTTTCCTTATGTTGAGTGATTTTGAGCATCTTTTCATACACCTGTTGGCCATCCATATGTCTTCCTTGGAAAAACTGTCTTCGGAACTGGCCATTTTTTAGTTGGATTGTTTTGTGGATTTTTTGGTTTTTGCTGTTTTGTTTGTATTTTTCAATGTTAGCTCTTTACCAGATGCATGATTTGCAACTATACTCCCCCACTGAGTAGTTTTTGTTTTTATTTTGTTTTTCTTTCTGTGCAGAAGTTTGTTAGTTTGATGTAGTCCCACTTGTTTCCTTGTTTATTTCTGCTTTTGGTGTCAGATTCAGAAAATCATCAGCCAGACCTTGCAAGCAGCTTATTGCCTGTGTTTTCTTCTAGGAATTTTATGGTTTCAGATTGTTATGTTCAAGTCTTTAATCCATTTTGAGTTAATTTTTGTGTAAAGTGTAAGATGGTGGTCCAGTTCCATTCTTTTGCATTTGGCAGTCAGTTTTCCATTATTTAAAGAGACCTTCCTTTCCCGATTGTATATTCTTGGCTCCTTTGTTTTAATTTAACAGACCATAATGTGTGGCCTTTAAATACATTATTATATTCAGTTTGCTAATATTTTGTTGGGGATTTTGCATACTTGTTTATCAGAGATGTTGGTCCATAATTCTGAGCTGTGTCACTTCCTGTTGTCTGTGAATCTGAGGCCCAGAACTGCCTTTTTTGGAGGATAGATTCCCTATGTGAGGAGCTTAGTGCCTCTGGCAGCGTCTGACTTCAGCATGAAATACAAATATTTAAATACTGTGAGAATTGGGCCTAGAACAACTGATGCGTTAGAGTTTTGTTATTGTATCATTTTCTCTTTTTCCACCGCACCTTTCTTACCGTTTACTCGTCACATCAGGGTCCAGTGATCGATGTAGCAGTTCTCAGTGGTCCCAGGCTTTACAATCCCAAAGGTGTGTGGATTGTCTTATTTCAAGACTGGTGAGGCTCCGCCCAACCTAGAAGTGCCTGGACATTTATTTAGGCATGTTCAAATATTAATGTTCTGGTGGAGCTTGGGGGTGGGGGCCTCCGTGGCCTCTGTGCTCACACACCTCTCCCACTTCCCTCTGAGGCCCTACCCTGAGGCCTCTGCCTTTCCTGAGAGACACAGGCGTTTCCTGCCTTTGCTGTTCCTTCTGTGCAGGACACTCTGCCCTCCTGTCTTCAGATGAAGATGTGAGTGAATAGCTCTTCCCAATCAGGTTTCAGCTCAGTTGCCTCTTCCTCAGGGCACTTGCGTGTCCTATCTAAAGTAGTAGCCTTATCAGTGTTTGTCACATTTATGCATTCAAAAAGTCAGCTTCCTGAGTGCGAGGTGGTTTTTTGTTTTACCTTCCATTCAAATAGCGCCTGGCACACAGTAGGCATCACAACAACTCATTAGTGGTTATTTTTTCACACTTTTCTCTAGTGGAAGGTGCCACCTTTAAAGAGTTTGTTGGAAATAATGCAAGGAAAGCCGTTATGTACAAAATACTCATGTATTTATGAAGTCATGACCAAATTAAATATGAAACCTTATATAAAAAGAGGTGTGTGGGTGTGTGTTTTCCCCCCATCCTCACACTCCCCTCACAGCTCGGAGTGAAGGAGTGCAGGGCTGCGTGTTCTCAATGGGGGACGTGCCCCTTCCTCTCCTGTGATGCCGTCAGGCTTGACCTACGCAGGCGGGTCTCCAGCTCTGACTTTGGATTTCGAAGAGTCAGGTTCATGGGGGACCGGAATTAGAGCCCCTCCACCCTCCCTCCCACCTGTGGGAGCCTGGCTCCCCACAGCCTCCCCAGGCGGTGTCTCTGGGTTATACCTGGGCCCACTGGGCTCCTGCCTGGGGCAGCCCAGCCCTGATGGAGCAACTGGGAAAGGAAAGTGGGTCCCGGATCGGTGAGCTGGTTCTGGTTCCTGGGGTGGATCTGCAGCCCCTCTCCTGTGGGCTTCCTGCACTTTCTTTCCCCACTGGCCTTTCTGCATCCTTGTGAGTGGGCCAGACGGCTCAGCCTTGCAAGTTCACGGACACCCATTCCCCACCCTTGGACTTTAGGCCTGGGCTCTCCCTCTCATCTAGTGTTCCTGGGAGACCCTATGGTTCCTCCTGTTTCCTTCCCCAGAGCAAAGGTGCTGGGTGCAGGGCCGTTCCCACCCTACAAGGCAAAACCCCTCCTCCACCACCACCCCTCCAGCCTTCCTTGAGGCAGCAGATAACAAGCTCTGCCGAGAGGCTAGCAGCCAGTAGAGGGCAGCACACGTCAGGCATACCCACCAGCCACCCTGGAGGACTTGGAGGGGACGCAGTGCAGCCCAGAAGTCTGGGGCGCAGAGAGCATGGGCCCCAGCCACTGTAGGCCTGCTTGCCCTGCCACCTCCTGCTTCTAGTTTTGATGACGGCTTACCCTCAAATCTCTAGGGCTTGACACCACTAACTCGTTACAGGGGTATCCTTCATTTCTAGGTTTGCTCTCTCCCAGACCTTAAGCCCCACTCAATGGTGGAACCCATGCTGGGGCCTTGAGACTATACAGCCAGTCCCTCCTTAGGCCAGGTGACTCCAGGGCTCTGAGCCCAGGAGCTGTGTCTGCAGCAACACCCTCATCAGAGGGACTCTGTCTTTTGAATGCAAAAGCCTGCGGGAGCAAAATAGGATCAGGAGTAGAAACAGGGAGAGGGTCCGCTGCGGTCCCCATTCTCTGATCCCATCCCCTCTCCTCCCAAGGGACTGCGGAGCTGCTCCTGCTCAGGTCTCCCTTTCCTCCTCCCCTTTTATCTCAAACTGGCACCAAGTAAGGTCCTGTTCTATGATCCTTCATCACTGAGATTCCTCTTCCCAAGTCAGTGACCTTCTGGACCTTCAACCCCTGCCCCAAACCTCCCTCCACAACATCCCCACCCTGTGGGGTCACCTCTGAAGGGAGCAGGGTAACCAGGTTCTCACATGGGCAACAGGAGCCACCTAATGCCATGTCCAAACCCTAGGGCCACCCCTTCCCTCCCATCCCAGCCCTGATCCCAGCAAGCTGAAGGCATGGGATTTGTGCTGCCCCCCAGAGCGTGCTAGCAGGCCAGGGAGTCCCCAGTCACTGCTGGTGACCAAGTCCCTTCCTGAAAGGCACTGGAATCAATTCTATAATATAAACCTTGTTTCATCAACATGGGGGCCCCTTTTGGGTTTGATACAAATGTAAGCCATTACAGGGAATGGGGTTTTCTGTTCTTCCTTCTTGGAGGGGTTAGAGGCTAGAGTGTTTCTGTTGGTGGTTTTGTTTGTTGCTTTTCTTTCTCTTTTGATAATTTTGTCCCACCCCATAAGCTGTGCTAACTAGAGGCAGGGAGCTGAGCCCAGAGGAGCACAGGCTTGTTGCATCCGGCCACCACCCTATACCTTCTCTCCCCCTGCCCCAGCTGTTTCCTCTGGGTCCCACTTCAGAGTGGGGAAGGAGAGGGGAGGGAGGAGTTTCTCACTGCACCAGGAGGCCCTGCTCCTAGGCCTGGAGCTCTGAACTCTCCAGCAGGCTTTGCCAGGCCTGCGCAGACAGCGCCCACAGGCCAATGCAAGCCTTCTGCTAGGCTCTGAAGGCTTAATGTCTACCCTGATTGCTCCAGTGGGGATCTGAGCAGGCTCCATGTGGAAATGCCCATAAAACATGTGCAACCCTCCAGTCCACTGGTGGGAAATCATGGCCTTTAGGGGCGGAACCCTCCCTGCCACTGCCGCTCCCCAGGAGAGGCCCCCTCTGCAGACCACAGCTCCCCGTGGCTGGAAGTTTTCCCTCTGACTCCAGGGCTCTCCAGAGACAAGATACCAGTGCTCTCAGCTCTTCCCTGCTCCCACCTCCCAGGACTGTCTCCTGCCCTGCTTTGGAACTGAACACCCCTGCAGGGGGCCCAGCTCTGATTCACAAGGCCCGCCCCTCTCTTGCTGAGCTATGTTGGCGGGTGAGAGCAGCTCCGCCCTCAGGGTCCTGGTTAAGTGGGTCCCTTTGTCCCTGGAAGGTGGAGCGGGCGATGCAGAGAGCAGAGGAGCAAGGGCAGGTGGGCACAACAGCAGCAGGGTCAGAAAAGGGTGGCAGCATCTCAGACTACAGCTGAGGAGGAAGATGGGGACGACGAGGAAGCTGCAGAAGAAGACGGTGAAGAGGGACTGTTCCAGAACAGCCACCGCCGCTTGGGCTGCCGTTTCAAGTGGAGATAGTCCTCCTTCTCACGCTCCTTCCGGGCCCGCTGATAGTGATCTTCCTCCTTCAGGTACCACACAGGTGGCCACCGGTGCTTCTCAAAGTACTCCTGGTTTTCTGGAGCAGAACACATGGGGCTTGGTGAGAAGGCAGACCAGAGAAGGGGCTAGAGGAGCACTGGGATGTGGAGGTGCCCAGGGACACCCTCCCCCTACCTGTTGCCTCAGGGACCTGCAGCCTTGTGTCAGCAAGGAGCACACCCCAGCCCCTGGGGCCCCAAGGCTAAGCCCCTGCCTTCGCAGATTCCCCAGTCTGGCTGCAGAGCTCCCTAAAGGAAGTCCCCTGGGAAGGTCTCAGTGGGAGACACAGGATGAGGTCGGGGGCAGGTGTGGGAGGCCCGGGCGGACAGTCTCTGCCAGAGCTGAGCTTCTGAGTAGAAGGGGACAAGGGGCTTCAGGAGCGCAGGAGGGCTCGGCTGAGGGATCTGGACAGATAGGGAAAGGCGTGGGGGGCCACAGGCGGAAGTTTGGAACCAGGGGAGTGAAGTGATTGGGCTATGCTTTAGAAAGGAAACGCTAGAAGGTTGGAAAGGAAGAAATGGGGTGAGAGAATGGACAGGGCACATGACAACCGGGTGGCAGGAAGGAGGGTCCCAGCAGAGAGGAGGGTGCCCAGTGATAACTTCAAGGATACTCAGTGGCAGGAACTCTGGGACGCCAGGGACATCTCTCTATGGTGCCCTTGAGCTTCTGCTGAGCCCTGGGACCTGACACATCAATCAAACAGAGGCAGAGTCCCCGGGACCTCAGGGGCTGCTGATCTGGGTGTCTAGGCTGTGACTTGTGCCCAGGCCAAGTCTGGGAAACAATGCAGCAGGTCGTGAGTGAGCAGCATTCAAAATAATTTATGTATTTTTCTGTCACAATATAAAATTTTAGCCCTGGCTGGTGTGGCTCAGTGGATTGAGCACCAACCAGCCTGCGAACCAAAGGGTAGCCAGTTCGCTTCCCAGTCAGGGCACACGCCTGGGATGCGGGCCAGGTCCCCAGTGGTGGGGGCATGAGAGAGGCAACCACACAGTGATGTTTCTCGCCTTCTTTTTCTCCTTCCCCTCTCCTTTCTCTAAAAATAAATGAACAAAATGTAAGAAAACAAAAAAATAGAATTGTAGTTCCTACTGTGGAGTTCTGCCCAAAAAGTCTGAAAAAAATACCTGTAGTCCAACACTCTCTTTATACCTGGGAGAGACAGAAGCCCAGAGAGGTGGAGGGAGTTGCGACAGGTCCCCAGATACTCTGCCCACCACGCCGGCACTGCGCTTGAGCCTCTCTGCTTGGCTGGACGCAGCTCTGTAGGCCACTTCCCAGCTGCAAGGTCAAGCTGGGCCCAAGGATTTTAGGCAGCTTCCAGCTGCCCTGGGGTCAGATTGGAGATTTGGCCCCAAGTGGAGGCTCCTTCGGTGTGAAGAGGGGGATCAGCAGGTCCTGCTGGGGATGCTCACCTGGGGACATGGCCTTCATGTCTCGGGGGAACTTGCGGCACACATTGTTGTAGTTGGTGCAGATGTGGTGGAGACACCAGTCCGCCAACTGGTACGCGCAGTGGAACTGGGGAGACACGGACAGGCGGGGTCAGCACAGGCAGCTACAACTGCTGTCACAGCTGAAGCTTCATGGGCCTGACTCTCGGCACTGTTGCTGCCACCACCCCAGCCTCTGTCCTGTGCCAGCATCCAAGGGAGTCCCTAAGCCTCTGTGGTGGCCTCCTTCGGTGCCCACCCTCCTCAGATCTTACCCCAGGGGGAGTGCTTCCTTTCCCCTAAGGGGCCAAAGCAGTCTTCTCTCAAGTGCTGACAACCAGGCTCAGAGCCAATTTCCCTGGGTGTCCGCAAGACTCAAATCTGCCATACTTACCTCCCTAAGCTAGTCCTTTAATGGTAGAATCTCTGACACCCGCAGGGCTGGTGTGGGAGATTTTCCTGTGTGTACAGGAATTAGGAGGCAGCCAATTAATTTTGGATGGGGAGTCCTCAGTGTTCCTTAAATGACCTCAGGCAGGCAGCAACCCTATCTATACAGGAGACTGGGGCTGCCCCCCACCCTCCGCCCTGGGGGTTGCCTGAAGTCTCAGTCCTTCTACCCCCACTCTCCTTGAGGCCTGCCCCTCCTGTGGGTGTGTAGGGTGTATCCTCTGGCCTGGAGGCTAAGAGTGACTCTACCCAATCAGGAAACTGAGTCTGACATGGGGGGGGGGGTCTCCTTCCCACCCACCACCTCACCACCCCTCCCCATCTGCGGCCAATAGGCAGAGCCCAGAGTTGAGACTGGTGGAGAGATTCTTTCTCCTGCCATCCTACCTGAGCCAGTTCCAGGAACACAAGGACGTCCCCATCGATGTCCACCATCATCTGAGTTGCCTCCATCAGCCCGGTCACTGTGTACTGCTCTGTGACACACACAGCCAGGAATCAGCGGAAGAAGCACGTGCATGGGCGTGCGTGCGTGCACCTATCCCCCCAGCAAGGACCTACTGCAGAGCGAAGAGAGGCCAAGGCCAAGGGCAAGTCCCAACAGGTCCAGGAAAGGCCACAGGCGATTTAAGTCTGCTCCCACCAGTGACAAAACTGGCGGGAGAGCAAGACTTCCCCAGTGAGGCAGGGTGGGAAGTGAAGGAGAACATTAGTATCATCTAAGAGGATTTTACAAGACTTTCAAGCTACACACGAGACCAAACAGCCTGAGACACAGGACGACAGCCCCGATGCACGCTGCCCGGGGCGGGTGTGAAGCCTGGGTGTGCTGAGAACTATGACTTCTAAGCAGTATGGATGAGACCTAGTTGTTTGTACTAATCCACACTTATAACAAATTGCGTGCTAACGTTGCATTTTAAGTTAAAGTGTTTATACTGAAGTAAACACTTTTCATCCTGAATTTTAACAGTATCAGCATAAACTCCTGTGGTGTTTTATATTTAAAAATATAAATATATTTCCCAGCTCAGTCTACGGAAAAGGCCTCGCCAGAACAGCCATCGCAGTGCCAGGCGCACCCCCGGCACCCAGACGGCGGCCTTGAGGGGCCACCTCCGGCTGCCGGAGACCCAGAGAGAGACAGCCAAGTCCAGGTCGGGGGCAGGGGACGAGCAAGATGAACCCGGGACTTCTTGTCACTCCACAGGACCAGAAGCACAGACACTGGAGCCAACTTGAAGAGACTTTACTGTTAAAGGTTCAGTAAGTATTTGAGCTTCAGTAAGGATAATTACAAATATCTGAAATAGATTGAGTTAGAATCTAAGGTTCATAATAATACTAAAAAAAAAAAAAAAAAAAAAAAAAAAAAGCAACTAATTGTTCACCCTCTAAGCATAATAGGAAATCAATTTATCTTGAAATCCGGTAAATGAAGGAAAGACTCAAGCGTTCACCTGCCTTTCCTATATGAATTACACCACTGGTTAACCGAACAGTAGGTAAGGGGAGATTTTTCTCTTTTTAGAAGTAGTCCAGCAGATAAAGAAGGAACGATTGAGTTGGAGTATTACCACTTCACAACACCTAATAAATTAATGGATCCAGGCAATGATACTCAATGGCTGACAACACCACGAAAAGAGAGAGAAGCAGACAATCTATGCTTCTGGATGCAAACGCAAACCTGGGAAGTAGTCATCTTACCAAAAGGAAGTTGACTGTGAATGTGCTTTATTTAGCCCAACAGCCACATCACAGGGAACACGGCACACTACAGGGGTACAATAAGCTGATGTCTAGATTTTCTACAATAGATTGGTAGTTTTTTTCCAACAAACAACTGCAAGGGAAAAAAATGTTTTAACAAACAAGGTGCCCTTAGATTAGGGGTGTCAAACTAATTTTCACTGGGGGTCACATCAGCCTCACGGTTGCCTTCAAAGGGCCGAGTGTAATTTTAGGACTGTATAAATGTAACTACTTCTTAACTGTTAATGAGTTGAAATCACATTCTGCCCTATGAAAGTAACCACGAGGCTGATATGGCCCCTGGTGAAAATAGTTTGATACCCCTTAGATGAAAAGAAACTTAAAGGATATATGACAAATAGCCATGGCCAGTGTGGCTCAGCTGATTGGTTATTGTCCTAAAAAGGGAAAGGTTGCCAGTTCAATTCCCAGTCAGGGCCCATGCCTGGGTTGCAGGTTCAGTCCCCTATTGGGGCACGTAGGAGAGGCAACTGGTCGATGTTTCTCTCCCCCTTTCTCCCTCCCTTCCCCTTGCTCTAAAAATAAATAAATAAATAAATTCTTTTAAAAAAAGTATATAAAAAATAAAACCATGCTATAGTGTTTAAGACGAGGAAGTGAGGTCATAAGAAGCACCCTCCAAAAGAGTCAGAGGCAGAGTGGTAACTCTGGGAGGAGGGGAGGCGGTGACTGGGAAGGGCAGGTGGCGGGCTGCTGGTGTGGCCGGAAGGTTCTGGCTCCTGATGTCATCATTCTGCTTCATAATAATTCATTAAGCTGAACATATGTATATTTGTTAAATTTAGTAATGAAGTTTTAAGCTTGAATTTATAACTTCAGAGAAAGCATATCTCACCGAACACAAAGCACACCAACTATAGCATACCCAGCATTTTCTGCTGGTTCTTGAGGAGGTACACGCAACACATTTTTGCACGTGTTTTCTGGTGTGCATAGACCATTTCATGGGAGAAGTCATTCAACATTATTTCCTATGAGCCTTTCTGTGCATCAGGGCCATTTAACATTTTTAGTGGCTACCTCGTGAAAATTACCCACACGTGCTTAACCAATAGTGCCGATTTGACTTGCCTGATTGCCTGCCTGATGAAATAGACTTATAAAGCGTCTTCATACACTTTTTTCCTTGAGTCATTTCTAAAGTTGAATTTGACTCTTGGTCCAAGAGTTTGGGGAACTTTATGTACTCAGGGAAGATGCACACTTCTCACGGACAGCAGGGGTGACGCACTGCCACAGCTGTGACCTTCAGAAGCCTCTCCTGCTGTGCCCTCAGCCGGGGCCCCTGGATGCTCTCTGCAGGCTCAGCCCTTAACATTCAGTTCTGATCACTGATTTCTGCCGTCTTCCTATGACCAAGCCCCACCTTATAACCATTTCTCATCATAACACTGATGTTTCCCTCATAGCTTAGTCCCAAGCTTGATCATCTGCCCAAGGGCCCAGCAGCTCTGACACTGAACCTCAGCCCAGTATCACAGGCCCTGCTTTCTGCCCGACTACAAACCTGACCCTGATACCAACACCAGCACAGGTGCCAACGCCAACACCATCACCACGCAAATCCAGTTCCAGCATCATCAGCAGCTGTCTGTCTGCCTGCATCACTGGTTCCAGACCCTCTCAGCCCCTGGGACCTGAGCGGCCTGCCTGCCCTCCTGGCTCCATCCCTGCTCCACCTGAGGGCCCCTAAGGCTGGTCCCTTCTGGAAGTGAACTCCAGCTCTCACAATCTGTTCAAGGAATTAGGAGTGGCAGGTCAGCGTTCATTGTCTGTTTCTGGAAGAAGGAAGAGAAAATGAAAGTGGGAGAGAAGGAGGAGGAAGAGAAAAGGGAGAAGAAGAAGAAAAAGGAAGGCAACACAGAACAACAAATAAAACCGATTTACATGATGAAACAAAACAAAACAGGAAAGGAAGGAGGAGGACCAAAGTGTAGACGCGCGAATTGTGTTCCGTTCCTTCTGACTTCTTAGGCTTGCCTGGGCAAGGAAGCCACACGCATGGGAACACCAGGCACCGTGAGCCCCTGGGGACACTCTGCTGGGCCGTTCGTACTCGGCTGTGGGGACGGCCTACTGGCGACCCCATCGAGCACCTTTCTCACACACACTTGTTCACCTCTGTGTCCTCGCCCAACCTCCAACATGCATCCACATGCTTACCTTACATAGACAGGTCCCTTGGTGCTAGTGGTGAGAGAAATGACCTCTCCTGGGGGCTCCCCTGACTTCTCCCCCCGGGAAGTCTGAGCACTCGGGTTAGTTACCTGTGAGGGCAACCAGGTGCGGCAGGCAGAGGCGGTTGGCCAGGATGATGAGCTTCATGTCGTCCAGGTCGGGGCTGGAAGTGAACATGCCCGTGTACAGGTACTCCAGCACAGCCCGCATGCAGCTCTTGCTCGTGTGAGGGAACACCACCTGTGGGGGACAGCGGCCTGCAGTGAGGTCGCCTTAGGGAAGGGTCACTCAGCTCTGAGAAACTCAGAAAGCCCACAAGGCCCGCACAGCTGTCCGTGTTCCCAATTAGGCAGCCACCCCTGTGCTGCCCCTGTATCTGCTGAGGAAAAGTCCCTCAAAGGCCTGTCTCCCAGAGCGACAACTTGTGCTAAGTGCATAGGTTGGCAGCAGCAGTGAGCAGGGCTCTACAAGCCTTTAAAAAGACGTGGATTCTCACTGGCGTCTTTCCAAAGCCATTCTGGTAGGGAGGGGGCTTGAAGGAGTCCTTCAGGTCACTGAACCTACACCCTGGCCCTGCCCGGCCCTGCAGGGAGTGGCACAAATGGGCTACAGAAGAAGCAAGCCAACATCGGCTAGCTTCTGGAAGCTGCTACTAGGGGCCTCAGGGACCTCCTTGGAGTGGCGCTCCTACAAAGCTGCATTCTCATTAGCTGCAAATCTCTCAGGCTGTGCTGGGAGTCAGGGAGAGCTCTGAGCTGCTTCTATGGTGCTGAGACGTGCGCAGGGCTGGCGAGCCCCTGGGGCTTCACAGAGTCCCTAGTCTCCCACTTAGCACATCCCAGTCCCACTCCCACTTCAAAGATCAGAGACTGACCCAACTCTCAAGCCTTCACTTAGCCTTTCTTCCGGAAGGGCTTTCTCCCCAGAAATTCTAGGACATCCCTGTCCGGTGACGCAGGGACTACGCTGCATTGTTCCTAGTCCAGTCGTTCATTCGGCACGCACTGAGGGACTGGTGCTGGCAGAGAGGGCACTTGGCAAAAGTAAAGACCTAGTCCCTGCACTCAAGACACCACAGGTCAGCTGGGAAAACTGCGTGTGGACACTTGGCACTTCAAGCAGCTGCACAAAGTAGTGCCCTGTTAGCTGCAAGGCCGAGTGATGGGTAATTCATGCTACAGAAGTTCAGAGAACAAGGAGCGCACCAAGGGCCTCTCCTAGGTCCCTCTGCTTCGCTGGGAGAATGCAAGGGAAAAAACAGACTTCAGAAAGTGTTTCTAAGGACACAGTGAGCAGCCCCTTCCAACTCTACTGCCACTCTCTGTGCCTAAGGGCAGTTGGAGTGGCTGTCAGGAAACGGAAAGGTGACCACATGAAGCACTTCTTTTTATTTTCTGTATTTTGATGCTTTGACCTCTGTTGGCTTGCTGACCCTGGAGGGGCCTCCTCTCCCAGGGCTAGCCAACTGCTAGAGACAGTAAAGAAACCCCAAGAGAGAGTGCACCTTTGGTATGTAAACCAGCCAATCCAGAATCCTCACTCCCACCACTTCTTTCATCTGCTCTCACTCCTAGCCACTGTCCCCCTGCCCCAATTACCCCAGGCACCAGGTGACTAAGGGCAGTGCCTGTGCCCCAGAGCCCGCTGAACTTATTCAAACCAGCCAATCTGAAACCTTACCCTGCCTCATCCTCCCCTTCCTTCCCAAGGAACCACACTGAAGGCCGTTGCCCACAGCTCTCCCTGCACCGTCTCCTGACGCACCCCGCCCTGGTGTCTCTGCCTGCACTCCCCCCACCCTCATTGTGGGTGCCCTCGCTTATTAGATCTGGGGGTATAAACAGGTACCTTTTCAATGGCAATTTCCTCCTGATCGGTTGTCATGCTCACCATGCCTCAGTGATGGGTTTAGCCTGGGACACACCGAGCTTTTTTCTAGCTGTTTTGCATGTGTCAGGGAGAAAGCAAGGTACAACGTAGAGAGCCAAGGAATCAGAGGTCCAAGTTCAAGCCCTAGCCTCTCCTTCCTACTTATACAACTCTGCACGAGTCATTAACTTTTCAGGGCCTCACTTCCCTCATGTGTGAAGTGGAAATGCTGAACTGACTCCAGGAGTCACAGGTGAGATGACAGGAGATAATGCGCTGAAAGTGCTTTCTCAACTGTAGGGTTAAGCTGTCACTCTGATTCCCAGTCCTGGTGTACTATACAACCCTCGGCTCCGGAACCACCTCGTAAACTTCCCTGTGGCCCATCACTCTCTGAATAGCACCCAGTGAGTGCTGAAGAAAGCACCATGAAATGACAGATGATGCCTCAGATGCGAAGAGCACAGGTCTCTCTCCCCGCCCCCTACCCTGCCTTACCTCCCTGGTGGAACTCTCCACAAAGGGCCCCCCAAACATGGCGGCCATCCAGTCGCAGCTAGAAATCAACAGGGGCTTGTGGGCGCTGATGGTGCCGTCATCCAGAATGAAGGTCACATCTGTCCAGGAGGAGATGAGGCATCACGTGAGGGTGTGGTGAAAGGAGGTGGGACCGCCCACCCCAAGGGTTGACAGTGCGCCCAGACGGCATGCTGTGCTCCAAAGCTCCGGGCTGGGGAGCGCGCTATGATGCACTCTCAGGCTCTAGGTGGAGCCAACACACCTCCAGGACCCCAGCAGCCACTGCTCATCAGACCAACCTGGGCTCCTCCCGAGACTGCAGGGAGGGTATGGCCCTGCCTTCCCGCTGAGTCCCTAACTAAGCACACTCCCTACCTGAGAAGGTGCCCTTAGCCAAGCACTCCTTAACCCGGTTGGTCCGGCGGACATGGAAGGCCTTGGTGATCTCCTGGTTCATGAAGGCCTCGTTGTTGAGGATATTGGCCACCATCATGCGGAGGTCGAAGACCTCGAGCAGCTCCGCGATATGGGCAATGTGCATGAGGTCCCGCTCCTTTTCGTCCAGCTCCCCAGTGTACAGGTACTTGAGAACAGCCCGGAAGGGCCCTGGCTGGATGGAATTGTCCATTTTTACCACCACCATCAGTCTGGATTTGTAGGTCAGTGGATCTTCTGCCATCTCCTCCTGGATGCTTACGAAAGCTCGGCTCCAGGAGGACAGCACTCGACCCCTTCCCGGCAGGTACCCTGTGCCATTGCCTCGTAAGATGCCGTCGCTGGTTGAGGCCCGGAGCCCAGCTGGGCCGGAGCCTCCACCGTCCTCCACGCTCTCGCACACGTCAAAGCTGGCGGCGCGAAGCAGGAAGTCCCGGCCGTGGTGGTGGTGGTGGTGGTGGTGGTGTTGATCGGGGTGAGCCCGGTGGTCCTCTGGGCGAGAGACCCCTGGCCCCGAGGGGCCCCCCAGCTCTCCCTCACTCAGGTCCATGAGGAACAGGTCGTAGAACTTGGAGGAGGAGGTGGAGAGGTAGATCTTGTGGGCAAAGATACGCACCCGCTCCTGCAGCACCAGGATGACGTCCGCGCACAGCGGGTCCTCCAGGAGGTGGGCGGGGCACTCCTCACTGCTGGAGGGGGGCTCGGGCACCACGATGATGGGGGGAGGGGGTTTGGGGGGCAGGAAGGGTGCCTGCAGCAGAGGCCGCTGCACGTTGCGGAGGTGGGACTTCCAGAACTGTAGGTGGCGGCGGGAGATGAGCGCTGCGCGGATGGCATTGTCAAAGACGTCCTTGATGCCGAACTGGGCCACCACGCTGGTCTCGTAGTAGGGAATGCCCAGCTCCTTGGCCACCTCCCGACCCTTCTCCGGGGGAAGGATCTCATTGGGCTTGATGGGCCTGGACATTCAAGGGGGCAAAGCAATGTCACGTTGCTGGGGGAGAACAGGGGCAGGGAGAGGCAGCTCACTAGGGCCTGCCATTCTTCACTGGACTGGGGGTGGGGGGCCTATGTCCCGGGCCCCAGTCCTGCCCTGCTCAACTCCAGTGAATATCTGCCCTTTCTCCTTTGTCTGACCAAATCCTACCAGTCCTTCAAGGCCTACCTCCAATCCCCTCTTCTTCCAGGAAGCTTTCTGTATCTGTCAGGCCCTGGTGATTTCTCCAGCTCAGAGCAGTGTTAGCAATAACTAGCTCTCTGGTAGTCAGCATGCAACTTTGCACATTGATTGCTAACATGTTCTCCTATTAAGTTTATCTCCCAGCAAGATTATAAACCCCTTCCATGCAAAGGCTGCCTCTCTCCTCTCCTCATGCTGCTTAGGCCACCAAGCTGACACAGTGCGTAACATGAATGAACAGATAAACGAATGGATAAGACAGGTGGTGGGAATAAAAGACTGAACACTCCTGTTGATTCTCTATGTGAACTTGCTTCAAAGGGAGGGGAAGGTATAAGGCTGGCAGGGATTTCCTCAGGGCTGAGCAGGATGCCAGGGAAACACATGCACCCTCCCTCTGCCTTCCCCCCGCCCCTTCCTAGGCACCAGCTTTGCTACCTAGCCAAGGGTCGCCTGGCCCTATTGACGGCCTCCAGGTCAGCATAGCGCAGGTCCAGTTGGCAGCCCACCAGGATGACAGGTGCTCGGGGGCAGAAGTGCTTGATCTCTGGGTACCACATTGTCTTGACATGGTGAAGCGAATTAGGGTTGGCAATGGAGAAACACAGGACCACCACGTCGGACCTGGGGAAGGGAGAGTGACCTCAGGCGCGGAGAGAGCTGGCGGTAGGTTACTTGCCCCTGGAACGAGGCGGAACAGGCATACACACCCCACCCCTACACGATGGTCCCACATCAGTCACATGATCTGCTTTCATGATCTTACCCAAAATGTGTAACAACAGTACCTCTACCTTGTGTACCTCTAATTTAGCATTTTAGAGCCTCCAAAGACTCGTTTTGACCTCATGGCTACCCTGTTAGAAATTACCATTTTTACTATCCTGAGGCTGAGAAAAGTCATCTTGGAACAGTTTTCCTCATTGCCCAAAGTCATGGAGCTAAGTGGGCTGCAGGGCTAGGATTGAACCAGGCCTCCTGACTCCAAACCTGCTCCTCTCACCTCCCGCTGCCTGCCCCAGGAGGATCTGCCTATCCTGTCTGCTCCACTCCTTCCTGCCCATCTAAATGTCTCAGAGGTGCTCTGTTCCTGGGGAAAGCAGGGAACACCCACGCCTTGGCTCCCTTCAGGCATCAGAGGCTTCCCTACCTCCCATAAGCAAAGCGACGGTCTTTGTGGTGGTCTCCAAAGGTGTCCCAGAGGCGCAGGGAGACGCTGACATCATCTACCACATCCCGGGAGCGTTCCAGAACCTGTGGGGGTGGGGAGAGTGCATCGGAACTCAAAGGAAGGCGTCCTTGGGGCCCCTGCGTGTCAGTTCAGGGTGGTGCCAGCTCACACCCGAGGGTCCCAGGCATCACGGGGGGTGGAGGGACAGAGTTAGCCAAGGCTCTGTCCAGGTACCTTCGCTACAGACTCAGTAATAAGGGTATCCTCCAAGTTGGCCAGGAGGAAGGAGACTCTAAAAGGGCAGCCGGGCATGGGCGTGGAAGGGATCCCTCAGGGAGCCTGCCCTTGTTTCCAGCTTTACCTGCAAATCACCTGTTTACCAGCCTCTGACCTTCTGGAATCAGCCAGCAGATCCTTTCCTTCTCTCAGCTCTCAGCTCTCAGCTCTCAGCTCTCCAAATCCCCAGCCCCACCGGCTAGTGCTCCCCATTACAGGGGTTGTGACTGCATAAGACACTGCTCCCCAGGCATCAGGTTAGCCATGCAAAACCCCACCACCACTGGAGCAGGCTCCCCTCAGCCCTCTCCCCAGGGGCTCCTTCCTCTTCAGCTGCCCCACCCTACCCCCAGGGGGCTTCCCTGAGCCCAGCACAGGCCAGGGCTAGAAACACAAAGCAAAGGATTGGGAAGAAGCCCAGAGGTATGGTGCGGGCCCCAGCCCAGAGGCCTTGCCACCTTACCTCCTGGCACACCCGATACTGGTCGATGGCCCAAACTGTGGGCACATGGGTGGCAAGCAGCTGGTACTGGGTGAGGGTGGCATTGCAGGCCCGCGCACAGATGAGCCTGGTCTTGCCCACGGCGTTGTCCCCCACCACAACGCACTTGATGGTCTCTACGTTTGGCCTTTCATAATCCATGTCAGAATCCATTAATTGGGACCTGAGGGAGAGGAGAGAAATAGTCAAGACAGCCAGCACACCAGCTCCCAGAGGGCGAGGGCCAGCGGCTTTCCACTTCCAGCATTTGAGCAGAGGGGAGGAGAAGGGAGGGGGCAGCTTTCTGGGCAGTAGCTCTGCAGGGGCCCAAGGAGCCTTTGCACCAGATGAACCACTTTTCTCCCTACAGTTGCCACCATCCTCCAACTGGGCTTCTGGGCGGAGGGAGCCGAGGCCCGTGACAGAACCGCAGGTCAAGCCTGCTGCCCGGGGCCTGTCCCTTCTCCCCCAGGAAGAGGAGTGTCTGCCTGGGAAGCTCACTCATCATCCACTCTCCTCCCGCCAGCAGGGCTGTGGCAGCAGAACAAACAGCTGAGAGAAGCAGAGTCAGGGCCAGGTCCCCACCCCTTCCCAGCATGCCCGAGGGCAGGGCCACTTTAAAATTTAATGGACCTGTCAGAGCTGAGAGGCAGCTCTCCTGGCCTCCACCTTCACCTGTGTCCATCTCCAGGGGAAGATTTCCAAGCCCCCAGCCCCCTTTATGGAGATGCCAGAGTTTTCCTCCTAAACTCTCTGGGTGGAGAGGCTTCTGGGTGCACCTGAGCAGCCCACCAGCCTCCCCTCCCACCTCTGGGTCTGTCACGTGGCCTGTGTGGTGGGCTCACTCAGCTGCAGGCCCAGGTTGGAGGAGAGAGGTGGGGGTAACTGTGAGCCTTGCCACCCCCTACCCAGGCCTGCCCTCCCAGCATTCTGCAGTGAGCCTAGGGGACAGCAAGCCACACCCCCCGTCTGCACCTGCCATTCCTAGGAAGGAGGACTGTCAGGCTGGCAGCCCCCAGACACCTGACACTCCTAGAAGGACACTCCCCAAAATGGCTGGGAGGAGAATGGGATTGCTGGGGGGAAGGAACACAGGGTCAGAAGCGGGCCTGTGTTTCTGGGCAAATGCTTGCCTCAGTTTCTTTCTGTGTTGGGCAGAGAGGAAGTGGGGTGTCCACTCCCTGAGGGATGGCTCAAATGAACAAAGAGAAGGGCCTTCTGTATAATCGAATGTCATGCCAGTGTTTAAAAAGCTGTCACCGGGAGGGCCCTTGGCTTGAGGGGGCTTTTGCTGGCAGCCCCCCCTGCCTCTCTCAGAGCTGTGGCAAGGCAGGCATTATTAGGAGGCATGATTATCAGACCTTTGTTTGTCAGGGTCATTGGCCTGCCCCTGCTCACATGTGCTGTGTGCATGAAGTCCGCTGGGGGCTGCAGCAACCTAGAGAAATCCTTCCTAGGCCAAGGAAGGAGACGTCCTGGAGGCTGCTCAGGTACTCTCACTGCTGAACCATCCAGCCTGTGAGCCAGGCCACCAGCAGCAAGGGCAGGCAGCTCCATTCCTGCCGGGCTGTAACTGGATGCCAGCATGCAGGAATGCAGAGCTGAAATATCCAAGTAACGATGGCAACTGGGATTTGCGCAAGTGGATGCATCTCAGCAACCTAAGCAAAAAGTGCAGCAAGGACTTCTCAATGAGACAAGCACCTCCTCCTCCCTGGAATTTTACAGGATCTGGACCTCAAACAACAAGGGTCTCTATGTTGTTCTCTCCCCAGTTTCCAGGGTAACCGTCTGCATCATTCCTCTCCTTCCTCTACCCCTCCTCACTCTCCCTATCAGGCCACCTTTATTCTAAAACCCACTGGCCAAGAAAACTTCTTTCTCAAATTTAGATTCGAGTGGCAGGCAGAAGGGGGGTGATGGGGAGGAACAGAGAAGGAGCATCAGTTCTTAGGTCCAGGAGTATCTTGATGGCAGGGAGGATGCCAGAACAGCAGAGCAGTGCTGGTCCAAGATCGGCAAGTTTATGATTAAAATGCTCACACACAAGTGCATAAGCAAAGCGATGTGGTTCCTAAGGTAGCACTGATGCTGTGGCTACCAGCCTCCCAGCAGGTCATGTTCCTGCTCTTTGTCCAAACTTTATATCAATCTCCTCGAGACTCAATTTCCCCTTTCAAACCACCATAACCATAAAGATCCTCACCATTTGCAATGCAAAGGTAGTGTACTCTTCACAGAATATGGAATTGAGACTCAGAAGCACATGAGTTTAAATTGTCTTATGGGCCCTGGATGGTAGGCACAGTGGATTGAGTGCTGGCCTGCAAACCAAAAGGTCACCAGTTTGATTCCCAGTCAGGGCACATGCCTGGGCTGCCGGCCAGGTCCCCAGTTGGGGGTATGCAAGAGGCAACTGGCAACCAATTGATGTTTCTCTCACACAACAATATTTCTCTCTCTGTCTCCCTTCCTCCCCCTCTCTCTAAAAATAAGTAAATAAAATTTTAAATATGTAAATAAATAAATTGCCTTATGCATCTTTAGGAGATTGACACACTATGTGAGTTTAGACACCAGACAATGCTGAGTACTGCTCAGACTGGATGGCCCCTCCCCATCCATCCCCTTCCTCCCTGTTTTCATCATTCTTTCCCTCTCCACCGCTGTCCCAACTGCCTGAGTGGTAAACTTCATTGTCATATCTAGGAAAGGGCAAATCACTTCACTTCTCTGGGTGCCAGAGTCTGGCCTTCTGGAAAATGGGTATGAGGGCTTTGAAAGTAAGTCTCTTGAATCTTGGTGAATTTGTGCCAAGACAGGCTGGGCTGAAAGGAGGTCCTTGCCTTCTTATGTAATGTGGGATTATATAATGCTAGATTACATATCTATACGTGTAATTATACCACTCTTTAAGATACAGCTTGGCCCAATTAAGCCAGCAGAACTCTTAGTCTCATCAGCTCTGTCTCAAACAAAGACCCTGTACTGGAGATAGTGTGCCAACCCAACAATAATGTAATTTTTGCTTTAAAATACTGCTATTTCACTGTATCATCAATGATGTATGATGATATAATCCACTCAATGAGCTTCTCAACTTCCCCTTTCCTTCTGGCACTCTCTCCTTCAATGACTAGACTTTTCTGTACAACTGCCTCATTGCCATGCCTTCTGAGGCTCCTGAGTAACCTCCATAAACTACGGCTTCCTTGCCCCCCTGCTTGGGGCATCACAACCCACAATTCACTCCTCTCCTTCAGTGATCCCAGAGTCACTAGATGTTCCCTCCCCACCCTGTCCCTTGATCCCCGTTCCGTCACTGCTCTCCTATCTCTTTGTACTCAGGACAGACCAAAAGGCAAGATGTGCTCAGATTAGCTACAACCCTCACCAGCTCCCAGTCCCACCCCCATACCCCTACACACACTCTTTGGCAGAGCCCAGAAAAGCCCCCCTTTCCCTCCCACAGCTGATAGGAGGCTTGCTCATCTGTGGCTGCCCCAGTCTGGTTGTCAAGGAAACAGAATCTCCCTGGGAGCCTGGCTTGTCTCCTAGCAACCAATATCCCACACCCCACATCTTACAAAATGCAAAAGGGAGGAATATTCTAAAAATGAAGGTAAAAATAAGGAAGGATGGATCAGGGAGAGATGAGCAGAGAGGGTGGCCTTGGAATTAAAGGAGGCTCTTACTAAGTGTCGCTGACAGTATAATATGGAGGAGGATGGAGAGATGAATTCCCGGGAAGATACAGTGGGCAGCAAGGCCCAAAGGGATCTTGAATGATCATATTAACAAAAATGCAAGCCTAACACGGACTAAGCTTTCTCAGACACTAACAACCGCTAAGCTTTCTCCCAGTAGTTTGCCAGAACTCAGATGGCACAGACTGCAATTGAGTTGGGTTGAAAGAAACACCTCCGGAATGTCGAGCAAAACACCCAAAACCCGTTGATTTTTAACGGAAACATTTCAACTACTCTGGACCTTTGTTCCTGACAATGTCGAGCAAAACACCCAAAACCCGTTGATTTTTAACGGAAACATTTCAACTACTCTGGACCTTTGTTCCTGACACGTTGCTCTGCACGCACACACAAAATAAAAAATAAAATAATAATTTTAAAGAGGGAAGGGGAAGGCTTCGACACGCCAAGGCAATCAAGTCATCGTCCTTTCCCTAGAAAAACCCAGAGATTAGTTCCCCGCCGCTTGAGCAGCCGAAACTATAGCCGGGGGAAGAGTCGGAGCCGAGAGGAAGTCAGGAGGGGCGCAGACAGGGCCGGGAGGGCGCAGGAGGGCGAAGCGGCGCGTTCCCAGAGGTTGCCTGCAACCCAGCATAATAGAAATTAATCATTTACTTACACCACTACAAGTGACGGGGTGATTTCTAGTGTAAGGAACACATCTCTTCCTGCTAAGCACGCTCATTTTAGTGAAATGTCTGGGGTAACTCCACGCCTGCAAGTTAGGACGATGCCGGTGCCGCCGAGCTGCTGCTGCTGCTGCTGCTGCTGCTGCTGCTGCTGCTGCTGCTGCTGCTGTTACAGGCTCCGGGCCCGGACGCGTTAGATCAGAAACTCCGACAGAGCAGCCCAGGTAGGACAGCGGGCCGGGAGCGGCCGCGCGCGCGCCACAGCAGCCATCGCCTCTTCCGGATCAGCATCTCCCCGCGCCCCGGGCGCCCAATGTCATGGAGGCGCGCCGGAGCCGGGCTGCGCGCGGCCGCTCCGACCTCCGGCTGCTGGGCCTCGCGGTTGCAGCGGGTCTCGGGCTGCGCAGGCTGGAGGCGGCGCGCAGTAGCGAAGATGGGGGCGAGGCCACCACTGCTATGCCCGGCCCGCTCCGGAGGCTCTGCAGCCTAGACGCCTAGCGCTGCAGTCCCCAATACCGCTCGCGACCTCCTTCTTTCATTCACAAAAAAAAGGAAAGGGGCGGGGGGGAAATGTGAGAGAGAGAGAGAGAGAAAAGGGAGAAAAAGGGGGGTTGATGAATCGCTCCAGACCGCTGCGTAACAGGCACCGCCCACCGCAGCGCGCAGTTGGTGGGAAGGGGTTCGGGGGCGGGGAAAGAAAGGGATTGGGAGCCCCGGAGGCCCCGCCTCCGGCCCCGCCCCTTGGCACCTCTCACATACCTCGTTTCCCCTCCCAGAGGCACGCGGCGAAGCGGGAGGGGGGAGATCTCGGCTCGCCACCTGTGCGGGGTTGCGTCCCTTTTTACCTGGCGAGGCGCAAAATCTCGCTGGACTCCCACGGGGTTTGCCCCTTCCCTCCCGGAAGCTGACAAAGAACTCCGAGAGGTACCCTAGTCAGCCCTGGAAGGGATGCGGGTTAGGAGAGGGGGACTCGACATTTTTACGTTGTCCCTTAGACCCAGGCCTCCACTACTTGCCCACGGTGCGGGGGTGGGGCGGGAAGGAGACAGCGTTTCCGTACAAGCCCTCTGCGTTTCTAACCACTACACGTGGGAGCTTTCCCGGCGTCGAGGGTCTGCCTCTCTCCAACACCACCCTGCGGCAGCAGCCTGTTCCTCACACTGCCATGGCCCTTAGTGAGTTTCAGGGTGGGTCGCAGTGCCATCTGCACCTGTTTTCCATCTAAGCCGTCTCTCCCTCCCTCCAGCAGTTTTTACTTCCATCCCACCCCCATCCCATTGCCACCTGGAGTTCATCAGTAGGCTCTCTGTCTCAATGTACTGTTGTGTTAAATAGGGCGGTTATAAGAGATGACATCTGTGCCCTGGCTGGTGTAGCTCAGTGGATTGAGCGCGGGCCTGCGAACCAAAGGATCGCGGTTCGATTCCCAGTCAGGGCACATGCCTGGGTCGCCAGGCCAGTTCCCGGCAGGGGACATACAAAAGGCAACCGCACATTGATGTTTCTAACCCTTCCCCTCTAAAGATAAATAAAAATAAAATCTAAGAGGAAAAGAAAAGAAAAAGTACTGTTGCATTGTCTGAAGCATGCTCCCCATCTATGAATGCATGTAAATGGAAGTTGCCCTCCAGGTGTGGGTGATAAACATGCTTTCTGGCCTGGTCCACACTCTGTAAGTGTCAGAATGGTGAAGGATGCTTCCCCCGCCTCCTTTTGAACCTACCAGCTGAAGAAGAGGTGGAGGATGAGTGAGGGTGTGCTACTTCACACTGGTAGCTAGGACTGACTCTCCATAAAAACATAAAATATTGTCTTGAATACATTCTTAGAAGACAAACTAAACCATGTACAGGTAAGTTCTTGCCACATAGTTGGTGTCGAAGAGCCTCAACTCACCCTCTGTGTGCCAGGAGTCACTTCTTCGAGTTATGGCTTGGAGGGGAGGGTGGACAGAGACTCTTTCGAAAACATGGTGTTCCCCTCACCCGGCTCTAGAAGGCCAGCCTGTTGTCCTCACCCTTCACACGTCCAGGCAGTGGGAGTATCCCCAGTACAGCACAGACAGGAAAACAGAACTCCATCTACCCAAAGTCATGGGGCTACCGGGCCTGCATCTATAGAGCCAAGGCCTCTGTAGAAAGAGTCAGCTCAGTCTGGGAACCACACTGAGCAACCAGGCTCGACTGTGGGCAAAGGTATAAGCCTAGCCAAATAAAGCTACACCTGCACTCACATTCTGTAAACTGTTTCAGGGGCAGCCAGGTGCTCTGCTGCAGGGGGTCACCTGGATTCCCAGACCTGCTTTCTGCCCACAGTCCCCTTTCAGCCTTTCCTCAAACTCCTTCTAGACTACATCACCTCTCTGGCACACCCACTCAACCCTCTCCCGTTATGATGGTCCCTCAAAGTCCCCTCCTCCTCTACATCCAATTCTCCCCTCCCAAGCCCATGATCCTCAAGTCTTTTTCGCTGTTGAATCATCATATCCACGTCCAGCCTGGGCTGCCTGGGGCCCTCTGCACACCTCTCCCTCAGACCAGGCCTATGAAGACCCGCCTGTAGTTTCTCACTCTCAGCCAGTGACTGGGACCTCTAGACCCCAGCTCCCAGCTTTCCCCCACAGCAGGGCAACTGAAGATTCTTGGTGTGAGAGGCAGATCACCAGCGAGCTGCGCCCTCAGCCTCTGGCTCAGTTATGGCTGATGCCAGCCTTCTCACAACCTAGCCCTGTCCTTCAGGTATCTTATCCCTCCCAGCTACTCGAGACAAACTCAGAATCTTGACTGCTGGGCCAGGGATCTGCCTACCACATTTGCTGCAACTTTGTCTAGCCCTCCAATGCCAGAATCCTGGAAATCAGGTACATTCCCCAAGGCTGGTGTCCTCACCAGCAACCAAAGAATTGTCAGCACCCACTCAGCCCTGTTCCAGTCCCAGCATTCAGCCGTGTCTTATAGCGTAGACAGCTCCCTCACTCTCTCTCACCTCGCACCCCCATGTCCCTTCCCCCAGCTGAGAAGTCCATTTCCTTTGCTTCAGGTTATCCTCAAGTTAGACCTGGTGGGAGGCGTTTCCAGAAAGGCTCCTGACCTCTTTCTCTCTCTGCCTCTCTTTTCTTCTGCTATGCATGCACACATGCACACACAGGCCCCAGCCTCATTGCCCGTTTCTTTGGAGTGCTTCAGAATCAGCAGTTGGTGGTTCTTCCAGTAGCTAGCTGGGCTTCTGTGCTGTCCTTCCACTGGTTGGCCTGGGCAATGCTCTGCCATGGCCTGGCTTACTCACCCCAGGGGTGGGGGCAGGAGGGAGGCCAATGTGTGGCTGCAGCCTGAGGGGCTACTGGCCCCTCGAAGGCAGGATTCCAGTCTCCCACCTCCCTTAATATCTTTCCTCACCAAAGCCCTCTTGTGACTCCTCCTTCCCGGTGACATACACCCCTTGAACCTGTCCCCAAAAGGCACCCCTTCCATCTATCTCCATAACAACCCTCCTCAAGGTCATCACGTGGCTGCCATTTTCCTGAAGCCAGTGACCCAGGGACCTAGTCTGGGGAAAGAACTCTCCATCCTGGTGCTTCGGAAAGAGCTCACACAGCAGGCTGTCAGCCAGTGCCACCAAGCCCTCCTGTCCCTGTGGCTGTGCAGATCCTTCCCCAGTGCCAGCCCAAGATCCCTGTGCCCTCCTCCAACCTGCCTGCTCCATTTGCTTCACAGGCAGCTCCAGCCCTTCAGCTGTCTGCAGGCCAACCTCTTTTCTCTCCACCCCTCTCAGAACACAGAGCCTCTGCGAAGTCTGCCCCACAGGCCTTGTGACATAAGCTCCGCCTCCTCCCCCAGTGTGCAGAGTCTGGGACACGTGGCATTGCCACCCTGTGCTTGGGGCAAACTTCAGAACCAGCAGAGAGAAAAAGCAAAGGCAACTCAACATGCTGAGACCCAGAGGGAGGAAGAAGTAGAATCTGGAAAGCTGGGAATCTCTCAGCCTCCATGCCCAGCACTCAGGGGCACTGCCTGATCTCCACAAGGGGATAGGACCCTATTGGGCCTTTGCTCAAACAATTCCCTCAGCCTGAACACTCTTCTTCCCACCTCCTGCACCTGCATAATGCTTACCCATCCTTCAGGTCAGCCTAGATGTCACTTCCTCCAGGAAGCCTCCCATGAATACCCTCTACAAAGTCTCAAACCCTGCCCTTCTTCTGTGCTCCTCAAATAGTATCAGTCACAATACTCTATCACTGGGTCTCTCTCTGTCTCTCTCTCTCTCTCTCTTTCTCTCTCTCTCTCTCAGTACTGAGAACTCTTTAGGGGAAGAGACTATGCTTATTCAAAAGGGTACCCTTTGTGCTGATTTGGCAACAAGCACTCAGTAGGTGCCCAAGAAATGCTTGATGGATGAATGAAAGTTTGAGGCAGGAAACTTGGTGAGGAGGGAGTTAACACCACCCAGGGGGTCCTCACATGTTCTCCAGAGAGATCTTCCACAGCTAATACCGGCCTTTTCTTTTTTCTTTGGGCGGCCAGCACCCCATGCTCCCTGTAGGCTCATGGTTGGGCTGGACTACAGGGAGCGGCACAGAACAAGGGAACACAGTGGGAGAAGGAACGAAGCACAACCAGGTCGGTTAGCCCAAGTGAGGTCTTACTCAGAGCAAGAGCCTGGCTCCTGCTGTCTAAGCCCAAGGGGCTGAGACACCCAGCCTGGGGACCAAGACAGAGGCCACCCGGGAGTCAAGGGGCTGCTCGAGGGGCAAGAACTGGGGTCACGGTGCATGCCATGCTGTGGGGGCATCTGCACTTTCCGAACTGGCTTGGTGACTTGGAAAGTGGTCCATTGTCCATCAGGAGGCCTGGATTCTGTCCTCACTCCATGTGATGTCAGATGATTCCCTCTCCTCTCTGGGCCTCAGCTTTCTCATGTACAAGGTCAGGGACCTCCAAGGTTCATTCCAGCACCGACACCTAATATGGGTTCCCAGCACAGAAGGCCTGTATTTTACCGGCCACCCTTTTCATCAGAGTAGCTTCTAACCCTGATTGGGACTCAGCAAAGTATCAGCTGACAGCTGCCAAGGCTGAGAGCAGGAGGAGGAAGTCTTTGGGGGGCGGGGGGGGGCGGGGCGAGGGATGGATGCAGAGAGAGAATCTAATTCTGCAATCATCCCTGACTGCAGTTTCCTTAAATGGCGAGTTACAATATTGGGACCAATTCGGCCAAAGAAAATTCTAGAATTTCAGGAGAGAGAGAGAGAGAGAGAGAGAGAGAGAGAGAGAGAGAGAGAGTAATCAAGGACAAGCATGGAAAGGCCAGCCGGACACGTCTGGAAGCAGCTGGCACTGGATTGTTAAAGGATAATGGAAGGGTATCTCTGTCACAAACCCCAAGGCACAGGGTGGTGACAAGACAGAAGAAAGCCAAGGGAAGAAGAGTCCCCAGATACGGGCAGAGATGTGGGCGGCAGCAGCTCTCCTAGTAGCAGCCACCAGGAGCTGGCTGTGTGATTTCGGGCAAGGAACTTAGCTTCTCTGATCTTCTCTTGGGGATAACAGTATTGCTTGCCCAAAGACAGGAGGCGGGGAAATAATCTCATGGCACCTTTGAGGGCTGAGACCAGAGATTGTGTGATCCTTCTAACTCTTCCTCTACTTATGTCTGCTTGCCCTCCACAGACCTATGCTTGGCACCCCTGCATGAAACGGGGCCCAACTCCATTTGTGCCTGTGCTACCTGGGCCGCGTACAGAGAGCAGGTGGCAGAGAACATGTGGGCAAAATTGGGTGGGGGGCAGACTTCTGAGAATCTAACGGGCAGGGTTGGAAAATCCGTGCCCTCTTTGGCCCTGGTGCCCAGTGAGTCTCCTGAAGAAATGAACAAACAGGGTGAGGCAGTAAAAGGAACACAAATGAGAATTTGCTTGGAATCCGCAAAGCCCGGCCGGTGCCTTACACACTTCTACAGACACACTGTGGGCGGGCAGGGCTGCTCAGGGCAGGACCTGAGGAATCCACCCCCAACCTGGTCTGGCCAGAGCCTCTACAGGCAGGCATATGAGCACGCAGACCCCTCCACGCACCCACCCATGCCCTGTACCCTGGCCTGGCCTCCAGGGGACCTGCAACTGACAGAGGCCTCCCTATAGTGCACACTGCAGCTTTGAAGTAGCTTTTCGTTCAGCAGAAAAATGGGAGCACTTACATGTTTAAGAGCAGCAAACACCACCACCACCAACGCTGCGGGGGGGGGGGGGGGGAACGCATGGCCCGCCCAGTCTCCTGGGGTGCTAATTTCTTAGGACAGGAAGGAGACTTTGGAAATCACCACCAGGCAGGCCTACATAAGCAGAAAAGTTACAAGAGGGGGGCAAAAGTGCACCCCTAGCCACAGTCTGTCCAGGACTAGGTACCTCCACTTCAAGCAAGCTGCAGGCCTGAGAGAGGGCAGGCCCACTCCTGGAGCCCTGCAGAGCTGCGAGGGAGAAGCTCTGAGGAGGCTCATCACCCCAAAATAGACTTGTTTTTTTTCACAACTTTTTCATGAGGCACTGGCACCTCTTGCAACATGGAAAAAAATAGCCTGAACTGTTAACAAATAACGATTATAAAAAGCCCCAAATGTTCCCCATAAGTTTTCATGTGCCTGTGATGCTCGGAGGGAGGGGAAGCGTGCTGGAGGAGGGGGGCAGGGGAGGTGTGTGTCTGGAAGCCCCCAGTCTCCTCTCTCCTGCCCCACTTCACCTTGTGGTAGCTGGTTCCTCTACAGCTCACAGGGATGATAATAGATGTTGGGGGTGGGAAAGTTTCTGTTGACCTTCAACAGAAGGTTGAAGGTGGTCTTTCGTGAGTGTGGATTACTTCCAGGTAAAGGAATGCATGGCACAGAATAGGGTGTCTTAAAAGCAAATCAAGTGGCAGTGAGGCTGGCTTAAATTAGGCTGCCCCGCCCTAACCAGTGTGGCTCAATTAGTTGGGCTTCATCCCACAAAGAGAAAGTTCACCACATCAGGGCACATGCCTGGGTTGCGGGTTCACTGCTGGTCCAGGCATGTACGAGAGGCAGCCGATCGATGATTCTCTCCCTTTCTTTCTCCCTCCCTTCCCCTCTTTCTAAAAATAAATAAATAAAACTTTAAAAAAACACATAATAAATTAGGCTGCCCCACTGGGTGGACATGGTTTGTTTAGTAAATACTTAGAGGGCTCAGTGTTGTTGTCAAAGTCAGCTTATCCTGAACGTGAACCCCCCTTGGGCATTGCTGCATGTCAGTAACCAGAGGTGAGTCGGGGGTTGTAGCTGCTTTGGACTCAGATTAAAGTGTTTTGTGGGTCCATCCAGAAAGGATCTGGTCCTCACCTGCATCCTGAGTTCCCCTTGCAGGGCTCCAGGCCAGACCCGCCCCTGCACCCTTTGCCTGGCCGTGGAGCCTTTGTGGTCCTGGGACTCCAACACGAGAACAAGAATGGTGTAAACGGTGCAGGAGTGAAGTCTGGAACTGGGTCCCCGCCCTCTCAGGGTCCTCAATAAAATCAGGCGGTTGACCCAGAGGTGTCTGAGGAGCCTCTGGCCCTGGCTTTTTATAATCAGAGTAGAAGACTGCCCCCAGCTCCCTGGAGTTCTGGGCTCCCCACGGAGTCTGGGATCAGTCAGGGGACCATTCCACCCACCTTCACAGGCCCCCTTTCTTGTCTCCTCCTTTCCTCCTTACTTCTCCTTCTCTCTTTTCTTTGTCTTTCCTATTCATTCCTCTCCCTTCCCTTACCTCCTGGACAGAGATTTCTATACAAATGCACACACGTGGCTCTGGCTTGGTCAAAGAGAGGAGGGTGGCAAGCAGGCAGACAGCCAGGACACTGGAGACTCTAATGGGCATTAGTCAACTCTAGATGGGCAGGTGGTCAGAGAATGCCAACCTGAGGTTTTCTGAGGTGGTGACAGTGGCAAGGGACCAACAGGACAACTGCACTGTCTGTGGCCTTCTCGGACCCTAAAGCCTTCTCTCAGTCTCCAACCAGCCAGAGTGAGCAGCCAGCTACCCCGTGGAAACTGCAGCCCCTCCAGGGGCGTGGCTGAGACAGAGAAGGCTGTGCAGAGGGGCCGGTGGTCCTCATCCCAGCCCAAGCATTGCTCTGCGGGCCAGTCACTCCTGGTTTCCCGGACCGCTGGGGCAGGGCATAAAGTGAGATTCAGAGAAGCTGGGCAGACCAGAGGACAGGGGGCGGGCACTGGGACACGGAGGGTAAAGGAGCACATGCTCAGAGCTGGAAACTTCCCGTGGAACAGGCCAGCCCATGCCACAGCCTGTGACACAGGTCCCGAACGGAGTGGCCAGGGTGGCAGGTCGTTGAAACTCGGCCTCTTGGAAACACAGTCTAGGGTACCACCAAGGCCACTGAACACATGCCTCAACTCAGTCTGGCTTACTGCAGTTCTGGAAAGGTCCTGGTCACCTTACCTTTCTCCCAACCTGCACTCTTCTTCCTGCTAGGGAACTCCCTGAAAGCTGTCTGGGATCCTGTGCAATGCGTGCAATCCTAGGGCTAGAGGCAGACCCAAGAGGGGACTCGTCGTCTCCATACCCTACAGGGAAGCCATGGGGCAGC
Source organism: Glossophaga mutica (assembly GCA_039655065.1). Lineage (NCBI taxonomy): Eukaryota > Metazoa > Chordata > Mammalia > Chiroptera > Phyllostomidae > Glossophaga > Glossophaga mutica. Next base: position 62,790,563 of record CM077311.1, read on the forward strand.
AGAGTGGCCAGCACACCCGAGCTTACATGGCTCCATCCACCATTCTGCATGTGCAGAGCTGAGCACCTGGGCCAAGGTGCATGGAGGTTTCAGTCCAACTTTGTTCCTCTTTCCAGACAGACCTGGCCAAGAACTGTCAGGCTGTCAGAGTCCTGAGCACATGCTGCCTCCTGGGCCTGTGGTGACTGTGCAGCAGGCAGAGAGGGCTTGGCCTGCTGACAGCCCCATCAGGCTGAAGGCACCTGGCCTGCCTGTGCAACCAGTCAGCCCGCCTGTCCTGGATCTCCAGAAAAAAGGAGCCACTTTTGCTTATTCATTCATTTACCTTTTCTTCCACTGATCCCATGCCAGACACTGTGCTAGAGATTGTGAGGGTTCTAAAATGATAACAATGCCATCACAGTCATCAAGGATCTGATGTTTAACAACAATAATTGTTAGGTGGTCAGTGACATGGCTGTGAAAGGATTCACAAAGAGAAGAAAGTGCAGACAGTAAAGATTTTATTCACTCTCCAAGAGAGGAGAGGGGCATGGTGTGGAGAGATACACCAGCATTAAGGGGTGGGGCCTTGAGTTTTTATTGGATTACAATTGGATTAAAAAAGGGTGGGGATTGCTGTTGTGTGGCCCCTGAGCTGCTGGGGGCTGCAGTTTGATCTGCCTGTAGCTGTAGGGAGAGTGAGTCACGTTGTGTTCTTGCTTTCCAGTAATTTCCAGTCCTGCAGATAAGCTCAGAAGAGTAAATCGCCAGGCATGTTTCACAACGACATAGGCCTGCTCAGCAAATGGTGCCATGATAGCAAATGGCGCTGGCTTTGTCCTTTGGATAATAATTATTATTATTTAGCAGATAGTTTATTACATACCCAGTATTGAACTATACACATCACTACATTTAAACTTGCTAACGATACTATGAGGAGGTACTATTACTATCCCCACTTGGTAGGTGAGGATACTGAAGCTTCAAGACGTGATGGGACTTGCCAGGGGCACAAAGCAGACCGTCCCAGAGCGAGGTTTCTCATCTGGCTGCTGGCTAAGAGCCTGTTGGCAGGAGGCAGCATTTTAGAATATTAACACATTGATGAGCTGGGGACTGAGCCCCGATTTTCAAGCATTAACGTGTTGTCCTTTGTTCATATGAATACAACCCCTCTTATCTCACAGATGAGACAACGGAGGCCCAGAGGAGAAACTGGCCAGGGCAAAGTCACATAGAAAGTCTGTGGCTATTGTCAGGCCCAGCGCTTAGCCCCAGTGCCAAACTTTACCTCTGGGTTTCAGGTTCCTCATGCGTGAAACTAGCAGGTTCTGTGGGATGATCTCCCCCAGTTTTGAGATTCTGACTGTGTGATGTTGTCATATGATGTTGCAACCTGCCTTCAGGGAGGGTCAGCAGGAGCTTCATGGCTGTAGGGACACAGAAAGCAGAGAAACAGGAAGGGACCAGCTGAGACTTGTCTCAAAGCCCTGTCCCAGCCCACAGTCCTCGCCCCATAAAGAGTGAAGAATGTGGAATTGTTTTCATGCCTCAAGTCATGGGCTTCTAACTCAGTTGATGGAATAGCTAACATATATTATATATGTGTATATATATAATACATACACATTATATACACACACATATATGCATATACACACACACATATATTTCCAACAGAAGAACCAATGAATCTTGGGAGCTGGAGATGAGAACTTATGCTCAGAGGTAAGCGCACAGGGAAAAGACATAAAATCACTTGTACCTTAGAGCCTAGGCAAAGGTTAGCTGTCAATGTGGACAGCTGGATCCTTAACTGGTCACCTCATTTGGCCAAGCTGACACCTGTGAGAGGGCTACGCCCTTCTCAGCATTGGTCCCTAGTCTGACTTACCCCAGCCAAGTAGGGACACCCTCATGTCCCAAGAAATCTCAGGCTCAGCTTCATCCCTTCCTAAAATAAAAGAAGCTCACTCACTCAGCTACTCCTTGGCAAGGAGGTGATAGCTGGGTGGGCCATGGATTTCTGCTGCCCAGGAAGGAATTCCTGGAGCAAGCCTGAAGGTCCTTGGCCAGGTGTGACTAGAAAGAGGAACAAAGTTGGGTGGGCTGGGGTGAAAGACGGCAAGAATCAGGGTTAGGGCAGCTACTCAGTTTCTCTTTGGAGAAATGGATCCTACTGCCTGAAGGATAGAGGTGCTCCAGGTGGTGAGGGGCACGGGGCCAGGGTTGAGGGGAGCAGTAGGAAAAGGCCAGGCTCAGGATAACTGAAGACAGGAGATCCCTGGTGCAGGTGGTGGTCTCGGTCTAGTGGGATGTGAGTCGTTCACTTACCTGCCACCTCTCCTGTGGGACCAGCTGGGATGTCAATGATTCCCTGGCCAGAAACAGTGTCCCGGGCCAAGGCAGTGGGAGAGAAGGTGTGAGGGAACAATCCACAGATTTTAGGGACTGGGGTCCGAAGCTAGCCCACAGGGAGCCAGGTAAGGGACACAATTACTGTATCCAGGGGTGGGACCAGCAGGCCTGCCTCCCAGTCAGTTTCTTCCCTACTCAGGTCTGTGCAGAACCCAGAACCGAGTTACCTGGAGGTCATGTTATCATCTTTGGACAGGTGAGCAATCTACCCCCACTCCTCCAGAAGGCAATTGCTCTTTCCACCCCTTCCCCAGACTGTCTTTGACCCCTTTCCTCCCCCCACTGCCATGGCTCAGGACTTACAGCCCACTCTGCCCCTTCCAGCTGCTTTGCTGAGAAGTAAAATGCTCTCTGCCAGTTGGCTAGGCTGGCCCCTGGGAGTGCACAGAAGGGGCAGGGCCAAGGGAGATCCTTAGCGGATCCTTAGCAGATCCTTTGCTTCCTCAACATGTGAGGAAGCAAAGCCCTCACATGTTGTCCAGCCCCAAAAAGTGACTTTAGTCAGAAGACCTATTAGCCAGGTCAGGGAGTTGGCCTGTCAGTGACATGATACCCTGAGGTCTAGCCACTACTCTACTCTCTGTTAGGGCAGAGATGGCCTGCAGGGGGCGCTAGGGAAGCATGGGTTCAGCATCATCTCAGCTCCCTCTTAGCCACACTTGGTGACCAAGATTGTTTGGGGAGATGCAGAGGAGTATAGGGTGGCAGTAAGAAAATGAGTCTGTGCCTCCATACCCACACCAATGATTATGAATAGAATTTTTTTTTCAAATTAAAAGCACCCTTTTTCCTTGTTTTTAAAGAATTTTATTTATTTATTTATTTATTTTTAAAGTATATTTTATTGATTATCCTATTACAGTTGTCCCATTTTCCCCTTTTCCCCCTTTTCCCCCTCCACCCTGCACCTCCCTCCCTCCCTCCAGCATTCCCCATTCCCTCAGTTCATTCATGTGCATGGGTCATACATAATAAGTTCTTTGGCCTATTCTTTTTTTAAAATATTTTTATTTACTTATTTCTAGAGAGAGGGGAAGGGAAGGAGAAAGAGAGGGAGAGAAACATCAATGTGTGGTTGCCTCTTGTGTACCTTCTACTGGGAACCTGGCCCACAACCCAGGCATGTGCCCTGACTAGGGATCGAACCAGTGACCCTTTGGTTCACAGGCTAATGCTCAATCCACTGAGCTACACCAGCCAGGGCTCCCATACTATTCTTACCTCCCCCTGTCTATCTTGTACCTACCAATTATGCTTCTTATTCCCTGTATCTTTTCCTCCATTCTCACCCTTCCTCCTCCCCCTCCCCCCTGATAATCCTCCATGTGATCTCCATTTCTGTGATTCTGTTCCTGTTCTAGTGGTTTGCTTGGTTTGTTTCTGCTGTTTTAGATTCAGTTGTTGATAGTCGTGAGTTTCTTGCCATTTTACTGTTCATAGTTTTGATCTTCTTCTTTTTCTTACACAAGTTCTTTTAACATTTCATATAATAATGGCTTGGTGATTATGAACTCCTTTAGCTTTACCTTACTGGGAAGTACTTTATCTGCCCTTCCATTCTAAATGAAAGCTTTGCTGGATAGAGGAATCGTGGATGTAAGTCCTTGCCTTTCATGACTTGGAATACTTCTTTTTAGCTCCTTCTTGCCTTAAGGTTTCTTTTGAGAAATCAGCTGATAGTTTTATGGGAACTCCTTTGTAGGTGACTGTCTCCTTTTCTGTTGCTGCTTTTGAGATTCTCCCCTTATCTTTAATCTTGGGTAATGTAATTATGATGTGTCTTGCTTGGTGTGTGCTTCCTTGGGTCCAACTTCTTTGGGACTCTCTGAGCTTCCTGGACTTCCTGGAAGTACATTACCTTCGCCAGATTGGGGAAATTCTCCATTATTTTTTCAAAAAAAATTTTCAATTTCTTGCTCTTCCTCTTCTCCTTCCAGCACCCCTAGGTGGATGCACCCCGATGTTGGAATATTTAAAGTTGTCCTGGAGATTCCTAAGCCTCTCCTCAATTTTTTGAATTCTTGTTTCTTCATTTTGTTCTGGTTGAATGTTTATTTCTTCCTTCTGGTCCAAATTATTGATTTTGAATCCTGGTTTCCTTCCTTTCCCTGTTGGTTCCCTGTATATTTTGCTCTATTTCACTTTTCATAGCCTTCACTTTTTCCTCTATTTTGTGACCATACTCAGCCATTTCTGTGAGCATCCTGATTGGCCAGTGTTTTGAACTCTGCATCTGGTAGGTTGGCTATCTCTTCACCACTTAGTTCTTTTTCAGGAGTTTTGATCTGTTCTTTCATTTGGGTCATATTTCTTTGTCTCAGCACACCTGTTACATTGTAAAGGGCAGAGCCTTAGGTATTTCCAGGGTGGGGCAACCCACATCACTATGTTGTGGCACTGTATATGGGGGAGGGGTCAGAGAGGGAACAATGCTGCTTGCTTAGTTCTCAGCTTTCAGTCACTTCCCCTACTACCTACAAGCAAATTGGGCTCTTCTGGTGCTGATTCCCGGGTGGGTGTGTTTGTGTACGTTCTAGGACCCTATGGGTCTCTGCAATGAACTCTCTTGTGAGGCTGGGAGTTTCTCCCACCATTGCAGCCCCCATAGGTTTTTACAGCCAGAGATTTTGAGGCTTTCTTTTCCCACACTGAGATCTTGGCTTGTGGGGTCTGTCTCACTCCCTAGTTGTTCCTCCTGGTTTATCCACCAGGAGGGTGGACAATTGTCAGCTGCCGCCTTGCCATGTGGTCCTCTCCATCCCAGCTGCCCAGCTCTGCCCCTCCTACCAGTCTGAATGAATGTTTCTTCTTTAACTCCTTGGTTATCAGAATTCCACATAGTTTGTTTTCTGGCAGTTCTGGTTGTATTTTGCTTTTAAATTTGTTGGTATCCTTCTTTTGGTTGTGCGAGGAGGCAAAGTATCTACCTATGCCTCCACCTTGGCCAGGAGTCTTTAAAAGCACCTTTAAGAAGACAACAGTACATCCTGACCATATAGGCTTAGGAGTTTGGAATCCCAAGTCAGACTGTCTGAGTTCAAGTCAAAAGGATTCCACTCACAAGCTTTGGTTTTGCTGCCTGTTTACTTTCATAGTCATTAACATTTTTTAAAGACTGTACCATGTGGCACATTAAAGTATTACAGACATCTAAATTACAGAAGATAGTAAAGACACAGACAACCGTGAACGCCTTAATCAACTGGAAAAGTATAATACAACCAACGAACCGCATGGGTGAAGCTACACTTGAGTAACTCCCCGTCCTCACCGGCCACCTCTCCAACAGAGGGACCCCATTCTGCATCCTGTGTTTGTCGTTTCCCTGATGATTCAATATACAGGATCTGGCACAAATAATACCCCTTTTTGTTATAAAATATTTTATTATGAAATCATAGGCATGTAATTCTGTAACATAACAATATTACACTCAAGCACTCCATATGACATTTTAGGTGAAATGTTCAAATTAAAACTATAAATTATTTCACCTATATTGTTACCCTACCAACCCCACTCAAGCAGGCCTCACGTCTGCGGGACCCTGTATTTTATAATTCCACCTGTAATTGATTTTTACCAGTTCAGTTTTCTGCTCATTTTTAAGAAGAAACAGTATTTTATTTTAAAAATATTTCCCTGGTTCTATAGTTCACAGATGTTCATTTATAAATATTATTAATAATTGCAGCAAAGTTGGAAAATATAAAACATTTAAAGCCACTACAATGTTCACCACTAGTGGATGGAAATATAAAAACACACAGTCGGTAGAATATTGCGTCTATAGCACTACACATACAACTTTTTTTATTTCTTATTTTTTCCGAGCATACAGTTGAGAGCAGAACACTCAGACAGTGACAGTAAATGAAGAAGAAATGCCGTGTGCCTCACACAGCTCTGAACGTGTTCGGTGTGCCTCCCACATTGTAACTGGTTATTCAGGAGCAAACTTCTCCACAGGAAAGAAGGTTCCAGATCATGTCCCTCACCCCAGCCAGTGCAAAGGCTCTCCAGCCATATCTTTGGTCAGGAAGAAACTTGTCTGCACCCCTCAATAAGCATAACATGGGAGGGGGCACCCTCAACCACTGTCAACAATGGAACCTCATTCCAAAGAACCCACATAAATTCCGGGGGGAAAATTGTGCTTTTGAACATTTAACAAACCACTCAAGGTACATACAATCAGTTACTTACATGATAAATGTTATGCCTCTACCAAAAACCTTGTTTCCCTTAGGTAGAAAATAAAAATACACGTTATGACCAAAATCAAGTTGTATTCCCCCCCCACATTCTGCTCATGCTTTTCTGTGGTCAAACTATTAACCTCAGAGTTTCAGCTTTTAGTGAAACTATTTGAACTCTGTTTCACTGGACTGGTATATCGTAGTCTACATATTGGTGCAAACAGATCTACATGTGATCTATCTTCCCATTCATGCATGTGGCAGGCAGGGCCAATCATGCACGCTCAGTATTTCTAAAGGGAGGCTGCAAGACACCCACAATCCACAGGACGGTGTCTGTCACAATGGACTGGAGTTTGCAGAAAATTGAGTCTTGTTTGTTAGGTAGTACAACTGGTACATAGGAAAGACTTGAGACTCAAGGAGTACCAGCAAGGGCGCCGCTGGCGGCTGGCGGGGAAGGAGATAGTGGAGCAGAGTCACCCACCGAAGGTGGCAAGGCCAGGAGACTGGGGGAGAAGTTTCAAAATAGACATTGCCTTGTGGCCCAGAGCCTCCCTTCGCCTGAATGGTAAGAGATGTTGGGGGATCCGGGGCCTCTGAGTTTCCCGCACTGGGGTGGGGGGAATGGTGACAGTGCAGAGCCAGAGGTCACTGGGAGCCATGGGAAGCTTCCCTCCTCTAGCTCTGCTGAAGAAATGCCCGGGCAGGTCCCAGCCTTAGCCCCGCCGGTGACAGACACCCTCATGTAAAGACTGGGGCCCTTAAATTCCAGTGGGGAGGCCTGGGGTTGGCGGCGCGGGCGGAGGGGAAACTGGTGGGTTGTGGGCTGCCTGGGCCGAGCAGCGTGGCGCCGCTGCAGCTGGAGCTCAGCTGACTGGGCGCAGCGCCAAGCCCAGGCCCTAGACTCCTGTGGAGAAACTGGCACTTCCCGGTGACAGCGTGCCAGCCGGAGTGGGCCCGCTGCTCATTCTGCAACCTCTAGGGCACAGGTGCAGTTGCTTGAGGCGCAGGTAGGAGGAGGAAGGAGCAAAGGTGATACCTACCTTCTGTCTCTTTACACCCTCTTCTCCCCGTCTCCCACCCTAAACCACCCCAAGTAGGAGCCGGCGCCAGAGGCAGCTGGGAATTCCTGGCAGGGACTAATTGAAATGAATCTGGTTAGCAGAAGACTCAGCTCTCAAAACAAGCCGAAGTGAAACAATGTCCAGTCTGCCCTAGGGAGGAGAGCCTCTCCTGGCTCCATCTGAGCAAAGAGTGAGGGGGGAGTGGGGAGGCCGCTGCCCGCTAGGCTCTGAAGGCAGAGGGTCGCTCCTCCAGACCTGCCCCAGGCCCTCCTACAGGCTTTTCCATCAGCTGTGAAACTCAGCACGGTTTGAGAACAATTGTCGCCACAATCAGAGTTAAAAAGCCCTTTCACTTGTACCAGTGGTTGAATCAACTCCAGTGACACACATTTATTGAATGAGTTATGGCAGGCACTGTGCCAGGCTCTGGCCATTTGCTTTTACCATAGGAAATGAGATTGCAACGAAAAAATATGTTCTGACAAGCAGACCTTTTAGATATCCTGCGGTAGAATTCTGGGAAACACATTGACAAATCTCAGAGGACACCCAGTAAGGAGTTTAAAATCGGAAAAGCTGTGAACAAATTCGTTTGCTTTAATGACTACAAACATGACGTCACGCTGGAAAGAAGGAGCAGCTTAGAGCAATTTAGTGTTTTCTTTTTATTGGCCATGGTGAAAAGAGAAAGTTAAATACAGGAAAGTTGAACAAATTTTTTTAAATGTTGTTTTGGGGTGACAGCTATGGAGCGAGGTGCACTTAATGTAATGAAGGTTGAAATACAAAGTTGTAATTTGGGATTTCTAAAGTACCTGGGCTTCACACAAAATCATTAGAAGATTAGATTCATCAGAATTTAGAGCTCTAATTTTCAGAATCCACAGAGTTTGTTTTTAAAGAAAACTTGGTATTGGACATTAGTTCAAACTTTCACTTTGAAGATAGCTAGGATAACAATCAAAATGTCCTGATTAAATGAACTGACCCTTCTGTTTTTCAGAATTATTAAGGAATTTGACGATTAAATGAATTTTTATTTCTCTTCTCACTGATAAGATAAACATGCAATTTTCACTGTCCTCATATTCTTTTTTAAAATATGTTTTATTGATTATGCTATTACAATTGTCCCATTTCCCCCCCCTTATTCCCCCTCTGCCCTGTGCACCCCCTCCCACCTACATTCCCCTCCTTTAGTTCATGTCCATGGGTCATACATATAAGTTCTTTGGCTTCTCCATTTTCTATACTGTTCTTAACCTTCCCCTATCTATCTTCTACCTACCATTTATGTTTCTTATTCTCAGCACCTTTTCGTCCTCTCTCCCTCTCCCATTCCCTCACTGGTAACCCTCCATGTGATGTTTATTTCTGGGATTCTGTTCCTGTTCTAGTTGTTTGCTTGGTTTGTTTTTGTTTTGGATTTAGGTATGGTTGTTAATAACTGTTTATTGTCATTTTACTATTCATATTTTTTATCTTCTTTTTCTTAGATAAGTCCCTTTAACATTTCATATAATAAGGGCTTGGTGATCGTGAACTTTTTTAACTTTACTTTATCTGGGAAGCACTTTATCTGCCCTCGAATTCTAAATGATAGTTTTGCTGGATAGAATAATCTTGGATATAAGTCCTTGCCTTTCATGACTTGGAGTACTTCTTTCTAGCCCCTTCTTGCCTGCAAGGTTTCTTTGGAGAAATCAGCTGACAGTCTTATGGGAACTCCTTCGTAGGTAACTGTCTCCTTTTCTCTTACTGCTTTTAAGATTCTCTCCTTATCTTTAATCTTGCGTAATGTAATGATTATGTGTCTTGGTGTGTTCCTCCCTGGATCCAGCTTCTTTGGGCCTCTTTGAGCTTCCTGGACTTCCTGGAAGTCTATTTCCTTTGCCAGATTGGGGAAGTTCTCCTTCATTATTTGTTCAAATAAGTTTTAAATTTCTTGCTCTTCCTCTTCTCCTTCTGGTACCCCTATGATTCAGATGTTGGGACATTTAAAGATGTCCTGGAGGTTCCTAAGCCTCTCTTCATTTTTTTTTGAATTCTTGTTTCTTTGTTTTGTTCTCATTGAATGTTTCTTTCTTCCTTCTGGTCCACACTGTTGATTTGAGTCCCGGTTTCCTTCCCATCAGTGTTGGTTACCTGTACGTTTTCCTTTATTTCACTTAGCGTAGCCTTCAGTTTTTCATCTAACTTGTGACCATATTCAACCAATTCTGTGAGTATACTGATTACTAGTGTTTTGAACTGCGCATCTGATAGGTTGGCTATCTCTTTGTCACTTAGTTGTACTTTGTCTGGAGCTTTCATCTGTTCTTTCATTTGGGCCATTTTTTTTGTTTGGGTGCACCTGTTACGTAGTAAGAGGAGGAGCGTTAGGTGTCATCAGGGTGGAGATGCGGGGGCCCCTGTCCTGGGTGCCAGATGTGGGGGGGCTCCGCCCGCAGAGCCACATCCCTCCGTCACGAATGAAAATAAAAACTACCAAGACATGATCTGCTTGGGGAGGAAAGGTGGTCAAACTCTCAGAGGAGAATGACCCAGAGCCCCATCCTCACTAGGCTTTTATTGGGCTCAAATACACGGGAATACAGGTATGTCAGGCAGCAAGGATCAAACAATGGTTAACAGTTCAAAGAAATCTGAGGGATTAATCTGAGTCAGTGTTTGCAAGGAAAGGGGGTTGCCAAACTTTGGGGGACATACTCATTTCCTCCTTGGACCCTTATCATTTAAGTGAGAGCACTCTTAGCAAAGCAGGTTTCACAGGACTTTAGGAATTCTTTCTTATGCCCGATCACCCAGGGAGCCGTCCTGGCCGGCACAGGGCTGCACCACTTGCCCTCACAGTTTCAGGCTTTAAGCCAATTAGGAAGCAGGAGACATCTCCCAGACGGAAATGAGGACTCGGGCTATGTCAGAATAGGCGGGGGGCGAGGCTCCATCACATCCTCTTTGCTGCAGCCCCCCGAGTCCTTCCATGAGGCCTCCCAAGTGGTTGCATCTGGCTTAGGTTGCCCCTCCCATGAGGAGTCTTACCCATCATTGACTAACCAACCAAGCATTGGGGCCAGAGATGGATGAGGCAGAAGCAGTGCTCCTGCCAGGGAGATAAGCGTTGTCTCCTTAGTAGCTCATGTCCTTGTGACAGAACAGACCCAGATAAAGTGGGTCTCTGGGGCTCTTACACAGCCCACCATGGGGTGAGGGTCACAACTCCTGAAACCAGGCTAAACAGTCCACAACATGGAGCAACCCACATCACTGTGCTGTGATGCCATTTGTGGGGAGGGGTCTGAGAGGGAATAATGCCACTTGCTCTGCTCTCTGCCAGTTTTCAGTCACTTCCCCCAGTACCCACTAGCAAATTGGGCCCTTCTGATGCTGATTCCGGTGGGTTGGCTTGCGTACATTCTAGGACCCCATGGGTCTCTCCAAAGAACTCCCCTGGGAGGCTGGGAGTTTCTCCCACTGCTGCCTCAACCTCCACAGGTGTTTTCAGTCAGAGGTTTGAGGTTTTATTTCCCTGTACTGGAGCCCTTGGTTGCTCGGTCTGTCTCTCGCCCCACTTATTCCTCCCAGTTTATCTGCATGTGAATGTGGGACTGCCCAGTCCACAGTCAGCTGCCCTGCTGGGTCCACCAGCCACTGCTCTGCTGAGAGTCCTCTCTGCCTAGCTGCCTATCTCTGCCCCTCCTACCAGTCTGGCTGAATGTTTCTTCTTTAACTCCTTGGTTGTCAGACTTCCACAGAGTTCAATTTTCTGTCAGTTCCAGTTGTTTTTTGTTTTTAAATTTGTTATCCTTCTTTTGGTTGTGCGAGGAGGCACAGTGTGTCTACCTACACCTCCATCTTTGCTGGAAGTATCCTCATAAATATTCTAATATAACGATTGAGCATTTAAAATCTGAAGGATTTTAACTTACTAGTAATTTTTTTTACCAAATAAAAATAGGCAAAAGGAACACGTAAATGTAATTCATTTTAGAAAAAAAAATAAATATGGAAACAAATTTTTAAAAATTTCTTTTCAGTTATAGTTGGTATACAATATTATATTAGTTTCAGATGTACAACGCAGTGATTAGACAGTTGTATATGTTATAAAGTGATCTCTCCACACGCTAGTACCCACCTGGCACCTTACATAGTTATTACAACATTATTGACTATATTCCTGACTATGTACTTTACATCCCCATGACTGTTTTTATAACTGACAATTTGTACTTCTTAATCCCTTTCACATATTTGCCCATCTCCCCAGGCCCCAGCCATCTGGTGACCATCAATTTGCCCTCTATGTCTATGAGTTTATTTCTGTTTTGTCTGTTTGTTTATTTTGTTTTTATCTTCCACATATATGCAAAATCGTATGGTATTTGTCTTTCTCTCTGACTTATTTCACTTAGCATGATACCCTCTAGGTCCATCCACGCTGTCACAGATGACAATATTTCATTCTTTATGGCTGAGCAATATTCCATTGTGTACATGCGCCATGTCTTCTTTATCCACTCACCTATCGATGGACACCTAGGCTGCTTCCCTATCTTGGCTATTGTAAATAATGCTATGGTGAACATAAGGGTGTATATGTCTTTTCAATTAGTGTTTTGGATTTCTTTGAATAAACACCCAGAAGTGGAATTGCTAGATTATATGGTAGTTTTATTTTTAATTTTTTTGAGGGAAATCCATATTGTTTTCCACAGTGGCTCCACCAATTTACAATCTCACCAACAGTGCATGAGGGTTCCCTTTTCTCCACATCCGCGCCAGCATTCGTCATTTGTTGGTTTATTAATGATGACCATTCTGACAGCTGTGAGGTGATACCTCATTGTGGTTTTAATTTGCATTTCTCTGACAATTAGTGATGTTGAGTATCTTTTCACATATCTATTGGCCATCTTTATATCCTCTTTGAAGAAATGTTTATTCCAGTCCTCTGCCCACTTTTAAATTGGATGGTTTAGTTTTTTGGTGTTAAGTTGTATGAGTTTCTTATATATTTTGGATATTAACCCCTTATTGGCTGTATCATTGGTGAATATGTTCTCCCATTCAGTAGGTTGTCTTTGGTTTTGAAACCATTCAGTAGCTGATGGTTTCCTTTGCTGTGCAAAAACTTTTTAATTTGGTGTAGCCCATTTATTTATTTTTTCTTTTGTTTCCTTTGCCCAAGGCAACGTATCAAAAAAAAATATTGCTAAGAGTGATGCCAAAGAGTTTACTGCCCTTGTTTTCTTCCAGGAGTTTTATGACTTTAGGTTTTGCATTGAAGTCTGTAATCTATTTTGAGTTTATTTTTGTATATGTTGTAAGAAAGTAGCCTAGTTTCAGTTTTTTGGCATTTATTTGTCCAGTTTTTTTTAATACCATTTATTAAAGAGACTGTCTTTATCCCATTGTATATTTTTAAGTATATTTTATTGATTATGCTATTACAGTTGTCCCAAGTTTTCCCCCTTTGCCCCTTTCCACCTGATATCCTCCCCACCCCTTTAGTTCATGTCCATGGGCCATGCATATAAGTTCTTTGGCCTCTCCATTTCCTATACTATTCTTAACACCCCTCCCCACCCCCCATCTATTCTGTAACCACCATTTATGCTTCTTAATCCCTTCACCTTTTCCCCATTCTCCCCCTACCCCTCCCCACTGATAACCCTCCCTATGATCTCCATACCTATGATTCTGATCATGTTCTGGTTGTTTGCTTAGTTTTGTTTTGTTTTTTAGATTCAGTTCTTGATAGTTGTGAATCTGTTGCCTTTTTAATGTTCCAAGTTTTGATCTTCTTTTTCTTAAATAAATCCCTTTAACATTTCATGTAATAATGGCTTGGTGATGATTAACTCCTTCAGCTTTACCTTATCTGGGAATCACTTTATCTGCCTTTCCAGTCTAAATGATAGCTTTGCTGGATAGAGCAATCTTGGGTGTAGGTCCTCATATTTCATTACTTTGAATACTTCTTGCCAGTCCCAGCTTGCCTGCAAAGTTTCTTTTGAGAAATCAGTGATGGTCTTAAGGGAATTCCTTTGTAGGTAACTCTTTTCTTTTCTTTTGCTGCTTTTTAGATTCTCTCCTTATCTTTAATCTCGGGTATGTTCTTCCTTGGGTCCAATTTCTTTGGGACTCTCTGAGCTTCCTGGACTTCCTGGAAGTCTATCTCCTTTGCCAGAGTGGGAAAGTCCTCTATCATTTTTTCAAATAAGTTTTCAATTTCTTGTTCTTCCTCTCCTCCTTCTGGCATCCCTATGATTCGGATGTTGGTACGTTTGAAGATGTCCCAGAGGCTCTTTGTACTATCCTTGGTTTTTTTTGAATTCTTGTTTCTTCATTCTGTTCTAGTTGAATGATTATTTCCTCTTATGTTCCAAATCACTGATTTGAATCCTGGTTACCTTCCATTCACTGTTCATTCCCTGTAGATTTTTCTTTGTTTCATTTAATGTGAACTTCATTTCTTCCTTTATGTTGTTGCCATACTCAATGAGTTCCTTGATCATCCTGATCACTAGTGTTTTGAACTCTGTATCTGATAGGTTGGTTATCTCCATTTCATTCACTTATTTTTCTGGGGTTTTGCTCTGTTCTTTCAGTTGGGCCATATTTCTTTGTTTCCTCCATTTGGCAGCCTCCCTGTGTTCGTTTCTGTGTAGTAGGCAGAGCTGCTTCAACTCCCTGTCTTGTTAGGTTGGCTTATTATAGAAAAGGCACCTGTAGCACCTGTAAATTGTGTGGGGCAGAGCCTTCAGTATTCACCAGGGCAGGGAACCCACTTCTCTGCTTTGTGGCTCTGTGTTGGGGGAGGGCTTGGAGAGAGGACAGTGCTGCCACCTGGCTTCTGGAGGTTTGCCTAGCACTCACTCTATTTCCAGTCACTTCAGCCACTCCCTGTATGTGACTGGCACCCTTCCAGCTGTTGCCCTGGTGCTGAGTCCCAGAGTGGTGAGTTTGCATACATTCTAAGTCCGTGTGGGACCTTTAAGTGGCGTCTCCTGAAAATCCAGTAGTTTCTTCCACTATCCCAACCCCCAGTGGTTTTCACATCCAGAAGTTATGGAGATTTATATTCTTGGCACTGGAACCCAGGGCTGTGCTGTCTGGCCTGGGCCTGGGATTGCTCACTCTCAGTCACTCAGTCAAGGTATCCCTCCTGATTTTCATCCACCACATGTGAATGTGGGATCACCGGTGCTTGTTCCACCACTGCTGCTGCTGCCTCTCCATGCCACGCCGCATCTCCTTGCCTCTCTGCCTGTCTCCATGTCTCTGCCCCTCCTGCCTGTCAGGATGAATGTCACTTCTTTCAGTCTCTGGTTGCCAGATTTCCATACAGTTCAGTTTTCTGACAGTTCTGGGTGTTATTTGTTTCGAGATTTAGTTGTAATTCTTTTTGTGGTTGCATGAGGAGGCAAAGTGTGTCTACCTACACCTCCATCTTTTTTTTTTTAAGATTTTTATTTATTTATTTTTAGAGATGGGGGAGGGAGGGAGACAGAGAAGGAGAAAAACATCAATGTGTGGTTGCCTCTTGAGTGCCCCTTACTGGGGACCTGGCCCCCAACCCAGTCATGTGCCCTCATTGGGAATTGAACCAGTGACCCTTTGGTTCGAGCACTGGCACTCAATCCACTGAGCCACACTGTCAGGGCTACACCTCCATCTTGACCAGAAGTTCCCATTGTATATTCTTGCTTTGTTTGTTGTAGATTAATTGACCATATAGGCATGGATTTATTTCTAAACTCTCTGTTCTGTTCCATTGGTCTATGTTTCTGTTTTTATGCCAGTACCATGCTGTTTTGGATACTATAACCTCAAGTATACTCTGTTATCAGGTAGTATGATACCTCCAAATTTGTTCTTCTTTCCAAAGTGT
Source organism: Glossophaga mutica (assembly GCA_039655065.1). NCBI lineage: Eukaryota > Metazoa > Chordata > Mammalia > Chiroptera > Phyllostomidae > Glossophaga > Glossophaga mutica. The sequence goes on from CM077311.1 coordinate 62,806,129, forward strand.
GCTATGGCTATTTGGAATCTTCTGTGGTTCCATACAGACTTTAGGATTATTTTCTAATTCTGTGAAAAATTCCATTGATATTTTGACAGGGATTACGTTCAATCTGTAGATTGCTTTGGGTGGTATGAACATTTGAACAATGTTAAGTCCTCCTATCCATGGGCATGGTATATCTTTCCGCTCATTTGTATCTTCTTCAATTTCTTTCCTCAGTGTCTTATACGCAATTTTCTGAGTACAGGTCTTTTACCTCCTTGGTTTACTTTATTTCTAGGTGTTTTATTCTTTTTGATACAACTGTGATAGAATTGTCTCCTTAATTTCTCTTTCTGATAGTTTGTTATAGTGTAAACAATGTGTAAAAATGCAACCAATTTCTGAATATTAACTTTGTATCCTGTTACTTTACTGAATCCATTTATTAATTCTAATAGTTCTTGGTGGGAATTTAGGGTTCTTTATATAGTATTGTGTCATCTGCAAACAGTGACAGTTTTATTTCTTCTTTTCCAATTTGGATGCCTTTTATTTCTTTTTATTGTCTGACTGCTGTGGCTAGGACTTCCAGTGCTAGTGGTGAAGGTGGAGATCCTTGTCTTGTCCCTGATCTTAAAGAAAAAGCTTTCAGCTTTTCACCATTGGGGATGATGTTAGCTGTGGGTTTGTCATCTATGGCCTCTGTTATGTTGAGATATGTTCCCTCTATCCCCACTTTGATGAGAGTTTTTTTCATAAATGGATGTTAGATTTTGTGAAATTCTTTTTCTTTATTGATTGTATACTTTTTATCCTTCATTTTGTTTATGTGATGTATCATGTTCATTGATTTGCAGATATTGGACTAACGTTGCATCCCAGGAATAAAGAAGCCCCCTTGATCACAGTGTATGAACATTTAATGTATTGCTGAATTTGGTTTGTAAATATTTTGTGAGGATTTTGCATGTATTTTTATCAGGGATGTTGGCCTGTGATTTTCTTTTTTTGTAATATCTTTGACTGCTTTTGGTATCGGGGTAATGCTGAAGTTATAAAATCAGTTTGGAAGCCTTCTTTCCTCTTCGACTTTTTTAAAAAAGTTTAAGAAGGACAAGTATTAATTCTTCTTTGAATGTTTGGTAAAATTCATCTGAGAAGCCAACTGGTCCAGAACTTTTCTTAGGAGTTTTTTCATTATTGATTCAATTTTGTTAGCAGTTATTAGTCTTCTCTGATTTTCTGTTTCTTCCTATTTCAGTCTTAGGAGACTGTATGTTGCTAGTAGTTTATCCGTTTCTTCCAGGTTGTCCAATTTGTGTGCATATAATTGTTCATAGTGTTTTCTTACTCTCCTTTGTATTTCGGTGGTGTCAGTTGTTACTTCTTCTCTTTCATTTCTGATATTATTTACTTGGCTCTCTCGCTCTTGTTTTCTTGATGAATCTGGCTGAAGGTTTATCAACTTTGTTTATCTTTTCAAAGAACCAGCTCTTGGTCTCACTGATCTTTTCTATTTTTCTTAAAGATTTGATTTATTTATTTTCAGAGAGAGGGGAAGGGAGGGAGAAAAACATCTAAGTGCAAGAGAAACATCAATCGGTTGCCTCTCGTACACCCCCAGCTGGGGACCTGGCGTGGGACCCAGGCATGTGCCTTGACAGGGTATCAAATTAGCAACTTTTTGGTTCTCAGGCCAGTGCTCAATCCACTGAGCCACACCAGCCAGGGCTCTATTGGTTTTTTTTAGACTCAGTTTCATTTATTTCCACTCTGATCTTTATTATTTCCTGTTTTTCTCCTCACTTTGAGCTTTGCTTGCTCTTCCTTTTCTAGTCCTTTTAGCTGCAAAGTTAGCTTGCTGACAACTTTTGCAACAGAGATAATATAAATATACTTGACTAGTAAACCTATATAGAATAAAGTTGTTTATCTGCATGATATTTAATGCTGATAACTCTAAAGACATGTACATTTTTTTAAATATATTTTATTGATTATGCTATTACAGTTGTCCCATTTCTCCCCCATCATTCCCCCCACCCTGCACACCCTCTCCCACCCACATTCCCCCCTTTAGTTCATGTCCATGTGTCATAAGTTCTTTAGCTTTTACATTTCCCATACTATTCTTGCCCTCCCCCTGTCTATTTTCTACCCACTATCTATGCTACTCATTCTCTGTACCTTTTCCCCCTCTCTCCTCCCACGCCCCTGTTGCTAACCCTCCATATGATCTCCATTTCTGTGGTTCTGTTCCTGTTCTAGCTGTTTGCTTAGTTTGCTTTTGTTTTAAGTGTGGTTCTTAATAGCTGTGAGTTTGCTGTCTTTTCACTGTCATATTTTTATCTTCTTTTTCTTAGATAAGTCCCTTTAACATTTCATATAATAAGGGCTTGGTGATGATGAACTCCTTGAACTTGACCTTATCTGAGAAGCACTTTATCTGTCCATCCATTCTAAATGACAGCTTTGCTGGATAGAGCAATTTTGGATATAGGTCCCTGCTTTTCAAGACTTCAAATATTTCTTTCCAGCCCCTTCTTGCCTGGAAGGTCTCTTTTGAGAAATCAGCTGACAGTCTGATGGGAACTCCCTTGTAGGTGACTGTCCCCTTATCCCTTGCTGCTTCTAGAATTCTCTCCTTCATTTTAATCTTGGCTAATGTAATTACGATGTGCCTTGGTGTGTTCCTCCTTGGGTCCAACTTCTTTGGGACTCTCTGAGCTTCCTGGATGTCCTGGTAGTCTATTTCCTTTGCCAGGTTGGGGAAGTTCTCCTTTATTATTTGTTCAAATAAGTTTTCCACTTGTTGCTCGTCTTCTTCCCCTTCTGGGACCCCTATAATTCGGATGTTGGGACGTTTAACGATGTCCTGGAGGTTCCTAAGCCTCTCCTCATTTTTCTGAATTCTTGTTTCTTCCTTGTTTTCTGTTTGGTTGTTAGTTTCTTCCTTCTGGTCCACTCCATTGATTTGAGTCCCAGTTTTCCTTCGATCTCTATCAGTTCCCCATGCATCTTCCTTCATTTCACATATTGTAGCCTGCATTTTTTTCATCTAGTCTGTGAGCAAAATCAACCAATTCTGTGAACATTTTGATGACCAGTGCTTTGAACTGTGCATCTGATAGGTTGGCTATCTCTTCACTGATTAGAGGAATTGGCTCTGGAGCTTTTATTTGTTTTCCGGTTTGAGCCATTTTTTTGGTGGGGGTTTTTTTGTTTTGTTTTGGTTTTAGTCTGGTCGCAGCTATTACGTACTGAGGGGTGGAGCCTCAGAGCGGGGCAGCCCAGTCGCCGGGTTGTGACGCTGTATGTGGGGGTGGGGTCTGAGAGGGAACAATGGCGCCTGCTCCGCTCTCTCCTGCATTCAGTCCCTTCCGCCACTTCCCCTCTGCCTGGACCGTCTGTGCGCGTGAATGTGGGACCACCCGGTCAGCCAGCCGCCCTGTGCGGCCTCACTGGGTCTGCACAGTTGCCCCCCTGTGCCTGGGGACCGCCAGCCGCCGCCTGTGCACCTGGGAACTGCAAGCCGCTGCTGCTTGCGTTCCAGGTCCGCAACTCTACTTTCTCCTGCCGCGACTCTGCCCCTCTTACTGGTCTGGATGAATGGTTGTTGGACTTCCGTACAGTTCAATTTTCTATAAGTTCTGGTTGTTTTCTTGTTTCTAAATATTTGTTGTCCTTAATTTTGGTTGTTAGAGGAGGCACAGTGTGTCCGCCTACGCCTCCATCTTGGCCGGAAGTCCCGACATGTACATTTTTTAAAGGATTTTATTTATTTTTTTTTAGACAGAGGCAAAGAGAAGGAGAAAGAGAGGGAGAAAAACATCAATGTGTGGTTGCTTGTCACATGCACCCCCACTGGGGACCTGCCCTGCAACCCAGGCATGTGCCCTGACTGGGAATTGAACTGGTGGCCCTGTGGTTCTCAGTCCAGTGCTCAATCCACTGAGCCAGACCAGCCAGGGCAAAACATGTACATTTTAATTAAACTAACAAACTTAAACAAGCTTTTATTCATTAAAGATGGTCTTAGATTGCATAAACTTGAAAAAATATTCGGGTTAGTCTAGCTCACTGAGAGTTTAGAATATCTAATCTTTACAAGCGCATTCCTTCTAACAAATTAATTTTATTTATTAAATTAATGTTAACAGTACCATCTGGAGGCATAAAAACATCTCCCATTTATGGCACACATAGACACACACAGGCAGACGCAGAGACCTTGTAGCCCTGAGACAGGCACCACGACACAAACTCGCTGGCTTCACGCGGCGCAGCTGGGTCTACAGTGTGTTCCTGGCAGATGGAATAAAGTAATGTTACCTGTTCAGATGGCTAAAGCTTTCAAAATAATAGTTATGGAGAAGACAATCCCATGGAAGCTGTGGCTAGATTTAGGGCAAAGTTGATTCTATAGCTACTTTTACTTTTTTAAAAAAACTTTCTTTCCCCTTCAGTCTTAGGAACTGGGGTTGGTAGACAGATGGGCTTTGACCTGCTTCCAGAGCTGCATTTCCAGTTCACAAAGATTTGGAAGAGAAGGACGATTGCTCTCGATTTCTCAAATGACATCATGGGTTAACCTCCCTGTCCCGATACTTCATCCCTAATTTGCTTTTTCTCCCCCTTGGGTATATAGTTTTACTTTAGTTTAGGGGAGAAAGCTTTTAACGAATTCCTATCGGGCTCTTGAATCTTTAGCTTCCAATTTTGCCAAATTTCTGATCAAAAGTTGTTAAGTCCTTTTAAATATCTTGTCAGGTTTCAGCTAGGACAAACAGTAGGACATTCAGGTAAAGTTGACATAACTTTTAAAACATAAATCCTGTTTAAATTTTCTAATTTTCATAATCTTGTCCATCCTTACATTTCCATATCTTTTAATCTGATGGCAGCCTGAGTCGGGGCTTTCCCCATGGGTTTCGGTGCCCCGGTCTGTGGAATGTCCCCGTCAAGCAGTCCTGCACATTTCTCTTTTCTGTCCCCTGACTGCTGTTCCCACTCTTTCGTAAAAAGGCTTTGGGTCCCCAGTGAGGGGTCAAGCCAAGATCTTTGTAATTTTAACATCAGGGGACAGCTGTCTGGAAACAGGGCCTTGGCTCTCAGCAGAGAGGAGGTACCAGAGGTGCAGGTTTGGGGCCAGCAGCATGGGGCAAAGGGGTGTCTGACCAGCGGCCCAGGATGGCTGTGAATGTGGCCCAACCCAAAATGGTAGATTCCCTGAAAGCATTATGAGTTTTTTTTGTGCGTGTGATTGCGTGTCCCAGCGTATTTAATGTGTGGTCCAAGTCAACTCTTCTTCCAATGTGGCTCAGAGAAGCCAAAATGTTGGACATCCCTGGGATCCTGGAATCAGACCTCAGCTTCCTGGGGTACAAGGAAAAGAGGTTCACGATAGAAAGCTGTGCCCCAGGAGACACCCCCAGTGAAGAGGGATTAGTGGGGTGCTTCGTGGGAGAGTCATCCTGTCGCCATTTTATCCACGACCTCCAGAGTGGTGGGAGCTCCAAAGTGGCGCCTGTTTGTGCCCAGACGGCTGCCAGAAGCCCTTTCTCTCCCCCTGCTGGTCATGTGATTTAATTATTAACCCAGGAAAGGGAATTTCCTACAGAGGGGAATTAAAACTCTCATAACTTTTCACAGGGCCAGACTCATCTTGGCTGTCCCTATAGAGTCTAGGCTTACGAGGAGCCTAACTTTCTCCCAGCCCAGTGCTGCAGAGACCTGGAGGGTGGCAGCTGAGACCTGTGCAGTAGGATGGGGGCCTGGGCCCGCACCTGTTACAGGTGGGCTGTCCAAGCCTCCGCTGCCCGTAGTGGGATGCCAACGAGGTCCTAGGCCTCTGAGTCTCAGCTCCTAAGCTGTGGGCACCAGCTTGTCTGGTTTGCTCACCCGTGACGCTAAAAAAGCACAAAGAGCAAGCAGGCCACCCTGCACCCTGCAACTTGCCTCTGCCTTGTGACTGTGCTTAATATAGGTCAAATGAAAACAGCTCCCAAAATAGACCTTCTCTGAGAAGCAGCTGGCTTGTGAAATGCTCCGCAGAGCAGGGAAAGGTGTGGGTGACGGGAGCGTAGTTCTCCTCAGGTGTTACATAACCTGGGCTTGAAAACTGGGGACAAATATCTGCAGAGAAGTGAGTCTGCCCCTGTCCCCACCTCCCTACCCCCGGCCCTGGAAGTAGCCCAACCACACTGCACATTACAAACTTGCAAAAAGCCTGTTCAGTCCTGGGCATCAGGTCACCCCTCAGAGCATCACCTCATTACTCTGGGGAGCTGATCACCAACCAAAGTGATCACATGACTCCCACCAATGTGGGCTGGGAGCACCGGAGTGGGGAGGTGGTTCCCCTGGTGCATGGGGTGGATTTCACCAGACCAGAGCAGTGGGAGGGGTGGAGAGCAGTGTGGGAGGGGTGGAGAGCAGTGGTGGGCTGGGGGCTAAGGGGGGTAACGAAGCAGAAGGGAGCAGGAACACCTGCATGCACCCTCTTCTTTTGTCTTTCCCATTTTTGCCTTGGCCAGGGGGAAAGGGGTTTCCCTAACTAAAGACAGTTGCCTCCCCGAGCGCTCATTTTCCACTAGCTCTGTGATGATGCAGTAAGGGCTGCCTATAGAGGGAGGCAGGTGGAGGGTCAGGACTTCCCTGGGGAAGGGACACAGGGGCCTCAGCAGTGCTCTGGGAGCTACGCCGCCCTTCAGGGCTGTCCCAGAATCAAGGCAAGGGGGTTAGGCCTTTCCAGCATGTGTCAATCAGGACACTTGGTTTTCTGTATTTTCTGATTCTTTGACAGCGGGACCTGGCTGATCCTGGAGAGACCACCCCTCCCGGGGCTTCTACCCCTGTTCCAAGAGATAGAAGAGGACTCCCTGTGAGCACAGCTTTCAGATGCAAACCAACCAAGCTGAAGTGCATACCTCCCACAGTTCAGGGATACTTACACTGGAACCACTGTCACCCCAGGGTCGGCACCAGACAGCTCGGGACAGCCCCCCTGCCTAACCCTGCACGCTCTGCCTTGCCTTGCCTTGCCTTTCCCATGGGGCCATAACAGAGGTTGCTGCCCACATTTTCCTGTGTTGTCTCTTCACGGTCTCTGCCTTGTGACCAATGGGGGGCTGCCCTGTGTGGCCCTGTGTGATGTGCTGTCTGCACTGTTTCTAGGGATCTGTGAGTATGAACTTCTTCCTTTGTGACAGTCCTCTCCTACCTGTTGTAACGCAGGAGCTCCAAACCGGGCAGCAGTACTTGCATTCGTGATATCCCAAAAAAACCGCCCAGAGCACCAGTAGAGGTGGACATCTGCGGACACGCTGTCTATCACTCACATTCCAGGGGCGTGCACCAATGGCAGTGGGTCAGTGCATGGAATACTGCCCACCTCCAGCCTTGGTGCTACTTGTAGGGTTAGAGAGGGACTAGTGTGTGACAGTCCCACACTGTTGTGATACACGCAGGAGCCTTGAGACACAGGGGCCTTGTGAGGCCTGGGACATCCAGATACAGACTGTTTTTCTCATTCCTTATGGCTACCGGCTGGACAGCACCTGTTGTCTGAGGTCACAGAGGGACCACGTCCTGAGTTACCTCAGACCTGTTTAAAACAAACCTGGAGTACCCTTAAAATACCAGGCACAGGATGTGGCCTGCCCGGGAGCATTGGCGCCACCTTAGGCAAGGCAGCTCCCGCGGGCAGGCCCCAGAGCAGGACCCAGCTGCCAGCCATTGGAAGGAACCACTCCTGGCATCTTGGAGACAAAATGCTTCAGTCCGGAAGAGGACACGGGGTTCAGAGTCACACATCCACACCTGGGGGATGTTAAGATGGAAGAGACTTAAGTGGACAGCGTCCGACAGAAGTAACGCCTGCGTGAGTATGGTTGGTAGGGTACGTGAATGTTTTGCACCAGATGCACAGCAATTTGAACATTTCACCTAAAATGTCATATCAGGTGCTTGAGTGTGATATGGTTATGTTACAGAATTACATGCTTATGATTTTGTAATAGAAGATTTTGTAATAGAAAAGGGGTATTATTTGTGCCAACCCCTGTATTTAAGTGCTGGTCCAAAGAATCAAGTTGGAAGGGAGGGATTGAGCCACAGGAAAGGACAGGAGCACCTGATGGCTGAGTGAGAGGGAGAGGACCCACGTGCAGCCTTGCTTGCTGACGCACAGGAATGCATTCTGAGAACCCCGTCGCTGGGCGATTCTGTCGTGCAAACAGCGCAGGACACTCTTACCCAAACCTGGATGGCATAGCCCACTGCACACCTAGGCTGTATGTCCCCAGTAGTCATAATATCTGGCTTCTTGCTATCTCTGCAGATAGTTTTTAGGGAAACAAGATTGCTTTGGGCCAGTCCAAAGGTTCTTTTGCTTTGTCTCGGCACCCCAAGTCCTGAGGTGGAAGGCGTGTAGGGCAGTTCCTCTGGCATGGCAGCTCCACTCTACTTACAGTGACTCTGTTTGCATTACTGTTCACAGGCCTATTGTTTTGCTCCTAGGTTACAAGCTCGTACCAGGGGTGTCCAACCTTTTGGCATCTCTGGGCCACACTGGAAGAAGAAGTGTTGTCTTGGGCCACACATTAAATACACTGCGACACGTACTCACACACAAAAATCTCATCATGTTTTAGGTAATTTGTGATTTTGTGTGGGGCCGCATTTGTGTTGTCACAGCCATCCTGAGCTGCATTACTGACCAAAACAGCATGAGGTTAAATCCAGCCCAAGATGTTGCTCTGGATTTGGAACCTGCTGGTGTTGCTTCATTCTGTGTTGTGGTACTGGGTCACTGTACCCCTTGCAGCCACTCTGCCTTTCTCCGCCTTGCCGTCTGCCCTGGAGGGTGACTGTGGAGCAGCCTTGCCCTCTGGCTTCCAGGTGGGCCCAGTGAGGAGAAGCCCTACAGAAGAAAAGAGGAGGGAGCATTTATCTCCGGCAGCCTCCCTGCAGGGTCACCTTGGGCTCTCTGTGGTCTCCTGTTACAGGTCACTGCTCCTTTCTAGGCAGACTTCTCTGCCGCATTCTCCTTCCAGTTTCCTGTAATAGCTCCCTCCCCCAGGGTCAAGACTGCAATGCCTGGAGGGAGGTACCTAGGGTGCAAGAATGTAAGGAGGCTGCTCTCACTTGCACAACCCTGAGGGCAAAGTCCGCCTCAGATTCTGCATCACAGGTGCCTCCCTCGCCTGGCCCTGGTCCCTGCCCTGCTGTCCTTGCATCCATCCTTCCAGGTCTAGTGGCAGGGCTGCTCCTTGCTGTGGGTCATTACTACCCCCTTTGCCTCTGTCTAACCGTGCCCTTAGCTTTGTAAGGGACCCTTTTATTAATCCCTCCTAGACTTATTCCAACCTGAGTGTGCCATCAAACTCCTCTTGGGACCTGACTGCTATAATTGGGTGCAACTTTCTATGGCACGAGTACTTTTTGTATTATTTTTAATAGTGCATTCTCTACCTTTTTAGTTGTGGTTTTCCCTGTATAAAATACTATCACTCATAAAGTCTATCTCCTTTTTATTAGACTTACCTGGTTTCCAGATTTTTACTATTACAAACAATACCACAAATATGTGGGGATTTCCCTAAGGTAAATTCCTAGTAGAATCCACACAACTTCTGGGTGAAGCTGCATAAATATTTTTAAAGCCTGTGGTACGCATGCGCACCCAGTGCACGTAGTCCCCATTCTTCGCCAGCTGCTGGGGCTCGGGCGCACTGTGTTTTCATCTCTCCTGCCATGAATTGTTCATCCATGACCTTCACTCATTGCTTAGTGGAATGATGTTTTTTTGTTCATGTTCACATGTAGTGGTTCTTGATGTGCAATGAATATTGTTCTTTGCCACCTGTTGTAAAGGTTATTTCCTTGTTTGTTGGTTGACTCTTGTTTATTGACATTTGATAATTTTGTGTTTGTGTATGAGCATTCGAAAATTTCAGATTTTTGTCTCTTAAGGACATTTATTTTTTTTTTTGTTTTTGGTTTCTTTCTTTGCTTTTTATTTAGTAAGGCCTTTCCCTCCTCAATATCATATAAATATTTTATACTATTGTTCTCTATGTTTTTTTAAAAGATTTTATTTATTTTTAGAGAGAGGAGAAGAGAGGGAGAAACAGCGGAAGAGAAACGTCATTGCATGGATCTCTCTCGTGCCCCACCGTGGGGCATAGCCCCGCCCACAACCCAGGCATGTGCCCTGACTGGGAATTGAACTGGTGACCCTTTGGTTCACAGGCCGGTGGTCAATCCACCGAGCCACACCAGCGAGAGCTCTTCTCTATCTTTCATAGTATTGTATTTCATGTTTGTTTAACTGCTTGAGCTGTCTAGATTTTTTTTTTGAATAGTCAATTATTTTAGCCTTCTTACTTCCCTGATTTAAATTTCAATTTTATCATATATTAAATATTTACTCATAATTGGATTTGTTCCTGGACTGTCAATTCTGTTTCACTGAGCTGTTTATTCTTTTTCTAAATATATTTTATTGATTATGCTATTACAGTTGTCCCATTTCTCCCCCATCATTCCCCTCCACCCTGCCCACCCTTTCCCACCCACATTCCCCCCTTTAGTTCATGTCCATGTGTCATAAGTTCTTTGATTTCTACATTTCCCGCACTATTCTTGCCCTCCCTGTCTATTTTTACCCATCGTCTATGCTACTTATTCTCTGTACCTTTTCCCCCTCTCTCCTCCTCCTACTCCACTGTTGCTAACCTTCCATGTGATCTCCATTTCTGTGGTTCTGTTCCTGTTCTAGCTGTTTGCTTAGTTTGCTTTTGTTTTAGGTGTGGTTCTTAATAGCTGTGAGTTTGCTGTCTTTTCACTGTCATATTTTTTACCTTCTTTTTCTTAGATAAGTCCCTTTAACATTTCATATAATAAGGGCTTGGTGATGATGAACTCCTTGAACTTGACCTTATCTGAGAAGCGCTTTATCTGCCCTTCCATTCTAAATGACAGCTTTGCTGGATAGAGCAATTTTGGATGTAGGTCCCTGCCTTTCAAGACTTCAAATACTTCTTTCCAGCCCCTTCTTGCCTGGAAGGTCTCTTCTGAGAAATCAGCTGACAGTCTGATGGGAACTCCTTTGTAGGTGACTGTCCCCTTATCCCTTGCTGCTTCTAGAATTCTCTCCTTCATTTAATCTTGGCTAATGTAATTATGATGTGCCTTGGTGTGTTCCTCCTTGAGTCCAACTTCTTTGGGACACTCTGAGCTTCCTGGATGTCCTGGTAGTCTATTTCCTTTGCCAGATTGGGGAAGTTCTCCTTTATTATTTGTTCCAATAAGTTTTCCACTTGTTGCTCTTCTTCTTCCCCTTCTGGGACCCCTATAATTTGGATGTTGGGACGTTTAACGATGTCCTGGAGGTTCCTAAGCCTCTCCTCATTTCTTTGAATTCTTGTTTCTTCCTCGTTTTCCGTTTGGTTGTTAGTTTCTTCCTTCTGGTCCACTCCATTGATTTGAGTCCCAGGTTTCCTCCCATCTTTATTGGTTCCCCATGCGTCTTCCTTCATTTCACGTATTGTAGCTTGCATTTTTTCATCTAATTTGTGAGCAAAATCAACCAATTCTGTGAGCATCTTGATGACCAGTGCTTTGAAGTGTGCACCTGATAGGTTAGCTATCTCTTCACGGCTTAGAGGAATTGGCTCTGGAGCTTTCATTTGTTCTCCGGTTTGAGCCATTTTTGGTCGTTTTTTTTTTTTGTTGTTGTTGTTGTTTTGTTTTGTTTTGGTTTGGTTTTAGTCTGGTCCGGCTATTACGTAGTGAGGGGTGGAGCCTTAGGTGTTCTTCAGGGTGGGGCAGCCCAGTCACTGGGTTGTGACGCTGTATGTGGGGGCGGGGTCCGAGAGGGAACAATGGTGCCTGCTCCGCTCTCTCCTGCATTCAGTCCCTTCTGCCACTTCCCCTCTGCCTGGACTGTCTGTGCGCACGAATGTGGGACCACCTGGTCAGCCAGCCGCCCTGTGTGGCCTCACTGGGTCTGCACAGTTGCCCCCCTGTGGGCCCAGGGACTGCCAGCCGTCGCCTGTGCACCTGGGAACTGCCAGCTGCTGCTGCCTGCGTTCCTGGGTCCGCACCTCCACTTTCTCCTGCCGCGACTCCGCCCCTCTTACCGGTCTGGGTGAATGGTTGTTGGACTTCTGTACAGTTCAATTTTCTATAAGTTCTGGTTGTTTTCTTGTTTTTAAATATTTGTTGTCCTTAATTTTGGTTGTGAGAGTAGGCACAGTGTGTCCACCTACACCTCCATCTTGGCCGGAAGTCCCCTAGTTCAGCTGTTTATTCTTGTAACAGAACTTTAATGTTTTAATTATTGTAGCTTTGAAAAATTAAGTAGGACGTGCTCGTCTCCCCTCCACACCCCATTAACTTTCTTTTTCAAAATATTTCCTGAATATTTAGCTACACTGATTCTTCCAAATGATGTTTAGATTTATTTTGTGAATTTTCACTAAAACCTCAAAAATTTTAATTGAAATTACTTTATACCTATAAACTCATTTAAAGAGAATTAATATTTTTAAAATATTAAACTATTTCAACTAGATATATCAGTATTTTTTCATTGACTCAACTTTCTTAAAACATCAAGCCTTCTTTGATATTAAAGTTTTATTATTTTCTCCATATATGTTTATGACTTAATGTAGACCTTATTTAATTAGTTTGGAAAGAGCTTCCTATTCTTAGTTGACTTAGATGGGGTCTTATGCTTTTCTTAATTAAAAATGTATTTCTTTAAACTGTGGTAAAATGTGTAACTGTAAACCATATCATTTCAACCACTGTTGAGTCTACTGCTCAGGGGCACGGAGCACAGTCACACCGCTGTGCCACCACCACGCCACCGCCACCGTCTTCCTGGCGCTTCTCATCCGGCAAAACGGCAAAACAGAAAATCCCCAGTAAACAGTGCCTCCCCCCCGCCATCTCCTCAGCCCCCTGAGAGCACCATACTTTACGTTGCAATGAATCTACTTACCCTAAGTACCTCAGGTGAGTGGAATTCCACAGTATTTGTTCTTTTGTGACTGGCTTATTTCACTTAAGATAATGTCTTTCAAGTTCATCTACTTTGTAGCATGTGTCAGGATTTTTTTCCTTTTTAAGGCTGAGTAATCAATCATATATATATATATATATATATATATATATATATATATATATATGAATGTATAATATTACATACATGTGTGTAATATATATATTTATTTATTTACCTATTTTATCCATCCACTCATCTGTTGATGGACACTTGGGCTGCTCTTACCTTTTGGCTATTTATTGTGAATAATGCAGGTATGGACACGGCTGTGCAAATGTCTCTTTAGGGTTCTGCTTTCAGTTATTTTGTGTATATACCTATAAGAGGAATTGTTGGATTATGTGATAATTCTATTTTTAACTTTTTGAGGACCCTCCATACTGTTTGCCATAAGGGCTGCACCATTTTACACCATCATTACACTCAAGTTCTAATTTCTCCACATCCTTGCCAACACTTGTTATTTTCTGTTTGATAGTAGCCATCTTGATGGGTGGGTTACTTTTTATCTGCATTTCTTTAGTGAACTAAAGATGTTGAGCATCTTTTCATGTATTTATTGGCCACTTATATATCTTCTTTGGAGAAATGTCTATTTAAATGTTTTGCTCATTTCTGAATCAGGTTCTTGTTATTGTTGCTGAGTTTTAGTAGTTCTTTATATTTTCTAGATATTGATCCCTTACAAGATATGTAATTTACAAATATTTTGTCCTCTTCTGTGAGTTCTCTTTTGGTTTGTTGATAGTGTCCTTTGATGTATGAAAGTTTTTTTTTATTTCCAGAAAGTTCAATTTGTCTATTCTTTTCAGTTGTCTGTGTCTTTGGTGTCATATTTAAGAATTCATTAACAAATCCAACATCATGAAGAGTCGCCCCTATGTTTTCTTCTAGAAATTTAACAGTTTTAGTTCTTACATTTAAACCTTTGATCTGTTTTTATTTAATTTTTTTATGGTGTTAGGTAAGAGTCCCTTCACTCTTTTTGTTCATTTATGTGAACATCCAGTTTTGTTAGCACCATTTCTTGAAAAGGCTGTCCTTTCCCTGTTCAGTGGTCTTAGCACCCTTGTTGACAGTTATTTGACCATATTTGAAAGGGTGTATTTCTGGGCTCTCCATTCTGTTCCTTTGGCCTATTTGTCTGTCTTCACACCAATACCACACTATTCTGATAACCATGGCTTTGTAATAACTTTTGAAATTAGGAATATGATTCCTCCAACTTTGCTTTTAATTTAATTTTTTAAAATATTTTATTTATTTATTTATACAGAGAGGGGAAAGGACAGAGAAAGAGGGGGAGAGAAACACCAATGTGTGGCTGCCTCCCACACGCCCCCCAATGGGGACCCGGCCTGCAACCCAGGCATGTGCCCCAACCGGGAATCAAACCAGCAACCCTTTGGTTCACAGGCCGGGGCTCAATCCACTGAGCCACACCAGCCAGGGCTTTTTTTTTTTTTTTTTGCTTTTAATTTAATTTTTTCAAGATTGTTTAGTTATTCAGGGTCCCTTGAGATTCTATATGAATTTTAGGATGGATTTTTCTATTTTTTCAAAACCATTATTGAAATTTTGGTAGGGATTAGACTGAATCTGTAGATCACTTTGGGTAATGATGATACCTTAACAATATTGTCTTCCAATCCAATAGTCTTTCTATTATCATGTGTTTTTATATTAAGAATATACACTGGAAATTAACAAATAGGTTTTTGGCACTGAGATCATTTAAAGGGGTAATTACATTAATAGGTATACTAATATCAACCACCCCTAACTCTCTGGATAAAGACAGCTTGGTTACGGTCAACTATTCTTTTGCTTTGTTACTGAATTTGACTTGCTAGGATATTTAGAATTTTTACTTTTCTATTCATAAGAAAAGTTGGTAATTACTCTCTTTTTGACTTTTACTGTCATGTTTGTGCCAGCACCCATTAAGTTTTTATAGCAGGTATGAATTTCACACAGGTTCAGAGATACAGACACGTAACCATCTTTGTTTCTCCATAACAGATACTCAAGTTCAAGACAGTCCCTCTCTGCTAATGAAAGAAAACTTACTCAGGAGTGGTGGATGGAAAATGGAGACAACTGTACTTGAACAATAATAAAAAATAAATAAATAAAATGCTCAAAATATTTTAAAAAAGAAAAAAAAAAGAAAACCCAATCCCTCAAGGAGTTTACTGTCTAATAGAGAAAATAGCTGTTGAAATGAAAACTCAGGTCATCATCTTAGGAGCTATGTGCTTCTGTCCACATCTCCAGGAAAAAAAAAAAAGGAAAAGAAAACTTACCCATAAAATTTGCCACTTTTGTACTGAAACATGTCAATCCAGAGTATAAACTGAAATCAGTTCAATATTGTCCCCCTTTTTCCTCTCTTTTCCCCATGGCGGTCTGAATTTGGGGAGGTTTGCTTGTCTTTCTAGCATGAGGTGAGTTATTTGTCTCTGAGCCTTGTTGCTATGTGCCCAGCCGGTTCTAGAGTCTGAATGGCAACAGGCCCTGGACACTGCAGATCCCTGTCCTGATGGCAGAATTCTCCAGTGTTGTCTACCTGCCCATTCACTACTTCTCTTGACCCCTAGGGCGTGGATGCTTTACTTCAACTGCTCAGGGCATAAGGAGCAAGGCGAGCTGCCATCCACCCGTATGACCTGCTCCACCATTTTGATTCACCACCCTTGTTCCTCCAAGACTTGCAGAGTCATGAAAAGCCGGTCACTGGGCCTCTCTGCTCTGGGATCCCTTTAAAACTACCCAGGGTTTCTCTCATTCTGCCCTTGGTTTCAACCAGAAGGGAGCCAGGGTGCCAAGCACCCTTAGAGACTCTTTGTTGGATGTATATCAATATCCCCATCAAATCTCCTTCCTGTCTGTCAGCTGGTTACCTTCATTTATTTTGGGGTGAGAAAACCATCCTTTTGTGATCATGAACTCTATATTCTCATTGGTTTTGTCACTGGTCATTGATTTGTAAAGTCAAGATTTTTAAAATACGAAACAAAATAAAAAATTTTTTTTCTCAAAAATGTGGCTCCTGAAAGTCAAGTGTTTTCTGGCCTTTGGTCACTGCCTCCCACCGAGGTGAAACTCAAAGCTGAGCCAGAACCGTCTGTTGCACTCTCCTTGCTACAGCTATAAAGTGGTGAAAAACTTTGAGTTGAGTAGGCGAAACCAGGAGTTACTTTTAATGAAAAGATACATCAGTTGATGTTAAATAAAATACCCTACTATTTTAGAAATTATTTTCTCATAAAAATCACTTGGGTTTTGTACATGGCTGGAAGGTAATTATTCTCTGATAACATTTGCAAATTTTCTATTGTTGTTTGTCTCTTTTGTATAAATTTAAATACCGTACATATTCTGAAAAAATGTCAGGTTTATCAGTGTTTCCAAATTGATTAGCATAGTCTTATACACGGTACTCATAATTTGAAAAATACCTATCTGTGATTATATCCTTTTCCTTATATTATTGGCCATTTTTCTCTTTGACCTACATCTGTCAGGGTTCAGTTGCAGAAAATAACATCCTTCTAACTGGGGTAAGCAGAAAGGAAACTGTCAGTGTGGAAATAACCTACAGAATTAGAATGATTGGGAAGACTGAAGAAACAGATGAGGCTGAACTCTCACAGACAGCTTCCCAAGACCCCTCTGGACACTCAGAGTCCTTACTATGAACTCACTGCTCCCCGCACCCACCTTTTAGTTCTTTGCAAAAATCATCTCAGTGATATCTCACAAAACCCCAGGAGGTAAGGCAAAAGCAAAGGCCATTGAATCCATGGTCTCCATGGCCACAAACAGGCCCAAAGGACCAGGACCCGGTATTATTTTCCACGTGCAAGCTCATCTCAAGTCACAGCAGAGCTGGGATGAGCCACTAGGTCATGCAGGTGGTCATTGCAGGTTAGTGCCTAAGACCTACTTCCCAGATGCTGCAGTTGTTAACATCTGTGGAGCAGCCTGGTGTCCTGAGGAATGTGGGCCTGGAGCCAGAGAGGGTCCCAGTTGGTTTTAAGAGACTGTCTGGCCTGTGCTGTTTCTCTGGGCTACTTTGTTTTTTTTTGTTTTTTTTTTAAAATATATTTTATTGATTATGCTATTACAGTTGTCCCATTTCTCCCCCATCATTCCCCTCCACCCTACACACCCTCTCCCACCCACATTCCCCCCTTTAGTTCATGTCCATGGGTCATAAGTTTTCTAGCTTCTACATTTCCCATACTATTCTTGCCCTCCCCCTGTCTATTTTTTCCCCATTATCTATGCTACTCATTCTCTGTACCTTATCCCCCTCTCTCCTCCTCCCATGCCCCTGTTGCTAACCCCCCATATGATCTCCATTTCTGTGGTTCTGTTCCTGTTCTAGCTGTTTGCTTAGTTTGCTTTTGTTTTAGGTGTGGTTCTTGATAGCTATGAGTTTGTTGTCTTTTCACTGTCATAGTTTTATCTTCTTTTTCTTAGATAAGTCCCTTTAACATTTCATATAATAAGGGCTTGGTGATGATGAACTCCTTCAACTTGACCTTATCTGAGAAGCGCTTTATCTTCCCTTCCATTCTAAATGACAGCTTTGCTGGATAGAGCAATTTTGGATGTAGGTCCCTGCTTTTCAAGACTTCAAATACTTCTTTCCAGCCCCTTCTTGCCTGGAAGGTCTCTTTTGAGAAAGCAGCTGACAGTCTGATGGGAACTCCTTTGTAAGTGACTGTCCCCTTATCCCTTGCTGCTTCTAGAATTCTCTCCTTCATTTTAATCTTGGCTAATGTAATTACGATGTGCCTTGGGTTGTTCCTCCTTGGGTCCAACTTCTTTGGGACTCTCTGAGCTTCCTGGACGTCCTGGTAGTCTATTTCCTTTGCCAGATTGGGGAAGTTCTCCTTTATTATTTGTTCAAATAAGTTTTCCACTCGTTGCTGTTCTTCTTCCCCTTCTGGGACGCCTATAATTCGGATGTTGAGACGTTTAAAGATGTCCCGGAGGTTCCTAAGCCTCTCCTCATTTTTTTGAATTCTTGTTTCTTCCTCGTCTTCTGTTTGGTTGTTAGTTTCTTCCTTCTGGTCCACTCCATTGATTTGAGTCCCAGTTTTCCTTCCATCTCTATCAGTTCCCCATGCATCTTCCTTCATTTCACAGATTGTAGCCTGCATTTTTTCATCTAGTTTGTGAGCAAAATCAACCAATTCTGTGAGCATTTTGATGACCAGTGCTTTGAACTGTGCATCTGACAGGTTGGCTATCTCTTCACTGCTTAGAGGAATTGGCTCTGGGGCTTTTATTTGTTTTCCGGTTTGAGCCATTTTTGGTGGGTTTTTTTTTTGTTGTTGTTGTTTTGGTTTTAGTCTGGTCGCGGCTATTACATAGTGAGGGGATGAAGCCTTAGGTGTTCCTCAGGGCCGGGCAGCCCAGTCGCTGGGTTGTGACGCTATACGTGGGGGCGGGGTCTGAGAAGGAGCAATGGCACCTGCTCCGCTCTCTCCTGGACTCTGGCCCTTTCCGCTGCTTCCCCTTCACCTGGATTATCTGCGCATGCGCGAGTGCTGTTACGTAGTGAAGAGTGGAGCCTCTGACGCTCCCCAGTGCGGAGCAGCCCAGTCGCTGGGTTGTGACGCTGTATGTGGGGGTGGGGCCTGAGAGGGAGCAATGGCGCCTGCTCTGCTCTCTCCTGGATTCAGTCCCCTCTGCCACTTCCCCTCTGCCTGGACCATCTGCGCGCTCGAATATGAGACCACCTGGTCAGTCAGCCAGCTGCCTTGTGCGGCCTCACTGGGTCTGCACAGTTGCCCCCCTGTGCCCGGGGACCGCCAGCCGCCGCCTGCGCACCTGGGAACTGCTAGCCGCTGCTGCTTGCGTTCCCGGGACCGCACCTCCACTTTCTCCTGCCGCGACTCCGCCCCTCTTACCGGTCTGGATGAATAGTTGTTGGACTTCCGTACAGTTCAGTTTTCTATAAGTTCTGGTTGTTTTCTTGTTTCTAAATATTTGTTGTCCTTAATTTTGGTTGTGAGAGGAGGCACAGTGCGTCCGCCTACGCCTCCATCTTGGCCGGAAGTCTCTCTGGGCTACTTTGAATGGGGTGAGGAGCTGGCACTCTCCTGAAAGACATTGGAGGGACACCTGGAGGAAATGCCTGCGAAACCTTCTTCCCACTCTCTTCCCGTGGTTCTCCTTTCCTTCCTGCTGGCTTGTCTGTCTCTTCCTGATCTGATGTGTAAGAGCTCTTTATGAATTTTGGATGTGGGGGTGTTGTTGGCTATATGCAATGCAGTGTTTTATCTCTGGGGTCTCAATTAAAAAAAGACTTGTTTTATAGTTAAATCTACCAATCCTTTGTCATATAGTTTTGTGTTTTTTCTGTCATATTTCTTACCCTAGCTTTCGGTCATAAAGATATTCTCCTGTTTCTTTCTCTAAACTTTAAAAAATTTCTATTTTAGTAGTTTATTCTATAAAATTCACCTGAAATTTGTTCTGTGTTAACGTTTGGTGTCATAATCTAATTTTATTCTCACATGTGGAAATTCAGTTGCTCAGCAGCATTTATGAAATAGTCTGTCCTTTCTCCGTTGACTCCACAGGTCACCTCTGTCGCATAAGGGAGTTTGTAATGAGCAAAGAAGATCCCCGAGCATGTGCAGTGGGAACCGCAGAGAGGACGGGCACTCTTCCAGGCTGTCTGATTCTGCACCTCTCATTGGCTTGAGGTGTTACGCAGCTCCGTCAATTGTAGAGAACTAAAACCAACACGGAGTGAGTCTTGTCTGTACACAAGCGAAAAAGTCCTGCTGGTGGACATTCAATTGACTTCATTCTCCCACTGAGGAAGAAAACAGTTTTGCCGCCATTCATACGTTCTTTTCTTTTTGAATTTTAAAAAATGTTTATTGACTTTAGAGAGACAGGAAGGGGAGTGGAGAAATATCGTGAGTGGAGAAGTGAGAGAGAAATATCGATGTGAGAGAAAAACATCAGTTGGTTGCCTCTTGTACAGCCCCTAACCAGGATCAAGCCTGCAACCTAGGTATGTGCCCTGAACAGGAATCGAACCTGAAATGTTTTGGCGTACGTGACGGTGCTCCAACCAACTGAGCCACCCAGCCAGGATGCACATTCCTTTCAATATTCCTGAACTTCCGGCCAAGATGGAGGTGTAGGCAGACACACTGTGCCTCCTCTCACAACCAAAATTAAGGACAACAAATATTTAGAAACAAGAAAACAACCAGAACTTATAGAAAATTGAACTGTATGGAAGTCCAACAACCATTCATCCAGACCGGTAAGAGGGGCGGAGTCGCGGAAGGAGAAAGTGGAGGTGCGGCCCCGGGAACGCAAGCAGCAGTGGCTGGCAGTTCCCAGGTGCACAGGTGGCGGCTGGCAGTCCCTGGGCCCACAGGCAGCAGCTGGCGGACCCCAGGCACAGGGGGGCAACTGTGAGGACCCAGTGAGGCCACACAAGGCGTTGGCTGACCAGGTGGTCCCACATTCACTTGCGCAGACGCTCCAGGCAGAGGGGAAGTGGTGGAAGGGACTGAATCCAGGAGAGAGCAGAGCAGGCGCCATTGTTCCCTCTCAGACCCCGTCCCCACATACAGCATCACAACCCAGTGACTGGGCTGCCCCGCACTGGGGAGCGCCTGAGGCTCCACCCCTCACTACGTAATAGCCTCGACCAGACTAAAAACAAAACCAAACAAAAACCCACCAAAAATGGCTCAAACCGGAGAATAAAAGCCTCAGAGCCAATTCCTCTAAGCAGTGAAGAGATAGCCACCCTATCAGATGCACAGTTCAAAGCACTGGTCATCAAAATGCTCACAGAATTGGTTGATTTTGCTCACAAATTAGACGAAAAAATGCAGGCTACAATCCGTGAAATGAAGGAAGATGCATGGGGAACTGATAGAGATGGAAGGAAAACTGGGACTCAAATCAATGGAGTGGACCAGAAGGAAGAAAGTAACAATCAAACAGAAAACGAGGAAGAAACAAGAACTCAAAAAAATGAGGAGAGGTTTAGGAACCTCCAGGACATCGTTAAACGTCCCAACATCCGAATTATAGGGGTACCAGAAGGGGAAGAAGAAGAGCAACAAGTGGAAAACTTACTTGAACAAATAATAAAGGAGAACTTCCCCAATCTGGCAAAGGAAATAGACTACCAGGACGTCCAGGAAGCTCAGAGAGTCCCAAAGAAGTTGGACCCAAGGAGGAACACACCAAGGCACATCATAATTACATTAGCCAAGATTAAAATGAAGGAGAGAATTCTAGAAGCAGCAAGGGATAAGGGGACAGTCACCTACAAAGGAGTTCCCATCAGACTGTCAGCTGATTTCTCAGAAGAGACCTTCCAGGCAAGAAGGGGCTGGAAAGAAATATTTGAAATCTTGAAAAGCAGGGACCTACATCCAAGATTTATCTATCCAGCAAAGCTGTCATTTAGAATAGATGGACAGATAAAGCGCTTCTCAGATAAGGTCAAGTTGAAGGAGTTCATCATCACCAAGCCCTTATTATATGAAATGTTAAAGGGACTTATCTAAGAAAAAGAAGATAAAAATATGACAGTGAAAAGACAGCAAACTCACAGCTATTAAGAACCACACCTAAAACAAAAGCAAACTAAGCAAACAGCTAGAACAGGAACAGAACCACAGAAATGGAGATCATATGGAGGGTTAGCAACAGGGGAGTTGGAGGAGGAGAGAGGAGGAAAGGTACAGAGAATAAGTAGCATAGACAGTGGGTAGAAAATAGACAGGGGGAGGGCAAGAATAGTATGGGAAATGTAGAAGCTAAAGAACTTATGACACATGGACATGAACTAAAGGGGGGAATGTGGGTGGGAGAGGGTGTGTAGGGTGGAGGGGAATGATGGGGGAGAAATAGGACAACTGTAATAGCATAATCAATAAGATATATTTAAAAAAATATTCCTCATCTATCAGTGTGTCCAGTTCTTGGATCACTCTTTGAACTAGTTGGAAGAGCTTACCAGTTCTCTCATTAATAATGAGTTAGATAAAAAAAATTAACATGTGCTTACTTTATATCTGTATGAAAGTTATTATGCTTTAATAGTCACGTATCACTGACATATGGCTTTAAGCAAACCCAAAGGGAAATGATTATTTGGTGATAATTATTCACTTTTGTAAGTTTTCCCATGTGAACAGTTATAATAGGACCCAATTCCCAGCCCCGAGTACATAGCATACCTGTATATATGACGTGCTCTGGATGGCCAGGGAAAAACTAACAGAATACACATTCTGATGTGTTCCATCCGTACTACAAGCAAGCTTCCCAGCATTCTGGTGATGGTATAGTCAACACTGAATCTGCAATGAAGGCACCTGACTCACCAGAGCAGAAGCACAGGCTCTCCAGAGGAGCTCATTCGTCCTTTTATTCCTCAACAAACACTCATCCCTGCAAAGTGCAGCACTCAGTGCTGATGTGCAGTGGGGAAATGAAGAAGTGAACATCTCTGGTGTATCGAAATTAACTTCCTACTTCCAGCCAAGATGGAGGCATATGTAGATACACTTTGCCTCCTCACACAACCAAAACAAGGACAACAACAAATTTAAAAACAAAAAATAATCAGAACTTCTGGAAAACTGAACTGTATGGAAGTCTGACAACCAAGAAGTTATTAAAGAGAAACATTCATCCAGACCAGTTGGAGGGGTGGAGATGGGCAGCTGGGGTGGAGAGGACACATGGCAAGGCAGTGGCTGGAGGACTGGGGCTGGGAAGGCGGCAGCTGGCAGAGCAGGTGGTCCCACATTTGTGTGCAGATAAACTGGGAAAAACACTGGGTTTTTTTTATACAAGCCAGGGTTCCAGTGCAGGGAAATAAAGCCTCAAAGCCTCTGACTAAAAAATCCTGTGGGGGTTGAGGAGGTGGAAGAGACTCCCAGCCTCACAGGAGAGTTTCTCAGAGAGACCCATGGGGTCTTAGAACATACACAAACCCATCCACCCAGGAATCAGCACCAGAAGGGCCCAATTTGCTTGTGGGTAGTGGGGGAAGTGACTGAAAACCTGCCTAGAGCTGAGCAAACAGAATTGTTGCCTCTCAGATCCCTTCCCCACATACAGCACCACAACAGAGTGACATGGGTTGCCCCACCCTGGTGAATATCTAAGGCTCTGCCCCTTACTATGCAACAGGCAAACCAAGGCAAAGAAACATGGCCCAGATGAAAGAACAAATCAAAGCTCCAGAAAAAATACAACTAAGTGATGAAGAGATATTGGGTCCAGAGTTCAAAACACTGGTAATCAGGATGCCCACAGAAATGGTTGAATATGGTTGCAAAATAGAGGGAAAAGTGAGGACTATGAAAAGTGAAATAAAGGAAAATGAACAGGGAACCAACAGTGAAGGGAAGGAAACTGGGACTCAAATCAATGGTTTGAAGCAGAAGAAAAACATTCAACTAAAACAGAATAAAGAAACAAGAATTCAGAGAAATGAAGAGAGGCTTAGGAACCTCCAGGACAACTTTCAACATTCCAACATCCAAATCATAGGGGTGCCAGAAGGAGAAGAGGAAGAATAAGAAATGGAAAACTTACTTGAACAAATAATGAAGGAGAACGTCCCCAATCTGGCAAAGGAAACAAACTTCTAGGAAGTCCAGGAAGCTCAGAGAGTCCCAAAGAAGTTGGACCCAAGGAGGAACACATCAAGGCACATCATAATTTCATTACCCAAGATTAAAGATAAGGAGAGAATCTTAAAAGCAGCAAGAGAAAAGGAGACAGTTACCTACAAAGGAGTTCCCATAAGGCTATATCAGGTGATTTCTCCAAAGAAACCTTGCAGGCAAGAAGGAGCTGGAAAGAAGTATTTGAAGTCATGAAAAGCAAGGACCTACATCCAAGATTACTCTACCCAGCAAAGCTATCATTAAAATGCAAGGGCAGATAAAATGCTTCCCAGATAAGGTCAAGTTAAAGGAGTTCATCATCACCAAGCCCTTATGATATGGAATGTTAAAGGGACTTATCTGAGAAAAAGAAGATCAAAACTATGAACAGTAAAATGGCAAGAAACTCACAACTATCAACAACTGAATCTGAAAAACAAAAACAAACTAAGTAAACAATAGAACAGGAACAGAATCACAGAAATGGAGATCACATGGAGGGTTATCAGTGGGGAGGGGGAAGGGGGAGAATTGGGGAAAAGGTACAGAGAATAAGTAGCATAGACGGTAGGTAGAAAATACACAGGGGGAGGTTAAGAATAGTATAGGAAGTGGAGAATCCAAAGGACTTATATGTATGACCCATGGACATGAGCTAAGGCAGGGGGGATGATGGTAGGAGGGGGAGTACCAAGCAGAGGGGAATAAAGGGGAGAAAAAAATGGGACAACTGTAATAGCATAATCAATATAATATATTTTTAAAAAAGAAATTAACTTCCTAATTGCACAGAGAGAAGTAACCCATGGGCCCTACACAGAGAGGCACAACAGGACAGGCTGTCAGAAAATGATACAAGATAAGAAATGTGACGAGCTCTAGATGTGAAGAGGGCAAAAAGCAAGTTGGGGACCAGGGAGGAGCCCTGCCTGAGCTGAGTGAGGAGTCCCACTCCTCCCCATGGCAGGCAGGGGCTGGCTGCTTTCTGGACAGCCCATGCTCTTGAGTCTGTCACCTGGGCGGCTCCCGTGGGTGCGGAGACTAGCTGTCCTGCAGAGAAGAAGCTCCCTCAGAGGCCCCTTGGGGGAAGCCATGGTGTCGCTTACGTATGACTCATGGTCTGTAGGATTTACTGATTTAGTAGACAATTAGGTGACTGAAGGAAGACAGTCTCGTTACCCAGTGGCATTCTCCTGAGAAGCCCGAGTGCCTCGAAGGAAGGTTTTCCCTAGAAGTCCTGTCAACACAAAAACACAGCAGCTGCTCTCACAGTATCTACAGTCTCCTTGAGAAGGCAAGACTTGTGTAGGCAGAAAGTCAAATAATGACACATGCTAGCTTATGAGTTCCAGATAGGTCCAGAGGACCACGTCAGAAGAGCTTGAAGAAAATGGGCATGAGGTGGGCAAGGGAGAGAGGTCAGCTCAGAAAGCAGAGTAGAGGAGGGCAGCGGGCATGCCAGGGCAGGGGGAGTGGAGCCCCAGGGGCAGGGTAGGGAGTCAGCCAGAGGGGTCTGAAAGGCAGTGCAGTGGAGGTGCCTGATGGTAGGGCAAGTTACTCCTCAAGCGTGAGACCAGGCCTGGGGAAGGGGCTCCCATGATGGCGCTCTGCCTGAGCAGGGGCCACCAGAGTTCGCCCCCGTGGGACCAGTGCTCCTTCCTTGGCAAACCCACACAGGAAATGCCCCTAAAGCCACTCATTTCTCCCTATCTCATCCGTCCCAAAATACCCGGACCTACACGCAGGGGGCCAGCCCCAGGCCGGCCTTTCAGGAAGACCCCATTCCTCCCATTGGACTGGTTTCCTCTCCCACAGGATCAGCTGGGGGGGGGGGGGTCCCTGTGGACCTGGGGTGGCTCTGAAAGTGGGGCGCAGGGCTTGTCAGAGGGAAGGTAGTCATGAAGTTGAATTCAGCCATATTCACGATGCTGTCCAGGGTGAGCTGATAAACACAGGAACACCGAGTCCCAGTCCTCAGAGCTGGACAGGATGAGTCTCGGGTGCAGGTCCAGCCCGCCACTAACTAGCTGTGTCCTGGGGCCAGTTTCTCATGCTCTCTGTGCCTCAGTGTCCTTGTCCGATCAGTGGGGATATGCCTCATGAAGTATTTGCGAGGACAACAAGGGGTAACACATATAGGGAATGTAGATCACATAGCAAAGGCTCAAAAGAAATGAGTTAATATCAACTAATCCAGTGAATTTTTAAATATTTACTAGCAGAATCATTTTCCCAAAAGGCACACACACACATTTCCTAAGCAGAGCCCTAACATAGAAAACAGATCAGTCTCCTGGGTGGCGCTCTCCCTCCCACACCCCGGAACTTCCTGAAGCAGTGCACAGACTGCAGGTCAGAGCCACTGCTCCCAATCCACCCTTGACCTGAGAGTGGGATTCCCTCCCCGGTGGCCCATTCTGGGCACCATGGGGCCTGTGTCTAAACGTTTTGCTGATAGGTGCCTGTGGCTCCCGGCGGCAGGTAGGGCAGGAGGGGATGGGCCACGCCGTCCCTGGGAGCCAGCCTTATGCTGGGCGGAAAGCTGCCTCTGGTCACTGGACCCATGTCCTCTCCAGACCCGTGGAGGGGGAAGCTCCTGAGCCTTCCCACCTGCATCTACCTGGGGCTGCCTTGGGAAATAATTACACCTGAGGATGCCATATGTATACGACCGTCTGCCTGAGTTCCCAAGAGGATCCACCTTGATCTCAGCAGGTACTTTCCTTATTCACAAAGCTCCCTGCCCAGGTCAGCTTCCTGGACAAGACCCAGGAGAAGAGGAAGGTGAGAGGCCCAGGAAGACCACCCTCATTTTTCCTCTTAGGTCTCAAATGCCTTTCCTGTTGGAGAGCAGGAACCTGGCCTTGACCCAGACCTGCTCTTCACTCCTTGGCTGGTGTCTGCAAACGCTCTGAAACACGGGTGGGGAGTCTGGCAGCTCCCAGTGCGCCTGTGCTGTCTGTTGGTGGTTTCTGGTCTAATGGCTTGGCTGCCTTCCCCCTCCGCTGGGCAGTGCTAAGCAGTCAGCCCTCCAGCTAAACGCTGCTCAGAGGAAGGGACCAGTGTGAGGGCTTGTTGGAGAGATGCTCTGTAGGCCCAGCCAGAAGCACTGAGCCAGGGGCAGGTGTGAGGCGTGCAGGGTGGCTGATCTAAGGAGACTGCAGGGACACAATCACATGTCGCAGCTCAGGGCTCAGCAGGCAGGAGGATTCAATGCATGAATTCTAGTCCCCTTGACAAAGATGGATGAGCTGAGAGTAAGCAGCCTTAGACACTCTCTGCAAATGCCTCCTCCATTCTGGTCTCATTTCCCTCCAGGGTCCCTACTGTTAACAGGTCTATTTTATTACAGCTTCTACCACAGGCTGCCCAATTTCACTGTTGGTTAAGTAAATACCTGTCTTTCCCATTAAACTGTGCAGGCAAACATTGTGTTGTATTCATCCTGGAGGAAATCCCTGGAGCTCAGAAAACTTTGCACATGCCTGGGCCCAGTGGGTGTTTAAATTGAGTCGGCAGCTATTCTAGTCACCTTTCCCAGAAGGGACTAGCTAAAGTCATCTCCAGACCCAGTTTAAGACGAACTTATTTTTCCTAATTGCGCACTGTAGTGGCACAGGGCGATGCGTCCTCACAGGTGCACAGCACCTGGCCCAGAGAGGCCCCAGCAATGTCTGCCAGTGGAATGAATTAAAGATGAGACGTGGACGTAAATGTCGGAGAGGGAGCATGCAGATCCTCCCGTGGCCCCTGCCACATGGGTGAGTTGCGCATCAGAGCTGGGTGCAGCAAGGGGATGTGTGTCAGCAGGCCTTTGGACTGCAGCTGGGGGACGTGGGTGGCCCAGGGTGCTCCCGTGAGGGGTCAGAAGACAGGCGCTAGACCCAGGGGGACTTGGTTGGGAGACCCGAGACTTGGCTAACTGTGAGTCCGAGCTTCAGCTGCGGAATGAGGACAATGGTGCCCATGGCAAAGGGTCCCAGGGAGGGCTAAACGAGATAGTGCTGGTGACGCGTCCTCACACTGACACATGGTCAGTGCTCAGTCAGTGGAAGCTGTCGTTGTCACCAAGAGGAAGAATCATGACATTGGGGTACTCTGACAAATTAGTGTTTTTATATTTTTCAGGTAAATACCCCAAAGAGGAATTTCTAGATCATTCGGTCATTCTGTTCTTAATTTTAAAGGAAATCTTATTTCAGGAACAATCGACTCCCCACCATGCCATAGCTTCTCTCACTGTAGAACATCGTCTTAGCTTCTGCCCAGCTCTTGGAGATGTTGTAGGCTGCGTGGCAAAGCCAAGGGAGGCATCCCCTGCTGCCCTGAGCTGTTCTGACGCAGCCTAAGACCTGCGAGCCGTCCCCACTCCGACTCCCCTTGGTCACTGTGCTCAGGGCTCCAGCAACTGCATCCGCTTTCATCCACCAGCCCCTGCACCCTTCTGAGCTCCCGTGGGATCCCCTTCTCCAGGTCCTCTCTCAAAGCTCTTGCTGATCCTCCTCCTGTAAGGTCACCACAGCCTCTGTCGTGATTGTTCTGTTCCAGTGAGACCTTAATTTATACAGGTGACTGAGGGTGACACAGAAAGGCCAATGCCATCAGAAGAAGAATTTCTTACTCAGTGTTTCCAAGAAAAAGAAACATACCACACCACCTGGAAAAGAGCTAGAGTCTGGCAGGGGGCGGAAGGGAGGAGGAGGGTGCATGTCTCAGAGCCATTCTTGTGTTTTCCACGGTGAGGAAGGGGTGAGGCAGGTTAACCAGCTGAAGAAATAGCTGATGGGGTTAGTTTGAATGAGGGAGCCAGCTCTGGGTTATTGGGGCAACCCCTGGTTACTGGTGCCTGGCCCTGAGGTGACAGGGCAGGGGGCATTGGCCTGGTGGGTGAGAGTTAGACGAAGGAGGTGGTAGGGGTACAGACTGGAGACTGGCAGGCTGGTGTGTGGAAGGCGTGCTCCGAGGAGACCTGTGAACTGCCTGTAGGAATCAGCTCACCCAAGGCCCCCAAGAGGTCGAACCAAGATAGAACACCTAAAATAAAGTAGAGAATTCATTTTACCCTGCTCCTGACCCCAGGGGGGCTTCTGTGGCTGAGCTCAGCAATTTTGGCAATTTTGTTGCGGTTGTTTGTTTTGATGCTAATCTTCCTTGCTCAGCTGTGAGTTCATCAAGAGCAGATTGTTCATCTTTATGCCTTGGGCACTTGACACAGTGATTCTCAGGCCTAGATTGATTGTTAGAATCCATGAGAAGCGTTTAAAAAATACTGACATCTAGGCCTGACTCTCAGAGACTTAATTCATCTAAAGTGTATGAATTTCTGCTGACTCCTGAATTGCCTGGGAGGAATATCCCAGAAGGAAAGCAAGGTTGTGGTCCCAGATGTGGTCATTAAAAACACAGCAGGGAAGTCAGGACGTGCCCTGGGCGTGGTTACCTGCTCGAGGAGCATCGACTGCCCATTCCGGGAGAACATTACCTGCTCAGTCTCAGCAGGCCTGGCAGGCCCTGGGCTTGAACCGGGGTTGTTCTGCTGACTTCTGAGATGTGGCTCCAGGTCACACTCACTGGGGAAGGGACTCTTGTGCTACTCAGAGTAGGGTCCCCAATCATATCACCTCCTGCTGGTGTCCATATGCCTTTGGCTCCACGCAGTCAGACGCTGTTCCTCTCTCCCGGGCTCTGGTCGAGATAGTCTCTCCCCACCCACTGCGGTGGTCTCTGTCATCTCTGGTGCCCCTGCCGCGCATAGAAACAATGGGGCTCATCTCTGTGGTTTTTGCTTTCTTCCTTTGACTCTTTGGAAGGAGGAATGCCACCCCATTGTCCTTTTTTTAATTAAAAAAATCCTCATCTGATGATATGCCCAATGATTTGAGAGAGAGAGAGAGAGACATCGATGTGAGAGAGAAACATTGATTGGTTGCCTCCCCTACACACTCTGACTGGGGACTGGTATCGAACCCGCAGCCCAGGTACGTGCTCTGACTGGGAATCAAAATGGCAACCTTTCGGTGTTTGGGACAATGTTTCGACCAACTGAGCCACCTGGCCGGGGCCTACCCATTCTTCTTCTACTCTCCCACCCTTATGTACTAGCTCCTCCCTGGAACTTTCTGGAATTTTCTCCAACTGTCTCCCCAACGGCCAACTGCTGCAACCTTCTCTCCTGCTACTCCAGGAACCTCCTCCGACACTTGCACTCCCTGACGCTCTCAGACCCTGATTGCTTTAAGGGCCCAAACTCTGGAGCATCCTGAAGGGAGCTTGACATCCACATTTTCCAGCCCAGAAACTTGCCACCTCCCCACAGCCACCACCCAAAGCACCCCCACTGCTCTGGGTAAGTGACAGAGGCTCTTCTCCATCAGTGTGAGACAGGGACTTTCCATAAGGACCAGCCACAGAGACAGACAGACAGAGAATGAGCACGTCTCAGGGATAGAACTGTGGCCTGGAGAGCTTAAGGGAATTAGTGACTAGGGAAATATTTTGGTTTGTTCACTCTGATGATTTGAGGCTGCTTGTAGCATTTCTGCATACTTGTCTCTGAGCACCTGTGTTTCCCAGAAAGGGCACTCTGGCACCTTTGTCGGGGCTAGAGCTCTGGACTGGGGTGAGCATTACTGATGTCAGTTCAGACAGGCCTTACTTTTAACAGACATAGGAAGTTTGCACCCTTTGTGGGGTCCTGATTTCCCCTCCCATGGGAAAGAGCATCCCTTTTTCCTCTCATCTTTAGACATGGAGGGAGAACTAGAGATTGAATCTGTTCATGAAATGAGGAGGTAAATACACAGCTCTGGTAGGCTCCAAGTTCAATTCTCACCTCCATGAGGACAGACAAAACATTCAACCAATTCACAGGACACAGATGGTCCTCCCCGAAAAAGGGTAACACAGATAAATGACAGATAAAAATGGCCTGACATATACTATCTTGGTGGAAGGATTGCAGATACCGTACATGGCTATGAGGGGATATTCAAGAAGGGTCTCTGAGTAAAGTGATGTTTAAATAATACCTGAAGGATGAGCAAAACTGAGCCAGATGGGTCATGGGGCAGGAGAGAATGGTGCTCCTTGCAGAGAAGGACTCGTGCAAAGGCCTTAGGGTGGGAGAGAGTATAGGCAATTGGCAGGGTGGAGAGTAGGCTACGCAGACTGATGGAGCTGTCTCTGCAGTATGGGGAATGGATTAAGCCAGTATTTCCAGAGTGGACTTTGCATAATGCTGGTTCCTTGGATGTGTATGTGTGTTAAAATATACGTAACATAAAATTTACCATTTTAACCAATTTTAAGTGTACAATTAAGTGGCTTTAATTACACTCATGATTGTGCAACTTTCATTACTATGTATTCCCAGAACATTTATTACCCCAACAGAAACCTGTAACCATTAAGCAATAACTCCCCGTTCTCCCATTTCCCCAGCCCCTGAAAATGACTCTAATTACCTCATGTAAGTAGAATCACACAATATTTGTTTTTTTGTGCCTGGCCTACTTCCCTTAGCATAATGTTCTCAAGGTTCATCCATGTTGTAGCAGGTATCAGAATTTCTTTCCCTTTTACGGCTGAATAATATTCCAATGTATGTATATACCACATGTTCTTTATCCATCTGTCTGTTTGTTTTCAGTCTTTGGCTTCAAAGAACATTGGCATACAAATATGTATTCTAGTCCCTGCTTTAAATTCCTTTGAGTATATGCCCTTGCTGGTGTGGCTCAGTGGACTGAGTGCCAGCCTGCAAACCAAAGGGTCATGGGTTCGATTCCCAGTCAGGGCACATGCCTTGGATTGAGGACTAGGTCCCCAGTAGGGGCTGCACAAGTGCAACCACACGTTGATGTATCTCTCCCTCTCTTTCTCCCCACCTTCCCTTCTGTCTAAAAATAAATAAATAAAATCTTTTTAAAAATTCCTGTGAGGACTTCCAGCCAAGATGGACGCATAGGTAGACACACTGTGCCTTCTCACACAACCAAAATTAAGGACAACAAAAATTTAGAAACAAACAAAAAAAAACCAACCAGAACTTACAGAAAATTGAACTGTACAGAAGTCTGACAACCAAGGAGATAAAATAGACATATTCATCCAGACTGGTAAGAGGGGCAGAGTTGACAGCTGGTGAAGAGGCTCGCAGCAGGAAAAAAGTTGTGGCTAGCAGACTCGAGTGTACAGGTGGCAGCTGGCAGACCCCGGGCACAGGGTGACAGCGGGCAGACCCAGTGAGGCACGCAAGGCAGCTGGCTGACTGTGTGGTCCCACATTCACGTGCAGATAAATCAGGTGAAATTGGGGAGCGAGACAGACCACGCAACCCAGGGCCCCAGCGCCCCAGCGTGGGGAAATAAAGCCTCAAAACACCTATTGAAAACACCTGTTAGGGTTGAGGTGCCAGGAGAGACTCCCAGCCTCCCAGGACAGTTCGTTGGAGAGACCCACAGGGTCCTAGAATGTACACAAGCCCACCCATCTGGGAATCAGCACCAGAAGGAACCAATTTGCTTGTGGGAAGTGGCAGAAGGGACTGAAATCCAAGAGAAAGCAGAGCAAGCACCATTGTTCCCTCTCGGACCCCTCCCCCACATGCAGCGTCATGGGTTGCCCCGCCCTGGTGAACACCTAAGGCTCCACCCCTCACTACCTAATAGCCACAACCAGACCAAAAAAAAAGGCCCAAATGGAAGAACAGATCAAAGCCCCAGAGCAAATACATCTAAGTGACAAAGAGATAGCCAACCTATCAGATGCACAGTTCAAAGCCCTGGTGATCAGGATGCTCACAGAATTGGTTGATTTCCCTCACAAATTAGATGAAAAATGCAGGCTACAATACATGAAATGAAGGAAAATGCACAGGGAACCAATAGTGATGGGAAGAAAACTGGGACTCAAATCAATGGAGTGGACCAGAAGGAAGAAACGAACAACCAAACAGAAAAGAAGGAAGAAACAAAAACTCAAAAAAATGAGGAGAGGCTTAAGAACCTCCGGGACATCTTTAAACATCCCAACATCTGAATTATAGGGGTACCAGAAGGGGAAGAAGAAGAGCAACAAGTGGAAAACTTATTTGAACAAATAATAAAGGAGAACTTCCCCAATCTGGCAAAGGACATAGACTACCAGGAAGTCCAGGAAGCTCAGAGAGTCCCAAAGAAGTCAGACCCAAGGAGAAACACACCAAGGCACATCATAATTATATGATATATTACCCAGGATTAAAGAGAAAGCGAGAATCTTAAAAGCAGCAAGTCTAAATGAGAGAGTTACCTACAAAGGAGTTCCCACCAGACTGTCAGCTGATTTCTCAAAAGAGACTTTATAGGCAAGAAAGGGCTGGAAAGAGGTATTCCAAGTCATGAAAGGCAAGGACCTACATCCAAGATTGCTCTATCCAATGAAGCTGTCATTTAGAATGGAAGGGCAGATAAAGCACTTCTCAGATAAGGTCAAGTTAAAGGAGTTCATCATCACCAAGCCCTTATTATATGCAATGTTAAAGGGACTTATCTAAGAAAAAGAAGATAAAAAATAGGACAGCAAAAAGACAGCAAACTCACAGATATTAACAACCACACCTAAAACAAAAGCAAACTAAGCAAACAACTAGAAAAGGAACAGAACCAAAGAAATGGAGATCACATGGAAGGTTAGCAACAGGGGAGTGGGAGGAGGAGAGAGCGGGGAAAGCTACAGAGAATAAGTAGCATAGACGGTGGGTAGAAAATAGACAGGGGGAGGGCAAGAATAGTGTGGGAAATGTAGAAGCTAAAGAACTTATGACACATGGACATGAACTAAAGTGGGGGAATGTGGGTGGGAGGGGGTGTGCAGGGTGGAGGGGAATGAAGGGGGAAAATGGGACAATTGTAATAGCATAATCAATAAAATATATTTAAAAAATTCCTGTGGGTATATATATCAAGGAGTGGAATTGCTGGGTAATATGGTAATTCTATTTAGCTTTTTGAGGCACCACCAAACTTTTTTCTACAGTGCCTGTGCCAGTTTCTATTCCCACCAGCAATGTACAAGTGTTCCAATTTCTCTACAAGCTCTACAACAGTTCAGTCACCTGGGCTGGGATGGTCTCCCAATATCATCAGTCAGGCTAAGCCTGTTAGCTTCTTTTTAAAAAAGGTTTTATTTATTCATTTTTAGAGAGATGGGAAGAGAGGGAGAAGGAGAGGGAGAGAAGGAAGGGATAGTTGTTATTTTCTGTGTGTGCCTGTGTTTCTTTATTTATAGCCATCCTAATGGAGGTGCAGTGGTATCTCACTGTGGTTTTTATTCTCATTTCCCTACTATTGAGCATTTTCTCATGTGCTTATTGGCTGTTTGTGTATCTTCTTTGGAAAAATGTCTATTCAAGTATTTTGCACAGTTTTTAATGTGATTGTGCATTTTGCTGCTGTTGAGTTTTGGAAGTTGTTTACGCATTCCAGATAATAATCCTTACCAGGCATATGATTGGCAAATACTTTCTCTTGTTCTAGAGTTGCCTTTTCACTGTCTTTCTAGAATTCTTTAATGCTAGAATTCTGTAATTTTGGTGAAGTTCAACCTCTCTATTTTTTATTTTGTTGTCTTTTTCTTTGGTGTCATATCCAAGAACTCATTGACAAATCCAGTGTTGTGCAGCTTTCCCCTTATGTTCTTTTCTAAGAGTTTTATAGTTTTAGCTCTTACATTTAGGTGTTTTGTTTTTAATCTATTTTGAGTTAATCTTTGTATCTGGTGTAAGATAAGGGTTCAGCATATTTTTTGTGTGTGTGGTTATCCAGGTGTCCCAGCACCAGTTATTGAAAAGATAGTCCTTTGCCCACATAGAATCCAATAGTCTTGGCACCCTTGTTAAAAATCATCTGGCCATGCATGTGATGGTTTATATCTGAGCTCTCTACTCTACTCCACTGGTCTACATGTTTGTCTTTATGTCAGCACCACACTGTTTTAATTACCACAAATTTGTATCAACTTTTGAAATCAGGAACTGTGATTCCTCCAACTTCATTCTTCTTTTCAAGATTGTTTTGGTTACTTGGGTCTCTTGGGATTCCGTATGAATTTTAGGATGGATTTTTCTATCACTGTGAAAAACATCATTGGTGTTTTGATAGAGATTGCATTGAATCTGTAGATTGCTTTGGATAATATTGACATCTTAACAACATTAAGTCTTCCATCCCATGAACAAGGATTTCTTTTCATTTATGTGTGTCTTCTCTAATTTCTTTCATCAATGTGTTGTTGTTTTCCATATACAAGCCCTTCTCCTCCTTAGTTAATTCCTAAATATTTTATTCTCTTTTTATTGTATTGTAAATGGAATTATTTTCCTAATTTCTATTCAGATTGTTCATTGTCAATGTATAAAAACTGATTTTGTTTGTAGCCTGCAGCTTTGCTGAATTTACTTCTTCCTTTTCAATTTGCCTTTTATTTGTTTTTCTTATCTAATTGCTATGGCTTGAACTCCCAAAAATGTGTTGAATAGAAGTAGTGAAAGTGGGCATCCTTACTGTTGTGGGCTGAATTGCATCCCACCCACCCTCACCAAAATTTGTATGTTGAAGCCCTAACTAACTCTAGTGCCTGAGATTGTGACTGCATTTGAAGATAAAGCCTTTAAATAAGTGATTAAGTTAAAATGAGACCATTGGGATAGGTCTTAACTCCATCTTACTAGTGTCCTTATAAGAAGAGGAAATTTGGACACACAAAGAGACACCAGAGGAAAGACCATGTGAGGACACAGTGAGGAGGTGGCTGTTTGCAAGCCGAGGAGAGGAGCCTCAGGAGGAACCATCCCCACTGACAACATAGACGGAACTCCCAACACTAACATCATACTCCATGGTGAAAGACTGAACAATTTTCCCTGAGGATCAGGAATAAGACAAGTGTACTGGTTTTCTAGGACTTTCATAGCAAAATACTGCAGACTGGGTAACTTAAACAACAGTAATTAAGATTTTCATAGTTCTGGAGGCAAATATTGCTGGAGCAACAGGAAGCTACATGTGAAAGAATGAAATTGGACCTTCTGACACTGTTTACCTGGGAATAGCGTTACACCCCTCAGGTCATGGGCTCAGTCCTCCAGTACTGTCCCCCATTCAGAGGCCAGTCTCAAGTCCAGGGTGTCACCTGGGCCTCTGACCTACTGACTATAGATTAGTGGTTCCAACAATGCCCTGCTTGGGTTTGCTTAATTTGCTGGAGTGGCTCACAGAACTCAGAGAAACCCTTTACTGCCTAGATGGGAGCGATGCCTAGGATAAGGGATGCAGGAGGGGGCACAGAGCCTCCATGCGCACTCAGCTCGCTGTTCCCCCACATCTCCACATGCTCACCAGTCTGGAAACGCTCCAAACCCTGTCCTTTTGGCTTCTATAGAAGTTTCATGACATTGGTATGATTAATTAAATCATTGGCTACTGGCGATTGATTCAACCTCCAGCCCCTCTCCATGGAGGCGGGTATGGTGGTGGGGGGTGAGGAATGAAAGTCCCCTCTCCACTCACATCACGTGGTTGTTTCCCCTGGCATCCAGGAGGAATTTGGGCACTACCATCAGAGCACATAAGTGGGAAGGTTTAGGAGGAAGGGAAAGTGTAAGAGTCTGTAGAAAGGAGGTAAGGCCTGGGCAGTGAGGAGGGGTGGTGTCAGGCACAAGAGGCCTGGAGGATGGGAGGGAGGCTCAAGAGTTCCAGCAGCACTAGTCCAGCAGGTCCTGGGGCTTGAGGGGTCCAAGGCCCTGCAAGAAGCCAACAGGCTGCCCTGGTTGGTGTGGCTCAGTGGAATGAGAGGGGGCCTGTTAACCAAAGGGTCATGGGTTCAATTCCCAGTCAGGGCACATGCTTGAGTTGCGGGCTAGGTCCCCGGTTCGGGGAGGGGGCGGTATGACCAGTCAATATATCTCACACACATCAATGTTTCTATCCCTCTCCTTCGCCCTTCCCTTCCATCTCTCCAAAAATGAATAAATAAAATCTTTAAAAAAAAAAAGAAGCCAACAGGTTTGGCCTGACTGACAATATTGGGAGATTGTCCCAGCCCATGTGACTGAAGCAAGAGAAGGGGCTACAGAGGTGGGCACCAAGGGATATAGAGATGAGTGTCCAGAAGTGAGTCAGCTGAGTAAAATAGGCTGCTGATGGGAAGGAGCGGTTGTGCCTCCATGGGCTTGAACATGACTCCTCGCCCTAGATCTGGGACTCTGAGTATGAAG
Organism: Glossophaga mutica; assembly: GCA_039655065.1. NCBI lineage: Eukaryota > Metazoa > Chordata > Mammalia > Chiroptera > Phyllostomidae > Glossophaga > Glossophaga mutica. The sequence goes on from CM077311.1 coordinate 62,843,126, forward strand.
CAGAGTCCTGTGAATCCCCAAGAGAAAGATCAGATTTGAAAATACCAAGACCCGCTGCCTTCTGTCAGATATCTCTATGAAAACAAGCCAGAGAAGGTTAGATAAATAAGCAAAAGGGATTCAGGGCCTGGCGCCAACCTGAGCAGTTAGTTTCCTACTTATGTTTATAGAGAGGAGCTATTAAGCGAAAGCAAGGACTATTGGAAACAAGAGTGGCAAGTTTGTCAGACTTTCAAACAAGAATTCATTAAGCATCTAGACAGGCCAGAGACTGTGCTTGGAATGCTGGATGCAGATTCAGTGCTGCCTGGAACTATAAGCAAATGATTACAAAGATAATTCATGTAAGAACAGCAAGGCAAAGAGTAAACAAACACATAGGAACAGTAAGAAAAGGTGTGAAGTGCACTGATCCTGTATAACTAAAACCCACTTTGGCTATTTACTAAAAGGAGGTAGGAGGTGGGGCAGAGCACAGGAAGGCCCTGGGGCATAAAGGAGCTTGATGGAATAGCTGGAGGGAATTATGCAGGATATTGTGAGCTATGTAGAAGATTCTGGGCCTTATCCCAAGAAGAAAGGGACTAGAAGGGGGCAAGTGAGAGCTGCAGGAGGGAGCAGTAGAGCAGAGTTGTTAAGGAGCGTAAAGTCTGGAGCCAGATGGCATGGGTTCAAATCCTGGGTCAGCCACTTACTACCCATGTGAGCAAGGTCCGGATTGGCTGACCTCTCTGTACCTCAGAGGATCCTCATGAGGAGTCGATGGTAAAAGCTGGGAGCACCCTGAGTAAAGGGGAATTGCGCATGTGAGTGGGCTCACCAGGAGCAGCCCTGCACTGAGGGTGCACCCCTTCCTCCAGACAGATATACGTTGCGGGTGCTGAGGCTTCCTGGCCCCTGGGAGAGTACTGGCTTCTCTAGTGGCTGCCACTTGGAAGACAAGAATCCCTTGGCCTTGGATGATCATTCTGGCATCATCATCCTCTGGCTCTGGCTGTCTCATGAGTTCCATGAGGACAGGGGCCCTACACCGCAAGGCTGGCACAGGCCCAGCACGGGGGAGGCGCTCCATACCTGTTGGCGAGATGGATTGTGAATGAATGACCAAGTGAATGGACGGACCTGTGGAAAAATACCTGCACTATCCATACTTCATTGGGCATTCCCTAGGTGCCTGGTAGCTTGCTAAGCACTTTGCCTCATTCATTTCACTTCATGCCCACAATCATCTTGTAAGGAGGCTACCAGGAGACACTTGCAAGTTGGGGAGGTCTTGGGAATGAGTTCTCTGTGGGGGAGCCCTTGTCATACTTCAGAGAGTCTCATTATTAAGAAATGTGTTCAATTTGTAGCCCCAAAGAAGGGTTTTTTGCTGGGAGCAGGAATTCAACCGGAAAGCAAGCTATGCTGAAAATAGTGTCTCTAAAGATTTACCTGTGTAGACTTTATAGCTACAATCTCATCTTCCTTAGCAAGGCACGGGGGCCACAAGATCATAATGCTTGTTTCTGAAAGGAGGAAATGGCGTATGCTAGAGACATAGCACTCCTTCCCCGCAGCAGGGTGAAGGAACTGAGAGCAGAGCTCAGGGGTCCTCACTCCCGTCTGGGGCAGCCCGCCCCCACACACCCCTGTCTCAGAGGAGACAGAGAACAGATCTCATGGAAAGGCCGTGGGAGAACCACCTTGGATCTGCCCTGCCACGTCCGGTTCCAACCAGAGTCACACACACTCCTCCCCACGGGCCTGTTTCCTGAGGAAGAGTTCAGTGTGGCTCAGTCCAGGCCCCCTCGCTCCCAGCACAGAGCCGATGCGTGCTGCCCCTTTCCCTACGGCTCTACCGGCCTTCTCCAGAGACTGCTATTTTGGGAGAGTGCTGAGTTCAGCACTGCTGCAAGGTGCAGTCGGACGGACGGGCCCTCCTGTCCTCAGCTGGCCCCTCAGAGCTGGCCTTGGACCTGGGGCGGCCCTGCCCTGCATGCAGCAGCCCCGCCAACACAGGATCGCTGCACCCTAGCACATCCACCCGCAGGCAGCCCCAAGGTGGCGGAGGAAGTGTGGGCAGGAAAAGCAGAGCTGTCCAAGGGTGCAGCCCAGCCAAAGCCCTGCTCCTAGAAAAACCAACTGAAGTCAGGCCCTTGCAAGTACCCCAGAACTGTTACCCCCAGCCCGAAGCCTGGGGTCACCAGCTCCCCAGGCTTTGCCTTAAAGCCAAAGGAGCAGGCTGACCCTTGATCAACGGCCACATGGAGCCAGTGGCGAGGGCAGGAGGAGGAGCTGTGCAAGAGGCTTATACAAGCAACTCTGCTTTGCAGCCTTCTCTGGGCCCTGGCAGCCAGGACTTAGGTGACAGCAGAGCCCAGCTCTGGCAGAGGAGGGGCCCCAGCCCAGGAGGCAAAGGAATTCAGTTGGGAGTGAGCCCCAGTCCTCCAAAAGAACTTGTGTCCCATGGCGGGTTAGCCGCCCACCCTCTTCCCTCTGTTCACTAAAGTCCCTGTTCCCCTGGGTGGGGCTCTGGGGTGGGCACATGCAGGGCTCCCCTTACAGCAGGCTGGCAGCGCTAAAGGCTCTGTCTGTTCCAGGTGCCCATGGGCTGGACAATGAGGCTGGTTGCAGCAGCCCTGTTTCTGGGCCTCACAATGGTGGTCACCAGAGCCCAGGTGAGAACGAGCCAGTGTGCAAGCATGCCTGTGCCAGATGAGGATGCTTCCTTCTGCAAGTAAGGCTGGTGGGGGTGGGGGCCAGAGGGCAGCAGGGCAGAGTTCTCAGTGAAGGGTGTTGCCAGAACCGAAGAGCACCTGCTCCTAAGGCAGCCTTCACAGCCGGGCAGAGGAGGAGGCCACCGTATTGGGAGGGGGTGGGGCACGGCACCCAGGAAAGGGCGGAGAGGGCAGCTCTCCCAGGACCAGGGCAGTGTGTGGGTGCGTCGCTCCGATGGGGCTCTGAGGGGCTGGGCTCGCCCTCCTCGCTGGGACCCTGAGGGTCCACCCCTCCCCACAGCCGGAAATGCTTCCTCCCCTAGCAAGTGGCATTTTAGAGAAAAGAACTGTTGTTTGCTTTTCAGTCGCAGGCCCAGGAGTGTGGGAACAGGCTGGCCCTTCAGGGCTGTGACCAGGGGGTGCTGTCCAGAGAAGAGGTTAGGCACCCAGGCAGGAGTTTGCCCTTCAAAGGCAGGAGCTTCTCTGCCGATTCTCAGCTCCCAGCTCCCTCCTCACTGGCCTTACTGGCCGCAGGTCATCCTGAGGGCCCGGCCACGTGACTGCCACTCCCTCGGCCAACTTGTCTTCCCTCTGAAGCCGACGGAGTGAGATGGAAGAACTGCTTCCAACTCTGTCTTCTTGAGTACTTTTGACTTCTTACACACATTACTTTTAGCAAGAGAAATACATCTTTTCCCTTAAAAAATTAGGTATAGTTGAAGCTCCCCCTGCCCCCCCCCAAAAAAAAACCCCAGTAGATTTTGCTCCCATCAGTACTTCAAAAAAAAAAAAAACTCCAGTGAAACAGATCTGGGCCCTTGGGGACACTGCTGAGTGGAAACTTTGGTGAGGCTGGGGGATTTCTTCCACAAGCGAGGGGGTCAGCTGGGTCAGGTGGGGCCGGGCCATGGCAAGGGCCCCGGGGTGGAGGGCCTCTGTGCACCCCGTGTCGCCCGCGCTGTGGAGCACGTACAAAATGATCGTGTGTGCGAGTCCTCACCAGAGCTGACTGAGCTGCACTCCAGCTGCCCTAGGCTCTTCCCTGTGTCCACCCGAGTGCGGGAGGCTGGGGCCCCCCGTGTCACTCCGGGCTCCTGTTAAATGCCAGGAGTTCGGCTGCCGCCTTAGACTCCTCACCTCATTTGATAGTTATCATGAATCTTCCTAGTGTTACAGATGAGGACCCTCCAGACACTAAATCACCCGCCCATGGTGCCAACACAGTTTATAGGAGTCAGAGTGAGGATTAACGCCCCTCACCGACTTTCCCCACCTGCTGACCCTTTCCCGGGTCCAGGGCATCTCAAACTCCCGTAAAGGGCAGGAAGCTGCATTAGCCTATTCAGTCTGTTATAACAAAATGCCAGAGATTAAGGGCTGACAAGCAACAGAAATTTATTTCTCAGAGTTCCAGAGGCTGGGAAGTCCAAGATCAAGTTGTAGGCAAGTTCAAAGGCTATGAGTACCAGCTTCTTGGCTCAGAGACAGCCACCTGCTTACTGCACCCTCCCACAGCAGAGGGAGAGAGAGCTCTCTCTGGTCTCGGTCTCTGCTGTAAGGGCACTAGTGACGGCTTCATCCTCTCGACTTAAACACCTCTCTGAGCCCCCCACCCCCCGCTGCCACCAGTACCATGGCACTAGGGCCAGGATTTCAGCATATGAATTTAGGGAGGGGGGCGGGGGGACACAAACATTCAGACCATAGGAGGATCCTTTTCCAGGACTCCCTGGAACACACCAACAGACCCCTGTGTGAGAAATACGGACTTTGACACTAAAGCTGTGTGCTAGGAAAGGGTTCAGGCTGCAGACCATAGTTGCAAAAAGGCAGCTCTGCCTTTATTCCTGCTGAAGATTTTCGTTTATAAAAGGTCATCATGGAGTGTGAGCGTATGCGGACACAGCAGGCACTTGAAGAGGGATCAATACCTCCCGCGCTGGGGCCCCTCCCCAGGAAACCTGCTCAGCTCCGGCTCTAACTTGTGAGAGATGCCCCGTGCCACCCCCCACCAGAGCCACTCCTCTGGTATTTAGAGTCTAACTGGAAGTTCTTGAAGTTACCTAAAGGAATTGATCTACGAAGAGTAATTTTATGTACAGCGACTAGCAGTGAAGAAACATCAGAGAAAAGCTCTCTGGAGTAATAATGGCTCACCTGCTCCTGAGATAAGCCAGACCACACTGACAGAAACACTGAGTCAGGGCCCTGGCTCAGCCTCGGAATCTAAGGGACCATCGCTGTCGAACTCCTCAACAACCCTCTCCCTGCCGCCCCACGCAAGTGGCCCCTGGCACGACCCCCAAAGGCCACTCTTCGGTGCTGAGAAGCTGCCCCCTTCGGAGCACGTCCTGATCTGAAGGCAGGGGCCACCTTTCCTTCCCTTTTCCCCATTCCGTCCAGCCCTGCCCCAGGTGTTGCCGAGAGCGAGGCTGGTTTCTCCTCTTCCAGACAGTCATTCAGCCCCTCGGGACGCTTGGAGATAGACGCTGCGGCTGCTCTCGTAACCTGGGCACCTGCCTCCGTCCGCCAATTCCTCCTTCTCGGCCCCCACTTCAGGACGGGTCATTCGGAGACAGGTCCATAGCCCTTTTCTGAGTGTGGGGCCCCACACTGCCATCCTGAGAGCCACGCAGGAGGTTGGGGCGCCCACCGGTCCCCCTGCTGCTCTGTGAAAGCAGCCTCTTTTCCACCCATGCTTCCGGGCAGCCAGGGTGCAGGGCTGTTCCCACAGGTGCGGCTGGAGAGCAGCTTTTCTCTAATTCAACTCTCACCATGCCGGAGTCACACAGAAGCCCGGAGAAGCTAAGAGCCTCCCTGGGGAAGCTGCGAAGCCCACCGAAGCTGGTCTCTGCTGCTGTACAAGTTTCCCAGACACGAAGCAGCTGCCCACGTTCCTTGCCTCCCTGTTGCCCAGGCAGGACTCAGCTGGCCAGCTCTGGCCAGGTCTCTCAAGAGGTGGCAGTGAAGCTGGCAGCTGGGGCTGCAGTCTCATCTGAAGGGTGGGCTGGCGGGGTGCTGTGCTTCCGAACTCGCTCATGTGGCTGTGACAGCCTCGGTCACCGTGCCTGCGGCCTCTCCATGGGGCTGTTTACCGCAGAGCCGCTGGTGCCCCCAGAGCAGAGCTTTGAGAGGGAGAGGATGTGGGAGTGGGCCTCCAAGTAGAAGCCATCATCTCCTTATGCTTTTGGAAAGGACATCCTATCACTTCCGTCCTATTCTCTTTATTAGAAGCAAGTCACTAAATCCAGCCCGCACTTGAGGGGAGAGGATAACACACGGAGACAGGGATCAGTGGGAGTGCTTTAGACACTGTGTCACGCCCGTGTCTCTCTGCCTGCTTCAGTGCACCAATGGTGAGACTCTGTGCTAGTTTCTTAGCTTTCTCTGGGCCTCAGTTTACTCCTCTGGGCCATGAGAACAATGGCGGTAGCTGCTTCAGGACATCCTTGTCAGAAATGGAATGACAGTATGCCTGATCTATTCAGGGTGGCCCGGTGAGTAACATTCCCTCCCTGTCCTCCCCACCCCGCTCTGTGTCCACTGCAGTGGCAGGTCACAGCCCAGCTGGGACGGGAGCAGCGTCCCCGCTCCTCTCCCCACGCTTTCTCTAATGTGCCGCAGCCCCATCAGGAGGTCAGGAGCCCTCCAGGCTTTGGGATGGAGTTGAGAACGTGTCCCACGCAAGCACCACAAGCGGAAGGGGCGCGTATGACAGGAAAATGGCACCTCCAAGTTTTTTTTAATGTGAATGCAAGTTTTACAGTGTGCTTTTACTGAATTTAGTTTTTGGTTCAGCTCATCGCAGGCTTGTCCAGATCTTCTTATTGGCTGGTGTGACCCCCTGAATCGCTCTTTACCAACCTGGCGCCATTTGCAAGTCAGCTTGGCCTTCTGGGACCTGATCTAAGCCTTGGGAAAGCTGCTCATCAGGGCAGAGGCCCGAGCATGCACCCCACGGCTTGTCCTGCTAGTGAGCTGCGTCAGGGCTTCACACACCAGGCTGGTGTGCCTGTGGGTGTGTCTGCGGCTGGGGGCTCAGACCTTGGTCCCCTGCCAGGGCACACTCAGTGGCTCTGGGCCCACTACCAAGTGTCAACTTGCTGATTTCACTTCACTATTTTAGCACTTGCAGCAACTCTATTCTCATAAAAACGTAAAACCTATCTGTTCCCTGGGGAAGGTGCCCCTGGTCCCCAGTCTCCCTCTTCCCTGACCCTTGGCCTGTCCCAGGTCCATGGGGAGTGATGACTCTCCACCTCTCTGCCAGCAGAGGGCCCGCCTGGGCCTCAGACCTCACTAGCTGCAGTGGCGGGGAGCCACCGCACAAACCAGCCAAGGGATCCTTCAAAGGCTGCTGTGAAGATAAGAGAAAACCTGTCCTCAGAAAGTTCTTCAAAAGCTACAAAAACCATGCCATCTGAAAGCAATGACTGTGAACTTGTGACGAGTTAAAAGAAATGAGTTTGCTCCGAAAGCCAGTGGTTCAGCCAAGTGGCATCGGTGAATTGTGCTGCCTCAGTCAGCCCAAGTCCTGGCGTTGGGGTGCTGGCCAGAGGAATATCTCGCGTCTGGTGAATGTTGCAGGCTTCAGCCACCTTTGCCTACGATGGAACCTCAGAAGCCTCTGGAAGGGTGGGATCAGAAGGGGGACTGTGGGGCTCCTCACCAAGAAGCTGTCTTTGCCTTTCTCCCAGGTTCCGACTTCAGGAGCTCCCCCTCTAGATCTACTCCCCCAAAGTACATTTTTACTGGGTCCCCTTCACCTGTCACCCCCAGCAGGGAACCGTGGGCAGCTCTGGGTGGCCAGTGGTGGGCTGTGGAGCTGCTCAGCCATGCTGGGTTATTTGGAGAGGCCGAGGACCCACACGCTCTCAGTGAATCATCTTAACCAAATGACTGTTCACCCCAGAATGAATGTACCCCACCAGGGTCCCTGGTGGCCAACTGGGCTAAATTTTATACACAGAGCCTAGCAGCTGCTGCTAAACTGGAGCCTCTCACACAAGCCTGAAAGCCGCACTTCAGGGAGAAGCCTCTGCACCAGGCTGCCAGCCTGCACTGGGTGTCCATGTGCTGAGCCAGCTCTCGTAAAGGCAGTCCCTGAGTCCTATTTCAGTCTATAGGACTGAGACTTTTCCTGTTCAGTTAGAGCTGCCCAGCTATATACTCATTAGCATCTTCACCAATCAGTCAGAGCAGCCCCATTCTGACAGGTCAGGACGATGCTTTTTGGGCCAATCAGATTATGAAGATTTGGAGTCCTCATTTGCATGAGAACAGATGAATCAGAGATGGGGCAGGGCCAGGACTTCTCTCTATACAAGTCAGCTCCCCTTGAGGTCAGAGGGCACATTCTCGCTTTTCACTGAAGACTGGTTACCCCTGGCTGGAGCTGAAGGTATGTCACCTGAGCCAAGCAGAGCTGTCTGGCTGGAGAGGGGCCATGCCACCTCACACCCAGGGTCACCTCACAGCCATGCTGTTTCACCCTTGAGCTGTATAGCATTGGGCTGTTCCACAGCCGTGCTATATTGCAATCGAACCGCTTGCACTGAATAAAGTCTCCTCTTTTGCCGTAACCCAAACTGGGGATTCTTGTTGGTGTTGAATTGGCACCAGTGACCATCAGTTGACAAACCCTACAGAGACCCCAGGTCTTCATGGTAAAAAATGACAGAAGGGCAAGGAGGAAGGAGCAAGCAAAAAAAAAAAAAAAAAAAAATGGCACAAAGCTTTTTCTCTTTCTTTTTAAAAAAATCTGTGGGAAAGCCTGGCTTACATCCCCGAGTTTCAAACACAGGCTCACCCTGGTGGTGTTGTGGGATCAGCCCTCCTGTGGAGCTGGATTCTCAAGAGCTCCTGCTGTTCAGACTCTTCTTAGGGAGAAAGTAGATAAATAAATGCACACTTCAGTCTTAGTGACTAAGTGTTGTACTGCCGAGAGATGTTTGCATTTTGAAAGTTCAGTGAATAGCAGGTTAAGAGCCTCAGGTACGGACAACACTTAACTCCCAAAGTGGATTACTTGAGTGGCAGGGTTTCCAAACATTGATAGGATCTTACTCGTGTAGAGGAGAGAAGAGTCGGTGCCCTTGAAGAACGCTGTGCTGATTGGCTAGACTTTTCTTTATGTAATAAGAACGCCCCTGAAAAGCAATGTTGAGAGGCTGTTTCTATAAACCCAACCCTACTTTAAAGGCACTGACCAAGTCTGTCTGTAGATATATGTTCTTTCTGAGAGGTGGACACTGACCATGAGTGACACTTCCCGACCGCTCTGCATCGATCGGTTCCTTTACTCCTTGCACCAAGCCCCTAAGTAGACACTAGTAGTGTCCCCATTTTACAGGTGAGTAAACAGAGGCACCAAGAGATCACGTAACTCTTAGGCCACAAAGGTCACACACCCAGTTAGCAGCACCCAGGTCTAGGATTCAGTGCCACTTGACTTTACATCCCCACCAGTGCTAGACTGAAGTCTTATAGACCCCGGGCTCCCTAAAATGCTGACGTGGGCCAACCACCTCCCTCTCTCTGCAGGGGCAGCCTTGAAGTTTCCTACACAGAGCTGGAGAACATCAGCTGCAAGGTAGTTCCCAGCTGCAACAACTACAGGGAGAAGATCACCAGCTGGCCACCACCACTGGTCAAGTACCCAGGGGCTACGGAGGTAAGTGAGCAGATCTGGCTGGCAGGTCTCAGTTTGCCTCTGCGCTTGCTCATCTCAGTGACTAGGAACTGTATGTAGAGCCATCTGGGCTGGGTCTGGTGGCAACAGATGGCTGTTGCCATAGGCTTGTGCCTTCCTCAGAGCAGCCCCACAGCCTCGGAGGAGGTCGGGTGGGTGGGAAGGTTGAAGACTGGGAGAGCTTTATCGGAGCTCAGGGGCTGCTCTGCCTGGGCCTTAACCTGCTTCTACATCCCTGAGCCCCCAAGTCTGGCCCCTCGGTCATAATAGGGACCAGCTGGTGCATGATTTGGAGTCTGCAGAGAAAAGGAGGAGAGAGGGGGCTTGTGGGGAGTTCTTTCTCAAGGCGCAAGGTGACTGGGCTTTTAGAATGACCTTCTGAATGGGGAGGAGCTAGTTTGCAGAGAGAGGGCAGCCTCTCTCCTGTAGGGGGGACAAGCAGAGGCCAGTGTGTCTTGACTTTTGGTTATCACAGTAAGAAACTCACTCAAAAGTTCCACCAAACTTGCCTACAATAGAAGATCGAAGCATTTTAGGAATTGGAAATAACTATTTTTTTTTAACTGGGAAATGAGTAGTGCTGAATTGACCTGAAAGGTTCCCTTGGTTTGAGGAAGGGCCGTAGAACTGGGCAGCGGGGCTGTGGCTGCTGTTTCTGGGGTCCAGGCCATGTCTTGGGGGAGTTGGTCCAGTGTCATGGTCACTGTTCTTTCTTCCTTGACTTCTGGGCCAGAATGAACCCCCAAAGCATCCAGGCTGAAAAGGGACCTTTGCTTTCTGCTTTGTTTTACTAGAAGGTGCCAGTGTCAACCCAGGAACAAAGACCGAGGTGTGTCCAAGACTCAGGCTGTGAATGGGTGGAGGGTCATGATCAGGATGTGACCACATGCACACCAAAGTGTCCTCTGTGCATGGTGGCAGAGAGAGGCCACAGTGGGCTCTTCCCCACTGTCAGCTTAGAGGTGGGGGTCACACAGATTACTTGGAGGTAGAAGGATAGATTTTTCTTTCTTTCTTGAACTGTTCTTTACTATCAGGGAACCAGGAGACTGTGATATATCTCATAATGTATGAGGCTGAGAACATGAAGCTTTGACTGGCTATCGTGTTAAGCTTTGACAGGCTATTGTGTTTGCAAATGTGACAAAAATCCTTTCCTCTGGGAGACTGAGCACACAAGTAACAAGGAGGCTTCCTGGGTCTTCGCTCCCTCCACCCTTCCAACCCTCTGTACGTGCGTGCACACTCACGCACACACGTCAGCCCTCCTCCCTAGACACCTTTGGCCTGGGTCACACTGTGGGCAGGTGGGAGAAGTGGAGGAAATGCAGGCCGCTGTGGTTCTAATTCATGGGACCAGAAGTGGAGGGCTGAAGAAGCAGGGCAGGAGCCCGGTGGTTGAGAGAAGAGTGTAATGCCGCCCCGTGGGACAGGACTCTCAACTCATGGTTAATTCACACATCCCCGCATCCCCGTGCTTATCACTTAAGAAGTGAAGGGGTTGGACCTGATGATTTTACAGCCTTTTAATGACCAACCGTCCCAAGAGGGATTCTCAGCGGAGGGCTTTGTTACTCATGGTATTGCTGCAGATGTCCACTAGATGGCAGTGTGGACTTTTCTGAGCACCTGGTGTGTTTGAGAGGGACAAGTTTGAAGTTTTCGAAGTCTGTGTTTGATTGGGTTTAGTTGATTCTGATTGCCCTGGGGTATGGGGCAGAAAGCAGAGAAGATATCTGCTCCAGATCCTGGAATCCCCCGTCCTGTCTCAGCCCTGAGGCAGGAGGAAGAAAAACTGGAAACCGAGTAAGGACACAGAGCTGTGGTTCAGAAAGCCAACGTGAGCAGAGATTTCACAAAGGAAGGTTGGTCAAAGTGGTAGAAAGAAAAAAGTAGTTTTCTACTACTGTAGAACTACACATTATGGAAATTTGACCTTTGAGAAAGAAGGCAGATTCAGAGTTCTCGAAAGCCGCCATTCATCAGGCGGTACCCACTTTACGTTGGGTACCATTCCTGTGTCATTTCATTTAATGCTCTTATCACATCCATAACTTAACTTCCTCTTTAATCAAGATTGTTAGTGGCAAGTGACGAAAAAACAACTCAAACTAACTTGAGCCAAGAAAGAAGGGAGGCTTCACTGGTTCACAAATTGAAAACTCCAGGGATAGCTTCAGGCGTTGCTATATCCAGGCACTCACACAACACTGCCAGGGACCTGTCCCCTTTCTCTATTTTTTTCTGTGCTGGTTTTGTGTGTAAATAGACTCTCCTTGTGGTGACAAAGACCACACTCATTAGTGCCAGATTTGTATCTTCCCAGTGGGAATAGACTGATCCTTTCCAACCATTAAAAGTCCTGAGGTTTTTCCCTTCTGGATCACATACCCATCCCCGAAGCAAACAAGGACTGGACAGCCCCACTGATCCATAAGGCCTGAAAGACAGAGAGGAGGGCTCCCCCAAAGGAGAAGGAAGGTGCTGGTTATCAGGCTGGGAAAGGTGTTCAGTAGGAAAAATAAGTGAAGTTCTTGCAGAAGGAAGTGACTGGACCACAGGCAGAGCTGGGAAGGGGCAGAACCAGGGTCTAAACCCAGTGGGCCTATCTCCAGAGGTTTGGCCCCGGACCACAGTCGGGGACACACCGGTGCTCGTGCCGGCGCAGTCCGGCAGGCCTGTGGGCGGCATGTTGTTCCAGGATGGAAAGAGCAGTGGCCCTAGGGCAGGTGACATCAAGGAGGTGGAGACAGGCCAGAGACAGTGAGAAATGAGACAGTGGCTGGAGCCTCTCTTCAGGGGTAGAGGGACACCCACCTCTAGAGGGACAGTGACTAAGAAAGTTGGGGGGGGAATGGGTGCCATCAGAAATAGGGTCCCTCAGAAGTGGGGGTGGGGAGCCTGAGTGACAGAGGAGAGGATAAAAGAATTTCCTCCAGGCCCAGGGCCTGATGGAAAAGGGCAAAAGGTTGGTGACTGGCTGTCTGGGGACAATGCTTCCCTTAAGTGATCAAAGCAAGGCCACCAAAGCAGCAACCATCAGTGGACGTGTACGGGGAGCACCCCCCGCCACACACACACACAGGCACACGCAAGCCCCGAGGCCCCGGAGGCAGAGTTGCAGGGGGCACAGGGTGGTGCTTCTGCGCCCACCAGGGGGCTTCTGTTTCCACACCCTTGCTCAGGCCACTCCCCATATTTGGACCCTGCACTTGGGGACACCCTGCCCTCACCAAAATACTTCTTCTTCTAGGAAACCTTCCTTGACTGCCCCCTCCCTCTGGGATTCACCCTCATTCCTAGCTGATCTCTTCTTTCTCTGAGCCTTCATAATGCCCCCATCCTCCAAACTCAGAGTTTACTTCCTTCTGTTTTGTATTGTGTACTCGTAGCTTCAACCAATTTGTAACAAGACTGCATGCTGTATTTCTTTGAAGCACCCGTAGTCCCTCACAGTGCCACAGATCTCATGTTGGCTGACTGGGTGACCACCTGGGTGAGTGGATGAATGGATGAATGAGTGGCAGGTGGAAGCACACCTCTGAGAGTGTGAGCTATGAGCTACATGAGCCCAGTGTTTTGCCTTTGAAGCTGCTGGGTGTACCGGGCATCTGAAGGAACAGAGCTGATTCTGGTGGACACCAGGCCAGCATCAGTCTGTCCTCTGCCCAGGTGGGTGTGGGCCGAGGGACGGGAAGGCGGAAGCAGGGAGAGAGCTAGGAAGTCAGGGGGTTCCTGTGAAAGCAAAGTAATGCGGGAGGACAGGGACAATCCCTGTGCCCATAGCCGCTGAGCTCTGAGAAAGGTGGAGTAGGAGGAAGCTTCTCTCCACGCTGACAAGCATTAAGAGGTAAACATCTTAAAATGCATCCCTCGCAAGCCAATGGAACTGAAAGGCCTGAGATGCTTCTTGACTGGGGCTTATTCTTCACCTTGAATTTAAGCAGCTGGAATCCTTTTGAAGTGAAAAAATTGCCGTTAAGTGGGGAATGTGCATTGCATCCAAGGAAAGGAACAAAGACCACAGCAGCTCTGTCCTGCTGTCCCTCGGCTTTCCAGTCCAGCTCAGTGAGGCCCTAGGTCTCCTTCCCGGAAAGCAGGTGACTCAGTGGCCTCCTAACAGGCTGGGCAGACAGGTCCCTACACACCCCTGGGTCTGCAGCGTTGGTGTTGCTGGAGGCCTGGATTTGGGTCCTCAGCACCCAGATGAGGGGGCAGAATGTTCCAGGTGGCCGGGCTTCCTGAAGTGAGGCTATGATGCGGTCAGCAGTGGCCCACCTGCAGAGGTCAGGTGAGACAGCAGGGAGGCTCCTACACGGCCAGGCTGGGGCAGAGCCCGGCACTGCTTTTGAGCAATGCAGATAGGAGCTCCAGAATGGTGGGTAAAGTCAGGACAGGGTGAAGAGCCTGCCCAGGATTCAGGCGGGGGCAGAGGGGGAGGGTGGTGTCCACTAATGCACTGATGGTGGTTTAGGGAAGAATTAGTGAGATTCAACTGTAACCCGGTGCCTAGCACGGGAACTTAGTAAGTGGCATTGGTCATCATTGTGAAAGGAGACTGGCTCGTGGTCGAACGCGTGGGAGGTGCAGAAGGATTCAGGTTGGGGGAGGCTCTGGCCCACACGGGTCTGTGGCCCAGAGGCAGGGGCCAGCAGGGCTACGGCAAAGAGGAGGGGTGATGAGTGGAGCCAGACCTGGGAAGGCGGCACCGGGCACTTAGATGAGAATGGGCACGTGACATTTTATCCTCTTGTCCTTGGCCAGAGTCTGCTGAACTCCCTCAGTTGTGCCCCAGCCCAGCCACAGCTGCTCGGCCACCTGTTTCAGGGGTGTCTGTGTCCACGACAGGAGCGAGTGAAAGAGGAGCAATGCTTAGCACTGTTTCTGACCGTGGCAGTGTGAGTTTCAGATTGCAAAGAAACTTCCCATTCAGGATTTTGTAGGATCCTTCCAGCAGTGCTGGCAGCTGGGCAGAGCAGGGACAGTCCCCGAAACGGCAGCGGTGGTGCTGCCCACAGTCACACGTGCTGAAGCTGGGAAGTGGAGGAACCTGCCCGAGATGTCGGGTTTCCTGCCTCCCGGTCCCCTGCTCTTTCCCACTCTGATTGCTGGAAAACAAGCTCAGTATGTCGGCCACACTCGGTCGGGGTCATCCACGCATCTGCTCGTTGGGGCGGGTCCTGGCAGAGCCCTCCTCTCTGGCCCTCTGCTGGGCACTGTTCCAGGAGCCAGAGACACAATCAAACCAAGCCCCGGCCTGGCCACCCCGGGGCACCTCGCAGTGGTGAGTGTGCCCTGCAGTCACGTGAACAGAATGGACTCAGAAGCACTTGTGTTGCTCCCCCAGGGTTTCCTTGGAAGCCGCTTGACCTTGGTCTGCATCCCAGCCCTCCTTACCCCGCCACAGCCTTTCCTGCTGTCGATCTCCCCCTCTGCCCCCTCGGGCCTCGCGGGCCTCTGGTCAGACCTGGGCCCAGTCCTCCGGGACTTTGTAATAAAGCCGCGTCCCCAGTGCCCAGACGCCAGGGAAGCACAGGCGCACAGGATGTGTGCTACATGATTGGGCCTCTGATGTCAGCCCCAAGCTTCCAGGCAAGTTCTGGGGAAGCGGCTTCCAGATGTTTTTCAGATCAAATAACATTTCTTTGAAAAAACTGTGTGGGCTGCTCCAGGGAGGGGGCCGATGGGACCTGGAAGCAGAGTTCAGTTTTGCATTCTGGCTTTTAGGAAAGGTCACTCGAGAGTGTCTGGGAGGGGCTCTTCACAAGTTCGGGACCTGTTCACAGTGGTCTACTGGGAATGGTTTCTCTGGTTTAAAGCAGCCGCCCAGCCTTTGCTGGGGCCACTTAGATGGACAAACATGCAGATTTCAAAGGCTGCGGGGACTTGTTGCCTGAGCTCCCTGGAGAGAGGAGGTGGTAGCCCAAGGAGTTCAGACAAAGGTTTTGAGGATTTTTAAATGAGTAATAATGTTCCTCATTATTCGTTCAAGCTTGCAGGCCTGTGGGGGAAGGGGGGAGAGGGGAGGAGGCCTGGGTCCAGCTGAGCGCTGCTGGGTACACACTGCCATCTGGCCCCTCCTGGTGGGCTGGGGCCTGAGAACAGAGTGGGGGCCACTGCGGTGAATAGCAGTTGGGGGCAGTTGTGAGAGCATCTGGACTAGAGGGGACCTCTCTCTCCCACCAGGGCACCCCAACTTCAGACATCCGTTGTTCCGTCTTAGAGCCCCTCTGGTCCTCCCCGAGGCCACGTGGAGTGGGCAGGGTGGGTATTGGTGTTTGTTTGTTTGTTTTATAGATGAGGAGACAGCAGCTCACAGGACATTACATATCTATCTAATATTTAATAGACTATTTTTAGAGCAGTTTTAGGTTCACAGCAAAATTAAGCAGCATGTACAGAAATGTCCATATGCCTGTTGCCCCCAACAGCCCCCACCCCCACCATCTCCCACCAGAATGGTACACTGGTTCCAACTGAGGAGGCTGCCATGACACATCGCTGTCCCCAAGTCCACGATTTACGTTAGGGTTCACTCTCGGTGCTAGATGCTCCGCGTGGGCTTGGACATCTGTATAATGACACGCACCACCGGTACAGGGTCACGTGGTACTGATGAACCTGTACACGGGGTCACAGCAGGTTTCACCGCCCTAAAGTCCCTCTGGGCTCTGCCTTCTCTCTCCCTTCCCGCTAAGCCCTGGCAACTACCAATCTGCTGCTTACTCTCTCCCCAATTTCTCACCTCTACCCAAATGTCAGTGCTGTGATCCTACAGAATGTAGCCTTTTCGCACTAACAGAGAGCCCAGACCACAGCCCGGGCCTCTGGACACCAGTTCCAGTACCTTCCTCGCCGTACAAGGGTTTGGTCATGCTGGCCATCTTTGCCCAAGCCAGTGAGTGACCAGTGTCCTGCAGTTCAGCTTCCCTTCTGGGAATTGCACTTCCCTAAACTGGACGTTTCTGGCAAGACTTTGGGGTGGACAGGATCCGCCCATTCCTGCCCCTGGCGTCCACTCTGCATCCCCACCACTCACTTTCTCATCTGTCTCTCCAGCCAGAACGTCAGCTCCCCAAGGGCAGAGGCTTATGCATGTTTGGGAGACAGGCAAGAAAGGGGGTAGGGGCTGTCTCTTGGTAACCAGAGTGTCAGCTTTACAATTTTCAGAGCGCTTTCCCTGTGGGGACAGTCCTTATCTCCCATCGGTCCTGAGAGGCGAGCCTGGCAGGGGTCTTTGTGCTCGGGGAGCAGGGTGGGGGTGGATCGGAGGCTGAGGTGAGCGGGAGAAGGCAGATGCTTGCCTCAGCGCCCACGTCTGCCTGCCCGTTGCCTTGAACCTCATTGGAGTCTCCTCATGACCTTGTGGACGTTAGTTTGCTCCAGCGCACAGACCCGTTAAGCGGGGTGACAAGACTAGAACTCGGATCCCCTGGCTCCTGTACTGTGCTCTTCCCTGCGCCGCCTCCATCCCCATCACCCCCAGTGTTCAGTCCATGGCCACACTGACTGACAGGGTTCCCCATGGCCAGGCCCTGTACTGAGCGGTTGACGAACACAGCTGCACTTAAGCCTTACCTAGCACAGTGGGCCAGAGTTCCTTCCTCTTCCAGATCAGGAAACTGAGGCACAGAAAGGTTCCAGAGCTCATGGGTGGCAGAGTCATCATTCGAACCCAGGTCCCCGTGGGCTCCAGAGTTCACGCCTCTAACCCTCCACAGTGCTGCTGCCTGAGGGTGGAGGGCAACCTGCCGTGTCCCCCAAGTGGCCTGAGCTGCTTCCTGATGGCCGCCTCAGCCAGGAAGGAGTGGGATGTGGAGTTCCCCTCCTCCGGCACCTCCCTTTATAATTGGGCTGGGCAACAGCGAATGATGCAGCAAAGAGAAAGATTAGAGGGTGGTGGGAGGTGTGTGGAGGTGCAGGGCGTGCGGGGGTGTGCGCAGATCCGAGAGTCTCGGTTTGTTCCGCATCGCTAGCAGGAGGTAGAGCCAGTGTAAGCCATCGGGCATGCTAGTGCCCCTGAGTTCTTCGTGCAGCATCTGGAATTCAGAGGGCCGGTGCCCGTGGGTACAGACCAGCCCCTGGCAGAGAAAGGCAAGGCCTGGAGGGTTTGGGATTGGAGGGAGGAGGAACAGGCTGCCCCTAGACTCGGCTCTCCAGGCCCTGCTCCTGGGAAGGCCTAGGTTGCCTCCCGCTGTCTCTGAGGCTGCAATTGGAAGAGCTGACACCAGGGGGAGATAGGCGACCGCCATCTTGCCCCCGGCGACTTGAGTCCGTGGCGCAGGAAGGCACTGCCCAGGGCAGCGAGTCAGAGGGAAGCCAAGGTCCCTAATTTGGGTCCAGTGTGTGTGCCTCTGAGCCCCTCGCCCCATCACATCCTTTGCCAGTTGGTTGTGAAAAATGCTCTTCTATTCGAATATAAATATCCCTGAGCTGGAGTTCCTTAAACCAGGGGCCCCTAACTCAAAATGCCCTCAGGCTCCAGGCCCCTAATTAGCAGACCAGTTGCCCTGAAAGCGCCCCTCCCTCAGCACCTGCCATTGAACAGAGTTTTGAATTGCGCTGGCGGTTCCCTGTTTATCCCGGTTCCCCTGACCTGCAGGCTTCCTGCGTATGGCCTGAGGCTGCAGAAGCCACTGCTGCGGCACTGGCTCCCTTGGATTACAGAGCGCTCAGGGGCCCAGGGGCCGTGGGAGAAGCAGCTGGGCCCTGGCTTTGCACCGCCTTGTCCTATGTCCTAGTTCTCTTGCTCATAAATCTGTGTCCTAGAGCAAGTTACTTCTCCCCAAGATTCCTCTTCCTCATCTTAAAATGGGTATGATACGTATTTCCGGGCAGAGTCAGCAATCTGTTCTCAATTCTCCTCTTTTTTGACCCATCTGTAGCATCGGACCCCCTTGGTTACTTCCACCTCCTCGATGGCATTGCTTCACCTGGCTTCTGGGACCCCACTCTCTGGATTTCCCTGCTCCTTCACTTCCCAGTCTCCTTTGCTGGTTGCCCCTCCTCTCCCAGCCTCTTCATGTATAAGTGGCTCTCCCAGGCCCAGTGCCTGGTCTTCTTACCTTTATTAACACCCCTTCCCTTCGTGGTTTCATCCAGTGGCGGGACTCTAAATGTCATCTACACGATGTCCTACTCATGGGGTCACTGGGGTATCTGATGGCCCCTCCAAGGCAACAGGTCCAATCCCCGGTGCCCAGGCTCCACCCTCCCCCAGCCCTGCTCCCTCTGCTGCCTTTCCCCGCCTCAATGAGGAGCAGCTCCAGCCTTCCAGCTGTGTGGACGGAGGGTCCTGGAGTCCTCAGCTGCTCGTTCCCTCCCAGCACGGCTCTGACCCACCAGGAAACCCTCTTGGCTTTACTCTTAAAACACGTGCAGAAGCCAACCACTTCTCCTCTCATCCCCTGTTAACACCCTGGCCAGGCCCCTCCACCCCCTACCCGGATTAGTGCCATGACCTTTTAGCTGGTCTCCCAGCTCAGCCACCACGCCTGCCCCCAAAGCCCAGCATCTGCTCAACACAGGAGCCAGAATGAGGCCTTAGACCAGCAGGTCTGATCAGGCTGCTCCTCTGCTCAGGATCCTTCAAGAGGCTTGCAGCGGTTTACAAGACCCTGTGTAGCCCAGCTCGCTGTCACCTCTCTGACCCATCTCTTATAATTTTTTGGCCTTGCTCTCCTGCTGCCAGGCCTCCCAGCAACCTTGCTGTTTCTCGATCTCACCAGGTGCGTTTTAGGGCCCTTGCACCATCAGCTCCCTCTGCCGGAGTCACTCTTCCTCCACACACCCCCCGGTGCAGCTCCACACCTCCTCCTGAGTTCTGCCGAAAGGTCGTCTTCTCAGGGAGGCCCACCGCCGCCCAGCCCTGGCATTCCTGAGCCCCCTTCTCCTCTCTACTTATTTCCATCAAATTTATTATCTTCTAACCTCCATGCACTTTCTTCACTTACTCTGATTGCCTGTTTTATCTATTCTACCCCACAGCTACAATACGAGCTCCATGAGAGTTGGAGTCCCTGATTTAGGCCCCCAAGTGCCTAAACCAGGGACCAGTCTCTACCACATAGTAGGCACTTAATACATATTTGTTGAATAAAGATTATTAGATTAAGGTTACAGAAGATTATATATGTAAAGATTATTATACAGGAGATTATATATGTATATATGGCGGGTGCTGAAAAAAGAAACATTCAGTAACTGATGGTGGAGGTGGTGGTAATGGATATGGTGGTGACGATGGTGGTTGTGGTGATGGTGGTGGCACTCTTCTTCAAAGCCCAGGCAACCCGTGCAGTCTGTAACATGACAGCCAGGGCAAGGCGATGACTAGAGGACATGAGATTCAAGATAGAGTGTTGTGGAGTGGGGTGTTTTTTTTTTTGTTTTTTTTTTTAGGGATTTAAAAATAGATCATGGAGAGGAGGAGCTGGAAGGGAAATATTTTATCCCTGGTTGAAGAGGAATAGACCCACAAGGCTGGGCATTGGGCTACTCGGATGGCAGACAGTCAGTAAACCTGAAGGTAAATGAACAAACCCCTTGCCTTGTCAGCACGTGCAGAGTTGACTTTGGAAACTGGGCAGGCAGCCTTGCAAAAAGTTCTGGGGCCCGGATTGGAATAAGGACGATGGAAGGCAGTAATCTCCTGAGGCTGGACAGAGGGGTTAGTCTGTGACAATGACTTCCCAGAGGGTGGCCAGAGGTCCCCACCTTCTGCTCAGGGTCACACCATCCCACCTGGTACCTAGCAACTCCTGGGGCCCCTGGGAAGGTTGGACCGGAGAGAAGATGCACATCTCTGGGGAACTAAAGTCCCAGATTTCCTCTTCCTCCAGTGCGTCTGCATGAAAAACTGGTATCTGGTGACCTACAATGCCAGCAAAACTGCTTGTAGTTCTTCATCTTACAAACTGAAAAATTGTTAATGTCAGGTTTGGAATCCAATTCCTTGACGTCTCTCTAATGTGCTAAGGCAGAAGCTGTTCACCAGCCCTCCATACCTCTGGCGCTCTGTAACCTTCACCTCCCCCATCTCTGATGGGAAACACAGCCATGTGAGGTGTACCTTTTCCAGCATGGAATCCTGGAACAGCTACTTCCTCCTCCCTGTTCATTTCTTCCATTCATAGCAAAAACCCAGGGCCCTGTGGAAATCGACTGAAAGCGGGGGCAGCTCTGAGGGACAATTCCTGCATCTCCCAGGCAACGACCTCTGACCTGTCCGCCGGCACTCCAGCCTCAGATAAGGACCCTGAGATAAGCAAATGCGGGATGCACCCTATGTGAAATGCCGGCGGTTAGTTCAGAGCAGTCAGCATAAATCCAACGACCAAAAAACCATCAAATGACTAGAAAAGCAACATACAGGCAAATGCTGATCTGCCCTCCGGGTGGAGAGGGTCTGCCTAGGCACCAATCAGACACAAAGGACAAAGCCGTGAAGGAAAAGAAGGATGGGTATGGTTTCAACAGTATTTGGAACTTCTGCACTTTAAAAATTCCATAAAGAAATGAAAACCCAACGACAAACTGAGAGAACATATGTGCCACAAATATGGCAAAGGACTATTATCTCTGCACATAAAAAGCACTTACAAGTCAATAAGGAAAAGAACAGCCCACAGAGAAAGAGGGCAAAGGGTGCTAAGAGGTGGCGATAGAAAGAAGAAAGTTCATGGCGGGGGGCGGGGGTGCGGAAACTCAATTCTTTTGTAACTCAAAAAATGGAATTCAAAAAACAGTGTAGATTTTATTTACAATCAACAAAATTTGCACTTTGGTTTTGGATTTCTTGTTTGTTTGATTTGAGAGTATACATTACCGGTAGGAACACAAATTGTTTCAACCATTCCAGAGGACGATTTGATAATGCAGATTAAAATCCTTAGCATATTCATGGTGTTTGAACAGTAATTTAGTTCTATGAATTTATTCTAATCTGATTACTTTATCAGAGACATACCTGCACATGTATGTAAAAGGCTGTTCATTTTAGTGTTATTTAAAATAGCGAAAGAAAAAAGAATAACCATCGAAACATTCAACAATAAGTTGGTTAAGCAGAAGATGTTCTATCCACGTGTGAAGGTACCACGTAGCCATTAAAAGTCATGTTCTTGAGGAACATATAAGACTGGAAAGTTTTACAATATGTAAGGAAACCAAGTGATAAAACAGTACTTTCACTATAGTCCCAATTTTTAAAATTGTATCTTTTTATGCATGCATGCCAAAAAACAGACCGAGAACCCACCGGAATGCCCACACTGGATCTCCTCGAGCGGCGGGTTAAGGGTGGGTTTCCTTCCCTCCTTTGCACTGGTCTGTAATTTCCATATGTTCTCCAACGGATGCATATTACTTTAATAATCAGGAAAAATGCTATTTGGCGAGAAAGAAGTTAATGCTAAGAGGAAAAGGCTTCAGCTACCCAAATGGTCTGAGCGCTGGTTGCTGTGGAAACTATAACTTTGAATTGCCCAACTTTTTGTGAATTACTTCCCTGCTCTGCGGGCTCCAGGGCTAGGTTCAGCCTTATCAGGCATAGCCCTGGGCACCTGTCTGTGGGGGGTGGTTAAAAACTGAGGGGCCCTGCCTCAAGCAGAGGTCCACAGGAGGGCCCTAGGTTTTATTCTGGCTCTTGCGCCCCTTCTAGGTACAGAGGGGTGTGGTGTCCCGCAGGTGATGCTGGGGCACTGGCTGCCCCCTGCACAGGTCAGCTGGGGAGCCAAGAGGAAACCCACTACTTCTCTGCAGGTACCCCCAGCACCTGGGTGGCGTGTCTGATGGTTCCCTAACGTTTATTGGCCTTGCTCACTGCCAGCCTAGAATCTAAAGATGGGGTCCCAGCAGTGGTTTGAGGAGGTAGGGCAAACGACTTTATGGTTCCTTTTACGTCAATGATAAAGATGCGGAGGCAGCTGAACTCAAAGGCAATCATTTCCGGGAGGCATCTGCATAAAGTCATGGTCCCAGCGTGAGCCTTGGTCATTTGCTCCATCTCCCTTTCTTCTCTTTGCCACCTAGAGAGCAATCCTTGCCCTGAAGGGGGGCCACAGGGCGAAGCGCCAGCCACTGGCCCTTCGGGAAGCTGGGGGCTGGGCACCGGAGTGCAACGCCACTTTCAAATGCCTGCACTAGCAACGCGAATGTCTTGCTGCCATTTGTGAATCCTGCTCGGAGCTCCGGGTGTGGAGAACTAGTTGATTTATAGACCGAGGCAGCCACAAGTTGGAATTTTAAAAAGCAATGTGTCCTTTGAGCAGGAGCCCGGGCTGGGGGCTTTGCAGGCTGTCGCTTTGTCCCAGCGACCAGATGGAACTTGTTTTTCTGCTCACTTGGGGGTTAACCCTTCGTGCACTCCCTCTCCACGGCCCCATTCAGGAATCACTGCCTTTGGGGTGAGCAGTCAGCGTGAGCGAGAATCCACGCCTTTGAGCCTCCGTGACATTTATTGGAAATGTCTCATCGTTTAAATCCCCTGCCTTTGCCGGATTATTTTGTTTTATTTAGCACACACTGACATGTGCCAGGCAACCTTTCCAAGTACTTTAGGAATATTAACCCATCTTCTCTTCACCGTCATTATTATGCCCATTTTACAGGTGCGTAGGCTGAGGCACAGGTCGGTTTAAACAACTTGCCCGTGGTCACACAGCCGGTGAGTGACAAAGCTGGGATGTGAGGTCCTCGAGTTTGTGTGTTGGATCACAAAATCACGCTGCCTCTCAGAGAGCAGGCAAGTGCGTCCTGCTGTTGGTCGTTCAGAGCTCCTGGGGTAGCTCTTCCCACTCAGGCTACCATGGCGTAAGGCACCGTGAGGGAGAGAGGAAACGTCTGTCCCTGGCATTTGTGCCTGAAACATCGCTGCCATCCTGAGCCTGTTGCACTTGAGCCTCCAGAGTCTCCTTCAGGCCCATGAGGCTGCAAAATCTCTACTTAGAAGGTCTGTGCAATAAAACGAGAAAGGTTCTGAGTGCAGCGCCCACCCTGGCTCCAGCCACAGCACATGCAAACCTGGGGCCACCCGGCAGGATCCAGGGCCCCTGAGTTTGGAACTTTTGTTCTACTGGGAAACTTTGTGTCCCACATGGCTTCCTTCCAGTGGGACGGAAGGGTGCTGCCTTTGCAAACTGTCCTGTCTGTTTATGGAGCAGGGCTCTCTGAACCTCTGTGAAATAGCGGGACCCTATGCTTTCCAGAGAGAAGGAGCGTTCCTGACCCTAGGACAGCAGCACGGATCTCTGTCCCCTTTGACAGAGGCAGGAGCTGGACGGATACCTAAGCTCAGTGCCACCCAGGCTGGGGCTGGTGGGGAGCTGCAGTTAGAGCCCCGTGTCCAGGGTCTTGCAGGGGGAGAGGCAGGAAGGCATCAGACCCTAATGAAGCAGCATGGGTTTGTCGCATCCTCCACAGGGTCACACACGCACATGGGAACATGCTGCCTCACATCTAAGGTCACCAGGGACCCGGGATGGTCTGTTAAGGAAGTGATAATATAGTAATACCGCCCTGGGGAGTGAGCTGTTCTTCCCAGCCTCAGCTTCTGGTTAACTGACCCCGGTTCATTTACTTGCTCAGATTCCTTGCGTTAACTCCGTTCTGTATGGCAGCTTCTCTACCATTGATTACATATGATCCTGCCTCCTTACACAGTCTAACAAACATAAATCAAGATCTGTTAAATGACCCCACGTCACCATTGTCAACATCTGTCCAAGAATGGTGCCTTGGCTGTGGGTGAGCCTTTCTCGTCTATGCTACAGCAGCTGAGCTGGGTTGTGACGCCCCGTGGGCAGGTCCAGCCTTTCCTGCGGGGAGGGCGCCCCTGGTCACAGCCCTTTAGGACAGGGGATTGGAACTCCAGAGGCTGCCTTGGCCACTCAGGGGTGTTCTTTCCTGCAACAGGTCTAATGACCAATGTGTGGGTTTGTTTCCACTCTGACTGGTGTTGTCCTCCGCCGACACAAGTTCCTAAAGTTCGATTCTCACACTGACTGCCCAGGCTTGGTATCAGACCCCACAGGATGAGGGCTCACTCACACAAGGCCACCCCCCACTTCAGATGCCAGCCTCAAGTATTGGGTGCCCAGGGCACCTGCATTTCTCTCTGATGAGGCTAAAAAACCAGGGGCCCCCCTTCTGTCACCCCTTTTCAGGTTCAGTAGTTCACTAGGACAGCTGTGAGAGCTCAGGAAAAGTTTGCTTGTGACTGCGCTTATTATGAGGGACACAGATCAGCCGAGGACAAGGTAAAGGGGGTGGCACTGGTGCCCACATTCTCCCTGGGCCCTGGGAGAACCATCGGTCAACCCCACACCTGACAGCCCTGGGCACCTGGCAGGTGCCTGGTCAGAGTTTACTGATTATGTAAATGCTAAGCAAATGGCTATTTTGCACCAGGTGCCCTGGTTTCGTGTTATCTTCCTCATTGGTTTCCTTTTGCTGTGTCTGAGTCTTCAGTGACCGTGTCAGTGCACCTCGAATTCCACAGTGGGACCGAGAACGAAAGCTGAGGTTCTGTGCTCTGCTCCTCCTGTGAAGGTGGGATGGTGGCCCGGACAGGGACTCGGGAAGGAGAGAGTGGACCAGGAGCCGCAGGAGTCCGAGCTGCCTTGTCCAATGGGGAGACTTTTTTCTGTCTTGGCAACATAGGATTACCTTATTTTCATGAGGAATTGCAGGCTTTTTTAGATCACTCACAAGCAATATCTGTAGGGATCAAAGAAATGTGAAGGGTTATTTGCTTCTACACAAAACCACCCAACACTGCTAAGATTATTTAAAAAATTTGTTTTCCTCCCATCATCTGTCATTTCTTGCTACTGTCAGAGATGATTAGTATCCTTATGTCCCTCTTAATCTGTGGCAGGATGGGGAAGCCAATACGTAGGTTAGAATTGTTTCTAAACTAAGAGTGAATGGGCTTGAAATGAGGATGTCAGGTGAGGACCCACATTTTAGCCTGTGAGCCCTGTGACCCATATAGGGCGGCTGTATGTGTCCTTTTCAGGGTGGGAACCAGGACAGCAGCAGCAGCGGGATTTTGGGCACGAGCCATGGAGGTCTGGAAAGACAGGTTTGAGTTCAGATCCTGCTTCTGTGTCTAACCATCTTAGCCGGTTTCTCAACCTCTTAGCCTCAGTTCCTCCATCACTTTCAGAGGTTGAGAGGATCCAGGGAGACATGTCCTCAAAGGAACCGATGACAGTGCAGAGCTGCTTCCATAGCAGGAGCTGACGAACGCCAGCTCCCGTCTTTTCTCCAACACTTTTGAATACTCAGCTGCATTCTGAACAGTTGGGGTGGTGGGAGGAGACACCTCCAGACTGGCTTGTGTTGCACTTTACACTCAGAGAGCTGCTTGTATACTTCACAGTCCTTATCCTTGTCTCCAAACAGTCCTTCAGGGTTGGTGCGATGGGTTTCATGATTCTCAGTTGGCAGATGAGAACACTGAAGCAAAGAGAAGTTAAGGGTCTTACACAAGGTCAGCAGGCAGGTGGTGATAGAGCCCAAACTAGAAGCCAGGTCTCCTGGCCGTCTTCTCTGGCTTTCTCTGTGCCCGGCCCCTCCTGTTGTCTCTCGCCAGATAGGTGAGGGGGCAACCTGTTTACATCCCCCGTTTCCTCCTGTGCCACCCCTCCTGTCTCTGGCCACTAGGTAGCTCAGGAGATGTGGAACCCGTGACAGCTCTCTGACAAATGAAAAGCAGCACACACATAAGTCCTGCCATTTCTCGGCAATATTTTCATCCCTTTCTCATCCCACTAGGTAGTATGAGGCCTGACACCCTCCTCCAGCCATCCCCAACTGGCCAGGGGAAAAGCCACCAGGATCAGAGCTTCTTTTTCCAGATGAAAGGTGCCACCTCCCCGCACCCCACCCCACTCCCATGCTGCTCAGCAGACACCGCAGTTATGGGGTGAGTCGCAGGTGCCAGGGGCTCAGTGTCAGGCCCTAACCAGCAGGACACCGAAAGAGCCTTCCTGATAGAAAGCTAAGCATGCTTGCTGCCCACACAGGAGAGTTCTTTGTCCTGCTCAGACTTCGTCCTGCTCAGAATTAATGGTTTTAAGGATTCCACTACTTCTCACCAGTACGTGAAGCCCCTCAGACAGAGAAACGGGGTCTCCACACCCTCTTCCATCCAGGGCCTCAGGCTCCCAGAGAACAGCTGGCACTCGCCCAAGAGACCTAGGGTTGGGGAGGGCTGGGGAAGTGTGATGGCGGCAGATGCCCAGTGGTCCCTGGCTCCCTCAGTCTGTGGCCAGCTTGCTCAGGGCAGTGTTTCCAGATCCAGAGAGCAGGGTGTGATAACTAACTTGAGGTATGGGGTGCAGTCTTAAGTACTTCATGCATTGTCACCCTTTAATCTTCCCAACAATGCTATCAGGTAGCTACTATTGTCAACCCCACTTTCCAGATGAGGATCCCGGTGTCAGCTTGCCCCAGCTAGAGAACTGCACAGCCAGCTTTTAAACCCAGCTGAGCTGGCTCTAAAGGTCATGTGTTAACCTCCACGCTGTCTGCTTGTTAGAGACAGTGAACTTTAATCCATCAAACCACACTTCTTTGGAAACATCAATAGTAGGGAAACCTCCAGGGAAGACTTGGTCGGACTCAGTTTCCCTGCCTAGTTTGGTTTCCATGGTGAGGCCTATCACTCTCTCTCTTCCTGAGCTCCACCCCTCCCCTCCCCATGGAGTATGGCAGCCTCCGCAGGGGTCAGACCTTCAAAATTCACCCCTTTCTTATCCTACAGGGCTCTCCAGCCTGTCCTGCCCTCCATCCTGGATGGTGTATTCCATTCAACCACAAATTTGCTCTTATAAACAGTGTCTCATATACCCCAAACCTGCAAGAAAGACCGAGGAAGTAACAGACAGCCCAGGGGCCACACTAGCTTCCTCTGTGGAGGCAGAGCATGAGGGCACGCACGTAACTCCCTTGGGTAAGAACATCTGTGGTTGTCTTTCAAGCCTTGCCCTAAACCTGGGGGTAGAGTACTTTGGTTGAAGTTCCTTCATAGTATATTGAGCTGTTTGATGATGGAGAGGATAGAGTTACATTTTCTGAGATGGAGTCTTTTTCTGCCATAACAAAATACCACTCTGGGTGGCTTAAAACAACAGAAATTTATTCTCACGGATCTAGAGGCTTAGAAGTCCTAGATCAAGGTGCTGGCCAATGCACTTTCTGGATAGCACCTTGTCTTCTCTCTTCTTGTCTTCTCTTTCAGGCACCTGCCTTTTCTCTGTGTCTTCACATGGAAGAGAGAGTGCACATGTGTGCACACTCTCCACTGTCTCCTTTTATAAGGGCACTAATCCCATTATGAGGCCCACACCCCCATGACCTTATTTAAACATAATTATCTCTCAAAGGCCCCACCTCCGGTTACCATCACATTGCTGGTTAAAACTTCAACATATAAATTTGGAGTAAATACAAACATCCACAATAAGTGGGAAAATCTGAGGGAAGAGTAAGTTTAGGGGACGGGTACAAGAATTCAGGTAATCTGATCTGGGCATGCTGCGTTTGAGATGTTATCAGGCACCCAGGGAGAGATGTTGGGTGAGTTTTCATATATAAGAGTTTGGTGTTCAAAGAGGATATCCAATCTGGATGTAGAAATGGAACAGAAACCTGACCTTTCCAAACCACAGTTTTCTCAACTATAAAATAGGATTCATAATACCTATCTCATAGGGTTGTTGTAAGATTTGAATAAGAAGAACAAAATGCTTGGTGATATTTATATAAGCCTGGCTGAAAACAGGATGCAGACAGTTTGACTTGGGAAACGGCCCCCCATGTGTCGTGTCCTCTGCCTCATCTCCTTCCCCCAGACATGGCAGTGCCCTCCACCTTCTCCAGCCCAGCCCCATCCATGTCTGTTTTGTTGAAACACACGGGGTGGTGGCTGATAGCAGTGTAAAATGTTATCTGCGCCAAGGGATTTGCTTGCTAAAAGAAAAAGGAGAAGGAAAAGGGAAAGAGAAGGAGGAAAAGGGGTGATATTTTTCAATTAGCCAGGAAATTATAAAATTTACTATTTTAAATTTTTTCCATATTTTCTTAAATCTTTCCACATCAATGTCTACATTAAGCTTTAGTATATTCATTTAGTATGTATATATCTTATATTTAGTATATTTGAATATTTGATTTAGATATGAATATTGAGAGAGAGAGAACTACCACAGACTACACATCAGTGTAAGTTTAGAACTACTATGCTAAAGAAAAAGGATGTTAATTGTGGGTTTTCAGCCATCATGTATCAGCTGGCGACATGGTTGAGGTGTCTGACACCTCTGAAATTCTGCCCCATCATAAATTGTCACCTCCTAACCTCTGTGTAGTGCTGGTTCTGCCAATGAGCAAATTAGGCTGGGAGAGTCTTAACTTCTGAGCCTCAGCTTGGACAATCAGGGAGGCCAAGGACAGGTGAGGGGAATGAGAAATAAAGTAGATGATATGGCTCTGACTGGTGCGGTTCAGTGGGGTGGGGGTCATCCCACAAACTGAAAGGTTGCCAGTTCAATTCCCTATCAGAGCACGTGCCTGGGTTGCAGGCCATGTCCCCAGTTGGGGGCATACAAGAGGCAACCTATCAATGTTTCTTCCCCACTTCAATGTTTCTCTCTCGCTCTTTCTCCCTCCTTTTCCCTCTTTCTAAAAATAAATTTAAAAAATCACTTTTTTAGAAAAGAAAAGAAATGGTTGATGTGGTTCTGTAGGTATCTAGAACCAAGAAAATCCTCCTGGACAATGTCGGGAAAGTTGGTGTAGGAGTATGCCTGAGCTAGCCAAGAACCCATGGGGGGAGGGGTGGAAGGAAACTGAAGGTGCTGTCAGCAAGGAGGATGGAAGCCTGATTATATGCCCACTGAACACTGCAGCTATCAGGTATATAGGCCACTGGGGTGCCAAGCAGGAGCAAAAATCCAAAAGCAAGGGCACATTCCTGACTGTTAGGAGACATTAGCCCTGACCCATATATTGCCCCAGTGCAGACTTTCATTGTACCACACTTTGGCTATGACAATGGTTGTCTAAAGTAACTCTGTCTCTTCTCCCAGATCAGTATATCTTCCTCCTCTGGGCACCCACATCACTCTATATTTTAAGGGCATTTATCTCACTCTACATCAGAGTGTGGTGTTTTGGAAACATGGCTCATCTCCACAACTACATCACCAGCAACTTTAAGGCAGCTCCCCCACATGTCAGACCTGCCCTGAGGAGGGGTAGCAGAAGGCAGGCTATAAGTGGGAGTTTGGGTGAGCAAGCTGGTAGGAAGGAATCTGCCCATGGGCAGCGGGGCCCATGCCACTAGGCTGGTCTCAGGGCTGGGTCTCATCCCCTTAGAGGCAGCTTCCCGAAAAAGGCAGGACCCCCATCAAGGAAAACGAAACAGGTTCCTGAAATGGAACTGAGGGTGAGCTCATGTGAGCAAATGGACATAGCAGATGAAAGAATCAGTGAACTTGAAGACAGACCCATAGAAATTGTCTAAATACACATAAAGAGGGAGAAAAATGGTATACCGGACAAAATAAAGCAGCCAAGTACTGTGGGACATTATAAAATGGTCTACCATACATATAGTTGGAGTCCCAGAAAGAGAAAAGAGAGAGAGAACAGGGAAGAAGAAATATTTGAAGAGATAATGGCCAAGAATTTGTGTAATTGTGTAAGTAATGAAAGACAACAAACCGCAGATCCAAGAAGCTCAGAGAATCATAATCAGGATTTAAAAAAAAGAAAACACCTAGACCTATTTATCATGGTCAAACTGCTGAAAACCAAAGATAAAGAGAAACTCTAAAAATGAACAAAGTAAAAAATAATGCCAGCCTTCCCATCACCAAAGTATTTCTGAATACTCATGAAGACAATATGCTCTCAGGGAACAGGGTCTGGGAGTACACGAGGGGCCAAATGCATTAACCCACCCCAGCATTTCTATAGTCCTCTAGGTATTTGTGTTCTTTCCTCTATATTATATCAGGAATTTCTGCCACTTGAATTCCATTTACTACAGGGTACAGATGGCGTCTGATAACACACTGAGCAAACAGAACCACACCCGGATGATCCAGCTTGCACTTTGGATCTAGAATCTATATTAATCAATCTGGCCCAATTTGAGATTGTTTACTTTCCTCTCTAATCTAACACCTTATTTTACATCCCCACATTTCCCAGATTCCTGAAAACAAATATTTTTTAAAAGGGCAGTTTTCAACCCCTCACTATGTAACAGTGTGACCAGACCAAAAAAAGCAAACAAACAAACAAAAAATACCCCACAAAACCAAAAATGGCTCAAAGCGGAGAACAAATCAAAGCCCCAGAGCCAATTCCTCTAAGTGACCAAGAGATAGCCAACCTATCAGATGCACAGTTCAAAGCCCTGGTGATCAGGGTGCTCACAGAATTGGTTGATTTTCCTCACAAATTAGATGAACAAATGAAGGCTACACTAAGTGAAATGAAGGAAAACGCATGGGGAACCAATAGAGATGGGATGAAAACTGGGACTGAAATCAATGGAGTGGATCAGAAGGAAGAAACAAACAACCAAACAGAAAACAAGGAAGAAACAAGAATTCAAAAAAATGAGGAGAGGCTTAGGAACCTCCAGGACATCTTTAAATGTCCCAACATCCGAATTATAGGGTTACCAGAAGGGGAAGAAGAGCAACAAGTGGAAAAGTTATTTAAACAAATAATAAAGGAGAACTTCCCCAATCTGGCAAAGGAAATAGACTACCAGGACATCCAGGAAGTTCAGAGAGTCCCAAAGAAGTTGGACCCAAGGAGGAACACATCAAGGCACATCGTAATTAAATTAGCCAATATTAAAATGAAGGAGAGAATTCTAGAAGCAGCAAGGGATAAGGGGACAGTCACCTACAAAGGAGTTCCCATCAGACTGTCAGCTGATTTCTCAAAAGAGACCTTACAGGCAAGAAGGGGCTGGAAAGAAATATTCCAAGTCATGAAAGGCAAGGACCTACATCCAAGATTGCTCTATCCAGCAAAGCTGTCATTTAGAATGGAAAGGCAGATAAAGTGCTTCTCAGATAAGGTCAAGTTAAAGGAGTTCATCATCACCAAGCCCTTATTATAGGAAATGTTAAAGGGACTTATCTAAGAAAAAGAAGATAAAAAATAGGACAGTAAAAAGATAGCAAACTCACAGATATTAACAACCACACCTAAAACAAAGGCAAACTAAGCAAACAACTAGAAAAGGAACAGAACCACAAAAATGGAGATCACATGGAGAGTTAGTGACAGGGGAGTGGGAGGAGGAGGGGGGAAAAGGTACAGAGAATAAGTAGCATAGACAGTGGGTAGAAAATAGACAGGGGGAGGGCAAGAATAGTGTGGGAAAAGTAGAAGCTAAAGAACTTATGACACATGGACATGAGCTAAAATGGGGGAATGTGGGTGGGGGGTGTGCAAGGTGGAGGGGAATGATGGGGGAGAAATGGGACAACTGTAATAGCATAATCAATAAAATATATTTTAAAAAATAAATTTTAAAAAAGGGCAGTTGTCTTGGTGTGGAAGTCTACTGTTTCAGAATCAAACCCTGTGTTTGTCTCTATGGGCATGCTGATGTCTGACTCCAGAAGAGACTGGGAGCAAAGAGGGGTGGGCACCAGGAGCACACAGGCTCTCTCAAGGCAAGATCAGCCTTATCCAACAGGGAGAGGGAGCCACTTCTCCTGGAAAGGGAGGTTCAGTGAGGTCTGAGGTCAGTCATCAGAATCATGTAGCCCAGTTCACAGCGTCCTAATCTCTCCCAGTCAGTGCTCTCACCCACAGGAAACCCGATGAATCTGTGAACTTAACATTGGTCATAATTCAGCAACCTGCAGAGTCAGATTCCATTTCTGATTTCAGCTGGGTTGTCCCTGAAGCTACGGGCTACCGGAAGACACCCCAGAGCTCACTGATGTACCACTCTGGCCATTTTTGCCAGAGCTTCTTTCAGGATAGTCAGGACCCTGATTTTCTGATTGTGCCTTGAGTCAAGAATTTAAACCCCAAGTTTGTAATTTTGTTGGTTAATCTTTCCACTTCAGGCAGAAGAAAGCATCCTATTCTACTGTCTTTGCATTCGTTATACCAACATAATCCATTATCATGCAACTCTGCCCATCAAACTCTTACCTTTAGTAACTACTTCACTCTAAGCAACTGCAGTGGGTCATTAAGACCTTTTGCCACTGCATGTTGGCTACCACTGTCACACTTTGTAACGGTAACCTGTTGCCCCATCTTCATCACTGATTTTAAGCAATTTGATAGGATGTGCTTTGGTGTCTTTTTTTTTTGCTTGGCACTTCTTTTGTTGGGCTTCTTGGATCTGTGGATTTAAGACATTTTCAACCATTACTTTTTGTAATACTCTTTCTGCTCCCTTCTCCCTTCAGGGACTCCAATTATATCTATATTTAGCTATTTTAAGATGTCCCACAGCTCACTGATGTGCCATTCTGGCTTTTATCCCTGTGATTTTTTCTCTCTGTACTTCATTTTGAATAGTTTCTATTGCTATATCTTCAAGTTCACTAATAGGTTATTCTATAAGGCTAATCTTCTGTTAATCCCATCCAGAGTGTGTACTTTTCATCTTAGGGATTTAATTTTTTTCTTTTGGCACTTCAAATTAAATTTACATTTTAAAAATATATACTCCATCTCTCTTGAGATATTTAAGCATCTCTACCTGTGCAAACATATGGATTATAGCTATAATTACTGTTTTAATGTCTTTTTCAACTATTTCTATCATCTTGCATCATTTCTGGGTCTGTTTCCATTGATTGATTTTTATCCTCATTATGATTTCTGTTTTTTCTTCTTTGCATACCTTTTTTTTAGGTGACAGACATTGTGAATTTCTACTTTTTTGGGGTGTGAGATGTGTTTATATTCTTCTAAATATTCTTGAGCTTTGCTCTGGGATGTGGTTTAGGTTCATTAAAAACATTTTTATCCCTTGGAGGTTTACTTTAAAACTTCATTAGGTGGGACCAGAGTGTCTGTTTTCTGGGGTTAATTTTGCTCCACTGCTGAGTGCAGTCATCCCTCTGCGTCTGCTGGGACTGGGCTGGGACCCCCAAGGATACCACGATCTGAGGATGCTCAAGTCCCTTACAGAAAATGGCTTAGTATTTGCATATAACCTGTGCACATCCTCTCGTATACTTGAAATAATCTCTACATTATTTATAATACCTGTTGCGATGTAAATGCTATGTAAATAGTTGTCATTCTGTACTGTTTAGGGGATAATGACAAGAAATAAATCTGTACATGTTCAGTACCAATGAGACTATTGTAGGCCTAACTACATAGTACACATCAGCAGCAACATAACATTTTCTCTCAGATAATTTCAACCTGCTGTTGGTGGAATCCTCAGATGCAGAACCTGCGGATACAATGCTGCCCCATGAATTATGAGGTGGAGTGTGTTTGTTTGTTTACTGTGGCTGATAGAAATGCAAACCTTTCTTAGCCCTGTGTGAGCCCTAAAGATGTTTCCCTCTGTTCCTTTCAGAAGTTCTCTTTCACAGTTCCAGGGTACTCTCTGGAACTATCTGGGCTTAGTTAGTTTCCTCACCTACATGTGCTGGTTAGTACTCAACTGAAGGCTCAAGGAGGGAATTTTCAGAGCCCTGGACAGGCTCTTAAGTTTCCAGAGGCGTCTCTGCCCACAGTTATATCAGCCCTGCGAATCCTGTGCACCTTGACCTCCCTGGACCTGCAGCTAGACCTCCGCTCAGAGTGATTGTCAGGCTCCACCTGGGCTCTGTCTCCCTGCAGTCCTCTCAGGCGGTAAGCTGGGGTAATTCTAAGATTCCCCTCATTTGCTTCCCTTCTCTCCCTGACCAATGTCCTGCACCTTCCAATGCTCAAAGTCTGAGAACCATCATTTCGCATAGTCTGTTCAGGTTTTGAGTTGTCTCAGGTGGTAGGGTAAATCTGGACTCTATTACTCTATCTTGGCTGGAAGCTGAAGACTTTCATCTGTCTTCAAATGGGCAGATAGCCCACCCCAAATATGAGAGACCCCTACCTACAGCCCCTTCCAGTTCCAAAACACTATGTCAGACTGTTTAGTTGCAGAAAACTGAAATCACACTACACTCTAGCCATTTTAAGCAGAAAAAGTAATGTATACAGGAAATTTGGGCGCTTACAAAATTGTTAGATGGGCTGAGGAATAGGCTGTAGCTTCAGCCTTCAGGAATGACTCGCCAGGAATAAAACCACCAACCGAACTTATCAGGGGAGCTGTTTTTCTGCCCCAGTGAGGAGGCTGGCGCACATGCAGCTGCCCCGGGGAGCTGTTCACTTTCAAAGCACGGCGTGGTCCGACATCCAGGGATCAGGAAGTTACCACCCTCTCAACAGCCTCT
Source organism: Glossophaga mutica (assembly GCA_039655065.1). Taxonomy (NCBI): domain Eukaryota; kingdom Metazoa; phylum Chordata; class Mammalia; order Chiroptera; family Phyllostomidae; genus Glossophaga; species Glossophaga mutica. Next base: position 62,877,979 of record CM077311.1, read on the forward strand.
CAGCTCCCACAAAGTCAGTGACTAGACAAAATACTGAGTCCAATTGTCTCTGTTGCCACATCTCTCTCCCTATACCCATGAAGCTGCCACCCAGCACTGGCATTTGGATGCAGGGAAGCCTAACCATCCCCACAACTGTGTCAGCCCAGGAAGTACAAGACAGGCTCTGCCTCCCCTTGTTGAATGAGTGCATCTTATTGGTAAAACTGAATTTGCATCCAGATCCCTAAATGCAAGGGAGTCTGGGAAATGTAGTTTTTAACTTCCACATCTACAGTTCAGGATGGTGCATCTGCAGGTGGTTGAAGAGGATGCCAAGTGACAATTAACACTCGGTAAGGAAGAGGCTGACCCAGGAATGGGATGAATGTAGGAGGCTGGACTAAACTGCACAGGACTGTGAATTCTCGGGACAAAGCTGGATGCCCATTTACCTTGTGTCCTGTTAATAGTCCCTTTATATGGAATTTATAAATATGACACATCTTCATGATGGTAGTGAGGAAGTCTCTGGGCTTGAGAGAGGGGCACTCAATGAATGCAAGGAAGTGCCCCTGAGATGGAGGGCCTTCCCCATGGGGTGGTCCCCACTCCTTACCTGGTGATAGCACAAACAGGGACCCCTGTGTACAGCCATATCCATCAGCAAAAGGAATTAGGGTAACAGTGTTAGTAACAAGTACCAAGTCTCATCTGAGCAGTGACACTGGGAGTTAGCAACCTGGTGTAAGTACCAGGCTTGATTAGAAAGGGATTAGAAAAGAAGAAAAGCAACCCCTGAAGCAAAGGGAACACCCCACAGGTGTTTTATTGATGGCATGCTTGCTTGCGCTGAGCTTGACCCTTACCTGGGGTTTAGCAATAGTCTGGAGGCCCTGGGGAAACCACAACCTACTAAGTTATTTGCAAATTTACTTCTGTGAAATGTTTTCCAGAGTCCATATTTTTTTTAAATTCTCTTTAGGATTTTATGATTTTTAAAAGTCAAGAATTCTTGGGGTAACCACCATTTAAAAGTCTCTATTTCTTTTCATTTTTATTTATTTCTTTTTTTGCCTTTGCAAAGCATATTGTCTCAGTGTTTTTTTAAACTACTACTTATTAATGTCACAACGGTGTATAAACATGCCCATTTTCTTTCTTTTTAAAAAAGATTTTATTTATTTTTAGATAGGAGAAAGGAAGGGAGAGAGGGGAACATCAATAAGTTGCCTCTCACATGCACCCCAACTGGGGACTGAACCTGCAACCCAGGCATGTGCCCTGACTGGGAATCAAACAAGCAAAACTTTGCTTTGTGAGACAATACCCCAAAACTGAGCTACACCAGTCAGGACCATGCCCATTTTCAAACCATAAAAATTGAAGCTCAGGAAATCTGAATTTATTCTAATTCCAAATTAAGTAGGCACTGGAGCCATCAGTTAGCCTGGAATCTTCTGGGTTTCTCAGCCTTCACTTAACCCATTGAATCACGCAACCTGCAGGCAAACAGTCTCTCATTTGATTCCCCACCACCTGTCAAGACCAGTTTTAGAAGCAGAATGCAGGCTTCCTCTTCTGGTCTTGCTTACAGTAAATTATGGGAAGCCAAAGGGCCACCTTTATATGTTCAGGTCATTCAGAGGAAGGAAGGATGAGAAAGATTAGTCTGAGTCAGGGAAGCTTCTTGGTAGAGACAAGCCTTTAAGCCGCTTGAGGTTTACTTGACACCATCATGAAGAAGAAAGGGCTGAACGCTCAAGGTGAAGATGTGGAGCAGAGCTCAGAGGCTGAAGAGACCAAGGAAACCAACATTCTGTGAGCACGTACTCTCCTCTTGAATCTCACTAATCACCACAGCCCTACAAGGCTGAGACACTGTTTTCTCCAGTTTACTCACATGGAGACTGAGGCTCAGAGAAGTAAGTATCTTGTCCAAGGTAATACAGCTGTGCATCATGATAAAAACAAACAGAAAAACTATGTGAAATGAAGAAAAACATAGAACACTTTAAAAATGTAATCCAGGAAATGTAGACTTGTTCATATTACCTATTTTATTCTTATTAATGTTCCTGTCACTCTTTACTAAAATATTTCCTCCTAAGTTTTAGGATTTGAAACTGCTATAGTGATAGTAAAGATATTGTGAAAAACTGCATTGAAACATAATCCAGGACCCTTACCTTACCCCATACGAGTATATAAAAATAACACCAAATGGATCAAAGATCCAAACACAAGAGCTAAAGCTATGACACTCTTAGAAGACAACATGGGGGAAATGCTTCATGACATTGGATTTGGCAATGATTTCTTGGGCATGGCACTGATAGCACAGGTAAAAAAGGAAAAATAGATTAATTGGACAATATCAAAATTTTAAAATGGTATCCAAGGATTCAATCAACAGAGTAAAAAGGCAGCCTACAGAATGAGAGAATATCTGCAAATCATACACCTGATAAGGGGTTAATATTCAGAATACATAACGAAGGTTTACAACTCCCCCATCAAAAAATTCCAATTTAAAAAATGGAAAAAGGACTTGAATAGACATCTTTCCAAAGATGTACAAATGGCCAAGGAGCACATGAAAAAATGCTCAGCCTCATTAATTATCAGGTAAATGCAAACCAAAACCACAGTGAGATACTACCACATACATACCCATTAGGATGGCTACTAGAGGTGGAGAAGCGGGGTCAGGAAACAAGTGTGGGCAAGAATGTGGAGAAATTGGAATGCTTGTGTACTGTAAATGTAAACTGGTGCAGCTGCTTTGGAAAACGGTATGGTGGTTCCTCAAAAAATTAAAAAGAGAATTGCCATTTGATCCGGCAATTCCACTTCTGTATATATCCAAAAGAACTGAAAGCGGGATATTGAAAGGATATTAGTACACCTATGTGAGCAGTATTAGTCACAATAGCCAAAAGGTAGAAATGACCTAAGTGTCCATTGGCAGCTGAATGGATAAACGAAATGTGGTACACACATATGCATGAAATGGAATATTATTCAACCTTAAAAAGGAAGGAGATTCTGGCACATGCTACTACATGGATGATCCCTGAGGACATTATGCTAAATGAAGTAAGCCAATCTTGAAGAGACAAATACTGTGTGATTCCATTTATATGAGGTCCCTAGAGCAGTCAAGTTCATTAAGACAGAAATAGAATGGTCGTTCCCAGAAGCTAGTGATAGGAGAACAGGAAGTGGTCATTTAATGAGTGTGGAGTTTCAGTTTTGCAAAATTGAAAAATGTTCTGGGAACTGGCTGCACCACGATGTGAATGTACTAACACTACTGAGTTGTCCACTTAGCATGGTTAAGACGGTACATTTTATGTTAGATGTATTTTATCACAATTTTGAAAAACCTAATCTATACATGTTACTTAAAATAATTCAGAAAAGGTGTTACTTGGGAAATTATTTCAAATATTGTAGCACTAAATAGGTTGACTACTAAGTTTTCACTTCTCATAAATTGGCTTAATCTAGTGTGACTCTTAGAACCTCCACTTTCTCTTTTCTTGGTTTCTTTTTTAATATATTTTATTGATTATGCTATTACAGTTGTCCCATTCCCCCCCACTTTATTCCCCTCCACCCTGCACACCCCCTCCCACCCACATCCCCCCCCCACTTTAGTTCATGTCCATGGGTCATACATATAAGTTCTTTGGCTTCTACATTTCCTATACTGTTCTTATCCTCCCTCTGTCTATTTTCTACCTACCATTTATGCTACTTATTCTCTGTACCTTTTCCCCCTCTCTCCTCTTCCCATTCCCTCACTGGTAACCTGCCATGTGATGTCCATTTCTGGGATTCTGTTCCTGTTCTAGTTGTTTGCTTAGTTTGTTTTTGTTTTAGGTGTGGTTGTTAATAGCTTTGAGTTTATTGTCATTTTTATGTTCATATCTTTGATCTTCTTTTTCTTAGATAAGTCCCTTTAACATTTCATATAAGGATTTGGTGATAATGAACTCCTTTAACTTGTCCTTATCTGGGAAGCACTTTATCTTCCTTTCCATTCTAAATGACAGCTTTGCTGGATAGAGCAATCTTGGATGTAAGTCCTCCCCTTTCATGACTTCAAATACTTCTTTCCAGCCCCTTCTTGCCTTAAGGTTTCTTTTGAGAAATCAGCTGATAGTCTAATGGAAACTCCGTTGTAGATAGCTGTCTTCTTTTCTCTTGCTGCTTTTAAGATTCTCTCCTCTTTCATCTTGGGTAATGTAATTACGATGTGCCTTGATGTGTTCCTCCTTGGGTCCAACTTCTTTGGGACTCTCTGAGCTTGCTGGACTCCCTGAAAGTCTATTTCCTTTGCCAGATTGAAGAAGTTCTCCTTAATTATTTGTTCAAATAGGTTTTCAATTTCTTGTTCTTCCTCTTCTCCTTCTGGTACACCTATGATTCAGATGTTGGGACATTTAAAGATGTCCTGGAGGTTCCTAAGCCTCTCTTCATTTTTTTGAATTCTTGTTTCTTTGTTTTGTTCTCATTGAATGTTTCTTTCTTCCTTCTGCTCCAAACCCTAGATTTCAGTCCTGGTTTCCTTCCCATCACTGTTGGTTCCCTGTAGATTTTTTCTTTATTTCACACAATGCAACCTTCATTGCTGCCTGGGTCTTTTTTATGCTACTGAAGTAACCAGAAAGTTTCTGGGGCATCCTGATAACCAGTGTTTTGAACTGTGCATCTGATAGGTTGTCTATCTCTTCATTGCTTAGTTGTATTTTGTCTGGAGCTTTGATCTATTCTTTCATTTGGGCCATTGTGTGTGTGTGTGTGTGTGTGTGTGTGTGCGTGCGCGAACCTGTTACATAGATAGGGGTGGAGCCTTAGGTGTTCACCAGGGCAGGGCAACCCATGTAGCTGAGTTGTGACACTGTGTGTGGGGGAGGAGTCCAAGAGGGAACAGTGCTGCTTGCTCCGCTCTCTGCTGGTCATTAGTCATTTCCCCCACAAGCAAGTAGGCCGTTCTGGTGCTTATTCCTGGGTGGGTGGGTTTTTCTATGTTTTAGGACCCTGTGGGTCTCTCCAATGAACTCTCCTGTGAGGCTGGGGGTTTCTCCCACCACCGCCGCCTCAACTCCCACAGGTGTTTTCAGTCAGAGGTTTGAGGCTTTATTTCCCCACGAATCCTGGGTTGCTCGGTCTCACTCCCCAGGTGTTCCTCCCGGTTTATCCACTCGCAAATGTGGGACCACCGGTCCATCAGCCACCACCTTGTGAGAATACTTTCTGCCCAGCTGCCCATCTCTGCCCCTCCTAGGGGTCTGGATGAATGTTTCTTCTTTAATTCCTTGGTTTTTGGACTTCCATACAGTTCAATTTTCTGTAAGTTCGGATTGTTTTTGTTTTTAAATTTGTTGTTGTCCTTTTGGTTGTGGGAGGAGGCACAATGTGTCTACTTATCCCTCCATCTTGGCTGGAAGTCCCTCTTTTCTTGGTTTCTTAAGAGATGAAAGAGCCTGCAATATGTAGTGGAAAGATGGTGGGTCAGAGTCAAAAGACCCAGTTATAATCTCAGCCTCACCCCCTACCCCAATGTGAGAGGCAGGTCCCTCTAACTGAACTTTACAGAGGCCTTAGTTATCTCCCTCAGACTGCCTTCTAAGTGACTCTAACATTTGCCTTCATAACTCTGAGTTCTGCCTGGAGAACTTCCCACTATGTACTAGAGGCAACACCACACCTAACCACACTGCCATTCCCACACCCAGATACTTCACTCCTGAAAACAGCTTTACCCTCTGAATGGTAAGTTATTTGTGGCAGACCAAGAAGCCAAAATGAGCATGTCATGCATTTGTCACTTGGGTTCCACTGAAGGGAGGTGAAGATGATGTGGGAGGTGCAGGTGGGGTGTCATGGAGACCAGAGAGAGCCAGGCTTCTGCCTTGGCTCAGTTTTACTGTGTAATCTAGTATGAGCCACTTGTACTTTGTCTCAGTGGTCTCCTCAGTATTCATTCATTCATTCCTTCATTCATTCACTTGGCAATGCATACTGAATAAATGCAAAAAGGAGATGGCTTTCTGAACAGCTGGTTATGGCAAACTCTCTCTCTCAGGGGTGTCCAACCTGTGGCCCGAGGACCACATGTAGCTCAGGATGGATGAATGCAGCCCAGTACAAAATCATAAATTTACTTAGAACGTTATGAGATTTTTTTGTGATTACATGACACCATGTATTTAATGTGTGGCCCAAGACACCTCTTCTTCTTCCAGTGTGGCCCAGAGATTCTAAAAGGTGGGAAACCCCTGGGTCTACGTCATCCCATTGAATAATGTGGGTCATTTTTGAGGAAAGAACTTCACTCCCCAGTCACCAGTGAGGAAGCTGGGACTCAAGAGGCTGGAGGAACTTGCCTAAGAGGAAGCATGCTTGTCAGCAAATGGAATCAGAATTCAAACCCATGCTTATCTAATTCCAAACTTTGCTCTTGCCACCACACTGTACTGCTTCCTGTCACCTTCCAGGCAGTCTCCAAACACAAGTGGCTTCTAAGCACTCACTGTTCAGTGGATGACACCCTGGGAGTTGATGAGAAGAACCACAAAGGTGCTCTCACAGTGTGCCGAGGCTCGGAGGAGGGGAGCAGGGAGCTGGAAACATAGAGCTAAACGGTACCTTCCCCATGTGAAGCTCAGGGAATGGACCACATTGATTCATGGGGTTTTTTTTCCAGTTCTGAGACTTGCAACTCAATGTCTCAAGGATGCTCACGGTCTGAAGAATTGCTACCCAAATTGTGGCCCATGCACTGATAGCTTGGCACCCTGAGGAACTTCTTAGAAATGCAGTCTCAGACCCCAGCAGACCTACCAAATCAGCATCTATGTCTCAGCAGCATCCCCGGGTTCTAGATGGCTTGTCATTGCCACTTCTCTGCTGGATAGTCTCACACCCATCACCCTTTGGCCCCCAGATGCTCTTGGAGCACAATCGTTGCTGGGTCCCCAGGCCAGAAGCTACCTATTCTCCATTGTCATCTACTCCCAGGGCCTCTGTCTCCCTACCTGCTGAGAGCCGTGAGTGCTGGCTTGAATCTGCTCACTCCTCCCTAGGAGCATGAGGTCTTCAGGTAACATCTGGTAGTGCTTGTGGCTTGCTCAGAGACCTCAATATTGCTTGGCTCAACCAAAAATAAATTGGAAAAGAAAATTGAACATTGCATCAATTTCGAGCAAGTTTATAAATTCTGCAGCTAAGCAATACCAATAGAAGATGATAGATCGCTGCAGAGCAGGGCGCCCCTGCAGTGATGTATGGTCGCATTAGCTGAAATACCGTATTACATGATTCTGCTTTATTACCAGTGTTGGTGGCAGACAGAAAAACAGATTACACTTGAGTTCAAATCGATAGGAACTTTATTTACTGGCCTTTTAAAAACATATTTCTGCACTTTATAAAAACATACGGTAGGTGCTATTGATAGAGCTTGTCTGCTTGTTAAAAAGCAATTTGCCCAAAACGAGGCTTTTAAGCTGTAATTTACGGCATTACGTTTTACCTCCTTTTCTCAGGGTTCTGTTTGCCTGGCTGTGCTTTGACGACTTCCTCAGACTTCTCTTGCCTTTAATTTTCTCTTCTACTTATCATCTCCTAAAACTCTGAGCTCCCCAGGGCCTTGGAGCAGGAAGGAGAAAGGAGAAGCATCTTCTCCCAGTGAGACTGGGCTGGCTCCCAAAGTCCACCTTCTGTCCTCAGCCCTGTACTGTTGTTCTGGTTTTGAGGGGCTCCTGTGGCTTCAGGTGGCCTGGCCTCTCCCTCCTGCTGCTTCTCACACCCATGGACCCTCCTCTGGCCTCTCTCCGCCAAGCGCTGATTTTCAACCATCCTGTGGAGCTGGCAGGCTGACCCCACTTTACAGCAGTGCAAACTTAGGCCCCCAGAAGCCCAACCCGGGTCGTTTGACTCCAAGTCAAGTCGTTTTTGAGGCTGGAAGATGTGTGTGGCAGGAAACAGGGCTGTGGGCACTCAGAATGCCAGTGCGTAGGCTGGGCTTTCCTGGACATTGTGAGCCCCTTGGGGAGATGAAACTGCGAACCATGGGAGGTACTTACCAATGGCACCATCATACATGACTGACCCTGGTTACTGGGAGTGTGAGAAAGCATGGCAGGTGGGCAAAAGGCAGGGAGGCTTCTTGGAGGAGTGAGGACTTCAGCGTGGCCTTGAGGGATGGCTGGGGTTGACCCCGGTCAGCCAGGAGAAGGGCAAGGTGACAGTACTCCCTGCAGAGGGAACAAGGTGAAGGGATGCACCCCAGCAAAGCTGAGCCCAGAATGCTCCTGACCAGGAGGAGAGGATGCCAGGCTGTGGGCCAGGGGGAAGTGAAAAATGAGCCCCACGAGCACGAAGGGTGTGGTGGCAGAGGACCCTGACAGCTGGCAGGGTTGAGAGTAGTGAGAATATCATGGAAATCCTGGGGTAGGAGAATTTGTTCCTGGTGGGAAATATGGGGACGCAGAGGAAGTGCCCCCAGCTGTGCCAGTGGCTCTGAGCAGGCAGCATGGCCCCACTCAGCAGGGCTCCGGGTGGGCAGGCTGGGCGGCCACCTCGGTCGGAGCCCCAGCCTCAGAGCAGGGCTGACACCATCGGTTCTTCCTTGGCTCACCCTATTCACAGTGTCCATGGAAGACAGCCATGTGGGAAAGACAGTTCAATGTAAAGTGGTGGAAAGCAATTAAACTCAGGGCGCAAACCCCCTCTTTATAGTTGTCACTGTCACTAGTACGGCATTTTTTGAGTATAGAGGTCACAGCGAAAACTTAGTCTCACACTCAGCTCTCCACTTCTCCAGCAAAACCCCCCAATACCATGTGTATTGCGTGTCTGCATGTGTGCACGGCCTCCAGACATAGAGCCTTCTTCCAAAGAACAGGAACCTGCAAGTGTTTCCGTCAGAGAACACCATAAAACTTCATTCAGTAAAATATTATTGAAATATATTAGGAATTTTCTCACAACTCTGGAGGATTGAAACATAAAGAAGTACAAGTGCCAAAGAGTGAAGCAAAGGACGAATCACAGTGTGACTTAGAAGCTAATTCCCAACTTGGCTCTCCCTGACTTAAGCAGCACCCCTGGGGTGGGGGGTCCCTGCGCCCCCTTCCAGCCCTCTGCTTCTCTCATAAGACCCCTACAGCAGCTGAGAGCTGCTGCACCCTCCCCATGGACCCCTGCACCTGCCTGAAGGGGTCCCATCTGCTTCAATGTGCCCAGGGCTGTGGCTGAGGCTATGGCCTGGGCATCCCCTCCCCCAGGCTCGCTCATCTCAGGTGGCTCCTCATGCTGCCAGGTGAGGAGTGGGGGACCTGGACTGTCCCACAGAGTGGCCAAGTGCCCCTGCCCACTGCTCCGGGGCAGGAAGGCTGATGGGGTGCTGGAGTCTCCCCCAAGGGCTGCCAAGCGGCAGGGCCTTGCCTGGCTCTGAACAGAAAGGGGTCCCACCTCTCCCTGCCCCTGTGTCTTGGCCTTGACCTGAGACCCCAGACTTGGAAAGTGCTGAATGCTTTGTAGACTCGACTCCACTGAACCCTACAACTCCATGAATAGGTATTGTTTCCAGCTCAGGGAATTTAAGAAACCCTCAAAGTCCCACTGCTCTGAACCGATAATCAGCCTGCTCAGACACTGAGAGACCATGTGCCAGGTTCTGACAGCTGTGGGCTGCATTACGTGGCCTCCTGCTCCCCAGCCTGGTGTGTCTGGTCAAGCTCCTGGTTTAGGAGTGTCGTTTACATGTTCCAGAAATGTGGTGGCTTGCAGGCAGAGAAGGGGAAACTGTCGCCAGATCATGGGTCAGGAAGCCTTGGTGATTCCTCACACTCTGGCAGCCAGGCTCCCTGTCGAAGTCCATGGCGGGTAGCTGCTACAGTCACGCCCATCTTTTCTGTGTGTAAAGTGCAAAAGTAGGCAGTGCTGGCACCTAACCAAAGGCGAATCTGCAGCATCAGTATGTGTCTAGTAAGGGTTTTGTTATTGAAGAAATGATTGATAAATGAGTGAGTAAGTGAGTGGGAAAATGCAACTTCCCTCCTGAACTGTAACTCTGCATTCATTATGCCTAAAGATCACCGGGGAGAAGCCAGACTGACTCCTCTGAGGGGTCAGACCCATCGGCATTCTGCACAGCATGTGACCAGGGAGTCAGGAGGCAGGTGCTTGGAGGGGCGTATGAGCTGACAGAAAAGGCAATTCCTGGCTGCAGGGGCTTCCACATTCCCACCTCCTGACGTGTGCCTGGGACACAGGCTGCCTTCCCCAGAGACCCCAGGGCACACCACTGAGGAGCACTCGTCTGGATGCACAAGTCCTGGCTTCATCGGAAAGTCACTGGTGTGACCAGAGCAGCTTCGGTAGCACAATACGGCAGAGGCCAGAGACGGAAGACAATGCCTGCAGGCTGTCGTTCTAAGCTGGGCATCATCAGAGCACTTAAAAAAAAAAAAAAAAAACAACAACTCTGAGACTAGAGACTTCATTCAGCTCCTTTGCTTCAGCAAAGAAGCAGTGTCAGCTTCCTGGAAGAGTAGAGATGGGGGAACCACAGCTGTGTCGTGTGCTCGGCCAGGGGCAGACACACAGGGACTGGCAGCTGGCGTAACTGCCTCAGTGCTCGTCTCATGCCAAAGAATGCTGCCAGCCTGGTTTTGTGTTTCGTCCCAGAGGAAGAGGGCGGGTGCCGGGGTTAGCCAGACCTGTGTGTCAACTGGGTCAGCCCAGTGTGGCCCCGGGCAAGTCACCTAAACTCACGGAGTCTCAGTTTCCTTGTTTGCCAAGGGAAAAATGAGAGAGCTAACCTCACGAGATCATTGCAAAGATTAAATAAGATGATTCACATGAAGTATTCAGTATTCACAAGCTTTCGATATGTAAGGACTCTCTCACTAATTAGCATCAAGCGAGGATGACACACATATCCTGGGGCCAGGTAGTACCTGTTCTCATTACTGTCTCATTCTCCACCGGACTTGCCCAATTGCTGGTACTCCATTCTCTCTTCCAGGTAGTGCGTGCTTCATTCAGGAGAGTGCGGTGAGCTCTGTGTTAGGTGTGACCTGATAATTTCTGACAGTAAACGTCATTGTGACTCAGGACAGAACAGCACAGCAGGGTGGGGCTTCCTGAAAGAGGTAAGCCTGGTTACACCTTGACGGATAGGTGAACAGAGAGAAAAGGGAAAACTTTTCAGACCAAAAAAAAAAAAAAAAAAGCAAGCAGGGGAATAGGATGAGCCAAGACACAGAGGCAAAAATTCATATTGGAGGATGCAGCAACATTAAGGAGAGGACATTGGGAGGACACAGAGATGGCGTGGAATTGAACTGGTCGCACGAACTGAGGACAAGTGAGAACCACACTCAGAGGAGAAAGGGCTTAGCGAGGAGGGTGTCCGAGTCACAGGGACGGATGCCGAACTCTCCCTTTGCCCTCTCTTGGCATTCTCAGCAGTCCGGAAGTGAGGGCATCTCATCAGTGGGCTCTTTCCTGATTAACCTCTCTCCTGGAGCCTTAGCCATAATTTGCAGTTGCTTCCACCTAATAGCCAGTGCACTCCCCTGTCCCACTGGGACCAGAGAATGCCATCCTGACATTATAATAGGCTCAGCATAGCAGGAAATGCTCTCATCCCTTGTGGTGACAGCAGGCTCCAAGCCCTGCCAGGTAGCTTTCGCAACTTTCCAGTCTTCCTTGTCTTATTAATTAGGAGAGCCTATTTCACAGAGTGGGCCTATGAGTCTCAGATAGCAGCTCTTCAACCTTCGTAACTGCTTCTAACTAGGTGGTAGAACCATGTGTATTTTGCATTCATCGTGAGGAGGCCCTGGCATTTGAGATCTGCCTATGTGCGAGCCCTCTCTGCAGTGTGGGAGCAAGAAGGCAGCCTGCGATGGGACACAGAGGGACATTGTCCACATGCCTCATCAGTTACCTCCACACTTCCTGACTCCTCAGCTGTTGAGCCAAGCTATGGCCACTCAACCCCACCTCGGCCCCTTTCTCAGATCCAGGGATGTATGTCCAAGCATCAGGGAGCCTTTGCACTTCAACATGAGTATTTATGAATGCCAGAGCTGAGAATTGGTGGAGATTTCCCCTTCTTCTTGCATTCCATATTAATAGTATACAGTAATCAGAGTTTAAGCCACCCAAGATGAAATAATTGCTTAACGATCATGTAAGACGAAAGGATTCCACCAATGACAATGAGGCCCGTGGTATATGCAGATGCACGCAGTGTACCATATTATAATGCGCTAACACAAGACTGACAGCACAATAATAGGAGTGAGCAGCAATTCAGCCTGTAATTCCAAACCAAATGTGAGGCTGTCCACAGAACTCAAATCCTTGCAGGCTGCAAAATTAGAGGTAACACCATGCAAGGTTCAAGACGACTCATTAGCAGGTTGGCAGAGTGTTTCAGAAACAAATTTGTATGTCAGAGGAACTAATTTTGTGCCATCTTCAGCTCAACTTTTTGTGTGTGCATCCAGCCTTCCCTGGAGAGGAAGGCAGGGTGGGAGTTTGAGGTCTGGTCATGCCCCTGGGGACCAGGGAGGTCATGGGTGTCAGCTTTGGAGCAGCCAGTGTTGGCCAAGTAATCTGGGTGTGTAAGGGTGTGTCGTGGGGCAGACAGCCGTGACGCTGACAAACACTATTCAGACCAATGTCCACGTGAAAGAGTGAAGAGAGACGCCCCATGGGCTTGTAGGGGCTGTTTCCACATCAGCAAGGATTTGGAACAAGGATGCAGCTGAGGGTATGATAAGGATCCTTCCAGGTCCTGAATTTCCAAACCTGTAAATAGTGTCAAAATCCCTGCTTTGTACAGCTAGCTAGCCCCGCTGTGTTACCAGGATTTGTCTGAATCAGATACGGTAAGATACACAGACGTGAAAATGACTGTCATGAAGGAAGCAGCTTATACTCACACGTCCCTAGAAGCAGGAGGCACAAAGGCCACCCAGGGCCACCTGGGGAGGCACCAGGGTCGATTAGGCAGCAGAGGGAGCCAGCGGAAAACTGGGCGAGAGTCTTTATTGCAGCTTCCCAGGAAAGCATGGGTGAGTCAGGGGCAGTAGGCAGAGGATCGGATGGTTTGAATAATTTTAGCAGGCTATAGGGACATGTAGGGGCTGTCCCTGGTTGTCTGGTGCTGGCCCCGGGCAGGTGAGAGGAGCCGAGTGTGAGAGCTGACCAAGAAGGTAGTAGAGGCACAAGGACTCTGCGTTGTTGGTTTGCATAAGGAAGGCTTGCTCTGCAGGCAGGAACTAGGTGGTTCCAAGAGGGACAACCGCCCCAGAGTTGGTGAGACCCCAAGATGTCCCAAAGTTTAGAATAAAAAGACACGACGAATGCACTTTCATAGTCTCACACCATCAGCTGCCTCCCCGCTTCCTGCCCATTAGAGCACCCCAAGACCCCTGATGCAAACAGGCCACGGTGGCCACACCACCTGCACATGGGGACAAGCTACGTGTGTTCCCCAAGACCACCCCAGCCCTGGACCTGAGGGGTTAGGAGGGAGGGCTCCCAGCAGCCTCCGACTGGGGCTGCCGGGTGGGGACAGCACCAGCCACGGCCGATTCTGTCACGGAGTATGACTCAGAAACCCTGCGCCTCTCAGCGCCACCAATGCCAAGCCGTGGGGCTGTGGCAAGGCTGCTGCCCACCTCGAGGCTTCTGTTTCTTTTTCTTCGAGGAAATGAGATTGATCTTAGCTAATTGCTTTGTTTCTCTGAAAAACTGAGGAGAAGGATAGGGAAAAGCAGCAGAAAAACTAAGGAGATGGGTGGTGGCTAATCCTCACACAAAACAAGAGAATTCACTTGTGTCCCCTCTGTCCTCCTCCTGCATCCATTCTGTGGAGCTGAGACTCATGATGATGGTGATGATGATGATGGTGATGATGATGGTGATGATCAGAGTAACAGAAATTGAACATCTGCAGGGTGAGCAGGCCTTTGCCTGTATTATCCTGCTTAACTCTAGGACGAGGCAGCTCCTCCCAGCACTATTTTATAGCCAGGAAAACGGGCTGAGAGGCGAAGTCGCGTGCTGACAGTCACATGAGCAGTAAGTGACAGAGCCAGGTCTCAACCCCAAAGCCGCGTTCTTCCTCCCTGTGCCCTGCTGCCTCTTCTGTCCCAGGCAGCACCATCCAAAAAGGGTTTGATGGAGCAGTAGATGTTAATTCCAGGAGGGCAGCCCCACAGAGGGGGAATGAGCCCCAAAGGAAAGGTGTTGCCCCACGCGGGAGACTGTTCCGAACTTAAGGGGTTTCACGTATTCCTTCTTTCAACAAACAGTCTGTGTGCTTAAGAGACCTGGTGTGGCTCTGGGCCCCGAGGATGCCTAGCTTTGAATGAGACAGTCAAAGTCCCTGCACTCAGCCAGGTGGGGTGGGGGGCGCAGACAGGAGAAAAGCGAACGAATAACTATGGTAGCTGTGTGAGCACCGGCCGGACGGGCTCTGGCCCTCCTTGTGGCAAGGCCGCCAGCTGGGAGACTCTGCATGCCAGGCGCGGCCTCCATCAGAGGCCAGAGGGCTGCTGCTGCCCTCAGGGACCAGGTGAGCCTCCCTCAGGACTCAGGGAGCCACCAGCAGGGTCCAGCCAGGTCAACAAAATGCCACTGCGAGGACTGAAAACAGAGGGGATTTAAAGGAGGGAGCTGATATGTAAGTGATAAGAGGTCTGAGAAGCCGGAGAGAGGATTGGAGGCAACCCCAAAATTAGCAGCATGTGAAGGTCACTGTTACCACAGGCTAGAGGGCCAACAAAGAGGAGGGTGTGGAGTTAGCAGAGTCCAGGGTTGCTGTCCCTGGAAGACACAGCGGAGAGGCAGGGCTAGAGCTGTTCTAGCTTCTCCCTCCTGCGTGCCCTCTAATCTCCTGTCAGTGCCTGTCCATGACCCTGCCCAGACTAAGGCCAAATGCCGTGGAAAGTCTGGGGAACCCGGCCTGCAGGGCCCAGCCCACACCCCTCTGCCCCACACAGAGTGGAGCAGGAAAGGGTGAGGGGCGAGCAAGCCGGCCTGGCCCCACACTTCCCTTCTCTGGGGACTCGGCAGGACCTCAGGGCTGACAGCATCTGTGGAGCTGTGGGGGGGACCATTTGCTCTGAGCAGAGTCTGGGGCTGGGGCTCCCCCAAGCCAGAGGCCCCTTGGGCGCATTCCCTCTGTCACTGCTCCACCACAGACACCCCACACCCTGCCTCGGCAGGGCCGGCTGAAGACAGAATGGGGACAAAGGCCTCTTCCAGCTCCCCCTCTCTCTGAGTCATGCCCCAAGCCCTGAGTATGAAAAGCAGAACTGGGGACAAGGGCACAGCACCCTGGGATGTCCCCTAGAGCTTCAGGCACTGACTGTGGGGCGGTGCCTGCTCAGTGAAGGGTGGAAACTCCTGTATCGAAGCACCTCAGTTCCTACCGGGAACAAAGTAAATACGACCCAGATCATTACAGTGAAAGAGCGGGTCAGTCCAAGGGGAAAGCGAAACATAGCAGCCTCAGGAGAGGTTGGGATCGTTTGTCCCTTTTAAACTCCGAGGTGGCCACCTACCACCCTGATCGCCACGTTCCTCCCAGAATAACAACACCTCGCATTTATGGAGCCATTTGAGCCTCTCAGAATAAGTTCACATGTTGTTTGACTAAAAACCCTGCAAAGTGGATGGGCAGGGACAGCACATAACTGGGCAAGGTGACACCCATGCTCCGCAGGTGGTACCACACTCGGCTTCCCTCTCCTCAGCTGAGTCTTCCCCGAGGCCCACACGCCCACACCTCTTGCTCTGTCCTCCCTCCCCGTTACCCACTGTCCTCTGGGCCCGCCCTGGGGCCGTCACCACTGGCTGGGCTCCCTCCGCTATCCCTCACTCAGGCCAACATTGGTTTGGGGGCAGCATTTCTGACGTGCAGCCAGACCACGGTGCGTGCAGCAATCTGAACACTATTTTCAGCTGCAGGGACGAAAAAGAACAGCGTTCAGCCCCACTTTGATGCAAACGCAAGCGTCTCTGTGCGGCTTAGGGTTGTGCCAGAGTTTACAATGAACCTAACATACCAGAAAATATATTTTTTTCTTCTGTGGGGGAGGATGTGGAGATTTGGGTAATTAAAACTTTCATCGATCAATGATGAGACCTCAGAGATAATTGCACTGCTGCCGCACATGTGCGGTGAATCACGCAGTTCCCTTTCCAAGTGCAGGCATACGCCGAGGCCTGGAATTGAGCTCCCCGCACGGGAAGCTCCCCTGCACCCTGCTCATTGTCCTCCCCAACCAGCCAGCGTGGGCCAGGGCGGGGCCGCTGGGCGGGGGCCCTAGGCCTGCCCCCAGCTAGCTGTGTGAGATGGAGTGTGGGCTTAACCGCTCTGGGGCTGTTTTCTCCTCTGTAACCTGGAGCTACAACTCAATAATCTCAAGGTTCTTTCCACCACTTTTGGTGCTTCTCAAAGTTGACAATCCCCTTGAGAGCCAGTCGTCTCTCCCCACTGGGTTTTAACCTCATCTCTGCTCCTAACCCCGCTCCACGTGTCCATGACGCTCATTGAGGGCCTTGGGTGTGCAGGCCCAGTGACAGGATGGGAAGGATGAGGATGCCTAAGGTCAGCCCTGCTGCTGGGGAGCAGCTGCCTGGGGAGCTACCCAGCCCAGATGCAGTCCTAGCGTAAGAGAAGATGTCCAGCGCCTCTGTAGAGACACGCACTTGCACTGTGTGGCCAGCCTGCCTGCCTCGTGGCGCCATCAGCTGTGGGGAGGTCATGGTGGTGCGAAAGCATCTCTCATGGGGAAGGACCATGCTCTTTCTTAGCCCAGGAGATCAAGTACACGGAGGAGATGCCGTGGGTGGGTCCAAGCCACACGGAGCTGGGAATAGCAGTTACAATTTGCAGCTCTTGCTCACACCATTGTTCTCTGATAAGAATCACATCAATGATTGCTGAATCCTTTCCAATGTCCCCTGCAGCCTCGGAGGCCTGCATGTGGCGGCTGGACTGTGATGGCTACGGTTAGGGAGCAATCACACCTTACAAACGATGGCTCTTTCCCCTCGGCTTCCAGCGTGGGCTGGGCGTTCAGTCTGCTGCCTTGTCCATGCACCCTGAGTCTCCTCTGCCAAAGCTGGGTGGTGTGCCCTTTAGTTCTACTCCGCTCAGAGCTGGCTGAGCAGGAGGAGTCCTGAGAGCAGCTGAGAAGAGCTGGGGGCAGGAGACCCTCTTCCCACTGACTCTGTCTCCAGGGGTGCCATGGACTCCCCTGTCTATTTTGCCTCCAGAATGATGAGAACAGAGTAACCGATGACAAGGAGCCTCCTCTGGCAGCGATCTCACTAACTGGCGCAGCAGGGAAACTGACACGCTACCAAGTACGGAAGTGCCACCCAGAGGCAGGAGGCTTCTGCCCCCCAGGTGGCAGAATGGGGCCCAGTTCTGCCACCTGTCGGAGCCCCCTCTCTCTCACCACGTCTGCTGACCCTCCAGTCTCTCCCACAGTTTCCGTACAGATTCGACCTGCTGTATAGGTTTTCAGTAGAGGACCCCAACCCCCTCTTACTACTTACTCTGTTCTCTAACTTTCCATGGCAGAGACTTAGCCCCTTCCACCCTCGCCACCCTCTCCCCACTCAACCCCTCCAGGCAGTTGCTTGTCCTGTCAGCCTCTGCTATAGATTCGCCTGCAAACACCTCGCCTGCAGTACTGCCAGAAACCCCAGGAGTTTCCTTCCCCAGGGGAGCGTGACAGGAGATGGAGGGAGGGCTGCTGGGGACAAAGGTCAAGCATGAGGCTCTGTGATAGTACGGCCTGGTTACTACCAAGACACAGACAGAGCGCTTGCATGTGTGCCGTGTGTGGAGGGACAGGTGGGTGGATACGTGTCCTCTGCAGTTGGGTGAGGGAGCTGTGCTCTCATTCACCCGGAGTTTTCCTCTCTTCCCCCAACTCCTGTTCCACACTTCAGGTGTCCCTGAGGCAGTGTTAATGTAAGCAGCTCTTGTGAGGAGCTACACCAAGAAGCTGCTCTCTGTTGGAGGAAAGCCCCCAGTGCCACCCATGTGCCCAGCTGTCCTCTGCAGGTTTCCCAACAGGACTGGGCAGTGGGGTGGGTGAGTCCCCAGATGTGAACTGGGCTGGGCTGGGGGCCTCCTGCTGTTCCTACCTGCTGTGTGTACATAGGCAGGGGCCTCTGCTTCTGGCCCCAGGGTGCAACATCAAGGCCTGCACTCCTCCCCTACCCTCCTCCCTAGTCCGCTTTGAAGCAATTTGGCCATGGGGGCTGTTTTAAGGGCAGAGAAAGCTGATCCCCTGAGGGCATGAGAGCCCCAAGGGCTCCCAACCAACCCAGGGGCTCAAATGAGCTTCGTCACGTCCCCAGGTGTTAGTCAGGAAAACCAAATCTCTAACTATATGCCAGCTATACACCAATAGCCCTTTTATTCCAAAGCCCCCGATTCCGTCCATACATCCAAGGACATCCAAGGACATCCAAGGACAAGGAAGGAGTGAAGAAGGTTTGGAGTCACCAACACAGTTGAAATGGTTCTGAAACCTTCTCCCTGAGGTTGAGAGGCTCCTTTGAGGAAACCAGCCAGCACAGAGCCTTGTCACCGCCTGGCTGTCTTCTAACCATTAGCAGAGCCCCATGTGGGGAGAAAGAAGTCCAAAACACAGTGTCCACTTGATATATATACAGGGTCCAGCAGAAGTAATGCCCGCTTGAGTGTGAGTAGTAGGGTAATAACACAGGTGTAATAATTTATAGCTTTAATTTGAACATTTCACATAAAATGTCACATGGTGTGCTTGAGTGTGATATTGTTATGTTACGGAATTACATGCTTATGATTTTGTAATACGAGATTTTGTAATAAAAGAGGGGCATTATTTGTGCTGGACCCTGTATATGTCAAAATCCCTGAAACCTAAGTCATAATTAAACTTGCTAATGTTTATGGAAGGCTTCTCTGTTCCAGACACGTGCTGTGTGATTTACAGTTAGATCTTCACCAGGACCATATGAAGCAGGCACTGCTCTCATCCCCATGTTAAAGATAAGAGAGGGCGAGGAACTGGCACAGGGTCACACAGCAGCTGAAGGGGAGGATGCAGCGAAACTCAGAACCTTCCTTTCTACTTTGAACGTCACAGAAACCTGTTGACACTTCTTGCGGACAGAACCAGGTTTTGGCTTTGCTCCGTGGAAGCTAATGTCCCACCAAGTTGCCTAGTTTCAATAGTGGAGGAAACAATTCCCAGCCCATTCGTTAACTCCTCATTTATATACTTAAGTCCTGCTTATTGACAGGACAGAAGAACTGTGAACATACACTGTCAGCAGTGAGGCATGTTGGTGGAGTGAGCTCAGACCAAGAGCTGAGGTGGAGACCAGCAGCCACCAGTCACCGCTGCACGGACACCTCATCATTGGATAGCAACCTCCTTCCGAGTATCTGGCTCTTCAGGTGCTCCCAAGTAATGCCATGCAAAACCTTCTCTGGAATGGGGCCCAAAGACAAACCCTGAGAAGCTGAAGAATGAACTGGATACCATCTGTTCTGGGCAATTCATTCATTCAGTCCTTCGGCAAACACTGGCTGAAGTTCTCGGTGGATACTCTGTGCTGGCGGTCAGAAACTGTAAGACACATCTCTGCTCTAAAGCAACTTGGCAGAAGGAGTCAGCAGACACATTACTATAGTCCAATAGGACGCACAAGGAGCTGCTTAACAAAGAAGCGGTTTCAGAGGACAGGACTTTTGAGCTGAATCTTGAAAGCCAAGAAGACCAAGTCTAGAAAAGTCGGAAAGAGGGTTCCAGGCGGAGGGGAGAGCAAAGGTAGTGACGAGAAGTTGTGGAAGGCCAGGGTGTCATCTGCGCAGGGCGGTGTGAGCGCGAGGTGGGCGGGAATAGGTAGCCGCAGCCCGCCTGCCTGCGGGGCCCCGGAGGCTGGACCTGGACCACCGGGCCCCTCCTCCTTCTCGTCAGCTCCGCCCTCTCGGACTGGGGTGGGGTGGGGTGGGGCGGGGCGGGGCGGGGCGGGGCGGGGCGAGGCTGTGAGAGGGTCTCCAAGTATTGTAGCGCACAGAAGAAAAGTGCCAAAGTTTATGAGCCATGTCCTTTGTTTAAAAAAGAAAAAAATCTCGTCTTTAAGATTTTTACTAAAATAATATCCTATATGATTTCCTGACTAGGAAGGAAAGGGGTGGGGTTACCATTGAGGGGGTGGGAAGTGCGCATAATTAGCCGGGGCCTGCGCTCGAGGTTTGGGAATCTTCTTGCTGTGAGTCTCAAGGGTGAGCAGGCTGCGCAATCTGCTCTCGGGGATCGATGCATTATTTTACTAACAAGGTTGACTCCCTGGGCGGAAAAGGGAAGAGACGGAGAGGCCTTGGCTCTATGGCCTGAACGGGGAAGCAGGGAAGCACCGGAGACCCCACCTAGAAAACGAAACGGGGAGGTGGACCACCAAAACCTCCATTTCTTAAAGCCCTGATGAACAGCTGAAAATAACTTGCCCCAGAAAAAGTAAAATAATAAGTTCCTCATTATCATTTCAATGGCTCCTTACATAAATACCGAAGAATCAGAAAAGCTGGTGCCTCGTGTTGCTCCCAGAACCTAAGAAATGGTATCTTTCAGTTATCGGATTTTGTTTCTCTGCAGCGTTACATTTTATACATATTTATTCATGCAGAACAGAAGTGCAGCATTATTGAGGCTGCCATGGGAGTGGAAGAAAAAGCTGTTATACATAAGAATGCACCGCATTTACATTGTCGCACTTTGCAACAATTGAACTAGATGCAACTTTTTTTTTTAATAATAAAAAAATCTGGTTTGCATTTAATTTGTTGATTTTTTTTTTCCTTTCTCACTCTTGAATTTTCATATGCCACAGAAATGTGAAGGGAGCCGGGTCAAGATCCTTGAAGATACAGGGGGTGGGGACTAGCAAGAGGCAGCTTTCATACAGAGGGGCGGGGATCCGGAGCAAGTTTATAACTAGTATTTTTTTTATAACGGATGCAGTTAACTGAACTGCAAAACATTCATCTTCCGACTTAATACCTCATTCTCCCTGCTTGGAGACAGAGGTATTATAGTGCTAGATATTGCTTTTCTGCCTTTTGAGCGTCAGTGATGAATCCCCATCTTCTAATAAAATACATTTTCATAGTAATTGAAATAATAATTTTTTGCCTCTTCATCTTCCCAGGAACTTAAAAAGGGGCTTTTGACTCCTTTTCCTGTCCCCTCTTCTTACTTTATTTCCTTTTCATTGAAATTCCTTCACCTCTGGAGGGGCACAGAGACTGGGCTCTGGCTAGTTAGGGGCACTGAGATGTCAGGACCGGGAATTCCCGGCTGGGTTTGGCTTTTTGCCTCCATTGGCTAAGCAAGCTGAGCTGCCCCCTAGGGAGGGACAAATGCGGTAACCAGGCAGCCGTGCGGAGCCCAGAGAAGAGTGGGAAAGGGCCTGCAGCCTACAAATCTTGAAGATGGCACATTAGGCTGACCCCCAAGTCTCCCATAATAGCCCTCAAGGTCAAGGTCAGGGACTACCCTCCTCATTCCACATGTACTCCTCAGGTTGCTGGTGACCTCATCCCTGGGAATTAAAATGGATATCAGTGTGTTAAGGACAGCATTACCATCTTAAGAATAAAATTTGAGAGGGGGCCCTGGCTGGTGTTGCTCAGTGGATTGAGTGCCGGCCTGCAAACCAAAGGGTCACCAGTTGGATTCCCAGTCAGGGCACATGCCTGGGTTGAGGGCCAGGACCCCGGTAGGGTAACCACATATTGATGTTTCTCTCACTCTCTTTCCCCCTCTCTTCCCCTCTAAAAGTAAATTAAAAAAATTTTTAAATTTGAGAGGGGTCATGTGGGCAATAATGACGTGGCGTTGAGTGTAATGTATTTAGTCTGCAGCTGTTTGTTAGTAGGGTTACTTTAATGCTATATTGGTGAGCTATAGAAAAATGTAATAGCTGTACTAGGATATCTTTTCCTCTCATCCTTTCCTCCACAATTGACGATGAAGAGAAAGAAGAAAAATATAAGACCATGAGGGACTTGAGAAGAACAATTGCTGTACAGCTAGCCTCTCTGGTACCTGTACCAGCTTTGGAAGACTTTCTTGCCCCTTTAGCTTCACGCTCACCTAGGGAAGGGTGGCTTGGGTGGAACCTTGCTCAGTTTAAACTGTAATTTCTCCTTGCCTATAGGAACTCTCCCCTTCCTGAATTTGGTCTTGCCTAATCTAGCAAAAAGAGCTTGGAAGTCAGGAATCAGGACTCGAAAGTCTTGGTCAGGAACTCAAAGTAGCTGTTGAGTCAATGGCTGGGATGACCGAAAGCCTTTCGAGACCTTGCCTCCTTTGGTAGTGATGGAGAGAATACTTTCCTGCCTCTTCATCTCCAAGGTACTTACAAAAAAGGCTTTTGGCTGTTGTTCCTTTCCGCTGTCCTAACAGAAAACTCACAATTGGCCCTGGCCTCATCTGTTCCTTGCACATATGGAGACTGTGGCCAGCAGACTCAGCCCCTTTGTGTAAAGTAAAGAGAGGAATCTGTTTATTGCCCGGATTCATCCCTAGGTTGGGAGGCATGGTTTGACAAGGGGAGCAAGAGCTGGATTTGAGACCCCAGGCATGCCTTTGCCGGGGGTCTTTGGGCAGTGCACACAGGGCTTAACCCTACTGGCAGTAGATTGTATCTTTTGAGTTAGAAAGCCCCAGGTTCGAATCCTGACTCCACCATTGTCTAGCCTGTTACCTTGAGAAAGTAGCTGGATTTCACACATAATAGTATGGATCTCATAGCAATGCTGATAAGGACCGATTGAGATAGTATATGTAAACCTCTCAGTGCTAAATCTGTGGTGCTTATTACTATTCCAGAGAGACCTTGAGAGGCAGGAGAGGCAGGAGTGAAAGTGTTTTCTGCAACAGGGATGGGGTGACAAAATCGGGCCCAGACCTGGAAGTAAACTGTCCTTAGACAAATGCTGGACTGGGGGCACACTGGAGGGGGTGACAAAGGAGAGAGATCCAGTGGCTTCTGTGACATTATCTCCTAGATGGAGGCTGGGCCCCAGCTCCCGCCCCTGGGGTCATCTCTCCCAGCTGTCCTGCTTCCCTCTTTCTCCATCCCTCACCCGCAGGGCCCAGCAACATGTCAGTGGATTAAAGGAGCCTGCTTAGTCCTGGAATTTTGGGACTGGGGGGTGGAGGCAGCAACAGGAAGTCTTTTTTTCCCCATGCCCCTGCCCTCGTTCTTTGGTTGGGCAGCAAAGAAACGAGTCCAGGGCATCCGCAGAGAATCTTCCAGGATGTCCCCTCAACACCCCATTCTGAGACCAGCCTCCATGCTGATAACTTTGAGATGATGGTTATTTCAGAACAAAGCCCCTTCCCTGCATAGGTGAGAGGTAGCTGGTCAGAACTTGCAAATCTACTGCTTGGATGGAGCTGTGGCTCACTCAATTTTTTTAAGAGTAGTTTTAGGTTCACAGCAAAATTAAGCGGAAAATATACAAAGTTCTCATATATCCCCTGACCCCACACATGCCTAGCCTCCCCCACTATTGACATCCTGGAATGGATGTTACATTTGTTATAACTGATGCATTTTCATTGACGAGTCATTATCACTAGAGCCCATAGTTTACATTATGGACTCAATTGGTTCACATTCTGTGAGCTTGGACGGGTGTGTAATGACATGTGTCCACCATTACGGTGTCATGGAGAAGAGTTGCACTGCCCCACAGATGATCTGTGCTCTGCTTATCCATCCTTCCACCGCTCACCCCAGCAACCACTCATCTTTCTATTGTCTCCATAGTTTCCCTTTTCCAGAATGTAATATAGGTGGAATTACATAGTGTGCAGCCTTTTCAGGTTGACTTCTTTTACTTATGAGGGGGATCCCCCCGAAATGGAATTGTCTTCTGGAGGGTGGGCCTCTTGTAATACAGGATTCCCATGCTAGGGAAGTGTTCTAGGAACCCATCTGTGTCAGCGTATCAGCTGGCATTGTTGTGAGAGACTGTATTTGGCCTCAGTGAGTTTTTTTTTGAAGGCTCTTCCAATGCGTTTGTCCATTTCACGATGGGTGATTTACGAATGCACCTGCCCACCGTGCTGAGTATTCAGCAGTTTTTGACCAAAAATGGCATGACCCCCATGCCCCACCCTCCCTATTCACCCGATCTCATCCCCAGTGACTTTTTGTTTATTTGTTTCCCTGGATGAAAAAAGTCCTCAAAAGGAAACGTTTTGCCAATGTGGAAGAGGTGAAACAAAAAAAGGGAAGAAGCACTAAAAGGTATCAAAATCAAGTTCAAAAACTGTTTTGAGCAGTGGGAAAAACGTCTCAATAGGTGTATTGCACCAAATGGAGAGTACTTTGAAGGTGACTAAAGTTTAAACATGTAAGAATAAATACACAATTTTTTAATAAATTCCTTTCGGGTCTCCCCTCATAGTAGTATGCACTTCAGATTCTTCCATGTCTTTTCATGGTTTGATAGCTCACTTCTCTTTAGGACTGAATGATATTCAGTCTGATGTATCAGTTTATTTTCCCTTCCCCTACTGAAAGACAGATCTCTTGGTTGCTTCCAAGTTTCGGCAATTATGAATAAAGCTTCTATAGATATTCATGTGCAAGTTTTTGTGTGGACATACATTTTTAGCTCCTCTGAGTAAATACCAAGGAATGCTGTCTTTGGATTGTATGGTAAAGGTATGTTTAGTTTTATAAGGAACAGCAAAACTGTCTTCCAAAGTGGCAGCACCATTTTGTATTGCCACTGAGATGCATGAGAGTCCCTGCTGTTCCACATCCATGTCAGCACTTGTTGTTGCCAGGGTTCTAGATTTTGGCCATTCTAATAGGTGTGGTAGTATCCCAATGTTGTTTTATTTTGCAATTCCACAATGATATGTGGAGCTTCTCTTCATATGCTTATTTGCCATTGGTATATATATATATATTTGGTGAGGTGTCTTGTTCAGATCTTTTGTCCATTTTTCGTTGTTTGTTTTCTTATGGTTGAATTTTAAGAGGTTGCTTTTTGTTTTGTTTTGTTGGATTTTTTGTACATTTTGGAAATAGTCCTCTATCAGCTACATCTTTCACAAAGATTTTCTCCCAGTCTATGAGTTCCGTTCTCATTCTCTTCACCCAAATCAATTTTGCTCCCTCCCCCTATGTGTGCAATAGACCCACGTCTCCTTATTTCCCTGCAGCAGAGACAAAGAGGTCAGACTAGCTGTGGAGAAGACATGGCTTCCTAAGGAAATGTGTGGGCCTGGGACCCCCATTCACTTCAAACCCATGTTCATTCATTCCTTAAACACTTGCATTGTGCCAAGCACCAAGTCCCATAGATGCATTGGTGAACAAAACAGACAAAGCTCTAAGTCTTGCAGAGAACACCTTCCGCTAGGGAAAACATACTGAAAAAGAAACAGAGACATATATTGAAAACAGTACAGCTTTCTAGAAGCCTGTGTGTGTGTGTGTGTGTGTGTGTGTGTGTGTGTAAAGAGTGAGCAGAGTAAGGGAGATTGAAGGTGTTGGGATAAGGTAAATGCGCCATCCTAAAGAGGGCTGTAGTGTTGGCTTCATTGACAAAAGGACATTTAAGCAAAGAGGATGCCAGGAGGGCAGAGTGGTCAGGCATAGGGACCAGCCAGTGCAAAGGCCAGAGGCAGGGGTGCTCCTGGTGTGTCTGAGGAATTGCAGGGAGGCTCACATGGCTGGAGTGGTGGACAGCGGTGATCGGGAGAGGAGTTCCTGACGGATTCAATGTGAGAGTGAGAGAAAGTAGAATCATACAGGACATCACGATTTTCCACCTGAGCCATCAGAAGGATGTCATTAACTACGATGGGGAAGAGCAGCTTTCCCAGTGGTGGTGGGTGGGGGCGGAGACTGGGAGTTCTGTTTTGGATGTGTTGAGTGTGCACCATTAGATGTGTTGGTGGAGAAGCCAGGTAGGCTGTTGGATAGATGGGTTTGCAGTTTGGGGAGTTTGCGTCTAAGAATCTGGGCTGCTGCTGTGGGGGATCGAAGGAAGAATCAAACCCAGTTCCTTCCCCCCTACCTCTGCTCAGGGAATCACTGGGGAAGTTTGGAGAGTGTGGGAGAGCAACACAGAAAACAGGCACAGCCACCAGGAGGCAGCTCCTTCTAGCCTCTCTTGAGGCTAAAAGGCAGGGGAACAAATTCAAGCTACTACAAACTATGCTAAAGAGACAGTCAGACGAAAGACAACGCCCAGACACCTTGACTCCTCGCTACCAAGAAGTCAGCAAGAGGGGGACACCAGGGCAGTGTTTTCCTTCACCAGCTGCAGTCAAATAAGCACTTCAGATTCTTGAAGATGATCACAAGGGCTTCTTATGGTCTGTCTGCCCGCCCATTCACCCTCAAAGCAGGTAAAGGAAGAGAAAAGAAGGTGAGAGGGCCCTCCAGCTGCAGCAGCCATCTCTTCAACTCTTCCAAAACCTTGGCTCTGCTCCCCAGCCACCCAGCAAGCAGCCAGAACCACCCCGGATTGGACCAGGCAGGACTGGGTCCTGCTGTCTGTGGTCTTGCAGGCACAGAGCTAGCTGTCGTACGGGCAGAGAGTTATGACGATGGGTTCACCACTTACTAGGCCAATATTCGGCCAAATCCTTAATACTGGTAACCCGGGTCCCAGGTTAACATGCCAGTTGTGGTCCTCGCCCTGAAACACAGTCAGCTGCCCAAGCAAAAGCCGAGTTTTCACATTCGATATCCTTGAGTCTCTCTTGTTTGGGCAGCAGATGGTGAATTTCATGCAGTGACGTGAGCAAAGGCCCCTCTATTTCCATCCTGGAACTCGTAATCTGCGGAAAAGCTACATCTCTGTCTGTCTCCTGTGCCCGGAACCCTGCTGCTCTTGGTGTGGGGGTCTGAGGGCCCAGGACGGGTCTGTGAGGGGCCAGGAGTGGGGAGAGCCGTGGACGCCTTTGTTCCGATTCTCCAGCAGGGAAAGGGGAATGAGGCCACTCTGGCTAGCCTAGGCTGGATGTGGAGGACAAGACCTGCCACCTACAACCTGAAAATCTAGTGCTTTAATAAGCTGAGGCTGATATTAGAACTGGTGCGCTGAGGGACCTCGGAGAGATGGGCAGCATGGTGCAAGTGATGGACTGTCTTCGCAGGCTCGGATCTGCTCGAGAGCAAAACTGAGTTATGAAACGGGGCCAGATTAATGAAATTGTGCATGGTAGCAGCCCATCCTCAGTGATTTCTGCCCAGCACTTGGGCACCTTCTGACCCAAATCTACTGACAGCATCTTCTGTCCTACACTCAGCCTTTTCACCTCCAAAGACAGAAAAGATTTACAACACAATAACAACCTTCAAGAAGCTCAGCCCACTCCTGCACTGCTCTCTCATATCCCCAAGGGACTTAACGCCCAAGGGAAGGTTTTGGGATAATATAGGGGTTTGGAATTCTCTATTGGAGGGGCTTCCCAAGGATTCCATTGGGCCTCACGCCCACACGCTTCCCCCTCTTCCCTTCTAACACACACACAGGCTTCCTTACTGTTCCCTCAGCCACCCTCTGTGCTCCTGCCCCGCGTTCCCCACCAGGGGCACCCCCTGCTCTCCCAGGGCTGGGGGCCTTCCCAGCCTTCCCACTCCACTAACTCTGCCTCTTCCTTTAGGACAAACTCAGTCATTTTTTGGAAGCTTTGCATTCAAGCTGTACTTTGGTAAGATGTATTGCTTTTTTTCTTATAATTCATGTTCAGTGTTGAAAATATGGAGCTTATAAAAGAATGAAGAAAACAATGACCCATCATTTTGACATATATTCTTCTTGTCTTTTTTTCCCTTTTGGTGTGTTATGTGTTCTAATTGGGAGCACACAGTACAGTGTTTTGTGATCTGCTTCACCCACCCCCCAACACACACACACACTTAAGGCTATGGATTCAGTAAAAAAGGGTAGGCGGTGGTCATGTGTGGGTGGGCTCTGGAGTCAGACTGTCTGGGTTCTAATCCTGGGGGCACCGCTACAGTCCTGAGACCTGAGCATGTTACTGAATCGTTTCCGTGCTTGGAACAGTGTGGTTTACACCGATTTTAATCTATAATTTTGTTTTCTCTCTTTCCCACTCAACCGTGAGTTCCTCGAGGTCAGAGTGTGGCTTTTGTTCATCTCTCTGTCCTCGGCATCTCGCTGGCATATAACAGACATCCCAACATGTGAAATGCGGGATGACCCCAAAGAATAAGGCCTGGCGCTGGGAGTAAGGGGAAAGTTCCTGAACTAGAGGACAAATTTGCGTCCGCGGCCTCGTTTCTTACTCCTACTAGCTAACGCAGTGAGTTAACTTTTCTGAGGCCCCCATTCCCTCCTTTGTGAAATGGAGCCACCAGCTGGGGTGAATGGGAGAAGCCGGACGACTTGGCGGACCCGCTCTGCAGGCTGTAGCACTCTGTGAGTGAACTAAGTGGTTCTTCCCTAAGTTCTCGTGGGTCCGCTCAGCTCTGAACGCGGACGGGCGTGGGAACAGTGCCCTCAGTCCGGGCATCAGCGGCTCCCGGGCCAGCCTGGGGCGCTTGTGCCCAGGAGGACGGGCAGGTGTTGGGGCACCCAAGCTGGGAGAGCCAGGGGTGACTCACCGCCCCAGGCCGGAGGCCCCTCTGCCCGCCACCCGCTCGCGCCTTCTCATCAGCCTCCCTTTCCCTTCCCCTTCCCCGGGGCCGTCCTGCCCACAAGATCCGGCGGGGGATCCCGTCCCCTCTTCACTGAATCCGGGCAGGGTGGAGGAGGGGTGGCTCCAGCGGATTCTTCCTTGGCCTCCTACGCTCCCCAAAGCTGAGGCTCATCTGCGCCGGACCCGGCGGGGGCGGGGGCAGCACGGGGCGGAGGGGATTCCTTCCCGCAGCGCCCCCGGCAGCGGGAGCGCCGGCCTGTTTTTAGATCTTCGCGGGGACGCCTCTGCGCGGAGCAGCCGCGGGTGGCGGCGCGCACCCCCTCGCGGCGGGGACCGTCGCCCCGCGCTGCCCCACACCGGGCAGCGGGAGGTGACAGAAAACGCAGAGAGGCTAGGGGCGGTCGCGGCGGCCCTCGAGGCTGTTTGGAGGGAGCCCGCAGCGATGCCAGGGCTGCCCTGAGTAAGGACTGGTTTTGTCATTTTGAAAAAAAGCAAAACAAAACTTACCCCCGCCCTCTGGACTGTGAGAAATGGCACTGAGTTAGACCTGAGTCACAAAAGAACGTACCCCCGCCCCCTGCCCCGAGGTTCTTTCTCGTCAGGATCCCGCAGCCAGCTCTGCACCCCCAAACCCCGCGGGGCGCTGCCTGGAGACTCTCCCCTAGAGACACCGTCTCAGACCCCTGGGAACCCGGCGTCCCCTCTGTCTCTGACGCCTGCCCACCTGCCCGGGGCGCGAATAACACACCACCCCCTCGCCAACCGCGTGCTCAGAAGACAACTCATCTGGGGACAGCCGCCCCGTCCTCAGGCCCTGCAAGGGCCACAGTCTGTCCCCTGCTTCCGGGCCCGACAGGCCACCTGCCCCTGACTTTCCCAAACAGATGGTGCACGCCGGGGGCCTGGCGGAGCAGGGCGCTTAGCGGGGGCCACAGCGTCTCCCCTGGTGGCTCACTGTGGTAAGACTACCCTCGAGGACTTGGTCAGCTTCTTACACCTCTGGCTACCTCTTTCCTCACCCCTTCCACCCTTTCCTGAGCTCTCCGCCGGGAAGGTGCTACACAGCTCTATTTTTAGTACTAACAAGCTGCCTGCCTGAGCAGCTTCCATCTGCAGCACTCAGAGCCCTTTACAAATGCTAATGAATGGGAGCTGCTGACTCTAGAGTAACTTAGATTCATCTTGCTCCCTCCTCCCCAGCCCCCACGCTTTCCCAGTGGGGAAACCAAGGCCTGGAGTCAGGGTACCGGATGGGATCAAGCCGGAATCAGGACTCCCAGTTTCCCATGACCTGTTGGTGCTTCTGCCTTCTCCGTTGCCTTCTAGCACCTCTTTGCAGTCAGTGCCAGGTCCTGGGTTAAGTTCAGAGGTCAGACTCTCTCTTTCCTAGGAGCTGAGGTCCCCTGGCAGAGGTGAGCATAGAAACCCACCACTGCAGTACAAATAGGTGGCCCAACAGAGCAGTGTCTGCACTGAAGGCTGGCCCAGCCTGGCGGGGAGGGAGGGAGTGTGTAAGTGCTGTTAGTGTCCTATTTTACAACCAGGTACGGCTTCCTGGAGGAGGTGACATCTGAACTGTGTCTATAATTGAGAACTGGAGATAATCAAGTGAAAGGTAGGGGCACTCTGTGGGAAAAAAACCTAAAACCACAAGGTTAAGAAGGAAGCAGTTTGGAGTTGCTAGAGGTAAAAAATGTTCCCTGTGCTGAGTGGGAGGCGAGGTGGGGTGCAAGCCAAGCGAGGACCTTGTCAGATTGGAGTTTTAAATACAGGAGGAAGGTGAGTTTCATGGGATAAGAGTGGAAGCTGGGAGACCAATTAGAGATGATAAAGGCCTGGTTTGGGTGCCTTGGAGAGGACAGGGTGCATTTCAGAAAAACATTTGAGTTCCTTGACCGGAAACCCAGGGCCATACAACCTGCCTGCCCCATGGCCCTCTGGTCCACTGGCAGGGCAAACATCACTCAAGTGGCACTCTTCCCTTTTGAGCTGGATGCCTGGAGCTCGGCAGGGGGCAAGACCTGCCGCCTGTCTCTGCCATGGCCATTAGCAGCAATGCAGAGTCTGTGTTTGGGAATGCTGGTTGAATGAATGGTGCTTTACTCAGATAAGAGTAAGAAAAAGTGGGAAATGCTCAGCAACTGCAGACAGAAGCAGGTAGGCATGCAGGACCCTAACCACTCTCACCCGTAAAAGTACAGCCCAGCCCAGCCCTCAATGAGAAGCCAACCCCCCTCCACCGCTTGCACTGTGAATCAGAAAATGCTGCTGACTGCAGTGAATGCAGTTTCAGAAGCTGTAGAAAGTCTCCTCGCCAGTTTCAGGGCCCTGCTTTCCAACCAAAAAAATCATGGAACCATTCTCAGAACACCCAAAATGTGTTTCCGTTGGAGCAGGCTGTGCAGAACACGGGCATGTGTAATAGACTTTGGGATGCACAGAGGGAGGGTGACAGGGAGGGACTCGCTCACCTTTGTCAGTTTTCTATATCCGGTGGCAGGAATTCAAAGAATCTGCTCCTTTAATTCTCCATGTCGGGCATGCTGTACCAGTAGATCCCCACGTCCACCTTTCACAGCAAATAGCCTCCTCTGGTCATCTTCCCAATATCAAATCCAGGCAGGTCTGCTGCGGCAAGACAAGGTCAGCAGACTGTTAGGAGGGTGGGCTCTGCTCTAGGCTCCATCTCCCGACTCCTACTAGCCGTGTAACCTTAGAGAAGTTAAGTGACTCATTCAACCTTTTAAACCTCTGTTTCCTCGTCTTTAGATTGAGTATATACTGAAGTCGTTGTGAAGCTTAAAAGAGTTAATGCTGAATATGCACTGAGGATAGCGTCTGACACATGGCGTGCCCTCAGCAAATATTAATTATTAGTAGTATATCAAGAGTCCTCAGTCCTATGTTTGCTGTGGCTGCACTCCCAGCTCCTCAGCAGCTGAGCGATCCACATTGCTGCTTTGGGAGCCCATGAAGTCGTCCTTGGTTCCTTCCTTTAAGTCCTGGACACAGAGGAAGAGAACCACTGGCCCTATAATCGCTGAATCACTCTTTTGGAGCCAAAGAAATACATTTCATTTAGAAGGGAAGTACCACTTCTGATTGG
The DNA here is from genome assembly GCA_039655065.1 of Glossophaga mutica. Classification (NCBI taxonomy): domain Eukaryota; kingdom Metazoa; phylum Chordata; class Mammalia; order Chiroptera; family Phyllostomidae; genus Glossophaga; species Glossophaga mutica. The sequence continues at coordinate 62,909,827 of CM077311.1, forward strand.
AGACACTCTTGCAGAGAATCGACTAAGATTCAGAATCATAGAAAGCTAGGGCTGGGAGACATCTTGGAGCTACGTTTTTTCAGAGACCCAGAGAGGCTGAGTTACTTGTGTAATAACTGGAAGATGGAGGGCAGGAACCCATCTTCTGATCGCCGTGCTGGGCTTCTGGGCCGTTCTCTGCCCCCACACCTCAGGCCATCCTGAGCCCTTTGTTTTCTCCTCTTCTATTTCTACTTCTGCTCAAGCCTCCTCCTGCCTGGTCAGTGCCTGTATCAGCCCGGGCTCCACCAGATGTACAGACCCAGCAGGGGACTCATTGCAAGGAATCTGGGCATGAGGTATCAGAGGGCAACTAGGTGGACCCACAATCCACAGCGCAGGCCATTGCAAAGGGCAGGCCGGAAACTCCCGGACACGAGCCGACACTGCGGTCCACAGCAGGACTTCTTTCATGACAGTTCGACTGGTTGAATCAGGCCCCTCAGATGATCTCTGATAATCTCCTTGACTTAAAGTCAACTGATTATGGACATTCGTCACAGCTACACAATATCTTCAGAGCAACACCAATATTTGTGAATAAGGAACTGACTTCTGTAATCTACCCAGGTTGACACGTAAAACCAACCGCCACAGCCCCCTGGTGGTCTCTCTGTCTGTCCTCCTTCCAGTCTGTCTCACCACCACTACCATACAGATCTTCCAAAATCCCTGCCTTGCCCCCTTTTCACAGTCTTCCATGGTGGTCCACGGGTTACAAGGGGAAGCCCAGCTTGCCCGCTGTATCCCCACTTCTTTTCCACTTAATGCCCCCTTCTAGTCGCCAGTCTCCTTACTCCCTGAACAATAACAGTCTCTATAGCTCTCCCTCATCCTGTCACTTTCCACTGCCCAAGCCCCACCTCTCCCTTCAAGGCCATTCTGTTTGGTTCCTGCCTCAAAGCCTCTACCACCCCCTGTCCCTCATGACCACTGCAGCCCCCTGAGCTCCATCCCTCTTTCCTGCACCTCAGGTATTCATTCCCCACCTCACTCCCTTGCTGCTTATCCAAACCAGCAAGAGAGATTAATTCAGGATTGACAGTGTGCAGGGAGAGGATCACTATGATCACCTCTCTCTTCCCCCAACCCAGCCAGGATGCTGGTCAGACCCTAACAAACTGCTCCTAAGATCTTGTTACTAAAGTAAAAGATTGGGTCTAGGTTATCACAAATTACAACTGAAACAATTTTATCTCCATTTCTTTGCGTTTCCCCTGCCCACAACCTCCACCCCACACTTTTCTGTCAGGGGTTCTTAGTGTTAGATATCTTTCTTAATCAGGTTGCAATACCACAGCCCGAAGGAAATGCAAACTTGAGATGGGATGCAAACACTCAAGGAGCCAAAACAGCAAACCGATCCCTGACACAGAACCTTCCCCTTTTCGTGTTTCAGAGAGACCCTCCAGTGGTGTCTGCTAAGCGTGAGCTATGGCAGATCTCGTCAGAGTAGGATGCGCAGACCCAGACGGCATAACAGGCAAAGTTGGCCTTCCGGGGTCTGCGGGCAAACTTCAGGCAAGTCTGGTATCACTTAATGTCCTGTGTAGACACAGGGTAAGGTTGCCTCTTACCTTAAAAAAGAGTGCTTAGCCTCTTTGTGCCTCCCTTTCATCATTTATAAAATGGGGGTAATAATATGTGTTTATTTATCCTACATGAAAACCTGCTAAGTTTGTTGTAAGGACTCAGTCAGTCTACGGACAGCCCTTGGAAAACCTGGCATGTGGGAAGAGCCCAGCGTGTCTTAGCTATCACTGTTCCTAGCAAACACAGGGCAAGTGGGACCTGCACGTCTCCCTCCACATGTGCTGACATCAGTAGGCTAAGGTGAGGCACTTTTGTAAGGTCATCCACCGAACCATCAGGTGCTATGCCCCTGGGTCAGGAAACAGCTCTGGCGATGAGATGGGCACTGCCTCTTCTTTGTGGGGTCACCAGTCAGTCACTCAGAAGTCAAGAAGCCCACATCCCAAGTGTGCAAATTTAACTCTACTTGAAGAAACACTGATCGTTTCTTGCGTTTGCTATACTATGCTGGGTACTGGGCATGCTGAGTAAGATGTGGCCTGGGTCTGCAGGAGCTTACAAGATAGACAACAAATTTGGAAACCATCCAGCAGGTCTCCAGGCAGTGTGGCGTGTGCTGAACACCAACAGCCAGGGCTGGCAAGCTAGGGCATCAGAGGAGTTTAACTGTTTTGAGCACTGTGACCCAAGAAGGAAATTAGCCTGGCTTCCCTGAATGAGCACTCAGTTTAAGGCTTATCATCAGTCTCACAACAAGAATCCTGTTGTTGTTTTGGTAGATGTAGAGACAGGGCCATACAGAACTTACCCTCAATGGTAAGTGTTCAGTTCCAGAATCCTTGTAGAACGCGTAGGATTGCGTATACCGGTACTTCCTGTTATGTTGTCCCTACGCCATTCATCTTCTTGATATCCTCAGAAAGCAAGGAAAGGGTTATTGCACTCACTTTAGAAATGAAAAAACTGGGACTTAGAGAAGATAACTAAAGATTTAACATTGCACGTTGGGAAGCTGGGCTTGGACAAACTACGAGGGACAGACATGGTGGTCTGCCCCCATGTCCTTGTTGTCTAGCGCAGTGGCTGGTGCAGAACCGATGCTCGAAGGATCTTTCTGAATAACTTGCAGTGGCCGAGGGTCTGAGGAAAGCTTCGTGCAGTAGGTACCCTGGGTTTAAGCTTTGAAGATAAAGTCAGACCCTGAGAGGGCAAAACAATTTACAGGCACGGATAGACAACACAGTGAGCACACACAACAGAGTGTGATTCAGCGTGGAGAGGGGAGGAAGTTCTGGCCCATGCTACAGTATGCATGTGACTTGAGAACGGTATTCCAGTCACAAAAAGACAAATACCATATGATTCCATTGATATGAGGCACCTAGAGTTGTCAAAATTCTTAGAGACAGGAGGTAGAATGGCGGTCACCTGGGCTGGGGGGCATGGGGAGGGGGAATGGGGAAGTGTTGTTTAATTGGTACAGAGTTCCAGTTTCGACAGATGAAAAAAGTTCTGGATGTGGGTTGCACATCAGTGTGAATGTACTTAACACTATCCAACTGTACACTGAACAATGGTTAAGATGGCACATTTTATGTTATGAGTATTCTATCGCACTTTAATAATTTAAAATAAAAAGATGGAGAAGGAGCCTGCAAGGACAAGGGTGTTAGGGAAAGTAGAGAGACAGAGAGTAGCACATGTGCAATGAAAGACGGCTGACTGATAGGCTCAGAGCCTAACGCACAGCGACGGAGGGCCATAGTAGGAGACAAGGCCAGATGAAGCCAAATGGGCCTTGCATGCCGGGCCAAGGAGTACGGAGTTTTAAATTTTGGCTTTGGTTTCATATATGGCTAAGGCAGGCCTTCTAACATTCTCTTAGCCTGGGCTGTCACACAGTTGTCATTGGTGCTCTGTGCCCCAGCACGCCAAGCTGTCACACCAGTTCTACTCCCATCTAACCTCTCTGCTTCAGCAGACCCTAAGGCCCACCTCACCTGGGCCAGCAAGGGCTCGCTGCACCTGAGCGCCTCTGCAGGCTTCCTCCACTGCCTCTGGTTTGAACCGACCTCCCTGTGCACTAAGGAAAACTAATGAGGTCTCAGCCTGAGTAGTGTGACTTGTTTCCAACTGAATCCTCTGAGCACCTCAGTCTGCAGGCCCACACCTGGCAAAGCACTGGCTCTGCCTCAGGAGCTGCTTGGATTTCCCAGCCTGACTCCCCGCCGGTGAGGCCCACGGGGGAGTGCCATGGCCACGTGATAGGGGGGCCCTGGAGGTTGCCCCCTTGTGTTGCTTCATAGACTGGGTGGTTCTCAGAGTAAAACAAAAGGCTTACTTGTTGCAAGTAGAAAGGGCTGGCCTGTGATATTTTGGTGTCATGAGGACTTCTAGGTGGCGCTATGAACCAGGTGGCCAGGAGACAACCTTTGCATTTAGCTCTCTTATTTATTTGATGTAAAATTTTAAAGCTTTAAAGGATCTTCTCTACGTCTCAGTTTTTTCATTTCTAAAATAAGTGTAATAACCCCTTGCTTTCTAAGGGTATCAAAGAGATGAATGGAGTAGAGATAACATACTTTGACATCTAAATAACAGGAAGTACCGGTATATGCAATCCTATGCATTCTCCAAGGATTCTGGAAGTAAACATTTGCCAATAAGGGTATGTTCTGAATGCCCCTGTCTCTACATCTACCAAAACAAAAACAGAATTCTTGTTGTGAGGCTGACGATAAGCCTTAAACTGAATGCTCATTCAGGGAAGCCAGGCTAATTTCCTTCTTGCACCTTGCACCATGCACCAGGGAGCATCTAAAAATCAGGCCACAGACTTTCAGGTGGTGCTCACAGGCAGCTCCCCTCTTGCACCCCATCCATCGCTTCCTGTTCATGTGCATGGCCCTACCTGCCTGACTCAGAGCCCTGCCTTGAACATGTACGACACGAGAGACATTGAAGGAGAAGCTCATTAGGAATACTTCAGGATGGGTATCAGTTTGGTAACCCACTTCTACCTCCCTCTTTGGCTCTGGGCTTTATATCCCACCAGACTCAACTCTATAAGCTCCCCCAACCCGAGGTTCTCCCGTGGCTTCAGATAAAAGAGTCATCACATCAGTCCTGGGTTCAGGGATCCCACCGAACAGGCCAGCCCCTGGCCCACCATCTTGCTTGGCTTCTAATTCTGGTTCTGCTGTGCACTTGCTATGAATCGTCTTCATTGCATGGAGGAGTGAATACACAGGCATCTGCCTTCCACTCCAGGGGGTTCTTCAAGCACCTGACCCTGGCCCTGGCCCTGACCCTGGCCCTGAGTGTTTCTGGGATGAGTGATTGGGAGCAGAAGCAGGAAGAGGGAATAGACTTTGGTGCAGCAGGAGCCCCACATGGTATGGAGGCTTTGTCTCTACATCGGGAATTCTTTCTGGCCCATTACAACCTTAAACCCGTGTGTGTGTGTGTGTGTGTGTGTGTGTGTGTGTACCACTTAGTATGCTTTAAAAGTAGCCCAACTGTTAGGATTACCCACATTTTTTTAAGAAGGAAGGCAGGAAGGAAAAAAGGAAGGCAAGAGGAGAGTAAGAGAGGAAGGGAGGGAGGAAGGAAATACCTTTACTCTTACACTAAAAGGTGAGTGGTAGATATTTTAGTGTAAATGCCTCCGAACTTTTACCTCTATAAATAGTGTCTTTAGACACTGGTTTATAATTTAATTCTTCACATAATTGGGCATTCACCCGTGACCCCAAACACTCACCTATTGTATGTCATGGCCACATGTGCCCCACAGGGTTGTGACTCTACCAGATTTCCTTTCACTCCCTTTGCTGGACATTGGGTTGGTTGTTTCCGGGGATTCCCCCCCCCTCACCATTATAAATATAAATAATTTGGTGTCAGGAAAACTTAGACCTAAATCTTTGATTTTAATTCCTTAGGATAAAATCCTAGAAGAATTAGTAGGTCATAGGGTATGCTTTCTTTCAAGGTTTTTAGTATTTGTTGCCAGATCAGCCCCAAGAAAGCTAAACCAATTTCTACTCCCATACCTTCAACCCTTCACCAGCACTGGGTATTATGACTTGTAAAAACAAAATCTGTACGTTGGGAGATTTTGTTGTTGCTGTTGGAAGAGGTGATATAGATGGATTGTACATGTTTCCTGGTCCGACTTGTCACTCCTTTTCCTTCATGATTTCTGTTTGAGAGCCTGATCGGGAAGGCCTTCCACACGCACTAGAGCATTCTTTCTCATTTAATTTAACTCTGAATTCTAGGAGCATAATACTTAAAGCTATTTCATCTCCAGAACCTGGGCCTCAGGGAGGCAGTGCCTTCTAAAGAACCACGTGTGAAAGGGAGGGATGCAGAAAAGGTAGATCCGAGCGCCGACCCCCACCTTGTGGCCTCTGAGGGCTTCGAAGGGGCCTGAGCCCAACCCAGGCTCCCGGTCACCATCTGACCAGTCCAGGCTCTGCTTGGACATCCCTATTTATCCCAACTAGGGTTACCCTTCTTGTTCAAATCTTTAGAAAAGTCCCCCAGGTTTGGAATGATGCCAACATCTTCCTAAGCATCCAACTCCCAGGGGCTCTTGGGGCCACCAAACCATGTGGCCTGTGCCCTGACACGTGCACTCGTGGGGGCAGAGGTCCCCACAGGTGATCACAGGTGAGGAAGGCACAGAGAGAGCAGAGGGCTGACCAACCTCCACCACCGGCAAAGGGAGCACTGGCCGCAGGCTTCATGCTGTGCCCACCAGGCCCTGGCACCTCTGCTGGGGCTTGAAATGCCTCTCGTGTGCGCGTGTGTGGGTGTGTGTGTGTGTAAGCACATATGCACACGCTCACTCGCACAAGCTCACACACATACTTCCTAACCTTGCTCTTCTGCTACTGAATTCTAAATGGGAAAAACTCTGAAATTTTGGAGAGGGGGAGAAAGTGTGGAGCAAAGGAAACCTTCAGTAGAAATAGTAAGAAAATGAGGTGCACTGAGCATGTGCAGAGTAATCTTTCCTCTGCATGCTTTATTAAAGAATTATATGACATAATTACACGTTATAATGTCTTTACACATATTTATGGTAATTACGTCAATGCGCATTTGATGTTCTGTAATTACAGTAAATACACAACAATCCTGACAAATCGCTTGATCAAGAATTCAAATTCCCTGAGTGCAGACTGGGAGAAAAGACATTAACTCTTCTGCTGCCTGACTGCCCCAGTGGATTATTCCTCCACCTTCTCCTGACAGTTTTGAAGGTTCTTTGTGTCCCTGGGTGTGAGCAGGGCACAGCTCCATTCATTTTCTCCAGGATGTCTCTGAGCTTGTCCGTACAGCAACACCCCTATGACACTGTTATGTGTGCTGATTGTGTGTGTGTTGGCGGGGGGAGTTGCCAGGCCCTGATGGAGCTCCTGAGACAGGTAGGTTGTGGACACACATTTGGTCCAGACCCACCTCCCGTGGGAATCGGAGCCTCATGCAGGGAAACAGCAGGGAGAACAGATACTCTGAAGCAGGTCCCTTACCTGTAGCAGACTGTTACTCTCCAAGCCAGTTTGCAACAGTAAATTCCTAAGGGCAGGACCACATCCAGTCCTCTAGCACTTGGAATCACACTGGGTTTGTCACAGTGAGCCAATGATGCCACCTGTCTGTGTTCATCACTGCACACATTAATTATACTAGATGGGTTGTTTTCTTCTCCTTTATGAGTATTTTTCATCATCTCATTGTCTCTAGCTTCTGGCGTTGGGGTTTTGTTGTTCTTGTTAAGCGAGACCTGTGGCCAGTGTATCAAAAACAATCAGCAATGGCATAATTGTTGTCCCAGCCAAGAGGCCTCTCCTATCTGTTCATCTCTGGGTGCCCATCCTCCTGAGGCCTGGGGGGAGTGTGCCTCCTCTTTTCCCTGATGACATAAGACCCATCCATGATTCGGGCCAGCACTCACTGAGCTCAGAGGAGCGCTGGGCCTCGGGGGGCCCGTGGAAGAACCAAGGCCAGTATCTGGACTCCAAATCCCCCAAGGGGCACAGCAGTGGCTTCCCACACTGGATTCCCTCCGTGCGAGGAATTTATTGCAAGGCAAGTTGTAGAACTGAAAGAACACAGGGCTGGAGCTAGGCAACACCGTCTCTGCCTACCTACTTCAGGGGCCTTGAACTCATAGATGCTAAGGCTTTGAAAAGTTAAAAGCTTGAATGTAAGGAATTTGCAGTAGACTCCAGTGCCCAACATTGACCTCCTTTACCGTGGAAGTAGGAATGACACTCCCCATTGGCACCAACCGATCTCATCCCACCTCTGTGACCCAGAGAAACTAATTAGCCCCGAAGAGGTGGTTTGAAGGGAAATTTCACCAATCCCTACAGGTGGAAGGAAGAAATCTGTGACACTGGCTCAGACCAGTGTGGGCAAGGACTGCAATGAGGGCTGACTAATGATTCATCAAAGGAGCAAACTTATTGGCTAACAGAATTCTTAGTCATGAAGTCTTCATGTTCTGCACAGACCGAAATCAAAGCAATTACAGACTTGAGTGAAGCTACAATCCTTACTGCAGAAAATGCTTGTTTTAGTCCAAATGGGGGCTAGAAGTGAGTGACCCGGTACCCGCCGTTCCTCCCTTGGTAATGAGAGCGCCCGGCAGCCCGCAGGCTTCTCAGGATGTAATTGCTGCGGGCTGACACAGGGATCGCGCTGCACTAATGATGTCCTGTGCTTTGTCTGAGGCCTCACTCCGCGGGGCACGGGAGCGCCAGGACTGCAGAGGGATGCAGACGGTGGACTCGAGCACGTAACACGCACCGTAGCGCTTTGCATTTTCCAAAAACGTTGCCGTCGTCCTTCAGCCTTCTTTCTTTGTAAACGGTTAATTGCTTAAGACCTGGTAAATTTAGATGGATGCCTCATCCATGTATTTAAACATGTGAGCAAGTGAAATGGAAACAGATGTAGCATTTTCTTTCTTTCTTGTTTTTTTTTTTCTTTTTAGTGAGGACTTTGCACGGCCAGGAACCATAATTCATATTTTCTTCACACTCACAAAAGACTCTGCTGGAACCAAGTGTGTGTTGGGAAACAGATTTTTCTAGGCTCTTCCTGGTTGGGCGTTGTTGTGCTGTGTTTTTAACTGCTGTTCATTTAGCGATTGCTAGAAAAGGTGGGCTTGAGCGGAAAGTAGCCTATGGCTTGCTCCTTTTCACGTGGGTTCCAAGGAGAAATTAGGAGGCCTGCGCTCCTTTGAGGGTGGGAAGGAGAAGGAAGCTACAAGGTTTGTTCATGTAATCAGAGCAGGTGATTTCACAAAAGCAATTTCTTGCCTCGGAGCAACAGGTAGAGGGGAAATAAGAAGAAAGGGGAACAGCTCTTTTACTTTCTAAGGGTGACGGCTTTGGAGGTGGAGGGCAGGAGTTTGAAATTAAATATGTGGAAGAAAAACCAGTAAGAGGCAAAATCTCCAGCAAGAGATGTCCATTTAGTCTCAGTGATGGGTTTGCCAATAAAGTCTGTCTCAGCCCCTGCGCCCCTCGCCTCAGTAACTCCTGCAGTGGGACTGTGCTCTATCCTCCCCAGATCTGCGTAATCCTTGCCTGCTGAGCTACCCACTGTGTTCCCTGGGGAGTGAAAATTAATTTCTTTCCCTGCGCCCCATGGCTGATCCCAGCTGGCCCGCCACTTGGCTGGGACCTGGGGTCAGATGCGTGAGACCACCAGGTAAATGATCAGGGCCTTGGGCTGAGAAGGCTTCTAACAATACGGAAATGGCATTTTCCCCTGAACTGGATTGAGGTGCGCCCGGCTGTCTGTCCACACCAAGATTCAATTATCAGAGACAATGCGTGTTCCTCCTCCCCCCGCAGTCTTCACCTGTGCTTTCTGGGGAGCCGTGCAGTGTCCTCTTTTTCTGGCAGCTGTGGGTGATGAAATTCCAACGAGCAAGAAGAGAGGATTTTTCTGCTCATTGTCAGCTTTAGAACTAACTCTAGAGCACAGTGGGTGGCAGCGTGAGGAAGCACGGGAGCTTTCTACCTGTGTGGCCTCAGGCAAGTTGCTTAACCTTCCTGAGCCCCAGTTTTCTCCTCTGTACCATGCATGTACCAGGTGACCTTCAGTCCCGGCACCTAGTGCTAAACTCCCAAGGAGACTATTGTAGTGCATTACACTGAGGATTCAAAGCATGACCTTGATAGGAGAGTGTTCAGTCTCAGAACGTAATTCGCAGGCATGTGTTGACCTGGTAACTGGTGGGGCTGGAGCTCAAGCCAAGTATGCAGGCTCCCAGCTCAAGGTCCACTGCATCCCTGTCCTCAGGGAGCCCAGCGGTCTCCAGGGAGTCCCCTATGTTAAAACATAGAGGTGGCTCGCAGGCCAGACAGGGGTGGCAGGGAGGAAGCTTGGCACTGCCTCCACGAGGTTGCCTTCACTGGCCTCCAGCCTCTCACTCTTCAGCTTGTGAAGCTATCAATGGAAGCCAGATCCAAGTGTTGCTGATTCAGTGATGTTTGCCCAAATGCTGTTTCCCAAGAGCTGTTGGATGCCCAAGATGCCTTCCTTCTGAGTCTGTTTTCTTTTTTCCAACACACTCGTTTCTTTTCCTGGAAGTGGGACATGGCAGGAAGCCGGTAGAATCTGAACCCGAGTCTGTTCCAACTCCTTTCTAAACTTGGATCCCATTGCAATAAGAGGATTTGGGAACCCAGCAGAGGCCCATCCCTCTTGCCCCTCCCAAAGGTCCCAGGAAGCTGTCACTGTTACTAGGCACTGAACGCATGCCACAGTTTTGTGCTTGTGAGCCCGGCATTGCTCCACACATCTCCGTTACACATCAGTTTCAAACCACGTGGAGAGGAAGGTATTAGCACCTCCGTTATACACACGGACAACTTCTAAGACTAGACCCGGGAAATGTCAGACTCCACATCCAGACCTAGGCCTCTAGCCTGTGGTGTTTCTGACATCACACTCACACACATATACACACACACACTTGCTATGAAGACAGCCTCCTTTTTAGACCAAGGAGAGCCCCTTGTAGATGGCATAGCTTTGAGTCACTTTATTAAATAGGCCACTCCAACCCCTGGGCCAGTTTATAGCATTGATTCACCGTCGTGTGTCTTCCTGGCCATTGGACACAACTTCTTCCCTGGCTTCCCAGTCCTCCCGGCAGACTAGCTGTCTCCAGTCAGGAGGCCCTGGTTTTGTTCCTTCCTCCGTCCCTCCTTCAGCTCCTTCCCATGTCGGGCAGTCCTTTTTGTCCCGTTACCCTCACCGGAAATGCTGGCCACTGTATGCTAGCCCTGTCACACCCACTCAGCTACCATCGCCTTGGCTTTCCGGAGCTCCCATCCACACTGACCCTGAACTGGGGGAGGCTCTGGAGTCAGAAGAACAGTAACCCCAGCTTTATTGCTCACCAGCTCTTGTCCTCACACTCACCACTTGTCCTATGTGAGCCATAGCTCTCTTTGTCTTCAAAGGGGGGTGGGGAATAATGACAACACCATCTCCTCTCATCGGGTTTCTGGGGGTGTGATGGGTAATGTGTGTGGATGTACTTGGTGGCTGCAAAGCACAAGCTCAGACTAAGTGCCTCTGTGTCCAACACCCCCGCCCATATCCACTCTCTATTGCTCTTCACACGGCATGCATCAGCAGCCACACCTGCCTCTCCTTCCCTGAGGATGCTCAGGTCCCTCTCCTGGCCCCACCCACAGACTGGGTGCATTCCACGGCAGCAGGAGTCAGACTGAGGCCACAGACGCATGACTCCATGGGAAAGGAATCAGAAGCACTGGAGTTTGACATCTTTTAATTTTTTGGCATAAAAAGTGGATATGGAGAGTGAAGACTTGTAGTAACACCCCAGGCCAAGTAGCACGTTCAAGTCAGCATGGCAGGTGACACACAGGATGTCAGAGAGCATGACAGCAGCACTGGGGGTGTGAATAGCACAATGCCACACATCAGCATTGCCCACAGAGCCTGTATAACTGGCAGTGGGCATGGAAATGTCGTCTGGATCAGCAGATTCCGGTCAGGGCAGGGCGAGGGGCGGCTGGTGCATTACCAGGAGCACGGGCACCACGCACATTCCACTGCGGGGGCCAGTACGAAGGGGCACGTCTTCCGCCTCTCCTTGCTGCCCTCTAGCTGACTGCAGGTGGGTAGCCTCTCTTGCCCAGCCCACACAGCAGCATTTCTACCTTCACATCCACACTGTAAAGTGCCTTAAGGGCAAGGATCCTGTCTTCAATGCCCCTGTTCTACATCAGGCCAGAAATATGTCTCATGGGTAGAAGGCACTTACTATCTATTAACTAACCAATAGCCGTGATCCATTTTTACCTGCTGCCTCAGCTTCTCCAAGTATAAAATGGGGGAATCACTCTAACCTTCTCCTAAAGGATGGGTCAGGAAAAACATGTGATTTACATGGGGAACGTTGAAGCCACTGAGCTGAACTGACTTGTGCTCATCTTGCTTTCTGATGATGACCTTCCCCATCTGTTCCTGCCTACAGTCGGTGTGGTCCCAAGCACCAACCCGGAAGTAGGCTACTCGGTACTTGCCAGGTCTCTGCCAGCAGGTGGACTCTGGGAGTGAAGGGGGCTGAGATACTCTGACTCTCTGGAGGGAGAGCTGCCTGCGCTTCTGGAAGGGATCAGAGATGAGACAGTGTGCTTTTGCCTTCAGTAGGCAGTCATTCAAAGGGAAGCTGCTTCACCCCTTCAGCAGCCACCTCACCTCTGGCCACACCCCTTTTTCCTTGGGGACATTCATCTTTTCTTCCTGAAAACACAGCTGAGGAAAGGAAACTCCACCTTCCTTCCTACCTGCCATTGCAACTATCAAAAATCCAGTGCCTCCACCTTTGGGACCCATCTTTGCCTCTTTTCTCTGGCTACCAGGCGTTTACGACTGATCTGTTTCTCGTGGCTCCAAGTGGAATTTGACTGTGTGCGTGGAAACAGCCAGGCAGAGCTGACAGCGCCGTCTGACAGTGAGCAGAGCTCTTGACATCCGTGCACAGGAGGCTGTGCGTGCGCACACACAGGCCCCTTCTCTGAGCCCCACAGGGTTCCCTCTCCACCCCCTTTGGCTGGTCCCACCTGCTCATCCTCCCCTGGTCCAGCCCACTCCACCAGCACATGGGCAGGTGCTCTCCACTGCAGGGGGCAGACAGCCCTCCCCTTCCTCCCACCCCTCACAGACCCGGGATGGGGTGGGGGGCCCGGGAGCTGCACTCTGTTAGATAATGAGTTGAGAACTTACTGCCTCTTGTCTCTCTCTGGCTGGTGACTGACACAAATGGAATTCATCTTTAATCATCTGTTAACTCGTTGTCTATTATAGCTCTTTAATAGCACCATAGATATTCTTAATGAAGCATGATTTAAGGTATTTACAGCACACGGACCGACAGACATCACTCACAGTGTGCAGGTAATGAGGCATAAAACGGCTTTTGAATTCCCCCCAAAAGAGAAAGTGGCAGAGAAAGAGAGAGAGAGAAAGAGCTCCAGCACTAGGGCAAGAAAAAAAATTAAAAGCCTGTGTTGTAAGGTTTGTGTTAAAATGTTTAGGCATTTAAAGTCATGGTAGCGTTTTTGAGGTGTTTGGCTCACAGCGTGCAGCAGCTGCCTGCACTGAGAGTGACGGGCTCAGCCCCAGGTCTTCTCTACGGCCCCCTCAACCCGACCCCTCTCCGGGGCACTCCGGTCGGTCGCTGAGGGCTCTCCCCGGTGGAATGAAAGCCCTTGCCTGGTTTCCTCCCCTCGCACCGTGCTCCCTGACAGTGCTCAAGGGGCATTGCCGCTGTGCTAAAAGGACAGCGGGTGACTGCCGTCCCCACAGGGAAGAGGATGGCGGCTGATGCCTCTGTTCTTGCGCTTACTTAAAAGTAAAGCCCGAAACAGCGGAGAGGACCTAGCCTGTGGCCTCATCCAACCCCTCCGGTCTGCAGTGAGGAAGCCCAGAGGTAGCAGCTGGTTAGTGCCCACACCAGAGCCAGGCGGGTGTTTTCTCCCTCAGGGATGGCTGCTCCTCTCACCACACAGCAGTGCCCTGTCATTCTGGCCAGACAGACCCCCCAAAACCTCTAGGACAATGAGGATTTAAAGGGACCAGAGAGATGGGGGTGGAGTGTAATGGAGGGCTTTTTCCAAGGACACATTTTAAACGTAGATCTCCAAAGCAGAAGGAACCATCCCCCAACACTCCCCACAGGGTACAATGGGCTAGTAAATTACAGGATCACTTCCCCTCTGTGGGCATTCGGACAGACTTCCTTTACCTCGCCTCAGAGCCAGGGGCCCAACCTGCTTTCCCTGCAGCCAAGAAATGTTGCAAAGGGGAGTACAGGGCTTGGGGCATGGGGACTGGAGATGAACATCACTCATGGGCATAGAGCCGTGTTACTTATGTTTGAGGTCCACCAAGATGCCCACCTATGCGTGGCCTCTGCTAATCTATGCCACTGCCTGCAGGTGCTCTCCGCACTTGCCCTGACCCACAGCAGGGGCTGAGCAAACACCTTATGCATGAACATGTCACTTCCATCAAATCCCCTTTCTGCATCTAGCCACTCTCAGGTTCCTGGTAGAGACAAACAGGGACCCAGAGCCCCCAGGCACACGCATTACCCTCTCGGGAGGGAGCACAGTCCGGATGTTTTGGGACTGCTGCTGTGGGCTTACCTGGCCCTGGGGGTGTAGACCTAGGCACTCTATCACTGCAGCCACTCATGTCCCAGAGGGAAAGGGCTGTGAGTATGGCAGTGAGGTGAGTCCATGTACCGCTGCTTCAGCAGGCAAGCAAGAAGGTGAGCCTAGGTAGGAGAAGACGTGACTTCTCAGGACAGGGTGGTGAGGAGCCTGTGTTGGTGTGACTAAGGTGACCGGACTCTCCTCCAGCTAAATCATTCTGCTATTTGAAGTATTCTAACCAGGCAAAGCCTTGTGGCTATAGATTTCTTTGTGGCGTGTCCTCCTGATTCACAGCAACTTCCTTTTCTCTCAGCTGGACGATGCCCATCTCTAGATGCAATGTCTGTGAAGAATTTCTAGGGCCTCACCTATTTTTATTCTCTAACGATTTCTGGGACAATACAATTCTTTTAAGTATATTTTATTGATTATGCTATTACAGTTGTATCATTTCTTTTCTCCCTTTTATTCCCCTCTGCCCTGTGCCCCCCTCCTACCAGCATTCCCCCCTTAGTTCATGTCTGTGGGTTGTACATATAAGTTCCTTGGCTTCTCCATTTTCTATACTATTCTTAACCTCCCCCTGTCTATTCTATTCCTACCAATTATGCTTATTTCCTGTACCTTTTCCCCCATTCTCCCGCCTTCTCCTCCCCACTGATAACCCTCCATGTGATCTCCATTTCTGTGATTCTCTTCCTGTTCTAGTTGTTTGCTTTGTTTGTTTGTTTTTTTTTAGGTTCAGTCATTGATAGTTGTGAGTTTGTTGTCATTTTATTGTTCATATTTTTGATCATCTTCTTTTTCTTACATGAGTCCCTTTAACATTTCATATAATAAGGGCTTGGTGATGATGAACTCCTTTAGCTTTACCTTATCTGAGAAGCACTTTGTCTGCCCTTCCGTTCTAAATGAAAGCTTTGCTGGATAGAGCAATCTTGGATGTAGGTCCTTGACTTTCATGACTTGGAATACTTCTTTCCAGCCCCTTCTTGCCTGGAAGGTCTCTTTTGAGAAATCAGCTGACAGTCTGATGGGAACTCCTTTGTAGGTGACTGTCCCCTTCTCTCTTGCTGCTTCTAGAATTCTCTCCTTCACTTTAATCTTGGCTAATGTAATAATGATGTGCCTTGGTGTGTGCTTCCTTTGGTCCAATTTCTTTGGGACTCTCTGAGCTTCCTGAACTTCCTAGAAGTCTATTTCCTTTACCAGATTGGGGAAGTTCTCCTTTATTGTTTTTTCAAATAAGTTTTTCAATTTCTTGGTCTTCCTCTTCTCCTTCTGGCACCCCTATGATTCAGATGTTGGAACCTTTAAGGTTGTCCCGGAGATTTCTAAGCCTCTCCTCATTTTTTTGAATTCTTTTTTCTTCATTCTGTTCTGGTTAAATGTTTATTTCTTCCTTCCCCAAACCACTGATTTGAGTCCCAGTTTCCTTCCTGTCACTGTTGGTTCCTGTATTTTTTCTTTACTTTGTTTTGCATAGCCTTCACTTCTTCCTCTATTTTGCAACTATACTCAATCATTTCTGTGAGCATCCTGATTACCAGTGTTTTGAACTCCGCATCTGATAGGTTGGCTGTCCCTTCATTGCTTAGTTCTACTTTTGGAGTTTTGATCTGTTCTTTCATTTGGGCCATATTTCTTTGTTTCAGTGTGCCTATTACATTGTAAGGGGTGGAATCTTAGGTATTCACCAGGATGGGACAACCCATGTCACTGAGTTGTGGCGCTGTATGTCGGGGAGGGGTCCAAGAGGGAACAATGCCACTTGCTTGGCTCTTGGCAGGCTTTCATTCACTTCCCCTGCTGCCCATAAGCAAATTGGGCCCTTCTGGTGCTGATTCCCAGGTGGGTGGGCTTCTGTACATTCTAAGACCCCGTGAACCTCTAGACCTTTCCTGTGAGGCTGGGAGTTTCTCCCACCACTGCAACCCCCACAGATTTTTACAGCCAGAGGTTTTGAGGCTTTATTTCCCCTTGCTGGAACCCTGGGCCGTGCAGTCTGTCTTGCTCCCCAGTTGTACCTCCTGGTTTATCTGCATGCAAATGTGGGACTGCCTGCTCTACCAGCTGCTGCCTTGCCGAGTCCTACAGCAACCACCTTGCCACGTGTCCTCTCTACCCTAGCTGCCCGTCTCTGCCCCTTCTACCAGTCTGGATGAATGTTTCTTCTTTAACTTCTTGGTTGTAGGACTTCCGTACAGCTTGATTTTTCTGGAAGTACTTATTGTTTTTTGTTTTTAAATTTGTTGTTGTTCTTCTTTTGGTTATGCAAGGAGGTGAAGTGTATCTACCTACACCTCCATCTTGGCCAAAAGTCCCCTACTGTACAATATGATTTATATATATGTTTCTTTCTCAACCATGTTTCTGCCAAGGATCAGCACCTTTGTACTTTCTGAGGAGGATTTGAGATAACTTGGTCTGAAGGTGGAGAACCTCTGCACCCACCCAAGAGTGAAGTGATCCTTGGAAATGTCACTTCAATGTGGAGAAGGAGAGAGGAGAGGAGTAGAGGGGCACAGTCTGGCCCAGGGCTCCTGTGCATGTCTCTGGTTTTTCTTCCATCATTTCATCCTTTCCCCTGATTCAGAATCCAGGCTCTCCAGCATCCCAGAGAACTCAGAGTGGCCCTTACTATAAGCTGAAGTCATTACTTAAGACCGTTTCCAAAAAATATGTACATTTGGGCACAAGAGGCCAGGAAAATGTGAAGGCTGCCACTCAACCCCAAAACAGGCATTTGAGACCAGGCCTATTGAAACCTACTTTTTCCTCTTTTCTGGATGATTCTGATTGTGCGTCCGCCATTCAGTAGGTCACTGAGCAACATGCAGTGTGTCCCAGCGCCCCTGCCCTGGACCTGATTTCTCCTGTTTTATTCCCCGCCATTAAGAAATGTTTATAGCAAAGCATTCGTGTAACACTTAGATAGAACAACTAGTTGCCTAGGAAACTGTGCATTCTACACATGTTCCACTTCCTCATATCATTTGGATCCAGATGCCTCAATTGGCCTTCTTCTTCAGCCTCCTTTTGACAACTGGCCCCCACCACCCCACCACCATTTGATGCTGGTGGAGTAGCTCCTAACAAAGATCAGCTATGTAATTCATGGGGCCCTGTGCAAAATGAAGATGCAGAATCCCCAGTGGAAACATCATTGAGGATTTCAATGTGGAAACAGAGTACTGCCCCAAGTACCTCTCTTCTCAGTGCCTTGTTCCTCATGGCAGTAGGAGCGGCCCTGCACTTCCCTATGATTCTGTTGAGCCATTGGGATCCTGTCCTGTGACAGAGACATGCTTCTTCTACTTTATTGCTACATCTTTCCAAAGCTCAATCTACATGTTCAACAACTCTCAGATTGGTAAGGCTCTCCTTACTGACCCCCCGGGAGGCAGGGCTCATATATAATTGTAGGAACCAGGTATTACTTTTTGTAAACCATATTTACTCTACTCAGATGGTGTATATAATAGTTCTTACCTCCTTTGGCCCAAGAAGAGCATCAGAATGGGCACCCTGGGTCAAAACGAACCATAGTCTGTCCTGCTATGACGGCGGCCTCTGGCCACCACCCCCAGAGGCTTCTGATGGCCCCAATTACCTGCACTGCTATCAGTCCTTAAGGATCACCTTCTAAGGTGACCACCTTCTTTGGTGATCTAAGAAGGTGATCACCCAAGAAGCCAGTGCACATCCATAACCCACAGGTTTCTCCAAACCTTTTAAAGAGCAATGTGTGTTTTCAACCTGTCTCACCTCCTGGGCAATGAAGTAGGTGAGCTGACCACCTGCTGTGTGTGTTAACAGTTTCTTTTGTCTGTTCTAACTGCTTTCCTCTCAAGTGTCAAGAGTTCCCTGCAGTTCTGCCTACCAGGATCTAATGACCAAGACTGTTTGTACATTTCCACTCTAAGTGATTTGAAAGACTTGGCTCATCCTCATCTCCTTCTCCTGCTCTCATCTGGCCTCTCCACCTCCCCTCCCATGGCTCCTAGCTGACCATCTTGGCGGCCCCTTTCTGCAGCACTGGAAACTGAGGACAGAGCCTCCCTGCAAGCATATGATGGTTCTTCACAAATGTCACACACTCATTTATGTATGTCTCCTTCCAGTTAAGCCTGACCCTTTGTTGTCCTTCCATGTCACAGGGACCCCCTTGGGTTGGTGTCTTTAGGGAACAGTCTGTAGTGACTGTGATATCCCTGTCTGAGTCGTGTTCCCGTGAGTATCCAGGGTTGTTTCTGGCAAGGTCTGGGAGCCCACATGCCCACATCGGGCAGTGGGAGGTGGCATTTCCACCTGATAAAGGATTCCCCCCATCCTCTAAGTATCTGGGGTTTCGCTACAATCCATATAAAGGTGTAGAATCAAAGGCATACAGAGGAGCCCCCAAACCTTGTAATCTAGAAGTGAACAGAAAAATAGATCCTTTTGTGGCTTTGCTTATTGCTGTCTCCAAGCTCTTCCCTATCAATAACAAAATATTTGGCATCAAAGTTCTTAATTTTGAAAGTAACCTTGTCAAAAGCTTTTGAAAGACTAAACACAATTTCATGTCCCACTAAGCGATTTACGTCCTCAAAGAACTGTCACTAGTAAAGGATGCATGATTGCACTTGTGGAAGTCCTACTTCCTCCCCCTCCAAGGGCAGCGGAGCCGAGTGCTCGAGAGCCTGGCTTTGGGGCCAGACGGAACTGGGCTTGGTGTTTCCCTTCACCACTTACTGACAATGTGCCCTTGGGTGGGTTACTCCATCTGCCTAAGCCTCAGTTTTCTCATCTTTAAAATGGGAATAATAGTGGTGGCCTCTGTGTTGGCTGTGGAATTAAGTGAGGCGAGAGATATGAAGTGGTTGGCATATGATACAATAGAGCTCAATTGATGGTAGCTATTATTTGTTTGATAATTTTTAATTGAGGGTTACACCAATTTGTACATTCAGGATTTGCTTTTCATGGAAAGACCTTTATTTGGTGGTAAAGTCCTCGGCTGTTAGTACAATTAGTTATATCTGTTATTTATGCATTCTGCATGCACATTTACTGCACAGCTCATGTATGTAGAGGACCCTGAGAGCCAGTCCCTGGTCCAGGCCGGGCGATGGAAGTAGGTACACCAAATGTAATGTAATGTAATGTGATGTAATGTAAGTCTTTAATGCACACATTCTCTCAAGGAGCCGACTCACATTCTTTCCAATCAAGTTTTGGCCCAAGAAGATGTGGATATTCCCAACACAATTCTAGAAAATTATCAATAGATAGGAATAGCTCAAAATCTTCCCCTTCCCTATTTATTAATATTTTCTTATATTAACAAAACAAGTTTGGGGCGCCCAGCCAGTAGTGTATTCCTTCACACCTGTGTATTTTGAAAATTCTTGGATAAAGTCCCACCAATCTCTGTGATTCACTGAATCTAGTTTTAAAGTAGATCTAGAATGTCCTCATGAGTGTTTTTTAATCCTCACCCAAGGATATGTTTATTTATTAGAGAGAGAGAGAGAGAGAGAGAGAGAGAGAGAGAGAGAGAGAGAGAGAGAGAGAAACATCAATGTGAGAAACATCCATCAGTTGCCTCCTGCACTCACCCCGAATGGAAATCAAACCCATAACCTAGGGATGTGCCCTGATGGGGAACTGAACCTGCAACCTTTTGGTGTACAGGACAGCACTCCAACCAACAGAGCCACTGACCAGGGCTAAAATGTCCCGATCAGTTTTGAGGGTGATTTGAAATGGGGAAGACAGGTAAAGTTTACCCAATACCTGCAAAGTGTCTCACACTGTGACCATTACCAGATGATGGTCCCTCTGATTCTCCACGTGAGCTTTTCCAGAAATTTTTTAAAATCCTTTTATGGATTTGGAGAATAGCATTGAGCATGTGTGCACGTGTGCGCACTCGTGTGTGTGTGCGCGCGCGCGCGCACACACACACACACACACTTTCCCCAACAAATGTCTTATTTTCAGCTGACCAGTCACATTCTGTGGGTTTCTTTCAAATGAAAATATTTCCTTGAAATTCGAAGACTTATAAATCACACGGCTGTATTCTTTTAGTTCATCTTTTTTCCTTCCCCATCAAATTTACTTCTAGAAAAGCTCAGTAGAGCCTTTCTCCCTGACTGTGCCGGGGGCTTGGGCGAAGGGGTAAGACTCCCACTTTCAGCCTCACAGGATGAGATGCGACATTCAGAGTCGGGCCCCTCCCATGGACAAGCTGGGTAGTGGGAAGGAAGGCCCACAACAAAGACCCATCTGGTCATTGTACTCATAGTTATGCCTTGTTTAGCACCCCCACGAAAAGACGGAAACCCCACACACTATGCTTACAAATCAGAGCTTTTCAGATCCATAAGCATTTGCTCTGTGCTTTTAATAGTTATTGTACTTCACACAGCAAGCCTTAGTTGTTCCTTATAGTTCTCTTAACCCTCCATCAGAAGAATCTGTAATATTTTGCAATAACCCTTTCACTCTCCTAATAGCCCTCAGGACAGGAGCTCATCGAGAGCACCCCCTCCCATCTTGCATGTGGAGAATCAGATGCCCAGTCATTTAGTTTAAACCTCTCCCTCCCCACCAGCCCTTCAGCCCTTCAGCCCTTCTGGATTCCCCAGCATGTCCTCCAGGTCTTGCTATCACCTTGCTCCTTCAAGCAGGACATGCCATGCCATCAAAACTGCTGCTGTCTCTCCCTAAGGGGTCCCCTGTCCTTCTTAGCACTCCCTCATTGGCTAGCATAACCATGGGTCCACCCACCTCAACTGAGGCCAAATCCGCTGGTGAGAAGTCCCACCTCCAAAAGGCTGAGCCACCAGCCTGGCCACTCACCCCCATCTGGCTGGGCTTGGTCAGCCCGAACAAGTGTGGAAACACCACCTTTGTGGGCCTGGATCTGAAAGAAAGTGGAAACCTGCTGTTAGCTCCATTCCCACACTCTTCTCGTGTTTGCTGTTATTTTTTAACACTTTTTTTTTCTCATAAAAGCACTATCCTCTTCCCCAGAGCTTGCCTGTAGCAAAGGCATGGTCTGTACAACTGCAATTATTGCAGAGAACAGATGGAGTGAGGAGCACAAAGTCTGTTAATAGTAATAGAAATGCTACATGTTAACCTGGACAGCACATGATGACAGTCCCATGACTACCCGTTCTGTTCCCACCAGCTGGGCAACCAAAGTAGGAATGAGATATTCACAAACACAGCCATCAGCCACGTAGCCACCTAAAGTTAGAACTCAAATTCCTTCACACTAGGGGCCTTGGCGACTGCGGTGGCTCAGGCTGAGAGCAGAGGAGGCCAACCCACAGCTCGAAGCCAGGCCTAGCAGACTTGCCCCAGCTCTGGTTCAAATGCCAAGGCCTCCTGGCCTGGCCGAGGCCCAGACCCAGCTTCCAGCCAAATGTCGGCCCTTAGTGAGGAGCCAACCCAATCAGCACTTTACCTCTGTGCTCTGGGGAGGAAGCGTTAGGTCTGACTGGGCTGCTCTTGATTTCCTGGGAGGTACAGGGTAAGTGACAGGCCTGGTTCATGAGTCAGAGGCTTCAGCAACTCCAGGCCAAGGGCCACAAGAACAAAGGCAAGTCTCTAAGTGTTACATGGTTGGGAGCAGCAATACAAAGGGCTCTGTCCAGCTCTGGGACCGAAAATTGCATCCCCCTTCCAGAACACAAAAAGAAAACAATGTCTTATCCTGACAGAGGAAATGGGTACATGTATTTCAACAAATATTTCTTAAGCATGTACTGTGTGCAAGAATATATGCCAGGCCCTTTAGGAACAACAAAGAAATAATTGTCCTTACCTTCAAGGAAATTATAATCTAATCAGAGGGATCAAGAGGAGCCCACGTATAACCAGGTCATAGCAGACCATGATCTGTGCTCCAGCGAAGGCACAGACGAAGTGCTGCTGGGGTCCCAATGGCAAGGATGGCATATCTTGTTCAAGGGGCTCAGAAGAAGGCCTCATGGAGGAGGTGGGTGGCCTTTGAGATGTGTCTTGAAGAATGGGGCAGACTGTCTGGTGGGTACAAAGGTAGGGAAGCAGAATCACAGCTAAGGTCAGGATCGTCCCCAGCCTACGTGGACACATGTAGGGTGATGGTGGGGTCAGCTGGCAGGCTGATGGACAGCAAGCTATGGGCCTCCAATGCTAGGTTACAAACTTTAAGGTCAAAAGTCTGTGGACAGCCATTCCTTAGAAGGGTCATCGGGCAGTTGTGGGGTTTCGAGAGCCAGTTCTGTGCTCTTTCCTCCCAGCTCCAGTTCTGACCTCGGGCTAGCAGCTCCGATGGACCGGGGGCTGGGGAGTGAATATTTACTCATGGAAAGGAGTTAGCACCCCAGATCTGGGAGCATGTTTGTTTCTTTATTTCTTTGTTTTCCAAAGAATTTGCTTACCAAGGCAGCCCTTGATTACCCTAATAGAATGGTTTCTATTAAGCCAAGCATGAGTGGGAAGGGAGGTAGATGGATCATAAGGCCAGGTGGGAGGCTATTGAAATAGTAGAAGCAAGAGCTAGTTCAGTCCTCACCCAAGGAGTCAGAGAGGATGAGGAAAGGTGAGAATGGGCTCCAGAGAATGGGTTCAGAAAAACTCAAATGTGATTGGAGAGGGAGGAGACAGAAGATGATTCATGGTTTGAATCTGATGGCTGACAAAATGGTAGTGCCATTCATAGAAATAGGTAAGTCAGAGGAGGAACTGGCGAGTGGGGTGGACGTGAATGTAGCTTTGGGAGGTAGAATTATTCATCTGGTAACAAATTAAAGGAAGGATTACTGCGTTTCTTACAAGCTGCACTTTTCCTTTTCCTCAGTTTCCTTTTCTCCTCCCTCCCATGCAGAACAGATAATAAAAAATTCCTCACCTGACATGTGGTGATTTCTGCTGCCTGCTTGGCTGTATATGAGGCTTTGAAATTCAAAAAAGTCACTCAGTTTTATTGAGAAAGTTGCAGTGGGCCAGAGGGACAGAGTGCAGGCTTTGGGGAGTGCGCAGAATACAGTGAACCCAGCAGGATTTGAACTCACCACTGGAGGCTCGAGTCCCCTTGGTGTGCAGCCAGAGCCCCCTGCGTCAGCCACCTTAAGTGGGCAGATGCTGTGGAGCTACCATCATCCCCAGAGGCCTGGGAAGCACAGTGGCAGAAGGTGTTTCATTCAGAGATGCCAGGGACATGTCGCCAATAAGTACATCTTTGTAGTATGTATATTTTAAATTACACAAGTGGCCAGAGACCTGGGTGTGGAGGAATTGGAAACAGGCAGAGAAAACCATATTGTTTTGAATAAAAGTCAAGCCCAGTTCTGTCCCTCTGCCTCCCGACCTATGCCTGCCCTTCCGTGCAGGGGGAAGAGGGTGGAGCTGGGGGACAAGGGACGTGGTTGTACAATGAATCCCAGAGAAGCCTTTCCCTTGTCCACAGTGACTGGCATTTATTGATCACTTAAAATGTGCCAGGTGCTATTCTAAGCCCTTTATTAACTCACTCAATGTGCTCAGCAACCTAAGAGAAAAGAATGATGATTACTATAATCTCTACCTTACACAGTGATCCGGCCCAGAGTGTTCGGGCAACATGCCCAGGCTGCCCGGTAACTAGGCAGGGTTCACATCACTGGGAATATTGCCTCAGCCAGGTTCTCTGATCCTTCTCAGCCTCGATTTTTCCATCTGTAGACTCAGCACAAAAACCTCTATTTAGAGGATTTTTCCTGCAGTGACCCCTTGTCCCCAGTAATGAGACTCTGGCCACACCAAAGTATGGCCTTCGCTGACTCGGACCGGTATCACCTGCCACCTCTGACCACAACATCTGGCCTTGCTGAGTCTGCATTTATTCTCCCCATGATGACCTGCTCTAGACGGATGCCCCCGTCCCCACTCTCAGGAGTATATTGTCCCTCACCCATGTCCCCCAGCCCTTTGTGTAGGTCTCCCCCAGGCATGTCACACTGCACTGTTGCTGTTTACGGGTCTGCCTCCCTTGTTGGTTTGTGAACCATGCCAGGACATCTTTGTATAGACAGAGTGTAGGGTGGTGCCCCAGGTGGCCAAACTCATGGAAGGAACGGCAATCTTCAGCCTGAACAAAACCTGATAGCTGCCTTCCAACGTGTGAGACGCTCTGCCAAGTGCAAGAAAGATGGGACTTGTTCTAGGTAGTTCTCAAAGAAGGCATAGGAACAAGTGTTAGTTTTAAGGAGCAGTTTTTGGCTCCATGAGATGTGGCCTTGGTACCTGGGTGAGTCTCATCCACAGGGAATGAGGGACAGCCCTTGCTGGGAGCACCCAGGTGATGCTGGACGGTTCCTGACTAGCTTTGTCATAAAGGAAATGTGGCCCTAGTCTCCTCCACTGCTCCAGGGTTCTGTGATCTGTCCCATTCCCAGGCACACTTAGTGTCCCTGGGACACAGAGAGAGGGGGGTGGGGAGAGCAGTGAGGGCTGTGCGTGCGACCCAGTGTCTCTGTGTGCTCCAGTGTCCCCAGGCTGGACCAGAGATGCAGGAGCTCCATCTCTCAGGCCCTAGGCGCTGGAAACAGGCCTTGTGGAGGAAGTCTCCAGGCCATCCAGGTAACTGCTATTTCAGGGACCCCTGGGAACAAACACCGAGGCCATTTTTTCGCCATAACGTTTGACCTGTGGACATTGCTTTAGTCTTAAAAATACTCTCACACTCTTTTACCTCATTTTCTATTTAGAACCACCCTGTTGTGTGAGACACAGATTATTGCCATTTTGCAGATCAGTAAACTGTACCTTGGTGAGAGTGAATAACTTAGCCCCAAACACTCAGCCTATTCGTGCGACATTTCAGGCTAGGATTCAGAACCTCTGTCATTGACTTGGGCTGTCTTTTCACAACATCGGATGCCTTTCTGAAGAGCAGCCTCTGGCACTCGCTTGCCAAACCCAGCACAGAAAACTGATGACACACCAGGTAGGGCTGTGGGTGCGAGGAAGAAAAATGCCTAGCACAGGAACTTGAGGGGTTTGTTTGTTTCATGCAGCAGCCAGTCCAGGGGCTGGCAGTCCTGAGCCGATAGAGCTGCTCAAGGATTCCATTTCACCATCCTTCATACACAGGCCTTCAGCCTTATGCTTGTCCCTTCCAGCATCACATCACAGTCCAGATAGGAGGAAGGGAACCAGTAAAGACAGCAACAGTGTTCTCCTAGGGAGTCTTTGCCTTTGATTCAGGAGCTCCTCCCAAGGACTTTCTCCCACATCTCCTTGGCCAGAGCATGGCCTCCACTTGGTGCAGGAAAGGCTGGGAAATCCAGCACTGTAGCTTTGCAGCCCCCATAGTAAAGGAAGGCAAGGAAGAAAAGTCGTCGATCCCCATGACTGCACAAGACCTCTACCTAAACGTGCCAAAGCGTGGCATGTGCCCCAGCTCCCGGGTCCAGGTGCTTCCGTGCACACGGCCCAGGAAGCGTCTTTGTCCACAGCTATGGAGAGAAAGGATGTGCTTCTGGTTGCCAGCCTGAAATGTGAGTCAGCCCTTGGGAAGGAAAGGCTTTAGGCTCAAGGGACAACACCGGACTGCATCCTGGGGAGGCCATCAGCCCTGATGAGGAACAGCTGTTACACTCAACCTCCCCCAGGAAGAAGGCTCTTAACTAGATTTCCCATAGAGAACTTTGTGGGGGAGGTTCAAACACAACCAACCCACTACAGGCTAAATTTGTATGCCAACCAACAACGAAATGAATAGTGGGAGCAGAGGGTGACTTGTGTCTGTGACTTCAGCTTCTGTCTTCGGTGCCCCAAGCCCCTTAATCTTCAGAGCCCAGGCACAAGGGACCCCACTGGAGGTCGTAGAAGCCTGTCCCCTTTATGTAGAGGGCACATGTTCTTCTCTGAGAGTGCACTGAGCAGGAAGAGGAACCAGGTTTCAGTCAGTGGTGGATTTGGTTGGGGGCTTTCGGGAACCTGACTTTAATACTGTAGTCCTTGCCCCTGACTCTACATTAGTGTCACCTGGGAAACTTCCAGGTTGACAGCAATGCCTGGGCCCCACTCCAGATCCCTTAAGCCAAGGGTCCAGCTTTGGTAGCTTAGAAAATCTGCCCTGGTGACTCTAATACTGAGGCAGGGGTAAGAACTTGCTGTCAACTTGACCATGAACTTTAACCTTATCGGTTCAGCTCAGTTTCCCATTCAAGGATAAGTATATGCTGACAAGCCACATTCATAATCATAACATAAAATTAGAGAAATACAAAGCCAGACACTCCCCAGTTCCCAATGGTCCCCAGATGGGCTGGAGGAATGTCTGAGTCGTAGGGAGTCAAAGGCCCAGTTCTAAAACGTCCCCGGGTTGGTTTTGGTCAGGGCTGATAAGACACACAGATGAGAGTGATGGTCAGGAAGGAAGCGGTTTGCACTCACAGGTCCACAGAAGCAGGAGCCACTGCATGCAGCCATCCAGGGCCACCCAGGGAGGCACCAGGGTCAACCAGTCAGGGGGCCGAGGGAGCGGCAGGGAAAGCAGGCTCTGAAGGCAGAGCCTTCACTGCGATTTTTGTGGGAAGGAACGGGTTAGGCAGGATTCGCAGGGACGTAGGTTGGCTGGTTGAATAATGCTGGTGGGCTCTGGGGCAGAGGGGCTGCCCCTAGCTGTCTGGTTCATGACCCTGGGATGGTTATGTTGGGGAGATGGTGGCTCAGGCCGATGGCAACGGAGGTGACATAGGGTGCAGGCTCTGGATTTGGTGGTTTACCTTTGAAGAGCCCGATCTGAGGTGAGCATTTGCTACCTGCAGAAACAGACAGCCTCTCCAGGGCCAGCAAGGCCCAGACATGAAAACGTCGGAAAACAAAACACCCAATTGGTGCAGGTCCCGCCTGCTCAGTACTCCTAGGACTTGAGACTACAGACATGCTGTCACATTCTGCCCAAGGACACTTCCACTCCTTCTCTCTGGACAGGCAGTTACATGCAGAACCCCCACCTGGCCAGGTGGAGGGAGAGGGTCTCCTCGCCTCCAGAGTTCACCTCCACATCAGGAAGGCCCCTCCACACAGAGTTACAGAGAGGGCGGCACACGGGTCTACCTCCGGGAAGGACCTCTCCGGGGCCATGGCGCCATCCTCACGCCGGGGGCTGCACGGACCCATGGCGGTCTTCCCTTCTGGCTGGCAGACACAACAAGAGCGTGTGCTACGAGAGGTTTCGGAGCCTACCATTGTTTCTGCACATCTCGAGTACTCGGGCAAAACATAAAAAGTATGCCTGTCAATTTTATAGGCAAAAGTGAGGTTTTATTTTATAATTTGCCATCTTCAAAATCAAACGTTTGCTCTTACTTTTATTGGTCATTTGTATTTCATATTTTATGAATTGTCTGTTCGTGTCACTTTTCTATTTTCCCCATTGGGTTATTACTCTTTTCCTCATTGACTTAAAAGTTACTTTAGGCGTAATAAGGATATTAATCATTTCTCATAGATCTTGTAAATATTTTCTTCCAGCTTATCTTTGAATTTTAGAAAAGTTTCAAAATTATATCTAGTTAAATATATCAATCTTTTCCTTCATGCCATTCACTGTTAACAGTTTGTGTGTACTTTCCAGACATTTTCTATGCATATGCAAATATGTCTATAAATATATATATAGTTAAATATAAAAAGTTTTCCTGCACATTTTACATGAGATCATACAAACTATTCTGCAACTTACTCATTTCGATTACTAGTATATTGTGGATAGCTTTCCATATTAAAATATAAAGTCTCTAATGAAGTACTCCATTATATAAAATACTGTAATTTTACTTAATCAATCTTGAAGCTTTTCTTCTTATTTTCACATTTAAGTCTGGGAATTTTGGGTGTAGGAAAGAAATAGAGACTGCAGTTCATTTACTCCAGGTGTTGAGCCAGCTGTCTCAGTAGACTTACAAAGCAATCTCTCCTTTGCCTGCCGGTTTGAAACAACTTAATCATGTATTAAATATCGCCCATTTGATGACAACTGGATCGCATATTTAATGCGCCTGTATTGAGAACATGGGTTTCTAAGTTCTCTATTTTGCTTCATTTTCTTATTTATTCCTTAATCAGCACCACACTGTTGTAATTATTTTATTTTATAATATATGTTAATATCTACAAAGTCAATATTATCCCTCTATTTCATCTTTTTCAATATTGCCTTGGGATTTTTTTTTCATTTATTCTGAACTGTAGAATCGTTCTACGAAGTTCCCGAAACATCTATTTAGAGTTTTGATTGGAATTGTGTTAACTAACTAATTAACGGATTAATGACATAATTTGCTAGTGATTATTTCAGAATCCTGTTAAATTAATTAATTAAAGAATTAGTGACATAATTTGCTAATGATTACTTTAGTATATCTCTCCATCTCCTCAAGTTTTGTTTTTATATACAACAGTGATGTTTTCTTTTTGTACGTCTTGCATTTTTTATCAAGTTTATTCCTAGATATTTTATATTTTTATTACAATTTGAAATGGAATTTTAAAAGTATGTTTTCTAATGGACTATTATTATCATCTGTAGGAAAGTACTCATTTTTTGCTTATTTTGTAACAATTTCCTTTACTGAATATTGGTTTAGTTGTTTCCAGTTGGTTCTTTTGGATTTCTCATGTAGGCAATTGCGGCACTTGCAAAATACATAAACAAACAAACAACAAACAAACAATAGAGAGAGGATAGATGGTTTTAGTTCTTCTTTTATAGTTTTTACACTTTGTTTCTTTTTATTTTCTTATTGCCTTGGCTAGAACCAATTCCTGGACATACCGTATTTCGCCATATAGATACGTATAATGCACACTTTTTTGCCCAAATTTTTGAGGGAAAAATAAGGATGTGCATTATACAAGGGTATAATGATTACCTACCATGGGTATAATAGTGGGCATAATAATCCTGTGTATGATGCGCCCAAAACTGTGGTTGCGCATCATACACGGCAAAATTCGGATATCAATTAGACAATTTTTTCTCTCTGGGATTCCACTGGGATCACACAAACAGACAATTTATGATTTAATTCTACTCTTCCTCTAATATTTTCATCTCTTTATCCTTTTCGTCTGAGTTCTTGAAGGTTTTCTTGTGTTTATCTTCATAGTCTCCGATTTAATTTCTTATGGCATCTAATATGTGGTTCACTGCTTCTTTTGGATTTTAACACTCAACAACCAGTATTTTTCTCTAAAATACTCATCTTTGGAAAGTTGCCAAACTTTCTCCCAATTGTCAAAGCCTCATCATGTGCCTTCCCGAAACACCCATTTAATCATGCCAGTTGTCTGTTCAAACAATTTCAGTGGGTTCTGTTACAGAGCAAATTCCAAACGGCTCAGGACACATGAGGCTTTCTGTTATCCAGTTCCAATAGCCTTCCGGCTCTTTCACCCACCTCTCCTTCCTCCCCGCCACCCCATATTCCAGCACACAGCCCTGCTCCTGCCCCAGCCCTGGTCAGCCGTGCACGGTCCCTCCCCTCTGCCCGCAGAGTCCTCTTCCTGATGCTTTACCTGCTCATCCTTCAAGATCAAGTTCAAAAGATGACTCTATGAAGCCTTCCCGGACTCCTGAGGTGGAGAGATGCAGGATCCCTCCTCTGTGCTCCCTTTGTACTTGATAAATGCTCCTTTACTCGGGCACTTTGTACGGGGACCGCCGTGGGGTCAATGTCTGACTGTCTGTCCAGATCAAGGGGAGGCCCAGGACTATTCTCTATGTATCTTGCTCACTTCTCACTGCCTCACACCTTCCTCTTCTATAGTACTTGCCAGTCCCTATTCAAGTTAAACCCAGTTACCATTTATTCCACACCCGCACTGAGTAAGCAGTTAAAAAGCTCACAACCATGGGCTGTAATATTACCCAGTGACCTTAGTATGTATGCTTATGTATATTCGTTCCATACCTTCCAAAATGACTATTTCATACCTTCTCTGTCCGCAGACTTCCTAAAATCCCTCTTCTCCTGATGATCTTGTCTGTAATTCACTCAGAAAATACAAGCAACCAGAGACAATTTCCTCACCCCCCACCGCCACATCTTCCAATTCCCTGTACCCTCTGCTCCCACTGAAGGCCTGCCCTTTCACTCTGCATCCTGTCCCTCCCACTTCCCAGAGTCTTGGCCCTTGCAATGATCTCGAGCTTGCATCCCTCCCTCTCCATTGGATCACTTCCACTGGCCTGCAAGCATGCCTCTGTCATCTGTCTCTTAAAATATAAGAATAAAAGTAAAATTAAAAAAGATCTCTTAACTCTTCCTCCCACTCTAACAAGACCCCCTCCATGTCTCAGCTGTCCTTCTCACCAAAATCTGTTTTTTTAAATCATCTTCGTAGCTATCTTCAACTCCTCATCTCTCATGTCATCCCCACCTGTCCTTTCTACTCCACTGAAGCTGGTCTTGCCAAGACAACGGTGATCTTCAAGTTGTCAAATCGCATGGTCACCACTGTGTCCTCATCTTGCTCTACCTTTCGGCAGCATTCAGCCCAGCTGACCACTTACTCCTGTTCTATAACAACTACCCTTCAGGTGTGCACCCTACCTCCCTGGTCTTCTTTGCTCAATTCTCCTTCTCTTCTCAATGTTAGAGTTCACTCATGAGAACCTCTTTTCTTCTCCATGTCTAATCTTTCCATAAATAATTTTATTCTATGGATTTAGGCCCATTTATATGTTAATGACTCCCAAGTTTATGTATCCGGTCCCGATTTCTCCCCCAAAGTCCAGACTGTGACTCATATACTTGCTTGTATTCTAAGAAGCATTTCTAACTTGTATCTAAAAGAGAACTCTTGATGTGCCCCTTCAAACATTCTCCTTTCCAAATCTTTTCTAGGTCATTAAATGGTCCCATTCATCCAGTTGCTCAAGCCAAAATCCCAGCCCTCATCCTCGATTTCTCTTTCCCCACCCCTTTCTCACTGCCCTGCTGACTAGTTCATCAGCAAATCCCTTTGATTCTACTTTAAAAGATTTTCCTACTCTGTCTACTTGTTTCTGTCC
The DNA here is from genome assembly GCA_039655065.1 of Glossophaga mutica. Classification (NCBI taxonomy): domain Eukaryota; kingdom Metazoa; phylum Chordata; class Mammalia; order Chiroptera; family Phyllostomidae; genus Glossophaga; species Glossophaga mutica. Next base: position 62,941,177 of record CM077311.1, read on the forward strand.
CCATTGCGACCATCCTAGCCCCAGACACCATCACCCTTCACTGTACTACTGCACTAGCCTCTGAACTGGCCTCCTGGCTTCCTCTCTTGCCTCCTGCCAACAACTCATTCTCCAGCCAACCACCAAAACGATCTTACAAAATGTAAATCAGACCATATCATTCTCCTGATTTAGTCTCCGACTGAACCTCCCATGGCTCTGCATCGCACTTAGGCTGCAACCCCACTCCTCAAGCAGGCTCAGGGGGCGCCCTGTTGTCTTGCCCCACCTGCCTCTCCAACCCTGCCTTGTCCACTCCCCTCTTGCTGTGCCCTGGCCACATGGCCTTCTTTCTGTTCCTAACTTCCACCTGAAGACCTTTGTAGCAGCTATTTCTTATCCTTGGATTGCTTAACTCCTTCTCACCCTGCCCTATTTTATTAATTATAACACCAATTACAACTTAACATTTCCTTGGGCTGGTTGGGGTTTGTTTGTTTGTTTGTTTGTTTGTTTGATCTGTGTGTCTTACCTAGAGCAAAAGCTTCCTGAAAGTACAGATCACACTGTCTTGTTGCCGGTGGAATCCCAGCACCTAGAACAGTTTCAGGCACATACTACAAGTTAAATAAATGCTGGCTAAATGGATGAATGAGTCCTAGTATTCCTTGCAATTGGTATATTTCCTGACCCAGAGTAAGCTTTCCTGTATTTGCTGAACTAATGGATAAGTCGTTCCAACTGCACTGTGAGCTTCTTGAGAGCAGAGCAAAGGTGGAAACTGTTACACATTTCTTTGCTTCCTCCACACACCTAGCATGATGCTAGGGATTTCCAGTTGCTTAATAAATATGCTTGTTTGATTTATTCCTCTTCATCATAAAGGGAAATCCAAATGATTAAGCTATCTTCTTAGTCAACTTTATTTCTCTGAGCATAAACATGTGATGCAGGAGGAATGTCATGAGAACCAAGATGACCTAGGTAGGAAGCTATGGGGGTAGGCCATCCATCCTGGGTGGGAATAGAGGTACAGGAGGGTCTGTACCTGGTGGTTCTCCTAGCAGGATCCTGGCCCTAACGTGACATTTCTTTTTGATGTGTGAGTTACAGAGTGCAACCTACATGCTGGTGATGGTGGACCCTGACGCCCCAAGCAGGTCGACTCCCCTGGCTCGATTCTGGAGACACTGGCTGGTGACAAACATCGCAGTAAGCTGGCCACAAGGCACTTTCTGATTCATTTCCGGTTACGGCTGGGAGCTTATCATGCTCTGCGGTTCTCGGCTCCCATTCACAAGGGTAGAGGGCGCTGCTGAGCAAGGACTTCTGCGTCAGGTCACCCCCAGCACCCAGTTCTCACGGCCTCTCCAAAGTTTTCTCGCAATTTCAAAAACTGTCCCAGGATCAGGGTTGCACAAGTAAATGGGCTCTCAGTGTACCGGGGTACAAGCCCCACTTTGTAGCATCTGCTAATTTCTGTAGTGTAAATGCTCCCACCATGGCTGGCTTCACGACTGACTCACAAAATTTCTGAAAATATAACAATCGGCTCGGGCACACCATTGCCGGGCGCCCGGACCTGGGGCGAGGGGTGATTCTGTGCAGTCCAGGTGGCAGAACTGGGGGTGGGCAGGGGTCCCCACAGGAGCTCCTCCTCCTGACAGGCAGAGGAGGGGTGGCCATTCTTTCCCTTGTACAGAAACAAATGGCCTCCCCTCGTCCTTGCCCCTTTGCTGTCCTGTGTGAGGAGGAGCCTGGCTCACCCTCTCGGAAGAAGGTCTGAGGAGCGAGGATCAGGCAGATTGTCAATGGACATTGCATGGGGCGGGGTAGAGGGAAGGTTCTATCGACAGACAAGTTTTGGAGATTCTGGGTTAACCTGACTCCATCCCATTCCTCCCTGAAGGGCTTTGCGGAGCTTTTGGTATCCTAATAGGCACTATGTAACATGCATTTAATTTTAGGCCTCACTTCACTATTGAATCTTTTGTTCATGAGCACTTTGGGCAAACCCACACTAGCTTCAAGCATGTGCACATCTCTGCCTAGAAAGCCCACCGACAACCTTTGCATAGAGTGTGCAAAGGCGTCAACCCCACAGGATGGTGGGAACCCAGAACTAGGAAGACAAAGTTTGGATTCAGGTGTGACTGGTTCCCAACTCAGTGACCACCTCAGATCACTCTGGTGTCTCGTCTTTGTCTGTAAGAGGCGGTTGTCACGATGACCCACTGAGAGATTACATACACCAAGAGCACTTGGAGAAGGTGGAGGGTCCCTCGGGTTTAAGGAGCTTGTGTTCTTCCTTCTAGCGCTATGGGATGGAGGAAGGGGTATCCATCTGAACTGGCTATTTTGACGTTCCTGAGCAAGGCAAGGACTCCCACCACCACTGGAGTGGGGTGTTACCCTGGCAATCCACCCTGCCCGAGGACCACAGGCCCTTCCCACTCCTGAGGGAAAGCGGGGGTGCCCATCTGCCCACTGCCCCACCAAGCCGCCTCGGCCTGCTGGGGAGACTTGGAGACACCATGAGCATGCAGAGGGGCAGAGCTCGGGGTGGGGAGGCTCATGCCATCAGGTCAGGGAGGAGAGCTGAGGGCACAAAGGGAAAGATACTAGAGCCTGTGCCCACTCAAAGCATTGCTATTTTCTGTGCTTGGGACTCCCGGTGGTCGTAAGGAGCTGAAACTCTCAAAAAAGATGTTACACTTACAGGCCACCACCCACACAGGAGGGTCCTACTGGGCAATTGTGAAGCCAGAAATCAGAAGCTGCTGGGGGTGAAGTAATGTCAGCGTTGAGGCTGCCTCTCTTCCAAGCCTGATGTCTCCCCACCCATTCCTCTCACCCCAACACTCACCCCAGACAGTTCTCTCACATGAGCCTTGTGCCTCAGCAGTTCATCTCAGAAGCAAAACAGGTGGCAGGTACAGGTGGCAGCTGTCCGGCAAGGCTGCTAAGCCACAGAGCTTACCAGGGCCACCTGCCCGGGTGCAGCCCTCAGCCTTCCCGCTCAGGCCGGAGGAGGCTTGGGTTTTGCTCACATTTTCACCCACTTTCCCTGAGGCAAGGGCCAGCAGGAAGCAGCAGCTCTCAGCTCTATCCACTTGGCCTACCCACCAGCCCCCGAATTCCGCCAGCTCCAGACCTGTGCAAACTGGGCCGTTTGGGTCTTGGGCTGTGGACCTCGGCCAAAGGAAGACTGGACTCTAATGACACCCAGAGGCACTTCCTTTGTGTTGGTGTGAGCCGCTGCTAAGTGGTTTCAAATATTAGAGCCCGTTCAAATAAGCTTCTTAACATGCAGATTCCTGGGCGCCACCTCAGTCAGTCTGGAGAGGGCTTGGCATCCGCACTTAAGCATCCAGGAGGCGTTTAACAGCTTGAAGGAAGACTGGAGAGTCCTGTGTCAGAATCCCTGGGTCTTTATTAATATCATCTGGTTGTGGAGCAATTTTCAAGTGAAAAGCACCTTGAAAGTTCCTTTTGATCCTCAGAACGACTTTGTGAGCTGGGCATTATTCCCATTTTATAGATGGGTAGAGCAAAGCCTGGGCAGATTGAATGATGCAGCCTCTCAGCTTAGTGGGCTTTAGAGGTGGGTCTTCAATGCAGGCCCCCCAACTCCAAACCGTGCACCCTTCCTGCCACACCTCATGGCCTGTGTTCATAGCACATCTCCTCCATCCTCTCCCCTGTGACAGGGGCGTGTCCCTGTGCCCTCTGCAAAATGGGGACTGTGATCTCTACACTTCCCCCACCAGGCTGGGGCCCTATTTCTGGTTATTTTTTATGGGTAGATGCGACTGGCCACTTTCCCCAGGGAATGCTACCTTGGTAAACAAAACACACCTGACAAGCATTTTGAACCTCATAAAAGTAAACCCTCATATTATCATCACCTTCAACAGTAAGTGGCCTTAGCAATAAGGTGTGCCATAAAGTCACTCAAGACATGGAGTGACAAAGGCCCTACAAATCACAGTGGTCACAGAGGCAAACTTGGTGGAACAAGAGGGGCCCAGGTCTAACTGAGTGGTGGACTGGGGTCCGTACCTGGGGGAGCCCCTCAGCAGGGACAATTTTGTGGCTGTTTTCCCAGGTTAAAACTAGGTAGCAACCAGTTCTTAACAATACAGGAGGCATTTAGCTCCCCCCACAGAGAGGCTGGCAGGGCCTGTGACAGATGAGCCCTTAAGTAAAACTAAAAGCTAGAGAGAAGTCCATCAGCAGGGACCAGGTGATTGTGGTTTGCGTCGCTCCTTTAATTCCACAAATACGGACTGACTATTACTGGCCACGGCACAAGGTGTAAGAGCATGGACCCTGGAGCCAGACTGCTGGGGCTCCAGTCTGAATCCACCAGCATTGACTCAGTGATTCCAGGGGGCAAGGTGCTCAGCCCGTGCCTCAGTATGTGGACTTGTAAAGTGGTGACACCAGGAGCCCCCGCCTCACACAGCTGTTAGGAAGCTTAAACGAATTATTTTAAGTCAAGTGCTTAGGACAGTACCCAGAATGCAGAGTAAGCTGTCCGTAACTGTTGGCTGTGATGCTACCATTGTTGCCTGGAGTCAGGTGCCGTGCTTGCACTGGGGTCACAGAGGCAAAGCAGGGGACATCCCTGCCCTCCGGGAGGCAGAGGAAGGAGGCTGCGGCCCGGGGTGGGGTTGCGGGAGCACCGGGGCCCCCCTCCAGTCGGAGCTTCCTGCACCTGCAGCTTCCCATTAGCTCAGGGGCAGGACTAGACTTCAGTCCCCAAACCTGGCCAGACCGGGGCAGGCAGGGACCCATACATAAAGCATGCGTCCTTCTTGTCCCCCTCCTTGAAAATCCCTCCTTGAGCGCTGGCACACATACCACCTTCCACCCCCACCCCACGCCACGTCCTTAGCGTTTCCTTTAAGGTGTTTTTCAGTTCTGATTCAATCTAATGAATACTCTTCATGCTACAGCCTAATTAAGATATCAATTAATTTGCATCATTCACTTCAGGAGAGATGCTTATTGGTTCATCTTCTGTTTGTGTCTGAATGTAGTGCTCAGAGCTTTTCATGCAGATATTTTCATTAGGGTTTTTATTGTTCATGGGAATATTGAACACAGGAAGATGGTATATTATGATGGAATATCATGATTGGTGACAAAGAACACTAAGAACAATTAAAGAGGCAAGAGTACCTTTTTCCCTACACAAAAAGAAAAACCTTCCTAGAAACCGTCAATGATTCTAAAATTTGCCCTGAATATCTTTTTTGTTTTAATAAAGAAAAGGAAACGGCAAGTTCACGGCTCCCTTTCATTCAGTGCCCTCAACCTTTGGCAGCTGCAAGTGCAGCCAATTCCGGGTTGAATCAAAAGGACCTCTAAGGACTCATTATTCTGTCTACAATTTTCTATAGTGTTGGATTTTTCCATAATTAGAGGGTTGTTTAAAGGACCCCTAAGTGTGAATAAGATGAATGGGAGACCCAGTAAACAGGGCTAGGACCACAGCCCCCTGCTTTCCAGTTGTGCGGGTGGCGCGTGGCAGGGCTCTCGTATTTGGATGATCACTCCCACCACTGAGTGATGTCGGACAAGTTACTTGGCCTCTCTGAGACTGCTTCCTGTCTGCAAAACTGACACAGATCCCTACTCTTCAGGGCTGAGACAAGGAAAAAAGGAAATTACATATGCAAAGAGGAGATGCCTCCCCAGAGAGAGGCACTGTGGAAAGCGACAAATTTATCCTTGTTTCTAATCAATCGAGCAGCAGATCCTGTAGAAATTTAAATATATATATATTTATATAATCCGATTTTCTATATGCTCATATGCTCATGATAATAGACAGAAGAAGAATAAACGATCTTTATCAGGACCACATGTTCAGGCAAAAAGGTCACGCCAAGGAAATAGAATTAATTTTTAGTTTCACTGCTGATATCTGTGCAACTTCTCTGTGCATGCTTTGCCCTGTATCATGAGGGTCCATTGTAAGTAATAAACACTTCAAGGCACAGTTTAGGCTCCCAAAGGGCACAGAAGCCAGATCTATGGGCCCCAAGGAGCATTTGCCGATGGGGACAAGGCAGAGGGGCCTTGCTTATAAACCAGACTTGGGTGTGGCCACCAGAGGGGAGGGGAAAGCGCCTGCGCATTTGGGTCAGATGAACTAGGGAGGCTCCAGGCTCTGCCACTTTCAAGTGGTGATCTCTGAGCCTGTTTCTTCACCACTGAAATGGGCACAGTAATAGTGTCTATTTCCCAGGGTTCAGTGAGATCAAGACTCCTGAACCAGAACGCACCAGAGCAGGACCTCGATCAATGGGATTCTCTCTCCCACAGCCCCAACTTTGAACTCTGACCCCAGCAGCCACTTAGGATTTAGCAGCTTCCCTTAGGGTATTGGACTCCTGTGTTGCCAAGTCAGAATTCTAGACCATGCCCCAACACACAAACCTTAGTGGTAAAAACACAAAAACAACAACACTCATTCTTTTGCCTTTTGAGTCAAGGCAGATTCAGGCCCAGCCCAGAGGACCTGACCTGATCCGACCCTGACTTACTTTGGTGGAGGTAGCAGTTGCGAGGTAGAGAAGGATCTGTCCCACAACTCAGCCTCTGGGAATTGCCCTGTGACCCCGGAACCAGGCCAGGACCCCTGGACACATCCCAGACCACAGCCAGGGCGCGTGGCTGGCCTGTGGTGAGCTTCCCACGCCCAGGGCTGTGCCTCCAGCCTTTCTTTCTAACGCCCCCTCGCCATGTCCTCATCCCTGTCTCTACTTCGCTGTCCCTGTCCCAGCCCAGAGATGCCTTTGCTCTCATTCAAAATAATTTCAGTAAAATGTTGCTACAAAGTAGAACGTTATCTTTTGATGAATGTTTTTAAAGCCCTTCAGGTTTTCATGGTGATTTGCAGTGTAAAATTATTTGCAGATAAGAGCCAAATTAGCTCTCGTACACCGAGGTCGCCGTGTCCTGTTATCCGTGTGAGCAGTGTTTAAATATAATCAGCCCTTAGACTAATGCAGCATAATTGTTCATTTGAAATAGATTTTTTTTACTCCATTCAATGAGTCATTAAAATATTCAAGGGATAATGCAGTGAATTGGAAATGAATTTATCATATTATCCGATGCACACTGTAGTGCTTCAGGTAACTAAGGAGAAAGCGGGGGAGAGAATAAGAATATAACGTGTACAGGCAGGAAGGGGCCGGTATATAAAGGAATGTGGTAAACAAAGCTTTTTAGTTGGTTTACGGAAAGTATGTATAGAAAGGCTGACCAGGAGGAATGAAAAAAAGAAGAAAAATGCTGTTCTTCGAAGAGCCCAGTACCTCCCTCTCCCTCCCCCTCCCTCCCCCTCTCTCTTCCTCTCTCTCTCTTCCTCTCTCTCTCTCCACTCTGAGATTCTGTGCTCTCCGCTGTTAACTTATTTTTATCAAATATGTTTATATCAGAAAGTCGTTATGGAAACCAATTCTGCCATCCAGGAGAATTCCTGGATCAGGCAGAAAATTCTCTCTCTTTTTCTTTCTCTCTGTCACAAACACATACACACACAAATACGCACACACCCATAGACACCCCAAAAGGAACAACACGGTCTTGCTCACCCAGTTCTGAACCAAGCTCTGATGGGGACAGAGGGTGACACCTGGCTTCCCTCAGTGGGCAAAACTGTCAAATAACTAAGACTGAGACCGACGGTCCCAACCCACCTGCCCTAACATAGGGGACCTGGGCTGGTCGAGGTCCATGGGCCTCAGCCTCTACCCCGAGCGTGCTTTCTTAGGAAGAAACACAGGGGTGGGGGCAGCATGTGTGGAATGGTGATCCTCTCCTGACCCCCTTGATCCCAGGAGGGCTCTCACAGTGACCCCTGTCCACGCCACACCCAGGTAATGTCTTCTGTTCTGGCCGCACTGTTGTAAGAGGGATAGTGAGCAACCTGAGGAAAGCAATCAGAACAGTGGGGCTCTGAGAGATCCTATCGGGGGAGCAGAAACGGAGTGAGGTGGGGAGGATGTGCGAACTGCCCTTGAAGATTATTTAAAGATTTCCTGAACAATCTGAAGGAATCAGATTGGAAAGCAGGGGCGACCCTGCTGTGCTCCACTGGGCGTTTACACGTGTTCCAATGGGTGGCATTTACATGCAAGTACATTTTGGCTGCCTAGAATAAAGAACTTTCTAAGAATTTGAACTGCCTAAGAGCTGAGCATACACTCTGCAGGGGAGGGAGTTTTTGTCGCTGGAAGGACCTATTGGGGACCACCCACTGTGTAGAAGGCCAGACAGACAGATGACCTGTAGGAGGTGCCCCGTGGCCTCCGCAGCGTTTCCACCTGCCATATTTCTTCTCCTGGCAAGAGACACTCTGCTTACAGCTTAGACACATATAACACATCAACAGTAATAATTAAAGAAGCAAGAATTAAAAGGAGAAAAGATAAGGGAAGAGGAAGAAAGAAAATAAGAAAAGTCACTCACACTTAGCATGTGGTGCTGGGCACTCTTTTTGCATGAATATCTCATTTACCCCTCACAGAAGCCCAAAGGGGAAGGTCATGTCAAGGAAGTTAAGGCCTAGAGGGGCTAAGCAACTGTCCATTTGTCACGGCTAGTGAGTGGCTGACTGGGATTTGAACCGAGAGCCTACCAGAATAACACGACTCCACATGACCTCTCCGGAATTCAGGCAGGCCTCACCCCCAGACCGCAGGCCCAGCTCCTGTGACAGCTTACATCAGGACCAGCTCCTGCAGGCGCTGGTGCTGGTGTGAGCTTCCCCAACCTTGACCCTTAGCCCCCATTCTCAGCCACACCCTCTTCAGCCACAGTGCAGCCTGAACCTGGGCCCTGGAGTGCAGCATGGACCCAGGGAGGGAGATTCTCTGACTCACTGTGAGCAAATTATTTCCCTCCCTCAGTCTGTCCCCTCATCGGTGAAAGAGACGTAGCATCGCCTGGCAGGAATGTTGTGAGCACTCATGTGTGAAGCACCCAGCATACAGCACAGAGGATTCGCTACTTCTCTACTCTGAGCTGCTACGCTGCCCTAAATCCCCCAAGAAAAGCACAAAGCTGAGCCTTTGATGGTGAGGAGCACATGTCGCCCCCTAGAGGTAGAACAGGGCCTAGCCAGGAGAATGAACTGCCCACGTGGTTACCACCTAAAAAATTTGGAGGGGAAAAGACACCTGGGCATAGGACCTAACAAGGAGGTGCTGGCACCAACTATTTAACTTGCATTGTGCTCAGCACTGTGGCTATTAAAAAATTATGGTAGATTAGATAGATGATAGATAGATAGATAGATAGATAGATAAGATAGACTTGACAAATAAATGTTAGAAAAATTTAAAATGTGTTTTCTCTGCTCCCCAGCTGGAAAGGCAAGGTCAGCATATAGGAAGTGAAGACAGGAATTCCTGGGTACAGCGCTGCCTCCAACTGGCCTCCTCAGGCCCCAATGGCTAGGGGAGTTCAGAGCACGCTCCCCTCTGTGGTGATGCAGGTCCCCCTTCAAGGCTCAGTGCAGGCGTCGCCTCTGCTGAAAGGCTCGCCCTGATGCCCCCAGACAGAGCTGGTCAGTCCTGCCCTGTGCTCCTCCTGCGGTCCGTCAAAGCTTTGCCTGTGCCCTCCTCACACGGGGTCGGTTTTTATTTCTGAGTCTCTTTTCCCCATGAGAGCATGAGTTCCTAGGAAGCAGAGCTGCGCCTTATTCTTCTTCCATCCCCAGCACCCAGCACAGTGCCCAGAACATAGAAGGCCCTCAGTAAAGCTGAGCAAGTCCGTGAACGGAGGCACGAGAGAATGAATGGATAAAAAATGAAGTCAGGAGTAGAAAGACGGGTGGACGGATAGTGGTTGGGTAAGTGGATGGATGGACAGATGGGGTGATATTACTCTGCCGATGATTTTGCAGTGGAGATCAGAGCTGAGCTGGGGCTTGACCTATAAGCAGGCTTGGCAAAGGCAAAGGATCCATACAACAGACTGCATTCAGGAAGGGAACAGAATAACTAAAACCTCAGACGTTTGATGGGGGTAGAAAAAGAAACATAAACACTGAATTAAAATTCAACATGACTGAGTTCATTAAGGCCCTCATCACCTCTCTCTAGAAGTTATTGACGGGTCCCTCTCCTGTAATCTTACCCCCTGCACAAGTGTCTGTCTTTCCTTCAATGGGCGGTTCTTCTAAACCTGAACTGGGACCATGTTACCTCCCTAGTCAGAACCCTTCAGTGACTCCTTCTCCGTGTCTCAGGACAGAGTTCTATCTGGTCGGAGTATTAGCCAAGGCCTCTGAGGCTCCGGCCCCTGCCTGGCCCACCAGCCCCTGAGGTTCTGTATGCCTCTGGCCTCTGTGGACCACGTTTGCTCTGTTCCTCTCCCTAGGAAGCTGCAAACACATCTATAATCTGCAGTCTGCAATCTGCAAACACTTAGTTGCTTTTCATGAGTTAAGATTTCTAGATGAAGCACATCTTCAAGGTCCAGCAAGAATTTATATTTACATTCACAAAGTCGTTTACAGAAACAGGGGAGGAAAATGTGGATTTCTGAATTTAGGTCGTTTACAGAAACAGGAGAGGAAAATGTGGATTTCTGAATGTAATATCCATCCTCATCAAAATCCAATTAAATTTAATAAGTAGATGGTCTGGGATCGCATAGAAAACAGTGAACATCAGGAGCTAGTTCACTAGCTAGTTCACTTGTTTTCAGTGAATCCATTTCAGTGGATTCACTGAAAACAAGTCAAACCTGACCACTCAGATTTCTTTGTGGATAAAGGCACTGGTTCAGTGAACCAGGAGGAAGCTGTAAGCAAGCACAGCACAGCTGGACTGACCAAGGCATGAGGCCAAGTCAACTGTGGTAACCGTGTGGGCAAGGGAGAGAGAGACAGCCTCAACGACTACTGTGTCAGGTGAGTTTGTAGCTTCGGAACAAACCATTGCTGAAGAGTGTTAACTAATGAATTGGTGTCAACCTTACCCGAGATCCCTGGCCACATGCCACAAAATTATGTCATAGGCCCCATCTTGCTCACCAAATTTGCAGGACATACAAGTTTCAAGGAACTACTAAGATGATGGATGGCACAAATAGCTACTTTTGGCAGATTAGAAGGCATGGGCCTGTACTGAAATAATTAAATTTAATGGGGATTATTCTAAAGTTCTATATTTAGGTTCCAAATCAATTGCACGAGTACAAAATGAGAAAGATCTGGCATGGCAGGAGTTCACGAAATATCACAGGGGAAAATATCACAGGAGTTTTAGTTAAATTTTCAGCTAATTTTAAGCTAATAATAGAATGTCAAACCATAATGCAGGAGTTAAGAAAGTTAACATGATCTTAGATCACATCAGTAGAAGAGGCTTTTAGATCATTGAAAACTATAATTCTCCTCTTTCTGCATCGGTCAGACACCTCTGCTTGTTCATTCATTCATTCATTCAGCATGTGTTCAGCATATCTGGGGCAATAATTAAGCACTGTGGCTTAAAAAACTAAAACTCAAATCCCATCCGGTGTCTAGCAAGGGGAGCAGAGAAGTGAATCAATGGCTGCAGTACAGAGTAGGGAATGTTAGGATGGAGCTAAGTTCCAAGAACCACGGGAGAAGGGAAGGTGGGTAAGGAAGGTCACCACAGAGGAGGTAACCCTTGAGCAGGCAGGAGGAATTCACCAGGTACACAAATGAGGCAAGGGCATGTAGGCAGAAGGAATAGCAGAAGCAAAGGTCCTGGGGTAGGAACAGGTTGGCTGTTCTCCAGGAACAGAAAGACCACCTGTGCCTCTGAGACAGAGGGCTCCATGGGAAGCGTACCCACTCGGTGGGCTCACCCGGGAGTGGCACCCAGGTATGGTTAGTTTTAAGATTGCCCTGGACATACAAATGTGCATCTGGGTGAGGGGAAGGGAAGTGGGAGTTGCTATCCAATGGGTAAAAAGTTCCAGTAATACAGAATGATTAGGAGATCTACTGCACATCGCTAATGCTGTACTGTAAACTCGGAAATGTGTTAAGAGGGTTAGGACTCATGTTCAGTGTTCATCACACACACGCGCGCGTGCACACTGTGCATCCTGAACTGAGAGCCATTGGTGTAGGGCCTTGTGTCCAGGACTGGGCAAGAAGGTGGGCCCATGGGCTGTTAGAAGGCATTAAGCCAGAGGATGAAAACTGCTGTGGGTTTTAAAAAGATCACTCTGCTGCTAAGGTGGCAGAAGGGTGGCTCTGAGGGGCCGTTTGCTCCTTTGGGAGGGATGAGCGTGGCTTGCGCTACGGTGAGAGCAGCGGACGTGAGGGGGAGAGCTTCAGGGTCTAGTTTGAGATCACGCGCCAACGGGGCTTCCCAATGGATTAGACGTGGAGGGTGAAGGGTAGTCCAGGATGGCTTCTAGACTTGGAGCGTGAGTGAACGAACGGCAGTGTTGTTTCCTGAGGTGGGGCACCCTGGAGGATGGGCAGGTTGGGGTGCAGAGAAGGAAATCTAAAGTTCAGTCTTAGGTGATGTTAATGCTGAGATGCTCCTCTGATCCGTACGGGATACTTCAAGCAGGAGATTGAAATGAGTCTGCAAGTCGGGAGAGGCCCTGATCCTGGGCTACCTGGGGGCATCTGCAGCCATGGGCTGAGCGATGGCCACTGAAGGCTGTCCCTTGAGGAGTAGTAGGGTGAATAGGTTGTCTTTGGAGATGTTCAAGAAGAAGCCATCTGCCAGGGACTGGGCCAAAGTTCAGGCATGATCGGCTCTCAGGGGCTTTCTCCAGCTCCCAGCTGCGGCGTTCTTATTAACGAGCCTGGCACAGCCTGCCCCGAGCACAGCACCGTGCTAGGAGGAGAGCGAGGGCCTTGGAGGCCTCAGGGAGCTGGTTCCATTTGGCAGGAGACTGGGTGATCCTTTGGGAAGAGCTTGGGACCAGGATGCAAAAGACCACTTGTTTGTTGGATGGTACCACTCCACAAGTTGCCTTCTGTGGGTCTCTGTTACTGAGCCTGCAAATGAAGCAGGTAGATTTGGGTGCTCATGACCAGTCCCGAAGTCTACGCTTCTAAATTTCATCCTCCGATCAGCAGTCCCCAACTTTTCATTCTGCCAAAATGCTGTTCCTAGGCACACCAGACTCCCCGAGGCCCCCACACGTAGAACAGGCGCCACGTTCGGGGCAGTTCCCTCCCAGCCAACAGAGTGCGTTGGAGCACCAGAGAGAGTGACATTATTAGAAGGAGAGTGTGGAAGCTGCTCCCACTTATCTGCAAAGGTAAATCACAAGCTGGAGTTTTCTTATTAGCAACACCTGCCTTGGAACCTACTTCCCCAGTGATTTGCAAACCCCAGGTGGGTGTTGCCAACCTCAGCGACAGACCTGAGCAGATTAGACTAGTCCAGTGCGCAGAACGAGCCCTGAACAGCTCTGGTTTAAGAGAGAGTCAGCCAGCAGGATGGAGGAGGACAGCCCCAGGGCAGGAGGCGCACTGGGGTGGCTGGCTCCCTGCAGCCATGCCTGGGTGAGCGACAGGCCTTGAGTGAGCATGGGGTGCAGGATGGGGAGGAGGGATAGGGTGCTTCCTGGTGCTCTCCTGCCAGCCTCAGCCCAGAAACACACGGCGGAGTCTGTGTGGAGACATCAGAGGGGCAGGAGAAAGCAGCCTGCACTGGAGCAGTGGGCTCTGCTGCTTCCGAGAGACGAAGAGGAGGAAGCCGGAACCCAAGGCTCAGGAGGAATCTGGGACTCCGCTCGGGTGTGGCAAAGGGGCAGCAGGGAGGGACTTCAATGGGACCGAAGGACAGCCACCTGGAGTTCCTTGGGCTGCTGGCCTGTCAAGCCCTTGGCTAAGAATTAGCTTTTTCCCTTTCAGAGAGGGTGGAAGTCACTGTTTTCTTGTCTCCGTTGATGAACAGATTCTGGGTGGCAGGAGTCACCATAGAAACAGGTGCTATCTTAAGCAAATGAGCCTTATTAACCTTAAGAGTGGTGGAGTTTTCACAAGATTGCACATATAGGGTAGGAGGGAGAGCCGGGTTTGGTGGGGGAGGGCCGCAGTGGCTGGGGAGCTAGCTGGGCTGCGTGGCTCTGAGTGTAGATGTGTGTGTGGTGTGTGTCTGTGTGGACGGGTGTCTGCGTGTGCTTTTGTAAAAGCGTTTCCCAGGGAGTAAACTCATGTTCTGCCTTTTCCCTAAGAAATTCACCCCCTTCCCCCAAACGCCTCCTTTTCCTTAGACAGTGGCCTCCAGGCAGCAGAGGTCAAAAGCCCTGACTCCACCCCCACCCTCTCCCACTGTGGTTTGCAGCCCCAGCACCCACTATGCATGAGGGCCGGGGGCCTCCCCTGGGACCTAGCTCCCGAGCCAGAGCGTGCAATGTGGAAGCGGGAACACTGACATCAGGTGGACCTGGGTCCATGCAGCTGCTCTGTGGTTCAGGGCCAATGGCCTGCCTCTGGGAGCCCCAGTCCGTAAAGAGTAAAAACACCATACCCCTCCCAGGGTTGCCATGGTGGACGGTGTCAAGCCTCCCTTCTGGGCTGAGAGAGGGGGCTCTCTCTTCTCAAATGGAGCTGGGAGCTTACCAAGGCTCTCCGAAGTCGAGGGTCATTTTGCCCCCTCGTCAATTGTTCAGCAGGTTTCCACCCGTGCCTGCTGTGCAAGGCTCTGGGGGAGGCATAAGTGACATGAGAACCTACCCTTAGGGAGGTCCCATCATCTGGGGACAGCTTTGAAACTCAGGAACACCACCCCAAAATACCATACTGGATGGAGAGAAGAGCGGCAGTGGCTTCTAGGGAGGGGGCACCCAGGGAGCAGAAGCGGGGTGGGCAGGGCTTTGAAGGCCAGGTAGGACGAGGGTGGGCAGGGAGGAGATGTCCAAGACAGGGGCGTGTATGTCCATCTCTTGAGGCAAAGTCAGCCAAATTCTGGACTGTTCATACATTGTGAAAGGCAACGGAGAAATTGGCCCTCTCCCTCGGGACCTGGGAGGTGTGCTTACTGGCTCCAAGAAGCACGTCTGCTGCCCTCTGCAGCCCCGCCTTGGGCAGGACACTCAGCCAGCCCCAGTCCAGCTCCAATTCCAGGAAATAAAGCTGAACCGCCCGCCCAGGGACCCTAAGGAACAGTCCTTGCAGCCCCACCACGCACACCCTGCAGCCTGAGGGGCCGTTTGCGCAGCAGGCCAGATGGAGCCCTGGGCAGGCACAGCACAGGGGAACTTTATTTTCATTTGCCATGAGCTGTAAAGGGTCCCTCCACCTGCCTTAGCTGGGACAGGGTTGGCAGCATGGCTGAGGGACTAGGCCCTGCTTCACAGATCTCTAGATCTCTCAGCGTTCTGTGGCCTTCCACTTCACAGATCGAAACTCATCAGTCAGAGCATCACCCAGAACTGACACGTCAGCATCCTTAGTCCTGCAGCTCTTTCCTGTCACTGCTCCAAGCTGGCTGAATGAGAGAAGCCCCTCCCCCTCCCCCACCCTGCACAGGCGACTTGGGCCTGGGGCAGTCACTAGGCGATTAACCAAGTCCCCAGGGGTGGAGAAAGGAACTGGGGGCCCTAAGCTGCTCAGCCTCACCTCTTCTCCTTTTCAATATCAAAATCTGGCCTTGTGCAAGCCTCACCTGGCCCAGCCAAGGGCGGCTGGGAGCGCACTTCCAGGGGAGTTCTCCAGACCCACCATCCCTGCCTCCCTGCATGGCCCCCCCACCCCATTCTCTTCCCCGCTGGCCTCGGAGGGGCCTGAAATCCTCTGCGGCAGGGACGGCAGCACACTGTGACTGAAGGTGAAGCTGAAAGGGCTGCTTCCTGGGGGCGGCATGGGCTGGCTGAAGCGCCGCCCTGGAAGGGGCAGTAAGCAGTGCTAGAATTCCAGCCGCGCCACTCGGGGACACAGAGCCGGAGGCCGGCGGGCAGCGAAGGAAAGTCGGATACGGGGAGCTGGAGCCAAGAGGGAGGGTCAAAGGAAAGGAGGAGGATCCGAACCTCGCTGCGTCTCCCTGCCCCTGCCCCCCACCGGGGGCGTGTTCTTTCCTCTGCGCCAAAACACTGTGGCTGTTCCCTTCCTGGTGGTGTGGTTGCACCCAGAATCTAATTTATAAAAGTGACTTGAGTCATGACCAAGAGATCAATGCCATTTATTACTCACAGTTCCAAAGAGAAGAGGGCATGCCACGCCTTGCCAGGCCACGCCACCTAGGGCTGTGCGGGGAAACACCAGCGGGCCAGGGGGCAGAAGGGAGAAGAGCCAAGCATGGCCTGGGGCCTTTACTATGGTTTCTTTGGGAAGGAATGAGAGAGGCAGGGCTGGCAAGTTGGGGCAAGCAAGTTTAGGATTGGAGAGTTTGAATAATGTCAGGGGGGTGCTCTCTGGTCACCTGATATCTGGCCCCAGGGTGATTAGGGCAGGGGATGTTGGCTTAGTGGGAAGATTCAAGAGGTGTGGTGAGGACTTTGAATTGGTTGGTTTGCATGTGAAAGACTGGCTCACAGTCGAGTTGTTTGCTCTCTAGGAATTAGCTAGCCCAGGGCTGTCACCAGGATTAGCAAGCCCCGTAGGATGTCGAAGCATTTTAAAATACAGAAAATAAAAAGCATGATCAATACACGGGGAACTCCCTTTCCTCTGAAAGCTGTTCTTTTTTTAAAAGTTCTGCTCAAAATCCGCCTTATTCAGCATGCCTTCCTTGTGACTCCAAGACCCCTCCCCTTCCCTAGCCTCCCACTTAGCACTTAGCCTGTGCCGCACAATTGAGCACTGGATTCCACACTGTCTGGTTTCCTAGTTGTCCCAGGGCACTTGCCCTAGTTTCCCAGCCCCTTGGGAAGACTCTGCTCACCTTCCTCCTGCCCTGGAGCACACCTGGCTCCTCCACCCAGAGGGCGACCAGTCTTGGCAGCATCACCCCTTCCTGGCCACCATCCCAGCCAGGGAGGTCTCCCTCACCACCCTGCCTTTCATGGTTTCATCCCCTGGCCAGTCTGTCACAATGTACTGCATCGTCCCACCCACAGACAGCAACAAGACCGTCTCCTCCCTCCTCCTGACCACACGGACCCCGCAGCAGTCTGCCCAGGGCCTCCTCCAGCAACCAGATAGCCTCCGACACACCCACCCCGACCACCAACCTGCTCACAACTGATGACGTACTCCTACCTCCCAAACTCTACTCTTGCCATCCCCTGACCCCAAAGTGGCCTCTCCCTTCCTCTCTCCCAAATCAAACTGCCAAATGCTGCTTAAAGCCCACACATCACCTCAGAATCACACTGAACAACTCCTGCCACCTTGTTCACAGACCCCATTGAGCCTCCCTGGGCCTGGTGCCCTCCCAGGGGAAGTGCAGTGTTGGCCTGTAGGGCCTCTAGGGTCCCTTTTAGCTGTAACCATCTGGGGTGCTGACAATCTCTACAGACCCGTGGCTTGGTATGTGGAAAGTGTTTAAGCAACGTACAGGCAAAGAATAGGGCTTTCATGTCTGGCGTGTCCTCTCTACAGAGCCAGTGCTGAGCCAGAAGGAAGCCCCCTCAGCTGCTTGCTACTGACCAAACTGTGGCTATGATAACAAGAGATAATGCCATTCAACTCAGCCCTGACTTACTGAGGACCCCATCTGAGTGCAGCTCCCCATTGGGATTGTGAGGGCTCTGAAAGGATAGGGTTAAATTCTCGCCCTCTGAGCAACTTGGAACTCAACAGGGAAATGAATTACACACACACATGAGATTAGCCCTCTGTATCTGCTGGGGACTGGTTCCAGGATCCCCACAGATACCCAAATCTGAGGATGCTCAAGTTCCTTATATAAAGCGGCACCATATTAGCATGTAAGGTGCACACACTCTAAATTACCTGTGATACCTAGTGCAGTGTAAATGCATGTAAATAGTTATTATGCTGCATTGTTTGCTGTCCAAACTTCTGACATCTCTGGGCCACACTGGAAGAAGAAGAGTTGTCTTGGGCCACACATTAAACACACAAATACTAATGAAAACTGATGAGCAAAAAAAAAAGGTTTTAAGTAGATTTATGAGTTTGTGTTAGGGCGTATTCATTGCCATCCTGGGCCCCATGCAGCTCGCAGGCCGAGGGTTGGACAGCCCTAATTTAGGAAATCATGACAAGAAAAAGGTCTGTACATGTTCGGTGCAGACCCAACCATCGTTGGAGTAACTACAAACACACGTCAACAACAATGTAACATTTTTAAAGCGTATTCTCCGTGTGTAGTTGGTTGACTTGGTAGGTGTGGACCCTGTGGAGGCTGAGGGCCGGCTGTGTACTTGTATGTACTATTCGAGAATTGCCGAGGGAACTGAGTGAATCTATAGGTTGAAGAGCCAACTTGAGTCACTGCTTTGAATCCTTACTTTGGATTTGTCAACGCTTAACTCTTAAGTATCTGACACGATGCCAGTGTGCACCCCACCCCGTAAATACTGACGCCCGCCATGGTGCGGGCGCTGGAGTGGGCACGCTGCGTGGAGAGGGTGGACCTGTGGGGTGTGGCCGATAGTCCCCAATCCTAAATACTCCCATGTTAAATGTTAAACTGAAAATTCCCAACTTTAAATGTTGTCCTCTTAACCACAGAAATGCTTTGAAATGACCCCACTTCAGCATACAAACTGTACCCCCAAAAATGTCTTTGATGCTTAGAATCACAAAAATGCCCTATCAAAGTGGGTGTTGATTTTTGCTTCAAAAAACATGATAAATCCATTTATATTTTATATTGATAAACAGTATAAAATACTGATAAATAAACTACCTAATAAATGTGAAGAATTTCAATTAAAAACCTCCTATAGAGTGTGAAAGACCTTAATATATAGTCTTATTTGATATATAAATGTGTAAAATATTTTATATATACCTAGCATGTTTATTAAATATCTATTCATATACAACTATTATATAATATATTCAATATATAATTAATATATAAACATATAGTCTTTATTTAATATATAAATTGATATTTCCCAAATTAATTTTTATATGTGCTCCTAGTTAATAGGAAAGGGATTTTTTTATTGGAACTAGACAAAATGATTTTTATTGGAACTTAAGGTTATTTCTAGATATTAATAGATATTCTAAAACTACAATTATTAAAAAGTATATACTGGTGAGAGAATACACAGACATATCACTGCAGCCGAAGAGAAAGATCAGAAGCAGATTAAGATACTCAGTGACTGATATAGGAATCATTTTAAAACCAAAGAGAAAGGATTGATTATTCCATAAATGGTTTGGGGATGATTGGCTGATCATTTGTGGGGGGAATAATGCTGAACCTCTTTCTCATACCATAATCAAAATAAATTCTAGATGGATTAAATATTTAAATGTTTAAAATTAGACCCTAAAAGAACCAAAAGAAAATATGTTAGTATTTCTCTGATCTCAAGATAGGAAAATATTTTAACAATATTTGCAAAGAAATAAAATGATTGGGCAATTTGGCCTCATAAAACCTTCAAACCTCTGTAGATCAAAAGCTGTCTTTAAAAAGTAAAGACGATCAACACGTTAGAAAAAACTGTGATGCCTAGGAGAAAGGCTCACTGCCCTTAACGTACAAGCACACACAAATCAACGAGAGAACAATTGTACCAACTCACAGGCCTGTTGGAAGGATTAAAAAATAAAGCAGTACACAAAATGCTTAGGGTGATACCTGACATACAGTAGGCACTCAATACACATTAGCTGTTATTAATTTATTCTTTAATAAATGGAAAAATGGGCAAAGGACATAAATGGGAACCTCTTTTAAAAGAAACACAACATAAGCACAGGGAAGCGAAGGTCCGCGAGGGCGCCCCGCAGTCAGAAGCTCACGTGGAGACAAGGCGCCACTGCCCCTCCCTCCCCCACGCCAACCGTGGGCGCCAGGCCAACAAGTCTGGGGTTCCTTTCTGAAAAGCGATAGTAATAGAGTCCAGTGTCCTGTCGTAGAGTGCTGATGGGAGTATCAGTTGTTAAAAACCCTTTTGTGGGGTTACTGGGTAGTACGTACCAACCATCAAATGCCTTCAAAAGTACATGTACTACCTTTGGTCCCACAGTCTCCTGGAAATCGATGCTAAGGAAATTATCGTGGACATTAGCAGCAGTTTATTCACAACGCTGTTTATCACAGTGTTGCTTATAAGAGTGAAAAATTAGAGCAGCCCTTTTGTCTAACAAGAGATGATTGGCAAATAAATTATGGCCTATGGAATATTATGCAGGCATTAAAATGACTGAAGAGGAATATGTAAGGACAACAATAAAATATTTGCACCATATTGTTACGAGAAAAGAAAAACAAATAAGAAATAATTGTGTAGAGTGCAGCCCCATTTGCTGCATGGGAAAGAATATGCATGGGGCAGAGAAACTAGGAGGGCACACCCCGAAACCATCATAGCAGTCAGGCTGGGGTAGTGGGACTAGGCGTGATATTTATGCTCTTCTTTGGGCTCAGCCATTTTTCCAAATTTCCTGTGATGTTTTGTTTTATAACCAGACTTTAAAATTCTATTTAAAAATTAACTCCAGGGGAAGAAAATACGGTCATTACAACTATGGGGAATACAAAGAGAATCGGGTGAGGTCCCTGTTCCCAGGAGCCTGTGGTTTCTCTGGGGAGCGGTCAAGCATCTCCTCGGGTGCAAAGCCCCGAGAGCAACCCCGCCCGCCCCTTCGTTCTGTGCCCATAGGGCCCTAAGCACCCCTGGTGCTCTGTCGATGCAGGTCTGCGCACCTGCTCCCATCACTGGGCTGGGATATCCTTATGGGCAGAGCCAGGGCACTGTGTGTGTCCCCAGAGCACAAGGGCAGGCTCTGAGTAGAACTCAGAGTGTTCTTTGAAAGAGCAACATAAGCTCAGAACGCAAATGATTACCTTTCAACATAGGGCAGGACGTGTTAAGTGCACACAGAAGGATAAGCTCCTAAGAGGAAGACGTCAGTTATGACCGAGATGCGCAGGAGGGGCTTCGTAGAGGAGCAAGAGGTTGGAAAACAGCTGGAAGTGTGGATAGGATATGCCAGCCTCATCCCTGCCCCCGCTCTTCCATCTCCGCTCTGAAACTTAAAAGTACCCGGAAGTGTTCTATAGGGTGTGGCCCTACAACCCGGACAGGCCATCTGCGCAGGGAACACCAGTACCACTCTTATTTGCCACTTTTTCACCCAAATGGCCATCTCTCCTGTGTTAAGGGAACGCTGGTTTGTTGACATATCCTACCAGCCCACTGGATGGCTGTCGGTACAGACTTCTGACCGCAGGCTGGAAACCTAGTGTTTGGCCTCCAGTGGAATTCAACGTTAGCCCCTAAGTCGGGGGCTTTATCTCACTTGTTTATGGCTTTGCCCCCAGGGCCTAGGACAGTGTTTAAGAAATAAGAAGTGCTAATTAAATGTTTGTTGAATAAATTAAATATGATAACTTAAATATTGGCTTACAGGAGTCTGTGCCGTATTACACATACATGCGATGAATATATATGATATATATACTTCTGTAGCTGCCTTTGAATATGCATTATGTGTTTGTGCATAAGATAAGCGGAGGACCCTAAAGCTAATGTGCATGCATGAGTACGTGCACACACACACAGAGTTTGGGAAGACATCAGACGGAGAAGCCCACAGCTTTCTCTGCAGTCAGTTGCATCCTTTGAGAATAGGATTCCAATAAAATAGATTTTGGATGGTGTCACAGATAAATTTGCCTTTCTAAAAGCTCCCAAATTAAAATTTGAAAGAGGCTTGAGCATGAAGACAGGATGGCAATGACTAGATATGAGTCTGCTTTATTTGTGTGGCTCAGAAATCCTTTCCGTACCATCTGGGTTGAGGAAAGGAGACAAGATGGGAAGGGCTGAGTCTCACCTGTACCTGGCTGCCTCCAGCTTCCTTCTCAGCCCCACAGCCTGAGGTCCTCTGGGAGCCCACAGGCAGTGCAGCCTCTTCCTCTCCTACCCTTAGGCTCACCTCCAGAAGTCCGTGGAACTCAGCTTCCGGTGCGGGGTGGCACGGTTCTGCACGAAGGCAGCACTTTAGCTTAATGATGGCTGAGAATTGCTCAACTTAGCTGTCCATTCGCCTGGGCCTCTGGCCGATCAAAGGGCTGTACCCTCCCCCCCACCCCTGCACCCCCAGTAAAAAAGTTACCGCCATCACATTGTTTCAGCATCTTAGGCCCTGAAGGATCATTGTGTGTCTCCGTCGCTCACAGATCCCAGCGCCTCATGCTGAAGTCTGTATTTAAGGGTAATATAAACAGTTTGATCTTTAAAGTACCCTGGATGCATAATATCTATACATAGTTCTTGAATTTTTATTCTAAAAACAATTAGCCAAAAAGCCCTTTTTATATGGTATTTGCAACTACACTGACAGTAACAGCAATTAAACCCCGTCTGTTTGCCGAAAAAGGAGCCAACTCTCTGTTTCTCCAGAAGCCTGTAAAATGTACAAATTCGGAAGGAGAAAACCAAGACTTCAAAGATAGCCACCCGACCCTTCAAGGTCAGGGCCCCACCTGGCTTTTATAACCCACTCCCAGCCCCACCTGAGCCCCTCATTCCAACCAGCCAAAGCAACCTCAAAAGAGTCCCAGTGTTTTTCTCACAGCTACCCTTCTACCAGGTGTGCTCACTGAGCCCTCTTCCTGCCTTGTCCCTCCCTTATCTGCCCGCACTTGCAGGCACATCAAACTCTCCAGGTCTGTGGCCCCTTACAAGGTGCTCCCTGTGCCCTGTGGGGCAGTCAGTCCCTAGGGCTCTACTCCCCGACAGAGAGACTGTCATTGCAAGGCCAGGGCCACATCTGGCTCTGTGCCCGCACACATGATGCATAAATGAATGAGTGAACAAGTGAATGAGTGAGCTAGTGATGGAGCAGCCCGCACCACAGCAGGGTGGGCTGAAAGCCAACGGAAGGAAGCTTCTGGGTGCATGGAAGGAAGACTGTGCTTCCAGGGTGGAGAGTTGGAGCTGGGTGTTTGGGACGGGCAAGCATTCATGTGAACTTAAACCATAGTTATTTTACCCCCAAAATACTTTCCGCCAACGTGTTTCTCATTGAGAGCTACCATACATTTCCTCCATATGCTTTCCAGATAGCAGAGATGTTTCTGAGTTCTTAACTTTTACCCGGTTTTTGCTTTAACAAATATGTTCTGTGTGGCTACTCTGTGCCCCTCTGTCCTAGGCACTTTGGGTACATCAATGCACAAAGCAAAGCTCCCTCCCTCTGTGGAGCTCACTTTCTAGAGAAGGGGGACAAACAGGCCACAATAAGCATAATAAATAAATGATCTGGTACATCAGAAAGCGTTAAGTACTATGGGAGGGGATGCAGATAGGGTTGCAGGGTGAGGAGGGGACACACAGTTTACAGGATTAAAATTGTGCCCAGGGCCCTGGCCAGGTGGCTCAGTCAGTTGGAGCTTCATCTCATGCACCAAAAGGTTGTGGGTTCCATTCCTGGTCAGGGCACATACCTAGGCTGCGGTTTCAATCCCTAGTTGGGATGTGTATGGGAGGTGACCGATCAATGTTTCTCTCTCTTTCTCTTTCTCTCTCCCTTCCTCTCTCTCTAAAATCAATTTACAAAACATATCCTTGGGTGAGGATTTAAAAATAAATGAATGAACCGTGCTCAGGGAGGGGTTCATTGAGAAGCTGAGGTTGTAATGAAGACTTGGAGGAGGTGAGGAAGCATAGTGCAGAAATCTGGAAGGAGAGCCCTCCAGGGAGAGCGACCAGCCAGTGCAAAGAACCTGAGCAGGCACATGCTTGCCGAGTCCAAGTTCTGGGATGGTGGTGTGGCTACAGCGGCGGGGGGGCAGGTGAGGAAACATGAGAAGACATCTGGGAGGTGAGGGAACTGGAGGAGGCAGGGCCTGACCTGGGCTCAGGCTTGCTGTGCGTATTAAGAGACCTTGGGCAGACTCAGATGGAAACATGTTTTTCTTGGGTGTTGGGTCTCTCTGGCTATTCTGGGTGATGGGTAGGAGCAGGGAGGGTGCTCCTGTCAGAAGGCTGCTGTGGTTGTCCAGGCAAGAGATGATGGAGCGGCCATGGTGGTCAGCAGGCCTTGGGGCTGGAGACCGGCCTGACACCCTCTCTTCTGCCTTAGAAAGAGGGCTGCAGGGTTACTGCATGAGCATGACGGGACATTTGCAGGGGCCCAGGGCTCAGCTGGGGGAAGTGAAGTGTGCCCTTGGCCCAGGAACAGCCCTGCAGCCTCGGGCTGCCTGGAAATGCTGGGGCCTCCAGGGCTTGCAGGGAATGGAGAGGCCTGCACCCCCATCCCCCACCCCCCACCCCCACCCCCGCTGCTCAGACCTCATAAACCTCGGCAGGTCTCTGCCAGGCAGCCTGTTGGTATGAACTTGAGGTTGTTCTAGGCCGGGCCTCCCTGACTAATAACTGTCTAGACATCCCCCTAAGCTTAAATTTCTTTACCTGACAAGTGAAGAGATTGGGCCCCATGATCTATAGGGTGAATTCCACTCCCAAAGTTCTATAGTTTCAGAACCTCTCCACTTCCCTGAGTCAGTGACAGCCCACTTTCCATCCTAATGACTTAAAAAGTCACATGAACGCAGTTAGTGTATAACTCTGTCTTTCTGTTTAGTTTTTTAGTTACATTATTCCAGATAATACTTGACTCGCTTGCCAAGAGAAGAAAAAAAATGACATTAATTAAAGAGTTGGTCTGTGTCCTAATCAAAAAATGTTTAAATGAATGCATCATCCTGTACATTCTGCAATGCAGCCTGCCTTTTTACTTAGCAATGTATCATTACCATTTTCCATGTCAACACAGACTCTTCCAAACCATGGTTTCCAGGGCAGGAGTAGTTCACCATATGGACGTACTATAATTTACTCAGCCGATCCCTTACTATTGGACATTAGGTTGTGTCTTTTTTTTTATATTATTACCAATGCTACCACAAATAAAGTTGTGAATATCCGCTTTTCATTCACCTTTGTAGGGACTTTCTTAGGATAAATTCTCAGAGGTCAAAGTTTTTAACTCAATGAAGCCTTTTTGTCACATGTTATGGAAATACCACTCAGAATTTAGAAATTCTGTCAGCTTAGAACCCTACAAAGAGCGTGTGAAGAACCGTTGGGACAGCTCGGTTTTAGGGTTGAAAGGAGACCTAGCAATGCCGTGGTCCAGCCCCTTCTTCTTCCACATGAGGAAACCAAGGCCCAGGGAGGAGTGGGACCTTGGGAACGGCCAGGAAGCACCCAGCATTGTCCGTGCCCCGCCCCAGCCCCGCCCACCTCCATCCCCCTGCCAGAGTGCAGGGGCTCCAGAGCCCTCCACCCCAGCCACAGCCACCCCACCTCTCTCCTGCCTTTCCCAGCCACACTGCTTCTCAGAGCAGGCTGCACATGCACTTTCTCCTTCATGTCCCGTTCATCCGCCCACACTGAAGCTGCTTCCCTTTGACCCTCTTCCTGCCACCCCTGAGGGAGACTCTGCAGTCCTCATCCCAGTGGCGTCTCTGTGACCTTCAGATGTCACCTCCTATTTTCTCCTGGGCCACCAAGGGGTTCCTCCACCTGCCTTCCCGGGGCTCCTGCCTTGGGTTCTCTGACACCCCTTTCCTGTCTGCTTTCCCTGGAGGAGCCTGTCCCTTCCCACAGCTTCTGGCACACCCGTTAGCTCTCCCTGAGCCCCACACCTGGGCACGATTGCCTGTGCGTGTCTCTGGATGGTCTGCAAACCCATTCTCAGTGCACCGAGATGACAGTAATTGTCTCCCCCAGGCTACTCCACCACCCTGCCCGGACCTCTCATCCTGCACAGCATCCCAGCCACCCCAGGGCAAAACCCGTGGCTCACCCTGGGGGCCTCCTTTCTCCCGAGCTTCACCCATTCATCCTCCCATCCAGACTCTTCTTCATGCCTCCGGGGTTTCTGGTCCCACCCTCTCCTTTGCCCGCCCTCAGCCAGCTGTGGTCGGGTCTGCTTCATCTAGTTCCTGTGCTCCTAGCCTGTCCTCCATCCCATCACTGGGGACTCTTCCTCGAAGCAGCCGCTCTTATGACACCCTCTCCCACTTAACCCCTCGACTGCTTCCCATCAGAGTTGAGCGCACGGCCCTTGGTGTGGCCTGGGTGCCCTCCTGACCTGCCCAGCCTCCTCTCCAGCCTCATTTCTGATGGTCTCCCCATTCCCACACCAGCAGTTAACAGACTTCTTGGGCTCCTCCTTAGCACATCAGCAGTGAAGCTCTTCCTTTCCCAGGCTGAACTGAGGCATCTCACACTTCACAAGCCCCCTGCGGCCACCTTCCTGAGGCAGCCTGGAGCCCTCTCCTGCAGGGACCTCCGAGGCTCCTGCATGGCTCTATGTTGGAACTTAGCTCAGAGGGTGGGTTGTCTCGCGGTAACTATGTAGCGCTCTGACTCCCCAGCGAGACTCAAGGACTTGACAGCGTAGTCATGTTTAATCCTTCTTATCTCCAGTGTGTGTTTGCTGACTGAACAGCAGTGCAGAAAACCGGACCAGTTCACCCCACTTCTCCTTTCCGTTGTCACTGGCCCACTGTGGCTCTGTGCACAGAGTTGTCTTTGACTGAAAGGAGAGGCTCTGGCATGATGGAGGCAAGATGACCTGACAAAATGCTGGCATCCCTTTTTCTCCCACTTCTGCTAATTCCCAAACCTGGGCAATGTCTGGCGGACAAGATCAGCTCGAGATGTAAGATCCTGTATAACTCGTGCCCTTCCGACCACGGCTCCAGTACAAACTGTCCATGCTAACTTAACCAACGTCTGAAAACAGACCCCCACTCACTGAATTCCATTCTTCTAGAATGCTGCCCCTCTCCCCACTTGCGCAAACTCTCCCCTTGCCAAGCCAGGAGTCTGGGGAGTGTTCCTGGAGGTACCCCCCCTGAGTTAGAGGGACCAGCCCCTTCCCTTTGTGTGGCTCCCTGTCAGCTCCCTTTCCCACAACACAGAGCTTTGAAAGGAATGTGCGCTCTGTTGCAGCACCCAACTATCAGAGACGCTGAAGAGAATTTGTTTTCCCTCCATACCCTCAAACTGCCATGGCAAAGCCACGAATAAATAGGTGGGCTTTCAAGGGCAGAGACATCGGTGTGTCTAATCCCTTCCTGTAATTCTGAGGAAAGTGTGCCCCAGAATACTATTAAGTATTAAAGCACTGTTTGCCAGGTATCACCAACCTGGAACGCTCCAGGACAGACGGTTTTGTGGTCCGCATGCTAGGAGACAAAAAGATGGGTGCAGTGGGGAAGGGGGAGAAAGAAAGAGCCAGGATTCACCCAGTTTCTCCTTGGAGCTGGGCATTTTCTAAAGGCGCACAGCCTCATTTTGCTCTGTCTACAACACGGGAAAGAACGCTGGCAGACAGATGAGGAGACTGGGGTGCAAGGAAGTTAATTACCTTGTTCGGGGTTACAGAGCTTCCGAGTAGCAGAGCCAGAATGCAGCTCAGCTCCAGGACCCACTGTGAGCAACATGTCTGGCCTGTCACCCACTCCTGTGCTAGTAATGATGCACTTGATGCCAGAGAGACCTCGTGGGCATCCTCTCATCCACTCCTCCCAGGACAGTGTAGGGTAGCTGTGGTTCCCGTTCCAAATGAGGAAACAGGCTCACAGAGGACACTCACTCACCCAGTTCACCTGGCTAGCAGGGGGCTGAGCTGGCTGTGTCTGAGTCTGAACACCACCCATCAGCCCTGCTTCCCTGATGGCTTTCCTCTCGGTTACCCTTCCCCTGTCCCCAAGTAACAGGAGCAGCATCTGAGTGGGGCGGCAGAGGGTGTCACCAGACAGCAGACTTAACTCATCCCAAAGCAGACCGCACCTTGACATTTCCAAACTCAGCCCCTGCCCTTCGTCGTACCCCATCCAAGACACGTGGCCTTTTCCTGAGGGCCACATCGGGGATGCTCAGGGTTTGAAATGACCATGGTTCTGTGCTGCACGCTGGGCAGGAGGGGCCAAGTACAAGTCTGGGCCAGGTCCCTGCAGGTGCCCTGGAAGGACAGGAACTGTAATATGAGGACATGGCAGGTCCCAACTCCATTGCATAAGGCCTGGTATCCTGAGGGACACTTGAGAGCCAATGGCTTTGTTCTTGAAAAGAGAGTTGTCAAGGTACCAGAGTGTGGCCTTTGCTCACATATTCCCACAGTTTGAAGGAACATCAGATACTCCCTGAGTAAAGTCGACTCTATAGTGAGACCAGACCCCCATAGGTCTATGCTAGGTCATACTCTTGTCCAAAGGATGAGACAAGTGTGGTGACAAAGTGTTCTGGGCACACTGGGGCACTGAGGAATCAGGCCCAGCCACAGCTTGCGAGCCTGCAGGCCTGTTTGTGGCCCTGCGCTGGTGCTGCTCGGCCCCCACAGCCCCCTGGCCCAGCCTGTGTCGCCAGCACTTCCAAAAGGTGGCGGAGCCCCAGCGGAGCTCAGAGCATTCTGATGGTCCTCCCCTCCTGCTCCCTGCCTGTCTCCTGATGTCATCACTGTTGACAGAGGATTATGTAACCTCCGAGAAAGGCAGGCAAGTGAATCTGCTCTGGCTGCCATCATTTTCTCAGCAGGACTCTGCTTTTGGCAGGCTGGATTTAGGGGTTTCTCCTGGATGCTTCTGTTTCATTTAACATGCAAGGGCTAATAACTTGTCACAATTCAATAAGGCGGTGGTTACAAACACCCAGGCGGCTGCTTATTTAAATGCAGGTTTGTTAATTAGCTTCTCTCAATAAGGCGTGCGCTAAATCAGGCACCCGGCTAGCAGCACCCAAGCCTGATGAGGCTCCCTGGGCCGGAGGTTGGCTACGAGATCACAACCGGTGGCTGGAAGCAGGGTCAGAATTCAAGCCTATGAGGGCTATCCCAGCAAACCCACTGCCTCAGTTTTCTTAAAAACAGGCATCAATGACAAATCTTAAAAGCAACCACAAGCTAGCCACAGCCTGTCTCTTTGTGGCTGTCCTGGCCCTTTTTCCTGCCTTTGAGTCTGAACCCATTCTCACTTCCAAGTGCAGTGATTGTGTTTAATCTTGTTGCTATTCTGTCTGGTCCCCACTTCTTCCACTGAAGCCTTCCTTCACATGCTCTCCCCCCCCCTCTGGTACCTTCTTCCCTTACATGTCACTGTGTACTCAGTTTGGGTAGTGGGTGTCCAGTGACAGGTCCAGGTGAGCACTCACGTGAGCGATCTGTGTGATGCTCACAGGGGCCCACGATGGGGTCTCTTTGGCCTCTGGACCTCGCCCGCCAGGCCTGGCTCTGAGGTCCGTGGCCTCTCCACTCCGTGTGTACAAGAAGCGCTCGAGCAACAGCTGTGTTAAGTGAGTGCGACTCATTCCCGCCGTCATAACGATCGCTGCTGTGAGGTCTTGTGGAGCACAATAACCGTGGGTGAATCCTAGCTGAATTCCAGAACCTGATTCCACTCAGATCTTACAAGCCTCTCCCAGGCACCTGACCACTAGCCCTAAGAAAGCCACAGAGAACCAGTGGAGAACCACCTGGCTGCTCTTGGAGGGCCTGCCCCCTAGTGAGTCCCTCCAGGGCAGCCCCGCACCCTAGCCTGGTGAGGGAGCTGAGCTGGGCCAGCACCAGAGGGAGAGGGCCAGGCAGAGCCCTGCCGCTCCCCGCTGCATGGCTGCGCCCATCTCTCCTGATAGGAAGGAGGGCTGGAAACAAAGAGAGGGTTGCTGCGCATCCTTGGCTTATTCTCAGGAAAAAAAAAAAATGAGAAAAGATCTAAATATAGAAAAGAGATCAAAGTGAGGTTGGCCCAAGGGAGACAGAGCCCTGACAAGCCCTGAGCTGCCCAGCCCTTGCCCGGGAAAGCAGGAGACCCTCCCCTGGCCCCGAATCACCGTGAGCCCACTCAGCAGAGAGGCCAGGTGTGTCCTACAAGACGTGAGAGTTCAGTCCCCTCTGCCTGAGGTGGCACCTGGGGCTGAGCTGGAAGGCTGGGGGCCAGAAGGTCTTCTCGTGGTGTCGGCAGAGATGAGCGCTGGGTCCCAGGAAGCTGTTCCCCGAGTCGCTGCAGCGCTGTCCTCCGAGCACGTGTCAGGTGTGGACTGTCACTCTCAGAAGGACCCCCAGGCCCACTGCTCCCAAAGCTGGGCCAGACTCTCACATCAAGAAGGGAAGGGCCTCTGACCCTCGCAGGACCTAATCCGACAGAAGAGAAGGGCACTCCCTGCAGAACTACACACGCAGGCGTAGGAGGTCGTGCACCGTTTTGTTATTTCTGGTCACCTACAGGCCCCACTGAAGACTGGCCAGGAGTCTAGGGTTAAGAGTTCCCACCTGAAGAAGCTCTAAGAGATTTTCTCCTCATTGGAAGGAACCCCAGGTGTGCCCGGATTCGACTCCTGTGTGTGGCCCACGGACCCGCCCAAAACACTGAAGAGCTCCGAGACTCTCTGGCAGGGGGTTGGGTGCTTACACGCCCCGAAGGCAGAGGCCTGGCCCCGGTGGTTTTCTGGGCACTTGCACACCGCTGTGCACACAGTGGGTCCTTGCAGATCCGCACTGAGTGAATGAGAGAAAGGCGCCCACGTGCTCCGTGACTGCGTGACACACTGTCTTCTAGCTCACGCAGTCGCCCTTCACGAGTGGTATGGAACGTGATGGTCAGCCTTGTATCATCAGGACCAATACCAAGGCCTCTGAAAGGGGAAGGGGCAGGCACACCGGGCCTGGGCCTCCCTGGCCCTCTGCCCAGTGTTTATGGGCCCACCCCGAGGGACCGCCCTACCTCGCCCCTTCCTGAGTCTATTTCACCAGCACTTGGGCATCTCCACCCTGCCAGGCTGACACGGGGAACAGGAAGGGAGCCGGAGACTAAAGGAAGAACATGTCGCCTCAAACCCTCCTGCCCAACCCCAGAGACACTGAGAGTAAGGAGGGGAACCAGGCCCACAGGCCCTGTTCTTAGGGTGTGGTGGCAGCGTGGGCAGCTCCAGCCCCAGGTTTCCTGGGCACCTAATGGAAATGGGCCCAGCCCTGCCACCTCCCCCAGGAGAGAAATGAGGAGAGCCTGCCACATCTCAAGTCTAACATGGGCCCGGAAATGTGAGGGTCTAGAATGGGGGCTGACGCTAGGCAGGGCTCGTGGTCTCCCAGATTTCTCCAGGGGGCTGAGCCACATGACATCGCCCACAGCGGTGGGGTGTGGCTGTGTGGGAGGCCGGGTACAGGGGGAGGGAACTCCTACCCCCGCCCAGGCCTTGGATCATTTAGAAGGCAAATGTGCTGGGTTGCCTAGGGAACGGAAGGAAAGGGACTTCCCTAGCACCGGTGACTAGTAAGGGATGGAGACGGGAGCTGTGATGCTGAGAAAATTGTTTCCAAAAAAAAAGTAAAAAGCGGTGACTAAGCAGCCCTGGTTATGTAAAGCGATCCCTGAGGAAGTGTGGGGAAAAGCCTGGAACCCACGCCCGTGTCCCTCCTCCCCACTCCCAGCCCGGTTCCTGCCGCCTCGGGGAGTTTCCACCAGCCCCCCCCCTACGCCCCGGAACTCCCGGCTCCTCCACAGCACCAGCCCTGGCAGCTCCCGCAGCCAAGGACACCCGAAGGTGGTGGACAGGGCACAGAAGAGGGTGCCATGCCTTTCCCAAAGGAGACCCTTGTGGCAGTTCTGGGACCTTAAGGCACCCAGGGTCAGACCAACGAGGGGGCACAGGGTCATTTGCCATCCCAGAATCCAGGGCTGTTCCATACCCAAGACAAAGAGTTTCAGGTTTGAACCCCAGTACAGCTGGCCACTAACTGTGAGCTTGAGCAACTTGTCATAGCTCTTCGAGCCAGGTCCCTGGGCTGTAGGTGGGAGGCACTGTCTATCCCACCTGGCTGTTGGGGGAAGAAACTAAGGCAACTCCCGTGCAATGCCAGGCACAGCGCTGACCATGGCCGGCATGTGACACCTGTTAGTTTCCTTACCCTATGTTCCTTTCTTGGAAGAGAAAGTCCTGATTGTGACAGTCACTTGGGATCTGAGGAGTCTGATGGCCACCTTGGTGCCTCTGTCCATGTTCTGCCCGCTGATGAGGGGCCACTGGCCCCGGCACCCTCTCTACCTGGTGGGGATGTGGTGGGGATGGCCAGGGCCTCGGGCCTCATATTTCTCAGCCCAGCTTCTCTCCCAGCTCCCAGGATCCGAAGGGCCCCCTCTCCCAGGCAGCCCGGGAGGGCATGGAGCCACAGGGGATGGTGTGGCCCCCCAGCCCCCATGTGTCGTTCAGGCAGAAATGCAGGCACCTCTGGCCCCTCCCCTCTTCCTACCTTGCATCCCCAGGAGGGAGGAGGACTGTATCCAGACAAATGGATTTCAAGGCACTAGCCACTCTGGGCCTCAAAGAGCTAGAGAAAGGGCCTCTGTCACCACTGAAGGGGACCAAGCCTGAATGAGGGGGAAGTTGTCATCTGTCACCTGCCACAGGACACCTGGGAAGTGACTCCGCTGGTACTCTCCCCAGCAGAACAATGTGCTGGCCTCTCTCTTGGGAGGGTTCACCCAGCAATCAGAATCCCTCATGGTGTCATTTAAGCCCTGTGTCTTGTCAGTTGTCCTCCTTGGGAAATAAAAACAGTTAATGACCTCCTGCATGCTTATACTTCAGAAGCCCAAAATACGGGGAAAAACATCCTCTAGGGAAGGAGGCCTGACACCTAACATTTCCCGGAAGTCCAAGGGGCTGGGAAAGCCCTTAGCTCCTTTTCAAGCACTGTCCCCAGCACTTCTCTTGGATTGACCCTTAAAGGGGCCACCTGGATTCCAGGGGACAATTTGCCATGCCTCGGGAGCACAGGCCCTGAGAGAAGAGGGGAGGCCCCTCAGCAGAAGTGTGGCCACCTGGGATCCGTGCTACCCTCCCTCCCCACTAGCCGCTAGAGATTCTGCTCCACTCTGCCCCACGCTCAGGTTCAAAACCACCTTCTCCCAGGCCCAGCAAGGTGGACTACAGGCTTTCTTCTGCGATCTTCAGTACCTCTCCCCTTGGCTGTGGAATTTCAGCTGCACCCTCCTTGCCCTTCCCAGAGCTAACTAAGCACAGTGCTGGGCCTGCAATAAGTAATAAGTGTCCACCAGGCCAGTGGATGCATTGCCTGGCGTCCTGAAGAGAAGCTCTTCCTCTTGGTGGGAGGCGGTGGGGAACCAGGTCTTTTCAAGCCCCCTCATATAATGGGGGGTGGGGAGCCTTGTGGCCAGCACCCTATATGATTGATCTATAAAGCCCTTGGCCTGGCACCTCTGAGACACCATAGAAAACACATTAGTCTTGGAATCAGGGACTCACCAGCCTGATCACCTCTGAGGTGGGGGACCTCTGGCAAGGCACCTGCTTCTCCACTCTGCACTGGCTCTGTACGTAGAGCCAGTGTTGTGGGGACAGGAAATGCCTGGGACATTCCAGGTCCTCAGAAAACATTAGGGGAGTCCAAGTGAGGGGCACCCTGGACCCTTCAGGGTCGCAGAGTTCTCCTGTGGGCTGTCTGGGTGCATGCAGTTTCCTTTCTTGGGATCTCAGACTCTCCTCTGGCCAAGCAGCCAGCCAGGTGAGGGAGCCCCGGCCCAACCACCACTGCCTCCCACCACCTCCCACCACCTCCTCCCCAGAGGCTCACCATTGGGGTTGTGAGGATTAGTCACTGTGCCAGCCCAGAGCAAGGCTGCCACCCCCACAGACCCGGCCCCCCACACACGCAGGCTGGCTGAATGCTTAATTGGAGTCCCTCACACCTCCCAGGACAGCCTCCCACAAGATGACAAGGACGCCCAGCCCCTCCGTGGCAGGCCCAACCAACGGACCAACCAGGAAGGGGTGCCGATGACCTACTAACAATGGGCCAAGGGTTTTTCTTTCTCCAAAAAGGCACTGTCATGTGGTCTCAGCTGAGCAGGGAGGGAAGGCTGGGAGTTGGTCTCAGTGCCCAGCCTTGACAAGACAGAACTTCCAGAACCTTCTCCTAAGAGGCTTGCTGGGACAATCTCCACCTGGGCCTGACCACCTCAATAGAAAGAGTGACCCCAGCCCAGCTCCATCAGTAGAGGCCACTTCCCCTCCCAGGATTACAAGAGAAGGACATGGGACAGCGGGAAGGCAGAGAGAAGTCACTTGGGTGGAGCAGCTCCTACTACGTGCAGGGCACCTGGTGAGCGCAGGAGGAGGCAGAGGGGACTTACTTGTGCACGCGGCACCCACCCCCTCCACACATGCTATCTGTGCTCCGTGACGCCTCTGAGGGAGACAGAGAGAGATGCGTCGGGGCAGCCGGACCCTGACTTTACTGATGCAACTGCCTGGGGTCCTTGGGGGTCACTGGGACCTGGGGAATGAGGTCATATGTCACCTCACCAATGCTGAGCTGGCTGAGATGAACACTCACGACAGAACTCAGATGAGCTCAGAACAAGAAGAAGAGCCCAGGTTCAGAGGGGCTCCCAGCTCAGGGGGTGCAGGGGGCAGCCCTCCTCTCCCCAACTCCAGAGTCAGAAGGTAACCAGAGAGGCAGGGGACAGTGGTGGGCAGGGGGCAGCCCTCCCCTCCCTCCACTCCGAGGGGGGAGGGGAGGAAGCCAACCAGAGAGGCAGGGGACAGTGGTGGCTGCTGCCGTGGGAGTGCTGCTGTCTGAGGGGTCTGTGTCCCCCCCACAGGGGGACTGTCCCACCCTGGTCACAGGGAGATAGGTGATGGGAGACATCAGGGTATGACGATGGCCCTGGGAAGCGTCGTTAGGGCTGGAATGAGGGAGCCAGGCTGTCACTTCTCATTTAGGGCCCGGGAAAGCTGACAGCAAAGGAAACCTCCACCCTCCCTCAGTCTCCCAGCTCACCCTAATTGGGTCCTCAGCCTCCTCCAAGGTCATCTTTAGTGCCAGGAAAACGCCTCATGGTTGCATGTTCTCCATCCTGGCACTCAGAGAGTTTTGCTGTTGATAGCTCTGACCGCTCCAGTCACTGCCCTCAGCCTTGGGAGTGACAGGAGAGTCATGCAGGATCCGAGCCTGGCCAGTGCAGGGCAGGGCAGGCAGGGCAGGCAAGGCAGGCCCGGAGCCCAGGGCCGAGCCATTACCTGCAGGCCCTACCTGTAGGCACTCCCAGCTGAAGCCCATACTTCCTCTTTTAGGGGTCTACCTCTCCCCTAAGAGTCCCAGGGCAGCACCCCCACTCTCCTCACTACCTCCTTACACCCAGGCCAAGCCTACCCCAGCTCAGATAGCCACAGTGTCACAGCCTGGGAGGCCGGGTGGGGGGGGGGGCGGTCCCAGCCATGCCTCATCCTCCCCAGTCCCACATCAGCCCCACTCATCCCCCAGAGCTCGTTCCCTCCCTCCCTGACCCACGAAGCCATGGCCTCAGCAGTCTGGACGGAATCTCCCACAGCAACTCGCGGCGCTCAGCGGTTCTCTGACTTCTGTGCAGGTCCCCCGATGTAGATAGAGCCCCTCCTGAGGACGAGGCCACTCCCTGCCCCGCTCTGAGCTCCCTCCTGAGGTTGGGCCCAGGAGGCATGCTACAGATTGGTAGTGAGAACTATTAGGGCCCGCCGCCCAAAGGGTCTGCTTAACCTGTGCCTCAGGGAGCAGAAGCAAAGGGGAACCTCTTCCTACTGAGACAGGCATGTCCAGGTCGTGTGGGAGCCACACAGCTCCACAAAGGGAAGAGGAGCCCCCTTTTCTCATTCTAGAAGTGAGAGAGGATGCAGCTGGGGGATGGGGGAGAGGAAGGAGGTGGACCAAGGGGAAGCGGTTGGAATGTGGAAAATCAGGGAGAATGGGAAAGGAGGCATGCCTGCCCAACTAAACTTCTCTCGCAGCCTTTCCCTTGCCTTCTTGGCAGCCCCTCCCCTCCAGACCTCAGTGAGAGCTTCCCCCTCCCCTTCCCCTGCTTCCACCCAGGCCTGTCCTCCCTGGAACCCCCACAAGCCATCCCAGCGTCCCCACCCCCCCAACCCATGCCCCCTGCCATCCTTCAGGTAGGCTCAGCTACCAAGGGGAGGCCTTCTTGGCCACCACCTAGGGTACCGGGTTCAGAAAAATGCCCTGCTGCCCCTTCGCCATCTCCCATTTCGTGATCTGTTACTAAGCTCGCGACCTCGACAAGTGATTGTGTTTTAAGCAGTTGCGAAATAGACAACAGAGTCAGAGGTAGGGAGGAATCTGTGATTGCAAGACTGGGAGAGAAATAACATCAAGAAAAGATAAGTGAAGGTGCCAGGAGCGCTGGGCCCGTGCAGAAAGCAGGGGCAGGGGAGGGCGGGGAGAATGGAGCGGCCCCCAGATGCAAGGCCAGGGGCTCGAAGGCTAAGAGCCTGGCATCCAGCGCTCGGGGGGCCCAGCACTCCCAGCACCCAGCCTGGCTGCTGCTCAGAGGGTCTCACATGTGGGGTGCCCATGGAAAGCCCCTGAACCGCCCCCACCATCCCGTTGCTGTCTAAAGACTGTATCTACCAGCTTCAATATGGGTTGCTCTTTGAAACATGGAGAACATTCATGTTTTCTACCAGATCCTATTTATGAGTAAAGAGGGGGAAGAAGGGACAGTGAAAGGTCTGCAAGGGCTCCTGATGGACCACATACCCCGCAACTCCTTGTTGTGACCCTTCCTCCCAACATGGGGGCCCCAGCGCCAGCCTTTCAGGATTCGGTTCTTCAGGGAAACCGCTGCCCTAATTGAAGCTTTCAAAGTGCTATTTTGGTTTTGGGGGTGGTGGGGGTGGTGGGGGTGGTGGTCTAAGAGGTCCTCATGGGGACAGATGGGCCAGAGAAGCTCACTGCCAGCGCCTCCAGAACGGGAAAGCCCCCCCCACCCCCAAGAGCCAAGGAGTCAGGCAATCCTTCCTGCCCACTCAGAGATTCCGGAAGCCCTTGGAGTCTGGAGAACCCGCCTCCCCAACCTCTCTCTCGCTTCCTCTGTCTGTCTCCTCCTCGAGACTCCTGTGAGTGCACAGGAGGGCTGAGGGAAGCCCCGTGTGCCTGTGATGAACGGAGCTAATTTCTGGTTTGCTGGTATGCCTCAGAGACGCTGCCTCCGTTCCCCTCCTTCCCAGCAAACCCTCTCCCACACACAGACAAATAGGCTGCATATTTAATTGGAATTCCTCACACCTACAGGGTAAAGCCTTGTCAGTAGAAATAGAGCCCACAGCCAGCTGGCTTCCCCCATTCCACCCACCTTGTCTCTTAAAAAGAAACCCCCCCCATACGTGAACACCCACCCACGGGCCCTCGCACGTCCCTCCCTGCATGGTTGTAAAGGAGGGATTCGTTGGCAGTGACGCTCCTTTCCTGGGCTGTGCAGCTGGGCCCTCTGGGCGGAGACCACCCGGCGGCTTCTCCCCGGAAGGCGGGCCCTCCCTGGCTGCCTCCTTGGCACCCACCTCGGGGACCCCCAGCCAGAGCTCCTGGGGCTCCAGGGTCCCCAAAGGGTACTGAGTGGCCCTGGCTACTTGAGTATCTGGTTTCAGGTGATGTGGAGGAGGAAGGAGAGGAGAACAGGACCTAGAAGAGTTCTGGGTGCCCATCTCTCACGGCGCCTGGGGAACCTGTCACGCAGAGGCGGGCCCCACCTGTGGCACCTCTCCCCACATGGGGCGTGGGCGGCTGCCGGATGGAGGAAGGGGACTCCAGGGGAAAGCAAGTGAGACACAGGAGGGCACACAAGGGCAGGAACCAAAAAGGGGAGTTCTCATTGGGAAGGTTTATTTCCTACTGACAACAGAGAAGGAGGGCTGGGCCAATGATCTGGGGCAACAAAAGGTCAAGGTGGTAGTTGGCCCCGGGGAGGCCAAGCACCTTAGCTCTTCCTCAGGGACCTCCAACCAGAGCTCTGCCCAAAACCATGTCCTGGTGGGGATGGGTGGGCCAGAGAAGTATACTGCCAGCACCTTCAGAACAGGAAGTCCCCCAAGCCTCGTGTTGTGACCTTGGCATTCAGGGTCAGCCACTTCAACTAGACCCTGAGGGTGATTCATTTTTTGCCATCCTCTCCTCACCAGGGAGGGGCTTCTGTCTGGCTCGCTCTTCCAGCACTTGGAGCCTGGCACCAGGCCCAACCCAACCTGTGTGTCAGGGAGGAGACAGATGCCTCTGGGGCTCTGAGGGGCGCTGTGACATCTCATTCTACCCCACGAGTATCATCTCAGTTTGCCTGAAAGTTCACCATTAGTGACTCATTTCTTTGGGTTAAACATCACCCTCCTTTTCTCAACGCAGCTGCTCTAGGAAAGGGTAACCCATTGAGTTCTTCGCATCCTCGAGTGAACCGGGATAGAGCTGAGATCTAGGAGGCCGAGAGGAAAGCAGGAAGTGGAAGTGGAGCAGGAGACAAAGAGAAGAAGAGGCCCAAGATGGGAACAGCAAGCAGCACCTCAGTCCTGCCTCCTGGGCTGCCTTTCACAAGTCCCGGCTGTTCCGCGATGAGTCAGAGAAACCCCCTTTATTTAGTACAGCCCTCTGTGATTTACAAATCCCGCTCATTTGCATCCTCTTAGCTCGGGAAAGCCAGGAGGAGGGAGGTTTGAGCGCCCATGTTGCTGCTGAGGAGGCCAAGTCTCTGCCAGTGGGCAGGAGAGCCAGGTCTCCCTACCCCCTTTCTGCAGAACCTGAAGGCACTCTCCTCGATCTCCCCTTCTCCCCATTTCCCCTACAGGAAGAGGTGCAGTAGAGGAACAAAAATGAGACAGTGCCAGGAAGGGTGCAGGGGGACAGGAAGGAGAAACGTAAGGCCCTCGGCAGCCAGCGGGGCAGCAGGCGCACCCTGTGCCCTAAAGCCCCTGACTGAGACCCAATGGAGAAAGGGGATGTAGATGAAGGTCAGAGACCGCACTTGCTCACTAGTAACAAATCTGATGCCAGCAGCTAGAACATCCAGTGGGCCCTTCTGTTGGCAGCTGCATGCCTCAAGCATCCACACGAGCACCTGGAGGGCCCACGGAGCGTTTCGCTGGCCTTGGTGTGCGGAGCAGCCCGGTTGCAGGCAGAGGGGCATAGGCTGAACCCAGGAGGGTCCCCAAGGAGGTAGTGAGGGAGGCAGGAAGGGACCCCAAGAGCCCTGCTAAGAAATCCCACAGGCTTCCAGACTCTCCGTCTCTCCCCGCCTTGCTTCCCTCGAGTCACAGTTCCGTCTCCGCGCTCCGTCCCCAGGAAGGGGTCTGTCCGCCATGCTGAACCTGTCCCCCAGCTCTTCCTCTCAGCGAGCCAGGTTAAACATGCTGTAATCAGAGTAATAATACACCTGGGCTGGTTCTGCAGTGAACTGCCTTTTGTACTGCAATAGGACATTAATAGCAATTATTCTGCTTTGTAATTGGAGCTTTAAATACTAATTCAAACAGCCAGAGGAAAACCAATTAGTGCTAATTTATCTCTATGTGTTTTCCAGAGCTGGTGTCTGTCACACTGTGAAGAAATAGGTTGGTAATTAGTATAGTTGGGTGGTGGATAGAAGTAATTATCAGATTCTTTCATTTTTCTCTGGGAAAAAAATGGGTAGGGGGTGGGGAAGGCCAACATAGGTTCTATAAGTCTTTGTTCCCTTGGAGTTTAAAGAAAGGGCCCGTGTTAACGCTGAGGTTCCAGCCCTCAGCCCCCGAACTGCACAGGCGCGTCTGGGAGACAGGTGGGCTCTGGTAGAGGCTGCCCCACAGACCTTCCCGAGGACCGTCCAGCTGAGAGGCTCACAGAGGTACCACCAGCAACACTGTAGTCGCCAGAGCATTATGTTCGTCTGGGGAAGGCTTGTGAGCACAGCGGCAAGGGGTTGGCAGGGCCTGGGCCCCAGGCCGGCCTCTCAGTCTCCAGCTCTGTGGTCTTAGTGGAGGCTCTGAACAGCTCTAATGCCAGTTTTCTCATTTGCGAAACGGACAGACTGACAGCCACCTACCTGGATTGTTGTAAGGAATGAATCAAATAAAATCACGTTTATAATGGGCCTGGAACCTGGTAATAATACATACAGGTTACCGAGTGCTTACCATTTGCCTGGGACTCTTCTAGAGGACATCCTGTTATTATATCCGACTCTCCAAGGCCACGCGGCAGACTCACCAGTTAGTTTATGTCCCTATTTCCCCTCTTGTCCATACCTTTCACCAGGTATACAGCTGGGGAGGCATTATTAATTTCACTAAGCCTGGGTTTCCTCACCTATGGAAAGGGGGTACCTTCCTTACAGAGTTATTGCGAAGGTTAAAGGGGACAACTATCTAAAACTGCTCTAGCACAGTGGCCAGCGTGGAGCATCACCAATATTCTTTCACTGCACATAGTTTCATTGTAATCTATACAAACTCTCTACCGAGAGAGGCGGGTATGGCACGGTTTGCCCATTTCATTAACTGACCCACAGGATTTACCGATCGCCCAGTGTGCCGGCACACTGCCGGGAGCCTGCTCACTCCGTCGGAGACGGAAGGCTAGCGTGCCCCAGCAGCAGAAGATGGGGTAACGATGACATTTCGGAGAGCTCCACAGTTTACAAAATGCTTTCCCACGCATGGTTTCCACGCCTTTTCACAAGTGAGCAGGTTGACAGTTATTTAAATCCCCATTTTACAGGTGGGAACATGAGGCTCAGAGAATTTAAGTGACTTGCTCAGGAAAGTGGTAGAATCAGAACCCAAAGCCAGGCTTTTCCTGCACACCCTGCGTGTGTGGACAAGGGCGTGTTCTACTAAACCCTGTGGCCTGAGCTGCCCATTGGTATACGGTGCCGTCGTGGGAGGAGCAAGGCTGAGGAAGGAGAGGCGGGCAGAGGCAGAGAAAGCTTCAGAGGAGGGGCGGGGGCACAGCCAGACAGCTCTGCCCAGGCTGGGCAGGGTCTAGTAACACATTAAATGAGCGATCAGCACTGAGAACTGGGAGACTGCCTCTAATAATCCGGGTGACAATCTAGCAGCCCGGCCTTCCCCTGTTCTCACAGAGCCCACCCACCCCTCCCACTCAGGGGGCCTGCCTGGACCCTTCAGGCATGTGAGGTGTGACCCTAGGCCAGGCCTTCAAGGAAGAGCAGTGTGAGCATAGAGAAGGGGAGGAGGGCATAGAGGAT
This sequence comes from Glossophaga mutica, assembly GCA_039655065.1. NCBI lineage: Eukaryota > Metazoa > Chordata > Mammalia > Chiroptera > Phyllostomidae > Glossophaga > Glossophaga mutica. The sequence goes on from CM077311.1 coordinate 62,982,261, forward strand.
ATGGCTTCCTCGAAGCCCTGTGGAGGGGCCTGAACATGGTGTTTGAGAGGCAGGGAGGAGACTGGTCTGGTAGTTCTGGAGGATAAGTGCTGGGCAAGGAAGGGGCCCTGGTCAACAAGGTGGCTTTGGCCACCACAGGGCAGAGGGCAGGTTCAGCCAGGGCCACCCCCTACAGTATTTACGGCCCCCACTGAAGGGGCACCAGCCCGGGAGCTGCCTCCTCCCCAAGGAAGGGGAGGCTTCTTTCTAATCACACAGAGGTATTGGTCATCTGCTTGCTAAGATGTGGGCTTCTACCAGCGGGACCCCCATTTCCTGTGGGCTGGTGGCCGCCCTCTACTCAACACATTTTGAAGGCAGTGTTTAAAAAGGTTAAACTGGCCGAGGTCAGAGGCAGGGACAGAGGGGAGTCGGAGAGAGTGTGGGGAGAGTGTGGATGAGGTGGCGGTGGCAGGAACAGGCAGACGTGGAGAGAAGAAAAGGATGTAGGTATGAGGTACAGACGAGGGACTCACTGGGCACGTGCCAAAATAATAATGATAGTTAGCTATAGCGAGAGGGAATGTGGGTAAATTAAGGTTTTTTCTTCTTGGTTGTCAGTATTTTCTAAATTTTCTATACTGAGCATATTTCTCTTATATACTAAGGAAAACAATGAAACTTACTTTTTAAGGAAGAAGGAACATATGCTAGAGACATTTTGAAGGAAGAACTGACAGAATTTGATAAGTGACTAGTTAAGGGTGATAAAGGAGAAAGAGGAATCAAAAATAACTCAAGTTTCGAGACTGGGTGATAGGGGAAATGACAGAGGAAAGGAAGTTAGGTGGGGGAGTGGAGAAAGGGGGAATGATCCCCCTTCAGCTTCAGACTGTGAAGTGGAGCAGCCAGCCAGCCAAGCCAGTGGAGGCCGGGGGCGTTTATGCAGCCCGAGAGGAAGCAGGATGGAAGGCTGGGGTGGGGGAGGCCACGCTCACCAGGCTGCAGACCAGCCTGGGTCCAACACCAAACTTGGGATCGCCTCACCAGATGCTCCTCCAGACCTGCCTTTCTCGGCAGGGCCTTTTAAAGAAAGGCCCCAAGACAAGACCCAGAGGCAGCCCCGGCCTCAGGCCAGCTGGCTGTGGGTCTTTGGTACTGGGCTGCTCTGTTGTCCAAGGAGCATGGGCCTGAGGAGACCAGCACAGGTGGCCAAGACAGACTTCATGCTGACCGAGAGAGCCAAGAGCCAGCTGGGGGTGGAGGCTGGTACTCCTGAGGCCTTGCAGGCCGAGCGAGGCCGCAGGGGACAGAACACGCTGGCTGTCATTAGTGATGGTGGTGTGGGGATGTAAAGCGAGGCAGCCCACCTCTGAAGGCTACAGGAACCATCTCCCCCACTGAGAAGGGTCCCCCTGGTCTTTAGTTCCCAGCCACCCGCTCCCCCGCATTTGTCCACAAGTGCACTGTCAGTGCCTGGAAATCTGTCCTGCCTGCTGCTGACTTGGTGGCCTGCAGAGGCTTTGGGTCTGCGGGAGTCCTGGAGACCACTGTCCCAGGTCACACAGACGCCCTGCAGCCTCTGGAACCATTGCCTTGCATCTGCCCGTGTATGGCCAAGGGCGGGTTTCCTGAGGCTCCAAGCAAAAAGTGGCCTCCTGACCAGCACTGTCCAGGAGCCAGCAGCAAATCTGCCTTCCCTTCCGTTTGGGCCACGCCTCTCCAGGTCCCCCTCAGTCCTGCCCCCACACCCCTACACCAGCCCTGGAGCACTCACTGAACCACCACTGCCTCAGAAGGCTCCACATAGACTGAGCCCGAGGCCCCACCCGAGGCTGCGTCACTGTTTCCTTAGCAACTGAAGGGGTAGTTGAAAAGTAACTCACAAAGCAAACAACGGGAGCTGCACAGGGGTGACTGTGAGAGTCACCTCAGCATCGTGGGGCTACAGCAAGGTTGGGGGTCTTCCCAGCTCCTCTTGCTGAGGCTGCTGTGGGGGTGCTCCCGTGAGCCCCCAAGCTCCAGGCAGGGAGCATTTCACAACACACTGCAGTGGCAGGTGTGCTCTTGCTCTTCCAGGAGCTGTCTTGCCAGGAGGAGAGAGATCATCACCATTATCTGGTGGTGAGGGTCCTGCCCCTGCATGCCCTGGGCACTAATGAAGCTGGGACTGTAGCCTGAAAAGTTGTCAGACAGGAGGAGCACAGAGCCACTGAGGGAGCTGGTGGCCAGTGACGGCCGTCAGGACCTGCCAGTGATGGCATGGCGTGGCCCAGCGCTCCCAAGGTTCCTGCACCAAACGCTCTCACCAAGGCCATTCGAGGAATCTTCAGCAGGTGCTGAAGGAAAACCTTACGGGTGTGTGCCTAAGATCCCAAAGTGCTTTCCAAAGATAATTTACTAAGTTACAAATGCATGCGCCAGGTACACGGATCTCAAGTGTAAACTTCATGGTTTTCACCCATCGTCTTAGTTTGGTCTGCTATAACAGAATACTTGTAACAGAATGCGTGCTTACATGTATTTCTGACAGTCCTGGAGGCAGGAAGTCCGTGGTCAGGGCACAGCAAGGCCGATTTCTCACTGCATGCTGTGGGGGGGATGGGAGAGCAGGGAGGAGGGAAGCAAGCTCTCTTGTGCCTCCCACAAGGGCACTAATCCCAATCGTGAGAGCCCCACCCTTACAATCTAACCCTAATTACATCCCAAAGGCCCCATTTCCTAACACATTGGGGCATGGGGTTCACATATGCATCTGTGGGAACACAAACATCCCATCCATAACACATGCAACCACCACCAAGTTCAAGACGTGCAGTATTTCCAGCACACCAAAAGGCTCCCATATACCTCTTTCCGGTCACCATCCCCACCCCTAGGGGATGGGACTCTGACTGCGGCCCCATCAGTTCGACTGGCTGTTGAGCTCCTGTAAATGGAGCCACTGTGTGGGTGCTTTCCTCCGTCTGGGTGTTTGTCCGGTATGCTGTGTGCGTGGTGGGGTTCAGCCACAGTGTCGTACATATAAATAAGCAGCAGTTCATTCTTTCCTTTCGCTACACAGTGTAGCTTGTGCATCTACACTTCGAGAGGTCTTTCACGTTTGTGCTCTTCTCTGAGTCAGTGACTGGCAACTCTTTCCCCAGCAGGCCACGCCCAGGTCATGTTCGTTCAGGTGCACCCTTTCCTCCCCGCCGGAAACTCGCATGGCAGCGTGAGTGGGCGTGAAAATATCATGGGGATAACCTTGAATTCCCTCTAATTTACAAAAAATAGTGGGGAGGAATTATTCGAAAACAGCGGCACTTTATTATTAGTAACATATTTCTGATGCATCTCACAACGACTGGTGCCACACCAGCGTGTCACAGCTTTTAGGGTGAGAACTGCTAGTCTAAGTGGTGTGATTTCAGGTAAAGCAAGGTCATTTCCTGGCCCCAAAATATCTTTCCTCTACCCCACTGCTTCCCCTGAAGGTTCCCCCCACCCCCGCCTCACCCCCAGTGGATTTCTCTGCTTTGTCAAAGAGCTCCAGGGTCCTCTTTAAAATTCGAGAGCTCCTGAGGGGAGAGAATCCATTAAACCCACTTACCTCAGTGTGTCTTAAAGGGGACCTGGAAACTCCTCCCATGGTGTGGCACTTTCCCCACACTTCCTCTCTCCACTCCACAAGGAGGTCATGAGGACGGTGCTATTATCCCCAGTATGCAAATGAGGAAACTGAGGCTCAGGGAGGTGGAATAACTGCCTAAAGTCACACACAGGCTCTGTTGCAGGAGCAATCTTTCAAACCCTCTGAAGCTGGCACTGAGACCCCAGTTGGTGGGCGGGAGGCACTAGGCCTGTGAGCAAGGAGAGAGAAGGGCCCAAAAAGGAGTTGATGCTGTGCTGAGGGGGAGGAGTTGCACCGGGGTGGCCCATCCAAGCATCAGAGGAAACAGAGATCACCTTCCGATCAGACCCCACATCCCCCAGGTGCTGCTGCCGCCCCAGAGCCATGGCATGTGCACGGGGTGGGGGGGTCTGTCCACCATCAGCACCAGCCTCCCCCCCATTATTGGGGACCGCCAAGGCCGGGTACAGGGATGTGTCACAAACCATCAGAGATGTGCAGAGACATTCTTGTCTCTGAAGGGCCAGTTTGTTCGCACGCCTCTCGGGGTGCAGAAGAATGTTCATTTGGGGACTCCATGCCAAGGACCCTATACGCACTGTTTGTCTACAGCAGCCCTGGGGAGTGGGTGTGCTCCAGCCCTTTTCGTAAGTGAGGAAGCCAGTTCTCAGGGAGATCAGTAAATCTCAGGAGGCTGCCAGTGCATGGGGGCAGCGGCTGCATCCATCGCCAGCACCTGGTTCCTGTCTGTCACTCAGGGGTGTGTGGCAGGTTTGCCTGACCCTCATCACCAGATGCCTCACTGCAGCAGGACTGGGCAGAGACCCAATGTCAGGGGGAGGAAGGCCCAGCTCTGGGGAGGCAGACATGGGCTTTAGAAGGAAGAGGGTGTATTTAGTGCATGCCTCAAGGTAGGTCAGAAGCCAGCCACCTTTGTCTGTCATTGGGAAGCAAGGGCTTTTCCTCAAAATAACCCTGCACTGCCCGTAAGCCTGACATGCCCGTCTACCCCTTGGGTCTTACATGGTGAGGGACATATTACAGAACTCACCAAGTCCACTCTGTGCCCAGCACTGTGTGAGGCTATGAGATAACAAACGGAGAGAATGCAGTGGTGTCCTGGGGGTCCAGAAGCAGACAGGCACCAAGCCCATGACCACCATGGACTATGGAGAGAGTCTGCCGGGATCGGGGGCCAGGAGAGACAGGTGCGAGGCACTTAGTGCCCAGCACAAAACACTGATCAGATATGCACGCACTCATAGGTTCGTGGACCAGGGAGCCCACCCGCAATCCTCAAGCAGATGAGGAATCCTGCGGAAGGGGCTTTAGCAGGAGAGCAGCAAAGTCAAATTTATTTTCCATTGTGCTAACTTCGGCAGCCTCAGTGATAGGAAGGATGGACTCATGGGGGAGGTGGCAGCACTGCCAGCTAGCCCGGTGCGTTCTGGAGGGCTGCCATATCACTAGCCAGCGCTCTGGCCTATTAGCTAAGACCTCTGCAGAGAATCACGTGGACTTGGGAGAGACCGCAGTAGAAGGTGGGAGTCAGCACTGGAAGAGAAGGTACAACTGAGGGAAGCAGGCAAATATGAAGGCAACCTTGTTAATTCACCCAGGGTGGAGAGGCCATGAATGTGCAACTCCCACGTGCAAACACATGTGTTTATTCAAGCGTGAGGATCAATAATGTTGTAACAACTACATACGGGGCTAGGTAGGTACTAGAATTATCGATCACTTCGTAAATTATTAAAATTATCTGACTACTATGCTGTACCCCTGTAACTAATATAAGATAATAATGAATGTTGGAGACTTCTGGCCAAGATGGAGGCATAGGTTGACACACTGTGCCTCCTCTTACAACCAATATCAAGGACACCAAAAATTTAGAACCGAAAAAAAACCCAAAAACCAGAACAGATAGAAAATTGAATTGTACGGAAGTCCAACAACGATTCACCCAGACCGGTAAGAGGGGCGGAGTTGGCAGCCAGCAGACAGGGATCGAGGCAAGAAAAAGCAGTGGCTAGTGGTCACGGATGTGCAGGCTGCAGTTGGCACACCCCAGGCGCGCAGGCGGCAGTTACCGGGCACAGGGAGGCAACAAGCAGACCCAGCAAGGTGCACAAGGCGGCTGACTGCAGTCACACATTCACATGCAGATAAACCAGGTGAAAACAGGCAGCGAGACAGGCTGCGCAACCCAGGGCCCCAGAGCCAGGAAATAAACCCTAAAAGCACTGATTGAAAACACTTTTGGGGACTGAAGTGCTGGGAGAGACTTCCAGCCTCATAGGAGAGTTTGTTGGAGAGACCCACAGGGTCCTAGAACATACACAAGCCCACCCACACGGAAATCAGCACCAGAAGGGCCCAATTTGCTTGGGGAAAGTGGCGGAAGGGACTGGAGTCCAAGAGAGCTGGGAGCAAGCGCCATTGTCCCCTCTCAGACCCCGCCTCCACATACAGCTTTGCAACCCAGTGACTGGGCTGCCCCATCCTGGGGAACACCTAAGGCTCCGTGCCCTTCACTACGTAACAGCGTGACCAGACCCCCCCCCCAAAAAAAACCCCACAAAACCAAAAATGGCTCAAACAGGAGAACAGATCAAAGCCCCACAGCCAATTCCTCTAAGCGACCAAGAGATAGCCAACCTATCAGATGCACAATTCAAAGCATTGGTGATCAGGATGCTCACAGAATTGGTTGATTTTGCTCACAAATTAGATGAACAAATGAAGGCTACAATAAGTGAAATGAAGGAAAACGCACTGGGAACCAATAGTGATGGGAAGAAAATTGGGACTCAGATCAATGCAGTGGAACAGAAGGAAGAAAGAAACAACCAAACAGAAAAGAATGAAGAAACAAGAATTCAAAAAAATGAGGAGACACTTAGGAACCTCCAAGGACAGCTTTAAACGTCCCAACATCCGAATTATAGGGTTACCAGAAGGGGAAGAAGAGCAACAAGTGGAAAACTTATTTGAACAAATAATGAAGGAGAACTTCCCCAATCTGGCAAAGGAAATAGACTTCCAGGAAGTCCAGGAAACTCAGAGAGTCCCAAAGAAGTTGGACCCAAGGAGGAACACACCAAGGCACATCATAATTACATTACCCAAGATCAAAATGAAGGAGAGAATTCTAGAAGCAGCAAGAGATAAAGGGACAGTCACCTACAAAGGAGTTCCCATCAGACTGTCAGCTGATTTCTCAAAAGAGACTTTACAGGCAAGAAGGGGCTGGAAAGAAATATTTGAAATCTTGAAAAGCAGGGACCTACATCCAAGATTGCTCTATCCAGCAAAGCTTTCATTTAGAATGGAAGGTAAGATAAAGTGCTTCTCAGATAGGTCAAGTTCAAGGAGTTCATCATCACCAAGCCCTCATTATAGGAAATGTTAAAGGGACTTATCTAAGAAAAAGAAGATCAAAAATATGAACAGTAAAAAGACAGCAAACTCACAGATATTAACAACCACACCTAAAACAAAAGCAACTAAGCAAACAACTAGAACAGGAACCACAGAAATGGAGATCACATGGAGGGTTAGCAACAGGGGAGTGGGAGGAGGAGAGAGAGGGAAAAGGTACAGAGAATGAGTAGCATAGACGGTGGGTAGAAAATAGACAGGGGGAGGGCAAGAATAGTGTGGGAAAAGTAGAATCTACAGAACTTATGACACATGGACATGAACTAAAGGGGGAGAATGTGGGTGGGAGAGGGTGTGCAGGGTGGAGGGGAATAAAAGAGGGAAATGGGACAACTGTAATAGCATAATCAATAAAATATATTTTTTAAAAAAGAAAAAAATGAATGTCGACACAATTGAAAAATAAAACTAAAACATTTTAAGGAATGAGAAGCTTTCAAAAAATTTTTTAACAAATACCACAGGCTGTTTGGGTAACAGACACAAGGCATGCCCTGGGCCGAAGCTCACATTTGCTGTCATTTCCCTTCATCTCTAGTTCATTTCTTCAAATGATTTCACATAGGAAAATGGCAAGGAAAAGTTAAGTGAGGAGCATACAGAGAAACTGATGAGCACTTCCCCTATGGAAGAGAAGCTCTGAAGGCAAACAGAGTCCTGGAGTGTTAACTCTGTAAGACCACAGAGCGAGTCTCGAAGCAACCAAACAGGTGGACCAGGTGACTTCCCAGACTTCTCCCAAAGAACCTAACTGGGTCTCAGGCCATTCAAGCTACTACAACAATGGCCACAGACTGTGTGGCTTCAAAAACAAATGAATATTTCTCAGAGTTCTGGGAAGTTCAGGATCAAGGTACCAATAGATCCAGAGTCTGGTGACACCCACCTTCTCCTTGTACCCTCAAGTGGTGGAGAGAGCAAAGAGGAAGCAAGCTCTCTCTCTCTCTCTCTCTCTCTCTCTCTCTCTCTCTCTACTTCCCCACCCCATCTGATAAAGGTGCTAATCCCACTGTAAGAGCCCCACCCACCTTGTCACCTCCTAAAGACCCCCACCTCCTAACATCATCACACAGCAAATTAGAGTTCCAACAAATGAATGGGGGCCAGGACACACAAACATTCAGTTCATCACACTCCGCCCTCTTATTCCTTTGTCCTTGGCCACTCTGGCAAGGGAAGAGTTCCTTGGAGTTACTCTGTTTGAAGTGAGAAGAATTCTGGACTGGGGTCAACCCCACGTTTCCGCCTCAACGGCAGGCAGCTCTGACATTAGGTGAATTAAAAGCCCCCTTGGCCAAGGTTCCTTGGCATAAAGCAAATAGGATAGAAAATCTGTAATTCCCTCAACTCCAAGGTGCCCCAGTTCTCTGGTTTGGGGTGGGGGAGGAAAAGGAAGACTGTGGCAGGGAAACAAAAATCACCCTATGTCCCTTGGTGGGAGGCAAAGGCTCTTCCTCAAAGTAGCCCTGTGCCACCCCTAAGCCTGCCACGTGTCCCTGTCACAAAAGACACCTCCCCTCTGGGGCCCTGCAGTCCCTTTCACCTTCAGAGGCATGGGCCTTGGAGTCCTGACCATGAAGGAACTGGTTGGGTCAATCAACATCAGGCCTTCCATCCCCATGGAACCAGGCCTTCTCCTCCCTGCAGGGCTGAGAGTCTAACCATCTAGGGCACCTCAAAACTGATCATGCCTTTTCTCAACCATGGGCAAGGGCAAGGCCAAAGGCACAGAGTTCTGGCTACATCTGTAGAGAGGCGTTTTGAAGGACTACCCTGCATTTTTGCTGGAATGCTGCCTGCCACGTGGTTTTCCACTCCTCTGTTGCTTTTATAGATATGTATTTATATATGTATAAATATCTCTTTCCCTGAGGGACAACGCAGCTCAGCCAAGTAAGAATTCAGTGTGATCCGGTGGAATTTGTCACGAAGGAATTTCGCCAGGGCGAGGAGCAGAGCTTCTGCATTCAGGACATCACCTGGTTAATAAAACACTGCGCAGCTCCCAAGAACGCACACCATTCCCTTTCTTTTTTTATTTTTCCTTTAAATAACGAGGGGTGTGTTGTTTCTCCCACTTTTGCCAGTTTAAATTGAGATTTTTTTTTTAAACAATAAGCAAACTAATAGTAGGGGTTAAATAATTCATTAAAGGGTTGGGAGAAGAGAGAAGATGGGGTTGGGAGAGGGGGTGGGGGGAACTGGAATCTGCCAGTAGCAGCAATAAATGCAGAGTTATGCCTCAGGCATAATATATCAAAGGAAATATAATGCATCCAGCTTAAAACTAATGATTGCCATATAATTAGATGAGAAGCATTGTGCTATAAATGTGTATTCTTTAGCGTGCTGTGATTTTACTGTAAAAAGAGAGAGTGAGAGCGAGAAAGAAGGAGACAGAAAAACACAGAGCCCAGCAACATACTATAAAAAGAACCTTCTGTTGACTTCTCTACTGTTTAGTATTCCTTGGCTGTTCTCCCTTGGGAGTGTGTAATTAGTACTTTATGAAGAGTACATTTAAAGCAGTTTAATATTCACCTCATTCAATCTGAAACAATGTGATCCATGCTTAGACAAATCAGTGCTCCTTGCTGACATAATCTGTCAGAACATTACCTCTGAAAAGACCTTTCAAGAGGTTTGGATGTTAATTAGTTGTCTATCATGTATAAACAGAGCAGTGAGCAGAAGGGGCTCCGACAGGCCAGAGGGATACGTTGGGAAATGCATTTTGTATGAACGCGGCTTGCAGGGGGGTCTCCTTGCTCTCCCCGCCTCCCCCACACCCCCACCTCTCCTGTGCCAGCAGCCACGCGGGCTTTGGACTTTTTCCGGGCAAGATAAAAGCTTTCTAGTTGGCTTCAAGGGGCACCACCAGCCCCCAAAGGGGACCATGAATGCGAAAGGGGTTCCCCACACACCACGCCACCACCTCTGTCTCTGAGGTCTGGTGCTCCCCAGGACGGGGCCATCTGCAAGGTATTATAGGAAGCATGACCTCACAGGCCCACCTGGGCTTACTGGGAGGCAACAAGTTTTGGGGCCCAGCTGAGGCCCTTCTCCTGTAGGCAAAGAGGGTCATGGAGAGATGGAGAAGGGGGCGCCCTGACACATGTCTTCCCACTCTCCCCTGGGAGGCCAGTGCCCCAGCAGCAGAGCTGCAGGGTGCAAGAGAGACTCGCACTGAGGAACCTGACCCACAGGCAACTTCCTTCACACCCCGACTCACAGAATGCTGGCCAGGATCTGAAGCCACAGGTGCATGGTCCAGGCACAGCCTCCAGGGTGCTGCCTCCAGAGTGGGAGAACCTTCTCCCAGGGGCGTCCTGCAAGGCCCAGGCCCAAGCTCTGCCTGTGGGGGCTGGGTAGGGATTTAAACCTGCTCTTCCTTCATTCTGGACTTAGACTGCCTGAGTGTGAAGCCCTTCCTAGCATATTGGAGATGCTTGTGAAGAAGCGAGTCAGGACATACTCTGTTGTTCTTGCTAGGCCCGTCATTCCAGGATGGCCTGGCAGCTGGCACCAGGAACCTCTTCTGCCCCCAAGGGTCAGGGCCCACCCAGTGGCCCCCCAGCTGTCTCCCCCATAGGTCCTCCTTTCCCCACTCCCAGGCACCCCACTTTCCTTCAGTGGCCTCAACACCCACAGCCTCTTTATTTAACATTCATTCTATAGGTATCCACTAAATGCCCACTGTGTGCATTGCATTGTGCCACATTCTAGAGCAACAAAGATGATTAAACCACGGTCTCGGCTCCTGAGGCATTTACAGACCCATAAACCAGTCATTACGATGGGGATAATTATAAGTAGTGTAAGGCAGGGATGTAATTGAGTGGTTAGGAGGGAAGGTGCCAGAGTCGAATTGCCTGGATTCAGACCCCAGCCTTACCCCAAAAAGCTAGTGACCTTGGGCAGGTTATTTAGCTTCTATGAGCCTCAGCTTTCTTATCTGTAAAAGGAAGGTAAGAATAGCTATCTCATAGGTTTTGGAATGTAAATGAGATAATTCAGAGAAGTACCTAGTGTGAGGCTTAGGGTGAGTGCTCAACAAATGTTTGCTCCACCGCCCCAGCCCCCACCCCCACCAAAAAACAGTGCAGTAATAGGAGCTCAGTCAAAATGCCCAAAGGTAGAAGAAGGAGATACTAACTGGGCCTAGGCAGCTTGGAAGGCTTCCTGAAGGAGGTAACATTTGAGCTGTGTTTGAAAGGACTAAGAAGTTTTCTAGATAAAGAAGTGACAGAAGGGCTTTCTAGATAAAGGAACAACACATGACAGGTGGGTGGGCACACAGACATGAGAAGGGTGTTTGGAACATGAAGAACTGGCCCTTGTGCTCTGTGTCACACTGCTGGAGCCACGGCCACAGCCGTGGTCCCGGGGACCTGGTCTGGAGCCTGGTCCCCAGGGAGCCCTGCAGAACCAGCCACAGGAAGGCTCAGGTGTACTGAAGGGAGAGCTCCGGTGAGTAACACTGCATTCTTCCAACAGCCTAGGAAGTAGTTGATCCACCCTGTATCTCTCAAAATGAAGAGTTAAGATCTCAAACACCCCTGGCCTGGGTATCACCCAAAGCTGAAGCACAGGCAGAGCCAGGTTCCTGGGGAGCCAGCAGGACATCAGAGGCAGCAGGACCTCGGACTCCGGTCCATTCCCACCCCGCTCCAGCCCTGCAGCCGTGAGCTTGACACCCCTGCATTGCCTGCTGCTGAGGACGGCACAAAGCCCCCAGCACAGGCCTGGGACACAAAAGATACTTGGTAGCTGGTTGCTTGTATTATTATGCAAAGAGTTTGTTCTGGTCCACAGCTTTTTTTGGAGCTGCTGTCCTCTGATTTTTAACTTGGCAAGAAGCCAGGACTCAGGAGGTGTGGGGAGTCCCCATTTTCCTTTCAACAGAACCCTGGGCCTCCCTGGGCTTCATTCTACATGGGGCCTCGTCTAGCTCTGCAGACCCCAGACTCCCCTCCTGCCAAGCCAGAGTTGGTGGGCAGCCCAGGTCTCCCCACCTCCCGCCATCCCCCCCCTGCCCCCCGCCCCACATACAATAGCAGTTCTTCCTTTCCTCAGGGAAACCCCAGGCTTTTCCCTCTGAGGTTGCTGGGAGAGTGCTGTCCAACTGGCCACCCCAGGGACAGCACGGGCCAGTCCCAGGCCCTGCACTCCCTCCTCTCTCGTCAAACAGTCCTAGTGACATCTTCTCCTACCTGGCGGGTGCCTGCTTAGAGGCAGGAACTTTACATGCGGCCCTCTCACACCAGCCCTCGAAGTAGGCATGACCCACCCCTTCAAGCAGACCACCCAGGGCTCAGGGGGTTTCACTGTGGGAAGGCTCTAGGCCTTTCTTGTCTGTTTCCAGTTGACCCACCCATCCACCTTCACACTGACTGGCCCAGGAGCAGCAGACTGCAGCCCACAGGCCAAATCAGCCTGTTTTTGTAGGACCTGTGGGCTAAGAGCAGTTTTTAAAGAGTTGAAATGAAACATAGAACATGTGACCAGAATCATATGCAGCCTACAGGCCTCAAATATTTACTACCTGGGCCTTTACAGAAAGCCCATGGGGCATTTGACTCGGTGCCGGGCACTGGGTACTAGAGGTGCCATGTGAAAAAGGCACAGTATGGAAGACCGACGTTTGACCAGAACAGTCCCTCCGTGTGACCCAGGGCTCCAAAACCATTTTTGAAAAGGCCTGTCGTAGGGATGCAACAGGACTAAAGAGAACACCGGTAGTTTTTTCCCTGTGTCTATTTCATGTAGTTAGTATCTCCATTTTTTGAGTGAAAAATGGAAAAGTTGAGAGGTGAAATGACTCATTTAGGGGCACCTGGTGAGTATTCTTCCTGGGTCCCAGGAGCTCAAGCCCACAGCTGCCCCGGGGCAGCTAGGAAGGCGCGCTGGGACTCACAGACAGATGCGGGATACAGGGCCTCAGGAGAGTGGCCTGGAGGGGAACGATGGTGCGGTTAGTCCCAGCCACCTCCCTCTTTCCATACAGATTGAATTTATGTGCATCTCAGGTTTTCTTTTCCAACACAACTCTACATAGCTTAGAGTTCTTTCAGCTACCGAGTCACCCCTCAACAAGAGCACCCCAATTTTCTGTTTCTCAGGGGTGATCCTACGTCACCCCCCTCAAGCTAAATAACAGCCCCAGCACTCCTGCCAGCTGGCTGTGTGACCTCTGGCAGGTCACTGTCCCTCTCTGTGCCTCCCTTTCCTCCCAGAAAGTGGAGTCCATGACCCTGCGCTCCCTTAGCCCACACTTGGACTCTGAGGGAGTGAATGAGGTCACGTCTGTGTGCTGCTTGGCAGGAGGAAGCTGCTTTCTGGGTCTCATTGAGCAGTTGCCATGAAGTTGCTAAGATGTGTGAGCATTTCGAGGGCCTCGGAAGCCAGGCTTACCACTACTAGGCAGATAATATGTCAGAATCAGCTTGAGCTTCCGAGTCAATAAGGTGTGAGTTCAAGCCCAGTTCCACCACTTCCCAGCTTTGGCAAACCACCCAATTGATTTTGGCCTCAGGTTCCTTACCTGTAAAATGGGAATCATCCCAACGACTGAGAGTGGCTTGGTCGAGGATTAAGTAAATAATCCCTGGCACTCAAAACTGTGAACGCTGCGGGCCCTGTCAGGACACCTCTTTGGGTTTCTCTGCAAACTGTCTGCACCGAAGTGCAAACACCCTCCGCCCATGGCTCCCTCGGGTAGCCTTTGGCAGTAGGGACCCGCTGACTTACCAGACCCCTCCTTTTGGAAAAGAAAAGTGAGAACTGGGTCAGTGAACACAGCCCTCTCCTAGGCATCTCCCAGGCATCACCCAGGCAGCCTCGGCCTCCAGGGCCAGGGGACCGGGTGAGGCCGGATGTTCCCCAAAGCTCTGTCCTCCCCAACCTGCGTCCCCCCCAACCCCCAAACTCCCAGCCTGGCCGCTGTCCGAGGGCAGTGGACCAGAGCTCCCATGCAGCACTGGGTGCAACACGAAGGAAATCAGTGGACTCTCCCCCTGGCCTCATTCCGGAGGAAGGGACAGAAAGGTGGGGACTAGACACACATGGGAAAGGTCTAAGTGGGGAGGAGTGGTGGCGGGGCGTGGTCGAGGCCTGCGGGTGGGGCCTGCTGGCAGAGAAGCTGAGAGATCCATCCACCAGAGGGGGTGAGGAGCAGCCAGAGACTGACCCAGGTCTCAGGTAGCTAACAGCAGAGCTGTGGAGCCAATCTGGCCCCGGGGTCTGATTTAGTCACCAGTTTTGACAGGGAGTTAAATGGGTTGCCTAACAGCCTCCCTGGCTCTCCATTGGCTCTCCTGATCCGGGCTGTCCAGGTGAAGGGTCTGGGGCAGGGAGGGTCTGGGAGCCCAGGGGCTAAGGTACTGGCACAAGCCTGCCCCAGGCCTGCTCCAGCCCTGCAGGGCCAGAAGGAGGCGCCAGCTGTTCGCCTCCTGTCTGAGTCTTTGCCACCTGGGCTCCCAAACAGTCCCACACTCGTCTTGCACCAAGGACGCCAGGCGTTAGTAGGGAAAATGCCCCAGACAAGGAATTATTAATGTGTTTCTCAGCTCATGGCAGCTCAGTAGCACTCTGAGCACTCCCGGCCCACTTCCCCTCCTGAATTTAGTACATGGCATCCCTGCTAATGATCAGTAAGCGCTGAGTGAGCGCCTTTGGCTGTGGCCCTTGTTCAGGGCATAGTCGGGCTGCAAACCTGAGTAGGCACAGTGGTAGCAGGGCCTGGGCAGGTAATGCCTCTCCTGCAAAGAGGAGAATGCTCTCTCACCAAGGAGCTCTGCTGCCCCTCCAGGTCAGATCCCACCCATACGGGAGGGGTGGATTAACCAGCCTTGACCTGGGACAGACCAAGTATAGCACAGGCTTCTTGCAGCCAGATTTTCTTGCTTATTTATTCATTCCCCTGCAAATGGCAAACAACAAATGTTTAACAATATTAAAAATGGGTGATGGCGATGGAGTTGATGATAATGGTGGCAACGACAAAAATAATGCTAGAGATAAATACACGTGTTCTGTTTGGGCCTCAAGCCTGTGGGACTTCAAGCCTTCCTTCCTCCCCACAGGCGATTCTGGTACACTCACAAGATAATAGGGAACAGGAGTAGAAGCTTGAGAAATTTAAGAATCGGTCACGCAGACCTCTGACTCCAAGCAAGCCTTGACCAGCTCATCCAGGAAGGCCACCATGGCAGCGAGGGGGCGAGTGAGCGAAGGAGTCCATGTGGGGGTTGGGCCCTCGCTGGCCTAAGTTAAGGGCAAGTTCCCAGCCCAGGCTCTCAGGGGACAGTGAAAACAGCAAGGGCCACATTCCCTGCTCATTGTCCTACCACATTTGGGACGTTAAAGCTGGGAGAGGTCTCAGAGGTGGTCCCGGCCAGCTTTCTCATGCCGCAAGTGAGGAAGCTGAGGCCCAGAGAGGAAACTGAGACCCATGGCTGCACAGCAGAGTGAGGGCTCAAACGCCCGCTCTCCTTTCAACACAAAGTGAAAACAATGGAGAGGGGATGGCGAGCAGGGGGCAGGGCTAGATGTGGGGAAGCTATTGGCCCTCCAGCTGCTTCCCCAGGTCCATGCAACCTGTCACTTCCGCCTCTGTGGCTTGACACCTGGGCGGTAACACCTGGCCCGCACGAGCAGGTCATTGCCAAGTCCGTGTGTACATGTTCTAGAACAAGGAGCCTTTCCTCTCTGTTCAGCTCCCTAGAAAAAAGCTAAGAGGGGAAGCAGGCAAATTCCTCATGAGGAGTCCATCCAGCTTCTAATCTCCCAAATATTTCTTTTCTTAGGATAAACTTTCCCAGCAATATTTAAAGCCAGTTAGAGAAAATGAAGGGATTAAATGGAAAATCTTAGGGCGATTTCGGACGCAGAATCATTCACTCATTCAAGAATCTTCGACAATATCTACTCTGTGAAGATTCAGTCATGAGGGAGATAGGCTTCCCAATCTCAGTATACCTGCAGCCTAGTGGGTAAGACAAACAGAAGTCCTTGCGGAGCACCCAGAAGGGAAGACCGTCCATTTTGTGGTGACGTGAGGGGTTGGGCGGCTTCACGGAGTAGGAGACAACAGACCCTGGGCACCCTGGAGCCACAGAAAGCCAGAGCCTGTCCTGAGCGGATGCAGATTGACCCATTTGCTTCTGTTTTTCACTTTGCCCTTTATCCTTCCTCTCCTCCAGAGCTCAGCGACTTTCTTTTCTTCATGTGAACATACCCCCTCAGCAACCCCTAGCTCCAGCCTCTGTCTTCAGACTTTCCTTTTCCATCATTTTCCCTATTGGGGACCCAAGCCCAGTCCACACCCCATCAGTGAACGGGTAGACAGGGCGTAGAGGTTGTGGGGAGAGGCCCCACCAGACAGATGTGCTCTGTTCCCCACACAGCTGTCCCAGCAGCTCATCTGCACTCACTTCCTGCCTCCCAGCTCCAGCCCCTCACACCTCCCACACAGGGGCGGGGAAGCCTAGTCCCTAGTCCGAAGGCCAATGTTGAGGCTGCTGGCTGGCAGCAAGGGGAAGGCTCCTGCCCTCCCCCTTCCTCCACAAGGAATGGTGGCCTGGGTGGGACTGTGGCCAGGTGGTCACCTCAGAGGTCAGCCTCAGCCTCTTGGCAGCTGTGGGGATGGCCTGGCCCTCAAGTTTTCCCAGCACCATCTGTCCAAGTGAGATAAATGAACCACATTGCATGGATCTTTTGTCAAGACTAAGAAGTCCACTTCATTAGGTGTCTCCAAGGGAAGGAAAGAATACTTTCAAAAAGAGTTTGATGTAAAAAGATATCCCTGCTTAAAGTCTGTCCCGATGCCCTTGAATCTTTGGGTCCTCATCGGAATCTGTGCCCCACGCCCAGGTTTAATGCTGGGAGGTGGGAAAGAATGGGAAATCGCCGGAGGGGGTGACTTTTCCGGAAATCTGCACATTTCTGGGGTGCTCACAGCTCCCTCCTGGCTCCTGGGCAGGGTGCTCATACTCTGGGACCGTAGGGAAGGTGCGGGCAGCTCTGTGGCTGCCGTGGCCAAACCCCCCTTAAGGGCAGGAGCCGAAGCCCTGAGGCCCCCAGCACTGGTTCTGTCTGTAGGAGGCACTCAGTAGGAGTGTGCTCAGCTGCGCTGCAAGGCTACTTACCCCCAGCCCGAGCCTGCATCAGGGCAAGTGGGGAGTCCAATTCGTCCTCTCAGTGTGCTCTCAGGAAATCCACATTGGGCAGTCAAGAAAAGGGAGACTAGCCGAGATAGCCTGCACAATGGAGAGTGGGGACGAGGAGTACTGGAGGAGTGGGGAATCTGAGCGGAAGCTAACAGTAGCCCCTACTCAGCCCAGAGCCTTTTCTTCAGTGCTGTGTCCTAATGCCTTGAAAGTCAGGCAGAAAGATGACACGTTGTTTCCTTTTCCTGGAAACAGAAATGTCTTAGGAGTGTGGGCAAACCTCAGAATCTCCTGAACAGTGGGATTGTGGGTGGGAACTGGCTTCTCCCAGCAGGAATGAACCCCCAGAACAAGGGCTGGTGCCCAGAACAAGAGCAGAGCTTGGCCAGACTTGCCGGGTGCAAGAGGGGCTTGCCTTCCCTGAGCGCCATTTTCAAAGGAGGGGGGATTCCTGCTCACCCTGCTCTCCCACACAGCCGCCAGCGTGCACCCTCGGAGAGGACTTCAGGTGAGGGGCAGCGCTGCTCTTCCTGCAGGCTGCTGGCCTGGATTTGGGCATTTTTAAATTGCTCCCCTAAGATGAGCTACCTCAGGGCGACCAGACAACCACAGACATAGGTTACTTTATTTTCAAAGTGTTTTCCAAAGTATCTAAGGCAGAAATTTTCTTTCACAAAGACATAACTTGTCACCACTTTCCCACTTTACAAACGTGACCACCGTAACTGTGACGGAGTCCCTGAGATTCAGGTCCCAACCTGAAAACTCTGATTACCCGATAAGCCTGAGCCTAATGTAACAGAAAGAGGAGGTGAGGTGAGTCGGTGGCTAGTGACGAGAGGAATGGGCCACATCCGAGCAGAAGGCAGGCTGGTTAGCCAGCAGCCAGCGATGAGCGCGTCCTCCCCCAGGGCCCTGAGGCAGGCTGCCTGGCAAAAGGAGGCACTCCTTTGTTTTAAGAATGCTCGATTTCTGCTCAACCTATAACCTGATTTCAACTCAAAACTTTCTTTAACTACAAATATGGGGAGAGAGAGAGAGAGCCCCTCCTCCAAGGCAAGGCTCCTTCCTACCAGCCTACCAATGACTGAGGGCCCCTCTTCCTGCCACACACTTAAGAGAAAGGGGAATCACCCAGATACCTAGAGTCTTCCACTAGCTCAACAAGACAGGGAAGCCCTAGGATCGCAGAAATGTTCCTGTGTATCAGACCCAAGTTCTCCAAGGCAACTGGGGCTCAGAGGGAAGGGACAGGCTTATTCTGACCACCTGCAAGAGTGACGCATTGTCTCTGGCGACCTCGGAGACCTCCAGGTCTCACAGGGGCACATCAGCGTCCCAAGGCTCCTGAGTGGACTCCAGCGTTTGCTCTCCTAATCTCAAGATCTCAGTTTGGGGTGGCCGCCCTTGGCCGCCCCCAACCTTACCTAGAAGCAGGGGGCTTGACCTTAGGACCCCTGCAGCAGGGGTCCATTGGGACAGATTTCACAAGCCAGCACTGAGTTTACTACAAGTTTCAGACAAAGAAGGTGTGTTGGAGCGAGAGCCTGCTTCTGCCCGCTGCGTGGGCGGCGAGTTCAATGCCTTCTTGTCAACACTTGAATGTGTTGAACATCACTCACAAGGGCATTCTTTAAGGAACCTATTAACTTAATTACCCGGGCATTTTTTCCTCTCTCCCCCATCCATGCATCTCACATAAAAATTTGGCTCTCGCCCGAGACTAGAGTCACATCCTGACGGTTCTCGCCCTAGTGTGCGCGAGTTCTCGGACAGGATCCGCCGGTCTTGACTCCCCGATGAGGGCACTCAGTGCCCCCAGTAGCGCCCAGATCAGAGCCACACCCTGCCCCGCCCCCACCCCAAAATAAATTTGTCTCTCTTCCTTTGTGAGATACTTCTGATGTCAGTCCTCTCCCCTGGCACAATACCACCTTGTTTTTTTTTCTCTAGATGTAGTCAGGGCGGTTGCACTGTAGAGACTGATTCCTTGGCTAGGGTGGTGAGTAGCGCTGAAGGAAACTATGGGGGGTGGGGGGGCTCGGGGCAGGTGGGAAGAGGGGTCTCCTGGCCTCGTCCTTCCCAACCGTCCAGCAGGAGTGGAAAGGTAGAGGGGGACAGCAGTGAAGGAGCAAGCTGAGCCCCCACAAGTCAGGCCCCTCCCCCTGGAGAGAGAGGTGTCACCAGAGATTCAGGTCAATAGACAGGCATTGGTTTACTGATCACCAGCCATGTGCCCAGAGCTGTCCACCTAGATATTGGAAGCAGAGCAACTTCGGACCAGATGAATTTTTCCCAAATTCCAGCTCCACTCCCATCTAAGCCCCTGGAAGAAACCAGAGTTAATTTGTTATACATGATCTCATACTGGGAGTCAGGGGAATGAGGCCCCAGAGCACATAAGTGGTCCTGTGGCACTGGGGCCCTGGATTATTCTGTCAGTAAAATGTGGAGGGGGGGGGGCCTCGCTGAGGGATTTCCAAAACCCCTTTGGAGCTTTGACCCCCTTTGTCCCCCATGGCGCACCTGCACTTCCACAGCTGTCTGCCGCCGCCCACCTCTACGGGGAATCAGATCCCAGGAAGGGAAGGGGTGGCCACGCTCAGACCAGGAGGCAAATGGGGATCATCTTTCAGGGGCATATGCTGCATTTGGTGGACATGCCCTGCATGGTGACTCCCCTGTCCAGGGAGAGGGGAGCCGGGCAGAGGCAGGGTCTGGGGGAGGCATGGCTTCCAGCTCTAGCAGGGTCAGGGCAGACCCCCGGGAGGTGGCCTGTGCTCCTAGGACTAATATTACATCGAGGGGACCTCCTGCCCACTGATTTAAGCAAAAAGAGCAAGACAGAGGCCTCAGAGACATGCGGGGGAGGCATGAACCGGCCAGACCTCAGGCTGTCCGTCAATGTACTGTGGGAAACCCGGTAGCCAGTAGCCTGATACAGGAGGAACACACCTGCGGCTTTCTTGCCAAGACCATGCATAACCAAAGAGCAACTTGCAGACCTTTCTAACCATCTATACACTCTGTCCTACTTCTGGGGAGGCAAAAAACACTGGAGCAAATTCAGAAAGTCTAACAGAGCTCTGTGGGGTAACACCCTCTGTACCCACCCAACAGTGAGCCCCCTGCCCCAAACTCTCAATGGACCAAGGTAGTTCTGCAGAACGAAAAGACGTTGATGTGGTGGGTCCTGTGCGTGGATTGCGGAGAAGGGACCCAGCAGGCTCTCTGGTCCAGCTCCCTCCCTCGCAGCGGGTCTGTGGCGGCATCCTTCACTTGTAGTGGCTCCTCTGCTCTCCTGGAGTGTCCAGTGAGGGCAGAGAGAGCCCGAGTGTGCAGTCCGAGCCCCACAGCTTCCCGTCAGGGAGGGGTCTCTTTGCCCGGGAAGCTCTTAGATGTGGGGAACCCCAAGACTACCTGCAGTTGCTTCCACCCACCCCTCTGACTCAGGGCTGATGAGAGCCCGGTGGCCTCTGACTCATTCCTCCCCTACTCTCCACTGACCCTGGAGACCCCCTCCTTGTGTGTGCAGCCTAGTGCAGAAGAATGCTGGGGAGGGGAGGGGCTGCTGGGGGACTGGGGTATGATCCTATGCACCTGAAGGCTGCAAAATTAGGGTCACAAGCCCTCAGCACCCTCTCCCCCAAGGCATCTAGTGTGCAGTTTCGCTGTGATGCAACTCTCTGCCAGGCGGGTTCTATGACCAGGGATCCCCAAGGCAGCCTCTTCTCACCACGCTGCTGTCCACCTCCCATCACAGACTGGCTGGTGGGCTTCTCTCCCTGCCCCCAGAGGGCTCCTCTCAGGGTCCCCCCGACCTCAGCCACAGCTGGGAGCCTCCAACACACTCAAGGAGCCTAAGAACAGTCCTCTCTCAGGGGGTCTCCCCCTTCTTTCCAGGTTGCAGAGGGAGTCTTCTGCGGCAGAGGCTGGGACAGGGGCAAAGCAGCAAAGGCTGATTTATCTCCCCTCCACACACAGTGCAGTGTGTACGCACGCGCGTGTGTAAGCGCACACATGTCCACGTTGTTCAAGTTGACTAAGAGGCAAAGCGTTGCCTAAGCCAGGGCCCTAGTCCAGGCGAAGGCCCTCCCCCTCCCTCCATCCAGGCTGAAGCAGACATCCCTCCACACCAGGGCCCACAGCCCTGCCGGGAGCATGCCCACGGCCTGGGCTCCTGCCCCAGAGAGCCTACGCACGCGCACTTGCACATTCCCTAAGAAAGCCCTGGGGGCCTCTCTGGGAAGGCTTTCCGGGATACTTTTATGGCAAAAGAGGAAGTTTGGGGCATCGCTGGTACAGCTGGAGCCAGGGAGCCAGCAACTGCTGCCAACAGTGTAGTCAGCCTGCACCCTCCCCTATGACAGAGCCTTTCACCCTCTCCCGAGTGCCAGGATGCTAGTCAGGCATGACAAGCAGCAACCCCCAGGGTCTCAGCGCTGCCCCTCACAGCCCCAGCCCCACATGTGCACACACTTCTATGCATGCACGTAGACACACACACAACTCACCCAGAGCTGATCAGAGCCGGCTTCTGCCCAAGAAAGCATGCAGCTTAGAGCTGACAGGAAACCTTGAGGCTTCCAAGAAATTATCCTCACTTTTTTCTTTTTATTTTATTTTATTGATTATGCTATTACATTTGTCCCATTTCCTCCCTTCATTCCCCTCTATCCTGCACACCCTCTCCCACCCACATACCCCCCTTTAGTTCATGTCCGTGTGTCATAAATTCTTTAGCTTCCACATTTCCCACACTATTCTTGCCCTCCCCCTGCCTATTTTCTACCCACCATCTATGCTGCTTATTCTCTGTACCTTTCCCCCTCTCTCCTCTTCCCACTCCCCTGTTGCTAACCCTCCATGTGATCTCCATTTCTGTGGTTCTGCTCCTGTTCTAGATGTTTGCTTCATTTGCTTTTGTCTTAGATGTAGTTCTTAATAGCTGTGAGTTTGCTGTCTTTTTATTGTCATACTTTTTATCTTCTTTTTCTTAGATAAGTCCCTTTAACATTTCCTATAATGAGGGCTTGGTGATGATGAACTCCTTGAACTTGACCTTATCTGAGAAGCACTTTATCTTACCTTCCATTCTAAACGAAAGCTTTACTGGATAGAGCAATCTTGGATATAGGTCCTTGCCTTTTATGACTTCAAATACTTCTTTCCAGCCCCTTCTTGCCTGTAAAGTCTCTTTTGAGAAATCAGCTGACAGTCTGATGGGAACTGCTTTGTAGGTGACTGTCCCCTTATCTCTTGCTGCTTCTAGAATTCTCTCCTTCATTTTGATCTTGGGTAATGTAATTATGATGTGCCTTGGTATGTTCCTCCTTGGGTCCAACTTCTTTGGGACTCTCTGAGTTTCCTGGACTTCCTGGAAGTCTATTTCCTTTGCCAGATTGGGGAAGTTCTCCTTTATTATTTGTTCAAATAAGTTTTCCACTTGTTGCTCTTCCTCTTCCCCTTCTGGTATCCCTATAATTTGGATATTGGGACATTTAAAGCTGTCCTTGGAGGTTCCTAAGTGTCTCCTCATTTTTTTGAATTCTTGTTTCCTCATTCTTTTCTGTTTGGTTGTTTCTTTCTTCTGGTCCACTCCATTGATTTGAGTCCCAGTTTTCTTCCCATAATAGTGATGGGAAGAAATAGTGAAGGGAACCAATAGTGGTTCCCTGTGCATTTTCCTTCATTTCACTTAGTGTAGCCTTCATTTTTTCATCTAATTGGCTACCAAAATCAACCAATTCTGTGAGCATCCTGATCACCAGGGCTTTGAACTGTGCATCTGATAGGTTGGCTATCTCTTAGTCCCTTAGATGTATTGGCTCTGGAGCTTTGATCTGTTCTCCCATTTGAGCCATATTATTATTTATTTATTTTTTGGTTTGGTTGTGCCTGTTATGTAGTGAGGGGCAGAGCCTTAGGTGTTCACCAGGGCAGGGCAACCCAGTTGCTAGGTAGTGACACTGTATGTGGGGGTGGGGTCCAAGAGGGAACAATGGCACTTGTTGCACTCTCTCTCGTATCTCAGTCCCTTCCGCCTCTTTCCACAAGCACATTGAGCCCTTCTGGTGCTGGTTCCCCGGAGGGTGGGCTTACATACATTTTAGGACACTGTGGGTCTCTCCAATGAACTCTCCTGGAAGGCTGGGAGTCTCTCCCAGCACCTTAACCCCCACAAGTGTTTTCTTTTCTTTTTTCTTTTTTAAAGATTGTATTTATTTTTATACTGCGGGGAAGGGAAGGAGAAAGAGAGGGAAACATCAATGTGTGGTGTGGTTGCCTCTCACACACCCCCACACTGGGGCCTGGCCTATAACCCAGGCATGTGCCCCGACTGGGAATCGAACCGGTGATTCTTTGGTTTGCAGACTGGTGCTCAATCCACCAAGCCACACCTCCACAAGTGTTTTCAATCGGTGCTTTTAGGCTTTATTTCCCGGCGCTGGGGCCCTGGGTTGCGTGTTCTGTCTCCCCATTTTCGCCTGGTTTATCTGTGCGATAATGTGTGTCCATGGTCAGCCAGCCACCTTGCTCACCTTGCACACTGGGGTCTGCTAGCTGCCACCACCTGCGTGCCTGGGACTGGCAACCACCGCTTTTGCCTGCTGCGACCCTTCTCTATCCACCACCGACTCCACCCCTCTTACCAGTCTGGATGAATGGTTGTTGGACTTCCTTACAGTTCAATTTTCTGTCAGATTTTATTGTTTTTTATTTCTAAATCTTTGTTGTCTTTAATTTTGTTGTGCGAGGAGGCACAGTGTGTCTACCTATGCCTCCATCTTGGCCAGAAGCCCTCTATCCTCACTTTCAAAGAAGAGGCCATTGAGGCTCACACATCTAGAATGCCCAAGGTCATCTAGATCCAAGCCCAGAACCCAGGCCTCCAGGGCCTCTCATAAGTCCCAGCGGAGGATGCTGAGAGTAAAGGCACTCGGGAAAGAGGTCAGGGCAGGACAGAGGTGGGGATGCCTCCTGGGAGTCCAGCACTTGATGCCATTTAGAGCTCTGATGTCCTGTTCTATAGCCAGTAAACACACATGCCTACAAAAGCAAAACTTAATTAAATTTAATGTTTAGAAATGCAGTTCCCCAGCAGCACTAGCTACACTGAAATACTCGACAACAGCCACGAGTGGTCAGAAGCTACTGTACAGGACAGCCCAGGGCTAGACCACCTCCATCATCACAGAATGTTGGGTTGGACAGAGCTGGTCAAGAGGAGGAAGCCTAGGGGTCTGAGGGTCTGAAGGGACTGGGGTGCCTGTGAAGGAGGGAAAGAAGAGAGAGGAGTGGAAGGGAAGAGCCCGGAGAGAGGGCAGAGGAGAAGGGAAGCCTGGAAGACGACAGAACAGGGAGGAAGGGCAGGGAAATCCCGTGGTTTTTCCCTGTGGCCAAGATCTGACTGACCATTCCTAGTCTGGGGGTAGGGGCCTGGCACTGTCCCCCACCCTACTCCAGAAGGGCCAGAAACAGAGCCACAGACCCACAGCCATGGGCCACAGATGCAACATCTGATCATTTTCCAGACCTCAAGGCTGAAGCCTGTCCCCAGACTGGCCAGCCCTTGTGTTTGGAGCTCTCCTGTCCCCCAGGGCAGCCCCTCAGTTGAGGACCTGACTCCCCAGAGAGGTGGCCCTGCTTCTTCCGAAAGGAGGGCACAGCCAACAGTGATGACCCTGTGGCCCCTTCATGGCTCGCTGCAGCAAAAATGCATATTAGAAGGCGGGAAGGCGGGAAGGCGGGAAGGAAGCTGAATCCAGTGAAACGAGACTGCTTCTCCCGCAGCAGTTGGGTGCATTTTTCAAGCAAAGGGGCAAATGCCTTGGTTCAGTTCCATAGACACAGAATCCGTTTTGTCACTTTCCCCTGCCTTCTTCTGCTTGAACGTTTGAGAGGCAGCATGACGCTGGGCAAAGAGCATCATGTCTAAAATCAGAATACCTGGGTTTAATTCTGGCTTTGCTACCTAGTGACCTGCCACATTGCTGCTCTCCCCCAGCCACAGTTTCCTGACTTGTGGAACCGTTGGGTTGACCAAGGGTGCTAGCGGATGCAGATCCAGGGGTGTGGCAGTGTGCGTCAGACCATCCCCTCTGCCCCAGGCACTCACTGTGAGCCCGAGGTGGAGAAGGATGGGACAAGATGCCCTAGAGGAGTTCAGGGCCAAGGACAGAAGAGCAAGCAGCTGCAGTTTGAGGTTGTGCAGGCTCCGCACCCCCACAGAGCCCAGCAGAGCGTGAGGGAGGAAGCGTGAGGGGAGGGTCAGTGAGGAAGAGAAGTGTGAGCCAGACCAGGAGGATCAAGAAAATCAGAGGAGGGCATTTGAGACTGAGAAAATACATAGCCAAGCTCCTAAGTAACCTCAGCTCCCATTGGTGCAGCTGACAAGGGCCCCAAGGAGACCCCTCAGCCTCAGATGGTAGAACTCTGACTACGGGGCCCCAGGGTCTCCCCAAGTCACCTGGCTACCCCGTGTCCCTCCGGGTCCCTCTTCCCAGCCAGGTGGCTCATGCCTCTGCAGGGACCCCACACCGGTGAAGCATTGAATCACCACCGCCTGCACCCCTCTCGGGCCTCCCTGTGGTGATGCTCAGGGTCCTCTAAGTCAAGAGGGTGCTGGAGAAAGTGGCCTGCCCCTGACTGAAGAGTCCCCTGCCTGCAGGTGTGGGCATGACCTGGGCAGATCTAGACTGGTCTTTTAGCCCAATCTGAGCACATCTAGGACACCTGAGAAATTCCAGCAAAGGGGAAGGAAATCACCTCTTCTCTTTATAATGGATTTCCTTCACACAGACCACTTTGTCGTGAAGGGTGGGCCAGGTCACAGGCATTGTGAGTCCAGAGGCTTGGATCAGAACACTGGGGTCCTGTTCCCAGGGCTGCCGCCAAGTGGGACTGTAAGCTCGAGTAAGTCACTTCACCAGTCATGGGCTGTGTCCCTACCTGCAAATTGGGGCTGATCAGCTCTGCCCTTTCTGCCTCCTTGCGAAGGAGGATTAAGTGACACAGTGGCGTAAAAGTGTCTGAGCCGCCTCGAGAGTGCAGAGTGCCCGACACGCGTCTGGGATGATGGCTGTAACTCTCTCATACCCATGACACCACCTTGCAGTGACTCACCTTCTCTGTGGCTTCCCACTCTCCCAAGCCCAGGATTTAAACCTGCGCCTCTCTGAGCATCCCAGCAGGGAGGCTGAGTGGGTCCCGGTGCAGAGCTTTCTCTGCCCTCCACGGTAAGGGGGGGTCACCTCTGAGGCTGGTTAGGGGCATAGGAACCTGCATCCTTGGGACCCCACTTATCTACAGGTGGCCAGGCAGGGCTGGGCCAGTGCCCAGTGGGAACACTGAGGCCACAGGCTGACTCAATAATGAGTTTCTTGCCACTGGCAGACCTTGTCATGGTGGCCCGTGGCTGCTGTCCAAGCTCTGCCCAGAATGCCACAGTTAGGCAGTTCCAGAACTCCGGGGAAAGCAAATCAGGCTGTCTCTCCATCCTCAGAGGCCTGGGGACTCTGGTTCTGACCATCCCACCTCCCTTGGATGCTACCAGCCACCAAGACCCACCTTCCACCCCCCCCGACCCCCTGGGGCTTGTTCATGGCAAGTGGACTGTTTATTTCCACTACACATTTTTATCCCAAGTGCTTTCATGTTCCCCTAACCAACTTCTACAATCAGCCTGGGGAGGATGGGGGTGAGGGTAGGGGGCTCAAGAAACAATTTGAGTCTCTCGTTGAGTTAATCCTGGGAACAGATGAGCAAGTATCTCTTTTAAAAAATCCTCCCTGCAGTGCAGGTCACCCTGGCCTCCAGCCACACACCCCTGGCTGTGAGCTCACCAAGTTCCAGGAAGCCAAACGGGGTCAGGCTTGGCTAGTCCCGAGCGCAAGGGAGCAAGGGAGCGGGAGACCTCCCAAGCAAAACACAGGTGTTGCTGGTGATTCAGCGGCCAGCCCCTCCCTCCCCGAGTCTAGGGCTTCTCAGGTGTTTGAGCTGAGGCTGGGATGACTCTGTGAGCTCCTATCAGTATTGGGCAGAGGCCGGGGGCGTGGTGGCTCCTCAGCTGCTAAATGCTCTCTCTCTGCCACCACCACGTGTTTCAGGTGTCGACACTGTTCTAAAGAATCAGGGTGTAAGTGCTTCCTCCCGCCCCATCCCCTGCCCACTTCCTAAGGCTGCTCAGCCATCGACCTAAATTCCTTGGGCTGGTTCACACAGATAAGAGATGGAGGAGAGAAAGACAGCCTCCCAGGAGCCTGGGGCTCAGGAACCCGCTGGTCCCTACCCCAAATAGCTGCCACCAGGCTCCTGGCCTCAGCCCCCAGGATGGCCCCTCCTGGTTTGGGAACAGGTGAGGATGAAAGGGGTCTATTAAATCAGGGCAGTCATTAGCCTGTTTTATGAGTGTGCAGACATTCATTACACCCCTGACCCCATCATTAGAGGCTGCAGGGAGAGCTCGGGGCCCTCTTTATTGCAGTGGAAACTGAGGTGTTTGCCCCCTAAAAGGAATCCTGCTTCTCTTCCTGGCAGAGGGCGGGGGCTGCCCAGGAGAAGGTCGGTAGCCTCTACTCCAGGCCTGACTCTCACGCCCTTTCCTGCTCCTCTACCCCAAATCCTCCCTACCCCTGAAGCCAGGCAGCCCAAGAGGAGAGTCAGGTAGCTTGAGGAGATGATAAGGGCCTGGGGCTTCCTGGGGAGGAGGAGGCCCTGAAGGAGCCTGGGCCTGCTAGCCAGAGTCTGGAAAAAGGAGCCTTTCCACCCCAGCACACAGCTCTCCCTCCCTTTCCCCAACCAAGCACCACTCTTCTTATGTTGAGGGCCTGTTCATGCCTCCTCCAGGAAGTCCTCCTCCCTGCCCCCAGAACAGGCCCTCTGTAAGTCTCCTTCTTAGAACTCATCACACCTGTACGCACCTCTTTATTCTCATGTCCCCACCAGACTGTAAGCCACCCACACATGGCACAGTGCTTGGCACTTGGCAAGGAACTCAGTCAAAGGGGGCTGTGTTGCCGGGAGCTGGGAGCCTTGGCAGGTGTTTTGGGATAGACAGAAGGACTCCCTCCGAGCCCCGGACCTTCTCTCTCCGCCTTTCCCACAGTATGGATGATCAGAGGGTCCAGCTGCATGCTCAAGGCCATAGTCAGCGGGTAACTGGGCAGCAAACCATCTGTTATTGTCTAGACAGTGCCCCCACTTCTCTCCTAAATTTGACCCCTTTGCACAAATCTCCTTGAGCAGGTTCTGTCCTTGCAATCAGCCCCCTTCCTGGAGGGGAACACTCAGTGACAGAGTCAGGCGAGTGGGGGCAAGCCCACCGCTCCTGAGCAAGCCCCTCGTGCATGACAGGACCGCAGGCTCGGGAGGCAGGGGAGAGGCGGGGCTCACCCTCTCCCCCATTAGGGCTGGAAGCCTAAGGAGTAATAGGTTGGCGCTCCCCGCACTGGTGCAGGCCACGGAGGCTGAATGGAGCGTGGGCAGACCCCACAGAGAGGAGCAGGACTCCGCGCAGGCAGATCCATCAGCTGTCATTTGCATTCATTAAAGGCCCCTTGCTTGTGCGCTGTAGCCCAGGATGCCAAGGCAATTCACCGCTCACAACAAAAGTTTGTGTCGCTCTGCAGGGTGTACATAGCCTCGGGGTGGGCTCGGCAGCCTGGAACCCCAGACCCCTAGAGTGAAAGGCCTTGGAGGGCCAGCCACATGGGTGGGGCCTACAGGAGGCAGTCAGGCTGAGCCCCAACCCTGGGACAGGGCAGTCAGCCCCTGCGGAGCCCAAGGCCACGGCCCTTGACCCCATTGGGCTTCTCCCCTGCTTTCACCCTGTCCCCTTTTCTCCCGTCTCCTCATGGCCCTGGGCACTGTCACCTGGAAATGCTGGGCCCTCCTCAAGGTTGTGCAAAGGCCCGTTTCAACACTCTCTCAGGTGATGATCCCCGTGGGGCTGGAAGCCAAGCACTGCACTGTCCCCAGCCCAGCTCCCCACCTGCTAGGAGGAAGGCGGGCACGGGCTCCAGGGGCAGCCAGGGACCTTGGTGCGCACACCCTCACCTTGGCCTGTGGGGCTCGGCTGAGCAGCCCTTAATCGATGACCACCCCCTAAGGTAGCAGCATGGTGCCCCAGGTGGAGCTGGCCGGTGGGTCTCCTCCGCCCCTGGGGTTATGTCAGTCCCCAGCATTCCAGAGAAGCATAGGACCGACTGTGAGGTCAGGGTGGAGCTTACTGAGCTCAGTCTCGGTTGTTTCCTCACCGTAATTACCAAGCTCCCCAGATTGGCATTTGCCTGCCGGGCACCATAAAAGGTGACACAACAGAATGAGAGCTCACCCTGGTTCTGGCGACGTCTGTGTGGCCCCAGACTCCAGCAGGCTGCCGGTGGGCCACATCCATGGTTCTCTTGGCCCAGACCCATAAGCTTGGCTCGACACAGGCAGGCAGGGGCATGAAGACCCAGGCACAGGCCCCAGCACGGCCCAGGGCTGTGAGTGCAGACTGGCAGCCTGTCAGGGTGGCTGCTCCACTGAGGCACCTCAAAGAAGAGAAAACTGAGGCCGTCCCTTGGTCCCTTGGCTGCAGGTCTCCTGCTGGGCCCAGGGCCCTAGAGCAGACCCTGACCCCTAATCCTAAGCCGCCTCACACACCGTCCTCCAGTCTGCAGGCTACAAGGAAGAGCTGTGATCTTTGCCTCCCCCTCCCCCATGGTCCCTGAACACCTGGGGAATGACCCTTTCCCTCCTCGAATAGGGCTGCGAGTGCAGAGCGTGATTGGGGAGCAACGGGGTGGGGGAGCACCAATGGGTGTGCCAGCACCCTCTGGAGCACCTATGGATAGTGCACCCAGCTGTGGCCACACAGGTACCCCCAGTGGCAGTGGCTGCGGCTACCTGCCCAATTCCAGAAACTCCAGAGTGTTAGGCAGGGAGTAGTGCCAAGAGCCAGTGATCTGGGGGTGCCCTTCGCAGCTGCAAGAAGGCTGCAGGGGACAGGATGGGCACACCAGTCCTGGTGGCTCCCGGTTTGGGCCAAGCCCCGCCCTCCTCCACCCCAGGCCTAGTGAAGCCCTAGATTCTGTCTTTCTAAAGAGCTCTCAGCTGCTGCTGCTGCTCCGAGTAGTGAGGGGCCAGGGACCTAGCACCACGGTCACTTTTAGTCCCTCTGAAGAGAGCCAGATGTGGCTGGAGTGAGACTTAGACTGTTTCTCCTTGTTGTCACACTTTCTGGGGAGCGCCGGCTTTCACAAAGCCTCCAAATCTTGCCAGTGTCTTTTCTAGCTTAAGATTCATGACCCTTACCCTTTCTTCCAGAAAGTCTCTCTATTCTTCCTCCCTCCCTCCTCCCTCCCTCTTCCCTTCCTTCCTCCCTTCTTCCTTTTCACAAGGCAGGCCCCAGGCCTGGGCTTTTTGGTGGAAAAGGAGACAGGAGGCCCAGAAGTACAGATTATGTTTTATCTTCTCACTAGAGCTGTGTGTGGGAACTGAAGATAGGGCAAAGGAGGAAGACCAGCAGAGGACAGAGCCCAGGAGCCTGACTCCCCCCACTACTGCCAGCTTCCCCCAAGGGGGCCATGCAGAGGCTCTGGATGGCAGCCCCCCGCCCCCATTCTCCCCACACCCTCTCCCCATCCTGCAGTCTTTGTGGCCTGGGTCCTCCAGGACCACCCGTGTCTCATAGGTGGTACACAGGAGGGCAGAGGAGTCCAGAGACAGTTAGCCACTTCCTGGTTGGCAGTAGACAGCAGGGCGGGACAAGGTTGGGGCCGAGGGGTACCTCTTAGGCAAAACTAGAGGAGACGGAAAGATGAATAGGGCAGAAGCCAGAGGAGACCGCTGAGCCAGATGCTCGAGAAGCAGTTGGTGCAGGGGTCCCCACTCCACAGAACCTGGAGAGCCCACATAGCTCTCACAGCACCCCCACCCAGGAGCAGTCCAGTCAACAGTGCCCCCTGACCATTCGTAGCCCTGGGGCACCACTCCCCAGGCCAGTGGGCCGTAGGAGTCTGCTGGGCCCGTAGGTCCAGCTGAAGTTGGGAGACCAGGGCCTGGCCAGGCTGCCTCCGTCCCGTTTGTGGGTCCTCCACAGTTCCTCCTATCCTCCACTCCTGGGGCTGCCGCCACCCAGCCGGAAAGACTGCACGCTGAGCGGAGAGATGGAGGCGACTGCAGCTCCGGCCCCTCCGCCTGGGCCGTAACTTCCCAAGCCCTGGTTGTTGGGGAGAGTCAGCTGCACCCATTTCCGGATGGTGCTGCCGCCGCCAGGAGAGACAGACAAGCAGATCAACCTGCAGCCCCAGCTCCCGCACGCACGCACGCACGGGAGGAGCGGCGGGCACAGAGGGGCCAGGGTCGGGCTGGACGACAACTGCTCCCAGCTCCCCGCAAGGCCCCCCTTCCTCCCACATCCCTGCTTCTGGCGCTCAGAGTCTAAGAGGGCAGTGCTTATTCACAGACCTCAGTCCTCATCAGTCATCTCCATCCTGGTCCCCTGCCAGGGGCCTGGGGATTCCTTCCCACACCCACTCTGCCCACCCCACAGTCCAGCCGCAGGCCTCTCACCTCAGGCCCTTCCCCAATGCCCCTCTCCTGCTTCTCCCTTCAGGTTCAGCCCCGACAGGCCCATCAGTGCAAGGCTGCCTGGGAGAGAGTGTGTGTGTGCATGAATAAATGTGTAATATGTATGTGTAAGTCTGTGTGAGCAAACGTGTCTGTCTTGTGAGTGTATATGTTTGTGTGTGACTGTGTTTAAGTGTGTATGTGAATGTGAGTGTACTCATGTGTATGATGGCGTGAGTATACATGTGTGAATATGCACGTGCAAATGTGTGTGAGAGCATGTGTACATAAGCATGTGAGTGTGGGGGCTGTGTGTGAGCATGTATATTTGTGAACATGTGTGTGTGCACGTAAGTGGGTTGTGCATGTGTATACCTGAGCATGAGTGTGAGCTCATATGAGTGTTGTGTGAGCGTGTGGGAGGGGGAGTTAGTGTGACTCACCACTCTCCCCTTCGCTGGCTCTCCCCCTGCCACCCCCACCTCTCTGACCCAGCGACCAGTGAGCTGCAGCCTCGGTCTCCTTCCCTGTCTCTCCCTTCAAGGAACCCTGGCCTCTAGCTCCAGCAGCTCCTATCTCGCCCCTGCCACTCCAGAGCCTCCCCCCAGTTTTGGAAAAGTCTTGCCACTGTTTTGCTTCCCTGGCTCCCATCACCAAGCAGTTTCTGGCCAAGCTTCCACCTGACAGCTGAGCCAGCGGCCTCCTCCTTCCTCCCTTGCCCAGGACCCTCTGTCTGACCCCTATAGCTGGATCCCAAGGAATCCCCTCCACCCGTGAAGGCTCTCTCTGCCCACCATCCTCTGGGCTGCCTGGACCTATCACTCAGTGTCTGTGGATATGTGTGTGTGTGTGTGTGTGTGTGTGTGTGTGTGTGTGTGTGTGTCTGTGGGGCAGGGAGACGAGGAAGGAGCAAGGAGCCAGAGAAGGAAGGAGGCCAGGCTCAGATGGTGTCATTAGGAGACATTAATGCCCCTCATCAAGGCATATTAATAAACATTATGTGCCATGCAGTCGGCGCACGCCGGCTCAGTGCAGACCCAGCAGGACGGGCCCCACATTCACAGCTGAGTAACCTCCAAGCCCACGGCACGGCCATTAGCTTCATGAGGGTGACCCTGCCAGGAGATTCCTTAGGCCCATCACAGCGCAAGAAAGCTCCCAGGATGAGTTCTGGCCGCCATGCCCCCTCCTTCCTCCGCTGAGTCCCGGGAAGGGGAGCCATAATGACTGTGCACTTGGACGGCACTGCGGGACTTCAGAATATTTCGTTTCCTCATTTAATCTTCCCAGCAACTCTAAGGGAACCAGGGCAGGTACCATCACCATTGCTACTTCACAGGTCCAGAAGTGGAGGCACCAAGAAGTTTGGGGTCTTGCTCAAAGTCACGTAGCTAATTCGTAATGACAGTGGACTGGAGCCCAGGCTGCCCTTTAGAACGGCTATGTTAACAGCTCAGTCCCTAATCAAGCAGGGCTGCTTCAGCTGGATTTCCCTAGTTCTTGCAGCTGCGAGAAATCAGACCAGGACACACAACCCTGTCCGAGGGCAGCAGACCTCTGCCCTCTCGGTGTGGGGGCTCTAGCTTAGCAAAACCATGCCCTAGAAGGTGGGGACCATAGTGAGCTAACTTGCGTCAAGATTCGGAATGCCGAATGACTGCCACAAGAGGTGATTCTCCTTGCTTTATGTGCTGACCACCACTGCGTAGATATTAAATGGTTGGCTCCTAAGGAGGGTTGAGCAGGTGGATGCCTGAATGGCCGTTCTTTTTCTTTGTTCTTCAGTCCTGCAGCCCAGTGCTGTAGCGGGGTCCAAAGTCACTTATTCACCGTGACAGCCACAAAGGTGTTTAAAATACATAAGGTTTTCTCCAAGCGCGTTTAAGAAGAACTAGTGTTTTAATAAGATCATTATCCAAAATAGTTGAGATAAAAGGAGTTGGAGGGCTAAAAATATAAGATTCAAGAGATCAGGGAAGTGTGCTTATGAAGAATACCCAGTTCCTTACAGGATTCCAGATAAATGCAGCATTCCAGCAAATTGTTGTTGATACTAAAGGCTCTAGCGTTTGTTCCCTGTATCTAGAATTGGCAGTTTTTAGTCTAAACTGACATTGATGCATAATAATTATACTTAGCTATCAACTCCTGATACTTGCTTTCAACCAATATTAAGAACTATCTTAATATTTCTGGTCTGTTTCTAAGTGGGACAGGTTTAATAAGACCATGCATTGTGCTCTTCATTCCTTTTCTCCTCCCCACCCTGCTCATAACTTTACCTGGGGGCCGCAGTCAGAGAGCAGGTGGCCTGCAACAGGCAAGGGGCAAAAAGTTGTGGGTCTGCCAACTTCCGGGGTCCAAACCAGTCTCCGAGCCTCAGACACTAAAAGTAACTGGGGAGCGTTTCCCCAAGCAGGAGGTCAGACGGGAGTCCAGCCAGCACAGGCTCCAGTGAGGACAGGGGCTCGAAGCTGGCTCCGTGTGATGAGAAACTTTGGGACCTGAGCACAAAGAAGAGGGTCGTGAGTTCTCCAGGCAGTTAGTCATCTCTCCTTGGAGTGGCCCAAGGGATACTTTTTCCTGCTAGTTTTTCCCCCCATGCTTTAAAAAAAAATTCACAATGAACACATAGTACTTTAATGACCTGGAAAAAAAGTTACTGGGAGGTTTTGGGTTCGGGGATACCAGACTCACCCACTCCGAGTGAGGCTATGGTGATGGGGTCCGGCTGCGTCTGTCTGCCGCATCCCACAGCCTGGCCCCACCCAGGCCCTTGCTTGACCAGAGATGCAGCTCCACCAGCCCTTTCTGATGGGACCATCAGAAAACAGCAGTCTTGCCCAGGGTCTCTAGACCCAAAGTTTAGGTGGTTGATAGCTTCGAGTCCCAGCAAGCAGAAGCATTGCCTGCCATTCAAGCCAACCCCGGCCCACATTTCCAACCGTAAGCTCCTTCCAGACCCAAGTGTCCTTTTCATGCCTGTTTACACACTTCTGTATTCCTTAGATATGCAGTTTCCTCAACGCCAGCTGCCCCTCCCCTCCCCTATCTTGTCCACTAGAAAACTGGAAAACTGCTGCACATCCTTCAAGGTCCAGGTAGCGTATACAGCCGCCTTCCAACAGCTTTCCCCGGTGACCACCCCCTAGCAGTGAAACTTCCTTCCTCTGAACTCTTCCAGCATTTTCTGTAGACTTCAATTATTTAGGCCTAGGATGGTTATTTCTTTGTTGATTTAACTAGACTGTGAGATCCTCAATACCATGAAACGGGTCTCATTCACATTTCTATCTCCAACGCAGGGCTTCTCGTTCACTGATTCACTTATCCACCCTTCTCCCCAGCCCTTATTCCTTGGGGCCAAGTCTCTGCCAGATACTATCACATACACACAGGTGCAAGACAGCATGACTTACTTGGGAACCACATGCTCTTCCACATGGCCTGGAACAAAGGACCTGGACAGCCTGTACTTTTTAAGTTGCAGCCAACCTTGGCCTTGGGAAATCTTGCCTCTTAACCCAGTGTCATGGAATGTGGAGAAGGCCTGGGTGGAGGCCCTCCCATCAGGGTAACTACTTACTCCAGGAAGCGGATCATCCCCACTCAGCCGCCCCACACCTCACTTGCACTGTGGTATCTGGAGACTTAGGGAAGCCACTCCGGGAATCAAGAGACACATTCCTATTGCCAACCGGTGACATGACAGCAGAATCCGCTGGCCATTGTTGGTGTATTCTAAAAACGATATTTACGTGCCACCCCCGCTGCCCGTGAGGATGCCAGGAGGGGGCTACCAGGCCTTGGATGTTAACACTTCCTGAGGGAAGCTGGGGCACAACACAATGGGCCACCCTCCACCCTGCAGTCTAGACACTCCCAGGAGGGCCCACGGACTCTGTTCCACCCACCGCAGTGGCCGGCCCTTCTTTCCCCAGCCCCGGGGCACAAAGACAGAAGCCACAGGATGACCAGAGCACAGCCTTTCCCTTGCAGCAGGCCCTGGTCTCTAGGCTGGGTCCTCTCCAGGTGGGCGCTCAGGCTCAGGGAGCCTGGGAGCTGGCAGTGCCTTGCTAACGGCAGAACACAGGCTGCGGGGTGGCACTTTCCAATCCTGTGCCTTTGCCTGACTCCTTTGCCACTTGGCAGCTTGCAGGCTGCTCTGCAAAGCAGCAAGGAGCTCTCCCCATCGGTGCCGGTGCCACAAGGCCCAGAGCTCTTTGCTGTCTGTCCCTGTGGTTTCATTCCACCACCCCTCCCCTCAAGGGCTCTGTTTTGCTTATTTCTCCCTCCACTCTCCCTTGTCTCCACAAATCCTTCTGCGCCTCACCTTTCAGGTTTAGGACCCTTCTAATGGCCCCCCCACCGAGAGATCAAAAAGTGGCACTGCCCACTCTGCCTGGGGCTTGAGGCCAGGCAGCTGTGATTAAGTCCTCCTGTCCAGATGGGAAGAGGAGGTGGGTAGAGAGATTAAATCATCTTGCTCAAACTCAGGGAAATGTGCGGCTGACCCTCCGCTCCAGGGGTCAGCTGGCCCAACTACCTGGGGCCTTTACAAGCACCCAGGTGGGCGGCCAGCTGCCTGCAGGTAATTGAAGCGGAATGAGGAAACTGGGCTGGCTTCCCTGCTGGGCCCTGCGCTGGGCCAGGCAGGCCCCTTCCCCACCCACCAGACCTCCAGAAGCCTGGCCAGCATGTCCCAAAGGGCCCTTATCTGAAGCAGTCCCCCTGCGTGGGGAGGCGAGGGGTGTCTGTGGATCCTCAGTTCTCAGAAAATATAGCTGTCTGGCTCTCTCCATGAGGACAAGAAACAAAGAACAGATCTGTTTGTGGTTCTCTAAGGGCTTGAGAGATTGGGACCAATTCTGTCAGAGAGCTCTGGTAGGGCCTGGAGGACAGAGGGTCCGGGTGGAGACAGCTGCAGTGTGGCCCTGTGTAAGGAGACCAGGACAGAGGGCTGGGAGTGCAGACCCCTCATGCTGGCATTGAGGCTAACTACCTGTGACACCGAGAACAAAGGCTGCACTCCTCTCTCTCTTCATCCCGTGAACATCTGTCGGGCCCTTTCCCAGAAGCAGAACCCAAGACCGGGACTCTAGTGCAAGTAGTTTATTTTCTTTTTCTTTTGTCTTTATTGAATCTAGAGCGAGGGGAAAGGAGGGAGAAAGAGGGGGAGAGAAACACTGATGTGCGAGAGAACATCAATCAGTT
This sequence comes from Glossophaga mutica, assembly GCA_039655065.1. Classification (NCBI taxonomy): domain Eukaryota; kingdom Metazoa; phylum Chordata; class Mammalia; order Chiroptera; family Phyllostomidae; genus Glossophaga; species Glossophaga mutica. The sequence continues at coordinate 63,019,236 of CM077311.1, forward strand.
GTCTCTCACATGTGCCCTGACTAGGGACCAAACCCACAACCCAAGCATGTGCCCTGACCAAGAATCAAACCCGTGACCTTTCGGTTTGCACAATGATGCCCAACTGATTACCAGGGCACAAGTAGTTTATTTTCAAGGGGACACAAGGGAGCACCAGTAAGGGAGTGGGTAAGACAGGGAAATGAAGACGCCCAGTCAAAGTTTATGGGCAATCAAGTTCCACTCTGGGTACCCGGAGCCAGCGTGAAATATACTGCGGTCATCACCCCCCAGAAGTCAAGGAGCTGAAGTATTTATTGATGCACCAGTTCCCACCAGCCATTGGGTCAGAGCTGTTGCCAGGGCCTGTTACTACCACAGCATGTCTGCCCCATTGCGCAGGTGGTGCAGAGGGCTCTGGAGGCCAGGGGCAGCCGGTTGGAAGTGGAGCCATGGGCACTGACACAGCCAGGGTCAGGGGATGTGCCAGCGCGCTGGGGGTGCCTACCACCCCAACCACGTGCAAAGCATCTTACAGGCTGCACACGTGGGCAGGGTGCAGCCCCCACCCTTGGGAGACTTCTCTGGTTGTCTCAGATGGGGAGATGGACCTCTGCCCTTCCCATGCGAGGTCTGCTGTGAGAACCATCCATCAGGCAGTGTCCTGAGGGAATAAACACTAAAAGCTCATTACCTAGGTCAGGTCACAGTGGTGGGGCAGGTGCCCAGCTTCCGGCACTGTGTTTTCTACTTGACCTGAGATATGTCAGTCAGAACACGTCTGGTAAGACCGTCTGCATCACCTTGGTCTAAGAACAAAGCTGCTGTGACTCGGTTGAGCCCCAACTTTTCCTAAGCACCTCTCAGGCCAGTTCCAAACCAGCCGCACAGAGAAGCAGTAGGTTCCAAGGTTGGGGAGTGCAAATCTCAGGGTCTATGAACCCAGAAATTTCTCCAAAGTGTCCATAGGGTTGAGCTCCTTCTCTGCAACTGGAGTAAGTTGTGCCAATTCCTATGCCGAGCAGTCACACATGTGTCCCCACACACATGCACATATACACTCACACATGTACACACGTGAACTGGGGACTGACTTCTGAGAAAAACAAGAGACTATTCTTATAAATTGTGCACTTAAGGGTCCTAGTGAGCAGTTTTCCATCTCCCTTCCCCTCCCCTCCCCTTGCTAGTAGGGTGAGGAGTATCAGGCCCCCCATTTCCAGAGGATGCTGATAAGGAAAAGAGGCTATCCAGTCCCTGGCACTTAGGAAGCCCCAGGACAACTCCCCGGCCCAAATCCCTGGAGTGCGCCTGTCCCGAAACCTGCAAAACTGTCCGGGGCTTCTCAGTGGTCTGGAGGGTCAGAAAGCTCTTTCTATACAATTTGTACTTTCTGTAATTATTTCCTTGCTGTTGATTTTCTTTTAACCTTAGCATTTAGACAAATTCCTTTCAAAAATGTCAACCTGTTTTGGCTGCAGTAAGGGAAAGGAGGCTTTGCCTGGGCCCCAGCCTCTTCTTAAAGAGGAGCAGCATACCTGGGGGCCTGGTGGGGGCCAGGTGCGGCAGCAAGGTGCAGGGAAGCTCTCAGCAGCCCCTCCCCTCCTGCAGGCCCTCCTTCTGAAACTCCTCTCTGCTTAGACTTAACAGGTTTGGGGTTTATCCCTCAAATGTGGGGCTCATCTTCTACCCTCCGGGCACCTACCTCACCCAGTCCAGTCTGCCTGGGAAGTGCTCAGGAGAGATTGCTCCCTCTCCCCTCTGGAAACGTCCCTGAATTTCATCCACCCACAGAGACGTCCAGCTTTCTAAGGTGATTGCAGGCTAAGTGTGATCCTGCAATCCACGAGGATGCTTTAGGAGAGCTCATGTGTGGGGGGTGAGGTAGCAGCCATTTCCATCGTAGCCCCAGCCCTCCTGGTGACATCTAGGTATTTTGATACTCATGGTTTTTAAATGCCTCCTAGGGAAGCAATGGGATTGTCACGATGTTGTAGAATAAGCACAAAAAAAGATGCAAAATGAAAAAACACACAACAAAAATGCAGCACAAGACGGGACCATAGGTCAAAAGACATGAGACTCTGAGCTAGCAGGTCTCAAAGGTCAAAGGGTCTAAGGGTCCTTTCTCCTTAGAACATTCTGAGATTCTCCCACTTGCTCCTGTGGCTCTGGATGAGTAGTTTGACCTCTTTGGGGGCTCAATTTTTTTCACCCTTTGAATTTGGTTTCCTAAGCCTCCTCCCAGGCATTGATTCTATGGCGGAAATTTTAGCTCCCCCACCCGACCCTCAGGACAGACCAGCAAGGGAAGGGAACATAGCTGATGCTCACTCCAATGAGAGTCAACAGCAGCCACACTGACCACAGCCACACTGACCACACATGCCACCCAGCCCCAGAGCCTTCCTCCCCTGCTCTCCCTCCCAGCAAGGACCAGTGCCTGCCCACATGGCAAGCTCCAGAGAGACCCGAAAGCTTCCGAAGGCTATTGAAGCTCTCTGCTCAGGGACCCCAGCAGCTGCCTTGCTGAGCCCAGGGATAGCGGGCCCAGGGACGGCAGCAGGAAGGGCTGCGGGCTTTCCATAACGAGTCCCTGGGTTTGCACCCGTCTTTGCCAAGCTGGCCCCAGCTGATGAGAAAAGACTCCCCAGAGAGAAAGGGTGGGGAGGAGAGCCTTCCCACCCCGATCAAGGCTGAAAATCAGACTTTCCACAGCGCTCTGCACACACTAACTCCCTGACCTTACGGGCCCAGCCCCCATTCCCACCCCTCCCACACCACACAGAGGAGAGAGGCCTGTTTATTACTCTGGGTGGGACCCAAGCCTGTGGGGAATTGAAAAGAAACAGTCAGCTTAGGTTGCTATTGTTGTGTTTAAACAAACCGTTGGCTGGACTGACTTGGAAAGGAATGAGGGCGAAGCGGGGAGCTCAGAGCCCGGCCGGGCTGGGCTGGGCCAGGCTTCCCTAGGCTCAGCCACCTTCTCTCCATCTTGCTAGGGTGGCCAGAGAGCTATTTTGGGAGACTGGCTTCTAGGCCTCAAGCCCTTAGCTCCTCTCCCAGGAGAAATGAGTCTCGAGGAGCCTCTGTTCCCCAACCCTTCCCCCAACCTTGGCACCCACAGCATCTCAGCCCCCTGCCAACCCTGGGCTTCCTGCCAGCCCTGCGTAAGGCAAGACCCAACACTGGGGGAGCCAGGGGACTGAGCTGAGAAAGGGCCAGGGCGAGGCCACAGTGTGTTCTGCTGTGTCTGAGGGCCTGACCTCGAAGGCTGCCTGGACACTCCTGAGCAGACAAGACAGGGGTGAAGGAGGTGGAAGGATGTCCAAAGAGAGAGACCTCACCTGCCTGGGGTGAAGAAAGCAAAGTGGGACGGGCAGAGGTAGATGGGTCCACCCAGACCAAAGGAGGCCCACAGGGAGAACAGCCGGCAGGCAAGCTGCCACCTAAAGGGGGGCGATGGGGGCTTCTAGAACAAGGTGGTAAGGCTTTAGTTTTCTGAAAAGTAAACTGGTCTAGGGGTTGGGTCACCAGGCTGACCCTGGTATGTTCCACAGAGAACTGAGGGGAACTCTCACACTCCCCTTCAACACCCACTACCACGCCGCCCCACCCCTCCAAGGCCACCCTGAGCACCCCACCCCCACTCCGAGAACCTCTGTGGGGGGAGGAGCGGGGGCCTGATGGAAAGGTGTCCAGAGCACAGTTAGATGTTGGCAGAATCAATGAGGAATGGTGCTAATCACCATCATTAAGACTATAAAACCCCACACCTAGGGGCCGCAGGGCGCCCTGGCATGGCCCAGGGCCCCAAGCTGTGGCACGGACCCAGGAGCCCGGCTCCAGTCCCTTTCATCTGAGCATCTCCCAGTCGTGCACAAACATTAATTAGCACCCGCCCCCAGAATTGCCTCATTATCCCACAGACATTGAGCAGAGGGGTGGAGAGAGGGGAAGGAAAAGAAGGAGGGAAACTGAGGCTGTCCCAGCAGCCACAGAATCTTCCTGGAGAGTAAGGGCTGAGTCCTGTGGAAGCCGAGGAAGTAGCTGCCTCGGAATTCGGCCTTCTCCTCCCGCCCCAGCCCTTCTGGTTGTTCAGGCCATCGTTGACCTCCTGTTTTGAAGGCCTGAAGGATGGTCTCGCTTAGCAAGCCTGAGGACTGCCCACCCTGCCTCAGATCTGACTGGACCCCACAGGCGGAGAGTGTGTCCTGTGTCCAGTCTCCGGGCACAATTGGCGAGAATGGGGCACCCAGCCCATCGATCGGAAAGTGTCCTCTCAGGCCCCTCTGGAGGTCAGGGGTGCAGCCCTCACCGCCCAGCCATTCTCGGTCACGTCTGTGTCTGTCCTCTGTCCCTGGATCCCCTGAGGCACCACTCTGAACCCCGCAGCCCGTCCCCACAACGTCTCCCTGAAACAGCCGCGCGTCTTCTGCCCCCTCTGTCCAGGATTAACCCACTCCCACTCCCATCTCTCATTTCAGGGTGCTAACATGAAGACAGGGAGGATACAGGGCCAGGAGTTATCACGTGAGTAGGACCCTGCAAGGCCCCTCTCCCCAGCAAGGGCAAAGACGATGTTCGCCAGGTAGCAATGCCGCTTCGTGTTGAGACTTCACAGTGCGCAGCACACTGATCCAAGAGTTCACGTGTACGCTCTGATTTCATCTTCACCATTTCCTTTTAAAGTCGCGGTCATCAACATCTCCATCTTACAGAGAATGAAAGTGAGACGTAGACGCTCCAGCCCTGTGTCACACAGCTAGTGCGATGGCACCAGCATCAGTGCAGGGCTCTCCTGGAGCAATGGACAGGGTCACTCCTCCTGCTGCCAGGCTCTCTGGTTTCCTGCCCTGAGTCCCACAGAGTGGCTGCATAGACCTCCCTCTTTTCTGATGCCTCCCCTCCTCACCCCATCCTCACCACCAGCTCCCCCTCCCCTCAGATCCCGACAGCAGGAGAAGGCCCTCCACCAACCCACAGGGAGTGCTGGCCTCCGGCTAAGGGCTGATCAAAATGACCAACAGAGCTTCATGGCTCCATAAATCAACATGGCTCAGGCACCAGCAGGGCCTAGATTCAAACCACGGCTCCACCACTCAGTGTCGGCCTGACTCAACTTGCCAGAGCCTGAGTCTCCTCACCAAGAAAATGGCAACACCCACCCTAGCCTACCAGCTGTGAGGAGGGTTAAAGAGATGTCATGAGGGAAGCACTTGGCCAGGGCCTGGCCCCAAGAGCTGGCCCTACCTGTGTGTCCCCTCTCTTCCTCCTCATGCCTCTCCTCTCACTTCCGGAGGGTGATTCTTCTGGGAAGCTTCCTAGTGAAAGGGATTCAGTCTGCATCTCCCAAAGGACAATATCCAGCTGCATAAAACCAATGGGTTACAACTCCAGCCTTATCCCATGAATCACTGTCCCCTGTGTCTGGCAGCTGGGATACAGCCACCCTCACGTGCACTTGGCCACCCACACACCCTCCTGCCTTGCCCAAAGCTGGCCCAGCCACACACCATGAATACAGAGACGCTGCAGCACCCACCTATGCTCAGAAGTCTCTCTCAGTGCTGGCCATGTTTCTGAGAAAACACTGACTTACCCACACTGACAGAGACCCCCCAAAACAGCCTCAGCACACATGTACCTGCCCCAGTATAGACCCCAAGTCACACAAACCCACATGGCTCCTGGAACGCCCTGTACTGTTCTCACTCCGAACACACACACACACACACACACACACACACACACACACACACACACACATCTGATGCAATCCAAAAATTTAGGGAGAGATGAATAGTCAGGAAATCCCCTGGCTGCGGGCAGGCGGGAGGCCCCGGGGCCGGAAGGGCACCATGAGGAACACTCTACCAGCTTCAAGCAGCAAGTGGCTCTTGTCTAATGGTCAGGGGAGGGAGGTGGCCATAAAGTTCCAATACCCCCTCCCACCAGCCTCCTCACTGCAAACACTCCATCCCCACCCACCCCCAGGAAGATTCTTGGCTCCTTGGAGAGGGAGATGAAGAGAGCCAGGGGAGGAGAAAGAGGCACAGCACTCTTGGAAGTAGGCCTGGCTGAAATAGCCTGGTCTGACCTGCAAAGCCCCGGAGCACTGTGGAGTCTTGGGGGAAGGATTGAGATGTCCCTCCTCCATTCCCCCTCAGAAAAGAGCTGCCTCCTATGCAGAGAGTGAAAGGGAGAGAGGTGGCCTCCTCCGGAAGAGCCTGAGCTGGTTCCCATCGCCCCAAGCACCCAGGTCTTACAGCTTCCATGATCAAACCTTTGAATCAAGTCCTACCCACCCCCGTAACCACTTCCAGATCCTCTGGATCCAGCCAAGAAATTGGCTTCTTTGGGGATTGAGTTCATAAGGAAATGATGAAAAATAAATAAAAATCCACTGCCAAATGTACTCAGAGGAAGATGGGTTTTTCTCAAGGCAGGAAACCCATCAGGATAGACTAAAGCAAAAAAAAAAAAAAGGGGGGGGGATAATACCCACTGGCCCAGAAAGGCCCAGGTGCCCACCAGCACCTGAGACCTTCAAAGAGATCCTCCTCCTCCCCCACCACCTTCAAAAATGGGCTTCTTAAAGGAAGCTACTGAGGAAGAGATGCTGCCAAAGACAGACCCTAATGGTTTGCAATGGGTAAGCCCCAATCTGGGGTGCCAGAGGGTCAGCTGGGATAGTGAACGGCACAAATGACTCTCTTTCCCTCCTGCCCAGAGCAGCCAAGAGCTCCTGTGGCATGTGGAGCCCACCTTTTCTCCCTTTTTCTGTCCACAGCCTACCAGCCTCCCACCCCACCACCACGAACTGGCTTCCATCGCTACCAGTTCTCCATCTATCTTCTGAGAACACAGAACATCTCTCTCCTCCCACAAGAAACCGTAAGTCCAGGTAAGGCCTTCCTGTCCTTCAAAGCCAGGGTAAATTCTGGGATGGATTGGATGCTCCATGCACTAAGGGACATCAGGACCTTGACCTCTATCCATGAGCCTTGAAGGCTAAGGTCAAAAGGTGCCGTTTCTTGGGGGGAAACTGGAAGGCATGTCCTAAAGGAAAGGCTGGCATCACATATGGTCTCTGGACAGAAGCAAGGCCCATAGACCAAGATGGCCGTTTTGTCTGGGTGGAAGGGTCCATGAGGGTGGGTCCTAAAGGGAGAAACTGAGCCAGGGAGAGAAGCTTCTCCGGCAGCCCCAAATGGCATGTGCAGACAGCTGCCCCACAACACTTCTGCAAGTAATTGTACCCTATAATTGAGTCCAACCTGGGCAGGAGGGCCCTGGAATGCCACCCTGCCAGTCTGTCTTCATTGGTCATTAATTGCTATGTCTGTCTGGTGCCACCTCAGTGGTGGGGCAGAGACTTGCCCAGCCATGGCCCCCCAGCTTTCTGGGCCACCCTCCTGGCACTCTGGAGAGGACCCCCTCCCTCCTCTGCTTCCTAATGGCTCACCTAGCCTACTTGGCCTCACTCCTCCTCCAGGGGCAGGAAGAGCCACAGACACCTGGCCACTGGAATGCCGCAGGTGACTCGCCTGGCCCTCTGTGAGCCACAGCCCCTCTCTGGGCCTCAGTTTCCTCTTCAGAAGAATGGGAAATAAGACAATTCATGCGCATTCCACCACTACCCCCACTTGATGGAAGGGGAGACGATGGGGAACACACAAATGCCAACTTGAGAGAACAAAACGCGCATCTCCCAGGCTGGCAGGAGGGCGAGTGGGTAGGCGGGTGTCGTCAGCCACTTCCTCTCACCCAGTGACCCAGACCAACCTCTCCGTGCTGGGAAGCCACAAAGGCATTGTTACCAGCCTGCCTGTCGCCTGAGGCCCTAGAGGAGAGGAGTGCAGGGCTCAGAAAGGCCCTGGTTGAGCTACGGAGCCTTTGGGTGTGCTGGGCGGAGGCCACCAATCACAGAAGGCTCCAGCTGCCCTGGAAGAGGACCCAGGGCAACCTTTCCTCTGGTGAACCTTCCCCAGCACCCTCAGCACCATGCCATTCCATGAATCTGCTTCAGGAGCTTTGCCAAAGACGCTTTGAAGTTTGGATACAAAGAAAGAAGGGGAATAAATGCATCTTGCCCAGGCCAAAATCAATTTCTCCAAGTGTCTGAATCCCCATATCACTTAAAACATACTGGAGCCCCTCCCACCTGGTTTCTGCGGCTGGGAATTAGCACCTGAGCCCACCCCGCCCCCCACACGTGGGAGTCTCACGAAGTAAAGCATTACCTCTGAGTCCCATGTTAGACCTCAGGGTCCCAGTGCTGTGGCCTGGACAGGACACAGCTCAGACAGTCCCCTAAAGCAGCACCTCACCTTATCAAGTGCTTTCTGAGGGCAGGATGGAGGGGAAGGGGAGAGCATCTGGCAGTGCCAGGGAGAGCAGTGAAGAGGGCAAAGAAGGAGGGGTGTGTGCCAAAGACACTGCCAACCCTGACTCGCTGGGCCGAGGTCTGCTCGCAGCCCAGAAAGCACAGCCACCTGCGTGCTGGTCCTGTGAGAGGAAGCAGGCGCAGATGCTGGAGACCTATCGGGCCTGCAACCTCTCGTTAGCCCTTTTGGATCTTTGCCAGGACTGGGGTTTCCTGCGCACCCCACTGCCACCCACCTTTCATCTACTCGAACACTCGGGAACTGGGCTTGCATCTGAACAGAATCCCTTTCTTCTGTACCATTTCGTTTGCCGCCAGAAATGGAGGTGGGAAAACTATCCTTCCAAATAAAGCTGTGACCAGGGCAGAGGTCCCACTGTGTGATGCCTTCCACAGGCACCGGGCTGTGCTAGAGGCTGTGGAGAGGCCAGGGTGGTGCTGGGAGTGTTCCCTGCCCTCCAGGGGCTTACAATCAACTTTGGAAACACTGAAGTAACAATACAGAGCAGCTATCTAATAATTAAGCACTTAATTGTGTGTTTCTGGTGGTTGGGACAACTGGAGAATGTGTAGACTTAGGGATAGTCTTTTCCCTTCCAAGGATCCCCTTCCCTCCAAGACACCTGCCCTCATCAGCCAGAAAAGGTGCAAAGGTATCTTACCCCAGGGTGAGGAAATCTGGATTCCAGTCTCTAGCTAGTGATTTGGCTTTGGAGCAAACCACCTAACCTCTCTGAGTCTCAGTTTCCTCATCTAGAAAATGAGGGGTGGATCTAGAAGTGCTGCAAGTCTATGTGGCCCTGCGGCTCCAAGGAGCAGGTGGGGCCTGAGCTGGGCCCTGGTAAAGGAGGAGATTTGAACCCCTGAGTGAAGGAGAGAGGGGAGGGAGCTCTGGGATGGGAAAGCTGCAGGTGCAAAGATGTACAAAGGAAAAAAGAAGTGAGAAGGAGCACAGCTTGCGAGGAGGCAGGGATGGAGCAGCGAAAGGAGAAATCGGAGGAGGTTGTGGAGGCCCCGGCAGAGGTGCAACTGTGGTGGGTACTGTGGACAGCCACTAGATAGTGCCCACGGGAGAAGAAACACACCAACCCCTCCTCGGAGCTGACTAATGTGGAGTGGTGGGCAGAACTGACCAGAGGAGGGAATGGCAGGCACCAGAAGGCGTGGGGTTGCCTGGCACAGATATGCGCAGGGCTGATTGCAAAAGCACAAGCGGCCCTTGCACAACTCAGGAGCCCCGAAAGGCCTGGTGCTCTCTAAAGCACCTGCACAGAGCTTAGGGGACTCGCAGGGCCCCGGGCTGGACGAGCCCTCGGGAGGCCAGGACATGAAGCCCTGCCAAAGGGCATAGGCCTGAGGGTTTGGCTCGGTCTAGTTTTCTTTCCGTGGGAAGGCATCTGTGGAAGGAGCGGTGTGTCCTGGGGTATAAGTGGCGCAACCAGCTACTGCGTCGCTGGATGAACAGGCAGGAACACCTTCCAGAGACCATAGGGGAAAGGCCAGCGTGCAGGAGCCAGGTGGAGGGGATCCATGGAAGACAGTTAACTTGCCCCAGTCCTGTGGGGTCACTTCCCCACCCCGGGGCTTAGGTATAATAACAAGTTTAGGATAAGAAGAGAGTGTGAGATTATTTTAGTTGAACTTGTATGACTCAGTGGGGGCGGGGCAGGGGGCATATTGCTCAGATCCAGGGGCTGAAACCCTCTCCAGAGTTCCTCTTTGTTCTGTGACTCCAGGATGACATACGTGGGGTCAGCAAATGGGAGATGTTGGCACCCACACTCTTGTGTGACCTGGGACAAGCCACCTCGTATCCTAAGGCCTTGATTTCTACATCATCCAGATAAGGGGTTGGACGAGTTGGTCTGCCACAGAGTGACCCTGAACAGATTTGCTCCAGCTTGCCGAGCTCTCCCCAGGCCCGAGTCCGGCCGGACAGACGGAGGGAGCAGGCGAGCAGGCCCCACTTGCCTGCCACCCCCACCCACTTCTTGGTGGAGGCCTTTGACCTGGTCCTGGGCTGCTGGGACCACCACAAGAGTCCTGGAAGGGGACCCCTAACTCTCTTGCTTGTGTTTTATGACGTCCTAGCTTCCAACCCCCTCCTGCTGCCTGTACACCCCTCCCTCCTGTCCACGCTGTTTTCCCACCATGCTTGGCTTGCTTCACAAATGCCTCCACGTTCATGCCTGGGGCTGTGAGCACAGGCGCCGCTGCAGGAACCGTGGGAGCTGCGGCACAGAAGTGAACCTCGTGGACCGAGTCCCTGCCACCTGGCTGTGTCACCCAGGGAGGCTCCCAGAGAAAGAGCAGGGGGATATTCACACAGCTCGAGCACGACCTCATCCCAAAGAGAGGGGAACGCTGGAGTGCGCAGGACCTGTATGGCGTGCTCTGAGGAGCGCTGGCCTGGGTTCACTAACACATGCCCCAGAGGCCACGGCTCACCTCCCAGATCTAGAGCCGGCATCGTCTCAGGCTGTCTCCTCTCCGCCGACCCTGCCGCCCTCTCCCACTCCTCTGAGGTGCCCGTGTAACATCTTGTTGGCCTTCCTTCGTCACCTGCTTTTATCTCTCTTGTATTACTCAGTCATTTTTCACTTGTATGGGCCCCATTTCCACCATGAGACCATAAATTCCTCGAGGGAAGAGCTCACCTCTGTCTCACGTTTCCTTTCTACCACCTGTCTTGGTGCTCAGCCCACAGTGGACTTTCAGTCAGGGAGTGTGTTTGTGAACGGGCCACACCCACACATGAACATTCACAAGCCTCGAGCACACAGATCTGCCCATTCTCACACCCCCACGTTCACAAACACACCTCGCCGTCAATTTCCTTTAACACCTGAAAAGACAGCCACCTCTGTGAGCACCATGCCTGCAAAGGGCAATTTTGGTATCCACACCCTCCCTGTCCCCACGCCAGGTGGGCAGGGCCACTTACATGCCTAGCCTCTCCACCAGCCTCCCCTGTGCCTTCCTGGTCTTCCCTCACCCCACCTCCTAGCAGTGTGGGGTGGGTAGGACAGTGGCCATCATACCCCTGGGTGAATGAGGACGAGAAGCCCAGAACAGTGAGTGGCTTGGTTGATCAAGGGTCCTCGATTAATAGCAAATTAGTTTTCTTCTGCCTTTTGGAGCAAAGTTCTTTGTACCTGTCACCAGCCCACCCATATGCCCTCTCCTCCCACCCAGACCACCAGATTTCCGGGCCCTGGCATGGGGACAGACAGGGAGCAAGTCCATCCCGCTGCCCTTGGCATCCTCAGCCAGCAGCAATGGCCACCCATGGCAATGCACCCCCTGCCCCTTTCCCATGGCTGAGCGCTGTATGGGGCTGTGTTCTGCCCCGTGCCATGCCTCAGCCACCTCGCCCAGAGGTGTCACAAGCTGGCCTCATGCTCCTTGGGCAGGGAAATCCCCTCTCTGTCCCACAAGATGACGTGCCACTGCTTGCTCCAGAAGCCTCTACAAGGCCGTGAGCCTAGGACAGTGCAGCCACACCAGGGGGACTAATGGGCTGTGCCAGACTCCGGTCACCGCTTCACAGGACAGCCTCGGGGGCCTGCAGAGAGCCTGCTCCTGGCAAAGCGGGATGCAAGCGGCAGAGAGGGTTCTGTCTGGAGTTCTGGACGAGGCAGCCATAACCTGCTCTCCAGCACCTCAGTGAATTGAATTGAGCGGCTCTCGGGGAGCCACCCACCCACAGGGGTCAGAGAGGAGGGGCAGGCAGACATTCGCCTTCCAGTGGGGTTTGTCTCGCTTGTGGCGCTGAAGGCCTGTGGGGCACCGTGGGTGATTCAGACAAGGGGTACTATGTGGAAATGTCTGAAAGCACAAGCCAATGGCATGAAGACAGCAGAGCTCTGAGTGGAGTCAACAGGCGGAGGCCTTGGTGTGGAGGGACAGACGCTGGAGGAGATGCACCAGGCACGGTGGCAGCGAGGGGCAGGCAGACGGTGTAGGTGAAAATGGAGGGAAGGGAGCCCTGCCTGGAGACCAACCCCCTCCCCCCGCACCACACACACACAGACAAACACAAACACATGCAGCCCACTGCAAAACAGCCCCTGCTCCCCTCCGTGACCCCCCACGGTGGTTCACCTGGCCAGGCCCCAGAACCCCCCAGGGCCCAGCCCCTGAGTCACCGTGTGGGCTTGTGTCAGGCAGCCCTCTCCTGCCTCCCAAGGGACCCACCCACCTGGCAGAGCTGGTAGGACTGGGGACCTGGCAGCAACTCAGATGGGGCCATCCTGGGCAACTCTCGGGGAGGCTCCCTGGCCGGAAACCGCCTGCTCCCTCACAGGCCCCGTGCAGCCCTCTTCGAGCAGCAGGCCCTCATCAAGCCCAACGTCAACTGTCCAGAGCAACACTGAGTACATCCTTGGGAAACCACAGACAATCGCCAGCCAGCCAACACCAGCACCAAACACCGTCTGGTGATAACCGGGAACTGAACGGACAGAGTCACATCTCCACTCCTCTTGCTCCCTTTCCCACTCCCACCCCAGCCACAGGACGAGAGAGGGGTGATTCACTGCCTGGGCCGCTAAGAGTGCTTGCACTCTTCGGATCTCCTGGGTCCTCCGCTCCAGAGGAGCCGATTCCCCCTCCCCACCTCAGGGGCTCTCCTGGCATCCCCAGCCTCTCACTCCCTCCGAAGTCAGAGTGGTCCCCTCTGCCCCAGCCTATCAAGCTGGCAGGATCAGCCACTCAGCAAATATGCTCCAGGAGTAATTGGATGCGACGGAACATGGGTTTTCAGCTCCTGCGTGGAAGTCTCTGGATGTCATTTAACGGCACAAAAAAATAAAAGACTCGGGCTTCCCGCCCACCACCGCCAGGACATCATTAATCTCAGAAGAAAGGCATCAGTGCTTCTATCACTGCTCCAGCCCCGAGAAGAGTCAGACAAATTACCGTCCAGGCCTGGCACTCAGAGGGGCGGCTTTCAAGCTAGCATTCCATTCTTGTTCTGTCTCCGGGGCCACTGTCCCCTGACAAGAAGCAATGGTGCCTCCGCCTAGGGGGCGAAAAGGGGCAGGCCAGGGAAGAGGGTGGCCACCTTGGTTAGACAGCTGCCTGGGGTGACAGGGCAGCTTCGAGCCAGGCACCCCAGGTCCCAGCAGAGGACATGGTGGCTCGGAGGAGCTTGCCCCAAGGCTCAGTACCCCAGCCCCTGTTCTAGAGCCCACCTGAATGAGTGCCTGCCTCCCAGTGATGGCTTCCAGACCCCCACTGCTCAGGCTGAGAGGGAGATACTTTGGGGCCTATTAAAGACCAAATGACAGGTCAGGTGGGGCATGTCCCTTGACTAGAGTCAGCAAGGAGTAAAAGCAAAAAATGCTTTTCCTGTGCTATCGGGAAGTCTTAAGAGTGGGCCTGCTGGAGAGACTCTGGGGATATGGCTGGGGTGGGACCTCACCTGTGGGAGGTGAGGGAGATGTCGTGCTGCTGGCCAAGGCCACCCTTCGAAGGCCTAGCTTATTAGTCCAGCGTTAATTGTCTTATGAACTCATTGAGGGGCAGGGTAGGGCCTGGATGAGTCAGCTCTGCCCCCCATACTTAGCAGACCCCAGGACAAGGCTTGTCGGTGCTGGGGGGCCTGGATTCTCTTCAGCTTAGAGTTTCCACATTTGAGTGGAGGTACTGTCTACCCTGTTCTCCCAAGTCCTGCAAGGGAGGGGCTGCCTGATGAGGTGTAGCATCACTTTCTCTGTCTTGTGGGTGCCTGGTTGACCCTAATGGGCTCAGTGGGGCTGTCCACCCTGGGGTGAACCACTCCCAAACAGTGGTGAGCCCAGCAGGTCTGGGGAGCTAGGGGTGGAGACAGTGACTGTCCAGACCTGCCTTGGGGCTGTTCACAAACACCCCAGCCTTTGTAGTCCCCAGAACTCCAACTCAGATGAGCTTCCAAAAGCTTGGGGCCGCTCTCCTGGTTGTTGAAGACAAGGGCCATTCACCCCCACCCCACCCCCACCCCCGGTGCCTGGTAGAGACCAGGCACACAGTGGCGGCTCAGGAACCCCTGGTGGCTTTAGATAAGATTCCCCAAGTCTCCCCTTGGCCCACTTCTGTAACATCTCTAACATCTAACCTCTGATGGCTAACACCTTCCCTATCAGCACCAACCAGAAGGTGAGAGGATGCCTGAGTCTGATTTTGCAGGATGGGAATGGTACCCCCTAGGTTTGGGTAAGGACCCACCTGCTCATCATACGTGGCAGCCCTGCCCTAAGAAGACCAGACCTCTATATCCAGTCACTGGGTGGCTCAGGAGACAGGCATCAGACACCCACTTCTTTCTCCCTCCAGCCAGAGGCCTTTGAAGTGCAGGCACCACCCTGCCCTGTCCCAGGAAGAACCCATCCTGGGTGGGCCCAGGGGCCAGGGGGAGGGGCCAGGGCGCAGACAGCAGCCTGGCACTCTTCAGGGGACCTGCAGTGCTGTACAGCATGGGGCTTTCCTCCACATGGTGACCACAGAAGCCACAGCCTCCAAGCTCCCCATATCTCTTCACACCCCCTTGAGGGTCTGACTCACCCTCATTCCTTCTAGAACTCACAGGGTCAGTTCCTCTTGCTCTTTGTGGCAGGAAACGGGGGTGTAAGGAGTCACAGCCAAGCCAAGGGAGGAGGCAGCAGGAGGCTAGCGGCCAGCGGCACTGTCCCCGCTCTCCTGAGGGACAGAAGGGCTGCTCTGAGGAGCTGCCCAAGAAGCCCAAGAACCACAGGGCTGACGGAAACGGGACAGGGAAGGAGCTGTGAGGCTGCCAAGGCCCTCCAGACCCCATCAGAGAAGTCATCTGAGCTGAGGGAGTGTACACCCCTGCAGAGGGAGCAAGGTCTCCCTCGGGGTGCAGGGGATTTCTTTCCGCCACTTGCCCTGATCTCGTGATGAGTTTCAATTCCCTCCTTGCCACCCAGGTTCCTTCCTGCTCTACTCAGTGGGGAAGGCCCCCTTGTCCCCATGCCCACCATACACCAGTTCACCCAGAGCCCCTCCCCTGGCGTGCACGTGCACTCACACGCGGGCATGCACGCAAATGAGCATCCACACATACACACGCATGTGCTTGCACATGCAAGCACAACATTCCCCCAGCCAACCAGGCTCCCTGAGTGTTAAGGCCATGGCCAAGCCTCCTAGTGGAAGCCCCCCCGCCCCCCGAGTCAGTGCCACACCTCTCAGCCCAGCAGCAGATGTCTGACAGGAGAGGCTCTCTCCAGGGCCTGGCTGCTGTCATTGCCCCAAGAGGACTTCTGAAACTGCTGCTCTGCAGCCCAATCTGAGCACTCAGTCACTGAGCCCAATAGGAGAGGAAGGAACTTGAAGAGGCCCTTTTCCCCATCACCACTAAGAAGCAACCTCACCAGAACTCCAGCTGTGCACTGGTGATAAAAATCATTTCTCCTCATGAGGATGAACTGGATGCAGGCGCATGAAGTTCCCAGAACCGTGCCTGGCACATGGAAAGCACTACCTCCATGTTTCACTGCTATTACTATTTTTTGCATCATTATCGTTATTATTTTGTTTCTTTGGATTAAAAATTGTCCACCCCTAGAGAATATCTTTGAAATGCAGACAGCCCCTGCAAAGAGGGGAGGTAAACGGAGTGCAGGACCCTAAGGGGCTGTGAGTTCAGACAGAGAACCACAGGAGGGTCAGCGGGTGACTCTGGGAGGGCCTCAAGGGTGCCAGGTGCTGGCCCCGTTCGCCCTGTGCATCTCTGTCCTCTGCTGGCCCAGGCCGAACTGGCCACTGCCTAGCTCTTCTCTGGACAAGGTCTTCCCTGAGTGGTTCCTCCACCCAGGAAAAGTAACTAGATTTTTTTTTTAATGAGGAAAGAAAATACAGGATACCCAGTTCAATTGGATTTCAGATAAACAAGAAAGAATTCTTTACTGTAAGTATGCTCCATGTAATACGTGAAACATGCACTAAAAAATTATTTGTTGTTGATCTGGAATTCTGATTGAACTGGGTATCCTCTATTTTCTCTGGAAACCATCTGCCAAGGGTGCCCGAGGCCCCAAGGTTTGGGAAACAAGAGCGTGGGAATACGCCTCTGACCACTTCCCTCAGCCCCTCCCCAGGGCCTTGGGCTGTGCCCTCCCTGCTCTGCTAGGAGGCTTGTTCACACTTGCCCTAGAGGATGGCCTTCCCCAGATGCCCCTGTGTTTTCTCCCCTCGAGGAGGGCCCTCTGACCTGGGCACTGACTGAGCTTCTCTAGGCTCCAGCCTGGAGACGTCTTGCCCACACTCAGCTCCCCTCCAGGATCCAGGTACCCAGGAGCAGGGAGAAGGGGCTCTGGCCATATCCCCTTCTCCCTGACTGCTACCACAGCCAAGGCTCCTTTGCCAGCTCTAAGGCGGTGGTTGGGGTTCTGGAGAGGAGGTCAGATGAATGGCCCAGACACATCTGCCATCTCAGCCCCAGTGGCCAGGGTGACCAGGTGTGAAGAGCAGAAGCATGAAAGCCTCAGTCGTGGGTTCAAGAGAGCCTGCAGGAGAAGAGGGGTGGGTGGAGGAAGTGCACGGACCGCCTGACCAGGCATTTCCTTTCTACATGTGCGTGAGGACGCAGAACTGTGCTAAATCAAGGGCACTGGGGATGGAGACCAAAGGCTGCTCTGGACTCAGTCCAGACTCCTAGTCCCCGTTGTCTTCTGGGGAACAGCCCCTCCACAGGCTCTCTGCTAACACCCAGGGGAGTCTTCGCAACTAGGAGCCAGAGGCACCCCCAGGTACTCAGCCCAGTGGCCAAGATCACCTGCTGTCTCCACCCCCCCAGGGCTGGCCTCCCTCTCACCCTGCCAGCTCTGCAGTCCGTGGTTCTCTCTCACGGCCTCCCTGTGGTTTGTTTGTCCTTCTAGGCGCTTGGCAACTGGACCAATTTCTGACACGCTTCAACCTGAGCGAACCTGAAGCAGCCACCCAGTTCATGACCCAACATCACATGGACTCACCACCCGTCCGGGCTCCCGGAGGCGGCAGTGTCCAGACTCCCCCCAGAGGAGGGAGCAGTGAGCCCCAATACAGACCCAAACAGGCCTCAGGCCTCGCCTTGCTGGTGTGCGTCCACATTGCCCACCACCTACGGTCTGGGTGAGAACCCACCTCTGGGTGTGCAACCCCTTCTCTCCCCAATTAAAAAAATCACCCACGTCTCGGTGGTTGGACATTTCACTTCCTAGCCTGTCCTCCTTCGTACACCAAGGGGAGGAACTCCACGGATGTCCAGCATGGGGGCCTATAAATACAAGTGCAGAGGGTTGTGTTGGGGGCAGGGGCCTAGATGGACAGTGAGAGGGTGGAGATCCCCAGCCCTGGACTGCCACTGAGGCTCACTGTGCGACCTTGAGCCAGTCACCCACCGTCTTCAAAGTTCTGCTTCCTAAGGCATAACACTGAGGTGGAAAGAAGAGGCAGGGGCAGCTGGTTTATCACCATGGTCCTTTCCAGCTCCAACATTCAACACAATTCAACTATTGTGGGCACCTACTGTGTGCCTGACCTTCTGCTAAGTATGGGGGTCCATGCGTGCACAGGGCAGACAAAACCGGAGGCTTGCTTCATGAACCCAGGAGGGGAGGGGAAGACTTATCGGATAAACACAAGCAAATTACAGCACATGTGACAAGTGCTCTGAGGGTGCCAGGACTTGCTGTGATTGGGGAGGGGGATCAGGCAAGGCCTCTTGGAGGAAGTGATGTTTAACTTCAGGGCTGAAAAGCAGGTAGAGGTTAACTACGAGTGGGCGTGGGGTAGAGAGCATGCCAAATAGAAGGAACACCTCCGAGCTCCATGGCTACCAGGGCCAAGGGTGGCATCTTCCAGGAAATGAGAGGCCAGTAGTGTGGTTACCTGGACATGTGGGCAAAGACTAGAACATGCCAGGCCTTGCATGCTCAAATTTTGGACTGTACCCCGAAAGCAATGGGAAATCATGCAATGATATGTGGACTAGAGGGAAAGAGGGAGCACAACCTGATTTGTGCTTACAGAAAGCTGTGAAGAACTCCTTGGTTTCTGCAGGGAAAGGCATTTTGGTGTCTACCTCCCTGGATGTCCTCTGAATGTCTGTTGGCTTTCCCCCCAAGGACCCCTTGGAGGCATCTCTTAACTACAGTCTCTTTCACAGCCTGAAGTACCTCACCTGCCCACCCCACCTCCAGTTCTGTCAGCGCCCCCAATCTCTGCTCAGTTTCCCTCCAAGAATTAATGGCCACCCCCCTTCCTTGGCTAGAGCACAGCAATGCTGGTGACCTGTGGGTGCAAAGTGCCTCGAAATCCCCAGACGAAAGAGGCAGGCTGCAGCTGGGCACGGCATTATTACCCTCTTAGAGCCAGGACCCACGTTAGCTAGAAGGCAGAGGGGCCCTGGCCAACCCCTCAGCCCAGCCAAGCACACTGCCAGGTAACTGGAAGGTTTTCATGGTGGGCTTTGAAGAGCACAGTGAGCTGGGAGACTGCATGTGTGAACTGCATGGGGAGGGCATTGGACCATGCTTCCCCCAGCATGGATAAATTAAGCTCCCAAAGCCCAGGACACTAAGTTCTCGTTCTGGAGAAGGTCCTTTGATGCCACCCTGGGCAATAGGAACTCCTACTCCCTTCTTCCCCACCAGACAAGCTTGCCAGCAGAGCTAAAAGAAGAAACAAAAGGAAATGTCCATTTGCAGTGTCATGGAAAGCAGTTCCTCAGAAGGGACTTTGTGGGTGTCTGCGAACCTCACACTCCCCGTTCCCCCACCCCACAGGCCCACAGTGTAATTGGCAGCTCCGGTTGGGGCCCAAGCCCGGGCTAAATGGCAGGTCAGCTTCCTAGAGCAGCCCCAGATGGAGGCGCATCCTCCCCTCTTCTGCTTTTAATTCCTTGTGGCTAGCATGTTTATTTTGGGTGAGGAAAAAAATCGGATGTTTATCCTTCGAGGAAATTATCGGCTTGCTTTCCTTCCTTTCCCCCCTCCCTTTCTTTCCCCCTGGTGTTTTTGGGCTCTTCGTTCAGTTCCAGGAGAGACCCCCACCCTCCTAGCACCAAAATGTGGAAAAAGAACAAAGCCGGCCCAGGCTCGAGGCCACAGAGAGCCCTGCCAGACAGTCCCTGGAAGCCGCAGAGAAGGAGGTCCCAGTGGCAGGGAGACAAAACCTGGAGGCCGAGAGACCTCGGGGAAACCCACCCTTGACTCTCAGCTCTCTGCCTGTGCAACATGTGGGGGCACCGTCCCTTTACACGGCCTCCTCCCAGAAGAAACAACATGAGCACGTAGGTTGCTGAGATCTCTCATGAAGCAGCTAAGAGGGATATCACATACGAGAGCATCAGCGTCCCCTCTGCAGGGATCAGGAGGACTGGTACTTTTATCATCATCAGACACCATTTGTTGAGCACCTTCTGCATCCCAGGAACTGTGCCAGACGCTTAACATGTGGCCCCTCGTTTAGTGCATTCCTGCACAGCTTCACAGCCCACAGGCCCTTCATACATGTTCTCTCATTCGATTGTTACAACAATCTAATAATGTAGGTGTTGTTGTTCTCCTTTTATAGAGGAGGAAACTGACACCCTGGTAAGTCAAGGAACCTACTCCCTGTTCTGTGACTGGTAATGATGAAGTCTGGGGTTAACTCAAGCCTTCTCACTCAGTGCTCAGAGGCCGCGAGTACTCTAATTTTGATCTCTGGGCTACATAAAATAAAGGCAGGCGCTCTGTTTATTCGGAAGCCAGGTGGGCCAAGAGCGAAGGCTGGAAGTTCCAGGAGAATTTAAAGGACTGTCTCTCCCAAGTGTCTTCCCTTCCCTCAGCTTCAGCTACTCTCAATCAAGTGTGACTTGTGGGGAGGGCCAGCTCCTTGGACACTCCCAGCAATGGCCTGACCCAGCTCAAGGTCATTACCATCCACCACCCCACCTGCCCAAGGCAACTACCCCAACAGGTTACTCTCCTCAACCCACTGAACCCCGCCTCCCTCCTGTCTGTTAACTGCTGTGAGGGAAGGAACGGAGTGGAAAAGGAGAGGGAGCCTTATAGGAAGGCTCCCTGATGGTGGTGACAATGATGATGACGGTGATGGTGGCGGTGGCGGTGGAGGGTCCAGGTATCAGGGCTGAGCAGCCTTGACATAGGAAGAAACCCTGGTAAATGCAATAGGTGGTGTAGTTTAAAAAGCACAACTTTTCTTCCCTAGCATACCTAAATTCACATAGAATCCCTACCACTTGATAATCCTGTAATTTTGGGCAATTTCCTTGTTCTGTACCTGTGTTTCCTCTGCAAAAGAGGTAAAAACAAATTTTTTTTAAATGTAAGTAAGTGCCTTTCTTAAAGCTCTGTTGCAATGGTTAAATGAGATAGCATGGAAGGCAGCCAGGTGCAATGCCGGGCCCACAGGCTGCTCAGTAAATGCAGGTTTTCCTCTCCTTTCCTGCCTCCACCTCAGCTGCTCTGCTCCCCAGCTCAGTAACAGGAGTCACCTTCCCCAAATGAGAGTACTCCTCAAGAGACCCATCAAAGGACCAAGCCCCAGCCCAGCATCCCCCTCCCAAGCTCAGCAAAACATTGTGTGGCTTGGATCAGGAGAGACAACCCAGTTCCTTAGCAACTAACAAGCACTTCCCTGTAAAGACAAAGACCCTTCACTCAGAATGCTCCCTCCCCCACCCCTCCTCTCTCCAGGTGACTGATCTCAGCGCAGGAGTGGGGCTAGGGGCTGCCCATCCCGCAGAGGTCTAGGGGCCCTCTGCCCCACCCTCCCAGAAGTCCTGATATTCCCTATAATTATCCCACAGCACCTTTCATCCTGGTGCTAATTACCTTTCACATTTAGCCCCAGGGGCTGATGGGAGACACAGGTGTGTGTGCACACACACACACAAATGCCCATACGCATTTCTTCTTCTGAGGGACCTCCCCCCCATTTTAGAGACAGGAAACTAAGACTGGGGAAAGGATCCAGTTCCTTCAGCATTCCCATCTGATCGGAGAAACAGGAGCTGAAGAGCCTGGTTCGGGGAGAAGGGAGGACGGGTCACCGAGTGTGCTGGGGGATGAGGGGCCAGGAAGAAGAGCCTCTCGAAAGGGCTGTGGAAAACTGCCTGGACAGAGATCTTGGCTCTGAATTCCACCTTGGTGCCACCGTATGCGAGCTGTCCTGCTTAACACAGAAAGGGCATTTCAAAGGGAAAAGGAAATATTTTAATATAAAAAGAAAGGAAGAGAAAGCATCAGAA
Source organism: Glossophaga mutica (assembly GCA_039655065.1). Classification (NCBI taxonomy): domain Eukaryota; kingdom Metazoa; phylum Chordata; class Mammalia; order Chiroptera; family Phyllostomidae; genus Glossophaga; species Glossophaga mutica. The sequence goes on from CM077311.1 coordinate 63,040,841, forward strand.
AGAGAAGGAAACAGAAAAGGACACACAGCCAGCCGGGCCGTGTGGTCTGATGCACCCAGAGAACCATCTAGACCGCGGGAGTGGAGGCCTGTTTGATCAGCAGCGCCGGCGCTGTCATTCACTGTCGTGCAGGCCCCAGCAAGTTGGCCGCCCTCGTCTGGGCCTCAGTTTCTTCACCTATAAGATACTTCGAGACAATGTTCTCCGAGACCCCATTCTAGCTGAATGGTCTGCAATTCTGTGTGGTTATTCAGGGAAATGGTAGAGAAAGCCACTACCACTGTCCCCTTGGCTGGGAGGTGAGTGGAAGCCACTAGAACAGGGTAGAGAGAGCATTCTTGGCATTAAGAATGAAAAAGAGCCAAGTGTATTTGGCTTCAGGAGCCAGAGAACCCGACAGGGGGCCCAGAGGAAAGAGGAGGAGTTGCCGATCTGGGAGCTGGTGACCCTAGGGTGTCAGGGGGACCCCTCCCAGAAGCAGCAGCCAGTGGCAGAGCTCATCCTCCCCAAATCCCAGCCTCGGGACACCCATTCCAGAGCCCTGGTGGAGGGAGGGTGGCAGAGCTGCACTCAGGGACAGAGGGCAGAAACGTGACTCAGGCCCCAGGTAGGGCACAGAAGCACCCGCTTTGTTCCTTGTGGACCGGAGCCCACCCCACTGCCTACTGGCCCTGCCATAAGTCATCTGGGCAGGGAGCAGAGGGTTCGAAGGAAAGAGGCTGAGCCTGTCAGAAAGGTGAGTGCAGCAGGGCCCTGAGCTGCAACTTTCATGTTCATTCTCATGGAGAAAGCACACAGTGGGCTAAGTGGGCCTCCCTTAGGGCCTGGGCAGAAGGCCAAGCAGGGCCAGTGCCCTAAAGGAGTGCACACACTCTCCCCACACTTACACACACACACACAGAGTAACAACTGGACGTGCACACACACGCAAGTCGTCCTAAAGCAACAGCTCCCGTATATACGTGCTGTGGCTGTCACACCAGCTTGCAGTCAGCCACTCTTCAGTGCAGGTTGGGGACTCGGCTGCACGATAGGAACCGAAGGGACCACAAGGTAAACCTCGAAGTGCTAGCCTTCCAGAGGCTCTTCCTGTGTCGTGGCGGAGGGTGGATGGACAGACATAAGGACTGCCGAGAGTCCTGTGATAGGGAGGCCTGGGGGAGTCCGGCTTTAGGAGAGGGCACTGGGAAGACAGGCTAGCGAGTAGGAGGTGGAGGCATTCCAGCCAGAGCGGTGGAGCAGCCTGTGGAGGGGAAGGGGCTCCCGGAGGAAGGCCTGATGGGGTAGTGAGGGTCCTGAGGGAAAGACAGACATGAGGAAGAAACCAGCAAGTCCCCAGCCAGTGCTCCGGTAGAGACATGCTCACACTTGCTGCTCACTAGCCTGCCCCAAACCCGGATCCACAGACGGCACCTGCATCTGCCCCCACAAGGACACTGGTCACCGCTGTCCACACAGATACAAACGTGCATGCACACTGAAACACACCTCTGCTATATGCACCCTGCATGCACACACTGTAAATACATCGGCCCACACAAAATCACAGGGTGTACACACCCACTAGACACTCCAAGGTTTCGACTCTGTCAAGCTCTTTCTAGACACCCATGCAAGCTGTGTATACATGCGCTGTTCAGCCTGGGTAGTTGCCAATGTAGGATTTGCACATACATGCAGTCTCCAAATGTGCACATCCACTTTGTTCACAGACTACATACACATCAGCCCATGTTGGCACAGACACACCCCCCTTCAAATCAGACTAAGGACCAGACAAGGTCCAACCCCAACTCTCACTTTTCAGTCTCCTGATGTATTATAGCAAGTGGAGTGGGGGTAGGGGCAGCTGTGGAGGGTTTATGTGTGTGCAGGGGTTTGGAGGTGGGGGAGGATAAGGGGAGGTTCTGGCAAAGGAGGGGACCCAGGCCTTCCCCTGAAGTCCACAAGGAAGGCACTGAGACACAACCAGCAGCCTGACCTCTGGGCCCTGCCCAGCTGCCAGGCCAGGGACAGAAGCTAAAAGTGGCCAGTCTGAATTGCTAAATCTGTCCTCAGTGGAGAAGGGGAAACACGTCAGTTCCCTGGGGAAGTGGCCGAGCCCAGGGTGGCCACAGGCCCCTGGGCTTCTACTCCGATGGAAAAAAAAAGTTGCTCAAATAGATCTGACGCTTTGTTTTCGAACCCAAAATACCCTGTGTCGGCAGGCGGAAGTGTGACCGCGGGAGGGAAGTGGGGCAAGAGGGGAGGGTTAGTTTCCATTGCGGCGACTTTTTCTTTCATTTGGGGTCTAGAAGCAGCTCTCCCGGCGATCAGAGGATCTGAGAGAGTGTGTGTGTTCGGGAGGACAGTGCGGCTCTGAGATTGGGGCTGGGCCACAGTCACCCTGGGCCCGCTGTCCACCGTTCCCTGGGCTCTGACAACCGCTGGCCAGTCGGCCTCCCTCACTGTCAGAACTTTCTCTCAGGCCACCTGGTGGCCGGTTGAAAAGCCAATGGGGAAGAGGGGCTGATGCCAGAAATAAAGGGACAAATTACAGGCAACTTTGCCTTTAAAGACTTTCCTTGGTGGACTTCGATGTCATTTTTTTAAAACAAAGATCATACTTACACACAAAAAATTTTAAAGAGCATCCAATAAAGCGGCTAGACTACGGCATAGCCCCCATCTCCCTGCGCAGGATGTTAAGTCCTGGCACTCATGCAGGCCCCGGAGTGCCAGCACTCTCTCCCTTCGTACCAACTCCTCTGTCCTTGTGTCACTTATCACTGCCTCATGTATGTCTACTTGCTGTCCGTCCCCACGCTGAGCACTCCTCAGACCTCCTGTCTCCCCACAGCAAGGACCTGGGCTGTTTTCCTCACTGCTGTGTTCCCGATGCCTGGCACACAGCAGGCTCACAAAAGATCATTGTCAACTGTGGAAACAATAGGGAAGGGGGACCTTCTATTGACTCATGGGGACCTGTTAATTCAAAACTCCTGAGGCCTGCTACACACCAGACACTTGTGCTAGGTGGGGGTGCAGTGGGCTGAGAGGGGGCACAATGGGAATACAACACAAAATCCGAAGCTCTGGTGGACCTTCTGGAAGGTTCCAGGCAGGAGAGCGGCAGGCAGACATTTATTAGAGTATTATACAGATAAATGTAAAAAGGTCAGTTGGATTAAAGCGACTGAGGAGCGGTGTTTGGTTCGTCATCTCATCTCGAATGGGGGATCAGAAGAGAAAGGCTTTTCGAAGGAAGCGGTGACTGAACTGCAGGATGAACGCCCTCATGACCCCGCGCTCTGAGTGCCCGTGCGGCAGCTGGACGCGCTCCTGCGCGCAAGCAGGATTGGGACCGGTGTCCCAGGGCCTGTGAAACCGCCGTAGTGCAGAGGCGGCCGTGCGCCTTCGGTCCCTGGGTGATATTTACCGGCTTTTAATGACGGCGGGGTAATCGCCCTAATGAACAACTCCCTCCGGGCTCGGGGCAGCAGACTGCGATGAGGAAAGCCGCCAGTGACTCACGCTGACTGTGCCTGGAGCCGGCTGCCGCTGGGCGCGAAGAGCGCCCGACCCCCTTCTCTGCTCCGCGCGCCCTTCCAGCTCTGTCCTCGGGAGTGCGGGGGCCCCGAGGCCTACAAAACCCTGCTCCGCCTGAGAGGGGCTGGCAAACCCGGTGAGCCCATTGCCACCCTCGGGGGCCCACCTTGAGATTTCTCCCTGGGCCCCTGGCCCCTGTGCGGGTCTCTGGCGTCCCCTCCCCGCTCATGGCCTCAGCTCCCGGCTGCCTGGGTTTGGAAGAAAGTGGACCGCGCTCTGGTGCGCCCAGCGCCCCTGAAGATGCCGGGCTCTGCTGGGATTTGCATCTACCCTCCTAACCCCACTTTCTCCGCCAGTGTCTCAGTTTCCCCGGACTGAGTAGCAGTAGATCAAGATTCTCCACACCACCCCCCACCCTGCCCCCGGGTGGCGGGAGTATTAATTACAGTTTATTCCCGGCTTTGAAGATGAAAAATGCCAAGGATCATTACCACTCAATTAACGGGGCTATTACCACTTGAGTTTATGTCTGATTAATCCTGCCCCACTCCCACCCTGGAGTCCGTGCTGCCAGTGGACTCCTCAGGCTCCATTCTTCTGGATTTCACACCCAGAGTTGCCCCCGTCCTGCTCCTGCCAACAGCATCAGGAACCCTGGGCCTGGTACTCATTCCTCAACAAATGTTCACTCAGCACTCCCATAAGCCCAGTTCTAGCTGGGGATAGAACAGCCAAGAGTACAGCCCGAGCCCCTGCCTTCCCGGAACTTACTTCTAGGAGGGGCCAGGATGACCCCTGGGGTCTAGCTGGCCGAGGCCCGGGGCTGCCTCCCTCCTTGCCCTCTAAGATTCCTCACTGGTCAGCAAACCACATTCAGGCCTAGACCAGGCACTGAGAGAGAAGTCCTGGAAGGACAATGCTAATGGGTTCTACTTACAGAGATTAAAAATGGTAACAATAAAGTTAACGTGAAAACATGGGAGGAGGGGATCACAGCCCCTAGCACAGACTCCCCCCTCTCCTTCTCTTCCCTCCCCTCCCCTTTTACACCGCCCTCGCCCTCGGCTCCTCTCCTCACTCCAGGGTCTCAGTCCCTCCTGGGACTTGTCAAGCCTCCCTCCCGGCAGTCAGGCCTTCCCCTCTCCCTGAACAGGTCCCATCTGCCAGCCTGCACTCGTCCTTCCTCCTCTGAGCTCCCTGCCTGCACTTCCTTTGAGACACTTTGTCTTGTGCAGGCTCACTTCCACCAGAGCCTCATTCCTCACTTCCCTGTAAGCCGCCTGCTCCCTGGCAGGCAGCAGGACCCCAGTCTCAAGTCTGTTCCCCCCACACAGAGAGCACAGGAAGTGTCTCACTGAAAGAGAGAGTTCTGTCCCAGACCTAGGAGCACCACCCCCACAAGGAAATAGAATTCGGATGGACAATGGACCCCCAATCTGTGCAGGGGGAGGGGGTAGTCTGTTCTGGGGTGATAGAAAAGAAAGGACCTGGTGGGAAGGACCAAGTGTGGGTCCCTCTGCTCCTCAGTTTGACCGGGTTTCAGAATTACCAGTGTGGACACTTGAATTGGGTCAACAGACTATGATGGAGCAGCTGCTGGAGTCAGGTAGTGGGGGTAGTGCTGGGGAGACAAAGAGGAATAAGACTCAGTCCCGGCTCTTGGGGAGCTTGATACCATCTCTTGTCTTCCAGTGACTTTCCAGGCCAAACAATTCTGCGGTATGCTGAGGGGCAGACTTCACTGCATTGTACCTCCAGCCCTCAGGGCGACGGGGCGGGGCCTGGAGCAGCATCAGTCTTTACCCAGTGGGTGTAAAAAGGGCTTCACTTTCTGCGAGGGTTAAGGCATGACAACAGTGGTGAAGCCCTGTGTAAGCTACCTGGTGAGACAGGTTGCTAACACAACTGAGGAACTCAAATGCTGGGCTCCCAAAACTGCTGTTCTCTGGATCCCACGTTTTTGACTGCATAGAATTGCAAAGAAGAACCCAAAAGGCTGCCCCTGACTTCTCACCCTGAGGGATCAGGCTTGCTTGAGGCTGAGGAGGGTTCTGAGGCTGGGGGCTAAGAGACAAGGATCTAAAGACCACAGCCGTGTCTGGTTTCCCAGAAGATTTTCTTGTAGGGCAAGGAGGAGAGGAACCTACCAGCCCCTTGGAGCCAGCCCGTGTGCCTGGGTGAATCCCGCCCCCAGCAAGAGGCTGGTGGTGGGAAGAGCAATGAGAAAACCCTGCTCTGATAGCTTTGTCTCCTCTCTTTCCTTCCTTTTCTCTCTCACTCCCTCCTTGCTCTCCCAACGGCCTCCCCTATGTCCCCCCACATTCATACTTTTCTGGTTCATTTCAGATGACAAAGTTCCTCTTTCCAAAAAGCCTCATCCCCCAAGAGTCCCTTCTGAAGAGACACCATCCTTTCCCAGCTAAGTAGGGGGGCTGTCCCAGGTGGCCCCCAGGGACAATGACAGGCCATCTGAGCACACGATGCCACTTACCCTGTGTGAATTCCTGAAAAGTTCCCATTACAAGCCCTCATCCCCTGACCCATTCCTCCTTCCCACTGAGGATCCCAGCCCAACCTTTCCAACACCCCAAACTTATCTAGGGTCTCCTCCCAACCTGGCCTACAAAAGAATCTGAAAGACATGCATTAACAGAGCTGGCAGGGACTTGGAGGTAGGTTACTCAGTCCAGCCCCCACCAGAAGCCCAGGGCCAAGAGCACAAGGCCCAAAGTCACACAGATAACATGACAAAACCCAGCACTCCTGATTCCCAGATCAGGGCTTGTACTTTCCATTAATTTTTCCAGGTCTCACTTTCCATCTTCAGACCTTTCTTCCCACCCTGCCCCAGCCTAGCCTAGCCTAGCCTTAACTTCTCGTCCTCTAGACAATCCTTGACAATCCTCATCCCCACCCCTTACAGTCACTCACTGCCTTGGACTTGTGTCTGAGGAAGGGTCCCCAGAGCCACTTTGGGTCCTCCCCACCCAGCAAATGTACTTTGTAACAAGTCTTTCTCCCTTTAGTCACCAGATTCTCCCAAAATTGTTTGAAGCTTGATTTTTAAAAAACAAAAAAACAAAAAACTGGCCCTGGCTGGTGCAGCTCAGTGGATTGAGTGCAGCCTGGAGACTGAACGGCCGCCGGTTCGATTCCCAGTCAGGGCACATGCCTGGGTTGTGGGCCAGGTCCCCAGTTGGGCAGTTAGGGGCATGTGAGAAGCAACTGATTGATGTATCTCTTGCACATCGATGTTTCTCTCCTTCTCTTTCTCCCTCCCTCCCCTCTCTAAAAATAAATAAATAAAATATTTTTTTGAAAAAGAAAAAAGATGATTCAACTCTATTATAATGAGTTGGTTTGAATTTAGACACAACCTGGTGTTTAATATGGAAGTAAATGATTGGCTGGGACAGGATCCTATAGCCTGAGACAACCTACGGCAGTGGGACCCAAGCTCAGAGTGGCAGTTGCCATTCCACCTCCTGGCTCCCCTTGACCTCCGAGTACTGTACCCTCTTACCTTACCCTCCCCTGGGTGGGAGCTCCTCCCCTCCCCTGCTGCATCCCGTGGGTGCAGGGAGGCGGTGCTGCAGTGAGCCTTTCCTCTACGCCTGGTGTCCACAGGTTTTACACCTCGCCTTCCTCTAGGGCACATCTGCCATCTCATTTATTTCCCCTGGCAATCTTCATGGGGACAAAGAGCACAATTAAGAGCAGTAGCTCTGGAGTCCCAAGGCCCTGAGTTCAAATGCCAGCTCAGCCACTTCCTGGCCAGGTATCACCCAACCAATTACTCAGACTCTTTCCAACACCTTATATCCTTCATTTAAAAAAAAAAAAAAAATGTTGAGGGGGCAGCCCTAAAAGTTTCCTCAGAGATTGTTGTAGAGAATGAAGAAAACAAAGTGTGTCCCCAGGGCCCCTATTCAACCCATCTTCTGTGGGTACAGAAGCTCTACAAACCTGAAGCCTCCAGCAGCCCCCCAAAGAGGTTCAGCTCCGGCTCGGATCCAGGAGCCCCACACTCCAAAGTCATCTTGGCTGTCAACACGGAGTCTCTTTTGCAAGCTTCCAGGCAAATCCCACCTAGCCTCAAAGCTGGCTGTCATCACCAAACAAATGGCAGTTACCTCTAGAGCACCAGGGAAGTCTGGCTGGGGAGAGCTAGCCAGTGACCTGCCCATCCTTTGTGGGGCACCCCAAAATGAAAAGCAACTGAAGGCCATTGAGAGAACTGTCATTCGGGAGTAACCCCACTGGGGTGGGCCCTATACATAGGGCCTGGTGAGATCTGAGGGGCCCCCAGACACTCTCTGTGCCCAAATCTCCTACTCCTTGTCACTAGGCCTGATATCCCACAGTGAGACCTCATTCCACCAGCAGTTATGAGCGCCTACCATTTTCCAGGCATGGAGTTAAGCATTGGGCTTAATATCTTTGGGTTATATATTACCCTCTCTAAGCATTTTCTTTTGAAATGCAAATACCCTCTGAGAAGGCCAATGCGTTAACTCACTAATATCCCTGAATTCATTGAGGTTTTCTTTTTTTAAGAAAGTAGAGAAAGCCTGGACATCTTTAGCAAAAAAGAGGACCAAAAGTTCAGAGGGCAAGGTGATTGCAGAACTAAGGAGCAAGACAGAGCAAGAACTAGGCCTTTCTCTGCAGCAGATGTCTAGGGCCACCTCTCCTCTTCCTTTATTCTTTCACCAAGACCAGCACACCCACTGTCCCCACAAGCAGGCGCAGAGCCCGTAAGTGCAGCTGGTGAGGTTAGCTGGAGTCAGGAGAGCAGCCAGAGGCTGGGCGGCCTTGGCCCTGCTGCAGAGGGGTCGGGCTTGCCTTTCACCATCTCCTGGGTGAGGACGCCCTGAACCAGTGCCTACTCGCCCTCCAACAAGTCCAGGGCTTGGAGTTCAGGTAATTAGGCCCTTGGCAATCTCACCTGAGCCCGCCAATAAACCAGACAATCATCCTCAGCCCCTGTTCAGGAGGGAGAGAGGAAAGGAGGAGGGAGGGAAGAAGAGAAACTTTTTTTTCTATGCTGCATTCAAGGCTTGGCAACCAGAAGGGAGAATGCTATCATTCTACAAGCAGCCACTCCCAATACCCTACCCCCATTCCATACCCAGAGTTGTCTCCTCCTGTCACAGAACCTTGGCCTCCAACTGCCGCCATCATCAGGATGACAGGGGATACCTGTGTGGGCTGCAACCTGAACAGGAGCCAGGCAGTGAGGGCCTATGCTTGCAGAAGCAGGCTTCCCCCAGCATGACTCATTCCATGGCAGAGGAGGGAAGGAAGGGCACCAGAATCCCCTCCCCACCCTGAGAGCCATGACCACCCTCCAGAAATGTCTAGGAGGATGCTCCAGAGTGTTAAAGAGCCACTGAGTGACTTCTGTGCACCCTGCCTCATTCCACCAGCAGCTGCTGAGGGCTCATTCCTTATCTGTGCTCCTGCAGATTGAAGACCATTTCTTACCCATCTCTATAATTGTGAAGTGACCAGCAGGTACCTGGCACACAAATAGGACTTTCCTTTTTCCTCTAAATAATAAACATTAATACTTCTGCCATATGATCACACTGATATGGGACCGAGGTCCACACCTGGCCCTTTTCACTCCCTATGTCATTTACACTCATTTCTAAGACACAAGCAGAATGGGCTTTTCTGCCACATGGCAGGGTGGGCGGGAATACAATTGAATAGTAGTAATTGCCATTTAGTGAGTGCTTGCTAGGGCTCTACCATAAGTGTTCATTGTATGGGGATTATCTAAGTTAATTCTAAGGTACTATTATCCCAATTTACAGACAAGAAAACTGAGGCTGAGGAAGAACTTTGTCCAAGATCACACTGAAGTTCCAATGAATACGTATTTAATTGAAGACTCTCATGTTATGTCAAGAACTAGTAGGAAGGAGAGGGAAGACATATGTGTCTCCCCCACCCCCCAAAAAAGCTCCTATCCAATTTCACCAATATGTAAGCAGGCTGTGGAGCAAGCCGGCCAGCCTTACTTGGGTGTGACAAGCCCAGCTGGTCTAAAAGGGTTCTCCTCCACCTACCTTCTTTGGGGCCCTGGAAACACTCAAGGATCCAAAATGTTCCCACTGTCTCTGCTTTCCTAACACAGGTTTCTATCGAACAAAACTGGGGATTCTAGGCTCCTCACTTTCCTCTCCTGCAGAGAGGTCTCAACAGGTGGGGAGGAGGTGCATCACGGTGGGGTCTTCCGAAGTTGATCTGGGCGGCCTGGAGGTCTCTCACTTCCTTCCTGTCACCTGCAGAGGCTGAGCTGTGCCTCTCGCGGGGGAACGTGGGCACTGCAGTCAATACTGCGGCCTGCGGTTCGCCCAAGGCCGCGGACCTCTCGGCGCCTCTGGGCCCGCAGGAACCCGCGGAGACCCCGCCACCTGCGGGTGCACGCGCAATCGGAGGCGCCTCAGAGGGACCAAGACTGGGACGAGAGTCCGGACGAGTCAGCGCCGCTCCCCGCCTTGCCCCTACCGCCAGGTCTACGGCCAGAGGCCAGAGCCGCTGGCTAATATTTCCCGCCCCCCCGACCGCCTCCCTAGGTGACGCTACAGCCTGTGCGGTTCCTTTAAAGGCTGCGGGTTCCGTTCTTCTTTCCTTTTCCACTGGTTGCCAAAATATGCAAATCCGGGGACCGGAATCTGCAGCCAAATCGAGAAGGAGAAGGGGCGCGGCCGGCGCGTCACCGGATCCGCTCCTTGTATGGCTCTTCCCGGCTTGGCCCGCCGCCCGGCGACCCTCCCAGCAGCCGCCAGAACCCCTCCCGCGCCCAGCCCGGCTCACACTGACGCCCACGTCCTCTAGCCTGCGGCCCGGCCGCCCCCCCAGGGAGGTTGCCGGGGGCGGGAGGCGCTGCACGCCCTGATTCCGGCCGCAGCCGGGACCGCTGCAGAGCGCTCGCTCCCTGCGCCGCGCGGGCGGAGGAGAGCCCGGAGGCGCAGTGCCTCCCGGGTTTAGGTGTGGGGAACCTGGCGGCAGGGGCGGGGGAGAAGGGGCTCGCGGGCGGCGGGAATCTCTCCTTTCCTAAGAACCGGAGAAGGTCGGGGGAGACCGGCCCCTCCCACCCCCAGTTATCCACCGAGTGAAATGGAGGGGAGGAGAGCGAGGTTGTCATCCACCTCCACCGCTATGTGCATCTCGGGAGTTCCTCCCACGCGTCCCCGGCCCGCGTGGCCCTCCCACGGCGCGAGGCCCGGGGATCCTCTCTTGCTCCTTGTCAACACTCCCACTCCCCCTGAGAAATGCATGTTCCCCCAACCCGACTCCCCGGAGGGGGACGCGGGATTCACCTCGCCCACGCGGCCACCGAGGAGGGAATCCTCCCACGCCAAGCCGGTGTGATTCGGGGTCGCTCCCCTACGTTCCCTTCCTCTCCTACCCTTCTCCCGGGCCTGGCCGCGCGCGCCCCGGGAGCAGGCCTCAGGGAACACATCTGCCGCCTCCGGAATCTGCTGCCGCTATGGGAGGTGACAGCGCTCCGGGTTGGCAAACAGGCGCCCCTTGACTGCAGGGCGCCCGAGACAGCCATGTAGAAGGCGATGGGAAGAGTAGAGACTAGGGGAGGCTGCCGTAGTGTCAGACTGTGAGTTTAGCGTGATCCTGCTGCAAGTCGGTGGCGGGCCCTTCCCAAGCAGCAAGAGACAGCGGTTGCGCCTGGGCCTGTTGGGCCCTCCTGCCATCCCGTGGCCAAAGGGGGTGCTTAGGAACCGTTACGGAATTTACTCAGGATTTGGTGCACGTGCTTCCTATCCTCTCAACTTCACTTTTTCTTCTTCACCACCAAAACCGCACATCCTCGACCCCCAAGTGTGCGGGGTACTCGCCTCCCGCGCAACCTCTTTGCAACTACGGCTCTTCCCAACCCCAGCGTTCAGCCGGGAGTCAGCGCAGGGTCAGGGACCGAAGGAGAGGCAGGGGCGTGGGCTGCTAATCAGAGAGCGGGAGGTGCAAAAGTTCTCGGGATACGGGACCAGGTATCCCTGACGCGCTGGCAGCCCGCTCGCAGGGACGCGCTCGCGCTCCCACCGGCTCCGCCAAGGCCCTGGGCGCGAGGAGGGCGGCCGCCCCGGGGTCTGAGCGCGCGCCTTCTGGGGTCTCCAGAAGTCCCCGGGCTGCGAAGGGACGTCGCCCGGGGTTTTCATTGCTCTGTATTCCTGCGAGGGGTGCTGGAGCCCACCAGCAAACGAGCCCACCCCGCTCTCGCGCCCCTCCCCCTCGCGTCCCCGCGCGGCCTCCCGGTACAGACCCAGAATAAACACAGACGGCGAGGGCTTTCGAACGCGCGCAGCGCGCTTTACGCTTCGCGTTCGGTTACATCCCCGTTTCCTCTCTCCTCTCCAACTGCGCTTGTTTCTTCTCTTCTGGTTTTATTTCTCTCTTTTTTCGAGCCCCGCGAGCGGCGCGGACTCGGCGGCCGCCGCGGCCCGCTTCCTGCTTTCTAACGTTCCATTGTGAGGAGCTTCCATTGTGACGTCGCGCCCCTGCGCTGGGCTTTGTCTGTCCATATATGGGCAGCTACGTCACGGAGCTTTCCCGGGGCTCAGATAAATAGGCTGGTGGAGTTCCCTGGCTGGGAGCACTTGGGCAGCAGTGAGCTTGCTAGGAAGCAGCGGGGCTGGTGGTGGAGGTAGCAGCGGCGGCGGCAGCGGCGGCGGCGGCGGCGGCGGCGGCAGTGGCGGCGGCGGCGGTGGCGGATCGGGGGGTGGGGGGGCCGCCGGCGCGCGTCTGTTTGTGAGATCAATACTGAGACCGCGTCCGACCCCCTCCGCCGAGACCCCCCACCCAGCCCCCAGCCCACCCCCCCGCACACGCCCCCCACCCGAGACCCAGCCTCCTACGGCACCAGCCCGGCACCCAGGAAGATTACCCCCTTTGCCCTCTCTCCCACCCACCCCCCAAAAAGAGAAGATCCCCTCCTCTGGCCCACCCCTTCCCCTCTTCCCTCCCCCCCTCCCCCCGAACTTTCCCTCTCGCATGCTTTTCCCCTGCACCACGGATCGACTCTCGGATGCCGCTGGCCTGGAAGCTGCGTTAGGAGCGAGCGGCAGCGGCGGTGGCGGCAGCTCGGGAGTGCTATGACCGGCAAACTCGCCGAGAAGCTGCCGGTGACCATGAGCAGTTTGCTAAACCAACTGCCTGACAATCTGTACCCCGAGGAGATCCCCAGCGCGCTCAACCTCTTCTCCGGCAGCAGCGATTCCGTGGCCCATTACAATCAGATGGCTACAGGTAAGGGCGGCGGGGAGGCGGGGAGGTAGCGAGGAAGGAAAGGGAGAGGAAGAGGAGGGAATCAACTAGCTATGGATGGATGGATGGCTAGATAGATGGATGGAGAAGATGGGGGCGCACTGGGAATTTTCCGGGGGGCGAGTTGCTTTTCCCACCCACTCCCCCCGCCCTCCCCGATCGGGAAGGCTCGGTTGGCGACGCCACGGTAGAGGCTTCTGTTCTCCCGGGTGGGGGCAGCCGCCGACTGGAGGGAGGTAGGTGCGAGCGGCCGTGCTCCGGGGTTCTCCACTCAGGGGGCGCGATCGCCAGGCTGCGCGCAAGGCGTGGTGCCGTCGCCCCCTTTCCCGGGAGGAGCCGAGCGTCCCTTTCACCCGCGCTCTCCCCCTTACTCCCTCAGCCCCCCACCCGGGATGGAGCCGTGTGCGGCGTGGAGTCCCCGCGGTGGGAGAGGTACTGCGACGCTACCTTTCCAGGGCGTTCAGCAAACCCGTGGGGGTGTGGGGACGGTGGGGAGAGGGAGGGGGTTCACCCCGAGTGGGGTCTGCCCCGGGGGGCGATCCCTGGGGGGAAGAGCTTGAGATGCGGACCACTCCCGGGGTGGAGACACGAGCCGGTTTTCCGCCGCCCTCCACCCTCGCTAGGGGCTGGGCTTTCTCCCTCCAGCAAGAGCCGAAAGCTTCTTAAGGCCCGGAGGAGGCTGGGCCGGGTGGGGGGGTGAGTGAGGTAGCAGGCGAGCTCCCTTTTCGGGCAGTACCCCTTTACGCGAGGAGGACAAAGCGTCAGAGCTCCCGGGGTCATCGACCCGGGCGCAATGCGCAAGGACGGCTTCGTCGGGGCAGGAAAGGCGCTGCGTCCGGGTGCGGACAGGGCTAGGGGGAATAGGCCTAGTTGTGTGCACTAGAGAGCGAGAGCCCGGCGCGCTCCGGGTCTGAAACTACCTGTAGCTGCAGCTACCTGCCCGCCCTACCTCGGAAACAACAATGCTTCTCGCGCGCGCGCGGGCGCGCGCGTGTTTGGTACGTGAGTGTGTGTGCGCGGCGTGTGCGGTGTGTGTGCAGCAGCCACTCCACACCCCGATCCGTAGTATTTTGCTGTATCCAGGTTGCGCCCGGGAGCGCGGCACCGCCCGCTTTGCGCCGGGCGCAGCTTTCCTCTTACCCCATGCGCTGCGCACTCCACCCGGCCGCACCCTCCACACCTGGGCAAGGACCTGGGCGCCCCGGCCCTGGGGCCGGCTTGGCTTCACTCATCCCTCCCCTCTCTCCCCCGCTCTCCGCAGAGAATGTGATGGACATCGGTCTGACCAACGAGAAGCCCAACCCGGAACTCTCTTATTCAGGCTCCTTCCAGCCAGCCCCCGGCAACAAAACCGTGACCTACTTGGGAAAGTTCGCCTTCGACTCCCCTTCCAACTGGTGCCAGGACAATATCATTAGCCTCATGAGCGCTGGCATCTTGGGGGTGCCCCCGGCCTCAGGGGCACTCAGCACGCAGACCTCTACGGCCAGCATGGTGCAGCCACCGCAGGGCGACGTGGAGGCCATGTATCCGGCGCTGCCCCCCTATTCTAACTGCAGTGATCTCTACTCGGAGCCTGTGTCTTTCCACGACCCCCAGGGCAACCCCGGGCTCGCCTATTCCCCCCAGGATTATCAATCGGCCAAGCCGGCCTTGGACAGCAATCTCTTCCCCATGATTCCTGACTACAACATATACCATCACCCCAACGACATGGGCTCCATTCCGGAGCACAAGCCTTTCCAGGGCATGGACCCCATCCGAGTCAACCCGCCCCCTATTACTCCCCTGGAGACGATCAAGGCATTCAAAGACAAGCAAATCCACCCAGGTTTCAGCAGCCTGCCCCAGCCGCCTCTCACGCTCAAGCCCATCCGGCCCCGCAAGTACCCTAATCGACCCAGCAAGACCCCGCTCCACGAGAGGCCCCACGCATGCCCGGCAGAGGGCTGCGATCGCCGCTTCAGCCGCTCGGACGAGCTGACCCGGCACCTGCGCATCCACACTGGCCACAAGCCCTTCCAGTGCCGGATCTGCATGCGGAGCTTCAGCCGCAGCGATCACCTTACCACTCACATCCGCACACATACAGGCGAGAAGCCCTTTGCCTGCGAGTTCTGTGGGCGCAAGTTTGCGCGCAGCGACGAGCGCAAGCGCCATGCCAAGATCCACCTCAAGCAAAAGGAGAAGAAGGCAGAGAAGGGGGGTGCGCCTTCCGCGTCCTCAGCGCCCCCAGTGTCCCTGGCCCCTGTGGTCACCACCTGTGCCTGAGGCTCGGGCCCCCAGATTTCCACTTTCCCCCTCCAGTGTCTCCTTGCTGCTAGCCTGAAAGCAGCAGGAAAGCTAGCCACGGAGGCGCAGGGGTGGCACCCTGGCCTCTCCATGGACGTAAGGTCCCTTGTCCCCCTTCGAAGTCCTCCGTTTCCACCCTTTCACACCGGCCAACAGTCGGGGGCCAGGGCAGGAGGAGCCTTGTCCCCCCATCCCTTTAGCCAAGGCGTGGGAGGTGGAAAGGTGGCGTCTAGCCCGCTTTGTTCAGTTCGGATCGTCTTGATCCAGGGGCCTCTGGGCCGCGCCAAGGACCTGCGGGGGACTGAAGGCGGGGCCCGCCTAAGCCTCGTCTGACCTAAAGCACCTCACGGGTCCCCCCAAGTCTCCTTCGGTTCTCCCTCGAAGGAAGATCCGAGACGGGGGAGAGGGTAAGCAGCGCTCCAAAGCGCAGAGCTTGCTGCCTGCCGCACGCACGCGCGCCTGCGTGCGGGAATGCGCGCGAGTGTGCGTGCTCGCGTGAGTGTATGTGCGTGTGTGTGTGCGCGCGCGCGCGCACGCCTGTGTGTCAGACTCTTGAGCTGAACTGGGCTGTGTTCACCCCAAACTCTTCCCTACATCGGGTCTCCAGGCCCCTGGGGACTGTCCCAGGCTGGGGGCCTGCACGTGGCCAGATGAGACGGGTCTTCCATCTGCTCGGAAATAATGTTTCTCACAGAAATGCCTCGGATACCACCGCCGCGGCGCCGCTACTGCCGCTTAGGGTTCGGTCCCTCCCTCGGAACCTCACCTTTTCCGAGCACTTCCCTGTTAGGCCTCAGAGCAATTTGATTTGCGGGGAGAAGCAGCTATCCCTGAACCTGTCTTTTTAAAAATTATTTCCTTAGCCCCACTTTTAAAAATCTGTGTTCTGAGTTTGCCCTCTGCCCTTCCCCTACCCTTTCTCCCTTTTCCCCTCTAAGCCTTCTCCCATCTTGTCCAAAATCTTTTCCCAGAAAGGCAGGCCTCAACCGGCCACCTACCCCGTTTCACCACCTTTTTTTCTCCCGTTCTCATACCCGTGTCTTTCCCCCCCTTTGGTGGGGAAGCAAGCTCTTTTTTTACCCTTGGTCACCACCAGGTAGACTTCAAATCTGTGTATGTGGTGCGCATGTGTATGCACACACATGTATACATATATGACATGCACACGATATGTATTCCTAGCAAAATAAAATTTCTAAGGTACTTGGCTATCCAGTGCAGTGCACTGGAGTAAAATGCTTTATTTTTTATGAAAAATTTAACTGATGAGATTATATCTATGTGTGTGTGAGTATATATATGTGCATACATCTGTGTTATGTATGTATGTATGTATACATACATGTACATGCATACACATCTCGGTCCAAGTTTTCCTCCTGAGACATGGGGATTTTTGCGTTCATCCATGTTGATTAACGAGGAGTATCTTTCCCATGCCCCCTCTCACCTTCTCCCCGCCCTACCTCACCTCCTCTCAGGCACCCCCGCCCCCAGCCCGTCTCCACCCAGGGGTGACTCTTTCGGAGTGGAGCGGTGGGGAAGGCTGCTCCCTGCACACACAGCTTCCAGCGCAGGCCTGACTGAATGTACTGTTCCCCAATCTGCATTATTTCTCCTGTGGTCAGCGCGCTGCCCAGAGAGGAGGAACAAAGGTCTGGAGTTTACAGAATGTCTGTTTTTAAAGTCACTTTATGCGTTACCCACCTTTTTTTTTTTTTAAAGAAAAAAAGCACTGTTTTGTTTTTTTGGTGGCAGAGAAATAATACTAAAAGGAGTCTAGTGAGAGGGGAAAATCGAAGAGCAGGGGGTTGTGGCTTTCCAGGCACATGGACTTTTTGTAGAAGGACAGAGAAGAGGACGAAGTTTGCTAGGAGGGCTCATATTTTTTCAGCTGAGAGGTAAAATCTTTCTTTGCAGAGACAGTATTTTGCTGAATACTTTTTATAATGTGATGATTATTAAAAACAAAAATTTTGGTCACTTCAAAGCTGGAAGGAGAAATCAGATATCCTTTAATATTTTTCCCTGCTCCTTCTGGCTCGTGCATGTCGCTGCATGACAACTTTGAGTTTCTCTTTGTTTTAATACAACTGTTCTCAGACATTTAAGCTAAACTAAGAGAAAAATAACTTTGTTGCCAAAACGTTGTGCTATCCAGATTTTTTATATGTCTGCATGTTAAAAAAAAACAAACAAAAGAAAATGCACTCTAACTTATGTGAACTGAGAGAAAAAAATCAGGTTTTAAACAGGAAAACCTATGGGGAATGATATTTTTTGAAAGACTTTTGTATAAAGTTGAGTACTTAGAAAAAGACAAACCAGATGTAATATATTTTGTGGATGTTTTTATTTCTTGGATTTATAGTACCTTATACTAAGGTTAAAAAAATATGCTTGATATTGTGAAAAGGTGAAATTCTTCACCAACATTTCATCTGCTCCTTTGTCACATTGTTATGCCAATATAATATAGTTAATGAATATAGCATTTTTAAAAACCGAAATATTGAAATGGTGTAATGTTGTACCATTTGCACTGTGAGCAAATGCTAATACAGTAAATATATTGTGTTTGCTGACAATCAGCCGGCCTATAAATCTCCTTATTTTATTTCTTGTTTTCATAGCATAAAGTTTTGGTTTGGCCTGTTCTTTGTCTCGTTTTGTTTTTGGCTGGTTGTAGGTTTGATAGGTTCTTACGCCTGCTTTGCCATTATTGCTCTGAAAACTGTGTGTGTGGAAGTGTGGGATTTGGCGTTACTGGGAGTTGGTCAGAACTTTGTGTGGCTCCAGTGGTGCCCATGTCAAGTGTTCGCTGTGGCTCTGAGAGAATGGAACTCTCCCCCACCCTCCTAGGGACTTTAAACTGCTGGAGAGATTACATGAGTGGATCAGGCAAACTCATGGCATTTGAGGCTAGTGGCTGGAACCTTCTAGAACCCTTCTCTGTGGTTTCCAATGGGCATTTGAGGGTAGAAATAAGGAGCTCTCCTGATTAAGGAACTACTCTCTGACGGTCACAGGGAGCACCAGAATGGGACCTCTGTGACGGGTGTCTTGCTAAAGCTTTTGAAGCTTGAAAAACAGGTGGAGACTTGAGAGGGGTTCTTCAGGGTTGGCAAGATAACCAGGGAGATTGGAAGCTCTTTTGTGGTCAGATAATTGGGGGAGATCAGGTTTAAAGGTCTATAACTTCCATCCCACTTGGACAGGATTTTCCGGGCCTCGTATTTGTAGCTGCCTGAGAAAGGTGGTCCTGGCTGAAACCCGTGTTTATGAGCTACCCAGGGATATGATGCTTTGAGATAAGAAAGAACATTCGGGTTTGGAGAACATACAGGGAATGTGCTCACTGCATTTACCCCTTGCATCTTACAACTTCTGTCTCTCATCAAAGTGATGCTTTTCCTGTGAGCTTTCTTCCCCAGAACCTTCCCTGTTCTTAAGTGAGTTTACTTGCCAGCCATACAACTTCCTCTGGGAGAGATCTGTGCCTTCCATGTCCTTCTTGTGCCCACCTTTCCATCCTACCCCCTCACCTGAGTTCCTGTAGTCTTTCACAATCCTTCATCCCCGCGAGGCTTGTCCCAGAGCAAGCTTTGGACAAGCGAGCTCTGTCCTCCCTTTCTCCCAGCCTCCCCTCTAAAACATTTCCCTGCTTCTCTCTCATGCATTTCCGACTATTATCTGCCACAGCAAAGTTTCGGGGCTCGGTGTATGATACTGAGCTATGTAAATGGAGCACCGCACATGACTGGGAGACAGTGTCTCAGTGCCTGAGGTACCAACCAGGCCAGCCATACAATGACAGAAGTGTATATCCTTCCTGCTTGGAAACTGCTCTTGCTGCCCCAGTGCAGGCCCATCACAGTGAAGAATGTGGGTGGTATTTCTGGTTGGCTGTAGTTACCAAGAAGCTGAGGGCAGACTTGGGTGGAGGAGGTGGGCTGTGGCTTTAGAAAAGAATGTTTTTGAAGTAAGATCAATAAAGAGAATGCAGTATGGAATCTAAAAGTTTCTCACCCACGCAATTCCAGGTCACTGGCTGCCATCTTGAATTCCCTTCTCTCACCTCACAAAACTTGAAAAATTCCAAACTACAACTTTATGTACAGCTGCAAGGAAGCAACAATTTTTTTTTAACAAAAGGAATCCAAGATGGCCCAAAAGTCCCGATGATCGAGCATATAGACTCCATCTCTTTGCTAAACTAGATGGTTCCTTCCAGATTTCTATGTGTGTTTTCAAGTGAATATTATCAGAGGAAGATAGCGTCACTGGGTGTCTTCTTAGTGAGCATCCAGCCCCACCTGCACCTTCTCTAGTCAAACCAGGCCTTCGGAGTTGCACTTTCGTCAACAGAGTGCTATGCTGCATGATTAATAAGCTCATTTCCCATTGGTGCATGTTACTCAACCCAACCTGGTTCAACCACTGGGTTACTTGGCAATATGGCAGCCCGCCCAGCTGGCACCAGCCCTGTGTGGTGTAATCTCTGATTCACACTTTGTAGCTAGATAAGGCTGTATCTGATAGCATCACGCCAGCAACCCAACTTGCCCAGGTTCGTAAATATGAGGAGAGGAAACTCAACCCTGAAACTTAGGGATGAAGTGGGGAGACAGTGGAAGAAAGGCCTGGCTGGGGCTACCGTGAGAAGGATGCTGTGGAGGTTTGTGAAGAACAGGCTCAGGAGCAAAATCAAGCCTAAGTACATAAAAGAGGGAGAGGCCTCACTCCTTCCAAGCAACTCCTAAGGTGTTTGGGGATGGATAAAAGGATATCCCCCCAACACACACACCTGGGGAGTGGCACACCGAAGGCGATGACTAGAAAACTGTACTCAGTGAACTGGGGTTAGGTGCAAATGAGGTGATACTTTGAGAGAACTGAGGCAAGGAGTGGCATATATTTGTATATGGTGGTGGTGGCAGTAGTGATGAGTGTGTTTAAGTGTGTGTCTATTATTCACAAGCACATAAAAAGGAAGAGCAAGGTGGATTCTGGTGAATGGAGGCAGTAGCTTATGGCCAGCCACTACTGCTCCCCTTTTGCTAGTTCGGAATTTGTCTGCTATAGATGAGGGGGGTTGTGAGTTGCCTTTTCCTGGCCTTGCTTGGCTCTCCTGGTGTCCTGGAATAATAAACCTAGGGAAATAGGAGGCCTCCATGTGTCCCAAACACTAGAAATCATACTGGCCAAATCTTTTTTTTTTTTTTTTTTTTTTTTTTTTTTTAAACAGAGCTCATTTCTTTTTTTTTTTTAAGATTTTTTTTTTCCTTTTAGATTTCATTTATTTATCTTTAGAGGGGAAGGGAAGGAGAGAGGGAGAGAAACATCAATGTGCGGTTGCCTCTTGTATGTCCCCTGACGGGAACTGGCCTGGCAACCCAGGCATGTGCCCTGACTGGGAATCGAACCGCGATCCTTCGGTTCGCAGGCCCACGCTCAATCCACTGAGCTACACCAGCCAGGGCTGGCCAAATCTTAACAACTAGGAGAAAATGACTTTCTAAAAGGTACTGTGGGGTGTTGAGAATAGGTCATAATCCTAAGTCTGTTGCAAGTGGGTTTTTTTAGAAAACCTACTCTGTGCAGAAAGGAATGAGGTCTCCAGGGGAAGAGGAAAGATCCCAGGGAACGTCAGAGCCCCTCGGCCACACCAGTCCCTGGGACAGCCCTAAGGACACACTCACTCCCCATTGCCACCCACAGAGGCCAGGCACAGACCTGGCCTCACCAACTTCTCCCAGCATCCCAGCTCTTGAAACTTCACCACTCTCTTTGCGTCAAGGTTCCTCTCTACCCTAGCTTCAATATTTCCAACGGCTGGTTATTTTCAAGAACAGAGGTGTGATGGGGCTTTCCCTGACTTGCGCTAAAGTCTTTGACACTCCCATGCCCAAGCAGGAAGGGACCACGTCTGGACGCTTTTCGCCTGAGATCTTCATTCCCCAACTTCATCATGGCTGCTTGGTCTGGGATCTGGACTTAGGACGACCTTGTCACCGCCCCTGCTGGCCAGCAGGGGAACAGTGTTCCTCTGCCTCTCCCCCCACATCTCCCCGTGAAAATGCTGTTTCTTCCCTTCGGGCAAACACGCAGATGGCTAGAAGAAAGGCTTCTGAGCAATGTTACTGAGGAGCTAATGCAAACAGAACATGACCACAAAGCCGCAAACAAGGAGAATGAAAGAATACAATGTTCCAGATAGTGGGGGCTACTCAACAAAAATGTTCTAACTTCTAGGTTGGACGGGAGTTTGACCATCATATGGTTTCTTTAATGTCTCCAGGGAGCTCACTGTCCCCAGCACATTCTCTCGTGGCCAAGACTCCCAATCATCCAACTCTGTCATTGTCCTAACAGTGTCCACTGGGCCCTGCTCATTGTCTGCGGATGTAATCACGGGCTGGCTTTCCCTGGGAGCCCTGCCCTGGGCCTCCAGCCATCTTTACCTTTCACGGAGGCATCACGACCCAACCAGAAACAGATTGCTCTTCTCTAACCCAGCCGACAGCAGAGTTGAGTTCCCTCTTGGGTTACCCAGCGAGTTCCTAGTTACGGTCTCAGTAACGCTTCTGCCTCTTGGCTCCCGGGAGGAAAAGAGAAGTCTGCCACCTCTGAGGCTAGGGACATCCCAGCCTTCCACAAGGGAAATTACCCTTGTCCACAGACTTGTGTTCTCTGGGGTGGCTTGCTCCAGGGAGTGACCCCCACCCAGAATGCATCAGGTCCCTGTCTCCAGCAAAGAGAGATTAGTGACCAGCAGAGAACTGGGCCTCTAAGCCCTTTGTCTTCTTCTCAAAGACAGGATGCAAGAGCCCTGGCCCTTTGTACTCAGCATTTCGCCTCTCCAGGTTGTCCAGGTACCTTCCATTCCCCTTCGTTCCCTTTCCCCTGCTACTTAGGAAGTTCAGGCCATGGGAGCAGGAAGGTGGAAAACTTTCAGTGCCTGTGTGGCCCCAGGGTACTAAGGAAAGCCTTCTTTGGGCCGCTCGTACTTACTCGGGTCTCTGTCCTGGACATTGAGAGGCAGTTTGATAACCCAGCAGCACTGCGGCTATTCCCTTGGACCCTTAACCAGCGATGAAGTCATCACTGCCACCCTGCATCTGAATCTCAACTCTGCCCACTTTCTTGCAGTGTGACTGTCAACGAGTTTCTTAGTCTCTCCGAGCCTCAGCGCCCTCCTGTCTTATCATTGCTGTTGTAGGGTTCAAATGAGATCATGGATATGATGCCCAGTTCACCGTGGTCGCTCCATAAATGTGAGTTATCGTCCTTGTCCCTTGTCCCTGTTGCCTTTCCCCAGCCTCCAAACACAGAGGTGAGAAAGAGGGCTCTGTCTCACCCAGGGATCAGCACACTGATTCAGACAGAGCCAGAGGCACCTGAGTCCGCACCTCACTTCCAACTCCGGCCATCCATTGCACATCTGGATCCTGGGAAGAGCTCCTCCATGCCACCTCCCTATCTACCCGTTTTGGCCACAGCAGCTGTTATTGTTGGCATTTCCTGGCCTGGTTGCCACCCCCTGCCCAGGTCCTTTTGTCTCTCCACTTAGATGGGTGGATGTAACACCTTCCTGATCCAGTATCATCTGCAAAGTTAATTAATGTGTCATTGGGCTGTTGCCTGCTTCCTGATCCTTATCAGGGATTTAAATAAAACGCAGCAGCCCCAGTTCTTGCCCATCCATCCCTCTCCCTGAGTCTGAGGCTTATTATTAGTCATCAGTCCTTGACCTCAGCTTTCTGGCCAGTTCTGAGCTTCCAGCCTCAGGCCAGGTGGTGCTGCCCCTGCCCAACCCTCATCTAGGGGCAGCAGAACCATCCAGAGCTTTAATGGAAGTGATCTTCTGGGAGACAATCATGGATATGAGAATCCTGATCTCATCGTACCCCCTGGGGTGGGTTCCCTTAGATTTGAGGAGTCATACATACGGCTTAAGAGGCCATTTAGCACTTCTTCTCAGGCAAAAGGAAACAAGCCTCCAGAACTTCCATGACTCCTCCGAGATCACACACCCAGTAAGGGCAGAGCCAGGATTTCAGATCCAGACTAGAGTGTCCCGTGGAAATATGCTGATTCCTTTATTTCTTCAATAAATATTTGCTGAGGGTCTGCTGTATGCAACATATTCTCCTAGACACTGAGGATATAGCAGTGAACAAAAAAATTCCTCTATTCTCAAAACTTCTCTCCAGGGCAGAAACAGATTTAACAAAAATACTATGTGAGTCTGTGATCTGTGTTATGGAGAAAATCACAGCAGAGTGAAACTGGGGAGGGTGGAGTGGTTGTTACAATTACGTGTAGGGTGGTCCAGGACAGCCTCATGGGGAAGGGGCCTTTGCGCACAAACACAGGAAGTGATGGAGAAGGCCGTGTGGACATCTGGCCAAGAGCGCTCCTGGCAGAAGGGACAGCGAGTGTTGAGGTCCCAGTGATGGTGTTCTTGGATTGTTCAAGGAATCACATGGAGCCAGAGTGGCTGGAAAGAGGTGAGCAAGGGGGTCAGCCACAGGAAGAGGTCAGAGGCCCTCGGGACAGGATCCTGGAGGAAGCAGACCAACCCAGAAGTCTGACAGGAGAGGCCCCCAATCCCCAGGGAGAGCCACGGCCTGGGCCAGAGCTGCCAGGCCGTAAGCCAGGTGCCCTCTCCCTCTGCGCAAGCTGCCTCTCCTGTGAGCCTTCAAAGCGCTGCCCCCTGCCTCTGCTTGACTTCTTCATTGGCCTGATGCAGTCTTCTTCACCATTCTTTTACAGCCTCTCAGAGGCCCCCGATGGTTCCTAGATTCCAGCCTGGCCGAGGAGAGACACAACTGCCTCCTTCGAGAACCACAGCCTGAGAACCCTTTCTCTTCCTGTTGACATTTGCTTGGGTGCCAAGTTCCTTAATAAGATGGATGACTCTTCCTGCTGCCCAGCCTCAGAGTGGGAATCTCCCTTGGCCTCATCTCTCAGAAACCGCTCCCGCAAAGCCAGCTCCCTCCAGTCTGGGGCTGGGTTGGCCATGTTTCCTGGCTTGGCAAAGGGCTGGTGGACAGCCAGGTTCCTCCAACATGGTCATATTCTCACCTCCCCCGGCCAGGCCTGGAACATGCAGGACGGGACATTCCTAAAACCACTTGGTCCATGACACTCCTTGCCACAAGCTTCAATTCCCTGGATGGTTGCAAATCTCAATGTTGTAGCATCATTTCTATAGACTTATCTAAGCGGTTTCATTCTGGGGAAGAAAAATTTCTTCCTCCCCGCCCCCCACCTTTTCTGGTCTTTCACTTCATCTCTTTCCAGAAGCCCCCACCACATGTCTGCCTTTCCCCAGTAACTTGGCGTCCTCCAGAGCTGTTTCACATCTCATTCATTCTTCCATTGATGTAGCAAAACTGTATTACAGCAGTGCCCACCCCTTGAGGTGGGGCAGGCGATACAAAGATGAATGTGAACAGGGCACAGCTGCTATTCTCGAAGGTCTTCCATTCTGTCAGGGAGATACATAAACAGATAATTTCAACACATCGGACCTTGGTGTCACGTGATGGTGGTCCCTGATAGGAGGGACCTAAATCAGATCTGATGGGAGGCAGGGGAGGAGGAGAGGCAGGGGTGAACTTCCTAGAGGATCTCAGATAGTCGTCTCCCAGGTCCCACAATAACAACAAAGCCACAAACTAACAAACCGTGTACTAACTACATGCCAAGCTCTGTGTTAAGGCCTCTTCATGAATTATCCCATCAGACTCCAGGTCTACCCCAGGACACTCGCCTGGTGGCCTGTGGGGCTTCTCATGAATGTGTGCTTTCCCCCAAAGAGGAAGAGAAAATCCAAGCGGCCCGCAAGCCCCGGGAAACAACATAGCAGCTTGGCATCTCCGGAGACTGCCCAGCTGGCTCGGTGGAGGTTGTCCAACCCAGATGACACTTCCCTGTGTTACATTCTGGTTGCTTCTTCATGCTATTAGCACCGACTTTGTCAGGGCTGGGGAAGGGGTTAGGATGGGAGCTCCACCTTCTGACTCTCCTTGCTCCTTGTAGAGCATCCCTCCACTGACCATTGTACCTGCTCCTCAGCCCAGACCTGAGATGGCGAGCTGACGGGGAAAGCCCCCTGCATCCTCTTCCCTGTGGGCCCTTAGCATTTTGTTTCCGCAATTGCAAGCCTGAACAAACCTCTGCCTTTCCCCCCTCTCAGCTCACCTGCTTCTCCTTTGCTACTGGTTGAAGAGCTCAGGCCTCTCAGCCAAAAGACCAAGCCTATAGCTTCAGTCCCAGCATTGCCTTTCTCTCTGTGTTAGACTGTGAGTCAGTCTTGTACCATGGCCAAGCCTCTATTCTCCCATCTGTACATTGGGGTTAATGACCTACTCTGCAAGGCTGTTGAAAAGACCCACTGCAAAGTAAAATTATGAAAAAGAACTATTTATTCCTGACCCAGAAGCCTGGAGAAGACTGCTGGGAGATGCTTCTCCCTTCCAGGGGTGACTTGTCTGGGCAGACATTCCAGGCAGAGCTTGGAGCAGGGTCTGAGCTCTTCTCACTAGGCAAGGTGAAAAAACCACAGAGGGTCCAGACAGCTCAGAGGTGATGAGCCCAGGAATGACTCCATATTCACTGTCGGAACTGTGCCTGCTGGGCCTGAGAGCACTGAGGTCTGCACCCACTGAGGGCGTGTGCTGTCACTTAGCTATACACCCCTGGCCTTCCTTGTATCAGGGGCTGGGTGACCTGGCTTCTCGTTTTGCCTCTAATATTAGGACAAACCTGTTAACTTGGCAAAGTCACAGTCCCCCTTTGGGTCTTAAAGTCCCTTCCAGGAAAACGAGTGGTGCTCGTGGTGGATCCAGACAAAGAGTCCAGGACCATCACTCTGTGTCTGTGAGACCCACCCTTTGACTTCCCAGCTGGGAGGTAGAGCCAGGACCCAGCAGGGGCAGGATGATGGAGGAGGCCTCTCTCCTCTGGTCCTCCTGGGCCCAAACTGAAAGATCCTGCTTCCTGCCACTTGGAAGGGCCAGCCTCTCTCCATCCCGACAGGCTCCCTGGGGCCTCTGTTCCCTGACTCCAGTTCCTCTGGCCTGAGGCCTTGGGGTGAATGTTCTCTAGCTGTTTATTTCTTGGAATGTGTTTTTTAACCCCTTTTCTCTCCTATTTGCCTGAAAAGTATGTAGAAACAGACACGTATGCAGGTCTCCTGGTTTGGGGTTCTGTTCAACACAGACGCTCTCAGCAGTGGCCTGGGGTGCCTGGAGGGGTCAGCCTCACAGCCATGACTTGGAAGCCATGGCAAGGGGTGGCTGGCTCCTGGAGGGGAGCACTGCCCCGGCAGGTCCTGGGAGGCTCAGAGGCTCTGCCTTTGGGTCTGTCTCCACCCTGAGAATTCCTCCTCTGTGTTTGGATTTAATCCCAAACCCACTATCCGAGGCTCCTCCTCTCCTTCCAGGACCTTGTCTCAGGAGAGGCCTCTCAGGAAGTCCTGGAACCTCATTTCTTCTTCCCCATCTTAAGCCCAAGTGGGCTCCTCCCCACCCTTCTCCCAGCAGGCTGCCTGGAACCAGAGCCCTTCCCTGATGGCGCACCCTCCTCCCTTATCGCCAGCATCACCCATTCATTCCAACCCTCACCCCACCGGAGCGTCTTCTGGGTTACCCAACCTCACCTGGGTCAAGCCTGTGTCGGATGCCTTGAGTCATTACCTCCATCTCCTCCCAAACCTCCCAGATCCTGGGCTTGGTCTGGTTGAGCAGGCTGGGAGGGAAGGCTCCTTCCCTTCCATGTACATAATCTCCAAGGCCCGCAGGCCTCCTGGGCCCAGGATTTTCCTGCCATTCAGCCTAACTTTGTCTTCCCTGGAACTATACCTGGGGCTGCCCTCTGTCCTTGGCACTATAGACCCCCCATCACTAACTAGATCAGCCAACAGGAGAGATGCTGCCCATCTGTCCCCCAACAGCCCCCGCTCTGACTACTCATGGAAACCTGGACACTGCAGCTAACCTCACTGGGTCTCAGCTGACCTATCTGTAAAATGGGGATAACGATACCCCCTTGCCTCAGGCAAGACACTGGGCCAGCTGATTTTCTGAGGCCCCTTCCAGTTCTCTTGGTTCTGCTCATCCTCATCCTCTTCTCTTCCTTACTCTTAGAATATCTCCTCTGCACCCATTGGGGATTTTAGTTCACTGAGTCCCTCTTCCGCCTGCACCAGCTCTCTCCTTGCCACATCCTCCTCCCCCCAGGTCTCTGCAGGCTTTCCTGTGAGAGTCTCCGAATGAGTGCAAGAAATCCCTGAGGGCAGGCCTCCAGACAAATATCCCCTGCTCCAGGTTCAGGCCACCACTCCCCTCCTCACTCCAACCCCTGCCCCTCCCATTATCCAGGGAAACCCAGGGGTTAGAGAGCAAAGCCCAGTGTCCCTCTGGGGATAGAAGTCAGGCTCTGCCCTCTGTTCGCACAGCCTCCTAGAGCTGGCGAGCCCTCAGCAATCCCTCCTGCATGCAGCCCAGGTTGCCTGGCTTCTGTCTTTGTGCACCCTACACACACACACACACACACACACACACACACACACACACACGCTCAGCAGCCCTACTCAGTTCTCCTACAAGCACAGTCTCTCCTGCTTTCCCTCCCCCTCTCCAGTTCTCTCTCTGCAGCATGCTTCTAGAACACACCCTCCCAGCCCACCAATCCTACACACGCCACTGCGCTTTACAAGCATCAGCTCCAGAATTTCCCACTTCTCCACTTGCTCCTCCACCCCCAACGGGTGGGTCCCTGTCTGCCCACAAGACAAAGAGGCCTTGGCTCCTCCTGCCTTGGTAGGAAGAGTCTTCAAGGCTCCTCCCGAAGCCCCTCACCTCCTTTTCCCAGGGAGGAAAAGCAGCCCAGGCCTCCCACCCAGCCCAGGCACCCCTCCCCAACATCTGGTAAGAGGGCAAGAAGCGAGAACTACAGGCTCCTTTCCTGAGACTCTTAGATTTTGTACCAAAATGCAGGGTGTGCTCCTGTTTGCATTTTTTTCTGTTTTCTATCTGAAAATAACCATGAAACTATCATTTCCTCCCACTGCCTTTTCCCTATCTTATTTGGATTAGCAGAGTTGCTGGGAGAGGTGGTTTGGAGCCATGGACAGCCTCCTCCTCTGGCCCGGGTCTGAAGGACCCCCAGATGGCTTTCAAGCAGGTGCCACCACGTGGATGCCGGGTCCCCCACAGAGAAGGGAGGGAGCAACGATGCTGGGCGTGGTGGGTCCAGGCAACCCCCCAGTCAGAGACTTCTGGGAAACCAGATTTCTGCCCAGCCTTGTCCCCAGGTTGGCAAATACTGGGAACAACTCTGCCCTGGTTGTCCCTCAGCATAGCTTCTGGGCATGGGGGAGGGACCAGAGCTCAGCCCCCTTCCACAGCTGACGGGAAGGGTTGCTGCAGTGGTTCGGACTCTCAAAGCTAGGTAGGGGCACAGACTCAGAGGAATCTGTTCTTATACAAGAAGGGAAAATGGGGTGCATGCTGGGGGGTATATTTCACCTTTTCCATTTTGTTTTCATCCAAAACCTACTCCCAGTCCGCCACTCTGGGCATTCATGCTGGTCCTCCAGGCAGCAAGCCTCAGTGGTCAGATCCAGGTTTGGGGGTGGTGGATCAGAGAGGCCCCCGAAGGAACCTGCACTCACTCCACCCAAGAGCCTTCAGGGTCCGGCCCATGATCCCCATGGTTTTTCTGAGACACTGGGTTGCCCCCACTCCCCCTGGGCCTCACTACGGGGGTGCCGGCCTGTAGGGCCCAAGCCCTGTCTGGCCCCTCGGAGGGGTCCAGAGACCAGGCCCATGGGCAGAGGGCAGAGCAGTTAGTCTGGAGGGCGGGCAGCCAGCTCATTTGCCCTGACAGCACTGTGGCAAGGCGCGCATCCCAAAGTCTCGGAAAGGACCCAAGGGAGGGTCTGTGGGGCTCAGGAAGTGGCAGTCCCACACAAGGTGAGTGATGGCTGAGGCCTGGACGGTGCCCAGACCACGGCCAGGCCCTCAAGGGCAGGGGTGTTTGTGCCCCTCCCTACCCCTTCTTAGCCTCCCCGCCAAACCCTGTACGTCTTCATGGGGGATTCTTTCCGGATCAGTCCGGAGGTGCCATGGGCCAGGGCTGGAGGGGCAGCTGGTCTGGCCTGAAGGGCACCACTGGTTCCTCCCACACAACAGTGAGACCCTCTTTATGCACCCTCTCCAGCTGGGCGCCAGCTTCTCAGTGCCACCCATGGAAGGCTGGAGTAGTGGCGTGGAGTAGGCCAGCTGCTGTGGGGACCTCACTCCTTTCTCTGAGGGTCCTCAGCCGCCCAAAAGGCAGAAGCCTTGACACAAACTCCTCCCCTGCCCCACAGTTCTTCCCAATACATTCAACCCACTCACCCCCTCACTCTTGCCTCTTCACCCCCGGCAGGACCCTTCTCCTCCCCCACTCCCTGTACCAGGCTGAGCTGCTGGGCTATTTGGGGCTCCGGCTGGCCCTGTGGTGTAATCAGTGCCCAGGGATAATTGCCACCTGCCCTGCCGGTGTCTGGGGGCTGTCTCAGCCACAGCAGTGGGGGGCGGACGCTGGGCAGCCAGGCCTAGAGGAGGTCATGCCAGGGCAGTCCTCCCCACTCCCTAGATTTGCTTCTCACCACATGTGGGACCTGCAAGGATTCCCCAGAAATGCCATGCTTTCTTGGGCGCAGTGCTCACCTGGGACACCCTGCGGCTTTAGCTGAGGGCAGATGGCTATCCCAGCCAGGGGACAAATGTCCTGAGGCTCTCTATCACCCACAATTAGCCCAAAACCTGACCTCCCATGCAACCCTCTGATAGCAGTGGGCACCCCTCCTGGCTGCAAGCTGACCTCTGGGCCATGCCACAGCTGGGCCACCAGCTTTGTAGCTAGAAGGACTTCAGCCCACTTTCATCGCAGGCTTTCCTGTGGTCAAGGACACCAAGCCTTGTTGTCTTCCTCTGGGAGGTGGCAAGGGTTAATGAGATGCCATGTGAGAATGAGTAGACAGTAAATGCCAGCTCCCTCTAGCATGTAATCCCCCTTTGGGTACTTTCTTTTCTACTCCACGGCAGGTTAGACAGCCCAGGGTTAAATGCTTGTTGCTTTCACTTGCCCAACTCTATGACCTTGGGCAATTGGTTAGGCCTCATCTATAAAAGTTTCCTCATCTATTAAAGAGATCATCAGAGGAGCTGCCTCACCAAGTTCCTGTGAAAATACATTGTCTGGTACATGCAAAAGGCTGTGCCTGGTGCAAGGCCGCAGTGGCAGTGATTATCACGGGGAATGGCAAAGGGCACGGAGTGGGTGGGGAGCCCCTAGGCCTGCTGCAGGGTATGCGGGAGAGTGAAGTCTGAAGAGACACACCAGAACTGATGGGACAAACCACACAGCCCCCTCAACACCTCAACATCCTCTGTGGTGGCTACCGCTCTGGGGAATAAGGGCAGCTTCTCCCAGACCCCTCCCTATGGGAGGGCCCACTCCTGCCTCTCTCCACCCCGTTTGCTCTCAGCTTTTTTCAACCCCATTTGCCACATCAGCTTTTTGAGGTCAGAGAACACCAAACACCTGTGGATATTTTATTTTTAAAAGAGACTCGGCAACAGCAAAATCAAGATGAAGTGCTTTGATCTCGGGAGGTGCAGAAATAACCTTGCGTCCTCTCCTTGACTGTCACAATCCAAAGGCTACAATGTGTCCTAGTCTTTGGGACTCTTCAGACAGACGCCCACCAGTGGCTTCCAGCTGAAGGGCCACGCAGATAGATGTCTCCTTGCCAGGGTGGGGCAACGTTGTGGGGGGATGGAAAGGGTGGGGCCAAAAGAACAGGAATCTCAGGTTGGCCTGTCCTGGAGGCAGCCCAGCGCCATCCGTCCCTGCTTCAGTGTCCCCAGCAAGGCACCAGGCTCCCACCCTGCCACCCTGACCAACAGGCGAGACTGGGCAAGCGCCCCAGCTTTCCTGTCCCAGCACCTTGCACAGCAGGAGCAAAGAAGGCCACCCTGGGGAGGAAAGTGGCCCAAAGCATGATACACTGCTCCCTTGGGGATGGAGAGGAAGGGAAGATGTTGACGTGCGGGGTGTGGGAAAGTGGGTACTATCCTCACCTGCAGGAACTTCTCAACCCCACTTCTGAGCCCTGAGGCCCCAGCCCAAGGCAGCAGTTCTGAGCCACCAACCACTCCCCCACCCCCACTCCACCCTACCCCTACAGCCTGGGTACCAGACCCACATCACAGCCATCATGGCTTCCGTGTGCTCCTCCTCATCCTTTCCAGCTACCAATGCCCCACCTCAGGAGCCATGGCTCCAGTGATGCCTTTGACTCTCCTTTCCCAGGTGTACCCTGGGCCCACATGGAGAAACAGGCTACCTAGAGCCAACTGAGAGCCCAGGATCACTGGACTCAGTGCCCCTCCTGCCAGTTCTCTTTCCAGTGGGGACCAAACTGCCAGGGGGCTGCCCAGCCTTGACCAAGCAGCCCTGGATGGGCGCCTGGGACACATGCCGTCCAGGGGGATTGTTTTCCCTGCTGGGTGTGCTCTCTCTCACACGTCTCCTCCCTGGCTTCTGTGAGCTAATCAGGGAGAAGGAGGGGGAGGAGGGGGATGCTGCTTGCCTTCCCCGTTATCTGCAGCAATCCACGGTGACTAATGCTCCCAGTTGGTAAAAAGGCAGTGTAATCAAAACACTTTTTTTTTAGTCCTTTAAGTTAGTCATTCTCCCAGAGTGGAGGAAAAAAAAAGCCCACAGCAGTCACCATGAAATGCAAGCTGAGAGGCTCAGGCTGACGGGAGAACTAAAGCATTGGCCATGGCAGCTCCCTGTGGGTCTGAGGCCTAGGCCCTCCTCCTTGGACCCTTGGCTGGCCTTCTCCCATACCCTCATTTGTTCTTGCTTTCCTCCACACCTAGGCTGTCTCACCCCTGAAGGACTTCATGCCAAGTGGGGGCCTGCCCTTTTCTCTCACCCTGCCAGGTGCTGCCACCTGCTGGTCCTGAGGTCCCCAAACTGGAGGAAGCATATAAAAGTTCCCAGGATGAGGCCAAGCATCGGAGTCCTTCCCCATTAGGTGGTTCAACACATGCTGGCCTTCCCCTACCCCCAACCCAGCCACTCAGTGCTCAGTTCCCCTGGCTGCATCTCTCTGCTGGATTCTGACACCACTGGGGCCCGACAGAACCATAGATTGTCAGGAGCCTCAGGCATCATCAACAAGAGGTGGTATGCCATCGTGGCAAAAAAACCTGAAAGGGGAGCCAGGTTTCCCCAGATGGGAGTCTCTATCCCACCACTTACTGGTTGTACTTCAGCTCCTCCACACCAATAAGGATAATAGTACCTACCTCATGGAGTTATTGCAAATATGGAACGTGAACTGCTTAGAATAGTGCCTGGCACAGCCCAAGTGCTCAATAAGTAACAACAAAATACTGAAGTGGAATGCATACCATAACAGCCCATTTACTCATCCAAGGCAGACATTGCTAATCAATCACAGAACTTCCCCACCAATGGCAGATTCCTCAGATCCTCAACTTGGCGCTCCACGCAGCCCATGAAAAGTGATCTGAGTTGGCACACGGGATCTAATCCAGACTCTACAGCCAAGGAAGATGAGACACAGGGAGGGAAGAGACTCCCTCAAGCTGCATAGAGGCAGAGCCAGAGTCCAGATAGTATGTCTGGTCCTCCCTGCTGGTTGCCAGTCCAGTTTCCGATTTGCCACTTTACCGTGGCTTTTGAGTCATCAAAGTGGGCTTCCCACCACTGGAAAGTCTAACTCTGATACCTTCTATCTTCTCCTACCCTTGCTCCTCTCCCATGTCCTTGGCCCGGGCTTCCCAGGAAACTATTGTTCTGAGACATCCTGCTGAGCAGGCACAGAGCAGAGAGAAGGGAGGAGTGAAACCACAGAGAAGCCTGAGGGTCCAGGTCCTCATTTATGCTGCAGGGGCTTCCTGGAAGCAGAGGCATTTCAGGCTGCAAGAGAGCTCGGCCCTTTGATTCGGCCCCTTCACATTCAGTCCCTCCACTCTCAGCCCTCAGGCTCTAAAGAAGTCCTTAATGTTTCAGGTCCCGCTCCTTAATGTTTCAGGTCCTCGCACTCAGCTGATCAGAGGTGGGTGTGGTTTAAGAACCAGAGGGTCAACCTCTGTGTGGGGCAGGATGCAGGAGGGCTGTGACAAGCCCAAGATGAGGACCATTGGGCTCACCTGCTTACAAATCTCTGCGTGAAAAGCTCCAAGTGGAGGTCAGGGGTCTGGTGGCAGAGCTGGTCCTTCAGCTGCTTTCCCTGGTCAACAGCTCTGTCCGCTGAAGTAGATCTCTGCCACCTGCACACTCTTTCACTGCAGGCTCAGACTTCTGGGGAGAAAGCGGAACACACCACGCCTGAAAACAGGAGCGTCCACCTCTGCCCAAATTCCTCCACTCTCAGCTTCCACTTAGAAACCACATTTGTTCCCTTCCCATCCCTCCCCTGAAGGGGTAGGATCAACCTGTAGAGTGCTGTTCTCTGGTTCCAAAAAAGGAAAGACATTCTCCCAAACCCGGGTCTGGAGACGCTGAAACTGAGTTTTTCATGACAGTGAAAGGTGTTTGTGCGTCCTTGTGCTCACCTCCCCAGCATCAATGCTACACGGCAAGTCATACTCACAGACGGAAACTGGTCCCCAGGAGAGCAGGATGCATGACCACCCATCCTCAAGCCAACACACCTCAAGCTGAGCAAATAAGCCTCCGATAAGGAGATGGAGCTTGGTTCATAGTTGGCACTTTCCAGACAGACTCCTGAGAGATCAGCATTCCTCCCAGTACCTCAAAGGTTCTGCTGGCTACATGAAAGATTCAGGCTTAGAGATAAGAAGCACAGTCCCAGCTGGGCCTCAGGCTGAATCCTTCCCTCCCAGAAGGTTGGTTGGTTTGTTTGTTTGTTTGTTTGTTTGTTTATTTATTTATTTTAGATGGCCTCACATTTATTAATGAACCAACCTACTATGGAAGGAAAAATGTCAACAAAAAAAGCATCCAATTCCCAGTGATCTTTTCAGTGACTTCAAGAGGCAGACAACATGAACAGAGCATAAATATGAGGCATCTCTGACGTGCCCTTCCTTATAGACCCAGTTTGGTTCTTCTCCAATGTCTCCTCTTAGAGTTGTACCTGATTTTATTACCAGTTTTCATCCGAATCCATTGGGGAATGGGACGATTCTGCTTTTGTTTCTTGGCCAGGAACCTCTTGATCCTGAAAGTCTTGTGAGAAGACATGGTGAAGAAGAACGAACCTCATGGACAAAAATGGCGAAGAAAGAGGCCCAGAAGGTTGATGTTTGGCTCATCCCATAAGGTTTATGTTTGGCTTCAGTGATTGTAGATGAGACCTGCTCTGTTGGCTTACCTCTCTGTTCAGGCCCCTCCTCACATGCTCCCCTCATTCTTCTATTTCTTGAGGGCTTTTGAAGTCAACAAGACCATTAACTTGAAACATCACAATGTTCACACTTCAGCGGTGTTGTCGATCCATTCAATCTTCTAGGTGAGAGGACCAAGACCCAGAGAAGGACATAACTTGTCATTGTACCAAAGATGGAACTGGAGCCCAGGATCTATCTAGACTTGGTCTAGATCTCATCATTTTCGCCCTATGGGATGCATCTGCCACCCCCTGGCCCTGGAACAGACTTTCCCTGGGATATGGCAGCTGCCTGGGCTAATACCTTTGGAAATGCTTTAGCACTACAGGGAAATAACTAAGGGAGCCACAATATGGAGAAAGGAAGAAGCAGGTGGGAGAATTCTCTGCAGGTGCTAGAGTGCCAGAGGCTCACAAAAAAAACAGCCCAAGTGCATCCGCAAGTGATCACAGGCTGCCTGTGCCCTGGTCATTGATACCACAGGGAGAGGAACTGCTGAAAGCATTTCCCTGTGTTTGGAGGGTCCAACCTGTCCCTGCCAAACCCTAGAGCTTTCATGTATGTCTTAAGGAAAAAAAAACCCACCACGAACAACACAGCACCCTCACCCTCCACGCACCACACTATGAGCAAGGCAGCAAGGACAGCCCCTCCCTGTGCATACCTGCTCTGCCCTGGCTGCCTTTCGGAGGCTTGTCCCCACCCTCTTCACTCTTCAAGGCGGCTCTAGTGCTCATTTTAGCCTGTTACTTGAGCAGTAACATGAAGCTGACCTGTGTGATGTGCTTGGAGGCACCCCCTCTAATGGAAAACCTTTCAGGGGTGTCCAACCCATGGCCTGCGGGCTGCATGCAGCCCAGGATGGCTATGGATGTGGCCCAACACAAAATTGTGAATTTACTTAAAACCTTTTTTTTTGCTCATCAGTTTTCATTAGTGTTTGCATATTTAATGTGTGGCCCAAGACGACTCTTCTTTTTCCAGTGTGGTCCAGAGACGCCAAAAGGTTGGACACTCCTGTTCTCCTGAGTCAAACTCTGGACCCTCAAGAATGGATGCAAAAAACAAATGAGAGACTACCTCCTGTGGGCAGTCCTCTGAGCTCCCCTGCTCCCTCTGGTGGGGCCCTCTACCCCGCCCTGGGAGGTCAGAACAAATTATGCATGTCTTCTGCTCTAGTTCATTGATTTAACTACTCTCCAAGCAGCCCCTATAATATTTAGACTCCATTTGAAGAATTCCTAGAGGGAAGGTCCCTGGAGGCCCAGCAGTAACCCACACAGGACTTACTGCCTACTTCTCACTTCTAAGGCAAAAAGGTTCTTGGAGGAGAGGTCAACACGCCCCAGAACCCCAGACAGCTTATGAGTGGGACGAAGGCCCTGAGTTCTGGGTTTGGGAGAACCAAGGCAAGTGAGCTGCTTACCTGGAACTCAGTCCTCTTCATAGTGAAGGTAAGTTCCTTCTGCCTGGACTCTCCCAAGCCCTCATCTTCACCTGGCCAGCATGATTCCTTTTCAGAACCTGGGTTATACATTGGCTCCTCCCTGACGCCTTTACTAAAACCCCATGGGCAGCTTGGGGGGCTGGGGATGGTGCTTACAGGTTGCCAGGGCCCCTATTCTTTCCCATCATCTATATCTTTTTCATGGATACATCCTTGAAGTCATCACAGTGCCTGCCACTTTGTAGGAACTCAATGAATATCTGAATGTGGAGAAAGAATGGGACCAATCGCATCATTTGGGGTCTGAAGAGGGGTTCACAGAAGGAGGCTGGAAGACAGGGCACAGCCCTTACTCTTTGTCCTCTTGTGTTGAGTAAATCCACAGAACACTCCAACCTGAAAAGCACCTACTCTATTTAAATTCTGAGCTAGCCCTGTGACATCTTGGAGGGAAAAGATCCATTTATTTGTTTGTAAGAGATAATGGTACATACGAAATTTAAGAGACAAAAGACCATATAGTGAATATGTCTCCCTCGGGCTCCCCCACCCCCCATCCCCATTGGCTCCTAGGCCCTAAACAATTACCGTTACTGTCTCTGGATTAGAAACCTCTTTACAGACAGAAAAACCAGGCAATAACCAGGTTAAGCAACACGTGTGGTCAGCAGAAGAAAGTTTACAAGTCAGTGTTGAAGGCAGAAAACGCGCCCAGGTGGCTTCCTGCCCCTGCCCCAGATTGAGACCGGAGCCCCTAAACCAGCACGTGAAGGTTGCGGGCCAGGGTATCTCCCGCGGACGCCCGCAGCGGCGGAAGGGTTAACGCGCCGGGCCCCGCCCCCTCAGCCGCCTCTTCCGGACGGAGCGGGCGGGGTCTATGTCACTTCCTGGAGACCGGGTGAATCCGGAAGTGATCCCCGAGGACTGAGTTGCGGTGGAGAACCCCGGCAGCAGGGCCAGGTTCGGAACCATGAGCTGGTGAGTGAGGCCCCGCGGCAGGGCCGCTGGAGCCCCAGGCCCGCGACGCGCCTTGCCCTGCGTCCCTCTGAGTCCCCTTGTCCGCGCCGCCCGCACGGACCCTCTGCCCAGAGCAGGGCCCGACTGGCCCCCGTTCGAGGGTCGTTCGAGTGTCGTTCCAGTGCCCTTCCCCCTTGCTCTGCCGGCGTCTCCAGCTCTCGGCCCGGAGGTGGGGCCGGGGGTCCCGCGTGTGACTCGTTTGCTGACTCTTAAAGTTCCACGGCGCCGGTCCTCTCCTCTGCCAGCTGCTTGGAGTGAGGGACTTCCCCGTTTCCTTCTCTTTTACGTACCGTTGAGGTGGGGTGCCTGTGTGGGTACCTCTCCACCGCTCCCACCCACCAGAGTTGTGGCCCTCAACTCTGGTAGTCTGCACCCCTTCCCTGATCAAAACTCAGTTGCTTTCAGATGACCAGTCTTTGCACCATTTAAGTCTTTACAGGACAAAACTTGCTTCTCTTTTGGAAGGGTCCAGAATTAAACACCCACACCCACGCTCCCGCAGTAGGATTGGACTAATTTTAATCATTTCCAGAGCCATTACCCAGCCCCTGCTGTTGGTCTAGAATAGACATAGGTAAGTTTAAATATTCTGGAAACTCATCCGGTGAGAGAAGAAGCCAGGGAGGCTTAGAGGAGTACTCACAACTCCAGAGCTGGAAAGTACATCACTACAGGACTATACAGTACTTGGCTGTAGTAGACACTTCGTCGTGTGTAATGGCTGACTTATTTTGGAAGACTTAATTTGCTCAAAGGACCTTACTTCCTTTCAGGCCAAAGTCCTGTATATCCACAAACCCAAAACTTGGGGGATCCCGAGTGTGCTGAGTACGTGGACCCCAGAGGATGTATAAGATGAAGCAACCCTTTTGGAATCCAGATTTCATTAGCATAGGGAACATGTGGCCTATTTCTTTGTGCCAAGTAAGTGCACAATATCTAGTTATGGTGAAGGAAGATGGTAGAACATCCTTCGGGAAAGTTCTTGCAGGCTCACATTTGGCCATCAGTGGAGACTATAAGCTCTGGCCACAAGCAGCTGACGTCCATCAGTGTCAAGGGCAGCTCTCTAATGTAAAATTTAAGCACTGTCTGTACGTGCTTCCCCTCTGCTTCTTAAAGGAAGATTGATGGACAAATGCCAGACTGTAGTTGCCAGCACATGGAGGGAAGCCCCAAGCAATGCCCTAACAAGCCCCAGCAGGAGCTGCTCCTTTCCTTCCACCTTTGCTCCAGGAGGCCCACAGGGGGCTGGGGCCCTAAAAATCTAACTTCCCCATCTTGTTATAGCCTAGTTAGTGATGGGCAAAGTGGCAGTCCTTCGATTCCCTTTCCTAGAGGAATTGCTTCCTTAAAGTGTCTGCCTGGGTCCCCTGACCTTGTGATGTAGCTGTCCCCTTACCAGCTGCATCTTGAAACTGGTTCTCTCACCTAATTTTTCAAGCTAAAAAGCAGAAAGTGATACTTCATATTGCTTAGATTTGAGTTTTACAATTTAAAAAAATGTCAATCTTTCCTTCACAAATCAGAAGAGCAGAACAGAGCCCACTAAAGGAGAGGGATTCTCTAGGGGATCATCTGAGGCACACTCTTCCCACCCATCTTGCAGAAAGCTTTTTTCTGGAAAGCTAGCAGCCTATTTCCTAAAGCCTGTCAAATTGAAGAAAACTGAAATTGTCAACTAGCTGTCCAGCAAAAGCTGTGATTTTTATCCAGTAGAATTAATTTACCCATACATGCACATCTTGGCACCTCCTTGGAATGAGGATCGCAACCAAAAGGGCAGCTTTGTCCCTCAAAGCTAAGATTCCTTTCGCTTCCTCCTGAGAGGGCTTCTACGTCATCTCTTGCGTGGACACTGACCCCCTCTCCCTGGGAGGGGACCAGCACCGGCGCCTGGGCACACAATTGCACTCAGTTCCTGGCTCAATGGCTGGCAAGGGAACCAGGGCTGGATCCTTCTGATTCACTCCTGGAGTGGTTTTTCTGCTCTCAGAATGAATCCACCCATTCATCCGAGACTGGAATTCTCAGTGGGGGAAGAGACCAGAGTGACGTAGAACCATCATGGAAGTTTGATGCCCAAGGTCAAGTTCACCAAGCACATGGGATATGCCAGCTATCATTGAATAAGTGCTAGGGACATGCAGCCCATGGTCCCCAGAGGGAAACCATTGTTCTGGGCTTTCAAAATGTCACAGAGACAAATGTCCAATATTGATGCCCTTTGCACACTGTGGACTTTGCATGAAGAGTGAGCGGCCTTTGTTCTTTGCTTCCTCTGTGCATGCAGCCCGCCCACCCCTTGTTTGTTTAGTGGGTACCTGCCCCCGTCCTGTACCATCTCTCCATCCATTCATCCACCCAAGCACCCATCACCTTTCAGCAAGGTGGTCCAGCGATGTGCCCTACTAGGAAGAAGGCATTTGGTGTTCACATCCCAGAGTACCGACCCAAGCCAGTGCTTCTCTCCCCTCCTCTCCGTGTCCCCCTCTATCTTTGTGTGTGTGTGTTTATGTGGGTATGGAAGGAGAAGTATATAGAATTAAGAGCAGTGACCCTAATCTGGATGAGCTCTCTCCAGGGAGTGTAGCCTTCCCTGCAACCACACACCTTGATGATTTTAGGCTTAAATGACAAGGAAAAGGAGTACTGAAGGAAATCGTCCTGTACCTAGATGTCCAGGAGTTTGACTCAGATGAGGGAAGTGAGAATCAGAGCAGCGAAGTTTGGCTAGGGGTTAGAATGCCAAGTTCGGGTTCTGGTTCCCTCATTCACGGTCCGGCCTGGCAGGCATTTAACCTTCCTGTGTCTTGTTTTCTCCAGCCGTAGCATGGAATGGGTAATCCCAGCTGACACTTTGTCGCCCAAGTCCATTGTGAAACGGATATAGACTGTTTAGGCATGATTTTTTTCCAGCTCTTCTGGGCCCCTCTACCTCTGTCTGCCAAATACTGGTATTTCTCAGGGTCCATTCTCTCTTTTTCTGTTCTCACCCCACATACCCACATACCCTCCCCATCACCTTCAGGCTAAAGGCCTAACTTTGGGCTGTAGCTTAGAAGGCCCTTCTGGGTGTGGCGCTCTCTCTGTAGCCCTGTGTCCAAGTTCTCCCTGGTCTCTCTTGCGCTCTTCCCGAAATGTCTTTACTCCCCACCTCCACTGTCCGCCATCCCCAGGCCAATGTCTACTCATCTTTCAAGAGTCAGGGCAGGCTTCACCTCCTCTGCCGAGGGTCTTCCTTGAATGGCCCCCCACACCCTGCCAAGCTGGGTTGAGTGTCCCTCCTCTGACCCCCATTACTGAGTTACTGGTTTACTTGTCAGGAAACCCACTAGTCTATGAGCTGCTAAAAACAGGGACCATCTCTTGGTCTCCACCGTCTCCCTAGTATTGTTCCCAACAGTCAGTAAACGTGTATTGAATGTATGAGTGAGGACTTTTCTCCCATTTACTGACTTGCCTTAGCTCAGGAAAAATTGTTAGATTAAAAACATGGAAAACCGACAAGCCCCTTCTGGAAACGAAGAGCCCCTAAGAATGCCATTGTTAAATTGACTGGTGGGAGAAGCGGCTTCCAAGACTCTGCAAGGCTGTCTCTGATTGTCCTCTCCCCCCGTCTATCCACCCCCGCCAACTGCTTTCTCCCGTACTTCCACAGCACTTCTTCTGCAGGTCTCCCCATTCTTCCAGGTGTCCAGATGTGCCCCTCTCTCCCCTGAACACTTCAGGAGAGCAGGATCTACAACTTCATCTTTGTGTTCACGTACTATCTTGTGCATGGTAGGTACCTAATAGGTAACTGTAAAGTGAAGTGAATAGAGTAAAGAAAGAACGGCAGACTGCTGGGTGAGACAGAACACCCGTTCCGTTTCAAACATTATCTCAGTGTGGCTATTTTCCCTCTAGCAGCACCATTGCTGTCTCACGTTGGTGTAGTGCTTTTAACTTTTCAAATTGCTTTCCCTTCCATTATCTGATTTCATCGTCGCATTTACTCTTTGAAGTATGCATTCAGGTCTTATTATCTTCCTTTGACAACTTATTAGAATTCAGTTAGACAATACCTGGCAGATTTGGAACTAAAGCCTGCATCTTCTGAGTGTTTTCTCTGCTTGAACAGGAACATTAGCAAAGTGGAAGACGATTCTCAAGTTGATTGGGTCTCAAAGGAAATTACTTGACTTGGCTAGTATGTAGCGACATTACAGGGAATGAATTATGGGAAGTTGCCAGTTTTCACACATCAGGCGACAGATAAAGTCCTGTTTACTTCTGACCTCCAGACCTTCTGAACCATCTCAGCTGCTTCCTCCCCTGGGGCCTCCCCAGCTGGGGCAGCCGTGCCACTCACGCCTTTAGTGACTTTGGACAGACCAGGCTGTACTCTAGAGAGTGTGGCAGTGCCTAGAAGATGGGGACCCTGTGAGGGGGCTCTGAGGTTCTGTATTCAAGACACTGCTTTGGGCACAAATGCAAAACACCTCACTCTTATTTCAGCTGTTTGAAGGGAATTTTTGCAGATTTTGGAGTAGTTTGAAAGTCAAGTATCTGGAGTCCCACAGCTTCTGAGTCAAAGGTGCTTTCTTATGTGTTACACTCTTTAGTAAGTCTATTGAGATAGCTTTAGAGTTGGCAATGAAGCTATTAGAATTGTCTTCCCAAACCCATTTTTAGTGGCTAGTCCATTAAATGGAGCCCAGTGCAGTGAGTGTATTTCACATAGATCATGTTCAATAACTCTGTGTTGGTTTACTGAATGTGGAACATTTATAATGTACAAGGGCCTGTGCTTAATGTCGGGGGACCTTCAAAGGCTATAAAAATCGATGCCTGTCTTCAGCCAGCCTGTGGAGGGTGCCAGGGACTCACAGGATAACAGTGGGTCTCTGAACGTCGGTGTGGCATCATCAAGAAAGGCTTCAAGTAGAGGATGGGACCGTGTGAGCCTGACTTTGCTCACAGGCACTGTTTCCATGGGGAATGAGAAGAACTGTGGGAAAAGGTATGTGGGCACAGAATGCGTCACAGGGTTTAGGGTGGATGGACAGTCAGGAGGCCAGTCTGCATTGAATAAATAGTGACTTGGGTAAGAGGCTTTGTTGCTGAGAGGTGGCACCCTCGTTGGGGCCACCTTGTAGTGCCTGCCATCTGAGGAACTGAATTTGAGCATAGGCTTTTGAAAACAAGGTTTTGAGCAGGAAAGTGGAATGGCAAAAGCAATGCTTTAGTGAAATTAATTGGGCAGTGGTCCGCAGGCTAGCTCAGAGAAGAGAGAGATTGGAGCCAGGGAGGCTCACCTGGGCAGTGGCTTCCAGGGCGTCCTGACTCCAGTTTGCAGTCAGATGTACCTTTGCCATCACAACACACACGCGCGTGCGCACATTTACACTTGAAGTAAGTGTCACACAATACATGCAGTCTGATGTTTTTTTATTGTTCTGTTTCATTTTGACCCCCTTTGATTGATTCCGTGACTAATTTTAACACATGTTTACAATGGACTAATGGAATTTATAGTGGGGTAGCAATTTACATGATCAGTGAGGAGTAGCTACTTTACATGGCCCTAGTTTGGAAAACACTTATCTAGGGGTGTATTACAAATGCTCAGACTGTAAACTGACACCTGTGACTTCAGCCAGGCTGGAGACAGTGTTGATCATTTGGTTGTTTTTTGTGGGTTATGATAAGACATACAGAGGGGACAACTGTAGCAAACACAGCCCATGTTCTTCATAAGAACTGATTCCATAGAGTTGCCAACTGTCAATCACTTTGAAAACCCAGGTAGACAAAAGCCTCTACTGAGATGTTTGGTTTCTTAGTAATTAGGGAAAAGCAGATTAAACCAACAATGAGATGCCATTTCACAGCCATCAGACTGGCAAAAATTTTAAGGACCGGCAGTGCCCAAGTATCTGAGGCTGAGGAGCAGTGGGAACCAGCATCTACTCCTGACGCTCTGCGGGGTATCAATGAGCCCACCGTTGTGGAGATTCATGCAGTACCTCCCAGGGCTGCAGACAGACCCACCCCTCACCCAGAGAAACTCCTGCGCGGGTGTGACAGGAAACGTGTGCAAGGATGCAAGGATGTGAGTTGCTTCGTTGTTTGTCGGTTTTTGTTTTGTTTTTGCTTCGTTGTTTATAGATGCCCAGCCTATAAGGAATGGGTTTAAAAAAATGTGATTTGTTAAATACATAATGAAATATGTAGTATATAGGTAAAGGGAATGAAGTAGAGCTATGTGTATCAGCATGGACAGATCTCAGAACCTGACACCGAACATAAAAATTTAGTTTCAAAGTGATACATTCAATATTATACTATTTATATAAAGTCCAGACCTTAAAACAATACTACATTGTGCTTACAGATATACACTTACGTAGCGAAAGTATGGAATAATAAACACTACCTTCAGGGCCGTGGTTGTGTTTAGGGTGACAAGGAGGGAGTGGAAACTGGCTGGAGCCCTCTAGGAGCTTCCCCAGGATCTGGGCTGTTCTACTCAAAGAGCAAGAATGGCTGCCTGTGAGAATACGACAGTGCTAGGTGGTGGGCTCGTCAGTGTTATCATACATTCTCGGCAATTTCTCTAAGTGTTCACAGTGTTTGACGACTCTGGCCGTACCTGGTCTGGCCAAGCATCATGACCAGGGCCCGAGCATTTTCCCAGCAGGCGCATCAGTACGTCCCGAGGCCGATAGCTGGGGTGGCCTGGGGAGGTGGCTTGGCAGTGAGTTTCTGTCTGAGCCCTCCTCCTTTGACCTCCTGCTTTCTAGCAGCCAAGCCTTCAGCAG
Source organism: Glossophaga mutica (assembly GCA_039655065.1). Classification (NCBI taxonomy): domain Eukaryota; kingdom Metazoa; phylum Chordata; class Mammalia; order Chiroptera; family Phyllostomidae; genus Glossophaga; species Glossophaga mutica. The sequence goes on from CM077311.1 coordinate 63,084,679, forward strand.
AGAGGAGAAGGAGTGAAAGCTCTCCTTAAGGTTTCTGGTGGGTGAGAGACGGAAGTGAAAATGAGATTAGGGATGATGCTCAGAAGCTAAACAGCTGGGCTGCTGCTTTTCAGGGTCCAAGCCTAAACCACTGCGAGCCCCTCAGGGTGGAAGGCGGGCCACTGGAGGCTTCTTTGCTCCAGCTTGCAGTAAGCAGGACACATCTTTCACCTCAGAATACCTTGTGTTTCCCCTTTATAAAATGTGGAAACCCACTTTCTGCCTCTTCCTGTTGTAACAGTTTAGAATGAAAAGAGGTGATAAATTGTCTGTCCGGTGTTAGGAGTTTCTTAAAGAGTGGGTAGGGCGGGAATTGGAGGGAACAAAGGAAGAACTTCGGACTGCCTCTCTGAACTCACTGCCTTGTTCTCTTGACCTTTAGGTACTCCATCAGCCTCCAAATTTCTTTCCCAAATCCCTTTACTACTTCAGGAGGAAGTCACCACTCAGTTTTAGGCAGATACATGAACTCGGGCCTGGCAATGGTGCATTCTGACATTGGGACTGCTGCTTGCCCTGAAAACAAAAAACCATTTCAGGTCTTCCAGCTGTGCTTCCCGCTGTGTGATTTTGTGCAAGTCACCTCTCTGGGCCTCAGTTTGATCATCATCAACAAAATACCACCATCACCATCTGTGCAACAAATATTTGCAGGCTGCAGGCTGCTTACTATATGTCAGGAACAGTTTTTGTTGTTGTTGTTGTTGTTGTTGATCTTACTATCTTCATTGATTTTTTCGGGGGGGGGGGAGATATCAATGGGAGAGAGAAGCATCAGTGTTACCTGCCATACATGCCCCAACCAGGGACCGAACCCACATCCTAGGTGTGTGCCCTCACCTAGAATCAAACCCACAGCTTTTCTTTCAGTGTACAGAAGGATGCTCTAACCAACTGAGCCACGCTGACCAGGGCTGTGGGGGACAGTGTTTTAAAACATTAAACTCATTTAGCTTCACAGTGACAATGATAAACAAGGAAACCGAGACACAGGAAGGTTAGATAACTTGTTCAAGGTCTCAGCTGGCAGTTGCCAGAGCCAGGACTTGAACCCAAGCAGTCTGGCTCGAGAGTCCATCCCCTTAATCCAGTGGGCCTTGAGTGAAATACAGGAATGTGCCCCTGTGAATGGACTGGTGAATCAGAAGCACCGAGCACAGAAACCTACAATAGCAGATACTCAATATGGTCACTTTGATTACATGATCTCACTGAGTGTTCTGTGATTCATTCTGTCTTTGCTTTCAGAGGCAGCCTGGGGAGCAGTGGGGAAGGAGGGATCATTGCTGATCTGGGTGGTTGTTCTGGTCCAAGTCACAGAGTCATGCCTTTTATTTTTAAACACACACATACCTCCTCAGCCTGTGGCAAGTCAGGGTAGTGTTCTTTCTGTGTGCTCTGGTTTTGGATGAAACCAGAACCCAGGGTGAACTTTCATTGGCCCATTGGCACTGTGGCCAGCTGGCCCTTCAAGGAGGATGGCATCCAACAGCAGCTGTTTTTGCCGGAGCCAGCTGACTCTCTGTAAGCCCTGCCTGGCCCTGGCCCTAGGTTTTCTCTCTGTGATTGTCAAGGTGGTGGGAGCCTTGGTTGGGCCTCAGACCAGACAAGGCGGTGACCCAGGATCGAGTAACAGAAGGCTGTGGGGAGGAGGGCTTGTCCTTCCAGCCTGCAGAAGCTGCTGCCTCTCGCCCACCTTCCTGCTCTTGCCCAGACAGTGACTCAGGCCCGGACCACTCCCCCGGGAGCCAGGGTTTCAGCCACTATCAACTGCCGCCTACCCTTTGCACTGCCCTCCCTTCATTCTCACCTCCCTCCCTTCCATTCCCCCTTCACCCCCCCCCCCAGAAGTGTGGTCTTTACCCAGCTAAAGACCTTGGGAAGATAGAGGTGGGGCAGACTGAATCATTTTGGGGCTTTTTCAACTCCCAAGCCAAGCTTAGGCTCATTCACATTCAATAGAAACAAATTCTGGAAGCCACGTGAGGACTAGAGAGGAATATGTGGGGTTTAGTGCCTTTACACTCTTGTAATGGGAGTGCAGATCTCCCCAAAGAGGCCAGGGCTCGAAGGATCTGCTGGGGTGACAAGGGGATCCCCACCCATCTGCCATCTGGGCCTGCCTCTTGTCTTCTTTCTGCCTCTGCAGTCGAGGGGTGGGGAAACAATAGATTGAGAGACCTAGCAAACGGAAAATGCAAAAGAGCTGTTTTTGTAAATAGAAATTACACAAGAGCAGGAGTTTTTTTGGAAAGGTTTTACCGAGACAGACAGAATTAGCCAAGTGGCATCATGCTGCTAATAGAGATATTTACTGTTTGAAAAAGTATATTTGTAGCTTTGGAGAACATCCTGTTGACTTTTCTTTATTGTGAAGAAAAATAGAACCTTTTTCCCCCTTTTCCCTCTGTACACATAGAACTTTTTTCTTCTCTGAGGTGGGGCATGTTGGGGGTTGGGGAAGGGTAGGGTTGAGAGAAATGTTTTCTTCATTTTGCTGCCGAGACCAAAATATCCCTTCCCCTGCCCTCTGGTGCTCATATTTGTGGAATGGGAGGCAGAGCCATGGAAGGAATCCTGCTCCAGGGGCCGGGAGCCGGGAGCCCTCTGGATTTTCTTCCGGAACAGAGATTCTCTGGGGAACAAGCCCTGTCTTCTCTCTGGACCTTTGCTGACCCACCCGATTCCGAGGGGAAAACCCCAAGGAAAGCCGGGAGGAGGGCAAACCAAAGTCCCGAAGCCCCGTGAGCCTGGAGGACCGCCAGCCTCAGCCCCGTAGCCCCAGCTGTGCCGGGGCCACGCTGCTCTGGCCGATGCTGCGATGCAGTCTTTCTAGCCACACGTTTTCCAAAGCAGCTGTTTCCCCTGCAGAAGTCCCTGCATTCCAGCAGGCAGCTAGAACCCCAGGCTTGGAATCAGGAAATCAGTGAGGAGAGGCCAAGGCTCTGGTTGGGGTGTCATTGTTGCTGTTCCCTGTCTCTTGCCCCTCGCCACCTTTCACCTCTTCAGTGGCACAGAATCTGATCCGTTCGTCAGCGTGCCTGCTCCAGTTTCCTGGCTGTTTCTCTGGCAGAGTGGCGCATATCTGCCATTTGTCAGCCTCAGAATAAACCCAGGAGACTCTTCTCCCTTCGTATTTCCTCTTAGGCTCTTTAAAATGTTTTTGCTTGACCCATACTCTGATCACTTGACCAGGCTTTGCTGCCAGTACCAAAGACCAGCTCTGTGTTCCTGGTCTCCACTGAATGTACTTCTCCTTGACCCCAGCTGGTACCTGAGGTGGCTAGTGGTACCCTTTTTAGCTTTTATTTTAGTAAGATAAAGATTGGGAGACCCAAAACAATTTTATCTTTCTTTGTTCTTTATGTAGCCTTGTGTAAGAGTAGCTTTTTACAGGAACCTTAGAGTATGGTATTTTGTGGGGCTCTTGGGGCAATGTTCCCATTTTACTCATTCATTCAGGGCTTACTGTGTGCACAAAACTTGGCTATAAGCTCCATGAGATCACAGAATGAGAGACTGTCTTGTTCATCCTGATATCCCTTGAACCTAGCCTAGTGGTAGGCATAAAGGAGGTTGAAAATAGCGCCGTGCATAGCGTAGTACTTACAGGAGTTACAAAGAAGCATAACATTCAGTCTTTGCCTTTGAGGTGCTTGTGTGTCACAATCAGAAAGCAAGATGCATGCATATCAAAGTTAATGTGCAACCAAGTAGAGTTCACTTCAGTAATGAAAGGATGACTCAGTCTTAGGAAAGATATTTGATAGTTCATGATGATACTGGGCCACAGGCAAACTGGTCACTTAAATGCATGCTGAAAAGGCACTGATATAATTCAAAAATGCAATCTTTGTATCTGTTAGTAATCTAGGAACAGAAAGACATTTTCTTACTTTCAGGAGGCTTTCTGGCTGAAACCATCACCCTCTTTCCCCTTTAACAGTGAAAGATGATCAGACTTGAAACATTTTTACTGGTCAGAAACATCTTTTCTATAATTTCTAGCCAATGCCATAACACAAGACAAGAAAAAAGTATACAATGTTAGGAAAGAAAAGGGAAATTTTGTCATTATTTTCAAATGATATGACTACTTCAAAAACTCAATTAGTTTTTGTTTTTGTCTAGGTGAATTTCTTGGGCTATGTCAATTAAGTATATAGGTATGGTGACTGGTTTAACACCCAATAGCTTTCTTGTGTATCAGTAAGATAAAATGAAAAAGTGAATTCCATTTATAGTATAATCAAAAATATAAAATTTCATGGAATGCATCTAAGACATGTGTAGGACTGAAAACTTCACGTCTGTGTTACTTCGGGATCTATTTAACTAAATAAATTTGGAGGAACTATATGAAAAAAAAAAACAAAACTCCTAAGGCTAAAGGACATAGGAAAAAGACTTGACCTCCGACTAGTGTGGCTCAGTGAATTGAGTGCCAGTCTGCAAACCAAAAGGTTGCTGGTTCAATTCCCAGTCAGGGTACATGCCTGGGTTGCAGGCCAGGTCCCAGGTTGGGGGCATGCAAAAGACAGTTGAACAATGTTTCTCTCCCTCTCTTTCTCCCTCCCTTCCACTCTCTCTAAAAATAAATAAAATTTAAAAAAAAAAGAAAAAGAAAAAAACTTGAATAAATGGGAAAAAAAAATTATACCCCCGAATGAGCAAACCTAGCATTTGTAAAGATGTAGGTTCTTCAAAAGTTAATCTGTAAACATAATGCATTTTCAGTAATAAATATCCTGACTGGGGAGTGGGTGGGGGACACAACAGATGATTTTGAAGTTCATCTTAAATATTAAAATGAATTAAAATAGCCAAGAAATTATCTATAAAGAAATGTAATGAGAAGGGATTTGCTTAATTGGGTATTAAGAACTAATTAATTGATAAACCTAAATAACTAAATCTATATTATTTGGTGAAAGAGTAGACAGGTCTACAGTATGGAATATAAATATTTAACACTGATAAAATGACTTTTCAAAGATTATCTTTTAAATCATGTCAATATAACTGGCTCAGTATATATGCAAGGCTCTAAATGGAATAAAGATTTAAATGTACAAAAATAAATCACTAAAATTCATATGTAATTGCAAGGGACACAGAATAACCAGAACAATATTGACAAAGAAGAACAAAGATTCACACTTCCCAATCTCAAACTTACTGCAGATCTACAGTAATTAAGACAGTGTGGTACTGGCCTAAATATAACCATGTAGATCAATGGAACAGAATTGAGAGTCCAGAAATAAACAGGAGAGTGGACCCCCTGAAAACCTCAGAATTATCTTCTGGAGGGTGGGCCCCTTGTAGTACAGGCTTCCCCTGCTAGGAAAGTGTTCTAGGAACCCATTGTATCAGTGTACCAGCTGGCATTATTGTGAGAGGCTGCATTTGGCTTCAGTTAATTTTTTGGAAGACTCAACACGTTTGCCCATTTCATGATGGATGATTTACAAGTGCACCTGCCCACATCACACTGAGTGTTAAGCAGTTTTTGACCAAAAACAGCATGACCCCTATGCCCCACCCTCCTATTCGCCCAATCTCATCCTGAGTGACTATTTGTTTCCCAGGGTGAAAAAAGTTCTGAAAGGGAAATGTTTTGCAGCTGTGGAAAAGGGGAAACAAAAAAATATAGAAGCGCTAAAAGGCAAAAAAAAATTGACAAGTTCAAAAACTGTTTTGAGCAGTGGAAAAAAGTCTTGTTAGTTGTACTGCATTAGATGTAGAGTACTTTGAAGGTGACTGAAGTTTAAACATGTAAGAATAAATACACAATTTTTTATAAATAAACTCCTGAGGGGTTTTGGGGGTTCCTCCTTGTATATGTATGGTCAGTCGGTTTTTAAGAAGGAAACCAGGACAGTTCAACTGGGAAGGAATAGTCTTTTCAGCAGTGCTGGGAAAACTGAATATCCACATGCAAAAGAACTGAAGTTGAACCCTTACCTCACACCATATACAAAAATTAACTCGAAATGGACCAAAGACCTGAATTTAAGAGCTAAAACTATGAAACTCTAAAAAGAAAACATAGGGGTAAATCTTCATGACCTTGGATTTGGCAAAGAATTCATAAATACAATACCAAAGCACAAAAAAAAAGAAAAATAAAAATAGATTAAACTTCTTCAAAATGCAAAACTTTTGTGCTTCAAAGGACACCATTAAGTGAAAAAAAATCACAAAAAAGAAAAGAATATTTGCAAATCATATCTGATTGGGGGTTTGTACCCAAAAAATATAAAGAACTGTCACAACTCAACAATAAACAAAAGAAAGCCCATTTTTAAAATAGGCAAAAGATTGAATAGATGTTTCTCCAAAGAAGATACACAAATGACCGATAAATACATGAAAAGATGCTCATCATCGTTAGTCATGAGAGAAATGCAAATCAAAGCCGCAGTGGAGTAGCCATCATATACACTAGAATTGCTTAAAAGAAGAAGTAGAAGAAGAAGACAATGACAAGTGTTGGGGAAGAGGTTGAGCAGCTGGAGCCCTCCTGTGCTGCTGGTGGGAATGTGAAACGGTGCAGCCACGTTGGAGACAGTCTGGCAGTTCCTCGAAAGGTGCAACCTTGACTTAGCATATGGCCCAGCAGTTTCACTCCTAGGTATATATGTCCAAAGGAGATGAAGACATATATCCACACAAAAACCTGTACATGAATTTTCATAGCAGCATTATTCATAACAGTCCAAAAGTAGAAAAGAAACAAATATTCATCACCTGATGGATGGATAAAAATATTACTCAATGATAAAAAAGGAATGAAGTACTGACACACCAACATGGGTAATTCTGGAAAACATTTGCTAAGTGAAAAAAGCCAACACAAAAAGCCAAATATTATGTGATTCCATTTATATGAAATGGCTTGAAGGGGCAAATCCATAGAGACAGAAAGCAGATTAGTGCCGGGGGCTGCGGAGATATGGGAAGGGACAGCTAATAGAGATGGGATTCTTTTAGGGGTGATGAAAATGTTCTGAAATTAGATAGTGGTGATGGATGCACAACTCTGAATATACTAAAAACAAACAAATTGTTTACTTTAAAAGGATAAATGTTATGGTATATGAATTACATTTCAATAAAGCTATGACTTCAATAAAAATTAATAAACCAGGTTCTGAGTAAAGATGACAGCTAGAATATATACATCTAATTTCTCTCTCTCTCACAAATCCCACCAAAAAACCCACAGTAAAGTGATTTTTTTAAAAGGCATAAATCTGCAAATGTAGAGAGAGTAGAGGTGACATCAACAACATTTGGGAAGTGGAATGCACTTACATGTGGTAACTGACTTAGCAGTTCCAAGAAAGCCAAAGCCTAAACTGGCATTTAGGAAAACCAAGAGCCATCCAGCTTACACCACTGAATTCTCAAAGGTTCGGGAATTGGTGGCACTATGTACCTCTAGAAGTAGGGTGAAACCAAGCACTTAGTTCAGGAGCTGTTCACGAGTAAGATCAGAGCCCTACCATCTTCTCCCCAACTCCATTTCACTGGGAGACAGTCCCTCATCCCAGCAGAAGAATGAAGGGACTCCCCCAGGGAGCGCAACATGGAGTTTCTGTCCCAGGGCACACAAAGGTAGATATACTGTGTGACTCTAATGAAGCTTAACCTTTGGGACCCCTTGCTTACATGGGCCATGTCCAAGGCCCTGGAGGGAAGGAACCCTAGCATGTGTTCACACGATCCTGTGTTTTTCTAAACTTCAGAATGTATATTACACTCAGTAAAAACTTCTGCCTTCACTTCATAGGTCAGGCAGCTTTGGAGTAGCCTGCACCTTTTGGAGGGTAGGGCAAGGGAAGTAGGGGTTGAGTCTGTAAATACATTTTTTAGAAAACTTTAAAAACAAGTGAGAAATTAGACTTTTGAGTTGGAAATACACAAAGGGTACCTTTTGGGGCCATCTTTAAATTTATTTTAAAAATATGGGGGGAATTAGGTCAAAGATAATGGGACACAAAACAAGTGACAGAGATGAGCCATTAAATCAATAGATATTATTCTGAAATCAAGTAAAGAGTAACAAAACATTTTTAAAATGTATCAAAAGCTAGTAATTAAGAGTGAGATCAACTTTAGAAACAATGGAATGTTCCATAGGAACGATGATTGATAGGTCAAGTGAAGAAGAGGAGCAAATCAAACAACACATTGATAAAACATGTAAATTCCTGGTGGATTTAACATGAAAGGCATAATGAATATAGCGTGGAACTCATGGAAGTTCCAGTCAAAATGGCAGTGTAGGCAGACATGGCTCACTTCTTCATGCAACCTCATCAAAACTACAACTAAAATATAAAATAACCATAACTCAGACCTGTCAAAATCAAATTGAATGGAAGTCTGACAACTATAGAATTAAAGAAACCACATCCATCCAGACTGAGCCAGGAAGCTGGTGCCATATCTGAGACTCCATCAACCTGGCTAATGCTGCTTTGGAGATCCCTAGAGACTCCACCCCACCCAATTTACAAGCCCACGCAAGCTGCTTTCCATACGAATGGCTGGTGTTGGCTCACTCTTCACAACTTCCTAAATCCTATAAAAAAAATAGCAGATGGTCTTAGTGAGTCCCAGGCCCACACTAGCAGCAGCCAGCCTAGGTTCACAGCTTGGCTTTCCCTGGGAATCTCTGAGCCCAGCACAAGAAGCATCCTTCTCAGATTGCTTTATAGCTCAGGAAGGTTGGCCCTGTGTAAAACACAGGTGAGGGCTGCCCTTCGACTGTATCATCTGGGAACCCCAGGGCCAGTGCACCCAGTGGACAGCTACAGACCACGTTGGAGCAACACCATCCTGCCCCTGAACAGCTGATCCTCCATGAAGGGCAGAGGTTTGTGGTCAGTGGTCCCAACCAATACTTGCAGCTGACTGGATAAATCCCTCCCATTGATCTGCCAACAGTAATCAAGACTCAACTACAAGGTGAGGGTGTACTCAGCCCACATGAAGGGTCCACCTCGAGTACCCAGCTTGGGAGAGGCTGTGCCACGGGACCTTACAGGACACCTACTACATTAGGCCACACTACCAAGACACAGAGTCGATGCAGCTCTACCTAATACATAGAAACAAACACAGGGAAGCTGCTAAAATGAGACAAAGAAACATGTCCCAAATGAAAGAACAGATAAAAATTCCAGAAGAGCTAAACAAAATGGAGATAAGCAATCTATCAGATACAGAGTTCAAAACACTATAAGGATGCTCAAGGGTCCTGGCTGATGTAGGTGGTGTAGCTGGTGTAGCTCAGTGGATTGAGAATAGGCTGTAAACCAAAGGATTACCGGTTCAATTCCCAGTCAGGGCACATGGCCCAGTTGCGGGCCAGGTCCCCAGTAGAGGCCATGTGAGAGGCAACCACACATTGCTGTTTGTCTCCCTCTTTCTCCCTCCCTTCCTCTTTTTCTTAAAATAAAAAAAAAAAAAAAAAAAAGGATACTCAAGGAGCTCAAAGAACTTAGCAGTATAAAAAAGATCCAATCAGAAACAAAGGATATACTAATGGAAATAAAGAACAATTTACTGGGAAACAGTGGTAGAGTGGATGAAGCTGAGCATCAAATCAATGATATGGAACAAGAAGCAAAAAACAGCCAAATAGAACAAGAAGAAAAAAGAATCCAAAAATTGAGGATAATATAAGCAGCCTCTGGTACAACATCAAGGCGTCCAACATTCCCATCATAGGGGTGCCAGAATAGGAGAAAGAGCAAGAAATGGGAAATCTACTTGAAAAATAATGAAAGAAAACTTCCCTAATTTGGTGAAGGAAATAGGTGTGCCAGTCCAGGAAGCACAGAGAGCCCCAAACAAGATGGATGCAAATTGGCCCACTCCAAGACACATCGAAATTAAAATGCCAAAGGTTAAAGGTAAAGAGAGAATCTTAAAAGCAGCAAGGGAAAAGAAGTTAGTCACCTACAGGAGAGTTCCCATAAAACTGTCAACTGATTTCTCAAAAGAAACTTTGCAGGCTAGAAGGGATTGGCAAGAAATATTCAAAGTCATGAAAAGCAGAGACCTACAGCCAAGATTGCTCTACCCAACAAAGCTATCATTTAGAATGGAAGGACAAATAAAGTGCTCCCCAGACCAAAAAAAAAAAAAAAAAAAAAAAAAAACCAACAAACAAAAACACTAAAGGAGTTCATCATTACCAAACCATTATTATATGAAATGTTAAAGGTGCTTATTAAGAAAAAGAAGATCAAAACTATGAACAATAAAATGGCAGTAAATACATAACTGTCAATTGAATCTAAAAACAAACTAAGCAAATAAAAAGATTCAGAGACAGAATTGTGGGTACAGAGAGCATTTTGATAGTTGCCAGATGGGAGGGGGCTGTTGGTGAATGGGTGAAGAAGTGAGGGGATTAAGAAGTACAAAAAGGGCCCTGGCTGGTGTAGCTCAGTGGATTGAGCATGGGCCTGCGAACCAAAGGATGGCGGTTCGATTCCCAGTCAGGGCACATGCCTGGGTTGCATGCCCGTTCCCAGTAGGGAATGCTTGAGACGCAACCACACATTGATATTTCTCTCCCATTCTCCTTCCCTTCTAAAGATAAATAAATAAAATCTTAAAAAAAAAAAAAAAAAAAGTACAAAAAGGGCCCTGGCTGGTGTGATTCAGTGGATTGAGCACCAGCCTGTGGACTAAAGGGTCACCAGTTCAGTTCCCAGTTGGGACTCATGCCTAGGTTGTAGGCCGGGTCCCCAGCTCGGGGTGTGTGAGAGGCAACCAATTGATGTATCTCTCACACATTGTGTTTCCCTCTTTCTCCCTCCCTTTCTGTCTCTAAAAATAAATAAAATCTTTTAAAAAATGCTAAAAAGAGTAAGTACAAATAGGTAGTTACAGAATAGCCATGGGGATGTAAAGTACAGTATAGGAAATGGAGAAGCCAAAGGTTAAAGATAAAGAGAGAATCTTAAAAGCAGCAAGAGAAAAGAAGTTAGTTATTTATACACGTGAACCATAGACATAAACAAAGAGTGGGGATTGCCTGAGGGAGTGGAGAGTGCTGGGTGGAGGGGGGCACAGGGGGAAAGATCAGAAAACTGTAATAGTACCAATAAAATATAATTTGAAAAATAAAAAAAAATCAAAAGAGGGGCAAAAGAACTCATGATACTCCCTCCTACAAGGATGCCAGTGACAAACCGGTTACTCATTAATGCAGAAAGCATTAAGATTAGTCACTGTACAAGAAAATTTGAAATGTGCCCTGGAATCTTAGTTTATTTATGAAAGAAACATGAGATTTTCCTAATTTTACAGCAATCCTAAAATTTATATTACATTTATATATTACCAGTGCTGAATTATCATTCTTTTTTTCTCTAAGAAAAAGGTTACCAACTCTGTGTCACATGAAGAGGCGGTCATAGACTGTGCAGCCAAAAAGTCAAGGAAATAAATACAGAGGTGTGTCAGGCAGATGATTAATAAAAATATTAGGTTATTCGTGATTTTCTGATGTTCATATTATTTGTCAGCTTTTATAACTTGTAATTTATTATGCTCTTTTCTCTGTCTAAACATTCACTTTTATGCCTATTTTTGTATTTGTAACTTTGTATTCCTTTTCTTTAAGAGGACATGCAAAATTGTATAAGCTTCAGGCCCAAAAACCCAGACCCACGTCAAGTGCAGTTGAAAGCAGGATGCCCCCACTGAAGGGGAAGGTGAGGTGAATGCGCGCATGTAGCGTGCGCTCACCTGCGTGCACACAGCCTCTTCTCCTCACTGAGCCATCGGACTGCTGAGCTGGGCCTTTATTTCCAAGTCATGCATGTGGAAGAATCTTCTCTAGGGAATTTTACCTGCCCAGGAGAAAAGGCTAGATACACACATCAGGGGTTCCCCACAAAACTGCTTGGCCAGGTCACCCTACACAACAGGCCGACATTATTCATGTTCTCGCAGCTTCTAGTCAGCTGTTTTGTCCCCAGTCAGATATGTGAGCAGATAACCAAGAATTACCACACATCCAAGGGAAGCATTTAGCATGAAAAATGAAGGCTAAAACAGAAAAAAGCCACTTGAAGGGAAACCAAAACTATAAAGGGAGAAGAAACTTTTGTGAAGCTATCATTAAGATCCTCAGATAAGGCATCCATGAAATAAAAACAGAATACCATAAAAGAAAAACATTCTGAAAAATAAAAAGAGCTCTTGGAAATTAAAAATATGAGAAATTAAAAACTCTTGAGAAGTATTAGAAGATAAGGAAACACTGAAAAATAGAACATTAGAGGACAAGCCAAAGAGGGCCAGCATCAAAATTGTAAGGATTTCGGAAGGAAGAAACAGAAAGTGGGGGTAAGGGATCAACAACAAAATTTTGTTTTTTAATCTCAGAACTAAAGATTATAAATTGCCAAATTGAAAGAATCCCGTTGAGGACCCCAGCACAAAGGATGAAATTAGGTCTGTAAAGCACATGAACATACAAACTGACAAGCCTGCGTAAAGAAAACAAACAGCAGGTCACATCCAAAGGATGGAAATCACAGTGGAACTGGGAAACAAGGCTCCAGTGAGGCAGTGCCTTTGAGATTCTGAAAGAAATCACACGCAGCCTCTAATTCTATACCCAGTCAAACTAACCAGTGTGACAGCAGACTAAAAAGTGTCTTGGTAAGCAGAGATTCAAAAATTCTCTCCCATACACTTTTTCTCCACCCAAATGAGTAAACAAACAAACAAAAAAAAGACACGGAATCCAGACGTCAAAATTCCTGGGTGGGGGAAAGGAACCTCTGTGAGAAAGGTGAAGGGGGAGCCCAGGAGGCCTTCTGCACACCACGGTGCGGGTGATCCACTGAGGCTGGAGTAGGCCAGAGTGGCAATAATAAACTACCTGCTAGAAATGAATGTATTGGGAGGAAGTTTAGACAACTGAGATAGAATTAGGGGAAACATGAAAAATCAAGCATGTGCAAGAAAAGTGACAGTTATTAATTGTAATGAAAACAAAAAATTATGCAGTGCTACTAGGTATATATTGCTCTGTAACAAATTGCCCCACAATTTAGTGTCTCAAAACAATACTAGTTTCCACTGGTCAGGAATTTCAGAGTGGTAGTCTGGCTTGGGAACTCTGACAGTTACAATTCAGTGTGCATCAGTCCGAACTGCAGTCTTCCGAGTGCCTGACTGAGCTGCAGAGTCTGCTGGCTGCCATGTGCAGAAGGAAAGTGCATCCTGTTAATGCTCCTAAAAGTTTGCTTAGTGTTGCCCTCGCCAAGTCATAATAGAACTGTACTGAGAGGAAAGGGGGTTGCAAATGTGCCTTTATGTTACAGAAGTGGAGACCACGAAGAGGTTTCTTTGCTTAGTTAAATCTTCCTCTTCCAAAATAAAAAGTCAGTAGCTAGTGCCTAAAACCTAATGCTCAGGAGGCAGCAACACAAGCATTTTTATGTGGAGACAGGAAGGTGCAGACCAAAAACCCAGCACAGGTGATGGTGCTCCTCTCAGACATGAGACTCGGGGGCCTAGAGCCTCATACTCTATGTAATGAAGCCAGGTGCCTCGTTCAGCTAATCACGTGCATAAATTTGGTAAAGGTAAGACTTAGATGAGTAAAAGGAAGTCATGAAAGGAATAGAGTAGTAAGGTGGATTTTTATGTTGAGGTGGAGGGGGCAGGTCTTTCCCAGTATGATGACACCAAATGAAGGAATCGTGAAGGAAAAGAGAAATTTGCTGGATTTGACTTCATACTCAGCACAAGCTTCTGTACCTTAACCACACACATGTCCAAAGGGAAAAGGCAAACCCCAAGCCAGGAAAAGTCCTGATAAACAAGCCAAATGGCTGGTGGTAAAATGTTAACTATTTCCATCTTTTAAAAAGTGCACACTGTTTCAGTCTGTCTCTAGGGCAATTGTCAAGTGTATCAAAGCCTTGAGCACATGTACATCCTTTGACCTGGCAACTTCAACCCTAAGAATTTGCCCCATGTGACCAGTGCTTGGTGTGCACAGAGGCTGTACTATTAGAGTTTTTTGTTTAGAATATAGGAGAAAAATTCAAGACAGTTGAAGTGACCACCAGTAAAGGAATATGGGTGACCAAAATAAAACTAGTAGTACAGGTGTGTAATGGAGCACTAGCTCACTCTCAGAACTCAGGCCAACGAAAACTGTATCGGCGCATAAAAACACGTTTGCTCTTTTTAAAATGTGTGTGTACGTGCATGTGTCCACGTGTACACACACTGAAGTTCGGGTTATTACTGTTTATTTTCTTTGGGAGCGTGTGTGTGTGTTTGTTACTTGTGTTTTTCAGTGTTTTCCATGTTTTTGGCACTGGTCAGGTGTTGTTTTTGTAGTCGAAAAGAAAACTAAAAGAATTTTTTTAGTTTATTTGAAAATACAGAAAGTACAAAGAAGAAAACAGTGGTCATACTCTGGCCACATAGAGTTAACCACTACCGACATTAAGCATATTTGCTTCGGTTTTTTTTCTTCCTGCAAATTTTTGAAATCTAATTAACACCAAAATGATAACCTTGGTTATCTTTTAGATAGGAGACTAGACTGTTTTGGGTTTTTTTACTCCCCTCCCCCTGCCTTTTTCTCTCTTTTATTCTTTTCTTTTCTGTATTAAGTTTTCTCTTATGAGCATGTGTAATTCCTTAAAATACACACAGTTGGCCCTTCGCACCCTCAGTCTCACATCCGTGGGCTCGGTCAGCTGCATGTTGACAGCAGCATCCATGGCTGGGAAGCTGCAGACACAGGGCCACTGTTCTATGCCGCAGCGTCTGAGGGACTTGCGCATCTGCAGAATTGGTGTCTGCAAGGAATCCTGGGCCCCATCCCCACCAGGTACCCAGAGACAACTGTATGACAAATTCGCGTGAGCGAGTATTAAGCTATTAGGAAACTGGACTGAACTTCAGCGTCCTGGCAGTGCATTCCTGGTTCTGTGTGACCCGGCAGAACGGCCCTGGGCTGGTCACCAAACCGCTCCAGATCTGCTTTCTCATCTGCAAAAAGAGAGGGTTAAACGGGGGAGATTTCTATGGTAACTTACAGTTCTAAAAATACTGTGATTCTAAATTAAGATTGAGAAAGAGGCTGTGGTTCCACCAATAATGGACTCTGAGTCCCTAATTTCTTGGTACCTCGTCTGCAGTGTGAGGCTCCGAGTTAGAATCCTGTCGAAGGCCACTCTGAGAAGTCTTTAGCAAGCTCACCCTGCCCCCCACCCCCCCATGTTCTTAGAATGGAGATTTGGTTTAGAACTGATGTTGTAGATGAGCTGGAAGGGCCATCTCTTCCAACTCCTCTGTGTTAGGGTTTAAAAGCTGAGCTCCAGAGAGACTGCCATTCGTTCAGATCACAGAACTAGTCAGAGGCTGAGACCAGGCTTTCTGGTTCCCGGTCCATATCCTTTTACACCGCCACATGCTTCGTGCAAAACAGGATCAGTCTTTTCGCAGGGCCACCTGGACCTCATTTGCACTGTCACCAAAATGGTCCTTGAGGGCAGTTGTTCGCTGTCTGAAACCATCATGCCAGTCCTGTCACTGTCAGTCCACTGAGATCTGATTTGGGGGCACGTAACTGGGGACCCTGGGAAGGGACGAAGGAACTCATCCGTCCTTAACCTTCCTCGTTAGGTCTGGGAAAGGGAAATAGCAATTTTATTTTTTCTTCCCTCTTCAGTTCCATAGCTTACCTTTCCTCCTGGTAATTATATAGCCAGAGATTATTTGTTTACAGAAGCCACGTGAATCAGCCAGACCCGAAAGGGTTAACACTGCCAAATTACGGGGTGGGTTAACAATAAACAGGATGTCCTCCAGAAATTAAATTTAAACCACTGTGACTCAGGCCCGCCCGTCCCCTAACCAGATCGCTGTCTGGGGTTATTATCGGTGGTTAATTATACCACTGGGTTTAGCAACAGTGTTGGTCAGTTTGGGCCAAGAGAAGCCAGGCTCCAGGAGAAGAAGGTGTGGAGGGGGCAGGTGCAGCCTGGGGAGCGGGAGGTTTGAATGGAAGAGACTGAAAGCAGGGAGAGCGGTGGTCTAAGGTCTAAGCCATACCGCGGAGCTCCTGCTGGAGCCCTCTCCCTGAACTGACCGCAGGGGTGCCCACCTCACCCCTCCCTGGGGGAGGGGACATGAAGTTCACTGTCTGTAGATGGTGGGACTCACTGTTTGCCTCCCAGCCTGGCCACACTGCTTTTCTTCCCAGAATTGCAAAATCAAAAAATGCTCAGCACCTTAAGGAAGCTTCCAGATTATCCATTTCAACCCTCTTGCTTCACCGAGTGGGAAATTAAGGCAGAGGGCAGAGGTTGCCTGTCAAAGGGCAGCCCGCTCCATGGAGAGGAGGCAGGGTTTGTGCTCAGGCGGCGACTCCTCGGCCAGGCCCTGCCCTTATGCCAAGCTGCCTTCCTTTTCTAAGTGGGGAGCCTGAGGTGCAGGGCCCCCTGGCAAGTTCAGGGCAGACTGGGGCTGCACTTCACATTCTTCTAGGAGTTGGGAGCATTTAGATTCTGTCAGTTCTCACGGGAAACAGCCCAGCCTGCCTGGTCCTTAATGCCCCTGCAATTTGTCACCTCTCCCCAGCCATAGAGGCAGGCCAGCAGAGCCACAGTCTGCCCCTGTGTGGAGAAGTAGCGAGGCACCTAATATAGATACGTGGTTCTTAGGGTGTTTTTAAAGACATGTCTTCAAGGGTAACAGTGATCCAAGCAAGCCTGTAGTTTGTGACCTTGCAGCCCCTTGAGACACAAGTTACGGGGACTGTCATTTGTACAGTGCCTCCCCATTCCTGCCCTCCCCTTTGCAGTGCATTTAAACAGCAGGCTGTCAGGGAAGGTGCTCTGGGGCAAACCTCCATCTGACACCATACACGGGAGAATGACAGTCCTCGGCCCACTGGGCACGTGGTACAAGTGGCAGGGAGCAAGCCCTGCCACTTTTCCTTACCCTTCTGGGGACAGGGAGCTGTATTTCATCAGTTCTGTTTGGACATATCCCTATTTCTCCTAACACCCCTCTTTGTCTCTTTGTCTTACAGGATTCCTTTCAAGATTGGGCAGCCCAAGAAACAGATTGTCTCGAAGACAGTGAGTAGCCCTGTTCTTTCCTTCTGAGACTCCGTTCTGTCTCACACAGCCTTCACCGAGAACCAGAGCTTTGACCCAACCCCTTACAGGGCTGGGGAGGCAGAACCTGGGCCTCATCGTTCTGGGTTGTGTGCCTCTAGAACTTCCCGTGGACGGGGCCTTGCAGGAACCTCCTGACCTGGGACATGGGCCTTCTTCGGCTCAGCCCGGGCGGGTGGAAGAGGTGGGTTCCTCAGGCAAGAAAGAACACACTGCTCCTGATAGCTCATCTCTGGAATCAGTCTGAACATTCCTAAGAGGGGGCCTGAAACAGGGACTCCGGCCAAGGACACATCCCAGGCCCTTATCTTGGGCTGAGTGAACGACCGAGAAGCTTTCTGGGGTCCATTTGTCTCTGCTGCTAAACACATTCCTAGCCAGGACCCAGAGTCACTCAACACCCGGGTGGGGTGAGGGTGGGGGGAAATCACTGAATCCTTCCCCCATAAGCTCAGAGTTTTTGTCCCTATTTTATCTCCAGAATGAGAGAGGAAGAGAATCATAGCTTCTTAGAAAATTAGAATGGGAAACCCTTAGAGACCTAGTGCAACCTCCTGCTGTTCCCTGAGAGGACCCAGGCGGTAGAGTCCTGGTGACTTTCTGAGGTTGGGAGAGGCTCATGCTGACAGCTGGAGTCAGACCTCCAGGCGGAGCCTCTGTCTAGTGCGCGCTCCATGGCTTCCTGCTGCATCACTCAGGTGAAGTCCCAAGGCTGGGGATTCTGACAAAGAATGGCCGTTCCAGCCCCCTCCCCAACAGCTCCGAGCAAGGCCCTTGGTTTTCACATGGGAGGCCATAACCGTCGAGCATCTCTGGACGTGCTGGCTCCAGGGAGCCAAGGGAAGGCCCTTGACGGTCCCTGCAGCCCTGGTGTTTCTCCTTGTCTTAACAACCTCGTCCCAGGACGCAGGACTTGGCTCAGGACTCGGAACTGCAGGAAAGATAGAGCTTCAGAAGTTGGCGGAGAGGGGGGTTCAGCAAACATCTGGCCAATGGCTCTGTCTCTGAGAAGTCCAAAGTTAGGTCACTTAAAAGGAAATGGGCCCGTGTTAAGGGGTCCTCCCCCTTTTCCAGGCAAAGGCTGGCCGCAGACAGACTCCGAGTTTACCTCCCATGCCGTGGCTCACCATCTGTGGAGGCTCTCAGCTTGAAGCGCAAAGAATCTGGGCGTGCAAGTGTTGGGCTCCAGCCGGCTACAGGAAGTGGGAAGGTGTGGCTTTGGGTCTCCAGAGTTTAATCCAGGGCAGATCTGAAAGGGAAGTGGTTTTGAAAAGGGTCTTTTATTCCCAACACTCACTACCAAAAAACAAAACAAACAAACAAAAAACCCTCCCGACTCCCCATCGTCCTGTTCTCCACAGAGAAGTACAGCCCAGAATGCAGTTTCTAGCTGCTTTGCCAGAGTCGGTTGAGGGGAAGGTCTGTGGGTGTTTTCATCTAGGAGTGGCAGGGCCTCCCCTGGGAAGGGCAGATGCAGGCAGAGGAAACTCTCTGCGCCTGTGCGGGCCTTTGTGGGCCCATGGCGTCCTCGCCCCTTCCTCGCGGTGGCCTCTCTTGGGGTGAAACTGGGGTCCTCTCACTGGGGCACCTGCTCCCCTCACAGACTGGGCATCAAGGAGTGGGTGAGAAGCGGGCTGAGAAGTCCCCCTGCCTTGATTCCCTCCAGGCTCCAGCATGCCGTCTGGGCCTTCCGCAGGTTCCCTATCCTCCCTGAGGCCCAGCTTTCTCCCTTGTACAGTGAGGGTGACGACAGGACCTATGTTGTGGATGTCTAATAAGTCTCCCGTGAGGTGATGCACGTGAAGCACTTCTCACAGTGCCTGGCACATAGTGAGGCTTCAGTGAACACTAACTATGTTGCAGGAAGAGTTGATTTGATAACCCACCAAGGACTCCACTGGTCCCAGCAACTGGATTCCCCAGTGCAGTGAAGTGTAGGCCAGAAGAGAGGTGTTTGCTCCCTTGGCTCCCAGGAGGCACTGAAGTGTCTGCAGCAAGACCCTGCCTTTTCAGAGGCTTGTTCTCCACTTCATGAGCCCCTACTGGCCCGCAACCAGGCCAGGGCTGGGTGGTCACCTCAGTGTCTTTGTGGCTGCCCCCAACAGTGGGGACGCACTCTGTCATTCTTGCCCAGGCACTTTCAGGGAGGCGGGCAGACGGGCCCGCCTGGGTTATTGGAAGTCACAGCACCCTGTCATGGGAAGAAGTGTTCACATTATCTTCAGTGTTCAAGAGGTTTTTGGCTCAAGGCTGCCAACTGTCAAGACACAAAGAAAACGCTGTGGATGCGGCCGCCCTCACGGCTCTCCCGCACCCGGACCGTTCACGCAGACGCGGCCATGTCACAGCGTTGGCTGGAGCAGCCTGCTCTCTGTGGGGGCTGACCAGTGGGACCTCCCTGTCCCAGCCTCTGCTCACAGTCCCACAAAGTAGCTGGGACGACTTGGGGCAGAGGAAACTGCGCCTCCCTCCATAGCCTGGGGGGCTGGGAGAGCTCTCAGAAGCAAGGTGCCCCTGGGCCTCGCACCCAAAGCGAAGCACCCACTTTGATCCCTGTCTAGGTAGGTGCCCTGTGGAGTCAGGAGGAGTCCCACCACACAGGGCCTTCACTTGAGAAAGGTTCCCATGGGCAAGATGAGGGCTGGCAGCCTCGTGGCTGTCCGGTTGTAGCGTGCCGCGGGCAGCTGCCTTGGCCAGGTGGCCTCACAGAAGGCTCCTCAGTTGGCCGCCTCTTCACTTCACCGGGACGGTGGGTTTGGGTGGGGACTCGGCCTGTTCACTCAGTGAACAGGTACCTGTGCCTACAAGGTGCCAGCCGACTTTAGTGCTGGGGAGAGAGCTAAGCCGAGCAGTGCCCCCAGCCCCTGAGCCTGCTAGGATGCAGGGGGCAGAGAGCAGCCGAGGGGCGTCCGGCCCGACTCTCCCGGCACTAACCTCACCAGCCACCACCAGCTCTGACCCGCTCTCAGTCGTGCACATGTGTTTACACTCACATTGTTGACTGCGGTCCAGCTGCCTTTTTGGCAGAGCATCAAGCATTCAAAGACGTTCAGATCTTCTGTGTTTGGCGCTTTCTCTCAGAATGGATAGACCGCAGAGTGAGAGCCCAGGGTGTCCCTTCATCCCCCTTCTGAGGGGCTAGTCCTGGTGGTGTCCCCTTGGCTCTGTCCCCAGTGGAGGAGAGTTCTCGGGACTATGAGCTATAGAAGCAGCCCACACCTGGCTACCAGGACAGAGGAGGTGTAATGTTCATGACCTTCTCTTAGGCTGTCAGATGGCTTTGAGGGACATGAAGTAGAAGGACCAAGCTCATTCCAACACACTTCTCAACTTCCAGTGTGAGACCTCAAGTTTCTCATCAACCAGAACAATCCAGCCCAGTTGGAACCCTGAAGCCCTTCTCTGCAAGTCTAAGCATCCCCAGCCAGGAGGGCCAGGTGTTCTCCGACATCCCACACACACACTGGTGCACCCAGGGATTACGACAGAGGCCGGGCCCGGGCCAGCCTCCCCTCTCAGAGCACCTGCTCTGTGTTCTTGATCTTTAGGAGAGCCTTGTCCTGGCCAAGACCTCCTGAATTTTAATTTCATCTTTTTGGAGAAAAAGACTCTGCTCACATACTACACAGTAAGAAAGGAGATTTCCCATGAGGGGGAAGGCCCAGTACAGCCCCCCAGAAACAGGACTCCAGGCTTAGCCGAAACCAGGGGCATCCTCGCTGCTTCTCCTCTCTGCCAGAGGGCCCCGAGCCAGCCTGCACCCCCAGACTGCTCTGGTCCCCTCTCCACCCTGGTGTGGAGGGGGAGCGGCCAACCCCGCCCACAGGCAGGTTCCCTGCCCTGCACTCCACATACACTTCTGTGAATCCTCGGAACCAGCAGGCGAAGGGGACAGTGTTACCCCGTTTCTTTGTCAGCCCCTGGAATTTACATGGGGTGAGGCCAAATAAAATACCTCGTCTGACTAGGCAAGAAACTGAGACTCAAAGTGTTAGGTGATGCTCTACGGCTAGTATCAAGTTCATGTTGTAACCCATCTCTACCAGCTCCTCTCCCCGCCATCCTTCCTCCCCGCACTGTGGGAGAAAGGTCCAGGCCAACGTCAGTGCTGCCTTTGAAGGGCCCCTTGCTCCAGAACAGATCTGCCCATTGCACTCGCCCCAGAGGCCTTGGAGGCCTTTAGCTGTGACCGATCCCTGCCCAACTGTAGATCCCCTGTGCTGGGTAACACTTCAAATGCTTATCCAGTCCATATGCTTTAGTGGGAGTGAATTTTGAATTTTTCCTTAAGAGTAGCTTTGGCAGACTGTAAGGAAGGAGGTGACGAAAATGTTGGGTCCCTAGATGGAGAGAGCGGGTCTGCTCTTGGTACAAGGTTCTAAATGCCAGGATTGCAGAGCGAAGGCAAGACTGTGTGTTCCTGCTTCCGAATTTCCCAGTTCAAATGAGGAAGGTAGCACGCTGTTGTGCCCCGGGGACCTCAGCTGAGTTGATCCTCACCACTCTCACTGTAGTGCCCTCAGCCTCCACAGAGCTTCCCAGGGGTTGCAGTGGGGTGGGTGTGTGTGTGTGTGTGTGTGTGTGTGATATTATCCCCCAGGGCTGTGTTTCTGTTATTCATCAGGGACTCCATAGTACTTGGCAGAGTGCATTGCACTTAATAGGTGATCCTTAAATGTTTGTGAGATGAGTTAATGCAGTTTATTCTTTTATCCTTACCTGAGGACATTTTTTCATTGCTTTTAGAGAGAGAGGAAAGGATAGAGGAGGAAGGAAGTGAGAAATATTGATTGGTTGCCTCCCCTACACACCTGGGCTGGGGATCAACCCCCCAACCCTTCTATTACGGTTACGGAATGATGCCCCAACCACCGGAGCCACACCGGCTAGAGCTGAATGAATGTGGTTTAAAACAAGGAATAAAAGGCCTGAGCTAGGAGTCTGAATTCTGGCCTTGTTTTGCCACTCGATAGCCCTGCATCCTTACATCAACCACATCCCCTCTCTGGGCTTCATTCCCTCACTTATCACATGAGATACCGGCCCCAAGTAATATGCTGCCAGTCTGTGACTGTGCTGAACGCACCCACATCCAAGCGTAGCATGTGAGGTTGATGGGGTTTAAAATGCTCTCCCACGAGGCGCCTTCAGTGGTAGGGCCTGTGGTGAAGAGCAGTGTGGCTTTGACGGTCCTGCAGATTTGCACTCCCTAACCTCAGCCCGTAACCTGAGGGACAGTCAAGACTGAAGGGTCACACTGGCAGGGGTCTCTGGGGCGTGCGCAGCCCAGAAGTCCTCTTTCTTAGGTCATGCCTTTAATTCCTCAGCAAACGCCTTTCCCCTCCTCCGGGTGTGACAGTTAAGAGCACAGGCCTGGGTGCTTGGCTGCTGGTAGTGGTGCGCCCTTGCACAGGGGGCTTCCCTATGACCTCTTCCCTATGACCTCTGTCCCTATGACCTCCTCAGTACCGTTAGGGCTGTGGATGCACCTGCCCCGGCAGGGTTGGCGGTAAAGGCGTCCCTTCAAGCCTGCATGGCGCACTCAGTGAGTGGAGCCGGTTTCGCTTCCCAGAGCGCCTCAAGCCTGGGGCTCCCCTAGGAGGCCAGGAGTGCTCTGTCCTAGAAGGGATGGAAGGGGAAGCCTCCTGCCCACCCTCCCGTGCCCCTCCTTTAGGCTCTCAGCTGTCAATCACTTCACAGGCCTCTGGCCTGAGGCCATTGCTGAAGCCCTGCTCACAGATGGGGCAATTCAGCCGTGGAAGTGCAAGTCACTCTCTGGGTTTTGCCTGACACGTAGGTGGCAGAATTAGGTCCAGGACTTCCAGTTTGGTTTAAATATCGCTGGCATCGGGGAAATCTGATAACTAACTAATCAGGAACTTAAAGAGCCTGGCCAGAGTCAGTAGTTCTAGTATCTGTGTTTGGTACATCCCAGTGCACAGAGTGGGGACACGTGATCTTTCTTGATCTACCCTGAAGCTAGCAGGTAGTACGACCTGTGACCATGGAGGTAACTTGCCCGGGCCTTGCCTCAGAACTGCTGAGTGGCAGACACAGAACTGAAGTCCATATCCCACCCTTTTCCTCTACCCTCTGGGCCGCCCCAGCTGAGTGCCGGTCACAGGCTGAGCAGCTCATCTGTGGTGGGGGGCCGGGGGGGAGGGTGAGGACAGGGAGCACGGCCCTGCGCCTCACTCCCCGTGGTGGGAGAGCCAAGCCACAGCCCACTGGTAATCCGCTGGTACTTGCCTGGCTGGCACATCTGGGAGGCCAGCCTCTCACCCTCACTAGACACTTAATTAGTTTGGGAACACAGGGTACTGTGCTGTTGGTGACCTGCTGGCGCCTGCAGGACCTGGATGGCGTTTCTGTCAGTGGAGGAGGGCATGCAGGGAGTGTCGGGAGGCTGGCAGATTTTTTCCAGTGTGCCGTCATTTCTCCGCTGATCAAGGTGTCGCTCTCATTGCAGGTGGAGAGAGACTTTGAGAGGGAGTATGGAAAGCTGCAGCAGTGAGTGTCACGGCCCACGGTTGCGGGGTCCTGGGGTCGGAGAGGGTGGGGCCGTCTGCCGGGTCTCACTGCCCACAAGGTTTCATCTGCTGGCCCATCACCACCCTGGGATCCGAAGGCAGCTCAGCTCACCACCTGCCACAAATTGTTCCCCAGCTGATAGCTGTGTGACAGTCGTGAACTCGTAACCTTTGGATGCTTGGCCTCATGCAGAGCTTGTAGTGGCCCTTTGGTCAGGGGGACTGTCCCCACAGAAGGGCCCCTTGTCCTCCTAGCAGGCATTTCAGAGAATCAGGTTGGGCTTCCCTCAGGTAGCTGGGAAGAAAGAGCCAATGCCAGCTGGCGAGGCCAGGTACCAGCCGGTGGCCCTACCTTGCAGGCTGGAAGAGCAGACCAGGAGGCTACAAAAGGACATGAAGAAGAGTACCGATGCTGACCTGGGTAGGTGGCCCGTCCCTTGGGGTGGGCTGGGTGGGCACAGGTGGATGCCCTCCTCCCTCAGTCACCTCAGGGCTGGCTTAAAGTAAGTGCACTTCATAGATACCCAGCAGATGTCCCTGAGAAGTGGCTTGAGGTCACTCTTCATGTAGCGGATCCCCACTCACCCCCTCCCCAGGCGCAGCCAGGTGGCGTGCTAGCTCCTGTGGTCCATGCCATGGAGCCCCGGGCGGTGCACTCTGAGGACGTGGGCGCGTTGGAACATGACAGCCCTCCCTCCTGGCCCTGGCGACTCCAAACTATGTGTGCCACAAGCCAAGGGGCTGCTTTTGGAGACCGTCTGTTATTTGTTTTGAAGTTAGTTCTGAGTTACCTGGATGGCATTTTTATCGTCCCCCACTGCCTTTCTAGTACAGGCTGTGACCTGTTGCTTCCTTTCTTACTCCTGTGTATCATTGAAACCGGGGGTTTCCTAGTTACACCGAACCTGGCCTCCTTTTGTCAATAAAGTTTTATCAGAACACAACCACACCCATTCTTTAGGTGTCATCTGTGGCAAAGTTGAGTTGTGGCAACAGGAACCATGCAGCCTGCAAGCCCACAGTCCGCACTCTCCGGCGCCTCACAGTGCCCTGTCCCTGCTGTGGCGAGCTGTGCCACTCTCTGCCCCCACACCATGCGGCGCCTCCTGCCACCCGGACAGGTGTTCTGAGATGCTCAGCCCTGGATTCCAGACTTACCGACCTAGAACTTTACAGCTAGGCATATGCACTTCTCACAGCTTCCCACCCAGATGAGCTTGTTGTTATAACCCGGAGTTGGGAACATTGTCACTGCCCACAGGTAAAGGTGCCCAAAACATTATCCAGAGCAGCGTCAGGTGGTCAGGAATGAGCATTATGCAGTGAGGACTAGTGTCTGGTGCTCTGTGGCATTTTGTAGGTTGTGTGGCCTCTGGCTGTGGGAGCAGGTCACCTGGGTGCAGGCCCTGGACTGAGGGACGACAGGGAGCCCTAGCAACAAGGCCTGGAAGCCAGTCCCTTCACAAGGTCCCTGAGCTCTGACTTCTTACAGCCATGTCCAAGTCTGCTGTGAAGGTGTCCTTGGACTTGCTCTCCAACCCCCTCTGTGAGCAAGACCAGGACTTTCTGAACATGGTGACTGCCCTGGACACAGCCATGAAGCGGATGGACGCCTTCAACCAGGAAAAGGTGACAGGGTCTGGGTCCCCCCCTCTCATGGCTCTGGCTGGAGGGACACCTACATAAAGGGGTCAGGCCCTGCTCGGGGCGCCCTCAGCCCCCAAGGCCTGCATGCCCAAGTCCTGTGAGCTCCTCCCGGTGGACCTGCTCGCTCACACCACTCCAGGGAGGCCATGACTGGCTGCCCCGCTGAGCAAGGCCACTGTTGGCCTTGGCAGACAGCAGCAGGCAGGCAAGGGTTTCCCAAGGACAAGGACTGGGTGCTCCTGTTGCCTTCCAGCTTCCTGGTTGCCGTCTCTGCCTCACCCTGGCTCAGTCGGGGCACCTACCTCACCTGTGCTGCCCTGGCCCTCTCCCTGCCTGTCAGCCCCCCTTCCTGTCCTCGGGAACTGGAGCCTTCCCCTTCAGGAAGAGTCTGGCTTCCCCGGGTTTTGATGTCATTGGGTTTTCCTTTTGACAGGTGAACCAGATTCAGAAGACAGTGATTGAACCCTTGAAGAAGTGAGTAGAGGCCACCGGGGACCCCGGGGCTCAGGGAACTAGGTCAGGGCCCTCGTTCTCCTGTGGACTGAATGAAGTTCCCTTTCAGCAGCCTGTCCTTAGACGTGGGGTTGACAAGCTGCACAATCGGGCAGCAGCTCCATGACCTGTGGCCCTAGGTTTGACACTCCTGGTAGCCACAGGGCATCTGTGACCCTGCAAGCAGCAGCCATTGCTCCAGTGGCCATTCTGCCATTTTCCCTTTGCCCCTGGTGGCAGACTGGCGGGGCCAGAGCTTGCTGAGTTAAGCCGGCGAGGCTTGTGGCCAGCCCTCCTCGGAGACGGGCAAGGGCTTTCATCCCCCAGCTGGACAGGGGGAGCAGCTGCCTGAAGCACTCAGCTTCTGAAACGTGGGGGAGGCTGCACATGGGGAAGGGTGCGGCCACGGGGTCCCACCTGGGAAGACCCCTAACTCGTGACCTGTCAGGGTCAGAAGTTCTGTCAGGCATGCTCTGGGCAGCGATCAGACGGCCTATTCCCCAGGTCCCCTAGGGGTGGCCATTGCCTTGAAGCTTCGGAATCACTTCGTCTCTTCCCCGGCCTCTCCCAGGCAGCCTCTGACCTGGAAAGGCCCGCTCAGCCCAGCAGCTGCACTTGATTACCTCGCCGTGGTGGGCCCTGGCCTCGGCCTCACTGGGCCCAGGCACTGAGGCTCTGCTAATCGCTGTGAGGCTGGGGCAGGGTCCGGAGGGAGTTGAGAGAGCAGGTTTGACCTCCGGCCGGTGCAGGGGCTGTGGAGCCCCTCCCGCACTGCCCAGGGCTAAGGGGTGAGCATCTGGAGAGTTCTGTCTCAGCTGAGCTGCCTGGAGGCTCAGCCACGGTGGGGAGGCTGAATCTGGCACAGGAGAGATTTCTCCCTGCATCCCTGCCCCTTCCCTGGGGCCCTGGCCCTAGCAGTGCTGGCCCCAGGTCACAGGTTCATGTGCACAGCAGCCAGGGCACCCGACGAGGCCACCCAGGGCATTCTGACTCGGCATTCTGACTCGGTCTCCAGGACCAAGGGTTCGGAGCTGGCTGGGAAGGACCAAGGGCAGAGCAGACCCCACTCACGGGGGCCTCTGGGGCTGCGATGGAAGCTGCGCGGACACCCATGGCTGGCAGAGCTGGGCAGGGGACACAGGCTCAGAGGATGGGGGACTGGCTCCTGTCTTGATTTCACAACCAGCAAGGCAGCCTTGAAATCTGATGCTGGGCTTCAGAAGCCAAGTGCAGAGAAATCCCGGCTGCTTCCCACCACCCAGCAGCCCACCACCTGCCAGGAAGGTGGGTGAGTGGCAGAGGGGGCGGCGGGCACCATCTCCGCAGCAGATCCGCTGACCTCTGCGTGAGCCCCAGGCCTTCCCCACTCCCTGGGCTGGCTGCTGTGCATCCCGAGCCGACACTCGATCTCCTGACCACAGAACACCGGCACTGCCTGTTGCCTCCTCTTGCCAGGAGAGACGCTCCCAGGGACCCCAGCACCGGAAACAGGAAACTGCAGCTTTCCTGTCCTCTGGTGAAGAACATTGCCACATGGCCACCCCACCACCCCCAACCTCCCCCCAGGGGGCTCGGCCTCTAATCCCCCAGTCCCTAGGCTGTGTTCACATGGTCGGATGGGGATGCTTTCAATTTCCCTTTCCTGGTGGGTGGAAGATGCCGGCTGTGTGGGCACAGATTGAGGAATGGCAGGCATTCCCCACTGGGACCGGCTGCTCCCAGCCCACCGCCCAGCCGGCCTCTATCTGCCTCCCCCTTTCCCTCCTCCCTCTCTCACTGCCTTCACCCCAGGCTTACCCAGGGGAAAGAATTTGCTGTTGAACCTTAGGACGGGCAAGAAATGGGCAGTCTCTGTGGGCAGAGCCTCAGCGAGTCCATGGTGTGGGCCTAGCCCCATCCTCCCATCTCTGAGGACAGACAGAGCTTAGGCGCCATGTCTAGTGCAGAAGCCAGGGCAGCGTCGAAAGGGAGTGGACCACTAAGACACCTGCCAAGGTGGCGTGGCGCGGCGGAGTGGGGGAGTGCTGGATGGGCAGTCCCAGCCTGCCGTGACCCAGCCTGTGACCTTGGCCAGGGCCTGGTCCTCAGAGTCTGTTTTCCCACCTGTGGAAAGGGAGCACCCACCTGAACTCTCGGAGCAGCACGGCAGGTGGGCGGCAGGGGAGGGAGGTGCCCAGGACCGAAATGGCAAGTTGAGCCTCACGTGCGGCGCTAAGAATCCCCTGGGGCCCCGGCAGAGGGGCTCCCTGTTCCCCTCACTCCTAATGGCAGGGGAGGGGAGCGGGGCACTGAGCAGAGGGCCTGATGGCCCAGCCTGGGCTCTGTGGCGGCCTGCCTGGTGAAAGTGTGGACTTCGCACCTCAGGGAGAGCTGGTCCCCCGTTGCCAGGTGAGCCATCAGGCACCTCTGTAGAGCCCCTGGGGGCACATCTGGGAGGACCCAGGCCTTGGGGACCAGCCTGTGCTCAACTTCACCTCCTTGCTAACTCACCTGCCATGATCGGAAGGTGGAGGAAAGCAGTAAAGCACCCCACACGGGGAAGGGGATCCTGCTGCCAGACAAGGCCCTCCCCTCACACAGCATCACACTGTTTACACACCCGACGTGCAGGGCTGGCAAAGTCCGTTCTGGTGCCTCGAAGTAGACAGTGGGGAGGTGGGGCCTCAGTGGGCAGCAACCCAGAGTCAGGACTGCAGACCCCCCCCTTCCTGTCGGCCACGCAGAATACACCGTCTGATCTTCCCAGCCTGACCTTGGTTTCCCCACTTTACTGTGACAACAGCAACACTGGCCCGTACCCCTGAGGAGTCCCCAAGCCAGGGCCAAAGCCACCTGAGTATAGGTGATCAGTGGGCCGTGTATGGTGAAGTCAGTCAACTGGGCCTTCCATGGCCTCGTGGTTTGACTGAGGGGCGCTGCTGGGGGAGGCAGAAATTATCATGGCAAAGGAAGCGTTTTCCTGGAGGGTCTAACAGCAACAGCGAGCAGCTTCCACCGCAGCCACCTCTTCCTCACAGAGGGCAGGTGGTCTCGCTCCCAGGAGGCCGAGGTGGCACCCTACGGGCACAGTCACTGAGGTCGAGGGGCAGTGCGTGGGAGTCTGGAACCGCCGGATCCACGCCTTGCTTGTCCTGGACAGCAGAGGCCCAGGCGCCAGGGCCACCCAGGCAGCAGGCCACTTCTCACAAGAGAACCAGGGTGACTGCCGCTAGCCCCCCGGTCCAGCAGGGGTGGACAGTGATGGCGTGCTGGCTTCTCGGGCCCAGCGACATCTGCTGCCTCTCAACTGCTGGTTGCACTCCTCCCGGGTGGGGCAGGCTCCCCCAGCAACGGGGACCCCAGCAGAGCAGCCACCTGGGGCCGGAGCAGTATGCGTGCAGCTCCTCTCGAGGGGCTCACCTGCTCAGACCTACCCTGGGGACCCTGCGTTCTGGAAGTAGCCGGTCCCCCAGCCAGTGCACTTGGCACCCAGGAGGCCCCCATCTTCTGCCTGGCAGAACAGTCATTCAAAAACATCAACTTGATTACTGGGTGAAGGGGCATGTGGCTGAGGCTTCAGAGACGTTTGCTCGTGCTTACTCACTTTGCATTTCCAGTTAGGGTGAGTCCATTGTGGACACCCATTAAGTGAGAAAGACTTGCTTTAGTCCCCTTTCTCATCAGAATCAACCGCCCAGGTCTAAAGTTTTGTTTGGAGCTATTAATGCTGTGGTCAAGTTTATATTCTGTGTTCTCTGTCAGATGTGTTCATTACTCTTATATGACATGTACTCTTGATTTGTTGAGGCTATTTTTTTAAAGATTTTATTTATTTATTTTTAGAGAGAGGGGAAGGGAGGGACAAAGAGGACGAGAAACATCCATGTGCGATTGGTTGCCTCTCACACGGCCCCCACTTGGGACCTGGCCTGTAACCCAGGCATGTGCCCTGACTGGGAATTGAACTAGTGACCCTTTTGGTACGTAGGCCATTGCTCAAGCCACTGAGCCACACCAGCCAGAGCTGTTGAAGTTTTTAAAAATTAAATTCATGGCCATGTTCTCTTGAGAGCCCAACTTGGAGGTTACTCTCCATGTGGTATCTGAATTACCTAAAGGCAACCCATGAGCTCAGATGCCCTCCTGGCTCCGAGAGCGCGGTGCAAGGCTGAAACCGGCAGCGGCCCCTCCCTGCCCTTCATGTCCCCGGGGTTGCTTCAGGAGAAGCTGACGTTCCCTGGGCTCCTCAGCCCTGAAGACCTGCCACCTGCCACTTTCCTCTGTGGCACGGCCCCGTCTCCACCAGCCGCGTAGTAGCACTTCCCACCTCATCTTCTGTCCTGTTCCAGAAGCCCTGCTCACAGGCTTGTCTTGCCTTCTCCACCACTCAGTTATCAACCTCCACCCCTGGTGGGGCAGTTGGGCCGTTTCAGGGGCGGGGCTAGGGGCACCCTGCTTTCCCTGCGGTCCACTAGTAGGGTGAGCCTGCGGTGGGGGGGGGGGGGGGGCGGGGGGGAGTGTTTACTTGGAGGGGCTTTTGGGCTTATTAGAAACTTCTTTATGAAAAGGGTTTTTTTAATATTATTAAAGGATAGTGGACATAGGATGTTACATCAGTTTCTGGTATGCAACATACTGATAGGACACATACATATCTTATGAAGTGATTGCCACTGGAGGTTTTGATTGCAATTCTGCCACCTGCTGGTGGCATCTGAGATGGTGGGGAGGTGCCAGGCAGATCTGAGACACTGGGTTCTCTTCTGGACCATCACTACCTAATTGTGACCTTGGACATGTCAGATCCTCTCTGGACTCGGTTTCTTTCATTTTTGTAAAAGGAAGATGGCCAGATGACTTCCAAGGAGTCTTCGGCTCTGCCATGCCCTTTACACGACTCTAGTGTGGGGATGGGGGCAGTGGCAGCGTAAGTGGCCTCGTGGATTCATGACCCATTGTGTCTTGCTTAGGCCAGTGGTGTGACCCTTAGCCTCATGTTCTTTTCCCGGGCTCGACCCCTAGACAGGTTCTGAGCAGCTCCAGCTCCCAGGGGCCAGGGCCCCACCTGTCTCATTCATAGTGAAACCCCCAAGACCTAGAACAGGACCTGGCGCCTCACGGGCGGGCACTCCTTATGTGAATGATGGGCTGCATCCAACCTACCTGTGTCAGCAGGTTCGGCAGTGTCTTCCCGAGCCTCAACATGGCGGTGAAACGGCGGGAGCAGGCCTTGCAGGACTACAGGAGGCTGCAGGCCAAGGTGGAGAAGTACGAGGAAAAGGAGAAGACAGGGCCAGTGCTGGCCAAGCTCCACCAGGTACCTGGGAGGGAGGGTGGGCAGTGGGCTGCAGGGCCCCCTTTCCCTGGGGGCCGGCCTGGGGACTGTAGGGCCAAGACACCTGGTCTTTTGACCCCCCCCCCCCAGACACATACGCACACACGCACATGCACGGGGCCCCCAGCAGAGAGGCTAGGTGAGCCACTGGGGGCTCTGACAGCCAGACTCTTGCTCCCCAGGCCCGAGAAGAGCTGCGGCCTGTGCGGGAGGACTTTGAGGCCAAGAACAAGCAGCTCCTGGATGAGATGCCGAGGTTCTACAACAGCCGGCTCGACTACTTCCAGCCCAGCTTCGAGTCCCTGATCCGAGCGCAGGTGAGGCAGCCCTGCACCCTGGGCCCCGAGGGCTGGCCCCACGCTTCTTCTCTGGAGACGGTCATGGGCTTTGCAGACACACCTCATGGCAGCTGCCGCTCCCCACACCAGAAGGGGCCTCAGCCATTCTCTGCCAAGACCTGGCCTGGCCCCAGCACTGCCCCCAAGGAAGGGAGCCAGGGGCGTCTGGTCAGTTGCTGGAATTTGTTTTTGTTCCTGCATCACCCTTTGGTCCCACCCTAGGACGGGTTTCTTGTTTAACAGCTCTTCCCTCAAGGTCTCGCTCACATTTCACCCCAGCAACAAGAACAAATGAGGCTGCACCATCAGCCCCTCACTTTGATGGGTGGGTTCTTTGCCTGGTGTGCTCAGGAAGTCAGGGATAGAGGCCTATGGGGTGAAGTCCCTTTTCTGAGGACCCTACACCCCCATCCCCACCTAGTTACTCCTCTTCCTTTGGCAGGAGACCACAGAGTATCTGGACTTTCAGCAACCCTTGAAGGGGCCCCTGAACCCTGGGGAGAGCCATGCTCAGGGCCTGGGGCACCTTCCAGCAGGAGAGGCAGGTGGGGGCATGGGGCCAAGTGCCCAGCGGAAGCACGGGGGCCAGGCAGCCAGCAAGCCCTGTGTCTCCTGCCATTCAGGGGTGTGGGGACACAAGTGTGCGATGGGCATAGCTGCTGCCCTCCTTGGCTCCTTCACCTCCTATCCTTCAGGCCGTTTGCAGGGGTTAGTCCATGTTTGTGAAAGAAGAAAGGCTGAGGTGACAAAACCAGGGGGTCTCCCCCACGTGTGCCCCCCAGCTGACCTTAGGGGCTCAGCACCCTGCCACCTTTCCCACCTGTCCCCACCAGGTAACAAAGCTAAAGGCTCATCAGGTCTCCATCCACCTCCAGCCCTCCAGCTCTTGGCCTTGGTGTTTGGCGCCCCCCAGTGGACACTGTCATTCCTTGCAGAGTCCACGATCACCGGTGCCCAAGGAAGAGCCTGATTCCTGCCTCACCGCTTGCCATCTTTAGAGCACACCAAAACCATGAGACTCGTACTTGGGATCAGGAACCCTGAGCAGGGTTGATGTTGGGCTTGGACTTGTTAGTGATCATGTGCTTGGTCGCTGAGGTAAAGCGAGGCAGAAAGCCATCCTTGCCCCAGAACATTGCCCTATAGGTGAGGACTTCCTTCCAGCAGCTTCCTCCTGGGCGTGTGGCAGGGCTCTAAGGAGCCCTGTGTCTTCCCTCCTGCACACCGTGCCTCCTACACCATCACCGCCCCTGTTCCCAGCCCCAGCCCCCTGCAGGCTGCCCTCCCTCCTCCATCCTATGCTGGGGAGGAAGCTCCAGGGGTTGAGGCTTCAGCGTGCCCAGGATGGAGCAGCTGGGGAGTTTGGGATACCCTGCCACCAGGCAGCAGGGTGGCTGGGGGTGGTGTTGCCTCTTCGACACCAGCCTCCCCTCCCTCGGTTGCCCTACCATTAGTCACCGGAGAAGTGAGCATCCTAATGACTCACCCAGCAGTGCAGCTCAGTGGAGGGGGGTGGGGGGGGGCTGGCTATCCCCTGCCCTCCCCCAGCACTGGCCGAGGCCCCATGCCCTGAGGTGACAGGATGTGAGAGTCTTGAGTTAGCTCCTCAGTCCTGGATGTGGGAGACACTTTCTCAGAAGCAGTTCAGCCATGCTCCTGCCACCAAACGTGCAGGGCGGTGTGCCCTTACTGGTAATGGCACTCCGGGTTCCTAAAGTAGTAGAGGTCCTTTTCCCCAAGGACAGCTTGGAGCTGGAGATGATAAAATGTAGACATTTTGAATAGCATGGAACACTTTCACGGAAATACACACTTTCATTTGTCACGAGGTGGAGGCTGAGGTGAGAATGGCTCCTCTCACCTCTCCTGGCAAAGCCTCTGTCCTGCCCACTCAGGCCTTGGGTCCAGGCAGCCCTCACCTATGCCCCCCCCACCCGAGCTCCCTGTCCCTGACATCGACCCCCTGGGCCAAGCACCTTAGGCATGATTGACAGTGACACAAGTGGGGAAGGAATAGAAAGCTAAGAAGTGTCACCACTGTCACCTTCCAAAGACCAGCCTTTGGGGCTTTGGGAACCTGCCCTGCCCTCTCCTCACTTCTATGAAGCAGTGAGTTGTGGTCACAGTGCTTGGTTTCCTGGTCCCCTGGGAACCTGCCAAGGGTCCTCCCACTCCCCCATCCCCGGCCTTGGGCCGAGCTGTCCCCCCTACCACCCAGCACACGCACACCCCACTGTGCTGCTTGGAGAGAAGGCAGAGCCCCCACCTCCACTTCCCACCTCCCCAGGATCTGTTGCTTCCCTTGCCCTTTGACTTACTGCCACCCCAGGCAGTGGTTCACTCCTCCCTGGTTTCCATGCAGTTTAGAGAGATGCTGAGGGGGGAGGGCAGTGGTGGAGGGACCAGCAGAACCTGGCCCAGAGCAGGCGGTGCTGTGGGGCTAGGGACCAGGAGCCCAGCCCTGCTGACCTGCCCCTCTTCCCACCCAGGTGGTCTACTACTCTGAAATGCACAAGATCTTCGGAGACCTGAGCCAACAGCTGGATCAGCCTGGCCACTCCGATGAGCAGCGGGAACGGGAGAACGAGGCTAAACTGAGCGAGCTCAGAGCCCTCTCTATCGTGGCTGATGACTGAGCCTCAGACCCCAGAAGACTCCTGGAGCACACGTCAAGCTCTCCAGGCCTTGACTTTGCCCAGCTCAGGCCCAGGCCTCAACCATCGAGGGGCCTTCTCTGGGAGACTGGGGGGCTTGCGGCCCGCCCCCACCCTGCCTCAGCAGCCCTTTGGAATGAGCCTAGCACCCAGGGCCCCAAGCAGGCTGCCATCTCCTGACCCATAGCAGAAGCCCCCCAGACAGGTAAGCAGCCTAGAACTGCTTTCTTATTTCCAGAACCGCCCCTGGCCCAGCGCCAGAGCAGGCTCCCAGCCTTCGAAGGTCATGGGCTCGGTCCCAGCCGTTTGTAGGGTCGGATTGCATCTACCTCCTGAAGACCCGTCCTGGGGAGTCCACCCACCCTGCAGCCTCCCCCCACTCTCCCTCCTGGAAGAGGGTCATGACACTGCCTTGGAGAATGAGTGCTGTGGTCCCCCAGCCCTGACAGGCTCTCGCCCAGGTTCCTAGCACCACAGAGGCTTGCTTAGCCCACATCCATCCTTCTGGTCAAGGGCAGGAAAGAACCCCGGCTTGAAGGTTTCCTGGGAAACAGGTTCACTTTGTGCAAATGTCCTACCACAAAAAAAGTCACAGACCAATTCACGGGCCTCAAACCCACAGCAGTGGGTTTGTGTCTCACCTGGATTTTGGAATTTATTTTTTCAAGTAAAGTTTTCAATAAAATATCCTTGTTTTATTGTGCTATAACCAAGGAAAGGAGGGGAGAGCTACCTCAGGTTTTTTTAGGGTAATGCTGCCCCCTGCTGAGCTGGGGGGGGGGGGAGCCCTAGGGCATCCTCTCCCCTGAGCAGCCAACAGCCAAGGTCAGGTGCAAGGGGGGCTCAGCTCACTCTCCCTTGTCACCCCACCCACCTTCGGGAGGCCATTCCACCTCCATCCAGCAGAAGCTGGGCCGAGGGCCAGGAGGAAGGGCAGGAGCACAAGCAGACCTGGAAGAGGATGAAGGGAAAAGCTATGGAGGACACTTGGTTTGTTTTTGACTTTGGTTTATTTAAAAAACAAAAAGCAAAAAAAAAAAAAAAAAAAAAAAAAAACCAACTTTATATACAAAGTCAAACTGAAACCACGGGTTATGGAAAGAGGCGAGACGCATGGGGAACAGGGAAAAAGGCTGGGCCTGAGCCAATACCACATTCTGAATACCAGGAGCCAGGGGGCTGAAGTGCTGGTTTCTTCTGGCAAGTCCGGGCGGCTGCAACAGTGTGCACTGGCAGACAGCCCGAGCGCGAGGCTCGCTGGCACTGACTCCGTTCCTCCAAAGGCC
Organism: Glossophaga mutica; assembly: GCA_039655065.1. Taxonomy (NCBI): domain Eukaryota; kingdom Metazoa; phylum Chordata; class Mammalia; order Chiroptera; family Phyllostomidae; genus Glossophaga; species Glossophaga mutica. The sequence goes on from CM077311.1 coordinate 63,120,171, forward strand.
ACAGGAAATGCATCCCAGAACCTGCTCCTGTGACCTAGCAGGGTTTGTGCCATCTGGAGGAAGGGCTCTTACCCCAGCCAGATTCCACGTCTGTTTCTTCATTTATTGGCATCAGACCTTAGGACAGTCGAAAGCCTTTTCCTCCCCTGTCTTACTCTAATCTGGAAGAGGACAGGAGAAAGCACAAGACTAAAGGGCCCCAGGAGAAACCCCAAGGTAGAGGGCAAAATGACATTCAAGGGGTGCAGATGTTGGATTTAGTTGTAAGTGGAACCGGCTCCTCACTCGTCCGTCCCACACAGCACAGGCAACCCCGCCCCGAGCTCCCTACACAGGCTGAGCACAGGGTTCAGCGCCCGCCTTCGGCTCCCAGGTCCTGCTCCAGCTTCCTTCTGGAACCAAAGGGCTCTAACTTCAGCAGGCTCCATCGCTGACCTCGCAGGACGGCAGCTCTTGCACCAGGCCCCTCAGTTGCTAGGTGCTGGTTCCTCCTTCTCTACCCAGCTGTCAGCCTGTTTGAAACAGATGGCACAAGAAAAGAATTAGGACCCAAGGAGAAAAGACGACTACCCGCTGCCTCCTGGGTGCAAGGAGCTGAGTGATGGACTCCCTAAGAAACCAATGGCTGGGGAAGGAGGCAAGGTGGACCTGGCATCACCCTGACCAAGCCCCCCCGACTCCGCACCAGCTCTCCTGAGGCTCACCTTTTCAACCATTCGCTGCATCTCCAGCTGCAGGGGGGTCAGGCGCCTCCGGAAGTCGTGCAGCAGCCGCTGAAGCTGGTTCTTCTGTCGCTCAGCTGCGCGGGCCATGTCCTCAGCCTCGGCCAGCCGGGTGCGCAGCTCCTGCATGTCTGCTGCCAGTGTCTTGTTCGTTACTTCAGTGGCGGAGAAGCGGTGATGGCTCTCCTCTGGTGGGAACATACCAGAAAGACTGCTGCTAAGTTAAGGAGCGGAGTACAGGGCAAGAGGCCTGAAGCCTGAGGAGCAGGGTTCCCTCTTGGGCTCCGTGGGCGTGCCTGCACAGCCCATCACCGCAGGCCCCTGCAGCACAGACCACTCACCCAGCTTCAGTTCCAGTGTATGAATCTTGTTCTCCAGGTAGAGCCGTCCACTGTCCTGCTGCTCTGCACGGAGCAGCAGGTTCCCCACGTTGATCAGGCTGCCGTTGTGGGACACCAGGCCTTTGTGTTCCGTGGGGACAGCTCCTGGCTTTGCGCTTTTCCCAGAAGGAGGTAGCAGGTCCAGGTTTCCTAGTGGGACCACGAAAAGGAGGTAAGGGCCAGGTCTCAGGAGGAGGAGAAGCTGCCCTGCCTGTCCCGCATGGAAGGCCACACAACACCAGTACACACCGAAGAGCGCCTCCTCGGGAAGCCCGCTGTCCGGGCCCTCCGCGCGGCTGTACTGCAGGCTGCGGTACTGGCAAATGTTCTGGGTCACCACCCTGCTGACCAGCTGCTTGGCCTACAGCAAACACACACCAAGATCCCCTCTGATGAGCAGGCGCAAGCCCTCGCCCCTCAGTGTGGAAGAACCTAAAACTGGAGCATCCTCTGCATCCCCCTCAGGAACTAGGTGTGTGCCTATGCACATCACAGCAGGTGAGGCCCCAGAAAGGATCAAGGGGGTGCGAGGGAAGGCACCTGTTCCGCACTGAGCCGGAGCCCAAGGGTAAGCAGAATCCTCTCCAAGTCTCGCCGGTGCAAGTAGCCACACCAGTTGGCATCGAAGAAGACAAACGCGAGAAGACAGTCCAAAGGGAGCACGGCAGAGGGGTCCAGCTCCTTGGGCTGCAAGAGAAACAAGGAAAAATACGGTTACAAGTAGTTCTCTCAGTGGCCAAGTCACCCAGGACACAGCCCGTGTAAATTGAGTGGGCTGGCTGACATCACACCCAGGCACACCTTCCCTTCGGAGACCTGACCCTGGGCCAACGAGCAAAGGCCTGTTGCCAGCACTTGGGGCTCCAGGGCTGTCTCACACAGAGGAACCTAGTGTGCCCCCACATGAGGTACCCCACTCAGATTCACCCCAGGAGAGACACCGAAACGTCTGGACCCCACGGAAGTGCTATTCTATGAGCCAAGAAGCACGTTTTATCTTTTGTCAATCAACAGACACTGAAGTCATTTGGCAAAAGTATCCAAGGACTGACCCAGGCCTTCCTGAGTGTCACTGTCACTGAGGCCAGAGGGGCAGAGCAGAGGTCTCACCATGTCCTGAAGGGAAGAGAACTCCATCTCTGACTGGTTGGAGGCCACAGACCGGACCTCGGAATCCTCCAGCTTGGCTCCTGCTATAGAAAGCCTGAGATGAGCAAGGAGCAGGGCCCACATGGCTAGACAGGCTCCAGTCCCAACCGGGGAGCTGGGGCCAGAGTCAGGACGCTGCCAGCTGGCACCCACACCACACCACGCCCTGCCCCACCCGCAGCACCTACCGAACTCCTCCTCGCCATCGTCCCTCAGCAGCAGCAGCTCCGGGTCGAGGGCCATCTCACAGAGGTCCTCGGATGCCTCCCCCCGGGGCTTCTCCTCTTCCTCTCCCCCTGAAGATGGGGGTTTCGGCAAAAGCCCATCCTCCTTCTGTGGGAGACAGACCAAGAGAAGGAGGACTGTCACCTGCAGTAACTGACGATGACAACAGCTAACACTGAGCGTTGGCCACAGGCGGGCCTTGCTCAGGACCTGCATGCACCATCTCATGGGACACGCTGCATGGGCTTCAGGGCAAACCAGGGTGCTCTTCCAACACCTGGGATTCTGCTCAGAAGTCTACCTGAGGGAACTCAGGCAAGAAGCAGCCCCGCATGCTTTTGATGGGGTTAAGAAACTGCAGTGTTCTGGTCAACCACAGCCCCGCCCTGCTCAGAGCACTCACTCTGAGATCCCCATGCTGCTGTGCCAACCCAACCACCCTTCCCTCCCCTCCTCCAGCCCGCCTCCCGCCTAGCACAGCACCCACTAGCCGTGTGGCTGTGCAAGGGTGAAGCACCCCACACCTGAGCACATGCACGGGTCTCAAGGCACCGGTGGTGAGTGAGAGGGGTGCCGAGAGAAGGCCTGTCAGGTGCTCAGGGCCACGTGACTGCGCGTAGCCACAGTGCCCATGCAGGGCAGGGGTACTCACCGGTGGGACGTCTGCCTCGGCGGCTGTGCCCTCACTCTGTACCTCATCCTTGGACTCCTTGGCCACCTCTTCCTTGCCTGCTTCTTCTTCCTTGGCCACCTCCTCCTTCTCAGGTTCAGGTGGGGCCACAACCTTTTCAGGAAGGCTCAGCAGCATTTTATAAATCCTATAGCCAAAGTCCCTCTGCAGCATCTCCAGGAACAGCTCGGCCAACACCATCACCTGGTGAGAGGCAGCGGGGGTCCCCAGGCATCAGGAAAAAGGGAGTGTTCCCAGACCCACCATACACCCATACGCACTACCCCAATGGTTTCCCCAGACGCCTACACCTACCTCAAAAGAGATCCTTTCTTTTGGCCTCCGGTCCTCCACAATACCATGGAGGGAGAGGTTTACGCAGCCAGGATGTGCCATGACAGCAGGCTCTAGAGGGGGCGGAGGCGCCTCTGGGAGATCAGTGTCCACTTCCTGCTGTGTGGTGATTTCCGGGTTCTCTGCGTTCTGTTTAGATGTGTCTGCCGCTTGCTCTGATGCATCAGCTGCCTGTTCCACAGGCTCTGTTTTCTGTGACAAAAGCCAGGAACTGTGACCACCTGGGCTCAGGGGCCAAGGCACCTGCTTTCCCCACCTGTTCGGAAGGCTTTGCCTTACCACTGGCACCTCCTGGACCGGGGGCGCTGCCTCAGCAGCTTTCTGCTGACACAGGGCCTCCCACTCTTCCAAAGGAGGCATGACGGTCCAGACGTCTGGCAGGTACACCACCACAGTCTGCAGCCGCCTCGGGGGTCCCGGCTGCAGGTACTGAAACTCAGCAAAGCGCCACCTGCTCACAGCAAAGAGAAAAATGAAGTAGTGACCCAGGACATTTGTAAGCAAGTGCTTCAGCTTCCAGTCAACATTTAGCGCATACTGCAAGCCACACTTTGAAAGTTCAAAAGTAAAAGAGACTGAATTCTCAAGAATGGTTAGTCGGTGGGGAGGCACAAGTAAGCAGCCGTTTGCTCCAAGGTGCTCAGGCAACGAGGCACGCCGCAGGTCCCTGGGAGGCCCCTAGCTGGCGGGCCTCCGGGGCCAGCTGCCTTTTAACACGCATACCCCTCGTCATGGGCAAGGCGGCCCTTTGCGGGACAGGGTGAGTGGGGACTAGGGAGGAAAGAACAGCTAACAGGTCAGAAAGGCGCAAAAGCTGAGCCTGAACAGTCGCCAACTCAACTCGCCAACTCTCAGCCTACAGACGAGAGCTCAGGGCAGCCACTCACCACTTCGTGCAGGCGCTCAAGTCAATGCCGGCCTGGGCTTGCGCACAGCGGATGGCAGTGCGGACTAGCACCTGCGGGTCGCCCTTGGGGTCGAGGCCATCCAGGGAAGGAGACCACTCACCCCCAACCAGCACTGCCTCTTCTTCCTTCCGGCCCAGCAAAAACTGAAAAATGAGATCAGGGATAAGAAACGGAAAACCAGCTACCAGGGTCCCCCACTGGGGGGCAGCCTGCCACCACTAGGGGTCACAGGCAGTAGATGGTGAGGAGTCCACATGGCAGTGTGGGTGGCTTCTCCACCTGTGAACGTGACCCACCCACCTAACTCTCTGACAAGTAAGGACAGCTCTGAGCAATGCTACACTCCTGGTAAAAGCAGAGGTATGTCAGTTCTGAAACTCCTCGTTCACTACGGGAGCTGCACGGCTGAAAATGTGGCGGGGCCTGGACATCATCATGAGTGCATCTTGCCTGGGGACTTCAGCTCTCACCTTGATCTGCTTCAGAGGGTGTTCTGGCGTCTCCCTCGGCTCAGCCATGTCATCCACAAAGAGCATGCAACAGCGATACAGTTCCTCCAGGCCCGGGGAAGAGAGCAGCAGTACCTGGCCAGGGCGGGCAGGAAGGACACACTTGAGAGCTTTTTCAACCCCCAACAATTGGAGAAAGCAGCAGGCCCCCCACCAACTTACCTTGGAACTGTAAGTGGGGTCACTGTCCGCAGGGAGGGGCTCGGCACCAGCGTCTGGAGCTGGCTCCTTCTCAGAAGATACCTGGATACGGCTTGGATGATGGAGGGAAAAGGGCTGGCTCAGAGGGAAGGCTGACAGCCAGCTCAGATGCACAGCCAGGAAATCCGAGGGGACCAGGAGGCTGCGGTAGCGGCGCTGGAGTTCTAGGAAGTCACAGGTGGGGCTGCAGGAAGAAAGCAAGGGGGTCCAGAAAGAGCCAAGACTAAATTATTTTTTAAATGGAACCATAAAAAAATTTGAAAAATAAAAGGACCAATTATTTTATAATCTGGGAAAGAACTCTCTAAGACACATCTGGAAAAGAAAAGATAGATCAGATTGACCACCAAAATGCTACAACCTCTAAAACAGAAAAGGCAAACTGGGGGAGAAAACAACATTTGCGATACATGACAGAGAAAAGGGTCATTGTCTTAACATAAGAGGAACCCAAAAATCACTGACCGAAAGTTCACAAGTCTAAGAGAAAAGTGACATCAACAGGCACTTAACAGAAAAAGAAATGAGACTTAAAAGCCCATGAAAATATGCTCGCTCTCATCACTCATAATTAAAGAAACGCAAATCGAGTATCACCTTTCACCCATCTGACTGATAAAGATCAAAAAGGCCGATAAGGCAGTGCTGGCAGAGGCGCGGGGACAAAAGCGCTCCGGCCCCAAGGTGGGAGCGTAACCCCATACGAGCTCTTTAACAAAATGGGTGCCGTCCGTCCACGTTCAAACTCAGGCCCTTCAGGCCAGCTACTCTTCCAGAAACAGGTGATCTCCACAAAATGCTCGCACCTGTCCATGTAAATATACATGGAAGGATGTTTATTATTACAGCAATATTTAGGGTAAGGAAAGCCCACATGGAGAGAGAACTGGTTAAAGAAATGGTAGACCATCCATTCAGTGGGACACCATGTAGTTGCTAAAAAGAATGAGCCGAAGCTAATGTTAACATGGAATAAATGCTAAGATACATTAAGTGAAAAAGCAAAGTACCAAACAGTACCTACAATAGGCCTCCATTTGGCACCTGTGTTTAAAAACACACAGTTGTGTGTGTGGCTGTTAGCAGCATGTTCCAGCTGGATGTGACGTGGGACTGGTGTCTTATGAGGAGACGGAGCCCAGTGGGTCGGTATGGAGAACAAGAGGCCATGTCTGGGCCAGGGGCTTCGGTGGAATTGGCTTTGGGAGTCCGCCTACTACAGCAGCTGGAGCCCTGCGTCTCCTCCATTGCTAGAGGGAACATGGGATCGCTCATCTACCTCTCAATCAGTTTCCCGTGTGGGAAGTAGGCTTGCAGGCCAGTGTCCTTGTACATGCTGTAGCACTTTAAAAACAATGCAGAGGATCCTTAGAAAACCAGTCCCAGAGTTCCTATGAACTGCAGTTTCTACCTGGATTGTAACTGCTATTGGGTGCCTGGATTTTGATTGGCAAGCCCCAATTACAGCTTGCCATAAGCATTTCTGGTGATCAAATCAAGTTCTATCAGGGCACCCATGTCAGTGGTGCTCTGCTGACCAAGTCTGAGATTTTGAAATAAAAAATCATCACATTAAAAAACAAAGACAACAAACAAATGAAAGGTCACAAGAACACGAACACACACACACACACACACAGTCTCACACACACTGTATCTCATTTACACAAGAAACTGTAACCAGCTGCAAGCCGCACCTGCCCACCCAGCCTTGCCGCCTACCTGTCCACAGTATAGGGAGTGAGATGGACCCGGTAAGGGGGCAGGTCATGCCTCGGTTTCTTAGCACCCCAAGGCTCTCCACCAGCCCGCTGCTTGCGTTTCTTGGAGTCGTAGTCATCGCTGGAGGTTGGTCCATCACCAGAGGGAAGAAACCACAGTGTTACTTACAGATTCAACATATCCTGGCCTGAAATGAACAGGAGATGACCTGACTCCCCAACAGGAAAGAAGTGGATAAAGAAGCCATGCTAACAGCCATATAACAAGGTGTTATAAAGATATTAAATTGGGCCCAGGCTGGCGTAGCTTAGTGGATTGAGCGCGGGCTGTGAACCGAAGGGTCACAGGTTCGGTTCCCAGTCGGGGCACATGCCTGGGTTGCAGGCCAGGCCCCTAGTGGGGGCCACGTGAGAGGCAACCACACATTGATGTTTCTCTCCCTCTCTTTCTCCCTCCTTTCCCCTCTCTAAAAATAAATAAATAAAATCTTTAAAAAAAAAAAATGATGTTTTTAAAAAAAAAGATATTAAATTGGAAATTTAAATGCTTTTAATAAACTATTTATGTTAAGCCAAAAAAATAGTATGTAACACTATAAATACAGCAGTGCCTCAATTGTGAAAAAAGAAAAAAAATGCAAGCTTTAAAAGACTAAAATGAAATAAAAGATTAATAATCGTGGTTGCCTCTAATAAAGCTTATGAATAATTTTTAAATATTTTCTGAACTTTATAAATTATAGTTAATATAGCTTTTGAAATGAGCATAAAAGAATTTAACTTATTTTTTAATTTTTATTTATTGATTTTAGAGAAAGAGGAAGGAGGAAAGAGAGAGAAATAATGATTTGTTGTTTCACTTACTGATGCATTCACTGATTGCTCCTTGTATGAGCCCTGACTGGGAATCGAACCTGCAAAGCAACCTTGGCATATCTGGACAATGCTCTAACCAACTGAACTACCTTGCCAGGGCTTAACTGATTTTTTTTTTTTTAATATTTTATTTCTTTATTTTTAGAGAGAGGGGAAGGGAAGGAGAAAGAGAGGGAGAGAAACATCAACATGTGGTTGCCTCTCACATAGCCCCCACTGGGGACCTGGCCCGCAACCCAGGCATGTGCCCTGACTGGGAATCGAACCGCGACCATCTGGTTCACAGCCCGCGCTCAATCCACTGAGCTACGCCAGCTGATTTTTTTTTTTTTTTTTTTACAAGAGATACATCATGGTACCTTGCTAAAGGTTCTATAAAGTAAGTTTTATTTAAAAAGACACTTTTCATAATGAACCTTTAGCAATACACATTAAAGGCCTAAAATACTCAAGCCCTGCAAAATTTATCCCAAGGAAGTTAGTTCAAAAGAAGCAAAAAGGGGGCCCTGACCACGTAGCTCAGTTGGTTAGACACACCAAGGTTGTAGGTTCAATCCCAGGTCAGGGCACTTAAAAGAATCAACCAATGAATGCATCAATAAGAAAAACAAATCAATGTTTCTTTCTTTCTCTCTCTCTTTAAAAATCAATGAATTTAAAAAAAAGAAAAAAGTTACATACACAATGCAAAAAATTCAAGCTAAGAGTAAGAAAACCATATCCATATCCAGCAGTGTCTGAGGTGATATTGTAAATACGTAAAAATCATGCAGCCATTAAAAGTCATGAGAGTTACATAGAAAAAATGTTTATGAAGAATGTATAAAAATCACTTGAACTCTAAGATTGAAAGTATTAAAATGTATGGATATATATAGATAATGATTAGAAAAGACTATGGGGAAAAAGTGGCAATAAGTAACTTTTCTCTTCAAAATTGTTTTCTAATGGTTCTTAAGAATGGTTACCTTTAAGGGAAGGCGGGCAGGCATGTCTGTTTACTTTTTTAACTTTGTATAACAGCACACACTACTCTGTGTGCATCCTTGTAGAAATCATTTATCCCTGTATCACTATTATGGGTGCAATAAATAGAAACAGTAGAACAGAAAAAACTTTTAGACCATCCTAACATGCCAGATTGACGAAGGGAAAACCCCCATGTCTTGAGAGAAATAAAATCACTGTCGCTGCTTTGCGCTGAGGTAACTGGAGTAGATTATACTTACCAGGTGTCCGGTCTTTCCTCTTAGCCCTGCCTGGGCTCCTTCCCTCGTCATTACACCCCAGGAACTAGTTGGTTATATTTAACACAAACATTCTCTTTTCTCCTGTCTGGGTAATTTCCCTGTTCCTTGGCACCTGTCTCCAAAAGCTGCCTTCTAACCCTGCTTTAACGGGACGTCAGTGCCTCCACGTTTCTAACAGAAGAGCTGTCCCCAGTCACCTGACACCCTCTTCAGCCTGCCCGTGACCGGAGGGGACTCTTCTGTAAACGCTGGCACCTCTAGTTAAACTGGATGTTCTCCTGAATCCTGTGACTCCAATGGCCACGCTCTCCCTTCACTGCAGCCTGTCAGCAGCAGGTACAAGGCAGTAGTACCAACGGAGGGCTTCTCAGTGACCTCAGCAGGAGGAGACCTGGGTCCCTGCCTCCCAAAGCCTAAAATTCAAAATCAAACTTGGCTTCCAGCCAAAATGCTAATGTGGCTAACTCCTTTATGGCCTGCTGCTCTCCCTGGAATTCTTACTGCCCCCGTTCCTACTCGGCAGATTCTCTCTCCTGACTGATGGCAACGTCTGTCCTTTCTCTAGAAGCCATGACACTGAAGCACTATAGCCAAAGTAATGTAACACCAGCCTGGCACAGGGCTTGACACATCCAGGCCAATCATATGCAACTGACTGTATAGAAAGATTGGACTTGAACTAACAGTAACCAGAGGGGAGGTGGGAGGGGATAACGGGGGGTAAAAGGGGGAAGGGTCATCAAGGAACACTCCCTATGTGTCCAAGGGTCCAAAGGACACATGGACAAAGCCAAAGGGGAGCAGGATCAAGGGTGGGAGGTAGGGATGGCTGAAGTGGGGGAGTGGGGGGGAGACAACTGCATTTGAACAACAAAAGAAGAGGGGCGGGGGAGGAAGACTGATCTTGAACCTAAAGCAGAAGTTCCTAGCAACCACTGATTCCCATCCAGGCAACATCATCCCTGAGCACAATCCCTGTAATTTTATAATGAAGATTTTAATAAATTCACAGAATACAAGTGGTGGAAAGTCTTTGGAAACTGAAGACCAGGAAGATGCACCGGATGAGAGATGTGGGTGTATGCAAAATACATACCAGCGACTTGCAAAGGGACAATGTGCTTCAAAGTAGTGAAGACATTATAGAAAACAGTCCTAGACAATCGAAGCATCCCCTAGTTGGAATTCACAGATGGCCTCTCCCAAGGGAACAAACACTAGCTTCAGCAGAGACTAGCCACATCACTTTGCCTAAACTTTTTTTGCTTTTACGATTTTCTTTTTAGACAGAGGGGAAAAGAGGGAGAAAGAGAGGGAAAGAAACATCAGTGTGTGGTTGCCTCTTGTGTGCCCCCTACTGGGGACCCAGCCTGCAACCCAGGTATGTGCCCTGATTGGGAATCAAACCTACAATGGGAATCGAACCAGCGACACATTTGCAGACCAGCACTCATTCTACTGAGCCACACCAGAGAGGGCTGCCTAAACTTTCTCAGTTACTCCATTAGCCGTTTAAGTGTTTGCCTTGGATTGCAATCTCAGCCCTGACCATGTAATAACCTACGTAATAATCTACTGGTATCTGGAATCAGGGGTTCCTTCTCTACAGTTCTCATTTCATAAGAGAGCGAGACTGCAAGAGCAAGACCACAAGAGCAATGTTCTGGAGTGATGGAAGTTTTTCTTTTGAACCTTTAGAGAGGGGGGAGGGGAGGAGAAAGGGAGAGAAACACCCATGTATGAGAGAGCCTCTCGCACACCCCCAACTGGGGACCTGGCCTGCAACCCAGGCATGTGCCCTGACCAGGAATTGAACTGGTGACCTCTCAGTTCCCAAGCCAGTGCTCAACCCACTGAGCCATACCAGCCAGGACGGAAATGTTCTACATCTTGAGAGAGGGATTTTCCATTTGTCAAAACTGTCCAGTTAAGATTTGTGCATTTCAACCTGTATAAATTTTACCTTTAATAAAGTTTTATGTTAAAAAAATCCTGTATGAGGCAGGGAGCAGACAGAGGCAGAGATAGAAGAAGATGGCAGATGTGGATACTTGAAGCCGAGTAATGGGTATAGGAGAGTTCCATCCTTTTGTTTACTTTGCTTAGACTTAAAATTTTCCTCAATAAAAAGTTAAAATAGGCCCTGGCTGGTGTGGCTGGTGTGAGTGCCACCCTGCAAACCAAAGGGTCGCTGGTTCGATTCCCAGTCAGGGAACATGACTGGGTTGTGGGCCACGTCAGGGCCCCCAGTGGGGAGTGAGCGAGAGGCAACCACACATTGATATTTCTCTCCCTCTCTTTCTCCTCTCTCTAAAAATAAATAGATAAAATATATTTTTTTAAAAGTTAAAGTAAGACCAACAGATAGAAACAAAATAAGTCTTAAGCAAACTAGTCTACAGCTTAACTCCTAGGAACATAAGCAAAACCCTTTAGGGAGAGAGTAAGGCAGGATAAAGAACACGTGAGCCAGAGAGAACAGGCAGCGTGCTCCCGGCAGTCCCTGTCGCTCACAGGTGATACAGGTTGGCCTTGGAGGCCCCAAGGCCCAGACCCACCATGCCGGCTCCACGCAGGGCCAAGGAACTGTCTCCATGTCCAAGGCACCGGCCTAGACTTCTGGGCAGAGTGCAACATTCTAACCCCACACTGATGTATACAATGTATATAAAGAAATGTTTCATACTAGGAATTAAAACATTCTACAAAGTTACTTTTTCCAATAACTGCTATTGATAGTTTTGATTTCTAGTATATCAATCTCAGTGACTAGAAATAAAAGGGAAAAGTATATATTAAGAAAATTTCAAGATGATTATTTTGAAAGATGAACTACCAAATCCCTGCTTGCTGAACCAGTTGATAAAATTCCATTATTTTTATAGACCTCACTATGTGCCTGCTTATTTCAGGGTAAGGGTCTAGGGTCTAGCTGCAGGAAAGAGAATGTTATGTCAACAAGTGGCAAAGAAAGGGACAGTGCTCCTTGAGGCAAATAAGGAAAATAAAACATTTTTCTGGTTGAACATCCTCTTACCTTCGGCCCTGATCCAATCGGCCATGAGGGCCCCGAGCAGGAAATCTGTTCAGGTGGCTCAGATGAAGTGTATGGGATGTTTGGAAAAGACTCAGAGCTGCAGAGGGAAAATGGCTGGTGACTCAAAAACTAAACATGTAACTTTCTTTCAGTGCACAGAAATACACACTTCTATTCATAGAGCAGCAACCTGACAGTTACGAGTCCATCCAGAGTACCCCATAAATCCACACCCCAACACCCAGGCCACTGGTACTCACGCTTCTGAGGAAAGAGGGGGGGAATCCGGTGAGGCTGGAAGATCAACTGGGGCTGAGCTCCCAGAATCCCTTGCTTCTGGCCCAGGGCTGCCACGTGTAGAAGGGGAGGTGCTGGGGACTTCAGTAGGGGCTGCAGGACAGTAACCAGGAAATCAGAACATCCCATGGTTGATGTGCTCACTACCTTGGACGGATGCAGCCCCATCCCCCTGACAAAAGTATGGTTCTTGCCCAGCATTCGGAAAGAGGGGCTTCCCTCCCTCCCCTTTCCAACGCATGTGACAAGAAGAGATGTATACCTGGTTGGAGAGTGTTTGCACCTTGACAGCATTCCAAGGCACTGCCTGGCCTGGGTTGTATGCAGCCTTCACCAGCACCTTCTCACCCAGCTGGGGCAGCCGGCCCTTCACCACACTGCCAGCACACAAGCCAGGAGGCCCAGTCAGGAGGCCCGGCCACACCCCCCTGACTGCCCTGATGAGCCCTGCCCATCAAGATTTCTCACCCCTTGCATGAAAACAGCAAAGCGACAACATTAGAGGAGCCCCAAAGCATGGTGACAGACGGAATCCAGCAAGCATTTCCAAAAGGAGATCAACCTCAAACCTACCTCAGCTGAAAAAAGACCTCTTCATCCACCACCCCAAAATAGTCATGCAAGCTGGTAACAATGCCAGTGAAGACCCGCTGCTTCTCCCCACCCTGTAAGAGAAGGTGCCGTTTAAAACGGAGCACGTGTCCATGTTCTGCCGATAGCATCTCATCTCTGTGCAGCCCACTGCCCCAGCTCATTCAGAGCACTGCCTCAGGATTCACATGGAAAGAAGGAGAGGGAGTGGGCATTATGCTGATTCTCGTATCACAAGCTGCTTCTACGATTTCCAGTTCCTTTGTTCCAAGAAGCACCCAGAGATTTCCCTAGAGCCAGCACCTTGCACTCCCCAGTCAGAGGTGCCTAGTCACCTCCGTGCTGGCCCAGGGCAGGACTGTCAAGGATGAACACTGTGATGCAAAAATGAAAGTATCAAGCACCCATGCATGCTGGGGTGGTTCCCAGGGCTGGAGCTCACTAGAAAGGATGCCCAACCTACCTGAAGGTGCCTGGCATTCTGGGACAGGTCTGTGGCCACAGGGGGGGTGAGCAAACCAGGAGGAGGGCCCAGAAGAGATGTGGAAGCTGTGCCTACGGACAGAGAAGCAATCTCCAGGGACGGCACCTACCAGCTTAAGCACTACAGTCCACGAGAGCAGCGACTTGCAACCTTTTTCACCTCATGGCGCACAAACTAATGACTAAAATTCTGCGGCACACAAAAAAATATCGTTTTATGCTGCTCTAACCAAAAAAACAGGTATAATTTTGATTCATTCACACCAGACGCCTATTGCTATGTTGACTGTTGTAACTGTTTTTTTAATTTGACAGTCAAAGAAGAAAAGGCCAATGCCCCTGACTAAATAGTCAGGTACTGCATGGTTTAAAAATTCTTGCGCGCAGCAGTGTGCCGGTCACCGCGCACCTGGCTGAGGATCACGGACCTAGATGACATGGCAAACCCAACGGGCAAAGCGGCCCCAAGCGACCCTCCACAGGGTTTCGCTGTCAACCGCACGGCCAGCTCCTGTTTTCCTCCGCGACATCAGCAGCAAACTGTGCTCCACCAGGGACACCTGACAGCCAAGTTTTCTCCAGACTAACTCCAGAGCACATCCTGTTTCAGTAGGAGCCCCGAGCCCCAGTGGGGAGAAAGGTAACGGTCACCTGAGAAGTTGCGTCCCCCTGGAAGTGGGTTGATCCGCTGGCGCTTAAATTGGGACATTGGGAATGCAGTCCTCTTTCAGAGTCTTGGGGGGAAAAACCTTCAATCAGGAAAGAAGTAAGTTAACAGCTCATAGGGGAATTTTCCATCAACCCCAAAACAGGAACTAAGTATCCTGAGGAGAGCAGGGAGAATGAATGGAGGCGATGAAGGGAGTGTAGAGAGGAGCAAGAACTGAAGCAATCACACGGCCCCAGCGAGCCCGCACCAATAACCCGGCGGCGGGGACACTGCCCGGCTACGTGAAGAAAAGCGAACTGGAGCTCAGAGACTGCGACTCGCCCCAGGCCACACAACCAGTCAGTGACAAAACCGGGGCTCACACCCAGGTCTCCCGACAACGCAGCGCCCCTCTCACCGCTCCGCGCCACCCCCGGATGCGTGAGGGGTCGGGAGGCTGGCAGGGGCCCGGAGACATTCATTCATTCAAACACATCCGCCAAAATGCTCCCCGCAAGGCCCAGAAAAATGGAGGAGGCTGCCGCCGGAGAGGGGACCGTGAGGGCCTTCTCCCCGGAAGCCTGGCCCGTTGCCCCCTGGCCCGTGGCAAGGCAGCCGTGCGGCCCGGCCGGCCTCGAATCCCGCGGCGCGCCCGCCCTCCGGCTCCCGCGCTACCCGGCCCTTCGCTCCTGCCTCAGCGGCCGCTGGTGCCGGATCGCCCCGGCCCGGCCGCGGCCAGGCCGCCGTGGGAGGACGAAGGCGCGCGGTTCCTCCTCCTCCCGCCCGCCCGCCCGCCCCCGGGGCCGGGGCCGAGGCCGTTGCCAGGGAGACGGGGCTTGCAGTCCGAGGGGGGCTCGGCCCCTTCCGCGGCCCGTGCATCGTTGCTGCCCGGCCCTCGCGGCCCCTCGGTTGGGGAGGAGCGACCGGGCAGAAGGGCGGCAGGGGACCGGCCAACCTACCTGCGGGCCAGGGCCGCGACACCGGGGGGACAAAGACACCCGGAACCACCACTGCCGCTACTGCCGCCGCCACCGGAAGCGCCTCTCCGGAAACGCGACCACTGGTCGGAAGCTGCCACTCTCCCGGATATAGTCCCTCCCCCGCGGCACCGACCTCCCCCTCCCCCACGCCGGCCCGCCGGCCCGCTCCGACCCGGAGCGGAAGTACGCCTTCCCCCTCGGACGCGCGTTCGGAAGCCGCGCCTGGGTGGTGTCCTCGCTTAAGTGTCCCATTAGAAAAATGGGCTTCAGAGAATTGGTTCTTTGTCCAAAAACAGCTAGCGTACGGCCCCAAACCTGAGGAAGGGCGCAGTCTTGCCCATTCGGGCAGACCCCGAGACTGCAGTCGCGGGAGAACCGAACCCTGAGGACAGGTGGCCATTTCTGGGAGGCGTTCCTGTGTCTGCCTCGAGCCACTGATCCCAGACCCCGCCCTGCCTTTCCACTGAGGGCACCATACTCACACACCACCCCTCCATCTTCTGGTTCCCTGCAGACTAAGCTTTTCCCCTTTCTCAATTAACAAAAAACTAGGAACCTAACAGGTTGTAGTAAGACAAACTACCACAATATTTAGGGAGACATTTACAGAGTAAATCTTACGCACTTTTCCTTTAGTGCTGGGGGTGAGCAGGTCAGGAATTAGTGTCCTAACTCTCAGGTATGAAACCCAAGAGGCCTCGGTGAAATGATTGGCTCCAAGTCTTGCTGCTAACCACTGGCCATTTTAGTCCCCATTACCAATCCCAGTTCCCCCTTACCCCTGACCTTCGCACCATCCCTCCAGTCTAGCCTCCCTCCAACACCCATACCCTCCCTTCCCTAGTCATGTAACATTCACAAAGCACTTTGAGACAGTTTAATCCCATTTTATCCTCATAACAAGCCGGTGAGGTAGGTAAGTCGGGCATCATTATACCATTTGGGACATTAAGTGGGAAGCTATGGATCAAAAATGTTAAGGGACTTTGTCCAGGTCTAAAAGCTAGTATGGGCCTCCAGTTTCAGCTCTGATGTGTAAAGTCTAGTAAGGAACAAGGCAGCTAGGAATAAATCCTGTGGGTTACTCTGCTAGTCTCCATGTTTTTCTGAACCCTCCCATTCCTGGTGCAGTCTTCAGAGGCACAGCTCCATGGCCCAGACTCAACGCAGACAGCCAAGGCAGTGCCCTTCTCTGTGCTGGGGCTTCCCATGCAGCAACGAGGAGAAAAGTAGGGCTCCAGGACCAGCAACTGTGCACTGAGGCATGAAGGTCAGTTGGTTCCCTCCCTCTGCAGTTACCTCACCCAGAAGACCAGCTTTTTGAGTGTGTGATTCAGGAGAGCTGGTCGGATCCAGTCAGTTCACAACTGTGACAGTTTCACAGAGATATGTGTATGTATCGTTTTGCATGTAGACACATCTGCAGCAGGCTGGGCCCTGACAGATCACCATGCCAAACACGCTCCAGGGATGCCTGAGGAATCAGTTCACATTGTCTAAGCTCAGGGATTTCTGGCAGCCGAGGAGGTGCCCAGGGGCTGCCACACCTTGGGGTCTCTCGGGGAACCAGGGCTCCCCTGCCAAGCTGCTCAGAGGAGAAGGACTCAGCCCTCGCCTCAGAGAGAAGGGCAAACGTCGGCAGCTTTCTCTGGCAGTGCCCCAAAACAGCGACAGGGCAAAGGGCAAAGAAGAATTCATTGCACACCCCTCCACACAGGGGCACGCCTGCACCAGGAGGTCTCAGCAGACAGAAAGGTTTTTTGCTCGTTGCTTCTTCACCACTAATGATGGCATAAAGGTCTTCCGGAGCGGGCGACATGGAGGTCTTTCAGGGCAGTCCCTTGACCCAATCCTGTGGAAAAGGCAAGGTGGCTTTAGGTGAGGAAAAGGAAACAAAGGTGACGATGGGTCAGGAGCACGTGTCTGCTGCGGGGATGGTAACTGACATGGTGCTTCCTTCCCCTGAAGAATTATTCAGTGCAACTGCCCCCCATGGTCCACTGTGGCACCCTTTGTCTGTGCCCCCACCTTGCTTGCCCAGCACACCAGGAAGGCGGCCTAAGTTTCAGCTTTGAGGGTCGAGGATTTGCAAGGCTGGCACAAGGAGGTTTCCCACATTCTGGCCTGGGCTCTGCCACTGACACCCCGTGTAGCCTCAGGAAGGCGGCCTCCCTCCCCGGCCCAGTCCCCAGCCTCCTCATCTACCAACAGAAAGCTTTTACTACTTTCTTTTCTTCCAACACCCTCACTGAGACTGTGTCACTCGGATCGCAGAGGGACGGAGAGAACTAGCAGTACAAGCTCGGCACCCTGGTTCGCCGGGCTCTCCGCTGCACCCTCACCTGGGCTGGGCCACAGCACTCACCTGGGGGCAGGGCCATGAGGAGGGGTGAGGGGCTCAGGGTGTTGAGAGCTCTTCCAGCGAATCCGATTGAGAAGGACCTTGACCTTGTTCCAGTGGGAGAGATCCCGCTGAGCAGAGAATGAGGGCGTCACCACAGAGCCCCACCCCACAGCACATCCCATACTACCACAGACAGCTGTCACCACAGCCAGGAGAGGTCGCCTGCCCCAAACAGGAATCCCCCCCGTTTTCCCAGAGTGTCCAGCCTTTACTGTGTCCACACATGCCACCCACCCCCACCTCCACCTGTCACCTGCCCCACATACACCCATCACCCACCTTGTAACTCTGGGAGCATGGGAAGTTGTGAGCTGGCCCTGTGGGGGCCTCTGACAGCCCAGGAGGATGGGCACTGGGCACTGCCACCTTTGGGAGTGAAGCTCTTTTTGTGCCTCCAGAGAAAGAATCGGGTGACCCAGGTCCTGGAACAGCAACACACCAGTCAAGCCCAGGGCTCAGGGGATCTGCCTGGGGCCCGAGGCCAGCAGGACACGGAGGGAGACACAATCACCCCATACCTGTCTCCTTTGTCTGGCTGAGCAGCTCCCAGGACCCATGTACCCCATTGCCTGGGGCATGAGAGGGTGGAGGCAAAGGCGCCAGGGTCGGCTCCTTCTCGACAGGGTCCTGTGTGCAGGAGAGAAGGGCACTTGGGGCCTGAGCAGAGACAAGGCTGTTCTGAAGGAAGCCCTGGTGCCAGGGGCCCCACCCCTCCTGTGCCTCCTCAACTCACCTGACCCCCCACCACCAGCACCACATGGCTCACTCACCCCAGGGAGCCTCTGGGTCTGCAGCTGCAGGTGAAGTTGCTGGAGCCTCACCATCTGCTCCAGCACTAGGCACAGGTGTTCCAGGTAGCGAAGACCCTGTCCTGGGAGGCAGGCCCAGGCTTCAGGCCCCATGCCCCTCACCTGTGGGATGTAGTGAGGTAAGGGAGACTTGAACTCAACCAGACTCCTACCCTCGGTGGCCATCAGATGGGGGCAGAACAGGCAGGGAGAGGAGAACCACGCACCCAGCTGGCCTCCTAATACCCAGCCAGCCACGGCACCAGGCAAACCTCCTACCGGCCCACCTCCACATGGCCGGGAGTGGAGTGAGACAAGAAGCTGTGACACACCCATCAATTAGGGACAGGAATGCCCCACCCCGAGAGAGAGTTCTGGGGAGAACAATCGGGGGGCCCCATCATCCCCGGTGTGAGAGGGCCATCTCCACCCACTCTTCACCCAGCCGAGAGTTGGCACTCACCACCTCTGCTTCTTCTGGGCCTGCCTCTCGGTCAGTTTCTGCCTCAGTGGTCTCCTGGTCCCTTGCTCCAAAAAGAGGCACTTCATGCTCAGGCTTCCTTGTCAGCTTTGGGGAGCGGTGGTGTTGTGACAAGCTGGCAGGGGAAGTCAGGAGCTGGCTGGACCGCTCCAGCACCTGCTCTAGCTTCCGGCTGGCCAGGAGCCTGCCCAGGTGGGCGGGAGGTTCCACGGACAGGGCCAGGGGCTCATGGCCCCCCACAGGCTCAAAGTCCAGAGATTCCTCAGAAAGGCCCAGCGAGGTGGTCAGGGAGCTGTCCCCAACTGCCATCTCCACTCCGGAGTCCCGGGAGGCGAGTTTGAGAAGTGGCACCTGCCCCTGGAGACCCTTCATCTCTCCATCCCCCTCCCAGGAGCCCAGTGAGCACCCTTGAGAGGCGTCCAGGATCCGTCTGTAGGTGCTGGTGACCCCAGGCACGACGCAACCCTGGACCAGGCTGTCGCCAGCTGCATCTGCAAGGAGAGTGAGAATCAGGCTGGGGAGGTGGCCCCTGCACCCCCAGCATTCCTGGCAGCTGAAACATTCCCTGGGGAGGAGTGTCCTGGGCCAGAGGTGAAGGGAGGAGCCTGGCCAGCCACAGCCCTGCCTGGCCCTGTTCCGTGGGGCTCTCTTTACAGCAGAAATTGTTAGTGATCACACCCCTGGTACCGGCGGTGGGGTGGGCTGCTGGACAGGATTTCCTCTTCATCAGCTCCTGGATCGCCTGTCTTTGTCTGGGGGGCGGGGGGGGGGCTGCTTTCCTCCTGGGAGCCCTTGAGCTCCTGCCCCTGGGGTCTGCCTCTGCCCGAGTCGTAAGTGTGGGCGCTGGAGCCTCTTCCCTAGCTCCCAAAGGGGAGTATGACTGGGCACCCCACCTTAGGGAGGGGGAAGGGCACAGAGACAGTGCAAATAGGTATCAGGATGCTGGGTGAAGTCTCTCCTAGAGCTGGGGGTGGGGGGAAGTGATTAAAAATAACAATAGCTATAACCATTTTGGGTTTTTGTTCTTTTAAGTGAGAAACAGTGAAGATTCTGCGGCGATTTGAAGAGAAAACACTGGAAGAACGGGAACCGGGGTAAGGGGGCAGGAGGAGACGCGGCCTCCACACCTATTCACCACCACCGGGCGCCGGGCCCTCTCGCCCTCTGGGGGCCTGGTTGTCGTAAGTGGTGCAGAGGCGGAGGCTGGAAAGGGTGGAGGACTACCCACAGGTCCCAGCCAGCCACGCGGGGAGCCAGGTGCGAAGCGCACCCTGAGGTGCCTGTGGACAGGGGTCCGCCGCCGCCGAGGGGGCTTTCGGAACTGCAGGTAGAGGCAGGGGCCGGGGGAGAAAGATCCAGATCGGAAAGTAGAGGGAAGTGGTCCCGGAGGAAGTGGGATGGAGATGGTGACTGAATTAAAGCCCAGACTCAGTGGGTTTCGTGTGCGAGGTAGAGTCACCCGACCTTTCCAAACGGAGGCCACGAGGCGGCCACGGCGACGGCGACGGCTGGCGCCCCAGCGGGTATGCGGGGTGGGGTGCGGTGGGGTGCGGTGGGGCGGGGCGCAGGCGGGGGTCAGCGCTCCAGAATGGGCGCTAGGGCAAGAGGCTCTGCCCTCCTGGTGGGGGTGGGCGACTCACCCCGGTCGCCCAGCGGCTCCACTGCGAAGACGCGCCGCCGGCCCAGCATGGCCCCGCTCCGCCCGGACCGCTGCAGCGGGACAGAGCGCTCTCCGCCCGCGCCTTCGCTGAGGCGTCCTAACTCCCTGGGCGCGGCCCCGGGCCACTCCCAGCAGGGGGATGGAGCGAGGCAGGAGGAGGGTCGCAGGTGTGAAGGGAGCGGGGCTGCACGCGGGGCCACGTGTGCCTGGGCGGCCCCCCAGTGCTGGCTGGGCGCAGAGAAGGACCCCGTCCGCTCTCCTTCGGACGCTGATCCTCTGTGCTTCAGGCCGGGGCAGCCCACCGCCCCCCGACCGCCCCCCGACCACCCCCGCCTGAGGTCGCTTTCTGTCTGCTTGCGCAGGGTCACTCCGCCCCCGGTTCACACGCGGAGTCTGCCTTCCTGCCGCCCAGATGAAGCCGACGGGCGGGGACTGGACCAGAGCGCGGAAGGAAATGGAGCCCCACGTGCTGGCCGTGGGAAGGCCGCTGACCAGGGCGCAGACGTCCGTCCCTGCGCTCCCAGCTGTGTGCCTGGGGCACGTCACACCGCCACTCAGAAACTGGCACGAGAAAATGGGGGAATGATCTCCGCCCAGAGGGAGATCCTTTCCGACAGCTCCAGAGCACCTAGGATCTCGGGCCAGCTCTGAATCCCTCTTCGTCCCTTTCCTCTTCCTCACCCAGGGACCCTAAAGCTGGGGGCAGGGTGGGACTGCAGGACTGGGGAAGCAGTGAGACGGGAAGCGGCCTGGAGGCGGTGCAAGCGTAAACGGAACAGCTTTCCTTTCCCCACTCCGGCCCTCTCTTACCCACTCCACCCCACGACCCTCATCCCAGGGCCCGAGAGGGGCTGGGAGTCTAGGCAACTGCTGAAAGAGAGACAGCCTGGTGGCCTCTAAGGAAACCTCAACCTCCTGAGGAAGGTGACCTGGCTGGAAAAACCCCAGCAGGACCCAAATCCCCTGAAAGCAGACGAGGGATCTGGTGGACGTGCAGACCGGCACCTGACCCTGGGGGGAGGGGCTGGGTGGGCCGGAGCGCCGGGCGCCTGGGCGGAAGTGGCTGTTCCCTGGGAGGGAAGGATGTCTGCCCACCCCTTCTGCTCCCAGCTCCTTCAGACCCTTTCTCAGGCGCTCTGCGCAGGAGCCTTCATCCAAGAACCACGAATTACAAGATTCTAACTTTATAAGATCATGAAACAGGCCTACAGCCAAGCCCAGGAAAGGAAGAATGAGAGCCAGGTGTTTGAATTGCCAGCTGTTTTTAATACCTGATTGTCAAGCCAAGCAAGCCCTTGCCCAGTAGCCCTGGGTCCTCTGGGTCGGCCCCTCCTGGCCTGGCCTGGGCAGCATCCGCTCCCCATTCCTCTTTCTCAGATACAGAGGGAAGCAGAGAACACTGGGCCTGGCAGGAACTGCTTTATGCAATTCAAACGGGATGCCTGTACCAAACCCCCTAAGGCCCCGCCAGGCCCCACGCCAGCCCTCCCGGAGTAGGAGGTTCGTAGGAGGGTCAGAGTCTGGCCAGTGGGGTGGCTTCCTCCCTCCAAAGTGAGAAGGTGGGGAGGGAGGAGAGGGAAACTTTGCCAGATCTCTCCCTGAATTTGGAGAATGTGGGGCCAAATTCCAAGCAGCAGTCTCCTCGGTGACTCTGGGCAGGAATGCATTTGAACAGGAAGCCAGCCAGCAGGAATGCAATGTTTCAGCACAAGGCTTTGTGTGACCTCAAAAGAAGAGCCCCCCTCCACGCACACTCCCCTCCAGGCCATGTCTTCCCACCCCAGTCCCAGGCAGACATGCCAGCCCCCTCATGGTGATCGGGGCACCTTGGGGGGTGGGGCACACACTTCCCTCCCATCTGCCTTCTGCTGCCCTGCCTGGCAGTGTGCCCCCCCAGGACCACCTCTGCGGCCCCTCCTTCACCCGACAACTACAGGACAATCATCTCCCCACGGGACCACCAGCACAGCCGGGAGCCTGGGGGCAGCTCCTGCCAGACTAGAGCTGGCTGGGAGCCATGGTGCCCTTCCTCTGATGCTGGAGGGGCAAGAGCACCCCCACCCCGGATAAGCCAGAAACCCAGGAGTCAGGCTCCGGGTTCTTTCAGAGGCCCCCTCCCCTTACCAGCTAGGAGCCCCCAGACCAGTCCCTCACCCTCCCTGCCCTCGGTTTCTTCATGTATAGAGAGGGTGACAATAGCAGCGCCCACCCAATTGTGACGATTGGACTCACACACTTAAACCTCCCTGGAGCTTTAGTTATCCAGCTGTGGAACTTCCGGAGAGTCAGTTTCTCACCTCCAACTGAAGGGGGCAGTATCACATGCTGTCTCAGGCCACTGCTAACTCGAATCTGTCACCATTTCTGAAGTTATTCTCCCATAGGCCAAAGACATGAAGGAGGGCACCGCACTGTTCAAACTGCAGTTGCATGACCGGGTGGTCTCCCTCGCCCCCTGTCTGGGTCAGCCCCAGGCTTCTGTACTGACAAATGGGTTTGGCTAATAACTCCATCTTCCAAAGCAGTTCCCTGCCCCCAGCTCCAGCTGGCAGTGTGGCTGTGGAAAGCTCTGGAACTGAAACCCGCAGGGCCCCTGGTAGGGAAGCTGGCCGCCACAACTGGGGAGGTGGATTTGAGCTTGACCCACCCAGCCTTCGAAAGGCATTCAGCCACTGGCAGGCAGGCCCACCTCGCAAGGGTCTGCGCTCCCCGTTTGTTTTTCTCTGCTCCTGAGAACACCGCTGGCCCCAAGTGGTTTGCTATGGATGGGGTCTCGCCATATTAACATTCCAACCCATCCTGTCGTTTCCAGCTTGTCGCTGCTCTGCTTAAAATGTTCCAAGTGTCCCAAGAGCCTCCAGGTGAAGTTCAAACCCTTTCTCCCAGCATTCAAGGCTCCCATCTCCCTTTGCAAACTTATCTCAGCACCCGCTTCGGCCATTGCCCTAAACTGAGCATTCCACTTGCACCTGCCCCCTCAATGGTCATTTCTCTCCTCCACTTGTCCAAGTCCTATTCATCCTTCCACACAGACGGCCCCTGCACATGCGTGTTCCACATTTGCTCTTAACCGCTCACCATCACAGATTATTTTGTTCACACAAGCTCAATTGCTGCCACTTGACTATTATGTTCAGGAAAGCAAGAAACACGCTACATCTTTCTGCATTCCCAAACCCAGGCATTTCCAGAGGGGTGAATCCCACTTTGGTAAGCATTCTTCCCTGCCATGGGCTACACCTGGCACTAGGTGGCGCCAAGGTGGCTATCCCCCTTAGGACCAGACGTTCCGGCCAGACTGACTGAGCCGCAAGAAAGCCTTGATCTTTTCTATGAAAATAAAGGCAGCCATCCAGGCAAAAGGTGAGACAATTATATCAAGGTGTAAATTGTATCAACAGGTGCCTGAGGAGGCAACACAGTGTCTGCCAAGATTCCTGCCAAAACCAGCCAGATAGCACAAAGCACTCTCTGAAGCACAGCTTTGATGTTTTCCATGAAAATAAAGCTGAGGCTGCTGCCCATCCCTGACTGGGGGCAGAGTGAGTCTGGAGCGCCCAGCAGCACCCATGCACCTTTCTGAAATGGATTAGAACAAAGGTGGGGGGCAGCAACTCAAGCCAAAAATCTGGCAGGGACCACTGCCGCCACCTCAGCTCAAACATATACCCCCAGGGCAGGCGTGCTTGCACCAACTATGCAATATATATAATTTTTTTCTCAAATCAACCACCAGTGAAGGCAGCAGGGTCTCCCAGGGAAAGGGGAAGGCAGACTCCTGAGGGTGAGGCCCTTGGTTGGGTGATGGTTGCTCACAGTCGGAGCTCCGCTGGGCTGCCCCCTCTAGGCCAGGCCTAGCCTACCCACGGCCTTGTCCCAAAGTGATTCTGGTGCTCATATTCCTCTGGTGGGTACAGATAGCCTCAGAGAATGCAGGCGGGACTTTGGCTAGGGCCCCTCCGCTGCCCACCCTCTGGGTGAATCAGTGGGCTGAGCAGCACCCACGCCAGCTAGAGCAGGGGGTGCGGACAGCCAGTGCTGGCGGAGCAAGAGGCAGTCACTCCAACGGGCCTGGGCAGAGGGAGCGAGTCTGGGGCCACCTCCCTCCCTCTCCTGCCCGCCCTCTGGCATCCCTTCCTCTCCCAGGGCGTGAGGTGAGAAACGCATTCCTGTCAAGTACCAGGGATCATCCCAGTAAAACAGGCATCTTTACCAGGGCCCAGGAAGAGCAGGATCCTCATCAACGAGGAGCAAGGGGGTTGAGGGAGGGGAAAATAAGAGGGGGGAATAGGTAAATAAAGCCTCTCCGCCCACTGGTAGGGAGAAGCCAGGGCGGGAAAGAGGGGCAGCTACTTTACTTTGTCCACGTATGTATATTTATGAAGCTCACACGTCAGGAACTTTACACGGTGAATACCTTCAGCCTCTGGCTCACCCCTTTCCTAATCTCCACGGTCCAACCCGCAGAGACCCTCTTGCTCAGAGAGGCCCTGATGCAGTCCCCCTCAGGCTGGTGCAGAACTTGTCCAGAAGGGGGAGCAAAAGTATCTAGCAAAGACCTGGGAGGGCGAGGCTGCCCTCACCCACCGCCCAAGACAGGACGCGGCTTCTGGCGCCAGCCAGCGAGGAGGAAGGGGCCCCACCACCCACCATCGCTCTTCCATGCCAACTTACTGCAGGCGCGGCCCTGGCTCGGGGCGCCCACAGAGTCGAGGGCAGGCTGAGACCACAGCGGCGCTCAGGCCTGGGAGCTGAGGGTTTGGGGAGCTGAGTAGCGCTGGCGGGCATGCTTCTCGCAGTACAGCTCATCCCCCACCCAAAAGTGCCCCCGCATCTTCAGGTTCAGCCCGCAGTCCGCGCAGGTGTAGCAGCTGGGGTGGCGGAACCGCCCCTCCTGGATGCGCACGGCCTGGTTCCTGCGGGAAGGAGGTGGGAGAGCCATTAGCCTGGGGGGTGGGAAACTGGAGCAGCAGGCCTGACGCCCACCAGAGGCAGGGCCTGGGGAGATCCCCAAATCTCAAGACACTTGACTCTCCAAACCTGCCCTCAAGAATCTCACTTCAACAACCCCCACCCCCAGGACCCCTAATCCAGAATAAAAGTCGTTCCTCCCCCTGCAAACCGCTGGTAAACTCCATCCTGAACCTTCTGGACTGTGGCAGAGCAATAGCTAAGCGCGGTCCCCGCGCCGGGACCAGCAGCACCACATCACCTGGGGACAAGCTGGAAATGCACATTCTGGGCCCAGGGGCCTCCTGAGGCGGAAACGCTGAGGGTGCCCCGACTTGGGGGTGGGGGGGCGGTGCTGCTGCTCCTGGAGAAGCACCAAGTCGGACCCTTTCCTTCTGCCGGCGCAGCCACGTGGGCAGTGTCCCGTTCTGCAGATGGACCACTGAGGCCCAGGGAGCGGAGGGATTCCGAGAGAGAGCCAGCTGACCCTCCACGTTGCGCACGGAAGAATTTTTTCCAGGGGGGCCTTGCAGCAGTTTTCCAGAAGACATGGCTGCATTCTAATGCCACCCACCGAGAAAAGTAAACGCACCTCTGGAAAATCCATCCATTCCAACGGAGGTGCAGGGGGTGTAAGAGTGAGATTTTTCCGGGAGGAGCTGCCTCATCTAGAGGCAGATCTCCAGTGGCTGGGAGATTATTGGAGAGAAATCAAACGCAGCAGTGATGGGGAGTGAGGAGCGGAAAAAGAAATTGGGGAGGAGCGGATACCGCAGGAAAAAAGCCAGCTCAGGCCTGCTAAGAGGGCTGACAATCACCCACAGAATGTCTCATGGGTCCACTTTGTCAGTGAGCCCCTCCGGGGCCCCTGACTGGCTGTTCGATGCAGACCGCTCTGGAGAGCACCGTTTGTGCCTGCCCCCCAACCCACCTCCCACACCGCCAACACTCACGCAATGCTGGTGCTGCACTTCTCACACGTGTGAAGCTTGGGTGGGGTGGCTGGGGCCCTGGAGGTGGGCAGGGAGGACTGGGGGCTCAGCGAGCTGGGCAGGAAGGCAGGTGTGCCACCTGGGAGGGGTGAGGGCAGACAGACGCCTCAGAGCTCGTCTATCCCAGCCGCATCCAGGCTGTGTTTATGCGCACGCACTCCACCTGCTGCAACACGCTCTGCTCTGAGGACACTCACACCTACAGGCGCACTCTCGGGTGGGCCTCTGGAGTAACGCTGGGCGTGGGGAACAGGGAAGGGAGCGGTGGTGCCAGACGTTTGGCTGAGGCTGGGCAAGGGTAGGAAGCACACCAGAGGCTGAGTTTGCCGGAACCAAGGCAACAGGCTGGGAGTGTCTGACACAGCAGGCCAAGCAGACGTTTCCCTTGCTGTGGCCCAGTTACGATGACAGTAATGGTCAGTAATGATAGGCAATAACAGCACCATGATCCCTTTGTACAGATTCCAAAGGGCTCTTATGTGCATTATCGCAGCTGAACCTTGGCCACGCGCAGATGAGGCACAGATGTTGTGGGGCAGGTACAGCCCCCACTTGCAGCCGACTCTGCCGCTGAGGTTCCAGTGGTGATGTCACCATCCGTCTGCACTCTCCTCACCCACTGCCTCTCCCAGGCCCCCTCCAGGGGCCCACCAAGGCCCTGGGGTCATGATGGACAAGACTGGCCCCAAACCTTCCATCCCAGTCCTTGCCTCTGCGAGCACCCCCAGGAGACAGACATCAGAGTTGGAACTAGCCTGCCAAGTCTGACCGTCCTATCTTCTCGCTCCCGGATGCTGCTGCCCAGGCTGGGCCCTCCCCATCCCTCCCCCCACAGAGCAGTGGTCCCCTGCCCACCCCACCCCCCACAAGAACTCCTGTGGAACCAGGCAGCCCCGTCAGCCCCAATAAACAGAGCTCCTCATGGACAGACATGGTCCTGATCACCCTTCACCTCCACGCTCGCTCACGGCCAGGCCGTCAGAGGGCACAGTGAGTGTTAGCCAGAGCCCGAACCATCTGCCCTGCTCACTTCGGCAGCTCAGGCACTGCCTGGCATTAACCAGCCCTCCCGGGTGAGGCCACTCCTCAGCCTGGCACGTGGGGTCTCGCAGCCGGGACATAACTCCCACAGCCACCCTCCCGGCTGCCAGGCCGGCTGTCCTCACTCCCACAGCCCAAGGCCCTCCGGCTGCCAACCTCCACATTCCACAGTCTCCCCTCCACCATCTTTCTGCAAGGGTCACGCCACATGCCTCTTCCTCCACAATGGCCCCCTGGAGACCCCACTGCCTACCTCTGTTGTTCCCTTGGCACTTTCCTGACCCCAGCCTGGAGCTCTGAGGGCACCCCTGGTAACCCTACTAGACTGTAAGCTCCTTCAGGGCAGGGCCTGTGCTTTTAGCGCCCTTTGGTGTCTGCTCCCATGACAAGCACTTAAGAAATACTAGCTCGCACTGGCCAGGTAGCTCAGTTGGTTACAGCATCATCCCAATAGGCCAAGGTTGAGGGTTTGATCCTCCATCAGGGCACATACAAGAATCAACCAACGAATGCATAAAAGTGGTACAACGAATCAATGTCTCTCTTTCTGTCTGTCTGTCTCTCTCCCTCTTACTCTCAAATCAATATGTAAATAATTAAAAAAAAAAAACAACTAGTTCAATAACACATCCGCTCAGGGCCCCTTACCCAAACCGCCCTGCCCCCTCCCCGCCCACCTCTCTCCTCTGCCTCCAGGGCCTCCTGCAGGAGTCTGAAGGAGCTGGACTGCCGGGGGGCCGCCCGCGCCTCACGGTTTTCCTGCAGCATCTTGAAGACTTCGGAGTCCTCTTCCAGGTGGTGGCCTCCCCGCTCCGAGTCCACACTGCAGGGATGAGAGGCAGCCAGGAGTGAGGGGGTCCCTTCTGGGTGTCAGGACGACAAGTTTGGGGGCAGGGAATGGGTGTCCCCGGGAGAAAGGACTCTGGCCAGAGGAATGTTGTCCGGGTTTAGAGAGGCAGGGACTCCCCATCCCTCTCCGGGAAGCCACTCTGTCTCCTGTCCCTCCCGGCTCTCCAAGATCCCTCCGCCCTCCAGGGCCCACTGGTACCTGCGCCTGGGGCTGGCACCCCGGGGGCCCGGGGAAGGCGGTAGCACCAGCACAGCCGAGTCGCCAGCGAGGCTGGGCCCAAGGCCAGCCTGTGGGAAGGAGAGGCACCGGGGAGGAGTCGGCGCGGGAGCCTCTGGCCGGCTCACCCGGCCGCTGCCAAGGCAGGCTGTTCCCAGGCCCAACACCAGAGGGCTCTCGGCCCTCGCTGACCTGGAGGCCCCCCTCCTCGTACCCCCCCACGGGACCATCTGACCAGGTTGGCCTGAGAGCCAGGGCATGGGGACTGCGTCCCAGAGGGGAGGGTGGCAGTGCGGAGCTATGGAGCTGTGAGGGTTCTGCAAGGGGACTGGGGGGCAGGGGGGGCAGAGTGAAGACGGGGGTGACAACCAGCTCAGTTCAGACAAAACACAAATTCCTCCGTTATCACAGGCCATGTGTTTGGAAACATGTTGCATGTTGGGGCCTGGCTCCTCCCGGCAGAACAAGCAAAGAAGCCAACCCTTTGCTGTGAGGAAAAGGCAACATGAAAGGGAGGAGTGAAGGGGCCAAGACCCTCTGGGAGTCAGGGCTGGAGCTGCCCGGAGCACCTCTCCCATACATGCTGGTCCCCCTCCTAGGAGGGCCAGCATCTGGGCTGGGCTGGTCCTGCCCCTCGCAGCCTCTGGGAGCCCGGCCGGTTCAGGCCCGCAGCCCAGCAGCAGCGCCCCTGCCCCGGTGGGCGCCAGCCATTGTGGCTCCCACGGCCACCTCGCCTTCCTGCCACCTCATGCTTCTCTGCTGCCTGGCTTCCTCCCACTCTGCTGCCTCCCTGTCCCATCCCCACACAAAGGCAGGCCTCAGAGACCCCTGAGGCAGTTTGGGGCTGAGGGCAGGTTTCCTGGGAAGCTGTATTTCCTTCGTTTTAAAATTCAAAGTCAGGAATAAACTATGCAGCGAAATGAACAAACGGCATGAGTTCTTCAACTAAAAGTGGAAACATCAGAGTCTAGGGAAGACAGCCTTAGAGCCTCACCGCCTCTTCCACCAGCATTTCCCTGCTTTCAGGCCGCTGTGGGAAACGTCCTACAGGTGAGGAGGCTGCGGGTCAGAAGGGCGAAGCCGCTGGTGTAGGAGGCGGGGCTGGGGGTCCAGGGCCCGGACCCCCAGTGTCCAGCTGGTGCGGTGTGGCCCACTGAAGGATGGTGAGGAAACTTCCTCGGGACTGACAGCCAGTTACTCAAGAACGATGTTCCGTCTGGCTGTCCCAGACAGGCCAGCAAGTGCCCTGGCCAGTGAGGAGGGGGGACTGAGACCTGGCCCAGGTCCCTTCGAAAGCCAAGTCCTCATGCCAGCCAGACGGAGAGGTGCTATTCTCACTTCATAGCCGCTCACCAAGCCTTCTGCTTCTTAGGAGGGGCGACCTCTGGTTTCCAGAAGGGCACCATGAGGAAGGGCTGGCGGTGTGCTGCTCCTGGGGATTAGTGCGGCCTCAGCCCACCTGGGAGCCAGCAGCAAAGTGGCAGCCCCAGCTCGGCTCGAGGGGCAGGAGCACCTCCGCAGCCCCTCTGCCCTCATGCAGGGCAGCCCCGCCTGTCTCTGCCCTCCTTTCCACGCAGTCTGATCAGGGTGGGACACCTGCCTTCACACAGCGGACCTTTCCTCTCCGGAAAACCTGCTCGCCTGCCCATCAAGAGCTGCCTGTGGCCAGCACCTCTCAAAATGTGTTCTGGGGGAACATGGAGTGTTACGAGTGAGTGGCGGGGAAGGGGGCAGGAGAAATTCTGCAGCTGAACATGTTTAAAGAATTAACAGCATTAAATCAGGGCCCACAAGGTGCTGAAGTGCACAGCGACTCCCACGAGGAGCTGGGGGACCCCGTGGCTCCCACGCCGGCTGGCCCATTTCGCTGTAGACCAGAACACAAACCTGGCTGGGACAGGAATTTCTCTGGTTTCCCGCCGCCGCATCCCCAGAGCCCAGAAGAGTGCCTGACACAGAGCGGCTGCCTGGGAAGTACGTGTTGGAGGAATGACCAGGGGTCTCAGGGCAAAGCATAGGCCTCGGAGAGCATTAGGTCTGGGTCCGAGGTGCAAAGAGGGGGGGGGCTCATCTGAGGCGACGTAGTGGGGGTGGTGGGACTCACCTTCTGCTTCCTCTCCCTGCCACCCAGCCCGTGGCTCCCCATTTTTTTAAATTTATTTATTGCTTTTTAGGGGAAGAGAGAGAGGCATCAATTTCTTGTGTCACTTATTTATGCATTCATTGGTTGCTTCTTATATATGCCATGACGAGGGATCGAACCCACAACCTTGGCATATCCAGACAATGCTCTAACCAACTGGGTAACCAATGCTACCCAGCCAGGGCCAAGGGCTCCTCTTTACCA
Organism: Glossophaga mutica; assembly: GCA_039655065.1. Lineage (NCBI taxonomy): Eukaryota > Metazoa > Chordata > Mammalia > Chiroptera > Phyllostomidae > Glossophaga > Glossophaga mutica. Next base: position 63,150,902 of record CM077311.1, read on the forward strand.
CCAACTGGGGCGGTCCTCAAAAATACCATGCGTCCACTCCCTCAGGGCTCCTTAAGACCGCTTGGTGCCCCCATGGCCCTCCTCTGTCTGGTTCGGTAGGTCCAGGCTGGAGCCTGAGAATTCGTGTTTCTAACAAGTTCCGAGGTGCTGCTGCTGGTTTGGGAGCACTACACTACACAATTGTTCCCTTTGCCTGGGCCGGGGACACCACGAGGAAGGGGGCCAGGAGGCCCTCGGACAAGCTTTGCCACCGCTCTCCCTGCCCCTGCCCATCAGCTGCGACTTCCAGATGGCGCCAGCAAAACTTCCAACAAGCCTTCTCAGGCCACCCCAGTCCATGCGCATCTCTCCCCTCCCAGAAGGCCTCCTGCTTTTATAATTAAGACCATACTGTTTAGTGCTTAATTGACCCAGAATTGTTTGGTGTGTTTGTCTTATCTCCACAGCTACATTTAAAACTGTTTAAAGAAGGGGGTCTCATGGAACACATCTCCACACCCATGTGTCTGGCGGGCCACTGGGCAGGCCCAGCATGGGTCCCCAAGGAGCTGGAGTAAGTGGCCCCCAGAGGACCCCACCCCTTCCTTCTCTGGAGTGCCCAGTTTGTAGTGCCCTCCCAAAGGCTCTGCTTTCAGGAATGCAGAATCAACTGGAGTTAGGCTTCCAGCAGCTGGGCCTCATCACCTTCACCCCAAAGGCTGGACATGCCCCCCAACTCTGCCCCCAGCAGCTGTGGCCCAGAATAGCTGACTGCCTCAGTCCCTCACCTCACCACCCACCCCAGCCCCCAGAGAGGAGAAATACCACCAAGGGGGGCTAAGCTGTCACCAGTGGACATGGGGCTGGGGGAGCACCCAGGGGAGGGAGGCGGGGTGGGGCAGGCAGAGAGTGGGCCAAGTGCCACTTGAGGAAGAACCTCAGCCCCGCTGGCAGTCCCCTGGGCTGGGCCAGGGGACAGAGAGAGGGAGGGGCGGTGGAGCTGGGGCAGGCACGGGGCTGGAGCGGGGAGGAATGTGCTCAAGGGGTGCAGCCAGAGCCAAAGGGAACCATCCCAACAACAGCAGCAAAACTATGTCAGCCCCGGCCCAGGAGAAACACTCAGGAAGGGAGGGAGCCAGCCGGAAGCGGGGAGGCGGCAGCAAGTGGGAGAGAGGAGGCAGAGGCGGAAGGCCACCTGGGACAGGCGGGCAGGGCCAAGTGGCCAACGTGACCCACCGGCAGGCAGGATGGCCGCCTGGCTCAAGAGAGGGGAGCGGCCACTGCTAGGAGTCAGAGGCCAGGCTGCCCTGGTGACATCAGCCACCTGCAGCCCCACGGGCACCACTGATACCAGTGGCTGGGGGAGGCTCTCTCCTCCCCTCGGGACCCTCACCTGTCGGCTTCTGGGGTGGCCCCCATAGGACAGGTGGTCAGCAGCGGTGAGTCCCGGGCTGTACGCCAGGCTCTGGAAACTGAATGGGGAAAATGCATCGCGTGTGAGTGAGCCAGGCACCCCCTCCAGACTGCCCAGGAAATGGAAGGTGCCCCCAGGGTCCCCTGAACACAGCTACTGAGGCTTTGAGAGGCCTGGCCCGGGCCTGGCAGCTCACCTTTGGCTGATCGCTGCTTCTCCAGCGAGAGCAGGCGGGCTGGTGGAGGGCTGGTTGCAGAAGGGGCTGCATGTCCGGGGGCTGGGGGAGGCTGGGCTGGAGCAGGAGGACCGGAGGGAGGACAGGCTGTCGGTGTGTGTCCTCACTGAGCCCTGCGGAGACAAGGGTGTGTGGAGTGCTCCACCAGTCTCTTGGGCCCCGTCCCTCAGGCCTCCCCCTCCCTTTGGGCGCTGGGTCCCAGCTGAAGGCACCATCCCACCTGGAAACGGGTTGCCAGCACCTCCATGGAGCTTTCCCCGTTAGTCCGCCCAGGAGAGGCAGCCCGGGACCTGAGGAGAGAACAGAGGAGACGCGGGTCACGGGGGCCCTGGTAGGGGCTGGAGATTTCAGCCGTCCCCGCACCAGGCTCTCAAGACTGGAAAGTGAGATGTCTAAAACATTCAGGCAGTGGGTTGTCAACTTTTAACTTGGCCAAATGCAAAACCAACAACGATCACCAACAGCCACCATTATTTCTTAAAAGAAAGGACAGTTTATCACCAAAAAGCAGAAAGGACATTATTTCAGCAAAAAGTTCCATGCACTTTCCCCTCCTTCTTTTTTTTTTTTTTTTTTTTTTTTGCATTTTATCCAGACTTTGCCGCTGGTCAGCATCAGTTCATAGATCAATCTGGGGGGATAGTACTGATCTCACAAAGTAGTCCTTTATCTTTCACTCCTGGGAAACTGAAGCCCAGAGAGCGAAAGTGAGTGGCCTTAAGTCCTACAGCCCAGCAGTGACTGCACCATCCCCCACCAGAGGCCTGCCCCCGTCCCTGCTCCCCCCCAGCTCCACCAGTATGGCCAGAATGCCTTTGAGAGAATCACTCTGGTCCCTTCCACAGGCTTCTCCCCATGGAACAAAGGTGGAGCTGTCCCCCTCCCTCACCAGGCAGGCAGCCTCAGGACCTAGGGACCCACACTCCCAGACAACCACCAAGGCAGTCAGCAAGAGGCGTCCCCCTCCCCTCAGCTCCCCAGGGACCCTCCTCCAAAACCCCTCCCAGAAGAGCCCAGCTGCAGCCTTAAAGAGCCCTTGAGGGCCAAAAGCTGGCAGAGGAAGCGCGCCTGCCGTGACCGATCCCGTTACACCATTCCTGGATGTCTGGCCACTTCTCGAGAGGTCAGCAGGAGCCACAGCCACCACACACCCGCCAGCCTCGCCTCTCTGGGGAGGGCGTGGGTCTGAGTGAGGGGCTGGGCTGCGGCCTAGGCCCCGAGCACTTCCTGCCCCAGGGCTCTGAGTGCCTAAAAGGTGGTGCGGGTGGGGAGGGTGTTGTTTGGAGGGTATCGCATCGGGGGAGGCTGGGCAAAAGACAGAAGAGACAGGGAGCCATGACCTGCCCAGTGTGGAGCTGGAGGCCTGGGGGTACTCCCAGGTCCACCCCCCTCAGGGGCTGTCCCTCTAAGCGGGACCAGAGAGGAAGTGATGGTGTCAGCAGCTCCCAGCCCCACCCCCGCCCCACTCTGCAGCCTCTTGTAGATTTTGGTCCCCTTCCCAGATGCCATGAGGTACTCCCCACCCTCCTCCTCTAGGTCCCATTCCTGCAAACACTCTTGAGCCAGAGTTCAGGAAGGAGTCCCAAAAAGGGGCTGGGGCCACCAGAGCATCATGGGAGGCAGCAGGCCCAGGGGAGGGCCTGGCCATGGGGGCTGGCAGTGAGGCGGGACCAACAGGTTCAAGGGCTCCCCTAGCTGGGGGAATCTCCCAGCATTCCTGTCCTGTGACTCACCAAGATGCCCCACCCTGGGGAGTCACCTGTCTCCCCGCCCCCCAATCCAGGCCTCCAGGCTGCAAACCCCACTAGCCCCAAATCAGCCTTCACCAGCAGGGCCCAGAGAGAGAATGAAGGGAAGAACGGAGGGGCTCTCTGGGGTGTGAACCCCCAAACTCCTCACCTCCCCCGCCAAGTCCCTGTCTGAACAAAGGTCATGCCCTCTTGGAGGCAGGAGCCCTGAAGACCCAGCCCAAGGCACACCTTTCCCCTCTTCAACCCACTTCATGCCCACGCCCTGTGCCCCACACACTTGGGAACCAGTCAAACCCGGGCATCCAGGTGGCTGATGCCAGCCTGCTCTGCCTGTGGCTACACGCCCAGCAGGTCACGGGGACACCCTCAGCCCACCCTGCTGCAGGCCTTGAGCCCCGGGGGGAGGGCGGCCAGTGCAGTGGGCTGGCAGAGTGGGGAAGTGTTCTGGCCGGCCCAGCAGAGCGGAGGGCTTACCGGTCCAGCTGCAGCCGCAGGGGCGAGGGGCTCTGGCGGATCTTGCTCTGGGCCTCCGCGTGGAGCATGCCCTGTGCATTCTCCCCATTGATGGCCAGGATAACGTCGCCAGGCCGGAGGTCAGCGGCCTCGGCCTTGCCCCTCTCTGTCACCTGTGGGCGAGGAGCAGGCAGTCTGAAGTGCCCCTGCTTGGACAGCGGCGGCACCGCTCAGGCAGGGAGGGAGGCGAGGGGGTTTCCCTCTGTCCTGCCCAGAAACACAGAAGCTGGTTTGCACCAGGTCTCCCTGTGTCCCCCTTTAATGTCACCCTCCCTGCCCTTTGGCACCTGCCCCCACCCCACCAGCTAAGGCCCTCCAAAGCTGAGTGGCAGCCCAGTCCTCCCTGCCCAACACTGGCATTCTAAAGGGGGCCTCCCAAGGACCATGTGATGATGAATTTCAGGAACCGTGCTTGGAAATACTTCTGGGTAGAGAGCCAATGGCACCGTGCTGGTGGCCATCAGCAGGGCCTGGGCCAGGAGCAAGCCGCAGAGAGCTCAGGGCTCCTGTTCTCAGAGCTGCTCCAAACGGATGCCAGCAGGCGTGGGATGGCCACCAGCAGGCCCCTTACTTGGCCCTTTCACTACCTAGAAACCTGTTTCTACCTGGTAACCACAACCCATGGCAATGGAACCCTAGCCCTCCCTGGGCCAACACTCCCAGGAAGCAGACCTCTGGTCCCAGAGCAAAAAGAACGTGTCTACAGGGGCCAGGTAAACAGAGCAGACCCTAACTCTGCGGCGCCTCTTCATCTCCTGGGACTGGCCCTTACCTTGGTCACCATGATGGGCATGTGGAAATCCCTGCCCCCGGTGATACGGAAGCCCCAGGGCGCCGGCCCCACCACATCCACAGTCAGCGCCATGCCTGGGAAGGGCGGGAGGAGAGGACAGTGTAGGGGCAGGACAGAGGAAAAAGGTAGGAAAGGGGACAACAGGTCCTCGGAGCAGCCTTGGGGGGCTGGGGGTGGAGGCAGAGAAAGTGACCACCTCCCTCCCTCACCCCAGTTTCGCTTCTCCCACCCAGGGAGCCAGCACTCTGAGGTCCCCTCTGCTGCATCCAGGACAGCGGCTGCCTGGAGGCAGCTGTCAGGGCCAGAGAGGGGCTCGCTGGGCACGACAGGCAGCAGCCTGCAGGTGGCAGGGGGTGTTGGCACTTCCTCCTCCCCCTCCTCCACCATCAGGGCTAAGTCCCACTAGAGCTTGCTTCCTGTCCCCAAAACCGACGAGACACACGGCACTTCCTTCTGCTCTGGGGGAGGGTGGCGCTGTAGGAACAGAGTGACAGCAAGGAAGCGGGCGGTGCCACCCACGGGCCAAGGTGAGGCCAGGGTCTTCAGAGGGGCCTCCTGCGAGCTGCCCAGCCCTTGGCCACATGGTCCAGCTAGGCAAGCCTGGGCTTCCCACCTCCCTCGGGGTCCTGATGCCTTCTGCACAGCCTGAAAGAAGGGTAAACTCATCTGCCAAGTTGGGCACACCCATGCCCTGGTGCTGGCCAGCAGGGTGAGCTGACTGATGCTGCCTGTGAGCTGGGTCCACAGGCTCCCCATCCACTGTCCCCTCCACAGGGCAAGGGAGGGTCCTTGCAGACTCGGACCTTGTAGGATTTCCGGAGCCTCTAAGTCGAGTCAGGAGTCAACCCAGGCAGAAAGCTGCAGTGACAGACTGGGGCACCACCCTGTCCTGCACTGCCCAGGAGCTGCCCCTGGGGAGGCCAGCAATGGCAAGTGCAGCCCAAATCTATCCAAGGGACGCCAGGGCCCCCTCCCCCAGTTAATGAGCCTGTGGAGTGCGCGCCCAGGCCAGTAGGGCTGTCTGCCCTCTTCCTGGCCCTGTGGCTTCCCCTTTGCCCAGGCCCGGCCTCTGTCCCTCCCTAGGCACCCAGGCCGGCGCAGGCCTCTCGCACGCCTTGATTCCCGGACCTTTGAGCCGGCCAGTGGACTACGCGCCGGGTGCAGCCAGGAGGTGCCCAGCCCGTCCACCCCGCTCCCCCAGTTCCGGCGCCCTCTGCGCTCCCAGACCAAAGTATCCGCCAACCGGGGGCTGGAGGAGGGGCGCCCGGGACAGGGAAGCCCGAGCGCCCGGCGTCACCATCCTCAAGGCTAGGCTGAGGAGTGGGGCTGGGGGCGCAGGAAGGGCCCGGGCGCGGAGGGTCGCCCCGGGGGCGCGGGTGAGCGGATCCCCCTGAGAGCAGGGAGGCCGCCGGCCACGCAGACGGCGCACAGGTGGGCGCGCTCACCTGGCCCCCGCTCACCTGTCCGGCTGGGCGGCCGCGTCCCGGAGGCAAAGGAAGAAGGACGAGGAGACGCCGCGGCTGTCGCTGCGGCCGCCACTGCTGCAGTCTGCCCGACTCTGCGGAGAGCCGCCCGGGGCTCCGGGACCTGCCTCCGCCCATGTGATCCCGGGGCCGCCCCTGCCGCCGCCCCGGCACGGAAAGCCGCCTCCTCCGCGCAGCCCGGCCGGGGCGCTGTAGTCTGGTCCGCGCCCCCTGGGGGGGCGGGGGAGATGAGTCTCCCTAGAATATCCTAGAGGCCGCGGCCGCTCTCCTCGACGTGCCCCGTCCTTCTGACTGACCCCCGAGTGCAGGGCAGACATTCTGGTGGCGGTGACGAGCCCTACTTCCCAGACGGCTGAGCCTTCCCCCGCCGGCTGCCCCGCCCCCCTTCAAAGGAGCCCTCGAGCAGCCCCAGAGGGCCGGGGCTGGGGAAGGCTGGCCGGGCCTGCGATCCACCCGGCCGGTCTGTCCGCTTCAGGCTCCCACGCCGGTGCAGAGGCAGCCCGACACACGCATGCCAAACTAGGGCCGCCCCGCCGCCTTCCCAAGGTCGCGAGCTGCACCGGCGCAAAGCTTCCCCGCCGCCGAGGCCCGTGCGGGCCAGCCTGCTCCACTCAGGGAGACTTGCCAGGTGCAGGAGGAGATGGAGACTCCGGATGGAGGTCACCCAGCACCCTCCTGGATTATACATGTCCTTCCCTCTTCTGGGCTGATCCCTTTTCCATTCCTGGCTGCTGTGGCTCTCTCGTTGTCCTGTCTGGGGCTGGCCAGCTGCAGCAGCCCCCACTGGCCCTCCTCGGCCAGGCCCAGCCCTCTACCAACCACCTGGAGCCCAGTCTCCAGGGACCAGGAGAGGAGAGCCAAGGAGAGGCCCCAGGCACCAGCTCAGAACCATCTGGCAAATGGCTCCCCAGAGTCATACCTAGCAACCTCCCCCTGGAGACCTTAGGGCCCACCACAGCTGGCTCCATCTGCCATTGGTCTCCACTTTGCACTGACAGGCTGGTCTGTTTTCAGGAGGGCACCTGGGGGTATGGCTGCAACTTGCCTGCGCAGGTAGTCATTGCCTCCCAGCTGCCTTTGCAAGCAGTGCCCTCGGCACCACCCTGACGCCCGTCTCCTCCTCCCTGCACACTCCGCCCAGCCTGCCTGCAGCCTGCGACCTCCCCTGTCCCTAGCCTCCCACAGCCTCTGTCCCTCATGCGTGTAAGATGCTCTCCTACTAACTGGTCCCGGGCCTCGTGGTGTGGCCGCTTGACCTGATGCACCCGTCCGAACCCCCACCTAGGCGGGAAGCCCTGAGGGAGCAGAAAGCTACAGATGGGGCCAGATCCGCCTGTGCTGACTGTGTGACCCTGGGCAACTTTCTCAGCTCCTCTTGGCCTCAGTGTCCCCACTGCAAAGTGGGGATAGCGCAGAGCTGTACAGATTGCCCTCCCACGTAAGGCTGCTACACGCAGTTTCCTCGGAGGGCAGGCTGGGCGTTCGTCTGGGTCCAGGCTCAGGTCCTGGAGCCCAGCGCCTCCGTCCTTCCCCCAGTGGGGCAGATGGCAGAGAGTTCCCAAATGAATGAATGTTGCTTTAACAGTCGAATGGATTCATCTCCCCGCTCCCCCGAGCCTGTTTTCTACCTTTCGGTGCTCCCGATTTTGCCTTGGGCAGTCTCTAGAAACATCTACAGGCTCATCTGCAGGATTTCTGCTTTGTGGGCTCTGCATTCACAAAACGCAGGACACAGACAAAGGCGGCAGGACCTGACCCCTGACCTCTGCTCCAAGCCACTCTGAGCCTCAGGCCACCCCCACCCCCCAATGGGAGCAGCAGCCCCAGTGGCCTAAGGTCCTTTCTAGCTCTGACTCCTCAGGTCCCCCTCCCTTCTAAGCCTCCTCCCCCACCACGCTGGTGCTTGTGCTCAGTCAAGGCACCAACGTGGTCATCACACACCAGCACCCTGCTGGCAGGCAGCCCAGGGGCCTAGGAGTGGTTTACTGCCAAGGTTTCAGGTCCCCATCAAAGAGATGGTGTGGATTTGGTTTCTGCCCCAGGGAAAGGCAGGTCCAACACTGATACCTTACATGAGGGCATTGGGGAAGGCAAAGAAGCCAGGACAGGGGTCAGGAACAAGCCAACGGCAGGGTCCTGAAAACCAGTCATCTTTACAAGACGGGGCGCATCTGCCCACTGAGCAGCAGACTGTGGAGAGGACATCTCCACGTGGCCGCAGCAGGGCACGCAGGTCTTGTTCTTCCAGCTGCCATTTAACCACCCCTGGGGCCTGGTCCCACCCAGGCTCAAGGAACCAGCTAGGGCCTGGCCACCACCCTGTCACTCACAGGCCTTGCCGCCTGCCTGGACTAACCTGGGCCCCAGTGCCTCTTCCCAACCACCTGGAAGACAGCATTGTCAGAAAGAATGTGAGAGAGGCCCAGTCCGGGGCCACCCCATGGAAGTCCTTGACCTCGTACGCAACCTTCCTTCTTCAGAGGCCTCTGGACAAGGAATGCAGACATTCCTTGTGGCAACAGTGCTGGACCCGACGTCAGCATTTCTAACGACGTAACTGGACTGCTGGATGTCTCCGCCTTCCCTGCTCCTGTGAAGCGGAGTCCAGCCTGCCTGCTGTGCTGCTCGGGGCAGACAGCGGTGTGTGAGCAGCGCCTCAGGCCCGCTCGGCCAACACTGCCGAGGAACAGGACTTACCCTCCTCGGTGCTGCCACTGTCATCGAGCGGAAACCACCAAGGCCTGGGACTCTGAAACCTTGGGCGAGGAGTCCCTTTGGCTAGCTGTGGCCCACCACTCCCAGCTTCCCACAGTCGATTGCTCAAAAACCCGAGCCGAAAGGAGAAAGTAAACAAACACACAGCACTTCGGTGTGGAGTGGGGCACACAGCAGGAAGACATTAGCAACAGAACAGTTAGACATGTCATCCAGTCCAGCAACCCCACGGTGGCTCCAGAATCAAAACAGCCTGCACACAAGGCCACATTCAGGGCCCATCTCTGGTTTCTCCCCACAATCAGGCCTCGCCCTGGTCCCTGTGACATCAGTGCTCACTCGTTCTCTCTGCTGCTTCTCAGACAGTTGCCTAACACTGGGGGCTGCCCAAGGCTGCCTGAGGCCTGAGATCTTTAGAGATAATAATGCTGCTTTCCCACCTTCCCCTTACACACACACACTGACTGTCACATTCCATGTGACTCCCAGCACAGCCCACTGAAGCAAGCGTTCCCATAATCCTAAACAGGAGCACCCTCTCCGCCCCTCCCAATGAAGGAGTGCAAGGCGAGGTCCCTGGCGTCCAGATTTATTTTATTCTCTTCCAGGGGGGACCTGGGGTTGGGGGAGGCTGGGGAGGCAGGAGGGCAGCACACGTCGGCCTCCTGGAAAAGTCTGGGATGGGCCAGGCCTTGGAGGCCCGTCGTCCTTCCTGGCGCTACAGCAGCAAAACAGACACGCAGCCCAGGCCCAGGGTTGGCAGCCTTTGGGCAGGGGGGCCTTCACGCAAGACCTCTCGCCAGGCCTCAAATGCCAAGGAGGTGCTGCACCCACCCCCCACCTCACTCCCAGGTCCAGCTGGAAGCAGGAAGACAAAGGGGCGGGGGCAGGCAAGCTGGAGTCAAAAGGGAGGAACCCCCTCCAGGCGGTGGCCTTTGCTCTCCATCAGGTTAGGAAGCTGGTCCTTGTTAGAGGAACCCCATGGGGGTGAAGCTGGGAGCCAGTCCCTGTTAGAGGAAACGCCATAGCAGGGTGGGGGTGGGGGATTCAGGGGTCTGGTCTCAATAAGGCCTGGAAAGAGTCTCCACTTCAAAGCAGACCTCTATATTTGGGGGATAGGGAAGGGGAGGAAATAAAAGGACTGTGGGAGGAATGCTTGTGCGCTGTGGGTGGGAATCGGTCCAGGGGGCTTCGAGGGGCTCCAGGGAAACAGGCTTCTGGGGTGTCTGCGGATGCCAGCGGCCAGGTCCTGGGGAGGTGGAGGAGGGGTGCTCTCTGCGTCGGAGAAGGCTGCTGCTGCCCACCCCATCGTGGCTGGGCTCTGTGTTGCCGCGGAGATCTCTCACACCGGAGCTACATAATTTCCAGGGAATGTCCCAAATTTCTGGGTCCTCCGGGAGACACCTAAAAGAGGAAAGACAGAAAGATCATGCCCCGTACTTCTTTTTTTAATAGATTATGAGGGCCCTGCCCCCTGCTGGCAGTGCCCACAACTGCAGGTGGAGGGAAAAATCCTTGTCCTCATTCCTGTCCTCTAGTGGCAGAAGCTTAGATAAGTGAAGCTACATTTGCTGAATTCAATAATGACCCACCAACCGAGGACGCGACGACCATGGGGCACTTCGCACACAGCACGAAACGACTTCACCCTTCCTCAGGAAAGCAAGGAAGGGGGTGGATGAACCACAGAACTTGAAACCGGGGGAGCCCCGCTGGTCTAAGTGAGACACCCTCCTTTCAGAGACGGGGCAGTGAGGCCCAAGAGGCGAGTGAACCCCCCCAAAGCACTCTGCTGCGTAAAGGTGGGCCTGAAGTTCAGGGCTCCGGTCTGCTGAACCCCCAAAGGCACCTGTGTCCTGGGGCGGTGGAGGGGGGATGCAAGAAGGTGGAGGAATATGAACCGACAGTCTGGGCCTTCCCCCCCTGGCAGGCCGGCATCAGTTTCCTTGCGAGTAGCCTGTGCCCACCCTGTACCCAGGTCTTGCTGATGCTGCCCCCCTGCCTGGGGGGCGTTCCTTTCCCACTCCACCACCCTTCAAGGCCCAGCTCCCCCACTTCCTCCAGGAAGCCTTCCCTGACTTGCACTGTCCACAGTGATAAGCCACATGTGGCTACTGAGCACTTAACATGTGCTAATGTGACTGGAAACTGAACTTTCTAAACTGTTCCTCTAAAAGCACACGTGGCTGATACCACAAAGGTGGTGCTTTTTCTCCTTGTCTGTATAAATGTGCAACACTTGGTTAATACATGTAAAGAAATTCGAACACAGAAGTGTACAGAACAGAATGCGAATGTGCCCCAAGCCCCGCCCTCCAAGGTAAGGACCTTTAACACGTTAGTGCTTCATGATCGATCACTGGTGTGTCCGAAGCTTGGTTACCAGCGAGGTGCTGGGATTCAGGGGAGAAAGGTGGGCTGCTGGATCCGGGCTGCCCCTGAGGGCCCCACCCAGGCAGCCTGCAGCACTAGTGTCCAAGAACAGCTGGGATATGAAGCTGAGGCCTGGACAGGGCCCACCCACTGCGGGGAAGCAGCCCACCAGAAACCTGCAGGTCCAGGGCCAGGCGGAGGCCAAGGCCAGCCTGAGGCTTCCTGCGTTAGTCCATTGCCTGCGCTGTCCTTGGGTCAGCCCTGAGGGCCGGGACCTCTCTCTCCTATCGGTAGAGAGGGGTTGTGGGGAGCTAGTTGCTGGCTGGAGTGGGGGTGGGGGATACACTGAGTTGATCAATGACCCCGGGCCTCATCCTTCTGTGAGGGATGAGGGCAACAGCAGAAGTGCTGACTCAGAGGAAGCATCCAGGGCCAGGCCTCCCCAGGAGCCAGGCCAGAAGGCATATGTGGCAGGTCAGGCCATGAGCCAATACGCCCCAGGGACCCTGAGGTGCCCCCGTCCAGCCTGCCCCGCAGCACCCCACCAGGCCCACATACCCACAAACCAGCCATCGTCACACTGCTGCATGACATCCACCCGGTCCCCCTCCCGCAGCTCCAGCTCATCCTCGTTCTGGGGCCTGTACTGGTACATCGCCCGGTACCTGCAGGAGACATCGTCATGGCAACCACCAGGGCCCCACCCCTTCCTCAGACTCCACCCAGAATCCACATCCATGCGTGCATCTTCCAGCGGCTTTCCCAGGGTCTCTCCGGCTCCCATTAGCCCTGGTCCAGCTCCGGGGATGGCGGCTCTGTCTGGCTGCAGTGACTTCTCCCCCCAGGCCTGCTCCCTGCCTTCCAAGCCCTCACCACCCAACCCTGCCTCCTCGGAGCTCCCTGGGTCTTCGAGTGTGTTCTGCCAGTTCCCACACTTCATGTACCCACACACTGACCTCAGGCCTGGAAATCCAGGGAAGGGACTGCAGCTGGGGGCTGAGTGTGGGAAGTTTGCTCTAAGGCTGCAGGGCTGACAGGGACAGCTCAGGATACTGCAGATAGGTGGACCCACACCTGCCACCAAGTCACCCTTAAGCCCAGCAAGAACCAGCACTACCTATCAGGAGTTTACCAAATCCACCTAGGGGGCCGGGGTGGACTGGAGGGTCAGTGTGCTCAGCAGTGCCTGCCAGCAGCCCCTATCCCTGACCAAGCACCCCCAGACGGTACTCACGGGGTCCAGTGTATCTGAGTGGTGTGGGGTGAGGAGGTTCCCAGGTCCAGGGGATGGCTGGAGCCTCCAGGATGGGACAGAGAAGACCCAGGGGTGCCGAGGCTCTGGGGGTGCACAGGAGGAGAGGCAGACACAAGCCAGCATGAGGGAGGGGCAGTGAAGCAGTCTCCTGCTCCCCTGGGGCAGCCCTATCTGCACTGTCCTCTGCCCCTCTGTCCCCATGCACAGCACAGGGGTCTGTGAGCACTTCCCCTCACAGAGAAGGCTCGGGTGGGGCAGCAGGTGGGAGGAGGCGGAGCCCGCTCACGCTGGCTGGCTGCGTGAGAGAGGAGAGGACTGTCTACCAGAGCGAGCGGTGTGTTTGTGGGCTGGTGGCACGTAGACCATCAACTACACTTAACCATAAACTGTTAGTTCAAACCCGCCCAGCGGCTCTCTGCAGTGGGAACACTGTCTCCTTTCTGCAGGCGAGGAAACCCATATCCAGAGACTGTAAGTTACCTACCCAGGGCCACACAGCGGGTTGACAGCACATCCCCAACTCCCCACCCCACCCTGTGCCAGAGGCTGACAGAGACAAGTCACAGAAGTGGGGTCTGAAGGGTCAGGAAGCCTGGGCTGGTTTTGGGGTTCCACCTAGAGCCAGCTGGCTACTCCATTCTCCCTGGGATGCAGCTCAAAGGCCACAACCAACTTGAGGGCTGGAAAGGTCCACAAGGCCAAGGCGGGGCTGCAGTGCCAGGCTCTGCCCAGTCAGTCCTGGGGTGAGCTGGGAAGGGTTTCCAAGTGCAGCCCCGTCACCAGAATGGGGGTAACAGGATAGGGAGCAGGGGTCAGCTCTCCACCTGAACCAGGTCACCTTACCTGGGCCTGGGGTCTGTGCTCCTGCGTGGAGAAGGAGAAGCCAGTGCGGCGGGGGGAGGTCCGGCCCCCCCAGTTGCTGAGGTCAGTTGGACTGCGTGGCATTACTGGGGAGCTGGGGTGACGAGCGGCCAGCCGGGCGGTGGTCAGACGGGGAGACGCAGGGAGCTGGGGGCCCTCGTCGCAGACGCGGAGCCGGGGCTCACGGCACACCTGTACGTAGCTGGCAGGGAAGATGCCCTGGCGCCCCGTGCCCGAGATGCGCCCCTCGTACCAATTCTCATTCACCTTTCGGATCAGGCAGATGCGTTCCCCCTGTAGGGAAAGAGGAGTCAGCATCTGGAGGGCCTTCCTGGGCCCATGCGCCCAAGGGTACCTACACGGGTGCCCAGAAGGATCTGGCTCGGAGGGAGTCGGCAGGTTATGCAGAGGTCATGAGACTAGGAAGCGGAGGGTCAGGAGGCCAACCTGGGCTGCCTGGCAGAGTGAGCAGAAGCCTCAGCCCTTCCCACAGTATGTGGCGCTGGGTTCGGGTCAGGCCCTGCCCCTTGGAAATACCGACACGCACCCCCTCTGAGTTCCCAGCTCTCCCAGCAGAGCTCCACGCACAGGGGCGCTGGCCGCAGACAACACAAACCCGAGCCGGGCCCTGCCCATTTTGAGCTGTGAGGCCTTGGCCAAGTCACTCCGCCTCTGAGCCTCAGTTTCCTCACCTGGGAAGGGAGGGAAGCAGCACTGCCACTGTGAGGAGCAGCGGAGACCCATGTCAGATTGGTAAGGGGTACTGGGGGTACCAACCACCAGGGCCAGGACTGGGTCCTGGCCCTGCCTCCCCACGGGGTGACCCTGTCACCACTGCCAACAAACTCCTGGAGGGTAGCCGGAGCTTCCTCAGCCCTGCGATGTGACTGAGGTCGGGGTGGGGGGACGGGCCTGGGGAAGGGCATTCACTAAGGGCATTCATGGTCTCTGCCCCAAAAATCAACCGAAGGGAGACCAGTTCCCTGCTTTCTAGGACAACTTTTTTCAAGCTTTCTTGAACTCTATCTATAGTAAAACTTGTGTTATGCCAACCCAATACACAGCACACACACACGTGGGCACACACAGGTGGGCACACATATGTCTACACATAAAGGCCCAAAATGGGAAAGAATACCCTTTCTACGTGCAAGGCATTCTAACTTTTCCAGTTTATTCTTTTAAAAAATGCTGATTGTGATCCTCAAAACTACCAACTTGGAATTGAAAGAAAAGCACAACTACTCTAGAAGTTTCAGACTTTTAAAAATGGGCTAAATTAAGGGAAACATATCCAAAGAAGCTGAGAAAAAAAAATGGAAATACTGGATGAAGACAGATACACCTAACTCTCACCAAATGTTTCAGGGCTCACATTCCCCTCCGTCTTCACCAGCCCCCGCCCACCCCCACCTCCTGCCCAGCCTGGCCGCACCTTCCGGAAGGACAGCTCCACCTCCAGATCCCCCTTGAAATTGTACTGGGCCACCGCTTCTCCATACTCCAGCACCTGGTAGGTCGGGGACTTGAGGGGCTTGGGGATCTCATCTGCAGGCAGCACCTGCAGGAAGAAAGACCAAGAGAAAGGATCAGCCTAGACAGCAAAGGCGGCATAAGTGAGCTCTGTCCCCAGGCCAGAGAGGAGACAGACACCTGACGCAAGCCTGGGGTGGCCAGGGGTGAGCCCAGCCAAGAGGTCTGTGAGCCTGGAAGACCCCTGGAGGAAGCATTTCCACTAGAGGTGCGTGGAGTGGGCCTTACTGGCCGGGGCAGTGGGTGCCCAGATGGAAGCCAGTTCAGTGAAAGAGCTGGCCTCGGAGGGCAGGCAGACATGAGCTCCTGGGGGCAGGGACCGCCCGGTGGCCTGCTCTAAAAGTGAGGGTCTGACATTGTACTGTTGCCGAGAACCGAGTGTCTCTCTTCCTCCTCTCCATCTACCCCCAGTTGCCCCGAGTCAACATGTTCTCTTCACTTCACCCTCCTCATAAAAACCTAAAAGCTAATAAACTATGTCATACTAAGATGTAAATACTGGTGGCATGGAACACTTTATCTACTTCGTGAAACTTTGGGATTGGAGAGACAGTTCTGAGAGTAGGGGAGGCCCACTGAGGGCTGTCAAATCAAGAGCCTGAATGAAACAAGAACCTAACCCACGGGTCAAGGAGGAGGTCACAAAGGAAATGAGAACACAGTTTGAGCTGAATAAAAAGAAATGTATCAGAATCGGTGGGATGTAGTTAAAGCAGTGCTTAGAGGAAAATTTATAGCCTTAAAATGCTTATATTTGGAAAAAATGTTTCAAATCAGCCATTTAAATGACCACCCTAAAAAACTAGAAAAGAGGAGCAAATTAAAACTAATGTAAGCAGGAGAAAATAATAAAGAAGCAAAAATCAATTATATGGAAAACAAAAATAGAGAAAAATCAATAAAACCAAAAGTTGATTCTTTGAAAAAAATCCATAAAACTAACAAATCTCTAGCAAGAATTAGAGAATTAGATACGAAGTATCAATATCAGGAATGAAAGAAAGGATATCACTACAGATCTTAGCAACATTACAAGGAAATAAGGAAATATTATGAGCAACTTTAAACTAATAAATTAAATAGCTTGAAATCCCCTAGAAGACACAAACACCAAAGAGAGCTGGTAGTCCTGTACCTGTCAAATCCAGAACCTGTGTCTGGAATCAGAGTCTGGGTCTTCTAGTTAACAATGTGTCCCTGAACCTCAGCAAGCTCATCTGTAAAATGGGCAGATCTGTCCCTCCCCTGGGTTAACAGAGGGACAAGGGGCTCATTCAGGTGGCTCTGGAACAACACCAGTTTGCACTGTGTGGGTCCACCCATACACAGATTTTTTTCCCCCAGGGAATACATTGGAAAATTTGGGGGGATTTGTGACAATTTGTAAAACTCACACATGAACCATGTAGCCTAGAAATATTTAAAAAAAATTTTTAAGAAAAAGGTTATGGCCCTGGCTGGTGTGGGCTCAGTAGATTGAGTGCTGGCCTGTGAACCGAAAGGTCACTGGTTCAATTCCCAGTCACAGCACACTCCTAGGTTGCAGGTCAGGTCCCCAGCTGGGGGCATGCAAGAGGCAAACAATCGATGCATCCCTCGCATATCGATGTTTCTCTCCCTCTCTTTCTCCCTCCCTTCCCCTTGATCTAAAAATAAATAAAATATTTTTTTAAAAAGAAAAAAAAAAAAAGCCCTGGCTGGTGTAGCTCAGTGGATTGAGCGTGGGCCTGCGAACCAGAGGGCTGTGGTTCGATTCCCAGTCAGGGCACATGCCTGGGTTGCAGGCCAGTTCCCAGCGGGGGACACACGAGAGGCAACCATACATTGATATTTCTCTCCCTCTCCCTCTCTCCTACCCTTCCCCTCTAAAGATAAATAAATAAAAAATCTTAAAAAAAAGATATCCTTTAAAAAAATAAATAAAAAGAAAAAAGTTATGTCACAAATACATAAAATATATGTATTTTCTGTTCCTTATGATTTTCTTAATAACACTTTCTTTTTCTAGCTTACTTTAGTGTAAGAATACAGCATATAATACACATGACATACAAGATACGAGTCAATCGATTGTTTATGTTACCCATAAGGGGGAGTCGGAAGTTACAGTAGATTTTTGACTGTGTGGGGCCAGTGCCCCTAACTCCTGCATTGTTCAAAGGTCAACTGTGCAGAAGATGAAGATGCCGCAGGTACACGTGACCTGTAAACGTCACGCACTTTGTATTCTTGCCAGGTGTCATTAGGATTCATCCTCAAGACAGCTTGAGAGAGACGGGTTCTGTGTGGTGACCGGCTGGGGCACTGACGGGGCTGGCGGTCCCTGGTTCTCCCCATGGGCTGGGTTCCACCTGCAGTGCTCACTGAACACACACTTCCCAAGTGATGGCCAAGTGCTGGGCCACGCCAAGGGGCCAAGGTTAGGAATGAGGCTGAGACATGGCCCCCACCCTGAGGCCCCAGTTGCCTCTTGGGGAACCTGTGAGATAGGGCAGCCAGCCGGAGAGAGAAGCCCAGAGCGGACCAGGGCTCCTGCTGCACACGGGCTCCTGCTGGCTCCTGCTCACCTCCACGTAATTAGCAGGGAAGATGCCCACCCTGCCATGGTGTTCCCCCTCCAGCCAGTTCTTGTCCACCTCCTTGTGGATGTAGACGATGTCACCCTTCTTCAGGGTCAGCTCCCTGGAGGCCAGAGCAAGGACAGCAGCAAGCTGAGGTCCTTCCCCTCCTCTTCAGAGCCTGTCCAGAACACCCAAGTCCCCTCCACCCATTGGGGATGCCCATCTCAGCCATGCGCCCCTCCCCCAGAGTGCAGAGCCAGCCCCAGGGGGAGAGAAGGGCACTTACTTGGGGGACTGTGCCTGGAAGTCAAACTTGAGCCTGGCAGCCTTCCTCTGTGCACGGGGAGAGGACACAGTGGGCGACCGGGGCCAAGCAGCCGCCGGACCGGCCCAGACCCTCTGGGCGCCCTGATGCTAAGGTTCCCACCCGCTTACCTTCTTTTCTTCCTTCCTGGCAGGGCTGACCCCTCGTTCGGAGGCACTAGGGTCTGCAGAGAGGGATGAGCTCAGCTTGGGAAGGCGATGTGTGGGGGTGGGAGGCCGGGGCCGGGGCCGGGATGGGGTTATTCCCCTCCCCACCCAGGCACCAGCGGCAGCAGGGGCTCTAGGACCTTCCTGCCACACTCCTGGAGGCACCAGGTGGAGGCGTCGGGGTGAGAAAAAGAGCAGGATCTGGTCCTTACCTCGCGTTGGGGAAGGGTAGACAAAATCCCTACGACCTAGGAAGGGGCTTCCTCCATCCGCCATTCTGTGGGGGCTCAGGGGTCGGGAGGAACCCCGGTAAAGTGCATTCGGGACGCTGGAGCTCCAGGCGGAGGCGGGGCTGTGGGGACACAGTGAGTGAGCCACCTGCCTGGCTTCCCGCGCCGCCAGGCTCATCCCCGAGCGCCCCCCGTCCGCCCGAGCGCCAGCGGCCTGCCTCCCAGGCGGTCCCCAGGCTCGCCACAGGACGTCCTACTTCCCAAAGCGGAGGGCCGGGCCGGGAAAGGGTGCGGCCGGCAGGGAGGGAGGCGGGGGGTGCGCTGGGAAGTGCGGGCCGCTGCCACCCAGCCCTCAGCTGAGGACAGTGTCCATCTGGCGGCCGGGGACGGCGCCCCCAACCCCGGTCGCCGCGGCGAGCGGTGCTGAGTCCTCGTCGGCCACCTGCCGCCCTCCACGGGCCCCCCCCCCGCCCCATCCCCACGCCACGTCCCCTCCCCGCGCCACGTCCCCTCCCCAGCCACGTCCCCGCCACCCTCCGCGCACGCCGGCCACTCACCGCGCGGGGGGCCGCGGCTCCTGGGACCGTCGGGGCACCCGGGACGCCTGTGGGGAAGAGCGCGGTCAGGGCCGGGACGGTCCCGTGGCAGTCCAGGCCGCCGCCTCCGGGAGAGTTCGCGGCTCGGAGGGAGAAGGTGGGCGGGGCGGGTCCGAGCGGGCGGGACCCGGGAGGGGCCGAGGAGCCCGGGAGGAAGCGCGGGGAGGGGCGTGCGGAAGGGGGCGGGCGGGGCGGCGGGGGATCCCTGCCGGTTGAAGTCCGGGACCGGGCGGGGAGCCCGGGCAGCTGGACGTCAGGCCGACGCGGACTCGGCCTGGAAGAGCTCCTGGGAGCCGCGCGGAGAAGCCCACGCCCCGCCTCCTGTGCAGGAGAGCGCGGACGCGGGTCCAGTCCGCCCCGGGCGCGCTGCGCGCAGCCGGAGGGGCGCCGTGGCCTGCCCCGCGCACCGGAGTCCAGCGGCGGTGCGCTCGGGGCCCAGAGTCTCCCGGGGGGCTGGGCAGTCGGTACCTTGGGGGATGGCTGCCGGGTCTCAATAGCCCGCAAGTCCTTGTCCAGCTCCGCGCTCAGCTTGGCCAGCTCTCTCTCCAGCAAGACCTGGGCCGGGTGATGGGGAGAGCTTGGGCAGCGCACGGTTGGGGGCGCCGGTCAAAGGTCAGACGTGACAAGCCCAGTGGGCAGCAGGACAAAGCACGCGGTGCTTGCGCTCTGGTAAAGGCCGGGCTCGGGGCACCGGCCAGGACTGGTGCCCTGCCTGTGCGCCTGCCCGGAGGTGTGTCTCAGGGTGTCAGGAGGGCCTGGCCATAGCCTCTCACCGGCCCCTCCCTCCCTCCTCACCTATCTAGTACCCAAGACAAGTGCCTCAGGACTTCCCCATAGTCCTTCCGCACCTTTTTTTGTCCTGTTACTTCTCTGTTCGAGCCTGCAGGGCTCCCCGTTTCCTGTCCTCCATGGCTTTCCACAGCCCAGCTTCACTGTACCAACCGGCTCCCCACCCCCTACACAGCCCATCCTCCGCGCCTCCCCCACCCAAGCACCCTCTCTGCCTGGCCAAACCCTCCCAGCTCCTTAGAGCCCAGCACCACCTCCAAGAATACTTCCCAACAATTCCGGCCACACTGACCACTCTTTCCTCTGCTCCTACTTTGATCAACACACATTTATTCAACACATGTTTGAGTGCCCACTGCATGCTGGGCAGAGGTAAACTGCACGGGGCTAAAGGGGATCAGAGCTTTGGGATCCGTGTCCTCTGCCCATGGTCAGGAGCCAACTCCACCCAGCATGTCTCCTTCCTCCCCCAACACCGCTGTCTCCCCTCCCCCATCTTCCCTGCAACACTCACCTCAATGGGCTGGGAGGGCTTCTCCACAGGGTCGTCCACCAGAGGTTTCTTGGGCTAAGGGCAGGAAGGCAGAGTCAAAGGGGGTGAACCCATTTGCCAAAATGCACTAGCCAAGGGGTGCACCCACTTGCAGAGGGCCAGACCCACACTCACCTTCTGACCAGTCTCCAGTTCTTGCAGAAACTGGTTCCAAGACTCTTCCGTCCAGACATTGTCCGCTTTCTCCCGGCGTCTGGGTACCTGCGTGGGGGCGGACAGGCATCAGCTTGAGTAGAGAGGGACTGGGGCCCTGGGTAGGCTTTCAGGCCACGGCCCCTCCCAGATGAGCCCCAGCCCCCTCCTGATGGATTCTGGGCTCACCTAGCTGCACAGGCCCCAACTGAAAAAGGCATTATCTGTGCCCTTCCCGCAGAGGGACCTGGCCAAGAAGGCACTGGGCACAGTGTGGGGAGGGCGCTGGGCAGGCTACCTGATTTGGGGTCTGGGACAGGATGGAGGATGCTCCAGGATTACAGTGGAAGGTGCTTCTAGGAAACTCTTCAGAGCAGTCCCAGCTTCTTCTAAAGAAAGGGAAGGGTGTGTCTTCAGTTTTGTTTTAGGAAAACTGAGGCGTGAGTGAGAACACAGCCTGGCAGAGTGAGCTGCACCCAGTCCTCTCCTGCTCCGGGCTGTGGAGCCGTGTTACAGAACGGAGGGTTACGAGTGCTGAGTTCAAACCTCAGCTCTACCACCTAGCTGTGCTACCTTTTGGCAAGTTACTGAACTGCTGGATTCCATACCTTCGATGTGAGAATGATTCCCACCTGCGCATGGGTGTGAGGAAGCTTACATGAGACACAGAGCTGAGACCCCAGGAGAAGGCCTGACACACGCATGGGCTCCGTGAGTGGCCTTTCCGGCTGGCTTGCCAAACAACCTGCGTTTGCATTCGGTCTGGCCCTGTGACTGCGGCCGTGTGTCTGTGCTCATTCGAAGAAGCTGGTCTTTCTGGCTGCCACGCCGTATAGTCTGTACCCGTGCCGAAGGGCGTGGGACTACATCCTCCTCCAAAGAGGACCCAGGGCAGGGAGCGAGCCCCAGCCCTGACCCTGGAGCCCTGGGCCTCAGCGCTCTGAGCACTGGCTTCAGTGACCTCATCTGGGGACCACTCCGGCCACATTCCAGGCACTGCGCTGTCAGAGCTGCCTTAGTCCCCTCTGGGACTTCCTTCTTGGCCAGCTTACATGCTCCAGCCTCTGTTGAACTGGAGAATTTTCACGAGGTGCAGTGACTGAGCCAAGCTTACCAAACGATGGAATGTCTGACCTGAGGGCCAGGGTTTGTTCACTGTAGTCATGAGTGTATTTCCTACTTTCAAAATCATCTTTGTATATTGCCCATGAAAATGAGACTGGACTGTGTCGTTCCTAATTTAAGGAAGCTCTAGTCCCAATTAAGCCTGTTGATTAATAATGCTTGTGGAGTCTTGCTATGAACCTTAATCCTCACAGCCACCCTGTGATTCCCACTTGTCAGATGGGGACACCGAGGCTTAGATTGCTCAAGTTGCCCACAGTCATAAGGCTGGTGGCCGTGCATCAGCTTGAATCCAGAACTCCGAGTCCGGATCTTGCGCACTCGGGCCTCTATCTTGTTGATGAATCTGAGAGCCACGAATCCGCTAACGGCTGTACCAGTGGGGTCAACCACTCCTGAAGGAATAAGAACCTCACTGGTTTCCCTGCAAGCAAAGCTCCTGATTCCCAAGGTGGGGTGGAGCCCCTCCAGCTCCCAGCAGCTGGGCTGGGCCGGGCCTGTGTAGTTTGCACAGAGAAAAGCAGCCACATCCTTCACCTCTCTAGGAGGGTTCCTTTATCAGCAGCATCTAGGAGGATACTTGGGGTCCCCCACCCCCTTGTTTTCTCTCAGGCATCATCAAAGTGAGGGCCACAAGTCCATACCTAGTCACAGGACACAGGGCTCTCCACTCCACATGACCTGTGGATCTTGGGGTGATGAACCCCTCTGCCAACCACAAAAGCATCACAGAGGGTCCCGACCAGGAATGGGTACAAAGTCTGCCATTCCCCTTGGGCCCTGGACCATAGGGCAGAATTGGGTGCCATGGGGGCCCTGAGAAGGGGCTGGGCTTTGAGGTTGTGCCCACTGTGGCCACCAGGGGGTGCCAGTCCCCACAAGGAAGCCAGGATCCCTCTGCTCTCAGGCCCCTTTCCCACTGCAGCTTACCCGCTCAGAGAGGTGGCCTGGCCTGGCCGGGAGGCAGGTCTGTGCGGGGGCCCTGGATGCCTTGAGTCTGTAGAGGTGGCACAGGAGGAAGCCACTGAGGGTGGGAGAAGACAGGCAGGGGTGGGGGCGGTGAGAGCAAGGGTTGGGGGCGCCTGGCACCCATGCTCACCCACCCTCCTGGGTAGCTCGTGGGAAGTGGGGTGGTGTTCGGGACCACTGAATGTGGGCTTTGCATGGCGAGTTTTGCACTCTTTAAGAAATCTTCAAAACAGCTCTGGAGTAGGTAGTGTCCCATGTCACAGATGAGGACAGAGAGGCCCAGAGAAATCACAGCCCCGGGCTGGGCATTCACTGGACAGGGAAACTGAGGCTGTTAATTACCACCTGTTAAGGGGGTTGGATCTCAACGGAAGTGGGCTACACAAACATCTCCAGCTGAACTAAGCCGAGTGGGGAGCCCCAGAGGCAGGTATGGCTGCAGAGAGGGGCAAGCACAGGGCCAGGCTGGGGTGGGCCACTCCCTCACCTTTGGGTGGTTCCTCAAAGGTCCAATCCAGCTGCAGGTCTGTGAGAGTGAAAGGACTGGGTCAGGCGTAGGACAGCAGGCAAGGTCGGGGCACCCCATGAGGCTGCCTCAGCTGCTCCCAGCCTGCCCCTGCCTACAGCAGGAGCCAAGGGACTGAGTCAGGGCCTGAAGAATGTCCCGAGGGAGGGAAGGAATCAGGAGGGCCATTCTGGGGAGGGCTTGACATGCCTCTGGCGGAAGGCCTGAGCCAGCCAACCCAGGCAGTGGACTCCTCCCGAACTCGGGCACCTCCCTCCCCAGTTCCCACAAAGCCCCAATCCCAGACCTTTTACACCTGCCCTCACCATGTCAGGTAGGGGAAACTGCACTTCCTCCTCACCCTCTCTCCCCTTCTGCACCCTCTCCTAAATGATCATCCCTCCTGCTTTGCCCAGACCCGCTCCGCGAGGTGCTCATGACTCTCTGGGGATTCCTAGGAAAAGCGACTGACCAGCTGACCCACCCATCTCCTCGGCAAGCAGACATGCCCCCACAGCTCCTCAAACACCAACCAAAATACCCGTCTCTGTGCCCCACACCTTCCTCCAGTTCTCAGGAGTTTTCTGCTTTCCTTCAAAGCCCTTGGCTGGCTGTGGCTCACTCACTGTCCTCAGTTCCCCTGCTTGTCATGAGGGCTTCGGCCCCACCATTATTGCCCCAGCAGCTCTTCCCCAGAACACGGTGACTTCCACATTACCAAGTCAAATGGTCAGCATATGGGCCCATCAGCAGCATTTGTCACAGTGGGTCCCTTCCTCCTTTCAAAATTCCTCTTCCACTTGTCTGCAGGGAGACCACTCTGGTTCTCCCGCTGCCTCACGGCCACACACCCCAGTCTGCATGGCTGAGTCCTGCTTGTCTGGGGGCCTCTCAGCGCCCAGGGCTCAGTCCTCAGGCCTCTGTTGCTCCCTCACTAGGTGACCTCGTCTAGCCTTCTGGCTTCAAAGATAACATCTAGCCCAGGGATTCACAACCTTGGCTGCACATTAGAAATAAATACCTGAGCGATTTACATCAATGTCTCTTTGAGTGAGTCCCAGGTATTTCTACCTGCAGCCCTGGCGTGGCTGCTGAACTACCGACTTGTGTGTTAACTGCCCGCTCAACACCTCCACGTGGATGCCCCGCATCTAAAACTGCAGGCCTCTGGCGCCGGCCCCTCTCACAGTCCTCCCTGAACATAGAAGCGGCGGCTCCGTTGGATGGCCTGCTCAGGCCTACAGTCAGCCAGGACTCCTCTCTTTCCTGCCACGTCCAGTCCCAGGACTCTGTCTCCAAACCCCACCGGGCCTACTGCTGCCGCCCTGGTCTGAGGTGCTGCGGTCTCTGGACTGGACTGAAGCCAGTCCTCCTAACCTGCCCCCTGCCTTCGCCCCTGCCCTGTCTTTCCCACATGGCAGAGCCTGAGCAAGCCTTTCCAGGTGTCACTTGTCAGAGCACTCTTCTGCTCAGAACCTCCCAAGGGCTCCTCAGCTCTTGCAGAGTAAAAGCCAAAGTCCTTATAATGGCCCCAAAGGCCCTCCGTGACCCAATCCCATCTCCCACCACATGCCCCCACCACTCCAGTCCGGCCCCTCGTTGATGCAAGAACATGCATGGCTTGCTTCTGCCCCTGGGTCTCCGGGGTCCTCTGCCCTGCAGGGCTAACTCCTGCATTCCCTGAGCTTTCCACTCCGATGCCACTGAGCTGAGTGGGTGGGGGTGGGCGGGGGAGTGGTGCTTCCCTGCCAGCCTCCCCACACTGGGTGCACCTGGCCTGTTGTTCCCTAGCGCTGACCCCCAGCCGCCATGCTGAGTATTCATGTTTGTTCTCTGTCTCCCTCTGTCCTAAGCTTCCCCAGGGCAGGAACATTCATTTTCGTTCTTTTTTGTCTTCGGCACCCAGAATAGTGCTGGCACACAGTGAGTCCTCAAGAGGTGATCGAGGGAATGACTGGATGACTGAGGGACCTCGGGGATCCCCAGAATGCTCAGAGGATACTGGGGACAGTGTCTGCTCATCGTCCCTCCCACCCCCCAAGGACAGGGAGGAGATTGGAGGGCACTTCCTCCCACCTGTTTTAGGACCCACTCTGCACAGAGCCTGGGTGCTTCCTGAGCAGGCAAGTTCCCTTTTCCATCCCTCCCTCCCCAAGCCCCAGGGCTTGGAGCCCACGCAGGCAGAGAGGGCACTGGAAGGCTGTCTCACCTGGCATTTTTCGGTGAATCTGCTGGAACATTCTCCGGTACCAGTCCCTGGGACTGTCAACACTCTGGGGTCAGAAAAGGCACAGTCAGGCCACCCGCCTAATATCAAGCCACAGAAGTTCTTCCTTAGGGAGTCTTTTCCCTGTAAGCCCCAGTGGGTGGGTGTGCAGTACTTAATGACAGTAATTTCATGTGGCTCCTGATATACAGAGAAGAACAGAACTGTGGGTGGAGCTCCATCAGTGATGACCCCAAGCTGTGAAGTGCAGGGCGGGTCACACATTTTTCACTTTGGTTTCCTATATCTCTGATGTTGTTGCAAAGAACGTGTGATGCGAAGTAATGAAAAATCAATGCAGTAATATAGGTGGAAATGGTCTTTCACATTCCCTGCCTCGCCTGAGCCTTAAGGTAGCCCTGGGAGGCAGAAAGCATGTGTCACTGACTTCAGGTCCAGGTTCAGGTTCAGGTTCACATGAGGGGGTGGTGAATGGAACCAGAGGCAGGCGGGCTGGCTCAAGATGGAGTGGGGGGGTGGGGGGGTGCAAGAAGGGCAGAGCTGCTGGGAGCCTGGCGCCCGGGCCGTCCCACATTCACCCACGGGCCGTGAAGCCTTCTCACCCAGGACTCTGCTCACTCATGCAGCCAGGCGTCTGCCCAGCAGCCACTTTCCAAGTGCTGTGACCACAACACTAAGAGGAGTCCTCACAGTACTGGCCCTCCGCCTTTGGGAGCCAGGGGCATTCTTGGACCCTTTACTCCACAAACCACGTGCAACTCGGACACACGAGACTGCCTGTACTTTTGTGGGGCACATGGCCTTTGGAACCCATTGTGGTTGGACTCTTCATTTAGAATGCTGGAATGCTTGGGTACCGCCTTGGTTCCCCCTGCTTTAATTCACAGAGCCACTCAACATGGGTCCCGGGGCCCCGTCTATCACAGCCCCCAGCCCTGGACTCACGGATCGGGGAGCAATGGGCATGCCGCTCTCATCCACAGGCCCGATTCCCTCGTACTTGACCCAACGCTTGTCCCGGCGTTTGTTGTCCTTGGTCCATGTGGCTGACCAGTTCTGGGGGTGCTGGGAGGCGGGGGTCTTCTGGGTCCCCGAGGGCCGGCTCCCAGGGCCTGGCCAGGTCTGATACCAAACAGCGTCTGCAGGCGTGTGCATGACAGCGTCAGTCCCAGATGGGGGCCCCACCTGGCCTTGCCTGCCCCCCGCTCCTCAACATCGATCCCTGTGGGTTTGGACATTTCAACATCTCCTTGTCTGTTTGAGTTGATGACGCAGACTCCACCGACTTCCCATTCCCAGCAGGGCCTCGGGCCTCCGCTTGTTTATGTTTTAGTTAAAGTGAATATAAATGGATTTTGTCTTGAGAAATCTGTGCCCACCCCACCCTGCTTTCCTGGGGCTGTCCTAAGAGCTTTGAGAATGAGGGCTGGGAATCATTACTTGCAGAAAATCCTGGGGGTGTCCCAGCTGAGGAGCAGCAGGGTGGGGCAGAAAAGACGCTGGGCTTGGAGGGGACAGACTTGAATTCGGGCCACTGCTCTTAGGCACTTACTGGCCATGTGACCTTGGGCACAGCAGTTAACCTCCAGTGCCTCAGTTTCCACTTTCAGGGGCATCGTGGCAAGGATTCAGGGACACCTAGCAAGTGTGACTGTGCCTAGCACAGTACCTGCTACACAGTCGAGAGGCTCTGGATAAGGAACAGAAACTCATTCACCAGACAGGGCTGCGGGGTTCCAGCTTCCCCAGACCCCTCGCCCCAGGTCCCCAGGGCAGCAGCCTAGGGAAGGGCTTCCCTGTGAATCTTGACTCGGCCACTGTGGCTGAGACTTGGCTCCTTGCCAGAAAGACGATGTCCACACTTTGCCAGGATGTCGAGGTATTAAATAAATGAGGCTCATAAAGTGTCCTTACAGTGCCCAGCATGTTCTGTGTGCTCAGCAACCATTTGTTAAAGGAATCAACTCCTCGACAGAGTGCCTGCCTGCTCTGGGCCCTGCAGGCAGGATGTCCCAGGGTCTCCTGGACCCTGTGGCCCAGGCCCGGGTGACTCCCAGGAGCCCAGGGGCTGACTTGCTCTCAGGGCTGCCTGTCCACCTTGTGCTGTGCTGGTTTGGGCCCCACACCCTTCCACAGCCAGTGTGTGCTCACACCCTCCACCCTTCCACCCCCAGCCCGAGCTGCTCCCTGCCCTGCTGGAGTCCCCCCCCCCACCGCCCTGCAGCAATGTCCCCCCCCTCACACACACTTCCTTCCCTGGTACAGGGGCGGAGGGCAGGGAAGGGATGTGTCAGCGGGCTCCAGCTTTCACTCCTTCAGGCCGGCCACGTGCTGGCCCAGGGAGGGCAGTTAGCTGAGCAGGGAGCGCCCCATCCCCTTGGGGCTTCTGGACCAGGTTCTCCTGGACAGACCCACCTGGGTGCCGGGAAGCGTCTCTCCTCGGTGGGAAGTGCCCATTGCACACGGTCCTGGGCGCAGGGTCATGGAACTGGAAATTAAGGGTGTTGGAGCCACCATTCCGGATCACAGGCACCTGTGGGGAGGGGCCAGGAGGGGCCAGGAGCCGCAGCTCAGACCCCGAAGTTTCCACGAAGGGTGGGAGGGATGGCTGCCAAGGCTCCGCTGTACTCCATGGTGGGGCTCCAGGGCCAGCCCGATCCCTAGAGCTGTCTTCTGACCCATCCCCTCCTTCCAGTCCTTTAACCCTGCTGCTCCCCACCTGCCCTGCCAGGTCCCCACAGACTTTGCTGCATCACTCACCCGAGTCCCTCTGGAGGATGACCCTGCATGGGCCCGGAGGTGGCTAGGGATGAAGTCGTCCAGGCTGAGCCCAGCTGGGAGGCTGTAGGGTGGGGCCTGCATACTTGGGTCAAGGTCGGAGGACACCGGGTTTGCCAGCAGCTGTTCTGCACGTCCTCTGTGGGAAGGAGGGAGGAAGGGAAAGCCCTGCTGGACTGGCTGCCTGTGCCCTCTGGGCTTGACCTCAGGGCGGGGGCGGAGGGGATGGCTGGGTGGGAGCTCCAGCACCCAGGAAACAGGCCGCTCCCGGCACCCGCCTGCCGGCTGCCCGGGCCGGCTCCCAGAGGCACAATGGGCTGCTTGTTAGGCCCGGGCAGGAGCTCCGGGTGGGAGTGGGGGCGGGGAGGCTGGCCAGGAGCGGGCCTGCTGGCCAGGCCCTCTGGGGCTCTCACTGCACAGTCAGCCGTTCCCCCAGAGGGAAGGCAGAGGGAACTGGGGCAGCTGGCAGAGGAGGCCTGGGCGCATGGGACTTTGTTTCAGTTCCCTCTGCCTCCCTTTGCCCTGTGTGAGCATCTGCTCCTCAGGCTGGAGAGAGGCCTTGGGCAACCGCAAGGCTGCTGCCCACTGCCCAGCAGCGACAAGGTTCCAGGGACAGGAGGGCACAGGGCATTTCCAGGTAGCAGGAGCTGCTCCTAAGCTCAGAGGGTTGTCGGCTGCCTTGCTCAGCCTGGGGGGTCGGGGCTCCAGGTGCCAGGGCACTAGTGGGGTGGGGAGGTGGCAGAGGGCTGAGCAGTGGGTCAGAGAAACTTGTGCATGGAGGGGTGGCACTGATTCTCCCCCCCCCCCCCAACACACACACCACTTTCTCCTACTCCTCCAGGCTGTTTTTTCAACAGGCCTTCCTGGGAGCAGCATGCCTGTCTGGCCACTTGAGTTCTTTTGCCCCCTGATCAAGGGAAGGGGCTCCAGGCATTCAGGAGATGGAGGCAGTGGGGCGGCCTGACAGGGCTTTGCTCCCGAGAGCAGTGGTGGGGATCCAGCCCCCCTCACCTGTCCTGGAGGCTGAACCAACCACCACCACCTCTGGGGCTGGGCCAATGCTGGTGTTTTTGTCCAGTGAGGCTTGTGTGTGCAGTGGGGCCTGGGGGCTCCCGGGAGGGCTGTGAGGGCCTCTCGAGGGGCTCTGTATGTGTCCGTGTGGTGGAATGCAGGGGCAGCGCAGCGCAGGTGACTTGGCGGGGGGGGGGGGGTCACCACGGGGCGGGGCATGTGAGCAGCATGAGGGTTGCGAGTCAGGAGGGTGTCAGGGTGTCGGCTGTGGGTGGGGGTCTGCAGCACAAGAGATATGGAGACCAGAGGGGATGCAGGTACAAGAGGGGCAGTGGTTACTCCTGTACCCAGTCCCTGGGGCATGGAGGGTCCGGACAAGGCTGGGACAGCTCCCTGTCTCTGGTCTGAGCAAGGATTTCTCCTGACCCTTGAAAGGCTTATTGGGGACCAAGCTTTCCTGGGCCCATCCCTGGCTGCAGGGAGAAGTGGAGGGCTGGGCGGGAGGAGGGGCAGCTCACCAGCTGGATCTAATTAGGGCTCCTACCAAAAGCAACACATGCAGACATACCCCAGTTCCTGCCGCTCTCCCTCCCCTTATGGGGGAAATCAAGGCAGAGGAGAGTGGAAGATCCCAAGTGGGGGGCAGGCTGGTACCTAGCAGCAGCCCCTCCAGGCTTAGCCGTCCCAATGGCAGCAGACCCAATGGCAGACGACCCTGCCTCCTTCCAAGCCTCCATCCATCCCATCCTGCCTTGCTCAGTCCTCCAGCAGGATGCGGAGGGTGGGGGTCCCCCCACAGCACCCTATTTTTCAAGTGTTGTTGGGGGCCCAGTCTGCCTCTCCCTGCGGCACAGCTCCAGGGACATGCAAGGGTGGGAGTGGAAGGGTGGGTTGAGCGTTTTGCACGGCAGCCCTGTCACGGGGAGAGGGAGGCAAGGGCTCTTCGCTCGCTCGGCAGAGGCCAGGATATCTCGGGGGTCCTCCTGGAATGCAGGCAGCCCTGCAGCCCCCAGCCAGCTCCTAAGAGCTGGAAGTGGTGAGGGCTCTGCTGTGGTCCCGGCTCCCTCACCCCTGGAAGTGCTGTCCCGACCCAGGCTCTGCCCTAGGCGCCTTCGAGGGTATTTTCTAGCTATGTGTCCACGTGGACAGGACGGGTTTTCTCAAATTTTCCTTTTTGTGGCTTGAGAGGAGGCACTTCACACCTCTTTCCACCGCAGAGTTTGGGGCGAGGACCCCGGGGGAGGGCTCTGTGCCTTCTTTTAGGGCTGGGCGCAGGTGCCTCCCCGCCCCTCTCCTCCCCACACCTACCTTCCCCGGAGAGCGGGTGGCGGGGACTGAGGGCGCCCGGGAGGACAGGAGCATCGCGGCCGGGCGCCTGCCTGGTACGGCCGCGGCGGGCCCTCCGGGGGAGGACAGGGAGCGGTCCGGGCTGCGCTGTCCGCCCTCGTGACCGCGTCAGGACAGGCTCCGCGAGGACGGGCGCCCGAGGAGGAAGAGGGATGGACGGGGCTGAGCGCGCCCCGAGAGGAAGGACGGGCGTAGCGCGGGCGGGCGGGCGGCAGTCTGCCTTCCTCCAATCTGGACTGGGAGCCCGGGAGGGGGGCGGGTGTGGAGGGCCCGTGGGGCGGGGGCTCAGGCCTGCGGCCCAGGCGTGCCAGTGGCCTCTGTCGGGGCGCGCGGCTGGGACACTGTGGCCCTGGCGGAGGGGGCCGGGCCGGCTGCGCGGAGGCGCCGGGAGGGGCCGCCAGGGTCCCTGGGGAGCCCGCTCTGGTTTCCCAGCTGCTTCCCCGCCCCCCACCGCAAGGTTGGCGTCGGGGCGGGCGCTGGGGGTGAGGTGGGGGCGAGCGCCACTCAGAGTTTCCAGCGACATTTCCAGTGGGTGGGAAGGGACCCGCCGCACGGCGGAGCCAGGACGGAGGGCACCAGTGATTAAAGAGCAGGGTGCAGCCAGCAGCTGATAACGGAGGCGGCAGCCCAGAGAAGGGAACGCGCTGCAGACAGGCTGGGGCCGAGATAGGGCTCTCCGCAGGCCGCGGAGCCCCTGCCCGAGGGACCCACGCAGGGCCCCGCCGCCTCCCCCCGGCTTGGGAGAGAGATTTTGGGCTTGCGTAAGTGCGCGTCTGGGTGTGTGCAAGCACACGCACCCGCGTGCGCGCGCTGCCAAACTGGCGATGCTCACTCGTGCGAGCCCCGCGGCAGGCGGCCGGGGGAGGAAACGGGCCGACGGCGGCGGGCCCCCGGGAGGGCCGCGCCCCTGAAGAGGATGAGGGCGGCTCCCCTTGGCGGGGACGGGGTGACCCGGTCTTGGTGTTCCCACACACCGCATTTGTTTTGATCTCGCAGCTTTTCCGCTGTTCCCGCGGCTCTGACTGTGGCCCCAGGAGCCCGAACACGTGGGCTCCGGACCTCTCGGGCAGTCCCCTCTCCCCTCTGTCCGGCCCCTGCGCGCTCACCGGGCCTGTGATGGGGAGTGAGGGCACTCGGTGAGTGTTCCGCGCTAGCAGGAACAATTCCGGAGTACTCCTTAGCCCCTGGCTTGGCTCTGCGACTCCAAATAGCAAAATAGCAAAGAGGTATTCGGCAAATTCAGATCTATTTTGGGAGTGGTCGGTTATAAATTAGGAAAAATATGAAAGCAGTCGTTCCGTATCTACTGGAAGCAAGCTCGCTGTCTCTAGGCCTCCACGCACTAGAGCAGCGATTTTCAACCAGTGTCCGCAGTTTTTAACACATGCAGTAGCTGCCTAGTTGGTCAGGGGCACTGACCTCTTTTCCCATAGGCTGTCAAAAAAATAAAAATAGCCCTGGCTGGTGTACTCAGTGGATTGAGCGCGGGCCTGCCAACCAAAGGATCACGGTTCGATTCCCAGTCAGGGCACATGCCTGGGTTGCCAGGCCAGTTCCCGGCAGGGGACATACAAGAGGCAACCGCACATTGATGTTTCTCTCCCTCTCTCCTTCCCTTCCTCTCTAAAGATAAATAAATAAAATCTAAAAGGAAAAAAAAAGTACTTAAAAAAAATCTTAAAAAAAAAATGAAAATGACAGCAACCAGCACCACAATAGCCTTCCGGTGTAAATGCCCTGTCTCGAACCATAAATATATAGGTCCTATAATAGAGTTGCATCTTATTGGTCACGTGGCATGTAAGGTTGTGTCTGATTGGTAAATTCTTGGTACCAGACATCCTTCTGTGCAAGTATAGGCTCCTGATGTTTTAAAGTCACTTTGGAGCAAAAAGGGTAGGCAATTACTACTATTACTTTTTTTGGTAAGTCAATCAAAATCATACCTTTTTGTTGTCAGATTGGCAAAAAAAAGTACGTATTTTTTGTGTGTGGGTACCGCAGAATTTTAGTAGTTTGCACGTGCTGTAAGATGAAAAAGGTTGAAAACCGCTGCACTAGAGTGTTGTCAAGCGCTTCATTCAACTCAAAAGTTGAGTAGGAGGGGACTGGAGGAAAGATGAAACCATTTGTTCCGTTAACGGGATATCCTGCTTATGTTGAAGACGCCTGACACTACAGCCCGGTGAACAGCGGAAGGGACACGCAGGCGGAGCAGCGGGGAGAGCGGCGCCTGCGGGCTGCACTAGCACGCTGGGCCCTCTGGGGGCGCCCCGGGAAGCCGACGCCAGGTTTCCAAGGAAGAGCTTCGAAACGGTCCCAGGGGTTCGAGTCTTGGCAGTTGTGGGGGCGGTATTTTGTAAAGGCTCTTATGACACTGCGCAGGGAACTCAACGGGATCCCCTCTAAGGCCCGTTCCAAGCGTCTGTGATTCTCCGGGAAAGCTGAACTATGGGGGTGGGGAGTGGACACAGCAGCCCCACCCAGAGAAGAAAGGAGGGCTGGCGGCGGTGTGTTTTCCCTGCTCTAGAGCGTGGGCAGTGCTCCTCACCATCCCTTGTCCGCCCCCTCCGGACAAATGGTGTGCCCCTTCCCCTTGTCACCAGTGTCTTCCCCACCTGTCGCGGTCCTCAGGACTAGGAAGGGCTGCATCTCTTTCGTGTTCTTCCTTGTTCTCCAAAGATGGTGATGCTGAAGATATTCCAACTCCAGGAACCCTGGTCATGCCCCTTCTCACCAGCAGCGAGCTTCTCTTATTCTCTAGGGCTCGGACCTGGACTCCAAGATAAATATTTAATGTAGAGGGAGCAGCAGAGCTGACCAAGGTCCCAACTTCCTGTTTCTCACAGAGGGAGCTGGCAGCCATGGGTAAGGAGCTGGGGACTGGCTGCCAGTGTCATCTCTGTGGGAACGGGGAGCCCAGCGCACAGCTCGGTCGGGGGTGGGCAGGCCCTGCTGGACACCTACAGAGCTGTTTGACTTCTGCCTGTCTGCGGACACCCGGGCTTTGCTGGGCTCATCCCCTCTCTCGGTCCAGAGCCTGCTTGGCTCTGACACCAGCCGGAATTGTTCTCCTTCCCGGAGTCTTAGGCTATGTGCTTGGCCCAAGGAGGAGCTGTTGTATAGATAACAGCTTGCCTCCACCCTGTTCCCTGATGCCCACCAGCCTCATAGAAGAGAGGATAAGAGATTGGTGGGAACAGACAGCATAAGGCACCATGATCGACCGACACCTTTCCTGCCCCTATTTAGGGGTAAGAATCCCTGAGGGAAAGAGTAGCAAAGTCCAGAGCTTCAGCCAAGAACCAGGTATCTGATTTCCTGACCCCTCCCTCCAGGCTCAGCTCTGCTCATTGCTGGCCCCAGCCACAGACAGCTGGCGGGGTTTAGGGAGAGGCTGGGGCTGGGCAGGCCGTCCTGGGTAACCTGGCTGTTGTCAACAACAGAGCAGATTCCTTTCATCCTGATGCATTATCTCCTGACTCCCTTATCATCTAACTGCACCCTCCCCCACCCCTCCACCGTGACTCTTCCCCATCTCGGCGCTGCCCGCCGTCAGGGGGCCTCCCTGCCTTCTCAGAGCCACCTGAGCCACAGCAAACACAGTTATGTAACTGCTCTGTTTTCCTGGCCATCTGATCCCGTCAGCTGTGTGCCCCTCCCCCACTCTTTTGTTCTGAGGATTACCCCCCAAGACACCCAAGTTAACAGAGGCTTGTCCATGCCCACCTACCACCCTAAGAGGGGCTTAGCCAGGAGACTACCCACAGAAGGGTAGCTTTCCTAAAGTGGGGGGAGGAGGGGCCTGCACAGGAGTGCGGGGCACTCTGCAAGCCAACCTCTGCCATCAAGAGGAAGGATGAATGGACACAGCACTGAAGTAGCTTTTCATTGTGAATGGGATGAGCAGAGAAGTCACTTCTATTTCTCCAGTGGGAAAAGGAAGCAGGGGTTCCCAGAAGACGTAAACCTGGACTCTCATTCTTGAGGAGTGTCATTACCAGGCGCAGGGAGCTTGGCGTTCAAATGTCACTCTCAGATCTACCCTGAGCAGCCGAGTGGCGCCTGGGACCAAGCCTCAGCCTCCAGGGTGGATGGTTAGGCAGCCTCTGCTACCCCTTCTCTCCTCCTCCCCCGGGGAGGGACTCCGGTGTGCTCTTTAGTGAGGCTTGAAGCAGGCCTCTCTGTGCCCTCAGAGAAGTGCTCTCTGCCTGCCAGGGGACTGAGCAAGCAGACGGGAGGGGCTTGCAGGAGGGCGCCTTCTCTAGAGAGGAAGACCACAGTCACCCATTAGTGAGGAGCTGCAGCTAGCCGCAGAAGAACCCACAGCAGGAATCGGGGCTGTGTGTCCTCCCCTGGGCCCCACCCCTTTGTGCCAGGCCCTCTCCTGATTCCAGCTCCCGCTCACTCCAAGTCCCGATGGCCTTTGTCCAGGCCTGACCTTCACAGGAAGGGAAGCAACAGAAGAGGAACACAGAGACCCACTGTGAGGCTTGGAAGACTCTCCTAAGCTGACAAGGTCATGACCTGTGCCATCTGGGCCCCAAGATTTTGGGTATAGTCCCTGTAAGGTAAGGGATCTCTGTGGGTGAAAAAATACCCATTCCAGGTCAAGTGCATCAGTGTGGGGGCCGGGCAGCCAGGGGAACGGGTGGATCCCCAGAGGAGCGGAGAGGAAGGCTTTCAGGCCTGCCTTGCATGCACCGCCTTTCCACAGCCCGTGTGATGGACGAGACAGGGTTTTATCCAGGCTGCTCAGAGCCGACCGCATGTGAACCTCAAAGGCTGTGAAAGAACTCGGCCTCTTGTCTAGTTCTCCAGTCTATCTTCAAGGAAGCCTCTGGGCTGACATCTCAGGCCCCACTGGCCACTCTGTCCCTCCTTCTACAGATGAGCAAACCAGCACAGGCTCAGATGGGGCGTCTTTGAGAACCGAGCTGGATGAACCTCTTTTAGTTCTCAGGAAAGTAAGAGCAAGAGGCCACCCGCTCTTTAGAAAGCAGATTTTGTGAGGCAAGGATAAATAAGTGATGACCTCAAAGGGAAAACCCAGCCAAGTTTATTCGGCCACAAAGGGCACACAGACCAGGAGCCAGGAAACTAGGTCTGCATCCAGCCTCTTTCCCGAGCGGCCACCTCAGATAAGGAGGATGAGAGGGCTGGGTTGCTGGCCAGTGGACGCGGTGCGGTGGCGCTCTGGCCTCCAGACAAAGAGCGGCCTTGTCTTCCCGCCCCCTGGAGCTCTGTGGCTCACCTCCTCCTGAACTGCTGCAAGGTTTCAAAGACTGCCTAATTTACCGTGAAGCCATTAACTCACTGCATCAAAATGAAACAGACTTTCTTTCTGAAACCTGGAAGTTATGATACAAAAACAAGACCTTGCAATTACTAGAGCAGGCAAGAAAGTGGGGATTGACTGTACATGGAGTGAGAGGTAAATGTGAATTTGCACTTGAGTTCTTCATTTTTAGGCATAAAAAAAATTCTTTTTCATAATGCTTGAAATTAAGGTCTATATTAACTCAGCATTTGGCTAAAGGTTTAGCTGAGGTACAAGGACATTGCTAAGTAAGGAGGCTATTTATTGGAAAAGATGCCAAAATGCGTTCTGGACTTAATAGAAATTAGACATCTGGGCTCATTTTCTGGCTTATAAATTGCACTGTGGCCCCTGATGTCATCAGTAAAATGGCCTGACTCAGGCCCAGCAGGCCCTGGGCTCACCCTTTTGCTTTTCCTGCCAAACCGATAGGATTCCCTCACAGACACATTTTCCACTCCAAGGGCCCTGGGGGCTTTTCCTACCCCCACCTCACTGGCTCCGGGAGGTTATTTTTCCCTGTGAATCCACATGGTATGCCTGCTTTTCAGAGGATGGAATCAGGATGGCCTGACACTTCCTTTTCCTAGAAGTCCCATTCCACTCCACACTCAACTTGTCTCTGGCTACTTCTGCTTCTCCTGAGATGGAATTCATCCATGTCTGTGATTAGGATCACATGCAAAGTTACTAAATTACTGCAATAATTATTTGTATCTTTTGTACGGATTTCGTTTCCTGGGATGTCTTCCTTCCTTGTCTTTTAAGTAGTGGCCTCTGCTGCAGAACAGGGAATTTCCCTGCCATACAGAGCAGGGAATGGAGTGTTAGTGGGCAGAGCGCCAGGAAAGGGGCAGGGCACCAGGAAGGGGCAGGGCAAAGGAGTGGGTTCCCAGAGGGAGAGATAGTTACACCACTGCAGCCACCAACCACACTGGTTTAATCCTCACCTGAGGTGGCTACTATTATTGTTGTTGTTGTTTTTGGAGAGAGAGGAAGGGGGAGAGAGAGGAACATCAATCCTTTTGTTGCCACCCATAGGCAGCAGGCCTAGGAGATCGAACCTGCCAACTTTTGGTGCACAGGATGATGCTCCAATCAACTGAGCCACCCCGCGAGGGCCGAGCTGGTTCAAATCCAAAGGGCTGAAGAGGTGAGGGGAAGAGGTCTTTTACTGTGAGGGTTCTCTTCCTTGAGAGGGGACTTCCTTGGCGACCTCAGGGACCAGACCGGACACCAGCCATCAGGCTGTATTTCCCTTGACTTGTGGAATTACTGAACAGTAACAGCCACGCGTAAGTACCTCCACCAGGAAATAAAGACACAGGGAGCCAAGTAAGTTACCATTTAAAGAGTGTCTGCTTTTCTTTTTTTAAAGATAACTTCCAAATTACAGTAAGAAAGTTATAACAAATTTCTTGTTTACAGTAAAGACTTAATAAACGATCTCTGCCAATAAATAACATTTCCACCATTTTCTTTAACATTACTGAAAAGCAAGAAAAAGCAGGTCCTCCCTAAGCACAAGGAAATAATCCATCACCCAGAAGAGCCTTGGAGAAAGTGCACCCCGAGCTAATCTCCTGTGTCTGGCCACCCGTCCGGCGGGCGGGGCCGGGCCCTTCCAGGAGAACGCCCACTAACATCGCCATCAGAAACACGGCCACAGGCCCCAGCGCACTGAGGAGGAGAAGCAGGGCTCCTGACAGCGTCTCCCCAGGGGCTCTCTGGGGAGACAGACAAAAACATCTTCACTACCGCAAACCCAGGTCTGGAGTGGGCCTCCTCCTCGTCACGTGCACTTCAACACGCAAAAAAAAAGTCACTTGGAGACAGCTCTGGCAAGGGATCGGGGGAATCTGCGCGAGGACTTACAGGAAGCCGGCATGCATGGCCCGGCTTCAGAGCTGCTCAGAGGGACAGTCGGCGTCCATGCCCTTGCTTCCTGATTTTGAGCCCCCACGACTGGTCATGTGGATGTAGGAGAAAATGTGCATAACCCCGTCGCAGACAAAGGTGTTCTTGAAAGCCCTGCTGAGGTTGCTGGGGTGTGAGGCCCAGGCCCCCTGGGAGGGACTGTGCTCTCCAGTGTCACCTCCACCTTTGTGACTGCACAGATGAAGGCGGCCGCCCCTGACCCTGCGCACTCTGGCCAGCCAGGTGCAGGCTGGGCCAGTCAAGCCTCCAAGTAATGCGGGTCCCCTGGGACATGCTCTGTCAGTGGCACAAAGCTCAATGGTTAATACGGCTCCTGCTCAACTCAAGAGTGACATCCTTGTTTTTCAACCTCACGACTCTCTTCCTGTGTCTGCCCTTTCTTGGGGCTTTGCTCTGAACACTGGCTCACAGCTGCGCCGAGGAGGCCTGTGCTGACCAGCCCTTCGGAGCCGCCACCTGGGTAAGCCAGACCCTCCTTCAGCTGCCCTCCACTCCCTCTCAGAGCAGACCTCAGAGAAGGTATGGGCCAGGTGCTGGGCGAGGGGGTATCCACAGTCATAACCACAGTAATTCAGAAAACGGAACCTCCCTCTGAACTCTTTTCTGCCTGGGTGGGAGCGGCTGAATAATGCTTTGAGAAAAGTGGGTTCCACTGTTACTGTAACAACTGTAACAAACATGGGGGCATTCTAGAATATCTCAGCAGGTCTGTATAGGTTTGGAAATAATCTTTGAAAGCAAAACCAGAAAGAAAAACTGAATAATTAACACACATACACACAGCTTATTGATTTGTTTGGGTTTTTTTTGCTCCAAATATTAAGAACATAGATTTAAAAAGGATGTATGTTTTGAACTTAGGTGAGTTTTTAAATATTTACTTAAAAAATAGTCATCTGATCAATTTGAGATTTTCTATGATGTGGATGCAGACGAAACTGGGAAAACTTGTCCTTGAGAAGCGTCCTAAGATGGTATTTCACTTCACAAGTGTTTACAAAGAAGCCCTCCAACACATCTAGGGAACTGAGGTAAGAAGCCATGTGGATTTTCTACCCCAGATTAGACAAGCTGAAGAAAATAAGGTCCTGGTGGACCTTAAAGTGAAGGGGAAGAAGAGTCAAGTATTCTTAGTATCTGTAGCATGCGCAGGCAAAGAAGAGTTAAGGGAAGAGGCGTTGACAGTGCCAGCACTTAGATCTCTGACAGCGGTCGGAATGCTCGCCGGCAGTGACGGAGCTGGGCAGAAATTGCAGTCCTACTGCAAACCCAGCACGGACAACCAGCCGTCTTGGGAGCTACCGTTTAGATTAAAATGCTTTAAAAAATACGCTAAAACCCTTCAATGAAATCTAGAGTGAAGAACTACCGTGATTACAACATGGTCTTAACGTCCCTGCCTTCTGAACCGTCAGTGGCGGGAGCAAGCCCGGGCGGGCGCACTGGCTGACGACGGCGCCACTTCGGGACGCTGTGCTGCAGAGGCACTCCACCCGCAGCTCTCTGCAGCACGCAGAGACGCCTCTGCCTCCGCCATTCAACGGGGCTTTCAAACCCGACTGCCTTCAAGAGCTGGTGCTGCTCTATTTTAAACTCCAGTTTTCTTGAATGACGACTCCCTCCCTCTCTGCTGTGGCCAAACCCTCAACAGTTCAAAGGGTGCCTGTAAGATACACCCTTTGGTCGTGCTTCTGTCCAGGAGGCTTGCTTTATCGGACAGCTTCTTTTTGAGAAAACATTCCTAAATAAAAACAAGTAATCATCCTTTTTACTAGCACAATGTTACTTTTTGCTTATATGGATGTATACCAACTATTTCACTACCTGCCTGCTGATTGAAGTCCATACGAGTGGCTTCTGCCTGTGCAGTGTGCAGGTAAAACAACCACCTCGGCAAAAAGCAGAAAGGGATAAGGGACCCCCATCCATCGAATGTCGTGTGGACTTTCATTTTAGGTGAGGTTTCCAAAACGGTGGTTTTTTTCTATACTGGGCCCAAGGGAGAGAGGAGTCTGAGGATATCCAGGTGATGAACTCCATTTTCATTTATTTATTTATCCTCGCCTGAGGAGAGTTTTTTCCCTTGCTTTTAGAGAGAGGAAGGGAGAGGGGAAGGGAG
This sequence comes from Glossophaga mutica, assembly GCA_039655065.1. Classification (NCBI taxonomy): domain Eukaryota; kingdom Metazoa; phylum Chordata; class Mammalia; order Chiroptera; family Phyllostomidae; genus Glossophaga; species Glossophaga mutica. The sequence continues at coordinate 63,190,479 of CM077311.1, forward strand.
AGAAAGAAACATTGATGTGAAATAAACATTGACTGGTTGCCTCCTAGACACGCCCAGACCAGGGATCAAACCCACAACCTTCGGTTATGGACGGTGTTCTGACTGTGCTGGCCAGGGCATGAACCCCATTTTTAAAGAAGCGGCAACCAGTAAAGGCCTTTCTCCCTTCTTGTATAGGTTTTGTTGGCAACCCAATAGGAGATTTTTCATCTCCATCCTCAATAGCCTTCCTTTTTCTTTTAAATAATTTTTATGTATTGATTTTAGAATAAGAGAAAGAAAAGGAACATCTATTTGTTGTTCCACTTAGTTATGCATTCATTGATTCTTATATGTGCCTTGACCTGGGACTGAACCCGCAATCTTGGTGTATTGGGGCGACACTCTTAACCATGTTACCCAGCCAGGGCCTTCCTATCTTTTTACTTTTTATTTTTAAAAAGATTTTATTTATTTTCAGAGAGAGGAGAAGAGAGGGAGAGAAACATCAATGGGTGAGAGAAACATCAATTGTACACCCTACAACCTGGGAGTTGCAAGGGAACCTGGCCCACAGCTGGGGCATGTGCCCTGGCAGGGAATTGAACCAGGGACTTTTCAGTTCACAGGCCAGTGTTCAATCCACTGAGCCAAACCAGCCAGGGCCTTCCTACCTTTTTAAACAGAGAAATTCATGCCACCAGGTTCCAATCCCCAAAATGCTTTGATCTTTATCATAAACAAATTTGGAACTGCTAGCAAAAGATATAGAAAACAGAGGTAGATGAGCTAAATCCTCATTTTTCTAGTGAAATTGTGTTTTGGATAAGGCTTTTGTTGTCCTTGAAATACTCAACATAAAGTATTGGGTTGGCCAAAAAGTTAATTTAGTTTTCTCTGTACAATGGCTCTAGTAGTGCTTAGCTGTCTTTAACTTAGTTCAAAACAATTTTGTTAGATTGTATTCTGACACGTGTCATGTCAGCATGCATTTAAAAAAACTTATCAAAATGGGTGAATTTTTGTGCAGCCATTTTGGTACTGAAGCTGGAAGAAAATACGCAACATTTTCGGCATATTATACATGCCTTATTTCAAGGCGTGCATTTTTAAAATGCAACAGAAACACAAAAGAAAGATTTGTGCAGTGTATGGAGAAGGTGCTGTGACTGATCAAGTGTGTCAAAAGTGGTTTGTGAAGGTTCTTGGTACTACTGACATTTTGGCCAAATAATTCTTTGTTGTGGGGCTGCCTTATGCATCGGAAGATGTTTAGCAACACCTCTGGCCTCTACCTACTACAAGCCAATAATGGGAGATAGCTGACATACTCAAAGTATTCAAATCAATAAAGCTATTGGTGAAAATGAAAAATGTGTCTTTTATTTGCCAGGAAAAAACTAAGCAGACTTTTTGGCCAACCCAATATAACTGCCTGAGACACTTGCTTCTGTGCTGGGTGCCTACACCCCGAGGACACTAAGAAGTCCCACAAACGTGCACTCCGGTGCAGTGCCGCCCAGCTATGCATGCCCACTGCCAGGCTGACCGATGAGTATTATGACACAGCACCCATCACCTGGCAAAATCAAACATGGGAGCCTAAAGATCCCGAGATTTTCTTCACTAGTTGGTTGTGACTTGAAAAATCAAGGGAGGACTATTCAAACATTATATATGAATGTAGGGAACTGCTTTGATGGCACAGAAATGGAGCTCAGCCCTCACGTGGAAAACCAGTGGAGAGAATGGCATGCAGGACCACACACATGGAGAGGTTTTCCCATGGGGAATCAGGCCTGCATTGTACCTAGACTGCTGTGAGACTTTATTTTGCTAAAACTCCTTTACCCTGAATTGACACAGCAAGGGCTTAGGGCAACTTCCTAGTCTGTGCTAAACCTCCCAAGTATGGAGTGTGACCGCAGTGTGACCGGTTTGACCACTTTTCCCCTTGGTCTGCAAAATCCTTCGCTTTCTCGGGGCGCTCTCTCTCTCTCTCTCTCTCTCTCTCTCTCTGAGAGCGGCCATGCCATCCCTTTGTCTCCACAGGACTTCTGTTGTCCGTATGTATTTGTTCACGAGCAGCCACAGCACATACCGATCCTGCCGGCCAGGACCTGCCACATCTGAACACTTGACTTGTATTCTAAAATATGCTGACGGACACTGCCACACAGTCCAGCCTGACGAGTGGTGAAAGGTGAAGAAACACCCTGTAACTGATGTAGAAGATATGGAATCCTCACTCATCAGTGCCCTTCAGCAAGACTTCCAATTCATAAAGGGATTGTTCTACCCTAGTCTGTCTTCATTACCCCAGTTGGTTAAAAAAAATACTGACACAGGAAAAGGAGGATGGGGAGAACAGATGCCATAATAGCTGATACGATACACAGAAGGCTCAGTACCTGGGTTTAAGGTTTACAGAGGGCACTTAAAAATGTTTAGACATGTAGCTTTCTTTGCAGATGGGGTAAATCGCCTGGGTTTCAAAAGTGAAAGCAAAAGGGTCTGGCAACAGATAAGGAAACTCCCAAGTTCTAAGGGGAGTTTAAATCGATCGTGCCCATAGTTAGAGGAACATTCTTCAAGTAATTCTAAGAAAACCTCTCACTACATTTTGTCTTACCAGAATGTATTAAAAGGAACTGAGAGTCCTACAGAAAATAGGTTATGGAAAACATTCCCTTTGGCCCTTAAAAATCACTGGGTTTGGGTTATTAATTTAGAATTCTACTATAATCAGGTTTTCCATAAGAAGAGAAGTTTAAGTCACTGAAATCTAAGAGATATTATTCAATGGTACCCTGTAGAAAGGGAAAAAAATCGTCTTGTGTTGGAAAAGTCAGTCTGAAATGAAAGACATTAGCTTCTACCGACAAGACAAAAGGCTGGCTAGTTCAAGGCAGAAACCCAGGGTGGATTTTCCAAGGCCCTTTTATTAGGGGGTGGTCCCCTTTATAGCACAAGACTTCACATATGTATCAGATAATCAGATCAGTTCCCAAAAATTAAGAAAAAAGGGAAAAACAAAACAGATGCACTTCTTTTATATATATATGTGTGTTAAACATAAATTAAAGAATTTATAAAATGGTCACCTTTCTTACAGAATGCAGATGGTATTATGAGTGCACCTCCAGGTTTACGTTTAAGTTGCTTTGTTTTGTTTTCCAATAACAAATAAATAAAATTTGTTCTTATGTCTTGGATCCACCTGTGCCACTGTGGGGCTCCGAGTCATTACTGGCGTTTCTGCCCTTGTCGCTCCTGTGTGCGGTGTTTGATTGGACTGGGGTCACCGATTTCCCCGGCCCATCAAGGTATCGGCTATCTCTTCGGGGTGGCATCCGCTCATTGATTCGGTCCAGACCTCGGGCTTCTTCAAAACTCCGGATCCTGTGCTGAAGCGAAAACCCTCTGATGGCTACAGAAAAACAGGAAAGGGAGGAGCTCAATTGGACGGCAAAGTGACAAGCTCCAAGTTTCTTAGCACACAGCAGCCTCCTCGGGAAAAACACAGAAGGGTGGCAAGGGAGCACATGTCTGGCGAGGGCATAGGCAATATTTGATTTGAATTAGCTTTGTCTTGAAGCTACTAATTCCTTAAGGCCCCCAGGGCAGCTGCAAGGTGCAAGCCATTTTCATAGGAGCTGATACAATTGATCATACAGCAGTATGCCCAGCAAAAAGGAAACAAGTTCTTACTTAGTCCCAGTATGTTTGGGAGTTTCTTATGGGCCAGAAACATGCTCAATGTGAGAGAAAAAAACGAAACACTAGACCGATAGAACAAGTTAAACAGAGCAGTTACTTTAGCACAAACATCACAGTGACCACAAAGAAAGGTAACAAAAGAACTAGTGTTTTTGTTTAGGACAGCTTTTTATCTTGCACAACCAGGAGCTGAACGTTAAGTTAAAGCCTCTAAACAATAGCGTCTAGATATTTTCTTTGATTGAGCTTTGGTATTGTCAAGGAAAGGCATTCCTATTTTGAACCACCCGACCAAACAAAACAGTTAAATTTATAACACAATATCAATTCCAATGATTTTGATCCACAGATTCATAGGTTATTGTTACTTAAAATTTGCTTTCACAGAAACACTGTTTAGCCTGTGTTATGGCAACCTCAGAAATGAATCAAACTAAATTCCTGTCTACTTTTGCCTCTGCTCTTGATTATTCTTTAGCATCATTAGATAAAGAGGCTGACCTGTTTGAATCTCTAGTAATCACATGGATGTCTCATATATGGAAGAGCTATAGGATTAAACTGCTTGATCCCTCAGACCAGTTGCTTAAGCTGCGGCCATTGTATTAAAACAGAGCCCAGAAAGGACTTTAGTGATGGAGAGGGTCATTCACATTAAGACAACTACAGGTACTTTGTGAGCATGCCTAGGCATATCTATTCCTTTCCTCACTGTTACAGTTCTGGTGATGCAATAATAAAAGATTTCAAATGTTGACAAAGCTTTTCAAAACCAGTAGACAGACACATGATCACATCCATCACAGGAATACGGCCATACCTTCCTGGGCCTCTACCGCTTCTACTGTGGCTGTAAGAGGCAGGAGCAGTGGCGTGCAAAAATGAAGACAGAAAAGAGTGAGTAAACCAGCAGCAGTGCGGCCAGCAGTCATCCTCGGGTCCCCGTCAGCCTACTCCCATCCATGATAAAAGTCGACTAGTTAGAGAAGCGAGAGGATTACTGCGGAAAACTAAATGGGGGTGAGGGGGAAACCAAGGTGGGGAGAGTCTCTTAACATTTCAGGTAGCATGAGAACCTTTTAGCTAATGGCTTTATTTCTAAGCCAGCTGGGTCAGTCATGAGTTATATTGCTTTCCTGATGTAAATAGCCAGATGCTAATTTATGTCTTGACATTCACATAGAGTCAAATAATTTCAAATAATTTAACATTATAGCAGTTCTTGGGTTTGTGATAGCTGAGTGAGCCGCTGCTGGGTCCTATTCAAAAACACTTCTTTAAAACTACTTCTGATTGCTCTCAAGCAACTTAGGTGGGGTCCAATTGTCATTTTAAACTACTTAACAGAAAAGAACAGTGTGACCTTTGAATAACACTGGCATTCGGAAGGAGAGAAAAATGGGTTTTAAACTGAAGGGTTATTTTATTTTTTTTTTTTGTCCAGGAGTGGAGTGCTAAGCTAGCAAAGGCATAAAACTGTTCAATTCTGGATACAGATTCATGCACCCTCCTGGACTAGAGACCTAGCGGAGGCTGGCCCTCCAGCAGCTCGGCCCTACCCACTGTGGGAGAGCGGGCCAGCCACCAGGAAGGCCCTCCTCCCCTTCAGTGGTAGAGAAGGAAGCAGTCAGTAACACCAAAGGGTCAACTTTCTTGCATCTTCTTTTACCCTAATATATGAAAATGTTACAGGCCCTAGTAGCAAGAAAGATCTAGCAGGAGAACCCTGTCAGTTCCTCCAATACCAACTTTTAGAAAGAAGACAGGGAGAATACTGAACAGTAACAGTTTGCTCTTCCTGAGGCTTCCTGTATCAACAGGGGAGGAGACAGATGGGAAGAATGGAAAGTGAACTTCCTAACGCAATGTGAAAATGGAAACTTGGAATCAGCTTATCAAGGGCTTGCATTTGTCAACCATATGTAGGAATGTGTTAAAGCAATGCCTCGCCCTCTCTCCTCCTCAAATAGAACAAATAAACTTCCATAAGAAAACCACAGTGCCTTCAAACAGTGTATGGCTGATGCAACTGTTAGGAAGTGGGAGAACAAAGCATTGCCTGAAATTGTATACAGTGTTGGCCTAATTAGCGTTTAGAAGCTATGTGGCAAAAAGCGGACTAGTGTTACATTGTTTGGGGACTCCTGGAATTGCTCTTTGCACTGGGTGTTAAGATACCCAGGTAAGATACTGGCCTGTACTGGAGGACATTTTAAGAAATGGTCATATAAAACTGAGAAACTGCCCTTTTTCTCTTTACTGATACATAATTCACACACCATAAAATTCCCTTGTTTAAAGTGTACAGTTCAATGCCTTTAACATATTTAGTACAGTTCAATGCCTTTAACATATTTAGTGTGCGAGCATCACTATAACCCATGGTTAGGACGTTTTCATCCCCCAAAAGTAAACCCTTTCCCTCCCTCATGCCCACCCCCATTCTGGGCACTTCATACACATGGAATCATACCATATATCATGTGAGTGACTTCTTTCATTTAGCACAGCGATTTTCAACCTTTTTCCTCTCATGGCATACATAAACTAATTACCAAAATTCTGCAGCACACCAAAAAATATTTTTTGCCAATCCAACAAAAAAAAATAGGTATAATTTTGATTCATTCATACCAGATGGCTATTGTTGTATTGGCTGTTGTCATTTTTTTATTTGATAATCTAAGGGAACAGAAGTCAGTGCCCCTGACTAAACAGGTGTTGCAGGGTTTAAAAATCCTTGTGGCACACCAGCTGAAAACCGCTGAGTAAGGATAATGCTTTCAAGCATTGAAAGTGCTTGAAAATGCTGAAGTATGTATAAGTATTTCATTTCTTTTTTAAAAAAGATGTTATTTATTTACTTTTAGAGAGAGGGGAAGGGAGGGAGAGAGAGGAGAGAAACATCGGTGTGGGTGAGATACATCGATTGGTTGCCTCTTGTATGCCCCCAACCAGGGACCTGGCCCACAACCCAGGCAGATGCCCTAACTAGGAATCAAACAGGTGACCTTTCAGTTCGCTGGCCAGCGGTCAGTCTACTGAGCTACACCAGGCAGGGGAGTATTTCATTCCTTTTTATGACTGAATAGTATTCCACTATATGGACATACCACATTTTGTTTAGCCACTCAATAGTTGATGGACATTTGAGTTTTTTCTACTTATTGACTATTACAATGAATGCTGCTAGGAACATTCATGTACAACTTTTTTGTTCAGATGCTTTCATTTCTCTGGGACATATACCATACTTTGCCATGTATAACGCACACTTCTTTGCCCAAATTTCTGAGGGGAAATTAAGGATGCGCATTATACATGGCAAAATACAGCTAGGAGCGGAACTGCTGGGCCACAGGACGGCTACATGTGTGACCGTCTAAGGCACTGCCGGACGGACTGCCACAGGCCTGCACGTTTCACATCCCCGCCAGCCAAGGATGAGGTCCGAGCTCTCACACCCACTCACCAACACTTACCACCTGTCTTTTTGGCCACAGCTCTCCTTGTGGGTGTCAAGTAGTATCTCCCTGAGGTTCAGATTTGTATTTCCTTAAGGTCTAATGATGGTGAACATCTTTTCATGCGCTAACTGACCATATTTATGTCTTCTTTGGAAAAATGTCTATTCGAATTTCTTACCCACTTTTGACTGAGTTATGTCCTTTTATTATTCAGTTATAAGAGTTCTGTACATTTTCTAGGTAGTAGCCCTTATCAGATGCATGATTTATAAATCTTTTCAACCACTCTGCAGGTTGCCTTTTCACTTTCTTCATGGTTCCATTTGTAGCACAAAAGCTTTTAACTCTGATGTAGTCCAACTGATAACTGATCCGTTTTTATCTTATGGTCTATGTGAATCTTGGGGTTTTTTTTGGGGGGGGGGCTCTCCTCTTTATTTTGGCTACTGAACACCTTAGAATCACATCTGTGGCTGATTATTGGATTTTTTTGTTTGTTTTACTTTGTGCTCCAATTTTCAAGCATATTTATTTTATTTCACTGTGCTGTATGTATACTGTAATTTACTCCAATCCCTCCTGGAACAAGGTAGGACATAAGTAAATACATGTTATAAGGTCTTATGGGCTATTAATGATTGAAAGCTCTTCAAGTAAAGTTATATGACAATAAAAGTTCTTATTCAGCTAATGCTCCAGAGTTTGTCAATGAACCTGTGGAACTGAGACTCTGATGGGAAAATGACAAAATAGACTCAGTTCCTGTCAATCAATAAGACAGAATAAGAAGCTCCAAAAAGCTGGCTCTAACTTTAGTGTTGTTCTTCTTACACATTCCTGAACATTTCTGTCAATTTCAGAAGTATTAAATACAATCCTACATTGATTAAAACACTCATATTCACATTAGAAATGAAGAAAAAGTGAAGATATTAGGGACTGAAAACAAATGGTAGAGCAAGGATTAGAAAACAAACAAATTCCAAATAACACATCTACAAAACTCTCTTTTTGTTATTCATCCCAGATTTGCAGATTTGCTCTTTCAAATTCTATTAAAAAAATTGGTTCAGATTAAAACAAGTACTTTGTGGTCAGCAGACTTTCAAAACTTTTCAAGTAAGGATGCTGGAGGACGTTCCCCTTTTTCTTCACACAAGTTACTTTCTACTGAGTCTAAATGTCCTCGTCAGAGCCACTCTCAGGCCATCTTACACCACTAATTACCAAGCAAAGCGATGGTGGGGAAGAATTTTGCTTACAAAGAACTAACTGCACGTTTTATTTGAGAGAAAAAAACTCCTCACTCTGAAATAGTTTACTGATCCTGTCTATGAAACTACAGAAATTAAGAAAGTTAATTATATATTTTCAAGGAGAAAATGTTTATTCCTCCTTCTAAATAGCTAAGCTCTAATATCCTAGTACTTAATTTGAAAGAGGAAGAATTCAGTCCTGTTATGAGGGGGAAGGGGACTTGTTCAGTAGCATTGGAATTTCTACTTCCTGTAAGTGGCAGGATGACTAGGAAAAGAGAAAAACGTAAGCAGAAACAATTCAGTTACAAGGGGGTGCAAAGAAGCAATGACATTCCAGTTCAAGTTGTTAAGGCTTCCAGAATTAGTCACCCAATGACATGATCTCATGTGTCTTCTTCTAGCTTGAGCAGATCTATGTTTAATCTGACAAACATCAATATTTTCTCGCCAGGGTTCCATAAAGCCCTCTCCTTAGAAGTCAGTGCCTACATAATTTTTAGAAGGGACACTCTGGTGGAAGAGGTGACTATGGCCCTGGAGCAGGATATGGCTTGCAGGGAAAGACACAAACTCCCTCTCTGAGAAACTCTAACCCCAAAAATTAAGGTATAAAATGTGCGTACATGAGGAATAACACGTACCCAAATCTGAAGTGCACAGCTCCACATGTAAGAGAGTGTCTGTACACTTACACCAGTATCACCACCACCCAGATGGTGACACACAGCACCCCACTACTCCAGAGTCCCCCATGCCCCTTCTGGGCCAGTATGCTCTGACCAAAGGAAGCACTGTTCTGCCTGCTCTTGAACACCATACACATCAGTTGTCAGGGTTCTTTTGGGTCTAGCTTTTTTAGTTCGCCATAAAGTCTGTGAGATTTAACTATATTGTGGCATGTATCCATGTTATTTTTTATTGCTGAGTAGTGTTTTGCCATATACACATAACACATTTATCTACTCCACTATTTATGGGTGGACACTTGGCTTGTTTCCCATTTGGGGCTATTATGAATAAAGTCATGGCAAACATACCAATACGCATCCTTTGGTGGACATACGCAGGTGTGGAACTGCTGGGTTATGGGGTAGACATGTTTTGCTTTACTGCCTGGTAAGCAGTTTTCCAGTGTGGTTGAACCAATTTATAAGCCCACCAGCAACGCATCTAGTTCTAGTTCCCCACAAACTCACCAACACTTGGTATTGCCAGACATTTCCACTTTGATATCCTCTTTTGTAAAGTGCCAGTTAAAAATCTTTTGACCATTTAAAAAACATTGGTTGTTTGCATTTTTTTTACTTCTTCCCTGTACCTTCCCTCCGCTATTCCTCCCTCCCCCTCCCCCCTGAAATCCCTCCATGTGACGTCCATTTCTCTGATTCTGTTCCAATTGTGTGCTTAGTTTTTGTTGTTGTTTTTTTTCTTTCCATTTAGATTCATTTGTGGATAGTTGTGAGTTTGTTGTCATTTTACTGTTCATAGTTGTTATTTTCTTTTTCTTAGATAAGTCCCTTTAACATTTCATATAATAAGGGCTTGGTGATGATGAACTCCTTGTACTTGACCTTATCTGAGAAGCATTTTATCTTCCCTTCCATTCTAAATGAAAGCTTGGCTGGATAGAGCAATCTTGGATGTAGGTCCTTGCCTTTCATGACTTGGAATACTTCTTTCCAGCCCCATCCCACCTCCAAGGTTTCTCTTGAGAAATCAGCAGATAGCCTCATGAAAACTCCTTTGTAGGTAACTCTTTCCTTTCCTCTTGCTTCTTTTAGGATTCTTTGTCTTTAATCTTGGGTAACTTAATGATGATGTGCCTTGGTGTGCTTCTCTTTGGGTCCAACTTCTTTGGGACTCTCTGGGCTTCCTGGAAGTCTATTTCCTTCACCAGATTGGGGAAGTTTTCCTTCATTATTTGTTCAAATAAGTTTTCAATTTCTTGCTGCTGTTCTCCTCCTTCTGGCACCCCTATGATTTGGATATTGGAATATTTCAGGTTGTCCCAGAGATTTGTAAGACTCTCTTCACTTTTCTGAATTCTTGTTTCTTCATTCTGTTCCGGTTGGATGTTTATTTCTTCCTTTTGTTCCAAATCATTGCTTTGAGTCCTGGTTGCCTTCCTGTCACTGTCAGTTCCCTGAATATTTATCATTATTTCACTTTGGGTATCCTTCATTTATTTTTTTCATTTTTCAACCAAGTTCTATCAATTCTGTGAGCATTTTGATTACCAGGGCTTTAAATTCTCCATCAGCTAGGTTGGTTATCTCCTCATCACTCAGTTCTCTTTCTGAAGTTTTTCGCATTTTTTTATTGAATTGTGCAGTCCTTTGTCTATTATATTCTGAGTACAAGTCCTGTGTCAGATGTATGTATTGGAAAAATCTCCCACTTTATGGCTTGCCTTTTCTCTTTCTTTTTAAAAAAATTTTTATTTATTGATTTTTTTTTTGGTTTTTTTGGGGGGAGGAGAAACATGAATTTGTTGTTCTACTTATTTATGCATTTATTCGTTGCTTCCTTAAAATATTTTATTTTTATTCATTTTTAGAGAGATGGGAAGGGAGAGAGAAAGAAAGGGAGAGAAACATCGATATGTGAGAGAAACATCGCTTGGTTGCCTCTCACATGCCCTCAACCTGGGACCTGGCCCACAACCCAGGCATGTGCCCTGACCGTTCAGTTTGCAGGACGCGGCTCAACCCATGGAGCCACACCAGGCAGGGCCATGGGCTGCTTCTTGTATGTGCCCTGACCAGAGACCGAACCCACGGCCTTGGTGTATTGGAACAATGCTTTAACCAACTAATCTACCTGGCCAGGGCCTGCCTTTTGCCTTTCTTAATCATATATTTTTATGAATAGAAATTCTTAGTTTTAATAAAATTTAATTTTTTTTCTTTTAAGGTTAGTACTTTCAGTGCTCTAGTTAAGGCTCTTTACCCCAGTGCGTACTCTCCTTACTTTCTTTTAGGAGTTTTACTGTTTTATCTTTTACATTTAAGTTATAATTTATTTTGAATTCATTTTTGTAAATGGAGAGAAGGGTCAAGATTCATCCCCCACCCCCAGATAAATATCCAATTGCTTCAGTAACATTTATTGAAAGAAGCCCCAATTTTAAAATTTTTTACTTTAATTTTTAATTAAAGTATAGTTGACATACAGCCCTGGCTGGTGTGGCTCAGTGGGCTGAGCAGCAGCCTGCAAAAATGAAAGGCTGCGGGTTCAATTCCCAGTCAGGGCACATGCCTGGTGTGTGGGCCTGGTTTCCAGTTGGGGGCATGCGAGAGGCACTGATCAATGTGTAAACATCCATGTTTCGCTTCCCCTTTTTCTCCCTCCTTTCCCTTCTCTCTAAAAAAATTTTTTAAAAAAGTATAGTTGACATACAATACTATATTAGTTTCAGGTGTACAACATGGTGATTTTTAAAAAAAGATTTTATTTATTTTTAGAGAGGGGGGAAGGGAGGGAAAAAGAGAGCGAGAGAAACATCAATGTGTGGTTGCCTCTTGTATGCCCCCTACTGGGGACCTGGCCTGCAACCCAGGCATGTGCCCTGACTGGGAATCAAACTGGCAACTCTTTGCTTCGCAGGTTGGCACTCAATCCACAGAGCCAAACCAGCCAGGGCAGTGATTTTATATTTATATACCTTATACTGTGGTCACCACAGTAAGTCACCACAGCAACCATCTGTCACCATACAAAGTTATTGTGATATTACTGACTACATTCTCAATGTTGCACATTATAGCCCTGTGACTTATTTACTTCATAATTAGAAGTTTGTACCTCTGTTTCCCATCCCTCCAACCCCCACCCCCTGGGTAACCCATCAGTTTGTTCTCTGTATCTATGAGTCTGTTTTGTTTATTCATTTGTTTTTTTTAATATATTTTACATATAAGTGAAATTACATGGTGTTTGTCTTTCTCTGACTTATTTCGCTTAGCATAATACCCTCTAGGTTCACCCATGTTGCAAATGGCATGATTTCATTCTTTTTCATTGAGGAGGCCCTAGTTTTCATTTCATATTGACTGCTGGATAACAAGCACACCTTCCTTCCAAGGAGCAGTCCTCATACGCACCTGTCTCAATAGTCTGCTTTCCTCCTGAGAGGACACCCAGAGGGAGTGTGCCTGTAGGAGTCAGGCCCTTGAGGGTCAGCACACTCTCACTTTCTTCCCTGCAAAGGAAGATCAAAGCCCAGGGTTAATGCCGGGTGTCCACCACTAAGTAATTCAAAGGCTCTTGAAGGAAGGTAAGATGCACGGAGATGGAGGACTGCTTCCCCTTCTCCCTTTCCTGACCCAAAGAAAGGATGTTTTCTCTCAATACTCCAATTTTAAGGAATCTGACAGGTCTTGCTTTTCAATTGATAACACTTTAAGAACTAGGTGCTATTCTAATGATTCCCATATATTATCTCATTTAATTCTCTTACTATCCCTGTAAAGCAGGCCTTTTGTCAATCTTTTACAACAAGAAAATGTGGCATAAGATCAGACAGCTGAGAAGAAGCAGAGCCAGGATGTATTCACAGGCAGTCTGGCCCCTGAATCCACACCAAACCACACTGCCTTTGAGCTGGTACCAAATGAACTCTTGCCAGAACATTTCTAGTCAACCTATTGTATAGTCCGATTCTAATCCACACTCAGCCTACAGTTCTAATACAAAATTCCAATTCTAAAAAAAAAAAAAACTGTTAGGAAATCAACTTGTACTCTTGAAATGCTGTTATTCACAGAGCGATGAGTGAGCCTTACCGGAGAACTGAAAAGACCCGGGCCATCTTCCCAATGGCTCTGATTTTATTCTTGATGATCTCCTTTCGCACTGTAGTGCCTCCTTTGAGAATACAAAGAATAAGTGGGTTAAAGGAATGTGTTAATTTTTAAAAGTGCGGGATGCAGTATTTTCCTAAGTTAAAGAAACTGTTATCTGAAAAAAAGAAATCAAGGCCTAAGTTTGTTTAAACAAACAAAAATCTCAGGAAGTTCTAAGGAGCAAGAAAAACAAATAACCCAGAAGAGAAAAAGATGAAGTAACAAGTGGACGGGCCGCACGGGCACAGCTCTGAGAGGCAGGATCTGATCTGCGGCTCTGAAACGTGGGACACAGAGAAGATGCAATACATACACGTAAACACAGACAGCTGCTACGGCAAAGATCTCTTTGCGAATGCTGTGGGCCACCTTAGGGTGCAAGGTTTGGCCTGCAAATGGCAATGATTTGAACAGCCATCTTCTGCATGTAAACACAATACACAGCTAGCTCCGCAGCACTCAGTGAGGGCGACTTTCATTCTATAATCCTCACCTACAAACTGGGAGTTACTACCTACCATAGACAACTGTGCAGTACACATTATGATGATGGGTTAAGGCTGTTTTTTGTTTTGTTTCATTTTGTTTATAAAGCAACATCACAAAAGTTAATGCAAGACTGTACGGCCTTTTCTTCTCTAGAGTCAAGGAACAGCTCACACATGAGAAGCCAAAGTCCAGCAGGCACCAGGGTACCACATTCAAAAGTCAGAAAAAGAAACATGGCCCTCCCCCCAACCCCCAGCTCTCGGTATCCTGCAGGACCATACAACAAGCCCAGAGAAAACACGTACATCAAAACAGAAAAGGAAGCCTGTTTGAAATGACTGAGCTACAACTAAAAAAGCCTAACTAATAGACTGCAGTGGGACAGACAGCGAATATTAAGCTCTTAGGACATTTTAAGTCAGATACCTTTCTGATAGCTTGAAATGTAGTGATCTTCAGGGAGAAGAGACACCAAGAAACAAGAAGATGAAGATAGAAACATGAGAAGAGCAATTTAAGTTTACATGGAAGAGAGAAAAAGAAATCAAAGTGAAATGCAATGAGGGATGCGGGCTATTATCTTTATCAACGCAGACGAGACATCATTGGTACATGACAGATGTTAGATTACAGATTTCTTGTCAGTCGTTTTCCCACTTCTTAAAATTTTCTAGTTTTACATCAGTTTACTCTATTATTATCTGACATATTCTATTCCCACAGATCATGAAAATAAAATTAGACCAAAAAAAGATATTATTTGTGGAACAAATGACACTGATAAGGAACAAAAATGAAGGGCAGAATGAACAGCTTACAAATCTCTTAATAACAGCGTTTTTATTTAATGGATTTAATATCTTCCCACATCTTTCTAGGGATATTGTAGTTATTCCTTTTTTAAGTTTTATATTTGCTTTAGAATCTCAAGTTCATTCAAGCTGCTTTCTGCTGTTTTTGTTGTGGCTTCTCTCAGAGACTTTCCTGAGATGTCTGGCGACCCTTAACCATTTGCTCATGATTGAGAGCAAGGAACTAGAAAGCTTCCAGAGCTGACAGGTGGACTGTGAACTTGGAGCTTGACATACACTCAGAGCAAGCCTTTTTTAGGGAACCCTCTCTGTCAGTATCGAGTATGCATGCAGTATTGAGTAAGTTTGGGCAGGGTCCTGATGTCCTCAATTACATCCCCAGTCTGGAAATTCTTTGGTTTACCTTTTTAGAGATTAGTCTCCAGCCTTGGAGAGAGCAGTTGCCCACTGGCAACTAAGACTTTAATGGCTTTTCCAAAAGCTTTCAGCGGGTCTCCTTATTTTAGCTCAGGGCCCAGCTCCCTCCTCCCCCCAACCCACAGTCCCCAGTTCTCGAAACTGGTGCTAGAGATTCCTTTGCTTTTTGAGGATTCTGTGCAGAATCCAGCATTTCCGGGTGGCAAGCTGAACTTTAGCTTTCTTGAATCAGCTAAGTCAGTTAATACAGTATGAATTCATTTGTCTTCCAACTTCCAAAAACTCCTACAAAAATCTCTGCATATTGGTAGGTTTAAAACTTTGTAAAGCTTTTTTTTATTGTGAAGTATGATAAACATACAGAAAAGCACACAAAACAAACACATAACCCAGTGACTTCTTAAAAAGCAAATGGCCAGCTGATCACCACTCAGGTCAATAAACAGAAACCTGCCACAGCAGCCCAGATGCCCCCCCATGCCGAGCCCCTCCTCCTCATAATTACCATCTCCCTCTACCCAAAGAAAAGCATTCTCTTGAGTTTTATTGAAATCACCTTCTTGCTGTTCTTTATAGTTAGATCATGTAAGCATGCATCCATAAGCACTCCAGTTTTCATCACTTTTGAATTTTTGTAATTGGAACAATCAAATATGTGTATCTGCATCTACCTTCTTCGCTCAGCATCGTAAGCTCCCCTGAGCTTTCCCTGTTGCTGTAGCTCCTGGTCATCCCTGCATGAAATTCCACTATGAGAATGAGCGTGCCGCAACTCACTTCTCCTTTTCACCGTCAGCAGTCATCTGGGGTAATTCTGATTTTTGGCTACTTCAAATTAGGCTGCCGTGAATATTCCTGTGCATTTCTCTTCACTGCACATATTTCCGTTAGGTATACTCCCAGAATTAAAATGTTCAGTTATGGGGTACGTATACGTTCAACTCTGGCTAACACTTTGACATTATCTACTAAAGTGGGCATACCAAATTACACTTCAGTGCGCGACATTCCTGTATTTTCACGTTCTGGCCGACACTTGGTGTGGCTCATCTTTAATTTCAGACAATGTGGTGGGTGTCTAAAATCATCCATTGTTTTAATTTGCATTTTCATAATTAGCAATGTGGTTGAATATCTCTTCATATCTTTGCTGGCCATTTGAATATCCTCTTTTGTGAAGTGCTTATTCAAATCTCATCTGATGGGTCTCTATGTAGCTCACTATATATTCTGGCAAGTGAGCCCTTTGCCAGTTGTGTGGAAATATCCTCTCCCACTCTTTTTATTTATTTATTTATTTATTTTATTTATTTATCTTCAGAAGGGAAGGAAGGGAAGGAGAAAGGGAGAGAAACATCAATGTATGGTTGCCTCTCAAGCATCCCCTACTGGGAACTGGCCTGCAACTCAGGCATGTGCCCTGACTGGGAATCAAACTGCAATCCCTTGGTTCACAGGCCCGCGCTCAATCCACTGAGCTACACCAGCCAGGGTGCCACTCTTTTTTTAAAAAAGATTTTATTTATTTTTAGAGAGAGGGGAAGGGAGGAAGAAAGAGGGGGAGTGAAACATCAATGTGTGGTTACCTCTCCTGTGCCCCCTACTGGGGACCTGGCCCAAAACCCAGGCATGTGTGCCCTGACTGGGAATCAAACCAGCAACACTTTGGTTTGCAGGCCTGCGCTTAACCCACTGAGCTATACCAGCCAGGACCTCCCACTCTTAATAAAGTCTTTTGATAAACACAAGTCCTTACTTTTAACATTGTCCAAGTTGTTCATAGTCTCCTATATGGTTAGCACTTTCTGCATCCTGTTTAAGGAATTTTCCTCTACCCCAAGGTCATGAAGATATTCTATATTTATTATAAATACTAGAAGCTTCATTGCTTTGTCTTTCATGTTTGAATGTATTAACCCACCTGGAATTTATTTTTGTGCTGGGAATACGATGTTAGGGGTTAGATTTAATTTTTACTCAAATAAATATCCCTGAATCATCCACAAAAAACCCATCATTTTCCTATGATGTACAGTGCCACCTCCGATGTACATCAAGTGTCCATGTACGTGTGGATCTGCCATATTTCTGGGTTCTCTGTTCTACTTTAGTGTTTGTCTGCCCTTGAAGTAGTCATTCTAATTACTCCAGCTTTAGAGTAAACCTTGATCTTGTAGAACAAGACCTCCTACCTTATTCTTCTTCAAGACTATTTCCGCATGAACTTCAGAATTTAACCTTAGTATTCCCGTACAACTTTTAGAATCAAATTGTTAATATTTGACTATGATTCCATACATCAATTTGGGCATAATTTATATCTTTACAATACTAAATATTCCAATAATCCATGAATACGATATTTCTTTCCATTTATTTAGATTGCTTTCAATTTCTCTAACAACATTTCATAGTTCGTTGCTTAGAGGTATCATGCATCATTTGTTAGGTTTATTGAAAATGGCATCTTAGAAAAATTTCATTTTGCATGTTGCTGGTAAATAGAAATATGAATGATTTTTACTTACTGACCTTGCATCCAGCAGCTTTACTACCTGCACTTATTGACTCTAATAATTAATCCACAGACTCTTTTAAATTTCCCTCTACACAATCATACCATCTATTAAAAAATGACAGTTTTCTTCCATTCTTTCCAATCTTTATATCTTGTATTTCTTTTTCTTACCTTAGTATATTGGATACAACTTCTAATATGATATAGTATAGAGATATTGATAGCCAGCATCCTGTCCATCAGATTAAAGCATTCCTCTCTAAACCTAGTTTAAGAGATCTATTGTAAATGAAAGATAAACCTTGTCTAATGTTGCTTCTACATCTATTGAGAAAATATGCCTTTTCTTCTTTTTTTTCTGTAAATGCAATTACTCTGGTTGCTTTTTTAAATAAAGTTTTAATTTTTAGAGCAGTTTTAATTGTATGTAGAAGACAGTACAGGGAGTTCCCTTATACCCCTCACTCAGCTCCCATTATTAACTATTTCCACTACATATGTTCCAATACATACTGATTGAATTTTTTAAAAGATTTTATTCATTTAGTTTTAGAGAGAAGGGAAGGAGAAAGAGAGGGAGGGAAACATCACCCATGCACCCGCTACTGGTGACATGGTTCGAAACCTAGGCATGTGCCCTGACTGGGAATGGAACCAGCGACCCTTTGGTTTGCAGGCCGGCACTCAATCCACTGAGCCACACCAGCCTGGGCCTGACTGAATTTTGTATGTTAAATCTAAGATTTCTAGAATACATCAACTTGGTTGGGTGGCATAAACCTTTTATGTATATTGTTAGTTTCACTTTGCTGAGGTTTTGTTTAGGATGATTGTATCTATGTTAATGTCCCTGTCACATTTCAGTATCAGAGTCACACCAGCCTCATTAAATGAGCATAACTCTTTTATTCTTGGGATGATTTGTGTAAGATTCGTGTTGTCTCTTCCTTAAATATTTGGTAAATATGCTGAAGTTTTCTGCACCTGGCATTTTATTCACAGGAAAATTTAAAATTACAGACCTTATTTCTTGGTAGGCATGTGATTATTAATATTTCCTATATTGCGTTAGGTTAGGTAAGTTAATTATTCTAGGAATCTATCCACTTCATATAAATTTCAAAATTTGCTGGTACATATTCTTGTTTTTTTCTTTTCTATAATTTTTATTGATTGATTTTTAGAGTGTGTGAGAGAGAGAGAGAGAGAAAGAAACATCATTTATTGCTCCACCTATCCATGTATTTGCTGGTTGATTCTTGTACGAGGGTGGACACCCCAAAAATGGAATTATCTTCTAGAGGGTGGGCCCCTTGTCGTCCAGGTTTCCCTGGTAGGTGAGTGTTCTAGGAAGCCATCTGTATCAGTGCACCAGCTGGCACTGTTGTGAGAGGCTGCGTGAGTTCAGCTTCAGGGAATTTTTTTTGAAGGCTCTTTCAGTGGGTTTGCCCACTTTATGACGGGTGATTTACAAATGCATCTGCCCACACTGTGCTGAGCATTCAGCAGTTTTTGATCAAAAGCAACAGGACTCCCATGCCATACTCTCCCTATTCACCTCATCTTGCCCCAAGCAACTTTTCTTGTTGTTTCCCTGGATGAAAAAAATCCTCAAAGGGGAATGTTTTACCAATGTGGAAGAGATGAAACAAAAAACAGCAGAAGCACTAAAAGATATAAAAATCAAGTTCAAAAACTGTTTTGAATAGTGGAAAAAATGTTTTGACAGGTGTGTTGCATCAAATGGGGAGTACTTTGGATGTGAATAAAGTTTAAACATGTAAGAATAAATGCACACTTTTTTTCACATTTACACTTTTTGAATAAACTCTTTTTTTTGGGTTTCCCCTTGCGTGTGCCCTGATGATGGATTGAACCCACAACGCTGGCATATTGGGATGATGCTCCAACCAACTGAGCTACCCAGCCAGGGCCATTCTTGTTATTTTCTTAATGTCTGTGGATCAGAACTGATATTGAATATTTTTGTCTTATCTTTTCTACTTGATAAGTCTTACCAGAGATTTATCGATTTTATTAGTCTCTTGAAAAGAGCACGTTTTATTTCATTGCACTTCTGAATTGTATTTTGTTAATACTGTTCTGAACTTTTAATTTCATTCCATTTACTTTCTTTAGATATAATGCTATCCTTCCTTTTGTTAACTTCTTGAGACGAATGCTAATTTTCCACCTTCTTTTGCATTTAAGGCTATAAAATTTCCTTTAAGCACGGCTTTAGATGCATCCCTCAAGTTCTTTTTTAAAGTTAAAATCACTTTTTTACTAAGCACTGACTTTATAAAATGTGGTATAAAGATGAACTAAATTAAACTTAATTTGTTCATGTAAATTGCTTCCATAATATCTTGCAGTAAAGATGCGTATAAGGTTTTGCACGTATAATTGACAGTTAGGTCAAGTTTGTTAATTGTATTGTTTTAATTTCTATAACCTTCCTGATTTTGTTTGTCTGCTTATTCATTAATTACTGAGGGAAATTTGTTAAAATCTCCCACTATCATTTGGATGATATTTCTAATTGTACTTCTTTTAATTTTTGCTTCATTTATTACAAAGCCATGCTATTAATTTCATACAAACTTAAATTGTTACATCTCCTTTTTGTTTTAGAGTCTACTCAACGTAACACTAACCTATCTACAACAGCCTTTCTCTGGTTAGTGTTTGCATTATGTATTTATTCTCCTTTCACTTGCAAACTTTCTGTATCCTGATGCTTTAGACCCGTCTCTTACAAAATACCATAAGGTTTTCTTTTAAGTCCTACCTGCTAATATTTTATCTATTTATATTTAATGAAATTATTGATATACTTATCATAATTTATTCTACCTGTCCTACTGCTATATGTACCTTCCTTCCTTTCTTGCCTCCTTCTGGGTTATTTTTCATCATTCTATTTTTTTATAACTTAGAAATTCTATACTAAAAAAATCCAAACTTCTTACAGGTTACTCTACAGTTTAAAACATGCATCTCTCATTTATCTATGTTAACACACACTTTTCCCTTCTTCCCAGATGATACATATATTTCACTCACAAACTTTAACTGTATTTATCCCACTGCCAATTATTATTGCCACTTATTTTCATTCTGTCTTTTAAATCCAGTAAAACATTCTTATTGTTGTTTAATAAAGTCTACATTCATTTGACTTACCCACATATTTTCTACTATTTTTCTTTATTCCAGAATCTCAAAGCTTCCATCTTGTATTTTCCTTCTGCTCAAATAATATTCTTTAGAATTGCATTTAGTGTGGGTCTCCTGGTAATTATCAATAGTAGATGTTTTCATGGTAGGCTATCTGAAAATTCTTATTCCCTCTTCATTCTTGAAGGGTATTTCTGCTAGCCACAGAACCCTAAATTACCAGTCATTATCTGTTAGTGCTTTGAATATGTTATTACAGTGTTTCCTGCTTCTATTGTTTCCATTAAGAATCTACTGTCAGCCCTGGCTGGTGTAGCTCAGTGGATTGAGTACTGGCCTGCAAACCAAAGGGTCTCTGGTTTGATTCCCGGTCAGGGCACATGCCTGGGTTGCGGGCCAGGTCCCCAGTGGTGGGCACGCAAGAGGCAGGCACACAGTGATGTTTCTCTCCCTCTCTTTCTCCCTCCTTTCCTCTCTCTAAAAATAAATAAATTAAAAAAAAAAAAGAATCTACTGTCAGTTTCATTGTTCTCTTTGGAAAGTAATTTTTTCTGGCTGCCTAAAGAGGTTTTTCTGTCTTTCATCTGAAGCACTTTACTATGATGTGCTACCTAGGTGTCATTTTCTTTGTGTTCACTTTGTTTTGGTTTACGGGGCTTCTTAATCTGTGGTTGAATGCCCTCACAGTTTTAGAATTTTCCTATCCACTCTCTCTTCGCATGCTGCCTCTCTGTCTGCTCTCTCTCTTCTCTGGGGCCCCAAACACACAGGTGAAAGGCTGTTCACCGTATCATCTGTCTCTTGTGCTGTTCTTGGTATTTCACTTTTTCTTTGTCATTTATTCTAGATTGTTTCTTCTGACCTAGTTGATTTGCTTTCTGTTTAGTTTACTAAATATGCTGCTAATTAATCTGTTCAGTTTTTTAATTTGTTATTGTTTTTCATTCCTAGAATTTTTTTTTGATATTTTATCAAGTGTTCTATCCCCTTTTATAATTTATAGTTCTCTGCCAAAATTTTCAATCTAGTCTTTTATGTTCTTGAACACAGTAAGCAATTTTTTCTTTTAGCACAGTTCTTTTAAAGATTTTACTTATTTATTTTTAGAGAGAGGGGAAGGGAGGGAAAAAGAGAGGGAGAGAAACATCAATGTGTGGATGGATGCCTTTCACGTGGCCCCCACTGGGGACCTGGCTGGCAACCCAGGCATGTGCCCTGACTGGGAATCGAACCAGCGACCCTTTGGTTCACAGGCCTGCACTCAATCCACTGAGTCATGCCAGCCACGACTTAGCACAGTTATTTTAAAGTTTGGTCTGACAAAGCCAATGTCTGGAAAATCTGTAATCTGTTTTTGTTTTTTCCTTTTCCTGCTGGTCATTCATGTCATCACATCTCCTTGTATGCCTAGTTATTTTTGGTTGTGGGCCACATTATCGTATAGGAAAGCCTCTTCGTAGTAATTACAGTCCCACATGATATTATCTTGGTTTAGAGGGGTTTGCTTCGCCAGGTTCCTACTGCTACCTTATTTAAATTTCAGAGATGGAAGCAACTTGAAGGTTCATCTCCAGCTAACCCTTACTCTTACAGAGCTGTAGCCCTTGTGCGCCCCAAACCAACGCGCAGAAGCTTACTGGCACTCACGTTAGCCTGGGAAGCCATGAACCCCAGCTTTTGAAGTTTCTGTCAAGAGGTCTGCTCACCCTCTTGGCCCCCTCTTTTGAAATTCATGAATGTCTTCAGGAAAGAAATAGTCTCAAATGTTGGTTGTACCTCTCTGGGTTTATGTCTTTTCCAGATTTCAACTTGGTAATTTTTCATTACTTTGTTAGCTTTCTGAATGCCTTTAAAGCAAATTTGAAAACTATTTTGTCTAGCTGTTATAGTTGTCTTAAGAGGGTTGATTTAAACTATCTAGTCTGGCATTACAAAGTAGAAATCTTTAGTTTATAGCACTTAAATAAAACCAAAATTGTACTGTGGTTTTAGTGTGGTATCAGGAAGAAATGGAATTAGAAGTATGTTCAATTAACCTTCTTAACCTAAAAAGTTACTATTCGTTTCCTTTCAAAAACAAAATTTTAAACCATGTATCATCTTATATCCACATACTTTATAAAAAATGGAAATGAGAGGATTCTATCAATTTACTTTTGCATTTAATAGAATATCTAATAGATTTTCCATATCAGCCCCCAATAGAGCTCTACATTTTTTTCAGTAGTTGCGCTTTATATCATTCAATCTAACAACAAATATTCACCTACTATGCTCACTGGTGAGCAAAATCCATTTTGTCCCAGCACGCAGGGAGTTTACAGTTGAGTGGGGGTAGAATATGTTAATATTATAATAATATAAATAGAGGCAAAGTTTCAACTCTATCAAATGCTAAGGAGAAGTTCGCAGCATCGAGAGGAGAGGTTTTGGATCTAGTCACAGTTACGGTAAGTTGAACAGGAGCCAAGCAGGAGAGAAAGGTAGAAGGGAGACCTGCATAAATATATTTCATGGAGAGTATCTATCATATGGAGAGATCACAATGGATTTACCCTTCCCTCCACTGAGGGACATTTAGAATGTTTTGAATCTTTTGCTACTATACGTAATACTTCAACAAATATTTCCGTATATAATTTTTGGCATAATTTTGTAAGCATATCTTCATGATATTAAAAAATCCTTTTTTAATACATATAATAGAGTTCACAATAATTTCATTTCCACTTTGATCTGAATGTAAATTTTATTAAACCTACTTCTTATCTATTTCACCTTCCACAAACTTAAATTTTTCATTTTGTTTTAATTTTTTCCCGGCTGCATTTTTTGCTCAAGAACTGTTTTCCTTGTGGTGCTGCTCATCTATCTCACACGTACAGGTGCTCACAGGCCCTGCCCGGCCTGCTGTTGGAGTCTGAAGCAGAGGTGTGTGTAGGACTCCCCTCTACACTCTCTAAGCAGGGCAGGCTTCCTCCACCGTGTAGATAGTTTATCCTAATAGTTGAGTGAACACCTTAGCGCAGAGCTTGGAGAGAATGAGACAGCTAGAGGTTTGTGCTCAGGTGCCAGCATCTTCCCGGAGTCTTCTGCATTCTCAGGTAAGTTAGGGCCTACCTTTAAAATCAAACCTCCCACAACACAGTAGGTAAAAAATACTTGGCTACACATGCAACAAAATGTTACTATATTAAGATCCCTCAAAGGGCAACAAGAAGAAAAACAAACAAACAAACAAGCATGCACATAACCCAGTGGAAGAATGGGCAAAAGGTATGAACTGACAATTCACAGAAGAGAAATAAACATGGTCAAGAAACACAAGAAAAAAATGTTCATGAGTCATCATAAAAACACAAATTAAAATTAAAAAAACACCCAAGACTATAAAATTATAATAAACAGTATGGGAAAAGCACTGTGAACTATGCATCACACACAAAATGTAAACTGGTACAGCCTTTCTAGGTTATCTGTATCAAAATTTTAAGTACTAATTGACGCAGATGTTTAATTTCTAGAAATTTACCCTGTGGCAATAATCAAGAAAGTGTTATTGCTCATTTCCTAGTATTGCTTTCTTTCCTTTCATATCACAGATCAACATCTGACATACCTACTGTCTGTTCTCTCCCACTAGAATATAAGCTTATTCAAAACAGTACTTGATACATATCAAGTGTATAACAAAGGTTGGTTGTTGACAGAATGTGCAAAGATTTATCTGTAAGAGCTGAAAACTGTGAGCCTAAAACAAAAAGCTGGAAAAAAATCCAATACCCAGCAGCAGGGGGTTGGTTAATTGATATGGATCAGTACGTAACCATTAAAACTTAGCACACACACAAAAAAGGTAAATGTTATGCTACTATCACATATTTGTTAAAAAGAAAACAGAGAGCACAAAAATATATGCAAAGATAAAAGCTAACATAGCATATACACTAAGATGTTACCAGTGGATGTCTGAGATGATAGGATTATGGGTGACTTTATTTTCTTATTTGTGACTTCTTGTATTTTTCCATTTTTTCCATTGAACACAATTTTTTTTAATAAGAAAAAATTAAAACAAATTCAAACAAAACCAAGACTTCTTCATTTGTAGTTCAAATGTGGGAAAGGCAAGTTTACCTTCAATTTCATCATCGGAAATCAACTCATCATCAGAGCATATGTTCAGAATGTTAACCAGCATCTCTGTGACTGTAAGATAAAACAAAGTAGCCCCAAATTCACACAATTAATAACATACTTTCTCCAGAATGATGTGGATATCTAAATAAACATACATAAAATGATTCAGAGTACATAGATATATTTATCTTCTAGTTTATATTAAATTTGGGGAGGTCACTTGCTCCAGGAACAGTCTGGAATCTGTGAAGATTCCATTGCATAATTACATGACTCATTGGACTACTATTCAGAGCCTTTTCTTCACCACTATGCACCTGAAAAGGCTTCCCCCCATTTTGCAAAGAGGTGAAGCCACGAGGCCTATGTCCAAGAGGCTTATTTTACATTTGCATAGCTTATTTGTATAGGTGCACAAATAAAATTCTAAGGACAACATTTCCTGTTTAAATCTCTTCGTCACTGAAGAAATCACCGAAGGAACGGTATAGTGGCGTGTCATTTTAACACCTTCATCACAGCAGGACAGCTACTCTAAGCTGATATTTAGAACAAGGAAAGCATAATGAACTAAAATAATTTAAAAGCTAATTAGTGCCATTTAAAAATCTTTATTAAAAAGGAAAATTAGAAAACACTTCTGATAACTCTGAAAAAACATTTCTGAACCACTGAAGGATGCATGCAAATATAAACGTGTGCTCTGGCCACTGGTTGAGACAACTGATGGTCCGTATGCTTTAGCTCTCTTACCTTTTTCTCCAACAAAGGGCAAAGACCACGTGAAAACGTCCATGAAGTTTGGAAGCCAGTAGGGGTGTGGAGAACAGTTAAACTGCCTGATATTCATGACATTGTTTTCGTATTTTAACACAGCAGCTAAAAAGGTAAAAAGCAAGAGAATCTGGCACAGAGGAACACGACATGGCAGCTGGTGTGTTCTGCATGGTGCGCACTAGCCACACAGCGCTCAGGGCCTCGCTTTCCACTTGTAAATTCAGGACTCAGTATTTAAGGGGGGATGGGAGGTCCGAAAGCATTTTATGAGTATGTACAGTTCACTATTTTAAGAATAATCCCAAGAAACAAAGTTACCTGAAGAGCAAACGTAACTGAGCTCTATGACTTCACAGAGTCACTCACTGCACAGTAACCACCTAGGGAAACCTCACATCGTACCTGAGGAAAATCGGTCATAATGTCCCCTTCTATGCCAAATAGTTAAAACTGCAGCTCTCCTTTGAGGGCAAACATTTCTCACTCAACGGACACAGTCTGTTTTGCTAGTCATTAGCCAGAGCCAAAGATTTTATAAACTCTTTGGGAGTTATTGACAGATGGTAAATTTACAGTAATTTACAAGGTTCAAAAGTAGATTAAATAATCTCTACATACAATATAGTAGATATAAAAAATGTCCATTCTCCCGTACACAGTCAGTATATTGCTAAACTCTATGTTTAATATTAACCAGTTCATAAATTTATACATTTATTTTGGTACCAAACTTATTTTTTTTATATTTAAAAAGTTTTAATGCTCAATTCCTTTGTCTTCACCATCAGCAGTGCAATGCTGTCTGTGCTATTCTCTCCATTATTCTCACCGTGATCATAAACAGACTAGGGTACAACAGCACTCTAGAAATGACAGACGAAGGTCATCTCCTGGTTACTATTTCTTTGTTTATTATAGAACAGCCTAGTGCTCTCACATTTAAGTTATTGCATGTCTAAAATGTATACCATAGATTATAAAGAAAAATACATGAAAATAGAATGTCTAGCTCTTAAAAATCTAACATTGACTACAACGTACATGTTCCATTATTTCCATGTACTATGTATTTTATTTATGTTAACATGAATATATAACTATTCAATAGTTCCCTCAGTCTACACAGGAAAAGGGGTGGCAGGTAGGTCTCAACAGTGGATGATGAAAATTAGAGCTTAAAAACTGCTCCGGGGTATGTTTCCAGTAGACACAAAAAATAGAAATAGAAATCTTGAAAAATCATGACTTAAGGGTCTTTCATATAACCAGTGGAACTAAGAAATACCTGTTGGTACCAATAAGTCTACAGAATATTCAAGAAAGGGCTGTTGTAGCAAAAGAAAGAGGAGTTGCCTCTTTCAAGAAAAGAGGTGCCTGTATGCGGAATAACTATGTACCACCAGAGATTATTTCAGGGGCCACATTTTCTGCCTTTTCCCTACAAAAATGCTTAGGAAACTTCCAAGAGGAAGAAGATTGTTTCGAGATAAAGTTACCAGTCAGGTCAAAGCCAAGAGAAAACTCAGGGGGAACGGACTGTGACTCCAAAGCTCACTGAAGGCATCCTCAAGAACAAAACCACATGCATGAAGCACACGTGGACACAACCAAGGGGGGCAGGATCAAGGGTGGGGAGTGGGGATGGCTGGGGTTGGCGGGGGTGGTAGGGGGAAATGGAGACAACTGTACTTCAACAATTTTGAAAATGTAAAAAATAAATTAATAAATAAATAAGTAAGAACAAAACGAGATTAGAATGGGGCAAAAAGTGAGCTGGCGGTTAGTCAAGGAGCTGCTGACTCAGGCAACATGGTTCATCTTAGCACGTGATGATCCGCCAGGCAGTCAACGGTGGTTGATTGTAAGTTTAAAAAGCGAGTGAGATGGGTGAGTCTTCACAGACATGAAGACGGGAACCGCTAATGGTCCCTGAGGAAGTTCAGCAATGTACGCAGTGCACACCATTCATACGGGAGGAGACAAGAACAAAACCAAGCCGCTAATACACTGGGCCTACTGGGGGAAAAGTAAGAAAAAATGGAATTAGGGAGAAGCAGAGCACTGTGGGACAGCTAAGACTCAGAAAAGGATGACAAGAGGTAAAAAGAAAACATAAAGCTGGGAAAGAACTTAAAAACAAAGCTTTTAAAAAATGAACAGCAAGTCACTGAAGAGCGCGCTGAGATGACAGACCCGAGCCCGGTTTAAACAAGCTGTGCCAACCCACGGCTCCCGTTTAAACAGAGCCGACAGTGGGAGACCGGGCACCTCTTCTAAACTTCCTTCCCCGACTGCGCGTACAAGGCATGACTATAAAGTAACGAGACTTAAGAAACCACCAACTCCAAACACACAGACCTCATGTATCAGATGAGCATGGTCCTTTGATATAATCGCACCAGGCACGGTAACAGTAAAATGTTGTCGTATTATAGCAATTTACAGTTGGATGATTTTAATTTAACTTTTATTATTCCAACCTATCTTTAGCAACCCCATATAACAGGCATTTTAAAGATGAACTGAGGCTCAGGGAAGTGCTGTTAAATGTGAAGTGGACTTAAATGCAAAGGGAAGTATCTCATTAACTGAATTTAAAGGAAGCAGGACTGCACCAGGACACCACTAGCTCAGTGCCCTCTCCCACACACCTTGCTGCCTTACCGTGTGTTTAACCCAAAGATGCTGCCATTACTCAAAATGTTTTTGGAACTCCTCTTTCGGAATTGCCTCCAGAGCCATTTTATAAGCAACACAAGGAAAACCAGTCTCATTACCTTATAATCACACCTTGTTTCTGACCCCAAATGACAGCGGCTAGCTTGATCACTCACCTTATTTATCAGTCTTCACTCCGAATGACTTTTGGCTGTTCCAAAAATCAAATCCACCCTCAAAGGACGAAGATTTCCCATCTTTGTGGATACTATCAAAAGACTGTGTCGCAGACTCTGAAGGCAATGCCAAAAGAGGGGTTCCAAAAACGTTCTGAACAATGACAGCATTGTTGGAGTAAGCGTACAGCCTCCCAAGGTTAACTGCTTAAAGGGACAATACTCACTTGGGTATGTATGTTCTGGCATGCTTGTTTAAAAGTTCTATTATTTTATAGTCATACTTTATAAACACAAAATAGTTACAGAGGCATGAAATTTTTAGGTGAACCACTGTCCTGAAACAAAACTGAGGAACTATGACTCATAAAAGTTAAATTAAAAAAAAAAAGACTTCAATTATAGAATAAAATTTTACAAGATGAATTTTGCCCTGAAGGCATCTATATAGCTAACCTTCTTTTTCTATATGGAAAACTGAAGCTTAGGGAGATTATGTGACTTACCTAAAGTAACACTATTAGTTTCTGGAAGGGCTTGGGCTAAAATTAAGATTTTTCCCACGTTTTGTATATTATTCATTCTACCTGTACCATTCTTCAACAAGAGCAAAGACAGTTTACTAATTCACAAATATTAAAACACCAAATGGTGATATGTTATTGAGGTACTGTTATAAATAAATTAAACTCACTTAAACCAATAATTTATGCTGATGGTTCTTACCTGAACCTTGAATACCTTATTATTCTTATATTTTGATTCAGTAGTACAAATCAGACCTATTAGGATCATTATTTATATGCACCAAGAGCCCTCTAAGGATACGAAAACCAAGCAGTAGCCTAAACTCTGAGTTTCTTGGCCTTTATCTCAATTAAAACCTCTTTTTCCCTTGTTTAAAATTCATATATATAATATTAAAAGTATCCATACACATACATAATATGGTTAAACCAGAGTTCACACATTTACTCACAAATTCAAACTCAAATATCGCTGGACTCCTTTACCTTTATTGTTATAGACATCTAGGTAATTGGGGGCAGAGAAAATTGTAATGAGTGATGGGAAGCCTGTGGTCTGGCTCTTCCGGTACATTCGATACCTGGAAGAGAGGTAACAGCCCGTGTGTCTTGATATCAAAGGCGAAAACTCTGCAGTGATATTTACTACAGTTTTAATATAACTTACCCAGCATCTTGGGCTTCATGGGCTCTGATTATTGATAACAAATTATTATTCTGCAAAAATTCACAAACTGCAGAGTAACTGCAAAAAATAATTAGAAAACATAAATCCAGAATGAAAACAACTGATATATTTTTAAGATTTTATTTATCTATTTTTAGAGAGAGGAGAAGGAAGAAAGCAAGAGAGGGAGAGAAACATCAATGTGTGGTTGCTTCTCATGCGCCCCCAACTGGGGACCTGGCCGGCAACCCAGGCATGTGCCCTGACTGGGAATTGAACCAGTGACCCTTCGGTTTGCAGGCTAGCACTCAATCCACTGAGCCACACCAGCCAGGGCAAAAACTGATTTTTAATAGGAGGAAGGGAATAACTTAGAATGGCATGAGTTGATTTTGTTTCGAAATCATAGCTTTTATACACCTCTGAACTTTTATCAATAGCTTCGCAATCATCATTTGTTTTTCCATTTCACTAACATACCTCATTCTAGGTCACATATGCAGATATTAGACAACCCTAGGACTGAAACGGGGCTTCTTCCTTTCAATTTTTTTTTGTTTTAACCCATAACAATCATAGCACACCACCGAAAACTTTTCTTGCTATCTTGATGTCCTAATATTAAAAAAAGTAGCATGGCGATTTGTGTGTGTGTGTGTATTTGTAGGTGCTAGAAACTGAACATGCAGTTTTCAAACTGCCAAACTGTTAGAAAAATTTAAGAACCCACTTAAAGCCTCACAGGTAACATCAACATCAACATAATATTATGCAGTAATATTTTAGGCATAAATGCACATATTATACCAACCTTACTCTAATGAAAGGTATGATACTGGCATCTACTCTTACCATATTCTTTAGTATTATTATCTTTCTGAATAACAAATACCTGATAAGAAGAACTAGAGAATACAAATTATCCAACCGTTAATTACTTAGTTTATGTTTAAATCTTTGTTTCTTATTGTGCTCATTAGAAAACATTAGCTTTTAAAAGAGGCTACTTGTACAGTCACACGGTATAAAATGGAAAGATACAAAAGGGGATACAGTGAAACGCCTCTCTGCTTCCTATATCTGTTCTTCCATTACCCTGGAGGCAGCCAATGCCCCAGTTCCCTGGAGGCAGCCAATGCCCCAGTTCCCTGGAGTCCACTTTCCGAGACAGTATATTTGCCTTTAAGCAGTTACCCCTCCTGCCATACACACACACCCACCCTGACGTTCAGAAATATTATCAGATGGGACACATAGCTCTGCACTATATCTTTTTTTCAGTTTACATTAGTGAGTATTCCATACCAACATATGAAGGGTTTATTTTCTTTTTTCATTTTTAAACAGCAGCCTCACTGCATTGTCTGGTACATTCCATCGTTTGGATACACCACAATTTATTTAATTGGTCTTCTACCGAACAATTAGGTAGTTTTAAATCTTTTATCAAAAATAATGCAGCAACAAATCACCTTGTTGCAGACAGTTTACACGTGTGTAAGTATAGCGATGCTGCTTACTCGCAGCAGCTCTGCTCTGTGAAGCCGCTACACACACGAGTCACTGGGCACCGAAACGCCGCACTGCCCCCGGGGCAAACACAGGGAGGCTCCCGTGGGCGTCTCTCTGGTCACAACATCGTCATCAACCGATCAATAAATAACTTCGTTCTACGTGTGTCTGAGTAAAGACACCTTGTTTAATGTGCATTGTTAATACGTAATATGTCATGTTGATTCATGAACGTGGAACTCGTGGCCAACAGCACCATAGCTCGTGCCCGGACCACGCTTATAGAACACACAGGTATCTTCTCTACAAGGCACATCAGAGCCTTCCTGAGCTTAGTAGCACTAGATAGCACCTCAGTACTATGCTTGCAGCTGTTTTAAACAGCAAAATAACCAACAAAAAACATGGAAAATGTTACACTAAATAGGCCTCGGAAAGAAGACATGCTTACAGCTACGAGAGCTGAAGCAGGAGGCAGAGTGACTCCTGTGCCACCGGCCAGGAACACACAGGGCTGACACAGCTTTGGTCCCTCTGCGCATGCGCACACCTGCGAGTGGCCGTGACAGTGCTGAGAGCCCTGATTTGGGGTTACAGATAAATCTTAGCAAGCAGGAAAACATGCAAGTTAGAATTTGTGAGTAATGAAGATCAACTACATAGGATTATGAAGATCAGCCACAGGATTATGATTTAGAAACAGAACTTCTGGATCAAAGGCCATGGGCGTTTATAATAGACAGATATTGCCAAGTGGACCTCCATAGGAATTGTACCAATTTTTACCGTGCTGACAATAAAGCAGTATTTTAAGCAATGTAAAGTCAAATGATGATTTTATCACATTAGTCACTGCTAAAGTTGGCAGGAAAGAATAAAAAATGGTTGCTAAGGAATGTTAAAACTATAGTAAAAATGAAGCTTCTTACTGTTTGTACGTGGATTTCATTTAGTGAATGCATTACCTTAGGCAATTAACAGGTTTTTAGAGAACTAAGTACATGTATTATTTGTCATAATAAAATATTAGGATTAAAAAATTTAGACTTCAAACCTCCTTATATGTCTCTGCTTTTGAGTGGCAAAGCACACTGAACACTTACATATGAGATTTAAGACAACACCCAACTTCCAGGAAATGTCCTGAGTTCACAACGTCCTGGTCTTTTTATATCTTTGCCTATACCAGTAGTTCCAAAGGCTGGAGAGCTTTGAAAAAAACAGTAACAGGATTGCCCTGTGTCAGACGGACTGAGTCGGAATGTCTCGGGGAAGAGCCAAGAAATCTTTTTTTAAAAAGTCTCTAGGTGATGTTTGGGAACAAACAAGCTAGATCATTCCGAGTCAGGCGACGCACTGAAGCACTGCAAGGTGTTCTGCTCAGTCATGTTCGACACCTATATTTATTAGAGCATAACCCTAATAAATATAAAAAACAAAAGAAACAAACAAGAGTTTTCTGCCTTCTATTAATCAAAGAATTAAATATTAGCGGGTGGAGGGGTCAAGCAAAAAAGAGAAAGAACTCATGGACGTGGATAACAGTGTGGTGATTGTGGGTGGGGCAGCAGAGTGGGTGGGGCTGGAAGAGGGTACAAGGGGGATAAATGGAAAGAGAAAAAAATCAATAAAAAATAAACTATTAAAAAAGTAAAAAATTAAAAAGAAATCCATATGCTGCATCAAAATATAAACTACTTTAATTTGATTAAACATACTGCCATTTCCTTTCCCAAATTTATAACTCTTCCTTTAAGAAAGATGTTATTTATTTATTTTTATTGAGAGGGGGAGGGAGAGAAAAGAGAGGGAGAGATACATCGATATGAGAGAGAAACACTCATCAGTTGCCTCTTGCACTCACTCTGACCAGGAACTGAACCCACAACCCAGACATGTGCCCTGACTGGGAATCGAACCGGGTCCTACTTTGTAACTCCGAGGATCTGCTTACCTGTAAAAATAAGAGCAGCCTCGGACAGTGTTGTGGGTATAGTGCTCCAAGGTCTTTTCATTGCCATAGTCTTCTGAGGGATCAGACCAAAGCAGGTCACACACTGGACCAAAGGCTGGAGGTTCTTTAAACCTGTCTAACTAGAAGACAAGCAAAAGCCAAAAGAAGAAAAATCATGAAAGCAAAAGAGCTTCTGAAAACTGGTATGGGGGGAAAAGCCCTCCTACCCACAAGAATGTATCAGGAGAGAAGGCTACAAGCCCCCAAAGGATTTTCCTGCAAGAAAATGAACATTTAACAAATTTAGATATATAATTTTTAGCCTTTTTTATAATACAGGGTGGGGCAAAAGTAGGTTTAACGTTCATAGGGAAAATAATACAATAGTTAATAAATAAGAAAACAAAAATAAACTGTTTTATATACTCATCTGTAAACCTACTTTTTCTCTATGAATGTTTTTCCCTACCCTGCATTTTTTTAAAAATAAGTATCCTTGTTATCTAACTGTTCTGTAGAAAAGGACCCATTACAACCTAATCTTACAAGCAGTATACACAGTCATTTAATTCGAAAGGGAAATCAACCACTATGCAGACACACTATTGTTTAGGAAAACAGGGAGAAACCCATCTCCGCTGCCTGGGTGGGGAACGCTCCCATGAGAGCAGGAAGGGTTTTGCAGTGGCTGTTAGTTCACCTCATTCCAACACAGATCTCTGTATCTTAAAGAATGCTGGTTTTATTTTGTAAAGGGCTTTCATCCTTCCATGCAGTGGAGGCATTTCAGTCTAAGTTATTAACTTACGCTGTGGTTACAGCATAAAAACAAAACAAAACAAAAAACAACACACAAAATAAGCAACTAGAGTAGCTGAGTGCCAAGAAGAGTACTTCTATTAAGTGGACTCAATTGATACAATCGATTCAGAATTGTAAAATTCAAGACTTAATACATAAAAGAAATGCTGGTTGTTTAAAAGATAATAAAGTAGCCATAAAGGCTGTGCATATAGACACACCTCTTACCCTGAAGAGAGTAACCAGGTTTATAAACACAAAAATCTTTAATTTATTACATATATGAGAGAGGTGCAATGTACAGAGGTAGATGAGCGATGACGGTAATGTGGAACAATGTAAGTGAAGAAAGACGGGTCATCATTTCTCAGTCATGAAGATATGGAATCCTGGAAATACTAATCACCAGTCAGGAAGTGTGGCAGTTAAATTGTACCATCTAAAATGTCAAGGTCAATGGATTCCAGGGCTGGAAGAGTCTTCAGACCATTCTGACTTCCTCATTTCAGAGAAGGAGCTATGACTCTGAGGTTAAGTGGTTTGGTCGAGCTTACACAATTAATGGCAAGACAGGGATTAGAACCCTTCCTCAGGCACTGCTACAAAGATTAAAGTTCGAGGAATATACTCAAAAATGGTATGTTTCTAGTTGATACAAGCACAGATTTCATGAGAAATTACAGAAAACTTCTGGGACATATACAGCACAGGTGGCGAACACGAGGCCCGCGGGCTGCCCTCCACCTTGCTTTATCCAGCCCAGCAGCTTGTTTCTACCCGGCAGCAGCACCGAGCTCCTTGCCCCTGGTTAAGGAGCAGTTACATTTATACAGTCTGAAAATCACATTCAGCCCTTGGAAGGCAACCACGAGGCTGATGTGGCCCCCAGTGGAAATGAGTTTGACACCCCTGAATATAGCAAATTATTAAAAGGAGTTATCTCCAAATGCTGAAATCAAAGTGATTTCCATTTTCTTACTCCTGATTGTCTGTGTTTAAAATTTTTCAGCAGTAAAGACATATTAGTTGACTGAAATAAAAAGCTAGAATATATATACACACCCACACCCCCCATGAAAATAATGAAGGATCACTTACTTTCCTAATGTCATCTAAACAAGTAATTTCAGGCGACATCCCTCCATGCACACACAGAAACTGCTGATTTAATAGGGCAGCTAGAGGAAGGCAGTCGAATGTGTCCATACATGCATCGTACACCTGTTCTGAATATTTGATCCGACCTGTCAAAGAAGGAAAAACAGAGGAAGAAAGCTAAAATTTATCAGAAATGAAAAAGGACACAGGCCAGAAGGTGGGTATGAAGTTATTTTGATGTCATTTACTGTAGGCAAATTTGAAAACACAATCACCTTTGTAAGACATTTTTGAAAAGTTGTGGATAAAGAGTAAACAAAATCCCTCTCATACTCTGAAGCCAAGAGTGACCTTGGACTAACTTTCTAGCTCTGTTGCCCTGGAAACCTGATAAGGTGAATGTCAGCTGTGTTATTAGGCAATGCTGCTTATGGTACAAGTTACACAATCAGCTGGCAGGAAGCTATAGCTTTGGGCTTCTCTGAGTGCCGTGACTCATAAGGTATGTCCCTTGTGGGGCCCTGGAAGCTATGCCAGAAAAGTTTTACAAGAGATGTTGTTGCTTGCAGTGTGCAGGGCGTCCAAGCCAGGGTGGCTCCCAAGTGTGCCCGGTGTGAACATGTTTCCTTGTGCCTAAACTGTGACTTGGAGGGGAGGAGGGAGAGGGAGGTGAAGGCGGCAAACCTCTGGACTGCTTGTGCGCTCCTGTGGGGAAAACGCCACTGAAAAGGGACGCCAGGTGCTGCCCTGCCTGGACAGTCTCCCCCTAAGGAGATGGAGGTCAGGTATGGCCCACGGCGGTCTTATGAATCTGATTATCTTGTTGGGTCTGAAAAGACCTCCCGGGAGTGCTGAAGATACATGAATGGACACTGGAGTTTTCAAAGTCATCAATAAAATGTCAATAATCTTTTTGTTCATGACTTTTAAGGTCTTTAAGAAAATTATGCCATGGGTTTATTTTATGTAAAAACATTCATCTTAATGAATTATATTTTGATGTGGCTGTCACGTTGCGGCCACAGAACCAGGAAATGCTCCACTGGGCAGATGTGGGGTCACCACAGTTATAGAGAAAGAGCAGCTCATGAAATAACGGGGAAACGGGAAAATGGCTCTGGTTCAAAGAGAAGGAATGTTTTCTTCCTTGGCCTTGGATTTCAAAAAGCCAAGCTGGGACTGGAGGTGCACGTTGGTGGAGAAGGCCAGAGCGGTACACTCAGGCAGCCTGCGGAGCCGTGGGCGCCTGTGCTCCCCCACGGCTCTGTGACGATGAGCCAGGGCCCACAGGGTCTAGACAACAAAGCTATAGGTAGTGAGTCAGGTTACTGAGTTAGTGGTTCTTTGTGTTTATTTTCTTCTTGTAATCTCCAAACTTTTAGAAAAGAAATGTTTAAGTAATCAGAGCCTGGTGTTGGCAAGGTTTTGGGGAATAAAGTGAAGGGTAATGGGTCCAGTTTGGGCCAGAGTGTAGTACATGGGTGGCAGGAATGACTGGAGAGAAATCCCTAAAAGGAATGGGTAAGCCACTGGGCCACACTGAGGTTATAAGGCTTTCCATCCTTGAGTGAGAATATTCTCCTTATGGGGTGACCAGGGTTTTAGGCCACTAAGGGAGTCTGTGGGTTCCTTGAGCAGCTTCTACAGCATCCTGTATCACTACAACAACAGTTAGATCATCTATCTCACAATACATGCTGCCTCGATTAGGACACCCAAGTTAACACAAGCCATGCCGCATGCATCTTTGTATCTCCTTGCAATTACATCCTGATAGTCTGGCTTTGCCTTTGAACACTATAAATTTTGGTTACTTCAGAAGTATACCCAGAATTGGCCATAAAGTCTGTTGGAGGAAAAAAAAATCAATCAAACAAAAACCCCATTTATCTGTGGCCAGTGATTGAATTTCTCCTGAAAATCCTTGTAGCCAGAGTTTTCTGTTGCCAACATTAATAAGGAATTCCTTTGTAAGAGTCTAAGATTACATATAGGCAGGGGTTTATTTACTAATTCACGCTCCACAACACCACTTTTACATGAATAAATTGCCTTTCAACCCTAAGGACGACTCAAAAAAAAAAAAAATCCTTAGTCTACTTCCAAAAGAAGGCCAAATTTGGACAGTGATATCAGGTAATACATTTTGTATAAAACAGGAAGTAACAAAGCAAATTAAGCAACAAGAAGTTCATGTTACATTGACTGACACATGACCAGGATAAATTATTAAGTGTTACTTTTTTTATATTCTTCAAGTACACGAACATGTATATAAATACCAACATTTTTATTTTCTGACAGGTTAAGTTGAAGATGGTATCTATATTCTTCTTGGACTTAATTTAAGTGTATTTTCTAGACAGACACATAATCTTTACATAGTACTATTTATTATTACATTACAAGTATTACTGAAATCTGTTGAAGTCTCACAGTGGGCTGTGCCACCAGCGAGCTAAGTGCTCAGCACCACACTGTGGCTGAGAGAAGGGAGTCCAGAACCTGAGTGCCGGGATTTGAGCCGTGGCTCCACGCACTTACTAGCTATGGTGCTTTGGACAAATTACTTAAGTCTCTGTGCCTTGATTTCCTCAAGTATAAAATGGGCATAATTACAATACCTATCTACATTATAAGGCTGCTGTGAGGATTAAAGGAATTCATAGATTTAAAACGCTTTGAAAAATGTTTGCCACAGTTGGTACTATATAAGTTAACCAATACAATTACCTTACTTAATCCTCACAAAGCCTTGTGAAGTAGATACAATTACTATGTTCATTAAAGAGCTGAGGAAATTGGGCTTACTTGCCCAAAGTTGCAAGCTACTAAGTGGCAGAACTGGAACATGAACCTATCCATGCTCTTAAAACCACGCAATACTCTCCCTAATCATTATTTTTATTTTTTTTAAATATTGTATTATTTATTTTTAGAGAGAGGGGAAGGGAGGAAGAAAGAGAAACATCAATGTGTGGTTGCCTCTTGTGCATCCCCTACTGGGCACCTGGCCCGCAACCCAGGCATGTGCTCTGACTGGGAATCGAACAGGCGGCAACCCTTTGGTTTATAGGCCGGCACTCAACCCACTGAGCCACACCAGCCAGGGCCCAGTCATTATTTTTAAATTAAATATTTAATGGGAGAATCTAAATGGTAAAACATATATAATTTCCAAAGGTTAAATGGGCTGACTCAAGCACTTCATTTTCATGACAGATGTTGAGATCTATCCCATAAAACAATTATTTCTATAATGAGGGAAAAACAGGCATCACTCATAGGGTCACAGTAATATAAGCTATAACTAGTATCAGTAACAGCATTAACAAAACAAAATTTTCAACAACATTCTTTGAATGTAACTTTAAAGGTCAGCACTATTTGCAAGAAATCACAACCCATTCTAGCCATTGGTTATATGTTTCGATTTTACTTATTTTTACATTATTTAAAAATGTAATACATTTATATGGCTCAAAATTTAAAAGCTACAAAAGGGAATATAGTGCTTCCTACACCCTCCTCTGCAGGCAACCGATATAACTAGTTTCCTGGTGTCTTTACAAAGCTAGTCCATGCACACACATGCAGATACGTACACATGTTCTCTTCTTACAATATCCTTTTGTTTTTTACATAAATGGCAGCATGTACACACTTTTTTGGACTTGTTTTTTCTTTTAAATTACGCTGTTACAGTTGTACCAATTTTTCCCCCTTTGCTTCCCCCAACCAGCACCCCCCACTCCTTCAGGCAATCCCCACCCCTTTGTTCATGTACATGGGTCATGAATATGTGTAGGTTCTCTGACTATTCCCTTTCCTGTACTGTACTTTCATCCCCATGGCTGTTTTGTGACTACCAATTTGTACTTCTTAATCCCCTGACCTCTTCACTCATTCCCCCACACCCCCCTCCCATCTGTCAACCATCAAAATGCTCTCAGTATCCATGATTCTGTCTCTCTTCTTCTTGTTCACTTAGTTTGTTGTTCAGATTCAACTGTTGATAAATATCTATTGCCATTTTATTGTTCACAGGTTCAGTCTTCTTTTTCTTAAATAAGTCCCTTTAACGTTTCATATAATAATGGTTTGGTGATGATGAACTCCTTTAGTTTTTTTCTTGTCTGGGAAGCTCTTTATCTATCCTTCGATTCTAAATGATAGTTTTGCTGGGTAGAGCAATCTTGGCTGTATGTCCCTGCTTTTCATAACTTTGAGTATTTCTTGCCAATCCCTTCTAGCCTGCAAAGTTTCCTTTGACAAATCAGCTGACAGTCTTCTGGGAACTCCCCTGCAGGTAACTGCTTTCCTCTTGCTGTTTTTAAGATTCTCTTTATCTTTACCCTTTGGCATTATAATTATGATGTGTCTTGGAGTGGGCCTTTTTGTACCCATCTTGTTTGGGACGCTATGCTTCCTGGACTTGCATGTCTATTTCTTT
The DNA here is from genome assembly GCA_039655065.1 of Glossophaga mutica. Taxonomy (NCBI): domain Eukaryota; kingdom Metazoa; phylum Chordata; class Mammalia; order Chiroptera; family Phyllostomidae; genus Glossophaga; species Glossophaga mutica. The sequence continues at coordinate 63,229,927 of CM077311.1, forward strand.
CACCAAATTAGGGAAGTTTTCTTTCATTGTTTTTTTCAAATAGATTTCCAATTTCTTGTTCTTTCTCTTCTCCTGCCGGCACTCCTATGATGAAAATATTGATATGCTTGAATTTGTCCCAGAGGCTCCTTACACTATCCTTGTTTTTTTTTAATTCTTTTTTCTTTTTGATTTTCTGATTGGTTGTTTTTTGTTTCCTTATGTTCCATATCATTGCTTTGTTTCTCAGTTTTATCCATTCTACTGTAAATTATTGTTTATTCCCATTAGTATATCCTTCATTTCTCCCATTAGTATATCCCATTAGTATATCCTTCATTTCTCTCTTTTTCATGCTGTTCGGTAGTCACTAAGTTCCTTGAGCATCCTGAAAATCAGCATTTTGAACTCTGCATCTGATAGATTGCTTATCTCCATTTTGCTTAGCTCTTTTTCTGAAGTTTTTATTTTTTCTTTCATATGGGCCACGTTTCTTTGTCTCCTCATTTTGGCAGCCTGCCTGTGCTTGTTTCTACGTATTAGGTAGAGCTGCTTTGACTCCCTGTCTTGGTAGCATGGCCTAATGTAGGTATCCTGTAGGGTCCACTGGCATAGCCTGTCCTATCACCCAAGCTGGGTACTCAAGGTACACTCTCCATGTAGGCTGAGTACACTCTGCTCTTGTAGTTGAGACTTCACTGTGGTTGGCAGGTCAATGGAAGGGATTTATCTAGGCCAGTCAGCTGCAACAACTGGCTGTGACCACTGACTACCAACCTCTGCCCTCTGTGGAGGATCAGTTGTGCAGTGGCAGGGTGGTGGTGCTCTGATGTGGTCTGTAGGTGTCCACTGGGTGTGTTGATTTCAGGGTTGCCCAGGGGGTCAGACCAAAATCAGCCCTTACCTGTGTTCCGCTCAGGGCCACCCTGCAGTAGTTACAAAGCAATGTGAGATGGCTTCGTGCTGGGCTCAGGGATTCCCAGGTGAAGCCAAGCTGTAAATCTAGGCTGGCTGCTGCTAGTGCTGGGTCTGAGGTCACTTAGCCAGAGGTATGGGTGCTGGGGTCTCAATGAGGATGGCTGTTGCCTGAGAGGATTTAGGAAGATGTGAAACCTGAGCGGAGACCAGTCATTCATATGGAAAAGCCACTGTTGCCAGCTTGGGTAGGCTGTAAATTGGGTGGGGTGGAGACTCAGGAATTCACCAGGGCTAAGCAAACCATGGGAGCCAGGTTGATGGAGTCTCAGATATGGCACCCGCCTGCCAGTTCTGTGGTTCAGTGGCTATGTGGGGGGAGAGCTCAGAAAAGAAACAATGGTCTCTGATCACCTTTCTCTCTGGGAGAAAGCTGTCCCTCAGCTCTCACCCTGATGGCCCAGACACTTCAGTTCCTCCCCATATGCTACTGGTGCCTTTCAAGCTGCTGTCCCAGTGCTGGAGCTCAGAGGGAGTGAGTCTGAGTAAGTCTCTATGTGGGCCCTTTAAGAGGAACTGCTTGGGATTCCAGTAGTTCCTTTCACTGACTCAAACCCCACTGGTTTTTACAGCCAGAAGTTATGGGGGCTGGTATTCCTAGTACCAGAACCCTGAGCTAGGGGGGACAGTTGTGGGGCTGGGACCCTTCACTCCAAAGATATTCCTCCTGAATTTTTATCTGCCACACGTGGATGTGGGACCAGCCTATTCTGAGTCTCTGCTTCTCCAGGTCTCCTGCCAGTCTGGATGGATGTGGTTTCTTTAGTTCTGTAGTTGTCAGATTTCCATTCAACTCAATTTCTGACAGTTCTGAGTGATAGTTGTTCTGTAGTTTAGTTGTAATTTTGATGTGGTTGTGCAAGGACGTAAGCCAAGTTTATCTACACCTCCATCTTGACCAGAAAAGTCCTTGCACTTGCTTCTTGTACTTAACGTATTTCAGAGATCATGCCACATCTTTGTATGAAGAGCTTTGTAATTATTTTTTAATGTCTACATAGTATTTCACTTTACGAGTATACCATAGCCTAACCACACCAATCTCTTGCTACTGTAAGTAATACTATAATAAATAATAACAAGTTATTTCTTTTTAAAAATCAACCTAACACAATACTGTTTCATTAGCAAAATCACAGGAGTTTCTGGAACCTATCAGTAAGCTGTTTAACTACACATCAAAAATAGCTCATGTAAACAAAAAATTAATTTACATTAGAAATTTGGACCCAGGACTAGGGGATGGAATCAGAAAAGCATGAAGTTTGTTTTTCAAGTATCTAAAGTAAAGAAATGTTTTTGCAAAGATATAAATACAGGATGGAGTAAAGTAGGTTTACAGTTTTTCATATGGAAAATAATACAATAATAAATAATAATACAAGAATAAACTATTTCACACTCACAACTGTAAACCTACTTTTGCCACACCTTGTATGCCAAAAATTAACTGTTATACATTTCTCTGCTACTCAAATTATCTCTGGATTTGAAAGCATTGCAAAAAAATATAGAGTAATTTAAGAATTGAAATAAAAAAGAAACGCCTCTATCCGCCCCCTTTAGAAACACTAACAGGACTGCAGCTGCACAATTGGAACTAAGGACCACTGATCAGTAATTAGAAGGGGCTGCTTGTAAAAGCCAGTTGTGGCTCTTTAAGAAGAGATCCACTTGTCAGTAAAAGCACCCATGCAAAGCACCACACGTGCTCTTTCCTTATACAGAAATAAAATTTGAAATTGTACTTGAATTTGTGTCCTTGTTCCAAGGCACATTTACATTTCAGATGCAGCATTAGAATGAAACAGATGGAGTATCTTGGTAGGTAAGAGAAAAAGAAAGAAACCTGGTTTAAATTAAAGCATATAAGAAGTAAATAAAAACCTGAGATAAGAAATTTGGTGCAAAATGAGACACTTAAAATGTTTCCTGAACTTACTGTTTGATCTTCTAAAAGTAGTCTGAATCACTTATACTAGTAAAAAAAAAAAAAAAAAAGAACTCTGAGAAAATAGAGGAAGAAATAGATAAAATGTTACCTAAAAAACCCCTAAATTTTAATTCAGAACAGAGGCATCCACAGACAGCTTTCTTCATTACTTCTCTATTGCTAAATATTGACCATTCCAGGGCCTTTGTTAACTGCTTGATATGCATTATTTAATTTTTCCAGGTAAAAGAATAGAGGTGTAATGAGGAACACTCCAATATTTGACTTTGTAAAACAATGCAAAATATTCCAGTTTTTAAACTATTTGGAGAAGTGGTCCTCAAAAGACAAACAGTAGACACCTTCCAAGCCTCTCCTTAAGCAGCAGCATGTGGCAGAATTACCTGGGGTGCTTTAAAAAGTCTTTTAAATGCTTGGGCCCCAATTGGGTAATTTTAAAGTTACCAGTTTAAAAAAATGACTGTAACAGTACTGCACGGTGGTGATGAAAGGTAATTTAAGCAGTGCAAGTTCTCCCGACCCAGCTCCCCACAGATAATCAGTAGGACCAAATTTCTGCAGATGATATATTTAAGTTACAAAGGAGGTCACACTACACATGTTCTGCAAATGGTTTCTGTCATGTAGTAATATACCTGAACATCTCTCCGTATCAGTACATCTAGATCCATCTTGATTTTTCAATGGCTGCCTGCCTAGCATTCCATTTTTAGATGTACAAGGTCTGTCCAGAAGGTATCCAGCCATGTAATATGAAAAATAGAGACATTTACTGAAGAAGATACAAGATACAGGAAATACTGTACACAGGACAATGACGCCTCAGTCCCCTTCAAAGTAGGCACCTTGGGACCTCCCAGCCACCATCAGTTGTCCCACTGTATTTTCCTGAATCTCATCGATGGTCTAAAATCTCTTCCCTTTCAACGATGATTTCCGTTTTGGAAAAAGCCAGAAGTCACAGGGCACCAAATCTGGGCTGTGGTAGGGCTGAGTCACCTGGGTGATTTGATGTTTTGCCAAAAATTTCTGTGCAAGATGTAATGCATGAGTAGATGTGTTGTCATGATAAAGCTGCCAATCACGAGTTGCCATAGCTGCAGCCTTCTGAAGCCTCCAAATAGTTTCCACAGAGGAATGTTCAAGCTTAACACAAAATCTGATGCAGATTCCTTGCTCTACTCACTTAGTCATTTTGAATTTGACAGTCACACAATACACATGCTCACTCAATGGCATCTATAGTCCCCACTGACTAGTACAGTGAAGTCATTGTTCACACATGCGTATTCCAATCCACTTTCCTTGGCTGTTAGGTTACACCGATGTCACGTAAAGTGTTCTGATTATATTAACAATGGCTGGACTTTTTCTGTACAGACCTCATATTATCACTCATTTAAGCAGTCCCTTATTGACACTCATTATTATTTCATTATTCTTTTTTTTTTTTTGCTATTACAATTAACACTACAATGAACATCCATATTTATCCATATCTTACTGTCTTTTTATGAGTAGACAGTGTGGTAAGCATACTTCTAGAATGACCTGCAACAACCTACACCTTTGTATAACCTGTGCCCCTTTGAGTGGGTGGGCCCTGCAAACATGCTGAGACTCCCATTACATTTCATTATGGTGAAAGAGAGATTCTCCTAGTGGGCCTGGCCCAAGCAGGCCAGCCTTTGAAAAGCAGAGGGTTCTCTCCAGCTGCTAAGCACAGAAGAGGAAGGCAGGGAGAGGCATTCGGGCAGCCTGGAAGAAAGCAGACATCCATGTTGTGACCTAACTATCTGTGGAGCCGCAGTACACGGAACTGCAAGCAGGAAAAGGGACCTTAATCCTACACTCACAAGGGTTGTGACTAGTGAGCTAGGGGAAAAAACACCCAAGCAGCAGATGAAAACTGCAGCCCTGGCAACACGCTGATTTTGGCTCAGTGAGACCCTGAGTAAAGCATTCGTCCTGGACCCCTGCCCTACAGTAACTGTGACGGAATGTGTGGTGTTTTAAGCACTTAAATTTGTGGTAATATGTTATGCAGCATTAAAACAAGATAAACTTCTAGAAGTCAAACTGCTGGGTCAAAATGTTTACAGATATTCCAAAATTGCTCTTTAAATTCTTTACATCAGTTTAAACACTCACCATAGTAGATCTAATTTTTTTTAACTTGCTGGTTATTATCGGCTGATTTACAGTGTTTGTTCCAATTAAGTCCTAAGGGATGGAATGCTCTGTATCTTGCCCATCTGTAGCTGACTTTTCTGTCAGAGGAATTTTTTTAAGTGTTCATACTCTAGTATTTCTTACAAGAAGAACCACCTTTCCTCTTAGGCTCCGCTAGGAGGGAGAACTATCATACAACTACCAACTCCAATACAAAAAGCTGCTGGCAACGAAGCTAATGTGAGCACATGGGGTCCTACCAAACTGCAACCCACCTGCGAGTGAAGGGGTTTTATGGGGGAAGGGGAGTTGAATAAAGTCTTAGTCTTTAAAAACAAATTTAAAAGTTTTTTTCAATGTTGAAAATTCTTCTGGGAATAAAGCTTTAAATATTTTAGAACACATTCCTCCAAGATAGTACTCTGAAGAAAAATATGAACAGGACACAAAGTGAAACCCAAAATCACAATATCAATTGTACTAACACCAAAGTATTTTTATATGTTCAGAATTATTTAGGGGAAGAGGTAGATTTTAGAGCCAGACAGGACCCAAGAGATTTCATTTACCTTCCTTGGTTTTACAGAGAATATGCTAATATAACATTTTAGAAATCAATAAAGGTAGAATTTTGTTTTTTTTAACTTCAGTATTTTCCTTTCACTCTATAAACTGATACATAATTTTTGGGGGGCTATTTAAAGTATTTATTAATACTTTAAAATGTTCATACCCTCAGACCTAGCAACTCTCTTTGAGAATTTGTCCTAAAGATACAAATCATAGATGATTATTCATTCCACAAGTTAATTCAACCAATATTGGGTAAGCATCTTCTATGAGTTATTAGTTATGCTTCTCAGAAAGCAACAGTGAGCAAAGTATGTCCTTGCCATCATGGAGCTTATTTTTAAAATTCTGATGGAGACAAAGACAATCAATAAGTAAATATATTAAAAAATATGTAATTTTTTAAAATCCTCACCTGAGGATATTTCCATTGATTTGAAAGAGACAGAGATAGAGGGAGAGAGAGAAACGTCAATGTGAGAGAGAATCGTCAGTCAGTTGCCTCCTGTACGCACCCAGACCTGTGCTTGAACCCACAACCTTGGTATGTGCCATGACCAGGAATCAAACACGCAACCTTTTGGGGCACAGGACGACACTCCAACCAACTGAGCCAGACTGGCCAGGGCTTATATAAAATATATAAAAATTTCAGGTGTTGATAGATACTATGAGAAAAAAGGGTATGAGAGTAAAATGACGAGATTTTAATTTACAAAAAGCAACAAGGGGAGAAAAATCTCTGAAGAGATGTCATGAATGAAGGAAGGATGTGGGTCTTACAAGCAGATAGGTGTCTGGGGAAATAGGAAACAAGGAGTGCGAATGCCCTGGGGCACGTTCTCCCAGCGTCCCCAGTACAGTCACCTATATTAATGAACAGCAATTGTGAGTACCTAGATTCTGGTCAAAGAAATTGGTAAGGTTGTTTGTTTGTTTTTTTAATTTTTAAAATCACCTAGTAATGTTCTGATTTTTGAAAAAAATTCTACCTTTAATAATAAACTTTTTGCACTGGCCAAGTGGCTTGGTTGGAGCATTGTCCCATAAACCAAAAAGGCTGCAGGTTCGACTCCTGGTCAAGGCACAAACCTAGGTTGCCAGTTCAATCCCTGGTTGACGTGTGAATGGGAGGCAACCAATTCATGTTTTTCTCTCTCTCCCTTCTTCTCCCTCTAAAATCAACAAACATATCCTCAGGTGAGGATTAAAATAATAATAATAATAATAAACATTTTTTTACTATTACAGTATTATCTATAGTTAGAAACAACCTAAATGTCCTACAGTTGTTACTAAATTGGCTACATACATGATAATTCATTCATAAAATGAAATAGTTTAAAAACATTAAAATAATATTTTAAAATCACATTAAATTATTTAATGATATGGGAAAATGCTATTATATAAAGTGAAAAGAGAAAATTATTAAACAGTCCATATGAGTCAAATTTTATTTTAAAAATATATACGTCTATATATAAATATTTCAACTATTTCATGATAGGTTTTTATATATACAGAAAAGAATAGGTGTGCACCTAAAAGCTGTGTAATTTTGTTAACCAGTGTCACCAAGAAATTCAATTTAAAAAAAGAAAGAAGACTACATCCCAAATATTGAGATAGTAGTGAGTATCTTTCACTGGTGTGATTATGGACAATTTTTAACTGTTTTGGACTTTTCTATGTTTTCCAAATATATTAAATGTAATAACTTATAAAAAAAGGGAGAAACCCAAAAGTTATTTTCAAAATAAATGTGTTAAAGGGTGGAATTTTAGCTCTTACCAGAAAAAAGAAAGGGAAGCATGTGAGCTCTGTTCGTTTCTTTTTTCTTTACGTTTGATTTACTCTGGAACTGGTTACAGGGTACCTAGGAAAGTTCTAGAGAAGCGATTATACTTACATTCCTGTTTGAAGGTGAAATATTCTGTAAGATGCCTGCATTCATGATTTCCCCGAAGCAGAAACAATGTTTTGGGATGATTAATCTTTAAACTCCATAAAAACAGTACACACTACAAGACAAATACAAGCATAAAATTTTTATTTGTGACCATGATAACGTACAAAGATAACATAAATTCAAATGATTTGTAATGACACTTATTACTATCCCCAAGTTGAAACATGAAACCTCTAGCCTTTAAAGGTGGTGCACCACAGCCCTAGAACTGACAGAGCACAGACTGTAGTCTCCATAGAAACCTCTCCTTAACTGTTCCCGTGTTCTGTACAAATACCTAGAACTCTGTGACAAAGCCACCCACACATCTATGATATGTACCTTAGTCCTAGAACCCTTCTTTAATTAATGGAGAAACACTACAGACATTTCTGCTAAAATCAGGAACAAGGCAAAGATATCCACTATTTCTGCTATTATTCAACACTATTTGGCTTACAGAATTAGATAAAAGCAATCAATTACAGGGTTAACAATGGGTAAAGAAAAAAACTATTTCTATTTGCAGATAATATAATATGATAGCATACCTAAAAAAGCCAGAAAATCAATAATAAAACTCAAATAATAAAAAAATTCCGTAACATGGCATGTTATAAAATTAACATACAAAATCAATAGTCTTCATATACACAAACAATAAATAGAACACAATGGTAGAGAAAACTCCATTTATAATAGCAGTAAAGAAAATTAAACACATAGAAATAAATGTATGTACAAATCTTATACCACGAAGTATTTAAAACACTCCCAAGAGATACAAAATAAATATAAACAAATAAAGGTGGGGGAGGGGTGGGAAGCTAATACAGACAACTGTAATTGAACAATAAAATAATTTAAATTTAAAAAATAAATAAAAATAAAAAAACAAATAGAAAGACATCCCTTATTCTTGGATAGGATGATTCAACTTTAAATCTTCCTAATTTAATTTATAATATCATTGCAATTCCAATAAAAAACACCAACAAGCTATTCTATGGAGTTAGACAAGTTGATACTAAAATTTACATTAAAAAAAAAACATGCAAGAACAGTCAGGAAACTGCCAGAAAAAACAGTGAAAAAGAAAAATCATGAGAGGGGCTAGCCCTACCAGATGTTAAAAAGTACTATAAAGTTTCTACAATTAAAGCAGTGGTATTGGCACATATTCCCAGAATTTAGCATTGTTTCTCAACAAAGATACTACCAACTTCTTGAACAGCATAATTTTCAAATAGTGCAGGATGTTTTGTATACCCAGACCCTGCTCATTAAATGCCAGTGGAATCTCTTAATTATTGTGACAAAATATTAATTCATATGTCATTGTATATAATTATGAGTGCATTTGCAGTATAATTTCTCAAAAAATGGAATTTTTGAATCAAAATATATGTACATTTTATTTGAGACAGGTATTGCAAAATGAACATTATAAAACTTAAATATAGACAGACATATAAATATACTTATAACCCTGGCCAGGTGGCTCATTTGGTTGGAGCATCACCCCATATACCACACAGCTGCAGGCTCGGTTCCCAGTCAGGGCACATACATAGACTGCAGGTTTGATACCTGGGTAGGGCATGAACAGGAGGTAACCAATCATGTTTCTCTCTTTCCCCCTCCCTTCTCCTCTCTCTAAAATCAATAAACATATCTTCAGATGAGGATTAAAAATAATAGTAATAAATAAATATACTTGGATGGCTTTTTTCCTTTTTCTTTTCTTTTTGGTTGAGTGTCTTTTTGACATAACTTGCACAAAACATTCCAAGGAATAATTACATTGAAACCATACAGAAACTTAGAAAGCACTTTCTCTTTTCTATATTAACCTTTCCCAGCCAAGAACATTATATTATATATCTTTTGATTTATTTGGGTCTTTATTTTGACTCCTAAAAAGACCAACTCACCTTTTTGAAGCAACGATATATACAAAAGCATAATCCATATCCACACTACATTGTAATTTGGTTGATATACTTCTCAGTCTCTAATCTCAAGTTCTATTTCCTTAAAGTATACACCAAGATGCAATTGTACAATTTTCTTGCACAATTCAATGACAAGGTCATGATTATCAGAAGATCTGTTCAGATACTCACTCACTTCCTCACTCCACGTGAACAGAATTTTTACTGCACTCAAGAATCACTTCTATATGTCAACGATTGTTTGACAGTTGGTCATCTGATACCATTTTCTCTTTGGTGCCTCTTGTGTATTTAGTACGTTCTATGCTGATAATGCTCCTTTTAATCCTTTCTCTTATTATAAAACCAAGTAAAGGAAATCAAAGTATAGCTTCCCCTACCACAGAAGAAGTACTTTCTAACTGGTACAAATGCAGAAGGAACATCAAAGGGCTCAGAAAAAGTGAAACTTTACTATTCTGCTTTATCAGTGACATTCGGATGAGTCCCTGGTATACTAATTAAAGTCCGCATTGCTTCAGGAAAGACCAATGCTTGTTCTGGGCATGAAAAAATCATCGTGCCTTGATTCTCTCATAAAGGCTCAAGGAAAGAAAAACTATTAACTATGGGAAGAGTAAATAAAGGGAACCAAGCTTCTCTGGGAACAATTTGGCAATAAGTATCAAAAGTTTCAAAAATACACTCTTTTACCCAGTTATTTCACATACTAGGATCTGATTTAAGGAAATATCAGAAATGCTATCGAAGATGTATTAAAAAGATGTTCACTGCAGCAGTATGTAGAACAGAAATATTTAGAAAACAACCTTGTACCGCATATGGTACAAGTCATACAATAACCAATTAACTGCTGCCTAATCCATAAAGACTTTTAAATATCTCACGAAACACGAAGTCTGGAGGTGGGATGTCCAGGCTCAACATCATCACCAAGAAGCCATGTTCTCTCTACCTCTTTGACCTGTGAGTCACAGCCCGTCTCCTTTCACCTTTAGTTAATAGCACCTCCTCAAGGTCACAAAACAGCTGCTAGAGTACACTTTTGAAATGGCGTCATGAAATGGGGCATCCAAAAGCTTCCACCTTACAAGAGTCTTTTCATCTGGAAACAAAATGTTTCAAAACACACACGCACTTGGTTTTCCCACCCAAACAACAAAACAAAGCAAACACCCAGCAGAGTTTCCTTTATACATCACTGGGCAAAACAGCATCCCATGTTTAGCCCCATACCAGCCCACCGGTGAAAGGGAATGGTCTGTCATGACTAGATCAGACCAACACGAATTCAGTTGCTGGGGCTGGGATAAGAGCCTTCTTGCCCTGAAATCAAAGGTTCTCCCTGAAACCCCCATTCCATTTATCTGAACAAAATAAAGATTCTGACAGTAAGGAGGAAGAAAATGGTAGGCAATAAAGAGGACCTGCTACAAACCTAGTTATCCTAGTTATAACAAAAGAGGAATGATGAAATTGAGTGTCTACTGTGTGTCAGGCACTGTTCAAGGTCCTAACATGAAGAGTACTGATGCTAGTTAAGTACATACTTCTGTATTACACTGAAAGGTCTATTCATAAGTGTATCTTTCCTATTAGACTGTCAGCTCCTATAGCTAGTATGGCTGTTATTACTTTATCCTCAGAGCCTGCCACGAAGCTGGCACTCAAGAAACATTCACTGATGAGTGAGGAAAAAAATAGGTAACAAAATATTCTGAATATGCTATATATGTATAAAAATCATTGTGGATTTTTGTGTATGTTTTATTGAATATATAGATGCACTGAAACTTTTTTAAGTACATGAGTTAACAATCAGAAGATAATTTGGCACAATATGTATCTTTTTAAAAAGTTTCATTAAATGACTAATTAAAACTTCACTAAATTCTATATTCTCTTCAACCTCTAAAACCTCCTTGTGCTAGCAAACATACAAAGTGAGCATTAAATGTGTCTTTCAAACATCCATACTTCTGATTCACTGTCTACTGAAACATGAATAGAAAACAGAAATTCAAAAGCTTTTCAATGACAGAGTCTACAACTATGATCTCTAACCTTCTCGGGAATCTATATAGAGACTAGGTATTTACTGAGCGGTAGGGAAAATGTGCTTATTTTCTTAGTCTCTAACATTAACTTTTGTCCCCACAGATGACACCGAATGAATCTGAGTCACTGGCAGATAACATTGAACTTTTCTGATTCATGAATTTAGACTGCCTATCTAACTGAAGAGTAAGATCTCTTTCTCTCGTCATTGATTTTCCAGCAGTTTTAGAACTGCTGCTTCTTTGGTTGGGTACCAGGTGAGACAACTGAGCTGTGTTTAGGAGTGATGCTGCACGAACAACAAACCTTTGGCCACCAGAAACACAGCACAGTAAGATTCTCAGCCTGCGGGAGAGGCAGAACTGAAGACAAGAACAGTGACAAGCACTTCATGCTTATTCCAGGCACATTATAAATTCGATCACCCTCACTATTTCAAAGGTACTTCTTTTATTTGCCAAGAATGTTTAGCTGAATCAGTAGACATTAAATATAAATGTGTTGTGGTTCTATTGTACTCAAGCCCTCCCATTAAGTTCTAAAATAGTTTTAACTTCTCTACAAAAAAACATATAGTTTGTTTTGATTGTAACCTTTTTCTCATCATTTAATTTTCAAAATATATAAAAGTAAATTATGAGGTTTCACATTAACTTCTTTAATTAATCATTTTTTCCTTGGATGAACATTCCCTGGATGAACATTTCTTGGATGAACACTGCTTAACTATATGTAACAGCATCAGGAATTATTCCTATAATAAGCTAAGTGCCTGCTTATTTAGCATTGGTAGGTAGTTTAAAGAGTTCATTGTAGCCCAGCAGCTTATCTTATGGTCTTATAATTAAGGTCAGCTAATCCAAGCCCTATTGAAGGTGAACAGCAATTTATGTCATTTATATACTGCCTGAACATTATCTTCAAAGATGAAAGGTAGGAAACATTTAACTTATTTGCAAAGCTGGGTTAATATAGCCTTTCATTTGTTAGACTTTCTACTGGCTGGAAAAAAAAAAGGAAAGGAATGTTTATATCAATTAAAACATTTTGCTATCACTTTATTGAAAGTAACCAAGTTTATAAATTCTGTCAATGTTCTCGTTTTAGTTTTTTCCTACTAAAGAGCATCCAGTTTAATTTTTACCTCTATACTGAAATAGCCTCTGTCCACATAGTCACCCAGAAAGAGGTAGCGTGTGTTACTAGGTGATCCTCCAACTTCAAACAACTTCATCAGGTCGAAGAATTGTCCATGGATGTCACCACATACTAGGAGAAAAACGGCACAGGGTGAGGTGAAAAAGTATGTCTTAGGAAAGAAAAGGCATCACATGAGTAACGGGATCACAGTTTAACTTTCAAATCACTTTACTTTTGACTGGGCTGCTCTGCTGTCAGTCTATCAGCCCAAACAGTCCTTCTGGAAATAACAGACACTTTACACCGGATTTCTTCAGTAAACAAAAAACATACTAAAAAATTCTCAAGCGGTCTCATCACTCCTAGAGAAATGACCACACATTTTAGTTGGTTATCAGCTCAAATCAAAGCGCCACCACGCAAACACTTCTCCTACCCGTGATCGGAGCATCTAGTTCTATCATCGTCTTCTCTTGCCTCAGGATGGCAGCCCCATCATTGATTATCTTTAGGGCCACTTCCTCTTCCAGTCGCCCTTCCTTCACCAAGTGGTTTTTCAGGACATCAATTTTAGGTTTCCCATTCTCAAACACTTCCTTCAAAGTAAGCCGTTGGGTTGGAGGGAAGGGGACAGCTAGAGAAAGAGAAAAATATCATTTAAAATACTCAAATGTATAGAGAACAACCATGAACATATTTCTTTAATGTAACAAATTAAACCTAATATATCACCATGATTTCACACCTATACCACCAGAGCTATGTGGGAAAAATTACAAAGTACTGTATATTATGAATGACTGGTTCTAATTTTTTAAAGGTCACATTTAAAATCAGTCATTTAGAAGATATGTATACATAGGTATGTGTAAAGTATAATGTTTCTCACATAAACATTACAGACTTGCAGTTGATTCTACAAATAAGTGAAAAGGGACTAGATGATAGCAAGATTTCGTATCCATGGAAAAGATAAATAAAATCTTAGTTACAGAAAACAAAGGAAAAGAAATCACAACACTAAAAGAGCATTTATTTCTTCCAAAGAACTGACCTAGGAAAACAGAAGTCTGTTCCAAAAGTTTGACCTCAGTCCCTTATCAGAAGAATCATAGTTGGATGCCTTATTCTTAAAAGATAGTTACTTAAAATGCTACCAATAACAAGAACACCACTAGAAGAAACATCCCTGAGAATAACTTGCTATAACAACAGAGCACATTCTGGAGAAGAACTGACATGGGAGGGTTCCTCGTGTTTTCTAATCTGGAAAGGCTAACAACTAACTTCAGTTTATGCTGGACATAAAGTGTATTATAACATCATGGTGAATTCGAAGCTTTGACAAAAAGTCTCTGACATTTTTTAAATTCGCTACCATCTTCTACTTAACTATGCTGTGATGCAGTCTATTTTACATTCCCTGTGATCGAATAGCCTCAAGTCTATAAACCACAAATTTAAAAGGAAGCGTTCATTTAAACTTGTGATTTGTTTTGTGTCTGGTGGTTCCACTTATAACTTTATGGAAGCATTATTAAGAACCAACTTGAGGGCTAGGTGAAAAAGGTGAAGGGATTAAGAAGTACAAATTGGTAGTTACAGAATAGTCATGGGGATGTAAAGTACAGCACAGGGAACATGGTCAATAACACTGTAATAACTATGAATGGTGCCAGGTGGGTAATAGAATTGTCAGGGGAATCACTTCATAAATTACATAACTGTTTGACTACTATGCTGTATACCTAAAACTAATATAAATTAATACTAAATGTCAACTGTAATTGAAAAAATTTCTTTTTTTTAAGATTTTATTTATTTATTTTTAGAGAGGGGGGGAAGGGAGGGAGAAAGAGAGGGAGAGAAACATCAATGTGAAATTGAACAGGCAACCCTTTGCTTCCCAGCCCACGCTCAATCCACTGAGCTACACCAGCCAGGGTGAAAAAAATTTCTTTTAATTTAAAAATTCTAAAAAAGAACCAAGATGAAACCTACAGGCACTTAAAAATTTTTAGACTTGATCTAGCCATATCATTTTGTATTATTTACAAGAAAGTCCTACAATACGCTTCATCATGCTCTTAGCTACTACTTGACTCATTTTGACTATTCAAAGCTCATTGAAAAAATGACAGTAGCTATTCAACCAGGAAATGATGACCTTGAGATAGGAGATAGCCCAGTCTACCCAAAACAGTCCTAGATTCCAACCGCTTTCCTAGCATGATTGTTAACAGTTCTCCCTTTCCCTCTCAAAGTATTCCAGTTTGAAGGACAAATGAGTCTTCGTTATTTAGGTGAATTATCAATATACTATTTAATAGAACAATCTACTTCTTAAAACAAAAATAGACCCTGGATGGGTAGCTCTATTGGTTAGAACATCATCCTGATACTCCAAGGTTGTGGGTTTGATCCCTAGTCAGGCACATACAAGAATCAACCAATGAATGCTTAAGTTAGTGGAACAACAAAGCAATGTTTCCCTCTCTCTCTAAAATCAATCAAATTAATTAATTAAAGTAAAACAAAAATAAAATATTATGATGAATCTTTTATTCATCTGGTTGAGTCTCCAAGACAGGGTGAAAGGTTAGTCCTGATTGGTTTCCTTAAATTTTTACTAAAATTTAATGGTAATATAGTTGTGTTTAACAACAACAACAAAATATTTTATGGTTTAGAGATTCTTACTGAAATATTTTCAGATGGAATTATGCGCTAGTTGATACAACTATATTAAGATAATGGGGGGATAGAATGAGCAGTGTTATAGATGGCTGATGTTCACTTGGAAGTTAACAATACCTTTCTCTCTACCATTGTAATATCTTTGAAATCTTTACAATAAAAAAAAGTAGAAAGAATTACCAAAAAAAAAAAAAAAAAAAAAAAGAGTATAAGCTTTAGAGATACTTTCTTTGGACTTCACTTAATCTAATTTCTTGTAGATGACTTCAGAGAACCACCAGTACTCTGAAATCTTGATCCAAAGAATAGAAAAATGGACGATTTCATGCGTAATCATTCTCCTTTTTATACTTAATTTACCTCTTTAAACTCTTATTCCTCACCCTTTCCCAGTTTTGAAATAATCCCCCCAGAATGTCTGCTTCTTTTTAATCTCCCACTTTGTAAATCAAAGAAATTGGTCAACAAACTAAAAACAACATGAAATAAGATAAAATCAAGTATGTTGGGATCATCAAAAAAAGTACCATAACAGAGACAGTACTGGACACAAGAGATCCACAGATATTATTTAACTTCTACCAGCAGAATTACTACCAACAAAAACAATTTTCCTCCAGTTGTAATCAGAAGTTCAAAAAACAGAAAACATAATTTCCTTTATATCATGAAAGTTACGTAAGTACAGGTGACAACCTAAGGAGCTCCTGAGGGAGGAATCCAGAGAGATGTTTTTCTTTCTCTCAAACCCTTCACTTGTAAATTTATTTAAAACAAACCAAGTAAACAAGCCACTTAGTTCAATGAAAGCAAAAGCAAGGTTGAAATGGATCAAGGGGATTATGCCCAGCTAGGAGAACTGGGACACAGCTGAGCCAAGAACACTGAGTAATTCGGATTGGCTTGGGACATATTAACAGAAAGCTTCAGAAGAGTCTTAGATTTTTAGGTTAGGGCAAATAAAATCAGTATCTGTGAAATCAGGAAATAAGAATCTTTAATTTTAAAGTAGTGGGTCCTACCTTACCTCAAGTTACTCCTGGCTAAGTTTAGAAGCCCTGAATTCTATCTCCCTTCTTTTAATAGATAGTTCTATCAGCACTAGAGTTGAGGTTGGTTCATAGAAGAGTGGCAACAGCCACAGTCCTGAGAAGACTAAAGGAAATCCAGCTAAGTTTAATCACAAAAGGAAACAGATGGCAGAACTTTTCCAAATGAATCTTTAAATCTCCATTAAAAAAATATGCCCCAGATACAGAGTAACCACCTGCTAGGTATGCCTATTGTGATATGCCAAGTTTATTTTGTCCTGGTGTAATTATTAGTAGTTATCAGTAGTGCCCCCCTTACTCTCAAGTAGCCTGTTTTGAATGACCTATCCAGGAACAACAGTAGAACCCACAAATTTAGATGTTTGGGCCTCAGACTTCTGAATAAGAACCTCTGAGGATCCTGCATTTGCATCTTAACAGGTGCCCCAAGCAATTCTTGTGCAATTAAAATGGTGTTCGAGTAAAACAGGATAATGGTTAAAGGAAATTCTAAGTAAAGACACAACTAATCTCAGATATCAGCACCTCTTTTCACCACTCAGCACAGTCATAGCTGACCCGTCTTCACGTCCTGTCTCACAGTGTCTACTGTGGCCACGTGGACACATGGAGTTTGGAATTTCTGAGGGGGAAAAAGAGACCACAGAGCAGTGCCTTGTAAACTATCTCTGGGAACTCCCCACGCACAATCTGTTAAAACCAATACTTTGTAAAACGTAATAAAAATAAATTACTAGAAAAACGATCACATGCATAAATGATGTGTCAATGTCAAATTGCTAGAAAAGCTTTTAAATGCTCAATTTCTGTATTACTGCAGTTAGTAACAATTAGTGGATGGACTTGACACAGAGACCACACTTTTAGTAACACTGGTGTGGATAAACACGGATTTAGGGGAACAAGTAACGGACTACAGTCAAAACTTGGATACTATGGATATATACACCTTCAAGCCAAGTTTGGAGATTTTAGTAAATCTAATGGACACGAAAGATGATGTTTGACTGACTTCACTACTCATCTCACAATGAATGATAACCTTGAGCTAAGAACCCAAATCCCTGACAAGTTCATTTCCAACTGTCTTTAATGGCACACAGAATTACACTAATAACAAATACAACCTAAACACTTCAACTCTGCAGGCAGATGAATAAGCTGAAGTTTAGCCTCTAACATCTTATGAACTATAACATAAAGGTTGTTTCTTGCATCCTTTCTTCTGTGGCTGTACGTTGCCCCTTTATTCCATTTACAATGTTGTCATTTCCTTTAGATATATTTCCAGAAGTGGAATTGCTGCAATATAAGGCAGTTCCATTTTTAATTTTTTGAGGTAACTCCATACTGCTTTCTATAGTGGCTGCACCAGTCTGCATTCCCACCAACAGTGCACAAAGGTTCCCTTTTCTCCACAACCTCACCAGTACTTGTTGTTTGTTGGTTTATTGATGACAGCCATTCTGACAGGTGTGAGGTGATATCTCATTGTGGTTTTAATTTGCATTTCTCTGATGATTACTGCCATTGAGCATCTTTTCATATGTCTATTGACCATCTGTATGTCCTCTTTGGAGAAGTGCCTAATCTGGTGCTGCACTCATTTTTAAATTAGATTGTTTGTTTTTATGGATTTGAGTTTTATAAGTTCTTTATAAATTTTGGATATTAAGCAAGGACATGCATTTTAAGAGAAAGCCAGGAGGAACCTGTATCCTTTTTATATCATAGCTTCAAAAGCCACATAGCATTAGTCCCACCATACTTAACTGGCTGGAGCACTCACAGCCTGCCAAGTGCAAGGGGAGAGGGAACAGACTCCACCTGCTGAAGCAATAAAATTCTGTGAAAGCATGTGAGACTAGAAATATTGCTGCAGCCATTTCTTGAAAATAGAATCTGTTAACACTTTCTATATTTAGAAGGAAAACAAGCCAAGTCATCAATGCCTCTAATGATACCTTTAAATCAGAGCCCATTTTTAAGTGGGCCATTCTGTATTTTCCAAGCTATTACCAAATAAGAATATTAACCACTACAGGAAAACATTAAAATAGATTATTCTCAAATGTTTCAAAATAATTTAGGATGCCATACTGAAATTGTGTATACTAAATATTTTCTGACTTGCCAGCTGTCAAAACAAAACAAGAACTCATGATTTTTCCCATTAAATAAACAAAAGGGATAAAGTGCAAAAATAAACTATTGATGTAAAGCATATATTTTAGAAATACTTGATTCAAAATAAAATGTAGTTTTCATTGGAAAGAGACTAGTAACTCCTGATTACATTAGCTCTTAACTTCTAAAATACATATGAAAATAAGAAAACAAAATAAAACTCACCATAAAAACTATAAATGATTGACAAGAACTCATCAAGTCTCTTCAAAAAATTCATTCAAGTAATTTTTTAAAAGATTTTATGTATTTATTTTTAGAGAGAGGGGAAAGGAGGAAGAAACAGACAGAGAGAAACATCAATGTGTGGTTGCTTCTCACATAGGCACACCCAGGCCTGTGCCTTGACTAGGAATTGAACTGGCGACCCCTTGGTTTGCAGCCCGCGCTCAATCCACTGAGCTACACCAAGCCAGGGCTCATTCAAGTAATTTTATTGAAAACTGCTACTATGTGCTAGGCACTGTTCTATGTGCTAGTAATAGAGTTTTGATCAAGATAAATATCTTAATGCTTAAATCTTAACATATTTCCTTCTAAATACCATAATTTACTTACTTATAATTTGTTTAACCAATATCCAATTTTTGAAAATCTGTCATTGTTACATATTTTGCCATTACAATGTCTGTAATAGATTATATTTTCCAAAAATGGCTGTAAAAATATGTTCCATTCCGTGTACTCTTCTGCAGTGTGACACTGCTTCTCCTCTATCAAGAAGTGGAGTCTAATTCCTCTCCCCTAGAATCCAAACTAGCCTTAGTGACTTGCTCTAACCAATACATTTCAGCAGAAGTGACTGACTGACTTGCAGCTTCCATCCTGGTCTCCCAGAACGCTTGCCCTCTGCGACAGCAGGTGCTCCCATCAACAATCCCAAAGGAGCCAGGCTTTGGGGTGACCTCAGCCCAGGGATACTCACTTCATTCAAGCTTAAGTTAACACTACAAATAATTGGGTTGGCTAAAAAGTCCATGTGGCTTTTTCAGTAAATTAAAAGACACATTTTTCATTTTCACCAATACTTTACTGACTCGGATATCATGTAGGCTACCTCCTACATGATATGATGTTGATTTTTCTCAATTAAGTCTCAATCGATCACTACTGACTTTAATTGGCCTACCCAACCATGGAGCATTGTCCAGTGAGAAATCTTCAGCACACAACTTCACAAACCACTTAGACACATTCAATCAGTCACATCACCTTCTCCATACCCTGCACAAATTTCTTTTTGCCTTTCAGTTGTGTTTTTACCTTTCTTGAAGTAATAGGCATAATATGCTGAAAATGTTGCATATTTTCTTCCATGTTCAATATTAAAATGCCTATACAATTTTGATAAGTTTTTTTAATGCACACTGATATGACAGCTGTCACAATACAATCTAACAAAATTGTTTTGAATGAAGTTAAAGACAACTAAAGCACGATTAGAGCACATCTTACAGAAAAACCAAATGACCTTTCTGGCCAACCCAATATTTATGAGCACTTAGTATGTGGCAAACACTAAATAGGCTCTTGGGATTATCAGTTTAAAAAAAAATTCTGCATAGCAAGGGTAAAAGAATACCATCCCAAAGATGCAATGAAAGAGCAAAGCACTGACAACGGAAGATTCAAAAGACATTTTTATGAAGCTAACAAAAATAAAAAACCAGAGAACATGGCCTCTCTGTAATAGCAACATAAGGCAATGATGAGATGAAAGGATGGAAGGTTCAGAAAGGGAGGAACTGCTGGGAGAGAGCAAAGAGCAGAAATCACACTGCTAAAAATAAAATATGTAATATGGAGACAAACGGGAGAAGGACTTTTAGAATGCTGAGGGAAAGGACACATACAAAAATAACAAGAAATGACATACAGAGAATAGAGGATGCAGCCAAAATAAAAGTTAATGATATTCCTGAAGAAATAAACTAAAACCAAGGTGACAGGGAAAATACTCAAAATAAATCAAATAACTTTTTCTGAGCTAGAAAGGTTTGTTTAAACTAATTAAACTGGATTTCTGTATTTCAAGAAAAACTATTCGAGAGTCACATTCTTAAAAATATTTTGAATTACAAGGATAAAGAAAAAACTTAATTCACAATGGTCTACAGGTTTTTTTCTGAAATACTACATTTTTAACATTACTGTTATAACTTGTACAGAACTCTAAGGAGAAAAGGTTGTGATCTGTAAATTTTGTGCCCAGCCCATAATACACACCATGGGTGCAGGTTATAGAAAAATATCCACAGAATCAAACGGACTACCTCAACACTTTAGTTAATGTTGTTTCTTGATTTGGATGCTGGTTATACAAGTGTGTTCCCTTTGTGAAAAATTCATCAAGCTGTATATTTAGAATTTGCGCACTTTTGTATATTTAATGGAATAGCAAAGAGAGAGAGGAAGGAAGGAAGGAAGGAAGGAAGGAAGGAAGGAAGGAAGGAAGGAAGGAAAGAAGGAAGGAAGGAAGGAAGGAAGGAAGGACTTACTTGCCTGTCTAAATTGATTCACTCATTAAGGGCACCTGACAGCTTAATTTTTAAGGTATCTTGTATATTATTATTATATTTAATGGACCATTATGATTAATAGAGTGAGAAACCTCATTCTATCAGCGTTTCAACAGGGAACTACTACTGCACTGAGCTCCAATGTTAGTCTGTGTCTCCAGCTTAGATAGTCTGGCACTATAGTTAGTGTAAGAGGCCAGAAGAAGTGAGAAGAGGCACACAGTGCTCTGTTTTACTTCTTAAGTTCTTCTAAAATTGCTTTTCAAAGCATTTTCTTCTGAGCTGCTGTTCCCCACAGGGAGGCCAGAGCCATAGGTGTCTTGTCTCAAGGAACAAGAGGTTTCAAGAAGAGCCAATGGAACCAGTGATATCCTTGGTCCACTTAGGGAGTGAATCAATTCAGACAGACAATGGAGTTCTTTCTTTCTTTTTTTACTATTCCATTAAATATTGATTATAAATCTTCATATACATGTACAAATATATATATATACACACATACATATGTAAAATTTACAAATAAAAGGCACATTTATAATCTGAAACATTCGTATAGAATCAATGAAGTCATTTTTAAAGGTTAGGATCCAAAAAAACTACTAGGTGACAAATAATATGTCGAATAACTTTTATTTTACATCTACAAGTGTTTCAGTGTTTACTTAAAAATAAGTCCATACAGCGTGTTCTAAACTATAACTAAGCAATGTGTTAGAAAAGGCAGTAAGGAAATATACCTAAGTGTTAGTTCCAGGTAACAGGATTGCAAATTATTTTATTCTTCCTATTTTTCTATTTTTTAACTTTCTCCAATGACCCTATATTACTTTTATAATACAAAAATATGTTTAAGAAGTCAGTATAATTATTTCATCTACTACATAATCATAATAATATTTCTTTTAAGTGAACAAAAATTGGAAGAAAATGATAAAAGCATAAACAAGTGTATTTGGACTATAGATGGTTTTGCTTTTTTCTCCCTGCAGTCCTACGTTCTTTGTCCTACGTTCTATTTTTTTTCAAATTTTATAAACTTTATTAAAAGAAAAATAACAGATGCCAAGGGCAAAAAAAGGCAATTACATTGGCAATAACTTTCCATATGTTAATTAGTTTTATAAATAAATAAGACTTTTCTCAGATCAGCAGAGCTGACTCTCAATAATATTAAAAAATTCAACCTCAAATTTAAGTTACACCTATAAACAACCAAGAGTTACTAAGATAACACATAGGAAGTTTTGTGGTTTATGATTCAAAACATTAAAGATACGTATGGTAGGCAGGAAGTAGACACTCCCTGGCCCATTATATACACACACCTTCTCCCAGTTATTCCATCAAACAAGAATCTGGTACTGCTGTAAAAGAAATCTGCAAACATAACTAAGGTCCCCCATTAGTTGACCTTAAAATAGGGAGATTATCCAGGTGGGCCTGACAGGAGACCTTTAAATCTCGATCTAGAGATCAGATTTGTAGGATTCCAGAGATTTGAAATACAAGAGGGATTCAAAGTGCAAGTTCTCCATGACTGGCTTGAGGACAGAAGGGGCCACAAAGCAAGGGATGCAGGCAGCCTCTAGGAGCTGGGAGTGGTCCCTGGCTGATGGCCAGCAAAAAAAGTAGGGACTTCAATCCTACCACCCCGAGGAACTGCCAACAACCTGAATGAGTTTAAGAGCAGATTCTTCCCCCAGAGCCTCCACATGAAGAAGTGCCTGGCAGGCACTTTGATTTGTCTTTGAAGCCCTGAGCAGAGAAATCCATGCCAGAACTGTACTATGACTCACAGAACTGTGTGCTAAAAAATGAAGTTTATAAAAAAAAATTTAAATTGATTTTAGAGAGAGAGAGGAAGGAAGCGGAGGAAAAGAAGCAGGGGAGAGAGATTTGTTGTTCCACTTCTTTGTGCATTCACTGGTTCACTGGGAGATTCTTGCATGTGCTCTGACCAGCAATCGAACCTGCAATCTTGGCGCATGGGGACGATGCTCTGAGCAACTGAGCTACCCGGCCAGGGGGAAGAAAGGTATTTTTTTTTTTAAAGAACATTCAGTAATGTTTTATTTCATGGAATCTGTTTTATTTAAAGATTTTATTTATTTACTTATTTTTAGAGAGAGAAGAAAGGGAGAAAGAGAAGGAGAGAAACATCAATGTGTGGTTGCCTCTCGCATGCCCCCACTGGGGACCTGGCCCCAACCAAGGTATGTGCCCTGACTGGGATGGTATTGTTTTAAGATACTGTGTGTGGTAATTTGTTACACAGCAACAGAAAGATAATACAGATTTTTTAAAGTCAAAGTTTTTTCCTAAGGCTTTTCAACAATTACAAATACACTTTTTTTTTAAGATTTTTATTTATTTATCTTTAGAGGGGAAGGGTAGGAGAGAGGGAGAGGGAGAGAAATATCAATGTATGGTTGCCTCCTATGTGTCCCATGCTGGGAACTGGCCTGCAACCCAGGCATGTGCCCTGACTGGGAATCGAACCGCAATCCTTTGGTTCGCAGGCCCGCGCTCAATCCACTGAGCTACACCAGCCAGGGCTACAAATACACTTTTATATACACAAGAAACTAACACCAGCTACCTCTTAGAATTGAAACAAAAGTTGCAACCTTTGTATTTTTATAATGCAAAAATATATTTAAGAATTCAGTGTATTTCATGTACTACATAATCACAACAATATTTCTCTTAAGTGAACAATAAAAATTGGAAGAAAATGATAAAAGCATAAGCAAGAGTATTTGGACTATAGATGGTTTTGTTTTTTTCTATCTGCTTTGTCCTACATTCTAATTTTTCAAATTTTATAAACTTTATTAAAAGAAAAGTAACAGATGCTATTTTATGACTCATAAGACAGATAAACTGAACCAAACTGAGCCACAACACGCATCAGAGACTAAACTCAAATTCCTTCTACCACCAGATCCTTCAGATCCTTCTGTTTGCTGATAAAACCTCAAACTAATTTAACAATAACTGCACAGATACTAGATCTGATCTAACACTAAAACTTTAAGTTCTAGCAACTCATCTAGTTCACTAATTCTAACTAATCCTTGCCCAGATTATAACCCCCCCCAATTTAACAGTCCCTAATCAAACCACAGGATCCAATGAATAGCCTTTCTGAACCGCCCCCCTTTCTGAGAAGATCCTTAGTGCCTCTGGTTCTCTCTGCTTGTTGTAGCAAGTTAAATAAACCTAACTTCTTTCTTTCACTACAAATAAACTCTTAATGGGCTTTGGTACATGGTTTTTTAACTGGCACTTCCACTAAGATTCAGCTGGCCTCCTTGTTTCTGGGGAGACCCATGACTTTGTAAGAGGGAACATACTTATTTCCACCTAATTGAGGCCACCCTGCCTGACAGTGAGGTAGCTGAGCTTCAATAATTTTATTGGGCACTTCAGGGTCAAGGTGATATTTGGGTCCTCTGACTTTAAATCTTACCTGATTGTACTGCTCATGAGTGAAATTTGGCTTCTACCTAATTAACAGCACTCCTATCATCTGCCCGCCTGTTCAGTATCTTGAACACCGCTCACCTATAAGACAAAGTCCATAGGCCAAGGACACACATGGGCCTGATAATAACGTTTCTTCCAGCCAGCCCTAAAGGCTGACAATGGCAAGTTCAGAAGGTCTCATAAGACCAGCAGTATCTTTAGACAAACTTTGAATTGGGTCACTTTTCTAGAACTTCCTAAGGACTTTCCTTAGCTCTTAGAATCCAGAGAGAAGTGATTTTGCTTTGTTCGGCTGCTTGGACCTGAGATTCTGATAGGCCCTCAATTGATGACAGCTGATGTTTGGTGTCACTTCCTATCTTAGGAGACACAGGACTGCAAAAGCAACACCCTTACCAATTGCTGCAGGTCACATGGAGTTTTCTCAGCCTGAATCCGTCTCCTCTGTGCTTCCTCTGCTTCATTCACATTTTCAGATTATAAATACAACTCAACAAACAGCATAATTTTACAAACAAACTGAATTACAAATGATCACTTGTGGAACTTTTAACATGAACAAGATTGTTTATTTGAAAGGCACCTTAAAACAAAAAAGGAAACAAAATTCTGAACATCCAATGATCTGCATTCTTTAATATGAGGAGGGTTCCGTACACAGCTCAAATTCCAAAACTGCCTCCCTGAAAGAAGTTCCAAACGCTGAGATGAAAAGAGCCGTTTATCAAACTCAGGCTTGTGCAGGCCTCCCCGATCTCGGCCATCCAGTCCCTGTGTTGATGGGCCTAGAGATGCAAAACCTGGAAAAGGCTAATTGGCATCACCCTGAAGAGAATTTAGAGATCAAGTAATTCTTAAGAAACAATGAAAAACCCTTATAATTTGTAACTTTCTGGAAGATTCTTCAAGTGGCAGGATTTTTCTAACATGTAGAATTTCCCTCCCATTCAACCTTTAACTTTAACAATGTCCTTCAGTTATACTGACTTTGAAGGATTTACATTCCTTCACACTATAGGAAGATGGGGGGGGCGGTGTGAATGTATAGCATCAGGTGTGTCTTTGCTTATCTAGGAATAAAGAGAATAATTTTGTTTCAAAATAAGAAATGTCTGTGTTAATATGTTGTTAGCTAATGCTATGGTGGTAATCATTTTGCAATATGTGTATCAAATCAACATATTATCATCTTAAACTTACATAATGTTATAAGTCAATTATGTCTCAATAAAGCTGAGGTAGGGGAGAGAAATTTCTGCTTGTGCCAAGATATGAAAGAATACAGTGAAAGACAAATTCGATAGCATACCATGAAGGTTGAAGGTGTGCGAATAACTACACTTCATTTGTCTGGGTTTGTAAAGCTACAAAAAAATTTCAAGGGAGAAATAAAATATGTAAAATTTTTGACAAAATTGATCAAATGTGAGAGGTTTGTCATAATAAAGGCCTTTATAGGTCCTTTAAATATAAATTCTTTCATGAATAATAAACAAATAGAGTAAAACAAGAAATTTTATTTTCTGTTAAAAGAGCAAAGTTATTCTGTGCCCAGATAAGACATTTCCTAAATCAGGGGTGTCAAACTCATTTTCACTGGGGGCCACATCAGCTGCGAGGTTGCCTTCATAGGGCCAAATGTAATTTTAGGACTGTGTAAATGTAACTACTCCTTAACTAGAGACAAGGAGCTGAGTGCCGCCACCGGGTAGAAACAAGGTGGAGGGCCGGGTTCTGCCTGCGGGCCTGTGTTTGCCACCTGTGTCCTAAATCATCAAAATATTCTGTTAACTCTGTGCTTTTTGACACACTCAAAAATCTTTTAAGTTCCTTACTTTTGGAAAAAAATTAACATTCCTAATAATCACTGCCACTTATCGCCGTGTTTTTAAAGACACTGATACCGCCTATAACTATTTCTTACCCTTGGATGGTTGTGGCATATCACCGGGCTGTTCTCTTGAGTTTGTCCTCCAAATTCAGAATGATAAAACTGTTAAAGTATTTCTTACACCTATAATATCTTTGGGTTTATACTAACAGATCATTAAGTAACACAAAGATTTGGTCCTTTATCTCATTTTAAATGTTTTTGAAGGATTATAGAATCTATTAGTTTTGTTTGGCATTCTCCAACTTTTAATTAACTTAAAAATATTGTGAGAACTCTTTGCTTTATTAAAATTGAGTTAAAAGAAAAACACTTGATACATAAAATGGGAAGTTCTGCCTTCCTAAGTTAATCATATATAAGTAAAATGTGTTAAAAGTAAATATGCTTCAATGTTTGTGTATCTTTTAGGTAAAAGAAACAACATACATTCATATACAAAGATGACACATTAGCTGTCTACAACAAGATTCTATCTCTATGTTTAAATAAGTTGTGTTGGTGAAATTCACAGAATAAGTCAAAGGACAAGATTTGTCAATGGTCCTCTCTGTTCATAACATGTTCTTACTTTCAGGATGATCAGTGACTTACTCCTTACAAAACTGAATATGGACTTTAAGATAGGTTCACTCTCTCCCATTCTGATAATGATGATTAATAAGACAAATTAACTAAAACTTATAGAACACCACATACAAATAGTTTCTGTTTCTTCCTTGCATTCACCTGAAATTCCCAGCTATCATCTAAAGATCAGAAGCTGAATCTTGTGGAGACATCATGAACTTCTATAAAGGTATGTATCTTGCCCTCATAACTACTGATGCTACAAAGAATTAATTATGTATATTATTGGCATCACTGCTATGGATAGACATTGTGGCTGAGCCAGGACTTCCAGACTGTTTTGGTCTAAAAGCAGAAGACAATGTGAACAGACTGTTTACATCCAAGACTGTCAGAACACTTCCTCCCAGATGTCAGGAGCCACTGACTACCATGCATGTTGCATGATTTTGCCCTTTACTCTCTTGGCTGTTTTCTTCTCTCTGTCAGCTGGTTCAAGACTCTGGACTATAAATAAACACCATGTCCTTTACTCTTAGTACTACCAAGATCTTTATCCCTGACAATCAGCAAATATAGGACTAATTTTTTAGACACTGGCAATGGTAAATAATCCATATTAAAGGGGAAAAAAATTACTTGGATACCAAAGGAAAATCCAAATAAATATGAGATATATGGGACATTATTTCAAACTTCAATAATAATCCTCGTTCGAGGTTTTGTTTGTTGCAGATGCCATGTATGTGTGGCCACCGGAGCCTTAAATGCTGTGGTCAGCCATTATCATGCCAGATGATTTAATAAATGATCATCTAAGAAAAAGAACAAAATGGACTGGTGCTTATAGAAGCCCAAATTACTACCACCCAAAGCCTGATAAACTTTCACCACCTATCCAATCATGGTTCAGGTCTTGACAGATCACTTCCCCTAAATGGCAACTCCTCCGTCTTAGTTAACAAATTGATCAGAAGCACACACTGAGAACTGAAATAGAAACCACAAATGGCTCACCAACGCTCAGAAAAACACTATGACTTGTAAAACAGATAAACTGAACCAAACCAAACCACAATGTGCATTACAGACCACTTAAGCTCACACCGTTTTTAGTGTCAGCGCATTATGCTACAATTACAGTAAGCACACTGAACTGACAGTATCTCCTCAGGAACTCCTGTGCACTCAAGATAAAACCATTGACTGATCCAGTAACTTACCTAAATGACATAGTCTAGCCAATCCCTGCCCAGACTCCTAACCTCCACCCTGAAATCACTATGACTAACCTCAGCTCTGACAACCCTACATATCCGCTTTCCTAACTCCCTCTTTCTGAGAGGCCCCACAGTAATTCTACTGTTATTCTTTGCTGCAGCAACCTAAATAAATTTAACTTATTTTTGACTATAGATATGTTCTTGGTAGACTTGGTGGTGGGCTTTAACATCCCCAAGGCAGGGAACTGGTGGCCCAGAATTAGGAATAGGAAGAAGACTTTTTGCTACATACCTTTACAACTTTTATGTCATGTTATTGTATTATTTATTCAAAAACACCAATCAGAATTTAGAAATGTACACAACTCTATTATAAATGATTCAATCAACAGTAATACTACCAATATTCAATTCAGCTTCAATTCACCCAGGAATCAGGGTGTTAATGCTGGATATCAGCAGATAGGAAAATTCACCACCTGTTTCTACAAGGCTAGAAAGACTACAGACATTAGTTTAAAGAGCATCAATACATCATCGACAGATCTTTGTGTCAAAATTCAAAATCTCTTCTTGTGTGGTGACTAATGTGAACCAATTTTTACTACACAACGTGTTCATTAAAATCAAATTTAAAGACCCTTTAACCTGTCATTAAACAACCTTGTAAGTAGAGCTCTGCTTGATAAAGACGGCTTATGTTGTGCTGTAAATAAAGTAAAGGTTTAAGGCTATTTTAACTTTTTTAAACTTTTCAAACATAGAATTCACAAAAATAGAACAGCATAATGAATATCCATGTAGTATCAACTTTCTGCTAATCCTCAAACTGCTCTTTATTTAAAGGTTTCTCTAAATCAAAGATATCTAATGCAAAGAATTTTTAAAAAAACTAAGCAACACAAAAAAACAAAAACAAATCTCTTATACTGTCATCAACCAAAAACAACCACTGTTAAAATTTTGGTGTATATCTTAATACTTTTAATATTTAAGTGTTATTTTATAATGTTATACTATATGATCTCATAATCTATCTTTTGAATTTTATATTAAACACTAAAATTTTATCACACCAACAAATATTCTACAATAGAATTTTCAGAGTCTGCATTATGGAGATAATATAATTCCCCTAACTAATCATCTAATATTAAATATTGAAGTTATTCTTTTTTTTACTTTTTTGTGATTATGAATAATGTGGCAACAAATATCTTTATTCATACTTCTGTAAGCTCATGTTTATTGGCCATCTGAATTTATCATTTACAAATTAACTGTAAATATCATATCTTTTGCTCATTTTTCTTTTTGCCTATATGAGTGGTTCTTAACTATATAAAAGATGACTAGAAATACACCCACATACTAAAGAGCAAAACTTTTTTTCCCTAAAGCACACTTTTAAAAGGAAGCATTTCAACTCCAGGCAATATTTCAAAGTCAATTTTATCTTTCTAAAGCAAACTACTAATCCCTCATTCATAAGGAATCTCCATTTACTCCCTTCTTTCAGGTTTACAATTCAATTTTGCAGTAGCCTATCACCTGCTATCTCATTTCAGCCAAAATAAGTCAGTTGCACACTAAATTCTGTTAGTTTTAAAGTATAGCTTCCAACACTTCTTTTTTTAAAATAAGTTTTATTGAGCCCTCGCCAGGTGGTTCAGTTGGTTGGAGCATCATCCTGTGCATCAAAAGGTTGTGGGTTTGATTCCCAGTCATGGTACATACCTAGGTTGCGGGTTCAATCCCCAGTCAGGGTGCGTACAGAAGACAACTGATCGATTTCTCTCTCTCTCTCTGTCTCCCTCTCTCTAAAATCAATAAACATATCCTCAAGTGGGGATTAAAAAATAATAATAAGCTTTTTCTGAAGATTTTTTTAGGTACAATAAATCCCATTCACTAAAGTGAGCGGTCTGGTAAATTTTAACGTGTGTATGTGTTTGTCACACCACAACCACAGTCAAAATACAGAACACTTCCATTACCCTAAAAGAGCCTCACCTCTGCCGCCAGCACCAGGCAACCACTAATCTTCTCCCCCCTTTCTGTCAATACAGAAAAGTGTGCACTTTATAGTTTTATATAAATGGAGCTGTCCAGTATATAGTGGTTTGTGTCCGGGTTTTTTCACTAAGCACAGTGATTCTGTGAGTCATTCATGCTGCTGCATGTATCATTAGCTTGGTTTGTTTGTTTTTTATTGCTGAGTAATACTCCATTGTGAGAACACACATATACCATATCACAGTTATCTGTTTACCTGTTAAATATTTCCTGGTTTGGGCTATGACGACTAAAGTTGATACAAACATTTGTGTAAAAATCTTATGTTTTCGTTTCTCTTGGGTAAATACCTAGGGGTGGAATGCCGCCTTAGTACTGCAGGTATATGATTAACATATTAAAAAACCACCAAGTAATTGTCCCATGAAGTTATAATACAACTTTACATTCCCACCAGCAGTGTGAGTTCCAGTCACTTCATGTCCTTGTCAAAACTTGGTAATTGTCTTAATTTCAGCCAATCTAATGATTATGTAGTGGTATTTCACTGTGGCTTTAATTTGCATTTCCCCAATTGGTAATGATGCTGAATATATTCTTGTAGGCTATTGGCCATTTGTTTATCTTCATTTGTGACTTGTCTGTTAAAATCTTTTGTCTATTTTTTAATTCTGCTGATTATCTTATTAGTGAATTGTAAGTTCTTTATATGGTCTTGATATAAGTCCTCTGTAAAACATGTATGATGTGAATATTTTCTCCCACTCTGTGGCTTTCCTTTTTATTTCTTAACAAAACATACTCAGAAGAATAGAATATTTTAATGTTAACAAAATGCAATTATCAGTTTTTAGAGTGCCTGCTTTTTGTGACCTACGAAAACTAGCCCAAGATCACAAAAATTTCTCCTGTTTTCTTTTAGAAGTTTATAAAAATAGTAACTGTTTCAGCTTTTACATTTAGGTCTATGATCCATTATTAATTGATTTTTGCGTAGGGTGAGTGCAGATTTCATTTTTTTCATATGGATATCCAGTTATTCCAACACCATTTGCTGTAAAGCTTTTCTTTCCACCACTGAATTGCTTTGTCAAAAATCAATTGACCATTTAGGTGTGTGTCTATTTCTGTACTCTTTCATTTTATTGATCTATATGTCCATCCTTGTATCAGTACCACTATCTTGATTATTGTACTTTATAGTAAGTCTTGAAATCAGGTGTAAGGCCTTCGACTTTGTACTTCCTTTTTAAAATTGGTTTGCTTATTCTCAATCTTTTTCATCTTTAGAATCAGCTTACCGATTTCTACTTTAAAATCTTATTCATATTTTTTAAAGGTTTTATTTATTTATTTTTAGAGAATGGGGAAGGAAGAGAGGGAGGGAAACATCAGTGTGTGGTTGTCTCTCACGTGCCTCCTACTGGGCACCTGGCCCGCAACCCAGGCATGTGCCCTGACTGGGAATTAAACCAGTGACCCTTTGCTTCGCAGTCTGGTGCTCAATCTGCTGAGCCATACCAGGGTCTTATGCATATTTTGACTTGAGATTACATTGTATCTATACATCTACCTGGGGAACTGACATTCTAACAACATTGTGTTGTCTCATCCATGATCATGATAAACCTCTCCTTATATTTAGCTCTTACACTTCTCTCAGCAATGTCCTGTGGTTTTCAGTAAAGAGATTTTACATCAATTTGTTAAATTTATTCCTAAGTATTTATAGTTTTTGGTAACAATGTAAGTGAATTTTTTAAAATTTCATTTCCTACTTGTTTGTATCCTCTGAGCTTGCTAAATTCAATTACTAATGATTATTGTGTAGATTCCTTAGAATTTTCTATATAAACAATCATGTAACTTGTAAATAAAGACAGTTTTACTCCTTCCTTTCCAATCTATATGCCTTTTAGTTCTAGTTCTTGTGTTATTTCAATGGCTAGGATTACAATGCTGAACACAAGTGGCAAGAAAAACCATCCTTGCCTTTTCCCTAATCTTAGGGGAAAAGCAGTCAATATTTTACAATTAAGTATGACATCAACTGTAGGCTTTTCATAGATGATCATCCATTGAGGAAATTCTCCCTTTTCCTGGTTTTCTGAGAGGTCTGTTTGCTTAAATCATAAATGGGAAATTGAATTTTTGTGACACGTTTTTTCTGAATTTACTGAAGTAATCATATGCATTTTCTATTTTATTAATATGGTGGATTATACTGATTTATTTTCAAAAGGTAAACCAACCTTGCATTCCTGAGATAAACCCTAGGTACGTGCCCTAACTGGCAATCGAACCTGCAAACTTCTGGTACACAGGACAATGCTCCAACCACCTGAGCCACCTGGCCAGGGCTCTAATAGCAATACATTTTCTCAATACATATATCAAAGTAATACACATGTGTTAGAATCAAAATAATCTCTGAGAGGCCACTAACGTTTAAGTCTAAATGAGAACTATATCTGTATAACACATGACAAATAACAATCATATGTAAGCTATACTCTCAGGGAAACGAAAGATTCTCCACAATTCCAGATAAAACTAGCTGTAACTATCTCTTACACACACATACATACAAAACACATAACAAAGTGAAGTGATTATTAGGTCATCTAGAATTCACTCTAATTCTCACAGAGACATGCAAAATCATCCGAAAACTTCAGGACTTAAAATATAATTTATAACAAATACTTCACACTGGGACTGCATAAGGGAAAATAATAAGAAACTTGTAGCTCTATCTTTAAAAGAACAGAAATTAAAAAAAAAAACACTAAATTTACCTTTCTGGCGTCAACTTCCATAGGTGAAACATACAATGTTATATGCTAAGACTGTACTGTTCTTCATAATAATGAAGCATTTTACTCTTTTAATATTTAAATATATTATTTTGTAATTTTGGTGCCAAGAGTAGAGTGCTGCTATAACAAATGATGAATGGAAGTAGCAAGAAAGGCCATTCTACTTACTGTTGCTGGACTCCTTAATTCAATTTAAAAGTAGCAAACTGAAGAAATCCACTGACCACATTTAGAACTATCTTACTTACAGCAGCCAGGTGGCTCAGTTGGTTGAAGTATCCTGTACACCTACAGATTGCAAGTTCGGTTCCCAGTCAGGGCCCATCCCTAGGTTGCCAGTTCCATCCCAGGTCATGGCACATGTGAGAGGCAACTGATCAATGATTTCTCTCTCTCTCTCTCTCTCTCTCTCTCTCTCTCTCTCTCTCTCTCTCTCTCTCTCTCAAACCAATAAACATATCCTTGTCTGAGGAATAAAAAGAAAGACCTACTTTTCTCTTTCCCTAATAATGAGATCTAGGAAAGACTGTGTGCACAATCACCAACTTCTCCTGTTTTTGAAACTCTGACATTTCAGCTTCATCTCCAACATCAACAATTGGCAAGCTTTATAATTCAAATCTAATTATCCAGTATTATCCCCTTAAAGGCTGACAGATTGTATGTTACTAACTGAAAACCAAAACATTGAATAACAGAACACATCTAAATTTCTATAGCTAGCCTTCCTAGAATCCTGGATAATAGCAATGTTTGTTAAAACCTGAAGTTCTGCCCTGGTTGCTGTGGCTCAGTGGATTTCGAGTGCAGGCCTGCAAACCCAGGGGTCACCAGTTTGATTCCCAGTCAGGGCACATGCCTGGGTTGTAGGTGAGGTTCCAGTGGGGGGTGCATGAGAGGCAACCACACACTACTATTTCTCTCCCTCTCTTTATCCTTCCTTTCCCCTCTCTCTAAAAATAAATAAAAAAATTTTTTTTTAAAAACCCTGAAGTTCTGGAGTCTACAGGAGACAAAAACCTGTTATGGTTCTTTCAAGTAAAATTCAAATATACTCGGCAAGTAATTACATTCAAGTTAAATAATTCAATATTTATATGGTACCTACTACTGCTTATATGCTTCCACTGTATAGGTAACATGTAGATGATAAAATTTTAACACATGGACTCTACCTTGAAAAACTAAGTTCTATTTAAGTAGACAAAATAATTCATGCAAAATGAATATGTACACATAAAACAGTTAATAAATACACTGAATGGTTCACACTATAAGTATAAAAGATCATAAAGGAGATATCATTTAGTAATGGCTACGGAAATCAAGAAAGGGCAGCAGAGAGTTCAGACTTAACCTGGTTCCCCCTGAAGTTTCAAAGCCACGTCCACATTTTTAGGTATTTGTTACAGCAACCCTCCACTCTTGGCACCAAAATAAAATAAATAGAAGGTATACTAAAAGGGAGACACATGTAATATACTGTATATGGATATTTTTAATGAAATAATTCAAAAATAATTTTACATGAAATGCAATAGGAAATAATACAAATACTACAAACACACATGTACCTACCATGTAGATTTAAAATACTAAATTTGCCATAAAATTTTTAAAAGATTTTATTTATTTTTAGAGAGAGAGGAAGGAGAGAGAAAGAGAGGGAGAGAAACATCAATCAGTTGCCTTGTGTATATGCCCTGACCAGGACCAAACCCACAACCTAGGCATGTGCCCTGACAGCAATCTAGCCGGCAACCTTTCACTTTGTGGGACGACATCCAACCAGTCAAGCCACACCGGTCAGGGCTGTTTCAAAAAAATGTTTAAGAACTAAAATGTTACCAGTATAGATGAAGACAGACTCCATCCTATTCTATCCTCCCCAGAAGTAATTAGTACCTTCAAGTAATTGTGTATCCTTCCCACATATATACTATATATGTATATAATTTTGTTACAAATATATCTTTATACAATATAGTATATTTTTTACATAAATGGTATCACACTGTGTATCCTTCTGCAACTTGCATTTGCATTTTTTTTAAATCCTCACCTGAGGACTGGCTTATTGATTTTTAGAGAGAGGGGAAGGGAGGGAGAGAGTTAGAAAAACATTGATCAGTTGCCTCTCCTTACATGGCCAGACCAGGACCCAAACCTGCAATCTAGGCATCTTCCTTGACTGGGAATCAAACCCACAACCTTTTGGTTTATGGAATGATACTGCAACCAACTGAACCACACCAGCCAGGGCTGCAATCTGAATTTTTACACTTAACACTGCTTTCCATATCTACCTGGAATGGGGCCAAGGTACTCATTTTTCCTTCACGTTTCTTAAAGCTCCACAAGTGATTGTGGTTGGTGACCAGCACTGAAATCATCATCTATTCCTTTATATATTCATCTAATAAAGCTTTCAGTGCTCCCAAACTGCTAACACATTTTAACTGAGCTTTTCAGCATTAGTCAGTTGCTATTAGATTACCTGCATTAAAATAAAAATTATTTTACAATGCTTCCAACTCAGAAGCAAAAACCCTAATCAAACCAGGTTTGCACATGATTCAAAACAATAACCAAATTATAAAATTTGTGGGGGGAGCCGATGGGTGTAGCTACAAAGGGGTAGTAACACGACTGGTGGTGGTACAGTTGATTCTCTTGATTGTGGTGGTAGCCGCACAAGACTACACATGTGAAATTGCAGAGCTACACACACACACTCACATACACACTCAACTGTGTGTAGCTGGTGAAACTTGAATAAGCTGTATGGATTGTGCCAATGTCAATCTCTTGGTTTAGGAAGGCACGGCGATAGTGTGGGTGTTGACACTGTGGAAGACAGAGACCTAGGGGAGGGTGTATAGGATTTGCCTGAACATTTCTTTACAATATCCTGTGGATCTACAATTATCAAAATTAAAGTTAAGTTTTTTAAACTAAGTTTCTAAAGTACACTGAAGAAATTCTGCAGCCTTTTCATATCAAATTCGATTCAGTATACTGCTACAATATACACCCACTACATAAATGATACATATGTATTTTCAGGAAAATATACCTAGCATCTGCATAGGTATACCTAGTTGATCTGCACAAAAACGAAGGCCACGCTGGTGATGACCACATTAACCATGCAATAAGTACTAAAACAAACTTTAAAATTATTGGCCTATGAACTATGATATTAGAGTACTCTGCAGTCTTACCCTCATGGGACACTAGGATTTACTCAAATAGCTATCCCTATTCACAGCAAATAACTCTGCTTTTATTCTTATTTTAAACCAGCAAGCCTGCCCTACTTTTGCAGATTTATTTACTAATCCACTCACCTGCTTTTCCAATCATAAACCAGTTACACACCACTGAAGAGGTTATGCTATATATTATTACTGAAAGTCACATGTACCTTTCATACCCTTTCATAACCTGACAGAACAAGTAATTCTATTTCAATGATCTGACACAGCTCTTTGAGATCATTCCTTTTGTTCTCTGACAGTCACAGAATTCACATTTCAAGGTATTAGAAACTGGCCCTCCTACAACCGATTAAGTGATAGTCTGACAGAATCAATAACTTTATAGTGACATCATGTTTTCAATAAAACAGTGCAAAAATAACTAACTTACTTTCATAGACAAACCCACCTTTATTATTCTGGCCATTCATTGAAATCATCCTCTCTTATTTTGAAACCTCCACAAAACTTCAGGTAACAAGTTCCTATTAGAATAAAATGTTCCCAGGCATATACACACACAAAGAAAAAAAAAAAACCCACAAATTCAGTCTTAACCTTTTTAGGCCACTAATCTACAGCCAAAGCTTAAACTTGAAAGGATTATCAATTTATAGAGTGAGGGAGCAAACATTTCATACCAGATATAGTCGACAGTTTAGTCATCTGCTCTTGCTAGTGGTATGAGTCACAGGAGCTCCACAGTTCTAAATTTCTGTTACATTTTCATATGCTACACTGAGTACTTTTCAAGACAGTATTTAAGCTGCTAAGTATAACCAGAAACATGCTGCCCATAGTAGGTACTCAATATTATTTATGAATACATGATTTCCAAAATTCTATCTATACTACAGAAAAGGAAATTGTCACCATTTTTCTTATTAAGCTTCTTAGGTTCAAAACCTTTCAAAAGCTAAGGAGACTAAAGTTGGAAAACATAAAAGGCAATACATTCTTAAACCTTCATTTCACACATGTCACTCACAGTCGAACAGATCTGCAGTCAAATCTCACCAAGAGTGAAGATTAATGAAGAATAGCTAGTGTTTATTACGCATCCTGTATGCGCACTATGCTAAGCACTTCACATGTAATATGAAATGCAATCTTTAAACTTTTTTAAAATTTTGGCAAATTTATTTATTTTTAAGACTTTATTTACTTATTTTTAGAGAGATGGGCAGGGAAAGAGAAAGGAGAGAGAAATGTCAATATGTGGTTGCCTCTCACACACCCCTCACTGGGGACCTGGCCTGCAACCCAGGCATGTGCCCTGACTGGGAATCGAACTGGAGACCCTTTGGTTTGCAGGCCCATGCTCAGCCCACTGAGCTACACCAGCCAGGGTGCAATCTTTAAATTTTGAGGTAGATACTATTATCTCCCATTTAAACCTGAAGCAAGGAAAATAAATAACTAAAGTCACAGCTAGTAATTAGTAGAGCTTGTGCTCTTTCCTACACTGCCTTCCATAAAATAAACTTCTTATGCTTTCACTTAAACATTTACTAAGCACCTATATGCTATGCACTGAATTGAACATTAAGAACACACAGCTCTGCCCTGGTCAGATGGCTCAGTTGGTTGGGGTGTAATCCCACACACCAAGGAGCTGTAGGTTCGATTCCCAATCAGGGCACTTATGGGAGGCAACCAATCAATGTTTCTCACACTGATGTTTCCCCCTCCCACTCTCTACACACACACACACACACACACACACACACACACACACACTTCATCTCTCTCTAAAATCTATAAAAAACATATCCTCAGATGAAAATTGTTTTTTAAAAAAAGGAAAAACACACAGTTCTTGTCCTTGAATAGTTTAGTATGACTAGACATAAAAATATTTAACACTTAAATGTATTGTGGTGCTTTGTGGAGTTTATTTAATCCTTACAACTAAACTACATGGTAAGTTAGGTTGTATTATCCCTCTTCCTTAGTAAGGAAAACTGAGGTTTAAAAAAAGGTTAAGTGATTTGTCCAAGGTCATGCAGCTACTAGAAAGGCAGAATTGGAATCAAAGTTAAATATATGTCTAACTTTGAAGACCATATTCTAAAGCCATTATCCATATAGCCTCCTAGTCAAAGAGAAAAAGCTTCTCAGACTAAATCTTGAAAGATAAATACATAGCCCTGGCCAGTGTGGCTCAGTCATTGAGTGCCAGCCTGTGAATCAAAGGGTCACAGGTTCAATTCCCAGTCTAGGGGACATGCCTGGGTTGCAGGCCAGGTCCCCAGTAGAGAGAGAGCAAGAGGCAACCACACATTGATATTTCTCTCCCTCTCTTTCTCTCTCTCCCTTTCCCCCTTATAAAATCTTTA
Source organism: Glossophaga mutica (assembly GCA_039655065.1). Lineage (NCBI taxonomy): Eukaryota > Metazoa > Chordata > Mammalia > Chiroptera > Phyllostomidae > Glossophaga > Glossophaga mutica. The sequence continues at coordinate 63,268,743 of CM077311.1, forward strand.
AAAAAAAGATAAAGACATAGGAGCTAGTCCAGTTGGGAGACAAGACTCTACACAGAAGTAATGCATACAGCTATCCACATACATAAAACAATAAGAAATTGTAGGGAAATGCAGGTAGTAGTAAAGCAGATTTAGGAATGGAGGTATGAAAATGAGGAAGAGAAAGTAATACAGCAGCCCCCCGTCACCTACACTTCACTTTCATAGGTTTCAGTTACCTGTGGTCGACCATGGTCCAAAAATATTAAATGAAAAATTCTGGAAAAGAACAATTCCCACGTTTTAAATTGTGTGCCATTCTGAGTAGCATGATGAAAGCTCGAGTTGTCCCATGAGGTCCCGTGGGGATGTGAACCGGCCCCTGCCCAGCACCTCCACAGAGGAGATGCTCACATCCATTAGCCACCTAGCAGCCATCTTGGTCATGAGATCCACTGTGGTCAACTAACCCTTATGTTACTTAATAATGACCCCAAAGTGCAAGAGTGCTGATGCTGACAATTCAGATAATGCCAAAGGCAAGCTATAGGTATTCCTGTAAGTGAAAAGGTGAAATTTCCCACCTAATTAAAAAAAAATTATATGCTCAGGTTGCTAAGATTTACGGTAAGAACCAATCTTCTATCCATGAAATTGTGAAGGAAAAAGAAGTTCGTGCTAGTTTTGCTGTAGCACCTCAAACTTCAAAATCATGGGCACAATACATGGTAAGAGTTTAGCTAAGATGGAAAAGGAATTAAAAGTGCAGGGGAAGAATTGAACAGAAGATATGTTCCAAATGACAGCATTGTGTTGCACAAAAAAGCATGGTGGCTAGACAGATTTCAGCAAGGGATGCCCTGAAACAGGTGACACCAAGTCATTTGCTGCAAGTAAGCGACAGTTACACAGATTCAGTAATGGGTTTGGACTGACAAATACAAAAATCGCTGGCAAGGGAAAGAGAGATGACATTCACTTTTATTATAGTATATTATTATTGTTGTTGTCTTATTATTTTTTTAAGATTTTATTAATTTTTAGAGGGAGGGGAAGGGAGAAAGAGAAAGAGAGAGAAAACATCCAGAGGTTGTCTCTCACACGTGCCCAGCTGGAGACGGCCCACAACCCAGGCATGTGCCCTCACCAAGAATCGAACTGGCAAGCTTTCACTTTGCAGAAGAACGAGCCGTGCTGGCCAGGGCTCTATTTTATTATTATTATTGTTAATCTCTTAACTGTGCCTAATTTATAAATTAGACTTTATCATAGGTACGTACATATAGGAAAAAACATAGTACATGTAGGGCTTAGTACTATCCATGGTTTCAGGCATCTACTGGAGAGCTTGGAACATACCCTCTGTGGACAGGGAGGAATACTGTATAAGGTTAGAGGTTTGGCACAAAGGACACTACACATCAACAAAGTTAGAGTCTATGCTATAGGCAGGAAGTGCTCAAGAAGCATTTCAAGCACAAGAATGATCCTTTACATTGCCCGCAGATCACCAGGGCAGTATGGAGACTACACATACCTAGCAAGACGCTACTGCAATAGTGAAAGTGAGAAGTGAGACAAGGAGATGAAGCAGAAGGTTATGTAGAAAACAAAAGTCCACAGAACTGAGTCTGGGAACTGGATGTGAAGTGAAAGGGATAGGAACGAGTCTGGCCTGACTCCCAGGCTTGTCATCTGAGCCAGTGACCAAATGGGTAAGTGGTGTGATTAACAGGGATGGGAAATACACTTAGAAAATCCTTTCTACCTCCTCTTATTAGTGCTTTTTAATATTTATTTATTTTATCCCTCTATCACCTTTTTTACTTCAATCTCTCCAATAAAAGAAAAAGTGTCTTATTTTCCACAGTTTACACTATTTTATACTATTTGTATAATATTTGAACTTTCTATAATTTTGGATTACGTTTATAAGCTGATTAAGCTTTAGTTGTTTGTTTGTTGTTGTTGTTTTTGACAGCCATCCAAATAATCTTGCTGTCTCCTTAACGGAGTCCCAGCCAACTGCTCTAGCATTTTCCAGCTATCCTCGTTTTCCTCCTTTTCTGCATCTCCCCTCTCTCCATTCCTGACACCTCTGCTTTACCATCCTCTCTACTCTTCAGGGAAGTGTACTTTGCCTCTCCACCCTCACTTCTGCCTGTTTTTCCAAGCCCCACCACGGAGCTGAAACAACCTCTTTTTCTGCCAGACAAGGTGCTTCCACTTTCTATCAGCTATAACATGTTTTAATACTTTAAAACTCAGTCTTCTTTTCAGCTTTCCCTCACTAAGACAGTACTAAACCCTCAAATACGATGGTGGCCTTTCCCAAGCCTAGCTGTTTTGAGGAATTTCTTAACTGTACTCACCCCCCGACTTTATAGTTTGAAAAACTGAAATCCTACAGAAAAGTGAAAGAATAGTAAGATGAGCACCAATTTTCTCTTTATATATTCACCATGTTGAATTTTGCCACTTCTACTTTCTCTCTTGACAAATACATAATCTTTTTTCTGAACCATTTGAGAGCAAATTGTAGATATGACATTTCAACCTAAATACTTCATCAGACACTGCCTAAGAAAAAGGACATTCCCCTTTATAACCATAATACCTTATCATCGCACCTAAGATTTTTCACACTGATATAGCTAATATATACTCCTTACTCAAATTTTACCAGTTGTCCCCAAATGTCCTCAATAGCTTTTTGTTTTCCCAATTAAGGTGTGGCACTACACTTGATTGTCATTTCTCTTTCATCTTCTTTCATCTAGAACAGTCTCCCACCTTTTTTGTCATCACTTTGACATTTTTGAAGCGTTCAGACCAGTTGTCTTGTGGAAAGTCCCACAAACTGGATTTGTCTGAAACTGGATTTGCTTGCTTGTCTACTATAACTACATTCAGGTTAAGCACTTTTAGCGAGGATTACATAGGTAATTCTTGAATGAAGTCTTAGATGATCTCCCAGTGTTCAGCTTAGTGGGTTGACGTTGTCCAGACTCTGCACAAAATCATTGTGAATTGTCAGCATTCAACGAATGTGATGATGATTGTCAGAGACACACTCCCGTGGCCAGCTGACACAGCACACCTTTCCGTCACCCACTCTGGAGATCCCAGTTACCACGTTAGACCTTCTTCTAATAATACAGACTCAAGAAACTAAGAGGTTTTATGATAAAAAAATTAATCTGCTAACAAAATAAAATTGAATATAGGGAACTAAAAGGTCTCTCTGCGTCTATCTGATTAGGTAGATTATAGAGATAACTAAGTCAGATATCACTTTTATTGGGTTGAGATTTTTAGACCTCACTTTTGCAATTTAAAATGCAGCTAAAATTTAACATGAAAACTTTAAAGGAGTGTTATATTCTATTAATGACTTTGCCAAATGATGATAATTATTAAAAAGATATCCCATTATTTCCATTAGTCCTTTAGCTGTTAAGTAGCAGCAAAGCCCCAAAATGACCACAAATAACAGAATTAGCAAAGTTTGTCTCTCACAGACATGTCTACAAATTAGCTTTACCCCAAAATGTCACTTAAATGAAAAGATATTCTATTTCTACTACCAAATATAAATTAGGAAAAGGGTTTTAATTAATTCTTTATGTTCACTTTAAGTAATGAGTCCTTAGAATTTTTCTCTCAAATGATCTAATTTTTAACTTTGTAGTGAAATGTGATAAATAATATGTTACTTTATGGAAGAAAGCTTTATTACCAAATGTCTGATACAAATAAGGTTTCAATCAGAACCATTAGCATACAGACAGGAAAGAACACCTTATTCCTGCACAAAAAATAACTGTTTAAGTTAAGATGTCCTTTCTAAGGTTTAAAACTTCCGCTCAGAGAAATAAATCTCCAATCGCATTGATTTCTCATGTTCCAACAGCTTGGCAGCTTATTAATTACAACAGTAAACTGAGCACAACTTAAACAAATACTGTTGACAAATTCAACACATATGCCCTGCATGACCTGTTTACACTGAACATTTATACCTGAAAATGTTTCTTTTGGGTTGGTGCTGTATCAAATGAATGAAAATATAAAGAGCCAACACATGAATATAAATACTTTCAAACTATTTTCACACTACTGAAACTATTATAAAAGAATTTAGGTAAAATTATAATATTTATGTTAAAAAATCTGAAAATATTTGCATAATAATAGCTCTAATAAATGTGATCCATTTTCCTTTGAATTTAAAATACACCAGCACATGGAAATATGTATTAATAAGGTATTAAGAGCATTGTTTCTAAAGGAAACAAATACAAAATATTTGTTTTCTTCCTTTTCTGCCTTTCCAATTGTATAATTCACAGGGTTAAGCTTATATTTAAAAGAAAAAAATGTTTAAACCTTGGTAAATACATTCTTATAACATGGAAGAGAGGGAGAGGGGAATAAGAGCTGGGGAAATAAAGGAGGTATAGATACCAGAGACTGAAATGAGGTTCAAGGTATACTTGCGGTAATAGCAACTTCTGTCCATATTAATCTTCTTACGATCTTCTAAGAAAGCCTCAGCCCCACTATTCCCAGTGCCAGGATGTAGCCTGGCACTGGTGGCCTACGAGGTGTGCTACAAATGACAACACGTTCTGTGAATATACACTCTCTTTGAATTCCAAGAGAATGAGAGCACTGTATCAGCATCTTACTGAAAAGAAGTCTGACTTTTCTGTTAAACCCTATTCGACCACCAAATAACAAACGCAGACAATGGGTTCTCCACACCTGTCACGTAGGAATTCCTAGTGACACTTCTTTGTTGCTTCTGAAAAGATTCGGTCCAAAGGAACAAACTTTTTATTTTACAAAATTACTGTCAAAGAAAATAAATTCCTTCACAAGGAAAAGAAACTTGGAGACCAGAAAATTAAAAAAAAAAAAATCAAGCTGAAAGATTTTCACAGCTAATTATTTGAGTTTCTGGTTTTCTATTCCAGATGCCAGCAGTGATGCCCCAACACATATGGACCGTTCTAGAGGCTCACAGGAATGTTACTTTTAAAACAAAGAAGAAATAAATGAGCACCTACCTATTGGCATACACTGCAGATGGTTTTCTATAAACATTTCGTGAATGAGTGAAAGCATAAGAACTGTTATAGTTTTAAACATAAAATGTGCATCTTCAACTGCTAGAGAAGAAATCAGATGCCAGGGAAGCACCAGACAGAACTGTATGGACCGATTCACATTGTTAGCCGTGGGAGTCCGCCAGATATCCATCATAGTGGAGAGAAAGTATTTCACGGACTGGGAACAGTTTTCTGACTTACGTTACAATTTCACATATGTTCTAGTTCTAGTATTTTTCAAATGTTAGTAATTTCTCTACTAACCACTTATGTAATGAGTGATCTATCATCAAACTATCATGTTTCATAATACTACCTTGTCTAAAGCTTTTTACATCTATTGTTATTTACATGGCTGAGGTGCCTGATATAGAAAGTACTATTAACCCTATTTCGCAGATGAGATTATTGAAGCAAAAGAAAGTTTAAGTAAAAAGACAAGGTTTTTTTTTTTTTAAAAAAAGGCAAAGTCACAAGTAAGCTCCAGAGCAGCAGTGAAACTGAGGTTTTCTGACCACCAGCATAGTCCTTCATTTTAGGAAGGTCACTGTTTAAAGGACACAATACCAATCACTCCTACCCACCCACTCTTTTCTAAGATTTGCTCAAACAAAACAATTAAGTAGACCTTAAAGTTAAAAGGAAATGACAGAACCCAACAACGGGCATGTGGTGTCACCTCAGACAAAGATTTCCAGCTGTGAAAAAGTGCAGACAATTCTGGCCAGACAAGATAACATTAGATCAAGATTTAGTGCCCTGTGTAATACAATGGGTTCTTACTTTCTTAGAACAAACTTCAAGTATTTCAAACTCTGGAAAATCCATAAAAAAACAACATAAGTCACGAAGAAGCTAAAATTGCTGTGGTCAGGTTCTTATGCTAAAGCTTTTATATACAAGTTAAATCCACACATTTCAAGGGCCTGAAATCGTTTGTTTCATTTATTTAAAAGTAATCTTTTAGTCCTGGCTGGTGCAGCTTGGTGGGCTGACAGACAGACTCCGAATGGAAAGGTCCCTGGTTCGATTACCAGTCAGCGCACATGCCTGGGTTACAGCCGGTCCCTAGTTGGGGGCGTGCAAGAAGCAACAGATCTGTTTGTCTCGCACACGGGTGCTTCTCTCCCTTTCTTCCTCTCCTCCCCTCTCTCTAAAAGTAAATAAAATCTTTAAAAGCACAAACAGCGTGAAGGCAGGAATCATATTTTTAAAAAATAAAAGTAATCTTATAAAGTATACAACATGTAGTAATTTATCTTCACCAAAAAACAAATTTGAATCATACGGACTATGAAGGTGTCCACTTAACTGTGAGCATGCTGAGCAGCAAGGCAGCAACTGCGCTTTAACAGCATTTCCTTTCCCTTTACCTCTACACTTAAGGGTCTGAAACTTCATTTCAAAATCTCCTTCACTCCTTTTGACATGTTATGGTGGAAATGACACGCTTCTATGGCCATCAGAATTGGAGATTCACGAAGGGTTGAGGGCTGCCACTAAGTTCACTCACATCCCATTTATTCTGACTTGATACACAGTTCTGATTTATCTAGTTTCCTGCTTACTTCAATTTAGAAGTGGCAGATTAGAAGCGCATATTTTGACAGAAAACAGAACTGGAGGAGATAAACTAAAAACAGACAACTGCACTAAACTGGTGTGGCCGTGAGGACTCTCTTTAGTGCAGGAGGAAACCGCCAGCACCCTTAGAGAGCAGGATGCACCCACCACAGCACAGGAACAGCATGCGCAGAAATTAATGTACGTAATGATGACCTTGGTTTATCAAAAAAGGTTACGTATAGTACATTCTGATGTTAAGAGACAGTTATATACTCTTTATGAGTTATATATTATAAGAAATGGACATCAAAATGGCCAAAATAATTAGCAGCTAAAGGGCTGTCAGTTATATGAACAATTCACTTAAATCCGTAATGATACCAAATGCTGAGTAGATAATCTCAAAAATCCCATTATGTTTACTAAATATTATAGTGTAGAAAACCAGCATTTAGGATCAACACTTAAAATGCTGACTTTTTAGGGAGAAAACTTAAGATACACGCTAAAATTACATAGTGTAGACAAGCAATATTTATGACGCTTAATGTGTTTAGAGGGAAAAATACCTAGTTCAACGCTAAAATTCTCCCCCTTCATTGACCATTCCATAGGCTTTTCCACTTTAAAAATGCTGTATTGTCTCTAATCTTAGTTTACTTTCTCTTCCTACTTATCAAAATGAAAAAATGAAAGCATTTTAACAGTTATCACCACTTCCAGCTAACCCTTCGTCCAGCAGCCACTAGCCCAGCTGGTCCGGGTAGGGGCCAGCTTACAAAGAGCGTTTTCAAATGGATCGTTCACACTCTCAGGAGCTGTGCTCAAGTCTCGGCTGAACAAAAGCAGCACGTAAGTCAGTGGGTATGGTGAAACGGTGTTCTTAGTTTCGGGGCAGAAACGACGACCAGGTACAACCCTGCACGTATCAGTAAGGCACGCTGCCGTTTACGCTGCACATCTGAATCGGAGAACGACGTTCTCCGAGTCTCTACGGTCAAAAGCAAAATTAAACACCAACATCGCGTCGGGAGATCTGTCAGTCCCTTTCAAACACCATACAGTGGGTTTATCTGTATTCATTTCACCATCTCATTTCTTTTAATAATAGCAGTGACTTGTGATGATCTGGAGAAAGTGGGCCACAAGGGACGAGGTACACGTCCTGGGGCGCGGGAGGGGGCTGGCCGGATCCTAAGAAGGGGAGCGGCAGAAGGCTCTGACTTGGAAGACTCCCTCCCCACAGCCCCCTAGCCCGCTTCCCCGGCTAAGAGGCTAAAAAGGAGGCGTGATTTCTTTGTAAAAAGATGGAACCAGGCCCTTTTGGGATGATGGAGGAGAAATCGCCACCCCACCCCTCAGTCCAGCTAGCCGCGCGTCTAGGTGCCGCAGAAAACGCCCGAGGCCCCGGTGGGGCAGCCCCCGTGGGGATCTCGCCCTCCCGCTCCCACACCCCGGCCGGGTCCCCCTCCCGGACCCGCGCAGCCCGGGGTCCCCCGCCGCCCTGCCGCGCCCCCTCCTTGCCCGAACCGCCGCCTGGCGGAGAGCCCTTTCCCCGCGGGGCGACGAGGAAGGCCCAGCCCGCTCAGCACCTTTGACGACGCGCTCGGTGGTGGAGAGGTGGAGGTTCCTTCTGGACATGGTCCTCTCGGCCTCCTCCCGGCTCCTGGGGACCTCCAGCGTGCGCCTCCGCCTGCGTCCCCGGCGGTCTCGGCTCCGGGGCCCAGTGAGCCCGCCGCGCCCTGGCCCAGGCTCGGCGACCCGGCCTCGAACGCCGCGCACAGCACGCCGGCCCACCGGCCGCTCCTTCCTGAGGAGCGGAGTCGCGAGCACAAGCGGGGAGGCTTAGGGAGGCAACCCAGGCGGCCGCGGCTGCTCGCGGCCCGGCCCGCGTGCGCGCGCGCGCGCTCCCGCACCGCGCTCTCCCAACTTCCCGGCGGCCTGCGCGCCGCCGCCGCTCCGAGGCCCACTGTGCAGCCCCGCGGTCGCTCGCGCCGGCGCTGCCCGGGACCCCAGGACCTTGGCTGTCGCGACCCCCCGCTGTACCCCTCCCCTAGGCCTGCGCGGCCGCGCCCCGCGCACGCGCGCTCCCTTCCTCTCCTGCTCCCACAGCGGGTTTTCTCTCTCCTCAGCCTGCGCTCCCTGCGGCCGAGTCCGTCTTGGCTGCGGGCCGCTGCCCTGGCCTGTGGCACCTAACCCCAGCCTCGAGGTCCTGCACCGCAAGTCCCGGCCGAGCAGCGGCCATCTTGTGGCCTGGCTGGGGCGAACGGGGCCACGAGCCTCCTGTCACCCTGGAGTCGCCTTGCCCAGAGCCCGTGTTCTCCCACTCCGTCCCCACTGCAGGCCTCCGCCCTCTCCTTGGGTCTTCTGCCCGGTGTCTGTAGGAGTCGTTACGGACGCCACCCCGCTCCTTCTCACAGTTCATCCTGCCCGCTCCAGCAACCCATTTAAGCCTCTAATGTCGCGTTTCACTGCTGAGAGCAGTCAGTCTGGTAGGAAGGACCGCCGCGTTCATCCTGGTTCCAGTGCAGTGGGGGTGGGTGGAGGCTCAGTTTCCCCGTGGGCTGCGTAAGACCCTCGCGTGGCCCCGCCTTCTCCAGGGGAGCCCATGGCCAGTGTCCCCTCCAGGAAAGGACGGACCCCTCTCAAGTCCTGGGTGTCACCTCAGCTACAAGCAACTCCCTCTTCCCCTTGTTCGCACTGGCGCAGTGTCCGTGTCCCCCGCTCGTGTCGACTGTGGAACCCGAGGGGCAAGTCCCTTCTGAGAGTCTTAATCGGGCTTATGTCGAGGTTCAAGACTGACCTTTTCTTTCCTTCAATTGTAAGCCTAGAACAGAAACTGTCTTAACTGCTACTGTCCTCCCTCACCGACTATAGTGCCTGGCGAAGTCGAATGTGTTTTGATTTTCGCATTAATAATGAAATACTGAAACAAAGATCCAGGAAGTATATGCAAATTATAGGCAAAGCAGACTTAACAGTTCCTGTGGTGGCCAATAACAATATGTGGGTATGGACTTTTAGATTAAATAAAAATTTAAATATAAGTCTTCAGTACCTTAAGTGCATTAGTCACATTTCACGTGCTCCAAAATTCACGTGTGGCCAGTGGACAGGGTAAAACAGGACGTTCCCGTCATAGCAGAAAAATCTTTTGGACAGCTCCTAGCTAAAAGATTATGGGGGTTAAGCCCGATTCTGCGTTAATGTAGATTTATGTACTGGGGCGATATATACTGGAGTCAGAATTCTGCCTCGGAGTTTCAACCCAGGCCCTTCACAGCAACCCTAGCAAGGCAGGGCCACGTTAGGAGCTGAATAGAATTTGGTTCTGCTTTATTGGGTCTTGACTTCAGGTTTCCACCCAAGAGAATTATATAGATATCCTGAGGAAGTTCTTCATTTAAGAAGTAATCAGATCTCCACACCTCTATCAAATAGCAGATCTCTAAAGATCAAAATAAATTGGTTCCTGCAGCATAGATGCTAAAATTCATCTGAAAGAACATAAACAGGATAGCTAAAAACAAAAAGTTTTTAAAAACATTGCAAACCCATGAGAGAGGATGGATTCAATAACAGTAGTGGAAAAATCAACCAAGTATTTGTATTTCAAGTTGGAGCCACTGCATAACATCAAAATAAGGGAACCTGGTTTACAAGTTACAGAAAATAAATAAATAAATAAATAAATAAATAAATAAATAAATAAATAAATAGCTGATAGACTCCAATAGACACTGACACCCACCTCCCCCACCCCGCCCCACCGTGTGCACATTTATCAAATCAGAACCAACCTAGTGAACTGCAGTAAGGACTTTCTAAGCTCAAAGTAATGAAAGGAATTACAAGAGAGTGTTATGTTTAACTACTTGAAAAAGATAAACACAATTTAAAGGCACAGACTGGGAAAATATTTGCATCTGATATATTAGGGTAAAGACCTTCACTAGTCAATGGAAGTGCTCTGAAATACAAGTGTGGACAGGGCCATGAACAAAGAATTCATAAAAGAATAAAAATAAGACACTAAACATTTTAAGCTGTTCGGCTTAAAGTAATAAGTAATCCAAAATGTAAATTTTAAAAAAGGTGCTATTTTTCACATAGCAAATTGGAAAACATTTTTAAAGGTAACACTGTTGGTAGAATTATAAATTAGCTAACTTTTCTGGAAAGTGATTTGGCAGTATCAAAGAAGATATATATGTCTCCAATGAAAAGATTCTCAACCACTGCACAAGCCCAGTGAAATAGCTAAAATTAAAGACTCTCAATACCACACGTTGGCCAGGATGGGAGCAACCGAAACTCTCCTGCATGGCTTATGAGAGAGTAAAATGCTACAACTACTTTGGAAAAATGTTTGAAAGGGTTTTTTTTAATTTATTGATTTTAGAGAGAGGAGGAGAGAGGGAGAAACATCAGTTTATTGCCCCACTTATTTATGCATACATTGGCTGCTTCTTGTATGTGCTGTGACTGCGGATCAAACCTGCAAACCTTGGTGTATCAGGATGACGTTCTAACCAACTGCGCTACCTGGCTAGGGCTGGAAGTTTCTTATAAAGTTAAATATATACCTACTCTATGACCAGGTAATTCTACTCTTAGGTGCTTTACCCAACAACAATAATTATCCAAATAATGGAATACTACTTAGCTAATAAAAGAGAAATAACTACTGATGCATGCAACAATATGGATGAATCTCAAAAACATTGTGGTGGACAAAAAAACAAGGCACAAAATAGTACATACTACAGCTGACCATTGAACAAGGCAGAGGAAAGGGCACTGACCTTGTGCAGGTGAAAATTCTTGTATAACTTTTGGCTCCCCAAACTTAGCTGCTTTGTTGACTGGAAGGCTTACTGACCACATAAACAGCCGATTAACACATATTTTGTATGTTTTATGTATTATATATAGATTGTATTCTTACGCTTATGTAAGCTAAAGAAATGTTATTAAAATCATAAGAAAAAAGAAAATCATAAGAGAAAATACATTTAGAGTATTCACTGAAAAAAAAATCTGTTTATAAGTGGACCTGTGCAGTTCAAACCTGTGTCGTGCAAGAGTATATGATTTCACTTGCAAAGGAAAATGATTAAATAAAGTATGATATTGGAAGGAACCTTATACCTCATGGAAAATCACCGTATTTTAGGTTAGAATATTTGATATGAGAAAAGCCTCAGGGCGTAATAAAAAGTGGAAAAGCTAGAATATAATGGTGTACAGTAGGGAGCCCATTTTGTTAGCAAACAAGCAAACGTACACATAAAAAGTCTAGTAGGGAATACGAATATGTTCACTCACTCTGTGAAGAGTGACCAGGTGCTGGCCGCGCCAGGCACTGTGCCGGGCGGCAGGCTCAGTGACAAGCTGAAGCCGCCGTGGGCCAGCCCCTTGCCCAGCCCGCCCAGAGGAGAAAAATGTTCACGGTAGCCATCTCTTGGTGGTGTGTTTAAGAGTGATTTATAAAAACAGACAAAGGATAGTTTTCTGTATTTTACAATTTTTCTATGGTGACAAAGTATTACTTTATAACTAGGTGCAAATAAAGAAAAAGCCTTTTTTAAAGGCCTATTGTCCAAGCCTGTTTCCAGAAGTGTTAAGCGCTCATTTTGGAGACTTTCTGACTGAGTTATCTGATCACACTGAAACATCTAGAGCTACTCAGTAAAAATATGAAAAGAAGAAAACTCTAATTAAGCTCCTTACCCAAACAATTTTTTTAATGAACTGGACTTCACTTTACGGTTGTGGGGATGTCTGTAGTCGCCCTGTTAGCAGTCCCCAGCAGCGACTGGGGAGCTCTGCCTCGCACAGCTGTACCGCCCGCCACCCCCTGGCCAGCGACGGTCATGTTGTCATCTAATTGGTGAATCTGATTCTTTCTTTGACTTTCTGCAGTGGCCACAATTGACTAAATATTTGAAATTACCTAGATTCACGTTTAACTGGCATTTCTACTAATTTCTTCAAATCTAGGTTTCCATCTAACAGGACTTGGGAGACGTGGTATATTTCCTTATGAAACTCCCTAAGCACTTCAGAAACCTTAATTAATGACCAGCTCTTCTGAGAAATAATTATGAGTGTTTTTAATTTAATAAAAGCACAGGGAATCCTAGTTTCTACTAGGCTTCAGTTTCTATTTGATGAAGCCATTAAATACTAAGTTTATGTGTCAAGTGCAGCAGACAAGTAAACTTTAGAATACTTTCTAAACTAGAGTAAAATGAGCATCTCTAAAATAGCCACACAGAACATACGGTATTTTATAGTACCTAATCTCTAATTGTATATAAAAAGCACTATGTAAAATTGTTTTTATTAGTAATATATATTATATGGACATCATTTACTATATTTTACTAATATTTCCCTGTAAGTGCCTTTAATTTTATTAAATTACCTTGGCATGGACCCCACCCCCACCCCAGCCAACACACACACAGTATCTCCGCCCCCCACCAAAGTAAGAGACTTTAATGGAAAGAAGGGAGAGGGAGTAGATGGTTGTAGCCACCTCAACCCCATTCTTTACAGAAGAGGACAAAGGTGTCCATGGAAGGGCCTCACCTGACTCACGCCACCTCAATCCACTGTTCCCGTAGCTGCTGGTATGATGAACTGGAAGGTTACGGTGCATAGGGTAGGTGGAGGGTGAAGGGTAGGGGTGAGGGGTCAAGAGAAATATGCTGTTTAAGGATGTTTAGATAGCAGTATGAAGCATGTGGCCCGATTTTTAGAATCTGGGAACCTCACTGTACCCCCACAGTCTTAAAGTCTAAAACAATGAGCAAATCCAGATTTTGAAATATATATTTGTTCTAATTGGAAAAACATGGCCCAAAGCACTATTCTACCAATAAGAGCCTGATATCACATTAATAATCTATTTAGACACTTGTAAGGAAGAAACACTAACAAAGATCTGCTGACTGATAATATATATTATAGGTTGATATTCAGGCCATTTGGGGAATAGTGCATAAACCTCTTAACAGGGTGCCATCCCCTCCTTGTCTTTCCTATGAAACCCACTACTACAAGAATTGTGACAAAGACTGGGGAGCCCCAAAGCTGCCACCGCCACCCCCATTATAGCTTTCGTTTGCATAGTTACAAAGTAGGAGAAAGTGGTGGTAGTCATTAGTGGTTACATAATACAGCACAGTCTAGGAGAATGGAATTTAATACCTTGCTCATACCTAGGCTCCAGCATTCCACAGGTAAGATGCCACAGGTAAAGGGCACTAGAACTCCTCAAGTTACTTGGGCCAAAAATCTACTGGAGGAAGCACCTTTCCTCACATACTTTACCCTGTCATCTTGCGCCCCCTACACGCCATTTTCCATACAACAGATCTTTCTAAACTTCAAACAAATCTGTCATTCTTTAGCTGAAAACCCTAAAATGTCTTCTCCTGCTTTGAAAGTGGGCTGACTCCTGTCTACTTTGAATTCAGCTCAAACCTCTTCCCTGATGCCCAATACAGTTCAGATGTAGCGGCCTTGTTTATACTATGAATGCTACAATTTATACAAACTGGCCTCAAACAGAGCAAGCTCATCTCTGTGCATTTGCTGTCCCTTTTGCTTGGAATATTATTTTCTTAGATCTTCACAAAACTGCCTCAGCTTCTCCTGAGAGAGGCCTTCCCTGACCTTGGCAGAGGCTGCAGCTGTCGGACAATGCACACCCCCACAGCTCTCCACCTCACTGGCCTGAGTTAACTCCTCCGCAGCACTTGTTGCTTTGTGTCTGCCCTCAACTCCTTAAAGGGAGCCCTTTGTCCGTCTCATTCTTATCACTGTCACTGGCATGCTGTACTGATCTCGAAATTGGAACTCGATCATTTGTTAAATGAATGAGTATCATCTTACTCTTGCCTGGAGCAAAGGTTCTTAACCCGAGCTGCAAGGGTTTCAGATCACTTCCCCCCTACCCTGCTCCCAGCTGTAAATGAAATGAAGGGTTTGAGGATATTTATAAGTGCTTTGGGGGGGTGGTGAAAATGTGTGGGAAAGCATATATTTTCCAGATTATGGAATCCAAACAACAAAATGTTCATTACCACTGGTACAGAGTTTTAATTTATAAAGCACTTGCTCACAGAGAGTTCTTATTATACTTGTGGAGACAGGTGGTGTAGAAGTGGTCATTTCTACCTCACATAAAGACACTGAGGCACAGAGAGGTTAAACTGGTTATCAGACTTCACACAGCCGGTTGGTGGCGGAATTAACACAAATCCATTCTTTTGGACTCAAGACCCTATGCTCTTTCACCCAGAACCCTGGGCTATAAGTTTGCATTTATCTTTGTTTAACTTTGCTTCCAAAGGCACCCAACTTAAACATTTTTCTACGACCTTTCCTTTTAAAAAAAATTGATTGATTTGAGAACAGGGTGGCAAAGAAACATTGATCTGTTGTCCCACTTATTTATGCAGTCATTGGTTGATTCTTGTATGGGCCCTGACTGGGGATTGAACCCTCAACCTTGGTGCATGAGGATGATGCTCTAATCCACTGAGCCACTTGACCAGGGCCTCTAAGAACTTTCTTATTTAAACTTGTTTATAAGGCTGCCTTAAAATCTCCAATGAAAAAAATATTGCTATCAGCTAGATCAAGGCAGTTTTCAAGCAAAATTTTATGAATGAACCAAAGAATGCAAAATAGTTTTCTAAAAGCCTAAGTAGTCATAACTAGAAAAATAGATTTGCACAAATAAATATAACACACCCTACAACCAAATGAAAACAATGTTGAATGCTCTAATGTTTAGATTTTATCTATGCTTTTAGTTAGGATACATAATTGAACCATCTATACTGAAAAAGCAATTTAATTATTTAAAAAATCAGTTCTTCTAGAAAAGAAAAATCCGAACTTCTCTCTCTCCTGCTCGTGCGATTTTCAAAAGAAGAGGGCGGGGAGAACTGCATTACTTGGAGAATTACTGCAAAATGTCCAAAGTGTGTGAATTTGGCAGCATGCTTACTGTCAAAAGCCTTGTCTATCTGATACAACTAGACGTGGCTTCAAATGAGCTTTGTATTAGCCCCCAGAATCACAGGGAATATGCCCCTTGAAAGGCTCTCCCATTCTCGGAGGATACAGATCAGAGACTTTTTCCCTTCTTTACCAGCATCTATAATGAAGGACCTGATCCTTTATCTTACAGAGGAAATGTCTTCTTTATTGAATTAGTTGTTTTTCTTCCCTTACATCCCACAAGGTTAACATCAAGTTTTGTAAAAAAAAATTTTCATCTAACTGACTCAGATGTCATTCTTAAATTATGATGCATTTAAAAGTAGCTGAGCAGCATGCTGGCCCTGCACTCAGCCTCCTGCTACCTCGAGTCCACTCTCTGCTGCGCAAGCGCCACGTGCACCAGGTGGCAGCGTGTAGCCCCAGCTTCAAGCATAGCACGGGTGGTGGGTGGAAAATGGAAGGACAACCCTAGGGAAGACGCTGGCAGCAACCTCATTGTGGTAGCAGACAGCGACAACCAATGTATCCAGGTTTTCCCCAACGAGGGCCAGTTCGTGTCCTGCTTTGAGATCCGAGGGCACTCACCTGGGCAGCTACAGCACTCCACCGGTATGGCAGTGGACACAAGTGGAGACACTGTTGTGGCAGACAATGCCAACCATTGGGTCAGCATCCTTTTCCCAGAGGACAAGTTCAAGACCAAGATTAGAGCAGGTGGCTTCATGGGCCATAAGGCAGAGGCCCTAGACCTAAATGGACATATCATTGTGGTTGGCATGGCCATATGTCATCACCTTCCAGACAATGACAACCTGGTTGGCCACGTTGGGGGATGCGGGGCCATGGATGGCTGGACCCCATTTGTTGCTGTGAACAAAAATGAGATAGTAGTGATGGATTTCCATACCCGCTTATTGAAGGTATACAGTGCCAGCAGAGTTCCCTTCATGTTTGGCTTCCATGGTGAGGACAATGGGCAGTTCAGCTCCCCCATGGGTGTACTTGTAACCTCCAATGGGAACATCCTGTAGCTTACCTGGGCAACAGCCACATCTGGGTCCCCAACAGTTCTGGCTCCTTCCTATCCTACATCAACACATCTGCAGAGCCAGTGTAGGCCCCATAGGGACTGGAACTGACCTCAGATAGCCACATGATGGTGGCCAGTGCTGGGAACCACTACTGTACGACCTCTGCTGCAGGGATGGACACAGGGGTGATTGGACAGGAGGGTCTGGCCAGGTGGGCCAGACCTGGCCTCACTAAATGTGGGCTGTGGACGTTGGTGCACCAGGTGCCTTCTTGTTCTGCCTCTCCCAACCCCAGGGTTGTACCTTCTTTGATTCTTGCTTCAGTGGCTGGATGAGGCTGGACTGTGGTTCCAAGGGTGTGTGCAGAGCTACCCTATTACCCACCTCCTGTCCCCTCAGTCTGCTCCCCATACCCCAGCCTGGAGCCAGAGCAGCCTCTTACTCCAGGGCAGAAGCCCCTCTGGTTGTCTCCCCACTACCCCATTCACACTAAGAGAGACCATTAATACTCCATCTGTCATGTTAAATAAATGCATTCTCCCAGAAAGAAACAAAAGTACCAAATGCAGAATGATATATAGTTTAAGAGCACATTTACATTTAGAATTACTTCATCAAAAGATTTGTGGGGGCCTCCACTAGGAATTTCCTGATGGCTGTTACATGTGTATTTATTTTAGCAAAAAACTGTGAATTATTGCCTAGGTTTATTCTTAGGCAACCTTCATGTTCCAAAGATCTATAAGCAAACCACAGCTGGGGGTGGGGGGCGGAACCCAGAGCCTGGTGGAAGAATGACTTCTTGGCTTATGATTGCCAGAGTGAGGACACTTTGGGTTATTCCTTAACTATGATTGATGCTACCACCTCAGACTCCCACGCACGGCCAGGGTCAAAGATTGCTGTCATACAGGAAGGGCAGTGCCTGCAACTCCCTTCAACATAAACCTGGAATAGACATCTGGTGAGAAGGCGTTGTGACATTGGAAGGAAACATGGATTTTGGCTGGCAGCTCTAAGCACACTTAGCTAAAGTCTGATAAGGACCTATGGATCTTTTCCAACTACCAATTTTTGGTACTTGAAATGGAATGTAATTCATTTTATTCTAGAAGGATGAAAGGGAATTACTTCTCCTGGGATTCAAACCTATCCTTCTTCAGAAGTCTAGGTATATCATACCAGATCATTGAAAGTACAAAAATCTTTAACATAGATGAGCATGTTGTTTTCCCACAACTCAAAAGCCCTTGTCCATATTTGGTGTCTTTATTACTTCTTGAAATGGAGTTTGCACAAATCAGAACTCAGAATCACTGCACGGTTCAGAAGGGTGAGCAGAAGCAACATGATCGGTCATTCCCCTTGTACCAAAAATGTCCTAAATGGCTTAGCTGGTTAAGAATATTACAAAGACATGCTGAGATCAAAGTTTTAATCCTCTTAATGACCTGTTTACTTCCCTGAGCTCTGTTCTATATGGGCCACGGTCACCTCTCTCAAAGTTCTGTTTCTAAATAAAGAATGACCAGGTAACAGGACATAAGCAAAACCAACACTAAAGACAGGAGAACACAACAGGAGCTGCTGCAGTGGACAAGGAGCATGTTCACAAATGCAGACTTACAGGCACGTCAATTGGTCTTTTCATTCATTTTTTCTGGGTGGCAGGTGCTGAAGCCAGAGAGGAAACCAGCTATACAGTTTCAGCCGAGAGGAACTCAGCGTGTAAAGGCAACAGCAATTCCCAACTCAACTCCAGTAACAGGTGTGTGCAGGGAGGCGCCAAAGGATGGAGCGAAGGCCATTTTGAACAGCAGGCAGTAGTCTAATAGAGTAACTAGTTGATGCAATCTAAAAAGACCGATATGACCCACTCAATCTATTACTCATGGAAGGGACGAGCAATAGGCATTGGGGAGCCTCTAATCTATGTGGTAGTTAAGATTGCATTAATTCTTTGGTCTTACTGCTTATTTTTAGTGTTAGGCAAATTCCTGGTCCTATAACTAAAGAGAAATTAGAATTTAAAGTCTTACGACAGGGCTTTCGCCTGTAAGACATACAGGAGAGGTGGTTCACATGAACTAAATGCACTTCTCGGGTTTTTATTTTGGATTTGTAATAAGGGGGAAGTGCGATGGAAAGCTCTTCTTAGGAAAACACCACAGTTAGTGAAACCACAGGCCCCATAAAAGTAAATTAGTCATTTAAAGTGAGTGTTACGATATTTAAGGTTATTCCTAAAATCTCTCCAAATATAAGCTGCACAAGTAAAACACAGCTTCTAAGGCAGTGAGACACCACCGCCACCTTCTGTTTAACAGGCTTCACTGCACCCACATTACTGAAAAACATCACACTTAGGATTCAATAGTTACAGAATATAGCTTTATTTATAGAATCTTACAAATAAAACATTTAAAGTTCATATAACTTATTTTCTTTTGTAGTTTATCCTCCTAACTCCTGAGTTATTTAAAAAATACTGTGATGGAACTGCAGAACTGAAAAAGGAAATATGAACAATAAAAACCTAACCTCTCTTGCAAAAAAAAATCAGACTTTTTGTTTTTAAGCATATTTCCCGCATCCTACCATCTCTTTGGAAGAGGACTTACTAAGAACAGGTCTTAGGACGCTCGAACAGAGAAGCCTTCTTTTTTCAAACCCTGGAGGAAGGATCAATAAAGGAGCCCCAAGGTGACACTAGACACGGAAGACCTTTGGGAGCAGGGACGGGTGGCAAGCTGCGGCAGAACGCCTGATCCTGGCCCGGGGCTCCTGCGAGAGACACAGACTCTCCTAGCGATTGTTAATAGGAGCTGGTCCATCCGGAGACAGAAGGTCGAAGATGCAAAAGTCCTCAACACGCTCTACCCCTCAGACTTCTAAAATGTGCGGATGCTTTTAAACCAGCAAACTCAACGCTTAAAAGTCTAAAAGAAATCGCCACATTTTCAACTCATGAGGCAAGTCAATTGCCAATGGCCACACACAATCAGCTGCATGAACTGAGTGTTTCCCTGCATGGACTGGCCTCTGGACTAACAACGGTTGACAGAGAACCCCCCTTCGAGGCAGCTGTCTACGAAAGGAAGGCTCTTCATACAGATGTGCATGGAAAGGGGACGCATCCTACTGCTTCACACTGTACTTTTAATTTGCTAAAGATTCTATTTTTGAGCTCTTCTAAAACTAGAAACCAACTAACCCTAACTTAGTATTTTACTCCAAGAATAATTGTATTTGTAAGGAATGATCTATAGGGAATGCTAAAATGATAAATTTAATACATCAATGTGAATTAAGGGAAGCAAAATCTTCTCAAGCCCTAAAGATTGAGTGTTATTTTCTGCTAGCTCCTGAAAGCAATTTGAGGAAAATAAAACAGAAAAGACACAAAATCAGTAACAATAACAATGATAATACAATACGAAGTTAGATTCCAACATTCAAGGGGTTGGTTCTTTGGTAAAACTGGACCATAATCCTATTGGGAGACAGTCCAGGTATTAAATCTAGAATCTTGATAACTGTGTTCCTCCTTCACCCTGTTCTGAAATCTACCCAACAGGCAAGAGAAGGAGAAAAACTTACAAAGCATTACCAGCAGTTCTCCTACTTGTGTTCTTTTCAAGAATATTCCTGTTTTGAGGGATGTTTTCCAAGAAGAAAAAAAAAAAAAAACAGAGGCTGCTTTTAATTACTGAGTAGTGGAAAGTGTTTCTGGGTAAAGAAGGAAAAGCTCACAGGTGTTGGCGAAGAACCAGCACTCATCAGTCACGCGCACAATGCAGTTTGCGGACACAACCCCTGGGCTGCGGCTATGGGCACCACAAAGAAAGGCTTCTGGAGAGACGGGCTCCCCAAAGTGGCTAAAGAATCTCACATTATCAATATGATAATAATAAATCAATTCACCTAGTGAACCTGGAGATTAGCTCCCCCTGAAGCCCAAGTTCTGAGGAGAGGGCTCCACGGCACCTGAGGCTGGCCTACAGTCTCACAGACAAGTCTATCTACCCAGTTTCTGAGGAGAGTAAGCAATTAATATTCAGCACAGGAGCTGCCCTTCCTCGTCTGGTGAGGGAGGAAGGGTAACCTAGATCGTACCACCAAAAACCCACCCGCAGCGTAATCCGTAGGCCCCCTGTTCTGCACACATCTGTAGAGCCCAACCAGAGTTCTGGACCTTACACCTCGGAGTTCTATTATTTGTACTTTTATTCATGCAATTAGCAAATCCTAAATGGTGTCTGCACTGATTCCTTTCCTGGTACCACTGCAAAGAGCACAAGTTGCACTCCAGTTCTGCAAGCCCACCTGCCACTTTGCAGCAGACATGTCGGCCAGGGGAGGTAAGTGTGCGCGGTGTCCCCTCTCACACCAGCATCGCACATGTGCTCAGAATGTGCTTCTAGGGAGGCAGCCAAGAAGTCTCAGAAGGAGGGAGTGGGGAGGGGAGGAGGGAGACACAGTGAAACCCTCTCTGCCCTCCGTTCTTGTTAGTGTTGTTCTGAAAGAAAGGGTGGGGGGAGGGGGTCCAGGCCACTGAACCGACAAGCCAGCTTTCCTGGATGGCCAGGAAACACCAGGTGCAGCCACAAAACTGACATCAGCATCCCAGTGGGCATGGGTGACCATCAGGATGGGGGCACAAACGGGCCTCACCTCCCCTCTCACTCAGGACAACCCGCCCCCTCCCGCCCTCTGTCTGCTCCAACTTTCAGTTCTCCTTGAGACAACAGGCAACTGAACAGACTGAACAAATGGGAGAAACTCCTGTCTCCTGTACCTTTCTGTAAAAAAATAGGTGAAGATGATCCATTTAAAAATGGGTCATCTTGAGATCCAGGAAACACAGTTAGAGTCATGGGCCCCAAACTGTAGATTTGCCTCTGTTATTTCTAACCAGGTTATGGCTGCTGCCTATATTTTTGCATTGTAGGGCAAAAGATCCAAAATCTCCCAGCAATGGTTTGAAGAGAAAGGGGCCAGGGTAACCAGAGAAAAAAATTAGGTTTGTCTTCTAAGCTGCATTCAGGTCCCAGAGTCGCTCTGAGAAGGAGGGGGAGTAAAGGGAGCGAGGTACAACCTGGAAGCTGTGACCAGAGCAGCTTGTTACTAGGACAGAGCATTTTAAAAACAGCTGACGTCGAAATGCAGGAATCCAGTCCATGCCAGTTTTTAACAAACTGCCTCTCCCAAGGCGCCTTGGGGACGCTGAGGGCCAGGGGTCAGACAGCCGAGGGCCGACGTCCACTTCCTTGGATTCCTGCAGGGCCCTACCCAATCTGGATCTGTCCTGAATACATGGTGAGAAGCAGCATGATGGTGAAGCCGGTCAAGAGGCCCAGGTTCTGGATGACAAAGGGGACCAACATGCTGCCCTTCCATTCATCCTCCTGGCAGACTTCGTTCATCTCGGGGAACTGGGAAAGGAGAGAGAACAAGAGCGCTGCAGCTCCTTTCCTCACGTTGTGAGCCCAGGAGAACTCAGTGCCATATGTGATACCTAACACCTGTTCTCATGTTTATTCCATTCACGTTTATACTGTAAAAGTAACACAGTTAGCATATAACATACGACTACTATAATACTTAATATTATTGGGGTGCAATTATATACATATATCTATCTTTACAAAGGAAATTCACAGCAATAGTCTCTGGAACTTGATTGGAACAGCCTTTCTCCAAGGTGGTTACCACTACAGCTGATTCTTGAACAACATGGGGGTTGGGGCGCTGCCCTCGTGCGGTTGAAAATCTGCATGTAACTCAACCCCCCAAGCTTAGCTGTCCCTCAGTATCATGAGGGATTGGTTCCAGGACCGCCCCCCTGCACCATGGACACCAAAATCCGTGGATGATCAAGTCTCCTATGTAGAATGGCTTAGAACAATGCATATAGTCAGCCCTCCACACCCTTGGATTCCCAACCACAGACGGAAAGCATTACAGGATTTTATTGAAAAAAATCCACATACACGTGGACCCACTCAGTTCAAATCCTGTTGTTCAAGGGTCAACTGCACTTTACAGCTATAGAGGTACAACAAAGTACTATACATGCATATACTCCTGGATGTGTTTAGATGCTGGCTAAAAATAACTGCTTGAATAAAAATAAACTCTTCCTTATGATCCTTAAAAACACCTGCAAAGATCTTTCTGCCATCAAAATGTTACAGTCCCTTCTTTGGGAAATTGAGCAATTGTGTAAGAGGCCAGAGAGTGGCGCTATGACCCTGGGCCCCTCGCTGCCAGCTGGCAAGGCAGGTGAGAACGAGATCTTCCAATGCAAGTACTGCAAAATACCCCAGCCACGGGGAGGGCACCCCATCAGAAAGGAGAGAATCTAGAATCTAGGCTGGATCTTGGTGGTCTACTCTCATCATCTCGTCAAAAATATTATTTTCAAAGACTACAGAAAATAATTCATGCGAACATGCCAAAGAAAAGGGCATGCCCACTAACAAGTTTAGTTATACCGAAGATGTGACAAATCAGGTACCTCACTAGCAAACTCAGATCTACTTCCATGGTTACACCAAACACTAGCGGGCACAGCACGATGTGCACACTCGGACTACTGACAGTGCCGCTCGCTGGGCTATAAATATCTGTCCTGTCACACTTATGTTTCTAAGTAAGGACCCTGGAGTTGAGTTTAGTAATCGTTTTCTTTAAGGACATGTGCTAAAAGAAACATGAGTTTTTCACTCTCTAAAATCTAATGTCCTTCTAAAAAGCACGGAATTGTACACCTTAAACAGGTGAATGGTGTGGTATGGGAGTGACTCCTTCATAAAGCTGTTATCAAAACCCAGCTAACGTCTCCTCAGCTGTCCTCCCACCCAGTGACTTCAATGACCCAGTCCTGTTTGGTCATCTGCCTGTGGTATAAACTGTGGAAGACAGACTTACCATGTCAGCCAGAGAAATGTACAAGAACATTCCTCCAGCCAGTGCAAAGATCCAGTTGGCAGAGAAGTGGCTGCCAGCCAGGATGCCAAAGGCCAGACCCACATAACAGCAGCAGGCAGAAAGGAAGTTGAAGAACAGCGCTTGCTGGAGGCTCATGCCAGCATTGAGCAGGATGACAAAGTCTCCTGGAGTGGGGAGGACAGAGGGGAGGGTGAGGACAGAGAGCATGATGAGGGCGGACTGCTTACAAGTCTGGCTAAAGTCTGAGTGAAAATCAGGAAGCCCCAGATAGGAGACAGCAGTGACCGGACGAAGGCGCCCCTCCTCGTGTCTGGGAGCAGGCTTGTCTCTGTTGGCAAAGCTGGCCACATACGTCCAGCCAAGAAGCTGACCATAATACAAATGAACAGCCAACTAGCTACAGCCCCATTTCTCTTCTGATTGACAGTGAAATAGAAGGTGCTTCCCTCCTCACAACCACAATGAAGGGTATTTTTAGGAAACAAAATTGAGACTGAGGGAAGTTAAGTAATTGGCCCACAGTCACAAACCAATAAATGCAAACCCAGGACTTGACCTTGACTCTCCGAGCCTCCAAAGTCCAGGCTTTTTACACTCCCTCTGATAAAATGAAGGGCCTCCCACTCAACAACCTCTGGCTCATTGACTTTTTCCACCCACTGGACTTCTGACATGCATCTCAGTCTTTGGGAGAGTCACAGGATGTTGGAAATAAGGTGCACTAGGCCCTTGGAAGAATACTGTATGGCACGCAGGGAGTCCTTGTCACTACTTTCCCTGTTCATCTTCAGGACGAACCTGCGAAGCAGGTACTGTTATCTCTCCCAATGGAGAAGTGAGGGAACTGAGCCATAGCATAGGGCGCCACAGGGAAACAGACATCCTTGTAAAACACTTCATCATTTTCAATGACCAACTTTCCATGATTAATTCAACTGTTAAGAATTAGTGGTTAGGGTTCACACCGCATAAAGGATGTACAAACGAATTACAAGCTCTTTGAAGGGGAGAGGAGTCGGCCATAGGAAGGGTGCTGGTACCAATAACGAACGAGGCAGCCGAGCGGCCCCGGGATGGGTGCACGTGCACTCACCCAGCTCGTGTGGGAACTCCTCACAGAGAATGGCCACCGAGGTGCTGATGCCTTGGAAAACAGACACAGTGAAGGAGGCTCCAATGGCCAGGCCGTCGATGAAGTTGTGGAGGCCGTCGCTCAGGGTGATCATCCAGGCCAGAGTGCCGATATCGGAGTAGCGGATGCCTTTCAGCCAGTAGCAGGCACTTTGGGAGGCCTGCAGGTCCTACAAAGAAGCCAGCTCAAGGTAGGCCTGAGTCATTAAGACCACTACTGCCTGAAGGTCCCCACCCAGCAGCAGATGGCCCACTGACCTGGACAGAGAGCGAGCCCACGATGACTTTCTCGTCCATCACGGGGGCCTTGCCATCTAGCTCACTGCCGCAGTGCTGAGGAATCATGTGGTCCAGGTCCCCATTCTGCAACTTCTCCGTCACGCCCTCCTCCTGGTCCTTCTTGGAAGGAAGCATCTCGGGGGCACAATGACTATGTCCGTGATGATGCTGGAGGGACAAGGAGCAGTGAGCGCGATGCCCACCCAAACCATACATACAGCTTCCTGAGATCTGCTGAGCCAGCGCGCCAAACGCTGGGGAGACCCCAACACCAGCATCAGAGACAACACCAGCGGGTGGTAGGCACGGAACCCTGGGGACCGTTGTTAGCACTGAACCAAGGTGAACGCAAGGGCCTGGCACAGGAGAGAAACCAGAGCAGTGACCACGGGGCCCCTGCTCATCCCAGAGAGGCGGCACTGCTCCAAACATTTACAGCCCCTCCTTTGCAATGGCTCATTTTATTCAATTCAGCAACTATTCTGGGAATGACTACGTAGCATGCACGAAAGGCATCTTCCTGGATTTATCCTATAATTGGCCTTATTTCTCTGTTGTCATACTTCATACACAGTGCATGTCCATACCCTTTCTTAGGTATGAAGTATGTTAAGGAAATCATTTGGAATAAAACACAGGGGAAACGTTACTGCCTGGTAGAAGGCACACAGGCCAGGTCTGGTTTCTGGGCCGCCCCTGCCCCCGCTATTACCCTCATAAGGTGAAATGGGGTGTTGACTCATAAAATCTGGCTTTAGCCCTCCCAAGCCCACCACAGCGGTGCCGAGCTGAGCCCAGCACAACCCACAGGCATTTCGGAGACAGATGCCTTTCCCAGAAGCATCTCCTTTAATAACAACTGGGCCTCACCTCATTTTTCTGCTTAAGGAGCATCTTCAAAATCTTCTCTGTGAAAAAGAAAAGATAGAAACCCCCAAACACCATTGCAGACTTGGGGACGTAATAATCCTCCAGAGGGTTGAAACCAAATGCCTGTGGACCCAGGAAAAGAAAATGAGTTTAAGAAAATGTGCCACCTCCACAGGTCCCCTCTCATCTCTCAGCCACTTCCGTGGCTGTGTGGAAGGGCCCAGGTGCACAGGGGTAACTGCTGTCTCCCATCTCCTTTCCCGAGAACGCTAACTCCCGATGGTTCCAGAATGTCCCATCGCCAGGCCTACTAGGTTCCCTCTCACTTAGTTTCTGATGCAAAAGTCAGATCGTCTTGAGAACTGTACTGTCAGGAAGAAAAGCTGGAGATGGCTTTCTACTTTTCGTGAGAACTCTGTCTGGCAAATGCCATACTTAAAGAGAAGGCACTGGTGCCTATCCGCACCACTATCTCCTGTCCCTGCACGATCTGCCTATAAACACAAAGGGAGGCGGTGTAATTATACTTTCTAAAACGGGAACTCCATTCCCCAGTTAAATACCGAGCATTGCGGCATCTTCCTGACCGCAGACCTCCTGGTGACCACAATGCCAAGAAAGCAGACGGTGTTCCTGCACATGTCAGTGTGGGGGCTCGTCTGAGTTCCTTCTAGAAACCCTACTCATTATGAGGGAGGGGTGGACAGAATCCACTGCAGAGTGGGCTGGAGGAGCAATCAGGAGAACTCCTCTCCCAGGGCTGCTCTGGCCTGGTGGCGGGGCCCTTGGGGAAGGGTCCGGTGACCCGCAGCTCAGCTTTCTGATAGGAAACCCCTCTTCAGGGAATGCACTCCAGCCTCCTCAGGAATAGGTCCAAGAGAAAAGTGATCGTCGGAACCAAGAACTCCAGGTTGCCTAAAAGGTTAGTGTCTTTGCTTTGTGCTTTTAAGGGACATGATGCAATCTCTACCCACTCATCTAGTTTTCAAAGAGACACAAAGGGCAAGTTCTAGAGCGGAAAGGACACATCCAGGTTGATTCTCCAGGACAGTGAAATCATCTTAGGGAAATGCGGAGCGAAGCCAGACAGCCCACGGTGCTCCGCACAAAGCCACGGCAGGGCGCAGGGACAAGAGCAGGCTTCAGGAACGGTGAGCAAGGCCTCCCGGGTGCGGGCTCTTGGCCAGGTCAGGGTCCTTATCTGGTCAATGAGTAAAACACACTTGTTCTCCTAATCTCACAGTTTATCTAAGGATCAACTACGAAAACACAGGCCCACATCTGGGAAAACAAAACGTAGGAAGCAGCCTGTGGCGTCATCCGTGTGCTCCCACCTCAGCTCTGTCCCGGCCTGTCGGACCACCTGTGGAGCAGGGCCGCCTGCTTGCTGCACTAGCCGGGCTCCCGGAGACAACACCAAATCAGATGAAACTTCTCCGGGGCCATCTGCCTAACTGACGCAAGGCCTGCACTTCCTCCTCTTTTATGGAGGATTTTCTCACTGACCTGGGCAGAAGGACAAAGCTGCCTTCAATGTACGTTCAATGAACTGCCAGGCGGTTCTTTTGGGCTACCTTTGCCTCACAATGCCCTAACGAGGACGGATCTTTTTATTGTGATCTATGGATTCTGTGGCGATGTTTGTTTGTTGTGTGCTAAAAGCCCTCAGTCAGAGGTCGTAAGTGATCTTCCTACACTACACCTTCTCACCAACAGCCAGACAGCACTTCCTAGGCACCGGGCACTTCACAAATATTACTCACACAACCCTCACGGCATCCTCGTGAGGTCGGGCCCACTGTTGTCCCCATTTAACATGATGAGGAAGCGGAAGACAGCGAGGTGAAGTGACTCTCCCAGCTCATAGGTCTTGTCCACGGGTGAGCTGCTGTTTGAACCCAGCTTTCAACGCTGCGCTCTGCCGCCTCCCCTAGCTCTGCCTGTCTTAGCGCCACTTTCCTAGAGGAAAGGGCCTCTTCTCCCTGCCTTCTGCTGACCTGGAGGATCCTCCCGCTGCGCCCGCTGTCCCCAGGAGACGAGGTGCTCCTGGGCGAGGAGCCCTGGCTTGCCATACCTCGGGGATGAGCTGGAAGAGGGCGTTGGAGTAGAGGGTGCCAATCGCCAGAGCTATGAAGTAGAGCAGCAGCCTCTTGTAAAAGGTCTTCTTCATGAAGGGCACCACGCTGGCCCCCATGAGGGAGCAGAGGGAGATGACGGTCACGCAGAGGAGACCATATCCCCACACTGCCGTCGGGGGAGAGTCAACCCCACCCAGGACAGAGGGAAGGACGAGCGCCCCACGGCACGACACCCACCATCGAGGGGCAAGGAGGTGGAGGGGATGGGGAGACAATGAGGAAGGTTGGGGTGGATATTAACAAAGGTGACAAAAAGAAAAAATCAGAGAGACAGGGAGGGAGGGAGAGAGAAATAGAAAATTTGTTAGTGATTCAAGTCCAGTGAAATTTCCTTCAATCAGCTCAGAGGAAATGAAGAGGAAGTCAAGATGGCCTTGGAACTCTGTGGCTCCTGCCCCCACTGCCTTTGGGTCGATGCACCTGCCAGCCAATATGACTGGCAGGGCGGGTGCTACCTCGTCACACAGCCAAGGTGAGCGGAGGCCTATCCAGAAGCTGCCACAGACAGCAGACGGTGGACCCAAGGGCCCTCTTTAACAGGAAACAAGAGCAGCTGGAAAGAGGCTGATCACCACGCTGCCGTGTTTGCTTTGTGTATCCGCCCCGTGCCGCGTAGGCAGGCACCTGCGCCAACACCTGCACCTGGTCTGGTGCGTGTGCAGGAAACAGCAAAGTGCAGGTGAGGTGGCGGAGAACGAGCCAGGTCTGAGATTCGGATTCTCAGCTTCTCAAGGTTTTTTTTGTTTGTTTGTTTTTAGGGAGGGGGTTGTGTCCTTTTGTTCTGAGAGGGCTCTGGCAGGCACAGAGAACAGAGTTCCAAGATCACCCCGCACAGCAAAGGTTTCCTCTGCCATCTCCTAGTGTCACATACTCCGGCCTGGACGAAATGAGCCCGGATAAGGCGCTCGCCAGTGAGCCACAGGGCTGGAGTGTGAGCAATTACTGTATTTCAATTCAACAGGCAATGAGGTATTTCATTTAACTTAATTATTAAAAAATTAATAAATTTGACTTTTGGAGCTGAAAAAAATAGCCCAAGATGAGGCCTCCCCTGAGGAGTGCTTGCTAGGTTCATGGGGAATTCTGAGACGGCATGGAGATGTTTATCTGAAACCGGATTCCTTCTCCCACTGCTGGGAGGGAACAGGCAGGGCCTGGGCGCTGCGCCGGGCATGTCTCTGACTGGGGAAGGCTGGGCGGGCGCTGACCCGGGCTCCCTCTGGCAGGTGCTGCCACCACCCCAAAGGAGGCCCCCCACGTAATCACCACCCACTTGTCCTGACAAGGGCGGCAGACTGTCAACTTGGGTCTTATTTTTTTTAGCTCCTCAGTGGTCACAATTAAAAAACAAAATTAACGAACATTTCCAAATAGTCAAGTAAGGACACCAGGAAGTCAGTCCCATCAGGAGAAAAGTCAAGATGCAGGGCAGGAAGGGCACAGTGTCCCCTTCTCACTGATCTCGTTCTTTTCATTTAGTTTGCTTTTGTGGAAAGTCTTCCAGGTTTGGCCCTCTCTGCTAGGAATCATGGCCTGCTTCAAAAAAAGAAAGTCTTTCATCTTTTAGGCCAGTTCTACTTATCAGCTGGCAACCCCTTTTCCTTCGGCCACCTCATTCCAGATGCATAATCTCTCGGTGGCTACCAGAGCACTGAGAAGGCCTCCACTTAGCGCAGAGGGGTGCAGAGTGCCAGGGGCATGGACAGAGACCACCGCCGCAGCTTTCCTTTGGGGCTCTACCAACTGAGCCTAGGAAAGGCAGCGAGGCTGAGCCTCCACCAGAAGGGCAGAGGTCAAGAGCCTTGCACCTGACATCACCTGAGGAGGCAGAGGTAACCTGGTGCCCCAGGAAGGAGCGAAGGCCCTTGAGATCCAGAGTCAGAAGTCATTGGTGTGCCCTGAGATGAGGGAGAAGTTAACTGGTCAGGTGCAGTTGTCAGAGGCCCTAGAGCATGGGGTGGAGGTCGGATGTGGGCGGGGACAGCTCCAATGACACCCTGAGGAAGGAGGCCGCGCACGCAGGTTCTACTGCACCTCTGGGATGAGCTGGAAGAGCGCGTTAGAGAGCAGCGTCCCGATGGACAGGGCGATGAAGTACGTGAGCACACGGCTGAAAAACGCTTTCTCTGTGCACGGCAGGACGAGGACTCCCAGGAGAGAGGCCAGGTTAATCACTGAGACACTGAGGAAACCAAAGCCCCACACTGCGGAGGAACAAGAACAGACGAGGGCCCCCATTACCGAGGGCGGGGTGCTCCTGTGGCAGGGGCACACAGAGGTCTACCAACCCCTCAGTAAAAATTTCTTGAGTCTGTCTCTTGTTGGGTGCTATGGAGAAGCCTAAAAAAATACAGCATAGTTGCTGTCTGGAAGAAGCTCCCCTTTTAGGTGGAGGCAGGTGAAAACAGGAAAGGTCAGGGGTTAAAGGATGACAGCAGGAGGCAGTGAGGCACAGCACAGGCAGCCTGTGCCAGGTGGCCAGTGCTGGCAGCTGTGCAGCACCACAACGTTGCAGGAGGATGCTCCGGGCCCAAAGGGGCCGGGTGCACTAACAGACCACAGCGTGTCTGCTGGCCTGGAGCAGAGGGACCAGGAGGGGTGGGGGAGAAGGATGGAGTGGGCAGACGACAGACCCTGTAAGGTCTGAAACAACAAACTGAAAAACCAAAGCACTGGCCTCCTGGGGGCTTCATGAAAACTGAAGTGGAAAAGTGGCCGTGAAAAGCAATCAATAGGCTGGTCCAAAAGCCCAATAGTGAACATTCAGCAGCCACTTGTCCCGTCTGACGACACACTGAACCAGTCTTGTACTGTGAAGACACAGGTGGAACTGTCACTTTAACTCATCCCCCCCCATGTTGGTAACGTGGTCACCAGTTAAACACTGAGCAAGCAGCACTATCGATTGGCCGAGGGCAACGTGAAGACAAGCACAGACACCAGGTCCTCCTGCCCCAGCTCACCTTCCACCGGGCTCGGCCCCCCCGCTTGCGTCTGCTCATCCTCCTCATCCTCCTGATTTTTGGAGGCACAGGCCTGGGAGTCCAGCTGCTGGAGGATGGTGGGGCAGAAGTCCTGGAACTCACTCCTCCCGATCCGGGACCAGTCACTGAGGTTGTGGGCAGCAAAGAGGGCTCCAGAGCTGAAGCACTGAAACACAGATGAGGGGCAGAGAGCCTCTGAGAGCCTGAAGCTATACCTTGCCCTGAGCAGTGACAGACTCAGCCTCCCGAGGAAAATAAGACAGAATTGTCCAAATTTCTGTAAAACTCATCTCCAGCAGTAAGAGTAAGGTAGTCCTTCAACTTGAAAAACTGAAGTTATCTTGGAGATTGCCACTGGGTTCATGCATACCTGACACACATCTGTAAATGGCCGCCCAGAGCAACTGAATTCTAATCATTAGAAGCAGGATGTGGCTTCTAGAAAACATGCTACTGCACACCTGAAGATCTGGCTTCAAAGCAAATCTGGCTGCACATCACAATCGCCCAGGGAGCTATTATACTGAAACACAGATTCCAGACACTGCTCCAGAGCTACTGGGCACTGACTTCCACAGAGCACCACCAGCGGGCCGGCCAGTGGACATGAGCCCTCAGTCCCCTTGGAAGGCAGCAGGGAGTGGCTCTCACACACTGTTCTGTGAAACCCGGCTGTTTTCCTTCTAATTATACTTTATACACGTTGGTCTTTATCTGAGTTTGGATTTATGCAGGTCTGTCTCCACGGTCAGCCTTCTGGGTTGTGCAGACAAGGGAGCTCCTGGGCCGCCAGAGCTGAGGATTCTGCTGACCCCCAGACACTGCTGTGGTGCTGCATCAGCCCCGAGGGCAGCCTCCTCACTCACGCAGACACACCCCACGCCCCTGGGGCTCTGCACCCAGGCCACATGGGCCCCTGATCTCTCCCAGCTCCACTCTACTTCAAGTGGAAGCTCCAGGAAACCTCCCCCACGAACCTCCCTGGACTCGTTTCTGAACCCCACAATGACTGGTCCAACAAACAACATTCAACGCTTCACTTCATGTCAGCTAATTTTGTTCCTGGTTGGTTGAGTTTCCCATCTTGACAGTAAACCCCCTGAATGTGACTAATTTTTCCTATATCTCACAATACTCAGCACAGCAAATGAAGCAGAGATAAAAAGCCACAGCTGGCTGACTTAGAGCTGGCTGCTCAAATATCTTCAGATTCAAAAGTCCTGAGCCTTAGTTCTGGTCCTTCCAGGATCTTACTGTGGGACCCTCAGTGTTCTGTCCCAGAGAATGAAGATTTTCCACCTGCACCTAGGGATGCTGGGAGGCTCACCTGGGAGAGGGGCTTTGTCATCTACGAACTCTATTAGAAGCATTTGTGGCCCTGGGATCTCCAGCTTCCCAGCAGCTCCAGGTGATCCCAGTGAGCCCAGCTGCAGGGGAGAGTCTGGAGGACTGAGGACCCTCACTTCCTAGCTGTCCTTCAGTAATGGCTTCACAATGCCCACGCAGGACAGCAGGCCTTACTGCTGGAGACTCAAGACTTGCTGACCCGGCCACAGGGGAAGAGCTGGCCTCTCTGCTCTGTCATCAGTGCCTACCCACCCCAACCCTGCCTGCCCCATGCAGCTCAGCCCTGTGAACAGCTGGACTGTGGACTAAGAGGGCAGAGTGCTGAGCAGAGCTTCGAGCCTTACCGTGGACAGGTTCCTTGGTCCCTCTAGGGGCCAGGTGACGTTGTCCCGGCCCACCCCCACATGCAGGTGGTTGAGCAGGGTCTTCAGTTGCTGCAGGGTGAGGCTGTCCCCCTCCCCATAGCGATACATGAGGTCCTGCAGGAATGAGGTCGCACTGATGGCTGGCGTCCCCGTGGACCCAGCTCGAGTCTCAGGAGTAGTTGTCCATAAGCTGAGCAGGGTCAGCAGGAAACAGCTAGGGAAGGCTGGGTGGAGCAGCTTCATGATGACAAATAAGCCTGTAAGAGCAAAAAGCCAGGTGAGGGTGGGGCTTAAAAACCCACCTCTCCTTCCACTGTCCTGCCTGCTGATTCCAGACCTGTCAGCAACACTCCAAACGGGAGGTGTCTCTGCTCAGACTCTGAAGCCAGTCAGGATCAAAGCGGACTCTTTACCCCTCCTCCTGTGCCTCCATCTAGCTTTCCAGAAAAAGCCTTCTTTTGCAAGTAGAGCATAAAAAAAAATAAAAGGACAAATTCAACAGGTTTGACTAAATTTAAGAAAGTAAAAGACTATGCAGCTAGGTTTTTTTTTTTTTTTTTAGAAGTCCTTATCTTTTAGAGATATTGAAATAATCATGGATTAAATATCTGGGACTTGCTTCAAAATAACAAAGGAGAGCTATCTGTAAGAGAGTGCGGACGAGACTGGCATGGACGGGAGCCGGTAGGAGCTGGTCACTGTGGAAACTGAGCAAAGGGCAAATGGCAATTCACTGCACTATTTTTGTATATGTTTCAAATTCTCCAAAATAAAATCTAAAAAATTAATATCTTTGGTTTGTTAAGAATACAGATGGAACAGATGGAAGATGCTATTGCAACTTATTAAAATAGCAAAACAGACTTTGCGCAGAAGATACAAAACCAAATGTTAGTGAGGCTGAACAACCAAGTAAGATATGGCTGGTGGCTCTATAAGTAACCTGGCTCTTGAAGTTATAACAGAAGTTTTAAATCCTCTGAATCTGTAACTTGATTTCTAGAATTGACACCAACAGGAGCAATTCAAAAATAAAAAGGCAGACAGACATGTTACGGTCAGGCGAACTAGAATATATCAACTTCAAGGATTACTACGCAACTCTAAAAAGGAGATTCGTGAGCTTCATGTTAAGAAGCAGAACAATTATTTAAAAGAGTTAAGAACTGAGAAAGAATGAGAAAAATAAAACCTTTAAGATAGCAGGACTGACGATTTTTCTTTGTTAATCATTTATACAGTGATAATTAGTGAAATAAACAAATAACCAGGAAGGGAAGGAAAACAAGCCACCTGTGAAATCCAGAGGCAGGAACCCAGTCGCTGCAGCCCTTCCCGCAGCTCCCGGGCACGAGGCCTTGCCACGGGGCCGCTCCACCTCCGGGCCTTGGCTCGAGACAGGGGACCTCACAGGAGCGGCTCAGGGCAGGCTCATCCACATCCCAGCTCTGCCACTTACCAGCTGCCCCATCTTCCAGTCAGAGACACCCCTGTGGCTGACTCCACTGACCCAAGGCCTGTGGCGCACCATCACACATATCCCCGACCACAGACATGTCTAGGACATTCCAGGAGGCATGGGGCACGCGCAGGTCTGGGGACATGAAATAATGCTCTTCTCGGAATACGCTCTGAGTCACAGAAACGGATGGATTAGGCATCAGCAAAAACAATGCTTTGAGATTAACAACTCTCGAATCTCCACCAAGAACTAAAAGTTAGATTTTGGTATGCAAGGAAGATCTTGGTCCAAAATGGCTAATCCCACTGTACAAAGAAAGCTGCTCTCTGCCTGACCACTCTCATCTGCCAAAGGCCCATACTGGGCTGTCAGAGTGGAGAGCTGTGCGGGCTCAGGAGGGGAGAGACAGAGATGATGGGGGCAGCTGCTAGTGTCACCACGGCGTACCCTGCTTGGCGCTGACCGTTGTGGCCCCTTTAGGAGAAGCTGGGATGCTTATCTGTGTCTCCTAAATGAGGAAATGGGGTTCACAGGTCAGGAAACGGGGCCCACAGTCAACGAGCAGAGCAGTGAGGTCAGAAACGGAATTTTTCGTGAAAGAAAGCCAGGTCTGAAGGCCATTAAAGCCAGGGCTCTCTTAACCACTGTCCCCACTGGGTGGAGACACAAAAATACACATCCTGAGTCCCTTGAAGAGCTACCAAAGCCTGCACACCTCTAGGCAGACCGTCCCCAGCTTCTGTCCGCCCCCACAAGGCCCCGTGCAGGGGAGCCACCGGTGCGCCTTAGCAGCTGGCTGCGTCTTGGGACTCCTTCCGCAACATCACTTCAGCGACTGCCCAACTGCATCTGCAGTGACTTCAGAACATCAGAAAAACAAACATAAAAAACACTTAAAGTTCATGAAGTATGAACTTTAGCTGGATCCGGACAGGCATTCACGCCAAGGTTGGCTTTTATGAAGTACCTGCTCCTCACTGGCTGTGGGGCCCACTGGCCCTGGCGAGGCTGCCTGGGGCGGGCGGACCATCCTGCCGGGGCAGCACGCTGGCCCAGCCCCCCGCCCCGAGTCCAAGAACCATGGGGGGAGTGGCAACAAGAAGTCCTGATCCAGGCACCTAGGACTTGCTAAAGACACTTCAAATCCAAGTAACCCTGACTTTTGGCAGACACGAAAGGGGAACTTTCGCTCCAGTGCAGATTATTCTCCCCCTTAACTAGAAGCTATTCTTAGGGGGGGGGGGAAGTTCATAAATTATTCTTTGGAGGAAAGAACAAAGAGAGGAAGAAAGCCTGGTGCAGCTGATGGTGAGGCTGGGCAAGTCCTTGTGGCCGGTGGCTCCAGCTGCAGGAGGAAGCCCCTTCTACTAAGGCCATGGAAGTGGGGGTGGCATTTGAGCCCTCCCAAGGAGCTGAACCAACTGCCCTCAAGGACACCTTCCAGGAGCAGTAAGGAGAGCACGTGGGGCAGGCCATCAAAACGAGTCGGAGGGACGAAGGCTCAAGTGTGCTGACTGATGGCTCAGAGGACTGGGCTCCCACTAAAGCGAAGCTGGAGTCTCTCCACTCCTTTGTTCACCTGGGTTGGGTTCCAGGAAGTAAGTTATTTTAGTGCCACAGTCCTGTTTCCCAGGCGCCAGGCCCAACCCTTCCCAGGGGAAAATGAAAGACCCGTGAGGAAGTCCAACCCTCTGCGGAACTTCCGAAGTCTCCTCAGCATCCTGGAGGCTCCAATCAGCACGGCAGCCACGGCTGCCCCTTCCCTGGGCCCAGAAGGGTCTCACCTTAGAAGAGGCACTCCATCCTGTGGACACACCCGACTGCGGCACTGACCATGCTGCCTCTGTTTCTGGGCCCACCTCCCCTCTCAGAGAGGGACAGTCACTTCTCTTTGGAGTGACAGAGCAGTGCCATGCCATGATGCTTGGTCCAGAGGCTGGACACGGATGTGAGTGGAACAGACAACAGAGACTCATGGAGCCTGGGAGCTACTAGGCCTCCAGACACACACCAACGCCCCTGACCACCCGCTGACCAGGCAGCCCACCCTTCTCACTGTGACTCCTCTGTGCCCAGGAGCAACACGTGGAAGATAAGATCAAATGCTCCAGAGACAAACTTGGCTGAGGCTCAGCTGTCTCCAAGGCCAAGTGGTAAGCCACAGGAAGCCAGTAAGCCATGTGCGTTGGAAACCCCACCCACTTACGCTGGCTCCGTGCCCCCTTTGAGCCTGGGCCACGTGGGAGCACAATCCAGTCTGAGGCTAGAACTCCTCTGCTGGGGTCTCAGGCAGCAGGGCGGCAACCACACAAGGCAGTCTGAACCCCGTTTTAACAATGCACTTTATTTAAAATTGAGAAAAGGCTGATTGCAACACCAAAGAATGAGCCCAGGGGGTGGAGGGGTGGACAAGGTGTTGGGAGCAGGTGGGGGAGGGGGAGCTGTAGCGACAGGAAGATGCCGAGTGCTGGCTGCTGCTCACTGGCCTCAGTGAACCATCTTGAGCCTTCTTCCCCTCAACGGTCTTCATCCCTGCCGACCACCCAAAGGTTATAAAAAAAGGGTCTAGTTCTTTTATATTCCTCTCTGACAGACAGCTCGAGTCCCTGAAGCACCTGTGACCTCAGCACATCCTCCAGGGCTGGGCCCATCAACGACCCAACTACCAGGCAGCTCCCAGCCCAAGAGCTTCAGGCAGACTGGCCTTTCCCCAGTCCCACCCCCCCACTCCCCCACTGCAAGGCGGGCAATTACCAACCTAACAGGACCATCTCCCAGGGGACACGCCCGAAGGCAGATGGCTCTGAATGAGTCTAGGGGGCAACATTCCTGAGCCTCCAGGAGGAGGGGTGTACAAAAATCCCTGAAACTGGCAGACAACAGGCAAGCCAGGCCTCAGGGGGTGGGAACCCTGAGGAATCCAAACCCCCGAATTTGTCTTCGATGCAGTGGGTGCTACTAACAGGGCTGTGCCGTCTTTGGCAACGGGACAATGGAGTTGGTGGAAGAAGTCTGACACTGGTCTCGCCAGGTCTGTTTGCTCTATTTGGAAAGAAGAAAACAGCCTGTAGTTTTATGAGTTATTAGGGAAGATAAAGTATGTTGAAACACTATATAAAAATAAAGATTTCTGAATTAAGATGGAGAATTGGAATGGCATCAAAATTTTCCTTCCCCTGATAATTAACACTTGAATACAAAAAAAATACTATAAAGCAAGCAAGCAAAAGAAAAAAAAAGCCACCTAGAGCAGCCCAATGAGATAACGGGCAAACCGTGATACAATAACTTCAAAACCATAGGCAAGGAAAGGAATGTGGGAGATACCCCGAATGGCTCCTCTCCCAGCCCTGACCCAGGCTGAAAAGCCACAGTGGGAAAAAAGAAGCCACAGTGATGAATACAGAACCGGGAGAATTCTCACTAACTTCCCCCAAATCTGGAGAGTGGCAAACGGCCCATTCCTTTCCCTCCCCAACACAGGAGTAGTGGGCATTTTTCCTCCTCAACACAGGACTAGTGGGAAAGCTGCCGGGAAAAACAGCAGATGGCGCAGTTCGGAGAACAACGGGCTAACTCTCTCTGAGGGAACGCAGGGCTCTGACGCTGCATACGGAATTGGGGAGAACTGCCCAATTCCAGTGACTATTCTCCCCCCTCAACAGAAATGGAACGCAACGAAGTAAGTGGGCTGAGCCAGACCACAGGGGCTGTCACCCAAACCCCAGAATAGAAGACGCTCCACCTCCCCACCACCACCGTTCATTCAGGCTACAAAGGTCACAAACACCCGGCTCTCAGCACTGCTGTGGCTGGGGTGGGGGCAATCCCCTCGGTGGCATGGTGGGAAGAAAGTCACTGTCTTATTTTAGAGGCAATGGAGCCAGAGCCAGATAGCACTAGCAGGAATGAGAAAAGAAACTGCAGGCCGGCCGTGTAAAAGACAAGGCCACCAACTAACTCCCAATGACCGTTCACGCTGCAGAGTAACTTAATCAGAATGCCAGATGCCACCAAACAGCTCAAGGATGAGATTATAAGATAAAATAAGATAAAAGGAGATGCAGACCTGCTAACAAAACAAAATCACTGAAGAACTAAACAGTAAATCCTAGTAGACAGAACATTGTGCCAGTTATTTAAAATAAAAGCACTGGCAAAGGAAGGTTTGAAGCCACCAGAGAGTGCAGCAGTTTAAGACGAATGCAAACGCAGCCACGCACCACCTAATAACAGGCAGGTTAGTCACCGCACGTACGGCGGCGTGCGCTCACACAGGCCCAGGTGGTGCGCTCTATTGCTCTGTAGGGAGGGAAAGTAACTTCCCCTGTACCATCTGGGTTCTCCGCTGAGACATCCCTGTAATAAAAGGCAGACTGACAGAAGAAAAACAAAACATATAATCTGCTGCATACATGGGAGAGACCCAGGAAAACTGAGTAACTCACCCAAAATGGAGGAAAGCACCACTTTAAATAACCACCTTCAACTGAAGACAAAGAGCGGGAGAGTTGGGTACGGTAGGGAGGTTGCCAGGACAAGTGCAATAAACCAGGGTCAGGTTGTTAAAATTGTTATGCAAATTCAGGTCACTGCCTAGGGCACTGATAAGAGTTTCTAGAGATAAGCTCATCCCCCCCTTCCCAGTACAGTGAGCAACAGTACACCCTCACTAAGGCAGGTTTCCCTTACAAATGTGAATGGCTTTTCACAGAGGGTAACTTCTACTTGGTTCTTAGAGCTTCTCCTGTGCCTGCTGTTTCTTAACATTAGCCAGTCTAAAATAATCATTATGCCACGTTGACAAAGCTGTGGGTGAAAGATTCTATCCCCCACAGCTCCTAGGCTAGAAACCTGCACCACAGGTCACTGTGCTAAATGATGCAGGTAACTGCACCGCAGTGCAGCGCTAGGATGGCTCCGACCGGAGGTTCTCAGCTTCGTTACATCTTAAGGCACCATCGTCGTACCTGCAGTCGGTGGTCGGCTGTAACAAGGCAAAGATACCAACGTGGGCACGATCACTGGTGTTCCTGAAGCAGAGAACCTGAGAATGAAGTGGAGGGTATTTCCTACATAAATAACACAAGACTTCCCTGAAAGGAAAGGAACACGACGTGAAGACTGAAATAATATGCTGTATTCCACAAAAATGTGAGGCCGAATGCTCCACATGGAGTTCAGTGAAGCTACTGAAATGTTAAGAGACTTTTTTAGGTATCCAGAGGAGACTTTTTTCCCCCCACCAAAGTATTTTATTACAAAAATTGTTAAACATACTAAAACATCTTTCAAGTGGCAGAAAATTCAGGATGCCCTCACCTTCCCCACAGGGACATTCAGTAGTGAAAGAAAACGCAACAATGTTTACACAATTCTGAGAGAAAGAAAATATGAACCACGGAGAAGATTCCCATCTAAGATGCCCTACAAATTTGATAAAGACAACAGGCAAAAATTCCCAAGCATAACAGTCAGAGAACAGTCCCCTTCCAGGGTGGGGGCTGGTGGGGAGAGAATGACATAAAATGAAATGCAGCTAATTAATAGAGAAAGTGTTAAAAAAGAAAAAAAGAGCCCAGGAATGCAGAAACCATGGTAAGAACTGATGGTAAGCAATAAACCCTTCAAATAAGAAATATAAAACAACTATGGGGATTACGGTTAAGGGAAGAACCTAAATATTATACAAATGGATAATTTAATAACAATTAAAATGAATAAAAGGAGACAGAAGGGACAAAAGGAGACAGAAGAGGTGAAAATGGGAATGTCTTCATTTTTCACAGCAAAGAGTCAATCCATACTGTTGAAAATGGAAATATGATTGATTACTTTTATAATTGAGGAGTTGGAGAATTTTCTAAATATGGTGCAAAACCTAGAGGCAGTAAAGACAATAATTAATAAAGTTAAAACCCCAAACTGCCAAGTGTTCTACAGCTAATCAGTGCATTCCCTGCGTCGCTGGTCATCCAAAGACACTGCCCACCCACCTCATGAGCACGGTCCACAGGCCTCTCTCCTCTCTGCCGGGCTGGGACCCCCTTCCAAGCACAGGGCAAGCATCACAGATCCAAAGGGTCAAGCGGCCCAGGACTCAATGGGCCCATTCCTCTCCCGCCTCTGCTGGCCTCCCACCTAACTGCTCTCCAGCATGCCCCGAGAGGATGTGTTCTCTTCTCCAGACCCCACACGCAGAACCTCAGCCTCAAGCTTTGGCCCAGGGTGGGAGATTTTGGCAGACAGTACAGGAGGGCTGCTGGGGCACCTAGAGGCAGCAGCCCACTTACTCTCCCCTGGTGAAACCTCTCGTTGCTGGGAGGGACGGGATGAGGAAACATAAAGAAAACACTGGTGGTGACCGAGAAGCAGGGAACAAAATTAGAACCGGCAGGCTGTCCTCACCAACCGTATTTACAGAGCCCCCCACTGCGTGCAGCAGTGCTACAACAGGGAGGTTGGGAAGGGCAGAGGCGGGGTCAGCCCAGGAGCCAGCGAGGACAGCAGGGACAGCTGACTTAGCCACCCACTGAGCCCAAGAGAGGACCAGCAGGGGAGATGGGAGTGTGTAGCCTGGCTCCACCGTCCCAGTCGGGAGCCTGGCCTTGACAAAGCGAAGAAGTCTTCCAAAGCTAACTGACTGAGGCAGGCAGCCCAGCGAGCAGGAGCCAGCCAGGGCTGCCCCACCCAGGGCCTTCCTCACCACCAGAGGCTCCACTATTCTCATCATCATCCAGCAACATTTCCCAGACACCCAGGGGCAAAATTCCGAGCCGCTGTCCCTCTAAGTCCATTCCCATTTGTCAGGCCACGGGGCCCAGGACGTGGACTAGGAACGATGGCACTACTCACACCCACCACTTACATCACCCACTGAAAGCAAAACTCTCTGACGTGTTACTCAGGGTCAAAAATAATAAACTGAAATGTATGGTCTAGTGGCTAAATCATCAGACAGTATGACAAGGTGGGCAGCCCTGGGTTCAAATGTGGGGCCTGCTACTAACTTGCCCTGTGTCCCCAGCACAATTACACTATGCTCCGTCCAACCTGTGAGGGGACTCCGATAAACGAGACAGCTCAGAGGTCAGCATACAGGGCACACCTTGGGTCTGTTCCTTCTGTTGCGAGTCCTCCCAAGTTCTCAAGCCTACCCTCTCACTACCCCTGCCTATTCTCGGTGGCAGCTCAATTACCTTTTCTTCCAGGAAGCCTTCCTAGACCACTCTTTGAGCTTTCTTCTCCGACTACTCTGAACTCCTAATTACCTGCTCTCCCACAGTGCCCCTCCAACAGATTTTTGTTCTTTGAAGGCAAGGAGGGCCCTCCCCTCTCTTTTCCCGGCAATGCAGTGGGGAGCAGCAGAGAATTTCTGCAGGAAGGTTGGAAGGCTAATCTGTATTTGAACTGATGTCTGTCTGCATGGCTCCTGGGGCGTGCTGACCCCCTCCCACGGGCGTTCTAACTCTCTAGGGCCCACAGACCAAGGTTAACCCTGAAATCAGCTGTCAGGACCCTTATTAGTCTCTCCTTCTTGAGACAGAACAACCTCCATTCCTTCCATTTCACTTACACTCATTGAACTAAAAGTGGGCTACACCTACCAGCCCTTTACAAACTCAGTCCGAGAGTTCATTTCTTTAACAAACACCCCTGCCTGCCCATATTGCACCAGGAATCGTGCGGGGCCCTGGGCACCCAGCACAGGCCCTAGCAGGGCAGGGCCGGCACCGGTCCGACAAGCGACTTGCAGGAACAAGGACAACAGGGTTGTTGTAGCTTTGGTCGGGCTCAGTCAGGCATTCTGAGCAGGAAGGAACCTTGTGCAGGGCAGGGAACGGCTTCGAGGATCATCAGGAAAGCTGGAGAAACAACTTCTAGACTGAGCTTCCAGGAGCTGCTCCCGAAGTCCCAGCGCAAAGCCAGGCCGCTGAGGAGCCGGGGCCCCGCCACCAGCAGGAAGCCGTGGCTCAAAGAAGTGGCCTGCTCCAGAACCGTGCCGCCCCTGCTGTGCTCCACACCAGCAAAATGCGTGTCCCAGGGCCCACCCGGAGGAGGGGGACGGCCACACACTTCAGATGGGGTTAAGGGCAGCTAACTGGCAGAATCCAAGCCACCTCGGGAACTTTAGTGCCAAGATGTCTGGAAAGTAGAGTTTTTGGTTCTCCTTGTCTAGTAGGCTGCACTATAATTTATTAGCCACAGCAGCATACTTGATAGCAAAAGGAGGCATGGTTAATACACATGCCAGGACAACAGGAGTAAACCGGACAGCTTCCTGCATGTTGGCACGTGGTGAGCAAGCCCACCCCCACCCCCCGCACGGGATGAGGCAGAGCACAGGAAGCTAGAGAGAACACCGTGGGGCGGCACGCCTCGTGCCAGGGGTCAGGCGGTAGGTTCCTTCGTCCCAAAAGACACATCTCGGCAGACACCTGAAGGGCAGTAAAGGTGGGCCAGGTGAAGGTGAAGGGGGTGGACGGTACGGGAAGAGGCAGCTGTGTTTGGAAAGACTCAGTGAGCGCGCGCATCTGACAACTTAAGAGTCCTGTACTGCCAGGCAGATACGAGAGGATGTGGCAGACACCAGGGCACGGGTGGCCTGTGGGCCATGGTCAGGTGACTGGACTTCATCTGGAAGGCAGTGGGGATCACTTTAGTGGAGATAGAGTAACCATGTGGCTACACTGTGGAGAATGGACTCGAGGTGGGCAAAAACAGAAGCAGGACCACCCAGGAGGCTCTGCGGTGTCCAGGTGGGGAACACAGCACCCAGCGTTGTCTGAAGAGCAAGGCTTCTTCCTCCCAGCTTCAGCCCAGCCTGGGTCGCCTGCCCTGCCCTGGGGGCTGTTTTCCAAGACAGAACTGAATAGGCTCCTCTTCAGTGGCTGCAAGGAGAGAAACAAGCCCCACCACTGTCCTCCAGACCCAAAGTATCAGAGGGAGATTGAGAGAACCAGTCCACCCCCATCACTCCCTAAATCAGGCTGAGACAAGTCTGCGCACCTCTCTCTCTGTAGCAGGAGGGCCATTTATAAACGCCAACTCCAACGCCTTGGCAGCAACACTCGGGGGGCATTTGCCAACAAGGGCTTCTCACAAGAAGTCTCTGTGCTCCCTTCTTCCCAAAACAGGTAAGCAGAATCCCTGAGCCCAGACTCCCTCTGGGAGGCCCTTCCTAGAACAGTGGACGTGATGAGACGTGGGCGCCAGCAGGCAGAGGCACGCCTGGCTTCCCCGCAGCAGTGAACCTCGCTCTCTACCAGAAGCCAGGCCCCAGGGCAGCTCCACTGCTGGACCTGCAGCAAAGCCTCTACCTGCCCCTTGGCCACCCCTCATACCCCGCCCCCCCCATAGCCCTTCTGCACCACTACCTCCCCCTTTCCCCTCCCCAAGCCAGCTCAGGCCCCCACTCCTTCTCAAAGACTCTGACCACACCAGTCTCTGCAGCTGAGATGCTGAATTCTCTGCAGTAATTTCTCCAGGAAGGTGGTTCTCAAAGTGTGCTTCCTGGGCCGGCAGCACGCCACCACCTGGGACCTTGGAAGAGCATATTCTCAGACCCACCTGAACCAGCTGAATCAAACTTGGGGGTGG
Organism: Glossophaga mutica; assembly: GCA_039655065.1. Lineage (NCBI taxonomy): Eukaryota > Metazoa > Chordata > Mammalia > Chiroptera > Phyllostomidae > Glossophaga > Glossophaga mutica. The sequence goes on from CM077311.1 coordinate 63,312,587, forward strand.
AGACTGGCCATCTGGGTTTTAGAAGGCACCCCGGGTGTCCATGGTCCCCATGGAAGCCTGAGGACCACCACTCTCGAGGAAGACCTAGTGCTTTCGGGAGAGCTCTGGGTTTCTTCACCAAAGACAGCAGCAAGGGCCCCTGCTGTCCAGGGTGGCCCCTGCTCACCGGCACGTGGCCGGGGCCCTCAGGAGAAAGGCACGGGCTGCACTTTCAATTTCTCAGTGATCATAAATATTTACTAGAAGAGCAATAAATGGGTCTGATTCCCATAAGGGTTACTGGGAAAAAGAGAGAAAAACCCCAGATTTCCAAACTGGAGTGAGAGAGGTGGCAGAAAAGGGAATTGAGCAACTGCATGCCTGAATCATAATTCCTCCATTTCCCTGCCACTGTCCAAACTTCCCAAATGGCTCAATCTCTGGCCCAAGGTCCCTGGCAGGGACCATCCCTGCCCCTCACTGTGGGCCTCCCTAAGCAACCACAGCACCTCTCTCCCTAGGATTCCGGGGAAACCACTGCAGCCACTGCCTGGTGCCACTCACACCCACTGCCATACTCCTCTGAGCCATGCCACACTGCCAGATGAAATCACTCTCTTGTTTGATACACACGCCTGTAGCCCTCGGTGCTGTGGGCGTCAGAAACACTCCAAAGAAATGTGCATCACTCCCTTCCGCCCTACAGCGAAGACCAGCCCCTCCGCCTGGTGGTCAAGCAGCCCTCCAGCTAGGCTCCTGCCACCCTCCCCTCTGACCTGCCATTACTCTCCTGCCTGGACCCTGGGCTCCATCCACAATGCCCCACTCCTGCCCTTCCTGTCTCCACCCCCACCCCCAGGACTAGGATGTTGGATCAACATCTGTTAGAAGCATCTGTCAGAAAGCTGACCATTTCTGTGAGTGTTCCAGGCACCCTCCCCACAAGTGTGAAGGGCCTGGATATTTAAAAATAAAAAAGGATGACCTGCAGGAAGAAGCACCACCTCTGACTTACCCCAAATCCTCCCTGCCCCACTCATGTCCTGCCCCACCTGGGAAGGAGTCTCACCTTCCTCCGAATCCTACCACTCTGTCTCAAGGGTGTACTGTCTTAGAGCAACAGTTCTAACACTTCCAGTTGACTTCCTTGGTTGTTTCGTAACAAGCCTGGGAGGCTGGTAGGGTCTAAATAAGTACTTGCCACATGAATCTGTAAATATAAATGCATGTAGAACAGATACACCACACTTTCCCTAAAGGGTGCAGAACGGCTGGGACAGACCTCACTGCAGGTGCAGTACCTGAGGCCAAGGTGCCTTCCCAAAGCTCCTCCTGTCCAAGGTGCAGTGAGAGCTTGAGGACCTGAACCCTCGCCCTGCGTGCCCTCTCATCTCCACCACAGCCACGGCTCTGGAGAGGGGCTGTCGCGAGCGCTCACAGGTGGGTTCCAGAGCAAAGGCAGCCAGGTCTCTGGCTCCTGTCACACGTGGATATGGAGCAGGGCCAGAAAAAGACCCGTGTGGGCAGAGCTGCCCTTCCTCAGCCGAAAACACCCCGTGAGGGCGACAGGCCCAGCGGCGCAGAAGCAGCAGCTCCACTGACGACACGACTGCTGGCGCTGCCCTTCCGCTGCCCTTCCGCTCCCCTGCCTCCTGCAAACCACTGCCCATTAAAACCGGATCAACATTCTCCCCAGACTTAAGGGCTTGCCTCCCTGGTTAACACCAATCCCCAGGGGCAAGCGGAGTGCTACCTGGGAAGGGTTTCTGATGTCCCAGCAACTCGGAATCCTCTGGTGGGGGTAACTTTCTCCCCAAACAGAGAGGGAAATAGAGATGGACATAAGAATTCTCAAGGCAGCACTTTCCCCAATAACAAAAGCCTTGCAGGCAGCCTGAGAGCCCATTGGCAGGAGAGCGGGTGAACAAGCGAACCCGTCCTGACATCGGAATCGCATACGACAAATGAACAAACGAGGCGACGCTGACACTGGACACAACTCATTCTTCACGTCCTCTCCTCCAGGAAGACCTGGGAGGAGCCGCACTCCCTGAGGACAAGAGCCCGCTCTGGTTTTCCTCGTACAGCTGACAGACCACACAGGGCCTGTGGATAGAGGCCATGTTGAAAATCTAGTTGAAATAAAATCGCTTAACCAGCCTTCCAGCTTCCACCGGGCACCTCCCCCCACACTGTTGGGGTTCCTTCTCTTCTACGTGTAACAGACACACATGCGAAGTGCCCACATCTTCAGCGGGCTCAGCGGCAGAGTCTTCCTTTTAAAGCACAAATCTGACCACAGCACTTCCTTTACTTTAAACCCTCCAATAGCTTACCAGTGTAAGTGGAATGAAGTCTGAACTCCTGTTTCAGGCCCATAAATCACGGTGGCGGCTGGTCCTTGCTGACCCCACTGACCTTCTAATTGAGCCCTCCCTCCCTGGAGCCAGCCACCTGGCCTTCCTGCTCTCCCTGACCCCACAAGGGCATTCTGACCTCAGAACCTCTGCACGTGATGTTCCCTCTGCCTACAATGCTCTTCCCCTAGGCCTTCAGAGCAGGTCTCTCAGTTCAAATGTCACCTCCTCCCTGTGGATGGCCACCTGGTTAAACAAAAAAAAAAAAAAAAAAAAAGGAAAAAGAGCCCCATTCCCAGTCATTCAGAATCCCAACCACCCTGGTATATTTTTTTCTTAGCCTATTAGCACTTTCTAAAATAGTATTTTTCTTTTGTTGACGTAGTTGGTATCTGTCCCCTCCTACTAGACTGCAAGCTCCACAGTGGTGGCGGGGACTTGGCCTCTCCTCCACCCTGCAGGGCCTGGAGGAGGGGCATCTGCTGAGCTAGCCCGTTACTCCCCCTGCCCACCGCTGGGTTTCAACATTGTCATGCTTTGCCCCCCAGCTGAACTACAAGCACTCTCAGGGGACAGGACCCCTTCTCCTGAAGCTTCAATAAAATTGATGACCCCAGAGAAGTTGGTCTGGAATTGGGGTACAAAACATAAGGTAGAAAATGTTTTTTAAAAAACTTAAGGTGGTATAAGGGTTCCAGGAGGGAGGTGGTGGGAGAGGGGCAGGCCCAGGCAGGCAGCCTCCCCTGCCCTCCACCTGAAACCACAGCGCAGAGGACAGGCAGCCCTCTGACGGTCCTGCTGAAAATAACACATTAACTCTTCCCTGGCGGCAGGGGCAGGAAAGGAAAGGCCCAAAGAACAGGCTGTTTCTAGAATTTCTCAGCTGCTCATGGAAACTCTGAGTCCTGGTCGCACTGCACACAGCCTCCCTCACCAATGACACACGTCCTGAACTGCCGAGGGGCGGGGCTCACAGGCCGCTGCCCAGAAGGGGGAGTGGTGTGAGGAGAGCCAAGGTCACAGGCTCAGTCTGGCCAGCAGTGCAGCGCTGTGCACACACCAGGGTTTACCCAGGGTCAAGGCCTCTGCCGTGGGAGGTACCTCTGCAGTGTCTGCTGGATGTCAGGGGCGGCCCATGCAGGGGGTGGGAGGGGGTGAGGGGGAGCAAGGACGGGGACAGAATCCCTGTTCCTACCGCTGGTCTGGCTGCCCTACAGGACGCTCTGGCTGGAGGCCGGAGTCTGGGGGATGGGTGACTTTGTGCTTGTTGCACCTTTCTGGGAAAGCCGATGAGAACGGCCATGGCTTGCTGCCGCTGGATACTCCACAGGGACCTGGTCTCCTGAGACCTTGCAGGGCCTCTCAGATGGAAAATCTCCAACACTGGGGAAACGGTCAGGAAACGGTCAGCACAGAAATGCGTATCTGCCAATCAACGTCACCCAGCCTCGGGCTGAAGAGCACACCACCAGTGAGCCGGGGAAAGGAGGACAGAGGCAGCAAGGGATGTCAGGGCTGAGTCACCTGTGGCTCATCTCCTGGGAGGAAAAGCAGGGCCAGCTGGCCCGAAGGAGAAAATGACAGTTCCTTGGGGCTGGCCCGGAGGCTTCGGCTTCCAGGAAAGGAGAGCACCGACAGTTCAGCCTGCTCCCTGTGAGGCACAGGCCTCGTGACTAAAAGGCCGTATGCACACCACCCTGTTTCTCCCACACAAGCCAACCTTTCAGGCTTCCAGTAAAAGACACAGAAGAAACAGTGGTTTGGGAGGACAGCCCAGCCATCCTGGGGGTGGTGGAAGCCCTCCAGGTGAGCTGGCTGCCAGCCCCTCCCCTCCTACTCAGCAGGGCACAGGGAAAGGCCCTAAGGGGTGAGGGGGTGAAGGGGATCTTCCCAGAAGAAGAGACTCAGAGAGATCCGGGAACAAGGTGGCTGGGGAACAGTCCCTGGCCCCAGGGCAGCAAATATTTCAGAAGAACTTACTACACAATTTGCTAAACTATCCCCTGAGGGTTCGACTACTTTAATAGCCCCACTACCTGTATATAAGAATGCCTATTCCATAAGCTCCTTGTCCGTGCCGAGTACTGAAACAGCGTTCCACACTGGCCACACTGGTTAAAAGTCACTCACGTGATTCCCTTAATAGACATTTCTCTGACCACCAGTGCGACTCGTCACATTTCCAGGTTTGACATGTACAGTCCTTCTTCCACAAGTTGCCTATTGCTGTTTTTGGCCCATCTTTTGCTACCATACATTCATTTTTCTTACCAGTGTGTATGAGTTCACCGCATGGACTAACAAAACAGTAAGCTTCTGTTACATATTATATGTGTCTTCCTAATCATTTGCCTTTTAATTTCATCAACTGGTTTTGCTGACAAAGTTTTTAAAGAAATCAGCCCTGGCTGATGTGGCTTGAGTGACAGCCTGCAAAACAAAGGGTCGCCAGTTCGATTCCCATCAAGGCACATGCCTGGGTTGCAGGCTGGTTCCCAGTTGGGGGTATGCGAGAGGCAATTGGTGTTTCTCTCACACATCAATGTTTCTCTCCCTCCCTTTCTCTCTCCCTTCCCCTCTAAGAATAAATAAATAAAATCTTTTAAAAAAAAGAGGTAAATATATTACACTTTTAAGGTTTCTGCTTTTAGTAGCATGACTGGAAAAACCTTTCCCACCCTGAAATTACAGAATTACATGCACATATTTTCTTGCCTTGAAAAAATTTAAACTTCTAATTCATGTAGAATTTAATTTTGACACAGTGTGAGAAAGGGAACCTAACTTTTTAAAAACAGCCCATTATCTCAATATTGCTTAATGAAACGTCAATTTTCCTCGTAAACCTCAACTGCGGAGTCTACAGAAGGTCAGAAACAGAGATGCAGGGCCCTGGCCGGGGTGCTCTGCGCGTCAGACACTCTTGGTCAGAGCGCCGTTCCCCGACGCACCCGGGTTGTGGGTTTGAGCACCTGGGTCAGGGCACATATGAGAATCAATCAATGAACCAATGAATGCGTAAATAAGTGGAACAACAAAACCGATGTTTCTCTCTCTAAAATCAATAAGTAAAAATTTAAAAAAAGAAAGACAGGTAAAGCCAACTATGTCCTTTGCACCGAGAGGCCACAGGTAGCTGGTCCAGCCATTGCCAGTAAGTATACATCGTGGGCGCCACCTCTGTCCTGTCCTCCTTCCTGCTCAGAGGTACAGGCTGCACAGTAACAACCATGAGAACAAAGTCCACTGTGCGGAGGACGGCACAGCAGAGAGACCCGCTGGCGAGAACCCGGATCCTGGAGGCTCGCTGTGCAGGAACGTGGGCCTCCCACGACGCTTTACATGCTGTCTCCCCACCAGCATCACCCAGATGCTGTTGTTTACATCCAAACACCCTGGAACTCATCCATAACCCTTTCTTCCTTAACTGTGCAACAACTGCCAGGATTACCATTGCCTGCCAGGCGCTGTGCCGAACAGGGTGTCTCCCCATCTCAGTTAACCTTCTCAACGACCGTGTGAAGCACATTCTACAATAGTGCCCCAACTACAAGCACCTGCCCCAGCTTTCGTGAATGGGGAAAGACACCTCCCTGTTTCAGAAACATTAAAACAACAAAAAGCATCTTAAAATTCAGCAAGTAGTTTACAAATGAGGATACTGAGTCTAAGTAGATTTGCTCAAAATCCCACAATTAGTAAGAAATAATACCACTATTGGTGGCTGAGTTCTTACGCATATTGAGATCTGTTTTTAGATGTCCTTGTTGTGTTCCACTTATCTATCGGGTGCCAATGTCACACTTTATTTATTTATTTTTTTTATTTGATTTTAGAGAGGGGAAGGGAAGGGGAGAGAAACACTGATCGGTTGCCTCCCCCATGCGCCTGACCAGGGACCAAGCCCATAACCCGAGCTTGTGCCCAGACCAGGAATTGAACTGGTGACCTTTCAGTTTGTGTGATGACACCCAACCGAGCCAGACTGACCAGGGCTATTTTTTCTTTATTATTATGATTTTCTGTTATTTAAACCAATTCCAACTCCTCTACTTTCTTTTTTAAATTGTTCTTGGCTATCCTTGTACGTTTATTCTTTTTGGGGGAAAGCCCTTTCTAAATCATTTCAAGTCCCAGTACTTCACTTTGGGAATTCATCCCATGGAAGTGACCTGAATGGGGGAATTCGGCTTTAAGAATTTATGGATGTGAATGCGAAATAACAAGCACCTATTGAGTGCCAGGGGAAAATGCAGTGAACACCACAGACAACAATCCCTCCCCACGGAGCGCACCCGTCCGGTGCTTCCCACAGTGAAACATGCAGTGGGAGGGGCTGCTAACGCCAGGTGACCCACCTAACCACACCTGTTTGAGAAGAGACAGCAGTTCGGGCTCTGAGTGAGACAGACCCCAGTGTGAATCCTGAATCCGCACTGACCAGCTTCAAGGCTTGGGTCAAGTCCCAACCTCAAGAGGACATATTTTCCTAATTTACAAGAAAAAAAAGCTACTATCAGTCTCTCCCTCACAGCAGTTAAGGAAATTAAATGAGATGCTGAGTGTAAATGATAGTGCGTGATGTATAGTAACTGATCAGCAAACGCTAGTAATCTGGAAGAATGACAAGGAAAGTCGTTCATGTGTTAACTGAAAAACAAGAGCTCACGAAACTCTGTAACGCAGCCCATCTTTCCCTAAAATGTGTGCATTTACAGAAAAAGGCTAAAAAATGTATGACACACTGTTAAACCCACCAGTAGGTTTAATGATTCCTTATCTTTTTATTCATCTGTATTTTCTATAATGAGCATGTAATGCTTTCAGAACAAAGTTCACCCTCGAGCCCAGTTAGGAAAGGGGGAAGGCCTGGCTCTTCCCTTGAGGACCTGCACTTGGGAGTCTGGAGTGGAGTCTGGCGCTGACCCGGCTGCCCCAGGGAGAGGGCCCCGCCTCGGTTCTTTTGAATCAGAGCTTCCTGGGTGAGATCCAGTATCTGTACTGAGATCAACTTCGCACTCCTTCAGGGCACTGGTCTGACATTTCAGTGCTGCTGGACCAGACACGGGCCACCTACAACATCCTGTGACCTATCTGAACCCTGGGAAGTCAGCTCCCCCTTTCCTGTAAATGGGCACCGCTTGCTGCCCAGCCCAGCCCGCAGGGGAAAGGACACTCACTGAGCAGAAGCAGGTTGCTGCCAGTGCCTGGACCCAAACTTAAGGCAGGGCCTCTGAAGCCAGCTTTGTGTTTTTACCTACTCGCTTCTCAGATCTGTCTCAACGTGAAGGGAGCACGCAGCCGGAGGACGGGCCCTTGGCTCAAAAGCAGCCAGGCTGGCTTTCTGTCTTAGGTGTAAAAAGAAATCCCCCATTCCGGCACAGCTCTGAGAACCAGAGTTTACAAAGGCCGTCCCCTAACACCCCGAGTGCACTGGGTTGGATAACGTCCCCAAATCCACATCCAGTCTGTACGTATGAGATATCACTCCTGTTATTGTGTTACATTATCTATCAAAAGCATTCTGCTGGTGTAAGTCCACCAATTTAGTTGACCTTCAGATAGGGGAATTATCCTGGATGGGCCAGAATTCATCAGGTGAACCCTTAGAAGGACAGACTCCTCCCGGCAAAAGGGATCTAAAGCTTGAGAAGGGTTCAACCTGGGAGAGAGCATAGCAGCTTTCCCAGTATGAGAGTCCGGCAGACACTAATTTAACCAAGCGATCCAGGAAACATCACCAGGACTGAGACACACTGACACCCTCAATGCCCTGATCCAATGCTCTGAAGAGGATGCAACACCGTTTTTGTGACAGTCTTGCCAAAAATGCATGACCTCATTCTAAGACAGAAAGCTAGAGGGACTGACACAGGTGGGAGAAGACTAAAGATAAATAGTAACTGAATGCCATTTGGGACTGTGGATCAGATCCTGGAAAAGAAAAAGGATATTCATAAAAATATTGGTGAAATTTATTTATTTTTTAATCCCCACCCGAGGATGTTTTTATTGATTTTAGAGAGGAAACACTGATGTGAGACAGAAACATTGATCATTTGCCTTCCGTAGATACCCCGACTAGGGACTGAACCTGCAACCTTTTGGTGTATGAGAAGACACTCCAACAAACTGAGCCACCCAGCCAGGGCAAAATATTGGTGAAATTTAAACGTGGCCTGTGGCTTAGCTGATGTGCCCATGTCGATTTCCTGTTCTTGGTAACTATCTTATGGGTAAAGAATAAAAAAGCACTCTGCTATATTTTTTTACAGTGTTTATTTAAGCCTAAAATTAACACAAAATAAGAAGTTTAAAATAAAAGGAAATGGTTGAGTAAATTAATGGAGGTTACTTCAGGGCTGGACGGTTACAGACTGTTTCTCCCATGCTTCTCTGTGCACGCTGTTACAGTCAGCACGCACTGATTCAATAACCAGAGGCAAGAGGCGGGGACAGGTGGGCTACTGGCGCAAAGGGCATTGGTCTGGGGCCATGGAGCTGCTCTAGGTGAGAACACTTTGGACCCCAAGACACAGGGCTGCTGAAACAGAGCAGGTCTTTGACATGGAAACAGACACTCTTGGTACCTTAGACCCCAGAGACCTTCAGAGTTGCTGGACCCAACCTAAATTTCTTCTTTAAAAAAAAACAACAAAAAAACACTTTATTTGTATTTATTTTTAGAGAGAGAGGAAGGGAGGGAGAAAAAGAGGGAGAGAAACATCCCCATGTGAGAGAAACATCAATCGATTGCCTAGCAGGTGCCCCCAACCAGGAACCGACCCATGACTCGCGCATGTGCCCTGACTGGGGATCAAACCCGTGATCTTTTGGTTCACAGGCTGGTGTTCAACCCACTGAGCCGCACCAGCCAGGGCCCAACCTGAATTTCTAGCTACATCACTTGTCCCTCTACCAGCCACTCTGGCCAGGAATTAAGACCACCTTTGTCCCAGGAATATACATCTTCATGTCGTTCATTAGTCACACAGCTCTTGTCAGGACTCCTGTCCTCCCTCTCTCTTTTCCTCCTAGCTTTCAAAGCCTGGCTTAATTCTACCTCCAGGAAGCCTTCCCAGACCACTCCTGTCCCCAGTGGCCTTACCTTGCTCCAACCTCCTTAAATGTGTCTTGTCTGTCTCACTCAATGGAATGAATGCCCCTAGACAGCATGCAACTTCCCGTGTGTACTCAGCTCACCTCCACACTCGCTTTACAAGCAGCTGTGGAAGAGAGAGTGTTTTGCAGCCTTCGCAGAGTGGAAGCTATCTCAGCTGAGCACCACAGGCTGGGACAATGCCCCAGTCCTCCTGTGCACGGGCCCTCTGCTGCCACGAGCCGAGGGTTCACCGCCCGGGGGTCTGTTGCACCTGCTCCCCAGACTCTTATGCCACTTCTGCGGGATTTATGATTACAAGTAAGTTCAACAGTAACAAAGAGAAATGCAGAAAGAAGTTTTGATTCCCACAAAATTAAATGAAGTGCCATATGCCTGCAGTGCTGAAACTGTGGTCTGAGGTGCACGATGACACCTGGGTCACCGAGGCCTGGTCAGGGGCCCGCAAGGCAAAAGTGGTTTCTATTATTATATTAAGATGGTAAAAGCTTTTTCATTCTCATTTTTCAGAAGTTACCAGAAATGTGATGAATGTGTGCCACATAGTCTTTTGAGTTTTCTAGAAATTTCTAAGGTAGAAGTTTAGGGTATAAATATATTTTCTTGCAGAGATTAACTCATTTTGTTCTCAGGATTTCAACTACGTATCTACCATCAACTTTCCATCATACCTGTTATAATTCTTTTCATTATCTACCAATAATTATTTTCAAAATCTTGACGATCTGCAAGAGTGTAAAAACTTTATTTTGGAAGTTATTTTTCATAAAAATACTTTTTTTATGCTAATATGCAATGACCTTTTTTATTTTAAATGAATGAATATATATTTTTAAAGATTATTTATTCTTAGAGACAGGAGAAGGGAGGGAGAGAGGGAGTGCAACACTGATATGAGAGAAACATCGACGTCCGGTTGCCTCTTGCACATACCTATCCGGGGGACCAAACCTGCAGCCCAGGCACGTGCCCTGACCAGGAATGGAACTGGCGACCTTACGCTTTGTGGGATGACACCTAATTGAGCCACACTGGTCAGGGCATGAATAACTATTTTTAAATGTTTTAATTTTTAGTATGATAGCCCTGGCTGGGTAGCTCAGTGGGTTAGAGCATCGTCCCTGATATACCAAGGTTGGGGGTTCAATCCTGGGTCAGGGTATATACAAGAATCAACCAATAAATGCATAAATAAGTGGAACAACAAATTGATGTTTCTCTCTTCTTCTTTCTCTAAAATCAATTTAAAATTTTTTAAATAATTTCTAGCATGATAAATAGCAATAGGTATAGCCACATAAGCAAAGACAGTATTAAGGAATCCTAGGATCAAAAAGCTTAAGAATTGCTGACCTAGAAGGATGCGTTACAGAGGAAAAAAGAGGATTAAGTTAGGTTTGTATCTTACAAAAGTAGGATTCTGCATGTGGTCTGGTTTGCGAATGTCTTTTGAATTCTTGCTTTATTTATTTAATGAACATTAACAGATGTATAAATCCTTTCCCCAGCAATTCCATTTCTACAATTTCTTCCCCAGTCACATCCACACACGTAAGAAACGCCACTGGTGCAGTTTTCACTGCAGCACTGTAATGACAAGATTCAGGAAGCAGCCCAGGTGAGGGAGAGAGGGAGGTAGCAAAGTTGATTAGAAACTGACCGAACTTCCACATTCTGGAATCATATGCAGTTATAATGAAAGGATGATAAAAGTATTCTCTGTGCAAATATGGAAGGTGTAATACAGGTGGTAGGTGAAAACAAGACATCCTAAACAATGTGTCTGAAATGCAAACTTGTAGCATTACTAAGATGTTCCACTGAATACTACATGTGACTTTTTTCTTAATCCTCACACAGGATACATTTATTGATTTGAGAGAAAGAGAGAGAGAAACATTGATCAGTTGTCTCTTGCGTGCACCCCAAAGGGGGACTGATCCACACCCTACAGGTGTATGGGATGACGCTCCAATCAACTGAGCCACCCAGCCAGGGCACGTGTGTGACTTTTTAAACTGTTTTTTAGCCTTTTCATCTTTGAGCTATGTGAATATGTGGCCTAGTAAAAAACATTTAACAAAAAAATGAGAAATTAGCTCAGTGGATTGACCACGGGCCTGCAAAGCAAAGAGTAACAGGTTCGATTCCCAGTCAGGGCACATGCCTGGGTTGCAGGCCATGTTCCCAGTAGGGGGCACATGAGAGGCAACCACACATTGATGTTTCTCTCCCTCTTTTTATCCCTCCCTTCTAAAAAAATTAAAATTAAAAAAATGAGAAATTGTAGGTGACACACATGGTGTGATTTTTATATACAAACAATTTGCAAGTCTCATTAGGAGATGTGGAGACCCAAAGAAAAGGCCTTGGCCCTGAACCAAAGTTTTGGCAAATAAAAATATATGCACACACTTTAAAGGCAAAATAAATTGTTTAAAACATGGATTTTTCTTTTTATCTCCAACTTTTGGCTCATGTTTTTTATTAACTACTGAGTACATTGACCAAGAGCCCCTAGAAGCCCCTTAGTAATATATTCAGGACAGTTACCTCATTCCACCAACCCCCAGCCTCACCTGGGCCTGATGACAGAGAACGGTAGGAGGCCTGAGAACGCAGTCAGATCTCCAGTTTCCAAGGCAGGGAATTGGTTTCCCATGGCTGGTCACGCCAAGCTCCCTCTCAGGCCGATTCCATAGTCACCCTTCCTCTGGGCTCTGTGGGAGTCCCAAGAGCCCACAAGGGGCCGTGCCTCTGGATCTCAGCTGGGCCCAACAAAAGGTTCCCTCTGGGAGCCCGGTTGTTACAGTAAGGGTGGGGATGAAGCAGCTGGGGCGTGGAGACCTTGTGCCAAGGCTGCCCTACTTGTCCCCTGGGAGAGCATGAGGCTGCCGGCTGGCAGCAGACTCTGGACTCCTTATCTGCCGGCACTCTGCCAGTCACCAGCCTCGAGGTCAGAGAAGTCCTCTCTAGACATCTAGTGAGTCCTGGCTGGGGTCCTGTGGCATGACCCTTCCTCATCCACACTTCCCACCCTCCCAGGTCCCCAGGGAGTCTGGAAAGAAGAAGTAGAGGACTTCTCCTGGAGAAGCTTCTGTGCACACAAGCCAACACCCCCCACCCCTCAAATAAGCACAGAGACAACTAGCTCCTTCCTCTTCACATGTTCAAGGAAAAGACTAGGATCATCAGCAATTCCATCACCACTTTTAGGAATCAAAATGAACCCTTTTTTTGGTCTTTGCCATCAAGCCTCTTAGCAAGCAAGGTGACTTAGGATACCCATTAAACTCTCCAGACCCCATTTCTTTGGTTGTAAAACAAAGGGGCTACACTTGAAGCTTCCCAAAGTCCCTCTAGCTCAACATCCAATAGTCTGTGGTTCTGCAAAATGCCCAATGCATGATTGTATTTAGGCATCGAGAGCAAACAGGCTGAGTTATCCCAGAAAAGTAGGGAAACATATTCCCCAGACATATTCACAGCACTACTAGCACTTAGTTCCCAAGATCCAATAAACACTGGATGAGGACTGAGATTCCTCCTGGAATAGAGTAGGTTGAAGCAGGTAAGGAAAGACAGAGGAGGGAAGGGCTTGAAAACAGAAGCAGTCCAGTGACTGATATATATTGCACTTGCGCACAGAGTCAGTCCTTCCTGCCTTTTTATCAGCCCCAAAGAGAAATGTTTCCATTACCAGAAGAAATGAGAGTAGCTCCCAAAACTTAATGGTGGGAGGGACAAAAAAATCTTTTTCCTTTGCCTAGTGAACCTGTGGGACAACCCCGGCAGGCCACAGAAAAGAGGCCGACCCAGCAAGTCAGGGAGATGGACTGACCTGCATCCCACTCCTACAACCCAACCCACTCTCTCCTTCTGGGACTCCTAAATCAGCTAGTCAACCCCGCAGAGATTACTGTGATGATGAGGAGAGCGGGGGAGGAGACTTCTACTCTGCTCCAGACACAATCGCAGGGCAGCGAACACAGGCCCAGCAGTGACGGGGCCAGGATTTGAACACAGATTCGCTGGGCTCAAAAGCCCAGCATTCTCCCACTACCACCTTTGGCACAGTGCTGTTCTCTCTGAACTTAACTGAACACAACACTGGGACCGTGGCTGCGCTGCTACCTCATTCTTCATGTGTGAACATTCCTCCTGCCCAACCACAGGTGTGCAGGAGCCGGGCCTCAAGCCCTCTCCACATCCTGCCCTGGCCAGTGCAGAGCCAACCACAGCCCGGGCCCTGTGACGTGTACTGAGGGATGAACGACCACACTGAATCATGAAACTTCTTCTTGCCCAAATGACAAGGCCAGCCATCCTGTGTCTGCTGCCCTCTAGTCAACCTGCAAGCAGATGGCAGGAAGAAGCACTAGTCTATCTCCTGGTTCCCACACAATTTTTGAAAAACTCACCTGGGTCTCCAAGAGGAATAGAATATGTGGTTTTAATTCCACCTGCCACAAGTTATGATTCTAGATATTCTTTCTCTTGTTTCACCAAGCTCCTCTCAGTTTTTATGGCCCGTGTTTTAACAGATAAGGATCAATGCATAAGAGAACACAGATCTAGTGTCACCTCAGCACTGACCCCTTCCCACGAAAGCAGACAGAGTGAGGAGCTGAGATGGGACAGTGTGGCCAGGCCAGTCCCCTCTGTGCGTGGTCATCACTGATTCCCAGCAGCCTCTCCGAGTAGCCTGGGTTTCCTGGGGAGGAGTGACCAAAGGCAATCCCAAGTCCAGGGTGGCTCCCCGAGGAAGGGTCCGGTCAGAGCTCCTCCTGCCCCCACCTTCTCAGGCCCCTCACACACCATGCGCACAGTTCTCTCGAACACCCAGGCCCTGGCAGACACTAGATCCTCAAAACTGTAGCCACGATTCAGAGCTGAAGAAATTTTCTTGGCTTACTTGGACTTCAGGATCACATGGCGAACTGCTTGGATGCCTGTTTTGTCCTATTGCCATAACCATCCGAGAGAGGGCAGCCTAAACCGGACCACCTAAGTTGGTCGGTACCGGCCAAAAATAGCTAAAAATCTATGCCCGCGAGGAGAGCCAGGTCGGAGGTAGCTTAGTCCCTCCTTCGCCGTTCTCCATCTCCTGCTACGGGCCAGCAGGAAGATTTGAGTGATTTTTCTTCAATTAGGATGTGATCTGGCCGGGGTGGGGTGGGGTGGGGGCCGCAGCTGCTAGAAGGCAAAGTCCGGACACCAGTGCCCCATCCTAGCCGCCCCAACAGCTGCCCATCTACTCCCCACTTTTTCTGTCCTCGCATCGGCGAGCTCCAGGAAGCCTCCCCGAGGCTGCAACGCGGCTTTCCACGTTCTGGGACCTTCTCTGACTTCCACCTCGCGCGCTCTCCAGCCCACTGGACCGCAGCTGCGACCTCTCCTTCCCTCTCCTACACCCTCGTCGTGGCACCTCGGCCAGGTGTCGCCCCCAGCCAGCATCCGGGCCCGTGTGCGGGTCCTCGGGAGCGGCTCCCCGGTCCGGCCCGAGGCTTCGGGGACTGCGGCCGGGCCCCCACCCCCACCCATACCGGGTGACTCGAGCCCGGAGGCGCGCTGCCGCATCCCTGCCTCTCCGCGCGGCCCGGCCCGCACGCCCTCCGCCCCTCACCTGAAGCTGGGGCGGACGCCACCGGGCCCGCGCAAACTCACAAGCCAGGTGCTAGGGCGGTCTGTAGCGGCGGCGGCGGCGGCGGCCACAGCGACAACGGCTCTGTCTTGGCGTCCGCGCAAGCAGCCCGCTCACCCCGGCTCCCCGGCCTGCGTCCGTCCCCACCACGCCGCGCATGCCCGGCTATATACCCTGCGCGTCAGCCTCGCCCCGCCCCCGCCGGCCGCCGCCCCACCCTGCGCTCCCCAGGGCCTGCCACGTGGGGCCCTGGCGAGCCGGAGGGCTACGTGCGGGAGCCGCCCGCCTGCCTGTGGCCCGCCGGGCTCCGGCCCGCGCCGGGACCGCCCGGGCGAGCCAGCACCCTGCTGCGCCTCGAGGCCCTGGACTGAGACCCTAGCTCGCCGAGATCCCAGTTCCTGTCCGAGCTCCATCAGGGTCATCTCTTAAGTGGGACGCAAACTGCCTTCTTCATTCACGGAGGCCGCACGGGCTTTTTCTTCCTGGGGAAGGAAACCCCCCGTTAGGACTTCCCCACCAGCCCCACGCCCGTTATGTGGGAAGTTCTCACAACCTGCCTGCCACCCCCCAGGAGTAAGGCTGCTGCTGCTCACCTGACATGCATGTGTCTATTTTAACACATCTGAGTAATATAAAAAGCTTCTCTTCCTTCCCCAACCCATTTCTGAAATATACCCTAGAAGGAGACGCACCCAGATGATGGTTCTTCTGTAATTTGCCACCTGCCAAAAGAACAAAACTTCCTGTTCCAGTGCCAAATAAACCGTATTTAACACTCACTTTTCGAACTCCACGTCACACCACTGCCCCAAATGATCAGGCTCTTGAAGGAGAGAGATTTCTTAACCCAAAGCAGAGAGAAATGTTCGTTTTTGTGTGAGGACTGTCTTAGGAATTTCTTCCACTTTGGAGAGTCCTATCGAGATGGTTATCAGGCCTTGGAAATGCTAATTTCTTGAGAAAATAAGCCATCCATTGAATTCTCATTGTTCTGTTCTGCTGGACATCAGTATTATTTCCTCTACAGCTAGGCCAACTGCCAACTGGGTCTAGGGGACCAAAATGAAGGGCCTTTGGGCAGAGCTGTAGCTTGTTAGTACCTGTGGCCATGACTGGTGCCTGGCTGGCTCCAGGTCTGCATTTGCAAGGGAAGGGACACCACATCCCACTGTGCAGATCCCAGGGAGGAATCGCCCTTGAAGGCCAGGCTCTTGGAAAGGAAAGCAGACAATCTCTGGAGCAGGTAACAAGAAGAACCCAGGGCTGGATGGCAGCTTGCCCTTCCGGGCTGGGTAGCAAGGGGAAAAGAATGCACTGAAGCAAAGCCAGAACTGGCAGATTGTTTCTGCCGCTCTTGAAGAGACTAGCTAGGCCCTGGGTTTTTCTCAGTCTACTACCTTCACCCTGCAATTACAGTGCTCCAGGTGGGTAAGGGATGGGTGATGTTATTCTCATTTTCCAAGCGATTTCAAAATAATATCTCTTGCAAAATTTCCCTCAGAGCACGGTCATCTTTGTAATAACCCTTTATATTTGTGTTTCTTGGTTAAAGGTGGAGTGTTTTTCAGACATTATGTCATCTGTTGGGGATTCCTAATCCCATCTCCAATGGGGCTGTCAGAATGGGTCCAGTCTTTACCACACCTTGTCCTTCAAGTTCTGGGAAAAGGAATGAGAAATTCACCAGAGATTAAGTAAAACAAGCATGCTGCCAACACCCAGGGCTCTGAAAAGTATGAGGGCCAAAAATACACGTTACAGAGGGTATGAATCTCTTCTGAAAACTGAGGTCCCAAAGCAACCCGATGGCATTCTCAGGTAGGGCCTCGATGCTCCACGCAGGGGAGTGAGGCACCTGTCAGAGCGATGGCAGAAGAGGCGGGACGAGACACCCACCACAGGGCCTATCACAACGTTCTTGTGTGTTTGCAGCCAGAGGAAGGGTACAGCTGCCAAAGTCCACCACAGCTGATAAGCTATCAGTAACCCATTAGGGGAATACAATTAATTATTAACACAGCTTGAAATCAAAAGGTTTTAACTCTCCAAACCCACCGCTGCACAAAATTCTGTAGGTTTACTCCAAGACCATCCTTATTGCTGAAGAGTTAGTACTTAGTTTTTCATACCTAGAGACCAGATTGGGGTCCCAATTCAGTCTTTTTCTCTAATATGCCCCTTTTCTCTCTTATTACCCCATTCCCACTTGTCAAAATTCTAAGTCTTCAATACCACCTCCCTTCCGAAAATTTATTTTTCCAAAGCATTTGGCCTGCGCTTTCAAATTTTTTACTGTAACACACATTTTAAAATATTTTGCACTGTAATTCCAGTACAAATAGCAAACAAAAATTCTACAAAATTTCTTACTAAATTTTTACTAAGTTTCTTTAGTAATGTGCAATATACTGATATTTTATATTCTATTTCAATTTTTTAAAAAGTGGTAACTCACTAAATTGATTTCATGACCCATTACTGGGTCATGATCCACAGAATTAAAACATTTTACATGGTTTATGCATTTTCCCCCTAAAATTATTTCACTTCTATCCCTAACCTACTTATTAGACCTTAATCTATCTCAATCACCAAACATTTCTGTGAATACCTGCGTCCCCTAACATAACATCTTGCACATAACAGATTCTCAGTCAATATTTGTTGGATGAATGAATAGGCTAGCTCACTAAGCTGGATGTTGGGCAATTTTAAGAGAACAAAACACAAAAATCTGACATTTTCAGGACTGCTACTTCCCTCTGGCAAGATACCACAGCTGCCTGACAAAGGACATGCAGACAGGTTTCCTGTAGCTGAGGGGAGTGGGCGGTCCTTGGGAAAGGAACCAGAGAAGTGAGTCCCCCAGCCCTGAGTGTGTACAGGGTGGGACTGGGGACAGATATTAAAGCACCTCTGTGGTGGGTATCAGCAAGGTAGGCAACTTGATCTGCAGGGGCTGGGGAAGAGCCACTGTGCAGCTAGGAGGCCAGCTTGAGAGGGACTGGAGAAGCCAATGACCAACCAGGTTTCTATGACACTTTGAAGGAGAAAAATGACTTCTGTGTTTGGCATGACTTAACTAATTTAAGAGGATAAGAGGGAATGTGAAGGTTCTAGTTTACCCAAAATCATGTCAGAGGCCTGGCAGCCCACTCTCTCTGACAGGCAAAAGAGAACACCTCTAGAGGCCTGTCACCTCTGTTGTCATCTGATGGTTTCGGCAGGAAAAACACAATTGGCAAGAGTAACACTTGGTTCAGTAGCAAGTTACCTATAGAAATGTGTTCATTTAAGCTGCCTAAATTGTTATTTAATTGTTCACATAATTCCCATATAATCCATTTTCTTTCTAGATTGGCAGTCCTCTTTCATTCCTGGTTTTAGTAATTTGAGTGTTTTTTCTCCCTTGGCAAATCTAGCTGCAGATTTGCCCATTTGTCACTCTTGACAAAGAACCGACTTTTTTTTTTTTTTAAATGCCCAGTTTTAGTTTATTTTTTTTTAATATTTTATTTATTTTTAGAGAGAGGGGAAGGGAGAGAGAAAGAGAGGGAGAGAAACATCAATGTGTGGTTGCCTCTCACATGGCCCCCCCTGGGGACCCGGCCCGCAACCCAGGCATGTGCCCTGACTGGGAATCGAACCGCGACCCTCTGGTTCACAGCCCGAGCTCAATCCACTGAGCTACGCCAGCCAGGGCAGAACCGACTTTTGATGTTGTTGATTTTCTCTATTTCATTAATTTCTGCTCTGATCTTTATTTTAAAATATCATTACTTTCATTCTCACCTTCGATTGACTGTTTTACTGGAAACAGAATTCCTACCTGACATTGTAGTGAGTTCTTATTCTTTTTATTCTTAAGCAACTATTGTTGTTGATGACATCCTGCTGTTGAAAACTTCTTTGTAAGCAATCTTTTCCACATGTGCTTGTTTTTTAAGACTCTCTGTCGTTGGTGTTCTAGAGTTTCACTCCAGCAGACGTAGGCATCAATGTTCTTTCATCCTCAATGAGTTTCTTCAAGTAGAAGATTCACATTTGTCTCTAATTTTGTCTTCCTTATCGTGTGGCTCATTCTTCCTATTTTAACTTGAAGAACTCCTATTAGAGAAATGTTGGACCTTCTTATTCTCGTCTCTCTCTACTCTTACATTGTTCCCATTTATACTCTGTGCTGCAATCCAATTGACTTAGCATTTGTTTCTACAGGGCTCAGGGTGCTGCTCACCAGTCTGGACCAGTCTTCATGGTAATTTTTCAGCTTGTGGTCTTTCCACATGCTAGTAATACATTTTCAGACTACATACACCTGTATGTGGCCCAGGCTTGGGGATTTTTTGTGAATGCCTTTCTACCTTTAAGTTTTCATGCTGCCGCCCCTGGATGGTTGGCAGGGCCTCTCTACTCCCCTCCAGGTTCCAGCTCTCTTCACGTGGATTTCACTCCAGCAATCATGCACCTTATAGGGACTGCGGCCACATCTTCTATCCTCACCTGTAATGAAAAATCTGAGTGCCACACTTTATCCATAGCCCTGGGGGCTGGGTTGTCATCATCTATTTCCATCTGGCTGCCCGCTTTTATACCTTAATATTTTCCTTCCTGCCTCCTTTCTTCCTTTCCTTCTTTTCCTTGTTCCATTTAGCCTCAATCCAGCTACTTAACAAAAAAGCTTTTTTTCTTACTTTGGCAAAGATTTTTCAGTAGGGTCTGTTCAGTTTGCATGTTGCCAGAAGTCTCCCTATTTACTCATTTAAACTTTATTTTATTGATTATGCTATTACAGTTGTCTTAATTTCCCCCCCTTTTCCCCCCTACACCTGGCACCTCCCTCTCCCCACAGTTCATGTGTATGGGTCATGGGTATAAGTTCTTTGGCTATTCCATTTCCTACAATGTACTTCACATCCCCTTGGTATTCTGTAACTATCTATTTGTACTTCTTTTTTAAAATGTATTTTTAATTTTTTCCATTTTTATTGAAGTAGTTTATTTGTACTTCTTAATTCTCTCACCTCTTCACCCATTCCCCCACACCCATCACACATCTGCCAACCATCAGTCGCTTTCTGTATCCATAATTCTTCTTGTTGTTTGCTTAGTTTTTTAGATTCAACTGTTGATAGGTTTGTGTTTATTGCCATTTTACTGTTCATAGTTTTGATCTTTTTATTAAATAAGCACCCCCTTTAACATTTTGTATAATAATGCATTGGTGATGACAAACTCCTTTAGCTTTTTCTTGACTGGGAAGCTCTTCATCTACCCTTTGATTCTAAATGATAGCTTTGCTGGGTAAAGCAATCTTGGCTGTAATTCCCTGCTTTTCATGACTTGGAATACTTCTTGCCAGTCCCTTCTAGCCCACAAAGTTTCTAGAAAAAATCAGCTGACAGTCTTATGCAAACTCCCCTAGAGATAACTGCTTTTCTCTTGTGGCTTTTAAGGTTCTCTCTTTACCTTTAACTTTTGCATTTTAATTATGATGTGTCTTGGACTGGGCCTCTTTGCATCCATCTTGGTTGAGACTCACTGTGCTTCCTGGACTTACATATCTATTTCCTTCACTGAATTAGGGAAGTCTTCTTTCATTATTTTTTCAAATACATTTCCAATTTCTTGCCCTTTCTCGTCTCTTCCTAGTACCCCTATGATGCAAACGTTGGACCCCTTAAAGTTGTCCCAGAGACTGCTTATACTATCCTCATTTTTTTTTATTTTTTCTTCTTGTTCTTTGCTTCCTTATGTTCTGTATCGTTGATTTCATTCTCAGCTTCATCCACTCTACTGCTGTTTCCGTGTAAATTGCTCATTATTTCAGAGCGTATCTTTCATTTCTGCCTGGATGTTTTTTATGCTATTGAGATCCTCACTTAGCTCCTTGAGCATCACATTATAACCAGTGTTTTGACTCTGCATCTGACACATCGCTTATCTCCATTTCATTTAGCTCTTTCTTTGGAGCTTTGATCTGTTCTTTCATTTGGGCCATGTTTATCTTATCATTCTAGCAGCCTCTCTGTGTTTGTTTCTATGTATTAGGTAGAGCTACTTTGATTCTGGGTCTTGATAGTGTGGCCTAATGTAGTAGGTGTCCTGTAGGGTCCAGTGGCACAGCCTCCCCCTGTCACTCAACCTGGGTACTCAAGGTGCACCCTTTATGTGGACTGAGTACACCCTCCTCTTATAGATGAGCCTTGATCGCTGTTGGTAGATGAATAGGAGGGAATTACCCAGTCAGTCAACTGCAAGGATTGGCTGTGATCACTTATCACCCATCTCTGCCCTTCATAATCAGCTGTGCAGAGGCAGGGTGGTGGATGTGGTCTGTAGCTGTCCAATGGGTGAGCTGGCCCTGGGGCTTCCTAGTGGTGCAGGCCAAGGTCAGCCCCTACCTATGTTTTGCCCAGGGCCACCCTGCCTGAGCTATAAAGCAATCTGAGATGGCTGCTACTTGAGCTGGGCTTAGAGATTTCCAGGTGAGGCCAAGTTGTGATTCTAGGCTGGTTGCTACTAGTGCCAGGCCTGGGACTCACAGATGCAAGCAGTTGTTTGATAGGATTTAGGAAGATGTGAAGCAGGAACCAAAACTAGCCATTCATATGGAAAAGCAGCTTGGGTGGGCCCATAAATTGGGTGGGGCAGAGTCTCTGGGGATCTCCAAGGTGAGTCACACAGTGTTAGCCAGGTTGAGAGAGTCAAGATATAGCACCAGCTTGCCAACCCCGGTGGGGGAGGGTTTAAGAAAAGGGACAATGACCTCTGCTCACTTTGATGCCAAGCAGTTCAGCTTCTCCCTGTGTGCCACTGGTGCTTTTTAAGCTGCTACCCCAGGGCTGAAGCTCAGAGGAATTGAGTCTGAATACGTGAGTCCATGTGTGGGTTCTTTAAGAGGACCTGCTTGGGGCTCCAGAAGTTTCTTCCACCAACTCAACCCTGCTGCTTTTTGCAGCCAGAAGTTGTGGGGATTTATCTTCCTGGCACTGGGACCCTGGGCTGGAGGGCCTAGTGTGGAGCTGGGACTCTTCACTCCTGAGTTAGCCCCACTGATTTTTATCCACCACACATGGGTGAGGGACCAGCCCATTCCATGTCTGCACCCCTCCTACGAGTCTGGATGGATGTGGTTTCTTTAATTCCGTAGTTGTCAGACTTCCATTCAATTTGATTTCTGATGGTTCCGAGTGATGGATGTTCTATATTTTAGTTGTAATTTTTATGTGGTTGTGCTACATAAAGAGGCAAGCCATGTCTACCTATGCCCCCATCTCAACCAAGACTGTCTCTGTATTTTATTTTTTAAAAGCAGTTTTAGGTTCATAGCAAAACTACACAGAAAGTAGAGATTTCCCATACATAGCCAGCCTCCCCCAATATCAACAACCCCCACCAGAGTGGTATATTTGTTACAATTGTTGAAACTCCACTGACATAGCATAATCACCCAATGTCCGTAAGTTTAGATTAGGGTTCATGCTTAGTGTTTCACATTGTATGGATTTGGACAAATGTTTAACAGGTGTCCACCATTGTATCATACAGAATAGTTCCTTGCCCTAAAAATCCTCTGTGCCCTGCCAACCCACTTCTCTAACCCCTCTTTTTACCATCCTCACAGTTTTTGCCTTTTCCAGAATGCCATATACTTGGAATCATACAGTGTGTAGCCTTTTCAGATTGGCTTCTTTCACTTAGTAATACGCAATTAAGTTTCCTCCGGGTATTTTTGTGGCTTGATAGCTCATTTCTTTTTAGCACTGAATATTTCATTGTCTGGATGTACCAGTTTATTTTTCCATTCACCTACTGAAGGGCATCTTGGTTGCTTCCAAGTTTTGGCAATTATGAATAAAGTTGCTATAAACATTCATATGAAGGATTTTGTGTGGATATAAGTTTTCAACTCATTTGAGCAAAATTACAAGGAGTGTGATCACTGGATCATATGGCAAGAGTATGTTTAGTTGTAAGAAACTTCCAAACTGTTCTCCAAAGTGGCTGTACCATTTTGCATTCCCACCAGCAATGAATGGGAGTTCCTGTTGCTCCACATCCTCACCAGCATTTGACATTGTCAGTGTTTTGGACTGTGTGTAGTAGTATCTCATTTTAATTTGTAATTCTCTAATGACATATGATGTTGAGCATCTTTTCATATATTTACTTATCAGTTGTGTATCTTCTTTGGTGTGAAATACACAGTTGGCGAAAAGATATCTGTTCAGGTCTTTTGCTAAGTTTTTAATCAGGTTGCTTTCTTGAGTTTTAAGAGTTCTTCATATATTTTGGATAAGAATCCTTTATCAGATCTATCTTTTGCAAATATTTTTGCTCAGTCTTTGGCTTGTCTTTTCAGTGTCTTGATTTTCCTCATTTTTTTAAAAGAAAGAAAAGTCAGTCCAGACAGGAAAAGTCACTAAGAAACTCAGATAGAGAGCCACAGAGAAAGAGAGAGTAGAGTCTTCTCCAACAAGCCCAAATCAGTGAAAAATTTCAGACACAAATTTTAACATTTTCAATATAAACAGCTAGTCATTTGGAAAATGTTTTTACACCACTCAACAAAATGCTGCCTAAGTTAAAAGGGCCCTGCTGCACTGTGTAGAAGTTAGGTCCTTTCTGGCATGAGTTCAAAAGCACTGCATCATTTAAGAATCAAAGAAAGGGGTGTAGAATTACAGCAAGCAACCAGGGTGCTTTGGGAAGGTACCGTGAAGTACATGCAAAAAAGGACAAGCATTAGAAAAAGGGCAGGGAAACCGGCTCCCACACAGACTAACAGAAATTGTCCAAGTAGAAAAGAGGTTCAAAAAACATGACAAAACACACACATACAAACAAGTGTTTCATTTGTTCCATAAGTAAGACTGTTAGTGTGTTTTCTAAAAATCTTACTATCAAGGTCACAGAAAATCACCTGGCTACTAGTATTAGAGCTACACCTTTATTACTTGCATGCCAAGTAATAAATTAATAATCCTACCAAGTGTTGTGGCTCTCTGAAGGAAAAAAACACTATCAATGTATTGACGACATTATTTAAAACACAACTACACATTTATACAAATTTGTTTTTATTTCCTACCTGGTGACTCAACAATTTTGCATTAGACTGAAAAACAACTCTGACTGGTGTGGCTCAGTGGGTTGAGCATTGTCCTGGAAGCCAAAAGGTCACCAGTTCAATTCCCAGTCAGAGCACATGCCTGGGTTGAGGGCCAGGTCCCAGGTTGGAGGCGTGCAGGAGGCAACTGATCAATGTTTCTCTCCCTCTCTTTCTCCCTCCCTTCCCCTCTAAAAATAAATAAATAAGATCTTTAAAAAAAAAAAAAAAAGACTGAAAAGCAAAGCAAGAAAACCAAGAATAAAAAAATGAAGAAATTTCTGTATTATATTGAAGTATTTTTTTATTACGCAAGATAAAATAAGCATTAAGAGATCCAACTTCCGAAGAGCAACTCCAAAATGCTTCTACGGAGAAAACGGACGGAGACCAGTGCTCCAGTTTGTGTGACCTGATGGTTTTTAAATTCCAGGTCTTCCCCTGGCCTTATGTGCTGCACTCCTCACAAGACCAGGGTGCACTTGAGGACCAGGAGCAGCCAGAGCTCCTCAACTGCTGCTGAGCTCTGTGACAAACTGGCAGTTTGCTTGTTTTCTTCTGAGGAGTTTTAAACTGAAGTTTCTCTTCTTACACACTGTCGTATAAAACGGGGATTTTTGACTTATCCCCTCCTGCCATCACTCCACAAATTAAGTAAAAATTTGAAAAGGTTAAATAAAATTGGCTTTTAAAACCAGTTAAAGCACAGTAAGCATGAAGTAACTCTGAAGAGACTGAAAGATTTTAAAACAGGAAAAATAAATGCAAAAACCAGTGCTTCCCCCAAACACTGAAACCCACAGGCACAGTGACAACTTTCTCAACTGAAATGTCTGCACTTTGGCAGAAGTGTCATGCTTTCCAAAGCCAACTTCAGCCTGGATTCAGAAAATTTCCTAACAAAATGAGCCAACATCCAGGAAAAAGTTATTGAGTTAGCAAATGAATGATTCAATTTACAAACATATAGCAACAGAAAAGAAGGTCACACAACTGGGAGAAAGGTTCAAGAAAAGCTCACATCCCATCATAAACCTTCCTTGTGGTTTAATTTCACCTGTTCTGATTCTTAATTTGAAAACTGAAATTTATGGCCTTGGCCAGGTAGCTCAGTTGGCCGGAGCATTGTCCCGATGCACCAAGGTTGCAGGTTCGACCCCCAGTCGGGGGCATACAGGAATCAACCAATGAATGCATGAATAAGTGAATCAAGTCAATGTTTCTCTCTCTCTCCCTCTAAAATAAAAAAAAAATTAAAAATTGCAAAAATAAAAATCAGTTACAAAGAACAAAGGTGTGGTGGGCAGAGGAAGAAATCACCATGGTCTACTGTGAAGTAACTGAAATATACAGAAAAACATTACCTAGCCTCTTGCAGGGGAGACCTGAACACCACCTTTCAAGGCCTGCTCAAGTTACAGGTACCACACACTCAATCCCCAGACACCAGACCAGCAAGGGCCTGATTATACCACCAGCTGGTTTTCCTAGTGTCTTTCACACTTGTCAGCAACAGCAGTATTTTGAAAAACTTTGCCTCATGGGCCTTGTTATTACTTTTCCCAGTTGCCCAAATAAAGTAAATCTCTGCTTTAAGAAATTTGGTGGTGACTTCATTATCACTTCCAGTGCCAGAAATAGGACCTGCGTGGTGAGCAGAGCTAGGTGTGACTGCCGCTTCTGCAGCTCCCGTTGGCTCTGCAGGTCCGTCGAGGGTTCCCATGCACAGTAGCACTATCACCCCCTATTACTTTACAAAGGCAACTGGGCAATTTCCAGCTGATATTTAGAATGGAACTTGCTTCTTGGTGATACCAGGCTTAAAAGAGAAAAAAATAGGCAAAAAGGTATCTTATCCTACTAGGTTGGCGAAAGGGAAAACATCAACACAAAACCCCTGGATCCTGTGGGAGTCACAGCTGAACTCAGAAGTCTAATCCCTCTAATCAGCTCATATCCGGGTGGCCTGGTCACAGGAAGAACAGGTTCTCACACAGCTGGATGGCTGGCTCGTGATGCAAGATCTGTCCTGACAGGAAAGCCAGTTTGTGGGCATACTTGCAAGGAGCTGGAACTCTGATGGTGCCGGGCCAATTCCAGTACATGTGGCACAGTTTGAAAGTCAACCTGCAGGCCAAGAAGAAAATATGATCCTTATTACTTCCCGCCGTCATTCTGGCACGTGGTCCTGCACTTACGGGTGTGGACCTTCCAGAAACTGGGGCACCAAAAAATACAAGATGTACCTTTTTTTAATTTATTTTTTTCACATGACACAATTTTGGGAATCATTATTTTTTAAGTGCAATTGTTTCTATTTCCACGGTTTATGAGAGTGGAAGACACGAGTAAATTCCCTCACTTTAGGTGCCCCCTGTTTTTATACCAAAACAAAGACAAAAAATTATTTTTTGCCTCAAGGAGAGGCTGCAGAAGGGTTAGTACCCCAGAAAATTATTTACATAGTCTGAGATTAAGGGTTTTGGATCTCAGAGTAGCCTGTATCTCATAATCATCAAGAGCACTTTTCAAAACATCAATGCCTCAGAATGCTCAGGGGTGAAGCCTGGACATCAGTATATTTTTTTAAGCTCTTCCAGTAAATTTAATGTACAACAGGATTACCAATTACTCCTAAAAAAAGACAGCATTATTATGAAAGACGTGAAGAATGCTCCTAGGGGTGGGCAGTGACTGCCGTAGCTAGCTGGTCAGAGCGAAAAAGAGGGAGCACTGGTCGGCTCACCTCTGCATGTGATCAGGGCTCAGGTTCGCAGTGTTGAGAACACACACGTAATGTGTAGGAATGCCACAGCCCTGTCGTACGTGGTGGGCAAGGAGGTAGAAGTCCACCCTGGAAAAGAAAAAGGACAGAGCAATGATGTTGTCGGATTGGACCACACAGAGGTGGAAAAGACCTGGATATCACTGCAGCTCCTTCACCTAAGGCTCAGCAAAGTCAAAAAACTGGCTCGAGAACACACAGGGACTAAACCACAATTAGAACTCAGGTCTACTGACTCAACAGGCTATTCAAGAATCATGGCAGAAACTTCCGTATTTCTGTGGAGAATGTTAAGCATGGATCTTAAGAATGTATGCTCAACATTTTATACCTAAGAGGTAAAAACTTTTGTTTTTGTCTAATAGTTTTTAAAGCTTTATTTATTCATTCATTTATTTATTGAGAGACGGGAAGGGAGGGAGAAAGGGAGAGAAACATCAATGTGTGGTTGCCTCTCACATGAGTCTGGACTGGGGACCAAACCTACAACCCAGGCATGTGCCCTGACTGAATTGAACTGGCAACCTTTTGCTTTGCAGAACAACCCCAACCCACTGAGCCACATTAGTCAGGGCTAAAACTTTATTTATTTATTTATTTTTTAAGACTGAACCATCTTTTCAATTACAGTTTACATGCAGTATTATTTTGTATTAGTTTCAGGTGCACAGCATAGTGGTCAGACAATCATGTGCTTTACAAAGTGTTCCCCACTAGAAATAGTATTTTCAGTATCCACCTGGCACTATACGTAGTTATTACAATATTACTGACTATATTTCCTATGCTGTACTTTACATCCCCATAAAAGCTTTATTTTTTAACAGTAAAATCTCTGAGGATTCCATTCTACCTCTCTCCAGGCAACCTGCCCATTGCAATACCCAGGGAATGAGTAACTTCTGCAACCTATTCCTACTAAAATGTCATGTTTTGTCTACTTACCAGTCGCAGCTAGTGATTGTATGATCTACCACAGTCCCAGGGGAGGGAGTTGCAAAGTGCTCAGTAGCAGCCAGGTACAGATTGGTGCTGATTTTCTTCTGAACTACAAATACCACCATCTTGGGCTGGTAATTCTCAAAAGCTTCAAAACACTTCTGTAGCTGAGGAATCTCATAGTTGGCAACTGTCCTTAGCTGGCCGTCAGACACTCCATCTCGGTACACCACAATCTTCTCTGGGAGACAGTGGTTCACCTGAAATGACACCTCTTGAGGTGGGAGGGGAGCCCTGAGCAAGGCCAGCACCCACAGGCAGTGAGCGGCTTGCTCAGGGCAGCCTGGAGACACCGAGGAGTGTCAGAGGGCAGGGGAAAGCTCTGGTCCTTCCTACACTTCCTCAGGGCAGTAAAATAGGCCTGGTACAGCAAAGTCATCAATAAAATACAAAAGCGAAATAAGCAAGTTGTTAAGTCACATGATATGGCTCATCCTCAAACAGTGTGAATAAAGTTAGAAGGAAGGTAAGCAAATGATGGGCTGAATCAATCTCCTACTTGGATTTAACACTAATTACCATCTGGGCCAAGAACAAGGTGAGCTGTTGGAGAACTTCTATCGCAGATCCCACTTCCCACAGACCCAACATCCTCACATCTTTAGGTATCAGCAACATCCAAAGCTGCTAACAAGCGAAAGGGTACTTTGCTAAATATCATCCTACACTCAAGTATAATGTGAAACAGTTTTACCATAACTAAGTAATTAACAGTCATGGTAAACTGTCCATGGATTCAAATCAAATGAAATGTTCTCATCGTGTTTGATTCCAGGAGTTCAAGAGAACAAGCTGTTCCATTTCACACTAGGAGTTCTCTGAAAAGTACTTTTGTTTAATTCAGTTAGTGAGGTTTGATTATAAGTGTGGTTCCTTTAGGTTTTTGTTCATAGTTCCACTCAAAACCCAAATTATCACTGAATTAAAGATGCATATACTACATATTATTTACAGGTTACTACATGAAAATTTAAGTTTCATTTCAAAGAACCCTTTTTAAAAATAATCAGCCAGAACCTTTCTGGAGCCTAAGTTCAGATTTCAAATATTTTATGAATGTTCCTTTTTTCCAAGACACTCAAGAACGACGTCTACAAACATGCAATCATCTTCACGTTCCAAGTTTGGAACTACTGCCCCAGTTTGAAGCACGTTCTTTGTTTGTATTCTTTTAGCCATCTAGTGTCTATTCCACCTGTTGGAGAAGAGGCTTTAGTTTCCTCCCGCCTCTAATAGGAGTCCAGAGGGACTACTAATCAAGGTGCCTTCTCCTAATGAAGCCCAGGATTTCTCAACCTCAGTACCACTGAAAGGTGGGGCCAGTTAATTCTTTGTTATCGGGGGCTGACACTATAGGATATTCAGCAGTATTTCTGGCCTCTACCCACCAGATGCCAGCAGCAGGCTCCGCCCCACCGGTTGTAACCCAAAATATCTCCAGACAGTGCCCACTGGGAAGAGGAAACTGCCCCAGCTGGGAAACACTGCACTAACCGAAGGACACAGAAGTGACTCGAGCCACACCCACAGACCGCTTCTCCCTCACCCTGAATCTTGAGCGGAGAATAAAAGTCCCTTGGAGTTTGGTCTCTCTGTGGCGGTGCCTCTTCAGGTCTCTGCTTCTGGCAACCCTGGCTCCTGTCTATTGACCAGCTGGGCAATAGATGCTCAGCCTTCTCACCAGCCCTCTGAGACTCTCCAGGACCTTACCAGTGAGTCCCCATTATGCGAGAGCACATTTCTGCGACTCCCCAGAAGCCCCTAATTGGTGCGCTGTGTTAACAGGTGGCTACCACAGGCGCTCAGATCTGGAAGAAGCCCTGATGTCACAGAGGAGGAGGCAGAAAGGAAGGACACAGGACCTGGGGCCAGGCGACCTGGACTGAGTCTGACTCTGCTGCTTTTCAGCTACAACCTTGAAGACTCAGTTTCCTCAGTTGAAAAATGGAGATAAATGACTACCTTACCTTCTTCTTGGGGTTGTTAAGAGGGATAAAGTAAAATAAATATATACAGAGTGGGGCAAAAGTAGGTTTACAGTTGTTCATGTGGAAAATAATACAATAACTAATAAATAATAAACAAGAATAAACTCTGTGTTTTCAGGTACTCACAACTGAAACCTGCCTTTGCCCCTCCCTGTGTATATGTAAGATCAAGGAAATACAGATAGTCCTAAGTACAGACAAGGGACAAAACAATATCAATGGAATGTAAAAAAATGGAATCAAATTCATTTCAAGTATTCACTGATACCAGCTCTCTCTTTAATATTTGCTAACCAACCACTGAGTGCAAGACACTATACTTTGCCCTACGTAAGCTTCCAGGAGATGCGAAAGACAGTATTCCTGTTATTAAGGAGCGTAAAACCTACTGATAGTCAACAATGGTAAATTTTCTAGCCATCTGGTCCATTCTCCTCACTTCATAAATGATAAAATTATGTTCTAAGAAGGGGTCAGGATATACGACAAATCACAATATGGATGCACAGATGTTAAATGCACTGTACGTTATTAAACCAGTACCCAAAGCAATAAATTAATGAGTGTCTTGAAGGCAGGAGTGTGCCTATTGTGATACCCTTAGCACTGATGGCAACAGCAAGGGTCAAGCAGGAAGCAAGCATTTGTTGGAAGTCAGAGATGTTCTCTGGTGGGTGGCTCCATTCATTCACAGCAGATACACTTAACACCTGGTAGTTATGAGCCACTGTTTCAGTCCCGTACAATTAGAAAATTACTTCAGTACCATCCAAATGTTCATGGAACTCAAATGAGAACCAGGAGACAGACACCTAAAGCAAATGCCCTCAGTACACTGTAAGTAACATAATTAAGGTGTAAGTAAAATGCTGTGAGAGCAGAGAAATATGAGACATTTGTTCTCTGGAGGGAGAAGTAAATGTTACACCTCAGGAAAAGGCATAATGAAAGAATCAGCAGACAGTTCAGCCAGCAAAGAAGGGTAAAAGGACCCAGGTAGAGCATGAGCAGAAGCCTAGATTGTGGCTGGACAAGGGCTAAGTAAATGACTGAGGACCAACCTATACATCAGTTCCAAATTTAGAAGATTACTCTGGCAAAGATCTACAGAACAGACGCAGATGGTTAAGAATGAATGAATGAATGAATGATCACTTCCAGTTCAGGATATCCAAAGATACAGAACACCTCCATTCCCAGGATAACACCAGAAAATCCAAAACAATATAAAAAGCACACATTTGGGACTATCAAAGACCAGCAGATATGAAAGCCTTGATTGCCGCATGTCCAGAGAGGGGAGCCTTCACAGGTGAGCAGTAGATTTCTGAAGCTTTCAAGGGACAAATGCCAGGCATGAGTGTGGGCAGCAGGACAAGGAGGCCTGAGGTCTGGGGAAGTTCACCAGGTCAGTAAGAGGCCAGACAGACAGGCTCTGGGGACACAGCTGAGTAGGAAGCTGCAGGAATCTGTCTGCCCACCTAGACAACAACTACACTGACAGAATCTGCCTGAGGTAACCATTCTGGAACTCTGGAGTCTGTCTGTTGAAGGCTTGCAACTTCCACAGAAAGAGGTAGAGGGTAAACTGCAGTTAGTATCAGCAATTAGCATAGTGGCAGACCCCCACCCCCTACCGCCAGCCACCTTGCCAGACCCTGTCTTACAGATTATCGGGACCTGTGCTCCAATTGTTGACTGCTGCCCCTGATCCCAGGAGGGTGGACAAAGAAGCTGCCAGCTCTTGCTGCTGCAGTTCTGCTGCCAGCTGGAGGGACTCCCAGGGGATTTCACAGGCAAAGGCCACTCCTCCCTGCCCTCATTCATTCTGTCCTTTTCCTCTCTTAGGGGTCAGACATTGAAGACTAGGACATTACAAAACAATTGCATCTATGGGAGAAAACTGGAGAGTGACCACACGTGCCCAGGGAAAGGCTCCGCAGGGACCTGGGAAGACCATGCACTCGCACTGCTGGCCGAGCCCCAGCACAGGCCCATGCGACCGCAATTTTTTTAAAAACCCAGCAAATACTGGGGAAGGACAATCTGATTTCCAGAGTTACCACATTAAATATCCAATTTTCAACAAAAAGTCACCAGGCATTAAAAAAATAGGAAAGTATGGCCAATTCGAAGGAAAAATTAAATCAACAGATATTGTTACTGAGAAAGATCTGATGGCAGATATATTAGCCAAAGATTTTAAAACAACCATCTTAAAGGTGCTCAAAGAACTAAAAGGTATGCAGAGTGTAAAGAAAACAGTATGTTAAAAAATGGAGCTATCAAAAAGGAGAAAACCTAACTAACCAAAAAGAAATTCTGAAGCTGAAAAGTATATTAACTGAAATTTTTAAATTCAGTAGACAAATTCAAAAGCTGATCTGAGCAAGCAGAAGAAAGAATCAGTGAACGTGCAGATAGGACAATGGAAATTCTTGAGTCTGAGGAACAAAGAAAAAAGAAGGAAGAAAAGACAGCCTTGGGGAGGGCTGGGGTGGTGGGTTCGGGTGAGAATAAAAGACAGAAAACTGTACAAGATCAACAGTTAAAATAAAAATTAAAAAAAAAAAAAGACAGCCTAAGAGACCTGTGGGACACCAACCAGTCCACACATACATCGGGGGGGACCCAGAAGAAAGAAGAAGAGGGAATATTTGAAGAAATGATGGCTGACAACTTCCCAAATTAGATAAAAGAATAATATAAATATTCAAGAAGCTCAATAAACTCTAAATATTGTAAATGTGAAGAAGCTCACATTGCCCTGGCAGGGTAGCTCAGTGGGTTAGAGTGTCATCAGGTTTGATCTCCAGGTTTGATCTCCGGTCAGGGCACATAAAAGCAGCAACCAATGAGTGCATAAATAAGTGGAACAACACGTCGATATTTTTCTCCTTCTCTAAAAATCAATAAAATAATTTTTAAAATAAAAAAATAAACTCACACCAAGACACATGATCTAATTTTCAAAATCTAAAAATAAAGAATCTTGAAAGTAGCAAGATAGAGGCAAATCATCACATAAAAGGGATCCTCCATTACATTATCAGCAGACTGTTCATCAGAAACTTTGGAGACCAGAATGCAGTGTGCTGATACAGTCAACGGGCCAAAGGGAAAAACACTCATCCAAAACCTCTGCCTGGCAAAACATTCCTACAAAAGTGAGGAAGAAATTAAGACATTCCCAGATAAACAAAAGCTGAAGGACTTCATTACCAATGAACATGCAGTACAAGGAGAGAAAAAAAGAATGCTAGACAGGAACGTGAAGCCATGTGGAGAAATAAAGATCCCAATAAGGAAAAAAAATATGTGAACAATTATAAAATCAGTATAATTGTAACAATGGCTTGTAACTATACTTTTTGTTTTCTACTTGATTTAAGAGACTGCACATTTAAAGAAAAAACTGTTAGTCTAAAACCTAGAATATTACTGTAACATATGATTTTTATATAACTTGAGACAAACACATTTAAAGGAGTTGTTAGTTTACATATTGGGACATATGATGTATAAAGATGTAATTTTGTGACATAACAACTGAAAGGAGTAGAATTTTTATATTGTTATTGAAGGTAAGCTACTATAAAGTCAAATTAGAGTGTTATAACTTTAGGATGTTAAATGAAATCTCCATAGTAACCACAAAGAAAATAGCTATTGAACACACACAAAAGGAAATGAGAAAGGAATTTAACCAGTTCATTACAAAAAATCAACTGAACACAACAATAGTAATGCAGTAAATGAGGGACAAAAAGTCCATAAGGCATATAGAAAACAAACAGCGAAATGACAGAAGTCCCTCCTTATCTGCAATTGCTTTAAATGTAAATAAATTAAACATTGTAACCAAAAGAAAGAGATTGGCAGAATAAATAAAAACACAGGATCTAATTGCCCTGGCCAAGTGGCTCAGTCAGCTGGAGCATCATTCCGCACACTGAGGTTGCGGGTTCGCCCCCTAGTCAGGACACACCCGGGAGGCAACTAATGATTGCCGTTTCTCTCTCACATTGATGTTTCTCTTTCTCTCTCTCTCTGTAAAAATCAATAAACATATCCTCAGATGAGGATTTTAAAATTAAAAAAAAAACAGGCTCAGTTAGAGACAAACTGATTGAACATGAAAGAATGGAAAAAGATATTCCATTAGATAGTTACAGAAAGAGACCAGGGTTGGCTATAGTAGTATCAGACAAAATAGACTTTAAACGAAAAAGGTTAAAATACTTTAAATAAAAAAGGTAGTAAGAGACAAAAAGGGTCATTACACATTAGTAAAAAGCTCAATAACGTAAGAAAATAGAATTATTACACAGCTAATGACAGACCATTAAAATATATAAAACAAAAACTCACAGAACTGAAGGGAGAATCATCAGGGAAACACAAATCAAAGCTAAAATAAGATACTATTTCACACCTTCTTAGGGTGGCTAATAATGGGAGGGAAAACAAGGATGTGGAGAAACTGAAACCCTTATAAAATGGTATAGCCACTGTAGAAAAGAATATGGCAGTCCCTCAAAAAATTAAAACTAGGCTAATCACATGATCAAACAATTCCACTTCTGGACACATACTCTAAAAAACTGAGAGCGGTCTTGAAAAGGTATTGGTACACCCATGTTCACAGCAGTATCATTCACAATGGCTACAACATGGAAGCAACCCAAATGTCCATCGACAGATGAATGGATAAGCAAATGTGCTATATACATACGATGAATGATTTGGCCTTAAAAGGGGAGGAAATTCTGTTATAGCCGACAATGTGGATAACTTTGAGAATATTATGCTAAGTGAAATAAGCCAGTCACAAAAGACAAATGCTGTACGATTCGTTTATATGAGGTACCAAATCACAAGACTGATCAAATTCACAGAGACAGGAAGCAGAATGGTGGTTGCCAGGCCTCGAGGGGAGGAGAGAATGGGGAGTTGGTATTGGATGGGCACAGCGTTTCAGTTTCGCAAGATGACAAGAAGTACAGAGACGTGGCGATGGCTGCACTTTATGAATGTATTTAACAGCACTGAACTGTATACTTGGAGATGGTTAAGATGGCAAATTTTGTTATGTGTATTAACTCAATTAAAACATTGGAAATAAAGGAAGAGTAAGAGACCAGGCAAGCCATCAGCAATTGTGGTTGCAGAAAGGGCAGGCTAAAGTCTGGAAGATCCCTCAAAACAATAATCACTTGCTTAAGATAACTCTCCACCCCAATCTCTTCCCAATTCTGCTGCAATGAGGGAAGTGCAAGCGGAACTGAAAAGCAAAAAGAACCTATCCTCTTACATTCTACAGCGGCCTGCCACTCCTAATGCCGAAGAAAATAAGCTGGCCCACTCACTTCCAGTTCTTGGGTCAAACACTAGTCACAACCTGTCCAGCCCTATGTAGTCATAGCCACAGGCACAGCCACATTAGCACCAACGGGGGCTGAATTAACCTGAGCTGAGTTCAATCTTCTTAAAGCTCAAGCCAAATAACAGGTGAACTTTCAACATCTGGTGATTAGTCATCATGAAGGATAAAGCTAAATCAAGAACACAGCTTAGTTTTGATTTTCATACTTGAGTGGAAGGAAACACTGGCATGCAGACCCACTCTTCACAGACCTAAGCATTCCTTAGAATAAAAGATCTTGAGAACTGTTGTACTAGAGATATAAATCTAGATACTAAATATTAAATTAAGCCAGAGATGGGCTTATGCTATCTATGAGGCTTTAGGTGGAAAACCAGGAGAAACCCTGCAGCTGAGGACAATGGGAAAAGCTGGATGAAATATTAAAATACCTAGGTAAAGGTTTTAGATCTGGGCAGCAAGAGAGGAAGAATAGAGGCCTAGGGAAATAAGCCAGGCTTTTAAATCTTTTTCCTCTGGCAGGTGATTTTGCTGATTCCACAAAGTTACCTCCTTTTAAGGCTTGGAGATTCAGGAATGCTTTTTAAAAACTGATACAATTTGCTAAACCATCAAAGTTACCCTTTTAAGGTATAAAATGCAAATGTTTCTGCATTGTGAAACTGTGCAAAAATCACCACAATCTAACAAACATATTCATCGCCACAAAGGCAATCTCATACCCATTAGCAGTCACTTCTATTGCTCCTAAACCAACCCCTAGAACACAGTAACCTATTTTGTTTCTTTGGATTGGATATTCTAGGCAAACAGAATCAATCGTATGTGGCCCTTTGTGACTAATCAATCTGATTCAATACGATGTTTTTACAGTTCTTCCATGTTGTAGCATTATCAGTCCTTCGTTGGTTTCATCAATAATACTCTATTACAGGATGTGTCACCTTTTGTCTGGCTATTCATCAGCTCACCAACATTTGGACTGTTTCTGTTTTTGGCTATTATTAATGATACTGGTATAAACACTTGTGTGAAAGTTTCCGTGAGGACACGTTTCTCTTTCTTTGGGATACATACCTAGGAGTGAAGGCACTGGTCACATGGTAACTCCATGGGAACATCCTGAGAACCGCCAGGTTGCTCTCCAAAGCAGCTCCACCATTTTCAAATCCCACCAGCGATGCATGAGGGTTCTCGTTTCCCCACATCCCCGACAGCACTTTCGCCTTTTTAATTTTAGCCAACCTAGTGTGGGTGAAGTGGTATCTTGCTGTACGCTTTTAAATTAAGAGACTTTATTTTTTAGATCATTAAGCCAGGTTACACAGTTGTCTATTGCTCTCTGTGTGTTTATTTCCATGAACCTTTATTCAATTATTGTTTCCAAGTTCCAAGTTCACCTCAACTATATGACAAAAATTAAGGGTGGAGTGTGTGCAAGCTTAGCCAGAATGAGTGCGAAGGAGCATAATCCTTTAATACAGTGCGGTAGTGAAGACAGGAATCAGCCCGAGAAAGGTCAGGCAGATGGAAAATCTCTGGGGATGAAGACTTAGACAAGAGTCCGGCCACTTCCTTCCCTGTGGATGTTTTCCCATTACTGCCAAGTCGGAGGAGCTGGGTTTGATCAGCGAAGCAGCCATTTATTTACACAAGGAAACAAAAACAGCATATGACCAAATCTCTTAAGTGCTATGACAGGTACTGCTGTGAGGATTCAGACAATTAAGGGCTCACAAGCTGATTAGGAATCAACTCATGGAAAAGGTAGCAGATGTGTCTTGAGAAACACAAACCAGGCAAAGGAAAATACCAAGTGAGGCAAGTGGAAAAGAACCACCTATTGTGCGAAAGAACAGGAGTATGTCAGGAGATTCTCACAAGAAAAAAAATTTAAAACCAAAAAAATAAAAAATTTTTTAATGTGTTTACAGTTATAAATGTCCCATTAAGCTTTGCTTTACCTACATCTACAGGTTTTGCCATGTTGTTTATTTTTATTCATCTCAAAACAGTTTATTTCCCTCTTTAATTTCTCCTTTGACCTCATCGTTATTGAAGAGTATTGTTTAATTTCCGTATATTTGTGAATTTCCTAACTTTCTCTCCTATTTTGAATTTCATATGATGTTAATCCTTCTAAATTTATTGAGTCTTGTTTGCCTGACATGAGGTCTCTTGTGAACAATGTGTCATGTACACTTGAAAAGAACATGTATTCTCTTGTTGGGTGGAGTGTCCTACAGATGTCTGCTATGGTGAGAAGGATCATAGTGTTGTTCAAGTCTATTTCTTTGTTGTTGTTAATCCTTTCCTACTTGTTTATCCATTACTGAAAATGGGAGTTTTGAAGTCTTCAAAACCATTATTGTTGAATTGTCTATTTCATCCTTCATTTATGTTATTTTTTTGTTTCATGTATGTTGGGTCTGCACTGTCAGGTTCACATGCTTATGTTATGTCTTCCTTGTGAACGGACACATTTGCCATTACAAAATGTCCTTCCTTGCCTTCAGTAACAATTGGTATCTTAGAGTCTACTTCCTCTGATGATATAACCACACCAGCTTTCTGTTGGTTACTACTTGCATGCTTTTACTTTCAACTTAGTCTTTGAAACTAAAATGTGTCTTCTGTAGAAAGCACACCTATATATTTTTACTTAATCCATTCTGTTAATCTCTACTTTCCGAATAAAGTGTTTAGTCTGTTTACACTTAATGTAATTACCGATAAGCTAATATTTACACCTGCCATTTTACTGCTTGTATTCCACGTGCTTTACACCTTTCTTGTTCCTCTATTTTCCCATGACAGCTTTATTTTGTATCAAATAGACATTTTCAAGTTACCATTTTAATTCCTTTATTGTGATGTATTTTCTTAGTATTCCCATTGGGGATTACAATTAACATATTGACTTAAAACAATTTCATTTGGTTAATACAAAATTAATTTCATTAATATTTTAAAAAGTTTGCTCCTATATGGCTCCATTCCCTCTTCTCTGTCATACAAATTACATCATTAAATACTGTATGTATATCTACTCAGCTTTATATTTATAGCCTTTTGTATTTGTCTCTGAAATTACAGTAGAAGAAAAGTTAAAAACAAAAATGCATTTCTGCCTCTTCCATATTTATCTACATAGTTGTCTTTTTTGGTGGCATTTATTTCTTCATGTGGATATGAGTTACCATCCACTGTCAATTCATTTCCACATGAAGATCTGAGAATATCTTCATTTTTCCATTTAAAAAAATTGAAATATATACAAATCACATACCATAAATTTCAGTATTTTAAATTGTACAAATCAGTGTTTTAAAAAATATTGTATTGTTTACACTACTACAGTTGCCCCAATTTTTCCCCCTTTGCCTCCCCCTACCCAGCCCCCAGCCACTCCCTCAGGCAATCCCCACAACTGCTGTCCACGGGTCGTGCATCTATATGCCTCTGGCTGCTCTACTCCCTATGCTGTACTTTACACCCTCACGACACTTCTGTAACTACCATCTGTACTTCTTAATCCCTTCACCTTTTTGCCCACGAATCCCCTGACCCTCCTCCCATCTGGCAACCATCAAAACATTCTCTATGTTTCTGTTTTTGTTCTACTTATTTGTTTCGTAGATTCAATTATGGATAAATATCTATTTATTGCCATTTTTTGTTCATATTCTTTATTTTCTTCTTCTTAAAAAAGACCCATTAACATTTCATATAATACTAGTCTGGTGGTGATAAACTCCTTTAGCTTTTTCTTGTCTGGGAAGCTCTACATCTGTCCTTCAATTCTAAATGCTGGTCTTGCTGCATAATCTCAGTTGTAGGTCCTAGCTTTTCATCACTTTGAAAATTTCTTGCCAATCTCTTCTAGCCTGCAAATTTCCTTTTGAGAAATCAGCCAACAGTCTTATGGGAGTTCCCTTGTAGGTACTAACTGCTTCTCTCTTGCTACTTTTAAGACTGTCTTTAACCTTTGGCATTTTAATCATGATGAGTCTTGGTGTGGGTCTTTTTGGGTCCAACTTGTTTGGGACTCTGCACTTCCTGGACTTGTGAATTTCCTTCAGCAAGTCAGAGAAGTTCTGTCCTTGTTTTTTCAAATAGATTTCCAATTTCTTGCTCTCTCTTCTCCTTCCACACCTCCATGATATGATTGTTGGCAAAATTAAAGTTGTCCAAAAGGTTCCTTACACTATCCTCATTTTTTTCTTCTTGCTGTTTCTGACTGGTTGTTTCCTGCTTCCTTATATTCCAAATCTGATTCTCACCATCAACCACTCTACAGCTGATTCCCTGTAAACTGTTCTTTATTTCAATTAGTATATCTTTCATTTCTGACTGGATCTTTTTTGTGCTGCTGAGGTCCTCACTAAGTTCACTGAACATCCATAACCAGTGTTTTGACCCTACATCTAGTAGACTGCTTGTCTACATTTTGTTTAGTTCTTTTTCTGGAGTTTTGTTCTGTTCTTTCATTTGGGCCATGTTTCTTTGTCTCCTCATTTTGGCAGCCTGCCTGTGTTTATTCCTACATATTAGGTAGAGCTGTTACATCTCCCAGGTTTGGTAAAGTAGCCTAAGTGTCCTTGTAGTAAGTGTCCTGTAGGACCCACTGGCACATCCTCCCATTACCCAAGCTGGGCACTCGAGGTGTGCCCAAAGTGTGGGCTATGTACACCCTCCTCTTGCAGTTGAGCCTTGATTAGTGTTGGCATGTTGAAGGTCAGCCACTGCCTGTGTTCTGTCCAGGGTCACACAGTATAAGCTACAGAGAAACCTGCAGATGGCTGCTATTTGTGCCAGGCTTAGAGGTTCCTAGGCAAGGCCAAGCTGTGAACCAAGGCCAGCTGCTGTTAGTACCAGTCCCGGAGCAACGTAACAAGAGGTACATGCTCACTAAAGCCAGGTAATACTTGTTTGAGAGAATTAAGGAAAATCTGAAGCATCAACCAAGACAAACCATTCATATGGAAAAGCCACTGAAAACAGCTTGGGTGAGCTTGAGAGTTGGGTGGGCAGGGCCTCGGGGAATCACTGGGTAGGGCAAAGAGTGTGAGCCAGGTTGAGAGTATCAGATATGGTGCCCATCTGCCAGCTCTGTAGAGGGCTCAGAAAAGGAACAATGGCCTCTGCCAGCAATTCTGAGAGAAAGCTGTTCCCCATTCTTGCCCTGATGCCAGACAATTCAGTCTTTTCCATAGGTCTCTGATACCTTTCAATGTGCTGCCCCCACACATGGAGATCAGAGGGAGTGAGTCCGAGTAAGTCTGCATGTGGACCCTTTAAGAGGAACTGCCACAGACTCCAGAAGTTTCTGTCTTCTACACCCTTAACCCTTGCTGGTTTTTACAGCTGGAAGTTATGGAGACTTATCCTCCTGGCCCTGGAACCCTGGGCTGGGAATCCTTGCTCCTGAAATACCCCTCTGAATTTTATCTACCACACATGGGTGTGGGACCAGCCAGTTCCATGTCTCCACCCGCCCCACCAGCCTTGATGCAATATTCTTCTTTAATTCTGTAGTTGTAAGACTTCCATTGAGCTTGTTTTGTGATGGTCCTGAATGATGGTTATTCTACAGTTTAGTTGTAATTTTGATTTGGTTATGCAAGGAGTCAAGCTGTGTTTACCTACACCACCATCTTGACCAGAATCTCAAGTGTTTTTAGTATATTCACCAAAGTATGAACCTACCAACACTATTTCATTCCACATATTTTCATCATACCTAGAAGAACCGCTACCCAATAGGAGTAAGTCCACATTCCTGCCCATGTCCTCATTCTCTGAAAACCAGTAATCAATCTCTTTTTTGTTTCAATGGATTTGCCTACTCTGGACATCTCACAGAAATGAAACAATATAAATGTGGCTTTTTATGTT
This sequence comes from Glossophaga mutica, assembly GCA_039655065.1. NCBI lineage: Eukaryota > Metazoa > Chordata > Mammalia > Chiroptera > Phyllostomidae > Glossophaga > Glossophaga mutica. Next base: position 63,353,852 of record CM077311.1, read on the forward strand.
TAGCCTTTCTTTCACTGAGCATATTATCCAGGTTTCTCCCTCATTGTAAGATAGCTTTTCTTGGTACAGAATTCTTGATTCTACCTTCCTTACATCATTTTCAATATGGCATTCCACTGCCTTCTGGCCTCCTTCTCATAATTTCTAATGAGAGAAGTCGGCTCCTCATCTTACCGAAGATACCTAGTAAGTGGCTTTTTCTTGGTGCTTTCAGAATGCCCTCTTGGTCTTCCAGCAGTTTTACTGCGATGTGTCTAGGTAGGGATATCTTTAGGTTTTCTTACTTAGTGTTCGTTGGGCTTCTTAGATGAGTTGGTTATTGTTTTTCTTCAAATTTGGGAATTGCAGGCTATTATTTCTTCCAACATTCTTTTCCCCCTATACTTTCTCTTTACTTGCCTTCTGGGAATCACATGATGTTTACAATGGTATAGTTGATGCTGTCCCACAGATCTTAGTCTCTATTCACTTTTCTTCATTTCTTTTTTCTTGCTTTTTCATACATTGGATAAGCTCATTTGATCTATCTTCAAGTTCACTCATTATTTCTTCTGCCTAATCAAATCTCTGTAAAGCCCCTGTGGTGAAATTTTCATTCATTATATTTTACAATTCCAGGAATTTCTATATAATTCTTTTAAAAGTCTTTTAAAATGGCCCTGGCTGGTGTAGCTCAGTGGATTGAGCGCGGGCCTGCGAACCAGAGGATCGTGGTTCGATTCCCAGTCAGGGCACATGCCTGGGTTGCAGGCCAGTTCCCAGCGGGGGACACATGAGAGGCAACCGTACATTGATATTTCTCTCCCTCTCCCTCTCTCCTACCCTTCCCCTCTAAAGATAAATAAATAAATAAAAATATTTAAAAGTCTTTTAAAATGTTCTTTACTGATATGTAATTCATATACCATATAATAAGCCAATTTAAAGTGCAAAATCCAATATCTTTTAGTATATTCACTGAAAATGTACAATCAAACCACAATCTATGTTGTAACTTTTCAATCACCTCATAAAGAAACTCCATATTCGTTAGCCATTACCTCCGTACTCGCCCTCCCAACTTCTCCCTACCTTAGCCTCAAGTAACCATAATGTACTTTCTTTCCTCTGTATTTCCTTGTTATGAATATTTGTTATAAATGAAATCACATATGTGATCTTTTGTGACTGATTCTTTCTCTTAGTGGAACATTTTCAAGGTTAAAGTATTGTTTGCTATTTGTCTCACATGTTCTATATTCTTTTTTCTTCCTTAAAACTTTTTTTTTATTACTCTTTTCTCTTCCTCATTGGATAGTTGTATACTCTTTTATTACTCTTATACTGGCTACCTTAGAAATTACAACATAAAACTTGAGCGTATCAAAGTGTAATATAAATTGGTACTTTCACTTTTACTCAACAATTCAAGGAACTAAAAGCACTGAAATTTCAATGTAGTCCCATTTGTTTTTTTCTTTTGTTTCCCTTGCCCCAGAAGATAAATCAGAAAAAAATATTACTAACAGAAATGTTGTAAGATTTTACTGTTTTTTTCTAGGAGTTTTATGGTTTTGAGTTTTACATTTAAGTCTTTAACCCATTTAAAGTCTATTCTTGTATATGGTATAAGAAGGTAGTCTAATTTCATTTACTGTATATAATGTGCCCAATTTTCCCAACACCATTTATTGACTTCTGTCAATAAACTTCTTTACCCCACTGTCCCTGCTATCTTTGTCATATATTAATGGACTACATGGGTGCGGTTTTATTTCTGGGCTCTCTATTCTGTTGCACTGACCCACAGACATTTTAATACCAGTACCATGCTGTTTTGATTATTATAGTCTTGTAGTATAGTTTGATATCAGGTAGCATGACATCTCTAACTTTGTTCTTTCTCAAGACTGCTATGGCCACTTGGGGTCTTTTGTGGTTCCATATAAATTTTTGGATTATTTGTTGTAGTGCTGTGAAAACATCATTATTTGGATAGGAAATGTGGTGAGTCTATAGATTGCTTTGGGTAGTATAGATATTTCAATGATGCTAATTCTTCCTATCCATGAGCACAGTATACACTACCATTTATTTTTATCTTCTTTAATTTCTTTCTTCAGTGTCTTATAATAATTTTCTGAGTACAGGTCTTTTACCTCCTTGGTTAAATTTATTCCTAGGTATTTTTTGATGCAATTGTAAATGAAATTACTTTATTAGTTTCCCTTTCTGACCATTTACTCTTGCTATACAAAAATGCAAATGATTTCTATATATTTATTTTGTATCCTGCTACATTATTGAATTCATTTCCATTCTAGTAGTTTTCTGGTGGAATCCTTAGGGTTCTCTATCTACAGTATCATGTCATCTTCAAATAATGACAATTTTACTTCTTCCTTTCCAATTTGGATGCCTATTATTTCTCCTTTTTGTCTGACTGCTGTGGCTAGGACTTCTAGTACTACGTTGAATAAGAGAGATGAAAATGGACATTCCTATCTTGTTCCTGATATTAAGGGAGATACTTTTAGTTTTTCCCAGTTGAGTATGATGTTAGCTGTGGGTTTGTCACATATAACCTTTATTATGTTGAGGTATGTTCCCTCTGATCCCAATTTGCTGAGTTTTTAAAAAATCATAAATGGGTGTCAGATTTTGTCAAATGCTTTTTATGCATCTACTGAAATGGTAATATGATCTTTATCCTTTCTTTTGTTTAGATGGTGTACCATGGTAATTAAATTTATGAATATTGTACCAAACTTGCATCCCAGGAATAAATCCCAGTTGGTCGTGGTGTATGATCTTTTTAAAGTATTGCTGAATTCAGTTTACAAATATTTTGTTGAGGACTTTTACCTCTATGTTCATCAGGGATATTGGTCTATAATTTTATTTTTTTTGAGATGTCTTTACCTGGTTTTGAAATTAGGATAATGCTGGCCTCATAAAATGAGCTTGGCATTTATTTTCCTTAAGCACTTCATAGCTATTATTTTATTATCTTGCTTACACTCTTTCCTTTGACAAGTTAGCTATTATTCCACTTTTTGGTCCTTTGATAGAAAATTCTTTTATTTTCCTTTGACTGATATATATGTCTTTACTTTCACCGGTTTTATATAAGTGTACTTCTTAAGTTTAGTTTTATTTTTAATACATCCTACTTGAGATTTGTTAATTTTTTTTGTATCTGTGCCTTATATCTTCTATCGGTTTTGGAATATTCTTTACTATTGTCTTTTCAGATGTTTCCTCTTACACCCTCTCTAACCTCCCTAAGGGATGCTTATTATGCATATATTATATTTTAATTTCACATTCTCCTGTCTGTTACCCTGTTATATTTTCTAACCTTTTATATCTTAATGCTTCAGTCTGATTTTTTCTTTTCTTTTTAAAATTGTATTTATTTTTAGAGAAGAGAAGGGAAGGAGGCAGAGGGAGAGAAACATCTATATGTGGTTGCCTCTCCCGCACCCCCTACTGGAGACCTGGCCCACAACCCAAGCATGTGCCCTAGCCAGGGAATCAAACTGGCAACCCTTTGGCTCACAGGCTAGCACTCAATCCACTGAGCCACACCAGCTAAGGCTCAGTCTGATTTTCTTTTCTATTTTTCAGTTGGTTCATTACTTCAATTAAGTCTAAACTACTGTTAACCATTTTTTAATGCATGGAGTGGTGTTTCCCCAAAATTTGTATTTTGAAGTCCTAACCCCTAGTTCCTTTTAATGGGACTGCAGTTGGAGATGAAGTTGTTAAAGAAGTTATTAAGTCCTGAGTTGCGTGGGTCAGTTGGTTGGTGCCACTCTGCAAAGCAAAAGGCTGCTGATTCGATTTCCAGTTAGGGCACATGCCTGGGTTGTGGGCTGGTTCCCAGTTGGGGCGTGTGTGAGGGCCAACCAATAGATGTTTCTCTCATACACCGAAGTCTCTCTCCCTCCCCCTCTCCCCGCTTCCCTTCCCTTCTCTCTAAAAGAAATGAATAAAATCTTTAAAAATATTAAATAAAGAAGTTATTAAATTTAAATGAGGTCATTGGGATGGGCCCTAACTAAATATAAGAGTAGATTAGGACACAGATACACAAAGGGTGAAGACCATGTACCAGAAAGAGAATACAGTATCTACAAGACAAGGATAAAGACCACTAGAGAATCCAAACCTGCCAGCACCCTCATCTTGGACCTCCATCCTCTAGAACTGTAAGCAAATAAATATTTGTCCTTTAAGCCACCCAGCTTTGGTATGTTGTTATGGAAGATCTAGCAACCTAATATACTCATCCATTGAGTGAATTGTTTAGCATAATTTTCCATTCTAGAAATTCCAATTGCTTTTTTAAAAATATTTTATTTCTTTATTTTTAGAGAGAAGGGAGGGGAGGGAGAATGAGAGGGAGGGAAACATCAATGTGTGGTTGCCTCTCACATGGCCCCCACTGGGGACCTGGCCTACAACCCAAGCATGTGCCTTGACTGGGAATTGAACCGTGACCCTTTGGTTCACAGCCTGCACTCAATCCACTGAGCCACACCAGCCAGGACCAATTGTTTTTTTAATAGTTTCTAATTCTTTGCTAAAATTCCTAATGTTATTTTTTATCTCTTTGAACATATTCAGTGCACCTATTTTTAAATGTGTCTGATTGCTCGATTCATTGAATCTTCTGTGGATCAGGATCAATTATTTGTTGTTTTTCTTGGTCTTAGTGTGTCTTCATTTTCTCTCCATGTGTTATTAGTTATTATCTATTGATTGCTAGACATTGTAGAAACAGTTTGATGAGTAGGATAATGTTAATCTTCCTTTAGAGGGTTTAACTGATTCTGGCAAGTGAGCAGCGAAATTAACAGCCCACCTAAATCCATACTTAAGGACTGAAATAAATCATAGTTGGTCTACCAATAGTTTTTCTTTACTCCTGGTTTTTAGTTCTTTAGATTCACAACCCAAAGAATGGGGAGTGTGCTCAGGACCACCAGTGATTTGGGGGCCCTGGTCTCTAGTTTTTGATCCCTAAAAACTTTCAAACATCCTGCAAATCTTTTCAACATTTCAGCTGCCCCTTCCATAATTAGCATATGTCTAATATGCTAATGTCTAAGCTTTCTGTCTTTTTGTATCTTGGCTTTCTTATTCTTTTCTGCTTTATTACTCTTCAATTATACTTCATATTATCTATCATATATATGTATATATACAAATTTATGTATGTGCATATGTATATATCTATACCTATGTATATACACATATGCATGTGCACACATATATGTGTGTTTAATGTATTTCTTTTTAAGTATTACATGCCAAACATAGTATTTACAATACTGTTAACAGAAGTAATGTAGGGCCTAGAATGGTGTTCTTCACATGGAAAAGATTTAAGTTTATTTGTTCCCAGTGTCTGGAGTTTTAATACTGTGAAAAACTTGGGAACACTAGCACTCTGTTATCATATCTGATTTTATGGATTGAAATACTTCTAAGACGAGCTGTAGTCTGCTTTAACGGCTTATATACCTCTCAGTCACCCTTAGATCTAAGATGAAACACTCCTCAGAGAACATCTATTGAATGTAAAAGGACCTCCAAAAATCTGTTCCTCCATTTAAGCAATAAGTACACTACAAAACTGATCAAAAGCAACTTCTTTATAACTACTGATAGTAACCAAAAACGTTCAACAATCTGAAGAGCATTTATACAATAAAAAGGACTGAATCCCAGTAAAAACAATGATTTTGTTGTGTTTTACCTTGCTCTATGCACACTCCCCTTTCTCTGAAGTAGCTGTTATACCTGCAGCTTCACTACCAACCATGTTAATGTAAAAGTAATCTACCAGTCCCTAGAGGGGGCAGAACAAGTTCCAGAGATTTAAAGAATTCTTCGTGCAGCCATCACCTGGTTACTAAGCTAAAAAGGGGGAGGTTTCAGTGACTATGCACACTTCAGACTACAGAGATCACAGAATCAGGTCAAGAAACTCATCAAACAAGCAACAGTAACAGCAATCTTTGTGTGTGGAGTTATAATTTGCAGAGTTGCCACATTATATTAAAAATATCCATTCTTCAATAAAAATTTCTGAGACATACCAACAAATAAAGTATGGTCCATATACATAAAAAAAAGTAGATAATAAAAACTGTCCTATATGTTGGTTTTACTAGACAAGTACTTTAAACCAACTATTGCAAATACTATCCAAAGACTAAAGAAAACCACATCTAAAGACCTTAAGGAAAGTATGAGAAGTGTCTCACCAAACAGAGACTGTCAATAAAGAGATAGAAATGATAAACAATCAAACAGAAACTGTGGTGTTGAACAGTATAACTACAATGAAAAATTCACTAGAGAGGCTTAACAGCACATTTGATCAGGCAGAAGAAATAATCACGAACTATTAGAGAGGTCACTGAGTGTACCCGGTGTGAAAATAGAAAGGGAAAAAAGAAGGAATAATAAATAAATGCAGCCTCTGAGACCTGTGAGACATCATCAAGCATACCAACATAACAGGAGTCTCAGTAGGAGAGAAAAGGGGACAAAAGGAAAATTTGTACAAATGGCAGACTAACAATTTCCAAATCTGAAGAAAAAGTTAACTGCACATCCAAGAAGCCTAAGGAACGCAAAGTAGCGTAACTCAAACTTGATCTGAAACATCAGCTCTTCCCTGGGTATCCAGGTTAATGGCCAATCCTGCAGATTTTCAACTTTCCATCCTCCACAAATGTTAGCCAAGTCCTTAAAATAAATCTGGTTCACATAATACCATATTAGTTCTGTTTCTCTGGTGAACCATAATACAGAATTAGAACAAAAGAAGAGAGAGAGACCACAACTATATAGGGACAGAGTTTTTTTATATTACTGAAATTAAGTTGGTATTAATCTGAACAAGACTGTTATAAATTAATAGGCAGAAAAAGTATTTGATAAAATCCAACACACTTTTAATATAAAAACACTCATCAAATTAGGAATTAGAAGGAAACAGGATAAAGGAGGTTCATGGAAAACACAGTTAATATACTCGATGGTGAAATACTTGCAAGTGTCCCCTAAGATCAGGAAAAAGACAAGAATGCCTGTTTTCATCACTACTATTCAAACTTGTACTGGAAATTACAGCCCAAGCAACTAAGCAAAAAAAAGAAAAATAAAAGAAAAAGAAAGAAAAAAGAAATGAAAGGCATCAAAATTGTAAAGAAAGAAGTATAACTACCTCTATATGCAGACAATGTGATTTTATCATCCCGAAGAATTTTCAAATCACAAAGAATTTTTTAAAGGGTAATAAATAAATTCAGAAAGTTGTAGGGTTAAAGGTTAATATGCTAAAACAAGTTGCATTCCTATATACCCGCAATGAACAATTTAAAAGTGATATTAATAAAATCATTTCATTTATAATTACAATTGCATCCAAGAGAATCAAATACCTAGAAATAAATTTAACCAAGGTGGTAACATACGTTTACATGGAAACTATAAAGCACTGCTGAAAAATTAAGGTAGACCTAAATAAATGGAAAGATACCTTAGGGCCATATATTGCAAGACTGAGTATTATGAAGATGGCCATATTTGCAAAACTATTTACACATTTGATGCAAATCTTATCAAAATTCCATGGCTTTTTTTGCACAAATGGGAATGCCTATACTGAAATTCATATGGAATTCTAAGTGGCCCAAAATAGCTAAAATAATATCAAAAAAGAAAACTGAAAGATTCACACTTCCCAATTTCAAAATTAACTAAAAAGAAACAGCAATCAAAACAGCATTTTACTGACATAAGGATGGACACAAGATCAATGGAATAGAATTTAGAGTCCAGAAATAAATTCGTACAGATGGGATAAATGGTGATAGAAGGAGCCTTGACTTGGGGTGGTGAACATACAACACAGTATACAGATGATGTATTTTAGAGTTGTATACCCAAAACCTATGTAATTTTATTAACCAACGTCACTCCAATGGATTCAATTAAAAAAAAAAAAGAAGAAAGAAATCCAAACACCTACAGCCAATTGATTTTTAACAAGAATGCCAATACCTTATCATGAAAAAAGAATGCAGTCTCTTCAGCAAGAGCTTCTGAGACAAGCAGATAACCATATACAAAAGAATAAAGTCGGACCTCTACCTCACTTCACATGAATTGTACCTCAAAACGAATCAATGACCTAAATATAAAATCTAAAGCTGTGAAACAGTTAAAAGAAAATACAGGGGTAAATCTCAGTCAGATTTGGCAACAGATTCTTAGATTTGACACCAAAAGCATAGGAACAAAATAAGAAAAAAATGAAATGGACTTTGTCAAAATTTAAAACTTTGTGCATCAAATAACATTATCGAGAAAGTGAAGACACCCTACAGAAAAGGCAAAAATATCTGCAAATCTTGTATCAAACAAGGATTCTGTATCCAGAATGTTTTTTAAAAAACCCTCTTATAACTCAACAACAAAAAGACAAATAGCTCAATTAAAAAGTGCATAAAAGATTTGAAAAGACTTTTCCAAAGAGAATATACAAATGGACAATAGACATATAAACATGACTGGTCATTAAGGAAATGCAAGTTAACTGAAAAATGAAAAACAACAAGTGTTAGTGAGCATGTAGACAAACTGGAACCCTTCTACATGGCTGGTAGGAATGTAAAATGGTGCAGCCACTGTAGAAAAGAGTTTGGCAGTTTCTCAAAAAGTTAAACATAGAATTACCATATGACCCATCAATCTTACTCCTAGGTATATACCCAAAAGAACTGAAAATAGGTTCTGTAACAAATACACAGGTAAGCATCTGCGCAGCAGCAGTATTCATACTAGTCAAAAGGTAGGAACAGTTAAAATGTCCATTAATGATGAATGGATAAGCAAATTGTGAAATACATATAGAATGGAATACTCTTCATCCATAAAAAGTAACAAAGTACTAACATATACAACTTAGATGAAACTTAAAAATATGCTCAAGAAGCCAAAAATGAAAGTTCACATATTTTATGATTATTTCTATATAATGCATCCCAAATTGGCAAATTCGTAGAAACAGAAAGCAAAGTAGATGTTACCAGGAACCAGGGGGAAAGGTGAATGGGGACTAATTACCCCATCCCAGGATCAGAAAGTGGCTGGAACCAGCAAGCAACTCTCCTGGTATGCTTGCCTGAGGTGGCACCTGGCCCATGAGTGAGTGGACACTGGGGACTGCAGCAATGTGGAAGTGGGCTGAATCTAGACATATTTCTCCTGCACCCTCTGACGTGCGAAATACCACTAAGAACTGCTCTGTGTGCCCAAAGGAGAAACAGAGAATGCAGACTCTGGCGGAAAGGCTCTGCACAGAGCTCGCAAGCTGCACTGACCCTGGTGGCTCCAAGGGCTACAAGCAGCTCCTGGGAAAAACAGACTCCTCTTGTGGGCAGGGCTTTGCATACCTGCTGGTAGATGCCACTGCACAAAATACTAAAAAAGGACTAAAACAGACGATATTTCACCAATTTAGCTTGCCAAGTCACATTTCTTCAGGCCAAAGGACACACTTTCATTCTCAGAGTAACAGTGTGATGGAGAATTAGGACGGGCCACTGAAACACTCTGTCTGGAACTCAGGGAAGAAAGGTGTGAGAGTTGGCTACCACACTTTTTCATGTGTGCAGTCACTCCCCACATGAGTGGTGGCCAAGGAAATGTCCCACCAGTCACATCCCCCCGTCTATGGAACCCAGGGAAGGGGCTGGGGTGCGGGGAATGCAGGTACCAGTACACTTTTCTTTGCTTTCCCCCACAGGAGCGTGACACTCTTTTTCCTACCTGTGTAGTGGTTCTTGGGTCAGGGCCGCAATTGCAGGTGCCAAAAGCTAGGTGTGTACTCCCTTGCCAGAGTGCCTGTGGCCAAGCCCCACTAACTGGGTGGCTCACAGAACAGAAATGTGCTGTCCCACAGGGCTGGAGGCGAGAAGTCCAAAAGCAAGGCACTGGCAGGGCTGTCTCCTTCTGAAGCCTATGAGAGTCTTTTCCATGACTCCCTCCTCGCTCCTGGTCGCCTCTGGTGTTCCTTTGCGATCGCCTTGTGTCTTCATATTGCTTTTCCTCTACGTGTGTGTGTGTGTGTGTGTGTCCCCATCTCCTCTCTTTATAAGGACACAGTCACACTGGATTAGGGCCCACTCTAGTGACCTCTTCTTAACTGGATCACCTGCGAAGGCCCCATTTCCAATAAGGTTACATTCACAAGTAGGGCTTCAACATCTTTTTTTGGGGTGGGGGGCACAATTCAACCCATAACAATCTCTAAGCCATAAGCTTGAAGTGTATTTTTAAATCTTTATGTTAGAGTTCCTAAGGGCCTGACAGGGTAAATAAACCTGGGTGCTTTCACCCTCTCTGGCAAAACTGAGTTGCACTGGCTCCTCCAAATGTTCGGCATATTCAAAACGACATTAGTCAACAAACAGAATGCAGCACGAGTGACACTGCATGACCTTCCAGGCTAAGGTATAAAAGGCAACATGACTTGCACCTGCTCTCTCAATCTCCCGAACACTCATGCACTGAACCCTAACACCACACTGTGAGGACGCCCAAGTGAGCAGAGGTGGCAAGGCCACATGGAGAGGAACTGGAGTCCACTGTGCCCCATCCAACTTCCTGTGAACACCACAGATGCTCACTGCATGTTGATAAGTTTTAGAGTAATTTGTTACACAGCCATCAATAACCAAAGTGTGCTCAAGTAAATTACAACCCAGAGGGAAAGATACATAACGATACAAGAAATTCATATAAAGCAGGATGTGCTGCTAATCACTACACAGAATATAAACTAAAGGCTTTGGAAGAGAAACATAAAAATATAAGTCTCACGAAGGGCAGGGGCAAGGGGCCAGGGTGGGGAGGAATAAAGGGAAAGGCTTCACAGAAGTAACTTTTGAGCATGGGCCTAAAAGACAGAACTTTGAAGGAAAGCAATAACGATAAGAAAAAGGAAGGTGTGATAGAACTTGGTAGCAATGTAACATATCACAGGGGCCTGCTTAGAGACAAAAATTCAACCTTTTTCTACATAATCTACAATCAATCCTGAAACAGTATCAAACTATTTGAAAGACACCATAAGAAACACTCTAAAAGAAACAAGGAAGAGTTATAGAGACTGAGTTTAATCACATGAAATTATTAAATTTCTTGCTGATTAATCTCCATTCAAAGGGCTAACTCTGACCCTAAGAAATGAAAGTTACTCACCAGTGCTTGCTTTGATGTACTGGCCAAGACAAAGCCTAGTATTCTGCTTATTCATTTTTCCAGACCTAGTATCAGCTTAATGACAGCAATTCTCTGTGGTTAGCATTCCTTTGAGTTCTGCGGCTGATTTATAGGGAGGCATTTGTCTTGAACCCAAATGAAAAGAGCCAGCGCCTAATGACAGCCATAAAGCTGGGTAAATCCATGAACTGCTTTAATTGCTGAAATTCACCCTCAGTCTCCCTGATAAGGGCATGAAGACTTTGTCTACAGGCATCAGGCTGACAACCTGGGAAATAATCACTATTTACCAAACCAAATGAAAACATTCAGCTCTGTAGGCTGCTCTGTACAAGCGGCAGCCTGAGAACAGCCCTGTCAAGCTGCCTGCTCAGCAACAACCAACCCTTTGGTTTGCTTAAGAGGCTCACCTTCAAGGTGGGATCCCTCCCACCAAATGAGACTTCCTCTGGAAGTGCTCAGGTATGCAGTCCTTCAAACCCTCAAAACTTTAGGATTCCCATTCTCCTCACCTCATAAAACTTTTTTAAGGAGCCCACCAGGCATAGCTTCAGGCTGTCCACAATCTCTTGATGCGGCATCTGGAATACCACTCGTGAAAACCACTTTGTGAGGGTGCTGGGGTGGAGGAGTAAGGAGAGAGAAAGAGGAAAGCATGAACACACACTCACAGAGGAAGGCCTGCAGCCTGAATGGTGGCACACATGGGCGTCTCTAAGCCCCAATCCAACAAAAGGTAGCGAAGTATTTATGCTACACAGGAAGCCACATGTGACACACACTGGGACTAGGGTGTGTGTGTGTGTGTGTGTGTGTGTATGCCATACACAGAATGTAAAAATATAGGCATAAGTTGTGGATACTTGCCACAAAACTGCTTCCAGCTGAAAACACTGGACAGTGTAAAGATCCACCAATAAAGGACTGGGGAAGCAACCAGTGCTGTGGCATAGAACAACCTCCCCACAAGAGTTAAAGATAATTGGTTGAGAATTACTTGTATTGATATGGAAAAATGTCCAAAACATACTGTTTAAGTACAAAAATCAAGCTGAGGAACAGTATACAAAGTACTGTGCCATGTGTATATGCATACGTACAGCACCTCTGTGTGTCAGTATATGTATAAAAGAGAACCTGAAAGTATATATACATCAAACCTCAGGTAGTGGTTGAAAGAAAATGAACCATAAAAAACTCCCTTTTAAATTTCAGCAGATATTTGCATGGGCATGCCTTAACTTTACAGTCAGAACAAATAAACAAAAAAAACCCTTCGCTTCTAGGGAAAAAAAAAAACCACCACTGACAAGACACAATCCCCATTCTGAAGGAGACTGACTACACAGCAGCCAGGGAACAAACTTACACACGTGACAAGTCTGGTAAAGAGACTATGTAAACTAATACTGTAGGAAGACATAGAAGGAACGAGTTGAGTATACTTTTATATGTTAGGTAAAAGAAAGTATACTTTTACTATAATATCAAATACTCAAAAATACTGGCTGTATTTATAAAAGATTAACTATCAAGATGAGGTAACCAAACAAAGTGGCATGAAGCAAGGTGCTTACAGGTTGATGCTTGCCACAAAGCCGACCACGGAGCGCATGCCCCTGCTGGGGTCATGATAAACATCCATCCCGATCACCATTAACTGTTTCTGTGTTAGGAAACAAAAAAATGAATGAAAAAAAAACATCTTTAATTACTATCTGAACCCCAAAGCAACATATGAAACTAAGTTCTGGGAAAGGCACACAACACGAAGTCAGAGATGTGGACCAGGGACCAGCACCCTTTTTCTGTGAAGAACTAGAGGGTAACTGGTCTCTGCAGGAACCGCTCAGTCCGCTGCGGCAGCATGAAAGCAGCCACAACAGTCCGCAAAGGAGTACGGTATCTTCCAATAAAACTGCACTTAAGGACACTGACCACTGATTTCCATGTAATTTTCATCTGCCAGAAAATATTAGCTTTATTTTTGTTTCATGATTTAAAAAATGCAAAAACCATTTTTAGCTCATGGGCTACATAAAAACAGGCAATGAGCTCCAGTGAGACTACTAAGCACTGAAAGTAGTGCTGACCCCACGAGGAAAATAGGCAGGCAGGATTTTCTGGAGAGCTGACTTGAATGAAGACGTATCTCAGCATCACTCACCAGAGGAATATCCACTCCCCAGAGCTCACCACCCAATTTACAGTTAATCTGAAGTAAAATTTTCTGTGCCACACTCCGAAGCTTGGTGGGCTGGCCAATGGTTCGGGCATTGATGACCTATAACACAGGGACCAAAAGGTGTGGGGAAAGAAGACAATGTAAATAATTCAAAGTATATACTCTATTTGTTTAAGAAACTCCAGTTAGCAGCTAATACACTTTGCATTAATAGTTCTAATTCTAGGGTTTCTAGGCACATACGCACACACGTACAACACAAACACAAACCAAAATTGAAAAAAACAAGCAAAAACCTTCAAAAGATCTCATGCAGAGTAAAAATTTTTTCAGCTGCCAGAGGAAAACAGCTTTTCCCTCTTTGAGTGAAGGCTATACTCTCAGAACCCAGTCATGGGAAACCACTTGGAGACCCACCCTCTGAACACGCCAAAGTACTCATCTGCAAACCCGAAGGCAGCCACCTGCCTTCTCTGGGTTACTGTAGTAAGGGTAAGGTTTTGTAGGAGGGTCTACACATGCTGGCTTCTAACAGTTACTTCAGTCTTTTTGCACACACATACCCACTCTTTTCCAAGCCCCAAGGGAGGCTGGTTTCCACCTGTGCCTCCTGCCTGGCTCCCACTCACCTGCGAAGGCACTGGAGCCTGCACACAGCACAGCTTCTTAATGGCCCCATAGAGGTCGTCACGAGTGCCTGTGATGATGCACACAACCATCTGAATCTTCCCCTGGAGGAGATAAAGTACATATGAGTCAGGCTTGGGAACTCTGACAGGGCTCCAGTCAGAGGCCATTTGAGAGTCTGCAAAGCCAAGGCACCTTTAATGCAGAGAGAAGACTGAAACAGAGGTGGTGGACTTTCTAATACAGAAAAGGGTCCTTGAACCGAATGTTGGGTCCAGGGCTTCTTTGCACAGATATGTAATATGTTACCAAAAATTATTGAGAGCTGAGTATTTCATTTACTTATTAGGATGCTTAAGATGCCTGGAAAAGGACCAGACTTGAAAATATGCAAAGGTTACTTATTATGTGCTGCTTTCAATTCTCTGAAATGTTTTTACCACTCTCTTTAGTAAACCAAGCACCTTATTATACCCATATCACAGAACTTTGAGGACATATGGAATTCAATACCTCGAGAAATTATTCAGGGCCAAATGCAGATGAAAATAAAGCTACTGCCAAATCCGTATGTAGTGCTCTTTCTCTCTGATTAGAAGAGAGCTGATAATGCCAGCAGCACATCCTGTATCAGCACCCTCCACCCCTCACTGCTTCAGAGATCCAGTACTAAAAATAGAGAGTCTTTCGAAGTATGAATAAATAAAAGCAGCACTCCAGTGAAATAAGTTGGCCAAAACGGCTATTAAGATAAATCAATAGTAGTCTATTGGAAATCAAGATCAGTGTTAGATAAGACTTCTCAGAGGACGTTCCAGCAATCATATCAAAGAACTTCCAAAGTCACATAGAACACAGGCTGCACATGGGGAGCCTATCAGGGGCTGGATCTAGCAAACAGATGTGGTTTTTCAGTCCCTACAATGATTTGTAAGTTTTTATTATTATTATTATTATTAGCACTTTAACATACGGACATGCACACATATGCAAATCTAGGTTTTTGGCTTCTATTGAAAAAAAATTAAAAATCAATTTGACAATGCTGGGCTTTTATCTGCAGTCATGGGGTTTACTCTTTTCAGTTCATCATAGTTCCCTCCCGGCAAACTCCACTTGTCTGTGTTACTCATCTGGCTCCAGCAGACATCTGAGTTTATGACCCCTAACAGAGAGAATAATAAAACAATGCTGTAAAGATTACAGAGCAACAGCAATATCAAAATGAGCAGAATCTGGTACACATTATGAATGAAATTCATATCAACACTGCCTGAAAACTGCTGGCAGTACACGCTCAGGAAGAGAACATGAGAGGCTGTGAAATGGGGGAGTAACCCACTGGGTTGTTCCGATGGAAGCAGAGCAGACTTTATCAATGACCAGGCATGGGGGCGGGGCACAGCAGAGTACAGCAGACATGGGAAGTCGGGAGGAAATTACAAAGAGAAAGAACAGGAGTGTGCTGCTATAGAAGGATACACCCAGAGTGGTGGGTCAAACACAGAAAGCTAGGATACCAAGTTAATCTAATTTTAGTACTGATTCCAGAAGAACTGATCTTCAGTTGAGGACTAATTACTTCCAAAATTTTTCCTCTGCTTTTGTTTCCTCCTCAATCTTCTTCCTCTGTTTCACTTACATGCATGTAAGAGCTACAGGCCTGAACTACTTGAGTTGTGAGGACTCTGACCTGCTCAGCTCCAGTGATCCTGATCAGCTATCAGCACTGAGCTGATGGGCCACCTGCCAAGTTCATCACTACAGCAATTTGAATCTAGAGCCAGACCAAACTGGAACAGCTCAGTACTGAATCAGGCAAGAAGGCACCGGGCCCAAGAAGTTGCTTTCTGAGCACGAAATGTTCTATATAGATAACAAACTAAAGTTAAGTCAGCTATTCCCTGAGCCAATTACGTGATGAACAGAACACTAGCATGAGAGTGACAACATAGAATAAGAGAAGCAAAATAAACTGATAGGCATAGAAGCTATTTTTGTCAGCACTTCACATGCGTATGAGTAAGACACAGGTTTCTGAACAGCATCACAGCAGACTGATAACCAACGTTTATTTAAAATCAAGTATTCAAAGTATTTTAAAACAGACATCCCATAAATCTACTCAAATTAAATTTATTACCTCTGCTCTCAGCATGGATTGAATGGTTCTGACATAGGTCTCAGTTCGATCATCCTTTAGTTCGACCCAGGCTGGTGGACTCATGCGCATGCCAATGGGGCCAGCTATCTTCTCTAACATGTTAACCAGTTCTCGGGCCTGGTCCATAGCTCTCTTTGGGTAAAAGAGTGCCCAGAAATGCATGGGGACCTAGAAACAACCACAGGCTATTTTTAGTACTTCCCATAACTTGAACACTCCAAACTCACACCACTGAGATGTTATTAGAAAATAAATTGCTTTTCACTCTCTTGGCTCGAGTCCTGCCTTATCTACGTCCTACTACCAACATGGATGTGTCTGGTAAGTCAATCAGGGCATGGAATACTATACAGCAATGAGAATGGAAGCTCTACAACCATACCTAACAATACGAGTGAAACTCACTACTAACAAGATTGAAGAAATAAAGTTGGACATACAAGAATGTTTACTGTATGGTTTCGAGTACAGTAAACTCGAAAACAATCAAAACAACATGTGCTCTCCCTCTGGGGAGCAAACCTGAGCCTTTCCACTCTACCTCTTCTCCCCCTGCCCCGGCCCCTGGCACATTATCTTTGCCTTTCTCTCTCCTAAGCTCCAGGGGCCCTTCTTTTGCTCTGTAACTCGTTTCCTGAGCCAACGCAGCCCAACTGGCTCACTTCTCCTACCTCTGCAACTTTCTAAATAAACTCTTTCAATGTGATGATACCCCAGCTGAAACAAATCTACACTGTTTGTAGTCTGGGCAGTGGCTACTCTAGGGGTGTGTGAGGGTGAGAGGTAAGGAGGAACTAGGAGTGTGGACCGGCACTCCTGGGGCTCTGGTGAAGTCCTGTTTCTTAACCCTTTGTATTGATTACACAGGTCTATTTAACTTGTGAAAATTCATCAAGCTATACACTTAAAAGTGTAATTTTTTTTCTTTAAATGTACTGTATTTCCATAAAAAGTTTAGAAACAGATGTGTGTGTTTCACGTGTGGCCATAAGGACCATGTTAGTTGAAAACATTTAAAAATAATTACACACCATTTTGTTCTTTGGTTCTCTTGGTAGGGAACTGTTTTAATTTTGCTTGTTTCGTGAATAAAAACACCTCCCAGGATCCCCCAGGCAGAAAGAGAGGGAAGAAAAAGGAAGAGTGGGTGGTAGGCTGGCACTACATGAATTACCAAAGCAATTTATTTTCTATTCCTAAGACCATGGGCTTACCTCTAACAAGTCATCACATTATACTCTTTGAGGGACCCTGTTTAGTAGATAATTAAGGATGGGAATTTAGTTGGAACTTTCTCTTAAAATGAAGACACTAAATCATCTTCCTTCCTAATTTCCACCATTTCAGGAATACTGGTCCTCCCTCCACCACACTGAAAATCACTTACAGTCAAGATGGAAAGGTCTCTGGTGACTTCCTTAGTCCAGTTTACTTCCTGTGATGTGATAAATGAAGTATTTCTTAAGTTAATTCTTTCCATTGGCAGAACACGTCCTTCAATCTAAACAGAAAGAAAGTACCTATGATCTGAACCATCTGAACACTATTTAGAAAACCGCTGATGCTGTTCTCTCTGGGGACTGCTCAGCTCCACAACATAGACTGGCCCTGTTACTTCCAACATGGTCTCCCAAGAAAGGGAATAGAAAATGTTGTCTTTTTAGAAGCAGAGAATGCATACAAAACTATTATAATTTCAAGGTGAACACAGACATAATCTTCGAATGTACTTTAAGGGAAAAATTGAAAATAGAAAATTAAAGGTAAATTTCTTAATGCTGAACATAAACTACTATTCTATTTTATATAAAGGAAAAGTTGGAAGGAAAAAGCATAAACATAATGAAAGAACAAATTAAAGTTAAGAATAACAAATCAGTTAGACCTAAATGTCCCAAAATAGGAAGATAATTAGGTTGATGATTTATTAATGGACTATTTTTACAATCTTTAAAATCACTAACTATAATCCTGTTTTTGAAAAAAAAGAAAAGAAAAAAAGAATGATAAGGTATGCACCATAGAAAACAGAGTAAGTCCGTACTCAAGCAGTGATTACCTCTGGGGAAGTAATTATGGAGGATTTTTACTGTCCATAACTTCTACTGTTCACTTTTTTTATTTTTTATTTTTTATTATTTATTTATTTATCTTTAGAGGGGAAGGGTAGGAGAAAGGGAGAGGGAGAGAAATATCAATGTAGGGTTGTCTCTCGTGTGTCCCCTGCTGGGAACTGGCCTGCAACCCAGGCATGTGCCCTGACTGGGAATCGAACCGTGATCCTCTGGTTCGCAGGCCCGCGCTCAATCCACTGAGCTACACCAGCCAGGGCTTTACTGTTCCTTTTTTTAAAAAAACACTAACATACTTTATCTATAATCAAAAAATTTTAATGGTTTTCTTAACATTATAAAAGTCTAACACAATGAGTAAGGATACTCACATTAGCAAAAGTACAAAAAATCAGACTCATGCTTATGAAGGTAATTTGGACTGGAAAACTGAAAATGTGGTAATATTTAAGTCAACAACCCTTTTGCTACCTAAATGACTGGAAATTAACAGCTAGCATCCCTGGGAAATACAGAAGAAGAATCCGTAAGAAATACTAGACAAATTAAGTCCAAGTAATTCAAGTATTATGACTAGGACCAAAAAAAAAAAAAAAAAAAACGGGGAAAAAAAGAATTCTAAAATAAAGATAAGATAGGAAGCGCCCACTGAGTCTCACAAAGCTCAGATCACTGGCTCCTATCCCATCACATTTTCTGGGTTACCTTATGTACATCGTTCTGCAGATAGAGTCCCCAACGTGTTAGTTCATTGTTGGCTGTCTCATTCTTTGAAATTTTCTGTATCAAGCATTCCAAAGCACTATGGTGCTGTTTGGGGCTCAGATTGATGTGCTGGGTCAAATCCTAAATACAATTAAAATGAACATAATTAGTTTTAAGTATTACTTTCCTCATTATGAGGTTAAATAAACCCCAATGAGTCTTCAGTGTTTTCTTTTTTCTAAATATATTTTATTGATTATGCTACTACAGTTGTCCCAACTTTCCCCCCTTTGCCTCCCTCTTCCTGATAGCCCCTTCCGTCCCACAATCCCCCGCTTAGTCCATGGGTCATACGTATAAGTTCTTTGGCTACTTCCTTTCCTATACTGTTCTTAACATTACCCTATTTTGTACCTACCAATTTGTACTTCTTAATCCCTGTACCTTTTCCCCATTCTCCCCCTTGCCCCTCCCAGCTAATAACCCTGCAAAAGATCTCCATACTATGATTGTTTCTGTTCTGCTTGTTTGCTTTTTAGATTCAACTGTTGATAGTTGAGAATTTATTGCCATTTTAATGTTCATAGTTTTGAATTTCATTTTCTAAGTCTCTTTGACATTTCATATAATAATGGCTTGGTGATGATGAACTCCTTTGGTTTTTACCTTGTCTGTGAAACACTTTATCTGTCCTTCCACTTTAAATGATAGTTTTGCTGGATAGAGTAATTTTGGATGTAGGTCCTTGCTTTTCATCACTTTGAAGACTTCTTGCCAGTTCCTTCTATCCTGCAGTTTCTTTTGAAAAATCAGCTGACAATCTTATGGGAACCCCTTTGTAGTTAACTCTCTGCTTTTCTCTTGCTGCTTTTAAGATTCTCTCTCTAACTTTTGACATTTTAATTATAATGTGTCTTGGTGTAGTTGTTTTTGGGTCTATCTTATTTGGGACTTTCCATGCTTCCTGGACTTATATATTTCCTTCACCAAATATTGTAAGTTTTCTTTCATTAGTTTTTCAAGTAAGTTTTCAATTTCTTGTTCTTCCTCTTCTCCTTCTGGCACCCCTATGATTTGGATGTTGGTATGTTTGAAGATGTCCCAGAGGCTCCTTAGTCTATTCTCATTTTTTGAATTTTCTTCTTCTTGCTATTCTGATTAAATGCTTTTTTCTTCCTTGTGCTACAAATTGTTGATCTGATTCTCGGCTTCATCCCCTCCACTGTTGGTTCCCTGTAGATTTTTCTTTATTTCACTTAACGTAATATTCTTTTCTGCCTGGGTCATGTTTTATGCTTTTGCTGTATCCAATGAGTTCTTCGAGCATCCTGATAACCAGTGTTTTGAACTCTGCATCTGATAGGTTGCTTATCTCCATTTTGTTTAGTTCTCTTTCTGGAGTTTTGTTCTGTGCTTTCATTTGGGCCATATTTCCTTGTCTGCTCATTTTGGCAGCCTCCCTGTGTTTCTGTGTATTAGGTACAAGTGTTCTGACTCCCAGTCTTAGTGGCGCGGCCTATTATAGAAAAGTGAACCTGTAAGTTTTATGGGGCAGAGCCTTAAGTAATTGCCAGGGTGGGGCAACCCATGTCACTATTCTGTGGCTCTATGTAGAGGAGGGCTCAGAGAGGGGAACGATGCTGCTGCCTGGCCTCTGGATTTTTGTCTGGGAGGAAATTGTCCCCTGGGGCTCAACCTGTTGCTAGCTACTTCAATTTCTCCACTGGTATGCCACTGGTGCCCTTCTGGCTATTGCTCTGATGCTGAATCCCAGAAGGGTTGGGTCTGTGTAAGTCCTAGGACCCTTGCAGGCCCTTTAAGAGGAGTCTCCTGAAAACGGTGCAGTTTCTTATGCTCTCCCAACCCCCCCACTGATTTTTATAGCCAGAAGTTATGGGGACTTATCTTCCTGGCACTGGAAACCTGAACTGGTGGTCTGGTCTGGGGCTGGGATCCCCCACTCCCAAGGCATCCCTCCCAATTTTTATACACCATATGTGAATGTGGGACCACCTGTTCCACATCTCCATGCCTCTCCTTGTGTCTCCACCCCCCACCTGTCTGAATGAATGTGGCTTCTTTAAATCCTTGATTGTTGGACTTCCATACAGGTCAATTTTCTGATGAATCTGGGTAATATTTGTTTTATAGTCTGGTTATAATTTTTGCTGTTAATTGTGTGAGGAGGAGAAGCATGTGTACCTACGCCTCTATCTTGACCAGAAGCTTCAATGTTTTCATAAGAAACCTTCCCATTGAAATCTACAGAAATTTTCAAATATCTCTAAGGACTTTAATAAATATCTCTTGGTAATGTTAATAAAGTATAAGATTAAAATTTTAATCATAAAAGAATTTTAAATGTTTTTATTTCTCCCTCATGACATCTAAATCTTACCTCTTTTTCAATGCTATGTTCTGAATTTAAAATTCCTGAAAGATTCTATAAAACAAGAGCAAAGGGGGTGCGATTTTACCTATTTAATATTTGGGAAACAGAACAGAATGGAAAACCACACCCAGTCTTAGACTTTATGCCATACTGCAGCAGCCACTTAATGTCACTTTTTTTGTCTAGAGGTTAGCCAATAACAGTTGCTTTCTAAATATTTATTGCTGAATAGTATCTAACAAGTGTGCAACAAGTGTATGTGAAGATTCTGAATCAAATTACATGAATTCTGTATTTATTTATCTATTCTTCTGGGACTAACAAATCATACAGCTGTTATTCCCCAAAAGGCAGTCCGGGTGAGTCTACAGAGCTATACAGATAGCTCTGTGGTCATAAATTCATTAGGCAACTGGGAGTTGTAAGGAAGGACCCTTGACCCACAGATTAAAAGCAGAAGTATCAAAAGGTACACATGAAAGAAATCTCTTACGGGAATTTTAGGTATCATGTCATATCCAGCCCTTTATGATGTTACTAACAATCCTGTTTGGCATCTGAGGCCAGCATGGTCCAAGGATTAGACGGACAGGGGCTGGAGAAGTGAGGCAGCAGTGGGTCTCACACATGGACAGCACCAGCAGCCACAGACAGTGTGGCTCATCGTCTGGGCTCATCTCCTCCTCAGCTATTTCCTACGATACTGAGCCTAAAACCTCCAGCATACCCCAGGCCCTGCAAGATAAACTTCTGTCCTTTTACCTCATCCTCTGACTTGCTGACTTTCTCCTACATCATCTCCTCCATCCCTTCAAATAAACTGGACTTACAGAAATGTTCAAAAAAATTCAGTGCTCTCAAAGAATCTCATTTATGACCAAGTTTAATGACCAGTTTACAGTCATCCACTAGATTGGTAAGGGAGAATTATTTGTTTCCTTTTACCTTATAATCCAGTCACCCTACTGTTCTAACACCCTTCAAATAGAGGCTTGTATTGGCTTTTTCAGTGTGTGGGAAGGGACATGGACCGTGTTTACAGAAAGGAAAACTGGAGCTTTGGAAGATGGACTTCCCCAGGTAGAGACGTATGCCTGGCACAGGTCTAGCTCAATCTGCTATTGAAAAGGCCTCCTGCTCAAAGCAGGCGTTCCTCACCTTCATGGCCCTGTAGTCCTTCTTCATCTTCTCAGGGATCCCAGTCATGAAGGAGAGCTCGGGCAGCAGCAGGATTTCACCTTTTAGCAGCTTTGAAGACAGATCGGAGAAGGGAAAATAAGGCAGTAAAGGAGGATCCTAATCCCCTGCCCTGTATAGGACATGCCATGCCCAGGGCTGGCCCGGCAGGGCTATCACTGGCAAACAGAAAACCCTGGAGGGCAGCAAATCACTGCAAGTATTTTACCCTTTTCCCCTCAGTCACAACACTTACAGATGTTGTATTAGGTAAAGGGGAAAATATTGAAATTGTCAATAGGAGAGAAAGAACTAGAAAAAAAATTCTGTCCCTCTTGAGCCTCCAGACAGGCTAAGATAAGACATCCTTATCAGGCTGGTGCATCTACCTTATCTTAGCCTGTCAATCTATAGTGCTCACACTTAAGACAGATGAATCAGGTGTCAAGGCACTTCCCCCCAGCCCCAGCCCTCTTAAAATGGCTAAAACTTCCCTAATGAACCCAATGTTTTGATCTTCTTTAGCAGAAAATTCTCGTGATTCCTTAATCTATCTCACTCACGTGACCGTTTAGCTCATTATGGAGACCTCAAAAGCAAACCCTACAGAGGTGGCACCTCTGGCTAGAAGAGACAGACAAAACTCTGCAACAGCCTTCTCCAGCCATGCTGCAATCATTGCTGCTTGGCTCCCAAGGCCATGAAGAAGGCCAAGAGCAGCTAATGGATTCCCCCAACTCACCATCCCCTGGCTATTTTGTCTCTCACTGGGTCTGTGGATCAGCAGTGGCTGCTCCTCTTCCTTAATTGTGATCCCATAGTTTTTGCTACAGTAAGACAGAGGCAGGAAAAAATTTCAGAATCAGCATCACTATCACTACTCTTATAGCAACATAGTCTGAGTCTTTTAACCAGGTCTGAGGTACAAACTGTCATAAAACCCTTGTCAAGGGCCATCTTAAACTCATCACAGCATATTTATAACTGGAAAAAGCAGGCTCAAATTACTGCTGCGATTAAACAGAGGAGGAATAGGCTAATGGTCAAGGAAAGAATCTGTTTAAAACTGCATCAGGCTAAAGGGCTTAGGCAACTACAAAGGCAAAATGATAGTTGAATGATAATGACTTGCATTTAATCTCTCCAACCAGACTTCTAACCCAACCAACAAAGGAAATACAATGCAAAAGTCTTGAGAATAATTCCTGAATTAACTTCCAAAAGTACTAAAAGTAATGAAACTGTACAGGTGGCATATTGAGGTCCAATCTCACAAAGAAGTTCACTCATTCTTAGGCACACTGCCAATCCAATTATTTTAAGTGTCCCATTTTATGCTTCTACGGAATGCAGTTATCTTGATGCAGAATGGTAGTCTATATCCTCCCCATACCCACCACCAAGCCCAATTTCTTCTCTCCACCTGTAATATTCCAAGAATGTGATCTCCTTCCCATCAGACAAGGTGAAGGTATCTTTTGGAGTCTTATTCCAATCCACATCATCAATACGATAGGTACGGTTATTGTATCGCGTTATAACAATATTGCCAACCAGAAGCTTAGTGCACTCATCCTGGAAGTTTTCTTTGTCCTGCTGATAAATGGCATGCCTTTGGAAAGAGACAAAAGACTTGTGGATTACATTTGCCTGCACAGAGCTATATGAAAGGGATCGGGAATGCAAATAAGTACTTCAGGGGTATACTCACAACTATAAGCACCCAAAAGCTCCACCTTTTCCACCCCTTTCCTTTTTAACATTACCAAAAACTCAACAAAAATACTGAAAGGATTAAAAATCAAATTAAAAACAGCAACTACAAATTAATAAAAATCACTGTATTCCTTAAAATAAGGTACTTCATTCATCAAAATGATCATTATTTTCTATCATCATTATTAGGGTATAGTCTACAGAGGGACAATAAAACCCCCTTTAAACTACATACGTCCCTCCTAGCTGAAGGAAGAAATCACAGTACTCATCAGAAGAGCAGCACTGATGAAGATGCTAAAGATGCAGAGATGAAAAGACTCATGTAGACAAATGTACCCTGGTGGTTACCTCTCTAATGGTGCCGTAAATAAAGCAACACAGGAAACTTGCAAAAGCATATTTGAATGTCCAGGGAGCCAAGCAAAGTTTACAGAGGCAGCTGATACCTGAAGGAGCAATGTGCCAGGCAGAGGCACCAGGGCAGAGGAACGAGTGACATTCCAGGCAAAGGCAGTGGTATGCAGGGGACAGTCAGGGACCTGGGACTGGGGAGGGCGAGTAGGTGAAAAAGGGACAGAGGATGCTAAGTGCAGGTTACAGACACAGGTTCCAAGTGTGAACTGCCTTGTAAGTTAAGGAGCAGAATCTGGACTCTTCTCTGTGGGCCATTGTCACCAGGGAATGAATATTCCTTAGGAACACGAGTCCCCTGAGAGGTCATGAGGGGGTGAAGAAGGTTCCACAATCAAAAACACTGAATCCATTCTGCATATTTTATAAACCCTTTTTTGAGATTCACAACATATATTGCCAGATCAGTATTACCGTATTACCAGATCAATATTACCATATTACCAAATGTTTATTTTACTATATATGCTAAAAGAAACATATTTTCATTCACCTCCAATGAAAAATTCTTTTATTTTTTGTATTTCTTATTTTGAAATAATTATAAAATCAAAGGAAGTTGCAAAATTTGTACATAGATCTCATTATGGAACCGATATTGGTACAATCTTGTTAGACAGATCTTATTTAGTTTAGTTTCTTCTCTAAAAAATTCATTTATTTATTTTTAGAGAAAGTGGAAAGGAGGGAGAAAGAGAGAGAGAGAAATATCTATGCACGAGAGAAACAGATTGGTTGCCTCTCGCATACTCTCAACTTGGGACCTGGCCCATGCACAGGCTTGTGCCCTGACCAGGAATCGAACCAGTGATGTTTTGGTTTGTGGGATGATGCCTAACTCACTGAGCCACACCAGTCAGGGCCCTTTTCAGTTTTTACCAT
Source organism: Glossophaga mutica (assembly GCA_039655065.1). NCBI lineage: Eukaryota > Metazoa > Chordata > Mammalia > Chiroptera > Phyllostomidae > Glossophaga > Glossophaga mutica. Next base: position 63,379,474 of record CM077311.1, read on the forward strand.
TTTGTTTTGCATACACTGATTTGCATGTGTGCGGTCCCATGAAATTTTATCTCATTTGTAAGTCTGGGTAGCTCCTCCCATAATCAGTCACAGAACTGCTCCATATCACCATAAAGCAACTATTTCACGTTACCCTATCACGGTCATGTTCCTTCTCCTTCCCTAATCTGTGTTCTCTCTGTAGAGTTTTGTTATTCTGAGAACACTGTATGAGTAGAACATCATCACGCAACCTCTGAGACTGACTTTGGTCACTAAGCATAACAACCACGAGACCCACCCAGAGTGTTGTATGTATCAATAGCTTATTCGTTTTTATGCTGAGCAGAATTCCACTGTATGGAGGTACCAGAGTTTGTTTAACCATTCACCTGCTGAAAGGCATTTTGGTTGTTTCCATTTTTTTTGCTATCACAAATAAAGATGCTATGAACATTTGTGTGTCTCAGTTTTTGTGTGAATCTAAATGATCCTTTCTCTGGGAAAAATACCAAGAATGTGACTGCAAGGGTCCTATGATTAAATGCATGCTTCCTTTTATACGAAACTACCAAGAAACTCTCTGGAGTGGCAGAACCATTTTACATTCCCACTCACAGTGTCTGAAGGACCGTTTCCCTACATTCTTCCCAGCATTTGGAACAATATTTTCACTATAGCTTATTTTAGTTACTCTAAAGGTGTGCACTGGCATCTCACTAGTTATAACTAGCATTTACCTAATGGCTAATGACACTGAATATTTTTTCATGTACTTATTTCCCTTCTAAAATATTCTTTGGTAAAATATCTGTTGCTCATTTTCTCATTGGATTGATCTTTTTTTCATCTTTACCATAATTTTGCTTAAAAAGTGTTACATGTTCATTGTAAAAGAAAAATAAGAACACAATTATAAAATAGAAATTAAACATGGTTTGCAATCCAGTCTTCATAGAGACCTACTTTCCGTCCCTCAGCTTTCCTTAAGTTTGTGAATACCAATAACTTCCAAAAGGAAGTGTGTAATCAATCATATACACCGTTTTACAACTTGTTTTTAACCTAACATCATTTAGACAGTCTTTCATGTTAACACAAATACTGAGTTTCTTAGAACAAACAACTACTTTCAAACAAGTCATTTTTGGTCCCAAAGAACTAAAAAATGCCAGCACTGGTTTTGATTTATGAAGACAATCTGGTACAGGAAGAACCTATGAACATATCAATGTAACAATGATCGTAAGGAATTAAAACTGTAGGTGCAATAATGACACTATGATCATGTTTTTAAATGGAAGTCAATTTAGCAGACATATACTGAAATATTTGTGAAAGAAACATGATGTCTGGGATTTGCTTCAAAATAACTGTTTGGAAGAGGAAAATGGTAGGAGACGAAAGGAAACGAGGTTGTCCATGAGGTGGCAATTACTGAATCTATAAAATGGGAATGACGAGGTTTATTAGACAATTCGCTCTACTTTTGTAAATGCTTAAAAATTTTTCACAATTAAACACTTTTAGAAGTCAAGAAATATAATTAAAATATAAATACTAGAATACTGGCAAAAAGGGGAAAAATAAAAAAACAACGGTAGACTTTCTAATTCTAGAAAAGAAAACAGCATATATTATAACTGTAATTCTTATTTTCACTGATATTCAAAAGGTTACTGAATCTATAAAAAAAATAGTAATTTGAGAGCAACAGAGATTGCTTTAAGGAAAAAGAAAGCATGACTGCCAACTTTTAGAAGTCCTAGCAAAGGTAATGGAGGCAGCAAATCTCAGTCTGGAAATCAAATTTATAAATTAAAGAAAAACAGGGGTTTATGAAATTTTTTAGTAATTTGAGAAAATGACAGAGATGAGTATTATAAAGGATACCCAGACGTAGAAGACAAGTCCAAGAGAGAAAAGATATGTATAAAATAACTTATAGAAGAGAAATAATCAAAGAAATAAAAAGTAACTAAGCTGAAGGGTTGGATCAAACTGAAAGGGCTCAAGAAACAGTTGGCAAAGTAATGAAAAATGACCTGGATCTAAAAAGTTCTGAAAATACCACATTTCAAAGATCAAAAGAGATAATGAGTAAAGAGTTCCCTTTTGGGGTGATGAAAATGTTCTGGAATTAAATAGTGGCCTTATTTAGCTTTTGCTGTTTTTTATACACGATGATTTGTGCACATACTACATGCCAGGGAATTAAGCACTTAAAAATGGTACATTTTATGGCACATTAATTATATCTCAAACAAGATTTATAAATAACTCTTGTGGCAGTATGAAGATATCAGCAGTTCTTCTCTATAAAAATCAAGCATAAAACTGGACAAAACTATAAAAACCGCCATTTTAGGATACTGGAAATCACCCCAAGGTAGACAACAAATTGAGAGGCATTGACGTTTCTTATGAGAACAGAAGGAGTATGTAATCTCCTGCTGCGGGTGGACCCCACTGAACCCATCCCACCACTCTGGCCACTGTGAATGGTACCTTTACCTGCCAAAGTGGGATGATACGATCTGAGAGCAGGGTGGCAATGCATGGCAAGCCAGGTACAAATGGCTAGGGGGAAAACCAAAGTTTGGCTACCCTAACGCAGTCCAGGTTGGGGCAAACTGCAGACCAGCTAGAAATTTAACAGACAGAATCTGGAAAACAAAGACATAGAAGGGCTTGTGATAAGCCCACCACACATCCTTGGCTCACTGGGAAACTTACATACACTCAGGAAAAAGCCTAGACAGATGTGAGAACTACCTGTAACTTTGAGTAAGTTCTACAGATTCATCAGCACAGGATGGAAGCCTTATGGACTCAACCTGTAAGGTACAAGTTCAGCCTGAATCACTGTGTGAACCAGTAAGCTATACAAAAGTGTAGCCCCAAGCAAGGGAGGTTAAACTAAGAAGATAAGGATAGAAAAATTAAGCAGAAACATCAGCAGCTGCACACCGCAAAGGATAAAGAACCCACAGTATAAGTACAGACAAATCAGAATTTTTTAAAACACAGAGAAATAAAACAAAATCTAGATTTGCTACAATATATTATCTGAAATGTTTAGTTTTCTTTTTTTTTTAATTAAAGATTTCCTTTATTTTTTTATAATTTTTTTCCTTTTTTTTAGATTTTATTTATTTATCTTTAGAGGGGAAGGGAAGGAGAGAGGGAGAGAAACATCAATGTGCGGTTGCCTCCCGCATGTCCCCTGCCGGGAACTGGCCTGGCAACCCAGGCATGTGCCCTGACTGGGAATCGAACCGCGATCTTTCGGTTTGCAGGCCCGCGCTCAATCCACTGAGCTACACCAGCCAGGGCCTGAAATGTTTAGTTTTCAATGACATACTATTAGATATGCAAAGAAACAGGAAAGTGTTACCAATAATCAGGAGAAATAAAGTCAACTGAAACTTGTCCTGAAGGGCTCAGATACCAGACTTTGCACACAAAGAATTCAAAGCAGCAATTACAAATAAGTTGAAATAACTAAAGGAAAATAAGATGACAGTGAGTCAACAACTATGGAATCTCAGTAAAGTAATAGAAACTAAAAAGCAAGACAGAAATTGTAGGCTTTGAAAGTACAATAATCAAAATGAAAAACTGGTATGATGAGCTCACCAGATGTAAAATGGCATAATAAATAATCACAGACATAAAAATAAATCAACAGAGAATATCCAATCTAAAAGACAGAAAAAGATTCAAGACAACTGAAGTCTTAAAATCCTGTGAGACAATATGAAGAGTCCTAAAAGCATGTACTAAGAGGCCCTGAAGGAGAATAAGAAACAAAAATAATATTAAAAGACACAGCAATTTAAAACTTCCCCGATTTGATGAGAAACATTAACCTATAGATCCAAGAACCTCAATAAAGACCAATTTTGCTGCACACAATGAGAGCCACACCTAGACACATCATGGACACACTGCCAAAAGCCAAAGCCAAAGCCAAAGAAAACACCTTGACAGCGATAAGAGAAAAATGATGTATTATATACAGGAGAAGCAATATGACTAACAACCTACTTCTCATCAGAAACAACTGAGGCCAGAAGGCTGTATCATGACATGTTCAAAGTGCAGAAAATAATAAATGTCAAGCAAAAAAATCTATAACCAGTGAAACTATCCTTCAAAAATGAAAATGAAGAATCTAGCCATAAAGGATTACATACTGTATAATTTCATTTATATGAAATGCCCAGAGCAGGTTAATCTATAGAGACAGAAAGTAGGTTAGTGGTTCTTCAGAGCTGGGAAGGGGCATGGGAACAATACAAAATATATTCTCCAAACACATTAGAGTAAGACTAGAAACCAGAAACAAACACAGGAAATATCTAAATATTTGGAAATTAAATAGCATACTCAATAATCTAAAGAAAGCATGAGGGAAATAAAATAACTTGAATTGAAAGGAAGCAAAATTAGTATATCAAAAAATCAGGGGCTGTAACTAATGCAGCAGTCAGAGAGAAATTTATAGCTCAAAATTGCACGAGAAAGAGCCCTGGCTGGTGTGGCTCAGTGGATTGAGCACTGGCCTGAGAACCAAAAGGTGGCAGGTTTGACGCCCTAGTCAGGGCACATGCCTGGGCTGCAGGCCAGGTCCCCAGCTGGGGGTGTGTGATGGGCAGCTGACTGATGTATCTCTCACACACTTGTGTCTCTCTCCCTCTCTTTCTCCCTCTCTTCCCCTCTCTTTAAAGGTAAATAAAATCTTTTAAAAAATAAAATAAAATTATGAGATGGAAAGAACCCACACATTTACAACAAAGGTGTCAAGGTAAACCAGTAAGAAAGGCATAGTTTTGTAATCACTGGATATTCATATACAACAAAATGAACCTTGACCATTACCTATCTTCTGCAAAAGGTAACTCAACTGGATCACAAACCTAAATGTAAGAGTGAAAACTATAAACCTAAAATAAAACATAGAAAATCTTGTCATCTTCAGTTAGGCAATAATTTCTTAAATATGACACCAAACCATAATCCATGAAAGAAAAAAAATTGATAAATTAGACTTCATCAAAATAAAAATGTCTGCTTCTTTTCATTAAAAGAAATGGAGAGACAAGTCACAGTCTGGGAGAAAATACTTGCAAATCATGTATCTTTAAGGATTTATATTTCCTTTTTTTAATCTTCACCCAAGGATATGTTTATTGACTTGAGTGTAAGGGGAATAAACTAGTAGGATGATACTATGTCAATTATGTGTCAATTTCTTTTTAAAGTGACATCCCATCACTTCTGCCATTTTCATTAGAAACAAGTTAACAGATTCAGCCCACACTCAAGAGGATTACAGAAGGGCCAAGAGTATAAATACTGGGAAACCACATTAGACACATTGTAGTAAAACTCCTGAAAACTGAAAACAAAAACGAAAAAAAGAACTTAATACCTTTAAAACACTCCAGTCACACCAGTAGTCAGTTGATTTATCAACAGAAACACTGTGTGCCAAAAGATAATGGGATATCTTCAAAGTGCTTAAAGAAAATAACTGCCAAGCCTAGAATCCTCAGTTTAAGGCAAGAAATAAAACACATTTTCATTGGGTTGGCAAACAAGTTCATTTGGGTTTTTCCCATAAGATGGCTCTAGTAGTGCTTCGTTGCCTTTAACTTCATTCAAAACAATTTTGTTAGATTGTATTATGACAACTGTCTTATCAGTGTGCATTTTTCTAAAAACATCAAAATAGGTGAATTTTTGTGTAGCCATTTTAATATTGAAGATGGAAGAAAATACACATTTTCAGCCTATTATGCTTCATTATTTCAAGAGAGGTAAAAATGCAACTGAGCCCTGGCTGGTGTGGCTCAGTGGATGGAGTGCTGGTCTGCAAACCAAAGGGTTGCCAGTTGGATTCCTGGTTGGGGCACAAGCCTGGGTTGCAGGCCAGGTCCCCAGTGGGGGGCATAGGAGAAGCAACCACACACTGATGTTTCTCTCCCTCTCTTTCTCCCTCCCTCCCCATCTCTATAAAATATAAATAAAATAAAATATTTTTTAAAAATGCAACTGAAACGCAGAAAAAGATTTGAGCAGTATATGGAGGAGATGCTGTGATTGATCAAAATGTGTCAAAAGTGGTTTCCTCACTGGATGATGCTCCACGGCTGGTCGGGTAGACCCGCTGAAGTTGACAGGGATCAAATCAAGACATTAATTGAGAACAATCAACATTCTACCATGAGGGAGATAGCCAACACACTCAAAATATCCAAATCAATAAAGTTATTGATGAAAATGAAAAATGCCTTTTATTTTACTGAAAAAACCATATGGACTTTTTAGCCAACCCAATATTTTTTTTTTTTTAAGATTTATTTATTTATTTCTTTTTTAGACAGAGGGGAAGGGAGGGAGAAAGAGAGAGAGAGAAACATCAACGTGTGGTTGCTTCTCTCGCGGCCCCCACTGAGGACCTGGCCCGCAACCAAGGCATGTGCCCTGACTGGGAATCGAACCTGCGACCCTTTGGTTCGCAGCCCGCGCTCAATCCATTGAGCTACGCCAGCCAGGGCCCCAACCCAATATTTTTAAATAAACAAAAACTAAGAGAATATGTCACCAGCAGATTCTATAGTAAAGGAAAATACTACAGAGGGTTCTTCAGACAAAGGAAAAATAATCAGATTTCTAAGCAATGTGAAAAAAGAAGAATATATAAAATTTCAGAAGACCGAAGTAAAGAGAAGCTCCCAAAGCTTCCGAGGGGATGTGGGGGTAGGAACCTACGAAGATTCTGGAATCAGAAACTAGAACAGCTTTAGATTTCTTTCAGCGGCAAGTCAGAAAGCAAAACAACAATAGAGCAAAACTGCAATGGCATTTTTGGGAAGTTCAGCAAAAACATTCTAAAATTAATTTGGAAAATAAATATGAAAATAGTTATAGAAAAGATAAAGGAAGATAAAAATATAAATGAGGAAGAGCTTATGTTACCAATATTAAAATAAATTACTAAATTACAATAATAAATTGTTCAAAGTATAATACCTCTACACCATTTAACAGATAAAGTTGGGAAAAGAAAAAGAAGGGATGAAGCAATATCAAAAGCAAGTTTTGAGCTTTCCCAAAAGGTATAAATAAGGTTAAAAAGATGGAATGATGAGTGTAGGAAATGGCTGCTTACTCACCTAGAGGATGAATAAGTAGAAAAACCCAGAAATAAGATGCATTCAAATAGAACATTACTATGAAAACACCCAAACAGTTAAATTTAAAGACGGAAGCAGTTTCACTGTGAAAGAATATGCAAATATAAATAAATATTATTTTTTTTAAAGCGACACTGGAGAAATGTTTTAAAAATTATGAGGGAAAATTGTCTCCAACCCAGAATTTTATGCCCAGATTAAGGTAAAAATAAAGACATTTCAAACATGTAAGACATTAAAAACATTTCCTGCGGTACAGCCTTCCCCAAAACAAACAAATAAACCCAGAAAAAAGTAGTCACGGATCCCGACGGCAGATCTGCTGGAGGGAAGGGAGCCCTCACTGCAACCTGGAGGAGCTCCAGGGCAGCGGCTGTCCAGCCCACTTCCAGAGAGGCCCGACCAAACCAAAGCCAGTTAGGTTTTCACAGACTCCGAGATTTCTAAGATGATACTGAGTGATGTGGGGATGGGTCACTGCATGCATTCTTGAGAACTCAGTAGCAAAATATAAAACTTAACCTTATTTGGCAAACCTTGGTTGGCTCACTATCCTTTGAGAAACATGTGGCCCATTCCTGGGCCGTCCCTGATGTGGACAGAAACTGCCAAATGTCTGAGGGTGGAGCATTACTGACCTCAAGAAAAAGAACTGCCCTTTCATGGTCTCCAGTGGTTCACCAAGAACAGAAAAGGGCACAGGGGAGGAGAGGTGCAAAACTCCAAGCCTGTAACAGCAGTAAGGGGACCAGGGAGGACTCAGACAGCAGAACCCCACACCTGACACCATGGTCAGCCTCTCTGTGCCTGAGTGCTTGGACAATGCAGCTGGACTGAGGACCAGGGTCTCAAACACCCCAGGGTTCGTGTGCGGGACATAATGGGACGAGGCCTGACACAGGACTTCTGATGTGGAGAACAGGTGCTCAGAGCTAGGGGTAATTCTATTTAGATAATCCAAGAAATAAAATTTGGGGGAAGGAAGGATGAAATTGACAAAATAGCATTGGAATATAGCATGAAGAGAATCTGAAGTTAAATTAGTGGCAAGTACATAAACAATTATGTACTTAGAAAATGAAGAAAGACATTTTTTATATCCAAGTTAAACAATTGTGCGGAAAACAAAATTAATCGTAGTATATACTACGTAGCTCACCTATACATACAGATTTTGCATTGTCACAATAAAATAAGACTGTAAGTTCCACAAAAGTAAAACTTTAATAAAAAAGAGAACAAATTTCAATACATGGAAAGACATGCCATATCTATGAATGGGAAGACTCAATAAACATTCTCCCCAGTCAATGCCAATTAAATGCCAGTGACTTTTTATTTTATTGATTATGCTATTACAGTTGTCCCATTTCCCCCCCATCATTCCCCTCCACCCTGCAAACCCCCTTCCATCCACATTCCCCCCTTTAGTTCATGTCCATGTGTCATAAGTTCTTTAGCTTCTACATTTCCCACACTATTCTTGCCCTCCCCGTCTATTTTCTACCCACCGTCTATGCTACTTATTTTCTGTACCTTTTCCCCTCTCTCCTCCTCCCACTCCCCTGTTGCTAACCCTCCATGTGATCTCCATTTCTGTGGTTCTGTTCCTGTTCTAGTTATTTGCTTTTGTTTTAGGTGTGGTTGTTAATAGCTGTGAGTTTGCTGTCTTTTTACTGCCCTATTTTTTATCTTCTTTTTCTTAGATAAGTCCCTTTAACATTTCATATAAGGGCTTGTTGATGATGAACTCCTTTAACTTGACCTTATCTGAGAAGCACTTTATCTGCCCCTTCCATTCTAAATGAAAGCTTTGCTGGATAGAGCAATCTTGGATGTAGGTCCTTGACTTTCAAGACTTCAAATACTTCTTTCCAGCCCCTTCTTGCCTGGAAGGTCTCTTTTGAGAAATCAGCTGACAGTCTGATGGGAACTCCTTTGTAGGTGACTGTCCCCTTATCCCTTGCTGCTTCTAGAATTCTCTCCTTCATTTGAGTCTTGGGTAATGTAATTATGATGTGCCTTGGTGTGTTCCTTCTTGGGTCCAACTTCTTTGGGACTCTCTGAGCTTCCTGAACTTCCTGGTAGTCTATTTCCTTTGCCAGATTGGGGGAGTTCTCCTTTATTATTTGTTCAAATAAGTTTTCCACTCGTTGCTCTTCCTCTTCCCCCTCTGGTACCCCTATAATTTGGATGTTGTAACATTTAAAGATGTCCTGGAGGTTCCTAAGCCTCTCCTCACTTTTTTGAATTCTTGTTTCTTCATTCTTTTCTGTTTGGTTGTTTGTTTCTTCCTTCTGGTCCACTCCATTGATTTGAGTCCCAGTTTTCTTCCCATCTCTATTGGTTCCCTGTGCGTTTTCCTTCACTTCACTTATTGTAGCCTTCATTTATTCATCTAATTTGTGAGCTCTTAAAATCAACCAATTCTGTGAGCATCCTGATCACCAGTGCGTTGAACTGTGCATCTGATAGGTTGGCTATCTCTTCATCACTTAGAGGAATTGGCCCTGGGGCTTTGATTTGTTTTCCGGTTTGAGCCATTTTTGTGGTTTTGTTTGTTTGTTTGTTTGTTCTGGCCGCAGCTGTTACGTAGTGAGGGGTAGAGCCTTAGGTGTTCCCCAGAGCAGGGTAGCCCAGTTGCTGGGTATTGACGCTGTATGTGGGGGTTGGGTCTGAGAGGGAAAAATGGCGCCTGCTTCGCTCTCTCTGGGATTCCAGTCCCTTTCGCCACCTCCCCTTTGCCTGGATTATCTGTGCGTGAATGTGGGACCACCTGGTCAGCCAGCTGCCTTGTGCGGCCTCACTGGGTCTGCACAGTTGCCACCCCGTGCCCGGGGTCCGCTAGCCAGTGCTTGTGCGCCTGGGGTCTGCCAGCCACTAGGCGTGCCCAGGTCCACACCTCCACTTTTTCCTGCTGTGACTCCGCCCCTCTTACCGGTCTGGATGAATGGCTGTTAGACTTCTGTACAGTTCAATTTTCTATCAGTTCTGGTTGTTTTCTTGTTTCTGAATATTTGTTGTCCTTAATTTTGGTTGTAAGAGGAGGCACAGTATGTCCACCTATGCCTCCATCTTGGCCAGAAGTCGACTTTCTTCTTATTTTCACTAAATTACTCAATGGATCATACAAAACAGTATGTGGGTGGCATTCACTATGAAAATTCTGAGAATGGAATTCCTTGACAAACATTAAAACCTAATAAATTAAAATAATTAAAGCAGCATCACATTGATTTTAACCAGTGATCAAAATGGAGTATTCAGAAATAATTCCAAGTATTTTATAATATGACAAAGGTAGTGGTTTAAATCTAAAGAAAAATATTTTTCAATAAATCCTCTAATAGCACCAAGACAACCACGGTGATCCCACCAAGGTAAATTCCAGAAGGTTAACACTAGAAAACATAAAACGTAAAATAACTAGACCTATCTAGGCAGAAAGGTGAAGGCCGAAAACATAAATAGTAATATTCTTGAACACTTACTATATTCTAGGAATAAACTAGGGCTGGGTATGCCATGGGAAAGAAGAGACACAGCCCCCCGTGATCAAGAAGAGATAGCATAAATCATTAGATTCTCCCCAAAAGTTTGAGCTACCCTCAACCTCTGTCACACCCCACATCAGTGATGAAATTGGCTGAGCACTGCTTTCAAAATATATCCAGAAGCCAAGCACTTCTCAGCACCTCACCTGCTGCCTCCCTCCTTCCCCCAGAGGATTACAGCAGCCTCCAGGTTGGTCTCCCCACTTCTTCTCAACCTACAAATTTATTGTCCTTATACTTCAGTGACACCACTTCCCTCTTTGCTACATGGCTTGCATCTGACTCTGGAAAAAAGTTAAAATCCTTACACTAGCCCCACAGAGCCCTCTGTCCTCCATCCGCTCCATCCTTCCATATTCTCACCTGGCTCTGGTCCAGCCACATGGCTTCCCTGCCTCTTCTGGAATGAGCCAGGCACACTTCTGTTTGAAGGCCTTTATCCCAGCTGTCTCTCTGCCAAAGTCCCTTTCACCCATACAGTCACCTGGCTAACTCTCACTTTCGGCAAGAGTTGGCTCAAATGAGCTTGATCACTCTACTTAAATTACAGCTCTCCATTCCCACTCCACAGCCCGCCTCTAGTGCTCCTCATCTCCCTCACCACGTCAGCCTTGTTCTTGCTTCTGTAGCTCTCCTCCCTTCTAGTGTATGATACAGTTGACTCACCACGCTTATTATTTACCGTTTTTTTCTGATCTGACTACAACATAAACTCCACAAGGAAAGGGATCTTTCTTTGTTTTGTTAACAGATACGTCCTGCGACTCTGGTATATGACCAAAGCTGAGTAAAAGAATGATTAAATTTATCAGATAAGCAGAGATTTATAAACCTAATTAACACCCAGTAGTTGTACACAGCTGGTGGGAAAATGAACTGAATAAACAAACTTCCAGAGCGTAATTTATCAATATATTTTAAACATCTTGTTATATTAAATATGTAAAGTCTTTAAAATGTTCAGCCTTTTTAAAAATTGATTTGAGAGAGGAGACAACAATTTATTATTCCACCTACTGCTGCATTCATTGGTTGATTCTTGTATGTGCCCTCATGGGGACAGAACCTGGAACCTGGTGCATCAGGACAACACTAACCAACTGAGCTGCTCGGCCAGGGCATCAAATGTTCAGCCTTTTCATTAAGTAATTCAGTTGGTTAGAGCATCATCCTGATATGCCAAGGTTGCAGGTTTGATCCCCCATCATGGTACATACAAGAATCAACTAATGAATGTATATATAAGTGGAACAACAAATTCATGTCTCTCCCCACCTTCCTCTCTCTAAAAATCAACAAATGTAAAAAAAGTAATTCCATTTCTAAGTACATAGTCTAATAAATGACTCACAGATGCACTTCATGTAGCCATGACGAATAATACATATCTATATTTACTACAGTAACACATTTAAACAAAACCTTAGGGTGTATTTGTATTAAGCCAAGCCTTCTTAACCAAAAACACAACTCCCCTCTAACTTGGCAGGACTTAGGCGATGGTGCACTTCCATTCAGCATTCTTCATCTGTTCTACAACTAAAACCTGAAGAGAACAATAGCTATTCTATATTTATTACCAGCTATTACTGAACTTTTCAGAAACTTATTAGCTTGTTAAAGGTAGATCCCACCATTCACTCACATGACGTTCAGCACAGAATCATTGCGAATGACCTTATGGGAGACATCAGCTAGCAGGAAGAGACCACCATCTGTCCTCCGGATGCTAGCTGCATAGCCTGGCCAGATCTGCAATCTGAAGAGACAGGTGGGCTTTACCTTAGGGTTTTAAAAGAATCACAGACAATTCCATGCCCTCATCTGAAACAATGCTTAGAGCAGATACTACCCTTCCCTAGTTAACAATAAGAAAGCACCAGGAAACAAATTCAATTGAATCAACATCATTGGGAACTTACCAAAATACTAAACTACAGAAGAGATTTAACTGATATATTGTATTCACTATCCTAAAATGCTGCTGAGATTTTTGTCCTAAAGATGGTGATTTCAATGAAAAATTTCTTTCCAGACATTCTAAAGTGAAGAAGAGGAACACACCACCGACCTGTGCTGCTGCAGTACCATAGCGTTTGTTGGGTCATAGAAGTTCCTCCCCACAAGTTTCATATCTAAAAGTTTCATTACCCTGAAATAAAGAGCAAGAATGGGTTTTCTAGCAGAAGAATCCAAAAAAATTAGGCTCCATTACATCTAGGGCCATTTCCTCTGGAAGCCTGAAGGGTCAGAACATCAGAGCCCTCAGGACACACAAAATGTAGCTTTCACAATGAGAACATTCTTGACAAAAGAACGAGAAAAGTTGCCCTGACATCTATCTCAGGGTGTATACAACTGATTGCAGCTTTTCCTATTCACTAGGTAACCAAGAACTGAGTTGATTTCCCAGGCTCAATTTATATTATTTTCACCATTAACTAAAAAACTCCCAAGAATCAGCTTCTCAATTTGCGGCTATCAGTCTGGCAGAAGAAGTTATGTTTGTTCCCAACTAGACAGAAATTAGATTTTGTGTTTCATAAAAAAAAAAAAGCGGTGGTTGGGGGGGGGGACATTAAGAAAATTAGGGAGTCTAAAAAAAGTTTAAAAGTTATGACCTGTATCTGGGGAAAAATTCTTCCAGCAAAAATTTTTAGACACTACTTTTCAAGTAGCCCCACCACTAATACATGTGCATTTTCAACACCTGTTTTCAAAGTTCCTCAACCCATCCCCCATCCAACTACCTGAAACCTACTTTCACATACCCAAATCTGGTCAATCACTTGAGATAACTTTTGAGTAACTTAGCCTGAATAACATCCACTTATTTATTAAATGTTTCCAAACTCATCTCAATACGCACTACAGTGCAGTACCACCTAAGCTTCTTAAAGAGCGTTGTTACAAGACTGAGGGTAAAGGAAATAAGACGTCAGCTGTTTTCTCACCGACGAAAAACAACATTGTAGAAGGGAATGCACAAGTCAGAACAGGGCTCCAGGATCTTGGTCAACTGAATCTTAACGCTGATCTCAGCACCATCGGTTTTCCTTTGACTTTTTAACTCAAGAACCTAACAAATAAATATATGCAAGTAAAAAGAAATGACAAAACTACCAAGCCCTAATCTAATCCAACTGTGTCTCAGAAAACATTAAAATGTTTTAAATATGTTTTCTACTTCCCCCTCCCTTTGCTGCTCACACCAGACAAAATCACAGCACGACAACCAGGATTTAAGACTGGATTTAGTGATGCCCGGGCTGCTGTGGCCCAGTGGACTGAGAGGCGGCCTGTGAACCAAAGGGTTACCAGTTCGATTCCCAGTCAGGGCATGTGCCTGGGTTGCAGGCCAGGTCCCCAGTAGAGGGGTGCGCAAGAGGCAACCACACATTGATGCTTCTCTCCCTTTCTCCCTCCCTTCCCCTCTCTAAAAATAAATACACAAACAAACAAATACTTTTAAAAAGACTGGATTTGGTGAGAGATACGCAATGGAAACCTACAAAACATCCTTTAAATTTGAAATCTTAAACCATTCTTTATCACTGAGGTCAAAGGATTGCAACCACTCCTCTTACGCAAGAAGGGAATTCTTAAAAGAACTCAAATGTAAAGTTTCTCAGTTTGTTGTTTCTTTGTCATGGAGAAGTCTGACTTCCCTCTAAGAACAGGAAAGTACAACTCAAATGTTCAGGAAGTTTATGATTTCCCATCACTCGAAGCACCAGAACACCCTTAAGTTTCATCTGAAAGTACATTTTCTGTTTGATCTCACTTGTTGAAGCTTAACAGGCAGATAGAGAATGGATCCATCAAAAGCAGTGACGTTTCCGGTGACAGCTTGATGGTCCTTCAACATGCCAAACCTCATGCTTTTGCACTCCACATTGGGGCTAGAAAATAACAAAGAGGATTTTATTTCAATTTCATTCAAACAGCAGTCTTAACTACAGGTTTCTTAGAAAAGCAGTCTCTGTAACTACTGCTCCATCTAGTGGTCGTGTTAAAAATTGAAATACTCTGACTAAAAACTTTGACCCAAGGATACTTGCTCACACAAAATAAAAACCACCCATGATTTCCAACTCCAAAGACAAATGCCATAACATTCTCCCAGAGTTTAGAACACGGGGTCAGAAAACTTCTTCTGTAAAGGGCCAGGTAGTAAACAGTTTAGGCTTCACTGGCCATATGGTCTCTGTTGCGAGAACTCAACTCTGCTGACACAGCACAGAAGCACCAGAGACAATATGTAAACCAACGAGTATGGCTATGTCCCTGCAAAACTGTATTACGAAATTTTCCCTAACCATTTTCACTCATGAAAATTTCAACTTTTTATTGATTCATTACCACAAACCTTACAGTTCTGAAAAATTCTAGTAGCTACTTTGTACAACAACTGTCCCATTACAACACAGTAACACACAACCTCGTTCCACAGCTGCAAAGTTTAAACAAATCCAAGGCTAAAAAGGGTCACGTATGTTCAAGTAAATGAGTAAGGATTTAAAAAACCAAGTGGTAATCCAATGCAGTTGTCCCCAAAACCAAACACTTACATGTTAACATTGTATTTCAAACTGCTTCTTCAGAAAAATTCATACACGTGCATGTATACGAACACAGTATTCAAAGATGTCTTTCCAGGCCCCTTTCCTGTGGTACAAGGAAGCTACAGGATGACCCAGCCACCACGACACATCCTCTCAGAACTCTCTCAGGGGCTGGGCGTCCTCTGCACATGGCAACTTCAAAGGTCCAGATGTACAATCTCGAAATTTATAGAACCGATGTCTCCCCCCGGTCAAGGCACAGATCTATGAAGACTCTCACACTCTTTTCCGTTTCATTAGCATTTGTCAATCCATTTCCAGGTAGAGTTCTTTCCTCTCCTTAATGCTCTGCTTCCCTTATGTTCCAGAACAGGCTATTCCAATACCTTCCACTCCCCAAGGTTCAATTTCACCCACTCTTCTAAATCCTTCTATTCACCTGTCACGTGTTCTCAGCTCTGCTTTCTTACCGCATAGAAACCTTTAAAGCAACACTCTTCATTGTACCATTTCTCATTCCTTACACACTTTTTAAGTAAGTGGCCAATTCACTGGTTATTCCTATGCTCTCCTTTGTTCTTTTAGTCTAGTTTTGTCCCATAACTCTACAAAGTACTAGGAGATCCCCAACGGTGCTCTTTGAAGCAAATTCCGTAACATTTTTTCCTGTGGCCAAAGTTAACCACCTCCTCCACGTTTAAATGGGCCCTTCCTTTGGTCTTTATAATTGTCTTCAGGGTTTTCCCCTCTAGCTTCCTTCCTTCTCTTTCACCCCACTTCTTCCTCATGTACCAATTAGTAGTTGTCCTCCAAAAATTCAGTCTTCTGCCCTGCCGGTGGCTCAGTTGGCTGGGACATCATCCTGTACACCAAAAGAGTGCAGGTTTGATCCTTGGTCAGGGCACATACCAAGGCTGTGGATTCGATCCCTGGTCAAGGCGCATATGGGAGGCAACCAATCAATGTTTCTCCCTTCTCACACTGATGCCTCTCTCTAAAATTAATGATCATATTTTTTTTTTAATTCACTCTTCCATCTTCCTAGTTTCTCCACAGATACTCCAAAACACTCATTCATTTTCATACTTCCGGCTAATGACTCTCCTACCATTTTAAGAGAACACAAATATGAATTCTTAATTTTGAAAAAGTAATGGTCAACCCTAAAGTTATCGATATGACAGTAAAGTTATTTTCTCATTGTCAAATTTAACCCTAGACTGTCAATGGAGAGCTGTCAAAATAGTGATGTGGGACTCAGGTAGGGAGGACCCAGATTTTGTGAGACATGCATTTCACACCATTGCGGGAGAGGGACTCTGTTTAAGAAGAATACAATATTACAGACACAACATAAGTTAAAAAGTCATGGAATGGGGTCCACTGAAATATAAGGCCCTGAACTTAAGCTTAACTTCATAGTAAATCACCTCTAATCTCATGCATAAAACTGCACCTATACAGGTTAAAAACCTGAATTAATAATCTAACTAAATTTTAAAAATTATTTTTTTAAAGATTTTATTTATTTTATTTTCAGAGAGGGGAAGGGAGGCAGATACAGAGGGAGAGAAACATCAATGTGTGGCTGCCTCTCACCCGACCCCTAATGGGGACCTGGCCCACAACCCAGGCATGTGCCCTGACTGAGAATCCAACCTGCCACCCTTTGGTTCGAAGGCTGGCATTCAATCCACTGAGCCACACCAACCAGGGCTTAAAAAAAAATTTTTTTTAATGTTAACCTTATTGCAAGTATCCTCATACATGCATTATTTTGGGGGTAGGAGAGAAGCTCATCAGGAATCATACAAAAAAATATTTAGTAATTCCAGGTGAAAGATTTCATTACTGCTCTAAGAAGTGAACAATACAGAGAAAAAAGCTGTGAATACCTGAAAGTCACATGATACTGATAAACTGCTTCATTATGACACTGTATTTTGATAAGGTTCAATCCCAAAGGTTGAGGTTTTCCTTTTGATCCTTGCTTCATAAAAAGCTCTCTGAAAAATAAAAAACAAAAGCACCCACACATACCAAAAACAAACAAACGAACAAACAAAACAACCCATACCACAAACATACAGAACAGGTAAGCAGTCTTGCTTACAGATACACAAAGCAAGAATTGAAGCACACAAAAGCAAGGTTTGAAGGCTAGTAGATAAATAACTAGTAGCTAGTAGGCAGAAGGCTAGTAGCAATCTCTAAAGAAGCAAGGTCACCTTATTTGTCCAAGTAGTATCACTGGAATAAACTAGGCCAGCTAACTAAGAACACAGAATTAATTATATGGAGAAAAATGAATTGTGTGGTATTTTTCCTACATGATTTCCTTATCTTCACCATGACAAAGAACTATCTACATCCGAATAAGGAAAGAAATGGGAAATCACAAGTCCACTCTCTGGTACATACTGTCTATGTATCACTAACCCCATTTCCCTTCAGCAGGGATTGCCCCACCTCTCCGTCATTCTCCCCATGAGAGAAAAAACAAAGCGAACAATCCTACAGCACCTACCACCCATGGAGGACTTCAGACACAACAGAAACATTTGTAACACTATGAGAAGCCCCGCTGCCCCCACTTCACTCCCAAGCAGAGACAGCCGAGTACCTGACTTACTTTTTCTGGTGCTCTGCAGTCCCCAGTGGAAGGTGATCCAGAGAGTGTAGTGAGGACAGGGGCAGCAGGGGCAGTGATGGCTGCTGGGCAGGACCGCAAGAAGGCATGCTGACAGCGCCAGGAGCCTTGCACACGCCTCTGCCTATGCCTCCAGCTGCTCTTCCCAATGGCAACACAGGCATGTCCGAACTCCCTCTTCCAAGCATTCTGAAAAGTTGAAAAGAGGCAAATCAGGACCTTCTGAATCACGTTTCTATCTCTGCCCCATCTAAATGATTCCTCCAAGTCCACATTCTCTTCCTGGAGGAGTCAGCAAGAGAGACGAAAGCCTTGGGATTCTCTCCAAGACCAAGAGGCCAACCTGACTCACTCACCAATCGCTACTAATACTGCCTCTCAGGGCCAAACTTTCATTGCAGAATTGAGGTGGGAGTTTGATTCCCTTAGATTAAAGAATCACTACAACAGGTTAACTTTTCCAGAGGGCGTGTGAAGTTGTAAAGTACCCAGTGGAGAACCACTTTTTGCCCTTTTCCAATAACTAGCTGAATCAGTAGCCACTGACTACTCTTGGAACATATTCGTTGTTTAATATAAAACCATGCAGAGTTTGTGAGATAATACAACCTTTTCATTTAAAAAAAAATTTTTAGTTCTCGCCAAGGATTTATCAATTTTAGAGAGAGGTAAAGGGGGAGAGAGAAAGAGAGAAACATCTATCAGTTGCCTCCTGCATGAGACCCCACCAGGGACAGAACCCACAACCCAGGCACACGCCCCAACCGGGAATCAAATCGGTAACACCTTGGTGTATAATAATGCTCCAAACAACTGAGCCACTTGGCCAGGGCAATACAACCTTTTTAGGGTCACCCTTTGGACTTACAGAGATACTCCATCTGAATTTCACAATTTCCTGAGAAGTAACTTTTACCCACCTATTCCAACCAATGGAGGCCTCTGCCATCTTGCTATCCCCAGCTGCCAACACTGATGGGTCCAGAAAAGCAGGACGGGGTTCTTCTTTTTCCTTGTGCACCACACCGATAGACAAGCCTCGGCCTAAAATGCCTCTGCCTGAATGGAAGGATCAAACCCCAGCTATGACTATGAGTTGAACATGTTGTATAGTTATTTTTCTGAAGATAAACTATGAATTTAAGAATAAAGCGATCATACATACTACTACGTTTTCTCAAGTTAGTATTCTACATACCTAAAGAAGGCACTTCCCGTTTCACAGGGGTCTGGGACTCTGTTTCAAGGCCTAGTCCTTGGAACATGGAGACCAAACCCACGGATTCCTATGGAAAGTCAAAGAATAAAGTAATTCCAAGATATGGTTTAAAACCCCAGAAACACTGATAGTTTTCTTAAAGTCTTGGTAAATAATAAAAATCATCCTCTCTAAATTCTATTAATGTTACAATAAAGAATAAAAATATCTCATGTTTTTTTAAAATGTTTAAATACAGTTTTTTTTAAATGTTTTTTTTTGTTGTTGTTGTTGTTTTTTATTAAATTTATTTATTTATCTTTAGAGGGGAAGGGTAGGAGAGAAGGAGAGGGAGAGAAATATCAATGTATGGTTGCCTCTTGTGTGTCCCATGCTGGGAACTGGCCTGCAACCCAGGTATGTGCCCTGACTGGGAATCGAACCGCGATCCTTTGATTCGCAGGCCCGCGCTCAATCCACTGAGCTACACCAGCCAGGGCTAAATACAGTTTTTTTAAAACATGTAGTAACTATGTCATATTAGGTTTTGAAGCATAAATACCTAAAGTCCATGATTTGATATATAGTATAACAGAATTAACTTTTATATTTTTCTGGTTTATTTCCAGTATACCCAAGATGGACCAGTACACTCAGGAGGAAATGAGTATACTGGTTAATAAATTTTCAAAAACGCTGGATCATTTCAAGGTATATGGGGTTATTTTTAACAACCACCAACAAAACTTCCTATTGTTTTCCTACAATAGTCTTAAAGTTTACTGCTGTTACACTAGTTCAAACTGCCACACACAGACTCCAGCAATTCATCCGAGTAACAATACAAGATTACTGTCATCAAATTTTCTTTTTATAGAACATTATATTTGACACTGCCAACTCTACTTAAAATTGTCATAACTGTGTTACTAGGTTTCCCTGTATTTGCTAACTCTTTATTCTTTGAGATGTATTAATTATAGACAAATACCATCTTAAAATTTCTGTATAATTAGGAGATTAAGAATGCACATACAAGCAGTAGCAATAGCTGAAGATTCTCTTTTTTAAAAGATTTGGGCAAAAAGCCTTCTAAAAAAATTCTTAATAATTATTACCTCAGAAGCAGGAGTGGCTGCTAATACTGCAAAACCAAATCCAGAGTAAAAATCTAAACACTCAGGAAGAGCAAAAGGATATATCTTTAAACCTATCATTTATATATTTATATTTATATGTATATTTATATAAGCTAGAGGACTAAGGCATTTACCCAAAGCCATTTGGCATTCATCATGAGGCACTTCTTCTAGACTCTCAACTAGAATTCGAAATATATGCTCAGAAGATGCCACTACTTGTTGAAAGGGGGTAAAAAAACAAACAAACCAACCCACCCTCATTTTCTCATCTAGGCCTTCACAGTTTTCTAAGCACTTTGAGATCCATTACTTTCTCTGATGAGAAGCTACATGCTGCTACTATGTGTCAGACGTGGCTTACCCTTTGCGCAAGCCCGCTCTGTGCGCTGGGCTCCTCTGGTTTTCCAAATAGGCAGCCTCTGCCTACAGGTCTTGCTCTGCCCAGGGTGGAGGCCAAAGGTTTAGGAGCTTGTGGCCAAGAGCCTGGCATCCGCACACACTCAAACGGATGCCCAGGGGAAGGGCCCCTGAAGGGTGGTCGGACAGGGTCCATTGGAAGGCTGCAGAGAACGCCGTGTGGATCCTGTTCTGGTTAATTACCTGCCAGCATTTTACAAAGATTAAAGATTCCCAATCGTTTTCCTTTTCCTTCAAGACAGAGTCACAAAGTAATAAAGACAGACTTACTTTTGGTCAGACCAGTGACACAACCAGCCTCCTACATCATGTTCACATCAAAAGTTTCTGTTTAGCCCAGAATATTCTAAACATTCCCCATCAGCACTTCCTTAGAGGCTAAGTCCTCCTTGAATTTTCCTGTTTCCTACCCAAACAACCTCTTGGAGAGCTCAGTCCCACATGGTAACTACCTGTTTCAGACAGAAGTACAGTTTATGTATGAGCCTAAGTAAATTAATAGTTAACACAGACATACTGTAATAATGTCAATAAATAACTTATGGGTTTGCTGTGTTTTGGGCCTTTTTCCTTTACCAGAGAGCTAATTTGTGCCAGCTCATTATCACATTAAATTATTCCATCTCCTCTTTGATCTCCTTAGTAGCTTCTCTGCATGTTGTCCCATTCCTTCCTCTAAAACTTTTCAAACTCCACCGAACTGAGGTCTCCAGGGTACAGACCCCTTTTGCTTCGAGCCTACAATACCTGCTGAATCTCAGGGGAGATTTAACACTTTTTTTCTCCCCTAGGTAACGGAATGAGGCTCTTCCGGCCTCCCAAATCTCGGGTACTCTTCAAAACCACTTTATAATCTACAGATTTCAGGAATCCTTCTTAAAGGGTATTCCTTCATTGCCCTCACCCACCCCTGATCCCAAAGGAACCTTTCTTAACCGAAAACTTAAGCTCCTTCTTAACTTCTGCAAACCTGTCTTACGTGTTAGCTACAGAGAAACTGGGTTACGCACGTAAAGAAAAGACGGACACACAATTCTTACGCCAACACGGTAGGTGGAGGAGGGTCCGGGATCTGACGAAAAACAATTTAACTCGGCTATCCTCTTTTACACTAAAAAACCAGCATACGTCTCCCTTCCTCAAAGACTCTCCCCTTTAATTTCTTAAACTCCTTTTCTGTTAGCCTGGCCTTTCGGCTCACACCTTCCCAGCACCACCCGTGTAACCCAGAACACTCAGCTGCCTACCTGGGACACACTGAGAAGCGCTACAACCCCTACCAATTAAGGACTTCTGGAATCTTCCTCGCCCCGCACTCCTCCCCACCCCTCCCTCCTCACGATAACAGAGGCGGGCATCCCCTCCAGAAGGCCCTTCTTCGACTAGCGAGCACTGTAAGGTCCGAAAGGGAAAGAGGTCCCAGGCGAGGCCTACCTTCCCGCCCCCAGGTGCGAGCTCCAGGCTGGCCCGCCAGGACAGGGGCCTAACCGGAAGGGAGCCCCGCCCCCGCCCCGCCCCAGGGCAAATCCCACCCGCCCTCCGCCTCAGAGAAACGCACCATCCCCCAAGCCCGAGGTCCCGCCCACCACTGCGGTCCCAGTAACACGTGCGAACACTCAAACGCCGCGAGAGGCCCCGCCCTCTTCAGGCGGCCACCTTCCTACCTCGTGGAGGTCTGAGGTCCGAGGTCCTGCGTCCGCCCGCACACGCAGCGTCAAATAGCCACTTCCTGCTCCCGGCCCGCGGGGAGTGCGGGGCCCCTCGCGCCTTTGGGGGAGGGTCAGGTCTGCCGTGGGCGTGCAGGGCCACCGCGCCACCAGGAGCTACGGCCGAAGCCCACTGGCCTACCGGAGCTCCCTCGGCCTCCCTGGCCTTCCACACCCGCGTAGACACCACTCACCAAGGCCCGAGCCCTCGCCTGGCTCTGCAGGGCTCAGAAGTACCCTGCGCTCAACGCAGCCACCACACCCAAGGACCCACATGCTCAGACCCGAATTTCCGGTAGCCTCGCGGGCCTCAGCACAGAGCCCATTGGCCAAACACTTGCCGCTCACAAGATCCAGTCATCTCATTGGCTCGTCTGCAAAAAGAGCCGCTCCCTTTCTAGCAGCCTCGCTCTACTGGAGGTCTGTACCAAAGGGGTGCTAGAAATGGGGGTCCAGAAGTTAGGAATGAACCGAAGCGTTAAAATGTGTCACATTTAAAAGATCTTGACTCCCTTTCAGTGGGCAACTCCTGTAAACAGATTAAGCTCGCTGGCTCATGTTGAAATTGGCTTGCTCCATCCTTTCCAGTTAGAGAATATCGGGATATAGGTGGTGGATAAAAAAGAGTAAGCTTGGGTTTACAAACACCTAATTGCATGAACTCTGCGCCTCACTTTCCTTACATATAAAATAGGAATAAAGCATCCATTCATAGGATTGTATGGAAATGTACATACATTCATGAGATGATGTGTGTAAAATACTTAGCACAAGGAGTAGATTGCCTGCAATAAATGTTGCCTATCCTTATTTATTGATTTCTAAATCTGTGAGCCAAAAAGAGCTTTCTTCAAGTTATATAAATTGGTGTTTAATTCTGCTATTACTTAATATTTTTACCCAGAGAAATAAAGATTTCTCCCCCTCCTCCAACCATTTTGGCAAATAATTGCACCCCTTTCAAACCCAGTTTGCCTGAGGTGTTTGGAGTCAAGCTTCGGAGATCCTGGCTTACACTGTAGAGATGAGCAAATTCTCTGCGTGGTGTACAGCGAAAACCTTTTCAAAGCCTCAGCTATCTCATACCTTGTTTTAACCGGTTCACCCAAGGTCTCTCCTCTCCTTCATAAATCAGAATAGAGTTTGAAAATTATTGGAGCAGGAGGATTTTCAAAGCAGGGGTCTATTAGCAGAATACCTCTGTCACTTTTTGTCGATGTTATTTGTTTAACATTATGTCATAATATTTAAGTTCTACCGCATAACTTTATGTTATAATAATATATAGGCAGAATTATTCTGTTGTTCATGCAAACATTTAATAGCAAGTACACTCAAAAACAGTCATATAAACTGTTCGGTAACCTTAATAAAGCCCCAGCTCCCCGTGGTTCTAAGTACTCTTACCAAACCTTTCACAAAAGATTTATCCCATACTTGGGAAGTAATATTTTAGGGGCAGGATTCAACAGATCTTCACAATAGCAATCCTCAAATAATTTTATGAAGCCATCAGTTTTGTCATCTAAACCAGAGCACCATTACAAAGGGTATATATGCATCGGGTTCCCTAGGTTTCTGCATCCTGTCATGAAGGAGCAGGTGACCTCAGCACAGTATTTGTTGCCAGTCAGTACACCACACATACCGTTTATTTCACCAAAGGAAAACCTATATAGTCTCAGAGTTGATTAGAGATAAAGATGTTCAAAGCTCTCTAAAGAGTGGACACCTACTTAGCACCTTCCAACGGCTAATCGACCTCTCCTGGAGTTTGTATTCCTCATCAGGGCACTTCAACTGTTATTTTACCATTGCTAGGATACCAATGAAAAAACAATACACACATATCATGCTGTTAACGTATTTCAAATTAAATTGCAGATGATACTTTGATAACATGAAATTCTGTCCACCCGACCCTGCCAGGCTTGAAAACTCAGGGTGAAGATGATCCTACAGCTACATGCAGTCTGGGTTTCCCAGGCACTCATGACTTCAGACACTCTGGCCCTTGGTCCCCATAAGTACTTCCATCCTGACCATGTATTTTGACTTTGTTGTTGTTGTTGTCATTCAGAAAATACAGTCACCAGAGCCACAGAAAGATTAAGGGAGAATATCATATTACCTCTTTGGCTTAAAAATTACAGGGAAGATTTAATTGAAAATGGACCTATGTCTGTAGTGCCTTTGGATTCCAGGCAGAGGTAAATTCTGATCCTTCCAGGAGAAATACACCCCAACCTGGTTCCCAAAGCTACCACATTAAAAATATGTCAATTAGGTGTTCGCAGCCGCTGTCGCTCTCTAACACCAGCACATCTTCCAGCTCGTCGAGCTCCAGCCGAAGGAGAAGGGGGCGTCTGGTGCGAGAAATTGCTCAGGACTTCAAAACAGATCTGCGCTTCCAGAGTGCAGCTATTGGTGCTTTGCACAAGGCAAGTGAAGCCTATCTGGTTGGCCTTTTTGAAGACATCAACCTGTGTGCTATCCATGCCAAACGTGTAACAATTATGCCAAAAGACATCCAGCTAGCAGGTCACGTACGTGGAGAATGTGCTTAAGAATCCACTATGATGGGAAACATTTCGTTCTTTAAAAAAAAAAAAAATTCCCTTCTTCCTGTTATTGGTAGTTCTGAACGTTAGATATTTTTTCCATGGGGTCAAAAAGGTACCTAAGTATATGATTGCAAGTGGAAAATAGGGGACAGAAATCAGGTATTGGCCGTTTTTCCATTTTCATTTGTGTGTGAATTTTTTTAATATAAATGTGGGGACATAAAGCATTAATGCAAGTCAAGGTGTTTCAGTGAACAAGTTTCAAGCAGTTCAACTTTATAACACTATAAATAAACCTGTTAAATTTTTCTGGACAATGCCAGCACTTGGATTTTTTTAAAACAAGTAAATTTCTTATTGATAGCAAAAAAAAAATATGTCAATTAATATGAGTTCACAAGATAAATCACAAAACACATTAAACTCAATAAGAAAAAGCCAGCCCTGGCTGGTGTGGCTCAGTGGATTGAATGCCGGCCTGCAAACCAAAGGATCACCAGTTCGATTCCCAGTCAGGGCACATGCCTGGGTTGCGGGCCAAGTCATGTCGCCAGTAGGGGATATGTGAGAGGCAACTACACATAGATGTTTCTTTCCCTCTTTCTCCCTCCCTTTTCCTCTGTCTAAAATAAATAAATAAACAAACAAACAAATAAATAAATTTTTTTAAAAGAAAGAAAAAGACGAACAACCCAATTAAAAAAGTAGGCAGTGGATATGAACTTATTTTTCATCAAAGAAAATATATAAATGACTATTAACTACATGAAAATGTGCCCAACACTATTAACAGTTAGGGAAATGCAAATGAAGACCACAGCTTGATATCTCTTCACACTCACTAGAGCGGCTGTAAGACTACAGACAATAACTGTAATGGTTAAATGTATACATCACCAAGACTGGGCCTTGGGGTGCCCAGATATTTGAACAGAAATTGTTCTGAGTGTTTCTTGGAGGGTGTTTCTGGGTGAAATTAACATTTGAATCTGGAGACTGAATGAAGCAGATAGCTCTCCTTAATGTGGGTGGGCCTCATCCAATCAGTTGAAGACTTGAATAGAACACAAAGGCTGATCCTCTCTGGAATAAGAGAGAATTCCTCCTACCTGACTGCCTTAGAACCAGAATATTAGGGGGTTTTTGGAACTGGAACAAACTAAAGCACTGACTCGCCCTGGACCTTGAGCTTGCCAGCCTTTAGAGAAATGCCACCATCGGCTCTCCTGTTCTCTGGCCTTCTCACTTGGACTGAAACCGCACCATGAGCTCTCCTGAGTCCCCAGCTTGCCAGCTCATTCTGTAGATCTTAGGACTAGACAGCCTCCAAAACCACCTGAGCCAATTATTTATATATCATGCCGGGGTCCAGAATGAGTCACCCCAAGATGTGTCTCTGTGGTATGCAGATTGTTTTGAACTAAAGGCTACTTTTAATGCAGGCTCCAGAAAAACTTCTGCCCCTCACTTAACTACCTGAAAGAACTGGAATCGGGGGCTTGCCCATAATGGGAGATCATCAGAGACAACCTCTTTTGATCTATCTATGGGGCAGGACAAACTACTTTTTACCAAATATCTGTTCTTCTTGTCAACCTGTGATGACTCTTTGAAGCCCCCCAGGTGCATCTCCTCATCCCTAGCTCAAGATGTCTTACATTCCTCAAGCCCCTTTCTATCTCTGAACCTCTCATGCAGGTGGGATCTCTGACTCTCTCCTGTATGTGGGGGTTCCCATACATACATATGCACTAAATCTGGTTATTTTCTCTTTCTAATCTGTTTCATGTCTGTATGTGATCATTAGAGCAACCAGACAGAAGAACCTTGAGGGCAGAGGAAAGGTTGTTATTCCCCCGCCATCTTAATGGTTACATCTTTCTGGAGAACCCTGATCAATATAAAGTTTAATACTGTGAAATGGGGCACTGATGCCATAAATACGTAAAAACATGAAAGTGGCTTTGGAATGAGTGACAGGGATAGACTGGAAGAGTTTTTAGATGCGTGCTAGAAACAGCCTAGATTGTCTGAAGGGACTGTTGGTAGGAATATGGCCATTAAGTATTTCTGGTGACCGACAGCTCAGCTGGAAATGAGGAATATGCCATCAGAAACTGGAAGGAAGGTGATACCTGTTGTAAGTGGCAAAGGACCTGACTGAATTATGTTCTGTATGGTGTTTTGTGAAACATAGAACTCACAAGCCACAAACTTGGATATTTAGCTGAGGAGATTTCTAAGCAAAGTATTGAAGGTGTTGACCTGGCTTCTCCTTACTGCTTCTCATAAAATGCAAGAGGAGAGAGATAAATTGAAAGTAAGATTAAGGAAACAGAAAGCAGAACTTGAAGATTTGGGAAGTTCTCGGCCTGTCCACGTTGGAAGAACAAGAAAGTTTGTTCAGGAGAGAACACCAAGCATGTGGCTAGACAATTACTCCATTCAGGGATTATCCCAAATTGGCCACGGAGTTAATCAGCCACCTCTGAAGAAGCTAGGAGCCAAGATGGGATTATACTGGCAGAAATACTGCCAGTTTGGGCCAAAGGGACAGATGCTGGATGAAGTAAATGAAGGTTTTCTAAAGAGGGGATCTGCCACTTCTGGGACTTTATGGGACAGGACAATAGAGCTATTCATCATGCTTTACCCTTTAAGAAAAAGGGAGAATCACCCCCAAAGTGACTCAGAGGTTCGCAGGGCTGCCACTCACACCACAGGTCCAGGACCAAGCTGGTTTCTCTACACAGGTTCACCGCTGGGGTGCGACATTGCCTCAAGATGGTGCATAGCTCAGCTCTCATCCACACCTGATTTTGGTCTCTAGATGAGACTTTGGCCTTGGAATTCATGTTGGAATGGGTTAAAGCTTTGAGGGTAAATGTATTTTGATGTGGAAAGGACATACATTTGAGGGGATCAGAAGGCAGAATAATACAGACTGAATTGTGTGCCCCCCCAATTCATCTGTTGAAGCCTACCCCTCAATGTGGCTGTATTTGGAGACAGGGCCTTTTGGGCATTAATTAAAGTTAAATAACATCATAAAGGTAGGACCCTATTCCAAAAAGGACTGATATTTTTATAAGAGGAAAGACACTAGAGATCTCTCTTTCTCTACATGGGAACAAAGAAGAAAGGCCATGTGAGGACACAGCAAGAAGGTGGTTGCCTACAAGCCAGGAAGAGAGCCCTCACCAGAAATCTAATTCATTAGCACCTCGATCGTGGACTTCTAGCCTCCAGAACTGTAAGAAAATAAATGTCTGTTGCTTCAGCTGCCCCCATCTGTGATTTTTGTTATGGCAGTGTTAGCTGACAAATATAATAATAACCATCAGCAAGGATGTTGCACTGGAAGTCCCTGAAATTAAACTTTTTTTTTATAAAGATTTTATTTATTTATTTTTAGAGAGGGGAAGGGAGGGAGAAAGAGAGGGAGAGAAACATCAATGTGTGGTTGCCTCTCACGTGGCCCCCACTAGGGGCCTGGCCTGCAACCCAGGCATGTGCCCTGACTGGGAATCGGACCTGCAACCCTTTGGTTCGCAGCCCACGCTCAATCCACTGAGCTACGCCAGTCAGGGCAGTAACATCTTTTTTTTTTTTTTAAGATTTTATTTATTTACTTTTAGAGAGGGGAAGGGAGGGAGAAGGAGAGGGAGAGAAACATCAATGTGTGGTTGCCTCTCACGTGGCCCCCACTAGGGGCCCGGCCCGCAATCCAGGCATGTGCCCTGACTGGGAATCGAACCTGCGACCCTTTGGTTCGCAGCCCACGCTCAATCCACTGAGCTACGCCAGTCAGGGCTTAAACTTTTTAAAAATATATTTTATTGATTATGCCATTACAGTTGTCCCATTTTCCCCCCTTCACTCCCCTCCATCCTGCACATACATCCCTTCCCACCCACATTCCCCCCATTTAGTTCATGTCCATGGGTCATACATATAAGTTCTTTGACTTCTACATTTCCTATACTATTTTTACCCTCCCCCTATTTTCTACCTACCATCTAAGCTACTTATTCTCTGTGCCTTTTACCCCTCTCTCCCCCTCACACTCCCCTGTTGCTAACCCTCCATATGATCTCCATTTCTGTGGTTCTGTTCCTGTTCTAGTTGCTTGCTTAGTTTGCTTTTGTTTTTGTTTTAAGTGTGGTTGTTAATAATTGTGAGTTTGCTGTCATTGTACTGTTCATATTTTTTATCTTCTTTTTCTTAGATAAATCCCTTTAACATTTCATAGAATAAGGGCTTGGTGATGATGAACTCCTTGAACTTGACTTTATCTGAGAAGCACTTTATCTGCCCTTCCATTCTAAATGAAAGCTTTGCTGGATAGAGCAATCTTGGATGTAGGTCCTTGCCTTTCACGAGTTGGAATACTTCTTTCTAGCCCCTTCTTGCCTGGAAGGTCTCTTTTGAGAAATCAGCTGACAGTCTGATGGGAACTCCTTTGTAGGTAACTGTCTCCTTTTCTCCTGCTGCTTCTAAGATTCTCTCCTTCATTTGAATCTTGACTAGTGTAATTATGATGTGCCTTGGTGTGTTCCTCCTTGGGTCCAACTTCTTTGGGACTCTCTGAGCTTCCTGGACTTCCTGGAAGTCTGTTTCCTCTGCCAGATTGGGGAAGTTCTCCTTTATTATTTGTTCAAATAACTTTCCCACTTGTTGCTCTTCCTCTTCTCCTTCTGGTACCCCTATAATTTGGATATTGGAACATTTAGAGATGTCCTGGAGGTTCCTAAGCCTCTCCTCATTTTTTTGAATTCTTGTTTCTTCATTCTTTTCTAGTTGGATGTTTGTTTCTTCCTTCTGGTCCACTCCATTGATTTGAGTCCCAGTTTCCTTCCCATCACTATTGGTTCCCTGTACATTTTCCTTTATTTCACTTAGCATAGCCTTCATTTTTTTCATCCAATTTGAGACCAAATTCAACTAATTCTGTGAGCATCCTGATTACCAGTGCTTTGAACTGTGCATCTGATAGGTTGGCTATTTCTTCATCACTTAGTTGTATTTTTTCTGGAGCTTTGATCTGTTCTTTCATTTGGGCCATTTTTTTGTCTTGATACTCCTGTTACATCATGAGGGGTGGAGCCTTAGGTGTTCACCAGGGCTGGGCTACCCACATTGCCACTGTATGTGGCGGAAGGATCCAAGAGGGAACAATGGCGTTTGCTCTGCTCTCTGCTGGCTTTCAGTCACTTCCCCTGTTTCCCACAAGCAAACTGGGCCCTTCTGGTGCTGATTCTCGTGTGGGTGGGCTTGTGTATGTTCTAGGACCCTGTGGGTCTCTCCAACGAACTCTCCTGTGAGGCTGGAGGTTTCTCCCACTGCCACCTCAACCCCCACAGGTGTTTTCAATCAGGGATTTGGGGCTTTATTTCCCCACACTGGAGCTCTGGGTTGCACAGTCTGTCTCGCTCCCCAATTGTTCCTCCCAGTTTATCTGCAAGCAAATGTGGGACTGCCTGCTCCACCAGGTGCCGCTGTAGCCTTGCCAGCCAGCTGCAGCCTTGCTTGGCCCAGTCTACCATCTGGCGCTGGGTCTGCCAGCTGCTACCTTGCCAGGAGTCCTCTCCACTCACCCATCCTCACCTCTCCTACCAGTCTGGATGAGTGTGTCTTCTTTAACTCCTTGGTTGTCAGACTTCCATATAGTTTGATTTTTTTCTGTCAGTTTCGATTGTTTTTTGTTTTTAAATTGTTGTTGTCCTTCTTTTGGTTGTGAGAGGAGGCACAGTGTGTCTACCTATGCCTCCATCTTGGCCAGAAGTCTGAAATTAAACTTTTGATTGTTGAGGCACATGGATCAAAGAGATCCATCTTGAATAAACATACTGTCTAGCTGCACAACTAGATAAAGAACTAGGCTGCCCCCGCCCCGTGATGTCTCCCTTTTAGAAATCCTTGGACAACCTAGATAACTGATATTTTTTTAGATAACTGATCTCTTGAATGCCCCAGCTTTTCCCTTCCCTGACCCTAATTCCTGCTCTTATGTTTTAAATTTGCCAATAAAGAGCAAACCGACTTCTGGCCAAGATGGAGGTGTAGGTGGACACACTGTGCCTCCTCTCACAACCAAAATTAAGGACAACAAATATTTAGAAACAAGAAAACAACCAGAACTTACAGAAAATTAAACTGTACAGAAGTCCAACAACCATTCATCCAGACCGGTAAGAGGGGCGGAGTCGCGGCAGGAAAAAGTGGAGGTGCGGACCTGGGAATGCAGGCAGCAGCGGCTGGCAGTTCCCAGGAGTGCACAGGTGGCGGCTGGCAGACCCGGGGCACAGGGGGGCAACTGTGCAGACCCAGTGAGGCTGCGCAAGGTGGCTGGCTGACCAGGTGGTCCCACATTCATGCACGCAGATGGTCCAGGCAGAGGGGAAGTGGCGGAAGGGACTGAATCCAGGAGAGAGCGGAACGGGCACCATTGTTCCCTCTCGAACCCCACCCCCACATACAGTGTCACAACCCAGCGACTGGGCTGCCCCGCCCTGAGGAACACCTAAGGCTCCACCCCTCATACGTAATAGCCGAGACCAGACTAAAACCAAACCAAAACAAAATAAAACCAACAAAAATGGCTCAAACCGGAGAACGAATCAAGGCCCCAGAGCCAATTCCTCTAAGCCTTGAAGAGATAGCCAACCTATCAGATGCATAGTTCAAAGCCCTGATCATCAAAATGCTCACAGAATTGGTTGATTTTGCTCACAAATTAGATGAAAAAAATGCAGGCTACAATACGTGAAATGAAGGAAGACTCATGGGGAACCGATAGAGATGGAAGGAAAACTGGGACTCAGATCGATGGAGTGGACCAGAAGGAAGGAAGAAACAACCAAACAGAAAACAAGGAAGAAACAAGAATTCAAAAAAATGAGGAGAGGCTTAGGAACCTCCAGGACATCTTTAAGCATCCCAACATCCAAATTACAGGGGTACCAGAAGGGGAGGAAGAAGAGCAACAAGTGGAAATCTTATTTGAACAAATAATAAAGGAGAACTTCCCCAATCTGGCAAAGGAAATAGATTACCAGGAAGTCCAGGAAGCTCAGAGAGTCCCAAAGAAGTTGGACCCAAGGAGGAACATGCCAAGGCACATCGTAATTTAACATTAGCCAAGATGAAAATGAAGGAGAGAATTCTAGAAGCAGCAAGGGATAAGGGGACAGTCACCTACAAAGGAGTTTCCATCAGACTGTCAGCTGATTTCTCAGAAGAGACCTTCCAGGCAAGAAGGGGCTGGAAAGAAGTATTTGAAGTCTTGAAAGGCAGGGACCTACATCCAAAATTGCTCTACCCAGCAAAGCTTTCATTTAGAATGGAAGGGCAGATAAAGTGCTTCTCAGATAAGGTCAAGTTAAAGGAGTTCATCATCACCAAGCCCTTTTTATATGAAATGTTAAAGGGACTTATCTAAGAAAAAGAAGATCAAAAATATGACAGTGAAAAGACAGCAAACTCACAGCTATTAACAACCACACCTAAAACAAAAACAAAGAACTAGAACAGGAACAGAACCACAGAAATGGAGATCATATGGAGGGTTAGCAATAGGGCAGTGGGAAGAGGAGAGAGGGGGAAAAGGTACAGGGAATAAGTAGCATAGATGGTGGGTAGAAAATAGACAGGGGGAGGGCAAGAATAGTATGGGAAATGTAGAAGCTAAAGAACTTATGACACATGGACATGAACTAAAGGGGGGGAATGTGGGTGGGAGGGGGTGTGCAGGGTGGAGGGGAATGATGGGGAGAAATGGGACAACTGTAATAGCATAATCAATAAAATATATTTAAAAAACAAAAACAAAACAAAAAAAGAGCAAACCTGTGAAATCCTAGGCCCCCAACCCTCTACCCTAATAAAGGCAGAGCCCCAGATCCGCGCTCCCTTCCGCTGCCCCCCAGAACTTGTGAGTCATAATTTCTGCTTTTTCCAAGTGTCCTGGTGGTTGTTGCTGAGGTGCATCTTGCCATTGCAGCAGGAACCACAGGGTGGGGCCAACTACAGCTTTGGCTCTGATCAGGGAACTGTCTGTGGCAACTGGCCACAAGACAGGCTGAGACTGATATGAAACAGATGTGGCAAAATCCAGAACCCTAATACATGGCTGCTGGGAATGTAAAATGGTGCAACCACTTTGGGAAACATTTGGCAGTTTCTCAAAAAGTTAGGCCAAAAATTATTGTAGGAATAAAAAATTCCACTTCATGATGATTACTTAAGAGAAATGAAAATATGCATTACCACAAAATTTGCATGCAAGTGTTCATATCAGCATTATGGATTGGAGTCAACACCCCAAAACAACCTAAATGTCCATCAACTTTACGTGGATAACAAAATGTGGTATATCCACGCAATGGACAGATTCAGCAATAAGAAGGAACAGACTACTATGCTATGCCCTAGAATAAAGCCACGCACAAGGGACCATATGTTGCATGATTCCATTTATATGAAAAGCCTTGCAAGAGACAAGTGTACAGAGGCAGAATGAAGAACAGTGGTTGCCTGGGCCTGGGAGTAGGAATGAAGAGGACCCGTTAATGGGCCTAAGGGATCTTATTAGGGGGATGAAAATGTTTTAAAATTGGTTTATGGTGATGTTTGTACCACTTGAATTTGCCCCAAATTATTGCATTGTACACTTGAACACAGTAAATTTTATGATATGTAAAATATAGCTTAATAAATCTATTTTTAAAACTCACAGTAAGAAACAGACACTACATTGAATAGGACCAGACCCACAGAGATTTCAGAAAAGAGTCAATGGACACAGAATATAAGCACATTTTTAACATGTTTTAAGAAATAAAAGTGGCGATTAAACCAGTAGTAAAGAACAAAGGCTATCAATTTATTGGGTAGATTGAAAAAGACAGAAGTTCTAAAAATGAGCAGTATAAAAGTTGAAATTAAATATTCAGAGGAAAACTTTTACAAGAGAATACACATGGCTTAAAGGAGACATGAATTAGAAGACAATCTGAAGTAACTACCCAGAATGTAGCACAAAGAGATAGAAAATAGGAAAGCGACTGAGAGACATGGAGAGAGAGCACAGTTACAACATAAGATCCAACAGAGTTTGAGGAAAAGCTAATATGGAGAAAAAAGGAAGACAATACTTAAAGAGTTAATGGCTGAGAATTTTTCAGAATCAATGAAAGATACAACACTGTAGAATCAGTAAGTCTAGTCAAAACACAAAAATGAAGAAAAATGACTCCAGGAGGAAAGTCTGAGATGAAAAAAGAAATCATATGTAAAGCAGTTGATTGAATAAAGTAATAATAATAGGGTCTAATAGGCAGTGGCGTAGTCTAGACTTCTCAGAAAGCAGAGCCTGACACTAAGGTTTCATTGTGCCAGGGTTTTATCAGGGAGTGTGATCCCAGAGAACAGGAGTGAGGGCAGGAGGAATGATGTAGGGAGGGAGACAGAGCTCATTCAAGGATCCATCACCGAGTGGAATGACTGAGCAATGACTGAGCAACCAACGGCTGGGGAAGTGGTGGTGACATCCGGAGTGATGGCAGGTGTTTTGTGAGGAAGGGGGAGGAGCTGGGATTGACCCCTGCTGTCTCCAGTAGACTCCTAGTTGAAATTAAAGAGAATGGTGGTCAAATCAATACCAGCGCCACCTGGCAGGGGAAGGCCAACTCAGCAGTCAGTTCAGTTTAAAGGGCTTGCAACAATTGGAGAGAACCAGAAGCTTCTGGGCAGTTCTGACAGACCAAGATCATTAATTTCCTTTGCTTTCTCCTGCCTCCCAGGGGACTGAAATGGTCCCTCCCTAAGTCATTATTCTTCCTTCACTGTGTCCCACTCCAGTAACTATAAATCTACCATTTGTCACACCCAGACCTTTTGTCCAGAAGAATCAGGTACAACAGGAAAAAGGATATTCTTATAAAATTTAATCCATTGTGCTCCTAGTGTCCCAGTAATTTTTTCATAGCAACTCAGGACAAAAGAAATACCTTAGGGTTCCATTTATTAAGTTGTCAAGTCCAAATACCTTAATACATATTTATGTTCTCACAACTTTGTGGCCATTTCATAAATGATACATGTAAACTCAAAGAAAAGATAATACTTTCATTCTACTTTTAAATATTTGATTGATTGATTGATTGAAAGATTTTATTTATTTATTTTTAGAGAGAAGGGAAAGGAAGGAGAAAGACAGGGAGAGAAACAGCAATGTGTGGTTGCCTCTGTGTGCCCCCTACTGGGGACTCGGCCTGCAATCCAGGCATGTGCCCTGACAGGGAATTGAACCAGTGACCTTTTGGTTCGCAGGCCAGCACTCAATCCACTGAGCCACACAGGCCAGGGCTATCTATTCATTTTTAGAGAGAGGGCAAGGGAGGGAGAGGCAATACTGATGAGGCATCGATAAGTTGCCTCTCGCACATGCCCCAACCAGGGACCTGACCTGCAACCCAGGCATGTGTCATAATAACCGGGAACCAAACCAGCGACCTTCCACTTTGTGGGATGACACCCAACCAACTGAGCCACACCACCCAGGACTTTTATTCTATTTTTAAGTAATCATAATTATTTGCTGAGGGGATGTATTGGGTGTTGTACAACTTCTCAAACCTCAGATTAAGATTGGACACTGCCATCCCCATTTTCTGGTCCACACTGACACACAATACTTGCTTTTTATTGCAGCAACCACAGAAAACCCTACTACGAAGAGGCAGACCATTATTAAAAGGATAACAATCTAATGTTGAAACCATGATCTACCTTGTACTTATAGTCCACACAGGGTCCTCCAGATGCTGAGTATCATTGTGTCTCCCTCAAACATTTAAAACAGTCTGCAGCGCTCTATGGGCTGGCTGCTGCGGGCCCTGGGGTACCTTGGAACACCATTCCAGAACTTTGGGGCCAACAGAATTGTTATTCAGCTTGGGGGACAAGATTCTTGGGGGGAAAATTCAAAACCAGATTGTCACACTTGATATTAATTAATAATGTGAAGGTTAACAAATCGTATAAAGAGTTAATACTTTAAAAAAACCGAGTCAGCATTAAGTTTGAATCCCCTAGGCTCCCTTTTCACTGGGCAGCCCCCAGAAATGAAACAACCAGCCCCACTGGGTTCCATTAGGACAAGGAAAGAAACACCATGCCTACAAGGGAATCCCAGACTCTCAGAACAGGTCTATAAAACACCCCACCTTTTCATCTTGATGAGTACCCATGGTATGGCTAAGAAGAAATGATCGCTTTCTTAGAACAGCCATATTTAGCGAGCACGCTGCCTTGCTAATGCTCATGGACCAGGGGGAGGCAATAGAGGGAGGGTCAGAAACTGTTTTAAGGTGACTTTTGAGAAGGCAGTTCAGTGCTCAACAAACCAGATGCATGTGGGTGGTGGGCAGTGAGGAAGGTCCATCAAATACCCCGAGTGGCTCGAGCCCATTGTGATCAAAGGCGTAACGTTGTCAGACAGCAAATGTCCAGAAATATAACAAAGATTATAACAAAAGGCCACAATGGTCTGGCCAGAGTCAGTGGATTGGACTGAGACAGCAGCAATGTACACTGGACAAGTCAACTGTGGTGAGCCACCACCAGCAGTCCCAGGAGGGGTCAAAGTTGACCAGACTCACCTGCCTCTCCCTGTGCAGTGGGCCTCCCTCACTGAGACACTTTTTGCGGAGTCACGGGCCTGGCATGTACTCAGAGCTGGTGCATCTGAAGCACAGAGACCTTTACTTGGTGCCCACCCTATGGCTCTGGGAGTGCTGTGTGTCTGGTTCAATGGTAGATCTGGGCAGCAAAGGTCTGGGCAGTGCAGGCTCAATCCACAGCTTGATTCCAGTGGTCTCATCAGAGAATGGACCCTTACCATGGGCACCTACCTGGTGATTTAGGTGGTTCTATCAACAACCACAATTTGTTTCCATAATTTGTGGCCCCAAGAGGGAAGTCTATAGTTTAATCTGCCAGTCTGTAGTTTTCCAAAAGGCCAACCAAACAGCCATGCCATTGTCCACAGCCCAAGAGTCAATAAAAATATGACAATATTCACAGGCCTGCTGGTTGGAGCTGTGAGGATGGTTTTGAGTTCTGCCTCCTGAGTGGAGTGACCACATCTGTTTTCCATTCCACACAGCTGGCACTGACGCTGAATGGCCACAGCAGCCCAGTAGAAGACATGGGTTCACCAGACCACCAGTGAACCAGGCCTGGGCATTCGGAGGACCTCTGCGGACTGAGAGGCCCATTGAGCGAGTGGCTTTCCTTAGGCTGCGGAGTAGAGGATGACGTTTCCCCTAAAAGGCTAGCTGCCTTTTTTCATGCAAAGCTGAAAATGCCGGCTGACTCAGGCCAGGTGCAGACTTACATTTCCACAAGTGAGGCATGTTGGGTTCCCCCCACATCATTATTTACTGAGTCCAAGTTTACCTATCCCCCAAATATCAGTCACAAGGCCTCTTTCTAGGGGTGTGTGTTTTAACATTCTTGGGTGGTCGGTTCTGACAGAACAATAGCAAGCTGAGAACCACTTTTTAAAAGAGGTGTACCTCTTAGCTATGTTAGGGAGGCAACAACCCCCTCGAGGGCTCTGGTTGGGAAAATGATTAATCAGAAGGATTTTTTCCCAAAGAGGTCACAGGCTGTGGGGTCCCACAGACAGCAGTACTTTTCTACAAGCACCAATCCTTTGGACATTTCTGAGCATTCACAGTATGTTCACGGAAAACACCAGGATCAACTATACACTCAGCAGCAAAAGCCACGAAGACAGCACATGAAAATTGGCCCCAAGCCCTGCCCGCTAGGTTGGTGTGTTGCAGCCTGTCAAGGCCAGACAGGTTCACAGGATTTGGGCAGATGGAAGCATATTCATGGAGCTGTGGGGATGCTTGACATGCCTTTATTCACGGGTGGGCGAGCCATGCATGCTGCAAGCTGCCTGTCCCCTGCATGTCCCTGTGTGTCACACTGCAGACACCTGTCCCTCTCTCTCCCTGCGCTGGGAGCCCCTAACTCCCTAATATACTAAATATAGACAAAGCCAGAAGGAAGCCAGAATACATCATGTAACACAGAGATTCCGTGCATGTGAGCCCACTCAAGGCTATGTGGACAGTTTATCGGACCTGATCTTAAGGCCATGAGAACACAGCTTATCTTAGTTCCCCAGATATCTGGGTGAGGAAGCCAGACTGCCTTCATTTACCCTACAGTTAGTGAGATCCTTTCTTCTCCCCAGAAATGGGAAGGACAGTCTTCCCTAGGGAGGAAGTTAGTAGACTTCAAAAGTCTTTTTTTCACTTGCTCAGAAATGTGGTTAACAAATCTTGTCACACAATTACAATGACACACCATAGTAATTCCTTTATTCTTTCAACAAACATTTATTTGGGGTCTATTATGTGAAAGGAACTATTTTAAGTTTTGGGGATATCGTAATGAACAAAACAGTCTACTCTCACATAGTTTATGTGAGCTATCAGACAAAAAAAGAAATAAAATTAAGTCAGATGGAGATAAATGCAATGGAGAAAAAGAAAGCAGGAATGGGGCATAAGGAGGGTCAGGGATGGGACATTACTAACTTATGTAGGGTGGACAGAAAAAGCCTCAGAGACCTAGCAAGAGTGAAGAAACAAGACAGGATGGTGATGTATGTAGGGACTTCTGGTCAAGATGGCAGCATAGGCAAACATGGCTTGCCTCTTTGCCCAACTACATCAAAATTACAACTAAAATATAGAAAAACCAGCACTCAGAACCAGAAGAAATCAAGTTGAATGGAAATCTGACAACTACGGAATTAAAGAAACTACACCCATCCAGACTGGTAGGAGGGATGCTGATACGGAACAGGCTGGTTCCTCACCCACAAGTGGTGGACAAAAATTCCAAAGGGATATCTCCGGAGTCCCAGCCCCACACCAGGTCCCCCAAGCCCAGCATTCCAGTGCCAGGAAGATAAGTCCCCACAACTTCTGGCTTCAAAACCAGCAAGGATTGAGTCAGTGGTAGAAAGTTCTGGAGCCCCAAGCAGGTCCTCTTAAAGAGCCCACACATGGGCTCACCTATTCAGATTCACTCTGTCTGAGCTCCAGCACCACGGTAGTAGCTTGATAGATACCAGGGGCATGCAGGGAGAAACTGAAGTGTCTGGCATCAAGGTGAACAGAGGTCATTGTCCTTTTTTTAAAACCTCCCCCCACAGAGCCACAGAGCTGGCAAGCTGGTGCCATATCTGAGACTCCAGCAACCTGGCTAACACTGCTCAACCTGCCTTGGAGATCCCCAGAGACTCCACTCCACCGAACTTACAGGTCCACCCAAGATGCTTTTCCATATGAATGTTTGGTCTTGGTTAGGTTTCGAATCAAATCAATGATCTGGAACATAAGGAAGCAAAAAACAACCAATCAGAACAACAGGAAGAAAAAATAATCCAAAAAAACTGAGGGTAGTATAAGCAGCCTCTGGGACAACTAAGAAGTCCAACATTCACATCATAGGGGTGCCAGAAGGAGAAGAGAAAGAGCAAGAACTGGAAATCTATTTTTAAAAATAATGAAAGAAAACTTCCTTAATTTGGTGAAGGAAATAAACAGGCAAGTCCAGGAAGCACAGAGAGTCCCAAACAAGATGGATGCAAAGAGACCCACTCCAAGACACATCATAATTAAAATGCCAAAGGTTAAAGATAAAGAGGGAATCGTAAAAGCAGCAAGAGAAAAGCAGTTACCTACAGGGGAGTTTGCATAAGACTTAGCTCATTTCTCAAAAGAAACTTTGCAAGCTAGAAGGGACTGGCAAGAAATATTCAAAGTCATGAAAAGCAGGGACCTACAGCCAAGATTGCTCTACCCAGCAAAGCTATCATTTAGAATTGAAGGGCAGATAAAATGCTTCTCACACAAGAAAACACTAAAGGAGTTAATCATCACAAAACCATTATTATATGAAACGTTAAAGGAACTTATTTAAGAAAAAAAGATAAAAACTATGAACAATAAAATGGCAAAAACACATCCTGTCAACAACTGGATCTAAAAAACAAACTAAGCAAACAAGAAGAACAGTGACAGAATCATGGGTACCGAGAGCGTTTTGATGGTTGCCAGGTGGGAGGGGGTTGTGGGGGAATGGGTGAAGAGGTGAGGGGATTAAGAAGTACAAATTGGGGCCATTTGGTGAGGAGATGAAGGCCCAACGGTTATGGCCACCTTTCTGACCTCGATCAGCAGTCATCTACTCCACTTAGAACCGGGAGTAGGAGATTCAGAATCAAATATCACCTCCCTTCTCCCTCTGGGTTACAAATCACTTGAAATATATAAATTAGTGAAACTTTGCTTGAGTGAAATTTTTTTGATCTTCAGCTACATTTTGGCTTTGTGAGGAACCTTATCATCAAAGACAATGGCCAGCAATGTTGCCAACAAGGCAGATCCTCGCTCTGTGAACTCCCGTGTATTCACTGGGAATCTCAACACTCTTGTCAAGAAATCTGATGTGGAGGCTATCTTCTCAAAATATGGCAAAATTGTGAGTTGCTCCGTTCATAAGGGCTTTGCCTTTGTTCAATATGTTAATGAGACAAATGCCCGGGCTGCAGTGGCAGGAGAGGATGGCAGGATGATTGCTGACCAGATTTTGGACATTAATCTGGCTACAGAACCAAAGGTGAACTGAGGAAAAGCAGGTGTGAATCGATCTGCAGTGGAGATGTATGGCTCCTCTTCTGACTTGGACTAAGGCTTTCAACAGGATTAGGCAATGACAGGAGGGACAGTTACCCAGCACATGTTCCTCCTCCTCCTCCTCCTATGCTCGGGCTATAGTGCCCTCGAAATGCCAGCGTGTGTCAGGAAACACCTCATGAAGGGGCAAAAGTGGCTTCAATTCTAAGAGTGGACAGCAAGGATCTTCTGCCACGTCTGGAAAGTTGAAAGGAGACGATCTTCAGGCCTTTAAGAAGGAATTGACCCAGATAAAACAAAAATTGGATTCTCCACTTTTTCAGTGAAAAGCCTGGAAAAAAATGAAAAGGAACAGAGCAAACAAGGAAAGATGAAGTATGATAAGTCAGAAGAGGAGCAGAGCAGCAGCTCCCTGAAGAAAGATGAGACTAATATGAAGATGGAGTCTGAGGAGCGGGGGACCTACTGTATGATGATGATTATGAAGCTCGGGGGGGTGACCAGCTAGAGTTGATCAAGAATGATGAAAAAGAGGCTGAGGAAGGAGAGGATGACTGAGGCAGTGCCAATGGCGAGGATGATTCTTAAGCACATAGTGGGGTTCAGAAATCTTGTCCCATTGTTTCTTTAGGCGCTTGTCTAAGATCAAAATTTTCACCAGATCCTCTCCCCTAGTACTTTCAGCACATGCTCACGGTTCTCCCCATCCTTGTTCCTCCCACGTTCATTAATTCATACAGCCCTGTACCTAGTCCCATCTTCACTTCCTTTGATGCTTCTAATAGTTAAGTCTTACCCTGTAATTTGTGCTTTTAATTTTGATACCTCTTTACGACTTAACAATAGAAAGGATCTGGTTTTTATTTAAAAAAAAAACAACAACAACAACAAAGAAATACAGACAGGCTGGCTGGTGTGGCTCAGTGGACTAAGCACTGGCCTGCAAACCAACAGATTTGATTCCCAGTCAGGGCATATGCCTGGGTTGCAGGCCAGGTCCCCAGTTGTAGTGTGTGAGAGGCAACAAATCAATCTCTTGCACACTGATGTTTCTCTCCCTCTCTTTCTCCCTCTCTTCCCCTCTCTCTAAAACTAAATAAAATCTATAAAAATATAAAATAAAACAGGATATGTAAGAAGGCAAAATACATTTAAAAAAAGAAGTACAAATAGGTAGTTACAGAATAACCTTTAGGATGTGAAGTATAGTATAAGTTATGGCAAAGCAAAAGAACTTATACACATGGCCCATGGACATGAACAATGGTGGGCGGATTGCCTGAGGGAGTGGGGGGTGCTGGGTGGAGGTGGGGAAAGGGGAGAAATCTGGACAACTGTAATAGCATAATCAATAAAATAGAATTTTTAAAAAAGGCATGAAGGTATCTGGGGGAACAGGTTCTAAGCAGGGAGAAAATAATGAGGAAACCCTGAAGCTGGACCTGCCTGCTCTTACCAAAGTAGCCAGTCATGTATGGCTGAAGCAGACTGACCAGGAGAGCAGGACACGAGGTCACAGTGGTCAGGGAGGATCCCACGAGGTCTTGTAGATTGAACAGACATGGCTTTTACTCTGAATGAGATGGGACATGACAGGATATTGTAACAGGGTGCAGCCAAGAGGGGGGCCTGAAACAGGGATTTGTAATGGGGTCCAGAACTCAGGGTGTTCAGGAAATCTCAGAGAAAAATATTTATTTATGATGTCCTCACCCCCACCAGTCTGAGCTGGGGGAAGGGACACATGGAGCAGGGCCATTGAGAGCTGTTTGGCATAGAAACTGCTTTGCAGCTAACCTCTGGCATGGTCATTTAACATATCTATAGCCTTAACTGGTTTCATAGATATGTTAAATAGCTGTGGCCACACTTTGGGGGGGGGGTGGGGGGGAGTGGGGTGGATGGGAGTGACTTCAACCCAGGATGTGACTGGGAAGTAACTCCCCCTGGTTACAGCGCCTGCATGAGAGCTTGGAGATGATTGGCTCCATACCATGGGGCCACACCTGCCCAGACTTACTATGGCAGTCCAGTAAAGCTGGAAGAATACAGGAATGCTGGCGGGTGTAACTGATTGTGGGAGGAGTCAGAATGGGGCTGCAGAGGAGGATTGGCACGGGGATGTAAACCCAGGTGCAGCAGCCATACCAGGTTGGGACCACGAGGCTCTGGGGGTGCTTCCTTTTGCTACGTGGCTTAGGAAGCATGAGAGACTTTGCCTGGAAGAAAAGGGGTGAATGGACTCTTGCTGGTGGGCCATGAGAAGGTGCCTCATGGCTTTGGATTAACTGGAGATTGTGGTGGCGACACAGCGGATGATGCCAGAACTGAGGGGCTGCCTGAACCACGGACTTCTACTTCTTTTCTTGAGATACGGTATCCCGGACTGGGCAAAAGGGAGAAGGAAGGACTGTGTGCGTTTGTGGGTATTCTAAAGAACTTTAGTATTTCAATGAAGACATTAAGTCATTACTCTAAGTCTGTATAACTTTTAAACAAGTAATTCCTTTCCTTTTCACCAATCTCTGGCATGGAGAAATGTCTTTCCTCTGGCAGTGGACAAAGCAAACCTAGTACAGTGCATGGGAAACCCCGGAGAAAAAGGGGGGATCCTTTCGGTAATAGTGTATCGTTCACCCCGCCCCAGGTCTATTCTGTAACAATATGACACATATCCCAAGATCTCTCTGGCTGCCCTATTGAGGACAGACTGGTGGAATGG
Source organism: Glossophaga mutica (assembly GCA_039655065.1). Lineage (NCBI taxonomy): Eukaryota > Metazoa > Chordata > Mammalia > Chiroptera > Phyllostomidae > Glossophaga > Glossophaga mutica. Next base: position 63,422,904 of record CM077311.1, read on the forward strand.
CAGGTGGGAGAGGGTTGCAGAAGTAGGCCCATCAAATAAGATGCAAGATCCCACAAGAAAGGATGTTAGTTTGGTCAAGAGCCATAAAACTGGAAGCAGTAAGAAGTGATAACATTCTGGATAGATTTTTCTAATTGTTATTTTGGAAAACAGCATCAAACACCATTATCCCAGCTTTAAAAAAATAATGGTAATTATTCAATGGCATCAAATATCTAGTCAATATACAGATATTCCTGATTGCCTCATGATTTTTTTTTACGTTGCCTAAGATAAGCAATGGCTAGATATTCAAATAGTGAAAACAGATTTTACTCAGTGACTACTGACAGTAGGGAAAAGAGATAAGCCCCATCCTGATTTGCAAAGAGGTGACTGGGAATTTTAAAGGGAGAATGGGTGGGAGGGAGAGGGGACAGAACCGGGAGGGAAGTTGTTGAGAGCTGGTCACTATAACTGTGACTAGGCCAGCAGCGTCTGCTGGCTGGATATAATGGCAGTTAGGGTTCTGTCCTCCCAGACACTGGCAGACAGAAGCCATCGCTACCTGATGATAGCATGTCGAATGAATGGTGTTCAGTTCCTTGAGACGCACACTCTGGAGTTATAGGTTATTTTTTCATATGCATCTCAAAGGGACAGAGGAAGGATTCACAATTATAAGCCCTTTTAAGCAAAAACTCTAATCAAGGAGGTTACGGCCTTAGTCAAGTGTTAGCTAGAAAAAAATACAAAAATTTTTGACAGCCCTGATCTTTTCTAAACAAGAACTCCAAAGAGACTGCGATGTCCTGGAGACATGGCCCTAAGCTGCCAGAAGCCGAGTTACAGCCTGGTGTAGACTCAGCACAGTGTTTTGGATGGTCTCCAAGCTGAGTTTCCTGCAGTTCTCAGAATCAGTATCTAAATAATGTCCCTACGTTGCCACTGACATTATCTCTTAAATTTGTCATCTACGGCTTCCTCTCTTATTCTTTCCTTTCCCCCTTAAAATTTGTTCCTAGAAGGAAATGTCACTTGTCCTGTGGACACAGGCAGGATTTTGCTGATTGGGCTCACATGGGTTATTTTGGGCCCTGTATTTCCCAAATTGGTAGTTAGGGTTAGGTGGCTTACTAGAAATCCAGGAGGAGACAGGAGAGTAGGCAGGTGGACATCAGGCCAGGACACAGAAGAGTCCAGGCTGAGACGATAAATCAGGAGTCACAAGACAGAGAGAGTCGAAAGCATGACTCTGGATGAGCTCGCTGAGGGAATGGGAGCGAAGGACAAGGGCAACGCTCTGAGGCCTGAGCCCTGGGCATCCCTATGTTTAGAGAGGGGGACACAGGGAGGGGCCAGGAAAGGAGATGAGGAGCACTTCCAGCAGGACAATAAGGAACAGTTGGGACAGTAAGCCCAGAGTCAAGGAAAGAAGGTATCTGAGGAAGGGAGGAGTGATCACCTATGTCAGATGGGACCATGGGTGCAGTAAAAGGAGGACTGCAAAGTCACTTTTCAGTTTGGTAAAGCCCTCACCAGTGACCTGCCAGGTAGAGTAGAGAAAGGCCAAGGCCGACAGGAATGAGTTCAGGAGAGCATGAAGGACAGGAAGAGGGGACAGGTAAAAACAACTCTTTCAAAAAGTTGTGCTGCAAAGAGGAGCAGAGAAAAGTGATAACTAGGGGCCAGTGCAAACTTGAAGGGAAAGAAATTGGTTGTGTTCAAGATGGATCCACAGGAGCCTACTTATATCCTGTGAGGCTGATCTAATGGAGGGAAACTGGAGGGTGCCTGTGTGTGCGCGCACACGTGTGCTAACACCTGTGCAGGGGGTTGCTGGGCAACATCCTTGAGTAGGTAAGAGGGGTCAGAATCTAGTGCCCAGTGAAGGGCCTGGTCTCCGAGGAGCACACTTCCCCCTCAGTGGCAGGAGGAAGGCTGTGCCCCGGACAGTGATGCAGACAGACGGGGAGATGTGGCAGGGGAACTTGATGTTCTCTCCATTGTTCCTGTTCTCTTAACGCACAGGAAGCAGGGTCACCAGGTGACACTGAGAGGGGAGAGGTGCTGGGGGATGGGGACTTAGGAAAGGTGTCAGGAAGTGCTCTCTGGGCAGTGGGGAGTAAATGGACAAGGAAAATGTAGTAGATTATTGGTCTCAAGGTGAGATCACTCCCCTTGGTTGAGGGTGTTTCTCCAGCCAAGTCAAAGCCCTCAGGGCAGATGCTGAGCCAGCAGAGATGAAGACTTACCCAAAAGTGGGGTTTTGTCAGATGAGTAAGACAGGCAGGGCAAGGGCACTGAGAGTGAGTGCCAGGAAGTGGTTACAGCTGCTTGTGTGTCTACCCTGCAGTTGAGGATGTGCTTATGTAAATGAGGCACGTTGGAGCTTCTCTGTCAGTTGGGACCAGTGGTTGTGCACTTATTCTTAAAGTAAGTCAGAGCTACCATACTACCCACACTGTGGCTCCTTAGGTTTTTACAAGAGAAAAATAAAATTCTATCTGTCAAAGTCACTTATTTTGGGGCTCTACTTCCCATAGCTGAACCTAATCTTAACTAATTAATCTTAACTACTCAGCATCTTTTTAGTCAATGCATTTATAGTTTAAAACCAACATGGTCTTTCCAGGTCAGGCTTAGTAGAAGGGAGAGTTAAGAATCAGGGGAATCTGCTTCCAGCCAAGATGGAGACGTACGCGGACACACTGTGCCTCCTCTCACAACCAAAATTAAAGACAACAAATATTTAGAAACAAGAAAACAACCAGAACTGATAGAAAATTGAACTGTACAGAAGTCCAACAACCATTCATCCAGACCGGTAAGAGGGGCGGAGTCGCGGCAGGAAAAAGTGGAGGTGCGGACCTGGGAATGCAGGCAGCAGCGGCTGGCAGTTCCCAGGTGCACAGGCGGCGGCTGGCAGACCCCAGGCACAGGGGAGCAACTGTGCAGACCCAGTGAGGCTGCGCAAGGTGGCTGGCTGACCAGGTGGTCCCACATTCATGCACGCAGATGGTCCAGGCAGAGGGGAAGTGGCGGAAGGGACTGAATCCAGGAGAGAGCGGAACGGGCACCATTGTTCCCTCTCGAACCCCACCCCCACATACAGTGTCACAACCCAGCGACTGGGCTGCCCCGCCCTGAGGAACACCTAAGGCTCCACCCCTCATACGTAATAGCCGAGACCAGACTAAAACCAAACCAAAACAAAATAAAACCAACAAAAATGGCTCAAACCGGAGAACGAATCAAGGCCCCAGAGCCAATTCCTCTAAGCCTTGAAGAGATAGCCAACCTATCAGATGCATAGTTCAAAGCCCTGATCATCAAAATGCTCACAGAATTGGTTGATTTTGCTCACAAATTAGATGAAAAAAATGCAGGCTACAATACGTGAAATGAAGGAAGACTCATGGGGAACCGATAGAGATGGAAGGAAAACCGGGACTCAGATCGATGGAGTGGACCAGAAGGAAGGAAGAAACAACCAAACAGAAAACAAGGAAGAAACAAGAATTCAAAAAAATGAGGAGAGGCTTAGGAACCTCCAGGACATCTTTAAGCATCCCAACATCCAAATTACAGGGGCACCAGAAGGGGAGGAAGAAGAGCAACAAGTGGAAATCTTATCTGAACAAATAATAAAGGAGAACTTCCCCAGTCTGGCAAAGGAAATAGACTACCAGGAAGTCCAGGCTCAGAGAGTCCCAAAGAAGGCAGACCCAAAGAGAAACACACCAAGGCATATTATAATTACATTAGCCAAGATGAAAATGAAGGAGAGAATTCTAGAAGCAGCAAGGGATAAGGGGACAGTCACCTACAAAGGAGTTCCCATCAGACTGTCAGCTGATTTCTCAAAAGAGACCTTGCAGGCAAGAAGGGGCTAGAAAGAGGTATTTGAAGTCTTGAAAGGCAGGGACCTACATCCAAAATTGCTCTACCCAGCAAAGCTTTCATTTAGAATGGAAGGGCAGATAAAGTGCTTCTCAGATAAGGTCAAGTTAAAGGAGTTCATCATCACCAAGCCCTTTTTATATGAAATGTTAAAGGGACTTATCTAAGAAAAAGAAGATCAAAAATATGACAGTGAAAAGACAGCAAACTCACAGCTATTAACAACCACACCTAAAACAAAAACAAAGAACTAGAACAGGAACAGAACCACAGAAATGGAGATCATATGGAGGGTTAGCAATAGGGCAGTGGGAAGAGGAGAGAGGGGGAAAAGGTACAGAGAATAAGTAGCATAGATGGTGGGTAGAAAATAGACAGTAGGAGGGCAAGAATAGTATGGGAAATGTAGAAGCTAAAGAACTTATGACACATGGACATGAACTAAAGGGGGGGAATGTGGGTGGGAGGGGGTGTGCAGGGTGGAGGGGAATGATGAGGGAGAAATGGGACAACCGTAATAGCATAATCGATAAAATATATTTAAAAAATATAATAAAATTAAAAAATAAAACCAACACGGTCATGACACATCAACCCTTGTAGGTGCAAGAGCAACTCTTACACACCGTCAATGGGCACGTGAACTGGGGCAAGCATCTGGAGGTGAAGATGTCACAGGGTGTGACTCAGCAAAGCCTTTTTTTAAAAAAGATTTTATTTATTTACTTTTAGAGAGAGGGGAGGGGAGTGAGGAAGAGAGGAAGAGAAACGTGAGAGATACATCGATGCGTTGCCTCTCACACACCCCCACCTGGGGACCTGCTCAGCAACCCAGGCATGTGCCCTGACTGGGAATCTAACGAGCAACCTTTGAGTCACAGGCTGGCACTCCACCCACTGAGCCATACCAGCCAGGGTGAGCAAAACCATTTTTAATGAAGAATCCTAAGGTAATAATTGAGGATATTGGCAATAACTTAACAATAAAAGTGTTTATCATATACCTTATTTAATTAATGAAAAAAATGAGAACCGAAATGTCCTGACGTTGGTGATTGTTGGGTGAGATTGGGGAATCCGCAGACAGACTCTAGCAGAGTCGTACAGCGCAAGAGCCATTCCCAAAAATGTCTATGGTTATCCTGCTCTGGAGACAGTTTTTAGAGTCGCACTGTGTATAAGGTTAGTGTTAGGCATGGAGTGTGTTTTCATGTGGGATATACTCTTTTGATGAATCAGAGAGAATTTTGTTTTGGCAGCATATATAGTCACAGAAAGCTTTACATTCAAATTTTGACTTTGGGTGGTGGGCACACAACGCTATATATATATATATATATATATATATATATATATATATATATATATATATATATACACACACACACACATACTATATATACTATAAAATACTATATATATATATAGTATTTTAGCCAACCGTAAGGAATATGGTTGATCCACAGTCTTTTCCTGCCTCTTTATTCAGCGCCAGCCTGGATTATGGGGGCTAGGAAAGAAATACTACATTTCCCAGAGTCTCTTGTGCTAGGGTTCTGCATGTGACCTTGGTTCCACCCATTGAGATTTTAAAGGTGAATGTGCAGGCGCTCTCCCTACCACTTAGACTGTTTTCTGCTGCCAAAGCTGTAGAATCAGCTTGATTTTTGTCTCTCTCTACCCCCCGCCCCCAGATCAAGCTGACTCTTCTTTTGAAATAAGTATCTAGCATCCAAGAGCTTCTCAGCGCCTCCACTACTATCACACTGGTCGACACCACTGCCATCTGTTGCCTGGGTGACTGTGGCAGCCTCCTAACTGGTGCCTCTGCTTCTACCCCTGCCCCAACGCAGCAGCTAAGTGTGCCTTTAAAATTTAATTAACACTCATTACAACTAACCATATCACTTAGGATAGCCAAAGTCCTACAATGGATTCAGAGCCCTTCATGACCTGGACGCCAACCCGACACCTTTCTCTACTGTTCTCCCATCATTGCTCCTGTTCCCAACAGTCTCCCGGCCAGTCTTGATTCTAGCTGTCCCCACTCCCATGTGATTCTGCTGGTTCCATTTCTCAAATGATGGGAAACTTGTTCTCAACAAGGTGAACCCTACTCAGAGATATGCCCCACTACCATGCACAGACTCTCCTTACCCTTAAAGAAAAACCCAAGCACGTGTCATCTCCTAAATACTATGTAACTTACTTATGCTTATTGTCTGTCTCCCTTACAAGAACTCAGCTCCACCAGGACCGAGACGGTTTTGGTCACTGAGGTACCCTAAGTTAGCACCGCAGCTAGTACACAGTAGGCACACATCCTGTGTGGGGTTTATTCTTTAGGTGCACCAGGGTCTGACCTTTAGTTCTGTGGTTCTGCAGAGACAGCCAAGTCTGTGGGGACTTCCTAATCCCTGGACTGCTGTTCAGAGTGTTCTGGAACTTACTATCCCTGTCTTGATCCCCCCCCCGCGTCCTGGTAGGGGTGCAGCTCCTCCAGTGGGTCAGTTCCCTGGCATTCTGATTCCTGGAGGACAACCTACGGCTTACTCCTCCAGCTTCCCAATCAGGCCACAAACCCTCATTTTCCTGTATTCACCTTTTCTGCTTAGAGTAAGCTAGAATTATTCTATATTTCCACTCAGCACTGAAAAATACGTAAGATAAGGTTGTGGGGTCAATGACGATCAAGACTGCATTTTTTTCCCCTGACTGCCTGGGTCTTATGTGTAAATGAGCCAAGCAGAAGGAAGCCCAGCCCCTGCTGCAGCTATTGGGGAGGTGGACCAGTGACCAATCCAGTGAAGGGAACAGAAGAAATGCTTCAGAAGAGCTGAGTCAGAAGCTGGCCACACAGAGGGCCTACCAGAGTTGGCACCCTAACCCCGTTTCTTTAGATGACACCTCTGAGTCCCCACCTTACTTCAGTCCTTACCCTCCATCAGAACATGGGCAGCTGACACAGCCCAAGAGGAGCTGTCAGCATCGCATCTGTCACTACTGCTAACCTAAGAAGGGGAATGCCCAACTGTGAAAGCATCCTGTACTAGGCTGGGAGGGGAGCACAGGATCCACTTCTGTGCACTATACTAAGAAATAAACCTTTCTTTCCTTTAAAGAGCCAAGTGTTGAGTGATCAATTCAATTGGACCAGGAGGCTATCCAGACTCATGGATTCACAATTATAAGCACTTTTATTTTTTCCATTTTCTTTTCCTTTCTTTCTTTCTTTTTTTTTTTTTAGAGAGAGAGAGGGGAAGGGAGGGAGAAAGGGAGGAAGAGAAACATCAATATGTGAGAGAAACAACATCTGTCGGTTGCCTCTGGGGCGCCCCCAACTGGGGTCCTGGCCCACAACCCAGGCATGTGCCCTGACTGCGAATCAGCCAGTGACCCTTCAGCTCGCAGCCCACACTCAATCCACCAGCCAGGGTGCACTTTTAAATCAATCAATCAATTAATCAATCAATGTTCTAAGAAAGAAAGATCAGGAGTCTATGTCAGGTGTTAGCTGAAACAAACAGCAATTTCTTTGACAGTTCTGATATTTTTCAAGCAGAAACTCAGAAGAGACTGGGTTGTCCCAGGATGTGAACTTAAGCTGCCAGAAGCCACGTTACAGCCTCGTGTAGGCTTGGTGCAGGGCTTTGGATACTGTCTCCAAGCTGAGTTTCCTGCAGTTCTCAGAATCAGTATCTAAATAACGTCCCTGCATGGCCACTGAATGCCATTAGCTCTTAAATGTCTTATAATCTATGACTTCCTCCTTCATTCTTCCCCCTTTTTCCCCTTACAATTTGTTCCTGTAAGAAACTAAGTCACTTGTCCTGTTGACACAGGCAGGATTTTGCTGACTGGACTCACATGGGTTATTTTGGGCCCTGTATTTCCCAAAATTGGTAGTTAGGGTTGAGTTGCTTAACAGACATCCAGGAAGGGATGGGAGAGTAGGCAGTTGGACATCAGGCTTGAAGACAATTGGTTATCTCCAAGAAATTGGTTGTGTTCAAGATGGATCCACAGGAGCCTACTTATATCCTGTGAGGCTGATCTAATGGAGGGAAACTGGAGGGTGCCTGTGTGTGCGCGCACACGTGTGCTAACACCTGTGCAGGGGGTTGCTGGGCAACATTCTTGAGTAGGTAAGAGGGGTCAGAATCTAGTGCCCAGTGAAGGGCCTGGTCTCCGAGGAGCACACTTTCCCCCTCAGTGGCAGGAGGAAGGCTGTGCCCCGGACAGTGATGCAGACAGACAGGGAGATGTGGCAGGGGAACTTGATGTTCTCTCCATTGTTCCTGTTCTCTTAATGCACAGGAAGCAGGGTCACCAGGTGACACTGAGAGGGGAGAGGTGCTGGGGGATGGGGACTTAGGAAAGGTGTCAGGAAGTGCTCTCTGGCACTCTCCCTCTGTGGAGCACACCTGTGCCTCTCACTTCCCCCTCTCTTTTTCCCCCAGGGGCATTTCCTTTGCCTTTCCCTCTCCTAAGCTCCAAGGGTCCTTCTTTTGCTTCTGTACTTGTTTCCTGAGCCCACACAGCCCTGCTGGCTCACGTCTACCTCTGCAACTTTTAAAATAAACTTTTTCTTTTAATTTGAGTTCTTGGCCCTGAATTCTTTCTTTGCCAAACTCAAGAACTAAAGTCTACTTTACCCGCCAACACCACCAGCAAGAGGAAAAGAAAAACACCAAAAAGTCTCTCAGGTTTTGACAAAGGGTTCCCTGACAAAATGTGACCATTAATTAGGATAAAACTGTAACATAGAAGTCAAATAAGTCCCCCACAAGGTGCCTGGGAACTAAGTGAAACCTCTTCACTGGAAGCCAAGGAGGGTCAGAAGGGACCAGCTCAGAGAGCAGACCTGACCCAGCAGGTCTTGGCCTATGCACGTCTTTCAAATGGCAACTGCTACAATTTCCTCTGGAATTATCCAACCCTTTCCCTGGGATACCTGTGACATTTCTGTTCTCTGCCTGCAATTCTGAAATTGCTTTGAGATTGAGAATATGAATGACCTGTCTTAGCAGCCTCCCAAGCATAGCACCCAGGATAAATAGATCCTAAAACCTTCCAAAAAGAAGAAACAGATCACAAAATACTAGAAATGAAAGCAATTACCTTCTCAACAGTAACACTGGAAGCTAGAAAATGGTGGGACAAAAACTTCAAACATCTGAGGTAGAATGATTTTAGACTAGGAATTCTATACCCAGCCAAACTACTAATCAAGTATGACTTCTTAATCATATAAAGACATTTTCAGATATTTTAAACAACTTACTTGCCAAGTATGCTTTCTTAGGAAATACCGAAAAATGTGGAAAGAGGGAGTAAATGAAAATGGGGAGCGGAAATGGGAACTAGGAAGTAGAGGACTCCACACAAAAGACTCAGAGGGACTCTTCCAGTCAGGGTCAAGGGGAGTCCAGCACAACAGCCCTCTGTGACAAGGGCCGTCTGAGGCCTCCAGGGGAGCCGTGCACCGGAGGGACTGCCACACCGAGAGTCATCAGGTTAAAAGGAACTCGATAGCTCTGGCGGATAGCTGGAGAAAATCTGCATTGCCTACATAGACAACTAAGCAAATTTTTTAAATGAGGAAATGTTTAACACAATGGGGACTACGTTTTACAAGAAGAAAATGTAATCATATGTAAATACAGCTTGGCTATGAACATATTAGTTTAATCAAAATAACAATCACTGAATGTTGGATTTAAGCAGAAGACGGAGGGAGTGAGTGCTCTCTGGGCAGTGGGGAGTAAATGGACAAGGAAAATGTAGTAGATTATTGGTCTCAAGGTGAGATCACTCCCCTTGGTTGAGGGTGTTTCTCCAGCCAAGTTGAAGCCCTCAGGGCAGATACTAAGCCAGCAGAGACGTACCAGCAGAGACGAAGACTTACCCAAAAGTGGGGTTTTGTCAGATGAGTAAGACAGGCAAGGCAAGGGCACTGAGAGTGAATGCCAGGAAGTGGTTACAGCTGCTTGTGTGTCTACCCTGCAGTTGAGGATGTGCTTATGTAAATGAGGCACGTTGGAGCTTCTCTGTCACAATTGGGACCAGTGGTTGTTCAGTTATTTTTTTTAAGATTTATCTATTTTTAGAGAGAGGGGAAGGTGGGGAGAAAGAGAGGGAAACATCAATGAGTGGTTACCTCTCATGCACTCGCCACTGGGGTCCTAGCTGGCCACCCAGGCATGTGCCCTGATTGGGAATGCAACCAGTGACCCTTTGGTTCAGAGGCCAGCCCTCAATCCACTGAGCCACACCAGCCAGAGCTGGTCAGTTACTCTTAAATAGGTATGACAGAGGCTGCTGGCTGGCCCTGAGTCTGCCCTTCATTTCTCCCATGATAACGAGCCCTGACTTTTAGGAGGGTACTCGCTCGTTCAAGATAGAGATAAGGGTTGACTGCATCCCTGCTCTCTGGACCATGGCATGTGATCATAAATGTATGGGACGGCTCCCAGAAACCTTCCTGAAAGGAGGTATGAGACACCCCCTGTTATTTGGAGGACATGAAACTCCCACTCATCTGGCTGCCTGGGGTGGAGCACAATGACTGGAGCTCCAACGCCCCAGCAGCAACATGAGGACCTGGGCCACAACCTAGACACCACAGGCACGTTAAGCTGATGGGAGCCGGAGACTCCTGGGGCTTGGTGGAGCAGAGCTGCCGTACAAGTTCATACTGTGACTCTTTAGGTTTTCACAAGAGAAAATAAAATGCTATCTGTTAAAGTCACTTATTTTTGGGGTTCTATTTCCCATAGCTGAACTTAATCTTAACTGATATTTTGAAGAAAAATTTTTAACAAAAAAAATTATCTATTTTAAATATTTTATTTTAATTGATCACTTATAAATGGTCATGCATCCACTCGCCTGTTGGTGTAGGGACAAGTCCTTTTGTCTGAGTGTGGCTCCATGGATTAGTACTCCACGGAAACTACACATGCCCGTGATGCACTGCTCAGATCACCAGTTTGGGGTTCTCCAAAAGTAGAATGAGAAGCAATCTGAATGCAGAATTGCCCTGGATGTTTGCGATTTCCACATCTTTACATTTATCTCACCTAAACTTAATGCCACAGTAGTTTTGAGCGACTCGCTTTTATTGTCTTTTTTAAAATTTTTTTTTAAAAATATATTTTATTGATTATGCTATTACAGTTGTCCCATTTCTCCCCCATCATTCCCCCCACCCTGCACACCCTCTCCCACCCACATTCCCCCCTTTAGTTCATGTCCTTGTATCATAAGTTCTTTAGCTTCTACATTTCCCATACTATTCTTACCCTGCCCCTGTCTATTTTCTACCCACTATCTATGCTACTCATTCTCTGTACCTTCCCCCCCCTCCTCCCACGCCCCTGTTGCTAACCCTCCATATGATCTCAATTTCTGTGGTTCTGTTCCTGTTCTAGCTGTTTGCTTAGTTTGCTTTTGTTTTAGGTGTGGTTGTTAATAGCTGTGAGTTTGCTGTCTTTTCACTGTCATATTTTTGATCTTCTTTTTCTTAGATAAGTCCCTTTAACATTTCATATAATAAGGGCTTGGTGATGATGAACTCCTTGAACTTGACCTTATCTGAGAAGCGCTTTATCTGCCCTTCCATTCTAAATGACAGCTTCGCTGGAAAGAGCAATTTTGGATGTAGGTCCCTGCTTTTCAAGATTTCAAATATTTCCTTCCAGCCCCTTCTTGCCTGGAAGGTCTCTTTTGAGAAATCAGCTGACAGTCTGATGGGAACTCCTTTGTAGGTGACTGTCCCCTTATCCCTTGCTGCTTCTAGAATTCTCTGCTTCATTTGAATCTTGGCTAATGTAATTACGATGTGCCTTGATGTGTTCCTCCTTGGGCCCAACTTCTTTGGGACTCTCTGAGCTTCCTGGACGTCCTGGTAGTCTATTTCCTTTGCCAGATTGGGGAAGTTCTCCTTTATTATTTGTTCAAATAAGTTTTCTACTTGTTGCTCTTCTTCCCCTTCTGGGACCCCTATAATTCGGATGTTGGGACGTTTAACGATGTCCCGGAGGTTCCTAAGCCTCTCCTCATTTTTTTGAATTCTTGTTTCTTCCTCGTCTTCTGTTTGGTTGTTAGTTTCTTCCTTCTGGTCCACTCCATTGATTTGAGTCCCAGTTTTCCTTCCATCTCTATCGGTTCCCCATGCGTCTTCCTTCATTTCACGTATTGTAGCCTGCATTTTCTCATCTAATTTATGAGCAAAATCAACCAATTCTTTGAGCATTTTGATGACCAGTGCTTTGAACTGTGCATCTGATAGGTTGGCTATCTCTTCGTTGCTTAGAGGAATTGACTCCGGGGTCTTCATTTTTTCTCTGGTTTGAGCCATTTTTGGTGGGGTTTTTTGTTTTGTTTTGTTTTGGCTCTAGTCCGGTTGCAGCTATTACGTATGAGAGGTGGAGCCTTAGGTGTTCATCAGGGCGGGGCAGCCCAGTCACTGGGTTGTGACGCTGTATGTGGGGGCGGGTCCGAGAGGGAACAATGGCGCCTGCTCCGCTCTCTCCTGGATTCAGTCCCTTCCGCCACTTCCCCTCTGCCTGGACCGTCTGCGTGCACGAATGTGGGACCCCCTGGTCAGCCAGCCACCTTGTGCGTCCTCACTGGGTCTGCACAGTTGCCCCCCTGTGCCCGGGGTCCGCCAGCTGCCGCCTGTGCGCCCCAGGACCGCCAGCCGCTGCCTGTGCATCTGGGAACTGCGAGCCGCTGCTACTTGCGTTCCTGGGTCCGCACCTCCACTTTTTCCTACCGCGACTTCGCCCCTTACCGGTCTGGATGAATGGTTGTTGGACTTCCGTACAGTTCAATTTTCTATGAGTTCTGGTTGTTTTCTTGTTTCTAAATATTTGTTGTCCTTAATTTTGGTTGTGAGAGGAGGCACAGTGTGTCCGCCTACGCCTCCATCTTGGCCGGAAGTCTTATTAAGTCTTTTCAAAGCACTTACCTTAGTTTCCATAGAAATAAGAACTTGCTTTTAGCGCTTACAGTTTATCAACTTACATATTCAATTAAAATAGGTATTTATCTCATTTTCATCAAAAATACTTCTTTCAGCCCTCATATCTTACTATTTCACACAGTTTCGTTGAACTATGCAATTACGATCATGAATACAACGGGGAAATGCGAGCCTGGGAGAAACACGACTGGTTTTGGAAAGCACGCACCCCAACTGCAGGAGCAGAGCACTCTTCACACGTCAGCCCCTCTGAAGTCTGATGGAGGGAAGAGAGAGAACAGTAGTCATCTCTTCAGAGGGGTCAGTGAGTACAGGTCAGGCCTCCTACTCAGCATCTTTTTAGTCAATGCATTTATAGTTTAAAACCAACACGGTGATGACACATCAACCCTTGTAGGTGCAAGAGCAACTCTTTCACACTGTCGATGGGCAGGTGAACTGGGGCAAGCATCTGGAGGTGAAGATGTCACAGGGTGTGACTCAGCAAAGCCATTTTTAATAAAGCCATTTTACATTCTAAGGTAATAATTGAGGATACTGGCAACAATTTAACAATAAAGTGTTCATCACGTAACTTATTAAACAGTGAAAAAAATATATGGGAGAACCAAAGTGTCCTGAGACTGGTGATCGCTGGGTGAGACTGGACAGTCCACAGGTGGACTCCAGCGGAGGTGCCACTGCTGTGCTGTGCAGCGCAAGAGCCATTTCCAAAAACATCTACGATTACCCCGCCCCAGGGCAACATTTGAGGTCAAGTGGTTCAATTGGACCTCATGGGTAGGTCTGTGAGGACTGGAGGACACGGTCCCTTTTAGCTCGCTCACAAGTATCTGAAGTGCAAGGTGCTCCTTAACGCGGGAGCACTATTGCTATTTTGGGGTGAGATGGGGCATGATAAGGCATGCATACTATACAGTTTTGGAGTCTGAAAGAATGTGCACTAAATGTTAAATCTTGTTTTATAGAATAAAAGGTAATTGAGCGTTCCAAAAAATTCTATCTAGACACACTCTGATGTTACTGCAGTGACAGTAGTTTTCGAATATCACAGCAGCTCTCATGGCTGTCCATCATTCCTGCTTCTTCCAGACGAACAAAACCCTATGTCAGGCAGCAGGATGCCCAGTGACAGGGGAGAAAGCTGGTCCACTGTCCTTCTTTGCCAGTGCCCTAAGGGTGGGTACGCGGCCCAGCTCTGCCAGGGAGACGCAGGGTCAAATCCTTTTGGGCTTCTGAAGGCTATTCCTCCTTGATAGGGTCACAATGAGAAAGTTCCTTTACTGCCTTTTACTTTGCTTCCTGCGGTGGCTTTGGGCACTATCACTGGAAGAAATAATGCTGGGCCGTAGCAGCCACTTTGGAATACTGAGGATGGCAGAACAAAGGGATCTAAGAAATCTGTATTTTTAAAAATCCTAACTTAAGGACATTTTTCTCATTGCTGCTAGAAAGGAAGGGGTGGGGGAGAGGGAGAGAAACAACGATTGGCTGCCCCCCACCCCACATGCACCCCAACTGGGGATGATCAAACATGCAAACCAGGTACGTGCCCTGACTGAGAATCGAACCTGCAACATTTTGGTGCATGGGACAATGCTCCAACCAACCAAACCACACCAGCCAGGGCAGACCCAAGAAAACCTTGATGAGGATTTGGCAACTAAACAATTTTTTGCAACCACCTACCTGAAGACTTCTTGTTACACAGGGTAATTAAGCAGCTGATGTTCCTGTCAGCTGGTTTCCTGTTACTTGTGCAGACCACATCCTGATGGGAGAATTCTTCTGTCTGACACCAAATAAATGCTTTAAGCCCACTCTAATTTAAAAGCAACCCTACTAAAAAAGTTGCTGTTATCTCATTTTTGTGGAAAGTAAATAAAACTGAGCTTAGGGAAGGTAAGTGGTTTTCTCCAAAGTGACTAGTGGAGTTGGATTCAGGCCCAATCCTGACTCTAAAGCCCACATCTGTCACTTAACCATGTCATTAAGACATGATCAAGCCTATAGTTCCCCCTTGCGGTGTCTGAACAAAATGTACACATGGACGTGGGAAGTAATACTACATTTGCACCCACGTATGAACGTCGCTTTGGGATTTTTACTCCCGTTATTTGCATTAATTTGTTGGTAGACATGTATGTTTCAGAGGCTCAGCCAAGAAAGCAGACTTGCCTTGGCCTTCTTCCACACTCTTACTGACAACATCCAATGTGCGCATCAGGGGGACAGACAGGTCATGCGGACCTGAAATGGTGCAATGGTGAGGGTGAAAGTGGCACATGCTCCTGCTCAGCTTTCTGGGAAGAATCAAAGAACTGAAGACTGAAAAACACCAAACATCTAAGGAGGCTAGGCCTTGGTTTAGCCTAAAAAAGCAGAAGAGTTATTTTTGAATCACAGAAACAGGAGAGAGGATTACAAGGAAGACCCACTGGCAGGGCATTAGCTATTTATAAGAAAGCATCAAAGACCAGAGAACAAAGGCAGTGGGCTTCTCAGAGCTCAGCCTTAGGCCGAACAGGGCTTCTACACACCTGTCTGCAAGGAACATCTGCTCTAGTCCTCTGCAGGGGAACCCAGACCACCACACCACAGTGCTCCTGTGAGCTCTTGGCTGCAGAAGGGCCAACGGGGTGACTGTTGAATACCCTCACAGCTGGATAGGCAGCTTAAGGGGCTCCATGTAGGAAAAACCCCAGCCATGACCAAAGATGACACTAATGGCAGGCATATCCATCTAAAACCCCTGAGGTTACCCGTAAGGCAGGAGGATGCATTCTTATCGTGGCCCACCTGTTCCCCAGGCAATCTGCCAGGCTCACAGCAAGGGGAGCTGGGACATCAGCACCTAATAACCAGATGCTGTTGCAGGCTTACCCTGACCTAAGATGCCCCCGACCCTGCCCTGCTGAACCAGGGAAAAACCCCCGCCCTGTGGACAATGGGCAGGGATAGAGAAGGACCAGGTGTGATGACCTGGTGAGAACAAGAGCACGGACCGTGCACTAAAAGGCCAGCATGGCTGCGGGAACTGGGATCCAAGCCAAGCTGGAAAGCCTGGGGGTGCTAGTGCAGGAGACAGAGGTGTGCCTCTCAGGTTCAAAGCTTTTGAAGGGGAGGTCATGTCAAATGTCAGAGGCCATTATTTAATACACCTGACTTCTGTCTTACGAAGGGATGCTCTCCAGCAGTGTTTGACTTAGGGTAGTGATAGCTCCCTAAGAGAATGATTAATTGCTCTTTTGAGAAATACTTCAATGGAAGCTAGAGAGTGCTGCTACTTATTGCAGAGGTGCGGGCAGGGACAACAAGTCCTGGGACCACCGTGTCACCTGAAGGGTGCTGAGAGGAGTTTCTGACTTCTTCTTTTGGTAGAACCTAACAATAGCCAGCACCCCACAGCAATGCACAGCAAGCACTTGGCTAAGAGTGCTTAGGAAGGAAAGGGCATAGAAGGATGAAAACCTGCACTTTCAGAGTCTCAGGCCTGGGGGCAAGCAACTTAGAGTAAGAATGCATAGACAAAGCCACTCTGTTCACTTCCTCCAACAGATTCTCAGAATCTCTATTTTGTTTGAAAACAGACTCAGGCAAAGGGAAAGGAAACTAACATTTATTGAGTGTCTACTGTGTATGTCTGGCCTTGTGCAAGAGTTTTCATCTACAACATTCCATGTAATCCTCACACCAACCCTGTGAGGTAGGTATTATCCTTGTTTTAGTTGGATGAGGCATACGAGGCTCAGAAAGGTTAGGTAGTTTGTCCAAGGTCACACAGCTAGTTACTGACAGAGCTGGGCCCAAGTGTGGAGTCTCAGACATGAAGACTCCCTGCTTGTTCTCCGCCCTCCGCCACTGCCCTCAGGAGGGAGGAGGGAGCAAGAGCAGCAGCAGCAGTCCTTCCACTGAGGGAAGGAGCCTGTCCTCTTCCACAGACCCTTCCCCTCCCTGGGGAAGATGCAGTCAGTTGAAGAGGTGAGACATAAATATAAAAATAAATAGAAGGGACAAGTCCCCCAGCAGCAAGGACATTCAGCATCCACACTGTGGGAAAAACTGGGACAATGGCTGCCAAAGACTAGAGTGAGTGGGTGGGCTGAACAGGCCCCTTCTGGGTGGCACAGATTTTACAGCGAAACGTCTGGAGCATGCAGCAGCCTTGGACACGGCCACCAGCATCCTCCATCTGCTCTTCTTACCGGTGTTTGTGATCCAAGAGGGATTCAAAATCAGGGGAACATACAAGTTTGTGCTTTATGTGTCCCAGCACTGTCATCTCCCCCGTCCTACTGTCTCCAAGGCCCACGGACACCAGCTCCTGCCAATCCACAGAGAAGGCGATGAGAACCAAAATTGCCACACCACCAACCAGTCCCGATTTTAATGTGATATTCACCAAAACCCTTTTCCCTCATTCAGCACTGATTACTCAACGAGCCTCAACCTCTTAAAGAGCCTCTGCCCTTAACCTTATGGGCTCTCACCTGCAGGAAAGAGCAGGCGGTTCCCATCGTTACATCCAGAGTCACCTTGCCCAGGAGCAGCTGCACCTTTCCTGACTTGCGGATCAGCAGCTTGCCAACCTGCCCCTCTGTCAGGTCAGCCAGGGTACAAGCATTCTCTGCCAGCCGGGCCTCCTGGGAAGATAGTCGGGATGGAAATGGGGTAAGGAGCTGTTTCCCCATGTTTCATGAATGAACTCTTTCCCAAAGGGATCAGTAGCAAAGGCTAGCATGAGCTCCCCAAAGAGGGCCTTTCCCTAGGGCTGCTTGCCAGTGGTTAAAAAACAAAACCCACAGCAAACCAGTAAACAAATGGACAAGATATTAATAACTGCTGACACTGGGTAATGGCACATGAGGGTTTATGTTCTCTCATTTGTGTATGATCCAGTATTTTACTGTAGAAAGTAAACACAGGTATAATTGAGGCTAAAGCACTGAGCCCTGAGCCCTTTATGGGGAGAAAAGAACAAACACCTACTATTCTTGCAATTCAGCTTGGGTGGCACACCCTACCGGTTTCTGCTTCCCTTTCTGATCGACCACCCCACACACAATTTCACAGAACTCATTCCTGAGCATACCCGGTCTTTCTCCTGCTTCACAACCAGCATCTGTCCATCCTCACTCTGCACCTCTGTCTTGATAGGCTTGACATCCTGAGTCGGAGGCTGGCCTGGGAGCGTGTCTGGCAGCTGCAGGAACAGCAGCTCATCCTCCTGGGTGAGGCTCAGCTCCCTGAGCAGCTCTGCCACAGATATGTCCTTCGGGAGGCCCGGGGTCTTTCTGGCTGCTCTGGGAGGAGCCTTCATCTTGGCCTCCTCCTCTTCATCTTGTGGCTCTTCTTTCACTGCCCGAGGTAATGCAAACAGAAGGGCTATTAAGTGGCCACCCTCTGTGTCATCTCATTGCACCCATCCCTTCACCCCCAACTGCTCCATGGTCACTCAGCCAGGAAGCTGGAGGAAAACATGGGTTGCCCAGAAGAGTTGTGTGACTTATCTAATGAGGGGTATGTGGCTAGGCCCACCAGTACTTGTCAGCACGAACCTTCTGAGAGTGCAACTTTACCATCTTTGTTCAGGCCATGTATTTTACAGCTGGAATGGGAGGGGACCTGCTTACCAGCAGTAATCCAAGTGGCCTATAGGTGGGATGGGGGTGGGAAGCCATAGAGAAGGAGGTGAGGTATTAACTGACGCAGAGCACCTTTCACAACAGGCACGTCCACCTCCATGTCCTCTTCCCTGGAGCCAGACAGCCAAGGTTTAACATCTGGTTCTTCATTTTCCTCCTTGAACAGCCACCCGGAATGAGCCAGAGGAAGCTGTACAGGCATGTTTCGAGTGTCGTTCCTCAACCCAGGGTCATCGATGAACTGCCAAGGAAGTCAACAGTTCACACGGCCTGGCCAGCATACCACACAATGGGACTGCAGTCCACCTCAGCCCACTCCTTTATTATTATTTTTAATCCTAACCCAAGGATAGGTTCATTGATTTTAGAGAGAGGGGAGGAGGGAGAAAGAGGGGGTGGGAAACATCGATTGGCTACCTTCTGTATATGCTGTACATGCCCCCAACTGAGGATCAAACCTGCAACCTGGTTATGTGCCCTGACTAGGAATCAAACCCACAACCTTTTGGTATATGGGATGACACCCCAACTGAGCCACCCAGTCAGGGCCACTTTAGCCCTCTGCTAACTGAAGATTCCTGCTGCTCATCAGGCTTCCAGAATATCAGAGAGCAATTCTTCCCCCAATCCTGGCTTCCTTGGGCCCTTTCCACAGCCATATAGGAGGCCCACTCCCCTTCAGCCTGCTGGTACCTACATCATCCTTCTCCAGCATGCGCAGGATCTGTTTTGTTTCTTCATCTGTCTCTCTCTTCTCTTTTTTGATGTTGATGATATGAGAAGGCCCAATGTCCGACACATCCACTGTCTTATCCCAGTTCCCTGCGGGAAATCACCCCGGTCACCGGGGGTAAGGAAGAGGACAACGGCAAGAAAAACAAAATTAGGAGCAGGGGCTATCCACTGCTCTCGGGGGCAGTCTGAACTGAAATCCACTCAGCCCTTCCTCCCAGAGCCCCAGCGGCTTTTGTACCCTTTTTCTTCATCATTTCAGCTGGGCCCTGCTCAAAGATGGAATGGGATTGGATCACTTCTGGGCGACCCCGGCCCCGCCCATGCCCCTCTCGCTGTCGGTCTCTGTCCCTTTCACGTTTCTCCTTCTTGACGGTCACTTCTTCCTTGGGCCTGGAAAATAGAACAGACTAAAGGAAGCCACTCACTTACCCTGCCTCCCACAGCTCTCCACTCCACCTGAGCCAATAACCATTGTACATCGGGAGAAACAGAACCTGATCCTATGCCTACCACCTTTTTCACTCCATCTATGGGCAGTCCTTCCAGTTTGCTTTACTTTACCTTCTTGTTTCGGAGTCTACACTGGAACTATGACTCAAAAGTTGAATTCTACAGACTGCCCCAAAATGTTTTTTTTTTAATTGATTGAAAACAGGAAGACTGTAATGTAAATGAACTTAAGGGAAAACGTGATACATCTTTGTCTAAACTACTGGCTCTTAAGTCTGGCTGCAAAAGGCAATCACTGTTTCACTGAAAACAAGTTACATCACAATTTCTGGGAAGGACTCCCAGGCATCTGTATTTTTTTTTAAACTTGTACATTCAACTGGGAATGAAAAGAACTATATTCACAAATTTAAATTTCTGAGCCCCATACCTAGTTATTTCCCAAAAGACCCAAATTCAGAGCAAGTAAATAAGGGGCGGATATTCAGAACACCAGCTACTTACTCTTCTTTGATCTTCCGACTGATGATATTTGGGGTGAAGGTTTTCTGAAAGTGAAATACAGGAGTCACTGATTTGGTAAATTCTCATCCCAAAGCACAGAGAAAGAGGAAAAACTCCCTACAGGAATCTTTTACAGACCAAGACCACAGTGCCACTCTTTTGCACATTCCACACTACCCTCAGAAATTTACACAGATAGGCAGGCGCTTGAAAAGGAGGAACTGGCCAGTCAGGGTGGCAGCAGTTACACACACAAAGGGGCACCAAAGACCATTTCAAGGGCAGCCTCAGTTTCTGCCCTCTGAAAGGAGAACCCTCAGGCCTTCTAAAAGCAAAAGCATTTAGCTAATCTCACCTCTTTTCTTTTTTTTTCCCCCCTCGGTCAGTAACATAGGGAAAGAACTCAAGTAGAAAAGACAGAGATCTGCCCTGGCTGGTGTAGCTCAATGGATTGAGCACAGGCCTGCGAACCAAAGGATCGCAGTTCGTTTCCCAGTCAGGGCACATGCCTGGGTTGCAGGCCAGTTCCCAGCGAGAGTTCCCAGCGGGGGACGCACGAGAGGCAACCATACATTGATGTTTCTCTCCATCTCTCCTTCCCTTCCCCTCTAAAGATAAATAAATAAAATCTTAAAAAAAAAAAGGAAAAGACAGAGATCAGTCAGGACTCACAAACAGATGACACGTTAGACTGTCACCAGAATTTACCTAGGCAATTAAGTCTTTTAAAAAAAATGGTGGCTCACGCCCACCCAGGGACACTCCGCTTTGCCCTGGCTGGTGTGGCTCAGTGAACTGAGTACCCGCCTGCGAACCAAAGAGTTACTGGCCCTGATTCCCAATCAGGGCACATGCCTAGGTGGCAGGCTAGGTGCCCAGTAGGGGGCGCATGAGAGGCAACCACACATTGATGTTTCTCTCCCTCTCTTTCTCCCTAAAAAGAAGAAGAAGAAGAAAAAAAGGCTGCTTTATGATGGTCATCACCCTCCTTCCCCACTTTAAGGCTTACTCTTCACATATACAGTCATAAACAGAATAAGACACAGAGCCTCTAATGGCCTGCCTAGAATTCGTTCCACTCCAGACCGGAAGTGTTCGCAATGGGATCCCTGACAAATTGGGAACTCTAAAACTGACGGCAGTGTTTATGCCTGCGTGACTTTCATAAGTTTCTGAATGCTGTCCAAACGCAGAAAGTTATTAAACACTGCTCAAGTTGCTTTTGAACTAATTAGAATTCTCTGCCCTTCAACCATCTCAGAGAACCATGTCAACAGCTTGCATGCAGCATCTAGACTTCAAAGTAGGACGGGCTCCCCAGAATGTGCAGGCCGAAAAGTCTGGGGACTAGATCCCTGAGTTGCAACATCAAGCCTGGTGCACGTGAGGACTTAACATCGACTGAACCCCAGCGGCCTGGAATTCAAGGTAGTCGGGTACCTTCTTGACTCCGCCGAGGGTGAGGTCCCTGGAGCGGATGGAGGGAAGGCGGCCGGGGGTGAGGGGAGGCGCCGGCCGCCGGCCGATAAGCCCCCGGGCCCCGGAGAGGAGGGTTCGGGGCCCTCCTGGGGCGCTGGGCTCACCGGCAGCGTTCCCTTCCGACATGTTGCCTGCGAGAGAAGAGGGAATGGACAACAAAGTCAACGCAGAAGATGGGCACGCGGACCCCGGGCAGAACCCCACCCACCTGGCCGCCCGCCCCCCAGTCAATGCGGTCCTCCCGCGGAGTCTCAGCTCCTCCCATCCCACGTGGCGACTCCAAGGACCACCCCGGCGAGGCCCTTGGACAGCCCTCTTCTCAGACCCCCGCTAGGCACGAAGCAGGCACGCACCCCAACGGACCCTGACTCCACACAGCGCGGGTCGCAACTTTAGCTCCGGCGATGCCCGCACGGTGTACTGGGTCTCCGCGTAGGGCGGAAGTCTGCGTGGCGGGGCCTAGGCGCCGCCATTTTGCCGCCGGGCGGAAATGAGGTCGGTGGGCGGGGCGGGCCACACTATTTATCCGGCGGCTCCTCGCTGGCCTCCGCCTTCTCTTCCCGGTTCTTCCCGGAGTCGGGAAAAGCTGGGTTGAGAGGGCGAAAAAGGAAGAGGGGACTGGTCCTGGTTACGCCTCAGGGGTCTTGGGCCGGGGCAGGGGGCGTGTAGGCGTCCAGTTCAGGCTCGGGGGCCTCGGCGGCCGCCGTGGCATAACGTGAGCATTCTCCACGGAGGAGCCGTGGGGCACTGGGGTCGCGGCTCGCAATGGGGAGAGGGGCGCCCGCCAGAAAGCGGGGCCCGGACCCATAGTCGGGGATCCCTGGCGACTGCGAGCTCGATGGTGACCTTGGAATGGTCACTGCACCGCTGAGCAGCGGCCTCGCCCTCGCTCGGGGGTCCCTTCCATGGATTCTAGGCGGGGTCCTGGGGTGACCCTGTGGGGGCAGCGCTGGAGCTTCTGCAGCGGACCAAGCGAGTACTTAGTGGTACCCGCGGTGGGCTCAGGACTGCGGGTCCTTAGGTGGGCTCTTGGTCCAAGCCTGGGACCTGAAAAACGAAGTTTACTGGAAGGGACGAATTTAAATAACTTTCATTGTGACTCCGAGATTTGTAATTTGACAAAAAATAACCTTTACTGTTCCTCTCCACGCCCACCCCCCCACCCCCACCCCCCACCCCCCCCCCCCCCGCCATACACCATGTGAAAACCATGTAACAACATTAGGGAAAGTTTGAGGGAAGGAAAAAATTTCGGCTAGAATGCCAGATGGAATACTATTAAAACTTTTGTAACATTTTCCAGTCTTAACAAAGCTGCCATATTGTACTACAATTTTGAATCCTCCCTTTTCAAATAACATTTCTTTGTTGCTGTACCAAAAGACTGGGTAATTCTCAGGTGGCTATGTCATAATCTGCCTATTTTCCTGTTTGGACACTTAGAATGTTTCTTTTCCCTCTTGTAAATAAAGGCGTAGTGAACATCTGGTGCACTTGACGTTTTTTCTTCTTTTGGATTATATCCCTAGGATAAATTTCCAGACTTGTGATAACTGGCCAAAAGATGTACTTTTTTCTTCAGTAATTTTTTAAATCTCACCCGAGTATATGTTTATTGATTTTAGAGAGAAAGGGGAGGGAGGGAAACATCAATTGGTTGCCTCCAGTACATGACCTCATCAGGGGTCGATCTCTTAACCTTTTGATGTAAAGGTTAATGCTCCAACCGAGCCACCCAGCCAGGGCTGATCATGCCCATTTTATATCTTTGTCCATGTTGCTAAATTACTTTTAAAAAGTGTCGTGTTAATTTGCATCATCACTAGGAATGTACGTGCATATAGTATATAAGAATATGTTTTTCCATGTCCTTTTGAGTAGTGCTCTTAAAATTTTGGACAATAGTATATTAATATTTTGTGGTTTCTAACCAGACTTTTTTCACCTTCTCTTCTTACTGGTGTTATGATAACCACACCTAACTGAAAACCCTTCCCACCCCCTGCAGAACTACACGCAAGGGGCCTTTCGCTTCTGACTGGAACTCCAGATGAAATTGCTTTGATTTCATTCTCTGGGGTTTGAGGTCCACCAACCTTTTAGCAGCTCCTCGTTTTTTGTTTTGTTTTTGTTTGTAGAAAATTTGGAAAATTTGCCCTGGCTGGTGTGGCTCAGTGGATTGAGAGCTGGCCTGTGAATCCAAAGGTTGCAGGTTGGATTTCCAGTCAGGGCACATGCCTGGGTTTAGGGCCAGGTCCCCAGTAGGGGGCGCATGAGAGGCAACCACACCTTGATGTTTCCCTCTCTCGCACCCTTCTTCTCTGTGTAAAAATAAAATAAGTAAACCTTTAAAAATTTTTCTTTTTAAAAAGAAGATTCTTCAACCTTTCCTCTCATTAAGCTAATATATTTTCAGCACCATTCTGCTTTTTTCTTTACTTGTTCCAACACCTCCCTTTTCATTTTCTCCCAGAGTGTTCATTCGTTTAGCCTCAAAAGAAACTTGTAAAAAATTACTAGTTGAACCCCATATAATCACATCTATGATTATAAAAGATCTCAATCTATTATTAACATTTTATTTTTACATATTTTATAACAAAGAATCTCATTTTTTCTGATGACTTAATGAAACTAAGAAACTTTTGAGAACGAATATAGTTTTCTGGGTCTAAGTGCAGGTATTCAGAAGGTATAAAAAGTTTCTGTCAAAAGCCTGTTCCTGTGAATTCCTGATGGGCGTTGCAAATACTGAATGAATAAGGAACTGTTTTGAATACATATCAGTAGAGTAAGAGGAATGTGTGGTATGAGGATGCTATTCAAGTTCAAGCTCTAACATGTTCTCTATGAGTAATTTGTCCTAATTTGTTGCCATCATTTTGCAAGCCATTTCTTTACAGGTTCCTCTTTATCTCCTTGAGCTCTAAATATTGGAGAGCTCTAGGGTCCAGTCCTCACAATTCTTCACTTTTTTCTCCCTACTTAACTCCCTAGATGGTGGTTCAGTTTCTTGGCTTCAAACCTTGCACTTATCTCAGTCTGGGCCTCTCAGAACTCCAGGTGTGCATCCCTGCCCATCCCACACCTCCACTTGGATGGCGGTTCTCATCCAAACTTTTGATCTTCCTCCTCGAACTACTCAAAGTTTCCCTATCTCAGTACATGGCAACTCCGTTCTTCTAGTGGTTCAAGTCAAAAGTCATGCGGTTATTCTTGACTCTCTTTTTCTCTCATGTGATACATCTGTCTGCTCTTTCATATGTATCCAGAATCTTACCACTTCTTGCCACCTTCACTGGCCTCCCACCTCAGCCCAGGCTACCCTCATTTTTTTGCTGTGATTATTCTAATAGCATCCTAAGTGGCCTCCCTGCTTCCCCAGGTGCCCCCTCGGTCTAATCCCAACACAGTATAATTAACAGGTCAAATCTTTGCTCTACACCTCCCAGTGGGTTCCCATTTCAGAGTGAAAACTAGAGGCTGTGGACTGGCCTACACAGTCCTGCATCATCTGTCCATCCACCCACGTTCTCTCTCCTCAGCTCCTACCATGCTTCCCTCGCTCATGCTGCTCCAGCCACACTGGTCCCTTTGCTGTTTCTGGAGCGATCTGACATGCTCCCACTTCAGGGATTCTGTACCTGCTGCCTGGAACACTCTTCCCCCACATAATTCTGCACGGCATCCTCATTCCCTCCAGTCGGGTTTTTTTTAATCTTCACCCAAAGACATGCGTATTGATTTTTAAAGGGAGAGGAAGGAAGGAAGGGAGAGAGAGAAACATTGGTTGCCTTTTGTACGTGCCTTAACCAGGGACTGAACCTGCAACCCAGGCATGTGCCCTGACTAAGAATCAAACCCATGACCTTTCAACGACGATCCAACCAACTGAGCCACAACAGTCAGGGCCACTCAGGGGTGTGTGTGTGTGTGTGTGTGTCCATCCCAAAGTCACCTTTTTGAAGGAGGCCTTCTGATGGGCTCTATTTAAGATTGTAACCTCTCACTTCCCCCATAACATTCCTCATCCCTATTTACTGACTTATTTTTCTCTTTAGCCCTTACCATCACCTAATAGAGAGTATTTATTTGTCTTTCTTTTCCTCACCAGAAGGTAAGCCCCAGAAGAGCATACATCTTTCTCCTGCCCCCACTACAGTGTCCTCATTGTTTGACACAGTGCTTGAAGCACCCAATAAACTTTGTTGAATGAGTGAATTCCACTTTGTCATGAGACCAAGTCATAAATCTGGATGTGTATTAGAAGAAAGGTGGCTTGTTTCCACGTGGATTGCATCACTAATTTAACTTTGGCACCATGAACGGAAAAGCCATCTCTGTGTTGTGTTTTCATATGTCTTCTCCATAGGTTCTTCCTAATGCAAGTCCTGAAGAGGGTAAGTGTGGCAAATACTGTGTGAGTGGGGGAAGCCTTTCCAACGTGGCAGTGGTTTGTGTATTCAGTATGTGCATCTTGTCCCTGGCATCCTGCCACTCGGTGCCCAGTGGTATTCAGTTTCTCTATCATGCTGTTCCACTTCAGGTTCAACTCAGCCACTCTCCTGGTACTGTGGTTTTATCATGTTAGCCCTTCCACTTTTCATCTGTGATTCTTTCTTCATTGTTCTTCATCTTCTCCCCTTGACATTTCTTTTGTCCTTCCAAAATTTCACTAGTGTCTCTTCTATAGTTTACCAGAGACCTTAGAAATTTACTTCAGAATCTTTCCATGTCTTAAAACTATTAAATATTTCCATTTTAAAAAGCTAAAAAATGTATTATATTCTTAGTTGAGGGGATACTCAGAAACGTGTCTAGTTTTTAGAATTACTTTAATGCTCGTTAGTAAGTTCAAAATAGGTGACTGCTGAGGGCTATATGGTGTCTACACATAATTTCAAAAAAATCAATAAGCACTGAGAAACTCATACAGTTCTTATAACAGTCATTGCCTGCTCCTGTCAGTGTTGGCACATGTAAATGCACGAGCCAGTGTTTCTGGGCAGTCCAGTGCATATGCATGCATTGGCCCTGAGGTCCCTGCACTTAACTCGACATGAGGAGGTGCACACGCACATTCTGAGTCTATAAAGTGCATAAGCAATAGTAAGACTATGGATCCTTTCCACTGACAGCCTCATCTCTATTACGTCAGACTCTATGTTTGCTCGGTGCTCTTCTACCATGAAGAACCAGCCTTTGCGCTCGTACCTGAATTTAAATCTAATTTTACTTCTTTAAAAAAAAAGATTTTATTTTTAGAGGAAGGGGAAGGGAGGGAGTCAGGAAGAGAAACATCAATGTATGAGAGAAACATCAATTGGTTGCCTCTTGCACACACCCCACCCAAGGACCTGGCCTGCAACCCAGACATGTGCACTGACTGGGAATCAAACCGGTGACCTTTTGGTTTGCAGGACGCTGCCCAACGCATTCAGGGCTCCAATTTTACGTCTTATGGACTGAGTCTTGTTTCCAGCCATCAGCCTTTTTAAAGGAGGGTTGACAGCTCCCCTCTGAGGGCTTTGAGAATCACATGCCCTGCACTGTGTCTTGGTGCTTAATAAATGCTTTTGTTATTCTTATCATCATAGCTTGGCTAAAATATTTAATATTGAAACTTCTGAGCATGCACAAAAGTGGAGAAAGCAGCTTTTTGAATCTTTAAGCACCAGCTCCACAGTTACCCACTCCTGCTGGCCTTGTTTCCTCTGTCCTCTCACCCGCCCCGCCCCCAGACTATTTTGAAACAAATCGTAGAAAACATGCTATTCATTCACAAGTAATATAATATGTAATATAAACAACATAATCTGAAGGATAGTCTTTTAAAACAATAACCATAAAATATCATCAGAGCTAATAATTTCTAAATATTATCAAATATCCCGTTAGTATTCAAATTTCCCAACTGCCACGCAGGATAATTTTTTTTCCTTTGGTAACAATTTGTTTAAATCAGTATTTAGCCCTGGCTGGTGTAGCTCAGTGGATTGAGCGCGGGCCTGTGAATCAAAGGATCGCGGTTCGATTCCCAGTCAGAGCACATGCCTGGGTTGCAGGCCAGTTCCCAGCATGGGACACATAAGAGGCAACCATACATTGATATTTCTCTCCTTCTCCCTCTCTCCTACCCTTCCCCTCTAAAAATAAATAAATAAATATAAAAAAATAAATCAGTATTCAAATATGGCCCATGCCCCTTAATATTTTACTGGAAGTATAATTAAGGCACAGGAAGAGGTTTGCCGTGAGAACGCTCATTGCGGTGCCATTTAGAATGGAGGAGACGGAAGGCGGCCGCCGCAGAAGAGCAGGGAAGCGGCTCCCCAAAAAAGGGTGCCTGGCCTGACAACAGAACGCACGCAGTGACTGCAAACAGTGCTGCAGAGAGACTACGCAGTGAGCAGAAAAGGCGTTGGTAGCTGAGAACAGCAGGTTGTAAAACAGTGTTGCTACCTTCTATTTGTGTTGTAAAGTATATATCTCATTTGCCTGTATCTGAATAGAAAGGACATGAGCGACTTCAATTTTCTCTTAAGCTTAGTATTAAATCACATCGTTCTGCCACGATTGTGTACTACTCGTGCAATAAAAAGTCACTGAAGGTACAAACACAGCCAGAGTGCCTTTTGGCAGTGGTCTGGCTTCACGTGGAGCGAGCTCTGTTTGGCACGCTCGGCTTTCTTCCTACCATGTGTTTCCTCATGTGACCTGCTGAGAAATCCTCTGAGGCAAGAAGAGGCAGAAACCCTGAGAGGGCTGCGCCTTCACCTGACGCCGGCACGCAGCTCCACAAAAGCGCCCTCAGAGGGCTATTGTTCACTGCTCGGGACCCATGACCTCATGCGCTCTCCACATGCCATCCTGCCGAGGCAGGAGGCAGGGACGTGTGGGGACTAGCCTGCCTTTCCTAGAGGGGGAAACTGAGGCGCAGAGAACTTGATCTTTTCCTCACACCAGCCATCAGCGTGGTCATAGGGACAGAGTTTGGCCCAGCTGTCTGTCTGGTGCAGGCCATCACCATGAGATTGTTTGGCATCTCTGCAGAGTTTCAGCATCTCTGTGTAGGTTTGGCCGAGGTAGGGCTGAACCTGCCTCCGCGTGACACGCCGCACCGCATTCTGTGGTTCGGGATCTGACCAAACCTGCTCCGGTTCTCCACACCCATTTAGGGTGGGATTGGCTTCGGCTTATCTGCGCTTTCGGTGAACTCTTCACTCTCTGTCCACTGTCACCATCTCCAACCTGCTGCTGATGTCTGCAGCCCCCAAGTGCCTCTCACTGGGTGTCCCTTCTGCTCAGCTCATGCCTCCTGTGGCTCTCTGTGGTCCTCGCCAGGGCCCGCCTGCATAGTCTGTTGTCTCCTGACTGCGGTCCCAGCACCAAGCCCTCCCCGCCCACCACCCTCCTGCTTCCACAGTCTCTACCTGGCTTGGCCCCACCTGTGCCCTGGAGCTGGTCCTGACTCCTCCATCTCAGAATTCTTGTCTGTACCCTGCAATTTGGTCGTCTACTTCTTGTTTCCCAATCGTGTTTCTAAATGTTCATCTTTTCTAGGAGACTGCGGGCTCCTCGCCGGCAGACACTGTCAATATGATGGCACCGATAACAGCGCTGCTAGGTGGCCGGGCACTCCTTGTGCACCAGGCCCAGAGCTGAGTGAGCCGCGTGCTTGTCTCAGCCGGTGATGGCAATAAACCTGTGTTATTATTCCATTTGACAGATGAAGACACTGAAGCCCTGAGAAGTTGAGCACCTAGTCCGAGGTACTGTATATTAACTATATCTGTCTGCACAGCCCACACGATTCTCCACCCTGCATGTACTCCGTTGGTTGCTTGGTTCATATTTCCTTGAGTGCTCCGTACGGCGCCATCCACAGGGTCCTCATTTCTTGGTGGTTAAAAAAAAAAAAGACTCCTGCAGATAAGACAGCAAACAGTGCACTCTCTCCCTGGCCAGTGTGTTCAGGGCTGGGCTCCTCTGAGTCCAGATGGTCGGCTAGAATGCTACCACTCCAAGCTCTGTGCGTGCCTTCCACCCCCACTTCTGCGCCTCTGCACACCCTTCAAAACCCTGAAACTTCTCTCTGTTGTCCCTTTCCCCCAGGGACACCTAAGCAGCCAGAGGGTTTGCCCTAGACCACCAAGGTTCCTGGCGCTTCTGTGTACTATGTCTTGATAGAGTTGATAAGAAAAGGGAGCACCGGAAGGTAGGAACCCAGACCAAGACAGACACTGCCCCCCACCCCACCCACACACATACCAGCTCCGGTACCTGGTCTGGATCCTGCCCCTTCACGGCCACCCCCTTCCCCCAATCAGAATCTTCGCTTCAGGTTCCTAAGCCCTAGGGCTAAGCCCCACCCCTCTCCCAGCATCCTAAAGTTTGGGGGCTGCATTCCACTGAGAGATTTTCAAGTAGACGTGTTGGAGGGACTTCTGCCTAGGACCCATGTTCTGGAAAACCTTAGAAAGGACGCAGCCACCACCGCTGTCTCCGAAGACATCCACATAGCTCCCTTGGAGACCTTCTGCCCTTTCCCCCTCCCACCAGCCCAAGCGAACAGGGACCAGGCTTGCTTATCGTCACCTGACGCTGGGCAGCCACCGATCCCATTGGTGGAGCCAGATTGGGTCTGGCTCTCCAGTTCCTTCTCGCCTTCTCTGCCTCTCTCTCCTCCAGACCGCTTTGATTCCGCTCTTGCCTCCCTTGCGCTCGGCTGGGAACGTCGCCTCTCCCGGAGCGGCAGCGCGCTGCGGAGCAGGCAGGGGCTGCCTGTGGGGCATGGAAGCAGCCTCCTTGGCAGCTGCGAAAGGAGCTAGAGGAGCCAGCGAGCGCTGCTGCCTGTGACCCAGGCGTCCCGGCTGCTGCCCCCAGCCCGGGAGCCCCTCCACACACAGCTCTCTCCCTTCCCTCCAGGTCTTCCTCTGCAGAGCCTGGTGGAGCCAGGTGAGTGCCCTTCCTCCCCGGAGCGTCCTGCTGTCGATCCTGAGAGGGACTCCGCTGGCTAGGAGCTGGGGGCCCAGGGTCCTGCCACTGCCTGCGGTGCTCGCCTGGACTGCCAGGGCCAACGACCTTGTCCCCTTTCCCCCCGGGAATTTGGCCGAGGGGTTAACAGCTGGACCGGTCCCCAGGGCGCTACAGTCAGTCACCCCGTGACGATTCTGCTGCAGTCAGCAATGCCAATGGGGACAGCGGGGTGGGGGGCAGTTTTCCTCTGGTGTGTGGTGGCTCTTCCCGATGGGCATGGACAGAGGGTGTTGGATCAGTGTGTACACCACGTATGCAGGCTTGTGAGAAGACTGGAGGTTCGCTTGCGTAGATAGTTCTGTCTGCATGCACTCATGTTCAAGCGTGGGATTTGACTGCTGTGTGGCATGTCTGGGAACATATGTTTCTTGTACATGTGAAGCACATGTGTCGGGGATCACTTATCTGAGTAGCCTCTTGGTACATGTTGGTGGGTACAGTGTGAAGCAGTGTATTTATGGGATGGACATAGCCCTTGGCATGTGTGTGGGAGTGCATGTAAACGGACGGTTTCTATGTGGCAGGTGCGACTCGGAGCAGAAGGGGGTGGGTAGGTGGAGAGTGTGGGCAGAGCTGTAGAGGCTTGCAAACCTGTTGGCATGTGAAGGCTCGGGGCTGGCAGAGCACCGCCAGAGACAAATACATTTTCAAAGGCTGTGTCTTTGAGCCTAGAAAAGACTTGAGAGCGAATATCAGAATATGGACAGAGGCTGCTGTGCATGTGAATGTGCATGGGTGTGCAAGCAGGAGTACGGGTTGTACACCTTGTGTGGAGGCGGCGAGCATGCATGTCGGTGCCCGTGGCTTTCCTTTCTCCCAAACTGTGGCTTTGTGAGAAGGTGTGCCTGCACGCGCATGTGAACCTGTGGACACAAACATGTGTGGGTCTATGCGGGGGTGGCAGCTACTGGAGGGAAAACTGCGGGACGACCTTACAATGTGGAGGGTGGCAGAGGGTCCCTGAGTGCGCAGGGGAGCGTGTGGGAGTGAGAATGTCCGAGGAGGCGTGTGCAGCCTGTGGGTGGCCACACTTGGGGGGGGTGTGTGTGTGTTCGCATGTGTGTGCCTGCCTGCGTGTGGGTGTGTGAATGCTGGTCTCGGGGTGGATTCGCTCGGGAGTCTGGGTGTTTCTCAGGTGCTGTCTCAACCTGCCTCTCACACCCTGCCCTTCCTCGGTCATCTGGGCTTGGAGAGCTGGGGTTCATGCCCACCATTGGTCCACCCCGCCTTTACTGCTCTCCCAGCGTCCCTTACGGCCATTCTCCCAGTCTCACATGGGAAGTAGTCTCAGCTCTCCTAGAGCTGAAGAGGGGAAAGGGTGGCCTAGGTCCTGGACACTTTACCTGTGAGCACGGCTGCCGTGCCTCTGGGAGACGGAGGCGTCCTGGGCAGGGGGAGGCGCCCCTGCCTTCAGGTTATGTGTGGGCTGCACCCCATGTAGGTGGGAAGAAGCCCCGGAGGCCCTGCCCAGGGCAGGAGTATGTCCGTGTTGGTGTGTGGGGGTGCATGTGTGAGTATGTGTGTGCCTGCGGGGGCACACAGGTGTCTCCCTGGGGCGCTCCTCACTGGGACCTCAGGGGTGGCAGCTCCCCACTGCTCCACACCTGTCCCCATGAATTACAAACTGGTGTATTGCAGAGTTGTTTCCAGACACCCTGTCCCATTCTGTTTTATTTTGTGGTATTCCTAGCAGCACTCCCATGCTTATTTACCATAAGATTCATGAAGCCACTGGTGTTTGGCCAAACCTCACAACAGGCAGCCATAGGCTTTAGGGTGGAAAGCTAAGATATAACCAAGAGTCAGGTAACACTCCAGGACAGGTAAGGGCCATCGCCCATATCCTTTGCCCTGTGCCTGCCACCCAGGCAGCCCACAGGTTAATCTAAGAGTTGCCAGGCTCCAGAACAGCCTTAATTGACAGGGAAGTGTGGGTTGGAGCTTCTGGAAGCTATAAATAGAAGTACCTGCTTTCGAAGGCACAGGGTACCCTCACCCTTAGTGATCGAGGAGCAGAAGAGGGAAGGAGAAAAGGAGCCAACACTCCAGAATTTGAGGTGCGCTGCAACAGGGCTTGAGGAGGAACAGGGGGGTGGGTGTGAGCTCTGCTGGGTACTGAGCAGATGCCCTGGAGAACGTCCTGCCTACACTCACGCTCTTGCCCACAAGAGGGTCCCCTCCCTCCCCTCCTACCCCTCACCCCCCATCCCACCCCGTCTGGAGCTCCAGTGAGCCAGGCCAGAGTGAGGGCCCGAGTCAGCGCTTCCTAGCTGAGCGCAGGTGACAGAGCCGGCGTGCTCACTCCTGGGAGGGCAGCCAGGGGAAGGGGTGAGCTTGCAGCTGGGAGGAAATGCCATTGCTTGAGAGAAAAGGACCAAGAAGGAAAAATAAATAGTGGTGAAACCATGTGCACCTATGTGCACACATGGCACACATGTGACTCATGTGACATACACACACGAGGGAATACAGCCTCAGCCTAATGATGAAGGGCCTGAGCACCCCGGAGTCAGACAGACCTGAGTTCAAATCATTTTCCGGCTGTGTGACGTTTGGTATCTTAGTGCCCCCACCTCAGCTACTGCATCTGTAAAGCAGGGTTAATAACAGTACCCACCTACTGTGAGCTCACATGAGATGACGTTTGTGAAACGATCGGCACTTAGTCAGCCTGCAACAGCTGTCAGAGGTAAAACCAGTTGTTTAAAAGAGTCAAGTGACAGGAGATGCTGGAAGGGAAAGAATAACGGTGGGAAGGTCATGGGTGGGAGCAGTGCCGTGGCTTGTGCTGCCTGCCCCCCACCAATGGCTCTGGGGCACTTGCCCTCCCAGCCCTGCTGAGTCACCCCAGCGAGGAGGGAAGCCTGACCCCAGAGCCCTGGCACCCTGGCCTCCTGGCTGCTGGTGCCCTCCTCCTGCCTGCACCCTCACACCCATCTCCTCGGTGGGCGCTTCCTGTCTCTCCTACGCCTCACACCGTTCTCTCTACCCCCACTCCCTTCTCTTTTCGCCTACTGGCTGAGGGCCCCCTCCTTGGCTCCATCTGCTGCAAATCTGTCCCGCCTGGCGTCTGCAGCATTCCCACTGCCTCTGCCACCTGTCAGGTGCCGTCTGCTCTGCAGACCCCTCCTAGAAAAGCCAAGAGCCCCTGGGGGGGGTGCCCCATCCCACCTCCATTCCCATGCCCCCAGTCTTCCCTGTGCAATCTTTCCATCAGATTTGATGAGGCAAGTACAATCAATGGCTCCTCGACATTCCACCTCGCAAGGGATGTTGGGAGCAAGATGTTCCAGAAAACTCCATGGTGGGGAGGGAGGTGCTGATTCCCCCTCTCCCCGTAGTCCCCACAGGAGCCAAACCAAAGGGGAGAATGGAGCTGCTGTCCACGCCCCACAGCATCGAGGTGAACAACATCACCTGCGACTCCTTCCGCATCTCCTGGGCCATGGAGAACAGTGACCTGGAGCGGGTCACCCATTACTTCATTGACCTTAACAAGAAGGAGAATAAGAACTCCAACAAGTTCAAGCACCGGGTGAGTGAGGGGCCCCCCCAGCAGTCTTCCCCACTGCTGCTCTTGAAGGAGGCAGCAGAGCGCACACGAGGAGGTGGCAGTCGGAGAGGCCTGGCTCCAATCCAGGCTCCTTTCACTGTGTGATCTGGCTGGAGCTACTCAACCTCTCTGAGCAGGGAACCATAACAATGCCAGCCCCAGTAGGCCTGTCAGAGGCTTCTGCGGGGTAATATTTGTGTGCTGTTTGGCTCGGGCCCAGCACACAGTGAATACCGTTACCGTGACTAGGGTGTCAGAGGGGCGGGAAAGCCCAGGGCAGGGCTACCACAGCACATGTGGGGACACCTTCTTGGCCGGGTGGGTGATGTGGGCCATGGGCAGGGGTGGAACTCGTTGCTGGGTCCTTCAGGCCCCTGAGGTCCTCCCTGCCACCCGGCCCTCTGGCCTGTTTGCTGGGTTTAGAAAATGCATGTGAGAGAGTCCCCTGCTGGCTGGGGTGTCCTTTTCCTGGGTTAAAGCTGGTGTGGGGGTGGGTGGGAGGAAGGCTCCCATCTTCCAAGCTGGCAGAAAGGCAGGGGGAAGAGTGAGGGGGGAAAGAAGCTGGTTCCCACGACGACGCGCCATGTGGGTTACTCACCCTCTCTCTCTTTGGAACTGGCTCCCCTGATCTGGGTGTCTTTTGGCAGGCCAGTTGCCACGGTGACGTGAATGTTCAACACCACCCCCTTAACCTCCTCCCAAAAGAATAAGGCATATTTTCCCTTCCTCCCGGCTTCCCAGCATTGGCCGTTGCCGTGGAGACGGCACTGCAGTGTGCAGAGCTCTCGAAGTCTCCCTCGAAAACGGAGGTCTCACCGCCCTCAACTTGGTGGGCCTCCACCCCAGTGGCCTTTCTCCTCAGTTCCCAAGAGAACTGGCGTCAGGGAGTTAGAAGGGGTGGAGGCTGGGGGTGTCTGGTGGCCTTGCCGATGGCCACTGCTTGCTTCTGTGGGAAAATGGTGGCCAGGAGACAGCGGCACCCAGCATCACTGAGACTCTGGCCCCCTCAGGAGGCGCAGGGCCACCTGGACAGTGGGGTCCGAGAGAATGCCAAGATTGGATGTGACTCCCCAATGTGACTCCTGGCTGTTGGTCTGCACCCCCTGTCTCAGGATGTCCCCACCAAGCTTGTGGCCAAGGCCGTGCCGCTGCCCATGACGGTGAGAGGCCACTGGTTCCTGAGCCCCCGCACGGAGTACAGTGTGGCGGTGCAGACCGCTGTGAAGCAGAGCGACGGGGAGTACCTGGTGTCCGGCTGGAGCGAGACGGTCGAATTCTGCACTGGGGGTGAGGCCCTGCTGCCCTGCCACTCGCGTGTCCCTGGTTCAGTTGTGGTCGGGAGGGGGCTCCACCCTAACATGGCAGACACCGTGGGCCTGCAAAGCGCCGGCTGCAGGCTTAGGCCGCCTGCTGGGGAGACGCAGGCCCACAAGACCCGCCCTGCCCCCAAAGTCTGCAGACTGGTGACAACATCACTTCCGTAACAGGACAGAGTCACCTTTCTGGTCTGGGGCAAGCACGTCTTTTGAATTGCGGTAGAATACACATAACATAAAAGTTACCCCATCATAGCCATTTTCAAGCGTGCAGTTCAGTGGTATTAAGTACACTCACGCTGGCACAGAACTCGCCGCCCCCAGCCGGAGCTCCACACCCGCTGAGCAACAGCTCGGCCTCCCTCACTCCGGCCCCTGGAAACCACCACTGCGCTTTCCGTCGCTATAAGGGTGGCCACTCCTGGTACCCTGTGTGAGGGAAGTCACGCAGTGGCTGTTCCTCTTTGGCTGGCTTACTCACTCGGCAGCTGTCCTCACGGCCCGTCCCCGTCGTAGCCTGTGTCAGAGCACCTTCCTTCCTCAGGTGGAACAATGGCACATCATGCGGCTGGACCGCAGCTCGTTTAATCGATCATGGGTCGAAGGACGGCTCATGGAGCAACCACGTTCTGCTTATCCTGAGCCTCCAGTTAGCCTGGAAACGCTCCTCAGTCAGTGACCCCACAAACTCTCAGGGAACTGGGCT
Organism: Glossophaga mutica; assembly: GCA_039655065.1. Lineage (NCBI taxonomy): Eukaryota > Metazoa > Chordata > Mammalia > Chiroptera > Phyllostomidae > Glossophaga > Glossophaga mutica. The sequence goes on from CM077311.1 coordinate 63,459,202, forward strand.
TGGAAATTCCAGCACGAACAAACAGAACACCAGGCTCACACGTACTTGTCACTGATGATCCAGGTTCTGTCCCCACTACAGGCCATTTTTTTAGTGTCCATGGTGAGAACTGTCCCAGATCTCCCTCTGTCACAAGGAAGGGGCAGGGGACATTCTTAGCTCCAGGCCTCCCGGACTGGTGGCTCCACCCTCAGCCAAGGTCTGTGCCCTTTGCTGCGTCCTTGACCTGTTGTTTTCTTTTGAGCGGAGCATTTTCCTAGCTCAGCCGCACATGCCACCCTCTCCCTGTGGGAAAGTCTCTGCGTTTACCCCAGAACTCCACGTGCAGTGGGAATTTACTTCCAACGAGAGAACTGGGGATGGCTGCATTCCAGTCCACATTCCTCTGGCTAAGCCAAGCATCCTGGCTGGGGCCGCATCAGCAAGGAGGAAAGGGCACCTTTTTCTAATCTGTGCAAAGGCGCTGCCTAGGCTAGCAGCAGCCCTGCCCCTGCCTCTGGCCCGGGCCCTGGGGAGGGTAGGATTTCACTACGCTGTTTCCAGGCTCCTCTGCTTTTCCTGGGATGCTGGAGTGCAGTCATCGTCCCAGACCTGGTCTGCCCAAACACTCACCTCAGCTGGAGAGCTGAGCCCTGCCTGTGATGACGGCTGGCATCCCTGAGGGCGGTGTGGGCAGCCTCCAACCCGGTGGACTTGAAGGGTCTCCCTGAAGGGCCTCAGCATCTCCCCGTTTCAGTCATTCTCACGAAGATGAGGACGGCCTGGGCTTACAGCCCGAGGTCCTGGCATGATTATATAACTAGGCAGCCCTGCCCTTGTCTGAGGCAGAGGTCCTGAGCCTCTGGCACGGAGGCCACAGAGGTGATGAGGACAGGCAGCATCCAGCTGGCCCATTCCCATGTGGTTCAAGGTGCTGTGGATGTTGGGTGTCCCTTGCAGCTCTGAGCACAGAGGTGCGTGTGGGAGGGGGAAGGGGCTATGATCCCTGCCTCGCCCTAGGCTCACCCACCTGCTCTCTTGCAGATTATGCCAAGGAGCACCTGGCGCAGCTGCAAGAGAAGGCCGAGCAGATCGCGGGGCGCATGCTGCGCTTCTCTGTCTTCTACCGCAACCACCACAAGGAGTACTTCCAGCACGCCAGGTGCGCACAGTCCTGTGTGGCCCACCAGGGCCGCCTGCCTCCCCCAGCTCTGCCTCAGCTGCCCAGGCTGTTTGAGGTCACCCCGACCTCTTGCCGCAGGCTGGCTTGGGATTGGGCTCCAGGGAAGGAGAGGGCTCTCCGCATGGGGCTGCCCGGGGCTCCTGGGTGAGCAAGGTCCTGGTGAGATCCTCTCTGGAGTAGTTCCTATCACTGGCTCTAAGGTGGCAGGCCAGCCTTCTCTCCAGTTTAGGGCCTGGGTCCCAAGGGGAGAGGGGAGGGGGCACAGAATGTGAGTGGATTCTGAGCATGAAGGGTGTGGTCTTCACGCCATCTGCTGGGGAGCCTGGAGGCTCTAGGGTGAACCTCAGGTAGCCCTTAGGGGGTGCTGAGGGGTTGCTGAGGGACACTGAGGGTGCAGCTTGGTGGACCTCACCCCTACCATTTAACCTGAGCAGCTTCAGTTTTATTGCCTATGGCCCGCCTATGTGTAATTCCCTTTGGGAAGAAAGAGAGGGGTTCCACACCCCAAAATTCTTGATCCTTTCGCTGATGTCATTCAGCACCCTCAGCCAACACATGGGGAGCCTGAGACCCGGAGGGCCAGCAAGTCACTAGTCACTCACGACAGCCAGGACCAAGGAGGAGGGAGGCTGGATCAGGGGCCCCCATGACTGCTGACTCCACTCCAAGTCCACGACCTTCTAAGGCTGGGCCAGGGCAAGCCACCACCAGCACTGTCTTTATCACTGCGTCACTTCGACCCCACCCCAGGGCAGTGAGGGCCTGGGGGTCTCTGGCGTTTGCACTAAAGAAGACACGCAGCGAGCCGAGTGGTGAGGGCACCAGCCCCGTGTGGGCTTCTCTGTCAGAAGGCAGGAAGGACACAGGGAGCACGCATGTGTGCCGGGCGCAGAGATGGATAAAGGCAGGGCTCCCCTCGGGAACCTCAGAGTCTGCTGGAGGACAGCACTGACAGATGGAGTGCGGTAGGTGCGTGTGATCGCTGAGTAGACTTCAGCGTCCTGCGTGTAGTAGGCAGTCAGAAGTTGGTTGCGTGCCAGGGCCTGATGTTCCTGGAAGGTGTTAGAGAGGAAGGGACACCAATGCTGGGCCTTGAAGGGTGAAGAGGAGTTTGCCAGGCCAGGTGGGAAGAGGTGGGAAGGGCAGTCCAGGCAGAGGGCAGAGCACTGCAAATGCAGAGTCAGGAAAGAGCTGGGGTGGGGCTCCCACGTGGCTGGAGGGCGTCACCTGCCGGTGTGGGGGTGGTAGGAGGTGGAGCCAGAAAGACCAGATTGTGATGCCTTGCTTGTCACTCAAGCTCTGTCGAAGCGTTTTGTGCTGGGGAACAGCAGGTTCAGACCTCTCCTGGGAGAAAGAGTGGGCTGGATCAGCCTATCTCCAGGGCCCTCCCTGCTCTTGCATTCTGGAATGTACTATTTGTGACAGGTGGAGGCGGTGGCTGGTGGGAGAGCTGGGAGCTGGGCTGGCTCCCTTCTTACCACATGTGGCAGCCAAGCCTCAGCCCAGCTAACCAGCGGCATTTTCTCCCTTTTGGCACTGTCCCGGGGTGGGTAGGACCCACTGTGGGAACATGCTGCAGCCCTACCTGAAGGACAACAGTGGCAGCCATGGCTCCCCAACCAGCGGCATGCTCCACGGAGTCTTCTTCAGCTGCAACACGGAGTTCAACACAGGCCAGCCCCCACAGGACTCCCCCTATGGCCGCTGGCGCTTCCAGATCCCTGCCCAGCGCCTTTTCAACCCCAGCACCAACCTCTACTTTGCGGACTTCTACTGTATGTACACAGCCTACCACTACGCCATCCTGGTGCTGGCCCCCAAGGGCTCTCTGGGGGACCGCTTCTGCCGAGACCGCTTGCCCCTTCTGGACATTGCCTGCAACAAGTTCCTGACCTGCAGCGTGGAGGATGGGGAGCTGGTCTTCCGCCACGCCCAGGACCTCATCCTGGAAATCATCTACACCGAGCCCGTTGACCTATCCCTGGGCACCCTGGGGGAGATCAGCGGCCACCAGCTCATGAGCTTGTCCACTGCCGACGCCAAGAAAGACCCCAGTTGCAAGACCTGCAACATCAGTGTGGGCCGCTAGGGACTCCAGGGGAGCTGGAGGGCCTAGGGAGAAATGACCGGCAGAGCGGTGATGGGTGACATAAGTTCAGGGAGCTGGCTTTCTCTCCCCTGCCCCCCTGCCCCCTCCATGCCATCCGTGTCCCCTTCCCCCACCCCTTGGCATTAGAGGCAACAGAGGGTGGTCCCCTTGGTAGGCATGGCCCACCCAGGCCTGACAAGGCTCTTAGCTTCGGTAGGTTGGTGGGGGGTTGGACGTCTGGAGACTTCCCCTTCCCTCTGGCTTCCCTGTCCTGCTATTTCCTGCTTCATCCCAGACCCCCATCTGATGGAGGCTGTGCCCTCCAGGCTCTCCCGGGAAAGCCTCTCCAGGCCACAGCCCACCTGCAGGTTGCCTGTCTCCGTAGGGGACCCAGAGAGCTGTGGGGTGCTCTTCCTTAGCCCACCCACCCCACTCAGGACCACCACAGGCTGCCCCTCCCTGCTCAGCTGGGCCTGGGGGCTTCCCACTCCAGACCTGGCCCTTTCCCCCTATAAATAGTCTCCTGCACTGCTGTGACTTCCTGCCCCACAGCGCCTCCTCCTGTCTGGGGAGAGCTGTCCTGCCTCTCGCCTCTGCTCTAGAAAGGGACCCTCTTCCTCTTGGCTTTGGAGCATCCAGGCTTTTGGAGTTTTCCCTTTGTTCTGAAGATAATACAGACCCCAGAGGACCTTCTCCCTTGCTCAGAGCACTGAGGCCTGGTGTGGCAGCCACTGGGGTCGAGGAGGGGGGAAGAGACCCCTGAGACCCAGAGGGACCTCTTTCTCAGCCGGGAGTGGGCTGCTGCCCACCCTGAGGGCACCTGGTATGGAACGATACCTGAGGGCTTTCCCGCAGAGCCCGGCACACCCTGGCTGTGCAGTTTTCTCACTCTCTCTGCCTCAGGGCTGGGACTGCCCTGTGCCTGTGAGTGACCTGGACTGTGGTTTCCCTGCCACCCTATCTGCCGTCCCCATCCACTGGCACTGTCTACACTCCCCCTCGAGCCTGTGGACGGAGTGTCCCTTCCCTGGGAGCTCCTGTCAGAGACTGGGCCTAACAGTGTTTTTACCTATTTCCTACTTTTGTACGGGTCACCAGGGTGGAGAGGGCAGGCTTTCTGAGACAAGCAGACCAGGTGGGGTGACAAAGAGAGGTATCGACAGAGGCAGCTAGCTGTCTGGGAATGATGGAGGTGATGTCAGGTGGAGGAGAATAGCCTTTGCAGTGACAGCCGGATTTCTGTGATGAAGGACAGAAGGGGCCGGCAGGCCAACAAGGCCATATCTCGGTAAGGGGCAGGTGGGACAGCTGGTCGCCTCTTCTGTAGCCACAGGGAGTAGTGTGATCAGCTGTCTCTGTGGCGTGGATCAGGTCTGGGGCCCTGGGAGATGCATGGAGAAGGAGAGGACATGGGCCCTCAGGCCCTTCCCCCCTCTGCTGGCAGCATTGCTGAAGGGGTGGCCTGCTGCCCTCCCCTGACCCCATGTCTGCCCCCCGGCTGGGGCACGCCTGCCTGCGCTGTGCTTGCGATGTGTACCAATAAACCACCACGGCCTGAGAGCCTCGCCTCTCCTTGGGCTCTGGGAGTGCGGGTAGGTCAATCAGACACACGGGGATACCCCCAGCCGGGCCACTGGGAATTGTGTCCAAGTCTTGCCGTGAAATGCAGGGCTCAGGAAGCAGAGCCGGAAGGGACTTTGAAGGTCATGCGGAGCCACCCTGCATTTTGCAGGGAAACTGAGGGCTCTTAGGAGAGAATCTGGAGTGATCTGGAGGTGTAACCAAGGTCCCCAGGCCCCTTCTTTGGAGCCCTTCCCACTGCAGCCTCAGACCCAGAGGCCCCTGTCCCCTCTCCAGCAGGCCTATTACTATGGACTTATTAAAATGATCCTCTGCTGGAATGGAAAAGCTCCAGAAAAATCAGAGTCACCTACCTGACACCACCTGGCTCAGAGCCAATGAATATGTGTCCACAAGAGCTGGGGCACAGCCTCCCAGGGCTAGGGAGAAGAGCTGAAAAGCAAAGATCACTTCCTGAGGGCCTACTGTGTGCCTGCCAGGCATTGCAGCAGGTGCTTTCACACATCAGTTCGTTCAGTCTTCACCATGGCTCTGTGCTGCAGTCACATTTAACAGATGAAGAAACAGAGGAACAAAGGAGAGGAAAGGCTTGCCCATGTTGTACAGTCAGTAGGCGACTGTGGCCAGGATCTGAATCAGGAGCTGGCATCTTCCCGTTTCACTGCCCTGTGTCCCCCAGTCCCCCAGTGTGTGCCAGGCCCACCTGACACTGTAAGACGCGCACAGGGCCAGTCTCCGACCCAGTGACCCTTTGGAGGGGCTCTGTGACCAAGGCCCTTTCCAGCTCCTGAATAACACCAGGGGGCGCCGTGGAGTCACGAATGCCCAGGAGGCTTATTTAAAGGGGTTTGGGCAGCAGCGGGAGTCCAGAATTCCCAGGACAGGGAGTGACCACCAAGGTCTAGCTTTTCACCTCTGAGCTGGACCCCTGCCTCCTGGCACCAGCTGAGGGCTATTCAGAGTCCTCAGAGGGGAGGCTTCAGTCTTCCTTCTGTGAATCTTGGGTTTCTTAGGAGAGATTGGCTCCCAGGCCCCCCCTAGTGGGAGATGATGGCAGCCAGCTGAGGCAGGGCAGACAGGGCTGGGGGCTGCGCGGCAGGTCTCCTCCAGAGAGCTGGCTGCTCCTTCCTCTCTGCAGATGGCCTCTCTCTGGCACATGCCTGCGCTGGGCTGCTCAGGGCGCCCAGCAGACCAAGCTGGGTCAGGGCATCAGGTGGAGTCTGCCCTGGGACTCCTTCTGGCTCATGTTCCTCTGGTGGAAGGAGAGAGGTCTGCATGGGAACACACATGCGTGCGCACACTCTCACACACCCTCCTGGGCTGGAGTTAGAAGACAGCCTCAATAGCCACAGAGCTGAAAGGTGAGGGAAACCTCAGGCTGTGGTTGCCACTGTACAGAGCGGGCCCCTGAGTTAGCCCTGCTCCAGTGCGGGTAGGGAAGGAAGATGAGGTGGCAGCCACCCAGGGGCACCCCTGAGTTACAGGTGGGTGTTCTGCTCTACCGGCACAGACACGCAGACACAGCCAGCACACATACACTCTCTCCTCTGCACAGGCACCTACTTCCCTGCCCATTCCTCTCCTCCTGGGCCAGCATCCTTCTTTGAATCCTGGATGGGTGACAGCCCCCACCCTATAGTGGGAGGAGAGGGGCCCAGTCTGAGAACTCTCACAGTTTCATCTGGCTTCACTACGTGTCTGCTCTCCACATTGGGAAAAGAGGTGGCTGGGGTCCCAAGGAAAGGGACAAGAAGGGACCTTTCCCCAAAATGGAGGGAGGCCTTCGGGAAGCTGAGCTGAGGTGATTAGCCATAAAACGGCTTGGCCACGGCATCTGGAGGAGATTAGAACCAGATGTTCCCAGGACAGGGGAGGGGGGAAGGTGTGGGGCTGGGAGGGGGCTAGAGCAGGAGAAGCAGGCTGGCCCCCCAGAGGCTGGGTTGAGGGAGTTTTGCGGCGCTCTGGGGAAAACATCTGGTCACCCTCTGCCCCACTCCCCGTCAGGCACTACTATTTTTGCAAACTGGAGCAGCAAATCTTTTCACAAATTCTAGAGTCAGCCCTGTGTGCAGGGACAGTTCAGCACAGGGTGTGACTTGGGAGGTTCCCAGAAAGGCTACCAGCCAGCCAGAAATCTGTCCCCTGCTCTGCAAGCTCCTCCCTGCTGTGGGTTAGGCATTGTCCTTGCTGGCAGCAGTCCCCTGCCAGGCTTCTGATGCCTGACTGCAGACTTGGGTACCCAGAAGGTGCCTTTCGCCATAGGCAGAGAGCAGCCCAGGAGCTGGGAAGGGGTCCGACAGAGGAAAGGAAGAGGAGGCCCATTCATGGAGGGCCTCCTGTTTGCCGGCGCTGGGACAGGTCTCTTCAAAGGGCACCTCGCCCTTCATGGAAACCCTGGGAGCTGTCATTACCCTCTGTCAAGAGAAAGAAACTGAGGTTCGGAGTGGTGAAATGACTCGCCCCAGGGCACATGCCGCCAAATGGTAGAGCTTGTGTTTGCACTCAGACTTGCTGGGGGAAGGAAGGGAATCAGAGAAGAAGGAGCAAGGGGCAGTGCAAGGCATCGACTTTCCTTCTTCTGCAGTGGAGCCGACAGCCGGCCCTGCAAGCCGCCACAGCTGCCGAGGATCCCAGCAGCTTCCATAGCTTGGCCAGCCCTCTGGCTGCCTGGAGACTAGACGCTGGCTTTTCTCCTTGCCTGTGGCAGGAAGGGCTGCTGGGCAGAGGCACCAGGCTTGGGGAACAGAGGCCCAGAGAGGGGCAGCTGGCCAGCATCACAGGGCCAAGTGTGGCAGAGCCAGGTCCTCTTGCTGCCAGGCTGGTGCTGTCATGCGGTCCTCCTCGGGGCTAGAGAGGTACTCCCAGGGGGAGGAGATGGAAGCTCCAGGGGGAGTGGTTATCTGAACCCGGTTACCAGGGTTGGGGACACAGTCTGGGGCAGGTCCGTCCTAGCTCTTCCACTGCTGGCTGTGTGCTCAGGATCTGGGGAAGCCCAGGGGGCCTCCGGCGCTTGGAGACAGTGGAGGAGCAAGAGTGCAAGGGTGCCTTCCTCTGACGAGGAACCACCTGAGCTGATGAGCTGATGGGGTTGGTCTACTGTAGAACCTGAAGCAGCCAGGAGGTGAGGGTGTGCTGGGCCCTGAGAACACACTAGAAGTTCTGGAATATGGATCAGTGGCCTGCAGCCAGCTTCTAAGCAGCCTCCCCTACCTGGTGGCACCTCTGCAGATGGGCCCAGGGAAGACTGGGAGAGCCAGCCAACACGGGTCCCTGAATCAGTATGGGGGTCCCAACCTATAGTGGTGATGGTCTCAGGACAGGTGTCCAGGGCGGCTGCCTGGGGTGGTCCTGAGCTGCCTCCAGCTGTGGCATTTATTTGCAGAGGCCCTATTCCAGGTGGAGAAGCAGGTACTCTCTGTGGATGGAAGCCCCACAGTCTAGATGGGGTTATGGCCCTGGTTCCTTCTGGACATGTGGCTTGTGGACTGGGAGTGTGGCCCTCTGGGCTTCAGAGGAGCCTGGAGGGCTGGTGAAGTGAGCCAGGACCACTGACCACAGATGCGCCGTGGGGAGCAACCCCAAGTTGGTTGGCACAGTGCCTGGGTCAGATGCCCAGGTGGCTCTGAGAGTTTGGGGGTGTTGCCATTCTGCTGAAGGTGCTCCAGATTGTCTGTCCTGAGCACCCGAGTCGGAGGAGCTGGAGGCATGGAGGGGTGGCCATGACATCACTGTCTGCGACCTTACTAGAGCAGTAAGTGGTAACCCCCATGGCCATCATACACTGCCTCGCAGTCAGGACTGGAAGGCAGGGCGGCAGCTGGCCCGTGGGAGGGGCTTTGCATGCAACTCAGACAGTAGCGCTGTGTGTGGTTTACACCACTTTCTGCTTAAAGGGCCATAGGGCATGCACTATGACACACTGCTTCCTGGGGGTGGGTCTCCCCACAGAGTCCCGACAACCTCTGGCACAACACCTGCCCAGCTATGGGGAGGAACTGGGGCCAGTAAAGCACTACGGTCCCCCTGAAGGCTCCCAGGGGCCCTGGGGCTTGGAGCAGGCCGCCAGTCTCGCTGGACTCCGGGAGTGGTCAGCCCAGGTATAAGAGCCCAGGTTCTCCCTCGACTGTCTTTCCTTGTGAGACCCATGTAGAGGAAAGGCAGAGAGAGGCTCGTTTGGAGGGAAGGAGCAGGAATGTGGTTTCTCTCCTCCTGGCCTTGAGGAGACAGGTCTGAGCCTCCCTACTGGCTGGGAGGGAGGAGGGAACAGCAGGACAGGGAGGCCAGACAAGACACAACCTTGGGTTGCCTTGGGAGAGGGGGCCGGAGCTGGAATGTTTGCTCAGCGTCTGGCTCTTGTCTCCATGACAAGAGAAGGACCCACGGGGGCCAGCTTTCAGTGCCTGACCTTCAGGAAGGCAGGCACCAGGGCTGGCTAGCACGTCTGCTCTGGCTGATGCCAGTTTTCTGGCCCCAGTGTGGTCCCCTGCCTGGACACGCTCGAGGCCCACCCACCCCTTCCTTACACACAGACACAGGAAACCCAGGTGGACACCGGCTGGACAGACACACACCTATCCTCTTTTACGTACCTCCTCCCTCCCCACCAAAGGGTCTTTCACAGAGTGGCCCGCCCGTCCCTTTGTGCGGGAGGGCTGTGCAGTGTGTGCGTGCCGTGCTCCCGCCTGCGGGCTGAGTGTGTGAGGCGGCTGTTTGTGTGTGCCCAAGTGTGAAATCACACCCTCAGGGGTCCTGAAACAGAAGGGAGGAAGGGCAGCCAGTGAGCCAGGTGTCCTGGCGCTGGGCCACTGCAGACACAGCGAGCCTGCACATCTGCAACAGAACAGCCCCGCCCCTCCCACCGTGTCCCAGACAGCCTCTGGCACAGGATACTGGCTGTAACACTTTCGGTTTATTGGCTGGGATGCCCTGGTGTGGCTGACCAGCCACTGGGCCTGAGAGAAGCCCTGTCTCCTTCTTTACCCCTCCCTGTCACCTCCCCACTGTGGCTCCTGTGGGACATGTATAAAAACTCATGCCCCTGGAAACAGTGGTAAGGGGGGTGGTTAGAATAAAACCAGATGAGGCTGGGGAAGGGCTGGAACATGTATATTACAATGAAGATACGCACCAGCCATACACAATCCAGTGCGTAGCGATGGGCAGGAAAGGCGGGAGGGTCCCACTGACAGGCCCTCTCCCCACAGGCCGGCCCCCACAGAGGAATGGCCACTTCAAGTGTCTCAGTGAAAGCTCTGGCTCCCTGACCCTGGTACCTCGCTCTGGAGGGGGCGAAGGAGGAAGGGCCTGGGGAAGTGGCTCATGAAGGAGTCCAAGCCCCCGCCTCCTGAGGACAGCCTCACCTGGACCATCAGGGGTGGGGGCAGGGTGCCACCACCTGCCCACCCCCACTGTCCAGCCCAGGTGACTGAGGGTAGCAAGCCTCGTGTCCCCACCGACGTGCAAGGGCAGAGGTCACTTCCTGCTGTGCAGTGTGTCCTGGAACTTGGTGCTGGTGTAGCGCAGGTGGAAGCCTTTTTTGGTGATGGTGTCGTCAGAGTGGAATCTCACCAGGACAGAGTCTCCTGCAGAGTACACCTCCTCCGGAGGCTGGCAGGGAAAGGGGTACGAGAGCCTGAGGACAGGTGCCAGGGCTGCTGCCTTCCCTCCCTGGGGTCCCCTGCTCTGAGGAGGGTGGGTGGCTTGGACTTCTACCAAGTGCCCCGACCCCCCGACACCTTTGGCAGGTGTTTAACAGGGCACCCAGAGGAGGGGAGAAAGCAGGGGCAGAGGAGCTTAGTCCCGAGAACAACTTCCATTCTCAACCCAGCTCTGCTAACTAGTCAGTTGTGAGGCTTCGGCAAGTGCTGCTTTTCTGGACCTTGATTCCCTCCAGGGCAAACAGGACCAAAGGCTGCCTGCTCTCCAGGCCTAGGGCTCGGGGAGAAGCCGTGACTGGAAGGCTGTGAAGCGGTCTGCAAGGAAGCAGGTTCTCCGAGTGGCTGTGCTCTAGCCATTCCAGCCGTCTCTCATCTCTCGGAGAGGACTGGACAGCCGGGTCCCCCAGACCTGAACTCGGCCTTCCCCTACTCTGGCCGCAGTCGACCCAAGGGGACACGCCTTCCCAGGCTCCTGCAAGCCCTTCCTCACGTCTGGGCACAGGCCCTCGGAGTGAGAGCCACCCATGAAGCACCGGCACACGATGCCCTGGCCAAGGTGTGGAAGGGTCATTTCTGAGAACCTTGGGGACATGTCCAGCAAACATGCCAGGAAGCCCTGACAGGACTGGGTTCCTTCCCTAGGGCCCCTTCTGGCAGTCTCAGGGAAAAAACACCTGGGACACCCCAACATGCCAGATCAAGGGAGTTGCCAAGGTCCAAGTGGGGAGCGGGCATGCCAGTTTGGTACACAGGGGGTCCGGAGCCGCTGACCAGGGCAGGCAAGGGGCCGAGTGCCACACTTCCCCCCGCCTCCCCACCTCTCACCCTACCCAGCCCTTGCCATTCAATAGGCTGAAGCTCTGCTCCTATGGAAGACTGGCCAAATGCTAGGTCCAGCGGCTGCTGCCGCTCTGGGAACCCCCGCCCTTCCTGGGGCGCCCAGGCTGCCGCCGGCACCTGGACCAGTAGGGGGGTGGGGACCAGGAGGCGGTGCGAGGAGGGACATCTGGGTAAGCACGCACGAGTATGTAAGCGTGCAGGAGTGTGAATGTGTCTGTGTGTGGGGGGGGTGGGGGGGGAGACAGCATTCTCTGAAGGAGGACAAGATTTAAAATAGAAATAAAAAAAGGAGAAGCTACATGAAGCTCCTCTAACTGGGAGAAAAACAGATCCACCCCTGAGGTTTTCCTGCAGCCTTAGCTAAAACCCCATCAGGCACAGTCCTCGGAAAGGCCCCGGAGCCATGCTCAGGGCCTGCTTGGACAGCCTCGGGTCACTGGCCTCTCACAGAGGAAAGAAGCTGGCTGTGGAGGGATGAGGGTGTTTTTCGGGTCAGCCAGGACAGCTGGGTAGCACAGCTCGCCTTAGGTGCTGGTCCCTGGCTCTGGCCCCGGCCCCCACTCTGAGCCTTGTGAGCTGCACTGGGGCTGGGGCTGGGGCTGGGGCAAGAGAATGGGGCAGGGGCGGAAGGCGTTCCATCTTCCTCCTGGATGCAAGCTACCCCGCAGGCCTGACCTAACGGGTGCTGGGCAGGCCTGAGTCAGGGAAGGATCCACTCCAGAGGCTACAGGAACCTCTGCTTTGCCTGAAAAGGATAGGTTTTCCTGGGTGTGGATGGCCCAGGCCCCCGTGAGCAGCCACCCAGGCATACGCTGCCGCCTACCACACCAGCACCCTGTGCCTGCAGAGGCACTGGAGCTGGCACTGGGTCTCTGGATCGGTCGGAGGGTGGGGTGGCTGGGGGGCCTCACCCCTGAGCCACAGTAGCGCCCCAGCCTGGGGGCTGTGCTGTCGTAGCCATCGAAGAGCTCCATGTAGTCGTAGCCACAGTCAGTCTCCTCTTCCACCTCGAAGGTCTGGAACACCAGCTCCACGCCATAGCCTTCCTCCGCCACGATGACCCACTCGCAGTCCACCCCCCCGGGGTAGTTGTTGTCACCAAACTGGGCGTGGGAGTAAAGGTCCTTGGACTTCACCTCGGCTCGCACTTGGCCTCCGCACTCTGTGGGGACAAGACAGGCCATCACTGCCTGAGTGAGGTGGCGGGCAGGCGCTGCGCCTCACCACGCCAGCCTTACTGGCTGGCTGCAGGCCCTGGGAGAGGCCGTGTGGCTGGTGAGGGCGGGGTTTGCTCCTGGCCCAGGACTTGGCCCAGAACACACGCACGGTGGCAGGGCCTCTGGGCCATGGAGGAGGCCGGGACACACGGGGCAGGACAGCTCCGAGCAGAAGCTTGGAGGAGCGCATGCTTGTTGAAAGGGGACGTTGCTAATTTGCTCCAGTTGACGGCTGTCATGGAAGAATGTGGGCCCTGCGCTGCCAGAGATTCCATTCTTGAGAGCAGATGTACATCTAGACTTTGTGTGAAGACTCCTGCTTTTTAAATGTTGGCTCACATTTTTAAAAAACACAGTGTGGGCCAAATACAGCAGGCCTGAGGGCCAGATGGGGTTCCGGGCCTCCAGTCTGCGGCCCCTGCTGGGAGGGGAACAGGAACGGGCAGCGCAGGATGTCAGTAGCTGCCCTCCTCCTGATGCCTTCGGGCCTCTGGGGTACCTGGGGCTCACCCTGCCCCGGAGGGGTGGAGGTGGGGGTGGGGCCTGGGCAAGGACTGAGCAGAAAGGGAGGAAAGTGAAGAGGGGAGGCTGTAAACACATCAACTTAGAGTCCCCAGCAGACCCAAAAGGAGCCTTCGGAGTCCTCATCCGACACCCAGGGTCTGACGGGTGGTCCAGGCCTCCCAGGACTGGCCTTCGGCCTTTCTCTGTAGCCAAATGTTCCCACTTCATGTCTGGCCTTATATATCCATCGCTCTGGCCAGACCGAGCGATTTGCTGGCACCTAGCACAGTCAGAGCTGTTCTGGGGCCGAGGCTGTGCCGGGCTCATGCCCCTGCTGGAATGACCCCCCGGTTGCACCCAAGCTAGGCCCTCATGGAGTTTTGTCTCCTGCTGTAGTTATGTGTGCAGGTCCTCTCTCTCTCCCGCCCTGTGTGTTTCCAGGGTGAGCAGGGTGAAGGGCTCAGGCCTGAAGCAGAGCCATTTGCCCTGAAAGCCTTCTTGCATAGAGCTCAGTAAAGGGTTGTTGAATGAATGAGCAAATGAACACTGAGTAAGCCACTCAAGGGCTGAGGTGTTTGTGCATTTTGTGATATGCACTTAGAACGCTGCCTAATACGTGTTACGTGTTAGTAAACAGGCATCAAATGAACGAAGAGTGAGTTTTGGGGACACAGTCAAGTGACGTGGCAGCAGCAGCTCTGGGGATTCCCTACCCCTGTCATCACGGATCTTTGGAGGGCCACCTCCAAAGCCCCTAATAAGGACCTGCCCTCGATCGCCCAGGAGGCTCCCCATCCTCGCCCTGGGCCCAGCCCTCAGCACACACTGTCTCTCTAGACAGGCCTCAGAATCGTCCCTCCATGCCCTCCCAAGCTCTCTGCAGCCCCCACCCAAGCCCGGCCTGCCTTGGAGACCAGAATTAGCAGATGCCACCAGAACAGATGCTGGCACAAGGGCCCGGCACCTGGTGGCAGGGGGGGCCTCACCTGTGGAGTGGGAGGCCTGGAAACCCTTCCTCTGGACGGAGTTGTCGGAGTAGAAGCGCAGGAACATGCGGCTGCCTGAGGCCACGACCGGCTCCGGCTTCTTGCTCCCGCAGAAGCGGCCCAGAACTGGGGCCTTGGCATCTCGCCCGTCATACACCTCCAGGTGGTCATAGGCACACTCGGGCTGGGCCTCGATGTCCATCTCCAGGAAGGTCTGTGGGGCACAGGGAAGGAGAGTGAGTTAGGAATGTGGTGGGGGGCCAGTGGGGTGGGCAGCAGGTGGCCCCAAACCCAGGCCTGACCCTAGCTCACAGACTCTGAGGGGAGTGGCCACAGCTGGCAGATGGCAATGAAGGAGGACCCAGGGATGGGGCGATGGCAGGAACACCCCAGTGTACACTGGGGAAGGGCCCCTGTTGAGACCAGACCAGGGTTCTCTCGGGCTGGCAGCTCTGTGGGCTCAGCCAGGCCACCAGCCTGCAGCCTGCCCGGCTCTGGGCAATGCCTCAGAGTGACCCAGGGCTTGGGAGCTGACAGGAGGTAGGTGATGGCTACATGGCAGGGGCGCAGGGGGCCTGTGCAGGCCGGGGTGTGGGCACCTTACCAGCCTGACCCTGTGCCCAGGGGTGCTTGAGATAGCCCAGGTACACTCCTTCTTGCTGGGGTATTTGTCAGGCCAGTTTGGGCTGGTGATGGTGCCGCTGGTGGATGTCACCTTGTGGTCACAGCCGGCTGTTGGAGGGGAGTTAGGGAAAGGGGACCATCAGGAACCCCAGTGCGTCAGCGCCCCCTATGAAGGAAGAAGGCTGCTCCCTTCTGTCTTCCTTCCTTCTGATGTTTCCCACGTGGACACAGACTGAACTCCTCTCTCCCGTTGTTACCCATGCCTGGGAAAGCAAGCTGCTTGGTTCCAAGCGAGGCCCCACCAGGCAGCATCTGTGGGACCACCCTCCCAGACACCCCTGAGTGAAGCTCAGGACTTCGAGGCCACCTAGCCTCCCCTTCTCCGCCCTCCGAGACGTCATCATCCTTGATCTCCTGCCACTGTTCCATCCACAGGAGACTCTGGCACTGGACTCAGTTCTTTCCACTCCATCCCACCACCATCCTCGGTGATGTTAACCAACATGCAGACGGCCACCCACTACACTGGCCTCTCAGGCCCTCCCTTGGTGCCATCCCAGGGGCACACTTGCTCCTGACCACACCCTAGCCTCTGCCATCACCCACCTTGATGCTGCAAACATACTGCCCTCTCTATGGCCACCTCTCACTCTTCCTGGATGCTCAGGCCCCCGCTTCCCTGGCGCCACTTCTCCAACCTTAGAGAGACCCCACAGCCCCGATCCTTCCGGTTTCTCTCCAGATTTCCCCCTTGGTTGATTCAACTTGCTTCCCTATCTAGCTGGACCACACTCCTGAGCCCCCAACTGGTCACCAACACGCTGTCCTCCTTCTGTACCATCCCTGAAAACCCCACCGGTAGTCCCCAGCCGAGGAGGGCCCCAAACCACTGGACACCCTTGGATTTGTCCTTCATCAGCACCATCTCTCATCTCCTCAGTGATGGCTCCAAACATTTAGCTCTCGCCTCAGCTCCCAGCAGACCACCTCACTTCCTGCCTCCCTGAGAAAGTCAGGGCCTCAAACACGAAGGACTTGAACTTCCCGACCCTACCTGCAACCTCACTGTCCCCTTCCTTCACCTTCCCTGCTTTCTTGTCTCAGAGAAGGCGTCCCCCTTACCTGGCAGCAAGCATTCTCCTCTGTGAGCTGGAGCTGCTTGCTGCCCACCACCTGGACACCTGGCACTTCAAACTGCCCACGGTCCCTTCCCCTGCCGGCCCGAGAGCCTTGCCGAGCGGCGTCCCTCTGAATCCAGCCCTCCCACAGCCCTGCATCCCCTCCAGCTGCCGTCCAGCCTCTCCTTTTCTTCTCAGCCTATCTTCAAGAAACGTGTTACCACCACCTCCTCCCTGCTTACTGCTCCTCGTCCACTGCCATCTGTCTTCTGCCCCACGAACAAACTTAAAAGCTCCTGCTCATCATTCATTATTATCGTGCAGTCTCATAGGTTCCTCCAGGAAATGTGGGCAGCCACTATGCTGCTGGGCTGGGAGGAGAAAGGTGGGTGGGGTAGGGGTACAGGCTGCACAGCTGTGCCAACGGCAGAGGTTCACCAGGTGACTGCACGGCAGGCTGCCTAGAGGCCCTGGCGGAGGCAGGTGGGGCTCCTGGCCATCCCGCTTGAGCTGCGCTGCTGCATTACCCCTCTGGGATCGCCTGTGGCCACATGCCCTGCCTCCCCCGTTCCTACCCTGGTCTTCCATGCCCTCTAACATCTCCTTGGGAGCTGGGGGCCCCCAGAGCCTTGTACAGCGCCACACCTCTACAGAGGTTCAGGAACTACTGACTGGTTCCTAGTTAGCCTGTCCCTGGAGTAAGGAGCCCTGATACTTCTAAAGTGCATCAGAGCCACTGCGTACTGGCCATCTTCCCAAGGAGCTGAAACCCTCTCCCACTACCTTGTGGGTGTTGATGCTGAGGGCTCTGTAGCAAAACCCTCTTTTTCACAGAAGGAACAAAGATAAAAGTGCAGTTTAGACAACATCAGAATTAGGTCCCTTCTAGCTAAAAGAGGTGGGGGCCTCGTGAGTCAGGAACTTCACATTTGGGGAGCCTGACATGACTGGGTCGGAAGGCCTCGTGTGTCTTTTGGGTCACTGTGGAGCGCTTCACTTCTGTTTATCTGGCCAGCAGCTTGTTTACCCCCTGGTCGTCCACCTCATAATGGTGAGAGGAGGCATTTGCCAGCCTCTGTGCTCTGCTCCAAGCAAGATCTCTGCAGCTCAGCACCTTCACAGTAGGCACCACATTTTACATCATCTCTCGGGCGAGGAAACAAGCTCAGAGAGGTGAAGTGACTCACCCCAAGTCACAGTGACATGCAGTGGCAGGGGCGCTGTGCTTGGGGGCTCGTATGCCCCTAGCGGGCAGGCACCACACTAGAATTAACCCCTGGGACAGGCCAGTGTTGTGTAGTGTCCAAAGGGGTGTCCGATGACATCAAGGATGGCATGAGAGCTGTTTTCAAATATCTGCAGGGCTTCAGTGTCTGGGAGGTGGCAGCCTGTGGTGGGTATCCCTGGGGCCAGCAGTGTGATCGCTAACAGTGACGTGCATGCCTGTGCTTGCGATGAGCCGCACACTGCTCAGAGCCCTTCACAGCCCCAGACCCTGACAAGGTGGGTGCTGTCACCATCCACAGGTCACAAAGGGGCAAACCGAGGTCCAGGGAGAGCAAGTCCGTGGCTCAAGGGCACAGGGCTGGCTAGGTAGCAGGCCGGGCCAGGTGGCCTGACCCTAGTCTATGCTCTTAGCCATGGTCTCATCTGGCCTCTCTGCCACAGGGAGGTTGTTACCAAAAGGACTTGGACATGGGTTCGAAGAAGTGCTAACTACAACAACGGCCAAAAACAGAGCCTGGAGGTGGCTGTGAGCTCCTCCTTCCCTGACCCACACAAGGAGAAACCGGAAGTGCATAAGACCAGGGCGTTGCTGGGGCTGGAGAGATCCCTGCACCAGGCACGGGGTGAAATGAGGTGACCTCAGGGTCACACAGCTCCTTGGGTCTAAACACTGAGCGCAGCGGGGACAGCACCTCTGGCCTCGCGCTCCTAGCAGCAGCAGGGCAGTGGGCGGCACCCACAGGCGCTGGGGTGCACAGCCCTCCCATACCTTCCTTGCAGTCATGCTTGTTGTCATGGAGGACGAAACCGCTGCGACACTGGCACTCGTAGCTGCCGAAGGTGTTGACGCAGTCCTGTTGGCAGCCGCCGTTATCCTTGGAGCACTCGTCCTTGTCTGCAGGGGAGCACACAAGGGCAGACCCAGGTCTGTGCGCAGCGCGGCTGGGCCAGACCGGCACCCCAGGGTAGGGGGGAGGCCTGGCCGGGCTTCCTCCCCCACCCCCGGGAGCTGGGTGGAGAGTGAGGCCCCGGTGCTGATGGGGTCCAGCTGTGGGGAGAGAAAGCGCAGGTGGGGTGGAGGGAGGGCTGTGTCTGGAGCTGCCAGGCATGGGAACCCTCTACCATTACCTGCTTACTGGACAGACGGACAAGTGGAAAAACAGACACACGGACAAGCAGACTGCGAGAGAAAGGAGCAGGACGCAGGGGTCCCTCTTTTACTTCACAACAGGAAATGTCACAGACACCATCAAAATGGGAGGGGTGGGGTGGGAGAGGTGCCCTGTCCACGCCAGGGGACAAGGGGCAGAGGAGAGCACCAGTTCTGTCCGGCGAGAGGGAGGCAGGCCGGAGTGGCAGAGCGGAGGTGGGGGTGGGCAGCCCGGGAGCCCCCATCCCATTCTGTCCAAGGTGAGGTTCCTGAGTAACAAAGGGTCCGGGAGGCCTGGCAGGCCTCACTGGGGGGTCCGGTTTCTTTTCTGTACTCGGAATTTGAGCTGCTGGGGTCGTCCCCGAGGGGGCTGCAGGGCTGGCCTCTTTTCTGAAACGAGAAAGAGAAGGAGAAAAGGGACCAAGGGGTGGGGGTGGAGGGCAGGGACCAGAGAGGGAGAGCAGTGAAAACCAGACCCAGGGCCTCGAGGCAGATCCCTGGGGCCCGGCGGGGAGGCAGCAGGCACACACATGCAGGACGGCCATGTCTGCGCAGCCAGGTCACAGAGGGGCAGCGGGCGGGGGAGCACAGCGACAAGATGGATGGATGGATGGATGGATGGATGGGTAGAAAAGGCCTGCAGGGGGCGCACTGGGGAGAGAAACAGTCTCAGGCAGAGGGGCGGGGTCTACGGAGAGGGCGGGCTTAGGGAGAGCTCTGCTCTTATTCCGGCTGCTGCAGCTGCAGAGTGTGTTAGACACACACACCAACTCGCACACACACACAGGACCCCCTCGCAGATGCACTGGCGTCCCCGCATGGCGGTACAGAGAGTGACCCACAGGTTCACACCTATGTGCACACAGGGTGCACCCCCACACACAGACAGTATCGGCCATCCACTCATCCGTGTACATGTGCACACAGAGTGTGCACATACCTACAGCTGCTCACGTGCAGGTGGGCCGACACGGGCACTCTCCCGAAAACACAAACGTGTACACTGACACAGACCCATGGTCACAGAGGCATGGGTATGTCACACCCGCATATTCTCGTTGTCTGTGGTCAGTCCGGGGGCTGTGTGCCCGGCATGGAGGCAGGCGCTCGGGGACGATGTGTGGATCGAGTGGGCACCCACAACTCCAGAGATGAACCATGAGGTGGAAAGATGCCTGCCGCTGTTCACATGGCCCGGTGGGGTCTCTGATGAGGGGAGCCCTGTCTCCATCAGGATGGGGGCTGGAGCGCTGGCTCTCAGAAGGACCTGCTTCTCCAACCCCTTCTCGGGTGGGCCAGAGCCCCGGGGGCCTGCAGGAACCCAGGGCCAACAGGTGGAGTGCCCAAGTCCCTTCACAGGGCTCCTTCTCAGTTAGAACAGGACAGGGACCCTGACTGAGGGCCTGTGGGAGGTGCCTTTGCATGAGTCCTGCAGGAGAATGGGGCGCCCCATGACCATCCCGGAGTGTCACTGAGGAACTCGCTGGTAACTATGCTGGGAGCTCATGGACTGAGCCAACAGTTCCTGAAGTGTTTGGACCACGCCTTTCTTGTATCTGTATCCCAGATGCCCAGTGTAGGGCTTGGCACATAGTAGGGATAAAAAACACTTGCCCAATAAGTGAATGGCTGAATGAATGAATGAATGAATGGGAGAAAATCCTGAGGAAGGCCTGCTCCAGCATCCGGGGCGGAGCCCTGGCATGGCAGGGGTGTGCGCCTCCCCTGGGAGCCGGGGGCAGGTTGCAGGAGGGATAGGAGTGGGTGGGGGGAAAGGGGCTCAGACAGGAGACGGCACTCACCCTCCAGTGCCAAATGCCCCGGAAGGTGGCTGAGATCAGACTGAAGTTCTTCAGGCTCTTTCTTCTCCTTCTTGGCTTACAGTTTCCTTGCTTGGTGTCCCAAAAGTCCAAAGATTCCCCCTTCTGGGGGGCCAGAGTCGGATGCCCCACACCCTGAGGGCTGGACCTTGATGGCCATTGCTGAGGGTCCTCTGCAGGTTTCTTGTGCGATGGGGCAATGCGTGTGTGTGCATGCAGGTGTGCGCGCATGTGTGCGTGTCTGTGCGCAGGGCTGAGACAGGGTGGGCACAGTGCCATGCCAGGGCGGGGCAGTAACCGTGGGTGGACAGCCCCGGGCGCTAGGCCTGACAGAAGTGGTTGGTCCCCGTCCCCCTCCAGGACTGGAGCAACAGAAGGGCAGGAAGAGACGACAGTAAGCAGGTAATGGTTTCCATGGGGCCAAGCCCACACCTGAGTAGGTGTTATGTCCCCTCAGCCCTCTGGTGAGCACCTCGTAAGAGTTCTAGGTGGGCGTAGGGAAGAAAGGGGGTGCACTAAACAGGGAGGGCCTCAGCAAGCAAGGGGCAAGGGCTGTGGGTGCTTTCAGCAAAGCAGGGCGTCTGGCAGCGCCAAGCGGGGGACCCGTGCTCGGGGCAGTGCATGGCATCCAGGTGGGGCAGGCAGGGATGCAGGGCGGCCAGAGGGTCTGGAGGATGCAGGACCCTGGGCAAAGGAGGGGAGAAGGGAGGCAGCGTGGACAGGCCATGGGCTTCCTGCCTTCCTGCTGCCCCGTACCCGGCCCACCAGGTATGCTGGAGAGGAGGATCCCTGGGCTGCCCCCCACAAAGTCCTCCCACTCCCCCCACACTCAGTCCCATGAAACCACTGCCCTGCACTGCCTGAGTCCCGGTCCTACTGGGAGCAGGACCACCAGGGAGGAAGACCACCAGCTGCCTCCCAGCCTGGCCCCAGGGTCAAGGACAGAGGGATTAATAAAGCAGGGGAGAGGTCTTCTGGGACCCCTGGAGGTCAAGCTCAGAGAGGCCTGGCAGGGGGCTGCCAACTACCCTTTAGGTCACCTGAAGAGGGGGCCATCAGGGGACTAGACCCCAAGGCAGCTGTCAATCAACTAACTGACTAAAGAATATATAAATGACCATAAGTAAATATAATAATAACATAATAAACCATTTTAAGTGAATAATAAATTAGATAAAATGAATGCTGGTTGAACCCGAGTCCCCCAGCTGCAGGCTGACAGGGAGCCGAAAGGCTCGGGTGTGGGAGGGAGGCAGAGCCCTGCCCAGGCTCAGACCCACCTGCAGCCTGTAGGGTCTGATGAGCAGCCTGGCTGCAGCCGGACACTCTGTGCCGCAGTCCAGCGCAAACGCCCTCCTGTCCCTGCACGCACCCCATGTCCTCCTGCCTGTGCCCAGGGCCTACGTGTTTCAGGCTCCTGACACCTGCACCACCCTCTGCCTTCACTTCTGCAAGTCTGTGTGCCACCTATGTCCTGCCTGGCCTCGGGCCAGCCGCCAGAGCCCTGAGGGCTCCGGAATAACGGGGCTCAGGGTGGAGGGGCTGGCTTGGGGTGAAGGGCTAGCAAGGGAACAGGGGACAGACCCTGCTATGGGCACAGGGCGGGGGCTGCTGGGGAGTGCAGGGTGAATCGGCAGGAAGCAGGAGAGCGGCTCGGAGGTGGGGAGTCCAGGTTACCTGAGAAGAAGTGGGCCTTGAAGCCCTTTTTGGAGACTGTGTTGTCGGACTTGAACTCCACGCGCATGTTGTTGTACTGGGAGGTGATGACCTCGGGCTTCTCGGAGCCACAGAACTTGCCATGCAGCTTGGAGTCGGCCGTGAGTCCGCTGCGCACCTCCACAAAGTCGTACTTGCACACCTGCAGGGCAGCGCAGCTCCAGACCCAGCTCTGCCGGGAAGCCTCTCCTGACCACCCCCGGCCCGGGGGGCCTCCGGTTCTATGGGTCCTTTCCCCTGCAGCTCCCTGCTTTACCAAATCTAACAGCTCAAACGGTGCCACCCTGCTGCCATCAGATAAATCTTCTTGTGCTCCCCACACAGGACCCAGCCCTGCCCACTCCACAGGCTTCCGGATGCCACGTGCCAAGGGCTCCTGGGTCTTCAAGGCCCTTCCCCGCAAGCACCCCGCTTCCCCAAGTCCCTCTCCCCTCTATATTCTTGGAGTGTATTTCTTTCAGGGGATAGGAAGCAGGCATCAAGCTGTGCTCCATGTCTCAGACCTTCTTGCGTCTCCTCAGCCCCAGGCAGCACTTACATCATTGCCCTCGGTCTCGAAGAAGTCGAACTGCAGGGAGATGCGGTACTGGGTGGGTGCCACCAATTGCCAGATGCAGTTTTTGTTAGGGGGGTACTCCTTGGGCCAGCCTGGGCTGGTGATAGAGCCATTGAGCTTGGTGAGGAATCCACCACAGGCAGCTGGGGGCACAAAGGAAGTGGTGTCACCCTCCAGGAGTCCCTGCTCTAGGGAAGGGCATGAGACATGGGCTGGGGCACACTACGGGGAGATGGGGCTTGGGTGTGGTCTGTCCAGGACAGAGGGAAGGAGGCAGGGGTGGAGGTAGGGGTAGCGTCAGAGTATGAGGGGTGGAGATGCGTGTGCGTGGCCACTTCTATTTTACGTGGGTCACGGCATCTGCCGGGAGGAAGAGCAAGGGGCTTGAGGAAGGCGGTGTTGGTGGGCAGCGGGGACTGGGAGAAACGGAGAGGGGCCACTCAGAGGTGAGTGGAGAGAAGCTACTCGGGAAGAGCAGGCCGAGCTGGAGTCAGTGAGCCACAGGGTGCTGCCACCAGCCTCTCAGGGACATTTACAGGGAGAGGCTGTAAACTCAGTGCCTGTCCAAGAGAAGGCCGTCCTAGGATCCCTGGCTGTTCCAGGAAGGGGGACTGGCCGGGGGTGTGGGTCGGGGAGGGAGCGGTGTCTTGGGCGGTCTGGGGGTCCTCACCCTCGCAGTGGCGCTTGTCAGGGGCCAGCTCGTACCCGGGGTCACAGCTGCACTTGTAGCTGCCCAGGGTGTTGAGACACCGCTGCTCACAGCCCCCGCGGTTGGGCCGAGAGCACTCATCCACCTCTGCCAGGAAGAAGGAGAGGATGTCAGGGGCTCCCGGGCAGGGGCCAGGGTCCTCCGCTCCTGCTTCTGCCTGAGAGGCAAGTCCAGGGTCCCCAGGGCTTCCTGTGACAGCCCAGCACCATTCTAGGCAGTCAGTTGTAAGCCACTCAGCTCTGAGGCTGTGGCCTCCTTACCCCACCCATGGCTGCTCAGGACCCACCCAGTCCCCAGGGGATCCTCCTTGTGAGAGCCCCAAAGGGACAGGCAGTGACCTGAAGGATGGGACGGAGACAGCTTAGAGTCTTCTCTCTGACTACGCCCTTTATAGAGGCCTCTCCTCTGCCACTTCAGAACTGTTCTTTCATCCCTGCTCGGCGCCACTGATGGAGGGCTGTCACCACCCCCACTCCAGAGGTGAGGAAGTGGGGTTCAGGCAGAACCTCCTGCCCAAGGTGACATGGATATGTTGTCCCTGCTGCCCTGCTCCCTCCCTGAGCTCCTTCCTGCCTCTAGGGCTCACGCAGAAATGCACAGACTTCTGGATGTTGAGGCGCCTCCTGCATTGTCGTTTCAATTCCTGGCCGTGCACCTACTGTGTGTCAGGTGTACTTAAGTTTGTCACGTTTGTCATTTGTTCAGTGAGGTACGCAGTTTTTCAGTGGGGTTGACCTTTCCTCCCTATTTAGGCCACAAAGTCAAGGGCAGGGTGCTAGGGTCTATGCGTTCCCACAGTCTGGGCAGAACATGTGAATGAGGGAGGAAGGAAGCCATCACAGCCCTATTTACAACCAAGATGTGGAAACAGACAGCGGTGCCTGCGGCTAGCAGCTGTGCGTGGTGCACTTGAAGGCATGTTCAGAGGGTGGTTCGCATGCTGAGAGTTCTTACCAAATAAAACAAGATGGAGAAAATAAAAAGAAGGAATGAGCAGACGGGTGGGGGACTGGGGAAGGAGGCACCTTTGAAGAAGTTGACAGCAAAACCAGCTTTGTTAATGGATCCGTCAGAGACGAACTTGAGCCAGAGGCGGCTGGATGTGCTCTTGATGTCATCAGGCTTCTCGTAGCCACAGTAGCGCCCAATGAGGGTGCTGCTCTCACTGTGCCCGTCGCGCACCTCCAGGTAGTCGTAGGCACAGCTGTCGTGGCGCTCAATCTGGGGGTCAGGGGCTCAGTGAGCGGGCGGGGGGCGGGGGGCGTGCTCTGGTGGCCAGGGCCCGACACCCAGAAGCCTGTGGAGAGGTGGGCTGTCCTGGGGGCAACTGGGGCATGAACGGGTCACAGGGTCTCTGACCTACCTCGAAGGACTGGAAGGTGAGGCCCACGTGGAAGCCCTCGGACACCTGGATCCGCCAGATGCAGACTTTGCTGGGCCGGTAATCATCTGGGTAATTGGGCGACTGGATGTGGCCATTGTCCTTTTTCACATCTCCCCCGCAGATGGCTTTGGGGACACAGTGTTAGGTGGAAAAAAGGGGAGATTGGTGAGAATGCTCTGCCTTGCTCAAGAGTCCCTCTCCCCGCTCCTCCAGCCCGCCCTTCCCGCGTGCCCCCAGCTTCCCAGTGTCCCCCCTCCCAATCCCACTGGGACCTCTTCTGGTGCCAGGAGGGAGTGGTTCTCGGATGCCAGGGACCCCGGGCTGACCGCCCCCCACACCACTGTCTCACCCTCCGTACCTTCATAGACCGCAAAGAAGCCCTTCCCCACCCAGTTGCTGCTGCTGCGGAACTCAACCCAGAGGCGGCTGTCAGTGGAGACGATCGGCTCGGGGAGTTTGCCCCCGCAGAAGCGGCCTGTGGAGACGGTGCGGACAGGGGGACAGTGAGGCCCGAAGTGAGTCTCCGTCTCCTTCTCACACCAGGCTGTCCCTCCAGGAAGCCCGTGCGACCTCTCTGGGGGACTCAGGGGCTCAGGCCCTGGTCTGCACTTGGCACACGGTCCCAAGACCCCATACTCTCCAGTGGGCCTGTCTGGACCAAGGTCCAACTTGGCCTTGAAGAGCCGGACAGAGATCCCTTCTAGAGGACTTCGAGCACTTGAAGGGTAGGATATGAGTCTGTTTCTGGGAGCAGAGATGACTCTTTGCAGTAACCAACTGTACATGTTTTTATTTACTTTTTTTAAAGAGCATGTTACCATCATTACTCATCTTTTCTTATTTGATCTCCATGTAAACAATAACCAAAAGCCAAAACAATTTTCCTTGTACATACACAGTGTGTCATTTGGTCACATGCAGGGGATGCCACAGGGCCCCAGACAAATCACAGAATCCGGGACTGGTTCAGGAAAATGTCCCCTTTGAAATAAAACCCGACAAGAATCCACACAAGCTCTGAGGCCAGCCATCTGTGGAATTCTTTGTCATCAGGGATGAACCAGGGTACACTTTGTGTGTTCCTAATAAGATGGGTGTTTCCCAATTTTCAGCAAGGGACAGAGGGGCTGACCTCGGAATGGAAGCCACGAAAATAAACCACGGTCTCGGGAACACTCGCTCGTCAGCAGAGGAAGTGTTGTAGTAACAGCTGCTTTACGTAACTAATAAGAAACCTTGAATGCCAAAAACTGGGGGAGAAATATGATGAGCAAGGGGTTGTCAGCCTGCTGCAGGCACAGGCTGTGGGTCAAAGGCCCTGATGCCAACGAACAGTCCTGAGCGACTTGGGATCCTGCCCACACTGGAGGAGAATGCACATAGCTCCTTAGTCTTGCTGCCAATATGCTCTTAGAACACCCCTCTTGGAACTCACTCTGTCTGTTAAAGCACCTTCTGTCCTGCAGGTCTGACCCACTCATTCCCCACTTACCACCCCCTGCCCCCCAAGGAAAACAGCGCCCTGAGCAAACGAGTTTGGGCCACAGTGCCCTCGTGGTGTGCCAGGCGGCACTGCAGCCACCCTCAGGCCAGACCTTGCCGAGGACACAAAGCCTCTGGCCCAGACAAGAAACAGAGCCTGGAACTGTGCTTGCGCAGAACATCTTGTCCATTTCTGCTGACCCGGGCGACTCCCCCAACCTGTCCACTGACAGCCACCAGGAGGGAGCCCGGAAGCCTATACCAAGGACCCTGAGGTCCAGACTGGGAAAGGGACTTGCCCAAAGTCACACAGCTAGTTAGTGATGCAGCTCGCAGGCATGGCTCCCACGGCAGGGTGTCGCCCTTGGCCAAGCATTGTGTCCCGGGGGAGGATGAAGTCGTTCTAAGGAGGAACCAGCTGTGGAGGAGGCAGGGGTGGGCTAGCACTTTACCTCGGAGAGGCGCCTTCCTCCAGAAGCCATCTCGGACCTCCACATAGTCATACCAGCAGAGGCGGCTGCGGTACAGGTCCATGGATGTGAAGTTAAGAATGATCTAGTGGGAAAGGGAGGAGGAAAAGGGTCACATTGCTCCCCACACCTCATGGGCCTTGCCCTCTAGCCCCTTGACCGCTGTCCTGCTTTGGTGAGGCAGTTTGCTGTGGGTAATAAATAGTTAACAGTTTCAAAAAGGAGTTCCTGGCACAGAAATGTCACTCCCCCTCAGCTGTCTGCCTGTTCCAGTCAGCATGCTTCCCGCTACCCTGGGCCAGTCCTCACTTGAAACGCATGGCTTTGTGAATGCGTCACAAGACCAGCAGGTTCACTACACTGCTTCCGCTAGCACAGTGGAGCCGTCGCTTTGGGTCACACCCAGCCCTGTGTGCTCAGCCTGAATCACAGGAACCACAGCACCAGACAGGGAAGTGGAGGGGAGAGGCAGGCCCAGGTGGCAGGTGGTACTGGGCGTCTGAAATGGGAACAAAAGGTGTAGGGGAAAGAGGCAGAGGGAGGACTGGCCGAGCCCCCCTCACTGGGTTTATTCGGCACCGATTCTGGGCAGGGGGCCGTGATCCCTGCACAGGGAAATCCTCCCAGGTCCTCATCCTTCCCCTGAATGAGTTTATGATACGCCCCTGTCAAGGAGCTGAGCACTTAGAAGGATAAAACATACACATGGAAAGATCACTCAGTGAAAAAGCTCGGGCTCCAGTCACATGGACTGGGTTTGAATCCCCCTCCGCATTTCCTGCGGTGAGTCCTCGGGTAAATCACCCAACCTCTCCGAACCTCAGCTACCTTGTGTGTAAAAGGAGGAAGAACATCTCACCTGACATGCTGCCTCGAAGGGCGGGCACTGCCGCAAGTGTCTCCCACCTGTGAGTTCATCTCAGCCTCTGAACTCGTCACATGCTCCCCTAATCCTGGAGGAACATCTGACACCCTGCCAAGTGCCAACTCTCCTGGTAGGCGGGCACATTAATAGGTGGAGAAGCACACTTTTCTGGAGGGAAACTGCCCCCTTAGTAGTTTCCAGAATGAGCCCTAAAGCCTGCTGTATGTTCTCTACAAGCAGAGACTCCAGAGAACAGGCCACCATGAACAGTGAGGTGCATGCTTGGACATGAGATGGCCCCGGGGGCTCACCCATTAGGTGCCAGCTGGGTTCCCTGTTGGAGGAGAAGGGGACAAGAAGTTCTGTCTCCCCTCCAGATCATTGCAGAGTCACAGGCAGAGGCAAAAAGAGGCCAGAGTGAAAAGGACCCCAACGCAGGTGCTGGCACTGCTGTCCGCAGCCGCAGCCCGTGCTGCGACCTGCGGCCGGTCAGGAAGAGCTTCTGGCTCGCGGTCACTCTCTAGCACAGGCCCGTCAGAACTCTTGGTGATGTCACTGTCCACTAGATCAGTGATTTTCAGCTGGTGTGCCCCAAGAATTTTTTAAACATGCAACACCTGGCTGTTTAGTCAGGGCCCTGACCTCTGTTCCCTTAGGTTGTCAAATTAAAAAAGTGACAACAGCCAACACAACAGCTGTCTGGTGTGAACGAATCAAAGTTATACCTGTATTTTTGTCAGACTGGCAAAAAATGCATTTTTGCTGTGTCAGAGAATTTTAATTCTTTTATATTTTAAAATATTTATTTGTTAGATTGAGGGTAAGGGAAGGAGAGAAAGAACCATCAATGTGAGAGAGAAACATCGATAGGCTGCCTCTCATACGTACCCCGACTGGGGACTGTGCCCCAACCCAGGACCAAACCTGCAACCTACACATGTGCCCTGACCGGGAATCGAACCGACGAACTTTTGCTTTGCAGGACGATGCCCAAAAGAGTCATGCCGGTCAGGGCAGTAATTAGTTTACGTGTGCCACAAGATGAAAAGGGTGGAAAATCGCTGACCTAGCTGACCCTTCCCATTTCCCGGCCTCTCCATCACATGACCTCCCCTCTCCCTCTCTATTCCTTCTTGGCTACACATAGCACATGCCCTAGACCTCAACATCCACAGTCTCAAGTTCAAGGACCCCATTCTCCATCCGCATGCCCCCATCTTTCCTCTCTCGCCCCATCTGTACACTGAGCCAACAATCCTTCCAGTCCACCGGGCCTCCAATGTCTTCACTGCCTCTCACACCCTCGTCCTCACATCCCTCCTCACTAGTTAGCACTCTCGGTCCACCTTTCGTCTTTTCCTTTGGTTTGTGAGCTTAAGTATGTTTGTGTCTGGAAAGCTTCATCAGCTGTGGTAGTCAGAGATGTATGTCATCGAGTGAGATCATGTTCTGCGACACGCACTATGCTACTCTGGGTAATTATTAATCATCGAGAGTGTTGTTAAAAATACAAGTCCTGGCATATGGAAAAACTGAAATGGAATGTGTCTCATTATGTAGTATTTTATCTTTTTAGAAAATGAGTGAATGTGATCACAGAGGAAGTTTCATGCACTACAGAATCTTCGGGGCGTAGCACGTAGTGGTTACTTCATAAATATGTCTGCGAGGGCGTTTTGCTTTTAACGATCTGTTCTACAGACACACTAGCCATAGTGTATAGAGATGTCAGTTTCAAGATACTTATGGTAGCATTTTTGAAAACCTGGAAAAACCTAAATTAACATCCATCACTAGACAGCTGCAGATGCTGTCAAATAATTAAATTAAGGGTGAGTTGGTGGCGCATTGAGCAGCCATGGAAACTAAGGCAGACCTGCCTGCACTGACAGGGACTGATGACCATGACTTACTGCTGAGCGAAGGGCACGTTACGGAAGACCACACACATACACACATGTACCCAGAATGTTCTGAAAGGGTATCCCGAGTGTTACCAATGCTTAGTCACCTCTGAGGAATGGGATTTGGAGGAGGATCAAGGGGACAATATTTGCTTTTTACCCTATTCCTAGATTGCTCAAAATTTTTACAACATGCACGTGCTACCTTATGTCTAAGAAACAACAAAAGTACCTTGTAAAGAGTTGCTGGATGGAAGAGGAAATGCACAGGGCCGAGTGAGGGCACTGTGGCCTCCAGGCCCACCCCCTAACCACTGCTTCGTGTGGCCTCTCTGGGCTGCCAATCACTTTGCTCAGCAGCTGCGCTAAGCACAGCAGCAACTGCCCCTCCTCCTTGGGAACAATCCTGGCTCTGTCCAGGGTAGATCCGCTCGGACCCTCTGGAGAAGAAACCACGCTCACCCAGCCAGCGGAAACCCAAAGGGCCCACCCAAGATCTACGTGGCAAGAGGACCCAGAGGCTGCCTGACGCCAGAGGAAGGGACCTGTGCTGGTGGTTGGGGCATCTACAGGGAGGTGCAGCAGGGGCTATATTGAGACCGGAGGTGTCTAATTAAACGCTGTAACAACTTGTCATGTGGAAACAGCTGTGCTCTAGTGGCAGGGACACGGCCGGCTGCCAAAGAAAACCTGGCCAGCCCCACCACTTCCTGGCTAGTGACTCCGGGCCGGTGGCTCGACTCGATTCCTTCGTGCCACCTCGGTGTGTTCGTCTGAAAAATGCAGGTGATCCTAACGACTGTCCTGGGGGAGGAAGGTTGCGGGGTGGAATGGGGTACGGGGTGCAGAGTCTCTGGGTGCCGTTCACGTGCGGGAAGTAATTAATCCTCATGTTTGTTGGACGCTCTCAAGGAATGGGGGGACACATCCACCCTTGGGCACCCAGTCTGGCTTCACTCTGGCCCACCTTTAACTCCTCTGTGCCTCCACTGCCTCATTTGTCAGATGGTGATGGTGACAGTACCTGTCCCATGGGACTGAGGGGTCAGACCGGTCATCATATAGGTGAATTAAGTTTGCACAGGTGAAGTTCACAGCACTGTCTGACACATGTGTCACATGCAGAACGCACACTATGTTGCACTTACAGACGACAGCGTATGCCACTCCATCAATGTTAATTTCACGACTGGACTTGAGTTGGCTTGAGATAGTTTGATGTCTGAAGTCGTTCAGACCAGAATCCTGGAGGTGAGCAGGAGGCACCTGGGCCCCGGGGAGTGGGCCAGGCCTCACTCATTTCACAGATGACGAACAGAGACAGGCACCGCGGCCAACAGCCAAACGCCCGCCACGGGCTAGGCAGTGCTTTGCTCGCGGCGCGTTCCCCAACGGGTTTAATCCTCATGTCAGCCCCGTGAGGGAGGGGCTGTCGCCGAGCCCGGTTTACGAGTGGGAAACAAAGGCACAGAGAGGGTAAGTAGCTTCCCGGGTAAAGAGCACCGCTGGGCATCAAACCCAGGCACTCTGTCTCTTAAACCTACACCCTTAACCACTACTCCACGGGGCCTCCTCAGGCTGCCAACCGAGTTGCCCACCCACTGTGCAAAAACCAAACGTCAACTTTCCCTCCATTGTCAGTGCCCACACCCTTCGGCGCCTAAGAAGCAGGGCAGACAGGGCCTGGCCCAACCTTGCTGAGAAGGGGAGGGTCCTCTCTGTCCACTGGAGGATGGGGCAGAGGACAGGGAAGGCGTCACAGAGAAGTAGAATCTGGTTTGGACCTTGAAGACTAGGCAGGGTACCAGAAGGCAGGGAGGGAACAAGGGTGGATTCTGGTAAATCCAAAAGGCGTTTTTAAGTTTTTATCTTCTTGGCTCCTCTGCAACATACGACCATGGCCTCCCTCTGAAATCACTTTTATAGTCATACAGTCTGGCTTCGTTGCCTGGGAAACGCTGTAAATCCTCCTCAGGGCAGCTGTTCATTATGGGCAGTGTAAAGACTGGGGGACCCTCAAAGAAACCTTCCAAATTGGCTCTTTCTCTTGTTTGACATACCCCTGGCTTGCACAGTTGTATTGGATAGTTCACATTTCTGGCAATAAGCTGAGAACTAGGGACCAGTGGAAAACAACCTCTCAGCAGCCAAAGAGATGTCAAAGTCCATCAGCTCGCACAGGTGGGTTTATGTAAGGTTCGCTGTTGAAAGCGCGTAGACTTTGGAGCCAGGTGGCCCTAGAACTGACGCTGGTTCCAACACAACAGCTGTGTAAACGCGGGCAGATTTACTCACGCCCTCCGCCTCGGCTCCCTCATCTGTCCAGTAGGGACATCCTACCCGCATCACAAAAACATCGAGAGGAACAGTGAGATCACGTATGTAAGATGCCTGGCACACAATTGTTAAATAACAAAGAGTGGCCGTTATTATTGTGTGATGTCACCCTCTTCCGGCTCCCCAGCCTCTGCAGGCTCTTTAAATGTCCTGTCCCCAGGGTTCATCTTCGGTTCACTTACAACTCTACAATTTCATCCAGGACCGTGGGTGGGCTTTATGTTTTGCATTTCTACAATCACGCATTAATTAACCTGGCATTTTTAATTAGCCTGGCATGCCTCCGAAAAAGGATGGGGGCTTTTCTGAGAATTATGGAGGGTGCAGACGGGGGCAAAGGGAAGTTCCTGGGGCGAGGCCACGGGCCCACAAGAGACGAGGGCCAGCCCCCGCCAGCCCGGGACAACAGGGAGAAGCAGATCCTGGCCTTGGTTCCAGCCCCGTGAGGATTCTGCAAACGCCCTGCGCAGGAAAGGAAGTGGCGCTCTACGCTGCCCTCTGCTCCTCAGGGCTATGGGTTGTCTCCTGACCCTTCTCGCCCCAGTGCTAGGCACCGGTGGGCACCCAGTTTTGCTGAAATGGGACAGAGCTTTAGAATGCACATTGTATTGCAGGTGGAGCCTTTTGTCTCATCATTAGGTTCAATGTGATCTTGGGCAAGTTACTTGATTTTTCCAAGTTTGTTTTCTCATATGCAAAATGAAGATATCTTTAGCATCTGGCCTATAATTGTATTGTGTTAATCAACAGATATAACACACAGCCCTGGCCAGGTGGCTCAGTTGGTTGGAGCATGATCCCATACACCAAAAGGCAGTGGGTTCGATCCCCGGTCAGGGCACACACCTAGGTTTGGGGTTTGATCCCCAGTCGGGGTGTGTTCAGGAGGCAACAGATTGATGTTCCTCTTTCACATCGATGTCTCTCTCTCTCTCTCTCCCTTCCCCTCTCTCTAAAATCAATAAACGTACCCTTGGGTGAGGATTTTAAAAATGTTTTAAAAAGATATAACACATAAAGATCTTAACACATGACTGGACAATCATATGCTCCATAATCATTAGTTGTTATTAATATTAGTATCTGCAGTAGCATTTGCAAAGGCTGTAATGGTGAAGGCCCTCAGCAGAGGAATGGAGGAAGCCAGGGCATGGTTGGCACAAAACAGCAAAACGGACTGCGATTTTTAAGTTAGATTCAGAACAAGAAGAAGAACAAAGAAAGGATGAGTTCACTTTTGAGGGAAGGTGGTAGAACATTAATGAAGACAGATGATGGAATGACTCAACCCTCAGCAGAAGTCTGTCATTAATGAAATAATCTTCAAATTACAAAAATAAAATAAGCATCCTTTGGAAAGGAAACAGAAGCTCAGTAACACATAAGGGCCGTCAGTGAGCCCCTCTGTAAGTTAGCTCCTGTGTCTAGGCTCAAAAATGACATCAAAGGACAATCAGATAATCTGCAGATATGATCAGTGTCTGTAATCTCAGGAACTCAGAACAAAAGCTTCCCCAGTTTCAAGAGAGGTGTACTGGGTATGTGCGTGTGTGCTGGGTGAAGGGGTCTGGAGTGAATTCTGGGAATTGCAAACCACTAAGCTGAATGTCAATCCCCAATTAAGCAATGATCTGTAACCATCTGGGAAATAAACACTTGATTACTAGGGGCCAGCTTGGGTTCTCTTGAAATAAGGCATGTTGCAATCTCACTTCCTTCTTAAAAAGGGGGAGGGCTTACTAACTAGTGGATCAGTGGACTTGACTTGGTAAGGCAACCCATCTACCTACGAGGCATTTATTAACCACTTCCTGTGACAGGGATGCAAAGATGGCAAAGGCGTGTGTGGTCTTGGAGGTAGCTCACATCCCAGTCAACCAGGGGGTGAGACGTGGCTGGATGGTAGTGCCATTAAGTGGTGTCACAGCAGGTGGGTGACTCTGCCTGAAGCCTGTTCATTAATGGGCCAATGGCAGTTCAGAGGGAGATCTTAGATCTGCTTTGAGTCATGTCCTAGTCAACAGTTTGATCCAAGACCGGGTTCCGAAGACCCAGAGGCATGCTTACCAGATGAGCTCACAGCAGGACGGCTACCTGCTGGCGGGTACAATTCTGGTTCAAAATGGTCTTGAGCCAGAAGAACAGTGTGACCAGTAATAAAATCTAATTCAGCTCAAGGCTACTCAAGGCTGCAGTAGTACATTAAGTACCGTGCTCCAACCAAGGGAAATAAAGTCTTGAAACCAACTCTTGGGAGCAATAAAAATACAAAGGACACGAAGGACCAGGGGTGGATGAGAGGTCCAGACTCCACGGGAAAAGCCTGTGAATGAATCTCAGAAACACTTAGAAAGGTGCTGGTGCACGGTGAGCGCCATCTGCGAGTTAGCCTTCATTTACAACTACTGGGAAAGCCCCTCCTCACTGGTGCTGCGTCATTCTTATGAGGTAGATGGGTTTCTGTCCCCAGGTAGGTCACTCACAGACACACTGAATACATGTGGCCCTGGCAGAGGAGGGAATGCTCAGTTACCTTCTCCCCAGGTGTGACGGAGATGCGCCATACACAGTGCATGTGGGCAGAGTAGCCATTGGGGTACTCAGGAGAGGAGAAGTTGCCTGTGCTGTCTTGTAGGGTTTCTCCGCAGGCTGTCAAGGAAAGGGAATGACTGGAGGGCTGGCTGCAGGAGGCCAATCCCCCCAAACTTCTGGCTTCCCCACCCTGAGCCCTGGCATTCTTGCAGGAGAGGAAAATGGCTCAGGGTGGGGGTGGGGGGTGTCTGGGGTGGTCCTGTCTCTTTAAGATCCACCCACTTCTCAGATATAAGCTCACACCATCCTACCTCCCTGCCTAGTGCTGCAGGATGCCCCGTTGTCAAGGCAACTAGGATCCAGAGCTAAGGTCAGGCTCTTTGGCAGGCCTCACTCTTCCTCACTCCCTGAAAATTGCTCTGCTCTCCCTACTTTCTGCTCCTGGGGGCCCTCACCCACCCAGCTCCTCGGAAGGTGGGGGGCTCACCACCTGATTCTAGCCCATTTGGTCCATAACTTGAACACTGGCCCTCCCTGGGGGCCCCTTCCACCAGGCCTTCTCTAAGGTTCAGTTTTAACCTCCTTAGTCCCGGGTCCTGGTCTCTGCCTGCCTGGGGCCCTGCCCTCCGCTCCTCCCTGGCCTGTCCCTCCCTGCCCTGACCTGGGCACTTGTAGAGCTTGCGGGCTTGGGCGATGTCACCCTTGCTGAGCCGAGTCCTCTGGCCAATGGGAGGTTTCACGCCATTCACCTCGTACTTGGGAACAATGGTGTCCAGGAAGATGCCCCTGAGGAGGACAAGCCGGACCTGGGTGAGAATCTGACGGAAGGGGCTGGTGTGCCTGTGTGCACCCAAGGTCATGACCCTGCCAGAGCCCAGACATCCCTCAGCAGGGTCAGGGACGGGTGGAGCTATTGCACCATGTCATTATGCTGCCCACTGACCAGCAGCCACCCTGCTCCGTGGCAGCCACACCACCGGAGGCTGGGGGTGTCCCAGGAACACTTTGGGAGGTCGGGAACACAGGCCCTGGATGCCCTGGGGACCCACTGGTGCCCAGCTCAGTCTGGCCCTGACTCCGGGCACCAGGGGAGCTTTGGATGTGTCTCTAGCCCCACCCGGCCCCTGCTTCTGCAGCCCCTGGGCTGATTCAGCCCTGGCTATACTTGTCCCAGGATGACCTGGCACCAAAGCTTTACCCTGTTGGCACAGCTGCTTCTGACAAGGCCAAAGGGCAGGTTCCACCGTGGCTAGACCAGACCCTGGGGACAGCCCCACCAGCTCCCAGTCCATCAGTGTCTCCCATCCCCCTAGTTCCTGCCTTCGAAAGCCTGGGTGATGCCATCTGGGAGGAGGGGACGCAGGCAGCCCTCCACCTCCCCAGGGCCCCTGACTCACACCAGCTGGGTGGGACTCTGCAGGGGGTGGGGAGGGATGTGGTGGGAAATGTGGGGGGGTGGGGGCTGTGAGTGTGGGGACAGGATGACCTCACTGCCCTTCTTTGGTCTCTGTCCCTCAGGTCTGGAGGCAGAACGGTGGGTCTAGAAGTAGGACTGAGAGGGGGTAGGGCCACTGTCTGGGACAGATCAGGCGGCAGACAGAGGATGAAGAAAGAGCCAGGCATGGAAAAGGCCCGAGGGAGGGAAAAGCGTGAGGAGGACAAGAGTCGGTTGCCACACTAGGCTGACGGGAGTGGGGGACGCTGGCTCATCACCTCCGGGTTCTGGCTCTGACTTTGGGAACCTGGGCCCAGGATAAGGAGTACATGTGTATGTGCTTGTGAGGTGGTGAGGGGCTGGTCCAGGGCAGGAGGTGGTCTTTGTGCAAATTAGCCAATTATGAAAAAGGCAGACAGTTCAGATGAGGGTGCTCCCAATTAGAAAAATATGTCCCCTTTCAAAAACGTCCCCCTGTGGTTTTCAGAGGAGGGGTACACTCAGTCTTTCAGGTAGACACCGTGCCAGGACCACAGTGCAGTGCCGCTCACAGAGCAGCTGGGTTTCAGCCCCATGGTGCGCTCAGCATACTCAGCTCTAGTGAAGAACCTAGGCTTTCTGAGTCTCAGCCCTGCCACGGGCCCATGGTATAAGAGGATAGCAAGACAGGCAGCACCCATGGGTCCCCTGCATAGGATGGGGGCTGTGGCTTCCCAGGACCCTCTCTTGTCCTTGCTGACTACCCAGCAGGGAAGCCTGGTGCAAAGTGGAAGGCCCACAGGAGGCAGAGCTGGGCATCCTGGCAGGGGCAGGACCATCTCTCACCTGGAGAACGTGTTCCGGGCGTAGTGCATGATGCTGTCAAAATCATAGGTCTCCCCCAGAGACTCCACTTCTTGGACTTCCATCTTCAGGAAGTTATACTCCTGCCCTGGGGAAGACCAGCAAAAGGGTGTCGGGGGTGGGAAACAGGGTCTTCCCTGTGCTTGAGAGGTGCCCCCCTACCTCAGGGGGGCAGCCAAGGGAAGCCTGAGGGAGGGGCAGGCCTCTAGAAGGATGTCCGGCAGAGGGGAGGGGTGCAGGAGGACTTGCTGCAGGGAAGGCCCAGGGGAGTATGGGAAGGAAGCGCCCACTTCTAAAACCACCCCAAGATGAAAGCAGTAAACAGTGGAGGGGAGAGGGGGGAAACGGGAAGGGAGGGAAGGAAGTGTAGCTAGGAGAAAGGAGAGAGAAAAACCCTTAGAGAACGGAATAGTCACAGAGCAGAAAACTGGGTAAAAGTGAAGAGAAAGGCTGAGGCAGCATGGGGTGGTGGGCTGACCCCTTCCCAAGCCCCATCCTGAACACCAGCTGGGTTTTGGCTACTCTGGGTCCTTGCATCTAGGACCTGGACCTGGGGGGGGCGGGGTCTGGACCAACGGGGACCCTGGGCAGGGCTGGGACTACATGCTGGGTCGACCATAGGTGATGGCTCAACCGAGCAGCTGCTGCCCCAGCAGGGGCCCTGGAAAAGGTGCCACAGTGCCCAACCCCACTCCACCTGCCAGGCAAAGTGCATACCTGGCTGGATGTTCTCTCGCATGATGGAGACGTGGCGGTCCCGGTCCGGCCGAGTGTGCTCATGCCAGAAGCCGATGACGTGACCCAGCTCATGAACCACGATGCCAAACTTATCGCAGTTCTTGCCGATGGAGATGGCCTGTGGGCCCCCACCACGGCGACCCACGTAGGAGCAGCACCTGGAGGGCGGGGCCAGCTCAGGGGGGCGGTCCCGAGCTGGGGGAGTGCATCCACTCAGGGGCCGGGCTAGGCTGCCAGGGGGGCAGGGAGTGGAGGGGCAGGGGAGGGGCCTGAGTGGGGATGCTGGAGCTGTGTGCTGGGTTCACAGCCACATGGGATGGGGACGGTTCCTGGGGAGATGCCCCATGGCAGGAGGGAAGGGATGACAAAGGGCCGTGCCCAGATGGGGCAGCTGGAGTGCCCAGGGCAGAACGTGGGTTGGGGCCATGGCCGGGTGTGCAGTGCCCAGGGGCCCCTGCTCACCCGCAGGGTCGATAGGTGAATACAATGTAGCTGTCCTCATCAGTGCGCTCCAGGAAGGTAACACAGGTATGCTTCTCCCAGTGCCTCATGGCCTGCCGGAAGACTGCCCTCTGGCTGCCTGCCAGGATGGAGGCCAGGCTGTTGCACTGTCCAGGTGGGCCTACCTCCACCCACTGCTCAAGAGTCCCTGCCTGAGAGGCAGAAGGTACCACTCATACCACCAGGCACAGCAGGGCTCACCTGTGAAGTTTCCCCCAATGACAAAGGGGATGACCCCATCAGGCCACACACGCTCAGGTCTGGACGTTGCTGCCCGCCGGCTCCGGGACCTGCTTCTCCACCTCCCTGGGCTTCTTCTTTGAGGCTGCCCACTGGCGTGTTGGCAGCTGGGGACAGAGGAGTTTCCTGGAATCAAAAGACTAAGTCATCGGCAGCAGGTGAACGAAGGGAGGAGTGGGAAATGATTATGATCAATCTTCATCTGGGGGGATTCATATTTACCTACTCATTACAATTTATTTGTAGCCCCAAATCAGTACCCTTAATTCTTTCTTTTTTAAAGTGTAGATGAGACTTTATTTGAAATTTAACTTAAAACTGAGTTTAATGGTAGAGAGTTATCCACCATTTAGAACACATCTGAACTTACTTTTATGAATAATACTTCTTATTTATCTCCTAGATTGAGATTCAGTGGCATTTTATTTTCAACTTCTAGGGTTAAACATTCATTACATACCTCCTCCTTTTTTTTAGTTACTCAGTTTTCATAGGCATTTAAGATAATTAAAAATAGGTAACTGAGAGTCTAGGTAACTAAGAGCAAATAGGTAACTAAGAGCAAAGCACTGCATTAGATTCTTAGGGTGACTCAGCTATAACCAAGACTCTGATCTTGTCATTAGAGAGTTTGCAATCCACTAGGTGATGGAGGAAATGAGACGGTATACAGGTAGTAACAAAACAAGTTAGGAGACATGAAAACCAGCCTCAGCGGGGCTTCCCCTGCACTTCCTTAGGTCCCTCAGCCCTGGCGGCCATGCGCTGACCCGAGCAGTGGAAGACGGAGTCCCCACGTGCACCGCCCCTGCGAGGCTGCTGCAGCTCCCCGACTGTCAACAAGTGTGATTTTCAGTCTACTTAGCGCCATGTTCTCTGCACTGTTGCACTTTTTCTGTTGGTGATTTTGCCGTTTAAAATGAGCCCCCTGCTCCACTTCCCCCACTCTGCAGTGAAGTGCTGCCCAGTGTTCACACGTGTAAGAAGGCCGTGATGTGCCTTACAGAGAAAATACACGTATAAGGTAAGCTTCACTGAGGCACGAGTCACCGCGCCGCTGCCGTGAGCTCAGCATCTGTGCATCACCTGCCTGTTCCAGAGGTGTCTGTCGACAGACACCCATGTAGGACAGGGCTGCGTACTGAGGAGTTGCGACCGTTTTGTGACGAGAGGCTGGCAGAAACGTAACGGCCTTCCTGCGAGGAGTAATGGCGTGGTACTGGCTAAGTCAGAGTCCTCCTCGGTGACTCTATGGAGACCGTAAGGTTACTCGGTAGCTCCCTTCATAGCTACCATGAGGGGTGCTGAACAGGCAAGGAGAAAGATGGTGCGCTCCTCCCCTAGGACTGTGGGACCTGAGGCTGGGAAACACCCCCTCCTCATCCAATAAGTCTTCGTGCTGGAGGCCCACGCAGAACTTGGTATCTTCTGTAAGCGTTCCCAAATGCACCCTTTCGTCCGGCACAGTGGCTCTCTGGGACAAACTGGGTGAGTGTCACCATCCACCTTTGACAGATGAGGAAACTAAAGCCAAAGACCGGCCCAGAGTCCCATGGTGGGCTAGTGGCAGCCCTGGGATCCGGCTCCACCATGCTGCCCTCCCCTTGGACCACGTCTGCTAGTGCCCGCTAAGGCCAAGTGAGCCTTGCTCGTTACCAGGCCCCAGGTCACCCTCAGTGCCAGCTGCCCCCTGGGGTAGTTTGACTCTCACTCCCTGTGCCAGGGTCCTCCCTCGTGATGGACAAGACAACTGCCTGGCGCCACCAGAGCGTGCCCAGAACAGGCCCCAGGTGAGCGCCCACGCTCTTTAGCAATGGAGACCAACCCGTGGGCAGGACCATACTGCAGGGCAGGGAGCAGGCTGGACAAAGCTGAGCTTTCCCAGGCCTCATTCTTCCCATCCATTCACAAGCACCAATGCTTGGACTACCTCCAGAGAGAAGAAGGACCCACCCCTGACCTGGAAGAGCTTTGAGTACAGCTGGGAAGACAGGCGCATACACACACTCCTGCAATGAGGTGCAAGGAGCAAGATGCTAGCAGCGTAAGCACAGGGCCGAGAGGACACGGAAGATGGAGGTGGTCATGTCTGGGGGGCTGTCAGGGTAGCTTTCATGAGAGAAGCTCTTAAGACAGGCCTTAAAGGATATAAAAAAAAGCTTGCAAAGTGGGAGCAGAAGAAAAAGCCAGGAGGGATGATGGTGCTGAGGGAAGAGCCCCAGATTTGGAGCGAGAGCTTGGTTCCTGTCGCAGCGCCACCACTGACTGGCTTTACAATTTTGAACAAGTCACATGACCTCCGTGAACCTCAGAGTCTGTGTCTATAAAGTGGGAATTGTCCTGACATCTACCTTTGAAGGCGGCTGGGGACAGTCAAGTTAGATAATGCATTTGAAAGTTCATGGTAAACCATGAGCAAAAAGAATGGCGGTTCTTAGCTCCCGGGAATGTCTACACTTGCTGCTCCTCTGGGGAAGGGATAAAGATATCCTAAGGGAGGACAAGTCCTTACACTGGGTTCAAGCTCACGGCCTCTGTCCCAGGAAGCCTGGAGGGCTCCTGTTTCTCCAATTCTAGAACCCATTTTGGGGACATTGGAGGGCCAGTCCGTACCCGGTGCACCTGCAGCTCGGATGGAAGACCTGCGGATTGCACGCTGTCTGAAATCTGAGGCCCGCTGCACTCGGAAGGCCCTCAGATCCTCCTCGTCCAGGGCGATGTCCCCGAGGAAGGCAGCTGGAGAGAAGAGAAGAGGCCAGGGGCTGAGTTAGTCCTCCCACCCAGCACTGACAGCCACAGACCCGTGGGCACAGACGCAGCCCCTGCTGCAGCTTCGCTCCTAACCCAGAGGGAGGAGGGCAGCAGGGCCGACTCTGGGGATCTCTCGGGAGACTCACGATTCCTTTTCAGTTAGCATCCCCACACAGCTGATGCCCAGCCCTGACCAGACCATTAGATCCATGAAGACACGATCATGTCACTGTGGGCCAGGTGCCACTGCAGTGATTGGCAAGAACGGATGGAGTCCCTGCTTATATGGAGCTGCCCTCCCACAACACACAAGCAAACAAACACCAAACTCAAGAATTCCAGACAGTGATGGGTGCTATGAAGAAAATAGAAGGTCAGAGGACAAAGTGTCTGCTTCACGGGCTCATAACCTTGGCATGGTGCTGAGCATGTGGTACTCACTCCACAAGTGCCGTTAAAGTTATAACGTGGGGAGGCCAGGAATAAAAAGCGGAACAGATAGGAACTTCAGGAAACCAGAACACGTGACTGCAACGTCCCAGCTGGGAGGAAAAGGTTTAGCAGTGCTCAAGTGACTTCCATGCGAAGTCTCAGGGTCCTCTCTGGAGGAAGAAAGGACTGAGGGAAAAGAGCCCCCAGTAGGCAGTTTTGATTTCTGAAGCTGGGGGAGAGGTTTCTGGAGAAATGGTCATCTGCTTTTTTGAGAAGTCAGGAGCAAGAGGAAAGAGAGGCCGCAGAGCTGTGCGCTCTGGAAGGAGCTCGGTGTGAGCCTCATGCAGGGCTGGGGGGTGGCGGGTGGGAGGAGGAGTGAGAACAGCTTCCTGCAGCTCCACCCTGGCAACATCTGCTTCTCATCCCGGGCTTCACAGGCCTGGTAGGCAGCACGACACAAGTTGTTTTAACCTCGAGGCCTTGCACACACACAGGTTCCTCCTCTGCAGCTGGCCAGCTGGGTGGACATTCACACACACACACGTGCACACAATCAGACCCAGGCGGACAGACCCAGGGGGACAGACGCAGGGTGACATCCACACCCATGCCATCAAACAGAGCTCCGCAAAGTCACAGAAACATCCCTGCACTCGTGAGCAGTGCCCGCACCAAAGGCAGAGGCATGGGACAGCGCTTGCCTGAGTGACGTGTCACGTTGATATTCTTTGGGCCCGTAGACACGGGCTCACAGATACTCGCTCTTCAGTGGCTGTGACCCAGAGCTGAATCTGCAGGATGTGGGAGTCACTCCAGCAGTGACCTAGGCCCACTGTCCCTTTCACAGATGCAGAAACTGAGGCCCAGAGGGGTGATCACTTAACCAAGACCATGCTGCTAGGCCCTTGACAGGCTGGATTCATAACTCAGGCCTCCTGGCTCACAGTCCAGTGCTGCCTGCACTCAAGTTCATTACTGCTGTAGAAGTCATATTGTAAATACGTACACATGAAAACAGACACTCTGACACACCCACCCACCCAAGAATACACAGTCGCAGACAGTCCTAAACACACACACACACACAGACACACACACACACACACACACAAGCTCCAACACACACAAACCAGCTGCAAGTTCCAAGCGCACTAAGCCGGTAATAGCAGCAGCAGTGACGCCTTGTGTAAATGTCTGTTGAAACTTATGTGGTGTTTTCTAGTCGACCAAGTACTTTCACGTTAATGAACTCATTTAATCCTGGCCACCCAGTATATGCCAATTATGCCGCACTGCACCCACGCATTTGCCTGCGACACGTTTGCGTTTGCCATTACAAACTCCTGCAGAGAGAACCCGGCGGCAGATCCCAGCCCACCTCCCTGACTTTAGAGATGAGAATACTTGGGCCTAAGGGGGGAAATGACTCACTGAAGGTCGTGGGCCAGCAAATGGCCCAGTACCTCTTCTACCACATGAAAGAGATTCTCTTACTGAAAACGTCACCCTTTGGTGGCCTGGGCTCAGCAACTGACAGGACAGCAACAGAAGATGCTTCTCAGCTGACACACAAAGAGAAGCGGGCTTAGCAAGGATATGGGATGGCAGGTACACCTCAAGGGGACGGTGGGGGGTCTCCAGTGCCAACTTTCACTCAGGCACTCACAGACCACACGAGCACCCCCATACCTTCGCACAGACACTGCACATCCAGGCTCCTGCACCCGCACCCATGGACAGCACCACTGCACGCGTGGCTGATGCGGAGACTCCTCTTTGGACACAGCAGCAAAGGGCAAGGTCTCTGGAGTCAGACAGCTCTGTCTTTGAACCCTGACTTGGCGACTTCTAGCTGACAAGTCATACAGACTCTTCATGACCTCCATTTCAAGCTGTCCACTTTCGAGGGCGCACTGGTTCCCCACAGTGGCTTCCTGGCTGAGTGACGCCCCAGGGTGCTTGGAAACAGAACCTCGAATTCCAGGCCCAGAACGGTGCTGGCCAGTGGACCAGGGCACTGTGGAGGGCAGGGCCAGTGGACGGCCGGCTGCAGAGTTCATCTGCGAGCCGGCGCCCTGCGGTGGGGATGTCATGACTGAAGAATGCGTGGGAACCGTGGGGGTGGGGGAGAGGAGGTGGGCAGGAGAGCCTTGTGGCCCCAGCTGGGCCTGAAGGCCCTGCCCATTCGGGATTCCCCCTGGAGACTCCAGGAAAGGTGGATGCTGCAGAGTCAAGGACTCCCTTCCTCATGTGGGAAAGGCCCTGGGGTCAGGTCAGGGTAGTAGTTATTTTCAACATGGAATCAAGTTTTAGTTTTGTTTGCTGGCTGTACACCAGCCAGGAGCACTCAGGGCTGGGTCCCAGGATTAAGAGAAGAAAGAAGGGAACCCACAGGTTGGCGCGTGCCCACCCTTCGGGCTGGCCTCCTGAGTTCAGTCTCCTCCCCTGGCGTGCGGCAAGGCATCCCCTCCGGGCACAGGGCGAGGGGCTGTCTCGTGTGAGGAAACCCCAACACCACGTGTACCTGGCACACGCAGGTCCCATCACCAAAATGCAAGCTTCTGGCTGGGGCAGGACAGGTTCAAGGTCCCACAAATGTCTGTATGTACTTCATCGCATATTGGCACACACACGCACTCAGGAGTACCCACGCAGACAGTTAAGCAGACCTGCCCCTAAAGCAAGGGCGCAACCACGAATGTGCAAAAACACACTCAAATTACTTCCCTGAGTCAGCCCTAGTATTTGCATACACACAAATAACTGTATGT
The DNA here is from genome assembly GCA_039655065.1 of Glossophaga mutica. Classification (NCBI taxonomy): domain Eukaryota; kingdom Metazoa; phylum Chordata; class Mammalia; order Chiroptera; family Phyllostomidae; genus Glossophaga; species Glossophaga mutica. Next base: position 63,502,843 of record CM077311.1, read on the forward strand.
GCATACCCCATTTCATAGGCCAGGTCCCCAAAGGAGAAGGCGCCTTTAGAAATAGTGTGTGTGTCGGGGAGAGGTGGGCAGGGAGGATGGACAGATATGCAACAGCAGAAAACTGTAATGGTGGGGAATTGTAACCCACCCACCAGTCTTCTGACCTTGTTTCTGTGAGTGCTGACTCTGACTGATATGAAGTTTGCAGATGAGCAGCATGTTTGTGCAAGAATCCTAGGAACTAACTTGAAAAGATACCGACTCAGGCTTTTGGGCATCCCAGCTCTGGGAAATTCGCTGACCTTCAACCGTGGGGTCAGCATGACACACCAGGAGGACGAACACCGAGACCCTCACCTGGCTTATCAGAATGGACCGTGCTCATCTGCACGTAGGGAACTTCTCAGCCCCCTCCCTTGATCTCTTTGTTCTGTTCCCCTCTCCCTCCTTATGAAACCTGCCTCCACTGAGAGGGGGAGATGGACTTTGAGACATGAGTCCCCATCTTCCAGGTGGCCAGCACTTAAAAATAAACCACTTGCCTTTATATCAGCACCTGCCTCTCAAGTATTGACTTTCATAGTGGCGGGTGGCCGGACCTGCGTTTGGTTACAGATACAGATAGATAACTAGTCTTTTCCTCTGGATAGCCTTAGGAGGTCCCTAGTGGCCTGAGGACTAACACATTCTACTCCCTCTTCCCCTCAAACCTCTGGAGAAACTAGAATGTTTGAGAGTTCCTTCTTCCTAGGAAGTCCCATTGGTCCCCTCCATCTGGAGCCCAAGGAGATTGTCTTTTCCTCCCCTCTGGGGGCACCTAAAAGAGAAGGTGACTCAGGGAGCAGGGGCGTAAGTGGGTAGGTGACTCACTCAGAGCGTCTGGAGGGGGAATGTGGTCTGGCAAAAGAAAGGCCTGCTTCTCGAATCTTGAGCTCGGAAACTATTCCCTGGAGGTCCCCTGAAATCTAAGCCTGGGCCTCAAGGCTCCTGGGGTGAGGCTGGTGATGAGGGCTGTGAGCTCCTGGCCCACTTCACCTTCCAAAGCAGGCCTTGCAGCTGCCCATGAAGCCAAAGGGAGGTCTTCGCTGGCTGGGGGAGGGGCTGTCCCACGGCTTCTCTGCTTATGGGAACAACTGGGTCCCAATTCCTGCCTCCAAGTCTCTCCCAGAGCCCTCAGGGTCACTGCCAATCATCAGGGCAGCCATGCAGAGCTGGGGGAAGGACCCTCTTGATGGTTTGGCAACTAGCATACAAGAAATCAGGACTTGCAATCTCCCTGGGCAGGGGCGGGGGGCGGGAGGGGGGTGCTCCATGCACCGACTCCCAGCACACACACAGTGGCCAGCTCGGCACCCTGACCATCACTCCAGCCTCGCCCAGGACGCCCAGGAACCTCTCCAGCATATCAAAGATCTGAATGTTGCCCTTTCTGCCACTGTAACCATAATTCTGACAGTAATGGCAAAAGGGGACCTCAGATGAAGTGGCCAGGCTATCCTGAGAGCACACAGGTGAGCCAGGGGAGTCCACAGGGTTTTCAGGGCTTTCATTCTCAGAGGACGGTCCTCCATGTGCAAGGAGGAGGAGGAGGAAGATGAGCTGCAGAGGGAAGAGTGAGCAGAGGCGAATAAGCAGGCACACCAGGTACATCCAGAGGAAGTACATGCAGACCTCAGAGATACTGCAGGTCTGGTCCAGATCACCGAAACAGTGGGGGTCACACGAATTTTTTGGTTCCCCAGTGCCTTTAAGAGTTATGTTTACACTACACTGTAGTCTATAAAGTGTGCAATAATGTGTCTAAATAATGTACATATCTTAATTAAAAATACTTTAATACTAAAAAATGCTAACCATCACCTGAGTCTGTTGGAAAAACGGCACTGACAGACTTGCTTGACACAGGGTTGTCACAAACTTTCAATTTGGAAAAAACGCAGTATCTGCAAAGCATAATAAAAGGAGGGAGGCCTGGAAGGCCCGGCACGCCAGCCATCATTCCCTCCAACACCTGGAGGCCAGGGATCAGAGGGGGCGCAGGGCAGGCCTAGGAGGAGAAACAGAGACAAGAGCCTGGGGACCTGAGGCTTGAGGATGTGGCTGTGGGGTCTCGAGGAGTCAGGGCGGAGGGAGGCAGGGCTGCCCCAGTCACACCCAGGAGGGAGGCCTGGTCTGACCCTGAATCTTGGCCTTGTCAGGCTCTCAGGCTCTGTCAGCCACCCCCAGGCCTGGCCTAGCTCCCCACCAGCCTCACTTCACCCTGGTGGAGAGCTTTCTCCAGAACCCTTGTTTGAAGTTCCAAGTCAGCCAGCCCCACCCTAACATGAAATCTGAGACTGGGGATAAAACCCTCAGCCTCCCAGTGCTCTGAAAAATCACTCCAACTCCCATCTAGAAGTGAAATACATCAGATTGGCTTCCTAGCTATTCTTTAAGGCCTTGCCCCAGCCTGCCTCCTCCATGAAGCCCCTCAAACTTTCCTAGCCTGAGATGATCACTGTTTCTCCACCACCTCCTGGGGGCCCCCTTCAGCCTTTGGGGATTTTCCCTCCAAGGTGGCACATATGAACCTTGGTTTGTGCTGTTGGTTACTTCCCCATGTGTTGTCCCCTCCTGGACTGTAAGCTCCCTGAGGACAGGAGCCATGATTACATTTCTCTGTGTCTCCCACAACATCAAGCTCAGGGCCAGACACATATTAGGTCAGCTGAGTGAATAAGTGACACGAAGACAGGGTGAGGGAGACACTCTCTTCTCTGGAAGAGTCTGTGCCCTCAGAAAACATGAAGTGAAAGTGTGAGGCACAGAAGACAGGGGGTAGACAGCTAACATTTATTTGGTGCTCATTTATCATTCATTTAGTGTGTGTTAAATTCTCGTAAGTGTTGTACACATGTTCTCACATTTAACCAACTCAGTGGAAAGGTGTATTATCAGTTCCACTTTACAGGTGAGAAAAGCAAAGTTCACAGATGCTAGTTAACATTCCCAAGGTGGTATAGCTAATGACTTGTGGGTCCAGGACTGACAGCCTCCAAAGCCCACGCTCTGTCCATCTAGCTTCACACCAACCCCAAGCCTAGTGAGAATGATGACAGCTAACTCCGAGGTTTAGCCACAGCCCAGCAGGGGTGGAGAAAGAAGGGCAGAGTGATTTGGTTTCTCCCCCTCCCTCAGGAAGGGGCTCCTATTCTGCAGTTTGCTGTGATCCATCCACCCAAAGAGGGGTTCCCTGGGGTCATGGTTCCAGCAGCCTGACCCCTGCAACCTCATGTACCACACACAGGCACTTCTAGAACCCCAGGGGCCATGCCACTGCCTCTGGCTCTGGCCCTAGCTATCTGGGGACAGGCTGAAGTCAGAGGCAGGAAGTTGAGGAACAGTTCTGCTATCTTTTGCCTTGTGTGTTCTCTTGCCCCAGGCTGCCTGTTCAGGGTCATTGGATCAAGCAAACAGCCAGAGTGCCCGGCCATCTGGTCAGTGCAGGGGCAAGACCCCTCTGGGCCTAGCAGGAGTGAAGGGGTTACACAGGGTCTTCATGGACAAAGAACACAGACACACACCCCCCAGGGCCTTGACCTCTGCTAATAACCCTCCACTGTCTGTGGACTGAGGGAGCTGATACACAGTGTCTGAGTTCTCTGTGCTTTCCCCTTTCCCCCCAACTTGGCCTTGGTCAGAGTCCCTGGCCCACGAGGGCAGAGGTTGAGTCCCCCTCCTGCTCTGGCTTCTCTGACTTTGACAGCTGTCTCCTCCGTCCTAGAAAGCCACTGCACTAGTGGGGACCACGAGACACTCAGGGAGCATGATCTCAGAAGACGCCTGGAAAAACTTTTTCCCTCCACTTGGGTGGGTGGGGTCCTCCGGAGACCTGCTCCTTGGCGATGCAGGCCACCCAGGACCCAGGAGACAGATGTGCAGACTCCGGCAGCCCAGATAGACAGGCTGGAAAACACCAGTGTCCTGGAGCCAGACACTAGGGAGAAGGGAAAGGCTCGTGCTCTCTCTGTCTCTCTCTTCCTCCCTCCCTCTCTCACGGGAATTTGGCCAGAAAAGTTTCCTGCAGGAGGAAAAGCCTCCTTAGCCGCAGGTCTCTCTCGGGACCCAGGGAGCTGACCCCCCAGGAATCCTCTGGGAAGACAGGAGGCAGAGGCTTCCACAAACAGCGCAGAAGTTCAGTCCTGAAAGTCTCCCAAACTTCCCCTCCCTCTTTCCCTCCTTCTTTTGTTCCCCACAGCATTGCCAACCAGGCAGCTCCCGGCTTCCCACACCGGACCGTCCTCCCCCACCCGAACCCGGGCCGCTCGCGCCTCCCGCCCCGCCGGCCAGCGCCCGCCCTCGCGCACCGCAGGCCGCGGGGAGGGGGGTGCCTACCCGCCTTGCAGGGGTCTTTGTAGTTGAGGGGCTCGGAGTCGTCCTCCTCGCCCAGGTCGTAGGTGTAGTCGGCCAAGTCCAGCGGGCGCCCAGGGCGCGGAAGCAGCAGCAGCCCGAGCAGCAGCGGCAGCGGCAGGCGGGCCACACCGGGCATGCTGGCGGCGGCAAGCGCGCGGGCGGCGGCGGGCGCGCTGGCAGCGGCGGCGGCGGCGGCGGCGGGTCGCGCCCGGACGCGGGAGCGGGCAAGGGGAAGCGGAGCGCCGAAGGCGAGGGGGCGGCGCTCCCTCCCCGCCAGCCGCTCCCCCCCGCGCTCCCCACCTCTCTCCTTCCCTGCGCCCGCCGCCCTCCTTCCTGTCCCCCGCCCCTCGGCCGCCCGCTCCCGGCCCGCTCCCCCCTCCAGTCTCTCCGCTCGCTCCCTTCCCTTCTTTTTCTCCTTCCTTCTCTCCCTCCTTCCGTCCTTCGCCCTCCCCTCCTTTAGGGAAATGAGCTCGCTGGGGGGCGGGTTTTCGCCGGGAGCTCGGCCCCCTCGGGGTCGGGATGGAGATCCGCGGGCCCCGGCCGCGCGCCAGCCCGGGCGGGGAAGGCGAACACCCGGCCCGCACTGGGAAGGGGCTTGGGCTGCCGGGGCTCGGGACACGGGACGCGGGCCGGGAAGGGGTGCGCGCCCCGGGATGCCGCCCGGGCCAGCCGCCCTCTAGCGGTGCCTCATCTGTGCGCGCCCCGCCCGAGTTTCCCAGGGTGCGGGACACGTCGTCAGGTCGCTCGCGCCGCCTCTTCCTCGCTCTGTCCCTAGGTCTCTGCCTTCGCTTCTCAGCCTGCGCCTCTTGGTCTCTTCCTTTCTCGGCCCTCGCTTTCTCCCATCTCGGTCTCTGTCCTAGAGTTCTCTCTCTCGCCCTCCCTCGGGAGACGCCACTGGAGGGCGCTTAAAGCCCGTGGATCGCTCCCAGGCCCCCTCTTCCCAGCACCCTGGGACCGGGAGAACGGGAAAGCCCCCTTTGCTCCCCAATGCCCTGCCTTTCCCCTAGCCCGTCCCCGCCAAGAGCAGGACCGAGGGGGTTTGGGAGGAGGGAAGAGGGACAGACACCCTTTGTTTTTCAGTCAGGCTGCTTTATTGTTTTGTGATAGGGCCCCCCTGTTCCCTAGGAGCCACCTCTCTGCTGGCTCCCACCTCTCCCCACAGCTCCCGTTCCCACAGCTCCCGTTCCCCAGGGCTAGTCCCTCTAGGGTGGCAGGCGCAGCTTCCTGCTTGTTTGCCAAAGACCCTTTGCACACGGAGCCTTCTGTCCCTTTTACGCTTCCGCAGGCTCTGTGAAGCAAAGAAACACTGTTTATTTTGTGAGGGAGAGGAACTGGGGGTGGGGGATGTCTGTGGACCTTCCCTCCCCTGATCTCCCTAGGTGACTAGCCTCAATTGGATCCCTCTAGGCCAGGCCAGCTGACAAGGCAAGGTGGCCCAAGCCCTCCTGGGCACCGGTGCCCTGGTGGTTACACCTGCTCACCTGTGGGGTCCTAGATGTAATAGAGGGGCACTTCGCCACACAGGGTGCTCAGGGCGAGGCCCAGGAAGTCCAGGTTCCTGGAGGACACTGAACGGGTATCACGATCCTCTTCCTGGCCCAGCTTAGAGGGAGGTGCTGCAGGCTTGACCTGGAAAGAGCACCTCATCTGGAGCCTGGGAACTGAGTTACTGTCTCACTCACAGTCCTTAATGTAGGACCTCAGGAGTGTCAGGCAATCTGTCTGAGCCTCGATTTCCTCACCAGTTGTGAGAGTCTGTACTGAGGTCAGAAGCCCCCAGGTGATTGTGAGTTCAGCTGAGGCCAGCCGCTTGGTGAGGGGGTGGGGTGCTGGGGAATAGGTAGGGTAGGTGTGGTACAGGCATTCACCTGGCCACCTACCAGGAGCACTGCTTTACAGGTGACAAATAGCCATCCTTTCAAATGCTCCGCCCAATGGCTGGCCCTGGGAGGGAGACACCCCACTCCTCACCCTCACACCCACCTGGAGGTTCTGCAGCTTCCTAGTGAGAGCCTCAAGGTTGGGGATGTGGTCCGGAGCCATCTTCACGATGTAGCAGCAGGTTCCCGTGGCCGGCTTGTAGGCGATCAGGAGCTGGGCACAGGGACCCCAGATTCATTCAAGAAGGCCCTGCCTCGCTCACTCTCTAACCCTCATCCTGGGCCATCTCCCTCTAGGTTGGGCACAGGCAGGAGTCATATTGGAAGCTGGGGTGCAGGCACATCCAGGGGAGGTGGGAGGGCTGGGGGATGAGGATAGATGGATGTGTACAAAGTGGCACAGCCGGCTGGGTCTAGGAAATCTTGTCATTGGTTCCCCAGGCCCCAGATCAAGGGTTCAGGCATACTCACCCGCTGGTAGTCGTACACTGCGATGCCAGTGGAGCCAATGGGGAAGGTGGCAGTGGTACCCACACGCTCACTCAGGGCCACACGTTGCTGGGTTTCCGGCCCCGCAATGCTCATCTCTAGGACCTGGGGGAGGGCACAGTGCTTCCTGGCATCGCTTTCCCTACTTTGGTGCCCATGTTCACACTCAGTCCTCTGTACTCAAATGCAGCTCCTTCTTCCCTTAGAGCTCAGAGAGGCTGAGTGGAACCAGCTGCTGGAGGGACCAGGCTGGCCATGTGGGGCAGGGCAGGGGGCTGGTAGAAAAGCCCAGGCCAGGTTTGCCGCCCTGTCCCTACCTCTGTCCTTCCATGAGGTGCCCCTGGCCTCCTCCTTTCGTTCCTCTTGGGAAGTTTGCTATCCACCCAGCCCCCCCAGCCAGTCTCTCTGACACGTCTGGTACCCACCGCCCACCCCATCCCAGGCTGCTCACCATCTCAGTGTGTTTCTGGCTCATGTGAAGACCCATAAGCAGGGCCCCTACAATCACCACGACGACAAGGACCACCACCACAACCACAATGAGAAGGCGTTTGAGGTGTACAGGGCAGCAGGGGATGCCGAACCGGCCCCGGGGGGCTGCTGAGTAGTCCTGATGTGGTGGGACAGAGAGGAGACAGGGGTAAAGTCATGAGGATGCCTCCTCTCCTCCCTGCACACCCTTCCAGGGCTGGGCAACCAATGTCACCAATGCTATGAACATGCGGAGGAGGGATAAGGAGATCAGAGAAGGCTTCCTGGAAGAGGTGCCCTGATTCCAACAAACTTGTAGATGGTAAGACGTGAGGTCTAGCTTGGAAAGACCCAGAAGAGCCTGTTTCACCAGTCATACCTCCTGCTGTTTCCTCCAGACCCCTGGCTCCCCATCCATGCCCAGTCCCTCTCTGTACCCCGAGTAATCCATGCTCTGTCATGTCTCCGTGCCTTTACACCTACCCCCTGGGAGCTCCTAACTCCCCTTCTGGAGTCAGCTCGAATGTGAATGTCGTTTTCTCTGTGGAGCTTCCTGTGACCTCCCAGGTAATGGCTCCCTCCTCGGTGCCCTCTTCTGCTCTTTCTGCCGGTCTCCCCTCCGTGGTGGCCCTCAACCCCTTATACCGAAATCATTGGCAGCCACTTCTCTCTCCCCAGGGGACTCTGTCTTAGTGGTTGACGTCCCTGAGCTCACTCAGCGCTGTCTTGGTGGGTCAGCTGAATGCATTTGGTTGAGGAAACCGGTTGGAGGAGGCAGGGCCCACCACCCACATGCGTGTGTATACACACATCACACTCACCGGCGGGCTCTCCATCAAGACCTCTTTGCTGCCCACATCCATCTTGCTGCAGGCACCTTCTCCTCCTCAACTCCCAAGTGTGACGAGGGTCTTATATATGCCAGTAGGCAGAGGGGACAGAGGTGGACTCGGCCCCCGTCCGCCAGCCAAGCCCTAGGCTTTGAAGCCTGTTTGTTCCTGGCCCTCAGGAACCAAGGCCCTGATAAGCCAGCTGCAAGAGCACCTAAGGGCCCTTGGCCTTGGCACATGAGTCCTCTTGGCCCCAGCAAGGGCAAAGCTGGGTGAGCTGAGCAAACTTGCCCTTGGGCAATCTGTGCCTCTTGTCACTGTGTCTTTCCTGGCGTGCCTGCCCTTTTTGCTGGCACCTGCCCCTGCAGTCCTGTGGCTTTTCTTGTTCTTCTGCCAGGCCAAACCTCTCAGGAAGCCAAGAGTCTGACCCAGTGAGGAGTCCATCCCTTCTCCCCACAGCATGTTCCCCAAACATAGGGTTGAGCTCCGGGAAAGGCAGGGGGACCCAGAGAGGGCATTGCTGAAAGCATCAGTGTGGGGGTTCCTAAATGGTCCCTAAGCTCTCTGGGAGCAGCAGGTTTCACTTCAAGTACCCTACCTGCCACTCTGTCTCCCACACTTCTGTCCTGACCTCAGACCTGCCCCTGGCCATGCTTTTCAGAATGCTGAAAATTCAGTCCCCTCTGGTCACCAATTCTTACTATCATGAAGTTTTTCATTCTTTGCTATGAGGTAGTTTGAAAGTCAAAGGCTTTTTCCCCCTCTGCTTTGATTTAATTTGCATTTATTTTATGCTGAGTTTATTCCTGGGCTGTAAGTTTTTGGTTCTTCAGTTTCTTCTGGGATGTTTGTTGTTGCTGTTGTTGTTTTTCTGGGCGATCTCTTCTGGTTCAGGGACAATCTGCTCTTTTTCTGGAAGGATCAGCTCTGTGTGGCAGGGGAGCTCGCACAGGGGTCCATCTGCTCAGGAGCTCTGTGAGTTATGCCCCGTCTGGGGGGCTTCATTCCCCTGGATGTGCTCCATGAGCAGAGAAGCTACGCCTAAACCCTTTGGTTCGGCATCACTCTCTGCATGTGTAAGTGCGTGCGGCGCAAACTCAGCACTCTGTTTGGGCCACCCCCGCGTCCAGCCCCACTGTCTGGCCTGGGCACACCTTCCAACGCCACCATCACTGATGTGAGGACGGAAAGGCACACACTGTCCCTGTCAACTGACACCCTTCAGATCCTTGGTGGCTTTTAGATGTTCATGCCCATGATGGAGTGAGCAGCATCATGAGCATTTTAAAAGTAAATGTGAAGATTTGAGCCTCTTGATTTGCATGATTTTGTGGGGTCTCCTGTGTCAAGTGAGTGGCTAACGACTCACAGATCAGGCTGAAGGCTCTTAATAGCAGATTCCATGCCTGACACTTCTTCCTCTGGCCCAGGCAGCCTTGCACGGAGCTGAGTGGGGGGACTGAGGGCTCCTAACCTCCTTGCCCTGGAATCCCCCACTTGCTTGGTGCTGCCTTCGCCCTCCTCCCTGCACTCCTCCTTTATGCCCTCTGACCCTAAATCCGCCCTGAGAACACTTCTCCCCCAAACGGGATCCACTCCGTGTGCCTCTTCTCCCCTCTATCTCCTGCTCTTCCCCCAAAGCCATCTCTGTGGCTTCATGGTGCTAAACCAAGCCTGCTAATGGCAGCACCTTTTCCCTCAGGTTCCCCTCTGCTTGCAGGGCCAGGAGCACACTTGCTGGCACCTTTGCCTCTAAATTTTCATGAGCGTGTAAGTCAGAGACCCGCACCTTGCTCCTCTCTTGGTCTCACTCCCTTGTCTTCCTTATAATGTAACTCCAGCGCTGGCCTCAATTCCTGTCACCTGGGGGCTCCCTCACACGTTGGCCCAGCCCTTCAGTCATGAGGATCCCCCTGTCCCCACAAAGGCCCCCTCTACCCCTGGAGAGCCTTCAGCCTCCAGGTTGCACAATAGCATGGCATCTGAGCTGAAAGCCCCTGAGGGGCTGGGGTGGGAGGGAGAAAGAAGGAAGGAAATGTTTGCTCCCACCACCCTCCTCACCCTTCAACTGCCCCTTTAAATATTTGCCTAAGCCTAGCAGCAAGTGTCCTAGGAGTGGGAGAGGAGAAGGGAGTCTGAGGGGAGGAGGGGAAGGATCCCCTCAGCTGTGTGCAGCCTCAGCTTTGTGCAGGTGCCAGATGCAGGAGACAGCCGCCTGCAGTGCCCACCCCCAGGGCCCCTACTGCCACCCCCGGTCGTCCTGGCAACTGTGGGATTGATGGGCTGACTCACTCATACTGGGCCTATGCCAGGTGGGCAGCGGGCCAGCGGGAGAGCCAAGGATAACTACAAGCATCTCGGGGCCCCTGTGGCGTCTCTGGGGACCACCCTGTCCAGCTGCAGGCTTGCTCTGAGCAGGCGCTGTGTTAGGGCTCTCCGTCCTGACTGGGTGAAAGGAGACGAGGCTCTTTCTAGGAGAGAAGCCGCTGTTCCTTCATCTTCAGTCTCCCCTGAGGCTGCCCTTAGGCTCTAGTTCCCATAAGCCTGTAGTTCTTTTTATATATATATATATACACACACACACACATATATATATGTATATATATACACACACACACACCTGTTTTTGCCTGTTGGGAGGTTAGAAAGGAATGATTCCTTCCAGCTTCATGAGGGAAGTTCAGAGGCCAGCATCAAACTGGTAGAGGTCTTGGGCACCTTGGAAAAGGAAGGTGGGAGGTACCTTTCACCAGGCAGGTATAGCTGTCCCCTAGCCCCACACCCCTGGCCCTCTGGCTGTGGCCTTCTCATCTTTTGGCCTCTACTTAGTCCATTTCTCCTTCTTGGAAAGCTCACCCTCAAAGCCTTTCCAACTCTCAGAATACCACCTACCCTAAAAGGCCAAGCAAGAACCAAGGATGCCCATTCTGTGACCTCACCACCCAGCCCACGGTGCCTCATTCCTCCTCCAAAATCTCCCAGGCTCCCTGCTGCACACTCACCTGCCACTTAGCACGCACTGTCGTTTTCATCAGCTCTGTGGGTGCTTTTATTTTCCCAACCTGGCTGTCAGCCTAGTGACCCTCCCTGGGATCAAGCATTGCTGAGGCTTCTTTGTACCCGCCACGGGGCAAGGAGCCTGCACACAGCCGACAAATGATTATAGTCAATGATAAGGCTGTCATCAGCTAACATGAGGGGGACTGTCATGGCCCAACATGAGGGGTTCCTTGCAAGGGATCAATAGTTCATTCCTTCAGTACGTGAGATCTCAGTGCATCACTGGCCGGCTCTGGGACCCTGAATGAGACATTCTGCTTTTCTAGGCTTTTGAGCGTTCATCTGTGAAATAGGACTGGTACTGCCTGTCCTGCCCCCCTCTCCAAGCTCTTGTGAGGATAGGATGACATCGCGATGTGAAAAATCTGATCATCAGGATTATCATTATCTTCGCCTCCCAGGGCACCTCTCCTCCCTGGCTAGGAGCAGGACCCCACCCCACTTTCTGTCTGGGTCAGTGCCTCCAAGAACTGTGACAGTGGGGAGCCCCATGATGACCACTGCTTCTGTGTGTGTCCCCTTTTTCTCCCTCTAGCCCCTCAGCTGCAGGGGTGGGACAGGATTCACTCTGCTCTTTGTGTCCTGGGCAGAGCTGTGCCAGGGACGAGCAGGGATGGTTGCCCAGCTGCCCCGGCTTCCTCCCCACCCCCACTGCTTGTCTTCCCAAAGGCTGGAGTGGGAGGGTGGCCGGGGCAGCTGGACAAGCAGTGGCAAGTGGGCATGAAAGGGCAGGGGCATCCCTGACATGGACTGAGCTCAGACCAGAGAATCCCCTGCTGGCAGAGGCTGGAGACAGCAGGGAAGCATCTCACTCCCAGTGGTCCAGGTTTCTAGGACTGACGTGGAAAGAGCACAAGACAGGAAGCCCAGCCAGTGGACCTCCAGGCCCCCCTGTCTTGTACCCAGGGGGCTCTTGGGACAGTCATCCCCATGGTCACTGTACCCCTCCCCCAGAGGTGACACGGTAAAGAGCAGCCACTCTCACACTGTTTGGTTTCAGGATCCCTTAACACCCTTAAAAAGTATTGAGGACCCCAAAGAACTTTTGTTTCTGTGGGTTATATGTATCAATATAATATTGACCATATTGGTATTCACTGAGAAATTTTAAAATATCAATGAATTAAATTAAAAGAACAACAATAAATCCATTATATATTATAACATAACATACATTTTTAATGAAATTAACTATTTTACAAAGCAAAAAAATAGAGAGAAGAGTGTCATTGTTTTACATTTTTACTAGTTTCTTTCATTTCTGGCTGAATGGAAGATCCAGCATGCAGCCTCTGGAAACTTCCAGGGCACTCTGTGAGAACATGAAAGTGAAAAGGGCAAATGATGTCCTAACGTTAATAGAAAAATTGTTTTGACCTCAAACGGTCCCTGGAAGCGGCTCAGGGCCCCTGGGCTGCCTGGACCACTCTCGGAGAAAGCGGGGTGCAGGGATGACAGCGACCTTGGGAGTTGGGCAGGATGGGTTTAAGCTCCTGCTCCCCCGCCGCGCCCCCACTTTCTGTTCCTGGTACTACAGGCCTCCCTCCTCTTATCTGTAAATGGGGTGGTATCATCCACTTCAAAAGGTGGAGAGGGTAACTAAGTAGAGTCCACAGCAGACGGTAGGTGTGATGTCACGCTTGGCTCCTTTCCTCTAGGCTTGGGCCTCAGCTCCCTCATTTGTTCAAACCGAGATCTGGGTAGAAAACTGCCAAGGCTCTTCCCAGCGCCAGCAGGCTGTGGTTGGCCGGTGCGAAATGCTCCGGAATTCCACACATTCCCACTCCAGCTGCAGGGACGACTGTCCCCTTTCAGCTCACTCGGACACAAAGGCACATTCTGTTCATGAGCGGTGGAAACACATGCGAACACACACACACCTGTCACCTATGGCATGCCCGAGAATCTGCCCAGAGGGTGTGTGCCCTGAGGACCTGCCCGGGGCGCAGAGGCACGTGGCTCCGGAGCGGAGCTGCCTCACAAGGGGATCTGTGCCCCCGCCGGCAGAGACAGGTGTGCACACACGCACACAGCCATGCCACCCCAGGATGCACACGTCACCTCACACACGTGCACCCGCGCACAGACGCTCTGTGTACGGAACACACAAGCAGATGGCCCAGACACCGCTGGTGGGGCATGCAGCCTAGAGCGGCCAGGGCCCCAATCATTCCTTTCTCTGATACTCCCGGCAGGGGACGTCCCCTCCGCCCTGCGCGCCCCCGCCGCCGCAGTCCGCGGCCACCCCAAGCGGACAGAGCTCCGCTCCGCTCGCCGCTGCGCGCATCCATCTGCGTCTCTCGCGCGAGCCAGCAGGGCAAGGAAGCGCACGCGGCGCGGAGGGCTGGAGTCCGCTCTCCGCCGCGGGCAGCCGGTTCCTCGCTGCCGCAGGGGCTGCCGGTGGCCTGGCCGTGCCAACCGGCAGCCGGGCAGGGAGCGGCCGGGCGGGAGCGGCTGGGCCCGGAGGCAGAGCTCGCGGGCAGCATGGCGGGGCTGCGGACCAGGCGGGGCTCCGGGCTCCGGTTGCTGGCGCTGTCCGCGCTGGGCTTCTGCCTGATGCTGCAAGGCAGTGCCAAGAAGCCCCCCAAAACGCCCCCGTGTCCACCCAGCTGCTCCTGCACCAGGGACACGGCCTTCTGCGTGGACTCTAAAGCAGTGCCCAGGAACCTGCCCGCCGAGGTCATCTCTCTGTGAGTGCCCAGCCCTGGTCCGGGGTGAGGGGGAGGTGAGGGGAGGCAGCGAGGTGAGCCCACAGCGGGAAGAAGGCAAGGACCACTCTAGGAAGCGACGGGGAAAACCTCATTTCCCCTCACAGAGTGTGGGGGCCAGGAGCACCCCAGGGGGTCCTCAGGACCGCAGACTCAAGGTATCAGCTAGGCAGGGAGTTGTGCAGTCCTGCAGGCTCAGCAGCCATGGCTGGGGAAACAGGACTTCACTGCCAAGAATGAATCATCAGCACCAGCAACGCCAATAAGACCTACTGTGTGCAAGGCTCTGGACTTGGGGGGTGGGGGTTGCTTACCCCAGCATTTGGGCCCCTGCCTTTGATGTCACACCAAGGGCAGAAAGGCTTCTTGTGGGGGGAGGGAGGGAGGCAGTAGGGGGAGGGGGAGGAGCCAGATACACCCACACAGCACCCTGGCTTGGGGCAAATACCTGCCACTGAGCTCTCAGCCACTCTGCACCCAGCCAGCCAGCCTGTTTCACTTGCAGTGGCCTCTGGGGACCAGACGGGCTGTTCAGTTCTTGAGAGCAAGATGCTAATCCCCACCCCCACCCCAGAGCCCATCCCAGGGGATCTGCAAAGTGTGGCTAATGGCACCTCCTTTGGGCTGAGGGAGAGGCTGGGCTGGGGGCCACTGGTGCTCAGGGAGGCAGTAGGGGAGGGCGATGATGAAGGCAGGTAGTGAGGAGAAGAGGAAGACCGCCCCAGGTGGAGGGCAGGCTGGAGACAGGGGCTTTCCAGGGTGAGTGAGCGTAGCCAGAAGCTATTGCCCTGTCCACCTCACCGGCCCAGGGGGTCCCTGTGTACCCCCTGCAGCACTGACTCAGGTCACCCCTGCAGGACACTGGTGAATGCCGCCTTCTCGGAGATCCAAGCTGGAGCGTTTTCCCACCTGCCACTGCTGCAGTTCCTGTAAGGACAGGGCCTTGTGGGAGGGGTGGTGGCTTGGCGAGGGCAGTGGGAGGGGACAAACAGATCCTGGACGGGGGAGAGGAGAGCCCATGTAGGTAGCCTTTGGAGATTAAGACGCAGGTACCCCTAGTATTGCCCTGATGGGATATGCCGCAAAAGGTGGCACAGCCTGGAGTCGGGAAGGGTGGAGGGAACAGCAGGTGGGGAGAAGGAGGGCAGGGTTTGCACGTCAAAGCCAAGAAGTGGGCATTTGGGGCCCAGTTAGGAGGACTTGCCTCCTCTAGGGGCCCAAAGGAATCAGATGCAATAACTTGAACTGGTGCCAGGGGGTGAACACTGCAGGGGAGAGGGGCCGTCTTACAGACAGGTGATCCCATGGCTTGCAGAAAGAGCTGGGAGCCAAATGGAGGGAAGACTAGAGGGCTTGAACTCCAAAAGGGGCTGTTTACATTCGAAGCCCCAGCCACAGGAGAGCATACATGCGGGTTACCCCACCTCCTGCTCACCATCAGCCCCAGAGGGACTAGACAGAGCCTGGGTGGGAGTGGGGACAGAGCAGAGGTGCTGTGGGGAAGGACCTAGCTTGCCAGGAGACATCTGCCCTGACTGTTTTCACCCCAGGAGCAAACATGGACCCCGGGAGTTTCTGGGACCAAAACAGGTTCCTGCCTGGTCTTGCTACCCAGGCTGTTGTGTGGTTCTCTGCTGGGGTCCTGAGGGTGGGAGGCAGGGCAGCGGGCAGTGAGGAAGCCTGGGGTGGGGCAGCAGGCACACCCTTGGAAGCTCTAATTCTGCCTTTGTCTCTCCAGGTTACTCAACTCCAACAAGTTCACGCTGATTGGAGACAACGCCTTCACAGGACTGTCGCACCTGCAGTACCTGTGTGTGGGAAGGAAAGGGGAGGGCCTGGGCGGGCTCAGAGGGAGGCTGAAGGAAGAAGGCTGGGGGGGCGACAGCCCTTGAGTCCTCTGACTGCAGGACCCAAGCTGGGCAGAAGTCATTTCCTCCATCCATCTGCCTAAACCATCCTGCCTGGATGCCCTGTTGCCACAGGCTTAATGTCACCAGATTCGGAATGGAAGCCTGTCTGGGGACTGTGGGCTGGAATCTGGGCATGGTGTAGGGAAATCGGTGAGGGAGGGCGTCCTGGGATCCCGAGTGGTACCTGAGTCAATTCCCATCCCTCCAGCTTCATAGAGAACAATGACATCTGGGCACTTTCCAAGTTCACTTTCAGAGGGCTCAAGTCTTTGACACACCTGTAAGTACCTCCCCCACACATTCATTTGTGGAGCCAAAAACCATCCCACCACACCCTCACCCACCTCCATCCCTGGCTCCTGTGGCCTTTGGCCTCAGTCACCATCTTCAGCTGACCCACAGGTCTCTCTTGCAGCTCCCTGGCCAACAATAACCTGCAGACACTGCCTAGAGACATCTTTCGGCCCCTGGACATCCTGAGTGACTTGTAAGGCCTGAGTCCCAGCTCTGTGGACAGTGCCACGGAAGGGGCACGTCCCTGGAGGGGGTGGTGTGGGAGCCAGGATTGGGAAGGTCATAAAGTCTTGGGAGGCAATGAGGGCTTGGTTTGGGGTGGGGAGAGGGCTCCGGAAGTCTAGGTAGAGTTATATATAGATTGGTAGCCTTCCAAGTTGGGGGTCCTCATGGAATCTGTGGACCCTCTTAAAATGCACATGAGACACTATATGTGTGTTTTTTAAACATGTGCTTTCTAAACGTATGTTGGATGTGAACCTACAGTAAAGTCTGATAGCATAGCCATAGTCATCGATTGGTATTTCTACAAAAGACCTGGCCTGCGGAAGGGTGGGGGGCAGCGGGGTGCAACACAGGGTGAAGCAGGTTATATACTGCAAAAGGCACCTGGCCAAGGAGACAGAGAGGGGCTGCACCCAGCCCCCACTCCAATGACCAAGCCTGAGTCCACCCCAAGAGGAACGTCTTTCTAACGGGCACAAAAACGCCATGTGAGCAACCAGCAGCAGCCTTGACAATATCTACTTCTGAAACTTTGAGGGCCTGGGTGGACTGTGCAGCTGAGAGCCTGTCCCTCTTTAAGTCCCCTCCATCACCCTCATGATCAGGGACCTGCGGGGCAACTCTCTCAACTGCGACTGCAAGGTGAAGTGGCTGGTGGAGTGGCTGGCCCACACCAACACCACGGCAGCCCCCATCTACTGCGCCAGCCCGCCCCGCTTCCAAGAGCACAAGGTGCAGGACTTGCCACTGCGGGAGTTCGACTGCATCACCACAGGTGGGAGGGGCCCCTGCCTCTGGGCTCAGGCCAGGCCTCCCCAAGGCAGCTCCACAGGCATGGCCGAGCCCCCAGCCCCCTGACTTGCCTGCTAAACAGCCCTTACCACCCCAAAAACTCTTGCTCTCCTTCCTTCCCACACCCCACCATCCCTGCAGATTTTGTGCTGTACCAGACCCTGTCCTTTCCAGCGGTGTCAGCTGAGCCCTTCCTTTACTCAAGTGACCTCTACGTGGCTCTGGCCCAGCCAGGTGCCAGCGCTTGCACTGTCCTCAAGTGGGACTACGTCGAACGGCAGCTTCGAGATTACGATAGAATCCCAGGTACCTGTGCCCAGCCTGGCTGTGCTGGCCCCGGCTAGGAGAACCGGGGTGGGGGTGGGGTATACCATTGTTCTTCTCCATTGAGATCCTTTAGGGAGAGGGACAGATAAGACATGGCCTGTGCTCATAAGAATGTTCCAGTCTTTGGAGGGAGGCTGATACATACATAGATAACATCTATATAATAGGTTGGTGCTAGGAAGGAGATATGAACATGGTGCACTGGAAGCACAAAGGAGAGGCCTACCCAGGACAATCAAGGAAGGCTTCCTGGTGGAGGGGATGCTTACACTGAGTCTTGAAGGATGAGGGAGAGGAAGGAGTCAGAGGTGATGCCTAAGTTCTGGTTTAAGTAACTCGGTGATGCCATTGAAATGAAAAGGAGGAGGTACTGAGTTTAAGCTGAGTCCAGAAGGCTGAGGGAGACTTAGCTAGGAGAAAAAATATGGAAAGGATGTTCTAGTAGAGGGAACAGCATGAACAAAGTCAAGAAAGTATGCAACAATTTATCATGTGAGTTCAGGCATGTATACATAATAAGCACCTTATTTGACTACAGCATGAGGTTGGAGGTGGACAGTGGCAGGCCTGAGAGAGATGAGGACCAGGTCATTGACAAGCTTTGAGAAAGTGTGTGAGCCAGTCCAATCTATATTTTAGACAACTCTCTCTGTGAGCATTTCGGAGCATGGCTAGGCATAGGGCTGGACACGTGGGCAGACCAGTGTGGGAGCCAGCTGGAGCCTGGACTGAGGCAGTAGCAGTGGGGATGGAAACATTTAGAAAATGGGTTACATTTAGAAAAGAGGATCGAACTGACACGATAGGAAACAGAAAATTGAAATCATCCTATGTCCGTGGAAGAACTTGAAGTCATTATCAACACTGCCCCCCCACCGCCCCAAGACTCCAGATCCAAACGGTTTCTCTGGCGAATTCTAGCAAACTTTAAAGGGAGAAATAACGCTGGTCTTACACAAACTGTTCTATCAATAGAAAGCAGAAGGGAGGGCTGACAGAACTTGGGATCTGAGCAGCTGTGGGTGAGTGCGGGACAGGGAGGCGCTGGGGATGGCTCCCAGGTTTCTGGATGGGATGACTACGTGGAGCCACAAATTGACATCAAGACCACAGGAGGAGGAGAGGAGCAGGCTTGGGGGAGGCGTGAGTTCAGTTTTGGCCAGCTGGAGTTCGAGGTGCTTGAGGGTGTTCGGGCTCGGAGAGTCTGAGCTTGGTGGCTCAGGAGCAGGCAACTGGGAGCTGGGCGGGCAGAGCTGGAGCCTGAGGTTGTGTGTGGGCTTCCCTTGGGGAAGGGCGGGGTTGGGGGGCAGGAGGGTGGGTGAAGGCGATGACCAGAAACACTAGGACAGGTGAGGAGCGTGGCCCCGTACGCTTTGGGTCCCTGGGGACGGGTCAGATCAACCTGGTTGAGCACAAGTATATTCATTTTCATACATAAAAGCCTTTCGAAAGTGGGAGTTCTTCGGAGAATGTGTTTTCATACACAACTCTCCAGGTATCAAGTTGTCAGTTTGCACCCAGCTGTGGACGAGCTCAAACTCTCCCTGCTTCGCCCGCCTGGCTGCTTGCCAGCGGGTAGCTTTGACCGAGTCACTTAGACGCTGAGCCTCAGTTTACTTCTGTGTGAAATGGCAAAATAATGGGGAGTGTTTCAAAGTGATTAATTGGGGCAATGTGTTCATACTTAGCAGACTGACGGCACGCAATATAAATTCAATAATTGATACTATGGTTAAACCATCGATCAATGTCTAGAGACACCTATTTTGTGCTCAGTGTCAGCTCATATTTGAGCCCTGGGGACCAGGGTGGATGCCTAGGGCAGGAGGGACTGACCCTGTTTTCTGAGGCTGGGCAGGGGCATGAAGCTGCCCTTGTCACCTGACGCCACATCCCTGCTTCCCGGCAGCCCCCTCGGCCGTGCACTGCAAGCCCATGGTGGTGGACAGCCAGCTGTACGTGGTGGTGGCCCAGCTGTTTGGTGGCTCTTACATTTACCACTGGGACCCCAACACCACACGCTTCACCAAGCTGCAGGACATCGACCCGCAGCGCGTGCGCAAGCCCAACGACCTGGAGGCCTTTCGCATCGATGGTGACTGGTACTTTGCTGTGGCCGACAGCTCCAAGGCGGGTGCCACCAGCCTCTACCGCTGGCACCAGAATGGCTTCTACTCCCACCAGGCCCTGCACCCCTGGCACCGTGATACTGACCTTGAGTTTGTGGACGGTGAGGGCAAGCCTCGGCTGATTGTGTCAAGTAGCTCCCAGGCACCGGTCATCTATCAGTGGAGTCGCACCCAGAAGCAGTTTGTGGCCCAAGGCGAGATTTCTCAGGTGCCTGATGCCCAGGCTGTGAAACACTTCCGTGCTGGACGGGACAGCTACCTGTGCCTCAGCCGATACATAGGGGATTCCAAGATCCTGCGCTGGGAGGGCACCCGCTTCTCCGAGGTGCAGGCCCTGCCCTCCCGGGGCTCGCTGGCCCTGCAGCCCTTCCTTGTGGGTGGCCGCCGCTACCTGGCACTGGGCAGCGACTTCTCCTTCACCCAGATTTACCAGTGGGATGAGGGGCGGCAGAAGTTCGTCAGGTTCCAGGAGCTGGCGGTGCAGGCCCCTCGGGCCTTCTGCTACATGCCTGCGGGGGATGCCCAGCTGCTCCTGGCCCCCAGCTTCAAGGGACAGACACTTGTGTACCGGCACGTGGTGGTGGATCTCAGTGCCTAGAGGGCTGCCGAGCCTCTGGGTCGGAGGCTGAGGGGGAGGCTCTGCATGAGCAGCGTGTGTGCTCGTGTGAGGACACGTGTAGCTAACCTCACACAAGATCCTGGTGAGCAGGGGCACCACGTGGACTTGCCCCGGGAGCCGCTTGCCATAGTCGTAATCAGCATGAGGACTCGTATGTGCACCAGGCAACCCAGTGCCTGAGGCCCTCCCATCTGCGGACACCCGTGGACCCCACACCCCATCTGCAGGCCCCCTTGACTGCTGCCTTCCACAAGCTCTGGCCTGGGGAGGGGGAAGGATGCTGGGAGGGCAGGTCTTGGACTGATCCTTCTGACGCTCTGGTCTCTCCTTGTTGGTGCTCCAGGGGTCCATTTAACCTGCTCGTGCCCCACACTGCAGCCACAACCACAGCCTTCCATTGCGGATACACTCACCTACCTGCCACTCCTCCTGCATGTTCACGTGGGACCTGGCCCACACCCTCAGTCTCACACACACACACACACATCTGTCCACACCCGCAGATTCAGCTCTGCCAAAGGGTCTCCCCACCATTACATTGCCTTTCTGCTTGGAGGTGGCACACAGTACCGCCCTGCTCTGTTCATTCCTGGTGTCCCCACCCTACCTCTGGGCACCAGCTTGACTGACCTCCTGGGGGCATAGCCCCTCTGCCCAAAGTAACAACTGCAGCAGCCCTGGCAGACCCTGCCTTCCTCCCTCCCGGTGCTGGCTCTGTCCTCACTGGGGCTTTGTGCCCTGACCCTGTTACCTGAACAGGAGACCACCCAGACAAAAGCCTTTCTATTTTTCCTTCCTATGGCTGTACCAGCCTAGACCCCTGCCGCTGTCTCCTGGTTCAGCCCCTTCTTTGGGATGTGGCCCCTGAGCTGCGCTGCTGGCTCCTCTGGTTAGGTCCCAGAGCTGGCCCAGCCAGGGACCCTGCAAGCACTTGGGGCATCTGGGAGGTGCAGGAGTAGAGCTGGGCTGGAGAGCAGCTTGGGGGTTCTGGCACCCCTCCGGTCCACAGAGGCACAGCGCAGGGGCACTGCCTTTCAGGACAAACTGGGTGGTAGAGGGCCGAGGGCCCTGTGGAGTGGCACCCGGGAACCGAGCTTCTGCTGCCCTCTGCTGTAAGCTGGGGACAGACAGCGCTGAGGTAGGAGGCGATGCAGCAGGCACGGGAGGGGAGGCTCTTCCCTGTGCCCAGACTGTGTGAGGGGCGTCCGGTGGCAGCATGAGGGGCTGGGGTGGGGCACTTGGGGGCAGGGCTGTAACTCACTTGCTTCAAATAAAAAGTTCCCACCCCATTGCTGGCTCTCAGGTGTCCAGTGGTGATGGTCAGCAGTAGCCGTTCCATGAAGAACAGAGCTTGTTGTCTGTCCCTCTTGCTCGCAGGGGCCAGTGGTGGCTATCAGGCCCTGTTCCTGCCCACTCCCTTCCCCCCGAGGAGGGAGTGTGCACCCCCAAGGTCAGCTGAGGCTGGGGTCAGGAGTTCACGGTGATGACACTCAGGTGCTGGGTGAGTGTGACTAGTCCCCACCACCTGGGGCTGACTCATGCCCAAGTACTCCTTCCTGGAGACCACGGTCTTGTCAATTCCAATCAACATGGCCAAAGACAAGTTCGCAGCTCCTCTCCTCCTCACCCGCTCTGCTGGGCAAATGCCTGTCATCACTGCCACCCTCTGCCCTGGGTGTGGACTGATTCTGGAGCCTGAGCTTCTTTGGCAACAGAGATGACAAATCCTACTTTGTCAAATCCTGACTCTGCCACTTACTCACCAGGCAGCTTCAACCACATTACTTCGCCTGTTTGTATTTGTTTCCTTGTCTGTGAAATGTGGATGGTCACAATACCTACCTGGCAGATTCAGTGTGAGATTTAAATGCATTCAATATCTAGTCTAGTAATACATGCCAGGTCCTTGGAAGAGTGTGTCTGCCACAGAAGTATGGTTTTTAAAAAAGATTTTATTTATTCATTTTTAGATGGAGGGAAAGAGAGGGAGAAAGAGAGGGGAACATCAACGTGTGGTCGCCTCTCACACACCGTCAACTGGGGACCTGGCTCGAAACCCAGGCATATGCCCTGACTGGGCATTGAACCGGTGACCCTTTGGTTCGCAGGCTGGCACTCAATCCAGAGCCATACCAGCCAGGGCAGAAGTATGATTTTTATTGGTCTGTAGGATATACAGGACACAGGTGGCTCAGAGAAGGCTGCTTTGTGGGAGAGGAGAAGGGTGCCTTTTGGGGAGAACTGACGTCCTTGGTCTCAAGGACCCTGTGCTTCACGTCTTACCTGTTGCCTCAGAGGCCAAGCCTGCCCCGACCACTCCTCACAACGGGGAATCTCACAGGTGATATGTCGGGGTTTCCACCTCCTTCAACCATGTTCATGTGCTCTTGGCTTAGCAGGCACCCCACAGGTCTCCCAGCTGCACTGTCTTGGGAATGCTTGCCCTGCTTTTTCATATGGGGAATGGGCCCTTGTACCGCAGGGACAGGTTGCCAGGCAGAGCGTGTCGAGTCTCCCAGACCCACTGGCACTCTGTTGCCCAGAAGAAAGATAAACACCACTGTTGTCCCTCACCCTCCCAGAGCTCCTCCCAAGAATAGAGACACTTTTCTCCCTGAATGTCCAGCTCTCTATACCTGCCCTGGGGGTCATCCATGTGTCCAGAGAGCTGCTTAGCAACCCAGTGTAACTGGGTGATTATGTCAACAGCTCAGGACCAAAGGCCGTGAGAGGCAGAGTCCACTCTCTCTGCCAAAGCTGAAGAGGGTGACCCCCAGCTGCCAGCCTCATGACCCTTCATGCTGAGCCCTGCTCTCAGCAGCAGACTTCTCACATCTTGTCCCTTAGACTTCCCAAGCATAGCTGTCCACACCAGGAGTCTCCATGTGAGACACCGTCCCAGGTGGCAGGACTTAGAGTGGGTGCAGGGGAGCTCTTCCCCAGCAAATGGGGTAGAGAGAAGCACATGATGCTAAGGCCACATTTGTGACTCTCTGGAAGGCAGCTGGAATGGGGAGAAGGGAAGAAAGCTGCTCTTCAGCAGGTACCGGAGAGCCTGAGAGCCACAGGCGCTCAGTCAGCCCAGGCACCCTTCCCTGCTGAAGCACAGACATCTCTTCCCTCTTCCGCAACCCCCTCCCTCACCTCATGCCCCGAGCTGGTCCCCTATTACGTCGGTCACATCCTTCCTCTCCAAGGACCGTGCCTAGGAATGGATGGTGGGATACCAGCTGTTGGAATTTCTTGCTCCTTCACTGCAGGGGGAGCCAGGCCCAGGGAGAGGGGGTGGTGAGGCAAGGCGAGGCAGCAGGGCCTCGGGGGAGCTTCCCCTGTGGGCCAGTTTCACTGCTAGCTCTCACACCCAGCCACACCGATAAAAATGATGATAATAATTAAGTATAATCACAATGTTTTCATTGATTTATTTATTCCCAAGAAGCCTCCTTTCCCTGCCCCCCATCATTACTTATTTCATCCTTTTGAGGGGCAGTGGGCGTTAAATGCGGCTCCAATAAAAAGTAATAACTGCCCGTTTCCCACCCCCACAGCTCTGCACTCACCCAGCACAGTGTGGGAGGACGCTGGGCTACCCGGTTTCACAGGGGGAAGGAGGCACTAAGCAGGAGAATACAGCCCCAGGTAGAAAGCTGTAGAAGCAGCACAGTTCGCCTTTTCTTTGTAGCCTTTCCCCTTCTTTCAGGTATACCCCTGCCTCCCAAAGGAGCGTCTTTATTTCCTGTCCCCTCCCAAAGCCACCTGTAGAAGAGTGATCAAGCCCAGCATTTATCCACCTGCCACCAGGTGACATTGGGCATGTACCTTTTCACCCCTGAGGGAATTTCCTAAACGGTTAAATACATGCACGCATACATACATACATACATACAAGGATCCTTGTAAAGATCAATACCCCACACACAAAACTGCACTACAAAATGGCAATCAGTGACGTTAAGTTCTCAAGGATATTTGTGGTCTTGGCTCAAAGGAATAGGTGGAATTTCAAACTTCTGGTGAAAAAGACATGGGGACTGGAGGTTCTGCTCAGAATCTCTCAAATCCTCACGGTCTGCCTGCCCAGCTCTGTGGACTCTGACAAGGTACCCAGACAGAAGTGAACAGATGGGGGTGAAGAGTCCCTCAGGCTCCCTCTCCTCATTGCCTCCCGGTTTTCCCTCCAGTCGGCTTGGCATCTTTGAGGCCGTCCTGAGCTTTTGACCCAGTGGCGTAAGACCTGGATTTGCTGGCGTTCAGCCAAGCCTCCTGCCAGTTTGTGCCTGAGCCGCAAAGGGGACCTCCACCATCTCGTGCCCACCCCCATTTTACAGACGGGAAACGAGGCAAAGCGGAGAGCCCACGATGAGACCCGGAAACTCTGGAGTCCAAATCTTCGCTTCCTCCACCTTCACCTCCTCCTCAACCCATTTTGTTTGTTGCCGCTTCCCACCCCCTCATCTTTCCTATTAGGACAGCTTCCTTACCAGCCCGCCCCATCCGCGAGTCCGAGACGCCCCGCCCCTTAAGGTGAGGGACGCCGGCTCCCGGATCTGGCCCCGCCCCTTTCGGGACCGCACTGCGCCTGCGCCATGTGCCGGAGCCCTGGGGTTGGGCAGATCCAAGTTCCGAGCAACTTTCAAGTGAGTTGCAAACTCCGCCCTGAGGCCTGGCGCCTAGGGACTTGGAGACTAGCACGAGCGAAGGCCACGACCCGCCCCCCCGCGGCCTGGGACCCGCAGCGGCGCCGCGGCGAGGGCCGAACTCCTGGTTCTCCGCGGCAGGAAGCGCAGGTCCGAGCCCTAACTGCCCGGGCAGCGCGGCGTGGCGGAAGAGCGCGCCTTCCGGCACCCGCCGTGAGTCGGGGCCTCAGTGCCCCCGCCTCCTCGCCCGAGTCAGCTGGTCTCCTCTCTCTGTGGAGTCGGGCGGCGGGCTCCGACTCCGCCACGGGGCAAGACGAGCGCCTGTCTGGTTTCTGCACTTCCGCTGATTACCCCGTTCCAGCCCCGCGTGAGCGTGTTTCTGGGCGTCTTCTTGGGGGTCACCCTTCGCCCCTGAGGCTGCAGGATGGTGTCCAGGATGATCTGTAGCCTGGTGGTGTGAGTATGACAGCTCTCACATCCCCTTCTCCTCGGTTGCCAGCCTGCCGTCCCTGGAGTAGAGCCTGGGAACATCTGGTGGGAAAGGGGACTTTCTGGGCTCTGTCACACCAGCCCCTCCCCCCAACACTCGCCACAATAGTTAACGGATCTGCGGGACTGCACGAGGCATTGGGAACTGAGGGCTTATCGCCCCAGCCCCCCAAAGCCTCCTTAACTGGTGGCGACCCCTCTAGGACTCACCCACACTGCAAACAGGTGCGTGGGGTGGAGGACCACAGGCTGGCTCTAAGCCCCTTGGCAAACGCAAGGTGTTATGGCATGTTGTGGGCAGAGAATCCAGGTGCCTGCTTCCCGTCTGAGTCGTCACATGACTCACCACCCTGGCCTCACCTCCCTACTATGTCCTACTCATCACTTTTCAATATACTTCAGTATCTGGCTTGCAAATCCCTGTCTGCAGCCTGGCAGTGCCAGGTCTGGTGGCCCTGGGCCTGATTGCATGTACATGGGAGGGGGCAGCTTGGTGCTCTCACCAGCTCAGACGGCTGCCTCCTGCCCGTCCACCTTGTTCAGTGGCTGTGTGCACCCTTGTACCCATGGGCCACTGGACAGGCCTGGACAGGCTGGGGATGTTTGTAAACAGCAGGGTGGGGAGGTGGCCTCCAGGGCACTGACTCAGATGCAGGTTGTGCAAGCGAAGCGGGAAGAACAGGGTAGGCACTGTCACCTCAAACCCATGGGGGAGGTAGCCACCTATGGGGGGCAGGGCATGGTGCTCCTCACACTCCCCCTCTGCTTTTCTGGCTGCTCTTCCAGGCTGGTGTTTGGGATGCTGTACCCAGCTTATGCTTCCTACAAGGCTGTGAAGACCAAAAACATTCGTGAATATGTGAGTGTGACAGTTGGCTAGAGTGGGGTGGGATGACAGCCTTGGGGGGGTATGGTAGGACTTGGGGAGGTGGGGAGGGTCTGAACTGGCCTCCCCCTCCTCCAGGGGCACCATTGGCTGGCAGATTCTGAGTGCAGTGAGTGTGGATGGAGGGCAAACTATTGAGGTGCCTGAGTAGGAAAACTGGGGGGTGAAGCCTGCTGGGGCTGGGTGTAGGGATGAGTGGCAGTTTCTCAGGGGCAGCTCTCTAGGGCCGTCCAGGTGCCAGGGGAATGCAGCGGGACAGGCTCTCTGGCATCTCAGGGCTGGGTCAGCCAAGGACAGGGGAGTTGCTCTGCAGGCTCAGCCTCTGACCTCTTTGCTCGACCCCCACCCAGGTCCGGTGGATGATGTACTGGATTGTCTTTGCACTCTTCATGGCAGTGGAGACCTTCACAGACATCTTCATTTCCTGGTATGGGTCCAGGGGCTCTGTGCGCTGCGGGAGGGGATGTCCCGCCCTCGAACTGGCTCTCCAGCTGACCTTGTCCCCCTGTGCTCTGACAGGTTCCCTTTCTACTACGAGATCAAGATGGCCTTCGTGCTATGGCTGCTCTCACCCCACACCAAAGGGGCCAGCTTGCTTTACCGCAAGTTTGTCCACCCGTCCTTGTCCCTCCATGAGAAGGTACCTAAGGGAAGGCAGGGAGGGAAGCACAGGGGTGGGTGTGAGGGAAAGGGCCCTGGAGCTTAGGGCGCAGGGGGACACCTGGGTTCTAATCCTAGTTTGTGGGATCTTGACAGCCTGTTCTTCTTCCTTTCCTGGGATAATCAAATGGGGGCACATGTGAGTAGCCTTTTGAGTATGTGAAAAATCAGCTAGAAGTTGGTTTGCAAATGGGGGGGGGTGCTGGAGCATAGCTGTTCATTGAAGTGTGGGACTTGGGGAGCAAGGGGGGCACTGCTCTTGGTGTGGTTGCCAGCCCACTCTGGGTGGGCTGCGAAGCATGGCACCCAGTGACTTCTGTGGGTCTGCAGAGGAGGAGCGGCTTGGGCTGTCTCCTGAACTCTCTGTGCCCTGCTCCGTAGGAGATTGACACCTACATTGTGCAGGCCAAGGAGCGCAGCTACGAAACGATGCTCAGCTTTGGGAAGCGGAGCCTCAACATCGCCGCCACAGCTGCTGTGCAGGCTGCCACCAAGGTGCCCTGGGCCCCAGCCCTCCGTCAGACCCTCACCCCACCCCAGTGCCTTTTGGGCGAGTCCAGCTCTCTCTGTCAGTGCAGTGGCAGATAACAGCTGTCTATACCAGGAAACAGGGGTAAGAGGTGACAGGTGGGCTGCTGGCAGGAGTGTGGAGCTGCAAGTTCACACTTCTCGGGCTCTGACACTGGTCGTGAACAGCTGCTCCCATTCTCTGGGCTTTAGTTTCCTGTTGTTACCCTGAAGTCCCAGAGCTAGAAGGTTGCTGAATCGCTCTTAGTTCTGAGACCTTTGCCCCAGCAAATACCTGCAGGTCCGCAGCCCTTGACTTCCCGGGGCAGCTGCCCTGGATGAGGCCACTTCCTGCTAGGAGCCTGTCCCTCTGGCAGGTGATGCATTGCCCCCCTTCCTTACAGAGTCAGGGTGCACTGGCTGGAAGGCTGCGTAGCTTCTCCATGCATGACCTGCGCTCCATCCCCGACAACCAAGCCCCTACCTACCAGGATCCCCTCTACATGGAGGACCAGATGCCCTGCCACAGACCACCCATTGGTGAGTGGGCAGAGGGACCTAGAGCTGTCCCGAGAGGGCTGGCTTCTTCCACGTGAGCTGTGGCTTCCTCCAGAGCTCAGCCCCAGGCCTGCAGACTGAATGCCCTGCTTCACCTCCTCCACCTCCCTCTTCTGCACACAGGGTACAGAGCAAGGGGCCTACCGGGCACTGACACTGAGGATGAGTGCTGGTCAGATACAGAAGCAGTGCCCCAGGGGCCACCCAGGCCCCGAGAGAAGCCTCTGAGCCGCAGCCAGAGCCTGCGAATGATCAAGAAGAAATCGCTGGTGCGAGAGGTCAGTGGCGAAGAAGGCGCAAGAGAGGGGCTGCCGTGGCCCTTCAGCCTGGACCTCTCATGGTGTGCCTACTCTCTCCCACAGGGCACCTCTCGCTCCCTGAAGGTCCGGACAAGGAAGAAGACAGTGCCCTCAGACATAGGCAGCTAGGGTCTGCACAGCCTGCCCAGCTTTACCTCGTGCCCTGGGGGCTCCGGGGCTGTGCGAGGGGCCCTCTGGCTGCACGTCCGGCCTGCCTGCATCAGCTGCCCAGGCTCTGCCCTCCTGGCACCTGCTGTTGGTTAAGGGCCATGCACAGAGATGACCTGAAATGTACCAAAGCCGGCTGGGCCGAGGGTTCTATTTATTGTCTTTCCCATCCTTCTACCTTTTTGCAGGCATGGGACCAGAGCCCTCCCCAGACCCCTGTGAATGAAACCAAAGCCCACTCTGTTGTGTTCATTCCTTCCTGTCCTTCAAATTACTTGACAGCCTTCTCCAAGGCCTTGTGTGTGTGCCCTGGTTGCGTATTTTGTGTTGGTGAATGAGGTCAGGTTTGTGCAAATTTTGATAAATAAATACATGAAAGTATTCTGTTTATCCTGGTTTGTATTCCCAGTCCTCACAGCACATATTATTAAACATCTTAGGATGGGGGCTAAAGGACAGACTTCCAGAGGGGCCCAGTCTTCAGGGGGAGACACCCATTGACAAATAAGTGTGATGTGGCAAGTGCTGTCACAGAAAGTTCTTGGGGACCCTTGAGTTTCTGTACACAGGTAACGTGGGGAACATTGCACATCTGCAGAGTGGCCACAAGAGGGCAGCAGGTGCCAGGGTCTGGGCTGCCCCCATCTTCCAGGTCAAGAAGGGCGGGGTTCAGAGAGGCTGACCAGAGCCAGTGCCCTGCAGGGACCTGGCCGCTGGTTGGCTGGAGGGAAGACGTGGAACTTGGATCTGGTCTTGGACAGCCCTCCCTGCTGCTTATGGTCATTGGTCCTCAGCCTGCCCCATCCATGGAGTCTCCTGTGTCAGCCTGCAACTCAGGCTCTGTGCCTGGGCTGGCTCCACCCACCCCCTACCCTAATCTTGGGGTAGCCAGTCAGGCTCTGCCCTCTCCTGCCCCTGGATGCTGGTCTCCTTGCAGTGTCCCAGGGCTGCTCCCTTCTCCCATCGCCATGCCTGATTTTCCTTTCCTCTTTTGATTAAATGAAGAAGTGGGGGAGAGTGTCAGGTGGAGAGGGCTGGGCAGTAACCCGCAGTGACCTGAGGATCGTGGATTAACTCTTGGTGTGGGATTATCTGGGTTTTATTTGGGGAGGTGCTTAATCTGCAGGAGGTGGAGGATGGCTCCTCACATCTTGGTGTTCAGTGACTTCCTAGCGTGGTGTTCCCTTGCATCACGGTGTTGCCTTATCTTTTCATTTATTTATTCAAAAAAAAAAAATCTGTATTAAGCATCTACCAGGTACCAGGCATGTTGCCAGATACCGGGGACACAAACCCAGTAATGGCTAGTGCCTGGGACGCAACTACTCCGGCAGGTGCTGCTCTGAGCCCCTGACGTGTTAACGTGACCCTCACAGCAGCCCCTGGAGGTACAGGCTGTTACTATAATCTCCATTTCACAAATGAGAAACCGGGCACTGAGAGGGCAAGTTAATTTGCCTGAGGCCACACAGCCAGTAAGTGGCAGAACTGGGCTCTGAACCAGGCTGCCTGGCTCGAGAGTCAGTCAGCGCACTTAAAACGCAGTGCAGGTCTACAGTGGATGAGATGCCTGTTGCCTGGGAAGCAAGGAGGAGACTAGGATGTACCGAACACTGGTGTGCCCCTGACCTTGTACTGGGTACCTGACAGAGATAATGTCCTTGAATCCTCCTGATAAGCCTGAGGTCGCAGGTTACGCCAGTTTTACAGGTGGGAAAACAAAGACTCGGGGAGGCGAAGCTACTTGTGCACGTAGCTGTGCTGCCTGTGGGTGGGGGTCCCGTGTCCTGAGGCAGGCCTGCCCAGAAGTGGCCTCGGTAGAGGTAGAATGGCAGGATCCACACCCCTGAGCCGAGGGAACAGAGCAGAGGAGCATGCGATGAGCAGAGGAAAATGAGGTGAAAACTCTAAGGGAAGGGGAGCTGGGGGGACCTGAAGTTGTGGGGCGGTGAGGGAGCTCACGTGGGAGCGGGCCTTTGCCTGACTTAGTCCCTAGGATGGAGCCTTGGAGTGAGCCGGTGATGCTGTCGCAGGTCTGCGGTCTCCTTGCCCCGCAGCCAGCTCGCTAGCCCTGGGGCCCCTTGGCTCTGGCCCTCAGCCCCCTGCTCCCGTTTCTGTGGGTGAGCCCACCGAGCTCAGCACAACAAACGACAGCCTCTAGGCCTTTGCTCCCAAAGCGTGGATCGCTGGCCCTCCCAGCCGTCTCTGTCCCAGCCTGGCATGACCTTCCTTCCAGCCCTGCTTTTTCTGAGAAGCCTTCCCTGACTTGCCAGCCCTCCTCCAGCTCTTGAGTCTCCCGATCACAGCCTGCTTGCCCTGTCCTGGGCCCCGGACGCTGGTGTGCCCTCACCCTTCCCTCCCCTCCTTCCCAGCCAGCCTCCCCTACACTCAAACTGCTCCGAGTCCCCCACCTCTGTCAGCCTGGACTGTTGCATGGGTCCATGCTGTCGTCCCGACATGCTCTCCCTCTCCCACCCCACTCACTATCCCGTCATCATTTGCCCTTTGAGGCCCACTCAGATGTCACCGCCTCCCCCAGGCCCTCTATAGGCTCTCCCCTGCCCCTTGGACTTGAATGTGCCTCCAGACCACACCACCTCTGCTCTTGTACTGGCCTCTGTCTTTGCCTTGAGCACATCGCACTTTCTCCCCCACAGCACTGTGACTTCACAGAGAACAGGCTGGCATCGTAAGTGCTTCTGTATCCCAGCCAAGGACAAATGGCGGTTTAGCCAAAGTGAAGTACCGTGAAGTCCCACTTATTCTCCGACGTCTGCGCTTGAGTGTTACCTTCTTCGGGAAGCTCCGCTGACTTCCCCACGGTGGGACTAGGAGTGCCTTGTAATTGTCGGGTGGTGTTTGCGGGTAAAGGAACAAATGCAGGCACTGAGTGTGAGCTCCCCGAGGTCCAGACGGCCTCATTTTTGCCTCTGAGACCTGCATCTCTGCGCGGCCCACCACAGAGCCTTGAAAATGCCCGGGTCTCTGTGACACGCGATTGGCAAACGGCTGCTGTGGTTGCATGGGTTCCAAGACATCTTGGGGCCAGAGGGGAAGGGTGAAGAGAATTCCAGGTTCCGGGGCACTTCTGGCCAAGTCCATGAGTGCTCCTGGGACTGGGGAGTGGCGTGTGGGCTGGACTTCCCTCGTATCCTGCTGTTCTCTCTGAGGGTCACTAGATATCTGCCAGCCCTGCCTCCCTCTGCGTGGGGCTCCTGGCCCGTCCTTCACCCTCTTTGGCCTTGCCCCTAGGGGAAGGCTAGCTAGGCTGTGCTCTGGCCTGCCCTCGACCCCCAGCCTTCCATTCTGCACCCACCAGTCTGCCCACTGCCTCCCCAGGCAGGAGGATTAGGGCTAGGCTGCGCTTCCAACTGGCCTGAAGCACAGATGTGCAGGTGGGAGGATGCAGCAGCCCAGGTCAGCCCCCTCAGAAGCACATACCTCTGCTTGGCCCAGGTACCAGCCCCGCTGGATCAGGGGCCCTGCCCTTGCTCCTCAGCCTCCTCATCTACCCCACCTGCCTCTGAGGGCCTCCTCTATTGCCACCCAAGCTCCCAGGCTCAGGAGCCTCTTCCCTTCCCGCCTCCCCAGTGCCCCACCATCCCTTGGACCTTCCAGGTGGCTCCTCTGTCCCCCTGCCTCTCCACCGGTCTCTACCTTCAGCCCCACCCCATGCTGGTCCCCCACCCCGACTCCGGCCTCCACAGGCACGGCCCCACTGCTGTACTTTCAGCTGCCACTCTGGGTGGTGGCCTCGTGCTTAGCCCCTCGTTTCCACACAGCTGTGGCCCAGGAGTTGAGCTGGAGAGCCCTGGCTGGGACTGCCCCACCCTTGAGGGGGTGGGGAGGAGCACTTAGGCCCTTGCCCCTTGTCCCCTTGTCCGGCGCCAGCATCAGGGACTGGGACCCCAAAAACTGGGGAGGGGCAGAAGCCTGGCAGGAGGTGGCTGCCGGCTGCCCAGGAGTTCCTGGGGGCTGGAGCTGAAGTTGCTAAGGTCCTGAGCAGGGGCAGATAAGGTAGCTCTCTCTACCAGGTGGTTAGATTGCCCCAAGGGGAGGTTGGGGGAGAGGGGAGGGGTGCTGGGGAGGCAAAGACTGAGAAGAGGAATTGGGTCGGGGATGTGGGTGGGTGGGTGAGAGGGGCTGCGGGCATCTGCTGCAGAGCTTCCTCCTGGCTCCCAAAGCATCTCCACACTTCCCTTCCTCTCCCCTCCCCCCAGGTCCTGGGAGAATTCACCCCGGTATTCCCCCTCCCCCATGCCCCCGCCCCAGGCGTTGCCACAAGGGTGGGGGGTGGGGGGAGGCCAGCCTCAGCTGTCTGAAGGATGGAGGGGCTGGGGAAGTAGGGCTAGGTGCCCAGACGGCCGCGTGTGTGGGAGGGGATGTCCTCAGATGCCCTCCACCCGGCAGTCCCCGCTCTGACGTGGGTGCCCCCCCTCTCCCCGCCCGGATTAGTGGCAGCTTGGCCTGACTCTCCGGGGCTTCTTCCCCCGCCCCCGCCTGCTGCCCTCCCCTTGGCAGGGGGCTGCTCCACCCGAGGGGCACTGTGCTTGCCCAGGTAAGGGGCTCTGGGGACAGACTGAAGGCAGCTGGCTCGTGAGTGCTGCTGTGCTTGTCAGCATGAACGTGTGTCTCAGTGCATGTGTGTGCGTGTGTGAGTGTGTGAGGGGTTACGGTGGGGCCGGGTGGGCCCACGCGAGTCTGGGGGTGCTGGTCAGCTTGCCTTTGTCCACGAGCCCAGCATTGTCTCCACGCACCGTGTGGCTCTCCTTCTGTGTTTGTGTCTTGTGTATGTCTCCTCAGCTCTGCTCCGTCCTCAGGCACAGAAGAGCTGGCTACCAGGGCTCTGTGGGCCTGTGGCTTGGGCCGTGGAGCAGGATGGGGAGCTGGGTGAGGGTGGAAAGGGGCTCCTTACCCCACCCCACCCCTCTGACCCCCTGGGCATTTTTGGAGTCCTGACCCCCTGTCCTCAGAGTCCTGGTCTAATCCAGAGCCTGTGACCTGACAAAGCAGACATGGCAACTGGGGTGGGGTGGCAGGAGGTGCCCGTCCCAGCTCCTCTAGGACAGTCCCCATCCCTTGTGGGGATGGCAGTGACAGGCCCTTAGGGCCCTGGACAGCCCAGGCTCCCACCCTGCCCTGCTCAGCCTGTTCTAGGCCCCAAGCCACAGGAACCTCCCCCCAGACTCTCCCACAAGCTCCAGCTGCCCGAGGACACAGACGGGGGACCACAGGCACGCCCCAGCCCCCATCTGCACCCTGGAGCCAGCTTGGGAGTGGGAGGCTGGGGCCTGGGCCTTGGGATTGCAGTCCGTGGTAGACCCTCCACAACCACCGCCCCTGGCGCACTCAGGTCTGGCCACCCCTCAGGGGAACTGGGGCAGGAAAGCAGTGTTAATAACTCAGTCAAGTAAACAACCCCTACCAGCTTGCCCAGCCACGGAACTGGCCTCTGCGGGGAGGTGAGGGGCCAGAGGGAATCCACTCCGACCTGACCCGGGTCCTGCCCAGGGCTGCCCCTTCAGACCTCCTCTCCTCCGGGACCCTCCTCTTTCCCTCAGCTGGTGAGAGGACCCCCATCTCCCCTCCAGTCTTCTGGAAGGAAGGCTCCCTCCCTCCGGGCTCTCCTGGCTTCCCTCTCCAGGGATGGCACTGTGACCCAGGACCCAGCCGGGCACCAGAGGACTCCTCCTTGCCACGGGATGGGGTGGGTGGGGTGCCACTGCCTCTGTCAAGTCACGGGCTGGGTGACGGCAGGCCAGGCCAGGGATAGCTTCCACAGGGAGGCAGGGGAATCTCGGGGTGGGAGGTGGGCGCCCGAGGGGAAGGGAAGCGCCCGTTGGGCGTGTGGGTTTCTGTGTGTGTCTGAATCTGTCTGTGTGTGTTTGAATCTGTCTGTTTGTGTCTGTGCTCTGGAACCACCCCCGCGGAGGAGCCGGGATGCTTCCTCGGGTGGAGGGTGCCCTGCTTTCCCGTTTCCTCTCCTCCTCTCTGTTCCCTCCCAGGAGCCACTCCCATGGGCTCCTCTCCAGTGCTGGGCCCGGAGCACTAGGAACAGGGATGGGGCAGACCCCCAGAATGTGAGGCGGGAGCAGGTGGTGGAGTTCAGCTGGTCCCACCAGACGCTTGGTGAAACCGAGGCCCTTAGAGCAGGAACAGGTCAGAGCCCAGGCCTCCCAGAACCTTGAACACGGAAACCGCACCATTGGGCCTCAGGAGGGGGCTTGGGTCAGAAGGTGAAGAGCAGCTCGCACAGGTGAGGAGGAGGCAGGACAGACACCGCCAGCGGGGTGTGCCCATGTGCCAGAGCTGGAGAGAACCAGGAGCGAGTGGTCCAGCGGGCATAGGGCCGCCTGGCGTGGGTCAGAGCGCCCATCACTGACCCGTGAGAACCCGACTGCCCCTGCCAGCTCTGGCACTGTCCCCTCCCAGCCGCCTGCTCTAGCACCCCAGGGGGGCACCCCGCCCCACCGTGGCCTGGTCCGGCCCCTCCCGCCCTTTGCTCCAGTTCCCGGGCTTGGCACCTAGAGTGGGGGTGCTGCCCGCCTGCTAGGCTCCGGGGCCGGGCCCACGGGAGGGTGGGGCGGCTGGGAAGCTGGCACGCTGCCCCCGGGGAGCCTCTCTCGGCAGGCGCCCGGGTGCCGCGGGGGGAGGGGGGAACAAAGGGCTCATTCTCCCCGTGCGCAGCCGGTGGCATCGCCGGGGCGTTGGCGGAAGCCCCCGGGGCCTGGGAGGGGGGCAGGCCCAGGCGGGGCCGCCGAATCACGGGCTCCTGTTTCCCGCAGGGTGCTGGAGGAGGAAACCGGCGGAGCAGCTTCCCCACTCTCAGTTGCGCGTCTGGCGATGGCGATCAGAGGTCCTGCTGCGCTCTCCCTCCATTAGCCGCGCTGCGACGCTTTGCGCCCTCGCTGGTGCCTCTCTCCTGGGTCCCGGGATCGGCGCCCCCTTCCAGGCACGACCCCCTTCCCCGGCCCCTCGGCCTTTCCCCCACTCGGTTGTCTCCGACCCGGGGCGCGTGTTCCCCCCGGCCCGGTTCCCACTCTCCCTCCGGGGACACCGCTCCCTAGCCCCAGCCCGGCCCTCCCCGCGGCGCAGCACGGAGTCTCCGCGTCCCATGGCGCAACCCACGGCCTTGGCCCAGAAGCTGGTGCGGCCGATCCGCGCCGTGTGCCGCATCCTGCAGATCCCGGAGTCTGACCCCTCCAACCTGCGGCCCTAGAGCGCCCCCGCCGCCCCGGGGGAGAGAGAGCGCCAGCGCGCTGAGCACGGAGCGCGGGGGAACCAGGCCTCGCCCGCCGGCCGGGAGGCCCGGGAGTCGGCCCATGGGGAGCGGGCGCCGGGTGCCGGCCCCGACGCCCGCCACCGCCGGAGCCGCACCCGCCCTGTGAAGCCCAGGTAAGTGCCGAGAGGGGGTGCCAGGAGCGCGCCTTCCGGGACGCTGAGCTGAACTCCAGCTGCAACAGGGAATGAGCTCACCGTGCTCCTCTGGGCTGGGCTACGCATCCGAAAGTTAGGGTGACGGATGCGGCTGGACCGCATGTGAGCGGTGGCCCCAGAAAACCATCTGCCTCCTGGGGCTTCACCTAGTCGACCTAGTCGGCCAAGGGGGCCGCGAAGAGGGAGCGCTGTGCCTCCGGTGCCACCTGTCATCCTGGTCCAGTGCACGCACGTTCAATTTTCCCTCCTTTGCCTCTCTCCCGGGCGCAGCCCGCTTTCCCCGCCTCCTGCCCTCTCCCGCCAGCCTGCAGTCACTGCGGGTCCACGGTCGCCCTGGAACTGCCGGGAGCACGGGGGTAGCTTGACCCATCGCAGCTGAGGCCTCTCGGCGCCCCTCTCTGTGCTGGCTCTCTCCTTCCCTTGGGGGCGCGGGGCGGTCCCCTGGGACTCAGCTTCAGAAGCGGAGAAACTGTAGAGCGCTGGGAAGAGGCAGAGATGGGCCGCCCAGGTTTGGGAAGCAATACCAACTCGCAGCCTGGCCCCGTCGTTTCCCCAGTGACTCCGGTCTGCCTAGCCCATACTTCCCACCACTATAAGCCTGGGTGAGGCTAAGGGGGGAGGGTGGGGACAAGCAACACCCCCCAGAACCACAGACTGCAATGTGGGAAGAGGCCTCTGAGACCGCCACTATCCAAGCTCTGTTTTTCACAATGGCACACTGCGGTCCAGAGGAGTGACATGACTTGCCCAGGGTGACACAGCAGGTGACTGAGTCAGGGCCAGGATCCAGTCTTCTTGTCCCTAGCGTAGCGCCTTCCACCACCCTCATCCTTTGGGATCTTGTCCCCATCCTTCCTTATGGCTCGTGAGCAGCTTGCAGGCTCTTCAAACCAGGTCACCCCAGAAACAGCAGTCTCTGCTAAGGGGCTCTTGCCCAGGAAGCTGTCGATTCCCGGGTGTCTGGGGGAAAAGGGGTGACCTTTTGCGCTGCAGCATCCCACCCAGGCGGGTCCTCAAGCCGCATGTGGGCTGGCAGTGTGGAGCCCAGCTGTGGGTTGGCACTTGCCTTACTGGTTTGAGCCTCCTTGATGTTGCCAGGGCGGTGCCCACTCTGTACCAGGCAGTAGGGTGCTTGGGCAGGTGCCTAAGAGGCTTACGTTTTGGTGGTTATGCTCCAGGGACCCCCTCTGGGAGAGCCCCATGAGGGCAGAAGAGTGATGGAGAGTATGCCCAGCTTCCTGAAGGACACCCCAGCCTGGGAGAAGACAGCCCCTGAGAATGGCATCGTGGGACGGGAGCCGAATACCCTGCCACCAGAGGGCCTGCGCCATGGGGCATTGTGCCTGGGAGAGTCTGCTCCCTTCTGGAGGGGTGTCCTGAGCACCCCAGACTCCTGGCTTCCCCCTGGCATCCCTCAGGGCCCCAAGGACACACTCCCAACAGTGGAGGGTGAAGGCCCCCGGAATGGGGAGAGCAAGGCCAGCTGGCTGAGCAGCAAGGAGGGGCTGCGCTGGAAAGAGGCGATGCTCACCCACCCACTGGCATTCTGTGGGTCAGCATGCCCGCCTCGTTATGGTCCCCTGATACCTGAGCATAGCAGTGGCCATGCCAAAAGTGACCCTGTGGCCTTCCGGCCCTTGCACTGCCCCTTCCTTCTGGAGACCAAGATCTTGGAACGAGCTCCCTTCTGGGTGCCCACCTACTTGCCACCCTACCTGGTGTCCAGCCTGCCCCCAGAGCGTCCATGTGACTGGCCCCTGGCCCCGCATCCCTGGGTGTACTCAGGGGGCCAGCCCAAAGTGCCCTCTGCTTTCAGCTTGGGAAGCAAGGTGAGTGCTGAGCAGGCCGTGCAAGGTAGCTCAAGGGCCCTCAAGCAGCCCTGTCAGGGCCACGCCACACTGCCCCTCCATTCTGATGAGGAGACCCAGATACCGGAGCCTGTCAGCTTAGGCAAAGTCAACGCCAAGCAAAGCGTCTAGGCCTCCTCTGCCTTCAGGCTGTTTCCGGGGTTGACTCATCCAATGTCCACTCAGAACAAGGCCCTAGGGATTGGGCCTCAGAATGTGTGATCTTGTTCTGAGAAAGGGGGACAGACAAAGCCCTCTGTGTAGGAGAGGGGTGTGCAGGCAGCCCTGTGGCCCGAGTCTAGGACACCTCCCCCACAGGTAACTCCGTGCCCAGGGAATGAGCTCTACACTGCTTTAAAACCAGTGTGGTACAGGGCGTCAAACAGTCTGGCTGGATCCTAGTGGTCCTTTGGCAGTGGCAGACGTTACCCCTTCAGTTGCTGGGTTGTAGGGAGGTCTGAGAATTCCTGGAGGGGGGTGACCTGGGGGTGACCAGGGCAGGGGGGGTCGCACGTGAGAGCAGTG
The DNA here is from genome assembly GCA_039655065.1 of Glossophaga mutica. Lineage (NCBI taxonomy): Eukaryota > Metazoa > Chordata > Mammalia > Chiroptera > Phyllostomidae > Glossophaga > Glossophaga mutica. Next base: position 63,540,973 of record CM077311.1, read on the forward strand.
ACTCTTAACCAGTATGTGAGTTCTTCCAGCTCTTCGCAACTCTTAAGGCCACCTGCTGGTGGTCAGTTTGCTCGTTGTTGTTGTTGTTGTTTTTTTTTTAAGCGCTGGAACCAAAGTCAGCACTAGCTTAATCCTTTTTCCTCTCTTCAGGGTTTTTACCATAAGGATCCGACTATTCTCAGGCTGGCGAAGGAGCCGTTGGCAACTGTGGAACCAGGGTTGCTGGGCTTAGCCCCCGGTGGGCCTCTCCAAAGAAGTAGGGAGGCAGAGTGCTCCCCACTCCACCAGAGGGACGGAGAGACAGGCCTCGGACGGCATCAGAATCTTTGCCCCCTTCTCCTGGGACATCCAGACGCTGTTCCCCGGGCCCCCTGGCCTGCTTGCCCCCCAGGCCTGGTTCATACTCTTGGCAATGTCTGGACTGTACCGGGGAGTGGCGGCCTTGGGTACCAGCTGGGGCCATCAGCCACACCAAGGTGCCCCTCTCCTGGGCCTCCTGCTACCCAGAGGGCCTGTTGCTCATCCCACCCACCTGCTGGAGATGGAGGCCTTGGCCCCTGTGGGAAGTGCCAGGAGAGCCTGGAGGGGGGCTCCAGGGGGGCCAGTGAATCCAGCGAGGAAGCAAACAAGGTCTCTGGTCTCAGGGCCTGCCTGCCCAGCCACCACACCAAGCTCAAGAAGACCTGGCTCACAAGACACTCTGAGCAGTTTGGGTGCCCGGGCGACTGCCCGGGGGATGAGGAGAGCCCAGCTGCCCCTCTTCGGGCGCACAAGCGGGCAAGTAGCCCTGAGGCCCAGGGAGTGGCAGGCAGCCCAGCTGCCAAGCGCCCCCCTGACCCTTTCCCAGGCAGTGTAGGGCAAAGGGCCAGAGATCGGCAGGAAGTCCCCAACTTGTCATTGGGGAACAAGGCGGAGGCACAACAGTGTGAGGACCACAGAGGTAAGAGGGCAGGGGAGGGGCTGCCGGGGACCTACTTGGAAGGGGTTAGCTAGGCTGGGAGCTTTGCAAGGAGGTGGGGTCAGCAGGTCCTTCAGGAGCAGACTGTACCAGCATCTGTTGGAAGTTCCTCAGCATCTCCAGGCCAGAACCTTCAAGCAAGTGGCTTCTATTTCTGTCAGCCTCCTCCCAAGCCATGGTGCGGGCGGCGGTGTAATGACATGGTTCGGAGCCCGGGCTCTGGAGTTCCAGCGCCTGGCTCCTGGCTCTGCTGACTGGTGGCCGCCTGACCTGATCTTGGGCTGGTTGCCTCACCTCTCTGTGCCTCAGTTTCTTCATCTGTAAGAGGAGATAAAGAGGACACCTATGTCATAGACTGCCTCGAAGATTAAATGGTATCATTCACAGAAAAGGCTTTGAAGAACTCCCGGGACGGAGCACTCCATCGCTGTTCACCTTTATGGTTGTCTGCACCACAAACCCCCGCCTGGAGGGCTGTGTCTCCGCGAGGACCCCTGTCCTGCCTCAGGAACAAACGGCTGCTCTCCTAGCCAGCTGGACCATGGACGCTCAGTTGGGACTCTGCCAGTGTTAGGGCCGTGGGCACATCCTGTGCCCCTCTGTCACTCCATGCCCTTCGCAGGGGGGCCTGGCGCTGCAGGCCTTGGCCTTTGGTCTTTGGGATCACCTCAGGTTCTCGGTTCCCCCGAGAGGTGCCTCAACTCTCAGCTCTGGATGCGGCCTCACGATGGCCTCGCCCCAGCACCCTGCACCTGGTTGTGGAGTCTGTCCACACTCCCCCAGGCCTGTGCCTGGACTGGGAAGCTGTTGGCCCCTTAACTGTCTTGAGTTACTGCACCTGTGGCCTGTGTTGAACCTCTCCGGCCTTCTCACCTTCCGGCTCCCTCCGTCCATGCTGGGACTGGCTCCTCCTGTTGTCACGCAGCCAGTGGCATTGCTAAGCCCACAGCGGAGCTATCCAACGTCTACACTGGCTGGACCCCGCACTTGGGTCAGGACCATCACTGCTGCTGTCCTGGCCCGGGGCTCAGTGCCCCTGACGCTCCTCGCGGACTATCAGTCACGTCAGTCTGTTGCCAAGCTCCTCTCGCAGCCTTTTTTTGTGAAGCTTCCAGCTGCCTGGTCCACTCTCACTGGTTCCAAGTCAGGCCTCGCGGGCCTGGATCTAAGGACTGGGCTGGTTCTGCATGTGGACAGCTGGGTGCTAAGGCAAGGCCTGGGGTTTACATGAGCCCAAGGGGTTCCGGACTCCTGACCAGTTACTTTGTCCCCTCAGGACCCCGAGAAGGAAGGGCCAGCCTCCAGGACCCAGGGCATCAGGATGAACCCTGCTCAGCCCCCCGCACAGGGACTGCCCAATGCCCGAGCTGCGCCCAGGCAATGGGAGAGGTGGGAGGGCTGGCCAGCCACTCCAGGCAAGTGCCCAGGTGAGCCCTTGCCCGCAGATGTCCCCCCATCCTCCCACTCAGGGCTCCCTCCTCACCTTCTGCCTCTCTGTCTCCAGATGGTCTCAGAGAGGGGAGCAGCAGCAGGAGGAGGACACGGCCGACGGCTCCGAGGAGGGAAGAGGGTCTGGCCCAAAGGCCGGGCTCAGCGTAGGCCTCGCCAAGCACCTGCTGAGTGGTTTGGGGGACCGGCTGTGCCGCCTGCTGCGGAGGGAGCGGGAGGCCCTGGCCTGGGCCCAGCGGGAAGGTGAGCGACACCCACAGGGCACTGGGGGCCCCAGGAGAGCCTGCTGCTTTCACAAGGGGTGTGGAGACCCCTGAGTGCGAGCCCCTCCCTCCCACCAGCACTGTTGGTCCTGCTTTGCTCTAATTCCAGACAAGGCTCTTAGGTACCATGTTTTCTGAAGTTTCTGGCCTGGGTGGGGGAGGTTGGAAGAATGTAAAACCTGGTCCAGCCCAGCTGTCCAAGAGCTTCCAGGCTTGATGGGGAAACAAGACTGAGTGCCTGGTGTCTGTAAGAACCCTTGAAGGTGGGGGAGCTCCCTGCGGGGGTGCATAAGGAAGGCCTTCTGCGTGGCGAGGCTCAGGGCCCTGGGAGGCTGCTGGGCTTTGGGCTGCTCTTTGAGACTGTGGAGCCCCTCCGGCTCCAGGCTCTATCTCCTGCATCCATTGCAGGGCACCTGGAGGGCAGTATGTTTGGGAAAACACAACCCTGTGGTCCCTCACTTCTGGGTGGAGGCCTATTGGTGGCTCCTTCGTGTCCCAGAAAGTCCAGTCCCTGTCCCCTTTCATCAGACCCTGCCACTCCCTGAACCCGGATTCCCGGCACACCACATCAGCGTCCGGCCTGCGCGTCCTTCCTGGCTCACGCGGGCTTGTCCACTCCCTACGGTCTTGGCGCTCTCTGTTCCTTCTGTCTGGACAGCCCTTCCCCTCCCTTCCCACCCGGTGAATGAGAACTTACTCATCACTCAGGCCCATTTGTGAGCCTGGCCTCACACCCCACCCTCGGCCTTCCATTTCATTCTCACGCCCCAGCACCCTGGGTGCTTCGTCGTTGCTGTGTTTATGGGTCCATCTGCCCTTGGAATGTGAGCTCTGGGTGGGCAAGCACCAAGTCCTGGGTGGGCTAGCCCAGGACAGGACACGGTGTTTGCTGAATGAGTAAATGAACATTGGCTCACTGGCATCCTTGCACCTACCAGTAAGCGCCTGATCGGAAACTCTGGTTGAGGGAAGGCACGACCTCGTAAGCTTTCCCCTCCTGATGCAGAGTCCCCTGATGAAAGCCAGCCCAGGAGGGACGGGGTGGGCGCAGAAACATGCTGGAAGTGGTGAGGGTTGGTAATTTGGGGCCGGAGGGGAACTCCATGGGGCAGGAACTGGGGAGGTGGGGCCTGCACCATCCCTGCGAGGGTGGTTGTCTGGACACAGTGGTGCTTCCGGGAGGTTCTTGACAGGAGCTGTCACGTCAGGGGCTTATCTGTGAGGGGCCTGGCTCCCTTCTGGGACAGCGCTTGGGAGAAACCGCTCCTGCTTCTCCCCAGCCCTGCCTGCAGGCCTGCCACACAAGGACCTCAGATGGGGCCTGTGGTGTGAGCCCTCTCTGACCCTGTTCTCTCCCATGGGCAGTAGGTCAGGGGCCAGCCAGGACAGAGGACAACCCAGGCATTCCAGGTTGCTGCAGCCGCTGCCACCACGGACTCTTCAACACCCACTGGAGTTGCCCTCGCTGCAGCCACCGGCTGTGTGCAGCCTGTGGTCGCATGGCGGGTGCTGGGAGGGCCAGGGAGAAAGCAGGTAGGAAAGGAGCAGGGGCCGAGGGTGGGAGGGCAGGGACTGGGGCTCGGAAGGGCTGCTCTAAGGTCTGCGGCCGTTGCTGGCTGCCTCTTTCCTAGCAAGCCTCCCTCCCCAGCCCCAGCATCAGCGCACCGCCCAGTGCCCCCTAGAGCAGACCTTTCCCTCTCCCCAGATCGCAGGGCCACGCCCGAGTCCTTGCCCACCCTTAAACGGAGTCGAGTGCCTACTCTGTGCCTCCCACTCTGTCCGCTTGCACCTCTTTAAACCTTACAGCGCTGTGAGGTGGGTATTTTTGCCTCCATTTTCCAGATAAGAAAACTCAGGGAGGTTAAGTGACTCATCCAAACTCACAACTTCCAAGCCTTGGGCTCAAGATTTAGGCTCAGGGCTTCCAATTCCAGGTCCTGTTCTTTTCATGGTTCTCAGCTTTCTCTTCCTTGGCTCAACTGGGCCACCTGAGGGCTTGAAATTTCCCATTGTTCTAACAGACATGGCCAAAGAGAGTTCTGGGGTCAAAACATTCAGAACACTATATTCTACGTTTTGGAGTTTTACAACTCATTTCAACATATTACAGTCTCTGCATTCCGAAAGCAAAGGATCCTATGTCACTTGAACCCAAGTGTCCAAGAAAGGCCATGTTTCATCAATTGTCAAGCCCCCTGATTAGATATTGGTGCTCTTGCCCTTCTTCCCTGACCTGACGACCCTGGGCTTGCCTTGGCTTCCGGACCTGCAGCCTCGCCCTTTCTCCCCACAGGCTCTCCGGAGCAGTGCACGGAGGAGTGTGCCCCCGAGGCTGGGCACCGTGCCTCTTCCTTGATGCTCGTTCAGTTTGTCTCCAGCCAGGGTGAGCCATCTCGGAGGGCTGGAGGCGAGCAGGGGCAGGTCCTGGGGGAGACAAGCTTCCTGTCTGGGATGTCCCTCAGCCCGATGTCATGCCCTCCTGGTTGGTGAGCTCAAGCAGCACAGGGCTGCCTCCTGCCTGCGCTTACGGACACACTCCCCTCCCACCTCCAGCATTGGCAGAACTGAGCACCGCGATGCACCAGGTTTGGGTCAAGTTTGACATCCGGGGGCACTGTCCCTGCCAAGCTGATGCCCAGATGTGGGCCCCTGGAGATAGGAACCAGCAGGTAAGAAGCACGGGACAGATCACAGAGTACTAGCCCCAGGTGGGCCCCAGGATGCAGTGTGTCTGCAAATTCCTCGGCTTGGCAGGGTTTGGCCCCTTCCTTTCCATATGGATCAAGTGGGACATCAAGCTACTTCCCACCCTCCCCTGGGGGTGAGGATCCATGGCCTAGTGCCAGCACTTGTCCCACTTCCCCCCAGCCTGCATCCTGCCCAGCGAAAGTCCTCACCGTGCCTGCCCAGAGCTCCTGCCTGCTTTGTGCGTGGGCCAGCTTAGCACCTGCCACATCACACCAGAGCTGCTTGCTCTCCAGTCCCATCTCCCCGAGTCCTAGGCACAGGCTCCTGTCAGTGAAGCATTGGTTCAGTTTTTCAGTACCCCTGCACCTAACACATAGCAGGTGCTCAATGTGCATTTTGCAAAGCTTTTACGAAGCTTGTGTTTTCGATATAAAAGTTAGTTATTCAAGAAATAGTTTGTTGAATGCATTTTGCATGCCAGACACCATGCTATGTACCCATGGTGGAAAATTTGGAAGATACAGACAAGTATGAGAAAGAAAACGGCAGTGGCCTATAAAGCCACTGTGGTCATTTTGCCATCAATAGTTTGCCTGTCTGTTCATTCAAGTCCGTCCCAGTGTACTTTAGACCATGCCGCAGGTAGAGTTCCATGAGCAACTTCTTTCCACCCAACATTCTACCATATAACCTTTTCTCCTTGTAAATGCAATTTAAGACTTACAAGAGCCCGTTGTTAATATGTGTGGGTTGAATTGGATTGATTTGCATTTGCCATTTTTTAATTTCTGTTTGGATTGGGGGTGGTGGATGGGTTTAACAGAAGGAGCCGACAGAGAAAACCGCCCCAACTCCACAACCTTCCTGCAACGGGGACACCAACAGGACCAAGGACATCAAAGAGGGTGAGTGGCCCCCTGCCCCTCTTTCAGCCTGGGGTGGGGATGCTGGGCCAGGGTGGGGAGCCTCAGGAGAGATTGGACTTATTTTAACTGCCCCTTTCCCCCCATTGCCATCACTCTTCTCAAGTTGCTCTGGAGAAAATAGTGTAAATCAAATCTAGGACAAGCCTCCCAATCTCTCTCCAGCCAGACCCCTTTCTGAGCCCTCTTTTGGAGTGATTCTGGCTGCCAGCAGGAGAGCTGGGGGTGGGAGCGGGGGAGCCCAGTGCCTCCAGACTGGGGCAGCCCGGCCGGGAGGAAGCCAGAGTGGCCAGGAGGGGGGAGGACGCAGGAGAGCACGTGGGCCAGGGAGCCTCCAGATGATGGCCACCCTGTCCTCTCCTCAACAGAGACCCCGGACTCCACAGAGACCTCCGCAGAGCGCCGTGCCAGCCGAGGTTCCCTGCCTTGTCCCTCTCTCTGCGAGCTGCTGGCCTCCACTGCTGTCAAACTCTGCTTGGGGCATGAGCGGATACACATGGCTTTTGCCCCTGTCACTCCGGCTCTGCCCAGTGTGAGCAAGGGGCTGGGGGAGGGGCTGGGGCGTGGGGATGGACAGAGGCTGGGCTGGTCCTCCCTGTGAGTCCGCAGGTCCTGAGCCCCTCTGTCCCTGTTGCTCCCTACCCGCAGGATGACCGGATCACCAACATCCTGGACAGCATCATTGCGCAAGTAGTGGAACGGAAGATCCAGGAGAAAGCCCTGGGGCCTGGCCTGCGGGCAGGGCCGGCCCTGCGCAAGGGTCTGGGCCTGCCCCTCTCACCAATCCGGCCCAGGCTGCCCCCACCAGGGGCTTTGCTGTGGCTACAGGAGCCCAGGCCTCGGTGGCGAGGCTTCCACCTCTTCCAGGAGCACTGGAGGCAGGGCCAGGTGAGGCTCTTCTCCTCCCCACTCCCAGCTCTCCCGGCCTCGCTTCCCCTCGGTGCCTCCATCCGCAGGCCCAGACAGACCTGGCCCATCACCTAGAGGGGTGATCTGGTGACCTCTGCAAGACATCCCGGCTCCACCGTGTTGGGCAGCCTGTGCATTCTCCTGTGTCCCCATCTCCCCCCACAACAGCCTGTGTTGGTGTCGGGGATTCAGAGGACATTGCAAGGCAGCCTGTGGGGCACAGAGGCTCTTGAGGTGCTTGGAGGCCAGGTGAAGGTGTTGCCCCCCCTCGGGCCCCCTCAACCCACAAACCTGGGCAGTGCAGCCTTCTGGGACGGATTCTCCCGGCCTGACAGTAAGTATCGTGCATGTGGGGTGGAGGGCACTGGGAGCCAGAGCAGGTGGCAGTGGAGTCCCCCAGTAACCTTGGGGGCAGCTGGAAGCAGAGCCTAGGGCGAAAACAGGACTGTGTCGCTGTGCAGGGGGCAGGGCCTCTGGGCAGTGGCCTGTCTGTGTCTCCCTCTAGTTCGACCCAAGTCATCCGAGGGCTCGGTCCTCCTGCTGCACAGAGCTCTGCGGGACGAGGACACCAGCAGGTGCGTGTGGTGCCTCCGCGTGCCTGCCCTCCCTCGCTCCCACCCGCCACTGGCCCCTTGCCACCCCTCCTCTCCCGCTTAACCCCACCTGTGACCGTAGGCACACTGTGCTTGCCTCTGGCAGTTACCCAGTAGTGGGGGCCTTTGTTGGGGTCCCTGGTGCTTGGGTTGAGCCTGCTGGGCATGACCTCCCCCACAGGCTGGAGAACCTGGCTGCCAGCCTGCCCCTCCCAGAGTACTGCGCCCTGCATGGGAAACTCAACCTGGCTTCCTACCTCCCACCGGGCCCCGCCCTGTATCCACTGGAGCCCCAGCTGTGTGCAGCCTATGGTAAGTGTCCCCTCCTCTCCTTCCCATCCTTGCCCCTGTTCTCCTCCTCTCCACGTCTGTACGTCTGTGCCAGGGTTCTAGGACCTGTTCCCAGTTGTCCTTTCTCTGATTCCGTGCAGGTGTGAGCCCACACCGTGGGCACCTGGGGACCAAGAACCTCTGTGTGGAGGTGACAGACCTGGTCAGTGTCCTGGTGCGTGCTGAAGCCCCACTGCCTGCCTGGCATCGTGCACAGAAAGGTGGGCCCTCAGCCTGAAGCAGGGGTGGGGACAAGCTGCAGGGGGGGGATGCTGTGTCTGCCTGCCCTGGGCACCCCTGAGCCGGCTTTCTCCTTCAGACTTCCTCTCGGGCCTGGATGGGGAAGGGCTCTGGTCTCCGGGCAGCCAGGTCAGCAGCGTGTGGCATGTGTTCCGGGCACAGGACGCCCAGCGCATCCGCCGTTTTCTCCAGATGGTGAGGAGGGAGCCGGGAAACTGCCCCTTCCCCTGTGCGGCCCCCTGCTCCCTGGCAGCAGGGACTCTAGCCCCAGACGCTCTCCCTGTCTGGGTGCATCTCATGTTCCCAAGCCCCTCAGGGCAGCAGGCAGGTGCAGAGCAGGCGGGCTGAGGGCTGTGTGGTGGGGCGCACAGCAAGAGTGGGGGGTTGTGTGGGGAGCCAGTGATGAAATGAAGCTGGAGTGGCCATAGGCTGGGCACTGTGCTGGGGCCCTGAGGTGTGTCACCTCAGCCAGTCGTCACAAATGGCCTGTGAGGTAGGTTCTGCTGTTTTCCCATTTTGCAGATGGGAAAACTGAGGCTGAGTGGTGGAGCTGGGCTCTGAGCTTCTGTTCCCACCCCAGGCTACCACCCTGTGCTCCTCCCTGGGGCAGGCAGCCTCCCCTTCATGGGCAAAGGGAAGCCCGTCTGAGATGCCCACCTTCTGCTTACTCTTAAATCATTGACATCTCACAAGGAGGTGTTCCTTGGGGTGTTAGCAAGTAAGGTCTGAGGGAGGCCATGGGTATGCGGTGGGAGACTGGACCAGGCTGAGGGGCAGGAAGGTCCAGGGGGCTGGGGCCAGTGTTGAGGTTGAGGCAGGTCCAGGGCTTCCGAAGTCCAGCTGAGCTCTGATTGTCCTGGGGAAAAGTTGTCCACCAAGTATCACCCCTGCTAAGGCACATGCTCACACACAGCCATGCAGATGTCAGTGTGGCTGCCACTGCTGCCCTGCCCACAGGTGCACACATCTGCACATGTGTCGGCAACACACACGGGTCTGTGGATGCACACGCAGGTGCTGGAACGCATCTGCAGAGGGGAGCAAACAGGGGCACCCCTTCATACACACATGGCCTTGTCTGGTCTGGGTGTGGCCGGCTCTGGGCAATCCCATATGGCCAAACCCTATGACTCATGGGGAAGGTCCGTGGGACGTATTCTCACTGGGTGGCCTGGGAAACACTCCTCTACCCCCAGGATGGACTTGAACTTCAGGGAGTAAAGCCACCTGCCTGTGGCTACCCTCGGGTCCAACCTGGCTCAGAAGCCTCCCCTCTTCCCAAGGCCATCTTGGAGCCCTGAGCCCTAAGCCCTGAGCCCAGGGACCATTGCTAGGGTCCTAGCTGAAGGTGGCCAGTTGGAGTGTGATGCTGGCAGTCACCTCAGCAGGTGTTTCCTTGGCATCTCCTCCTCTGGCCTCTGCCCGTCCCTGTCTGCCCACGGGGCTCCCTGCTCTGGTTTGGTTGGTAATGTGCCCCCACCCCCTGCCCCAGCCGTGCCTACTCACATCCACTGGTGACCAGAACTTCTGCGGGGCCATGCCTCTTCTGAATCTGGGGTCTTAGAAGAATTTGGATGGTCTTTCCAGGAACATGCAGCTACCTAATCACCTACAGTTCAGGACACGGTTCAGGATGTTCACTAGCATCCAGCTCTTGGTGTCGGAAGTTCAGGAGTTGGGACTATGCAGGCTGTCTTCTGGGTTTTGGAGAAAGGGGTGTGTTTGAGTGAGGGAGGAGAGGGCCCAGGGCCAGGGACATGGGCTGTTCAAGGTTTCTGGCCTCAGGTAAAGCAGAGATTTAGATCCCCGATCTCAGAGCCTTAGTCCTTTCCTCTAAGCTCCTTTCAGCCCAGTCTCCAGTCTGCCAGCCTGAGTGGCCCAGCCCCTCACCACCCAGCCCCTTTCTTTCCCTCCCGGGTCCTCCCCTGCTTGCCCTTCAAGACTTGAACTCCTCAGCTCCTCCCAGCACCCTCGCAGTTTGGGAAGTCCATGTCCCGTCCTACAGCCCTGCCCTCGCCACCCCTTACTCACTCACTCCCCTTTCTCTTCTTTGAGGTGTGTCCGGCTGGGGCAGGCAACCTGGAGCCTGGCAGCCCAGGCAGCTGCTACCTGGATGCGGGGCTTCGGCGGCGCCTGCGGGAGGAGTGGGGTGTGAGCTGCTGGACCCTGCTGCAGGCCCCGGGAGAGGCTGTGCTGGTCCCTGCGGGGGCCCCCCACCAGGTGCTTCCTGGGTGGGCCTTGGGCTCTGTGGAGAGTTCAGTGTCAGGAGCAGCAAGAACAGCAGCACAGTGACACCCTTCCCCCCACCTATTACAGCCTTGCTCCTTTCAGGGGACACGGAGAGCCAGGCAGGGCAGAAAGCCACGCTCCCATTGTAGCAGTCTTCTTGGACTGGCTTTGGGTCCCTGGGTGCTGGCTCGCTGCTATCTGGCATCCCCTTGGCCTGGTTTTGGCCACGCCCTTTGGGATGCTGGTGTTGGATCCAGCTGTTTTCTGAGAGCTGGGTGGGGTCCTTATGGGAAGTAGACCCCAGGGCCAAGCTGGGCAGCGGGCGGGGGTGTGATCCTGAGTCTCCACTGACCCTCCTGTTTACCTTCTTCCTGGCGCAGGTGCAGGGCCTGGTAAGCACAGTGAGCATCACTCAGCACTTCTTGTCCCCAGAGACCTCTGCCCTCTCTGCTCAGCTCTGCCACCAGGGGCCCAGCCTGTCCCCTGACTGCCGCCTGCTTTATGCCCAGGTGAGTATGAAACTGGCCCAAGTCCACCCGTGGCACAGCTGGCGTGGCAAAGCAGATCTAGCCTTTCGCTAAGCAAGCAGCTAGCCTGGGCCCAGGAAGGGTGTTCTGGGTGGGGGAGCCTCCGAGTGTGGCTGTGAACTCCTTGTCCTCTCTCTCTCTCCTAGATGGACTGGGCCGTGTTCCAAGCAGTGAAGGTGGCTGTAGGAACATTGCAGGAGGCTAAATAGGGGCATCCCAGGTGTCTGGGGTAGGGGAGGGGGCAGGTAGACCAGGTGCTCAGCTCAGGCACAGCATAAGGTGAGAATGACGATGGGGACTTGGGGACTTTTGGTCAATTCCACCAACACCACTCTGGGCACTGGTGGGGTCCCCTGTTCCCCGCCCATGGCCTGGGCCCTAAGCCAACAACCACAGTGCCACCAACGTTCCCAGCTGCCCTTCGCAGGCTGGCATCTGCTCTGCCCCCATGCCCTTCTCCATGCTACCAGGCCCCCACTGGGGGCGACAGAGTCCCTCCAACCCCTGCCTCTCAGCCCAGGAGACAAACAGCCCTTCCTCGGGGTACTTTGGGAATCACTCTGGCTTAAGCAACACCTTCTGCTGCCTTGTCCCCTGCCGTCCACCTGTGCCAAGCTCTTTTACACCACCCACCTCCTCACTCGGCTCTGGGCGCCCACTGCACTGCAGGCCTGCTGGACAAGAGGCCCCCCTGAGCGCCTGCCCTCTTGCCTGAGGAAGAGCCGTGAAGTGTGGGGAGGGGCGCCTCAGGACGATACCTAGGTTTGGCCAAAGGGAATGACCAGGGTGAGGCCCTGTCGCCGCTGCCTCCACTCACCTGCTCACCTTCCCATTTTCCATTAAAGTCTGTTGTTTTGTGAAAGCTGCCAGCGTGGTTGGCCTTGCTCCTGCAGGCCACGTGCATTGGGGAGGGAAGGGGGACGTGGAAATGGAACCCGGTGGGCAGAGCTGGGGCTGTCCCTGAGGGAGTGAGCACAAACACCCCGCCCACTTTTATTCCCTGGGCTTGGACCCCTCCCTCGCACTGAGGAGCAGATGAAGCCTTCCAGGGAGCTGCCCCTGAGGATGCTCCTGATGCCACCACGACAGCAAGGCAGAACCCTGGGCACAGCCGCAAGGTGGCCTCGAGCCCCAACCCTCCCCCAGAGGTCCTGGCCACCCCATCTTTCCCATCCGATCTGACCCGCAGCTCCGGAAGTGTGGCCCTGGACAGCCCTTGCCCAGGGCTTGGCCTGCCTCCCAAAACCTTTGGCAGCCCCGCCCCCTCCCCAGGCCCTCTGGCACCCCCCTGCCCTGGTGCATCTCAGCCCCAGCATGCTCCTGCTCCTCATACCTAAGTTTTCTGCGGTGGTTCGGGAAATGTGTTTTTTTTTTATGAAATAAAAAATTTTTAAATAAATTTAATACACTTGCAAAACATTTAGAAAGTAAGAAAAGTCACCTGTAAGCCCACCTCCACTCACCTCCAACTCAACCACTGGTAGTATTTTGGTGTATTTCCTTCTAGAATTTTCCCCAAGGATCTACTTTACACATAGTTGAGTTGGTGTGCTTTGACTTTTTTTTTTCTTTTAACAAACACTGTTGTGATCATTTTCTGTGTTGCTACCTAACCTTCATTATTAATGACTGCTTGGCTTTGTTGTGATTTACATAGCCATCCCTCATTTTAAAAAAAATTAGATTTCTCCATTGTCTGCAAAACTAGGTTATTTCCATTTTTCCATGTGATAGAAAAACAAAAACAAAAAAATTAAGGCACTCCTACACTTTAGCATGCCACTGTTTTCATGTAAGCGACCTCGTTTAATCCCTTATCATAACTTGGAGGTAGCTATTATTTATTTCCATTCTACGGAAGAGGAAAAGGGCAGGCCGGGGGTAAGTGAGTCACCCAAGGTCACACTGCAGTTTCAGTGGCGGAACTGGGATTTGGACCAAAGCGTCCCAACTCTGGCCGCCTCATCTGCATTAGATTCTTAGGGCGCAATGGCCTCTGCAGACGGCTCTGCTGTCTTCTCTGTGCTCCTCCCAGTACAGGCGCTTAATAGCTGATCCCGTTCCAAGTGGCACTGAATGACCCTGCCTACACTTCACCCTCTATAGCCTTGTCCTGATGTCACCCCCGAGCACTCAACATAGGGTCCTTCCTCTGAGAAGACAAGGATGGCCCTGTCTCTGGGCCCCTTTGTTCCCCACAGTCCTTTCTGGCCCCTCCCCTTTTATGGAGGGTCCCAGCACCCTCCAGGTGGACCAAACGTCCCAGGTCTGGACCAGGAGTGAGTGCAGTGAAGCTGAGGACTGGTCCTGAGACTTGAGGCACTCGGTGGCCCTCTTCCTCGTGGAGCTCAGCTGGTCCTCCGCCTTGCCTCGTGCAGCCCTGCCCTTCAGGTGCCTGCTTTTCCCAGCAGCCCCACTGTCTGCCTTTCCCCCCAACCCCATCGCCACCCTAACAGCACGGAGGCACACTCTCAGTGCTGGAAGTGACGACCTTGGGTGTGTATATTCAATGCTACCTTTTTCTTTTTTCTAATGAAGTACATTTTTTAGGCTTATAATTTTGAGATGATTGTAGATTTACAGTTGAGTCACAAAGACAGTACAGGCGGTCCCCAGTGATGCTCCAGCGGGCTTCCTCTGGTGTTGATATGGGGCACAACCATGACACAGCAATCGAAAATGAACACTATTAAGTAAGCAGCACTCTATGGGGTTCGCCGGTTTTCTGTGGATGTCTCTTCTCTGTTCCAGGATCCACCTATGCCTGCAACTTACTGTGACCAGGAGGGTAGATGTGGTTCCCCCAAGGGCACAGCAAGCTGCTGGCAGAGTGCAGGTTGAAACCAGACCTCCTCCCTACACCTGCAGCTACTGCCCTCCTTACCCTTCCCACTGTGACAAGGGACAGGGTTTGCTGATCTGTGATTGACTCTAGCATCACAGACACCCTTGCCCCAGCCTGCCTACCCATCCCTGTCCCTGTTTCCAAGACGGCCCATACTGCCTTTCTGCACACGGGCTCACAAGCACATGTGGGTCCACATGGCCTGGAATGACTGGCTCAGGTTTTGCTCCCGTGGCCACTATACTGTGTGGACACTCTGGTCCACTCCACTGCACAGCCACCCCCATCAACCAGCTCTCTTCCCTCTCTGGAAATGGAGGGCACAGAGCAACCTTGACGGGTCTCTATCGCAGCCCCGTGGAGTTCCTCAACTCTTCCCATTCTGTCTCAGGGCCTCTCCCGCCTCCATCTGGGGTGTGCTCTCTTCCTCCCAAGACAACAGAACGTCTGCTTTCTGTTGTCTCCCTCAGCTCTTGGGGAGGGTTGGTACACCTGCCCGTGCGTCCTTCACAGTTGGCGGTTGGCTTTCACGTGGGCACATGTGCTCCTCACCGCAGGGGTGACCGGGTCCAATTCAGGGGAGAGGAGTGCTTTCCCCAGTGGTCATGAGGGAGTGGAGCTGCGGCTGGTTGCAGTCTTCACTCTGCTAGGTAGTCGGGCCGTCTGCTGTTTATCTTAGGCTGCCTCTGAGGCACTCAGAGCCCTGCCCAGACATGACCTCATTCTCTCTCAAATCATCCCCGGGAGGCAGAAAGCAGTCTGGGACCAGTGCTGTCCCCACTTCACAGATGGGAAAACTGGGGGACACACACACACACACAGAAACTATGTTGACAAGGTGCTCTGTAGTCCTGGGGTCCTGACTCTGAGCCCCGTGAGCTCAGCTGTTTGGGAGGCAAGAGGACTGGGGCTGGGGGCTGCCATGCTCACCGCATGCCTCGGAAGATGGTGGGCCCGCCGGGAATCCCCCGTGGCCTAACCCCGGGGCCCCGCCTTCAGGGACCTTGTAGTCCAGTGTGTGAGAAGGAAGGGCCTAGGCAGGCAGATCTGGTGTGGCTGCATTTCCTGACAGCAAAGTCTAGTTCCATGGCAGCTCTGGAGGCACATTTCATGAGAGTGGGCCTTTGTGTTGTGGCAACAAATGCTGTGGCCAGAGTTGCCCACGGGGGGGTTGCTGGGCTGCCTGGGGAGGTGACCTATGCTGACCAGCCCACGAAGCTCCTCCCATGACATCTCCCCTCCCAAAAACCCAGTGAAGGAAGAGCTGCTGTGAGCCTACCCTACAGATGAGGAAACTGAGGGCCACGACTTATCCAGGGACACAGCCAGACAGTGAGCAGAGGCCTGGCATCTGGCTCCAAGTCCAATGCTCTGTCCATTCCACCAAGCCACTGTCCCCCAGAAAGGGAGGTGCATGAAGCCAGCAGGAGGGAAAGGGGAGGCCTGAGGAGGATCCCAGATTTGGCTGGCTTCACAATTTCACTCCAGCTGGCCCTGCCTTCCTGTCCTGAGAGGAGGTCAAAGGAAGTCCTGAGGAGGAAAGGTCAGGCTGGGAGAGGTCGGAGCTCGCCAAAACCCACACCCTGCTCTCAGTGCAGCAGGCCCAGCCAGCTGGGTGTGGGGGCAAGAGAGATGACAGAGCAGGACCTGGCCCCTGCCCTCCCAGGGCTCTCAGGACACGGGGTGGAAGGCCTGAAACTGCCGGGGAAATGTGGGCAGGGAGCCGGGACACTGATCCTGGTGCTCTCTCTGCCCCAAATACCCCTCCTCGCAGGGCCAGCCACACCTTGTCAATCCCAGCCCTGATCCCTCCCTCCTCTGAGCGCTATTGCACCTCCTGTCCAATCAGTTAGCACTTGACTTACAACCCTGAGTCGACTTTTTATTATAACTTTATCCACCTTCCTAACTAGATCAGAATCTCCTCCACGGCAAGAGCTTGTGTACCCCTGCTACTGTGACATACAGTACAGTTTTGGTGAAATATGAAGTTATTTGGGAAGTGATCATTTTGGGCAATGAACTGGTATGTTTATGACAAAAGCTAGACAATGCGCTCCAGCTGGGGCCCTAGGCCTCCTTGACGTTATCAGGCTTGTTGTGACATCACCGTCGCTGGCCGCAGTGGCGCTCCACAGCCTGCAGGCACGATGATGATGACGTAACCGTCAGAACCGGTGCAGACCTGTGCTCGCCGGGGAAATTAGCAAGGCTGGCGGCTGGAGTGGGCTAGCAGAAACGGACCGGGAAGCCGAAGCCTGGCGGATCCAAGTTGCCTGGCGCAGCGTGTGGTCCCCTTATGGATTGGTCCCGCCTCCGCGGTGACCAGACGGACTAGCCAATCCCGGCAGGCTTCGGGGACGCGCAGCCTATCAGTGGTCGGGATTCAGCTGGCGCTTCCGTGTTCGAGAGCACGCCCAGTGCGAGTCCGCAGGGCCAGGCCACGCACCACTGGCTGCCCCACGTCGCACCTGATCTGGCTCGGCGGGTCTGCGGGCCACGGCCGCCGCCTTGTAGGGCACCAGATGGCCTCGGAAGCCCTGGAGGGGGAGCTGGCGGCGGTGCTGGGGGGCCAGGGGCTGTGTGTGCACAGTTGTGACTCGGAGCCTGTTGGGGAGTTGCTGGCACCCGTGCGGCTACGGAGGAACGTCTGCTACGTAGTCCTGGCCGTGTGTCTCAACGAGCAGGTGAGCGTCCACCCGCCGGCCCCCACCTCGGAACCCGCAACCAGGCCGTGGGGACAGGACCTACCGGCAGCTGCCACCAATTATTTGTGGGCGGTGTTTCCCAGTTTTGCAAAGCACTGTCACACTGACATCTGAGCCTGGTGCGCCCAACCCTGCGATTGTCAGATGCACAGAGGAGAAACCAAGTCCAGGAGCCTGTTTGTCTCATCCCACTAGGCCTCAGTTCCTTGTGGGGAGGGCTTACTCCTCTTCATTTTCCCAGAATCTAGCCAGCACAGTGCCTGACTTGGAGTGGTCCCTCTTAAAGATCAGTTAAGCGCTGCAGAGACCTACTCTAGGTCCCACGGGCAGTGATGGCACAACCTGCGCATACACTCAGACGTTCTTAACCCTGTGCCATGCTCTTTTTGATGCTGATCTCAGCACAAGTTGCTGACAACAGCTAGAAGGGGCCAAGGGTGTGGGTAGGAGCGGTATGAGGTGGGGGCACTTTTCAAAGCCCAGACTCCAGTGTGAGGACAGGCTGCAGCACTTTGTAAACCACAGGAGAGGTGAGAGATACAGTCACAAACTCAGACAATGCAGGATGCACAGCCCTGCCCCTGCTCGGAGGGGCCTGATCCCCAGCCCCTGAAGCAGCTCCCAGGATTATTAGCCCCTTTCTACAATGAAGTCTGAACGCAAGGGGGTACTTTGCATTGAGAGGGACAGCTGCAGCTGGCAGCCATTCAAGGGCAGTTCCCCAGGAGAGCTGAACAGTTTGAGGGTGTCCACCAGTAAGGGGGAACTGGGTGACTGTTTAAGATATGACCCAGCCCCGGGGCAAGGAAAGGCTGCCGGCTGTGCCCCTCCTTTGGAGCTCCCAGCCTGGCTGTGTGGGGGTGAGGATCCTCTCTCTCCCTTCAGGATGAGGTGCTGCTGATCCAGGAGGCCAAGAAAGAGTGCCATGGCTCGTGGTACCTGCCAGCAGGGAGAATGGAGCCTGGGGAGACCATCGTGGAGGCGCTGCAGCGGGAGGTGAAGGAGGAGGCTGGACTGCACTGCCAGCCTCTGACGTTGTTGTCTGTGGAGGAGCGGGGCCCCTCCTGGATCCGCTTCACGTTCCTCGCTCGCCCCACAGGTACGGCATACCTGGTGGCAGTATGGGCAGGCAGCAATTGACACCATTCCCCCAGCTCGTTTTCAGGCGAGATGAGCCCCTATTCTGGCTGATACAAGCCTAGCATCTCGCGATTCCAGCCTGAGCGTCAGGTTAGAAGGCCTGGGTGGCTGTTTCCTCAGCCAGGCCCAGCACTTCTCTCTGTGCAGACACTTTCCTCACCCCATCCTCACCTCTCTCCCAGGTGGAGTTCTCAAGACTTCCAACGAGGCAGATGCAGAGTCCCTGCAGGCTGGCTGGTACCCACGAACCTCCCTGCCCACTCCGCTGCGAGCCCGTGACATTCTGCACCTGGTGGAGCTGGCCGCCCAGTACCGCCATCAGGCCAGACACCCTCCCATTCTGCCCCAAGAGCTTCCCTGCAGTCTGGTCTGTCAGCGGCTCGTGGCCACCTTTACCAGTGTCCGCACGGTGTGGGTGTTGGTGGGCACAGAGGGGGTACCTCACTTGCCCATCACTGCCTGTGGCTTCGCCCCCACGGAGCAAAGGGGTGGCATCAAGGTAGCCATCTTGCGGCTGCTGCAGGAGTGTCTGACTCTGCACCACTTGGCGGTGGAGACCAAGGGGTTGCTTGGACTACAGCACCTGGGCAAGGACCACACGGATGGCGTCTGCCTGAATGTGCTGGTAACAGTGGCTTTTCGGAACCCAGGTATCCAAAATGAGCCCCCAAAGGTTCGGGGTGAGAACTTCTCTTGGCGGAAGGTGATGGAGGAAGACCTACAAAGCCAGCTCTTACGGAGGCTTCAGGAAACATCTGTTGTCCCAGTCAATCGATAGGAAGGTGCCATCAGTGGACAAGGAGCCGGCTGTCTGTGCTCCCTCCACCGTGGCTTCACCTCCCCAAGGGAGGCAGGAGGCTGGCAACTAGGGGTCCCGTCATATTGCGGACAGGGGGGGTCTTCCCAGGGAGGGGGACTTCCATCTCTCCTCGCCATGGGGGAGGTCCCTACATTGCACCAAAAGGGGCAGCGCCTTTACCAAGCAAGGAGTCCAGAGCTCAAGGACCCAGTTGTCCTGAGGCACAATGAGGGCACTGCTCCCTAAGGGGATGTGAGAACTTTGTGGATGTGAAACAGCATCTCATCATTTTCGGTGCCAGATTCGCAGGCACCTAGAACATGGAAGGAGTGCTGGGGGAGGCCACTCCACAGGAATGGGCCCCTTGCTGAGTAAATAGGTTATTGCTCACTTTGCCTTCTGTCCTAAATGTCTCTGTGGGAAGAAAGTGGTCAGGAAGGGGCAGGGGACTCCCCTCAGAAGAGAAGCACCTGCCCTTGTCCCACCGACAGCCACCAGGCCATCCCAGACAGCAGGCTGACATTGCAGGGGCCCGCCTGCTGGGTGCGGAGGCCTGGGCAGGCAGGCTCCTACTGCGCTGTCCACTGCAGCCTGTGTCAGGCCCACTGAGAACCTCTTCAGCTTGCCTGCCTGGGTAGGCTGTGACCGCTTCCCCTGCAGGTTTTGAGCAGTGAGAACACCAGAGAAGCTTCAGGTAGGCCAGGACTTAAAAGAGCTGCCCTGCCTGGGTTTCCTTGTTTGTGCTGATCCCTCCCAGTCATGCTGCCGGCCCCTGACTCTTGCCTCTCTGCCCTTTTGTAACTCCAGCCAAAACCACACCACACCAAACCCAACCCCTTTATTTCCCCTTAGCCCAGCCAAATTATCCTGTGTGCTCCTCACTGCCTCTCAAATCCCAATCTCTGACTGAGCTGGGAAACATGTGATGGGCTTCCCTTCTAAAGTAACTACACTCTGGCACTGAAGGAAGAACCGGGACCCTCAGAGCTCCACCCCTGCCCAGGCTTCTCCTGGCCGCTATCCTGTCTTTCTGGCCTTGGGACTGTGGTAGGCGTCCTCCTGTCTCCCCAGAGGACTAGTGTCCCCTAAATGGTGGAACCAAACCCTTTTACTCCAGCTCACTTCTCAGTATATGAGGGATGCCCCAGTGCACAGCCCCGTCCATGGGTACATCTTCGCTCCTAGTATTTGGCCTGTGGTAGTTTTGAACCCTGGGTGCCCGTCAAGTTCACCTGGAGAGCTTTAGGAACAATTCTGGGCTGCCCCCAGATAGTGATTTAACTCATGGAGGGTGGGGCTGGGTCTCTAGTCATTTAAAAAGCTACCCAAGCAATTTGAACATGCACTGAGGTGGGGCGCACTGACCACCCCCTCAAGCCTTTTACTTTCCTTGTCCCGCCACACACTTGGTGACTCCTACAGAGGATCCACAGCACATGTACATTTAGGGACAAGAGTCTTAAACCAGCAGGCCCACTGGCCACCACTGAAGCCGTCACACAACGCACAGCCTTAGCACCTGACGTGAGACCTGCATGCAGATGCTGCAGATGGCTGGCTCCCTCGCCGTGTCCCGAGGCGAGCCAGCCCTGTTGTGGGCAAGCGGAGCAGAAACAGCGTTGCCCGGCCAAGAGAGGCCGTTCCTGGCAGACGCTGAGGAAGGGCAGACGTGCACTGCCAGAGCCTGTCTGTTTACCACCCTCCCCCTCCACTCCAGTGCTGAAAAAGGAACTTAATTTGTCTTCCTTGGGGAGGAAGATGGGCCCAAATTAGCAGTGGAGCCTTGGGCAGAAGGACACGAAGGGTGGAGAACAGGGCGGCTGTGTCCACGCAACCACACCGTTTATTGCCATGGTGTCTGGGGTGGGGGAACACTGCAGGAGCGCCGAAGTCCATCAAGGAGGGGAGTGTCGGTGATTCCTGGACACTTGAACATCTTCAGAATCGGAGAGTCCAGACCCAGTTTGCCCACAGAGCTCTGCTCCCGTCCCACGCCGACACCCATGCGTGCGTGCATGCCTGCACACACACGCCCAGTGTCCTTCAGCACAGCAGTTCAGCCCTCCCCAGCTGGGAGGAATGCGGGAGAGGTAGAGGTCACCGAGTTTCCTCCTCTTTCATGTCACCTCTTGGCAACCTGTGGCTGGCTTCTAGAAGCGGCATGGGCAGGAAAAGGAAGCGCAAGGGGCTCTGGCCTGCTCCTCCTTGCCCAGGAGCAAAGCCAGCAACTGCAGTCCTGCTGTGAGGTAATGCCTGGCGCCTCCTGTGTGTTCCTGCAGGTCGAGGCAGATTCGGGCCGGGTGGGGTGGCAGCCCCAGCCTCAGAGGGCACGCAGGGAGAAGAGCGCTGGGGCTGCTGCCTGGACCCCAGCCCCTCCCTGCCAGGCTACGGGGGCCTGCCACCAGGTGGGTGCCCTGGCCTCCCCTGCACCCTGAGCTCCCCAGCCTCCCTGGGAGATCATTCCCTTGAGAACACTGCGGGCTGGGCCTCGGCTCCCCTGGTCTCGAGCCCCTCTGCCCAGGTGTTGTGGACCTGCTGAGACGGGTTCAGAAGGCGCCAGGGAGAAACCAGCTGGAGCTGGGGCCTGGCACCCAGCCCCTGGCTCCCCAGGCCCTCTCCCGCCCTGATGGAGTTGCATCAAGGTTCTCATTAGCAGCTGCCCCCGCCTGGGTGCGGAGCATGCTTTGGCCATATGCCATGAGGCGGTTTGGGATTTTGCAACAGTCTCCAGGAGGGCCAGGCAAGAAGAGTGGGCTACCCCTGCCACCCAGTACCCCTCCACAAGGGTTAAGAAGGCAGGAGGGAAAAAAACGTCAAGTCTTAGGAGCATCCACAGTACCTAGTGTGACAGAGACAGGACTCCCGTGCCCCGTCTTTCTGACCTGTAGTCCTGACCAGCCTTGGAGCCGTCAGCTCACTCCCCTCGTGTGGCTGGAACTGAGTCACAGGTCTTGGCCCTGACCACGGATGTCCCATAGAGACAGGTGACAGGCACAGAGCACAGGAGGGTCTGGGTTCCAATGGTCACCTGGCCATCACCCAGCTCCACTGAGAAGGCCCTGGGGACACCATGCTGCCTGGGAGGGCATCCCTTTTGCTCCTTGGCTTCTGGTACCTTGGAGACCCACTTCCTGAAGCCCAGCCTGGTGCAGCCAGCAAGGCAGGGTCTCCTGGGGGTGACTTAGGAGCCACAGAGGCAGAGGTCCCTGGACACAGAGGAGACTAGGCCAGGCCCCCGCCCCGGGAGAAGAGTGATGGTGGCTGTGCTAGGCAGGAGACAGCTCCTGGGCAGAGGCGAGGTCAGGAGCCTCCCCTCCCGCCATGCTCCTGGCTCAGATGTGCCCTTCCGGGGGTGGGGAGAGGTGTGGATGAGGACCCTGTGGGGGGAACTTGACGAAGGCAATGGCAGCCAGCTCCTTGCAGAACTCCTCCAGGACAACCACACCCTGAAGGAGGGTCTGGTGGTCCAGCCTGAGGGGAAGAGCACAGAGTCATGGCTGGAAGGCCACTGGTGACATCACAGTGTCCCCGAGGCATAGCCCAGTGGCAGACCCTTCTGAGTGAGGACAGAGCTCAGCAACAGGCCCTGTGTACCAAGGGGACGGGCGCCTCCCCACCCTGGGGCATGCTGCCCTCCCACCTGGGGCTCCTCCCCAGCACCCACTTCCTTCAGCTACTTACTGCTCCCCAGGAACGTGACCCATCAGCTGCTTGCGCACCAGGAACAGTTTGCCTGGGAATTGGGGTACCCTCTGAATCCTCTGCATCAAGTCCCCGATTACCTGGAACAGGAACAAGAGAGGACTGAGGTGGGGACCAGTGACACTCAAGCGAGGTGCCCTGGCTCTTCTGCACTGGGAGGTGATGCCTGTGCTTCCCTCTGGCACCGGCAAGGGTCCCCACACCTGTGACCCCCGGCCCCATCCCGCACCCCTCCCTCCCTGCCCACCACTGACACACTCCCAGACGCCCTTACCCGGACCAGCACAGAGAACAGGCTCCTGCAGCCTGGGGCCAGGTTGACGTAGGGGTCCAGGAGGTACTCGTGGATGAGGGGGTGGGGGAAAAGGGCAAGCCGGGACAGGACTGAGGTCACTTGCAGGTTCAGGCTGTATGGCTGTAGGGAACGTGGTGGACAAACCAGGGGTTGGCAGGGGCTGGTGAGCATTTTTGCACCCCCCCCCCCCAGAGAGGCGCCTGGCCAGCACGAACGTGTGTGGAGGCGGGAGACGCACATGATGTGTGTGTGTCATGGCTCCCCAGGGCTGAGGGCCAGGCGTGTCAGGGCACGCGGAGCAGAGGCGAGCTGGGCTTCCCGCCTGGGGAAAGGTAGGGTTGGGGGTGGAGCTGCAGAACTGAAGACGGCTCGACCCCCTACCCACCATGGTCAGGCCTGCTCCCCCAAGGGCTCCAGAAGCACCCACCTGGGGTGCTCCTGCGGGCCCCTGCCCTCTGGCCGGGGCCCAGTCCTCTTGGCTACCTGCTCCAAAATCCGGGACATGCGGTCAAACAGCATGCGGAGGAAGTGCCCCTCAAAGAAAGGCCGCTCAGGCTCATGGGGGTCCAGGGGTGTGAGAGCCGGGGTCCATCCCCAGGTGGCGACTCGGGAGCTGCATTCCTGGAACTGGACCAGGAGGGAGAGTTGAGAGGAGGAGGCCCAAGGTCAGGAGGCCACAGCACAGCACGGCAGGGTGGGGCACGTGGGAAGGTGGGCTCAGGGTTCTTGGCTGGAGTTGGCAGCGTCCTGGGCAGAGCTCACAGGGGAGAAGGCGGAGTTATCAACCCCACAGCTTTGAGGGGTGAGGAGTGGGTGCTGGCAGAGACCTGGACACTCACCAGTCCGTAGGCATCATGGACGTAGGTGTCATAGCCAGTCTCCTCCAGGAAAGCCGAGGTCTTGGCCTCCTCAGGAACCAGGCAGAGAAAGCTGAGAGACAGAAGGCTTGGTGTGGCGGGGTGCCCCTCTTGCCCCGCTCCATCTACCCCTGTAGTGAGCACCATGCCAGGCTGTGCCCCAGCAGGGCTGTGGCCAAAGGCAGAACAAACTCTAATGGCTCAGACTTCCTGATCCGCCCCCTACCTGTTGACAATCTCGGTCACCGCTGTCTTGCCATCTGGGGTTGTGGCAGGGGCTGGGGCAGGCTTGGCAGGGGGCTGAAAGCTGGCATCAAGGAGGCCATCTGTGAAGTAGGGGTCCTCCTCCAGGTCTCTGTGGCCAAAGCACACACACGTGGTACCAATGAACCCACGAAAGAAAGACTGTGGGGATGCTGAGGGCTGGGGTGGGGCCTGGGTGTCCTCACATACTTACAGGGTGTCTTCATAGCTCTCGGGCTCCGGGCAACCCCGGGCCACGTAGGGGCGGCCCTCGAGGTGGCACAGGACCAGCTTTTGGACGATGTGCTCGTGGGGCTTCTGGAGCAGTTCCTCGAACAGCCGCAGTGTGGTGATGCTGATCTGGGGCCAGAAGGGGTCAGCAGGAGGCCCCTTCCTGCCCTGGCTTCTGGGTGTGCCTGGGGGTTTGCTCACCCAGATGAGAACAGTGCCCCTAGAAGGGGGTGCCCCATCCCTGGCAGGTTTTGAAGGGAGTGGGAGGGTGTTGGCCTGGGAATCAGAAGTCTGGCTGGTTCCATTATTAATTTGATATGATAATAGGCCAGGAAATTGGCTTCTCTGTGCCTCAGTTTCTATGCCTGAAAAATGGAACACTGGCCTCCCTACCTCACAGAGTGGCTGTGAGCCTCAAACAAGCCCGATGAGGCAATGTGCACACGACACAGGGCCAGCACAAGGGCCGTACTTTGCTGTGTATGATGCAAACTTCTTTGCCCAAATTTTTCAGGGAAAAATAAGGATGTGCATTATATACAGGTAGTACTAATTTTGTATCTGTATAAATGTTTTTAATTCTTTTATTTAGGCTTATGCGTTAAAAGTGTTAACTCTAGAAAGCAATAACAATACCTGTATGCAAAATACTACCCTGGAATACAATAATCAGTTTTCTTTCTAAATATAAATAAATACAAAAATGAATTAAAAAATTTAAATGAAAGATTTTTCCCCTGAACATTTGGGCTAAAAAGGTGGGTGCGCATGATACGCGGCTGTGCGACCACGGAAAGCTGCTGGGCGACAAGAGCCGCCTGGCCTGATCGCTGCGTCGCTGTTCCTTTCAGGGGAGGCGTCACTGTCTCAAAGGCAGAACTGTGAAAATGGAAGACCTGAGAGACCCCTTTGGTAGGGAGGGGTGGCAGTGAGTGGAGGGCCCTCCCGTCTCACCTCATCGGAGAGGTGGTCGCAGTGCCTGATGAGCTGAGTGCACAGAGTGCAGGGGCTGTCCTCAGGGGCTGCCGGCTGAGGGTCAGTGCCCAGGAGGAAGGCCACGGCCTCCTGAAGCAGCGCAGGGGAGCGGAGCCGGCGCAGCAGGGCCGTCAGCAGGGCAGTGGAGGTCAGGACACCCTGCTCAGACCTATGTGGACGCAACAATGAGCCGGGGAGGGGAGGCCAGAGGGACAGGGAGTGGACGAGTCAGGGTGGGGTCAGGGCCCTTTCCTGGTTTCCTAATATCGCCGGCTGGTGTCTCTCTGCTCATTCCCATCCCTCCTGAGGTCATGGAGTCCCAGGGCGGAGGCCTTTGTAGCACACAGTGGCTCTGAGCCACGTGTATGTCAGGGGGCAGGCCTGGCCCAAAGGCTCGTGGGACTCTGGCTAAGGAGGTCCTTGGCTGTAGGACAGGAAGGGGCAGGAGTGGTGGGCACTTGGATCCATACCACAGCCACAGCTGAGGGGCCTGGACATAGACTCACACGTGTAGGAGCTGCGGCCGCAGTATGTCCACAAATAACTTCTTGGCCATGGCCTTTGCCAAGGCGTCTGCAACCACCTGGGCACCAAAGAGCACATGGTAAACACCTTTACCTCCACTGACAGTTTTCCACCAAGAAATAACTGTCCTGGTACAGTGTCCAGCACAACAGGCAGAGGGTCCCTGCCAACCTGGGGCCTGCCTAGCTCCGAGAGACCCACCCAGTCCTCCAGGTGGAGACGGAGGGCAGCCCCCGCTCACCATGTGTGCCTCCTGGATGAGATGGTCGCAGTAATCGAACCAGCCCAGAAAGGCTGCCAAGGTCTCCTTGCCCGGGAAGGAAGCCTCATCAGACGGGGCACTGGGTACCCTGCAGGACAGCGAGGGAGGGGCTGTGAGGCCTGCCTCAGCTCTGTTCCAGAAGGAAGCAGAGCCCTTCCTCCCCCTGCCAGGGAACCTCTGTTGCAGGGCAGGAGGTAGGCGGGGGTGTAGGGTGAGGTGGTCAGTTCAACAGGGGGTTCTTTGGGCAGAAGCAAAAAGGATGCTTCTCTGAAGGGTGAGAAAACCCTTAGGATGGGCTGTAACCTTGGGAAGAA
Organism: Glossophaga mutica; assembly: GCA_039655065.1. NCBI lineage: Eukaryota > Metazoa > Chordata > Mammalia > Chiroptera > Phyllostomidae > Glossophaga > Glossophaga mutica. The sequence continues at coordinate 63,566,978 of CM077311.1, forward strand.
AAGATGGCCAGCAGGGGTCCCCATCCCTCCTGGAAACAGAGGAACTGGCTACCAGTGGACAGGCAGGGCTTCCAGCCACTGAAGATACAGCCCCGCCTTCCCTGGCCCAGCACCTACCTCCAGCTGATGCCCTCTAAAGTGGCAATGTCTGCAGGGTCCAGGAAGGTGGGCATGGACTGGTACAGCTGGCAAAGGTGCTCAACAATCACAGGGCAAAAGGGGCTGCTCTGTACCAGGTGGGTGGCAGCTGCCGGGGGAGCCACGCTGACAAGGAGCAGCAGGTTCTCCTGGGCCTTCAGGGCCACACGACCTTTCTAGGGAACAGAGGTATAACCTCAGCCCATGTACCTGAGCCCCCAAGGCCCCTCACCCTGCAATTCACCCTGCCTGGGCCACGCCCACACCATCTCAGCATCAAGCACCTTGCTCTTGCACAAGCCAACCAGCGAGGTGACTAGGTTGCTCTCCCCAATCCCTCCATCAGGCTCCTGAGTCTCAACAGGCAGCTGGGTGGTCAAAGCCTGGGCACCACAGGGACTCCTGTCAGGAGCCTCGCTGTGGGGGTGGTCCTTGTTCTGGATACTGGCCGTCTCTCTAGGCAAGGCGGCAGGTTCTTTGGATGCCTTTTTCTTAGCGACAGTCTTCTTACCCTGCAGATGAGGCTGAATGAGGCCAGGTTGTGGTGGGGCCCACTCCCCATGCTGTCCCCGGGGAATGTAGGGTGTGCGGACTGTTGGGGCCTCGCACAGGGCTGGGGGGAACTGCTCTGCACCTCTGCTTCCTCAGAGGGGCCACGGGCCGGGGCCCAGGGCCCGGGCCCTGTGCTTCTGTGCCCACAGAGGCACTCACTTCCAGGATGTAGGTGAGCAGGGCTGGATCCTGCTGGATCTTGGAGCAGAGGACGGTGGTGAACTGCACCTCCTCCTTTTCTGTGCCAGGATCTGTCCCACCGAGCCGGAGAAGTTTCTGGGAGAGGAGCAGCACAGAAGCAGAAGGTAATGGGGGGCAGAGAGGAGGGGGCTGCACCCCTACATGCCCCTTGGCTTCTTGGCCCCTCACCTGCACAGGTCTGTGGACGTTGAGGTAATGCAGGAGCGGGTGCTGAACCTGGGCCAGTACCTTGCTGAAGAACTGGTACACCTGCTGCCGCATGCCTGGGGGGTACTGCGGGTCAGGGAGCAGATCACCCGTCAGGACAGAAAGTCGTGCCCCCTGGGGCATGGCCCCCTGCACAATTCCTCTCTGTCTCAGAGGCCACTTCTCCGCAAGCCTCCCTCCCTCACTGTGGAAACGGCTCCTACTCGCCACCAGCCCCCATCCCCATGTGATTTATCTCCATGACCTTGTCATCACTGAACACACATGGGGGCTCCTTTGTCTTAAGCCTGCTGTGTCCTCAGTGCCTAGGACACAGCCTGACGCAGGACTCATCCCCAGCACATCTTTGCTGAATGAATGCTGACCGAGACAGCAGGGCACCAGAGCGGATCAGCAAGGGGAGGCGGTGGGTGTGCTGAGGGGCCGGCCGCAGTGCCCTCCACCCGTAGTGTTGGGACTAGGAGAGCACAGGTGGAAGAGCCTGGAACCCAGGGCCAGGGCTTGGCCGGAAGCTTCCAGAGAAAGCGGGGTCCTGCCCACCTCGGCCTTGCCCAGCGTGCACAGGGTCTCCAGGATCTTGTGCTGCAGCAGGTACTCAAGGCAGGGCCCGGCCTCGCCCGCCGCCTGCTGCTTCTCCTCGTACACCAGGATGTCCAGCATCTGCTTCAGCCGCCAGGGGATATCCGTCTTCTTGGCCGGGGTGTTTTCATCTATTTGAGATTCGGGAGAAGAGTGAGTAGGGAGAAGTTGAGCACTCTGGCTCTGTGGGGTCAGGCCCAAGGAACCCGGGGGTGGGCGGTGGTGGCTGAGGGCACCCTGGAGAGGCCAGGGTAACAGTCTGCTTCCACAGTTAAAGGCCAGAGGAAACGGAAGTCAAAGTCCGTGCCTCCAGATGTAAAAGCACAAAAGACCTTCTAGAACGAGGCCCAGGATACAACTCTGAGCTTGCATGCACGCCCCAGCTCTTTATCAGAGGGAAGGGCATCCACCTGCCCCCATACCCCGGGACCGACACACGGACCTCGGCCGGGGCTGCAGTGAGGCCTGAGTGAGAGGCTGTGGACCCAGGGTCTCTCGGCAGAATTCAGAAGCTGTTTTCTAGCGGCTTCCCAACTGATCATCTCCTGGGGCCCGTTTATGTCCCTTTTCCACTCACAGAAGGCAGTACTCGTATTTTTTAAAAAGCAAGAAAAAATCCGAGCCCGACCATGGGTCCAGGCTCTGCTGCGCCATGCGGAGGTCCCAGTGGAGAAGCTGGTTAGTGGGGCTTTCTTGGAGCTGCAGCAGGAGAGTGTCTGAAAGAAGGTTTTGGCTCTCCAGGACTGGCCTTGAGCACCCCCTAGCTTTCCTTGAAAGCACGGGCTCTTGGACAAGGCAGCTGCCTCGCCCACTCCCGAGCCTCTGGTACAGGGACTGTTTTGGAAAGAAAGGACTGGGCCGAGGCGAAGCCCCAGGTGGACCCAAGTCCATCCTGGACCTTTTACTGCTCTCCTGGTGAACTGGGGCTCTCTGTCCGGAGACCTTCAGTCTCTAAAAGGCACAGACTTCCAGTAATAAAATCAGTCCTGGGCTGTGTAATGTGCGGAGTGGTGACTATAGTTAGTAACATTGTATCGTATAATTCAAAGTTGCCAAGAGAGACTATAAAAGCTCTCATCATAAGAAATTGTAACTACGTGTGGTGACAGACATTAACTGGACTTATCGGGATCATTTTGCAATCAATCCATATATTGAATCAATGTTGTACAACTGAAACTAATGTTACATGTCAGTTATATTTCAATGAAAACAAAACAGATTATCAGTCTAAAGTTGTTGTTCTCAACTGGGGGCAGTTTTTCTGCCCCTCCCCTCCCGCTTCCAGGGGACATTTGGTATGTCCAGAGAGACATTTATGCTTGTCCCACGAGGGTTACTGGCTTCTGATGGGCAGAGACCAGAGCTGCTACTAAATACACTGCAATGCATCCCACCGTACCCTCCACATGGAGTGACCCAGTCCAGACGTCCCCAGTGCCAGCCTGAGGAGCCTGGTCTAACAGAGGGCTCAGAGGGCCCGTCAGAGTGTCCAAGGCCACCTTCTAATTTCTGAGGCTAGCTCAGGCTGGACGTGAAGCCTTTAGGACAGGCACAGGCTGGAATTAAACCCCAGTCTGAACTGCAGGAGGTGAAAGCTGGGATTGTAGGACAGGGCTCCCTGGCAATCAGTACGCATGCACCAGCGCCAGCACACCAACTGCTAAGCAGCCAATCGGAGCCCGCCTCCCAGTGAGTGAGCCTGCTGGGCCCTGACGCCCCAGCCATTGGCTCCCTGGCATGTCAGCTTGGGCTCAAGGACCAGGTAGTTACATGCCCTGGTTTTTGTTCTCCTCCTATCCCTCTAAGTTGAGTCAGGGAAAAGAAGAATGTGTTCCATTTCTTTTCTTTTCTTTTTTTTTTTTCATGAAAAGGAAAGGAAATGTTTATTTAAAGCTATCCAGACTTAAAGTAGCGACCTAATGCCTTCATTAAGATATCAGAGTCCTTTTGGATACCCACAGACGCCCACAGTGTTTCCTCCTGCCCCTGCCCTAATTCAGGGTACCGTAACTCAGGAAAAGAAGCGAACGTCCGGGATCCAGGCTCCTGACACCGTCAACTGTGTCACCGTCCAGGCGGGATCTCTGATTAATCCAAAGCCACGTGGCACCTTCTCACGGCCTACTGGCAAGAGTTCTTTCACCCTCTTCCAGGCAAAGTGTCTCCTGTTTCCCAGGCCACGCGGCCAAAGGGAGCACCCCAAAGCCACATGGTCCTCTTCTACCAAAGCTGTGGGGGTCTGCACTCTGGCAAAACCATGTGGCTCTCTCTGGCAAAGCTGCGAGGGGGTCTTCATTCTGGCAAAGCCACGTGGCTCCCCCTTCACCTAAGCTGCAGGGAGGGAGTTGCCACTCAGCCAAAGCCAAGTGGCGGTTCTCTGCTAAAGCCACATGGTGATTCTCCCTCACATGGCTGTGGGGGTCCTGACTCTGCCAAAAGCGAGTGGTTCTCCAATTTCTTTTCTTTTGATCAGTAAAGACTGAAAGCCTGGATGCTCTACCTAGCAGGAAGCTGGGGGCGAGTGGAGCTCAACTTGCAGAGAAGGCCAGCGAAACTCCCAAACTCCTGGCTTTCTCCCTCCTGCCTCACACAGCTCCTCCCTCAGAAGGGCAGACGCCACCTTCCCTGGGACTCCTGTGTCTCTGAGCTGCACTGTGGCTGTGCCCAAACTGTCCTCACAGCTCCCTGAAGGGAAGACCAGGCCTCACCTGTGCTTTCGATGTAGTAGTGCGTGATGCCCTTCCAATGCTCCATGAACGCCTCCAGAAGGTCAAGGGTGGGCTCCCGCTGTGGAGAGAGCAGAGGCATGACCTGCGTGACATGGGCTCCGCCTCGGCCAGGACACGCAGAGACAGACGTTCCACCACCCACAGACACGTGTTCTCCAGGTCACACCCGACTGTCGCCGACAATCCGGCACCTCTCCCCAGCCACCCTTCCCTGCTGGAAGTGCCATCCTTCCACCCGCCACAGGCCGGGTTCCACAGCCTGTCTCGGAGGAAGAGCTAACAGTGTCGCAGGGGGACACAGACACAAAGACAGATCGTTTCAGCACAACACGGTCATGCCACAACAGGAGTGCATGGAGGAAAACAGGAGCGCACCCCCGCACAACACAAGCAAGTGGCACGGAGGGAACACATGTGAGAGACAAAGTTTTCAGGTCCTTCTGAATCTGAGACTAGGTGAAAAGCTGTGCGAAGGTCGCAGCAGGCTCAGTTCCGCCAGATGGCTGACACCAGCGTAACATTAAGAAAGGGCCTCGCTTAGGATGCACGCACAGCCTTCGTCCAGGCCGCAGGTCGTGCAGCCCGAGCTGCTCCCTAGCCAGCTCTGCTCCAGCCACGTCTCCTCCTGCACCTTCCATTGGCCACGGGGGATTCCAACTCTGTCCCCAGCAGGCCCTAAAGCCCCCTTTTCCAGTGCTCTCTCCACTTCCACAGCCTGGCTGCACCTGGCCTTGAACCAAGAACAACCACTTGCCCTGAAAACTTCTCCCAAAAAAGGGCATTTCTCCTCTTTCCTTGCAGAGTACGTATTTGCAGTAGAAAAAAATACATAATCGGGGTCTCTTTCTCCAAAGGTGCTCACTTCTATGCCAGGTCTTTGCTCAGGCTACTCCTCTGCCCAGCAGGCCCTGGACTGACACTCACCCAGATCCCAGCAGTCCCCCGTGAGGTCCGGCTGAGGGCCTCCAGCTGCACAAAGCCCTCTCCTGGTTCCTGGATGCATTGCCCTCTAACCTCGTGCTTTTACTGCACCATGGAACCGCGTGTCCCCTCCTTTAATCTGTTCAGGAGCTGTCTTCCGAGGGCCTGCCTGCTAAATATTGGGTTGGCCAAAAAGTTCATTTGCTTATTTCTATAAGATGCTCTAGTAGTGCTTAGTTGTCTCTAACTTCATTCAAGACAATTTTGTTAGATTGCATTATGACAGCTGTACATTTTTTAATGACTTATCAAAACTGGTGACTTTTTGTGTAGCAATTTTAATATTGAAGATGGAAAAAATATGCAACATTTTTGGTGTGTTATGCTTTATTATTTCAAGAAAGGTAAAAACAACTGAAACGCAAAAAAAGATTTGTGCGGTGTATGGAGAAGGTTCTGTGACTGATCAAACGTGTCAAAAGTGGTTTGTGAAGTTTTGTGCTGGAGAGTTCTCACCGGATGGTGCTCCATGGTTGGGTAGACCAGTGGGAGTTGATAGCGATCAAATCAAGACATTACTTGAGGAAAAAGTCAACATTATACCAGGCTGGAGAGAGCCAACATACTCAAAATATCCAAATCAATAAAGTTATTGGTGAAAATGAAAACTGTGTCTTTTATTTTATAGACAAAACCAAATGGACTTTTTGACCAACCCGATACAAGACATCTTGCTAGATGCCACAGGCAATACCAGGGTGCCCGAAATACAGCGTCACAAAGAAGAGCATCTCAGCCCACGCTGAATAAGCGACGGGAAGTAGTGGGAAATGAGAACACAGGAGAGGGAAGTGACCTCCAGGAAAAGAAGGGCCACTCCCAACAGGATGGAACAGAGAAGGCCGAGGTCACGCCGGAACTAAAACGTGAAGAATTGGGTCAGATTCCAACAACGGAAGATGAAGGACGCACATTCCCTGCAGCAGGTGCTCTGCAGAGCGTCTCTGGGGCCAGGATGGGCTGCTGAGGGCACGGGGCCTTGAATGCCAGGCCAAGAGGTCCAAAGAAATACATATTCAAGTACATATATCTGCAGACAATGGGGAACAGGTCAGGGACATCTGAGCTGTGTTTTGGGAAGAGTCATCTGGCAGCTGCGTGTGGAAACTAAAGCAACAAGAATGCTCTGAAGACCATGGCGATGGGGAGGAAATGGTAACACCGAAGCTGAGGGCCTGACACAGCTCCTACTTTGGCTGCCCAATCTTGTCCTCTTTCAAAATTAGTTGTGGGGACCATGCCCTCACCAGACTGGCATCTCCCACAGTCGTTCCAAATCTACTGGGTGTGACCACATCTTATTGAATTCTGTGTGATGCTACCATAGTTGGGTTAGTGGTCATTTCCTCTACTGGACTGTCGGTACCCCGAGGGCCAGGGCTTGTGTTTCAGAATCTGTCTGTCCCTGAAAGGCACACACGGAGTGACTAAGTAACATTTACTAAATAGCTCAGCAAGCTCCCTAAGACACTGCTTCACAGTTCCTTGTCTCTGGGAAGGCCTCTGACCCTTAACCAGCTCTCGATGATCTCAGCAGTCTGTGATGGGGGCTCACTGAACCTCAAAATTCGTTTATAGTCTCCAAAACCTTGCCAGCGCTTAAACCAAAATACATAAATAATTAATAATAATAATGTAGTATGGAAAGTAGAAATGGGAGAATGCAGGTTAGCCAAAGCAGACCATTCAAAAGAAGAGAGCAGGGCATAGTCTTCACCTGAGATGATTGTTAGCTACTCTCGCTCCAGACCACAGACATTGTACCAAATGATTTCTTTTCAAAGGTAACGGTCACTATTCCATTCTGTCAGAAGAGGGCAGGAAAGAGCAGCATGCTTCCTTCTTAACAGGGGTCAACCACGAGAGTCAACAGACTTGCTGGGGTCTTAACCTGGAGGCCCAGGCCCCAGAAGACCTCTGTGCAAGATGTGGGGGTGCAGAGGAAAGAGGGGTTCCCATCTCTCCCAACGATCACACAGGGTCAAACTTCTAGGGGACTAAGGAGATGATCTGCCTAAAAGTATCTCCCTTGACCACCAATATTTCCTCCAGCCCGATTCTGAAATTCCTGCATCAGAGGCATTAGAAATTCACTTCTGAGGCTAAGCTCTTGTCTGTGTATTGCCCACCTGCCCCTCCACCCCACTTTGCGTGGAGCTGTCCTTGAGAGGTATGAAGTAGTTTGTCAGATCACTTTCTAAGGCGACAGCTGTCTTGACTGGGGACAGGGAGGAGGGAAAGGAGAGATTCTACAGAACCCCTCCCAGGTGGGAAGTCCTGGCAGGGGGCGGGGGAAGGCGGGGCAGTCCTGGAAGAAGCAGGAGCTTTTCACTTTCTTCACCAGTTTGCTTAAGGCTGGGACTTAGGCAAATTCATAATAAGCTCTGATCTGAAGTGGGGGTTGGGGGGTGGGGAGGTTGTTGGGGAGGCAGGGAGTGGAAATCAAGGTTTTGTTTCTTCTGAGAAAACCCGATACACTAAACTGATCAATTAGGAGAGGGTTTATGCTGAAACAAACGGAATCATTAACTTCACAGATTCTTGGCAGGGGTACTTTAAGTACAGGGCCTCTGCCTATCCTATCTAAACTGTACTTTTATCTTACTGAATGAAGTGGATCCATCCAGTGGGTTGCCTCTGACCAGCATTCACCCCCAACAGAAAACGCCAAAAGCGCAAACTCTGAGAATATAAGAAATCAATAAACTCTTCCCCACAGGGCTGCAGCCCCATGACTGGCCTCCCCCGATGCAAGGCTGCTGTAATGAGAGAGAATACGTTGGAAACCTGCAGGAGGCTGCTTCCAGGGCGAGGGCCGCCCCCCACCACGCCCCGCGACTGTCTGTGCCGACTGTTCACGCTTCCCGGGGACCGGGCAGGCAGGGCCCGCATTCTCCAGTGGAGGGTGAGGGCGCGCTGGGCCTGAAAAGGTCTTGGAGCGGTCAGGAGCTCCGAGGGAGGGAAGGGGCAGCTGTTTTTAGGCACAGGGGACCAGGAAGAGCGGAGCAAGCGAGAGGAAGGCACACAGAGGCCTTCCAGCTCTCCAGGAGAGGGAACCAGGGGTTTGGGGAAAGAAACTACCGGGTGACACGGGAGCATTCTGGTACAGGAGAGTTGGGAGCTAGGGGAGACTGGGGAGCCGAAAAATAAACAGGAAGCAGTTTGGGGAGGTGAGTCAAGGAATGGAGCAGTCTGGGAAAGCGGCGCTGTCGGGAAAGGAACCACTGGAAGCCGGCAGCACTGTGCGAGAGACCGGGAAGGGCGCTGCGGCCCCGCAGGGGTCGTTCCCCCGGGAGGCCGGCGCCCTCCGCCCGCCTCCCGCTCCGCCCCGGCTGCCGCGGCCGCCCAGCGCCCCGGCCTCCCCGCGCCCACGGCCTCACCGCGCCCACGGCCTCCTGCAGCAGCGCCCCGAGCCGGCTCAGCATGATGGCGCCCGGCCCGTTCCGGCTCCGGCTTCGGCTCCCGGGCCGCGGCGGCGGCGGCGGGGGCGGGAGAGCTCCGGGCGCGGGGACTGCCAGGCCGCGCGGCGCGGCTCGGCTCGGCGAGGGAGGCGGGGCCCGGCCCGCTCCGCTCCGCCCCCGCTGGGCTGGGGGCGCTCTCCAGTCGGCCCCGCAGCCCCCGCCGGGCCCGCCCGTCGTGGGAAAGAAAACGGACCCGGGAGCGGGAGGGGCGCCTGAGCGGGGTTGGGGGCGCCTGAGCGGAGGGGCGGGTTCAGTCCCGCGGGGCGGGGCGCCCTAGGGAGCCAGGTGGCAGCGAGAGAACGACACTTCCCTTTGAGGAGTGCGAGTGGGCCCCGGGAGGTTGTTTCCATCACGACTGAGAAGCTTTGTGGGTTCTGTAGGTCTCCAGGTGGCCCCGCCGCCACACACACCCCAGCCCGGTCCCCCACAGTAGCCACGGGCCATGCGGCATGGCTGTGGAGCCCAGAACCACGTGCATTCTAATTGAGGTGGGTTGAGGGTGAAGTGCATATACCCCGGGCTCTGACCACTTTGTACAAGAATGGTAAAATAGCTCACTAATGAGGTTTTATGTGGATTACATGTTGAGGTGGTAATATTATATATATGATTAATGTTAAAATTAATTTCACGTGTTGCTTTAAGTGGGTACAGCGCTGGGCCGCAGGTCCCACGGGAAGTATCAAGTGGCTCCACTTTACCCTTTTAGCTGACCCAAGGGAAGAAACAGAAGGTGGGTTTCCCAGGTGGATGTCACACCAGGAAAATTACACCCCAGGATTACGCAGGCGGAACCCTCAACAAGAGCAGGGGTTCCTGGAATGTCCAAAGCTAGGGCCTTAGGGGTACGCCTTCGACCTGCCAAGTCTGCCAATTTAAAGCCCATCTCTCCCCACCCCCACCCCACCCCTATCTCCACTCCTCCAAGAATGGAGATTCTTAAGATTCTTTCTGAGGACAGTATATGGATGTCTGTTCAAAATATATTTCTACTGAGCACTGCCATCCTATGAAGAGAGGGTAAAGCTTTGAGAGTCCCACTAGAGACTAGGACGGGGAGGTCAGGGTAGCCCCTGTCACAGAACCATGTGACCTAGAGCTATGAGGCCCCATTCCCCAGGAGGGACCTGCGCAGAGCTGGCTGGGTGCAGTGGAGTGCGGCCTGCAGTCGGGCTGTTTGCAACCAGGCTGCATTAGTGTTTGGAGCTCAGTTCTCCTATGTTGCTTAGGAAAAAATTGATATTTTCTAACAGTTCATTGACAGATGGGTCTCTTGTGATAAGCCCTACAAGGAGGCTTTTAAACCAAAATGTATAAAAGGGAAGAAACCAGCCTGGTTTGTGTATCCAGAAGCGACTTGGAGAGTTGGAGACCTCAGTCCAGCCCACACTTCTTTTCTGAGCCCATTGCCTCTTGGGTAAAGGAAGTAGCTGGATGGATTAAACGTTTTTCTCCTCAACACGTGTTAAGGAACTCTAGGGTATAGTGAAAGTGTATCAGGAATCTGGAGCCTTTCCTTTGGTTTAACTGTTTAGATTTTACATTTAAAGTTCTGATAAAAGTCAGTGGACTCCCTTAGATGTGTTATATGCCAAAAGTGCTAGAGTCGCTAATGTGTTTAAATTCTGCTGTCAGGGTAGCTCGTTTGGGGAAGACTTTGGATAAAAAGCCTGTCCTCCTGTCAGCTTGAATGAAGGCAGAGGCTGGGGCAGGGTAGACAGTTTTAAATGAGCAAGTCACAAAGCCCCAGGTTCAAGGAGACGGGCAGAGCTGCGGCCGCTCGACAGGAAGAATGTGAACGGGTCGGCGTGCGTATGGAAACCACCACAATGTTGTAACTACTTACCTGTGTGAATCGGGATTTTTCTCGATACTCTGCACCCAAATACAGTAATAAATCGGACCCTCCTCTTAACAAGAGGCAACTGTCATATCACCCTGACCTAATTTTTTTATTCATCAAAGCTTACTTTTTATTCCTCATAGATTCTTTGTTCTCATTTTCACAATAAGTAATCGACTATAAAATTCGATTTCCAAACGTACTCCACATAGTAGTAGTAAGATCTATCTTTTTAAAAGTTGCTACTAAAAAGGTCTGTAACCAATGGACTAAATAACTGTGAAGGTTTGCATGTGTGTGTGCATGCACACACGTGTGCATGTGTGTTTTGGGGAGAAGGTGCTTTTGTTTCATGATGGAGCTGCATGAGTTGCTCCGAATCTCGGGAACTTAAAATCCTGTGGGATGTTTAACCTGAGGCCCGTGGGCTGTATATGACCCAGGATGGCGATGAATACAGCGCAACACAAAATCGTAAATTTACTTAAAACCTTTTTTTTGCTCATCAGTTTTCATTAGTGTTTGAGTATTTAATGTGAGACCCAAGACAACTCTTCTCCTTCCAGTGTGGCCAGAGACGCCAAAAGGTTGGGCATCGCTGTAGGACCTGCTCTCTCTCTAGCCCCACTGCAAGCCTTTCCCTGTGAACGGGGATTAAAGGCCCCTGGACTTGCTGAGTTGCTGGGCGGGCTGGGAGCTGGGTGTGCGCAGCGGCGCCAGTGTGTGGAGCCCCTTCCTCTCTCTGTGCCTCCTGTTCTGCCCTACAAGAGGCCCTCGTCAGGACTGGGGAGGTCCTGGGCCAGCAGTCAAGAAACCCAGGTGTTTGGCTCTACTCTCTACTCATTAGTCGTGTGGGGCTTCAGGCTTCAGATGAAATGTCTCTCTATCTCACGATTTTCTCCTTCACTAAACAGATGAAAACTGTTTGTGCTGTTGCCCTCGCAGGTGTACTGAGAGGATAAAACAATGATGTGAATGCAAAAGAACTCTGCCAATTTAAAATCATCGCCCACATTAGAGTCATTCTTAGCCGCTTTGCTTTTGTTTCAGCCCAAGGGGCTAGAAACTCATCCTGGGGTGGGAGACGATTCATGTCCCAGCTCCAGTCTTAGGTTCACATTGGCCTCCCCGCCCCACCAACTCACCTGATCCTCGACCAAATACACGCCTCTTCATGTTCAGTTCCAGCCAGGTGAGGCCAGCCGCTCGACCCCCGAGTACCCCCACTCAAGTCCTGCCTCTGACCTTCCAATCAAATCCTCACTCCCCACCCACTTCGACACCCAGCTCCGTGTCTGTTGGCCCCAGAACACCTTGCCAAGTCAACCCAGACCAAATCACCCTTCTCCCTGGGCCTCCACTCAACCCTCGCTCCTGCTGGAGTGCGTCTGTCATTTCTCCATCCCTTGGTGTTCTCTGCCCGATCCATGACATCAGTCACCGCCTCCTCAACCCCGCTGACCTGTGCTGTGTCTGGCCTCCCCACTGCACCTGTCAGGATCTCAGGCGCCGGAGGGTGTGGCCACATCAGCTGTTGAGGAGCTTGCCTGCCAAGGGGGCATTCTGGGCCTCAGGGGGACGGAGCAGGCTTTCCTCCTGGCTGGCTCTCCGCTGTCTCCACCGTGCAGCCCCTGAAGGAACGTGGCAGGTGGAAGCCTCCTGGACAGCCCTGCTCTGGCGGTCCCGGGTGGGAAGGGCAGGGTGTGAGTCACCCTCCTGCCTCCCCCACTCTGTGTGCGCCCATTTGAACCTTCACCCCCATGACATGCCTCAGCCTGGTGTCACCTGTCCCTCTCACCCAGATCTGGCGGCTCATAAAGAACAAGTGAATTTGGGGACCCAATGCAACCTTTTAATTCCAAGCAGAGTTCCCCTCCCCCAGCATCACACGCGCACGCACACGGTGGAAAGGGATGCCAGCATCCGGGCAGGAACAAAACCCAGACCTGGGCAAAAATATATATATAATTATATACATGTACGGATTTGTAGAGAAGAAAAGCTGGGAATGTGATTAGGTAGGGCAGAGAGTTGGGTAAGGAAAGCAGCTGGGGGTACCCCAATAAATTACATTCTTTAGAGAGCGTGGTGGGGAATGATGGGAATATTGGGACTGGGGGGGGGGGTGGGCCGGGACACCCAGCCTGGCCTCTTGATTCCACCCAAGGGAGCCTGAAGGCCTGGCTCTGCTTAGAACCTGGGTGTCAGAAGGTAGGATTCTAGCTCGCTTTGTCTGGAGGCTGATGGGGGGCTGGGGTTCAGTATAGGCAGCATCTCCACTCTAAGCCAAGGCTTCTGGGGAAGCCAAGGGGCTGAGCATGAGGCTTCAAAGCGTAGGATTTGCAAGGAGAGAACAGGGTAAGCTGGAGGGCCCCTGCCTGGAGGCTGAGCTCCACCTTGCTTCCAGTGGGTCAGACGTCAGATGGGGGAGGCCCAGGTGCAGGGGAAGCTGTCTGAGGCGAGGCAAGGCGAAGAGGAGTGCCGGGCACATCCAGGGTCCTGGTGCCACCCCTGCCTGCCCGCTGCTTCCCATCCACCCCCCCTGCCAGGCTCGAGGGTGCTAGCTGCCCATTGGTCTGGGTATTAACAGGCCTGACCACCAAGTGCCACATCCATGTCTCCCCACTCTCACCCTTCTGGGGACCTCTTCATGGGGTGGGGACAGGGAGAGGGCACAGACATTAACTCTGGGTTGCTGGAGTCCAGCCTGGGTTTGCCCTGTGCATTGAGGGCCAGGGATGAGGGGTGGCCCCCAGCTCCTCACGGGAAGAACGTCCATGTCCCACACCCCAGCACTGAAAGGAGCCCAGGCTCCCCTCGACCCCGAGTGTGCGTGGAGCTGGCCCCGCCTCTGCCCACCTCCTGCTGCCCCAAGATGATGCTTTAGGGCCTAGGGACCCAGCTCCAGAGAACAGCTGAGGTGAGGGGCAGTCACGGAGTGTGGGCGTGGTCAGAACAGGGAAGCCTTCTTCTTGAGTTCGTTCCGCTTCCACAGAGCCAGCCTGCTGAACTCTTCAGGAGACATGGCAAATACCCTGGAGAAGTCCTCGGCTGACAGGTGCCTCTGTGGGGGACACACCAAGGCTGCTTAGGGAAAGGACGGTGAGGCTGGGCAGAGCGACCAAGGGGCACCCAGACCAAGAGGCCAAGGTCTTCCCCACTAGGCGGGCAAGGCTGTCCCCGTCCCCAGGAGCCCCTGCACCACCCAGCGCCCCTTCCCTGCATACCTCCAGCCGCATCCGGTCCACGCCTGGAGGCAACTTGTTCCTCCCCTTGTTGGTCACCACCAGCATCTCATAGGGATAGATCTGGGGGGTAGGGGCAGTCTTAGGGCCATAGCGTTCCCTGTCGTTGCTGTAACCCCTCAACTCCCCAGACCCCTCATCAGCCTGCAGGGGCCATTGGGTTCATGCCATGTTGCATCCATCTGCCCCAGCTTCCCTGCTGCCCCCCAACAGCAACTTCAGGGGGAACCCTTAGCGCATTCACTTCCCTGGCTTCTCCGCAAGCTGCCCCCCTCTGTAGATGCTTCTGCCCCCTGCCCACCACCCCCTGGCTCTGCCGCTGCCCCTCACCTTCTGCTCCAGCACACAGGGCAGGGAGTTCCCCCGGTCCATCCTCCCCCTCTGGCCCTCTCCGTTCTGGGGAGACCAAAGCTGCAGTGAGCCAGAGCGGGGCAGGGAGGCCTCCCCGGCCTTACCCTGGGCTTCTCATGTGCTCCCCAGGCCCCTCTGTGGCCCAACACCCCCTCCCCCAACAATGCTCATCACTCGTCCACGGCTTCCAGTGCTCCATGTGCTCCCCTCCAGAAAGCACTCACCTGCACACCTGCGGGAGAGAGGGGTCACTGTTCAGAGGCAGCGCAGAGGTTGGGAAGTGTCCAAACCTGCCAGCTTTGCCTCCCAGACCTCCAGCCACAGGGCCCAGCCCACGCCACAGACTGGCTGCCCCGGGGGCCTGTAGGAGCCCCTTTCCCAGCTCTCCTGACCCTGCCTCTCACCTGGGCTTCCAGCCTCGCTCCCGGATGGGCTGAAGTCTGTGGACTGTAGCTAGAAAGGACATGAAGAGGTCAGAAGGCAGCTGGCGTATTCCTCATCAGTCCCCTTCCAAGCAGCTCAGTCCCTCAGAGGACCCCGCACGCACGCACCGCCCCTGTAGTCTGGGACCTTACCCGGCTCAGGGTGGGCCTGCCATAGGCCGGGAGTGACGACGACTTAGAGGTTCCACCATGCAAGGCTAGAAGAGAGCGAGAGGCCCCTTTAGTCTCTCTGGCCTGACAGTCATTTCTGAGAGGGCTCCCTCTCTGGCCCCCTGGCCGGGGGCTGGGCGGTGAATGGAAGACCCGGGGGAACCTGGTGGGCCTCCGTCAGCTTCCAGCTCTTGCCTACAACCTCCAGGGAGTGACATCGTGCTGGTGCCTCTGGACTGCCCCTAATGCCTTCCCTCCCTCTCTAACGGAAGTGCCCCGAAAACTCCTTCGGCCTGGATGCCTGCATGTTAAAATCCATGGGCGGCCAGCGGTGGTCAGAGGATGAGGCTGACCGTCGAAAAGTGGACCTCTGGGACACAAAAATAAATCTGACATCTTGTGAGAACAATCAGTTATTAGAACTTTATCATGAGCGAATTTAGCAATCAAATCGCAAGCCTTTGACGTTATAATACAGCAACAAGGATCTTCTCCGCAGCCCCAGCTGCCGGATCGTGCCGAGCGGCACCCTGCACGTCGGCCTCATCGGCCGTCACTTCCACCTTGCGCGTGGAATGAGGTCACTAAGCTTTCAAGCACTGCGGATTATAATTCAAGAAAATTGGTTTTCAGTAATAGGTTTTCTGAGAAAAACTTTGTGCCTAAGATTCTTGGTTTGGGCAGATCTCAAAACTCCTTCATCTCCAATTACTAGAAATTGTCGGCACTGTATAGCCATATTTTCACCCGACTTTTGTTTAAATGTTTAGCCTTGTCAGACTCACAACTATACGGAACTGTCGTTTAAAAACATTCTTATAAGCCCTGGCTGGTGTAGCTCAGTGGATTGAGCGCGGGCCTGCGAAGCGAAAGATCGCGGTTCGATTCCCAGTCAGGGCACATGCCTGGGTTGCCAGGCCAGTTCCCGTCAGGGGACATACAAGAGGCAACCACACATTGATGTTTCTCTCCCTCTCTCCTTCCCTTCCCCTCTAAAGATAAATAAATAAAATCTAAAAGGAAAAAAAGAAAAGAAAAAAAAGAAAAGAAAATGCAGGGAAAAATTTAAAAAAAAAAAAAAACAAAAAAAAACATTCTTATAAATTCGTTACTTGGGAGTTTAATTGGTGAGAACAAAATGTGCTTCGGGGAACTTGTTTTTTCCCCTTAATACTTCACTTTGAAGATACTTAACAGTTATTTCTGTGTAGAAAATTACCTGCTTTTGCAATATCATTACTGGAGCATTTTACTTCTGTAATAAGTATACACTTCTACTTCAACTGCCTGATAAAATTTCAATCCACAAGGCACGTGAGACAGCTTTCACTCCGAATTATTTGTATTTGTTTATTTACGTTTGGAAGTGGCCGTTCAAGGTCACCATGAAGTCAGAACGGCATGCCCACCCACAATCTGAGACTGTTGAGGATTAGCTGCAACTGGGGCCCACGCAACCCTGTACGACTTTGTCCCACAGACAAGTTCGGGGACCCTAAATGATGACGACGACGGGGACGTCGGGCTCTTCAGCTGTGCCAGGCCAGCTGGAAGGTAAAGGGCTGATCCGACTGGAAGCAAACTCTGGTGGAATGTGGAGACAGAGCTCGGCCTGCGGAGCATCGCTCTGTCTCCTCCTTCGGGCCTCAACTCTAAAAAGGCCTCTGTGACCTCCTCCCGCCCATCCCGAAATATCGCCCTGGTCTTTTGGGGACCCTGTGGGTGTCCTAGCCACATCCACACCCTAGGGCTCCTTGACCCCACCCCAGGCCTTGCCGGCCATACCAGCTTCACCCTGACGTTTGCAGCCTGGGTGTCCCGCTTTGCGGCCACAGCGCCTTTCTTTGTTTACAGCCTCCTTCAGCCTTGTTCCCAGCACATCTGCTTGTCAGTCTCATGGGGCCCTCCCGTGTCCTGATCCCCCACCCTCCCTGTCTTTCGGCCTGTGGTTGGGCACAAAACTGCTTTCACCAGCACTCAGCAGCTCACCTGGCCCCTCATCCCGCAGCACCTGGCTCAGAAATTGCTGCCTGGAGCAGCCCACGGCCCGCTCTGGTGGGCGGCCCGTGGAGGTGGAGCCCACAGCACGTAGACCGTCACCGCTACAGATGGAGATGGATGGCCTTTGAGGCAGCCCCCTTCCCCGCGGAGCTGTTCCGAATCTTCCCGCAGCTCAGCGAGACTCGCCCTTCTTTCACTCGGCAGACTACATCCACGTCTAACGTGCCCTCTCCCAGATCGAGTCCCCAAACCTCAGAGAGAGAGGTCTCTCCTGGGCAGCCCCATACCTGGAGGCTGGATCCCTCCCTGAGCTCCTCTCTCGACCTGCGTGGTCTCCAGGGGCCACCCTGCCCTCTCTTCTCTCTGCGCAGTTGCCTCTTTCTCATGGCCTCGCTACTGCCCGTCATCGGAAGACTCTACCTGAGGCCGGACTCACCCCTCGAGCTCCTGGCTCAGTCCAACTCGCACTTCAAACCCAACGTGCCCCAAACCTGGCGCTGCACCTCGCCCCCCAGACCCACCTCTCTCGTGATCTCAGCTCTAGTGTTGTCATCCCCCAGCACCCAGGACTAAACCCAACTTGTCTCCCCCTCACCTCCCCGGCCCAGTCAGCCGTGGAGTCCCGACGATTCCATCTGCTCTGTTTCTCAAACCCGTTCTCTCTACTCTGGGCCTGTGTGCATTTCAGCCCTTGCCCAGACTGCAGAGAGTGTGGCAGCTTGTCTCCAAAGATGGCCTGCGACACTATCCCCAGCGCCTTCATACGGTTTGCCATCTCTCCCCTGCCCCGAGTCTGCGCTGCCAGCGAGCTGCACTGACCTGCAGGATGCAGGAAAAGCGACACTGTGTGGCTTCTGAGGCCAGACTTTTAGGGGCCTTGTAACTCCCAGATCTGGGTTCCAGACCTCCCTTCTCCTCTCCGGCTGCCACGCTCTGAGGAAGTCCAGGCCGGACTTTGGTGATCCCAGGCACAGCAATACCCAAAGCACTGGCTACCCCCACCTCTCTGATGCCCATCCCGCCACTGCGTGGTGCACCCTGGGCTCTGTGACTCCGGCTGCTCCAGGCTCTCTCCCCTGGCCAGGAGGTTTCTTCTTCCCGGCCTTTGTCCCCACTGTCCCCAGCGTCTGCAGTTCCCTTTCTGCCTGCCGGCTTTGTCTCATCCTTCAAGCCTCTGCTCGCCCACACCTCCGACCCCCGGCGCTGTCACCAGAGGCACCGTGCACGCCTCGTCACATCACAATCCCTGCTGCACAGCCCAAAGCCCCCGTCTCCACATCCGTCTTCCCAAAGCTTGGAAGCCACTGAAGGACAGGACTATATTTTTTCACTCTTTATAATCACCGGTGCCTAGCACATGGTGGACACTCAATAGATGTTGGTTAAATTAAACAAATTGGCTAATTCTGCTTAACTGACACTATCTTTTATCACCTAGTCTTGTTCCATTCCTGGGATTCTTGCCCTGAGCAGGGCACCAGCACCTCGAGCCAGTGACTGGACTGTCTACGTCCCCGAGAGCGGCAGCAGCCCAGCGCCAGGCAGAGGACGGACGCACCGGACCGACTGCTCACTTCCGGCCACAGGGTCTGGCCAGGCGAGCCAAGCCCCCTTCATGGCACTCACAGGCATGGAAGGGCGTCCGGTCGGGCAGGGAGCGGGTCTTCCTCCGGATGGGCAACGACTTTTCCATCTCTTCTTTCAAGATCATCTTTCCCAAGTTGGAAGTAACCTGGGGAGGGAGAAAGGGAGATGGATCCAAGACTTTGATCCTCGTTTCTTGTCTCCAGAAGGTTCAGAGTTGGGCACATTGCAGGCAGGACTGGGGACAGGTTCCCCTGTGGCTGGGCTGTGCCTGGGAACCCGTGGAGCCTGTCCTTCTGGTCTGATGCACTGCCACACCGAGTTTGGCCACCCTCGGAGCAAGGAGTCAGAGCTGCGCAGGGTAACTCGACCCCGATGGCCTACTATCCCAGATCACGATGCCCGGAGCACAAGCCCTTGTCACCGTGGGTGGCCTTTGCGTGGTTCCCAGCACCGTCTCCCCTGCCCTGGAGCCCAGCGGCCTGCTCTCGCCCTTCACCTCTTCCCATGAACTGCTCAGCCTGCTGAAGCCTGGCCCTGATGGGACCGCCCTTCCTAATATTAACTCGTGTTCCCCCAGGAGCAGCGAGAAGGCCTGGCGCCCCTTCCAAAGCAGCGGCTGAAGTCCTGGGAAGGAACGGGGGGTTCCTCACATGCTCCAACCAGGACCCCTTCCAGGCATGCACCCGTTTGGGACAGGAGAGCTGTGCAACTGGAACTTTGGTCCCCAAGAAGACACAGGGAGGCTGGGTTGGGGCTACGAAATGCTCACCTTACTGAGTTCCTCTCTCTGACGCTCCCTGAGAGCCTTCATCTCCTCCCCAGAGTCATCATCTTCCTCCTCCTCCTCCTCCACGCCTCTCCGAGATGCTTTCCGCTTCCTCCATTCCGTTTCTGGGAAACACAGGCAGAAGCGAGTGCATCAACCAACTGCGCGCTCAGCAAGTGCTTGCCAGGTGCCGGTCATGCGTGTCGCACGGTGCTGCACCTGAAAGCGCACACTACAAATTAGTTTTAAAAAATAAAGTAAAATAGTTCTGGCTGGTGTGTCTCAGTGGACTGAGTGCCAGTCTGCAAACTGAAAGGTCGCTGGTTCGATTCCCAGTCAGGGCTCATGCCTGGGTTGGGGGCCAGGTCCCTGGCTGGGGGTGCGAGAGGCAACCAAACGATATATCTCACCCACACTGATGTCTCTCTCCTCTCTGTCTCCCTCCCCCCTCTCTCTCTAAAAATAAGTGAATAAGATCTTTTTAAAAAATTAAAAATAAATAAAACGTCTCCCTTGCAGTGGGGCTGGGCAGGAAACGCACACCCCCCGACTTGAGTTCGCCAGGGACGAGCCCTTGTCTCATCTCTCTCCCCCGCAGAGCTCTGACCGCAGAGCTGGGACGCAGCAGGCGCGCAACAGATGTCTGTTGACTGGTCAAATAAGCGACTGGAAAGTGATGAGTAACAATAGGGCACTGACACCGGGAGTCACAGGAGCGGGTGGCCAAAGCGCCTGCAGGGGAGTGGGGGGGGGGGGGGCTCACAGGCATCAGCAGGGGCCCTGAGGCAGTGGCCTGGCCTGCCTTTCCCCTCTCCAGCAGTTTCTCTCACCCACAACGGCCAGCGACGGTGGGCACGGCCAGTAGTCGGTTTCGATCTTGGCTGGCTGGTTGGGATCGGGCGGCTGGGCCGCGGGGAACTTGGATGACTCGATGATGAAGTCCTCAATCAGATGCTTGCTCTGGGGGCTGCCTCCAGTGGACTCTGCTGGCGGAGGTCAGGGTCAGCCCGTGCAGGTCACCAGCCCCTCACCTCTCCCCACTCACACCCATGAGGTCATGGGTGTCGAAACAAGGCACGAGGAGAAGAACGCAGAGCACAGGGCGCGTGCCGTGCCAGTGAGGACAGTCGTTCTCCGACCCTTCCTCGCCCTTTGGTGCAGCCTCCCGGCAGGTAGGCCAGGTCGGTCAGGGGACCCTCACCTCTCTGCTTGTAGATGGGTGGCTTCTTGTAGATGTTGGAATCTGGGCGGGTGGTCTCTGTAGGGAGCAAAAGTGAAGAGGAGGACTGTGTGTTGATGGTGCGGGAGGCCGGGCCAGGGATGAGAATGGAGACAGTGGGACAGGAGAAGGTAGGAAATTCATGGGCTCCCATCAAGAGCCCAGACAGAACCAGGGCTCCTGCGACTGCCCCTCGGGGGACTGGGACTTGCTGCCCTTCTCTGGTTGGGTGGGAGGGAGGACGAGGCAGGGTCCACAGTCTTTGGGAACTCTGCCTGGGGTCTGGCATCGGGGGTCTGGCCAGTCCGGTGGGGAGTATAACCCCAGACAGTGGGGGACTGAGAGCAAGGGGCTTGGATTCCTGAAGGAAAAAAGAGACCCTAGGAAAAGGGTGCAGCCAGGCCGACAGTGTAACCTACCAGGATGGTGGAAATGGGGCAGGCTGGTTCGGGGGGTCCCGGTAGTTCTTGGGGCTGAAACCTGAGAGATGGTTCCAGGGGACCGGCTGCCCGCCCACACCTGCAGAGCAGAAGTGAGGTTCACTGCGGCTCCCAGGTCCCCCACTCTACCCACTCCAGCCCATGTAGCCATGACTTTGCCTTTCCCTGCCATCTCTATCCTCCCACCAGCAGCCCGCAAGGCCCCGACCCCAGGGCAGAGGAAAGCATCCGAGGACTCAACCTGCTGCTGGGGCCTGGCCCAGGGAGAAAAGGTTACTTGAGGTCCTGGGTCAGACAGACAGACAGACAGACAGAGCTGGCCAGTGGCAGGATGAGGCCAGTGACTGCGCTGTCCCCTGGGCTCTGCAGAGCCCTGTCTGGAGGCCTGTGGGGGAGGGGTGGGGCCTGTCAGAGCAGGGCTGGGTGACACTCACCTCTGGGGACGGTGGGGGGGATGTGGATTTGGGTGACAGTGAGCGCTGCGAAGGAGAGGAGCTAGTCAGAGCCACAGGGTGGGATTAAACCCTCATCCCGAGCCCCCAGAGGGACCACTTCATCCCCCACCCAGCTCTGCATCCTTCCCTGCCAGTGTCTGGGCCACCTCTTCTCTATCAACCTCCTAGCTCCCAGTGCTGGCCCTCCATCCTCCTCCTCCTAGGGCTCTCCTGGGAGATCTGACGTCTGTCCCTAGGATGTACCCAGAAGCCACAGACCCTGGAACAGTGCGCTTGTGCTCCCAGGGCCAACCAAGAGTGGCTGTGGCACTGTCTTCAGGGCCAGACCCACAAGCATCCATGAGGGAGCCTGGGCTCCCAGCCGGGTATTTAAGTCTCCCTAGCCTGGCCCCATGTCACTGCTCAGCCACAGCATTACCCCTCTCTCAAACACTGTTTACAAAGCACCTGGCATTTGTGCTTTATCTCATGCATTTGACTACCTGGCGAGGGGGATGGGGGATGAAGGTATCACCTCTATTAAACAGGAAGGGACACTGAGACCACACTGTCATGCCGGTCACTCAGCCAGGACTTCTGGCCTCTGAGTTTGGTGCTCCTGGGTGCTTTCCTTCCACACATCTGCTATCACTCTGCCCACTCCCACCCTCCTCCCACCTGGCCCTTGGTGCCGCTGCCACTGCACCCGGCCTCCCCAGCTCCCTCATGGACCCCTCTGGCCCAGCTTTGCTTGCTCTCCACTGACACTCGGTTATCGAAGGTCGATTCCTGCACCCAGTTCCCCTTCTTGTTTTGGAGTCTGGCCTCCAGGAAAGAAAGCATGACAGGGATCCTGCCACCCCCTCCCACCCCCCAGCATGGCCCGGGGGAGCCCTTCCCCCATGCCCTGTCCAAGAGGAACCTTCCCCCCATTCACCTCCCGGCTTCTGGGCAGCTCCACGTGCTCCAGGAGAGAGTAGGTAAAGTGGGGCTCATAGATCATGAGGTCAGGCCGCTCGATGTCCAGGATGGCCTTGTCCTTGGGGATGGCAGCCAAGTCCTTGTAGCCCAGCACCTGATTGTCCATCTTGGCCTGAGGGGAAATGGTGGCAATGGAACAGATGTGACCAAAGGCTCCCCTGGCATCCTGGTCTTATGAACCAGATTTCCAATGCATTCGGAAGAAAACGGATGGCCGTTTTAGATGTCAGCTCCTGTAAGTTAATGGTTCCATTGTTTAAGAGTTCAGAGAGTAGTCCTTCACCCAGTACTCTGGGTGGGGGAAACTCCTTTGAATCTGAGGGTCCTTTCTGCCCATCAGCCCTGGCAGAACCACTGTCAGGGAGGCTGAGAAAAGCTACCTAGCACAGAGCGTGGCCCAGCCCTGCCCTCCTCCCGGCCTGAGGGTGCTGGTGGCCAAGAGGTACTCACCACAATGCTGGAGGGAGAGCCGGGAACACTGGAGTCTCGGGAGGAGCTGACGCTCCCGGGGGAGGTGAGTGGTTGCTGGGGAGAGTGAGAAGGCGGGCGTGGGAATGTGCGTGCGGGCGAGGGCCGCGCCAAGGCGCAGGACCGGCCCTGAGACGATGGGCCAAGGCAGAGAGGGCTTCCTAGGTCTCTAGGAAGCCGAGGTACGGCGCTGCGGACAACCACCAGGTGGCACCATCGACCCCCGACCTGACCCTCCGCGGGAAGCAAGGCTCCACCCACCCCGAGCCCTAGGCCTCCACTGCCCAGGTTTGGGTGCAGCCCAGCGCACCTTCTGCAGCCGGTCCATGCAGTAGGGAGATTGCCAGCCGGGTCACTCGCAGATCCCTGTGCGCGACGGGAGACGACAGGGCGTCAAGCTCGGCCCGGCTCCTGGGCGCTGCGCACTTGCGGCAGCGAGGGCAGAAAGAGCGTCCCACTGGGCTGTAGCGTCCTCATTCCTCGGTGACTCTCCAGGCTGGTAGCCGAGTGCAGGGCCTGGAAGGGGAGGGAGAGCGTGCCAGCCAGGCTGTAGGGCCGGGATCTCAGCGGGCTGGGGCAGCGCCTGGGACTGGGCAGCCCCTCGCGTTGGGCCTGCTGTCCGGCGAGCAGGGCGGAAGGGCGCCGGGTTCAGGCTTTCCATTCGCTCAGCCCGGGGAAGCCAGCGCGCCTGTGGCCTGGGAGGCGGGAAAGTGGAGGGCTGCGCTTGTTTTTGAGCCATTGTTCTCTGGCTAGAAAGGAAATGACGGCAGGGGTCAGCCATCCCGCTGCAGCCAAGCTTGGTCCCACCTGCCCTGCCCCGGGCTGCAGGCCAGTTTCAAGCCCAGGTGCTCACACCCCTCTTTCCTTGGCTCTGTGATGGCCCCTCATCCCACTCCCCCTCCATGTGCTGTCCACTGTGCCACTAGCTCTCCCAGCCCAGGAAGGGTGAACATGGAGGGACTTAGCCATGCCTGTGCTGTGGACCCATGGGGAGGAGAGGACAGGGTGTCAAGGAGACTTGGAGCACAGTGGTCAGGTCATTGGCTGGGGGCTGCCACTCTGCCCCTGCCTCTGGTTCCAACCCCTGTGCGGAAGGGAGAGGGGGTTGGAGGGAGCCTGTATCCCTGTACAGGCTGCCCCTGTGCAGGACTCACTTGCAGAGTAAAGCATCCTTTGGGGCCAAGGCCCCAACCCAGCCGCCCACCCACAGCCTTCTCAGAGGCCTGTGCTGAGACTGCTCTCTGAAGAGTGACTTCCCTGCTGGCCAGTGCCCCCTGGCCAGGGAACTGCTCTCCCCAGGTTCCTAGGTGGTTAGGTCCTGTCTGCTGCAGTAGAGTAGGAAGGAGTTCGCTGCAGCCACAGACTGTCTTCTCCTTGCTCAGTGACTCCCTCAGCAACACTCCCATCCCTCCTCCCCGCAACACGCACCCCGGTGCTGGACACGAAATAACCATCACTGAATGCTTGGTTGAGTTTCCAGTGTGGTGGTGGTGGTGGGACTGTCTTTCTGTCTGCTGGCAGTAGGCCACAGAGTGAAGAGAACTGACGGCTACAGAGGTCCAGGGAGGAGGCAGCGTGGTGTGGTGGTTAAGAGCGTGAACTCAGCTGGATGCGAGAGAGCCTGGGGTAAGTACAAAAGCCAGAAGCTGTGTGACCTTGGGCAAATGACCCTCTGTGCCTCATGTTTCCTCATCTGTAAAATGGAGGCTAGTGTCATAGGGTTGCTCTGAGTACCAGACAAATGATAACATGTGAAATACTCAGAACACTATGAATTCTCCATAGAGTGTTAGCTATTGTTATCTCTATCTCTGTTACCGAAGACAGTCCGTGAGAGCGCCGGGGCGTCTCCCCACTGGCCGAGATGGCGGCAGGGACGGGTTCTTGCACAGAGTGCACCACAGCTAGAAAGATGGATGGATAGGGCCTGGAGCTTGTCAAAAACAAGAAAGATAATTGGATAGGAAAAAAAAAAAACCTCCCTCCTCCTCCCTGTAAGAACCTGGGCTTGAGCAGGAAGATTGATCAGAGGTGTCCAACCCAGGGCCTGGGATGGCTGTGAACTCGGCCCAACACCGAATCGTAAATTTATGTAAAACATGATGAGATTTTTTTTGTGTGATTATGTGTCACAATGCATTTAATGCGTGGCCCAAGACAACTCTTCTTCCAGTGCGGCCCAGAGACGCCAAAAGGTCGGACACCCCTGCCTGAGAAGGTCCCTGAGACCGGAGTCCACTGCTCGCCCAGGCCCTGCAGCACCTGAATTAAACCTCTTTCCTCCTGCCCCAGCACCTGCCTCATGAGTTTGGCTTTCACTGAAGCCGGCAGCCCGACCTGCATTTTGTTCTGTTACCTCTCCGCAAGGACTAATAAGGAACTTCGGCATTTTTCCCGTAGCCATTCTTTGCAACTGAAGTCCATGAAAGACTAAGGTCCCTGGTGCGCCCGACCTCATCGCCTGTTGCGTGGTATCAGGTCACTTTCCTGCTCACTGTCTCTCCACTCCAAAGCCACCTGCTTGCTGCACAGCAGCCCTCACACCCACTTCCCCACTCTTGCGTGTGCCCCTTCACTATTCTCTATCCCCCTTCTCGCCTTCCAGACCCCACCCTCCTCAAGGTTAGCCCTAAACCCTCCTCTCCTGGGAGGCCTCCCTGACTATTCTAGTTCTCAGCCTTCCCTG
This sequence comes from Glossophaga mutica, assembly GCA_039655065.1. Lineage (NCBI taxonomy): Eukaryota > Metazoa > Chordata > Mammalia > Chiroptera > Phyllostomidae > Glossophaga > Glossophaga mutica. Next base: position 63,592,443 of record CM077311.1, read on the forward strand.
AATTCCAGTGGGACTTAACAAGAGAACCGTGTAACTCAGTCCTGGATTTTATGTTGCCTGACATGGGAACATGTTTGTTTTGCTAAGCAGAATGGCTGCTAACTTCCGGAGGGCAAAACGACAACAACAATAGCTATCATGTTTTGCGTGCTCATGCTAGGTACTGTGGTACCTCGGTACTCGTCCTGAATTCGTTCCGGAGCTTGTGACGAGTGCCAAAACCAACCAGCACTGAGCAACCAACCACTGATAAGACGTTTTCTCTTGCGGGGCAGAGTTCTCTTGCTGTGTCCTGAGCAAGTGCTGTTGCTGAAACATTTTTTCTTGTCAAAATGCAACAAGTGGCGGTTTTGACGGGGTCTGAAGCCAACAAATACCACGGTGTGACTGCACCTTGATGAGCACTTTACGAAGATCATTTGGTTTCATCCCCCAGCAGCGCTATAAGGTAGGCCCATTTTGCACATGAGGAAACTGAAGCCCAGAGAGAGGGGTTAAAAACTTGTCCAGGGTCGTGGAACTGCAAATGACTAAATCTTGGGCATTGGCATGATTCAGGGTGCCTACTTAGTACTGTGTCAGGTGCGTCATGAGGATAGACTAGAATCTGCCACATTTCCCAAGTCTTTTTGGAATTCTAGAGCCACAGCTTCTCCAAGACAAGACTCTGACCATCAGAGTCCCACCAGGTACATGGTGCCCATGGGAAGGCTCCATTCCACAGCTCCAGCCTTTTCCTGCCTTCCTGGCTCACTTGGTAATGCTTTTAACTAGGTGTCTGAGGGCCAGAATAAACTCTAATTATGTACTCAAGGAACCGTTAGCTCCCTCTCATTCCTTTCTAATCTTTAACAGCCATTGTCAGACTAGCTATACACTTGGTTTGGCCCTCGAGGCAAACACTTATTCATCCACCAGTCCATCCATCCACCCACCCACCCATCTGTTCATACATCCACCCATCCATCTACCCACTTATCCATCCATCCATCCACCCACTCACCCCCCACCCAGTCAAGTATTGTCTTATCCATCCATTCACCAAATACTTCTCAGCACCTATTCCGCAATGACCACAGAGCTGCACTCCATGATAAGTCTTCAGGAGAACACGAGGATGAGTCAGAGGAGCGAGCTGGCCCTCCAGGAGTGAGGCGTGTGCACAGATGATTCCCATGCAGAGCAGAACATCACATGTGCCGGAAAGACAATGTAAGGGACTGTGAGCGGTCAGGGGAGAGGGGATCACTCCTCCTGGGGTGTCAAGAGGGGAAAGTGAAACAGATTTCTTAGAGGAGGAGGTGTGTGAGACAGGTCTTGAAGGATGCCGTTTGTGATCACGCAAAGACGAAAAAGGGATTCGTGTGGGAAAAAGCAGCAGGAGTGGAAGTAGGTCTGTCTGTGGAATAGCATGCAGGGCTGGACTGTAGAGCTCATGAGGCCAAGGTATTTTGGGGCAGGGGGTGGGGGCCAGACAGTGGGGGCCTTGACCCCAGACTACGGGACTGAGATTGTGTTCTGTGGGCAACAGAGACCATGGGTATACTTAGAAACTTGTTTTGAACAAAGGAGTGGCAGATCGAAGCAGAGCCTCGGGAAATGAAGCCGGCTGTAGCCTGGGAGATGCACGGACAGAAAGAAGCTGTACGGAGAGAAACTAGCTGGGAAGCTACAGCAGCAGTGCAGGCTGGGTAATCTTGAGCGTCTCGACTAGGCCAGGGGCCGAAGATGGATAGGGGCAAACAGGAGACAGCCCAGAGGCAAGATGCGCAAAACAGGACTTGATCTGGAGAGCCGCTGGGGAGAGGCAGTTTGCAAGCCTGAGAGACAGAAGGGGAAGCAATGAGTTTACTTGTGCCAGGTGGAGGTTGAGGCGGGTGCAGTAGTGAGCAGGTGGGAAGGTCCAGGGGAGACAGGAGGTTGAGGGAGGGGTAGGCTAGCAACAGAGATTTGGGAGGTTGAGCCAGAAGAGCTGGTCTGCACCTGAGGTCTGCCAAGGGAGAAAGAAGGTCAAAAATAATCCTCTGGGAAGCACCCAGGGGACTAGAAGCAACAGCCAGAGACAGTGTGAATGTGGGGAGCAGGCGTACCCCGCCAGCTCCTTGAAGGGCGGGGAGTGTGTCTAGCGATTCCTTGCACAGGGTCCAGGGAAGTAATGCCCACTTGAGTGTGGTTGGTAGAGTAATAACATGGGTGTAATAATTTATAGTTTTAATTTCAACATTTCACCTAAAATGTCATATGGTGTGTTTGAGTGTGATATTGTTATGTTACAGAATTACATGCTTATGGTTTTGTAACAAGAGTGGCACGATTTGTGCCGGACCCTGTATTTTCAGCAAAGGGCCTGATACACAGTAAGTGCAACCAACACCTAGAGAAAGGATGGCGGTAGGGGAGGGAGGGCGGGCCCCCCACCCTGGGAAAGGACAGCATCAACTGGAGAAGGCCAGAGTGCTGGAAGGGGTGACAGCCCACCCATGTGGGTGTCAAGGCCGGGTGGCCCTGAGAGCACCTTCCAAAGGGGAGTTGTGAGGTTGCCTTGCTAGGGACCACAGGAGGGTGGGTCTGGCCAGGACCCCTGGGGGGTTGCTTCCCAGAAGCGTGGCAGAGGGCAGGACAGAGCTAGGCAGAGTGACTTTGGAGGAGGCAAGACTGGCTGCAGGTTTTTAGGGAACGGGGAGACTTGAGCACGTTTGCAGGCAGAGGGAAGGATGAAGAGGAAGAGGTGGCAGCTGCAGGAGCCGGGTCCCAGCAGGGTGGAGGGGTCATCCAGGCCAAGGACCAGCGTCAGAAAGGAAGCGCTTGCTTCCCTGAAAGGAGAGGACAGGTAAGAAGCAGGGTAACCACGCACAGCGGCCTTTGGAGGGGCCAACCCCAATCTGGAGGCTTTATTAAAAACGAGAAATTGAAAAATAAAAAATAAGGAAGCCCTGACCAGTGTAGCTCAGTTGGTTGGCGGTTATCCTGCAAGGTGAAAGGTTGCCAGTTTGACCCCGGTTGGGGTGCCTTACAGGAGGCAGCCGATCAACGTTTCTCTTGCACATCAATGTTTCTCTCCCTCTCTCTAAAAATAAGTAAAAAAAAGTTTAAAAAAGAGCCCTGGCTGGTGTGTCTCAGTGGATTGAGTGCTGGCCTGAGAACCAAATGGTCACTGGTTCGATCCCCAGTCAGGGCACATGCCTGGGTTGCAGGCCAGGTCCCCAGTGCGGGGCACATGAGAGGCAACCACACATTGGTGTTTCTCACCCTTGCTTTCTCCCTCCCTTCCCCTCTCTCTAAAAATAAATAAATTTTAAAAAAAGTTTAAAAAGAAGGGAGAAATAAGGCCCTGTGCAGATCTCAGGCCCGTTAGGCCCAGGTTATAGAGAGCAGAGGAGGTTTGCCAGGGTCCCTGGCAACGGGAGGGCAGGGAGTGTGGGCGCTGGGTGGGCTGGGAGGCCTGGAGGCCGAGGCTTTCCGGGGTCGCCCTGGTGCCCTCCCATTGAACAGCCGTTTGAGGGGACAGGGGCCGAGTGGGGAGATCGCTGTCCATCAGCGGCAAGGGCGCAGGCAAGGAGGCAGGGGCGGGGCCGGGGTGAGATGTGTCCTAGGAAGGTGTGGCCGTGCTCGGGCCCACGTGCACGTGTGCACGCTGTCCTACAGATGCAGCCATTCAGAAATGGGGCTTCGAAGACTGCCGTCTCTGCTCTGCACGCGCCCCCCCAATCCGCAGCTGTCCACGACCCCTCCCCCCACCACCTGCGCTGGTTGTGCCCCTCAGCCTTGGTTTCCTCCCTCGCCCCGAGGCACATCCCTCCAGGATCCTCATGCCAGTGCCCGCCGGTATCTTAGAAAGCAGGCCGGTTACTTGCTAATATTTTGCCCTTTGGTGGGGATTAGTTTTTAATTTGGGTTAGTCTTATGTCTTATACTGTGAGATGTTACTGGTGAAATCTTAAACCAGGAGGGAAAATGTTTGGGGTGGAGGACTCTGTGTGTGTGTGTGTGTGTGTGTGTGTGTGTGTGTGTGTGTGTGTGTGACAGAGAGAGGGAATGGGGGGAGAGAGAGAGAGAGAGAGAGAGAGAAATAAGGGTGGGGAGAGAGAAAGAGAGGGGAGAGAGAGGGACTGGCTTCCGTCCAATCACACCACAAAGACAACTGCTTACTCCACCCACATGTAGCCCCTCCCCCAAAGCTACTGTCCTCCAAGTCCACGCCCACTCCCTCAGCGCCTCCCGCCCCACCCTCTCCCACCGTGCACCTCACCGCCTGTGTACTCCCTAGGTCCCCGCAACCTGTCCTGGAGGCCACAAGGGCAGGCTGCAGCAGGAAGGCAGGGCAGGATGGAAGGAAGGGAAAGAACCTGGGAGGAAGGCAAGCTCAGGGGGAGGAAGGGACACCTCAGCTGCCCTGGCTCTGACACTGGCAGGCTCCTCATCCTTCCCCCTCCGCCCCACCCTCCGCGGGCTGTGCTGCCTGCCTTATCTGAGCCACCAGCCAGCCCCACCTCACACTGCCCACCCCAATCTCCAGGACGACGAGAGCCTCTCCCTCCCGGATGGGGCGATAGCACCCGCCCACCCAACCAGCTGGCCCTTGCTCCAGGTAGGGGCTGACAGTGACTCTCTGAGCCTGCAGAAGTGAAAGCCCAACCAGCAGACCCACAGCCTGGGTGTCTGGTCCAGTCTCTGCTCCTGTCCTAAGCCAGCCACCACCATGTGCTGTGCGCTGGTCGCTGGGCCAGGGACTCTCCTTTCTGCATTCACACAAGCCAGTGCCCTCCCCGTTTAGAGATGAAGAAACCCTGGTGGAGAGGTTAACTTGCCGGAGGCCACCAGATAGAAGCCAGGCTAGAATTCCTGCCCAGGTCAACATCGGTGAATGCTCTTTTCAGTGGGTCCCCAACAATCCCACTTGGTCTGAACTTGGAACTTTGGACCCCATGCGTTGACCTCACGCAGTGGAGCCATCCTGAACTCTGCTCACCGGCCTGGACCGTGGACAGCGAGCAGGGGCCCATGGGACTTGCCCTCCGTGCCACCAGGCAGGGTCAAGCTGAGGGGCCCACAGTCAACAGGTTATGAAATGAGGCCAGCTGTCCAAGTGGGCTGGGGTCAAGGCGGGCAGGAACTGGGTCCTTCCCTTTTCCTCCAGTCTCCTTCCCAGTGTGACTGAGGCCCCTGCTCTGGCCTAGCTCAGTCTGCTTTCCTTTCCCTTTTTCTTTACTTTCTTCATCCTTTCTCCCTTCCTGGTTTGTTTCCCTTTCACCCCATCCAGATCCCCGCCCCACCCCCCACAGTTACTGTGGCAACAACTCAATGCCAGAAATAAAGGCAGGATCCAGCTAGGTCACCAGTTCCCAAAACAGCATCCCAGGGCGGAAAGGGGAAGAGCCCAAGGCCTGGAGCATTGCATCAGGAGCAGGGAGGCCAGGCCTGCGGGAGGCTGGGCTCTGTGGGGCGAGGGTACCCACGATTCCCCAGAAGGGATGTGAGGGAGCAGGAGAGGGTTCCCTGTTCTGGGCCAGTGGGTCCATCAGAGCATCCCTCCCCTCTGCCCATCCTGAGGCCTGAGCCTTTTCTAAGACTGGCCAAGCCCTCACTCTCTCCTCTTCCCTCCTATTCTCCTTCCCCCACTGCCTTTTGAAAGCCTGGTTCTAGCTGCTGGGACTGGGGTCGGGGCTCCTCCAATGCCAACCCTAGCACCCTTCAGCATCCTTTCCTATTCTGCGAACCATCTGGCAGCAGCAGGTGGGCCCAGAATTTGGGACCTGGTCTGAGAACCTACTTGCTCCAAGCCCCTGGCCCCCCTTCTCCTGATGACATCAGGCTGGGCCCTGGCACCCACTTCCTCCCCTCCTACCCCACGCAGATACGCATCTATTCATCTGGTTTCTCCTAGATCTCTCACTTGGGGCTCTGCATCCTCTCTCTATATCCTCCTTCTGAGGAGTCCCTCTTTCTGTGTCCCGAAGCCCCTCAGGCGTGCTTGGTCCTCAGCATGCTCCCGATCTAGCCTCTATTCACAGTGGGCCCTGTGGGTGGATTGTGCTGTCACTTGTATAAGCTGGTTCAATAGGGCTGGGGGAGATGCAAGGGTCTTGCATCCCAAATTCAGCCTTCTGAATCATGGGCCACCCCTATCCTTGTCTTGACACGCACACATGAACTCCAAAAGCGGAGTCCCGACCACCTGCACCCCCAGGTGGACAGCCTGCTCCAGGCACTTGGCACCTGGCTATGGAGAGGCTGGCAGCGCCCTGGCGAGACCCTCATGTGGGCACAGGCAAGAGAGCCCACGCTGAAACAGTCACAAAACTCATGCACCTGCTTGCCAGATCACACCCCCACTCTCCCAGGGAGGCCCCCACACAATGACACACTGTGCCGTGGATGCCCACGGGCACCCACCCACCAACCCTCCCCTTCACAGCCACTCGCACCACGTGCTGACACCCCCTCCCCAAACTGTGCACATGCACAGCAACACACACAGAGCACCCCCCTACCCATTGCCTGGGGCCTTCCCGAGTTACCCATTCCCAAAGCACGGCTGCTTCCATCTCCCAGACGGGCCCCTGCTCCCCCGACTCTGGCACCTGGCAACACAGCTCCCAGGTGCTTCTGCCCAGGAAAGGGCATTTGGCCTGTGGGGCTGAGGCAGGGCCATTGGCAGGGGCAGCTCTGGGTCCTGCCGGGCCTGCGTGTCTGCTCAGCCTTCAGCACCTTCAAGTACATCAATAGCCAGCACCAGGAGACAGCTGGGGTCAGGCCTGCGGCCACACCCTACCACCCAACCTCATTCTGCATTTGGCCCTCACCCAGCCTGGCCAGCCAAGGGATAGAAGGGCCTCCCCGCTATCCCCTGCCCCATCAACAGCATTCGGGCCTCTGTGTGAACTGCTCCCTGCACCTGAATATCTGCAGCTGGCCAACCCCCTCTCTCCCTTCCCTATCACTGTGCAAAGGGGGAACACTCCCCTGCCCACCCCGGGACCTCGCCATCACTGGGACTCCTGGCCCCCACCGCTAGGTGAAGGGGCACTGGGGTGACACCAGGGAACACCCCAGCCCCTCTTCCTTAAAACCGGAAAGTGGTTGGATCAGACCAAACCCAGCTACTCCAGGGCCTGGCCACAGGGCCAGATCTCCCACTGAACAAGGGTCCACAGCCGAACCTCCTCCAGGGCTCCTTGCCACCACCCAGAGCCTCTCTCCCAGGCTGGCGCTATGGCCCAAAGTGTCCACAGAGGTCCAGGGAGTGGGAGACCCTGCCACCTACCTGTTCCCAGACAGATACTCTGAGCCCGGAGGCCGGGCAGGGACAGGCGCAGGCGCAGGCCCCAGGCTGCTGCTTTTCCTCTGAGCCTAGGTGGCAGGCCTCTCTTCCAGGAACCCAGCCGTGTCTCCCCAGAGCACAAATAACAGGAAAAAAGCTGGCTGGGGTGTGGTGGTGGGGAGCTGGAGAAGGAGGAGATCTACCCTCCTGGGCCCCCACCTCTCTAGCCCCCACCCCACTCCTCCACAAGCCTGGAGCGCGGATCCGGATCCGGAGCTGAGCGGGGCGTCTGCATCTGGCGGGCAGGGCCACTGGCTCCCCCACGCCTGCACCACCCCACCTCCCGCTGATAGCGTGTGGCCAGCCCAGGGTGTGTTTGTATGTGTCTGCTCTTCCACCTCGCTCGCTGCTCGCTGGCGGTACTCAATCCATTTCAAACAAGAGGAGCATTAAGCCGGCATCATGACAAAGCAGAATCGGAAGCAGCCTGGGCCGCCCACTGGCCTTTTTCCCTTTCCCACACCCCAACCTCGCAACACTCACGCTCGCGGGTACACACAGCCCCTCGAGCCTCCTCCTAAACAGCCAGACAGGGCTCGACCCACAGCCCAGGGTGACAGCCCCTGGCTTTTCCAAGTGCCTGGGAGAAACCACACAGGCCTCTGGAGTTCCTGCTCCCTGGCTGCCGAGGGCACAGATGCCGGACCCCATCACTTGAGGATGCACCGTCTCCTGGGAAGACGGATGGGAAGACTGGGAAAAGCAGGTTTTCAGCACCAGAGACTGGGTTAGCCCTGTGGAGGCCAGAACCCCCTGGAAGGGCCACAGAGCACAGTGGTGGTGGTGTGAGTGAGAAGGACCCCATGTCTTGCCAGGGCAACTTCATTGGAAGGGAAGTAACTTCCTGCCAGGCGACGCCCAGGTCCCAGCATGGAATCCCAGGGATGTGCCCTCCCCGGCTCTGGGAAGACCTCCACCACTCCAAGGCCCGGCCACGGGCCTTTGGGGTTCCTCTGGGTTCAGAACAGAGCCCAGTTCCTGTGTAACCCCCAGAGGCAGGCAGAGGGCGGAACCCAGATAGCTGACCCTGGCCCTGGCCTCCTCTCTACCTCTTAGGGCAAGACCTGCCTACCTAGGCAGCCTGCACTGTTGCCTTGGTAACCACTGCCCACAGCCAGTCAGCTGATGTATCAGCTGTCATTGGGGAAATCTGGAAACGGGGGAGGGGGCTTGGAATACATCAATGGAAAATCACAGGGAAGGGTCTTGAGGGGGTACAAGTGAGAATGTGCCTTGGGAACTTTTTCTCTAAGAGAAGAGGACAGGAGGGGACAAGTGGGGACAGGTAGGGACCAGAAGGGAGGTGTGTGTCTAGGTTAGTGGAATACAGAGCAGAATGAATCCTAAAGAATGGGCTCTAGAGAGAAAGAAGAAATGCAGAAGGCAGGTAGCTGAGTGGCTGAGGCAGAGTGGACAAAGTCCAGGCTTAGCTGCTGGGTGCGGGTGGGGGAGAGGGCCCCATGGAAAGGTGTGAGGATGCTGGGAGTGGGGGTGGAAACACAGGATCCATCCAGCCGTGAGGAAAAGGCCAGGAGAGGATGCAGGAGGGGGGCGCCTCTGATGCCACCGGAGGGGCTGCATCCTTGGGGGAGGGCACGAGGCTTTTCTGGGGAACAAGCCTGGGCCCAGAGCCTCTCCACTTTCTTTCCCTTCCTACCCCCCTTACCGGGGTGGCTCCACCCCAGGCCTGCACAGCCTCCCTCCGCATCCACCCGCACCCCTGCGCCCACCCAGGAGACCCAGTGACAGGCCCAGTCAGCCTCTGCCTTCAGGACCACCGATCTTCCCTCTACCCGGGGTACTCCCCTCCTCTCACTCTCTCCCTCAGCAGGCCCCACCCCAGGTTTGTCTTCCTGCTCATAGCCCCTAGAGGCAAGGCTGGTATGAGCCGCTGCCTGCCTGCTGGGAAGGGCCTGGAGCAAGGTGGCTCCGGGAAGCATGAGTAGCAGTCTGTGCCGGGGCGGAGGAAGCATGCTCATCAGGGAAACAAGCACGTCCCATGGGGGGTCAAGGGGAAGGAGGGGAAAGACGGGGTAGGGGGAGCGGGGAGGGTTGTCGGTACCTTCAAGGGCCTGGGGCGTGGGGCAGGAGCAGGGCAGCTTCCTCGGTGACATACACCTCCATCCCTCAGCGCATCTCCTCTCCGCCTCCGGTTGCCAAGACAACCTGCCGGCTCAGCCGAGGAGGCGGCAGGGAGGGGGGAGAAGGGGGCTGTGGCTCGTACTGCTTGCTCTTCAGCGATGGAGGAAGGAGGCCTGAGGCCGGCCGCTCTGCTGGGGCGGGTGGGGAAGCCTCAGGACCCAGCCCCGGCACTGTCCCCTCCCCGCTTCCGCAGGGCTCTGGGATTGGCTCCTGGGGTGGCCTCAGGAGAACCTTAATTCAGGGCCCATAGTAGGTCTGTCCTGGAGAAGGAGGACTCTGGCCAATGCTTTCCCCCTGCCTGCTTCTCCCCCCGCCCCACGCCCCCGTCCCGGCGCCCGGCAACTGCAGAAACCTCAGTGTGGAGTCGGGAAAAGGCGGCAGGGATAGGAAAGGATAGTCTGTATTGAAGGGTCAGGGGGTGGTTTCCAGCCCGAAGGAGAGGCCCAGGGCAGAGCTGGGCAGATAGGCACACGGTTTTGGGCCCAGAGGCCTGACCCCGTCTGACCTCCGTGTTCCCTGACCACCTGCCCGGCCCTGACCCTCTCACTGCCCTGGACCTACTGGAGCCGCAGGGCCCCCGGACAGTGCTCTTCCGCCCCCCAGGGCCCATCCCACCGCCCCATCAGCAGGAGCATCCCTCCACCCGCAGGGCCGCCCTGGGTAGGGATGGCTCCCAGCCAGCCAGCCCTGAACCTGGGGGACGGTGGAGTTAGGGCTCCCTCTGCCGGCCGGAGGCGTCGCAGCCGTCAAGGTCATCACTTGCTGAGAGTGATCCGGAGTGCGCCTTGGTGGGGCTGGAGTCCCGAGAGCACAGGCGGGACAGCAGCCCCTCTCCAACCTACTAAGCTTCACCTCCACCTCACTCCTGACCTGGGCCTGCAGGGGCACTTGCTCTGCCTCCTGCTCCTCCTCATGGGAGGCCCCGACTCCCCATGGCCCGCTGAACGGTCTGCCCCTCCCCCATTGCTTGCTGCCTCCCCCTCAGGCAGGGATGAGAGGGGAGGCAAAAACCTCTCCCAGCAGCTGGCAGCACTGAACACCAGGCGCCCACTAGCCCGGGCCTCGGGGCGGGCCTTCCGGGCACCACCTGGCCATACCCAAAAGGCCGATCCATCGCAGGGCTGGCATACCTTCAAGCTCAAGAGTGCCCAAGGCCTTGAGGACGGTGCTGGATTCACAGCAGGGGCCAGAGCTCGTGCCCCTCCCAGACAGACCACCCCGTCCCAGCACCTAGTTCTCAACTTCTTTCCCCAGCAAGGTCGCTGGTGCCAAAGGTCCTGAGTGAACGCCAGCCCCGCCACCTGTCCCCTCCCCAGGGCCTGTGCAGCAGGCCCTCTGTCCTTTCTCTTCGTCTCACTCCAGTGCCCCTTGCCCCACCTCATGCGCGGACCTGCGGGGGAGGGAGAGCCCCAGGGATGCCCCCCTGTGCCTATGCCATGTAAACATTAACCCCGAGAGGCTGACTGGCGCACCCGGGCACCTCAGGAGAAGGGAGAGTTGACGGAGAACTGGGGGTGGGGGAATAAAAGGGAGGATGAGGGTCTAGATGGGAACTTTTCTCATCAGAGTTTGGACACCATGTCCCCCTACTTCCAATCACCAGACCCTCTGCCTCCTGGACCCCAGAGCCTCGGCCCCCAGCATGCTGCCATCAGGCCAGCCTCACTCCCCAACCCTGGCCTCGAATCGGCATCTGCTCACTCCCCTTCTCAGAGCCCCTCACCACCTCCTCCTTGCCAAAGCAGAAAGACCAAGATCTGCAAAATGTGACCCAGCCACTTCTTGCGACCGCTCTGGGCGACCCTCTGGCGGCACCCCGACCCTCACCATCCCCTGAAGAGGCCTTCCTTTTCCAGCTGCTCTCTCAGTGCCCCCCCCCCGCCCCCGAACACCTGTCTGCTCTGCTGGCCACAGTCCTGCTCCTGCTTGTTCTTAAAGATCCCGTTAGCCGAGGCCCCTGCCGGCAGCCCCACCCTGTGCTAGCTCCCACCCAAGAGCCCCATGTCTGTGTGGGGCGTGGAGAACACCCCCTGCGAGGCGCCGATGGTCCCCTTCCAGGACAGGCTCTTGGTTCCAGAGCTCACTGGTGGTGACCGCAGGCAGGCTGGCATGCCTGCGTTTGAGCTCGCCCACACGTGACATGGGAACGTCCTGCCCCCCACAAACACGGGGCTCCGTACGCTGCCTGGCGCATTGCCAGAGCTCTGTGCAAACTGGGGTCCTCATCATCCCTCGCTTCTGCCTCCTCTTTCACTCTTTTGCGATGACTAAATGCTGCTTTGCTATCATAGGTGTAAGAGAGAGATTTCCAAAAGTCCTGTGAGAGAACTGCCTTTTTATGGGCTTATCCCCCCAAATTAAATTTCAAGTGTCTTGAGAACTTGATGGGGGCTGATGCAGTGTCTTCTCCATCTTTTTAATTCACTGAAGGGCTATAACAGTGCTGTATGTTGTAGGGAGCAGATAAATATGGGGGTTAACTGCTTAGGACTCCTTCTTGCCCAAGCCCACCTAAGGATGGAGGGTAGAGGCTGGATTCTGGCTCCTTGTCCTGCCTCCACTTCGAGAAACAGCAGGACACTGGGCCAGTAACACCTTCCTGGGCCTTCTGGTGGTTTATTCCCCCAGTAGGTCCTTATTCTGTGTGATGTACTGTGCTGGGTATGGGTGGGCGGGGTGGGGGGGGCGGCAAACACAGCCTGTTTCTGCACCTGAGGCCCTTGCTGCCCAGCAGGCCCGTGGCAAGTGTAAAGAAGCATGGCCTGCACCAGCTGCAATGTGGCCATTGGACAAGCGTGTGCGGCAGGGGACCAGAGCCATAGAGATGGCCGCTTTCCCCAGGAGAGCAGAAAGTCCACGGGGCAGGTGAGGTGGCTGTGGCCTCTGGAGGAGGGCACACTGGGCAGGGGGACCCTCATGAACAAAGAGGGACAAGCGCACTTGCTGAAGGGCTCGGGTGGCGGTTCTGGCAGCGCCCTGCTCTGAAAGAGCCACTGTAGGGATGGGGCGGCGAAGGGCCTTCAGTCAGGCCTGTGCCAGAGCCTGGAAAACCACGCCAAGCTTCCCAGTGATCGCAGGACCCAGACAGAGCCCTGGTGCGAGGCAGGTAGAGCGTGCTAAACAAACTGGCATCCCGGACGGAGTAGGGCGGGTGGTGGCGTCAGGAGGCAGAGAGGCCGTTTAGAAAGCTTTGCAGGGATTGAGACATCCCAGTGAGGCCTTGCCATGGGGCGCCGGAGCTTGCAAGAAAAAGCGGTCATGGGCAAGGGGGTGAGAGGTGAGATGCTGGTTTGCTTGGAGGGAGACAGTGTGAAGAGCAGGTGAGAAGAGAAGAGAAATCTTAGGGAGCCAGGCAGGGAGAGAACTGGAGAGTGAAGAATGGACGCGTGATGGCCTGTGGCAGGCGGCGGGGGCGGGGGGGGCGGCGAGGAAAGAGCTTCAGAAAGGGCTGGTCCCCCATGGTGTCCAGGGCTGTGGGGTGAGGACACCAAGGGCTGAGGCAAGGCTTTTTGGCTTGGCAACTGGAAAGTGCCACCACTGGACTCCAAGGGACAGGGCCGAATGGAATGACATAAGTAGAAGCCAGTCTGCAAGGACCAAAAAGAGTGGGTTCCCTCTCTGACTCTGTGCTGTGGCTCCCCTCTGCCTTGCCTGGCTGTTTGAAGGACGGGGAAGGGAAGGGGGATCGATAGAGAGGCTATTCTTAGCTAGCTGGCGCTCTTGGTAACCCTAAATAGGCTCAGGACATTGTGAGGCCCGCTGCCACCGCCACCCTCAGCTTGTCACATCCCCGCCCCACCCCCACGGACAGGTTCATCCGCCCTAGGTCTTCCCCTGCTGCGCTCCCCCTCCCCCATCCGCACCCTTGCCCAGCAACTTCGCACAGCCGGGAAGCAACCAGGGTGCTGCAGCCTGCTGTGGGCCGTCTGAGGCCCCGGGAAGCCCCTTCTTCCCACACATCCATAGACTTCACACCCCTCTGAGGCCCCTGACTAGAGAGCCTTTCTCCTGTCAGCGTCTCTGGTCACCAGTTCAGAAGGATGAGCTGAACAGACTTCCCCAGAACGTGAAAAGGCACTAAATCTCGGGGTGAGCCGGAGACCCAAGGCCGCCAGCAGGCGGAAGACCCGCAAGGCTCGGGCTTGGCGTGGGGCACGGGCACTCTGACATGGCACCAGCCTCCCAGCCGCCCTCCTGCACCGTTCCCCAATTTGTCCCTCTCGGCCAGGTCTCACCTCAGAAAGCAAGAAAGGAAACAGTGAGGGCTTTCTGGAGCCGGCCCCCAGAGGCCTGTCTGTGCTGGGGAGGTCAGAGGGAGGGGGGCAGGGCCCAGAAAGGCGGAGAAGAAAGCAGAGGCGGGACAAAGGGCCTGTCCACCTTTGAAGCTGTTTCTAACCCAAGCCATTGGAAGGTGGGGGTGGGCCTGAGAGCTGGGCTGGGGGAGGCAGTCTAGAGTTTTAAAGAATGTCTCAAATTCCTTCGGAAATCAGAGGGATTGTGAGAGCTGCCCCTCCCCAACACACTTCCTTCCCAGCCCCCCAAGTCCAGTCCTCCACACCTGGGGGCCCCAACCCTTTGTCCTCAGGTAATTGCTGGGCTTCGCCCCTGAGTTTAAAATCCCATTGATCTCACCAGTTATCAGCTGCAGCTCCAGACCACCCTCCCTACACAGCCCCCAGAAAATGACGCTCAACACCCGCCCCCCCCCCACCCCGCAGTCCTCCCTGGGATTAAGGCTCTTTGTGACTGGGGGTGGGGGGGGATGAGAAAAGCAACCTGGTGGAAACCAATTATGACAAACCGGAGGGAGAAGGCCTGGGGCCTGGGGACCTCCCTCTTGGCTGTGGCTGTCTAAAGGCCAGGGCTGGGGGTGGCTGCTGGAGCTCCAGCCCCTCCAAGGGCGAGGAGTGTGACCCCCTCCCCCCTCCACGAACTCGGGGCTTCGCGCTCCTCCCATTGGGACTAAACCAGGCCCGTCTGCGACTCCCCATCCTGCCCTCATTTTTAGGCCATTCTTAGGAGAAGCGATGCCTTTCGTCCTTTTTCTTCTCTTCCCATAACCCCCTTTCCTGCTGTACGCTCAGAGCGGAGGGGGACTGAGCCCGGGGGTCCCTCCGCGGAAGGCGGGACTCTGGCAGGGTGTCTCCCCCACACAGACTGCGGTTGGGGGAGCAACCCGCAGGGCAGGGCCTCCCCCTAGACAGGATTAGAAGCCAGAGCGAAGGGGCAAAGAGGCGGGTTTTATGGCCCCTGAGTCCCACCCCTGAAATGCGCACCTCGGGGCGCCTGGGAAGGCCCACCAGAGCCACTCAGGTTGGGCCGCGGCCGCTCCTGGGTCCCTTCCCCCAGGCCGGCCTCTGAGGTCCCCTCAGGTGTGCTGCAACCCCCCCCCCCAACGCCCCGCAGCGGACCCGGGATGACTAGGGGGCACTTTGTCGTCCTCCCACCCTCTTCCGCCTGCCCCGACCCTCCTCACCGGAAAAAAGCGATCCTGCTCCCGGCCAGGCGGCTTCAGCGGCCGGAGCGCCAGGCCTGCTGCCCGGCTGGCCGCCCGCCCGGCCCGGCCGGCCCCAGGGAGTGGGTTCTCCGCGCCCCACAGGTAGCACGGGACGCGCCTGGAGAATCAGGAAACCGGAGCCCGCGGAGGGAGGGAGGGTGGGGCGCCCTGGGCTCCTGCGGACGGACGTGCAGCCCGGGCCACCCGGGCCACCCGGGCCACCCGGGCCTGGTGCGGCCCCTCCAGGACGCCCCGCCCCGCCCTGCGCGGCCCTGCACCTGCAGGAGCCCAGGCCGGCGCTGCGCGTCCCCGCGCCTCTCCGAGAAGCCAGTTTGTCGCCAGTGGGTGTTGGAGTCGGATCTCTCCACCCCTCACCCCCTTCAAATGCCAGTTTGCAGGAAAACGGTTTTATTCCGGGGCTGGGAGCTGGGGGCAGGGGTGCAGGCCTGGGGAGTGGAATATGAAGAATGGTCAACCCTCTTTTTTTTCTCCCTCTTTTTCCTTCCTACAGCCTGGCTAGGAGGAGGAGGCCCGGGTCAGGCTGAGTGGGTCACTTCCCAACAGTGCCTGCCAGCCAGGCCTTGAACCCCGCCAACCTTGCTCCTCCGTTCAGTGCGTCTGGGTCCAGGGGACACTACAGCTCCTCTCCTGGGGCCTGGCCCACCGCTGGGGGCCTAGTCTTGTGCGGGGTCCAGGACGCGCCCTGAGGGGTGGCCAGTCCTGCCCCTCTGCAGCCTGGGGCGCTGGTGCTTGTTGGTCCTCAGGGCCCTCCTGGGAGGTTCTGGCTCTCCTCCCTCCACCCCAGCCCCATCTTTGGATTAGGAAGGGAAGGGGATGGGAGGGCTGGTGAGGGGCAGCTGCCCCGCCCCTGTGTCCCTGACTACGTCAGGGGCTGCGGCCTCCGAGTGCGCTTGGTCCGGCGGGTGGGGGCTGAGCCCACAAACTCGAACTGCTTCTGCCTCTCCACCTGGTTGGGGAAGGGCAACTGGCCCTCGTAGAGACGCTTGATGAAGTGAGCCTCGCGCTGATTCTGGCGGCTGCGGGAGGCCTGGCGGGGCCGGCCCTGCCGCGTGAAGGCCATGAACCAGCCCTCATGCCTGGCGTTCTGGAAAGCTGTGTAGTTGTTCTCCAGCACGATCTCCGTGAACACGCAGTCCTTGCTTTTCCCGCTGGGCTGTGGGGGAGGGAAGGAGAGGAGGGAAGTGGGTCCACCCACCCTGTCTGGCTTCTCTGCCTTAGGGGCCTATTTTAAGGCAGAGGCGGGGCTGGGAGCCCAGGGATTTCTGTCTGGAGATGGCACCCTTGCTGGAGAGGCAAAGGTGGGAGAAAGGAATGAGCTTTGTTCGGAGTCAGATCTGAACTTAATACAGACTAAGTCGCACACCTTGATGAAGGTGTTTGTGACGCTGAGCTTCACTTTCCCGAGAGGTGGCACAAAGATCTAGGTAAGGGTGCAATGAAAAGAAGGGGCAAACATTTATAGACACCAACCGTGACCAGAGCCACACGGGCACCCGCTCTGACCCTGTGGGGGACCCTGACTCTGTGCCCATCTTTGTAGATGAGCAGCCTGAGGCTCAACAAAAATGGGCAAATATTGGGTGAAAAGTGCCAGAAGTGGAAGCCAGGATTGACCAATGCTAAGGGAAATGGAATTCTCCCTGCATGACAGTGAGTAGGAAGTCACACTAGTCAGCGGTCACACTTGCAGGTGGCTACACTAGCATCTGGTGACACTAGCACATGGTGACACTAGCAGGCAGTCTGTGTGTTTTGCTGGTTGGATCCCTCCGAGCCCACTGACCTCAGGGGAGCTTCTGATCTTGCACAAATGCCTACTTTCAACCCTGGTTTGCGCTCAGCCCCAACGCAGGGGCTGCGACACCAGGTAGGTGCCGGAATCCTTGCTCACAGGTGCTGGGAACCACCCGGTGAGTCTGAGCCCCAGGCCTGTGGGCCGTCAGCGCCCTCATGGTGCTTGTGGATGCAGAGGGACTCACTGAGATGGGAGCGCACAAGTGACGGTGGTGGGTGAGAGCAGAAGAGTCTCGGTCCATCCTGGTCGCTCCACAGGACGCAGGGAGCAGGATGCAGGCGGGCCCTCGGTGCCCCACCCCAGTGAGACCCAGTCAAGCACCTGCTCTGTCCTCTGGGCCTCACCTTCCCGATGAGCTTGCCCCTCTTGTTCATGCAGATGTATTTCTCACTCTCGGCCCCCTTGATGCGCACCCGGCTCCCAAAGGTGTCTGTCTCCACGATGAGCTTGGCTGTGATGGGGGAGGGAGAGGGAGACCTCCATCCATGAGGGTTGCTGGTCC
The DNA here is from genome assembly GCA_039655065.1 of Glossophaga mutica. Classification (NCBI taxonomy): domain Eukaryota; kingdom Metazoa; phylum Chordata; class Mammalia; order Chiroptera; family Phyllostomidae; genus Glossophaga; species Glossophaga mutica. The sequence continues at coordinate 63,609,721 of CM077311.1, forward strand.
AGGGGGCTGCAGGGGACCCCCAACCAGCCTGACCTCCAAACTCAAGTGGGGCACATGGGAGGCCCTGACACCAGATCTGGGGACGAGCCAGGTGAGGCTGGCCAGGGCTATGGGTGGCCTCAGGTGAGGGCTGGGTCTCACCAAACTTGTTGCCGTCCTCAGCGGTGGCGGAGATACGACGCCCGGTGACCTGCACGTGCTTGCCACTGGTCCGGCTGTAGAGCTGGTACTCACGGATCTGCCGCCTGCTCAGCTGGTCGGTCATGGCGCCCTGGTCCCTCACGTACTGGTTAAAATTAGGAGACGGGTGATTCTCCCCCTTTGCGGTTACCAAGGGAAAAATAGTGTCAATTTGCTTTGGGCAACACCACTGCGGGTCCCTCCAGGGGAGAGGGGTGCAGAGGGGAGTGCGGTGCGCCAGCCACCTGTCCTGGGGAGGAGAGGTGCAAGGTGAAGGGGGCAGAGGGCCATGACCTTCTCGGGCCAGTGGGTGAGCCAGTCATGACTTCTTGGCTCCCTTTCCAGCCTGCAGCAGAGAGCTGGTGGCTGCCCGGGCCTGGGGGCACTTGGTGGAAGAGTGCACACTGGGAATCATGACTCCGGGAGCTGGAAGGAACCTTCGGAGTTGTGGTGTCTGATCCCCAAATTCTGTGGAGGAGGTGCGCAGGGGCACAGCTAGTTAGGGGAAGGACCCCTGTCCTGTCTCTGGCATTGGAGCTTGTCACCTCTCCAGAACTCTGGGGTCTTGGCTCTGTTGCCAGGACAGCCAGATTTCTCTCCATCCTCCCCGCTAGCCTCGAAGAACCCTACCCTCAGTACATGTACGCACACATGAGTGCGAGCACACAGCAGCTGATCGTTAGGGCCCCTGGAGAGCATTTCTTTGTGGCATACGGCATCCTGAGCTACGCTCAGCTGCCCTGCCTCTCCCCGGGGTGCTCAGGGCCCTCCGAGAAGCCAGACTCCCTGCCAGATCTCCTCCCTCCTGTGTGAGTGGGGTGCCTCCTTATGGGGGGAGGTGAAAGCAGCTGCCAGAGGTGCTATCTGCCGGGGCCCAGGGCTGCTCCCTCGAGGCCACCTGCCTGTGCCACAACAAAACGGAGGCTGGTGGCCACCGCCGCCGCCACCCGCCCACTTCTCCAGCAGGCTTGAAGGGCTCTGCGCGCCCGCATGACAGGGTGGACAAAGGCAGGATAAGTACTTGTCCAGGCCGGTCTCCCCTCATCCATCCACAGCACTGAGCCGGAGACAGGCTGCGCCTGGCCCCTCTCTCCATCCAGGTGCAGCCTGGATGGCGGCTCCCAGCTGTGGGCTGCAGCCTCGGCTCCCACACCAACATGTTCCTCTCCCCACCTGGACTCTGTGGCCTGTGCTGAGACAGCCCTTCCCTGTCCCCAGTCCCTAAGCCCAACCATCTGGTCGGAGCCAGACCTGGATCAGCATCTGTGAGGGCCACTCTCTCCTGGAGGGAGGGGTGCAAAGTGTCCGATGGAGGAAGGGAGGTGAGGGAGCAGCTGGAGGCCCACAGTGCAGCCTGCCCGGGTTAACCCTGTCACTGCTCATTTCCAACTTCAGCCCGGCCCAGGCCAGGAGCCTTGCTGGGGCCACAGCCTGGGAGACCCCAGCCCAGCCCACGCCCCTCCCTGGGAAAACCTGAGGCCCACATTTGGGATGGGGGACCTGCCTCCCTGCCAGGGGGTGGGGTCTGGCTGGCCCAGACCCGAGATGGGGGTCCGCCTGTCCCCAGCCCCAGTCGCCTGGCCCAGGTTCAGGCCCTCCGCCCTTCTTGGCGGGCAGCCTCCTTCAGGCTATCTGTTCCAGGTCAGGAGCAAAGAGGCCCCCCCAAAGCCCCCTCCTCTCCTCATCCCCCTTCAAGCCCTGCACAAAAGCAGCCCCACGCCCCCCCACAGCCCACAGCCCACAAGCCGCTCTCCCCGCGGGACCTTGCCTGTCCCTTTCATGTCCCCGCTGCGGGGGACCTCCCCTTCCACTGCACAGACAGCTGCTTGTCAGCCGGCCCTTCAAGCATGGCTGTGGTCCGGCCTGCCGGCCCCCCCCCAAGGGGGGCGAGGGGGCACTTCAAGGGGGAAAGGACAGCTTTGCCACCTTCCCTGAATCCTGAATGGGGCCTCAGCCAGGCCATAACCGCCAGGCCAGCCGCACCATTGTGCTGATTCCCCTTCCAGAGCAGGTTGGGCCCACCCCCAGGCCCCTCCCGGCCAGGCTGGGGGGCTTTCTTCTTGCTCTCCCTGGATGTGTGAAGCAAAAGGCCTGGAACGGGGGCTTGAGCAAAAGGGGGAAGGAAAAGGGGGGTGTCTCCCTCTCTCTCTCCCACCCCCCCACTGCTTCAAAGGCAGCCCCTTTCCCTCTCCCAGAGAAAAGGCGTTTACCTTCAAAAAAAGTCCCCACTGGATATGAAGACAAGCGGCCTCTGGCCTGGGAAAGCCAAGCGCTCTCCCCAGCGCGGTTCTGGACCAGTGCATTTTAATAGCTGCACTTTTATGGAGGATCACAAAAAGGGACCAAGCCCAGCGCTGGGGCTGTGCTGGGGCCAGGGGGAGGTGGGCATGGGGGGCCGGCCTCTGGCGGGGGGGAGTGTGGAGAAGCAAACCCCAAGTCTTGTCTCAAGCAACCTCTTTGGGCTTGACCTCATTGCCTGTAGGTAAGGAGTCCCGGCCTTGGCTGACCCCCAGGACGGCCCCCACAGGACTTCTGTGTCGGTGGGAGGGGGTCGTGAGAGGAACACACAGGTGGTTTTACATGGAAACCTGTCCCTTCAGGTACAAGCCTCGCCTGAGCCTTCACCTCCACCCTCTTCCAGCCACACTGGCCTCGATCCCTGCTGCCTGTGCACTTAGCCTTGGGGTGGCCCAGTGTGGAGGGATGGAGAGAGGGTCAGGGGAGGGACGACAGGTAAAAACCTGTCAGCCCCCAAACCTGCAACAGCCCCTTCGCCTACCCCCTCCAAAGGCTGAGCCCCTCAAACATCAGAGAGGCCAGAACCTGCCTCTGTGCAGCGAAGGGAGACTGCCCCCTGCCCCTTTGGGTGGGGCGAGAGGGATGAGGAGAAGCTGGTGGGACAGGGCGCCTACCTGAGTTTGACAGCAGAGAACGAGTAGCTGCAGACACCTGTGTGGGGATGCGAGGCAGAGCCAGGTGTGGGTGTCAGCGGCCAGCCCAGGGCCCACCGGGCGCCACCCCCACCCCACCCCCCGCCTCACCCGCCGGTCCGTGGGGGAGTCCCTCTAAGACTAGGGCTGCCTGAGGCTGGACGTGGCGGCAGAACCGCAGCGGGAGAGGCCGCGCACTTACAGAGCGAAGCTGGGCAGCAGGCGGGCGGCTTCCATCGCCGGAGAGGTTTCTTGGGGCGGTGGCCCCCCTGCCCCCAAACTCAGGAGAAGATGTGGGCAGTCCCTGGGGGTAGAGTCCCAGAGAAGCCAAGGTCTCTTCAAGCCACAGGTTTTCCAGGGGGAAGAGGAGAGAGAGGGGTGGAGGAGGAGAGAGAATAGCGGGGAGGAGGAGATGGAGGAGGGGAGGAGGGCGTAATGGGGAGACTGAGGTGTGAGGTGTCCACCTTCCCAGCCAGAGAGACTGCAGAGTAGCCACTGGCGGGGCTGCCCACCTCTCCTGGGCTCCAGGCGCAGAGGACAGCGCTGCTGGGGCCTGCTCGATAGGAGGCTGGCCCTGTGGTCCCCAGTTACCCCGGCCCCACGGACCGACAGCAGTGCCCCTCGACCCTTGAGGCCAGCCTCGGGTTTCGCGCCCCACTCCCCGAGGGGAAGCGGCAAGTGTCTATCCGGGGTCGCTGGGTCTGGCTGGGGACGGAAATTCCCAGAAGCAGCCTTAAAAGGAGGAGCCTCCCTGCAGGGGGCAGGAGGTGGGCTTGGCCGGATGGCGCTTCCACTGCTCTGTGCCCCCAGAGTCCCTGGTCTGCACTCCGGCCAAGGGGGAGGAAGGGTTAAGACTGTCCCGACTGGCAGCAAATAGCGGGTGCCACAGCTTGGGGGCCTGGGGTGAGGTGGAAGGGGCGGCTGGGGCTGTGGAGGACCCCCGTGGAGTCCCAAAAGCTGGCCTGAGGCGGGGCCTTGGCAGCTTCCTCCGAGAGACGGGCAGGAGTGCCCAGGATGCCGGAGGACCTAGAGACAGCTCGCTGTCCGTAGCGGGTAGACGGCCGGAGGGCTCCGTTCTGGGCCTCCCTCGCCACCCTGGAGCCTCTGAGGGCCCCTCCCCATGTCCCCAGGTCCCCTCACAGTTGCCAGGGAGGAAGGGCCCACCAGCCTGTTCACATGAGCTCTGGTCCCACACGGCTCTGCCCCAGGCCAGCGGTAACCCTCGCCTGCCGCAGGCGAGAAAACCAGCGGGCGCACCAGCGGGCAGTCAGCTCACACCGACCCAGCTAGCGAAGGGGTGCAGGACCAGGTCTTCAAGGTCCCAGCTCTTCCAGCTCCTCGCGGGTTGTGTTCCGGGTGTTCCGCTGTGTCCACACCCTCAGAGTCCAGCACAGCCTGTGGCCCAGCCGAGGTCTCCATCCCTCCAGAAGGTGGGAGGTGGTGACCTCTGGAGGGGGATGGTCCTGGGAGACCTCTGAGGGAAACCCCGCCTTCACTCGGGAAGCTCACCCCTCAGCTCAGCTCCTGGGGCAGGGGCCGTGGGGCATGTCTCCATGCCCCCCCCCCCGCCCCTCAGGAAGGGAAGAGAAGGGGAAGTGCTGACTGTGGATTGATTTACCTGCGGAGATAAGGGGGAGGACCCAGCTCTCACCCTCGGCCTGCTTCTCACCTCCCTGAGCTGGATCAATCCACAAAGCTGTCTGCCAACCCCCCACCCCAGACACCTCTGCCCCCTCCGCTGCAGCTGGCTGAGGCCGCCTGCGCACCTGGCCCCCGGCCCGCCATCCACGGGGGCGGGGCCGGGGCCCAAGCTGGCCTGGGCAGGGCGGTGTTGGCCCCCAGCCCTGCATAGCTGGGGGAGTCCAGGGTTGGAATCGAATGGAAAGAACATCAACACTAGGAAGGGTCTCAGCTCTCAAAGATGAAGGTGTCACAGCTTCCTGGTGGCACGGCCAGGACAAGGTACTGATGCCTGGACTCCAGCCCAGGGCTGGCCCCTCTCAGAACACACCCCGCCCACCCGCTGGCCGTGCTGCTTCGACCACGCCGGCCCCCCAGCGAGCATCGCCCACAGTCCTCGCCTCACCGGGGCCCCGCCGAGACTCTGCCCCCTCCGTAGACAACCCCCCCCCCCGCTGCCCCCACACACCTCCCTGCTGTACTTGGTGCTGGCTCTGCTCTGTGACCTGGAGCCCACACCCCGCCAGCCTCCAGCTCCCAGGTAGGACAGTGAAGGCTACCTCCTCCTGACCTTCATCTTTCGGTCACAGGTGAGAGCAGAGGTGCAGGAAGGAGATAGCCCAGGCTTGGGCCTCTGGTGGGGATGTGGAGGGTAGGGACAGAGGTGTCCTAAGGTGAGGCAAGGGTGGGACATTCCACCTGGGCCTAAGGCCTCTAAGCCTGAGTTCTATAGGTGGAGGAAGGGCCTGCATCACTGGCCAGCCCCTGGCCCAGGCTGGGTCCCCATGGTAGCAGATGCCAGTGGTCAAGCCTGGCCTTGGGGTGCACCCAGGGACTGGTGCCAGGGGGCTCCGGGGCACGGCTTGTTCCACGGTGTGACATCTGCTCCTTGTCCCTCCCCACTCTGCACCTGCAGGCTTGGCCTCAGACGGGGCTTGCGCCTTTACCCCCTGGACAGGCCAGCGGCGGCCCCATGGGGGGAGGCAACCTGGAGAGTTCCTGGCCTGGCCTCTGGCCCTGTGCCCTGGGCCTGGCTGTGACAGGCTGTGTGCTGTGTGCGAATCCCCTCACTCCTCTAGCCTCAGCTTCCCAATGCAGAAAAAGGAAATGACCGCTGCTGGAAATGTCAGAGCAGCCACAGTGTCGCTGAGATGAAGGACAGTCCCTGAGAAGTGTCAGATACCCCACAAGAATGGGGGGAGGGGACAGAGCCACTCTTCTGTGGTCCGACCTCAGTTCACCTAAACTTTGACTGACTTTCCGGGGGTGATGATGGCAGGAGGTGATAGGGAAGTGAGAAGTAGCCCTGGCTGCATGGTGGCTAATCCCCACCCCCTAGTGACAAGTTCGATACCCCCCAACTGGGCTGTCTCACGCCTGCTCCCCCTGCTCCCCCTGGAAGCCCAGCTGGTGCAGACAGACTCACCGAGCCCACCTGTGGACCTGCCACTTGCCACCACCTGCTTGGATGCCAGCCCACCTTTCTCCTGTTGAGAGGCAGGAGAGCCAGGGCTGAGGGAGGGGGAGGGCAAAGGGCCTCTGGGCAATGGGGGTAGAGCCCCATTTTTGTGTCTGCCCCCACTGCTGGCTGCCAGCACAGGGAAATCAAATTAGCAGCCAGCGTTGTGGAGGGCGGGTGCTTGCTGGGGCTGGCTGAGGGATGCAGTACCCGCAGGACCATGGCTTTGCTGTGACTGGGCTCTGGGGCTGCCCCTCCGAGGGCCCCAGTGAGGCAGGGACTCCAAACCCAGTTCTAACACCTGCTGGCAGTGTGTGAGACTTTCCAGCGCCCGCTGCTGCTCGCCTCTCCCTCACTCTCCACACAGTGGGTAAGAACAAGGGCTCTGGGGCCCGACTACCTGGGAGTGAATCCTGGCTTCTCTACTAGCTGTGTGACCTTGTGGGCAAGCGGTTTACCCTCTCTGTGCCTCCCTCTCCACATCTGAGAGCTAGGGCTGGTAGTTTCCCCCACCCTGGCAAGGTTGTGGGGGTAACAGGGCAAGTCCGCGCATGGGCGCAGAGCGGTGCCCAGGCGCAGCACTTCCACAGCCATCACACCAGCCTTCCTCCCTCCGAACCTCCAAGCTTGCTCTGCCTCAGACCCTTTGCACCCTCTGTTCCCACTCCTGGAGAGGTCCTGCCAGCTCCTCTCACAGCTGCTTTCCCTGAGAAACCTTCCCAGATCTTACTAAACAGCACTTCACACCCTGGAAATTAGCCTGATTCACTTCCTCCAAAGCCCTCGAAAGTTACTGGAATTATGTTGTTGGCTTCTGTGTTTCCGCCAGGCTGTAGGTGACTTGAAGGTGAGGACTTGTCTTGTCCACCTGTAATCACTGTGGCAGGGAGCGGTGGTGAATGCCAGCTGCCTCCCTGGAGCCAGACCCCAGCTGGTGTGCCTTTGCGCTCTCTGATTAGCGCAGGTCAGGGGCCCTGTCCTCCTGTGGTAGAGGGTGGGCAGGGCTCACTCCGTCCCATCCCATGGTGGGGGAGGTGGCGGAAAGCAGGCAGCAGGGACGCCAGCCCTAGAGGAGGAGGTGCTGGGTGGGAGACCCAGGCCTGCTGCTGACCTGCAGTGTCCAAGGCTCTCCTTCTGGGACCCAGACCTGGAGTCCTGGGAGAGAGGGCACGGCCAGCTCCCCATCAGCCCACTTCAGGCCTGGCCGGGAGGAGCCCAGCAGTGGCCCTGCAAATCTAACCTGAGCTGGGGGCCAGACATGTGCCACCGTGGAGGAACCAGCTCCGAAGGGGCTCTGCAGGCCTGGGAAAAGGTGGGGGCCTCCACCCCTTTCCCGCCCTCTGTTGGCCTCATCCCAACAGTTCCCTGAACCTGGGCTGGTGGCTCTGAGAGGCACCCTGGGGGAACCCTAGCGTAGGAGTTGAAAGTGTTCACCAGTCTCCCTGGCTGGAGTGGCTCAGTTCGTTGGAGTGTGTCCCAAGACCAAAAGGTCAAGGGTTCCATTCCCGGTCCAGGCACACACCGGGTTTCGAGTTCTATCCTTGGACGGGGCGTGTACCAATCGATGTTTCTCTATCACATCTTTCTCTCCCTCTCCCCCTCCCTCTCTAGAAGCAATGAAAAAATGTCCTCTGGTGAGGCTGAACCGGAAGCAGGATTAGCTTGTGCCCCAAGGTCCCAATGGATGCACACCCTCAGGACCCACAGGGTCGAGGCCCTTCAGTTGTGCACCTAAAAAACAGGGCCTTGTGGGGAGGGAGTGTAGATGCAGGAAGACCCACAGCAGTTCTAGCTCCCTCCCTCACTTAGGGCAGAAGGTAGAAGCTGGGTGAGGGGATGGGACACGGTTCTTTCTCCAAAGATGGGCAGTGAGGGTGCCAGGAGGAGAGGGAGATGATAGAGCCAGCAGGCAGGGTCTGGCTCGAGGCCGCCCTCTGCTGGGCACTAGGGCTCACTGCAGCCGGCAACCCGCATGGCTAGGGGAACAGATGCAGAAACAAGGTCCTGGCAAAGCAAACTTTATTGTGTCCCTGAGGTTGGGGCTCTTCCCTCCAGGTGCTGCTCAATCCGGAGAGTTGCGGTAGGGGGCTCTTGTGTTGCCCCCCCCCCAGTACCTCCATCATCTTCAGCCTCAGATGGAGGGCCCCAAGGAGGAGGTGTGGGTCCACGGTGTACCCATGAAAGCCCACTCTGCATGGTAGCCTGACCGGTCCTCCCACGGTCACTGGGGCCAGGCTGCTCCTGGCTCATTTCTTGAATGTCGGCTTTTTGGCTCTGGGTATGGCTTTGGCCTGTGGAGAGAAGAGAAGGCTCCAGGTCCCCGCTCCATCCCAGAGGCCACCCCCCTCCCCAGGGACAGCCCCTTCTGCGGACCCACCTTCCTTGCAGGGCTCTTGTCTTTCAGACTGGGTCTGGAACGGGGGTGAGGGACGAGGCATGGAGAGAGGGTGAGAGAGAGCGAGCACTCAGCCTGCGGCCACAGCCCTGCTGCCCAGTGCGCCCACTGGGGAGCAGGGCCCTGGGCATTTCCGGGAGGCGGGGGCTGGGCCCAGAGAGGGGAGGCTCAGAGTTCACCTCTGCACCTGCTGCCCGCCTGCCAAGGGCCACTCTGACTCTCCTGTGTGACACAAGATGGCTTTTCTCGGGCTTCCGCTTTCTTGCATTTGCCACCCGTGTTTCCTTTTCATTAGACAAGTGATGTCACTCAGATCACACAAAAAAGAGCAACTAGAGAACAGGGTAAATTCCTGTGTCATTTCCCTCCCGATAACATTAACATTTCGATGTATTTCCTCTCAGTACCTTTCTTTGTTTGTTTTCTTCTAACAGCATGTAAAATAAAATGAAAAAGATTTAATATCCTGTTATTTTTAATTCCATGAACCTTTCCAGGTTGCCATCTTCTTCATGCGCCTATGTGACAACCCCGGGGAAATGTGACCTAGTTTGATCTCCTGTTACACTGGTAGACATTTAGAATGCCTGCATTTGAGTAATGTAGTGATAGGTCTCTTCGTGCATATAATTCTCCCATAATTTGGATGGACCCCTTAGAAAGGAATTGCCACAAGTTGAGTTAGCTCAGGAGATAGGAAAAGTTTAATACTTTTCAAAAAGGCTGCACAGCCTACCATGGCAGCCCACTGAGTGCCCTGTGTGCACACACGTGCACACACGTGCACACACGTGCACGTGCCAGGTACGCTGTACTCTCTCCAGCACTGTACACCTTCACCCAAAGAGTTTGGTCAAGTTAAGAGATGGGAAGAGTTACCTCATCACTTCCTCTTCTTTCTCCATCTTCTTTTTCTGGGAACCAAACACAAGCATCCCTAGGGAGGTTAGGGCGAGGGTCTGAGCAGCCCCACTGTGCCCCAGCAGGGCTCCCGCCTCCTGCAAGCTCAGGCTCAGCTCGGGGGGCGTGGCCAGGTTGCTGAGGAGCCTCAGCAGGGTCCCCTCCCTCACCTTGGAAACGCTGGTCTGCTTCTGGGGCACCAGCCTCTTGCCTGGTTTGACAGGGGTTTCCTCTAGGGACATATCCACATCGTCATCCTCATCCTCATCTTCCTCCTCATCTTCTTCCTCCTCTTCCTCCTCCTCTTCCTCCTCCTCCTCTTCCTCCAAGGTATCATCTGCGATGCATGGCAAAGGGGCAGGGCCTCTGAGCACAGGGTCTCAGCCTGGCTCCCACCCCATCTTCCAGCTTGAGAGGTGCCCCGGGGATCCCAGCACGGAAGTGAAAGTGTCCCCATGTCCACCTGGCGAGCCCCTCCTGGCCTCCCTGACAAAGTGGAGGTGGGGCGTGGTGAGAGATCAGGGCAGCCCCAGTGGGTGGAGGGTGGTCGAAGGAGGCGGGAAGGGTGAGCTGGGGTCTGGCTGGGTAGGAAGGAGTGTGGCACCAGGAGGAGGAGAAGGTGGGGAGGAACCCGGAGCAGCAGCTCAGAACTTCAGGTCTTAACCTAAGGGAAGTGGTCCCTGCTGGAGTTTGGGGGCAGGAGGGCACCCTGATGGGAGAGGCACAGCTGGATGGAGAAGAGGGCCAGTTAAGGGGACAGTGAAATAGTCAACAGCACAGTGACTTCCCAGGGACCCTGCGACCACCACAGCGGGCCCTCCCCTTGAAGCTAACACGTCAGTGTGCGCCAGTACCAGGCGCTGTGCTCACTGCCTTTCCTGAACATCCCTTTCATTCCTCACCACTGTTCTTTGATCCGAAGCCAAGCACACCCTTACCCTCAGGTCACAGCGGGGGACAGACGGGGCAGTGAAGAGGAACTGGGGGAGGACCCGTGCCTGCGGCCTTCCAGTCCGGGCTACTGGCAATGGTGTTGCCTTTGGGATTTTTTTCTCGAATCCTTCAAGAATCCCTCAAGGGTCCGAGTATTTATTCCGCCAGTCGCCCGCACTAGGCACTGCGCTCTCAGACCCTGCGCGGCCCGAGCCCCGACTCACCGTGACATTCCTGGCCGCTGAGGAACACGGGCCCAGAGCCAGCCCGCAGCTGAAAGGTGACTGGAGGAGAGAGCTCCAAGTCCATCATGACCTGCAGGGCAGGGGTGTGGGGGCAAGAGCGGAGAAGACGCGTGGCGAGGGCTGCCGCCGGGCTCAGCAGGCCTGCTGCAGAAGCCCTCCCGTTTGCTCCCCACACCCCGACCGCACACGCTCCGAGGGCTCCCGGGACTGCGGGGCGCTCCCCGTCCCCGGCCTTTCTGCCTGCCGAGGGGGCTCGGTTGGAGGAGATGGGAGTCCGATCATGTGGTTCTTGCTCAGATCGCAGATGGGCTTCCCTGAGGGCGACTGTTAAACAGAGAAATCTTACTGCTCCGGACTAAACCGCGTCTCCCGAATCCTCAGGGTGAAGCCCCGTCTCTGGAGCGTCTGGAGAGGGGGATTCTGGGCGGGGATTAGGGTTAGAATCGGTCAGCAGAGTCACCACGGGATTAGTGTCCTTGCGAGATGAGACTGGAGAGCGCGCCCCACCGCCGCAACGCAGAGCAGGCGTGGCGTACAAGCCAGGAAGAGGTCCCTGGCGGAGCCGGGCCCAAGTGGGCACGCTGGCCTCAGGCCGACCGCGTCAGGGACCCACCGAAAAGGCAGATGCAAGCCTGTGTGCACAGAGTGACTTTTGTCTTACGAGTAATGTGCAGATATGCTTATGAATAAAGGTTGGAAATATATTAAAGTGCTAACCATAATTTTCTTTCAGTGGCTAGTTTAGTATGTATTTTCTTTCTATTTTTCCAGACATTCCAAAGTTTCTAGAGTAACAATGATGATACTCTTATTTATTGAGTTCCTACCACGTGCCAGGGCCCACACCGAGCGTTTTACCTGCTTTACCTCCTTTGACTCCTCACCCGTGAAGGAGGTGCTGTTACTTTACAGAGGAAGACACTGGGGCTCCGAGAGATTCACTTAGAGTTTCTGGCTCAGACAGGGAGCGAATAAGCGAAAACAAAGTGCAGCCACAGACACCTGGAGAGTCTGGATAAAATGTAATGCGACGGCCCTGGCTGGTGTGGCTCAGGGGACGGAGTGCCGGCCTTCCAGGAAAGCGGTGCGGGGTGGGTGTGGGTGGGGGCGGTTCCCAGTCAGGGTGCCTGGGTTGTGGGCCAGGTCCCCAGTAGGGGGCGCTCCAGAGACAACCGCACATCGATGCTTCTCTCCCTTTCTCCCTCCCTTCCCCTCTCTAAAAATAAATAAAATCTTTAAAAAAATGTAATGCAACATTGTCTCTGCGCGGCTGAATAGGAAGAGAGAAAGGAAGGCCCCCGTGCGTTGAGGAAGCCTGTGCAAGCGCTGTTGCTGTAACTCCTGAAGGAACATGCACTTGAAACTAACGTGCACGCAGGGACTGGAGACAGACCTTGGTTCAGGACAGCGGGGTTGTCCAGAGCCCACTGCACAGAGGGCAGGACCCTCCATGGGCTGCACCTCAGTAAGAGGCCCCAGGGTGAAGCACGAGGAGAGAGGGCTAAAGAACCCCAAACCAACAACTGGAAACTACACACCACTAGAAAAGGGGAAGGGTCTGAGAAGTCCAGATCGGCGGTTACAGAACAGTCAGGGGGATGCAGAGCGTGGCACAGGGGAGACAGTCAGCACTGTAGTAACTGTGCATGGGGCCTGCTGGGCACTGTGTAGAGTGTATGCTGGTCTAACCCCTATGCTGAACACCTAACATGAACACAGAATAATATTAAATGTCAACTATAATTGAAAAAATAAAATTTTTAAAAAGGTGGTGGCTTGGACCCTTTTGGAGAGTTACTCAGTTTTCCAGGGTCTCTCCTAGGTGTACAGGAAGTATACATGTTCTTAAACATCTGTTTTCAAAGAATAAAGATAAAAAGAATGAAAGAAAAACACACTGCACAGAAGGTAACAAGGAAACGGGAGTGGGGCAGAAGTCCCCTGTCACCTGTCACCTGTATGGATCCTGTGTGTGCTGGGTGGACACTTCCAGGCTGAGAAATCCGGATACAATCCCGGCTTGTGACATTCCTGGGGCAAATGGCAGGTGCAAGCCCCAAACCACTCTCCATTCTTTTCACACAGCATTCTTTTAGAGGAAACAAAACCCTGAAGACGATTTGCCTCTAAAATTACTCAACGTACAAGAAGGAAGCCTGCGGTCAGCAGAAGGCAACAAATGACTGCTTCAGGCACAATTTGATGCAGGTTCGTTGCTCTACTTGCTCAGTCATTTGGAATGCAATGGCCACACAGCACACGTGCTCACTCAGTGGCGTCTACCCCCTCTGACTAGCACAGTGAAATCATCATGGTTCATGCATGTGCATTCTAGTCCACTCTTCTTGGCTGCCAGGTTACATCAATATCATGCAAACTGTTCTCATTATATTAAAAAATGGCTGGACTTTTTCTGGACAGACCTTGTATAAGCATTGAAATAAACTGAATGATTAAAAAGCAGAGTAGGCCCATTGAAGCAAGAATCTGTCAACTGGAACACTGCTGTGAAGAAATTACCCAGAGTGCACCACAGGGTAGTAGATTAACAAAACATGAAGAAGCTGAGCCATGGAGGCCAGGACACGAAGACCCAACACACATCTCATCAGAGTAGGGGACTGCAGAGATTGGGGTCAGTATGCAAAGTGAAAGCCACGAAGGTTTTCCAGAAACAAGCCAAGCTACAGATTCTCATATCTAGGAGACCGAAATCCCCAACAGATAAAACATGATACTAATTCTGTACTTGAACATGCCAAGGTGAAATGGTAGATCATAAAAACAAAGAGATTACCTTAAGATAAGCCAAAGGAAAGACAGATGTCTAAAAAAAAACATGCAAGAACCAGACAGACTGAAGATTTTAACATTGAAAGCCAGAAGAACAGAATAGCATCTCCAAAGTTTTGAGGGAAACTACCTCTCCACCTAGAATTATACAAAAGCAGTCTATCATGAAGAAATGAGGGGAAAACAGGGATATTTCCAGGCAAAGCCCAAGTAAGTTCACTACTCCCAGGCTTATTAGAGGGCGTTTCAAGAGGATGACAATTAAATTGAGAAGGAAGAAGCGGATGCAAGAAGTGGTGGTGAGCAGGCGAGTCAGCAAGCAAAGAGAAACTTCAAGCATTGCTGTGAAATGAGATAGTACTGGTGATGACTGGTGCTGAGTGGGTTTAAAACAACTTGAATCTAAAACACTGCAGGAGAAAACATGTAAATGAAGAAGAGGGTAATTAGAAAAGCTCCCTGGATAGTTTGGGAGGAATAAAAACATTAATTTTAGACTTTAATCATGCATGATTGTTAAAAAATTAAGGACCACCAATAAAAATTAGAATGACGTACTATAGCTTCCAAACCAGTAGAAAAAAAGAGGGTGGGGAGAAAGTGGAGTCCATCTAACAAAGACAGAAAAAGAAGAAACAATTAAAAATATAATATAAAAGAGCGAGGAAAGTAGGAATACAAAGGGCATGTTACAAATAAAACCAAGCATATTAGCAAGCCAAATAAATACAAAAAGACTATGCAGGACAGGCAGATTAAAGCCAAGTCTAGTTACACACTGCTTATAAGATACTCATCTAAAACATAAGGTCAGGAACACCGAAGTAAAGAGATAGAGGCATCTGCCCAGATGTGGTGGGGATGTCCAGTTGCTTAGCCAATATCTGTTCTTTCCGTCTTCCATAATAACAGCGCCCAGATATCATTCAAATATTGCACCCAGCCAAAGACTGCATTCCCCAGTCTGCTCTGCAGTTAGCTATGACCACATTACCAATTTCTGGACCAACAAGCAATAAGCAGAATTTAGTGGGTAGTACTTGGGCAATGATTCCTTAAAAGGTGGACAGAGAACAGAGGAAAGCCCTTTTGGTCTTCCCTTGCTTCTTCTATCCTACTACCACAAATGCAGACATGAGGGCTGGAGCTGTAGCAGCCTTCCTGGACTGTAAGGTCACCTCGAGGCAAGCTCTGCACCAAGGATAGGAGAGAGAGAGAGAGAGGAGGAGACTGGCTTTTGGTGACAATGAAGCCATCTCACTAGCCCTAGACTGCCCTTCTCTGGTCTCCTATGCAAAACAGAAATTAATCTCAAATTTGCTGAAGCCCCTGGGTTGGGTCCCCGAGGCTGCGGCCACACCTACTGAGAATGACAACGACACTGGCTGTGCTGTGTGGTACGTGGTACAGACAACAGGGAGCTCTATGGGTGTCAGGTGGGGAATGTTTGAGAGACCTCTGTGCCTTCCTCTCAGTTTTATCACAGTCCTGAAGCTGCTCTAAAATAAAACATAATGTCCTTAACAAATGAGCTACTTGTATTTGTTAGGGCGAGGTTTGGTACCAAGTGATGGAAAACTCAGCAACAACAGCTGACACAAGCTAGAAAGAAGCTTATTTCTTTGTCATATGAACCAAGCCCAGATGTGAGCAGCTGCAGGCACACTGCTCCTCCATCTCCAGGGGTCCAGGCTCTGGGTGCAGTGCGGCTCCTCAATGTGTGGCTTCTGCCTTCTGGCCAGATGGCTGCTCAGATTCTAGCCATCACCTCCACATTCCAGCCGGCAGGAAGGAGAAGGAGACAAGAAATGGTCACACTGCAGAAGGAAAAGAAACCACTTCTGCTCGCATTCCATTGTCCAGAGCTTCCTGGCCATGCCTGATGGAGAAGGAATCCAGTTTTTACTCTCTGTGGCCTGGTGGCCAGCTGAATGTCATGAATTCCACTGCTAAAGAATAAAGGAATAATGGATATTGAGGGACAACTGAGAAACTAATTAATGTCATATGATTTAGGCTTTAATTCAATAAGCATTTTAGGAATAAAGATGGCTCCACCTATTGACTGATAAAAACTTAGTTTATAAGGACAATAACTCTGTAAGTCATTTGCATCAACCACACAGGGCAAACATACAAAGAGCTGGGGCTGCAACAATCCAGACAGTGTGGTGTTATGGGGCTGCCCACAGAGCAGTGGAACAGAAGGCCGAGAAGCAGACCCACACAAATATGTGCAACCAATTTTCGGCAAAGGCACAAAATCAGCTAAGTGGAGGAAGGATAGCTTTTTCAATAAACGGTGCTGAGTGTCCATAAGCAACAAAATCAGCCTTGACCTACAGCTTATACAACAATGAACTCAAAATGGATCATGGACTTAAATATAAAGCATCAAACTGTGAGGCTTCTGGACAGAAGAAATAGACCATTGTCATGGTCTCAGACGAGGTGAAATGGACCTCATCAAAATTAAAAAAAAACTTTTGCTCTGGAAAAGCTCCTGTGAAGAGGAAGAAAAGATAAGTTATAGATTGGGGAGAAAATATTTGCAATCCACATATTTGACAAGGGAGTAGTGTGTAGGATATATAAAGAATTAGCAAAATTCAACAGTAACAAAACAAACAATCCAATTAGGAAATGGGCCAAAGCCACGGCCAGACATTTTTCTAAATATACAGATAGCAAATAAACACACGAAGAAAGTTCCACCTCACTAGCCATCAGGAAATGCAAATAAATAGCAGAATGGCTACAGTAAGGACAAGTGACAAGCTGAAACGCCAGTGAGAATGCAGAAGAACTCGACCACTCACGCATTGCAGGTGGAAATGCCCGATGGTACAGTCACTTTGGCAAACAGTGTGGTGGTTTAAGAAAGTAAACACACAGCTACCACAGGCCCCAGGAACTGCACGCCTGGGCATTTATTCCAGATAAATTAAAACTTATGCTTACACAAAGACCTTTACACAAATGTCCCTAGCAGCTTATTCATAGTACTTCCAAACTGGAATCCACCCAGCTTTCCCACAGATGAATGGTTGAGCTTTGGTATATCTATACCACGGAATACTACTCAGCGATACAAAGAATACACGTAACTCAGATGAATTTCCAGGGAATTATGCTGAGTGAAAAAAAGCCACTTCCAAAGAGGTTACATATGTATGAACCTATTTCTACAACCAAATTTTAGAAAATGGAGACAGACTGGTAGTTGCCAGGGGACTGGGGTGGGGAGAGAGCAGGAGGGAGGAGGGTGGAGGCACACGAGATCCCTGTGGTGTCGATCTGTTCGGTACCTCGCCATGGTGGAGGACGTATGAACTGAGGTGGTAAAATTGTGTGAAATCAGAGCCCTAGATTGTACTGGTGTCAGTATTCTGGTTTCCATATAATATAGTTTTGCAAAATGTTACCATTGGGGACAAGTGGGCAAAATGTACAGGAATCTCTCTGTTTTATTTCTTGCAGCTAAAAGTGAATCTACAATTATCTATAAAAATTCATTTAGCCCTGCCTGGTGTGGCTCGGTGGATTGAGTGCTGGCCTGTGAACCGAAAGGTCGCTGGTTCGATTCTCAGTCAGGGCACGTGCCTGGGTTGCAGGCCAAGTCTGCAAGAGGTAATTGATTGATGTTTCTTTCCCTCTCTTTCTCCTTCCCTCCCCCTCTCTCTAAAAATAAATAAAAATCTTTTAAAAAATTCAATTAAAAGCATATACAAAGTAAACAGTAAAATTATAAGAATCCACTAAAAATCCACAATCATATAGGTAATTTCAACACATTTCTTTTGGTAATTGATAGATTGGGGAGACGGAAATATATAGATCAGAACACAATTAATAGGCTTGATTCAATGGATGCACATAGAATTCTGTAATGCTACCATGTAGCAGGCTACAATTCAAGTTTCAAAGAATTGATATGTATAAAGACCACACTTTCTGTTGCAGTTCCATTGAGAAAAAGAGTGATAACTCAACCCATCCATATGTTTGAAAATTTAAAAATTCTAAGTAACTCATGCATCAAATAAGTCATAATCACATTAGAAAATATTTAGAATGAAATAAAGTGAAAATACTATGAAACACAAATTGAGAGATGCAGCTAAAAAAAATCCTCAGAGGGAAATATATGGTATTCAAAGTAA
This sequence comes from Glossophaga mutica, assembly GCA_039655065.1. Lineage (NCBI taxonomy): Eukaryota > Metazoa > Chordata > Mammalia > Chiroptera > Phyllostomidae > Glossophaga > Glossophaga mutica. Next base: position 63,627,399 of record CM077311.1, read on the forward strand.
ATAAATAAAATTTACTTGGAAAAATAAACTAGAACATGAATGGCCTAAATATCTAACTCAGGAAGTAAAAAAAAAAAAAAAAGCAACAAAGAAAGCAGAAAATATCAGATAACAAGAGAAATTAATAAAATAGAAAATAAGGAAGTAATAGAAATACCAATGAAACCAAAAGCTGGTTCTTTGGGGAAAACAAACAAACAAAAAAACCAAACAGATTAATCTCCAGTGATTGAAATTAAGGGGGTGGGGGGAGAAAAGATAATAAACAATACTGGAAACTTAAAAAAGAGGGACACAGTAGCAGATACAGTAGTGATGAAAACAATTATCAGCAAATAGCATAAACAATGTTATGAAGAAAATAAATAATCAAATAACTCAGAGGAGACCTTTGGTTCCGGCCCAGTAAGTAACAGGGACTGAATTTACCTTTCAACTTGAAATAACTAAAAACAAAAAACAAACATAATATAGGAAAAATGGCTCTTAAGATGTTAGACATCAGTCAAGGAAGAACACTCATCCCAGAGAGATGAGACACAAATAAGATGAGCCCTATAACTGTCCAAATGTCCTTGCTGGACAGTGTAGGGGGGGTGGGGGAGACACAGGCAGAGCCCAGAGATCTCCCTGAATTGAGAAAATGGACCTGGGAACCTGGGGAAGACAAGGCACCTTAAACCACGGAGAATACAGGAGAGGAGAGAGCTGCAAAGCAGAGCTCCAGGGATTTGGAGAAAGTCCCCTTTGGGTATTCAGTCTGGGAGCGGTCAGCACACGCATGTGGGGCTGGGAAAGGACTCCCACAAGGGCAGAGATAGTGCCTGTCTCCAGCCGCTGGAGTGGAAAATCTCCTAACTTATGGACCACCTGCTGGAGGGCTGTGGAAGGTCTTGCCACAGTAGGGGGTGTGTGGAGGAATGAACTCAGCCTTAGTGCCCCCAAACTGAGCTTAAAAACAAAAGGATCAAATGGTATTTAAGTAAGGTGAGTACATCCCAGAATACAACTATAAAAATGTCCAGAATTCAACAAGGTAAAATTCATGTCTAGCATCAAATTAAAAATTACCAGACACGCAAAGAAACAGGAAGCCACAACTCATAATGAAGAAAAAAATTCAGTCGAAACTGACACAAATGATAGAATTAGTAGACAAGAATATTAAAATTATTATGATTGTAGTCCATATGTTTAAGAAACTAGAGGTAAACAAATGAGTCACGGGGATGTAAAGTACAGCACAGGGAATGCAGTCAATAATATTGTAATAACTGTGAATGGGGCCAGACAGGTACTGGAGATACAGGAGGGACCACTCTGTAAAGTAAGTGATTGTCTAACCAGTAGAGTGTACACCTGAAACTGATACAAAATAATATTGAACGTCAACTGTAATTGAAAACTAAAATTAAGTAAAAGAATCTTAAAAGAATGACTGGTGTGGCTCAGTGGATTGAGTGTCAGCCTGCAAACCAAGAGGTCACTGGTTCAATTCCCAGCAGGACACATGCCTGGGTTGCAGGCCAGGTTCCCAGTTGGGGCGGTGCAAGAGATAACCGATTGATGTTTCTCTTGCACATCCATGTTTTTCTCCCTCTCTTTCTCCCTCCCTTCTCCTCTCTCTGAAAGTAAATAAATAAAATCTTTTTGAAAAAAAATTTTCCTTTAAAAAAAAAAGAAACTAGAGGTAAGACTGAAAATTTTGAGACAAGAAAGACTCAAAATTTCTAGAGATGAAAACTACAATATCTGAGATGAAAACATACTGATGAGATTAACAGCAAATGAGATACTGCAGAAGAAAACAGTAATAATATTGAATAAAGACTATCCACAATGAAATACATGGAGGAGAAATATTTTTAGAAAGTGGGCACAGCATCATCAACAAACTTTGGGACAACTTTAAGTAGCCAAGTACATATGTAATTGAATTCTCTGGTCGAGATGAGAAAGAAAGGGGCAGCAGAAAAAAACAGTTGAAGAAATAATGGCCAAAAAGTTTCCAGATTTAGTGAAAACAATAGGCCCATGTATCTAAGAAGTTCAATGAATCCTTTGAGTATTTCATAATCAAATTGCTCAAAACTAGCAATACGGAGAAAAATCTTAAGAGCAGCTAGAGGAAAAAAGACATTACATACAGGGGAGTGAAGACAAAGATGCTAGTAGATTTCTCCAAATTGTACAAGCTCTGTTTGGAGAAGTCTAGCAATGTTTTTCAAGTGTGGAAAGAAAAAAGCTCAGCCTGGAGTTTTCTACCCAGTGAAAATACCTTTCAAAACTAAAGTGAAATAAGGGCTTTACAGACATACAAAAGCTGAAAGAATTCATCACAAGCAGACCTACATTACTAGAAATGTTTAAGTCCTTCAAGCAGAAGGAAAATGATATCAAATGGAAACTTGAATCTATACAAAGGCATGAAGAGTACCAGAAATGGTAAATATAAAATGTTTCACTCTAATTCCTAATCTCTTTAAAACAAAGAATGTTTAAAGCACAGACAAAAACAGTGTAGTGTGGGATTTATAGCATATGTAGAAGCAAAAGTTATTACCACAATAGTACATAGGAAGGGAAGCGAGACAGATGTATTTGTAGTGAGATACTCACAGATGAAGTGGTGTAATAGTATTTGAATGTGGACTGTTGTAAGTTTACGATACATACAGAATCTCTAGAGTAACCACTAAAAAATAGCAAAGAGGTGAGATATAAACCAATGGTAGAAATGAGAATGTAATAATAAAAAACAGTTATTCCAAAAGAAGACCAGAAAAGATGGAAAAATGGAGCACAGATGGGACCAATAAGAAAACAAATAGCAAGACGATATATTTAAACCCAACCTTGTTGGTAATTCAGTAGATGTTAATGGTTTAAATATTCTAATTAAGAGGCACAGATTATTAGTTTCGATAAAAAAGCAAGACCCAATTGTATAGTATCTAGAAGAAATCTACTTTATATATAAAGATACAGAGATTAAAAGTAAAATAACAAAATTAGAAAGCCAGGAAGAAACACTAAAGAAAAGAGGGCTTATATTGACAATATTAATCAGGCGAAGTAGACTTTAGAATATCTACCAGGGATAAAGAGGGACATTTCATAATGATAAAGGGATCAATTAACCAACAGGATACAGCAATCTTAGAAGTGTATGTGCCTAATAGGAGCTTCAAAATACAGGAAGCAAAAACTGATAACTGAAAGGAGAAACAGACAAAACACAATTATTGTTGAAGACCTCAGCATTCTTCTCTCAGTAATTAATAGATCAAGTAGACAGATAATGAGTAAGAATATAGAAGACTCCAACAAAACTACCAACCAATTTGATGTAATTGAAATTTATAGAGCAACACACTCAGCAAATGGAGAACACACCCTCAAGTGTAAATGAAATATTCACTAACATAGAACACACTATGAGTTACAGAACAAGTCACAACACAATTCAGACTGAAATCACAGAGTGTGTTCTCAGACCACAATGGAATTAAACTAGAAATCAATTAAAGAATCTTAGAAAATCTCCATTACTTGATGAAATTTTTAAAAAGATTTTATTTATTTATTTTTAGTGGGAGGATAAGGGAGAGAAAAAGATAAAGAAAAAACCATTGATGTGAGAGAGAAACATTGATGGGTTGCTTCTCTCCCTAACCAGGGACTGAACTCACAACCGGGGCATGAGCCCTGACCAGGAATTGAATCTGCAACCTTTTGCTTTGCGGACTGACGCCTAACCAACTGGTAAGGGCCAAAGCTGTATTTTTAAAAAAGATTTATTTATTTATTTTTAAACAGAGGGGAAGGGAGGGAGAAAGAGAGGGAGAGAAACATCAATATGTAGTTGCCTCTCACGCACCCCTACTGGGGACCTGGCCTGCAACCCAGGCGTGTGCCCTGACCTGACAGCCCCCTTGGTTCACAGGCCGGTGCTCAATCACTGAGTTACACCAGCCAGGGCTAGAGCTGTATTTTTTTTTTTTTTAAAGATGGAAACATATGTATTTAGCATTTTTTTCCAACTACAGTTTACATTCAATATTATTTTGTATTAGTTTCAGGTATACAGCATAGTGGTTAGACAATCATATACTTTACAACTCACCCTGGCCACTGTAGCTCAGTTGGTTGGAGCATCCACCTGTAACCAATAGGTTGTGGGTTCAAGTCCCCGTCAGGGCACATACCTAGGTTGTGGTGTCAGTCCCTGTTCTGGGCGTGTACAGGAGGCAACCAATTGATGCTTCTCTCTTGCACTGATGTTTCTCTCTCCCTTTTTCCCTCTCTCTTAAAAGCAGTGAGAAAATGTCCTTGGGTGGATAAAAAAATAATAAAAAAACTATAGCTAAATAAGTAAAAATTAATTAAAAATGGGTAAAATAATTGAAATAGGCATTTTTGCAAAAGGAGATATACAAGTGACCAAAAAAAAAAAAAAACCCCAAAAATCCCAAAACCAAAAATAAAACAATGGTCAGCATCACTAGTCTTTAAAGAAATCACAACGAGATACCACTATATAGGCACTGGAATGGCTAAAATTAAGATTGAGAATGCAAAGCATTGGTGAGGATGTGGAGCAACTATAATTCTCATGCATTGCTGGTAGAAATGCAATTTGGAAAATAGTTTGGCAGTTTTGTACAAAGTTTAACATACATTTGCTATATGCTACAGCAATTCCACCCTAGGTATTTTTACCCAAGAGGAATGAAAAATATGTCCATACAAATACTTAGAACAAGTATTTGTATGGACACACAAGTCCAAGATGGAGGTGTAGAACCCTTTGTTTCTTGTCACAACCAAAAGGAGGATAACAACCAATCTAAAAACAATAAATACCAGAAGTGCCAGAAAATCAAACCTCATGGAACTCCAACAACCAAGGAATTAAAGAAACAGCCAACCAGACCAATAGCGCCACAATGCAGCAAAGAGGGCTGCCCTGCCCTGGAGAATACCTAAGGCCCCACCCCCTTACAATGTAACAGGTGTGCCGAGACAAAGACATAGGGCCAAAATGAAAGAACAGAGCAAAATCCAGTAAAAGAGCTCAGTGACGAGGAGATAGCCAACCTATCTGATGGAGAGTTCATAACACTGGTAATCAGGATGCTCACAGAACTGATTAAGCTTGGTCGCAAAATGAAGGAACAAATGAAGGATACCTGAAGTGAAATAAAGCAAAATATTCATGGAACCAACAGTGACAGGAAGGAAGCTAGGACTCATATCAATGATTTGGAACAAAACGAAGAGATAAACATCCAACCGGAACAGAATGAGGAAACAAGAATTCAAAAAAAATGAAGAGAGGCTTAGGAACCTCTGGGACAACTTTAAACGTTTCCAACATCCAAATTATAGGGGTGCCAGAAGGTGAAGAACAAGAGCAAGAAATGGAAAACTTATCTGAACGAATAATGAAGGAAAACTTCCCCAATCTGGTGAAGGAAATAGATTTCCAGGAAGTCCAGGAAGCCCAGAGAGTCCCAAAGAAGTTGGACCCAAGGAGGAACACACCAAGGCACATCATCATTAAGTAACCCAAGATTAAATATAAAGAGAGAATATTAAAATCAGCAAAAGGAAAGGAGACAGTTACCTACAAAGGAGTTCCCATAAGGCTACCAGCTGATTTCTCAAAAGAAACCTTACAGGCAAGAAGGGGCTGGAAAGAAGTATTCGAATTTATGAAAGGCAAGTACCTACCTCCAAGATGACTCTATTCAGCAAAGCTGTCATTTGGAACAGAAGGGCAGATAAATTGCTTCCCAGATAAGGTCAAGTTCAAGGAGTTCATTATCACCAAGCCCTTACTATATGAAATGTTAAAGTGGCTTATCTAAGAAATTGAAGAAGATAAAAAACTATGAATAGTAAAATGACAACAAACTCACAACTATCAACCCTAAAAAAAAACCCAACAATGCAAACAACTAGAACAGGAACAGAATCAGAGAATTGGACCTCACATGGAGGGTTTTCAGTGGGGAGGGGGAAGGGAGGAATAGGAGGGGAAAGGTACAGGGAAGAAGAAGCTTAATTAGTAGGCATAAAATAGACGGGGAGAGGTTAAGAATGGTATAGGAAACAGAGAAGTCAAAAAACTTATATGTACAACCCATGGACATGAACTAAGGGGGGATGCTGGAGGGTTAGAGGGGAAAGGCTGGAGGGGGGATAAAGGGAGAAAAATTGGGAAAACTGTAATAGCGTGATCAATACAATATACTTAAAAATACACTTACATGTTCATAGCTGCTTTATTCATAGTAGTATAAAACTGGAAACTACCCAAATGTACATTAATAAGTGAATGAATAAACAATATTTATATAAGCATATAGTCACAGAATGGATATTACTCAGATATAAAAAAGAGCACATTATTATCTTGCCAATAACATGGATAAATCTCAAAAGCATTACGCTAAGTGGAAAAAGCTGAGCACAAGAGACTACGTGTTGCATGCTTCCGTTTGAATGAATTCTAGAAAAGGCAAGACCACAGTGACAGGAAGCAGGCCAGCAGCGCCGAGGCTGTGAGGTGGCAGGAGAAGACCGCAAAGAGGCTCCACTGTGGTGGTGGTCACACAACTACACACACTTGTCGAATGCAGCAAGTTGTACATCGAACATTGGAGAGTCTTGTTCTAAATCACATCTCAATAGAGCTGGTAGAAACCCATTCAAATAGAAACATCTGAGTAGATCAAAACTATTGAATAAATCACAATTACTTAAAAGTGAACCAGTCCCACATAGTCCGTCTGCTTACTGACTCACTCCTTCATTGTAGATTGAGGTCCTGCAGTTTACCGGGCACTGCTATGCAGGCCGTGTGGAAAATGCAGCAAGCGAAACGGGCCGACTCCTAGTCCTGGCTCTCTTGGAGTTTACGTTCTGGTTAGGGAGAAAGAGCACACCAGTGACGTGCCAGTGCATGGGTTCTACTCAGGGAAAAGTGATTATGGGTTGGGGAGCTAAAGGGGATGCTGTGGGTGGCCAGGGAAGACCCCTTCAATGAGCTGACATTCAAACAAAGACCAGATGGAAGTGGGGGACAGGCATGTCCCTGACACGGGGAACACTAAATGCGAGGACTCCGAAGATGGGTATGTCGGGAGTTGTCAAGGTATAGTCAGGGAAGCCAGTGGGGTTTGGTCAGGGTCAGGGAGGGGGGGCAGCGTGGGTGGAGGTCAGAGAGGGTGCTGGGGGCGGGAAATGGGAAGCTGTTGACCTAACCAGAGGAGCGACACAGCCTGACTTTGGTTTAACAGACCTTTCTGTCAGCTGTGCATAGAATAGACTAGAGACTGGGAAACTTCTTCTGTAAAGAGCCAGATGGTAACTATTTTAGGTTTGCAAACCATATAGTTTCTGTGGCGAATGCTCAACTCTGCTGTTACTGAGTGAAAACAGCGATAGATAATATGTAAATGAAGGAGTGTGGCTGTATTTCAATAAAACTTTATTGACAAAAACAGGCAGTGGGCTGGATTTAACTCTGTAGTTTGTCAACCCCTGGACTAGACTATAGGGGACCAAGGGTTAGGGCAGGTAGACCAATCAGGAGGCCCTGCGCTAAAACTGGGCAAGAAGCGATGGTTGTCTGGGCCGGGGTGCAGCAGGGAGGTGTTGAGCTGAGGTCAGATTAGGATTTGCTGGTGGGTCAGATACTCGCTATTGCAGAAGGAGGTTTCGTCCTGATTGAACAACTATTTACTAGGAGGGGATCAAGTCGGGGTTATAGATGAAAATCAAGAATTCGGATTTAGATTTGTGAAGTCTGGGATATCTCTTAAATATGTTCCACTGAACAGAGGAGTTGGAGCACAAGAGAGAGGTTGGGTTCATAGCACTAAATTGCAGAATATTCATTTTGTATAGATGGTCTCTAAAACCATGGGAACAAACCCTAGCAGGTGTGGCTCAGTGAACTAAGTACCAGCCTTCAAACCACAGGGTTACCAGTTCGATTTCCAATCAGGGTACAAGCCTGGGTTGTGGGTCAGGTCCCTAATAGTGGGGGCATGAGAGGCAACCATACGCTGATGTTTCTCTCCCTCTCTATCTCCCTCCTTTCCCCTCTCTAAAAATAAATACAATCTTAAAAAAAAAATCCAATTGCCTTAAAAAAACAAAAAAACAAACAAACAAAAAAACCCCAAAAAACCGTGGGAATGAGCTTCTAGGGAGATCCCAGAGAAAAAAAATAGGTTTGAGGGCCCTTTTACAAGGTCTGTCTCCCAGATTTTCAAGGACAGATAATCCTAGTCCTATATTCATGGTTCCACCACGGAGGAGAGAGCGCGCCGCCCCTCGGTTCACAAGGCTGGTGTGCCTTGATGCCTAGGTAAAGAATTTACAGGGCAACCTCACTCCTGAGTATATAAAATTTTAAAAAGTCTTAATATATTAATAAAGCAAATTTAGAAGTTTAAAATATGATCAAGTAGTATTTATCTCAGGAATGCAAAGTTGGCTGAATGTTATTTGATTAACATAACTTACCACTTAACACATTAAAGAAGGAAAGAGCCCAAGATCGTTTGAATAGAAAAGCATTTGATCACCATTTATGTTCAAAAAGAGAAAACCCCACTTGTAAAAGCAGAGGAGGACTGGATGGGGACTTCCGAAGCTGACAGACGGTGCCTACCAACCCTGTCATGCCTGGTGGGGGAACGTGAGAGGCGCTCCTGTAAGAAGTCAGGACTGACACGATGACGTCTATCACTGCCATTCTATCTGATGTTATACTGAGGCCCTAGCCAGGTGGGGTAGGATTCCAAAAAAGACACACAAACTGCCATTATTCACAATAATGACTTCATAGAAACCTCAAGAGGTAAATTATTAGAAATAAGAGAATTTCTGGACACACAATCAGTATGCAAACTATCAACAGTGTGCTGCCACCACCAGTAAATAGTTAAAAAATGTGATTTTGCCCTGGCTGGTGTGGCTCAGTGGACTGAGTGCGGCCTGCAAACCAAAAGTCATCAGATCGATTCCCAGTCAGGGCACAAGCCTGGGCTGCAGGCCAGGTCCCCAGCTGGGAGTGTGCAAGAGGCAACCAATCAATTTATCTCCCACACATCGACGTTTTTTTGCTTCTTTCTCCCTTCCTTCCCCACTCTCTAAAAATAAATAAAATCTTTTTTTAAAAATGTGATTTAGAAGAGAAGTTACCTAACTTACCCAAGCTCTCAAACCTAGTAAAGGGTAGGCTGATTTGGAAGCAGGGCTGAGCTGGGGCCTTTAGTCGTGGGCTACATCACCTCCCTGCATGGCTGTCTCACGCAGGACGGTCAGCCGTGTGCCCATCCAGGAGTGGGCTGAGCAGGCAGAGCCCTGGGTCTGCAGGGAAAGGCTCACCGTGGGCAGGACTGAGGCTTGCAGTGAGGCGATAGTGATGGGCTTCGGCCTCTTGTCCTCCTGGCTTGCTGGGGGCAGGATCTCCACAAGATTCATCTCCTCCTTGGCTTTCTCCCCCAAGCAAATCTGAGAGGATTGACAACAGCAGGGCACCCCATCACCCCAGGGCGTGAGACTCCCCCACCCCTTCCTCTGCAGCTGGCTGAGTCCCTGCTCCCGGCCTTGGGGGGACACCCACCGTACTCAGAAACACCTTACAGTCCTGCTTCCCTTCCTTCTGCGGTTTGAAGGTCCAGGTCCGCTTCTCCTGGTTTAGCTCACAGCCTGGGAGGGAGGGGCAGGCGGGCTCAGGGAAGGTGCCCCTTCCTCCAGGTAGTCCTCACCCCGGGGACGCGTCACCAGGGTCTCGGTGCTCACTCACCCCAAAGTATGGCTGTCGCTGCCCTGTCGGCGGTGCTGGTGGCGCGGCTGCGGTGCATGGTGCGGTGGGAGCGGGGGTGCGCTGCGGAGGGGGCTCGGTGAGGCCAGGCCGCCAAGTGCCTCCCAGAGCTCGGCTAGGACCGGGGCAGAGGCCTCGGGGAAGGATTAGGTGCCGCCGCCCACTGCCCGTCCTGCACTCGGGAGGCGCGCGCCGTGCCCTCCGAGTCCCACTCACCCTTGGCCCGGCCGTCCTTACCGTGGCTGCTCGGCGGGTGCGGGTCGCGCCCTGGGCCCTTCCTCCGAGCACTCCCTCTGGGCTCTCACTCCAGCCTCATCCCGTCCCCTCCGGCCGCCCTCCGCAGCTGTTAAGAGGCCTACGAAGGGCACGGATGGTGTCTCATCAGCCCTAAAGGAGATGCCCTTCTCTCCCGCCCCATCTGCCATCCCGTCCTCCTGTGGGTCTCGGAAGCACCTGGAGCGCCTGTTGAAACACACGTGCTACTGGTCCCCCGCCAGTTCCCCGTTGAGCAGGCCTGGCTGTAGCCAAGCGCATTTGAACTTCTAACCGTTCCCTGGTGAGGAGGGTGGTGCGGCCTGAGACCACACCCGGACTTAAACGGGGTCTACCGCGGCGAGCTGCCCAGCTTGGAGTGGCTTTGGCCCCAGGAGGAACCGCAACATTCGCACTTCTTTGTGCTCATCGCCTTTCTTCCTGCCCTTTCCTTCCTCTGAGTGTGCGCCCCAGGACCGTGGTCCCCTGACAGCAGAACCCTGTTTCCAGAAGGATGCTTTGTCCCACGGCCAGCAACGGGTGGGCATGAGGGAGGTGACGGGTCGGGGTGGGGGGCGGCTGCCCCAGCTGAGGCGGAGTCGACAGTGAAGTGACTTGACCAGGGCCAGTCTCCTACCAAACAGCGGTGCAGAGTCAGAGACAGCCAGGGACCTCCTTCCCCCGCACTTGCCTCCTTCACTCCCATGCCAGGGCTTCTCACCTACTTCGAGTTTCACTGATTCTCAACACAGGTGCCAACACAGGTGCGAAGGTACTCAACGAGGAAAGAGTAGTCTTCTCCACGAGGGTGTGCTGGAGGGAGGGTGTAATTGGATAGATACCTCTGAAACCCGGACTGGATCTTGTGCTAAGCAGGAATCAGCTTTTTTTTTTTTTTTTTAACATGTCAACTTTATTGCAAAATAATTTGTATGCGAAAGTGAACTCATCTGAAGTGTGTAATTGGATGAATTTTGACAAATGTGCACACTTGCGTAGTCATCGCCACAGTCATTTCCACCAGTCCCCCAAGTTTTCTTGTTTCCTTTAAAGCCAGTCTCCTCCCCTTATTGATGCCTAACTGGCATTAAGCAAACCCAGCTTCCTGACACTACCGATTAGCACCGACTATTCCAGAACTTCACACTACAAGTGGAACCATAGGGTCTTTTTGTCTGCCCTCTTTTGCCGAATAAAATGTGTTTGAGATTTGTTTATCCCTATTGTTGCTTGTATCAGGCTTTTTTCCTGTTTATTGTTGAGTAGTGTTCCACAATTTGTATATCCAGTCACCTGCTGGTCAGCTATCAACTTGGCTAGGCTACTGTACCCAATTACTCAACCAAATGCTAGTGTAGGTGTGTCTGTAAAGGTATTCTGTAGACATGCTTAACACCTACAATCAGTTGCCTTTAGGCAAATATTGGGCCTGATTCAATCAGTTCAAAGGCCATAAGAGCAGAACTGAGATTTCCCTGAAGTTCTGTGGACTGCAGCTTCAGCCCCTGCCAGAGAGCTTTCTGATGGCCTGCCCTATGGATTTCAGACTTGCCTAGCCAGCCCTGATTGGCTCATTGCATAAACCAACTCCTTGTAATACATGCCTGATTGATGCACCTGTTGATGGACACTTCGGTAATCCAGATTTAGACTGTTCTAGATAAAAATGCTAAGAACATTTGGAAGCAAGTCTCGGCATGGGCTATATTTTAGTTTTTCTTGGGTAAATACCTAGGAGTGGAATTGCTGGATCATTTCATAAGCATGCACTAAACTTTATATGAAACTATGAAACTACTGTCCTGTACATTCTGTATTTCCAACAACAATGTATGAGAATTCCAGTTGCTCTACATCTTCAACACTTGGAATTGTCAGCCTTCCTAATTTTATTTATTTTTAAAGATTTTATTTATTTATATTTTTATTTTTTAAATGTTAAACCTTATTGATTATGCTACTACAGTTGTCCCGTTTCCCCGCTTCATTCTCCTCCACCCTGCACACCCCCTCCCATCCACATTCCCCTCCTTTAGTTCATGTTCATGTGTCATAAGTTCTTTAGCCTTTACATTTCCCACACTATTCTTGCCCTCCCCTGTCTATTTTCTACCCACCGTCTACGCTACTTATCCTCTGTACCTTTTCCCCTCTCTCCTCCTCCCACTCCCCTGTTGCCAGCCTTCCATGTGATCTCTATTTCTGTGGTTCTGTTCCTGTTCTAGTTCTTTGCTTAGTTTGCTTTTGTTTTTGTTTTAGGTGTGGTTGTTAATAATTGTGAGTTTGCTGTCATTTTACTGTGCATCTTTTTGATCTTCTTTTTCTTAGATAAGTCCCTTTAACATTTCATATAATAAGGGCTTGGTGATGATGAACTCCTTTAACTTGATCTTATCTGAGAAGCACTTTATCTGCCCTTTCATTCTAAATGAAAGCTTTGCTGGATAGAGCAATCTTGGATGTAGGTCCTTGCCTTTCAGGACTTGGAATACTTCTTTCCAGTCCCTTCTTGCCTGGAAGGTCTCTTTTGAGAAATCAGCTGACAGTCTGATGGGAACTGCTTCGTAGGTTACTGTCTCTTATCTCTTGCTGTTTCTAGAATTCTCTCCTTCATTTTAATCTTGGCTAATGTAATTATGATGTGCCTTGGTGTGTTCCTCCTTGGGTCCAACTTCTTTGGGACTCTGAGCTTCCTGGACTTCCTGGAAGTCTACTTCCTTTGCCAGATTGGGGAAGTTCTCCTTTATTATTTGTTCAAATAAGTTTTTCACTTGTTGCTCTTCCTCTTCCCCTTCTGGTACCCCTATAATTCGGGTGTTGGAACATTTAAAGATGGCCTGGAGGTTCCTAAGCCTCTCCTCATTTTTTAAAATTCTTGTTTCTTCCTTCTTTTCTGATTGGAGGTTTCTTTCTTCCTCCTGGTCCACTCCATTGATTTGAGTCCCAGTTTTCTTCCCATCACTATTGGTCCCCTGTGCATTTTCCTTCATTTCACTTAGCGTGGCCTTCATTTTTCCATCTAATTTGTGACCAAATTCAATCAGTTCTGTGAGCATCCTGATCACCAGTGCTTTAAACTGTGCATCTGATAGGTTGGCTATCTCTTCGTCACTTAGCTGTATTTGCTCTGGGTCTTTGATCTGTTCTTCTGTTTGGGCCATTTTTTTTTGTTTGTTTTATCTTGCCTGTTACGTATGAGGGGCGGAGCCTTAGGTGTTCACCTGGGTGGGGCAACCCAGTCACTGGGTTGTGATGCTGTATGTGGGGGTCTGAGAGGGAACAATGGCACTTGCTCTGCTCTCTGTCAGATTTCAGTCCCTTTCACTGCTTCCCCCAAGCAAATTGGGCCTTTCTGGTGCTGATTCCCAGGTAGGTGGGCCTGTGCATGTTCTACGACCCTGTGGGTCTCTCAACAAACTCTCCTGTGAGGCTGGGAGTTTCTCCTGGCACCTCAACCCCCACAGGTGTTTTCAATCGGTGTCTTGAGGCTTTATTTCCCTGCACTGGGACTCAGGGTTGCACGGTCTGTCTCGCTCCCCAGTTTTGCCTGGTTTATCTGCGTATGAATATGGGACTGCCCGGGCCACCAGCCACCTTGCATGCCGTGCCCCACTTCACAACTGCCGCCTTGCTGGGTCTGCCCATTGCCATCCTGCGCCCAGGGTCTGCCAGCTGCTGCCTGTGCACCTAGGGTCCACGCACTGCTGTCCTGCATGCCTGGAGTTTATCAGCTGCTGCCTTGAGTGCCCGGTGTCACCTCATTTTTTGCCACGACCCCTCTCCGCCCAGCTGCCTGACTCTGCGCAGCCTACCCATCTGGATGAATGTGTCTATTTTAACTCCTTGGTTGTCGGACTTCCATGTAGTTCAATTTTCTGTCAGTTCTGGTTGTTATTTTGTTTCTAAATTGTCCTTATTTGGGTTGCGCGAGGAGGCACAGTGTGTCTACCTATGCTTCCATCTTGGCCAGAAGTCCTATTTATTTTTAGAGAGAGGGGAAGGTTGGGAGAGAGAGAGAAATATCAATATGTGGCTGCCTCTTGAGCACCCCTTACTGGGGATCCAGCTGGCAACCCAGGTATGTGCCCCAGCTGGGAATCCAACTGGCAACCCTATGGTTCATAGGCCAACACTCAATCCACTGAGCCATACCAGCCAGGGCCAGTCTTCCTAATTTTAGCCATTCTTTTTTTTTCTTTCTTCCTTCCCTTTTATTTATTTATTTATTTATTTATTTATTTATTGTTTATTAGTGTTATTCTTTTATAGCTGCCCCAATTTCCCCCCTTTGCCCTTCTGTGCCCAGTCCATCCCGCATTCCCACAGTTAGTCCCCACACTATTGTCCACATCCATGGGTCATTCCCTTCCCCTTCTTTCCACCATTATCCCCTTACCCCCTTTCCTTTGGCTGCTGCCAGTCTGCCCCATGTTTCCATGCCTCTGGTTCTATTTTGATTGTTAGTTTATTTTGTTCATTAGATTCCTGTTATAAGTGAGATAATATGGTATTTGTCTTTCATCGACTGGTTTGTTGCACTTAGCATAATATTCTCTAGTTCTATCCATGTTTTTACAAAAGGTAGGAGTTCCTTCTTTCTTTCTGCTGTGTAGTATTCCATTGTATGAATGTACCACAGTTGTTTTATCCACTCATCTACTGATGGACACTTAGGCTGTTTCCAGCACTTGACTATGGTAAATACTGCTGCTATGAACATAGGAGTGTATAAGTTGTTTTGAATTGGTGTTTTGGGATCCTTAGGGTATAACACCAGCAGTGGAATCACTGGATCAAAAGGCAGTTCCATTCTTTAATTTTTTGAGGTAACTTGACACTGCTTTCCACAGTGGCTGCACCAGTCTGCATTCCCACCAACAGTGCACTAGGGTTCCCTTTTCTCCACATCCTCACCAGCACTAGTTGTTTGTTGATGTATTAATGATAACCATTCTGACTGGTGTGAGGTGATATCTCATTGCGGTTTTAATTTGCATCTCTCTGATGGCTAGTGATGCTGTGCATCTTTTCATGTCTCTGGGCCCTCTGTATGCCCTCCTTGGAGAAGTGTCTACTCATGCCCTTTGCCCATTTTTAATTGGATTGTTTGTCTTCCTGGTGTTGAGTCAAATGAATTCTTTATATATTTTGGAGATTGAACCCTTATCCAAGGTATCATTGGCAAATAGGTTCTTCCATACAGTCGGTTCCCTCTTCATTTTGATGATAGTTTCTTTAGCCATGCAGAATCTTTTTAATTCAATGTAATCCTATTTATTAATTTTTTCCTTTATTTCCCTTGCCCTAGGAGATATATTGGCAAAAATATTCCTATGTGGGATATCCAAAATTTTATAAGCTATGCTTTCTGCTAGGACTTTTATGGTATCATGACTTGTATTTAAATCTTTTATCCATTCTGAGTTTATTCTGGTGTATGGTGTAGGTTGGTGGCCTAGTTTCATTTTTTTGCATGTACCAGTCCTGTTCCCCAACACCATTTATTGAAGAGACTATTTTTACTTCACTATATGCTCCTGCACCCTTTGTCAAATATTAATTGACCACAGAGACATGGGTTTATTTATGGGCTCTCTATTCTGTTTTTAATTTTTTTTAGGTTCAGTTGTTGATAATTGTGTTTGTTGTCATTTTACTGTTCATAGTTTTCATCATCTTTTTCTTGGATAAGTCTCTTTATCCAAGAAAATTATGTTTCATATAATAAGGGCTTGGTGATGATGAACTCCTTGAACTTGACCTTATCTGAGAAGCACTTTATCTGCCCTTCCATTCTAAATGAAAGCTTTGCTGGATAGAGCAATCTTGGATGTGGGTCCTTGCCTTTCATGACTTGGAATACTTCTTTCCAGCCCCTTCTTGCCTGCAAGGTCTCTTTTGAGAAACCAGCTGATAGCCTTATGGGAACTCCTTTGTAGGTAACTGTCTCCTTTTCTTTTACTACTTTTAAGATTCTCTTATTTTTAATCTTGGGTAATGTAATTATGATGTGCCTTGGTGTGTGCTTCCTTGGGTCTAACTTCTTTGGACTTCCTGGAAGTCTATTTCCTTAGCCAGATTGGGGAAGTTCTCCTTTATTATTTTTTCAAATAAGTTTTGAATTTCTTGCTCTTCCTCTCTCCTTCTGGCACCCCTATGATTTGGATGTTGGAACATTTAAAGTTGTCCTCATGGTTCTGAAGCCTCTCCTCATTTTTCTGAATTCTTGTTTCTTCATTCTGTTCTGATTGAATGTTTACTTCTTCCTTCTGCTCCAAATTGTTGATTTGAGTCCTGGTTTCTTTCCCTTCACTGTTGAGTCCCTGTACATTTTCCTTTATTTCACTTTGCATAGCCATCACTTTTTCCTCTATTTCGCAACCATATTCAACCAATTCTGTGAGCATCCTGATTACCAGTGTTTTGAACTCTGCCTCTGGTAGGTTGGCTATTTCTTTATCACTTGGGTGGTTTTCTGGAGTTTTGATCTGTTCTTTCATTTGGGCCATATCTCTGTTTCGACACACCTGTTACATTGTAAAGGGTGGAGCCTTACGTATTCACCAGAGCTGGGCAACCCACGTTGCTGCATTGTGGAGCAGTCTGGATGAATGTTTCTTCTATAATTCCTTGATTGTTGGACTTCCATACAGTTTGATTTTCTGGAATTTCTGCTTGTTTTTTGTTTTTAAACTTGTTGTCCTTCTTTTGGTTGTGTGAGGAGGCAAAGTGTATTTATGTACATCCCCATATTGGCCAGAAGATCTTCTGGTTTTTGTCTGATGTCGAGTATCTTTTCAAGTGCTTATTAGTCATCTGTATATCTTCTTTTGAAAAGTGTCTGTTCAAATATATTTTCCATTTTTTTTTAGATTTTTATTTATTTATCTTTAGAGGGGAAGGGTAGGAGAGAGGGAGAAGGAGAGAAACATCAATGTGTGGTTGCCTCTCGTGTGTCCCTTGCTGGGAACTGGCCTGCAACCCAGGCATGTGCCCTGACTGGGAATCGAACCGCGATTCTTTGGTTCGCAGGCCCGAGCTCAATCCACTGAGCTATACCAGCCAGGGCTATATTTTCCATTTTTAAATTGGGTTGTTCTTATTGAGTTGTAGGGGTTCCTTATATATCTTGGATACCTGTTTTGTGTCAAATATATATATAGAATAGATTTTCACTCCTTTCTATAGCTTTTTCATTTTTAAAAATGGTATCTTTTAAAGAGCAGAAATTAAAAAATTCAATTAAATCCAATATTATTTTTCTTTTGTAGCTTATACTTTTGATGTTTTAAGAAATCTTTGCCTAATCTAAGGTTGTGAAAGTTTTCTCCTAATTTTCTTCTAGAAATCTTGTAGTTTTAGCTTTTACTTTTCCATCAGTAGTCCATTTGAAGTTAATTATTGTGATGGTGTTAGGCAAGGGTCAGGGTTATTTTTTTCCTCCCTAAATGGACAACCAGTTTTTCTAACACCATTTTTGGAAAAAGACTATCTTTTTTTTTTACTGAATTACCTTGGCACTTTTATCAAAAATCAATTAACCATGTATGTCATGTGTCCCTGGACTTTATACTGTTCATTAATCTGTCTACCCTCATGTCATTACCACACTGTGTTGATTACAGCTGCATTATAGTAAATCAGGTAGTTGAGTTCTCCAACTCTGTTCTTCTTTTAAAAAAATGTTTGGCTGCCCTGGCTGGTGTAGCTCAGTGTATTAAGTGTGGGCCTGTGAACAAAGGGTCGAGGTTCAATTCCCAGTCAGGCACATGCCTGGGTTGCAGACCAGGTCCCCAGCAGGGGCACATGAGAGGCAACCACACACTGATGTTTCTCTCCCTCTCTTTCCTGCCCTTCTCCTTTCTCTAAATATAAATAAACAAACTCTTCAAAAAATAGTAAAAGCTCTATTAAAAAAAAGTTCGACTATTCCAGATTCTTTTCATTTTTATATAAACTTTAGAATTAGATTGTCAATTTCTACAAAAAAAAGCCTTTTGGGATTTTTATTGGGATTGTTTTTGAACACATAGTTCAATTTGGGGAGAATTGACATCACAATTTTGAGTCATTCTAATCTGTTGGGAACCTCCCTGCCTGGTTTCAGAAGCTGTAACCCCTCATAGCTAAGGCTGAGTAAGCGACCTTCGGACCACAAGCCACTAAGGAGACAAAGCTTAGCTCCCTGGCAGGGTCGCCGCCTCTTCCTTTACTTCACCCTTCTTAGCCTGAGCCTGATCGGTTAGCCAATGATGGGTAAGAGTCCTCAAGGGAGGGATGACCTAAGACAGGCATGTCCATGAAGGGGCCCCCAGGGAAGGACATGGGCGGGAGCTATAGAAAAAGGAGGTGATGGACTCTTGTCCCTAGGCTTTGACATAGCCTGAGTCCTCTTTCTGTTTGCAAGAAGTCTTCTAATCTCTTGGCTGCCTTACTTCCCCTGCCTGACTTAAGCCTGAAACAATGACAGAGGGTGGTGCAGTCTTGTGCTAGAAGGGGCAGATTCCCTGGGGTGATCAGGCCTGAGAAAGAATACATAAAATCATGTGAAACCTGCTTTGCTAAGAATGCTCTCAATTTTCTGATAAGGGTGCAAGCATGAAATGAGTTTGTTTCCCAAAGTTTTATAGTCCTTTAGCTAACTGACCCTGACTCAGAATAAGCCCTCATAGGTCTTTGCATGTTTAGACTTTATTGTAAGATCTACACTGCTTCACAATGATTGATGAGCTTTACCTGTATTCTTGTGCAAATTGGACCCAATAAAAGCCCATTGAGGAAAAGGCTACTGGTGCTTCTCCTGAGAGACCGGCCATCTTTTCTCCCCAAGCAGATCATGTCTTGGTAGACTTATTCTCATCCACAGTGGATGGGGCAGGGTGGGGGTGGGGCGTCTGCAGGAAAAGCTCCCCCACACTAATCCATGAACATGTTACAACCTCTCCATTTATTTAGATTTTTAAACATTTTTCTCAGCAATGTTTTATACATTTTAGTGTACAGGTCTGGCATGAGCCTTGTTGAAAAATATACTCCTGTTTTCATATTTTTGGATGCTATAGCAAATAGTATATATTTTAAACTTTCATCTCTAGTAGTTTTAGTATCTAGAACTACAGTTGGTTTTTATATATTGATCTTGTATTCTGTGACTTTGCTAAATTCTCTCATTAGTTACAGTAGCTTTTTTGTACCTTAAATCATGGTATCTTGGAATAGAGATGGTTTCTCTTCTTGATCCATGTGCCTTTTCTTTTTTTTGTGCCTATTTATTTTGGTAAGGACCTCAGGTACAATGTTGAAAACAAGTGGTAAGAGTGGGCATCCTTTCCGTGTTCTTGATTTAAGGGGAAACATTAGATTTTTTCTTACCTTTAAGTATGCAGTTGGTAGTTTTTTTCTAGGTATCTTTTCAAAAGGTTAAGAATATTTCTATTCCTAATTTGCTGAGAATTTTTATCATTAATGGGTATTGAATTTTGTCATGTGCTTTTTCTTCTTCTATTTAGAATACCAGCTTTCTCTTTTATTTATATGGTGAATAGCATTTTTAAATGTTAAACCAACCTTGAACTCCTAGGATCAGTATCACTGTCATGGCATCCTTTTTATATATTCTTAAATTTGATTTGCCTGTAATTTGTTAAGGATTTTCACATTTATGTTCATTAGGGGTATTAATCTAAAGGGTTTTTTTTTTTTTTCTCCCCCATTTAATGTCTTTTGCCTATCTGGGAAATTCTTGGTTCATAAAATCATTCAAGTGTTCCCTCCTCTTCTATTTTCAGATTTTCGTGCAGTTTCAGGTAGTCCCACTGCAAGAGCAGGGACGTTTCCTGGGCGCAGAGCACTCTGCCCTCATCTCCACTCTGTCCCTGGCTTCCTCAGCCTTGACTCAGTTGCCTGGTCAGTTCTGGAACCTGGGAATCATAGTAGGATCCCTACCCCTTTATTCTCCACATCCAATTGGTCGGAGTCCTGTTGATTCCCCCGCCCTCTATCAATAGTTCTCAAATCCCCACAGCCCTAGTCTTGGTTCAAATCCTTATTGATCATTAGCTATTGGGTCAAAGATTGGTCACTAGACTGCTTTGCCAAGTGGCCCTGGGTGGAAATTGATGGCTTTAGGATCAAACCCCAAACTCCCGTGCCCCCTCGCCTGTCAGACAAGCGGAGGTCTGCACTCTGCCTCTGGCCATACCATAAGGCGCTAACTGACAGGGTACGGGCATTTCGGGGCTCTGTTTTCACGCTGCTCGTGACCTTCCCTGACTTCCACGGTCTCTTTCTGTAGGTTTCCGCTCGGGGCCCTCTCTGGCGCTCCCAGAGCACAGGGAGCCCCAATGTGTATCCCCTCAGCCTGTCCACCCAGCGACTGCGCTCTTCCAGCGTGGGATACGTCTGGGAACAGCGCCTCCGTGATCGCCGCAGCAGACCCTGTGTGGGAGGCTGCGGAAACTCGAACCTCTACCGGGCACGGGGTTCCATGGGGGTTCGAGGGCCGCAGCAGCCCAGGTCTGGCCTTGCCCAAGAGCGGTCCGGCAACCACTGGGCTCCTAAACTTTCTTACCTGCCCCAACACCAGGATACCCCCGCGAGAAAACTCAGAACTGCGCCTGCGCAGGGCGTTGGAGGCGGGGCGAGTGGTGCTGCGAGGTGGACAGTGGGGATAGTAGGCCTGTGTGCGCAGGTCCGGCGGGGACTGCAGGAACTCGCGGAACCACTTCCGGGGTGTAGCGGTGTGTCTGGAAGTAGTACCGGGGCAAAAGTAAACCCTTTCCCTCAATTCTTCGCAGGGTTGGGGGTCACACGTCGGTGGCTTCTGCTCTTTCCCTTTTGGTAGATGGCTATGGCCACGAGTTTAACTCGCCTAAGCCGGGCAGCTGGGGCTCCCCCCAAATTAGGTCCAACCACTTTGCACCTTCCAGCTACCATCTCCTGCAGACATTACCAAGGTTCCAGACGCACACCTTTTCACTCATCGTGAAACTTTTCGACTGGTCCCAGCTCGTAATGAGCATATATTGGTTGCAGAGACCGGGAGAGGGATTAGGACTACCTCAAACAGAGCAGGTCGTTAGACTGAGAGACAGGCCAGTAGAGAAACCTCAGAGAAGAGCGCGCCTAGAACTCTCTCTACCCTGGGTCTTGTGACGGGTAGCGGGGCACAAGGCATGAACCTCCAGGCCGAGGAGCAAGGGTTCTGCGGACCGGGAAAGGCAGGAGGTGGAGGCCGAGCCGGCCATGCCTCTGGTTGAACGGAGGTGTTCCGCCGCAGCATCTGTAGTTTGTTTGGTGGTTTGTAACATGCTTTGCTTTGTGATGAAGTCCAAGACTGCAAGCTGTTTAAGGTCGGGGAATTAGTTTTTGATAGAGAAATGGTAACGGCCTTCTGAATTCTGGAGTAAAGACTGGGTGCCTCACCTTCATTGCACAGCATAGTCAGTCTTGGAAGAACTAAGGGGAGAGAGCGTGGATTTCCAACTGAAGAGATACCTGTGTGCTCTCACATCCGCCCACCCTTTAAAACCATCAGACTGTACACTGGCCCCCTAGGGCCGAATCTGTTGTTCAGTTAATCGATTCTTATCCTGAGTTTGGTTGCCCACCCGACCTTGAATCCAGGCATGCTTGGACTAGCTTAATTTGTTGCTCACTGGCCAACATGGACCAGGGGAGCCCTCTCTTCACTCTATTCCCTTGTAAACTAATACTGGATGGGATGATTTGGGCCATATAGGAGATGCTGTATGCTTGTCTGAGTTTGTCTTTATGGTTATCAAGCAGAATTTAAAGGTATTAGGCCTGCAGTGGATGCTGAATATCTGATGAATGGACAGCAGCAGCCAGCTTGTCCTGCAAACCTGAAGGGCTTTTCTGGGGAAGAGGGGAGAATATTCTGAGTTTGAGTCTGTCCTCCCTTCTGATCATCTGCTGTTCCAGGACAGCTTGTTTGTTTAGGTGACTCGCTATCCTGAAACACACAGACCTGGCAGACCTTCGAATTCCAGGGTAGCTAAGAAACCCCGGATGGGTGCAATGGACCCAGGGTCAAGCTGCGGAGGCAAGAATCCTTAGACATTAATTACTTAGCACCTAACTGGCATTTGTATCAATTATGGTTGGCAAGTAAAGGATTGTTATCCCTTTAGTTAAAGAATTAGGACTCTTACACAGGTGTAGCTATTTTCATTTTTCAAGGCTTTGTTATCAGACTTTGGGATTTTGCAGGTTTTCCCAAATTAAAACTATTATCTTTAGTAGGCTGTCACTTTTCATTGGACAGTTGACCTGTTGGAAATCCTTACTCTTTAAAATCTAAAAACCTAAAATCTGCCCCTGAGCCAAATCCCTTCGTCGGATTTATACTTCAGTGGGAACAGATGACCCGTATTTGGGCACACCAACAAATACCTACGCACATACATAATGCTACAAATTGATAATCTATAGTAAAGGCTTCAGCTGTTTTGTCAATGTAAGGGACAACTGGTGTCAATAAACACTGTGTAAAGTACTTGACCTTAACATCCAGGATAGCTTAGAAACCAATACACTCATGTGTAACTGAATAAAATCTCCACATGATTTCTTGGGGAAACTAAAGGTTAAAGGTAACTGGCTTTCACACTTAGTAGCTGATGATTGACAGTTACAA
This sequence comes from Glossophaga mutica, assembly GCA_039655065.1. NCBI lineage: Eukaryota > Metazoa > Chordata > Mammalia > Chiroptera > Phyllostomidae > Glossophaga > Glossophaga mutica. The sequence continues at coordinate 63,650,156 of CM077311.1, forward strand.
GAGGGGGACATCAGCACGTGAAACTGCTGACCAGGGAAAAGGGCTATGTGTTGGGTGCCCCCTCTTGTGACTGTCAATTAAGCAAGAACAGCTGCACTGTTTAAGAGACTGTGCAGCTGTGGGGGAGGGCCCTTGGTCATGACTGGACTGCACTAAGGCCCCACGGAGACCACCACCTCTGAGAAGTTTCTCGCTTCTGAAATAGTTTTTGTAGGAGGGAGGGGTCTGGTTGTATGGACCAATTAGCACCTCAGGACAGCTGGGGGAGGGAGGGCCTTCTTCAGGTACCTGTGAAACGGACCTTTTGTCTTACTGCAGAAATAGAATTCCAGGTCACTGAGGCAATGTGATTGGAGTGTTTGGCATATTAATGAAGCCTGGCCATCTTACACGTCTATTATATTAGGCTTAGAGACAGACTGGGCTATGAAGAATAAATTCTGTTTGCCTTCTAGACCTTAGGATACAATTCTTTTGCCTTCAAAATAACTTAGCAGCAGGAAGTTACCCAGAAGACAGAGAGCAGGCAAAGGTCCACCTCCTTAGAAAGGGGGACAAGAGTGGCCCTCTAGAGTCTGCGATTCATCAGCTATAAATCTGTGTCAAGGTAGGACCCCTATCTGTACCCAAATGCTCCAGCATGCCTCAGTACCACAGTCTGGGGTGAGATGCAGTCCCTGTTAACGACACTGCGCTGCATCCGCTGATTCTGGCCCATGGGTCTGCCGCATCCTGTAGGAGCTAACACTTCATCCTCGAGCACGTCAGGGTCTGATCCACATTACAGCTGATGTCAGAACATGAACAAAACTGGTCTTTCCGAAATACAACAGCGTATATGTGTAAATACACACATCCTCCTCTCTCACACACACAACCTCTCACATCAGCCTTGGTACACCAGACTCTAAAGGTTCTAGTCACACTTGTGGTTTTTAAACTTTAGCCAATATAAACCTTGTTCAAAGTGTCACACAAAATGTACAATCTTTAACTGCAGACTGAATTGTATTGTGTGTATGTGTATATACATGCATCAATTAAACCAATCATACTTTTAAAAGAAATCGAGTCAGACTCAGTCCAACGAGAAGGTAATTTTTACAAGGCTGAGGGGTCCCTGTCATGCACTGGCTTTTAAGAATGCACGTTTCAAACATCTGCATGTGTTCGAACATGTCCCTGCAGACACACTACACTTGATTGCTGAAACCGGGTCAGTAGAAACCATTGAAGTTTATTGGCGGTCACAATGCTTACACTGTAGGCAGCAAACACCCTTACAAGTCTATCCGCAACCTGATCACGCGAGAAAGGATTCACCACACAGTCGCCAGAGGAGAAGGAAGAAGAAATTAGTAGGTTTGTTTGTGGGGGTAGAGGAGAGAAATACAAATAAAACCTAATTGATGAGTGTCCCATGGGTAAGAGCTGAACTAGAGATGCGTACAACTAGCAGCAACAATTGTGGGAAAAGTACAAGGCAAATAGCTTTCTCCATTAATTTTCCTCTGTAGGTTAATTTTTTTAAATATTCAAAACATTTATTATGGTTTTCATTTTATAAAAATGTATATTTTTAAGGGGGTGGGAGAATGTTAAATACTTCATGCCAGGCAGACCTTGTTATTAAGAACCCCTCCGCTGTAGCAGCTTCCTCCAGTCCATACATTCACGAGTGCAGGGTACATATATAAATATCCACGCGCACACATCCACACACATGCCTCAAGGGCTGGGGAAGACTAGACGTGACTGGCCACACGCAGCGGGGCCTCTGGTGGACTCACCCCCATCGCTCCACAGGAGAGCGACAGGCTCAATCCCTTCTCTCTGGTCTCTACCTTTACAGAGACCAAGAACCTAAAGCACAGACTTACACCCACTTTTAAAAACAAGAGGCATCTGTCTGAGGATGAGGGTAAGCAAAGTGGGAAGGAGGATGAAGCTAAGAACACCAAACACTTTTAGCTGGAGTTGTGTCACTGCAAGAGGCCGAGGGACCTGGGGCAGCATCTGTGGTTGAAGGGGGAGGGACGGCGCTCCGCATGGCTTAGAGTTCCTAATAACAAGGGTGATACAGTAACAGGAAGTGATAATTTTGGGGGCAAGGAAAAGGCAATAAGAAAAAATATACATTTGGAATTTTTACTTTTTTTCTTTGCCTCTCTACACTGTGTCACTAAATATATCTCTGCACGTTCACACATCCTCGTCCAGTAAAGCTTCAGGCCACCAGAATACACATTTTTCCTCACTCGCATACACAACCCCTCACATCAGATCAGCATTGGTGCACTAGACTCTGTAAAAATTTTTCAGTCACACTTTTTTTTTTTTTAAACTTGAGTCAATATAAACCTTGTTCAAAATGTTATGAAAAAATGTACATGTTTTTACAAGGCAGGTTGTGGCAGGACACTGGGGGTTCTCCGCCTTTGGGTGGCCCCAAGAGAGGGGGCTGGAGTCTCACATTTGCCTCTATCTCCTCCCACCACCCTTCCCACCCCACCCCAAGAACCAGCAGTGCCCTGCCCCCTAGTGAGTGCACGCACACCCATATTCCCTGGGGAAAACAGCTAGTTGACCTTTGCCACTTCCCCCATACCCCTGGAGGAGGGAGCCAGGGTCAGCCAGGCCCTCTCCCTTGTAATTGTTCGCCCCTCTGGGCCAGACCAAAAGGACGCTGCTCTGTACAGGTAGAGTCCAAGGAGGTGTCAGCTCATCATATCGTTGCTATTCACGCCGTAAGTGGAGTTCTTCATCGAATCGTTGACTTCTCGACGAAATGCTGACAGGTTCTGGGTGAACCTAAGAGAGGATGCATATAGGTTGGGGGAATAGCATGAAAGGGAAAGGTTTTCCCTGAAACGTTTCTAGCAGACATATGGCTGCTGAGAGGCAGAATGTCTGAACTGATGGGTTCTGTTTCTAAGGTCAGTAAATTATCAGTCTTAAGACTAAAGGAAAGTGGGGCTAGTTTTGTGCCCCCTTCTACTTGCCACTTCATGGCTGGTCGTATCTGAGGCTCAAGGCCACCTTGGGTTCATGGCAGCACAGAAGGAATTTCACTGTCAGACAGGAAGTAACCTTCACAAAGGGAGAGGATGAAGCGATCTCATTTGTTAATGCCGAGAGCCACATGCTAGAGAATTGGCTACTGAGCACATGGGTTATGCCGTGTAACTGAGGAAGTGATTCAAAGGAAAACGGAAATTCAGTCCCCCAATCACACCTTAATTAATTTTAAATTAAAACGCCATATTTTAAACTCAAGTAAAATTTAACAATTAATTGAGAAAAATCTGTTATTCAATTCAGTCATTGGAGAACTTCTAAAAACGTATGTAACTTTTATGAAATCTAAATATAAATATTTCTGATGAAAATTGAGCGTCTGAATTCAGATACCATAAGTATAAAATACACAAGATCTTGAACTTAATAAAAAGCATGTTAAAATTCTCAATTTTTAAATATTGATCACACACTGACAATATTTTTGGTACAATGGGTTACATAAAAATATTGCCTGTTTCTTTTTACCTTTTTTGAATGTGGCTACTAGAAAAGGTAAAGTTACTGATGTGGCCTACTCTCCTATTAGACAGCACTGCTCACACAGCCTCTGACAGACGAGGGGTCCCCCTTGTGTCAACGACCTGAAAAACAATCTCCTAGGATTTCTCGGCAGGGCCCTCTATACTCACCTGTCTCTGTTTTTCGTTAGGAGATTGCGCTCTATGCCTTCCATCAGGTTTTCGAAACACAGATGCATCGCCTGTTGCTTCTCTGGAGGCTGGCTGTTCACGATACTGTTCCTTAGGTCGGAAAAATACTGCGGGTCCAGGAGCAGCACAGGGTGAGAAGAGAAGACGGGGAAAGGCGGGTTAGCCCTCCATCATCACAGGGCTCTTCTCCCACAAGAATGGACTATCTACTAAAACTGGCTACCTTTATTTTTAAAATTCAAGCAAGCAAGATCACGTACAGTATCTGTATCTCACAAACATCAAGAACTTAACGCTTCCTCATGCTTTACCTTTGTCTGACCTGCCACAAGCGCTGACTTCTAACAGGTAAGCGATTACATGTTCAAAGCATGAGTAGGATGTGCTTAGAAAAACGGGCCATTTCCCCTCTCATCGTGGGATGTCTCAGTTGTTTCTCAGTGTCCTCCTGGAAAATGCGCACCCACCTCTGCTTCTGGCTCCGGGTATCGGGGACTGGCTGGCTTACCTTTTCATTAAGTAGTATCAAGCCAAGCAGGGGTCGGGACATAGACCACTGGTTCCTGCAGTCTTCAAAGATGATGATGTTCAGCACCGTTGACAGCATCTGGAAATGGAGAATCTGAGGCAGTGATCTAGTGGTGGCTACCCAAGATAGAATTACAGATTCCAAACAGAGAAGTTTATTAGGGTGGAAGCCTTTTCTGTCTAGGGTAAAACCAGAGAAATATTTTGTGCAGCTTCACTGCAATTTTCTATTACAAGGTAAGTTTTTCTTTTAAGACATTTCCCTTCCTGATCTTTGAATTGGTTTGATAATTCATTGTAAGATGGACCTTCCTAGTCACTCTGATTTGTGGGAAATGGGATTCATCGAGCCAAAGAATACAGTGCAAACTCACTTTGCACTACAGCTCCTTGCACGCACCGCAGAGGAGGCGGCTCCATACCATTTGGGGGCTGTGATGGGAACGTGAATTCCTTCACTGTTTCCTTGGCGAGTAATGTAGACAAAGATGAGTTATAGGAGTAACAAGCTTTATGGCTGGATACTATGAGCCCATGCTCCATTGACAGCCACAGGTGAGCAAAATCACTGTCGTGGAAGGAGGGCAGTGTCCATGGGCCAGGTCCGAAGCCCAGAGGCTGTTGTGACACTCAGAGTTTCTGTATCCAGTGATTATTCAACACACCCCAAATTCACTGCCATTTTAAGGATAAACTTCTCCTGGGCAGCATTAGTCTGGTGAGATATGAGTCAGACTCATTATCTTGCTTGGCTTCCCCTCTCCTGAAGAGAGGTTCTTGCAGAAGAAAAGGAAAAGAGAGAGAGGTTCTTCCCCTGCGAGGCACCACCGCCGCCTGCTAACCCTCATGTTCCTCACCTGCTGGATCATTTCCGGATGCTGCTGCATGATATGCAGGAAGCGGTCACTCTCCTGGTTCAATGGTGTTGTCCTCTTCTTGGTGCTACGTGACAGCTGCTTGAAGAGGTACGTCACAATGTGGTCCAGGCAGGAGCAGCAGCCCGTGCACACCATGGTGTCTAGAAGAGAAAGGGGAGGGGCGGGAGAGAGCAGGGTCACTGAGCTGCTGCTGGAGACTTGGGCAAACATGATTGTCCTTGGCTGAAGTCCCAGAGGTGCCTGGTCAGATTGTACTGTGACCAGTTCAGCCAAGGCCACTGCTTGTGATGCTTTCTGTTAACCTCTCACCCTTAATAAAGGTCAAAGTCTAAGTTTGAAACTGAGTGTGTGATAACGATGTAGTATAGATGTATGTCTTCTGCTTCATAAAAAATAACAGATAGTTTACATTTAGCAAGTGCTCCTACTGTACCAGACACCGTGCCAAGGACTTTGCAGACATTATCTCTAATTTATCCTCTTGAGGACTCCAGGATATAGGCTTTCCATTTTACAAATGAGTAAACCAAAGTTTGGAGAGGTTATATGACTTGCCTCAAGATCCCACTGCTAGTAACTGCAAGGGCTGTGAACAAAATCCAAGAAGTATGAGTGGTGAGCCTACCCTCTGACTACCTGTGGGATGCCGATGAACCTGGCTTAGAGTGGCCTACCGACACAGGCCAGGGTGTGTGCCGGGTTGTCTGCTTCCGAGGCGTCTTGGGGGAGTGTGCCAGTGGGGACTGCAGACTCATCCTTGCAGTTCACAAAGATGACACTGCAGTGTAGCCTGCCTGTGGAGAGTTCTGACTTGGCGAGGCACAGGACAAAGGACTAAGGGATGAACCCGTAAAAGAGGAAACCATTCCGCTTCTGTTTGTGCAGAGGTCCCTCTATTTTTAAGAAGCTACAAAGCAGCCTTCCCAAGCTGCCCTAGACATGGCTGTGCGCCAGCGGAGGTAAATGTGCAGCAAAGGAGTGCACGGAGACTCGGGGAACTCCCCAGGGCGGCAGCCCAGAAGTCATTCTAGGCACGCGCAGTGCATCAGGACTGCTGTGCAGTTGACTTAACCTTCCTATTTATGCTGTGCTCAGCCCAACATAAAAGTGTACTTTATTCTCTGAACACATATGAAGATGGCTGGAAGGCATCCTGAGGACAGAACGGTTGACAGGAACCAGCTGGAGCAGGATGGAAAACATCTGGACTAGCTGTGTAAAACTCTCCCATAGCTTCTACCGCCTCAGGACACACTCCAAACACCCCAACATGGCTGAAGAGCCCCCTTGTGATCTCCACGTTTGCCCTTGCCTCTCTCTTGCTCCGGCTTCATTCCTTTTCATTCTCTTCTGCACGGTGTGCAGCCACCTGGATTTCTGGATCTTTCTTGCTTCTAGGTGCTAGTACTTGTGGTTCTTGCTGCTAGGAAGCCCCACCACCCCCACATCCTGGTAAGACCTCTGCAGCCTTTCGTGTACGTTTGACACCAGCTCTTCTGTTTGCCTTCCCTGACCCCCCTCCTGAAATCCAGGAGTTTAGGGGTGCTTCCTGAGAATGCCCACAACACTTCACACCCCCCACTGCTGTCCTGGGTAAGTGAAGAGGCAGGTGTCTGTTTCACCCACAGATAAAAAGCTCCTGAAGGACAGGGACTGTGTGTTACTAATCACTGTACCTTCAGTGCCCAGCATGTGCCTGGTCCTTAGGAGGTGATCAGTAAGGATCTGCTGGGTGAGAATGCAACCATGGTGTGCTGTTGGTAGGGCCGACTCCCTAAAGCAGTAATCCTTTGGATACTGGGGCAAGATTCTCTCTTTTTGTTTAGTTAAGTGGTAAACCCGCCCCGCCCCCCACCCCCTCTGCCAACCCAGGTGCTTACCAAGTGCAGTGAGTCCTTCAGATATGGAAGAGAGAATATACATGATGACATGAGGTTCCAGGCTTGCAATAAAGTTCATGTGGTCCTGTGTCAGGACTTCCAGTAGTGAATAGTAAGACTGGCTGAGCTTGGGGTAGTCCTGTGGGAGAATAGGAAAACGAGTATCAGCTTAGGTGCTGTGAACCTTGGCATGCAGGGAGCAAGATCTTAAATAGAAGAGCTCAGTTCCCTTCATATGGGAAAACAAAGACCTACTTGGAGCTAGGTTATAGTTCTCTAGAGAACTGTTCAATCATGGTCTTGGGCCAAGAAAGCCTGAACAGGAGGGGGTCAAGGCCTGTCAATGAAGCTTAAGTCTTACCAGGAGGTCACTGTGGGGGATGGAGAGGAGCAGCTTGATGAAGGTCTGGAGAGCATTGTCCAAGGCATCATCTCCATAGAGACGGAAGACTCCAAAGTTGACATAACTCCCACTGAGAGCAGCCTTCAGCATGGAGAAGCAGATGGAAATGCCCTTGAGCTTCAGTGCATAAACCTGATCCTTTGGGACCTCTCCTAGTGTCAGGATGCGATTGCCTGAGTAGACATGTGATAAATATATTTATTTAACCACATTACAATAGATAGTTTACACACCGACTCAACTCTCCTACTCCAAAGGCTCTTAGTGCCAGTTGACACTACGACACAAACATACGAGCAACCCAGCATGCCTTGCAGTGCTGTCCTGTCTGCCACCTGAGCTAAGCCCCAGACCCCCACTGCGCAGAGTGTGGTGATGCAGGTGCAATTCACTTCCAGGGCTGTGCTCCTCTGAAGCACTTACCATACATTGTTATCATCTTGCTAGTTTCTCTGAAGAGTAAAATGCCATTGGGGGAAGAGACATCAAACTGGAGTCGCTGGGATCTAAGCAGAGAACACAGAAGGAAAAGTCAGAGGTATGATGCCAGGAGACTGGGATACTCCAGGCTCTCCGCCGAGCACCTCGGGTGATTCTTTTTGCACTAAGATGTGCAGATTACCTACCCTAATGTGAAATAACAACGCTAATCAAAGATATTTAGCTAGTGATAGAGCTTCTATCTTGAAGGCCATCATGCTAGATATAAGTTCTGTGGCTCAAATTGAAAACATTAAAAGAAAACAAACAAAAAAAATGAGGCAGCAGATAAAATTACTGTCTCAAAACTCTCGGTTTTGTTTGATGAGAAGTAGAGCTTCCAACACTGTCACTTCTTGGTAGTACTAATTCAGTCTTTAGATGTTCATCTGCATTTACCTTAGCTTCAGTAGCAGCTAAGGGCAGAGACATGCCTCCTTACCACTTTCTACAGCAAGATGATGCAAAGGGACTGGGAATGCTGCACTCCAAGTCAGGCAGGGGAGGCAAACATTTAAAACTGGCCTGAGTTTTTAGTTCCTTACTGTGCCCTAGACCAGAGCAACTCTGGTTTGGTCTGCCCTCTCTCAGCAGGGCGGAGAGTCTTTCTCATCACTCAGACACCAGATTAAGCCTCACCTTCTCTGACCCCACTCCCCTTCAACCCCTTTGTTTTAGTGCATTATTTTCTCCTACCCCTTTCCACGGTCTGAAATGACTGTCTGTGCTTGTTTTCTGTCTGTCGCCCTCCCACAATGTAATGTCTAAGAGGGCAGAGGTTTTGTCCTGCACAATAGCTTAGGAAACTGCCTGGCAAAGAGCAGATGCTCTCAAATCTCTATTTTATAGATGAGCAGCTCCTGATTACAAGCCTTGTGGGAGGAAACCACCTCTTTTGAGTACTGCCCACTCCTCACCAAAACTATTCTCTCAGAAGTGCTGTGACAGGCAGAAGGGTTGGTCTGGAGTTCCAGTTAAGTCAAAGTGCTGATTTTTCTTTTTCTCCATCCCTAAATCATTGGGCAAATTTAACAATTTGGTGTTTTGGAAATTGTTCTTACTTTCTGTTAAAATAAATCTTTACTGATCTAGCTGTAATTTGCCTATTAAGTACCTTTCTTAAGAAAGGGCACTGTACCGTGTCCCCAGTCACTCTCAACTGCCTCTATGAAAGGTGAGGGGCACGGCATCATTACCAAATGTCCACTTTCATGTGTGTGCAGGGAGATCAGAATCCTGGTCGCCAAACTCATTTCTCATAAGAATGTACAATGTGAGACTCTCTTCAGCAGTGAACCGCATCATCTTCCACAATCTGCCCAAGACACTAGATAGAGCTGACTGACTCCAGGTGGACTCAGACAGAAGGGCAGCTGTGCCTTTCCTCCTCACCTGTTATGAACTAATTCAGCCATCAGCTTGAGCACAGGTGTGGTACAGGCTGGATCGTGGTACCACAGCTCAATTGCCCGCTGGAGAATTGGCATGTAGGATGGATATCTGTAAACAAAAAGCTAAGGAAGAATTCTGAATCCAGGACGGTACAGAATTTAAAATAATTTCTCAGCTCTGGCCCAGTATAAACCATCTGATTATAGTTCTTTAATTTCCTGTCTTGCTAATCTTGGAATGATTGTGTGCCCTTTAACTTGTAATAGGTACCTAATAATATATTGTAACTTACATACTTGCCTTTTTCTGAAGAGCACAATGTGTTTCATATTGTAATTTATTCTCTTACCATTTGTGGCATGATAGGGAATCAGCCATTCCTGTCATGTAACCATTGGAGAAACAGAGGCGTTCAGATTTGAAATGATTTGGTCAAATTATGAAGTAAGGTTGAACTTTCTAATTCCTAGTAAAGCTGTCTTTTTTTTTAAAGTATATTGAAATGTCTCTTTCCTAAGTGCAGCAAAAAAAAAATTCCCGTGCAACAGTTCCGTGGTGGGAGAGTACACCAGGCATTCCTGTCTGTGCCTCGAGACACCGGGAAGTGGCTCAGTCACTTCCCCAGCTCAGTGAGCAGGGCAGATGGCATCACGTCATCAGACCAGTGTGGTACGGAAGCTTACAGGACATGTACACGGCAGGTCTTCCAGGCCCCTCTCCACCCTTTCTGCCTGCCACTCCTACCCCAGCCTTCTTCCTCAAGGACCCCGTCACTTATTCAAACACTAGTCACTTATTTAAACACTAGTGAAGGCCAGCTGTGATACGTGTTAGGATACATCCATTCAAACAGCATCATGAAGCTGGTCTTGGCATTGAAGGCAAAAGCTATCCCTCTCAGGTCTCTCACCAGGCCAACTAGAGTTCGCTGCAGTAGAAGGCAAAAATAAGTTAAAAACAGAAGAAAAAGCAAACTTCTAACCACCTGAAGGTGCCTTCACATACCTGTAATCAAATTCTTCCTCCCACCATTCAACAAATAACCCTTCCCAAATATTTTTAATTGGTCTCTTCCCTATGAGAGTGAAATCTTTTCCCTTGGAAAATTATTTTTAGAACCAGGTTATACTAAAAAAGGGATAGTCCCTGGCCCATCATGGCAAAAGCAGAGCCTGACAAAGTTTGAAGACATTAATGCAGTAAATCATGCATAAAGTAGAGAAAGGAGAAAGCTCACACAAGAGGTAGGGAAAAAAGGAAAAAGAGAAGAGGTGGAACAACTGTGTTCCCTGAAGGCCTGGTGCCATGCCTAATGACCGAAGGTGCCTGTAGCACCTCGGGACCCAATGCAGACCCTACTGGGCGGAACACTGAGGAGGCGACACAAGAACCTAATTTACAGGTTCCTGGAAATTAGACAGATGGGTTGAACCTTAGAGCTGAGAAGTACTGGAGTACACTTTTTCAGAGAGAGAGAGACTGAGGCCCAGCGGTCAGGTGACTTGCCTCATGTCATGCTGCAAGGCGGCAAAAAGGCCAGGAGTAGGCCTCACAGCACCAAGACTCCCAACCCAATGCTTCCTTTCCCAGTAGAGCTTTTCCTTGTGGGCCCTGAACAGCAGTAAGACTCCTTGTAGAAGGCAGTAGTTGTCAGTAGGCTCAAGGAGGTAGCACATTGTGGATCCTGACTCCTTTGTTAAAAATGTCTGTACTCCTACTAACAGCCTGCCTTAAGCAAACAGTGCCATTCCTAAACCCATACCATGAGCTCCATGTTCAAGTCACAGACAGGGCCCATCTATAGACTTGTTACATGAGGTGTAACAAAGATATGGTAGCAGTTATAGTTCATGGCCGCGATGGTTCTTTACAATAACTTTACCCACATTGTATGGAACTAATGTGATGAGGAAAAGCGCTCACATCCCTCAGTTATCCTTGACATTGGCTGTCACTCTAGCCTACATTATTGATATGTTCCACACTAACGTAGCTTTGAATGGTACTCATCTCAGACCTAAAAACACTGGTATAAAGAGGGGAGATGGGGGGAGTAAGTGGTGCTGCTCTCTGACTTCTCTGACTTGAATACAGAAAACCAAGAGGCTTTCTAAAGACGAAAAATTAATGTTTCAGAATGTCAGATAAAGCCTGGCATTTTGGGGGGCAATACCCCAGCTAGCTGATAGCTCTAAAACTTAGCTTCCATGTCATATGGACACTATGAAAACACCCTGCAAATATTAACAGCACAGTGTCTTCTGGTTTGGGTACAGAGATCTACAGGTAAGGAGAACAGATGTACATGAAGTAAAAAGATGGGGAAAATCTAAAAATGACAATTTTGAGAGCCAGGCATCAATAACTAAGTTAGGTAAATTTAAAATGCCAGCTCTGGCTGTTGTGGCTCAGTGGATTGAGCGCCAGCCTGTGAACCAAAGGGTCGCCAGTTTGATTCCCAGTCAGGGCACATGTCTGGGTTGTGGGCCAGGTCTCCCATAGGGATGTATGAGAGGCGACCACACACTGATGTTTCTCTCCCTCTCTTTCTCCTTCCCTTCCCCTCTAAAAATAAATCTTTAAAAAATTCCATATATATAGAAATTCTTAAACCCTTCTAAATAACTCATGTATCAAAGAAATTTTAATGGAAATTAGAAAATACAAAAAACTGAATGATAATAAAAATGTTAGACATCAAAACTTGTGAACATAATGCTACTGAACTACATGGTAAATTTTATGTGGGTTTAAAAAAAATTTTTTTAAATCCTCATCTGAGGGCATGTTTATTGATTTTAGAGAGGAAGAGAGGAAGGGAGGAGAGAGAAAGACAGAGGTTGAGAGGGAGGGACGGACAGACAAACAGGCACATATCTATATAAGAGAGAAACATCAACTGGTTGCCCTGACCTGGGATCAAACTCACAACCCAGTAAGTGCCCCAACAAGGAATTCAACCCACAACCTTTTGGTGTAGGGGATGACACTACAACCGAATGAGCCAGCCAGAGCTTGTGTGTGTTTTCACCATAATTAAAAAGACACCACGTTTACGGTCTTACATGGTTACAACAGGAAATAAGGACTGAAAAGTTAAGAAATTAGAACAGAATAACCCCAAGGAAAATATATGAAAATAAAAATAAATGAAATGCAAAACAGATAAAATAGAGCTAAAACAAAGTAAAAAAAAAAAAAACGACTAGTGAAACTAATAGAGTGTTAAAAAGGAAAAGGGAGCATAAACTAGACACACAACAGAGATTAACAAGGCAAGGCAAAAACATAACTTTATGCTCATACATTTAAAAACTTAAGACACACACAAAAAATATCCTAAAAGCTGCTTAGAAACATGCTTTAACATAAGAGTTTATAAACCCATACTGGCTCTTCTATTTCAAAATCCCGGGAGACTGGGAGATAAAATACAAAGCTGACCCAGTGGAAAAGGCATGCACAAACCCTGTCTTCTGCACTGCTAGCTCATCGAGTCTCCACAAGGAAATGTCCTCAACCAGAAGCTGACCAGTCAGTGGGTGAAGGACTCACCTTTGCCTCTTGCTCATTGAACGTATTTGTGCTAAACATCTGGGCCACGGCCTCAAACGCTGCTGTGAGTGGCAGCATGAACTGCTCATACTGATCTTCATCCTCTCCTGTAAAGGAAACGAGCAGGACATGACCCCAATACAGAAAATGCAAAGTTGTGTGCGCGTGAGAAGTAAGACGCTGTAAGAGAGCAGATCCAAGGGTACATCAAGGGCCCTTTATTACCCCAACAGGTTATTAGTAGTAACTTCAAAATAAAATGTATACATAGGGGGCATTTTTAAACTAGAAAATGGCAGAAATCATCTTGTCCAGGAATGTTCACATTTTTTCGATACTGACTGACAACATCAGAGATTCATGTGAATGTGTACAAGGCACTCTGGTGTTTATTACTTTTCATTTGGTGAGAATCAGCATCAGCTGAGAAAGGACCAGTCTGGTGTGTGAGCACTGGATGAGACTCAAACTTGAATCTGTCTGTGTAGAAGCTTTGTTCATGTTTTTTCTTTTTTCAGTAACCTTTCATAGGCTTAAACAGTTTTACTACCACCATAGTAGAAGTAGATTTAAATAGCCCAAACTTATGATGATGCCGTTCCGCTTCAGTTACCAGGTGAGCCCACACTGCTGATATCCCAGCTGGAGCTAGAAAGAGGCTCACAGCCCCTGGGCTCACACGTGCCACTGAACTGGGAAAGAAAAGGCTTTGCTGCCTGTCCTGGGTGGTCGCACCCCTTTTGTGACCACCGAGATGCATTTAGGGATCTCAGTTTCCAATTCCCTTATTTTACAGATGAGAATATGAACAGAATTTTAAACCCACTGCCCATCAGCTGAAATCTTCAGGTGCATTCTGTTATTCTCTTCCAGCTACAGGGACCACGACAGCGTGGTGTAGTCTTGGTAAAATTAGACTGTTGTTTCATGTAGTTGTGGTGAACAACAGAAAAGATCTCCCCCCACATCTAGTTTTCTATCCTCAAGTAAAAATTTAGAATAATGGCAGATTACTTCGTAAGCCTCCAGGATTTATTGCAGTACCTAAATCCACCATGAGGAGACGCCCAAGTGCTGTGTAGAAGGTGGTCCGACACCTCATGTCTGTCAGGTTGGACTGATTGTTAATACCCAAAAACGAAAAGTGCTCGCTCTGTTGAAAAAGAGAAAATAAGTGAAAACGACAGAATGTAAGCCAGTGATTTTAGACCCACTGAGCCCTTTCAGGCTAAAGGCTACATCGTCATTCCTTAAGGGTGTGAAGGACATTAAAAAAAGGGTTTCTTTTTTGTTATTATCTACAACTAGTTTATCTTAGTATGAACAACAGCAGATCGTTAAGACCCCAAAGAGAAGCTCTGATGACAGTCAAGTGGGAGCTATCGCTGTGGTGTGAGTCAGGAACTGACTTCGGCTGCAGCAGCGCCCACCCGGGACCCACCTAACATCTCCTTTACATGCTGAGAAGGTGTGAGTGGGGTGGCTGGAGAGCAGAGGCGGGAAGAGGGGCCACTATCACTCACCGTGTGATTGTTCAGCATGAACTGTACCGCACTAAGCTTCACTAGTTTCCTTACACTACTGTATGTAAGGACAAAGGAAGAGGGTCAAGGAAAGTGTGATGCGAACCCAGAACCTTTACAGCAGAACGAAACTCTACTTTATCCTAAGTACAGTTTCTTTCTTTACTATGAATTCCACACCCAGATAATCTTATTTTTCTTAACCACTTGAGTATAACATTGCCCAAAGGGAAAGCACATGTGCTCTCTTCTAAGCAGTATTCAACTAACCCATGGAGAGAACACACACTGAACTCCTGTCTGTAAGAAAACAGGAAGAGTCCAGCAGTTTCCCCCGAGAGTCATGAATATCCTACAGTGACTTTCCTGCACAAGGCTTCTCGGAGACAGTTAAGCCCTAAAGCCCTGCCTAAGGCATCCACTGTGTGCAGTGAGTCAACTTTCTCTCCCATCCATTTAGGATGGTACTAGCTACATAGAGTCTTTGAAAGAACTGAGAAAAATCTCAGTACTTTAGGGTCTACTTCTCTGGCAAACCCTCGGTTGTGAAAGGTGGTCTTAGAGCAATTCAAACTTTAAGCACACCTAGTCCAAGCCAAGAGGAAGCACAGCCACTACTTTTATTGCAAAAACTTGTCAGCAGGTTGCTTCTACCAACAGGCTGACAATCAGGATGAACTCTGTGGCCACTGAGGATGCTGAAATCCTGGCCATAAAGAGCGTGTACCCATGAGACAGATCTGGTGGGTTTGTGGGTCTCAGAGACAGCCAGGGATAAACCTGTAATACACTATTAGTGTGTAGGAGGGCTCATTTTGAGGGTCTGGAATTATTCCTAGATTCTGTGTGGGCACTGCCTTTGGCCCCTGGAAGAAAGGAAGATACTTAAGTACACATAAAGCTAAATGAAAGCAGGAACAGCAGGTAGCTTCCCACTTTCAAGAGGGTGGCACACCACAGTTCCTGTTGTGCACAGAAGCTAGCTTAGAAAAGGATATCCAATGGAGAGGTCATTGAGAAGCTGTAGTGTCTTGGAGGTGATTGGTTCACAGCGGCCCCAGTACTTCAGGTTGGTGATGCTGGAGGACAAAAAGAAAAAAAAAGCAGGAAACACTTTTGATTTGCCTGATTTCCTTGAGGGCTGGGAGAAGAAAATCATCCATCACGAATCACCACACATCTGCATCACCAATTCACAGACATCACAACCACAAAAAATGGGTATAAAATCTCCGTACTTACATTTGGTTGACTAGAAAAATTATCCTTCAGATAATCTTCACTACTTGGTTCCAAAGCTACACTGGCCCATACCCAGGCCCTTGGAATTCTGGGGCACTCCAGGGCTGATTTCTGCAGCAAGGGTAAGAGATTTCTGCGGCAGTGATAACATGCAGACGTATGCAATTCTGCACCTGCACCATCCACTGTCAGCTGCAGAATTCTAGTAGCCCTTGCTTCTGGATTCTTGGCTGGCAGAGTCCTTTAGACCCCCTTTGCCTTTTCATCTTAAATTATTAACCAGCTCATGGAAATGAGTGTTTAGGATTGGGATGGTTGGAAGGAGGCAAAATGTCATTTTGCACACAGCCCTGGGTAATTTGGCTCCTAGTGTGTGCTTTGATAAATTGAACTCCTAAAAAAAGGAAAATGTAAACAAATGGGGCACAACTTAAAAAAACACAACAAAAAAAGGGCCAATTAGGAGCTTTGTTTTCTTCCAACTTTGAAGACAAATCAAACAAAAGCACTAGGTTTTGGAGGTTCAAGACTCTCAAAGGGCATAATGCTTCTTGAGAGGAACAAGTCTGTTTTAAAGTGGGGCTCTCTTGGGGAGGGGCATGCCTAGTGAAAATCAGCACCTGAAAGCGAGTGCCCACTAGGGGCACCCTGACAGCAGGGAGACTGAGTGAGAGGCTGAGCACCAATCACTGGGAGGGAGGGCCATTTTTATGATGGCCCTGACAGGGCTTCAACTGTGACTCCAGAGGCTGTGGGTGAGAGTCCACGTGAACAAAATTAAATCCTTGCCTGTACAAGCCTGGAATGCTCTGGGGCCGGGCCATATCTCTAAGCACAGCTTGTCACACACTCAAATGCACAATTTTCTGACGCAAACGATCAATGCTGGAAAACCAAGGCACTGGCAGCACAATGCCAAGATCACATTTTACAGTTGCAACAGGATTGCAAGGGACTCTTGCTGATGGCAAGCCAAAACACTTACATTTTTCCTATGAAGACGCTTAGGACCATGGTCTCATCATTCAAGCCCAGGACTTCCGAGAGTCGGCGGTACAGCTGGTGGCGATAAAAGAGAAAGTAGCCGGAAACCAGGGATTAGAAAAATCATATCCCAGTACTGTCTGTGTCCTCATGCAGGGGTAGGATGGGGGAAGAAAGTGGACAACAATGCTGGGGAAGTCTATTGCAGTGATAAGCTAGTTTTTAAGTCTTACTAAATACTGGATAGATGCTGAGCTATCTTACAGTCCCCTTCAACCCTGAATTTACACTCTCACAACCGTCTGCTGTTCTGAACACCAGTTCATGCGCAGAGACTGAGAACCGACAATTCTGGGGACACCAACAGTTCTAGCTGGCCATTTGTTAAGTATAGGGAGCATCAGAGAAGTGGGCCCACCCTTGGATGAGTCTCCCAACTCCACAGACTAAGAAGACATTTGGACTACCCTGATACATAAAACCTGGAGGCCGTAGCTGAACTGCTACCAGCCGTTTCCCTCAATCAGCAATCTCATAAGCGGAAAGAACCAATGGAGCCAACTGAGAGTGCGTTACCTTAGAGGATTTTTGCACCTGGTCCCCAATGTAGATCTTACGAAACTGTTCAAAAAAGCTCAGCATGGCCAGTTCTAGCTTCTCGTTGCCCGCCTGAGCCAAGCGAGAATCGGTGAGGTTCATCAGCTGGAGCACCCTAGAGGAAGCAGAGCAATGGTTCTCTCAACAGCAGGACATCCCGGCCACTCTAGAAATAGTCTTCCACGTCTCCTCTCCTTCCCACCCTATCTGAAAGGCATTCTCTGCGGGCTCACTGCACTGTGGAGGGCATACATTCTCCTCTCCATTTCTGCACCCAGGAACCACAGCCAAGGAATAAACATGAACGATAATCAAGAAGTTTAAACCTTTTAATCCAGTGAGACTGCAGACTGAGGCAGAACTCATAATCAGCTTAGCAACAGTGGGGGACAAAACCCTAGTACTACGATAATGGTCTTCCTTGAAATCTGTGAGACCTCAAGTAAAGCAATTTATTTTCCGAGTCCCAGTTCCTCATGTATAAACTGGGGGAGACTGAAGGAAGCCAGTGATTCTCAACCTTTTTTTCTCAGAGCCATGAAGGAAATGGATACACATGAAGGGCGACGTGCACAGGTGGTAACACCTCCAGGGACCAAAAGCAGATATGCTACCTGTGACTTCATCCCTCTCCTTTGCACCCGTGCCCTTGAAAGAGAGCCTACTGGGCTGCAAGTGAGGAAGCATGCTGAATGAATGGGAATAGTATCATCACAAGTAAGTCATTTGACATTTTGGTATTGTGAGAATAGGTAACATGCTATCTGTGACATTTCATGAGTGAGTGAGTGAGACTCAGTCATTGTGCTGCAACACTCAATAAAGAACTGGGATAGAAGGGACTGCCTAACTCAATTTGTATTGTGACACACACAGTGGCACACCAGGCTGCAAACTCAAAGAGGTGTATTACATGTCATCCCTAGTAAATCTTTGCTCAACTCTTCAAAAAATGCCAGTGTGACATGCTGTGAAGACTTCTGTCAGGACTAAGGCACCTACGGGCAGATGGACATCTGATAAACAAAATGAGGATGGAAAGAGACTAAAGGGGATTTTCAGAATATGAATAAGGATTATGGACTGAAATGCTTGGGACCAATAAATGCTAAGGCATCATGGTAAGATGTGCCATCTCTAAGAAGAGCACCCAAAATTTTAGAACCCTTCAGGGCAGCGCTCCCCAGAAAGGCCAGACCAAGGCAGCCCATATCTTATTAATTCCGAGGTCCTGTCCTTCAGCAGAACTGAAGACTGTTCCCCAGTCTGCTTTTCCTAATTCTGCACCCATCAACTCCATGCTGAGTTACCACAATGGTTTTTTAGTCAGGATGGTAGACAGAGTTCTTGCTATACTTATAAAAAGTTTCAAGTTGGACCTGATTCTGTCCTTCACCTTCATGGGCAATCAGCTTTATGAGATTATATTCAGTAAATGGGGAGGAAAGCGTTAACGAAAGCATTGACAAATCATATCTGGTTCTCTGGTCCCAGAACCTGAACAGGGCATGCATAGGGGTGGGCGCAGCAGTGACACGGAAAGCCAGGTGGGAGCACTTACCGACAGACAAGCTCGCCATCCATAGCATCTTGCTCATCAGTGCTGGCGAAAGAGACCCGGCCACCAATCACCGCGCCAATGATGTAAACCAGCCACGTCAACCTTCCTGTGACAGGAAGAAGATCTACCACTGTCACCTCCAGTGGTAACTTCACGAAGAAATCCCTCACTGTGGGGTTCATTTCTTACTAGGAGCTTCTTTTATCTAAAGGACACTACGGAGAAGCCACAGTCTTACTTCTCTTATAGAATGTAGCTACTACTCTACTCAGGGGAAGGTGACGCCAGCGGGAAATCCATCAGATAACCAAGGAGCTCCCCTATCAAGCAAGGTCATTATTTTTGGAGTGCAGTACTTCCTTAAAGTTAAACATGACCATTGCAGATGACTTCAGTTACTCTTCCCTAGTCCCCTGTGGCACTTAACAAATACATTTTTGTGTGTTTGGAGGTAACTGATGATGGAGGACACCCTTTGAGGGAAGGCAGGAGGGAGGTAGCAGCGAGTGAAAGGGCACCGACAGCACCTGATCCCAGGCCTGGCCCACCGTGCACTCACCTTCCTGCACAGCGATGTCCATTGGGCTCGCGGTGGCACTCTGCAGCAGCTCCTGATACGACTGGGCCGACTGGTCGAACAACTGCACCAGGAGTGCGCACGTCTTCTCATACTCACAGCGCCCGATTGTAGACAGCTGGTCCAACTGCTGTTGGACCAGACCGGTGTCCTCCAGAGGATCCTCCAGTCCATCTCTACTCCCAAGGGAAGAAATATACCTATTGATCTCCCCATCTGAGCAGCCCTTTTTCTTCTTCATTTGGCCGCTCTTTCCACACTACTTTTAACCAAGGAAGGAATATCAAAAAAATTTGAAGGCATATGTCTTCAACCTAGCACCAGTCTCCCTTTGGAGTATTTTGCTTGTTGGTGTCCAGTCTTTCAATCTGAATTTCCAGTTCGTAACATCTGTCGGCCTGGACCCGCTCATCCCTATGTTTTTCCCCCTGGGAGCTCTGGCCTCTTAGCCTCTCGCTTGCTCTCAACCACTGTAAACTCTGGGGTGACAAACACCCTGTTTCTGAGCACGGCCATTCTGAACAGGTGTGTTTGGGAATTCAGAGATCTTCAGGTTTTAGGGAGGCAATATGATGCTTCTGCCATGCAGTATGAACCCTCAATGGGCTCTGCGGTATGTCAAATACAGTATTACTATGGCAAAAATGTGTAAATATTATGAAGAGTCATACTAAGTAGAATTTTTAAAAAAAGATTACAAAGGGTTTCCAGTGCATGTCAAGTTTTGCCATCAAGTGATTTTTGGTGTCAAACCTATGAGAAAACTTAAGTTTTCACATCTTGGATTTCAGAATTGCAGACAGGGCCCTGGGGATTCACAACAGGCCTTGCCTTATCTACCATCCCGTAAATTTGAAAATCTTATCATGTCACAAGCTCTCTGTCTATGATTACATCACAGCATGACAACTCAGCCTTAGCCACAGCTGCAGCATCACAACTGGCAGGTCCCAGCTGTGTGTTACCAGGGTCACCCAGTGGGCCAAGTAATTTAATGCCCACAACAACCTTGCCCAAGAGCACATGACTATAACCAGCTCTCTGGGCCCAGAGCCCACAGGCATAACCACTCCCCAACATGGTCTCACCGAGACCAGCTGACTTCTCAGGAACAGAAACTGTGTAGCTAATAAAACAACACCTCCCAGTGGGCTTCACAAATACTCAGCTTTAGAAATGATTCAAGTCATAAACAGCTGAGACAATGAACTGTTATGACAATTAAATGCAGTTGAACCTAAGCAAATTAGGAATCCGACTTGAAATAGCTGATGAAAGAGTATACAGAGCAATCTTAAAAGTTCTCATCACAAGAAAAAAACACTGTACCTATGTGTGGATGTTAACCACACTTACCGTGATCACCTTGCAATATATACAAATACCGAATCACTATATTGTACACGTGAAACTAACAGAATGATGTATGTCAATTATACCTCAATTAAAAAAAAGGTTAAATGAAATCTTAAGGGCGGGGCCCTAATCCAATAGGACTGGTGTCCTGAAGGAGAAGAAGAAACAAGGTAGATACATCTGTGTGCGCACACACACACAGAACAGGCCGTGTGAGGACACCGAGAGAAGGCGGCCACCTGCAAGCCAAGGAGAGGGGCCTCACCAGAAACCAACCCTGCTGCCACCTGCATCCCAGACTTCTAGCCTCTAAAACTGTGAGAAAAATAAATGTCTGTTGTTAAAAAAACCAAAAACCCAAACAAACAAAAAACCCCACACAAATAAGAAAGGCCCCTAAAACAAAGAATTACTTAACTTTATGCAGGTCATTTCTGAAAGGGTCTGACATTTCTTGAGTTACAAGTTTCTGGTCCAGTTAATAGGGCAGACAGAAACCATGTGATAATGTAATGCAATTAGTGATCAGTTGCCTAGAACTCCTATATCTTCTAGTAAGCTCTGGACTGTGTAATACCTTTTTATCTATTTAATATTTTAGGAGTTCACATTAAGCACCTATAATTTACTTACCATCTATAGTCTATAAACATTTCTCTCTTGTTTAAAGAAAATCAGTGGCAAGGACAAACATTATACTGATACACTCTGCATTCGAGGACACTGCTACTGATGGCAATAACAGGAGGGTTCGACCAGGATGCTAAAGGATCTTTCAGATTTTGCACTGTTCTGCTGACATAAGAACATGACAACTAACAGTATTAGCTCCAATAAGACTCCTACCAAATACATTTTTGCCAATTGGGTGTCTGATCTCTGGCAAGTCTGACACCAGGCTGCTGGTAGGGGAATGAGAGCGGCTGTCCTAGGGTCCTTACCTCAGTATGATGTGCACAGACTCCAAACGGGATGTGATGTAGGCTTTGGTGACTTCAGGAGTGTAAGTTTCCAGCATGTGGGGCTCTGTGGCTTTAACATATGGCACAGAGGCTGCCAGCCGCTGCCACAAGCTCAGGAGATAGTGCACACTATTTGGGGCAAATTCCCAGTGCTAAGGAAAACCAAAAGAGCAGGAGGCATATTTATTTATACACAATACGCGAGTCCCATGCCACTCGACACGAAGGATAAAGACTTAAAAAAAAGATGATAAACTTTTTATGGGCTTTGTTCTGTATATGGCAACTAGTCTAACTTGTTTCTTAGCATTTTGGAGATTAAGCATCTAATGAGAAAGATGCTCTATGCTGGATGAGTAAACCTTACCACAAGGAAACCCTGCGTCAGTGACTCTCAAACATCAGTCTGTATGAGAATCACTTAGAGAACACGGTAGAAATAGAGATGCCAGGGCTCCACCCGGAACCTAGTGAACCAGAAATTATGGCGGTAGGATCTAAGCACCTGTCTTTTTCATCAGGCTCCCCAGATGATTTTGATGCAAGCCGTAACGTTTGAGAAGCGCAGCCCTACATTACACGACTAAGACAGGGAGCGCACGGACTCTCTCCATTTGTCTGTCTGTCTCTCTGTACTAACCCTGCCTTTCTGGAGGAGATTATGAGGGGATTCTCCAGCCTTGCATATCAGCATTATCCTGGAAATTCCCACGCCCTCTTTTCCCAACACTCCTTGCACTTCTGTAATACACATGAGTAGGTTACAATAGTAACTACTCTGCAGGGTTATCCTACATGTACTTATATTCACTTTCAGTAAAAAAAAAAAAAAAAAAAAAAAAAAAAAAAAAAAAAAAAAAAAAAAAGAAGGGAGAAAGCAAGAATATTCTTTTTTTTTTTTTTTTTTTTTTTTTAAAACATCAGTGTGTGGTTGCCTCTCACGTGGCCCCCACTGGGAACCTGACCTGCAACCCAAGCATATGCCCTGACTAGGAATCGAAGTGGCAACCCTTTGGTTTGCAGCCCGTGCTCAATCCACTGAGCTACACCAGCCAGGGCCGCAAGAATATTCTTGTAAGATTAAAAACAGTGAGCAAAGGAACAAGTTCTCATGTTTCCAATGTTTAGGAAGAAAGAGCCAAGCAATCAAAGACAAACCTGTAGGCTGGTCACTGTGAAGTTGGCTATCAATCGGATGACCTCAGGGTAGTTTTCCACCTTTACTAATTCCCCCAGTTGATAGTTACTCTTCAGTCGGGCCAGTAGTCTGCAAAACTCATGGTAATTGTTTGGGTCTGATAAACTCTGGTGACAGCACAGGAGGAAAACAAAATGCAGTGTGATTCACTATACTTCCCAATGACATTGGTGATGGCGTGAGGGGAGAGGGGGAATCTATTTTAACCTCTGAGATGCAAGCAATCATTCAGAATGACACATTTGTATAATGCTTCTTAAAAATAGTTTTATAACAAGGATGGTCACATCAATGATCTCATTTGTTCGTAGTAATTGTCTTGTGGCTTATTAGCCTCAATCGAAAGAGGCTGAAATGGAAGCCCAGAAGGATCACATTATAGGCCTAAGGTTGTAAAGCTGATAAGGGCACCATCTAAGATGTAACCAATCTGTTTGTTTCTCATCAATTAAAGGAAAGATAATGAAGTTTTCACTTTAACATCTGTCAGATTTATCAAGTACAATTAAACTACGGTAGCAAAGTTACGCAAACATTTTATATATTTATATTATCATGGCTATAATGAATTTATCTATTCTTGTATCATGTTTATATATTATATACTTACACCAAGTTTCTGATTTGTTTGCATATTATACCAGCATATTTGTTTCCTTAAATATGTACTAGCATATTTAAATATAAATATGTAAAAGCACCTAAAAACAGCCCTATACACTTCCATAAATAATGTACATTAAAAAAAATGGTAACAAAAACAAATTTAAATTCTTAATTTCTTGGAGAAAAATGACTATAGTTCATCCATCTTTTCCTGTACGAAGTGAGCTTTCCACAACTCTGGCACTCCTGAAGCTAGAGGGTACAATCTCCTCTTTTGGGCAAATGTTCTCAAGAATTTTCTACAAATATAGATTCACTTAAATCTTTTGAAGAACAACAGACTGAGCTGTTTTCTGGGATTTCCACTAAGTAAGGCCTCTAGATGGATATTCTTCTGACTCAGACACATACACACAGAATCATATATATGTCAATGATAAATATAAATATACATTTTTTCAAATAAAAACAAATCCTCAAGTCTTACCTGTGGATTTTCCAGTATTCGTTTAACACCATCAACAAGATGAGAGAGAAACTTGGCCCTCTCTGCGTTGTTGAACAGGGACCTTCTGACAGAGGCAATCTGTACTAAGCAGGACAAGACCTAAAAACAGGACACACCCCAAACGTCACCAATTTTAAAAGACTATATAGCGATTTTCACATCTTTTCCAATCCTGTAACATTCTTCTTTACATTTGCCACTAATTCTGTTCTTTCAACCTCTACTACAATTATAAATAATATGGAAAGATCAAGGAAGGTAGAGCTTAAAAAAGAATTATACCCAATTTGATCATAACAACTACCTAAATTCACACTTTGGAAATTCATTAGGCATTATTCTCTGACCACCCCAATGGCTGCTTCCTTGATTCTTGTTAGGATATACATTTAAGGCTTGAAAATACCACGCACTTCATCATTTGAATGAAGCTTTAGATTATATATTTTTTTTTATTAAGACCTTTGGGTTAAATGAGGCTTTGCTATGTAGTGCTACAGTGAAATAACCAAGTCGTATCTGTGCTGTGAAAAAAACCCCCAGCTTTCATGCTGAAAACTTCTTACCTGTTCCCTTCTGTGCTAGGTATTTATACTCTCTGCCCCACCAGATCTATTTTCTAACCCCCGCCCTGCTGCTGTTCCCTGGGAGGCTGGCCTCTGTGACTAACCACCACCAGCTCCCTTGCCCTCTTGCTTCTAGTTGGCTTCAACCATTGGCAAGTACCAGCAAGGAGATGAGGGCAGGAGGCAAGCAGCGCCACCCCCCGCCAGGCCATGGCTGGCAGCTTCTCCACCTCTGTTGTACAGCCGTCCCTAGGCCACAACGTCAGCTTTCTGCAGGGTTCCCTACCTTGCCCCTTGAAGCTTCCCACAAGTGCTAACCCCAGGGGGTACAGTCCATCCTCTTGTTGGATTTCCTTAATTCTGCACATATCTTTATAATAGCCTTTTCATTAATTACCCTTCTTGAGTACATTACCTTTTCCTACAGTAAACTTGATAAAAACAACACTGAATTCAGGCTTTGCTAAAGCAGAGGTCTACGTTAATTTGGAAAAGTACTACAATGACCAGGAAAGTAGAGCACTGTGGAAACACTATGCAGAACGTGCA
Organism: Glossophaga mutica; assembly: GCA_039655065.1. NCBI lineage: Eukaryota > Metazoa > Chordata > Mammalia > Chiroptera > Phyllostomidae > Glossophaga > Glossophaga mutica. The sequence goes on from CM077311.1 coordinate 63,675,232, forward strand.
CCACCTTACCACGTGTTCTTGTGTGTTTTGCACAACTGTGTTTTACCCAACAATACCAGAAGTACCAGACCTATGTCTTTTAGGACTTGAATGAATTTTGTGATTTGAGGAGTTTAATTACTGCTTTAAAGGAGAAATACATCATTCCCAAGAGCTTTCAAATGTTATTTAGAAATAAGCATGCAAGTCTGCCTTCCCATTACAGCTTCCATTTATCGCTTACGCCTGAGGGATTTTCAAAACTTTCCTCACTCAGGACACCCTTCAGCTCCACAATAAGGAGAATCCCCACACTCTAGCTTATGGCAATTTGAAGTATGGAGATTGAGACCAAAAAAACTTGATTTCCGCTGCAATTTGTCATTAGACAGGCATAATGTTAAAAGAATTAAGACTTTACTGCAAGAACTTTTAAGCTACAAGCTTCATCCTGGCTAGATAACCAACTCTACTATGTCCATGCTTTAGTTCTGTGATTTTGTATGAAAAAATAAACACGAAGCTCACTCATTATTGCCATTACCCAGAAATAGGTTTGCTTTAGAAACTGACTCACCAGAGGTGAAAATGAAGGAGGGATGGAATGATACAGGTCAAAAAACAGCTGCAGAGTCGAAGAGTCTAAGAATGCTGGAAGAAAGACACAAGAGCACTTCACTAAGGACATCTGCACATGGCTACTGGCGCTACGCATCAGAGAGCATGCAGCTCTTTTGAGAAACGAATTTATTCTTCTGATAATCAGAGGACTTAAGATAACCAGGACGCTGTTCACAGCAAGAATTTTTATCCTCAGGAACACACAAACATAAACACATGTTCTTTTTTGCTTGATTTTGTTTTTATTTTTTTTTAAATATTTATTTATTATTTTATTTTATTTATTTATTTATTTATTTATCTTTAGATGGGAAGGGTAGGAGAGAGGGAGAGGGAGAGAAATATCAATGTATGGTTGCCTCTCAGGTGTCCCCTGCTGGGAACTGGCCTGCAACCCAGGCATGTGCCCTGACTGAGAATCGAACTGCGATCCTTTGGTTCGCAGGCCCGCGCTCAATCCACTGAGCTACACCAGCCAGGGCTATGTTTTTAAAGCTAGACATTACCTCAAATGAACATCTCTGGGTGGTTAATATAAGATGGTCAAAGTCACATCGGTGAGTAATTAAGAGCTCCTCCAGGCTGGGACAGTCTACACCAGGGGTGTCAAACTCATTTTCACTGGGGGCCACATCAGCCTCGTGGTTGCCTTCCAAGGGCCGGATGTGATTTTCGGACTGTATAAATGTAACTACTCCTTAACTAGGGGCAAGGCGCCTGGTGCTGCTGTTGGGCAGAAACAAGGTGCTGGGCCAGATTCAGCCTGCAGGCCCCCTGTAAGTCTGGAAGATCCGCTAAGAACTTCCAAGAACTTCAACTTCTCCCTTACTTCATAAATACAGATGTTGAAACTCTAAATGTTCTTGTACAATAACCAAGGAATGGCCAGGGGTCCTTTAAATCATCCTACAGACACTATGTGAGCTGAGTGAGCAGCAGCCTGTTTCAGGTATGCGAATCCCTTACCTGATCTCCAGCTGGTGGGAATCTGGACTGTGCACAGGTCATCTGAGGACTCATCAGTAGACGTGCCAATGAAATCGAAGTTCAGGCAGTTATGAGTGAGTTTGAGCAGTTGCATGAGCAAGCCATGCTGACTTTCATCATTCAAGTTTAGGTTCTTTCCAGAAGCCTGTAAAAATTACCACACAATGAGCCCCAAACAATCACTCCTCTCTTTTAAGCCTGCTACCAGACTCACAAGCAGGCTGTTGAGCCAGAAAAGGAGGGCTCTATTTCGATACAGAAACACAATGTTTTCCCTGGCCACAAGATGCGGTGCTTCTCTTACCTTACTGTCCCTATGAAAATCCCAGCTCCTTATTTCATATTACAACATATTTACCATAAAGCATGCAGCTGGTATTTAAAGAAATCTCCCTTCTGACACTTATTCTTTACATGTAAACACAGCGGCCACAAGGATTCCTGAAGCGATACATGTGGTTACTTCGTTTGTCTGTGAAATTCTAGCTATTTCTAGACAGAGTTAAGCTTCGACTCTGGGAGGGAGTTCTAGGAAGTTACATACCCTGTCCTACCTTCCTTCCTCTTTTAAAAAAAAAAAAAAATATTTTATTTATTTTTGGAGAGAAGGGAAGGGAGGGAGGAAGAGAGGGAGAGAAACGCCAATATGTGGTTGCTGTTCATCTGGCCCCCACTAGGACCTGGCCTGCAACCCAGGCATGTGGCCTGACTGGGAATCAAACCTGTGACCCTTTGCTTCGCAGATCTGTGCTCAGTCCACTGAGTTATACCAGCCAGGGCCCTTCCTTCCTCTTTTTAGTATTCCCATCACAGGCATCAACAAATATCTTTCAAACAAAACTTAAAACAAAAATCACCACTGAACTTTATTCACTCACAGTTTACCTGCCTATAGCTCAATGCTTGGACCACAGCTACTGGGACTCTCATAATCAAAGTTCACACCAGCTAGGACCTTGGTGATAGCTGGCTAATTGTTTTTGGTAGTATCAGCGAGGAAGATGCAACCCTCAGTTTTATCCAAAGTGTTTCCCCTCCAGGGGTACAAGAGCTTTTTTCAAGCAGCCTGCCCAACCCGAGGACTGTCTGGGAATTCTGAGATAAAGTAAGTAACTGAGGAAAAAGATGGACAACATTAAGTGGAATGACAGAAAGAATCCAAACTTGTTTCTAAAATGAAAATTGGGACATACTAGAAAATGAGAACAAGAACCAAAGAACCCCAATTCCCCCAAATGAACAAAGAACCAGAAGCTAATCCCATTTAGCTTTCTATGGGGACAGAGCAGCCAGACATTGAAGTTAACATTTCTTAGTTCAACTCTATCAATAAATGAATTGAAACACTTTTCTATTTTAAAACAGGCAATTTCCTTATGTGATACTATCTACCCCTTCAGGTTACGAAGTCTAAATGGATGCTGAAATTTCACAATGTGTTTTTTCTTACATATGTTGCTCGTCTATTTGCTGCTGTTAGCTCAGCAGGGGACAGGGAATCAGCCTACTTCTGGTGTGTCGGCAATGTCACCCGAGCCTGCTTGCAGAGCGCTACAATGTGCCTTACAGTGTTAGCTAATATCAGTGGTCAGTCTGGCAAGTTTCTTTAGCATCTTGGACATAGGTATTGTGTAAGAGATGATGATGATGATGATGTCTAAAGAGATGCATACGTGCTCATAGGGTCCATTAAGAGATAATATTTAACAAGTATCCACTCATTCTCATCCTTTCAAAATGAATGAGGAAGCCAGACCCAACCTACAATCTTACCTGTTTTAGTAAATTACAGGAAAGTGTGAAGATATCAAATAACGAAGAATCTCGGAAAGAGGAGGCTATTTTTCTGTGCTTGGTTAAAGGATGAGTGGTGTCTGCCTATGCGGAAAAATAAACCAATGCAAGTTTTAGAATTAACTGCAAAGAAAAAAACTTTTCATGCAGACTTCAAATAAATTAGATTTCTAATAAGAGCAACATAAATACAAAACACATTTTTAACATTTAAATTACTGTGAGATCGCATAGGATGAGAGGATGAAAGAACAACCAGATGCTAAGGATAGCTGCCAGGACAGCACGTCTCTGCGCTTGCAGAGGGAAGACAGGAAAAGGAATGAATATCTCCCATTGCTAAGTTTTAATTTCCTCTGCACTTAGGTAAAATTTAACAGATTTTTGCAGATATTGCTAATAATTACTACTATGTTGCATGGTGGTTTAGTTTCAAAAACAGACAGCAGCAAGGCTTGGGTTTTGGTAAATACTCCACTGGGCTGAAGTTATTGCAGAATTTCCAGAAACAGTCATTAACCAAGAGCCTGTACCCCTTTCCTCCTTCTCCAACCTATTTATTTCTACATAGAATCCAACCACAAAAGTAAACACTTTAATTCAATGGCTGTACTGGTCACTTATTCTGCTGTTCTCATCTTTTTGCCACATTTTAAAGGTTTCTGTGGTTAAGGACTCAATCTTTTACTTTTTAAGTATGTCCTCCATTCCTGACACACAGTAGGTACTCAATAGTGGAATAAAAAAACTTCAAGGTTGTCAAGGGTATTTTAGCCTAATTGAAGGCTTAAATCTCTTCTATATACTAACCAATTCATCTAAGAGGGAGCTCATTTTGTTTCTGGCACGTTAAAGAATAATGAGGCAAGCTTTCTGACAACCAATTATGGGCCCTCCCAGATTTTATTTCTGAATTCAAATTGGAATGGTAACAGGAATACATTTTCTGACTGGAATCTGATAAACCCCTAAAACCCCCCACAGAAAATTAAGTTATGTAAAGGTTTGAAACATCCCTCAATTCCACCTTTGGTGTCACTGTGTTATCATAAACGTCCTGGGTAAGTAAGTCATTGCTATATTATACGTCACGTACCACATACTATCTACTATGTTGACCATAATGCTGAGAATAATTACGTTCAATGTTACACACAATTCTGTTGTTTTCTTAAGAAGACAAGTAAATTTTGAAGTTTTTAAAAATACACTGTACTTAGTTAATGTATGCTCTCTGACTACAAAGGTAACATTGGTTAAATAAGAAGTTAGTTATTAAGAGCACAGGCTCAGGAATAAGGCTGTGTGGGTTCAAGTTCAGATGCTGTTGCTTACTGTGATACCTTGGACAAGTTACTTAGCCTTTATGTACCTCAGTTTCTTTCTCTAGAAAATGGGATAACCACAGTACCTATCTAGGACTATCGTGAGAATAAAAGTAGTTAATGTAAGTGCTTAGAACAGTGCCTTTCACACAGTAATCACTCAAATGCAAAAGCTATTATTATGATGATAAATACCAACCACAGTGGGGATTGCAAGTGACAGTACTGGCTCCAGATTTTAATAGGTTTAATAAGCAAGTGTATTTAAAATAGTACTAATTTACAGTTAAAATTTCTCATGGGTTAATAAAAATGTCTGCATAAATACGAGCAGTAGCAACAGTGATACCAATGTAGTTATTAGCTGACAATTGAAGGGTGAGATATTACAACTAACATTAATACTGGCCTGGTTCAATAATTATAAATTTTAGCTGGATTCAAAAATAAATAACTGAAAAAATAATAGCCAGAACAAAAGAAAGCCACTGGCGTTTCCTCTGTAGTGATCAGTACCATCAATGACTATTTAAAAAACTACCTGGTATTTAATAGAATGTTTTATGCATTCTGAAAAGATTACTACCAAAATCTTTAATGCTAGGACACAGTAATTAATGTTTAAATAGTTATAAACATGCAATAGTGTACACAGCAGAAGAGGCACACGCATGATGCTGGTTCCACTTTTGTGATTCCTCTTTTTGGACTTGTTCTCTTTCATTAGCAAAGAAATTATTCCATTAAGGTTTTGACTTAGAACACTGCTCGCCTGCATCTCTAATAATGAATGGGAACACCAGCGGGGAAGCTGAGATGAGGAGAAAATGTACTGGAGACAACAGGGGACCAGGACAAAACGAGCAAGGTAGGTAGGTTATACTTACAGAGGAAAGTCCAATGCGACTATTTAGTTTCAAAGGGGCATTCATCACTTACCGCGAAAGCACACAACTGCCAAAAAAGATCATCCAACACAGAGCAGAAAACACCAATGCTAAGAAAAAATATGGAACTTACTTCAATGAGGAAGGCTGTAGCACTTACTTGATTAATTTCATTGGTTAGCTGAGACAAAATTGTAACGCCAATGATGCAGTATTCAACACTATCCTGGTTAAAAAAAAAAAGCAAAGCAGAAAGAGGTGGTGGGTGAAGCTGATTTCAGCATTGGAAATGCAAGTCATCCTTTAGAAATGACAGAATCATGCACTGCTATTAAAGCTGCCTAGACAAGGTGGCATGAAACTGTGGTTTAAAGCTGCTGCTTTGCAGGACATAAAATCTAAGTGCCATAAAAGAAGACTGCTAAATCTGACTTCATCAAAATTGGAAACTTTCGTATTTTAAAAAGAACCGTAAGCATTACACCATGCACATTATAAAAAGGAAAAGTGGCAAAACACACTTAAGACAAATTACAAATGTATGTGTAACATAATTTACTAAGAAACTATACAACAAGAAAAAGGCAAAGAGACTGATTAAAAAATGTACAAAAAATATCAATAAGAAGTTCACAGAAAAACAAAAACTAAGTAGTAAACTAACATATGAAAAATTGTTCCATCTCATTTACGACTCAAATACTGAGATACCAATTATTTTTACCCATTAAAACAGAAAAATAACAAAGTTGAGGTCCCAGGGTGGGGGCACAGGGAAATAAGTACCCATTAATTATTGGAGGAATCAACGTTTTTTGGGGGTGATTTGGAAATATCTTTAAATGCCAAAATACATATATCATTTTAATTGAATAATTCCAATAATCCCTACACACTTATTCAAAGTATAAGATCTATCCATCTGAACAGTCACTGAAGTATTTATTTAACAGTTTAACAGTCAAAATATATAAACAAGACAGGTTTCCTCCCCGTCCCAGGAACACACCTGTGCCTTTTCTTTTCCCTTCCCCCTCTTCTTTCCCAATGGGTGTGCTCCTAAACTCTAAGGGTCCCAACAAGACTTGCAACCAGGGGAGCAATGGACAGCGGCAGTCTGGCCTGGGCTAATCTCCAAGGCCCCCTTTTCTCTTTCAGTGAGCTGACAGCGGCCTGGCCTTGGCTCACTCTTTCCCTCAGTGTTTCTAGACAGCCAAAGCAGTTCTACCTAATAGTTTCCTGTTGCTTCTTCTACCCTAGGCCCATTCTTCTTTCACTGTCTGCAGCTAATAAATGTGCTCTCAAGCCCTGGAGGGTGGCTCAGTTGGTTGGAGCATTGTCCTGTACACTAAAAGGTTGCAGGTTTGATCCCTAGCTGGGGCACATATGAGAGGCAACTGATCAATGTTTCTCTCATATGGATGTTTCTCTCTCAACTCAATAAATGTACTCTCGAAAACAAAAACCAACCCAAAGACCTACCCATAAGAGAACAGTTAATTCAATTATGGTATTTTAGATCAGAATATGATGTACACATTAGAAAGAAGAGGAGGTTTGCTTGTGCTGACACGTAAACATGCAAAGCCAAGACTTACTAAGAGGAAAAAAGGCACAGAGGAGAATTGCCAAATAATTCTATTTTGTGTACTTTTTATATAGAACGGAATATAACTAAGTATCTACATGTTGCTTCTCCCATTCCTATGACATTAAATATATACATCATACCTGTAAAAACCTTGTGACATCTGTGATTGCATTTCTGAAGACGTAGTCATCCTTCTGACAGTCAAACCAGCCCAGTTTTGTGATTCTGGCATATAACTGAATAAGTGCTTGTGTCACGAAAGTAGCCAACTTTGGCCGAGTGGCAAGGTAGTTGAGCACATAGTTCCCTATAAAACAGAAACAATCCACCTGATAGAAAAGCTCTGCCAGGAAAGGGCACACATCTTTAAATGCATGAAATGTCCAAGAAACGGCAAATTTATATTATTAGCCCTGAACTCCCTTAATACTTCATGCTATTGAGAAATGTGACTTTGAATTTAAGATTAGTAGGCTTTCCAATTAAGAATTTTACACTTGTCACAATGAAGAACCTGAAGTATGGCAGCCTTGAATCTACTAGAGGGGTGAAAAACATGGTCAGCATAGAATTCAAAATCCTTGACAACGTTTTTCTTAGTTATTAGTGACAGTAAGGACTGAATGAAAGAAACTTTCTGACGACAAAAGGGGTTACTCAGACTTTATGTAGCAGTAATTATTCTGGGCACTCTTCACTTTTGTAAGCTGAAAATTTTGGGGGAGGGCCTATATTCCAGATATTCTGTATGCTTAGCAAATTCAGAACATTATCAAACAAGCAACATAAACTGAACTATTACCAGCAATCACTAAATAAACTACTTTCTTTAGGAGAGAACAGATGATTCTCTACTTACGAATATCTATTCGCTGTTCCAATGGTAGAGGGTTGTTTGTGCGTGATACAAGCTTTGTAAGGCATGTAGCTGCCAGTAACTGGGAGTATGATGACTGTGAAAAGAGGGGAAAGTCAGTCAGGAGGTTTTTTATTTGGAGATTTGTGCTCAGATTCAAGAAAAGTTAGTTCTGCTGTATTCGATCTTTTGGATTTTAGAGTGTCTATCACTTTAAGAGGCCTATAGAACGTATGTGCTCATTTAGCTGATTTCAACCATGAACAAGGGCAGGATAAAGTGAACGCCGATCACACCAATCTAGTATCACTCCAAGGGGCAGATGGCAAGGAGAGGGGCTCTTTTCAGGAAGATTCTAATGTTTAGAAAACAAATCTCTTCTTTCTCTTAAAACAAGACATCTCCTATCAATAACCTTGTTAAAGTGATATTTCAAAACATTTCACCTCACAAACATCCTCAGTCACCTCAGAATATTCCTATAGTATGGTAGGAAGAAAGAAAGAGAAGTATTAGAGGGAATCACCACATTATGGTGCAGTTAAACCACGATTTATGTCTTTCTCCCAGCACAGCTATCAATCAGCTACAACTTTGGAAAATACATATGCTAGTTTTGAAGTAAATTCGTAACAATTTTTTATGAGAAAGAAAAAATATGGCCACAGCAATGGAATACCATTATCATATTCTCAAGTGTGGATTTTAATGAAGTTTAACCTTATGGAGAATCGGAATAATCTCTCTGATCATGATGTGCAAGAACGAGTCACGTGCGAACCCCACATGTGACTACACTACATAATGTCATATAACAGACACTTGGAAACATCAAAATAGTTTAATCAAGGATGAAGGATAATTTTCTATGAGACTAAAGCCCTCAAGACAGCAGGACATCCACAGGCATTACAGAATACCACCTGTTATAAAAATAATTTAAGCTTAAGAAAAAAATCTATCAATGTGACTGACATGTGACTTTTATTCAGCACCCTTGAACATGGTTAAACTGATTAGAGCAGGTGTGTCAAATCACCAATAATGCAAGAGAGGCTACTGTAACTATGTAATGTGGTGTGTCACTCAACACTGTGTAACACGCAAATGTCTTTACACTCGGTAATTCCAATAAATCTGCTAAGTCACTAAGAAGTCAACAGAGATTGAAAAGGAAGACCCCACTATACTTAAGTATTTTCAGCACTGCACCGATCTTATTTTATTCCAGCCTGCTGCCTGTCAACAGGAGGATCTTGAGTTACGTGTCAGTGATGACACTATGGGGCTCCAGTGGGAGTCAAGCAGAAAACCCAGTTGTGCATCTTCCACAGTACAAACCTAAGTGGATCAATCCTAGGATCAAGTGACTGAATAGATATCTATGAAATACCACATGTGAAAACAGAACAGAGCACCATGCAACCTCTGACTATGATGACCGGAACCTTTAGGTTCTTGGAAAAAGCTAGCTTACCAGCTACTAAAGGATAATTTTTAGATGACTGTAATCTGTTCTATTTATTGCATGATAGTGTAGCATTCTTAATGAAAATTAAAAAATGGAGTCATCTAGAACTCTACCCTGGCAACAAATCAGCTGCTCTCATTCTTTTCACAGTTCCCTTCAGTCATAAGTGCAGTACTAGCTGGCTGGAATTCTGACTCCCTCGAAGCCCTTTCATGATACCCTGGTTGGATTCTTAGCCTTCCTAAGACCCCCATTTTGCCAAAAACACTAATTTAATCAAACTGTGTCTCATTAAAAGCATCATTTTGGTCACTGAGCTATTTGCTGCTGGAAGAGGCTCTAATTTCATTTTTTAAAACTGCAACTTCCTGTAATTTTCATTGTCAAGACCATTTTCGCCCTACACGTCTACGTCAATAAGCAGCGGCTGTAGTACAGAGGAGGAAAAATAGGGAAGACTAGGGATCTTGTAAGGTGACATGCACTTTGTGGATAATAAAGGTCATTTATACACAACCATGTCTTTTTTTGCATAGAGGTATTACTTAAGAGTAAACCACAGAAAAGGAGTCCCAGAAATTAGACTCCAAACAAAAAATGACAGGACAAAATACATGTTCAGTGGTATTTTACTGCTGAGGCTGTATGGCTTTCTTTTTTTTATTTTGATAACCTGCGCATATGGTGCTTTTAAAAAGGAAGAGGCACCAAGAAGAATCAAGGAAAAAAAGCAATCTCAATCCACTCCTAAACCAGAGTATATTTTGTTAAACCTCTGCTATCCTTTATGATTTTTCAAATCTTACGTACACTTCCTCTTTCGAGGAGTAGCTGGCACTTGTTCAGGCAATCGGGGCTATTGGTGAATTCAACCAAGGCTTTCTCTGCCTGGAGTCGAGTGGTTGTGTCTGTGGTTTCATACAGCTGTTTGCACAGATTCTCGAGCTGGGCCAGGCTCTGGAAAAGATCAGCCAAGAAAGAAATCAATACAGCCTACTATATAAGCAAGATACTGAAATTACTGGACAAAGAGAAATAATCATCAATGAAGACAGACTTGCTTCTCAATCCTGAGAAGCCAGGTGACCTTTATTTAATAATATCCACTTATAACTCTTTCTTTGATGCTTTAGAAGACAAAGTGATAGAATGCCTAACCAATCTATTTATTTTTTCAGCTATTTCCTTAAAGATCAATCATGAATGATACTTTTCCCTTGAAAATACCCATTCTCATAAGCTTTTCCAAAAGGTTTTCAAATAAAAATTCAGAATTTACTTGTCTGCCAATATTATGAATAGTAGAGGCACTGCTGTAAAATTAAGCACGTAAACACCTGCTATAGGTGTCACATACACTTTTACATAGTTTTAAATATTTTCCCTTTGGCAAGTACTTATTAACGCACGATTATGCAGGGAGATGGCCAGCCTCTCTGAGAACCCTTCAGAACACACATACGCACCTTCCTTCCTGGGTCCCTCATGGCTAAAGTCCCGCAGACTCTCTTCTGCTGCACTTTAAACTCTTGCTTTGGTTTCAAATTTAAAATGGCAAGGTCAAAATAAATTCAACCCTAACATATGCTCACTCAGAGATAAAACTAGGGAAACGCCCCCAAACAAACCCTTCTCACCAAATCCTGAACCAGTTCCAAGGAAGCAGGAAGGGGATGGGTGTGTGCTTTGGTCAAAACCCCAAAGGGACTCAAATCTCCTTCCACTTAACGTGATGTTTAAAAGCAAAGAGGAAAGAACTGGTAAGAGTTGATTTAACTATCACCTTTCGCTAACTGGAGAGAAGGACACACATCTGTTAGTCGTTAAAGGAATGGTTTGGACTTTAAGGAGTTTTCTATTGTAGCAAGAAGATTTAGTTTAGTTCAAGAAATTCTACTATTAGAAATGACAATTCTGACAAGAACAAACATAATAATAATAATTAAACAAACCAACCTGGGTAAATAGCCTGAAATATATTACACAGCCAGTCTGCCCAAAGCTTTTATTATTACTTTATTTCACTATGCTGTGACTATAAATCACAGCTCTTCCACTAAGCAGGAAAGCCCTTGGGGCAGGACACCTATTTTACTCAACATGATTAATACATTTCAAACATTCATCTAAAGGAAACAAGAAAGACAAATACTGACACACTAAGATCATCAGTCTCACTTCAGAGAGTCCCCCGCCCCTGCCAAGACCAAACACAACCACCCCCACTCCAGAACAAAACAAAAGAAAACCAAACCAAACCAAACCAAACCAGTGGTCAGAACACCTTGGAGCTCGGATTAGGCTTATGTTTAACTGGTTCCTCTCTGACTTCCACTCAATACCCTCTTCAATTCAAAAGCACGAAGAAAACTACACTTGCAAAGATCTCAAGGAATAAAGCTCTATAGGCGCTACCTAGATTTTTTCACATATAAACAACAGGAATTAATCACATGTATTCCATAAAACACATGTGAAAGTCAGTGATCTGCTTGCCAATACTGGCCCAAGGCTCTACTGACAAATAAATCAGTTTAATTATAAATTCCCACATTCCTAAGCAAGGGATTAAATCTCCCTCACAAGATTTTCGTTTCAACCCTAGCAGGCAAGTTTTTTTTCCCCTGACCTATAAAATGGTTCACTTAAAAGAAAGGGCACAAATTATTTAAAAAATAGGTAACACGGAAGACATTCAACATAAACACACCCTAACTAAATGGAAAAATAGCTATAAAATCAGGTACTTACGTTTAGGAAGCAGCCTCCACAGCCACCCCACACTGAGCTTTCCAAAACCCTGAACACATTTCCCTAAACAGTCATGCTGCTTAAAGTATAATGATCTCCTTAAAGTCTGATCAATCAGTTCCTGGCAGCACCTCCAGTGCAACTCTTGTTTATGTTTATTACAACAAAGTTGTTCAAACAGCAATGGCTAAGCATCTGCCAGTGGTTCCTCCCAGCTAAAAACAGACATACAGGTTATGGTGGGCTTTTTGCTGCCGTGGTGTTTTGCTTTAATTTAGCAGAGAAAAACATACTGCAGGGTAAATCTGGAAATGAGTTCTCGGTTCAGGAAACAAGACTCTTTAAAAAGCAAAAAAGTAATTTGACCATTCACACAAACAGTCTGAAGAACTAGAGCTCTATTTCTTTGTTTCTAGAGGAACAGATAGGAAACTGTGATTTCACAAACACTAAGAAATGTCAAAAACCCGCAGGGTTAGGGCCATACATTTGGGCTGCCCATACTCCCCTGTGGAAGGAGAGGGGCAGAGACATGTACATCACTTTGTTTTGGATTCCCATGTTTCTAAAGCAAATTTCATAGTTAGATTATTTTGAATCATCTTCTTTCTGGACCCAGAATAAAATAATTTATCCTACAATTATTTGATTAGCTATTAAGAGCAGCACTTCACATTCGAGATAGCAACAACACCCCGTAGTACCTTCCCTCTTCGCTTGGTCACACCTGTGCGAAACTAGTTCTTACTAAGGATGGCTATCATCCCATGATGCCAATCAGTCACACAGAGAACGCCTGTTTTCTATTCCTGAGACCGCCAAACCTATAATCCACAGAGAAGCTCCATCTGGTCCTACTGCAAAAGAAAAGCTAGTTGGGTGAAATACTTCACAGAAAGGTAAGGTGATCCTCAACTAACAAAGTACTGCTTTAGTATAAAAAACTAGAAGGGATCGAACCTCCCAAGCCTAGACCACAATTATTTCACCAATAGTCACGAAGGTATTAAAAGAATGTATCTTATTTAATTTTAGCAACATTATTATATATAGTCTTTTAAATCTGGATAGAGAAAACACAGCTCAGTTATTCTCTTTTCAATATAAGGTGCTACCAGTTGAGACTATGAACCTCAGAATACAATAATTTATCTGAAGAGTTGCCTCTAGAAGAAAATGAAAATTTTGTTTGTACGTCATGCCACTTCACAAAGCACAATACTGTGGAATGTATTCTTATTAATTTGTAAAATGTGCTTTTTAAAAAGCCCGACAGTATAAAAAAAAAAAAAAAAAAGCCCGACAGTATATATTTTTAAATTAGTCTCATTGCTTTAAAGGAAAAAATCCACTTGGAGCTTTGCACCCAGAGACTAGGATACTTGCTTTGAGGAAGGATTTGATGACACTCCCAGCAATGAGGATGACAATCGTAACCTGTGGATGACTAGTAAAATCTGCAGATAGCACATCCTTTATCTGACAGCTACCTGCACCACCTGAAATGATGAGAAGCCACCATCCCATTACAAAGTATAAAGGGAGGCTCAACCCAGAGAAGTTCTCATGAAGAGTATGGAGTAGAATTACCAATCTGATAGCTAAGAACTGCTGAAAAAAGAAAATCAAGCCACTTTAAACCTGTTTAATAAAACTTCATTAATTTAGATCTTCCTAGTTGGAATTTTTCTATGTATTAGGAGAACATTATGTTAAGTAAGTTAAAAGATACATACTGACTGCCAGAAAATAAACCATTTAAAAAAATCTATCAGTAAGGTTAAAAAGGTGATATACTAATTATTTTATTTCTTATCTAGTCAATAAGTCATTCTTACTGTCAATGGGTAACCAATGATCACAGACAATATTTTTCTGTAATAATTCAGTAATAATAATTATTAAGATTAAAAAATACAAGTAGCAAAGCAGTATGTAGATTATATCATGTATATGTTGGCAAATTCACAGAAGAAAATATGGATAAATACAAACCAAACAATTATCTCTGGAGGTGAGATTATGGGAGACTTTCAATTTCTGTTATATATGTTCCTGTAACTTTTGAATTTTTGACCATAACCATATATTACTTGTAAGCAGGAAAAAAAACCAAAAACCCAACAACTGTATATAGATAGTACAGATTTAAGCTACACCCTTTTTCTAAATCAATCCTTCTAATTAGTTACATATTACTAATTAATAGCTGATGCTGTTTCCAATCAGAATTCATAAAACCAAAAGGGCAAAATGCTAAATTTTTAAAAAGTATGTCTGTTTATTACCACTTTTACTTTGTTCCTTCTTACCAATAATAAGTGTTGATGGTTTAAATGGCCTGACAAGAACATTGAATGAAGTTTTCCTCTTGTTTATAAAGTGACCTCGAAGGCAATCTTGTAGGCCTAAGCTATTCTGGTTTTACACATATATTGGCAGGTCTTGAGGATGTTACTGACTGCAGTGGCATCAGCGTGGGGGAAGTACAAGGCTCTTCGAATAAGATGTTTACATATGCAAACTATTTCTTTTTAAAAGTTAAAGAAAAAAGTTTCCAAAGCCAGAAAAAAGTTTCCAAAGCCAGTGAGAGAAAGACTTGAATCTGTACTTTACAAGAAGTCCTCCAAATGGCCAAGGACAAAGGAAAGGTACTTCAGTGCAACGATCACCGAGAAATGGAAACTCAAACCGTAACGAAGTATCCATTAGAATTACTAAAATGAAAACGCCAAGACCAAGTGTTGGGTGGGATGTGAGACAACTGGAACTCACACACTGCTAGAGGAGCCTGAGTCGGTTCAACCGCAGTGGAAAATCGGCAACGTCTATGAGAGCTACACAGACACCCTGCAACCCAGCCATTCTGCACTCCTAGATATATACCCTGCAGATGTGTGTGCTAAATTCAACGACCCCCAAACCAGAAAACAGTACAAGAATGTTCATGGCAGCACTAAATGTAATAGTTCCCAAACAGAAAGCTACCAATACTGGTATGACTAAATGCTTCATTACTTAATCTGCCAATTTTGGAAAAAACCCACTGCATTGTACATTTATAATGTATTTTTCTGTGTTATACTTCAATAACAAGCTTAAAAAAAAGATGGATGAGCCCTGGCTGGTATAGCTCAGTGGGTTGAGCAACGGGCCTGCGAACCAAAGGATTGCAGTTCGATTCCCAGTCAGGGCATATGCCTGGGTTGCGGGCCAGTTCCTGACAGGGGACTCACAAGAGGCAACCACATATTGATGTTTCTCTCCCTCTCTCCTTCCCTTCCCCTCTAAAGATAAATAAATAAAATCTTAAAAAAAAAAAAAGATTTAAAAAAACCCCCACAGTTCACATTTCTTAAAATAAGAAAATGTTTAAAAAAAAAAAAAAGATGGATGAATGTCAGTTTTCCCCAAATTCTCCAGGTATTTATGTTCATCTATTTCTTTCTGATATGAATGAGCAATAATCAAAGCTGCACTTTAGATTTAGAATGCATTAGGAAGCTTTAGAAAACATCCATTCATGCTTTTAGAACCACAACTCCTATGACTTTCTCAGTAAACAAATATGCTAAGACTTCTAGATGCATTTAGGGACACTCTCTTTCTGAGAGTACTATGAGGGTGAGTGAGTAAAATTTTTTGGTTGCAGATGCTGTGTAATGTGTATGGCTGTAAAACAAGATAGAACACATATTTTGGGCAAGTGATAACGCTACGCCAGAGCCCTGCACGCATTAGATAAGGATGACAAGTCTGCTAACATATGAGACTGCAGAACTCCACACTTCAAAACACTAATCAATTCTAACTTGTAATAAACACATATGATTTTGCACTGTGGTAACAGGCAGCCCAAACATATGTAAACAAATTATTTTATGACATAAACAGCCAGACTAACTATGTCTGGTCCCTTAAAGGCTTACTGACTTATAAATTTAACTCAACAGAAAGAAAGCTGCCGTGTAAGCTGAATTTTCTAAAGTACCGGTTTCAAACTGGTGTCCTCAAACTGGCCCACATTTCTATTTTTCACCTAGTTTAAAACTTTGATTTTAAAGTTTGACGTAGTTACCAATATTTCATAATAATACTTGGTTTTCCAGCTTCCGACTAAAAACCAGAAGACCTGACGGTGTCACTATCAGACGACTCTAAGAAGGCTGTGCTCTGGGTGGGCCGTCTCCCATTTACTGCAGCGCCCTAAGCGCCTGCCCTGTGGACACCTGAGCTTCCTCCCCTCGCTCTATCACCCTGTTGTTTCATACCAGTGGCTCACTCCAGGATGTGCACGTTAAAGAGCAGGCATATTTTGGTAGTCCAACAGATTTTGACTTACCTTTGTGTACTAACTTTTTGCCAAATGTCATCTTTTGAGTACAAGGAGCTACATAAAATGTAGGCCGAGGAAAGTATTGGATTGAGAGTTACGCAGTTTGGATACTGGTCTTAGTAATTAACTGTGTGACTCTGGGCAAGTCAATTTTCTTGAGCTTCAGTTTTCTCATGCGTAAAATAAATGGGTTTTATTACATTATTTTTAAAAGACACTTCCACTTCTAAACTGCTATGCTTGCAATATACTGTTCTTCCTATTTTAATTGTATAAGTAAGTGAGATTTAAAAGCAAGCATTAAAATGAAAATGATCGTGAAAGCAATAGCACTATTTCTTTTAAAAGATTTTTATTTATTTATTTTTACAGAGGGGAAGGGAGGGAGAAAGTGGGAGAGAAACATCAACATGTGGGTTGCCTCCCCAAATGCCCCCTGATGGGGACCTGGGTCAGCAAGCCAGGCACGTGCCCAGACTGGGAACTGAACCGGTGACCCTTTGGTTTATAGGCTGGAGCTCAATCCACTGAGTGACACCAGCCAGCGCTGGAGCAAATTTTTTAAAGAAGAAAATTACACTTAAAAAATGGATCAGGCAATACTCCTGCTCATCCCCTCTCACTGTAGCTAGGAGCTTACAACTTTAGTGACCTAGCAGCAGGAACAAGTATCCTTTTGGGGAGGAGGGTCAGGACAGTGTAACAGGATAAGACCTCAGATGTCCAACAAATCCCTATTCTTCTATTTACTAGCTGTGGGAATATGATTAATTTACTCAAATCTTTCAAACCATTTCCTTTATTTTTAATTGTTGTTCGATTACAGTTGTCCCAATTTTCTCCCACTGCTCTCCTCTGTCCCCACTCAGTCACTCCCACCCTGTTGTCCATGTCCATGGGTCACTTATACTTGTTCATTAGCTGCTTTTAAATAGAAATAACATCTACTTCACAAGGCTGTAAAAGACAATGAGGTAATGTATGTGAATTGTTAATTGCTGAGTTTATTACTGGCTGTATGGATTACAATGGCTACTAAAAACTCTGGGGAACAACAGCTTTTATTTAAGCGCATGCATAAATGTGTAGAAAATCTGAATTGTTTCTTTCAGGAGGGTTATAAATGTCTTTCCCTGTAGGGTTAGAAGGTTGGGGATACAATATACAGTTGTTCCTCATTCTTAGTGGATTCCATATTTATAAATTTACCTACTTGCTAAAATTCATTTGTAAGCCCCAAATCAATATCACAGCAATTTTGCGGTCATTCGTGGACATGCACAGAATGGTGAAAAATTTGAGGAGCCGGCCTGACACACATTCCCACTGTTGTACAAGACACTGCTTTGCCTCCTTGTTTCAGCTCTCATACCACAAACTAGTGTGTCTCTTCTGTGTTTTATTTAGTGCCATGGTTTTTAACAGTTTTATGCTTTTGGTCACCAATTTTGCTGTTTAAAATGGCCCCCAAGCACAATGCTGAAGTGCTGCCTAGTGTTCCTAGACACAAGCAGACTGTGTGAAAGCACACGTTAGGTTAAGCTTCATGCAGTGGTATTAAATAAGGTATCTTTACACAGAAACACAAATCAGACAAGGTTAAAGTTTGGCTGATATCCAGAGGTTGGCAGAACCTAAGCCTGTATACCCTCCCTTTAGGGCAATGGTTCAGTGCATACTGGCTAACTGAATGTTCCTTGGCAACTTTATAGAATGTAACTACCACAAATGAGGATCAACTGTATTTCTGGCATCATTGGTGATATTCAGTATGTATTTCCCCACAGAAAAAGAATTATGTTACCACTGTTACAGACATTTGTTCAGGGATTATTTACTAACTTATATAATTTCCATATTAATGTCCATAATACTCAAATTCTTGCATGACTGACTCAAATGTTTGCTTAAATTGCCATTTACGTTAATTATGCACTGCTATTTTAGTTAATAAGCACTAATGCATATACTACATGGAAAGGACGAAAGTGCACATCAGTGTCTGGCACATAGCAGGAGCAGCACAGAGATGTTTTGCAAAAATGGATAAGCCTAACAACTTTTAACAAGCTTCTAAAGGGACCTGGGTTAAAATGGCAGACTGATCACACACCTAACTTTGTTCCCTCCCAAACTAAAATGACACTAAAGGAATTTTTTTTAAAGTCATAAACCCACAAGGATTATGACAGGTGACTGGTCAATAGCAACAACGTTTTAGAATCTAGAAAAATCAGTAGTAATGGACTTAACTGACTTAAGAAAGCCAAATCCCTTGCCACTGGTGAGGGAAAACCAAGCTGATTTACAGTTTGTGCTCAGATGTTAAGTACAGAAGAGGAGGGGGAGGAAGAACAGGGGAAAGTATTTCTGAGAAGCCACATTCCCAGATATCTTTCCTTACTCTATGCCTCTGAACAACTGCCCCATGTTCTCTGGACTGGGATTCACCAAAGCAGTCAAAAGCACACTTGAAGA
The DNA here is from genome assembly GCA_039655065.1 of Glossophaga mutica. Classification (NCBI taxonomy): domain Eukaryota; kingdom Metazoa; phylum Chordata; class Mammalia; order Chiroptera; family Phyllostomidae; genus Glossophaga; species Glossophaga mutica. Next base: position 63,694,308 of record CM077311.1, read on the forward strand.
TGTGGGCATCACATAAGCTAACAGGTTGATTAAACAGCCACATGCGTATCAAATGCCACCGAGTCTCCCCTTATACTGGTTCCTTCCACCCAGAAATGCCAGTGTCCAGACCATACTCTCTGGGCAGAAGTTGGGAAGATTTTCCCCTGAGAATCTCATTGGCCGTAAAGGAAATATCTCCAGATGCAATGGTAGAGGGGTTACCCAATAATGGCATTCAGATTGCCCTACTGTGATGCCACAAGTAGACAAGCCTCGCCTCCCACACTTAAGAGATTCCCATCAGCCTTGCAGTCTCTTCAACTTGATTTGAAGCAAATAATCAAGGCTTACCAAATTTTTTTTTTAAAAGCCTTTAATGTAGAAGATAGTGTTAAGAATAAAACAACAGACACAAAGTGGAGTCGCTTAGGTCGTTTACGCCAAGCCCCAGATCACCAAACTGAGACTTAATTACAGTTTTAGCTCTCCCAGAAATGGAATCTTAAACCAGTCAATCAGGAAAGTAACTCTGCACTAACACACCTGCCTTTCTGCCTGGTGTGATTCCCTTGTTCCTGCTCTCTTCTACCTGTAAAAGTCATCTTATACAACTCCCACAGAGCTCCTTTCTACCTGCTAGAATAAATGCTGCCCAACCGAAACTGGTATTTGCTCAAATGAACTCTTAAAATTTTTGATATGCCTCAGTTTATCTTTTAACAATTTGAACACACACACACACACACACACACAAAACCTACCTGAAACAAAGAGAAACTGCAGGGAGAAGGAAACTTGAAAAATAAAATTAAAAAATTAAAAAAGGGGGGAGTTATAAAAATATTAACCTCACCAAAAGAAAATATATTGCAACTATGGAATAACTAGAGGCTCTAAACAAACATTTAAAGAACATAGAGATCTTAGAAATTAAAAACAATAGCAAAGACAAAATATTCTTTCAGAGGGTTAGAAAATAAAGTTCGATTCTCTCAAAAAGTAGGGAAAGAGGACAGAGATGAAAAATAAGCAAATACAGATCAAATTAGAGGTCTGATCCTGGAGGTCCAATATCCAATGAACAGGAGTTCCAGACAGAACAGAGTGAAGGAGAGAAAACACTAATTCAAGAAAACTTCTAGAACTGAAGAATATAGGTTGCCAAAATGAAAGGGTTTACTGAATGCCAAGCACATAATAGATAAAAGTCAAATCACACCCAAGGCTCTTACTGTGAAACCTCAGAAACCTGAGGAACAAAAAGAAGATTCTATAAGCTGCCCTAGGGGTTGGGACAAAAAACAAATAAAACCCAAGCCAGGTTAACACATAAACGATGAGGGATCAGCTGGCTCTGGACATCACAAAAGCAGACACTGCAAATAAGCCAACAGAACAATGCCTGCAGGATTCTGAAGGAGAACAATCAACAGAGAATGCTATACACAGGCCCACAAGTAATCAAGCCAGGGCAAAGCCAAGCTGCTCCAGCATGGAAGGCCACAGGAACCCGCCACCTGTGGTTCAATTAAAGCATGCGCTTCCCACCGAAATGAGAGCAGTCCCATAAAAAGGTGAGCAGGGAACGCAGGAGATGGTAACTACAACACAGGACAGAGACATCAAGGAATCCCTGGAAGGATGGTGAAGGGAGATCCTATAGCATGACAACTGTGCTCTACCTATCCAGAGCAACCAGGCTTGATCCAAGCAAAATGGCCCCAGGGCCAAGTCCTGTTCTGAAAGGCATCACCAAGATGCCTGCTGCCACTCAGGGCAGAATACTCAATGAGAGTTCTCATGTTAAGAAGTTTTCACCCTAATCCGAGTTGAAGTTTATGGAAAAGCCATAAACTTCATGGACTTTGTCAACTGACAGAGTTAACTCTCCATTCAACTTCAGAAAGTTTTTCTATAGAGCCATGTAATCATTTTAAACTAACATTCCAAGGACAGAGGGAGTTGTGCAACATGCAGGGAAGGCACTGAAATTAATACTGCATTTACAAGCTGTAACAGGCTTCAGGCATAAAAATTTTTGTAGTCTATGATTTATAAATGGAGTTCCAATCAGGAAAAAACAAGAAAGAACAATACACTTGGTTTCTTCACCTTCACTTCCTGGATGAAAAAGGCTGTCCTTCCAATGCCTTTTATGAAACCCGAGTCTGCTGCACTGACAGTATTAAAAGACAAAAAACCAAACGTCGAGTAAGAGAGTAGATCACTTTAGGAAAGGCAGCCAACACCGAGACATCTGAAAACACAGATTCACAATTTGAAACAATCACACGTGTAAATAAACTTTACTGCTATATTACCATTTCACCAAAACCTTGTTTTTAAAAGCAAATCTATTCAGGGAAAACAATCCTGTAATCATTCAATACTCCTGTTAAAAGTGCTAAACCACATCTCTAACAATTTAAATTGGAATATACTGCTTATGGCTATTATCAGGCTTTTTTTCCCTTACAGATTTAATAATGATTTTTACCACATAGCAAACATGGTCAAACAATTGACTTCTAAAGGTCAGAAAGTGATAGCCTACTGGTTAAGTATTAAAGGAGCCAAAATGTGAGAGTTATACAGACTTTCACCTCATTTAGTCCTGGTTTCCAAGAACTATTTGTTTTTTAGTTCTTTACTATTTAAGTTATAACACAGAGAGATACTGTTGGGCCAGTGTGCATTTATTATCTTAATTTTATATTCTTATTATCAGTTTGTTACAAGACTTAAACTTCAGAATACTGGGGTTATTTTGTGCAGAGTCATACAAAATATTAAAAGTGCAATCTGAACACTGATTTGTAAATATGAAAGCAAAGGAGGCGATCAAACACACAATCAGAAATTATCTGAGGCCACCAATCATTATACAAGCTTCATATTATGTTTTACAGTAACCAAATAAACAAGATCTCAGACTCAAGTGTGTATATTTAATTTTATTAATAGGCTAGCCAAATAAACACAACTGGACTGGTAAGTATCCAAAGAACTTCAGGAATCTTACGGTTCCCCCCTTCTTTGTATGCTACTAGTTCTTACAATTTCCACTGCTGATAGGAACTGCACTTATAAAATGGAAATTAATGTGCTTAAGAGAATAAACAGGCCAGCCACAGACCGGGAGAAAATCTTATAAAACATCTATCAAGAAAAGACTGGCATCCAAAATATATAAAGAACTCTTAAAACTCAACAACTCAATTAAAAATTTGACGAAATTTTGAACAACCACTTCACCAAAGATGTACAGATGGCAGATAAGCATAAGAAAAGATACTTAACAATGTATGTTATCAGAGAAATGCAAATTAAAACAATAGGAAGATATTACTACATACCTATTAGAATGGCTAAAATCAACAACATTGAAACCACCAAATGCTGATGGGGATGTGGAGAAACAGGAACTTTTTCAATCACTGCTGGTGGGAATGCAAAATGGTACAGCTACCTTGGAAGACAGTTTGGCAGTTTCTTACAAAAATAAACATACTGGAAGAATGAGACTTCTGGCCAAGATGGAGGCATAGGCAGACACACTGTGCCTCCTCGCGCAACCCAAATCAAGGACAACGAAGATTTAGAAACAAGAAAACAACCAGAACTGATAGAAAAGTCTGACAACCATTCATCCAGACCGGTAAGAGGAGCGGAGTCGTGGCAGGAAAAAGTGGAGGGTGGAGGACCCGAGCACACAGGCAGCAGCATCTGCAGATCCCTGATGCATAGGCGGCAGCTAGCGGACCCTGGGCATGGGGTGGCAATGGTGCAGACCCAGTGGGGCCACGCAAGGCAGCTGGCTGACCAGGCGGTCCCACATTTGAGAGCAGATGGTCCAAGCGAAGGGGAAGCGGCGGAGGGGACTGGAATCTGAGAGAGAGAGTGCAGCAAGCGCCATTGTTCCCTCTCAGACCCTGCCCCCACACACGTAGTCACTACCTAGTGACTGGGCTGCCCCGCCCGGGGAACACCTAAGGCTCCGCCCCTCACTACTTAACAGCCGTGGCCAGACCAATCCCACCCCCCAACAAATGGCTGGAACTGGAAGACAAATCAAAGCCCCAGAGCCAATTCATCTAAGCGACCAAGAGACAGCCAACATATCAGATGCACAGTTCAAAGCACTGGTGATCAGGATGCTCACAGAATTGGTTGATTTTGCTCACAAATTAGATGGACAAATGAAGGCTACACTAAGTGAAATGAAGAAAAACGCACAGGGAACCAATAGAGATGGGAGGAAAACTGGGACTCAAATCAATGGAGTGGACCAGAAGGAAGAAACAAACAAACAAATAGAACACAAGGAAGAAATAAGAATTCAAAAAAATGAGGAGAGGCTTAGGAACCTCCAGGACAGCTTTAAACGTCCCAACATCCAAATTATAAGGGTACCAGAAGGGGAAGAGGAAAAGCAACAAGTGGAAAAGTTATTTGAACAAATAATAAAGGAGAACTTCCCCAATCTGGCAAAGGAAATAGACTTCCAGGAAGTCCAGGAAGCTCAGAGAGTCCCAAAGAAATTGGACCCAAGGAGAAACACACCAAGGCACATCATAATTACATTAGCCAAGGTTAAAATGAAGGAGAGAATTCTAGAAGGAGCAAGGGATAAGGGGACAGTCACCTACAAAGGAGTTCCCATCAGACTGTCAGCTGATTTCTCAAAAGAGACCTTCCAGGCAAGAAGGGGCTGGAAAGAAGTATTCCAAGTCATGAAAGTCAAGGACCTACATCCAAGATTGCTCTATCCAGTGAGGCTGTCATTCAAAATGGAAGGGCAGATAAAGTTCTTCTCAGATAAGGTCAAGTGAAAGGAGTTCATCATCACCAAGCCCTTTATTATATGAAATGTTAAAGGGACTTATCTAAGAAAAAGAAGATCAAAAACATGTACAGTAAAATGACAGCAAACTCACAATTATTAACAACCCCACCTAAAACAAAAACAAAAGCAAACTAAGCAAAGAACTAGGACAGGAACAGAACCACAGAAAGAGAGATCTCATGGAGGGTTAGCAACAGGGGAGTGGGAGGAGAGAGGGCGAAAAGGTACAGAGAATAAGTAGCATAGATGGTGGGTAGAAAATACACAGGGGGAGGGCAAGAATAGTGTGGGAAATGTAGAAGCTAAAGAACTTATGACACATGGACATGAGCTAAAAGGGGGGGAATCTGGGTGAGAGGGGGTATGCACGGTGGAGAGGAATGAAAGGGGGAAATGGGACAACTGTAATAGCATAATCAATAAAATATATTTAAAAAAATAAACATACTGTTAGCATATGATCCAGCAATTGCTTTCCACAGTATTTACCCAAATGTGTTGAAAACATATCTACACAAAAACCTGCATGTGAGTGTTTACAGGAGGTTTATTCAGAATTGCCAATACTTGGATGCAACCAAAGTGTCCTTCAGTAGGTGAACGAGTAAAATAAACTGTGGTCCACCCAGACAATGAAATCTTATTTAGTGGGGGGAAAAAAGGAGCTACCAAACCACAAATACACATAGAAGAAGCTTAAATGCGTATTACTAGTGAAAAAAGTCAATCTGAAAAGGCTACACATGGCATGATTCCACCTCCATGACATTTAGGAAAAGGCAAAACTACAGAAACTGTGTAAAAAGAGCAGTAGTTGCCAAGAGTGTGCGTGTGTGTGTGTGTGTATGGGGTGGTGGCGGGGAGGGATGAATAGGCTGAGTCCAGGGGATGTTTAGGGCAGTGAAACTAGTCTGTACAACCCTGAGATGATGGATACACATCATTATACATTTGTCACAATCCAGAGGCTGTACAATACAAAGAGTGGACTTTAGTTACTAGTAATGTATCAATCCTGGCACATAGGCTGTTAACAGAGGAAAATGTGTTGTGTATGGGGGGGACAAGGAGGTATGTGAGAACCCTACTTTCCACTCAATTTTTCTATAAACCTAAAACTGCTCTAAAAAGTAAAGTATATTACAAAATAAAGCCTATTAAAAACAAACCTGACTTGTCACAGTTTAAAAAAAGTCTTACTCTTCCTCCCCAAATTTTATCTTACTGTTGTTTGGTTTACTAACTAATGTTCTATAATAAACACGACATTTTTACATTCTAGCTTTCAACCCACTGGTCCACTTGGCAGGGCAATAAAGGGGTTAAAATTCTCTAATTATAACACTGTCATTCATATCCAAAGAAGAAAATTCTTCTTTGCTACTTTTGAATTCTACTTTTCTCCCAAATACTAGTTTACCACATAGTCTTAATGAAGTCCAAAGTTAGGCAATATTTTACCTCCCCTCCTGAATAACTCAACAGTCTTACAATATGAACTAGGATCAGTCACGTTCTGTTATTGTCCATTATTTTGGTTTTGTCTTTTTAGGACTAAGAATTACACATTACTATTATTTCATACAATGTTTGCTTAGATTTACTTACGTTTACCGATCTCACTGTTCGTCTTTACTTCTCTGATAACCAAAACTTTCTAGAGTACTTTCCTTCTTTAAGTATATCTTTTATATATAAGTTCCTTAAGTAAAAATTAGTTGATGGTAAACTCAGTTTTGTCAATCTAAAAATGACTAATAATGTCTTCATTCTTGAAAGATTACTTTGTTGGGCATACAATTTTAAGTTGGTATTTATCTTTCTCTGTACTATCTTTTGGCTTCCAGGTTGCTGTTCTCTCTGTAAGAGTTTAATTTGTAGGTGATTCTCCCCCTAATTTTAAGACTTGTTTATCTTCATAGTATGTAGCTTTACTACAAAATACATAAAGATGATCATTAAAAATTTATCTTATTTTGTAAATGCAGAGCAACCTTAACTCAGTCACATTTTTTCAGTTCTAGAAAATTCTCAGCCAATATTCTTCAAATATTTGTCTCTCCTCCATTCTGTCTTTTGAAGTACGTCATATCCTTCAAATATCTTAACCTTCCGTTATTTCTCCTGCCCCGCCTCCCCACACTGTACTCTGAATGGGATCTTTGTCAGACCTTCTGGTGCTCTCTCTTCCTCCGTGTCTAATATGCTAACCTACTGATTGGGTCCAGACGTCAATGACTGTACTTTTAACGTTCTCCATTTTATTTTTTTCAAATGTGAGCCATTATTTTTGCCAATCGCTTTTTGCATGCTCATTTTTTCTTCTAAAAATTCATTATTTAAGTATTTCATACATAGCTTAATTATTTTAAAAATTCTGTATCTGATGATTTTCCCATATCTGAAGTATCCGGTGTGTTTGGGAGAAGGGATCAAGTAATTTAAACCTGCTGCTTAAATTTTCTGCTCAATCTCACTTATGAGCACCTTTTTCTGTGTGGGGTAATATAAACTCGTAATTCATTGATATACATCTGTGGAAACTGGAATAGCTCCATTTTCCTGTTTCTGCTTGTGGCCAGAAGTCCTAAGAACTCCAGTACTTTCCAGAATCTTGGGTCAACGTGGAAGTTTCAGCTTTAGTTTCCTTACTTTGCAGCAGGGGCAACTGTTCAGTTTTAGCACTTGACCCTAGTGTGATTTTCACTTCCCAACTCATTCTGCATTCTCCAACTTGAGTGGGTTCATTTATATTCATTAATGGGGTGGTGGACTTCACGATTTCCCTTATTTCTTACAAGTTTATCAATGCTTACTCAGATTCTAACAGGATCTACTTATATTACAGTGACAGGTTATTTCAGAGAAAGTTGGCCACACAGTAGGAAACAGACTTCCTATTCATTTTTCATTCTAAGAGAGTTTCCTTACTTTTTTTGAATAAGGTCAATTATGTTTTTAAAAGGAATTATTTACTCTAACACTTTACTAAGCATTTCTGAGTATTGTATAGAAATTTCAAGTAATATATTCTGCCCTACTGCTAGAAATTTCAGAAGTCCTCTCCCTCCACCCCAAATATGTTAAACAAGATCTCTCCCATTGTATACCTATGTCGCTTTTCTATACCTTAAGGTGGGATCTGGTATTTATCTGTGTAAACTTTTATCTTGTCAGATTTAGAGAAGTGTTCTATTCTAAGACGTTTTTAGCTTCGATTATCAAACAATCCACCTCCATCCTGTTTATGAGCAGCATATTAAATTTATACTCCAGCAGTTACTTGTTTATATGATTGTTTCTCTTATTCTCTGAAATAACAGGATATATCTTAGTTTTGATTTTTGAGGGCATGTAGGAATATGTAAGTCAAAGGAGGTATTCAAGAAATGCATACTAATTAAATGTCCTTATCTAAGTTGCTGACAAACATTTTGAACAGGGTAAGAAGCCAATGGTCAGAGCCCTGAGACCCACAGTGGAGACCCAGTTGCTAGCCATCAAGGACCCACTGATTAGCACTCTTGGCTATGGCCATTCAGCTATTCAATGATTCAATAAATAGCTGACACTGTATTAAATCTTACACTTCAGCCAATTACCTAATCTTTATGAGGCTGTTCTGAGAAATTTTATCAAATGTTTTGCTGAAATCCAGATATATTCTGTCTACAGCATTTTCCTTTTCTACTAGCCTTTCTGAATATTCAAATCATACTGATCTCTTTAGCACAAACTTTGACCTCAGCAATACACATTTTTATACTTTATATGATGCCTTACTAAATGAATTTATAACTTATCTTCCCATGATATTTAACAGTGTTGAACATATAGTAAACCACCAGTAAATAACTACTTGATTACAGCACAGTATCTTTTAAATGTGTGGTAAATGGGGTGAAAATGAGAACTCCATCTCTAGTCTCACCCTCACCAGAGGGAAAATAGGGAAGAAATAAGATTTTGTACTTAGTTACCTTCAATGGAAGGAAATAAACAATGTTGTGTTTAATAAAATTACTCATTTTAATACTACCAAAAACTGTTTTTATTTCCTTAAATATTATTTCTTCAAAGTAGAGCAACAAATATTTTTGGAAGAAATGTATTCAGCTACCCAATCCAAAGAGTAAAGGGACCTATATATTTCTCAGATGATGTGAAATGGAGTATTTTGAAACATGCTGTCAATCACTGTAGCATACTAACACTACAGTCCTAAATACATTTACTTAATTGATGACATCCAAAAGGAACTTCCAAATACTATCAAGTTCTAATTCTTGACAACCCTGGGAAAGCCACATGTGTGCCAATTCCTTAAAAATACAAGGAAGTATTTTCACACCTTCCTCAAAATGTAAGCAAGATGGATGCTGAATGTAACAGCCAGTGAGACTTCACAAAGTTCTCTAGTTCAATGATTGTCAAAGTACAGCCGCTGAACTCCTAGGGTTACTGAGACCCTTTCAGGACGTCTACAAAATCCAAGTTGCTTTCATACTAATACTAAGACATTATTCACCTTTTTATTGCACTGACATTTGCACAGATGGTGCACCAACAGCATGAAGGCAACGGTGGATAAAACTGCTGATGCTTTAGCACAATCCAAGGCTGTAGCATCGAGAGTGTGTTAGCAGTCATTGCATTTTTCATTGCCGCACACTTATTTTTACAAAGAAAAAGAAAAAAAGCTAGTTCCATTTGAGAATGTCTTTAGTAAAGGAAGTGAAAAATTATTACACTACCTAGAGGACACATCTTTTTAATACGCTATGTGACAAATGGGGAGTATGCGTAAAATGCTTCTGCTGCATAATAATGGGTTTTCATGGAGCAAAGAAGTTCAGATGTGGTTTTAGATTCCACATTACAACTAACCTTCATGATACTACTTGTCAAAGAAGTACTGAAGTTCTGATCCATAATGATCAGAAAAGGCTATTAAAACACTCCTCCCTTTTCCAATTACTTATCTATGTGAGGATGGATTTTATCTGTACATTTCAACCAAAACAATATATGGTAACAGATTGAATACAGAAGTAAATACAGTCCGCCCCCCAGATCCTCAGGTTTTCAATTAGCAGATTCAACCACCTATGCACTGAAAATATTCAGGAAAAAAAAAAATGTTATGTTGTTACTGACACGTACTCTGTAGTTAAGCCTACAATAGCTGCCTGCATACTGAACATAAAGACTTTTTTCTTGTCATTGTCCCTAAATCAATACAGTATAACAACTATTATTTAGCATTTACATTGCATTAGGTATCACAAGTAATCTAGAAGTCATCTGAAGTACACAAAAAGATGTGCACAGATTATATGCAAATACCATGCCACTTTATATAAGGGACTTGTATCCCTTACAAATTTTGAGCATCCGTGCAGGTGGGGGATGTGTACTACAACGAAGCCCCGTGGATATTAAGGGTCAACTGAATGAGAATCCAGCACGATTCCATTAAGCCAGCTATTAGAGACTCACAATAAATAAATAAATAAATAAATAATGCTAACTTTACTAAATTTTTGTTTTGTCTTGGAACCTTCTTTCAGAAAAGTGTTTATAATAGATTATGACTGTTAAATGAATTTAAACATTCTAAAGATTTTGCTTTAATTTCTAAAATGTGAATACCCTAGCTACAAATTAATATAAATAACTCTTTGGGGTCCTTAATAATATTAAAGAGGGTAAAGGAGTCCTCTCAACTCTCATTTCATCCTCAAAACCACCCAGTAAGAAATAGATATTATTCCCCCTTTTCAGATGAAAAAACAGAACATTCTATCTGCAGAGCAGTGAGTGTTTCACATCTACTACTAATAAAATTACATGAATGAAAGACATTCCAGTTTGGGAACTGCAAAGTTAAAGCAAAAAGCATTTTTAAACTTGACTTCAGTATGCTAATGTATACCACAAATTTCTGAGAGATACAATATGCAGTCTCCCACCTTCTAAGACCAAACAATCCTTTTGTGTGTGGAACAGGGGATAGACCGATGAGCCATGAAATATTGATACTTAGGAAATGCTGCTGTTGTGGCCTTACACAATTTGAAGATTCACAGACGTTTGTGATTAATCTTTGAGACCATCACAGAATATGATTTCATCAGCAGAGTCCATTGGTTAAGAGAGGCATCATACATAATCATTTTTTATAGGGCAGAAATTTAGTGACTTGGATGTTACAAAGGAATGCAGATTCTAGATACAAGCCACCTCTATGAAATAAAAGGGCAAAATGGTTGATTATATCTTCTGTATATTAGGAGAAGTCATGGTGGAAGAAATAATTACCAATGACCCTGACTGCTCATCATAATTACTTAGGCATGCTCTACAATAATCAAATTGCCACAATCAAGATTCTGATTCAGTCAGTTGAGGTGGGGTTAGCAGGCAGAGTGAAAAGACTAGAAAGCTTGGATTTCAAGAGGATAAAACATGACTTACCACCAAGATGGAGGCGTAGGCAGATACACTTTGCCTCCTTGCACAATCAAACGAAGGACAACAAATTTAAAAACAAAAAATAATCAGAACTCCCAGAAAATTGAATTGTATGGAAGCCTGAAACCAGGAAGTTAGAGAGAAACATTCATTCAGACCGGTAGGAGGTATAGAGAGGACACGCAGCAAGGCGGTGGCTAGAGGACCAAGTGTCCCACATTTGTGTGCAGATAACTGGGAAGAACAACTGGGAAGTGAGACAGATTGAGCAACCCAGGATTGTGGCGCAGGGAAATAAAGCCTCAAAACCTCTAGTGATAAAAACTTGTAGGGGTTGCGGTGGCAGGAGAAGCTCCCAGCCTCACAGGAGAGTTTGCCGGAGAGACCTTCAGGGTCCTAGAACGTACACAAACCCACCCACATGGGAATCAGCACCAGAAGGGCCTAATTCGCTTGTGGTAGCAGAAGAAGTGACTGAAAGTGCAAAGAACTGAACAAGCAGCATTGTTCCCTCTTGGACCCTTCCCCCGCCATATAGTGCCATGTCACAGTAAGGTGGGTTGCCCTGCCCTGGTGAATACCTAACACTCGCCTCTTACCACATAATAGGTGCATGGAGACGAAAAAATATGGCCCACATGAAAGAGCAGATCAAAGCTCCAAAACCAGAACTAAGCAATAAACAGCCAACCTATCAGATGCACAACTCAAAACACTGGTAATGAGGATGCTGACAGAAATGGTGGAGCATGGTCTCAAAATGGAGGAAAAAGTAAAGGTATGCAAAGTGAAATGAAGAGAAATGTACAGGGAACCAAGAGTGACAAGAAGGAAACTGGGACTCAAATTAACAATCTTGGAGCAGAAGGAAGAAGTAAACATTCAATCAGAACAGAATGAAGAAACAAGAATCCAAAAAAAAATGAGGAGAGGCAACTTTAAACATTCCCACATCCAAATCATAGGGGTGCCAGAAGGAGAAGAGAAAGAGCAAGAAATTAAAAACTTATTTGAAAAAATAATGAAGGAGAACTACCCCAATCTGCCAAAGGAAATCAACTTCTACGAAGTCCAGGAAGCCCAGAGAGGCCCAAAGAAGTTGGACCCAAGGAGGAACACACCAAGGCACATCGTAATTACATTACCCAAGATTAAAGATAAGGAGACAATCTTAAAAGCAGCAAGAGATACGGAGACAGTTACCTTCAAAGGAGTTCCCATAAGACTATCAGCTAATTTCTCAAAAGAACCCTTGCAGGCAAGACGGGGCTGGAAAGAAGTATTCCAAGTCATAAAAGGCAAGGACTTATATCCAAGATTACTCTCCCCAGCAAAGCTGTCATTTCAAATGGAAGGGCAGATGAAGTGCTTCCCAGGTAAGGTCAAGTTAAAGGAGTTCATCATCACCACATCACCAAGCCCTTTATTATATGAAATGTTAAAGGGACTTATATAAGAAAAAGATGATGATCAAAACTATGAACAGTAAAATGACAATAAACTCACAACTCAACTGAACCTGAGACAAAAACTAAAACAAACTACCCAAACAGCTAGAATAGGGACAGAATCACAGAAATGGAGATCACATGGAGGGTTATCAGTGGAGAGGAAGAAAAGAATGTGGGGGAGGTACAGGGAATAAGAAGTGTAATTGGCAGGTACAAAATAGATAGGCGGGAGGTTAAGAACAGTATAGGAAATGGACCTATGGACATGAACTAAGGGGGGGGGATGTGAGTGGGGAAGTGCAGGGCAGAGGAGAATAAAGGGGGGAAAATGGGACAATAGTAATAGCATACCAATAAAATATTTTTAAAAAACATAAAAATTATATATATGATAAAACAGATAGGCATATGCCTCTAGCTGCCATCTCAGAAGGGAGTCAATATAAATCCTGAACTATGACTGGAAGAATCTGGTAACCTCTGGATCTTTAGTGTATACTGCATGATTGTATGTCTGTAACAGACGTGATTTAGGCTTAAATTCCTACTCCATAACTTACCGTTTGTGTGAAATTGGGCCAGTTATTTAATCTCTCTCTGTCTCAGTTCCCTCATCTACAATGTGAAAATAACATATACATGTTTGTGTTGTTGTGAGGTTTAAAGTGGATAATGTAGTTAGCAAAGTGGTAACAGCTCAATGTACATTATCATTACTGTTATTCCTGGTTGGTCTTCCAGTAGTGATTAGGAGTCAAACTGTTAAAGGGGAAAATGCCTATGGCACTATATCAGGGGGAAACTGTACATAGAGATGTTTTGGAAAAGAAAACCCCAAGGTACAAGAAAAAGATGGGACAGGTAAAAACAGCAACAACAACAATAAACAAACAACTGAAGAAAGACTGAGCCTCTGGGATTTGCAGAAATTGTATAGAGAAAGAAAGATCCTGCCCGTACATACTGCTTGTAGGGACTGCACAGGCCTGAGAGAGGCCATGGATTTAATTGGGAGGAAATCCCAATATCCCAGGCAACATTTTACATATAAGAAAAGTCAAGTCTGATGGTTAGTTATGTGCCCAAGGTTACACTGCTATTACATGGATTAGAATTTAGATATTGCTTCAAATCCAATGTACCTTCCACTAAACCATACTGTCTGAAAAAAATTCTCCCTTAAGTCATATTTATGAGAAAGAAGTAAGAGGCCAAGTTATTTGGTGAAAATAAATACATACCAACAAATACACTGTTAGATCTACTTAGCGGAAAAGAGGGAGAACTGGCAAGAAACCTGTTTGAGAGCTTTAAATACTAGAGTTTTAATCCTAGCTCTCACTGATTGTGTGACTTTGGGCAAAAAGCTTAATTTCCGATCAGTTCACTCACCTGGAAGAAGCTTGCCTGCACCTTGAAACAAATATCACAATAATATATTTGAAAATAATGTATTATGCCCTGGCTGGTATAGCTCAGTGGATTGAGCTTGGGCTGCGAACCAAAGGGTCACCAGTTCGAATCCCAGTCAGGGCACATGCCTGGGTTGCCAGCCAGGCCCCCAGTGGGGGGAGCCAAGTGAGAGGCAACCACACATTGATGTTTCTCGTCCTCTCTTTCTCCTTCCCTTCCACTCTCTCTAAATGAATAAATAAAATCTTAAAAAAGAAAAAAAAAAAAAAGAAAAGAAAACAATGTATTATGAAACTTGTTATAAACTAGGTTCAAACTTCTGGTTCTAGCAGTACGGCAAAGTAGTTACCTTCAAAAATCCCTGACACAAATATCTAATTATTCCAGCAAAGGAAGGAAGGAAAAAGGGATGGTAGAAAGAAGGAAGGGAAGGAAGGGGGAATTAAAAAAGTCCCTGACTCAAGTCTGAAGCTAGCATGATCTCATACCAAAGCAGACAAGGGAAGAACACAGAATGACAAAAGAGTATTACAGCCCAATTTTTATTTACGGACAGTTAAAAAAATATCCCAAATGGAGTATTAGCAACCCAAACCCAATACAGTAAATTTGATGAGCTGATACTAAAATTCGCATGGAAGAGAAAAAGGGCCAAGAATAATGAAGACCATTTTTAAGAAGTAGTTTGGGAGCACTTGCCTTAGATCAAAACTGATTATAAAGGTACATTAATTAATACAGTATGGTACAGGTGTAGGGATAGAAAAATAGTCCAATGAAACAGAGCACCCAAAAGGAAGCTTCTTGTATGACAGACACAGCAATACAACTCAGTGGAGAAAGGCTGAGCAGACTATACAATAAGCATGGCTGGGAAAATCCATGTGAGAAAAGTGCAATTAGATCTCTACTCCAAAATGAATTTCAGCAGGTAACATTGAAAGTATGATAAAAAATTTCAGGTTTTTACTTTTTCACAGAAATAGCAATATATTCAGAATAGAATGGTTTAAACAAAGGATATTCTTCCAGAAAATAATTTGATTTTCTAAGTACTAGCATAAATATTCCAGCTAGTTGAACTAAAATGACAATGTTATATATTATAATAGGATAAAAAATATATACACACATATATGCCTAATTTTCCAAGCACAAGTTAAACGTATACAAAAATAGTATAACCCTTACAGATAACACATTACTAGGGGAAAAGGGCATCTTTATTAATGCAAATGTCCTTATTTTAGTCATATCATTTTTCATGACATAATTCCAACAGTCAACTGAAAAACAGGAAGAGAAAAATTACACAGATGATCATGATCTACTTTGCGCTGCATTTCCATCTTTCTGCTATCGCAACCTCTGTCCCTGCAACTGAAAATTAGAATCAAGATACTATACTCCCTGCTTTTTCCATTTAATTTGTGGGGTGAGAATTTCAATAAATCATTCAAATCTCTGAAAATGTGGTCTGAACACTTGCACAGCCATCCATTATATTCTCGTACATGCTGGTCTCTAACCTCATCTCCTGCCTTGGCTAAGGTTCAGCCAGGAGGTCTTTTCCAGTTCTGTGCAGCCAGGGCTTCCTCACTATGGGGTCTATAAACAAGCCATTTCTTTTTGTTTGGTACACTGCCCCCTTCCTTCCCTCTACATCCTCCCCACCGAGCAATACAAATAAGAAATCAGGCCAGTTGGTTAGAGCATAGTCTCAATGGGCCAAGGTTGTGGGTTCGATATCTGGTCAGGGCACATACAAGAAAATCAATGAATGTACAAATAAGTGGAACAACAAATCGATGTATCTCTCTCCCTCCCTTTCCTCTCTCTAAAAAAATCAAAGAAAAAACCGAAATCAGCCCTCTGAAAATTCTATAATACGTCCTCTTTCTTCATATCCCTTATCATAATTTGTAAATATATGTTTATTGGTATAATTTGTAAAGTATCTGTAAGCAAAGACCATACCTATTTTGTTCTCTGCTTTATCTCTTGTATTTTAGCACAGTGTCTCATAGAAGTGAAATACACAATTAAAGAAACCATTTTCTTGTCTAAACCTATTTTTGCCTAAACTTCCTTAAACATGTTTACTTGTATTTTTAATTGCACTAATTGTATAGTAACTAAGATTTTAATAGTTGGGAAAGTTAAAATTCTTACATTATCTCTAAAAAACAATAATATACAGCTAGTTATCCTCCAAGGGCAAATTAATAATGTAAACTGCATCATCACATTCTAAAATTCTTACTATCTTAAAAAGTTATGATGCTAATCCCATTTCATTAATCTGATAAAAGTATTATTTTGATCACCATGGGTATGCAATACAATTATTGCATTCACAAATAAAATATTCTAAATATTCAGTTGTGGGTAAACAAAAATAGTACATTGGGTGGAGAAATGTTAACTGGCTTTCCTAATACACCCACATAAATGAAATGTAACAAGAAATTACTGGTGTACATTATTAGAATAGCTGTCTGTTTAAAAACAGGGGTTAGGGCAGTATTCCAATTTTAAACAAAATTGCATAGGTGTTTGAAAAATGATTTATGTACCCCCAAGCCTTGAATTAGAGTTATCTGCATACTGCAGCACATCATCTACTAAGTAATAGTAACAACAACAGCATCATAAAATCCAGCAAAAGGAAGATGTTTCAGTAGTTTTCCAAAACCTCAGAATGTGAAGGGTACCTATAATCCTGGTAGCAAAGTACTACAGTATACCACAGGCCAACCAATACTCTCTTGCCTCACTGCAATGCATCCTTGATTCTCTAAAAGAAATTGGTGTATATATTAAATACATGCTACGACCAACTTTCTCTGAATGACTCTGTTTTGTATGTTTCTTCATATCTGTATATCACAGGTATCAAGAACGAACAGGCTGGAGTTGCTGAGTCTAAGGTTGATGTAATATTCTGAAATATTAAGCTAGCATAGCATATCCTCCTGGCCTTACAGTCTAAGTACTACTACTAAATATTAAAAAATCTGTTAGTAAGAATGAAATAAATTTTAAAGAAATAAAGAGGACAGTGAGTTTTTACTGGACTAAAAATTCTGAAGAAAGCCTCTCAGCTTTCCTTATCTCTTTTCTCATGAGAAAACCCCAAATACTGCATGTATTCCTTTAGAAGACTCAGCAAAAAAGAAGCATATGAAACTCATCCTTGAACTGATTCAGAGAACCAAAGAATTCAGAGTTCCATATTTACCCTCTGATTAAAAAAAAAAAAAAAAAAAAAAAAAAAAAAAAGTAGAAAAGAACATTAAGTAAATGTTTCTTAAGAAGTTTTGGGATACATGCCCCATGCATGCCCATTTTATGATTCTCTGCAATTCTAATAATTTCTCCCTGAACAGTTTTGTAAATTATCAATTTACCTTTCAAGTTTATACTACTATATGATCTATGAAAAGATACATTTCAGAAACTCATCAAGTCATCTAATAAGGAGAACCAGGCAAGATGTGAAACAGAAGATTTAGGAGAATCTTTTAATAGAAGAAATGGGAGGTTTAAAAAAAGAAGTCTTTTCTGGATACCCCTCACATACTCGCTGTGACGGGGATAAAGAAAAACTAATACAGGTTGCCAAAAGTGAAAAGAAACATGGGATGGGGAGACAAAGCAGACCAAGTGCAAATTAAGTATATTTAGTTTGAACTGCCTTAACAGTAAAGAAAAAAGCACTTTACTCCTGCTGCTAACAGAATCTGGGGCCGTTCCAGCAAACAAGGTAGAATAAAACATCAGATTTTCACTCAAGTGTTTGCAGTTGCTGTTAAGACATCAGGTAGGTATCTATGAACAGCTAACATTTTCCATGTTTACAACATCTGAGGGCTCCTGAAATGGGCTTTCACTATGAGAATGTGAGTTCTAACCCAGGTTGGTAACAGGTGAACAGCCGCCTACTGGACATCTCCACTCAAATGTATGCAAGCATCTCAAAATCTGTATATTCGAGGCTGACCTAACCATCTTTTTTTCCCCACCATCTTGGTCATTCATTCACTCTCTACTTAGTTGCCCAGAAATGTGACAACCTGCCTTCTCACTTCACACAGTCAACTGTCAACCAAACCCCACCAAGTGTAATCACCCTCACAGCTACTCCCTGGTTCACGTCCCAGTTAATTCTTGTCTGAACTACTGCTTCATCTCCTGCTTTGTCCGCATTCAATCAATTTTCTCTATCATTGCCACAG
The DNA here is from genome assembly GCA_039655065.1 of Glossophaga mutica. Lineage (NCBI taxonomy): Eukaryota > Metazoa > Chordata > Mammalia > Chiroptera > Phyllostomidae > Glossophaga > Glossophaga mutica. Next base: position 63,712,712 of record CM077311.1, read on the forward strand.
TGATGTGATTATTCTGTCACTCCTACTTACAAACCTTCATTTATACATCTACAATACAAATTCTTTAGTATAACAGGCTCTTCTTCATGTTCCAGTGCCTTCCTACCATTACTATCTCATGTCTTGTCTTGCTCCTCTATTTCCAATATAGCAGTGATATTTAATTGCTTTCACTTACCTGGAATGTCCATTAACATACATAGTTTTGTTTACAGTGCTCTCTCTCTGCCCAGAGAACACCACATCTGTTAAGATCTGGCTTAGTCATTCACCACTTTACGAAGTATTTCTTGGCCTTCCAAAGGAGGATTGACATTTGTGTCTCACGTTCTATGCACACGTGCCATATTACCTGTATCACTCTATATTCCTTATTGGTGTACATATCTAGCTACTGAAGTTCTGGAGCACAAATGCTGTGCCTACTCACTGTTGTATTTCCACTGCCTAGCAATCTGGCACACAGAACCACAATGAAAAGCTATCAGCCAGAGGGAGAAATGTTTACTGACAGGTGTATTAGTTGTCAGTTCTCCCACATCACCAAATCAACAAAAGGATAATACTATTATAAACACCACTATTCTGTCGAAGAAGCAAACATTTAGGGTGCATCTGAGACAAATCAGGTTAATCGAGAATGTGACAAAAACTATGTTTGAAATCAGAAATATATTGTTTAAAATGTACCTTTCCAAAAGCCTCTCAAAAACCCATTCATGACTTCCGGCCAAGATGGATGCGTAGGTACACACACTGTGCCTCCTCGCACAACCAAAATTAAGGACAACAAAAATTTAGAAACAAAAACCAACCAGAACGAACAGAAAACTGAATTGTACAGAAATCCAACAACCATTCATCCAGACCAGAAAGAGGGGCGGAGTCAGCGGCCAGTGGAGAGGAGTTGGGGCAGGAAAAAGCTGTGGCTAGAGGACCCGGGCGCACAGGTGGCGGCTGGCAGTCCCCTGGCACACAGGCGGCAGCTGGCAGACCCCAGTTGTGGGGTGGCAATGGGCAGACCCAGTGAGGCGCGCAAGGTGGCTGGCTGACCATGGCCACACATTCGCACCCAGATAAACCCGGCGAAAATGGGGAGCGAGACAGACTGCGCAAGCCAGGGCCCCAGTGCCAGGAAATAAAGCCTAAAAGCACCGATTGAAAACACCAGTGGGGGTTGAGGTGCTGGGAGAGACTCCCAGCCTCACAGGAGAGTTCACTGGAGAGACCCACAGGATCCTAGAACATACACAAGCCCACCCACCCGGGAACCAGCACCAGAAGGGCCCAATTTGCTTGTGGGAAGCGGCAGAAGGGACTGAAATACCAGTGAGAGAGGAGCAAGGGCCATTGTTCCCTCTCTGACCCCACCCCACATACAGTGTCAAAACCCAGTGACTGGGTTGCCCCACCCTGATGAACACCTAAGGCTCCGCCCCTCATTCATAACAGGTGTGACCAGACCCCCACCCCCAAAATGCAAAAAGAAATGGCCTAAACGGAAGAACAGATCAAAGCCCCAGAGCAAATACATCTAAGTGACCAAGACATAGCCAACCTATCAGATGCATAGTTCAAAGCCCTGGTGATCAGGATGCTCACAGAATTGGTTGATTCTGGTTGCAAATTAGATGAAAAAATGAAGGGTACACTAAGTGAAATGAAGGAAAATGCACAGGGAACCAACAGTGATGGGAAGAAAACTGGGACTCAAATCAATGGAGTGGACCAGAAGGAAGAAACTAACAACCAAACAGAAAACAAGGAAGAAACAACAATTCAAAAAAATGAGGAGGCTTAGGAACCTCCAGGACAACTTTAAACATCCCAACATCCGAATTATAGGGGTACCAGAAGGGGAAGAGGAAGAGCAACAAGTGGAAAAGTTATTTGAACAAATAATAAAGGAGAACTTCCCCAATCTGGCAAAGGAAATAGACTCCCAGGAAGTCCAGGAAGCTCAGAGAGTCCCAAAGAAATTGGACCCAAGGAGGAACACACCAAGGCACATCAGAATTACATTAGCCAAGATTCAAATGAAGGAGGGAATTCTAGAAGCAGCAAGGGATAAGGGGACAGTCACCTACAAAGGAGTTCCCATCAGACTGTCAGCTGATTTCTCAAAAGAGACCTTCCAGGCAAGAAGGGACTGGAAAGAAGTATTCCAAGTCATGAAAGTCAAGGACCTACATCCAAGATTGCTCTATCCAGTGAGGCTGTCATTCAAAATGGAAGGGCAGATAAAGTTCTTCTCAGATAAGGTCAAGTGAAAGGAGTTCATCATCACCAAGCCCTTTATTATATGAAATGTTAAAGGGACTTATCTAAGAAAAAGAAGATCAAAAACATGTACAGTAAAATGACAGCAAACTCACAATTATTAACAACCCCACCTAAAACAAAAACAAAAGCAAACTAAGCAAAGAACTAGAACAGGAACAGAACCACAGAAAGAGAGATCTCATGGAGGGTTAGCAATAGGGGAGTGGGAGGAGGAGGAGAGAGGGGGAAAAGGTACAGAGAATAAATAGCATTGATGGTAGGTAGAAAATAGACAGGGGGAGGGCAAGAATAGTGTGGGAAATGTAGAAGCTAAAGAACTTATGACACATGGACATGAACTAAAGGGGGGTATGTGGGTGGGAGGGGGTGTGCAGAGTAGAGGGGAATGAAGAGGGGGAATGGGACAACTGTAATAGCATAATCGATAAAATATATTTAAAAAATACATCAGCTTAAAATACATATGGTTATGACATAAATAAAGGAAAAAACCCATTCATTATACACTTCCTCATCTCTCTACACAAGAACATCAATAGAACACCCATATGCCACTTTCTCAGTGCTGGCTGGTGCACTTGGTTTCCTATTTCACTAAAACATTTACTTCTAGCGTGGATGATACTGATGGCTAATCAATCACCAAAATTCTATGTGAAGAAGAAGATGATTCATGAAGTATAATAATGACATTTTGTCTTTTTTTTTGCCAAAGAAAAGGACAACTACTTGAAAATATACTTATTGACCTTCACTTCACTATGGACCTAAGAAATGGGTTGTTAGGCAATTTCATCGTGGTGCAAACTTCAGAGTGCAGTCACACAAACCTAGATGGGATAGCCAACCGCACACCTAGGCTACGTGATCCAGCCTACTGCTCCCGGGCTACAAGCCTGTACAGCATGTTACTATGATGAATATTGCAGGCAACTGTAACACAGTAAGTATTCGTGTATGTACACACAGAAAAGGTGCAGTAAAAATACAGAATAAATGATAAAACGGTTCACCCGAATAGAGCACTTACCATAAATGGAGCCTGCAGGACTAGAAGTTGCTCTGGCTGCATCAGTGAGTTGAAGAGTGAATGTGAAAACCTAGGACACTGCTGTATAACACTGTAGACTTTATAAACACTGTATGCTTAAGCTATACTAACTTTACTGAAAAATGTTTTTTCTTCAATAACATATTAACTGTAGTTTACTGTAACTTTTTTATGTTATAAACTTTCTAATTTTTTACAACCTTCCTTTTGTAGTCACACTTAGCTTAAAACACAAACACACTGTACAGCTATATAAAAAATATTTTCTTAATTTATATCCTTTTGTGTAGTGCTTGTTCATTTTTAAATTTTTTTACTTTTAAAACTTTTTTTTTTTTTGGTTAAAAACTAAGACATAAGCCCTGGCCAGGTAGCTCAGTTGGTTGGGGCATCATCCCCATACACCATGGTTGCAGATCAGGGCATGTTTACGAATCAACCAATGAACACATGAGTAAGTAGAACAACAAATGGATGTTTCTCTCTCTCTCTCAAAATCAATTGAAAACAAAAACAAAACTAAGACACAAACACACACTTTGGTTAGAGGTAAACAGGGTCAGGATCATCAATATCACTGACCCTGGTGTGTCTCCCACCTCCACATCTTATCCCACAGGAGGGTGTTCAATGGCAACAACACGCGGGGAGCTGTCATCTCCTATGACAACAGTGCCTTCTCCCGGAACACTGCCTGCCAGAGGCGCTTCTTGAGAAAGTTATCACTCTTTTCAGAAATACGTCCAAGGTGGTTTGCTTGGCTTCTCTTTCTCACTGTACATTTGCATGTAAGCAGACAATGCACCATGAGCATTCCTCTCTATTAATGGAAACCTTTTGGTGGTAGTGTCCCTGTTTTCAGACTTTTCAAGGAGCCTGTTGAAATCTGCAAAAGCTTCTGCTAAACCCTTCACTGTGAATGTGCCTGGGCATCTTTTCCTTCTCCCAGTTTTTTCTCCAGCCTCTTCTCCAGCTATGCATTCCTGTTCCAGTTCCAACGATCCCTCACTGGCCAGTCCCTCAGGAACCACCTCCACACCCTCCTCAGTGTCATCCTATCCCCCACCCCCACCCCCTGCGGAAGGTGTTTGCCGTCTCCACCACAGTCTCAATCGTCTCCACCACAGTCTCAATCGCTGCAGCCCCCTCATCCTTGGCAAATTCCGTGAAGTCATGGGTGAACCTCTGGAGTGTCTCCTTTCCAGATGCCATTCATACCCTTCTTGGTGACATCACCCCAAGCCCAAGGAAGGTTTCTGATGCCATCAGAGATACTTTAATCCTCAAAGCAGCTCTTCAGTGTCTTCCCCAGTTGCAGCAACAGCCTGGGCAAAAAGTCCTCCTCAGGTAGTAGCAGGCCTTAGAGGCTGCTATTCCTCCTTGACCATTGGATCAAAGAGGTGGTACTTGGAGGGGGAAACATACTTTGCTGTAAGAATGAAGATCACCACTAAAAGGAGGCTGTCCAGGAGCTTTATTAACAATAAGCAAAATCTTGAAAGGTATGCTAGGCTCCAAACAGCACTTCTCCACATCACTGGCACAGCAATCCAGGAAGGGATCTTGGACGAGGAGCTGGGTCAGCCATGACTTCCTATTGCCCCTGCAGCGCACTGGCTGAGTGCGCTTGCTGACAAGCTCCAAGGCCCTGGGGTTCTCCCTGTGCCAGACCACAGTGGGTTTCCATTTGTAGCCTGTAACACTGCCCCCAACCAAGACTGTCATCCTGTCCTTAGAACTCTGAAACCTGACAAGGACTGGCCCCCTTACGGATGAAGAGTCCTTCCAGGCACCCATCTCCAAAATAAAGAGGTTTCACCTATACTGAATACTTGCTCTGGCAAGTAATTTTTCTCCACAATCAGCTTATCTAGAGTTTCCAAAAATTCTTCACCTGCCTTCACATCAGCACTCACAGATTCGCCACTTACTTTCACATTATACAGGGTCTGGCAGAAGTAATGCCATTGAGTGTGGCTGATAGGGTACATGAATGTCTCACATGAAATGGACAGCAATTTGAGTGTTTCACCTAAGGTGTCATATGGTGTGCTTGAGTGTGATAGTGTTATGTTACAGAATGACATGCTTATGATTTTCTAATAAAAATATCTGGTATACATGATCAGCTCACAAAAAAGGTGTTATTTGTGCAGGACCCTGTATAATGAAAAACAACTCTGGAATCATTTAAACTACACGAGCTATGGTAAATTCAACATCGTAGTTGGGTCCTGCCTTCTTTCTACAATACCACAAACAAACCTTCTGGTTTGGCAGTGATGGTCATGGCGCTGACAGGCACAGGCATCTCTATCTGCTCTTCAGCCCAGGTCATCAGAAGTTTCTCCATGTCTGACTGGGTCCTTCTTGAATTTCTATTGGTCACATTGCCTTCAAGAAGCTGATTCTTCAACAGCGTCCATCACTTTGTTCTTGTTCTTCAAGATTGTAACTATGGTGGAAGGGGACATGCCTGACTGGCGAGTGATAACCACCACTGATTTTCCACCTTCAGAGTCCTTACTCACCTTTAGTTTCATTTCTAGGACAATTTCTGTATGTGGCCTCTTACTGGCAACATCAGCAGTGGATTTTGGTAGCATGGCAGTTTTGTTTATATCAGCATCACTACAAATAAGTGAAAAATGTGTTGTGCTATGAAGGTACAATGGCTATGATGTGACTAGGTGACAGGAATTTTTCAGCTCCATTATAATCTTACGGAATACAATCTCGCTGTCGAATAGGGGGTGTGTCATTAACCGAAATGTCATCATGTGGTACATGACTATATTAAGAAAGTTATACCTGTCCCTAAAAGAATCACACAAAGCAGTTTTTAGTGATATGAAGAATAAATTCAATCCTAATACCATCCATCTTAATAATTTTAACTTAGACTATTTCTGGGTTATTTTCAAAACGAATGCTATCATGAAAAACTTTAAGAGCAATAACTTTTTAAAATTAGTAGCTGAAGGGAACTAGGCTTGCTAGTACACCTTAAGTGATTTCATGGTTTTAATACCTTCCTCAATAGTCCAATCTTACCTGCAGAATGGTTACAGATACATGAGAATTTTAAAAGAGTCGTTTTTGCAAAATGCTTTGAGGAAAAACACATTTAGGGCATTTTTTAAAAAGTCCTTAAAATACTACTTCCTACCAGTAAAATTCTGAATTTCTTTTAAGTTAACTGCTTCCTTGCACTCACTTGGCTAAGAGGACAGAACAAATCATAGGCTCCTACTATAAACAGTAAGTAATCTTAAATCCTCTAATATAGTCATCTGCATTCACACCTGGGAGAATGAGCTTATTTTCTAGCTCATTCTAGCTTACTTTACTGGCATACACGAAAACAATGCTATAACCTATGTTCCACTTCTGCTTCCAATCCCTTTGGTTCGGTGGCAAGTTCTTCTTATTCTAGAATAGCACAAGTCCAACAGAAATCTCCTGACAATGGAAATATTTTATAGTTGCACTGTGCAACGTAATAATTACTAGTTATATATTGCTGCTGAGCACTTGAAATGCAGTCAACTCGACTGAAGGACTTAATTTTTAACTTAATCTAAATTAAATAGTGGCATGTGGCTACTCGTTACTATTTTGGACTGTGCAGTAGAGATCCCAGAATGCCACAGTCAACAAAATATATCAAGTCTGACCTGGTTCCTGTCAAACTGGACTTGAGTTAGAACCATACTGGGCTACCCACTTTCCCACCCAAAAGCCAGGCAATAGATCTAACGGGACATACAGCCAGGAGTCTGCAAACTTTTTCTGCAAAAGGCTCGATAGCAAATATTCTATGTTTTGTGGGCCAATAAGCCAAAAGGTCTCTCTGTTGCAACTATTCAACCCTCCCATTTCAGCACAAAAGTAGCCACAGAAGACCTGCACAAGAACTTGTGTGACTGTGTTCCAATAAAACTTATTTATAAACAGCAAAATTAGAATTTCATATAATGATCATGTGTCACAGAATATTACTCTTTTAGATTTTTTTCCCAACCATTTAAAAATGTAAAAACTATTCTTAGTTCTCAGGCCATAGAAAAATAGATTGCTGGGCCAAATCATCAGCCTGGTTTGCAAACCTCGGAAATGCACGAAAGGTTACTACTACTAGTCATCAAACAAGCACAAACTTAAAACCACAATCAGATCCCACAAAAACGGCAATATCAAAGGTCAGTGAAGACATGGAGCACCTGGAACTCTCCCATACTGCTAGTGAAAAATGATACAATCACTTGGAAAATTGACAGTTTCTTTAAAAAGTTAAACATACATCGAACCCAGACATTCTATTTCTAGATACTTAACCCGAGAAGCTAAAATTTATGTCCAAAGACTTGCATATGAACATTTACAGCCCATTTACTCAGTGACTAAAAACTAGAAACAACTCAAATACCCCCAAACAGTGAATGGGTATATGATATATGGTACATTCATACAATGGAATACAACTATTCAGCAATAAAAAAAAAGAAAGGAAAAATAACCAACTAGTGATAATTATGCAACAACCAAATGATTCCCAAAATCACTGCACTGAATAAAAGAAGTAAACAAAAGAATACACAGTAAGTCTATTTAATTTATAAAATTTCAGGAAATGCAACTAATTTACTGTGACCAAAAGCATAATGGGGCCGGCCTGGAGCTGAGAGAAGGACATACTGCAGAGTTAGGGGAAAATGCTGTGTTCTGACAGCTGTGAAGGAGACATAGGTGCATACCTGTCCAGCTGCACACTTTAAATGGTGCTGTTCACTGTACACACGAAGATGATTCTGCTGGCATCATATCTGCCCACAGCAATCCCTATGAGTTTACTTTTGTAAGTGCTGTTTAAATTTGAGGAGCTGGGTAAGGAGGGATAAACAGGAAGTTGAAGTCTCACACTACCACTGCTGATGGGAAGTGTACCTCTGGGATCTCTAGGGCACAGTGACAGAACAGGCTGTAGGAATTCTGTGGATCGAAACCTTTCCTGTTCACAACACTGTGCTCTCCGTTTGGAATGTGGATTTTAAGTTAGACTACAATGTAGAATTCCAAGAATTAGTAAATAATCCTTTACATTACAACAAGTTTTCATTTGTAACACCTTTGGGATAATGTCCTCATCTTAAATACACCCTATTGCTCAGGTTCAATTTGTTTAAAAACTTTTTGTTATATTGGGTTGGCCAAAAAGTTCATTTAGTGTTTTCAGTAAAATAAAAGATGTTTTTCATTTTCACCAATAACTTTAACAATTTGCATATTTTGAATATGTCAGCTATTTCCTGCATAGTATAACACTGATTCTCAACCAATATCTCAATTCGATTGCTATCAACTTCAACTTGTCTACCTGACCGTGGAGCATCGTCCATCGAGGAAGGTCCAGCACGAAACTTCACAAACCACTTTGACAAGTTCCATCAGTCACAGAACCTTCTCCATACACCACACAAATCTTTTTTTGCGTTTCAGTTGCATTTTCGCCTTTCTTAAAATAATAAAGCATATGCTGAAAATGTTGCATGTTTTCTTCCATCCTCAGTATTTACACAAAAATTCACCAATTTTGATTTAAAAAAAAAAACGCATGTTGATATGACAGCTGTCACACACAATCTAACACAACTGTTTTGAATGATGCTAAAGACAACAAAGTGCTACTAGAGCATCTTATGGAAAAAACCAAATGAACGTTTTGGCCAACCCAATAGATCTTACGAAGGCTTGAAGAAACTTGCTCGGCCCTGGCACAAACAGGTCCAAATATTAAGAGCAGGGAAAACAAAGTTCCATTTTCCATTAAGTTTTAATTATTCTTCTAAATTCTTGGCTATGCACTAGACTAGTTTTTGACAAAACCTTACAGGATTCCTCAGGGTCAATGACAAGCTGACAATAAAAAAGTCATCTACAACATAAAACAAATAATATTCTAAATAATTTGTGGCTATACATTGGGCAAGATGAGGATGAATCCCCCCCGCCCCAAGAATAGATATGTGAAACACACTCCTGGCTTCCCAGAGCAAACTATGTGTTTGTTACAAGTTCCTAAAGTCAAATTAAATTTCATACTTGGCATTACACAATGTCTTTTTTGGAAGACAGGAAGAAAACACCAAAATTCAGGAGTCAGTAAGGAGAATGAAGTTAAAAAACTGAGCTTTGAAATGATTTTTGCCAAATTTATGACACATGCTTTAAAACTCTGCAAGCAATTCTAAATAGAATTAGGAAAAAAAAATACTGAAAACCAACAACACCTGCGTCTCCCCCTTTTTCTTTTTCAGTCTTAAATACATCCTCCCTTTGAACCATGCAACCAACTCAAACTGTAGGGCAAATGTTTAGATAATAATTCTTTCTAAGGCTACACACTTTAAATATATCATACAAATTACAGATGAAATCAGTATTTGTGTCCAACACAAGTTTGAACACTTAAAAATCAGAAGGACATCACAGCTGTAAGATCACTACTTCCTGAAAGAGCACCAGGGGATACCGCATTAATTTAGTTTTGTTCAGAGGTATTTTAAGAAATGCATTTTGGGCCCTGGCTGGTGTGGCTCAGTGGATGGAGCACTGGCTTGTGAACCAAAAGGTTACTGGTTTGATTCCCAGTCAGGGCACATGCCTGGGTTGCAGGCCAGGTCCCCCGTAGGGGGTGTGTGAGATGCAACCATGCATTAATGTTTCTGTACTCTTTTTTCTCCTTTCCCCTCTGTCTAAAAATAAATAAAATCTTTAAAAAAAAAAGCATTTTGGTTGTTTTCCAAGGACTCTTAAGTGAGAATCCTTTTTCAGTATATTAGCATCAACATCTAATTTCTTGTCCCACAAGAAATGTCTCTCACTGCTTACAGGTGGGGTAGAGGAAGGCATATTAAGAGAAATGAAACAGAAACATTAATATGAACATAAATATTTTAGAAAAATTTATGAAAGCGTACATATGAACTGAGAACACGGTGGTTTACCTGGGAGAATGGTAAAGATTAACAACTGGAAATCCCAACCAGAATGTTAGAAATACAAGGGACTTAACAGGTGACCTAATCCAGGCTCCAAGACTAAATGAACTGTCCAATTTAATGGCATAACACAGCTAATAGGGATTAGCATGGTGCCTGGCTAACACAGGCTCAATAAACGTTCTTTCTCTCTCCCTCTCTCCTCCCCCCAAAACAAGTCACATGCCAGTTAAGTTTTACAACTGCCACCACAATCATCACCTAAATGGTTCAACTGTGCTCCAGGCTTCCCAAGACACAAGGTCCTGTTATCAGCCTATTTCAAGGAAAATTTCATTACTATTATCTCAACAATACCAGCCTTCTAGAGTTACTGCGAGCATTAAATGAGACCATATAAAGCAGCAAGCAGCTGAAAGTCCAATAAATGCTAGCACGAAGTTTCCAATTCTGCCTTCTCTCAAACACACCCTTCCCATTTATGGTAGAAGGGTATGTGTGTGCACATGCATGAATGTGTGTAAAGGGTGGAGAGAGACAGGGATGCAAATATCAGACACAGGACCCAGTTTTTGGTAATTTCCCTTCTTTCCTTGAGATTCTGATATGCCCCTTGGGTACCAATCTCATTCCATTGAGAATCCCCTGCTCCAGTGAATCAGTACAAAGGAGAGGTGTGAGCTCAGATGTACTGGAATGGGAGGGAATGGTCATGGGAGTAATAGTCTCCATTCGGGAACATGCTGACAAAACATTAATCTCATTACAAATCCTATCTCCCCAATTAAGAGGCAAAGCTCCTGAAAATAGGACATCATGTCTTATACTTCCTTCAGTGTGTCAGCATAACACTAAGAACAGGACATTACATGCTTAATAGTCACTGTCATCCTCAAAATTCAGTACTTACAAATTCAGCCCACCTACAATTCTCCAGGAGCACACACAGTGACCCTCAAGTAGCCTTTCACATGGGTCAAAAGAGAAACACTCGTAAAGCAGTTTCTGAATAAAATGTAGTGAGCATTTTCACCTAAAAAGGAATATATCTTTAGACTAGTTCGGAAGTCCACGAATGGCCTGAAATTGTAGGCAGATTTCTGAGAAGGTACCCTTTTCCTTCCTGGAGAGCACACAGCTTCCATCACATTCTCAACAAACACCCAAACTGCCCAGCAGCTGAAGAACCACTGGCCTCTACTACTTCTTCCCTGGCTTTGAAGTTCAAGCTCTCATGTTCAAAGGCAAGCCTTACTCAGTTTGACTTCTAGCATATTAAAAATCAAATGAAAGGATAGCAGTTACCCTTAGGAGAGTGTACAATTAGTCATCGAGAGGGGGACTTGTGTGGCACTGATAATATTGTGGATTTAGATGTGGTTACAGAAGAGTGTTAATTTTGTGACAATTCATCAAGCTGAACACTTAAGATTTTTGTAAATATTTGAAGGTATATATATTTTAAAATTTCCTTTTCGAAGGTATATTTTAATAAGAGATTAAAAAAATAGCCCTGGCTGGTGTAGCTCAGTGGATTGAGCGCGGGCCTGCGAACCAGAGGATCGCGGTTCGATTCCCAGTCAGGGCACATGCCTGGGTTGCAGGCCAGTTCCCAGCAGGGGACACATGAGAGGCAACCGTACAGTGATATTCTCTCCCTCTCCCTCTCTCCTACCCCTCTGAAGACAAATAAAAAAAAAAATCTTAAAAAAAAAAATAAATAAACCGGTAACAAAGACAAGTCACTATACAAAGCAGACATCAATATGTAATGCGAAAAAGAAGTCCTCAAAAATTAAAAGACCTTGCAATGAAGACCTGAAGCCTCTGGGCAACCGCTAGTGCGACACTGAGGCCCTTAGTCCATCAGCCTACGAGTAACTGAGGCCTGTCAATGACCACGTGAGCAAGCGTGAAAGCAGATTCTCCACCCTCAGCCAAGCCTTCAGGTTGACTGCAGCCCCAGCAGACAGCTTGACTTCAAATGAAAGACCCTGGACTAAAACCCTCAAGATAAGCCACTCAGATTCCTGAGGAAATCTGTGAGATAATATATGCTTGGTGTTAAAAAAAAAAAAATAAGATGTAATTTCTAAACACTCTCTTCCTTAAGATACACTGAAGTAGCCTCAGTAGTTATACCTACAGGGACATTAGCTTATTGGTTTGAGTTGGCAACTTTCCCTTCTCAAAAGGCTGTAGTGCAATGTTGCTTTCAAAACCCAACAGAGAAAAAAGAAAATACAGCTGGTGATTATGAACATTAATTTCTGGATCAGATGGGAGTTAATTTCTCTGTAACATACAGTGTAGGAAGCTTCTCAATGCTTCTTTCTCCTACCTCCATTTAAATTAGAGATTCTATTAGAATAATGTTTTGTGTTTTATTGCAGAAGTGTTTGCATGATACCACATGCAATACACATCCCTTAACTTTTCCAAAGGTTTTTCTCACAAGAAGAAATACACATGTAAACTTATTGTATAAATCTACAGAAGAAATAGATGGGTTCAATGAGGGAAGGTAGCTATTCCAGTATCACCCAACACAAACGTAGCACGTTGTGAAATCAATGCATTAGTTCTTGCATCTGCTTGTACTTCTGAAGCCTGCTCAAAGACAGCATCAGAACTGGACACTTCAGCAGTCTGGCTCCGGTGTCTTTTCTCAGCTCCACACTGCCCAGCACAGCAAAGGGCCTTGCACACATTAAGCATTACAGTATTAGCATAACTGGAAAAAAGTCACAAAAGTTACCATTTTTTTCAATTTGAAATTCTCCAAAGTTGTATAGAACCCCCTTCTCAAAGTGGACTACCCATAGTTGCTATCATTTCCTTGCCTATTTTGAAAAGCTGGAAAAGACAACTATCAATTCTGCTATAATCAGGCTAAACTTCTGCACTGTTAAATTTTAACCTGCCAGTTGTAACAGTTCTTCATGGCACCCTAGAGTTAAACTGGTGGTCAATGTTTAATTATTGCACATTAAATTTAAAACAAATTATGATTATTTGAAAACAGTATTTTTTGTTTTTACATAGTCATAATGCAGAATCCAATAAATAATACTTGAAGATTCTGTGTAAGATCTGGCATAACAATAAAATGCCCCCCCCAAAACCTTAGAATTAACCTTCATTTATATTAGTATTCATATTATAATTAGTATGTATTTAATGTTTGTACAGTAAGTAATACACTTGATATATAATTATACTATACATTTTTCCTTTTCCTTAAGATCCTGATCACCAGCTAGCACTATTAAAGCTAATACCTGAACCTTCCTATCTTTTTTATTACTACTGTATTCTAAGAGTTGCCTTCATCTTTTTGCAATAACTAGCCAGCAAGCAAAGACACTGAATCCTAATTATCTTCATCTAACTTTATTTTTGTTTTAAGATTTTATTCACTTATTTTTAGAGAGAGGGGAAGGGAGAGAGAGAGAGGGAGAGAAACATCAATGTGTGGTCACCTCTTACATGCTGCCCCACTGGGGACCTGGCCTGCAACCCAGGCATGTGCCCTGACTGGGAATTGAACCAGTAACCTTTTGGTTTGCAGGCCAGCACTCAGTCCACTGAGTCACACCAGCCAGGGCCCTCTAACTTCAGATATAAATTAAAAAAAAGAAAAGGGGGGAAGAGCATTTACTTTACGAAGATAAATACAATGAATTTGTTTTGCTTTTTTTACAGCCAATGCCCTGTAACCTCTGCCTCCTTGGTGGGTGTTAGATGTGATCTAAGACCAATAATACAAAAACCCATGACAATAGGAGGTGCTTCCAGCCACTCCTCTAAGGAAGTTTGCCTATGACATCCACAAAGCTTAAAAGACACATCAGATGTTATTTTTTTCATTACTGATGTTTTATGACACTTAAATCTTCCATAAAACACGTATCAAAAGAGATGCTCAAGACTTCAGCCTGAGAATCATGACACTTAGTGTCAATTAAAAAAAAAAAAAGCAAAAAACTGCTCACCCTGGTGGTTCAGAAAAGTATTAGATAATAATGACTCAACTATTTAGCACTACACTCGAAACTTTCAAATAATCACCGTCTTGAATTTATAGGACTCCCTTTTATTGCTGTTTGAACAGTGTTTTGAGAAAGGAATCCCCCTTGGTGTACTTTGTGTTTGTCTGTAATCCTTTTATATATTCATTCATTCCACACGGGGAAGTTGTCATCCTTTTATTGAGGTTTTCTACTACAATGTTAAAGTCTGTGAGTGTCCAATACTAAAAGTAATTTAGTGATCTAACAGAAAAAAGCAATATATGCCCATTTTTTTAAAAGAGAAAAAAATTCTCTCACAAACATCCTATTGATACGAAGACCACTCGGGAAATAACATACTATACTTCTTAAAAGTAAAATAAAACACTGGCACACTTTTTGTTTTTTCAAAGTTATTCATTTCTTACTCTGGTAGATTTTTATTTTGGGGTGGGTGGAAGAAAAACATCACCTTGCTAAAAATAAGGTAGAACGTCCTTTGAGAAAGAAATGCTATGATGACTGCTTTGATTCACCTTGACTTTCCTCTGCTGAGGAATGACAACCTTTTTGTCAAAGTGTGGGAGAGATCACATTAAGAGGTGCTTCTTTACAGGAGATAGAACAGATGCACCTTCACAGAAGTACATGAACTTCCCCTCAATTCCCCTTTGAATAATAGACAGCCTGGATGGAAAGGCAATCTGCTCAAAGCCTGTCCTGAAATCTCAGGGACACTGTTCTCCCCCAGTAGATAAGAGTGCTCATACCAAAGTTAGAGGGCTTTGGTTCACTTAGCCTTACCTTAAATAAATCTATCAGTTCAGCGCTTTGGTTTTGTTTCTTTTTAAAATAACAGATTTCTTGCCTACTTACTCTATTAGGACAGAATATTTTTTAAATCACATAAAATCTTTCACACTTAGAAATGGCTGCTATAAAACTCAAGGTGCTACATATTTATCATCATCATCATCATCACTTTTGTATCAAGTTTTATACTACTTCTTAATTAGGCCATGATACTGAATTTAAAACACCAATCTTGTGGTCTTTCACCTGCACAATTTTTGAGGTAATTCTGTCCTAATACCTTGTCCCTCACACTCCGAAGACTTACTCTATTGATCCCTGGCCTGAATATTTAGTCCCTCTCTCCAAAATCAAAGAACCTGGTAGAAGTCACATCATTCCAGCCTCTTGCGGACATCACATAAGGAATAAGATCATTCATTTTACTTGAGAAATACTATATAATATGCACAAAAAGCGTTTTTGTTATGCTCTCTACTTTTCAGAACACAAAATCTGTGCAGTCACCTAGAAAATCCGAAGGTTTCTGATGACAGACTTGTGTCAGTAACTGCCATAAAAACATCAGATCTAAGGCACAAATTGGAAAAACTTTATGGAGTTTGCAAGAAATAACCCCACACTCCCCCAGGTTCGGTTCGGGCGGTCCCTTCCTAGGTGGGGCCTGTGCCCTGCCCGTGAGAAGTGGCCTGGGCCCAAAGCACGCCTTTGGAAGCTCGGGAATCGGATCGAGACCCTCCAGAGCGACGTCTGCACCAAGCAGAGCACCTCCCGCGTCAGACACACCCCCTCCACCCCACGTTTCATGGGAGGTGTGGGCATTCAACTCCTTCGCCGTGAAGAGGGGCGCCGGAGGGCGGGCGGGCCCGGGCCCAGGCCAGGGCACCCATTTTGGAGGATTGGGGAGTTCGGCCTTGCAGGCTGTGCGATTAGGAGCGTGAGAGGGAGGGGCACATCCACGGGAGGGGAGGCCGGAAGGGGGTCTCTTGTATTCGGGGGCGTGAGAAGGCAAGCGGCGGGAAACATTCGGGAGAACGAGGTTTCACAGCGCGAGATTCTCTTTTTGTTACTCGTTAAGGGCTAGCGGGTGGAATGGCTAAGTCCCCTCAGGACAGAGGCGGCAAAGGGGTCTCCCTCCGTCCCGCGCCGTGGAGGCACTGAGGACTCGCGGAAGGCCTCCCTCCGGCGGGAAGACAGAGATTGCGGAGCGCGGTCGGCTGTGCGCGCCAGCGCGCTGATTCCCGCACCCCCGGCCCCGACCCAGAGGCGTGGGACGGGGGTGCGAGGGGATGGAGGAGGCCCCCGGCCCGGGAGGCGGGAAAGGCCCCGGAGCCCCGGGACGGGCGGCGGCTCGGGGCCCCGAGCAGCGGCGGTGCGGACCCAGCAAGCCCCGAGCCGGCCGAGCCCTGGGGGCCGCGTGCGCCCCACTCCCCACTGTATGCGGCCGCCCCCTCCCCCGCCGCTCCTCTCACCTGCACATGATCCGCCATTTTGCTCCATTCATGCTCCTCTCCGGCCCCCTCCCCCCCAGCGCGCACCTCGGCCCGGCCGCCGCCGCTGCCGCCGCCGTCGCCGCTGCGCCTGCGCGCTGGGGGCCCGACGCTACGCTGGCGGCGTAACGCGGCCCAGCTGCGCAGGCCCCGACGGCCGGCTGGTGGTTGGAGAATGCGCAGCGCGGCCGGGACGCCGTAAAGGCGCGGGCAACGTCAGCGGCCGGAGCCGTCGGGGGCGGGGGCTAGGGGGGCGGCGGCGGCGGCGCGGCCCGGGAAGCGCGGAGGGAGGGGCCCGGGAACAAAGCTTTGTTTACATGGGTTTAAAGGGGCCGCGCGCTGGGGCTGGTTGGCGCTGGGGCGGGAGCTGGCGCTGCCTGAGCTGGTCCGCGCGGCGAGGGCTCTTGGAAAGGCCGGGACCTGTCCCCGCCCAGAGCCCCGCATCTGGCGGACTCTTCTCTTCCCGAGCGTCCTCCTCTGATTTTGCCCCTGGATGTCCCCGGTCCCCGCCGTGGGCCACGGCTGTGACACGGCATCCCTGAGGCGTCCGGCGCTGCGCCCACCTCACTTAGGATGCCTGCGTTCTTCTTGACTTTCCAAGCTTTCTGCTCCAGTGGACAAGGGCTATTGCTTTCTGACCCTGGGTTTTACCAGGAACCAAAATAGTGATCTCGTTTTCATTTCTATTCTTTTCTCCATAATCATGCATGGAAATAGCCGCCAAATAATGCTGACGATAGAAATAGGCAGAAGGCACAGCTCCAATCTCCCAAATACTGTAGATTGTTATCTTAGTAGAAAGCTGCCTCCTGAGAAGGGTCAGGTGTTGAGAAGTGGGGTTGGAGGGGGATCAAGGGTCTTTTAGGACCCTGGGCTCTGTGAGTGGGAAAGCCATCCTTCTGTGTCAGACCCTTGTCTGCTGAAGCCAATTCCAGTCTCCCTCAAGGAATTATCCGGTTAGATAATGACGGTTCCTCTTTTCCATTGGATTCCACCCTGGCGTCCAATCAAGGCCCTCAGATTAGACTTTAGCTGCATTCTAAGAGTGTTGGTTGTTTGGAGTTTGTACTGACTGGGGGCTAGCTACCACGTGCGATGAAAACGATGATGGTGGTGAACAACACTTTCTGTTGTGGATAGAGTAGACTGGAGCTAAGAGTTCATTTCAATCTTCGTCCTCCTGGTGTGCTTCCTGGTTTGCAGGGGTAGGACACCTAAAAACTACACTACCCAGACTTCCGTGCAGCTAGGGTTCTGCAAGATAGGCTCCGCCTATTAGATTCACTCAGAAAAGATTGTGCAGACAGAGCTTTTGAATGTTGCCCCTGAGATGTAGTGGGGTTTTTTGTTGTTTGTTTTTCAACAAACAACCTTACAGTGTTGGAAGTTCCCTCAGTATAGAGAGCAGGGGTGGTGGGCAGGTGCTTCCTGACCTTGACATCACAGCTATAGTGGTATATTCTTGGAGTCACAATTTCTTTTTTTTTTAATTTAAAATTTTCATTCATTTATTTTTAGAGAGAGGGAAAGGGAGGGAGAGAAACACTGATTGTTTGACTCTTGTACATACCCCAACCAGGAACTGTGTCCCAGGCATGTGCCCTAATAGAATCAAATGACAACCTTTTGATTTTGTGGGATGACGCCAAATCCCACTGAGTCACACTGATCGGGGGACTTAAGAGTTGGAAAATTTTAGTTTAAGGTAAATAGTTATAAGCCTGACAAGGAATGTGTATGTTAAAGCTTTTGTCTCAGAAACTACAGATAAGGCCCACCTTGGCTCCTGGGAAAACAGCGGGGCACTGCTAAAGATTACCACCTGGGGACAATTGGCCGTATCCAGGCTATTGTGTTTCAGGGAGGGGCAAAGGACAATCTGCCCCAGGAACAGCTAATTGTTCAGGACAGGAATGTTGCAGTTTCTTCTACCTGACCCTCCACGAATCTCAAAGCCCTCACCACACCTCGTTTATTCCCTGCTATAAAAACCTTGGCCTGGAAAGAAAAGAGAAGATGGTCTGTTAGGGTATGAACCCACCATCTTCTCAGATCCCTGGCCAGCTGAATAAAGTGCCCATAAAAGATCCAATCGCTGTCATTGCTTATTGGGTTTGGTAGTGACAGGCAGCCTGAACTTCGGTGTCTTTTCCGGTTTCAACACCGGTCAGGGCAAGTCGTAATTTCAATGTCAGTCTTCCAATACCCTATCTGTGTGATTGGGTAGAAGTTAACAGCTCCTTGTGGGCCAGGCCGAAATCCCATCTCCCACCATACCCTTCCCTACACTGGTTTCTTCTATCCTCCCTATCTTAGTAAATGCTACCACCATTCATCCAGTTGCTCAGACTGAAAACCCAGGAGCCATCTTGATTGCTAGTGTGTCTCAGCAGACCCCACGCCCAATCCACTTGGAAGTCCTGTTGAATCCTTATCTAATACATACTCAGATCTGGCTGCTTATCTCATGGCCAGCACTAACGCGTTGTCTAGGTCACCATTATATATCTCCTGGGCTCTAGTAATAGATTCCTAACTAGTTTCTCTGCTTCCTAGCTTGCCTTTGGATAATTCATTTCCCATATGACTGCAGAACATTCTTTTAAAATCGTAAATCAGATAATTTATACCTCTGCTTAAAAATCCTTAAGTGGCCTCCCAGTGCATTTAGACAACATTCCAAATCTTGGCTGTAGCTCAAGATGACATGTGATCTGACCTCATCTCTGCTGTGCCGCCTCTTGTTCCCAATGCTGTGGTCCTTCTGACCTTCAGTTTCCGCACATCCAGGTGTTCCCGCTTGAGGGCCTTTACATTTGAAGTAATCTCTGTCTGAAATTTTTATTCCCTCAGATCTTTAAGTGGCTGCTTCCCTCGTGCCATGGACCTTTTGTTTGTTTGTTTTTTGGTAAGAGAAAAATAACCAAATTTAATGCATACATATGTATGGGAACCCCACATGCATGGGAGGTTCAGAGTCCAAAAGGAAATGTGGGTGTGTCACATTCTGAGCTGAGTATGAAAAGTGCCCTGGGGCCTTCAGAGGGCCACTGCAGGGTGACAAGAAGAGCAGACGTTTAGTGAATCAGAATACTTTCCTGCCCTGCAGACAGGTAGGAAGAGGTTGTCTCTGATCTCCTATTAGGGGCAAGGCCCCTGATTTAAGCTCTTCTAGGTAGTTAAGGGAGGGGGAGCAGAAGTTTCTTTTGAACCTGTTGCTAAAGTTGCCTTTAACTCAGAACAATCTGCAAACCACAGACGCACATCTTGGGGTGATTCGTTCTGAACCCCCACAGTTCCCTCCTCTGAAATTTCCTCGAAAGCTTCACGTTCCAGAAGTCGACTTGATAGATCGTTCTGTACCTTATTAAACTGTCCTCAGTCTTGAGAACAGTTCGGTTCAGTTAAACACTTGGGTCTCACTTTAGGAAGCGGTGATGCAGGTGGGCTCCCAAAGATAAACCTGTGGTGCAAATGATCAGGTAGGCATCTCTATGGAAACAAAAACAAAGGTGAATGATTGGAGCAGACAATAATCTCAGTTTCTGAGTTCTGGAGGCAGCCAATCAAGATTTCTAGATGTCTGACTCGAATCACCTTCATTTCCAGTTCAGTTTTATCTCCTCAGAGAGCCTTTTCTCGTCAGTCCACGAAAACTGTCCCCTGACCCCATCACTGTCACACTTACAGCATCGATCACTGTCTGTCCAAAGCTCTTTACTCAGACCTTTGCACTTTTCATTGTCAGGGTCTCCCACCAAAAAGTAACCGCGGCAAAACAAAGATCCTGTCTGTCCTTATGCTCTGTCCCTAGTACCTCTGTACAGAGTAGGTGCTTGATAATAAATTTGGAACTAATTAACTTCTTTGTAGCTCAGTCTCATTCTAACGGTGTGCGGGGCTCATAGGAGAACATAAAGCATTTGAAGTGTTAGGTCAATATTAAGTAACATAATTATGTTATATTATAAGCCCTTCCTCTCAGAGTTTCCAGAATTGGGTTTGTGTTCTCTCTCTCTCCTGGGTTCTCTTTTTTACCTAGTACTGAGAAAAGTGGTATAGCTAATGGAGAAATGATGAGGACTAAGAATGGAACTCGAGAGACTGGTACTGTCCTCCCTCCCCCACAGTCAGAAACCACTGGGGTGGGAGGTGAGGGGTGTCCCTTCCTAGCCAATAAAGCAAAAAGAGACACCAAGGGACACCTTATACCTTACTTGTGCCTCCTTATAAAAACACTGGGACCCTTTCCTATACAATGGTTTCTCTGTTCATCACTGGTGCCTGGGTGACCTAAGGGCCTCTAATTTTCTGCCGTCAGCTGTGTCTTGGAGTTAAGTCTTCTGGGCCACTGATCACAGGGTCCACCTGTGGCCAGGAAGAAGGTATGGGGTTAGTGTTTCCACTGCAGGGTCAGTCTTGCCAAGGAAAGTGGGAGGGGCCTTGAGGGGTGTCCTTCTTGGGACACTCCTGCTGCGTTATCTTTTGCAGATGACAGCCACAGGCGGAGAACTTCTGCAGCTACCACAGGGGAGGGAGGGCCATCAGGGTGTCTGGTATACCTCAGGCTCAGGCCTCCAGGTTTAAATAGATTTCTAGTCATGTGGTAAGCTTGGGCGCCCCCCTGTGGTTCCGGCTGGAACTGGGATTACCTTAGAAGGCGATCAGATCATAGTAGAGGAAGAACATCTATTGTCTTGCTACCCAGAGTGAGGTTGGGCCCGTTCACCAACAGCACGAGCATTTCAGGTCTCACTCCACAGCTACCATATCAGAGTCTGCCCTTTAACAAAATCTGCACATTTCAGGCTGAAAGGCACTGGTCTGGCAGTGGCCCTGGAAACCCTTCTCGCTCTATAGGGAGATGCTGATGTTGGCTCCCAGGTGGTGTCTCTCCTTAGGGTCAGGAGAGATGGAATCGGCCTGGTCCCATTTCCATACTCCTGACCACTTCCCGAAGCGCGTTTCCCACCAGCATCCTTGGTCCTCCCTTGGTCTCTGGATCATCTTGTTGGAGCCCAGGCAGCAGGCCAAGTGCCAGGACTTCATGTGACTCAGCTGTCTCCTCCCAGAGCTCACGACATTCATCTTTTAAAGCTGTTTGATAAAACACCGAGTGTTCAGCAGAAGGCCTGAGCTGTGCACTCTCTGCTCTGCTTCCCTAGGCACTTGAACTCCAGGTGGTAGAGGAAGTGGCCCAGTTACATAAGCCCTGATTATGGGGTTACCCCAAGAGTGTTGGTTTATTTCTCCCAGTCCCTCCAACATTCTGCACCATGCCTCCCTCAGATTGCTTCACGAAACCATCTGGCTGTGAGTTAAATATTCTCTGGGAAGCTTAGGTTCCCCCAAACAATGTACCTTCTTGCATGAAGTCTGGATGCCACTTCGGAGCCAGCAGTAAAAGGACCGTTGAGTTAAAGATCAGAAGCCCTGGAACTTCCTTCTGTGCCCCTGCAGCCCTGCAAGCTCAGGAGGAGAGTTACCAACAGGTGCGTCGAACTTGCCCTTCCTTTTCCAGGGCTGGGTGGTGTAGCTGTAGCCGTGTGTGTGCCTGGGAGCTTTGCTAACTAGGAATCACTTTTGTTTCGATGACTGTGAATTGATTTTTTTTTTTAATATAAGCGATTGCTATTGTAACTTAAAAAGATAATGTCTAGATGAAACTCAAGTGTCTTTATAATGCTCAGCAAGTCTGGAAGGATGGCGAAGTCCCCCAGGTTGGATGCGCTCTGGGATGGGAGCATGTGAGGGCGTTCATCCTCTGGAACCTCAGGGAGGCCGGGGAGTGTGCGTTGTTGTTGGGGGCAGGGAGTGCTCCTGTGTCCTGCAAGCTGGCGTGCATGTGGCTCAGCTCTTACCCTGTCCTGAGGCCTGGGATCCAGTTTGGTGGCCTTGAGCATATCCCCCAGACCTTCCTGAACCTGTCTCCCCACTTTTAAATTAGGAAGTTGGGCTGGAGGATTTCTAAGCTCTCTTCTAGCCCTGTCATGCGAAGTGCCCAGCTGGAGTGTGGGGGCCTTTCGTTGTGGGCTTGACTCTTAGGCTTGGTTTCTGGGTCTCCTTGTTCCCGTGGGTCAGCCCCTCTCCTTGGCGACTCCCCACAGCAGCCTTTGTACCTGGTTGTTGCTCGCCAAAGAGCTGTTTGGAATTTGACTCTCACCGACTGAAAACGCAGGAAGCTCGAGTGTGAAACTCAACTCATCAAAAAGAAAAAAACACACACACAGAGCAAGAAACCGCAGGGCCTATCAGCCTGTCGTCATCAAGCAGACTAGAATAGTGCAGAGAACTCTAGGCAGAGAGGAAATGAACTTGAGAGCAGGGGGAACAGCCGTGGGGCAGAGAGGAGAGAAAGGGGGCGGCAGTGGAAGGAGCGGCCGGCCACAGTGCCGGGCACCGCGATGGTGGGAGGATGGCAGACTCGGTGAAGCAGGGTTTCCTGTACCTTCAGCAGCAGCAGACTTTCGGAAAGGTAGGAGGGGCGAGGCTGGGCCTGTGAGGAATTTCCAGGGAGGAGAGGAGTGTGTGCCGAATGTCCCCCACCCCTTGTGGGATGGTGGAGACTGTGCCATCCACCAAGTAGACCCAGCGCTGAACTTGGGAGGGCTCCTTCCTTCTGGCTGCTTGAGCCCCCAAGCAGGCCCCACACTGTGCTCTCTGCTGATGCTGCTCCCCCACCCCCCGGGGAGGGGACGGTAGAGGGAGGCTCTAACTCCCTCTCTTACCTCGCTTGCTCTGCGGTGACTTCTCATGGGGACACCTTGGAAGGGAATGAGAGAAACAGCAGAGAGGGTAACTCAGGGCTGCAGCGAGGGTCCTTCCTTCTCGCCCGCCCCGCCCCACGGGGGATAGGTTTTTGGCTGTTGGAAGCTTGAGCGGAGAGCCCAGTGTGTCCGACCTCCTTCTCCTTCCCTGGCCTCCTTGAAGCAGGAAGTCCTCTTTCCCTCAGCTGACCCACACTGGACACCCCCCTCTCTTTGTCTCTCTCCTCCCATCTCTCTCTCCCCCTTTCCCCTTCTCCCTTCTTCCCTTCGCCCCCTTCCTCCCTTTCTGCCATCCTGTCAAGGGATGAGGTGGGAAGGTTCAGGAGGGTCGGTTGAAGGTCCTGGAGGGAGGGCCTTCTACACGAAAGCGATGGTCTCCGTGTTGGCCCTGGCGCTGCCCTCCCCGCCCCTCCTCTGGGCCTCAGAGACTCGCAGGCTTTCTGCCTCTAGGCATGGACTCCCTGGGCTGGACCTGCCTGTCCTCGCAGTCAGCCTTCACTGTGCTGCCTCTGCCTCCAGCACGCTCTCTGCTGTCATCTCAGGCCTCTCTCTGGGTTGCCTGTGGGGGATCTCGGTTCCAATGCTTTCTGATCCCTCAGGCCCTGTTTATGTTCTTCCCGGGCTCTTTACTACCCTCCCCACCCCAGGTGGCTGCCCCGTCCCTTCCCATGGTTCCACCACTTCCCTGTGCTCACCGTCTCTCCATCTCTGGTTGGCTCCCTCCCCGCACCCCCTTGCCATGCATCTGGGTTCAGAAATGGCGCAGGTTTGGGGCTACGCTGTATGGACAGTCGGGCTGTGCCTTGGCCCGGCTGGAGCTCCAGGACGGCCCAGAGAAGTCGCGCCGGGGAGAGGCTGCCCGAAGGGTGATCCGCCTCAGTGACTGTCTGCGGGTGACTGAGGTCAGTGGGGAGGCCAGCAGCCCCAAGGACACCAGCGCCTTCTTCCTGGAGACCAAGGAGCGCCTGTACCTGCTGGCAGCCCCCACAGCCGAGCGAAGTGACTGGGTGCAGGCCATCTGCCTCCTAGCCTTCCCTGTGAGTTGTGCAGGGGTGTGGAAAGGGCAAGGGGGTGGGGGCAGTCAGTACTTGTGGTGGGCAGGCGTTGTAAGAGCCAAGGCCAGGGTGTTGGGGGTGGTTCCTTGGTGGGGGTGACACCGATCCAGAATGCAGACAGGCAGCAGGCTGAGTGTGCCCTGAAAGAAAGCCTGGGCCTGAGGTGGGGCTTGGGCTCGGCGACAGTCCTGAGAGCCTGGCCTTCTCCCCAGGGCCAGAGGAAGAAGCTGTCAGGGCTGGAGGGGCCGGGCAGCCAGCCCCACATGGAGGACAACGAACTGTACAGCACCGCAACCACAGGTGAGGGGCCGCCTGCCGTCCCCAGGGTGCGGTGAGGCCAGCGGGGCGGAGGTGTGGGCCAGCCTTCTGGCTGCCTTGCCTTTGTGTCTTGAGTCTTCCTGCCTGTGGTTGTCCCCTGCCCAGCCAGCCCCCTTATCAGCCTCTCTGCATCACTTCCGGGCATGACCCAAGGTGAAGTGCCCTGCCGCCCTGACTGTCAGCCCTTCACCCCAATTCGCCCCCTCTTGCTGGCCCTGCTGGTGGGGTAGGGCAGGGCTGAGGGCTTGCTGAAGGTGCTGCTCTGAACCCTCTGTTGTTAGGACCTGAGCAACTTCTAAAAAAGAAAGGCTTTCTTTCTGTGGATTGAGGGTGTCCTGTGACAGGGAGCTTTTTGCTGACATGGCAATCTCCCCCTTGCGGTCGGTCTGGTCTTTGGGTGGGTATGTGTGGGAGGAGAAGGAAGGGCGGGGGACAGCGTCCAGCCTCCACCCACAGTGGGTGAGGAGGCTGACAGCTTCGAGGGCAGGGTGGGGTGCACCTGTGGCTGGGACAGGGGGTACCGGGGAGGTGGCTGGGTTGATGAGATGGAAAAGACAGGGCTGTGGCTCTGGCAACAGGGTAGGAAGGATGTGGGCACGAGGTTGGGGTGCATGTGGCCAGGTCAGGACACCTACCAGGGGAGAGAGAGGTACATGGTGTTTGGGGGAGTTTGACTGATGCGAATGACTGTTTCTAGCGGCCTCTGGCCCGCACTCATTGAGAGCAGGGCAGAGCTGAGGCCAGCAAACAGCCTTCTCTCTCCTCTCTCCCCAGTAGCCCCCTGCAAGGAGTTTGCTGTGACTGTGAGACCCACAGAAGCCAGTGAGCGGTGCCAGCTCCGGGGATCCTATATCCTCCGGACTGGAAAGAACGCCCTGGAGCTGTGGGGTGGCCCAAAGCCCTGCACCCAGCTGTACGACTGGCCCTACAGGTTCCTGCGGCGCTTTGGGCGTGACAAGGTGAGCAGGGGCTCAGTAGGTGGGTGGAGAGAAAGGGTGAGTGCGGGGAGAAAAGAGATGGTGGGGAGAGGTGCAAGGGGCCCTTCGAGGATGAGGCAGAGGGAGGAGGGAGGAAAGAGGAGATAAAGGCCCGAAGGCGGGGATGGGAAGGGAACCAGAGGAGGGGGAGTGGAAGCAAAGAAGCTGGTGGGAGAGAAGGCAGAGGAGGGCAGCCAAGGAAAGGAGACCAGGAGAGGCAGAGAAGTCAGAGGTCAGTGGTTGTGGGTGCTCCTGAGGACGAAGTGCGTGCCCAGCTGCACACATGAATAGATGGGAGGGGGGATGGAGGGAGTGGAGAAGGAGGTGAGAGGGGGCTTTGATGGTAAGGAAAAACATGGAGGGAGGGAGGCGGGGAAAAGTAGCTCAGAGAGAGGGCTCCCACAGGTCCCAGCGGAGGGAAGTTGGAGGCGACGGGTGTGTTTTGGAGCCGAGTCCAGGAGAACCAACCCTGGTCTGTGGCCTAGCCGGTCATCTGCTTTTCCCCTTCGTCCCAGGCAACCTTTTCCTTCGAGGCAGGCCGGCGGTGTGTCTCTGGAGAGGGCAATTTTGAGTTCAAAACCCATCAAGGCAATGAGATCTTCATGGCCCTGGAAGAGGCCATCTCTGCTCAGAAGAATGCAGCTCCTCCTGGGCCCCAAACCCAGCTAGCCACAGGACCAGCGGCACAGCCCCGGCCAGAGAGCCCCTACTCCCGGCCCCACGACTCACTGCCACCACCTTCGCCTACGGCCCCGGTGCCTAGCTCCCGGCCTCGGGGGCCAGAGGGGGAATATGCAGTGCCCTTCGATGCAGTGGCCCGTAACCTGGGGAAGAGCTTGAGGGGCATCCTCATGGTCCCTCCCCAGCCCCCCGCTGACCCTCTGTATGACAGCATTGAGGAGCGCCCACCTTTGAGATCTGACCACATATACGACGAGCCTGAGGGAGTGGCAGTCCTGTCCCTGTATGACAGCCCACAGGAGCCCCAGGGTGAGGCCTGGAGGAGGCAGGCCACAGAGGATGGAGAACCCAGTAGCCGCCAGCACACTTACTCAGTGGGGAAGGATTGGCCACAGGAAACTGAGTATGACAATGTCGTACTTAAGAAAGGCCCAAAGTGATGGTGGGCTGAGCAGCTGGGGGCCCCATGGAATGCTAGTGCAGGGGTGGGCCTGTGCACACCAGGAGGGGTGGGAGGCTGGTGAGGAGGAGCATGATGGAGAAGGCAGGCCACCCTTCTGGTTTTTGCTGATGACTCCTGCCCACTGCGCCGCAGGCATCTCCACCTGCTCCTCCCACAATCATAGGCTCTAGGTTACCTTGTCTGGTCTGAGAAATTGTCCCTCGGGGTCTGCTGGGTGAGTCACCGCCCCAAAGCAGGAAGTGCGCTTTGAAGAGACCCACCCACCTCCTACTCCTTTCCCACTTCCTCTTGCTTCTTTCCCGGGTCCAAGGGAGCCGCAGGCATCTAGGGCACAGGACAGAAGGATGTCAGCCAACCGCCTGGCTTGTGCAGGCCTTCTGCCTGCTGATGTCCCCTTTGGAGGACAGCCCTGGTGGGTGGCTGCAGTGCCCTGCGGGTTTTGGACTCCCCTGTGGCATTAAACGTTCCCAAAAAGCTCCCGTGTAGCACCAGTGCTGTGGGGGTGGGGGTGGGCCAGCCACAGCCTTGTGAGGAATGGATGCTTCAATCGGCCACTGCCAGTACCTCCTCTCCCAGCTGCACTGTCCTCTGGGGGGCTAGGCTGGGTCCTAAGCACTGGAGCCAGGGATCTGCAGAAGTCGGGGCCCCGCAGGAAAAGGTTCAAGCATCTCTAACCCTTTGCTGGTGTAGGGCCAACACCAGAAACATGGTGGGGAAGTGGGCGGGGTGTGAAGAGCTGGACTGGAGGACAAGGAAGAGCTGGCAGTTCCGAGCTTCTTCTGTGCCAGAAAGGGGATGGACCACTTTCAGCTCCTTGCCTTCCTTGAGATTTGCCCTCTTTGTAAAATGAGGGTTCCCACCACACGGGCTCTGGGAACCCTTTCCACCCCGTAATTCCCCATTGGCCTCAAGTCCCGTTTCCCCGCAGGTCAGGGCCTGTGCACTGTCTTCCTCAAAACCTGCTTTCCTGGAAGGTAGGTTTGCTGCCTTGCTCCGCACATTGCTGCCACCAGCCAGTCAGCCAGGGCTATGGAGCACCATCTGTAGGCTCTGGACTGTCCTGGCCTTGAGCCGCCTGCAGCCCAGAGGGGGCTGAGATGGGCACAGATGTCTATTCTGAGAGGGGACTTAGTGCCACAGGGTGACTCAGGGCCTTGGGTCAGAGGAGATACCTCTGGGTTCACTGGAAAACCTGGATAGTTTCCCTGTGGAAAGTGGCATTTAAGGGAGGCTTTCGGGGGGGTGGGGGTGGGAGGGGACTTGACGATTAAGGAGATGTGAAGAGAGCATCCTGGATAGAAAGGCCAGCGCGAACCAAGGGGCGGGTGCTCTCAGGAAAGAGCTCTGCGTGTTCTGAGTGGAGGGCACACGGCAGCCTGGTTGGGAGGGTGGGCTCCCCATGTTGTGGAGGGACATGTGCCTAATAGGGGGTGGGACGAGGCTTCTGAGCAGAGTCCCACAGGAGCCGCACCCCAATGCAGTAACACCCTGGAAAGGGGCTGGGTGCCCAGTGGGCGGGGGCTGACGTGTGAGGGCGTTCAAAAAGGACTGGGGGCAGGAAGGACGTTGTGGAGGCAGGGCCTGCAGACCCTGGAGTCACACTGGATGTTGAACATAGAGAAATAGGATTTCCAGAGGGATTCAGGTTTGGGGACGAAGGAGAGCTTAGTTTCTGGCGTGTTCAGGTTAAACTGGCTTTACTCTATCCAGCCAGAGGCATGCCAAAAGCATCTGGCGAGGGGCTCTCCAGTGGGAGGGGGGTGAGACAGAGACCCAAGGATCCCCCCAGGTGTGCTGTGATGTAAGATGTCTCTCTCAGTGCCTCTGCCCGCGTTACAGGAATCTGAGGCATCTGCAAGCAGGCTGGAGACAGGCTAGAGGCCTTCCAGAAGCCGAGGCTCTTTTTGTCTGTGCCAATGAGCTGTCCCTGCTGCCACCACCCAGCCCTAACCCCAGAAGACCCTGTCTCTAAAGGTTTCAGGCACTTCTGAGTCTGGGCTTGGCATGGTGGGACCTGACGGGCCCTCAGGCAGGGATGCCCCCTTTCCTGTTTCTATCTGTAGCAATTGAGGTGGATGCTCCAACTCAGCCCAGCAGGGGGCAGTGTTAGCCTGTGGAAAAGGCTGCCAGGGGGCTGTCTGCTGCCAGGCCTGTGGGCTTGGCCCTGAAGGACAGAAATTAAATATTTACAAACCCAAAGGATGGAGGGTATAGCTTGAGGAATCTGCATTTCAGAACTTGTTCCTTCAGATACACAGAATCCTTCGTCGGCGTCGTCCTCCTCCTCCTCAAGATCCCGGGACTTCTGAATTCTTTGTTCTTTGGCTTTGCGGGAAAGGGGAAGTGGTAGATGGGGGCTGTAGGGAGAGGCGGGTGAGGACTGCCAGAGGGGAAGTGAAGCATTTGGGGAACTTGGAATGGGTAATGAAAGTCCTTGAGACCGTTGTTGAGGACGCTGACCACACTGCCAGGGCCTTCGCAGAAGACGGGACCAAGCGTTGGTGGGTCAGCCACACCCCTGCTGGTGAAACATGCATCTCTTAGTTCATCCCTCCTATGAACCCCACCACCTGCCTGGAGGCTCCTCGCAGAGGGGCTGGTGGGGACATTTGCTGGGTGGATTCATGAAGGCATGAGTCACGGGGGTCCGCCTCCTCGGGCAGAAGCACAGAGGTAAAGTCCTCCTCCCTCCTTACAGGGTCTCTGCCACCTTGGGTTGAGGGGCAAATTCACAGGTCAGGAGGCACACTGGGTTCAACAGGCGCAGGGCAAAGTAAGCCCGAGGACTGAGAAAGGGTCCTCAGCCCCAGGGTCTGTCTGCTACCTGCAGCTGTTGATACCAGGGATGCTGTTTCCGTTTGCTAAGTATGATACAGAGGCAACTTTGGGGCAGGTGAAAACCTCCCTGTGACTGGTGCCCGTCACAGAGCTGTGCACAGGGGTTCACGTAACCACGTGTGCGCACGCAGGAGCACATGGCGTCACTCTCCCTGCTCCGTTTCTTCCCTCTCTCCTTTGCCGCCTCTTGTATTTTCTTTTTCCAGAGCATACGAATGGGGTGTGAGTGTGTGTGAGTGTGTGTGTTGGCCTGTGGTCCACTTGGAAGCCTGCTCCCAGGCCAGGGACCCTGGCAAGCTCCAGCCTCGGAGCCTCAGAGTGAACCGAGGCCCAGACTGCCTGCACCTCTCTGCTCCCTCGACTCCTCCCTGATGGTGGTGTGCAAGCTGTTGCTGCCACCACCTTTCAGCTGTGATGCTAAGCAGCCTCTAGCCTCCTGCCTCACGGGCGCTGATTCAATTAGCCAAGGTGCCCACCTCCTGCCAGGGTCATTTATAAAATCAGCTGGGGCAGCTGGAGACTTCAGGGAGGGCAGGGCTGGGCAGCAGCGGGGAGGTCGGTGAGCTGGGTGGGGAGGCAGAGGAATGGGGGAGGCTGGTAGGGGCATCTGGTCCGATTAGCTATCCGGCTGGCTTTCTTGGGCAGGTGGTAGGGAGTCACTGCCCGGCTCTGATCCTCAGCTCCTAGCCCCGACTGATGCCGGCTGGTGCAGGGCAGGCTCCATCCGTCTCCAGGCTCTCTTCCTAGCTCCTCCCACTCCCCACCTCTGGAGCCCTCTCCTTGACATCATCAGCTACTGAATCCCCCCACCAGAGGTGGCTGGAGTATGCGGGAGGAGCGGAGTGGGTAGCAGGGGTTCTGAGGGATTTGTGGGGAAGCTAGAGTCCCAGGGTTGGGTTGAGTGATTCTGGGACCTGCACCCCAGGGCAGGGGCAGCCTGTGCTTTAAGGAGTCTGATCAGAGAGGACAGGCTGGGGGGGTGGACTGAAGGTACCTGGGGGGCAGCAGTGTTTGGG
Organism: Glossophaga mutica; assembly: GCA_039655065.1. Lineage (NCBI taxonomy): Eukaryota > Metazoa > Chordata > Mammalia > Chiroptera > Phyllostomidae > Glossophaga > Glossophaga mutica. The sequence goes on from CM077311.1 coordinate 63,743,478, forward strand.
AAAATGATGTTCTTGAGTTCATATAGCATTCTCGCTCATACAGGCTGCTCTGGGGGCAGTTTGGTGCGGTCGGTTAGGCACACAGACTGGAACCTGGCTCTCTGTGTTCAACTTCTGGCTCTGCTACTTGCTAGCTGTGTTGTGTCTGTGTGCACCTGTTTGCACTTCTGATAATAGTAATTTGTTGCCAGAGGCTTGAGTGAGTAAACGCACACTCTCTAGAATGGTGCACGGCGCACACAGAGCTGGAGCGAGCTCCACGGTGCAGGGGCTGTGTGGACCCCCTGGTGGAACGCCTCTCCACCTGCCAGGGGCTCCACCAGGCCAGCAGCGCAGGGCAAGATGTGCCTTTTTACAGGAATGGAGACATAGATGAGGAGAGTCCCTTATCTTTGGGGGTGAACGCAGGCTTTGTGGAAGAGGGAGGACCTGCTTGGGGAGGAGAGGTAGGATTTTGACAGGAAGAAAGGAAAGTATTCCAGGAGAGGTGAAGGAGCCACATCAAAGGCTTCTCTGCTGCAGGATGGGTGGCTTCTGGCCGAGGGGCCTCTGCACAGCTGGGCAGAGCAGGCTTGCCCACTCCGTGATGCCCAGAAGTGGGAGAGCTTGGAAGGAAAGCTGCTTTCCAGACTAGAAGGCCTTTGGCTGGAAGCAGGGCTGGAGAGCCAAAGCCACAGAGCACATTTCTTCCTTTCATCTGAGCTGCTCGCTGCGTCCACTCCAGGCCCTGCAGCTGGTACAGGGGGAACGGGGTGGACTCCCTGCTGGGCAGGAGCTCCTGGTGGTCCCGTTGGCATTGGCCCACCAACTGGTATGATCAGTGAGTGTGCAGCCTGGGGCCCACCCGTCCCCCTGTGCCCATCTCCAAACCCGGAGGGGGAGGCTGGGCAGAGGGGTCACACAGGAGCAGAGAACACTCTGAAGGAGGTTTGCCTTCTCTCCCACTAGGCCGCACACATCCCACGGGCAGGGTTCATTCTTTACCTAATGTATCATTGTACCTCCAGCAACTAACGCAACACCCAGCACAGGGTCCACGGGCTTGGATAACTCTCTCCATGGAAAGAATAAAGGAGGCCCACTTTACTTGGAATGGGGGAACGCAGGGGCTCCCCAAAACGCAGTGATTTGTGGAGCCCTGGGGAGGATCCTCTGTCCAGGGAGGATCCCACTGACTCCAGGAATCCCTTCCTCAGCTTTGGGGCCTGCCCTTTCTCTCCCAGCTTGGCTCTTTTAAATGGCAATGCCCCAGGCAGGGCCTCCTCTGAGTGACTAATAATCCTGGGAGACAGCTAGTGTGAAAGGCGCAGGCCTGGCCTTGCCGCAGGCAGGTTGCCCCTGTGGCAGCAGGAAGGAGGGGCCCAAGGAGGGAATGGCCGGGAGCTGGGTCTGGAGTAAGGAGGTCATCTGGTGCAGCACCTCTTTTCCTCCTAAAACCCGGCAGCCAGGGCAGGCCTGCGGGTGCTATCTCCGAACCCCGAGCTGCGGAAACCCCTCTGCCCTGGTGTCTCAGGGGCGGAGTGTCTGAGCCCGGTGGGGCCTCAGCAACCTTTCGGCCCGAGTCCTTATCTTCCACTTAAGGAAACTAAGGCCAGGTTCATTTTTAATCCCTCTCAGATGTATTTATATTTTACTAGTATTTGCTTACTTTGTGCTTAATGCAAAGGAACAAATCACTGAAGTTGAGACTGGCAATGTCCACAGGGAGATCATTTTTGACCTTCTGTTGGGTAGGGGAGGGACGAGGGGAGGGCTCTACCATCTCTAAGCAAGGCTTTCTTCCTTTCCCCGATGTCATGTGGGGGCTAAAAAAATATTGACACTGCTCTTTGTGCCTTCTGAGTTCTAGGCTGGGCTAATGACCAAATGAGCAGGAGAAAAACCAGTTTAATACATGTACATGGGAAATTCACGTAGGAATGGTAAATCCATGAAAATTCCAAAGACAGCCAGGCAACATTGGGTATATTTGGGACAAAGGAGAAAAGGAAGGGGACGGGGGATTGGATTTCAGAAGTGAGAATGGCGATTTGTGGAGGCCGTGAGGAAGAGTGGAGCACACATGGCAAGAAAGTCCTTGCTAGGGACTCGGAGACAGCGGGCCAGGGTGGGCCTGCCTGGAACCCACTTATTTGCCACACTTAATTTGGTCAAAGCAGCACCCTAAGACCTTCCTGAGGCAGGTGTCTCTGTCGGAATCTCTTGGGCAGGAAAGGTGGGGAGGGTCGAAGGTTCTTCCTGAGTCTTTTGTTTCTTACTAAACCGCTTACAATCAATATTTGAAAAAGCAGCTTCAGGTGGCAGAATTTTGGTTCCTTAAGTCACTACGCATGCCCTAGGGCAAATGCCTGGGGAGTGAGCCAGAGGCCTGGGTTAATCCAGGGCAGCTGGCACAGACCTGCACATTTTCTGCTGGTCACCTCACTGGTCCGTTCGGGAAGGACGGCCAGGCAGACCTACCCTTTTCACTGCCCTCCAAGAACTACCCCCCGCCCCCCAACCCCTTGTGCACCTTATCCTTCGCCCCAGGGCGGCTGTCCTCAGTAGGCAGCTCCAAAGCAGGGTGCAGCAGCCAGACCTGGCTCCGGGGTCCTGATCCCAGCCTCCACCCACAGACAGGTGCGACTCAGTCAGTCCATGAGTGAGTTCGGGGTGAGGGTGGGCCAGGCGCTGATGGAGAGGAGACTGACTGTGGAGAGGCGAGCAGGGTGGATCTGGCTGACCAGGAAGATGTGGACTTGCTAGGACCAAACAGATGGTGGCTGGGTGAGGAGCCAGAGGTCCCAGTGGGGCGGGGCTAGGTATCCAGGGAGCTGGGGGGCAGTGTGGGAGCAGCTGGGATGGGACCCCCTGCCTGGTCACGGAGGAAGGAGAAGCCTCATGGGGCTGTGGCTTGACCAAAGCAGATCCCAGTGCCACCAGGTGGCCTGGGTGGTGGATTCGTCCAATCCCAGGGTTATGCTTGAGAACCAGTGAGAGAAATCCTGCTCTTCTCCAGGAGAGCTGGCTGAGAGGGAGTGGGAACCTGACCGGCTCTGCGGGTGGGATGCGGTGCTGGGGGAGAGGGTGGGGGCCGGAACGTGGCCAGCCTGGGTGGGCTCAGTGGGGACCAGCTGGGTGTGGAGCACTTGGGTTCTCTGTGCACAGAGGCCTGGGAGATTGGAGACGAGCCACTCACAGGAGGTGGGGATGGGTGCCCAGAGCCAGGTACCCAGGGTCTGGGGCCTGCAGGGCCAGCTGGGCCTCGTGGACCAGCCAAACCCAGCCTGAACCCAAGGCAGAGCCTGGGCCACAGCTCTGCGGGCATTCAGACTTGCAGGCTCTGCCAGCTCCTGACAGCCGACCTGTGCTCTCTGGTTCCTGCCTCTTGCTTGGCTGGCCCAGCTCAGAGCCCTGCTTCCTGTAGACAAAATAGAGCTGCACTCCTCCAACACAACCCCCTGAAAAGGCCTTTCGACTCCTTTGATGGCTAAGGCAGCGAGGCCGGCAGCGAGGCCGGCAGCGGGGCAGAGGGCTGTGTGCTTGAGGTGTCTTAGCTTGTTCAGCAGCTCCATGCCCCTAACCTCCTGTGTCCATGAGGAGGGAAAACAGGGGACGCCAGACAGCACTGGACTAGGAGCTATGAGTCCTGTTTGGCTGTGGGACGGTGGGCAGGTCTGCACCTCTCAGGGCCTTGCTTTGCCATCTGCAGAATGACAGAGCTGGATTCTAGGTTAGAAGACCTTCAAAGTCCCCGTGAACTAACGCTGCAGCCCCTTCTCCCGGGGAAATTGCTAGGACAGCAAGGCAGCAGAAATGGCTTTGATAAGAAGCGCTGTGGAAAACATGGGGTCAAAAGTCTTAATTTAAACACACGGTGGGCCTGCCACTGGGATTCAGGCTGAGTCCCTGAGGGACAGAGGTGCGTCCTGGGAGAGAACTCCCCCTAGAGGAAGGAGGTGACACTGCAGGGTCTCTGCCCCCGGCTGTGCAGATTGAGCAATGAACACCGCTAGGGGCGCCATTCATACCGGAAGCTCCGGTGAGCCCCACGAGCTTGACCAAGGAATGAAGCACAGGTTGTCAGAGGGATGGGGCGCTTGGGGGACTGTGTGGTGTCTACAGGCCCATCATGGGCAGTGGCACCAGGGGCACCATTCCCGGAGACCGCGGTGGACTTGTGTCTGGGGCTTGTCTCCAGGACTCATGCCTTTCTCTGAGAGTGCTGGCGGCACACTTGGGCATTCCCATGCTGGACGCTGAGACAGGGAAGGAAAGGTAGCATGTCCGTGCTTTGTTACAGGTTGCCAAGCACTGCTGGCGGTTCCCAGGGTCCATGGTACCCATCAGACATAGAAGTGCAGAAGTGGAAGATGTAAGTGTGTTGGTCTCAGTGGAGCTGGCATCGGGCGGGAAGACAGAGAGCTTCCACCTGGGGACAGCCATAAACACCTGGCAAGCACTTTTCATGGACTGGGGTCCTTCACCAGCAGATGCCTGCACAGAGGTGTCAAATCCATTTCATCTTCCTTGGAAGCAGCTCTTAGAGTGGCCCCTCTGTCTGGAAGCCTCTTCTCCCTGCCTCGGTCCCAGCTGGGCACACCCTCCTGCAGCTATAAGGAATGCCTGTCTCTGGGTCCAAATCTTCCCTGATCTGACCCCCTCTCTGCTCCATGTACCCTCCTTCCTTGCTTCTCCCCAGCCACAGGCCTGGTCCTCTTGGTTCCTTTCACAAAGGCAGTCAGGAGAGGAGACAGCAGCTTTTGCTTACGAAAGTCACAGTCAGCTGCAGAGCCTGCTTTGTCACCGTGTGTCATGTCTCAAGCACTTGGACATGGGTGCCGTCTGGGGGTGTGGTGATGATGGCCCCTCTCCTGGGCACAGGTTTCCTGGAATCCAGAGCATCCCACATTCTTCCTTGTCCCTTTCAGAACAGTGGGTGTTGTTTGTATTTCACTGATGATGAAACTGAAGTTCAGAGAGACTGGGTGGCTTGCCCAAGGTCACCGTGCTCCTGAGTGGCGGTGTGGGACTCAGCCAAGCCCTTGCCAGCACACCTGAACATCTGCATGGGGGGTGGCACCAAGCAGCTGGCTGCCAGTGCTGCTCATCACAGTCCCTTCAGGACAGAGGGACTTGAGGATGTCCAAGAGGATGTGTGGCAGGGTGGAAAGAGAAGGAGCTCCAGGACTCGCCTGGCAGCGTTGCTACCCTGGGCAAGTCGCTTCATTTCCCTGGGCCTCGGGTTTCTCATCTGTAAGACTGGATTGGTAACATCCATCAACCACATGGGGTTGTTGTGTGGCTTAAATAAGATCATAGGCAAGCGAGTGGGAGCTGTGTGCCTCTGTTCAGTCTAAGTCTCGGTCATCCTCTGGAGTCCCTTAGGGCAAATGGATGCAGAAATTCTGATCGGCTCACATCTCAGGGGTCATCTGAGCCCCACCCCACCCTGGGCATTGAGCTGAGAGCAATGGGAAGGGAATGCCCCACAGAGGCGGTGGGGTGTAGGGAGCTCAAAGACCCACTTACTCTCAGCTTGGCCAGCTGCCTCTGAAGCTCCCCAGAGGCAGCACAAAGGGCCAGACCAGCATCAAGTTCCCAGGGCAGAGGGGGCCTTTGGTACCTGCAGGCAGCTGACAGGGCACTGGAGGGTTGGGCCTGGCTTCTTTAAGGGGCTGCCCCTTCCTGCTGATCTGGGCGGGTGGTCAGATGATGGCTGGCCCAAGGAGCACGGGATTGGAACTGGGATGGAGAACTGACCGGTTGGCAAAACCTCGAGCAGATCAGTGGAGACCGTCTGGATCGAGGACTGCATATGGGGGACAGTGGTGAGTGCTTGGGCTCCTGGAGTCTGCGGCACGCTGCCCTGCCCCCGGAGAGGAGTGCTGGTCAGGCTGAAGCCCCTGTGCCCTTTCCCATCCCACGCCCACTCTAGGAGAGCCCAGAAGCCCTTCCTGTTGACCCCACTCCCCTGTGCAAGGACCCAGGAGGTAGCTGTGGTTTCCATCTGAACGAGTGTGCCAGTGGTTCAAGCTGTGCCCTGGGAGGGCTGAGCAGGTGTGGGGAGGGTGTGCTTCCATGGCAGTCACACTCTGAGTGTCCCGGGCCACTCTTTGCTGGTGTCTGTGGACACCCTTCTGTTGCTGCTGGCTTGGGCCTTCAGGGTCCCCTTCTGCCCCTGGAAGGTGGGGCTGCAGGCTGGGCAGCCCTGTCACGTAGTCAGCTTTTCCTCCAGCAGGTCTGTGCCTGTGACGGGCCTGTTCGGAGCACCTGCAACAGGGGCCGTAGCATCAGCTCAGCCAGCTGGGATCCCCTCAGATGGAAAAGCTCAGACATCACTCACATGGGGGGTCTCCCTAAGTGGGGAGACAATCTGAAGAACTCTTCCATTCTCAGGGGTCCTCCAAGGCTGGGCTCTGGGTTGGCACCCCTAAAACAGCTCAATTCCTAGGCTAGATCAGAGCTGATAGGCCCTGGGGGCGAAGACAGTCCCCTCCCCAGGCCACGCCCGTGATCGGCACACACTAGATGCTTGGTACGGAGGGCTCATCCTCAGACTCACTGACCCCTGGCTTCTGCGTGCTCTCCTGCTTCCTCCATATCCTTGTGGCCTTGCTGCGGGGTCAGTGCCGAGGGCCAGTGTGCCAGCCCTCTGGGCACCTGAGGCTCTTGGCCTAGTGACACCTACCTGAGAGGTGCCAGGGAATCCCTGGGAGCTGTGGATGGGCCATGCCCAGCACTGCCTGGGAACTGCTGCCCTGTGCTCCAACTCCAGACCTGGACGGGCTGGACACAGACAAAAGGAGGCCTTGTGTCGGGGACTGGATGGGGCAGGGGAGAGCTCAGAGGGTGCTACAGCTACCCCAGCAATCAGGGACTGCTAAACTGGGCTTCGGGGCAGGACACAGCTGCGGCTGTGTGACTCGGGGTTCCAACGCTCCTGTGTGTTCATCTGCTTTGAGGCACTCTGAACGGGGCAGAGGAGTAGCCTGAGATGTCTCCCCCATACAACTCATCCTTTATACCTTCACCCCGTTGGCTCATGAGTTTATCATTTTTCAAGCCCTCCCCTATAAAATGCAGCTACCTCTATAAAGTGGTCATGCCTTAAGTTCATCACAGCGAACACTTCAGTTATTAACATTTCAGTGGGAGGCAGATGAGCCAGGAATTGGTCTGGATAGAGGTATCAGTGTGGTACGTGTGTGTTTGGGTTGAGGATGGAGATGTCTATTTCCATTCGTTCAGCAAACGCTGATCAAGCGCCAGTGAAGTGCCAAACAGCGTTCTTGGTCCTGGGGGTGCAGAATAAACAAGAGACAAAAATCTGGGCCCTTGTGGAGTTTACATTTGGGGGGCAGGGGGCCAATAAATAATCAAACAAACACAACCCCCCCCCCCCAAAATTTCTGCATGTCAAATGGCAGCCCCTGCTGTGGGGCAGAATAAAGCAGGGGAGGGGGTGGGATTGGGGCTGGAGGAGGGGAGGCCTCTCCTGAGGCTGGTCTGTGAAGGAAGGACTAACCTCTTGGCCTCTGCAGCCCTGGGGCCAGGGGGAACTGCTTATTTTGAGGGGTACGCAAGAGCCCTGGGACCTGCCCTCTGTTCTTGCCCGTCTCTTCCTCTACCTAACACCCCAACAGCCATGGAGCTTTTGGGGCCCAGGGGAGGGGAGTGTGCGGAGTCAGCCCCCTGGCAGGCCACCATCTGGAAATGTTCCCTGGGCTGCAGGAGGAGGGAGGGAGTGGAGCCGGCAAGCTCTGGACCAGCCAAAACCAGTGGGGAACACCGTGCTTCCTCACCTCACATGGCTCATTACTCAGCCTTAATCTGGGCCATTTCTCTCTTTTACACACCAAGAACCGGAGGGAGCAGTGTAGCTGTGTGGGGTGTCAGTGGTCACTCTGCAGCAGAAAGTCAAGGCTTGGGATAGTATTGTGGGGAGATGGGATGGGGGAAGGGTGGGTGGGGAGAGCATAGGACAGGCGGGCAAGGGCCTATTTCAGAAGGTGTCGGTCTCCCTCCCTTATATTTCTCCCTCCCTTCCTCCCTTCCTCAGTCCATCACAGGGTCATCTCTGGCCAGGTAAGGGGGTACAGAAGGCAGGTCAAGCTCCTGCCTCAGGAGCCCAGAGGAGAGACAGAGGCGCTCCAGGCGGGGTGTGTTCTGTGCTCAGGGTCCGCAGACACAGCACGGGGTGCGGGTGCCCGGATTTAGAGAGCAGGCCTGGCTCTACCTGGGCCTTGGGAAGGCTTTCCAGGGCGGGGCTGCAGCACAGCCCCTACACTGAGGGAGGAGAGAGGGCACTCTGGGCAGAAGGACAGAGTTTGGTCACTAGAGGGAAGGTACCGCCAATGTCGTGAGTGAAGGCACAACCTGATTACAACCTGAAGGGCCGCCCCTGTCAGGAGGGCACCTGGCAAAGGAAGGACTTGGTGGGCAGGCCAGCAAGGTGGCCCTCAGCGGGCCTCCTGAGAGCTGTGCTCCTCACCGGCAGATCCCAACAGGACAAGGGACACTATCACTAGAGCAGGGGAGGGCGAAGGACCCTAGTGATTGTGGATCCAATCCTCTCCTTTACAGCTACGGAAACAGGCTTGAGGGGCCGAGAGCTACTCAGGGTTTCAGAGCTGCACTCGGGAGCTGGCCCTGCCCTGACTCAGCTCCAGCATGCTTGTGACAGACAGCCGGGGTGGTGGAATCTGAGCAGCCCACACTAGGGGTAGGAAATGGGATGCTCTCATTTGCAGCACTTGCCGCTTTCCAGGGTATAAGCATTCCCGCTGTCAACTGATGGCTCTTGGTGCCAACTCAAAGCCAATGAGAACCTATAATTCTTGGTGCAGTGAAGACAGAGACTTTATCTGTGGCAAAACAGCTCAACTGTGATACAGAGTGGTTATAGAACAGTTCCAGAGCCAGGCCCCTTGCTGGCTGGGCAGTGCTACTTTTTGATGGTTTGTCCTGCTCTTTGCCCATCTGCTTTGTGCTGCGTGCTGGGCTGAGACAGCTCCCGGTGTTGGTGGTTCAACTCAGCCAGGGAAATAAAAGTCTTCATTCTCTGGTGGAAAGGGAAAATATCCTCTCAAAGAGCAAGAGGGGAGCTGGCTTATATGGACAGGTGTCCCAAGCCCTGGTCCTTGATTGGTTCTTCCTCATGCAGATGAGGACTTCGAATTCTCACAGATTGATTGGTCCAAAAGGCACTGTCCTGATTGGTCAGAATACAGCCACTCTGATTGGCTGGAGCTGCACAGCTCTGATTGGATGGGGAAAACCCTGTTCTATTGGCTGAAATAGGACTCCAGGAACTCCTTTATGAGGGCTGGCTCAGTGGGCAGACACACAGTGAGTGCGGAGGCAGGCAGTCTTGTGCAGAGGCTTCTCCATGAAGTACAGGTTGCATGAGATCCCCCGTGCAGAAATGGCTGCTAGGCTCTGTTTTTTGTTTGTTTGTTTTGTTTTATTTAGCCCAGTTAGCCACCAGAGTCCTTCTTAGCAGGTGTCTTTTTATCTTAGGGTTCACACCACTGAGGCCACTTTCAAGATATTGGTAGACAGCAGCTGGCTTGTAAACCTGCTGAAAACTCCTTGAGGGCTCTCAGTGTGGATCAACCCTAGCTGCAGGCCCCCCTCCTTCCCAACACTGCAGGAAGCTCCCGTGTCCCTTCCTCTGCTGCCTCACTCACCACTGCAGAAGAGACTAGGTTCACATAAAAGGGTGTGGTTTGAAATTTCTCAACTTGTGAGGTTTGAAAACTGTTTTATTTCCTCTGCTCAAAAAGAAATAATATTAAAAGATTCATGGAGTGCTTCCCACTATAATAATTTCTGAAAGGGACCACTGTGATTCAGTTCGAACCTTTAGCTGGTTTTGCAGATAAGGACAGTCCATCACGAGGATGGAGGTTCTGGCCTGATGGTGCAGCCAATAACTCAGGAGCCACAAGCCCCATCTCAGCCCCCCGGTCCCTGGCTCTCCCTCCTGCCACATCTTAGCTCTGTTCCAGGTTCAGCGGGGTGGATTCAGGCAGACAAGAGAAAAAGGCGTGATGGAGTTTGGCTTTGCCACACACCAGCCTGTGGCTTTGAGCCAGTATCTTAGATGCTTTGAGTCTTAGCTTCATCGTTTTAAAATACAGATCTTATTAATACTCACCTTCTGCATCTCTCATGGGGTGTTGTGAAGCCCAAAGGAGATAAATGGGCAGCAAAGTACATCCAAGGGAAGGAAATACAAATAGCTCTCAAATGTGTGTGACGATGTTCAATCCCATTCAAAATAAGAAAATGTAAGTTAAAATTACACTGATAAATAATTTTTTCAGCTATCAGATTGGCAAGATTCCAGCGTTTGGTGTCACATAATGGAGAAGTTGTGAGGACACACTCACTCTTATATTTCTCATGGGGACTCCACGGAGGGCCATTTGGCAAGAGCTACAAGCATTGTAAATACTCCTATCTTCTGACCCAGCAATTCCACTTCTGGGAACGTGTCCTACAGATATGTTTGCCTAAGTGCGAAGGGTCTGTGTTTATGGCTGTTGCAGTGCTGTTTGAGTTGGGAGAGATTTGAAACAATGTAAATGGCCACCAAGAGGGGTCTTTGGGAGGCATAGCTCAGCCACACAAGGGAGAATCACGTAGCTGTAGAACGGAAAGAGAAAGGAGCTTTGGACTGACGTGTAAGATATTGTCAAGTGAGGAAAAGCACAGAACAGAATGCCATGCGCAGTATGTACATTTCGTGCTCAAAGCAGGAGGACGGAGGAATGTGTGCACCCAGGGAAGCTCTGGAAGGACCTCTGACAGTGGTGAGCTGTGGGGGGTGAGGGTGGGATCTCGAGGAATAAGATGTGGGAGTAACAGAGAGTTGTCATGGTTTTCCTTTTAATGTACATATTTAATTTTCGAATCGTGAGTATATTAACAATTAAAAACCGTGAACTAAAAATGACTTTGTACACTGTAAAGCTCCCGTTACCTGGGCTATAGCTAATATAAAAATGAGCTAAATTGCACGACTAGGACCAGGGTCTGTGGAGCAAGGGGGCAAAAAGAGAATGCTAGGAGTTCTGGGGAGGGCAAAAGCAGTTGAAGTGGGAGGTCTTCAAGGAAAAGAGGAAAAGCGTTCCTCCCGTCTTGCTGGACAGTGGTTGGTCAGCAGGACATGGAGGGCCGGGGTTGAGGGTGAGGACCGATGGTCTTGCCAGGATTGGTCAGATTGGTGGTTGTCTCTTGTTTGGGTTGTGTTGCCAAGGCACCCCTGTTTGCTCAGCAGTGCCGGCTCCCCGGTGGCAGGTAGAGCCATGCTGGGCTGGAGAAGGGCTCTTGTGTGTGGAGTTTGAGTTCGTACCCTGAGCTAGGTGTGAGCAGGAGCGATCTGCCTGCAGCAGCCCATTCGACCCTCTCATATGTAGTTGAATGGGCTCCATTTCAATGAGGTAGCATGTGGTTGGCTCCATTTTCCAGATGGTGTGGCTGAGGCACAGAAAGATCAAACCCTTTATTCAAGCTGCAGCTATGGGGGAGTCAGGCTGTGAGTCCAGTCGCTGGGGCTCTGGAGTGGCCCTCCCAGCCACCGCGGGATGCTGCCTCTTGGGGGCAGGTCCTGGCTCCCTCGTTTCCCCGCTGGTGCTGTCCCCCAGCTCCTGGTGCCTTCCACCGTTCTTGGATCAGCACGCCATCCCCGGGTCAGAAAGGAGCCCCGGACTTTCTGTTGGGGATGAACGTTGCTTGTTGGGAGACCCCTTTGTCTCTCCTGGATGTCATCTGGGCAGGCAGAGTCTGGCGCCACCCAGGTGTGGGGCTGGAGGCATTAGAGCACCTCCCACTCCCCCCATCCTCTGCCCCTTGCATCTCTGACATCCCAGAAACAAATCCTAACAGACAAGGGATCTGGGGGGAGGCGGGGCTGCCTGGCAAAGAGCGAGCATCATGTCTCCAATTAAAGTTGTGAGGATCCATCTTCTACGCAGCCCCTTCAGAAACTGACATTTATTAGGTTGTCAAAGCTGATTTTTCTTTCTGGCCCTCTTCTGCCCCCAGCTCTGTGTGTGTGTGTGTGTGTATGTGTGTGTGTGTGTGAACATGCATGTAAATATCAATATTTTGCTTTTTAAAAAATGAGGACATGGCCTTCAGTCCTGTCAGAGATCTGGCTTCTTGATTCCTGGTAAAGCAGAAGGCAGCAACCCTGGGGACGGAAGCCTGAGGTGATAGTCGCCTGTCACCTGGGGGTGAAGCCAGCCTTGTGAAGAGACAGGGGTTGCCTACTGTGTGGTTTTAGCAGTGCCCCGCCCCCCATTCTGAAGATATTTCTCCTCCATGTGCCACTGAATCTGAAATTCCTCTACTGGGGACTCAGTCCTATGAATTTATTCATCTTTTTCCTGGGGTCTCTTTTAAAGTGAAAGATGAGTCCCCGGGAGAGAACCACATTAAGTCACTAGTGTCCCAGAAGCACAGAGTTCAGGGCTGGAACAGATCCCGAAGACAGTCTTCTCTTCTCTTGTAGGAAGAAGCTGAAGTCTGGGGAGACTTAAGGGATTTGCCCAAGGTCACTCATCACATCAGTGGCAGCGATGTGGCTGTCACCCAGGTCCTCTGACTCCCAGCTCAGTGGGATCTAGTCATCAAATTGGTTTGCTTCGGTGATAACAGGGAGGCTGCCCATGTGCGGGCCCTGGCTCCCAAATGAGGGAAGGCCAAAAAGGGGGTGGGGTGGAGAAAACCTGTAGAAGAGCAAGATCGATGTGCAGACACTTTCGCCTGTGCCCCATTTCCTCTAATTATGGGAGGTGTTGCTTCATGCCGCATTTATGGGTCAGGACATCAAAGGGAGCGCTGCCCTGGCTGGCTGGTCTTGGCTTTTCTTAAGAGGAGGAATGCCACATCTCAGTCATCTCCACCTTTGCTATTTTTTGCCATATTTTTATGCCATTTTTATTAACATGACATAATATTTTTCTCTAACTCATTTTTAACTTATTTAAAAATGAAGCTTTGTTTTACTACTGTGCAAGGAAAACCAGTTATCGCTTGCCAGAAATAGATGGTAATCATAAAAAGAAATATAATGAGATCAAAACACAGTTATTAAAATATTGTTAGTTGCCTTTCCTGCCAAAAGCTTTTAGCCGGAAGACTGTTTCTTCTTTGTAAAAAGGAAAATTAACAAGTGTTGGAAAGGCATTAAAAATCTGCTGGCCCCCAGGTGAGACTGTCCTGCGGTAAGCAGGATCTGCGTTCGCTTCCCGGGGCGGGGGGGCGGCCACGCCGGGGGCGGCCAACCACAGAACCATGCTGTCTCCCAGCTCTGCAGGCCGGAAGCCGGAACTCGAGTGTCAGCAGGGCTGGGCTCGCTCTGAAAACTCTTGAGGAGAATCCTTCCTTGCCTCTTTAAAACATTTTTTCTATTTTTCAATTACAGTTGACATTCAATATTATATTAGTTTCGGGTGTACAGCACAGTGGTTGGACAATTATACAATTTATGAAGTGATCCCTCAATAATTCTGGCCCCACCTGGCACCATACATAGACAGCTATTACAATATCATCAATTACATTCCTTACGCTGTACTTGACATTCATTCCCAGGACTACTCTGTAACTGCCGATTTGTACTTCCTAATCCCTTCACCTTTGTAACCACCCCCCCATCTGGTGACCATCGGTTTGCTCTCCATATCTCTAAATCTGTTTTGGTTTTGCTTGTTCGTTTATTTTGTTCTCCACATATAAGTGAAATCATATGGTATTTGTCTTTCTCTGTCTGACTTATTTCATTTAGCATAATGCCCTCTAGGTCCATCTATATTGTTGCAAATGCTAAGATATTATTTTTTTATAGCTCGGTAATATTCCATTGTATATATGCGCTGCTTCTTCCTTACCCACTCATCTACTGATGGACACCTGGGCTGCTTCCATATCTTGGCTATTTTGAATAATGCTGCAGTGAACATAGGGGTGCTTATATCTTTTCAAATTAGTGTTTTGAATTTCTTCCTATAAATACCCAGAAGTGGGATTGCTGAGTCATAAGGTACTTCTACTTTTAATTTCTTGAGGGAACTCCATACGGTTTCCACAATGGCTGCACCAGTCTGCATTCCCACCAACAGTGCACTAGGGTTCCCCTCTCTCCACATCTTCGCCAGCACTTTTTTGTTGGTTTATTGATGACAGCCATCCTGGCAGGTATGAGGGGATAGCTCATTGTGGTCTTCTTTGCCTCTCATACATATTGCAGTAGCTTCTGGTGCTTGGCTAGTGGTCCTTGCTCTTCCTGGTGGTCCTTGCTCTTCCTTGTGCTACTGGAGGAAATAGGTCCTTCAGCAGTGTCGTGGGAAAAGAATTTCAGGATGCTCACATAGGAGGAATTTTAAACAGCAGTGGCAAGATTATCAGAGCGAAAAGTGGAATACTCTTGGAGAGGCAGAGAGCAGGCAAGCCAGAGGGCAGCGGCTGCGTAGACTCAGGCAAGGAAGTCACTGAGGCAAAAGGAGAGCCCTCCGCCGCTGGTTGTGCTCTCCTGGTTGCGAGTCTTGTGGGATCCTTAGAGTGTAGGAGGAAAGAAGGTGAAAAGTAAGTGTGTGCCCCAGAGGAGGAGGAGCATGGGCGTGGTCCAAGGAGGGTTCTTTGTCTAACTTCCATATATTTCCTTGGGTTCAGGAAAGAGCAAGCTTTCTTTTAAACCATCCAGTCTCTTTCTGGGCTTTCCCCAGGCTTGTGCTTGTGCCCTCCCAGTATCCAGTCTCCTTCCTGGATTCCCCGGGGCTGTGCCCTTCCCCAGACTTTCCCAGGCCAGTGTGGCCTCATCTTAATTAAGTGCATCTGCAACAACCCTGTTTCCAAATGAGGTCACACTTGGAGGTGTGGGTGGCTAAGACTTCACCATATCTTTACAGAAGTGTGGGGGCACAATTTTTTCCATAGCAGTGTCTTTGAAAGAGAGTAAGAAGGGAGGACTGCTTCACTGCGGGGTCAGTGCTGCCGAATGCCTGTCCAGGTCCAGCAGCAGGACTCAGGTGGACTTCAAGGGCGTGGGAAGGCCGCCTCTCCTCCTGGGCGGAGGAGCACGGAGGCCCTGTGGCTCTCGGAGCAGCAGGTGGCGTTCTTGAGGCCTGAGGGGTCTTTGGTGAGTTGGCTCTGGGGCCAGTGGGCAGCCTCAGGGTCAGGGTGGGTGTGGTCCCCAGGACACTCAGCCCCATTTGGACTGGAAATCAGCATCTTAGAGACCTCTTCGCAAGCACCAGCCTTTTCCCAGACCCTCTTGGGCGCAAAGCCCTGCGGTCCCCAAACGTGGCTCCCGGGTCTGGTCCCATGCAAACACAGCAGAAAGGGCCAGAAGGCGGGTGAGGTGAGCAGGGGGTGGGGAGGAGCGGAGGTGCTGTTGCTTCCAGGCCAGGGTCAGCTGCAGCTCCAGCTCTGGGAGGAGTCTCTCAGGCTCTGGTGGGAGGAAAGCCCCTGCTCTCCTGGAGCACTGCTGGGGTGGGGGAGGGGAGGCAGAGCGTGGGCACGCCAGGTGGTCGTAGGGCTAAGGGGAAAATAAAGCAGGCTAAGAGGATAGGGAGGAACATTCCTGGCAGAGGGAGCAGCAAGCAGCTTCGGGGCTGAGCTGAGTGGGAGGGAGGAGTGGGGGAAAGGAGGTAGCGAGGCAGTGCGGTGCCAGGCCTTGGGAGGCCTGGTAATTCCACGTGGGTGAGGATGTGGCGTTTCATCCTAAGTGCCAGTGCAGGATTTTGAGCAGAGACATCAGTAATCTGACTCACTTTTGAACAGATCACCCTACCGCTGTGCTGAGAAGAGACGTCGAGAAGCAGGAGTGGAGGCAGAAGGAGGCTCTTGCCGTAATGTGGACGGACAAAGTGATGGTGGCTGAGACCAGGTGACAGTGGTGGTGAGAAGTGACTGGATTTTGGATATTCTTTGAAAGTAGGTCCAGTGAGATATCCCGATTGGATGAGCTGTGAGCGAGAGATGTTCAGGCAGCAAGGTGTTTTGGAGCAGCTGGAAGGATGGAGCTGCCATTTGCTGGGATGGTGGAGGCTGCAGGAGGTGCAGGCGCGGGGAAGGTCGAGGGCTCCCAGTGGGGCAGGCTGAGGTTAAGATGTGACTTTCCAGCGGTAACAGTGGGTGGGGAGTTACACACAGGAGCCTGGAATGTAGGGGAGAGTGTGGCCCCGGAGATGGAACTTTATGAGTTAGTTATTGGAGCTGAGATGCTATGTAAAAGCTACGCTACAGAACGAGCTCACTTTGAGAGTGTTTGTAAAAAAAAGATAAGAAGTCAAAAGATTGATCCCTGGGGCCCTGCGGTGGGGAGGCTCTGAGGACCCACCAGCAGAGGACAGTGGGGAGGCAGCTGGTGATGGGGAGAGGAGGGGGAGAAGAACCAGGAGAGAGAGCTCGGCTGGGTCCGGGAGGCGCAGGCGGAAAGTGTTCCGAGGAGGGGCTGGTGACCCAGCCTGTTAATGAAATGCTGCTGACAGGTCACTGCCAGAGGAGGGAGGGCAGAGAGGCAGGCCAGCGGTGGAGCCTGAGGGCTCCCCTGGGGAAGCGAGAGCCGTAGGCTGGGGGAGCGGGTGAGGAGGAGGAATTGGCAGTATGAGGCAGGACAAAAAGGAAGCTCAGGGAACGTGGCCACAGCCACGTGAGCAGCACTTAGGGCCACTTGACTAGTGGCAACTCCAGAATTTCTCTCTCTGAATGACTTGGAGATGTAGATACGGTCAAAAGGGGAGCTTGACAATGACCCTGCAGACTCCACAGGAGGCTGGGACACTTCAGTCCTCCACATTAGAGGGAAGGGGAGCTGAAGGGGGAGGAAAATAAGGCCAACCCCTTAGGACATCCCCCTCTCAGGGCAGGGGTGGGGAGGGAGACCCTTTGAGGTGGGGTAAGCCACGCAGCTGGGGACCGAGCCATCCCCTCTGTCACCAGAAGCAGCCAGTGGGGTGAGAAGGGAGGTGCAGGACTAGAGAGGAGGACACCAGGTAAAACTGAGCCACACCCTGTGACACCTCTTGCTCCCACCCTCTCTCAAAGTTCCAGGTGAGACGTGTAGGCAGATCTTTCTGAGAGCAGAGAGGCTGTATCTCTACAGCACTTCATCCGGTTATACACACACGCACACACGCACACACGCACACACGCACACGCACTTCAGACATCAAAGCCGTCACCTGTCGCCAGGAATTTGTGCAAAGATGTTGCCAGGGCATAAAATGTCCCTGGAACCCCTTTTTGGGAAATTCAGCTGAGCATGTGACACACTCTGACTTTCCTCTGTGGGGGTCACTCTTTGCCTTTCAAGGGTAGATTTGATTTCTGGAAACAGCCCAGAGTCATTCAGAGCCAAGTGTGATGACCGAAATTAGGGATTAGAGTGTTTGTGGCCACTGATGAGGTTTGATACAGATACAATAAAACTTGCTTTGTCTTATTTAAACGGGGACAATACTTCTTCTACAGGATTTAATAAGGTATAGTATGTAAAGTGCCTGGCACAGTTTTTGATCCACAGCAGGCATTTCATAATTGGTAATAATTAATATTCCTAAAACACAGATCCTGAAATGAATGGAAGAATCATTGAAATAAGCTATTCGTTCCCCAAGGTGATGGCTTTGAAGGGACAGACTTTGTCTAGACTGATACATTTTGCTAAGTCTGTTAAAAAAGAAGATTCATAACTCTATAATTTTATCTGTTGATCTCTTTACCAACCTTGCAAATAGGGAAGATCAGAGGCTCCATATCAGAGAAAAGAGCAGCTGGAGGAGATGATGGGGAGAAGGGAATGCCAACGCCTCAGTGACCTTACGACCGGCAGAGTCTGCCAGTGGCCCCTGGCTGCCCAGCGCTAGACAGAGTGGGCCCCCGGGGACAGGGACGGAGGCCCAGTGTGTCCTCCCCTCCCCCACACCAGCAGCAGGCTTCTCTGCAGCGTTGCTGGTGTGGGGAACAAACTTTAGGGTGAGAAATTCTTGTCTTTGGCTTAAATTTTCAATCTTTCAGTCAAAGAGCAAATAACCAGGAGGAAGGTAGCACGGGAGTTATTTACAGCTTTGTGTGAAGAAGGTCACCACCTCATTTCCCGAGACCAAGTCTGGATCCTGAGAGCGTGGAGACAGCAGAAGGGGCCACAGTGGTTCTGCCAAAAGGTGGGGAAGGAGGAGGCGTGGCCGGGAGGGAGAGGAGCCGAGGCTCGTGACCTCACGCCCCATCCTGTGCAGAGCCAGACCTGCTCTGTGCGCCCCTCCCGGGACACCCGAGGGAGCATCCAGCCCGGGCTGTGCGTGGTGCCAGCCTGCTGCCCTGCAGGGCCGCAGAGAGCCCTGGTCCGGGTCTCTGGACTCTCCTCCAGCCAGGCTGGCAACTGGGGCCGCTCCCCCTCCGGGCCTCAGTTTCCCACGACAGAAAATGGCGGCTGGGACTGTATCCGTATTTCCTAGACTGTTTGTCTTTAACCTTGATCTGCAGTAAGAAATGCATTTTACATGGAGACCCAGTGTATGTATCGTTATTGTGTGTGTACATGTGGATGGATATGTACACTTCGGTGTTCATTTTATGTATCAACTTGACGGGCCCTGGGGTGCCCAGATTAAACATCGTTTCTAGGTGTGTCCATGAGGCTGTCTCTGGGTGAGGTGAGCATTTGAACCCGTGGACTCCGTAGAGTGAGTGGCCCTCTCTGATGTGGGCACCTCCAGCCCATCGCCGGCCCGAATGGTGTAGAGGCAGAAGGAAGGAGGAATTCGCTCTTTTTCTCCTCTCTCTTTGAGCTGGGACATCTATTGCGTCTCCTGGCCTCAGATGTCCTTTACACCATGGGCTCCCCTGGCTCCCAGGCCTTTAGGTGAGAACCGAACTACACCCCCAGTTCGCCTGGGTCTCTAGCACGTGGATGGTGGACCTTGGGACTCCCCAGGGAGCCTCAGTTGTGGGCCTGTTCTTCATTCTCTGTCTGTCTCTGCCTCTCTCTCTTCTCATACACACAGGGTGGGGCAAAAGTAGGGTTACCGTACTTGTATGGGGAATAATACAATTATTAATGAATAATACAAGAATAAACTCTGTATTTTGCCTACTCATGAACCTATATTACCCCACCCTGCGTGTAAGTGTATCTGTGTGTGTCTATGTCTGTATATATGTATCTGTATGTACATCTGTATAGGCATCTAGGTATATATATCCTATTATTGTGTTTCTCTGAAGAACCCTGACTAATACACGCACATTGTGTATATGTGTTTCTGTGCACATTTATCTCTATTATCTATCTATCATCCATCATCTCTCTATATAACTGGACCAAAATTGCAAGACTTGCAGTTTGAAAAACATTGAGAGTCGGTGGTCGATAATGCCCTTTCCAATCCTGCTATTTTAAGCTTATTTCCAAGCCCGTCATTGGCTGGTCGGTTGAAGGTACAGGTAAAGGTTACAGTGGTATGTGAGCGCCGAGCCCTTGGCACAGGGCGCAGCTCGGTGGCGGCGTTCTCCCCCGTCAGGTGTAACTTTTGCTCTTGTGGCCCGAATCGGCCTCAGCACCTTGGAGCGCACCTCACCTCTCCCCAACTGGCTTTTTCCTTCAGGTATTAATACTTCTCATTTTCTGCTGTGTCCTGTAATTTTTTATTGTGAGATTAGTTTCCCCCCAGCTTTATCGAGGTGTAATTTACAAATAGAATTTTAATATATTCGAAATGTACAACGTGATGATCTGACGTGTGTGTACGTGCCGAAATGATTTCTATCATCAGGTTAATTAACCAAACCGTCACCTCACACAGTCACGTGTGTGTGTGTGTGTGTGTGTGTGTGTGTGTGTGTGTGTGGTGTGAGAATGCTTAAAACCTGCTCTCCTGGCAAACTTTCGGGACAGAGTGCGGGGCTCACTATAGTCACCAGCTGCACACGAGCTCCTCAGATCTCATTCATCTGCTAGCTGAAAGTGTGTACTCTCTGACCAACCTCTCCCCGTTTCTGCTCCCCACAGCTCCCATCCCCACAACCACCATTCTGGACTGTTTCTACCTTTAAAAAAAGGCCACCCATAGATTATGCAATGTGGCACCTGCCTGACTTGGTTCACTTAGCATGATGCCCTCTAGGTCCATCCATGGTGTTGCAAATAGCAGGATTTCCTTTTCATTTTATTTTATTCTATTTATTTATTTTAGAGAGAGGGAAAGGGAAGGAGAAAGAGAGGGGGAGAAACATCAATGTGTGGTTGCCTCTTGCACGCCCCTGCTTGGGGCTTGGCCTGCAACCCAGGCATGTGCCCTGACTGGGAATTGAACCTGTGACCCTTTGGTTTGCAGGCTGGCGCACAATCCACTGAGCCATACCAGCCAGGGCTATTTTATGTTTTTTTTTAAAGTATATATTATTGATTATGCTATTACAATTGTCCTATTTTTTCTCCCCTTTCTCCCCCTCTGCTCTGCACCCCCCTCCCTCCAACATTCTCCCCACCCCCGCTTAGTGCATGTCCATGGGTTGTACATATAGGTTCTTTAGCTTCTCCATTTCCTATACTATTCTTAACCTCCCCGTGTCTATTTTGTGCCTACCAATTATATATCTTATTCAAGCACAGATTCTTTAAATGTCCAAGTTTGGTTAAAAATTTAAGGATTCCTCCCACAGCACCTTCTCTCTCCCTGACCTGAGCCCTTCTCGCACGCCCCACAGGCACGGTGAACTCTGGGGCGCCGTGGCGAAAGGCGGAGCGGGGAGAGAAGGAAAGGGAACAGGAGACGAGACAGCGATCATCCTGGCAGCACCCACAGGCGGCAGCACCCACAGGCCTGTGTTGCTGGGGCTCTATCGTGCCAGCCAACAGGATTTTTTAATACAATACTACAAATTACTTTTTTAAATTTCTCCATCTTTATTGAGGTATAATTGACAAATAAAAACTGCGTATTTTTCAGGTGTGTGGCTCAATGTTCTGATGTACACATTGTAAAATAATCACTACAGTCAGTCTAGTTAACATGCACGCATCCCTCACCTTGCATACTTACCTTTTTTCTTTTGTGGTGAGAACACTCAACACCCATCCTCTTAGGAAATATCAAGTGTACAGCACAGTATCCACATAGCATCTGAAAGCTTTAAAAAATCATCTTCCAGGACGTTCCTTCCAGTCCATTAAAAATATTCAGATTTCTGGCTATGGGAAGCCCTAGCGACCTGGGGTATGGCACTAAACTTCCGCAGGTGACAACAAGCAGGTGCTTACCTGGCTAAGTCCCCTTCATTCAATACAAATATTTTCTGGGTAGCCTCTGTTGGTGTTTGAGTTTGGAAACTCCAAGTGACATCATTCAGTGAGAGGATTAAAAAGAATATGAGGGTGATTGCAGGAAAGAGATTATCGGAGAAGGAATCAAGTGAAAGAAGTAATAATGCAAAGAGAAAAGGGAGGTTAGTTGTGTACTGTTACTGAAAGGAAGAGGGCAGGGGAAAGGGGGTGAGGTCAGGGCAGGGCAGTCAGTTCCTGCTTTGGCCACCAGGTGGCCCCTCAGCCCCAGCGCAGCCCTATTACTGTTCAAGGGGACTTCTGGATGGTGGGGAGATGCAACATGCAAATGTTCAGTGTACCTATGTATTGTACATGAGGTCTCCAAGTTAAGAGTCAGGAATCTCTGAGCCAAATCCTGGGGTTCCCAGAGAAAAGAGTGTGCCTATATCTCAGAAATAAGGGCAACTGGGCTGTCGTACGGGTGTTCTCTTGATCACTAGGGTGAACTCGGTGATCTGGGTGAGTGGGTAGGGCCTCCCTCCAGCTTCGCTGTTCCAGGTGAGACTGTCCATAGCTCTGTGCTGGTTACAAGTGGGGGCTGCTTCCTCCTACCCACATCACTATTACAGGCTGTCTCCCTCTGTCCCTGTGCTGCTTGGTAGTTTCTGAGTAGCTACAGCAGACTGGACTCCTCTGGGGCATTATTCTCAAGTTTTGGTGGGCACCCATTCCACTCAGGGAGCTTAGTGATAGGCGGAGATCCATCTCAGTTGTTATGAAACAGATCCTTGGGCTGGAGGCTTAGGAATCTGCCTAAAACAAGCAGCCACAGTCGCCCTGACACAGGAGTCCTCAGCCTGCCACTCTGGAGCCTGGCTATAAGAAGTTTGGCTGATGGGTTCAGGGAAGCCTGTAGCACATAGCATGGGGACTGGTCAGAGCTTCAGCAAGTCCCTCTCCTCGGTGTCCCTCTCTGCAAAATGAGGGATTTGGACGGGTGGGGCTCGAGATGCTCTTCTCACCCTGCCAGTTGAAATACCACAGCTGTGCCTCTGTTTAGAGGACTCCCAGTGTGGACATCCACTTCTCTGCTCAGGCCCACCTCTCAGACGGCCGTGCAGCTGTAGCTGGTCACCTGTGGGTTCAGGGGCTACTTTCTGCCGCTCCTGGACTACACATTCCGCCAGCCCAGTCTCTGGATGCTAAGGAAGGGCCCAGAGAACAGGCTCCTGGGTACCAAGAAGAGTCTGGGTACCAGGGAGAGTCTGCGTCTTAGCCTTCCTGCACCCTGATGGGCTTCCTCCTCCAAATCATGTGCTCCCAGCCTCTGGTGCAGAAGGAAGCTGTGTCCCAGATGCGCAGTAACCAAGGCCCTGCAGGGCTGCTCCTGGATGAACTCAACATATAGCTCTCTGGGTCTTTCTGTGCTCCTGTGCCCAGAGCTTGCCTCCCACTCATGGCATGCAGGTGTTGTGGACTGACTGTGTCTCCCCGACATTTATATGGAAGTTCTAACCCTAGTGGGACTATATTTGGAGAGAGGGCTTTTAAAGAGATGATTAGGGTTAAATAAGGTCATAAGGGTGGGGCCCTGATCTGATAGAAATGGTGTCCTTATAACAAGAGGAAGAGACACCAGAGCTCGCTCTGCATGAACACAGAGGAACAGCCAGGTGAAGACACAGTGGGAAGGCGGTGGTCTTCAAGCCAGTGAGAGCCTTTGGTGGAAACCAACCCTGCCGACACTGGGATCTCAGACTTCTAGTCTCCAGCCCTCTCTGTTGTTTAATCACCATGCTGTTTTGCTGTAGTGGCCCGGTCAGACTAATACAAGAGGGAATACTCATTCGTTCATCCATTCACTCATTCAAGCAGGTAGCACATTTGCACACAATGAGTACCTATAAGCAACCTTCAAGTTACTCTGGGCTTTGGGAGATCGCAACAAGGTCACTGTGGTTCAGGTTTTTTCCATCTTCACCCAAACTCCCCCAGAAGTCTCACATCCAGCCCCGCATTTCAGGGCACTGACACTGCAAACTTCAGTACTGCAAACTCACTACGGTCCTTTAACTGCTCCCCCACAAAGTACTACTGTTGGTATCAAAAGATAAAAGCCCACGAGGTAAGGTACCATTCTGGGGCATTGCTTGGGTGTACACACATGTGGGCTTGTGTGCGGGGACCCCAAGTGTTCCTGTAAGTACAGCGGTTATACGTGGGTCCACTAAATGAGGCTGAGGGAGAGCCCAGGAGTTGGAGTGTCCCACACATTTGTTTACGTGGAAAAGACTAGATTTGAGTCTAAATCCCTGGGTTGAAACAAGCTTTTGCGTATCAGTTATGCTACAGGCAAGATATTTAATTTCTCCGGCCCTCAATATCTTGCTCTGTGAAACCAAGAGAATGAAAATGTTTCTCGGAGGACCGCAGGGCGCAGTGGAAACCTGCACCCTGCCCACACGTGTGAGGGGTCCAGACGCTCTGCTCTCTGGCGGTCCCCTCCCTGTGGCTTGTTGGCTCTGGCACCCAGGGAGGAGGCGAGACCACAGGCTGAGTGTCCTCCCTGGGCCGGGGCTCCCAGAAATGTTGGTTTCCCTTTTCTCCTCTTTCCCCATGAGCCTGGCCTCGGCCTCTGCTGGGTGTTCAAGAATTGTTTTTTGAGCACATGAATGAATGAATGAATGAATGGCACTCAATACCCAAGTACTGAATGGAACAAAGTGTCTTGTGGGACTCCTTCGAGCCTCCTACCTGGGTTCTTGTCAGCTGGAGCCGGGATGATTTCCCCTGCTGTTTCTGCTGAGAGTGAGGCTAATCTACCCCTGTTGTTTGGGGAGCGGAGGGTGGGAAAGGAAGTTCTCTGAGCACTTGTGAGAGCCTGCTAGTGGCCCTGGTATAGTCATCTCTCTGCTACGGGGTCCTCAATGGCTTCTGTTTATTGAACAACTACTATGTGCCAGGTACCATGCTGGATGCTGGGGGTGAAAGCATGACCCAAACGGACCATTAGTTACCTCACAAGATGGCATTTTTTAATCTCACTTAATCTTTCGAACAGCTGTGCTAGGACCAGATGAAATATAGCACAGGAAGAGAGTTTATAAACTGTAAAGCACTATAAAATGTCAGGGACCATTATTAAGATGGTTAGCACCCCCTTCCCCCACCTCTGCAGCTGGCCCCGCAGCCTCCTGGATCAGCGTTGGCACCTACCTTGCCTGTCTCCTTCCTGGCTAATTGGGGAGGCTCTCCAGGCCTGATTTATGTGGACATTCACACACTCGCCCACTGAACATTATTCTAATCAGACACCTCATTATTGGAAGCCTGCCTTCTCGGGCTGCCTGGCCAGGGTTATTATAGGATATTATACAGACCATTTGCACGGCCACCTTCAGGTCATTTCCATTACTTTAAGCTACTTATAGGCCCATTTTCTTCTCCATAATATTTGCCTAATTCGATTACTCCACAGCCTCAGCCAGGTTCAAAATGGAACCAGGATTTACACCTGGGAGCAAAGTCAACTGGATCCCGACACACCCTCAGCCCTTGGGGGCCTGCCGGGTCCCAGAGGATGGCCGTGACGCATTGGGGAGCGACTTACAGTGGGAGATGACACACAGGAGGCTGTTCCGGTCCTTGAGTCCCCGTTTGTGATTCGTGCAGAGCCCTTCGTCCTTTTCCCTCGTGCCCGTAACACGCTTTGTCGTAACCGGTCCTGTAACACCTGTTTTCCTGATGAGAGCAAGCTGCATGAGGGCGAGGACTCTGCCCATCTGCTTGTTCCTGTGTCACCAACCTGTAGCACGGTGGCCTATATACATAACTGATCAATGAATAGGTGCATGTTTGTTGATTGACTGATTGAATGGGTGGGTCCTTAACTGCTTTTAACCATCTCGGCTAGGAACAAGGTACCTAAGACTGCTCAGAGGTTAGTCCTGACTTGGGGTCAAAGCCCCTATTCCGGTTGTCCTGTTTGTGCCCCTAGTCCAGTGTCTGGCTCTGAAGGGCCCAGTCTGGCACTTCTGCTCACTGACCAGTGCTCTCCGGGGCAAGAGGCCGGGGAGCGCTGACCTCCAGAGCGGGTTCCCAGCCAGAGGCAGCTTTCCCTCCCAGGAGGTTCAGCAATGCCCGGGGCCATCTTTGGTTGTCACGACTGAGGGATGCCGCTGGCATCCAGAGGCAGGTCACGGTACTGCCTGACACCCTACGGCGCACAGGATGGCCCCCCATGACAGGGATGCCCATCTGAAATGTCGGCAGTGCCAAGGCTGAGGGACCCAACCCTAGAGTTAGTCCACCCCATTTAACAGAATGGGGGATACCAGGTTTGCGGTGGACAGCTGGACTCTCGTGCCTTTTGAGGGGGTCTTTATAGGACTCCTTCTCTTCCTCATGTAAGTTCTGAACCATGAACCAGGCAGAGGGAGGTCAGAATGCCTCCTTTGTTACTGAGAACTGTTGGGGAAGAGGTCATTGGTCTGTCCCCGAGGAGGCTGCTGGTTTTCCACATCTGCATGGAATTGGTCCCTCTCCCAGGAACACCCAGGGCTCTGTACAGAGCCTGCCACAGCGCGGAGAGGAAGAGGGCGCCCGTCGCTTTGAGTCACACCTGCCTGGTCCCTGTCCCCTCTCCAATGAATTCCTCTTTGCCTGAAATGGCAGCCAGCGCAGCCCAGACCTGGGTGAGATGAACATGGAGGCCCCCGTTCCCAAACAATGAGGACTGTCTCCCTCGGGGTGTCTGCAGCTATGCTGTGAGGACCTGCTGTCAGATGGACTTGGTCTCTCCTTGGTCTTTGAGCTTTACTTTCCTAATCTACAAAAGAAGTAAGATAGCATATGAGGGAGCCCCCCCGAAACCCAGAATTATCTTCTGCAGGGCAGGCCCCTTTTAATACAGGCTTCCCCTGATAGGTGAGTGTTCTAGGAGCCCATCTGTATCAGTGTGCCAGTTGGTGTTGTTGTGAGAGGCTGCATTCGGGTTCAGTGAATTTTTTTTGACAACTCAACACATTTACCCATTTCATGGTGAGTGATTCACGAGCGCACGTGCCCACATCATGCTGAGTGTTCAGCAGTTTTTGACCAAAACCAGCATGACCCCCGTGTCTCACCCTCCAATTCACTGGATCTCACCCTGAGCAACCTTTTTTGTTTTCCTGGATGAAAGAAGTACTCAAAGGGAAATGTGTTCCTGATGTGGAGGAGGTGAAACAAAAAATGGCAGAAGCACTAAAAGGCATCGAAATTGACAAGTTCAAAAGCTTTCTTAAGCAGTGGAAAGAATGTCCTGTTAGGCATATTGCATCAAATGGAGAGTACTCTGAAGGTGACTGAAGGTTAAACATGTAAGAATAAATACACAATTTTTATAAATAAGTTCCAGTGTTTTGGCCCCCCTTCAAATATCTTTCAGTTTTGTTGTAAACTCAAAAGAATCATGATTTAAAAAGTGCTTAATTGCAGACTTCCGGCCTAGATGGAGGTGTAGGTAGACACACTGTGCCTCCTTGCACAACCAAAATAAGAACAACAACAATTTAGAAACAAAAAACGGCCAGTACTGACAGAAAATTGAACTGTATGGAAGTCCGACAACTAAGGAGTTAAGTAGACATATTCATCCAGACCAGTAGGAGGGGTGGAGTTGGGCAGCTGGCTGGAGAGGGGTCGTGGCAAAGTGGTGGCTGGCGAACCCAGCGAGGCAGCAGATTGTGGAGGGGCACGGTGCACAAGGCGGCTGGCTGACCGGGTGGTCCCACATTCATGCACAGATAAACCAGGCGACACTGAGGAGGAAGACAGACCACGCAACCCAGGGGCCCAGAGCGGGGAGATAAAGCCTCAAACCACTGATTGAAAACACCTGTGCCAGTTGAGGTGCTGGGAGAGACTCCCAGCCTCACAGGAGAGTTCGTTGGAGAGACCCACAGGGTCCTAGAATATACACAAACCCACCCACATGGGAATCAGCACCAGAAGGGCCCAGTTTGCTTGTGGGAAGCTGTGGAAGTGACTGAAAACTGGCAGAGAGCAGAGCAAGCACCATTGTTCCCTCTCGGACCCCTCCCCCACATACAGCGTCACAGCCTAGCGACTGGGTTGCCCCACTCTGGTGAACACCTAAGGCTCTACTTATCACTACGTAATAGGTGTGTCAAGACAAAAAAATGCCCCAAATGAAAGAACAGATCGAAGCTCCAGAGCAAATACAACTAAGTGACAAAGAGATAGCCAACCTATCAGATGCACAGTTCAAAGCACTGGTGATCAGGATGCTCACAGAATTGGTTGAATTTAGTGGCAAATTAGATGAAAAAATGAAGGCTACACAAAGTGAAATAAAGGAAAATGCACAGGGAACCAATAGTGATGGGAAGGAAACTGGGACTCAAATCAATGGAGTGGACCAGAAGGAAGAAAGAAACAACCAAACAGAAAACAAGGAAGAAACAAGAATTTAAAAAAAAAAAAAAAAAGGAGAGGCTTAGGAACCTCTAGGACATCTTTGAACATCCCAACATCCAAATTATAGGAGTACCAGAAGGGGAAGAAGAACAGCAACAAGTGGAAAAGTTATTTGAACAAATAGTAAAGGAGAACTTCCCCAAGCTGGCAAAGGAAATAGACTTCCAGGAAGTCCAGGAAGCTCAGAGAGTCCCAAAGAAGTTGGACCCAAGGAGGAACACACCAAGGCACATCATAATTAGATTAGCCAAGGTTAAAATGAAGGAGAGAATTCTAGAAGCAGCAAGGGATAAGGGGACAGTCACCTACAAAGGAGTTGCCATCAGACTGTCAGCTGATTTCTCAAAAGAGACCTTCCAGGCAAAAAGGGGCTGGAAAGAAGTATTTGAAGTCTTGAAAGTCAAGGACCTACATCCAAGATTGCTCTATCCAGCAAAGCTTTACTTAGAATGGAAGGGCAGATAAAGTGCTTCTCAGATAAGGTCCTGTTAAAGTTCATCATCACCAAGCTCTTATTATATGAAATGTTAAAGGGACTTATCTAAGAAAAAGAAGGTCAGAAACATGTACAGTAAAATGACAGCAAACTCGCAATTATTAACAACCATACCTAAAACAAAAACAAAAGCAAAGTAAGCAAACAGCTAGAACAGGAACAGAACCACAGAAACAAAGATCACATGGAGGGTTGGCAACAGGGGAGTGGGAGGAGGAGAAAGGGGGAAAAGGTACGGAGAATAAGTAGCATAGATGGTGGGTAGGAAATAGACAGGGGGAGGGTAAGAATAGTGTGGGCAATGTAGAAGAACTTATGACACATGGACATGAACTAAATGGGGGGGGGAATGTGGGTGGGAGGGGGTGTGCAGGGTGGAGGGGAATGAAGGGGGGAATGGGACAACTGTAATAGCATAATCAATAAAATATATTTAAAAGATAAATAAAAAGAAAATGTGCTTAATTGTTGTATGGGACATGGCCATGCCGAGCTCTACAGAGGCGCTCTCTGAGGGCCATAGGGAGGTGATGGCTAGCGGTCTAGCGAGATCACGCACACGAACAGCGACGGCCCTGGCCCAGATGGAGGAGGCATGGGTGAAGTCTGACTCCCACGGGTCTTCAGGGGAAAGGCTCAGACACTCGGCAGGGAGACAGCAGCCCCACACAGAGATGGCTTTGGATTTGGGCCCAGAAGAATGGTAGAAATTTTCTTTCTTTTTTCTTTCTCTCTTCCCTTCCTTCCTTCCTTCCTTCCTTCCTTCCTTCCTGTTCCTCCCCTGAGAACATTTTTTCATTGCTTCTAGAGAGAGAGAAGGGGAAGACAGAGAGAGATAGAGAAAGAGAAAGAAAGAGAGAGAAACGTCAGTTGGTTGCCCCCAGTATGTGCCCTGATTGGTAACTGAACCCATAATCCTTTAGTCTACGGGACGACAGTCCAACCAACTGAGCCACACTGGCCAGGGCAAGAATGGCAGAGATTTTAAAAGTGATTAATTTATTCTTTTGATTAATGCAAAAGCAATACATGCCCATTGTAGAAACCTGAGGAAACAGAGAAACCAAACAAAGAAAAGTTCAACCCTTGCTCTGAGACAGTCACTGGTAACATGTTCCAGTCTGGGTAAGAACGGGGTCACGCGTCCCCTCCCCACCGCCCCCCATCCAGTTAGTAAACCCAGCGTCTCTGCCTCCAGCCCCGCCCTCCTCCTGGCCCCGGGGCTTTACTCAGACTAAAGGGGCCAGCTAACCCGATCCAAAGTCAGGGGAACTAGAACTGGAAGGCCACTGCATGCACAGGCTGGAGGGATGCCCCTTGCCTGGACTCCAGGGTTGCACCTTTTAGCTCGGACACTCGCTTAGCTGTCGTGTTCATCTGCTCAGGCTGCTATAACAAAACACCACAGGCTGGGCTTGAACCACGGACAGTTATTGTCTCTGGAGGCCGGCAGACCGAGACCCAGGTGTCGGCAGGTCGGTCTCTCCTGAGGCCTCATCCTCAGCTGGCAGACGGCTGCCTTTTTGCTGTGTTGTTCTCCGTGGTTTTTCCACTGTGCACACACGTCCCTGGTGTCTCTTCCTCTTCTCATAAGGACACCAGTCCTGTTGGATCAAGGCCCTCCCTATGACCTCATTTAACCTTAATTACCTGTTTAAAAGCCCTCTCTCCAGTCCCACATGGGTTACGCCTCCAACAAAACTATTGTGGGGGAACAGAGTTCAGTTCATAGTAGCTATGTCCCCCCAAACTCAACAAAACCTCCGAGTAGGCATCCAAATGGGTTTATGTCCCCATCTCATGCTGATGATGTAGCAGGGGCAGGGGACACTCAACCCTGAGGGCAGCTTCCTGCAGTGGAGTTGGGATGGCAGGAGACCGGCACCAGACTCACACAGAGCCTTGGGAGGTGGCTGGAGCTCCGAGGGGGCGGCTTCCAGATTCCAGGAGACAGAGCTAAGCCACATGACCTGGTCGGCCTCTTTAAGTCTGACACGGAGGGTGTGGGGCCCCATTTTTCAAACCTGCCCCTTCCCTCACTGCCCCCAGTCTGTTCTGCTGCTCCCATAGAGACAGGGGTATTTTTCCTTTCGGGCAGTGGGGTCTTTTTCCTCATTTCTCTCTGATGCACATCACTGTTAGTCAAGTCCTTCCCATGTCTCACCCCCATCTCCCCTTTTGTGATCATCTCTCCTCTCTCTAGCCGGCTTTCTGGGGCCACTTTCCAGAACCTGGCCCAGTACATGGCTCAGCACATCTGCATGTGGAAGTGTATCTTCAGGCTGGGAGATAAGCATGTAGTCATAATACTGAGCAGAGCCTCTCATTTCAGGGATGCATACACTGTGGCATAATTAAGAGGGAAGGTTCGTCCTTGGAGAAGATTTGCAAAAAGGGTTTGTAATTGCAAGGGCATAGAATTAGTTTTAAGGCGTCTTGACTTTCGTGCTAATCTCTAGGGCTTCTTTATCACTCTGCGCCCGGATGACGTTGCTCTCAAGTCATAAGCAGTTGGCTTTTCCGTTCTCTCTGGCCTCTTGTGGCTCAGCACAGCCCGGGTGGGGTTAGGGAAGCCTCGCTGGTCAGAAATGGGGGATTATGTTTATAGAAATGCCCTGGTGTGGACTTAGAGGTCCATAGTCGATTGCCATTCCTGGAAGTGTCCTCGATGGTGAGTCTGACCCCCTGGGACAGTTTCCTAGTGGGAGAAACGTTGCTTTTGCAGTTGCTGCTTTTCAAGAAAAAAAACAAAAAACAAAAAAAAACCCAACTCCGTAGGAATGAAGTGGCCTCCCAAAGGCTGGAAGCCAGTGCCCTGTTTTGAGAACGACCGCATGACGGACTGCGTGTGCCCTGCCTTGTGGTGGGAGGTGCAGGAGGGGTGAGGACTGCAGCGGCACCAACGTGGCCGTCTAAGAAGGTGGCGGCGAGGCCCCACTTCCCGTTGCTCTTCGTTTCCCGGAGGACCCCTGGCGGGTGCAGGAGTGGCATGGCACGAAACCCTCTCACTGCGGAAACCAGGGCACTCCCCCAGCATGGCCCTCTGCCCGGCGTGCCCTGTGCATGGGGCAGGCACCTGGCCTGCGTTCTGAGGTGCTTAACTTCAGATGTTCCTCAATGAGTGACAGTTACTTGGGGGTCCCCTGGCAGTGTTTCTGTGGATTCCCTCTTGGTGGGCTTGGGCGAGGTCCACCCAGAGGGAGGAGGTGACTCAACGTGGGCTGGTGTGCGCACTTCCTACTAGAGTAAGTACCTAGATCACAGGGCTCTGCGGTCTCGTCAGGCTTATCAAACCAGCAGGCATCCGCCGCAGCAGCAGTCACTGAGTTCATGAAATGTTTCCACATCCCCTGATGTAATGATATCCCACACTTCGTCTTTTCAGACAGTTTAACATTCTGTATTCTAAAGATTTGTATTTATTCATCAGACAAAGTGGGAGGTGCTGGGGCTACAGCAAGAACAAGCCAGCCACGGCCCCTCCCTTGCACAGCCTCCAGCTGAGTGGTGGGGACAGAGAGTCGACCATAAAGGATGATGAGCCCGTGAAAAGCAAAGAAAGGGAAGCAATATGCGCCTGCTGCTAAGTAGCCTTGGCCCTGACATTCACAGGGCCCCCTCTCTGAGACTAGCCGAGGATATCCGCTAGCACTGGCCTCCGATTGTATTGTTCTAATGCAAACCTAAGCTTCCGATTCCTTTCCAAGAAGCTTGGCCAGCCAGCTTGGCTTCTCCCAGCGGCGGTTATACTGTAGCCTCTGAGGTAGCTGCTGTAATAGACGCATGTTTGTCACTGCAGTTTGGAATGAGCAGCTGGTGCTCAAGGGCTACGCCAAAGGGCAGAGGCGAGGGCGGGCTCACTGATGCCTGAGCCACCCTGAGCCCCGCTGATGGCCACCTGCGAGCCACGCAGATAAGCACAGCTGGAAATTCGACATAAGCTTTGCTGGAGCACAGCTCTTGGCTTCCAGACAAGTGAAAAGAAAACCCTCCGAATGTCAGGTGACAGAGATGGTGCCCACAAGCCCTGTACTTCCCCAATGGGGCCTGGGCAGTGAATGCTCTCAGAGTGCTCTTTCCTCTGGAGGACTCCGTCCTCTGAGCCCAAGTGGAGTGCCGGGTGGTGCAGACATCTGGGGCGGTCACTCCCTGGTCCTACTGCCATGCCCGCAGGGCTCTCTGTGCCCTGTGTTGTAGGTGTGGGCTTTCTAGTGGAAGCCACTCCTGGAATGTCTGCGAGATGTGGATGTCTAAGAAGAAAGCGCTTTTGTTGAGGACTTTTTATGCGCTGGGCACTATGCCAAAGCTTTGTATATGTCATGTCATCTAATTCTAAAGTCCTTTGACACAGGTACCTTTGTTCCTTCCATTTTATGCAGCATGGACGGGGGGTGGGGAGGGGTGGACCTTGAGGCTCAGAGGAGAACTTCCTTGCTGTAGGCAAAACAGCCCACACACGGCTGAGCCGGGACCACCTCGTAGGTGCGCCGGAGCCCCAAGCCCTGATCTCTCTCAGCCCATGCTAGGCCGTGTCTGCAGTCTCCCTGACAGGAAGCTTTCCTCGGACCCCATAAATGTCAAGCTTGATTTAGTTAAGAAGTGGCAATGGAGGACTTTACTGTGAATTCCACATTTATCACTCAGGACACCTCCTGACTGCAGCAGGAGACAAACAGCATGACTCAGTCAGGTGAGTGCCGCAGGCCAGAGCTGGGCGCCAGGCCCTTCTCTTCTGACAGGACGGCGGCTCCTCCGCCACCAGCACGTGGGTGCTAGGTGAGTCCCAGTGCCTCCTGGTGCCCATCTGGCCTTCCTCCAAGCCCCCCTGGGCATAACTGGCCCAGCAGTCTGGCCGTGGCGGTTCAGCTCCTCGGTGGAACGGAGCCCATCTGAATCCTGGTCTTGCTGGTTGGAGCTCTGTCTCTCTGGCCAACTTTTGCCAGTTCTTATGGAAGCCAAGACTGGTTTCTGTGCTTCCAAACACTAGCTAGCTTTCTGTTTAAACCTAGACAGGCCTCTTTGAGCTTAATGAGGACGCTGCTGAAAGGACCCGTGGACATCAGAGGTAGCTCACCTGGACTCAAATTGGGCTCTGTGATTGGGGTCCCGGAGATGGGTGGGGACAGCTCTACTGCCAAGCCCCTCCCCTGGGTCCATAATTGTCTTCCACCTTTGCTGGCCCCCTGATGAGATGCTAACCTGTCTCCCATTTGAAGCTTATGGATTCTACCAATTGATTTCATCATGAGATCCAAACTTCTATGCAGTTATGATGGTAATCAGGGTAAGCATAATTTTCATCATGTCTCAAAAATGTATTCAGTGTCCTGGTCTTAGATGAGGTGGGCCCCGGAGGGCTGTGTGCAGCAGCATCGGGGCCTTCCTCACGATCAGGAGCACAGCCGACCTGCTTCTTTTCTGGGTGCTGTCGTCTCTCAACTTGGAAGGCTCTTAACTGGCTGAGGTTTTGTTTCCCAGGGGAGATTTAGTAATGCCTGGAGGCATTTCTGGTATCACGATAAGGGACTTGCTATTGGCATCTAGTGGGTAGAGGTGAGGGACGCTGCTAAATATCCTGTAGCACATAGGAAAGCACCCTACAACTAAGAATTATCCTACTTAAAATGTCAATAGTGCCGAGGCGAAATGCTTCTTAAAATGATGGTGGGCAGTCTATGTGTGAGGCCGAGGACCAGCTGAAGTCTACTCACTTGTGTGCAGAGGTGCCCCTCTAGTTATGGTCTGAGGAATCTCATTTTCAACTCACCCCCCACCCCTCAGCAGCTGTCCCCACCCCAGACTACACACCTGCCCACAAACTTGAACTTGACCTCCCAGTCTGGGTATGTAGCAGCCATGTCTTCACCTTTGTGCCTTAACCTGGAGTGAATATGTTTGCTGGACCATTGAACAGACCTTAGTAGAAATCTCTGCTTTGGGAGAGTGATATTCTATTTTGCATGCATAAAGATAAAATGAAAGCTTATCAATTATGCCAAGCTGAATGATGTCTCCCCACTCCCAATTTCATGTGCACTTAGAACTTGTGATTGTGACCTTAGTTGGAAATAGGGTCTGTGCAGATGTAACCAAGTTAAGAAGAGATCACACTGGATTAGGGTGTGCCTAACCCCAGTGACTGGTGTCCCTGCACGGTGAGCGGAATTTGGACATGGAGAAATACACACAAAGGGAATAGAGCCCTATGAAAACAGAATCGGAAATCGCAGTGCTGAGTCTATAAGCCAAAGAAGGCCAAGGATTGGCAGAAATCACCAGACGCTAGGAAGAGGCAAGAAAGGTTCTTCCTTTGTTATAGCAGCTGTAGCACGTGAGTGCTCAGACTTAGGAATCCCAGGGAGTTGGCAGGCAGACACCAAAACCTCCTTCGTGCCTCAGTGCCATCATTCGAAGCAGAGGGTCTCCTCAGCTTCCTGGGTGAAAGCCACTGCTACCAGAGTGGACTTACTGGGTCTGTTGTCATCTGGCCCTTGCAAAGTGTCCACGTTTGTTTCCAGATCGTGTTGAACCCGGATTGTGATAGCCAAGCAAAGTTCGTCGCAAACCCTTGTTGGAACAAGGTAAAGGGGCGCATCTGTGGTGAGGGATCAACCCTGTCTCCAGTTTAAGGAACCTAATCTGTCTTAGTCTGGTGCTAACTTCAGGTTGGGGGATCTTCCCTTTCCTGGCCTCCTGGGTGTCCAGGGCCCCCAGAGCTCGTGAACACCCTGCGTGTCCCTGAGCAGCACCTAGGGACTTCAAGGGTGAGGGGCGTGGTTCCAGGCCAACAGGCGCCTGCTCCCCAACTCTGCAGGGGGCGGGGCCTTGGCTCCCGGCATGACAGGGTCCCTACCGCCTACTGCGAGGCTGACAGATGCAGCATGTTCCAGGGCACCCCCCGTTCTAGAGCACTTTCGGGGATGGGATCCAAGGTCCAAGCCCATGGCCACAGCCCCTTCTCCCAGTTCCTGCCCCCATTTCCTCTGCTCGCCTTTCTTTAGGCCCATCCCACAAGGGTCTGCACCCTCCAGCTCTCTGGCAATACGCTTTGAGAGCAGACAGGAAGGACCCTGACCCTGAGTCACTGAGAAAGACCTATTGACCCACTCTCCAGGCCAGGAGAGGTCCACTTCTGTGAGAGAGAAAGGCCCACACTGCCCTCTTCGAGGGAGAACTAAAAACACGTTCTATTCCTTCATGTGATGCTGAGAAGCATTTCTTGCTGAGGAAACCAAAACCAAAACCAAACACAGATGGAGTTCCCAGGGGCCGTCAGGATTCTCTGCTCTGCACTAACAGCAGGCTGCGTGCTGTGCCCTAGGGGCCATCCAGTACAGAGGCCTCGCTCTGCACATGCGGAAGTCCAGGCCCAGAGAGGGGAAGTGACTCTCCCAAGGCCACCCAGGTGACTGGTGCCAGAGGCCAGACCAGGGGCTGAGTCTCCTGATTCCAAGGCCACTTGGGGCTAACCCATAGGTGTGAGGGCTCCAGAGGCAGGGGTCCTTAGGAAGGTCTCCCAGCACCGCTCAGCACACCTGTTGCTTCTAGTGGTGAAGACAGCACTTCTGACCCTGGCCTGTCAATTCCCCAGCCTGGAATGATGACGCTAGCTCCCATTTGCATCTCATGTGAGCCTGGGTAGCCCGTGAAGGAGGCAGGACTGGGAGTGCTGGGCCCCACTTTACAGATAACGAAACTGAAGGTTGAGAGGTTAAGGGACTTACACAAGGTCACACATCGACTACAGAAGAGGAATTAGAACCTAGGTCTTCCCATTCAAAATTCTTGGCGACCTTGACCTGCAAGTGAGCCAGCTGGCAGCTGCTTGTCTCCCCTTTTCTGCTCTGCTCCCGGAGGAATGCCAGGCCCCTTCTTCTTATGCCTGCCTTCTTCCTTCTCCTTTTCCATATTCATGACAACGTCATTCCCTCCCCCAACTCCTCCCTAGTCCCTCTTCTTGGTCCTTTGTCCTTCAGCCCCCACACTCCTGCTGCCTGACGCAGGCCTGGCTCCTTAGGTAGGTGCTGGTTTGTTTGCACACATTAATCTGGGGCTTCAGCTGCAAGCAGATTCCTTCAGTGGGGCAGGCTGGGGAAGGGCTCTTGGATGCGCCTCTGGGTGACCCCAGGGTTTGGGCACTTAGTTGCTTCTCCACTGCCCACTTGGACACTCTCCATGGGTGGGTCTGTTTTCCCTTTTGCAGAATGGAGATGGCTGCTCCCTACCCCTTTAGCATGCGGACTAATTCTGCCAAAAAGGGGTTAAAAAATATAGCTGAGCCTAATCCTGATAGAGGCTTGGTCTGCTCATTTGCATATAAGCATCTCCTCCGCCCCAGCCTGGCAATTTGCATCTCATTATCCAGGTGTGTCCTTGGTGAGTTCCCCTAGGCTGCTCCTTCCCTGGTTCAGCTTTATCTCCTCTTTGGCCCTAAGCCTTTCTGCTGTTCTCGTGGCCCAGGGGTCTCTTAGCCTTACCTGCCTCTGCAATCCCAGCCACAGGCTATTTCCCAGGGACTTAGCTTCCCCTCTGCAGAGCATCTCTAGGCCCAGCGAGGGAAATGATGGGAAGCTAAACCAGGGCTGGTGTGTGCATGTGTGCATGTGTTTAGTGGGAGGGGCTAGGATGGCAGGAAGGGTGGCTCCCCGGCCTGTATGTACATGAAAGGCCCAGAATGTGTTTGTATGCACACACATACACCCTCATAGAGACATACACACTCACCTCCCCCACATACTCATGCACACATACGTACTTGTCATGTGTTTTATGCATTCCCCTTGACCCCTCTTTTCCTTTGCTCCCACCCAAGGTCATCCTTGTGCAACTTCTCGTTTGCTTTAAGACAGCGCTTGATGTGCACTTTATGTGATGCCTCACAGGTAAAAGGTGGTGAGGAGGGCAGAAGGGCAGGGACAGGTTTTGTGTTTTATCTGCCCCATGCCTTCTGCTCCCCAGAGTAGCCCTGCCCTTCCTGGTACTGGTGTCTCCCGGGGAAGCCAGCCCTGCAGCCTGGGCAGGAATCGTGGTGGTCAGCCGCAAACAGAGCTGAACAGAGGGCCCTAGGGAATGAGCGACTGACTGGAGGAGCCGAGAGAAGACCCCTCGTGGAAGACTCGGGTAGGAATCTGCCTGAGGTCCCGAAGGTGAGGCCAGACTCCTTCTGCTCAAGGGCCTCCCCTGACTGGCTGCATCAGAGAAGGCTCTGCCATGGTGCACAGTTGAGGAGAGGAGGGGTGAGCAGGTGCACAGTGATTACAGAAAGGTGGTGCGTGCTGGGGTGGCAGCATTGGGTGGTGGCAGGCAGTGACACCTAGTTCCATTCGTTCACCGTGTGATTGCTTATAGGGCACCTACCAGGGCAGGACCTCATGCTACTTTCATCTGTGGAGGTAGCCATGAAGGAAGACATGGGATCAGGGAGCACACAGCCTGGGGGTGACTCAGACAAGTACAAGGGCCGAGTCAGACACAGAGGGAGGGAGCAGCGCAGACCCTGGCGAGGTCGGGGTGCCCGGATATGGGCCAAACACCAGTCTAGAGTTCACCAGGAGGATGGTTTTTAGATAATATTGACATTTATTTTTTCTTTTTAAAGAAAATATATCTTATTGATTATGCTATTATGGTTGTCCCATTTTTTTCTCCCCTTTATTCCCCTCCACCCTGCAGCCCCCTCCTACCTGCATCCCCCCCTTAGTTCATGTCCATGGGTCATGACTATAAGTTCTTTGGCTTTTCTATTTCCTATGCTATTCTTAACCTCCCCCTGTCTATTTTCTACCTGCCATTTATGCTTCTTATTCCCTGTACTTTTTCCCCATTCTCTCCTCTCCCTCTCCCTGCTGATAACACTCCATGTGATCTCCATTTCTGTGATTCTGTTCCTGTTTTAGTTGTTTTTGTTTTTGTTTTAGGTTTGGTTGTTGATAGTTGTGAGTTTGTTGTCACTTTACTGTTCATAGTTTTGATCTTCATCTTTTTCTTAGATAAGTCCCTTTAACATTTCATAGAATAATGGCTTGGTGATGATGAACTCCTTTAACTTGACCTTATCTGAGAAGCACTTTATCCTCCCTTCCATTCTAAATGACAGCTTTGCTGGATAGAGCAATCTTGGATGTAGGTCCTTGCCTTTCATGACTTGGAATACTTCTTTCCAGCCCTTTCTTGCCTGCAAGGTTTCTTTTGAGAAATCATCTGACAGTCTTATGGGCACTCCTTTGTAGGTAACTGTCTCTTTTTCTCTTGCTGCTTTTAAGATTCTCTCCTTGTCTTTCATCTTGGGTAATGTACCTTGGTGTGTGCTTCCTTGGGTTGAACTTCTCTGGGACTGTCTGAGTTTCCTAGACTTCCTGGAAGTCTATTTCCTTAGCCAGACTGGGTAAGTTCTCCTTCATTACTTTTTCAAATAAGTTTTGAATTTCTTGCTCTTCTTCTTCTCCTTCTGGAACCCCTATGATTTGGATATTGGAACATTTAAAATTGTCTCAGAGGTTCCTAAGCCTCTCCTCATTGTTTTGAATTCTCATTTCTTCATTCTGTTCTGGTTGAATGTTTATTTCTTCCTTCTGGTCCACACCGTTGATTTGAGTTCTGGTTTCCTTCCTGTCACTGTTGGTTCCCTGTACATTTTCCTTTATTTCACTTTGCATAGTCTTTACTTCTTCCTCTATTTTTTGAGCATATTCAATCATTTCTGCAAGCATCCTGATTACCAGTGCTTTGAACTCTGCGTCTGATAGGTTGGCTATCTCTTCATCGCTTAGTTCTATTTTTGGAGCTTCGATCTGTTCTTTTATGTGGGCCATATTTTCTTGTTTTGGCTCACCTGTTACATTGTAAGGGGTGGAGCCTTAGGTATTTGCTGGGGTGGGGCAACCTATGTGTCTGTGCTGTGGCTCTGTATGTGGGGGAGGGGTCCTAGAGGGAACAATGGTGTTTGTTCAGCTCTCAGCTGGCTTTCAGTCACTTCCTCCACTACCCACAAGCAAATTGGGCCCTTCTGGTGCTGATTCCAGGATGGGTGGGTTTGTGTATGTTCTTGGTCCCTGTGAGTCTTGGCAACAAACTTTCCTGTGAGGCTGGGAGTTTCTCCCACTGCCACAATCTCACAGGTTTTTTCAGTCAGAGGTTCTGAGGCTTTATTTCCCCTGCTGGAATCCTGGGTTGCGATCAGTCTTGATATCCCGTTGTTTCTCCTGATTTATCCTCACACAAATGTGGGGCCACCCGCTCAGCCAGCTGCTGCCTTGCTAGAAACCTCTCTACCCTCCTACTGGTGGGAGAGTGTTTCTTCTTTGACTCCTTGGTTGTAGGACTTCCATACAGTTTGATTTTCTGTCAGTTCTGGTATTTTTTGTTTTAAAATTTGTTGTTGTCTTTCTTGTGGTTGTGCAATGAGGCAAAGTGCATCTACCTATGCCTCCATCTTGGCCAGAAGTAAGATTCACATTTAAATCAGTGGACTTTGAGTAAAGCAGATTACTCTTTGCAGTGTGGTGGGCCTCATCAAATCAGTCAAAGGCCTCAAGAGAAAACAGACAGAGGTCCCTTAGAAAAGAGGAAATTCTGCCAGTAGGTAGCCTTCAGATTCAAGCTGCAATATCCACTCCTCCCTGGGTCTCCAACCCTCTGGCCTACCACACAGATTTTGGACCTGCCAGCCTCCACAATTGCATGAGCCAATTCCTGTTTCTCTGGAGAGCACTGAGGAACAGAGGGTCCTATGGGAGTGCATGAAAAAGGATTGGGGGCATGGATGCCTTTCTGGAGGAGGTAGGCTGGGCTGTGACACATCTTCAGCTAAGAGGGAAGGAGATCTGAGGCAAGTGAGCTGAGAGGGAAGGGATGGCGTGGCTGGAATCACGGGAATCACGGGAAAGGCCTTGACCTCCCTACCTTCAGTGTCCTCGGTCATGCAATGGTGATGATGTAGCCCCAGCAACCTCCTTCAGAGAGTGTTGGGGGAAAGCAAATGCAGTGCTGGAGGTGACCAGCAGGGTGGGCGGTGAGGAGGTGAGGGGTGTGCAGCCATCCGAGGTTCTGGCAGGGCAGCACGGCAGCAGCTGTGCAGGAGGTCCTGGAGCACACCGCGTGCAAAGCCTGGCTGAGGCAGCAAGAAGAGCCTCTTCCCTGACTTGCTGCCTGGACCCTCCAGACCTCAGTGTTCCCATCTGTCAAATGGGGGTGAAGAACCCCTTAGGTTTGTCTTGAGAATCAAATGAGGTAATGCGTTGACTGCAAATAGGTGGAAGATGAATAAAGGGCTGGGATTCGACTTGTGACTGCTCTGTGATTGCTGTCAGGGGTTAAGGGTAGAAGGGAAGGGAGCAGGCTGGGCCAGGGCTGGGCCAGGTGAGTGAGGCCTCCAGGGTCCAACATTGCAGAAGGCTCTGACTGTGCAGTGTGTTGATCTGTAGGGGCCTTATTCATCTATCCCCTGGGTGGGCCCTGGAGGTTAGAACCAAAGAGAGAGGAAGCGGGAAGAGAGAGACAGACAGACATTGATGTAAGGGAGAAACATTGATTGGTTTCTCATACGTGCTCTGACTGGGGATTGAACCTACAACCTGGGTATGTGCCCTGATTGGGAACTGAACCCATAACCCTTCAGTCTACGGGACGATGCTCTAACCAACTGAGTCACACAGGCCAGGGCGATGGCCAGTTTGAGTTTCCTTCAGGGGAAGCTGTGGCCGAGGCGACAGAGCCACATTGTCTGGGTGGGGCGAGGTCTCTCCCGCAGTGGTTCTCAGAGTGGGGTCAGATCTGCAGCATCAGTACCATCTAGGGACTTGTCAGGGCTGCAAATTCTTGCCCCACCCGGACCCACTGAACTAGGGGGCCCAGAAAGCTGCACTTTAACCAGCCTCCCAGAGCTCTTCGTGGCCACCAGTGTGTGGGGCCCGCTGTGCCGTGGCCTGGACACTTACTTGGGAACGGCAGGAGGAGCATTGTGGGCTGACTGAGACGATTCGCCCACACAGAAACGACTCACTCCTTCTCAGCTTCCTCCTCCACCACATGTTCCTCTCTTCCTCCATCTCTTCTTTGTCTTGCCTTGGGGAATGGAAGCGTATTTCTAACAAAATACGCTGTTAAAAAACAGACTAACAAGTCTCTGAAACTCAGACAAGCCAGACACAGGAGAGGGGCGGTGCAGGCCCTGGCAGGTCAGGGTGCCCAGGTGCAGGCCCAACGCCAGTCTGGATTTCACCGAGAAGAGAGGAGTGAGAGAAAGGTAAATTTAAATATTCTTAAGGAGAAAAAAAGCCAAAATATGTGTGTGTGGATATGGAGAGAAAAAAATTTTGTGCTCATCAGAATGGCAGAGACAGAAAGGTGGACCAAACAGAACTGGTGAGGGTGTGCGAAGCAGAGACCCCTCCTGAATCTCAGGTGAGCACGTGAACTGTGTACTTATTTTGGAAAGCAATCTGGAAAGTTTAGTGCTATTTGTTTTCTTTAATTATGTGTATTGAACACGCCCCCTGTAGCTGCTCTGGGCCATTCACAAATGCCAGCTCACGTCCTGGCTAGCTCGTTTCACTGAGTGTGTGTTGGTCTCGCGGGCCAGCGATCCCACTGCTGGGGTGAGCTCTGGAGAGGGTCCCAGAGGGACATGGGGAGAGTGTGTTGTGTGTGGCAGAGGGCAGAGGGGGCCCCTTGGTGTCTGTCAAAGGCGGATGGACAAGAGGACAGCAGTGGGTGTGTCCTGCGGGGTCCTACAAAGTGTTGGGGTCATCAGATACAGCAGCAGATGGATCTCAAACAAGCGTGTTGGCTGGGGACAGTAGGGTGTAGACTAACATTCATAACACAATACCATTAATGAAAATTCAAAACACATACTTCCAACAATGCTCTATAATTCACAGGCACACGTGTGTATTTAAGGGCTGCTGCGAACACTTCGGAGTGGGCGCCTGCACGGTGGAGGTGAAATCGGCTTGCGCTCTGTGGTGGAAGGAAGGGAAAACCAGACACGATTTTTATAACGAGCTGTGCACCGAGGGGCAGTGAGCCAGGCTGTCCGAGCAGCGCTCACAGGTCAGGGGAGTAAAGCGGCCTTTAAAGCCAAAGGAAAGCAGGTCGGAGGGTGGTGGCTGAGCGCGCAGAGCCAGGCA
Organism: Glossophaga mutica; assembly: GCA_039655065.1. Classification (NCBI taxonomy): domain Eukaryota; kingdom Metazoa; phylum Chordata; class Mammalia; order Chiroptera; family Phyllostomidae; genus Glossophaga; species Glossophaga mutica. Next base: position 63,785,839 of record CM077311.1, read on the forward strand.
GGGGCCCGGCCAGAATCTGGCTCTAAAATCAGTCACCTAATCCCTGTAAAATGGGAATAATAATAATGATGATGATGATGATAAAGGTAGTTATGATAGTCATATCACATGTCCTAGAGTGACTGGTCCGGAAGGGGCACTCAACAGTGCCCTGCCTGGTGTGGCTCAGCGTGGTGGGCCTCATTCTGCAAAGCAAAAGGTCGCTGGGTCGATTCCTGGTCAGGGCACATGTCTGGGTCTCTAGCTGGGATGTGCGAGAGGCAACCGATGGCTCTTTCTCTTGCACATGGATGTTTCTCTCCCTCTCTTTCTCCTTCCCTTCCCCTCTCTCTAAAAATAAATAACAGAATCTTTTTAAAAAGTGGTATAATGAACTCTCCTTCCCTCAGGTCCAACTATTGTTAGCACGTGAGCAATTGGGGATTTACTGATGGAAGGGTCTGTAGACAAGAATAGCACCAGCACCTTACATTTGTATAGGGTATTAGTAAGTCCTCTACACAAACACCTTCTACACACAGCTTTTCACTCAGTCTGTACAACCACCACAAAGTTGACACTGCTATTCCCATTTCAGGTGTGGAAACACTGAGGCTTAGTGCCGTGAAGAGACTTGTCTGAGACCGCTCGGCCCGGGCACCCTGGCTCCCAGCCCAGCCCCCTTTGTCTGCCCCACGAACAGAAGCACTGTGCACAGGGGCTGTGTGTCCCACCCCTGCCACCCATGCAGTGGGGGGTCTTGGGTGAGTCCCCGCACCTCTGAGCCTTGCCTGTAGCTGGTCCTCCAGCAGCCCCTCCTCAGCCTGGGGAATTCCTGCGTGTCGGCCCCACCCTGCCCCACCCCGCCCATCTTGGACCTCGGTGCCATCGCTCCCCGGTGTGTCCTACTTAAGAGGAAGTGGAGCAGTTTGACACAACCCAGAAAGCAGAGACAGGCAGCCCATGCTACCCTGCAGTCCCCCCTCCAGGGCCCAGTGCTGGCTCCCGGCCGCCAGTGAGAGAGAAGAGTCCCCAGGAGGTGGCAGTGATGTGAGTGGGCTGGGAGAGAGGCCCCTGGCCCTCCCTGGATTGTCCCTGGAGCTCCTGTGGCTGCCCGGGTTGGGGTAGAGGCTGGGAGGCCCTCGAGGGGTGGGCAGAGAATAGGGAGGATTCTGCAGCTCCCTTAGGGGACACTCAGCTCTCCGTCAGCTCGAGACCAGGTTCCAGGAACAGATTCTGTCTTTTTTTAACCACCTTTCCCCCTATGGTGACCCACTTTCATGGCTGAGGCCCCAAGGCACTCCGGCCACCTCTCTGAGTTGTTTTTTCTGAAGGACAGGCTCCTTAGCCAGTCCTTGCTCCTTCTTGCAGCTGGGAGGCCGGAGGCTGGGATGCCAGTGTCTCCTGGGGTGGCAAGGCCCCCCAGAGGCTTAGGGCCATCAGACAAATGCCCCCAGGTTCTTCTCCCGAAGCCTGGCTGGGTCTCTAAGACACAATGGAACTCCTGCTCCTGCGTTCTCAGTCCCCAGGGCCTTAGGTCAGTGGGGCCTTAGGTAAGTGACCATGAGTGGGACAGGGAGCGAGGGTCAAGGAGATGACAGTGGCAGCCAGAGACACACCGTCCAAGGGTTATTCCACATCTACATGTTGCCCCTCCCTAAACACCCAGCTCTGAGCGTGGGTGGGGGGTGCTCGTGGAGCTGCAGAGGTGGCAGGGACTCTTTGGGTGGGCGGAAGTGGGAGTGTCCGTGGGAGCAGAGGCAGAGGACTCCGTTCTCTGACTAGTGTGGACTTGGGGGCACTGGCGCTCAGCAGGAACAGGCCCAGGGTACTGCCCTCAGGGACTTACAACACGGTTGTACACACATGTGCACATGCACTCATGCACACTGACTTGCCCACACTGTTACACACACGCACACACACACACACAGGGAAGCCATGAAGATCAATTCAGCACGGGGCTCTGCAGCTGGAACTGAGATGTTCCGAGGAGGGATTAGTCCAGCTGAAACAAATGAAGAAGGTTTGGTGGTGGAGTAGTTAGTGTTTGTATCTAGTACTCTATGTGGAGGGACGTGTAGGGCCTGCATCCCAGGTAGGGGAGCAGCCTGAACAAAGGGTGGACACTCGCATGAGCCTTGTCTGCTCATGGATCTTCCCTGGACGGCAGTGTCCCCCACAGTCCTCTCGAGAGAGGGCACCTCTTGAGCGCCTAGCGGCAGGGGGGTGGGGAAAGCAGGCAGAAGGGTCTGTTTCCAGATGCAGGGAGCCCGGGAGACCCTGGGTTGTGAAAGTCACTGCACTGTGCTTAGTCCAGGAAATGGGGGACAGGTCTGAATTATCCAGTCAAGCCCGGACGTGGGAGCAGGTGTGGGAGGGAGGCCTGGGCACTGTGGTGGCTTCTGTGGGACCAGCAGGGCCTCTGTCCTCTGGGTGCTGTGACCCCAAAACGCCTCTCTCCTGCTTCCACCTCCTTCCCATGCTTGTTGCTTCCTTGTCCTTCTCCTTGGAAAAGGGACAGTGATGGCTGCATCGAGTTAGGTTGTTGCAGAGAATAAATGAGGGCATCTCACGTCCTGATGCAGGCCAGGCCTTCCGTGGGCACCAGGTGATGAAAGCCCTCCTGTTCCAGGCGACTCCTGTCTTCACTGGGCCAACGCCTTTGCTTTCCCTGAAGTTCAGACTGGGGCCTCTGAGCTCCAACCCGCCCTGGGCACATTGGCAACAGGTACCCTTGACTTGATATGCTGCATGGCATCAAGGTCGCCCCACAGGAGCAGGGCCTATGGCTTATTTGTTCTCTTATCCCCAGCGCCTGGCACCTGCCTGGCAAGAGAGGGTCAGCATTGCTTCTGAGTGAGTGAGTGAAAACGTGTAAGTGCTTTATAAATTGGTCAGAACCTACAAATTTACTTAACATGCTTCTCCAGAGAGCAAGCCTTGGGCAAACACGGAATGAAGTTGCAGAGCCTGACTTCGAGGCCGAGGCCAGACAGGAGCCGGGCCTGCAGGGTGGTCTGGGGTGGGGTGGGGCTGTGCCTGCCAACACCCTCTCCTCTCAGCCATCCGCCAGCCCGCTGGCCAGGCTCCCCAGCACCGCACGGGGCAGCCAGTAGCAGCAGCGCCACCACCCTCCTTTCACAGGGAGTTTGCATTTCCCTCCACTTAATTGCTTGGTCCTGATTATGAGATCAGTCATCGTAAAGCACTCAAACTCCAAACAGGGAGGAGATATTTAACATCTTTAACCTCATTGGTGAAAAATCCCTTCTGTCCATCCCTATGTCCTGTGCAAGAGCTGGGGTGTGTCCTCACAGACCCTCTTCTGGCTCACCCACTAACTAGTTTGTTTCTGGTGGAAAAGCAGGACCCTGCCCAGCACAGTCTGCAGCTTCCTTCTGTCACCCAACAGCACGCTGCAGACATCGAGGGCTGTTCTGTATTCGGCCCTGCATTCTTTTTGATGGCCACCTAATATTCCGTGCTGTGTGGCAGGCACCACTTACCCAACTGACCCTCCACTGCTGGGCCTCTATTGTCCTAAATGGAAACCGAATTTTGGAGGAGGCCTGAGAGGTGAGCCTGATGCTGCGTGGATGAAGGCATAATGCTTCCAGCGTTTCAGGGGTGATGGCTCTCTTTTTTCGTTCATTTTTCCTCCTGGTACCACCTTTATGAGAGGGCAAAACCACCTATTCCCCCCATCCCCTTCCTGTCCCCAGCTCCTCTCCCGGCCGCCTCTGACTGCAGCCACCTCTAGGGAAGAGCCTGAGGCAGAAGCATGGGAGACTCATAGGAAGCTGGATGGAATCCTAGGCATGGTTTAAACAGGTGGGGAAACTCAGGCTAAAACTGTAAATGGCTTGCCCTGGTGATAATGGCACTTAAGTGACAGAATCCGAGTTAATCCCAGGCATTCCTGCAGCTCAACCAGGAGTCCTGACACCTTACCTGCCTGCTCAGCCCCAGAGCCAGAGGGATTCATTTGCTGAGATCCCACAACCAGTGGATGCCATCTTGAAATCTTTATGTATCTAGACCTAATCCACTTCTTCCAGGAAGGCTGCCTGGTGTGCCCCAGCCCAGGGCGCCTCTGCTTCCTGGACCCCTTGCCACCCTACTGGGCTAAAACTCACTCTACACTTGGCACAGATGAGCTGGCTGGACTGTGTATCTTTTCAGGGCACTTGGTTGCTGAACTTTGGATGGGGCCAGGCATTATACACCCAGAGATACAGGGGGATCTACTTCCTGAATCGGATCGGGGCTTGAGGCCTGGTTGCTACGACTGTCCTGTAGGGACCGGTAGGAGGATGGGTGAAGTCAGGACTGTCCAGGTCAGGGCAGCTGGCCAAAAATACACGTGCGTGGATGAAGTCATGGCACGAGACAGAGAGACGACAGGAATCGCAGACGTCATCTGTGGGCCAGGGGATTTAATCTTTTTTTTTTTTACAAATACCAAAACTTTTTTCTAAGTGCAGTCTTACCCGAAGCCTTACGAATAAGAGATGAGAGCAGGGCTGCTGAGGTGCAGGGTGAGATGGGAGGCCCAGGTCCCACGGCTAACCCTCCCCTTGTCTCCTTGGCAGCAACCCCTGAGCTCACTCATTACACAGATAAGGAAACTGAGGCCCAAAGAGCGACAGGATTTGCTGGAAGTCACACAGCTCCGTAGTAGCAGAAACAGAAATAGAAACTGTGTTTCAGGTGCCCCCGGGGAGCCCTGCCTACTAGACCCTGAGTTTCTGAGGTGGCCCTTGGGTAAAGTCTGGGTCAGCCAGGCAAGGCGGTCTGCATTCCTCGCCACGCGCCCTTGACCGCCAGGGCCTTCTGGATACAGTGGGCTGTCACTTCCATCTCCGTCGACATCGCTCAGGTGTGTGAGCAGAGCAGATCAGAGAAGCTGGTCTGGGCGACAGTGCTGGCCCCTGGGTCTCATTTAGTTCAGGCTCAGGAATGTGGAGAGCGGGGCACAGTACTGCTGGCTCCCCTCACTGAAGGAGGGGAAGGCCTGAGGACAGTCATGGAGCTGGGACCTACCTCTGCACCTTTGCAGCCTTGGTTGTGACCATTGGTGCGGCTTGAGGATGGCCACCTGTCTCAGGCTGCCCTCATCAGCTCCCCCCAGGCTCCTGTGAGCACTGACAGGCCCCATGGCCCCGCCCTGCTGTCCACACTGAGCGCCTCTGCTCCCGCTGCTCCCTCCTGGACTGGGGCCCTTCCCTGTTGTCCACCTTCCTTCCAGGATTTTTGGGGAATTCCATTTGAAGCTTCTTCAAGGGGCCCTTGAGCACTCAGGGATGCAAATGAGTAGATAGGAAGATGTGCAACTGCCACAGAGGAGGAAGGACAAATGTCTCTCAGGGAGGGCTTCAGCTCAGCTGTGTCTCTGGGACTTGCTGAGTCCGAGGGCAGATGGGGTTGGGCAGGTGGGGTTGGGTCTGCGGGGCTGACGGGTCCAAGAGCTCTGCTTGCGCGCCTGCTTCCTGGATCAGTCTGGACAAACTGCCCAGTGCCACTCAGTGCCTCGCCTTCCCGCCGGAATGCAGGTAGCCTTCTCACCTGCCTTTCAGCCTTGCAAAGGTGTTGAAGTCTGACTTGCTATTTGTAATCGTATCATGGAGGCCCAAAGAGAGCACAACAAATGTGTTTGGACCTACTGCCTGGACACCCTGAAGGAAAGGGCAGAGTATAACTACAAGCCAAAACGGGGTGGCCCAACCCCAGGAGGACCTGCCTGGATCCTGGATCTGGGGCAGTGTGGAGAGGCTGCCTCAGCCAGGGGTGCAGCAGCCTCTGAAAGTGGAGGCAGGCAGAACAGATCGAGAGTCTTCCCAAGCAGACCATGATACGGGCCACACGCAGTAGCCTAAGTGGGCAGTGCTGCCAAACCCCGCTTGGCAGAGAGGGGAGCTGTCCCTCTCAGTGCCCTGGGACTTGGTGGTCCGTGGCCCCTGCGGCCCAGTGACTTTCTTGCAGTACACCTTTCCATGGTCCTCTCACAGAGTGTCTCTGAGCACAGGCGCCTGTTCATCAGGACACGGCATTAAATATCACCCAATGCTTGTAACTGACTACACGCTTATATGAAGTCATTTTGTTTCTATAGAAACTGAGTGCTTGGGACCACCTAGCTGTGTGATATTGCATGCCATTTTCTCTCTCTCAGCCTCCATTTATTCATCTGCAAAATGGGAAGGCAGGAGTGATGACAGGTGGGGTTTCATTATCTCTAAGAATTTCCCAGTTCCATGCTAATGCTTCAAGTCTAAGAACCCTTGCCACTTGCTGAAGTGTCCCGTCCTGCTCTGGTGGTACAGCAACTCTCCGCACGCCAGATTCCAAGGCAGCCTGCCATCTCCTTTTCCCTAAGATTCTGCTGAGCTGGTGCTGGTGGCTGATCGTGATCCCTGGAGTGATGCCCGCCCCTTACAGTTCTGCACAGCCTTTCCAAGTCACTCCACCCTCTCAGGTGGAGATGCCATACTCTTCCATCATCCATCCATCCACTTACCCATCCACGTACCCATCCATCCACACATTCATCTACCCACCTGTCTGTTTATTTGCCTGTTCATCTACCCACTCATCCATCCATCAACCCACTCATCCAACCACCCACTCATTCATCCATCCACCCACTCATCCACCCATACATCCATCTATCCATCCATCCATCCACCCATCCATCCACCTACCCACCCACCCATCTATCCATCCACTGTAAAAATGATTATTTGAAGTGCCCATTATGAACAAAGTGCTTTTCTAGGCACTAGACATATGGAAATAAGGATACATAGCCCCTACATCCAAGAACTTACCCTGCAGCAGTTTGCGAATGGGTAATATATAGAAACTATAATACAAAGCAAAGCAGGATTTGGGAGTTAACCCTAGATTTGATTTCTGCCTCCACCACTCACTCAATAGTTTGCTGTGTGATCTTGGGAGAGTTACTTAACTTTTCTGAATCTAGTTCTTCATTTGTAAAGTGGAGATAAGAATACCGGGCCTATTGAAGGTACAGACCAACCTCAACAGATGATACTCTTCTCTCTCCATGAAAGAGGTACCAAAAAAAAAAAAGTTCCATGGCAACCCAGGACAGGGAGAGTTTCCTGAAGCCCTGCAACCTCAAGGAAGACCTCTCAGAATAACAGACATCTGGGAGGGGCACCAAAGCGAAGGGGATTCCCGTGTGACCCAAATGGTGTCACCACGCAGCGAGCAGTGAGCCTGCTCAGGACTGTGTGGGAAGCACCAGTGCGAGGACCGGGCAGCGCATGTGGGAGCCAGGTCGGGAAGGTGTCGACTGCCAGGCCCAGGAGGGAGCACTGATTCTGGAGTCCATGGAGGGGTTTTCGGCAGGAGAGGAGACAGGGCTCCTTGGTCCCCAGGACAGAGCTAGGCCAGAAGCTTCCTCCGGGAGCCACAAATCAGGACCTCATGACGAGATTGTCGTGGGAAGACCCCGCCCAGTGTCAGGACTAGCTGAGTGACCTTGGGTGAGTCCCTTCACCTCGCTGGTCCTGATGGGTAAAGGCAGGGGCCTGGATGAAGTCATTCCTCCAGCTGTGAACTCTTTCATCGACATCTTTTCTTTGATCTCTTTCCTGCCTGTGTTTGTGGACTTTCCCCACTTCTCCCTGACTCTCTGCTCTGTTCACCTGAGGGGACAGGGCAGAGGGGTCACACCTCCTTCCTGGCGCTTAGCTGTGAGGAAACTACTGCCTGTGAGGGTGACCCAGCTCCTGCTGCTATCTCTGAACTGAAATGAGCACCACCTCTCTCTCTCCTTGGGGACTGGGGAGGTGCTGGGTTGGGCACTCACAGACCCCCACAGCCATCTGGTTGGGTCAGAGAGTACCCTGCAACTAGGCAGCTGGAGGGTGGTACCGGCCTGAAGACCCTCTGGACCCAGACAGGAGAGAGGAGCTTGTTCCTGTCGGGGAGCAGTTGGTGGGTGTTTCCCATGAGAAGCAAAGCCCCTGCTCCTGGGGGAGGGAGGGCTGGTCTGGCAGCAGACAGAGCCTTGGAGCTGGTGCCTGGGACTGGGAAACTTCCACGGCTGCAGGGGTTGGAGGCAGAGACAAGTGATGTGTGCCCAGATATCTTTTCTCCCCACTTGGACAGAGCAGGTCACGTAGCCAGAGCTAGCTGGATGCGTAAGTGTAGGAGCAATCTGCCCATGATGGGTTATTAAAGGTTACAGGGAACCCTTCCTGCCCCCCAATGTCTTCCCTTTTATACCCCAAGTCCCCTATTAAAATGAACCACTTCTGGCAGAGGCCATACCTTAAAATGACATCAGTCCATACTCTCGTGGGGATTTACTGGTGGCCAGGTGAGAGTGGGAGAGGTCCCAGGAGAAGGGAACCCGGATGAGGAGCCGTGAAAAAGATGGTCCCCTGACCATACGCCACACCCACAGCCACCAGGAACCCTCTGGATCTAGCCGTCCTGGGGAGGCAACTAACTCAGAATGGACTCTCCTGGGGCCGAGTCCAGGCGAGGCCCCGCTGGTGTGGGAGCTAGGGGCTGTGAAGCCAGGCTCGCTGACCTGGGTCTCGGCTGGCTCCTTGCTCTCCAGCTGGGTTGCCTGAAGCAGGTAGCCTACCCTCTGCAACCCCAGTGTCTTCGTCTGTCAGATGCGGTGTTGTGAGGGGTGAATGAGAAAACCCGGGCATTTAGGAGAGTGGCCACCACACCGTGAGTGCACGAACGCATGAGGAATCCTGTCTCAGCCACAGGGCGACCCCGGGCCCAGGCTGCACAAAGGCTCCTATTTCCCGTCTGCTCATCCCTCCACTGCCCATCCGTCTATCTTTCTTACTAAGCTTCTTTTTATTGGTCCCCGTTCTTCCCCTCCATCACTCAGCTCATCGCTCTGTCTCTGGCTGCCGTCATGTCAGCCTCTCTTGTTCTCATCTACAGATCTCTGTCTCCAGCCCTCCCCAGCCCTTCCATCCCTACCCTCCCTCCTGATCTGGCTATCACTTTGCCATCTGTTCGGCAGTCTTGCTCACACTCAGTGTCTCCCTCCCATTGCTATCCCCCCTTCACCATGGCCCTACCCCAGGACCTCCCTGGCTGAGTACCCCCACCCCATCTCCCTCTCCCTGCTCATTCCCCCCACCCACCCATCAGGAGCCCTTTCAGAGTCTCTTCCCGGCACCTGGAAGGTGCCCACGCAGGGTGCGGTAGGGCCACAGAGTGGAGCAATGCAGGCAGATGAGGACAGAACGCAGTCTCCCCGGCGGCGAGGGCTGTCCTGCTAATTCCCCCGCTCAGGGTGGAGGATTCGAGGCCTCATTCAATTATGTCACATCCACTCAGCTGCTCCACCCTGATGATACAGAGCAGGCCACTCACCCTTCCCAGCCAGGGCCTAATGGAGAGAGATCTCCTTTGCCTGGCTGACCACAGGGTCCTCCTGGAATGGGGATGGGCCCTACCCGTCTGGCCTCTGGGTTCTCAGCCTGCTGTGATTCGCTGTTCACCGTAATTACACCCAACAGTTGGCCTCTGGAGTTTGTTTCTCTCACCTTAATGGTTGTGGAATTGGATCTCAGTGCCTCTCATTCCATTATTGTCCCTCCCAGCATCCCCGCCCCCTCCACTTGGCCTTAGCCAGTGGGAGCCAGGCCAGCCCTGCCTCCCGGTTAGGTGTGAGGCCCTGGAGGGAGCAGACCAGGGAGGTGGCAGAGGGCCACAGGGTCTGGATCCAGGCCAGGCTGCTTCTCCAGTCTGACAGATGGGCACCGTGCTGGGGTGTGCTCCAGGCACCAGGTCTCCACTGACAAAGGCGACACCAGGTGCTGGGAGAGTCCCGGAGAAGCCCCAGATCCAGTTCCTTTCCATCCAAAGCTGGGCCTGAGGAGGCAAGAGCAACAGAATGAAATAATGAAGGGCAGTGCTGGCCAGAAATAGAACTGCATTCAGAGAAGGGAGGATCAAATAACCGGAGATCAAACATTTACCGGGAATTTACTGGGTGGCAGATTCTTCCATGTGCGCTGTGTCATTTCCTTCTCACCAATCTGTATGAAGGCGTCTGTCTCCACTTTCAGGTGGGAAAGCTGAGGCCCAGAGACACTGAGAGGCTTGTCTGACCTGCAGCACCTGGTCCATGCCAGAGCCAGGGCTCAGGGCCTTGGGGTCACGTCCTTCCTTTCCCACTGTTGCTCGGTGGACGTGCAGCGGTTGGGGAAGGCTCTGAGGAGGAACCCAGCAGGCAGAAGGAAGGAGGAGGGTCACTTGGGTGGGGGGATAGCTTGAGCAGATTTTAGTGGCGTGATGGAGGGCACCGAGAGGGGAAAGGGGAGGACTGATCCGGGGGAGTGCTGTGAGGAACAAAGGTATGAGCCCGGTGAGTGGGATGGGGGCCTTGAATAACGCAGGGCAGTCTGGGACTGGGAGTTTGCTAGGGGGTCACCTTCACGAGAATGACCAGCAGAGCACTGCAGTGGAGTGAATCCTGTCCCCCAAAGTGGTATGCCCAAGTCCTAATCGCCCCCCTACCCCCACACACGTGTCTGGGAATGTGACCTTATTTGGAAATAGGGTCGTTGCGATACAATGAAAGGTTCTAAATAAGGTCATCAAGGATTCAGGGTGGGCCCCACATCCAATGATTGGTGTTCTTTTAAGAGAAAGACACAGAGATGAGATAAGGGAAGGCCACGTGAAGACAGAGGCAGGAATTGGATCGATGCTGCCACAAGCCAAGGCCCGCTGAGGCCCCCAGAGGCTGGGGGAGGTGAGGCAGGATTGTCCCCTGGGGCCTCGGGAGGGTGCGTGGCCCTGCCGACACCTTGATTTTGTGCTTCTGGCCTCCAGACTGTGAGAAAGTTTCTTTTGTTTTCTTCCACCCAGCTTGGTGTGATTTGTTATAGCAGCCACAAGAAACTAATACAGCCAGGAGTTCATCTGTCCAGCACCGGAGAGTGACAGGCAATGAGGGCTGCTTCCCCAAGGGACTCTCCCAGGGACCCCTGAATCCTAGCGGGGGCCCCTCACATCCCCCACACACGGCTCATGGCAGCAGGACTGACCAGAGATGAGATTGCAGTCTCTTGCCTCTTATCTTTGTACAGGAGGATGTGCTGAGTCAGAGGACTAGGGGCCCCAGGTTGGGGGGAGGGGCGCCTTAGGGAAGCAGTTTTAGACCAAACAGGAAGCAGGCCCTACTTACCAGGCATGGGTGATGAGTATGATGGTTCTGTGAGGTGAGGTGTGGGGCGGTGTTAAAAGGAATGAAGGCTCTTTAGGAAGAGAGTGTGGGGAATCGACACCTCCCCAACCCCCACCAGAAGTCATCCCTTGAGGCCCTTCCTGAACCGCTTCCGCCAGGGCTGGACCTGCAGGGCTTCCTCTCCCACAGCAGGTTCTGGGTCCTGACTCCGTAGTCAGTCCAGTCCAGTGGGCCTGGGAGAACTGTTGTTCTTTTTTTTAATTTTCCAGCCCCACTCCCTCCTGGGGGCCCTGACCGATGGATGGGACGCATGTCTGCCAAGCTGCTCTCCCCAGTGGCTGGGGACTCCCTTCCACAGAGCATCAGGGCAGCATTCAACAAGACGGGCTGGAGTTGCACTTCTTGAAGAGTTTGTGACAAATGGGGGTCCCGTGGGGATCGACGCAGAGCCTGAGGCCTGGGGTCTGTCTGAGAGTTAAGGGGATATATATTGCAGTGCTGCTTTTTAATATAGGAGTTATATTAGATAGGAACACAGAGAGCTAGGGCTTGAGCCACCCTTGGAAACGCCTCCTTCCAGAGGTTGGCAAGTGGACACCTGTCCCCAGGAAAGCGGGTCGATGAGGCTGCTGAGCCACCTGTTTGACCGAGGACCTCAGCACCAGAAAGGGCTCTCTCCTTCCTCCCTGCTGATGGCCCCTCTCTGTGGTTGTGGTTTTTCCTCTGTAAAGGGAGAGATGTTTTCCAGCAGCCCTCCACCAGAGTCAGCCTCCCACACCACAGTCTTCTCCCTGCCCCTCCCCGCTCCCTCCCTCCCTCCCTCTCTCCACCCCCCTCCTGGTGCCAGTCAATTACATACAGTGAGGCTCAGACCACTGTCAGGCCTCGACCATCTCCGACCTGCTTCTGGTTAATTTTTCAGACTATACTCTCACTGAAGGCTGCCTCTGTTTCTCTGTCTACAAAATAGGGACATTTACATAATTTTGTGTGTACAGGACTAAAGCAGCAAGGATCTCCCTATGTCCTTCTATCATTTCCCCTCTGAAGCTCCATTTTTTTTATTATTTTTTTTTTTTGAGAGAGAGAGAGAGACAGGGGAAGTGAGGGAGAGAGAGGGAGAGAAGCATCTATGTGAAGGAGAAACATCCATCAATCAATTGCCTCCTGCACGCACCCAAACCAGGACTGGGCCACAACCCAGCTATGTGCCCTGGCTGGGAATTGAACCAGTGGCCTTTTGCTTTTGGAATGGCACCCAACCAACTGAGCCATAGCAGTCAGGGCTGGAGCTCCATCTTCCTGAGGGGCCCCTTCTTTCCTCCTCAGTTGGGTGGGTGCACACCAGACGCACATGTGTGTGCATGTATGCACCATGCTAAGCTCCCCCTGTCTGCTGGTGGGCCCCTTTGCAAGGCTGCTGTCCCTCCACTCGCAGCATGCCTTATCAAGCTTTCAGAGCAAAGAAGCCCCAGCAAGGGTTTCTGGGCTGCGTCCTGCTAGCGCATCTGTCAGGCCCTCACCAGACCCACATTATGCCAGGTGTCCTACAGCAGCCCCTCCCAGAGCAGTGCTGTTGGAAGGGCCAATACCAGCCAGGGGGTCCAGGTGAGGGTGCTGCGGCAGAAAGGGATGCAGTTGTCCAAGATCACACAGGTAAGGCTTGGCAGAGCTGGAGCAGGGGCTGGGACCTGTCCATACCTGTGCAGGTCCTATTCTGATGTCCTTCAGACAGGCTTGTGAAATGACATGGTTTACATGTGTTTAGGGTGGGGTGGTTGGAACTGGTGCTGCCCAAGAAGAGTGTCTCCTATTCCCTGTCCATTCAGCGGAAGTGGGGTTCGAGGTACCAAAGGAGTCATGTATAAAGACCCAAGTTATTGGCACCATCTTACTTCTTTTTAAAAACATTTTATTTATTTTCAGAGAGAAGAAAAAGAGAGGGAGAGAAACATCAATGGGTGGTTGCCTCTCACACACCCCCTACTGGGGACCTACCTTGCAACCCAGGCACGTGCCCTGACTGGGAATCGAACTGGCAACCCTTTGGTTTGCAGACTGGCGCTCAATCCATTGAGCCACACCAGCCAGAGTGGCTCAACTTACTTCATTCTTCCTTATCCCACTGATGTTTTGTTTCCTTCACAGGTTCCTGCCCAGATGACCTGCCTCTTAATGCAGCCTGCTGGCACAAGAGCCCACGCCCTCAGCCCGCCTCCCAGTGCTCTTCCCTATGCTCCAGCTTCTTACTCAGGGCACAGCACACTCTGCACCCCAGGGGCCCCTGTCTCCAGACAGGTTGAGTGACCCTGTGCTCACTCCAAGCTCCCTTCCTAGTCCCTGTTACACCCATCTTTCCTCTTCCTCTGGCTGCTTCTCTCCAATTCCTCTTCTCTTCTCTGACACCTACCTCTTAGAGCTCTCTGGACTAGAATCTTCTGTCACGTGTTTTTCCTATTTGTAAGGCTCACTCGTCAGACCTACCCCTTCCTGAATGAGGACAACCACATCCATACTGAAGTCCCTGCCATATCGCCTGCTTCTCTGTGCAGATTCTCTGGTGCCATCTCCTCCCGCCCCCACACCTGCCCTCAGGTGGGATGTGTGGATGTGAGAGGGGCCGCTGCACTTCCGATCAGTGTCTCTGCCAGCCAGCCGCTTTCTCATGAGCGACACGATTCTTTGGCTTAAATACAAACACCCCTGGGAGTTGCCACCCAAGAAGCCATTGCCAGTGTTGGAGTCTTGAAGGATGGGAAGGGCTTTATCAGCAAAAGGAGAGGGCGTCTGAATTTCACTGGGAGCTCAGGTCCAGTAACAAGAAAATGAGCACTGGGTTTGGGGAACCTGTGGCAAGTTCTGATTGTCCCGCACAGGGGTTGACAAACCTTTTCTGTAAAGGGCCGGATGGTACATTGTCTACAGACAGTAAACGTCTATCTTTAACAGTTGTTGTGGACCACATGGTCTCTGCTGCAACTGCAGCCCCAGGTGACGCAATGGGCCGAGTCGTGTCCCCAAATCCATATGCTGAAGTCCTAACCCCCAGGACTCCAGAGGGGGACTATATTTGGACGTAGGGTCTTTGAAGAGGTGATCAAGGTAAAGTGAGGTCACTAGGCTGGGGCCTGCTCCAATATGACAGGCGTCCTTATAAAAAGAGGAGATCGGGGCACAGACACAGATGTGAGGGCGCAGGGAGAAGACCGCCCTCCACAAGCCAAGGGAGAAGCCTCAGGAGAAACCAAACCGGCTGACACCTTAATCTTGGACTTCCGGTCTCCAGAACTCTCTGTCAGTAGATGACTGCTGTTACAGCCCCCCGGTCCGTGACACTTAGCTACGCCGGCCCCAGTGAACCGACACAGGCAGCATGGAAACAAGCGAATGTGTCTGTGTGCCTGTAAAGTTTTATTTATGAACATTAAAATTTGAATTTGCATTATTTTCACGTCACAAAATATTGTGCTTTTGATTTTTTTCTTCCTCATTTGAAAATGTGAAAACGATTCTTAAAACTGTGGGTTCTACAAGAACAGGTGGCCAGCTGCCTCCGCTGCGGGCTGTAGCTGGCGGAGCCCTGGCTCCGCACCGGTGCGGTGCGGCAGCGGCGGAGGGGAGGGAGTGGAGCTGAGGCTGCGAGGGTAAGCCCAGGGCACGCTGGCGGGCTGGGCCCAGTGGAAGAGAGGGCCGTACCACATTTTAAAGCTGGGGAGTGACGTGCCTCAAACTGGATTTTCAAGGCAAGATTCATCGCCTTTGATGTAAGGGAAGGCAGAAGCTTACTAATTCTGCCTTTCTGTGGAAGCCAGAGCTGCCAGTACAGCCAGAAGTGTTATTGTGTGCTTGAGATTTCTGTCTCCTCTCTTCCCCCGGAATATTTAGCCATCACATGGTGAGACTCTTGTCTCCAGAAACTGCTACCCATCTTTTGCAAGCTGTCTTCCCCTTTAGAGCCTCTGGTCGAAGGACAACAACCACCTTTCCTTTGACTGTCTGGAAATCAGGCTTCCAGAAGTTTTTACACACACCTCTCTGCACCCCTGTCCTCTTTCTGGGCCGTTCTGAATTCCCGGTGTTGTGTTCACTTTCTTCTCAAGCCCCTGTCCATGCCCGCGCGGTTTCTCTCATTCCCCGTGAATCAGTATTTTCTTCCTGGTGGATCAGAACTAAGCTCCTGCCTTTGTTATGTTCTAAACCTCCCAGGATGAAATTGTGAACAAGGTGATTCAAGAGGTTATGAAATGCTCTTTTTTAGGTTTATTTTATTGATTATGCTATTACAGTTGTCATAACTTTTCCTCCTTTGCCCCCCCTCTGCCCAGTATCCCCCTTGCCTCCAGCAACCCCCATGTCCATGGGTTATGCATATAAATTCTTAGGCTTCTACATTTCCTATACTGTTCTTAACATCCCCTTGTCTATTTTGTTTCTACAAATTATACTTCTTATTCTCTGTACCTTTTCCCTCATCTCCCCCCTTCCCTTCCCCCCTCCCCCCGATAACCCTCCATGTGATCTCCATTTCTGTGATTCTGTTCCTGCTCTAGTTGTTTGCTTAGTTTTTTTTTTTTCAGATTCACTTTTGATAGTTGTGAATTTTTTGCCTTTTTAATGTTCATTGTTTTGATCTTCTTCTTAAATAAGTCTCTTTAATTCATAGAGTAATGGCTTGGTGATGATGAACTCCTTTAGCTTTACCTTGTCTGGGAAGCACTTTATCTGCTCTTTGATTATGAATAATAATTTTGCTGGTTAGAGTAATATTGGATCTAGGTCTTTGCTTTTCATCACTTGGAATACTTCTTGACAGTGCCTTCTTGCCTGTAAAGTTTCTTTTGAGAAATCAGCTGATAGTCTTATGGGAACTCCTTTGTAGGTAACTCTCTCGTTTTGCCTTGCTGCTTTCAAGATTCTCTCTTTATCTTCAACTTTTGGCATTTTAATTATGATGTGTCTTGGTATGGTCCTCTTTGGGTCCAACTTGTTTTGGACTCTCTGTGCTTCCTGGACTTGTATGTCTATTTCCTTCATCAAATTAAGGAAGTTTTCTTTCATTATTTTTTCAAATACGTTTTAAATTTCTTGCTCTTCCTCTTCTCCTTCTGGCACCCCTCTGATTCAGATGTTGGTATGTTTAAAGTTATCCCAGAGGTTCCTAAGCCTATCCTTGTTTTTTTTTTAATTCTTTTTTCTTCTTTCTGTTCTGGTTGAATGTTCATTTCTTCCTCATGTTCCACATAGTTTATTTGAATACTGGCTTCCTTTCCTTCACTGTTGGTTCCCTGTGGATGTTTCTTCTTTTATGTTGTTGCTGTACTCAGTGAGTTCTTTGAGCATCCTGATCACCAGTGTTTTGAACTCCGCATCTGATAGGTTGGTTATCTCCATTTTGTTTTGTTCTTTTTCTGGGGTTTTGTTCTGTTCTTTCATCTGGGCCATATTTCTTTGTCGCCTCAATTTGGCAGTCTCCCTGTGTTCGTTTCTGTGTATTAGGTGGAGCTACTTTTACTCCTTGTCTTAGTAGTGTGGCCTATGTAGAAAAGGCACCTGTAAATTGTGAGGGGTAGAGACTTAAGTAGTTGCCAGCGTGGGGCAACCCGCTTTACCACTTATGGCTTGGTGTGAAGGAAAGGCTGGAAATGGGACAGCAGCGCTGTGTGATTTCTGGAGGCTTGTCTGGCATTTGCCCCATTTCTAGTCACTTCACCCCCTTCCCGTATGAGACGGGTGCCCTTCCAGCTGCTGCGCTGGTGGTGAAATACAGAGTGATTGGGTTTGTGTACATTCTAAGTCCATGCAGGTCCTTTAAGTGGTGAAAGTCCAACAGTTTCTTCTGCTGACCCAACCCCCAGTGGATTTTACAGCCA
The DNA here is from genome assembly GCA_039655065.1 of Glossophaga mutica. Lineage (NCBI taxonomy): Eukaryota > Metazoa > Chordata > Mammalia > Chiroptera > Phyllostomidae > Glossophaga > Glossophaga mutica. Next base: position 63,802,891 of record CM077311.1, read on the forward strand.
GAAGTTATGGGGATTTATCTTCCTGGTGCTGGAACCCTGGGCTATGCAGTCTGGCCTGGGGCTGGGATCGCTTGCTCCCTAGGTATCCCTCTGGATTTTTATTACCACTCATAAATGTGGGAACTTCCGATCTACCACCACCACCTCCTCTCCACGCCACACCTCCTCTCAGCCTTGTCTCTGCGACTCCACTCCTCTTACCCATCTGGATGAATGTGGGTTCTTTAAATTTTTGGTTTTTGGACTTCCAGATAGCTCAATTTTCTAATGGTTCCAGGTGTTATTTGTTTTGAGATCTAGTTTTAATTCTTTCTATGGTTGCAGAAGGAAGTAAAGCATGTCTACCTACGTGTCCATCTTGACCAGAAGTGTAAAATGCTGTTTTTAGCAGAGTGAGGTTATGTGTGTTTGAGTCATTGCTAATGTAGATTGATCCTGTGCCCAGTTTGTGATCTGTGTTTGGGAAGCAACATTTGTTCTGATATTGCAAAGCTATAGAAGAAGAGAGCAGGATCCAGGGCCCAGGGATACTCCCTGTACCCCAAACCCGGCCTGTAGCACCCTTCGGTACTGGTCTGGTCCTGAAAGGTAGGTTGGAGGGAGCAGATAGGTTGTGACCTTCCCAACATCACAGAGGGAAGAAGATCTGGCTCAGAAAGGAGGCAGTCTGCTCAGGGCTACGCAGCCAGTCCTGGCAAAGTCAGAAAGCAGCACGGTCTGAGCGTGCTGTGTGTTCCCCATTAGCCAGCACACCTAGAATCTTGCGGGCCTACGAGATTCCAGGTCCAGAGGCAGTGCAGACCCACCTCTCACCAATAGGCATTCCCACCCATCTTTTCTGCCCCACTTTACTGACCCTCCTCTCTAGACAGAAGGGCTTTCTTACTACTTCCTGTTCTTGTCCTGTTTCTAGACTTTCGCTTCTGGTTAAAATGCTTTCCTCTTCCTCCCATCTTTCTACATCATGTCAGCATTTGAGGCCCAGCACAGGCCTGGCTTCTCCACGAAGCCCTCCCTGCCCACCTGTCTCCCCTTCCTCCGACTCCAGAGCTCCTGTGGTCTGGAACCCTTGCTGGCACTAACTACGTATCATCTCATTATGTCTGGTGCAGATACTCAGCATCTCGTAGTTCCCTTGTTTCCATCAATAGATCAAGGGCAGGAGTTGAGTCTTACAGACCTCAGTATCCTCATCACACTTAGTGCGACCTAGATGTGGAGGCTGCTCAGTGAGTTCTGGGGGCAGCCAGGAAAGAAGGAAGGAGGGAGGGAAAGTGGAAGGGAGAGTGGGAAAAGGAGGAGGAGTGAGAGAAGGAGGGAAGGAGGGAAGGAGGGAAGGAGGGAGAAACAGAAGAAGGGAGAGGGAGAAGGAAGGGGAGAAGGAAGAACGCTCAGTGCTAAAGGCAAAAGTGCTGTCTCTGGGGAAGGGAATGAGTGGGGAATTGGGGGTGGGTGTGGGTGGGTGGCCAGGGGGCACGTTGGTTTTAGATGGTGTGGAACTAGGAAGAACCAGCTCTACTGAGGCAGCGACAGCATCTGAGGGAGTGTGTGGGGTGAAGGGAGGGCAGGAGAGGGAGGTTCCTTCCTCCTTCACGGCCTCTGTTGTATTTCTCTGGGTGGTGAGCGGAGCTGGGCCGGGGCACAGGCGGTGGTGCAGGAGGTGGGTGTTGATACCTTCGGTGACAGGAGAGAAATGACTCCATCCTAAAGAGTGTCTCTTTTTCTAGAAATGTAGCAGTTCAGCTCTTGACTTCACTGCCTTGGGGTTTTAATTAAATGTCAAATATAATTTAGGAAGGGCGTGCTGATGGGTGTATGAACATGAGGTCCAAAGCCTCATCTTTGTGGGTCTCCTCGGTAGGTACCGAATTGGGGGCTTAATTGATCACTCTTTATTTGAATGCCATAGGAGAAAACATCTGATTTCCCTTCTCCTCTCATTCCTGGTTTTGAAATAACAAATGAAGAGTAAAACAAAACGAAACAAATCCTTTGTGTATGTGTTATGTACAAAGAAGCAGACTGGGACCTGGGTGACTGGAGACCTACAGAAATATGTGTATTTGATCAGCAGTTTCTCTTTCCCAAACTTGGTTTGAGGGCTAGCTATTGACCAGTGCTCTGCTCAGTGCTTGGTGGCCCAGGACCTTGATAAAGCTGTTCCGCCACCTTCCCTGCCCATTTTATGGGAGGAAAGAGGAAGAAGTCCCAACACCTGTTCCAGTTGCTGACTGCGGTCAGTCCCCAGGATTACCGTAGAAAGGGACACTAAGTTATACACTCTTTTTGTGCAGATGAGGATTTGAGGCCCAGAGAGGGAGGAGACACAGCCACAAACCTTGGTGGCAGAGCCAGAAACACGCCCAAGGCCTCTCTGAATCGCTTCAGCCATCGATCAAAGCTGTGTGCACCATGTGAAAAAACTGGGGGTAACTCCATTTCAGTTCCATTCAACAAGTGTTAAATGGCTCTTGTACCAGAGGCTGCAGATGGCTCAGAATCATACTGGACACAGCTCATGGATCACCTGTGTCTGTCACGGGGGGAAGGCCTTCCTTCATATGATCTAAGCAGTTATTTCCCAAAACACATATATGATCACCTTCCTCCCTTGTTTGGAGCTCTGTAAAGCTTTCTTTTGACCTCCATTGCATGGCAAAGAGGGCCTGTTATATTCTGTTCCTAACCTCCCCTGGAAGCCCCTTTTCCTCCAGTGGCTAATGTACACTTCACTCTGCAGACACTGAACGTCTCCTGGCCCTGGGCACGACTCACTGCACGAAGGTCCCTCTACCTGGAGTCTCCCACTTGGGCTGGTCAGGATGGTGTTGGGCTGCAAATAGAGGACATTGGAGTCAGTGGGGCTGAAGTCTATGGACCTTATATTTCCCATATGACGAGATGCCACTCAGCGATGCTGTCAGAATTCCAAGTTCCCTCTCCATTTCTGCTCTGCCATCTTTAGCCTGTTGGCCTTTGGTCCTCATGCTCAACACTGACAGTCCCCAGATGGCTATAGTGGCTTTGGGCATCGCATTTGCATTCGGGGCAAGAGGCAAGATGGGGACAGCAACAAACCCACCTGTTCTCTTACTTAGGAAACTAAATGCGGCTCCAGAACCTTCCCCAGCAGAACTCCTTCCCCTTCTCGCTGGTCAGAGTGGGGCGATGTGACCGCTGCTCTGTATGAGGGAGGCTGGAAGACCAAGTCTGTGGCGGGGCGGGGGGGGTGAGGATTTTGCGAGTGGCTAAGGGAATGGGTTGAAAACTCCCTGAGTTCCTTGGCTCAGGGTCTGCTTCCAGGGTGATCCACACTAGGACACTGTCTGTCATTGCTGTATTTCCAGAGATCAGCATGGGGCTCACTTCAGAGCAGACCCCAGACGTTCTGTGGACTGAATAACGGGGTGGCTGGGGAGGAAAGAAAGGTATATACACAGAGTCGAGCGCAGTTTAGGAATGAGGCAAAATGACTCACGCAATGTGGTGGCAGAGGCATCCACGGAGCCCCAGGTTTTTATGGGCTTCTCTGAATTTCTCATCCTCCTTGCAATCAGGTGAGGGCCATGTGCCAAGGCTTGTCCAATGGCTGGGAAGGGAAGTGACATGTCGCTCTCTGCGGCCCTCTCTCTTTCCTGCCACAAACACCTGGAACCCACGTGTTGCCACAGCAGGCTGTGGACATGATGAACGCAGCCTTGATCTCTGAGCTCCTGTGTGGAGCTGAGCCAGAGTGAACCTCGTGTGAGTAGGAAACACAACATGCTAAGCCATGGAGATGTTCTTTTTTGCTATCTCGGAGTGATCCAGCCTCAGCTGCGCTGTCCATCCACTAGCACGTGTGAACTCCTGCCATTGGGTGCTGGGTGCTGGGGAGAGAGCTCCTCATCTCATCGCCTGTGCCGGTGCTGGGCGGGTCTGACAGGCCTGGCCAGCTCATGCCTTCTGGCCGGAGCAGGAGAGGCTCCGCCTTGGCCTCCACAGCCTCACTCCCGCTAGATTCCTCTGTCGGAGACGCTGGATAGATTACACATTAGTGGTAGCGCCAGGGATGGAAGGTGGTAATGTCCAATACCAAGAAAAAATTAATCCTCACCTGAGGATGTTTATTGATTTTTACAGCAAGGAAGGGACAGAGAGAGAAACATCGATCAGTTGCCTCCCATGCACGCCCCTACCGGGATCAGACCTGAAACCTAGGGGTGTGCCCTGACTGGGGATCTGACCTTGTGGTGTGCAGGACAACACTGCAACCAGCTGAGCTGCCTGGCCAAGGCAAGTAGCCAGTATTTTTTAAAAGCTCTGACTGAGCCCTGGCTGGTGTAGCTCAGCGGATTGAGCGCAGGCCTGCGAACCAAGGGATCGCGGTTCGATTCCCAGTTAGGGCACATGCCTGGGTTGCAGTCCAGTTCCCAGCATGGGACACACAAGAGGCAGCCATACATTGATATTTCTCTCCTTCTCCCACTCTCCTACCCTTCCCCTCTAAAGATAAATAAATAAAAATCTTAAAAAAAATCTAAAAAAAAAAAAAAAAAAGCTCTGACTGACACCGTGAGAAATATATTTTTCACGCAGCATTATGTACCATATACGTGTTTTGTGCGTGGGCGTGCAGGGATAAGCACCGACCACTGGCAGTATGTTCTGATACTTCGTACTCTATTCAGTTTCCTAAAAGAATAGTCATTGTGGTCCACTGAACTGGTTCCCAGACCCTCTAATGATACACAGTCTGCAGTTTGGAAGAAAAAATCAGTCTACACCATAGAGACTGGGAAGCTAGAAAATGGTGGTGAACACTGTAGGCTATGGATGGTCTAGAAGGGCTTCCTGTAAGAAAAGACCCTTGGCCAGGGTCCTGAAGGATCAGGAAGGGAAAGTCATGCTGGGAGAGAAGACTGAGCAAGCCCTTGGAGGATAAGCCTAGATGTCTGGGGAATGGCAGTGCCTCCCTGTGGGGCAGTAGACACAGGAGATGGGGAATACAGAAACAGGTAGGGGTCGTATCCAAAGCAGCTAATTCCTGGGACAGCAGGAAGAAGACAGGCTGTAACAAATCAGAATGGGCATCAGCTGTAACCACCCCCCACCCCCACCCAGGGCACTGGTACCAGTGTAAGCCCGAATGTCCTTCTGGAAGCAGGATAAGCAAGGAAATGGGTTAGTTGTGAATAGGGATGGGGTGCGGGTAGAGCTGGGTAAGACAGGGTTGGATCCCAGAAGCCCCGGTGGAAGGGAAAAGCATGTTTGCCTCGTGCTCCTTTTAAAAGAGCAGTCTTATCATCTTTGCGCAGGATTCCAAACTCCTCAGGATTCTGAACCTCTCATCCGCAGGTGAGATCCTATTGGCTGGAGCCCAGGGAAGGCTGGGACAGGTCCCAAGTCAGAACCCCCGTGTGAGCTAGGGCAGACAGGCGGGCAGCACTGGACTGGGGGCTGAGGGAGGCATTGGGAAACCGGCTGAAGATCCAGCCGGCAACCTTCCTTTACCGTGAGTTTCCAGACCTAATAGGAAGTATAACAGCGTGTGCCCTGCTGACCTCGGAATTCTACTGTGAGCCTGTGATGAGGAGCAGTTAGAAATCACCTGGAAATGAAAAAGTGTTTTATGAGCATAAGTACCACTTTGGGGAAGTAAAGAAAGCATTTTCCTTCCAATTTGCCCGAGAAGGAAAATTTTTTGTTTAAATAACACAAATGTAATAGAACTGTCCAAAGTACATGATTTTGGCAGTGAAATTTGTGAGACCTAACTTGTGCTTCTCTCAGTTTTATAACACTGTAAAAATAATACATTTTTCATCAAGACAGACATAAAAACAACAATAAAAATCGAACATTTATTGTGTGCTGATTATGGGCCAACAGGTACTTTGCATCTTATTTAATTCTCACAACCAACCTGTGCGGTGCATACTGTTATCATCCTCATCTTGCAAAGAAAAATGGTGAGAAAGTGGGTGTAACTCAGCTGACAATGACGGGGGTGGGATTTTCCACCTCACCGAGAGAGCTAAGAAGGCAAACGTTCCAGCCGTGCGGTGCCCAAGTCCGCAAAGGCCAGCCTCTAAGGAGTGTGTGGGCCAGCCCCTCTGCCCCATCCCCAAGTTGTGGAGGGCTGTGTCTCCCTGAGCAACAACCACTTTCTGCTCCCGCCCCATACTCTCTCTCCCCTGATTTCTCTCTGTGAAGCCTCTTAACTTCTCAAGACCTTAGGTAGGAGTGTGGCATGTGGAGCTGAGCTCCAGGAACAAAGCAGTTCTCGCACCTTCTCTGAGGTCTGGCTGACCCTCCAGTCAGTCCAGGGGTAGGGGGTGGAGAATGGGGAGAGGGAGGTAGGTGGCAAATCCGAGTCACTTCTCTCTGCCAGGGAAGGCGTGTAGGTCCTCCTTGGGATTCCACCAATTTCAGGGTCTTCTCTGCCTTCTCAGACCCTCCCCCTCGGAGGCCCACCTCCAGGCACGCCTTTCCCACGAACCCCATCTGCGTCCCTTACACTCAGGTGCATCTTTCCTTCTTGGTGCCATGTTCGTGACATTTGGCTACATGTGGACCCTACTGTGAAGGGCGTGTTGAGTCGATGTTACCAGTGGAGACCCATAGCTGCCAGGACTTCTCCCACTGGGACACACTCATGTGTCCACTAACCCACTTGGACGTGCTTTTGTCTGCCCCTGATGGATGCTGATGAGAAAGAACGGTGTAATAAGCTCGAATCCCTCACCTACCACGTTCTCTCTGTCTGCCCCTGGGCAAATCGCTGTTTTCTCAACCCAAAAGCAGGGTGGGGACAATGATACCTCAGATTAGATGTAATTTATGTAAAGCATTTGCCCGGTACCTGGTTTCACTGCATGGCCCCAGGGTAGCGGGATAAACCAGGAGTCAGGAGAACTGAGTGCTTATCCTGGCTCTGTGATTGGCTGAACTTGAGCAAGTTACTTTTCCCTTCAGAGCCTAGGTTTCTCATTGGTGGTATTAGCAGCTCTGGGTGGTATTTGAGGTCTCTCCTAGTTCTGATATTGTCACTGACTCAGTCCCAAGGCCCCCCACCCTCAAGGCCTGGATGAAGAGGCTCAGAAGGACTCAGCTGGCTTCCAAGAGCTGCATTTCGAAGGTGCCTGCTTTTCCCGGGGACCTGGTCGGCCTCTCGTTTGTGACTGAGGAAAGTTGGGCCCTTGGCCATCTGGGGCCTGGCTTGGAGAGGACAGAGGGCAGGAAGGAAAGAGAATGGATACAGTGAGCTAGGAGTCAAAGCCCTGTTGTTATTCCAGCCATGACAGGTTAAGGAGGGGGTTCTGTCATGCTGCTCCAATGTTAATTACTATAATTCTGAGAAGACTTAAGTCTCAGCCTTAGAATTCCTCCGAAGAAAACTATCTTTGCAGCGTCCGCAGACAGGACGTCAGCAAACCGGCCGTCCATGGTCCATCGACTCCCCACATGGGGAGGGCGCGTTGGCAGGTGGAGGTGTGCTGTGGCGTAGGTCACAGCCGCCCGAGCCCTTCCCCACACGCCTGGCTCCCCTTTCCCTGGGGTCACATGGGACTCAGACACAGTCACAGTTACAGAGACAGGATGACAGCTGTTACCTGCGGGAGAGGGCAGCGTGGTGGGGAGAGGGCACAGAGCAATTCTGAACGAGCTGAAAAGAGGAAAAGATTGGGAAGAGTCAGAGACGATGACTTCAGGCATCTCTGTGCTGGACGGCATGTCCATGTCACAGGCACGCAGGGTCCGCTGAGGGCAGCGAGGGGGTGCCCTGCATGTGCGAGCGCACGCATGCCTGTGCACATTTGTGTGCACGAGTGCATGTTTGTGCATGCGTGGGGTCCTGACAGTGAGCGAGAGGGGAGGACACAGGTGGCAGGGCTTGGAGAAGTCTGGCTTCCGAGTACGAATCTTCCTCATCCATCAGCCATCTCGTCTGGGACCTTACTGGTTCTGGAAATGATTATGCAGTCATTTCAGTGTTGACTCTTGGCAAAAATGCCAAACCAGATGACTGAAACTGATGATTTGTGAGTTCTTAGAAAAGAAAGGTGATTGCTAGAAGCCAGCATGAGTTCACTTTGAACAAAGTCTACCAACCTACCTTCTGTTCCCTTTTGACAGGTGTCACACTGACATTCACCGTAGACAGGGTTTCTCTGCGTGGCCAGGGCCTGGGGGTGGGTGGGTGAGGAGTTGCCCTTCTCCCAATATTGCCCATGTGCACTCAGAATTGAGGCATTATGGGGTGGTCTTGTGGCCTGTCCTCTTCTTATTTCTGTATCCTGGATGTCCACAGGAGTAGAAGGGTCCCCACAGAGACTGGGGAAAGACTCTCATGTCCACAGTGATGTACTGATAGCTGCGGTCAAGGTGAGCGGGCAGGAAAGAACAGCATGGCTCCACAGGTGGAGACTCACCAGTAGAGAAGGGGCATCAGGTCTCTAGGACCCTCAGTGCAACATGGGAGGTGGGGGCAGCTCTATGGTGGCCCAGGGCTGACTGAGAGCCCTCGCAGGCCTGGGGAAAATCTGCATACGTCCAAATACAGGTGCACAGCGTGGGTCCTGGGCAGGTGTTCTGTGACACCTCGGAGAGCTGTCACGGCCCGGCGAGTCAGGCAGAGGTGTACGGTCAGGCCCGTGAGCGGGGCTGGCCTCTGAATTCCACTTTCTGTGTAGATCACAGCCAGGCAGATCCTCAGAAAGGGCTGACTTTTAGACAAGTGTACGAACCTCTGGTTATTCCTGAAAATGTTTGGGAATCAGATCCTTGGGTAAGTGGCTGGGGACTCAAAGCCATTTTAACTTGGGCATAAAAGGAAGTGGGACTGCCTTTTATTCTTAGAGGTTGGTCAGTTCTTGAGCTGGCCGACTTTGAATAAGTGGAAAAAAATGAAGCCCAGTGGATAGCTCACTTGGGCGGACTTACGGCTGCTGAACCATCGTCCCAAAGGGGGCTGCTTAAATCTCAGCTCTCAGTCTGGAAGGGGCGGGGGATGCTGCATTATGCCATAGAATTCAGTACTAAATCATATTCAAGGGTTTCATCTATGACGTGGGTGAAGACACAGAGAGCAAGATTATTAAATTTTTAGATGACAGTTAGAAGGGATAATTGAGGACCAGAGAGATAGCTGAGGGTTTGAAAACATCTTGATAAGCTGAAATGATGCCTGAAACAAACAAGATGAAATTTAACAGGGGCAATATTGAGCCCTATATTTAGGTAATAAAAATGAATTATGTAGGTACAGTACAGGAAGCATGACTTGGGAGAATTTTAAATTAAAACCCCACAGCCCCGACACTTTGAGCAGCAGACTGCCTGATGGGGGCAGCAGAGAGCAGCTGTTGCCTGGAGCTGGCCAGGGCAGGGAGCCAGCCACCCAGGTGAGGGACCCTGCCCAGGCCAGCAAGAGAAATGGAGATGCATGGGACAGGAGTGATCAGGCAGGCCCAACAAGGGCAGGTGAAGACTGGTTTGTGGCACACAGGCTCCAGGTATGCAGATTGAATCCAAGTGAGGCCGGGAGCCTCATGCCTTGGGCCAGTTCTGTGCCAGGCCTGCCTGCTCTGGTAGTCCCCTCCCCAGCTGGGGTCTGCCCAAGTCTCTGAGGTGCTTTTAAGTTGCCAACAGCTCAGTGGGGGAAAAGACTGGAAATGATACACTTACAGAGATGGAAAGCAGATGAACGCTAGTCTGGGGTCGGGGAGGAGAGAGGGAGGGCAGATGTATTGGAGGAGGGGGAGGAATAGGATGAGAGGAAAGGATGTTTTCCGAGGAGGAACCGCTCTATGTCTTGATTGCAGTGGCAGTTACACCTGTGAGAAAGTGGCACAGTACTATAGATACACATTGTGCGTTGTCAATTTCCTGGTTTAGATCCTGTAGTATATAGTTATGTAAATTGTAACTGTGAGAAAATGGCACAGAGCTATACACAGGCATTTACACCTTGTCAATTTCCTGGTTTTGATGTTGTGGAATAGTTATGTAAATTGTAACCATTCAGGGAAACTGCATGAGGGGGCTATCAGGCCAATCCACTATTTTTTACAACTTCCTATGAATCCTATTTATTTTTTAAGTTTAAGAAAACAAAACAAAGCACAGCTGAGCCAGACTTTACAATGAATGCCCTAGGGGCGGGGTGAGGGGCAGCTCTCCATCCATTTCTGGGGAAACAGCTGTTAGGATAGCCCGTGGGACCTGCCACTCTCCTGCTGCCCTGGAGCCCATTCCTTTGCATCCTCAGGTGCCAAGGAGCTGGTAACAGGTGGTTGCAGATTTTGATCTACGCTGGTAGCAACTGTCCAGGAAGGACTGTCCAGGGAGCAACTGTCCAGGGAGCAGGGGAGCAGAAGGACTTGGAGAGATTGGAAACATCAGTATGCAACAAAAAAGCAACTCTAAGGCTCCAGACCAATTAGGGGAGGGAAGGAGGGTGACCACACCCGAGCTAGAGACCACATACCTAGGAAGGAGGGGTGGAGAGGGACTTGTAGGTTTTGGGTTGTTTCCACTCCCAGAGGTTAGGGTTATGGACAACAGCAGGGGGCCTGTTTGGGCACCTGTGTTCATCAGAGAAGAAAGCTGCCTGGGAGGTGGCAATGGTGCTGGTTGGAGGGGTTGTGCCATCTGCTAGGGGCCTTATGTACTTAGCCTTTATGGAACCAGCGGGGCTCACAAATTGTTGAGCTGAGCTGGGGAGAGACCATGGCTTGTTAATTCCGTGCCTATTTCACACCATGTGTTGGAGGATGATCAGGGAGGATAGAGGTGTGGTCCACTCATGCCCAGGGCTGTCGCAGGAGCAGCATCTGCAGTTCAAGGCACCAGATCCCAGCATTGGCTGCAGGGTCAGTCTGACCTTGGCAGAAGCATGTTGCTGGGCCAGGAGGGTGTGCAGTTTGCATTTGGTGTCCTCACTCTCTTTCCTGAGCCCTGTCTGTCTCATACCTGAAGGGCCCTTCCGTCCCTGACATCTGGTAAGCTGCTGTGCACAGGCCCTGTGGGGTTCAAGCTCAAAAGCCTTTAGTATCCAGATGGAGACATAAACTCGGACGGCAGAGGACTGGTGCGGGAGGGTATTGTAGAGCCTGGGGTGGGGGTGGCTCTGCACCTCAACTGAAATCATTCAATACTAGTGGTTCAAAAAGGCCGAATTTGCCAGAGAAGATGTATCTGCACTTAGAAACTGGTGACTGCTGGGTCACTACTGGGTCATTCTTGCCCTCCTACCCTCAGAAGGGACCTTTCCTGGGGCAGTTCCTCAGGGTTCCTCCCACACTGACCCAGGGACTCTGAAGAAAGGGCGTGGGCGTGCTTCCAGTCCAGGTCATTAAACCCCTCCCTGTATGACTTGGGGCAAATACTTGGCCTCGCTCTGCCTCACTGTACTCATCTGCCAGATGGGTATAATATCCCTGTCCGCCTTATCCAATGAGGCATTATTCTGAAGGTAAAATTTCTAAAATTCATACCCTGCTTCAATCCACAGTGGATTTGAGGCAGCTTCTAAAAATACCTGCACATGAAGGGATAAAAATAAATCATATGTGAAATCATTTGGCAATTGTACTGTAAACACATTTCCCTTATTGTCACTGGGAGCAGTGAGAAAGTGATAATAGATATATTATTTCCTAGACTCATTTTCAATTTAACCCTGGCCTTCAGGGCTTTAATGGAAAAGCAGGCTGGCTTGAAAACCTCAGACACGGAAGCTGGCCATGTATTGTACTTGGCCCTGGGGCTGGTTTTGCCTGAGGGTGCTTGGGGTTGGGGGCTGGTAGTGGTCAGTTCTGACTCTTCAGGTTTTGGCCGCTCTTGCAGGGTCAAGAAGGCTGTACCACCAGCTCCGTTCTTGTTAATGCCAAGCCTTCGTGAGCCTCCCTTCCAACCTGGCCCTGGCTGGGTGCTCAGATGCGGAGCAGGAAATGACCGGGTGCTGTCCCATAGGGGGCGAAAGGCAGTGAGGGCCACACACTAGACTTAACTTGAGGTGGGAAAGTTGATTAATCCCCTATTTCAATTCTTCGTCCAGAAGACAGACGGCACGACCCTCCTCTTCCTCCCTCACAGCAAGGCTGGGGTTCTAAACTGAGCTTGCACTCTGGCGAGAACAATCGCTGTGCAGATGCAGAATCGCTGTTCAGTGCCGCTCCAAAGTGCTTTCAAAGATCACCGAGCTCTTAGGGTTGGGAGCCGACATGACCAAGAAAGAGGGTTTGCCTTTACTGCTTCACCCTGCAAGTCTTCAGGGATGGATAGGTGCTCAACGGGAGCCCAGGCCACACGGAGGAGCCCTCCCCCTGGCGGAAATGAAGTGCGGGTTCCCTCTGGAGCCCGTGGAATGTCTAGCACACGCCCAGCACCGAGGGAGGCAGCGTGGGCTGAGAAGCAGCCAAATTCTTAGGTGGAAGTCCTGGCCCCAGGGCCTCAGGGTGTGACCGTGTTCGAACACAAGGTCTTTAAAGAGGCGATTCAGTCCACATGAGGTCATCGGTGCAGGTCCTGGTCTGCTCTTCTAACAGTATCTTTGTAAGAAGAGGACATTTGGATGTGCGGAGAGACCCCAGACCTGCACACCCAAAGGGAAGGCCACGTGAGGACACAGAGAGACAGCTGCCGTCTGCAAGCCAAGGAGAGAGTCCTCAGGAGGAACCGACCCTGCCGACACCTTGACCTTGAACTTCCAACCTCTAGCGCTGTGAGAAAATGAGCTTCTGTTGTTGAAGTCGCCTGGCCTGTGGTACTCTGTTCTGGCAGCCTGAGCCGACCATGACAGATGTGTATGGAAAGTGAGACTTGCTCACCCCTCTAACGCACACTCACTGCATCGGCGCCCCGAGGTACGGGGCCAGGAGGCCGAGCGAGGAGGTGTGTTTCTGCTTTTGGGAAGCTTGCAGCTCGAAGCGACACTGTAGCTGCCTTCAAGGTGTGGAGACAAGACCAGCACTCAGGGAAAGGACGACAGCATATGTTCATATGCATATACGTAAAGTTTAAATTAGTTATGTTGACCAAGCGGTGGAAGCTCTGAGAAAGTAAAACCAAAGGAAAGCCCATGGGGGAGGTTTTGCGGTGAGGGCGCTTGAATAATCAGGCTGGGGATGATCTGGCTGCTGTGGGCATTTGTGAAGAACTCGCCTGTCAGCACCGACTCACCTGGAAGGCGTCACTCCCTGGGGACTTCTCAGCTTCCCCCCTGAGAGCCACCACCACCACCCTGTGGGCCGAAAGCTCCCGCTTTCCAGTGACTGGGGCTTGGCCGGCCCTTCTGTGGTTATTTGTTGCCATTTCTCCAGGCAGATGGGGACTGCTGGCTGCTCATCAAGTTAGCAATTAACAAGTAATTCATTAGACGCCTAATGAACAAATGATTAAGCTGGCAAGCTGTGTCCAGCCTCTGACTGGGGAGGGAAATGGCTATTAATAAGGTCTCAGAGTGGCAGCGGTGGGTCAGTGGCTGAGGCATGGGCTGGGCGACAGAAGACACATCTTCCGAACCCTTGGGCCAAATCACTTTACCTCTCTAGGTTACTCATGGGGTGGGAGTGATAAAACATTATTAGTAGGCAAATTAAATGGCAGAGATGGTACATGTAAATACAAGGCACTGGGTTACATAAACTCCAGGGCCCCTTCCTTCCAACTTCCTAGGATCCCACCTCCCCAGGCCCACGTGAGGCATACCAGGGCCATCCCTGGGACCCCGAGATCGGCCGCTCCCTGACAGCTCAGTGTGTGCCCACAGCCTGGATGCGCACAAGGGACCAGGTGTGGCAGGGTGGTGCATGCAGTGTGTGTCTGCTCTCATGGTGCTGACAGTGTGGTTGTGGGTATCAGACGCTCACACACAGCGAACTAACCATGGAGTACAAAGTGGTGCGTGATAGGCCAAGAGCTGTAGCCTTTCAGAGAAAGATAACTACAAGCTGGGGTGTGGGGGGCTTTGCCCCAGGGCAGGGACTTGAAGTGTGACTTCATTGTGCTTTTCTGATTATGAAAATAACTCGTGCTGATCCCGCTGCCCTGCCCCAAATCTCCAGATAGAGGAAATTGGAAAGAAGGAGCTAATCTGTAATCTCAGCCAGAGATAACTGCTGTTGACATTTTTGTGTGTATCTGGGGAGGATTTTGACAGGCAGAGATGGCGGGAGGATATTCTCGGTGGAAGAAATGTCTTGGGTGAAGGCTGTGGGTGGGGGGAAGAACAGGGGCTGCGGTGGGTCTCTTGGGGGTTAGAGTGTGGGGGCTGCAGTGGGGTCCTGGAGCAGAGTGAAATTGGAAGCCAAAGGAGGGGAAATGGCTGGAGGAGACAGAAAGGGCCAGAAGGGTGTGGTGGAGGGGAATGCGTGTGTGTGTGTGTGTGTGTGTGTGTGTGTGTGTGTGTGTGTGAGAGAGAGAGCGAGAGCGAGAGAGAGAGAGAGAGAGAGAGATAGTATCTTGTGCATTGGACCAGAAGCCCCAGCCAGCAAGCCAGACACCGTGCTCTTCAATCACACATGTGATGCAAAGGAACTTGTTGATAGAGCCGTCCCACTTAGGAGAAATACTGCAAAAACCTCTGCAGGAGAAATGAAAGAACTCAAGCTATGGCAGAGTTGCCAAAGGCAGTGTGGGGCCAGAGGTCAAGGGCAGGGAGGCCTTCCTCTGGTCGAGGTTGACTGGGCTGTTTTGGGGTGTCAGCAAGCCTCCTCAGGGGACAAGGGGTCTGTCCTGCTTGCCGCCAACCAGCAGGTCCTCATTTTAGAGCTATGCCTCATCCCTAAGGGATGTCTGATCCTTTTTTTTTTGGTCATGAAACAGCAGAAAAGTTTATAGTTGACTCTTTTCTGTAAGACAATCCTTTGATTCTTTCAGCCATTGCATGAGATAGGTATGTCTATTCATCCTGTTCTGTAGTCGAGGGAGGGGAAGTTCACAGAGAGGAAGTGACTTAGCCAAGGCCATACAGCTGGTGACGCAGGCAGGCTGAGAATCCAGATGTTGGGGGTGTGAGTGTGTGTAATTAGTTCTGCTGCTGTGGGCGGTAGTGTTCCTTGGTGGTAAAGTAAATGGCTTTTGGAGATAAGATAGCTCTGCCTTCAATTTTCTGCTGTTATTTTCCTCACTGAAGAGTACGAAGAACCTTGGATTTACCTTCATGGATTGACTGGGGCTGATAATCCCATTTACCTCCCTGGGTCATGGCGAGGCTTAAATGAAGTGATACAGTTATATGGACTTAGCACGTAGTAAGTGCGCCGTGAATGTTAGCTATGATTATTACGGTTTTACCTCTGGGTTCGCTTTGAGTCGCAGAAACGGGCTGAATCGTGTGCTTGTTCCTTGGCTCTCTGCCACGAACAGTCACTTTGGAGTTGGGAAGAGTGCGGGTTCTCCCGGGCCTCACGATTGCGAGGCCCCGAGGGCCAGACGCAGAGTTCCCTCAAGAACCCTCTGGTTGGCCAAACCCTGGGTTTCGCAGGATGGAGCCCGTCCTTCTCCACCACTGTGAGAAAGACGCTGATGCCCACCAGACTCCCCATCTCCTCCCCCACACCCACCGACCCCAGCGCCATTAGAAGACCGTGTAGTTGGTTCAGGAGAATGGGTTGTGGGGCAAAGTGACCCATCTCATTCCGGCCAGCTCCCTTTCCTCTGGCCTCAGGACGGAGGAGGTTGTGTGCTCCGGGAGGTGCAGGGTGACCGGGCGTCAGTCAGCAGGATCCTGGGTGGCTGGCTGTGTGGAGCTGCGAAGCCCCCCGGAGCTTATTGCCTGAGGAAGAAGTGAACCTTGGCAGGGCGGCCCTCGGAGACGCTGCAGACGTTTCTCGCTGCGGTGGAGCCTCGCTAACGAGCACAGCGCATTTGGGCTGACTGAGAGCTGACGTGTCACATTAGTGGTGAGGCTCGCACCTAGCACTGTGCAGCTTTCCACAGTTTATTATGGAGCAGCTTCACACCTATCATCCTCTCTGATCCTCGGAACGATTACCTGTATGGGAAGTCCTGCTGCTAAGGACTCACTGTTATTTCTTTATGTAATGACTTCTCTAAAATCCCCATTTCTGCACATATCTGCTTTTCAATCAGTCGCTCCCCCCACAGACCCCAATTCTTCCACGGCGGCTTCCTCACTTTGCCGCACTCATTTGTTCACGGATCTCTCCCCGCCACCAGGCTAGAGGTTCCTGATACTACCTCATTCAAGACAGAGGCAGTATTTGGTGTTTTAATGATGGCTGGACAAAACCATTGGTGTGAGCTGGGCACGGCAGGCCTCAAGGCTGAGAGTAAGCCTCGAGGCCCACCATGAGGTCAAAGGACCAGCCGGAGGCTGCACAGGCAGGGAGGGGCAGGCCAGGAGCGAGCCCATCTCCTCAACCAGCAATCCCGGCTGGGGGCTGCACGGGCAGCTTTGAGGATCCAATGAGACCGCATGGCCAGGACACTGTGCAGCAGGGGTGTCCAGCCTTTTGGCGTCTCTGGGCCACACTGGAAGAAGAGGAGTTGTCTTGGGCCACACATTAAATACATCATGACATATAATCACAAAAAAGTCTCACAGTGTTTTAAGTAGATTTACATTTTTGTGTTGGGCCACGTTCGTAGGCAGCCTGGGACACACGCGGCCCACGGGCCCCAGGTTGGACACCCCTGGAACGCCTTCCACCTGCGTTTGCGTCTCCCACTTCCAAAAGCCAGTGCAGAGCCCCACGTGGTGGTGTCATAGCAGGGCAGGGCCTGGCCAGGCAGAGGGCCTGGAGCACAGCAGGTCTCACGGCAGTGCCCTTGAGCAAAGGGGAAGGAGGAAGCAGGTGAAGGAGGCAGGAAAGGACTCTCCAACCTGCATTGTGTGGCAGGGGCCTATGATGGGGGAGTGTGGGGTGGGGACCATGTATGGGCTCCCTTCCTGCTCGCCTTCTGGCTACACCCCCTGGGGCCCACACGGTGACTGTCCCCTGCCCCCGTGGAAATGCAGGGGCTGGGTTGGCTGCCATTTTGATATTGTGCGCGTGGCTGGCTCGTTCATTGTCACACTTGTGAGGCCCATTTAAGCACTCCCAGATGCTCATTAGCAAACACAACATTGGTGCCCTTCTGCACTGCTGGCTTCTTATTGGGGCTGGAGGTGGGGTCTGAGGGGAGGCCCTTTCTTGTCCTCTGAGGGCCGGGGTCCTATCTGGGAGCAGATGGGTGGAGCATTCCGAGTGGCCGTCCAGCAGGGCTGTGAGCAGCACCTGGGGCTGAGTGGAGGAACAGAGATCTGTTCTCATCGCCATCAGATTCCAGCAGGGGCTGACCCTTTTTCTTGACACAACAGGTGTCCTCTAATAGACCTCTTTCCTGTCCTCCTTTGGGGAGTGGGAAGGCCTCTGTCTTTTGAACAGCCCTCTGGACTCCCACAGTGGACACTCCTAACATGGCCGGGTAGCTTGATGTCAGAACATAGTGTTACTTTAGGGGTGAGGGAGTAGTGTCCCTGTCATCTCCCAGAACCCCAGCTCTTAGACCTGGAGGGCACCGAGAATTCGCCTGGCCAGCACTGCAAATGGTTCGATGGACCCGTGTGCCCACCACAAGTGACTGGTTGGGCCGCCTGGAGCGTGGCATTGAGAAGGCTCAGCTGCCATCGGTTAGCAGAACCTGCCATGGTTGGGCGAGGGGAGTGGCGCATAAATGCCGCAGATTTGCCATCTGGGATCTCATCTGAATCCTTTTCTCCTGGTGCCTGATTTCTACAATCAGAGAGCCATTACCTTGCATTAAAGCTTTGTCTCTCTGTTTGCATTTGTTTAAAATGCATGTGTGTTGGAGAGGAGTGCCAGGAAGATATTGAAGAATACAACGATTGATTGATCTCATTGATTGCAGGCAAAAAGACAGTGATCAGTTTCGCTAGTTCTGGAAAAGGCAATGCATTGGCAACTCTTAAAACCCAAAGAGTATCACTTGGCTAAAGATCAGTTTATCTGATTGCCTTCCGGGGTGGCAGGTGACAGAGGAAATGGGACAGCAGGTCAGTGTGGTGGGAGGCAGGTGTGGAAACTAGAGGTCCTCCACCTCAAGGTGCACCCTGCACTAGGGACACAGGGGGCCGTAGGTAGGAGGCACTGAGCAGCTGTGGGAGGTGTGAGTCCAACTCTGCCCCTTCCTCTGTTCAGAAACTTTCCTGGGGAGCCTGTGTTCCTGGCTCTGACACCCACAGAGGGCTGTGTCCCTGTCACTTCGGGAGGGGGTCAGGCTGAGGGAAAACCAAGACTGCAGCTGCTTTGTTTCTTCAGAATAAACACTTCAAATAATAAACTTTTGGGGGTCACCAGGCCGGAGTGGGGAGTGTGGGGGTTGTATGCCAACAAGCGGGAGTGAGACAGTTCATTGTGTTGATCAAGAATTCTGAGTCCTACTCCTGCCATTGTACTAAGTCTTTATAGAGTTAGACTTTAAAGTGAAGAGCATAAGCCAATCTAGTTTGAATTAAATGAACTTAAATGACAAAAAAAAAAAATCCTCTGGTCAGATTTATTAATTTTTCCCAAGGAGAACAGAGTGGAAGGAAAGAGAAGCATTTATATATGGGTTAGTGACACCCTTGTGAGGTTGGTAAAAGGGATACATGTTTGGAATCAGGTCAGCGATCTCAGCCAGAATCCCTGTGCTAAGGTAATGTCAAGTAAGAGGCATCGTTCGTTCATTCAACAACCACTTGTTGAGCACCTACAATGTGCTGGCCTCTGACAGTAAGGGGTGAGGATGACGTGGGCCCTGTCCACATAGAGCTGCGAGCCGAGTGAGGTTTACAGACAAGAAAATGGGCATTTTCAGGGGAGCATGATGCGTGCTGAGCTCTGGAGGCCTAGATTCTCCCATCTGTGGAAAGGGAACATCCCTCGTTACCATGGACCTCAAGTCACTGGAGCAGCAGGAGCTGTCCCAAGCTGGGGACACTGGGCGGGGTCTGCCCATTCCTGAGGCAGGTGGGAGGGTGGCCCAGAATCACCCTGGGGCGTGGACTACCCTGAAACGGCATGGCTGCTCCTTGCATCTGCAGAGTGTCTTGTACCTTCCAAGGCACTGTCACCTTCAGGGGCTCATTGCTCTTCCTTTCCCTGTGAGAGGCAGGCAGGGTGGGGATTGCTGCTCCCCAGGAACCAAGGTGACATGTGTGGGTGAGGGCAGAGCTGGGTGCTGGAAGCCAAGTACATTTTGTCTGCTCATTCCATGGAGTGAACTGGGTGGAGGATGAACTGGGGGGTTAGGATGGGGCATGGAGACAAGGAGGGACAGATTCCAATAGTACGGAAGTCCTTCCTCCCTCCCTTTTCCTCCTCTCCTCCTTCCCTCCCTCCCCCTTCTTTCCTTCCTTTCCCCCTCCCTCCCTTCTTTTGTTTGTTCTTCCTTTCAAGGAGGAAATGTTTACTGAAGGTCAATCATGTGCACTGTGTTACCCCAAGCAGTACTGACCTCTCTCTGATCTGCCAGCAAGCCCAGGTCAAAGCTGGAACTTGAACCCTATCTGGGACTCTGTCCACAATGCCACACTTGGAGCTGGGGGTGTCGTCCCGGAGCCAAGTGTGAGAGAAGGGACCACCCCAGGACTGGGAAGATGGCGGAGTCCTGAAGCTCCCACTGCTAATCGGCAGTGTAGACCCTTCGTGCAGTCCCCCCACCTGGGAGCAGGGTCTCGCCAATTTTGGAGTAGGGAGGCAGCAGGTGCCTGGATCCCTGAGAACGGCCCCTCCTAGGGTGTGCGTTGCAGATGTGATGGCGTCTTCCTTGTGGTGACTGGGGCTGGAGAGTAGCAGGCTGGCGGTGGCCCTCCTGGCTTTGATGGGAGTGGCTTCTGCCTGCTCCACTAAAAGCGAACAGCATCCAGAACAGGCCTTTGTCCAGGGCGATGGAGGGCAGCTGGCTGTCCACAGGTGTGTGTAGTCTGGCGACTCCTGGAAGACTCCCCATGCTTTCCGTCCTTGTGTGTGGGGGGGTGTCACGGGAGACGTAAGGAAGAGCTCACATATCCCAGCTGTCTGGGACCATGGAATGCGGGCCCCGGGGAGAAACCAGCCCCCTGCCATGGGTACTGTTCTGTGAAGATTCTTAGTTTTCACAACTAAGACGTATTTTATTTGTTTTGCAGTGTCTAAGCAGAGGCCACCTTACAAATAGGGAATGTGAAATCAGGATGCCAGGGTTCAGGTGCTCCGTCAGCAACCTGCTGAGTCTGCGATGATGGACAAGTCACTTTAGGCCGGGACTTTGTTTTCTGGTCCGAAAGGCGCCCTCCTCAGAGGCTGCCTGGAGGCGGCGGAGCGCTGCGCCCTCGCAGGCTCTTCGTTACCGCTGTCCCGGAAGTTTGCTTCCAGCCCCAGGAGCCCAGGACCACTGGAATTCTACCACATCACCCCTCCCACTGGGAGCAGCTTCGTTTCCTGCTCGGACAGAAGAGAAAGGAAAGGAGGGCAGGAAAGCACTTGTGAATGGGGACAGTGGGGGTAAGGGGGAATGCTGTGGCTGATGGCAAAAGAAGTTCCCAAGACTTGAGGCCAGAGTGAGGGGGCTGGGCACGCAGATAAATGTGCTCATTTGGCCCAAGTATAGCTTGGGTTCAGGGAAGGCAGGTCTGCTCACAGAGGGACACTCTGGTCCCCATTTTCTGTCCAGAGCCCACTTGTGAGCTGCCTTCTGGCCCCTGAAGACTGAGATGGGCCCTCGAAGTGACAGGCCATCACAGACCTGGCTCTTACGCCCCAACCTCCTTGCCAGGCCTGGCTGAACAAAGACGGGGCCCCTGTGGGGGCCTGCTGGGGCTGAGGATCCCCCTGGGGGCTCCTGGCAGCAGAAGCTGGCTCCCCACAGCTCGGAAGAAGCAATCACGGCCCCCCTTCCTGGATTCTGCCTTTGACCTTGGGTAACCTGGCAGACAGCCAGAGCCTGAGAACTGGGGAGGATGTGGGTGCTCAGGAGAGAGGCTTCGGGGTTGTTCCAGGCAGCTGGGGTCTGCCAAGCACAGTGCTGGCACCAGGACAGCACTGAGGTGCGTCCAGGATGGTGCCAGCACAGGTGGAACACAGTGGGGAGGGGGCCGGATGGTGAGCTGGGATTTTAAGCTGATAGTAGCTCACCCAAAGGACGATTGCCAGCCCAGCTCCTGGGGAGTTGTGAAGGGTCAGGGGAGGAGTGGGGCTTCACAGTTTTCTCAGGGCATGTGTGACTTCTGGAGGAGTTTAGAGAAACAACCCTTCCCAGGGTAGAAACGAAGACAGTGCCTGAACCACTGAGTGCGGTGTCCCTCTCCCCCACAATGTCCTGGGAGGAAGGAAGCAGCTGTGGCAGATGGACACCGTGTCGGAGAGGAAAAGTCCCAGACCAAGGTGTGGGAGGGCCTGCTCCGCCACTCGCTGGCTGTGCTGTGGCCTTGGCCAGCTTCAAGCCTGAGTTTGTTCACTTGGGAAGGAAGGTGACTGTGTCCCACCCTCCTCCCGGGGATGTGGTGCAGGTTGCAGGCCTAGAGGAGCAAGTTGTGAAACTGGAAGGTGCCAGATGCAGTAAGGCGGAGCTGATCGCAGCTTCCATCTGCATTCCTGCCCCCTCCTGCCCTAATGGGCTCCCTGGGGCTGGGGGCTCCCTGGCGGGGGTGGGGGCCAGCAGGGAGAGAGAGAGAGAAGTCTCTGAGGCCCCCAGGGGGAGCCTAAGTAAAGCCAGATTCCCACCGCCCTCGCCCTCGGTGCCTACCTCTGAAGAGAATGATGAAGCAGGAGAATGCTGACCGAAATCAATTAGAGAAATCAATGCCCCTGAGTGCAGCGGTATGCATTTCTTCCCTCCTCACCCAGGCCCACCCTCCCTGCCCAGCAGCCCTGCTCACTCTTTGGGAATCAGATGGTTTAGTTAAATCTCTTCTGGCCTCCGTTCCAGCCAGGCTGGGCCTCGGAATCTGGAGTGGCCCTGGGGAGAGGTAATGTTGGTAGCCTGTCACCGGGAGGGAGGCAGGGGCTGGCACAGGGCTGAGAAAGCCGGTGGATGAGCTGGGCGCTGTGGGGCTGCGCCAGGCTAGACGGGGTCTTTTCTAGGCTGTAGACTTGAACTCCAAGGATTAGGCCAAACAAGGCCCGTAGGACAGATAAAAAGAAATTTCAATTCTCTTGATTTCTTAACACTGCTGCTTTACAGGGGAGGGGGAGAAAGTATTTAAGGTGTTCAGAATTTGGACATGAAAATTTATAGAGTGAGAGCTGTCACTTTGCTTACTTCTTCTGTCCACAGAGGTTACCAGGGTGGTACCCTGGATCCCAACCGCCAGAGTTCAAATCCTAATTCAGCCACTTAAAATATGACCTCAGGCAACTTAAGTCACTTTTCTTGCTTCAGTTTTCTCATTTGTAAGTAGGGATATTAATAGTACCTACGCCATGGAGTTATTGTAAGAATTAAAGGAGCATCAACGTGTGTCTTGCTATAAAGTTGGCTACTTTATTTTTTCCAATGACGAAGCCTGAGAAGTCTGGGCTGATCCCTTTATCTCCGCAATTTCCCCCCTCCCTGTCCTCTGTGTGGCATCTGTCACCAACACCTTGCTGATCCATCTTTACAGTGCCTCTGACAGCCACCTCCTTGGTCCATGCCACCATCTCCTGTTTGGGGCCCTCATTGCCTCCGGCGGAGACTGTTACAATTGCCTCCTAACAGGTCCCTTGTCTCCATCCTTCACGGAGTTGTCAGATCAGTCTTCCTGGAACACCATTCGAATCACCTCACTCGCCTGCTCAAAAGCCTTCAGCAGCTCCTAGGGGAGCAAGCCCAAAGCCTTCAACCTTGTCCTCCATTGCACATCCCCATTGGACCTTCCAAGACTCTCTCCCTCCAAGCCCCTCCCACCCGTGCGCTCAGCTCCTCCCAACTCTGGATTATGCCTCAAACCATTCTTATTGAGTCGCATTCATCTACACTGCCTCCTTCCCAGACTGCCCTCCTCTGTGTTCAGCCACTTTCTACCATCCTCCCGGGTCCAGCTTGGATCCTGCCTCCCCTGCAAGTCCTCCTGAAACCCAGTGGCACTAACTTGTCCTTTCACTCGCCCCAGTGTGCCCTGGGGTCGCTCACTCTCTTCATGGGCCCCTGACCTAATTCTGTCTGCACCTGCTTCCAGGGCAGGGGCAGGCCTGCTGAGGGCGCGGAGGAGAGACCCAAGAAGCGTGTGCTGGTCGACTGACTGGGTCCGCTGCTGTCCCATAGCACGTCTGCCTGCTGGGTCCATGACTCCTGACATGTCTTAGCTGGCACCTTCTTTTTATCCCTGGCAGTTGTTGTTGTTTTTAATCTCTGGGGCAAGGGAACCCTCAGCCTTCCTCCCTCCACTGAAGGAAGGGAAGGGATGAGGGTTTGCGGGGAACACACAAGTCTGGTCAGTGGTTGTGCAGCTAATGCGTGTACGCGTGTGTGTGGCTGCTGGGGTAAGGCTGCAACCCCCTCCCGTTCCGCCAGTTCTTCTTCCCTCCCTCTCTCTGCTTCTCTACCACTTTGCCTCCAGAGAATCCACCCCACAAGACAGGTAGGCAGGCCTAGAGAGATGAGGGAGAAGAAAGAAACTAAAGGTCTAAGTGTCCTCTTTCCTGCTCCAGCACAGGACAACTCCTGGTCTGTGATTGGGAAGGCTGTCCTGGTGGGCGGGGCGGGGCTGTCCTGGTGGGCGGGGCTGGTGAGCCTTCCAGTAGCGGGGATGGGCCCTTGCAGGTGGTTTGAAGATCTTGGTACCTGGGGCCCGTGAAAGTGTGCAGGGCCTCAGCCAATCACGTCCTGCTCCCAGATTCTTTGGTTCACACCTGCTGGCCCTCCTTTCTCCAGTGACTCCCTCTTGCAAGATCTCTTAGCCTCCATCCTCCGCCAAGTAGTCTGTTTCCCTGGAGCCCCCTTAGCTTTCTCTCTCTGCCTCCCGGTTGTCACTTAGGTTTTATGCCTTGTCATGAGTTCCCAATTCTTCCGGATTCAGAGGAAAGAGGGGGCACTTTATGAGCAACTGTCTATGAACCAGGCGTTCGACTAGCTGCTCTGTGTGCGGTACCTCGTCTAATCTCTGCAAGGCTGGGTTTTTCTAAAACCCCCATTTATAGACACCTGGAGTTCAGCGAAATTAAATTGCCTATGACTAGTAGGGGTTCTTCTGTGTGTTTCCTCTGCAGAGCCGGGCACAGGCAGGGGGTGGGGCTTGCACAGAGCAGATGCTCAGAAAATATCGGTGTGACCCTTGGACTCTGCCATATGTAAAAGCAGCTCAGGTTGAGGCTGGGGTTGGTGGAGAATGGGCTGTAGTAGGAGAGGCTTTCTGTAGACAGGAGGAAGGAGTAGGCTCAGGGTCAGAGTGCCCCAGAGTCACACTGAGACGGCTGCTGGTCTGGTTGGTGTTGCCACTGTCACTGTGGAGGCTGAGTGGCCCCAAGGCCCTTAAGGGCCTCAGCCAGTCACTTTCTGCTGCTAGATCCTCGCCTCCGCTCGCCCCGCCCCCCACACCACAGTGTCCCCTGCTGCTTTCTTAGCCCCTTCACTGAAAGGGGCGGGGCAGGGCAAAGCTCCCATATGTATCAGAGGGTTCTCCTCCTTAGGCCCTTTGGGGGTTAAAAGACATTTGAAGACATTCTCAGAGGAGGAAGAGGGTTGTGCAGTAATTTTGGACCCTGGAGTACGGCCCTTGGAAGAGGGAAGAGCTGCCTGGGGTACAAAATATGCCGGAGGTGGAGGGCAGCTGGGCTGCTGAGGGGAAGGAGGAAGTGTATACAGGACAGGCTCCCAGCCTCTGCTCTAAGACTACTCAGCAGTGTAGCTCCTGCCGGTTTTCGTCTACACTCTTCTGAATTTTCTTAGCTGTTTCCTTCAGTCACCTAATGTCTGGAAAGAAGCCAGGAGACCTGTCAGACGTGGACTCATTTCCTAGAACCGCAGAAGAACGACAGAAGGGCAGCCGGAAGGGGGCTCTCCCCAGCTCCAATCCCCATGTCCTCTTGGCCTAGTTCCATCAATGGTGGGCTAGGGTCGCGTTTTTGGCGGACACCATCCAATGGCCTGGGACAGAGGAGAGCCACGCCCCAGGATGCGCCAAAGGAGAAGAGGCATTCGGAAGAAACCCGCGCTCTGCGCTTCCAAGCCTGGAGAAGCCGCGTTCCCGCCTAAATCAGCAAGATGGAAGTTGCTCCCTCTAGCTTTTCCGCTAGTGAAGGCTGCTGGCTTCGTGAGTGACCCCTCCCTCCACACCCAGGCCGATTTCTAGCATTTACTCTTTGCCACAGTCTCGTTCATTTAAAAATGCATCTTAAAATACACCATCAACTACACCTTAGATCGAGCTCAGGTCCGTTTTGGGAAGGGCGGAAAGTTTACGAGGCACTGCGCTTACCCCACCACAGCACACAGGGTGCGCGCGGAGCTGCAGGCAGGAATGTGTGCGCCAGAGCCGAGGGATGCAGGCGGCTAACGTAGTAAGGATGTGTCAGGAGGGAGCGTGAAACTGGGGTGCCCGGCGTGCGTGGGTGTGTGCACCCGTGTGTCCACAGCCCCACCGCCTCGCGCTTCGTGCTAGAATGTGTCCAAAAACCTCACCTCTCCTTCAGCCCTTTCCCAGCCAGACGCTTCCTTTTTGGTGTTTGTGCCCGTTTATTGTGAATTCCGTGACTAAAACACACCGGTAAGTCCATCGACATATGGATCAATCGCCCCCATCCTGGCTGAGGGAAGGGGACCCCGCCCGGAGCCTAGGAACCGGGGAACAGTCGGCTGCCTTGGGAGAGCCACCCCAGGGTTCTCGAGCTTGGCGCCGAGTCCTGGCCTGGGCGGTCTCGGGGCGCTCCTGCCGGGGTGGGGCGCCAGCCCCCGCCTAATCTCTTAGGGCAGTTCCGGCAGGTTTGCGGGCCGCGGAGGCAGCGGCGAGGGCTCACGGGCTCGGCAGCCTTCTGCCCGCGCCGGGGAGGGCAAACAGTAAGGAAGGGGTCTCAAAGGGCAGAAACGATGGGTGTGCGAGGGGCGAGTGCGCCGCGGGAGTGCGGGGAAAGTTCTCGAGCTCCGTGTGGCAATCACACATGTTTGCGTGCGAGGGGCTAGACCCGAGCCTGCTGGCTGCGCTGGGACGCTGGCAGCCAGCGCCCGAGGGGGTCCTTCTCTTCCTCCGCGCCTTCAGGGAGACTCTGGACTTCGATTTCCCAGCCAAGGATGCCTCCGCCCGCGGAGGGTGCTGCCCTTTCCCTAGACTCCGACCACCAAGATGGGGTTTTTCTAGCGCCCCTCCCCCAGCCCCTAGGATGGCTCCGGTGCCGTACACTCCACGCCTTTTGGTCTCCGCTCAGCCTGCCAGGGCACCCCAGACCCGGTGGCCGAGGGGGCGGGGCAGGGGCAATAGGGATTGGAGGGCTCAGCCTGCCGAGGGAGGGTGGGGGACATCGCGGGGGAAGGAGGCTTCGTGGGGTTTGCGCCACAGCCGGGGGAACTGGTCCCTTTCCGGCACAGGCAGCAGGTCAGTCTGAGGAAGGGCTGGCGGCCGAGCTCTCCTCTCGGCCAGCGCTCCCCGGCGGCACCGTCGCCCACCGCCGCCGCCGCCGCTGCAGAGTGTCGCTGCTCCGCCGCGCGCCCGCGCCCCGCGCGGCCGGCCGCCCGGGAGCCCGAGCGCCGAGCCCGGGGCGGAGGAGAGGGGCGCGGGCGCGAGAGCCGCGGCGAGGGAGCCGCGAAGGGGGAAGGGGGCGGGCGGAGGGAGGAGCAGGAGAGAGGGAGAGGGGAGGGAGAGAGTCGAGCGAGGGAGAGCTGGAGAGAGCGAGCAAAGAGCGAGAGCCAGGAGAGGAGCGAGAGGTGGAGGGAGGAAGACGGACGCGCGCCGAGAACGGGCACCGGAATTCCTTTAGAAAAAAGTGAGCTGGCCAAGGGGTAGCGGGAGAAGGTTTTTTGAATTTTTCCTTCGTCTTGGAGAGAAAGAAGCGACTCCGGTCTCTCGTCCTCCAAGCTCCCGCTGGATTGTTTCCTGGCGCTTCCCCGCGTCTGTGGATTGCTTTCCTACTTGCGTTTTTTTCTGACCCCGACCCTCGCTGCTTTCTTCCAACCTTCCACCCTCCAGTCGCCTTTCCCACCTCCCCAGGCCCCTCCAGAGGCGCGCAGGGGACCGGACCCGCGGGGACCCGAGACTCCCGGACCAGCGGAGGGACGGCGGAGCGCAGGACCGCTGTCGGCTGGGAAGCAGACATCCACAGATACATCCGTACATTTGATTTGAGTGGGCCGGGGGGCGTCGAGAGGCGCCCACCACCCTCCTTCCCCCACCCGCTCCAGCCAGAGGCGAGAATCGCAGGACTCAGGATCTTCCTCGGGTGGACTAGCTGGGATCTCCGCATTGGATTTGGGGTTGATTGTCACTGCTTCGCTATTATTACTGTTTTTGTTATTTTTCATCCGAAGGAGAAAGACAAAAAACCAAAACTGTGGGATTTATTAACATGATCTTGGCAAACGCCTTGTGCTTCTTCTTCTTTCTAGGTGAGTACCTGCGGGCGGCGGGGGCAGCGCGTCTGGCGGAGCCGAGGGGCCGGGGGCCGTGCTGGCAGCGCGTTCGGGTGCCTTCGAGCAGCCGGAGACACTGGGGGCGAGCGGGGCGCCGAGGAGACCGGCTGGGCACCCCGCGGAAGAGCGCGCCTCGGAGCGAGCCAGCCTGGGCGCTGCCAGCCGAGTGGCCTGGGCTGGAGCCCCGGCTGTCTAGTTACCAGCGGGGGTTGGGAAGGAGACTTACTAGAACACCCAAGCCATCCCCGCACACACGCATGCACACACACACACACACACACACACACTGGCCACTCACACACAATAATAGCACTCATTTCCCTAAAAATAATGGGTTTAAACTGCAGCAACTTAAGAAAAAAAAATCCAACTCTTGATCTGGAAGAGGGGAGGGGGGAGAAAGGCTCAGTGTCGGGAGAGAAATATCCATGTCCCACCTTTGTGGGCTCCCAGAGTGGATTGTGGTGGAGGGCACGGGTTTCTCCAGAAGTTCCTTGTTGGACAATTTTTGGGGGGGAGCGCTGGCAGGCATCCCCCACCACAACCGACCTCTGGAAAATGCACTGTTTCCAACTCCCTGAACCCCTTCCCACAGCTCCGCTACCTGGAATGCTTTTCAAGTTTCTTCCCATCCTTTGCCTTCCCCGCTGCCCAGGACCAGCCCCATGGGTGGGTGAGAGTAATGGGCTGCGAACAGTTTTCACTGCTTTTCCTTCCTCACCTCTGGGGGCTGGGACCCTGTAGCTAGCTGGCTGTGAAGAGAAGGGAAGGAGGCTGAAGTTTGCTTTCTTGGGTGAGGGAGGAAAGCGGGGTGATGAAAACACCAGATCTGAACAAAGATCACTCCTCATTCTGTAAGCCTCCTCCCTCAAGAGCAGGCAGGAGGGGCGGCCTGGTGTCCCTGACCCTGGGCAGGCTCTTTTACCACTCACATTTCCCAACCATCGCCCCCTTTTATGCTACATGACATCTCAGGTGCTTGGGAAGTGGGTATAGAGAGAGCATTCTGGGAGTGCAGGGGAGGGAAAGAGGGCTTTTTGCAAGACTGTGCTGACTGGGAGTCCCAGGCAGGGCTTGCTGTCCCAGAGCAGGTACTCTAAAGAGGAAGCTAGTGACATGCTTGTGTGTGTGTGTGTGTGTGTGTGTGAGAGAGACACACCTGCTTCAATGTGAGTGTTATTCCTGCCCCTCTGGCCTGCTGGGTAGCTGGTGGTGAACCAAGCTGCCCAGCTGGGTCATGAGTGCAGCCTGTTCTTCCTGAAGGAGGGAAGAGGGGAGGCCTGGGGAGGTAGGTGCTGGTCTCAGAAAGATGTGGAAGGTCTGGGTGCCTCCTGACTAGGATGGGGGGGTTCAGTTGGGGTTAGCCCTGGGCCCTTTGTCTGCCTCCTCTTCTTTCCCTTCCCCTGGCATGAGTTCCCCAGGGGGCTTGACCCTGCCCTAGGGTGTGGCCTTCACTGTCCCACTGCCCAGAGCCAGGGCAGGAGGGGCTGAGGTCGGTGCTCTGGGCCTACTGAGGTCCTGCAGCTCTTCCCTGCAGCCTTCTGCAAGTGGACTCCTATTCTGAAGGGGCCGTTATTATAGAACCTGACCTTTTCTCCCACTGGTTTGAAAACCCAGCTTTCTGGGGCCAGGAAGAAAAGAAAACTGTTTTGTGGAAGAGCAGTTGAGCTGCGCCTGCTGCGCTGCATGCCCTCCAGGCCGCCGGGGCTCCCAGGCGTGGGCACCCTCTGAGGTCCTGGAGGTCACCTGCAGACCCAGACCCCCGTGCTGCAGGCTGAGAGGGCTGCGGGTTGACTCTGTTCTCACGGTGCTTGTGTGGGAATGAGAGGGTGTGCCAGTCAGAGGTGCCCACCCTGGCGTCCGCGAGCCTGGAGGCTGAGGGGTGAGAGCAGGGGGAAAGCAGGAGCAGCAGTCCTTCAGTTCCCTTCCCGGGAGAGACACCTTCCCAAAGCCGGGTGAGAGGTTCACTGAGTGACCATTGAAAAGCTCTGGGTTAGGCCAACCAAGAAGGAAGGGGTGGGTTGGTGTTAAGGAAACTTCAGCCCCAGGGCCCCTTTCCTGGCAAGGAGCCCACAGTTGGGAGTTGGTTGGAAATTCCACTTGGGGGAAAGGTTTTGCTGGAGCTTTAGTTGGGGCCACGGTGAGGCATGTGTCCAGAGCAAGGCCTTCAGTGTGCTGCTCCCAAGGTTCTGAGGGAGGCCTGGAGGTGGGGAGGCCTTACTGGCCCGGCCAGCCTGTCCTCCAGTGTGGACATGCCCAGGGGGACAACGAGATGGGGAAAGCCACTGAGGGGGATCTGGTCACAGGGCCACCTTGCACTGCCATCTCAGCTCTGGCGGGGAACCTCAATGCCGGGGAGTGGCTGTAGCTCTGTGTGGTCGCTCAGTCCCCAGGGCCTCCAGAAGCTGTTCCACATGTCTTTCCTGGATGGATCTGAGTTTCCTCCTGACCTCGAACTTGGAAATGCCAGCAGGATGCCTTCTGACCCTTATTCTCCTAGAGTTCTTGGCTCTGAGTTGCCGTGATTCCTTCCTCTGGCGGGACTTGATTGCTTTTGGGGGTCATGATGTCAGCTGGGAGAGTCAGGGACAGGCAGCTGGTGGGCAATTTGGTGAGAGGACACCCCATGTTCTGCTGAGGGTCTCCCGCCTTGTGTGCTGGCTGGCAGGATGGGGGATGCCCTTGCTTTCCGCACAGGAGCCAGGATTCTGTAAGGATCATCCCTGGGGCTCCAGATCCCACCTGTAGGGCTCACGGGGTGGAGTGTCCTTATTGTTGCAGTCCACTGGGCCAATGTCCTCATCGTCCAGCCTACAGTGGGTGTCTCTTTCTCAGTCCACCCCGGATATAGTCGAGCTGGGAGGGGAGAAGCCTGAAGGGATGCTGGGGTGATCAAAGTCAGTGGAAGGCCAAGGGCTGGTTTGGTCTTAAGCACCAGCTGGCTGGCTGGCTGACTAGGTGGGGGCAGCAGGTGCAAGTGAGGCCAGGTCAGCTCAGCTGCTGCTGGGTGGCCCAGATGCACTGAGTCCTGCTCAGGGACCTAGGAATTTGCTGAAGCTGGGAAATAAGCAGATGCCCCACTGCCCACGCCAACACTTCCATGCTGGTTTCTTCTCTGGCCTGTCTCTGCCTGGCCACGGCCCTCAGCTCTTCCTGTCCTGAGGCAGAAGTATGGTCAGCGGGTGAAGGAAGTGTCAGTTGCTCTTGCCCTGGAGGCCTTCTCAACTCCAGGCCCACCCCTTGCTCCTCTTTGTTGGTGTGCGGATAGGCCTGGTCCCTCTAGGAGCTCATCCTTTCCTCTCCTTGGCTCTCCCAGGAGGGACCGGCTCTCGGTGTGGTGCTCTGCCTCTAGGTGTCGCTGTCTCCCTGTGGTAGCTCCCCACTGCGCAGGGCCTGGGGCGGGGGAGGGAGGGAGACCTGACTGGGCTGGGTATAGATGGGGGGATGCTTGGGGATTATGAGAAGGGGACTTCTGGCCTGGGATCATGTTACATTTTGGGGCAGGATGGAATGGAGGAAGACTCCCAGATCACTCCTGGGGCTTGGAGCAGGCAGTCTTGGCTCTGGGCCATGGTAGGGGATTTTTCTGGGGCAGGATCTAGAGTGAGGGGCGTGAAGAGAACGGGGAGACCAGGAAGATGTCCGGTGGATGAAACCATTTTGGGAACTTGACTCTGAAAGGTTCAAGTGGGCCTCTCCCCGTCCTTCACTTCTGGATCTTCTCCCCTGATGCCCTCCCACCTGAGGACTGGGGGTTTGGATCCTCTGGGGTGATAGGTGAGGGGGGGGGGCATCAGATTCCTGCCTGTTCACTTTTGGAGAAGCCGGGGACCCTTTGTGAGATGAGGGCCTAGGAGGGACACTCTTGCTCTTTTGTAATGGACTTATTATTTGTCTTTTGGGAAGAAGAAAAGAAAGGAGAGACAGAGGGGGAGAGGGTTTCAGAGGAGGATGGGAGGAGGGGAAAGAAAGAAAAAGAAATAGGAGGAGAGAGAGAGACAGACAGACAAAGAAAAGGAAAAGAGGGAACGGCTTGCTTTCCCTCGGTGAAAAGCAAGTTCCCTCGGTGGGCTGGGGTGGAGGTTGCCCCTGCAAGGCGCTGTCTCGAGTCTTGGCCGCCCTGAGACTGGACTGGGCATGTGCTGGGGCCCGGCACACCTCAGGCCTCAGGGTCCGGCTTGTCTCCCAGTCTTCTCTCTCTTTCTTAATTTTTTTTAAAAATCTCTCAATTACAGAACTCAGAACGGATAGGCTAGGGATCTGAGGAGCCTTGTTAGCTTGTGTGTGACCCTGAGTTGTTATCTCCCTTCTTTGGGCCTCAGTTTCCCCAGGGCAAAATCTTGGGGCTGGGCTCCCTGGTGTCTAATGTCCTAACAGGCTACGCAAGTTAAATGACTTCCTGCTGCTTTCCAGGGCTTAACTAGTGCTTTGGTGGACCTCTGGCTGGAACCGAAGCTGATAGGGGGCTTAGGGGGTATGAATGTGATCCCCGCCCTGCACACCCCAGCAGCTCCTGCAGCCCCCATGCAGCCCCCAGCTCTCTGCTGAGGCAGTCACATTCTTCTGTGGCCTGCTGGCTTCAACAGTTTGTGGTCTTGCTTGAGGGCCTCCTGGCTAGGCCTGGTGCTGAGGGGTGACAAGGTGGGACCAGAGAGAACCTGATAGAGCCAGAGCAGAAGGGCAGCTTGAGTCCTCTTTGCTGTTTGAGGAGGGATGTTGGTGTCTGGGGACCAGCAGCCCTTCCTTTGAGCTGCTCTGTTGGGGAGGTGCCATGGAGTAGGGCTTAATGTGCTTTGGAGTAAATGGGTGTGAGGTTCCAGGAAGGCCCGCCCCCAGCCCAGCACGTGTGTGTGGGAGACTGTGGGGGCCCTCACTCATGCTTGTCTTCCCTCCCCACCACCCAGACGAGACCCTCCGCTCTTTGGCCAGCCCTTCCTCCCTGCAGGGCCCTGAGCTGCACAGCTGGCGCCCCCCAGTGGACTGTGTCCGCGCCAATGAGCTGTGTGCGGCGGAATCCAACTGCAGCTCCCGCTACCGCACGCTACGGCAGTGCCTGGCAGGCCGGGACCGCAACACCATGCTGGCCAACAAGGAGTGCCAGGCGGCCTTGGAGGTCCTGCAGGAGAGCCCCCTGTATGACTGTCGCTGCAAGCGGGGCATGAAGAAAGAGCTGCAGTGCCTGCAGATCTACTGGAGCATCCACCTGGGCCTGACGGAGGGTAAGCCTGGCGGGGGTGGCCGTGGTGGTGGTGAGGGTGTGGGCGGGCCTAGGTGCAAGGGAGGATTCAGCAATGGAGAGACCTGGCCAACTCTCTGTCCCTCGCTGCTGGGGGAAACGAAGTAACCTCCTGATCTAGGAGGGCGGCAGAGGAGGAGAGAAGGCTCGGTGGTGGGAGGAGAGCAAGGCTGGAGCCCTGGGGGGAAGGGGGGGACGGGAAGTAAACCTGGGCAGGAGGACCCGTGATTGTGTGAAGTGGTCACAGGAGAAGGTGAGCCAAGAGTGCCAGGCAGATGGAGAAGTGAGGCCAGAGGAGAGAGAAGGGCCGGCTGTGTGCAGGCAGAGCTGAGCTTCGAGCACACGAGTCCTGCCACTCCCGCCGCCTGGGTGCTGAGTGAGGGCCGGCCCCCCATGGCTGGCCGGGACACTGCCTACAGGGTTTGGAGTGGTGTGAAGGCAGCAGGTCCATATCCCTCAACAGTTTACCCCCAAGTCCCAAGGCAGGACCTGTCACTGACATCCCCCACCCCCAGGATACTACCTCCCCCATATCCCCCTGCAGACTGGAGTGTGAGGCTTTGCGTATATTGTAGGAGGGTTGCCACCTGGGTCAGATGTTCATTTATTAATTCAGCAGCTGTTTATCGAGAGTTCACCGTCTGTTAGGCATTGTGGGAACAGTTGAGGACAGGCTGGGGCAGCCTCTGCCTTCATGGAGCTCATAGTGTGGAGGCTTTCTGTCATTTGGGGGTGTGAGTGCTATGGTAGCACTGAGGCGGGGTGTCTAACTCCTTGCTACAAAATCTTGAGAGACTTCCTGGAAGAGGCAGCCTCCCAACTGATACCAAAGTGTGAGCTGCAGTTATGTGGTGAAGGGCCCTGGGAAGAGTTTGAGAGGTGCAGGGAGGGCCAGGCAAAGGCCTGTGTGGGGGAGAGCTGAAATCTCTTGTGGGCCTGCAGGTAACTCAGTATGTAGAGGGGGTGTTGGAAGTGGGCAGGGGTGAGGAGAGGTGGGGGGTACGTGGTCTGGGGGCAGCAGGGTGCCTGAATAGTGGTCGGTGACACCGACCTTGAGCTCTGCTTCAGGACAGCTTCCCTGTGTGGTTCACGAAGAGAGCAGATGGGAGACTGGAAGGCACCGTGCGACACAGGCCAGGTGTCGTGGTGGCTGACCCAGCTCAGGGGCAGGGGAGGGAGAGGATCTGAGAGCCCTTCAGGAGGGAAAACCCATAGGTCTTGGTGAAGGGTGTGGAGTCAAGGAGGGTGCCCAGTTTCTGTCTTGGGAGATTGGATGGGTGGTGGGTTCGGTCAGAGCAGCAGAGGTTTTGAGTTGGAGGAGGGCAGGGGGATGGTGAATGTATTCGGGGGTCTGTGCTGCTCATTGGCCATGCCCCGAAGACAGCTGGGTGTGCAGCGCTGCGGCTCAGGTGATAGAGGCTTAGGGGTTGCTGTCAGCCTGTGGGTGGGAACCTACAAGGGAGTGGGGGCCATCACTGCAGGAGGAGCGTGGGGACAGAGCCCAGGACCTGCAACATTTAAAGATGTGCCAAGGAGGATGGTGGGCACTGGGCTGCAAAGATGACTGAGGAGGCTCGGGGAGAGGCCAGGGCAGCAGGAGACCAGGGCCGGAGCTCACCCTCGGGAGGAAGGAGTGTCCAGCATCCAGTGCTGCAGGTCCCGCAGAAGAGGGTGGAAAAGGGTCCTTGATATCCGGGGTGAGTTTCTTAGGTGGCTGCTGGGAGCTGAAGCCTGGGTAGGGAGTGAATGGGAGGGAGTGGGGCATGATGGATTGGATAGCAGCTTCCAGAATTTTGGTGTGAATAGGGGAGAAGAACAAAGGATGATGACTTAAAAAAAAAGATTGAGCACCTTAAATTCCAACTCAGGACAGTAGTGATGGAGGTGCTGAGGTGAAGGAGAGAGGGGTGCTCTGTGGACAGTGCCTGGGAGAGGGGAGGGGTGGGTCCAGGGCCCCTTAGGGCAGAGGAGCAATCCCCACTCTGGGTGCTGGAAGGAAGGAGGAAACGGATCAGGTGTGGAGGCTGGATAGCGAGGCATTTCTGACCACCGGCCAAGATGGTTCAACTCTGCCCCAAATAGAGGGAAAAGCTGTGCATGTATTTATTAATAGAATTACCACCGTTAATAACAAAGGGATTCCTCATGAGTCAGGTAGTCACTCCTCCCATTTCTAGCGACCTCAAGTTCCAGAGCTAGAAGTGAGCAGAGAGAGGGGCCCAGCACCGTGCTCCCTGGGAGAGCCCCAGGCCGGCTGTGGGCGCGGAAGACTGACGTCCCTGATCCAGGGATGGGCTGTTTGGTTTCTGGTTTTCTTTCCATTGGCCTTCCATTTCAACCCAAGGGAGACTGGGCAGCAGGTTGGGGTGGGGCGTGCTGGAACATGCACGGGGGAGGGGACAGAACTGCCAGCCAGATGAGCTGGTGGGCTGCCCGGGAACCTTCCCACGTGAGGGGTGGCGCCTTCCCTCTGACGTCGCCAGGGCCCAGGGCCTTCTGACTGGCCCCGGGCAGCGAGGTGCTTGAGGGATGACGATAAGCATAACGTGTGTTTGTGTTGCCGGCTGCCCTGTGGCTTCTAGGTCCCTGAGACCCAGGAATGCCTGGCAGGAGATGGCTGGGTCCCAAATCTTGAACAGGTTTGTTGGTTCATTTACTCAACAAACATCTGTTAAGCACCTACTGTGTGCTGCAGAGGGTGACAGCGTAAAGAAGCCACAGTTGCTCCTGGTGCCAGGCAGTGTACAAGCTGGGAGAGTGGACCTCTCCCTGGGCCCACTCTAGAAAAGCAGACCCCTGCTTTTCTTACTCCTCAAACCCTCTCCCTCCAGCCCACCCCCAGGGCCCCATAAGCCCCTCCCCCTGGGTCTTGGGGGCCAAAGTAGTTTCTGCGGAGGGCTGACCAGGGGTAGCCTGGAGGCCTTTGAACAGCAAGTAATGTTCCGTGAGTAAGAGGATCTACCTGACAGTTAAGTGTTCCGGGCGTGGGGGACATGGTCCCCCAGCACTTCTCCTGGTTCCCAACAACATCTCATAACTGGGCTTGGGCCCTGGGGTGGGCAGTAGGATTGGCCTGTACTGGTGGTGAGACGCCTCTGAGACTGGGTCCCATTGTCTCCTTCTGCCTGAGGCTGAAGCCCTCAGCGAGTGGAGGGAGCTGCTGGTGGCGGGACTATGACCCCTCCTGAGTGCCTAGAGAGTCCCAGCTGCAAGGACCTGGAGCTGTTCAGTCCCACGCCCATTCTGGTGGGGAAGCGGACATGCAGGGAGGAGGGGTGGTATCCCTGGCACACAGCAGGCTGGTGGCATGGCCCCTTCGCCTTACCCAGCCCCTTCCTCTGCCCTGGGGAGGTCCTGGGGCCTTGGGACCCCCCTGGTGCCTCCATCTTCTGTGTCACCTCCACTGTCACCACTGGTATTTACAGGGTGGAGCTGTTGCTCTTGGCTGCACGGGGGACTTGAGACCAGGCTTCTTGCCTTTCTCAAAGGTGGCAGTGAGGTTCAAAGTCACACTGGTCCTTCAGATGTGAAAAGCAAAGGCTTCTCCCACGAGTCCTGTCCCAGGTCATGGCTCAGCCACCTGATGTCCTGACTTAGCTTTAGTCTGGCTGCCGGGGAGCCCGAGTAGCTAGGCCTTGGGTTTCTACTGGCGAATTTTAAAAAATTACTTTATTGTTCAGTTATAATTGTCTGCATTTCTCCCCCATCCCCACACCAGCCAAACCTCCCTCCCTCCCTTGCTTCCACCCTCCCCCTTGGTTTTGTCTGTGTGTCCTTTATAGCAGTTCCTGAAAACCCTTCTCCCCACTGTCCCCTCCCCCTGCCCCTCTGGCTATTGTTAGATTGTTCTTAATTTCAATGTCTCTGGTCATATTGTGCTTGATTTTTTCTTTTGTTGATTATGTTCCAGTTAAAGGTGAGATCATATGGTATTTGTCCCTCACCGCCTGGCTTATTTCACTTAGCATAATGCTCTCCAGTTCTACACATGCTGTTGCAAAGGGTATAAGCTCCTTCTTTCTCTCTGCTGTGTAGTATTCCTTTCAATGTCTCTGTCTCTGGTTATATTTTGTTTGCTTTTTTTCTCTTGTCGATTATGTTCCAGTTAAAGGTGAGATCATATGGTATTTTTCCTTCATCGCCTGCCTTATTTCACTTAGCATAATGCTCTCCAGTTCCATCTATGCTGTTGCAAAGGGTAGGAGCTCCTTCTTTCTCTCTGCTGTGTAGAATTTCATTGTGTAAATGTACCATAGTTTTTTGATCCACTCATTTACTGAATTCTGATGACCCAAATTGGGTGGACCCCTCTCAGCCTGTCCTGGGAGGGCTATTTGCCCCACAGACACCCTAGCCAATCACACTGGCTGATGTGTACTCAGGGGTGGAGCTGCACCAGGTGCAGTCGTGATGGACAGGCCCTTCGCTGGGCAAGCAGTCCAGTGGGCAGAGGCTGCTCCTGTGAGGACTTAGATCTTGGCAGTACTTGTCTCAGAGCACTTTGGTTTCAACAGCACTGTGTTTTTGGAGACTGCATTCATGATGATTAGGTACTTGGACCCTGACACCAGCTGCCTGGGTCTGAAGCCTGGCTCTGCCACTTACCAGCTGTGTGGCCTTGGGCAAGTTACTTAGCATCTCTGTGCCATAGTTCCTTGTCAGTAAAACAGGAGACTAACAGTGCCCACCTCGTAGGTAAGTGAAGAGGAGTAAATGAGTTAGTGTACCTAAAGCACTTTCAGTAGTGCTGGCCTGTGGAAAGCACCGTGTAACATGGTTTTTATTTCAAAAATACTTCTACATTCTTATGTTATTTGGCCTCAACCACTGGCACTGGCTGGCAACGCCACCACAGAGTTTCCCCAGGGCTGGAGGGCATCAGGGAGGACACAGATCTCAGGAAGATGGGGTCGGATCCTGACCCAAAGGGGCGAGTAACATCCGGCTCAGGTCAAACGGCAAATGCTGGGTGGGCGCCTGCTGTGCACAAGGCTGTGTGCTGGGTGCTGCTGGGTGCTGCAGGGCCCGAGGGCTGCTCCTGGGAGGTGGAGCGAAGAGTGGGGCCATTTCTCCAGGGGCATGCATTTCCTAAGTCGTCTGGGGTCTGCACCCTTTTCTGGGGGGTCTGCCAGTTTAGCACACAGGAGGCCTTACCCCATACACCAGCAGGGGGCTGGTTCCGTCTCTAGTATTAGCCTCTGGGCGACCTCATGGACCAGCTGACGAAGCTCCTCACTGGGATTCGCAGGTCCCATGTCTGGGTGGCCGGCACCCTCTCGCATGTGGCCCCTGTGGGTGCCACCTGCACGGGGTCCCCTTAGGAAGGAGGTGCCTGCCCACGGCTTGGGCCCTGGGTGGGTGGGAGCTCACTGTGTGAGACTGTGTGTCTGCCCCCACCTCACCCAGACAGCCTGAGCGATTACTCATTGACTTCCCACCGTGAAGTCTCAGGAAGACGGTTCCTTTCCTGCAAAGTGTCTGCAGAGGGGGCGGGAGTCTGATGAGGTGGTAGGGGGACTCTGGGGCAGCTCTGTGTCATTTCTCTCCCGTCGCTCCCTTGCTTTTCTTTTTGCTGAGCCTCTGATACGCCCACGGTCTGAGAAGCCAGCAGGTGGAGGGGCAGATAGGGAGGCAGTATGGGAGGCTTCAGGCCGCCAGGCCCCTTGGCCCTCCAGCCAGATTCTTCTGGTGTGGGAATAGGCAGCAAACAGGGATCTTCCATCCCCTCCAGGGGCCTGGGCAGGGTCAGCCTGGTGTTGATGGGAGAGAACACCGGAGTGAGGGCTGGGGCTCCAAGTCCAGCTGCAGCTTGGCCGTGAGCAGCTGTGTCATCTCAGGCGGGTCGCTTCACCTCTCTGGGCCACCTGCAAGCTCTGTATTGTGAAGTGAGGATGTATTGTGATGTTGTGCTGAAGGATGGGGCCTGGCCTTCCCCGGGCTGTCATGGTGCCACCTTCCCTGTGCCTTCTTCCCACGAGCATTTGGAATCCCTTAGAACAGGGCAGGTCAGGCCAGGAAGTCACGGCCGAGTTCCTTGGCTGCCTGACCTGCTCTGGGGGACCTTCTACTCTGGCTGGAGCGAATAACTCATCCATGTGACATGCCCAACATAACCTGCCCTCACTTTCAGGAGGGGGCACCTGTGCCTGACAATGCTCTTTTTTCCAGGTGAGGAGTTTTACGAGGCCTCGCCCTACGAGCCGGTCACCTCCCGCCTCTCGGACATCTTCAGGCTTGCTTCAATCTTCTCAGGTGAGCGGGTGCGGGCTGGGCTCGCCAGTTCTCCTCTGGGCCCCGGGGGGCGGATCGAGCCCTGGCCTTGGCTCAGGTGCTCCGATGCTCAGCTCAGTAGACCCTCACCTGCGTGTGCAGTGAAACATTTATGGGGACTGCCCGGCATGCGCCCACTGGGCAGCAGGGCTTGAATCCGAAACCTGACGTCGCTCTCCTGTTCTGTCATCTGTCTCGCCCCATGGGTCCTTCTTTCCAGGTCCCCAGCTTTTCCGTTCCAGCTGTTCAGGCTCTTTGTGCCTCAGTTTCCTCAGCTGTGTGTGGGTTGTTGTGAGGTCTGAGTGAGCCAGTGGTTGTTGAGGGCCCCACCTGCTGTGGTGGCGTCTGGGACCTGCCAGCTGCGGTCTTGTGTCATTGCCAGCCATTCTGCTCGGCTTCCTCTCTGCCCTGAGGGCTCTGCTCCTTGCACCCCCAGCCCCTCCCACTCTGCCTGCCCCGGAGACAGGGAAGGCCAAGGTTGAACTCTAGCTTTGTTTGTCCTGGTCCACGTGTAGGAGCCCAATGGATTTTTTGGTTCTTTGCTCCCTCTGTTGTCTGGGGGACCAGTGGGCCCCGCGCAGCGTGCCTCTGCCTGGGCCCTGTGGGGGCCTTGGAACTGCTCTGTGGGGGCTGGGGGTGAGCTCTTCCTGGAGCTGCCGCTGGTGCTCAAAGGTGGCAGGGTGGGCTTGTTCCCTGGGATCCCTGGGTACAAGGCCCGAGGTCTCCAGGTGATTCGTGGCAGGAGGTGAAGCCCTTTGAAGTTTCTTTTGCTTTAAACGAGGGGTTCTCAACAGCACCGCTACTGATACTTTGGCCTGGGTATGTCTCCTGGGAGAATGGCCCGCCCTGTGCACTGTAGGGTGTTGAGCCGTGTCCCTGGCCTCTGGTCACTTGATACCAGTAGCCCCCCCTCCCCAAGCTGTGACTACACCAGATGTCACCTGGGGCCACACGTGTTGCCAGAGAGTAAGCTCTAAACTGTGACTGAAAGACTCTGGGGAGCCCCCAAGCCCTTTCACATGAAGACTTCTCTGGCACACTGTTGCTCAAACTTTTCCCCCCATTATTACCCCCTAAGGAGAAAAATTAATTCTAACTAGAGAAACACTATCTTGGTCTACACAGTTCTGGAGGCCGGAAGTTCAAGGTCCAGCAGTGTTTGGTTTCTGGTGAGAGCTCTCTCTCTGACGTATAGATGACCACCTTCTCACTGAGTCCTCACAGGGTGGAGTGGGACAGGAGGGTGGGGGAGGGTGGAGGGGGAAGGAGAGAGAGAAGGTGGGAGAGAGCGAGCGCTCTTCTAAGGCCATGGTCCTATCATGTTAGAGCCCTGCCCTCATAATCTCAGTTCCTGCCTTAAAGCCCTCTCTCCAAATACAGTCACACTGGGGGCTATAGCTCTTTTACAGGCATGATTTAATCCACAGCAAAGGTCAAGAAGTAAAATTTTTATCAGGGTTGGGTTTTGGAGGGCCACAAGCCACAGTAATATCTTTTTTTTTTTTTTTTTTGCCAAACGAGACCCATCTTTTGTTTCCTCGAGGGCATCACTGTCCTCCTGGAGTGGAGGACACACGCCTCTCCAGTGGGGAGGCACCCATTTCCCGCCCCACCAGTGGCTCAGGTACCAGCTCCCACCCTAGCACCACTGTGTGGGAGGGGGGCCTTCGGGATTAACTCCCTGAAGGTTGAAGGTCAGGGCTCCTGACCTCAGTCGCGCCCCTGCTGCTTCCCTGGCTCTCCTGAAGTGTCTTCCTAGCAGAAAATCTTTAGGTAATGGACTTAACACTCTGTGGGATGAGGATGTCGACAAGACAAACGAGGAAGTGACTGGGTCTGCAGTCGCTGGGCCAGCTCCTTCACCTGCTACCCAGGCGCATGAGGGCCGCAGGGCCTTGAGTGCTGGGGCCCCGGGGACTGCTCCCCACTGTGAAGGCTGGGCTTTGGGCTCTGTGGCAGCTGCCTCCTCATCATGCCTATTGGCCCCATTGCACCTGCAGCAGCCCTGGAGTGGGTGCCTGGGCTCTGGCTCTGCCTGGGGAAACTTGGGCGCACAGCTGGTGAGGAGGCCCTGGCCTGACCACCAGGAAACCAAGCAGGCCAGGGTGGGCTCAGCAGAGAGGGGGATGGTAGGGAGCCAGGTGGCCTGGTTCCAGGGCCTTCTCTGCTAGCAGTCAGCTGGAGGGTGTGGGCAGGTCACTTCCTGCTCCAGACCTTACATTTTCTTCCTGCAGAAAGGAGGCAGGCACTGGGAGCTGTGCCCTCCAGCCTTTCCCCATCAGGGCGCCCAGGTGATGGCGGCAGTGCTGTGTGGCACACTGGGATGAGCAGAGTGGCTTGGAGCTCAGGTGGTGGCCAGCGCCCGCCAGGCTGCCCTGCCAGCTGAGGGCTCGCTGTCTGGGCACACGTGTCTCCTGCTGGGAGCTTGCTGGTGGGAAGGCCTGGCCTGGGTGACTGAAGATCTTGGACTCCCGCTTTGGGGAGATAAGCCTGCTGTCCTGTGGGGCTGTGTGGAGCCTCTCCCACTTCCACACACCCACATCTGGTGGCATGCTGCCTCCCCCACCTTGGTGGCCCTCAGCAGGGGCCTCAGGGACTCCAAGAGGCTCAGTTGCTATTTTCTCTTTGGTGTCTGAGACTTCGGGGCCCAGTGCAAGACGTTCGGAATGTGTGATCTCTTTATCTCTCGCCTTCTCTCTCTCTGGTGGGGTTCTGTTGGCCAGGAAAGCCACCAGGGTTCCCCAACACTCTGATGCCAGAGGTCCTGGGGCAGGGGCAAGCCCTCCCCTGCTCTCTGCCTAGTTCAGACATAGGCCCTGGGCTCAGTGACTGGCTCTGGGATTTCTGGTGTCCAGTTAGTCCCAAGTTCAAGGCCAGGAGGAGAGCAGTGTGACTCCGTCCAGAACCAGGATAGCAGTGATGTTGGAGGCATCCAGTGTCCTGCCCGAGCCTTATAGGCGGGAGAGGAGATTTCATGGAGAAGAAATGAGGTTTGTCCTATTCCTAGCAATTCAAGCTGCCCTTGGAAACATGAAATGGAATGTTCAGCGCACCCATCGCCCCTGGAGTGTGGGAAGAGTGTGTGGGCCCCGAACCACCCGGTGCTAGGTTTGAATCCTGAGGCGCCCACTTAGGGCCGTGTGACCTGGGGCCTGGTGGTGGCCTTTTGGAGCTGTGGTGCCCGTGCTTGTCCTGCGGGAGTGTGATACCTGCTGACGGGGCGATGAGGAAGATTTACCGAGAGTGGATACAGGGAGACCGACTGGGAGTAACCTCTCTGCTGCTGATGGCCAGCGATGGGGGGTGCAGAGACGGCGGAGCTCCAGCTGTGCCCCTCCGTCCCCCGGTCTCTGTGACCTTGTGAATGCTGGACTCCAGCAGCTTTCTTCCGGG
Organism: Glossophaga mutica; assembly: GCA_039655065.1. Taxonomy (NCBI): domain Eukaryota; kingdom Metazoa; phylum Chordata; class Mammalia; order Chiroptera; family Phyllostomidae; genus Glossophaga; species Glossophaga mutica. The sequence continues at coordinate 63,845,303 of CM077311.1, forward strand.
GAGGCCGGAGGGGAAGGACTAAAGGGGAGAGGAGAAAGGCTGCTCAGGGAAGGAAGAGATGGTCCAGGTGGGGAGGCCTCGCGGGCAGGCGACGTGGAGAGTGAGGGGAGCAGAGGAGCCCGTGCACCTGCAGGGAGGCCTTCAAAATGAGGGCCGCGGGTGGTGGCTGTCCTCACAGCCGCGGGCTGTGCCTACGGGACAGGGAGAAGCGGCAGGCAGGCGGCCTGCGCGCAAGGTTGGGGGCCGCCCTTCCCCTGCGAGCACTTCCGGATGCGTGGGTGTGCAGGGTATCCATGCAGATGCGTCTCGCCTTCTCTGTAGCTGGAAGGGGACTAGTGACCATTTAGGCCCACCCTCCCCTGACAGAAAAGGAAATTGAGGCCCATGGAGAAGGGACAGACGGAGACCAAGGCTTGAACCCTGGTTCTGCCTCTGCCCCGCGTGGCCCCCACAGGTGTGTCGCCCCTCCGTGGCCTAGATGCGGCACTGTCACTGCGTGCGGAGTGCGCGGCGAGAGGCTGGGCTCGGGTGCTGTCTGGGGGCAGAGGAAGAAGAGGTGGGCCGCGTCCATCTCAGTTGGCCGGCGAGCCTCTGCACTTGGCCACCTTGCCTGGACAGAGCCGGGAGAGGCCCAGGCATGTTCTTGTTGGAGACTCTGGTGGAAGGGAGCCCTACCTCTGTTGCGAAGCCCTGCGTATGGCCTGAGAGGTGAACAGCACCCTGCCCCTGGTGCCGTTGCACTCTGTCCTGTGTCACCGCGCCTGCTGTCACTTGATGGGGTCGTGGGGGCCGGTCTCTGCGTCAGTGCTGCGCCCCTAAGGCAACCCCCTGGAGGATCCTGGGAGTGGGCTCTGAGGTCCTCGCCCTAGTTTTGAACCCTGGCCTCACCCTACCAGCTGGGCAGCACAGGGTGGGTCACTTGACCCCTCCAAGTTTCCTGTTTCTCACCTGTACGTGGAGCAGGTCCACCTGCCCTGTGGGGATCTTCGATGACAGGCGCCGGAGCCTGGAACCGTGATGGCAGCGGCCGTGGTGGCTTTGCTGGGGGCTGGAGAGCAGTAATGGTTTAGTGGGAGGTGTTAGACCTGCACAGGAAAGGCGACCAGGAGGCCGGGGCCAGCCTGAGGTGCCGGTGTGAGCCGTGTCCTCACAGTGCCTACAGGCGCACGTTCGGTCCAGTAAATGTGGGGGGAGTGCTCGGGGCGTTCCACAGAAGACTCTGCTTTAAGTTGAATCGGACCCACGTCCTTGCTGTCCAGGGGGTCTGGCAGACACCCACTTGGTGGTTTATTATTGGTGGCAGTCCAGGGGAGGCTGTGCCTGGCGGCACTTGGGGAAATTAGGAAGGTCCTGGAGGAGGAGAGTGGGACCTTGGCCTGATGTCTTGGTGGCGTCACGGCGTGGAGGCCTGGCCAGGCTCAGGGTGTTCAAGGAACCACATGTCTTGTGAATTGCAAGGGCTCTGAGGACACTGGATAGAGACCCTTGTGGCAGGTGGGAGATGGATCCTTTGGGATCTCTCTGGGGATGGCTGCCCAGAGCTTATCTGGAGGATGGAGCTCAGGGTGACTGCTTGGCTGGGGTGCTGGAGTCCCTTGGAAGGAGCTGAGCTGCCCTTGGGTGGGGGAGGGCTTCAGTCCCTCTGGAAGGCTGCTGCAGTGGCCCTGATGGGGGTGGGTGGGAAAGGTCAGGTCTGGCTCAGCTCTGCTGGGTGCCTGGGGGTCCCCTGCCTTCCCTGCTGTCCTAGGGGAGTGCCTGAACCTTTGAGCCCCGAGCCTCTCCTCTCCTTGGGTTGCTGAGCAGCCCCGTGAAGTTCAGTGAAGTTCAGTGGGGTGACTAGTGCCCCTGGGAGATCCCGAGATCCCTTTCGGAGGCAGCCCCTCAGAGGAGGAGGTGGGGGCTGGGGATGGAGGGCCCTGGAGGAAGTGAAGGAACCGGCCACCCCTCTCCCTGCCCCCCCCCCCCACCTCCCTGTGTGAGGTGGTTCCAGCAGTAAACTGTCCTCAGGTTGTCTCCCTGAGCCAGCGCAGGAGCGTGTTATTTAAATTTCAAAGTCACGTTCTTCTAACAGCTGTCAGAGACTGAGTGTAACAGCACCTGGGCCTTAGCTGCCGCTCTGTCACCTCTTAGCCCTCCCTTTTCAGAGAATTCGTCGGATGGCCAAGGAGAGGGCATGGGGTGGGGCAGAGGACTCCAGGACAGGAAGAAGGAGGGCGTCTGCCTGGAGGGGCCAGGGACCAGTGGCTCGCCCAGCTTGTCAGCAGTTGGGACTGACTGGGAGGAGCCCAGCTTCCTGACCCTGGGGTTTGAGGCGTCTGGGGAGACTGGAGAAGCCTGCTTTGCCCGTTTCCTGTGATTGCCCCCGTTTTGTGTTATTTCCCCTCTCCCATCAGTGGCAGGACCTCGGGCTCCTGTTTGTGGGTGGCAGAACTGGCTCCTCCTAAGGTGTGAGCAGAGCTTTGATGAGTTCATGTCCGATTGCCTTCATGTATAAGGAAGAAATTACTATGAAAAAAAAGGGAGAGAACAAAATGGAACCCCAAACAAGGCTTTTTAGCGGTAGAATTTCAGCTGTCATGGTTGGGGTGAGGTGTTTTGGGGGAAGGTATCTTTTGGAACCCTTCAGATAACGTCTCCTAGGGGTGCCTGCCTGCTTGCTCCCCATCAGACAGGCTGGGCCAGCGGCGGGGTGCAGAGTGTGCTGAGCGGGCTCTTCCTGCTCTTAGGAGCTCTTGACGCGGCTCTGCAGGGCCTGTCCCCTGGAGTGTGCTTCTGGCTGAGCCGTGAACTAGATCCACCGTAGTTATCCAGACAGGAGGCTGGGTGTAAGTGACAGCCCTGGAGGTGCCCCTCCTCCCCACATCTGCCAACATAACCTCAGAGGTGGGTATAGCGAGGAATATAGTGTGTCCAAGGGAGGTCAGAGGGTGTGCAGGTGTGTGCTTGGTATGCACTTCGGTAGTGTGTGCATGGGGGTGGTATGTGTGGAGTGGTGTGTGTGGTTGTTTGTGTGTGGGGATGGTGGTGTGTGGAGTGCTGTGTGTGGTTGTTTGTGTGTGGGGATGGTGTGTGTGGAGTAGTGTGTGTGGTTGTGCGTGGGGATGGCGTGTGTGGTTTGTGTGTGGAGTGATGTGTGTGGTTGTGTGTGGAGTGGTGTGTGTGGTTGTGTGTGGGGATGGTGTGTGTGGTTGTGTGTGGGGATGGTGGTACATGGAGTGGTTTGTGTGTGGGGATGGTGGTGTGTGTGGTTGTGTGGGGGGTTATGGTGTAGGTGTAGGGTATGTGTGGGGGTGTGTGTGTGGTGAAGGGTATCTGGTGGTGGCCCCTTCTGCATGTGGATAGGGAAGGAAGGGAGGCAGGAGGGAGAACTGAGTGGGACAGGGTTGAGGGGCCATGGTCCTTCCCCCAGGAGGACAGCTCTGCGCTCGGTCCCTTGCTCACCTCTGAGCGACACCTGGGAGCAGGGATCAGGGATGAGTCCCGAAGGGCATTTGAAGGTCGGAGGGCCATCTACGCCCGGTCAACAGAAACCGTGGGTGCTCTGAACCTGCGTATATGTGCTTAGGGATTTCCTGCAGTCTGAAGACATGCGCTGACCTCTGAACCTGAGGTCCCCTCTCTGTGGGAACGGTCACCAGTGATGACTGGTGCTCTTCTAGTTGGGGAGGCCAAACTAGGACCCCTGGACAGGGTCCAGCCACAGGGAGGTCTGGGGAGTGGCAGAGGGGGTGGCAGGGAAAGGCCCGCAGGTGGGGACATGCGGACGGGGAGCAGGGCTTAAGGCAGATGAGTGGCTGGGGCCCAGGGCATGAGGCGGGGGCCTGGGTTTGGGAGGTGGGCACAGAGGCGGGAGGGGCCAGATCGTGGATCATGGGCCAGTGCTGCAGGCAGGTGATGGAGTTTGGATTTCACTCTGAGAGCGATGAGGACCTTTGAAGGGCTTGGACACTTGAGCAGCACAGTACGACTTGGCCACATTCCAGGACGGCAGGGGGACGGAGAGGAGGGTTGGGCCTGGGTCTGTGGTGGGGCAGAGCCGGGACGAGGTGGCCTGGAGGTAAGGACAGCTGACAGTTTAGGCTTGAACGACGACATGGCTGCACACTGGCATGGAGACGACTCGAGGAGGAGCAGAGACCGAAACTTCTCTTGCACGTCAGGGCGGAGGTGCCCGGTGGCTGGCAGCCCGGCTGTCAGCCTGGAGGTCTGAGAGGTCAGGGGTGGGGTGTGGGCTGAGTGGTCAGCACATAGATGGTGTTTAGACCACAGAGCCACGAGGTCACCTAGAGAGTGTGCGGATGTCGGGGTGCGGGGGCAGGGTCCGGGGATCTCTGCGCAAGGGAGGCCAAGACCAGGGCTAGTGAGGAAGGGGAAACTAAGTCAAGGGTGCCGGCGGGGTGGGGGGCAGAGAAGCACGGATCTCCAGACAGAGGAGGGGCTCGCTGGGCCCATGTAGCCCCCGAGGTCAGGTAGGAGAAGTGTGGAGGGGCAACTGCTGGACTCGGCGCTGTGTGGGTCCCGGACAGCCGTGGCGGGAGTGCCCCCTGTGAGGCGGTGGGTTGGAGCTCGATCTGTGTGGTGAGGAGGTGGAAATGGCATCCGTAGGTGGCTCTTTGGAATTTCTCTGGGGAGGGGATAGTGGAATGGGGGTGGGGGCCCCTGGAAGGCTTTGCTTTTTTCCGTGTGTTCTGAGATGGGCAGTGATGGCGGCTGGTGGGGGGCTGTTGGGGTTGACCCACTGGAAGGAGAAAGGTGAAGGGGCAGAGAGAGGGGTGATTTCAGGACTGACGTCCCTGAGCAGGAGGTGGGGGGGGGGACCCAGAGCGTGACCCAGGAGCCCGGTCTCCCCGGGAACAAAGGAGGTGGCACAGAGCGTGGGAGCCCCTGGGCAGGGGAGGAAAGGAGGCTGGCCAGCCGGTGTGAGGTCCTTCCCAAGGGCAGGCAGTGGGGATGGTGGGGCTGGTGGCCACGGTCCCAGGGGGCAGTAAGGTGGTGGCTGGTGGCAGGACCCCCCCCAGCCCTGGGCCCAGAGGCCGGCTGTTCGTGAGCTGCCCGGGGGTCCCTGCCTTTAGACTCAGTATGCTAATGACCAATTTTACCGAATTTACTGGCTTACTGAAACTTGGCTTTTTGTTACTATTGTTAAAGCTTTTAGAAGTTTACATGGAATTGGGGTTCATGGCTTCTGAAGATTTTCGCAAATGGCCTGCGTGGCTGCTCTCAGGTGTGTGAGTTTGGGGGCCTGAGGGCTCTGGCTGGTGTAGACCCCTCACAGCAAGAAGAGTGGGTTCCCTCTCAGGGGCAAAGCGGAGCCTGTGCCGGCGCCTCCTCCGTGAGGTCCGTTCGCAGGGAGAGAGGTTGCGGAGGAAGTCTCAGGGTCGCGCGGTGCGGAGTGCCTCGGTTTGGTTTTGAATTGTTGTCCACACAGAATTAAGGCTGATACACCATTTGTGGGAATGGTGTGAAAATTGTAAAAATCCTAAATATTAAAAAAGAATCCACTGAAACTATATTTGAAAGGGCACAGAGCCCTCAAAAGTGGCTGAAGAAGTCCCTTTCGATGTGGAATAATGAAATTTTAATTGCTAAACACACACAGTTAAGACAAATAGGCTTTTTGAAGAATTAAAGGAATTCTGACAGCGGTTAAAATGTGACAAGATAGAAAATGATATTCAAAACTAATCGATTTTCAATGAATTTGCCATTGGTCAGATTGACTTTTGGTGGGTTGGCCTGCTTCCCAAGTGTAGCTGCTTCCGTGCGTGCCGGGGCCGCCGGTGCCGTGTGGGGCTGGGGGGTGGCGGAAGGATCGAGAGGAAGCAAGGAGCCTGGACCACGCCTGGTCAAACAGAGCAGCAGGGGACGAGGGCCGGAGTACCAGGGGATTCCTGTGTCTTGACACAGAGGTGGCAGGTGAGGCATGCTGGCGCTGGCTGGTCACCTCTTGGGGAAACTGAGGCACTGCTTGATGCCTAGGCTCCTGGCCAGCCAAGGTGAGAAAGGTCCCGAAGGCCCCCTCTCTTAGGCTTCCTAGATGAGCAGAGGGAGCGCTGAAGGCTGCCTCTTGCTCACAGATGGGGTGATGGGGGACCTTTCATCTCTTGGGGTGTGGTATTTGAGGGTTGGAGCAATAGGCACATGGGACAGGCCTGTGTAGCAGGGGCCTGTGGAAACCACGAGATGCAGGGGAGGACCTTCCGCCAGGAGACTAGCTCTTCATCTGGCATTTGTAGCCGCCAGGCTGTGGGCTGGAAACTGTGAGCCTTTTTGCCTGCATTTTCCAGTGTGGTCTTTAGCGTGGCCATCCTGTGTGTCAGCCAGGTGGAGGCATGTGGCCCTATTTTGCAGATGAGGAAAACGAGGTTCAAAGAGGTTGCGTGCCTGTGCGTGTTTGCTGCGCCCGTTGGCAGTGCAACCAGCTTCTTTACCTCTCAGGCCCCTGCTGGGCTGGAGTCCCTGCTATAATTGTAGCCTAGCCCTGAGCAGGCATCAGGGATGCTTGGGAAGCCAGGCCAGCGAGCCTCCAGCTCCAGCCAAGGCATTTGCTACTTGATTCCACAGTCGTCTATTGGCCCTAGAATACAAGCGCCAGGAGGGTGGGCGTGTGGGCAGCTCTGTTCATTTCTCTGGCACATAGAGGGTGCTTGGGACACCATGCTGTGACAACCTTGGGCTCGGGTGGCACCCAGTGGGGTGCGGCGGTGTTGGTGGGGGCCTCAACAGCCCACCAGTGAAGGCAGGCCCCTCGCTCTCCCTCCTTCGCCTCTGCCTCCTGGCCAGGCCTGTGACGGTCCTCTCAGTCTGCAGACCCCATGGTGGGCTGCGCCTCTGCCCGGCCTCCCGACCTCGTTATTGCTCTCAGTGGGCCGCCCTCCTTTGTGAAGTTCGTCTTGTCTTTCATGACACCGTGTCTCCTGCTTTCCACCACCTTGTGGCCCACTCCTTCCCGTCCCCTCTAAGTGGTGGCACCCGGAGCCTGTCTCTGCCACCTCATTTAGTTAGGTGGCTTTAAAGAGCCTCCAGTCGTTGCTTAGGCTCAGTTTGTGTCTGTCTCCCCTGAGGGCTCAGCCCTCTCCCCTGACCTCCAGGCTCATTTGCCCTTCTGCCTTTTCAGCGTCTCCACTTGGACACCTAGTGGGCGTCTCAGACTTCAGTTGCAACAGAGTCTTCCACTAGGCCTGCCCTTCCTTCTTCCCAGGTCTTCCTGCTTCACAAGACGGTTCCATCGTGCTGGTGCTCAGGCCGGAAACCTGGCACTTTCTTTGCGTTCTCTCTTCTCATTCAGCGTCTAACCCGCCCCGGGGGCTTTATCTCTAAATACAGGGCGGGGCAAAGGCAGGCTTACAGTTGTTCGTTTGGAAAGTAATACAGTAGTTATGAAGTAATATACAGAACGCACTCTGTGTTTGGTGTGCTCCCAACTGGGAACCTGCTTCTGCCCCACCCTGTGTGTGCAGCAGGGGCTCGGTTTTCGTCCTCTGCGCGTCACCGCGCCGCCGAGCCCCACCGGCCTCCTGGCCACTGCAGCAGTCCACCGCCCATTTCCTCTGTAGCCCTGACCCCCCACGTGTCCTCTGTCCTCCGGACATGGACCAAAGTCAACGAGGTCAGCAGGCTCCCCTCCTTAAAACCCTCTAGGAACTTTGCATTTTGGAATAAAAATCTGAACTTCTTGCCCCGCCCCGCAGGGTCCACGTCATCTCCCCGACTGTCCCTCCTCTTCCTTTTGCTCCATCCGGGAAGCTCCAGCCTCTTTGCCTTCCTTCTGCCTGTGAACATGCCAGCTCCTGGCTGTCTCAGGACTTTTGCACCTGCTCTTCCTGTTGCTTGGGGGTTTCTGACCCGGATGCTTTGCATCTTCCATTCCTGCTCCCCGTTCTGTCTCGACTGGGATGTCACTTTCTGAGACAGGCCCTCCTTCATCCGCCCAGTCATTCTCTTCTGAATTCCCCTGTTTTATTTTCTTCATAGCACTCACCACACTTTAAATTACCTTATTCATTTATGTTTTCAGTGCCAGTCTTCTCCTGGGAATAAAAGTCCCTGGAGAGCGGGGACTCTGTCTTTCTGGTTCACAGCTGGATTTCTAGGGCATGTAGTTGGTACATGAAGATTTTTGCTGACTGACAGCTGTTTGATTGGCTGCTGATCGACAGGGGTGTGAGTGCCGTGCACGGAGGAGGCGGGCGTGGTTGTGCGTGTGTGTCTGTTGCTGTGTGGATATTGGCTGTGTTTGCAGAGGGCCAGGCGAGACGTTTTTTAGCTGCCCATAGAGATAGGGTGGGACTCGAAGCTTTTTCCGTGCAGTGGCAGAGTCTTGCGTGCGCGCGCGCGCGCGTGTGTGTGTGTGTAGGGGGGTGTGGGTAGGCAGGAGAGTCACAAAATGTAGGAGATTATGGAGTTCCAGGTGAGGAAATGAGACCCAGAGGGGGTCTGGCTTTGTTTGGGGTTCACACAGCTGGGAGAGGCACAGACGGAATTTGGGCCCAGGTCTCTGACCCCCACTGTAGTGGAGGAGCTGCTGAGCATGGCTCCGGAGCCCAGGGTGGGCTTGGGGTGGGCACTGGGGCTAGAAATGGGGCTAGGGGCAAGCGACCAGGCTGGCAGGTTCCTGGAAACCCAGAAGGGGAGCTGAAACACCGGGTCCCATCTGCTTGGAAGGGTCACAGGTACCATTGCTGCCCCTGTAGGGAGAGGCCTGCTTGTGGTTGGAAAGTCGCCCAGATGACCCTCCCAGTTGGGTGGGAGCATGCTCTGGTGACAACACCGGCCACACACCTCCTTCCTTGGAGGGTTTGCCTTCCTGCGAAGTTGTGTGCTGGGTGGGGTGTGCGCCCGTTTGGGGGCTGTGCCACGGGCCGCTCAGCCTCTTTGCTGTCTCTGCTTCTCCTCCTTTGGAGGGCAGCCTCTGGATGGTGGGGGAGCGGGGGAAATCCAGGTTCCTGGGTGCCGGCCGGGAGCTCCCGACATGGGGGGGCTCGGGCGGGGCCTGGCGCCTGTGTGCGCTAGGCAGCTCCAGGTGTCACAGTGCACCGACTTTGAGAGTCACGACTCGACCCCGGTCACTTCCCTTCCAGGGCACGCCGACCGCGCCTGGGAGGGGCTGGGAGCACGGAAATGAGTGTTCGTGTTTTAACAGCAGCGCATTTAAACACATACCAGAAAAATTCAGAACTAACATACACCTTATCATTTAGGACAAATCTAGGTGGGTATTCAAAAATTTAGAGTGAGTCAAATGGAGAAATTTAATATTTCATTTAATTTAAGAAGGAAGGAATTTAAAGAGGAAAATAATTAAATGTACGAGCAGTGGTACTGGAAACACAGCCAAGATGACATAGGTGGTACGGAGGGAAGGGGGTGGGCGGGACTGGGCTGGGGTGGGCGGGACTGGGCTGGGGTGAGGCAGCCCCTTTGTAGTTGTTGTCTGTCGTCCCCACTCTGCCCACAGCAAGGGAGGGGCAGGGGTGGCGGTGGTGAAGAAGCCAGACTGTGACCTGAGGGGCTGGAGCTGGTAGGTTTGGGAACGAGCCAGGCCAGGTTAAATCCAGCCTCACTCTCCTGGGGCAGCTGTTACCGTTTGCTCCTTGGCAGAGTTGTCCATCGGGCTCCTGTCAGCATGCCTAGGAGACCACGTGGGCAGGAGGGTGGAGTCTGGAGGGTGGGTCTGCCCAGGCCTGGGATGCGTTTGTGGCTCCAGAGCTCCTGGCAGTTTCCTGTGTGGTCTCATCTCTCTGTACAGGGAGTGGGGTGAGAGTGCATGTGTGCTTTTTGGACATCCTAGTGTAGGGGCTGGGGCCCACCCTGGGCGAGGCTGCTGCTTGGAGTCCAGTACCTCCTCTGTGCTCCCTAGTGGGGTCTGTTGAAGAGGAAAACAGCTGTGTGGGAGGAGAGGCTCGGCTGGCCCGCCTGCCCCGCCCCACACCTCCTCACTTACAAGGACAGCCTGAGGCAAGGCCAGCTCCTAGCTCCACTGTGGAGTGGGGGCCAGTCGTCGGGCACCTGTGCCCACTCTGGGAGGACCAGAAAGGACACGTTCCTGGTAACTAGGCAATCACGAGGACTATTACCACATTTTTCCTTGTATTTTTTTTTCCTAGGAAATTTACCAAGTTTTGGCCCAGGGGTTGACATCTGCAGCCCCCTAGCAAAAGCTCTCACTGTTCAGGCTCCAAATGGAAGTCACCGAGGCTATAATTACACCGGCATTAGCTCAGAAACATGCTGAGAGGAGCGGGGACAGAGCACCTGGGGAAGCTAAAAGTGGCCTCGGGCCTAAATGAGCTGCTGTTCCATTCGTGGTCGCCGCCCTGCCCCTCTCTGGGGCTCCTTCTCGTCCTTGCTCTCCTCCGCCTCGGCCCAGGCTGCTGCGCCCTTCTCTTCGGCCAGCGACCTGACAGGTGCACTGACCGTGAAAGAACCACCTGGCTGGTCACGGGGAGCCCCCCTAGAGGCCATGCTGCCAGAATGGCCTTTGTGTAGACAGTGTCCTCCGATCCTTGCCTGGCCGGGGGCAGAGTGCTGTGGCAGCAGCTCAGGAAATTGCTGGGGTGGGGGAGGGGCAGGCACACGGTGTCCGGCAGGTGTCCGTGTCTGGCGAGCTGTCACTCAACCTGCAGAGTCACCTCTGCAGGGCCCTCTTCCAGGCTCTGTCTCCAGGCCCAGGGCGGCTGCTGTCAACCCCTGCCCTGCTGGCAGCTCCGTCTGCCTGGCACCCTTCCGCTGCCTTCCCTCCCCTGCCTCTCTGACCCCGTCAGGGCAGGCTGCGCTCGTCCCTGCTCCCCCAACACCCCGACTGTCCCGTGCACGGCCTGTCCCTTCGTCCCCAGCTGTGTCTCTGTGGACATGCCTGCGCACAGTAAGCCCTCAATGAAAACGTGCTGATCGAATGAGTAGGAAAACAAACCTTGATTCCCTTTCTGCCTTAATTCTCCTTTTGTTTTTACAAGAAAGGAGGGAGCTTGCCCTTTCTGTCTTTGTAGGGCAGTTGTCGGTGAGGCAGGGTGTTGGGGTGACAGCTCGGTCTCCATCGATTGACCCTGACTTTCACTTCTGAGCATCCTGGGCTGGGCTCCATGTTGGTACTTGATTAGACATGGTCTTGTATGGACCAGTGGCACCGGCCCCCTGTCAGCTTGGCTTCTTTCATGACATTAGCCAACACTTCTCGGGCATTTATTATGAACTAGATAGTGTTCTAAGTACATTTATTCTTTTATTCATTAAACACTTATTCAGCCTGCATCGTGCATCAGGCCCTGGGAAGTATGGCTGCCACATAGTGAGCGCAACTGACAAAGCCCCTGCCTTCCCAGGTTTATATTTCGATACACACAGACAGATGAGTAAGTAAGTTTATACTGTGGCAGATGGCGATGAGTGCTGTGGGAAAAACAGAGCAGAGTAGGGGTAAAGGTTGTGACTTGTTATTATGTACAGTGTGGTGGGGAAGGAGTCCCAGATAAAGTAACATGTGAGCACAGACCTTAAAGAAGTGGGGAATGGAGAGGTTGGTTTTGGGGGTGGGGGATAGCTTTCCAGGCAGAGAAGCAGCAGGCACAAAGGCCCTGAGGTCAGGGGACGTTCCAGGAAGACCGAGGAGACTGGTGTGTCTGAAATGGAGTGAGTGTGCAGAGTAGGAGAAGAGGTTGTGCAGAGAATGGAAATACAGGGCGGGGTGGAGTAGGTTACAGTTTATTCCCGTGTTATCCTTTACTAGTTATTGTATCACTTTCCATATGAATGGCAGTCAACCTGCTTTTACCTTAGTCTGAATAATATGTCACATATGTAAATCTAAATTTTTGGGTAGTCATATCAAAAAAGTAAAAAGAAACAAGTGAAATTAATTTTTAAAATCCTCACCTGATGATATGTTTATTGATTTTAGAGAGAGAGGAAGGGGGAGACAGAGAGAGAAGAGAAACATCGATATGAGAGGGAAACATTGATCGTTTGCCTCCCATATGTTCCCTGACTGGGGATTGAACCCACAGCCTTTGGGTGCACAGGAGGATGCTCCAACCTGACTGAGCCTCCCAGCCAGGCCCCAAGTGAAATTAACTTTAATAATACATTTGTTTAACACAGTTTCTCCAAAACATCACATCCACATGTAATCAAAGCAAAATATTATTACCGAAATGCTTTTCTTATTAAGTAAAGGAAAAATCAGTGTCTATTTTCATCATCTGGTGTGGACGCCATGTTTCAGGCCGGCTGCAGTTCGAGCTCAGGGGCACGTGGCTGGTATTGGGCGTCACAGGCGTGGAGGCCCACGGGCCTCGGAATGAGATGGGAGGCTGCTGGAGGCTTCTGGTCCCAGGATCCTTACCCCTCGGCCTTGGGTTCTAGAAGGTTCACGTCACCTGTGTTGAGAGAGTCGTTCTGGGGTGAGGGGCAGATTCAGGGCGCAACCATGGGGGGACATGTGAGGTTTGGTTTGGGACATGTCGGGTTTGGGATGTGAGGTCAGCCTTGGAGGCGGGGCTAGCAAGCAGGCAGGTGGACTTATGGATCGGGGTTCCGTGGGGAGGTCTGGTTTGGGAGTCATTGCTGGCAGTTAAGGCCATGAGGTGACCTGAGGGTTTTGGGGAGTGGGTGCATGTAGAGAAGGGGGTGAGCCCTGGTACAGCAGCCTAGAGGGGTACACGGGGAAATAGCAAGAGGATCGGCAGCCCCGGGGAGAGGTGTGGAGAGAGCAACTGGCTGCATCTCATGTGCCACTGGGTTCCTGACCACTGACAGGGGCGGGGGTCAAACACTAGGCTGCAGTGGGTGATGTCGTAGCTTACAGGGACATCCTGGCAGACAAGGAGAGAGAAAAATGAGAGATCTTCATCCTCACAGAATGCTGTGAGGCAGGGACTCTTTGGAACACAGAGAAACTGAGGCAAAGGAAGGTTCACTTGCCCAAGGCCTCGCAGCTGATGAGGAGCAGGGCCAGGAGGGGACAGGTGGTTCGGTTCTGGAGCTCCTGGTCTGCACCATTCCGCTGCTCTGCCTCCTGGTGTCCCGGCTGGATTTGTGAGCTCTCGGGAATGAGGGCCCCTCTTACACTTCTGCACTCCACGTGGCGTGGGGCAGGCAGAGGGCCGTGCCGAGGTGGGGTGTGGCAGACCTTTCATGACCAGGGATCAGAAAACCAGGACCTGTGCTGGCAGGTCTCCTCGGGCTCCGGGCTGGCCACGGGAGGGAGCGCAGCACCCATGGGGTGCCACAGCCGGGTCCTTCCCGCTGCCCTGCAAGGCCCCGAATGGAGGGGGAGGTGCTTGTTCAGCACTGAAAAGCATTTGCTGGTGGATGGAGAACGAATGAACCTACAGCTCATCCTGAAGCCTAAGCCCGTGGTTCTCATGTAGCGCGGTGCTGGGGTGGGGGGTACGGGCTCCTCCTCTGCTTTGCCACCAGCATGCTAGGCGACCCCGGGCAAGCTCTCCACGCACTCAGTGCTGCAGTGTCCTCACCTGTGGGTGTGGTGACCACCCGTCCGCTGGCACTGGCGTGTCCTGAGGGGCACATGTAGACGGGGCTCCTGCCCCCCTGGCCCATCTGTCAGCAGGGGGACAGGAGGCGCCTTAGGGTGGGAGCCAGCTGGCAGTGGGGTCTGGGTGGTCCCTGTGCTGGGTGTTCCCCTCGTGGGGGCAGCCAGCCCAGGGGACCCTATGATTTCTGGGAACCCTGCCTTGCACCCACGGCAGTGGCATGAAACCCGAAGCCGTGGCACTGGCCGTGGCAGTGGCTGCAGCACGCCTGCGCTGTGGCTGGCGATGCGCTCGCCCTACAGAGCCTGGGGCTCGCCTTCAGCCTGCCCCTCCCAGGGCCAAGCTTCCCTCCCAGAGCTTTCTGTCAGCCACTGTGGCACCCCTGCCCCGCCCTGCGTGGGGCGCTTCGAGCTGTGTGCCTGCAGTTCCAGGGGCCTGGCGGTGGTGGTGCCGTTTGCGCCTCGGCTGCTACAGCTCCGGTCGGGGAGCCGTCCTGCCCTGACTGCCAGCAGTGTCCCTGCCGGCAGCGCACGCGTGCTGTGCTGGTGCCCAGGGCCTGGCCCCATCTGGGCTCAGCTGCCCCCAGCTGTGTGGCTGTGAGCCAGCCGCTCCGTTTCCTCGTTTCCCACATGTGCACACAGAGCTGAGAAGGCCCGGTTGCTTGCCTTTTCTGCTTGCGATAAGTCTTAACAAGGCTCTGGAAGAACAGCCGTCACGGCAGCCGCTCACTGGACGTGCTCACTCCCTGACCCGTTGTGGGCCTGGATATCCACTCACTCAACCCTCGCCACCACCTGAGGAGGGAGGGCCTGTTAAGTGACCCCATTTCACAGACAGAAAGCTGAGGCAGAGCAGAGGGAATGCTGGAAGGTGTCCCAGCGAGCGGGTAGCATGTCGTCCCCCTGCCTGTGCGGGCCTCTGACCTCTCTCGCCCTCCTTGTCCAGGGACTGGGGCGGACCCGGCGGTCAGCGCCAGGAGCAACCACTGCCTGGACGCTGCCAAGGCCTGCAACCTGAACGAAAACTGCAAGAAGCTGCGCTCCTCTTACATCTCCATCTGCAACCGTGAGATCTCGTCCGCCGAGCGCTGCAACCGCCGCAAGTGCCACAAGGCCCTGCGCCAGTTCTTCGACCGGGTGCCCAGCGAGTATACCTACCGCATGCTCTTCTGCTCCTGCCAGGACCAGGCGTGCGCCGAGCGCCGCCGGCAGACCATCCTGCCCAGCTGCTCCTACGAGGACAAGGAGAAGCTCAACTGCCTGGAACTGCGCAGCCTGTGCCGGACCGACCACCTGTGCCGGTAAGAGCGGCGGCCACCAGGCGCCGCAGGGTGCCTCCTGCCCTGGCATCCCCGGGGCTGCTGGGTGATGATCCTGGGCCCAGCAAAGAGGGCGACTTGGATGTGTGCAGAGTGAGCTGCCCGTGCTCCTTCCCACCCTCTCTTCCTCCCTCCAGCACAAGTTAATTGTTTGCCTTCTCTGTGCCTGGCCTCATGCTAAGTACCGTGGGGAAACCAAGACAAAAACCCAAGGAACTATTTACTTAAATTTACTTAATTTTAATCTTTACCTGAGAATATGTTTATTGATTTTAGAGAAAGAGGAAGCAGGGTGGAGAGAGAGAAAGAGAGAGAGAGATTGAGTGAGAGAGAAACATTAATTGGTTGCCTCCTGTACATGTCCAGACCAGGAATCGAACCCACAACTTAGGTGTGTGCCCTGACCGGGAATTGAACCTGCAACTTGGTACATGAGATGATGCTCCAACTAACTGAGCCACTTGGCCAGGGCAGGAGCTTATAATTTAAATCATGGACTGCTAGAGCCAGGAAGAGGAAGTGGCCTTCAATGAATTCAGCTCCACCTCCAAAGGAAGCCCCCCCCACCCAATATCCCCATGAGGTCCTGGCTCTCGTAAGGCACAGAGGCAGGCCCTGCCACATTAAGAGCTGAGCCCACCGAGTGCTGGGCTGGAATGCGGGTCTGGAGTCGGACAACTCCAGGCTTGAATCCAGACTTTCCACTTCTATCCGTGCCACTCGGAGCAAGTTTTGTAATGTCCCACATCTCCGTCCCTCCATCTGTGGAACAAGAGTAAAAACACCATGTCCCAGGGTTACTGTACGCCCAAACCTTAGCACAGGGCCTGGCAAGTAGCATGGATTACTGCTCACCCTGGCCGTGCGCACACAGAAGCAAGGGGTGCACTGCCTTGCTTTGGAACGAGTGCTGCTGGAGTTGAGAGCAGGGCTCACCCCCATTGCGGGCTGTAGGTCTCGGGAAAGTTGGGAAGAATGGGGACTCTTTTCTATTGCTTACTTAAAAAAACATATCTTATCACAAAACACCCCACAATGGATTGAGGCAATTTAGACTCAACCCTGCGTCAACAATAGGGTGATTAGAAGGAGAAACTCAGAGCCCACTCAGGGGGAGCACAGCCCACAGGGGGCTCTGAGCACCCTGGTAGCTGGGAGAGCAGAGACTTTCGGGCAGCTGGACCCACACGCTCGAGGGAAGGGAGCCACCAATTCTGGGGTCAAGACGCATTCTCTCCTTATCTCGGTGCTGACCCGATGTGGTCAGGCCGCTCACACTTGGCGTCTGTGGAATGACGGGGAGCTGGAGGCCAGCCTGAGGCTAGGCCCGGCAGTGACAAGTGGGGCCTTCAGGACTGGGGCGCACCTGTGGGCCAGGTGCTCCTGCTGACCCTGCAGGGCCAGGAGCCGACCCCACCCCGACATCAGCCTGGGCAGAGGAACGGCACGAACACCAACACGCCTTTGCCACTGGTGCTGCCAGGAGAGATGCTGTGGGTGGCTCCCAAGGTGTCTGTGGCTGGAGTGAGACGGGAGAGCTCAGAGCAGGCCTGACTTTAGTGGTTTGTAGAACATCGGTGTCTGTTTAAGGAGTCAGAGGGGTTTTTGTTGTTGTTGTTGTTGTTGTTGTTGTTTCTTTGTTTTTCTGGAGGAGCGGGAGCCCGAAACCAGAGAACTTGCAGATGAACATCACGCTGTAGAATGAAAAAAGGTGGTGAGACAGGACCCAGTACTGGGAGGGGCAGGGAGGAGGCCTCGCAGGAGGTACGGGTGGGCGTCTCTGGCAGGCGCGGAGCCCCGTGGACCAGCGAGGCGCTGGGACCCAGGTTTTCGAACTGGGTCCTGCACAGGAAGTGCCAGGTGCTCCTGGCTGTGGCCAAGCGAGCTCCTGGTTCCAGGACCTCCGCATTTCTCTGCCATCTCTCCTCTCCTCCTTCCTGCAAATGGTGCAGCAGGTGTGAGGGGCGGAGCCTGAATTTAGGATGAGGCTGATAGGGCCTGGGGGGTTGTGACATCATAGCTAAATGTTTTTTGGGGACTCTGCCTCTGACACAGAGTGGAGGCTTAAGCTGGGGTGGGAGAGGTGCTCTGTGCGGAAACAGAGGCTGGGGGTGGTGGGGTGGAGGCAGTTGCTATGGTGGCCCCGGAGCCGGGAGACCTGTCTTCTGTGCTCGCTCTGCCCGTCTCTCAGGTGGTCCTGGCTGGGCCGTTTCACTCCCCATGGCCTCTGTTTCGTCACTGGTCATGCAGGGATGCTCACGCGTCTCTCAGGAGCATCTCTAGGGGCCTTCTGGGCCTGTGGCTCTGCGTCTGCCGAAGCAGCTTTCCACTCCGCCTTCGCCCCCTGTGCCTCCATGTGAGACCGTGCCCCCGGAGACAGGAGGTCTTGGTACACGAGGAAGTGAGGTGGCGTGGGTTTGAGGAGAGGAGCTGACTTCTTGCCACAGGCTTGCTGGCCTGGCTCACTGACCCATGGACGCTGGGGTAATCTGTGGAGAGGGTGGGTGGCTGGAGAGGGAGGGGCCTCTGAAGAACAGGCTGTTGCCTACTGCACCCCTGGAAGGAGCAAGCTCCCTTCCCCTCCAGGGTTTCTGGACTCCCCACCCCCGCTCCCGTGGGCATCACAGGGGGAAACCTTTACTGTGGAAACAGGGGAGCCCAGTGCCACGGTGTTTGGAGCACAAACTGGGGACTCCTAAGTCTTCTTTTCCTGGACACTCAAAGGACAAAGCTGGCCTTGGGCCTTGACCGGGGTCAAGGTGGGAGAGCCTGTCTTGGCTGACTCATTGGGAGCGAGGTCCTTGGGCCTCTCCCAGACTGCACCCCGTGCTCCAGTGCTGCAGTGCCCACCCCTGCGGGGTCCCCCTGCCTTCTGTGCAGGACGTTGGCCTCGCTGGGTCCAGGCTTCTAGGTTCCTGGAGAGCAGCTAGGCCAGAGTCCACCTCAGCTGGCACTAGATGAAAGCGAGGCTGTGGACATGCTGTCGGCACCCCCAGCAGTGGCCCTGGACACCCCTCGTATTATATTTGGCAGACCCCCCCTTGTGCTGTCTCATGAGATGTCATTGATGACAGCATTGGCGTTGGAAGTCTTTGATTACTCGAGGATGTCTCCTTGCTGGGTCCCCCCAGTTATGGGAAGCCCTTCCAAATCTCCTGCTTTGGACCAGCAGCAGTTTGGGGCGAGAGTGGAAACTCCTGGTTCCAGCTGGTTGTGAGGGTGCCTGAGCCTGGGAGCCCCAGCTCTGCCTTTCACCTCGTCTGGTTCCCAGCCCACCCGGCTGCAGGCCTGTGATTTGAGACTGGGGGAGGCTTGTCCTTTAGAAAGTTCTGATGCGGAGTCTGGAAAGCCCGGAGGAGCTCTTGGAAGGAATCGCTGGGATTTGGCTGAATTCTCTCGCCCCAACGCCCCAGTGGTCTAGGACCTGCTTTTATTTTTTCCTTGGTTTCTCCCGTCTCAGCATACACTCATTGCAAGGGTGAGTGTGGAGGTCCCGTGTGTGTGTGTGCGCGTGCGCGCGTGTGTGTGTGTGTGTGGTGGGGGACTGTGGGAAAGGGTTCTGTCAACTCTGTCCCTTCCAGGCCTCCTGTGGAAGAGGCCCTCTGAAACACCCTGTTCTGTTGTCTGCCAAGAGGATATAAATAACTCAGCGCTGGCCCCATGCCATGGCCTGGGCTGCGATGTAACCTCTGGGTGCTGAGGATGTGTATAAATAGGTTCTAGCCTGGGGCTCCCCTGGCTGTCTGGACCCCTTTGTGCAGTGGACACTGTCCTTGTCCCAAGGGATTGTGGAGCAGGCAGAAGGCTGGGGTCCCCGCCCCCATGGCTCTCTGCAGGGAACAGGAATGAACCCCTACACAAGCTCCCTGTAGCCTAGCTGGGGTGTGTCTGGTGTCTGTTGGGTTCGGGGTGAGTGTGGGTGGACAGGCCTGGGAGAGAGTCCTGGCTCCTTGGGGCTGTCCCTCAGCTTCTTTTGGATTCTGTGGATCTGTTGGCTGATGTTTTCAGCAGGTTATCTCTAAATAGCAGCAAACAATTATTTCCATAGTGGTAGGTGGGCTGCAGGGCTTCCGAGCCTTCGCTTTGAGAAATGAGGGTCTTGCCCTGCTGGAATCCAGCCATTGGTGCCGGGGGCTGGTGGGTTACCTACGCAGGAGGAGTGGGGCTTGGAGCCCTTCCTTTACTCACTTATGGGCTGTTTGCTGAACATCCACTCTGGGCCACGCCTTCTGCTGGGATGGAGAGTTAACGGAGCCGGTGGGGGTCCTGGCCACAGGGCGCTCCTGGTCCCATGACAGGACACCGTACACTGCCTCCGCAGGAGGGGGTGTGTGGAGCCTCTCAGCACACTGGATGCCAGGGTTTCTACTCAGGGTTTCCTGAAATCCCGGTTCTACTTTGCCACCCACTGTGTTCCCTGGGTCACTCTGGCGGCCTAGGGGAGCAGCCCCTTCTTGGGGGAGAGGAGCCTCCCACAGCCTCCTCACGCACCCTGAGACCAGAGCCGGGCCAGGAACGCCTCTGGGTAATGAAGCCACTTGCTTCCCGTGGAAGTCCTGAGCAGCACGGTTGCCAGTGGAGGGGTACTCTGAATGTGGGCGGTGGGGGGCGTGGGATCCTCAGCCCTGCCGGAAACCCCAAGACTGGTCTTCCCTTTGGGCACCCCATGCTGCCTCCTGCTGCTGGCTTCCCTCCGCAGGGGCCCCGCTTACCCTTGAACTCGGCCAAGGTACTCCTCAGCAAAGGGGAGTACCTTGGAATTTCCTGTGGCGAGTTGAGATAAGGCTGGAATGTTGAACATTTCTTTACTAAAGGCCCGGGAAAATAAACACAGAGAAGCTGCTGCCTAGGTGTCTAGTGTATAAGACCTGGTTTCTGCGACTTCCTGCTCTGGCCACATCAGTGTAGCTGGGCAGAGAGTGCCTTTAACCTTGACCATCCAGGTGGCTCTCTGGGCATCTGGGCTCTGCAGAGCTCACACCCCACGAAGATGAGGTGCACCCCCTTGTGGAGTTCTGTGTGAGAATCCACTCGCCAGGGTGAGCAGCAGGAGGAGGACGACTGGCCTGTATGGAGAGGTGCCACTGAGGCCGAAATAACCAGAATCCGAGTCAGTGAGGCTTGCCCTGGCCTGAGCAGACTGTGCATCACCTGCAGTTGTTGAGTGTGGTGTTTGCTCGCACGAGGGCAGGGCACACTCAGCTACCTTGAGCTTGCTCTGTTCACTGGCTCCTTGATCACTCTGCCTCCACTCACTGCGCTGGGCCCTCTCTTTGCTGGTGTCTTAGTCTGCTTGGCTGCTGTAACAAGTGCCGTGGGCTGGGGTCTTAAACAACCAGCATTCTTTTCTGACGGTCCTGCAGGCTGGAGGCTCAAGGTCAGGGTGCCGGCAGGCGGGGGTCTTCGCATGGCCTTTCTTGGTGGGTGCTTGCAGGGAGAGAGATTTGGCATTTCTCCCTCTTTTCTAAGGCATCTGATTCTGTCACGGAGGCTCCACCCTCCTCTCTCAAAGGCTCCACCTCCAAACACCATCCCGTTGGGGATTAGGGCTTCAGCATGTCAACCTGGGGGCAGTCACGGCCTTTTTGTCCGTTGAACGGAGACTTACACTTCATTCAACGCCTGATTTGTCCTGAGCCCTGTCTCCGCCACACATTGCACTCCAGCTTTCTCGAGCGTGTCGGTGTCCTTCCTGTGGCACTGATCGTGTGACTTTCTTTCAGTACTTCGTTTCTCTTCCCAAGTAGGTCTGTGATGTCCTTAGTACCCTTATATTATGTTACCGTGTGTCAGTTTACTCACTTAACAAACAGTCGCTGCGTGTCAGGCGCCGCTGTGCTCCACCCCCGGGATTCACTGGAGCGCTCAGTAGAGCTGGCCCCTGCTGCCCGGCAGCTCACCGTCTTATGGAGGAGAGAGGCAACCATCAGGTGAGGAGACAAGTCTAGGATTAACATTCTCGACATGAGCAGGCGGATGTAGAAATGGAGAAAATGGGGCAAGGAGGGGAAGCCTACTTCGAAAAGG
Source organism: Glossophaga mutica (assembly GCA_039655065.1). Lineage (NCBI taxonomy): Eukaryota > Metazoa > Chordata > Mammalia > Chiroptera > Phyllostomidae > Glossophaga > Glossophaga mutica. The sequence goes on from CM077311.1 coordinate 63,866,138, forward strand.
GCGGTCGGGAAAATTTTATCTGCGGAGTTGACATTTAAACTGAGACCTGAAGAATGAGGAGCCAGAAGTGAGGCAGCGGGGAGAGAGTTCAGGCGCAGGGCACAGAATGTGCGGACGTTTGGAGGAGGGCGGGGCTTGGCGTTTCTGAGCAGCAGGCACTGGGGAGAGGGCCTCTGACCCCAAGGAGAGGTCACCCAGGGCCTTGCTGGCCACAGTAGGGGTTTGGGTTTATTCTAAGTACAGTTAGAAGGAAGCTCCTAAAGCCAAGTAGTGGCATTATTAAAATTGGGATCTAAAAAGATGGCTCTGGCTACCGTGTGGAGAGTTAAGGGAGGAGGTGTTGGGGGGAGGTTATTCTGGTGTCCCTCGATCAGAGATGATGGCAGCGCGGGCCAATGGGTGTCTGTGTGGAGAGAGCTAAGTGGTGAATCTGAGGTGTTTTGGAGAGGGCCTGATGCAGCTCGATGTGGGAGCAAGGGGGATGGGGGGTCTCGAGGGTAACTCTCAGGCTTCTGGCTTGAGTAGCTTGGTGGTGATGGGGCCATTTTTCTGAGATGGTGAAGGCTTGCTGGCGGGGAGGGAAATGACGAATTCCGCCTTAGGCCTGGTGGTTTCGAGACGCCTTTGGAACGTTCTTGTCTGAGGTCGACTGGAGTTGCACGTTTTGGATGTCGTGGGCACGCTCATGGTGCTTGAGGCTCGGGGAATGGCAGGATCTCCTAGGGAGAGGCTGGCACCCGGGGACACACTGAGGGTGCGCCCGGTCCCTGGACGTGCCCGGCGACAGTTTGGGGGTGTTACTGTGGCGCCTCGGGAATGAGGGGGATTTTTAAAGGAGAGAGAATGGGCAGCTCTGCCGGATGCTGCCCCGTGAGCCAGAAGGACGAGAGTGACCGTAGGGTTTGGGAAGGCGGTGCGCATTGGTGGCCCCCTTCCACAGCGGTTCGGGTGATGTGGTGATTACCAAAACCTGATCAGAGCTCCAGGAATGTTTGTGAGTTGGTCGGAGCTTCCTGGGGAAAATCCTCAGGGAAAGGGATCTTTTCCATGTGGAGAAGTCACTCTCCTGTTCCTTCCTCGGATAAAAGGCTGAGGGGAACCCAACGTGGGCTTGGTTTGCGGGGGTCACTGCCATTGTGGGTGGTCCTGGGTGCACCGCCGTGGTACTCTGCAGCTCCTTGCCCACACCTCGACCAGAGTCACTCTGAGGTCCTGAGGCACCAGCATTGGGGGCGTCCCTGGTGTGGGCCACATGCACCTGATGGTCTGCAATGGTGACCCATACACTGCAATGGGATAGGAACCCCAACTGTCCCCACCTCCCATGTCCCTGGGCTCTGGGAGCCAACATGCAGTTGCCACTGACTAGCTTCTCCAGCCACAGCCAGAAGAGCCCTTGACTCTGCCCCATGCCCTTCTGAGCAGCCTGGATGGCCCCCTCCCAGAGGGGACAGCCTGGCCCCCCAGGGCAGCCTTGCTGTTCTGCCTGGAGATGAGGAATGCTGGAGAGGGGCCCAGGGCCACCTGAGCTTCCTCCCCTTGTTGGTTCAGGGGCAGGATGTGGAGGCCAGGGAGGATGTGCTCGCTGCCTTCCTGGGGCCCTGTGCACAGTGAGGAGGCAGCCTGTTCCCTCCCCTCTTTTTAAGTGGCAAAGCCTGGTGTCCCAGAGCCAGCTTCCCTTTCCTCATCCTCCCCGCTACCCCGTCCCCTGCTCAGGGCCCTTTCGGGCTGCCTGGAAAGCTAGGAGACCTGCAGGCAGCTCTGTTCTCCCAGGTCTCTGAGGCAGGCAAGATCCCCAGACCAGCACTGGCGCCCTCCCTCCTTGGGTGGGCCGGGACATTGAGTTGTACACAAAGACATTGCTCCTCATGTCCAGTGAGAGGGAAATTTTGGAAGGGCTGCTCAACACCCTGCCTGGACCACGGTCATTGCTTCAGTGTGGTAAGTGTCCTCCTGAGCGTGCAGTGCCTCCCTCTCTGGGCCCGCTGAGGGTGCTCTCTGAGCACCGGGACCTGCCCAAGGAAGGGCACCCCCAGATGTCTTCGTCAGAAGTGTGTGAAGAGGCTGGTGTCCCAGTCCTGGCTTCATGTTCTCGCCTCCACAGCTGTGTGAGCTTGGGTAGGTTCTTTTACATAGCGGGGCCTCTGCGCACCTTGTCTGGAAAAGGACAGGAGCCGGGTACCCCCATTCTCCAGGACTGTCATGGAGCCCCACTTCTGTGGGCCTGCCCTGAGCAGCCCACAGGCTTGCATGGGCCAGGAGGTGGAGGCCGGCTCGAGGCTGGCGGGGGTGGGGGCAAGCAGCTCAGCTTGGGGGCATGAGGAGCTGAATGAGGGGCTGAACTGGGAGCTGGCCTTCGCAGAGGGTGTGTGTGTTAAAAGAGGGGCCTGAGGGAGGGGAGAACCAGCACCTGAAACCCTTACACAGTTTCTGGGGGTTTGATTTTCTCAGAAAGACAGTGGGGAGCCGCGAAGTATTTGAAGCAAGAGAAGGACTGGATCTGTTGGGTGCTTCAGAAAGACCCCTTGGGTTGCTGCGTGCACAGTGGTCAGAGGAGAGCCAGGCTGGAGTCGGGGAGTCCTGCTGGGCACCCACTGTGGCCAGGCTGAGGCCAGGGTTGGGGGGTGGCGCGTCCTTGTCTGAGACGCCACTGCAGAGACCTGTAGAGGGAGGCCAGCCCCTGGCACTTACTGGGTGTGTTCTGTGAGGGCAGGGAGAAGTCCAGGCTGATGCCAAGGTCTCTGGCCCAGTGACCTTGACCTGACAGGCAGGAAGAGGAGAAGGAGGTCTGAGCATTAGAGGGAAGATGTTTGGTTTTAGAACCTGTTGTTTGAAAGCTTTTGGAACATGTAAGGGGAAATGCCAGCAAAGCATTTATCTGTGTGGGAGAGTTCAGGAGAGAGGCCGGGGCTGGAGACAGTGATTACAGGATTAAGTAGGATGATGCAGGGCAAGCAGAGAGCCTAGGGCTGGCCCCCAGACGCAGGGTAAACAGTGCTTCCTTCAAAGCGCTTCCAAGCTTGTTTGGGAAGCCGAGGTTCACCCGTGTGCACATGTGGGCACGGAGAGCAGGCCCTCTTTGACTGAGTGTTGTAAGGATTAAAGTGCTGGCTGTGGGCATGCGGGGCAGGGGGGCGGGTGGCTGGCAGAGCTGCAGGGGGTGCTGGGGAGACAAGGTCAGTCCTGCAGCTGGGGTCGGGGGAGGGGAGGGCGCCCTAAGGGCAGAGCCTTCTGGGAGAGGGGATAGGAGGGGGAAGCAGGACTGGGCACGCTTGTCCCAGGCAGTGGGGGATATCCTGCTTGAAGAAAAAGGTACCAGGGAGAGGGAGGGAGGGAGGAAGGGAGAGGGAGGGATTGGGGTTGAGATGCTCTGGGGAGACTCGGAGCAGACAGGGTTCCCCCCGTGGTGTCCCACCTGTCGGTCCCCCACCCCAGCAGGCTGGGGTTTCTCTAAACGTGTTGCTCAGGAGGAAGAAATGGAGTCAGGTGGACAGAGTCTTGGGTCAGAAGTTACACTAAATCCTAACATTACTGCGGCCGCAATACTGCCTCTGCCTGGAACTGACTCATCTTGCTGGAAACTGGAATGAGTCACCTTGGCAGTAGTGAGTTCCCCGTCCTCCGAGGTATCGAGCAGAGGGTGGAGGCCCCTTGCCAGGCCTCAGGTGAGTGTCAGGTTGGTGACCTTTTTAGGTCCCTTTAGAGCAGGTGTAGTGTGGACCTCCTGTTTCCGGGTGAAGTGAAGGAAATGGATTAGTGATCCAGGAGGCGGGCTCTCCTCCTTCCCCTCCCTCCTCTCCCCTCCACTCCCCTTCTCTCCCCTCCCTTCCTTGACATCCCCCTATCCCTTCTCCCTTTTCTCTTCTTTCTCCTTTTTTCCTGACTGTCAAACTGAAACTCACTTTACCAATTATAAAAACTATACGTGCTCACTGTAAAACACAACTCAAACAAGGCTGGACAGTATACTAAAGAACATAGGAATCACCTGCAATCTTTTGGAGAGTGTATGTGTATCTCTAGACTTTTAAAATTACATGTGCATGGATTTTAACAAAAATGATGTTGTGCAGTACCTGCTGTTTTGTAAGCTATTTTCATCTCCAAGTGCATTGTTACCATTGCAGTCTTTGTGAGCATCCCTGTGTGTGGGGGTGTCCTGGGCTTTGAGGCCGTCCAGTTTTGCCTGGGTTTGTGTCCGTCCCCGTGGGTGACATGCGTAGCGGGTCTTCGTGCTTGTTCACTCACTCTTACCATGCGAGCAGCTCGTGTCTGGACGGGAGCCTGACCAATGGTGGGGACAGCACATTCGAGGCCCTGGAGGGAAGGGGCCACTCAGGCAACGAGACCCTCAGAGAGCCTTTGGCCCCTCCCTCTGGGCTGCCTTGAGGTGGGGTGGGGGCTGGGATGGGGTGCGCAGTTTTCTTGGTACTTTCTGCTGGTGGGTTTGGGCATTCTCGGCCGGGCTGGGCCTTTGGGAGAGTGTGGTCTGATTCCTCTAATGTCTACGACAGTGCAGGCTGAGGACGGCCCTGGAGCCGGCAGATTTCAGAGTGGACTATGGGAGGTCTCCTTCGCAGCCATCCACAGACCAGGAAGGTGATGCCCAACGAGGAGGATTTCAGGGATCTGTGTATTGGCGTTATTGAGATAGAAGCTGGCGCTGACGCTGGGAGCTGGCCGTGGGTGCATTGGAGAGTGCTGGGGGCCGAGCCTGGGAGGTCAGGTTGTCCGAAGGGTTTGTTTCTCTGAGGGAGTGTTAAGCAAATCAAGCGAGGGTCAGGGCCTGCTGCTTGCTGGCCCTCCTCTAGTTCCAGCAGGGATGGGTAGAAAGCCCTGCAAAATCAGCTGGAAGCTACTGAGTGGTAACCAGTAAGCTCAGAAGACTCGGTGGGGGGGGGGGGGGCCCGAGCGAGTTCATCCGCTGCTCATGGGTGGGGCCTAGAGCTGTGCTTGGAGGACAGGTGGGCTCTTATCTCTCAAGGTAGGGTGGGCAAGAAGAAAACAGGGCAGAGGACAGGTCCGGGGCCCAGTAGAGGGGGCCTCAGAGAGAGAACCAACCAGAGCACCTGCATGGGGCCTGAAGGTGGGGAAGGGCCAGCCTTTGAGATCCCTGCCCATATGCCTGGACAGCCCCCTTTCCCTGAGCTGCCTGAGGGCCTCGCACCCCATGTCCCCGTGTGCCTCAGGCTGAGGGCGGGGACAATGTGCTGTCTGGAAAGGGGGTGTCTGAGAAGGTGCCTGGGTACAGCCCGAAGGGCCCACAGTCTCACTTTGGAGCAGCCCCGGGAGCTCATGCCAACAACATTCCATTGTGTAGATGAAGAAACAGGCCCAGAGGCCTGAGGTGATCTGCCCAAAGCCGCACAGCTAGGGAGTGGCAGGACCCGGGCAGAAGGCCAGGCCTGGACGCCCTGGGCCGTGTCCTATCTGAGAGGCAGCTTGGCCTGGCGGAGGCGACCTGGGCAGGGAGTCAAAACCTGGGTCCCAGGCTTGGGACATGGGGCATCTCTGAGCCATTTAGAAAAACGGCAGAATCAGACCTGCCCTGTCTACCTCACGGGACCGTTGCAGGAAGTGCGAGAAGATCTGTGAATGCTGCAAAGCCTTTGCCCCCTGCACCCCTCCTTCCTGCAGTTAAAAGGGTGATGTCCCCGTGAGTGCTGGCCTGTGGACCTGCTGTAGGCAGCCAGGGGATGGGCAGGAGGTCGGGGCGGGGGGCCTGGTACTTGAGTAGTGCAGAGCCCAGGGATGGCTTTTGGCTTCTGGCTGTGGACAGAAGGTCTAAGACCAGCTGGATCAGAGGCTCGACCAGACTTCTGCTTCCTCTGTTCCCTTCCAGCCCTTTCCCTGGGGCCTGTCTGAGAGTCCCAAGCTCCTGTTGTCCTGCCAGGAGCCAGCCGGTCCATGAGTAGGAAGGGCTGGGGGGCTGGGGTGTCCATCATAGGCTCCCCAGCCCGGAGTCCCCTCCCTCACCTACTTTCTCCATTAGGGCCCATGCCTGCATTGCTGGGGTCCCTCTCCCCTCCCCTGCCTCCCTTTGGATCTGCCTCCCAAAGGTCAATGGCAGAAAGGAGGGGGGAGAAACAGAAATGATGATGACTTTGATTTTTTCCTTCTGCTGGAGCCTGGGGAGGGTGGTTGTTTTGCTTCCTGGACCTCAGCGAAGAATTCTCTGCCAGACAATCATCTCGGCACTTTCACTGCTTTCTGAGGCTCTGCTAACTGCACAGGGTCGGCTATTAAATGGTCATCAAACCTCAGCCTCTATCCCATCAATAGTCATAAAGTTGGGGAGATAAAAGCCATCAGTTTTCCATTATAGCTGAAAGCAATACTGTGGATAGCTATTTTCTGAATGCTGCAGATAGATGTATTTTAACTAGATCAGGGTTTCCAGGGGCCCCAGCTCGGCTGTGGGCCCTGCTGGGCCTGTGCTCACCTGCCAGGTGGTGACAGTGGAGGAGGGCCAGGCTCTCGCTCCCTCTGCCTCCTTTCCCCCTGAGCGTTGGAAGGGCAGCTCCTTGGAGTGGGGTGCACATGGAGGCTGCTAGTGGGACTGGGGGCTTTGACCCTTTGTTCTAACCAGAGACCATGGCTAAGTGCCAGCATTGTAATCTGCTCATTCTAATAAAAAGGACTCTCCTCCCCAATCTCGGGCTGCGGGCAGGCCAGGGCCAGGGCCTGGGCCTGAGTGGGTGTCTGGGCCCCAGCTGCCGCCTCCGAGAGAGCTGGGAGGCGGATGTGGAATGTGGGAGGGCGGTCACTCCAGATAGGCAGTCCCTGAGGCTTCTCATAGATCAGCAGGCCGCTTGGGAGTGGGTTTTGCATCAGCCCACTGTGAGCAGCCGTCACATGAATTCTCAGAATGACCTTGAACAAGTGCTCACAGCAAGACCTTCCTGCCTCTGGTTCCAGAAGGATCTGGGTCTGAGCTGCCTCCCCCGGACCTCTGTCTGCAGCCCCTGCCCGGGCGCTCCTTCCTGGCGCCGGAGCCCAAGCCTCTCTGGATGTGTCGCTTGCCTCCGCTTCTCCTGCCCCTGGGATCTTCAGGGACAGGTGCGCTGCCTGGAACGGAGAGTACCTGTTCATTGCTCAGTGGAGAAGGCGCCGAGGTCAGCACCTCTCCGAAGCCTCCAGGAAGTCGTGCTCGGTACCCTGCTCCCCAGCGCCACTCTGTCCCAGCCCCTGTCGGAGCTATTCTTAGGGTGACTGCACTCTGAAGTGTGTGGACTTGACTCCACAGCACTCTGGGGTCGGATCACATTTCCTGAGTTTTTTGAACCAGTTACTGGTCCGCTCTTCCTCCCTGTCCAGCAGGAAGTGCCTCCCCTGTGGGTGGCCTGCAGGGTGGTCCAGGCTGTCAGCAGCGGGGCTGGCCGGGGTAGGGCTGCTTCTCTGACAGCCTCACTCCAGGGCTGGGGCCGTCAGCCTCTTTGGGGCACCCCTGTGCCCTTGCAGGCGTGAACCCCACTGAGCCCAGGCTTGCCCAGCAAGAGCCCTCAAGCAGTGGGGCTCCTGTTCAGCAGCTCCAGGGGCCCAGGTTTTGTGAGGCCTGGGGAGTGGCTTTCTCTCTGCCCCAGGGCCTTCTCTGCCCTCTTCTCTAGGCCCTGGGCATCTCCAGCTCTTGGCTGGCCTTCATCAGGCTTCTGAAAATAAGGCTTTTTTTAAAAAAAAGTTTTATTGTTTTGAGAGAGAGAGAGAAACATTGATTGGTTGTTGCCTCTTATTTATGCATTCATTGATTAATTTTTGTATGTGCCTTAGGGAATCAAACCTGCAACCTTGCTCTAATCAATGATGCTCTAACTAACTGATGAGCTGCTCGGCCAGGACTGAAAATACAGCCTCTTCTCAGCAGCAGGGACACGCAGGCCTCCTGGCCTCAAAATCATGCCAGCGGTCTAGAGGGGACACGCTGGGGGTGGGGGAGGGGAGAGGAAGTAAAAGGTTCTCTCGCCGCTTCATTCCTTCTCGTCCTGCACCTCGGGGCAGGTGGGACACAGCGGCCTCCTCGCCCAGTTGACCTGCCTGCCTCTCGAGTTCTCTCTGTCACTCCGACCGAGGCTCGTTCACTCACCCCTGCCCTGAGCCCAGGCCTGGCACCAGGCGGGTGTGATTAATCCTCATGGAGTTCTGGAGTGCTCTGTCTTCCTGAACAGAGCCTGTGGAAGGTAACGTAACCTTCCCTTGATGACACAGACGGTGCTGGCCATGCCTTCCAGTGTCACCAACTCATAGAGGACTGTTCGTCCCCCACTAAGCAGCCCCTCATTATAGCTAACACCTCATCCGAGACTGTGAGTCTGGGGCCCTTGTGGTTCGCTGTCCCGGTGTCTCTGGCTCCTCCACTGCGTTCGCTGCGCTTCCTGCGAAAGGCTCGTCTGCCCTGGGAGTGTCCCTCTGTCTGGCCTCCCTTTCTCTTTTGTTGGTTTTCTGTGGAGAGAGACAGTGCCTGTGTTGGAACCAGGCGTGCTCTCGGAGCCACCAGATGTTAGGTGAGGAGACGAGGGTCTCCTTCGGAGGGAAACACCTGTTTCAGGGACAAACTTTGTACTCTGTGCGGGCGGCTTCCCGACTCTTGGCAGGCTGCTAGGTGTGTGGCCTGCGAAAGTGCTCTTCCCCTGTGGCCCTTTTAGATGAAAAATACATATTTTAAAATGACTTTGGAAAAAGGACAAGAGAGTGTATTAAGGCCTTTTGGAATTAGAGTTGATTATTGAGATGGATAAGGATAAGGGAACTTTGTTTTCTCCGTAAAATATGACCGAAACCTCATGGTCCTCAGTTTCCCTGATGACTTTAAGTCACAACGGTTCTACCCGCCACGGGCAGGGATTCCGGTGAGGGCGGTTTTGGTCTCGGGGTGGGTTTTCTCACCCTGGAGCTGTCACTCGTCACCATGTGACACCGGGCACTGAATGGGGGCTGGGACAGTGAGGTGGACCCTCAGCCGAGGCACTGTGAGGACCAGGTAGAAATCATGCACACTGAGGCTTTTCTTCAAATACGGGAGCGGGTGAGCTGGGGTAGCGTCAGCAGCCTGAGGGAAGGAATGAGCTCTGGGCCGGGATTCCTGGGTCCCACCCCAAAGTGGTGCCCATCTCCCTGGGAAACCTCAGAGCACTCTTGGGGTTCCCCCTCTACCTGAAAACAAAGGGGCTGAATGAAGTACGTACCTCAACTTCCGTGTTTCATAAGCTATGAGCTGCTTTACTTCTGGGACTTGGGGCAGGGGCGTGGGAGGATGTGGTCCGAGGAGAACTATGGGCTCAGGGCGTTAACGAAGTTCCTGCCACCCAGCCAGGCGGAGGAGCGAGGCCTCTGTGCTTCGTCTTAGGATGCCGTGAGTCTGCATGAGAAGATGCGGGTGTGGGTAGTTTGTGGGTGCTGCAGGCATCCGTAAGGCTGAGTGAGGTGCGGGGGACAGAGCAACTCCGAGGAGCCATGGCGTGTGGACGGTGCTGAGTGGCTGGGCTGTTAGGAAGGGCTTGCAGGGGGCGCGGATGCGCCAGCCCCGCCCCCACTCTGGCACGCAGACAGGAGCTGGGCAGGTTGTGGGTGACCCACTCCCCTCCGGGCAGCAGCTAGATGGAGAGTTCTGGAGACACTTTTACTATTCCACACCCCCCTGCCCAGAGAGGATGTCAGGGTGTGCCTGGTACGTAGCCCTCTGGGTTCTCTGGAGGTGGGGTTGGTGTGCAATAGCTCATCTCTCGTGCATCCTGACCACTGCACCTCTGACTCTAGGTTTCCGAGTCCAACAGCAGGTTCATGGGCCCTGGGACGCTTCTGTGTGATATTGGGGCTTTCCAGACCCAGAAGCACGGGGGCCAGGCAGGCCAGGGAGAGAGACCTGGCCTCCTAAATGCTGCGGGCAGAAGAGCAGAAGTGAGGGAGTCATTCCTTGGTGACTGCACCCAGGTCACCGAGCCCCTTGGGGGTGGTCGTAGGGGGAGGGGAGACAGCGTGTGTTCTGCGGGGGATGAGTGTGCGCTCACATAGGGCTGCTGGCGCGAGTGCATGCATGTGTAGCAGTGCAGGAGGGGCGCTCGCCGTGAGGGGTTCCGTGTGTTGTCTGTGGATTTGGCCAGCGTGCCCTGCCCCGTGTGTCTGAGCTGCAGGTGCTGCTTCTACCGAGAAACCGCCTTCTTCTTTAGTGACCATGACCCCAGGCCCTGCACAGCTCAAAAAAATGGGAAGCCCGTGAGTGGAAGGGAGGGCCTTGTCCCTGGGGGCCTCTGCCCTGGGGATCTGGCCACCACCCCTGCCTGCAGGCCTGAAAGGGCAGCACAGCCCTGCTCCCTGTAAGACTTGGGCTCAGTACAAGTGCCTCTCCCTTTTCTCATACCTCTGGGGTTGGGGGAAACAGAAGCAGATGAGCCCGGGGAAGAGCCCTCCCTGCTGGCCGCACCTAGACCTGGTGCGCGCTCTGCGGCTGCAGCCCTGTCTTGCCTCGCGCTGTGATGCCACTGGGGCCTGCTGGGCACAGGCTCAGTCCCTGAACGTCTGCTCTCAGACCCCAGAGAACAAGCTGCCAGGGGGTGCCTGCCCCGCCCCCCGTCGTTGACACTGGGAATGCCACTCTCTCAGGAGGCAGGCTTGCCCCAGAGGATGTGGCCTTCCAAGGCAGGTGACATTGACGGAGCTCTCCTGAGCGGGGCACCGTGTCACTGTTAGGAATGTTCAGGCCTGACCCCACGTGCTCTTACGGCACTTGAAGGTGGCACTGTTACTTGTTACTTGTCTGTGTTCAGGTGAGGGCACTGAGGACCAGACGTGCTGGGTGACTTGCCCCAGACCACAAGGCTGCGGAGATGCAGCAGGTCCTGCAGCAGGCTGCCCCTCAGGCCGAGTTTTCCCTGTCACTCTGCCTTGTCTCCCTGCTGTGGCTCCACCAGCTGCGGGGCTTGGGAAACCCCAGTCCAGGTCCCTCCTCACACCGACTGAAGCAGAGCACCTGGGTTTGGGGCCCAGGGAGCCAGTTTCCCCCGGCTCCCTGGGCGATGGACGGCAGTGAGGGCTGAACACCGAGGCACGCGGTGCACCCACCTGGCCCTGGGGCCGGTTGCGGAACCGGTGGAACGTGCAGCCTGACCCACTGGGATGCTTCCTAGATCCACCTGCGAGGAGGACTTTGTGTGCTGGCGTCTCCCCTTCTCCTCGTCCTCTGGAGTCTCTGTAATCAGAGATGGAGTGTGCAGGGCTGGAGAGTGGCCCAGGTTTATCTGCTGTTCACTTGGGTGGAACATCCAAACACTTTTGTTTTAATATCCAGCTGTCATTTGTACTATTAAAATGACCCCTGCTTGTTTATTCTCTGGAAACAATCAGAGTATTTGCTGTGAGTCCAGACAGTTGTTGGAAATGGGACGTCAGTGTGGAGAGACCCTGGTGGTGTGTGCGGGGCAGACGGAGGGGCCTGGCCCCTAGAGACCGGGTTAAAAGCAGCTGCGGCTAGGCAGGGAGGGGCAGCACTCCTGGGCAGGCCTGGCTGACCCCGTGGCAGCACCTTGCCAAGTGCAGCATCCTGCTGGGCCTCTCTAACCCCCTTCTGGGGGGCACACCTGGCCCTAGGTGACCTAGGAGTGGTCTGGGGCCTGAGGAAGTGAGGCAAAGGCCCCACAGCGGTCCTGGCTTGACCCATCTTGGTCCCGGTCCTGGTCCCGGTCCTAGTCCTGGTCCTGGTCCTGGTCCTGGTCCTGGCTATGGGTAGGAATTGTTCCCCTAGGGCTGTCACTGTGTCTGTAGGTCCTGGGGGCCATCAGGTGGAGGGGTCCTAATCATCTCCACCAGGGCAGCCTGGAGGACCTACCCAAAGGAGGCCCTGCCTGTCTCCCACGGGGAGCTAGGCCCAACCCCAGGTGGGCAGCAGAGACAGAGACCCTGAGGAGGGAAAGCCTGCCTTTGGTGGAGTGGCTGCCCCAGCTGGACACACAGAGGGTCTCAGCCTGCATCTGAGCCCAGCTGGGGTTGGAGGTGGGGTGAGGACAAGTGCCTGCTCAACGGGGAAGGCTGTGCGTGCCTGTGAGCGGGCTGAACGGTGTCCTGCTCGGAACCTCAGACTGTGGCCTGTTTGAATAGGATCTTTGCAGATGTTAGTGGAGACAAGGTTATACTGGAGTAGGGTAGGTCCTGAACCCAAGGACCTGTGTCCTTACCACATGGGGACAGCAAACATGGAGACACGGGAGAAGGCCATTGGAGGTGGAGGCAGAGCTTGCAGAGATGTAGCTGGGGCCTGAGACCATCAAGGACTGTTGGGGATCGGCCGTGGGGAGAGGCCGGGAGGGCTCCCCAGCACCTTTGGAGGGAGCGCGGCCTAGCCAACGCCTAGCCTTCAGAATGCAAGAGAATGAATTTCTGCTGTTTTTTCGTTGTGGCGGCCCTAGGGTACTAATACACTGAGGAGGGTCCCCACAGTTCCCAGGGGGTTCAGCAGCCAGAACAGGGGGGTCTTGCTGCTGTCACCATCACCCCAAGGCTGGTGGGCTCTGTGAAGTTTAGGATGGGTAATACCCCAGGAGAGGCAGGTAGGAGGGGCTCAGATGTGCAGGTTCTGCATAGGAAAGGCTGGGAGAAGCTGGGGGGCTTCCTGAGAAAGGGGAGAGAGAGGGATGGGGGTGCCAGGGCTTGCTGGGAAAGGACAGGCTGGAGTGTGTGTTCTGGACCAGGGAGGGCAGAGCTGGAGGAAGACCATGACTCTGAGGGCAGAGACCAAGCTGGACAGTAGGCTTGAGAGAGGCTGGCCTTTCTCGTGCCTGAAAAGCCCAGCGTCTTTGGGTGGCCCACCTTTGGGTGGGGCCTGGACGTCATTCTCAAGGGGAACTCGGACAGAGCATGTTTAAGGTCAGCCAGACATGACTCTGCCTCCATGACTCATCCCACCTTGGGCCTCTCCTGGATGCTGCTGCCCCCATCAAACCTCAGAGGGTGATGCCTGTCGCATATGGGAACAGTGGCCCAAACCTGTCCATACTTCTTAGAGGACGGGTGGCCTTGGGCCTGCGCCACACACCAGCCTGGGCTCAAGCCCCAGCCCAGCACTGCCCAGCTTGGCTACGGTCATATCTTCTCTCCATGCCTCGGTTTCCTTCTGTAGAGAGTGGGAGACTTCGTGGTACCTGTCTCAGGGTGTCTGTGAGGATTAAAGGTAATGCTTTTAAGCGTGCTTGGGGACACACAGTAAACTCTCAAAATCGTTAGCTCTTGTGATTTAGTATTGGTTTGGAAGGTCAGTATGTGCAAAGGCAGGACCGAAAGCAATGCTTACACAAACATGAACGGCACATACTACCAGGTTCTGCCGTACAGGTTTCAGAGCCCCCCAACGGCTTTCCCCACCCTGGGCTGGGCTGTGGGCTTCCATGAAGGGCACCTGCCCCAGTCCGTGCCCCCGTGAGTCTCAGCCTTCCTGTCTCCCATTGCTGGCAGCCACCGCTCCTTTCCTCATAGAGGGAGCGTGGCTTCGGGCCTGGCTGCTCTGCAGGAGCTGGTCTGGCACGGCCCAGCTCTGAGGTCTCAGTTCTGGGAGAAACTGGCCATCCCGTGGGAGGACCAGGCCTTGACTTCTCAGCCTCTGCGCTGGCTGGCTCAGGTCTGAAGGTGGGCGCTGGGGTGGCGTGCTGTTCTCTCTCGAGCCTTTGCTGTCCCCTCCGTTCCCTTCAGAGCAGAAGGGGTCAGAAGGGGTGGGTTTGGAGAAGGCCTGCTGTGTGGGGCTGAGCGGGAGGGAGTCCTCCCCCGGAAGCTGGCATTGTGTATGGCCGTGACTCGGCCACTGTAGCCTATTCCGGACATCGACGGTGCCTTGCCCTGTGAGGTGACATTCCCTGTGCTGTCTGTGTTTGAGCACAGGGAGGGGCAGGGGCCAAGGATGCTGTTGCATCTTATGCAAGCTCCTGAATGCCCCTTGGGGTGCAATTATTTTGTAATTTCATTTACGTTCCATTCTGTGCACATGGACTCCCCTTGTCGTGGGGTCCTGGACACCCTCGTTAGAGTGTGAGCCCTCATGCCTTGCAGACCCTCCGCTGCAGGTCACTAGCCACCAGATCCCAGCTTTCCATTCCCAGGTTGCTTCCTGGTTTGGGAGGGCTCTGCTCTGAGGCCTCCTGACAGCATGTTGACCCCTGCGTGATTTGCAGACCAGCAGCCACAGAGGACTGTGTCCCCTGGGTGTTCAAAGACAGCCCTCCCATCGGCTGTGCAACTGGTCTGCCTTCCTCACCGCCACAGGCTCACACACGCCAAAGCTCAGTCAGTGTGCCCCGTGCCTGTGCAGCAGCAGGTGGTGCTCTGTCTTTCCTCTGAGCACCGACATTCCACCACCAGCAGAATGCAGATGAAATTCAGGTGCCCGATAAGGGTGTCCAGTGCGCGTCCACTGGGCCAAGGGGCAGCAAGAAGGAACGCCATGAAACATGGAAGACTGTCTGTCCACAGGGTTACCTTCCTGTGCAGGTAGGACTGCTCCTGGGGTTCGGGCGTCAGCTGTCAGCAGTCTCATAGGCTTTTCTCCCTTCAGGCTCTGGGCCTCTTGGGCTGTGTCCGCTGTGGCTCTCTTCGAGTAGACCTTGACTGCTCATGGGCACTCTCGTTTCCTGGTGGGTCTAGGCCTCGGTTGGCGGCCGCCCCCCTGTGTGCCGCCAGCCTGCCTCTGCTGCCCCGTCCGATTCCCTGCACGGGGCCTGCGCGGTCAGCTGCGGAGTGGTTCCACCTTGGCTGAGCTGCTAGATGCTGTCTCCCTGCCATGTGCCCCAGAGGCACCGCAGGAGCAGGACTAAGGACCTGGAGTTTGTTTTACAGGACGTGCGGGACACCCAGGGGTGTGACGGCGGACTCGCCTGCTGGGCAGGGGACCGATGACTGAGCAGTCTTGGGGACCTTCCACTTCAGATTCCCTTGGGGAGCTTAGAGCTTTCCCACGGATCCGGGGAGCCCTTACCCCCCCCCCCCCCCCCCCCCGGAGAGAAGGAGGCCAGGGCGGGCTGTGTCTCAGTCTGTTCAGGCTGCCATGACAGAACACCAGGCACTGGGTGGCTCATAGACAACAGAAATACGTTTACCATTCGGTGGCTGGAAGCCCAAGACGAAGGCATGGGCGTGCTCACTCCCTTCCTGGTTCACAGACAGCAGTCTTTCTGCTGCTCCCTCACGTGGCGGATGGGGAGGGAGCTCTGAGAGGTCTCTTCTAAGCACCCTAATTCCATCATGAGACCTCTACCCTCGTGACCCGATCACCTACTGATACTTCCATGTTGGGGATCAGGTTTCGACATGAATTCTGAGGGGACAGATTCAGTCCACAGCAGACCCCTCAGGGCCTTCCTTCTGTGCGAGGTGGAGCACAGGGGCCCTGGGAAGGCTTCCGCCCTTTGCACCCAGACTCTGGGGCATTGCTCTAGGTTCTGGCTCAAGAACCGACTAATTTCTGCTTCCCGTGGCTGCACCGTTGGCCACAGTGGTCCTCCCTCTCTCCCTGGGTCTGCCCGCACCCGTGTCTCAGTTTATACTTAGGATTTCCCCCCCTCTGCACCCATACTCCTTGGCAGAGCCCCGTCGGATATGTGTGAGAGACTTAGTAGGAACAGTGAAGAACTTTACTGACCCTCAGAATCTGCTTGTGCTAAGATAAGTGCATTCAAACGCTTGACGAGCTAAGAGTCTTTTCACTCTTGGTGTGTTGGGTGGGAGTCACCATCTTTTTCCTGCCCTGGAGAAATGGTCCACCTGCACACTTCAGCTTCTCCTTGGTTAAAGCCAGAGGCTCCAGTTCAAATCCTCAGAAGCTCCAGGTCCTGAGGTTTCATTGATTTATAGCCGAGGTTTTCAGAGGGCTAGAGACTGATCCAGTAGGTAGGGCCCACTGACCGGCTGTTCTCCCTGAATGGGTCACCATGTCCCCTCTGATTTCCGCCTAGCCCACTGCCTGTGGAAGGCACTGGTGGAAGCTGACCCTTTGCTGGATTGTAGCTTTTCGTACTCAGCTCTGGTGCAGCACTGGGCATGGCTCCTGGCCCCCTGGTTTCCAAGGGATACCCAAAGTTGTTGCTTGCTTTGGAGTTGGAGAGTAGAGACAGGGAGAACCCACGCAGGATTCAGGACTGGGGGGAAGGGCCTGTGCTTGGAGGGACTGAGGATTCTTTACCCAGGCAGCTGCGTGGCCTTGCGTCTGTCAGGGTGGCAGGGCCCTCACTCAGGCACGTGTGTGCGCACACCCATCAGTGAGTATCCTGTTTGCAGGTGAGACCGCAGCCTGGGTCCTCTCCTTCCTGGAGGCCGCTTCCATGCACTTGACCTTCGCTGACAGGTTGGAACCCCCCAGTTTATAGATTTTACTGTTTTAAAGCCCTTTTTGTGAAACACTAACCTCAGCGAAGGAGAAAGAAGGAAGAAGAAAAAAGCTGAGTTCAGCAGCTGCAGTTTGCTATATTTTTCATCTTGCCTCAGCAAGTTGGGGCCACCAGTAATCTGGTCTTATGTGCCCCAGTGATGCTGCCGCGTACGACTTCGCTCTCCTAAGGGAGCCTGTCCGTGGGAGCCGGCACTGCTCCCCTTCCCCAGCCTGCCACTCTGGTGGCCGGGGCCAGGGCAGGGGTCCACACGGGAGGCGGAAGCACAGAGGGAGCACTGGTCAGCAGGGGCGGGTCATTAATTTTGGAATGGTTTCTGGAATCAGCTAAATATTTCCTTTTAACCAGTTTCCCCAGCTTCACAGCCTTTGTTAGTTCAGGAAAAATGTCATCTATAATGGATGCTGTCTTGATGAATCGCTGCAGAGAAGCACAGTGTTCTCATTAGTCTATATAATGAGAAAGACTCCTGGCGGTCGCGCCGCTGCCCGGGTATTTGATAGGGGGAATATCTGTCTGCTCGGTCTCTCCGTTCCGGAAGGCCTGGATGGAGGACGAGGGGCCCGAGGGTATGTTTGCCCGGTGCTCTCCGAGGGCAGACCCCAGCCACACCTGGTCCTTGCTGCCCCCCAGGGGCTCCGCTGGGGTGTGGTGAGCAGGATCCTCTCCTGCTCCACCACCTGTCCCTGCTCTGGCTCCCTGTGCTGGGAGCTGGTCTGTCCAGTCAGCCGAAGAAGAGAATTTGGGTGTAATAGTCCTGCCTCATTCTCACTCTGTCTTTTAGTCCTGAGGAGAAGAAGAATAAACGTGGAGACAGTGAATTCTATTTTCCAAAAGTGCTTTTGCATGTGTGGGTTCACTGGTCCTGTGGCTTCCTTCCAAGCACTCCTGTGCAGGCGTTGGCGTCAGGCACTGACAGGTGTGCATTTCCAGGGCAGCCAGTGTTTTGACCTGAGTGCTCTGCTGATGCCAACCCCCTCTGCTCTCTGCCTGGTTGAGAATGGACAGTTTACCCAGCCTTCTCCGAGGGGGCCCATTGGGTTTCCTCTGTAGGTCCTCAGGACACTTCTTCATCTTAAGTGTGGTGCTTAAGGATGTGTGTTAATTCTTGCAGGCCCCTGGGGCCTCCTTGAGTGAATGGCTGTTACCAGAGATAGCAAAGATACTTTTCAAAGTTCCCAACAGCCACCAGATGCATCGGAGGAGGGGAGGAAGACAGATGCACAAAGGGCACTGGGGTGGGGGAACTGGGGTGCTGAGCTATCTTGGTGCCAGGTTAATGCAACATTGATGCATTTTGCTGTCTTCCGGCTGGAAGCCTGCTTGTAGTTCTCAGTGGGAGGTGTTAGGACAGTTCTTAAGTCTTCCTGCTTAGAGGAAAGTCTCTGTGCCTTCGGATGTAGTTCCCACCCATCCATCCATTCGTCCGACTGTCTGTTCATCTGCTCATCCATCCATCTACCCAGCCACTCATCCAGCCACCCGCCCATCCATTCTTTCCTCCATCTCTCCCTTTCTCCTTCCACCCAGCGGCTGTTGAGTTCTGTTCGGTGTCAGGCACTACTCTGGGCAGTGAAGACTCACCGTGAGCAAAATGGCTTCTGTTTTGAACAGTGGTGTCTCTCAGTTGCGAGGAGCAGAGATGAAAAATAGAAGTTATGATACAGGTAGTGGTGCAGGTGCAGTAACTGGAGTCTGTGAAGCGTGCTCTGAGAGGGGGCAGGACACTGGGAGGAGGTTTCTGAAAGGCCTGGCACCAAAACTGGTCTTGGAAGGGTGACCTGGGAGAGGGGTCGAAGAGGAGTTGGTTGGGGGCAGAAATTCCTGGCAGTAGCTCCGATAAGGAGCTGGTGTGGTTGATATTTCTGCTCGGTTTGGGTGGGAGGGAGGGGGGAGCGGGAGGAGGGGCGAGGTGGCAGAGATCAGTAGGGAGCCAAAGGCAGGCCGGGTCTGGGGGGCAGATGAGAGTGTGGAAGCCCAGGGCGGCCTCCTCTGGGGGTGTCGGTGGGGCTGCAGCCACCAGAGCAGCGTGTGGGCGGGGCCCTGGGTGCTGTGCCGGGCTCCGGCTGCTCGTGCCGGAGACCACCAGACAGCCGTTGTGGACAGACATGTGTAGAGAGCGAGTAACGCATTTTGTTATGTATAACGCTCACTTTTTTGCCCCAGTTTTTGAGGGAAAAATAAGGATGCGCATTATACATGGGCGGTACTGATTCCATAACCATGTATATGTCTTTAATTCTTTTATTCATGCTCGTGTTAAAAGCGTAACTCTAGAAAGCAATAATGGTATCTGTATGCAAAATAATACCCTAGAATACGAAAATAGGTTTTGTTTCTAAATATAAATAAATAAATAATTGACTGAAAGAATTAAAATGAAAGATTTTTTTTAAATGAAAATTTGGGCCAAAAACACGGGCACGCACACTGTACACGGGAGCGCATTACACAGGGCACAGTACCGTAATGCACCCGGGGCTGCGGCCTCACAGTCACATGGCTGGGTGTGAACCAGGAGGCTGAGTGGCTGGGACTTTGCCCCCAGTCCCTGGGCCTCTCTTGTTGGTCTGCCGTTTGGGCTAAACATCCACCTCTGATCCCGCCCCACCCCTGCCCCCTTGCATGTTAGGTTTAGGGAATGCGATTTGATGTAAGAGCGTACCTGAATCTCTGTTAACAAATTGCCATAGAATAATAGGGTTTGGAAGGATTGCGAAGGCTGAGAAGCATTCTTCCCTGGGGGTTGGCGGGAGGGGCGGTGCTAGAAATAACAAGGTGGGGAGGGAACAGGGTCTTGGAGTAGGACGTCCTGGGCATCAGAACGGGGAGGAGGAGGTCAGAACAGCTAGACCCAAGAGCGGGAAAACGGAGCTAATGAGAGCCCTGCTGTCAGAGTTTCGGGACTAATTACCGGGGTTAGGAAGACCAGGGAGAGGCCAACCACTGGCAGCTTGGACCTTGCCGCCCCTTGGCCACCGCAGGACCACCTGCTGCCCTGACTTGAGGTGGTGGACCCGGAGCTCTTCAGCTCTGCAGCAGCAGGGAGGGGGTGGTGGGGAGGGAGAGAGGGAAGAAACCTAACCCCACACCACCAGTGAGAGAGTATCAGCATTCAGACAAAGTTGAAAGAAATCTTTCAGCCGGTTGGCTACCTAGCTCAAGGCTAACCACACTCTTAACACAATAATAAGTCAATCCTTACTGAATAATTAAATAGAGAGCCTTCATAAGTATTGACTTAATGTGACAGCAAGTCTATAGTGACTTGGGGTTTGCTTATGTAAACACAATCTCTTGTTCGGCTTACTTAGCAGTTCAATGAAATAGAACAGTCCTTCAATTAAAATCAAATGATGCATACATTTAATTCTTTTCTCCTCTTACCAGGTAATAATAGGTTTGGAACATAGGTGAAGGGATGGGGAGAAATGGAGAGAAGGGTCCCTGCCTGCACTCTGGGTTTTCAGAGGACTCAAAGGAATGTACCCAGTGCTGGTGTCCAGAAGGAGGAAGTTGCCTTGGTTGCCACCCCTGGGCCCTGGTGGGGGGTCCTGGTGGGGGGGCCCCGGTGGGTGGTCCTGGGGCCTGAGGTTGATGTCTGCCCCATCCAGACCCTCCTGATCCTCTCTCAAAGCAGAGAGGGTTGGCCACTGTGGTTGGTATGTCAGACTCTTAAGGGGGCCTGGGTCTGATGGATGGCTCTGGGCAGCTGGGGTCAAGTGGTCAAACCACAGCTTTGCAGGTCATTTTCTATGGGTGTTCTCGTGGCCCCTCTTGAGGAGAGCAGAGGTGCTGGTGAGGTCTTGACTGGATGGAAAAGAGGGGGGCAAAGGGGAAGGAGGCACACCACTGAGTCCCTTGGATGATGACAGAGGAGAAGAACCTCCCTGGTTCTGTGGCCACAACGCTGGGATGGGGGGCCAATGGTGGGCTGGGAAGGAGCTGGTGGGGCAGGGACAGGGGCAGCGTGGTGGCCGGAAAGCCCCTGGCTCTGGAGCTGAGTCTTCTGGCCCTGCTGCTGTGATGTCGAGTGAGTTGGTGACCCTCTCCAGGCCTCTGCTTCCTTGTCTGTAAAACAGGGAGGTGATGCCAACCTCAGAGACTGGCTGTCAGAACAAAACACGGTGATGTCGGGGAAGCACTTTCGCGTGACTCCGCGTAAGTGCAGGAGGTGCTTGTTCACAGATCAGACATGGTGCGTCCCCTTGTCCCGGAGAGAGCGAGCCCGTGCCTTGTGCACGGAGTTCCAGGCTCAGGATGCTCAGCGGCACTTCCTCACCCAGTAACGGAGGCCGAGAGCGTCGGTGGGCCCCGCTGCTGACCAGGCGGTTGCGTGCATTTGCTCACTGGACACCTCTCATTCAGTCCTCGCCACGGCTGTGTGAGCTAAGTACTGCTGGGGCCTCCCTTTTGCAGATGAGCAGTAAGGCCCGGAGAGCTTTACTGACCTGCTTAAGGTCAGCTAGTGAGTAGCTGAGCGACGGTTCAAGCCCAGTCAGCATGATGTGATGTCAGAAATTGGCCCTCAAGACTGGAGGGGTGGGGCGGGGGGGGTGTCCTAGAAGAATTCAGGGTCTCCTGCGAGTGGAGATCAAACTTTTCTATAGGCAGCAAGCAGCCTGTCCTGAGGTCTTGGTCAAGTCCACAGGCAGAAGGGCTCAGGCTACCTTTCCCAGTGTGGCCTCTTTGCCTCAGTGGACAGAGGGTCCATTGAATTTGCTAATGCTTCTGGAACCAGTAACATTCTCTCTAACTGAAGGCTTTCAAACATCAGTGTTTATAATAGGCCCTGTTCAGTTAAACTTAAAGAAAAAATTACAGTCTTGAAGCAGCTTTATTAGACGAGAACAAAATGGGCAGCATATTGTATTAGCATCTCATGTTCCCCATTTCCCCCGTCTGTGACCAGGTGCAGACGCTGCATGGTCTCCTGCTTTTATCTCTTACCGTGGTTTCCTGTTTGAACTTTCCTGCATCAGCACCGTCTGCATCCTTGTCTCTTTTGTGTAACAGCGACGTAGCTTTCTGTGGCTTATCTGAGCCGTCCCTCTCTAGTTGGGCTGGGGAAGGGACCCGAGGCTGGGCACATCTTCCTTCCCGAATTCTGCCATCACTTACTTTCCAAGTTGCTCCGCGGAAGCACTCTCGCACGTCTGGCTCTTTTGCGTGGTGGGTCAGACCCTTTGTGGGTTTGGCCTTTGGACTATCTGTGACCTTTCCAGTGTGCACCTTTTCCGGTTGCTTTGAACTTGGACAGAGAAGATCGTATCCTGCCAGAGAGCAAAGCTAAATCGTAGTCTTTTTTTTCTGTTTTAAGTGACAGACACCCAATTAGCTTAAGAAAAATTAAAAAGGAATTTTTTGGTTCCCAATAAAATATAGAAAGGGCAGGAGAGTATTCCAGCATGGATAGAGAATATTATGCTAAGTGAAATAAGCCAGTCGGAGAAAGACAAATACCATATGATTTCACTCATATGTGGAATCTAATGAACACACTGAATGAACAAGGAAATTGGGGACAGCCTCACAGATGGAGAGCAGGATGGCAGCTGGTGGAGGTGGAGGGATTGTGCAGAAAGGAAAAAGGACTCACGGACATGGACAACATGTGGTGATTGCTGGGGAGACGGGGTACATGGGGACTAAATGGTAACGGAAATAATATAATAAGGATCAAATAAAAATAAATAAATAATAGAAAAGGAGTTTATTGGTTCCAATCAAATACAGAAAGAGGCAAGAGACCATTCCAAGGACTCATACAAGCAGATCTCTCTAGGTCTTGGTCTCTCTCTCATCTTGTTTCTGCTTCTCTCCAGTTTAGCTCCTCAATTTTATTGTTCCCTGAGGCTGGGACGATGGCCCCAGTCTCTCTGGGCTTACGTTGATGGTGTCTCATAACCAGAAAGAGGAGGAATGTTCCCCCACGCCAGCTCTGTTAGCAAGGCCTCAGGGAGGGCCCTGTTGGGCCTGGCTTGTGTTACCTCCTTGTCCCTGGACCAGTCAGTGTGGCCAGGGAAGGAACTGTGTGGTTGGCTCTGCTCGGGTCGTGTGTCATCCTGCAGCCCAGGAGGGCGGAGTGACATGCTTGACAGCCTGGCCGGAGCAGGATGAGCCCAGCCCAGCCCCAGGGGAGCAGTGCTTCTGGGCAGAAAGAGGAAGGGCCAGTGCACACTTTCAGAATGCCTGGGAGGGAGGGAGGCCCCCAGTGTTAGGAAGCAGGTGGTGGCAGCATCCTAGATGGGCAGGAAGGGCTGGAGGAGCAGGCTGTCCACGGCGAGCCCCGGAGGGGCCACAGAGCAGTCCAGTGGGCGAAATCCACTTTCCCCTTTCTTCGTGTCATGTAGCATTGAACCTACTGAATGAGGCCCTGCACTTTTGGAGGGGACTCCAGAAAGCCATTCCAGAGGCACATGGGCCCACCGAAACCATTTTCTCTGCATTCCCATAAATGGTCTGTGAAGCCTATTAGGAGCTATTTGCTCTTCTTGGGAGCCCTTTTTTGCCTCCATGAAATGTCGGTTTGTGTGAGGCAGTGCTGGTGGCTGCCTGCGAGCCTTGTGAGCCGTGGTGGCTCATGGCTGCAGAGCTGGAGAAGGGACCCTGTCCTTGCCAGCAGGTGCCTGTCCCCGGTGTGCTGGCCGCAGGTACATACATGTGTGTCCTGCCTCCTGGGGCTACTCTGTCTGAACTGTGAAATCTGTCTGCTTTATGGGGTTGCTCAGAAACTTAAATCAGAGAACAATGTTTGGCACTTAGTAGGTCCTCAGAAAGCATTAGCTCCCTTTCTTCTTTCTCCACTTCTCCTACCAGTAGAAACCTATTGGTTTCCTAAAAAATGGGAACTTTGGGAAGTTGATAATAACTTCAGACCAAAAAGCTGCGTCCTGGCCAGCACTGGAATGTTTGGGGGTTCTGTCAGAGCGATTCACCCCAACTTTATATGGGGCCAGACAGATTGGAGAAAGTGTCTGTGTTTGGGAAGGTGTTGACATTCTGGATCAGGGAGTGTCTCCTTGATAGCTGGTGCTTGGACTTTCCCTCAGCTGAGGCCGAAGTGCGGACCCGAGAGGTGTGTGTCGGAGCATGACTGTGTGTGTGTGGGGGTGTGTGTGTGTAAATACGTGCACTCTTTGCCACCAGACCATGAGCTGTGGCCTGAGGCATTGCTTCCACGTTGCACGTTGCTGGTGAAAGTGCAGATTGCTGGGCCCCACCCCAAGGTATCAGATCTGCTGGGTCTGGGCTGGGGCCTGGGAACTGGCATTCCTGCCAAGTCCCCAGCTGAAGCTGATGCTTTGATCTTCGGACTGAACTTTGAGAATCACTGACCTGGAGGAAGCCCACATGCCCCCACCCGGCCTGGATGGCTTCTGCTTGGGAGGGCCGGTCTTCACACAGGCACTTGCCTTTGCAGGAGCCTGTCTGCCCTTCACACGGGGTTGCTGGGTCTAACAAGTAAGAATCCAGGAGACCGAGTTCAAGTACAGCACAGGACGTACTTATACTAAAACAGTGTATTAGTGCTTATCCGAAATTCAAATTAAATGGGTGTCCTGTATTTAATCTGGCAACTGTTTGATCAGATTGGGGTTGCGTGTCTGTGTCCGCCCCTCCTGCTGCTTCCCTGTGATTGGGGAGGCTGCAGCTGCTGATGAAATGAGGCCAAAGACGGTTTCGGTTTTCGGACAGGTCCACCCGCTGCCCCGAGCTCAGCTGGTCATCTTCAGTTGGTCTTGGCAGGACGGACTTGGCTTGTGTTCGTGTTGGTTATCTTGCTGGCCCGCTGTTTTTCTCTTCTTTTTGCTCTCTCTCTCACTTTTCCTTCCTCTCTCTCTCTCATGCTTTCCTCTGTGCCATCTCTCTTATGGGGGCTCTTAAAGGAAGAAATCTCCAATGTGATGGGCCTGATCCAGGAAAGTCTGTCCTGGCAGTGAGAACAGAATCCAAGAGACAGGTGGCCTTAGGGCATCTGCGGGGAAGAGCAGCATCTGGCCCAGAGGTGGCACGAGATCCCCAGCTGGCTCGCCGCACACTGTGTAAAGGATAACATTGGCCTTGGAGACGGCACCTGCCAGGGCTGGTGTGGGAGTGGTCCCACGGCTGGTCTGTGTCATGGCTGAAGTTGGGTGTGTCACGGGCTTGATGCGGACAGAAGGCTCCGGCCACTGTTAACATCAGTGTGCCTCGAGGGGCGGAGAGGACCTGTGCCATCAGAGGCCTCCTGGAGACTTGGATGGGACAGCCTCATAAACAGCTCCGTTTGTCCCTCTCGCCTGCCAAGGCTGCCGTGACACTGAGAATGGAGGAACAGAGGAATAGAAGGCTGAGTGGCTTCCCCTCCCCTCCCCCTTCTCCTCTGGCCGTCTGCGGGCCTTGGGCCTTCCTCCCTGGCTGGCACTCTGAATAGAGTGCAGGCCTGCTCTCAAGGAAGGAGACCACAGCCTGGGCGGAGCAAGCTGGCCCTGCCCTGCTAGCTGCCCTGGGGCCTGGCAAGGGGGGCCCGTGCCCCGCCTCCTGTGTCCTCAGCGTGGCATGGAAAGTGGAAGGGCATTATCCCCCGGGGTCCAGTGGGGTGACTCTGGAGCCTGGTGGTGAGGGAGGGGTGAGGGAGCTCTCTCTCTGCTGTGTTCACGTTGCCTGCCTGGGACCCAGATCTGCCTTGGCAGGGCGAGCAGGTATTTTTTTCTTCTCTCAGACTCAGGGACAGCTGTCCTGTTTGTGCTTGCCAGTGGCAGGCACAGTGCTGGGGACCGGATGTGTAGGTAGAGAGGGAAGATAGGGATGACGGATGCCGCTTCTCTGTGCCCACCCCTCTCGTGTCCCCTGTGAGGGAGGCAGGCAGGCAGGCAGGCAGGCTTGCCCCTGTCAGTAACTGGGGACACGGAGGTCAGGTCACATCACGGACAAGGGCTGGACAGAGCATGGTGGCTTCGTGACGGCCCCTCCTCTGGCAGCAGCTGGGTTGCCCCTCTCCTCACTGAGGGTCCCACCTGGGTGGGGCCTCCTCTGCCTCTGCTCCCCAGCTTGCTTCCTTTGCAACCTCCTCTCCTCTGATCAAGGCGCTGTTCCTCTTTGAGGTCTGCTGTAGTCTCCTCACTCATTCTTTTGCTCCTCCAGCCTGGGGGCCTGGTGATGCTTTGAGAGGCCTTGTGGGTGGTGAGGCCAGGCGAGACCCCAGGGTTCCCAGGGGCAGCAACTGGAGCACTGACTTTGCAGAAGCGACGTGAGGTCGGTGTGCAGGGTGGGAGTGGGGCCGACTGGAGGCTCGCACACCTGCCGGTGGTGTGCTCGGTGGGCAGTGCGCTCCCGCAGGACCCCGGCCTGGTGGCTCTCTACACTCTGCCCTGTCCCCGTTGGCTGGGAATCCCTTCCTGACACCGCAGGGATGCGAGTGCCATTCCCATCCTCAGTCTCGTAGTTGCGTGGCAGGGCTCAGTACCTGTCTGGAGGAAGGGCGTGCGGGTCCCTACCGCCTGGTCCAGACCCGAAAGACTTCCATGCAGAGATCAGCAGAGCCCGCCCTGGGGAACGTTGGCCAGACCAAGCAGGGCGGCAGCGGTGAGTGTCCGTGCGGTGAAGTGTGGGGCTGCCTGGTGCGGGCGCCGTCTGTAGTGGGTGTACGGAGGTGGGGAAACCCACTCGGTGGTGGTCCGTGGGGAGGGCTTTGCAGGGCAGGACAGCAGGTGGGCCTGGGGAGGCAGCAGGGGCGAGTGGGCCCTGGGTGTGGTCAAACGGCATGGGGGGACCTTGGGTGCGTTACTGAGCTTTGTGGAGGCTCAGCTTCCTGCTCTGTAACGGGGATAATCATAACAGCGGCTTGCCAGACCGCACAGAGTTTTTGTGAGGATTTGGTGATAAAAGGTGGCTGTGTGCATTCGGTCATGAGACCGTGTCACTGGTGCCAACAGAGGGATGGGTAGTGGCTGGTTACAGCGCCAGGGGAAGAAGAGGCTGATTCTGCTTGGTGGGATCTGGAAGCTGGTGGTCTGGGGCAGGGGAGGCTTTGCTCTGGTTCGGTGAAGAAGAGGTAGGCCAGGGACTCCCTCAGGGTGTCTCACCCTAGGGGGCTTGTACCGCCTGGGATAGGCTCAGATGCACAAGGACAGGGTTCACGTGCCCCTCCTGCAGGTGGGGAGAGTGGTGTGTGGGAGGATTTGGGTAGGTCACCAGGGGCGCGGCCAAGTTGAAAGTGGTGCCCGGCTTTCCTGCCTGGGTCCTGGGCACTTTTGGCAAACTCACTGCGTTGCTGTTCCTCTGGCTGAATGACCCACCCAGCATAGACCGTGCCTGGACTGGACTGGAAGCAGTACCTAGGAGTCCTGACCCCTAGGAGCGCCCAGCCTGAGCCCCTACAGCTTGGTGTTCCTCCTTTCCTTCTCCCTCGCTTCCTCCACCCCAGGAAGCTGGGGGAGGAGCCCTCGGCTGCAGAGGAGCTGGGAAGGCAGCCACGCTAATCTGTCCTCTCCATGGGTCTTTTCTCAACACCAGGTCCCGGCTGGCGGACTTCCACACCAACTGTCGTGCCTCCTACCAGACGCTCACCAGCTGCCCAGCCGACAATTACCAGGCATGTCTGGGCGCCTATACTGGCATGATCGGTAAGCCACCCCTGCATGCCCAGGCTCACAGTGAACGTGCCCAGGCTCATAGTGACTGCCGGCTGCCCCCATCTCAGCGGGCAGGGGCCAAGGCCCAGCGGCAGGCCAGGGGGAGGACAGCGTGAGCTCGCCTTTCTCTGTGGCAGGTTCAGATAGAGCTGCTGTGGGAAACCGGAGGAGAGGGTGGCTCTTCATCATGGGGGGCAGGGGGGCAAGGACCTTACAAAGCTTTCGAAAAAAGAAGAGCAAGTAACACTGACTGCAAGTCGGGCTCTCCAGGTGCTGCGCTAAGCAGTTCACGTGACTGTCTAGTTCTCATAACAGCACTTGCTAGGGAGGTTTTGGGGCATCCATTCCACAGACAGGGAAACCGAGGTTTAGAGAAGCAGAGTAACTGGCCCAGGCTGGCCCAGCTCGTAAATGTCAGCACTGGGGTTCAAGTCCAGGACGCGAGTGCAGAGCACACTCTGCTGGGCGGCCCAAGAGAAAGCAAGGGCCGTGCTCTGGGAGGCCGGCTGCGTGTCTGGTCGGCCACCTGGGTCTTTCTGCTCCTGCTGACCCCTTGGTTCCCTGGGACAGTCACACTCAATGTTTGGGTTGCGAGTTGGGACACCTGTGGGTTTGGGGGCAGGGGGCGGGGGGAGGGAGGGAGGCACCCCAAGCCTCTTGTCTGTGGTGCCTGGGGTCTGGGGGCCCAAAGAGAAGGTCTCACTGCTGCCCTCGTCTTCGCCCCCTTTCTCCTGGCCCAGGGTTTGACATGATGCCCAACTATGTGGACTCCAGCCCCACGGGCATCGTGGTGTCCCCCTGGTGCAGCTGCCGTGGCAGCGGGAACATGGAGGAGGAGTGTGAGAAGTTCCTCAGGGACTTCACCGAGAACACCTGCCTTCGTAAGTCCTGCAGCGCCGCCCCTCCCCAGGAGCCCCGCCCAGCCCCCCGTTTCTCAGAGGCTCCCTGGAGGTGGCCCGAGCCTGTCCCTTCTTTTTCCCCTGGGGCCGCCAGGCGCTGGGTGCGGCCTGTGGAGACCTCGGTTCGGGCTCCTGGAGAGTCACACCAGAGCTGGCAGTGGGCCAACCTCAGGTTTCCACGGGAAAAAGGGCCTCGCGCCCACGTCAAGTCAAGGTTGAAGGTTTCTGGTCTGTTATGCAGACAACTGCAGACAGGCTCCTTTGGGCACAGCCGTGTGGTGAGGGTCTTGCTGTCTGTTACTTCTCCCTTTAAGGATCATTTTTAAGGGCCCCACTGGAATCAGTGACTTTTTCCCCCAAGTCACCAAACTCCTAATCCAATGGGAAGAGAGCAGGGTGAGCCATAGGCTCTGCCTGCCTCCACCTCTTCAGACGGGCCCCTTTGCTGTGCACGCGCACTTCCCTTCCCTCCATTCTCCTCTCTGCCCACCTGTCCGTGCTCTTTTCTGTACGGCACTGGGTATTCAGAGACACAACTCACTGTGCCTGTTGTGGACAGCTTGGAGCCCGACCCAGGTCCTGGCGGTCACAGTCCGGGGTGAACCTGCGGGATAAAGGCCCTCGCAGGGGCCAGGGTGGGATGCCCAGCTCAGTCCGCAGCAGGGAGCCCCTGCAGGCTTCTCAGAGGCTGACCCGTTGAGGGATGGTGGCATCGGGCAGCTGAAGAGGCAGGAGGGCAGAGTGAGCTGCGAGAACCGCAGACCGTGGAGCTGCCGAGCCTTGCTACAGAGCACAGGGGCACCGGCAGTTGTCGGGACCAGAGGAGAGTCCTTCCCCCCAAAGGGGGTCCGGTGGTCCCCACAGGTGTCAGGCTGGCAGCATGGGCCACTGTGGGGGTCAGCACCGGGTGCCGGGTGCAGATCTGCATTTCCGATGGCTCACTGTGTGGTCTGGTGTGGAGGGGTGGGGTGGGGGTGTGGCTCTGACCATGGATGCACAGAGGGTGCACTCGGGCGGGTAGTGGCTGTCACGGGAGAGGACAGTGGTGGCCGTGAACCAGAGCAGTGTGGCGG
Source organism: Glossophaga mutica (assembly GCA_039655065.1). Classification (NCBI taxonomy): domain Eukaryota; kingdom Metazoa; phylum Chordata; class Mammalia; order Chiroptera; family Phyllostomidae; genus Glossophaga; species Glossophaga mutica. The sequence continues at coordinate 63,895,078 of CM077311.1, forward strand.
GGATGGAGGGGAGAGCTGGAGTGGAGAGATCTTCAGGAGGTGGGCTCAAATGACGGCAGGTGGGTGCTAGGGAGGTGCACCGGGGCACCTGGGCGGGGAGAGGAAAGCTTCACGGCTGGAAACCCAGGGAAGATGGTGTTGAAAGGGGTGGGGTGGTGCCCCCTCAGGGGGAGACGTGCTGAGTTTGAGGACATGGAGGCAGAAATTTCCTCAGCTGTTTGGTCATAGGGCCCCGTCTTGGGGACTGAGTTTTGTCCACGAGGCTTCATTGATGTTGTCCTCAGTGAGTTAGTGCCACTAACAGGGTGGGAGTCGGGGAGGCCACCAGGAATGAGGGCTGTGTCTGGGGCCTGTGGGATGCTAGCAGTGGGGACCCAGAGGCAGCTCAGTGGTGAAGGAGCCAGGAGAACCTGTGCCTGGGGACTGAGGGTGGGGAGCTTCTGAAGCGGGTGTGGTCTGCAGCCCTGCACACCACTGAGGAGGGGGTGCTGGCTGCCCTGGGTGCGGCCCGTTCCTCTCACCAGGCTTCTCACCTCCCAGCACCTTCCTCTCCTCATCACCTACATTTCCTTCTGTTCCCGTCTCTTGTCTTTTTCATCCTCCCTCTTGCCACTTTCTCCTGTACACATGAGGCCCTGTATCTGAAGGGGAGCCTCAGCACAGTTAAGTCTGGACGGCTACACTCTGTCCTGGCAGGGTGCCCAGGGCTGAGATGGGGAGGGCAGACGTGGCGGAGGTGGCCCCTGATTTCTCTGTATCAGCCTGTTCTTGCCCCCTGCAGGGAACGCCATCCAGGCCTTCGGCAACGGCACAGATGTGAACCTGTCCCCTAAAAATCCCTCGTTCCCGGCCACACAGACCCCGAGGGTGGAGAAAACACCTTCTTTGCCTGATGATCTCAGCGATAGCACCGGCCTGGGGACCAGCATCATCACCACCTGCACATCGGTCCAGGTGAGGGGGTGTGGCTTCGCAGCTGGGAAATGAGCCAGGGCAGGCCGAGGGCCCAGAGAAGCACATGATGTCAGAAGTGGGTGTGGGAAGTTAGCAAGTGTGGGTGCACTGGATCCTCCCTTTGGTCAGGGGCCCAAGAGGCCGGGAGGAGCTGGTGGGGGCTAGTTTCCCATGTATTCGTTCTGAGGCATTTGCCTGGCAAGTGTCCAGCTCCTGCTCTGTGCTGGGCTTGTACCAGGTAGCATGGGGTGCAGGAGGAATGGGATGGTCGCCGCGCATCAGCCACCTGCTGCTTCCCAGGTGCGTGCCAGTGGACTCCACCTACTTCATTGGATTCTCTCACAGCAAGGTGCCAGTGTTCCCGTTTTACACACAGGACCTGACCCGGAAGGCCCAGGCAGCCTGCCCCAGGTGTCCCAGCTAGCGAGAGGCAGCAGCAGGTCCCGCCTGCATCCGGCTCCGAGACCCGTGGTGGCCGTTCCTGTGTTCCTCCACCCGATGTGTGTTGTGCGCTCGGTGTGTGACACTAGGGAGATGTTGGTGAATGAGCACGCCACAGCCTGGGTTCTGTGGTCCTTGTGGTGCTGTCCGAGGTTGGACAGTTGCACGAGCGAGAGGCCTGGACCGCAGCCAGTGCCACGACGGGATGCGGCGGCACCTTGGAGGCACGTCTCCCTCTGGCGACCTACCCTCTGGCCTCATGGGAGCTGCAGTGCCTTCTTGGTTTAGGAGGCTGGTTCTAGTCCGAACTCAACTCGCACACTCAGTGACACACACTCTCATACACGCCCTCCCACTCTCACACATGCACCTGCAACAAAGAGTCTGAAATGGGACTGAATGCAGACTCTTGGGGGCGCGGCAGAGGGTGGGACAGGGTGGTGGTGGGTGGTGTGGCACAGGGGGAGGTTCCAGGCAGGAGTCGGGACGGGACTGTCCCAGAAGGTGGTGGTGGGGGTGGGTTTGGGAGCACAGCCTGAGCGTAGCTGTGCGATGCAAGGGGAACAAGGCCTGGCAGTGCGTCAGGCAGTGAAGGCACCCGTCTGAACTGGACGTGGGCCTGTAGGATCCACCGTGGGTGTGCATTTGCTGCAGAGGTTCAGAGGAGTGAGTCCTGGAGAACTGGTGTACAGCGTGTGGCTAGTTGATGGTGTTCCTTTGTGTGCTTGAAATTTGCTGGGAGTGTAGACGCTGGACCTTCCCTGTTCCACCCCCCCACCCCCCCACACGCACGCTCACACATGGAGAATGGTAAAGGTCAGGGATATTGCTTGTGCTGAGTATTTCGCAGCGAACACTTGTATCCAGTCATCAGGAGGTATGGCTGAGATACACAGGGGTGGGCAAAAGCAGGTTTGCAATTGTATGTGAAACAGTTTATTCCTGAATCACTTATTAATTATAATGTTTCCCAAACGAACACCTGTAAACCTGCCTTTGCCCCACCCTATATGCAACTTCTGGTGGTCTGTTATAATCTCAGTCAAGTTGGAAAGAGACACCCGTGTCAGGGTGAGCAGGGACAGGCCTGGCAGAGGCGTTCAGGTCCCCGGGCACCCGCCGCACCACAGGGCTGGGGGCTGGTGCCGTGCTCGAGGTGAAGCACACCCTTTCCTGCCCACCGGGCTCCACCTGTGCTCACGTCAGACTCAGCAGGCGCGCTTCCCTGTCCCCCGCCTCTGTCAGGTCACCCTCCCGATTTGGGCTGAGGTGGCTGCGTCACCCTTGGGCAGCTCCTAATTACACCGAGCATACTTGAGCGGTGGCCAGTGGGGGCTCGGAGGCCTGCTGCACAGACAGCCACCAGCTCAATTTCATGCTAGAGCGGCGGGCAGCTTGGGCAGGCGGCTCGGCCAGTCAGGGCTGTGCCACCTGTCGGGAGACCTTGCTCTGGCGTGGCCCACACGTCCCTCCGACCCCATCAGCCTCCCTGTGTCACCCTTCCTCCCCCACCCTGTCGGGGTGGGCTCATCCCTGGAGAGGCTGACTCAGCAGGTGGCTCTCGCCATGACCCACTGAGGATGTGCAAAGGTCAAAGCTGTGGCCTCCTGCCCCCTGCAGCCCCTTCAGTGCCTGAGGACTCCCCCACCTCATTTTACCTTAGAAGTCTGCTGAATTGTTGCCTGGTTCTTGTTCGCCTCGGCCTGATTTTTCTGCAGCCCCCGCTTCTGGGGGCTTGTCCGACCCATGGTTGGGTCCCAGTGGAGTTCATGCCCGGTCCACACACGTGCTGATGGACATGACAGTGCTTGGTAGGCTGAGGAGCATGATGGTTGGTGTCATGAGTCCCAGGGGCTGGGCTGGGAAGGCTGCCCATGGGGGCACCCCAAGTCCTGGCCCCCGAGACCCTCCACTCGGGGTCTGTTGGTCCCGTGCCTCTGGGCAGTACAGCTGGGGACAGCCCACCCAGGCAGAGAAGGAGAGATGCAGACTCTCAGAGGTTTCAGTGACAGTCTTTTACGTTTTTAAATTCTCACCGGAGGAGAGATGAGTATTTATTGATTTTAGGGAGAGAAGAACATGGATGTGAGAGAGAAACCTCCATCATTTGCCTCCGGCACAGGCCCCAACCAGGGATCGAACCCACGACCTCGGTATGCGCCCTGATCTGGCGTCACACCCACAACCTTTTGGTGCACAGGATGACACTCCAACCACCTGAGCCACCTGGCCAGTGCCTCAATGACAGTCTTTTTAATGAGCACCTCCTGCCACATGCCAGGTGTGGGGGTGCAGGTGAATGGCGCCCTCACCTTGGCAGGAGACTGTATGGGTGGTTTATCCCCTCTGCAGCCCACACCCCTCCCTGAGCCTCCTGGTTTGGAAGGACTCCATGGCAGCCATTGTGGGGTCCTTAGCAGGACAACCACCATGGCTACAGAGGTGTCCCTGAGGGAGGGCAGAGACAGGAAGCCAAGGTCAGGGTAGCAGGGAGGGGAGGAGGCCGTGCTGCTCTCCCCCAGACACCTCCATCCTCCTCCCCACCCACCTACCTGGGCCCTTGGAGAAGCCTTAGGGACCCTCCAGTGACCCAGAGATGGCACCCCGTTGGGGACCTCACCAGTGAGTGGGTGTCAGGACCAGATGGCACTCCGAGACCTCCTTCTTAAACCCCGAAGGACAGGAGCCCAGTGAGGACAGTAACTTGTCCCCGAGCTCCGGGGCAGTGTCCTCCTGGCTGCACTGTGCTGCCTGCCCCCCAACTTCCCCCTGCTCCTCCCTCCCCTCCCCCTGCTCCCCCAGAGACTTGCGGGCAGAGGGGCTTTGCTCTGGGACGGGAAGAACTCGGATCCTCATGAGGGCCTGCTGAGCAGACCGTGTGGTGTCCACAGAGGGGCTCGGAGTGGGGGGCCCGAGTGGCCCTGTCGTGGGGCGTCCCGGTACTGTCTCCAGTCCTGCCGTGCTTCGCTTCCACTCCCCGCTGTGCCCTGACTGGGTAGCCCTGCCCAAACGGGACCCCATGACAGAGTCTGCAGAATGGCCTTTCTCCCCGCTGCGCACACAGTGCGAATTTCCCCAACGGCAGGGAATCTGTAGGGCATGGCCAGTCTTGTACCCTCATCCAAGGCCCTTGGTTTCCGAAGCTCAGCAAGGCCATCCCGTGGTGCAGGCCCACAGGCCGGCCAAGTGTGCACCGGTCAGTCCCTCCGAGCACAGTGCTCTCCTCCCCTTCTCTTCCGCCCCTCTTTGCCTCGGTGTCGCCTCATGGGGTGGTCTCCCTGATCTGCCGAGGGAGAGCTGCCTTCTGCTTCCTCTGGCACCCACTTTGCCTCACTGGGGCCCCGTCACTGCGAGTTCTGCTTGATGCTCCCAGGCGAGCATCCCTGGAGGACCGGCTGCATCTCCCCGCTGCGTGGCCCTGGGTGACCCCAGTGCGTGGTGCTCAGCGTGGAGCAGCTCCCCACACAGGGTGGGAAGGAACCCAGAGTCCCCAGTCCCTTTGCTCTGCTGGAACTCCCCACTCTCCAGTCTAAAAAACGGTCTGTTTGTGGCTCACAGGCAGCTCCTGGCTTCCTTTCCTCCCTCTTGTGATGCCCTCTGTGTGTCGTGGATGTGAGGGATGAAGTCTTCTGTTCAGAACAGGAAGATCAGGTAGAAGGCCCGCGAGCCATCTGATGGCCCTGGCCCAGGGCGGGGCGCTGCAGATGGGGGCAGACTGGTGTGGGTCAGCGCCTCCCCAGCCCTGGTCTGTTCCCAGTGGCCTTGGCACTCTGTGTGCATTGCTCTGGGCCAGTCTCGCCCTTCCCTATGCCAAGGGGCCCCAGCGACACAGTCTCCTTTGCCTTCTGTGTCTCCACCGGCCAGTTTCTGCTCTTTCACTCTACACTGCCCACGAGTGTGAAGGAATGAAAAACGTGTTTGGAGGGGCTGCCACTGCCCCTGCCCCCACACACCTGCATGGGCTCAGCAGCCAGCAGCCGCCTGTCCCCGTTTCCTCCTCACTCCATCCAGTCCCTGACGGGTCTCTTACCTGGTGCACAGGCCCGTGGATGTCAGGGTGGGGTCTCTGTCCTGTGTCCGTGTGTCCGTTAGGCACACGTTTCTGATTTGTATATATGGCTTGTTCCAAAGCTTTGAGAGACTTGTGCGCGTCCCTTGTTTTCTTCCTTCCTTCCAGCTCTCCCTCATAGCCATTCATTTATTCCTCCATCTGTGCATTCATGCATTTATTCAACACAACTTCCTTCTGCGTGCCACTAGATTCCAGGCACTGAGGCTGACAAGCTTACTAGGCCAGTACCTCGGTCCTATACCGGTGGGATGGACACGCTCAGATAACCATGGGAGGAAGTGATTGGCACACAAAAAGACTGGTCCCGTGCTGTGGGATCCAGTGCAGGGAGGGCTGCTCAGGGCTGGCAGCGGAAGCAAAGGTACACCTGCTGCTAGGCCTGGTGGAAAGGGAGAGCTGGCCACGCCGGGATGTGGGAGTGGGCTGGAGTGGGGGAGGGCGCCCCAGGCAGACGGGCAAGTGGAGCGGAGGCAGGGAGTCAGGACGGCACGGATCGGGTAGGGGGTGTGCGGGCCAGCTCTGGCCGGCTGCCCTTTGGGATAAACTACGTTCTATAGAACAACACCACGCCCTGTTGTTCGCACACTGTCTGTGCACAAGGCAGACAGGCATCGAGTGCCGGGCCCTCTGCCGAGTGAGGTTCACTGCTCCGGGTCTGGGGACCGCAGCTGGTGCGTCTGGGCCAGAACACGGAGTGCTGACCTGGAGGGAGGGGTGAGGTGAAGCCTGCTGAGCGGATTAAAGTGATGAGTGTTGAGGGTCCACAGAAGGCTTCTGAACAGAGAATATCCTGACGAGATGGAGACTGGTTGGCAGGGGAGAGAGACTGAGAGGCTGGCTGTCTGAGATCTTGGCTATAGGTAAGAAAAGGAGTTGAACTAGGGGAGCGGGAGGGAGGAGCTGTGAGCTATTGGGGGTGGGTGCGTACAGCAGGGAGGTGACCAAGGGCACTGAAATTTGGAGATGGGGCCTGGACTCCAGCAGCAGGGACACAGGACAGAGCCTCAGTGCCTGGGCTCCAGCAGCAGTTTTCCTGTAGAGGTGCCAACCTTGGACTTGGTCCCTGCACTTGGGCCAGACTAGCAGGGCTCTGGGATTGCCAGACTTGGCTGGGGAGTGCAGACTGAGGTGGGCAAGGAAGTGGAGGAAGATGATAATTTCCTTCCAACCTAAACCTTGCCTTTGCAGCCGTCCTCCCTCTGAGTCTGCGTCCCTTCCCTCGTTCAGGGGCCCCCAGGCACAGGGTCCCCCCGTGCCACCTGCGCAGCCAGCTCTTTCATGCTTCTGGTGGTGTCCCACAGTGTGGGTCAGCTCTTCCGCAGGCCTGTGCCCACCTCCAGGGCCGGGCCCGCCTCTTCCAGCCCAGCAGCCCAGGTGTGTGTCCTATGGGCACTGCAGAGGCATCGACCCTGAGCTTGCCTCTGGGGAAAGAGATACTCAGAGTAGGGTTGGGGGCAGGGGCTGGGACAGCCCGCCTCTGTTGCCCTAACCTTGTTCTACTGGAGTCCAAGCCTCGAGATGGGTGTCGGGGGCAGCCTGGGGTGGGGCAGGGCCCTGCAGAGGACAGCCTGCAGCCTGGGGCGGGCCGGGGGTGGCTCAGGGGAAGGATGCAGCCTATTTTGCCCCTCCTGTTTATTGAGCTGGGGTGCAGATGCTTATTTCTCTCACTGGGGTGTGAGCAGGGCTGTGGCCATTCATCTTTGGAAACCCTGGTGGGAGGGAGCACTGGGGGAGAGTTCATGGTCAGGAGGAAGGCCAGGAATTGAAACCTCCTGTGGCTTTCGTATTAAATGATGGACCTTCTTTCTCTCTCTGCCCCACCCCTCCCATGTGCCACTTCCAGAAAAGGGCATTGATGGGCAGACACCACACCATTCTGTGTGCCCAGAACTGGGTGAGGGGTCTTGGGTTTGCCTTGGGAGAGGTTACGGCAGCCTGGACTGTCTGCTGCCTGTTTCCTGGAAGCCAGGTGGTGTCCACCTGGGTCAGACTCTTCCTGTCTTTGCTTCCTGCGCTGTTGGGGTGGAGAAGAGGGCAGGAGGCCTGGGCTCGCCTTCCTGCCCTCTTCCTTGGCCCTCCCTGCTCTCCTCACAGGCCTGGCCTTAGGGGGCCAAACTAAGCTTGCTCGGCGTCATGCCTTGTGGAATTAATAAGGAGGCCTTACATTTGTGCAGAGTTTATTAAAACAATTCTGTGCATGGCTCCCATATATTAAACAAAGTGGAGCTGCACTGGTGAGCTGGGACTGAGGACCTTGGTCCGGCTGGCTGACCATACAGGCTCAGGATTTAGTGAGTGGGGTCAGGAGGGCCTGCAGAAGGGAGACTCACCTGCCGTTCCAGGACCAGGAGGGCAGGAAAGCAGGCCAGGAAAAATAGGTGCTGGGCTGGGTGGCCCAGAGCTGGACAGGCCGCAGGATGGCACAGGTGGGGATTGGCAGGGCTGGGAGCTTCCCAGGGAAGCAACCAAGTGAAGGTGAAGGTTGGAGGCAGTCAGACAGACAATGGTGGCAGTACAGTCCCTGGGGTGGGGTGCACTCGTCCTTCTGGCAGTGGCCTCGCACAACCCTGGCTGGGGCTGCCCTTGGTCCTGGGCGGTAGAATCCAGCCCGTGGGGCCAGAGGCCTGAGAGCACACGCCCTTTTCCAGGGGTACATGTTGGTGGCTTGGCTGGGCTGGTCTTGGGCCCTGGGGTCACTGGTGATGTGGTCTTGGGCAGGATCCTCCAGGTCTGGTCCCTAGTTCCAGTGGGGACTCCTCATCACTGGGGTCACATGGCCATCCGCAGTGACCCTGCCCTTGGCCGGACCTCCGTGTGACAGCTGGGGCTTTGTTTAGCTGATCAGATGCCCTGGGTGGTAGATCGCCTGTGATGTCCCAGGGATTACTGATACGTCTGGCCAAGAGCAGTGATTAAAGTGTAATTTTGTGGGCTTCCTGGTTGCTTCTGGTGGCCAGAGAGTCCCCACAGTTGCCTTAAGAACCAAGCCATTTGAAGCCAGGATAGAAACAGCAATCGCCCAGCTGGTTCCCACGGGTCCCTGCTGTGATGATAATCACAGAGGCCTGTCCTTCACACGCACCCTCTGGTCCTGCACCCAGACGCTCACGCCTGAATCATCACCACGCCCGCTTCCCCTTCTCACTCTTCACCCTGACCACAGACCTCCAGGTGCCACACACCTGTTTAGGTGGAAAGGCTAGCACTCGGCACTGTGGCCAGATGTCCGCCTAACATGCACTGGTGGTGGCAGACATCACCAATCAATCACAGCTCTCCTCCCGTGAGCTCAAATGAGGACTCATGGTCTTCCTGGAGCTGGCACTCAGATGCCAATTCTGACCCATGGCAGGCAGGTATACATTCATTCATTCACTCATTCATTCATTCTTCCATGTGACGTTTACTCAGCTGCTGTTATGGGCCAGACAGCGGTCAGTGTGAGGAGAGAGGAAGGCCGGGTCTCCACCTCATTGAGAGAAACTCTGGGTGTGGGAGAGAGACCTGTGAGCGGCTGATCACTCTAATCACCTGTAGGATGGAGAGCAGAGTTAGAGCTCTCCCCTTCGGGAGTGTGGAGGAGGCAGGACCTGGTCTTGGAGGATGCCAGGGCGAGGCCTGTGGGAGGGGCTGGTGCTTTGCACGTGTTCCTTGTGCCTCATGAGCCCGAGCGGCTGGCAGGGCCCTGGACTGTGGGGCCTCATCTGAGTGATAGGACAGAGCTTGACCAGAGACCCAGCCCATCCTTACTAGTGCCTTCTCTCCAACAGGAGCAGGGGCTGAAGGCCAATGGCTCCAAAGAGCTGAGCATGTGCTTCACAGAGGTGAGTGGGGACCGAGTGCGGTGTTGCAGCGGACTGGCCACCGGAGGCTCCTTCCGGGTGAGCCTCAGACTCAGAGCCCTCAGATCCAGTTGCGGGCTGGGCCAGCTGAGCTCCTGGTCCGCCTGCACCTCTGGGTGTGTGCTCAGCTGCCGGGGGGTTGGGCTGGTGCAGAGGCTGCGGCCAGGGTCCTTGGCTGTCTCTTTGGGAGAGGCACAAGTGGCAGCTCTGAGCGGGGACCCTCCCAAGCCTTCCCAGCTCCTTAAAACAGACATCTACAGTCTGTCTATAACTTGGGTGAGAAGAAAGGCCATGTAAGATTCCACAGGAGGAGGAGAGCGCAGGCAGGGGCGCTTCATGGAGGAGGAGGGGTTCGACCCCACTCAGGAACAGGAAGAACAGAGCTGCTCACTCCTCTCCCATCACGAAGGTCCTTGTGGGCCCTGGGAGCTGCTTCTCCTTGAGATCTTTATAGCACCCCCTCCCCCCTGGCCTGTGTCTGTGGGCCTTCTTCCTCACTGGGCAGTGTCACCCAGGTTGCTCTGGGGACCGTGGCCCCGTGTTCCCCAGCTGGGGGGCTCAGCCCAGCTCCCTGGAAGGCTGGCTCCACCTCCAAGCAAGAGTGCAAAGGCAGGTCCCCTGGGTGGGCTGGGAGAGCAGGGGCATGGGGAGGCCTTTCCTTTGTGGGCTCCCAGCCCTGCTGACTCGCTTGGTTGGTTTGTCTTTCACGGTCTCTTTGCTTTTGTCTCCCCTTCTGCCGTGGCCTCAGCTCACCACCAACATCATCCCAGGGAGTAACAAGGTGATCAGACCCAACTCAGGCCCCTGCAGAGCCAGACCATCGGCCGCCTTGACCGCTGCCTCCTTCCTGGTGTTGAAGCTGGCCTTGTAGGTTCTGGGCGCCACATCTGGAGATTTCTGAAAGCTTTGTGGACAAGAGCACCCGCCTGATGAAATGGAAACACAGACACACACAGACACATGCACACACATACACCTTGCAAAAATTTTTTCCCACCTTGTCTCTGAATCTGTCTACTCCCAGGTTTCCTCTCTGGAGAAGTTTTTCTAAACCAAACAGACAGCAGGCGGGCAGCCCGAGAGCCGCCCGGAGGTGCCCTGGCAGGGGCACCCCGGCACCGAGGAGGGCGTGAAGGTCCAGTCGTGCCCCGCACTTTCTCCCGGCCTTTTCTTCTCTGGACCCTGTTGCTGGAAGAAACCAAGATGGGACCCCTGTGGCCCAAGGGACTTGTGGCCGTCCGTGCCTGATGTGGCCAGGGCAGGGCAGTGGCTGCTGCTTTTCTCAAGTTGCCCACTCTGGGGACTTGCCAGGGGCTGGCAGGGGGCGTCAGGTGGCAGAGCATCGAGTCTGGTCCCTGGGGTCCAGCTGGGCATTTGTAGCACCTTCACTTGGCTTCAAGGGTGGCGTTTATTTTGCCCCCCCACCCCCTGTGGGCTGGGCAGGTCTGCTTCTGACTTGTGGAGGGCCGTGACACGGAGGTCCCCCTCCCCCAACTGTAGCACGGGGCGGGGCTGGGCCACTCAGTCCACCTGGGGGAACCCCTGGGGTGGGGGGAGCAAAACCTGGGCAACATCTCAAGGCTGCTGCCTCCTCCTTGGGGGCAGAAAGTTTGAAGTCAAAGAGAAGTGATTCTTTTGGTGGGTCTCTGTCTCTGGAGAGAGGGGCTGCTGAGAGGGGCAGAAAAGACCACAGGGATGCCCCCTGCCCTGCGCTCTGGTCTCTGCAGCTCTCTCCCCCTCCCACCTTGTCCGTCCTCGCTTCTGAGAGTACACCAACTGTATGGACATGACATCTTTCCCTTCTCAGCATATATGTATATACATATCATATACATATACTGTGTGGTTTTCCCTTTTTTCCTTTTTTTAAGAAACAAACCTATCAAAATAATACCCCAACAGATGAGCAAAATGTATTATTGTAAAGTTTATTTTTTTTATAACATTGTCTACGATGGGATCAAAGGAGGTGGACTCCCTGTGTCCCTACTGGCCAGCTGCCGGGCCGGGGAGGGGCTCCTGATCGCGCTCACGCCGGCCCAGGCCCCAATAAACGTCCCAGGAAGCAGCCCGTCTCCTGCCTTGCTCCGGTGTGCCTTGCCCTGCTCGGTTCCTGGCCCCGTGCCGCACCTTGGCTGCTTCCCCGGGGCTCCAGGCGGGCCGTCCGTCCTGTGCTCAGTGTGGGTGCTGAGGCCCTGTTAGGAGATGGCGATGCACTCAGTGGGTCTGAGGGTGCTGAGCCTGCTGGGCCACGTACCTGGCAGTCCACCTCCCCTTCCCGGTCAGTGCCAGCGCCCTGCGGGGGTAGGCCCCAGTCTGGAAGGGAATGACGGTGGCTGTGAGGGTGGAGGTGGGGGCACCACTTGATGTTACACTCCAGGTAAGTTTGTGTCAGGGCTGCCGGGGTGGCCCTGCTGGTCTAATGTCTAGGGGGCTGGTGTCTCCCCACTGGGACTCCCAGTTTATTTAAGGTATGTGACTGAAGGCAGGGACCTGGGCCCTTGGGTCCCACTAGGGAAGGGTGACAACTGTAGTTCACCCCTTCTTCTTGCTTTCTCCACTTAGCACCTGCCTCCACCAGACACTCACCTGCCATGTTCTCCTGGAGTCTCCTGGGAGAGGACCAGGAGGATGCTACTAGCTGAGTGTGTGCATGTATGTGTAGGCATGTGTTCACATGTGTGTGCAAGTGCACATGGCAGGAGGGAGGGGGAAGATAGCCAGGTGAAGGGATGATGCCACTGTCACTATCAGATGGGATGCCATTTTCCACTCTCCTCACCCTGGGTCCCTCCGGGTGGCTCTTGTTTCTGGTCACGTGCGCCGTGTTGACGGTGGTGGCCCCTGTAGTGTACTGTGTTCTGGCCCCTGCACAGAGGGACAGTGAGCCAGCCAGCCCTCTTCCCCATCACCACTGGTCTGTGTGTGGAGGCAGCGGTGGGGACCACTTGGGATCCATGTTTTTTTGCCAACAGCAAAGTCTGGTTAACTTAAAGGCTTGGGGCAGGGCAGGCGGCTCACAGCATCAGTGGGAGGTAGGAGACCAGGGAGGCTGGGACGGGGGCCAGAGGACATCTGAAGGGCTCGATGGCAGGATCTATAGGGTCCACACACTGCCTCCTCTGTGATGAATGACTGCTGACTGTCACCCAACTGGCTGCATTGGGACCCTGTGCCTGCCTCCTGCCATTTTGGGGAGCGATGATACATCACGTCTGGCACCCCCAATGGGAAATATACCCTTGGATTGCATAATAGGGAAAAGGAAGTTTCCCAAAAAGAAATGGAGGTGCCATGAGGAAGGGAAGAATGGATTCTGGACAGCTTTACTCTGCCTTAAAACATCTCCCAGGCATCACGTGGCTAAAATTTCACCATTCAATATTCATTCCTTTGGTGGAAATGACTCCTGTTCTCTGTGATCCTCTCAAGATGTGTCAATAAAACTGGGAAGAATAAAATGTTACTATTTAGTGTTAATTAGTTTAAATAGTTTGAGTCTTAGCAACATGAAGACATTTGGGCCAAGACAGTGAGACTGGGCTTGGGGGCAGATAAGGGGACAGGGACAGGAGAGAAGTCAGGGACTGATAGGGGCTGCCAGACGTGGGTCTTGAGTTATCTTTTGGGAGAGTTCCCACGTGCCTTTATACCAGTCAGCAGTCTGCAGTGAACTCCACTGCCAGCCCCCTGGGGACCCGCCATCTGGGACACACACTGTCTGCAAGCCTGAGCCATCCCACGTTTTCTAGGCTCCAGTACCTTGTCAAGCTGGAACCACATAGGAATGTCACTCCCCTTGCCGGGAAAGCTTCCAGCCTGGGGTGAGTTTGCTCAGCCGAGAACATCGGCCTGCCACCCTCCTTTCAATGCAGCCGAGCCCCTGGTGGCTGTGGATCCAAGGAGTCAGGTTCAGGAGCTCAGGATTTGGCATCTAGCAAGCCGCACCCTGGTCCTATGCTGACCAGGTGGTGGCCTGTGCAGCTGGCCTTGTTCAAAGACCAGATGGGGTTATGTTCTCAGTTTCCTGTACCCCTGCCTCTGCCTTTATAACCTGCTTGGCAATACAGGTTTCTCGAGACCTCAGGCCCCAGCTGGGCCCTTCTCTCTCCACCAGGCTGTCTTGATACCAGGCAGCTCTGGGCCTGCCCAGGTGGCTGCCTCTTGCCTGCCGCCCGGCTCTGCTCATGGCCCACCTGCTCACTGAGATGCCTACCCCGGAGCCCCAGTGCTGCCTAACTGTTGGTCCTCAGGCCCAGGGTCTGATGGTCCGCCCACTTAACCACATGCCAATAGGCTGTGTGTGTGTGCGTGTGTGCATGCATGGTGTCCATCCCTCGGTCAGCCCTGGATTGCTCTTGCCTTGGGGGACCATGGTGATGAGGAAATCAGATACACAGGGGGCCAGACAGACGTGGGTTTGAAGTCCAAATCTTTCATTGACTGACTCACTGGGTGACCACGTCCAGCCTGGACTTTGGGGTTCCCATCTGTAAATGCAGATGGTGGTCACTGCCTTGTGGGACCACTGTGGAGATTAAATGGGATACCTGAAGTGCCCAGCCTGCTGCACCCTTCCCTTCGCCATCGGGTGTGCTGCTCTGCACCTCTGTGGATTCTTGGCACCTGCCTGGCTGGCCAGGGGTCCTACTCCTGGCAGGGGAGGAGCTGTGCCGGTTCAATCCTTGGAGCTTCTCTCTCCTTCCTCCTGTGCCCTAGAAGCTTTCATGGATTCCCTGTGGCAGACACAACAAGCACATGACTGTCACCAGGCCCTGGGCTGTGCTCTTGGAAACAGTGCCAAATGGAGCTGAGTGGGCAGGAGAGGTGAGGAGAAAGCAAAAGGGACCTCCTATTTGTCAACTGCAGTTGACTTGATCTGCTTGTCACTGGGAACAGTGGCTACGGAACATCCAGATGTCATGTTCTCTGGAGTCCCTTTGATTGGCCACCCTCTCTCCACTCATGAAAACAGTGAGGGCCCTGGTTCAAAGTCCTGAACAGAAAGCACTGATTGGCCCTGGGAGCAGGGGCGATGTTAGCGCCATCCGGAGGCAGGCTGGTGTCAGTCACGGTGGAGCCGAGGCCAGACCAGAGTAGCTTAGCACCCAGAGGGTCTCAGGAACTTTCTCCAGGGAGGAGCCTCAGGCCCCCCAAACCAGCTTTCGAGAATGAGTTCAGGGTCACCTCGATGCTTTCTGAGCAGAAACATCATCTGTCCTCTGTGACTTCCCTACAGAAAAAGGCGGGCAATAAGTTGAGTATCGGATGGCAGGTCCACGAAGTCTGGGGGATACTGGAAAGAGTGTCAGGGCACCTGGGTTCAAACTCTGGCTTGGCCATCCACCAGCTAGTGACAGCAGCTAAGTCACCGAAGTCCTCTGAGCCTCAGAAAGGTTGCTTTAGATCACTTTGCCACCCCTGCTCTAGATGATCTCTGAGACCGAGCCCTCAATCTCAGGCAGTCTGGCCACAGCGCTTTGGTGGTGCTGATGGACGAGGGGGCAGAAGTCGCCAACAGGTTGGAGGGAGAGAGAGAGCAGGTCACCACTCTGATGGGTGAGGTGAACTCCAGACCAGTTGGTGGGAGAGAGCCCAGGCAGCCTGTGGGCCACACGCGCACATAAGTATGGGGGCTGCGTGTAGATTGTGAGGCTGTGCCTCAGGCCAGGAGGGCAAGTGGGGCTGAAATTCAATTGCACCCACCCAGGGCCTCCGCCCTGCGGAGGAGCCATTGTTCCCTGGTCTGTGTGAAGGTGTCTGCAGGTACTAGAGCAGGACCTGTGGCTGAGGGCGTGGGTGGTGGGGAGAAGGACCACTGCGAACAAAGAGAAGGCTGAGGTGCGGCAGCAGAGCCCCTGGATGGCTGTCGGCACGTCGCTTAACCGGGCTGGGCCTCACTGCCCTCATCTACACCGGGGAGGCGCAGAGGTGCTGCTGTCCCAGGTGCCGGTCCACAGTGAAATTCCGAGATACTATGACTGCCAGCTACTTCCCAACTCACCAACCTGGCACAGAATACCTGGGAAGGAGACGGAATTCTTTTCTCTCAATAAACACTGCTACCCCACTTGGCTGCTCTAACTTTTCAGGAAGTGTCTGGTGCAGAGCTGTGGACTGCTGCTCTGGGCTCGTCCTGCGTACGGCTCGAGGTGGCGCCCCTGATGTGCTGCCCCTGCGCACTCCTGGCAAGACAGCATTTCCTGGAGAGTCAGCACCTGCCGGGCCGCATGGACCAGTGGCCCAGTCCTGACCGCCCTCCCTGGGGAGGCCACTGTCCACTTACACCCTTGACCTGGTCACTGCTCATGAGCCTCCTGAACTTGGACCGCCCAGACCGGAAGTGACTGATTCTCCTCTAGCTTCTCTGCAGAAGTTTGACCAATGGCCATGGCCATCCAGACCCAGGCCTCCAGGAAAAGCTCCTCTCGACTTTGCCTGGGCCTGCACGGTGCACCTCCCCTCCCTTCCCCCACCCCCACCCAGCAGGTCGACAGCTTCAAGTAAAGGCCGCAGCTGTCACCCTGCTCCATTCAAAAACCAGAGTCCAGCCTCGCTGGCCAAACAAATCCTTGTGGGACGACACTTGTGGCCCAGGCCCTCCTTCACTTTCATCCTCAGTGGAAGATGAAAGGCCTTCTTTTCAGGGCTCTGGCAACCTGAAATCACTCTTGTGGGTTTTAGAGCTGGGTGAGTGTGAGGCCGCACTGAACCAAAGGACTCACACTAATATTCCAGAAAGGGTGTTTATAGCATTTCTACCAGGGGGGCTGTGGACATAAATTTTTTTTTCCTGAATGGAGAAGGCTTAACTGTATTGATGATTAGAAACGGCCCAGAAATGCTGTAATTCTGGGTGACACGAGTGGCCCCTTGCCAGACACACAGACTTGCCCAAACCCATACGCCTCACTATCTGGTCCAGGGCAGCTGTATAAGGGGCAGACTGAGGGGTGTTTGTGCGAGCAGCCACACTGCTGGGTCCTTACTTGGGAAGGGAACTGAGGACCACGTTACTCTTCGGCAGGACTTGCTCACAACACCCCACTGCTGGCCTCAGTCAGCCTGGGCCAACTGCTGGGGCTGCCTCCCCCATGCATGGTGGGCGGGAACAGTTCAACCTGGGCATCTCCGTGTGGATTGGAGAGTCCGCAGCTTCAGCATGAAATGGGACGGTGGCAGGAGAGGGTGAGGACTTCAGGCACTGCCTCCTGAATAATTGTGACTGGTCATGTGGTTGATTTCCAGGGGAAGATTGGTACTCCCAGGAGGATCCCCTAAGATCCTGTCCACCCTCAGCAGGAACTCTGATGTCCACCCCTGGGGGTTGCTTTTGTCAACTGGGGATCGTTAGTGTCAACTCGAACACCAACAGAAGCCCCCACTTCAGGGCGCTTCGAGGAAAACAGCGCTGACAGCCTCCAAGCACGGAACAACTTGATGGTGCTAGGGCAAGGCTGTGAGGACAGCGCAGCACAGCCATGAGGCGGCCCCAGGGCCAGGCAGGCCCCTGTGCAGTTGGGCAGCTGAGCTGGTCTGCTCCACTGTGCTCTGGTCTTTGGTAGAAAGTGTGATTCCCAAGCCGGAAGGGAGCTGACTTACATAGACAGAAATCCCCACCCAGGGTCCTTGATTGGCCCATCCATGTGCAAACGAGGATGCCAAATCCTCACAGTTTGATTGGTCCAAAGGCACTCTCCTGATTGGTCAGAATAGAGCAGTTTTAATTGGAGAGCTGCATAGCTGTGATTGGATGGGGAAAGCCTCAGTCCTACTGGTTGGGCTAGAACTCCAGAAACTCCTTTTTGAGGGCTCAGCAGGCACACACACAGCGAAGGCAGGCAGCTTAGCTTCACAGAAGCTTCACCCCTCAGGTCCTGTCCAAACTGCACTTTGAAAGTGTAGTTTTCACGAGACACTCCAGTTCAGAAAAGGCTGCTGGACTCTGTTTTTTTTTTTAATTTGAGCCCAGTTAGCCACTAGGAGCCTTCCTTAGTAGGTGTCTTTTCTTTTCCTCAGGGTTCACAGTAGGAAATGTAAAGCCAAATTTATCTCTTTCCAAAATGACTATTCTGTCCTCCCCAAATCCTTTCTTTAAAAGTCAGGTTTACCGCATTGATTGGAGATGCCACCGGTCACATCCGCTACTTTCTTACGTACGTTCTGGGCCTGTCTGGGGACTGTCCTGTCCCACTGCTGCACTAGTCTGTCCACGCCGTGTTCACTGCTGAGGCCATATACTCTTTTCCACGGTCGGTCAGGGCTGGCCTCCCTTCACTGCTCTTCTTTTTTCAAAAATTATTTATCAGGTTTCATTTGCTTATTTTTTCATATAAACTTCCACGTACTGGGTCTGTTTCCAGGGGAAAACCAAAACCCATTGGTGTACGATTGGAATTGTATTCAATGTATAAAGTAACCTAAGGACTGTTGACCTCTTCATGATGTTGAATCTTCCCGTCCAAGCACCTCCGGTGGGACCGGGGGTGGGGAGAGAGAAGGAGCTCCAGCTGCGGTCCCTGAGGTGGATGCTTAATGGGGTGACAGCATGGTGAGCCTCCGTACTGAGTCTGAAGCCGCCGTTTCCCCCAGGCCATTCCCCAGTTGTTCTAGTTCACTCCGATTATTTCAGATTTTATGAAAGGACATAAGGGGCACTGAGGAAGTTCATTTAGCAAGATGCACTAAACGTGTGACCTTGTTTCATACTCTCCTGAACGTCCATTTAGGGCTGGGATTGTTCAACGACACTGTGAGGGGAAAACGAAGGGGGACAAGCTACACGTGCAGTGGGTGCTTGCTCTGTGCTAAGGCTGGGGAGGGTTTTCCAAGGAGGTAAAGATTTCCAGACGCCCCAGAGCATGTCACTGGGTTCAGCAGCTTGCCCCCGCTTCATGCAGGGGTGGCATCATGTGGCACTGAGCCAAAGAGCACGTGCAAAACGGCTTGCAGCTTTCAAGGTTAGAGAGAGAGCCACTTGCAGAGAGCAGAGCTGGGCCTCAGCAAGACTTCGAGATCCATGAGCTTTCTCCTTGTCTTTCCACGTAGGCCCTTCCCTCCATCCAGATCACTCCCTATTGGGGATGGACCCTTCGTAGTTCAGCCACACCAAACAACTCACAGTGATCGGGGCAGCAATGGCTCTGCGCTCTCTGTGCTCTTCCTTCTGCTTTGAAGAGGGTGTTCTTTTCAAAGATGGCTGTCTGGCATCTCTTGCCTGTTCTTCCAGACTTAGCTCCAGCACCCACCACTGCCATGAAGCACCCTGAGCCTTTCCGGACTGTCTTGGGGGTGCTCCAGTGCTGTGTGCTTTGGGTCCTCACCCTGAATACTTCCTTCCCCAAGCTACACCCACAGGGCAAGCTTCAAAGAAGGCCACCCCAATAGACTCCGAGCTTCTCCAGGGCAAGAACTTGATTTGAGTTTCAGTGCTGGATGCATAGAAAGCATCCAATATGTGTCTGGAAAAATGGACAGACAGGTCCATTTTTGGGGTTAAGAAAGCAATAAGCAGGAAGCCCAGGTTCAAATCCCAGTCCTCCATCACCACCACTTACCCCGGCTAGTGACCTCGGACTAAGTATTAAACCTCCGTTAGCCTCAGGGTCCATCCTTGTCAAATGGAGAGAGTAATAACCCCTCCTCACAGGACTATCAATAGGATTAAATAAGACACTACAGATAGAATGCCTACAAGGCACTCAATTAATGTAGTTACTCTCACAGCCACTAATGAGACTTTAGTTAACGAGGTTTGAAGCCTGAGCTATACGTCTAACTGGAGGACGGAGGGTTGGGCTGGGGCTCACACGTTTTATAGGAGAGCTCTTTCTACCACACTCTGCCCATTGCAATAGGTGGTCCTGCTCCGGCTGAAGCCAGTGCTCGGTGTGCTGGGCCTGCCCAGGGACTCAGAGTGTCCCAGATCAGTGTCCTTTGAGCAGCTGCCTCGGTGACGGATATTGCAAGCACACTCCAAAGGCTCTGCCGTCAGGGTTAGCGCCCCGTGGTGCCGGGAGCCCGGCAGGGCACGAGCGCGGTCAGAGCCCCAGGGGCTTTCCAGAGAATCCATCAGAAATGCTTAGTGAGCACCAAACCCCAACTTCACGTAAGGTCCCATCAGGAGAGCACCCTCAAAGGCCTGGTTATGTAACCGAAACAGCAAATAATTAGCCCACACGCTCCCCAATAGCAGTGGAGGAGAGAGACACCCCATGAGGCCTCAGTCGTTCCCTGGCAGGAGACAACGGGGGGACTGAGTGCGCGGCCCAAGTGCAAGTTCCCGAGAACAGGTGCCACTGAAAACCTTCCAATCAGCCTGCCAACCCACAGGAGGCCAAGGGCTGGGCGTCTTCCCGGGGTGGGGGCTGCCAAGTCTTTCTTCACTTCCTAGGAAGGTGAGGGGAGAGGGCCGGGGGGCAGAGTTCATGGGTGCCAGTGACACACACATGGCTAGGGGAAGCCCACACCGCTGGCTGGGCTCCCCTGTGGTCAGCACACAGCGGGCTCTGCATAAATGGTGTTGCGTGGACACATCTGTCTGGCATCGGAGGCTCTGAGCCCTCAGGTTTTTCCAGAGACCAGAAGAAGTATGTCATCAGCGGGCAGGGGGCAGGCAGATCCCCTCTCCCTTCTGGGTGCCCACCTGCCTCCTTGAGTCAGCAGCACCCCTGGGCCTCCTTTGTCCTACGGCCCAGGGAGCTGAGCCTGGCTCTGTCCGGGGAGAGATGTATGTCTTCTTGCTAAGGGTTAACTAATACCCAGCTCTCACCAATGTGGAGCGAGTTACTGCGTAGATGATAAATCAGTGAGGGCTTCATAAAGAGCTGCTAAATAAATAGGCTATGTGTTAAAAGCCCTTAAATGTGAAATTAATTTTATATTGCGACTCGCATTTACAAAGTTGCCTAATGCCAGTCGTGTGGGCCCAGTGGCCACGCCGCACGGAGGCGTGTGTGGAGGCGTGCGCGTGCGAGTGTGCATGCCACAGGTCCGGAGGCAAACGGCACGACCTTGACTCTCCACACTCGGCCCTCCCCCACCGTACCCAGTCAGCGGTACTGTCCTTGGCAGCACTGCCTGTCCGAGCTTTTAACTTTGAGCCCAGCCAGGAGATAAGTCAAGGCCTTCAGAGCTGGCCCCCAGGCTCCCCCTGATTCCATTGGCCCCTGGAAGCCCCAGGCAGAGATGGGATCACTCAGAGCCCAGGCCCTCTCAGCTCCCACAGGTGGACCCCGTGGGATTCAGGCTTTGACCTTCTGTAGAGCAAACTTGAGAGATGGTGCCAAGTGCTAGACGCGGCCCTGGTGGCATTCTCAGTAGGCACAGGGCCAAGAACCCTGTTCCTGTCCCTGCTGGGCCATCGTGATGGAGAGTGGGGGGCACTGGTTGGGCCAAGGCCAGGGGCAAAGGCAGAAGTTCCTCGCTCCCAGGCAGGGGTCTCAAAGCTTCTAACTTGAGAAGACAAGGAGGGGACCAGGGAGCTCTACCCAGCCTTTAACCTCTCACCCTCACAGAGTGCCCAGATGAAAACACCTGCCACCCACTTCATAAAGGCCTGGCAAGGGTGCGATGAGATCGTGGCTGTGAACAGCTTTGGAAACCTAACGCTCCACGCTGGTACCGAGGCTCATCACTGCAGCTTTGAGACAGCTGCAGGGCTGCGTGCTCAGAGGGCCGATATCCTGGGCCAGGCTGCCTCTCCCCGGGAGCACCTCCACTAAAAGCCGGGTCAGCAACATGACCAAGGGGATGGTGTGCCCGCCTGATGTCAGGAGCCCCAGGTTCCAGCCAGCCCGGCCACCCCAGTTTCCCCCATTGTGAGACTGGGGTCAGACCACCTGACCTCAGAGGCCCATCCCAGGTCCCTGTGCTGTGAGTGCTATCTGACGTGTGCCTGGACACTCCCACCGCCGACACTGAGACGTTCATTCAGAGATCTGCAGAGCCCATGTGCCCAGCAGTGAACCTGGTGGCCAGCTATGCAAACGGAGCCTCAGGCAGAGGGCCTGGCCTCGAGGAGCTGCCGGGGAAGCTGGAGGGTCAGAACCCATCGGACGCCTCCCTCTGCTGGGACTTCCATTAGTGTCTGCCCAGCACTCCCTATGGGCCAAGAGCTCGCTTACTCACCTCTCTTACCAGCTCTTGTTTAATATTCCACTGCCCTCTGAGGGGAATTTTACTACCTCTGAGCTTTTTTGATTTTTTTTATTGTTTATTCTTTTACAGTTGTTCCCTTTTCCTCCCTTCTGCCTCCCTCCACCCAGCCCACCCTTTTCTCCCACAGTCAATCCCCTCCCCGTTGTCCATGTCCATGGGTCATCCATGCGTGTTCTTTGGCACTACTTCCATTTTCATAAATAAGGCAGCAGAATGGCAGAGAGGCAAAGCAGTGTGCCCAAGCTCCCACAGCTGGCAAGTGACGGAGCCTGGGAAACGTGTGTCTGGCTTTATCCTCAAGCCTGCGTTCCAGAGCACAAGGCGCTCCCTGTGTGGGGCTGGCGCAGAAGGCTTTGAGGAGCAGAGGTGTAGTTCTTTATCAATTTTATGCCCCCACCCACGTAATTTCAAAAAGTGTTAAGGCTGTCTTATAGTAAAAGGTGTGCAATAATGGTAAAAGATCAAAGTGTGAAAGATCAAACCCCACGGAGCAGAAAGGGAAGATGATTACACCCGACACCTGAGCTGAAGTGCTGTGTTTAGCCGTTTGTTCGTTCATTCAGCTCTCCACTCAGCGGACAGTCACCGAGTGTGTCCGAAGTTCCAGATGCCGGGCATTCTGTTTGGGGTCTGCTGAGCGGATCCCAGGACCTGGCCTCCAGTAACGTAACGTAGCGTGTGTGCTGGTGTGTGCACGTTCATGCGTGTGCTTGTTGAGAGAAGGGAAAGAGACAGTGCTCTGTGGGAGGAAAGCGTGCAGGCCAGGAGCATTGCAGTGGGCCCCTTTCCCAGACGAGGGGAGTCGGAGGTCTCCTTGAAGGACGGGAGGGAGGGGTCGGGCCATACCATATTTCAGGCATTATAGCTCTTGGCAAGCGAGGCAAACAGAACTATGATCTCTCCCATGGTGGTCTAACACCCAGAAGACTTCGTTTCTCCTGTCCCGGGATCTCAGATCATACACACCCATATCTCAGGGACGCTGTCTGTAACGGGCAGTGTCTGCCACAAGGGGTGGGCAGACAGTGCGAACCTTCATCAGTGTCTGTGACTTCTAGCGATTTCCTGAGAGAGCTGGGAGTAGCTGCTAGGATGTCTCCTGGTGCAAACTTATTCAGGGGGTCACAGAAATGCAGGCCTTGTGTGCCTTTCCAATTCTCAAACCTGGTGCAGCAATTGAGCAAGAAAAATGTGGGGGTGGGCAGTGAGGAGATAAGGGAATGAGAAGGAAACCTATTTCATTATGAGTCTACAATGCCCCAGGCTCTGCACTAGGCACTTCCTGCGCATTAGCTCATTCCATACTCCCAACTTTTCAAAGTGTTACTTACCCCCCTTTACAGGTGACAAATTGAGACTAACAGAGGTTAAGTGGCTTCCCAAGGTCCCCATAGCTGGAGCTTATTGTCGAAAGATCTAGACATTGAGCTGGCCCGCACTGAGGTGGCCCATCTGCTCCACGTGGCCACCCACAGCTCTCCCCCATCCCACTCACTCTAGGCTGCCCGATTGCCTGGTCCTAACCACTCATTTGATGAGACAGGAAACTGAGGCAGGCATGAAGCCAGTGACCTGGACTGGGACAGGGACCACAGCCTTGCCTTCCTGACTCCCAGCAGATAGGCACCTTCTCCCTCGCACCTTTCCCTCTGGGCCCAGCAGAAGGCCTTGTTCGTCCTGGTGGGGCAGCCCCTCGGCCCACCCCTTTTCCGTGGCGGGGAGCTTGTTAGACCTCCTCAAGGACACGGCCATCACAGTCTCGCCCTGAGGGCCATGCACAGACTTCCTCAAAGGGGGCTCACATCCTGGACCTCATCCACAGGGATGGGGGTCCAGATCCACCCCCCTTTTATTTTAAGGCCAGCTCCACCGAGCATGGGGACACCCAAGAAAGTGAGCAGGGAGATCCTTCCTCCAGACCCCCTGTGAATGCTTTTCCCTCTGACCATTCTCTTTGCCTTCGATTTCTTAGAGCTTGTGTGCAAAGAGTGAATGACATTTTTTACAAGTCAAATGAGGGGCTTCGTAAAAATCGTCACCATTTGCAAATGATCGCAGGAAGAGTGCCATTATGGGGCCATGGAAAGAAGCAGCCCTGGACCGACAGGCTCAGACGGAGTATGAGACAGGAAGGCAGGCGGACAGGTGGCAGGACCCCCCTGCAGAGTGGGCTTCCTCCAGGCCACTGCCAGGCCCCGTTGTGGTCCCATGGTCACCTGAGACCACAGGAGTTGGGTGGGTGCAGGGCAGGGCCAAGGAGGCTATTTCTATGGTCACTTCTCAGTCTACTTTCCTTCTGTTAGTCAGCTGGCTTCCAACACAGGGACTCAGGGTTTGGTTCAGAGAACTGTGGAAGAGGAAACAGTTCCACCTTTCTGGGTCCTGCGAACCGAAGCTTCTACGTGTGTGCATGTAGATAAGCCCACCAGTGCGCCCGCACCCCACCACCCCTCCCTGGGGAGCAGGGGTGCAGGGAGGGGGGATGCGTGTGGCCCTCAGTCCTGAGGCCGGCTGGTGTGATCCATAGCACTCCAGCAGGCAGTGCCACATGCAGGCCTCTTAGACTTGGCCTCCCCAGAGAGGGGAGCAGTGTCCTGTGCGCAGTAAGCACTTAAAAAAAACTTTATCTGAGGACATGTTTATTGATTTGAGAGAGAAAGAGAGAGAGAAGGAGAGAGAGGGAGAGAGAAACATTGATTGGTTGCTTCCTGTGCACGCCCCAACCAGGGACTGAACTCGCAACCTTTTGGTGCATGGGATGATGCTTCAACCAACTGAGCTACCTGGCCAGGGAGCCCACTCAGCATTTTTTTAAAGTAGAAGATTGTCAGTGACTTAGGACGTGTAAGACCGTGGGCTTGCTGTTTCTGGTCCCTGCCTTCTCCCTCGTCTCTAATGGTCGGCAGCTTTGGTGCCGTTGACTCGAGCGGGAGGAGCCTTAGCCTCTGCCCCCCAACCTGGCCTGACCCGTGGCCCCCACTGTCCATCATGTGTGGTGGGGGACAGTTATCGTGGAAAGACTGCTCACCCAAACAGACTTCCCATGAAGCTATGTCTGTGCACCAGGGCACAAAGGAATCTTTCGATTTTATTATCCTCCTGAGAGGTATCTATTTCCTCTCCATTTTGAGAGGCAGCTGTTGATCTTGGTTATAATGGCCTGGTGATTTCTACAGGCTCCTCGCCTCTCTGCTGAATGGCCTTTCTCAATCACACTCCTGAACAAGCAAGACTCGGTTGTCCCCGATTATCATCCGTGGACCCACTTTGTAAATAAGCCCGCTCCTCCTTCTTCTCCCCCTCTGCCCAGGCCCCTCTGTAACCCCTCCAGGCTCAGGTTGGTGCACCGGGTAGATGTTTTCTTACTAACCTCCTGGTTTATTTACCAGACATCCAGCTGCGGTGCAGAGCAAGTACACCTCTTGGTGCAGATTCAGAAAGACTCGTGGATGCCTGGCTCCTTGTGGTGGGACATCATTTTTTTTTTTTAACTTAGTGAAAGGAGCCTGGGTAAATGGGGGCAGCAGTTATCTGGAGGAAGAGGATGGAGAAATCCAGACGACTGTCGGCTGTATCGTGAGATGAGCTTCCTGCAGAGGAGCTTTACGGACGTCCCCGTCTCCGCTCACACCCCGATGCCCTCCCCACAGGGCTCTCTTCAAACACCTGCGTCAGATCCGACCAGGTCGAAATCCACCCAGAGTTCCCTCTGTTCTGTCCACCAGAAGAGAGTTCCCTAAGCAAACTAATTCTTTTTTTTTTTTTTTTTTTTTTTGAGAGACAGAGAGAGGAACATTGATTTGTTGTTCTGCTTACTGATGCACTATTGTCTGAGTCTTGTATGTGCCCTGACCAGGGATCGAACCTGCAGTGTTGGTGCCTCAGGATGATGCTCTGACGCACCGAGCTGCCCTGCCAGGGCTGCAAACTAATTCTTTTAAATGCGACTGCAGGGTATGTATGTAACCACCTAAGAGAAGAAGTCATCTTCCAGGGTGGAAGGAAGGAGGACTTAGCACCACATCTGGTGCTAGCATCAGCCCTGAGGTGGAGGATGGGCCTGTGGCTGGGATGAGGGGTGGCCTCTGGACTTCCTCAGCGACAAGGGAAAGCTGTCCCAGGCCAGATTCCCAGGGCTTCTGCTTTGCTGTGCTAGTTCAAGATTCGCCCTGCTCCTCCCCCTACTCTGTGTTCCCTCAGGGTGCCACCTGCACCCTCCTCCTGAGACCCAGTGAAACTCCACACCTACTTTCTTTCAGTCAATCAACAAACAATCACCCCTCTTTGCCAGGCACTGTTCTAGGTGCTGAGGAGGCAACAATGAAAACAACGAAAGATGAAGATCTTACCCTCCTAGAGCTCACATTCTGATGAAAGGAGGTAGATCATAACCAAATACCCAACACACAGCCTCCCTCCCCCACCATGAACATACATGTGTGCACATAGTCTGTGTGAATGTGGTAAGTGCTTTGGGAAAGTAACAGGGAATGGGAGTCCTGGAGTAGGGGCAGGCTTCTTGGACAGCGGTCCCTTTAATTAGCTGACATTTGAGCAGGGACCTGAAGGAAGGGGATAGCCAGAATGACTAGAGGAAGAGTGTCCTGGACAGATTGAACAGCCACTGCAAGGGCCCTGAGGTGGGAGCCATGTGGGGGGGTTGAAAACAGGGTGCTCTCAAGGAGACTGGTGTGGCTAGAGCAGGGTGGGCAGGGGGACAGCCAGTGGAGAAGAGGCGGAAGGGCAGCCAGGCCAGACTCCGGAGGCCTTACGGGCCATTGCAAGGTGTCCACCTACCTCAAAGAGATTACACTACATTTGTTCAGCAAGCTTCTACAGTTCAGATTTTGTTTTTTATTCATTTAGGTAAGTCTCCCTTGATTTCCTAGTAAATTCAAATGAGAGGAGTTTTGCCCCAGATTGATGGACAGATGCAAGAAAATGCACAAGGAAATCTGAAGAGGCTAATACTTCGGGTTAGTTGCTATTCTTGGCAACGACGTGAGTGGCACAAGGCTGGCTAAGGCACTGATGTGCACCTCCTAGGTTCCTGCCCTCATCCTGCTCCCTGTGGAGGGGCAGGACCCGTGAAGGGGTGGACCAGACGGTGGGGGAGTGAGGATGGAATGATGACGATGGAACTCGAGGGCAGCTGGTTTAGGGACTTTGGGTTTATAGGTACCCAGGATGCTGCTCGGTTAGGTCCAGACACAGAGAGGAGGCAGAGCGGGACCTGAAGCAGGGGACTCGGAGGAAGAAAGGTCTTACTCCTCTAGGGCTGACAAACGCTGAACAAAATGCCTGCGCCAGAAGGTGACACTGGAGAAAGCCAGCCAGCCAGAGAAAAGTGGGGAGGAGGAGCAGGGAAGAGGGAGTTCCTGGAACAGAATGGCTGCGATCCCCAGTCTGTGCCAAGCTGAATTTCTAACAGAACACGGCCTCATCTGTGCACACAGCTTGAGCCACACCCGGAGCCCACACCTGTCACCTGAGGGGCAGGCTCTGGGCTGGTTCAGCAATGAGGAAGGTGCCCAAGGCCACAGCCCTGGCTGGACCACAGAGGGTGGAATGAGCGGAGGAAAAGAGGAGGGTCTCTGGGGAGCGTGGGCCCTGAGGAAGAGAAGACACCTACTGAGAGAGGCTCCTGCTGGCTAACTGGGCTCAAACTAAAACAAACAAACGGACAAAAACCAGAGCCTAGCAGCTACTTCTGCACGGGGCCTGTCACACAAGCGGCACTTCGTGGGGCAGCCTCTGCACTAGGCCTGCACTGTGTGTGGGCCCCTGGGCCAGCCCTCATAAAGGAGGTCCGGGAGTCCTATTTCAGCCAGTAGGACTGAGGCTTTTCCCAAGGAGCTGTGTAGGTCTGACCAATCAGAGACCCCGATGGGGAACTTTAATCTATAAAAGCCTGCTTCCCTCAGGTTCAAAGAGTTCGCTTTCCAGGGAAACATGAAGACTTCATTCATTTCCTGGGCTGGACCTGAAACACCGAAAACTTCTCTTTTGCCAGAGCAGAGCCATGGAGCTGGCCTGTGCAGAGCAGGACCGTGGAGGTGGCCGGCGTAGGCCAGCGCAGGATGGGACAGAGCTGAGCTGCCTGGCTAAACAGGGGACTGCCCGCGGGGCACCTCACGCAAGTGCTGTTTTCAGCTGTGACGTATTATCAAGTTTTATGTGCTAAGCAGTTTCCTTTTCCACCGCTCCCAAGCTGGGGATTCCTGTTGGCATTTGAACTGGTGCCTCCAACCACGGGTTGTTGACAGTACCCTGTGATGTGACAGTCTCTAGTAGAGCACACTTGAATGTTAGACACAGCCACAGAAGTGCTGTAAGGAAACATGAGGATCCCTTTGCTGGGGATGGCCTTTCTAACTATAATTCAAAATCTAGAAGCCAAAGAAAAGGTGGATCAATTTGAGTCTGTAAAATATAAAAAGTTCCTGTATGTCCAAAGTGCCATAAAACAGAGAGAAAGGGAGATGATCAACTGCAGAAACAAGTGCAGTGTGTATCGCAAAGAGCTGATTCCTCGGATGTAAAGAGAACTCGAAATCAGGAAGATCCTAACCCGATAGAAAAGTGGGCATGAGATGTGAACGCTGAGTTCATAAAAGAGAAATGCAAATGGTCCAAGCCCTTTGAGTAGATGCACAACCTGTTCCTAGTGAGAGATGCAAATGGACACAACAGAGAGACACCAGTTCTCGCTGCTCAGATTTGGCAGAAATCCAAAACCTTGACAAAACACAGCGTTGGTTGGCAAAGTAGTGGGGAAGCTCGCAGTCTCTGCCCGCGCTGGCGGAGTGCGAGGCGCCACAGTTCCGTGGAAGTAACACTGGGGATGTCTGCCAACAAAAAGCGTGTTTACCTTCCATCAGGATCCTACTTCTGGAAGTCTGTCCTACAGGTCCACCCGCGCAGGTGAAAATCACACACGCACCGTCAGCCGTTGCAGTGTTGCTTGTGGACGGAACGCAGCGTCTGGAACAGGGGCTGGGTGAATACAGCAGCCACGCCGGCCGAGTGGGGAGTGCAGCGGTGAGACAGAGCAAACGCTCCACCTACAACATGGAGAGATCTCCAGGATAATTCTGTTTAGCAAGGAAAGGTAGGTGCAGGACATATAAATGGTATCACATCTTTTGTGAAAGGATGGGGACATATAAGATCTGTGTTCATTTGTGCTTGTATTTACATAAAGAAACATTGGCGAGACAGACGAGAAATGGATAAGGGGTTATGTGTGGTGGGGAGTCGGGGAGGCTTCTCTGGGTGTATCCTTTCATTTCGAGTGGGCTTTTGATGAGCACAGATATACTCGCTGACGTGTCCTGGGAGCCCGTCAGTCCTGATCCAGCCTGATCAGAAGAGTCACGCTTGGGCTGCTCCTTAAAGTTAGCCCAGATCCCAGGCCCCTGTGTGTACTGGACCCTGGGAGTGTGTGTCTTTAGGTTATTCTGTGAGGCGGAAGTTTGGGGACGTGCTGAAGCCCATTCTTGTCCACACGGAGCTGACAGATGAGACTGTGCCTCTGAGGCTCCTGTTACAGAATCAGAACCCAGGTTCTGAAAGCCTGGGTCCAGCGATGGGCATGAAAGGCCCGCTGCCTCCGGGGTCTCCTGCGCTGCCGCCCCCCTAACCCCACCCCTCCCTGGGGGTGTCCTCCCATCTTGCACAGAACCACCACACGATTTGATGCCTGGGTTCAGTCACCAGAAGCATGTTGCTGGATTTTATTTTCCACAATTTGCCTTATGAAAATGACATAAATTTGTTTTGTGTTTGAGAATAAAATGTTTTACTCCTGAATATACCTTTCATACCACCTCTGCCCTGACCCATTCCCCGGGAAATGCTGATGGAAGTCTCTGTCCACCAATCCAGACAGAGAGACCCTCTCCCACCCCTAACTCTCACTCATGAGGCATAACTGCTCTCCCCCCAGGAAGCATTCCCTCGGCTTCTGCAGAGGAGATGACGGAGAGGGAGACCCCGGTGTGGACACCGGGGCTTGGGGTTGCCCAGGGGGTTTCTTGGCCCCAGGCCTTTCCTTCCTTCTGGAGCTCTCCTCTCTATCCTGTGGCTGTGTGTGTCAGGGGCTCTGTGTCCCAGGAGCTGTGTGTGCCAGGGCCTGTGTGTGCCAGGAGCTGTGTGTGTCAGGGGCTGTGTGTGCCAGGGGCTGTGTGTGCTACAGGCTGACTTGTCTATGCTGCATAGACAAGTCATCTCTGCTGCCCCCCTTCCTCGATAACCCTGGAGCTGGGCACACATGACACCTGTTTTGTTTTAAGGGTTTTACTGCTAATCTTCTTGAGGGAGGAGCAGGGAGCCACTTGAATAGCAACTGTGTGGGAGGTAGCAGCCAAGGAAAGGGGTGGTGGTCTTGGTCCCCCGCAGTTTGGAGGACCTCTGTGAGGGGCTGTCTGGAAGTTAGGGGGCTCTGGCTGAGAGGCTTACCAGTGAGGGCTCTCTGTGGGCCCGTGGCCAAAGTGAAGAGGCACCGAGGGCTCAGCTTTGAGCGAGAAGGCTGGCCACCCACCGTCCTCCATCCTCTACCCGCCTCAGCTGGGCCCCTTGCCCCTCCCTCTCCTAGCCCCTCTTTTCCAAGAGATGGAAGCTGCAACTTTGGCGCATCAGGACGATGCTCTAACCAACTAGGTACCTGGCCAGGGCCCCTCTTACCTGTTTCTCCTTGCAGTTCCCAGGACTAATGTCTTGGAAAAGCTTGGGGTTTTAGGTCTGCTGTTGCTGAGGAACTGTGTCAGCCGGATGAGACCTGCCAACCCCTCTTGGATTAGGCATTATGGGGGCGTGGTGTTTGTAAGAGCAGCGCCCAGCCCTGGGTGCATTCTGCCTGGTGCCCTGCGCCCTGCTGGGCCTCCTGCAGGAAGGAGAAGGAGCTGTGAGGTGGGTGCTGCCCCTTCTCCTCGGCAGCCTCAGTTTCCCTCCAGTGAAATGGGGGGCTGCTCCAGGCCCCCTCCAGAGCCCTTCCCGGCTGGAACTCACATTCCTGCCTGGCACCTGCCCTTCACTGGGACCTCCCTGTAGCAGACACTTGGGGTGAGGGGAAGGCCCTCTGAGACAGCACTTCTGCTCCTTGTGCCCTGGAGGACAGAGCAGCTCTTGTTGGACTTCCTACCATACCAGGGCCAGGCAGTTTAGTTTGCATTGTCAGAGCAAAGCCTGGGTGACAGGGGCCCAAATAGGAGGCTCCTTAGAGCGAGAGGGAGTGGGTGGATGCGGGGTGCCTGTAGGGAGGCCCAGCCAGGCCCCCAGCCGCTCACTGGTCTGTTCTCAGCTTGGCTTTGCTCCCTTAGCGGAGGGAGAATACACAATGTGTCAAACCTTCAACCCCATCTGGCAACAGATGTTTGCCTTCTCACTATTGTCTTTAAGGTTTGGAGGAGTTCAGGTGAGGTTCCTGCCACCCCCTCACTCTCTCAGCTGTATAAGGAGCTGCCTGTTTGCTAAGGTCCTGGAGCGACACCCTGGGAGGGGGCAAAATCCCGGCTGACAAGGTTCTCCAGGGATCCCGTAGTGGGGGCGTCTGCCGCGTCCACCCTTTCAGCACGGCGGGTGGGGAGGGCAGTGAGGGAGGAAAGTCCTTATATTCACGGCAGCACAGAGGGCTCTGAGGTACACCAGTGGACCCGAAGGTTGGAAAGGTGTTTGGAGAGGGCTGCTGCCCACAGGGATGATTTTGGGGCGGCCAAGGATGTATTTGGAACATGCCCACCTTCTTCTGTGACCCTCTCCTAAGCTCCTAGGGCCTCCCCTCTCTTTGACCCCATCTTTACCTTTCCCACTTGCTGACACAAGCCGTTTCCTGAGGTCCCGGCCACAGAGACCTACGCCCAGTGTACTGTGCTCATTTGTTCCTTCTGTGAACTTGGATGGAGTGCTGGGGCACACGGGGGACACAGCAGTGAGCGAGCCAGCCTTGCCTCTGGGCCTCGGAGGGTGCCGGGGAGGACAACGCGATTCACTGGGCGGTGGGGACTGAGGGGCGAGCACAGGCCCTGGGGTGCGGTGAAGGCCCCCACCTTCCCGTTCTGTCGTGCTCCCCTTCCCACGGTGTCATCCTGTTTGCAGGAGAAAGAACTGATGGAAGCATTCATGCTGAGGGGTGAAGTCCCCCTCACTGCTCCCGGGGTGACGTCCAGCTCTCGGGGGAGCTTGCCACCCCGACCAGGGGACTGCCCGCCCCGGAGGGAGGGCCCTGACCGCTGCGCCTCCCCACACCATCAGCAGGCAGCCCACTTCTAAAGCGCGGCCACACTCTCATCTAGACAATCAACATATGGCGTGCCGTTTGGACACTATTTTTGGAAGGAGGCTGACGCCGGGAGTCCAGAAACTCGGATTCAGATGGCTGTTAATTAGCTTTGTGACCTGCGGCGATTCAGCCCACCTCACCGGGCCTCGCTTTCTTCGTAAACGACGGCGGCGTTATCTGGCCTGTCTGCTTCAGGCAAAAGCCACTGGGAGAGGGTTCAATGGTATCTGTGTCGGAATGGCACCAGCGTTTGACAAGGTCCCCTCTGAACATGAGGGATCACACTGGCTTTTCCTGTGTGCTTGGTGCCATGTGCCTCCTGCCGCTTGGCGAGGTGGAGCCAATGAGGAGCTGCTATTCCCTCGAATGCCCCTTCTGCAAATGCTTCTGAGCGACCATTCCTGGCCCAGGTGAGCTTTGCCCCCAGAGCCCACGCCTGAGGAGGGCAGCCCTGTGGATCTGGGAGCTGCTTCTCAAAGTTCTAGGGCGCCAGGGAACCACCTGTCCCCCTGCCCCTCCCTCCCTTCGTCCACAACAGAAATGTCAGGCCCAGCTCCCTGGTGGCGCTGGCAGAGCTGTCTCGCGTGTGGAACTGACCCCAAGGTATCCGCTGAGGTCACCTTCCTGGGACTTGGCCTCAGCTGTGCTGCTGGGGTTGGCCCCTCTTCCCTCCACGTTCCTCCTGGGGCACTTCCTGAGGCAGTCACTCCCTTGAGTGCGTCCCAGCTCAGCAGAGCAGGGCCTAGTCTGAAAGCTTGGCCTCAGGCGGGGGCGGGGGCAACTTTCTGGAGATAATAAGGTAACCAGCTATTACATTTTAACAAGGAAGAAAGAGTGAAGAGGATGGAGAAGCTATTGATCAATTATTACTTTTTTAAATATATTTTATTGATTATGCTATTGCAGTTGTTCCATTTCCCCCCCATCATTCCCCTCCACCCTGCACACCCCCTCCCACCCACATTCCCCCCTTTAGTTCATGTCCATGTGTCATAAGTTCTTTAGCTTCTACATTTCCCACACTATTCTTGCCCTCCCTCTGTCTATTTTCTACCCACCGTCTATGCTGCTTATTTTCTGTACCTTTTCACCCTCTCTCCTCCTCCCACGCCCTTGTTGCTAACCCTCCATATGATCTCCATTTCTGTGTTTCTGCTCCTGTTCTACTTGTTTGCTTAGTTTGCTTTTGTTTTAGGTGTGGTTGTTAATATCTTAACAGTGTTTGCTGTCTTTCTACTGTCATATTTTGATATTCTTTTTCTTAGATAAGTCCCTTTAACATTTCATATAATAAGGGCTTGGTGATGATGAACTCCTTGAACTTGACCTTATCTGAGAAGCACTTTATCTGCCCTTCCATTCTAAATGACAGCTTTGCTGGATAGAGCAATCTTGGATGTAGGTCCTTGCCTTTCATGACTTGGAATACTTCTTTCCAGCCCCTTCTTGCCTGCAAGGTCTCTTTTGAGAAATCAGCTGACAGTTTGATGGGAACTCCTTTGTAGGTGACTGTCCCCTTATCCCTTGCTGCTTCTAGAATTCTCTCCTTTATTTTAAAAATCTTGTCTAATGTAATTTTGATGTGCCTTGGTGTGTTCTTCCTTGGGTCCAACTTTTTGGGACTCTCTGAACTTCCTGGACTTCCTGGAAGTCTATTTCCTTTGCCAGATTGGGGAAGTTCTCCTTTATTATTTGTTCAAATAAGTTTTCCACTTGTTTGAGCAATTATTAAGCACCTCTAGTATGCCAGGCACCATACTCAATGTCGAATATTTCACCTCACCCTCAAACAACAGTCTGTGTTATTGCTCTACTTTGCGTTTTATAGTTGAGGGAACTGGAGCTCAGGGAGGTTAAAAAACCCACTCAGGTGATGAAGTTAGCGAGTGACGTGTGAACTCGGCCCCCACTCTTTCTGTCTCATTCTGTTACCTCCTTGGTGTGCCGTGGTTTTGGGGTGCCTGGCCGGCTTTGGGGGATGCCTGTGAGCAAGGCATCTCCATGGGCCTGAGTGCAGCACCTCATTGTCATATCCCTGCACTTGGGACAAGCTTGGGAGCCTTTTGCTTCTTCCCTGGAGAGCAATTTGTGTGTGTCCATGTGTGCGCATGTGTGTGCGCATTGTGTGACGAGTATATGTGTAGCGCAGAGGCTGGGGCTGGGGAGGAAGGTGTCCTTCTACCCTGGGATGAGGTTTATTACCAGCTGCCTTTCAAGGGCTTTGAAGGTGATAAGCCAGATGGGAAGCTAGTTTCCATGTGTATCCATCATAACCCACTCTAACGCCAATCGGATGCCTTTGTCTCTCTATCTTCCCTGTTAGCGGCGGGTTCTTCCTCTCAACTGGCCACCGTACACTGCTACATTTCCTGCCAGCCGCAGGGTGTGGAAGACAGTTACCTTCTATTTTCTCTACCTTGTCAAAATAAAGGCAGTGTGGATGTCCTCCTGGGGCCCAGAAGAAATGATGACCAAATGCTCTGTGACCTTGAGTCACTCTCTGCCTCCTGGGCCTGTTGGCCCATCCGCACAGTGGACATGACCGAACCTGCCTGGCTTTTCCTCGTGGAGCTGGCTGAGATAGGATGAGAAGGCAGCACAGAAGCCTCAGCAGGGAGCTGCCCCACAGGGTGGCCAGGGGCTCCATCTGCACCTCCACCTTCCAGCAGGAAGTGGGGAAGGGGCCCCCCGAGGCGGCGGGGCTTTGAGTCCCTGCTGCAGGGGCAGGTCCTCCACAGCACAGGACACCCCGCTGCTGTGCAGGCCCTGCAGGCTCCTCCTGTAAATTGCCTGGGCAGAATTCTGCACACACCTCAGTGCAAGGGGAGTTACTTGCCAGATATACGGTGTCTGCGAGAAGGGTCTCCTATGAGTCAGTGTTCAAATATGTTACTGGCTCAATAAATAGAGATTTGTTGTAAATTAAGGGAAGGAAGCAAGGTGCCTGCAACAGCCCTTGTTCATCTATGTTTTCTATTAGCAACACTTTCCCCTAAGTGGTGCATAATTCCTTGGGAGCTGCTGGGCAGGCGCTTGGAGGAGGTGTAATTACATGCAGTTGTCAGGTAGTCAGAGCTATACAGTAAGGTCAAGGGCAGCCCTGGGAGGCTTGGTTGGGCTTCCTGGATAGAACATGGGTTCCCCGACATCCTTTGGGCAAAGTAAGTTAGCACTGGGGTGGCGAGGGGAAGTTGGGGTTGGTGAAGGGAGGGGCAGCCAGGGCAGGGGCAGGGGCATCTGGAAAACAAAGCTCATCACTGGGATGGGGCAGGGAACCCTGTGCCTGCGGGTTGGCAGGCTGTTGGCAGGTGTACCTGTGGCTGGCAGGAACAGAAGGTTGTCACTGGGGCTGCCAGAACACAGGGTTGAGCCTGGACGAGTGAAGCCAGGGGGAAGTGGGGGCTCTTAAGGTGAGGAGCACAGTGGGGTCAAGAGGAGTTTGTGAGTAGAACCCAGGCTGAGTCTTGTCAGGCTGCGGCCGCCTCATAAAGGACTCTCCAGGGGGCGGGCTGGCTGGTGAGGCTTACTCTGGGAGGTATTTTCTGGCATGTTCCACTCCTCAGCTCTTTTCAGGCTGGCCCAGTGGGCTGCGTCCCACCCCCAGCCCCAGATGCTGAACCAGTCCCTCCCGAGGCAAGAAGGATGTAGGTGTGTCGGCCACCCTCTCCCTTCTGGCCCCTCCACCCCATGGGACTTTAGGAGCTCCCTCATGTTCCGTGCCCCAGGCTCCTGAAATGTCATGTGGAACAGTGGGGTGCGGGGTGGGGGAGGGGCAGCCTGTCTGGTCCTGACACAGCTGCTCAGGCAGGTATCCACTGAGCTGTCACCGTCCCCGGCTGTCCTTAGGCCCCCATCTATGAGCTCTCTGCAGGCCTCCTGCTCCCGCCGTCAGCCCTGTCAGAGGTGTCCCTCTCTGCTCCCCTCAGGTGAGTGAATGTTGTTCAGAGAGGAGGGGGGTGTCCCTCAGCCCCTAGTTGTTTAGGCAAACCCGAGGTCCTCTTGGCGCTTAAGGGCCCAACCTTTTGACACCTCACAGGACAACCTGAGGGGGCTCCCAAATGCCAGAAGTGGAACAGTTTGAGCAGCAAATAAATAACATGGCATCGAAGTATAACCCAAAGCACAAAATAAATGCCATGATCCCCAACTGACATAAAAAATGATGAGTGAATGAATGAATTCAGGAATGAATGAATGAGTGTGGAGAGACAAATCTCCCACAAAGAATTCCAAATCATTGATGTTGACACTGTCCCCTTTAGGAGATGGTTCCGATTCCCCCTCCCCTTTTCCCTGAGTGTGGGCTCCTTTTGGTGACTTGTTTCCAGCGATCAGAATATGGAAAGTGAGGAGGAAAACATCACTGTACAATGGACAAACCTGGCAAACCCTACCTTAGCTGGGTAACGGAGGTCAATCCCAACAGTGATAAATGACATTGATCTCACATGCCCTTGAATGACGTGATGAGAAGGGCACTCACCTCCATGCTCTCCCTGCCCCAAACTGAGAGTCCCACCTAAACAGGAGAAAAACATCAGGTCAACCCAGCTGGTGGGTTCTTCTGGGGGAATAGCCAGTGCCAAGGCCCCGAGGTCAGAGCCTGCTGGTATATATGAAGAGCGGCAAGGAAGCACTCTGTCTGGGGTGGGGTGAGCTGAGGGGGAGGACCTCTGAGCTGGGGGGCCTGCAGGCCATTGAACACATTTAGTTATTACTCTGAGTGACACTTTGGAGGGCTCTGAGGAGAGGAGTGACGCTTTAAAAAGATCAGTCCGGTTCTGCGTTGAGAATAGATTCTAGGCAGCTGAGAAGGGAGGCTGGGCTGAGTTGGGAAGCAATGGTGTTAATTCAGATGAGGGATGTGGTGGCTTGGAACAGCCTGGTGTCAGTGGAGATAAGGGGCCAGGTTCCAGATGTATCTGGAAGGTGGAAGCAACAGGATGTCCTGATGGACTGGTGACAGAAAGACAAGACTCAAGGGTGACGTTGACATTTACAGCCTGAATAACTAGAGGAAATCAGCACCAGAATCATAAAAATAGAACGTGGAGTTTTCAAACCAGCAGAGGAAAATTTTATCTGTCCAGTGGGGAGGAGGAAAGAAGAAAGAGTATGGAAAATGACAAATGCGAAATAAAATGGCAAACATAATCCTTAACATAATATCAATTTACAATGATATGAGTGGATTAAACTCATAATTCAAAATAAAGAGCATTTTAAATTGAATTAAAAGCCCAAGATTTAGGAATACGCTTTTTACAAGCAACACAATGAGAGGGTGAAAACAAAGGGGTAGTAGAAGACATGCCCAGAAAATACGAATGAAAGATTTTACGAGAAGAAAAGGAAGGCGCCATTAAGAGGACTGAGATCACAATTCTCTAATAATCATAAAAATATATACACACCTAACAATATGCCATCGAATACATGTTTGTCTTATACCCAAGCACACATATAAAAATAGCTGTAGCTACATAGGGAGAAATAGATAAATCAACTGTTTTAGTTGAATATTTTGACATATTTCTCTTATAAGTTGGTAGAGCAAGCAGACAAAAGTTAAGTATACAGATTTGAAAAACTTGCTTAATAAGATTAAATGTATGTATATAGTTACACACATATACATGATTTTATACCTAACAAACAGAAAATATGCATTCTTTTGATAAGAAGAATATTCACAAAAATGGCCATAAATCAGGACAAAAAGGCAACCGCAGTAAATCCCAAAGGACTGACATTCTACAGATGCTCTCTCCTCATAGATGATGAAACTTGAACTCAGTAAAAAACAAAACCAAAAACAACATGCCAAAAATGGCACCATTAAATAGTCTTTGGATTAAAGAAGAAATAAAAACGGCAGTTGCAGAATATATAGAATTCAATGAATGACTGAGCCACATGCAAGCTTTTGGGGGCACAGATGAAGCAGTGCTTTGGAGAAAAGTGTAGCCTTAAATTCATTCATTAGAAAACAGAAAACAAATGAGCAAAGCACTTATCTCAAGAGGGTAAAAAAGCAGTGGTAGAGAAAGCTTAAAGAAAAAGAAGGAAATAATAGCTATAAAGGTACAAATAAATTAATAGCAAATTAGAATTAAACATCACAAAAGCTTAGCCAAGCTGAATGGAGGTCTTTTGGAAAGATTAATAAAATAGGAAAAGCTCTGGCAAGACTGCTTGAAAAAAAAAGAGAGATATAATAAAATAAAGCTGAATGGAAAAGGAAAATGACAAGCACAACAGATTGTCAAAAAAATAATAAAATAGTATTGTGAACCAGTTTTATAAAACACCAATAAATTTGAAAAATTAGGTGAGTTGGAGAGCTTTCTGGGAAAGTGAGAAATGCCAGAATTGGCAAAGAATAAAAAGCAAACTCGAAACAGATCAGCAATGAGTAATGACATGAAAATCACAGCCAACACCTCCCTTTAGAGCCCTGGTCCGCACGGCCTCACAGCTGAGTTCTACCCAGCACTTACAGAGAAACAACTCCCGTCTCACAGAAGCTGTTCCAGAAAACAGAAAAACAAACAAACAAACAAACAACAAAAAACAACAAACAAACCCCAACCCTGTCTCATTTATTTAATGGAGGTAGTTGAAGTTTAATTGTTACTTTTAAACTAGACAAGGACAAGGGAAAAAAGTAAGCGTATTTCACTCAGCAAAATAGAAGAAAACAATACTAAACAAAACATTAGCTACCTGAATTGAGTGCATTTAAAAAAAATCACCCAAACCACATGGGGTTCGTTGGTGTGAAAAGTGCAGGGGCGGTGTAACGGCAGAGTGTGGCAATCCACCACACTGATGGGCCAGAGGAGGAAATAGATCATGTGAGTAGCCCAAGAGCTGCCAAAGAGTATTTGATGATGTTCAATACGTATTTATAAGGGGAATAATAACAAAAAGATGAAGTTCAATATCCTTCAATACCAATAGTCATCCGTATGATACATTTTTTAGGAAACTGGGAATAGAAGAATCCTCCCTGGCTCTGGAGAGGCTGCTACCCCACACGGACAACAGCATCCCACTGAACCGGGCAACGTGAACGTTTTTCGTTTGTTTAAAGAAGCAGCCGACCTGCGCACCAGGCTGTCTGGCCCCACATTTCACTCTGTTTCCCGTGTGCGGGGCTAAGGCTGAGGCATGGAGAAGCTCTGAACATTCTGTGGTCCTTTTGGATGGTTAGAACGGAAACTCAGTTCTGCAAAAGGTGGGGACTTGATCATAGATATGACAGGGACAAAAGTGGCAAGTTATAAGCCTTAGACCGTCACGTGCCTTGCCCACGAGCAGACGCCCGTCCGTGCTGCCAGTGGCTCCCGGCGGCACTTGCTCATGCTGGGGAGGAGTGAAGGAGCCACTGCATCTTGCACGGGAGTGGGGGTGAGGGAGGAATGGCGGCGGGGTCCACGAGAGAAGGGCGCGATCCTCTGCAGGTGCCCTCGGGGATGGCGTCCTGCTGTGCGGGGCTCTGAGAGGAGGAATCCGTAAGAGTGCTTTTAGAAATTTTTGCTGGTACTGTTACGGGTAGCGCCCGTCTCCCTTAGATCAGGGGTGTGCAACCTGTGGCCCGTGGGCTGCATGCAGCCCAGGATGGCTGTGAGTGCAGCCCAACACACAATCATAAATTTACTTAAAACATTATGAGGTTTTTTTGTGATGACATGTCACAGTGTATTTAATGTGTGGCTTAAGACAATGCTGCTTCTTCCAGTGTGGCCCAGAGACGCCAAAAGTTTGGACACCCTTGCAATCCCCCCAAAGACCTTCACTTACATGCTATTGTTTATCTTTGGGTCTTTTGGCGTTAAATGTGTGACTTCACTTTTCACTGTGTACTCATAATAGAACAGGAGTCAAAAAGCCAAACTGCATTTGGGCCACACAAGGATAAAGCTTCTCAGGGAAGCCAGGGCAGAAGGCCTGGTTCCGGAGCGGGCCGGCTCCGCTTCCTGCCCCTCCACCACAGGTCCTCTCCTCTGTGTGCCCCCTGATCCCTGGCGCTGCGCCCACTCTTCCCTCTCACCCTTCTCTCCCTCCCCTCTATCCAGGTCCTTGAAAACCTGGGAGTTGTGAGGCAACGATCCTGTGCAAAGTGCGTGAAAATTTCACTGCCTTAATTCCAGGGACCAAGAGAGACTGGCTGGTGCCTCTTTGACCCAAGTTCAAGTTTTTGTAAGAAGGACGCCAATCACCCCTGCCAGGGTCAGGTGTCTTCCTTGCTCCAACCTGTGTGGCCGGCGAGGGTCAGTGAGAGGGGGTGGAACAGGTCCCTGGCACAAACAGGGCTCCGGGGCTCATCCGACGGGTGGGAGTTGGGTCTCAGACACAGATTCACTCTTTACCAGTCTCAAAACACAAAGAGAACAAAATCTTAAAGGTCCGAGTCAGGCTAAAGGAGGTGACTCGACCTGCACATGGGAGGTGGCTGCAGGACAGCTGCCACGGGACAGAAGCGATGCTCGGTGGTCTGCCAGGTGGTTTCCGAGGACTCGGAGCTGCTCCAACTGGGAAGATGAGACATAAGAGAAAAGACTTCCTAACAGCTTGACACTTCCAGGCTGAACCCAGCGGTTTTAGTGTTACGTGTTCAGAAGGAGAAAAGAGTCGTCGATAATTCCACAATTACTTAATTTCGGAGAACTTGTGAAAGATGACTTCAAGTGTGAAATATTGTCTACTAAAGAATTAACTTAATAGATCATTTGGATTCAATTATTGGCTCAATACTAAAATTTGCTGGGAAAAGTGCAGGCAATATTTTATGACTGTCACATGATGCAGCGATTGTGAAATTAGTTATTAATGACTTATAAGAGAGACAGTTAAAAAAAAAGGCAACCAGAGGAAGAAAATTCATCACTCACTATAGCGCAGACCAAGGCAGGGAAGTCTTTCTGCTCCACTTTTCAAGTGGCTCCAGTTTTGCTGACTGAACCCCTCACCTTGGCTTTTGTTCTTCCTGTCCCCGTGCCTGTGATTTCGGGCTCTAATCCTACGGAAATTTTTGGGAGCAATTAGAGGCTGAAGGTTGCTGCCATCCGTCATGGCACGGGCCGCTGTCTCCGCCCACGCTGACGGCTGGGCCGCCTCCGACCCCTGCTCCATGCCGTCACCTCTCTCTGGCCAGCGTTGTGTTGGCAGCAGAGGGACGTTTAAAACCAGAATGAGCTGCAGGCAGTTTATAACCATTGCTTCCCATCTGTCACCTGCTTGTTAGTCAAAGGGGAAATTTTGTTGAATTCCCCAGGGTTCTCTTTGGGGGGTGAAGGTGAGATAGTTTCATTAGCTCTTTTAAACTTATTACAGAGGCTACCTTCTAAATTCAGTTTAAGTGGCGTTGGTTCCTCAGGCTCCTGCTCCATACCAAGCCCTGCTGGGGCACGTGGGAGGAGGAGAAATGTCTAAGATTTTCTTCACCTGCACCTAGGGCCTGAACGCCAGGGACAGCCCTCGAAGCAACGCAGTGACAGCACCTGGGGGAGCAGGGAAACTGTCCAGCTGCACGGTGGACACAGGTGATGCCCAGGGGAACAAACGGCCTGGGGGTGGGGTGCTTGGGGCAGGAGTGTGCGGGCCAGAGGGGCAGTGGGCTCTCTCATTCCGCACACAGGGCATTAGGTCTGCCAGGGGCCCAGGGAAGGCAGTGTGGCTGTGGGTGCCGGAGACCCCGAGCTGACCGAAGCCTCCTGCGAGTCGTGTGTGTGTGTGTGTGTGTGTGTGTGTGTGTGGCAAGAGAGGCGACTGTAATCAATAAATGCTCAGTGAGTAAATGATGTAGTCTATGAGGGCACGAGTGCTGAGGGGAAATGACATGGCGAGGTAAGAGGGGTGGCGGTGTGGACAGGAGGGGCTAGGGCACTCATTCATTCATTCATTCATTCAAATCCTCACCTGAGGACATTTTTTCAATGATTTTAGAGAGAGGAAGCCGGGGTGGGGGGAAGGAGGGAGAGAAACATCGGTATGAGAGAGAAACATCGGCTGGTTGTCTGTCATACGTGCCCCAACCAGGGAACAAATCCACAGCCCAGGCATGGGTCCTGACAAGGAATGGGACATGCAGCCTTTCGGTTTACAGAGCAAGGATGCAATCAACTGAGCCACACCCGCCTGGGCATCTGGGCTCACTGGGACAGTGACAGGTGAATAAGATTTCCAGGAAGGAAATGGGAGACTTGGTTTTGTGAGTCTCTGGGAAGAAGTCTTTGCCAGCAAAGGGACAGCCAGGCTCCTGGCCCCAAGGCTGGAGAGGGCTTGGTGCAGCCCCGGAGCAGCAGAGAGCCCTGTGGCTGGAGCCAAGGGAAGGGCTGGGTGGAGAGAAGGGAGGGGCTGGGGCCGAATGGGCCCGGACCACAGTTTAGTCTTGCAGGCCACTGCAAGGACTTGCAGCCCTCTCTGAGTAAAATGCAGAACTGTGGTCCGGTGCTGGCCAGAGAAGGAGAATAACATGGATGATGTTCTCAAGGTACCCTTCTGCCTGCTGCATGGAGACTAACTGTGGGTGCAGGCCAGGAGCTGTGCTAGGAGGTCAGACAGGGCAGGGAGCCCTGCGTGTGGCTGTGCAGGCCCGGAGAAGCGGTCAGATTCTGGGTCTATCTTTGAATCGTAATGCATGGAGGGGGTGAACGGCTCCAGAGCTCTCCCTCAGCCACCCCGCCGACACTCGGGGCTGAAATGTACCCTACCCGAGGAAAGGTGCACGAGGCGCCGGTGTGGGCATGGATGGCTGCTGGTGCCTGCCTCCCAGAGCCGCTCCCGGGCTTGGCGCCCTGGCTGCCCGCTGCTGTGAGGGCTGGGGCCCCAGGCCACGGCTGTCTCCTTCCCCAGACAGCTGCCCTTGGCACGCCCCTCCATGGCCAGCACACGGGAACCCCATCTCTGGCTTTACTTCTGAGGAGCCCGAATGAAGATGGCCAACTCTGACAAGGCTGGCTCATTCGTGTAACCTTCCCTCTACGATCGTCCTTCACTTCCTTAATGAACTTTTCTTAAGAAAGACATTCTTACTTGTAATGTGACCAGCATTTCTTTTATGATTAACACATGTTGTATCCTGTTTAGGAAACCTTTGCTGAACCCATAATCTTGAAAATATTCTGCTACATTTTCTTCTAGAAGCTTCATAACCGTTTTTGAGCCAAGCAACAGGAAGCATGGGGTTGCTTCCATCCGAGACAGGGAGGGCAGAAGTTTGAGGCGGTGGAGTCCAGCTTTGGATGTGTCAAGTCTGAGCTGCGGGCTAGACGTCCAAGTGGAATTTCACAGAGACCCTCGTGCATTTGGGCATGTGAGTAGGAGTTCAGGCGTCGGTGGTCAGGAAGACGGTGTTAAAGCCTTAGAAAAGGGAGCAGGCACAGAGCCCCACGGCGCGCCCACATGGAGACTTCTGGGTGAGGAGGAAGCCAGAAAGGTTCGAGGAAAACTTGGGTGGGGGGCTGTCCTGGAGGGCTGGCTAGGGAGAAGCAGATCAGCAGCAGTGCCGTGTGACATGCTGCTGACAGGTCATGTGAGACGAAGCTTGGAAAGTGAATCTTGGATTTAGTGATGCAAAGGTCCTTGGCGCCGATGAAGAGCCCATGGCGGAGGAGGGTGGGGATCAAAGCCTGACTGAAGGGGATCGGGAGAGGAGTGATCT
The DNA here is from genome assembly GCA_039655065.1 of Glossophaga mutica. Lineage (NCBI taxonomy): Eukaryota > Metazoa > Chordata > Mammalia > Chiroptera > Phyllostomidae > Glossophaga > Glossophaga mutica. Next base: position 63,938,493 of record CM077311.1, read on the forward strand.
GGACCCAGCGGAAGACCACCACAGGCAGCCCCGATGGGTGGCTGGGACATTTGGGAACAGGCCGTTTCGTAATCTAGAAGCAAGGGTGGCACCTGCGAGTCAGAGCAGCAGACCCAGGGGTGAGCCGGCCGAGGCTGCCAGCCCCCAGAGCCGTGTTGTTAGCTGCCTGCAGGACCCAGCAGTGCTGGTGGGAGATCAGTGCGGGTGGGAAAGGGGAAGACAGCTTTGCGGAGGTCCTGGGCACACCACACAGTGCTTCTGAGGACTTGGGCTTTGGCTGTTCTGCCTCATTCCCTCCTTTGTTGCTCTCCTTCTTGTTCTTTGAGTGTTGAACTTTGTATTTAAGGGGTCCTATTGCTTCAGTTCCTTCACACATCTGAGCTTTCATTTAGTTGTTTCCTCTCCTAGACTCTGTCCCACTACCTCTGCCTGACTGATTCCTACATAGCCTTTTAGACTCAGACACCACCTCCTCCAGGAAGACCACCATGATTGTTTAGCATCCAGCATCTATTTCCTTCATAGCACCTCCCTTACTGGGTTGTGCTATGATGTCTTTAGACATAGGTTTAAATGATGTCTTTTTTTTCTGTGACTGCTACACTAGATGCTGAGCTCCTCATGGGCAGTGATGCCTTGTCCATTTCTGTTCCTGGTACACAATGCTGGCACAGTGCTGGCTGGAAACTGCAAAGTAGGATCTGGATTGGTAGATAGGAGGGAGAATGGCATTCCCTTCGGAACAGTCTCCCAGCAGTGCAGTGATGGGGGTGGGGTGTGCTGTGGGGCCTGAGCGGGCCAGGCTGGGCGGGGCTGAGGGTTTGAGTTGGGAGTCAGGGGTGGTGACAGCTCAGTGGGTGCTGGCCTCATCTGAGGAGGCAGCAGGTGTGGGTGTGTTTGTGAGTGGCAGGTGAGGAGAGCAATTATGAACATCAGATCAAGCTAATTTGCATGGATTAGTGCAGCCAGTGAGGCTTGGCTTGGGGGTCTGATTTCTTTAGGGGAAGCGGGGATTGGGCAGGAACTCCCTTTGGTGGGTGAGTGAGTGGCAGCATGGCCGGCTCTATAAATAATCCTGCCATCAGCCGGAGCTAGAGCCTGGGTTACTGTTTAGTGCTGGAGGAGGAAGAGGTGGGGGATTCCAGAATGATTTTAGAGAGAGGGACCTCTCCCCTTTTTCCCTTTCTGGAATACTGGAGGACTAATTTTTTTAAAATAAATAAGCCAGATTGCTTTAAATTTCTAATTATAAAAGTGAAATATACAGAAAGGTATCAAGACAAACATCAACATAACTGTAATTCTACCATCCAGAGATAACCACTATTAACATTTTAAACAATTTCTTCCAGTCTTTTTTTCCATGCGCAAATACATTCCCCTGCAGAATCCCTTACCTAGTACTTCCCCAATCTGTGCTGAGATTTTTAAAAGGTGAGATGATATTTTGAGCCCTTTCCTGCACCGTTGACCTTAGATAGCTGTACTCATCTGCCTCGGGGACGCAGTGCGGTGCGTTTAACCTGCCCCGATTAGTGGACAGTAGGCATATTTCCATTTCTTTCTTCCTGTACATAATATTGCAACAGAAAATATTGTTCAAAAGTCTTTGCCTCTATCTCCGATTATCTAGGACACATTCCCAGAAGTAAGATTCTCGATGCACATTGTCAGATTACTTTCCAGAACATTTGTGCGTTTTGTGTTTTTAAAAATCAATTTATACTCCTATCAGCAGTGATTGAGGATGATCATTTTATGGCACTAGATGTGATTGTTAAAAACGTTTAACGGCCATTTGTGTTTTTATGCAGTAATCTATATCCTTTGCCTATTTTTAACTGGTGGGGTTTTCTTGTTCTTTTTAAATTTGAGCTCTATTAATAATGTACAAAGGATTGTTTAATCGCATCCTTATTTTCGTTCATTTCAGTGTGTTACTTGCCTGTTCATTTAGGACAGGGGTTTGGGCAGGCGGAACTTTATTTAATTTTCCTCATAGAGCATTTCTCAGTCTCTCTCTTTGTGACTAGATGGTGTTTCCCACCCCAAGGGGAATTAAATTTTCACCTATACGTTTCCTACTCATTTTATAATTTCATTATGGTCTATGTGTTATAAAATTCATCTAGCTGGAATTAATTTTGATGAAAAACTTTTTCTTTCAATTATCAATCAAATAATTAACCATAGGTCTCTAGTAACCCTTTTTGGACAGACTGGTGATCACATCTACTTTTAGAATGAATTCACATATGTGCGCACATTTATTTTCACACTTGAGTTTTCGGCGAACTTCATGTTAACCCTTCCATCGGTTCCAGAGTCATTTCTCCCCGTGGTCACGGTCAGTTGGCACCTGCCCCAGTGAGTTCCCCTTATCACTCCTACGTTTTGTAATGTTTTTGAGAACTAACGCATGTTTCTTTTTACGGATGACCACTGAAATCACTTAGTTAAGCTTTAAGGGAAAAGATCCCTTGGGATTTTGATCGAAGTTGCACTAAATTTATAAACTAACACTCGAAGAACGGGGTATTCTTTACAATATTCGGCTTTCCCATCCATGCACGTATGATCCCTGTTCAAGTGTTTTTTCACTACAGTGTTGATTTGTTCATCCAGGATTAGGGTGGCCCTCCCGGCTCATCACCAGGATGATGGGAGCAGGAGACAGAGGGGCAGAGATGCTGGATGCAGATCGTCACTGTCCACTGCCAGCTTTGAGCCCACATCCTCTCCAGGAGACCCACAGGGTCTACCCAGCAGGCTGGCCACTGTGCCTGAATCTTTGGTTGTCTCGTTTCCACTCTCTTCATTTCTGATTGGTTACCTGGCTCTGGATCTACAGTTTTGCGGAGTCCTGGGCAGACGGGTGATTAGTAGATTCTTGCTCTTTTCAATGTGGAAGCACGTTGCTGTGGGTGTGAGGCTTGACCTGATGCACGCTGTGTCCAAGTTGGCAAAACATAGGGTCTGATGGCCCAAGAGAGCCCGGCTGTACCATCCTGGCCCTGGTTCCCCTATTGAGTCTAGCTTCTTCCCTTGGCACTGCCTGTCATTTAACTGTCTGGACCATCTTCTTCATCCCTCTGTCTTTCAGTCTCCAGATCAAGCCAGAGTTGTACTTCTTGGTGTGTGGGGCCATATGTGCAGCATAGGAAAATCCTGTCTAGGCAGCCCGACACCGGAGCCTAGGTAGGCTCTGGTCCCCATTCTTGATCGGCAGCATCTTCCAGCTCCTTGTTAGCTCCTTTCTCTTTGAGGATATTGCCCAGTCTCATGGAGCCGAGAGCTTGCCTTGAAACGGAGCTGCAGTAGGTAAAACATGATCTGGGCGGAGACCATTCTGGTCCTGGAGGCAGTGTTGAGATGGAGGCCAGGCCCATCCCGGGAAGCACTCAGGCACTCGGAACTGTCCTGGGTTTCCATGCCGACAAGGCTTTAACTTAGATGAGACCCAGACAGCCAAACTCCGCTCGAGACACCCCCATCATCCTGATTGAGGGTTCAGAGGGATTTCCCAGGGCTTTCTCCAGACCAGAGAAAGGGCCCTTGTCCCCCTGCCAGCTCCCGCCTGCCGCCTACCTTGAGCTGACCTCCACCCTCACCCCGACCCGAGGCCACTCTGGGATGGTGGTTGGGATGACTCTCGGTGCTGGGTGTTCAGTCCACCCGGGGTCACTCGGTCTTGGCAAGAGGGAAGAGTTGGAGGAGGGGGGCGAGGGCAGAACAGAGTGCTATAGGTCAGCTTCTCGAGAGTTCTTGTTCCTCCAAAGACAGCTTCTCTAAAGGGTTCGCCCCTTTGAGCAGGAAAAGGAAAGAACCTCTCTAGGGAAAGAGAGGGAAGGGCAGGGGAAGGAGAAGTTCACTGCTATTTATTTCCTTTCTTATCTATAATTTGAACTTCTGGTTTCAGTGGGAACTTCTCTACTCACAATGCTCTGTCCACCCACCTCAGCCCTTCCCCGGCACTGCTGGCTTGAGCCTTGGCCACCTCCCTCTGGTCCTCAGACTCACCTGCCATGCTCTTTTCCTGCATGTGTCCCCCACACCTGAGGGGCGCCCCCTCACCTCTTTCCTGTTTCTCTGGAGACTTGGGCTCCGTGTGGAAGTCAGACAGGATTGTCTAATTATAACAGATTAATCCTTTCGGATTGATGCCTTTCTATTTACTGGCTGGAATGATCCACTGCACAGCTGTGGCTCCCACGTCGAGCCAGCTAGCAGGCAATTTAAATATAGAAAGCAATTTAACCTAGTTGGACAGGGAGGCCTCCCGCTTAATGTAGCACATGCATTTTGGAGCTCTTCGCTCGCAGCCCTCAGAAGGGCGGCCAGCAGTTTCATGTCTTGAAAAGATATTTAGCTTTTCAGGGAATTTACACCCTCAAAAGGGGTCCTGGGTATTGGATTAAATAAAAAAGGAGTCTTTCGATGAGGTTGGGGGTTGTTTTCTGGTCAATTCTGCTTTTTTCCTTCTCCTTTCGGAGATGACTACCTTCCGCTTAGCTGAGCTCTGGGGGAGTCTGACAGTTATCGGAGGGCATCCCACTTTCCGCTCTCCGACTCTCACTCGCTGGCTGTTTGAATAAAGTGTTTTTTCCTTGTCGTGCCAGTAGCCGGGGTCACCCTGCTTGTGCAGAGCTTGTCGTCTGATGACACCGTGTCTTAATTCTCCCAGTTCTCCTTGCCCCTGGTCCAGCACTGGGCTTGCTGTGGACTCATCAGATGTATCACAGCTGGAAAAGGGGACAGGAACGTCCCTATGGCCTGACCAACTCAACTTGAAGCCCAAACCAGAAATAACGGTGATTAAGACACATGGACAAAGTGCGATTCTTCCGCTGTGCTAACACATGGCCACCTCCCTGTGAGGGAGGAGATGAGCAGAGAGGGATGTCTTGCTGAGAAGAGAGGACTAGGAGGGACCTGGTTGGTCTTCCAGTCCTGGAAGAACTGCCAAGAAGATGTGGGATTGATTTTTCCTTTTCTTTTCCACATGGCCCCTGAGGGCAGAAATATTAGACTAAGGAGCAGGAGTTATAGAAAGAAAGAATTGCGCTTGACTCATTTATAGGAAGAACTCGGCATTGATCAAAGTTTTTTCTTTTAAATGGAACTCTCAACTTAAAGAGGTAATACAACCATCTGTGCTTAAGCAGAGGCTGGACGGCCACAGGCAGGGCGGTTGTCGTGGCTGCAGAACCAGGCAGGCCTGGAGACCCTGGCCGTGCGGCCTATTGAGCTTTTAGGCCAGGGCTCCCCTCCTCTGTCTGCAGACTGTGGACCTGAAATGCAGACTTTCTTCCTTCTAGCAGGCGGGGGGGACCGCAGACCTTGGGGGAGCCTGGAAGCTTGCTTAGCTCATGGTCCCTGAGCTGAGAAAGGAAGTGTAGGTTCTCTTGGGTCCTGCATTGGCCCAGTGTCCCCCAAGGCAGGGTGGCAATGGAGGCGTGGGTGTGGGTGTGGGTCAGTTGCCTGTAGCTGCCATAACAAAGTACCACAAAGTGGAGGTGAGGTGAAGTGGACGACAAGCCACAGAGAGCTGTCCACGCTGTGTTAAGGGACACAGACTTACTTAATTAGCCCCGAAGACATGACAGACATGTTGCAAGTGAGGAGGGACATGGCAGGATTGCTGTTCTCTGTGATCTGGCTGTGCAGAGGGCATCCTGGAGGTATTCCTGGGACTTGCTGCTCCCTCCCACACACACACATACACACACACGTGTGTGTGTATGTGTGTGTGTGTGGCCAGCCACTCTGGAGAGGTTGCTTCCTGGATGCACATGCTCTGTTGGCATCTCAGGAATGCAGTGCTGTGGGGAGGAGCTGCAGCTAAGCTTTCAAGTTCATTTTCTTTTGGAGGTTTAGAGCTCTCTGCCCCCCAGCACACTGTGGGCTGTTGAGAGCTGCTGCAAGGCTGGAGGAATGGTGTGTGTGTGTGTGCATGATCCTGTGCAGCTGGGAGTCTGGCACTAACCAGCCGATACCTGAGTTGTTCTCTCCTCTCTGTTCACTCAGGGTCTGCTCCAGCTCTGCTCACAGTCTTTGCAACCTTTTCTGTGGGCAGAGACCATCTTCGTCACTTCAGAGGGAATCCCTGAATGCAGTAGCTTTCGGTGAATGCTGTGGGACAAATGAGTGAAGGAAGGGCTCAGGCTCGGGTGCTCCTGGGTGCAAGGAGGGGACGAGGTCTTTGATTAGTGTATTAATTGTTTGACGGGGAGACTGTATTTTGGAAACAGGAAGGTCAAGAGTCAAGCAGACCCCAGGGTACATCTCTGGTTGTCTGTGCAGGCCAGGCCTTGTGCGTGGTCACCAGGCTCCCCGGCGGTGCCGACAGCGTGGAAGGACCGCAGATGGGAGAAGATGGGGCAGGCTCCCCTGGGCCTGTGTTCCCCTTGGAGCCCACCCTTCCAAGGACCATGCTCACTCTCCTATTTGACATGACACGTGCTGGGGGCCGCTGAGGCCAGGTATTGTAAAAAAAAGAAAGAAAGAAAATCAAAGGAAACATATACATCTTAAGCATTGTGTTTTAACTTGAAGTACATAAAGGTGCACTTCCTTGGCAATCCTTTGAGGGAGCGTCAAAGGTTGGTCCTTCGGACATGGGCCTGCTAACTCCCCTTCCTCTTTCTGACATCAGCCACCTCTGAGGGGCACCAAGAAGTCTATTCCGGGTTTCTTTCAAGTGGAGCAAGAACTTCCAGGCTCATGTGAAATCTCAGAGAGGCAGAATTCTAGGTCTTAGGGTCAGTCTCACCACTTCCCCGTGCTGCTCCCCAAACCCCAGGGTTAGTGCATGCTGCCACCCAGGCCTTACGGAACGTTTGTCATGCCTGCCTTAGCGGGTTTCCCCCAAGGGTCCAACAGGCTGCACTTGAGTCTTCCACTGCCTTTTCACACTTAGAATTTATTACCTCGCATACTATTTAATCTGGTTGCATAATCAATAGTGATAAACACAATTGGCAACAGACTCCAGGTAAGGAGGCGATTCACTGCCGGGGAGGGGCCCAGGTGTGCTGGGAGCTGCCCAGTGATTGCTGGCGCCCAGGGGGCTATGGGTGCCCATCGGTGGAGGGGCTGAGGGAGCACCTGGCCTTGTCCCCTTGCCCTGGGACTCCAGGACAGGCTACTTTTGCTGTCCTCTTCTCCAGTCTTTTAGTTTGTCATCGGTGCGGGCTTGGCCCAGTGCCTCCTGATCTCCCTTGTGTTCTCGCGCAGACTTTTGGGTCCTCACAGGAAACACTTCTTCTAGCCTCTACCTCGGCCCTGCCTCCACCCAGGCTCCTCGCTGAGGTTTCTGCACACCTTTCTCCCCAGATGCCCAGAGTGTCATGGTTTTTATGTCACACACATACAGAATGGATTCCCAGCTCTATTACTTAACAGGCTATAACCTTGGCCAACACACTTAGCTTCTTTCAGCCTATCACACAGGGCTGTCATGGGATTAGGTTAGATCAGATAACTAATGTTGTGGGAGCTTGCTGTAAACCAGACAGAGCTTTACATAGATTACTTCATTTCATTTTGGCAAAGCCCAGTGAGCTTGGTGCTACTGATACAGCAGAAGCAACCAAAACCCAGGGAGTGAAGCCTCACTATTATCCAGCAGGGCTGGGGTGCAACCCCAGGCACTGGCTCCCACACCCACATCCTTGGTCTTCAGGAAGTAGTCCCTCCTACGTGACCATCCCAGTCACATGGTAGATGCCCCATAAATGCACAAAAATGCATCGGCGCAGGGTGGATGCACCTTTCACTCTCAAATCCCTGCCCTACTCCCCTATCCTGGGAGAGCAGGGCTGAGTCTCCCGCATCTTTACAGACGACAAGGCCAAGTTCAGTGTGGCAGAGGTGGTTGGGTGTCTACAATTGATATATCCTTCCCTTCTGTAGTTTGGTGCTGTTGAGGTTTCCAGCCAGGAACCGCATTTCTCTGCACCTCTTCACCCAGGTGTGGCCGCGGCAATCCTAGCAGCCGACTCATGGCTCCCCAAAGCGTCCTATGTGAATGCCTCCCCCCACTCTCTCCCTTCCTCTCTCTGGCTGGAGTGATTGGGGATACAGTTTGTAGATGAAGGCCTCTCTGTCCATCTGAGTCCCTAAATGACCGGGCAGTGCAGAGTCCCCCATCTCACCTGACAACTAAAGTTTAAGAGAAAAAGAATGAAACCCCTGAGATGTTGGGGTTTACCTGTGACAGCAGCCAGCACGACCTTGTCTTGCATCTATACTGGGGACCTCTTTGAACTTGCTGGAGTGACCACCTGCAAACCCTCAGATAACAATGGGGCTCACTGCATCAGCGGCGTAGTGGAAGGTGTTCTAATATGTATCTTGTCAGACACCGTGCTCCTAGATCATGGAAGCTGAAGTTGCCAGTAAAACCGTGTTTGTTACAGCAGGATGTGGGAAGAACAGGTGCTTCGGGATCCGGAAGCGCTCAGCTCCCGTTCCAGCCGGGCCGTTGTCCGGCTGTAGTGCCTTGAACAAATGAACTAACTCCCTGCTTCTCGGTTCCTTAGATTAGTTCCCTTAAAAATCAATTTATAAAGAGGCGTAATAATACCTACCTAGGAGGATTGTTGTAGGATTAAATGAAAGCAATAGTGTTTGGCATATAGTGGACAATCCACTGATGGCAGCTTTTATTTATAATTCATTCATTTGAATCGTTTGACATTTAATGAAAAGCTACGATGCGCTCCAAACTACTTGAGGAGCAGAGGACACAGTGCTTGTCCTCAGGAGACAGCCTTCTAACTGGGAAATGTGCTTGACACACTCGAAATGGCTGAGTGCCGTCCCCTTGCAGCATGGGGCATGCACTGGAAAAGTGGGACGGACTCGCAGCTGTCCTGAGAAGCTGCCCTTGGCCGGAGGGAAATTCCCTGAGGAGGATGTGGAGGAGGGCATGCCGTGGGCGCTGAAGGTGAAGGGAGGTGGAGGTGGCTGCTCAGGACGGCTGCCTGCACTGCACTTCTGGTCCCCTTTGTTACCTGTTGCTGGGAGACCAGAGCGTTGCAGAGATTGGAGGATGTTGGAGGTGACGAATGGCTGGGCTGAAAGCTGCGCACTTGAGTGTCTCCTGCGTGCCAGGCCAAGAGCAGGTCATGGTGCTCTGACTGCCTGCCACCCCACAGAGGCCAGGGAAAGCATGTGCCATGAGGAGTATCACCACTGTAGCCAGGTCAGTGAGCCCTTCACCGGGGTAGGGGAGCAGCGTCATTCTGGCGTCTGTGGGGTGATTTAACAGTGTACAGTGGGCAGCCGGCTTTTTTATCACCAAAATGTGGAACGTGGCCTCTGGCCTTTGGTGAGATACTAAGAACAATGTCATGAAGGGATGCGCATCTCTAGGCACATTTTCACTTCTGCCACCATTTCCACCGGATACGTTGTGACACAGACTCCACGACAGGGGCCCAAGGCTGTTGGCGTTTTCAGCCAGGAGGCCAGAGCAGCTCCTGCAGGGACTGTGAGCAGCATGTCATCCTACCGGGGCAACCGCAGTCCACCATGAAGAGGCTCCTTGTCGGTGACACGGGCCAGCAGTTTCCCTCTCCTCAGGGCTCCAGGTTCCCTGGTGGTTGTTCAGCTGTCACAGATCCCTCTGTGATCAGTGTTTTCCAGGTTAATTAATCCTATTATTGTCACTGTGGTCTATGATTAGACACACTGTGCAATTATATCATCCATTCTGCATTATTGATGTGCAACCTACCAGTCAAAGATGACTATTAATTATTACCCCATTGGGTTGTGCTGCACACAGCCACGAGGCACCATTGGTCCTGATGCTGTGTGGTTGGCCTGGTTTGGGCTCCCAGCTTGGCACTGGGCGAGCTGAACTGTTGGAGGACCATCCAGTGAGCATGGTGGACCACTTGCTAGGGGTGGGTCTCCTTGGACTAGACCAGCAGTCAGAGCATCTTCAGCGACTTCAAACTGGGAAGAGGAACACAACCTCTCCCCTACGGGTCTTTGTTCCCATGGGCAGGTCCCTTGCTGCCCTCAGGGCTCTGGCTGTGCTCTGCTCTGATCCCACAGGTCCCTAGCACCTGCTTCAACAGGCTTAGGAACAGAAAGGTGCCATCACTTTCCTTTTGTATCCGCTACGCGCCAGGCTTGTCACATCTGCAGTCTTACTTGATCGTCAACAATGTTAGGTATGACTCCCATTTCACAGATGAGAAAGTTGAGGCTCAAAGAGATTTATAATAGCAACTTTCTCAGGAATTGTGGAGAGGAGATTTGAACCCCAACTTGCTTCACTTGAGGTCAGCACCTTCTCAGCCTAAAGAAAGGAACCTTATTTCATCAAGAATATGAGCAGATGGGCATTGAACAAAACTCAATGTTAAAGAAAAGAAGAATTAAAAAAGGGGTTCATGCATCAGCTCCAGGGAATGGGGAGACAAAGACATTCACACAGTGGGGCCTCTGGGACCTCAGATTTGCACAGTCATAAGGGCTTCAGTTTTCAGAGAAGCCAGGCTGGGCTGTCTCCTCAAAAGAGTGTGCCGTTCCTGCCCTTCCTGCCCGGGTGGGAGCGGGGAGTGCTCATGTAGTGAGCCAGCCTGGGGAACTTGCTCACCACTCTGTCTGCTGTACACCATGGGGCTTCCATGGGGGACACAGTGACGTGCGGGACAGAGATAGGCCCCACTGCCTGAACTCTGCGTCCTTAGTACATGTGGTGTCTGGGAGTAGATTGCAGGGGGTGGGTGGGTGGCACCTTTTACTGGTGGCTTCTGGCTTTTGGAAGGCCAATGCGAGAAGTATAGGACGATGAATAAGTCACACTATATATCTCCCTTTCTCTTGCTTTGCATGCCCCCACCTGCCCTAATTCAGGTGAAGGGAAGGTATAGTGATAATGAAAGATAGGCCCAACTAGGGACAATGAAAACCAGAGTGAAAGGGTAGCTTTCTGCTCCGGGGAGCTGGAGGAGGGGCTTCCCTGGTTCGGTCCGCCAGCTGGACACAACTTCCAGTTGCAACGCTGGTGGAGGTCGTGTGCCTGTGAGTGTCCAGACTTCCCTGTGCCCCGCACCTCGCCTCCACCACTATATGAATCGTGTTTTTTGTTTTCAGTGTTTTCCGATGGCTTGACATCTTGGCGGCCTTGCTAGCTGGGGAGAGACTGTCCCTCCCAGGGCTACCGGTTCCTAGAGATAGTGAACAAGGTGTCTGTGAACACACCTTCCATAAACAAACCAAGCTCAGGTCCACACCCTCAGCTCCCTCCTCTGTCAGGCTCTCGCCCACCAGGTCGATAATCCTGGTCCTCACCGCCCCAGGGCCAGAGAGCACTTCATAGCCCAGAGCACACCAATGCTCTTCAAACCAGCCGGCCCTCGGTGGCTTCCCTGCCTACTTTGTCCTGGAAAACAGCAAAGGCTGAAGCCAAGTGTCCTCCTCGCTCCTGCCCCTGCCTCCTGCCTGGCCCTGGTGGCTGCCCGTGTGGTCCTGTGTGCTGTGCCCCTCATCTCTGGAGGATCTGCAGGCAATGACAAAGCCCTTCAATGGCGTTAGCCTCCCGTGTCGTTGCCCAGCACCTCCATGAACTGACGTTTTCATACCAGCACCACCAGGGAAGGCCCTGCTTCCTGGTCCCCGAAGGAGCCCTGCATGGGGCCCTGACGGTGCTTGTCACACTGGGGATGGCTGACTGGGACTGTCACTATGGGCTGATGGCACATCTTCTGAGTAGGGATGGGGTGATGAGTCTTAAACTTTTTTAGTTTATTCGGGAAGTCGTGTTTGCACACCTGTATTTTGCATGTATTTTTCAAAAGGTTTGGAGCCCCTGGGTTAACCCCCACCCCAGCGTAGGAATAGCAGTAATCTGGATGTCTCTTTGGGTGGGGGACAAAGGGAGAAGGGGGACTCAGTGCATGGGAGTGAGGGAGCAGAAACAGAGTGTGACTCAGCCATGGCCCTGGGAAGCAGACACCTTGTCTGAGGCCTGTTTGCTGTTCAGTGGGGCCCAGCACATCTGCCTCCTGATGTCACAGGATTTGAGGCAGGTGACTCTGAGAATCAACATAGAGGTTTTAGAAAGGTATAGAAAATGGTCCCAATCAGGACAGGCACATTTGGAGAGGGTCAGGGACTGCTTCAGGGAGTGGGGGGTGGCAGGAACCCTCCTGTCAGTTTGACGGATGATCTGTTTTATGCATCAGTTCAGTGGCTGCTTTGGTTCTTCACAGACCCAGCCATCTGATTAACAGAACTGTTCCCCTGTGGCATCATTGCCAAAGAAAGAATGAGGAATTTAAGAACTTGCAGTAGTGATAATAAAGATAAACACAACATAAACAAACAAGAGAATAAACTTTGGTAATTTGTGCAAACAGCAGTCAGGATGCTCCAGGCTGGTTCCAGGACCCGGATGGGTCCGCAGCAAGAACGTGCTGATGCAGGCGGGAAAGTGGCAGAGCGATTTCCCTGTGGCTTCTGTTCTCTGCACTCACACGGTTCCGCCTGAGAGTCTGGAGACCTTTCAGGCTGCAGCATGGTGTAGGGCTGGCCTGGTTGGGTGATAGTCTCTGGCACCAATTCAATGCCAACAGAATCCCTACTTTGGGGTGTGGCAAAGACAGAAACTTTATTTGGTGTGGCCAGCTCCACAGTAATACAGCCACAGCTGTAAAAACAGGGCAGCCCTTGGGCTGGGTCCCTCTTCAGCTGGGCAGTGCGGCTCCATGATGGTCAGCCAATCTGTCCCAGTGAGCCGTCTTCACAGCTCCACCTCAACTTGGGAAAGGCAGTCCCTGGTGGAGACGGTGCCCTCTGAGTTACAGATGAGCTGGCTTGTGTAGACAGAAGTCCCTGCTCCTGGTCCCTCATGGGTCTGTCTTCATGCAAATGAGGATGCCAAATCCTCACAGTTTGATTGGTTCAAAGGCACTGTCCTGATTGGTCAGAATAGAGCAGCTCTGATTGGTCAGAGCTGTGTAGCTTCAATTGGATGGGGAAAACCTCAGTCATATTGGTTAAAATAGGACTCCAGGAACTGCTTTATAAGGGCTGGCTCAAAGGGCAGATACACAGCACGTATCACAGAGTCTACTCCACAAAGTGAAGTGTGCACAAGAGGCCCCCGTGCTGAAATAGCTGCTAGGCATTTTTTTTCTTTTTAATTTTATTTATTTGAGCCCAGGTACCCACCAGCAGCCTTTCTTATCCTCAGTGTTTACATGTGGGTGGGGGACATAGTTGTTGCGGACCGTTCAGCCTGGTTTCAGGAGTTGTAACCCTCACCCCATGGTGGGCTGTGTAAGAGCCCTAGGGACCTGCTTCATCTGGGTCTGTTCTGTCACAAGGACGTGACCTGCTAAGGAGACAAAGCTTATCTCCCTGGCAGGAGCGCTGCTTCTGCCTCATCCATCTCTGGCCCCAATGCTTGGTTGGTTAGTCAATGACGGGTAAGACTCCTCATGGGAGAGGAAACCTAAGCCAGACACGACCACTCACGGAAGGACTCAGGGGGCTGCAGCAAAGAGGGGTGATGGACCCTCGCCCCCTGGCTATTCTGATATAGCCCGAGTCCCCATTTCCATTTGGGAGATGTCTTTTGCTTCCTGAGCCTAATCGGCTTAAAGCCTGAAACTATGATCAAGAGCAGTGCAGCCCTGTGCTGGCCAGAATGGTTCCCTGGGCGATTGGGCATAGGAAAGAATTCGTAAAGTCCTGTGAAACCTGCTTTGTTTGCTAAGGATGCTCTCATTTAAATGATAAGAGCCCAAGGAGGAAATGAGTATGTCTCCCAAAGTTTGGCAACCCCCTTCCCTGACAGACACTGACTCAGATTAAGCCCTCAGATTTCTTTGAAATGTTAAACCTGTATTCCTGTGTATTTGAACCCAATAAAAGCCTAGTGAGGAAGGGGCTCTGGGTCATTCTCCTCTGAGAGTTTGACCACCTCTGCTCCCCAAGCAGATCATGTCTTGGTAGTTTTATTTTCATCTGTGATGGAGGGATGGGGCTCTGTGGGCGGAGCCCCCCGACATCTGGCGCCCAGGACAGGTCCCCTCCGCCCCCCGCCTGCACATAGTCTTGGGTCTTTTTTATGAAAATGCCCAGTGTGGCCCTGGCCTGGGCAGTTCTGTGGTGCTAAGCTGCCCACACTCCTGGGCACCCAGAAGAGGAAACAGGCACTCAGCAGTTTATTTACATAGTCGGGGGGCTTGAAATGCTTCCTTCAGGCCCAAAGAAATCCACAGAAACTTTTCCCTCATTCCTTCTTTCTCTTCCCATCTTCTTCCCTCTCTTTCTGTCTCCTCCTTGTTCACCCTTTCTCTTCCACCATCTTCTCGTGCTTCCTCCTTCCTTCTCTCCCCTGATTTGAGTCCCTAATAATGCACCCAGGACTAAGTTCTTGATGCAGGGAGCTGAATGAGGCCCAGCCTTTGTCCTTGAGGAGTTTTCTAGGATGACTAAACCTATAGGGAATTACTAAAAACCACTGACCTGAAGAAAAAATGGAGCTTCCTTTTGTCTGATTGGAAGTGTCTCACTGTCTGATAAAACCCAAGGCCGCTCAGGAATTCCTGCCCCTCCCACAGGTTCTGGGGAAGATGCCTCCTGGCTGTGTGAATTCAAGAAACAGGCACTTAACCCACCTGGCTTCCCAGAGGCAGTGGCCCCTGAGCTGAGTCCCCAGAAGTTCCCGATGGCCCTGTCCTTGCCCACTCTGATGTCCTGTTGTTCCCCATGGAGACCAGTGTCTGTGCCACTGGGATAGACTGCGAGGGAAGGCTTGCGTAGCCAGTGCAGTTGTGCCTGCTTTGGCCGTGACTGTCCCCCTGCAGGAGGCCGTCTTCTGCTTCCCCAGGTTCCTTGTCTCCGGCTCAGATGCTTTTCTGTGCTCCACTGTGAGTGGGTATTTCACTGCTTCTTGGATAACACTGCGTGTGATCGATGTTTGCCGATGCCCCAGGCACTGCTCTCTGTGATGGCATGGACCTTGCTCATGATCTTCACTATCTTGTGAGGCCGGGCACCTGACATGGGAGCAGAGTGCCTGACAACTCGCCCAACATGGCTTCAAGCACATGGTTCTTGGTGTTTTCCCTGATGCCCAGACCCAAGTGTGGGACATTGCACTTACTTTCTGCCTACCCTTCCCGATTGGCTCCTTCTCCAGTGCCTGCTGTCACTTTCTGTCCCTATTTGAGTGTTTTGCTTCCTTTCTCCTCATCCCAGCTGCCCACGGCATCCCAGTTGTCAGCATCAACACTAGTTGTTGTTGATGGGTCTCCTCTGGGTAGTGGCTATTGTGCTAGAGCTCCATGTATGTGAGCTGTAATCCTGGAAGCCACTCTGTAAGGCAGAGGTTGTGACCTTCCCCTTCCTTCAACGCACGAGGACCCCGCACCCTGGAGAGGTAAGGAGTGCGCCCACAGCCTCCTTGCTAGCGGGCTGCAAAGATGGGATATACACCCACATTTTCTGACCCCTGAATACCTGCTCCTTACCACTCTGCCAGGGTGCCACCCTTTTTGCTAACCCCCTCAAACCAGTTAATTGTACTTCTGTAACAGGGTGCAGCCAAGGGGGATCCCAAATAGGGATTTGTAATGGGGCCCAGCACTCAGTGTCCAGGAAATATTAGAAAAAATATATATAGGATGTCCTCACCCCCCCAAGTCTGAGCTGGGGGTTGGGTGCATGGAGCAGGGCCACTGAGAATTGTTTTGAATAGCAACAGTTTTGCAGATAACCTTTAGAATGGTTGTTTAACATATCTATAATGTTTAACTGGTTTCAAAGATATGTTAAATAGCTGTGGCCATGCTTCCAGCCAGGGGGATGGGAGTGACTTCAACCCATGATGTAACTGGGAGGCAACTCCCCCTGGTTACAGAGCCTGCATGAGAGCTTGGAGATGATTGGCTCCACACCACAGGACCACACCTGCTTGGACTTACTATGGCAGCCCAGTAAAGCTGGAAAAACATGGGAATGCTGGCAGCTTTGGCCAATTGTGGGAGGAGTTGGAAATGATGTGGTAGAGGAAGATTGGTGCTGGGATTTAAACCCAGGTGCGGCAGCCATGTGGGGTCTTTTTGAGACCATGTGGCTTGGGCAGAGAAGAACCACAGACTTCTACTTCTTTTCCTGAGATATGGTACCCCAGACTGGGCAGAGGGGGAAGTAAGGACTGTGCATTTGTGGGTATTTCAAAGGACTTTAGTATTTTTAATGAAGACATTAAGTCATTACTCTTAGTCTATATAACCTTTTAAATCAATAATTCCTTTCCTTTTCACCAACCTCTCACATCGAGAGATATCTTTCCCTGGTGGTGGGCAAGGCAAACCCAGTATGGGGGTGGGGACCCCCAGAGCACAAGGGTGGGTCCATTTGGCAATAGTATATCATTCACCCCTCCCGCCTTGGGTCTGTTCTGTAACGCTTCTCCACACAGGCTTCTGACCCAGCCCTGTGGCAGTTCGAATAATGCCACCCTACTGCCAGATATCCATGTCCTAATTCCCAGAGCCTGTGGTAATTGGTTACAGGGCAAGGGGGAGTTAAGGTTGTGGGTGGAAGTAAGGTTGCTAATCAGCTGACATGGTCCTGGATTATCGAGTTGAGTCTCGTAATCACAAGGGCTCCTGAAATGTGGAGGAGGGAGGCAGAAGGGGCAGAGTCAGAGGGATGTGAAGATGCTGAGTTGCTGGCTTTGATGATAGAAGGGGCCAAGAGATGAAATGTGGGTTTCCCTAGATGTTGGAAAAGGCAACTCCCAACCAGATTTGCCTCTAGAGCCTCCAGAGGGAACACAGCCCTGCAAGCACCTTGAGTGTGGCCCAGGGAGATCCGTTTTGGACATCTGACCTCCAGAACTGTGAGAGAGGGAATGCGTGTTGTGTTCAGCACTAAGTCTGTGACAACTTGTTACAGCAGCTGCAGGAAACTCATACAGACCAGCAGCCTCCAGTCCTGACCTCATCACCTCTCTTGAACTGTGGCCTCCAGCTGTTCATCTTCCTTCTAAAGGGCCCATACTTGGTGTCAGGTATGTGCAAGACTTACCAGGGAGATCACTTTGTAAGGAATGTGAATGTCAAACCCACTATGCTGCATACCTGAAACTAATATAATATTGAATGTCAACTGAAATTGCAAAATAAAAATATAAAACAAAATAAAGGAAAAAAGAATTTACGCTTCATCTTTTTAAAGCAAAGATTGTACCCTCTTGGCCCAGAAATGGTCACTGCCTCCCACCACCAAATCTACAATACTGCCAGTCTGTGTACCCCAATTCTCTGCCTTCCCGCTCTCCAGTGGGGGGGATGTCCCTGCTCCTCTCAAAGGCCAGCTGTCCATGGCTGCTCTGGGTGGCCACTTTATGAATCATCAGTTTCTTGCTCTCTCAGCACTTATTTTTTTATATTAAAGTATGGTTGACATAAATATTACATTAGTTTCAGGTGTACAGCACAGTAATGTGACATTCAGATACCTGGTGATGTGATCACTAAGTCTAGTAGGAAGTCACACAGCTTCTGTTTCCATCACCTTCCTCATGAAAGGGCCTTTTCATTGACTGTTCCCTCAGCCTGAAATGCTGTTCCACAGGTATCCATGTGGCTCACTTCCACATGTTGTTCAAGCTGAGGTAGAGTTTGCCACGTTTGTCCATTATACAGTGACATTTTTCTCCTCACTTTCCATATTCTGATTGTTGGACACCAGTCACCAAGAGGAGCCCACACTCAGGGAAAGGGGGAGGGGGAGTTGGACCCCTCTCCCGAAGGGGTCAGTGTCAACATCAATGATTTGGAGTTCTTTGTAGGAGATTTGTCTCTCCACACTCATTCATTCATTCATTCATCATTCATTTATGTCAGTGTGGGATTATAGGCATTTATTTTCACTTCGGGTTATACTTCAATACTGTGTTATTTATTTGCTGCTCAAATTGTTTCACCTTTGGCATTGGGGAGCTCCCCTGGGTTGGCTTCCCTGTCCATTTCACACACCCCATCTCTTGTTTCCTTTTGAATAGCTCCTTGCTTCCTGGCACTACAAGGTGCTGGGTGCTCATCTGCCATGCTCCCTGGGCCAGCCTGCGAGTCCGCTGTTTCCTGGAGCCCTGGGTCCTCTCATCAGAGAGCTGCATTAGAAACGAAGGTCTGAGGAGAGGGTGTGCTTGCTGGCACCGTGCCAAGGGTCTTTTAAAACCACAAAACGAGATATCTCTTTTTTCACTTAGAACAAAGTGCTCCTCCCTTGCTGTGGTTACCTGGCCTCTGGCCACCTTTTCAGTCTTATTTTGAGCAACTGTGCAGCCATGATGGCTTCTCTCTTGCTCTTCAGACAGGGCTTTGAAATGATGTTGACCTCCACCTGCATGGGGGGAGTGAATGCAGGTCCCTTCTCTGCCTTGCCTGCAGTGGTCTTGCAGCCTTGGGAGAACCTCTGGTACCTGGAAATACTGAACAATGAGGCCCAGCACTCCATTCTGCATGTGGCCACCTCAGATGGAAACCCAGTACCTCCCTGGAAAACTTGATTCTTCTCACAAGGTGCACGAAGGCCTGACCCCTTGGGACCCACAACACCATTCTTCCCTCTGTTGCTCTTGGAGCATTTGGGGCACGTCTCCAGAAGAGCATGTGGCATGGGGAGCTGCAGGTAGCTTGCAAATGTCCCCTTCTTGCTCACAGGGTGAGCTCCATGAGGGTGCCAACCATGACTTGCCCATCTCCACTCCTCAGTTCAAGGCTCTCAGTATTTGTGAAGTGAAATCTGGGGCTCTTCATTGGGGTTCCCCCGACCACCTTCAGCATAAGCTGCCTGAGCAAGTCACCAGGGGCACCCTTTCAAGCCCTCAGAAAGGACTTGGAGAAGTAGGCAAAGGTGGCCTCTCACTGGCTTCTCCTTCTCACCCCTTCTGTAGTGGAAAGAACCGGAGGGTGGAGAGGCCACTTCTAGCAGAGCTTGCTGATATTTCACAGGCTATAAAGGGGTCCCGTCATCCCCAGTCTTATTTTAAAATCTCCTTGATGTCTGTATCTTTATTTTTGCTCCATCTCTGAAGATCAATAATATTGTAGAAGTGAGAAATCAAAGTCAGGGTGTGAGCAGGTGGTGGGTGAGCAGGGGCAGGGCTGGGGGTAAGGGTGGGTGCAAAGCATGCTCTCATTAAACTCATCCCAGGACGATGCTTCCAGATGCACCAGAGCTTCTTGTTACCCGCTCTCCTCTCTCTCACTTGCTCTCCTCTCTCTCACTTGCTCCCCTCTCTGCACTCCTTCCCTCCATCCCTCCCCCTCCCTCTCCCATAAACAAAGCTACTGCCTCAAACAACATCTTGTAAAGCACATTATAAAATGCTTCTAATAAATCCTTAACAGCCTCGGCTATAACTGCCTGAAAGAAAGGTGATTATGACAGGAAAGTGTCAGGTTAGAACAACAAATTGGGCCACCTGAGCAGGGATTTATTCATCTTTGTAAGTGTGCTATAAAGGTCCCTATAATTTCACAAATAAATGCCGACGTGGCTTACTAAATGGCCTCTGGGTTTCAAGCTTCAGGGCCATGGGGAGGACCACTTTAGCACTGGCAGTGCAATTTTAGATGTGGGGCAAATCAGCCTGGGGGCACCGGCCATGACCCTCAGCCTTCCTCTGCCCCTTCTCAGACTGGTGGGGCACCCCAGGCTGGGATAGCAGGAGGGATGGGAGGCTCTCAGGGCCCAGGACCAGAGCTGGAGTTTGGTGGGGACACATGGGCCCTGGGGCCCTTGAGACAGCCTGTGAGGTCAGGGCGAGCAGTGCAGGTCAAGGAGGAAGGCAGGCAGCTTTGGGCAGGTAGGTGGGCAGTTGTCAGGGTCAGCAGAGCTGGCAACTCCAGAATTAGGTGACCAACCTCCACATTTGCTGGACTTCTGGTTTTAAAATTGGGACAGTTGGGCTTCCTGCTTCCCAAATTCCTAGAGGAGAATGGATAAAATGAGACTTCTGTTCAAAATGGAGGCACAGGTAGACATACTGTGCCTCCTTGCACAACCAGAAAAAGGACAACGAATATTTAGAAACAAAAAACAATCAGTACTGACAGAAAATTGAACTGTATGGAAGTCCGACAACCAAGGAGTTAAAGAAGAAACATTCATCCAGACTGGTAGGAGGGGCAGAGTCAGGCGGCCGAGTGAAGAGGACTCGTGGCAAAGTGGTGGCTGGTGGACCCTGGGTGCACAAGGTGGCAGCAGGAGGGCCCAGTAAGGCGGTGGATTGTGGAGGGGCCCAGTGCGCAAGGCAGCTGGTGGACCAGGCAGTCCCACATTCATGTGCAGATAAACCAGGTGAAACTGTGGAGCGAGACAGACTGAGCAACTCAGGATCCTAGCTCGGGGAAATAAAGCCTCAAAACACCTATTGAAAACACCTGTGGGGGTTGAGGTTACAGGAGAGTGTGTTGGAGAGACCCATGGGGTCCTAGAACATACAAAAGCCCACCTACATGGAATCAGCACCTGAAAAGCCCAATTTGCTTGGGGGAAGCATGGAAGGGACTGAAATGCAGCAGACAGCAGAGCAAGCGTCATTGTTCCCTCTCAGACAACCCCCCCCTATATGCGTCACAACCCAGAGACTGGGTTGCCCCACCCAAGTGAACACATAAGGCTCCACCCCTTATACGTAACAGGTGCATCAAGACCAAAAAAAAAATGGCCCAAATGAAAGAACAGATCAAAGCTCCAGAACAAATACAACTAAGTGATGAAGAGATAGCCAACCTATCAGATGCACAGTTCAAAACACTGGTGATCAGGATGCTCACAGAATTGGTTGAATTTGGTTGCAAATTAGGTGAAAAAATGAAGGCTATGCTAAGTGAAATACAGGAAAATGTACAGGGAACCAATAGTGATGGGGAGGAAACTGGGACTCAAATCAATGGAGTGGACCAGAAGGAAGAAACTAACAACCAAACAGAAAAGAAGGAAGAAACAAGAATTCAAAAAAAAGGAGAGGCTTAGGAACCTCCAGGACATCTTTAAATGTTCTAACATCTGAATTATAGGGGTACCAGAAGGGGAAGAGGAAGAGCAACAAGTGGAAAACTTATTTGAACAAATAATAAAGGAGAACTTCCCCAACCTGGCAAAGGAAATAGACTTCCGGGAAGTTCAGGAAGTTCAGAGAGTCCCAAAGAAGTTGGATCCAAGGAGGAACACATCAAGGCACATCACAATTACATTAGCTAAGATTTTTAAAATGAAGGAGAGAATTCTAAAAGCAGCAAGAGATAAGGAAACAGTTACCTACAAAGGAGTTCTCATCAGACTGTCAGCTGACTTCTCAAAAGAGATCTTACAGGCAAGAAGGTGCTGGGAAGAAGTATTTCAAGTCATGAAAGGCAAGGACCTCCATCCAAGATTGCTGTATCCAGCAAAGCTGTCATTTAGAATGGAAGGGAAGATAAAGTGCTTCTCAGATAAGGTCAAGTTCAAGGAGTTCATCATCACCAAGCCCTTATTATATGAAATGTTAAAGGGACTTATCTAAGAAAAAGAAGATCAAAAACATGTACAGTAAAATGACAGCAAACTCACAATGATTAATAACCACACCTAAAACAAAAACAAAAGCAAAGTAAGCAAACAGCTAGAACAGGAACAGAACCACAGAAATGGAGATCACATGGAGAGTTAGCAACAGGGGAGTGGGAGGAGAGAGGGGGAAAAGGTACAGAGAATAAGTAGCTAGATGGTAGGTAGAAAATAGACAGGGGGAGGATAAGAATAGCATGGGAAATGTAGAAGCTAAAGAACTTACAAGTATGACATATGGACATGAACTAAAGGGGGGAATATGGGTGGGAGAGAGTGGCAGGGTGGAGTGGAGTGAAGAGGGGAAAATGGGACAACTGTAATAGCATAATCAATAAACTATATTAAAAAATTGGGACAGTTGGTCTCCCCATTAGTCTGAGAGCACCTGTCCTGGACACTGCTTTATCACACACTGCCTCGTGTGGATGGGTGGCCCCAGCAATGGGGTGTGGGGAAGGGAAAGGAGTCAGGGGCTTCGGGAGAGTGGAGTTGGATTTATAACTGTGCTTTACAACTCTGGAGACACTTGAATTGCTTTTAAATAATACTAATTTCTGGCCCCTCCTCAGACCACTAACTGGGACTCTCCGAGGGTGGCGGGTCTGGGCATTGATGCTGTGTCAGGGCTGCCTTGACACAGCTCATCAGGTGGTTCTCATGAGCATGGGGTGTGATGCAAAAGGCTTGGAGGGCCACCTTCCCCAGCCTGCCCAGTGCTGCGGCTGGACCAGCCCTTCCCAGTGCCTGTCAGAGCTGCCCTTTGGTCCATTTATTCCCTTTCCTCTTGTTGCTATCACTGTCCCTCTCCCCAGTTAACTGCCATACCAGACAGGCTCAGACAAACCATACTGGCTGAAGGAGTCTCGACTCTGTCAGGAGTTGGTGCTTTTCCAGCTGGTGCTTTTGTCTTTCAGACACCAACCAGGTAAGAGACGACCTGCATTTTTAAACCAACGGTGTTACAAATAGGCACGTGCCTCCTACCAAGCATTTTTCTAATAACCAAGGTAATGAGGTTGTGATGAACTTGGGTAGAACACGCAGCATCCCTCTGCCACTCTCCTCACTCCATGGCTGGGGGTAGTCACCTGGTGGTGACTTATCACTTCACTTGCCGGGCAGCTGGGTTTGGCTGGCAGGACACCTGGCACTATATTTAAGCCAATATGTTTTCCTGCACACTTGAAGTTTTTGTTTTTGGATTGCCTCACTGCACGGGGCAGAGATTCACATTGTGAGCTCCAGACTGGGGGGCGATGGGGGGCTGTCTGTTATGGCCTGTAACAAAGGCTGATCTCGGCTCCTGAAAGGCAGTTTGGTCTCCATGGAGACATGATTTGGGGGCCCAAAGATCTCGGCTCAGGTCTTGCTTCTGCCGTGAGCCTTCCTCACCTTTGCTCTTCCAGGCTGCCATTTTCTGCATCCACACCTATTGTCTGCAGCCCAAGCCCTGCCCCGACCCTGTGACATAACACCATCACCGCCCAGTGCTCTGTCCTCTCTCAGAGCAGTAGGTGTCCAGGTCTCATGTGATGCTGGCTTGCTTTCTCCTCTCATGTTAAGAGTGGGAGAAGCACGTAGAGATTTAGAATCAGAGATTGGTCCCTGTCCCATTCCATTTGATGGCTCTCTGACTGACTTTGGACAGATCCCTTACCTCCTTTTATCCTTGGTTTCCTGTTGAGTATAGTTCGAGTGATGGGACTGCGGTGTGTAATGTTACAGACAGTGCCTGGCACATCCCAGTGCTTGCTGTGTTCGCCACCTCTCTCCCAGCTCCCTTCACATGGGCCAATCATACGAGCTCACGTACTGTGTATGAAGACTTCACGCAAAGTGCCATACTCAGAGCCAGAACTGTTCTACTTATTACTCTGATTCCGCTCAGCCGTTCTTTCTTTCAGGCTATATCTGCAGCCTGGAACCATTCGACCTTCTGAACTAGACCCTGACACACCTCTCCTGCTTTGCCACCTCTCAGACCTTACTGTGAGAGCAGCAGACACCAACTCTTCTCAGTCCCTCCTGCCTTTTCGAGGCCTTGCTTTCTCTAAGGGCCTCCTGTAAGCCCAGCCTTTCCAGGAAGGAAGGCTGAGATCTCGTGATCTTGGAGCTGGTGGGGGAAAGAAGGCTGTTGGGTCCCTGCAGAGATTTACCATGGCCACCGACCCTGGGGGCCAGCTCAGCTCCAATGGTTTGAGTTATTCAGGCCCTCTTCTCTTGGCTCTGCTGTCCAGTCCGAAGGGTCCTCCTCCTTCCTTACCTTCCCAAAGAGCACTCACCCTCCAGGACTCAGGTCTAGTCCTGCTGTCCCCAGAGAGGCCCCGCCAGCCCCAAATATCTTCTTCACACTGACTATCTCCTATGCTTAAGTGCTGGTCTCTGGGCTAGGGGACTTCCCTTAGTTCCTCCACCTCCAGCATCCCTCCCTCCTTCCCCTCACTCTGTGCTGGGAAGGTGACCGACCCCATGGACTCTCTTTGGCTTCAGGTTGGGTTTAGCCAAAGAAATGAGCCAACAGGGGAGCTAAGGGTGGGAGGAGAGTGAGCTGGGGGACCATGTTCCTGGCTCTCCATCCCTGTGGGGCTGCGTGCAGTTGCTACAGCTCTTGTTCAAGTTTGCCTTCCGCCACAGCTGTCCTCTCTGCTTCTCTAATGTCTCCTTCCTCGGCCTCCTCAGGCCTAGGGCAGTGGTGCCCATTATCCCTTGTGGCTTTCCCTAAGCCCTCTACCACATATTTTAAAAAGCTACTTTTCATTAAACTCTTCTCAATCATCTAGCTTGGATGCACCATCTATTTCCTGCCGAGACCCCTGCTGATAGGGCTTCTGATGGTGTAGTATCCAATTTAACACTTTAGTACATACATTGTTTTTATGTCACCTTTCAGTTGTTTACCTCATGCAATTCAAGGCTGGGGACATAAAGGAAGATGTGACTATCCTCTAGCCATTTTTGGTGTCCCCAGCCTGGCCTCATGCTGGGCATAAAGTAAATGCCCTCAGAATTGCCTGAGGGAAGGATGGTGTCTGTCCCAGGTGGGTGGGCCTAGTGGCTGCCTGGGAAGAGGAGTTCTGAGCTGGGTGGGTCGTGGGGGAGCTTGGGCTTGGAAACCAAACTCACGCTTTGGCCTGAGAGTGGCACCAAGGCAATACCACCCATGCTTGGGAGTCAGGCAGGCCAAACCTCACCTTCAGGGTACCGGGAACAACCCTGGGGATAAAGTGTGGTCTGGGGAGCTTGGCAGGGCAGGAGGGGAGGTGCATGTCTGGAAAGCAGGGAGGCAGAGCCTGGCGTAGAGGCTCTGGTGTCAGGTAGAGAGTGGAGGCACAATCGTGGAATCAGAAGTCACTGGAATGAGAAGGGACTAGGACCATGTAGTCCTGCATTGTCCAACATGGCAGCCACTTGACGTATGTGGCTACTGAGTAGGTGAGAAGCCGCTAGTCTAGGCCGGCATGGGCTTTAGGTGTAAAGTACGAAACGGGTTTTGAACAATATGAAACAGTGTAAAATGGTCTCATTAAAAACTTTTCTATTCATTATATGTTGAAATGATAATATACTGTACATGTTACATTCAATGAGATGCATTGTTAAAGTGAATCTCATATATTTCTTTTTATGTTTTAAATGTGGCTGCTAGAAAATTTGAAATTACCTAGAGGCCACCTTGTGTTTATATTAGGCAGCTCTGGCTTAGTCCAACCCTCTCATTTACAGATGGGGAGACTGAAGCCCAGAGAAGAGCAGTTTCCAAGGCCACGTGCCCGGCGGGGTTAAGCGGGGGCTGCTGGAAGGCTCACAGCTTGCTTCATGCACCCATTATTTTTTCACAGACTGTGGTGGGGTGGGGAGCGAGGCCTGGTCGCAGTGGCCTCACCCCAGCAGTTGAGACTAGTTTGGCATGGGCTTGGGCCTCTGCCTCAAGTTGCAACAGAGACTGAGGACCTTTCTTTGTGGCCAGTGGCACGCGCTGCCCACGGAGCCCATCCCTGGAGGAGTGTCTCTGTGGGGGCGCTCGGTGTTGTGGGGCAGGGAGGGGTCCTCCGCACACACAGCCTTGGCTCGGGCAGCAAAGGCAGGACAGGACAGAAGAACTGAAAGGCAGTTTGGAGAGAGTGCTCCCCAGTAGCCACCACTATCATATCGCTGTTGAAGAAGGCTCGCTGGGCACCTGGGGGAGCCCCCTGAAGATACAGGACTCGGCACCATTTGAACAAATTCTATGAGGATTTCTTGAGCATGTCCTCTGTACCTGGGCCAAGGAAAGGAGAAGCCACAGTTCCTGGGCTCCGTGGCTTACGGTCACAAGATAGCCTGCTATACACGAAACAACTCAAGAACAATGGCGGAGAGCAAAGGTTAAGTCCGAGGTGGGTAGCCCAGCCTGCAGCTGAGATGTGCTGGGTGCTGTGGCTGTGAGCACGACCGGGTCTAGAGAAAGCCTGGCCTGGCGCCCTTGCCTGGTCTGACCTCTGCTGCTACCAAATCCAGGGGTGGGGCAGGTCACACTCTCTCTGCCCTCGTTGTCCTCTTTTGCTCGGTGGGATAACACCTGCTGACTGGCTCCCGCTCTCAGGCCTTGGCAGGGTCTGATGGGAGTGCTGCACATGGCTGGGAAGGGGTGCCGCCCAGAAGAGAGTCAGGACCCTGTGGGCAGGAACCGGTTGCGAGCAGCTGAAGGGTGCCTGTGAGGGAGGCTGGCCGTATAATTTATCTCCCCAAAGGGAGTGCTTATGGGGGTGAAAGGGGATGCTAGTAATGTGAAAAGAGATGGAGAGAAAGACGGTTCTGTGTGGGCGCAGGGTGCTGTACCGGGAGGGGGGCCAGATGGCACAGCTCAGACTGAGGCCCTGGGCTCGGGAGGCCAGTGGTGGGAGATGGCTTTGCACGAGAGGTGGGACGGGAGATGGGGGGGTAAGGTTAGGTAGGGGTCACAGCAAAGGGGAATTTTGGGAGAGCGTGGACTCAGGCAGAAGCAGGAGTGCGAGTAGTGATGGGGTGCTGGCCTGGAGCTAGGAGTGGGGCCACCCCGCTGCCGGATGCCTGTCTCCCAGGGCTGGTCCCTGGCTGCCAACGGAGGGGTACTTGCTGTTTGGACTCCCATGAGGGAGTCCACGAGCACTGCCCAGTGGGGCTGCGGACGCTGGCCTGAACTGGCCCTTGAGCACACTGCCCCCCACCCCCTGAACAATGGGCCCTGTTGAGCCAGTGGTTCCTGGGCAGCAGGAAGCCCTTGGTTCGAGCCCCACCCATGAACAGAGCCTTGGAAGCGGTGCCTCTGTGACCTCTAAGCTGGGGAGCTCAAAGGGGCCATTCTTCCTGGCTGGGGGCACGGGGCGGGGCAGGAAGGGCACTGTGGCTTTGACCCCAGAGAAACAGGCCTGCCCCAGTGTTAGGGCCTCTGCCCTGCGGCTCTCTCATCTGCATCTACTGACCTCATGGGATTGTCCTTCGAGTCTGTCTGGGCCACTGTGCCAGGCCCAGGAGACAGGGCCTTTTCTTCCCTCACTGCAGCATCCGCTGGTTGGGTGGTGGGCACTGGCAGCCCGCACCTTTCCCGCTGCATCCGGAATGTCCCAGGACCCCTTCCTCTGCCGGTCCTCCCCACCGCCCCTCTCGGGGCCCACAGGGGTTTCAGGAGGACGTGCCGGACCCGCTGCCAGGCAAAGCGGTGACACCTTCTGTTCTAGTCTCCTGTGGCTGCCACTTGCCCTGTGGGCTGGACCCCACTCCACTTCACACACTCATTTAACGGACGCAGACAGGCAGCCCTGATGCCACGCGTGGTCGCTGGCGCTGAGGGCCGGTCAGTCCGCGCCCTAAGGGAGAGGTGCTGTTTCCCCCCGGGGGCTGCCGTGTGGGGCCCTTGGTCCTTCTCAGCTGTCCTTAAATTGGCCCGAGGGCTGGCTCTTTGGCACTCTCTCTCTGTATGTGGGACCAGGAATGTGGGGACTCGCCGCACAGCTGGAAGGGGTCTGTGGTAGCTCCAGGCACCACTCTGCCCTGCCCTGAAACGGAGGCCAGCCAGGCCTGTCTCTCAGAGCCTCCTCTTAATTCCCTAGCTGCCCCCTGAGAACCTTTCTGGAGCTTTTCATTGCTTGTTGGTTCCCAGAGCCCGGCCGGCCTGCCCTCTCCTCAGGCAGGCTCCCTGTGTTCCGAGAGGCCCAGGGTTTGTCTGACTCACGTATATCAGGCATGCAGACCCAGAAATAACCGTCATGAAGGAAGCCATTTATGCTCACAGGTCCTTAGAAGTGGGAGACACAAAGGCCACCCAGGGCCACCCATGGAGGCACCAGGGTTGGTCAGGGGGCAGAGGGACATAGGGGAAGATAAGGGAGGGAGCCTTTCCTGTGGATTCCCGGGAATAAATGAGGTGAGGTGGGGCTGGCAGTTGGAGACTGGCTGGTTTGAGTGATTTCATGGGCCATGGGGCGGGGAGGCTCTCTCGAGTCATCGGGTACCTGCCCCGGGTGATCAGGGAGGGGGCAGAGGGACCCAAAGTGGAGTGTCACAGCCCAAGAAAGGGGGAGTTTAGGGCCATGAGCCCTGGCTGGGTTGGTTTGCTATCTCTGGTAATTAATTAATTAATTAGCCCTGGGAGGGGCCATCCCTCCAAGGTCAGTGAGACCCGGAGATGACAGAGCATCAAAGACAGAAACTAGGAAACGTGGTTATTGCCCCTTGTCTCTGTAAAGTCCTCGGGACATTCCCACTGTTTTTCAACAGTGCGTTTTCTCTGCCTGTTGGAGTCAGCTTCGAACATCAAGGCCTCCTCCAGGAAGTCTTCTCTCCTCGCGCCCCTGGGGTCCCCCAGATGGAATTGTCCCCTTCTCTGCCTATCCCCCTGCAGCACCCCCTATTCTGCATCATTGCTTCAGGGATCCTTGTTTGCCTTCTCCCCGTGAGATCCCGAAGAGCCACCTGACCTCTCATTCCCCGCAGTGGTTCCACGCGGGGGTTCCTTCTGGTGTAGAACACTGAATGGCCGGCCATTTGCATGTGCCCAGTCTCAGGGGGTCATTTGCATCTCAGGGGAACTCTGGGGAATGTCTGCTGTCTTGGTGTCCCCTGAGAAAATGGAAGGAGATATAAAGTGTGGGGACCCAGTGGCCACTTCCATTCTCATTACTGGTGCCACAGGTGAGCATTTCTGTCAGCGACCTCCAGCTGCTGCTGGGCTGTGCTGGGGGGATTCTCCTCTAGTGCTCATGAGCTCGTGGGGCTCTTCAACCCCTGAGCTTTTACACAAGAGATAACATGCATTTTCCTCGGGTCGAAGATTCAGGACCTTAGTCTGATGTTGGAACAGGTTAAGAGCCTTAGAACAGAGGGCCCCTGCCAAGGCCATAGTCCATAGCTGGTGTCTGGGAGCCTTCCACTGCCTGTCCCAGGGTCAGACCTGCTAAGGCCCCAGTTTCCTCCTGGGCCCTGCCTGCATGCCCCTCCTCCTCTTACAGTCAGGCCTCAAGGTCCCCTTGCAGGTTGGGTCTCCTGGTCCCCAGACTGACCCTGCCTGGGGTAGCACTGATTTAAGTAGTTCCAGATCTTTGCTGAGGTTAACTGGACTCAGATCCTGTGTCCCGTTGTGTCCCGTATCGTTCCTGGTGCCGAAGGCCCCGTTGAGGACCTTCTCAAGCGCCCCAGGGGCCCTCATGTAGGGCGACTGGCTCCCTCTCTCACCTCCACCTACTACCCTACCCAGGTTGCCTGGCCTGCAGTAGCCAGGTAGCAGCTGGGAGACTTTGCAGAGGCCGGCAGTTATGACAATGACAACAGCAAGAGCTGCCATTGCTGTCGTTGTTTTACTGCAACCATGACAGGCATCGGCACTGTCGACACAAGCGATGGTAAAGCCAGACTTACTGAGAGACTACCCTGTGCTTTTACATATTCGTTTTCTGGTGTGATTCCCACAGCAACCCTGTGAGACAGGAACTTTCATCTTTCCCACCTCCATTCCACAGAATGAAGGAGAGGTGCAGAGAAGTTTCTAGAGTGTGAGCTCCATGAGGGCAGGGTCTGGGTCACCTTTGTCCTCCGTTGTAACCCCAGAGCCTGGCGCAGTGCCCAGCACTCAGCAGATGCCCCTACCAATGGAATCAGTGGACCCCTGGGTCTTGTCCAGCTCTGTCTCGAGGTGCAGCCTTGGACTTGGCCCATGCCTGGCTGCCAGCCTTTGCCACCAGAGGAGCCTGGGAGAGAAGGCAGGCAGTGATGACAGGGTCAGGAGAGTGTCATGGGCAGCCCCCCTCCTGGCTTTCGGTGCTAGACCTCGATGGGAAGTGACATCTCCTCTTGTGTCCTGACCACTCCATTCCCTCTTCCCTGGGGACTCAGAGCCCAGAAGCTGATTGGGAAGGACAGGCCTAGTCTTACTGGAGCAGACATGCACCAGCAGCCTCTCTCTGCCAGGATGCATGTTGACCGTGTCCGTCAGGCTGTGCTGATGCAGAGGGCTACGGCCTCGGGCCTTGGGGTTCCTGATGGGGCCTGCAGAGGCCTCTCCATTTGGGGCTGGGTGCTGAGGGCTGGGATGCCTCTCCAATATCCCAGTTCTTAGGAGTCTTGTCCTGGTGGTCTTCTCCCTTTGTCCCCTGAGATCACAGGAGCTGGGGGTGCTGGTATCCTAGGCTGACCTTTGATGCTTGTGCCCCAAGCATAGGCTTTGGGGGCTGTGGGAGCAGCTTCTGGAGGCCTCATCCCGGGGATTCCAGGCTGCCAGCCAGTTGCACCACCTGAAGCCAGATTCAAACGGGGCTGTGCAAGAGCAGAAGCCCGGAGGCACTGTCAGGTGGGGACGTGTAAGAGAGGGCAGAGATACACAGAAAAAGTGAGCCTGGGGCCTCCTGAGCTGAAGCAGAAATGACTGGGAGGGTTTTCAAACCACACTGCTAACCTGGATGTGCCGGAAGCTGTGGAAGGCATCACATAGGAGCCGACACCCATCACAGACCCGGAGTCGGTGCTCCCACTCACTGGCTGTCTTGGGCTCTGACTCCTGTCCTGTAGGAAATCCCACTGCTACTGTGGGTTCTCCTGCCAATCTGTCAGCCCACTGAGCACTTGTGATGACCTGCTGGGCTCACAGCACCTCGGGGATACTCTTACACTTTAGCTGGAGAGACAGGGTGTGTGGGTGCATTTGCACACCAACCAACAGTGACCTGGCCATTTGCAGTGAGGTGTGGGACAGGGTGGGATGCTTGTGCAAAGTGTTGCCTGGGCGGGCTGCTGACACTGGGAAGTCACAGAAGGGAGGGGCCTGTGGTACGGTGCGCTGGGGGTGGGTGTGGCAGAGGGGTCTGGAAGGGTATGGCTCTGTGAACAGGAGACCAGAGCCCCCAGGTTGGATGAAATCGTGCCATGTGGCTCAGGGGCCACCATGGCCACTGGCTCTGCTCTGATGACCTTGGTATTGCCACAGCACCAGGCACAGTGCTGCCACATGCTGGTGCCCACCCTGATGCAGTGAGAACAGTGGGCAGGGAGACAGGATGCCCAGGCTTTCCCTCCCTCCCAGGTGTGCCAAGCACTGTTCACGCAGCAAACGTAAGAGAGAAAACTACTGCCCATCACGGAACTTACATCAGTCTTTGTCACCGCCTCCAGCCTTCAGTTCATCTGTAAAATGAGACTGTTTCTGCCACCAAAGCTTTCAAATGCAGTGGGACTTAAAGTTGTCAGCTGGGCTGGTCGCAGCTGTGGAAGGAAAGCAGAGGAACCGTCCATCCTGGGGACATGCACCACCACTGCCAAACTAGGAGGACCTGGGAGTGGCCCCAGCAGGCGCCCCCCGCCACCCCCTGAGTCACTAGGCCCTGGCTGGGTTATCACACCAGGTGGGGCCTCCTCGATGCTCATGTCACACGCATCCCTGTGTGTGGTGCCTCGCACCCTCTCTCACTTTGCCTCCGGTTCATGACGACAAAGCCTGTGTGACTGCATGTCAGTGAGCCACTTCAGAGCTGTTTCTAACCCACCAGCTCTAGTCTGTGCTGGAGACAAACACTGAGACAATCATTGTTTAATTTCAAGTGAAAGGAGCACCGAAGGAGACATGGTGTGACCTTTTCCGTGTGTGTATCTATAGATAGAGATATATAGACATTGGGATTTATTTCCCCGAGGACAGAAGTGCCACCGTGCTGCCAGTGGGGTTTGTGTTTGGAGCTGTGTTTGCATACGGCGTTCTGTGCAATTTATTTCCCCAGGGAAGATCGGCAAAGATGGTGCATCTGAGTCTTAGCAGAGGTTTCTTTCTTTCTTTCTTTCTTTTTTTTTTCAGAGAAACCAATCTAACCCCCACACCGAAAGGAAAATTGTTTCCTGCAGCTTGCTGCCTTATTTGGCTGGTGCCTTTGAACTTCACGATGTCTCTGCAGAGGGTTTGGACTCTGGCCTCTGCAAATCCCCTGGGGCCTCACCGTCACCAGCCTCTTTCCGTTGCAGTCTAGGGTGGGGGTGGGTGGGAGTGGATTATAGAATGAGTGGGGTCATGGACACCCAGCGCTGGGCTGGCCCTGCCTCCTGTGGCTTCGGGAGGCTCCCAGCGAGAGTTCAGTGACTTTGTTTGTTCTCTGTGTGAGTTAACTGTGGCCGTGTTAGGGAGGGCTGACTTCATCTAGAGCCACCTATGAGCGATTCTCTAGACCCCCAGGCAAATAAATAGGAGCGCCCCCCTCTCCACTCTCCACATTCCCTATTCTCCTGGGGCCGGAGGGCTGGGAGATTAGAAATACTTAGAAGGCATTACTTAATTACTTAGCAAATGCAATGCTTACTTTAATTTTGTAAATTCAGTAGGCACACACAAATACCCACCCACCTGTCCCGGTTGCCATAACAACTTTAAATTTCATCTGTGGCCTCTGCTGATATTTTCTCTTTGTGTGTATGTGTTTTCTGCATGAGAGCGTAGGTTCTCTGCCCATCCTCCTCTTTCCTGCGCCCCGCCTTGGTGCCTTCTATGACACCTCCTTCTCTTTGAAGCCTGTCTTCTGTATTGCATTTCCTTCCAGTGTCCCTCTGTCCCCTTCCCTTGCTGTTGGGGTTTAGGGTAGAGTATCTTCATCCACTGCTGGAACCTGTGAGCCAAGGCTTCTCTCAGCCTCTCTCAGGTGCTCTGGGCGTAGGGGATACGTGGCTGTCTACGTGATGTAAACCTGGTCCTCTCTCCCAAAGGAACATCCCAATGGGTGCTGCTGGTTTGGGGAGGACCCTGCAGGGGATGGAGAAGTGCAGGGAGAGAGTGCCAGCAGAGGGTGTATCTACTGAGGTCACGCTGCCCCCTCTGCAGGCGCTGTCCAGGAGAAGTCTCCCTCTTTGGCCTGCACCTGAAACTCGAGCAACCTCTGGGTCTTCCAGGACCCTGGGGCCAGGTTGCCCTGACACCTGGGTGACACAGAAGGCTTCCATGGAGGGGCTTCTGTGAGCAGGGAGACCTGACTGTAGGGGTCTGGAAAGTGCCCTAAAAGCAGAGGAGCCCAGAAGCTGCTTCCGCCAGGGCAGCGGAGGTTGTCCACAAGAGAGCCTGGCATGTGAGCCCACCATGGGGAGACCCTAAGGGTGGCTCCAGGAGGGACACGGCAGTGCA
Organism: Glossophaga mutica; assembly: GCA_039655065.1. Classification (NCBI taxonomy): domain Eukaryota; kingdom Metazoa; phylum Chordata; class Mammalia; order Chiroptera; family Phyllostomidae; genus Glossophaga; species Glossophaga mutica. The sequence goes on from CM077311.1 coordinate 63,971,698, forward strand.
GTCATCGGGAATGTTTTAGGGTGAGCTCCCCTCAAACACACCCTGAGTCAATAATCTGAGTGCAAGGAGTTTATCCAACAGAGGGTGATCCCAGATAGCACAGACGGGAGGGGAGACCAGGCAGGGCAGGGAAGAAAGCCAGGAAAGGGTGGGCTATGAAGCAGGTGGCATCTGTGGGAAACAGACTCACCCCGCTGGGGGCTGTGGGAGAGCATAGAGCACACCGAGGGCATTGCACCCAAACGGGGAGGGAGTGGTGTGAACCTGGCACCTCCAGCGCTCCAGCGTTGGCTGCTGGCTGAGGCCTCTTCCATGCACAGCGATTCCCAGGCCTTCTGAGAGTTAGGCGGGGAGCCACAGGGCTTTGGGGTTGTGGGCAGGGAGCCGACCACGCAGGCTGTGGTCCACCCTTTGCACAGCTCAGCTCACCATGCCCACTTAAGTTTACTGTGTTTTCACTGCTTCCTCCAAGTGAGGACTAATTATAATTTCTTTTCTTTCTTTATTTTTTTAAAAAAAGACAACTGGAGTGTTAGTGAGAGAAACTGAAGTTTGCTGCTGCAGTTGGTTCTGAGGCTGCATGTGATTTTCATCATACTGCTTTTCTCCCACCTATTCTAACTTCTCACGGGCAGCTAGCATTTCTGCTATTCTTTGCCTGCCCGGTGGGATGGACCAAGCCGTTGTCCTCACAAGGCTGGACCCCTGGGCCTGGTGACTTTATCAGACCACTGGTGCCATAATTGTCCATTCATGGTTATCAAGAGATGCTTTGGTGAGTGACTTTAGTTGCCTACTCTTTCTTCCCCCTTGTGGGGCAGAAATCCTGACTCCTTGTGATAATTGCAGCGGCAGCAATACCACTGCCACTGTGATAACTTCTCTCTTTGCCTGCTGGCCCCTTGCTGGCATGAGGGGCCCAGAGGACCAGGCAGCAGCCCTTACTTTAGGGTGAGAAGATCCCTTACTTTGTCCTGCTGGAGATTTCACCCACCTGAAGTCACATTAATCAGATCCTACAGTTGCAGGGACAGGGCGAAAGAAGTCCCCAGATGGGTCCCTGGGTGTGATGGTGAGAGGGGCCACTTCTGCCAGTCTTCGGTTTTCAGAGTCATGCATTTTAGTTTCGGGACGGGGACTGCATCTTGCAGGCAGTCAAGATCTTGTGGGGCCATTCCAGGGCTCCGTCAGATTGGCAGCTTCAGAGCAGTGGGCAGGTGGCAGGACCTCGGGGTCCTGTGGTCATGCGCTCCTCTCTCACTATCAAGCAAGCCTTACCCAAGGCGATGTCATGCAGGATCCCGTGAGAGTGGGTTAGCCATTCTGTGAGCTTTTGTGCAGTGCTTCTGACCAAGACACCATGGGTCAAAGGGCAAAGCCATTCCTAGAAGATGTATTGATGCAGCAAGAGTGAAACACAGCTTCCGGGGCAGGTGGTTATGCAGAATGGACCGGACTTGAAGCGTCTGCTTGGTCTCCTTGAGGGGTGGCACTGTGTTGAGGGCTCAGCATCTGTCATGAGGCTTCATATTAGTCTCCGGAAGTAGCTCCATCAGCTTTGCATGAGGGAGTCCATGCTGCTGGGTTCACAGACAGCCTTCTTCACTGTTACCATGGCTCTGTTCACTGGGAAGGTCAAGGGCAGAAGCAGGCTGACCTATTCAGGATCCTGTCCATTTGGCTGTTCAATGCCCACTCTGTTGGCTCTCTAATAGGCATTGAGAAGATCCACATACTTTGCCCCCATCTTCCAATCATGTTCCTCCTTCCAGGCTCCTGACTGTAACTAGCTGTAAGACATTCACCACTGCCCAAGAACATGTACATGCAGCTGCGGGCCCCTTCTCCCATCACGTCAGGCTGGGGAACGCTAAAGTGTCCAAGGCTCTCTCTACTGGGATGCTTCCCCTCACTCCTGATGTCAGGGACACCTCTGAGTCAGGCTGTGGGGAGAAGGAGGCCTATTTCTGGTTCACACCAGAATATGCAGTTAGCTCCTGTGTGAATCAGGCCCAGGGTTTTCTTTCTCACCAGCTGGTGATGGGGGCTCCCTGGAGGCATGAGGTGATGGGAGCATGTTGCACAGCAACAGGAGGTGACCAGGGACATAGGTTACCTGTGTGCGCCCTCTGGACTTGCATGGGCCTGGTCCCAGATGTGCCATTTCTAGTCAATGACAGAACGCTTCAGTGTCCACACAACTTATGACTTTGTGGGCCTAAAGACACCAAGTCACCATGGACAACTTGTATCATGGTTCTCTGATGTCCCACAGTCAGGCACTCCATCTCCACATGGGCCTGGTAGCATGCTCAGAGCTGATGCTTTGCTGCAGGTAGCATAGCCTTGCTCTAGAATCCTAGGATTTTGTTCTGTGACTCCCCTGCCTAAGCTTGCCAGAGACCCCGAACAACATGGTTATCTACCCCAGAAATTGCAAACACCATGGAACCTGCCAGGTCTTTGAGTGCCAAGCAAAGGCCTCTCTTTTAAAGATGGATGTTCAAGGTCCAATGATTTCTCCTTTACTCTGGAGGAAAAAACTCAATGTACTCAGACCACTGGACCTTTAAAAAGTTTACTGACATGGCAGAATTCTTTCTGTGTCTTTGTGAGGCTTATCTCTTACCTTTGGCACCCATATCTTAGCAGGGCGTCTGAGTACTGGCCACTTCCTGCTCACCCAACCTGTTATTGGTATAATGGGTGTGTCCAATATTCTGTGGTATGTTCAGAAAATCAAGGTACCTTTGAACTACATGGTGACAGAGAGCACAAGAGCTAAATTGATTTGGGAAAGACCATTAATACGTAAGCTGTGCATTCCAAGGGAATGCAGACTTTTCCCCATCCTCCTTGAAGGAGACTGAAAAAAATGCACTCACCAGCTCAGAAACTAGGCAGGTAAATATCGGGGCTGCGTCCGTCTGTTCTGCTAGAGATAACTGGAAAGAGTCACGGTTGAGGCCACCACTTGGTTAATCCATTGTCCTGCTCTGTGACCCATCTGAACCTAAATTTGTTGATGAATGAAACGGGGGTACGACAGGGACCACTTCCTTGTAACCTCCAAGCCTTTGAAGGTGCTACTGGTGTCTCTCTTTCCATTGAAGATGCAGTATTGCTCCAGGTTTACTCTCTTGGGCCTAGTGCATGTGTGTGCGTGTGCCTGTATGTGTGAATGCAGGCTGTGTTTGGGTGTGTATGTGAGGATGGGTGTAAGTGTGTGTGTGTGCGGCAGGAGAAGACTTGCACTTGGCTATTTCTACCCTAATGATTCTGACATGGGTCAGGGAGAGTTCTGCCAACTGCTAGGGGCATCCATCTGGACTGTGCACTCAGTGACCTCGGAAATAACCACAGAGTGAGGCCGTGCCCCCTGGACCCACTGTGAATCGCCATCGGCCAGGGGTCTATTTGCTACATGGCCTCTCTGTGCTCCTACTCTAACGGTGCCTTTTGATGTCAGACCCTGTATCTAACAGCCTTGGAATTTTCTGGACATTCCCTTGTCCCTGGTATACAGTTATCTGGTAAATGGCCCAGAGTTCTTTTAGGAGAAAAGATGGGAGCATTGCTACTGTGTATATTTTCTGAGATATTTTTTCTGAGAGTCCTTCGTCAAGGGGACATGGTCTTTTCTTCCTTTGATGGTCTCTGGGTCTAAGGACTAGCTCAGGTCTGCAAACCAGATGGGTTTCCATTTACAATTTTCTTTTTTGACTTTAAATAATTTCTTCTTCAAATGCAGTTAGCATACAATATTGTTGTATAACCCGGTATACAACACAGTGATTTGACATTACATAACTTACTAAGTGATCACCCTGATAAATCTCGTACCCATCTGACAGCATATCTAGTTCTTACAATATTATTGACTCTACGCCCTATGCTGTACTTCACATTCCTGTGGCTATTCTGTGACTACCAATTTGTATTTCTTACTCCCTTCACCTTTTCACACATCCCCGACTTCCTTCCCATCTGGCAACTGTCAAAATATTCTTGGTATCTATGAAGTTCTGTTCTGCTCATTTTTTTATTTTACTTTTAAAATTTCACATGTAAGTGAAATCATCTGGCATTTGTCTTCCTCTGCCTGTCTTATTTCACTGGATGCATTACCCTCTAGGTCCACCCACGTTGTTGCAGATGGCAAGATTTCATTCCTTTTTATGGCTGAGTCATATTCCATTGTATATATGCTCTACTTCTTTTCCAATCATTTATTGATGGACACTTAGGTTGCTCCAATATCTTGGCTATTATAAATAATTCTGCAGTGAACATATAAATGTATATATCTTCTCTATTTAATGTTTAGGGCTTTTTTTGCAGGGGAATTGCTGGGTCCTTCTTTGTCTCTTATTATATAGCCTTTGTTTTAAAGTCTATTTTGTCTAAGTATTGCCACCACAACTTTTGTTTGTTTCCATTTCTGTGAAATATCTTTTCCATCCCTTTACTTTCAGTCTGTTGTGTTTTTCAATCTGAAGTGAGTCTTTTGTAGACAGCATATGTAAGGGTCTTGTTTTGTTATCCACTCGGCATCCATTTACCTTTTGATTGGAGCATTTAGTCTATTTGCATTTAAAGTAATTGTTGATAGATATGTATCAACAATTTGTACATATCAACAATACATACATAAAAACCAGTATATATTTATTGCCATTTTATTATGCATGCATATTTTTAAATTCTTCTTCTTCTTCTTCTTCTTCTTCTTCTTCTTCTTCTTCTTCTTCTTCTTCTTCTTCTTCTTCTTCTTCTTCTTCTTCTTCTTCTTCTTCTTCTCTTCTTCCTCTTCTTCCTCTTCTTCTTCTTCAAGAAGAACCTTTAATATTTCTTGTAATACTGGTTTGGTAGTGATGAACTCCTTTAGCTTTTTTTTTTAATCTGGGAAGATCTTTATCGGTTCTTCCAAATGATAGGTTTGCTGAGTGGAGTAATCTTGGTTGTAGGTCCTTGCTTTCCATCACTTTGAATATTTCTTGCCAGTCCCTTCTGGCCTGCAAAATTTCTGTTGAAAAATCAGCTGACAATCTTATGGGAGCTACTTTGTAGGTAACTAACTGTTTTTCTTTGGCTGCTTTTAAGATTCTTTGTCTTTAACCTTTGGCATTTTAGCTATGATGTATCTTGGTGTGGGCTTCTTTGGTTCATTTTGTTTGGGATTCTCTGCACTTCCTGGACTTGTATGCCTATTTCATCCATCTGGTTAGAGAAGTTTTCCATCATTATTTTTTCATGTAGGTTTTCAATTCCTTGCTCTCTTGTTTCTCTTTTTGGCACCCCCATGATATGAATGTTGGTATATTAAAGTTGTCCCAGAGGCTCCTTATACTATCTTCATTTTTTGGATCCCTTTTTTCTTTTTGCTGTTCTGATTGTATGTTTTCTGCTTCCTTGTTTTCCAAATCACTGATATGATCCTCTGCTTCATCTACTCCACTGTTGATTCCCTATAATGTAGTCATCATTTCAGTTAGTGTATTCTTTACTTCTGACTTTTTTGTTTTCTATTTCCATTTTTGTGTTTTCTATCTATTTGTTGAAGCTCTTGCTAAGTTCATCTACTTTACTTCTAAGTTCATTGAGCATCCTTATAACCAGTGAACTCTGCATCTAATAGATTGCTTGTCTCCATTTTATTTAGTTCTTTTCCTGGAGTTTTGTTTTGTTCTTTCATTTGGGGCACATTTATTTGTCTCCTTATTTTGACTGCCTACCTGTGCTTGTTTCTATGTGTTAGTAGAGCTGTTACATTTCCTGGGCTTGGTGGAGTGGCCTTAGGTGTCCTGTAGGGTCCAGCAGCACAGCCTCCCCAATCACCAAAAATGGCACTCCAAGTGCACCCCCCATGTGGGCTGTGTAAACCCTCCTGTCATAGTTGAGTCTTAATTACCTTTGGGACCTCAATGGAAGGGATTTACGCTGGGCCAATTGCTTTGAAGACTAGTTGTGACCACCATGTGGGATCAGCTGTTCAGGGGCCTACCCCCATGGAGCAGGAGTTACTTCAGTGGGGCTCTGGTGCCTGCTGAGTCCACCCCTTGAAAGTATCCTTTGCAGAGGAGTTTGGGTGGTGCTTTGATGTGGCCTGAAGTTGTTCACTGGATTCACTGGCTCTGGGGCCTCCTGGGAGGTACAGCCCAAAGCCATCTACCAATTGCGTCCTGCCCAGGGCCACCCAGATTGAGCAACAAAATGATCTGCAGATAGGTGCTACATGTGCTGGCCTTGGAGATGCTCAGGAGAGGCCAAGGTGAGAACCAAGGTCATCTGTTGCTGGTACCAGGCCAAGGGTCATTTAGTGAGAGGTACAAAGCACAACGAGGCCAGATGCTGCTTGTTTGAGAGATTTTAGGAAAGTCTGAAGATGAGCCAAGACAACCCATTTGTATGGAAAAGCCACTGGAAATGGCTTTGGTGGGCCCACAAGTTGGATGGGGTAGGGTCTCAGGGAATCACCAGGACTGGGTGTAAAGTGTTAGCCAGGTTGATAGAGAATTGGATTTGGCTCCCACCTTTAGGCTCTGTTGGGGGAAGACCCAGAGAAGGAACAATGGCCTCTGTCAGCAATTCTGTTTGGGAGAAAGCTGCCCCTTCAGCTCTCACCCTGATGTCAGACAACTTAGTTCTTCCCTGTATGTCCCTGCTGCCCCAGGGCTGGAATTTAGAGTGAGTAGGTCTGAGTGAGTCTGAGTACTTCAGTGCATGGGCCCTTTAAGAGGAACTGGTTGGGACTCCAGAAGCCCTCTGTCTCACTCAGCCACAATCCCCACTGTTTTTTTTTACAGCCAGAAGCTATGAGGACTTCTCTTCCTGGCCCTGGAACCCTGAGATGGGAGGCTTGGTGTGGGGATGGGACCCCTGTGCCCTTCAGGGGGAAACTCTGCATCTGAGATATTCCTCCCAATTATTATCTGCCATATATGAGTGTGGGCCCAGGCTGTTTTGGTCTCTGCCTAGCCTACCAGTCTCAATGTGGCTTCTTCTTTATATCCTTAGTTGTAGGACCTACAATTTTCTATTGTGGAGGCCAACAACAGGCCTCTGCTCACTCTCTCTTGATCATTTTTGGTTAGATAAGTCAAGCAATACCTTTGTTGGCAGAGAACATCTATCTCACCTCTGGTAATCACGTGGGTTGTTAGTCATTGCAACAGATCCCAGCAGGTCAAGGTTATCATGCCAGCCTTGCTGCCCATCCCATAACTGCATTCACTTTGCTTTTGACTTGGTCCTGTTTATTACATAATCTTAGCCTTGTTGACATTTGGGAGCATCATCCACTGTTTTCTCGGACCTTAGACAATACCCACCACTGACCTTCTGATCACAGCACCCCATAATTTTACTGCGGTAGTGTAGAGGATGTCCTCTGGGCCCTCCCCGGGCACATGGTCAGTGAATGTGTTCTCTGGTCAAACATAGTAGATTCATCCCAACAAGGGTACCTCTCTGAACCTTTTGTTCTGTCAATACTCTGCCAAGGCAGTTCTGGCATTTCCACCTCATATGCCAGAAACATAGTACAGTATTGTTTCTAGCCTTCAAGAAGCCATGCCAACAATATATTAGGACTGGCCTTGGGTGTCTGTGCCAGGGCACCATGTCCTGAGTCATGGGAAAGTGCTGTGCTATCAATGGACTGTGCTCAACCCAATCTAATATCTATTCACCCCACACTGTCCCTCTCAATACCCACTCTAGACATATTCTCTAAGCTCCTTGCAACGGCTTTTTGCCGAATGATCTATTTCCTTCCATAAGAAGTGACATACTTTCCTAGTCAAGTCATGCTGAAAATTGGTCCAAGGTGTTGGTCTAGAAACAAAGAGGGCACACATCCCTTGAGGATTTTCCTTGTGGAGAATAAGAATCATCTGTGGCCCAGTAGGCTTTGATGAGACTTTTGCATAGACCCAGACAAATAAAGACCTCACCTTCTCCTTGGCAAGAGGGCACTTCTGCTAGCCAAGAAGATTCAGGGAATCTGTAAACTTCAATGTTCTCAAAGGTACCAACCCAAATGTCCTTGTCATGGGTCTCAGGGTCCCCTTCATTCCTTACCAGGGCCTGGCGATCAATACTAAAGGCTGCAGGGGCTGTGAATCCAGCCACTTTCATAACTCTGCCACTCTTATAATCAGACATTGAGTCTGGTGTCTGGCTCAGCCTGCCTCTTAGTCACAGGAGACAAGAGCTAGAGTCCTTCTGGTTTTCTGGTTGACCAATTGCCTGATCTAAGCCTGCCAGATTTTCCCTTCAGAACCTGGGTGTCAGCTGACGAGAGTTAACTAGCTCCATAATTGTCATCATTAAAACCACCTCCAAAGTTTTTAAGTCTCAGCTAGTGCTTCTCAGATTATCTATTGCACAGGTGGCAAACACAAGGCCCACTGGCCGAACCAGGCCCTCCACCTTGTTTTATCCAGCCCAGCACCTTGTTTCTACCTGGCGACAACACCAAGTTCCTTGCCCCTAGTTAAGGAGTAGTTACATTTACACAGTCCAAAAATTACACTTGGCCCTTTGAAGGCCACTGTGAGGCTGATGTGGCCCCTGGTGAAAATGCGTTTGACACCCTTGATCTATTGTGGTGAAATTGTTTTTTAAAAACACTTGTGGTGGCATGATGAATTATTAGAAAAATAAAAAAGATGTATATAATATAATCTATTTTTTATAATCATTAGGCTCAACAGATATAAACTTACTCTGCTAAATTGCTATGAGGGTTTCCATATGGTTCCTCTCAATTTCTGTACTTATCTTGCCAGAGACTGTACAGGGTCAAACAGATCATGGGCTGCAGCTGGCCTGTAGATCGTACTTTGAGTAACTGCCCATTGTATAAGTCAGTGCATTCTCTTCAGCTACAATTTCATCACACGTGAGAGTGTTGGCAACTGTGGTGCTAGAGCAAGTTAGGGGTGCCACCACTCCACTTATCACCAGCAGCTAGGTCCTCATTGCTCTGATTGACATGTGATCTTAGTCCAGGACCTCATGCTGAAGGTCTTCTTCCTACCCTCATTCTGGCACCAAATTCTTCCATTGGGTCCCTCCAGAAGCATTACCCAAACCAAAGATTTGTATGCATGGAGCTTCTCTGGAAGCTGACCTTGGGAAGCACTGGCACAGGGAAGGGAAGAAAGCTGAAGACGGTGTGTCCCTGTGGAAGTTACTGCGGTGGGAACCCGGGCTCAGTTCTACTAGGAGACCTGGGAACAGATTAGGGAATTCCTTTGAGTTATCTCATTCACTGACTCAGTGTTTCTGGAGGCCCTGTGTAGTTGCCAGCTGAAAAAAAGCCCTCAGGCAGAGAGGGATGAGTGCTTGCTATAGGATGCCACTGAAATAGGGATGTGGCAGTTGTTGGCAGCATCTGTTCCAGAGAGGCACCAGAAAGTCCATTCAAAGAGGCAGAGGCGCACGATTGTCCTCAAGCATGACCTTGGTTTGGGTGAAGACTATCAATGAGAGCCACCCATGTCAGGCACTGAGAAGCTGCAAGCAGGGTTCAGGGAAGACCATGGCTGGTCAGAAAATGTGGTACAGTCCAGGTCTCTCAGTGACCAAAGGTTTTTGCAACTGGGGGCAGCAGTCTTGCTACTTAGGTTTTGGGATGGGGAACATGTGATTCATGAAAGATGGATTGGACAGGGCTATTTACCTGCCAGAGAGTGAGGTGGGGCAGAGATCCACAGACCATTTGTGATCTAGTGGATTTTAACTTTCTGAAAACCCTACTGCACAACAGTGGTGCCTCTGTGGCCTGGGATCAGCCAAGGGTGGGCTGCCAGCCCCACTGTCCTGCTCTAGGCACAGTAGCTTTGCATTTACCTTCTGCCGAATCAGGTTTTCTTTGAAACGCTGTTTCTGCTCCTGAAAGAGTGCTTGAAAACCACTCCTGTAATCAAGCTGTGGAGCTCTGATTTACCTACTTTTGGGTGACTCCATTTGCCATGTCAGAGGGTCAGGCCTGGGGCCAACTGATGTCCTGTGCTGGAGACCCTGCCACTCAGGGCATGTCCTGAGTGTCCTTGAGAGTAATGGGGCCATGTAAAATTTTTGTTTCTTCTATCCTCTCTCTGAACCCAGAGCAGTAGTCATCTTGTAACTCCCAAAGGACACGTATTTACCTTGGAAAACAACCCTGCTGGGACTCCTGGATGAAGGTGTGAGTCCATTTCCAACTAAGATGGATTTCAGGGGGTCACTTCTCTGCCTTTGCTCCAAACCCAGCCTCTCTTCCCCTCTCCTTTCACAGGAGGATACATTTGGTCCCCCCACCAGTCACAGGCAGCTTCCTCACCTCCTCCGCCCGCCTAGCACCTTGGACAGGGCCGCGTGAGGCTGTTTCCAAGACTATTGCTCTCCCGGGGACAATTTACTCTTTGCTCTGTGCATGTCAGCGGAGATTTTAAATTTTGAGGACAGTGGATGAAATTGGATGTAGCCAATTTGCATCTTCAAATCGATTTTGCGCACTTGGGCGTGTGTACTCACACCTCTGGGGACAAGGGAGGTGGAATTTGACAGCCCATGGGCAATGAGATGACAGTTTGCTCTGCTTGTCTTTGAGCATGGGCCTACTTAACCTTGTGCCTCAGTTTCTTTTATAGAAATCGGGGTGGACTGGCTGATCTCTGAGGTCTCTTTCGGCTTTACTGTTCTGTGGTTTTATATCTGTGGGGAAGGAGGGTGGTAAAGAATCCCAATGGAGCACACTGCACTCTGTAGCTGAGTGGCAGTTCAAATGGCAAGAGTAAAAGTGAGCTTTGCACAGTCTGGGTCTCAGCTCCAGGCGCAGTGTTTAGATGTCATGTGGTGAGCAGCTGGGGAGGTGCGGAGGGTGGGGGCACAGCCTTCTTGTGATCAGGGTAACCAGCTGCAGGCTGGGCAGAGCTGGGATTGATTGTGGGCAACACAGGGTCGTCATGCCTCTCTGAGCCTCTGTTGCCTCATCTGTAGGGTGAAGCCAAAAATAAATCCTCCCATGGTGGCTGAGAAGAGTAACCAGAAAGTGCTTTGGATACCATAGGCACTCTCAGTTTTAGGTTCCTGGCCTTGGATCTGGAGATATGGAGGGAGCTCCCATATCTAGATTCTTCTTACCTCTTCATCTTCATCTCTTATTGCTCCCACTGCTCAAGGACTTTCCCCCCTGCAATTGTCCTTTCTCTTTGTCCTGCATCATTAATTTTTACTTCTCTGCTTTCTACTAGAGTGTTCCCATCAGAATACAAACATGCTATAATATCTTCAATCTTAGAAAAAAATCTCCCTTGACCCCTACATCCCCCTTCAGCTACTGCTCAATTTCTCTGCTTGCTTTGACAGCAAAACTCACTGGTAACTTGCTGTTTTCACTTCCTCACCTTCAACTGTTCCATCAGCCCATCCCAATACAAGGTGGTCTATTGCTACATTCAGGGGTCAATGCAGAGCACACACTTCGACTTGTCAGCAGCATTTATTACAACTGATCACCGTATTTCTTTTTTTTTTTTATTTTTTTTAAAGATTTTTTTAAGTACTTTTTTTTTTCCTTTTAGATTTTATTTATTTATCTTTAGAGGGGAAGGGAAGGAGAGAGGGAGAGAAACATCAATGTGCGGTTGCCTCTTGTATGTCCCTTGCCGGGAACTGGCCTGGCAACCCAGGCATGTGCCCTGACTGGGAATCGAACCGTGATCCTTCGGTTCGCAGGCCTGCGCTCAATCCACTGAGCTACACCAGCCAGGGCTGATCACCGTATTTCTTGGCACACCTTCTTCCTTTGGTTCATGCTCACTGCTCTTCATCAACAGCCATCTTTGCTGTTTTCCCCTCTTCTTCCAGACTTCTTATTGTTGCAGGTCCCCAGTGCCTGGTTCTCAGACCTCTCCTCTCTGTTCCTTCTCACATTTCTGTCTCTTGCCCAAGCTCTGACCTCTCTCCCCTAATTACAGACTCATATAGCCAGCTTGCTCAATACTGCTGTTCAGCTGGCTAATAGGCACCTTGACCTCAATGTATCCTGTGCTAAACATATCTTAGAAACTGGCAACGTAAACTCCCCCCTTTCAGTAACAGGCAAATTAATTTTTTCAGACGTTTAGAGCAAACTTTAAAATCATCTATGACTTCTCTCTTCCTTTCATTCTCTTCATCCAACGTATCAACAGAACAAAGCAACTCTATCTTTGAAATAATCCCACTTCTCATCACTTTTCCCATCTGCCCCCAAACTATCCTGGAGCAAGTCACCATGATCTCTTGCTTAAGTGTTGCAATATGTCCACTAATATGTCTCTTTGCTCCTGTCCATATCATGATTATCATAAACAATGATAATCATGGTTTAGAATGATAATTGTATGTATGTATGTATTTATTTTTATTGTCACCTGAGGACACTTTTTCATTGCCTTTATAGAGAGAGGAAGGCGGAGTGGAGAGAGAGAGAAACATCAACGTGGGGGAGAAACATTGATCAGTTGCCTCTTATAGGCTCCCCTACCGGGGATCAAATCTACAACCTAGTAGGTGCCCTGACTGGGAACCAAACCTGCAACATTTTGGTGTACAGGAAGATGTTCCAACCAACTGAGCCACACTAGCCTGGGCAGAATGATAATTTTCAAGCATAAGTCAGATCATGTCACAACTCAGTGTCAAACAATCTGGTACATTCTCAGCTCTCTCTGAACAATTTCTACACGATCCAGGTCTTCTTCTCTGACCTCTCCTGTGCCCTTTGCTCGCTCTGTTCCAGCCATGTTACACTCTGATTGCCAACCGCAGTCCCATTGCAGAGCCTTGGCAGCTGCTGTTCCTTCTGCCTGGACTGTTCATCTCCCCAGAGAGCTGTATTGTTTACTCCCTATTCAGGTCTGAGCAGAGATAGGTGGCCCCTCTGCAGAGAGCCTTCCATGCACCTATCTAAAAGCACCTTTGCCATTCTTCCTTAATTCTTCATTTTCCTTTAAAAATGTATAGCTTTATTGAGGTATATTTGGTACATGATAAACCAGGCATATTTAAAGTGCACTATTTTGATAAGTTTTGACATATGTTATCCATCAGTGAAACCTTCAGCAAAATCAAGATAAGGAACCCATTCATTACTTTCAAATGTCTACCCATGCTGCTTTGTAATCTCTTCCTGCTTCTCCTCCAGGGCCCCCACTGCCTTCTGTCCCCAAGGATTAGTTTGCACTTTATAGAATTTAATATAAGTGGAATCAAACAGTAGATATTCTTTTTCTGGCTTCTTTCTTTTTTTTTTTTTTTAAATCTATGGATTATGCTATTATGGTTGTCCCATTTTTTCTCCCATTTATTCCCCTCCACCCTGTACCCTACTCCCACCATCATTCTCCCACCTTAGTTCATGTCCATGGGTTGTACATATAAATTCTTTGGCTTCTCCACTTCCCATACTATTCTTAACCTCCCCTTGTCTATTTTGTACCTACCATTTATGCTTCTTATTCCCTGTACCTTGCCCCCAATTCTCCACGCTCCCCCTTGCTGCTGATAACCCTCCATGTCATCTCTATTTCTGTGATTCTGTTTCTGTTCTAGTTGTTTGCTTAGTTCATTTTTGTTTTTTAGGTTTGGTTATTGATAGTTTTTTAGGTTTGGTTATTGAGTTTATTGTCATTTTACTGTTCATATTTTTGATCTTCTTCTTTTTCTTAGATAAGTCCCTTTAACATTTCATATAATGAGGGCTTGGTGATAATGAACTTCTTTAACCTTACCTTAACTGGGAAGCACTTTATCTGCCCTTTGATTCTAAATGACAGCTTTGCTGGATAGAGTAATCTTGGATGTAGGCCTTTGCTTTTCATGACTTCGAAAACCTTTCCAGACCCTTCTTGCCTGCAGGGTTTCTTTGGAGAAATCAGCTGATAGTCTTATGGACACTCCTTTGTAGGTAACTGTCTCCTTTCGTCTTGCTGCTTTTAAGATTCTTTATCTTTAATCTTGGGTAATGTAATTATGATGTACCTTGGTGTGTGCTTCCTTGGGTTCAACTTCTTTGGGACTCTCTGAGCTTCCTGGACTTCCTGGAGGTCCTCTTTCATTATATTTTCAAATACATTTTAAATTTCTCTCTCTTCCTCTTCTCCTTCTGGCACCCCTATGATTCAGATGTTGAAATGTTTCAAGTTGTTCTGGAGGTTCCTAAGCCTCTCCTCATTTTTTTGAATTCTTATTTCTTCGTTCTGTTTTGATTGAATGTTTCTTTCTTCCTTTTAGTCCAAATTGTTGATTTTAGTCCCAGTTTCCTTACCTTCACTGTTGGTTCCCTGTACATTTTCCTTTATTTCACTTTTCATAGCCTTCACTTTTTCTTCCATTTTGCAACCATACTCAGCCATTTCTGTAAGCATCCTGATTACCAATGTTTTGAACTCTGCATCTGATAAGTTGGCTATCTCTACATTGCTTAGTTGTATTTTTTTTTCTGGAGCTTTGATCTGTTCTTTCATTTGGAACATACTTTTTTGTTTGGTGTACCTGTTACATAGTAAGGGGTGGAGCCTTAGGTACTTGCCAGAGTGGGGCAAGTACCTAAGGTACTTCACTGTGCTGTGGCACTGTTTGTGGAGGAGGGGTCTGAGAGGGAACAATGTTACTTGCTAAGCTCTTAGCTAGCTTTCAGTCACTTCCTCTGCTACCCACAAGCAAATTGGGCCTTTCTGGTGCTGATTCCTGGGTGGGCAGGTTTGTGTATGTTCTCAGGCCCTGTGGGTCTCTCCACAAATTCTCCTGTGAGACTGAGAGTTTCTCCTGCTGCCTCAACCCCTGCAGGTTTTTTTAGTCAGAGGTTTTGAGGCTTTATTTTTTTGTACTAGAACCCTGAGTCATGTAGTCTGTCTCGCTTCCCAGTTGTTCCTCCTGGGTTATCTGCATGCAAATGTGGGACCACCTGCTCCACCAGCTGCCCCCTTACCTACCCCGATCCTCCAGCCGCTGCCTTGCCGTGAGTCCTCTTCACCCCAGCTGCCTGTCTCTGCCCCTCCTACTAGTATGGATGAATGTTTCTTCTTTAACTCTTTGGTTGTTAGACTTCCAGGCAGTTCAATTTTCTGAAAGTTCTGATTATTTTTTGATTTTAAATTTGTTGTTGTCCTTCTTTTGGTTGTGTGAGGAAGCAACGTGTATCTACCTATGTCTTGATCTTGGCTAGAAGTCCCAACTTATTGTGTGGCTTCTTTCACTCAGCAGAATTATTTTGAGATTCATCCATGTAATGAGTATCAATAGTTTGTTTCTTTTTACTACCTAGTAGTAGTTCATTGTGTGTCGATCCATTCACCTCCTGTGGCATAGGGTATTTCTAGCTTTTGACTATTACAAGTAAAGGTATTATGAACATTCATGTACAAGGCTTTGGATGAACATGATTCCCTTTCTCTTGGGGCAATACTTCTGACAATACTCACTGGGTTATATGGTATATAGTTAATTTTCAAGAAACTGTCCAATTGTTTTACAAGTAGACTGTGCCATTTTACAGCTCAACCAGCAGTGTATGCAAATACCAGTTCCTCCACATTGATAACACTTTCATTAGTTCTAAAAGGTGTTCAGTGGTGGCATATTGTGGCTTTATGTTGAATATCCCTCATCACTAATCATGTCTAGCATTTTTTTATGTGCTTATTTGCCATCCATATGTCTTACTTGCTGAAGTATCTGTTCAAAGCTTTTGTCCATTTTGTTACTTTCTGGTGCTCCATAACAGATGATCACAAATTTAATGGTTTAAAACAACACATGTTTATTATCTTGTGGTTTTTGTGGGTCAGGAGCCTGGGCATGTAATTCTGAGTTTGTTACTATTTTGTTCATTCATTTATTTTGTTTTTTAGATTTCACATGTAAGTGAAATCATGTTGTATTTGTCTTTCTCTGTTGGACATTTCCCTTAGTCTATTACCCTCTAGGTCCATCTGTGTTGTCACATATGGCAATATTTCATTCTTTTTTCATAGCCGAGTAATATTCCATTGTAAATATGAGGGATATGGGGTGCTGGGTGAAAAAGGTGAAGGGGTTAAGAAGTACAAATTGGCAGTTATAAAATAATCATGGAGATAAAATGTACAGTATAAGAAATGTACATTTTACATATTGACAAATGTACATTTGTCAATAATATTGTAATAACCCAGTAGGACGTCAGGTGAGTATAGATTTATTGGGGTGATCACTTTGTGATTTATATAAATGTTTACTTACTGTGTTGAACACTTGAAACTAATATAATATTGTATGTCAACTGCGATTGAAAAAGAAATAAGAAAGGAAAGAAGCCTGGACACAGCTTGGCTGGGTCCTCTGTCCAGGGTCCCCAGACTGCAGTCATGACGCCATCCCCGCTGATTTCTTGACTGGTGGCCTGACTAGGGAAGAATCCACATCCAAGTGGATCAGTTTGTTGGCAGATTTCATTTCCTCGTAGCTCTATGAAGGGCCCAGACGCTTACTAGCTGTCTCATTGGGAGGCCCCTCTTGCTAGTCTTCAGGACTAACAAGTGGATCTCTCTCTCCCTCCAGTCTGCTAGATGAAGTCTCGTATAACATTAGATCATTAAGGGAGTAACATCTTATCACCTTCGCCATGCATACTCTACGGTTTAAAAACAAGCCATAGGTTCTACCTGCACTCAAGGGGAACAAGACCATGCTTCACTGGGGATCACCCTAGGGTGTGTCCACCAATTATTTTATTGGGTTATTTATTTTTTATTATTGAATTACGAGAGTTCTTTTTATACTCTGGGTACAAGTGTTTAAATATATAATTTTCTCCCAGCCTATGGCACATCGTTTAGTTTTCTTAAGTGTCTTTCAAAGATCAGAAGTTTTAAATTTTGATGAAGTTCAATTTTCCAATCTGTTCCTTTATGAATTATGCTTTTGGTATTGGATATAAAAAAAATATGCCTAACTTAGGGTCAAAAATTTTCTTATTGCAAAAATAGGCTTATATTTAGGTCCACGAGATCTTTTAAGATAATTTTGTGCATGGGGCCAAAGTGGGGACCAAAGTGTACTTTTTGCACATATACAACCACTTGTTGGGGTCTCAGCCTGGTCCTGGTGGTGCCAACCCTAACCCCAGGGAATGAGTTGGGCAGTATCCTTCCTCTTCAAGTTTCCAGGACAGTTTGTATAGAATTGATATTATTTCTCTTTAAAATGTTGGTAAGAGTTGCCAGTGAAAACAGCTGGGCCTAGAAACTTTCTGGGAAGAAATTTCTTTAATAGATAATTCAAAGTAATTCAAGTTTATAGAAATAAGGCAATTCGAGGTTCTATCAATTTCTTCTTGACTGAACATTGATAGTTTGTGTCTTTTAAGTACATCCATTTCATTTAAGTTATCTAGCTTATTGGCATACTACTTTTAATATTTAATTATTATCCTTTTAATATCTATAGAATCTGTAGTGATATATTCTCTTCTATTCCTGATGTTCATTATTCTTTGGGATTTATAATATACATATTCAATGTAGTGTACTGTAGGTGGTATGTGTGTATATATATCACATATACATATATGTGTAATATATATGAACCCAACAACAGTATACTTCCATTTCCTTCCTAACATCTTTGTGCTATCGTTGCTGCACATTTCACTTTTACATATGTTATAAAGCCCATACCACATTGTCATTATTTTTGTGCAACCAGTTATCTTTTAAAGCTATTCAAATAATGAGAAGCAAATCTAATATTTTTACGTATGTATAAACCTCCTCTGGGCTCCTCATTCCTCTCTGTGGACACACGTCTCTATCCAGGATCACTTTCTGTCTGCATGTAGGATTTTCTTTACCATTCCTTGTCCTCTGGGGTTGCTGGTGATGAATTCTTTCTATTTTTGTATGTCTCAGAAGTCATTGTTTTGCCTTTGATTTTTAAAGATAGTTTTTCTTGTATGGAACTTTAGGTTGACAAATTTTTCTTTCAGTTAGTTAAAAATGTTGCTTTGCTGCTTTTTGGATTTCATTTTTGCTGATGAGATAAGACATTTGAGGGTTAGAGTCAGAGCACAGGGAAGAAAAGTGGGGACAGTTCAGGGTAAAGAACAAATATTTGGTGAGCATTTATTTTGTCTGGTTCCTTTGTCATGATCACTTAATATGCTAACATTAAGGCTGACACAGTCAAACAGTATTGCTTTTTAATGAAGATTGATGCTAGAGAGAGATTGGACTTATGGCAAACATGCTGCTATGACTAAATCCCCCCACCCCGATTTGTACATTGAAGCCCTACCCGTCACAGTGGTGGTGTTTGGAGATGCACCTGTGGGGGGCGATTAGGGTTTGATGAGATCATGAGGGTGAGGACCCAGGATGGGATTCATGCCATTAAAAGAAGAGATACCAGAGTACGCCCTCTCTCTCTCTCTTTGCCCTGTAAGCACACAGCAGTACGGAGCCAGGAGAAGGCTCTCCCCAGCATGCAACCATACTGGCACCCTGATCTTGGACTGCCAGCCTCCAGAACTGTAAGAATGAGTTTCTCTTGTTTAAGCTCCCAGTCTATGGCCTTTGGTTATGATGTCCTGAGCTGAGTAAGACATGTGTCCAGTGATGTATCATGACTCAAGATTGGCAAGAAGAAGTCACATCCCAAGAGAGACTAGCCTGTCACTTCCCTTGCTTGGCCTTGATGAAGAATCATGCAGTGTTTATGTTCCCCATACGCACCTGAGAGTCACCCCATTATATCGCCCGGTTGCTCCACTGTCCTTCCTGGCAGGGCAGTGGGAGGGTCGTCCTGCAGTGTGTCTCTTCCCCGTCCCTTTGCCCAGTCACTGTGGCCAAGGCCGCCTTGACTGAGGCTATACAAATGGGCGGGATGCCTGCTGGCTTTGCGGGTCCAGGCAGCTCTAAGGAGGAAGTGCCCTCCCTCTGTTAGATCACAAACTCTGTCAGCATGACGTTAGCTCTGAGGGTGGGTAGTAAACATCTTTGGCTTCGCTTACCGATGGATGACAGGGTCCCTGGACGGTGGCTCAATCCACCGTCAGCTCCTAAGTGACACAGATCATCCTCCAAACCCTTACCAGGTCTCCATGAGGTGCCTTAACTGGGGCAGCTTTCTCTTCACAGAGTTTGTTTTCCTGCCTCAACCAGCAGACCCCTTCCCCTCCGCTGCCATGAAACACAACCATGGGACCCCTTCCCTCACTCCCTCCTGACTGAGGGATGGTCTCACTACCACCCTCAGCTCTCCCAGCCAAGTCCCTGGTGCTCCCCCTAATGACAGCCTGCCGGCACGTCCTTTGTCTGCTTCCCCACTTAACATTTCTAGGGTGTTCTCAGCCCCTCAGACACCCGCCCTCCTTTGCCTGGATAGATTTCACCTGCCAAATAGGAGGCCTGCTGGGTGATAGAAGGAAGGTACCTTGAAAGATGCCCAGCCAACTAGAAAAACCAGTGCCAGCGTTTTAAAAACCCATCCTGAGGATCACTCCACAATGATGTTTTTTTTTTTTCTCCTGGGAATGTGGCCATTTGAGGCCCGAAAGATAACAGCTTAGAGGTTTTTGCTGCTTTGAAGTTTTTTATTTTCAATAAACATTTTCTATTTGAAAAGAACCTGGATTTTGTAAATTCATGCTTATGGTTTTAGGTCTTTTATCTCTCCAGCCATCAGGGAAAAAATAACTTGTGCAGAAGTGAGGGTGGACTGGCCACTCTGATCTCTGTCACACTCATGGGGAATGCTGTCAGAACATGCAGGACAGGAACAGAGTCCTCCTAGGATTGATCTTGTTCCTGGCACATTGGATGTGATTTGCCTTAATGCTTAGGTCCCCCTGCCAGGGAGGGCGTGACATGTTTAGACAAAGGGCCTGGTAAAAATGATATTTTGATCTCTATTTACTTGCACTCCTCTTGTGGCCGGTCGTTTTGGGGGATCTTGAGCACCTGAATGGGCAGCAGCTCTGCTTGGCCTGCACTGGCAGCCATGGGGAGAGGGGCAGACCATTTCTCTGCACGACAAATCTTTCCAGAGTGTACCGATTGCAAGAGAAATTCCCCAACAATCTCATCTGTGAATAGAACCCATGGTGTTGAATGAAAGCGTATGGAAAACATTTGGGGGAAATTCTAGGGGCACCCCCTCTCTGTTGGTCACCTCTGGCACTGCTGACTCTGTTGGGGCTCCTGGGGGTCAGCAGCCTCTGAAGGGTGGGGGCTTGGGCTCAGGGAGAAGGGGAACATGTTCCCTGTGCTTCAGCCATGGGCGGGCCTGTTCCGGAGTCCACTGGTCCACAGACGGGGAGGGGCTGCGAAGGGTTGGCGTGGCAGGAGAGCTTTCAGACTCTTTAGAGTCTCAGCACAGTTTCTCTCCATGCCCTTGAGGTAGATGCGTCACTTATCAGCAGAGTGTAGAAAACGTAAAATCGGGTTTAGTTGCCATGTGTTCCAGGGAGAGTGGGCCTTACCCTCCTGGACCCTAGTTTGACCAGAACTACTTCATGGTTCAAAACAAAACAAAACCAAGTAAAGCACCCCCAGACCCAAGCCCAAACAAAACAACCACACACACGTACAAATTAACCGGCTTGGTGAAGGTCTGTGCAAACAGAAAAATCAGAACTACCCAGTTGGGACCTTACAAAATTTAAAGTCTGTTGTAAATTCTCCTCTGCCTGGAAAACACTTAGATGTAATGAAACTTGGTGGGACCGCCTACATGCTGCAGACGGATCTGGCAATGAAAGACTTTAAGACAGTCACTGGAGGCACAAACCGGGGGATAAAGGACTCGGGTCTCCGGTTCTAGGCGAACACTTGGTGGCATGTTCTCCCAGCTGTAAAAGCCTCCGGCCCCAGGGTTCACAGAGCCGTGTTGCTCCTGGGGAAGACCCTCTCATCTGTAAAGCGTGGCACATTGTGTTACACACTGTGGCTAAACGTCAGCCAGATATAAATTGTTTGTGCCTAGAGCCATGAATGAACTTTCTGAGTGATAGTTCTCAGCCCTGGTGACTTACTTTTATTGACTCCATGAATGTGTATCAATGAGCTGGCCAACGATGACAGTTGATGTCATCTTAGACAGGAGACGTCTCCCTTTTTCTCCCAAATGCAGATTTACAAGTTTTGGGATATGGCCTGATGGCCAATGCAAGCCTGGCATTTGTGGGCTGGTGTTTTAGTGAGGAGCAGGCAGGATTTTCAACCACACACCATGTTTCTAACTCAGTCCCACCTCGGGGTGAAGTCCACCAGGAGCAATATCAGATCATGTGCGTGTTGACTCTTGTGTGGCCTTCATATTGATCATGAACTCATACCTGAGCTCATCCAAGACCCAGTCATTGATACCTGTGTGTTCTTGGTACTACAGTTTTATAACAGCAGACAGGGTCAGCAGATGTAGCAGGAAAATCAGGAAACGTAGTTGAACCCCATCATTTCAATTTGTTTCTTACGGGTTTGAGATCACCTCCTGGGTGACTGGGACATGATCCCGCTCTGCCCCCACGCTGATGGATGGAAAGACACATGTTGTTTTACCTTCCATGCATTCACCGCTTTGAACTAGGAGTGACCTGAAGAGATGCGGGGGAGTCTCGTACCCACCTACTGCCAGAAGGTGACATCCAGAGCAATGACCATAGGAACAACATTACCAATTTTGGTAGATATTTCTAAGGCTTTAAATCGTCTTATTAACAAAAAGGGCATGTGGTTAGGAGCATGGACCCTGCCTGAGTTCAAATCTGGCTTTTGCCTCTCATTGGTTGTGGGGCTCTCTGCCTCATTCACTTCATCAGTGAGCAGGGACCGGGTCTAGCACCTCGGTGAGTTCACATGACCTACTCCATGCCAAGGCCTGCAAGGAGCCTGACATATGTAGCAGTTTGCTGTGAAAGCCCATGCACTTTGATGCTGTTCACACCAACTTACAATTTCCAGGTGAAAATTCCCACGGCCACTCTCCATGGTGTGGCCTCGCTCCCTTATTCATCCATGTGCTGGGATCCCCCCAAGACTCTTCACTAAGGAGAATTTTTGCTTTGCCTGTCTGTTTGTGTCTCTAGATGGAAGGGGGCTGGCTCCCCCTCAGCCATCCTTACTGGGGCTCTTCAGCTCAGCTCCTCCAAGAGAATGCCACCCTTACTTACTCTTGGCTCTGTTGTTGGTTCAGGCGCATGAGTTTGAAACACAGCCCAGATTAGCTGAACCACAGGCGCTATTTGTGGTGCCTGAGCTTACTGTCTCTCAACATGGACTTAACAAAACCTCCACCAAGAGAAACAGTATCTAAGGAGATTGTTCCAATGACGATCTGGAATCTAAGGTCTACGTAGTCTAGCCATGGCCAAGTGGCTTAGTTGGTTGGAGTGTCGTCCTGTAGACTGAAAGGTTGTGGGTTTGATCCCTGGTCAGGGTATGTATGAGAGGCAACCAACTGCTGCTTCTCTCTCACATTGGTGTTTCTCTCTCTTTCCCCACCTCTTCCTCGCTCTCTAAAAAGCATGAAAAAAATGTCCTAGGATGAGAATTAAAAAAAATCTAATGTAAAATCTATTTGAGATTATGTTGTATCACTGGAATCGGGCACTGAGCCCTCATTACTCTGTCCCTCCCATGTCCCCTCTCTTGAATCCTGTTGCTTTCACTACATGGGTCTTTGGTGGGTGATCCCAGTCTACATTGGGAGTGGCTGAAAGCAAAACTCAGTGGTGTTTACTAGAAGGGGGTCGCTCAGAGTACCATGAAAGGTCCTCCTTAAGAGGCTTCTGTGGAGACTTTTCTCTTTGCTCTTAGCTCTACTTCTGGTCACCTGATGTTTCTCTTAGGCGCCCTGTAAATTATATAAATAAATACCAACCCTCCCTTTCCACATTGGCTTCTACATTTGGAGTCAAGTGTGTGGCCAACTCGTAGATTTTTATGTTTTCACTTTTCCAGCCTCATTTCTGGCTTCTGCTCTATTTTTTACCTTAACTTCTTTCCTTCCTTCCTTCCTTCCTTCCTTCCTTCCTTCCTTCCTTTCTTTCTTCCTTTCTCTCTCTCTCTCTCTCTCTCTCTCCCCCCCTCCCTCCTTTCCTTCCTTCCTTCCCTTTCTTTTGCTGTCAGTGTCAACCTTTTACCTTGTTGCCCTAGTTTAATCTCATAAGCCTCCTGAAAATTTACCTGGAGCACGGTGGGATTATGCGTGAATAAAGAAGTAACTCGAAGGAGCAGGTGTTGTCATTCTCACCTTAGAGATGAGGCAACTGAGGCCCTGGAGGGTCCACCAACTCACCCAGCATCATAAAGCCAGTAGTAAGGAGATGGCCAAGTCCAGCCTAGGCCTGGCAACTCCGTAACCTGTTCTCTTTCCCTCCCCTCCTGTACAATATTCAGAAATATTCTCAGAAAGATATGTATCAGGGCATCAGAGGAGCCACTGGTAGAAGAGGCTGGTGGGAGGAAAAGGCTGGGAACTGAAAATTGCGCTCTGTTTCACTTCTACGAAGGACTTCTGCTTCACTTCGTGAAGGACATAGCTGCCTTTATGGGACTTTTGATCATCAGGGCATAAGTAATCTGTACAGTCAATCCTAACTGCACTGTGACCTTGATTAACTTAGACTGGTTAGCTTGGGCAATGGGATTGTCAAGTTCACTGAGAGTCAACTCAGTAGAGCACACCTTCCCACTCCGACTACTGAAAGTTCTCTGTTGTCTCTGATGCTCTGCTGCCTCAGCGAGCACACCACAAT
This sequence comes from Glossophaga mutica, assembly GCA_039655065.1. NCBI lineage: Eukaryota > Metazoa > Chordata > Mammalia > Chiroptera > Phyllostomidae > Glossophaga > Glossophaga mutica. Next base: position 63,995,468 of record CM077311.1, read on the forward strand.
GCACAGGTGGGGCTGTTGTAAATCTGACCCCATTCAGCACCTAACGCACCACTCAGAACGGCAGGCCCTCCTCATCGTTCTTGATTCTGTGGGGTGTTTGGAGTGTTCTTGGCCTTGGGGTCATGCTTGTATTTATCTGCTGTCTCTGAGCGAGATGCAGGTGGACATGGGAACTGTATGGTGGGCACTGACCCACAGCAAACGTGCATGTGCCCCTCCCCTCCCTGCCCCTACCCCAACTGGTTAATTAGTCCGTTGGCCTGAGAGGAGTCCCCACAACGTTACAGGCAGAGACAAGCGTATTTTGCTGTGATTTGCCTGTTTCACTTAAAATAGAAGCTCAACAATTTTGTTTCAGCTGCTTGAGAGTCCATGCAAAAAGGATTCTGGCTAATCAAGATTTGTTTGCCCCCATGACTTCCTCATCATCTATAACTATTTACTGAGTCCCTTCTGTGCCCAGAAAAACGTGCTCGGCTTTGAGAACACAAAACTGTCTGAAGACCAGAGAAGTTTGAGTTCAGGGTGATGAGCCGACCATGCTGCCTGGGGTTGGTGGCACACTGATGGCTGCAGGAGACGTCTTCCGTGGAATATTGGACAAACACTGGGCTGCGGCCTCAGACCCTCCCCGACCTTCTCCGCTCCTGGTGGAACCTGGCTGAATCTCAGTTTCCTCCTCTGCACGGTAGGGATGCTAATGTCTATTCAGGGCTTGGTTAGAAAGATAAGAGATAATATATATGAAACCCTGGTACATAATTGATGCTCAGTATGTTGTAGCAGGTACTATTATGCCTCTGAGCATTCTCTGCTCAGAAAAATGGGGAGAACTCCCTTTTGGAACTGTTGACAATGGGTATAATTTCTGTGAAGTCCCCTTGGATGGCAGGTCGAAGGGCCAACACCACTGTAAACAGACTGGGGACACACATGTCTATAAGCAGCCGTGTAAATGCTCGATTGAGTGGAACTGCCTGCATCACCGGAGATGTGTGGGCACTGCTGTCAGGCCGGGTGCAGCAGCCAGTGCCCCCTTGCACGGTCGTGGGACCCCATAGCTGCCTGACAGAAAGAACACCGTGTTGTGCATGCTTTGTGCTGAAAGAGAGCGAATCCATAGGAGAAAATGTGGATTTTTTTCTGCTGAGACAGGGGTGGGGTTGCAGGCAGTGGTAAGTAAGGGGGGAAGGGAACCGAGCCAGGTGGAGAAAAAATGCCGAAGATGGCTGAGAGGGGTCCCTCTTCTTGTGGTGGGTAACTTCCTAAGTTTGCCTGTCACACATTGAAATGACCCCACAAAACCGGGACAAGGAATGGAGGAGCTTTCTGGCTCTGGCCGTGTCAGCGGTCTCCACCAGGGACAGCCTAACCTCTTTCATTTCTCTCCCTCTCTCCTTCTATGTACTTTCTTTTTCTTGCTTTTTAGTTTGATTTCCCCCTCCCCTCTACTTTCCCATGCCTCCCTGCACTTCTTCCTCCTGCTCTCCTTTCCCAAGCTTCAGGGCTGGCACGCAGGTATCTCTCTCACTAACTGAACTCTACCACCCCCCACCCTCCTCACCAAGCCATGGACCCCAGCTTCTCAGAGGGATGCACACTTAGCCTGTTATTAACTTCAGCTCAGCTGCCAACCAAGTGATATGCTGACCAATCCCTCAGGGAGAGGTGGACATGAAGTCTGGGGAAATGAAGGCATCTGGGACCAGAGTCCAAGCATCCTTAAGCCTTTGGGGTGGGATGAGGTGCAGGAGGCCTATGGGGATGGTGCCGGTCGGGAGAATGGGGTGTGATGGGAGTGAGACAATCTCCAGCCTCCACCAAGGCCTGGCCCATGCTGTAGAGGCAGCCCGGGTCCTCATGGTACAGATGAAAGACTGTGCCCTAGGTGAGCAGATGGAGAGAATGTGGTGTAGAGGAAGGACCCTGGCATAGGGATTCTGGAAGCCACATCCTCCCAGACTTATCTTCTTTGAGCTTCAGTTCCCTACCTTTAACAGGGGAACAATGATTCATGCCCGGCTGCTCGTGGAGGCTTGAAAGAGGTCAAGTGCGTTAAGGGATGGGCAGCCTTCTCTACGGTGAGGTGTGACCTGTGCGCCAGCTCAGGTCACCAGAACAAAGTCCCACAGACTGGGGGACTTAAACAACAGGCACAGATTGTCTCCCGGTTCTGGAAGCTGCAAGTCCAAGATGCAGGTGGCAATGGGGTTGGTTCCTCCTGAGGCCTGTCTCCTAGGCTTGCAGACGGTCGTCTGCTCACTGCGTCCTCACATGGTCTTTCCTCTGTGTGTGTCATGTCAAAATTTCCTCTTCTTATAAGTCATATCAGACCAGGGCCACTTTAGTGACCTCATTTTAACTTAATCACCTATTTAAAGACTCTCTCTCCATATACAGTCACATTCTGTGGTTCTGGGAATTAGCATCTAACATGTGAATTTGGTGGATACATTCTGTCCGTAATGTGTGGCTATTTCTGTTGTGATCGGTCATGCTGGGATCAGGGTCTGTCTAGCAGACAGGAGTGTTTCCCCCTGTGTGGGGGGAGGACAGGAACAAGAACCCAGTAGTGTCCACCCAGGCTCCTGCCTCGGTGGCCCATCCTCCTGCCACAGTGCCACGGTAACAGCATGTCCAGTGGGACTTTCGGTGCTGAGGATTGGTGGTTTCAGCCACTCCCTCCAGGGCCTATGAAGAGGTAAGAGACCCAGCCCTGCCACCCCAGTCAGGGCCCAGCCTCTACCCGCTCCTGCCTGTCAGGCAAGAAGAGGGATTGGGAGACATGGTTCATTGTCTGTGAGAAGTCCTGAGGCTCCTCTCGTCCCTTTATGTCTGGGTGGCCAGGTGACCCCTCAGAGGCAGTGGTGAGGGGTGAAATGACCCCTTCTAGAACTGGGGCTGCATGGCTGTGGCCCTTGAGGGGCTCTGGCTGAGCTGGGGTGCTGGCAGGCTCTTCTTGGTGCTACTCTCCCAGGGAGGGTGTGCAAGGGGGCCAGGGAGCTTGAGGGATAGCCTGTGCACATTGCAGAGAAGTAGAGCTGAACAAGAACACAGAGCCTGGTGCCTGCTTCTTATTAGTAGTCCCTGGAGGTGGGACAATAGCTGGGGCAGCCTGTGGGTGGGAACAGGGACAGTAGCAATAGGTGAGCTGGCTGGGAGGGAGGGAGGCGGCTGCCCAGCTGGGGGCCCAGGGTTCGGTGTGAAGGACGCTGGAGGGTAGGATGGGAGGCTGCAGCTCAGAGAGGATTTACCTGCTGGGAGAATGGGCTGACGGCATGGGCCCCTGGAGGGTAAAGAGAGCCACCCTTTCCCCTCTCTGTTGTCAGCAATGGAGGGCTGAGCACATCTGATGCAATGTGCAGGGTTGCTGGGGAAGGGCCTCTAGGTACCAGGTATCTCTAGCTTCCCGCTGTATCCTGTGAACAGCAGGCACCCAAACCCAGCCCGCATGGCATTGCAATATTGCACTCTCCCACACTGGGCATGGCGCTCCACGTCTACCCTGTTCAGAAGGAGATCAGCCAGAGTGGGCAGCCCGTCTCCACAGCCACAGGGACCACACACTTCCCCGTCCGGCGGAGCAGCAGGGCAGCTCTCTGGAGGCAGACAGGGCCCGCACCTTCTCTTCTCTGGCTGACTCAGGCTTGTAAGTGTCCCTTTCTCCAAAAAGCCTATGCCTTAATCCACGCCACGCAATGTGGCAGAATTGTCCCTATCCCTGCTGCACCAGGTGGTGACCCACAGAGGCTCATCTGGCACGATATTCCCTAAGGAAACCGAGAACTCAGGCGGAGGTTGCCATGGCCCGTGGAGCCTGGCTGTGCAGGGAGAGACCTGGGGGCTTCTTAGCTCAGGCTGAGGCTGCCGTCCCAAGATAACATGGATGTTTATTTCTTGCAGTCCTACAGGCTCCCAGGCCAACAGCAAGGTGCAGGCAGAGTGGTTCTGGTGAGGCAGCTCTTCCTGGCTTGCAGCTGCTTCCTCGCTGTGTCCTCACCTGGCCTTTCCTCTGTGAGCCTGGAGAGACGGTTCTCTGGTGCCTCTCCCTCTTCCTATCAGGAAATCAGGGCTATAGAATTAGAACCCTGCCCTTAATTACCTCCATAAGGACTCTGTCTCCAAATACCACATCATTTCACTTCTTTTGGTCCTGGAGCTGAAGCCTCTTCTGGCCTGAGGTGGAGAAGAGCTTTAAATGGACGCACATCCAAGTGTAAATGGACTGAGCTTTTCAATAATCAACATGGATCAGCAAGTTAGAGAATGTGCCCAATGTGCTGTTAAGGGGTCTGCTGTGCGTGGAGAAAGAGAGATGCCTTTAGTACCGTATTGGAGCCAGACTGCTAACTGACCAGCTCCATCACTGTGGGAGACAAAGGCCTTTGCGATCAGAAGAACTGTCCATCATCCACAGACTCACCTGACATGTAAACACTCCAAGAATGCCTACCATCTTAGAGTGTGGGGCTTGGAGGGCTCTGCTCCCAGGGCATAGAGCCTGGCTGGGGGTGGTTGGGAGGTGGTGGTGGGCAGACAGGGCCCAGCACAGGCTCAGGGCTCTCAGGCAGTTCCTGGAGGAGGAACTGGGGAGGGAATGGACAATCACAGGACATTGGGGAGGTGTCAAGGATGAAGGGCACTTCCAGCTGAAAGGCCTGGAGGCAGGAGGGTTTTGACCTGTTTCAGAACCTGTGTGGGTCAGCCTTGGGTGGCAGCGTCCTAGCTCTGGAGTCTGACACCATCAGCCATAACTACTGGCTGGAAATCGACCCAGGACTACCAGCTTTCTGTTTTGCCAGGAACAGACATGAAGAGACCCCCTGAGGATCTATTGTCATCACCCTGTCCTAAAAGGAGATTTTAACATCCCCTGCCCAAACAAGAGAAGAGAGAAGGGACCTGATCTCAGAATGACAAGTGCTCCTGTAAACTGGATAACTAAAGCATTGGGGAAACTCACTGCATTGCCTTTGCCCTCTTTGTTTAACTAGTTTTGCTGAGACTGATGAAAACTTCAGCATTGTGAGCAGAAGCTCGGCTGATCACGCCCCTGTATGAACCAGCATGTGAGTATGAGAGCATGTGGTGGAGGGAAGTGTAAAAATGCCTCCACACGTGGGACAGTGTGTGTGTCTGTGTGAGGGCGTAGGTGAGGGCGTAGGTGAGTGTGTGCGTGTGGGGGGAAAGGGGGTGGAGGGGATGTGTGAGTGATGGGTGGAATTGGGGGGCACTGCTGCAAGAGGTGGGGTTTGCACGTGATCCCAGGACCCTAACTGCTTAGTCCATAGTTACAAGGGACATTTCCCCTCTGCCTGCTCTCTGTCCTCACCCCTGTGTGGGCTGACCCCCGACCTATCCCCTCGGCAGAGCAGAGGCCAGTCAGCAGTCCCGCCAGCCTTCTCACATCCTGCCAGGAAGGATTGTTGTTCTGTAAAGGAGCCTTCACATCCTCTCAACACACAGCCACTTGGGGAAGCAGAACTGGGCCACGTCCTTATTCAGCAAAGGACTCTGGTCCCTCGGGGCCTGGGCCTGACTGAGCTTCTCACATGCTTTATGACCTTGAGTCAGTGACACTGCCCTTGAGCTCTGCTGCCTGGGACAGAGCCACAGGGGACTTTAAGCTTCTTGGTGGGACACTTTGATCCCCTCTCACTGTTCCACGGGGAAGGATGACCTGACCTTGGTCCAACTCGTGGACTGGGCTTGGGGTTCACCCTCGCTGGTCCCAAACCAAGTTTTGGCCCCTCCATGCCAGCCTTCCCCTAGCCCTAGGGGAGCAATTTGCTCCCAACGGGCTGAGTGCTACCAAAACCCTCCCAAATTCTGCCGCACCTCTTGCCTCTATTACTGTACAGTTATCGTCTCCTGAGAAGACTACCCTCTCAAAGTGCAGCCCAACTTCAAAGGCCAGCTAAAATGCTGCTTCCTGGACTTCTGGCCAAGATGGAGGCGTAGGCGGACACACTGTGCCTCCTCTCACAACCAAAATTAAGGACAACAAATATTTAGAAACAAGAAAAGAACCAGAACTTATAGAAAATTGAACTGTATGGAAGTCCAACAACCATTCATCCAGACCGGTAAGAGAGGTGGAGTTGCGGCAGGAAAAAGTGGAGGTGCGGACCCGGGAACGCAAGCAGCAGCGGCTGGCAGTTCCCAGGTGCACAGGTGGCGGCTGGCAGTCCCTGGGCTCACAGGTGGCAGCTGGCGGACCCCGGGCACAGGGGGGCAGCTGTGCAGACCCAGTGAGGCCGAGCAAGGTGGCTGGCTGACCAGGTGGTCCCACATTCGCGTGCGCAGACAGTCCAGGCAGAGGGGAAGTGGCGGAAGGGACTGAATCCAGGAGAGAGTGGAGCAGGCGCCATTGCTCCCTCTCAGACCCCGCCCCCACATACAGCATCACAACCCAGCGACTGGGCTGCCCCGCAGTGAGGAACACCTAAAGCTCCACCCCTCACTATGTAATAGCTGCGACCAGACTAAAACCAAAACAAAACAAAAAAACCCCACCAAAAATGGCTCAAACCGGAGACCAAATGAAAGCCCCAGAGCCAATTCCTCTAAGCAGTGAAGAGATAGCCAACCTATCAGATGCACAGTTCAAAGCACTGGTCATCAGGATGCTCACAGAATTGGTAGATTTTGCTCACAAATTAGATGAAAAAATGCAGGCTACAATATGTGAAATGAAGGAAGATGCCTGAGGAACCGATAGAGATGGAAGGAAAACTGGGACTCAAATCAATGGAGTGGACCAGAAGGAAGAAACTAACAACCAAACAGAAAACAAGGAAGAAACAAGAATTCCAAAAAATGAGGAGAGGCTTAGGAACTTCCGGGACATCGTTAAAGGTCCCAACATCTGAATTATAGGGGTCCCAGAAGGGGAAGAAGAAGAGCAACAGGTGGAAAACTTATTTGAACAAATAATAAAGGAGAACTTCCCCAATCTGGCAAAGAAAATAGACTTCCAGGATGTGCAGGAAGCTCAGAGAGTCCCAAAGAAGTTGGACCCAAGGAGGAACACACCAAGGCACATCGTAATTACATTAGCCAAGATTAAAGTGAAGCAGAGAATTCTAGAAGCAGCAAGGGATAAGGGGACAGTCACCTACAAAGGAGGTCCCATCAGACTGTCAGCTGATTTCTCAAAAGAGACCTTAAAGGCAAGAAGGGGCTGGAAAGAAATATTTGAAATCTTGAAAAGCAGGGACCTACATCCAAAATTGCTCTATCCAGCAACAGCTGTCATTTAGAATGGATGGACAGATAAAGCGCTTCTCAGATAAGGTCAAGTTCAAGGAGTTCATCATCACCAAGCCCTTATTATATGAAATGTTAAAGGGACTTATCTAAGAAAAAGAAGATCAAAAATATGACAGTGAAAAGACAGCAAACTCACAGCTATTAAGAACCACACCTAAAACAAAAGCAAACTAAGCAAACAGCTAGAACAGGAACAGAACCACAGAAATAGAGATCATGTGGAGGGTTAACAATAGGGGAGGGAGGAGGAGAGGAGGGAAAAGCTACAGAGAATAAGTAGCATAGACGGTGGGTAGAAAATAGACGGGGGAGGGCAAGAATAGTGTGGGAAATGTAGAAGCTAAAGAACTTATGACACATGGACATGAACTAAAGGGGGGGAATGTGAATGGGAGGGGTTGTGCAGGGTGGGGGGAATGATGGGGGAGAAATGGGACAACTGTAACAGCATAATCAGTGAAATATATTTAAAAAAATGCTGCTTCCTCCAGGAAAACTTCTTGCACTACTGCAATGAATGCTGACGTTGCCCACCAGGGTGAAGGGGGCATGGGAGCTGAAGACCTGTCTCTAAATCCTCCCCCATCTTTTAAAACACTTCCTCCCTGCACCAGGCATCTGGCTTGCCTTTCAGACATGTTTTATGGTTTCAGATTTTAAATTTCAGACCGATCTCTTTGGCTGTGCTGATTTTGCCTGATTGGTTTTTAAAGCCATACTTTTGTTTTTAAAAGTTTGTCTTTTTATGGAGTCGTTTTTCAATGCTTATCATTTCTTGCCGATTTTACTTTCCCGTTTAATGTTTACACTATAAGAAAGAGGCCAGGAAAGGGCGGTAGGAGGGGTGGGGAATGGTGTGCTGGGGTCTCTGGCCCGGTGAGGGGATGGGTGGGGGAGGCAGCCAGGCTTTGAGCGTGAGGGAGCCAGGTTTGGTCCCAGCTGCACCATTTAGCCACTCAAAGCTGGGGGTCCACTTCACCTCCCTGAGCCTCAGTTTTTTTTTTTTTCACCTGTGAACAGAGATGAAAAATACCCAGTACACTGAGTTGTGAGAACTCTAGTGGATAATGCCTGTATGGAATGCAGCCCAATGTGTGGGCCTACTGGGCGCTCACAAAATAAAATTTTTCCTTATTACCATTCCCCAAGTGGGGTCCTAAGCTAGTCTTTAAGGAAGCTCTGGCTTCTGTGTGAGGCAGGTCCTCCAGGAGCCTGCCCCATGCTTTTCAATGAATTAGAGAAGGGTGCCCCCTCTGCACAGACTGGGCACAGTGCTGGGTGGCCTCTGGAGTGTGGCTGGGCAGGGACCTACTGCGCATGCACAGCAGCGGCCTTGGTGTGACAGCTGAAGGGGAGGCAGCCTGGGTAGGTTGCTCAGCATGTGAGCCATGGAGCCAGCCTCAGAGGTGGCTCAGGGGAATGGCTGGGCAAAGGTGTTTGTGTGCGGAATCTCCTGGGCAGGGGCCGGGGGCAGGGGAACACGCACTATATTTTCCATGTTCCGTGTCTGCCATGTTCCTCTGTGTCAGCGATTTTCAACCAGTGTGCCACAAGAATTTTTAACACATGCAATCCCTGATTCCGTCAGGGCCCCTGACCTCTTTCCCCTTAGACGCCAAATTAAAAAATGACAGCAGCCAACATAACAATAGCTGTCCAATGTGAATGAATCAAAATGATACTTTTTTTGTCAGATTGGCAGAAAATACATTTTTTGGTGTGTAGCAGAATTTTAGTAATTAGTTGATGTGTGCCATGAGGTGAATAGGTTGAAAGTCGCTGCTCTGTGAACTCCAGCTCCTCGAAGGAAGGGGCTTCACTCACTTCTCACATTTCTCGCTTTGCGCTCTACTTCCTAGCATATTCGAGGTACATAATACATGCTTACTTTGCAGGGCATGAGGGTAAGGGGACCGGGGCAGAGGCTGAGAAGGAAAGGGAGAATGGCCTGTGAAGCCTCCGTGGGATGCCCGCTTGGCACTGTCCAACTTCAGTCTCAAGTCCACATGCATCGCAGCAGAGTTTCTGTTCTGCAGGCGGGCCCTTGGCTTCAGACGACCTCCCCCCCGGGTGCCATTGCGTAACACAGTGGTTAAGCACTCTGTGCGGTCAGAAACCAGCTGCACCACTTTGCTGGCGGTCCCTCCCAGCCTTCGTTGCCTTATTAGAAAAGTCGTTTAAACTTTTAGAAAAAGATGATATGAATAGTAGCTTTTTCATAGGGTTATTGCAAGGATTAAAAGCGACAATGCAAAACAAATGCTTAGCACAGGGTCTGATGAGCTCTGACAGATACTCTTCCCATTTTCATTAATAATTGATGTACGCGGAGAAGAGCTTGGTTGGACAGGATGGGCACTGGGGAGGAAGCACTGGTTGTGCATTGCCCCCTTCCTGGTTGCCCTTCGGAGTGAGCGGAACAGAGCCGGGTTTTCTCTCTTTTTCACTGAGGACACTGGGGCTTCAGGGCATGGGATCCTGTGCTAGAGTCACTTTGCTTCTGAGCAGCACAGAGAGTTTTGCAGCCAGGTGACTCTGCTCAATGGCTGGTGCTTTTTCTCTGTGTCTCTGGATGAGAGTAAACAAATTGAGGCATGTGACGCTTTAAAATTTTTTTCTTATAAAAGTATTTAAATTATTTCCCCACATTTAATAAAAACCATATTAACTTCAGTTGTCATCATTTTCCACAATGTTATAGAGCTGCCTGTGAACTTTCCTCAGCACGTGAGTTCCTTGGGTGGTTAATTATTAGCCATTAAGTTGAGTGAAGCTTTCTGCAAGTGACAGCTCCAAAGAGCCACTTACCTGTTTATTTGTATTTTCCACCAAAGACCTATTTTTTCTTTACAACAAACCCAATATTAAATATGCAGCCAGTTTTATTTATTTATGTTTACAAAGAAACCCTGACCTGTGAAAGCCACTTTTCTTTTAATCCTGGTGTCAAAACAACTCATTCATTTATTTTAGAAGTTATGGACTTCTGGTCAAGATGGCAGCATAGGCAGACATGGCTCGCCTCTTCACACAACCATATCAAAATTACAACTAAAATATAGACAACAATCACTCAGAACCGTCAGAAATTGTGTTGAATGGAAGTCTGACAACTATGGAATTCAAGAAACCACATCCATCCAGACTAGCAGGTGGGCACAGATGTGGAATGGGCTGATCCCTCACCCATAAGTAGTGGATAAAAATTCAGGAGGGGTATCTTAGGAGGGAGGAGTCCCAGCCCTATACCAGGCCTTCCAGCCCAGAGTTCTAGTGCCAGGAAGATAAGTCCCTACAACTTCTGGCTGCAAAAACCAGCAAGGATTGAGCTGGTGGCAGAAACTGCTGGAGCCCCAAGCAGTTCCTCTTAAAGAGCCCACAAACTGACTTACCTACTTAAGCATACTCCTTCTGAGCTTCCAGCACTGCGGTAACAGCTTGAAAGGCACCAATGGTATTCAGGGAGAAAATGAATTATCTGGCATCAAGGCAAGCAGAGGCCATTGTCTCTTTTCTAAACCCCACCCCCACCCCCCACCACAGAGCCGGTAAGCTGGTGCCATATCTGGGACTACCTCAACCTGGCTAACACTGTTTGACCTGCCTTGGAGATCCCTGGAGACTCTGTCCCACCCAACTTACAGGCCCACTCAAGCTGCTTTTCCCTATAAATGGCTGGTCTTGGCTCATGCTTCACAGTTTCCTAAATCCCACCAAACAAACAACAGCTGGCCTCAGTGAGCCCCAGGCCTGGCACTAGCAACAGACAGCCTTGATTCACAGATTGTCTTTGCCTGGGAATCTCCAAACCCAGCATAACTAGAAACCATCTCAGATTGCTTTACAGCTCAGGCAGGGTGACCTGGACAAAACAAAGGTAGGAGCTGACCTTGGGTTGCACCACCTGGGAAGCCCCAAGGCCAGCACATCCATCGGACAGCTACAGACCATGTCAGAGCACCACCACCCTGTCCCTGAGCAGCTGATACTCAATGGTGGGCAGAGGTTGGTAGTCAGTGATCACAGCCAATCCTTGCAGCTGACTGGCCTGTGTAAATTCCTCCCATTGACCTTCCAACAATAATCAAGGCTCAACTACAAGAGGAAGGTGTACTCAGCCCACACAAAGGGTGTACATTGAGTACCCAGCTTGGGTGATAGGAACCCTACAAGACACCTGCTATATTAGGTCATGCTACCAAGACACAGAGTCAAAGCAGCTCTACCTAATACATAGAAACAAACACAGGGAGGCTGCCAAAATGAGGAGACAAAGAAACATGGCCCAAATGAAAGAACAGGTCAAAATTCCAGAAAAAGAGCTAAATGAAATGGAGATAAGCAATCTGTCAGATGCAGAGTCAAAACACTGGTTATAAGGATGCTGAAGGAAATTAGTGAGGGCCTCAGCAGCATAAAAAAGATCCAGTCAGAAATGGAGGATACGCTAATTGAAATAAAGAACAATTTAGAGGGAAACAATAGTAGAGTAGATGAAGCTGAGAATCAGATCAATGATTTGAAATATAAGGAAGCAAAAAACAACCAATCAGAATAACAAGAAGAAAAAAAGAATAAAAAAAAATAAGTATAATATAAGCAGCTTCTTGGACAACTTCAAGAGGTCCAACATTCATGTCATAGTGGTACCAGAAGGAGAAGAGAAAGAGAGCAAAAAATTGGAAATCTATTTGAAAAAGTAGTGAAAGAAAACTTCCCTAATTTGGTGAAGGAAATAGACATACAAGTCCAGGAAGCACAGAGAGTCCCAAACAAGATGGGTGAAAAGAGACCCACTCCAAGATACATGATAATTAAAATGTCAAAGGTTAAAGATAAAGAAGGAATCTTAAAAGCAGCAAGAGAAAAGCAGTTAGCTACCTACAGGGGAGTTCACATAAGACTGTTAGCTGATTTCGCAAAAGAAACTTTGCAGGCTAGAAGGGATTGGCAAAAAATATTCAAAGTCATGAAAAGCAGGGACCTACAGCCAAGATTGCTCTACCCAGCAAAGCTATCATTTAGAATGGAAGGGCAGATAACGCACTTTCCAGATGAGAAAAACCTAAAGGAGTTTATCATCACCAAACCATTATTATATGAAATGTTAAAGGGACTTATTGAAGAAAAAGAAGATAAAAATAGGAACAATAAAATGGCAAAAGAAAAGAAGTTATGCAAATGTGCTTTCCTTGATCTTAGGGGATTTCCCTGGACTTGGCTTTGGGATCCTGTATTATTGACTACTACCCAGGCATAGGGGCTGTCGCGTAATGGACATATTTAGCAACAATGACAAGGCTGATAATTAAGCACAAGGAACCTTAGAACAGGGAATGTTTACTTTGATATTTAATTTCAGCAGACTTCTTTAGTTTGTTCAACTTAATCAAAAGCAATCAAAATACACTGGTGTGAATTACACCAAATTAATTTTAAACCAGCGGAAAACATCCTGTCTTTCAAATGCAGATACTGAGCTGGTGCTTCTGAATGAACCACTCAAGGCAAGGAAAAGGGACATTTTTGAGTGTGTACATTTGCCCAGGGCTTGAATTAGGATCTGGGTGAGGACTGGGCAGGATTCCATAAAGCATCAAGCTTTAGTCAGGAATGACTAAAAACTTAGCTCTTTGTGGAATCGAGGGTCCAGAAACAAACTTCCTTTTGGGATTTAAGACAAACTCACTGTGACTTAGACCCAGCCTCTCATGGCCTCAGGTTCCTATTCTGTTCGACAACCTACTTCTTGCCTTGCTACTATTATCTGTAAAGAACAACTTACCTGTATTTATCGAGTGTACCCTGTGCTGAGTTCTCTGAGTTACCCTTATTCTCTTAAACCTGCTGGTGGCCGCCTGAGGCTGGTGCCACTATTGAACAGACAAGGACTTGCTTGGTTCCAAGACACTTGGAGCCCAGGTACTTCTGCTGCAGTTTATGACTCTAGGGATATTTTAATTCAACAAATTTCTTTGGTTTGACAACTTAATCAGGAGCAATCAAAATATGCTTATGAACATATAGAAAATTAATTTCAAGCCAACGCAAAAGATTGTATTTCCCTACCGTGGAGAATCAAGTGAGGAAACGGATGTGAAAATATTTTGTAGACTGTTGACCTCTATGCAAATGAGCAGTGTTAACAGTGAGAAAACAAGTCTAGCTGAGGCCAGACCTACAGAGGAAGACACTCAACTCTTCCAGCTCATGACTTGTTAAGGGAGGCCGAGTTTTATGAGATTCGCAATTCAATGGGGCCACTGAGCCACTCTATTGCTGATTCACTGAACACATTTTCTGAGTTTATCTACCAAGATCAAGGTCTGAGGAGAGAGACACAGAGTTTGGTAAGATGTCATGTTGAGCTCCGGGAGCCCAGGATGCAGCGATAAACAAATCAATTGCTCATGATAACTGAAGAATTCATGAAATAGAACTGAATGATGGTACTTGTTTGGCACTGTTTTAAGGATGGGAACTAAGTCTGCCCCATTTTGCAGTGGTTCCCAAGCACGAAACGCTCAGCCTGGCCACATAAAGTATTTGATAAGTTCCTGATATCCAGGACCCCTTTAGAACTCATCCAGATGTCCAGAGTAGACGGCAGTCAATTGAACCTTGTAAAGATTTACCTGGTGATTATGGGTGGGGGGGTTCTGAAGGACACCCCAGGCTGAAGGAACAGCAGGGGGTGTCAGAGTGGCAGGACTAGCTGGGTGTGGCTGAGACCTGGGTGTGTGGATCAAGGCACTGGAAGAGCACAGAAGGCTGACTGTGGCCAGCTTGGGTGGGGCTACAGCAGGTGGAATTTATTCTTCAGGTTTTGGAGGAGGGTCCTGACCTAACCTTGTGAGACAGTCTGGTAGGTAAGTTGAGGGCAGACTGCTGTGGGCTTGAATCCATTGCACTCTTTGCCAGCTATGTTAATGAGGCAAGTTATTTAACTTCTCTCTGTCTTGAGTAGTCCAGTGTAAAATGGTGTGAAAGTTGCCTTGTTTCAGGGTGTTATTGTAAGGATTACATGACCTGTTAGGTGCAAAGCATTTAGAACAACATCAGCGTGTAGTTGGCCTGGAGTCAGTGCTAGCTGTTGTTCGTTTGTGTTCAATGGCCTAAGTTCGTGTTCAGTGGCCCAAGTGGGGACCCTACCTGTGCCACTTGTGAGCTGCTGTCCTATCCTCCCTTCCCTCTTCTGTAAATGGGGCAATAGTAGTGCAGCTGCAGGAGGGGTCAGATGAGCACAAACCCTTTGCCCAGTGCCTCCCTGAGAGCAAGCCACACCAGAGAGTTGCTGGGATTAGGAAGACGGCCTCGTGATGAGAGGACAGGATGTGAAAAGGTGGGGACTCACTGGGCAGCTGTATGAAATATCCATTTGAAAGATGCTGGGCGAAGCTTTTGTGAAGCCAGGACTGAAGCAGTGACTGGGGCGACCAACGGAAGGGGAGGGTGAATGGAGGGATCTGCCTTTGGGACCTGCAGGCTTATTGGGGGGAAGAGAGGAGGACAGTGAGGATTTTCATCGGGTTCCCGAGAGTACGTGTGTACATGGACTGAGAGGAACTCGGCAGAAACGGGTTGGGGCATGTACCCTGACCAGGAATCAGACTGGCAACCTTTTGCAGGCGGACACACAATCCACTGAGCTGCACCAGCCAGGGCAGAATCTGCATTTTTTAAGAAGGTGATTTATCCACAGTCCTTCTTTTATTTATTATGGTAAAATATACATAACAAATATATTATTTTCACGTGTCCAGTTCAGTTGCATTAAGTACATTCATATTGTTGTGCAACCATGGCTACCATGCACCTACAGAGATTTTTCATCTTTCCTGACTGCAACTCTGTATTCCGTCACCTCCCAGCCCCTGGCCCCCACCGGCCATTGAGACCTTCTGGCTCTGTTACAATTTGATGACTCTAGGAACCTCATATAAATGTAATTGTAGATTATTTTTATATGTAGATCATATTATATGTAGATCATATTTATATGAGAGAACCTCACATAAATGTAATTGTGACTGGCTTATTTTATTTAGTATAATGTCTTCAATGATCATTCATATTATAGCATATGTCCAAGTTTCTCTATTTTAAAGTTCTAATAATACTCTATTGTATGTATAAACCACATTTTGTTTATCCATTCATCTGTTGGTGGACATTTAGGTTGCTTCCACCTCTTAGTTATTGTAAATAATGTTTTTATGAATATAGGTATCTACATATCTAGTCAAGTCCCTGCTTTCAATTCTTTTGTGTATACACCCCACAGAATTGCTGTGTCATATGGTAATTTTATGTTTGACTTTTTTAAAATATATTTTATTGATTATGCTATTACAGTTGTCCCATTTCTCCCCCATCATTCCCCTCCACCCTACACACCCTCTCCCACCCACATTCCCCCCTTTAGTTCATGTCCATGTGTCATAAGTTTTTTAGCTTCTACATTTCCCATACTATTCTTGCCCTCCCCCTGTTTATTTTCTTCCCACTATCTATGCTACTCATTCTCTGTACCTTTTCCCCCTCTCTCCTCCTCCCACTCCCCTGTTGCTAACCCTCCATATGATCTCCATTTCTGTGGTTCTGTTCCTGTTCTAGCTGTTTGCTTTTGTTTTAGGTGTGGTTCTTAATAGCTGTGAGTTTGCTGTCTTTTCACTGTCATATTTTTACCTTCTTTTTCTTAGATAAGTCCCTTTAACATTTCATATAATAAAGGCTTGGTGATGATGAACTCCTTCAACTTGACCTTATCTGAGAAGCACTTTATCTTCCCTTCCATTCTAAATGACAGCTTTGCTGGATAGAGCAATTTTGGTTGTAGGTCCCTGCCTTTCAAGACTTCAAATATTTCTTTTCAGCCCCTTCTTGCCTGTAAGGTCTCTTTTGAGAAATCAGCTGACAGTCTGATGGGAACTCCTTTGTAGGGGACTGTCCCCTTATCCCTTGCTGCTTCTAGAATTCTCTGCTTCACTTTAATCTTGGCTAATGTAATTACGATGTGCCTTGGTGTGTTCCTCCTTGGGTCCAACTTCTTTGGGACTCTCTGAGCTTCCTGCACGTCCTGGAAGTCTATTTTCTTTGCCAGATTGGGGAAGTTCTCCTTTATTATTTGTTCAAATAAGTTTTCCACCTGTTGCTCTTCTTCTTCCCCTTCTGGGACCCCTATAATTCAGATGTTGGGACGTTTAACGATGTCCCGGAGGTTCCTAAGCCTCTCCTCATTTTTTTGAATTCTTGTTTCTTCCTCATTTTCTGTTTGGTTGTTAGTTTCTTCCTTCTGGTCCACTCCATTGATTTGAGTCCCAGTTTTCCTTCCATCTCTATCGGTTCCTCAGGCATCTTCCTTCATTTCACATATTGTAGCCTGCATTTTTTCATCTAGTTTGTGAGCAAAATCTACCAATTCTGTGAGCATTTTGATGACCAGTGCTTTGAACTGTGCATCTGATAGGTTGGCTATCTCTTCATGGCTTAGAGGAATTGGCTCTGGGGCTTTTATTTGTTTTCCGGTTTGAGCCATTTTTGGTGTTTTTTTGTTGTTGTTGTTGTTGTTTTGGTTTTAGTCTGGTCGCAGCTATTACGTAGTGAGGGGTGGAGCTTTAGGCGTTCCCCAGTGTGGGGCAGCCCAGTCGCTGGATTGTGATGCTGTATGTGGGGGCGGGGCCTGAGAGGGAGCAATGGTGCCTGCTCTGCTCTCTCCTGGATTCAGTCCCTTCCGCCACTTCCCCTCTGTCTGGACCGTCTGTGCGCGTGAATGTGAGACCACCTGGTCAGCCAGCCACCTTGTTCGGCCTCACTGGGTCTGCACAGTTGCCCCCCTGTGCCCGGGGTCTGCCAGCCGCCGCCTGTGCACCTGGGAACTGCCAGCCGCTGCTGCTTGCGTTCCCGGGTCCGCACCTCCACTTTCTCCTGCCGCGACTCCGCCCCCTTACCGGTCTGGATGAATGGTTGTTGGACTTCCGTGCAGTTCAATTTTCTATAAGTTCTGGTTGTTTTCTTGTTTCTAAATATTTGTTGTCCTTAATTTTGGTTGTTAGAGGAGGCACAGCATGTCCGCCTACGCCTCCATCTTGGCCGGAAGTCTCCTATGTTTGACTTTTAAGGGAACACCGTACAGTTTGCCCCAGCAGCTACATCCTTTTGCATTGACAGCAGGCTCCGATTTCTCCACATCCTCACCAACATTTGGTATTGTCTGTTTCATTATTTTTAAATAGCCATCCTCATGGGTATGAAGTGACATCTCATTGTGGTTTTGATTTGCTTTTCCCTAATAATTAGCAATGTTGAGCATCTTTCTATGTGCTTATTGGCCATTTGTACATCTTCTTTGAAGAAATGTATTAGGTCTTTTGCCCATTTTTGAATTGGGTTGTTTTTGGTTGTTGAATTGTAGTTCTTCCTATATTCTGGATATTAATCCCTTATTTGGTAAATAATTTGCAAAAATTTCTCTCATGCTTTTTGGCCTTTCTGATAGTGTACTTTGATGCATGAAAGTTTAAAAAATTTTTGATGAGTAAATGACAATTTTACTTTTTAAAAATCTTTATTGTATTTTTACCCCATTGCCACTGATGAAATGTAAGATATCTGTTGTTTCCCATGCTTTCGGTGTCAGAACTAGCCGCATTACTTCTCCTGTCGTGTAAGAAAGAGCTACATTGTTATGCTAAGTTTCTGGGACAATATTTCAACCACATATCCGAGCAAATTTATTTTATAAATCTCTGGGTTATGTTAAGTATTAGACAGATGCATGTACAATGCCAAGCTTGTGATCCTTGTACTTTTCCTTCTGAATTTTCTTCTATGTATTAAAGGTCTCATCCACTTTCTAGTTCCCAGGACAGAAAACAGTGATTCTTGACTTTCTGTCTCTTTCCTTTCATAACCCACTGGAGAGACTGAGGAATTGTTTCCCTTATTCTCCTGGGTGGCTAGACTACCGAGTTCTTCCTAGCCTCCCAGCACTTGGATGAATGAGCTTTGGCCAAGAAAACATGGGCAGAAGGATGTTTACTCCCTTCTGGGCTGGTAATAAAAGCTTTCAACTACCTTCCTATGCTGTCTGTCCCCTCATTGATAGCTGTATGCAGAGTGGAGACATAGCCAATGGAGGACTTTGTGAACTGTGTTGGAGCCACGAAGCAGAAGGGGCCTGGGCCCCTGGTTGACAGCATGGATCAAGACCCTCCATTCACCCACATTGTACTGTGATGTGAGTGAGAAATAAACCTCTACTGTTAAGCCACTTAAGTTCTGTGGTTGTTTGCCATGGCAGTTATCCTGTGCAGACTAACCCACCAATTTAGAAGTCCTGTCAGGGCTCTGCCTGGCCCCTCCATGACCTGCCTGTTTGGACCTGAAATTTCAGTCTTGTGGCTGCTCCCCTCACTCCTAAACTGCTATGATAGCTTACTAACCGGATTGCCTGGTTCTAAGTTTTCCTCCTTTAGTTCACCATGCATGCTCACAGAAGAGAAATGTTTCTAAGAGGATAAAAACATTATATGCTTTGGTTTGAAAACCTTTGTCACTCAGGGCCTTTCCCAATAGGATGGATACTTCTGTCTTCTCTTGCCCTTTATCCGGGGAATACTCATCATCTCTCAGGCACTTTTGACTTTTTTCAAAAAGTTGGCCCCATCTATTCCTCTTCCCATCTCCTTCTGTACAGCCCAACTGTCCCTCGAGTTCCATGCTCCCCTCCTCCAGAGGGCCTGCTGTGATCACCCGTCGGACTCTTCATCTTGTGCCCTTGTCGCTAGATGTATTGCTCTTTATATAGAGTCTGGCACAAATAACGCCCCTTTTTATTACAAAACCTTGTATTACAGAATCATAAGCATGCCATTCTCTAACATACCAACATCACACTCAAGCACATCATAGACATTTTAGGTGAACTGTTCAAATTAAAACTATAAAGTGTACGCCCATATGATTACCCTACCAACCGCAGCAAAGCAGGCCTTGCTTCTGCCGGACTCTCTGCAGACAGTTCCAAGCTCAACGTCTTCAGTTAGACCAGAGATTTGTAACTTTGGGTTCATCAGAGGGACACGTGAACCCCCAGAAACTGTGCCACATTCTCTGTGTGTGTGTATGTGAGTGTTTTGTTTTGTTTTTTTTTTCTCCCATAGGGGCTGGACTTCACAGATCCCTCCTAGGGTTGAAAGTTCATGAGGCTGGAATATCCGTTATCCTTGGAAACTTGGAAAACATTCAAGGGAGCAGGAAGGGGAGCAACACCTTGGAGGGAAGAAAAGCATGGAGTGAAGGCAGAGACAGCTCACCGATGGAGGCCTTTGGCCTCACTCTGCCTTAACAGGAACCCCTGCCAAGCTTTCGGAAGGGCATCGTGGCCTTGCAGGTGCCCTGAATCACTGTCCCTGGCATAGCCTCACATTGGGTCCCAGCCCGTTCGGTTCACACCAGGCACGGTTTGGTGGAGTTGACGGCAATGAGTCCTTCCAGTGCACTTTCCTCCCTCCCCACTTTCCAGCTGCCTTTGGGGCAAGGGTGGGGGGTAGGGCTAGGAGACCCAGGTCTCGCCAAATGCTGGGCCAGGAGAATAGCTCCCCTGTCCTGGCCATTGCTCTAGGAAAATTCCGCACAAGCCAGCAGTCTTCTTTCCGTGCTTTCAACTCCATCCTCACAAGATCCATCTCCTCTCTAAGAGCCCGTGATCTGGGCCAGGTGGCCCCTGACACTTGCCCTACCCAGGCACCCCTGGCACAGCCCCGCTGGGTCCCCCTGCTCTGCAACTCTTCCTGTTGGCTCAGCGTCCACGGGCAGTTAGCTGCGTCTTGCCATCTTTTTCCCTCTACAGCTCTTTGAATGTTTAATAAATTCTTAATTAAAAGCTGGGCACCTCATCTATTCCTGTCAATTGCTTCTCTCGCGAAATAGAGAAGCCTGCAGGAGGGGACGTCGGCGCTGCACTCCGCCCTCCTCTAGCACCCGCAGCCACTCACGTGCGCGCGCACGCAGCAACGGGGCTCAGCGCTGTATTTACATAATTCTATTGACATTTTGAGGCTAAAATTATGTATGCTACTTTAATTTGCTGTTCAATTAAATTATGAATGTTTGGAATGCAGTAATTTCTTTTGTTCTATGAACAGATTGTTTTATATATCTGCCTATATTACCAAGTTATTAATTTAATGATTTCATAATAGCAGCTCATTCCTCTGGGTAATATAAAAACTGAAGTGCATGCTCTGCACAGCACAGGCAGACGCTGCTTGCCCTACGTGAATGGGAGGTTTTAGGAATAAAGATATTAATTTTGGCAGAATGTTTAAGTGTGCGTAGGGAAACTGGAGGGATGTGTCAGGTCAACTCCAGCTTCCCAATCTCCTTTTCAAAAGGCAGGACATAGTCCATTGCCCATGAAACGGAATGAAAAATAATTTTCTTAGATAAAGCCAAGCACCTTGTCGAACACTCACAAGTTGGAGAGTCGCTGCCTGCCCACTTCCTCTCCTGCTCTGGACGCAGTGTGGGTTCAGCTGTGGTGTTCCCTCCTGTGGGGCTGCTGGGCTGTTACCCCATCAGCATCCTGGAGACGTGCTGCCATGGCAACATGGCGTTGGCTGCGTCCTTCCTCTCCTCGCTGGTAACAGCCCTATTGTGGGGAAAGGGCAAAGGGCCAGCGGCTGTGTGTTGAGGGGAGACCAGCGTGGAGTCTGGATTCAGAGGAGGCTTCCTCCAATCTCAGGACTTATGGCTTGGGCTCTCTGACCCTCAGTTCCCCTAATCAATAAAATGGGGGCATCAGAACAACTGCCCACCCAATTTTGTAGGAGTTGTGTGGCTCAATCAAGAAATGAGACTAGGATGAGAAAATCCTTTATTATTGGCCACAGACAGGCCTCTTTGGGGGATGTCGTTGGGGATGTGGGCAGGTCTCACCAACCATCACGCACAATGTTAGAGCAATGATCATGGTCATTCTTATAGGCTCAGGGGGTTTACTGCTCTCTGGGTCTGAATTCCTTCAGCCGACCTCCGAAATTCGAGCTGGATGACTTCTAAGGTCCTCCCCCCACCGCTTTGGTGGATTTGGATTCTATTGCTTTTCAGGGGAAACCACCACAATGCTTTATATCAGTGGGGAAGCCCATGCTGAAGGAGGAGCTTCACAAAGAATTTCAGCACAGCCGGTTGTTCCATAAATATCAGGCACCTCTAACTCAGCAAGCCCTGGTTTAGAGATGCAGACACAGTGGTCTCCGACATAGGCAGCATCTCTGCCTTCTCCAAGTCCACAGGCTGATGGTACTCAGGTGACAAAACAGGTGACCATGATGCCCTGTGATGAAGGGGGCACTCGCCCACCCCAGCCTAGGGCCAGGAGAGGGCACTGGAAATCTAGGCTGAGACCTCAGGGTTGACTCTGGGTCAGCCACACACAGAAGGTAAAGGGGGGGATGAGCAGGAGGAAGAGCGCCCGAGAGGTGGAGATAGGGGAGAACAGGCGGTGCGGCCAGGCGTCCTGCCTGGTTGGGGCAGTGTGGAGAGATGCCAGCTGGAGGGATCAGTGGGGTCATGCCTGGCGGACGTGGAGAGCCTCGTTAGGCAAAGGGCAATGGGGAGCCACGGAGGAAGAGAAGGCATATGATTTGTGCTTCAGAAAGGACTCCGGCTTCCATGGGTGAAAAATTAGAAGAGGGGCAGATTGGAGGCTGTGGGGGGACCATTTAGGAGACTGATGTAGTAATCAAGGTGAGAGATGATGAGGGTCCTTTTTAGGCACTGACAGCGCAGTGGGGAGAAGTACACAGATGCAGGAGATACTCAGAAAGTAGGACTGCGAAGGTCTCCATTAGACTGTTGGTTAGATGGGGACCAACAGGAGAGCTGTGACAGGGGCTAGCAAAGGTCTTTGAGGCTGTCCATTGTCCTTCGAAGGTCCCCTCTGGGTCTTCTATCATTTCTTGAAAGGAAACTTTGACACCGACCCCTCTTCCCACAACCAACACACACTGGCACGTGTACAAATGTATGTACTTGAATGTACATGGACATGCATACATCCTGTCTGCTCTGTCTGCTCAGTAGGGTACATGAAAAGTATTTCACTGCACAGCTGACAGATTCCAAGATAAAAGTATCATTGCTTACACTTTCTTCATCTGTTTTTGTTGTCTCTGCATGTCACCTCTGTGAAATATTCCTGACCTCCTCCAGAAAAAAATGAATTCCTTTCTTCTGTGCTTTGTCTATAGCCTTTGTTATCATCTCTGTGTTAGCTTCACATACTGTAGTGCATCTTAATGATTTCTGGATTCTCGGTACACAGCGTCATGTCAGATGTGGCCACAGTCATCCCTGTGGAATGATTGATGAGCCACTGGACCCCAAGGGCAATGGGTCCAATCCCTCATGAAGGCAGTTCTGGGGTATCCTTCCCAACTTCTCCCAGAAAAAGCCTGACTCTTCTGTCTTGAGATGTGAGGTACCAAGTCATCAGAATCTGATGCCAAGCACCCTCCCCAACTATAGAAGTGCCAACCCCAGTTCCTTGCAGGGCCACAGAGAAGAGTTACAAGTAGCTGCTTTGTGGATGTGAATTAGTGTTGGCCAACTCGTTACCTGGAGTTGGGCATGGCGGAGACAGAAAGGGAAAGAGAGGAGTAGGGTTGGCTGAGACTCCGGTGGGACGGGGCGGGGGAGCTATGGAGGATGGAAATGTCTGCTCAGGCACAAGATAGAGAGACGGTGAAAATAGAAAGGGGCCGGAATGGTGACAAAAATGGTGCAGCTGGGCTTGGGGTGAGCCAGGAGCCAGAGCCAGAACAAAGATCGGCAGCAGAGGTGGCTTTGCAATGCTGCCAGGGAAGAAGTCAGCGTGGGGCTTGTCAGCGAGCATCCAGTGGGGTGGGGAGCAACGATTCAGACATCAGGGGAAACAGAGCAGGGGAGTGCCTGGGCTGGAATATCCGTAAGGACAGAATGGGCTTGTCTTGTTGATGGCTAGGTACCTATGCCTGAGGCTGCAACTTCACGGGTGGTCCGTGTGGGTCGAACGAATGCTGGGTGCTGTCTTTGGGAGCCTGCGGAGATGGAGAGTGTGGGATGCCAGCACGTGGGGGAAGTGTGCAGCCTCCAGGAAGGAGCTGGGTCTCAGGACGGCCTGCAGGCCACGCAGGGGGGCCGCTTCGAGGTTCCCGGGCTGCATTCCAAGCCATCTCTAGCAGGTGCCCCGAGAATCCTGTCAGTGGTACATCATTGCTTCTTTCCTGCACTTCATGGACTGCGAGAATGATGGCTCAGAGGACTCCGAGGAAGGGCAAAGGGCAGGGGTCAGGGTCTCCTAAAGAAGGGGGTAGAAGTGAGGTGGTCTCCAGGGGAGTGTGGATGTGGGGGGATTTCATTTTTATTGCAAAATGTAGGGTGTCCTTTTTTATGCCTCACAGAAAGACCACCTCTGTGGGTGAGAGTGGAGTGGGGGAGTTAAAACCCAGGACGGGGGAGTCTGCCTTCCCACTGTCTGCCTCCGAACAACAACAGAAAACCGAGGATACTTGCGTGAAGCCATTCGGAGCAATTTGAAGCCTGGAGCCCTGGGCTATTTAATGTTTCCAGCAATGAACTAGATGATGAAACAGAGCACGCTCATTAATTTCCTAGATGACACCCAGCTGAGGCTGGAGGGGCACCTTGGAGGGTCGGATTAGAATTCAAATTGACTCCAGTAGGTCTTAGAGATCGGTCAGAAACCAACTGAATGAGGTTTGAGCAGGACAAGGGCAAAGGGAGGGAAAGGCAGCCACTCGAGTGCCGAGGCCCACTCCTGCCTGAATCCTGGAAACATCCTTGACCTCCCTGCCTGATTCATCGCGGCTGACATTTGCACACAGCTTACAATGAACTTGCACAGTTCTCTCCTTCGAGCCTCGTGACAATTCTCTGAGAGAGGAATCATTACGATAAGTTCATGGGGGTTCAGAGATGATAAAAAATCTGCCCAAGGCCATGCAGCTGGTAGGTGTCAAAGCCAGATGCAGACTCTGTTAGCACTTTACAGTGTTCATTTGATGCTTACCTCAGAGTGCTGTACTGTGTCATCTGGTCTGACATCGTTCTCAGGTACTCCCTTGATCCTTCCCCTTGCCCGCAGGCTAGTCCCCACCTCCTCTCTGGCATCAGGTTCTTCTCTGAGTAGCCAGGGTCCTGGGGAGCATCTGTTCAACCCAATTCTTCTTTTTTTAAATCCTCACCTGAGGATATGTGCGTGTGTGTGTGTGTGTGTGCGTGTGTGTGTGTGTGTGTGTGAGAGAGAGAGAGAGAGAGAGAGAGACATCAATTCGAGAGAGAAAACATTGATCAGTTGCCTTTACATACACACCCCATCTAGGGATCGAACCTGCAACCTTTTGGTGTATAGGATGATGCTCCAACCAACGGGGCCACCTGGTCAGGGCTGTCCAACCCAATTCTTAACCAGCACAAATTTTCACCAACAATCTGGATTCACTCTACCTACACTAGACCCATTCTGACGATTTTCACACCTTGGGTCGATCCAATGCTTCTCACCTGCCTTCCTGGGAGCTCGTGGAGGGAATCACTGGATGTAATTGGAGAGTAAGTGGAAGCCAGTCCAGAAGCCCTGGGCAAGCGCTCAGTTCTGCTGGCAGTAGCCTTTACATGTCTCTGGTCAGTTCACCCTCCCCGAGGTCCTCACCTCATTGCTGGCCCACTTACTATTACACTTATTCTACTGAAGAGCAGATGGGGTCGTCTGACACAATTTCCTCCAGCTCCTCATTCTCATTAGCTGCCAACTCATCCATGTCCACACCAACCCTCACCTCCTCTCCTCTTGGTGCAGGAAAAGGGATGACTTTTCCCTCCACTCATCTCTCTCATGCTCATTCCCTCCCTGTTCCACTTCTTGCTGGTGTGGATCCCTTGGAGGCCTGCCTACTCTGTTGGTTCCTTTTTCATACTCTTAACCTGCTCCAGCTTGGGCCAGCTTGTTAGTCTCGCCCTGGGTGGGGAGGCAGGAGGGAGAGCAGAGACTCTGGGACCTGGTGCCAGTGATGTTCTTGTTCTTCGGTTAAATGAAGCGTTCACAAGCATTTCACATGCATTCTGTCGCAGGTATCCATTATTACATAATTGAAGAAATCAAAGTGAATGAGAATAGCTCTCCTTCAGCCACGCTACCAGCATCTCATTCCTCCCTTCTCAGTGAAGTTCATTGAAGACCACGTAGCCTCTTATCTCTAACTTCATTTCTTCTTTCCTCTTCAAACGGCCATTCCAATGACAAAACTACACGTGACCCCTAATATGACCCTTTGCAGCCCACACCTTGCCTGACTATTCTGTTGCATTAATTAATCAGCTACTCATGTCCTAAACGCCCTAAGGGCTGACCCTTTCCTCTCTCCTGCTTCTTTCTCCCCTGAGCTCTCTGACTGTAACTGCTGCTGTCTTTGTTGGCTCCTCTTCTGCCGAGCGTGTGCACACCGTAATCCCCCAGAGTCCTGTCCTAGTGTCCTCTCTCCCTCTCTTCGCACTCTGTCAGCAGACCAAGGCTCGCCCGTGACCTTCATTCCACCTACCCACACACTGATCTCCTGGCCACTCCTCTCTCCTGTGCCACAGACAGACCTCACCTTGAACTTCCGACTAGACGGCTCCACCCGAGTGCTTCTCCTCTCACCCACCCTGCCCCCAGCTGGATCATTCTGTTGCTGCCTTCAGTTTGCTCTCCTCTTGGGTGACAGCCACTAGGAGTTATCCAAGACTCCTGTGTCTTTCTTGCCTTACCCACATCAAATTGGGGGGTGACTTCATCCCCAGAGTTAGGACCTCTGTTCATGGTCATGGTCTCCTACCTATCTCCCTATGTCTAGCCTTCTTCCTGTTAGTCTGGTGCTGATCTTGCCAACCGGCAAAATGTACCATGTTACTCCCCTGCTTATATCCCTGAAATCCCTCCCTGTCACCACAGGTCTAAGTCCAGATGCCATCTGCCTCTTTGGTGGCAGTTCCTGCCCTTGCCCTCCTTGGCTGCTGGCAGGTCCCGAGGACACTACGCTGTGCAACCTCCCTGCCTCTGCGCGTGCTGCGCTCATGCCTCAGACAACCTTCCCCCCCGGGTTCCCACCCTGGAGCTGCCACCGAGACCCTCTTGCTTTCCCTGTGGGCAGTGACACAACTCGGTGGCTCGGACAGCTGGTCCTGGAGTTGGGCCACCGAGGTTCCGGTTCTGGTTTTACCCCGTTCTGGCTGTGTGATTGGGCCACATTCCCTACAGCTCACTCTCATCTCTGAGGGGAAAGTGAGGAAAGTGCCTACCCTGCAGGGCTGCTGGAGGGTTAATCAGGCGCCGTTAAGCCTTATTCCAGTGCTCGGTGTGTGGGGAGTTCTTACGCTGCTCGCCCTTCGTCAGCTAAAGGGGTCCTGTGCGTCCTCACAGACTTAGGTCCACAGCCACCTGCTCTGCGAAGATGTCCCTGACCCTCCAGACAGACTTAATGTTACCACTGGTTGGTTCTTGAACTATACTGATGAGTGGGTGTCTCCGCAGGGACACTGAACAGTGCTTGTCCTCAGGGCCTGCCACCGGAGTTAGGGTCAGACAACTCCCTCACTTATGCCTCACAGAGGCTTAGTTACTTAAGGGCTATTGTGATTTTGGACAAGTCTTTGATCAAATTTACTCATCTACAAACTGAAGCCACAGTGAAATGGCTGTTACATTCTGAACTGGGGTTCTTAAATTGGGGGTAAAGCTCATAGGTGCACCCCAATCCCTGAAACGATCAGATGGACTAGCTGTGAATCAGGACTAGCGAGACTGGTATGCGCGGCCCATTGGGAGCCATGTCTGTGGGGCCGCACGGCAGCTGCTGCCTGGGGTGTGTGCGGGAGCGCACGCCCACCTGCCCTGGCTGGCAGGGCGCAGAGGGTCTGCTGAGAGCTGCCTCGCTGCTCTTGGCCCCAGCAGCTGGTCTCGGGCGGCTGCAGCTGGCCTGGCCAGCCTCCCTAACAGTGATCTCAGGGGGCAAAAGTCACGTCACTGCAGTGAAGGCCAGAATTTGGGGCCCACTAATAAGCATGGGAGAGGAGGCTTGCAGACAGACAGGCAGCCTTTGTGGGTCCCCCTGGCACTGAGCAGTTGTAAACCGCCCCGAGGGCTGCTGGTACATTCTTATGCCTGGCTGGCTGCGGAAACAGCAGATGCCAGTCCTAGATGGGTGCCCCCCCAGGCTCCCCCAGGCGGGGGTGACCCAATGACTCGCCCGGGCTTTGTGCCTGGGCTCCAAGGTGCAGCAGAAGTGGGGAGAAAGCACTGGCTCTTGTCCACCACGGGGGTCCCTCTGCTTGGCCCGCTCCTATCCACCTTGCTGAGGGTTCCTTGGTGTGGAGTGTGTCCTCGTGTGAGACTGCAGGACCAGGAAGCAGCTGTCCTGCCTGCTTTCGGCACTGCTCTGGGCCTGGCATTGGGCGGCCCACTCCCAGCTGCCTCATGTGGAGTTGGCACCGGTTCTGTCTTTACTGGCCCCTTGGGAATGTTGTGACCTGCCTGCGGATGGCTCCTTTGGGACCACCCGCAGGATATCGCTGCCCCCCATTGACCCGCACTCTGGAAGTGCCAACCCCACCCCAGAGGAGGCCTGGGCGGACATGTTGCCTAGCTTGCACAGGGGCAGTTTGGGCGCTCAGCTTGGTCTGCTCTTTCTCCAGCACAGACCCAGGCCGCCCACTGGCCTGTCAAAGACAGGCTTGTGCAGTGTAGTCAGGACCCAAGTTCATGGGCCTGGAGGTGGGCCCTGAGGGCCAGGCCACATGGGACTGAGGCAAGAGGAGGGGCTTCTGGGTAGAGGGACCTGCCCTTGGAAATGGTATCTCAGCTGCACTCTGTAGCTGCCAATTAATGCCAGCCAGGCAAAGGCTGCAGGGAGAGGAGAACTGTGCCCTGAGGCCATCCCAGATGCCACCGCTGCCTTCTAAGCTGCGCCATTGCGCTCAGGCCGGCTGACTTGTCATCTTTGGTGTGGCCTTGTCGAGCGAAGGCACTGAAGCTTGCCTTCTCCTAATGACCTTCAGCAGAGAACCCCAGTTAGCCTCGGAGGCAGACATGTCCCCGAGTCGGCCCTGCCTCCGCCCAGGCCATCACAGCAGCAGCTGTAATTCTCTGTCCCCGCAGCTCCCTCCGCTCCCCCTCCCAACAACCATGTTGAACAAGAGTCTTCACAGGAGAAGCGAAAGGGACTGTCTGGTCTGACAGCAGAGATGACAGGGGGCTGAATGCAGGGGCGCAGGGCTCTACTCACTACAGACGCTGTTCCTGGAGCAGAGATAAGACAGCTCCTGGAGAGCAGTGGGGGGCCACAGCACCCTGAGAGTAGGTGAGGGTGACACCCAGAAGACAGGAGGTCCTCCGGACCACTATCCCCTGGGTGGGCTCCAGGCCCTGCCAATGAACCAATTGCCTCCCAGCTACTGGACCCTGCCGTCTGGGCAGGGCCTGGACTAACCTGCCCTGGGGTGTCTCACGCCCTGAGCACAGGCAGGGTGGCCTCTGGGAGCACGGATCCCTGGGTCTGAGGCTGGGGCCCTGACCCCTGCATACAAGCTGTTTTCTGCCTTGCAGCCCCGCAGCAGCACCCGTGGCTGACCCAGGGAGGCCGGTCCCAGAGGAGAGAGCCTATTTTGCGCTGGTGAAATGATTAGTGGCACTAATCACACATTCTCAGCCCAGACCCTTTTGGCCTACTTACCGCAGTTCTGAGTTTCCCAGCCCGCAGCCTCTCTTCACTTCCAGCCCTCCTCCTCCTCTGTAGCCAGCTGCCCTGGCTTCCATTCCCTCTCCTCCTCCCTCCACAGGCAAGCAGACCCTGGGAGCTCCTGGGGGCACCAGCCTGAACCTCTAGGAACCCCAAAAGCTTTAAAATCACCCCAGGAGCTTCTACATGCAAATTACCTTGACCTCAAGCTGACCCAGGCACATTCTATACAAGGGTGTTAATAAATACAGAAGGAGGGAGAGGGGTCTCATGAGGTGACGGAGTCCAGGGTCTTCCTTTAGGAAGTTGGCTGGGGAAGGGGAACCGAGGTGAATGGGGGGTGAAGTAACCACGAGGGGAGGGGCAGAGGAGTGGTCCTGCGCTTGACCCATTGCCAGCTTTCTCAAGGCTGCAGGGAGGCACTTGTGAGAGGCTGAAGGTAGAGCTATGTTGTTGGGGCGTGCGGAAGAAGTGACGAGGTGCCCAGGGGCCTGGCACCTTCAGGAACATGGACCAGCGGTTGACCTAGGGGCGCTTGTCTGGCTGCAGGTGAAGGCTGTGCCCACTTTCATCTGCTCACTCAGCAAATAGGCATGGAGCACCTACTACCTACCAGGCCCCGCCCTGGGTGCCCGGGCAAAGCAGACAGAAAAAAGTGTGAGACAGAGAGAGGGTGTCGGAATGAAGATCAATAGGTGGACCCTACTCTAGAATGGGGGTGCAAACCTCTCAGTTGTGACATTTGAGCTGAGACGTGAAGAATGAGCAGGGCCCAGGATGGTGTGGCTCAGTGGGTTGAGCCTCATCCCGCAAACTGAAAGGTCACTGGGGAAGGTCTCTGGTTTGATTCCCAGTCAGGGTGGGTGCCTGGGTCGTGGGCCAGGTCCCTGTTGGGGCGCCTATGAGAGGCAACCGGTCGATGTTTCTCTCACATATTGGTGTTTCTCTCCTTCTCTTTCTCCCTTCCTTCCCCTCTCTCTAAAAATAAATAAATAAAATCTTTAAAAAAAAGCAGGGGTGAGCAGTGGGAGTGGAGGGGTAGGTGGAAGCATGAATGGGGCCTCTGAGATGGGCAGAAATGGGGCTGAGGAGTCCCATCCTAGTAGACAGGCCAGGTTTGGTGGGGAGGGGGGTGCCAGGCAGTGTGGGTTTGTCCATGGGACCATGGAGAGGTGCCCCCTCCTGAGCCTGCCGCCCTCTGACTCTCCGCTGGCCCCGGCCCTGCTCTGCTCGCTGTGGCAGAAGCTGACCCCGCAGGCTGGCTCTCCCACGCTCTGGGCCGGCAGGTGTGTGGCTGGTCTCAGCTCACAGGAGACGCCGGCAGGGGAGGGACCAGGAGGAGGAGGCCAGGGTGTTCCTCCCTGTATGCTCCGGCAGAGTGTCTGACACTGGCTGCTGCTCTTCCAGGTTTTCAGTCCTCAGTGAGCAGGTTGACCAGCAGTTCACGCCGGCCAATGACCCAGGTCCCTGGGCCCTTTAACCAGCCGCCTCCTTTGTCCTATCAGCCCAGGCCGTTAGTGGCTTCCTGCGGTCACTGGGCTCTGGGTTGTCTCATTTTTCCTGTTTGGCTTCTTAGCCTCCTTGAACTCCCTGTTTCAAAAACTCATTGAACACTTACATGTGGCAGGACCTCAAGTGACGCTGCTTCATTTAGATCTCTGCTAAGGTTCTGTGAAGCGGATTGTGCCCATTTCATTCATGGGAGACAGAACCACAGAGTGCTGAAAGCGACTAGCTGGGAATCTCAGAGCTAGCTGCTGACCCACGTGCTCCAGCCCCAGAACTTGAGCTGCAACTTCTCTCCTACAGGTCTGCACTGTTCGTGCGCCAGGCCCCAGTGATGGGCTGGCCTGTCAAGATCCAGTTATGTGACTGGTTCTAGAGTAAGACTCAGGACTGACTCCCAGCTTCCCTGTGACAGATTCTGCCATCTTGCGTCAGTCACTTAATCACCGTGAACTTCAGTTTGCCCATCTATTACCCGGGATACTAAGAGAACTTAGTTCAGAGGGCTTTTGTGGGATCCAATGAAATAGTGCACAAATAACACATACCACAGAGCCCAGCATGTCGTAAGTACTTGATGAAGGTTCGAGTTTATTCTGTTTTTACTTTTAGAGCCAGGCCCTGACCCAGAGGTCCAGCAGATGAGACTGGACAACTGGACCCCAGGTCAGGTGGGGTGTAGGCTCCCCTGGAACCAGCGGTGAGGGCCTGGGTCTCAGGGCTTGTCTCTAAAGATGTCCTCAGGTCTCTAGGCTGCCCTGTCCTTGGCTACAGCATTTTCCATGTCCTGGGGTGTGTCTCCCAGAAGTCTCACCCTGAGCCTTCTCTCTCTCTCCATGGTCTTCTGTCCTGCGGCGACCTGCTTGTGGCCCTTAGGCTGAGAACCCTCAGATTAGGCCCAAATTTTTGGGACATCTTGGCTTGAGGAGAACTTGAAGTGGTCTGTTTTTCTTCTTTGTTTTGAGCCTCAACAAAATGTGGGGCACACGCACACACACACACACTCTCACATACTCACATGCACGGCACTAAAATCAATGACCTGGCAGCCAACCTCGGTGAATTGCTGAGCCTTGAACAATTTCAGCCGCCTGATGAAGATCCCAAATAATTTCCATTCTAATCTATGTTGCTTGACTTCTGAAGAGGTAATGGCCCCTTTGGTGACACATTGTCCTTTCTGTACACAATTTATGGCTGTTTCTCTCCTTTCTGAACTGCTACAAAATGTGGAGGAAAAACAGCCTTTGGATTGCTCTTCACCGCTCCTTGTGGAGGCGGGGGGCTGCGGCTCCCAGCCGGGGCAGCCACGGCGGGGTGGCGGGGGGCAGGCGGGGGGGAGACGGCAGGGAGGAGATGGAAGGCGGCCTGAGCTGGGAACCCAAAAAGGGCGGTAATGATGCGAACAGCAACAGTAGCTCACATTTACACACTTCACAGCTGGAAAGCACATTCACAAGTACGACTTCTAGGTAATCTTGTTACAACCTGACATTGTAGGAGAGATGAGATTTCTGTTCTGTGGCTCGTCCAGGGACACCCCTTCAGTTGGTGGAGGTACGGTCACGACGCAGACCAGGTCGTGTGACGGCCCTACGGTGCCTCTGGTGAGGGTGTGCGGCAAGGAGGTAAGTGCAGTTGGCTCAGGTGGTTGGAGCCTTCTGGCTGCGTAGAATGGGACCCAAGGTCACGTGTTTAGTCCTGCAGTTGAATAATTCTCTGGCCTTAAGCTGCGACCCATCAGGGTTGGCCCGCCAGCTCCTAGGTTGTGATGTCTGGGGTGGTGGGATAGGCTCCGAGTAAACTGGTACATGGGAGTCTGTGCTCTTCGGAAAGTGACTCAGAGTGAACGCTTTCCTGAGCTCGGGGAGTCTTCTGCCCTCTCTCTAGACATCAGCTCCTTCCCCCCTGCGAATGGGGTCGGGACAACCAAGTCATAGCAAGAATTACGTGAGATTGTATGAATGTAAAAGAACTTTTTACCTGGTAAAGCCCCAAAGGAAGGTGAAGAAATCTTATTCTACCTAGCATCGTGACCACCTCCACTACCACCCTTATAAGATGGAGAGTATAAATACACAAAAAAGTACTGAAAGTGTGGAGCGACAGAGAACCAGGTAGGGATTCCTGGCCACCACCCCAGAGATGCCGAATCAGACGGTCTCAGCGGAACCCAGAAAGCCCCTATTTAACATGCACCCGTGGTGAGGCTGCTGCGGGGTGCCCGTGGACACTACTCTGAGACACACTGCCTTAGGGCTGTGGGACAGACACAGACTGCATGGCCCCCTGGGTTTAGTGGTGCTCACGAAAGCTGTGAGCCCCCACACCATGTGTGAGCAGTCTAGGACCTTTGAAGGGGGATCGGTCAGTGCCAGTGCGAGGTCGCTGTCGGTGGTCCAGCCACCCCCACCCAAGGCCAAGGGGGAAGGAGTCTTCCCAGGGCTCTGGTCTTGCCCTGTCTGACTTCAGCCACCTGAGGTGAGAGCTCAGAGGTCTGACATGCCAGTGTGGGGTTGGGGTTTGGGATGGAACCAGCGGTGTTAAGACTAAGGAAAGGAGTGTTTATTTACACTAACCTACTACTGAAGGTCCTCTTTTTAGACATCATTAAATCACCTTCCCCAGCTCTCAGCGAGGGTTGCCGCTACTCTGTCCCCGATGATTCCGAATTGTTCCTCGAGCTGTGGCTGGAGACCTGCCTTCACCAGCTGGCTTTGTAAAGGGCCAGGCTCCTTTTGCCACAGAAACTATGTGGGTTATGCGTGAAGAAGCCCGCCTAAGCAAATGTGTGCCTGGGTCCAGGGTGGCCTGCCGGGCGGGGGCTCAGTTTATCCTGCTATGTGGAGTCAGGGACTACGCTGCAAATAAACTTGCATGTGCTGATTTGCATGGGGACCAGAAACTTCCTGGGGAAACTTACTCTGGCCACATCTAAATTTGGGGTTCAGCCATGATGAGACATGTCTGGTCAACTAAAAATGGGGTCCAGGCAGCAGGGACAGCCTGGGACCTGGCTGGTAGGAGTGTATGAAGGGGCACTCAGGCTGACCTGACGCCCAGCTGGGGCTGATGGGGGTTTGGGAATCTAGGGCTGTCATTTGCCAGCCTTGAGCCCCACCACTGTGAGTGGGTGTGGGGGGGGAATGCTGGTTCTGTGGAGGAAGAGATTTTAGAGGGTTCCCTCAAACTCTGTAGCTGGGGGACCCCTGCAAGGTAATGTAACTCAGAAGAAAAAGAATGGTGACAATCTAGGATGGAAGGAGGGTGGGTGGCAGCAGGATAATAGCCGCTGAGGGCTCGGGGTGGCAGCAGCGTGGGTGGGGCATGGCGAGCCGGCGACGGGTTGGAGCAGAGCAGCGCAGGCGGCCTGGGCTGTGACCAGAGGGACTGTCGGGTGTGCTCCCAAAGGCAGTGCATAGGAGTGGGGCCTGGAGGGGCTGGTCCCAGCACTTTCATGGGGCGGGAGGGTGGGTGGTGTGGGGCAAGAAGTCAGCTACTGAGCTTGTCTTGTGAGGCGGGGGTGGGACCACCTGCTTGGGCAGCGTGGGCGAAGCTGCTGTGGGCACCTTGGGATGGGCTTTCCTGCCAAGTGCCCCTGTCTCTCCCTTCCTAGGCCCTTCCCCATAGAGAGAAGGCGTGTTTTCTTTTCTTTTCTTTTTTTTTTAAATATTTATTTATTTATCTTTAGAGGGGAAGGGTAGGAGAGAGGGAGAAGGAGAGAAATATCAATGTGTGGTTGCCTCTCATGCGTCCCCTGCTGGGAACTGGCCTGCAACCCAGGCATGTGCCCTGACTGGGAATCGAACCGCGATCCTCTGGTTCACAGGCCCGCACTCAATCCACTGAGCCACACCAGCCAGGGCCTTGTTTTCTTTTGAAATTGCCCGTCCACTCCCGGAGGTTCTGGGCTGCCCAGCTCTGCAGCGCCTGGTCGGGCAGGTGTGGGAGACACAAGGAAACCAGGGAACTTGCTGCAGCGCCATCCCTCAAGGCTCAAGGACCCGGTCTGACCCTTTTCTGCCTTTGAGGGCAATTTCGTCATTCCTGCTGAATGACTTCCAGAGTGGTGTGCTATCTGGGGGACAGGAGCAGGGGAAAGGGGTCCCACGGCGTCCTACCCCAGCACTGGGACAGCCAGATGGGCATTGGTGAGGGGCTGGTCCTCTAACCGAGTGGGAGCCCAGCAGGTGTGGGGCTGCTGGTGGCATCGCAGTGGAGGCCAGGTCATCTGGAAGAGGGCTCAGAATCTCACCGCGTGCCTCCCTCTGCGACATCAGCCTTGAGGCCGCTGCTGGGAAGGGCAGTGGGCCTGGCACGCTAGATCTGAGCCGGTGCGGCCAAGCCCAGGGCCTCACAGCTGCTGAGGGAGGGGGTGTGAGGCTGTGTGGTGAAGTGATCCATCCATCACCAGTGATGACAGCCTTTGGGAGTCTCGCCTTCTATCAGAGCTACAACCTAAGGCTGACTGGGGTCTGCTGGCACGGGGACAAGGGGGAGAGGGCGTTGTATTCCAGCAAATTTTCCCCCAGCCAGAAAGGAGCAGGCCCTCTTAATGTCCACGATTGATTTGTGTCACGTTTTAAAATCAAGTTTTTGTCCCGTGCCTGGCACAGTGTTTGATGTTGTAGGGAGAGAGCGATGAACGAGACAGTTCCTCTCTTTGGTGACATCGGCAATGGTGGCGAGATGTGACATTGTCCTGTAGGGTCCTGTGCAAAGGCTGTGGCCCCTTCAAGGGGACCTGGGGGGTCTTCACAGTGGTGGTGACCATTTGAGTTGGACACTGAGGATGCTGGGGGAAGTCTCCAGGGAGACAAGTTAGGGGACCCACCTAACCGACATCCTGCAAATCCAAGCCAGGTGGGTGGGAGTGTCTACAGTGGAGTTCATGGCAAAGAGACTTTGCTTCCCAGGGGTACCAGCTGACTGAGGAGTTGGGCCCAGACTTAGCAACGAAGTTACCACTTGCTCACTGGCACCCTACTGTGAGAGATTTTCAGGCAAGATGTTAAGGTGTTCGTAGTTTGAACTTTCCTCTGTGTCGTGATGGAAACTTCTCTCCAGGCTAGTGGATTTCCAGGCACCTCCAAGGAGGTACTGGAGTGCGTGGGAGACTTGGAGGAGGGGCAGGCATGGCTTTGTGTGCAGGGAGCTGCCAAGCTGAGGGGCAACGACCCTGTGTGGTGCGAGTGTGTGTAGGTGAGAAGGTGAGTGTCTGTGTGTAAAATCTAACCTGCCTTGAGACAGTCTTCCTTTCACCTTCCCCACAGCTGGGGTTCATGCCTGGCAGTGTCAGTTTCCAATGCAAGGGTTTTAATGCTGGCTGCCATCAGGACTTGAGTGACGAAGATGTCTTTGCTCCACACGAGAGAGGTGACAGAGTCTGTGTGAGTCTACGGTGTCGACAGCGGCAGCTTCACTGGCGGGTTCCATGCTCTTGGAGGATGGAACTTGTTTGGGAGCTGGGCTCAGAGGAGGTTCTGAGAGGAGTTGGCTGCTTGAGTTCCTTCATTCCCTGCCTCCTAGACTCATCTTCTGCCACATGCCCTGGGTTCCAGTCACCCACAGTTCTCTCTCACTCCTCAGTGCCTCTGCTTGTATGGTTTGTGCTTGCTGGAAGGGGCTTCCCCTCAGCAAGCACAAACCAAGCACAGGGACAACTCCTACTCACCCTTCCACACACATGTCAAATGTCACCTCTTCCAGGAAGCCTTTCTTGATACCCCTCACCTGGGTCACATGGCCTTTCTGTACTCCCCCACTCCGCTGAGCTTCCATCATGGTATGAGTGCATTGTAGCTTGTAGCTGTTACTCATGGCTTTACTTTTCTGTCTGTCTTCCTAGATTGAGAATTCCTGGAGAGCAGAGACTGTATTTTGTTCATTTCCGAATTCCAAGTGCCTAGAATGTGACTGAGCTGTGAGTTGTCATTCCACAACTCTGTGTGGAGTGCTTTCTCCATCCCAGGTACCATTTCTCTTCTGCTAAATGAGGAACATCTATGAGAGCTGTGAGGTTCAAAGAACCCTGATGCACGTGAAACAAGCCAGGGCACCTGGAGCACAGAGTGTGGAGCAGTGGGTGTGAGATGGGGCCGGAGAGGAAGGTGGGGCTGGGTTGTGCAGGGGCCTGTAAGCCCAGGGAGAGGATGCAGGTATTACATTCACTGATGCATCCGATGGATGGGCCGAGCATATAGCAGATCCAGAAATGCTAGGTGCTGCTCCTTCTAGCATTTCGGGAGAGGCTAACCACTCCCCTTTCAGAGAGAGGGAGGGCAAATAGATCAAAGCTGTAGGGAAGGCAATTAAAATGATCAAGGACAGGGAGCAATGAGGTTCTTAAATCTGGAAAGATCAAGTCTGACGGGATGAGATGCAAGGTTAGCTGATCATGAAAGAGAGCATGTCTGTTGAAGCCCTGACATCCTAGACCTAAATTCCTCCTTCTCCATCCCCATAAAACCTGACCGGAGATCATTTTTGGAGCGTTAAAGGGAATTCCACTTTGCCCAGTGAATAGTATAAATTTATGTGACTCTTTGTTCCCAAGAGGTGTTGCTGGAGCTGAACATATAAATAGCATCAGGAAGGGTTTACAAATTTCAAAGATTAAAGTTCCCTAATGAGCTGAGGAGTGGAGCTGGCACACTGGGACACGGCCCTTAGTGTTGCATCCGTCCCCTGGACTGGCTCCTTTTTCTCCTGTCAGGGACGGAATACATCGAACCTTCCCGACCTGAGAGTTAGCCGTATGATTTTTGGTTTCTTCGGCCAGCAGCCTCACTGTCAGTGAAGTGTCCCTCTGGGAGGGCATGGCAGGGCATCCAGGGTGTGCCTGTGGGGAGCAGTCTCCCAAAGGTGCCCGCAACCCGTGGGAAGGAGTCTGCACTGGGCAGCGAGGGCCTGGCTGACGGGAGGGGAGCGGGACGTAATGAGAAACCACAAGTTGGGGTTTCTGCACTGTTTCTCTTATTGTGGTAAAATGCACACCACATGGGATCCATCGTTTGACCACCATCACGGTGCACCATCGAGTGGCACTTAGCATGCTCACGACGCTGTGTGCCCATGACCACCGTCTGGTTCCTGGACATTTTCATTGCCCCAGAAGGAAACCTCACACCCTCAGTCACTTCCTGTTCTCTCCTTCCCCCAGCCCCCAGCCCCCATTAATGTGCTTTCTGTTTCTATAGAATTTCTAGGGTTAAGTTTACTTCCCAGGCCTCCGTGGCTGACCAGGCCCTGCCTCTGTCTCTTACCCCATCTGGGTCCATTTGCCCCTCTGGCTGTGACTGTCCAGCCACGTTGCCTTTGGGCTCTTTACAAACACAATTTTTGGGCCTCATGGCTCGTGGTCCAGGTAAAACCCCCTTCCTGCCTGATTCCAGCCTGGCCTCTGAGACCTCCCCCGCCCCCTGTGCTGGAACTGGCCTCCAGGCTGAGGCGCAGCTGGTCTGGCCTGGTCCTGGGACGGGAGTGTGTGTGTGTGAGTGTGTGTGTAGAGATGTGACTGTAAGTCCTGGGTAGACTACGGAGGTCTGTTTGCTGTGCAGGGTGGAGAATCATTAGGTGCTCCAAGAACTCACTTCACCCAGGGAGCTCCCGCAGGACTGGCTGCCTTGGGAATCCCATCAAGGCCGGTGCCTGTTTCCAGGGAAGAAACAAGAGACGCACAACGCCTGGAGTGCGGTCAGAGGAGGGGAGCAGCTGTGGCCGAGCAGACCTAAGGGAGGGAGGGTCTGCGGCAACGGATTTCTCACGGTGGCAGTTCTGGTGCATTTTTTG
Organism: Glossophaga mutica; assembly: GCA_039655065.1. Lineage (NCBI taxonomy): Eukaryota > Metazoa > Chordata > Mammalia > Chiroptera > Phyllostomidae > Glossophaga > Glossophaga mutica. The sequence goes on from CM077311.1 coordinate 64,033,816, forward strand.
TTTGCCCACAGCTGAGAGGGTGGCAGGTGGGAGTGGGCTATCTTCTGGGACCCTGCGATTCCTACAGACTCCACCCCCTTCACTGGCAGACTCGAGGACCCAAGGGTGCATGGGAAGGAACTCTGGAAAGGAGTGAATCGCTGTGAGTCAGGCAGGGGATTCTCACCCTGGTAGTAATTGTGAAGTCTCTAGCTCTGGGGCGTCCATTCCCAAACAGCACATGTGATAGGCCTGCAGGGCTGGCCAGTGGTCCCAGTTACTCATTCATTCATTCATTTATTCACTCAAGGTCTGTACTATCCAATATGTAGCCACTACCCACATGCAGCTATTGAAAACTCGGAACGAGTCCAAACTGGGACGTGCCATAAATGCAAAAGACACACTAGGTTTCAAAGACTCAGCACAAAATGTAAACATGTCATTAATAATTAAAAAATATTGGTTACATGTTGAAATGATGGTATTTTGGATTATTGAGTTAAATAGAATGTATTATAAAAGTTTATTTTGTCTATTTTTTATCTACTTATTTTTTGTCTATTTATTTTTTGCATGGTGACTACTGGAAATACTGTAATTTCCTATGTGGTTCACATTATATTCCCATTGCATAGGACTGATTTGATCGCATCCATCTCTCCGAAGAACAGGAAGTTGTAAGCCTGCCTGGTCTCGGTTGAAAAAGCAGGGCAGTGTGTGGTTTGCTCCTGGAATAATATCACAGCGGGGTGGGGCTGGCCCACAAGTCCCTGCATAGGGGCTGGGCCCTGGCACCTGGAGCAGATTTCAGGATAAGCCTCTCTGAGGGTCTGAACTCGACCTTCGTGATGGACACAGGCGCCAGAGCTGTTCGTTATTTGCGCTGGCTGGTTTGTGCTTCGGTGCGTCTTCCCTGTGTGGGCCTAGGAACTTAATGCACAACCCTGGGATGTGGGAATTCACGTGACCCATCCCTCGAGTCTGCTTGTGGATGTGAGTGCGCACGCACATTCTCATGAGATGCAGCTTTCTTTCCTTTTGGGGAACCCTCATAGCTTCCTTGCTGTGTTTTCTCTGGCTGTAACTTTGGAGGCGATGGCAAACAGGGAGATGAGATAGGAACATCTGGGTGCAATCCCTCTGAAGGCTTTCTGCTGCAGGGCATGCCTGCCTCACACTTTAGAGCCCCGGCCTTTACCCTCTCCTGGCACTGGTCTGCTGCCCCAGAGTGGGGGCGGGTCCTGCCCATAGCACACGGCCCAAAGGCAGGGCAAACTTTTTGGCGGAGGATGAGGGGATCTGAGGCTCCCAGCAGTGTGCACGCAGGTAAGAACTACAGGGGCAGCTTCCGAGTCTGAAAGGCTGTAAGGTGGGGGTGGGGGGGGCAGGTGGGACAGGACGGGTCTGAGCCCTGCACACAGCTCTTCATGGCCCTAAGGCGCCGCAGTCACTCACACATTCCTTCAACACTGCAGATGGGACATGCACTCTTGGCTCGGCGGCGCTGAGGAAACCAAAATGAATCGATCGTGCTCCTTGCCCTCAAAGCTTTCTGCTGGGAGAGAAAACTGAGTAAAAACTGTGTGCGATTTAGTGCTGCCACTTCTGGGAGGACGGAGCAGACATACTTTTCCCTATTCCTCCTGTGAAGCATGATGGAAAACCCTAGATATTTATTATGTGTGAAACAAATGTAAGGAGACTTTGAAAGGGTAAGGAAAGCAGGCACACTATTTAAGGCTCTTAGGACCCAAGAAAAGACACAATGGGGAGACCTGGGTTTTCTTCTTGCCTTGTCTACCCCAGACTTGGAGCTGAAGACACTGGCAACTTAGACAAATCAACAGGTGCAGAGGAATAAAAGCCCCCATGAAAGCTTGACCTCCGACCAGAGGACTTGAAAAGGGGCCCCTGGCAAGACAGAAAACTTTTATTTAAAACATTTTTTAAATCCTCATCCAAGGATATGCTTATTGGTTTGAGAAAGAGAGAGAGAGAAGGAGAGAGAGACATCAACTGGTTGCTTTTTGACCTGGGATCGAACCTGCAACCTAGGTACGTGCCCTGACCAGGGATTGAATCTGGAACCTCTTGGTGCACAGGGCAGTGCTCCAACCAACTGAGCCACCTGGCCAGGGTGAGGCAGAAAACTTTTGGACAAACCCACGGAAGAGAGTGCAGCCGCCCCACCAGTGCAGGCTGAGTAGGAAGCCTAGACCTTTTCCCCACCATGAGGCCGTCATGAAGAGCCTGCATCAGGCTGCAGTGGTGTGGGAGAAGTCCTGTGAACAGCGAGGACTTCCGTCACTGCCCGGTGGCCACAATGTCACCCCCTCACTGTGGTGTCAGAAGAAACCACCTAGAGAGGATCGAGGAGGCACTCCCACTGGTCCTGCTGGCCAGGGTGGTTTCCAGGGGGCCCTGGTGAAAAGCATGGACTCTCAGCCCCACCCGCAGTGATGACCCACCCCTCCCCACCTGCGTGTCCAAGTGAGGAGCCTGGACTCTGCCCCCCAGCAGTAAAGAGGCAGGGCCCCCATCCTCCTTCTAGAATGGTGACAGAGCAATAAAAATCCCCCAGTTTGAATGGAAAAGAGAGAATGGACTGAAAAACGAACAGTCAGGGACTCGTGGGGCGCTGATGAAAGGTCTAACGTTTGTTCATTGGCGCCCCAGGAGAAGAGCAGAAAGAATGCGGGCAGAAGAGTACTGGGAGAAATAGAGGCTGAAAGCTTTCCAAATTTGGTAAATTTGAATCCTATAGATTCAAGAAGCTGAGTGAACCCTGAGTGAAACAAGCCAATCTTGAAAGGTCACATACTGTATGACACTTTACGACATTGTTGAAAATTACAGACATGGAGGGCGGCTTAGCGGTTGCCAGGGCCTAAGGGAGGCTGTGGGTGGGTCGTAGGTGTGCCTGCATTAGGGAGACACGAAGCATCCTTGGGAAGGAATGTTCTGGGCCTTGGTTGTGTCAATGTCAGCATTCCGGGTGGCATGTTGTGGGGTGGTTTTTGCAAGCTGCTACCATTGTAGGAAGCTGTTTCCAAGGGATCTCTCGTTGCTGCATGTAAATTGGCAATGATCTCAGTTAAAATTAAAAGCTTTATCAAAGCAAACAACTGTAATTCAGTTTGATAAGTACTATCATAAAGGTATGTATACAATTCTTCAGAAGCCCCGAGGACGGATCGGCTACTTCACGGAGCATCCGTGTACGAGCAGGGTCTTGGAGAAAGAACCTCACCTCGTCTCTCATTCACTTCCACCTTTCTACCCAACTCCCTGGTGGGAACGCCGCCGTGTATTGACTGATGGCTTAGTAAAAGCCAGGCACCATGCTAGGGGTTTGATGTGCACAATTAAAAAAAAATCATACAAAAATTTTGGCACACGGGCACTATTATTTACAGATACAAAGACTCTCAGGGAGGCTCAGACCCTTCACCAAGGTTACCAGATGGCACATGGTGGCATCAGGCTTCCAGCTCCGCACTGTCTCAGACCAGTGCTCAGGTCTCCAATGAGAGTTTTCTTTTGCTACCTGTTTAAAAATTACTTTTTCTTTTTGTTCTTTTTTTCCTTCTTCCTTGTATGCCTCCTTTTGGGCTAATAAAGTATTTTTAATTTATCTTCTCCGTTTATAGCTATACGTATTTTTAAAAAGTCTTTTGTTTAAGAATTATAATACACATCCTTAACTTAATCACAGTCTACCTGAAACTGATATTGTACTATCCTTTGTTTAATGTAAGAACCTTACAAAAAGCATAATTCAATTTCACTTACCCCAACGTCCTTTGTTCTATTGTTTTCATATATTTAATTCTACATATTTGAATACCCTGCAGTACGTTATTATCACTTTGCTTCAGTCAATTTTGTTTTAAAGACACTAAGGAAAAGAAGGTATAAAAACATTTACTACTTCAGTGCTCTTTGTTCCTTCCGGTGGATTCCAGTTCCCACCCGGGATCGGGTCCCGTCAGCCTGAGTAGCCTCCTTCAGCACTTACTGTGGGGCCGGTCTGGGCGTGATGAGCTCCTCCTGCTTTCGAGGATCTGAAAACGTCTTCATTTTACCTTCAGTTTTGAAAGATGTTTTCACTAGATGAAGAATATCTGAAGTTTTTTTTTTTTAACCCTCCCAGCACTGTAAAGTTACCCTCATATCGTGTTCTGTTCTGTTTTTTGCGATAAGAAGTCAGCCGCTATTCTGGTTGCTGCTTCCCTGTTGGTGATATGCTTTTTTCCCGCTCTGGTTGCTTTAAAATTTTTTCTTTATTTTTTTTCAGCAATTTGATTATGCTATACCTCAGTGAGGTTTTCTATTTGTCCTGTGTGGATTTTGCTGAACTTGGCAAATGTTTTATTCAGGTTCGGAAAAATTTTGCCTGATATTTATATCATTTTCTTTCTGACAAAAGTAAAGACCGGATCAATATTTTTACGCCCACCCCATCAGGTTACAATAAGGCTTAGCATGGCAGCATTACTGATTCTGCTTTCATTTCCATTTTTGATATTTTGTTCATCATGGATTTCTTCTGACTTAATTTTGATATGTTAAGATCGTGCATTATATTCTTTTGATTACTGAGTTTCTTGGGTATCTCCTTAAATTTTATACCCAAAGCAAGTGCCTCCACTCATGTCATCTTAGCGGCCTCCTTTTCTCATAGTTACTTTTTTGAAATCATTTTTATTGTAATTCTATGATAGTTGTCTCAATTTTCCCCCCTTTGCGCTCCTCTGCCCATCCTCCCCCCTCCCCCCCATGGTCAATCCCCACACTGTTGTCCATGTTCATGGGTCATTCATTCCTGTTCTTTGTCTAGTCCCTTCCCCTTCTTTCCACCATTATCCCTCCCCTCAGGTCCCTTTTAGTCTGTGCCATATTTCCATGTCTGTGGTTCTATTTTGTTCAGTCTCATGGTTGGGGGAGGGGAATGACAGGGGAAAGAAGGGGAAGGGCCATCAAGGAACATGTATTAAGGTCCCATGGACGAAGACATTGGGGAGGAGTGGGATTGAATGTGGGAGGCAGGGGTGGGTGGGGTGGGGAAGAGTAATGGTGGGATAATGGGACAACTGTAATTGAACAATAAAAAAAGAAAAAACTTTTAATATCTGTGTTGCCTATAGGTCTATTTATATTGACTATTTTATTTCTTAATTATTTTCACATTTTCCTACACTTTTACACTTCCAATAATATTTGATTATTTACTGAATATTATGAATGTTACGTTCTAGAAACTGTGGATTCTGTTTTTTTCTCTGCATAGTGTTAACTTTTGTTTTATAAAGCAGTTAGTCACTGACAGATCATCTCAACTTGTAAAGACTTGAGTTTTGGCTCTTCTAGGATGGCTTTATTTCAGTTTTGCCCTAAGTTGGGAGCTCAAATGTCATCTGTACTCCTAAGGTAGGGCCTGTATGGGGTTTCAGTAGAAAAAACAAAAACTAAATTTGGCGAGTTTGAACCCCACACTCGTCCTCAGACTGAAGCAGCCACTGAAATGTCTCACTATGGACTGAATGTTTGTGTCCTCCCCAGGTTCACACATTGAAGCCCCAATCCTCAGTGGGTGGTGTTAGGAGGGGGAGCCTTTGGGAAACAGCTAATTCATGACGCTGGAGCCCTTGTGAGTGTGACTGGTGTCCTATGAGAGGGGAGGGGACTGAAGTTCTTTCTCTCTGTCCCATGTGAGGGCACAGCAAGAAGGTGTCTGCCAACCAGGAAGAGGGCTCTCACCAGGGACAGAAGCTATCAGCACTTGATCTTGGACTCTAGCCGTCAGACCATGAGAAGTGCGTTCTTGTTGTTTAAGTCGCCCAGCATATGATATTTTTGTGACAGTGGCTGAGCTAACTAAGACAATCCTTTTACCCCTTTTAGCCTGCAAGTTACATAGCTTTCTGCTGGATTCCTCAGGACCTACTCAGTGCATGAGCAGTTCAGAAGTCAGCTAAAATTTTGAGGATGGGTTTTTATAAATGCATCCTTTAAAAAGTTGTATTTATTGATGAGAGAGAGAGAGAAACATTGGTTTTTTTGTTCCACTTATTTATGTATTCATTGGTTGCTGAGGAGGGCACCGCCTGCAGAAGCCCCCATTCATCACGGATGAAAATAAAACTACCAAGACATGATCTGCTTGGGGAGCAGAGGTGGCCAAACTCTCAGAGGAGGATGACCCAGAGCCCCTTTCTCACTAGGCTTTTATTGGGTTCAAATACGCAAGAATACAGGTTTAACATGTCAAAGAAATCTGAGGGCTTAATCTGAGTCAGTGTCTGTCAGGAAAGGGGGCTGCAAAACTTTGGGAGACATACTCATTTCCTCCTCGGAGCCTTATCATTTAAATGAGAGCACTCTTAGCAAAGCAGGTTTCACAGGACTTTAGGAATTCTTTCTTATGCCCGATCACCCAGGGAGCCATCCTGGCTGGCACAGGGCTGCAATATGCTCACCCTCATAGTTTCAGGCTTTAAGCCGATTAGGCTCAGGAAGCAGGAGACATCTCTCAGATGGAAATGGGGACTCGGGCTATGTCAGAATAGCCGGTGGGCGAGGGTCCATCACCCCCTCTTTGCTGCAGCCCCCTGAGTCCTTCCATGAGGCCTCCCAAGTGGTCGTGTCTGGCTTAGGTTTCCCCTCCCATGAGGAGTCTTACCCGTCATTGACTAACCAACCAAGCATTGGGGCCAGAGATGGATGAGGCAGAAGCAGTGCTCCTGCCAGGGAGATAAGCTTTGTCTCCTTGGTAGGTCACATCCTCTTGACGGAACAGACCCAGATGAAGCCGGTCCCTAGGCTCTTACACAGCCCACCATGGGGTGAGGGTTACAACTCCTGAAACCAAGCTGAACGGTCCGCAATAGGTTGCTTCTTGTATATGCCCTGATTGGGGATTGAACCTGTAACTGTGGCGTATCAGGGTGGCATTCTAACTGAGCTGCCTGGCCAGGGCATTGAGAATAATTTTTATGCAAATTTCCCAGCTCCCCTTACTTACTCCCCTTACTTTCTCACCACCTGGACAACCCTACCTTCTGATTTCTGACTTGCAGCGCAGCGAGTCTCGCTTTCTTTGTGAACTCTGTTTCCCATGCGCCATGTGGACTGGGGATGCCTTTAGGAGGAACATCAATTAAATGCAGTTATCATCCTGGTTTTTTTGCTGCTATGTGTAGAATTGTGTCTCTCAAATTCCATGTGCTGAAGTTCCAGCTCTTGGTACTTCACAATGTGACCTTACTTAGAGACGGGGTCTTTAGAGAGGTGATCACGTTAAAACGTGGTCATTACATGGGTCCTAGTCCAGTGGGACTGTCTTTTTTTCTTTAAAAGGGAACATTGGGACACGGACACACACATGGGGAGAGAGAGCTCCGTGTGAGGATGAAGGCAGGGCCGTCTCTACAAGCCGGGCCGCCTGTGGCCAGCGAGCCGCCGGGGGCTGAGGAGAGACAGGCCTGGAGTGGACTCGTTCTCGCAGTCGCGGAAGCGCCCAGGGCCGCCTGCACCTCGGTGTCTGTTGATCAATCATGCCAGCACCATTTAATAACAATAATTCTCACTACTCATTGATTTGGAGTTTTCTGTAACTATATTAAAATTTTATGTATGAATAGATCTTTAAATAGAAATTTCTCTTGTCTTTGTACCGTCTTTGAATGTTGCCTTTAGCATTTTAATGTGTTTTAATAATTTACAGGGTTGGTCCCTCTTCCATTATTCTTATTTTTCAAAGTCCTTTTATTATAAAAATAAAACCTATCAGATGACCCATTTATATATAACTTTTAAAATGACATTTAAATTTATAAATTATTATTATTATTTTTTAAATATATTTTATTGATTATGCTATTACAGTTGTCCCGTTTCTCCCCCATCATTCCCCTCCACCCTACACACCCTCTCCCACCTACATTCCCCCCTTTAGTTCATGTCCATGTGCCATAAGTTCTTTAGCTTCTACATTTCCCATACTATTCTTGCCCTCCCCCTGTCTATTTTCTACCCACTATCTATGCTATGGGTCATCTGATAGGTTTTATTTTTATAATAAAAGGACTTTGAAAAATAAGAATAATGGAAGAGGGACCAACCCTGTAAATTATTAAAATGCTAAAGGCAACATTCAAAGACGGTACAATTAAATTTGGTAAAGAATTGTCCTCTTTGCAATGTTGATTCATTTTTTCGGGGAATATGTTCTGTCTCTCCTTTTATCCAAGTTTTTTCTGATTGTACCATCGATTTCCTCCTTCATTCTGTAATTACTTAGGAGAATATTTTACAATTTCCAGTTGATTTTTTATGCGTGCGTATCTTCATTGGCTTTCTGGTCTTATCATAGTGTAAAACAGAGAATGAGGATGATCATTTTGCTTTTTTAAAACATTTATTTTATTTTTGTTAGATTTTATTTATTTGCCTTTAGAAAGGGGCAGGGAGGGAGAAAGGGAGGGAGAGAAACATCAATGTGTGGTTGCCACTTGTGCGCCCCCTACTGGGGACCTGGCCTGCAACTCAGGCATGTGCCAGTGACCCTTTGGTTCACAGGCTGGCACTCCATCTACTGAGCCACACCAGCCAGGGTTCGTGTTTGCTTTTGAATAAGTTTCTGAGGTTTTCTTTAGGGCCCATTATATGGTAAAATTTTATACATTTTCATGGACACCGGAAAAGGAAGTATGTTTTCTATAAGGTGCCAGGTTAAATGAAGAATTTAAATCAATCTTCTTAATTACATTATTCAGATTTTTCTTTTTTCATATTTGCTCTGTCAAGGCACTAAAATATGTGTTAAGAAACCTTACACTTCTGATGTATCCCTGCCAGCTTCTCCTTGTATTTCATATAGTGCTTATTTCATGTGTTTCGATGCTACATGGTTCAAAACATAGAAGATTTATGCTATTTTACCTGAGCTGTGGATTTTGCCCTTTATCTATAAACCAGGAGCCCTTTTATCCCGAGTTCTACTTTAATATTAACTCTGTGGGCTCTGCTTTCTCTTTGTTCACATTAGCCCGATACATTCTTGTTCATTCTTTATTTTTACTGTTTCTGTGTCATTTTCGATGTATGTCTTGGAGATAATTTATAATTGTATTCTTTTTAAAATCCAATCTGAATGTCTTAATTTTAGAAAGGTGAGTTTCTCACATTAGTATTTGTTACATCACAGTAAGTTTTGTTCTACTTCCGTCATCTTGTTTTTATTGGCCATTTAAAAATATCCTTTGTTTTATTTTTGGTAAGTTAATTAGCCCTTTTATTTTCCTCTCTACTGACTCCTCTTAATTAAAAGAACACACTTGCCCCTAACTTTTATTATCGATGTCATTAAGTACTATCTAATATGCAAGTGCCTAATACTATCAATATTATCTAATATAGTCCAGCGCCTTCTTATATATTTAGAAATTAGCATATTTTACTTCCATCAATTATTCTCTTACCTAGAGTGTGTGTCAATTTAATCTGTAATGTTTAGACTGGTTAACTATTGTGTATTTACTATTATTTTACATTATGCGTTGTATCTTTGGCTATTTTTGACTTTTCCTTTTTTTGGAACTATATTGAAAGCAGATGTTTTCTGATTTCAATATTTACCAATTTTTTTATAGTATGCTTTCTTCATTGTCGAGATCTTTATTTTATTTCTTTTTGTCAGCTCTTTTGTTTTTAACTAGTTTTTATTTCCTTCAAAAAGATTTTTGCGAGGGGTGTTTTTTTGTGTCCTTGCTTATGTGAGAATGTTTTCTTTTGCCATCTCGAATACATAACAACTAGCACAGCATTCTCAGGTAGGAACTCTTTTCTTTCAAATCTCCGTTGCTATTGTTCCATTGCTTTTGGCATTTAAATCTAGGAAGTACCTTCTGAGGTTAGGTTACTCTCTTTTTCTAGGACAGTTATTTTATTTTCCTTGACTAGATTTTATGTGATTCTTTGCTTTGGTGTTGAAATTAAACATCTTCACTCAGGTGTTTCTCTATCGTTTTTTTTATTCGCGGTGGCTCTTTCTGACCTGGCTCCTCCAGGTGTTTTTCCCAGCAGGAGTGTACTCTCCAGCCTTGTCTTTGGCGACTGCTGTCCCACGGGTGCTGGTGGTCTCCCTCCTTCCAGGAAACCGGTTGTGCGTGCTTCCGCTCGCTGCGCTCCATCTCCGTCACGTGTTCTTCCTTCGTCTTCATGTCCTTGGACTTTTCCATCTACGGTCAGACTGCGTACCACATTTCAGTCAATGATGGGCCACATGTATGTGAACAGGTAATGGCGAATCACACGTGTGACGGTGGTCCCACAACGCCATCATGGAGTGGAAGAATTCCCATCGCGTAGCGGTGTCAGAGCCACAGTAAAGCCGTGGTGCCTGGCGTTGCTCCTGGTGTGCGGGGATGCTGGCGTGAACACACGCTCCGCCCATGCAGCCGTGTGCAGGACACAGTGCTGATGATAAGTGATAATAAACAGTTATGTAACTGGTGTACATGCTTCCTCTACTGCACTTTTTATCGTCACTGTGAGAGTGTGCTCTTCCTGCCTACAAAACAAAGTTTGTGGTGCCACAGTGCACATGTCACTCCAACAGTGGCCGCAGACATCTGGGTTTACTGTGTCTCTTTTTCTCTTGTGTGGCGTTTAATCTCATGTGTTTGCACAGTGAGGTGCTGCACAGGCTGGTGGCCTGAGAGCGACAGGCTGCACCGTGTGCTCAGGTGTGGGGCGTGCTGTGCCATCCAGGTTTGTGTGAGTGTGCCCTGAGATGTTCCCATGACACAATCACATAATGACACATTTCTCAGGGCACGTCCCCGCTGTTCAGTGTCCCCTGCCTACATTAGGAAAGGCTTCTGATTTGTGTATTTCATAGTGCTATTTTTTTTAGCAGAATCAGGACTGCTTTTTATTTATTTCTGTCTTTGTTTAATTCTGATGCCATATTTAAAAATGCGCTCCAATTTCACTTTTGTTTTAGAATTGTAATAAATTGTACTATATATGGCATACGGAATGTGAGTTATAAATCACAACAGGAAACCAAGAGCTCGTGACCGCCGTGGAGCCTCTTTCCACGTGCCATTTGCTGTGTGTATACATTCTTTGGTGGGGTGTCTGGTAAGATTTTTATCATTTTTTTAATCAAAGGTTTGGTTTCTTAATGTTGGGTTTTAAGAGTTCTTTGTAGTTTGTATAATAGTCCTAATAATATGGTCTTCTGCCAGTATTTTCTCCCAGTCTGTGTCTTGTCTTCTCATTCTCTTCATAGCATCATTTGCAAAGTGGAGTCCTTAAATTTTAACAAAGTCCAGCCTATCAATTCTTTATTTCATGAATCATGCCTTTGGTGTTGTATTTAAAAAGCATCACCATATTCAAGGTCATCTGGGCTTTCTCATGTGTTGTCTTCTAGGAGCTTTGTAGTTTTGCATTTTACATTTAAGACTATAATCTATTTTGAGTTAATGTTTTTGAAAGGTGGGAGGTCTGTGCCTAGATTCATTTTTTGGATGGATGTCCAGTTATTCTAGCACCATTTTTTTTCATTTCCTCATCATACTGCCTTTGCTCCTTTGCCAGAGATCGATTGATCTATTTGTTCATTATTTCACCAATGCCATACTTTGTCGATTACTGTAGCTCTACATTGTCTTAGAGTCAAATGGTGTCAGTTAGTCCTCTTTAGAATAAATTCATTGATACTCGCTAGGATTTTGACTGAATTATAGGTCAAATTGGGAAGAGTTGACATCTTGACAATATCGAGTCTTTCTGTCCATGAGTACGGACTATCTCTGTGTTTACTTAGTTCTTTGATCTCTTTCATCAGAGTTTGGTAATTTCTCTAGTAGATCCTGTGATGTTTGTATTTTATTTCTGCTGATTCTTAATCATGGCAGCTTATTTCTTTATGGGTTTGGATAAAATTTTTGGACCTCAGTTTAGTAGAAGATCTTCAGGTTCATTCCCCCCATGAATACATATGGCCACAAGTTTAGTGCCTTGGTTGTAATGCAGGTACAAGCATTTAATTACAAAGTAATCCTGGCTTTGTATTCGTCAGTTTCCCTGACCTCAGGCTACTGTCTCTTCCTCCATCTCTCACTCCTTTGTAGATTTCCTTTTCTTGAGAACTCAAAATGCTTTAAAAGTTGATTTTTATAATTCATCCAGGTCTAGTTCATTACAATGCTGGAAGATTTGTAATCATTTCTCTATTTTATTCATTTTCCCTTTCCATTTCATTATCTTTGAAATCTCAGCTACTTTTCCTTCTGTTTTGTAAGAGCTAATGACTTGTTACATTCTATTGAGTATAGCAAGTTCCAGAAATTTTCTCCTGGTGCCTGGAGGTGATCTTTCAGGGCTAAATTCTTCCGTTGAGTCTTAGATGCCATTCTATTTCCCTTGTTCAGCAATTTTCTTTCATTGAATTAGTTTCCTGTATTCGTTTTCAGACAAATTAAAGTCTGTATTATTTATTTGTTAATGATTTGCGGTTAGACGTTGCCCTGTTTTTGTCCATGTGACGCTCGATCTCTAATCATCACTCTCTCAGACCTAAAATTGTTGGCTGAGTCTGTGCGTAAATCTCTAGTCTAACTGCCAAAATCTAGTAATAATTTACCTAAAAGGCATCTATTTTCTCCTGCTATTTTTCCTTGCTCTTCATAAGCTGAATGGAAGGAACACATTAAAAAGGACATTCCCTAGCTGCCCTGTACTTCTGACGAGAAGCTCTTAAGAGTTCTTGCTGAAGAGACGTAGAAAGGTACAAGGCATTAGGTTGGGGGCCCATGGCAGGGGGAAGAGATTAGGCAACAGTTCTCTGGTCTAAACCCTGATCAGCCGCAAGGGCTGGCCCCTCAGGTTCACGCTCAGCATGGCCTGGGTTCTGAGCCTCTGAGTCAGAGGGCTGACCATGGCGGGAGCACGAGATACCTTCCTGTGTTGAAGAAGAGGCTTGGCTTCATGGGGCACAGAACATTTTTCATCACAAGGCAAAGCTCGACTACATTTTTTCCTCTAATACACTTTCATCTACTTTCCTGTAAACCTCATTATTTTTCTGTGCTGTGACTCCCCCCACCCCTCACCCCGCCCCTGCAGTATCTTTGTAGGCATTTTGAGGGGATGTTGGAAAAACCCACGTTGGGTACCATGTTAACCGTAAATCCAATAGATGATTTCCAAAGGAAAAACCCCCAAACATTTGGTACTTTAGCTTACTCATGACCGCGGGTGCTCTATTTCTGGATTGAATAGATCCTGGATTGTTTTTGCTTCAGTGGCGTCTTCAGGCTTGGTCCTACTCAGGTGAGGGCATGGAGGAAACTGAGCAACCCGCTGGGCGGGGACAGGAGACCTTCAGGCTTCTGCTGGCCTTGGCCTACCTAAACTCTGGTTTTGTGGGAATGTGGTAGGAGTCTCCATGTTACATTGCTATTAATATTTTCCTCCCTTCCAGAACTGTCTGGAGACAGCCATAAACACATCACACAATCACAGATCCTTCCTTCCTTCCTTCTTCCATTCATCCACCACCAGCTACTGTGATCCAGCTACGGCCTGGTGGAAAAAGTGGTGGGTCCTCATGCCAACTGCTGTAGTCTGGGGGTAAAGGTATTTAATTCTGTGATAAATACCATGGCAGAAATGGGCACAACCACAGACAATAGAATGATTGATTCAGCCTCACAGAGAAAGATTTTTGATTAGATTCTTGAAGTCTGAGTCATCCACCAACACGGAGCACAACATGTACAATGGAAAAAGGGTTATTTGAAGCACAGCATGTTGGGAAGCTGAAGTCAGGGTGTTTGTGTGTTTGTGGGAATGAGATGGGGTGGTGAGACTGGACAGATAGACTGAGGGGCCTGTGTGTGGGGCTGGCGTGTGGTCTCTGCCCTGAGGGTGGTCAGGGAAGGGGCCCCTATCAGCCCCGACTTCCACCACACATTCCATGGATGGAAAGTCCCAGATCAGGGTGCCAGCGTGGTCGGGTTCTTGGTGAGGGCCCTCTGTCTGGACATGTCCTCACATGGCCTTTACTTGGTGTGGGCATGCGGAAGGAGGGAGACAGAAACCTGGAGTCTCTTCCTGTTCTCACAAGGACACTAATCCCAAGCTGCAGGGCTCATCTTCATGGTCTCATCTCACCCCCATTGCCCTTCAAAGGCCCTGCCTCCCAGTACGGTCACGCTGGGGACTGGGCTCCAACCCAGGAGGCCTGGGGCGGCACTCGGTCTGCGGCAGAGGATTTCAGCTAGCGGCAGGGTCAGGTCTGCATTCTAATACACAGCAGTAGCCAAAAACACAAACAGAAAACCACCTACAAGCAAAGCAAAAACATTTGCAGAGTGCTTTTTAAAATTCCAATTCCCTTTCTCTGTGTTATCGGATTGGCTTTGTGCTTTGAAACCACTGTGTGATGGATTATTAGCCCCATTTTAAAGATAAGGAAACGGATGCAGAAAGGTTACTGACTTGCCCAAGCTGGCTCAGCTAGCAGGAGGTGGAGTGGAGAGATAAACTTAAGAACTTGGAAAAACAATATAGCGGGAGCATTTTCCTAGCACTTGGCTCTGGGGACTACTGTACCGATTGCTATCTCCAATGAGGCCTGCAGGGAAGTTTAGGAAGCTGCTAAGTGACTGGGAAAGTAGAACAGAGGGGAGCTGGCAGGGGTAAATTCCAGCCAGCGCTCGTTCACACACCAGGATGGCACGTGCCACGGATTTATGTCTGATGTCAGTGATGGGTTCTCCAGGGACCAGCAACTGTACATAATCAAAATCAGTTTCGAAAATCTCCTAGGGAGTTGCCATGTTGGAGCTTTTAAAAATTTCCTCCACTGTCGGAACAGGACGATGTGGATGAAGTTCATTTGGCTCACCTTTGGGAGTCTGCTACAGGTAAGTCCTTGCTATTTATTTCCAAAGGCAGGAATCCCACTCTGTGTGTTGAGGTCCTCACAGCAGGAGATACATAAGGGGCCGAGAGCCCATCACCCCTTTATTCCAAGACATGTGCTTACTGAGTGTGAAAATAGGTGGAATCACCCACACTTTAAAAATTATTTTCTGTCTTTTCATTCGTGTAGAGACCAAATGGTTGCATTTGAGTGAATTAAATGTGCTCATAATGTGACCCCACTGGATGCATAGAAGATATTATGCACTAGCCTCCGGACTCTTTCCCACTGAACCTCGACTTGACCTTAAAACTTGCTCTCAACTCAGAGCATCTGTAACCTGTCAGCGAACTTGGCATCCTTGAACTATATTAAAGCTATCTATTTTCAAAAATATATTTGCAATGTTTTGAAAAATATTAATTGCTAGGAAAACATAAATAAGCACTATTATTATAATTACAGGGTGCAGGTGGACATCCCCACACTTCTGGGTTTGAGCCCTGTGCCTGTGGGAGGCAGGCGGGGGCAGAGCTCGGCCAGAGGAGCACTGCGGGCCCCCGTGGGGTGAGAGGTGGCGGAGTGTGTCCCTGGCGCAGGTTCCAGAAGGACGAGGAGCAGGACACAGGGAGAGGGTCAGACGGCGGGGGCCAGGCTTTCAGCCACAATGCCGGCTCTGCCCCTAGACAGCCGCACCGCCGTAGGTGGTGGTGTGCCGGCCTGTGAGGTGTGGATAAGAGCTCTCCTCTCCCTGCATACCTGTGAGGAGTGAGTGAGTGAGTGGTGGCAGCAGGTCAGAATGAGTCATCGCCCCAGGATGGCCCCAGATGGCCTCGACCCAGGGGCCTGGAGCTGGGGGTGAGTCCCCCAGCAACCTCCTCTCTGCCGCCCTCTGCTCCTGCATTCTTCAGGGTCCTTCCTGCCAGATGTTTCTTCACACCAATCTGCCTTCAAATAAATCAATAAGTGGACAGACGAGCCAACTCAGGCATTAGAATATTTGCAAAGGGTGGCTCTCAAGACAACGGACGCGTGAAATAATCCGTTTCGGCACTGGGTGAATTTGTTCCAACCAAAGGGCCATCACCGGTGTCGAAGGCAGTTAGCGTCACGCTGCCTCTGTATCTGCTTCTCATTAGCTCTCCAACCTTGAACGGTAAACACATTTCACTGTTTTACAAACCTCCCTGAACAAATATTCTGACCACGATGCTGGCCATCCTTCCTCCCCTCCCATCAGCCCTGCCCATAGATTTTTCTTGCTCGCTCTCTCCCGTTCTAAAACTTCTCAAGCTCAAGCAAGACCTTGGAAGCCTGCTGAGTTCAGGAACAGGAGTTGAGGAAAGTTCTGACAGAAAATCGTGTCTCTTGATCTTTCTCCCCACTACAGCTAAAAATACACGTTTCTCCACCCCACCCTGTCAACTCCCCTGTAATTAGGAGGGCTGCCAGGTTTTCACCCGCCAAATCCCTGCCCCAGAGCAGAGCACAGGGGGCTGGCGGGAAGGCTGGGAGGGCTGGGCTCCGAGCTGATGGTCAGTGAAGGGGGAGGCTGGTGCAGGAAGCCTGGGTTCCTGCTCCTGGAGGACGTCTGCTTCGGTGTTTGGCCAGACCCTGCAGCGGGAAAACTTGGTGGTATTATTTAACCATGACTTTGCCAGCCTTATCTGGCCAGGGGACTCCTTTCCTCTCTTAACATCTGTTAACACCTGCACCAAGTGTTGCCTGTATGAGGCCCACTGCAGGGAGCTGGCACACCCCCGAGGGAGTGATTGAAAAAGGGTCAGAAAAGGAGCAGGTTCAAAAGTTCGGGCAAGGCTTTCGTGGGCGGGGCACCCCCTGGGCCAGCTGCCCGGCGGATGGGCTGTCACCACCCATCCTGACAAACAGGGAAGGTTCTGGAGACGCCTGCAGACCAAGTCTGTCAGCCCGGTCAGTCAGCCTGCATCCAAAGTTCCCCACCACTCTCAGAGTGCTCCTCCTTCTCTGCCTTCCCTCTGAGGCCTGGTGGGGTTGAGAACTCACTGGTGCTGGGCCTCCGAAGCCTGGTGTTGGGCTCTGGGCTGGGCTCTCACCGCACCTGCGCCGTGACAGCTGCAGGAGGTGAAGAACTTCAGTGCGGCCAGGGAACCTCGGGTTCTCCGAGCACACTCCTAATGGCACGTTCGCACCCTCTAGGGATGGAAGAAGAAGGAATGAGAGGATGGCCATTCTCAGGCAAGTAGGGTCCCAGGACATGGGGTTCAGACTGAGCTATGGTGCCAGAAGCCTGGCCAGAGACCCTGGGGTGGAGACCCTTCTCTAGAAGCTCTGGTCCCTGGAGCCAAGGGCAATGCCTAGGAAACAGCATGCTTATCAGCAGACAAGTGGTCAGCCTGGAGAAGGAGGCAGAGAAGGAGGCGCTGGGAGTGCAACAGTGGGGCAGGAGCGGGACGGCCACACTGGAGTGGGCGGGAGCAGGTGGAGCAGAAGCAGGTCTCCGAGGGGGAGGTTCTGGTTGCAGGGGGTTTTGATGGCTTTTCGGCCCAGCAAGCGGCCACTCAGGCCGCTGGGATGCAGCAGCGCGGTGGTCCTTTCCGGGGGCTCACCCCTTCTCTTGCGGGCAGCTCTCACGCTCTCTTATCTCACCCCTGCTTCCCGGTCTCCCCGCCGTTCTCTCGTCTGCTCTTCCCCTTCCTGCTGTTGCTGCTCCGCTTGCTGACCGCCTCTGCCTCTGCCTCTGTTAACTGGGAAATGGTTAACATTACAGTCAGAATATTTGTTCGGGGAGGTTTGTAGAACAGGGAAATTTGTTTACCGTTCAATGTTGGAGAGGCGAGATCTTTTAATCTGGAGAAGGAGGCAGTGAGGGAGGCGCTTTTCTGTTCTAGTCTCTTCTCCCCGTTGTGATACAATTTTTCTATCAGGCTGAGCTATCTATATATTTTATATCCCAGAGGTGTATCTGCTAATTGTACTTTTAGGGAAATAATTATGCAAGTTAAGATGATTAGATAATGAAAGCATTCGCTGCAGCTGGCCTCTTTACAAAATGATGATGGGCTAGACCTGGGCATGGGGATCATTTGTACTTGAACTAGCACAATGGTGCAGCTCTTCCCAGAGCACTTTGGAATATCTGGAGCATAATCAGATCCCTCCCAGAACTCGGCCTGGGAGCTGCATCCTGAGAATAGGATGGGACACCTTGCGGCCTTCCAGGGTGGGGGGAGCCATGATCGGAGAGCTTCGTGATTGGGTTTGGGGCTCAGGACCCCATGGATTTCCGAGATCCAGGTGAAAATTCTGAAGACACTTGGAGTTCCTGAAGCTCATGCACACACACACGCACATGCAGGGCAAGATTATGGGTTCCCTCAAGCAGAGGATTTTGTAGACACTAAATCGCTGAAACACATCAGCTCCGGGATTGCTTCACTGAACACTGATGGTGGCCATAAGCTTCCCGCTCACTCGATGTTGTCATGGAAAAAACGCTCACGAGACACACACTTTCCTTCCCTGGATTCTGCTCTTGCTCTAGTGCCGGCTGCCCTGCAGGACCCTCCTGGCTGTCCTGGGCCAGGGCAGCTGCCTGCCACGACCCGGCGTCCAACAGTGTGCCCACCGCCGAGGCAGGCAGAGGGGAGTGCTCTGAGTCTCAGGCCCTGGGCCCAGGGAGAGGTGGCGGTGACGGGGAGGGCCTGAGCTGGGAAGGGGCAGAGGGAAAGAGTTCAGATGGTATTGGGTGTCTGGGGTGGGCAGGGCCATGGGACCAGGAAAATGTGCCTCTGTTGGAGACCTGAGAATCTGGACGGAGTCCTTGCTGGGAAGAATGAAAAGGAAGGGAGACTAATTTGGTGAGGCTGCTCTTCTGTAAAGGGAGGGTTTGATGCCCAGACAGGGGCAATCACATGCCTAAGGCGCGTGGTCAGCAGATGGGGGGGCAGGGATTCCAATCCCGTGCTCTTCGCTGGTGGTTTGGACCTCTGCTCAGGGAATAGGATTGCCACAAGTGTCCGTTAAATTAATGTCTGCCCCCCACCCCCACGACCTCAGGGCAGAGGACATTTCAATGCCCTCCAGGAAAGAAGCACCCCCTGAAATTTGTGCTGCCACAGGAAATTGGAGACTCATCTCAGCCTTTCACCACAGAGAGGAAGAAGGGGCTTCCCAGATTAACTAGAAGATTTCTCACTGAACTTGAAGCCCTTAATGTCGCCCACCTTCCGTAATGACAGCGTGGGCTCAGCTGTCCAGCAGGCGTCTGGGCCTCGTCAGCTCCCTGCAGCGCTGGCCTCGTGGGTGGGTGGCACAGGAAGTGGTTTCACACCTGGTGTGACAGGAAGGAGATGCAGCCTGAAGACACAGCAGAAGCAGGGGAGGTGGCTCAGATAAAGGACTCCCACTCTTCTGACGCAGTTTGTTCTCTTATTTTTTAAATTTTAATATTCCCATTACACTTTTCATTCACTGTGATCCCATATTAGTTTCAGACGTACAGCAAAGTGGTTAGAAAATCACGTAATTTACAGAGGGGTTCCCCTGATGTTTCAAGTGCACACCTGGCCCCTACGCAGTCATCTCAATATTATTGACTATATTCCTTATGCTGTAATTTACATCTCTGTAAATTTGTAGTGATGTACACTTGTATCCTTAATTCCTTCACCCTTTTCTGACTTATTTTTAAATTATCAGGCGTCAGCACAAAATGGCCCCAATTGGGTGCCCCTAGTTTCAGAATTCCGTGCCCCTGCCTGCTGCCTCCATCTAGTGAGGAAACTGTGGAGCCGAATTCCTCCACAGCGTCCTGCTCCTGGGTCCCGATGGCTCACAAGTCCCTCGTGGGCTCCCAGCGTCCCAGAGCCCTGGGCCACGTGTACTACAGGCAGGATCAGCAGATGAAACTACTCCATCAGACATGAATTTCAGAGAAAAAAACAAATACATGTTTGGTGGAAGTATGTTCTATGTGATGGTCAGGGCGTGTTCAGGATACGAAAGTGCTGGTGGTCTTTCTGAAGAGATCTGGCGAGATTTAATTGGGCAGTTCTGCAGCTGGGGAGGTCGTCAGCATGATCTCACCTAGTGAGTCCAGTGAGATCTGACTCAGCTCCCCGGGGCTCAGGATAAGTGTCCTGCTAGAGCCGCCGCAGCCCGCTGCACCCCCTCCACCCTCCAGCCTGAAGTGCTGCATCTGTAAGCCCACGTTCAAGGTGAAACAAGCGCACAGCTGACTTTCCAGAGCTGTCTGCGTAGACCGCTTTGCTCTCATTATCAGTGACCATTCACTTTTCTGATTTGTGAACTCATATGTGTTCATTGTTAAAAATGTGGAAATCATGGGCCAACGAAAAGAGGCAAGAGCATTCCTGTCACTGCCGCATGAGAACTCTGGAGCTAGGCTGCCTGAGTTCAAATCCCAGCTCCAGCACTTGCTAGCTGTGTGGTTTCAGGCAATTTCCTTACTGCCCTGGGGCCTCAGTTTTTAATCTGTAAAATGAAGGTGATGATAGTAGTTTTTATGAATTTTTGAGGATTAAATGAGTTTATGGGTGTTTTGGTGATTAAAAAGTACCTGATGCATAGTGTAAGCTTTTGACAAATAAAATTTAAAATCCTGTCAGCCAGCAATAGGTGTTAATGTTGTTTTTCTATGCATTTCTACACATTCTCTCATACAGGTTCACACCAGACGGTGGCAGATTGCATTTCCCAGAGTGGGACCTAACCGTTCTCCCACCCAGCGTGATTTTTGGCAATGTGGTCCGGACACTTCCTCATCAACAAGCAGAGTGCATTCCTCTTGCCTTGAGATGGCCATCCTTAGCTGTTTGGTCAACAGAATGTGGTGGCAGTGGTGTCCTGGGGTTTTCAAGGCCAGGTCACAGGAGCCTTGTGGTCTCTGTCTCTTCTCCAGCACGCTTACCCTCGGGAACTTACTCTTGGAAACCACCGCATGCCAGAGAGACCTGCAGGACATGGAAAGACCCTGTGTTGGTGCTCTGACCCCCACCCCAGCGGAGTGGCCTGTAGCAGATAGTGTCCCCTGCCAGCCATGGGAGTGGGTCAGCCCTGCTGATCTGTCAGTGACAGCAGCCTCAGCTGCACTCACCCGCAATGGCGTGAGAAACCCTTGGGCAAACAGCATGCGACTGAGCCCGGTTAAACCACAGAGCTGAGAGGGGTAATCATCCTTTATTGCTTGAAGCCCCTAAGTTATGAGATGGTTTGTTATGCAGCGATAGCGAACTGGAAACATATTTAAGGAAACTTCTAAAGATCTTGAATTTTAAATATGGACCAAAGGGCCTTCTGTCTATAGTTCCATATTTATGTTCAGAGACAAGGGACATTTTGCAACAAACCACTCCAGCCGAGCAGATACAGTCCTCTCTCTTTGGACACCTGAATGGCCAGCTAAGCTTGCACTGTAGGGCATGCCTACATGAAGGCAACTCAGAGGTCGTCTAATAGCCCCTCGACCGCCTGTTGGCTTTACAGATGAGAATGAGGGAGGCTCCCGGTGCTAGCTGACAGGGCCTGGGCGGGGCCCCCGGGGTTGAGACCCCTAGCTCAGTGCTCTGTGAGACATTGTACTGCCTGTGCCCTGACGTGAGGGGCAGGGCTGAGTCAGGAGCTCCACGGCCTGATGGGAATGAGGAGAGGGCTGGGGCCCTGAAGTCGTCCGGACCCTTTCACAGCTAGGTCCAGCCCCATGCTCCCGGGAAGACACAGCTTCCTTAGAAAGTGCCGTTTCATGCTCTGTCTAGTGAGAAAACTGTGAAATATGGCAAGGCCAAGTCTGTGGGGAAAGGGCCTCTGTGGGGAGGTGGTTGTGCGATGAAGGTCAGGAGGGTGGTAGGCCCAGGACACCCTGTGGTCCTGGGATCCAAAGGGCCTGGCAAGAGTGAGGCTACGGTGAGCATGGCCCCTGGCTGGGGCTGTGAGGGTCAGCACAGGAGACCGTCCCTGGGACCTCCTGCTCACTACCCATCCAACTGAGCCGTTCACGTCCGCAGACTGGCGGTGTGTGGCTGATGCAGGAGGCAGCCGTCCTCACCCCAGGAGGAGGGAGCGTGGGACAAAGAGGTCCACAAGGAGAGAACATCAGGGTGCTGGTTGGACTGTGTCCCACGGCCTGTGAGGTGAGTTCCTACCTCCTGACACCTCAGACTGTGGCCTCTTTTGGAAACAGGGTCTTCGCAGACGTAGCGAGGTCATGCTGGGATAGCATGGGCTCCTAACCAACATGGGTGGTGTCCTTATAAAAAAGGGGACATTCGGTCCCAGACTCAAACACAGGGGGAGTGCCATGTGAAGATGAAGGCAGAGATCACGGTCACATTTCTATGAGCCAAGGAACATGAACACCAGAGGTGGCCAGCAGACCAGCAGAAGCCAAGAGGAGGAATGAAATGGATTCTCCCCGCAGCCCTCAGGAGGAGCCGGCCCTGCCCACACCTTGGTCTCTGACTTCCAGCCTTCATTACGCTGGGACAGTAATTTTCCACTGTTTAAACCGCCCCATTTGTGATACTTTGCTATGGAAGCTGTAGGAAAGTATTAAGATGATATTTAGGTCAAGGCAGAGTGTTGAGATTTAAAAAAAAGAAAGAAAGGGGCAAGACAGCAATTGATTGGAGGAGGGAAGGGTGGATGGGGGTGACCCGGGCCTGCAGCACACACACTGGAGAACCGCAGTGTGGCCCCTGGCACCTGGGAGCGAAGTCCTGCCATCTGCAGCGGAGAATTATGCACCTTCAGAGAAATAGCTCTTGGTGCATCACTGGATCTTTGTAGAGACAGAACACTTGGCCATGAACATGGCATCTGGAACTGCTTATTATGAGCTGGGTTCTGTCAAAGCTGCCAGGTTACAGATTCAGACAGGTCCTGTAGCTGTCCGCGGTGGTGTGGAGATGTTATACCTGGAACCAAGCCTGCATGGGACTAGAAGGCATGCCTAACCTGCAAGCAGGAGTGGTCCGGACCAATGCCCTCTCCAACTTGTGCCTGTGGCCCAGGGGAAATCCCATCTGGCCAGCTGGAGAAAGAGGACAAGGACCGAGCTTGGTTTACAGACAGATTAACCCAGTACCTGGGTGCAAGTCAAAAATGAATAGTGGCTAAATTTCCCCCACATTTAGGGGTGGCCCTAAAAGACTGTACCGAGGGAACATCTTCTTAAAGGGTAGAGCTGCAAGCAGTGCATCTAATTATCTACTTTGTATGGAAGCAAAAGTGGCCCAAGGTGACTGGCCGATGACTGGTCTAAGGTTGGAAAAGAAAGGGAATAGAGGCTTATAGGTCGGGGGCGGGGGGCGGAGTCTGGGGGGAGGCATGTGTGGGCACCTGGGAGGAGACATGGGATATAAAGATGTTTGTATTGCACCACCAGTAAGTGTATCTTTGTAAACACTTGCCAGGAAGTGTCCACTATCAGCTTGACAGCCAAGTACACAAAATGACTTGCTCTGTTGACATTCACCAGACTTCATCATCAGCCACCCAGACTGGCACGATGGGCTCATGAATGGAGTGTCACAGTGTCAGAGAGGAAAACATGTGCAGGCCCCACAGCATGGTCCCCCCCTTAACAAGGTTGACCAACTGCAGCCACTTCTGAATGTTCAAATTATTAGCAACAGTAACTAATTCTTGCAGGTGCTATTCCTCAAGGAAACCAGATAGTCAGGTGGTGCCAACTTGACTACACTGGCCCTCTTCCATCCTGGATGGGCCCGTGGTTCTTTCTCACAAGGATTGATACCTTTGTGGGGGATGGCTTGCCCCCTCCTGCCCTTGGAGCCTCAGACAGCATCACTGTCTGGGGCTTATAGAATACCTGGTCCACCAGCCTGGAGTCCCACACAGAGCAGGACTCCAGTGGATCCCTGGAGGATCCACTTCACATTGAAGGCAGGGGGACCATGACTAGAGGATCCACTGATCGCATCATATATTTGGCCCCTCAAAGCCTTCCTCCTGCAGTGCTGGAACAGCCTTCCCTGGGCACAGTGGATGCCCTGGCGTAGAGGGATGGGGTGCCATCCCTCAGGATGCAGTGCATTTTTAAAATCAGTGACCCTTATATGGTGCTCTGTCTCCAAAAGAGGTGACACAAGGGTCCAGGAACAAAGGAGCAGAAAGAGAGGTGGCCCAATTTACCCTCTTGCCAGTGACCCATGGGGGTGTTCTATGCCTGCACCTGCAACTTTGGGCTCTGCATATTTAGAAGTTCTCGTTGCCCAAGAAATGCGCACTTGCCAGGGGCCACAGTAAGGGCACCACTGACCTACAAGTCATAGCTGCTGCAAGGACACTTGGGACTTATTGTGCCCAGAGACAACGGGCAAGGAGGAGAGTCATTGTACTTACAGGAGCAAGTGACCTTGAGTGGCAGTGAGACACAGATCTGACCCTGCACAATCCGTGTGAAATCCAGATGTTATGGACTGAACGTTTGTGTGTTCCCCTCCCTCGCCCCAAAATCCATTCATTGGAATTAACTTCTAATGTGGTTAAATTTGGAGATGGGGCTTCTAGACAAATAATTAAAATTAAAAGTCATAAGAATGGAGCCTTGATCCAGTAGGATTAGGGTCCTTATAAGAAGAGACACCAGAGAGCTCCCTCTCTCCTCGTGTGAGCAGAGGAAAAACCACGTGACTGGAAATGGAGAAGTGGCCATCTACACCGAAGGGGATAGCCCTCACCAGACACCAATTCTGATAGCACCTTGATCTTGGACTTCCAGTCTCCAGAACCATGGTAAATTTTTGTTGTTTAAGTGACCCAGTCTGTGGTATTATTTTGTTACAGCACTTCAAGCAGACTAACACACAGGTGATCCACTTGGGTCTCTCTGGTGCTGCATCGCCTCATTGTAATGATGAATGGACATGCAGAGCCGCCCTGGCCTGAGATGGATGGTTACATGGGCTTATGACTCTCAGGGATGAGGGTTTGGGTCACCAAGACCTACCAAAGTCTTGGTGAGCCATTGCTGAGGCAGAGGATAAAGGGATAGTGGAGAAGGGAGAGGATAGCATTAATTGTGGCATCATGGTCAATGGCAAAGATGGGGACAATAGTTTACCCCACTGCCCTCCTTCTTCTCCACTATCCTAGTTCCATCTCAAGACTGGGACCCTGGAAGAGCAGCTGCCCACATCTCTGTGGAGAAGTAGTTACGTTTGGTGCAGGGGTGGACTGCAGTGGCTCTGAGAATGTGCCCGTGGACCCCCAGCAGTGGAGAGCACCTGTGACGCCAGCTGCTGTGCTGTAAAGCTCATCATCACATGGGCACTGGAGTCCCACCCCCACGGGCTGCTCCCAGCCAGTGGACAATTGCGGCAGGTATAGTGAGGACAGTCCGTTGTTGGGTGACATGCGACCCTCTAATGACTGACAAAGAAGTTGCAGACTGTGCATGGATCTGGCTGGGGCAGCCAGAGGAGGCCTTGGAAAGGAGGCAACATGGGACAGACACTTACAGGAGGGAAACGAGCAAGCCCATAGGCTCCTGGGAGAGTCCTCAGCGCGGTGGGAAGAATATGCACAAAGGCCTGGTAGGAGGAGTGTGCTCGGTGCTTTCATTAGCACCTGCTGTCTATTTACGGTCCCCCTACTCAGCCACCTGCACACAGACAAGCTGGGTGGTTTTTTTTTTTTTTGAGTTTTAGTGCTTTGCATTTCCAGGCTATGTTAATGTTATCTAACTGTGGCATCTAATAGGCAAGAACCTTATTTTTCATTGTGGCATCTGGCTAGATGTCTATTATCTCAGGATCCGCATCAGGTTTGGAGGCAGAAAATGCTCTCCCAGTGTAACTATTCAGGTGCACTTTTTCTTGATCCGGAGTGAGTACCTGGCTTTCAGAATCAGAAAACTTGGGTCAGGCTTCACTTACCAACTGCATGGCTCTGAATAGTAACTTAACCTCTCCAAGCCTCAGGGTGTATATATATATACATATTATATATATACACAATTAATATGTGTATATATATATACGTATATATACACATATATTAATTCTATATATAATTAATATATATATTAATTTATAGGTGGAGATAATAGCAAAATCTACCACACAAACCAGGAAGAAAATCAAATAAGACTGTGCATTTTAAGGTGTTTACCAGTGGTTGGCATTTATATAGCACAAATATTCTAACTGGACCATTAGTCTACTTTTTGATATTTTAGTTATTATTCTTATACAACAAACCATGTGAAAAAAGTATTGCCTTATAGCAGCAATTGTGTGTTTGCTCACAGCTCTAAAACGTGGGCTGGGCTGGCTGGGTGGTCCTTCTGCTGGTCTTGCTGGGTGTCACTTTTGTGGTTGTAGTCATCCGAGTCCCAAGAGAGACCCATTCACACGCCTGGCTTCCTTCACGTGCTCTCAGCTCAGGCTTTTGGCTGGGGAGTCTGATTCTCCTCTGCGTAGCTTCTCCTTTCTCAGCAGGAGAATCAGTTTTCTTTTTACGTAAGGATGGCCACTTTTCACTAGTGTGAGAGTGGCAGCCAGTAAGGCTTTTGAGGCCTGGGCTCAGAGATCACACCACACCTCTTTTGTCACGTTTGGGCTGAAGCAAGCTGCAAAGCGAGCTGAGATTCAAGGGGTGGAGAAATGAGTTTCACTGTCATGGAAGGAGCTGCAAAGTCACACTGCTGCTGAGGGGTATGCGGCATGGATGGAAGAAGTGGACCATCTTTAGAACCAGTATACCATAGTCTATCCTCTGTCATTCGCAAAACATGCTGGCCCTTCCCAAGACCCCCAAAGGTTTTATCTCATTATGGCACCAAGTTCAAAATCCATTATCTTATGATCTGCATCAAGTTATCCTGAAGATAAGACTTCTCAAGCACAACTTGTCAGGTGTAGCTTCCCTTGATAGAGAGGTTTTGAACTTAAAAGATACGCATTCCTCCCCCATACCCGTAAAACACAGTGGTGAGACAGGAAGTGAATAGACCCTATGGGCACTCCTGTTTAAAACACAGAGGATGGGAACCATAAAGCAGTCACTGGCCCATAGCAATTATGAAGTCCGGCTTTTGACACGTTAGTTCCCCCATATGAGTCAGAAAATATTTCTCGAGCAGGGCCTGATTCTGCTCCCTGAGAGGGCGATCGAGTCCATTGTTCGCTGTGGCATTTCAATCTTCCCTCTGGCTCTTTGCTTCACCCACTGACGTTTTCTTTCCCGTAGGAAAGTATCTGTGTCTGTTGCTGGGGCCCCTGTCCTGGGTGCCAGATGTCGGGGGGCTCTGCCCGCAGAGCCCCATCCCTCCGTCACGGATGAAAGTAAAAACTACCAAGACATCTTGTGCTTGGGGAGGAAAGGGGTCAAACTCTCAGAGGAGAATGACCCAGAGCCCCTTCCTCACTAGGCTTTTATTGGGCTCCAATACACCGGAATACAAGTTTAACATGTCAAAGAAATCTGAGGGCTTAATCGGAGCCAGTGTTTGTCAGGAAGGGGGGTTGCCAGACTTTGGGAGACATGCTCATTTCCTCCTGGGACACTTGTCACCTCAGGAAGAGCACTCTTAGCAAAGCAGGTTTCACAGGACTTTAGGAATTCTTTCTTATGCCAATCACCCAAGGAGCCGTCCTGGCCAGGACAGGGCTGCACCGCTCACCCCCACAGTTTCAGGCTTTAAGCCGATTAGGAAGCAGGAGACATCTCCCAGGTGGAAATGAGGACTTGGGCTATGTCAGAATAGCCGGGGGGCGAGGGTCCATCACATCCTCCTTGCTGCAACCCCCCGAGTCCTTCCATGAGGCCTTCCAAGTGGTCACGTCTGGCTTAGGTTGCCCCTCCCATGAGGAGTCTTACCCGTCATTGACTAACCAACCAAGCATTGGGGCCAGAGATGGATGAGGCAGAAGCAGTGCTCCTGCCAGGGAGATAAGCTTTGTCTCCTTAATAGGTCACATCCTCGTGACAGAACAGACCCAGATGAAGTGGGTCCCTTGGGCTCTTACACAGCCCACCATGGGGTGAGGGTTACAACTCCTGAAACCAGGCTGAACAGTCCGCAACAGTCTGTAGCTGAGTAGATCACTCAGCTTGATTCCTGCTTATAGAAAGTGAAGGTCCAGCAGTCTCTTTTCATTTTAAATAGTCTCTTTCACTTTTAGTCCAACCTTGTACTGTCACTGACAAAAATCTCTTAAAATTTTTGTGGGTTTCCTATGAATCTTACTGGAGTTCATGCCATGCCCCCAGCACTTCATCAATAATTGTTTCTGAGACAGAACTTCCTGGCTGGGTGTGTCAAGCTGCTGTGGGACAACGGCCTCAAGATTCTCAGAAGTCCTTTTGTCTATCTGAGAGGGTCTTCTAGGCCCTTCCTTTTAAAGATCTTACATGCATACCCTTGATTTGATCTTCATGCTGAAGCTATTTCTTATCCAAGAATCTTTGCCTGGCTGAAGATATTAGGGATTAAAAACAGTTTAATTTTTTCTAAACCAGAAATTTTGGGGCTCTCTATATTTCTTCTAAAATATGCTTAGATAGCAAACAATTTCTTCCTTAACTCATCTCTCTCTGGCAGTATCTTATCATATACAACTGGAAGCATCCAATGGGTGCTTATGTCTAGGATTATGTCTAGGATTTTCTTAGCTAAATCCACCATTTGTTAAGTATTTTATGTCTTTTCAGTTATTGCAGGCATTTCTTTCTGTATAACATAGATTGTTCTTTTTTAGCTTCTAAGTAACAATTTCCTCCCTACCCTTTAAGCATACACTGAAAGATGGTTCACTGTTTCTCCAGCTTTCACTAACAACCTGTTCACTGCTTTGCCAGCTCCTGTCTGCTGTCCTGTTCCAAAGCCAACACCACACGTGTTAGGTTTTTGTAACAGCAGTACCCTCTCTTTTAGGAATGAATTCGGTAGCAGTTATCTAATGCTATGCAACAAATCACTTCACATTTTTGTGGGTCCAAACAAGAACCATTATTTGATCACTCTTCTATGGTTCAGTAATTTTTATCTCTGTTCCACCTGATGTTGGCGAGGTTCAAAAAGATGCTTGCACTTTGCCGTCAGTTTGCCCGGGAGCTGGCTGCTGGAGAGGCCTTGGACACACAGCTGTCAGCTGGCTGGGGCTCTTTGCTGGGCAGCCCCTATTCTTTTCTGTGTGGCCTCTCCAGCAGAAAGCCTGGGCTTCCCACATGGTAGTGGCAGCATTCTAAAAGAGCAAGCCTTAATGTGCAAGCACTTACAAATCTCTAACTTTCTCCACATCTGCTGATTTCCCATTAGCCAAAGAAAGTCACATGGCCAAGCCCAAAGTCAATGTGAGAGCGAACTAAATAAGGGAATGGATTCTGGGAAGCGTGATCCATGGAACGGCCATTAGTGTGACATTGTGTTGCAGTTGATACTCTTCAGTGATCTGCTCCTGCTGACTTCCAGACTCTGTTTGTGGTGAAGAATTCTAATGCTCCACTCTTACCTTGATCTTGTACTCCTCTTCTTCCAGGCACATAGGGGGTTGTAGTTACTGCCCTGTCCCTCCTTGAAGTGGGATCAGGAGACCCATGGACCATGTGGGTTGTGAGTAGAGCTCATGTTATTTCTAGGCAGGAAATTTAATTGCTGATGTGAATGCCTCTAGTCTCTCATCCTTCATGTACTTCATGAACCCTGAAGTCTCCACTGAGAGTGTGGTAGTTTCTGATGGCCTTGGGAGGTGACTGAGAAATGACTACATGGAGCACAGTGCAGCCACACCAGCCCCATCTGCACACTTTATACCAGGGCAAAGAATTAGCAATTAATCTTTTAAACCCTCACCCAAGGATATATTTTAAAAAAATGATTTTGGAGAGATAGAGATAGATAGATAGATAGATAGAGAGAGAGAGACATTAATCGGTTGCCTCCTGCACACATCCCGACTGGGGATTGACACTTCAACCCAGGTGTGTGCCCTGACTGGGGATCAAACCGACAGCGTTTTGGTGAACGGGACAACACTCTGACCACCCAAGCTACCCGGCCAACACACGTCTTTATTGTTTGAAGCCATTGAGATTTTATTGGGTTTATTGGTTACCACAGCATCACCTAGCTTATCCTGATAGATACAGGAGACTCAGCTTTTCCATGCTCTGTGGTCAACTCTAGCTTTTTCCTTGGGTGTATTTCATCATGACTTAAGCAGCAAAAAGGGAAAGATAAAGACAACAGTGTCTAATGGAGGAGATGGGGGAAAAGAGGAAGGAATGAAAAGCACGGGGTCAATGAGGAGCTGACTGTGCGCATTTACCAAGCATTTATGATGTGCCTCCTGGGTGTCAGCTTCTGTGCCTTGCCTGGGTGTGCAACGGTGAGCGAGACACACACCCTGGAGGGAGCCCAGGGGAGGCTGACATGTTAACGGTGAACCTCACCGGACAGCCAGGAGTGCCACCAAGTGCTGGGATTGAGTTTCTCTTTCCTTCAGTGATTGGCTAATTGTCCCCGCAGGCAATTTACATGGAGAAATGCCAGGCGAGGTGTCTGGGGTGGCAACCTCATTGGAGTAAGGACATAGCCAGGCTCCCAAGATGACATTTTTGAAGACCAATCCTCATCTGAATTCATAAGGTCTGAGATTTGTTTAAAAGTCAGTCTCATTATTTTATAATCACATATCAGATTCAATCCTTACAGATGACAAATATGGGGACAACACAAAACTCTACTGAGGCTGCAGTTTGCAATTTTGAGGCAGGAACTGTGGCTGAAATTGGAATTGGATCCTTTTGAACATTTGGTGCTGGCTCAGAGCTAAAGGCCTTGGGAGGTTGGACAGCATTCAGGACAAAGCTTTGGGACTCCGACTTGGCGAAGTCACAGTGCAGTAAGAGATTAACCCATGAAATATTAACTGCTAACCAGTGCCGGCTCATGCATTTTAAAGGCAGGTCTGCCTTGGAATATCTGGGGTGTGTCAGGCTGAGCTGTTCAGGTGCCTGGGAGGGCAGAAGCAGGGTGGCACTCCCCAAGGTCACACCCAACAGGGTGCTGCCAGCCGCTGTCCAGGGACTTAACCATGAAGTGTCAGCCTGGTGTAGGTTGTGGGTGGGGCAGAGTTTAACTCTATTTAGTGGGTATGAATTTTACCCTATACACAGCATAAGATGTAAGGAAAATTTTCTTCCCATGAACTCTGATTGAATTTATTCTGAGCCCACACCCTGCCAGGCCAATGGAAAGTTCAATCTTAGTCCCAACTGGGGCTCCTTACCCCACCTCTGTGCCTTCCTTGACTTGTGAGTGATAGAATCTTAAACAGTGCAGAATACGAGCTGATGCCCTGGGCTTTCGTTTGCCAAGTGTGCCCAGGCTGTGAGCCCACACAGCCCCGTGCAGCTGCCGGGACGTAGGGCCCTTGCCCAGACCGGGAGCCCCGTGTGCAGGTCTAATCTCCTGAACACGCCACACAGAGTCCTTTCCCTCGGAGGCTCGGCCCCGCCTGGGGCGCGCCAGGGAGTAGGAAACGGGATCCAACAGCTCTCTGCCCCTCCCAGCCTTGCACATCCTCCCCACCCTGTCCCGGGCCTGCCTGTGTCAGGCTGCTGTCCCTCTGCTGTCCCTTCCCCAGCCCCAGGACTGCTCGCCTTCTTTCCAGACAATACTTTTCCTTCTTTGTTTTGTCTCTAGGATCACATACTTTTATTATTATTATTATCATTTACTCCTCACCAGAGGATGTATTTATTGAGAGAGAGAGAGAGAGAGATGTGAGAGAGAGACATTGACTGGTTGCCTCCTATACGCACCCCAGCTGGGGACTGAACCCGAACCCTGGGTATGTGCCCTGACCAGGGACAGAACCCACACCCTTTGGTGTATGGGACAACATTCCAACCAGCTGAACCACCCGGCCATGGCAAGGATCACACACTTTAAAAAAACCCCAAATCTTTTAATCCTGACCTGTGGACAAAAGAAATGTTTTCTAGGACTCAGAACTCTACCTACTTCCTTGAGAAGAAAAAGCGGAAGAGATAGGACCTTTCTTCTTTCTGATTTTTTTAACAGAGGGAAGACTAAAATGCCATATATATGTATATTCCCCGCCCCCACCCCACACATAGGTAGTGGGCCCAGGGTGGGAGTAGAGTGCAGAGCCAGAGCAGGGGTGGGGCTTGCAGATGGGACGTGGGAAACTGCACGGGGCCTGGAGAAGTCACCGTGGCAGATGGACTTCTGAGAGTGCAGAGGCCCCACCGGGCGCTCCATGGTGGGTACCGGTGGTCGTTGACCATCTGGGACTGGCTTGTAAAGAATCCCACTGGAGTGAGTGGGGCTGAGTATCTTGGTCCAGGAGGAATCTGCTCCCGATGACAAGATGCAAATGGCCGGCCATTCTAGTCAGTGGCCTTTTCAACAAACATTGACCTAGGACCGTCCTGTACCAGGCGATGCGCAGCGCATGGAGGGGTGGGACAGGGCAGGGGAATGTGCCATGGGGTGCGTTTCAGGGGCAGGAAGACACCCAAGCACAGTGTCCATCGCTGCGGACCACCCAGGCAGCACCTGCCCGGGTGACGGGGGCCTGTCCGGAGAGACCCAAGGCGGTCACGCAGCCTCCTAGGGCAGATTGTCAGAACACCTTTGAGCTAGGTTCTTTAACGCCCCTTCAAACCTCGTCATTACTGTCTTAAAGATAAGTGATAAAAAATTGCTGTCTTCCTTCCCAGTGAAGGAAGGTTATTGTGGCCATGAGGCCTGGGGCTCTTTTCTCCTGGTACTTTTGAAACCAGAGGGTGTAAGGGGCCCTTGTGCCCTCCCATATCACCCCCTAAACCTCCTTGTCACATTCAGATGCAGATGGAGGGGGCCGAGGTGGGGGGCACCCTGTGTCTACAGCGCCACCCAAGTGTGGCCCATTCTGCACGGTGGCGGGACAGCCAGTCCCTGGGTCACTGTGGCCACGTCAGTCCTGGCTCCTTATTTCTTGCATCCGGCTTCTTAGGTCTGGGTGTGGGTTTGGCCTTTTTCACAGGTGTCTCGTCTTTTCAACTGGGTCTCGCTGTGTTTTCTTTTTTCATTTGCTTCTGGGATACCAGCCTCTTGACTACTTAACAAGAGTCCCCTCTTCCAGGGACATATCTCCCCTTTCTCCTTCTCCAACTCATCTTTCTTTTCCTCCTCCTCCTTTTCCTCTTCTTAATCTTCCTATTGACAGGCCGGGTCTCAAGTTTCACAAAATTCCTGACCACTGAGGAGCTCAGGTCTGGAGCCAGCCCAGAGATTTATCTATACCATAGATGTTAGATGAGGCTATATTTAACCCCACCGTATGCTACTGTTTGATTAACTGGTTTACATGATTTCTGAAAGGGTCTGGAAGTATAGAAATATTTCAGCCTTGTAATTACCTGCCTTATTCAGTGTTCTATTTATATGTCATTTTCTTTTTTGGTTAATTTGTTTCAGAGAAACCAAACCCAGCTTCCCGATGCCAGCCTCAGAGCTGGCTGTCCATCACGTGGGCGGCCAGGCTGCAGCAGGCAGGGGCCTCCCTGGCTCCAGCTCCAACGGCAGACGTAGATGGTCAGAAACACTCCTGTGGGGGCACATCTAAAAATAAAGACACCGGGGTTTCTTGGGAAGCCTTAGGAAATTCAGGGGCCAGTCACCGAGGAGCGTCTGAAAGGTTGGGCTCTATTTGGGCCGCAGTGGTTCTGGGCCACAGCTGGGCTTTTGTTACTGGTGCGTTCACATCAGTGCCCTGAAGTCAAGACTGGCTCCGACATGTCTTTGTCCAGCTCAGTATCGCAGGTGGGTGCTGGCTGTTCACAACAGGAAACTGTCACAGAGCGAGGGACTCTGGTGCTTTGGACCAAGTGCACAGGCAGACACTCCAGCAGCTTCTCCGTCCGGGAGCAGTCCAGGGGGTTAGGGCTGGAGTGACCTGCGACCTGTCTCTTCCTGGTCTGTGACAGCCACGGCACAAGCCCTGTCTGTTTTTCTCACTGGCTGAGGGCTAGAGGGTGTGCGGCCTCAATACGAGTCCAGACCTGTCACGCAGTAGGTACTTCGTAAATGTTCAAGCTCTGGGAACGTGCTTTCTGCATCAAAGCAGCAAGTCTCTGCCCCCTCTGCTGTTCCCACTGACCCTGGGGGTCTAGACTCAGAAATCGAGATGGGCCCAACAAGTCCCCAAGTAGAAACAAAAAAGTTTTAAAAGTGTTTGATGCATGTGATAGATTACCGGCTCTTTTCAGATGGTCTGACAGGGGAGCAGGGACTCTGCCTCCCCTCTAACGGGGGCGACAACGGGGGCGATGCCGGCCCAGAGAAGCGGTGAGTGGTAATGGCAGGAGCCAAGCAGACCCACGGCTGATTCGAGCATTTATTTCCAGTTACAGAAACGACTGTCTTGAAGTTCTCTTATGTGGATCACACCCCCTGTCCTTAGGTCACCCTCGTTCCTTTGTTATTCTGGTCACTGTTTTGATGACACGTTGACGCAAAGGTCCAACGATGACCACTCTTTCGGTTCCAGCCCCAGGACGGCGGCCCCCGGGAGGCTGGTCCCCTCTGCAGGCAGCTCCAAGCAGCGGAAGCAGCGGTGCAAGGCGCTGGCTGAGACTCTTGACTCAAACAAGGTGATTAATTATGAATCTCATCCAACTGCTCTATCCCCGTCTCTCCCTGTCCCCAATAATTAAGAGCTGACAAGACAGCTGTTTTCAATGGGATTTTTCACCAGGGAAATTCAAAGGTCTTTAGAAAAATCATTTGAAGACCCAGCTTAACACCCTGCTAGCAAAGCATAATAAATCCACTGGATTCTGGAATGTAAAATCATTTGAGAAAGTATTAGAAAGGAACAAGTGTGTTACTGTGGTGAGAACATGGGGCTTTGAGTCAGAAGACATCTAATTTCAAGTCCTGGTTCTCCCGAACACTGGTCCTGTCATGTGGAGCAAGTCACATAAACTCTTGGATTCTTTATTTTCTTAGCTGTAAAAGGCAGATAATAAAATACCCAGTAGCATTTAATGGAGGTAATTACTAGCTACGGCATCTTGAGCCCCTCCCCCTGCTGTGATATGTTGTTACATTTTGTTATCTATCAACTTACATTAATCTACAAAAGACTGAAGCAAAATCTCTCTTTCAAACACACAGACACACACACACACAGACACACACACACACACAGAGGTGAAGAAAAGAACATAAACAGGTCAGAGTGAAAACAGGAAAACACCAGAGGCAGGGGTAGGACAGCTGCCCAGACTGCGTTTGGAAGCGTCTGCTGATCTGTGTCTCACTGCGCACGCCTGCACCCTGTCCCTCCGGCCACCCCTGCGTACCCCCCTCAGTCCAATCACCGTCTCCACAAGCAGAAACACAGAAACCGTCGGGGCTCAGACCAGCTCTGGCATTGCAAACAGACCTTTGCTATATTGACATATAAATGAGATCACCCTTTGAGAGAAAAGGGTCGCTGGGGGTCAGAAGCGGGAGTGCCGAAGGACGGACGCAGGGCGCAGAGTTTCCGGGGAGATCACACAGGCAGCAGCACCGTCCCACCCTGCGGGACTCCTACACTGCAGAGCTTTCCCAGGCTGCGGGCAGAAGCTGGCCGAGCCGTGGAGAGGAGGCAGCTGGTCAGGGCAGCAGCTGGGGGGAACTGTGCGTGATGGTGAGGCAGCAGCAGAAATGACCATGTGTCCAGGGATGCCATCTGGACAATGAGTGACCAGGGCTGGGGCAGCCCTGCCCCTCCCTGCTTGTCAGGGTCGGGAAGTTCGTGCCTGCCTCCCAGTCCCTGGGTTGGAGCCCAAAGCCCCAGCGTGAGGGTGTCTGGAGGCGGGGCCTTACATGGGAGGCAAGCAGGTTTAGAGGGGGTCGTGGGGGTGGAGCCCCTGTTGGAACATTAGTGTCTCTGAGAGGGGAAGCAGAGGGACCGAGCTGTCCCTTTCAGTGCTTGCACAAGGAAGAGAGGACACAGCAAGAGGGTGGCCATCTGCAAGCCAGGGAGAGGGCCCTCAGCAAGCACGCGGTCTGACAGCACCTTGATCGCAGACTCCCAGACTCTTGCACGGTGAGAAATAAATGTCTGTTGTTTAAGCCCCTCATCTTTGACCTTTGTTAAAGCAGCCGAACTGGCTGAGCCACTGCCCCAGCACCCCAGGACATGGGTGGCCCCAGTGAGAAAGGTAGAGGGGCGAGGGACACCTGGCAGGCTGGACCCCTCGGAATCGATTGGAGGCAAATTTCCGTTAGTCGGCAGAACTGAGGCTTGAGACAGAAAATGAGCTGAGTTGTGGAAACTTAAGAAAACTCCATATTTGAATACCTGCTTCTGTGGCCTGAGAAAGGAACCCCTGCCCTTGGTGAGGGCCCCTGGTTTCTGATACTGATCTGTGCTGGGATTGGCTAAGGCGCCTGCTGTTCGAACACCGTGCCTCCTTGAGTTTACTGGCCCTCCATCAACTGCGTTTGAGGTTGGGGAACATCCAAGCCCCATCGCTCTGAGCTGCTGGGAGCTCATGGGACTATCCCCTCGGCTGTGGCAAGCTGACGTGAGAGGTAGGGGACCCTGCGCGGAGAGCTCCTCCCAGTCTGCACCCAGGCCTCTTCTTCTCCTGGGTCAATATTCCCACTGGCCTGGGGCTGGGGAAGGGGAGGGAGAGTAGGCTGCAAGACTCCGGGTCTGGATCCTCACCAGCTTGCTTGTCTCTGCTTCTCACCACGCATCGCCATCCTTCAGCCAACGGAAATGTCAGCTGGTCAGACCAGGATAGGCTGGCTCTTTATCGGTTACTTCCAAATGGACTACTTATAGCAGAGGCTTTATGCCGTG
The DNA here is from genome assembly GCA_039655065.1 of Glossophaga mutica. Classification (NCBI taxonomy): domain Eukaryota; kingdom Metazoa; phylum Chordata; class Mammalia; order Chiroptera; family Phyllostomidae; genus Glossophaga; species Glossophaga mutica. Next base: position 64,070,581 of record CM077311.1, read on the forward strand.
ATTCCTTTAGGGCATAGCATTTGATACTGACATGCCAGGATTTTGAGACTTAAAAATGTCTCCTCTCCGCTCTCAGTCTCAGTAGTCGATTCTGCAGCTCAGAAGTTGAGCCTCAGCACTTTCTGTTCGTTTGTTTTCCTGCTCTAACAGTGCTTCCCAGAGGTAACGGATGGATGCTTCCAGTGTGAATGGAGAATAGCTAGAGTCATCCAAAATATTATTTAGCCACAGATGCCTGTCATGCATCCTCAGTGATGTCTAGGAGTAAGACATAAAGTTGGGTTTTTGTCTTCTGCGGCCCATGTTTCAGGATTAATCATGTTCAATGATATTTTAAAAAGTTGCTTAGCAATAGCATGTCTTTTTTGGATTTGAGGCCCGTAGGAACCCTACCAGGGATCTGTGCGGATGTGTACAGTGATGAAGCTCCTGGCACGCAGCAACTCCCGACTGTGGGCGCAGCACCCGGCTCTGTGAGGCACCACCGGCGACGTCTTCTACAAGAGCCACTGACGTAACTAAGTGGACTCCACCCCGATCACCACATAACACCTTAAATCTACATCGCTCAGGGTCTCGCCTCTGATGATCTTATTTGACCCAACAGTAACGTTGTGAACACCTAGAGCATTTTTTCTCAAAATGCAGTCTGCTTAGCACCTGCACCAGTATCCCATGGGATGCTTTAAAAATGCAGATTTCTGGGTCCTACCTCTGACCAACTGAATGGGATTCTCTGAGGGGAAGGCCCAGGACTCTGCATTTTCAACACATCTGGGTGACCGTTACGTACACTCGATGGTTTGGGACAGGGGTTCTTCACCTTTTGTTGTGCCGTAGACACCTGCAGGTGGGGAAGGCTGTTAGCCAGAATTCTGTGTTTACATGCAGGGAATCAAATATTCAAGATTACACAGAAACTGATCAGATTGAAAAACAATGATTGAAATATTCAACAAAAAGATATAAATTTCTAAGCAAATGCCTGAGCTTTGTCAGTAATGTATTTATAAGAAGGTCTTGTAGCAGGTTAACAACTATAAGAGTTCTGGAGAAATGATGAGTATGAATGACATTTTGAGACAATTGCAACCCCTCTAATGTCACATGATATAAAAGTCTGTGATTTCTGCCGGTGACCAAGTCGGAGCTTCTGGTATTCCTGGACATGTGCTTTGCTGCCTACATTCATAGTTAAAGGAAGTGAGTGAAAAACTAAAGGTAAGTTTTTTCTCTTTACATTCCCAGACCCCTCCTCACCCATAAACCACAGGTTAAGGGTACCTGTTTAGTGGGGTGGATGGAGTGCCTGAGCTTTGGGACACCTTGCACAAACAAATGTGGGTGTGTGCACACTCAGGCACACACACAATTTTGCAGCTCTGCCTGACACAGACTATTTAAAGTTACAGTCCTGGCAAGAATGAGTACTGCTCACCAGTGTTGGCGCTAAAGGCAGAACCACATGCGTGGGCACCCTGCCAGGCTGAGGAGAGGGGCAGGCTTTACTAAGGAAGCTGAAGGGTCTGCTTGGGGCTGGCTCCCTGGACCTCGTCCTTTCACACATCCTCTGGGAGTGCGTCCGATCTGTTCCAGGACACGCACGTGTGGGCGGGAGAGGACCAGCTCTGCACACGGAGCAACACAGCAATCGTGGCTGCCTGGAGCGATTTCCACGTGGGCATTACTCTTTTACCCGCCGAGACCATAAAACCTCAATAAAGACGGCAGCGCTTTCCGAGGTGTGCCTTGCTACACATGTGCTTGGAGAAGATGTTCCATAAAAAACGTGTCTGTGGTCAGAGCCGTCTGGGAGACTCCGCCCCTAAACATCTCCTCTCAGCAGTTCCCAGCATGTTGGCCCTGCTGGGAAGTTCATAGGTGCGGAAACTTGTTTAATTTGGTTCATTGTGCATCAGAATCTCCTGGATGTCTTAAAGAAATACTGTTAAAATACTCATCACTCCCAGACGATGATTAAGCTACTCTATGGTATGGCATTAAAAAGAATTTCCTCGGGTTGAGAGGTGCTGGTGAACTCATCATTTTTAAAAGGTTATTTTTCCATAGACCTTGAATTAATTTTCTGGGGCTGCTGCAACCCAGTACCACAGACTGGAGGCTTAAAACAACAGAAATGTGTCCTTTCACAGCTGCGAAAGCCAGAAGTTCGGAGTCGGGGTGTCGCAGGGCTGTGCTTTCTCCAAGGCTTCTTCCTCCCAGCTCTTGGTGGTGGCCAGCAGTCCTGGCCCTACCTTGGCTGACAGCTGCGTCACACTGACCTCTGTCATGTGAGCTCTGTCTTCTGTCATGACACGGAAGTCTCCGTGGGTGCCTCTCTCTTCTTCTGGTAAGGACATCAGTTGTATAGGATGGAGGGTCCACCCTGCTGCATCCAGTATGACCTCACCTTAATTGGTTAAATCTGTGACCTGTCTCCAAATAAGGTCACAGCTACTGGGATCAGGAATTCAACATATCTCTTTTGTTTTTAAAAATTTTTTTTAAGATTTTATTTATTTTTTTAAAGAGAGAGGAAGGGAGGGAGAAAGAGAGGGAGAGAAACATCAGTGTGTGGTTGCCTCTCACATGGCCCCCACTGGGGACCTGGCCTGCAGCCCAGGCATGTGCCCTAGACTGGGAATCGAACCGGCAATACTTTGGTTCGCAGCCCGCACTCAATCCACCGAGCTATACCAGCCAGGGCTCAACATATCTTTTGAGGAACAAAATCAACTCCTTTCAGATGCACTTTGGGAGGAATCTTTGAACATACCCGAGAAATGCTGCCTGCTAGAATTTTACATTTTGAGCCATGCTAAATTTTGAGCCACGTAGCTTCCCGGTGAAAATACCAGGTGTGATGTGCTGTTCACACCTTCCCTTCTCTGATTCACCTTCCCTTCCCTTCACAGTTGCCACTGTGGTGGAGAGGACTCCTGGGCACTGGAACGCCAAGGGATGCTTTCCTGTGAAGATGATTTTTGGGGTTTAGAGTAGTTGATCTAAAGCCACTTTTCGTGGCTGGAATGAACTGCCAAACAGGGTCCGCTGGGGCCACGACTCCTCTGGGCAATCACGGCTCCCAGCACCGGAGAGAAGGGCGTTGGCTGCATGTCCTCAGCCAAGGCAGTTTCCTGCCTGCACAGCCATGAGCAGCACCACTCCATGCAGGTACATGTTCAAAAGAACAAGCCCCCAGCACTGGCCGGCATGACTCAGGTCGTTGGGCGTCAACCCGCACACTGAAAGGTCAAGGGTTTGATTCCTGGTCAGGGCGCATGCCTGAGTTGCAGGTTCAGTTCCTGGTCAGATCGTGTACCAAAGGCAAATGGTTGATGTTTCTCTCTCACACCAATGTTTCTTTCCCTCTCTTCCTCCCTCCCTTCCCCTCTCGCTTGATTCTTCTGAAATATTTAAATAGAGGTCGTTGTCATCTGGGAGGCAGAGCGGCCCAGCAGAAAGGCAGAACAGTGTTAAAACTCAGTCCCTGTCTCTAAGGCCTCTGCCCTTTCCACCACTGCACTGCATTTCTCCAAAAATAATACTAACTGTGAGGCTTACCTGAGATCCTGTGGGTGAAAATGCCTGTGGAGTATAAATTCAGAAAGAACAGGATCATTATGGAGGATGATCGGGCCAGCTTAAATGTTGGTATTATGACTGAGGAGCAGAAAGCTGATAATCAGCCTTGGCTTTGGACGGCATTACAGAGTCAAGTTTGTGGCTGCCTGCCTGCCACTTCCCGTCCTATGACATTTCTCTCCCCAAATCTTACCTGCCCTTGCTAAATGCAGCACTGTGGTTGACCTGCTGACTTCGGTTTGTGTGGTTCTGGCTGTATAAAATGGAACTGCTGGTTTCAACAGCCCTGTTATTAGGGTCAGAGGAAAGCTCTGGTTAGGAAATGGGAGGAACCAACTCCTTCCTGTAATCAGAGGCTGCGCGGTTGGCAGGGGCTGCAGAGAGCGGGAGGCACCGGGCCGGAGTCCTGCTTGCCCTTGGAGAGTGCTGTCTTATGCTCCGCCCCGAGGATCCTTCTGGATTCGGTTAGAATATGAACTAGGTGTGGTGGGAGTGAAGAATGCTCGGCTTGGTCACTGAGGAGAGCGGCGCCTTGGCTCAGGGGCACATGCTTGGAGTTCACAGTGGCCAATTCCTATCCAGTGGACGTGACATGAAAAGAGAGGGAACTTGTTATCATACAAAACTTGAGGCCCCGGCTGGGTGTCTCAGCTGGTTGGAGCGTCGTCCGGGCGCTGAAAGGCTGTGGGTTGGTTCCCCTGTCTGGGTGCATAGGGGAGGCAACCGATCTCTCTCTCGCTCTCTCTCAAATCAATAAAAACATATCCTCAGGCGAGGGTTAAAAAAAACAAACTCAAAAACATTCAAAAGGCAACTGTTGTCCCAAAGGTCTCCTCAGCAGGACTACTCCACAGTCTGAATTTCTGTCACCTGGAGTCCTTTCTTTTGGGGTGAGACGTTGGTGGCAGGGTTTTCTATAAAAAGGAAGACAGCTCTGGGGTGGGTGGGTTATGTCTTAATGTCTTTCATCCATAATATTTGGGATCAGTTTATTGGTTTAAGAGCCTTGGGACCCTAACAACGAAGCTGTGAGCCTGGTGCGGACCCTGTAACAGGGCCCTGGTGGGTGTTTGTGGGGTTACCTCCAGGTTAAAGAGATGGCGACTCGTTAACCTGCAAGAGGAGGGAGGGGAGGAATGGAATCTGTGTGCAGTACCATTCAGGGGCTTGATAATTTGGGGAAAAGAGGGGTTCAAGAATCTACAATGAGAATGCAGTGTGCTATAGAGGCTTTGAAGAGAGAGTTGAGTTTGTGTTCTGATTCTGCCCCTTACTGTGTGATTATATGCAGGTCATGTTCACCTGCTGACCTTGGTTTTGCCAGCTGTGAAATGGGAGCTCTGGTACCTAACACCTCACAGAACCACGGTTCGAATAGGAAGTTACCATGGCAGTGCAGTTTCTTTACAAAGAGACGCATCACTATTGTTGTCATTGTCATCTAAGGCAGGATGGACTCAGCGCTGGAACACCTAACTGCATGTTTGCCCAGAGTGACACGCAGCAATGCTGACTAGCTCTTGCACCTGGGGAGGTGTGTGAATGTGTCACATGGGGACTGTTAGTGCCCTGCACAATGGGGACTCTGGGCTGGCCTGGGGTCCAGGGAGTGAGCTCCTTCCAAACCAACTCTGCCTGCCCTCACGACGCTGACCCTGGAGACAGACACAGACAGTGGTCAATTGTTAGAGATACAGAGACCCACAGCTCCGAATGGCCACTTCTGTCCGAGTAAAGAGGGCAGCCAGCCATTGGCAAAGAGTCACGAGGGAAACACACCTGGCGGTGCGGCGCGGGGAGAGTCAGAGGCGAAGGCTCAGCGGTGCTGAGGGCAGTGCTATGGCTGAGCGCCCAGGCCCGCTGGCAACCTGAATGGCTGCCCAGCGTCCGGGATCCTGAACAAAGAGGGCCGGGCCGACAGGCAGCCTGGCACTCGCAGGAGGCGATCTATGCAGATGTAGCTCTGCCTCACCCAGCACTGACCAGGACCCCCAGCTCTGGGGGGCAGGAGCTGGAAGCTGATGCCAGGCCTGCTGTATGGCCCAGGAGGCCCCTCTGGACTGGTCTGTGTGAAACATGGACAGAGTTTCCCTCAGAGTGAGCATGAGCTCACCTGGGACTAATTCATGGGTCATTTTCATGAAATCCCAAGTGCGAGAACTACGTTTGTTGCTCTATGTGAACCTGACTCAGCTGGATGTTACTGACTCTCAGACTCAAGGTATCGGCGCCCCCAAAGGCGTCTGTCTAGGCCAGGTCAGAAGCTTCCCTTTGAGAATGCCGTCCTGGACAGACTCGTTTCTGCCCAGGAGAGCCACTTAGCACGTGATAGTGGGGGTGGAAAGGGTGAAGCACCCAAGGATGACAAAGGAAATCTTAGCCCCCACTGGGGAACTAAGGGAGGCTTCACAGAGGATGTGGCACTTGAGCTGGGTCTTCAGAAGACAGTGGGATTTTGACACATGGGGATGAGCTCAGGTTCAGAGAGCGGGGCAAGGTCCTGGGGAGGTGAAGTGGGGTGGTTTTGGATGGGAGGTCCTGAGACTCGAGTGACATGGGGGAGGAGTGGGGTGGCGGCCAAGGTTGAGAGGAAGTGGCAGGAAGCTTGGCGGCGATTTTGTCCTGTAGGGGAAGAGCACAAGTTGAGGCCTTGCCTCCCAGAGTGACAGGCCCTAGACTCACAGGGAGGGGGCTGGTGGAGCCAGCAATCCCAGGGCAGGCGTCCGGGGCTGCCTGCCTTGATCAGAGGCCTTGCACAGCACACAGACACGTCCCTGACCTCACGTGTGTCTTCTGAGACCCATCTTCACGTGACGTGCCTGTGCTGCTAGTAAAACAGGTCTGGCATCTTTCTTGGGTTGGCCAGAGGAAACTCCTTATGCTTTGCCAATGCTGAGCCTTCTCACTTCCGCTCAGCAGATGGGGGCGAGCCGAGAGCGTCTGCAGCGGTTGGTGAGGAAGAGCTCCGTGCTGGTGGTTTCAGGAGCCCGGGGCTCTCCTCCTTCATGTGCCATCACTCTCTGTGACTATCTCCCCTCTCTGTGCCCTCACCTGTCAGCAGAGAGGGCTGGATGGGGTGGCTGAGAAGAGGCCTTTCCATTCTGGAAGTCTGAGCATCTGTGTCTGTCCCCTGGTGGCAAGGGCATACTTGACTGCCCCAAAGCATGACGAAGGCGGACTGCCTGCCCAGTGTGTCCTCAGACACATTATGCCTCGGGAACCAAGCTATTATAAAAATAAACAAACAGCAGCTCGCTGGTCACCATCTAGATTGCTTGATTTTGCTTGACCCTGAGTCTGCCCTTAAAGTTTTAGGAAGGAGCACCTCCCCAAACTCCAGCAGAGGAAGGGGCTGGTGCAAAAATGGAAAGATGCTATGTGGGAAGAAAAGGTCTTTGTTGATGCCTTTGGACTTCGAGAATTAGAGGTCACACAGCCATGTCAGTCTGACCTCTGGATCCGCACATTTCTAGGGCGAGTTGAGTCTTAAGTAAGTGGTGTGAGTCATCCTCCCTTCTTTGCATTTTCCCAATGAAAATGTCCCTCAGAGAAATTCTAGTGGCGGAAACGATTGCATAATTGCAATCCTGTCCTGCTGTCGCGATGTTTTCCAGCAGCTCTCACTATTTATTCCCCCTCAATACCTGCTTACTTTACTGGAGGAAAGGCTGCTCAATAAAAATGTTGCTGAAGAAAGGTCCCTTCCAGGGAGCAAAAGCAATGCAGTCTGCATTGAGATTGTCCCTTGGATGTCCCCACCTACAAAGGTGCGACAGGCTGCTCTGTATTGGCGGGGCAGGAGCCGACTCCACTAATCGCAGCCTTTGCCCCTTGCCTTCCCTCGCCCCCTTCCCACAGGGGCCAGGGTTGGTAACTGTGGATGGCCAAGTCGGAAGTCCACAGAAAACATCCCGCTTCCCGGCATTCCCCAGGGGCTGTGTGACATGTCAAGGTTACCTTGAATGGAACGCAGAGGGAGAAATCTATTTATCGCATTGTGAGTCACCACTGTGATGTCATCTGAATATCAATCTGATTCTATTAATTTGGACTGTGTAGGCACATCAAACACCAGAAGACAGTGAAACACGTCCAGTGACAGAGGCACAGATGCTCAGACACAGACGTGCACAGGGCATGCACTGACGCACGCGCGCCCACTGGTCTAATGTGCCTGGGCAGAGGTGGAAGGGCCTACTGGTAGAACAAGTGGATGTGGAGAGAGAAGGCTTTTTTGGGCAGTGCTAATGAGTGTGACCTTTGGGTAGGATTCCTGGGCTGCAGAGAACGGAAGGGAACTCGAGACCCCAGCGTCCCTCTCTCAAAAGCATGGCAGGCTCACACAATTAGGCATGATTATGCCCGGTCTTCTCTGACGTGCTCCACGGGGGTGAAGTCTGGCTTTCCCTCCCATGCCTTCCACAGCCTCTCTTCCTGGTGTGCTGAGCTCCACAGGCCTCCTGCTATGGTCCTGCAAGCCAGGCCTGCAGGCCACCTGAGAGGCTGAAAGCTTGCTTCCTGGCACTACCTGGGTCCTCTCTATTCCCAGAGAAGGTGAGTCTCTGCCCCCTGCCTGGTGGGTCTTCATGGGGCATCCTTATGACTTGAAGGCCTCTGTTGACAGAAGCCAGTGGGGCAGCTGGTGTTGTGGCCGTAATAGCACAGGGCTGGCTGGAGCCAGGACATTTGAGCACACGTCCCAGTGCTTCTCTTGACGTGTTTCTTCTTCTAAAGTTGGGGTAAGAAAGCCTCCCCAGCCTAGAGCACCGCATAGGCTATGCACTGCACAGGTCGTGAGCCCGGGAGGCACGGGCTTCTGCTGTCCACGGAGCTGTGCAGAGCAGGGGCCCTGCTTGCTGCCTGCCTCACAGCCGATGCGCGTCACAGGAGACAAATGGCTATTTACTGTCTATGGCTCCTTGCTGTTGGCTGACTTTCCTAGAATGTGACCTCTGGCCAGCGCAAACCCATCAGCTCCTCTCAGTCGAATCCTCTCTCTTGCCTCTTCTGGTCAGCCTGGGACCTGCCGTGTCTGAAAGCGGAGGAGAGGTGGAGACACCCCTGGTGCTGGTGGCTTTGCTGGGGCTGACCTGGGGAAGTTGCTGCACCTCATGGAAGGGCTGGAAGGAGGCAGCTTACAGGAAATGTAGATGAACTTAATTCCAGGGTGGAAAAGGCCATGCAGGCCTCGGGAAAAACCGGCACGTTGTACCCGTCAGCCCACTCAGCGGGCCCGTCAGGGGCTCGCGTGCTGGCACCCACCGGTGTCTGCATGATCCTCCCCGAGGCCTGGGACTCAGGGGACAAATGAGATACTTAACTCATTGTCACAACTGGCTTCCACCTCACCCTCCAGTCACCCTTAGCGTCCCCCCAACCCTTCTCCACCTGTCCACACAGGTGGTGCCCAGCTGGTCTGGCAGGGTGTGTGGAGGGGCTGGTCTGGCAGGGTGTGTGGAAGGGTGTATCGGCAGTGCCGCACACAGGCCGGGCAGTGCTGGGGGTGATTACCACCACAGTGAGCCCCTAGGGGACCCTGGAGTGCTTGGAAAAGGGAACTGGAGCATCCTAGGAACAGAAGAAGGTCCTGTGGACATTCAGTCTTGGGGAAGAGTCTCCAGAAAGAGGAGAAAGCAACGCTTCCCTGCGGGGCTATGCAACAGAAGTACCCTGGGGCTTCTGAAAACTATTAATTCCACAGCCCCATTTCCAGAAACTTTGATTCAACAAATCTGGAGTGGGGCAATGAATCTGCATTTAAAAAAATAAACATTTTATTTGGGGATAATTTTAAGTTTACAGAAAAGTTGTGAAGATAATTTGCATTTTAATCACTTTTATGGTGAAATATAAAGCACATAGAGATAAATACCCCAAACAAAAAGGGTACCTTGTTGATTTATGACAATCGAACGCCGGCGTCATCACTACACAGCTAAGAAACAGGACAGGCCAGTCTCCTGAAGCTCCCCCGAGGCCCTGCCTTTCCTTCCCACCCAAAGTTTTACTACCGAAGCATGCCCCACTAAAGGCTGTGGTTTAATTTCTCATCCCTAAACATTTAGCATAATTCTACCTCCTTCTGAACTTTCCATAGGTGGCCGCACGATGTGTCTGCTTTCTCTCTCTGGGTCAGGTCCAGCCATGTTGTTGTGGACGGCTGGCCTTTCCTCTCTTTCTCAGTGCTGTCCACTGCAGGTGCCACTAGGAACAGCTGACTATTTAAATTGATCAGAGTGAAGTAAAATGAAAAATTCAATTCCTTTTTTGCACTACCCACACTTCAAGTGCTCAGCAGTCACACGTGACAAGTGGTCACTTCTTGGACCCTGCAGAACACGAAAACTTCCATCGTCACAGAGACTGCTTTGGGGGAGCTCTGCTCTACAAGTCCGGTTTTTTGATTGCACCTGAAGTCACCTGTTCGACTGCTGACAGGTGTTCTGTTTGTTTGCAGTGTTTGGCCGTTGTGGAGAATGCTGCCTGGGACGTTTTTGTAGTGGCCTCTTGGTGCACGCGTTTGTGTTGGATGGACACCCAAGGGCAGAACTGAAGGCCACAGGTGTGCACACGTTCAACTTTAGTAGACCAGGCTACCCTGTTTTCTTAAGTGGTCCACTAATTTATACTCCCACCAGAATCTCTTTTCAAACTTATCCCAGGCAATTTTGACAATCAGCCAGTTGTGGAGTCAATTTCTCCGAGAAGGTAGATTTTGCCTCCCAACAAGAAAGAGCCTTCAAACAACTCAAACTGTGTAGCTGTAGGATGGACTCTCATGAGAAACACCTCCTTAGGTAGTGAGTGCCCTGTCTTTAGAGGTATTCAAGTGGATTCTACACGACTCTTTGACACAAGGGTGCTAAAAAGAACCTCTACACTTAGTAGGAAGCCTTCCTGACTGATATAGAAGGTTCTTTCAACTGTAACAGTCTCTGATTTCATGACTTTTCATGGCCACGTCTGGTGAGATACCTGATGGACAGTGAAATTCTTCATAGTTAGGCAGTGGAACAGAGAAAGGGCTGGTGCCAGAGACCCAGATTAAACACAAATTGGATCGTTAGCCCCAGAATAATTGAGTCAGTTGTCTAGATGATCAATGAAGCACCTAGTGTTCACTTAACCCTGCTGTTCCCACCCACGCTCTTGGGCTAATGGGAATGATGACTGCCTCAGTGTCACCCTTGGCAGACGTTTGTATATCCTCCTTATTTCTAGTTTAATGGCTTTATTGGATACTTGTCTATTATTGTCACTGTCTTAAATCACTTTGGGTGGCAGGTGCGGCAGAACTCACGATGCTGTGAAAGTGCCTTCTCTCCCTCGTTGCCCGGCAGTCTGTTTACATCTGTCCCTGACCTCCCTCCATCCATCCTTCCAGTTCCCCCTGGACCTCCTGCCCATGAGGAGTGTGAACGTGACAGATTTATTCTAGGTCGCAGACGAATAATCCTCGGCCCGGGCACTCAGGGGCTGCTCTTCGGGATGGAATGGGTTCCTTGTGACTCAATTGAAGACTGATTGTTTCTTGTAAGAATGCTGTTAAGGGATTTGGGAAAAGGCCTTACATCTCCCTGGGTGGAGGTGAGTGATGAGGTTTCAAAGGGAAAATGAGAAGTGGGCAGATCCGATAACCTGAGCCGATTCGGGGGCCCACTTGTGGCCGCCATCTCTGCTCTACTAATGAGGTGCAAGCGACGTTCGCCTCCGGGTCTCCGCTCAGGTCACTGACAGCCTTTTGGTAAATTGGTTGTAAAACCCATGCAGTTAGGATCCCGGAATCCTGTGTGCGTGGCTACAATTGGACTCCGGAGTGGGACCGCATCACGGTGCCCATGGGTGGTGGCAGCTGTCATTCCAGCTCAAACAGGCTTTGTCTGCCTGCTTTTGGATGGAAGGAGCCGACTGGGACCTGAGAAAGGACCCCAGAGAGATCACCGCAGAGCCTCAGCAGAGGCTGGAGCTCTTCTGATTCCATTGTTTTCGGTTTTTCCCTTTAACCACCTTGGGAGGCTGGGGAGAGAAGATGCGAGAGGGGACCTGAGACACGGGCAGGGTTGGCCTCAGTGCCCAGGCTGCGTTCTCTGTGGCTTTTAGCTTGTCACCCTTCTTTCTTGGCCCTAGGTTTCCCTGAAACTTCAGGAACAAAGACAATCAAAGGGCTGTGTCTGAAGAATGCCCTCTGTCCCAGGAGACATACTAGGCTTAATTAGCTGGTACCCACAGGACGTTCTAAAAATGAGAAATGCCTAGGATTATTATCTATCAAATGTCACACACAAATATGCTCATGTTCCCGTTATGAATGTGTGTGTTGCAGACTTGCTCAACCAAGCGTGACCCGTTTGGTGGTTTTAATTACAAATATCAATAAAATTGGTTGATATTTATGGGCGCAGACCCTTCAGATCGGGGGAAGGAAGCTAATTGCGTCAGACAGCGCTGTGATTGAACTCAGAGGGAGGCTGATGCTCCTGCTAGCTGGGTGTGATGCTGACACTCCTGTCTCCCTGTGTTAATTAAATGTGATGAAGTGATATTAACTTGTAAAAAGAGTCAGAGGCACGGCTGGTTTACTTGCTGGATGGGGCTGGGGCTGGGCCCAGGCCCGGGGCTTGAGGGATGGACTCCAGGGCTCCTGTCCTTGGGAGAAACAACGTTTGGAGAGTGATTTGAAGTCTTGGCTGCAAATAGAAGCATCTGAGGGGCTTTTAATATCTGCTGGCCTGGACTGAACTGCCAGGGATTTGTCCGGGGTAGAATCTCCCAGATTATTTTAATGACTGTGGGGACTGCAGACCACGGATGTAGTGTTTGAAAAAGTTCCTGCTGACCAACGAGGCTTTGAACCAGCAGTGTATCTGAAGGTCTCTTACTCTGAGCCTCGGCTTGCTTTCTTCAGTGAAAACGAAGTACCGAAGGCTGTGTTGTGCATCTGTGATGGCAAAGTGAGGTCAAAGGAGAAAAAGCACTCGGGACCTAGTGGGGTCTCAGAACAATCCCGGTTGGTTGTGGATCCTCAGGCTCTTTACTACTAGAAACACAGCCATTAGTGTCTTTCAATCAATCACACAAGAGAGTCCATTCCAGAAATCTTGGGCCAATTCAGAGAATTCATCCTTAAAATTCTGTGACTCAAGAACCATCCCTGGTACCAAAATCAGTATCAGTCCAGGTTCTCCGGAGAAACAGAACCAACAGAGTATCTATCTATGTATGTACATGTATATCTAGCTCTATCTCTACTTCGATCTCTGTACCTATATCATCTATCTGTGTATATGTATATGCATGTGTACGCTCATGCATATGTATAAATATATATGCAAATCCTCTCGATATATACATACGTGTGTATACGAAGAGATTTATTATAAAGTATTGGCTAGTGTGCCTGCGGAAGTTGAGATGCCCATGGCCTGCTGTGTGTGAACCGGAGACTCGGGAAGACCTGTGGTGTCGTTCACAGGCCTGACAACCTGAGCGCTGAGGGCAGGGGGTCAATGTTCCAGGTCAACGTCAGGCAGAGAGAGAGGGGAGGAGGAGAGAGAGGATCCTCACCGACACACCCAAAGCAGTGTCTGCCCAGGCAGCTGGCACCCTCGGATCCAGTCAGGCCGGCGCCTACAATCTCACCTTCACTTGCTAAGTGCCAAGTGCGCGTGGGCTGGGGTGAGCTCCGAAGGGCTCTGCAGCACCCTGGCGGTGTTGGCCACGGCAGATCCTTCAGGAGGCACTGCTGGGGTTGCCCAGGAGAAGCCCTCTGCCCTCGGCCCCTCATTCTCCACTGGAATAGAAGACACGTCTAAGGATGGGAATGGCGCAAGGCCAGACACAGAGTGAGTGGCACGCCCAGGACCAGAAAGCCTGTCCGCTGACTCCCAGACCCCGGCTTGCTCCACTCCACCCCAGAAAACTGGCCTTTTCTGTCCACTGTGAGGACAGGTGTCATGTTTGTTTGTTTGTTAGGTCCCCGGGGACTCGGCTCCTTGGGAGAGATCGTGTCTTGGTCTGTAGCTTTTCACTTGTTTCCTCACTTCTTCCCTTTGCCACCAAAGTGCTTCTGATGTCACATAACCTCATTCGCACGGCATGTCATGTGTTCTCTTCCTCAGGCCCGCACAGGGCAGCCACCCCGCTCTCACACCGCTCTGCCACACGAAGTGTCCCCTCTGCGGCGTCTGCACCTCAGCATCTCCAAACGTGTAGAAAAAGTGCCTCCATCTCCATGAGTCCTCTCTTGAAATGCCCTCCTTCGGAGATCCCGTGTGGTGCAGGCCGGGAGGCCCTGTTCCGCTGTTGGTGGGTAGATCTCTTCCCGGTGCTGGACTGGATGCCCATGAGGGATGCAGCGTGGGGTGGTGGGGAGGGCATCAGGATGCGTGGGGCTGGAGTTCAGCCTTGTCACTCTTAGCTTTGTGATCCTGGGAGAACCATTGGGATTCTTCAAGCCTTTGTGTACTTGTTAACTGCAATGAGGAAATAATTCCTATTTCTCAGGGCTAATGTGATACGTATTTATGAAAGAGTCTGGCAAAGACAGGTTCTCATAGGTGCCTGTGGAATGACTAATGCATGGGTGTGAACCGTCTGGCATGGATGCTAAAAAACCACTTTCGCTTACCCTATAGTTAAGAATTGCATTTTGGCGTGATTCTTTTGTGATGCTCACATTGCAAGGTACGCATCTAAGGAAAGGCAGAAAGCTGAACCCCAACCCGTCACTAAATCCGCAGTACAAATGCAGGCGGCCTGGACTGTCCAGAACGGGGATGCGCTGGCAGCTCTGCTGCACGCTGTGGACCGCTGTGGGCAGCTGCCTGCCGTCTTCGAGACGTAGTGTTCTGATGTATGAAATGGGGAGACCGCTCTCACGAGTGACTCAGATCCACGTGACGGAGTCTGACTGGTGGTTGGCGCTCCAGAAACGGCAGCTACCTGGCTGTCATCATGGGGACGTTTGTATCAGTGCAGCACGCGAAGGGCCCCTAGTTCTGTGTTGTCCTCTAGCCAGCGATAGCATGACCTTTCAGCCCTGCTGCGTCTGTGTCAAGTTCAACCCTCTTCCTGCTGTGTGGTCTGCCCCGGGGTGACCCGTCCTAGCCTTGCATCGCAGCATCGTCAAGCAGGACTCTGCCATGGGTGTTCACGTTTTGTCTTCCCAGAAGTCTTTGAATTTGCCACCGCGGAAGCCCCTTCCACACTGTGTTTTCCAGAATCGGGCCTGGATTCCTCTCGGCCAAATCCCCACCTGACTCCATTTCCCTTATCAACCTGCAGATCACCTCTCATTTGTCATCTTTATTAGCTTTTAATCTCCCATCAGTTTAGTGCTAGGGTTTAAGAGTAGGATTAGTGGGAGGGCTTTAATTGCATGATCCTCCATGGCCCCTTGCACATTCGATAAAAGTTTATGAAAAGATAACATCGAGAAGGGTTTTATTGCCCCAGACAGAGCAAAAGACAGGCGAGTACGCGGTAACTGTTTTTCCACTTCAAATAATCCGTGTTTGGACTTGATTAAATGAGGAAGTGAGTTTTCCTGTTTGCTCTCCCTTCCCCCTTCTCCTTCCTTGGGTCCTATTACCCTTTCCCGCCCTGTGTAAGCAAGAAGCCACGTTCTGCCCTGCTCCCCTCTCGCTTTAATTCTTTCTGACAGGAAGACTAATGAAACCTGGGTGCTCCAGAAAGTAACGTTTATTTCATGCAGAAATATGCTGCACCACCACCGAAGGTGGCCAAGGCGGTGCCTTTGTCAGGGAGGAGGCCAGTTGCCTGGAGGGGCCGGGTGGTCCACGAGGGAGGAGGGCAGAGAGTGCTCCCCGGACGTGAAATCCTGCCCACCTGAAACCCACCTTTCTCCAGGCTTCGCCCCCAGTTTATGCCCTGTTGTTACTCCTCGGGCAAGCGGAGTGTGAATGTGGCGTGGACTGCAGAGTCGTTTGTGAGTTTGTTCATATATTAATTCAGCAAACACGTAACTGCATGTATACTATGTGCCAGTGGCCATGCTGTGCATGGGAAACATAAAGGTGAGTAAGGCCCCTTTCTGCTGGCAAGAGGGCATGTCTGGGGCAGATGGACAGTTTTTAAGGCAGTTGTGATGGGCTTCATCACATGGCTGCAGCAGCGTTTGGCTGTCAGACCGAGGTGAGGAAGGGTTCTGCACCGTGAGGAGTGTGGAGTCTCTGGTGGGACCCCAGGGGGCATCAAGGATTTGAGAGCAGGGGAGGAGAAGTGAGCGGAGGGGTGGAGAGGAGCCCTGGACGGGTGGTGATCTGTGGACTACCCAGGGAAGACGCAGTGGAGATTTCCTGGTGAGGAGGGCCTAAGGACGCTTAAAAAGCAGTCACTACTTACGAACACTCTGTGTGGCTGTTTAAGTTTTTATTCGCTCAGTATAAGTCAAACTCCACCGTTGCTGGTAGGCGCGAGGATGTGGCTTCCTGGGAGTGCGCAGAAACCTGGAGCTGGGTCTTTGGATTTCCTCTGGCTATGGAGTGGGATCAGGCTGACCTTAGTCTCCAGGAGACTCCTGGTGATGAGTGATTCCTACAACTCTTATGAATACGAGGTCTGGCAACAGCAGTGGCGGGTGTGATGGGCCCACCTGGGGCAGGGGGTGGGGTGGGGTGGGTGTCCAAAGGTCTCCACAGAGGGCCCGGGCTGGGCAAGGCCCTGAAGGATGGGTAAGAGCTTGCTAGATGAATGGAATGGAAATAGGGCTGGGGGGCAGGTCACGTGAGACCTCGGATGCCAAACGAAGGAGCGACGACTACTGGAGGACCCTGAAGGGTGTGCTCCCAGCAGGGTCAGAGGAATGCTTTGTTTCAGAGCTTGGATCCTGGCTTAGCATGGAGGGCGAGTCCAGGTGGGGTGACACTGGAGTCAGGTCCCCCAGAGGCAACATGGGCGGTCACTGTGCAGATGGAGCGTGAGTGTGCTGGAGGCACGCTTCCAGTGTCACAGGAAGGCTCTGAAACTGGTTGAGCGTGGGCTGGGAACAGAGGAAGGAGCCCGAATCCCCACAGTCTCTGCCTGCGTGCCTGGGTGCGGACCTGGGCCTGCTCTGGAAGAGGGTGTCTGAAGAGACGGCTCAGTTTGGGTTCTGTGTGATCCAGGTGTCTGTTAACTAGGTGTTAGGTAGGCAGTTGTGCTTGAAGCCATGTGAGTGGGGAGAATATCTAGTGTGGTAACAAGCAAGAGGGAAGAGAGGAAAGAGGATGAGGGGGAAGGGAAGGAGAGAGGAAAAGTGACCCATGGGTTTCTGACCTCTTTCCTGACAAAGTTCTAGGTCCCTGCCTGCTTCCACCCTCCTGCGGTTGGGGACCTTTAAAAGGTGGGAGTAAAAGACAGAAAACTGTACAAGATCAACAATTAAAAAATACTGATAAAAAATAAAAATAAAAGGTGTTAACCATGGGCATCAATGGAGACGACTCTGCATTGCTGACAGACGTGTGGGGGTGGGGTCTGGGTGTCCAGCTCTTGGTGGCTGGCCCACTGGGCTGCCACTCCTTGAGCCAAGCCCCATGGCCACACAGCACCCAAGCGTGGCTCGAAGTGAGACTAATTTGGTCTGGGAGCCAAATGTTTTATTGGAACTGTTACAGGGGGTGGATCCAAGCTTTGGGGAGCTTGAAGCTTGCAAGACCTTCTAAAGAAAAGAACATGAAGCTGTGCCCATGAATTTGGACGCCAGCCTTGTGAAGGGGTCATAAAGTGAAGGCTCTGAAGCTTAAGCTTCATTAGTTTCATGACAAATTTCCTCCTGTTTGGGAGACTTCAGAAAGTGCAGGAGAGGCCCATGTGTGTCGTGTGCGTGTACACATGCCTGTGTGTGCTTGCATTGCATTCGTTTGTGCGGATGAACTAAGAGAAGTGGGAGCTCAGGCCTAGGAACGCTTCCTGTCTTGTCCCACCTGGCAGGGGTCTCCCATGGAGAGGGATCCTAAGAACATGCACTGGGTGTGTAACCTGGAAGTCACCCGTCCTCTAAGATCGAGGGAAGATTGTCATAAACTCTTGTTCCATATTTAGGGAGGATCCCAACGCTGTCCCCAAGATTTCTGTAATTCCTGAACTTGTGTTGCCACCAAATCAGCTGTTGATCCTCTCAATGTCCCTGCTCCATCCTTTTTCTGAGATTTGTACGCACACTCACACGCATTCACTCTCATCCATGAGGCCCTTAGGTACGGGGCAGGCTTGACTGAATAAAGAATGGCTACGCTGAAGTTACACCACCAATTTAAAACGGAATGTTAGCTGTCGTGAATATTCAGTCCCGCTGCCAACTCGCTGGGCCTTCCCCTCTTTCTCCCTGCTCTTCCTTCTCCACTTTGCCCTTCCCTCACCCCTGAGCTGTTCCTTGCAGTTTAACGAACTCTTTGGCCCTTGTTGACCGGTGCCCTCTGGGGCTCACCTTCCAAGTTAAGTGTGTTAACTGACTATTGCATTAGAACAAACTGCCCCCAACTTCTACGTCTTACACAACAACCACCTATTATTTCTGATGAGTCTGTGGGTGGTCCTGCTGACCTTGGTTGGGCTTATTCTTGTATCAGTCCTTAGCTGGTCTTGGGGATGGCTGGTCCAGGATGATGTTGTCTGGGATGACTCAACCTCTTCCAGCAGGCTAGCCCCGGCGTGTTCTCTGGGTGGTGGCAAGACAGAAAGAGGTAGTGAAAATGTGTGAGCGTGTTTTTTCAGGCCTCTGCTTGCACCACGCCTGCTGGCCTGTCATTCACGTGGCTCTGCCTGGAGTCAGTATAGGAGGCACCACGGAAAGGCACCCCCACCCCCACGTGGCCACGATACTGGGGCCGTCCGTGCAACCCCTCACACATACCATGTCCTTCAGGGGTATTGTCCTAGCAAAGGTGGTTCCCTCCCTAAGAGGCATCCTGGTTCCAGCTGTTCAGAGTAATTTGCTTCACTTTGCCGCATCTGGCTCCTGCTTTGCATCTTATTAAGCAGCAAAATAGCCCAGGGTATGACATTTTATAGGGACTTAAGCACTTCCACATGAAAGGGAAATTTTTGTACATTTTTTTTTCTTAAATCTTATTGGCAGTTCTAGCCTCTATTTTCAGAGGCCTGCTTACGTCCAATGGAGGGTTGAACAGAGGAAGGAGATAAAATGAGAGCTTCTCTGCCAGCCCTTCGGATTCCTTGGCCAAAATGGGGAACTGAAGCCACAAGGAGAGTGCTGATGGCTCTGAACTCTGACACGCCTACGCCACACGTGCTCTCCCAGTTAGCTCGAGGGCACACGGGGCACCCGTGGTCAGGGCAGGGCCTTGGGGAGGTCCCTGGAAGGGCCTGTTTTGAGAGGTGAGTGGGTGAGAGGCGAGGTTTTCCCTCACTATTCCCATTCCACAGGGAAGGTGCGAGACTGGGCAGGTGGTTCTGCTCTGCACCTCTCCTTTCCTCACATCCTTCTTGCTCAGATGTAGGTGTGCGTGTGTGTGTGTGTGTGAGAGAGAGAGAGACAGACAGACAGACAGACAGACACACATACACACAGAAGATGGTGTGTGTAGATTCATAGCTCTACACACACATCACCATACCTTGGGGCCCTCTGCTGAGGAGGCTGCGGCTTAGACACTGCTATGTTCCGTTGTGTGTTAAGCCAGACAATAAAGGAGTTGATTAGGGGCTTTCAGAGCAAGTCCCTGACATTAGGGAGAGGTGAATGTGGGCTGATTGAAGCTCTGTTCACCTGCTTCCCGCCGAGCAGGGAAAGGCGGGCTGCAGATGGCCTAGCACCTGCATTTTGTAGGGCCGGTCCCAGGATAAAGTCTCCCCTTGTCCCTCCTCCTGACACCCCAGAACCCTCAGGGTTGGTTAAATTTAGTGTTCTGGTGTATCCAGATCCATGCGATTTCTTCCAGGACTGTGACTCTAAATGTCACCTCACTGCACAATCGCTAACACATTGTGCTGCCGATGGGATTGCCCAAAGCTGTGTGTCTGGGAGGAGGAGGGGAGAGGGAGCCAGCCCTGGGGAGGGGGGAGGAAGGAAAGGAGGTTAGGAGAGAGGCTGAGTGGGCTCGCTTCTCCCATGGTGCTCTGGCGGAGTCAACAGGAGTTGGCCCCTAAACCCACTTGGGCTGGCTGCAGTGTCTCTGCAATAATCTGTAGGAAAAGTGAACACGGAGCTGGAGGTGGGTGCTTGTTTGCGGTCAACCCTCTCCTCTCCACACCAGATCTAAGAACAGTCTTCCACTTGGAGTTCAGCAGGACTGTGGGCAGACTTGGCTCTTCTCCTGAGAGGTGGCCCTGGGCTCAGCGGGAACAGGGGACAGGAGACTGTGTGGCACAGTATAAACAGCCATGAAGGGAAGCAACCTGGGCATTCACCTGGGTTCAGCCACTTGTTAGCTGGGTGACCAGGGACTAATCCCTGGTTTTCTTATCCTGTTAAATGGGGGTAAGTATCTGTGCTCTGCCCGCTTTGCAGGGAGGTTGTGAGCGTTACATGAGACGTATGAAAACCCTTAGAGAGACCCCGTCTGGGCCCTGTCAGTAAGAGGGAGATGGGCCGCCGCCCAGATGAAGCTGAGCAGACGTTCCCAAAGCCAGGGAGGCACCAGGGCCTCAGCTCTGGGATGAGACTTCCAGGAGGAAATCCAGCCCCGCCCCCACCGCCTTGCCATGGACCTCAGGGGAGTCCCCATAGCCTTGTGCTGCCTCAGCTTTTGCAATCGGGAAAATGGGAGCATGGCCGAGCTGACCTCACGGGGTCCTTGTGAGGTTTAAGTGCGCTGCCGTGTCTGAGTGCTCAGGCAGGGCCTAGGGAAGAGTAAGCCGCAGTCACTCACCATCGGCCGCTCCATGTCTTCCGTGGGTGTCCTGCCTGGGCATCCAGACACATTTTTACGTGATGACTCGGGGAACGTGACTGGGCACACGCAAAGTTTCTAGCCCTACGTGGGGCGCCTGGCTGGTTTTCTGTCTTCTTTCCTTCACATTCCATGCCTCATCCTCCTAGGTCCTGGGCTCTCGACTCTGCGGCTCCAGGAAGAAGAGCTCCCAGAGACCCTGCTGGAAAACACTGGTCAGTGCTCTGTTGTCCAGACCCGTCACACAACCCGTATTCTCAGGCCCCATTCAGACTTCTCCTCCGTGCTCTTTGGGCTGGATGAGGAAGGAGCCCCACAAAAAGCACACAGCAGTCATCCTCCTCCACGCAGAGAGCTTGGAAGAATTCGCCCCTCTGGGCCTCAGTTTCTCCATCTGTTAAATGAGGTCATCTCCAGCAACCCTTCCAGCAATTATGACACCTTTGACTTTGTTCTTCCCAGCACATGACAAGCCTGACTCCTTTCCATGACTGGATCCCTGGCTGTTTTATTTCTTTTTTCTTTGTTTCTCCCTCTTGAACACGCCAAGTGTTTATGCCATTTCTGAGGATGCAGTAAAGTGCATCATGGGGAGTAGGCAGGGAATAACTCACACAGGCAAAAATCCGCTGTGTTCACATGGATGCTTCGGGCAGTCAGCCATGATGGGAAATGAAACGTGTGGAGAAGCGCAGGGTGAATGAAGAGGGTGTCGGTGAAGTGAGGGGCCTTTTATCACTTGCGTCTGCATGTGACCTGGGCGATGTCAGCCAGCAGCTGCCGCACGTGTCCAGAGTGGCTTCTGCCCGGGAGGTCGTACTTGAAGGCTGCATTTTGATGTGGAAGACCCTGTGGCTATTTACCAAAGGACTTGGAGGAGCTGTGCTCAGCCCCACTGAGGATAAAGCAAGGAGAGGAGGGCGGGCCTCGTGGCAGGAGGGGTTCAGATCAGCCTTCAGGAGTTAGAAGGTGCTAGATACTGGACAGAACCTTCTCTGCTGACTGACGGACTGGAAAGGGCTCTCAGAACCCAGGCTGCATGGCCTTGGATTTCTCTGTTTAGTGCCAGGATGGTTTAGTACAAGCTCCAGGGGTGAGAGTCAAGAACTGGGTTCAAGTTCAGCTTGGATACCGACCAGCCGTGCCATCAGACGAGATGGCAGGCTGAGTCGGCCCACCTGCTACTCCCCAGGGCCACTAATTCAGGTGCCAAGGCTCGTGTGCTTCACGGGTAGAACCGTGCCTATAGATTTTCACCCTAGGTATTTTTTTTTAAATTTAAAGCCTTTATTATATTTTAGAGAAGTTTTAGGTTTAAAGTAAAATTGAGTAGAAAGTACAATGAATTCCCACAAATTCCCTCTCCTTCTTCAGTTTCCTCTATCAACATTTTACATCAGGGTGGTGCACTTGTTACGATGAATGAGCCGATGTCGGTACCTCATTATTCACTGAAGCCCACAGTGTGCAGTAGTGTCCACTCTGGTGCGGTACCTTCCGTGAGCTTGGACAAATGTGTCCACCATGGCGGTATCACGCAGCGTAGCGGTTTTACCGCACAGGAGAGGGCTTTGTTTATGCCTGCCGGCATCTCGTCGGTGCCAGGCAGGGCTCTGGGCCCTGGGCACGCGGCAGGGAGCAGAGAGACAAAAGTCCTCCCATCATGGGCTTCTGTCACAATGATGTGCAGGGATGACAACAACGAAAATGAATGAGCACGTGCCTTTCAGAAGGCAGAGGAGTGTCATCTTATTTTTAAAAATGTGCCCCCCGAACCCTAAAAATAAAATGAATCTGGGGCCAAAAGGTGCACTGGAAGTATCATATAACACTGAAGGTGCCAACAGACAGGCGGCGAAGGCTTTCCTAGGGGTTCCCGCAGGGCGCAGAGGGACTGCTGGGAGCCGAGCTCCCCTCGGGGTCGCAGCCTGGTGCATCAGGCTTGGAGCCCGGCAGGCTCTCCAGCAGCCTTTAGGGTCACAGGGCTCCCAATTCCTAGTCCTCCGAGGTGGAGGGGACCCCTGAGGAGGCCTTCCTCCCACTCTAAACCCAATTTCCGAGGACGAGGCCTCGGTCCCTTGGCGGAGCAGTGTCCACGACAAGTGGGCTACAGACAGAACCGGTGGCGGCAGCACACACGGCCCACGCAGGTCTCCCCCGCCTGCTCCAGGGAGATGACCACACCCACGTGAAGGCTGAGTCATTGCACTAGATTAAGAGTTGAGTGTAAAGAGCAAAAAAAGTCTGGGAAAGTGAGGAGATGCTTATCAGTCTATGAGCTGGTGAACTCTTTCTTCGCCACTGAGTGGTTTGGAAATGGCTTTCTTCACGGTGGAGTGAGATAATTTCTTTCTTTCTTTTCTTCGTCCTGAAAACTTCCTGTGAGTAGTGACCTTGGCCCCATCTGCAGAGGCAAGAGAAAAGCTTTGGGTCACAGACAGGCTGTCCTGCCATGTCTGGGGGTCTAGGCAGCTCTGGGGTTGTTGCAGGGTCTCTGGGCACCCATGCAGCTGTCCCCGAGGATGGGGCAAGGAGAGGCAGGAAAATGGTGAATGTCAGAGCTGTCACGACCCCAGAGCTCCTCTGGCCACTTGGGGACCTGGTGGAGTCCTATTTGGCAGGTCTAGGGGAGACCAGGGTTGCTTACATCTAACTATGAGTGCCCACACTGGGGTCACAAGCATTTGAGTAACCTCTGGTATTTTACAGAGAAGTGAATGGAGGAGGGGGGTGTGGCTGGACCAAAGTCACCCAGCTGGGAGGTGGAGGAGCTTGGACAGGACCCCAGACATCCAGAATGGCAGGCTGTGCCTTTGTGGTGCCTCATCTTTTTGAAGACCAGGAGGGGATGCCCGCTTGCCCACAGGCTCTGGAAGTCCTTAACGGTCATCTTTCCTGGCCAAGGTCCACTTGCTTTTTCCTATTTAATCACTCAATTACAAATATTTATACGTCCCTATATACATCCAACATTATGGAGGCTTATAGGAGTAACAAGTAATTTACGAGCTAAAAGGAGGGATGCAGCTTTTATATGTAAAGCAAATAGAGTAAATTGGACTCTGAGATGCTGGCATGTCATAGGCTCTGAATTCTCCCTGAATCCAAAGGAGAGAGAGATTGCTTTGGGTCCTGGTGGTCAAGGAGAGCTTCTTGGAGGAGGAGGTATGCTCAAACTGGGCTTTGAGGGATGCATAGGCTCTGAAGAGGTGGAGGGGACCGGCGGGTGGGTTCTGAAGGTGCTGTGTCTGTCACTTATGCCTCCCCTTTCACTGTTGGGCCCTCTCCGCCCATCACGCTCCATTTTTTCTCTGCTGGTGTCTTCCTCCTCCTTTCACTACTTTTCTTAGCCCTCTTTTCCCTGCTCTTCCTCTGCTGTGCTCTTTTCCTTCGCTTCCTTTTCCTCTTAATACTGGAATATAAGCATAAAATGAAGGGTTTACGATCCAATACCTTTCCTTACCTGTTTACTTAGAAACTCTGTGAGAAAGGCAGCACAGTGCCGTGATGCCCATTTAACAGATAAGATGAGTGAGGCTCCGATTAGGAGGCTTTCTTGGGGTGTGTAGCTTTCATGGCTAGAACTGGGACACCCTTGGGCAAATGAGATGAGTTGCCCTCTCCCCCCTCCCCAGTTTTGTCTTTATTTGCCAATGCCTGGGCGGCCTGTGCCTGTGGCCTATTGGTCAGGCTCAGTGGGTCACATGCTGGGCCAGCCCAGTCCGCTTCCTTTCCCTTCAGGATGGGGCTCTAGCCACACAGCATGGAGGCTGGGCACAGGGCAGGGAGGCCATGGGACTCCGAGCCTCTCTGCAAGCAGGGTGCTTCTGTGCCTGGTCCCTGCCCATCCCTGGGGTGGCCTTTGCCTTGAATCTGAGCAACCCAGATCTTCCCCCCTTTCTTATGTCAGCTAGACACTCAGCCTTCCAGAGCATTGCAGTTTCGCCTCTTTGCTGTCACTATGCAAACGCTTCCCTCCTCACGTTAACAGCACAACTCGAGTGTAAGTCTGTCCAGTTAAAACGACTCAAATATGGGCATTGGGAAAAAATGGAGGGACTATGCAAGTGACCGATGAACGTCCGAGATGGACGCAGGTCTTTGAAGCCTGTTTCTGGCAGGGCTCCCTGAGCTGTCCGAGCTGCCCTCTCGCTCAGAGCTCCTTTGGCCTGTTTGGCTACGGAGCAGTTCCAGGTTTCACTACTTCCGGTCTTCCTCAGTCACAGCCCAGTGAGTCTTGATTGCAAACGTGGACTTAAATTTGAAAGCAATGAGAAACCCCACTTCCCTGCCCTTCCCTGGGACAGACCCATGGGGAGAATTGCTTGGACTGAAGACCGAGAAAGCAAAATTCACGTCCCAGCTCCACTGCTTAGTGCCCGACTGAACTTAGATGAGTCATTTCCTCTCCCCCAGGCTCCTACACCTCATTTTAAAATAAAGAATTGATGGGGAGGGCTGGGGTGGCGGGTTCGGGTGAGAATAAAAGACAGAAAACTGTACAAGATCAACAATGAAAATAAAAATTAAAAAAAGAAAAAAAAATAAAGAATTGAGCTTGGTGCTTCCCTAAACTCAGTCCCCCTCCAGGAGTCTCTGCTTCGGCAGGAAGGCAGGATGACTCCTGGTTAACAAGTCAGGCTTGGACTTTCTTGGGCAGGTAGGTTAGCAGTGTGAGCTGGGCTGGAGGGGGTAGGGGACAAGGAGCGCTATGAAAGCCGCGTCTGCAGCGGGGCTCGGGGCTGCAGATGCTCCATCTGGCAAAGCTCTCAGCCCGGGAAGAGTGGGAAGGAATGACAGCTCGGCTCGGTGGGGCGGGGCAGAGTCATGCCTGAGGGCAGCTCCGAGGGAGTGCGGACACTGAGGCGGCGCTGTGGGGCATCTGAAGCGCTTTCACAGACATGACCCCATGTCCTGAGCAGACTGACAGAGGGGACGGCTCATCGTGGCTTTATAGATGAGAGATTTGGGATGTGCACATGTTAAGGGGCAGAGGGCCGACCGCAAGCCTGCGGCTGTGGGTCCAGCTCCACTCCCTCTTTGCGGGAGCTGCGGCCAATCACGGAGTGCACAGGAATGATGGCGTCATCACGTACGGAAGATGACTTCCACCTGAGTGGTCGAAATGGTACAAGTTTATGTTGAAAAGCGTAAGCTTCAGTGATCCGGAAACTTTGCTCGCACAGAATCCTGCTCTGATTTCAGACGGAGAGGCATGCATGAGACGCCACTGTGGATTGGCATTACAGTCAGTCCCCGGCTCAGTCACTGAGGTGGGAGGCACAACGCACACACGCAGCCTCACCGTATATCACGCATTCAGTGGCACGCATTGGGGGGCAATTTGACAAATAGTGAAGAATTGTGCCCACCCTTCTTAGCTTCACCTGGAAGTGGTCTCAGCAGGTGTAGTGGGCTGCATCTTGCAACCAGGTGTGGGCCTGTGTGGCGGGCACCACCTGCTCCTGTGAGGAAGAGGATGATAAAGACAGTGGCTAAGGGGGAGTGATTGCTTATTCCAGGACAGGCAGTCCACTCCCAGGCTCACATATTGCTATTCCCATCATCCGAGGCGCGGGAACTGAGGAACAGAGCGGTGCACCGACAGGGCCTGATGCTGATGTCCAGGTGGATGACTTCTGTCCCCTGCCTTGTAGAGACATGGACTTCTGCTTGGAGCTTAGTCAAAATTTGAGTCCTTGGGCCACTGTTTCCTTACCCTTCTTCCTTCCTTCCTCCTTCTCATCATCCTTCCTTCCGCATTTCTTGAGTGTCTACTAATCCCAATCAGCATGCATGGTTCTAAAGTTGGAGAAATGAAGAAATGATGGACTGTACCTTTAAGGGATTGAAAGTCCAAGCAGGGCTGGTGTGGGCAAGAAGGTGCAGGCTTGAACAAGAGGGGAAATAAGTTTATCAGCTCATTTCCTTCCTAGAGAGAATGAAGGTTATAGCAGAAAGGGAACGTGGATTTCCTGTAACAGGTAGGTGAAGACAGAAAGTGGATGGACGATGGATGAGGAGGTGGTGGGAAAATATAAAAAAATTTTAACAGCTTTGAAACTCAGCTCATGCTGGGCCTGGTGCAGCCTCCTCTGTGACACTCTTTGTGGAATTGTTTTCTTCCAAAGATAAAGGGACCCGGTGCCTGGGAGGAGTTCGGGCCATGGACCCGGACCGGTAGAGGCAGCATTCACGTGCAGGCGCCAGGTGGGAGGTGGCAGGACTGTGCTCAGAGAGGAACTGGGTTGAAATGATAAACTGTTCATGTGAGACAAGGTGACAAAGGAAGAGCACTTGGCTCCTGAGGCCCAAGGCTGTGGATCCAAGGCAACCTTTCTAGGAAATATCAGCACCTTTCATCAGCCAGTTAATGCACAGATGTTTCTTCAATGTAGAGCAGAAGCAAGTTGGGGTTAAGTGCAGGGAAGGGAGTGGAGGAACAGAACTTGGAGCCCACCTGCAGAGCCCTGCAGTCTGACAGGGGAGAGGAAGCTGGTGTGTCTCCAGGTGTGGGCTCTGCTGCGTGCCCACGGCAGCGCCCAGATGGGATGGCGGGGAGTGGAGGTGGATGTGGAAGACAGAGTGGAACTGGGCTTGTGGTGGAGAGAATATTTGTGTCAAGTTGCTGGAAAATCAGTTCTCACACCTCACAGGCTCCAGGTGCAGAGGCTGAGGGGATGATGGGCAGAGGTGGGAAGAGGGGGTTTGGGGAACTGTGCCTCCCTCCAGAGCCAGTTCTGAGCCCAGGGCCGACGTCCGGTGTGGATGGAGTGGGCCCACATAGGGATGAGAGATTGGGAAATGTTCTCAGGATCTTGGGAGGGAAGTCTGGTCTGGTGGTAACAATAAGTCCTGTTTTGCCAAGATGCTCAGGAGAGATTCCTGTCCCTCTGTTTCCATGTCACCAGAATGGCAGGGCGGGCCTGGCAAAGGCCTGGGACAGCTAATGGCCCTGGTGGAGAGGCAGCATCGGTGCCTTCAGTTGCCATGTCTGTCCCTCTATCCCTCTCCTTAGTCTGTGCCTGTCTTGTGCTCTGTTGGCTGGCTTGCAGGTCCGTCTTTACAGGCCTGTCTTTCTCCCCCTCACTGCTCACCTTCTATTTTGGACTGTCGTCTCTCTCCCTGCCCCCATGCTCCCTCATCTCCAGGCTCTTTCCTATGTTTCATTCAATGCGCCCTGGCCCTCGGTCCTTGAGGTGTGACCCTGCACCTCCTTGTTCGGTCCTGCTTGTTTCCGTGATGCTCGCAGGGAATGGAAAGCGCTGCCCTCATCCTCTCTTCCCGGCCGGAAGGAAACACAGGGATCTGCGGGGCCTGGGGGTGGGAGTGTCTCCCGCACCAAAGTTCTGGGCATTGGGAAGGGAGCCGGTGGGCAGCAGCTGGGTGCCTTACACCAGCAGGTGGGTGCTGCTTCCATGGCGACATCAGGCAGACGCTGATTCCTCGGTGCCAGGCAGGCGGGGCACAAGTGGGTGCAGACATGGGCTGAAAGGGAAGAGAGGAATGGGGGTGTGTCTCCTCTCTGTATAATAGCCTCTTTCTGACAAGGAGCTTCTGTTTTCCCCCCTCCACTGGAAAGCTTTTAAGAGCACTGGAAAGGACAGGCAATTACAGGAAGGTTAGGTGCGCCTGATTGGCTGTTGTTACAAATCACTCATTGTCATACATGGGGTTTGCAGAGGAGGCCATCGGGGGACTGACTGCCGTTTAGGGTAAGTGATTTCTGTTTAGAGGGAATGAGCAGATGGGGGCTTGACTGGCACTCATTGCCCTCTCTGCCTGTTTGCTATTGTGTTGATGGTTTTTCTAGGCAAGGAGGGGCCATTCGAGATGCTCCCAGGATGTACGGATGGGAAGGGGCTAGAGATCAGCCTGCTCAGCCCACCCCACATCACCCTAAGCCCCATATTTACCTGATGGGGAAACAGCCTCCAGGGCAGAGAGGAGACTGGTGCAGCCTCAAACAGCAGGCCGGGGGGTGTGCTGGACCAGAGCTCACATCCACACCTCAGGCCAACACTCTCGTTCCGGGCAAGGCCCGAGCCAGCATCCACACAGACCAGGGATCCCACTGACCTGCCCTGCGTGCAGTGGTGCCGTGTGAATGCATCTTCTGTGGCAGCCCTGCCGCTCCAGGCCTCGCACCGGACCTGACCCACAGCCTCTTCTTCTGGGTCCTCTCACACACTGTCACTTGCAATGTTCCTTGACCACACGATGTCCCCAGGAGGCAGGAGGCAGGAGGCAGGAGGCAGGAGGCAGGAGGCAGGAAACACATCAGGACTGTCCTGATGTTCTCGACTCCACCTCTGTCTGTTTCTCTCTCTCTCACACACACCCCTCCTTTACCTCCTTTATCACAGAGACACCGCCGTGATGAGGAAACTTCCTCAGATCTTGAAATCTGTTCCCTCTCAGGCATCTAAATTAATGTGTAAGTTCTGGGATGGACTGAACCATAAACAACCAGCAGACAGTAATAGTCAAGGAATCCGCAGAATGATGAACAAAGGTTGTAGAAGAAAGGCTGTCACAAACAGACGTCAGCAAATCCACAGTTTTCCCAGCAAAACTTCTTCCACAATTTTGCCAAAGAAAAAACCGAGGCAGAGGATGGTCAGGGAACACACTGCGGCCATGGGCCTTTGGTCAGCGAGCTATGAGGGTGGACTCTTCTGCGTTGCCCAGCGTGCCCTCCAGAGGTATGCGCAGTCCTCACCCCAGTGCCTCAGAGTGCGACCGTCTTTGGAAATTGGGGGTTTGGAGAAGTAATCGAGTTCAGGTGAGGCCATTACGGTTGACCCTAATCTAATATGACTGGTGTTCTTATGATGTTTTAATCCTCACTGAAGGATATGTTTATCCATTTTAGAGAGAGAGGAAGGTGGGGGGGGGAGAGAGAGGGACGGAGACAGAGAGATGGAAGAGAGAAGACAGAGAGGAGCCCTGACCGGGGATCAAACTGCAGCTGTTTGGTATACGGACGATACTCCAGCTAACTGAGCCGCCCAGCTGGGCTGGTGTTCTTACTAAGGAGAAAAGAGGACCCAGACACAGCTACACGCAGAGGGGACACAGGGAGAGTGCCAGGTGAGGGCAGGCATCTGGGTGATGAGCAAGCCGAGAAACACCAAAGATTGCCAAGAACCCAGCGGGAGCTAGAAGAGAGGCAGGAGACAGATGTTCCCTCACGGTCCTTGGAAGGTGCCAACCCTGCCCACCCCTTGATCATGGACAAGTGGCCTCCAGAGCCCAGAGAAAATAAATTCCTGCTGTGTAAGGCACCAGTGTGGGGTGCTTTGTTAAGGCAGCCCTAGGAAAGGAATACAGTGGCCTTTCTTCTCCAAGAACTTCCTTCTGTACTATCTTTCTGTTTTACCTCTTGTTATTTACTTGGACTCTACAGCTTAACTTTATTGGGGTGACAACCTCCTGGTTGTGCGGTAGGTGTTAATGTCATCAGAGTTTGAGATAAAACATACCACAGTGATACAATAGAGACTGAGGGACAAGCAGGGGAATCCATTCATTTAACCATTTAACAAGTAGTTGCTGAGGGCCTACTATGTGCCTGGCACTGTGTTCTGTGATGGAGACACAAGGACACGCAGCACACTGTCCTTGCTCTCAAGGGCTCACAGGCTGGTGGGGAAGATGGTTGTGTAGACAGGTAACATGGCATCGAGCATTATGAGAGCACAGAGCTGGGAAGAGGTGGGAGGAGCCGGGGAAGGAGCCTGGAGAAGAGTCCACAGGAGCTGAGCCTTCAAGAGGTTGTCCAGGTCACCAAGCGGGGAACGCTCTTTCAGGTAGAGAGAGCATCAAGAGCAAGGGAACAGGGATGTGGAAGAGTGGGGAGGAGGGCGGTGTGAGCATGTGTGCGTGTGTGTGTGTGTGTGATGTCCTGTACCACCATGGGTTCATCCACATATACCCTGCCAGCCTCTGTAGGGCGTGGTGAGCAGAGCAGACCCCTCACCAGCAGAGTGATGCTCACTGTTGGGAGGGATCTTCCATCCAACTTGGAGCCCCCTGCGAGTGTGGGCCAGGTCAGGGCCTCTGTCTGCACTGGGGCTGGTCCTTACTTTACTAGTGTCCTCTGCCGAGGCTCCCAGATGGAAGTTGCTGAAATTCTTTTTCTGAAAATCTTCCCTTTCAGTGGAAATTTCCTTTCAGTTTCTAATTCTTTAATCTAACCTACAACACCCAAGTCTGCTCAGAGAGCTCCTTTGTGTCTCTCGACCAGAGCCTTTCTAGGATGTATATAGGTGTGTGTGTGTGTTCACGTGTGTCCTCTTCAATTTTTTTTTAACTAAAAAAAATTTAACTAGTTGGGATACTGGGCACAGATCTCAATGATGCTTGGGAGCAATACCTCATTCCCTACTGGGTGAATATAGTAGGCTGAGCTGGGAGAACGGAGAGAAAGTCAAAGGAATAGCCTCACACAAACGTCTAGCGATTTGGTAAAACACCGAGTGCCCAGCCTCGCGGGTGAAACGCTCTCACAAAATCATAGCGGGCTTCTCCGAACACACTGTTCTGAGACCAAGCTCTGAAAAGCCAGATGAAGAAAGCCATTAGCATTGACCTTCGTGATTACAGGACGCCTAGGCATACTTTACTGTTGTGTCCATTGTAACTGATCTTATGGAGTGAGCAGTGGACCAAGAATCAGGAGACCTGGTTGTACCGTAATGACCTTGGGCACGATGTCACTCCCATGCAGTGGAGCCCAGGCTTCCCTATATGCGAAATGTCCCTCCCAGTTCTGCCATTCTGTCATCTCCCCTTTGTATGTTCCCATCTTCAAGGCCCTGGAGATGTGAATTGTGCTCACGTGGTCATTTGCAAGTCAGGCATGCACGAGTAGAGCCAGATTCGCCACCTGGTGCTTCTGGCTCACAAGCTGGAGGGGTGGGGTCAGGTCCAAGGCCTATGTGTGCGTGTGCGTGTGTGAGTACATCGACTCCCCTTCCTTTTCCCCTGAGACTGGGGGCTGTGGTGGAGTTCAAAGGACAATTTATTGAGCAGGAAATGACTTTTTAAAATAGTGCGTAGGTAGACAATAGTGGTGGGAGAGGCTCCTAATTTAGACAGGGCTGTCGGAGAAGACATCTGGGGCTGGAAAGGGGTTGGCTGTGCTGGGGTGAGGGGTGGGCAGGTGCATAGAAGCTGGTCCAAGAGGAAGCAACAGTGTGTGCGTCTGCGATGGGAGAGATCCAAAGAGGCGGCATGTATGTAAATGCCTTGTCAAAACTACGGCATTACAAGGATACGAGAGATTCGTAGCGTATTTGCTAATGCCGTGTCTCCAGTAGCCCTACAGTCTGCCTCGTTTTTCCTCTTGATCTCTTACAGAACATGACCCCACCCCAGTGTTCTCCCGTGACCCCATGCTTTTCCATGTGTGGGTAGGTGTGTAGGGGAGGGGGTGGGGACGGATAGTGTGTGTGTGAGTGTGTGCATTCCCACAAGTGCCTGGGGAAGCAAGCAAGTGGTTTGCAGGCCAGCTGAGAACATCTGGATCACTGTCCTGATGATTAAATTAAATCCATTTCACAAATAAAATCAGTTCACAGCTCTGAGCCAGGGACCAAGTGGTCTGGCCCACTTTCCTTGCTCGACTTTTTCCAAAGGTAAACAGGTTTGCAAATCGTGACATCCATGTCAACTGCTCAAGGTACGGTGGGAACTCTCCGAGAGAACGGGTAAACCTCTCAGGCTGAGGACAGGCTACTCAGAGACAGCAGCTCCAGATACAATACGCGGTGCTCACATCCAAGAAACACTGGCGTTTTGGAGCATTCAGAAGTGACGCTCTAGGACAGACGAGCTGGGGAGGAATCGCTCTGGTGGGAAACAGAAGCTGGCCCATCACCTGCAGCCTTCTCCAAGGACCTGAGCTCCAGTGCGTCAATTCAGGGAAAAAAAATAAAAGAATATCTGAAACACTGGTCAAAAACAAAAACAAGCAAACCAACCAAACAAAAACAACAACAAAAAGTCCCCAAACTAAAGGTTCCTAATCTATGAGAATTTTAAGTTCTGCCATCCTAATGCTTTGATGAGGAAATCAAGACCGGAGAGCGGAGGAGGTGGGAAACATCGCAAAAGGCACCTCCGGAGGAGCAGCACTCAGGCCGCGGGGCTCGTTGTCCTCGCCTGCCCTGTGTTCTCAGGGCCACATTCGGAGGAGCGGCCAGGCCTTCGTGTCCTCCATTCATGGCGAGGCCGTGATTTCCAGCTTGGTGAAGTCTGAGAATCAGGGTGTTAACCCTCAGAGGTGCATCATCATGTTCTGTTTCCCTGCCAGTGTTCTCGCAAGCTCTCCTCACCAGCGTGCACAGGTATGGGTGTGCACGGCAGAAGAGGGGTGGGAGGGGGAAGGGGACTGGAGAGCCGCGTCCCAGGGCCAGGAAGGTGTCTCTGGCTTTGCCTGAAGCCGCTGCTGGCCAAATGGGAGTAACCACCTTAATGGGGAATAAACCGGAGGGTTAGTTGAAGAAGTCTGTGGGAGCGGTTTGCCCTGTGTTCCTTTGAAGGAGGCTTGGTAGAAGGAGTGCAGGAGGCCCCTCGTTTCCAATTAAGGCCGTTTCTGACTGTCACCCTTGAGAGGTGATTAGAGGATGAGGCAAAGGGCGTGGTTCTGGACAGGGTGAGCTGAGGTCCCAGGAGGCATCTACCCGGGGGGCCTGGCAGAGAGGCGCAGGCTGAAGGCCCACGCTCCTGGGGGCCTCCGGCTTTGACAAGACCAGTACTGCCCAGCTCCGAGCTGCTGTGTCTCAATGTTTCGGGATTGCGTTCTGCTATTGGTTCTCCTGGTTATGCCCCAAGGGCATCAGGTGGGGCCCCAGCCAGCCTCCAGGGAGGAAGCGCAAGACCCGGCAGTGGTGGTTCCCTCCCCGTCTCTAAGCTCTGAGGAATTTATGGAGAGCCAGACTCCTGGCCCTGCAGATATCTGCCCTCCCAGGAGTCCCCCAGGCCATCTGTTACCCTGACCCTGTGCCAAGCACCCGCTGGCTGAGACAGGCCTGCTTCCTGCCCCTGGCCCGCAGGCCTGGGCTCCTCTGCTGTCCCTGTGCCCTCCTTCGGGGAGGGGGCACCCAGCTGCTTCCCCGTCAGGCTGGAGAGTGAAAACCATGGCAAGGACGGACATGGCTCAGAGATCCCTGCTGTCAATCCTTCTCTGCGCTCACCCACTTCTGCAAACCCATCTGCTAGGAACTGAATGGTGGCCCCCAAATTCACGTGTTGAAGCCCTAACCCCCAATGTGGCTGTATTTGGAGACAGGGCCTTATTTAGGGAGACGATTAAGGTTAGATTAGGTCACAAGGGTGGGGTTCTGCTCCTGCTAGACTGATGTCCTTAGGAGGAAGAGACTCCAGAGAGCTCCCTCAGTGAAAGCCCAGAACAAGCCACATGAGCACACGGCAAGAAGCAGGCAGAGAGGCTTCCGCAGAAACCCACCCTGCTGATGCCTTGATCTTGGACTTCTGGGCTCCAGAGCTGTTGTTCAAGCCACCAAGTCGGTGATGCTTGCTGTGGCAGCCGGAGCAGACCTCTCCTCCATCCCTAGAAAGGATCTTTCTCCTGTCCCGTCCAAACCTCTGATTCTGAGGCTATCCCTCTCCCCCAGCTCAAACGGTGTGCTGCAATTTGGTTGCAACAATAAGAATGGAGTCAAGTGATAGGCTTAGAAAAAATTTGTGCTGATAAAGGATTCCTAGCTGTAATATACAAAGAGCTCTTAGAAATAAACAAAGGGACAAAGTGGAAAACAGGTAAAGGACAGGGATCAGCTGCTCACAGAAAAGCAAATCTAAGTGGCCGATACACACACTAAAACATGCTAAAGCTTACTAGGAGTCAGGAGAACGCAAATTAAAGTAGTATTTAAGTTATCACCTTACACCTATCAGACCGGCAAACATTAAAAAGATCAGTACTACCTACCGTTGATGGCAAGGGTGATTTACATTTGGTGTGGAAGGAAAGGAACTTGCCCATAGGTGGAAGCACTGGTGAGTTAGAGCTGTTTGAAAGGAAGTGCCCTCCACGGGAACTGGGCTCAAACACAGTACACCTGCAGATAGTACACAGTACCACTACAGATATTATCCAGGCATCACAAACGAATGAATTCCCAATTCATTAATTTGGAGAAATTTGCACAATGTGTGAAACAAGCCGAATGCAGAGAAGTATGTAAAATGATACTCTTTGTGAAATAGAAACAAGCTCCTCTTAGATCAATGTGTGGAGTAGGAGCAGGGAGAGGGAAGGCGTGAGTCTCCCCAAATCCCCAAAGAATACTGATCTAACACACACACACACACACACACACACACACACACCCCACATCTGTGAGGAAATGAGCTGTGTTAGGTGATCCTGTTAAGTACTGTGGGGTACAAACTTACACCATGAGCGAGTGGTCACCAAATCATCGTTTCACGGCTGAGAAATTTCAGGTAATTTCTTTCTTTCTTATACTTCTGTGCACTGTTGGAACAGATTCAGTGGGCATTTGTTTTTGGGATAATACTCTATTTTGCTGTTTGAATCACGGTGGATTAGCCCACCTCTGACCCTGTCCCCTTCTCCAGCCCAGCTCACGACAGTCCTGTGCAGGCCATGGACATGCCCTCGGACCCTCCTTCTGGGAAGAGGGCTTTGGGAACCATTTAGAGGCACCTTCTGAGGAACTCAGCTGCAAGCACCAGGTCCCTTGCTGGCACTTGCCGCCATCTCCCCAGTCAGCCCCATCTCCTTCCTGAGGGCCCCGACGACGTGGGGGTCTCAGCCTCGGCGACCTCTCCCCTGGTGTCCGTCTCCTCCTCTGCACTGTCGCGCCAGCTGCTGTGGGGCTCTGCAGGGGCTGGAGCCCGGTCTTACCTGGCAGCACGTCCCTCCACCCATGACTGGGCATCCTCTTTGGTGAGCTGCCACGAAGCCTGCTGTGCTTTTCACCCAAACATGCCTTCTCAGAAGAGTTCCTTCATTTCCTTAATCCCCAAAGTCCTTAATTTCCTCAACTCCCTCATTTTGAATTTTCTGAATCATCTTTCGGAGTATTTTCCTCTCAGTCCCCCGAGCTCACCTAGCTGTTTACCCTGTTGTATTTGTACCATTCCTGAAGAAACTCCTCTTGTCAGAGGTGCTGGCTGTTTGGGCAGGGCTGAGAGGGGGCTCCTGGAAGGGCTCCTGAAGGACTCCCATAGCAGGGGAGGTGGAGAAAGTCCAAGCCAAGACCTGCGGGGGGAGCATGGGGCAGGAGCCTGGAAGAGCTGAGACATGCAGCGAAGTGAAAGGTGAAAGGCGGGAGCGGAGACCTGAGTGAGAGACGATGCGGTGGGGAGCAAGCTCGGGCAGGAGCAGGCTGGGAACAGAGGCACGCTGTGGGCTCAGCCTCAGGGCTGCAGGGTCGGGGGCAGCTGGGGGGCCGGAGTTGGGCTGCACCCGAGGTGCAGTGGCTTGGAGGAACCAGGGAAGGTTTTAGGGAGTTGGAATTCAAACTGGATCCTGGAGAATGGATAATTTTTTCTTTTATCTTTTTCTGTTCTGTTTCTAATCCTATACATATTTTAGATGATCTTATCACATTAGAGCTGAAAAGAACCTTAGAGCTCATCCGACCTTGTGCTGTCTATCATAGTAGCCAAGAGCTGCTTGAAACACATCTGGCTGACCTGAGATGTGCAGAAAGCACAAAATACGCCTCCAACTTGGGAAACTTAGTATTAAAACAGTAATGGAAAATATCTCACCAAAAGTACAGTGGACCCTTGACCAGTGTGGAAGTTGGGGTGCTGGCCACCAGTGCAGTCGAAAATCTACATGTAAGGTAAGTTGGCCTTCCACACAGGTGGGTTCCCCACCGTGCACTGGAAATAGCTTATTGATGACACACTGCATTTTGGGATACATTGCACGAGATATGATCTATCATGAAAATATATTTTTGGGAACCAACCTCATGGGAAAATATATTTGCCAATGATACCTTGGACAAGGGTTTGATCCCCAAAATATATAAAGAACTCACACGACTTCATACCAGGAAGTCAAACAACCCAATTATAAAATGGGCAAAAGACTTGAACAAACACTTCTCCAAGGAGGACATACAGAAGGCCCAGAGACACATGAAAGGATGCTCAGCATCACTAGCCATCAGAGAGATGCAAATTAAAACCACAACGAGATACGCCCTCACACCTGTCAGAATGGCCATCATAAACAAATCTACAAGCAAGTGTTGGAGAGGACGTGGAGAAAAGGGAACTTTAGTGCACTGTTGGTGGAATGCAGACTGGTGCAGCTACTGTGGAAAACAGTATGGAATTGCCTCAAAAAACTAAAAATGGAACTGCCTTTTGACCCAGCAATTCCACTGCTGGGATTATACCCTAAGAATCCTGAAACTCCAATTTGAAATAACAGATGCACCCCAATGTTCATAACAGCATTACTTACAATAGCCATGTACAAGAAACAGCCTAAGTGCTCACCAGTAAATGAGCGGATCAAAAAACGATGGTACACAGTGGAATACTATGCAGCAGAAAGAAAGAAGGAGCTTCTACCCTTTGTGACAGCATGGATGGAACTGGAGAGCATTATGCTAAGTGAAATAAGCCAGGTGGTGAAAGACAAATACCATATGATCTCATCTGTAAGTGGAACCTAATGAACAAAACAAACAAGTGAGAAAAGTAGAACCAGACATACGGAAACAAAGAACTGACTGTGACCAGAGGGGTGGGGGTGGGGGTGACAGGGGAAAGAAGGGGAAGGGTTGAGTGAAGGAACATGTACAAAGGACCCATGGACAGAGCTAATGGGGCCGGAGGATTGAACGTGGGATGCGAGGGTGGGTAGAGCAGGGGAGAGTAATGGGGGAAAAGTGAGCACAACTGTAATTGAACAACAATAAAAAAAATAAATAAAAAATATAAAAAAATGCATATCATGTCTTTCTTTTTATTTAACATGGTTAAATAGAGAATTCAATAATTCATCTCTGGCTTGCATTGTATTTCCATTGGACAGTGCTTGCTGCTGTGGACTAGGGCTTGGCAAATCTTTTCTGCGAAGGACCAGACAGTAACTGTGGAGCCTAGGGTCTCCGTCCCGACCAGCCGACTCTGCCTTGGCAGTGTAGCACTGGGATGGTCCATAGATGAGTGCATCTGTGTTCCAGTCACACTGGGTTATGGACACCGACATTTGAATATTCCTCAATTTTTATGTGTCACAAAATATTATTTTTATGATTTAATAAATTATTTGAAAATGTAAAAGGTGTTCTTTGCTCATGAGCCAAACAAACATAGACAACAGGTTGAATTTGGCCTGTAGGTTACAGGGGGCCAACCCCTGGCCTAGTCTGATCCCCTAATTATGAAAGTTGGGTAACTGTGCTTGGAAAGGGAGAGGGCACCCAACGGCATTGTAAACTAATGCCAGAGTTTACTAGATTGTCTGCCTGGTTTATTTACTTCCTTTTTCAGTCAGTGAGCAAGACAGTAAGTATTCCTCTACGGATAAAACTACTACTCTATGAATGTTTAAAGCCCGTTTAAAGATGGGTTCATCATGTCTAGCCTTCACAAAAATGTGTATTTGTTTATTGTGATTCCCCAGAGACACTTCTCCGAGTGTCAATCCGACTGAAAGAGGTTCGGTTGTTTCTTTCAATGGCATCCGGGTCTGCGGCAGCCCTCCTGACCAATGCTAGGAGTCTCCGTGACTCATGCTTACTAGGCATGCTCAAGCCCCAACAAGAGCATGAGGTCTCTGTGGTCTCAGGAAACACCTGGGCGTTCTGGGCAGCTGGGCTTGGATACATCTCTTAAACACAGAATGGAGGGGAGGGTTAAAAGTTCCCCTTGACTCAGCTGACAAGAAGTACCTGATGCACCCTTCTTGGCCAGCGGGCCCCCCCTCCCACCCTCATGGCCTTTGCTCATCAGGATGGATGGGTGCGCCAGCATGCTAATGCTCCTGGCTGGCCTGGGGACTGCTCCAAGACTGAGTGCGGCTCAGTGCCATGGCAGGGATCACAGAGATGAGCCACTTGAAGTTCAGGTGGCTTCCAGGTAGAGACTTCAGGAGGCGTGACATTTCATGGTTCCTAGAACCCCTCATCTGGACCGTGTCCCCAGTGTCCTGGCCTGGCCTTCTCCTCCGTGAGGCCTGGCCTTCTCCTCCGTGACTATTTCAGGTCTCTCCTTTGAGAGGCATGAGGTCTAACTGAGGTGTGTTTCTCTCTGAAATCATGATGGTTCTCAATTAAAAAAAAAATATTCTGAAATACTAAAGCCATGGAAGGTCTACATATTGGTACAACAAATACCTGTGTTCCCAACACTCACAATTAAGTGTCCCCTTGGCGTGATTCCCCATTGCATGTCCATACCCTCTGTACAGGTGATCTCTACCTTGACTTTGGTATTTATCACTCCTGCATTTCATTTTTATTTTTAGTTTATTTATTTTTTGATTTAATCTTTATGGTATTTTTATCCATTACCATTTAGTCCCTACATATCTCCCTATCCCTTAGCAATCAGCACCCTGTTGTCCATGTCCATGAGCCCTTTTCCCTCAGTCCCTCTACCACCTTGATCCCCACACCGGCTGTCATCCTGCTCTCTATCTATGAGTCTGCATTTCATTTTTAGTACACATATATCTATGTGTCTCTAAATGTTATGTTCTGTAGATACTAAAATTTTATAGTAATTAAAAAATTACTATAATGTGTGTATTATACTACTTCTTAAAATTTTGTATTGGTTTTGATTTTTACTCAAAATTGTGTTTAACAGATTTATCCATATCATATATTAAATTTGTTTTTACTGCTGAATAGTTTCTCATACATGACTATATTTCAATGTGTTTGTCCATTCTCCTGTTGATGAACGTTAGGTTGTTTCCAGTTTTTGTTATAGAAATAATGCAGCACTGACTATCTTGGTGCACATTTCTTAGAATTTAGGACATATACCTCGGAACTGAGTTCCTGGGTTCCAAGGTCTGTGCATCTTCAGCTTCATTCTGAGGTTCCAGGTGGCTCTCCAATGTGACCGTGCCGATGCACGCTGTGTAAACATTCTTCACCAACACCTGGCTCCTTGTTCACTTCTGTTGTTATTAATCTGATGGTTACAATGTGGTAGCATTTCAGATTGTGTGTTTTTCTGATGTCCAGTAAGCTTGATTTTTTGTGTTTTTTTTCCCATATTTTAACTGGATATTTTTCTTCTGTGAATTGCCTGTTCATAGACTTTCCCCTTTTTTCTGTTAGGCTGTTTTTCTCTTGACATATTCTGAAAAGGAATCCTTAGTTGGTTCTATGGCTTGCAAGTGACCTCGCGCAGGTTTTGGCTTGTCTTTTCACTTTAATGGACTGTTTCAACAAAGAGGAGTTCTTCACTGTAACACGGTGACAAGCTCTGGTGCCACATGGTATCCTGTGGAAGCCGGGGGTGGGGTGCAGAGACAGGGGACTCAGGAGCACAGATTTCCGTGACTTCCTTCACGCTTCAGCCCAGAGAACCTCTGTGCAGATAAAATCGAGGCTCGGACTCGAGGGAGGGGTGGCAGCCTATGTTCTCTGCTTAGTGATTTTCTAGGCACTTAACACACTACTTTGAAGCCCATGGTAATATTTTCAAAAACCTCAGTCGTCAAATAACTTAATTAAACATTACTTACAAAGTTTAATATTCATTATTTGGCTGCAATTACTGTCTTTGCCTCCTCCCCTCCCTCCCTCTCACTGAAGTGCTCTCTCCCCTCTCTTATTCCGAAGGTCTAATTAGGCTAATGGCTGCTGCTCACAGCGACCTTATGTCTGATGAAAGACAAAAAAATATAAAGGCTCTCTTTGGTTTGCCCTCCCCGACGGTCTTTGCATGCGGCAGCCCAGCTCCCGAATACCATGTTTCTTTTCTTTCTCAGATGCCTGATTCCACTTGTGCCACATAACAGAATTAATGATGTGTATTTGAAAAAGGCTTGGCAGCCAAATTGCAACAAACTCGAGAGAAGGCTGGGGCACTGGAGAGAGGGAGGAATAGGAGAAAAACTCCGAACCTTCCAGCTCCGACTCACAGCAAAGGCTGTGCTCTGCAGGCTGCTGGCAGGGAAAGGCTTTCAAAGGAGGGGCACAGGCACAGAGCAAGGCGGCTTCTTTCTTAGTCTTTCTTTCTCTGTCTTGGGGCTTAATAGCATCCTCGGCTCCCCTCTAAGCAGGTTTCTTCAAAGGCTTTTGTGAGCCTTTGCCCAGCCCTGCCTGCAGTCTGTATCTGCTGCCTCTGGTTTCACCCCATGGGGGGCGGTGTTGATACCACCGCTCAGGCTTGTGTGAGAGGAGGAAGACAGCTGTGGGGCTGTTCTCTGCTCTGGCCCCAGGGCTGAGTCTACACACGATGGAGACCCTTTCAGGTGCCGTGCGTGGGTGCATGTTGGGGTGCAGATGTGGAAAAGTCCCATCACAGGGGAGACAGGTCAGCCCTGTAGGGAATGCACTCCCAGTCAGGTCCGGACGGCAGTGCAATCAGCTTTATGGAAGAGCACTGGGGTCCCCGAGCAGCAGCGAGGAGCAGCAGCCAAGGAGAGGGTCTGGTTCTGACAGAGGCTGGGAGCAGGGACGGGAACCAAGAAAGACTGACTGTGGGAGTGACAGCTGAGGTGCGTCTTAGGGTGGAGGAGGTGTTT
The DNA here is from genome assembly GCA_039655065.1 of Glossophaga mutica. Lineage (NCBI taxonomy): Eukaryota > Metazoa > Chordata > Mammalia > Chiroptera > Phyllostomidae > Glossophaga > Glossophaga mutica. The sequence goes on from CM077311.1 coordinate 64,111,756, forward strand.
AAGTTAAGCAAGGGAGGAATGGCATTCTTGGCAGTGGAAAAGGAGACCCGCTAAAAGCATGTTGTGTTTGGGATGCAGGGCTGAATCCTACGGGGCTGGAATGCCAGGGGCACTTTGAGGAAAGAGGAAGGCGCTATGCCTGGGAAGGTAGGAGAAGATGAGGTGCAAAGCAGTTTGGGTCCCGGTGGGGCAGGCCTGGAAGGCTACGCCAGGGAGTTGGGGTTTTTACATGGGAAATGCACCGCAGATTTACACATGGGGGATGATGGAGTCAAATGTGTATTGTAGAGGAGGAGGAATTCAAGGGGAAAAGGTAAGAGACAAAGCATAAAAGGGATGGGAGCTAGGGGACCAGCAGGGGAGAAGTGTTAGCGCAGCTGAGTGGAAGATGGGGAGTGTGGACTCAAGTTCCTTGGAAGTCAGTCGAGTAGGACTTGGTGATGTGGCGGCGGCAACAGACAGAGGGGCTAGCCACAGGGGTCCCAGGGTCACATCCAAGGCGTGGGAGCAAACCCAAGCGGAGTCCCGCCTGTCCCTGGGGTCTCAGGAGCAGAGCAGGGCACAGGGCTTATAAGCAGTTCCAGGGAGGGGCTGAGGGCATCAGGACCTCAATCTAATTCGGGGTTCAGGGCCTGGCTTCAGAACTAGTGAAGAGCCCAGGGGTAGCTGTGGTTCAGACAACCTCCACTCTCCGCTGCCAGGAAGCAGACTTGCCCGTCTGTTGCTTCCACGTGTCCCTAAAGGCCAGGTTTGCCCCAGAGCACCTAAGCCACCTGGATGAGGAGCCACGGGAGAACGCTCGAGTCGATCTGCGGGCAGCAGAGGACCCCTTTCCTTCACATCTCTTTGCACCTGCCTGCTCTTGTTTGGGATCCTTTGCGGAGGTGAGCCTTTGGACAGCTGGTTAGTATTGGGGTCGTCTGGGCAGTGCTGCAGGTAGAATGGCCTAGCTGCACACCAGAAGAGTCCAAAGAGGAAGTGAGGGGAAATGACACATCCCCAGGACGCAGTAACTGAATGGCAGAATTGGAGCTATCACCCGGGGCTTGTAATGTCTCTTGCCGTGATTCTGTCTAACAGAACAGAGAGAATCTTCTTGACTCCTCTTAGGTCTTAGACACACAGGCCACTGGGTGATAGACACCTGGGCCTGCTTGCGCTAATGGCAGATCTGTGTCAGAGGCATATATTCAGGGGGCTCTTTGTACTTAAGGCAAGGTCCCAGAAGGCTGGGCAAATTCAGTACGGCAGAGCGTGGTGGTTACAAGCAAGTGCTCCAGGTTCAAGTCTTGTTTCTTCTGTCTATTGGGCTGGCTAAAAAGTTTGTTTAGTTTTTTTTCTGTATGGTGGCTCTAGTAGTGCTTAGTTGTGTTTACTTCATTTGAAACAATTTCATCAGATTGTGTTGTGACAGCTGTCATATCAGTGTGCATTAAAAATATCAAAATGGGTGAATTTTTATGTGGCCATTTTAATGTTGAAGGAAGAAGAAAATAAGCAACATGTTTGGCGTATTATGCTTTATTATTTCAAGAAAGGTAAAACTTGACTGAAATACAAAAAAAGATTTGTGCAGTGTACGGAGAAGGTGCTATCACTGGACATGTACAAAGTGGTCTGCAAAGTTTCTTGGTACTACTGACATTTTGGCTAAGTAAGTCTTTGCTGTGGGGCTGTCTTATGCATCGGAAGACGTTTAGCAGCACCCCTGGCCTGTACCCATTAGAAGCCAATAGTGGGAGATAGCCGACATACTCAGAATGTACAAATCAATAAAGCTGTTGGTGAAAATGAAAATGTGTCTTTTATTTCATGGAAAAAACTAAATGGACTTTCTGGCCAACGCAATACTAACCACGTGTCCCTGGGCAAGTTACTTAACTTTTCTGTACCTCAGTTTCCTCATCTGTAATGTGGGTCAGATGACTGTACAGCTTCAATGGTCTTGGCCAATATCTGCTGTAATTATTAATGTTACCCCTTTCATTGTCAACAGTGTCTTTGTTCAAATGGTAAATCATGTTTACTGTAAATATGGGATGATAACAGTATCTGTGGATAATACAACCACATAAGCTTATACAAATTAAATATGTGAAAGCTCCTGTGTTAGTGTCTGAAAATATATAGGCATCTACGGTTAATTATATAGCGTGTATTGCATTAGTTTCCTAAGGCCGCTGTGACAAATTGTCATGAACTAGATAGCTTAAAGCGATGGGAATTTATTCTCTCGCAGCCCTGGAAGCTACAAGACCAAAACCAGGGCGTCAGCAGGCCTGCACTACTTCAAAGACTTGGGGAGAGAATTCTCTGCCCCTGCTGCTTTCCGAGGGGGGACTGCACTCACTCCTTGGGGGTTTCGTGGCTTGTGGCAGGCCACTCGAATCTCTGCCTCTGTCTTTGCCTGGCCATTTTCCCTCTGTGTGCAGCTGTGTCAAAATTTCCCTCTTGTTGTAAACATACCAGTCATCAGGTTAGGGTCTACCCTAAACCACTCTGATCTTATCTTAACTGGATTATACCAACAAAGACTCTAATTCTAAGGTCACGTTCACAGGTTCTGGGTGGACGGGAATTTCACAGAGACGTCCAACCCAGCACTGCAAGTTTCTCAATCGCACTTGAAGTCACTTGACTTTTATGCCTAGCATAACCCTTGGTGCACTAACAAGCACATAGTAGGTCGTCGGTTCATTGTTGATGGAGACACTGTTTCTAAAGGTGGCATTTGTTGGTTTATCCATTGCCCAGGGCAATGCTGGGCAATGGAATTAAGGACAACAAAGAGGAGAGAAAACCATGTTTCTTCTTGTCAGGTCTTCCTGGACTCGCTGTGGAGTCCTGGTTCCTAGGCGCTGTCCAGCTCATTGCTGGCTCAGCCTCTGGGTAGTCTTTGAGAAGAGAGAGAGAGAGAGAGAGAGAGAGAGAGAGAGAGAGAGAGAGAGAGAGAGAGAAGAAAAAGACAAAAAAATCTTCCAATCACTTTTTAAAAATTCAACAACACAAATCAACAACCACACACACAAAACCCAACATAAAACCCCCTCGGCACATCACAAAGATGCTGATACCGAAAGCTGAAATAGCTTTTCCATAATGCAATGAAATATATTAAATTCAATAGACATCAAAGGAACTTCGGGAGCAATTGCTGAATTTCCGAAATAAACAGGGTTTTCAAAGGAAACAAAAACAGCACTGGGATCTTGGGGGAGCAGGCACATTTTCGAGGGGGCAAAGCATGGAATCCTTGGGCTCTTGATCAAAGGGTGAATCCGTGAAAGGGTGGGAATAAATGAAGCCTTGAAAACTGGTTTTGATCCAAACTGCCCCAGGTATGGGTACTGCCTGCAAATGACGAATCCATTACCAACTACGGGAAGCCAGCGATATCTCTGTTTTCAGCCTTACATTTTGCAGGTTATTCAAAACGAGGAAATAATCCCAGACAAAGGGATCCAGATAAGTAAAATACAGCCCTGTGTGGGCTGCAAGCCGCAAAGGGCCTTTGTGTCTGGAATGGCTTGATGATAATTCCCGCACGCTCAGTCTCGGAGACATCAACTTTTTAGATTTCCAAATTCAAGTGTGTGTCCCTGTGGGTGCATGTCTATTCGGGTGACAGGGTGCCTGTCAGAGAGGAGGGATGGTTGCTCCCAGGAGGAATTAACTGTGGTCCGTAAACCCGTCTGTCTGTGCGGTGGATTCCACCCTCTCAAGAGGGGGTGTCAGTCCCTCCGGGAGGTTTTTGAGATCCTATATGTATAGAGCCCTGGGGGCTGGGACTCACTGAAATGACCAATGAAGTAGAAGCGAGTGCTGGGTAGATTACGTGACCTGGGCAGCATCACACAGGTTCATTCAGTGGTGTCCTTGCACCAACTCGTTAGCCTCTTAATTCGGCTGTGTCGTCCATTTACACAGCTATTTGAAGAACAAGAGGACTTTCTGGAGCAGTCGGAGACCTCCCAAATCCACAGTGCCACAGTTCCCAACCCTGGGTCCTTATCAGAATCCTCTCCTGTTTTTTAAAACGCACATTCTCAGGACAAGCGAAACTGCTATGAACATTCCTGAGTGAGCCCGTGGTGTGTGGACGGAAGCTTCATTCCCCCCAGCTACGAGGAAGGGGCTGGGTCATGCGGTAAGCGTGCGTTTCCTAAAGTGTCTGCATCCGTTTGTACTCCCATGTGGGGTGTGGGAGTGTTCTAGCTGCTCCACATCCTCACCAGCACCCGGAGCGACTAGTCTTTTTAAGCCTGGCCATCCCAACAGGTGTGTAGCAACACCTCATCATGGTTCTAATTTGAATTTCCCTGATGATAATGGTGTTGAGCATCTTTTCATGGGCTGATTTTCCAGCTGATACCTTCCTTGGTGAAGTGTCTATTCAAATTTTTCCCTCAATTTTTAAATTGGGTTGTTTCTTTTCTTCTTCCTTTTAAAAAAATTCTCATTCAAGGACATATTCATTGATTTTGGGTGCGGGAGAGAGAGAGAGAGAGAGAGAGAGAGAAATGTCCAACAGTTGTTGCCTCCCCTACGCACCCTGACTGGGGATCTGACCTGCAGCCTAGGTGTGCGCCCTGCCCAGACCCCGACCGGTGACCGTTTGGTGTGGGAGACAAACGGAGCCACGACGGGTGTTCATGTTCTTTTTGTCAAGGTTTGAAAGTTTGAATGCCAATGTTCGTAAAAGTTTTATTTGTAGGAGCTGGAAACTGGAAACACCCCAATACTCACTGCCAGGTGACGGGGTGAACAAGTGGGTGCGTATCTTAGACTATAATCCACTCGGCAATAAGAAGAGGAATTGACACTCACAACCACAGGGCAGAGCCTCACAATGACCCCGCTGAGTGACGGAAGTTAGGCAAAAAGAACACCTACCACACGATCCCATAAACACAAAATTCCATAAAATGCGAACTAAGCTACTGGGACAGAAAGTCGGTGGTGGCGGCTGGAGATGCGTGGGCAGGGGCGGGGAAGGGAGGCAGAGGAGGGTTGCGAAGGAGCCTGGGGACACAGCTGGGAGACGGATGTAGTCCTATGTTCAGTGCAATGATGGTGTCATGTGTTGAAACTTACCAGATTTCCACTTTAAACATCTGTTTATTGTAGGAAAAAAAGCTGTACTATGGACTCTACCCTAGAACCACTGTATTATAAAGAATCCAGAAATCTGTGGCAGAAAGTGATATAAAATGAAAACATACTACTTTAAACATTAACCCCCGCCCCCAGGATTGAATTCTCCATCTACCACTTGCCAGCTGTGTGTGCCTGAAACCAAAGACCACGTAATAACCTTATAACCTCTTAGCAACTCAGCATCTGTACAAATGCCATAATAACTAGAAAAATACTTTTCCAGTGCCCTTCTGAGGCTTAAACTAAGTCACCACATGGAAGGGCCTGGCATGAAGGAGATCTCTATAAATGTGGGTTTATTTAATTATCATTTTCCCAAGAACCCTCTGAAAAGGAGTGGCTGGCTCTGGGTGTGAAGGCAAGGTGGGGGCCGGAGAGTGTGTGCCTGGTGTGTGAACACACACGTGTGCCCGGTAGGGCTGAGCCAGCCACCAGCATTGGCACGAAGGTCCCCGGGGCTCAGGGAAGGGGGATCATCGTGGCAGCCACATCTGCTGACTTCCCCACTTCCCCAGCGAAACGCAGCAGGGAGCCGGCCCGCCTCCCACAGGGACTGCAGTCATTGATGTTTGCCTCCTTCTGCACCAGGGCTCCGGGCTGGGAGCTGCCCGCCCTCTCTGCCATCCTTTATCAGAGGTAGCTGGCTACCCGGCTCGGCTCGGAGGGTGCAGCCAAAGCCAAGGAGGGCAGCCGAGTGGGCCTTTCCTTTCCCCCTGCCTTCCCTCCCCCTTTGTGAGCTCTCTGCCTTTGCTCCACTGTCAGAGCTACAAAGGCCCTCCAGGTGCGTGTGCAGGCTGGGGTGTGACACACGTGCACACACACATGCTCGCACACATCCCGGGCCAGGGTGATGAATGGCGGCGCTTGAAAGTCTCCTTATCGCAGCGGTGCACGCGGCTGCGACGGGCTTGCCGGGGGGAGAGCAGGAGGAAGGCCTGGGAGCCCGGAATGAGGAAGCCCAGCTCCTGGCTTCGCTCGTCCCTGCCCTCTTTGTCTCGATGAAATTTCAGATGCTGCTGGTTGTCTTGTCAGCAAGTCTTTTGCAAAATAAATGGAGGCATTTTTTTTTTTTTTAAGCTGATTTGCCCGGGATTTAGTCTACGGAGCAGATGCGTACAAACACCAGTGCGATGCCTGCTCCTTTGCGTAGGTGTGAGTCTTGGTCCAACAGATGAAAGACGGCCAAGAAAGAAGAAAAAAACCTTTATTGAGTGCCTACTGTGTGCTGAGTCCTTTCATGCACACAAGCTTTTATTGCTCTTGGGACCACCCCTTTGTGGAAGGGGCTCAGTAAACACTGCCTGGCCTGAACAGAGAGAAAAGCTGGAGAGTTGCCGATGTCCTCCTGCAAGTCACTGACCGCCTGGAAGACAGAAATGACCCTCCCCCGAAGGAGTGCCACCACAGGGCCGGGCCTGCAAAGCAACATCCTGAATTTACACAGCACTGTACTTTCCCAATAAATCAGACCACTTTTTAGAAACTTATTAACTGGCTTCATTAAAGACACATTCTGCTTAACTATTAGGCTGCAGGCTACTCTAACAGAATTAAAAGGAAAAAACCCCTGCAGGCAATGAAATAAATACTTTTGTTCTGGAGACAGCTCTAGGAAGCAGGATGAATCCTCTTCAAAGACAAGGGCCAGGACGTGACAGAGATCCCCTTGTCACCCATTCTTCCTGCTGTATCTCCCTTTGGGGACAGTGAAAGCAGGACTCCAGCTCTTCTGGAACTTTCCATCTTTGTTTCACATATTGCCAACTGGTCTTCTCAACTCACTCCAGTGATGGTCGTACTAGGAGTGTTTGATGCATGTATTTCTTGTCAAAATGTCACTATTCGAGGTGGAAATGTTATGGAAAGCTTGAGGACATTTTCCAGATAAACAGGGTACTAGGTAGGAACAACACTTGGTTGAGATAAATAATATGCACAGGGAGTTGTCACATGTTTCTACCACTTGTAGCCGTACCGTAACTCAGGCAGCTGGTGCCAGCCCCACTTTACTGTTGAAGAACCTGGGCTCAGTTTAAGAAAGTTTAAAAATTGTGCTGCACCCCAGCCAGTGTGGCTCACTGGTTGGAGCGCCGTCCTGCAGCTGAAATGCTGTGGGTTCAGTGCCTGGTCCAGGCCTGTACAGGCGGCAACCGACCGGTGTTTCTCTCTTGCACTGATGTTTCTCTCTCCCTCCCTCCCTCTCTCTCTAAAAGCAATGGAAAAATGCCCTTATAGGAGGGTAAAAAATAAGTAATTTTTAAAATGTGCTGAAGTCCAAACTCTGGTCTCAGGCGTCCTGATCCCTAATGCCATTTCCTCAGCACCTGGGAGATGCTTTGGCTGAACTGGAGCTCCAGGCACACCGTTTGAGAGGACTGAGTATTGTGATATTGGCATCAGCTTGATCCTGGCAAATTGAGGGGTTCAGTCTTCACAAGGACAGTATGCTGCTGGGCGTGCCCCGCCCCCGAGGAACCGATGGAGCCTCGCTCACAGAGGGAGGGCAGGCCCAGGCTGACCTGTCAAGAAGTCAAAGTGGGTGCAGATTCTTGGAACTTCTGCCTCCTTTGGCCTCTGGCACCATCCAAGAAAATGCCACTTCCTCTCTTTGGTCCCCAGATGGTTTCCCAGTGTCGATGTCTTCAAATACAACACCTTGGAATTGGGTGGCTGATTTACATGGATGACTGGCTTTCAGCTACCTCCTCAAAAATTGTTGGTGGTTGCCTGATCCGTCTTGGGTAGGCTTGTCCTGGGTTCCAGGAAGCCAAGTCCAGAGAAGGATTACATGTCGAATTTCCCACTTTCTTGTCTGTTGACAAAGGCAAGGCTTTGTTCCCAGTTCACTGGAGTGATCTGCGTTTGGTCTTCCAAGGAAGGACATTGCATTAGCATTCTGGAAGAGTGGAGGCACCGGCAGTAGCAGGAGAACCCTTTCCGCATGCACAGAGCTCTGGAACGTGTTTGTCGGTGACCGCTGAATAGCCACGTGCAGCTCAAATTCAACCGTCCAAACGGAGCTGTTCTCTGCACCGCTCCCTTCGCTTGCTCCCACCTGACTCAGGAACTGTCTCTGCTCTCAGTCCAGATGATCCGTTCTACTCTCCACGTTCAAGCCATCTCCCAGTGATGACAGATCTTCCTCCAAGGTTTTCAATTTATCCAGTTTTCCTGAGCAGCAACCCTAACCCATTACTCCAAACACAGGACCAGTCTCCTTGCATGAAATGGAAAAGTCTAGACTTGGGCTCCCAGATCCAGGCAGCTGGGCTGTGGGTACCAACCTCTGGGCAATCGGATGCTCCCTTTTGGGACTTGGAGTTTGGAGTAAAAGCTGTAAAGAAAGCAGCAGAGGTGAGGAATTGGTTGCAGTGGCCACAGGAGCTGCCGCAGCAGCACACTCACCTGCACAGCAGAGCCAGGGGTGCCACCAGCTGTACAGGACACCAGCCATCAGAGCTGCGGGCGGCCTCCTCGCCGCCTGGCCTCTGAGCTGCTGTAGCTGGGGCCTGGGCTCCTTACCTCCTTCATTCTCACTTCTTTCTTGTGTCACTTCTGTGAGCTTCCCAGTGGCATGACAGTAATTACTTACGTTAAATAGGTTTGTTCCTGTTGCTTGCAGCCAGGACCCTGACTAGGACCTGCTCCTGCATACTGTCTATCGGGCTCTTTCCAGGCCGCTACGACAACAGAAATGAAGGGCGAGCCAGGCTCAGGGGCCTCTGAGCACAGGTGCCTGTTGACCACTATCTGGGGCCCAGGTGGGTGACACTGATAAGGACTCAGCCTCACCCCCTCCAAGCTTGTCGGAGTCCAAGGAAGACTCAGAGACACCGCCTTTAAAACACTGAGAGAAAAAGGGATGTTTACTTGTAGAGAAGGTTTTTAAAGGACCGGCTTTTCAAATATAAAGTATGATACCTATTGAGCGGGGGAAAAGCACCAGCTTCTCAAAGTTACCAAGTCTATAGTTAGTCTGTTCCTAGTGGACAGAAACAATTTTCTTCTATAATTATTCTGCTGTCCAAGAGCATGCCACCTCTTCAGTTATCAGCTTTGAAAAGTCAGGAGTGCAGCTGTTCTTGTTACGGAGCCAGAAACTTATAGGAAAGCTGCAGACGACCTCTGTTTCTGAAACTGAAGCTAGACAGTATCGCCCCGGTTTTTGTTTTGTTCTGTTCTGTGTGTGTGTGCAGTCGACTCCCCGCTAGTCACGGCAGTCACCTTCCCCAGAGTCACTGTGAACACTGAAGTAGTGAATGCTGGACCGCCTCCTCCAGGGGAAATAAAGGGTAGATTCCTGCTGAGCTCTGGTCACAACATTTCTGCTCTCCGATTGATGCATAGGCTTACTTGAGATGTGTTTGTTTAATCGTGTGCATGTGTATGTGGTGCTGACTCAGTAGCATCGCACTCACAGCCCGCAGCGCTAAAACTCGTGCCTGAACACAGCGAACCCCACACACATCATTTCCCCGTGAGGCCCAGCACAGCTTTCTTTCGCTCAGAAGCCCTGGGCAGCACCCCGGCATGATGCTCTGGGGCCATTTTAAACAGCAAAATCAACATGAAGAAGCACAAAAATGCAAACACGTGGTGCTAGGTAGACTTTGAGAAGGACATTGTTTATAGTAAGGAGTTAAAACAGGAAGGCAGAGCAGAGCATCGCCTTGTTCGATCTCCGCTGTGAGCAGGTTGTTGGATGACCTCTGACCCCTTACATTGGTGCCCCTCCTTCCTCTCCTGACCCCGGTTTGGACATGTCCCTAGCTGCCTTGGGTCCTCCTTCCCGCCAGGCATGCCAGCTCTGGGGGGCAGTGGTAACCATCTCTCTTCACCGTCCTCTCCAGCCTCTGGCACACGAGTGGCCAAACTCTCTCCATGTCATCCTTGCCAGGCAGGGGCATCCAGGAGTCCTAAGGACCTGGGTGAAAATAGAGGGGCTGCCTCTGCGTGGCAGGGCTGAGGCCAAAGCCCAGGGCAGCCCCGTGGTTCTGTGCAAACAGACCTGTCCCCACCTGTGGTGGCTTCTTCCTGCTCCGAATCCCTCCTCCAGCCCTCTCCCCCTTCCTCTTTCCTCTCCCGTCTCTCCTCTTTCCTCTCCCCCTTCCTCTTTCCTCTCCTGTCTTTCCTCTTTCCTCTCCCCCTTCCTCTTTCCTCTCCTGTCTTTCCTCTTTCCTCTCCCCCTTCCTCTTTCCTCTCCCGTCTCTCCTCGTTCGCACTGGGCTTTATTCAAACAGGCAGCCCAGTGGATTTGTATCAATAAGAAGCAATCAGGAGCAGCTATAATACTTGCAATCAATATATAATTGCATCAGGGTTATTCCATTACCTCGGGCCTCCTGCGCTGATTACCACAGAGGCCTCCTGATTCCAGCAGCTGTTTTTCCTGGATTTGGAGTTTGGTGGAGAAATTCAGAGTCAGGGTTGCTGCTCTGAGTCCCAGGGAGCCCGCTTCAGGCCCTGCATGCCACTGCGGGCCCGGCGGTGTGCAGGGTCAGGTCCGACAAGGGGAATCAGACGCAGGGGTGACAGTCTCCTGGGCTAACAGGAGGTGGCTCCAGGGATTGCCTGGGGTCAGGCTGCAGGGTCAATAGGACCGGGGCTGAGAGGGGGCAGTTGGACCGGGCCCAAAGGCCCCTGTTCCACCTTAATTGATTTAACTTGTAAGGCATGTTTCAGCAGAGATCATGCCTTTTCATGCATGACCCCCACCAGCCTGTGGCTGATTAGGACCATCCCCATTTTACAGATGAGAAACCTGACCCCAAGAAGGGACAGGGCTCAGCACCACTCAGCCTGGAAGCAGAGAAGCCAGGACTCAAATTCAAGATTCACTTTTAATGTTTGAATTCAAGGCTTAGGGCACTTTCTAGTGTTCCCAGAAACAGACAATGGATCAAAGGAACAGAAATGCCGTGGCTTTGGACGGCACTCCCGGGAAGAGTCCGTTTGGCTTGCCTGGCAGCTCCATGAGGCAGGCGGCACAGAGGGCAGGGCCCGTGTAACAGGTGAGAGGGGTGAGGTTCAGAGCAGGGCGGCCCACTGCCCCAGCTTGTCCTAGACTGAGGTGGCGCTCCTGCGATTCTCAGGGCTAACCCGCAAGTCCTGGGACTTGTTAGTTCAGGTGGAGCTCTGTTGGTTTTATGACAGTGGCTGAGGGGCCGGTGTCCTTTTCCATGCTCCTCCACCTCCCAGGTAGCTGCCAGCGCCACTCTTCTGCTTGTCTGTGGAGACCGACACCGTAACGAAAATGATTGCTGTGATTCCGTGAGGGCTCACCACGCACGTCGGCCTGCTGCATGTTTGCTCACAGTAGCAAATGCTCACACAGCATTCACCGTGCACCAGGCACCGTTCTCAGAACTGCATGAACGTCAGCTGTGTGCGTGCTAATCCGCAGCTGACCCTTTTACAGAGGAGAGAGCTGAAACGCAGGTCAAGGACTTTGACCAAGATGGTAAAGCGAGTGAGGGCCGAAAGCAGAATTGGAATGGAGGCCACCTGACTCCTGAGTCCGCCCTCGTCTCCTCCTCACCAGGCTTGGGTAAACGTAGATGACAGCAGGTGTTGTCAACGTGATCTTACGGAAAGCTGAGCCGAGGCAGAGGGTAGGTTCTGGTGAAATGAATGGATGGATGGATGGATGAATGAATGGGAGAGTCCTATGACTTTCCCAAGAATACAAAGCAAATGATGCCCAACCCCCCCCCAAATTCAAGGAAATACTAATCAGCAATGGAAAAGAGAGAAAGAAGCAACAAAGACAAAAGCCACAAAACCATACGTTGAGGGAAAGGAGCCTGACACGCAGGGCACATTCTCTTTGATAGGATTCCATTCACACGAAGTCTGCGAATCGAGCAAACAAATCTACAACGACAAATTTCAGAACCGCGATTGCCCATGGAAGGTGGGGTTGGTTAAACAGGATGTGGGAGAAATTTCTGGGGTGATGGAGATGTTCTCTATCTTGATTGGGGTGTTGATCACATGGCTGTACTTATTTCAGGACCCTTGTTGAATTGTACACTTAAGACCTATACATCTCATCTGTAAGGTTTACCTCCAAAAAATAAAAAGCATCAAAGGACAGATGAAATAGAAAAGACAGGATTCACAATGTGGGGTGTCTGATGCCAGAGCTGTACTCTGCCTGCTGTTTGCATGTGACACACTTTCATGTCCCGTCAGTCACACATGGTGGTCCCGGTGAGCCACCTGCATTAGGGTGATGCTCACATGTGGAGGTGCCACTGAGCAGGAAGGCCACTGAGCTGCCTTAACTGTGCACCTGCTCCTTTGGGCCCTGCTGAACTGGCTGGACCCTGCCAGAAGAGGTGGACCCCCCTCCACCTGCCTGGAGCAGCTTCCAGTCTGGGAGGTGTCAGTACCAGAATGGTTGACCCAGGTGATAGCCTGGCTGGGCAGGACTCCAGTCCTGTTCTGTAGGAACAGGGGTCCTGAGCATGTTGCAAAGATGGAGTCCCCGCTGTAGGGAACAAGGATGGGTTTTACCTGCTGTATGTGAAACATAAGGTCAGAATTGGTTTATGAAAGAAGCAGAAGCTCAGGAATGAGAGTGGGGCACAAGGTGGGAGCTGGGCTCTCAGAAAACCCAACTTTGGCTGAGCCGTAGGCCCTGAGTCAGTATGGTGTAGCCCATCTCTACCACTTACTAGCCCTTGGCCTTGAACTGGTTACTTACATTCTCTGTTCTTCAGTTTCCTCATCTAAAAAAATGATGGTGGGAATAATGACAGTACTTACCTCTGAGATTAAACTGTTTAATATATGCAGGGCAGCTGGGTGTTGGAGTGCTGATTATCACAAGGCTTATTGAATTGAAGCTCTTAAAATGTACTCACTGAAGGCACAGTGGCTGCTGGTCCTGGGCAGGGTTTCGCCCGGGGACTGGGTGAGTCGCTCTAGGGATGGGCGGAGGGGATGAAGAACGGGCACCAGGCTGCTCATAGTGGAAGCGATAGGACAGATGTCCTTGTGCCATTTCACAGGACAGCGTACATGGCGTCAAGGCCCAGGGAGGTCGTCAGCACTTGTCTGAGATTGCACAGCTAGTCCGGGGGAGAGCCAGGCTCCTCATCACTTCCCCTCCTCCTTAGCACCGCTGCTCACACTCCAAGTCCTCCAGACTCGCTACCTGGCCCTGTGCAGCGCAACCTTGATCGGGAACCAGGTCCCCTGTGATCCTCAGTTTATATCATGGAGGGCACCCTGTCTGGGACTTTCCTGCTAGTGAGGCAACCTTCTTGTTACATTCTGGCTTGTGTTTATGTCAGAGGCACCTGTCACCATGTCACCTTGTCACCTTGATCACATATCTAGCTGTCAGAGGCAGAGACTCAGGGGTTGACAGGCTGCCATGTTTACGGAGCACACCATTCTTCACTGCGAATCTCTGATCCTGACTGACCCCAATCTTTCCTCTGGTCTTTGTGTCCCTACACCTGAGGGCGTCTATATCTGTAGCAAGTCAAGGCTCACCTTTCTTGAGAGAGAGTGAGAGAGAGTGAGGGAGAGCAAACCCAGGAGGAAGGCCTTTAGCTATAACCAGGGCAGACAGGGGCAAAAAGCTCCCCTCAGCCCCCAGGAAGCTGCACGGGGCGGAGCTATGAGGAGTGGGGTGGCAGCAGATGCTGGGTGGCAGTGGACACTGAGAGGTGGCAGCAGCCACAGCTGGAGATGGCTAGGAGAGGGGCTGGTGAGCAGGCAGGCAGCGACTGTCCCAGCATCCTCAATGCTCTCGCTTGGTGGGACTCAGGGGTGCCTCCTAGGAGTAGCCACCCTAACATTTGCAACAAGAGAAATTTCAGAGTGCCCGACTCCTCCCAAGACAGAAGAAAAATAAATAAATAAAGGGAGTCATCATACTCAGGCAGAATTGGCTTCGTTGTTAGTTTCCTGGGCTTGTTCATTCATTCATTTATTCATTCATTCAACAATGTAGGAGCAGTGATTAAAACACCTGTTTTGCACCAGAAATTAGAAAAAATTGATTTTGGCTTCATTTAGAGAGTTAAAATAGTTAAAATGGAGATTGGAAAACCTTAATGTGGAGGGTGGAGAACTTGAAAGGATAAATTTCTTTCTGTGAGATTAAGAAATATCTTAATACATAATTAACAAGATGCATAAAACCGTGTGTGGTGCCACAGAGCAGCATGTGTGAGATCAGCTAAGCCTGGCTTTGGCAACAGGTGTGTGCTGTAGCCAGAGGAGCTACTCCGCACCTCTCTGCTGAATTTGCAGAAAATGGTTGTTGGGAAAATCCCCTTGGGCCCCACGAAACTAGCTTGGTTTTCTGCCAAGACTCAAGGAAGCCCCCAGCTCAGTGGTCTTGGGGCTCTTGAAAGGGGACTAGGTGCTCTGCATGTATCTCGTAGCTCTGTATCAAAGAACGGGCTCCACAAATGCCCCAGTGTTGATTGGCTGATGGGTAGTCTCTAGTTAGCATAGAGTCTGTGTGTCCAGGATACCAGTGCATGCTGTGATGGAACTTGGTCTCCCTCTAAGCTTGGGCTATGTGCTGCTCTGCTGAGGGCTGCGAGGACACGGAAGGGTGAGTCTTACCATTTGGTGTTTGTGTTGAAACTCTCTGCAGCCCTGCTCAACTGCAGGGGGTGCAAGGCCAGGGGCAAACCACATGTCCTGCCTTGTAGCAACCACTGGTCTGGGTGGTTTTATGTAATGCTTGGAAATGAATAAACAAAAGGGGACGTTCCATAAAGGATCCAATAAAAATACAACAGGAATAGAAACATTAAGAAGAAAAACAGGTTGAGATGAAAGTAGATTGCAGAAAAGATGGCTGAACTATAAATGAAATGGAAGGATACCTAAATCCAGTAGAATAAGTAAAATTCATATGCATATTGTAAAGGCAAGTGTTAACACTGGTAAAATTCCAGCTGCTGAGGAGAAGAACAAATTCACCTTGTCTTTAGAGGGAAAAATAATGAGAGTGACAGGAGATAGTGGGTATGGAGAAGAGAGAAAGAGAGCCAATCTTGGAATTATAGGTATTGCTGAGAATTAAACCAGAACAATCTATTCAGAAACAACAAAGTCATAATTTAAAAATGTGTCTTGCAAAATGGCCTAAATATTCAGGCAAAATCAACCTAAAGGGAGTTGCATCTTCACACATCCTGGCTAAAAATTTGAATCAGAAAGACTAAGTATTATAAGTACTCTAGAACAAAAAAAAAGAAACAAAAACAACTGAAATAACCCCAAGGTCTCTGTAAATCCTCAGGGACAATAGGGCAACCATCTGTATGGCATGGACTGGGCTCCGTGTTCATCAGACCACTTTGCTTTCCTCTTGCAAGCACAGGAAGACAAATTTTCCCAGTTTCCTCCTGTATAGATGGGCTGATGGACTGTGGGCAGAAGTGACATGTGCCGCTTCTGGTGTGGCTCCTAAAATTTGCTATGTGATCTGCTATGTTCTTCTACTCTTTCTTCCTTTCTCTGCTCCTTGGTTAACCAGATGCAGAGGGCATCACAGGGATCCCTGGTGACAGTGGAAAGAAACAGCGTTCTGGAAGACTTCCTTTGACCCCCCAGTGGGCTCTGTAAGGGATGTCACTGAAATTTCAAGGTTGTTTGTTGTAACTTACTCAAGGCTACAGAATTTTGGGAGAACTGAACCTAGATTCAAGTATTTTAAAAATATTTAGTTAATCTGTCATTTAGGTGTGAGCACAAGAGAAATATAACTTCAGGAATATAGGAGTTTAGCACAGATAACAGGCCTGTTTCCTTCCTGAGAAAAGTAGTTAAGAATATATTCCATACTCTGGCTGGTGTGGCTCAGTGGATTGAGTGCTGGCCTGTGAACCAAAGGGTTACCAGTTCAATTCCCAGTCAGGGCACATGCCTGGGTTGCTGGCCAGGTCCCCAGTTGGGGGTGCATGAGAGGCAACCACACATTTATGTTTCTCTCTCTCTTTTCCCCTCTCTAGCAATAAATAAACAAAACTGTTATAAAAGAATATATTCCCATTGATAGAGAGATGTATCAAAATAAAGACCCAAGCACAAGGAGGTCGTTAAAGAATTAGTGTGGTGGTGAGCACTGAATTGGTTAACCATGGACAAAGTCTAAATAAGTTTTCCTCACAAGGGTATAGAGTAGAATGGAAAGTAAAAAGTCATTCTCAAAAGTGATACAACAAACAAATAAACAAAAAACCAGAACTGGTTCTACTACCCCATTTTATCTCAGGAAAAACAAAGAAATTGGGTGAAGGAAGAGTAGAGAATGGTAAAAAGGATCTAGTTTCCTCATCTTAGGGGGAGAGGTAACTTTTAATATTATTAGAATGAGGAGGAAAATTTATTTTGAAAACCTAAAATAACCACTGAAAGAGATTAACATATGCTTTCTACCATAGAAGCTATTAGAGAAAAAATAAAATAAAATAATATGTGGTGTTTTTAGTAAATAAAAATTTTAAAGTGATAGAAAGTTACAAGGAAAAATTAAGCAAATAAACTAAGAAAAAGCAAGGACATCTATAGTCAGAAATAATGAAATAAAGTGACAGCAATAAATCTAGATATGTAATTTATGGCAATGAATGGAAAGGGTTGACCCTCCCACTAAAATACAGAGATTTTCAGATCAGGTCAAATCATGGATGTCAACTATATGCTATTTACAAGATATAAATCGAATACAAAATGACTGACAAGGAAAGATTAAAAATACACATAAAAAGCTTGGGAAAAGATATCAGTAAAACATATACAAACTGAAAGATTGACAATATTTACATAACAACATAGAACTAGAAGCACAAAGAGAATTATGGATGGAATATAAAGTCCAGAAAAATGTAGCAATTATAAACCAAATAGTAGATGATGCCATATAATTTAATACCAAAATGCTGAAAGCAAAGCATTAGAAATATGAGGAGAAAATAACAGCAAAGTATTTGTGGGTGATAATAACATTTTTCTCAGAACTTGGCAGGTGAGACAAGTAAAAAATAAATGATGGAGTAGTATTCATGAGAAATGGAATTAATAACCTTTATTTAGTAAAATATATAAAAATATAAACAAGAGAATACATCTTTCTTTTAACCACTCTTAGAACAGTGACAAAACTTAAAAGATCATTGAATATTGAAAAGCAGTATTTGTGTAAAATATGTTTACTGACTATCATAGAATAACAAGTAGATAAAATAACAAAGGTTTTTTAAAAAGCATATTTGAGATATTGGAAACTAAAAACTGCTCAGCTTAATAATTGGGTCAAAAAAGAAATATAAACCATGAAATAACAAAATTAGAACACTTTATATAAAAACTTGTGGGGTAAAGTCAAAGCTGTACAAAGGGCAAATTCATAGACTAAATGCCTGTATTAATAAATTAGAAATAAAAATAAAATAATTAAATAGATAAGCAACAGAAAGAAACTAAACAAAAAACAGGTGAGAAAAACAGAGGAGCTCTCTTGAATGAGAATAGTAGTGTATAGATCTAAAAAGTCTAATAGAAAAAAGAGAAAAGAAATGTGAAAATTTAAGTGTTAGACAGTGGGTAAAACTACAGCTACTAAAATTATAACACATTACACAAGGTTGATATATTGTATTTTATAGTATTTTAAAAAATTTGAGCATAAAACATGATCTTACAGCAAGATATTAATCACTAAAATTGACTAAAAAATAGAGAACGTAAGGAAATTGTAAAAAAAAAAATAGCTGCTGTAGAATTACCTTCCCCCAAATGTTCTTGATTTAGTGTTGTTGGTCAGTTCAGTTGATCATATTTCAAGATATATGTAATTTTGGTGGGAAATTAATCATTTCCAATCATATAAAAAGATGGAAAACTTTCAAAATGGTTTTATGAAACCAACATAGCCCTAATAATGAAACAAAAGTAAAGAACAGTTTGATTTCCTTTATGGAGAGGAAATAACCATCTTTAAATAAATGTCATCAGATCACACTCATTGCTATATTAGGAAATGAATACTAAAACATGTCCAGTTAGGCATTATCTCAATAATGCAAGAAGAACCTACGATTACAAATTCTGTTAATGCAATCCAGGGATCAGTGAGGCAGAGAAAATTTCAGTTGGTACCCTAAAGGCATTTGATAAAATAACAACCATTAAGAAAATCTCTTGGTAAAAATTTAATGTAAGATTAATGTAAGATCATTAGCTCAGACTGATAGTCCAATGCTATACATGATGGGGAAATGCAAAGGGAATTCTCCCTGAAGTTGCAACGGAGTAAGGATGCTGCAGTTCTACCATCGGCTAACAAGGTGTACACATTCCAGCTCCACAACCACAACAAAACAGCACTGCAAGGTGATGAAATACCGTGTGGCCGTGATTCTCAACTGGGGGCGATTTTGTTTCCCTGGGAAGCTTTGGAAATGTCTGGAGACATTTTTGGTTTTAAAGACCAAAATGAGGGGTGCTACTGGCATCTAGTGCATAGGGACCAGGGGCGCTACTAAAATAAACATCCTCTAAGGCACAGGACAGACTCCCCAACAAAGAAAGCCCACTGGTTGGCTTTTTTGAACAGCCACAAGCATCAAACAAGACTTGTTCAAAACTGAGCTCTTCTTATGTGCCAGGTAGCATGTGAAATACTTTACTTAATCTTATTTAATTCTCACGAAACCTCTACAAATCAAGCGCTACCAGGACAACCTTTTCACGTACGAGGTCGTTGAGACATGGCCGATGGTGTTTAAGTCGTTCAGGTCACACAGATATTAACGAGAGAGGCAGGGTTTGAACCCAGGCAATCTGGCTCCTTTTTAAAGATCCCAGGGAGGTAACCTGTGGTCGTTAAGTGAGGAAGAGGATTCAAAATGACACATACACAGTAGGGTCCATCACAATGTTATAAAACACCATACACATGTAAATAAGAGTGACTACATTCTAATTGTTCATAGTGGTAGGATTTCTAAAGTGTCTTTAATGAACATATGTCACTTTGTAATCAGAAAAAACCAGAAATCTACTAAGTCATATAAGTGAATCAATGGAGCTAAACGTCGTTTCAATATCTTGTTTTTAAAACTAAGTCTAAAGAGAGGGTTATACTATCTCTAGGTTGATGTGTACTAACTTGTGTTGTACACACACACCACAATTCAAGTGTACGCACCAGAATCCCTTTGGGGCTGGAAATCCTGCCTGACACTGGTGTAAATAAACAGAAGCGAATTGGCCCCTGTTACTGGAAAGTCTGGTGAAAGGGCTTAGTTAGCTTCAGGTGAGGCTTGGTCTCGCAGCTCCAGGCGCTTAACCTCGACTCCCTCTCTGCATTTCCTGACTATGCTTCCCCCATATTGGCTGTTCTGCCAGCAGGCTCGCTCCTCTCTCACACCCAGCAAGGAAGAGCAGATCTCTCGCTCCCTGTTCCCAGCGATAGTCTAGATGTCCTCTGTGGTAGGGCCATCTGAGGTCACATGGATGGACTGGTTAGCCTGGACTTGCTCTTGGGTCCCGTTTCTAGAACCAGAAGCGAACTCAACTTCCCTGGTGTGCTATAGTTCCTCCAAATCAAGGATGGTGGCCCCTGGGAAGTTGGAGTAGTTACCTCCTTTGGGAAATGGATGGTGGGGATTCACGCAATACAGGTACACCGCAGTAAGGGCCTTCCAAGATGGGACAACTTTATTAAATGTCTACTTATGCACGTTTATTATCTAGTATTTTAGATACTGTGTTTAAAGTAAGGTGATTCACTGAAAGGCGGAGTTATAAGGGAAGGCTTCCTGGTGGAGGTAGGTCTCCGCAGAGGTGTCCAACCTTTTGGTGTTTCTGGGCCACACTGGAAGAAGAAGAGCTGTCTTGGGCTGCACATTAAATACACAAACACTAACGAAAACTGATGAGCAAAACAAGCTTTTAAGTGAATGTACAATTTTGTGTTGGGCGGCATCTATAGCCATCCTAGGCTGCGTGTGGCCTGTGGGCCGCAGGTGGGACAACCAGTATGAGCTGGACGCGCAGAAAGGAGACAGCCGTATTTGGTGTGCAAGAACAGCATGGCCCTGGCTCGGTGATGTATAGGGAACTGCATGTGTGAACACGAGGAAGAGCAGCAAGGAGCTGCCGTGCAGAGGAAAGGGCTTAGCCTGAGAGGTTGCGTTTTGAAATCTGGGCTCTACAACTCCGTATCTCCCACCGGAGAAGCAATACCAGGCGGATACTTTTTGTGCAGGGTGTGCACAGGCTTGCCATTAATATTTTGTACTACCAGGCTGCTTTCCTCTTCTAGCCTCATTTTCCACATATGTAAAATGGACATAACAGTATATTCATAGGATTGATAGCCAGATTAGATAAGATGAGGTCTTTTCCAAGACTTTGCAAACTATGAATTAATAGCTGTTGTAGGAAGGGGGTTTTAGTGGACCCAGGAATGTATCTAGAATAAAATAGGGTCCCGGAGGGCAGATTTAGGCTATAAAAGTTAGAGGAGTAGTTGGGTCCCCTCTTCCTCCTCCATGGGCTGTCCTGACTTCTTGGGACTTTGAAGTTCTTCTGTTTCCCCATGACGCAGCCAACTCGTGTGACCATCGAAGCGGGGCTCTAGAAGGAGATTGGCCCCTGGTGACAGGACAGCCCAGCTGGGTTTCAGGGAAGAGGGGCCAAGCAAAGCAGTGTTCTGTGGGTTGGGGGGCACCCTCAGAGGGGATGTAGTGACTTCTCAGGCTGAGACTGCCGGAGACCTTTGAAACCCCAATGTACGAAATTAGCCTGATTTTGTGAAATAGTTCCATCAAGGCGGCTGTCAGGAAATCCATAGCATGCCATAATTACGTCCACAAACTTGCTGAGGAAGCAGGAGAGGTCAGAGGCAAAGGAGGGGCTGGCAGCGGCCGAGCCTCTGACCGCGAGACGCCCAAGGCTGTGTGTGGGCAGCAGAGCCACGCAGGAGCGGCCAGCTCCTCGCCTCTGCCGCTGACGAATCTAGAAAGACGGAAATTCAATTTGGCAAATATTTATTGAGCATTTACTTCAGGCTAGGCCGAGGGCAGCAGCAGTGGTCTAGGGTTGGTGGCTGATGTCCCTCTGTCCAAGTCCCATTCAAGACATGCAGAATGGGAAGTTACTGGAAGTGACCCAGGATCAGTGAAGATGGGCCTTTGAGGGAAAGAGAGGAGAGGCGTTTGTAGACATTTTGTCATGTTTGGACTTCCAAACACAGCTGATTCTGGTGCCAGAGTCCTGCCGTTCCAGTGGTGGACACAGGCCCCTTTTGCACCCAAAAGCTCTTTCTTGAAAATTTAATACCATGCTTTTTGGAGAAAGAGGACCAAAACTCACAATTTCCTAGCATTTTAGCTCTATGCTCTGTTATTTCATCTTCTCAAAACTATAATGAGCTAGGAATTTTTATCTCCATTTCATAGATGAAAAATTGAGACTTGGGATAATGAGGTAGTCTTTACAGCATCTTTCTGAAAGTAATGGACATTTCTGGAGGAGTCATACCTAAGCCTGAATTGTTTTAAATTGTCATAGTGGCAATCAGATCAAGCTCGTGGCTGATAACGATTTTGCGCAGAAGCTGGAATTGGAGAAGTGCAGGTGCTTGTGTGGAGCCTGGGGTTGCAGCGAGAAGCAAAATGGTGACTGTGAGCGGAGGAACTGGGGGAGGAGGCAGGCAGGTTTGGGTGAGTTTGGGGGTGAATGGTCTACACAGACAGTGCAGGAAGCTCGGCAGGAGGGAGTAGAGGTATCGAGTGGGAAGTGAGCGCGCTGGGCCCTCCTGCCCGGGGGCGGTGGGAGGGTCTGAAGCCTCCCTTGTCCAGGCTGGGCCAGTCTGTGCCTGCTGAGCATGCTCTAGGCGGATTTCTTTTTCAGCTTCTCATAGGAAAAGCCTGCAATTTTCCAATAGCTGAGAAGTATCAGTTGAGAAAATGGGAACACAGTGAAAAGTATTTAAGTCTCCTCTGAGAACTTAAGCTTACCAATCAACATACAGATGCTATTGCTTTGAAAGAATCCACTGACATAAAGTCAAAAGCAAGAGCGGAAAATGCTGACCTTAAACATGAAATTAAAGGTGAAGGTCAAAGTTTCTAGTAACCAGGATAGGAGCTGGTAGGCCAGCAGCATCCGACTTGTATTTGTTCCCCGGTCTGCTGCTAATGGTGAACCACTGTTGTAAATAAAATAAATGTATCAGTGAACTCACATCCATGGATACTTTATGGGTGGAATTCTAAGAAATAATAAGTTTTGGAAGTGAAATACATCCTTAAATTGGCAATTTTGACACATGATTCTAGTGTGGTGCTGTTAGAAGCACTTGTGAGGAGCTCTGAATGTTATTTTGTTCCATTACTGCCCTGAGTGTTTACGTCTTGAATATTCACTTTAGGTTACAGTTCTCTGCAAATCCTTGAACAGAGAAATGCAAAGGAAGATGTGAATGCTGTTGTGGGAATACAGCAACATTAAATTGGAAATGGATTTAAAAATCTGAATTAGCAAAAGCAGTAATGAATTTAAAGGCAAAACCAAAAGCAGACAGAGCAAACAAAATTTTTTTTCTGTTAAAAGAAACACTACATAAAGCAACATTTACCTAGTAGCTGACTTGAACTTGCTTTTGGACACTTTCTTACCAATTTTCTCAAGGTCAATTGCAAGATGGAAAAAATTATTTATGTCTGAAATATTTGTCACACACAAAAAAGAGAATAAGACTTGGGGACAGGGCGATTAATGCCGTGTGTGCTTTAAAATTTCATTTTAAGGGGGGTGGGTGGAGGTGGAAGAGGGTCTGAGGGGGATAAATGGTAATGGGAAAATACAAGAAATTAAAAAAAAGAAAAAAGAAAAGAAAAATCATTTTAAGACTGGTAACCTTAAATATTAAAAATTAAATATTGGGGTATTTTCTTTGAAGTTTTAAATGGTTTTATTTGGCATTTGTTTCTGTTACAATTCCTTTCTTTTAATGTTTTTCATGACCAAATATCTACATTAGGGAGAGATGATTTGGACATATCCTGCAGTATATAATCTTGTCATAATATATTGGCTCATAATAACAATCATGCATTTATTATATACTCTTAATAGAAAACTCGCGATGATCCTGTGACCCTAAACCAATTCACTGTCTAGTTACTCATGATCATTATTTAAAACACACACAGTGTTACAGAAATGCTGAGTGACTTATGACTTGGGCATTCCCAAGGATTCCCAGGAATTCCGATTTCTTGTTCTTAAACCCTGAAGATGCATATGCACTGGGAACTGGAAAACACGGCCCCCTGAGGATGGGGGTGCCCACACCTGTGCACCCACACCTGTGCGCCCCTGCCTTCTGCTGCCTTGCCAAGTCACGCCAGCCTTCATTGGCGCAGGGATAGGACAGCAGGTGGGGGAGGGGTGGGCACAAGCACGACTTGCAGCTGGGTGCTGTGCACGTGGACATCCGTCTCAGGAAAAAGATCTGCTGTGAGGGGCGAAGTTGGGACTGGCTGCACCCCTGGGGTCTGACTTTGTGTGGTGTGTGTGATTCGCTCACTTTCTAGAGTCGCTGTGTGCCCATTTCACTTCTTCTCTCAACTTCACATCCTCACTTGGGCATCTGGGATTGATGCTGGGCGACAGGTGAAGGGACATTGTCTGCACCCCTCCCTCCCCCGCTGTCCCTGCCCCTGTCACTTCCGCATAGTCTCACGGCTGTGGCCTCTTGGGGCCTCTTTTGGTCCTGAAGAGGCCAAAGTAGTTCCTATTTGTGGAGGCCCAGCCAGTTTTGCGCTCCATTTGTTTCGTGATTCTTTAGCAACACAAACTAGAATTTGTTGGGATTAATACCAACAAACCTTTTCATAACCAGATACCCAATAGCATTAATAGCAGCTGATTCAGGAGCGTAGGAGCTAACAGTGGAGAGTATTATAAAGCTTACCTATTAATGTTTATAAGCTGATACTATTTTAATGAGATACTACTGGGAGAGGTGTCAGCTCTTCAAAGCAGCCTCTGGAAGGATTTAGGGGTGTCCAACTGGTGGCCCAGGATGGATGTGAATGTGGCCCAACACAAAATCATGAATTTACTTAAAACATTACGAGACTTTTTTGATTACATGTCGCAATGTATTTAATGTGTGGCCTAAGGTAACTCTTCTTCCAGTGTGGCCCAGAGACACCAAAAGGTTGGACACCCCTGGTTATTCTAGATCTTTGTTTTCCCTCCTGAAAACTGGGGCTATGTGGCAGACACTGTTAGTTTTCCTTTCAACCTTCTTCTTGCTAAAAGAACCCAGATTTTGTTCAAGGACTGGAATGAGCGGTACTTCACGGACCCTCTCCTTCTCCCGGGGTGGTGCGGGGAGAATGCTGAGCAGACAGGGCCCACCAGGGGAATGCCGTTTCTCTCAGCCGGGTGTGGTCGGGCCTGGGCTATGCCCCTACCACGGCTAATGAGATCTGTGGGGATGCTTCCTGGGAGGTGTCTGCAATATTTTCTTTAGCCATACAATGGAGAGACTCTTTTCTTCCCTGCTGACTGCAGCTGCATGAGGAGACACTGGGCACTGCCGGCCGCAGCCGTTCTGTGAG
Organism: Glossophaga mutica; assembly: GCA_039655065.1. Lineage (NCBI taxonomy): Eukaryota > Metazoa > Chordata > Mammalia > Chiroptera > Phyllostomidae > Glossophaga > Glossophaga mutica. The sequence continues at coordinate 64,136,535 of CM077311.1, forward strand.
CGGAAGGGGAGCTGCCAGCTTGCTGAGGGTGCAGAGCAGAAAGATGGAGTGAATATGGGGCCGTGGGGACCTCGCTGTGTGACTTTACGACAGCCTGGAGCTGCTCCATCTCTGTCCTAAGACTTCTTCCTACAAGAGTGCCGAGTCCTTCTACCGGTGCTGCCTGCACTCGGTGGGGAAAGCAGATCAAGTGCAGGCACCCTTCGCCCTCTCATGAGTGACTTTTGTGGCAAGATGTGTGAAAGGATGTTGAAAAGTTAAAAACTCTATGCATTGAAGCCACTTATCTTTAACACACACACACACACACACACACACACACACACACACACACACACACAGTATCAGCTGGTATAATGTCATGCCTTGTGACTGGTCAGCCAGTGAAAAATCGGGAGGTGGGAAGTCTCAGCAAGGTCCCTTAGTCCAGATCCTGTTAATGCTGCTGCTGTGCTCCTACGTGAGGCTGTCTCCACCTTCACCGGAAGCCGTGTGCTACAGGGGGAGGTATCTGGCACTGGTTGCCAGAGGACCTGGTTTTAAGTTTATCTCTACAAATAATTAGCCACTTGAGCCTGGATGAGTGAATAACCTCTTTGAGCTATAGGTGCCTTTCCTGGATAATAGCCTACATTCTTCTTATGGCCCCTGCCAGTGTCCAGCGAGAAAGCAGGTCTTTTGCAAACTGCCTGATGGGAAGGTGATGGCGAGTGTGACAGACCTGAATGCTTGTACCCCTCAGGGGTGCGTCGTGAAGCCCTAACCCCCACTGTGGTGGTATTGGAAGGAGGGAATATTGGGAGGAGATTAGTGCCTTCCTGAAAGAGACCCTGGAGAGCTCCCTCCCCTCTTTGGCCACGTGAGGACACAGCAGATAGATGGCCATCCACGAACCAGGAAGCCTGTCCTCACTAGACATGGAATCTGCTGACACCTTGATCTTGGACTTCCTTGCCTCCAGAACTGTGAGAAATAAATGTATGTTGTTTATAAGTCTTCCAGCCCAACCAGACTCTAGGGTGATGATAGCGATGCTGATAGTGATGATGATAATGGTGATGGTAATGATAATGGTGATGAAGACAAGATTGCTTCGTCTGCCATCTGTCTGAAACCTATGAGGGGGTCGTTCTCAATGCATCCAAGAGACATGTTCAGAAAAATGTGCGTGTCCTCCCCACAGGGCGATACCGTGAGCCTCCTCGGGATGCACCCAGTGCCTCCTTGTTGTTCTTCGCTCTGACCCGTTTGGAAAGGTCTCAGTTCAGGTGCATTATTAGTCCTAACCCACAGCCAGGCCAAACTACGGTAGGCTCAGGACAGAGCCCCTCTTTCCTGGGGCTGCCCGTGCTAGCATAGCCCTGGAAGCCAGCAGAGCCTCCTCCTTTCCTTCATTCTGGGTGAGCACCCAGGCTTGACAATCCTTTCCTTACACATTTGCCTCTCTCCGAAAAATAAGTGAGTTTTTCTAAGTACATAGGTCAAGTTTTTGTAAATTGAGTCATAGTGTCAGTGTGGTGGGAAAGCCTGCTAGCTATGGGCATTCCCCGGGGGACCGCCCAGCAGGTGAAGAACAAAGGTTTGAGTCTGGCCAAATCAGATCCTCCAGCGTAGAGCAGGCTGCCTGTCCCAAATATTTCCCTCCGTTTCTCTTTCATGATCTTTCCCTCGCCAGCCCTCTGGAGCTTATATGTGGGCACAGTGGCTCCTCGTTATGCTGGGCACGGCCACAGGGCAGCTTGGTGAACTTCTACTCAAACATCAAGGCCCACTCCAATTGTCCTCTCTTTTCTGTGGCCTTCCTTGATCATTCCATTATTAATGAATTGTTTAGTGTATCTTGATTCTCCAGAGAATTTCAGTACATCTTCACTGTAGCACTAACAACATTGGTGGAGGTATTTGCTTACTTGTCTGTCTCCCTCTGTTAGAATATGAGTTTCCTAAGGGCAAGGATCATGTCTTAAATATCTTTGTTATCACCTGCACTGGCAAGATGCCCTGCATGCAGAAAAAAGTAATCAATAAACATTTGTTGAGTTAAATTGAATTTGTAAATTAGATTTACTTGAGAACACACTTGTTTTCATTTCACAAAAGGATTCTTGGCTCTATAAATTATTTCACCATAGGATCTCTTTGAAGGGCACGTCCCCTGGTGTATCTGCAACAGGATGCAATTTCAAGTGAGCCACATTCTGCATCATTCTCTGCAGGAACACATTTCCTGCTTCGAATGGGATGGGCCGAGGTTCGCCTCTCGAGTCTGCAATCTAAGCCTTCCTTACATGGAGGAAGAGCCTTCATGAGGCTGAGAGTTCATAGATTCATAGATTATTCCTTCTGCCCTTCTACCTGTCAAGAGAACCCCAGGGACTGCAAACCTGGTGGATGGGGGCATCTGGGGCACAGCCTGAGCTTCTGAAACAACCAAAGTCCACTGCAGACCCGGGGCTGGTCGGGGGCAGGGCTGGAGGGCCAGGCCTCTTGAGGGGAAGCACACATGTTGCCTCTCATCGCTCAGCCCTCATAACAGCCCATCTCAATTCCACCAGCGATCGTCTGTCTGTCATCACCCATTAAAGGTGGTGTAAGGAACTGTAAAATATCGAGGCTGGTGCTTTTTGGCACTCATGTTGCTATTAATACTGATATCCCTTGCAATGCCAGCATCACAGGAACAGAGGTTCTTGCAGGATCCCCAGACACTGTCCTCTTCTCCACTCTACGACCCCTGGACTCGCCCCATACCTTCTTTTTAAGGATTTTAAGAAGTTATCGATCACACAATAAAAGGGAGCAAGAACTCAAGCCTGGCTTTTATTTGTCTGCAGTACGGTGTGTGCTGGAATGGTCCTTCCTTATGCTAAGCTGGAGGGTAGCTTTCCTCTTGGACCTGATGGAGTATCGTAGGTCTGTGATCACTCATTCATCCCCTGGAAATGCACAGGGCACTGTGGTTTCCCTGGTTCTGTGCAAGGTGCTGGGGACCTAGAGACAAGGAGTCAGGGTCCTGCCCTTCTCATGGTCAAGGTGGGGTGGGGCTCAGTGGTGAGAGGTGCATAGAGGAGGTGACCTCACCCAGCTGGAGGCAGGAGGCTTTGGTCAGGAGAGACTTCCTGACCAGTTGCTGGCAGCAGAGACCAGTCTTGATGGGAGCTGATTTATGTCCCCCTCCAAATTCAAACCTCTGGACTCCAGAATGGAACTGTGTTTGGAGATAGAGTCTTTAAGGAGGTGATCAAGGTAAAATGAGGTCACTAGGTTGAGATATAATCCAAATGATGAGTGTCCTTATAAGAAGAGGAGATTATACCAAGTAAGAACACAGGGAGAAGATGGCCATCTATATGCCAAGGAGAGAGAGGCCTCAGGAGAAACCAGCCCTGATGAGACCTTGGTCTTGGACTTGCAGCCTCTGGGACTGTGAGTAATCACATCTCTGTTGCTGAAGCTGCCCATCTGTGGGGCTTTGCCAGGGCTGCCCGAGCTAACAACATGGGCCCCAAGGCTGATGCAAGGAGAGCTGACCTGGAGGCAGCGCCCATCCAGGATGGTCTGGGAGTCAGAACATGGGCTAGGCCTTGGAGCCGGAGTGGGAGCCGGAATCCACAGGAGAGGCTATTACATAGGAGAGTGAGGGGACCAGTATTCCTTGAGAACAGGGCTTCTCAGACGTCTCTTTCTCCCCCAAACCTAGTGAAGGATGCCGCAGGAGCTCTGAGCTACCTGGGGAAGTCACCATCAATCAGGCCTGTGCTCAGTGCGTGTGAGGTCACAGAGCGCTCCCTTCTGGTAGGCAGAGCAAGAACACAGGCCATGACAGTGTGCTGTGGTCTTTCTTGCCACTGGCTAGTGGCTTTATGCTTACAGCATTTCTCCCCATTCCTGGTCACACACACCCACGCTTGGTGTCTGTCATCTATCACCCTCAGTTTATGGATGAGGAAACTGAAGTTCAGAGGAGACCCTTGGAGGACCCACGTCCTCTTAGTGGGTGGATTGTTTGTAGGAACACCTTCTGCCTGTGATCAGCAATGGGACAGGCCCGGATCCCTCAGATGACCACTGGCTACCCCGTGCAAACTCTGCCCCATGTGGCCCCCCCACTCAAAAGGGCACCCTGGCCCACAGCAGAAACTTAAGCAATTATTCTGTAGTAGGATTTAGGAGCTGTCTCGCCCCCATATTTTCACAAGGGGAGGCTTTTCTTACAAAACCGTCCTGTTCCAGCAGGCTCCCAATTTTCCTGGCCGCCTCTCTTTTAAGTTCTTGTGTTCCTCACACTCCCTTTCTTTAAGCCTCCTGTCTGGGGCTCGACCTGCTGCCCTGGATGTCCTGCCTTCACTGACCACCCCAACAGATCTGGCCCCAAGCCCTGTGTCTGGCATGTGCGGCTCCCCTGGGACCCAGGCAGACACCCGTGGGCTGTTTGTGGTTGAGCCTTCTAGAGGGGGCTGGGGGCGGCAGAAGCTGGAGAAGCCTCAGCAGCATCAGCCTAGACCTGTGTTTCCACCGCAGAGCTGCAGCTGCTGCCCCTCCTGGGTGCCCAAAGGCCAGTGGAAGTTGCCTTCTTGAACACACAGTTCCTCAATAGACGCCTCTAGTCTGGGGGAAACCAACTAATGCGTCCCTGCTCCCTGAGAAATAATAACCTTGACCTCCTTGTGATAAAGGCTGATTCTCCTTTGTATTGGCCTGGTTTTCATTACAAAATGGCCTTGTATTAACTCGGAGCCATCTGGGGTGAATGACACCATGTGCAGAGTCCTTCTCCAACCCCCAGGCTTCTCTTCTGAGGGTGGAGAGGAAATTGAAGTGCACCCTCCCCCTTTTTTGAAGGTCCTTCCAGAAAGTACCCAGCCACAAAAGAAAATAGAGGCATTTCTTGAAGAAGATACAAGAAAGATTGTACATAGGACAATGTTGCCTCGATCCCCTTCAAAATTATGACCTTCTTGAGTTGGTAGCAGTTTCAATGAAGTTATTAGCAGCTGCAGCACGATGTTCCTTCTGCTCTGGTAGAAGAGGCTGTGGAAAAATTTTGCCACAACACGTTTCACGCCACGATCCTGCATCAAAATCTCGGGCACAGTAGTGTTTGGAACCCTCAGATCAGCTTCTGGTTCTCGCACTGTCAGTCGCCGATCTTTGTTGATTGCAACCTGTGCACATTCAACAACCTCAGGTGCTCTGCTTGTTGCAGGCCTTCCAGAATGTGGACCACTGTCGACAGATTCTCAACCATCTTTGAAGCATTCGTGCCATACTTTTATTTGAGCTGCACTTGTTGCATCATCCCTGAAAGCATTCTGAATCATCCGAATAGCTTTTGCAGAGGAATGTTCACGCTTAATGCAGATGATTTGTTGCAGATTTGTTTCTCTACTCGCTCAGTCATTTTGAATGTGACAACCACACAGTACACACTCTCACTCAATGTGTCCACCACTGCCACTGACTAGTACAGTGAAGTTATCATTGTTCACATATACACATTCCAGTCCATTCTCCCTGGCTGCCAGGTTGCATCGATGTCGTACAAACTGTTCTCGTTACATTAACAATGGCTGGACTTATTCTGGGCAGACCCTGTATGCTGGGGCTTGAAGCCAGGTTTTTAGGTTCAGTCCCACATCCTTTCTTGCCTATGTATTTTGAAGCTGGATGAGTTCTGGCTTGGTAGTAGCTGTTCAAATCCTGGCACATGTGAGCATCTGTTCATAAATCGGGGCTATAGCACTTTCACAGCAGTATCAAGATAAGAAAAACAAAGTCCCTTCTTTCAGGAAAATTACATTGGGGATAAGAAACATGTGAATTAATAATTGCAATAAAAAGTCACAACTCCCTTTGAGCCCCTCACACCTTGGGGTGGACATTCTGGAGAGACTCAGATGTGGGCAGTACCATCCCTTCACTTTACAAACCCAGGACCCCAGCCCAGACAGGGGAGGAGAGGAGGGAATCTGGGGAGCATGCATGGCCCTCCTATGCACAGTGACTGGTGGGACTGGCTTGGTGTCAGGGGCAAAGCAGGGACCAGACATGCAGCCCCATGCTCCCTCTGGGGTTGGAGCACGCTCTGCTCTTCACTCAGGCTTGTGTGTGAAGGTCCCTCCCTGCTGGGCCTCCAGCCACTTCCTACACCTCCAAGGTCCCGCGCAAGGCTCAGGAGCTGACTGGGTGTTCCTGTTTTACTGGGAGCTCCACCTCCCACTTCCTCCGCAGGTCTTTCTGGGAGCAGCTCTGCTTGTCCAGCCTGGTTGGAGTCCTTGTCAGGTTCTGCAGCCTTTCGGGCTGTGTAGTCCACCTTTGTCTCTGCTCTCTCATATCGCCCACATCTGAGAGGGCTGGAATTTCTCCCTCTGTCAGGCAGATGGGGAGACAGAGACCTCCCATGGGCTCTTGGCCAGTAGGGTCGATGGCTAGCATCCACCCTTTATTTTGGCTCTATTTCTGAGCTCTCCTCCCTCTAGCCCAGGTCTAAGACCCCCTTGATGTGGCCACACTGAGCCCCGCAGCCCAGCACCTGTTAGCTGTGTGTGTCCAAGCTCCCATGTGGCCAGTGGCAGCTGTGAGAAGCAGACTCCCAGCTCCACTTTCTTCTCCTTTCTCCAGAGATGAACCTGCAATTCTCCGTCCTCCCCTTCCCCCCTGCCAGTGTGCTCAGCTCTCTGCCTTCCCAGGGTGAGGGCCCAAGCACAGGCACACAAGACGCCATCCTGTTGGTACAATGATGCTGATCTGAGCAGAAAACTGCAGTGAATTTGGGGATCTTTCCATAGGGCGGATGAGAGGGCCTCTGTCCTCTGCTGCCCCTCGGGGAAGGCATGAGACTGTGTGTGGCTGAGCTTTTGCTTTGGTCCTGCCTCAGACTCAGGCTTTATTATTTTTCCAAGCACAGTGATTATGCCCCTCATCATTCCAGGAAATGAAAAGCCACAGATGTTTTCGGCTCAGTGGCCCTGTATGTCTCTGTTGTATCCTGAATTTGATATAAAGCTGATTGCACTAGGGAAACAACTGGAAGGCAGAATGTCCACAGTGACCTTGATAAGAGGAGGCCTTGCCCAAGGTCTAGGGCAGCTCAGGCTGCTTTGAGCGAGGAACCAACCACTCGGGTCCGAGAGGCACGGGGTGCTGCCGCCAGGGGCCTCAGGGCTCCTCCAGCGGAGCCCCTGGAAGGCACGGAGGAGGAACAGCTAACCCCGCCCCTCCTCGATCAGCCCACATATTCCGGCTGCTCTATTTCCTATTGGGTCTGTCTGGAAACTGCCGCACGACTGCCTTCCCCCATCTCCCGGGGGGAGGCTTTCTCCTGTTCCCCCGCGTACTCCCGGCGCCTGCTTTCCAGGTGGCGCATGGACTCAATGCGTGTCTGGTAAACGCAGGCCTGCGTTATCAGTGCAATAACAATGATGGCAAAGAGAATGTGTGAATAACGCTGGCCATGCACTCTGGGCGTTTTAAATATCACAGCTAATTCAGTCTTCATTACCAATCTCACAGAGCCCAGCTTTGCTGTTCCCAGCGTGTCACCTTTCAGGTCCTCTTTCCCAAACTCCTCGCTATTTTATCAAGATCTAATTGCAGGGAAAATAAAGGGACGAGAAGGCTTCCCCCCCTTCTTTTCCTTAATCTGAAACAAAAATCTCTGCCTAAGAATTACAGCTGATTTCCTTTCGTTTTCCATCTCTGCCTCCGTGCTGGGATCCGTTTCTCTTCCCTGCCTTTCCCCCGCCCCTCCTGTCCCTGGCGCCCCTGCCTGCCTCCCAGGACGGCCTCGGCTCCCCCTTCCCACACTGCACCTGCTCAGGAGCCCGCACTGTCTCTACCCTTGGGCTCCTGCATGAATATCTCTGATTTCATCACTTACCGCCTGCCTTCGTAATTGAATGTCATGAGCATTGTTTCCGTTGACGGCCTGCTCATTTTTAAAAGTGCATTTGCTGTTCTGTGGGCCCATGTGCACATAAAAAAGACATCCCGAGGCCCAGCCTTCCTCCCAAAGACAGGGACAAGCGGCAGAGATGGAGGTGCCGTGTCCTCACGGGACAGGGGAGCCAGGCCCATTCGCCTGGGCCGGGTCTGCGAGGGCCCCTGCCCCGTGGCAACCCCGACATCCACAGCTTCCTGAAGCTGTTTTCCCAGGCATATAGCAGGAGCTCACTCAGCACACACGTATCGAGTATTTTTAGTGTGCAAGGCTCGGTGGGGCAGACCAAGGAGAGAGTCCTCCCCCTTATGGCCCAGGGTCCAGCTGGGAGAGTGGGGCTGTGCTCACAGCTTTCACGAGCCAGGTGCTGTTCCCAGCACTTGGCAGGCAGGCACTCACTGAATTCTTTCAACAGCCTGAGCAGCTGGGTAGTGATAGTATCACCCTCAGCATTTTATGGACAAGGAAACCCAGAAAGAGTGAGATTAAATAAATTGCCCAGGTGCTCAAAGCTAGGCCACGGCAGAGCCACGAGTGAAACGCAGCAGCTTGAGGCTGCGCAAGCTTCCTGTCCAGGCTGGGCTGGAGCAAGTGGCGCTGAGGTGAGGCATGTGTGAGTGCTGCACACGGGCGGTCCATGAAGTTCTGAGAAAAGAGCTCTCCTGGGCTTGGAGAGGGCGGGGGCAGCGTCTCGGGGGAGGAGGCACTGGGCAGGATTCAGGAGAGGGGTTTCAGGCAGGAAGAATGGAAATATCAGAGACACGGGTTTAGAGGAGATGGAGTGTGGGAGGATGTGTGCATGTACATCTGTGTGTGCACATCTCTATGTGCATGTGTACATGTGTACACATGCCTGTGATGGGTGTGTGTGCATGTGTGTGTGCTGGCCTGCCGGGGCTCTGAGGAAAGAACAAGGATTCGATTCATCCACATCTCCTGGCATTTTGTTGAGAGGAGGTTACGGCATGCAGACTCTTATTTGGGGGGTCAGATCTTAAGTGGGGGGCCCGAGGCAGGCAGGCTGGGTGATGTTACCCGCGCTTAATCCCACTGCAGGGTTGCTTTGTGTTTTCTGTTTTTTTCCTGCCTTTCTAAATGTAAGCCACCTGCCTGGGGCAGGCTGCCATTCCCAGTTTTTTTCAGCTGTCATGGTATTAAGTATAAAAAACCAGCAACATATATTTATTTTAGGTTATTTACAAACGGTAATGTTCAGCAGGAAAACAAATTGAGATTTCTGGGCAAAGAGGCAGCATCTGATGCTGGAGAGAGATTTCTCGTGGTTCTGATTCACTGGGACTGTTGTGGCAGATGCATTTGGAGGAGATGCATTTTGGAGGAGGGGCCCTGCTTGGTGGCAGGAGAAAGGCAGTGAGGGACAGGAGCAGAGGACGGGAACCGGAAGGCAGGCAGAGGGTGGGCAGTGAGGGCCTCGCGTCGCATTCCCAGCATCCAGCCACCTGGGCAAGCACACACCTTCTGGCGGTGCAGTTGAGCTGTAACCAAGCCCCCCCCGTCGGCGGGCCGGGCGGAACTCTGCAAGCCTGCTGCCGTGTGCTGTGCGCTGTGTGCCCTGTGCTGTGTGTGTGTTCTTGGGTGATGCGGCGTGCACCTACCTCTGCCTTTCGTCTTGAGGCAGTCTGACCTACCTTCTTCAGCACGAATCAAGCAGAGCGCTCTTTTCCGGGTCTCATTTTACAGCTATGACACCTTCCCCCGAGGGGGAGGCACAGGGAGAGAGGAAGTGCAGGAGAACATTTCATCTCACGTGATATGGAGCTGTGGAATTAGAACCCGGGACCTATGGTATCCATTTCCCCTGGAGCGGTTGCTTATTCCCCCCCGGGGGCGCAAGGCTCTGGGAGGCACCTTGACACCTACCTCTGCCCAAGCTGTGCCCTGCCCCCTCCTCCCCTCCCGCAGGGCTGGCTCCTGGCCTTGGCAGATCTGGGACTTTCGTGAGAGTTATGGGAAGAGAAAACATCGTGTCCTCCAGGAACTGAACCAGCAAGGGTTTAGGGACTGCAGCTGCTGCTAGCCCCCGGAAGGAAGGAAGACCCTGTGTGAGAATGAGCCCCAGCAGGAGAAGGTGAAGTCGGCGATGACTCCATTTGAGCTGCAGGATAAACCCAGGCTCGATGCTAGTCAATCTCAGACTTCTCATTTGGGTTCGATGGTTGGTTCTAGTGCTCTCCTTTCCATCTCGCACCTGGTATAGGGAACAGCTGAGAGTGTGTGTGGGGGGGGGTGGGGGAGTGGCCTAAAAAAGGCCTGCAAGTGACATCCTACCTGTTGACGCAAGGCCGCTCCTGGGTCCTTACCTGGAAAAGCGCTCACCTGTGGAGGCGGAGCAGGCACTGGGGTAGGCGCTGGTGAGTCTTGGCCCCTCCATGCCTGTCCCTCAACATACTGGTTGTGACTGAGCAGAGAGTCAAACACTGTCTGGAACCTTGGATGTTGTCCCAGCTCCTCGTTTTATGGCTGTGAAACTGGAGACCCAGGGAAGAGGCAGGGCTTGTCCAAGACCACACACTGCCTAAGTGACAAATTCTTTATGTTGGCTTGATTTTGCTGGGGTACGGAGTTGTTGGGGGCTGAGGGAGAGCAGGTATAAACAGTTAGGAGCCCACGTTCATGTCCCTGGAGGGGACCCTGGACTGGGAAGCCCACTGAAGTGGGTGCATTTCTTACAGGGTACGCTGCAGGGAGACAGCACCCGGGTGGGCTGGAGGTGCAGCGTCTAATGGAAGGACTCAGGTCTGCAGGGTCCTGCCCAGTCAAGCCTGCGCCTGCCTGGGACTCACTTTTCGTGCAAGCCTCTGCTGCTCTCCCTTCCCATCACAGGACTGCCTGGCTCCATCTGGAGTCCATGCTGGCTCCCGGCCTCTCATCCTTCCCTCTGAGCAGAGTGGGACTTCATTAGCAGCTGAGGATGAGGGTGCCCCTGGCTGGGTCTGGCAGGGAATTGGCTGTGGGCCGGTAGCCAGGGAGGGCAGGGCCAGGCGGGAGAGTGTCATTGGAGAGGGCTCTGCTCAGGGTGGCTTCTGTTCCCAAATGGCAATGCCAAGCATTCATGGAGGTCAAGGTCATATCCCCTCAGAACCCCTCTCCTGGGGAAGGCCATTTGCCCCACCCCAGGTCTAAGTTAGCTGTCTCTTGCTGTCTAGAAGAAAAGAGCAAAGATACAAATATGTATACATACACACAAATATAAATGCCCACACACGCACCCACACATACACATGTGCACACATAAACATGCAGGCACACACACGTGTATGGAAATACCACACACACATGTGCACACAGGCACACACACCTACACACTCAGATGCAGCATGCACACACGTACATGTTCACATGTGCACACACAGGCACCGTGCACATTCACACATACACATGCACATACACAGAGGGTTGGAGAATTCGACTGGAGGACTGCCTTTTCATTCCCCTCTCCTTCTGGAGCCCGACCCCAGGTCCACACCCTCCCGCAGGGTGGAGGTGCTGACAGACCCCAGGGCCGGTGGCCAGGACTCTTCAGTGTGTTCACACAGTCAGCAATTCATTCTATTGCTCTCAGTGCTTCTCAGCCTCTCCTGTTCGGGTGTTTGGCAGAGCACCCTCGGCCTTGCAGACCGCCGCTGGCTTGCAGAGGCCGTGTGAGCCCATTTGTCGGAGAGACCTGAGGAGCCAAGGGGCAGTGGAGCTCCGTCACTGCGATGCCCTGGGCAAGCCGCTACCTCCTCCTGGTCGGGGGTTCTCCTCTTTGTGTTCATATGTTTCTTCAAGGTCCTCGGCTCTGACTCTTAGTCTCTTCTCCCATCTTTAAGTTTTGGTTTTCACACCTGGCTCCCCACAGCTCACCTGGCCAGCCTGTCTCAGTGCCGATGGGAGAATGTCCCCCCTGAGGCCTGAGGTGCATGGGTGCTGGTGGCCAGACAACACACGAACCTCAGGAAGAGCCTTGCTGGACCTGAGCAGTGTCCCGTGAGCCCGAGGGTCCTGGGGTGAGCGGGGCAAGGCCGAGTCAGGAGGGGCAGACAGTGCTCAGGTTAGCTGCGTCTGATTCTGAATCCTTTGTAGACAAAATCCGGGACAGATGATTTCAAACCGCCACATGCAAGTTAGTTGGATTCTAACCCCGCTTCTGCAGTTCGAGTAGTGCACGTGTGTGTGTGTGTGTGTGTCCACATTTATAATCTCCTCACTCAAGAAGTTATTCGCGCCTTCTAAAAGGAGAGGCCGAGTCGCTGATAAATTGCTGACTCCTTCGACATGAATGCTGTTCAATTATTCTGGGATGTGTTTGGCTCGACAAAAGCCTTTGCTTCAGCACATTTTTCCTGTTAACCAAACGCATTCATGTTGATGTAGAATCAGCCATCGTTAGCGCAGACTTTCAGCCACTCCTGTGTCTTCTTTCTTCCCTCTATCATTTTCTCTTATGATTTAATTAGTGTGAGGCTGGAATCCTGGGCTCTTAATTTACCCAGGAAGTTGAACGAACTGAATTTCGACACCTGCCGAATTCTGAACCAGGCCAGCTGTCTGCTCTGTTCCTCACCCGCTCCGCTCCGCAGTGGGCTGTGGGCTCTGTGGCCTCCGAAGCAGGCCTTTGGGGCAGCCTGTGGACTGGTCCAGAACTCGGGATTCAAGTTCTCCAAAGACTTCTTACTGTAGTGTGTTTTCACTCCTTCAGGCAGGGTGGCTTTTGTCTTTCCTATGCCATGGTCTGTGTTGTCCATTTGATCTCCAGGTGTCTAAGGAGGGCTGGGTGCCTTAGAGACCAAGGGCAATAGCTTTTAAGCTTGTTACTCTTAGCTGTGCAACACGATTAGAGAAAATCTTGTGCACAATGCTAAAGGTCCAACCAAGAGAGAAGAGCAAAGTGACTCTTCCCTCTTCTATCTCCCAGACCCAGAAGCCCCTTTCGAGAACTCCAGGGCTCTGCAAATGCAGCCTGAGCTCCATGACCAGTCAAGGCCCCACCAAGAGAGACTGTGACTGGACCAAACTCAGATACAACCGTCTGCAAAGTTGGATTGCGCGGCAGATGCTCCAAGGGCTCTTGGAAATATTCTGTTCACTCCACCCCTTCTTCCAAGCTCTTCCCAAATTCTTCATAAAGGCTCTATCCACACTTACAATACATTTTGTTCATTTTTTACTTTACAAATATTTGTTGAACTCCTCCTATGTGCAAGGCACTGCTTTATGTTCTGGGGAAATAGCAGGAGGTAAAAATGTGAAAACTGTTGCTCTCTCAGAGCTTATGTTCCAGTGGAGAGAGAACAATCCAATGGTTAGTTTGCTAGGTATTTGGAGAAAAAGAAAACAGAGAAAGGAATGCCAGGGAGGGGGTGGGGTTGCAATTTGAGATTGGTGTCCTCTCACAGGAGGAAGACCGTGAAGTTCCGACTTGGAGGCACAAGGAGGGAACAGAGGAGTATCTGGCTGAAGGTCGGTTCAGGACGATGAAACAGTGAATACAAGTGTGCAAAGGTCAGATGCAACTAGAGAATCCAGGAGGAGTGGTGAGGCCAGGGGAGCCAGGAAAAGGGTTTCAGGGGTTGACAAGCTATAGGAAGCCTGAGAGGTAATGGGGCCAAATCATTCAGGAGCTTTCAGGTCATCGTGAGGGCAGTGCTTGCACCTGGTGAGTCAGAAGCCACTGCGTGGGTTGAGTTGGGGGACGCCATGAGCTGCCTGCATGCTGAGGGGATGGCACCCACTTCAGTGTTGGGGAGCAAGTGTGAGGTGCCAATGTAGGGGGCAGGGAGACTCCCCATCAGCAGTGGTGGTAACCTAGACCTGGGTGCTCAGGAAGGTGGAGACGGGTGTTTGCATTCTACATGTGTTTTGAGTGTCCAGCCAACAAAATTTGCTGAAGGGTTAGCTATGGGGTGAGAGAGTAGAGACTAGTCAAGGGTGATGATGCAGTTCGGAGCCTGAACAAAGAGAACAATGCCCTTAACAGAGACAGGGACGGTGGTGGAAGGAACCTGTGGGGGCAGGGTCTCGGAGGCTCAGTGTCGGAAACGTTACTTGTCACACGCCTGAGTGACGAGGTGATGTGCAGGGTCTGTCCAGCTGCGAAGTCCTTCAATCCCCAAAACACTGTGGTCCTTTGCAAAAGTTACCTGGCCCTGTTCTGTGCAGGGTCAGTCACTCATGCAGGTGTCTGAGTGTGGCGGGACAGTGTCTGCATGGTGGTGTGGGGACCTTCTGCATGCCGCTCTCTCCCACTGTCTCAGCACAGTACTGGGCAGATGGCTGCACTTAATAAATGCTTATTGCCTTGAAGGCAGTGAACATTCTGGAAGAGTTAGAGAATTGAAAGAGCAGTAAGACATAGGCTGGCGCCTTCTGAGTTGTTTTTTGCTGAACATTAATCCTTTGGGATGTTCAGTTAAAAAGCAGATTCCTCAGTCAGATGGGGTTGGGAAGCCCTGTATTCCACTCCCTCTCTTTGAGCATCTCAAAGCACAGCTGCATTTTAAAAGGGATTTAAAAATCCTTCAAAACGCATCTAATGCTGTCTGCCTTCACGTGTTGCAGTCACATCCGGCTACTGATGTTTGTCTTTATACAACCCTTACAGCGCCCCTGGAGCTGGTGTTATGTGGGACATGCCGTGAGATGTGTGGGGAGACAGAAATGATGCTGGAAGTTAGAAAACCAACGACCTAGATTTGAACTCCCACAGTGGAAATTAGCCAAAGAGCATCGCCCATCTGGGTTTTGTCTCCTCACCTGATGGTTGGACTAGTCAGTTCTATGGCTTGAATGTGCAACATGCAAGTTTTATTCATTTCTTTCATTAATGTTTCTCCCTGGGGCAGGGCTGCATTTTAGCAAGTTAGTCAGGACACCATAGGTTACATTTAGCATCCGATGCATCTTTTCTTGCTGCCACAACCCCCTTTCAGCTTCCCTAGGAAGACCCATACTACCCCCAGCATCTAGCCTTCTGCCCCCAACACTATATATGTCTCAGTCGTTAACCCCACCTTGCATGTTCCCTCTCTGGGAAACATCCCGGGTGCCTGAACTCTCTTGGATCTAAAGCATTGTGGCTGGTGGTAAAGATTTCAAGATTGTGTCATGACACACAGGTGGGTCCTGTTGTCCTCCATAGCATGCTGGAAAGGGAACTGCCTTCTTCGTTTATGTGTGAGGGGTCTGGTTGGCATGTTAAGAAACTGGCCGTGGAAGTCTAGGGAGGGCAGGGATAGAGAAAAGATGTTCAGAAGAACTTGGCTGTGTAGCTTAAACTGGATTTAAAACATAAGTCTTTCAAATGCATGGCTGAGCTGGTGGAAAGTAATGGAATTCCTCAGAGACCAGGTACAAGAATGTCTGAATTAACCTGAGTTAGTGAGCTCCGGAGGCAGCATTTGTCCTTTTCGGTTGCACACATAAGGAGTGAGAGAAAAGGGCTAGGGTCAAAACACAGTGGGAATAGCCACACTTCAGTCTGGGTCCCTCAGTGGGCAACCTAAAAAGTTGTGCAGCACACAGAGTGCTGATGAGAAGCCTGCCCTGTGGCTCTGTGTAGCTCTCCAGGGAGAGCTCTTCTCTGCAAACCCTCCCTCATGCATGTTCAGTCTGAATTTCTGTAACATATGACCTGGAAAACTGTATCCTGAAAGTTCAGTTTTAAGGAGACTCAGGTTAGTGGTGCCCCTCGGCATTTGAAGAAACAAACATAAACACTCTCTGGAGAAAAGCTCTAAATGCCAGCCTGGAGAATTCCCTCAGTTGAGCATCCTTGGAACTTGAGCCCACGATGGGAAATCAATAAACAGATAAGTTCACAAACCACCGTTAGCGAGAGTCAGCAGAAACAACCAGCTACACAATCAGAACCACAGAGACTCCAGATACTGGACTTGGCAGAGGATATAAAGCAAGGATGTTTAAGACATCATTGGAATTAAATAAAGCATGTTAAAAAATAAATTAAGAGATTGCAAAAATTGATTGGGAGATTTAAAAATAAACCAAAAGATAGTCTAGAAGTGAAAAACTCTTACAAATGAAATTAGTATTTAGTGGACAGTTGAAGAGAGGCTGAGTGAACTTGAAGACTGATCTGAAAGACAGTCTGAGGGTCAGGATGATTTGGGGAGAAGAGCTAGCATCTCTATTATTAGAATTTTTAATGTTCTTTTTTAAAAAAGATTTTATTTATTTTTTAGAGAGGGGAAGGGAGGGAGAAAGAGGGAAAGAAACACTGATGTGTGGTTGCCTCTTGTGCACCCCCTACTGGGCACCTGGACCGTAACCCAGGCATGTGCCCTGACCGGGAATCAAACCAGTGACACTTTGATTCTCAGGCGGGTGCTCAATCCATTGAGCCACACCAGCCAGGGCTCTATTATTAGAATTTAAAAAAGAGGAAAAGAGAGAAGAGGGGAGAGGCCACATTGGCCTATATAATGACTGAGGATTTTGCAAACTGGCCAAAAGATACCAAAGCTGAAGTTCATTAGACCCATGCCAGGCACCCCATGGTGAATCTGCAGGACACCAGAGAAAGGGACCTTAGAAGCAGCCAGGAGCCACAACAGAAACATTACCTCGAAGAAATAAAAATCAGGCTGGCAGATGACTTTTCAACACTAACTGCCAATCACACTCAGAAACTAGGGGAATGAGATCTTCAGATTTAGAAGCGAACAGGATTCTCAACTTGGAAGTCTGTATCTAATGAACTTCTTTTAAGATTGAGGACAATAAAAGAAAAATTCTAGACAACCCAAAATGGAGTTTACTGACAATGCGCTACCCAAGGGGCGTTTCTTAAGGTTTTTAACTTAGACAAAAAAGATTTCAAAAAGAGGGTCTAAAAATTAGAAAGACTGGGGAGCAAAGAAAATAATAGATGGATAAATTTAAACAAACACAGCCTATATAAAACAATACTAATTATGCTTAATTTGTGGTGTTAAAGAAATCAATATAGAATGAAAATCCTGGATGATTAGATGCATCAGGATGAGAGTGATGGGACCTAAGTCCTTCTAAGATCTTTGTTTGCTGAGAGAAGAGTGAAGATAGTAATTTGTGTAGTAGGCGCTGTGGCTGCAGCGCAGTCATCGGTGATTTCTCATGCACACTGACAGCACCCACGTCTGATGCACCAGGCTGCTTGCTGTCTCCAAAGCCATGGGAGACCAGCAGGCTCCTGCACAAGTGCAGTACAAAGCTTTGAGTGAATTTTTGCCCCTGGGGGCAACTTAACCAATGAGGAATGAGAGCTTATAGAAAAGTGCTTGACATTCAGATGTCATTTCTGGAAGTCATTTATCATGCTTCTGAAAAACCTGGCAGAATCAGTCCCCCATGCTCATGGCAGCGACCTTGATGATGGCCCTTAGAAGGGCCTCCTCACCTCCCTCTCTCCCCAGTCCTTTAGTCCTGCTCCTTTGGGTTGCCCACCAAATGTGGGGTTTGCCTCTGAGCCTTTGTCTTAGAATCTGTTGCCAGGGGAGCTCATACTAAGACAATAAACCTTTCAGTTTAATGTCTGTTAAAAGAATAAAAATAGGGGGATAACTTTTAAAACCAGTGTAAGAAGAAATGGAATGAAAGGAAAACTCAGTTAATCTAAAAGAAGGAAGAAATGAGGTTTTTAAAAAAGTTTAAACTAAGATGGTAAAAATAAACCCAGATATACGAGGAGCCACAATCAATGTAATGGGCTACACGATCCTGTTGAGATAGAAAGACCCCAAGATTGGACTGAAAACAGGTAAGATACACATCTGAGGTGTATACATACCTCAGCTAGAATAGCCTTTAAGACCAAGACATTTTTTGAGATGACAAAAAGCTCACTACACGTTGATAAAAGGTTCAATTGACAATAAATATGTAACAATTTTAAATCTGATGTATCTAATAGTGTAGCTTCAAAGTATATAAAACAAAAATTGATCCGCCATGAGGACAAATTGACAAATTCTCCATCTAAGTGGGAGACTCGAGTGTCCGGCTTGCAGAGAGGGTCAGGTCAAGCGGATCGAAATCAATAATGACAGAGAGAATCTGAACAACACATTTAACAAGTG
The DNA here is from genome assembly GCA_039655065.1 of Glossophaga mutica. Lineage (NCBI taxonomy): Eukaryota > Metazoa > Chordata > Mammalia > Chiroptera > Phyllostomidae > Glossophaga > Glossophaga mutica. Next base: position 64,154,553 of record CM077311.1, read on the forward strand.
TGATTTAAGAAACATACATAGAACACTACACCAATAATTGGAAAATACACACTTTCTCTTCAGGAACACAGAAAACATTTACAAAGCTGATCAAGTACTAGGCAGTATGCACCTCAAAGACTCTACATCTGACAGACCATATTTTAGAAAGTAATGAAATCAAATTAGAAATGAATAAGAGAAGAAATCATAATAAATTAAAGAGACTTTATAATGAATATATAGTGAAAAAAGAACAGTGAAAATATGAAACAAATTTTGTGGAATTCAGCTAAATTAGTGCCTACAGATAAAATTATGGCCTCAAATGCTTTTATTGTAAAAAGAGAGGCCAGAAAGAAATGAGCAGCTAAGTGCCGCACTTTCAAAGGTAGAGAGTAATGCTAGAGGAAAACCCAAAGAAAGAAATAGTAAAGAACAAGTCAGAAGTGAAGGAAATGGAAAACAAAGATTCAATAGAAAAGAACAACAGGGTATATACATCATTTCTTTGAAAATCCTAATTAAATTGACACAATTTTGCAAGACTAATCACATATAAAAGGGAAAAGGAACAAGTAAACAGCATTAGGAATGAAAAGGAGCATAACTATGCATGGAAACAGCAGAGATTAAAAAGTAATAAGAGAATATCATAAAAAAATCATGCTAATAATTCCCAAACTCATACGACATGCATAAATTCCTAGGAAAAGAAAAATCATGAAAACTGACTCACAAAGAAATGATTCTATCGCTAAGAAGGGCACTGATCCAATATTTAAAAGCATCTCTTCAGAGATGCCAGTCACAGACAGTTCTGTGAGTTAGGTGAGCTCGACAGAGCTTCCAGGGAACCAGTAACTCTACATTTCTGTGACGTTTCAGAGAGTCAGAAAGAGCTCAGCATGTCCTCGATGTGAAACCCTGACAAAGCCAGTTCGGGGACGGAAAGGTGCAGGCCAGTGGAACTCCTGGCTCCTGCTGTCACCGTCCTGCACACAATGCTGGACAATGGGCTCTAAAACCAAAGATAACCCATTATGACCACATTTGTATTATTCCAGAAATACTAGGTTAGTACAACATTAAAAACATATATTAATGTAATATACCACATTAGCAAATTAAAACATCTGATAAAATCATTAATTATTTATTGTAGGAAGCCTTAGCAAACTCAAGAGAGAAGGAACATTCTTAGCTGATGAACTGCATGTGCCTGATGTCTATGGTCAACATTCTACTCAGTGGCAAAATGTTCAAAGTATTCCCTTTAAAGTTAGCAACAAGAAAGGATTCTTGCCACCACTACTTCAACAGCATACTGAAAGTCCAGGCCAGGGTGAGAGAGGTAAAGAAAAATATGCCTACGGCCTGGAAGGGAAGAAACAGTACTGCTAGCAGATAATAGGATAAGAAGCTTAAGATAATCAACAAAACATGAGTAGAACAAGTAAGGGAATTTAGCAGGTTTTCAGATTTTGGTTAATACAAATATCAATTATATCTTCAGACACTGGAAAGAATCAGAAAGTGTAATTAAAATGCTATTTATGGTAAGGTAAGAAGCTACCATGTACCTGGGGATAATAAAAACGAAGACTTCCACGGTGCTTAGCATGAGCCCCATGTAATTTTTATGACAACTCTATGAGGTGGGCACTATGAATTAGTCCCATCCTACAGCCACAGAAACTGTGTCAAAGGGATTATGTCCATTGTCCACATAACACAGTTGGTAAATTGTAGGGCAGGAATTCAAGTGCAGCATCAGTTTCCAGAATATGTGCTCTTAACTACTATTCTACAATTTTATTTTTGGAGAAAATTATAAAACTTTATTGAAAATCATTTCAAAAGATCTAAATACATAGAAAAGCATATATGCCATGCATTTGAATAGGAAGACCTAATATCATAAAGAAGCCAATTCTTCCCAAATTGGTCTATGTATTCAGTGTAATCCCAATAAAAATCCCAACAGGATTTTTATGGATGTCGACCAGTTAACAATAAAATTTTTATGGATGGCAAAGGGTCAAGAAGAGTCAGTACATTCCTTAAAAATAATAATAAGGGATGGCAAGAACACTTACCCTATCAGATGACAACATTAAATGCTAATGCTATAAAAATAAAGACGGCGGTGTCAGCACGGTGATAGGTAAATAGACCAGTGAACATAACAAAGAGCTCATAAACAGATCTGCGCATGTGTGGAGACTGGTCGGTGAGGGAGTGGATCAGGGAGAGATGGGCTCTTAAGTATGTGGTGCGGTTCATCCAGATGGAACGGCCTGAAAACCGATTCCCACTTCTCACTCTACACAGAAATTCATTCCAGATGGATGAAGGTCTTCATGTGAAAAGCACAAGTTTAAGACTTTTAGAAGAAAGTGTGAAAGAATATCTTTATGACCTTAGAGTAGTTTTTCCTTAAACACAGCACAAAGCCCCCTAAGGGTGAGTAAAAAGAATGGAAAAGCATTCTTCTGGGTTCATTAAAACAGAAAACTCCAATTTATCAGAGGACAATGTACCCAAGAAGACTGGCCAGAAACCGAAGGTAGTGATCGGCAATGCGCATGCGTGACTGACATCGGTTCACTGTCCAGAACACAATGAGGAACGTCTGTGAATTGATACGAAGCAGACTAACAGCTCAAAAGAAAGTTAAACAAAAGGTCTGAGCAGCAATCTCACAGCAGAGAGTGTGATGGCCGATCAGCGTATAAGACGATGCCCAGCCTTTACAGGAGCCACGGCTGCACATGAAAATCATATTGTGCTATACTTTCTCACTGTCCACAGAAACAGCAACCGGAACGCCTGCTCACAGCAGTGAAGTTAGAGAAGATGGGGGGCTGGGAAACTTGCCTGTGCTGCGTGTGGGAGGGTGCGCTGACACCGTACCTTGGGAATGACAGTCATCGCCATTGTCAAAAGTCGAAAACGCGAGGGTACTCTGTGATCCAGCGACTCCGCTTGGACACAGGCGTCCCAGGGCGCTGCTGCCAGCGTGCGTCAGCATGGCGGTGCAGGAACATTAACAGCAGCGCTTTCACAATATCACACTTTCTCAATATTAGAAAACTGCAAACAGCCCAAGTGTGTATCCATGGTGGGATAAACAGACAAATTTTTGATTTACTTATGCAGAGGAATACTATACGGTGATGGGAATGAGTGAGTTATGGCTCAGTGCTCCCTATTCAGAAATCTCAAAAGTACAATATTGAGCCTAAGAAGCATTTGCAGAAGAATAAATAGGGTATAATTCTATTTATATAGGATGAAATCAGGAAAAACGAAACATTATTTTGTTGAGGAATTACAGGTATACGTAGTAAAGCTGTAAAGCAAAGCGAGGCAATGGTGAACACAGCTCAAAGCAGCGGCTCCCCCTGGGGAGGAGGTGGGGCCAGCAGGGGCGCGCCTGGGGTTCCCGCGAAATTAGTTCCATTCTATTTCTTCTTTGGATAATGGGTACAGGCTGTTGTACTGTGTTATTTGGTTACTTTTATACTTTAAACTTTATATATACTTTATATATAATGTTTACTATATATGATATTTTTCCAATGAAAAACAGGGAAAAAAGTCTGTGGAGACAGTTTCTGTTTCAGATTGTGGAGTATCCCATTCACCTTCACCAAGCTCCTGAGAACATCACAAAAAAGAAAATTAAAAAAAAACTGGCTGCATTTAATGATATGAGGAAACTGCCTAACCCCTCGCAACTAAGTGTGAAGTGTCTCTGTCAGACAGGGGGCACTGGGCAGAGCGGAGAAAGTATGCTGAAGGCTGCCACCTGCCACCTTGGGCTGTGAGCTGGACGCAGGCTTCTCTGAGGTCAAGTGTCTCTATCCTGAAAAGTGTCTCCATCAGTCCTCCCTGATACTATGTTAAAGCCCTGAGACCCAGGGCAGTGACCTGGTCCCAGGAGGGGTGGGACTGTCCCTGCTGGGCGGACTGTATGATGCATGACTGAGTCTGCAGAACAGAAGGTTGGGGGAGCAGAAGGAGATGGGGGTGGCAGGTCATTTGTATGACCAAGTGACTGCTGTCTTGGCCACCTATTGCAGGAGGATGGCCTGAGACACACTGAGCTGGAAGAGCGGGAGAAGGAGGTGATACGAAAGCCCATACAGCTGTTATCAGGCAGCGCCCCCATCCTGCAGTGGTGGGGAGTGTGGGGTGCTGTGGTCCACAACAGCCACCTCCAGAAAATCTCTCACAAGGTAGGGAAGAGCAGCCTCACACTGAGATGCCTGGTGGGTTACACCCTATCACTGGGCTGGGATCAGGATGCGAGGGGATCCTCACACTGGACCCTCCCTGCTGCCATCCATGCTCCAGAGCTCCCCAGGGAATCCGTCTGAATCGTGACTTCAGCCAGAACCACACCCTGGCTGAGCCTCTTCCTCCGCTCTGTTCAATGTCCTCACTCCCAACAGGTTCCTTGCAAGAATTTCCCTCCTAGTCTCTGCTTATAGGGAAGCAGATGTATGTGAGCTACAGGGATCTCCTAAGCACTTAAAAGGCAGAGTGAACCTGCTTCGCATGAAGAGGAGAGGCCAGATTTGTGGAAAGAAATCATTCACAATATGCCCAAAGGCATGGTGGGAGGGCCCCAGCTCTTCCCCCACCTCCCCTTACATTGTTCTTCAGCAGGTATTGAGCCTCATTCACATATACTTTATGATTCTGTAAAAGGAAACAAATAGACAATCTTTGCATAAGAATGGTAAATGAAGATAGGGCAGGGTGGAAAGGGATAAAGAAGCTAAAAGTCAAAAGCAGATGAAAACCATATGTGTCAAAAGGAAAACTTCAGGTGAACATCAGATTGAACCATATGAAATTGTGTTTGACCACTGTCAACTCACAGAAAGACAGCTTCATATGGTCCAATCTGAATAGCTTTCCAAATTCTTAGAGAAATCACAGACAACTTAATCTCTCTAAAATAGAGCTCAAAAAGAAATAGATGGTTTAAAGAGAAAGTAAGAAAGAAATGGCATATAAGTTGCTTCTGAAGAAAAATGGAAGATGAAAACATAACAGAGATGAAAGCTACATTAAAAGCAATAAAAATAGAATGAAACCAACACAAACAATGGCATGTGGCTTGAAGAACTCATACTAAACAAAATGGAAAAGTGCAATGATATAATCATGATTATGGAGGTGATGAATACTGTTATCTTGGACAGGGTTCCCTAGTAACAGGCTCTGAGTGGAGAGTTGCACGCAAAGGCCTTTATTGGAGAGCGTCCTCGGGGCAAACGAAACACAGAACTGGGCAGAGGGAAAGCCAACCAGGGATGCAGCTGAGGTTTAAGCGGACTCCAGATGGAGCTCTAAAGCAGGATGGCCCTTCAAAGTTGTTCAGAATGGGAGAAAGAGGACTAAGCTTCATTTAGTCCCATTATTCTGGTCCACTCTTGGCTGTGGGCTGACCTCCTGGTGCATCAGTTTCCAATGGCTGAGAGCTAGTTCCAGGAAGGTACGCAGGGGTGAGCCCTCAGCAGCTGATGTACCTGGCAGCTGGGAGACAATGCCTTGGCTGAAGAAGGAAGCTGGTGGAGTGAACACTGTAGTATCCACTGGAATCCACCTCCGGCACCTCTCAGATCCACTTGCTTCTCGTGGTAAGTTTGCCCCTTTTGGGAATCATTTCTTCAGGATTCTCATTGCCCTTGCTCCCATAGGTCTTGCTTCTGCTGAATCGTATGACTTGCAGGCATGGCAGCCTTGATCTGCTGTGGAGTCCCTCCCTGCTGTGGACATCACTCAGAGCTGGCAGCCTTCTCTGTCTCCTGAATTCGAAGAGGTTTGGGTAAGGATTGTGCTTCTTTCATAGGGGCATTATGAAATGCAACAATTTGTCGTTTACTTTTGAGAGGTCAGGTATGTCCCAAATCCCTGGATGTTAAATACTTGACTGAATCAAAGACAGGTCCTTCTCTCTGTAGAATGCATGGATCTTGCTAAGGTGGCAATGTATAGTACTTGCCGCTTACTGCTCACCCAGAGCAGGTGATAGAATGGGTGTCTTTGGTGTTCTGCAGTTACGGGATCTGATCTTTGTTATTGGCCTGGTGGTAGGAGGGGAGGTGCGGGAGATTCTGAGAGGAATGAGCATTATCTTGGTCTCATTTGAGGCTCCTGCATGATCTGCAAGAAAGAGAGACTCACAGTCTTCTGCAGCGGGCTGCTGCTGCACGTCTAGTAAGTTCTGGGGATCTGAGAGTTCAGGATTCCCAGTGCGGTGTTCACACACGCCATCCCAAGTCTCAGGGTCCCACTCCTTTCTTGGTAAGGCCCTGACTTGTATAGAAGACCTGCTGGAGCCAGGAACCAACTTTCTCTGAATCTCTCCTGAGCTTCTGAGCCTGGTTCTCCACTCTGTGCCCAGTTGCTGCAGTAGATGAGGGTTTTCTTAAATGCTGCCAAGGAAACCATCTCTGGTCTCACATCGTGTCTTGAAATGGGGGTAATCATAGTGAGCCGATCATTGCTCTTCAACACTCAATGGTGGCTCCACAGCTGCCCCAAACCATCACCCTTAGAGTTGCCTCTTACCCTGTCTTCTCGTGTCCTTCCTCCAGCATCGCTTTCACCTGAAACTTGTCTGACCACGTCCCTGACATGTTGCTTTGTGTGACTTGCTTATCTTCTGACCCTAAAGATAGGCTGCACATTTTATCATGTTGATTTTGCCCATTATTCCATCCTGACAAGATGCTGAACCTTGACCTGCCTTCCACTGTCATCCTCCCAGTACTGTATCATTCTGATTTAGTTTATTGATAAAGATATTGAACAGGACAGGGTCAATGTTGATAAAAAGGTTGACCAGGACGGGGTGGAGATAGGTTCTTGAGACCTGCCATTAGGACACATGCCTCATTAGTCTCACTAATTCAACAAATAATATTTATTGAATACTTAATGTTTTCAGGGCTACCTGCCTTACACTGGAAATATAAAGGTGAACAAGAAACATCTTATGACCATAAGCTTCTATGACTCTTCATACAGGTTTACAGCAACCAATTTGCCTTTTTGTGCCTGGCTATTCAGCTAGGCTATAAATGCACCAAAAATATACTATTGTCTAACCTTGTGGTTCTCAGAGATGTTAACATAATGGCTGAGTAAAAATATTAATACAAATAATAAGAATAAGGGGGATACAAACAGGGAGTTTTTCAACTACTAATATTACAAAATAAGAATATTATTTTTAAAAATTCTAATAACACTATTAGTTCATAATATAAAAGACACAGCCCCTGCCCTCATGGAGTGTAGGCTAGTGAGAGCCAGACCCGAAACACAGAAACAAAGGGGTGAATACAGAGCACTGTCGGGACCCTTGTCACTAAGGAAACTAACTGGGCGCAGAGTGGGGACAGGTGGAAGTACCCAGGAAAGGCCCTTCAAGGATGTGACATTTTAGCTTGTTCATGAGGGAATGTAGAGGACCTGGCTCTCAGGAGGGTCTGAGGCAGGAGAGTGTGTGCAACAGGGGAGCTGGGTGTGCTGGAGCCTGAGAGGAGGCTAGTGGAGCTGGGGCGTGGTGAACGAGGCGGGGCATCCTCGGCTAATGGCGGCAGAGCATGGGAGACAGCAAGGTTAGCTCTGAGTGGCTGCCAGGACGCTGCCCATGCAGCCATCGCAGGTGACTGGCCCTTTAGCATCATCCCACAGGACCACCAGGTGACATCAGCACTGGGCTGCTGGCTGTCCCAGCAATAGCTTGCAAGTCCCCTGAGCATAGTGCTCCTTCAAGGCCACGTTCACAGAAGCCTAAAGGAAAGGGATTACAGCAGAGGATGGTGGACAGCCTAGGATGCACCAGACTAGAGTCCTCCATGGCCCAGTGGCAGAGCCTCTGCCGGAGAGTCTGGCTGGCACGTGTGGTTTTGCCTGAACCCTTCACATTATCAAGAGCATGGCTGAGTTAGAGCAGGTGGGGCTCACTCAGCCAGAATGAGGGGTTTGGATTTTATTTGAGGTGCCAAGGGAAACCATCAAATGGATTTGAACAAGGAAGTAACACAATGTGAAACATGTTTTAGAAACTTCACCGTGTGTGCTGTGGAGGGAATGGATTATATGAAGACACAAGTCAAAGCAGGAGGACCAGTTGGAGGGCCGTTGAATGAATCCAGTGAAAGAACGCTCTTGAGCAAGAGCATTCACCTGGGGATGGAGAGACATCAACGAGACTCAGATAGAGTTGGGAAGTAGAAATGATGAGACTTACTAACCCATTAGATGCTGGGTGGCAAGTATGCGGAAGAAAAAAAATCAAAACTAATGCCCAGATACCTTGTTAGAGCTGCTAGGTATATGGGGGTTCCATTTCCATTGATGGGAAAGAAGGGAGAAGAAAAAATCTTAGGTGAGAACAGCATGGGTTTCCCTTCAGAAATATGAAGTTTGAGATATTGTAGGACATTCAAATGTCACCTGGGCTGTTGAATGTATTAATCTGGAACCCAAAAGAAGGGTTTGGGCTGGAGGTAGAAATTGTGAAGTATTTATTGTGTACATAGGACTGAGCCATGGGGTTGAGAATATAGCGAGATAAAAGTAGAAACAAGTACAGAATGTTTGAGAATGTCATATAGGGTGTCAGACAGAGGGAAAGAAGATGTGAAGGAGAGAAGAGAGGACAGAAGAGAAGAGACAAGACAGATCCTGTCAAGTAAGAGGAAGCCCCAGAAACTGGAGGTTCGTGGCAGCCAGGAGGGAGGACGTTGAGGAAGGAGGTCCTGGGCAGCCACGTGTAGTGCTGGTGAGACTCAGCGTAAACGAGACAGAGCAATGGGGAATTCAGGCGGTAGTGATGCAGAGCCAGCTTGAGGTGGGTTGGTGGGCAGTGAACAGAGGGCTGTGGCCGGTGTGGCCCTGTTGGTTGGAGCATCATCCTGGACTACGGGTGTCCAACCTTTCGGTGTCTCTGGGCCACACTGAAAGAAGAGTTGTCTTGGGCCACACATTAAATACATTGCAACATGTAATCACAAAAAAAAAAAATCTCATAATGTTTTAAGTAAATGTACGATTTTGTGTTAGGCCGAATTCATAGCCATCCTGGGCCTCATGCAGCCTTCAGGCCATGGGTTGGACAACCCTGCTCAACAGAAGGATTGTGGGTTTGATTCCCTGTCAGGGTACATGCTTGGGTTGTAGGTTTGATCCCTTGTCGGGGTGCAGAAGGAAGGCAACTGATTGATGTTTCTCTCTCACATCAGTGTTTCTCTCTCTCCCTTCTCACTCTAAAAGCAATGAAAAAAATGTTTTCAGGTGAGGATAAAAAAGGATGTGAACAGAGGGGGAAAAACAAAAGAAGAGCAGTATGTATAGTAAATTCCTGTGGGAGTTTGAAGAGGGGCAGAGACAGGACTGTCAGCTGGAGAGAGGTGAGGGGTAAAGGAGGGTTCCCAGAGAATGAGAGGTAGCAGGACATTTTTGTCAGCCACTGGGAAAGATGCAAGGGAGAGCAAAGTTGTTGATCCATGGTAATAAGTCATAGCTTTTCCTGAAGTCTTTTAGGAAATCAGATTGTTTGTCTCCCTGTTCTTTGAGTATTTAAATACACCATTAGAAGCGCTCTACGCCCACTCACAGGTTTCTTCGGTGGCCTGTGATGAAATTGGTCTGAGTCGAAACCTGGGGCTCACCAAGCATGTCTGGGGGTGCTTTTCGCCATCTTGCGCTGCCTCCTGACCAACGTGTTCTGGCCGATGGTCGCTCCATTTCCGGTGAAGACAGAGGCAACACAGGGACTGAGTGGCAGTGCCTGTCCTGTGTCTTTGGCCAACATTGCACTGTTGGCCCCAAGCAGGGTGCTTCTTTGCCCTGTTAATACAAATGTATACAGGAGAACATTTGTGCTGTCCTTTCCAGTGTCACCCAGCTCATTATCAGCTGTGACATCTAGACACTGCTCTTATCAACATATACCACACTGGCATTTCTCCCTGGTGAGGAGTCCATTTGTAGTGCTTATTCTCGCAGAGGCCTCAACAGGTATTCTATCGTAGACGATGATTCTGCTATGATTTTATGGAACAGCTCTTGCCAGTGACAGGGTTAGGGATGACCATATCATCCAGTTTCAGGGTGAAGCCAGGACTCAGGGGAGGGAGGACTGAGGAAGTCCCAGGAAGCGGCCCTCTCACACCCAGCCTGGAGCCCATCTGCCTAATGAATTGCTGTCATAATATGTTCCTTCCTTTAAGTTAATTTTTAAATCCTCACTCAAGTATATGTTTATTGATGAGAGAGAGAGAGAGAGAGAGACAGAGAGAGAGAGAGAGAGAGAGAGAGAGAGAGAGAGAGAGAGAGAGAGAGAGATGTGAGAGAGAAACATCGATTGGTTGCCTCCCATATGTGCCCTGATGAGGGACTGAACCCATGACCTTTCGGTGTCTGGGACAACACTCAACCAACTGAGCCACCTGGCCAGGGCCCTTTAAGTTAACTAGAGTTGGTGCTGACTCTGTTTTTCAAAGTCATCCTTTCTCTTACACCTTCCTTCCACTTTTCTCCTTACATCCTTTGAAAGCTGCGTTCACAAAGCGCTCCCTGCACAGGTGTCTCCATGCCTCTTTAGTTAGTTAGTATCAATTATAATTACATCCTGAGAATTTCTTGTTTTAGGCTTCCCAACATACAGGGTGGGACCAAAGTAGGTTTATAGTTGTGAGTATGTGAAACACAATTTATTCTTGTATTATTATTTATTAATTACTGTATTATTTTCTAGATGAACAACTATAAACCTACTTTGGCCCCACCCTGTGTTTTCTTGTAGTATGTCAGTGTTATAAAATTTGAGACATCCAAATTTTAGACAATCTGTCCTGTTGTTCCCATAGACTGTCGAAATGTGTGCTAGAGTTACTGTTTGGCATTCTTTTCCTCAGAGTACCCACTGCACCAGATGCCAGAGAAAACCTGTTGGTCTATGATACCTCCTGATTTTTGGTTTGGAAATATGGTCACTTTTATTTAAAATTTTTTTTCTTTTAGCCTCATCTGAGGACATTTTTTTTCAATGATTTTTTAAAAAGATTTTTATTTATTTATCTTTAGAGGGGAAGGGTAGGAGAGAGGGAGAGGGAGAGAAATATCAATGTACGGTTGCCTTTCGTGTGTCCCCTGCTGGGAACTGGCCTGCAACCCAGGCATGTGCCCTGACTGGGAATCGAACCACGATCCTCTGGTTCGCAGGCCTGCGCTCAATCCACTGAGCTACACCAGCCAGGGCTGATTTTTTTTTTTTTTTTTTTTTGAGAGAGAGAGAGACTGGTTGCCTTCTTGTACATGCTCTGACTGTTACAGAACAGACCCAGGAGGGTGCGAACGATATACTATTACCAAATGGACCCACCCATGTGCTCCAGGGGGTCCCCCCTGCACACTAGGTTCACCTTGCCCTCCACCAGGGAAAGATGTCTCTCAATGCCAGAGATTGGTGAAAAGGAAAGGGATTATTTATTTAAAGAGTTATATAAAATTAAGAGTATTAACTTAATGTCTTCATTGAGATCCCAAAGTCCTTTAGAATACCCACAAACACACAATCCTTCCTTCCCCCATATCTCAGAAAAAGAATTAGAAGTCCGTGGTTCTTCTCTGCCCAAGCCACGTGGTCCCAAAAAGACCCCACATGGCTGCTGTGCCTGGGTTTAAATCCCAGCACCAATCTTCTCCTGCCGCACCATTTCTGACTCCTCCCACAATTGGCCACAGCTGCCAGCATCCCATATTTTTCCAGCTTTTCTGGGCTGCCATAGTAAGTCCGAGAAAGCATGGCCCTGTGGTGTGGAGCCAATCATCTCCAAGCTCTCACACAGGCTCTGTAACCAGGGGAACTTGCCTCCCAGTTACATCATGGGTTGAAGTCACTCCTATCCCCCTGGCTCGAAGCACGGCCATAAGTGTTGAATATATCTATGAAACCAGTCACAGGTTATAGATATGTTAAATGACCATTCTAGAGATTATCTACAAAACTGTTGCTATTCAAAACAATTCTCAGTGGCCCTGCTCCATGTGTCCCATCCCCCAGTTCAGACTTGTCGGGGTGAGGACATCCTATATATATTTTTTCTAATATTTCCTGGACACCGAGTTCTGGACTCCATTACAAATCCCTATTTGGGCCCCCCCACCTTGGCTGCACCCTGTTACATGACCTGTGATTGAACCTGCAAGCTGGGTATGTGTCCAACTGGGAATTAAACCCTTGACCTTTTAGTGTAAGGGATGATGCTCCAAACACCCGAGCCACCCAGCCAGGGCAGTCGCTGTTCTTCTGAAGTCTGTCCACAGCACCGATTGATCCGAACATTTCCAAATCTGCTTTTCAAAAGCGATGTGTCTGACTGCATTCCATGTTTCTTTCATTCACAATAACAACCTCCAGCATGTCACAGTCCCTTTCTCCCAAGGTTCCCGTCACTTCTGCTTCACCAATTTGTTCTTCCTTCTTGTTCAGAATTACGTCCACAGCAGCAGCTCCATTCTCATACCCTTTCCTTTTTGAGAGACAAAACTGTCAGCACTGTGAGTCAGGTAGCTCAATTGGGATGAGCCCAAGAGACATTTTTGCGGTAATTCACATGTCTAAAAGAAAAGAGTTTGATGTGAGCTTCAGATCAGCAGAGAAACTGGATTGATTTTGAACATCGTATTGGAAGGAAAAGGACCAGAGCCACTGGGAGAAATTGAGGTGATTGACTAGATCAGACCAAGGCTAAAGGCTGTGTTGCCTGTCTTCCAGAAACGAAACACTAGTTATAGGAGATGCTGTGTCTGCCTTAGAAAGATACTCTACAGTGTTGACAGATATGAGAATAGGTGCAGGTCACCTGGGGGCCTGGACTGGCACATGTCATTGTGAGATTGAGCTGTGGTAGGAGTGGCTGTTGCTAGCCACTCACTTGGTGCTTTTCAGGGCCAGCCAGGTAGGTCTGCTGGCAGAGGGTTTAGCAGTACATGGCTGGCCAGTGGCAGAGGGCAGGAGGACTGGGGCAGGGCAGAGCTTGTGCAGATGGTGAGAAGCAGGATAGTGGGGTGGATTTTAGGGCCAGTCAGCCCTGGGTTGGAGTGTGCCTGGGGTTGGTAAATCGCAATTCCTTTGCATGTCCTGACCCTCCTGTGTAAGATGGGACTAACAACACCTGCTCTGTAGGGTGGTGAGGATTTAATTTTGAGGCATGGAAAGTACTTAAGACAGACTGACACAGAGTCTCAAGAAATGAGAGGGGCCAATCAGAAAGGAATCCCCACCTGGAGTCAGAAGGTTCCAGTGAGCTCTACAGGAAGTGGGAAATGGAATTGAGGGCAGCAAGGGACAGAAAAAACGGGCAAGGATAGGAGGAAGGCATTCAAAGGGAATGGAGCACAGAGGGTAGCACCCAGGATAGGGCCTAGGGGATGGCGGGGCACAGAGAGAGGAGAGAAGAGCACCGCAGTGTAGAACATGCCTTCTGTGTGCAGGGAGGGCTGAGGGTATAAATGTCAAGAAGACGGTGCCCATCCTCAAGGAGCCTATATTCCAAGGAAGTTTTCTGCTGGCTGCGGGTATCTCATTGCAAAGAGAAAACACAGAAACAGGAGAAAGGGAAGAAAAGGAAGTCAATTTAGTGTGCATATGAGTACGAGCGGCCTAAGTCAGCAGAACCTGCTATTGGAGGGATGAGGTCCCTGAGCGGCCTGAGTCTGTGCCCAGCTGAAAACACGTGCAGACCTCGCACATCAGGGCCGATAAGCAGCTGTTGGAGTAGCTATAAGGACCAGGATTCCTGTCACTATGAGGTTTTCCCATATGCATGTTGAACTTATAGAGATCGTACCAACACGCTTTCAGGGGAAAGCCATTTAAACACTACTGATTCAAGCAGCTGTCCCCAATAAGGGGCATATGTTCCAGAGCCAAACCTGTGGTGGGAGCCCTGGAGTGTGGGTTCTTGGTTGTTCTCAGCTTCCGTCCCTGTGCATCCTGGAAGGCAAGCCTTCCCTCCGTCACAGGTGGTTCTAGTGCACACAGCCCTGAAGAGCTGCAGTTGACATGGAGACATTTTATCATACACTGTACATCACCATGTATTGCTGTCTATGTTATATTGTAAAATGTCGAAAGCGTGGAGGACACACACACACATGTAAAGAAGAAAATTGGCTCTGGAAGCCTCCACCCAGGTGAAGAAGCAGATCAGTGCCTGCACCTTCCAGCCTCCAGCACTCCCTCCCCATCACACCCCCTTCCCTCTCTCCGAGGCAAACACCATCCCTTGCTTTTCTGCATAGTTCACATATTCCTATTCACATTGTCCATCCAGTCACATATTCCCAAATGGCATATTGTTGGGTCTTGTGTGGTTTTTAAATTTATATATTGGGTTGGCCAAAAAGTCTGTATGGTTTTATCTGTACAATTAAAGACACACTTTTTATTGTCTCCAATAACTTTATTGATTTGGATATTTTGAGTATGTTAGCTATCTCCTGTGTGGTATAGTGTTGATTGTTGTCAATTAATGTCTTGATTTGATCGCTATCAACTTCAACTGATCTGCCCCACTGGCCACTTTTGACAGGTTTAATCAGTCATAGCACCTTCCCCACACGCTACACAAATCTTTCTCTGTGTGTTTCAGCTGCATTTTCACCTTTCTTGAAATAAGAAAGCATAATATGGCAAAAATTTTGTTTATTTTCTTTCATTTTCAATAATAAAATGGCTACTCCCAAATTCACCAATTTTGATGAGTTTTTTAATGCACACTGATATGACAGCTGTCACAATACAATCTAACAGAGTTGTTTCAAGTGACATTAAAGAAAACTAAGCACTACTATATGATCTCACCTTTAACAGGAACCTAATCAACAAAACAAACAAACAAGCATAATATACCCAAAGACACTGAAATTGGGAACAGGCTGACAGTGACCAGAGGGGAGAGGGGAGGGAATTTCAGGGGAAAAGGGGAAGGGTTTAGAGCAACAAATATAAGGACACAGGGACAAAAACTATGGGGGGTGGAAATGGGAGGGAGGTGGGGAGGGCCGGGGCGGTGGGCTGCGGGGGAGTAAAAGACAGAAAACTGCACAAGATCAACAATTAAAAAAAACTGATAAAAAAATACAGACCCAATTAAAAAAAGAAAAGAAAACTAAGTACCACTGGCGTCAGCATGTGGGAAAACCGAACGAACTTTCTGGCCAACCTGATGCATGGCGCTCCGCTACGTGCATGTTGTGGTGCCTTCCTCCCCTTGCCTCTGGTCCAGTCTGTGGGCCGCAGCCACCTGTCTCACAGCCACACGCTCTTCCAGTGCATGCCCAGCCCGCTGTCTGCTAGTCCGCTCTCCTGGTGACAGACACCGGTGGGCTGCACGGTTTCTTACCACCGTGAGCAGTGCTGATGTGAGCATTCTTTCATGGTCCCTGGTGGACAAGTAAGGAGTTTGGGACTTGTGCTGGGACTTGTTCCTAGGCTGGGATTTCTGGATGTAGGGTATTGGTCTGTTCCACTTTACTAGGTCAGACTGGAAGTACCAAACCTGGCCTAGTCAAAAAGTACCAACCTCTCAAAGTGGTTGTACCAAAATTTATAGCCTCATCAGCAAGGTATGAGAGTTTTCATTCCCTACATCTTCCTCACCTGATTCTATTGATTATGTATGTATGTGTACACATTTATGTATACATAGAAACAATTTTATATGTGTGTATTATATATAATAGATATGTATGTATATAAATACATATATAAAACAATGCGTGTACATAGTATACATTCATACTTATAATAAACAGCTATAGTCTTCAAATATTGCGTAAGTATATCATAATGTACTTTATGAAAAATTAAAAAATTTTTAAATTTAAGTACGGTTGGTACATAGAAATTTTAAGGAATTTGCAAGAGTGATAGTGTCCTTATTCAATTTCCTTTCCTTTGGTTCTAGAATATGTTTCTGATATAAAATAGCAGCTCTGGTATTTGGGAAAGTCATACTTTGGTGAGTCCCAGGAGCTTTTCTGAGGGAGCAGACCCCGGGATTTCACTGAGGTGCACTTCTACCACCATGTGGTCCTCGGTCAGTGTCTCCCCAATGTACCGAGGACAGGCTGAGAGGGCTTCGCAGCCAGGAGAGCTCAGCCATCCTGGTGAGAAGTTTGGAGCCTTGGGGCCCAGTGGTTCCCCTCACGGAGGCATGAAGGGACTTCCGAGGTCATAAATGACTGGCACCAAGTGACTTCACAAGGGACCCAAGGCCACAGAGCCATGCAAACCTGCCGGACTGCAGGGCCCTCCTGGAGCCTTTGCCCTTCACGTTGTACAATTGAATTACAGGGGAAGGTGCACTGTGTGTGGGTGTAGAAGCGTTTTCATTGGTTGATGGTTGGTCAGAGGATTGCAAGCATTAAGAGAATGAATACATGTGTTATAATAGATCACAGTGTGCTGAGTGGCACAGTAACCTGTGCATACCTATACTTTTTGGATTTCTTAAAAATGTTTTATTTTAATAGCAGAAGGTTTCATATGAAGTGTAATGGGGAGTTTGATATATAAAATAGTTAGAGCTGTTACTTTATGGGAAAAATGTTTAACACTTGCTTGTTATAAAGTCAGTAAACGAGAATAGTTATAAAAATCTACAGTTTTATATATATATATATATATATAGTTGCAAATGGTAATAGTTTCCTTTATTTTTTGCATAGACTTTACTTTTTAGAGCGCTCTTAGGTTTACAGCAAAATTGAGCTGCAGGCACAGAGAGTCCCTTGCCCCTCCTCACAGCCTCCCCTGGACCCCCTCCTCACAGCCCCCCCTGTAGCCCCTCCTCACAGCCTCCCCTATGCTCTCAACATCCCTTACCAGAGGTGTGTGTTTGTTACGGTTCATGAACCTACACTGACACATTATTGCCCATAGGCCATCCTGGGGTTCACTATCGGTGGTGCACGCTCTATGGGTTTTGACAAATGTAGAATGACATGTCCCCAACATTATCATATCACACAGAACAGTGTCCCTAACCTAAACATTCCCTGTTCTCAGACAAGTCATCCCTGCCCGACCCCTGCCTTTATTTTGTAAACGTGACTCCAGACTTAGAATGTGAAGAGTAGAAGTCGCTACACCAAAGCAAAATAGTAACAGCGTGGAACACCAATTGCGTTTTCAGAAATCAAAAAACTGAAAATTCCATTAACAAATTAAAAATGCAAGCCACAGGCTGGGGGACAATATTCGCAATACAGGCATCTGAAAAGGAACTTGCATCCAGAACATAAAATAGAGCGGCAATACTTCAGGAATAGAATGACAAGCAAGACTTCAGAAAATGGGCAAAAGACTTGAACGGACACTTCACAAAAAAAGATATGCAAATGGCCAGTAAGTTCGGGAAAAGAAGCTCCACAAACAAAAACTGAAACACTAAATGTAACTATAGTCACCTCTTTTTATCTAGCAGAGCAGATCAGACCGATAACACCAAATGTTGGCAAGGATGTGAACCCCCCTGAATTCTTATACTTTGTCGGTGGCAGTGTCCCACGTGCTTTGGAACACTATGTACAATTTCTTATAGGGTTAAACATTGATCTCGCCTATGACTTAGAAGTTTTATTCCTAGGTATTCATCCAAGAGAAATGAAAACATATGTCTACAAAAATCTTGTATAAGTGATAAATAGTAAGTAGCTTTCTCCATAATAGCCCCAAACTGGAAGCAACCCATGGGCCCACATCCAAGTGAATGGGTAAACAAAATCCGACGCATTCAGACGGTGGGATGCTACTCAGCGATGAAAAATTTCAAGTAAGCATGGGTCTAGGTAACAGCGCAGATAAATCTCAAAAGCGTTGCGCTGAGTGAAAGAAGGAAGACACAAATGAGGACGTAGCATGTGATTCCATCTCCCTGGAGTTCGAGAACAGAGAAGTACTCCTCTAGGGTAACAAATCCGATGCAGGAAGGTGGGGATTAACTGGAGGGGGACATCAGGGAACTCCTTATACTTAATTTGGGTGTTGTTTCCACATGTATGTACACATTTGTGTCAACGCTATCGATTAAACTGTTAAGATACATATATTTCATTGTATGCAAATTTTACCTCAATAAAAATGACCAAAAATACTGGTTACAATCAATCACCCATAAATTATCAGAAGCACTTAAACTACCACCATATGACATCATGGTGATGCTGTGAGTCCCTGTTTGGCTGTGGCTGCGAGGAGATTCTGCCCCAGAGGAGAGGAGGCTCCGGCTGCAGCCCCGGAGTCTGGCCCCCACGGACCAGCCACCGCACGCACGGGGCTGCGTTTCCCTGCTAACCTCACACAGGGAGTCACAGGAAGATCTAAGTGTAACAACACAAAACAATGTGAACAAAGACCCCAAAGCAACTTCACATTCCTAATCAACGACGCATTTACCAAAAGTTTCCGTATTTGTCACAGACGGCAGAAACGGTTCTGAGGCCTGCACAGACAACCCGGCATCACATGTTGACTTGCTGGAGGTCTTACTGGAACTTGTGATGTTGCACCTTTCCATGCTCTTGCTGTTTGACATTATGCTTTAAAATATTTATATATGTTCATGACAAGCATCAGTTGTTTGCAAAGTCCCTGAAGTACCTCCGAGGTTGCAAAGCACTGTTCTAGCTACACTGGCTCTGTGCTGGGGGCCGGGATGCTGCCTTCTGTTCATGCTAAACAACTTCGTTAATGGCTGAACTCAAGTGCAAACAGTTCAGTGGTGATGGGTAAGCAGGCTGTCTGGGAGGCTAAATGGCTCCTGTTAGAAAATTGTTAATGGCTCCTCCCGGGCAGGTGCAAAGGACGGATAAATAGAGTGACTCTGAAGCCGATGACTGTAAATCAAGTGATATGCATTAAACCACTCTTTCAACCCATTCTTGACTGTGTGAACATTTTCCAGGCCTCAGTTTTCCCATGTGCCCTGCTTAACTCAGTGGGGTGGAACTGTGCTTCTGATACAGGCCCCCGGGGTTCTTGTTAAAATACGGATTACGATGTAGCAGGTCTGGGTGGGGCCTGAGGTTCTGCATCTCTGACAAGCTCCTGGGTGCTGTTGATGCTGCTGCTCTGAGGACCACATGTGGAATAGCCAGAGCCTGGGGGACTCAGTGGGCCCTGGGAGTCGAGAGTGGGCAACAGCACTCACACACCTGCCTTCTGAGTGGGGTTCACAGTGATAATTCAACAGACTAAGGGTGGAGAAAAGGCAGGTGTGGGAAGGAAATACAGATCATTAGGGCTGTGCTGTCCAATAGGGTAACCAGTAGCTCTGAGTGTCTATTTAAATGAAATGAAATTAAAAAATTCAGTTTCTTAGTTGAAACAGCAACAATTCAAGTGCTCAGTAGCCACACTGGGGGACAATGGCCAGTCGTTCAATCAACAGCAGAGAATCGGAGCTTTTCCTTCATCACAGAAAGTGCTGTGGTGTGTCACTACGTTGGGGTACTGAGACAGGGACCTGGACCCAGGAGCAGGTGAGGACCTGGGATGGACCGTCTTCCTGGACGAGGAATCTCTCACACACGATTTCTCATCTTAGCGAGATGAAGCCTGGCACTGCCTCTATTGGTAATTAGTTAGTGTCATTCTAACCTTTGAACCCAGAGAAGATTGTCTGCTCAGCTCATCTGGCCTGCTGGTTGGAACCTGACTTCGTGCTGAGCCGTAAGTCTATTCCATTCACGCAGCTCACGTGTTTTGCGTTAGAGCAGGGCTGGTGGACCTTCAGACTCCTCAGAGCTTAGGGGGATCCTATTTCAGTGTTTTCTAAACTGTATTCTGGGGAGGCTGTGGCATCCTAACTCTGGGGTCCTTCTGCAGTGCAAACGGACCAGCTTTACTTCTCTCTGTTTTATGTACTGGTTCCCTTGAAATCAACCCTCTGGAGAAAATGTTGGTTCTGCTTTTAAACAAAATTTCAAAACCACAGATTCTAGTTCAGCCATCTCACTTTATAAATGATGAGACTGAGGCCCAGGGAGGTGGAGGGGCTGACCTTGCCAAGTTCATATGGCCAATTAGCAAGAGAGCTGAAACAAGAAGTCATGTCTCCTGACCTGGGCAGTGTTCCTTCCACCGGCTCCCTGTTCATTAACTTCCAGTGCTAAGTGTCTGGCTGCCTCAGCACGCATGCTGGCTGCTGGGGGGGAGGGTGCGGGGAGGGAGGGGCGGGCCACAGTGAGCTTCTGGCACCACCATTGGTCCATTGCCTGGCTCGCTGCTGGGAACAGAGTGCCATCTAGGTGATGGTGGGTTGTGGTTGCTTCCTGGGAACTGAGGTGCTGGGGGGAATTAATGGACTGGATACCTGCCTGCCTCATGACCTTGAAGTTGACAAATTGGAGGTGATGCTCTCTGTACAATGAGGCTTTCCAGGTAACTGTGACTTTTCAACTCCCTAAACCAGGAAAGGATCATGAGAAAGTATTCGTGGTTCTTTCTTCCCCTGGACTTGAGCCTCTGCCCCAGAACTGGCCCCCAAGCCAGGCCCGAGCCCCCTGGGCTGGAACGCAGCTAATTTCCAGCCCTCAACCAGAACTCCGTGTGTTCTCATTGTTGGCCTCATTAACTATTCAATGATGATAGCTGGCTCCCCAGCTGGCTGTCTTCCTCCATTTCTGTTTTTATAGTAGATCTTTCTTGAGCTTCTATCTGTCCCTCTGGTAACACTTCATCTCTATATTCACACGTGTTAACCATATGCCAAGAAGCAGAGTCTCTGAGCTTCTCCCAAGCAGCACTGACGAGGAGCTGGGTCCAGCCAGGCCCCTGGATGCTGGATGGGGCTGTTAGAGAATGATGTGAAAAATGAAGCTCTGATGGCGGAGATTTCCTCTTAAATTGTATCCTGCCCCAGAGACCTGGGATGGATGTTCCAGACAGACAGAGCTTCTTGCTTCACAAAAGGGCCCCGTTTACCAGCATGCATAATTTAGGTTAATTAGAAATTTATTCTAAATCGAGTAGTCTCTTTGCTTACTCCCAACATAGTGATGATTTATTGGCACATGCATAACGCATGGGGTCCCACGAATCCACAGGGCATCAATATTGTGCGTGCTGGAGGCCTTTCCCAGGAGTTCTCTGTGCCTCTGGGCGTTTCTACATGCCCCATCCTGCCCCTTCTCTCTCACTTTCTTTCTCTTTCTCTCTGGTTTGGAGGCAGGCCAAGCTACTCATCCAAGAACCTGGCCGGCCACAGGTGGGTTCAAGAGCAGACACGCAGAGGCAGAGCACTAGGTGGTAGCCTAGACCTTCTCCCCGCTTTGTTTTCTCTCTTTTGAAAGATGTGTGACAGATACTATGGGTGGGTCACTGAGACCTGTTTCATTTTCTTCTCTCTTATCTTTCCATCAGACAGACTCTAGAAAGAAAAACCCTCAATTTCTAGCCTTTGTTGTCACATGGCCACCTAAACAAGTCTAGGGTGGCCATGTGACAGTATTGTGGAACCTGGATATTGGCAGAAATCCCAGGGAGGGCTGACATTCCTGGATAAAACATCAACCTTGTAAGAAGAAAGATTCTGTCTTGTATTTTCACCTATCTCTTTGCTTCCTGCAAGTAGCAGGGATGCAACGTCTGAAAGTGTGGCTGTCTTTTTGCATCTGGGAGGGTGTTCATGAGAGCCACGTGTTTGAGACCACAGAGCACAGTGGTGCACAGAGCCGGGCTCCCTGATGACAGCTGTGAGCAGCTGAACTGCCCTGGACTGACTGGCCCTCCAAGCATCTCGTTACCTGAGGAAACAGACCCTACTTCTTCAAACCACTGTTGAAGGGTTTAGATGGCTCTCAGTCAAGTAGATTCCTAAATGATGAAGAATACATGGACATTTTTTTAACGTCCCACTTTTCTCACAAGGGGGTTTCTTGCAGAAGCCATGGGGTTACCAATAAGAACCCTAACTCAGAATATGCTAAGTGAAGTAAGCCAGTCAGAGAAAGACAAATGCCATATGATCTCACTTATATGTAGACTCTGAAAAACAAAATAAACTAATGTACAATATACAAACAGAGGCATGGACACATGGAACGGGCTGACACCTGTCAGAGGGGAGGGGGACCAGATGAAAGAAGGGGAAGGGCCTAGCTGAAGAACACACATGCATCATCCATACACACAGACGACAGTGTGGGGATGGCCAGAGGGAAAGCGGGGGGCGAGGGTGGAGGCAGGCAAAGGGGGAAAATGGGGACATCTGTAATAGTGTCAACAATAAAATAAAGAAAAAAAGTCAGAGTCTAAGGTTCTAGTTTGGGATTTCCTGTAAACGTGGACTCACAAAAATGTTAGAAGTACACATCCTGCTGGTGTTTCTTGGACAAATTTCTGTGTCCGTGCCCTCTTCTGGAAAGGGAGTATGTTGGACTACTTCTGACTTCTCTAGCATGACATAACACTGTCCCAGCCCACTGGGAGGGGACACATGGTGAAGTCCTTTCTCTTGGTACCACAGAGGCCCTTTCTATGAATGACGTTCTATGCCTGCTGTTTCTCCATCTAACCCAGCAGACAGTTTAGAATAGAAAGTGGGCAGGAGGAGGATGTCAGAATATAATCCTGTGTGACACCCCTCCCCTCAAAACTTACTGGTTCAAATGAAAACAACAACTTACTGGAAACAACAGCTATTTATTACTTCTTATGGCCGTGCGGCAGCAGCCAGCCTCCCGGGCAGCCCCGCTCTGGCGGTGGAGTGTTCGTCTTAACCTGTCTTGGTGCTGGTTGTTGGCTGGGCATCTCGATTCTCTCTACTTGGCTTCTTCACCAGGATGGCCTGGACTCTTTCATGTGGTGACTCAGGGTTCTAAGAGTGAAAGAGAAGCTGCAAGACATTAGAATGCCTGGGCCCAAAGGTTCTAAAGTGTCACTTCCATTTCATTCCATTCACAAGGGTCTGTGTTGATGCCCTTGATCTTGCTCTGCATCAGGTCCAGGTAGAAATGAGGCCCCATAGTTGCTGCTACCAGTGATGAAGAGAACTGTGAATTAGAAAGATAAGCGATCGGCCATCCAACACTCACTGTACCAGGCACAAATACATAATGGAGATGTGGAGAAAGGACAGTCACAGCAAAAGGCTGGAGAATGGGAGACACTTGCTGGTCCATAAAATTCTGAAATTCGGCCAAACTCCTGCTGCCAGCCTCCCCAGCTCCAGGGGCTTGAGGGTCCCCTAAACCAGAGCTCAGGTCTTTGCCCTAAGGGTGGCTTTCTCATCCCTGACCCCTTTAGCTCTGTCTCTGTCCTCTGTGCTTTTGGCTTTGTCCTTTGGACTCCTGATGCTATGCCCTAGACCTCTCCTTTTCTATGAGAACTGGCCCATGCTCGTAGCTGAGAAGCTTTTTAAATCTGCTTCCTTCCTGTAGGAAGTTGGGAGGCAGGCAGAGGCCCCTTTTCATTGTGAACCGTCACTGTCAGTTTAGTAGGAATTGATACATGCCCTTTAAAAATGTCGTGAGTTTTCTATGTATGAGATTACTGCCCACTCCCTTTGGTAAAAGCCACACCCACCAGTTCTTCTGGGGCAAGCCTTTCTTTGTCTTGGACTGCGGGTCGTGGTGCTCTGAGATTCTTAGAAGTCCTCCTGTCATGCTGAAATGGTCTACAGTGCATTGTCTTCAATCTTCCTGAGTGCTCAACAGAGGGGCTTGTGGCTACACTCTTGATTTGATCTTTACTGTGAGGCCATTTTTCACATTAGAATCTTTGCTGGCTGGAGAGCCTACCTTGGGCTGTCTACATCTCTTTAAATTTTTCTTGAAAACCATTTCTTATTCATTTCTCTCTTTATGTACTTTATACAATTAAAAAAAGTTAAATGGCACTTTCTACCTTCTGCCTGGAACTCTCTTTAACCAGATCCACAAACTCATTGTGTGATGGTTAATTTTATGTGTCAACTTACTGGGCCAAGTGGGGCCTAGATGGAACATGTTTTCTGGGTGTGTCTGCAAGGGTGTTTCTGGGCAACATTAGCATGTGAACTGGTGGACTCCGTATGGTAGCCTGGCCTCCCCAGCATGGGTGGGCTTCACCCAGTCCCCTGTGGACTTTCCTCCTTCCTGTGTGAGCTGACACCTGAGTCATCTTCTGCCCGTGGACTGGGACTTATACCAGTTGGTTTTCTGGCTCCCCCTCAGGACTTCAACTTGGTCAGGAATTTCAACACAGGTGCTCTAGGGTCTCCATTTTGCAGAGGGCAAATTGTGGGGCTTCTTAGCCACCATGATCATGTGAAACAATCCCTCTCAATAAATCTCTTCAAGTATGTTGGTTCTGTTTCTCTGGAGAACCCAACTAATGCAATCGAGTATTATTTCTTCCTTCCAAAGTATCATAGTCCCCAGGGTTGCCAAACATTTTGCTTCTACCTTACCTGAGTCAGCTCTGTTCCAGCCTCCAGAAATTGGGACCTGCAAGTGGAGTAGTGCCCAACCAAGACCTAAAGCACGTGGCCAACAGAGGCAGGGAGGACAGCATGGAGATTATTAGGAGAGACTGGTGGAGAGTAAGGACGCTGGTTTGGAGGCTGCCATCCCGCTCACACTGCGTGTTAGCTGTGCAGAAGGCAAGCAACTGGTCTTTTTGCTTCACACGTTTCTGAATCAGCTGCATCTGAGCAGTGGAACCTGGGGATCCTCTTCTCCCTCTGGGTCTGATCTGATGAGTTCTGAACTTCAGGCAGATTCTGTGATGAGGGTTAGACTTGGGGGACAGAGGTCCATGTGTTTTGCACATTCAAGGGGTGTGAATCATATGGTCAAGTGCGGACAGTGGTAGATTGTTTGCAAAGATGACCACAAAAATCCTGTCCTTGTGCACGCTTTCTTGCTTTCTTGCAATGTGACTTTGCCATTTCTTCCAGCAAGAAGCAGAGTGTATTTCACCTCCCTTTGAATCTAAGCTGGCCCTGGCCTTTGCTTTGGCAACAGCATGAGGTAGAATAGAACTTGCAGTCTACTTCCCCCTCTCTCTTGGGGCCTTACACCACCTTGCAAAGACGTTTAGCTGTCCTTCTAGAGAAATATCATGAAACCAAAGGCCTGGTCTGGCAGAAATGCTAACCAGATGGGTACATGAGGCTACTTGGGGCCACCCAGCCCTGAATCGAGCTTCCCCAGGACTGCAGCCACGTGAATACCTCCAGTCAGTGAGGCAGGAAATGGGCTACTCAGCTGAGCCCAGCCAGCCTACAGAATCAGTAGAAATACATTGTCTTAACCCACTAGGATGGGAGTAGCTGTTATGCAACATTGAGTCACTGATACAGGGACGGAGGCCTTGGTGTTGGGATCTTGGACTCTCAGTCCTTTGAGTGCTTGGAAGAGCAGTTTTCTTTGCCAGGCCCAAATTACCTGGAGCCCGGAAATTACGTCCCTAATCTTTTGGATAGGGGCACAGCAGGTACATCTCTGCCTGAAGCCCCTACCCTGCCCTGCCCAGCAGCTTGTTCCCCATGGACTTGAGAGGATACAGTGAGAACAGGCACCACAGCTGTAGGGACAGCTGTATCCTCACTGTATCCTCTCAAGTCCATGGGGAACAAGGCAGAAAGGCACCGGGACTGTACTCACTCAGCCAGGAGCAGGTGCTGGGCATCCAGGCTGCACCCCTGAGCAGGGACTGATGGCCCTGGGAAGGCCCGACCCCTCAGGGGGTTTGTCGTGACTCAGGGACTCTCTCTTCCTTGGATAAACCCTGTTCTTTCCTGTCTCCCTGCCTTGAGCACCTCACCTTTCTTGGTGACTGGAGGAAACCTGACTTCATTTTAGAGACTCACTCACACACTTGCTCAATGATGTCTCATTTTTTAACCTGCTCAGGCGAAGACAGTCATATCCAGTGTGCCACTAGCTCTTATTCAACTCTGACTTGTCTGTTGGGTGTTTTGCTATTCAGGATTCTATTTAACTCACTGTAACAGAAAGTTCCAGAATAATAGCATCTAAAACAAGGTTGAACTCTCCCTCTCATAAATGAGAAGCATGGAGGCAGGGAATCCAGGGCTGATAGGTGCCCTGTGGAGTCAGGGCCCAGACTCTCTCTATTCTGTGCTCTGCTACATCCAGGTTCCACTCCAAGGGTCACCTCAAGGGCAAAGGTGGCTGCTGGAGTTCCAGCCTTCATGTTCACATCCCAGCAGGCTGGAGATAGAAAAGGTTAAAAGGGGCACATTCCTTCCTTTTAAGCACATTCTTTAGAAATTACACATGTCTTTTCTGCTTATGCCTTTGGTTTGAGCTCCAGGCAAGGCTGGGAAATATGGTCTTTAATCCCAGCTAGAATTAAGAGTTGTATTTCTAAGAAAGAGGGAGACGATTAATATAAGGGGGACAATTAGTGGGCTTTGTCAAAGTCCTATCTGTCTTCCTCATTTGAATTGACCTTCTTGAGACCAGAAAATATACTCCATTCATCCACGTTCACCCGTGATGACCCACTCTGTCCCACAGAAGATGGGACTGTGTTCAGTGAACAAGGACATAGCAAATCTCCTTGCTGATTGGCAGCAAATACATCTGGGAGGGGAAGCACAATTCAGAATTAATAACTCAGCAGAAATTTGCCTCTGGTCTCCAAGTCCTGGATTCCTGCTCTCCTTTCCATATTTCTGTATCTCTCTCTGACTTTTCCATACCCGTACTCTGCTGTCCTGGGGTTCCCGGGCCCTGAATGGTGAGCCAGGGAAGCTACAGACATGGAGGTCTGAGTTGCTCTCCTCAGGCAAGGAGATGGCAGGGGGTGCTGTGCATCTGAGCCAGATGTCAGGGAGCCTAGGTCAAAGGTTCGGTTTGGACACTGGGCACATCTGTGACTCTGGGAAACCATGTTTATTATCTGCAACTTGGTTTATTTTTCTTGTAAAATAATAAAGATATACATTATTCTCATTCCAGAGGTTCAGAATGTACAACAGCATATTAAAGGCCATGTCTATTACTATATATACACATATGTAATATATAATATATAACATATATACTCACATATATATATGCACATACATCCTGGCAGTAGTTTTGGCACAAACCCACCACTAGATATATACAAGTTGCAAGTTATTATTATCATATGTGGATATGGAACAAGCAAACATCAAATAAAAATATTCCTTGTATCCTCCCTCACTGCAACTGGTTTCCAAAACAGGTATTAACTTGAAAGGTATAGGAGAATCCTTGACCTTGACCATCTCCCTCTTTCCTCAGTGTTTTCTCCTGAGCATCCTGTGCTGCAGCTCAGAAGCCCTTCTGGGCCCTGAGGCATTCCTCCTAGTCATTTCCACTGATGGGTCCATGACAACAGGGTGATGGATGTTGCTGTCGCTGCGCTGAGATGGGGACATGCTTCTCTGGCTGGCCCTGGAAGCCTTCTTGCCATAGCTTTTTCTTGGGGCTCAGAAGCTTGACAGATGTGAACCAAAGGTGGCCAGCAGGGCCCTAAGGGTGGACTGTTCCAGTTACCCCGCTTTGGGTGTTTTTAGGCACTATTTGGCCCATGAAGAATTTACTGTGTCATACAAGGTTAGAGAAGAAAGGAGGAAATAAATGATGGAGGAGAACTGAGGGCCATGCAGGCAGAGGGTCTGAGCTTGGTTCACTGCTCACCCTTTCCTTGGGATGCAGCAGAGCAGGAGGGAAGGGAGTCCTCCTGGGAAGTGCATGAGTTCCAGGAATGGTCTCGTGAGCTGGCCCCAGGCTGCCCTGAATTTTGGCAGCCATGACCCTGCCTGCTGTCCATCACTGTGTGCATAGAAAATCAAGTGGGAGACCTGGCTGGTGCGGTTCAGTGGATTGAGTGCCAGCCTGTGAACCAAAGTGTCACAGGTTCGACTCCCAGGCAGGGCACATGCCTGGGTTGCAGGCCAGGTCCCCATTTGGGGGCATGTGAGAGGCAACCACACATTGATGTTTCTTTCCCTTTCATTCTCTGTCTCTTTCCCTCTCTCCCCCTCTCTCTAAAAGTAAATGAATAAAATCTTTTAAAAAAGAAAAAGAAAAGCAAATGAGAGAGTGGGAGAGAGGGTGCAGTGGTGAGGCACAGGCAGTGTGAAGATGGAGACTTGGGCATTGCTGGAGGTGAGCCGCAGGCTTGGCTGAGTCTGGGCAGCCAAAGCAAATACAAGAACACAACACAGTGCGAAGACTCATCACGTCCACTTGTATGGTCAGCGTCCTACCGCCACCCGACTCACTCACAAGAGGGCAGCGAAACGGGTTCTTCTGAAGGGTTGACTGCAACTCCCTTCAACTCATTGCCGGTCAGCACAGCACGTGGCACTCTCTCCTATTCCACTCCTCTAAGGTCAAAGTACAATTCCAGCAAAAAAATCAAGCATAGAACAAGCCACGTAATTGTAACCTGGAACAATGACAGCCCTCTGTGGCCTACCTCTTCCCCCAAATGCTTTTGCTTAGATATTTACCCACTGTTAGTGCCTGCAAGTTCCTATTGGGTCCTTAAGGCTGAATAAAAACCCCAAGAAATATTCCTTACCTAGAAGGGGCGGCCAAAATGAGGGATGTGGTCCTCTTGGGAGCTCTGCCAAAGAGGAAGGACAGAACTGCAAAGATTCCCATTGCTGTGACATGAAGGGGTCGTGCTGGGGAGGGAGGGAGCTCAGTGAGGTCCAGTCCACTGTCTCCCCTGCTGCCTCTGGCCACCTTCTCTGGGTCTTGACTCAGGGCAAGAGCTGGGCAGAGACCCTGAATGTAGGGTGGGAAGGGCTTTTCTCTGCTCAAACCTCTGGGATGGGCAACTCTGGGCTGCAAAGAGGCAGATACTGATTCCAAACCCTGATCCCTCTGGCAAGTGGCAGGAATGCAGCCCAAACATGCTGCTGGAGCAGATGTGGGCTCTGGAATGTCCCTGAAATGTAAAATTGTGAGTGTAAAGAGAGCTCAGGGAGCAGCAGGCTCTGCAGAGAGGAGTTAGTTACGTGGCCAGTTACATTAGATGAAACAAAGAGACCACGCTGCATAGCCCGCTCCCTGGTAACACGTTCTGCTGACGGCCTTCCTTCACTGGCCCTGCTCTGTCCTAGGCTGGCAGGGGCAGCCAGGGGGACGCTGAGGTCCTAGCCAGGTGTCTGGAGAAGCGAGGGTCTTGCAGACAGTTCTTTGAGGGTCAGGTGAATGCTATGGCAGAGCCAGGAGGTTTGAGATGGCAGACTTGGGACTTGGCAGACGGGCTGTTCATGCTAAAGGGGGCAGAGGGAGGGAGGGGGTGGGAAAGAGGACAGGAAGGAGACTGAGGAGCAGGAAGGTCTGGGCACAGGGAGGTGTAGCCAACAGGGAAGGGGAAGGCTGCCTAGGAAGGAGGAAGAAAACCGGGGGTACATTTGGCATAAACCCATCTGTTTTGGAAAGGAAATGCAAATATGTGACTGAGAAAAACCCTGGAAAAGCACTTAATGTTTTGAGAACGTTATGGCTCTGCCGTGTAACCTCTAGAGGCAAGGCGGAGCTGGGCATCCCAGAGGCCCTCCCTTGCCTTGAAGAGTCTAGTCATAGTGGCTGCTGCAGCTCCGGGGGCAGAAGTTGGCAACCAGGACCAGCCCGGGCGGCCAGGCAGGTCTAGGCTGGGGCTGTGGCAGCGGCAGGCTCTGAGGGTCTCCTGCAGAGGGGCAGCATGCAGCCCTTCAGAGGAGGGATCCTGTGCGAGGAGCCAGGACAGAAATACGAGACTGGGTAAATCACTCAACTCCCGGTGCCTCAGTTTTCCCACCAGTCAAATGGGAAGCATAATGACTCTCTTGCTCTTTTCTTTTGGCAAAGACCAAATGAGACTATTGTCTGCATTCTCCCTCCTTCCCCCCTCCCTCCCTCCCTCCCCCCTTTCCTTCATTCCTCCCTTCCTCCCTTCCCTCCTTCCATGCAGACAGGGGGGCTCGCATCTCTGCACCTTGGTTTATATTGCTTTCCAAGAGTGAAAGGCCAGCCTCCTTCCTACTCATTGTCCTTAATCTGACTTCCAGATTCACCTCATTAGTCTTCTCCTCCACAATCCCCGGCGCTCTCCTCCCCACTCGCCTCCCTGGGCTAGGTTAGATGCCTCTCATCTTGTTTGGAAATTCTTTTTCCGTGACTTCTTCTCCCACTACTGTGGATGCAGAGGGAACAGCACCCCATCCTGACTCATGCTCCCTCTCAGTGTACACACACAGCATAGGCAGTGTTGGATGAACGCTTATTGCCCTGAACTGAGCTGCTCTGACATCGCAGGGGAAAGATAGACTGGGAGTCAGGACAGACACCCACACACTGAGTCTTGATGTGCAACTAGGAGTTCGGGGGGAGAGTAGGAAGGGAAGAGTGTTCCAGAGGGGTGGTGGGAGACATGTGCCAATAGGGATGTGAGACCAGGTGGTTTGGTCAGGGGATGAGGGTTGTGGGAGGTGGAAAAGGGGCAGAGGCCAAGTTGAAGTATGCGATGGTTAATTTTATGTGCCAACTTGACTGAGTCACAGGTGTTCAGATAATTGGTCAAACAGTATTCTGAGTGCATCTGTGACGGTGTTCCTGGATGTGATTAGTGTTTGAATCGGTAGATTGAGTAAAGCAGACTGCCCTTCAGGATGTGGGTGAACCCCGTGAATCCATGGAGGGCCTCAGCAGAAGAGTTGACCTCCTGTGTGTTGAGGGGAGATGCATTCTTGCCTGACCACTTTGAGCTAGGACATCTGTCTTTTCCTGCCTTTGGACTTAAACTGAAATACTGGCTCTTCTTGAATTTCAGGCCTGCTGGCTTTTAAACTGGAACTTCACCTTCAGCCCTCCTGGGTCTCAGGCCTTTAAACTTGGACTGGGACTACACCATCAGCCCTCCTGGGTCTCAAGCTCAATAATTGATCTTGGGACTACTCAGCCTCTAGAACGTCATGAGCCAATTCCTGACAGTGAGTGTCTCTCTGTCTCTCTGTCTCCGCCTCTCTGTCTCCAAACACACACACACACACACACACACACACACACACACACACACACATGCTTCCTGTCACTTGTGTTTCTCTGGTGAACCCTGACTAATACAGGGGGTGACCCTAGAAGGTTTCTGGACAGACTAAGGTGATGCAGAAGCACAGAGGGTAAGTTGGGGGTGGTGGGAGGAGGGCATGATGAATCCTCTGCTCTGAATCGCTGGCACCGGCGGCAGGAGACCTCCAGGGCCCTCATCAGCTGTCCTGACCCCCAGCGCTTCCTCTCTGTCCCGGTGACCATTGCCCATTTCCCTCTTTGCCGGTGAGCCTGAGCCGCTACTGCTGCCAGTGGGCTGGGATGCTCCTGGCCGTTCCTCTCTCCTCTGGGGCACCCTGGCCTCAGCTTGGCTGCAGAGGTTGGCTGCAAGGGGATCCTGGAGACCCCTTAAAGGGGCAGATCCTGTAAGCCGTGATTTGGACTCACTCTGGTGGTATTAGAAGCCCATGCTTTTGATGCCAGTGTTTTTATGCTTCCTCTGTTCTCATCTGTTTTTTCCTGTAGTGTTTGGTAAAGTCTGCTTGGATGCTCCAATTTCATTAGCAGTTCAAGGAGGAACCAAAGCCACAATGTGTGTGAATGTGTAAACTTGTACTTCACTGGTCCCTTGCGGCAGGGAGGTCCAGCAGGCTGTGGGAGGCAAGACCTCCCGAAGGACAGGGCTGTGGGGAAGAATGCCAGGACCGCTTGCCTGCTCCGGCCACCCGGAGGCTGTCCCAGCTGAGAGAAGGCCTTGGAATGTGCCATTTCATCTTAATGAGGGAGTCCCTTTAGAGCCTGTCACTTGGCAAAGCCATCCTCCTGGCAGAAGGACACCCCAGTCTCCCTCCAGCTCTGAGTCAGAGCTGCGGCCAAGCCCCGCGCGCCCGCAGCATCTCCTCCAGCTCTCTGAGCCTCATCCTCCCGTCTGGGAAACAAACGCGCACTGATCTCAAGCCCTCTCCGCTGGCGAGGAGGCGCACGTGTGAAAGCGCTCCCCACGCGGGGCCTGCTCCGTAATGCCGCCTTCCCTCTCCCCTCTTCTTCCAAATCTGGAGAAAATCTCTCTAGATAAAGTGATCTATCCTCCTCTAAGGACCCCCTCAAGAATTCTTTTATTTCTCTGTTTCGTTTATTCTGAAAATGTTTGCTTCCTTCTCCACAATGGAATCTGAGCTAATGGCTGCAGTGCGGCTGGCCTGGGGGTCCTTGCTGGAGCCTGCAGCCTGCCAAGGCCCTGGGAATAGATGGAGCATTTAAACTCATTTTAGGATACAGCTAAGCACTTGGATGGCGAGGGCCAGGCTGCTCCCCTAAGGCAGAGCCTGGCTCTGTCAGGCCTTCTCCTACTTCTGTCCAAATGTAAGGACCCAGAGAGAGGGAGGCCAGCAGCGCCGGGGAGAGGAGAGACATCCAGATGCAGGCCCTGCACTCGACACGTGGTCGATCGTTCACTCCAACAGGAGTGTGCGGTATTCATTCACTCATCCGTTCATCAGCCACCCTGCGTGTTTGCGGGTGAACGCCAGGGCCTGCGCTCTGGGCTCAGTCCGATGTGCAGGAGAAGCCCGGCCAGGAGCGCAAGGCCTGCTGAGCGGTGTGATGGACAGCGTGGTGGGGCAGTGGTTCCCAGCCTTTTCTGTCCCGTGGCACACGGAAACTAACGACTAACATGCTGCCGCCCACCAAAAGATATCTTTTTTTTTTTTTGACAATCTGACAAAAAAAAAAAAAAATAGGTGTACTTTTGATTCATTCTCTCCAGATGGCTGTTGCTGTGTTGGCTATTGTCATTTTTTTAATTTGACAGTCTAAGGGAAAAGAGGTCACTGCTGCTGACTAAGTAGTTAGGCATTGCATTTGTTAAAATCTCTGGCGACACTCGGGTTGAAAGTGGCTGCGAGAGAGGGGCGTGCTGGACAGGGGCTGTGAGAACACAGAGGAGGATTCCCAGACAAGGTGCAGGGGGAGTGGGGGCTGATCTTTAAGAACAAGCAGGAAGTTCCCTGCACAATGAGGACTGCATGGCGGTGGGAGGGGAGGGAGCTCCAAAACAGGGCCAATCTGTGCAAAGCACGGAGGCATGCGGAACTGTGGCCTGTGCGAAGGACTGGAATGAGCTCAGAAGGACTGGAAGGCGGTGGGGGGGGGGGCAGTGGGGTGGGTAGAGAAGGCTGTGTGCATGTGGGAGGTGTGTGCGCAGGGCTTGCACATGTCTGGGCAGAGACTGGGGGCCTGGTGGCAGTCAGGGCCAGAGGGCCCCACAGGTGGGACCGATGTTGCACAGTAGAGTCCAGATGATCCTAGGGTAGTTCGATCTTGTTCTGCGGCTAAAGGGAGCTTCTGGAGGATTTTAAGCAAGATATACTTGTGTGTTACCTGTATATTACTTGTGTTCTGTAATGTAGGTATTAAGTATAATGGGGTTTTTCCTTGCTTTTGTGGAGTTTAAAATTTGACCGAAACAAGTATACTCAATACCCATCTCTCCTCTCATCTCTGTCTACTCATTTACAAAAGGACTGTCCTTGCCAGGATCCCCAAGTGTGAACCCCAGCCCATAGGGCTGAAGCCACAATGTCTAGCTGGATTTCTACTGTGCCTTCCCAGAGCATGGACCCGACCCCTGCCTGCCATGCACTGTCACCATTTGGAGGTCTGCTGTGAAGGACTAGACTCTTCCCCAAACCACAACCAAAGGGTCCCTGGTGCCGGCTGAGCCCACCTGCGGTCAGTTTACCAGGAGTTGTGATCGCCCAAACTACCTCGGTCAGGTGTACAGGGGCATCTAGGGTGTGAAGTTAGTCTCACTGTCCCTCCTAGGCCCCAGAGTTAACTCTGGCCTCCTTCTCCCTTTGGGGAGCTTTCTAGAGCCTGGCATGTTTCCTGGTTGAACTGTCTCTTCTCCTCAGTATGTAATTTGTCACAGCCTGGGCAAGGCAGTTTCCAACACTCCACTGAACCTCTGGGCAAAGCTAAATGAGAGAAAACAAAGGTATGAGCACTGTCACAAACCATTAGGCGAAGAAGAGCCACAGAGTGGAGGAGTGTAGAGATGGGGTAGAGTGTTGACTAGATAAGGAGATGAACCAGTTCCTGAAAATGTTCAGCCAAGGCCACCCCCAGATCCTGCCTCTGCCGTGTGCATCCTTCCCACTGGCTCCCAGCACCCACGATGCTCCCGTCCCCTCCCTGCCTGGGTTCTAGCACTCTGCTGGCTTGCTCCACCCTTGCTTCCAAAATTCCCTAGAGCCCTGCCTCCTTAGTGGCATTGAGGGGAAGGGCTGGGGGCTTCCTCCAAGCTGCCGAAAGATGGGCCTGCTCCTGCCCGAAAATGTCCAGTGCCCAGGGCAAAGTGAGTGCTTCGTGGTTTATCTCTGAGGGTGAAGGGTATCTCAGTTGTGTTGAGTAACTTCCTTGGCGAACAGACAAGAGAGAACCAAGTCCACCTGAAGCAAGATTGTCTAGTAAATCCAGGCTGCCTTTAGGGATGACCCGAAGCCCCCTATCCTCGTTTCAGGTAGGACTTCATCTACCCCTGCTTCCAGGTAGGACTTTTAGGTTTTTTCCACCTGTCATTGAGATGTCCTACCAGACACTGTTGTTTGTAAGCGCTCACATGGGAAAAGGCCTTACTGAAGGCAAGGAGTGAGTGAGGAGTCTTGGATCTTTGGGATTTAGGAGGCCACTTCATAGCCCCTGCCCCTGCCCAGGAGCAGGCTGGTCCAGGCAGACAGGGCACACACCCTGTGACCTCTGTGGGACGGCATGCTGTGACTCAGCACCTGCCTCAGGGCTGTGCCACTGAGCAGGGCGGATGGTCCACGGGAACTTTTGAATAAATGACATCTCCATTCATTCATTCGGTGAATGAGATTCTGTTTTTTCAAAATGAATGAAGAGTCCTATACTACCACCTGTGTTTTAATTGCAGCCAAATGGAATTCTTATTTTTCTCTCTCAAAAATGTAAAACCCCTGAGATTGTTGGTGTTCTTTTTTTTAAATATATTTTATTGATTATGCTATTACAGTTGTCCCTTTTCTCCCCCATCATTCCCCTCTACCCTGCACACCCTCTCCCACCCACATTCCCCCCTTTAGTTCATGTCCATGTGTCATAAGTTCTTTAGCTTCTACCTTTCCCACACTATTCTTGCCCTCCCCCGTCTATTTTCTACCCACCGTCTATGCTACTTATTCTCTGTACCCTTTCCCCCCCTCCTCCTCCCACGCCCCTGTTGCTAACACTCCATATGATCTCCATTTCTGTGGTTCTGTCCAATAGAGTGGCGTTTTCCTTCTCCTGACATGGAAAAAAGGTGCTCCATCCAGATATGTACAGAGGCACTCACGATTCTTCTCAGAGACCCCATGTGGGATAAATAATGCTAATTTATGCACATTTACAGGCAACTGACTCCAAACCCTAGCGAGCAACATAGCCTTGTAGGTTCCAAGTCAACCTTCCAACAGTAGGAGCAGAATTTTAATTGAAAAGGTAAAGCCGGCATCTGGCAGCTGTGGTTTATTTAGGGGGCGTTCTGTGAAGGGGCCACTGGAACGGCTCTGTAGCTGTGGTAACAGATACTTACTTAAATGAGATTTCGCTTTTGTTTTTTTTTTTTTTAATAAAGAGAAAATCACCCACGTTTGCCATGTTTTTCAACAAACTGAGATTTCTTTCTCTTTTTTAAAAATCTTAATTGATTTATTTTGTAATGTGATATTGTCTAACATTCATAGGTTCATTTGAATAAACTATTCATCAACTTTCTTTTTAGCGATGTGCCAGCCTGTGTCTGCTGGAGCCCCATTGTCCCCCTCGCTGCCAAGGTACGGGGAGCAGGTGCAGCCCTGGCAGCGAGCACCCATCCAAAGCCGAGCCCGTTGCTCCTCACCGAAGCCACAGAGGACTGGTTATTACTGGAGAGACGCGATGGTCTCATTTCTAACGCCCGGTGGGCGGAGTCTGGAGGCGGCAGGCAGGAGTGCCCATCCCGTTGTGATCCAAAGATGCCCTCAGGGCACTGTGAAGACCGGCCCACCAAGTGCATTCGCAAAGGAAGTCATATTTGCTGATTTCTTTGGGAGGAGGAAAGAATTTCTCTGGGTGTCTTAATCTGTTTGGGCTGTTATAACAAAACACCATAAACTGGGTAGCTTAAATACCCAGTTTATCACTTACAGGCTGGAGGCTGGAAGTCCAAGATCAAGGTGACAGAAGATGTGGTGTCTGGTGAGGCTTGTGTCCTGGGTCGTAGATGGCACCTTTTCACCGTGTCCTCACATGCTGGGGAGAGAGCTTTCTGGGTCTCATTTAGAAGGGCACTAATTGTACTTACAAGGGCTGACTTACATCTCAACGTCTCCATCTCCTAATACCAGCCCCTTGGGGATCTGTCTACATCCTACGAAATTTGAGGCAACAGGAAGGACATTTAGACCACAGCACCAAGTCCTACTTCTATGATTCAGAATGTAGATGTAAAGCTCACTTGGGAAAAGTACAAATCTGTGAAAAGTGCAGGGATCTTATAAACATATTAGTCTGAGAGTCAAAGATGGTGAACTACTCCCCCACGCTGAGGTCAGGAAGGGCTGTCTGGGAGGATGTCGTCGGTCCCCTGCCTCTAGTCCCCAACTTCAGCAGGTAACTTTGGGTCAAAAGAAAGCCCTGGCCTGGGGAGTGAGCTGCCTGCCCCTCTTTGGCCTGAGGACTTCCAGGACCTGCGTGGTCAGTGCCTGTCGCAGTGGGCAGAGACCTCCTCTGAGGTTCGGTCTGGCGCTGGGTCGTGCCAAGGAGATGGTGCCTCCTGTGCACTCCCGGGTGAGCAGAAAAGGCTGAGAGACCCTGAAGGACTCTGGTAGGATCCCTGCTTCAGAACAGCTGTCAATTGCCAGAACAACCGCGATCAGTATATTCCCCAAACGGTCCTTTTATTATTTTTTTAAATATTAATAGAACTAATTAAATATAGAGGTGTGCTCTGGCCCTAATCTTCGGCTTCTCATCTCTCCTTGCCTCTTGCCTTCTCCCCACTGGGCCCCCCTATATATTGTCAAAGTGTCAAGTGAGGAGGCAAGGAGAAAACCGGGGAGATAACGCAGAATTGGTATGCTGGGCGAAGGCTGCGGGCACAAGGGACTTCTTTTAATCCAGTCCATTAATCAATTTCTCCGTAGAAATTGAATTAACTGTCTTTCATCAACATCACATCCCAGGCTTGAAAACACTGTGCGCGCAGGGGAATGTCAATGCGGCGGGTGTGGAGGGGAACATGTGGGCTCTTGTGCTTTCGATCAAGTGCGTGGAGAGTGAAGGGCCTAAAGGTCAAAGGGGATGCTCTTGCTTGAGTGACCTTGAACCTGGGCCCCTGGGCGATCTGCCTTTTTTTCCCTGCCCCCCCACTTTTTCTTGCTCATAGCAACTTGGAGAGGCTTCCGACTCCCGTCCGTCCTTTAACCTAAGCACCGTCCACCACTGAATATCAGTCTCTCTGCAATGTTTTCTCTTTGGGCTTGAGTTGCATGCAAATCCACGGGCTGTGCCCCTCTGCCCCCTAGTGGTGCCCTACCCCTTGCTGACACAAGGCTCTTCTTTCTCTGGGTCCGAGGGCTCTGGCTTGCATTGCACTGGGATGCTACCAATGCAGGTATGAGAGACTCTCTCTGTCTTCGACAGGAAAATCCGGACGTGCCTATATTTGCATAGAGATGCGGCTCCAGAGAGAGGTCAGCCACAGGGAGTGCTCCATAGAGATTTGGGTATCTCATTCCTTTAATCAGTTAGCTAATAGATATTTATTGGCTGTCTGCAGGGTTCCAGGATGCCCGCTAGCTCTCAAGGGCACAGGGATAAAAAACAAAACAGAAAGCAATGCCGTCCCTGTGCTGAGAATCTATCTACTGGGGCGGGGGGGAGACTGGTAGAATGAGAACTCACAGTACAGTGTAATACATATTAAAGTAGCATTTTGCAGTCTACGGAGTGAGGATGCGGACAAGCGAGGGAGCGGTCACCTGGCGTGAGGAGTCAGGAAAGGCCCGGCACGAGGTGGGCTCCAGGAAGACAGACAAAGCGTTTGCTGTAGGGAGGAGGGATTGGAAACAGACTCCAAAGGAAAGGACCTTGTTCTCCCTCATGTTCCATTCTTCACACAACAACCAGATAAAGACATTAGCACGTCAGTCGCACGCCTACAGCCCCAGTGGCATTCTACTGCCCTCAGAATGACACAGAGCGCACTTGACCATGGGGACCTCTGTAGTCACGTCTCGGTTGTGTCCACTGATGTCCCCCTCAGTGAAGGCCCACAAGGCTTCACCAAATCTGGTCCAGCCTCAGAGGCTTCACACCTGCTGTTCCCCCTGCCTGGACACTTCCCCCTGCGGCCCCCCAGGCCTGTCCCATCATTGCCCGCTGAGTCTGTCTCACTTTTCAGGTGTCAGCAGGGAGGACTTCCTTGGCCTCTCAGAACGGGTAAGCCACCCAGTTACACCTCAGAAGCCACACTCCTGGCTTCTCCTCCCGACAATTGTAATTATTGTAATTACGGTTGAAAACCCACCTCCCTCTCTGAACTTTAATTACTAAGGAAAGAGGGCCAGCATCTGTCCTGACCACTTTGTTAGTACCTGGGCCCAGCACACAGTAGATGCTTAATAAATGCTGCCAAGCTCTTTGCTCAATGAATGGCCTTTCCTGGTTGGAAGAGGTGTGCTTCAGGGGAGTGGGGACTGTGGCTGCCGCCTGGCTGGCTGAGCACAGGAGGGGTGGCCTTGCCGCGTGGAACTGGGCGAGACCGCACGTCACGCTAAGGAGTTTGGACTTTGTCCTGTGGGCAGAAGGAACCATGGAAGGCTTATGAGCAAGAGAGCACTTTAATCTGGTTTGTGTTTTAGGAATACAACTCTAGGGCAATCGGCTCCAGAGTTAACCACCCAGAGTTGTTGGGGCTTATTTGATTTCCCAGGTTCTCTTGCCTCCAGTTCAGCAGAAGGAAAGAAAACCAGTTTTGGGTTTCAGTGGTGGGTGTGTTCAAAACTGGGTAGGGGCGCATTGCTTTCTGCTCGTCACCCCCCTCCACACTGTAGAGGCTCTCGGGCACACCTCGCCCCTGCTCTCCCAGCTCCTGGACTGAGAGCCCTCCTGTCCCCCTGCTGCTCCCTGTGCTGGTCCCCGACCGGCAGTACTGGCTAACTACTGTTGTTGGTCCAGGTGCCTTCCCTCCCTGTGGGTTCCCTACTGGCTGTAATAGGCCCTGTATCCAATTCTCCTCCAAGTGTGCCCTCTGTTCACAGAACTGGACTGGGGGGGAGGAAGACAGTGTGGGACTAAGTATTTTTGGAGGTGGTGCCAGATGCTACGAAACACCTGCATGTACAGCGTGTCATTGAACCCCTGCCTTTGTGATTGGCCATGGAGGAGGGTATGGGGGAGAAGAGCAGTCCCCACCCTGCCCATTCTTAGCTGGTCCTGTTGGGGTCACCTGCTTTTGGGGGGGCTTGTTTTTTACTAAAGACACAGTCATTCAAAAATGAGTAAGATGTCACTACTCTTCAAGGAGCGCACAGTGTAGTGGGGATGAGAAATGTGCAAACGAGTCCCACTAGGTGGTGAGTAAAGGGGACAGGTGGGAATGTCAGGTGTGGCTGGATGTGGAAGCCACTGGCCACACGCCCCCAGACTGGAATAGACCCTGGTGTAGAAAGCATTCTGGCTTTGTGGAATAGAGATATGCTTGGCTCCTGTGGTCCTGAATCACCCTCAGTCTTATTGGTCCATTGGGAAGAGCAACACTCTGTTTGTCAAATGGTTTCAAGATATAAGAGAGATGTCATGTATTAAGTGCTAGGGCCAGAGACTCCTCAAGGAATGTCTGTCATCAGCAGGGTATGTGCAGGGTAGGAGGGTGTGACACAATGGAGCTGATATATAAACACTTGAATGAATGAATGGACAGAGAAGAGTAGCAGCTGCCCAGTGGGTGGCCCAGAGGGTGACTCCAGCGTTGGAGGGAACAATTCTCCCAGCCACGAAGGTGTTCTGCAATGCCACTGCTCCCATAGAGGGAGCTAGAGGAAAACGGGGCAGGTGAAAGCCCAGGTGACTGGTTCATTTATTTTGTTTCGTTAGGAGCCAAGACAATGCAGGATGGAAGACACCAACTTCATTAGGACAATAACAGCTTTCCCCCTTTTTCTTGCTTCTTTAAAAACCCTGGGCAACTGACTTAGTTTTTCATTGCCTTTGAACACAACTGAGAGAGATTTTCTTCAAAATAGGGTTGTAGCCTTCAGGTTCTTTGCTTGATGTGGGTCATGGTGAGTCCTCTAGTTATTGAAAAAGGTAGCGGGACAGTTCCATCTGCCTAAGCTCCTTTGTGCCCAGACCTCTCTTGGAATTTTCTTGTTCACCTTCTTCCCCTAGCCCTGAGTACTTAAACCATGACAATTAGCAGGAAAAGTGTGGCAAAGAAAATGCGTACTCTTTGATTGTTGTTGTACCAGATTACTTTTAGAGGGTGGTGGCCGAGACAGACGAGTTCTGCTCGGCGTCGTTACCAGTCCCTGGTGGTGGCGGGGAGGCACCTGTCTCACACAGTGAGCAGAACACCTGACCAAAGTTCAGCTGACCAGTTCGCACAGGGTGTAGTTTTGGAGGAGGCACAAATGTACTTGGAATTCTTTTAGACAGAAACATCAGTCTGCTGCCTCCTATATGCACTCGGACCAGGGATCAAACTCACAACTTAGTCACGTGCCATGATCAGGGATCGAACTCACTACATTTTGGTGCACAAGATGATGCTCCAATCAACTGAGGCACCTGGCCAGGGCCACATGTGTAATTCTTCATCTGCAAAGGTCTGTTACAGCCCTTTGGTTCTCTGAAAGAGCTGAAATTTTGGTGCGGGTTGGGGGTAGAAGAGCATCTTATGAGGCATTCTGGAAACAGAAATACCTTCCCTTCTTCCAGGCAGCACTGGTGTGTCCGGGCTGCACTATTCCTGCAGGAAGCAGGGCTGGGTGAACACACAGCGGGGGTGAGCAGACCTCTCCCTGCATGATCTGAGCTATTCTTAATGGCTCATCTGCTCCCTAATCTCTTCTGGACTGGTGTGCTTCTAGCTTGAAATTTCAACATTAGAAAGTCACTCCTTTGAGTGGGACGTTACTGAATTCAGGAATTTCTAGTTAAAAAGAATTTTGGCACCACTTATCTGTGGGGTTTAATTCATCACACAGCTTTCCAGAGGCAGCTGGCTGAGGACATGGCAAATGAGGTAGATACATTCTGAAGGAGCTGGGGCAAGACCCCTATTCCTGCGGGTGAGCAGTCTGGCCCAACAGCTCAGTTATGCTGAAGCCCGGAGGGCCCTACTGGCCCTCCTCCAGTAGGAAGTTCAGCTCAACATCCTACTTCATACCCTTCTCCTCCTGGCCCCACTTCCCATCCCCATCTCTAGGACCCTAAACACTTGAACAGAACCTTGGGGAGGTTCAGCCTCATGTGCTTCTCACCCCTATCCCACCTGTAGGCCTGCCCTCAGCTCCCTCCCTGCTGGCAGGCAAGGGCCCAGGTGTGTTCCCTCCGTTCTATAATGCAGAGTTCTTGAAACGCTATTACACATTTTAGCAAATAACAGGAGCACCGAGGTGAGGACTGTTATCGCAATATGAGCACTGTAATTTCAACCTGTTAGAGCAACCAATCTATGGAATCAAGTTCCACAGAGAGGCTAGGATGTAGGGCTGAGCTTCCACAGTGAGCTGCTGTGGCCAGGTGGAGGGGTGTTCTACAGAGTTGGACCAGAGGTGAGAAGGGGGCCCTCCGGGTGCTCCGTGCTGCTGAAACACACGGCCTTCGGAGCTGTGCCAGTGAACTCAGTCCGAGAAGGTGAGCGCCGTCTCACTCACGCCATCACATGTGGACACTACTGATCACTTATTGCACCCAGCCTTGCAAAGTGTGGGGAAACCTCTGCTGCCACCAACACTAATACTATCCCTGCAGCAACTAATGTGGGCTAGTAGTGACTGAGGGCTTCCCAGGCACTATGCTAAGTGCTTTACGCAGATTGTTACAGTGAATGCCCAGAACCCCTCTGTGACGTTGGGGCTTAGTCCATTTTTCCATGGAAAGACAAAAGGGGTCACCTGCCTAAGGACACCATTTGAAAGTAGGAGGGCAAGGGTCTCAAACCCAGAGAGCTGAGCCAGCAGCTAGTGTTGCAACCCACTCTCCGCTGCTCCCTGCAGAGACACCCAGCATGGGTCCCAGCATCTAGCTTCTCAGGGGAAGGGGGAGATGAATGTCAAATAATTACAGCACTTGGCATAGATGCCGTCCAAGGGGTTGTTGTGAGGTCCATGGGAATTCACCCAGTCATCTAACAGATGCTTCTCAAGAGTCCCAGGCTGTGTGCTGGATGGGTGATGGTTATGGGGGTGAGCCCAAAGAATGTAGGCACTCGCTCATCTGGATTTCATGAAGATTCTGGGG
This sequence comes from Glossophaga mutica, assembly GCA_039655065.1. Lineage (NCBI taxonomy): Eukaryota > Metazoa > Chordata > Mammalia > Chiroptera > Phyllostomidae > Glossophaga > Glossophaga mutica. Next base: position 64,197,117 of record CM077311.1, read on the forward strand.
CAGGCACAGAAGGTTGATGTTAATGGAATAATCACATGGATCGATGTAGATTTGCCACTGAGGGGAGTGAGAAATAACTTCCTAGTGGGCTCAAATCAGTCTTTGAAGAGGACACCTGGGATGTGTTCCAGGACCGGGGAGAGTTGCCTGTGGAGAAAGTAGTTAGTTGCTCCAGGATGTGCTGTGCTGCGAGGTGTGGGTGAGCGGGCAGCAGTAAGGACAGGGGATGATGCCAGTGGGTCTGCCTGGGGCACGAGGCACATGATGGGAGAGGCTGGAGTGTTCTGTTGGGATGAGCTTTCAAAGGCCGCTGTTTGCCAGGTGAGGAGTCACGGGCACTTCATCATACAGGCTGGAGTGGAGGGTCGGGTAGGCCAAGGAAGAGGCCCCATGTGTTAGACATTTGGGGAGGAGAAAATTCCAAGTTACCTCTTCACGTTGTCCTTGGACTCAGTTGGCAAGGATCTTTTGGTGCTCAATTCAAAGACAAGAGTCGCCATAAGGAGAATTGTGGTGATTGTGGCCGGAGGAGCATTAGACATCAGGCAGTTCAACTTTGGTGTTATACAGAGGAGGAAATTCAGGCCTGGACAAGAGAGTGAGTTTACCAAGAGCTAGGGACACAGTATGTTTCTGGGTGGTCAGTCCATTGCCTTTCTAATTCATTCTTTTATTCATCAAACACCCTCTGAACCCCTGCCACGTTCCCTGCACATTTGAGTGTGGGCTTATCCAGAGTTAGGAACTTCTGAATGATTGGAGTATGTCCCAGACCAGAGGGAGATTGTGCCAGGCTTGCATTTCCCATTTTGGGGGGCATGTACACAGTGTTTCCTACCAGCACCTCAAAACCCAGCATCCCCAATTCAAACTCATTATCTTGACCCTCAGACTTGGTCAGGGTCCTCATTTTCTGTTTGTATACAAGGATCCACAGTCTTCCCAGTCCCTCGATCTAAAACCTCAAGAGACGGCACATAGGAGATGACACTAGATACTCCCTCACTAATGAGTGAGACGAGATGGTTGTTCAAAGATGTTGAGCATGGGATGGTGACAGCGGTGCGGCCACAGCAGGACACACAGATGAAGCGTGGGAGGAAGTCTGCGTTATGCTCGCGATGACCCCCTGGTGCGGGTCATCCTGTGCCACGCAGGGCCACAGGGGTGGTGCCGGCGTTTGGTCCGGAGGCAGAAACAGGAGTGAGGGGGAAGCCTGAGCCAGAGCCCTTACTGGGGTTTCCAAGAAAAAGACAGACAGCATTTGCATAACTTAGCAAGTTCTGGGCTACCGGGATGGTCTCCAGGTGCTGGGCACTTGGTCTTGGATGGATTTAGGTGTGTCAGATAAGGAAGTGAGTCAGGGGGTTTGGACTCACACGGAAAATGTGCTTCATATGAGTTCTTTACAATCTCTAAGAATTGGCCAGCCTGGGAGGGGCAAGCTCTGCCCTGCCAGCAAGCATTTTAAGAGGTCAAAACATCATAAAATAAAATAAAAATCTTGTGATTAATAACAATGATTCTTCCTTTCCCTTTATTCCCCACAGTCCATATCTGACCAGTTGTTCTCCTCTGCTCCACACCACCTGATGCAGGCAGAACCCGCCTTTGGAGAGCCCGCCTTCTTCTGCAGGGTTCATGGTGTGTGTACAGAGGAGGAGGCCAGCTGGGCACGGCGTGGGTTGCATTTGCTCCATGCTGGTTCTTTGAGGGGCTACCTCTCATTTCTCCTCCAGCCTGCTGACGGATTAGTTTCTTCTTTTTTCAGTGTTTGTAAGCCATCTTCAGACTCCAGCGACAAACCTTCCTGGAAGTTCTTAGTATTTAGGGTCCTCCACCCTCTGACTCCAATGCCCATTGGGGCTCATCTCCCAAATTCCTTTTCATCAGATAGCATTATTGGTAGTCCACCACCTGGAAGGTCTTCTGTTGACTGTATCTAGCTATTCAAATGCTGTCCCTACATAGAAGTTCAGTGAACATTCACACAGCTTACCTCAGTTCCCAAAACAGAAATAAATAACCCTATTTCCTGTGCCCCTGGTGCAGTTGGTTTGTCAAATACTTTGTGTTGATGATCCAGGGGTGGGGCAAAGGCCGAAGGTTGTAGATTAGGAAACAGCCCTGCTCACCTCCACTGTAGCACCCTGAGCCCTCTCTGCAATGGGGACCAACTGAGGCTGGCACTGTGTTCAGGCTGGGTCCCATGAGCCTGGGTGAGGGCTCCTGTGGGTCCCAGCCCTTTGTCCTCCCTTCTGGGGCACGTTGTGACACTCCGTCTCCTGCAGAGGTTTGAAGCAGTGCACGGAGTAGCTGCAGGACTCTCGTACGCACTGGCTGTCCCGGGCCCTGGGGCGGGGTCTGAAGGGCGTCCTGGTGAGTGGATCTCTCCCACTGGCCAACATGGTGCTACTTTCTGGAGGTTACATGACTTGGGTGACTGACTTTAGGTGACTGTCACTCATGTCAGACTGAGCTCTGAGCTCTGGGCTCCCTGTGTCCACCCCCTGGCCTGGGGCTTGAGTCATAGCTTGGGCCTGTCCACTGACCCTTGCCCAAATGCATTCTGCCTCTAGTGCAGCCTGTGGTCCACAGCACCCAAGATAGGGGTGGTGGCAGGTGACTTTTACACTGTGCATCTCTATTCTTGGCACCCAGACCCCCTCTGTGCCATGTGTCAAGCAGTCCTCTCGGGGTGGCTTAAGACCTGTGCTTCGCAATGCCAGTGGCCCTCCTGATGTTCTCTCTAGCCCCTAAAGATGTGTTGACACTGTGTCCTATCACACTGGCCTGAAGTCACGCCTAATAAACAAGGAACTGCCCTGATGGGAAGGAGACTTATTTTCTTACCTTCCCGCAACAGCCCATTGTCTATCCTTGCCCCAGGAGGTAGTACAGGAAGGCAGGTGTACAGTCAACACTCAGAGAGATCAAGAAATCACATACTGTTAGTTCAGTAATGATGGCTTCAAAAGTTTAATAGAAGACATAGTTGGAAGATGTGTTGTTTTCATTTATGTTATAGAACTCTCAAAGGGGAATCTCACATGACCAGAGAACGGACTAACAGTCACGTTTTTCTGTGTTCTCTGGGCAGACGTGCACCCCTAATCACGGCCAGTGAAGGCTGGTCCAGCTTGGAGAGTCATTAAAGCCAGTTCTCAGGGCAGCGTGGGAACCGTGCAGCGTCAGGCGCAATGACGGAACCTGCATTAAAATCAGGATTTTAGGAACCTGAAGAGGCAAGGAAAATCTTTATTATTTCAATGCAAATGAGTTTCAGAGAACTACAGCACTGTGAGTAAATAACAACATTGCTGTCTTTTTCTGAAGGTGGGAGACATAAAATTAGCCAGCAAAGGCACATCTAATAATAAAGAATACGGGGAGCTGGGAACCAGACCTGAAAAGGAAGAGATGCTACTGGGACTTCATCAAGAATCTGATTTTTAAAAACTTAATTTTTTTAGAGCAATCTTAGATTTACAATAAAATGGAAATGAAGGTACCGCATTTTCACATCCACCCTCGGCCCTCACACGAGTGCAGCCTCCTCCATGATCCACACCCCCCATCACAGTCGCCCAGGTTACCACTTGTCACCAAAGATGACCCTGCTTTGGCGTGTTATTCTCGCCCAGAGTCTGTAGTTCACATTAGGGTTCTCTCTTGGCGTTGGGCGTTCTATAGGTTGGGGCGAATGTACGATGACATGTATCTACCACTGTCATCGCACAGGGTATTTTTGGGGAAGACTCTCTATGCTCGCTAATTGGGCAATAAAGAAACACCATGGTTCAAAGTTAGGGGTTGGCGATCAGCCTGTGCCCCCTCACTGCCCCTGCTCGTTCGCACGTTTTCTGGCTGCTTTCTGCACAACAACAACAGCAGTGGGGACTGGGCGGTTCGACAAGCAGCAAATATTCATCACCTGGATTCTGCTCCAACCCTTCATCTAGCAGTCACTGCACCTCACTTGGATGCGTGGATTATTTCTTAACTTCCTATCTGAAAACTGTTTCAAACTCACAGGGAAACGAAGCACACGCACAGCACTGACAGCTCAGACGTTCTCCACGTGGGGGCCCTTCCGAGTTTCCTGGTGGTCCCAGCAATGTCTTTCATTGCAAAGGGTCCAGGCCAGGGTCATGAGTGACGCCCCGCTGCCATGTCTTGCTCATCGCCTTCCAACTGGAACAGTTTCTCGGCGCCCCCTTTACTTGCATGACTATGACATTTTTTAGCTTTTATTTCAAAATGGTTATAGAATCACAAGGAGTTTCAAATATAGTCCAGAGAGGGCCCATGTACCCTTTGCCCAGCTTCCCCCTCTATTAGTCAGGGTTCTCCAGGAAAACAGAACCAACAGGGCATGTGTATAGATGTAGGAAAAGATTTATTACAGAGACTAAGTCTATGTGATTAGGGATGCTGGTGAGTCCAAAATTGCAGTATGGGCAGGCAGACTCAGACCCAGGAGAGCTGGTGGTGCAGATGAAGTTCAAAGGCGGTCTGCTGGAGAATTCCCTCTTGCTCTGAGCTGATAGTTTTATTCCATTCAGGCCTTTGACTGGTTGGATGAGGTCCACCGAGATGATGGTAGGCAATCTGCTTACTAAAGTTCTCCCATTTAAATGTTCATTCAAAATCTCATTTAAAAGGACTCATGGACATGGACAACAGTGTGGTGATTGCTGGGGGTGGGCATAAGGGGACTAAATGGTAACGGAACAAAATGCTATAAAGATTGAATGAAAAAAAGCAAAAACAAAATCTCATTCAAAAGACTCTTCAAGCTGACACTGAACATCAGCCATCACAACTTTCATGGTAACCACTCCCACAGCTGCAGCATCATATCAAACCAGGAATGGACATTGGATCCACGAATTTTATAGCGCATTTAAAATAAAAAAAATTTATGTAAACAAGACTCCACAAAAACATATTTGCTAAAGTGGCTCCGCCTGAAGTTTCCAAACTCAGCTCCAGGACCCTAGGGATGCAATGGCAGTGACCCTCAGGCTGCCCCTAGATGGGGGAGAGATCGAGTGGGTGCATCCTGCCCCCCGCTGTTGCGCTCTCAGCTGGGTTGCTTCGGAGTTTCACTTGGAGGAGGGGCTTCCCTGCTAAAACCACCTGGATTTCATCCTCTAAGCCATTTTCAGTGCCCTGCCCCTGCTCATACACATGCTGCCAAAGTTGCTCCAAACCTGCTTCTTATCTGAATTCTCGTTTCGTCTCTTGACTTTGACACCTATTTCTGACCTGCCACCAGGCTTCATCTTTCTCACTGGACTTTATCACCTTGTGCCTGGACCACCTTTCTGCCCGCCTCTGACCTCCAGGTGTCCTGTTACCTTCGAGGAGCCCTTTCTGTTCCGCTCCTTAGCCAGAGGAAGTACCTTGTCCTCCCTTGGCTATTGCTTGCCCTTCTGGAGAAGCAGAGGGTAGGTCAAATACTCTCTCTCCTGTAGCAAGAATTACTTCTTCCTACAAAATATCTCCAATAGACATCAACTATGCTCACGTATGACGGGCCAACAACCATAGTGGGGCATTTCAATAAGTCATTTGCAGGCTTTGATCAAGTAGATTAAGACAGGAATTTAGAGGGCTTGACTGGTGCAGAAACAACTTTGTTTTAATGAGGCTTTTGACCCTTGGTACTCCAGGTTTTGTTAATCACACCTTTGTTAAATAGATTATGTATTGTTTGTTTTTATCGTCTGCAACGATTTGATAGAGTTAATGGGCAGTTTTAATTACAAACGGGTACCTTAGAGCTTAGAAAGCCTTTACTTTTCCAACTGTTCTGAGTCAAAGCCAGAAGCAAGGGAAGCAACCCCCCCCCCCCCCAGTTTAAACTCTGGCCTCCCTGTGCACTGGGGAGCTTCTGCTTCCCGCGCTTCTCCTCTCCTTCTGCTTGTTATTCTCATCTCGGTTTGTCTTTGCCTCAATTTTATAAGCATACAAAACAAATTATTGAAACCTATTTCTACTCGGTTTCGATGTTCATCACCAGGCTTTTGGAGGCTTTCCCTCACCCCCTTGCAACTTCCCTATTGTTGATTCCAGTGATCTGGAGAATGAATATTTTAAATAAATATTGTTGAGAAGGGGAACACAAGTATATTTTCAAAACGAAGTATTTAAAGACTGATGTCTTTGTGTGTAAAATAATTGGGTCATATCTTTTTTTCTCAGTATATTCTTTTCTTTCTGGTTAGAGATTGTCATCAAGTCTATCCTTTAAATAATGCTTTTTTATGGTACTGAATCAGATGTGAAATATAACTTAGTTATTATGTTTCTGCATGCAGTTTCTAATTATTTTGTCTAAAAATTGCCAAAGCCCTCCTGCATTTTCATTTCAAACATGAAAAAGGTATTTTTTATAATTTTTTTTCTGTTCTCTACAGAGAATTTACTTCATAATGAGGATTCCTGTCTGACAACTGAACACTTTGCTCTTCTGGCTGCAGATACTTTGAAGTTTTCATATTCATTTAATGATTTGCCTGCTAAACACAGATTTAGCATTGCGTGCCAGGCTCTGTCCTAGGCACTGGAGGCATGTTAGTTAACAAAACAGAAGAAAACCTTTGCCCTCATGGAGCTTATGCTCCAGTGTCGAATGCTGGCATTAACTGGAGTTAAATAAACAAATATTGAGTGCGTTAAACAGTGATGGATGCTGAGGAGAAAAATAAAGCAGAGAATGGCAACAGGCAATGCTGGAGAAGTTGAAATTCTAGAGAGAGTGACCCTAGGAGCAAGTGAGATTGAATAACAACCTGGAGGCGGGATGCCTGGGGGGAGGTCTGAGAGACAGGCAATGGTGTCTGCTGCAATGGCCCTGGGGCCGGGTCTGGGCTGGCAAGTGCGAAGCAGGGCAGCGACGTGGGTGAGGCTGAGCAGAGACAGCAATGGGGAGAGTGATGGGAGGGAGGTTAGTGATGCGGCAGGGGCTCGAACTCCATGGAGAGACGTAGGCATAGGATGTCAAACCTGTGCTCCAACCCTGAGCACGATGGACCCCTGCGGGGATGTCAGGACACAGGTAAGACATCGTATTGAACACTTTCTCTGGCTGGTGTGCTGAGAGCCGACTAGTGAAGATGGCGAGAAGCTGAGGAAGCCCATCGGAACCTACCGCAACAGTCTGGGAAACACCCGAGCGTCTCTCGCAGAGGGTGAGCAGTCGGGGCTGTGGGAAATGGCCAGATTTTACGTCCATTGTGAAGGCAGAGTGTTTGCTGGTAGGCTGGCTATAATGTGCGAGCCAGGGAGAAGGCTGAGACCAACTCTAGGGTCTTTGGGTGGAGCCACTGAAAGGATGGTGTTTCCATAAACCGAGTTTGGAGGGGAAATGCAGCAGATTTGTAAGCGAGAATATGAGCTTCATCTGAGACAGCATTTGAGACCTTTATCAGACCTGAGTGGGATGATGAGGCAGCGAGCAGTCACATGCTCGAGTCTGGAGGTCGAGTGAAAGGGTCAGGCCAACATGCACATACGGGGTCATCGATTTATCAATAGTATACAGATCGCCATATATTAAAGCCACGAGACTAACAAAATCCAGCTGGTGACTGAAGGCAGCGCCAGAGAATGGGAATGGGACATTCCCATTTGTATGGGACACGGGGGAGGGGTCACAGGTAAAGGAGACTGAGAAGGGGTGGCGGGAAGACTGGCAGAAAACCAGGCGGTTGTGGTGTTATGGACAGCAAGGAAAAGGGCTTGACTCTGGAGACAGTGACCAGCTGTCCCAAATGCTGCCGACAGGTGAAGTGGCTGAGAACTGAGGCTCACCCCTGGATCTGGTGACAGTGAGTCCTTGGCGATTCAGGTAGGGCGTTTCTGCGTAGCGATGGGAGTGAATGCCTGCAGCGAGGGGCTCAAGGGAACTGGAGGAAGTCTGAGACACAGGTCAGTCCACTCTGTTAAGGCCTTTTGCTGCTGAAGGGAAGAGACAAAAGGCGATGGGACCCAGAGTAGCAGTGAGGCCAGGAGAGGGTTTTCTCAGCGGAGGAAATAATGACATGTTGCTATTCGGTATTCGTCCTTTATCGCTGAGTAACAAGGTACCACAATCTTATGGGCTTATGACATTATATGCACGTTAACTGATGGTTTCTGCACACAGGTCACCATGGAGCTGGGTCCCCTGGCACAGGACCCCTCATGGGGCTGCCCGTCCAGCACCACTAGGTGAGCCCCTTCTGAGCTCCTGTGACCAAGGCAGCTGGTTGAACTTTGTCCTTGCACATGCGCAACAGAGTGGCCTGTCTCTCTGCTGGCTGTCAGCCAGGTTCCTCTTAGCTCCCAGCTGCCACAGTCCCCTCTCACACCCTGACAGCTCCCTGCAAGGCCAGAAGAACCTCTCACTCAGCAAAGGCTGACACCCTTGTTAATAGACTTACCCCTGATCAGGGCAGGCCCATTCTGCATGAGCTCCCTTTGATGGACTTAGAGTCCACGGAAGGGGGGAGCTCGAGCCCCTCAGCAAGACCCTTCTGCCTGTGCCAGGTAGTGTGATATAATCTGGGAGTAATGTCCCTTTACCTTTGTCCTAATCTATCAGCTGGAATCAGGTCACAGATTCTGCCTGCACTCAGTGGGTGAGAATTTCACAGGAAGGTAATTCACTGGGAGCCGCCGAGGGTGTGTCTGACAGAGAGAGGCATCTGTGGGAATGGTGCAGTGGAGAGGACAACATTGGGTGATGTAGGAGAGGAGGAGGGAGAGGCGTCCTTGAGTCCGTGAGAACGGTGGGATTCAGTGCACGAGCGGAGATGTCAGGCTGAGCTTGGGGTGGTGACAGTCCGCATACTGGTTCAGGAAGGGAGGCAGAGGAAGTGGACGCCCGTACTGTCCATGTGCAGCGGCAGAGTGTGGGGAAGCCTTTCTCCATTCTGCTTCAGTGTTTTTGTGGAGAAAGGCAGCAGCGGCATTAGCTCAGATGATGGATGCTGGAGGGGGTGTTGGAGGTTGATGTCCTATGGGTTCGAGTTTCTTATCATCGGGTTAGTATATATATTTATCTGTTATTATAATGTGTCTACATTATCTCTTTAATTCATTCTGTCCTGCCATCTCACAAAGACAGAAAAGAGAGTCTACACTACAGGGTCAGAGTCGGAGGCCAAGGAGGATGAGTGGGTAGCCCAGGGCCCCGTCCCAGAGTGGCCAGATGCCAGCTTGGCCTGGTGCTGGTGAGGACGAGATGATGAGATGATACACTCACACCTGGAACAAAAGGAAAATCAAAACCCAACACAGAGCGTGCACTGGAAGCAGGCTGCCTGTTGGGGGCTAAGCTGGGGTGGGGCTGGCGGTGTCGTCACCAAGGCCGGCGGTGCTCAGGTGTGGGGGGGCACACCCGACGCATGGTTCAGGCTGGAGCCTCGGGGCCAAGATACGTTGCATAGCCAATATTCTCCTTCATGGCTCACCTGTGCAAGGGCTTGCCCCGACTTACAGACCAACGTGACACCCGTGTCGCGCTTCCCACAGCGTCTCTGGGGAGTCAGCTTTATGGGGCTTTGCCCTCTGGCACACCTTCCCCCTTCCCAAGCATTCCCGGGGTTACTGCAACTGCTGAAAAAGAAATCTGACCACATGGGTATATGTGGAACTTAAATAAACAAAAAATACTGCATAGTACAGATATCAAGCATTATATGCACAGTCTGTGTAGAGAAACCAATTCCCTGCCAGCGCCAGGCTTAGAAATTAATCCACCGCTCCCACAGCTGCTGGTGTTTCTTCATTCCATCCCCAGAGCAGCACGGAAGACCTGGGAGAGGCTTGCTTGCTTAGCCAGGCAGTTCAGCCTCCACGTTTTTCTAGAGAGCCACGTACCCGCTGCTTTGCTTCCCTCCTCTCCCTCCAGAAGCGTTTTGAGCACATCCTGTCAGACCTTCCCTGCCCCAGTCTCTGCAGCAGCAGGAAAACGCCCTCCAAGTGGCCGCTGCTTCTCTCTGCAGCAGTTGGCCTGGCTCCCTGGGTCTGTGTTTGCTGCGTTCAGTCCATCACGGATCGCGCAGCCAGTGCTCTGTGGCCCTCTGTGATCTGTACCGGAACCCGCTACCTCTTGGCATTTGTTTTGTGATGCGGAAGAAGATTTGAACTTGTCTTCTTTGTGGCTGCAGCTTCATTCCAGTCTCTGCCCTTCTGTTCTTCTCAAAAGTCACTTTCGAATCCTCTGGAGCAGGGGTGTCCAACCTGTGGCCCACGGGCCACATGCGGCCCAGGATGGTGATGAATGTGGCCCAACACGCAATCGTAAATTTATTTAAAATCTTTTTTGTTTGCTCATCAGTTTTCATTAGTGTTTGTGTATTTAAGGTGTGGCCCAAGACACACCTTCTTCTTCTTCCAGTGTGGCCCAGAGATGCCAAAAGTTCGGACACTTCTGCCCGAGGCTCATAGCGAGGAAGGCCTTCCATCACACCCAGTCAAGGAGAGTGCTCCTGTGCAGTGGCCAAGCTGAGCATCCTTCGTGGCACTGTCAACACATGGCTGGAAGGTCACACGTGTCTAAAACAGCTTCCAGTAAGGTTCTGCTCCCCTACCCCATCCCCCTGAGGCTGAGGTCAGCTCTAAAGGTATCAGGGTACAGTTTCCAATCTTCTTTAGCCAACCGAGGGAAACTTGAATGGCTCTTCTGGTTTTGTAGAGGCCAGTAGTGTTCCGTTACCCTGGAATTGTAGAAACTTCGGTAATTTGGTTTATTCTCTAACTGTCAAATAAGAAGGTGGTTTGACTTGCATAAGGAGCTCCTGGGTCCAGGCAGGAATAGGATGGGCCCCTCCGATCCCTTCCTCTGGGCATTGAACCTGGGGGCCCTGGAGGGGGTGTTTGAGAAGCAGAAAGGGCCACTCATGCCCTAGAGGGAAGCAGTGTCAAGGAAAAACTGCCAAGGCTGGGCCGGGTCCATCTCGGAAGGAAAGCCCTCTCAACATAGCCTGTGGTGGATGGTGGAAGTCCTTCTCGACCTGGTTTCCCCACAAAGTGCTTAGTTTATTCAACAAGTATTGATTGGCTGTCCATCAAATGTACCAGGCACTCGCTGGGCTTTGCATGGGCACTGGTGCATAAAGCCTCTATCCTGGCAGTGTTAACGGTGTGGTCATGCTCAGAGGACTATTGCTAAGCACCTGACCAAGGCAGGGGCTCGGCCCAGGGCTTTCCTACCACTCCAGAGGGGTCCGGGTCCTCACGGCCCTGTGAACACAGCCCTTTTGCACAGGGCCGTGTCTAGGTACACCGGTGGCACCATGTGGCAGCTGGAAATGGCAAATGGTAGTGGATCACAAAGCCTTCCCAGCTCCCTTTGCTCTGAGAGGAAAGATAGGAGCATTCTATGCAGCAGAACCAGCCTGTGCCAAGGGCCTGTCTTAACAGGACTGGAGCAGGGTGAGCTCAGACAATGGAGAGGCAAGGCTGGCCCTGACGAGAGATGAGGTTGAGTGGGCGAGAAGAGTGTGGGGCGCAGAGCCGACAGGGGCAGTGCCAGTCAGGGGAGGGTGTGGGGGTGGGACCCTAGGAGTAGTCACCGCATTTTTAGATTACGCTCTAACAACTAAAAGAAATCGAGCAGGTGCCACCCAAGTAGGTATTTGCTTATTTATTTCTAAAAGAGTATAGTGATATATATTGTGGTTTATAAAATACATCTATAGATAAAATTAATATTGATGTAAAGATGAAATAACACTTAAAATGCTTTGTTATTTTATTTGTTAATGGTTCAAAAATATAATTGAATATACTCACTGTGTTTCATTTTGTGAGGTATAAATTCAATTTTAAGTCCAGTTTATTTCAATATTTACTTTTATTCTTTGTCCATTTCTGGAAAAGACATTTTGTAAAAACGTGTAGCTCCAAATCCAAAAAACAAACAAACAGACAAACAAAAAAAATTGGCTGCTTTTTCTGCACTGTAATAGTTGTTACTTCAGTCCTATCTACCAAATATATGGTAGATTTTTGTTGAGATTTGGTGGTAGATTTATATTTTCCTTTATGCCCGTCAATTGTTATTTAAAACAAATCAGAGGGCATTGTATTTTTGTTCTTTTAACAAATGGATGATAATTGAGTACTTAATTCGAAAGATTTGAGACAGGCTAGAATAGTACACTTCCCATTTTTTAAAAAGTGTGTCTATAGGATACATTTCAGGAGTGAAACACATACCATTCTGGGCAATGAAATCGTGTAACAACATTAGCATTTTTAAATACCCCTTTCCAGATGCTCTCTGCTTGGCTGAAGTTGTGTTGAAAAGGGTCCTCTTCTCACATCCCCGAAGCCCCAAATGTTGAAGGAGCTTGGTGCAGTGTGTTTATAATTTAAAACTATCTGCCAGGAAGCATTCTTTAGATGGCCTCGTGCCATCACGGAAGGTCAGCAAACTGGGACCATGTACCTTTTTTTTTTTTGTAAAGAAAAACTAAGTATCACCATGTTAGATGACCCTGTGCACTTGGGCAGGTGCTGATCTCCGAGTGGTAAAAAGAGTACAAATGATTTCCATGACAACTTCCCCTCCCATTAAGAAGGGTTGGAAAGATTCTAGTACCATCCAGAAAATACCGTCGTTAACCAAGACACAGCATGGCCGGAGAGTGAGAGCCAGGGCACTGCCCCCGCCTGCAGAGCCCCGCCACCTGCTTCCTCAGAACACCTAGAATTCCGAAGTGACAGTGGTGTGGGTTTGGAGCCCCCAGAGGTGGAGAGGTTGGACCCAAACTCTGGAGGTAGCAATGGGATGGGGCAAAGTGAATGGATTCAAGTGCAGTTTGGGGTAATGTTGACGTAACTTGCTGAGGCGTAGGATCTGGGGTGTCGGGGGAGGGGGTGTCAATGATGATTTCTACACTTCTGGTTTGCACACTTTGTGGGGTAGTGGAGCACAGGAAGAAGATCCAACTTGCAGAGGAGGTCCTACGTTTGGGTTTAGGGTTGTTAAGTATGAGCTGCCTCTGAACTGTCCTGGGGAGGGGGCTGCCAGGCAGATGGCTGCAGAGCAGTTGGGTCTGGAGACCCCCCGGTGCTGGGTGCGCCCAGGGGAGTGGAGAAGACCCTGCTGGGAGCAAGCGTCCTCTGGCTCTTGCTTATCCCTGGATGGCACATCCTCCCTAGATGTTTTCAGTTTTGAAGAGACAAAATGCAGAAGAGAGAGACAGAGGACTGACTGGGGTCGAGGCAAAAGACACTTATCATGTGGTCCGGCTTAAGTCACCAGGGGCTGCCCTGGAGCCTGGCCATCACAGTTATAAAGTAGAACTTGGCTGCCCTTGTCTTCTGCAGACAGATTTCCCTTGTGACCCTCACAGTGAGACACGACCTTGATGGAGCTCGATGGTTGATCAGGTTCTGGGATCTCGACATCTGTCTGCACGAGATGATCAATCTGTCCATTTATATCCCCATATGTTATACATATGCTTCTGCTTGTAGCGCCGCTAGGTCTAATCCACCCTCCCGGAATGACTTGCACTGGGGCAGGTCATGCCATTTTTCAATTGTGTGAAGGTGCACGTATGTATGCATGTGTGTTCAGGTGTGTGTGGCATAACAGTTTAGCTGCGGGGCTAGGACTGCAGGTCATGACAGCTGCACTGGGAAGCCAGCCGCTCCTCTTCGGACATGGACTTTCTTGTTTAATTCGCTCAACTCTCTGCTCATGTTTCCTCACGGGCAAATGGTGACAATACCACACCCACCACAGGAATCTTTTCACATGCAAAATACTTAGTGTGATGCTTGACATGAAATAGCTGGTCACTACATGCATGTGTCCACCCACCCCCAGGTTGTGTAACGCACGTTAACAATGTTCCCCTCATAGTCTGTCCTTCCCACAGGCCACCTACCCTGCCTCTCTGATGGTCAGTCGGGCCCCGGTGAAGCACTTGTATACTCCGGTTGACAAGAACACAGTTTCTCATTCGATGCCACTTGTGGTAAAATCTACATTACTCTCCTCTCACCACCAATTATTTCCTCCTTTTACTCATCTGACCCCAACTTCAGGCCAGGGGTTGTGCTTGGTGGAGGCTGCCACAGTCGAGTGGACAAACAGACTTGTTCCAACTAACTCTAGTTCAAGGGACAGGGCAGAGGAGGTCCTGGGGATACACAGCTACCGAAGGTCGACAGCGGCCCTAGCCCTGGACTGTCTGTCCCTCACAGCAAACCCGAAATGCTCTTCCTGCCAGGAAGGTGTGGGGAGGCTGACAGCTGGTTTGGGGATCATTAGGCAATTGGAATCATGGGCTCATTCTGTGGGGACCAGAGAGGGGACGGAGGAGGATGGGGTGGCGTGGACGCACCCTGCCTCCTGGTTTCCATGACCGGGAAACCTCACTACCCCCGGCATGAACACAGCCCTCATCAGATTCTCTCCCACTGGCTGATGCTGACTTTTTGTGGACTGGCCACTGCCTGTCCCTCAGTCTCATTTCCATCTCAACAGCTTCCATCTCAGCCACGGAGAGACACCTCCAGCTCTCCAGTGTCTCAGCTTCACTCGTGTTGTTCTCTTTTCCTGATGGCTAAGCAGCCCCTCCCTTAACCAGGCTGCTCAGGTGAGTGTTTCCCGCCTGGCCTGCCCTCCCTGCTCTCCCATGGCACCAGGGAAGGTCTTTATCACCACACTTACCCACCTGTGTTGAAACACTGCCTTTTCCGTCTGCTTGAAGAGACGCCGGACTTCTGCTCAAGCCCCTGAATAAATGTGAGAATGCATGAAGGCACCATGCTAGGGACCTGTGGGCTTCTCTTCTTGTCGACACTGAAGAGCACGTCGGTTTTGAGTGGGCCGGTGTGGCCATCGGAGGCGGTGCAGGGTCATCTCTGCCAGGGCCTGGCCGGAGCTCACCATCCCAGCCCCTTTAAGGTGGATGTGCCGTGGTACCAACCTGAAGGAGGGGGCCATTCTCTTCATCGCTCAAGCCCTCTCTTGCCTGATGGCAACACAGATGAGAGCTGTTTGCTTCCAGACACAGGCCATGCCCTTGACCTTTTGCTGTGCCTGTTCCCGCCTCTCCATCGTAGCAGCATGAAGTTGTCTCAGTGCATTCGGCGCAGCTGAGCTTTCACGGGCAATTGCATTTATCTAAAATTTGAAGAACTCACTTTGGTAACAATTTTTATTCTGACCGTGTGTTTTCAAAGCTATTAACTGTACTTTGTCCTCAAAATGGAACTGAGTGTGTTGTCGCTGGAAGTGGGGCCCTTGCGGTATGGCAAGGGAAGCCTGCCAGGAGGCCTGCAGGGAGGATGAGGGCCAGTGATGAGATGTATTTGTGCCACCAGATGCGAAGTCGACGGCGTTCCCCTGGGTTTTCACTGTCCCGTCTCTGTCCATCCCCCATGGAAGAAGCCCAATCTGCCTGCACCAGGCCCAGAACTAGGGCACTGTCCAGGCACTTTGCACCACGCCAAGGCTAGTCCAGCCCAGCCTTTCTCCCTGCCTGGCTGGCTTAGCGTGTTTTCTGGCTGTGCCTGGGTGGGAGCCCATGGTCAGGGTCCACGGTCGCTCAGGCCATAGGTGGCCACTAAGTGTCTCAGCCCCAGTCCAGGTCGCTTAGCACTGTTCCCAGCAGCCACCCAATGCTGTGCTGCTGTGCCCAGGCCCCTGCTTGCAGCCCAAGGGCCCAAGACTGCCAGCCAGGCTCACACGGCTGCTGTGGAGAGGGAATGTGCAAATGGACAGGGCGAGTGCGTGCTGCTGGGGAGGTGGGGGAGCGGAGAGAGAAAGGCTTGTTAGCTGGGTTATATTATCTCAGGCAAGGCCCAGGTGCTTTTTCAAAATAACCAACCAACTTCCCAAGATTTTACGGGCTTGCACTGGGTCCGCTTTCTGACCAATCCATTCCTCCCCCAGGCTAGAGTGACAGGCCTCTATGGTCACCATCTGGGCTCCTGTTGTATGTGTGCTTACCTCCTCCATCGCTTCCCCCGGTGAAATGCAGGGAATGGGGAGCTTGTGAAGCTGTAACTTCCTAGGGGAGCAAGCATGGTCCTGCTCCCTAATTTATTAGGCTTAATAATGTCTGATTCCCTCTGCTGTCTTTCTTTATTAATATCCAGCTACCTATGGTAACATTAGTAGGGGGTCAAATGCTTCTTGGGGTAAGTCCAGCTCTGGGAGAGCAGCGGGCCCCTCTTACTCCTGTCTGAGCTCAGAGTGACGTGGAAGCACACGTTCCCAGCCCCCGACTGGCCTGCCCAACCCTCATCTCCTAGGGGTGGGCAGTTGGCACTGGCTCACTGGGGAACACTGCAAGTGGCAGGACCCCTCTGGGTCTGGACTTTTGTCAAGTGCCACAGTGTCTCTGATCCTTGGAGATGTCCAAATTTCTAAGAACAACCCAGATGGCCTGCAGATCTGCTGTGTCTATAGGAGGCTTGCACGCTTGGGCAGGAGGGAAAGCTGTAAGGTCTATAGGTAAAGAGCAAATAGTGAGAGGAACTTGGAGGGAATAACACAGTAGAGCTCTCTGAATGATGGGTCCTGCTTCTCCAGCCCTCCCTGCATCTGCTCTCTTCACCATGCAGCCTTGAAGCCCACACCCCCACCAGATGGGCAGTGCATTTCTACCCCTTGACGTTGGACCAGGCTCATGGTTCGCTTTGGCTGGAGGAATATGGGTAGAAGGGCCAGTGCACCAGTTCTGAGCCTTGCCTTTAAGAGAATCGTCTGTTTCTGCTTTCTCATCTTCTCCACGAGAAGAGCTTCCTCCAGTGGCCACATCTACCCAGCTGACATCCTAGGACATACGTTAAGTGGAAACAACCTGGGTCTAAACCCCAGCAAGGAGCCAAGTGTAGCCAGATCCACAGCTTGCGCAGAGATACCCAGTTTACCTTGGCCGATCCACAGTCATCTAAAGAAAAAAATGATTGCTGCACTGAGTTTTGGGATGGTTTCTTCGGCACTAGTGACTGGGTGATACAATGTCTCAGTGTAAGATTTTGAAATCTTACATTGTGTGTATGCTTATCACTGTTCAAGAGATTTTTTCCCGAATTCCTGTCTCTCATTGGGTAAGAATGTATCTTTCTGTAATAATAATAAAAATGGGATTAACTACAGCACCACTTATGGGCACTTGTCATGTGCAAAGTTCTGTTATAGGGACTTACGTGTATTAATCACTCCATTCATCCTGGCAACGAACCCTATGAGCAAAGTATTACTGTCAACCTCATCTTACAGATAAGGAAACTGAGGCCCAGAGGGGTGAAGTAATTTGCCTGAATTCACACAGCCAAGGAGGGGTGCAGCAAGGATTCAAACTTAGGCAGTCTGGCAGCCATATTCTTGGCTGTCACTAATGGTGACTTTACCGTTCTCTCTTTCTCTTATCGAAGATCAAAAAAGAATGTGGGGTTCAATTCTGTTGCTTACTATGACTCTAAGGTAGTATCTGTGAAGACCTTACCTTACAACTTGAACTCTAGGATTGGAGTCGGAGGGTATTCTCACCTGAAACTTTCCTGAGCACGTTGGAGCAGGTGGGTGTCGTGGAGGCTTCCCTCTGCTCCTGAGACCATGCTGCCAAGGCCAAGGCTGACTTAGCATCCCAGTGCTCCTAGCCAGGCCTGACTTCTGGCTGCCGGGCCCTTTAGGCCACACTGAAAGCACAGACCAGAAGGCGGATGTGGCCCTCTCAGCTGGGGGCTGTGTGCTACAGGTATGGATGGTGCTCCAGGTGTGGGTCACTATCTGTTAGTGGTAGGGGAGGATTCCGTTAGTGCTAATCAGCGCTCATGGAAGTGCTAGTAAAAGTGGCTTGGAAACTGAAAAAACATAGATGGTAATGATTACAATTATGATCGCTAAGACTTAGAGCTTGAGGAGGGAGACACTGCTCTTTAACTCAGCCAGAAAGCGCTAGAGGCTTGTTGTCAACCTCTCATAAAGCTTACGTTTATCCTCCTCCTCTCCCCTCCTTCATTTGTCCAATGGCATTGACTATTCCGGAGAGGCCTGTTTCTAATGCAGGCCTTGTGGAGGGCGATGCAAAACCAGCGTGTTGCAGCTCAGACTATCTCAGGGTTATTCTCCCCACCGCCTCCCCAATTACTGGCTGTCTGGTGCACGTGGCTTGCATTTCCTTTTCTCTGCGGAGAGCCAAATTAAATGATGAACCCAGTTTCCAAGTCAGAAACATGGGAGCCTAGTTTCCACGTTGGGAACATGGGGACCGCTCTCCTCCCATCCCACCAAGCCTGAGTGATAGAAGATGACTGGCGGCAATACCTGCGTCCGACCCGCACCTCAGCCTGGGAGGAGAAAAAGGGTGCTGGGGAAGGACGGAACGCACACGATGTCCTGCAGAAGACAGAGAGTAAATTGCCCGAGACATAAAAGGAAGGGAATTGCATATATTGTAACCTAATCTGCTATAAATGAGGCAGACATGGCTGTTTTAATAGACTCTGGAAAACTGAAGGGACTCGAAGGGAGAAAGTACTGGTAACAAATGAGATGCAGATTTTGTAAGAGAAGCTGACAATAGCTTGTGTCTAGAGAAAGCTAGAAGATGGGGTGTTTTTCAGTTGGGCTTAAACTAGAGAGGCCCAGCCAGGTGGAGTCTGGGGCAACAGAGGGGCCACACGGAGGGGCCACTCAAGCTGACGGCACCTCTGGGACAGTGACAGGGCTCTGAATGTGAGTGGGCCACAGTCAGCCTCCAGCAGCATCTGGCTAAGCCCCTGAGCCTCACCTGCGAGGGGACACCCCAAGGCCCGAGACTGATGCTGCCTACCTCTGGCTGCCAAATCCAAGGAGGTGACAGAGCAGAGCTGGGTGGGGAGGTTGGGGTGAAGGAGCTGGAGTTTGGACAAAGGGACATTATGAGAAAGCAAGCTGAGTGACTTGAGAAGCGTGGGCACGCTGGGTTTCGGCAGACCCACAAGGGCATCCTCTGTGAGGTCTGCGTGTGAGCGGGTGGGCTTTTCCGAAGGCCTTGGGGCTGGTCCTAGGCTAAATGTCCCTGCAGGTCTAAGGGCCTTGCCCTGAGCACATCAAGTGTAATTGTTGTATTTGCCACACAGGAGGTGGAGAGCGAGGGCAGGCTAAGGCCGGGGCCTGGGGGAGTGGACGGTTTACACGGCTCACTTCCGAGCCAGGAAGTCTGGGCAAAGTCAGCAGTGGAAATGGCTCTTGAGACAGGGAGTTGGCAGCGATTGGGTTTGGCAAGGGAGGAGGCAGGAAGGACAGTGAGAAGACACTGGTGTCCATGGCCGGTGGGGGAGAAGACCAACAGCATGGCACTGGGGGCGTGGACCGGGGAGACAGCTTTGTCTGAGCTGGAGTCCTGACCCTGCCACTCGGGGCTGTAGTGCCACAGGCCAGTTACTTACGCTACTGATGCTTCAGTTCCCAGATCTGTGACATGAGGGCTGGCGTGAGAACTGAATCAGTAGATCTTTGCAAAATGCCTAGGCTGCTGCCTGGTACACAGTAAGCCTTGCGTAAGCGTTTGTCAAGTAAAAGATAATAATACAATTTAGAAAGAAAAAAGATACCAGGGCTTACTCCCCGTGAGAGGGAGCCACGAAAACAGAGGAGACGAGGTGTGTGGGGTGGGGCCTGATGAGCCTGAGGAGGCAGGGGCTCCCCTTAGGGAGCCATCCTGCAGGTTCGCAGGCTGGGCCGGGACGCCCCTCCCCCCAGGTGTCACCATCAAGTCGTTCCGGTGGTGAGTGAGAGGGAATGTTCTTCCTCCCTCCCTCTTTTTCTTTCTTGTCAAAATTCGAGTAGAAAACAGAGATGAGAGTGCTGAGGCTGGGGAGGCAAGAGGTATAGGGACCCCTTTGTGACCTTATGGGCTCATAGATAAACCTTGGCCTAAAACCAGTCAACCCACCCACCCACCAACTAACCAGTGAGCCAGCCAAACAACCAACTGACCAACCAACCATCCAGGTGCCCGTTTTAATGGCAGGCAGCTGCGGTGCTCCGCCTGGACAGGCTGGCTTTCTCTGGGGCCTGGAATCCAGACCTTGGAGCTTCTGCTCCCTCAGCCAGAGCCTCTCCTGCCCTCTCTCTGGCCTCTGTGCTTGGGCCTGCCCCTGCTTCTGATTGCTCTGCAGCCCCAGCAAGGAACATGCATGCGAGGAGCCTGGGGAGTGGGGCGCTCGGCCTCCTTTCTCACGACTCTCTCTTGTCACCGCTGCTAGGAGTGGTTGTGAGACTGCAGGGAGCCAACCTTCGAGAGCAAAGGCTCCTGACGGTGGATTTTGTTTTCTGTTAGTAAATTAATTGATTAGCCATGTGAATGAAGTGAGAACCAGTCAATCAAGGAGGAAAGGAAGAAGCTGGAAAGTACGTGAAATGTTCCAATAATTATGATCAAGATTAACACTCATAATAAAATTCACAGTTCCCTCAAGACCATGGCTATATCCAAGTTCATGGCTGTGTGAACATCAGCCAGCTGTTGAGGGGCTGCTAGAAGCTCCTGTTAAGCCAGAGGACCTGGAATGAAGATGGAGAGTCTCCCTCTGGGACTCCCTTCTTCCAGGCCCTGCTGTGGCTGGTAACGCTCTTGTGATACCACCCCTGACATCCCCCACATTTACCCCTTATCCCCATGGGAGGGCTGGCCCAATAGTTCACACATGTCCCTGCCTTCCTGCCTTGGCCTCAAAAAGTTGGAAAGGAGGGGGCTCTTAAACATCTTCTGGGAAGAGGGCTGGCCACCCCTCCCCTCCCCAGCTGGGCTCCAGGAACATGCAAAACATCCATGCTTGGAGCCAGGACAGAGGAAGGGAAAGTGGGGTTCAAATCATGAGCAGAGCCATTCTGGAGTTTGTTTTGGCCATTGTTTCTGCCTTTTCTGTCTCCATCCAAAGGTTGGGGGACCTCTGTCAGCGTCAGGGAGGAAGCTCAGCTTCTCCCAAATCCTCATGCATCTTCACAGGGAAGAATCGCACCAGAAATACACACCCAGGTTGGGAGGTAAGTCAGGGACACGTGGGCTTTCCAGTAGGGACAGCGAGGCCAAGGACAATGACAGGATGCCTGTGGGAGGACCAGAGATGGCACCTCTGGCCTTGAAGGTAGTGATTTCTCCCAGCTTTGCTCCATGGAAACAGCTCTGGTCCGGAGACAGGAAACCTTGAGCCTACCATCCGAGGTCTTGGTGATCTTGCAGAGGCTACCATACCTGTCTGGGTCTGAAGATGCCTTCCCTTAAAGATGAGGGTTTGGTGTTGGCTCGCAGTCCTGGAGACAGGCTTTGGGTCTTGGAGCCCCCGTGCCACCTGGAGCGTTCTGCGTTGGGGAATTTACATTTGTGCATTTTCAGGGGCACAGGTCTCTGCTTTCACAAGGAGCCCTTGGCGTAGGTCTCTCTCTGTTCCCCTTGATATCTCAACTCTCTGAGTCCACAGCACAGGCCTAGGCCTGTCCCAGACCATCTTCGGCCCCCTCTGCTGGACTTTTCACCCAACTCTTCTAGTGGAATTCTTCTCTTAATTTTCATTGTTTTTGTACTTTGTCTTTTTCTCTTCTTGTTATCTGGGACAGGGGTAAGGCTGGAAGGGGAAGAGTGCCATCCCACCAGAGGCGATGTGGAAGCTCGCAGCCATTTGGTGTGAGTTGGGGGATGCACTGAAGTGCAGCCTGGACTTGGGAAACAGGCAGAGGGGCCTGAGTGCCAGCCGTTTGCTGACGAGCCGTGTTACACGGGCCCGGCGCTCCCACTCGCTGAGTCTCTGTGCCCAGGCACAGAGGTGAAGTGGCGACAGCAGTGCTCGTACCCCAGGGGTGTCACAGGGATCCCAGGGCATGTGACCACGGAACACCGAGCATGGTGCCTGGCACACCGGTGCTGAGCACTCGGTAGGGGGTGTTACTGTTTGGGGAAGGTTAGCACAGAGGCGGGCACACACCCCCCTCCAGTGTGGAACTGTGGCCTCTGCCTCTCGGCTGGAAGTTACTAGAAGATCCTAGAGCAATGACAATAAAAGTCAGATATGGAAGAAAGAGTAAAAATCTGATCTCCTACTCCCAACTCTATAGGTGAAGATTTTGAAGGTCAGAGTAGAAAAGCAGTGTTGCCCAAGAACCACAGCTATTAAGAGGTGGCAATAGGGTGAGTAATCAAGGTCTCCTGGAGGGGGCATCTCAGAACACAGGGCTTTCAGACCTAAAGCTGGGACCATCCTGGAAAAACTGAAATAAGTTGGCCATCCTCAGCAGCGACGTGACAAGAGCCTGCCCTCGGGACCTCCTGACCAGCAGCGCACTTAGGAGACAAATGCTCAGTACAAGTGGCTCTTTGCCTTGGTGCTTACTGTCTGGGTCCGGAAAAGACCTTCCCCCAAAGCACCTGGTCCCCAGGCTGTACTCACGCTTCCCCGCACCCTGCACAGTGCCCACCTCTGCATCTGTCCCCCCAGCCTTTCCGAGCTCCCAGTCCTGGGTGGGCCTCGGGGCTGTGTTAGGGCCAGTGTGCAGCCCAAGTCCTGGTGAGGCCGTGTGTGTCTGCTGGCAGCCTCAGTGCCCGTGGATGTGATGTCATGGGTCCCTGAACCCAGGCCTCATGGATGTAAAATAAGACAGGCTTCTGGGTGCCTGGCTGAGAGCAGAGAGAATGGGGTGGGGGATGCTGGGCCCAGAACGAACGTGGGAGATGGATGAGAAAGAGAGTGAGGTGCTGAGGTCGGTGGCATGAAGCTCTCTGTAAGTGGCATATTATACTTTTCTGTTGGATACATATAACTAACCAGGAACTTGTCTCCAGAACATACAAAGGATGTCTATAAATCAATAAGAAAAAGACAGAGAATCCATTAGAAAAAATAGGCAGCAGCCTTAACAAAAGCTTTGCAAACACTCACATCTGACAAGGTGCAAGCTTGAGGAATCAGAGCGACTCAGTCTGAAACCACACGTACTCGCCAACGGGGCGGAAAGGAAAGCCCGGTGTGCTGGAGGGAGTGTGGAGCAACTGGAGCTGCCGGACTCTGCTGGTGGCGGGAGAAAGCAGCACAGACCCTTCGGACCATGGCTGGGCAGACTCTACTGAAGCTGACTCTTTACAGGCCCCGTGGATGAGCAATTCTACTCACAGGCGTGTGCCCAAACAGAAACGAACCCTTACGTGCAGCAAGACGTAAAGAATGTGCATAGTAGCATTATTCCCAAGAGCCCAAATTGGAGCTAGCACAAATGTCTATCAAAAGCATGATGAGTACACGAATCGTGACATAATTAAACCATGGAATTCTAGGTACCAATGAAAGTGAAGGACTCATTGCCATGCCTAACAACACAGACCAGACACAGAAAAGTGCATATACGATTTCATTTATATAAAGTACAAAATTAGGCAAAACTAATCTGTAGTTTCGTAAATTGGAGTGATGATACCTTTTGGACAGTTAGTAGCTCAGGAGCCTGGGCAGAGCTTCTTGAAATGTTTTCGCTTTGATGTGGGTGGTGGTTGCATGAGTGAGTTTGCCTTTTAGAATTTATGGAAATGAATTTGAATTTGCATGAATTTGTATACTTTTTTGCATGAATGTAATTCTTCAATGAGGACATTTGTTTTGAAAATGGATACCATGTTTCATCTAGTGTCTTCCCTCTGGGATCTGAGTCACTGGAAAGCAGTGAAGAAAACATTCTGGCCTGGTTGCCCAGGACACTAATCCCTCTCTCCAGAGCTACGTGGAAACAGCGTGGAAACTACCCACACCGCAGCACTGGCCTGGGCCCTGACAGCTGGGCCACGTGGGGCGATCGGCCCCTCCAAGCCCCAGCACCACGCACTTCCTCTCTAAAGAAATAAACACATTTTCTGGTAGTTCTAGGTCCCAGACAGTACCGAGCCACCTGTTCTAGAACTTTAACAAGTTGCCTCATGCCAATCCACTTGTTTCCCCCAGCCGTTCCACTTCATTTTCAGGCCACTTAGTCCATTTTTCCTCCCTTTGTCCTTGGTTTTCAAGACAGCCCATTTGGGCTGAGCCCTATTTGGTGACAAGTTGTCAGAACAGCTCAGGCCTCAGTTCTCTTGTGTGATTTAAGCCAAAAAAAAAAAAAAAAAAATCTGACTGGGGAAATTAGATGGAGGTGATTGCAGTGAAAGTGCCTCTTATTGAAGCTTTTGGAAAGCGTAAATGTCATCAGTCTTGTCAAAGCCGGACACGAGAGAAAATAACAGGACTGGAGGTGGACCAGGGTACACGCTGGGACTGCACAAACTTAGAATTAGCCTCCTGTTTGCTATTATTTTTTCCCTCATAAGTACTGGGGTGGGAGAGGAGAAGAGGAGAACAGAAATAGGAGGGCAGAGTAGGACGTGGCGGGAACACGGGTGAAAAATGCCAAACCTGAGCAGTTTATCTCTTTTTTATTCTGTGCTGGCAGCATCCCTGCGACTCCTGGACAGTGGAGACGAGAGCAGCTGAGGGCTGACAGCATGATGCTGGGCTGGGAACTGGAGCTGAGGGCAGTGGACCCGGCAGGGCTGGGGCAGGGGATGCGTGTGCTCTGGCCTCGGGGCCGCCATCCCAGCCCTTGGAGGTGGGCCAGGTCATTCAATGTGCCCTCATCTCAGTGACCTTGCAGGAAGCGTGCCCACGTGGGAAGGACCTGCCTGTCACTCAAAGGCCCACTGAGAATCAACTCCACTCGAGACACTCAGTAGGGGACAAAGAACACGATGATGCAGCTGTGTTCCAGAGGGGCAGCTGCCCAGAATCTAGAACTGTGGGTCAGTCACCCGGAGGAATCGTGTACGTGGAGATGAGCTGAAACTTGGGTCTGAAACCGATAGACTAGAAGAGGCGGGGAAAGGGCAGGTGACAGGTGAGTTACTTAACCAGAAGCCAGCAGATGTGGAGTTTGGGCATCTACCCAGGCGAGGCCCAGAGAGCTTACCTTAGCAGCAGAAGGCTAGATGGGTGATGGTCAGCTCAGGGGGGCAGGCAGTGAGCCCCCACTCAGGAGGAGGACATTCTGGGAAGGAAAGCTAGGCCTTGGCTCCAGGGCAACTAAAGTCAAAGGGAATGCGAGAGAACTCAGTCCTGGGTTATGGGGAACAGGTATGACCTTGAAGAGCAAAAGCTGGAGCCGTCTTTGGAGAGAGAGGGTCAAGTTTAGAATGGGGTCCAGTAGCAAGATTCCCTTGCAAGAGAGCCCGAGGACAGCAATCTGGGGGTCCTCCCGGTTTACCTCTCTGAGAACAGCATCAATCCCCAGTTCTACAGGGAAGTGAGCCTATATCTGTGGGTGGAGCAACTGCAGCTCCTGAGGTGAGCAGGGTGGAGGGCTCACATGTGAGAGCTGCCTCTGACCACAATGAGTTTGCTTAGATTAGGTATCCAGACAAGCAAGAGCCTTCAGTGCAGAGAAGGGGGGATTCTTTAAGGGGAGGTCATCAGTGATGGTTTCATGCAAGAGAAAAGTCTCAGTCAGACTCAAAGTGCCATCCCCCTCTGTTGTCTGGGACTGAGACCAGGTGGCAGTACACAGAATCACCTTTGTCATTTCACATCTGCATTTAACTGTAATGACTCAATTCCCCTTTTGAGCACTCGCTTTCCTTTTTTGAGGGGTGAGAGTTGGTGCTAAATAGTAGTTTGGGCCCCTTCCTCCGGTCACCTTCTGCAACAGCGTTGCCTGGGGGCGCCATGCAATCTTTTGTATTCTGGGATCAGTGTCTGCTTCCCCAGGTGTCTGAGGGTGGGGAGTTGGTCTCTCTCTGTTGTGGCATGTGGATGGCAGAGATCTCTCAGGGAGGCACTCCGAATGTATTTACTGAAGGAACGAACAAAGAACAGATGCTATTGTTTGCTACTGACCAGCCATCTAGGTGTGAGCGGCGAGGCCATCAAGACTCAGGTTCCTCCCCTCCCCTACCAGGACACTTCTTCCTCTGAGGCTCCCGGTGTCTGAACTATGTTTTTCTGGGAAGGTGTGATTTTTAAAGAAGTTGATTCTCCATTTCAAGAGAGGTAAATTCAGACGCAGGTAACCTACAACCTGAGTTAGATGTCTGCAGAGGGCCATCTGACTTCAGTAGATGGCTTGTGTCACCCTCAGCCTCTTCCCATGGTGTCAGGAGACAGCTGCAGCACGCTGTCCCTGGTCAATGGCCCTCATTCGGCATCAAGCGTTCTGTCTCTGGTGGCAAAGATGACTCCATCCCACCGGCACCGTGTGCTTTCCTGGCCTGCCCCACCTGCATTCTCCAAGGCAGCATTCTACCTGGGATGCTCTTACTGACTGCCAGCCCCTGGATGGGACTCCAGTGTGGCCCTGTGACCTCATCCTTCTTAGAACTGAAGCCAGATCAAGTTCCCAGAAGTTCCTTCTGGTGCCCCATTTTGACTGGGAGAAATCTGCAAGAAATCTTTTCTACCTTTCCCTCCCCTCCCCTCTTTCTCTCCTCCCCTTCCCATCCCTTCCTTCCCTTCCTCTGTCTCTGTCTGTCTCTGTCTCTGTCTCTCCCACTTTCTTATAAATCACAGCCCCAAGGGCACTGCTGTGACAAGCCCTGGCTGAGGCCCCCCACTACTTCCTAAAGCCAGCGGATGACCTTGCCCTGGGCTGGCAGAGACAAAACAAGGCTGGCCAGTGGGCGGATCCTGTCAGGCCAGTTCTGCTGCCCACGCACACCCACCCCCCACCCCGCCACCCTCTTGAGTCTGAAAGTGGATCTGGGAGAGCTCCGTACCCATGTCCATGCAGAGCACCTGCAGGTGTTGCACTTTGTGCATCTGTCACCGGCAGGTGGCTGACGGCCTGGGAAGAGAAGGCTGGGGTGACTCCCCCACGTGGCTTCTGCCCTCCCCTGGAGTCCTACCTTTTCTTACATCTCATTCTCCACCCTGTCTGTCCACATCCTTCAGTGAGTACCTCTCTTCCCCTGTCAGTCACCTCCTCTGCCCCCTTCACTTTCCGGTCATTCCCTGCCAGCAGACTCCTGCCCAGCTCAGCCTCCCCCCACCCCCATCTCTCTACTTTGCACATGGGCCACCCACGCTCCCTGGAGGCCGTCTGCCTGTGCTCAGACTGACCGTGCCCTCGGTGTGAAGCGAGACACAGTGCTGAGCTCCTGTCCCGGTCACTTCCACTGTGACCCTGTGGTCAGTTGCATTAGTTTCATTTTCCAGATGAGCGCACTGAGAGAGAGGTGCCAACTCTCCAAAGTCAATCAGATTCAAAACAATGGTCTGGGCTCTTTGTCAAGAACTTCCCAGACCAAGTTCAATGCTCTTACTGTTACATAACAGCTGTCAAGGGCCAGCGAGATAATGTGGCTGGGACATGTCATAAACTTTCACTTAGAATAAAAAACCAAAGGTCATTCCCTGAGCAGCCATTTCTGTTTGTGACCAGTGTTTGGAGGCATCTTCGCCCAGGCAGCTCCTTCTCCATCCATCCAGCAGCCCCCTTAGCCAGCAATGGCAGTGGGGGGTGGGGGGAACCTTCCTGCCCCACTT
The DNA here is from genome assembly GCA_039655065.1 of Glossophaga mutica. Classification (NCBI taxonomy): domain Eukaryota; kingdom Metazoa; phylum Chordata; class Mammalia; order Chiroptera; family Phyllostomidae; genus Glossophaga; species Glossophaga mutica. The sequence goes on from CM077311.1 coordinate 64,224,618, forward strand.
TCCCTCCACACGTGGCGGGAGTTCGCAGTCAAATGGGGGACGGGAGGTGACCTGGCCAGCAGGCACCTCAATTAGCAAATGTACTTTAGTTGTTAAATTCATTATTGCAGATTAATTGAAAACTGAGAATGAGGCGAGATGGTACCACTTAATTGCACAATTGGAAAAGCAAACCTCCTGGCCTGGGAGATGCAGGAGGCTCCCGAGGCTGTGGTCTAAAACCTTGTTTTCTCTTCCCTAATCTGCTCTTGAATTCATGAACCTGAAGTTCTGCAAGCGCAGCAGAAAGGCACTTTGCTGATGCCTTTCCTCTCTAGCAGCTGGCCATTCAAACCAGGCCCCCTTGACGGAGGGCTCCGTTGGAGTCCTGCTTCCATCTCAGGCCTCTGTGTTGGTATCTCACGCAACACTTCCATCCATGGCTTGTTTCATCACAGTCCCTGTCCCACAAGCAGAGGTTGAGTGCTCATATCAGAAACAGCAAGGACAAACAAGTGACACAGAAGGAAACCAGGCCCACTGAAACAGAGACCAAAGGGATGGTTACCACAGGGAGGGCTTGGGGGTGGGTAAAAAGTGAGGAGGAATGTCGTCAATAATATTGTGGTGAGTCTGCACAGTGACAGATGATGGCTGGAATTAGTGGGGTGGTCACATCGTAAGGTATAAAAATGTTGAATCACTATACTGCACACCTGAAACTAATATAACCAACATAAGATTGTATATCAACTCCACTTAAAAATAAAGGAAAGCAAAAAGAAAGAATAAGGACATTAGAACCACACCAATTCAGGTTTGAATCCCCCTCTCCTGCCTCTGAATTGTGAGGTCTTGTTTCTTGGAGCATCACGTCTTAATTGCACATGGAGAGAATAATAAGGACCTTCAGGATCATTTCGAAGAAGAAATGAGGCCACCAATGTGAACTGCTCATTCCTCCAAGTGGCATGTGATAAGTTCAGCAAGTGCACCTTCCCCTTCTCCTGCCCCTTGGGCCCAAACCAGGTGGGTAATACATTTGAATATTATTTTCCAGGTCCAGGTACATTCCCTTCCTCTTCTCTCTTCATTTCTTCCTGCTTTTTCCTGTCAATACGCACACTTCAAATGCCTTAGGAACACAAAGGCCAATTTGTGACAGCTTGATTCCACGACCTTGTAATTTGCGGTTAACTCTACTCTGCAATTTAAGACGTAGATTGATAGAAGGCAGCAGTGTAGTTTTAGGGTCCTAGGGCCTCACACTGACAGGAGTGCACATTTCATGATACTCTGGGTGTTCGTTAGTTTATGTGGATGATCTCACTCCTTACCACATTTTCGGGAGGTGTGCATTGTATTATTGGGTTGGCCAAAGAGTTTGTTTGGATTTCTCTGTAAGATGGCTCTAGTAGTGCTTAGTTCTTTAACTCCATTTGAAACAATTTTGTTAGACTGTATTGTAACAGCTGTCATATACACATGCATTTAAAAAAACTTATCAAGACTTCCGGCCAAGATGGAGGCGTAGATGGACACATTGCGCCTCCTCTCACAACCAAAACTAAGGACAACAAAGATTTAGAAAGAAGAAAACAACTGATAGAAAATTGAACTGTACGGAAGTCCAGCAACCATTCATCCAGACCGGTAAGAGGGGCGGAGTCGCGGCAGGAAAAAGTGGAGGTGCGGACCCAGGAACGCAAGCAGCAGCGGCTGGCAGTTCCCAGGTGCACGGGCAGCGATTGGTGGTCTCTGGGCCCGCAGCAGCTGGCGGACCCTGGGCACAGAGGGGCAACTGTGCAGACCCAGTGAGGCCACACAAGGTGGCTGGCTGACCAGAGGGTCCCACATTCGTGCACGCAGACGGTCCAGGCAGAGGGGAAGTGGCGGAAGGGACTGAATCCAGGAGAGAGCGGAGCAGGCGCCATTGTTCCCTCTCGGACCCCGCCCCCACATACAGCGTAACAACCCAGTGACTGGGCTGCCCCGCACTGGGGAGAGCTGAGGCTCCACTCCTCACTACGTAATAGCCGCGACCAGACTAAAACCGAAACAAAACAAAACAAAAAATCACCAAAAATGGCTCAAATCAGAGAACAAATCAAAGCCCCAATGCCAGTTCCTCTAAGCCATGAAGAGATAGCCAACCTATCAGATGCACAGTTCAAAGCACTGGTCATCAAAATGCTCACAGAATTGGTTGATTTTGCTCACAAATTAGATGAAAAAATGCAGGCTACAATACGTGAAATGAAGGAAGATCCATGGGGAACTGATAGAGATGGGAGGAAAACTGGGACTCAAATCAATGGAGTGGACCAGAAGGAAGAAACTAACAACCAAACAGAAACAAGGAAGAAACAAGAATTCAAAAAAATGAGGAGAGGCTTAGGAACCTCCGGGACATCTTTAAACGTCCCAACATCCGAATTATAGGGGTCCCAGAAGGGGAAGAAGAAGAGCAACAAGTGGAAAACTTATTTGAACAAATAATAAAGGAGAACTTCCCCAATCTGGCAAAGGAAATAGACTACCAGGATGTCCAGGAAGCTCAGAGAGTCCCAAAGAAGTTGGACCCAAGGAGGAACACACCAAGGCACATCGTAATTACATTAGCCAAGATGAAAATGAAGCAGAGAATTCTAGAAGCAGCAAGGGATAAGGGGACAGTCACCTACAAAGGAGTTCCCATCAGACTGTTAGCTGATTTCTCCAAAGAGACCTTCCAGGCAAGAAGGGGCTGGAAAGAAATATTTGAAATCTTGAAAAGCAGGAACCTACATCCAAAATTGCTCTATCCAGCAAAGCTGTCATTTAGAATGGAAGGACAGATAAAGTGCTTCTCAGATAAGGTCAAGTTCAAGGAGTTCATCATCACCAAGCCCTTATTATATGAAATGTTAAAGGGACTTATCTAAAAAAAAAAAGAAGATAAAAATATGACAGTGAAAAGACAGCGAACTCACAGCTATTAAGAACCACACCTAAAACAAAAGCAAACTAAGCAAACAGCTAGAACAGGAACAGAACCACAGAAATGGAGATCATATGGAGGGTTAGCAACAGGGGTGTGGGAGGAGGAGAGGGGGAAAGGTACAGAGAATAAGTAGCATAGATGGTGGGTAGAAAATAGGGGGAGGGCAAGAATAGTGTGGGAAATGTAGAAGCTAAAGAACTTATGACACATGGACATAAACTAAAGGGGGGGAATGTGGGTGGGAGGGGTGTGCAGGGTAGAGGGGAATGATGGGGGAGAAATGGGACAACTGTAATAGCATAATCAATAAAATATATTAAAAAAACTTATCAAAATTTGTGAATTTTTGTGTGGCTATTTTATGGAAGAAAATATGCAACATTTTCAGCATATTATGCTTCATTATTTCAAGAAAGGTAAAAACACAACTGAAAAGCAAAAAGAAGACTCATGCAATGTGCAGAGAAGGTGCTGTGACTGATCAGACATGTCAAAAGGGGTTCGTGAAGTTGCGTGTGGGAGACTTCTTGCGGGACGATGCTCCAAGGTCAGTCGGATAGACAGTTGAAGTTGATAGCAATCAAATGGAGACATTAATTGAGAACGATCAACGTTATGCCATACAGGAGAGAGCTGACATACTCAAAATATCCAAATCAGTAAAGTTTTTGGTGAAAATGAAAAATGTGTCTTTTATTTTATGGGGAAAAACCATATGAACTTTTTGGCCAACCCAGCAGTTTAAGGAGTGCTTCCTCTTCTGCAATAGATAACCCTGATAATCTCTGAGGCCTAACACAATACACCTTCATTTCTGGCAAAGCAAAAGCCCAGAGGGTGGGCCTCAAGGTCTGAGGTCCTTCTCTCTGTACTCAGAGACTTCGGGGCGGGGCTTGCTGATGAGGATCTGATCAAGATTGGTCAGTCATTCATTCCTCATACCTGGAGAGAAGGGAAGAGAAAGAGGGATCTTCCAGGAAGTTCTTTGGCTTTTGTCTTTCCCTCATTCCTGTTCCTTTGGCCAGAAGTCAGCCACGTGGTCACTGTACCTCCCTGCCAGGGCATCTGGGCTCCCAGAGTGGAGGCGGGGTGTCCACCACAGGCAGCGCAGAGGACGGAATGGGTGAGCACATGGAGGACAGGCCAGGCCGGCTGCAAACGTGGGCGGTTTTCTCACTTGTCTTCAACCTCCTGAGAATTGTTTTTTTGAGTTTTCAAGTATATATCAGAAATACGTATATTACTAAATAAAAGTCCAACTAAGGCCAAACTTGAACTGAAAAAGGATAATTTTAGTGACTCTTCTCAAAACGGAGTTTGTAAACCAGGGGATGCAAGGTCTTAGGGATAAGCATCTAAAAAAAATGCACACATTAATTTTGGCTTAATAGTGAAGCATTTAAAATATTTTTCTATTAAAGAAAATCTAGACACATAAACAGTAGAATGCAAGTTTATATGAATTTTTAAGATTGAGAGTTGAACTTATCAAAACAACTAGCTTGTGGTCGGCCACTTGTGTCCTTGCAAACCTCGGGGTCTGGAGTCCCTGCTTGCGGTTTTAGTGGTGGAAAGTTTGAGATGTTTTAGGATTCTTTTTTAATGAAAACATTTATGTGGTACACTTAAATGTAATTTCTAACCTACTCTAACTGCAATTCTTCTAAATAACAACTTATATTATGTTTTGGCACTTGCCTCAAATTTCATTTCGGTTGTTAAGGTTCTACACCAGTTCCTGGAGCCTGCGTTTATGAGATTAGGACTCCAAAGGACTTTAAACATCTCTCTCAGCTGACAGTTTGTCTCTCTCTCCAGGGGTAGTCTCAGTGTTCTTCCCCAACCCAAGGAACACTTTGTCTTATTTCTCCAGTCAGGAGCTGCTTGGAGCTTTCTCTTACTTAGCTGCAAACCTCTTTCTCGTCCACTGGGAAGGATAAAACCTCGGGTGCTTCTCTTACCATATCAAGAGAACATCACTCCAGCCCCTCGTATCTGCTTTCTGTATTGAGTTAACCAATTTAATCTGCATATAATGATGGGGGCTAATTAATAGTTTTCCCACAGCTGCTTCCCTCTAGAAATATTTTGCAGCCGCTTTCTAGCAGAAGCTGCCCTAGAAACCGAGTTCAACTTAGTGGCATCTCCTCGTAATAGAACAGGGCGTTTTCGTGTTAACTGGCCCTCCCACGAGGGGCAGGAGGTGCTCCTGGGGCTGCGGATCCCGAGGACATCCTGCATGAAACTTGCATGAAACTCACAGTGCTCAAAAGATGACGGGCAAAATCCCCTCAGAGTTACTGTTTACTTCTTCCCTTTCTACTTCATTTATTTATTTTATTGCCTTTTGCCTTCCCTCCCTCAACTTCTCCCTTACTCTCTACAAGTGACCTCACATTAGACGCTATCTCCATCAAATCACTCCCCCTCTTTCCTGCATTTCAACTCTCTAGGGACCTTTGGTGTACAAAATGGAATTAACCTTATCTTGAGCACATCACTCACTATCGTCACTGGAGTGTGGGATTGATTTAGTTATTTTTGGTAATTTCACGAGCACTCACAGAACCCTGAAGCAAAGGAAAGCGAGGGCACAGTGGCCTGTGTCTCCCCAGCCCTGGGCCTGGCTGGCTCCTCCCACTGAGACGCACCCTGTCCTGAGTGCGGTATTCCTCCCATTCTCGCTTTGCTTTTCAAATTGTTTCATTTCAGTGATCGGCAGTCTTCAAAAGCCTGTTTTGATTTTAGTTATTTTAGACTATAAAAAAATCAAGATCTATGTAATTTGGGGGTTTATTTCCACTTAACATTAAAGTGCTAAGATTTATGTGTTATTGTAATTTAATAACGTTTATTCACTTCTGCTTATAACCTATCATTTGACCATTTTGCAATTGTTTCATTCATCTCCCATTAATGAACATTTGGGTAGTTTCAAGTATCTTATATGATGAACAGTGATTATATGATTGTTTTAATATATCTTGTCCTGTGCATGCTCAGAAATTTCTTCTAAGTACACAGTTAAGAGTGGAATTGCTGGGTCATAGAATATTATAAATGGTTAAATTTAGGTTGCATAGATTTATGACATCAATTCTAGCAGCTATATAATCCTGTGTCTTTTCCTATACTTGATTTTGTCAGGCTTTTAAATAATATTGCTAGTTAAATAACTATAAAATGTGATCTTAGTTTCATTTCTGTAATTAAAAGCATCTTATGTTCCTTGGCTGTGCATTTCTTTTGTGAAATGTCTATTTGTATATTTGTCTATTTTCCAACAAGATCATTTGTGCCTTTCCTATTGATTTGAAAAGGTCCTTACATATTTCGTATGTTAACTGTCTGTTATGTTACTTAGCTCCAACTGTCTGTGGGAGCTAAGTAATACAAACATCTCTCAATTTTAACTTTATTTTCACTTTCTTTAGTTAACATTTTGAAGAGTAAGACTTGTTCTTTATTTTAACATGTTCAAATTTATCAATCTCTTCATTTGTTTAATTCTTTAAAAATATCTTAATTGCAATCTTTCAGGTCTCTTGTTGAATAGATTTTTAGGTATTCTTTGATGCTATTTTTAATTATGTCTTTTTATATTTTCTCATTATTTCCTAATGCATTATAGATAGATCTTATATCCAGCTATTTGCTAAATTCCCATAATCTAGTAATTTATCTGTGGATTTTTTTTAGGCTCTCTACTTAAAAGATCACATCATCTACAGCGCCTTATGAGTCTAATGTCCCTTTCTTGGTTTATTTTGCCATATATGACTTCCAGTGCAATCTGGAATATAAGTGGAAATTATAATTATTCTGCAATAATAAGAATGGTATAATACAGTATTTTCCTTAGAAGTTAGGATAGATATTTTTCATAAGATAAAGAAGTTCCTGTTACTATTAACTTAATGAGAATTAGATGGTTGTTGAATTTTAATCAGTTTTTCCCTATATTTGCTGACAAATTATATGGTTTTTTCCTATTGTTTTCTTAATATCACGAATTATATTTCTTGATTTTCAACGCACGACATCATCCTTGTCCACCTGGTATGGAGTCAGGTGAGGTGTGTCATCTCAGTGGTGTTCTGAGGTCAGATTGCTGGCACCCTCAAGGGCACACGCAGCCGGACTCAACTCGGAGTGGCAGGGCTGTCGTTCCCCCTACCCCGCCCCGAGATACCCCCGTGGGGCGATGGTGCCGGGGCGGGGGGGGGGGCGCAAATGGGCGGGGGCAGGCGCCCTTTCTGTCTCGTGGCAGTGTTCCCACGGAATGGGGACGGTTTATGACTGCAGAGTTCAGGGAAAATGTCGTCTGTGAAATTGGATCAGGTATTTTATTGGTGGGGAAATTTTAAAGAGCAGCCTCAATTTCTTTAATAGTTATAAGTCTATTTAATGTTTTTTATTTCATCTTGAGTTGTTCTAGTAAGTTATTTTTATAGGAATTTATCCACTTTACCTAACTTTTAAATATTATTGACAAATAGCTGTTGATAGTATTATTTTATTATCATTTATTTTGTCTGGAGTTTTTTTATAGATTGTCCCCTTTTTATTGAAATATTTGACATTTATGTTTCCTCTCTTTGTAGAGTTCATAGGTTTCTCAAGTTTTCTGTGTTTTATTCTCAAAGAATCAACTTGAACTTCATTAATATACTCTATTATATCTTTCTTATTTTGTTAATTCCCTCTCTTATTTTTCATCTCTCCTGTTACTTTTTGGTTTATTCTTTTGTTCACTAACATGAAAAAAATTAACACAGTAACTTGAGACTTCAATATTTTCCAATATAGTGTTTACAGCTATGAATTCCCTTGAAGCTGAAACTTACAGGCTTTGATGATCATGATCCCATTTCTCTGTGTTATCAATAACCCATGTTTAGGTGTTTTCATTATCATACAGTTATGAATACTTCAGATTTTTATTATAATCCATTCTTCAACTTATAAACTAAGCACAGCACATTTTTAGATGTTCAAATTGTGGAAATTTATACTAATTATTTGTTATTAACATGTAACTTAAATGAGCCATGTTCGGAAATCACCATCTCTATGATACATGGTTTGAAACTTGTTGCGAATTTTCTTATGAGCCTAGTACATAATTAGCTATTATAACCACGCCACACAAGCTTGAAAAATCTATATTATAGCTGATGGATACGGAAATCTATATGTGCGTATCAGGTCAAGTTGATTAATTGTACTGTTTACATTATCTTTATTTTTGGTAGTTTTTCTCTACTTGACTTATCAATAATGTAGACAGGGATGTTAAAATCTCCTGCTATAATAGTAATTTATTATGTTCACTTAGAAGTTCTATCACTTTTATGTATTTTAAGGTTATTTTATTAGATGAATGCATTTTTTAAAATTGCTATATACTTTTGGTGAATCAAAACTTTTATCATCATGAAATAGCTCTCTTTATCCCTAATAATATTTTTTCTGGTAGTTCAGCTTAAGCCATAATAAAATATCTCTATCATCTGTCTTTGGTTAGAATTTTACCTGTTACATTTTCTTCCATTATTTTCAAACTTTTTCTTTAAGATTTAGTTTTTTTCTCTTTTAGACAGCATATGTCAGAATTTGAAAAATTCAACATGTCAATTTTTGTATAATAATTGTCTAAAACATTTGACTATTGCCTATCTGGGACTACTTATAGAATTTTAATGTATTATTTCAATTTTTCCAATATTTTCTTTTTTATGAAAGTTTTGATCACCTGACTTCATGAATCTCTTTTAGCTTTCTTTAGATTTTTCTCTTCTTTATTGAGATACTTTACACTATTTTCAATGGCAGTTTATCTGAGACTTTATATACCTAGAATATCATTTGTCATGCCCTTACATTTGAAACATAGTTTGAATGTAACATTCTAAACTTTATGTTTTTTTGCTCAATACTTTAAAATCACTACTCCCTTGTCTTCTTGCATTCAGTATTGTTTTTAAAAAGTCTGATTTTGACTTCTTTTTAAGTTTTTATAACTTCTCTCTTTTTAAATTATATATACATAAAAAGGAATAAAGATGAAATAACTTATTACTAATTTAGATCCACTATTCAAGAAAATCCTAAAATTAGAAGAAGCTCTGAAAATTCAACTAGGCACTTCCCTTCATTCATCACGTATAATATAGGGCTTAAATAAGATCTCTGAACCATTTTTTTACGTGACACTTAAAAAACTCAAACATTTTAAAAGACACTATTTTTTAATCATTATGTTATCTCCATTATGGTGTGGGGGAACTGAGAATCCATTGAGTAGAACATAGGGTTGGGCAAACTTTTCCTATAAAAGGCTAAATAGTAAAAATTTTAGGTCTTGTAGACCCCCCAAAAATGTATAGATATATCCTTAAATTTCTCTGTAGTGTGTTTGGATGTGGTTTTTCCTTATCTGCTCTCTTTGGCGCTTTATACATTTTCTTCTACCTGAGATATTCATCTTTTTTTTTTTAATTTCAGAGACTATACCTTCACTATTCAAATATTCTCTGCTTCCTATTTGTATTTATCTCTCTTTCTGGGATTAAAAAAAAACCAAGTATAAGCACTTTAACTTCTATTTTCCATTTCTCTTAGCTTTTCTTTTACATTTTCTATTAGCAATTATTTTGAGCCATTTCTTCAATCTGATCTTCTAAACCAAATTCCTTTCTCAGCTGACTTCCATCTGCTATTCAATTTTTTGTATTTGTTTAACAACATTTGCAGATTTTATGCCAAATAGCCCTGCCTTTCTATTTTTGCATTTTCTTATTTCTGTTTCATATGTTTAACATCTTCTCCTATCTCTCCCAAGGACAGCTGCAGGAAGGTTGGAGGGAAGGCAAGGACAGCAGCAAACCCTCCCGGTGTCAGAGGGAGGAAGTCCAGCCCCGCCCAGGGTCAGCGAGCTCTCCAGGACAATCTGCTTCTCACTTGCCACTTACAGCCCATTAGGGCTTATTTTGTGTGAAGCTACGGATTAATGCAAGATGATGGATAAGTACAAGCTAATTTCTGTCTGGTAGAAAAAGATAACCTGAAAGGTTATGGCTTTTTTTCTTTTGCTCCGTAAGACCAGTTTTGTGTGGAATTTAGCAATCATATTTCAGTAATCTTTCTTTCGTTGACTACACATGGTCCATCCCTCAAATTCTCATTTGAATCATCTTTGCCATTCTGCTGATTTCACTGGGCTAAATAAATCTGAGCAAGTATATATGTCCACTGTAATTTTTCCGTGCACTATATTCTTAATTTTTGAAAATTATTCTTTGCAATCTTGTTTAATGTTTTTTTGACTAACTTGAAATGATTGGCTCCTCTCTTCTAATAATTCTACTTTTAGTGGACACAGTAACCCAGCATACTTTCTTGTGAGGGGGTGGTGCCCCTCCCTGTCTTCTTATTTTGGTGTGTGTGCCTCCCTACCTAGAAACTGATTTGGTGGGGTTCGGGAAATGCTTTTCTGAGGAGGCTGCACCAGAGGACCTGTGTGATCTTGCACAGAGATTCAGCCTTCCTACTAGTTTACCTTCTTGGAAGGAACCATATCAGCACCCGAGACTCAAGGTGCCTTTGTGCTGTTCCCTTGCCTGCCTGGGGGAAGTTCTTGAGGAATCACTGTCCTCTGCATCCTGGGACTTCGTTGCCTCTGCTGATCCTGTTGCCTTTGGTGCCCCGTGGACCTCCACTGTGCCCGCTGTCCCTGTAACTCCAGCCGTAGGAGTGTGGACACTGCTCTCCGTTTGTTCCCTGTGTTCCAAAGGTGGTGTGATATCTGGATTTAATTCTTCACACCGAACTCTGGCAAGTTGAATGGCAACCCCTCCAAAACGAACGAACGAACACTGGAACCTGTGAATATGACTTTCTGGAAAAAGTGCTCTTTGCAAATATAATTAAGTTAAGGATCTTCAGATGAGAGCACCCTAGACTGTGCAGGTGGGCCATGTACCCAAGTGCTCTTACAAGGAATAGATGAGGAAAATAAACAGAGGAGAAGGCCACGTGAAGACGGAGGCAGAGCAGAGCGATACAGCCACATCCAAGGAGCCACGGGTGCCAGACCCGGAGAGGTAAGTAAGGATTCTTCCTGACACTTTGGAGGAAGCACAGTCCTGCCAACACCAGGATTGCAGACTTCCAGCCCCTGGCACTGTGAAAGAATTGATCTCTGGGGCTTTAAGCCACCAAGTCCGTGGCGATATTTCCTAGAAGCTCTAGGAAACGTATTCAGATACCCAAGACTAGACTAACCATTCAATGCCTTTACTAAAAGTCTGGGGACAATAGAAACAAAGAATAACACAGACGACAATTACAACTGCTACGCACGCAGGGCCAGAGGCGCCGGAACCTCCTCGGACTGGCCCCTTGCCAGGGATGTTTCCTGCGCCCAGCCTGGGCCCAAGAGGAAGTTCTTTCCCTCACAGCTGTCCCAGGTGGGCTGCGACAGCCTTCTTCCCAGCTCTCGGACTGACTTTCCTCTCTTTCCACAAGAAGCCAGTCGCAGCTGCAGGCCCTGAGCCCTCAAACCATCTCTCATCAGATTCTCTAACAGCATATTCCCAGTGTCTGGGTTTTTCAGTCTTGTCCAGGTGGGGCTGCACTGAGACCAGCCCCCTGTTTTAGGTTTGAAAAAAAAATCTTGTAATTGGGGTCACTCAGGGTTCCCTTGTTAAGTTCACTTAGAATGCCTTCCTCAGTTTGCATGGTTTGGAGGGATGAAGCCCTTCACGAAACTGGTTGTACTAATGGTCACGACTGGGTGAAGTCAGTGTGTGCGGGGGAAGACGGGAGGAAGTCCCAACGCTGCTAACAGTTTCATTAGGCTGGTGAGACTTTAATAAAGGTTACGGGTGCAACGATGGGTTTTTGCTTTTTAAAGTATGCCTTTTAAGTTTCTTTCAGAGTGCACCACACTATTTTTACAGTAAATAAGGATAGTCATAAAGTTGGGATGGGACAAGAAGGGAAATACGTTCCCTTGCCCACCTCTTCATCACTTGGAGGGAAAAATTGCCACCCGTGGCTGGGGACTCATTTCTCCGCTGAGAGGAAGTCTTACAGTTTATGTGCATTTTGAACAGTGGAAGATCGATTTGGGAGAAGTGCTTCCCTTTCTCGTTAGTAGGGGGATGCGTTTTCCCTCATCTTAGAAAGGATATCAGTCACGAAGCATCGCCTGGACCGAATGAGGGGAGAGAGGGAATGAGAGCGAGAGCGAGAGAGGAGAGAGAGGTAGGGGCACAGGGAGGTGGACGGACACACACCGGTTCAGGGACAGAGACACAGAGGGACAGAGAGCAAAGACGGGGAGGGAGGGAACGGGAGAGAGTGTGTATGTGCCAACCCAGGGAGGGAGGTGGGAGAAGGGAGGCGGGTGGGGACTTAAGAAGAGAGCCAGAAGGAACATCAAGACCATCGCCCCTTTAATTGATTGCAAACCCAGGGGGCCAGGAAAGAGGCCAGCCGCTAGCGGGAACCAGAGCGAAGACCGGTTCAGAGTTTCTGGAGGAGTCCGGAACGTTCTGTCCAGGCTGCTCTCCATCTGGAATGCATTTCTCCATCTCTACCTGTTGGCACCCAAAGGGTCGTTTAAGGCCCATCTCAAACGACAGCCTCTGTGAAAGCCTTATTGATCGCTCCTTTCCCCACCACACACTTAGTTTGGAAGTGTCCTAAAATATTTACTGTAGTCTCCTCGGTATTTGCCTCGTCTCTTGCCTCAGCCTCTCTCCTTTCCAGCCTCCATGTGGCCCCCACACATTATATTGCAGGGTTCTGAAGGGCAGCAAATGGGTGCATTCTCAGTGTCTACATTGTGTCTCTCATGTTGTCAAGAAAAGTACATTCATGTAAAGTAATTGGAAGCCCAGAGATAAAATGAAGATTAGATTGTTCACAGAAATCGGTGAAAAGAATATCAGGCTTTAATTCTCCATTCATTTTTAACATGAGTTTGAGAGTATGCACATGTATTTAAAAATTAGTTACAATTTACACAAAGCTGTATTTGCATTAAAAACACAACAAAACAAGAAGACTGAAAAATCATGCTACTGCTTGTTAGCCACACCTACAATCGCCAAAATCTAGTGTTTGCAGTGCACAGCCATGATGCAGTCCCCACCACGAGCGGGTGGTAGCACAACAACAGCCCAAAGGAGGCTGTGATGAATGGTTACTGGGAAATTCAACATCCTGATGTTGTGTTGGACACCGATACTGCCTGCGGGTCCTTTAAGCTCGAAGGGCTTGTGATTCTACGATTATTACTATTGAGAAAACAGTAATAACTAACATTTACTGTTGCTAACGCAGTGCCAGACACTTTTTAAAATGCTCTGTGTGCTTTCACTGGTTTCATGTTAATAACCACACGAGACACTCAGGCAGAGGGAGGCTGAGGATGCGGTACCCGCCGGAGCCCAGATCCAAACCTGGGAAACTCCTTTCAGGACCCTCACTCTTCAACACGATGACCCACTGCCTCTCATGCCTTGCCTCTTTCCAAAAACATTCTGAGGTACATGATTATTAATGGCAGAAGGCAATGGTAAAAATGTGAAAGCAGCAGCTGCATCAAAACTTGGAAACACCTCCTTTCAGAGAAGCTAGAGGTCATAGGAGAAAGTACAGTGGTGGACAGTGTGAGGAGGGTGGACCCCGTTCCAGCTGTGTGGCAGTGAGCAAGGCACTTAACCTCTCTGAGACGTATTCTCTCCATCTGTGAATGGGATGGTTGTCAGGTTGAATGGGTTGACATGTGTGAAGCACTTGGCAGAGGACTGAGCACAAAGAGAGTGCTATAGAAGTGTTTGCTGCTGTTCATTGAACTCACTGGGCTCCACTGTGCCCCGGGCATCGTGCTGGGCTGAGGGGATGGAGAGACGGAGAGAAGCCCTTATCCTTAAGGGTGCACTTGACCTGGTGGTGGGGAAAGGGATGTGCTCCAATCACTTTAACAGAAGTCAATAGAAAGCAGTATGGAAGAATCAGAGGAAGTATACCTGATTTGGTGTAGGTGGAAAGAAAAATATTTGGCTGTGCTTATTCTTAGACAGAAGCAGATTTTACCTGTTTCATCTGTCTCATGTCTGGTTTTCTCCACTCCTAAGTCACAGTGCCTGAGATTTCCGAATCAGAGATTTATTTATCTGGGTCAAGTATTGCCCTTTTCTCATGGGCTTCTGTAAAACTGCAAATTAACTCAGGGTTTGCATCAGTGTCCTAGTGACATTTCGGTGGCACCTTGCATGACAAATTGCAAAGAATCACATCCAGAGATTCTACTCAATAAGTCTGGATGGGGCCTGGACGCACCTCGGCTGGTTCTGAGGCTGGTGCACCCATGTGCTTCGTCCTGGGCCCAGGCTGAGGCCCTAGGACACACTGGTTGTCCCACCTGCGGGGCAGATGCGCCTGAGGGAAGTAGGGTTATGCACCTAAGTGCAGGGGTGATGGGGGAGCATTCATCTACCCTCTGTCACTTCAGTTGGCTTCTCTATTCCTGTCGGGACAAAGCTCACTTGGAGATTCCGGGACCGGAGACACCTGGGCGCCCCATCTGCCTGCCAGCCTGCTCACCCCACTGCACTTCCCCCGAGCTCCACCGCCTCCTGTCAGTCCCCAGACATGCGGCTAATGAGAGGCCTATTCTGTCCTCATTAGGACACCAACTTGGTTTCTTCTGCTTGCCAAGGCTAATTATGCCTCTTTCATTAGTTCAATTTTTGGCAATTAATGTATCTCCATATACACAAATGGCTGTTTGTTTTTTAATTTAAGCGACACATGTGTGGCTGTCCTTCCCTGCCTTGGCCCATGTTTGTCTCTGTCTTGTCTCCCCTTCCCGATAATCCGTGCTGTTGGTCAGGTTCTAGTTTTGAGTGACAGAAACCAACAGGACAAACTTCAAAGCTCAAAGGGGTTCATAGTAGAGAACTGGGCAGGTCATGGAAGAAGAAGAAGCACCGAACAATTTGTCCCTGCGAAACCAGAGGAGGCAAGGGACCCCAGGGGCCCCGAAGTCCTTAAGCAACAGGACATTTTCATCTCCCATTTAAAACTCACCAGGCTAAGAGCTGTTGCGCTGAGTGGCACCATGAGGTCTTCGGAGTCCACCTTGACACTCCGGCTCGTCGCCTCAGCTCTGCCCACTCGGTTCTAGGACAGCTAAAGCAGGCCCGCGTTCTAGGACAGCAACCCTGAAACCGCAAAGAAAGTATTTCTCTCTCCCCTCCGCACTTCCCCCTTTTCTGCCCCCCCCTCCCCTGCTCACTGTCTCTCATGTCATCCACAGATGAGGCTATAAGGTGACCATTGTCTTTCTTTTGACTTGCACGCATGTGCCGAACCAACCCATCTTCAAGCCAAGCTCAGGCTTTTCCTTTCTCTGTCAGCTGGTCATTCGGATCCCCCTGTGGCTAAAGGTGCAACTGCGATTGTTGACCTGTGGTTCTGGGCCACTGACTCACACAGCCTAACTTGTGCCCTTCGATCCCGCTCAGACTCCATCTGAGGAATCCCTTCCAACATCTGACTGCTCTTCGCACATCTTACCTTATGACTTGGCATGTCTGACAGAGCCCAGCCCATGATGGGCAGCTCTGGAGTGTTCTGTCTTGACCAAGGCCTGATATCATCTCAGGAGCTATTTCTCAAAAGATGGATAAATCTCTGCTGTGGATACCCTGGCCTGTTCCAGACTCCGAAGAGCCTGTGATGTGGTTTTCTCACTGCAGCTTCCCAAAAGCGCCACTCTGTGTCTTTCCCAGCTCCCCCACCTCCAGCACCGTAGGATCTGCCAGATTGTATGGCCCAGGGGTCAGGGCCTCTTGATTGTAGGCTGCAGCCACCACAGGGCCTTAACTGCTCCTGGCCCCAGTCGGAGCTGGTCACCCTCTGTATTATCCGGTATAGTGGTTGGGCCAATGTGCCTAGGTGTGGAATATGTTCCCTCCAGAACCCACGGAGTCCACCAGGCAGCTTGCTTCCTTCTTGTGATTAAGATGTAAGATTCAATAACTTGTCTGTTACTTTGAAGGGGATACCATGACATACTCTGGCCATCGGGTACATATCTGTGAAGTTGAAGGCCACATACAATACACCTGAAACCTTATTAACCTGCTCTAACAAAAATACTACGTCCAGCACAGCAGCTATGAATAAGGCACAATCGGGATAAGTCCACATTAGTTTGCAGTCGTTCTGCAGGTTTGTCCAGTTTCTGCCAAGTTTCATCTGGTTTCTGGCCAGTGCAAGTGGAAGTATTCTAGTTAGGGGCCCGCCCCCTTCATTCTTTATGTCTTTAAGAATGACTCCACCTTTTATAATTGGATCTGAAATATTTTAAATTAATTAACTAATTAATTAATTATTTTGGTAAGGGCATTTAACCTGAGAGTCACTCTCTTAGCAGATTTTAAAGTGTATAACACAGTATTGGCATCTATCGGTGTTCCATCGTAAATCTGACCTCTACATAACTGAAGTTTTATATAAGCCCGTTTCCCCCTCCCTTGGCCCCTGGAAATGACCATTCTATTCTTTGTTTCTGTGAGTTTGACTATTTTGGGTATCTCATATAAGTGAATAATGCAGTATTTGTCTTGTGACTTATTCATTTCACTTGGGGAATGGATGTCCTCAAAGCTCGTCTGTGTTATTGCATATTACAGAACTCCCTTTGTTCTAAAAGCTTATTAATATTCCATCGTATGCATATACCAAATTTTCTTCATCCATTCATCTTTTCGTAGGCACTCAGGTTGGCCCCACCTCTTCACTATTGCAAGTAGCACAGCGATGAGCACGGGAGTGCTTTGATATCCTGATATCAAGTATTTTGGGTGAATACCAAAAGGTGGAATTGCCGAGAGACATTGTAGTTCTATTTGCAATGTTCTGAGGAACGCCCATGCTGTTTTCCCGCATGCAGCTGCTCCATTCTGCGTTCCCACCAACAGTGCGCAAGGGTTCCAACTTCTCCACATCCAGGCCAGCACTTGCTGTCTTAAAAAATTTTACTAGCCATTCTAATAGGTGTGATGTCATATCTCATTGTGGTTTCGAGTGGAATGTCTTGATGATTACTGAAGTTGAGCACCTTTTCATACATTTTTTGCCATTTATATGACTTCTTTCAAGAACGTTTATTCAGATCTTTTGCCCATTTTTTAATTCCTCTCTCTCCCTTCCTCCTATTGTCTCTCTCTCTCTCCCTCTGCTATTGAGTTGTAGCACTCCTTACACATTTTTGAAAATAACCCCTTATCAAACAAATGCTTTCTCCCATTCTGTAGGTTGCCTTTTCGCTTTATTTGCTGTTTTCTTTGCTGTGCAGAAGCATTTCCCTTGACGTAGTCCCACTGGTCTAATTTTGCTTTTGTTACCTGTGCTTTTGCTGTCATAATCGTTAGATCATTTCCAAGACCAATGTGATGAAGTTTTTTCTCTGTTTCCTTCCAGGAGTTTCATAGCTTTGCATCACATTTAAGTCCTTGTTTCACTGTGAGCTGATTTTTCGTGGATGGGGTAAGATAAGGGTCCAGATTCATTCTTCTGCCTGTGGACATCCAGTCTTGCCAACACCATTTGGAGAAGAGGTCATCCTTTCTCTGTATCATATTCGTGGCCCCCTTGTTAGATCAGCTCACCATCCACGTATGGATTTATCCATGAGCTTCCTATTCTGTCCCATTGGTCAATATGTCCGCTTATGCTAGTATTATACTTTTTAATTACTGTACCTTTGTAATATGTTTTGAAATCAAGAAGTGTGATGCCTTCAACTTTGTTTTTGTCTTCCATGTGATATTATTTTTCATTTACAATTGTGGCTAGTGGTAGGCAGTTCCAGAGTATAAATGTTGGCCTTCCCTAGTATAAATGTTGTTTCAAATACCAAATGTATCAATTCTCATTACTCACCCTGGGCAGAGAACTACTGGGTAGGCCCCTGGACTCAGGCAACACCCAGAATCATACTTGAACTAGAACTCTGTTTACTGCCAGGTCCCTCTAAGCCCTCACTCTAACAAGAGGAACAGGTTAATGCTTTGAGTCTTTGCATATCAATATTAACTCTGACCCTATGTCTAACGCTCCTCAAAATACCTTGATTTTCCCCTTTCCCCAGTACACAGTCACCCAGGTAAATGGCCATAGGTCCCTTTGGGAAGGAACTGAAGCAGTCCTCATAGTCTATACTTGTCCGGGTACTGTAGGGTCTTTTCTCCTTAGTCAATGGGTTTTGGGTCTCAGATTTGAGATCTGAATAAGGGCTTGTGATTTCTTTTTATTTAAAAAATTTCAACTTTGGATAGAGGGGAAGGGAGGGAGAAAAGAGGGAGAGAAACATAAATGCGAGAGAGAGACACTGATTTGTTGCCTCTTGTTTGTGCCCTGACCAGGGACTAAACCCACAACCCAGGCATGTGACCTGACCCGTTGAACTAGAAACCCTTTGGCCTGCGGGATGACACCCGACCAACTGAGCCACACTTACCAGGGCTTGTGACTTCTTATTAAGATAGACCCCTTGGGCCTCCTCTTCCTCCACTGTTGCTATTCTGTGGTCATTCATGCTATCTAAGCAGCATCTTCGCTGGCTGCCTCTTTCGTTCCTGTGGAAACCATGCTCTGTTAGCCATCTGGGCAGTTCCCTGCGGGTCAGGCTTTCTTGGCTGCCCTCTAGGCCCTCCCGTGAACTCCAGTCCTCTTTACTTCTTCCTCTATCTTCTGCCGGGATAACTAAGGCATCTCCACTTTGCCTGTGTTGGTTCTCTCTTTTCCCAGGATCCCAAGGGCTTTCTACTCAGAAGCAAGTTTGCCTCAGCTCATGGGTCCTTGCTAGGATGTTAAATCTTGTTTCCCAAGAAAGCACCCTCAAGTCAGTGAATTCCTCCTTACACAATCTTACGTGAAGCACCCTCAAAATTTAATCCTAGTTGTACCCCTCTGGTTCCTGCTGGTATCTGTAAACTAACTCTGGGAACTTTGGTATACAGTCTTTTTCTGCCCACGTTGGGCTCAGCGTGTTTGTAATCTAGAGGCTAGGAGAGGAAGTGGGAGTAGCTCCCGAGGGAGTCCTGTGGAGCACCTCCCACCATGGTGAAGGGGAAGGGCGGGCCCTCTGCAGGCTCTGAAGGGTCAAAGGAGCCCATAGAGCAGCCTCAGGGGCACGTGTCCAGGTGTTTCAGGGCCCTGGGTTTTGTCCACCAGTGCCCCGATCTCGATGTAACAGACCTGCCTTGTCTGAGGTTTCAGATGTTGTGGAGCCCGTTGCTCAGCCTGGTCTGCTATTGCACTGCAGAGCATCGGTGGTTTTGGAGAGCTTGCACATGTAGCCATGAAGTGCTTGCTTCTCCTTACCCCTTTGCAGGTGGCAACACAGCTTAGCAGTCACCAGCCGACTCTATTTTCTCTGCAGGCACTGTTTCTCCGTATTTCCAACGCCTGTGCCATTGTTTGTGCCATGGTACTCCTTCCATCAGGACAGGTTTCCACCTGCAAGAGTGTCTCCTGCACTGAGATGCTGTCCCAGCTCAGCGCCAGTGAGACCGTTGGCAATCGGGCCACCCCGTTGACTGCATCCTGTTCCCGAACCAATTACTGCTCAGGCTGGAAGAGAGGGCCAGTCTAAAGTCCCCAGCCCACTGCGTGTTTCCTCAACCCCACTCTCGGCACCATCGTGTTAGGTTGGACCCCCGAAGAACAGATGCCAAGGGCAGACTAGAAGTGCGAGAGCTTCACTGAGGGGAACATCTGTCAGGGAAAAAGGAGGAAGCGGGAGGGGCAAGGAGAGTCATCCGACTGTCTGCAGGTCTGTATCAGTTCCCATTCCCACTGTCTCGAACTGCCAGAAACTCAGTGCCTTGAAACAACACAAACTGACCCTATTATAGTTCTGGACATGAGAAGTCTCACTGGCTGAAGTCAGGGTGTGGGCAGGGCTGTGTTCCTTCCAGAGGCTCTGAGGGAGAATCTGCCGCTTACCTTTTCCAGCTTCCAGAGGTCGCCTATGTTCCTTCGTTCATGGCCCTCTTCTGTCTTCAAAGCCACAACTGTGTCACTCTGGCTTCCGTTCCCATTGCCACACCCCTTCTCTGCCCCTCCTGCCTCTCTCTTACCTGGGCGGTTGCACAGGGCCCTGGGCGTGGTGCAGGATAACCTTCCAGCTCAACATCCTGGACTTAATATCACATGCACCATTCCGTTTACCATGTAAGGTAACATGTTCACAGGTTCTGGGGACTAGGAAGCAGGTATTCTCCGGGGGCATTCTTCAGCCCATAGCCAGTCTTTCCCCTCTATAGCAGAGGGAAGGAAGGAGAACTGAAAACTAAGTCTCAGACTGGAGTGCACGTCTAAGTGCCTTTTGGCTGAGCTAAGAGGGTTGGGGGTCTCTGAGCCCCAGAATGGTCCCAGCTGCAGGTCTCTGCCTCTCTCCGCAACTGGGTGGTAGACACCGAGTCTCCCGTCAGTTCTCCTCCACGCCGCAGGAGGCCGCCGTGAATCGGACCACCGGGTTCCGCCTTCTGGCTCCACATTCTGGCTCCGCGGCCTAGTTAACCACAGGAGCCTGGGCAAGTCACTTTCCCTTTCCATGCCTCAGTTTCCCCATCTGTAAAATATGGGTGATAATGGTGCCAGATTAATTAACCAATGGATAGTGATATGGTTATTGTGTGGGAAAGTTAAAACAGAGCTCTTTGTGACATTGTTTGTTCGTGCCCATTGCTCGCGGCTGAACTGAGGCTCCTGCATGCCCTGGGATTACACTCTCTCTGCCCGTTTTGCCTCGTCACATCAGGATGCGGAAAAGGCTCCCTGGCAGGGCGGTTAGGCCCCTGTCTCTGTTGCTTTCTGAGTGAGGGCCTGCGGGCCAGCTGCCAGAAACAGTGCCGGGGAGATCCGCACAGTAGAGGGTGGGAGGAAATGCCCCTCCCGTTCCTCCTCCACTTGGATGCTTGGACCCCCTGATGTCCGCTGAGAGAGGAGCCTGCGCGGTTCAGGAGGCAGGCCGTCCTGGGATTTCGCCCCTGGTTGACAAGCCTGCTTTGGTCACGCCGTCTTGGACTTGTCACTCGACCTCTGGACAACAGTTTCGGTCAATTGAGATGATCCTATCTGACCTGCTTACTCTCCTTTTAGGGCTCTGGTGATGAGCAAGGGGCCTCCTTGTTCATGCCCCCCGAAATGTCATAATATGTATAAGGCTTTTAAAAAACTCACGTACTCCTTCCATTGTTGAGTTAAAATATTTTTATTATATCATTACTTATATATTTACCAACATAAAACTAGGCATATACTCTTTACATTTATACTTGTATCACTATAAAAGCAAATCAAATTTATAACTTAAGTACAAATAAAACCACAGAACTAACAACACTCGAGTAACCAAAATTAACTGAAAGGGATGGTTTTGATTTACAAATGAAAGTTAATTGCTGCCTGCAACGGCATTGGCTGCCTTCATGCGTTCTTTTGAGTGACAGCATGTGGCCTCCATTCGGTAACTAAACAAAATGCGTTCTTTTCTCATTAATGCAAAACAATTAGCACAGTATTTCTTATTATTGTTAACACAAATTTAACACTGGGCATCAAAAAGACATTCCACATTTATTTATAAGTGATTATGTATTTATATGAAATATCTTTTTATTTGTTTTAGAGTGTAAAGACAAAAGCTCAGATAATCAAAATGAAATTTTTGGAGAAAACACGGGCTCTCTGGGAATGTTATCCATGATCAAACACTGAGATAATGAATGTGAACATGCTCCCTGAAAGTTAAAAGGAGTCTACGGTTGCTAGGAGCAATTACTGAGACAAGATTGCAAGCTGAAAACAGCTTCCCCAAATCACACAAAGCCCCCCTTTCTTGTCTTGCCCCCTCCTGACGGTGACCCCATTTTGCAGCATCCTACCAGGTGAAGAGGCTGTTTCATCTTCGCTGTCCCTGCGACCCTGGTTAGACTACTGCTCTCTGCAGCCATGGCGAGACCACTGGAGTCTGCAGGGGTGAGGCGGGCTGAGGC
This sequence comes from Glossophaga mutica, assembly GCA_039655065.1. Lineage (NCBI taxonomy): Eukaryota > Metazoa > Chordata > Mammalia > Chiroptera > Phyllostomidae > Glossophaga > Glossophaga mutica. Next base: position 64,246,668 of record CM077311.1, read on the forward strand.
GGGGTGAGGCCAGCCCAGAGAGCGAGCCAGCCAGGCGGCTGTCTGTCAGGGAGCGGGAGCAGAGGTGGGAGGGGAGCGACCTGCACTGAGCAGACCGATACTCTGCACATGGCCCCGTTTCTGGTGCCCAGCGGGCAGGAGAGTGGTTTCTCTTCCCTGTGCCAGGTACCGGTCTGGCCTCTCAGGAAGGGGCGGTGGGGTGGGGTGGGGCTCAGGTTTATGGAGCTAGAATAAATAAATTACAGGACCCCATGGTATCTTTAAAACTTCTGCTGCAAGGTTAACAACACTGTAATGGCTTTAATGCTGTGTTCTGGTTAGATGAATTGTGAAGACTGTTCTTTTCTCCTTTCTCTTTCTTTCTCCTCTTTTTCTGTTTAGTTTCCTTTTCCCCCCTCTGTTTTTAAATTGTTTTAAAATTCTCACTTGATGATTTCCTTTTTTACTGATTTTTAGGTCTGTGTGTGTATGTGTGTGTGTGTGTGTGTGTGTGTGTGTGTGTAGAGATGAGAGAGAGAGAGAGAGCGAGAGAGAGAGAGAGAGAGGGGGGGGGGAGAGATTGAGAGATTGATTGGTTGCCTCCTGCACAGGCCCTGACCAGAGATGGAACCCACAACCTTTTGGTGTATGGGATGATGCTCCAACCAACTGAGTCATCTGTCCAGGACCTTTCCTCTGCTTTTTCTCTCTCTTTTTCTCTTGCTTCCTGTGATTTTCTCTTTGTCAAGGACATAATTCTTCTAGGTGCTTTCTCCTGATGTTTTTCTTATCCCTGACTTTCCCCCAGACATTGCATTTGAGATTAATTGTCTGCTAAAGGAAGAAACAATGATAAAAGAATATTAATATCAGTACTGTGCTCTCATGTGTGTGCAATGCTTTAGAATTTATAAATGTTATACATATCACTTTGTTTGATCATCACAACAGCCTGTGATGGAGCTACTATTTTCTGCTTTACCAATGTGAAATCGATGTTTGAAGAAGTAAAGAGGCGCTTCACCTTTCTCTCCTCCGTTCTTATTTTTTCTAATCCACTTCTTGTGGAACTGAGTCCTGGGTCCATAGGCAGAGTATGTGAGATGAGGGTACGTGCCAGGTGGGGTGGGCTGTCAGAGGCTGACCAGAGTGGCCTATGATATATTTGCAAAACTTATCCAGTGTCAGCAGTAGGAAAATGAAGCTGGAAAAACAAAGCAAAACAGTTCATAGAAACAAACTCTAAGTGGGCTCGGATGAAATATTTAACAAATACTTCAAAGCAGCTTTTATAAATGTTTTTAAAAATACATGATAACAATGATTCAATAATCAAAGAATCTCAAAATATTTAAAAACTACTTTAAAAGAACAAGTGGAAGTTTTGGAGTTGAAATGTATAATTGTATAAAAACTTGTTCCATGGGCTCAGTAGCAGACTCGAGATAGCAGCGGGTAAAAATCAATGGGCTCGAAGGCAGGTCAGGCACAAACAGTCTAATCAAAAGATTTAGAGAGAAAAAAAATAGAAGAACATGAGCAGAGCCTTAGAGACCTGCATGGCAACATTAGACATATCAAGATACATGTAATGGGAGTCCCAGGAGGAGAGGGAGGTGAAAGACCAAAAAGTATTTAAAGAAATAATAACAAGAACTCCCCCAATTTAGTGAAAGGCATTTAATACACAGATCAGAAAAATTTGATTAACTCTAGGTAGGATTAGCCTGAAGAGATAAACAACTGAGCGCATTATAGTTGAGTTGTTGAAAACCAAAGCCCAAGAGGAAATCTTAGAAGCCACAGGAGGAAGGTGACTCATCACATGCAGGGGAACAGCAATGTGCTTTACTTCTGACTTTTCTGCCGAGACAACACAGGCCAGGAGGCAGTGCAGTGACATACTGCAAGTGCTGGGAAAAATATGGTTAACCAAGAGCCCTGCACTCAGCAAAAGCATGTTTCAGGACTGAAGGTAAAATAAAAACATTCCGAACATGAGGATGGAGAGTATTACATGAGGTGCTGAAAGGAGTTACTCAGAATGTAAGCAAATGGTACCAATGGCCCCAGGAATCGTAAATACGTGAATACAAACGGGGGTAAGCAAACGTAGGTGTACGCTTGTGAGTTTGCCAAACAGTTTATTCTTGTGTTGTTATTTATTAATTATTGTATTGTTTGTATTATAACTATAAACCTATTTTTGCCTAATCTTGAATAAAAGACAATTTACATATACCTTCTTCACCTTTTTTGCTGTTAATTTCCTTAACAGACAGAAGATTTCATCAAGTGACCCTTACGACACTACATTTTGGGTGTCCAGTACAGGATGTGATGTGTATGAAAATGATAGCGCAGAGGAGGAGGAGGAGGAGGACGTGGCGCCACGCTGGAGCCTCGTTGCTACATTTCACCAGAATTTAGTGAGTGCAACCTGAGGTATGTGGTGTTAAGATGCATATTATTATTCATAGATCAACCACTGAGAAAATAAATGAAAAGTATAATTCAACATAAGATTTAAAGTGGGGAATTAATAGCAAAAGAGAAACTAAGCAAAAAACAATAGTTTAAAACTAAAACAAAGGTGTAAATGGAAAATAGAGGGAGAGAAAGGAGACGCGTAGGAAACAAAGACCGCCCTGTCCGACCCCTGCCTGCGGCGAGTCCCCTTTCTCCTGCGGCTTCGGAGGCTTCCTCTCCGGCTTTGATTGTCAACAGCTGGACTATCGCGAGTTCAGGTGTTTCTCTCTTTGGGCTAACCCTATCTGGAGTGCACTGACTTCTTCTGATCTGCATATCAAATGCCTCTCATCAAATTGGGGGAATTCTTGTCATTACCTCTTTAAATACTTCGTGTCCCTTTATCTCCCTCTCCTCCTCAGAGGCCCATAAAGATGGCCGGCGTGCAACCAGACGTGATCGTCGTCTCAGGTTTGGATGCACGACACTGTCCAATGGAGAGGAAAATTTGTCAGGCTGGATCAGAACAACAAGGTGCAACTGTATCCTGTCTGCAAGAGACATGTTTCCGATTTAAAACCCAACAGTCTGGAATCAATAGGACCGAAAAGGTATAACATGCCAACAGTAGTGCTGTGGGAGCTGCAGTGGCTATACTATCACCAGGAAACATAGATTTTATTTAAATGTTAGAGGAAAGAGGGGCACTTCATAATAATATTAAATAAAAGGGCCAATGTATTAGGAGGCTTTGATAGTTAAAATGCATGTGAATGAACCTAACAAGAGAGCCCAAAATATATTGATATCACACTAACAGCTCACAGGAGAAGCAGACGACTCGACAATTATAGTTGGAGATTTCAACACCGTACTCACAATGTTTGTAAAAACAGCTAGGAGAAAACCAGCCAGGATATATGTGAACAATGCTATTGACCAGTGTGACCTAATTAATATTTACAGACAAGACCGCTCCCTAAAAGAATTATGCATTTTCTACGAGGCATATGGGACATCTTCCAGAAAGGCCACATGCTGGGCCTTAATGTAAGGCTCAATCACATAACAAGGTTAAAATCATTCAAAGTATGTTCTCTGCCCATAACAGAATTAAATTAAAAATAAAGATATCAAAAGAGATTTCATATATCAGCAAATATTTTAGAAATTAAACAAAGTAGCTTCTTAATAACTTACGGGTCAAGGAAGGAATCCAAAGGGAAATTAGAAAAAACGTGAACTGATGAAAAAGGGAGCATGATTATTGAAATTTATGGATGCAGCCAAAACAGTGCTTAGAGGACAGGTACATGTTCACTTGTCTGTATTAGAAAAATAAGAGTCTCAACTCAAAAATCTAAGTACTCACCTTACAAACAGAGAAAGAAGAGCAAATCAACTTCTTTTGACCTTTTAGAAGAATTACCACCACAGAGTCTGTTTTCCCGCATGAAACACTTACTGGAGTGGGTAGCGGCTGCCTCCCCGGATGGCGGGATCCCCCAGGGGAATCTGCAGCCCTAGACCCCTCTCGCCAGCCCAGCAGCAGCCCGACCCTTCTGTGCGCTGGCATTCAAGACCCTCACTCTGCATGCAGTTCTGGGAGCGGCCACCTGGGTGTGCGGCACAGCCTCTGCGCCTGACTTCAGTTCTAAAGTAAAAAGTGGTAATCAGTATCAATTAAAAAATGATTGTTTTACCTATAAAAATAAGTTATATTACCTATGTATGGATTTTTCATGGTTTAGTTAGGTTTCCTCTATGTAAGAGAAATAAACACAAATGCTTCATGATAAATATAATTTTTAGAAAGAAGAAATACTTAGGAACAATGCCCCCACATGCTAATTGCCAATCGTTTTCCCTAATGAACCCCTGAGGTTTTCTGGGAGCTAATGGCTCACCAGGATGTCATTAGAAATGGGCCCTGGCAGGCGAGAAGGGCCTGGCTGGGTGAGGAGCGGCTGGCAGGTCACAGGAGTCGGCCAAGCCCAGGAGTGAGTGGAAGGAAAGCAGGTCAGTAACTAGCCTGACACCTGCCTCCCAGTGGACAAGAGATCGAGCTTTCTAGAAGGAGATCTTGGAGACATGAAATTGCCTGGTGTGTTGGGGGATTTAAAGTCATTCTGCAAGTGATGGGGGAGAAATGGCCCAGATTTTGAAAAGCCTGACATGGTAGGACGGGCCATCGATTGGCATTTGTCTTGCAGGCAAGCGAAGTCAGTGAAGGGCTTGCAGCATGGAAAGAGATGTGATTAGATGTCCCGAGCGGTCGCTTCTGTGCTGCTGGGGCAGACGGTTGGAGGAATGAGGGCAGCGGGGCCAGTTAGGAGACGGTGGACACCTCCTGGTGAGGGAGTCGCCAGCCCTAAGGCAGAGGCTGTGGGTGTGGGCTGGGGAGAGGGAGGACTGACAGATGAGGTGTTTTGGAGGTCAAGTCCGCAGGGCTTGGAGACTACTGGGGAGAAGGTGGATGGAGGGCTGAGTGATGCCCAGCTCTCGGGGTGCTCCACCAGACACTGGGGGCATGAGAGGAAGACAAAGTTGAGTGTGGGGTGGGGCAATATTGGCAAGATGATTTTCTAGCATGTACTACGTTTGAGATACCTACAGAGAATTCATTCAAAGACACGGAGTATGTGGATTTATAACTGACTTTATCCTATGTGGGTTTTATATGTTAGGAGGGTAGTCTTGGTGGAAACAAAGATCTGGAAATCCTAAGTAGCTAGGTGTTAGTTAAAACCACAGGGATGAATGCTATCTTGTATAAAAAGGATGCAAAACAAGGGGAGAAGGTGGACAAATGCAGCATCCTTGACAGCAGGAGCAATGAAAGCGTGGGTACAGAAGGAGGTCCGGCCCTCACAAACCACCAGAGAGGCAGGGAGAGAGCCAGGAGAGACCAGCCCCGTGTAAACCAAAGGAGGCAAGCTCTGCGAAGAGGGGGGTGGCCAGCCCTTTCCACCCAGCCGAGTGTAAAGACCAGGAGTGGAAATGCTCCTTGGAGGTGGCCGCAGGGGAGCTGATGATGGGTGTGGGCAGAGTGGCTTCCATGGGACGCAGTGACTGAAGCCAGAGCGATGCCTCTAGAACTGGTTGGGAAAGGAGGAACGGAGACAGCTAGTGCCAACTACTTTTCAAGATGCTTGCCTGCTCGGGAGAGGAAGCCAGGGGTAGTAACACATGAAGAAGGACTGTTTCTCTTTTAGTTCGTTTTAGGATAAGGCAGACTTGAGCATGCTGACAGGCTGAGGGGAAGGAGCCAGGAAGAATGTCTGGTGATATGGAAGAGACACGTGGAAATGAATGAAGAGGAACCTCCATTTGGTGCTCTTTAGGACCACATGGGCCCCTGGACAGGCTCGGGAAAGGCAGGAGCTGGGCCTGGGACTTCTTCTCTGGGACTTCCCGGGAGGGCAGCTGAGCAGCGGGGTGGAGGTACGGTCTGCCTCCAGACGTCATGGCCATGCCCGTGTCTCAAAAGCGGGCACCTGCCCCACATCAGACGTCTGCCGGGAGGACGCAAAAACTGATGTACAGGCTCAACGTTCCCTGGCCTTGTCCTCCAAATTTACTCGGCCAGTGTGCTCTGTCCCTCTTAACCACAGAATTTTTGAAAACATTTATACCGCAAGGGTCCCCAGAAACTACCGATGAGTTGTTTTTCTAGAGGAGGAAACGCTTGTCTGCAGAGCAGTTAGCCCAAGGCCGCCAGCTTGTCCAGGAGCGTTCAGCCTGGACGCCCAGCTTCTTGCTCTTTCAGCTTCTCCAGTTCGGCCTTCATGGCTCACTGTCGCTGGCCGGGCACAGGCATGACCTCTGCTTCCCTGATTAGTAGTAGTATTAGTAGTTTTGTCACTGAAGCCCATTTTTGTGCTCAGCGCAACACAGGCCATTGCCGCTTTGCTCTTTGCTCCTTCGTCATAGCGTGCTCTCAGCGAGTTGGGAATGCAGCTTAGCAAAACATTTCTACAGAAGACGTAAGCCATGCTGCCATTATCATGCCCATTCATGCACAGAGGGAATCTGACAGTGACAATAACAACTATTTAGCACTTACTATACACCAGGCACTGTGCTAAAAATCTTTAGTTAATTCTATGCATTAGTACAGTTATTAGTTATTTGTTATGGAGGAGCAAACTGAGGCATAGAGATATCAAGCAACTCGGCCAAGGTCACTCAGCAGAGCGGAAAGAGACCATCTGGCTGCACGGCCCACACACACAACCTCTGTGACCATGGTGTCCAGATGGGATGGCCAGAAGGAAGTCACCTCTCCTCGGTGTCCCGGAAGACAAACAGGGCTTCTCGGCCCAGCCCCTGCTGGCCTCCAGCACCCCATCTCTGACACCCCTGGGAACCCACCCCCTGAGCCTCCTTCCCCTCCACTTCCTGCTCCCCTTGAACCCTCCTCCAGATGAAAATCATTCCAGCAATTCAAGCCTGATGTCTGGCGAATTATGTTTCTCCAAATTGCTACATTAATAAGGACCGTGCGTTCCTAGAGGATCATTAATTACAGACACATTGTTACTTCACTCTGAAAGACGGCTGCGTTTCCGCTCCACCCAGCTTAGGTGCACTCTTGCCAAAGTGCCGGCGTGTTGCTTTCGACATCTGTCTCTGGTTTTCCGGCAAGCGGCCCTGGCAGTTGCCTGGTCTTCACACCTTTCTCTCCCCTTGTGTTCGGGTCTTTCCCCAAATGCTGAGAGCCCCCATGCAAACCTGGCTGACGTGAAGGCCCCTGTCCTTCCACCTTCTCCAATCAAAGCCGATTGCCATCGCAGCTGGGAATGTGCAGGGGTGAAAACGCCTGAGAGGTGACACTCTGCAGACGTTTCCCTTTTCAAGGCCTCCCTGGCCATGCGATGCCTTGGATTTAAAGTGACTCCAGTAATTGGGATGTTCTGGGTGGGGGAGGCACAAAGCTCCCTGTCACTGGACCTGCTGACTGAGCCTGCTGTCCGGCCCAGGCTCAGAGTCACAGAGGATGGGGGCAGCAGACTGCTCCTCGTCGGCTGGGCTTGGGACGGCCCTTCCAGCACCACATTCACTTCCTCGGGCTCCAGGGCACTGACACGGGCATCCCCTGCGCACGCAGACAGAAGCTGAAGCAGCTGCTGCCCACTCTGCCCCTCTGCACGGTCCCATCCCTAGACACTGGCTGCCCCTGGGTCGGCTTTCCCGCATCTACTGAGACACCAGCTTAGAACGCCGGTCTCCCTCTGCCGCAGTGATTTGCAACCACGGCTGCATTTTTAGTATCACTGGGGAAAGTTTTAAAAACTATGATGCTTAGACCACCCTAAAGACCAACTTGGAGTCTCAGAGAGGGAGTTCTCAGCCTCAGTTGTTTTTAAAGCTTCTTGGGTGTTGGCCCTGTGCAGCCAAATTTAAGAAACTGTTCTAATCCTTGCTGTTCAGAGCAGAATCCAGGGACCAGCAACATGGGCAGACCTGGCAGCTTATTAGGAATGCAGAATCTCAGGCGCCACCCCAGACCCTCTGCATCAGAGCCATCTACATTTTAATAAGATCTCTAGATGATTTGTGCACCCTTTAGAGTTCAAAAAGCACTCTAGCTTAAAATGTGTTTCAAACTGGAGTGTGCAAAAGAATGACCAAGAGAGCTTGTTAAAGATGAAAGTGCAGTTCAGGCCATCTGGGATGGGGCTGGGGTCTGCTTTACTAACAAGGCCCCCAGTTCGTCCTGAGGCAGAAGGTCATTCCCTGAGAAGATCTGCATCTAGGATTTGGGTTGGGGCCTGTTGGGCCATGGGCCTGATACCTGTGTGGCTGTGGCCTTGCTGGGAGAGGAAGCCCCTCTGGCCGCCCACCCTGCCTGGGAGCCTCTTGCCTTCCCTGAGCAGGATGAGCTGCCCCCGGTCCCGCTGAGACAGTCCTCTGCCCGCAGCGCTCAGTCAATGCCCTTTCTTGCCACGGTCTGCAGTTAAGAGCTATATATTTTTAAATGGAGGTGTAATGCACAAAACATAAAATTCATCATTTCAAAGTACAGTTCAGTGGTTTTCAGCATATTTACTATGTTTTGCAACTATTACCACTATCTATTTTCAAAAATTTCTATCACCCCACATAGAATGGGTCTCATTAACAGTCGGTCTCAATTTCCCGCCCTCCCTCACACCCCGGCAACCACTAATGCGCTTTCTGTCTGTGTGGACTTGTCTACTCTGGACTCTCACATACATGGAATCACACAACATGGGGCCCGACCTTCCTTCACTTAGCGAAGGTTACAAGGCCCATCATGTTGTCACAGGCAACAGGTCTGGAGGTTTGCATTCCCTGCCTCCCTGCCAAGGGCGTGGCTGGCCTTGCATTGTCCTCAGGAAAGCTCCTTCCTCCTAGCCTTGACTTCCTAGCCCTTTAGCCCCATCCAACAAGCCTCTGCAGATAGCAGCAGTGGCTGCAGGCTGGGTCCCACCAGAGGTCACTGGAACAGGGGGCCCCTCCAGGTCGTGTGGCCCAACCTCCCTACTTCTCAGATGAGGACACTAGGGAGTCTCCAGAACACTGTGGGGCTCCCCAGGATGAGGAGAGGCAGAAGTCGAGGGAATGGGGAGGACAGGCTGGAGAGGAATGACAAGAGGTCCTGGGGACAGAGCAGGGGTATGGCGGGGGTGGGGCGGGGATGGGGGCGGCCATGTCAGCATCTGAGCCACCACCCCTCTGAGAAGGCAATCATGAAGCCTGATGCTGAGAGCTGTGTCTGGAGTTTTCAACTGTTCTGAAGATAGTTGTGAATTTATTGAGAGATGATAAATTCCCTCTCTTTAGGTTTATTAGAACTTGTGTAGTGTTGGATCATAGATTTTTTTTTTTTTGGCAAAAGCCCTTAAAATTTTATGCCCCATCATAATGGTAGATGAAGTCCAGCAAACAGTTTAAATAATTCGTGATTAAATACCCCTTCCCTGCTGCCTGTTCCAAGTCCCTGTCCCTCCACCCAGGCCGGGCCTGTGGAGGAGGCGTCTGCGGCCCCTGGGAGGCACATATGAGGGGCCAAAGCCCTGAGAAAGGAAAAGAGTTGCTTCAAGGGAGGCCGCAGGAGCTAAGCATGGAGAAGACAGAGTGCGCACAGCCTAGGAGCAAATGCTCGGGCTGCGCTGGTTTCCCAAATCGAACGCCTGCTATGCGGTAGGTCCTTTAAGATTCGGTGCCTAATGTTCTGCAAAGTTGATTTTCTCATACGAATTCCCTTTCTCTCTCCCTTCCCCCTCCCCTCTCCGAATTCCAGCTCCCCACTGGCCTCCCGGCTGGCCCTCACGCACAGCAAGCACTGTCCTGCCCCAGTGCCTCTGCCCCTCCCGTGTTCCTGCCAGGAGAGCCCCTCTCTCACGGATACTCGTGGTTTGCTTCCTTACTTCCCTCAGGCTTCTGTTTAAACACCACTTACCTGGAGAGACCTTCTCTCTAGTCATCCTATCAAAAACAGCCCTCTCTGGTACTCTTTCCCCGCTTACCCTGCTTTGCAACTCAATCGCAACACAGAATCCAGTGAAAAAAATGGGCAAAAGAATTATAAAGCACTTCACGAAAGACTATGAATGGGTGGCAGTCAAGCACATGAAAAGGGGCTCCATATCACGAATTGTTAGGGAAATGCCCATTCGAAGCCCAGCAAGATGGCACTGCACCACCGGCGTCCTTGCGGACGGCTCCAGTTCTGGGAACACTGACCACACACGGCAGGTGCTAGTGAAGACGTGGGCGAACCAGGACTTTGCACACTGCTGGTGAAAATATAATGGGTAGGCTGCTTTGGAAACAGCTTACAAAGTTAAGCCATTCCACTCCCTGTGTACCCAAGAGAATTAAAAGCACGTGTGCCCGGAAGACCGGCACCGAGGTGTGCACGGCAGCTCTGCTTGTTCTGTGCGGCCCGAGACTGGAAAACCCAAATGTCCGTAAATAAGGGAATTGATGAATAAATCGTGTTATATGTATCTGATGAAATATTACTCAGTAATGAAAGAGAACTGATTGTCAATACACAAAATGATATTAATGAATCTCAAAAAATTATACTGAGTTATGGAAGCCAGACAAAAATGATGATGTATTATATAAATATGCTTATATAAAATTCTAGAAAATGCAAAACTCATCCACAGCGACTGAAAACAGATTAGTGACAGCCCTCGTCGGCGTGGGGGCAGGAAGGGCAGGAGGGAGGGGTGATGAAGGGGAAAGTGGGAACTTCTGGAGATGGTGGATGTATTCAGTATTGTGACTGTGGGGTAGTTTTGTGGGCATACACAAAGTGTCCTAAATTTTAGAATTTAAACACAGCCACACCTCAGTACTCCTCAGCTTCAGAACTCATCAAATGCCGACTGGTCGCATTTTGAGGAGAAGGTATGTCTCAGCACCGGGCGCTTGCTCGGCACTCCTTGCACTTGCTAGAACCTGTATGAGTCACGATGCTGCCCCGTGAGAGAAAACGCCCCATTGTCCCGTCCTCCTCAGTCTCAGCACTCGTCACGCATTCCAGAATGAATTCATGATGAGTACCGAGGAACCACTGTTAGGGCCATTTATGTAAGGCAGTTAGACCTCAAGAACGTTGCAAAAGAAACTGTGTTTCCATCTGCAGGAGCCACAGGTCACGGGGCAGGAGGACCTCACAGGAGGGCAGCGGAGCCACTGCCCAGAACGACAGCCCCTGCCGGGCCTCCCTGCCCTGGGAGACTTCCAGAAGCCAAGGCCTTTGAGCGGTGGGCATGAGAGAAGGGCAAAGAGGGTGCGTCCTCCGTCTCCCGAGCTCTCCCCCCACAGCCGTCAGCAGAGCTACGGCTTCCCTCTCGGAGCAGAGTGCTCTGGTTGACTCTAAGCCCCTTTCCTGGCCGGGCCTCAGTGGGCGGGTGTGACGCGTGCCCCAACTCTGCCCAGGTGGTTGGGGGTGGCCTCTGACCACAGTCACAGATCCGCCGGCTTCCTGCAGTTCCACACCTGTTCGCTTTGTGCATTTCGAAGCTCCGCTTTTCGGTGCACACATGTAACTGCGAGTCTTCCTCACAAACCGACTCTTCTGCCGAGCTGAACTGACTTCCTGTATCCCTGGGATACCGTTTTCTCTGTGATCACTTTGTCAGATGTCCATGAGTCCCTCCATCTTCTGCGAGATATTAGCATGGTATTTTTACCCCCACAAAAGTTTACTTTTAAACTAGTGTGTCACTGTATGTAAACTGAATTTCTTATAGGCAGCATCCTAGAGTTGTTTTGCTTGTTTATGAAATCTGGTAATGTGCCTTTTAGTTGGGAATTGTATCATTTATATTTAATCCAATTATTGATATGGCTGTGTTGAATCTACCTTAAATTTTGTTTCATCTTTTTTTTGTTCTCCTTTCTCCTACCTTCTCTTGGATTAATTCCTATTTTTGCATTTTATCTCCTTTGTTGACGTGTTGGCTACATTCTCCCTTTTCAGTAGTTACATGAGTGTTACAGTGAACATTTTTAACAATTCATAGCCTGTCGTCAGATAATACCCCGCACGAGCCTTGTGACAGTCACCCAGTCTCCCGCTCCTGGCCGTCGTGCTGCCATTGTCCTCTGTCTCCTTTCACGTGTATTGTGAAACAATCTTACGTTATGATGCTTGATTTAGCAGCCTGTTATCTCTAAAATAGTGTTACAAAGTAAAGATGAAAGTATTTCATATTTACCTGCATACTGACTGTCTCCGATGCCCTTCCTCCATCCGCGTGGATTTCCGAGGCCGTCATTAAAACCGCAAACCTCTCCTACGGCTCCCATGGGTTGGCAGCTGCTGACTCAGGGTCTCTCACGAGGAGTGGCCAGGTCGTGGGCCAGGGCAGCAGTCAGTCACCTACAGTGCTAGAAAACCACTCCTGAGCTCGCTTGTGATCTTGGCAGGAGCCTCTGTTTCTCACTTTCTGGTCTGTTGCTCAGAGCCGAACCCATGTCGCGGCCCCTAACTTCTCCTGGAGCAAGTGATGAGAGAGAGCAAGACTGAGAAAGAGATTGAGATGGAAAAGTGATAGATAGATAGATAGACAGATGGACAGAAAGACAGATAGGTACTCCGAGATGAAAGCCCCCCCATAACCTGCCATCCTCACAGCCATCACTGTACCACGTGCTACCGGGCACAGCGACCAGCGTGGAACAAGGTGGGAGGGGCTCCACGGTGTGAGTCCAGGAGGGGGCGATCACGCGCACCACCCCAGGCCTGTCAAGGCTGCCCCCACACTGGGGTCTCCCTGGGCTCCCAGCTCCGTCTCCTCTTCTCTGGGAGACGATTGGCTCCATCTGGGCTGCCCTTCCCTGCTCTGCCGTGTGGGAGTGCTGGCCAGGCCGGAAGGTGGAGCATCGCAGGCCTCCCCTGCTCGCGGCCCTCCTTCAGGGATCCTCGTCCTTGCAGCCCACTGTCCAGTGTCCTAGATCCATTATTTTATATATTTTGTTGGGTTTTTTTTTTTTTTTTTTGGTTTGTTTCAGGAGGGAATGTAATTCTGGTTCCTTTTACTCCATATTTTCTGGAAGTGGAAATCTTGACATTTAATATAAACTCAGTTGTTGGCTAAGCCTTTAATCTGAGAACAGATGTTTTATGGGAGAGAGATGAAATGCATGGAGGGCCCGAGGAAGCCGTGGTGGAGGGAGGATGGGCTGAGGCCGTGGGAGGGAAAGAGCAGGGCGCGGAGCTCCGTGGGGAATTGGGATAGGGACCGGGAACCATCAGGGATTTTGCCCTCCTGCATGGTGTCCCTATGACAGGCTTTCCTCAGAATTGACATAGCTGATGTGCAATCTTGTGGATTTCTCTGAGTGGCTCAGAGACTCGGGTGAGTCCTGCTTGAGTGAGCAAAGGGTGGCAAGAAGGACGAGCGGGGCCAGCACTCCAAAGGACACCTGAGCACCCATGGGTGACGGCAGGAACCTGCCAATTGAGGAGCACCTTCACCACTGTCCTTGGCACTCAGCTGCCTTCACTGACTCTGACACTGTTACTATCTATTTTAATTTTCTCTGTTTATTGAGCATCTACTACATGATAGGAACTTGGAGCGCAGCAGTGAGCAAAACATGTACACCCACACCCTCCTGGGGTTTATACGCAGGCAAGGGAGAGAGATACTGAAGCCTAATCACCCTGTCACTTTATTACAATTGTGGCCACAGCCAAGGAGCGGCCCTGGGTGCCAGGCAAGCACACATCAGAGGGGAGGGAGACTGAAAAGATGTGCCCAGCTTGTCACAAACCACCCTGCCAGGCTCCTGATAGTCTCCCGCCCTCCACTGAGGTCTCTGTCTCCCTGGAGGGGTCCTTCCATCCAGACACTGAGGTAAGTCAACACTGCCCAGCTCCTGGGCACCAGGAATGGCCTGGGTGGGTCCCCTGACTCCACAGAGCCCGTTTTTGGGGCAGTCAGTGTGCACAGGATGGAGGCGCACACTCAGCCTCGTCGGACAGCCTCCGGTTTTCTCTGTAAGTATGAAGGCAGTTGCTTCTTCCTGACCCCGGGTTTTATCAACAGAACTTGGATTTTGTAGCCCATTTCCTTACCTCAGACATCTTTTGCTCTGGAGAGAACCAGGCCAGAGAGACCTTGGGATACTGTGCTTGAGCGTTGTGTGTCTGTGCATATCTATGGCTGTTTGTCTCTGTGTCTCCGTGTGTGGGTCTGTCTGTGAGTGCCTGTGTGCCTGTATGCACGTGTGTGTTCAGGTCTCTGTGTGTGTCTGTGATTTTCTGTGTGTGCGTGTCTCTTTGTGTCTGTGTGTCCATAGACATGGACACATACATGTGTGTCTGTGTGTGTCTGTTAACCTGTGTTTGTGTCTGTGTGTCTGTGTCTGTTCTGTGTGTATGTGTGTGTCTGTGACTTTCTGCATGTGTCTCTGTGTGTGCATACCCATGTGGAGACTACTCCGATGTGGCCGCTTGGGTACAGGTGTTTGGGTGCAGGTGTTTGTTTGCAGGTGTTTGGGTGTAGTTATGGGTTTATTTTCAGTTTCACTGGATACTGGTCCTCACCCATTCCTGACATCGCATGTCCCCGTGTCTCTTACTTACACATGTGGGCCCTTCATCACACCTGCCCCAGCTACCTGCTCTCCCCACGGGCTCCGTCTGTTCCGTGTGCTCGGCCTGAGCTGACTCATCAGTTCTGTGGCCCTGCTCTTTCCCGCTCCTGGTGGGATGCAGATGCTGTGTCTGCCCCCCTCTTCTGGGGACCAGCCCCTCTTGGCCACATCCACTCCCTCTGATATTGGCCAACCCAAAGGAAGCCACATGTGCATGTGTGCATGTGTGCACGTGTGAGGGTGCACACTCATGTCTGTGTGTGTAAGTGCTTTCCCCATCTTGGGACTGAAAACAAGAATATTTGAGTTCCCACAGTCCACTCCTGGTTTGCCTTCCCAGTCAGGTGATGTAGATGAGTTCTTCCCATCACCACCCTGCACACAGTCAGACAGCATGGCACTGCAGGAGGAAGTGCAGGACAGAGAGTGACAAACGTTTTCCAAGTGCTAATGAGCTCTGTGTGTTTGAGCTCACGGCAACCAGAAGGCCACTCAGGGGGTCGGTACAAGGATTATCTTCATGGGAAGATGAGGAACAAAGGCCCAGAGAGGGTCAGCAACTTGCCTAATGTCACCCAGCCAGAAAGTAGCAGAGCTGAACTTTGAACCAAGTAGTCTGGCTCCAGACCCAAAAGAGCCAGTGTGGTGTGTCGTTCAAAGGAAGTGGCTTCCTGGGAAGGGAGTCATCAGATCCTGGTCAGTGGCGAAGCAGAGGAGGGCAGCACTTGCCTGCTGCTCCCTGAGGAGCGATGGGAAGCCCGTGCCTGCAACAGGGGGATGGCAAGGGAGGGGCTGGGGGGCTGGAAAGAGCACAGGAGTTGCAGCTGGGCAGACCTGCCTCTCATGCCAGCATGGCCCTGGCCAGCTGTGTGCCCTGGGTCCAGGCTTCCACGCTCTCCAGGAATGGAAACAGCCTGCAGGACCATCGGCTTGGGTGCCAGAGATGTCGGCACATCCTAGGTCCTCAGTAGGTGACATCTCTGATCATGTGGATAAACTGAGAAGGGGTCTTCAGTGTGGGCAGGGCTGTGGGCACATCCCCCCTCATCCACCGATGACATTTAAATTGAACGATTTATGATTTCTTTTTGGCCTTGACATCTTCCATTGTGCCTCATCAGAAGAAATACCATTCTGCTCAGGTTTAGAAAAACATGGTTCATCTCAGCAGCAACAGCTGAGGTGGGGGTGGGGGTCAGTGGGTTTGAATCACTTTGTGCAGGGTCCTGGTCCCCTCGGACCTGCCGAATCACACAGTGAGGCCAGGTCCCGCCCGAGAATCTGCACTCTACCCCCACACCCAGACTGAGTTTGGAGGGCCATGCCCCCCTCCAAAGGGGTACCCCCTCACCTTACAGGGGAGCCAAGGGTGACTTTCCTCGTGGAGGCTCTTGGGCCTGAAGGTGCCTTCCTCTCACACTGTTTCCTGTGGCACCTGGGGCACCGGCCACGTTCACCACACCATTTCCCAACGCCGGCCACCTGCTCTGGCTGAGCACCGCTGCTCGCCAGGCCCCTGGGGATGGGACAGGGACTGGGCTCGGCTGCAGGGAAGGACAAGGGACCCTTGGGCCTTGTGCTGGCCTGTAACTCTTCACCCACAGGGAGGCTGGTGCCGCCTGCAGCCTTGCCTCTCCGGCCCCCTCACTCCCCCGCAACTGCGCCTGCGGGAGGGAGGCGGTAGTCTCACGGCCAAGGCCACCGCACATGAGGAGTGTGCTGGGCTCACAGTGCCGGAAGGCTTTTCAGCGTGCTGAATGATTTTTTCCAAGTTGAGGTGGAACCAGCCCACTCCACGAGCAAAATCTATAGTGCTGAGCAGCGGCAGCAAATTGGCAAGGCTTAATAAACCTCATGCCTGCCGCGCTCCTGTGGCTATATATCAAAGGGAAAACAAATATATTGACTAATTCCTCTCGGAAGAACATCCATAAATTACAGCTGTTTGAAACCCGCCCGTCGTGAGAAAAGGTTACAGATGATGTAATTTGCTCCATTATAGGTATAACTGCAGTGCGCCCCGGTTTAACGACGGCAGCCTCTTAGCCTGATTGCGGGAGGGCCCCTTGTCCTGAGGACAAGTGGTTTGGGAAGGAGAGTGACAATACCTTACATTTGCCTTCTCGGGGCTCCCTCCTGTAGAGGGCTCTGTGTGACTCTCCCGGCCGGCCGCCCTACTGTGAAGGGTTGGCTTCCCAGAGGCGGAAGGAAGACCCGGCCTGCAGACTGGGAAAATCAAACTGAGGCGGGCTTACGGACCCTGTCAGGGTCCTGTGCTGTGGGCGGAGGGCCTTAGACAAGCCTGCGCTCCGTGTGGGGGGTCCCTGCTGCGGTCACAGGGCCACTGCGGGCCCTGCTCCTTCGTTCCCTGGGCCCACACAGTTCCAAGGGGCCTTGTCTCCCCAGACCCCTGTGTCTCCTAAGCTCACCCCAGGTGTGGGCAGCAGCAGCGACTGTCCACCGAAGCCTCCTCCGACTTGGAGAAGAGCCGAGTTTCTGTCTCAAGAAAGTGCCCATGGCAGAGCCGGGGGCCTTCCAGCATGCTCCACCTCCACGGTAGGTCGGCGCGTGAGCCTCCAACGCAGGGGTGGGGCCCCTGCGGACCCAGCCCCGTGTCCCGCGGTCACGTGGCACTGGGTTGTTATCCCCACGTGACCGGTGAGAGAGCTGGGCCCAGCGGGGCTCCAGTCGTCCCTGCAGCCTGTCACCCCCGTGGGCCTGGTGCTCCAGTGTCCTGTCTCCTTGGCCCGCATCCATTCCTTGTAGATTGTTGGCTTCCAAGCTTAGGGGACACAGAGTTGCCTGGGTGCTTGAGATGCAGATTCCGGAGCTCCCGTCCCAAGCAGTCGGCAGGTAGCCAGGTTAAGGAGCCTCAAAAGTGGCCAAAGGGCCTTTTGGTGAAAGCCGGCTCCCAGTGTCCTTCCCCAGCATCCCTTACTGACCAGGCACAGGGGGCCACAGTGGCTCCAGCGCTGGCCCTGCTGTACTCCGACTTGCTGATTCCCCAGGTTATGCAGAACGAACCCCTTTCCAGGAGCTCTCACTACTGACTCAGAAGCATGGCACACCAGAGACCCTTCCACTGGCCAGACTCCGAGAAGGGGAGGGGACAACAGGAGGGTGTGGGGACAGTGCCTGTGTCAGGCAACTGGGGCTTCAATCAAGCTTCATTCTGTGGCTTGATTTGCCTATTGGACAGGGGCGGCCACACTTGGAGTTTCCAGGGGTTGCATTCTCCCAATGTCAGGAGGGGCCGTGACCCCAAGGAGACTAAGGAAGCCCCTCCTGGCCCAGCCTGAGCCCCTTCCGGAGCAGAGCGCACACGGCCCCAGAGCAGCCGGCGTGGGGGAGCAGAGAGAACGCTGCTGACGCAGGCAGACACCCTGTGCGTCTGATTACAGTAATTGCTCACTTGATGTTTTGTGTTTGGCTGCGTACACCCGGCAGTGGCAGCCACCCACTCAGTTTCTCTTGGAAAGCCTCTTGCTCACCCCTTTCTCATGCATATGTGTTTGTGCAGACACACAAATGCACATGGCTACCAGCCCAGCTTGGCCCCCTCCCTGCCGTGTATTCACAAGGCGAAAATAGCCACAGACACTCAGGGACAAGTCTGAGCAGACCGTCAGTTGCTCTCTTCCTCCTTGTCTAACAACCCTGAAAGCCGCCAACCTCTCCTGGTTTCCTTAGAAGGTCCAGCTGAGAGGCGGGGTGCGATGGGAGAGGGGGATGCGTGGGTGGGCTCCTGCTTCCTTCTGCCCTGCTTCCTGGAAACTTCAGGGCAGGTAGGAGCAGGGGCCAGAAGAAGACTTTTTTTGAATTGTGTTTTGAGAAGGGAGGCCGGGGTGAGTATGACTAGCTCTGTGCAAGGTAGCAGGAGAGTCTAGAGACCACCCAGAGAGCATGGTCCGGCACTGAACCCGGGTTCGCAGGAGCCGAGCTGTGGTCGCTGACGCCCTGTCTGGCCGGAGAGTTTCGTCACGCCCTTCTCCCAGGCACCATGAGCTTGCTGTTCAGTTTTAACTTTATGTTTTGAAATCATGGTACGGTAACACTGAGTGTGTTAGGGATAAACAGTTCTGTGAGTTTCAGCACATGACTGCATGTGTGTAGCCAACACCACAGTCAGGGTACAGAACAGTCTCATCCCAGAAAGGCTCATATCACTGCCAGTTTGTCTTTGATCTTGTTGTATGAATGGATCAAATTATTCAGGATGTAACTTTCCGAGACTGGTTTCTTTCATTCAGCATAATGCCTTAGCAGTTCATCCTAGGTGTCCCATGTATCAATAGTTTGTTGTTTTCTATTGTCTATACTGTTCCATTGTGTAGCTGTACCATAGTTCAAGTATCCATTCGTTCACTGAAGGACGTTGGGCTGGTTTCAGTTTTTGATCATTATGAGTGGAACTTCTGTAAACACAAATGCATAGATTTTTATGTGAACCTAAAATTTTTTTTTCCTCTAGGGTCAGTTTCTTTAGAAAATGGTATTTCTCACATGGATCATCTTTCTGGTGTGGATTTTCTCCAGTGTTTTCTTCTAAAAGCTTTATAATTTTACTTTTTGCATTTAGGTTTATGGTATGTTTTAAATTAATTTTTGCATAGTGATACAATGTTTAGGTTGAGGTTTGTTATTGTTATTTGGTAGAAAGATTTCTAATGGTTCCAACAACATTTGTTGAAAAACTATTCTTTCTCCATTGAATAGCTTCTGCATCCTCATGGCAAATCAGTTGTCTACACGGGTGGGGTCCGTTCGTTCTGTGTGCCGGACTCTCTGTGGCGTCTCGCTGATCAGCGTGTCGAGCCCTTTGTCAGCGCCACACTGGCTTAATAGCTGCGGCTGCGCTGTGGGTCAGAGCCGGTGGGTCAGAGCCAGTGGAGCTCGGCCTGTCTGACTTCGTTCTTCTCTCTCAAACTGTGTTATCCATCTAGAGTCATTCATATTTTAGGGTTAGCCTGTCCATTCTACAAAATAGCTGCACATTTTTTGTGAGTATTTTAATAGAATTATTTACATTAAACATCAATTGGAGGAAAACAAGCATCTTTACTACGTTGAGTCTTTCAATTCATGAACAGAATATGCCTGACCATTTATCTAGGCTATCTTGGGTTTCTTTAATCAGCATTTTATAATTTTCAGGATCAGAGTCTGTGCGCGTAATATTAGATTTATACCGAAGTATGTCATGCTTCCGGAGCCCCTCTCGATGGCATCACCCTGGTTCCGGGCCGTGCGCTGCCGGCACACGGAGGCTGGCACACGGAGGTGCAGCGCGTGTCTGCGTGTTGATCTCGTGTCTGCAGCCTCGCGAGGCTCTGACATCAGTTCTAGGAGGGCTGTCGTCGTCGTCGTCGTCGTTGTTGTTGCAGTTTCCCTGGAAACTTCTACCTAGACAGTCGTGTTGTCTGCAAGTAGGGACAGTTTTAGTTTCTCATTTTTTATCTTTATGCCCTAACTTTATTTTTCTTCTTTGTTATTATACTTGCAAGGACCACCACCACACTGAGTGGTGAGCGTGGGTGTCTTTTTTATTCCTGATTTAGGAGGAACGGTCTTTCACCAGCAAGCGTGTTAGTTGTAGGTTTTTATAGACGCCCTTTGTCAGGCTGTGGGAGTTCCCTTCTTTTCTTGATTGATTGAGAATTTTTGTCATGAATGCATGTTAAAATTTCCAAATGTTTTCTTCTGTATCAATTGATATGATCATATAGGTTTTCTTCTTTAGATGGTTTCTATGGTGGGTTAAATCAGTTGATTTTCAAACACTAAACCATCCTTGCATTTCAGGGATAGACCCCATTTGGCTACAGCGTATGGTTCTTTTTATATACTGGCGGATTTTATTTTGGGATTATTTTATTGATAATTTTTGTGTTTCTACTCATTAGAGATATTGATCTATAATTTTATTTATATTATCTTTGTTTGATTTTGGCATCAGGATAATGGTGACCTCATAAAGTAATTTTGAAGTATCTCCTTTTTTTATTTTTTTAAAGAGATTGTATAGAATCCTTAAGTGTTGGTAGACTTTGCCAGTGAAACCATCTAGGCCTGGGATTTTCTGTTTCAGGAGGTTTTTAAACTATGGATTACATTTCTTTAATAGTTACTATGTAGATTATCTCCCTCATGTGGGTGAATCTGAGTAGTCTGTGGCTTTTGAGAAGTTAGCTCATTCATTCAAGCTGCCAGTTTGATGTGCACAGGCTCGCGAGTGGTAGGTTCTCACTTTGCTTTTGCCATCAGTGGAGTCCGATGTTCGCAGCAGGTGTTTTATCGATTTGACACCTCTCTTCTTTTCTAACAGAAGCATTTAACGCTGAAACTTTGTTTCTGTCTAAGCGATACTTTAGCTGCATCTTGCACATTTTGATGAATTGTGTTTTTATATATTTCAGTTTAATTCAAGCTATATTATAATACCCTTTGAGACTCCTTCTTTGGCCCATGGAGTATTTAGAAGCATATTGGGAAATTTCCAAGTGTCTGGTAAGTTTCTTATTATCTTTCTGTTATTTATTCCCAGTATAATGTTATTATATTAAGATAACTAAGTTTGTATGATTTCAGTGATTATATTTGTTAAGATTTGCTTTATGACCCAGGATTTGGTCCATCTTCACAACTTGTCCACATGCATTGGAAAAGAATGCAAACACCAGTTAGACTCCACTGATTTGTGTCTGGTTGTCTCTTCTGTGTCTCGGCTGGTTCTCTATCGGTTCTGCTTACCGACGAGAGAAGAGAGTGAGAGTCTTCTACTCTGTTTGGGAACTGGTTGCCTTTCTTGCAGCTCTGAGAGTGTTTGCCTCATGCACTTCGAAGCTCTGTTGTCAGGTGCATGTTTAGGGTTGTGACACCTTCTTTGTGAATTGGCGCTTTTAACACTGTGTGACGTCTCTCTTAGTCCCTTGTGATTTGCTTTGCTCCGAAGTCTACTTTGATGCTAAAGAAACCACTCCATCTTTCTTATTAGTATTTTTTTAATCACATATCTGTTCCCATTGTTTTATTGACTTTCTCATGTAATTGTATTTGAAATGAGTTACTTATAGACAATACATAGTTAAGGAATACTTTAAATCTATTTTGACAATATCTGTCTTTTAATGTATGGGTTTATACCTTTTAAACTTAATGTAATTATTGCTGTATTTGGACTTAGGACTAACATGTTTTTTTTTTTGTTATATTTTCCTTTCTTTGACTTCTCTTATCTTCTTTTGGATTATTTAAACTAGATGTATTCCCATCAGCTTGCACTTACTTTTTAGATATTTCAGTATCATTTTTATTTCAACAACTATATTATAATGTCCTTGAAGTCAGGGATGGATTGCATTCTACTATACTTACATTCATTCTTTCCCCTCTGTCAATGTCGGGCTGGGACAGTATGTTCCGTGTAGTGGCTGCTCGGTAACTTCCCATTAAAGTAAATCAATGGAAACCGAGCGATTTGAATTTATGTTTGATGTACGTGATATTTCATGCTCAGGGTGTTTTTCCTCTTTGAGAGGGGCTAGAGTATTTTCCTTTCCTTCAGGTATATGGGTTACCTTTAAAATCTGCTGGCTTGTATTTTGGATTTATATTTAATGACATCTGTGGATATATAGATGGAGAAGATGGTGTTTCATTTATCTCTAAAAAAAGTGTCTTTATGAAAAGTCTTAGAAATTAGTCTTCCCTCCACACACAGCGCCAACTCACAACTGGTTTTTGTGATGTCATATGAAGTCCTCCCGGGTTAGTCAGACTTGTCTATTAATTACTTGATGGAAAATATTAACACACTGAAGAAAAGGCATCAGTCACAAAGGGCTGGTGTAAAGAGGAGGTTTAGGAATAGAAGGCTCACAGACAAGGACACTGGCAGCATCCATCAGAGTACTGTCCAGGGGATACACAGACTTTCCTTATCCGCTTCCTATTGGCTGGATCACCCATCCCTGGAGACAGATGGTTCAGACAGGCGCCTGAGGCTGATTCCATTAGATGCTTCATTTGCTCACCTCTGCTTGTTCTAGCTTTGGTATCACGAAGAATACTTCTTATAAGCAATTTTCTCTGAGTTATGTAAACAAGAACTAGAGGATAACAATGGAAAATTAAACACATGCATCTACTTTGGCCTCCTTCTGAATCTCTATTGAATTATTAGTAAAGGGATTTTTCAAAAAGCATAAACCTAAAAACAAAGTGAAGCGAAGTGAGGAAACAACAGCAACAACTTTGAAGATGGAAAGTCTATGGATGAACAATCAATTAGCAGATCCAAGGAAACAGAATCTTCTAGAGGCAGTGAGAAACAGAGAGAGGCGACCAGAGGTACTTTTTTCCTTTTCTGTTCTCACCCAAGAACATTTCTCATTGCTTTAAGAGAGAGAGAGAGATTGGTTGCCTCTTGTATACGCCTCCACCAAGGCGAACCCACCAGGGTTCAAACCCACAACCTGGGTTTGTACCCTGACAGGAAATCCAACCTGTAAACTTTCGATCTATGGGACAATACTCCAACCAACTGAGCCACACTGGCCAGGGCCAGATTCGCTTTTGCAAATCCTAAAACAGCTCAAGAATTGGCTATAGCTGGCATGCCTTGAACCAGGGGTAGAGAGGGGTTCCGGTATCAAGAGGACTGGTTAAAGTTTCCTTATGAATATTTAGACCCTCAATTTCTCTTTTCTACTCTGTCCAGTGCTGCACCCCTGCAGAAGACCAGCAGGTTACTCCCTGGGAGGGTAGAACAGATCTTTGGGTTTGGGAAGTCGAAGCGCAACTGAGGGTGTGGGTGTGTGTGAAAACAGGGGCATCAGATGGGGCCCCTCATCCTGGTTTGCTTCCCCCCTTGGCTCCAGTGCACTGATAGCTGTAACTTTATCTTTCAAGCAAGAAGCCAGAAAAGCCTTTTCTGAAGATCCGATCAGTTCAAGAAGAACGATATAAATGTACTGAATCAGTTTCCCAACGAACCGTTCCAGCCAGATTATCCTAGCGTGACAGGGCCTGCCAACCAGGGCCTCCGCCCCTCGGTGCTTGTGGACTCCCAGTCTTAAAGATTACCAGGGGTCTGAGGAAAACCTCCAGAGGAAAAATAGACCCCAGAATAAAGAAACAGAGCAAGGCAACTTGACGGAACAGAGACTCCGCAGCGAGCACCAAAGTAAAATTAAAACCATCTGTAATGTCTTTAGAGAAAGAAGAGACTATGTTACAGTCCTACAACAAGACATGGCATTTTAAAAAAGGACATTTGGAGGACAAGGTCGTTTAGAAGTAAAAACTGCAATGGCAAAATATGAACACTTAACAGAAGGGTTGGGAAATAAAGTTGAGGAATTTTCAGAGAAAGTGGAGCTGAAAATGAGAGATCTGGAAAGCAGGAGGGAAAAAAAGTTCAACAATGAGAGGGCCTTTTGCTGGAAGACCAACATCTGAATAACAGGTCAAGAAAGAATAGACAGAGGAAGTAGAAAGGATAAAATCATTAAAGAAAACAACTTAAGGAATGTCCAGTAGTTGGACATGTATATTTCCAAATTTAAAGAGCCAACAAATGCTTAACCAGTGAATGGTAATGCACCCACACCATGGCACATACACCACCAAGAAATTTTGCAATACTGGGACTAACAGAAGAGCATCCGTGTTCCCAGGCAGGGTCACATGCAAAGGATAAGCAATCAGAATCATACTGACTTCTCAACAGCGGCACCAGAAGCTAAGATGACTCAAATTTTGGTGCAGAATGATCTGTACCCTGGACTACTATATTCATTTAAACAATCAATTATGGGTATGAATGAAATAAAGACATTTTCGGACATAAAATGTCAGAAGGTATTTACTTCCACGGCACCCGTTCTTGGGAAGCTGTTGGAAGCCATGCTCCACCAAGATGAAACTCTGAAAGGGAGAGAAGGGCCGCGACTTCAGGAAACAGTGCTCACGCACAGCCGATAGGCCGGGGCGTCCGGACGGTGGTGGGGTAAGACCCCGGGTACATGCAGGACGAGCAGCCCCCCGCCGCAGTCGCTCAGGAAGCTCTAGGAGAGCTTTCTCCAAGAAAATGAAACTGATAGAGTGCTTGAGAGGTCCAAATACATTAGTGGGCTGAGAGTCAGGGTTTGAAACGCATACTGTCTCCATAGGGGTGATAACAACAGACAGTGGCTACACCAACCAAAGTTACTGCACGTGTGTGTGTCTCCACACCTGCGGGTGTGGGGACTGGCGGGGCGCGTGTGTGCGAGGCGAGCTTCAGCGGGTGAAACTCACGAGTCAGGTGCCAGGCCCCGCACTCCACACAGAGACCTTCCTCGATGGCTCCCTCTGACTTTGGGTCTCCCCAGTGTGACACCCTTCCCTTTGGCTTCAGAAGACTTGCCACTATCTGTAACGCCTCCCTTGGTGGTGGCCCCGAATCTCACGCCCGTCTTGCCCGCCGTCCAGACGGCCCTGTGCGAGCAGCCTTCTCCCGGGCTCTGTCCCCAGCCCCAGCTACATCCTTTCCTTTCAGTTTGCTGTTTCTCTTCACTGCGTTTGTGGTATCTTTCGATCTTCAGAAATAGTTCAATCTTTAGTCAGGCTTATGATATTTTTCCTTTATAGTTTCTTCCTTTATTTTTATGCTTAGAAGGGCCATTTGTACATAAGAACAGATAAATATTCACTTAAATTTTCTTCTAGCTGTGTTTTTTTAAAATAAACATTTGGAGTTTATATTGGTTTATTGTATAAAGAGTACAGTGTAAAGCAACTGTAATTTTTACAGTTAATAAATTACCCAAATTCCATTTGTGAAATAAATCCATCATCTCCTTGTCAGTTAGAAATTCCGCCTTCATTGGATACTGACTTCCCATGGACATTAAGTTCTGTTTCCGGGCCTGCTCGTGTCAATATGTTTATTTCAGCCCTGGTAGTGTGTAGACCAAAGAACCTCTAATTGCAGTGATACTGGGTATGTAGCACATTGTCATTACAGAAATAGTAACAAGAGTGTCCCAGTCTTCAGTCCTCTTTCTTTGTCATTGCAAAGTCCTAAGTAGCCACCATGCCAGGCCACACCTCTGTCACCAGGCTGGTGTGTCGGACACCGCCTGTGATGGAAACGCTTTCCCCAGATGGGCTTCAGGCCTGCTCTGCACCCCGAATGCTGCTTGCCTTTCAAGCTCTGTGGCACAGTCTCACATTCAAAGCTGGTAGCAGGAGCCGGTGAAGTGGACTGGGAGCGAGCTGCTGTGGAGAAACGGGCTCTCTGGAGAACGCGCCCCCGTTTGGAGACGCTCAGAGGGTTTCCAATCAAGGTGCAGCGCGCACTGGAAGTGGCAGGAGGACCACGGGTCCTGAACTCTGATGTGGGGAACAGCCGTGTGGCACTGGAGAGTTTATTTACAGAGCATTTCTACAAGGCCCTTCCAGATAGATATTAACCAATATGCCCACTTAGAGGGCTCACACTATGTCTTCAAAGAAGCAGAACAATGTGCGATAGGCTTTACAGCCAATGCTTCCGATAAGGGACCCAGGGCTCTGACCCGATCCCGGACCCTGTTCTCTCCCCTCTGCACCACGAGATAGTGCTGCCCACCATGAGTGTGGGTGACAGGTGAGAGGCTTTCATGAGAGAAGAATGAGCTATTTTTTAGTATTGAATCTAAAAATACCAGAATCTAAGTGACCTACAAAGCCTGCCTCTGGCTGAGTTCCAAATGTCAGGGCACAGAAGCAGGAGAGGTGGCACCAGGCAGGCAGGACTCCTGCTGCCAGGCATGCCCTGTGCACATCTGTCTGGAGCATCTGGAGTCAGCCTGGCCAGAGAGGCTGTGGGCTAAACAGCCCGAATGCTTCTCACTTACACCGTTACAGCCATTCAAGCAACTCCCAGAGAGAACCTGATGGGGAGGCTACAGAGACCTTTAAATTACCAGATTTTCTCCTGCTCTGAGATAGGCTGTCTCTTTCTCTCCTCCCCTCCCCTCCCTCCCTCTTCTTTTCTCACTCCCCGCCCTTTCCTGTCCTGATACTCAAGCACCCTAAGGGTGGACCACTACTACATGTCAGCTACTCAGAGTGGGAGGAAGACTCTTCTGTTTGTAACTCCAAGGTCCAGCAGCTACAAGTCTTTCTGAGCAACTTGCTCACGGTGGCAGGGAAGACTATAAAAAGACTGCTCTTTCCTGAGCCTGCTCTCCACCTCCCCAACTCCCGCTGTCCCAGGCCCTGTGATTCAGGCTGGCACAGAGGCTCCCAGCCCAGAGAGCTCCTTGACTCCATTTGAAAGGAGAGATTAAGGGCAGCTGGAGAATGAGAAATTCTTCAGTAGAGACCTCCTGCCTTTGGCTGGATTTGAGAGCCAGGGTCCTAATGAGCTTGAGTCTGGAGGGAGACCAGTCCATTTTGCTGGGCAGTCACTGCCTGTGCACTTGTCTGAGCTGATGACTTTGTGAGGATGTTGGGGACAATGTAATCAAAGGTCCCTTCCACTTAAAGAAAAGAACAGCGCCTTGGAGTCAGCCCGAGGGGATGATGCATCAGGCCTTCCCCGGACTCAGTGGGAGTTTCCTGACCCTGAATGAGTGCCCTTCGAGAAGCCTCTGATTTCTGACCTGTGAATTACAGGTGCTCCAAACCAGCACGTGCACAGCTGCGGCAGGACAGCTGCAGCCACACAAAAGACATTCTGTCTGCATGGGCTGAACTGTCTGGACCGGAAGCGATGGACGGCCGTAGACCGAAGAGCCTTAAACTCCCACGCTGGTGCACAGATGTACACAGTCTGAAGCTAGAGAGCAGATCTGACCAGAGAGAACAGAGCCTTTTTTTTTTAACTGTGATAAAATTTATATAACACAAAATTTACCATCTTAACCATTTTTAAGTGTACAGTCCGTAGTGCTAAGTGTATTCACATAGTTGTGCAGCCATGTCTACAGCTCTTCATCTCGCAAAACACAAACTCCATCCCCATTAACACTAACTCCCCACTCCCCTCCCCAGCCCTGGTGCCCACCATTCTACTCTGTCCCCATGCATTTGACACCTTTGGGTGCCTCGTGTCAGTGGGATCGTAGAGTGTTTGACTCTTTGTGACTGGCCCATTTCACTGAGCATAACGTCTTCGAGGTCCACCCATGTCGTAGCAGGTGCCCGAATCTCCTCCCCTTTTACATCCGTTCTCTGTTCATCTGCTCGTGCACTTGGGGTGCTTCCACCTTTTGGCTGCACACGTGGATAGGGCTGCTATGAACACGGAGTGCGAACATCTTTTCAAGACCCCACTTTCAATTTTTTTGAGAATATACCCAGAAGTTGAATTGCTAGATTATATGGTAATTCTGTTTTTAATTTTTTGAGGAACTTCATGCGGTTTTCCACAGTGGCTGTACCATTTTACGTTCTCACCAACGGTGCACGAGGGTTCCGACTTCTCCATGTCCTCGTCCTCCCTCCCTCCCTCCCTCCCTCTCTTCCCTGCTAACGTATTCCCTCCCATGTGTATTTTTTTCTGAAATGTCTTTTTCTGACCTTTACCATTTTTTGTTCTAAATACTTTGAAATTTCTGTCAGTCTTAACAAATCCCTGCCACTCATTTTTTATATTCAATCAGTCACATCTGTTTATTGTGTTTCATAAACATCCCTCAAATCCGCCTACATTAATTCACCCTCACTGCCTCTGTCCCAGCTCAGCCTCCCTAGTTTCTCTGGCAGTCAATACATCAGCTCCTAACTGGACCCTTCACCTTTGACCTTGGCCCATCCCCACCCATTCTCCACACAGCAAGCAGAGTGAGCATTTCTAAGTGTAAATCTGTGCATGGCACAGCCCCACCTAAAACCCTGTCAGGGTTTCTTGTCGCCCTTGATGTGGAAGTCCATGCTCCCTAGCCAGCACCTGGAGACCCTGCTACCTACTCTAACTTCCTCTCTCTCTGGCCTCCACCTTCAGATGTACCCTCCTGCAATGCAACCACTCCGTGGTTTAAGAATCACTCGGTACTGTTCCCTCTCCCGCAGCTGCCCTTCCCTTCCCTTCCCTTCCCTTTGCCTGTCTAACTTGTCATCCTTCAGAATTCCACTTAAAACCACCACCTCTAGGAAAATCTAGGGTCCCCGGAGACCAGGATGAACAGGTTTCCTTGCTTCATGTCACCCTGTCACCACCCCATTGTAATGTCACATTCCATGAGTCTTGTCAGCTGGTGTGGCTGTTTATGTGTGCATGCTCCTTTCTCATGTGCCCCTTTTTGTCCCTAGTGCCCAGCACAGTATCACCACAGATCCTGGTTAGGGGCTTGTTGAATGAGTAGAAGTGCTTCTAGTGGCCATTTATTGAGGGCTCATTAGTTACTAGATGGGTAATTTATAGCTTTCACCTCATTTAATCCTTACAAAGGGCTCTTTTGGGTGGTTCCACTGACTCTGACAGGTGAGAGGAACCAAGGCTGGAGAGATTGCTCAGAAGGGGCGGGGTGCCCACCTTTGCTTCCTCACAGTGCTGGCAGTGTGGGGGCGGGGCTCCATCTCGGAGGGGCCTATCTGGGTCCTTCATATGCAAAGATCATTACACCTCTGTCGTGTCTCTTCCTTGCAAATATTTTCCCCAGGTTTTGATGCTTTCTAATTTCCTATTTGATTATCTTGAAGTTTAGAATCTTTTAATTATTAAATAGTCACTCTTTTCTGTGAGAATTTATTCCATGGATCATGTTTTAAAATTTTTATCCTTTCTAAGTTCAATTGGTCACCTTAATGTTAGTCTATATTTTAATTCTCATTCCTTTACATTTAACTCTTTAAGCCTTTAATTTTATGTTTCTTTTTTTATTGTTGACACTATTGCAGATGTCCCCATATACCCCCACTTTGCTCCCCTTCCCCCAGTCCCCATGGACCCTTCCCTCCGGTCTTCACCACGCTGTTGTCTGTGTCTGTGAGTTATGCATATATGGTCCTTGGCTAATCCCTGCACCTTCCTTCATCTGGACCCTGGCTCCTCTCTAAAAGCTGTCAGTCCGTTCCATGTGTCCATGCCTCTGTTTATTAATTCCACATATAAGGGAGATCATATGGTATTTTTCTTTCCCTAGCTGGTTTATTTCACTTAGCATAATGCTCTCCAGGTCCATCCATGCTCTCGCAAAAGGTAAGGTTTCCTTCCTTTTTGTGGCCAAGTAGTATTCCATTGTGTAAATGTACCACAGCTTTTTTAGCCACTCATCCACTGATGGGCACTTGGGCTGTTTCTAGATCTTGGCTATTGTAAATAACTGCTGTGAACATAGGGGTGTATATGCTCTTTTGAATTAGTGTTTCAGTATTCCTAGGATATACTACCAGCAGTGTAATTGCTGGGTCAAAAGGCAGTTTCTTTTTTAATTTCTTGAGAAAGTCTATACTGATTTCCACGGTGGCTACACCAGTCTACACTCCCACCAACAGTGCATGAGGGTTTCCTTTTCTCCACACCCTCTCCAACACTTGCTGTTTGTTGATTTATTGATGATAGCCATTCTGACAGGTATGAGGTGGTATCTCATTGTGCTTTTAATTTGCATCTCTCTGATTATTAGTGATGCTGAGCATCTTTTCATACGTCTGTTGGCCATCTGTGTGTCCTCTTTGGGGAAGTGTCTTTTCAAATCCTCTGTCCATTTTTCAATTGGACTGTATGTCTTCCTAGTGTTGAGTTGTATAAATTGTTTATATGTTTTGGAAATTAACCCCTCATCAGATGTATCATTGGTGACTATGTTCTCCCACTCAGTGGGTCCCCTTTTCATTTTGGTGATGGTTTCTTTTGCTGTGCAGAAGCTTTTAGTTTGATGTAGTCCCATTTGTTTAATTTTTCCTTTATTTCTCTTGCCTGAGGAGACATATTGGCAAAGATATTGTTATGAGAAATGTCTGAAATTTTACTGCCTATCTTTTCTTCTAGGATTTTTTTATGATTTCACGACTTACATTTAAGTCTTTTATCCATTTTGAGTTTATTCTTGTGTGTGGTGTAAACTGGGCAGCCTGGTGCTGGCACAGGAACAGGCACGCAGATCAGCGAAACAGCAGAGAGCCCAGAAACCCCCCACACCTGTGTGGGCAGTTAGCACTTGACAAAGGAGGTGCGAGCACACGGTGGAGGAGAGACAGTCTCTCCAATAAACGGTCCTGGGAAAATGGGGCAGGTACCTGCAAATCAATGAATTAGACCACCAAGTCTTTAAGCCCTTTAAAATTTACATAATCTTTGTTGGGTGTTTTCCTAAATCCACTTATTGAAAAGTGCTTCTTACTAGGTAGTGATACTTTCATATATTCATAGTCTGTTTGGGGGAATTTTACTGACCTGTACGTCAAGTCATCTCTTGAACTATTATTACCACCGTGTTTTGTCATTTGTTTTCTGTTTAGTAGGGTAAGTCCTGCCTTTGTGCACACCCCCCCTCCATACATTTTCTCTTCAACATTACCTTGGCTGATCTCACATATTGTTTTCATGTGATCTTTAAAATATTTCTTATCGTACAATGTTTACTGGCACAGTTTAAAACATATGAATATACTACATGTTTATTATATACAGATTAGGAAATATAGAAAACTCAAATAAATGAAGCACAGGAATATGAACATTTCATTTCCTGGCAGTTTTTATTCTTCGTGAACACAAAGGGGCAGCACAGTCGGGACCGCACCGCAGCGCCCCTCGGGGCCCCGCTCTGCCTCCCGACGAGTCACCACGTAAGCGTTTTCACATCTGATGAGATTTTGAAATTATGAATTTCAATCTTGTGTAATTTTCATTGATATAAAAGCCTGGAAATCTTTTTAGTGATTCCCCTATTGTTGGGCATTTGGGTTATTACTAATATTTTGTTTCCTTTAAACAGTCTGGTAATGAAAATCTGTGCAAATACAATTTTGTTCACATTTGATCATTTCCTTAGGGTATATTTCTAGATCTGGGTCAAAGGGAAGGAACACTTTTAAGGCTTTAAATTGCTTTTTAAAAAGGTTGCACCAATTTAAACTCCCATCAGCAATGTATGGGAATGTGTGTTTCCACCGTATTCTTGCCAACACTTGGTTACTATTATTTCATTGAGACTTTTATTGAGGTTATGTTAAATCTATAAATCAATTTAGAAAGAATTGCCTTCTTTGTAATATTGATTCTTCTCTTCAAGGAAAATGGTGTGCCTCCATTTGATTACATCTTTATCTTATATCTCTCAGTGAAGTTTCGCTGTTTCCTTCATACAAATCCTGCACATTTATTATTGGGATTAATTCTGGGTGTATCATAGTGTTTGTTGCTGTTGTCAATTTTTGTTTTGTTATGTGAAAGACACTTAAAATTTTGTCTTCTTTCCCAAAGTGTGTTTTCGAAGCACTTGAGCCTCCAGATGCTCTGTGAAAAACAAAAGGGTTCTGAGTTCACACTTGCTTGGGAAAGCCTGTTACCTTCACTTGGAAAGTCTCATGACATGTTCGTGCAAGCTTGAGGAGTCCTGTTGTAAAGAAGCCTGTTGAACATTGCTTTTTGTTCCACCCAGCCCATCTCAAGCTTGTTTGATCATGGGATATTTTTAATGTAAACATAAACATTTTTAATGTACAATCTATTAGTATTCAGTGGAGCTGATATTCGGGGAAGCCCAATGCTGTGACCTGACCAATGGCCCCAGTTCTTCACTCCTCCCTGTAACTACGCCCTTGGCCTGTAACTCCGGGGTGCCCATCCACCTGACTCTGAACTGCGCTATATGGTTTGGCCAATGGGATGTTAGCAAAAGTAAGCACGTAAGTTTTCAAAGTGGGATCGATCACAGTAGCATCTTCCATATCCATGAAAAATATATACCGGGGGTGCCCTGTTGGAAGAAGAGACAGGTGGAGCAGAGCTGAGCTATGCTAGTCATCCCAGTTGAAACCATGCTGAATGACTCGAAAACCAGTCAATTCTTTTTATGAAAGTGAGCCCAGCCAAGACCAGAAGAACACCTCAGCTGGATGTCAGATTTGTGAACTAATTAACTTCCAGTTGCTTTGTAGCAGTGAGTTTTGGGATGGCCTGTTACATGGTGTTACTGTGGCAAGAGATAACTGATACACCCCCCTTAGGCAACTAGCTAAAGCTTGATAGGCTTTATTTATATGAAGGAAATTCCTTTTCATTTCTATTTTTCTAAATACTTTTCACCAAAAATGTTATCGAATAACTTTTGGGCAGCCATCGAGATTATTTTAAGCTTTTCCAGCTGAACCTACCGATGTGATATTTCATATGAATAGATTTGTTGTTAATAACTTGCCCTGACCTCCCTGCACAAACCGCTCTCGGTAACAGTTGGTCGCTCTTCTAATCTGTTTTGTGATCCCATGTGCTAGTGTTCTCCGTAGGGATTTAGTGTCCATACTTATGAGTAAAATTAGTTTGTAGTTTCCTGTTTTGGTCTTTTTCATTTTTGGTATTAAACATAAGTCAACTTCATAAAATGACTCAGTTAGCTTTTAGTCTCTGCTTATTCTCTGGATCAATTTTTAGAACATGAAAATTATTTGTTCCTTAAAAGACTAATAGATTCCACTGCTACCACCATCTGGTCATGGGTCCTTTTTGATACTTTACTTATTCAATAGTTTTGTTTTATTTTTAAAATTTTCATCTACTTTTTGGTCTTAAGTTTTCCCACTTATGTCTGTTTATGTGTTTGGAAACTCAAATTACTTTTGTGATGGCCAATAACGTACACCCTGTACTTTGTGGACATCTGAAAGCTGCCTTTCCATCATTTTGGACAACAACTGATGCGACCCACTAACTGGACAAGCACACACCAGGCCATCTGCTTCAGTGACTACGACTTGGTGCCAGACCTCACGTGAGCTGACGGCACGGTCGCACACACGTGTGGCCCCTACGTCATCTCACTTGGTGGGGGTGGGCTCGTGGGGAGCCAGTCTGACAACAGTTGGAAAGGGGGCTCAGGGCAGGGGAAGCAACCTGGAAAAAGTCCTCTGGACTTGTACACGTCGGACTTTTTAATACTTTTACATGATTTATGTCTGTAATGTAAGAAAATACTTGAAAGTGGAACTGTTTTAAGAACTCGATCGTCCTAGTAATTGTCCCAGGTTACGACTGACATGGGACTAAGGTGTAACAGGATACGTGCGGGAATACCTTGCTGACCTCACCATTTCCCCAGTGGCCTCCAGAGAAACAGGCGGGGGAGTGGCTTACTCCCTGTGCAGCGTGACCAACCCCATGCGCAGTCTCTGTAGCTCTGCTGCTCGCTCGTTCTCAGATTTTCAACACGTGGCTTTACTAGAAACAAGGGTAATGATGACGCAGCGCTCCCAGCTCACCGTGCGCAGGCACTACCGACCCGCACTCGTGTCACCTGCTTTACAGGCTGGGGAAGGAAGGCACAGAGGGGCTCCGTGACGTGCCCAGGCAGCGGGCCCTGTGCTCTGTGCTGTCACCCCTGGGCAGCGTTGCGTCTTACTCTTCCTCGTTTGCCTCACTTTCCACCTGTCCACCAGCATACCCGGCTCAGTGTTGGGCTTTAGTAAGGGTTCGACATTGCAGATGAGGACAGAGGAGGTGGGAAGAGGGAGAACAAGTGAAAGAGAAAAAGGTAATGGGGTGTCACAGAGGGAATTCATGGACTCTGACTGGAGACTGTGACCCCAGCTATTAAAACTAAAAATAATAAAATATCTTTCTCACAGGGTCCTTGTGAGGTTTTTCTGAGCAAAGGGCCTGATACATGGTTGACACTCAGTCAGGACTAGTGAATCATAATAATGGTGATGATGGTGATGAAGGGTGATGATCCTAAAACCAAGCTCTGCCACCAAGTGGCTCTGTGACCCTCCTCAAGTCACTTTTCTTCCCTGGGCCTCAGTTTCCTCATTTGTTAGATGGAGATGGCCTCGTGGCTGTGTGACCATGTGGTCTGTGAGCCACAGTGCAGATGGAGCAGGAGACAGAATCTGGGGACAGGCCGTAGAGGCCACTGCTGAGCGGGCCGTGCGTAGAGGAGCAGGGGGAGTCTGCCCACTTCTGCTGTGAAGGCTGCAGTCTGCCCAGTTCACTTTCCTCCCCTCAAGCATCTCACAGATGGAGGACTGAGTGAGGGTGAGGGGGACATTGCTCAGTCCGTTCACTGTCCATCAGGTCTGGGGTGACAGACTAAGCAATGAGCAAAACCAAACAGCTTCCCCCAAGTCAAACGTCAATTTTACACAAACCATGATATACTTGTTTAGCATAAGTACGTCTCAAATATGGCATGGGACGTACTTGTATTTTTCGGACTGTAAGATGTATGTTTTCCCCCAAATTTGGGAGGAAAATGGGGGTGCCTCTTATAGTCCAAATGCAGCTTACCTGGCTCACTGTGCAGTGGGGAGTAGTGATGAAGTGGGGTCACAGGTTATTAAATATTTTACCACATGTTCTGCTTCAAAATTCTTTTTCCTGTTTTCCTCCTCTAAAACCTAGGTGCGTCTTACGATCCGGTGAGTCTTATAGTCCTGAAAATATGGTAGTTACACTAAACAATTGTTTGCTACTGGAACTCAGGTCTCTGGGTTGCCCTGCCTGGCCCAGGGTTCGGGTGTTTCCATGGGAAGCCGCAGTGAGCCTGCGCCAGGCCAGGCCGTTTTCTTAAACCACAGGTCTGCCCTGCTGCCCTGTCGTCCCTGCTGCTTCTTGCTCCTTCAAGAGAAAAAGACGTAGTGACTAACTGGGGAAATTTGTTTGCCGTAAATTACCAAGAGAAGAGCTGTTCCAGATTCAATAAGGCAATTATTATATCTTGAGTAAAGAACAATCGATTATTCCAAACAAACGTACCAGACTGTGGTTTAACGGAAATCTGTGTCTATAACCTGCTGCAGTTGTTAAGTCAGAAGTAAATATGTTCTTAATAACCAACTGCTATTTATTTAATGTACAATAACTTGCCTGCTAAGCTTAAATGAAATGCACAGTTAATTAAAACTACCCCTGTATCAAGTCCTCCAGGGAAAACACGTTACCTAAGCTCTGACTTGGGATTATTTTACACCTTCCCTTCCCCACTGGCCCCCCGTTGGTAGATTTTAATGTGATCTGTTGGGAAGTCTACAGTATTTTTGCTGGGCAATTCTCATCCTGCTCAGACACATGGAAACTCCACATATTTACCCAGAGTTGGGAAGTCTTTAGAGAGGCCCGAGCTGAGGCCGCATGGTTGGCGCCCCAAAGCCTGCTCTGGCCCCCGGAAGGTGGGGGCTGCTTCAAAACCTGCCTGCTGATTCACTGTTCAAAATGAGCCGTGCACTTTGCCTCTCTGAGTGTGAGTTTTCCATCCGTAGAACCAGCGGAACGACTCACGGTTTTGGTGACAGGTCAGAAAAAAAGGTGGGCAGGATTTGGAAGTGGGGGCTCACCTTGACCTGTTCAGTGGGTCTCCAAGGATACCAGGCGCTCCACTGTGTGAACCCCTGTCTGTGAGACGCTCTTCTGCTTACCCACAGGCTCACTTCTTTGTTGTTGTTGTTACGCAACCAGGATTTGATGCCGGTGTGTCTCCTGGCCCTGAGACCTCATGGGTACGGGGACTGGGGAGGCGGAGGCCACTCCCAGCTGTGTCTCTTGCATAAGCATAAGCTGAAAAGTGTAAGCTCCATTCTAGCTTTCATTTCGCTCCTCTGAATTTGTTCGCTTTTCTGCACAGTGAGGATAGTGCCTTCCCTACAAATCGCTGAGCGATTAGAAGTTCAAATGAGAAAATATATGCTCAACTGCTTTCAAAGTCTAAAGAATTAACATACAAATGTATATTCCCCCTGGTAGTGGTGGTTCAAGGCAGTTCTGCAGGGGCCTGCTGGGAGCCAGTGCGGGGCAGCCTGGGAGTGCCCAGGTGAGGTGGGCTGGCCAGAAGGACGGGCAGCTCAGCCTCTGGAATCCCTTGCCAGAGAGAGCTGGTCAGATACTTAATAAAGACTGACTGCTAGGTGTGGAGATCACGTGGAGGGTTATCAGCTGGGAGGGGGAAGCAGGAGGATGGGGGAAAAGGTTCAGGGATTAAAAAGCATAATTGGTAGGTACAGAATGGACAGGGTGTGTAAAGTACGGCATAGGAAATGAAGAATCCAAAGAACTTATATGCATGACTCATGGTCATGAACTAAGGAGGGGATGCTGGAGGGAAGGGGGTACAGGGTGGAGGGGGGCAAGGGGGAAAACATGGGACAGCTGTAATAGCATAATCAATAAAATATACTTAAAAATAAGACTGACTGCTGAGTGGGATGTGAAAAGCAGAGATCCTTCCAAGACACAGTCTCACCTGATTCGTGTGTCATCCCTGTGAGGGAGGCAGAGCAGCTCTCCTCTTTCTCATTTTACTGCTAAAGAGAGTGAGCTCAGAGAGGGAAAATGACTTGGCCCTAGGTCAGTCACACAATTGGCGAGACCAGGACCGGGGCGCCGGTCTTTCCTTTACATTGCAGTCAATGTCAGGATAACAGTGCGTTCCCCATCTGGCTGAGAGCCAAGAGCCTGGCTGCCCCTGGACCGTGGGGAGTGCATGCACCAGTGGCTGGAGCTTCAAGATTAAAGACAGACCTGTTTCATGGTGCAGAGCTTAGCAAGTGAGCTCGGCTATATTTCAGCCCCGTCGGCCCTCTGCTGGATGTGCTTATGCAGAACAGAATGGAAACAGGAGGATGTGGAGGTGGGTCCCAAACCTGGGTGGCTCCTGGGGGAGGTCACTGGGGCCACTGACCTTCTGGGGACAACCTCAGGCTTCCTTGCTTCCCTGATGCTGTGGTTGTCTCTCTGGGGTGCTCTCAGAGGGTACCATAAAAAGTTAATATCCGATTGCGGTGGGGAGCCATATGCCAGCTATAATTACTTGGGTGTGTAGATATTAAGGGCCACCGTAATTATAACTACAAGATAACGGGGGGAGGCGGGGGAGCATACTCAGCAAGGTTTTTTGCTATTGTTGCCTTTTTTTCCCTTTGTCTTTCAAATTTCCTACATGAATCAGATAGACAAGCTCTGCTGGTTTCTGGGATGAAGCTTCTTCGACACCCCTTTTTACAACAGTGGGTGTTCTGAGGTGGGACTTGGGCCAGCTGGGGGGCTTCTGGGGCTGCCAAGTGTGTGATGAGGTCCTCAGGGTTTAGCCTTTGATGTTTTTGCTCTCTTCTCCAGTGCTAGCAGCGCCACTTAGGAATAGTAGGGCCTCTGGCCCTCAGATTCGCTGCCTCGGAGGTGAAGAGGTGGATGAGGGTAATTTCCAAGGGCTGCTGTTACTCTGAACAGTTCGTGCTTCTCAGAACCATTGCCACAACCAGGAAATGTAGGACCCAGTCCTGGAGGCTCCTCCACCCCAGAGGACAGAAGTGAAATAAAAATTAAACAAAGACTTCCATTTCTAGTCCCACTAGCTGCCGTCACTCAAGAGCCCGGTTGCTGTGTGGGGCTGGTGGCTGTTGTGTTGGAGATCAGAGGCCTTGAGCATGTCCATCATCAAGAAAGTTCCATTACATGGTGCTAAGCAGGGTTCCAGGAGGAAGCTGGTTGTTATGGGGTGCCTGGGAACGGGGTGGTGGAGATGAGGGAGGTTTGGGCTCTGGCCAGTCCTGGATGACTATCTTGAACTGTCATTTAAAGTTCTGCATTGTTGGGCACACCACCTGCCTTTTCCACACCTCTGTAAAATGGAAATGATAATACCATTTGGCAGAGTATTTTGAGTATTAAGTGATTTAGATATCAATATGATCTGCATTCAAATCCATACACGAAGGTGAGGTTGGTGGGGCCACTGCATTATCACTCTCTTTGGCAGCTCCTGCCCCAGGACAGGGTCCCACTGAATCAACCTGGGACGAGGTGGGCGTGGGGAGGACGCCCCCAGACCCTCGCGAGGCTCCGCCACCTTGACACTTTGGAAACCAACAGAGGTGCTTGACTGAGTTCTTTGTTGCTTGCGTTCACCAAGGGAGCTGCAGCCTGCCCACTTCTCGCTCCTCTTCCCTCCCCACTGCCACCCCCCACCTCCTCTCATTCTACTGGGGTTGCCAGAGTTAGCAAATAAAAACACAGGATTCCCAGCTAAATCTGAATTTCAGATAAGCAGTGAATACTATGTGTAGTAAAAGCATGTCTCATGCAATATTGAAGACATACCAAAACATTACTTGTTGTCTATCCACAATTCTAGCTTAACTGGTGTCTCCCTGTATTTTGCCCCCACCCTCATCTTCACCGAGGTAGCCTGCCTGGCTGTGGGGGGCAGCCCAGGAGGGCCTCCGTGGGTGCGAGGCCTGGGGGCCGGACAGTGGGGGTCCTCGCACACTGTGTGCGTGCCTCGGGTGGGTCTGTTCCTGTGACTGGGGTCAGGGTGCGTAGAGGAAAGGTGGAGCTCTCGCCAGGCATGAAGGCTTTGTGTCTGGGTAAGGGGCGCTGTCTCCGAAGGTGTCTTCCTGTATTTCTGCCGGCGACCAGCGTCTCCAGGACTCAGGCTCCAAAAGTGAGCCGAGGAAATTCACTGCTTGACTTGTCAGATCACCGATGGTTTGGGTCGTTTTTCTCCATGAGTGCACCCAGCTGGCAGGGCCACCACCTCCGAGGGCCCGTGTCAGGGGATGGGGAGGGGGCTCCTGACTTGACGCCTGGGGAGCCCCTGTCTCTCCTCCTGCTCTATCTGTGCTCTCCTGGGGTGGCCTGGCCCAAACTCCCATCTGTTCTCCTCTGCTCTCAGGTCCTGCCTCCTGTTTCTGCCTCAGGCTGTGTCCACGGGTGGGGGCTGGAGGATGGAAAGCGACAGAGAGAACTTTGTTATCAGTGGGACTCCTGCTGCAGGAGCTCACTCTCCGTCCTGGTCATTTCTCTGTCCCCTTCCCCAACGCCCTTCTCTTCTCACCTCCCAGGTGGGCCTCGGCCAGGAGTTTAGGGATAGTGCAATGCAGCCTCTGTCCCCCATTCAGGTCACAGCTGTTCAACTGGCTATTTAGAGTATGGTTGCTCTGTAATGGGAACAGTGGGAAGATGGGCTAAATAGTAGCTCCACTTTAATGCGTATGCATATTATTTCAGTTAATACTCATGGTAGGAGGATAAGATATCACCAACAGTTTCTGTGTCGTTTGTTATTTTTAATTATTATCAATTTTTATTGAATTTATCGGGGTGACTGACATTGGTTCACAAAATCATAAATGTTTCAAGTGCACGACTCAGCAAAACATCGTCTGCACACGGCATCGCGCGCCCACTGCCCGAGCAGTCTCCTCCCATCCGCGTTTCCCCTTCATCCACCTCCACCCGGTCCCCACCCCTTCCCTCTGGCCTTCACCATGCTATGTCTGTGTCTATGACTTACGCGTATATGGTCTGCACCTCCTTTCATCTGGTCTCCCAAACCCCCTCCCCTCGGACAGCTGTCAGTCTGTTCCCCATGTATCTGTGCCTCTGTTTCTATTCTGTTCATCAGTTTATTTCTTTCATTAGATTCCACTTGTAAGTGAGGGCATATGGTATTTGTCTCTCTCTGACTGGCTTATTTCACTTAGCATAATAATTTCCAGGTCCATCCATGCTGTCACAAGAAGTAAGAAAGGTTTTCTTCTTTTTACAGCCAAGTAGTACTCCATTGTGTAAATGAACCACAGCCGTTTTATCCACCCACCTATGGACGGGCACTTGGGCAGCTTCCAGATCTTGGCTGTTGTAAATAATGCTGCTATGAGCAGAGGGGTGCATACATTCTTTCTGGTTGGTCTTTTGGGTTTCTTTGGATAAATTCCCAGAAGTAGGGTAATAAGGCAGTTCCATTTCTAATGTTTTGAGGAAACTTCACTTGGCTTTCCACAGTGGCTGTACCAGCCTGCACTTCCGCCAATAGTGCATAAGGTTCCCTGTTCTCCACATCCTCGCCAGCACTCGTGCTTGTTGATTTACTGATGACGGCCCTTCTGACAGGCGTGAGGTGGTATCTCAGAACTGTGGACCATTTCATGATGCGCGTGTGTCCTCCTTGCGCAGGGGCCATGCTAATCTCGGTCTGGTTCTAGTTTTAGTGCATGTGCTGCCAAAGCAACTCTGGACTGAAAACGATTCTCCCCTGTCCTTCCCACCTCCACACTCCCGCACGGAGCCCTCTGCTCCCAGTTCATCTGCATGTTGCGCCCCAGACACTCGATCATCTTGGCCTTACCTTCTGTCCTAGACACCATGCTCCCTCCTTCCCCTCTCCACTCGAGTCTCGGCTTTCCCAATGCCCTCCTGTCTGGTAGGCTCTGCTTCAGCCTCACTGCCTCCAGGAGGCCTTTGAGGGTCACCCAGCCCTCTGTCCCTCTCTCCTCTGGGCACTTAGAGTGCATAGGGCCTGGCCCGCATCCCTGGCTGTCAGCACCTGCTGCCACCGTCAGTTCTTCTTGTCTATCTGTCCCTCCTGAGCCACCTGCTGGGGCTTACAGGGGCTTAAAAGACTGAGTCTAAAACCTTTAGTCTTTCTGGTAGCTAGTCCAGTGTGCTTGCTGCACAAAAACATGGTGGTAAAGTAACAACAGCAACAAAACCGTGGGGCATCCTAGTAGTATCCAGGAGGTGACAGGGACTTCCACACTGGGCCCTCTTGGGCAGGCCACTGCCAGTGTGGATTGTGTTGGAGCTTCACAGTTTTATTTGTGGATGTCCATGCATGTGGCTGGAGAGCCTCATTTCCCAGTGGGGCCTGACGCAGAGCTCAGCACCCTGAACAGGTACCAGCTCCACTGCTGGGGGAAGAGGGAGGGGGCTCAGGGCCTGCCCACCTTGTCCTCTGTCCCCAAGGGGGGTTCTGCTCAAGAGCACAGAAGTGTAGTCCACTGCCTTCCTAGAAGGCTCTCGACAGTTGTGCACTTGACAGTTTGGTTAAAATTTGACGTTACCAGTTTGTGCACCATTTCCCTATCAGTGTCTTTTTGGAAAAAGTAATGTGACAGGGACTTATGACAATTTACAAAGGGTCCAGATCATACTGCCTCCCCTCCCCTGCCCCTGCCAGGAGCCCTGGCTCATGCCTCAGGGGAAGCTCTGGGTATGGCTGCTGCTGTCTTGCTTTGTACCAACCCCGTGCCTCCACCTGGACTGTGCATGTCAAACCAGCCCCTGACGGGTTGTGGCATGCTCTGGGGCTGGGGAGTTTTAGCTGTCAGGAAGGACTGGTGGATGGGCCTGCTTCCCAGAACATTTGTGGGGATCCAGCGTGTCTTTCTGGGTGCTGTAGAGATACCCCACTGGCTCCGGACAGGTGTCATCTGCGAGCTTCTGCTCCACGCTCTTTCACTGGGGGCTGGTCCTGGTGGGAGTGGGGAGATGCAGAGGCTTTGGGGAAAGCACAGCTAACAACTTGCTTCCTGTGGGGCCCACTAATGTGTTTGTCCTGAGCAGAATGTCTGAGAACAGGATCTGGCCAGGGTGGCCACAGCGGACCCATTCCTCTTGGGAGGGCAGAGAAGTCATGCTGTTGCTCATGGTGCGAAGTGCTTTGCAGCCTGCAGAGCACTGCTGGCGTATTACTGTCTTCGTGTCTGCTTGGAGGTCTAGCATCCTGCTAAACCCAGGGTACATCTGAAGTAGGACTGATTTTACTATAGACCAGATTTGATAGCTGTTCACACATATCAACTCACTTATTTCTTACAACAAACCAACGATGCAGACATTGTGTTGTGCTCATTTCATAGAGGAGAAAGAAGCAGCACAGAGAGGATGGCCCCTTGCCCAAGGTCGCCAGCTGGGAGGAGGCCGGACTGGGGATGGAATGCAGGCAGTCTGGCTCCTGTATGCTCTACGGCCTCCCCAGCAGGGCTTGCCCTGCCTACTCTGTAGAGCTGACATGAAGTTCAAATGAGCCAATAGATGATGAAGTACTTGGAAAAGCATAAAATTATTATGCAAACGCAAGGTGTTTTATGAACAGCTTGCCCCTTCACCGAATACTAGGATGACAGTCAAATTTGACTTTTTAATTAACTTGAAGGCAAACCTGTCAGCGGGAGGCAGAGAATACAGGCCCAATCAGCCTTCGAGAGCGTCTGTCTTTCCCGGTGCCTTTGGATGGTTTGATTTTTTTCCTTGCTAAATTCCTCAGCCATGGTTTATTGAGAATTCCCCTTGCTGGGGTGTATCTTCCTTAGTTAAACAGTGAGATGGCCTTATAGAACCACCAAAGGGAACAGACTTTGAGACCATTGGCCCCTGTGACTTAAGGTGCATCTAACCTGGACATATCTCTGCTTTGATAACTCTCTATGGGTGTGTCCTTCACAGGTTTTTCTGAAGCCTTGCAAAATCTACTCTCTACCTGATACATATATATATGTATACATATATGTGTATATATATATATGTATCTATGTATATGTAATAAGCTTTCCCCTTTCAACATAGCCTGTCCACCCGCGGGCTCTCAGGGAGGCCTGACATGGAAATTAGGAATCAGGGCAGCTGGGCAGCAGATTGTGGGGTGAAATACAAAGAAGGGGCCGTAGCGTCAGCCTGTGTGGGCTCCTCATCCTTCTCCCGTTGTCTCTAAGGGAACACCCATCGGCATGCCCGCAGTGAGGAGGAGGGCACTCCCCTGGGACCAGCAGGTCCCTTCTCTTGACCAGATGGAGTCAGAGCGCATGTAGAGTCAGCCTTCTCACTTCCTTGAAGGTCCCATAATTTTCCCGAGTGCATCCTGGGTCTTGCTTCCAGTAAGAGAGGTGAAATACCCAGCGGTACCCACAAACCTTACCTTAGAACCGCACCCTTTTTTCCTGAGGGGAGGAGGGCCTGGTTGACAGAATTAGAGCTTGAATTTCCTTGACTTATTGGCCGCTTTGACTTGTCCCTGATTGTTCTTGCAGAATCTCAGATTTCTATACCCTTCGCCGCTGCCCTTCCAGGAGCAGCCGCAAAGTTTTACCTTCAGGTTGTTGCTCTCCAGCCCTGCCCCCACCT
The DNA here is from genome assembly GCA_039655065.1 of Glossophaga mutica. Classification (NCBI taxonomy): domain Eukaryota; kingdom Metazoa; phylum Chordata; class Mammalia; order Chiroptera; family Phyllostomidae; genus Glossophaga; species Glossophaga mutica. The sequence continues at coordinate 64,290,235 of CM077311.1, forward strand.
GTCTTCCTTTGGATTTGTCACACCTCCTTGTCAAGGTTTTCCCTGCTGTCCAAAAGCCAGTATCACTCTGCTTGGCAAGGGAGAGCAATGAGAGTGTGAATCCTCCAGAATGACCTTAAAAACAGCTGGCTGGGCTCTGTCTGCGACCAAAGCGCCACTGTCGTCACATTCATAGTCCGAAACCCAAACACTGAGAAGGCAACCTGTGAGGTCAAAGCCATGTTTCATCTACTTTACAAAAGCATCTTTATTTTCTGATCTTTTTCTTTGCAGCCCTGGGCACCTAAGCCAAAGGCCCCAAAGAAGTAGAAATCATATAACAAATGAATGAAAAGTCTTTGAATGCTTATAATAAATAATCTTATGAGGGAGTCGGGACTGTAAATTGAGCATCTGACACGTGCCAGACTCCGCTGGACACATTACTGACTTCATCGAGTTTAATAACAAAAATTGATCAGCATGTGAGGACCACACAATTGGGAGGCCGAAGAGTCGGGGTCAGTGCTGTGAGTTGGGGAGCTGCTCTGAGTCTGATTGAGGCCCATTGACTCCTTATCGAAAAATGGGAACCCCCTGACCACGTGGCTCAGTGGGTTGGGCGTTGTCCTGCCAACTGAAATGTCCCCAGTTCAGTTCCCATCAGGGCACATGCCTGGGTTGTGGACCAGGTCCCTGGCTGGTTATGCGAGAGCCAACCAATCAATGTTTCTTTCCAACATCTTGTGCAATGATGTTTCTCTCCCTTTCTTTCTCGCCTCCTTCCCCTGTCTTTAAAAATAAACAAATAAAACCTTTAAAAAATGGGAATACAAAGGCTTATCCCCCACAGGAGGGGGGCTGGCATTCTCACACAGGACCTGGCACAGGTCAGCGACAGAACAAGTAGTGAGGAAGGTTCCAGGTGTGTGCCCCACATCCACCTGCAGCCCCAAACCATATAGGTCAGCAAGCATAAACGGGAAGCCTGTGATTTTTTTTCTTAGTCATGACTCAGCTACTAGGGAGATAGAGTCAGATCCAGAGTAAAACTTAAGTCCTGGCACCTCTCTGAAGGACTTAAGTTCCTTAAGGACTCATAGGTATAGGAGAAACAGTAGAAATATGCGGGGGCCCCTGTCCCTGGTGCCAGATGCGGGGGGGGCTCCGCCCGCAGAGCCCCATCCCTCCGTCACGGATGAAAATAAAAACTACCAAGACATCTTGTGCTTGGGGAGGAAAGGGGTCAAACTCTCAGAGGAGAATGACCCAGAGCCCCATCCTCACTAGGCTTTTATTGGGCTCCAATACACAGGAATACAGGTTTAACATGTCAAAGAAATCTGAGGGCTTAATCTGAGCCAGTGTTTGTCAGGAAGGGGGGTTGCCAGACTTTGGGAGACATGCTCATTTCCTCCTGGGACACTTGTCACCTCAGGAAGAGCACTCTTAGCAAAGCAGGTTTCACAGGACTTTAGGAATTCTTTCTTATGTCCCGATCACCCAGGGAGCCATCTTGACCAGGACAGGGCTGCACCGCTCACCCCCACAGTTTCAGGCTTTAAGGCAATTAGGAAGCAGGAGACATCTCCCAGATGGAAATGAGGACTTGGGCTATGTCAGAATAGGCGGGGGGCGAGGCTCCATCACATCCTCTTTGCTGCAGCCCCCCAAGTCCTTCCATGAGGCCTCCCAGGTGGTCGCGTCTGGCTTAGGTTGCCCCTCCCATGAGGAGTCTTACCTGTCATTGACTGCCAACCAAGCTATGGGGCCAGAGATGGGTAAGGCAGAAGCAGTGCTCCTGCCAGGGAGATAAGCTTTGTCTCCTTAGTAGGTCACATCCTTGTGACAGAACAGACCCAGATGAAGTGGGTCCCTTGGGCTCTTACACAGCCCACCATGGGGTGAGGGTTACAACTCCTGAAACCAGGCTGAACGGTCTGCAACAGAAATACACACAAATTATTAGAAGTAGACGATGTCAGTAAGCTATACAAGATGCGTTAGGATATGGAATGTTTAGGGAATCCAAAAAAAAAAAAAAAACCCTCAATGGATTGAGCTGGCCACATTTCAGTGAAACATTTGTCAATATTTCTAGCAGGATGCTAAGTGCTGTGGGAATAAGCAGCACTGTGACAGGTGGCCCAGCTCCTACAAGGGTTTACATCTAATAAGAGAAACAACATGTACATCTGACCCCAAGTTGCACTCAACAGCATAAGTGCTGGACCTGGAGACCGGTCTCCAAGGCCATTTGGGCACTGGTTGGGGGTGATGTTCCTTTAAATTCTTCCGCTGCTCTGTGTCTGTTCACAGCTCCTTGCTGGCAAGATATACCCCTCTTAAGCACAACTGGGGAGCTATGGTAGGAGGGGGCTCTCAGATGCCACCTGCCACATTTAACAGGAACTTAGGGTGGCTGATGAGCTCCACAGCTCATCCTTAATTAGGAAAGCTGCTGAAAACGCCACCAGAGAGCCCTGCCCAGGCTGCGAGGCTGCCTGTTTGCTAATGCCGAGTTGCTTGGGTTGATTGATACTTGTTTTGTGATTCCTTCCGTCAGCTTTCTCTGGTCCGGCCATCTGCTTTCCACCCAACAAGAGGCACGTTGGCTCCGATCCGTGCCTGATTTTCAGTGGATGTGACTTAACACTGGGTTGGGGGCTCAAACGGGGGCTGGGCAGTGGTGTGCTGTTGACATAGCGTCGGCCCTGTGAGAGTGCAGCCATCGTGGGCTGGGAGAGCTTTCTGGGCTTTGAGTTGTCTTGCTTGAACTTCGGAGCTGAAGTTCGCAGAGGGTCATGGGAACCCCTGGTGATGCTTCTAGGACTTTTGTAAGAAAACTCACCTGCCTTCCTGAGTCTACTCACCCTATATCCCATCTACCTGGACATTTTCAGGTGCGCCCACTGGAAATGTCCACATCTAATTCCTCTGAGTCAAAGCCTTTCTTTCTTTGGCAATAATCATATAAAGAACATTATACTGGGAAGGGAAATAGGAAAGTAAGGTATAGCTCCTGCATTCAGAGAGCTTGTATCTGGGTTGGGAGCACACACTTGCACTTATATGTAAAAAAATCTGAGAAAAATACAAGAGAGTTTATGGTGAAATCAAGGTTTAAATTATGTCTTCAATAGTAGACTCAAGAAATGAAGAGCTAAAAATTGTCAATAGAATTGAAAATCATCAAGAAAGTTTTTTGCAGGGAGGCAACTCATGATATGAGCCTTAATGCCTGAATAATATTTGAGTAAAGGAAGCAAGAAGGCATGGATGGAGGAGAGATGAATTTAATGCATTATACATATGTATGCTATGCATATGGACTAAAGTTGGCTTTTGAATAACCGTCTGGGTGAAAAAGAAAGGCAGGCCAGAAAAATGCTAACTTGCTAAACTGTGTTGGTTAAATTATCTGCCCAGCATCAGTCCGAGAATGTTGCTGGGATCTTCAGAGCAGGAGGAAGCCACCCCCGAGCTGCAGGGAAGGTGCAGAAGGAGCTCATCGGTGCTGGGCGGACCCTGGAGGGAGAGCTGGAGGGAAGGAGCAGGGTTGGCTGCCTAGCCTGGGGTCGGGAGGCCGCTGGGGTGAAGTCACCAGCACACCAAGCTCTGGCTCTGTTCAGTGGGATCCAATAGACACACAGGTAAGAGTCCCATTCATTAAATGCCTGGGATGACATCCTGATGTCTGGCAATTAGCGCAGTCTGGATTTATGTAGGAAGTAGTACACAGCAGTACACAGCTCTGGGGGCTTATAAGAAAGGAGGGCACCAAGGTCCCACATGTAAAGTGGGTCATGTGACACATCGCTGATGGTGGCGGGAAGGACAATACTTCCCCATGTGGCTCCTCTGTCCACTCAAACTCCCCCAATGGTTGGCGGCCAGTCTCCCTCCTTCATGGCCACAGGGAGCAGCACGTGTGTGTGAGGCTTCTACCAGAGCTTTGGACTTGGCAGAGGCTGATTGCTGACCAGCCAGGCATAGCAAACGAGCCCCAAATATTACACATCCTTTTACAAAAGTCCTTCGGCCATTCCTGCCACTATTTTGTCACCTGTCTCTGTCCTTATGCCTTCTCCAGGTGTGTGCCCCCCTGGCTGGGCTATCAGCCCCGAATCAAGTTCTTCCCACTTTCCCAAACAGAGAAAGTTTACCATCTTCATTGCAACCTTTCTTTTCCCAGCCTAGTCTGAGTGAGCCCTGTCATTTATTAACAGAGCCATTACATTTGTTTTTTAGACATTAGAACCATCTACTCTATCTCCAGCTTTGGTATCATAAAGAACCACTATATGGCCTGACTAGTGTGGCTCAGTGGGTTGGGTGTCATCCCACAAAGCAAAGAGTCGCTGGTTTGATCCCTGGTCAGGGAAGATGCCTGGGTTGCAGGTTCAGTCCCGGCTGGGGTCGTGTGAGAGGCAACTGATTTGATGTTTCTCTTGCACATCGATGTTTCTCTTGTTCTCTTTCTCCCTCCCTTCCCCTCTGTCTAAAATAAATAAATAAAATATCTTAAAAGAGAGAGAACTGGTATGAACTTTGAGACAACATTTTTTCATCTTGTCCTTTTTAAAAACTACGTCAAACTCTTGAGCTAAACTCCTTTCTAGCCAATGATGTCTGTTCAGTGACCGATGTGGTTCTCTTTGATCTGCACATTCCTTCCGAGGGAAACTTTGTTTTGTTTTGTGTTTGTTTTCCCCCCTTTTAAATTTTATTGAATTTATTGGGGTGACATTGGTTAATAAAATCGCATCGTTTCAGGCATTCGATTCTGTAATATAGTGTGTATATGCTGTATTGTGTGTGCACCACCCCAAGTCACGTCTCCTTCCACCACCACTTACCCCGCCCCCTTTTCCCTCTGGTAATCACCACACTGTTGTCTGTGTCTGTGTCTAAGAAAGTTTTTTTTTTTTTGCTTAATCCCTTCATCTTTTTAACCCAGCGCCCCCAATCTCCCTCCCCTGTGACAGCTGTCAGTCTGTTCTCTGTGTCTATGCGCCTATTCTCTATTCTGTTTGTTTATTTTGCTCACTAGATTTCACATGTACGTGAAATCAATAAGGTATTTGTCTTTTTCTGTATGGCTTATTTCATTTAGCATAATACACTCCAGGTCCATCCATGCTGTCACAAAAAGTAAGATTTCCTTCTCTTTTTTTTGTGAGTTTTATAAGTTCTTTATAAATTTTGGATATTAACCCCTTATCTGATGTATAATTGGCAAATATGGTCACCCATTCAATGGGTTATCTTTTTATTTTGTGGATGTGCAAATAACTTTTTAATTTGATATAGCCCCATTTGTTTATTTTTTTCTCTTGTTTCCCTTGCCCAAGGAGCTATATCAGGAAAAAATGTGGCTACAAAAAAGTTTTGAGATTTTCCTGCCTGTGCTTTCTTCTATATTTTTATGGTTTTGAGTCTAACATTTAAATCTTCAATTCATTTTGAATTTATTCTTGTGTATGTTGTAAGAAGGTGGTCTAGTTTCATCTTTTTGCATGTTTCTGCCTGATTTTCTCAACACAGCTTATTGAATAGTGTGTCTTTACTCCATTGTATATGCTTGCTTCCTTTGTCACATATTAATTGACCATAAAGGTATGGGTTTATTTCTGGGCTCTCTGTTCTGTTAATTTATGTCTGTTTTTATGCCAGCACCATGCTGTTTTGATTACTATGACCTTGAAGTATAGTTTGAGATCAAGCAGCATGATTCCCCCAACTTTGTTCTTCTTTCTCAAGATTGCTGTGGCTATGTGAGGTCTTTTGTGGCTTAATATAAGTTTTTTGAAATACTTGTTCTAGTTCTGTGAAATATGCTGCTAGCATCTTGATAGGAATTGCATCGAATCTACAGATTGCTTTGAGTGGATGGACTCTTAATGATGTTAATTCTTCCTATTCATGAACACGGTATATGCTTCCACTTGTTAGTATCTTCTTCAATTTCTTTCTTGAGTGTCTTATAACTTTCTGAGTATGGGTTTTTTACTTCCTTGGTTAAATTTATTCCTAGGTGCTTTATTTTATTTTTTTGATGCAATTGTTTCTTCATGTTAAGTATTTGTGTGTGCTTGACAAACACAAAATTCAAAATTTCCATTTAATCCATATTTATTGAGGACCATCTATGCTCCAGGTATAATGCCTGGTTCTCAATGCACAGAAATGAATAACTACCTGCTAAACAAGCCCTGTTTAAAGAGCTTAGAATCTAGTGGGGGAGGCTGACTGAAACAGAAATGTTTAATGTAATGTGGTAAATGCTGTGCTCTAGATATGCACAGGATGCTATGGAAGCCCAGAAGATGGGATTTAGAATATCCTGGAGGTTCAGGGAAGTCTTCTAGGAGGAGGTTAGGCCCAGGCTGAGTCTCAAAGGGTCATTACAATCAGCCAGGTACCAAAGGATGAAACAGCATTCTAGACACAGCAAGTTGTGTGGGAAAGAATGTGCAGGCATTTGTTAGCAAATGGTGTATAGTCAAGTTTGGTGTTATTAGAGCATAGAGAGCAAGACACCATCTTTGGGGACATGAGACAGAAAAGGAGGCCTGAAACCAGTTATTGGAAGCCTCTTAGCCTGCTAAGAGGTTTGAATTTTACCCTGTTTACCATGGGGAGCTATTAAGCAGGAGATGGACCATGCAGAGACATTGACCTCGGTTCACTCCCATGGCAATGAAAACAACAAAGTGGAGCTAGGGTGAGATTAGTAGGAGAATTAGTTAGAAATGTAGTTGTAATGGTTCAATCAAGAGATGATGCAGCTTGACCTGGATGGGAAGAGATCTAAGACTACTGAAGAGACTAAAATGACTTCAGTCATCCATGGGGTATTGTTGAGATCTGGACCTCAGATGGGAGGTTGTGTGCTGTCCTCTCTCCAGCAGCATCAGCACATCTCACAGTGGCCTGCCTGGTGTGGTGTCAGCAAGCCCTGCCCACAGATGGACAAGATGATAATCAGGGACTGAGGACACTCTCCATGGAAAATGGTAGGAATTATGAATCTCTGGTGTGCTTCAGGCTGCAAGTAAGAGAATATCACAACTCAAATCAACGTAAATGATGATAAAATTATCACAAGTGACAAGACGTGCTGAGGCAGGGCTCTCACTCAGCAGCTCTGTAGTGACATAGGCTCTGGGCACAAGAGCTTATCCTTGCCAAGGTACCCTCATGGCCAGGCATGGCATTCACACCTGAAGATGTCCAAGGACAAGTAGTGGCTTCCTTCCTTATGTCTCTTGTTCAAAATAAAAAAAAACTTTTCCCAGAAGCCCCCAGCAGACATCCCCTTGTCTCTTACTGGCCATAACTGATATGCCCCAGGTCCAACCATTGGAAAGGGGTATAGGATCACCATGATTGGCTTAGATCAACCAAAACAAACCCCTTATACCTGGGGGAAGGTGACAAACCTGTTCTTCCAGGAGGCACATGGTTGAATGAAGGAGAGTAGGAAACCTGGCTGTATTCTGACTTCTGTTAGGAAGTAGAAAAGAAGCCTTCTAATGTTGGGTTGACATTTAATATGATTGCAAAGGCATTTAGGGATTTAGCATGCAATGAAGAAGCATGCCCCTTAGTTCCAGAAGGTGGAGTCCACAGACATCAGTCCTTGTGTTGGGACATGTAGGCCTACCCAGGGGACCAGATGGGAGATGGCAGAAGGTGTCATTCTAGAAACCCACAGCACTTCCCTCTACAGTCTAGGGGAGCTGAAAGTCAAGCAGCTGGTGAGTAGAACTTGGGAGAAGATCTCAAGCTTGCCCAAGTGAGAGGAAAAGGAAACTGCATTTTCCAGGGTTTGTATCACAGTGAGCACAGGCAGGAAACTGCATTTCTCTGCTGCGCCAAACAGATTTCCACCAGGAAGATGTCATTTGCTAGTCCCGAGTTGGTCAAGTCCTTGGGTTCCATCACCTCCAGGGCTTAGCCATGCCCTGTGCTCCAGCTGATAGTGGTCCAAACAAATGTGAAATGTAGAAGAATGTTCCAGGCCTCTGGAGCCCTCTGGCAATCCTTTGTGTGTTATGCAGTTCACTCCCAAGTCTCACTTGTATTTCTTGATGAAGAAACACCTCAGCCCTTCTCTCCCTCCTCCAGGTGAGGATATGAGTCTTAGAAAGAAGCAGGTGACTTAGCTAAGGTCACACAGCTGATACGTGGTGGAGCAAGAATTAGAGCCAGGATTCCTGGTGCACTTCTCTGCTGTTTCAGCTCACAATATGACCCCCTAAGAGCTCAGGGAAGTGCCAGAAATGGGTTTATTCACAAGGAAGAAAAAAATTAAATGAGAACAAAACTCAGGGATAGAGAGAGAGAAGGTAGCTGAGATCCCACCTTGGATGACTATCCAGCTGCATCCACACCACCTGGTTTGGTCCCTGGTGTTGAGTATTGAGCATGTTCACTTAGAGGAAAGAGCCCATATGCGCCAGGCTGGAGCGGGTGAATTCACAGAGCTAGTCCTATCTTTGCGGTCCTTCCGAAAGATGTTCACACTTCATTTTTTCTCTCCTTTTTCTCCTAAGAAGAATAAAGTGAACACACAGCTCTGGTGTGTCTCTCCAGTACCCGCGCCTGGGTTGCTCCCCCCTTCCTGCCCCCACATTGCTTCTCTCTTTATCCCTTCACACCAAACACTTTCAAAGTTAATTTCAAAGAGCTGGGAACACTTGATAGTTTTAATTAATCCTATGCCTGGGGAAATATGATTTCGTGCATCCGAGTCCTCTCAGCTTCTCTGGATAGATAGCTTGTTCTGGGTAACGCCAGTATTTCCAATTTAGCTGTAATTATGCCAGCGGTTCGTTTGTTTGTTTGTTTGTTTAATACCTAAAAGGAAACTAGTGCTGATGTGCGGGGCCTCAGGAAGAGCTTTCTAGTTTTCCTAATAGTGCTTCCTAGTTAAGCAGCACTTTAGGCCTTTCATGGTGCTCTTGCCTCAGCCTCTTTTTCAACCTTGTAAGGTTGGGAGGGAAGCCACCACCCCCACATAGAGAGGGAGAAACTGAGGCCCACACAGGTTGTGGTTTGCAGCTGGTCACACAGTTAGGGGGAGTGAGATGCAAACCACATTGACAGAATTAGAGATCAGGATTCTTTACACCACAACTCATTTTTCTTTCTCTAGCAATTCCAGTGAGATAACGTGTGGCCCACTGCCAGGAGGAGCAGCTGAGGGGGAGGTGCCTCCTGGTCATCATGAAGCTGAAGGTGCTTTTGCTATTTGGGAAACTTGTTGCTGCCACACTGAGCTTTTGAAGTTCAAACTGATGAGGTGCTAGTCACAATTCTTCATGCCCTTCCCCAGGCCTCTCCTAATCAGCCAGCTCCACTGCATAGCCAAAGGCATGAGGCATTTTACTAATATACAAGAGGTTCTTAAAGTGCAATAAACACCAGTAGTTAAGCCATACATAAATAGTTCCATATTCTTGACCCTTCCGTATACTTAAGGGTCCCAACTTAAGCTGTCTTTTACAGTAGTCGTATTTCATTGTTGTATGAATTAGGTCTCATTTGGTTTAAAGTGGTGGAACTTCAACACAAACTGGCTTCATCATAATAGAAAAATCCAGGTCTGAGTCTGGTATCAGATGTTGCTCGATGCGAGAGCTCAAGCAGTGTCCCCATGACTGAATTTCTCTCCATCTCTCGGCTCTCTTGCCTCCAGTTTCAGGCAAGCTCTCCTCTGCCTCAGGCTTGAGAAGTGAGTGCACTGGCTTCAGTCAGCTTCAAGTTTTTGAGAAAAAAAGAAAGGCTTTTCCTGGCGGCTCCCACAGAAGCCTTGGGAATTCTTCTGATTGGCTTAGTGAAGTCAAGTGCTCTTTCTGTACCAGTCTGTGATGAGCTGACTGGTCAGGTCAAGGTCATGTCCTTTACATCCCATGCTGGTGATGAACTCAACCTCACCCATAACTCATGGGCTAAAAATGGAAAAAGGATACCTCAGGAAAAATCAGAATAAAACTATTGAGAAGGAATAGATGCTGGGAAGAACTCCCTATCCCGTCAAAATAGAAGTATATCCCACTTTCCTTTTCTCATTTCTACTTTTAAGCTGGAATAACTAGAATAGTTATAGGCATACCTCATTTTATTGCACTTCACTGTATTGCATTTCATAGATTTTTTTTTTTTTACAAATTGATGGCAAGACCCTCCACCGGCAAAACAATTACTACATGCTTTATTGCAATGCTTGCTTTATTGCAGTGGTCTGGAACTGAATCTACACCATCTCTGAGGTGTGCCTGTGCACTCATCTCCCTTAGAAGCACAGGAAGCGAAATCTTTTCTGAATGCGTTCTCAGCCCACAGCTGGGTTTTAGATACCTGATGTTAGTGTCCCGCTTGGATTCTTTCTACAGAATCTTACTAAACTGAACTTTCATTTCCTACACCTCTGAGATAAGGAACTGTAAATTCTTCAGTTAAAAAAATAGTATTCCCTGCTACTTCTAAAAAACCATGTTAACCCACAATTTAGGCTCTCCCCCCAACCCTGTACCCCACCTGAAGCATCACTAGCTGTAGCTGTGACTCTTCCATCCCACCCCAACTTGCTTCTGCTTTCTTGGGAAGACTCCTTTCATTTCTGTTTTTTCCTTCCTGAGTCAATTTTCCCCTTTTTTTCTTTATCGCCTATGCATGCATGCTCTCTTGGAAACACGGAGGTGTCCTGGGGCACCTAGAACAGGTCTTTTTCAGCTTCTCTACACGCCTCACTCTGCTGGAATAGAAAATAAACAGACTGTCACCCACTGAGCCAATAGAAAGAAAGAGCGTACATGCAGTTATTATTGGGGCTGAGCCAACTACTCCAACTAAAATGAGTCTCAATCTTCTCTTTTTATGGAATCAGAAAATTATAAGCAGGTTTAAGACTTCCTGGGAGACGCTGCCACTTTCCTTGCCTGTGTATTCTGTTGGTTGGACCAGTGGCTGGATTACAGGGGCAGCAGAATCCATCCTGAGAGGCACACTCTGATGAAGACAGCCTTCTGAAGCTCATCCCTGCTGGCTTCTAATAAGCAGGGAGATAAGAGTCCTCTCACTTATTTACTCAAACACTCAATTCAAACATCTAAAATTTATTCGCCCTAAGTTTTTCTCATTATTTTCTTCCTGATTCAGGAGAGCCTCTGATATTAGGGAGGGTGCTGGTTTTCATGGGGTTGGAGAATATTTTTTAATGAAGCATATTGATATTATTGGGGGAAAATGAAAGCTGGTGGGCAAAGGTCAAGAGTGAAGTGCAAGAGAGCGATGAATCCACAGGTCCAGATGAGACAGGCCCTCAGGGGGTGCTCAGGAATCTGAGGCCACGCTGCTCTGAGTGCAGGCAGCCAGAACTAGGGGCTCCGGTGCTTGTGTTATTTCCCTTAGCAAGACGGACTGTAAATTTCTCCGTGGCAGGAGCAGCTTCTTCTTCATTTTATCATTCTCCCGGAGGACAGCATATACATTGAGAGTTCAGTGCATATTGATTAATGAATGAATACCTTACTAAGTGCATGAAGGAACAAATAAACAAATGAATGAATAAAGAGAGCTGTTGTAAGAGTCTGGTCACTGTGATAACTCACCGAGGCCAACCCGACTTCTGCTTTATTGATTACTTGTACGTGAGGGACCTAAGGATACATGTAGTCAAATATGTCAAGTCTTGCTGTGGTAAAACATGCCTTAACCAAATTCCTTACATGAACCCCAAGGAAAAAAAGACACCTACCAAGAAGGGCTATTGCTGGCCTGCTGGGCTCAACTTAAAAAACAAAAGAAAACATATACAGAGCCTAGCAGCCATTTCTGCACAGGGCCTCTTACATAACCTGCAAACTGCCCTTTGCAGAGAAGCCTCTTTCAAGCTAAACTATCTGCCTGCCCTGCGTGTCTGCCCTCTGGGCCAGCCCTTATAAAGGAGTTCCTGGAGCCCTATTTTGGCCAATAGGATTGAGGCTCTTGCCATCCAATTGGAGCCACACAGCTCTGACCAATCAGAGCAGCACTCAGCTGACCGATCAGGGACCGGGCAGGCACTTCTGTCTATATAAGTAGCTCCCCTGTAGCTCAGGGAGCACACTCTCCATCCAAGTCTGGGTTCCCTCCCTAGAGCTAAAACAGTAGAGACATCTTAACTGGAGCAGAGCAGAGCAAAGCAGATGGGGCCATCACCAAACCGGGCCATGGCTGAGCGAAGCTGCCTAGCTGAAGAGCTGCCTGGCCCCGGGGCGGTTTCCTGACCCTGCTGCTTTCACAGCCATGCTGCGCTGTATGACGGTGGAGCTGTCCACACTAAATAAACTGTCCTTCTTCACCATGCCCCCAATCAGGGGTTCCTGTTGGCATTTGAATTGCCACTGAGGACCATTGGTGGACACTTATTTTTCTTTAAAACTCATTCTTTTCTCTTCAGGGCCCTTTCACATGACTCTTCCAGCCTCCCAGGAGTGCAGTAAACAGACCAGGTGCCGGAACTCTTCTTAATGTAAGAGCTCCTCTTCTCTATGTAATGCCTCTGCCCTGATTCAGAGGCAAAGTTGGCATGACTGTTGTCAGCCAGGAGCTACTTCTGCTCTTCTGGAATTCTCTCATACCCATTTATGAGTTGCCTGGTGGAAAACCGGGAACACAGCTCTTCATGGCCCTTTCACAGTGGCACATTCAGGAGTGTGCCACCCACTGAGTTAACAAGGCACTTCGGAAAGGACACTGAGTTGTTTCCAGCTGGAGCCACACTTGAATCTGGCCCAACGCCTTCCTGTAGGGCCTTCCTCAGAGCCATGTGCTGGGTCTCGGGTCTCCCCTTTGTGAAAGAACAAGAGGAAAAATGCAACACCCTCCACCGCCCTCACCCTCTGTGGTCTGAGCCTAATGATGGGATGTCACTTATGATAGGGTCTCACCCTGACTCTCCTCTCCTGCTTTCCTTGCAGGCAATTTGTTCTGACAAACATACAGCAGCTGGGTAACAGGACATGAAAGCTTCAGGCGGTGGAACAGGAGGATGCTAATTGATAAATGTTGAACCAAACTGGAAACTCAGGCAAATGATCAGCGTACATAGGACAATCAAAGGCTACTGACCAGTCCCTGGTGACGAGTAGGGAAGGAGTTAGGTGTGGCATGCAGATGGACCACTAGAAATCGTACTAGAGTTGGGCAAACCTAAATATGAATCCTGGCTTCATTTCTTAATAGTTATGCAACCTTAGACAACTCAATTAACTTTGTAGAGTGTGTTCCTTTATCTTAATATGAAGATGATACCTACCTTTCAGAGATGAGAGAATTATAATAAACAACCTTTCACTCATTCATTTATTCCTTCAATATAAAGTATATATCAGGGTTGGGTGAATGCCTATCAAAGTTCCTGCCAGAAATTAGGTTTTCAAAATTATATATTTGACCTCTTTCTTTGGACCTTGGTGTCCTGCCAGGAGCCTGAAGGGTGATTGGTCTCTAAGGATTCCCCCAGCTCCGACATTTGATAATACAGACATCGCCCCCCAGTGCAGGGAGAGTCCGGCCATGGTAACCAAGGCTTTCTGACCCAGCACGGTGCCACGTGCCTGCTCCAGGTGCAGACCTGTCCCCGGAAGCCAGCCCCACCCCCACACACTCCTGTGCCTGAGCTCTGCTGTCGGCTGGCTTTGGAAAAACTGTACCAGTGCAGAAGTTTGGAGCCAGTTAGCATCAGCTGGCATTTACAAGTGACATTTAAAGGTCACCTCAATCCTCCTGCCAGGGAATCAGGGAGGGAAGGTGCAGCAGAGAATGTAGACTTGGGTTGAATCTAATGAGCTCCGGCAAGAAGCTGGGAGGCTGAAAGTAGCAAGCAGTATGGTGGGGGTGGGGAGGCTCTTAGTGTAACTCGTTGGAGAAGTTCAGGGGTAGGCGATTAGAGTAGGGAGGATCTATTCAGCTCTATGAAGAGAGAGGTCCTGGTGTCATCCTCACCAGTGTGGGCATATTTAGGTCCTTGGGTTCGTGTCCTGTACAAAGTATGCTCATAGAGGAAAAGGTTGTTGAAAATGCATGGAGAAAATAAGTCTAGGTCATGCCTTAGAAATCCTTGCCCAAGGGACAAGCCCATCATATGGTTAGAGAGGTTCATTAAGCATATTTTTCTGAACCAACAATTAGGACACATTACCATGTAATCTGACCAACCAACACTGTCTCACGCAATGGAGAGATAATGAACATCCTGTTTGCAGTCAAGGCTGCCTTGGAAAATAGGAGACACTTAGAACCCATGTAAACAGATGACTGGGAATAGAGTGTCGCTGTTCGTAGTCAAAGAGGACACCGCTGCTGATGGAAGCTGAAAGGCAATGCATGGAGAGCCCTCTGATGGTGAATGGGATGGATGGGTGATGAGCACTCTGTCGTTAGCCTGGCCAGTTGCTAGCTGCTCATTGGCTTCTCCTTTCCTCCCTGTGGACAGTTCTCAAACGTGACCCAGCAGTGTGAATCCTTAGCTACCTTGCTTTCCCTCAGTGCCCTGAAGATGACCCCAGGGGCTGCTCCTGCCCTGCCCTATCTCATGAGGTCCTGCCCAACTTGAGCTGGGCACACTGGACCTTAGGAAGGGGAAGCTGCCCGATGTGCATACTGACCTCTGCTGCCTGAGGTGTGGCAATGTAGGCAGTGACCCCACTCTTTCTCCCCAAGGAGGACCTTATCACAAGGGTCTCTGCTCTAGGGGCGGCTTTGCAAGCAGTAAGAAGAGGGTCATGAAAATTGGCCTGTTTGCCATCTTTTGTATAAAGCCTACCCGTTGTTAACTAACCCCTGCTATACCATGTAAACCTAGACAGGTGTCGATATTAAATGGAAAACAGCTGGTGCTTCCCAGCCCTCCCCCGCCCCCTTGTTCTTCTGGTGCTTAGTGGAGTGTCCAGTGGAGAGTCTGGGGAATGCTCAGAAATGGGTAGAGAGCCATTGGGTAGAAAACCCCACTTGCCCTCAAGCCCTCACCTTGCCCTTCCTCTTATTCGCAAGGCTGCGTCATTCCTGTCTTTGAGCACCATTTCTCTGCAGCTCAGGAATCCCCTGATAAAATGCAACCCCCTGGGGCGGGTCTCAAGCACATTGCACTTAAAGCACATTAAGCTGCTGTCAGTTTTAGTGGGGACATTGTAGCGGGGATTAATTTATCAGGCTTCTTTCAGATGTGACACCTAGTTGAGAGGGATTTGGATTTAGTAGGAGAGGAGTTTGATGGCAGGAAATGGAGAGACAGACAGGAAAGCCTGAAGAGGAGAAAGCAGCTGTCTTAAAGCCCAGCCTGTGTGGGTTGGGGGGTTCGGAGCGGGGGAGGTGGCTGACATGGTGCTGACCTGTGGCCAGGGGGCCTGGGTTTTCACCAGTTAGCAGGGAAAAGTGAATGAAGTGCACACCTGGCAGAACAGAGACTGGATGAAACAGCTGCAGGGAGGGTCGTAGGGCTCGGATGCTGAGCTGGCTCACAGCTGTGTGGAGAGAAGGGCTCCCACAGGTCCAAGGGGTTTGAGGGGCTGTGGACACTTCCTTCTTGGAGTCTCAGGGCCCCAGAGCCAGGGTGGCCTCCGGCATCTCAGGAAGTGTGCAAGCAGCAGTTGACAGGGGTGGGGGTCCCCAGAGGGGGCAGACAGCATTCCCCCGCCCTCTCTGTTCACGGTTTTCCCTCTGATGAGCCAGTTGCTTTGTGTGTCATTGTTTTCATGGGCTGATCTCCAGAGGGACTTCAGCCGTTCACCTCCTGAAAGCATCCCCCAGTCCTGTCCTGTGCCCTCAGAGAAAGACAGTTTTCATAAATGGGGGCACCAGCATCTAACTTTGTGGTGTTAGACAGATCATCTGAGGCTGAAAACAGTTGGGTCTATTGTTTAAAGAAGAGCCCTGTTTTCTGAAAAAACACAGAAGGAGAAGATTAGAGACAGGCGGAGGAAAAGGAGGTGGAGGTGGGGAGTGGTGTTTAGGAACAACCTACTATGTGCCACGCACTGTCCCCTTCACGTACATCTCATTCTCCCCTGCCATGTGCGAGGTGACCCAGGTGTTCTCACCCCAGTACTGCAGACGAGGAGTTTATGTGACTGGCCCAGCTGGTCAGTGATGGGCACTGAATACAAAACCACATCTGTCTGACTCCAGATAAAAGGGAATACTCCTGTTCTTTTCTCTGTTACTCATGGTCCCAGGCCAGAGTCTGGGGTGATGACCTCGCCCTTCTACAACTCCAAGCCATGCTTCCCTCATCTTCAGGCTTGCCCCACTCAAGGTATCTGACTCCCTTTGGTGTGAGCTGGGGTCCCAAAACACCTCCATATTAAAAAGAAGTTTCCTTCAGGATGAGACTGCAATGGAGGAAATAAGGGGGGAAGGAAGGTACAGCCATACTGGAGACACGCCAACTGCGTCATGAGAACAAGGATCACCTTCCCTCCACCGGGCTGATTATTAGCAGTAGAACCCTCATCTGTTCATCAGTGTGGCAAGCCCTGTCTAGTGACAAGTTAATTACACAGTTCTGGGTAGTTAGAAAGTAAATATATGTTAAGAGGACACCACCATCAGGATAAAATCTCTTAGAAGGCATGGCAAACTCCACCTTATCTTTTCAACCTGAAGAGATGTTTTCGTTGTTGTTGCTTCAAGAAAACTCTCTTGGGCTCATCCATCCAGCTAAGAGGTACTTAGTCCAGGCTCTCACCCATCTCCTGTGCCCTGAGCCCTCTCCTTGGTAATGCACTGTGCTGGTCTGCCCTGGAGCTCGGCTTCTATTCTGAGTGTACGTCTCTCCCATCAAAGCCATGACAGGTGAGGTTCATGTCTCTGATGTGGCCTGGAAAGGTTTGGGAGAACTTCCTGATTTCCTGGGGATGCACAAGGTAGAAAACCCTGCTTCTTCTTCTGCTGCATGGCTACGTGGGGCTGGGGTCCCCCTCAGTCTGCTCTGCGTGGAAGTGGGGATGCTGTTGGACTAGAACGACCCCCCAGAGGGCCAAGAGTCAGGGAAGCCCTCATCCCTCAGGTCATTCCGCAGTTGGCCTCATCAGGGCTTTTCTTGCGCTTTCTCTCTCCCTGGGGGCCTACCCTCTGGGACCCAGGGCACACATCTCTTTGGGAAAGATCCATGATGTAATCACAGGCTGAGACCCTGCCCTGCTACACCACCCCAGCCTCATCAATCCTGCCTGAGTATTTTGAGCAAAAACAACAACGAACATGAAAATGTACTTATTCTCCACAATGTGTAGTGAATGACCGCCCAAGAGGAAACTGTATCCTGCTTTTGCACAGGCATCCCTTAGCAGGACTGTGCTCCTGGTAGCGAAAATGTCTGTGTGACTTTAAGTGATTTGGTTCAAGTCATTTTAGGATCAAGGTCTAGACTTTGTCTGAAGCACCATTCCTAGTTTGCTACAGATAGGAAATACTTAGTAAGTTCTGCTAAGCTTCAAACCTCCTCCCTAAACCGTGGATTAGAGACATGAACAATGAAGTCAAACCCTGAGTTTTCAGCCATTTCTGCATCTTTAACATCCTTCTCCTCTTCACAAGCATAGGAGAGATCCGTGAAAAGCCCGGGTGGTGTGTTGATGTTTATCTCCTCTCTTTCTTAAAGTCATTCATGTGTTCAGCCAATGTTTATTAAGTATCAATTGTATGCCAAGTGCTGAACTAGGCGCTGGATCTACAACTCTACATTGGCCAATCCCCATGCTCAAGGAGCTGATGGACAGAGTGGGTGGAGAGAAGGGAAGAGTGGCGGGAGGCGTGAGTGTTGAAGGAGCAGACATTGAGGAGCGCCTGACATTGCCTGTCTATGAGAGAGGGAGCGGCTGAGGTCTGGGAAGCCGAATGAAGAGATGGTGTTTTCCCCGAGCCCCTTGCTCTTCTGCATGAGGTCATAAGGACCAGCAGAACCAGGCCTGGAGCCCAGACCTTCTGATCAATTGGTTTAAGCATATCATACCCGGTGCATATTGGACACCAGTAGCGGCTGCGTAATTGTTGGTTCCATCCCCCTCTGAGCTCTGCATCATAACCACCAGTGCAGCTAGCAAATGGCCAGAGCTTCCCTGGTGGGGGGTGGGGGTGGGGGTGGGTGGAGGTGGGGAGCTGGTTGGCAGTGAGAGGGTGAGGAGGAGGTGGGGGAAGAGATCAGGGCACATTGAGGTCTGCGTGGTCAGGGAGTGTGCCTGGAACCTGGGCCAGTCTACAGGGCATGCATTTGGTAAACTGGACAAATAATGTTTATTCCCAAGGCTGCTCTCTGAGGCTGCCTGGTCAACCTCAGTCAGCGGTAGCTGGGATTAACCTCAATCCCTGGTAGCCCAGGGATTGTTCGCTTCTAGAAACATACCTGTGCACAATGATGTGGTGGGGTGTGGGACCAGGATGGAGACCAAGCTGACACAGCATGTTAGCTAGCTCCTGGTACAGATGGGGTCTCTCCTGGGGTGCCCTGCTGCCCCCTCCTGCCATGGAAGAGGGTCAGCCCTCCTGGCTCCCCTTCCTTTGGGCTTGGCATCTCCTGTCGGCAGAGTTTAGGAGGCCCACTGTCTGCTCCCAGCAGCTGCCTCCCTGTGGGACCCCTTCTCCAGTCTCTTCTGCCCGAGTGCTGTCAGGGGCCTTTCCAAACGGGAACGGATGCCATCTTCAGCAGTCTCAATTCCCGGTGACATCTCCTGACGTGGCATTAACAGAGAAACAGCACAACGGATCCCCTGGGCCGTGGCACATTGATTTCTTGTTTGGGCCCTTTAGCTGTGCAGCAACAAGAGATGTGGCAGGTTTGATTAGGTTTTCCCATGAGGGGGTTCAGGCTAGGGAAGGGAGCATACCCAGGCTTGAAGGAATTGGGGGAAATGGGGAATTGTGGGGTTACCTCCTTAAATCACACGTCTAAAATAGAAGTGGAAGGCAGGTATACAGAGGGCTAAAGGGTTGCAAGGACTTGGTGCGAAGCCACTTCCTTTCTCTTTTTTCCCACCAGAAAAGAACAAGGATCATGGGCTTCTTCTGAAGTCAAATACCTGTCAAAGCTTGATGAGGCCCAGCCAGGGCCTAGAGCAGCTCTCCCCAGAAGAGGGGCCGTAGACCCTCTCTGGGGGAAGCCATTAAGATGTGTCTCTCTGGAGCTGCTCCCCAAACACTGTTAGTCTCACCCTCTTGTGCGGGTGTCAGGATTTTACTGAACCCCCAACCTTCAGAGCCAGTCCTTTATAACCAGCCAGGCTGACCTTTCCTTTAACAAAACTCTCCCTTTGAGAAAAGAAAACCCAATGACTGGGAAATACCCACTGAAACTTCTACCGTTTAAAACTTTCTCTGCAGTTGGGCAGAGCTCGGTGTGCTCTACATGGCGAAAACCTCCATTACCTTGAAATACATTCCTTGCTCTGACACCATAAATAAAGCATTTTCACAAAAGAATAACATTTATATTATTGCAAGGAATAGAAAAAGAAACAGCAAGTGTAAGATGCTGGTAGTAACGAGCAAGGCTATTTTCATTCTTTTTCTAGAAACTCTTAATGCAGCAACACACCAGCTCCAGTGCCCGAGCTCGACACTCTTTAAATATATACAACTCTATGCATGTATATATCTCAGTCTCTGAATATATAGAGATAGATAGATATATTATCTCTTTAAAATATTAAAATAAATTACGTCTTTGCCCAGAATACAGACATTAATTCTGCTTCTAGGAGATTTGTCAAATCAGTGGCCTGTGTTTGCATAACAAGCTCTTCCGTTACATGGTGCAGAATATAAATTACCGTGTTGTCAGCTCCGTATGAAAATCACCTGATTTTCAGCGATGTTGTTTCCATTGGTGAAGGCGAGCTTGATGCTGTGTGTGCCGGTGGAGTCTGCAGGTAGCTGGGTCTTCCTGGAAGTGGCTGCAAGTGCCAGGAAAAGCAAAATCCTGGGAAGATACGGGATGGGAAGAACCAGACTCTGGTTGAAAAGCTGTTCTCTCTCCGTTTGTTAGAGACAGGATTTCCTTCCTTCACCTCTTCCATTGCATTTGACACACACGCACCCCTTCTGATCTGGGTTCTGAATGATTTGGAACTGGGGATTATTCCCTGCCAGCTTTGGGGCATTTTAATACATGTGGATTGTCCTGAGGTTTAATGCATAGAAAGCTCAAAGCAAGGCCGCAAACTCCAAATTTCCAGGATTTGTTGTCTCTCAGGGTTTAAATAAGGCTTCTAATTATAGTTAATATTGCTCGACTATTCAGGATGTGCCAGAGACTGCCATTCGCTCTAACAACAACTCTGTGACAGGTAGTGTTGGGACTTCCCCTTTGGAGATTAAGAATCTAAGACATATAAAGGTTAGGAAAGTTGCAGAGGGACAAGAAGCTGCTGATCTTGAGCTTGAACTCAGGTCTGAGTCAGGAGTCCCAGCTTTTAGGAGCTCAGAACACTGAGCTCTTGTGATGTAGGAGGTGGCAGAAGGCTCCTTGCCTGGGAGGTAGATTCGAACAGCAGCGGGTCCTGGCTATTGTTGTGGGACTGAATGGAGCATTGGAGGAGACTTCTCAAACAAATTCACCTATTTAGTGTGGAGATTTTTTAAAGAACTAGAATTGCTTAGTCACTTCCTGTTGCCCCTCACCCCACTCACTGCCTTTGTTCACCAAACCCTACACTGACCTCTTCGGTGTTCCTGGCATTTGATGCAGAAGGGATCTCTGATTAACAGGTCTACTTGCTCATTTTATACATGAGGACCCTGAAGACCAGAGAAGGGAGGGAGGGACATGCCCAGGGTGAGGTGACTCAGTGCGGGACAGAGCTATGGTTGGAACCTTCCCAGTTTGCTGCCTCCTTGTGTAAAGTCCAGTAAGAGCTCAGCTAGGCTGGCTTTGAAATGCAATAGGACAGGGCAGGGATAAGCTTTTGAAGCCAGTTTAGGGATGCTGTGGGCTCTGGGCTGGACCTGGCACTGCGGCTGGACCCGACTGGATGACCCAGCTTTGTAAATGATGCAGTGAGTCCACACATTGGGCATTTGGTTTGCTCACCTAGTTTCCAGAATGCCAGCCCCATATGTGATTGTAAGATCCTTTGTTGCAATCATAGTATTTTTTCATGATCATTTATAGGTGAAAATCCATCTAGAGCTATTTTCACAAAGCTATAAAATTTGTCTCTGCTCTGTTTCCTTTTTGAAATGTTCAGTTCAGCAAGATTGAAGGCCAATGGCTAGAACCAAATTTAACTCAGATTTCAGCCATTTTTTCCAGTCTTGGTATTTCTCCTTCTAAATTACATTTATATTGGAAACATTTCTGTCCATAATTTTCATGACAACACATAAAACTTGTTTCTTGGTTGAGCAGACACAAGAAAATTTCCCAGGTTTCTCTTCAATGCTCACTGTACCCCTTGTTCCACTGAGCCCTATTGTCCCCAAATAATAGCAATAGTAAAGCAATCAAATATGTTTCTTTTATTTTCCCATTTAATAGCAAGACTAGATTGAGCTAACACTGCACGTGTCCAAATGGGCCCGGGGAATCCTCAAACAGATGTGTTTTAGGGGTTTTATGGTACTAACAAAGAACATAGACCTTGGAATTTGTAACTGTAGTATGGCAGAGACCCCTAGTTGCCTCCTGACCATCATACTTTCCTTTGTGTAGTAACATAGCCCAGGTTTTAACTGGAAACACTTCCCAGATAAAAGACTACATGTCCCAGAATCCCCTGTGACTAAGTAAGGCTTTGTGGCAAAGTTCTAGCTGATGAGATGCGACAGAAGTCTAGTATGGGACTTTCAAGAAGTCTCTGAGAAAGGAGGGAGACTTTCTTCTTCTCTCTGTTCTGTTCCTTGGATCATAGAGGTAATAGCTGTAGCTCTAGCAATGTTAAGGACCATGAGGATGAGGGTATGTAGCTTAGAGATAGAGGAGCAGAGAGCTAGAAGGAGCCTGGTCCTTGATGACTGTTGATTTGCCGTGACTCCCTTGGACTGCTACCTTTAGATTTATTTTAATTAAAAAAGAAATTAACCCCTGGCATGAGACACCACCATTTTTCAAGTCTTTGTTAGTCTAAATTGGGCCTAATTTTGGGTTCAGTTATTGTCTTTTATCATGGTATTAATCTCTGAGCTTCATGTCCCTTAATTACAAGACTTACAGGTTTCCAGTTTCATCATTTTCTGAGTTGTTCTAAGAATTAAACATTTGTTACACGCCTAGTAGATGCAAAGCACATAGCACAGTTCTTAATATTTTCAGGGTGCTATATATTCAAATAGCTGGGTATAAAAACCACGTGACAAGCATTTAGAGCAATCGAGGGACAGACTGTATGGATAGATGACCAAACTACAAATGCAGAGTTGTACTGCTCAATTCAGTTTGACCAAGGTACAATAATTAATCAGGGTTTTAGTTTCTGTCTTACTTCAAAGTATTTTTAGCTATGATATAAACTATATCTCTTTTTCCCTATTTACACCTTTAAAAAGAGATATAAATTATATCTCTTTTTTGCCCTATTTACACCTTAAAAAACCTTACCTATATCTCTTTTTTGCCCTGTTTACACCTTAAAAAAACTTACCTTTGCTCCAATCAATCCCCTGATATTCTAATTCTTAAAGACACACAGTTTTCACTTATTGCCATTTGTCTGAATTTAGGTTTTCTCTATTGGTTGATTTATTTCTGCTTACCTGGGTAATTCCCTACTTCCAAGTCCTTTTTAATACGTTCTAAGTGAATTTCTGGTCAGAGCACCTTTTGGCTAAGCTTATAGTTACTCCAACTAAAATCTTACTGATTTTGAATTTCTCCCCTAACACCCTTGTCCCACTGCACTCAATCTGCTTAACATGTTATGCTTTTAATTTAGGCATATTAACATTACATATATTAAATTTTGTAATCTCATTTAATCTTCAAAATAACCACATTTTTAAAAAAGATTTTATTTATTTATTTTTAGAGAGAAGGGAAGGGAGGGAGAAAGAAACGTCAGTGTGTGGTTGCCTCTTGAGAGCCCCCTACTGGCCTGCAACCCAGGCACGTGCCCTGACTGGGAATCAGCGCTGGCCCTGACTTGGGTTTCAGGCTGGCACTGAATCCACTGGGCCACACCAGCCAGGGCACGATAACCTCATTTTCAAGATGAGGTGGAGATTATTATTCTCATCTTAGACGTGAGGAAACCCAGCCTCAGAAGAGTTATGGGCTTGCATTACATCACACACATAATTTCTGCTGGGGCTGGGTCCAGAAACTCATCTCCAGATTTCTTGCCCCATTTTTTTTTTACTGTGCACCACCATTCCCTCCCAAAATTTGAAAGCCACTCATGTAGGCTGCCCATCAATCATCCCTCACATTTTTATTGTGACTGCTGCTGCCTCCTCTAGACAGGAATTCATTCTGATTCACATATATATTTTGAGCATGAAGGATTTGCCACATTTCATATTTGAATAACATTTTTATACTTTTCCAAGTGCTTTCTTGTACATTATCTTATTTGATATTCACCGTAAGTCTGTAAGGTAGGTAAGGCAGGCACTTCTTTTTCCTCCATTCTCTGTATGAAGAAATGAACACCTGAATAATCTAAGTGATAGACTCAAGATCACAGAAAAAATAGTGACAGAATTGAGACTGTGTCCTCTGACTGAGGAGCTGTGCTTTCAAGGGATGGATATTGAGAGTAGCCCCTTTTGCGTAAGGAGACCTGATTCTACCACGAACACCAGATCAGAACCTGCACATGTAACTCAGTGGCTCTCCTACTCCTTTTGAAGCCGTGAGAGAAGACAGATCCCCCACCTCCTTCTTTTCTCCCCCCTCCCCGTTTCCTGGTCAGTCAATCAGTTGCCTGTTGAAACACCAGGCCTGAGTCCTTAGGGAAGGCCAGATGGTTATCAGTACAAAGCTGGCCCTGTCCAGTGCTGAATAGCAGCCTTGGATAATTAGCGCTGTAGATTCTTTGAGAAGTGAGGGGTTAGTACAAGTCCACCAGTCATCAGGGAAGGCTTCATCTGGACGGTTGGGGCTGGTGCAGCTCTCTGGTCCCTAGAGTTGGTATGGGGCACAGAATGAGTCCTAGAATGTAGGTCAGTGCACATCACTTAGAGCCTCCACCCACTGTGAACGTGCCTGGAGGCGCTGGGAACGGGCATTGACCCACTCGGACTGTAACTGCTACCGCTCATTTCGATCTCTACCAGGAGCAGGCGGGGCTGGCTTGAGGTGCCTGTGTTAGTGTGCTAAGGCTGTCGTAACAAAGTACACTGGACTGGGTGGCTTAAATGACAGACATTTATTTTCATTTAGTCCTGGAGGCTGGAAGTCCAAGATCAAGGGTTGGCAGGTTGGTTTCTCCTGAGGCTTCTCTCCTTGCCTTGGGGGTGACCGTTTCTTCTCCCTGTGTCTTTACATGGTTTTCTCCTGTGTACATCTGCATCCTAATCTCCTCTTCTTATAAGGGCGTGAGTTTTATTTGGTTAGGGCCCATCTACATGGCCCCATTTGAACTTAACCTGTAACTTAATATTAACTTAAAATATAACTTAATATTTGCTTATTTAAAATAGTCACATTCTGAGGGATAGGACTTCAACATATAAAGTTTGGGGTACACAATCAACCTGGAATAGTGTCTATATTTGGTTGATCAGAAGAATTATTCAAGAGGCTTTAAAAAATAAAAGTTTCTGAACTCCAAGCCTAGTCTCTGAGGACCATGGGAGACAGACCCAGGATTTACCTGTTTTAATAGTTCCCCACCTGGGATAGGCACGCTTGGCCTTGTGTAGGTCTCTCTGGGCCCTTCATCTTGAATGCTCTTTGTATTTAAGAATCAAGCAGCCAAGAAGGGAAGGCGTTCCTAAATGGCAGCTGTCGTGAAGAAGGGTGAGGGCAGAGGTTGGGAAGGAGATGTCCAAGGGGTACCCCAAAGGGCTTCCGACTGCCTTTTTGACGTACAGAGAGACTGAGGAGGGGTGGCAGCATGTCGGGTGGAAAACAGCCACCTTCTCTGCCAGTCAGCCCCACGACCACTGCAGCCCGAATTTGATTTCTTTCTGCATGGAGTGGCTAATGCCCCTGAATATCACTTTGGTAAGAAATTCTGAACTTGAGACTAAAACAAGGAACCCAGAAAGGGTGAGAAGAGACATCAAGTGGAATAGCCAGAGACTCTTACTCAAAGAGTTTAGACGTGCTGATCAAAGCAAGGACTTGGAGGGTGAAGTTCTGAATGTTAAAAAGAGCTTGGGCTTCTCAGGCAAATGGATCTAGTTCGGATTTCATTTTTTGGCACTTGCCAGTTGTGTGATGAAGGGTGGGTCACTTGGGGATTCCAGGGGTTTGGTTTCTTCTTTAATACATTGGCGAAAACACTGTCGAAAGAATGGGGTGCTTGTGAGAACTCAGTAAGACCATGCTTGTAAAATGCTTCCCTCAGTGCCTGGTAGTTAGTGGAGCCTGAACAACCCATCACCACTTGCTCTTCTAAAACCAGGCTTCCTCCTCTTGGACTAGTTTGAATTTCCCTGTTGATTGCACACTTCAACAGAGGGAGAAAGAGAGAGAGAGGGGGTAGGAGAGAGACAAAGGGAGGCTGGGGAAAGAACACGGAGGAGCAGGGGGAGGAGGAGCAAAGGAAAGAGGAAAGCACACCTGACCGCTGTGATCCCAGCCCGTAAGACCCATCGCTGTGAAGAGGAAAGGACGGCGTGGAACTGCTAAAGGCCGCCTGGTCCTTTTCCGCTTGTTACCACTGGCGACTCCCGCCAGCAGCGCCCTTCACTCGTTACCCAGCCCAGTCCCAGGCAGGGCCCAACAGTCCAGTTTCTGCTGCTTTGGTGATATCACCTTTGACCATCAATGACAACAACTAATATTTGCATTTTCTAAATCACCTTAAAAATTATTTATTTACAGAGTTAACTCGCAAAATAAAGAGCTGGGTTGAATTGTCAACTTCAAGTTTACATCCATCCTGTTTTCCAGCTGAGGGGCTGCCATGGTGCCTTGTAGATCTGGGCATCTTGATGGAATCTAAGGAAACCGGGAAGATGGGAGGGAAGGAGGCAGATTGCATGGGTCAGTGGAAAGGGCACAGGACGCAGCTAGAATTTGATCCCTGGCTCACGTTGGCCTTTACCCTGCAACTGGGTCAGAGGTTCCTTGAGGGCAGGTGCCCTGCTGGGGACATCTGTATGTCCAATGGCACCTCTGTGCCGCAGCACAGAGCAAACAGCTGGGCCGAGTGGGAAGGACATAGCCACGGGAGGACAAGACGTGAGCGCTGCCTGTCCTCGGAGGCTGTGCAGGGCAGAGTGGGGTGCAGGGGCGCGGACCTGGGGAAATGGGCCCCAGAGCCCTGTGTCCTCACTGATTGTGGAACCCGTCGGGAGGGGTGTAGGAAGAAGCTCCGCTCTTCCTCCCCCACAGTCCCCTTCCTGCCACGTGAGCACTTCTGAAGAGCCTGGGGGAGCTAGTTACAGTTGAATTTTATTTCTTTCAATTTTATGAGTGAGAACCCCTGGGTTGATCAACAGGAGAGAAAATGATAATTTGCGAAGTTTCTTTTCCTCCCTGTGCTCTCTTCCCAGTTGTTTACCGAGGAGGAAGCGTCTTCTTTGCGAGGTGCATTTGCCACTCAGCACACACCCTTCTGTTATTAATTTTGCTTTATTTATTTATTAATCCCTCTCCTGGAGGCTTCGGTGCTTTGTTTTGATGTCGTTTTCTGCCTTGCCTCTCTGTGGACTGAGTCTCATTGTGCAGCACTGATTTTAGGCTGTGGTTTCTGAAGGAGAGAGACAGTATCCATCTGGTTAATAGTGTCTTGCATTTCCACTGGCTCTTGCTGGAGTCAACAGCCCTGACCTTAAATACTTCATATGCTCACACACAGTTATCCACGCACTTTCCTTCCCTGCGCCCCACCCCCCAGCGTCTTTCCAGCCTTGCTCTGCCTGACCACCGGATGTCTTGGTGGAAGGGTGCTCCCAGACCCCTTGAGGGGGGAGCTCCAGCAGCCTCCTCCCCCTTTCCTAGAAACAGTGCTTCCCTCCCCTCACTTTCTGGCCCCCTGCCCCCACCCACTGGTCACGGAGAAAACGAAGGAAATGGCGTTAGGATCAGGCAGCCCTGCACCACCTGTCTGGTTCCATCAGGGCACCCTCGGGCTAAGTTGCCTTCCCTCCGGCCTCTCCTTCACCTTCACCGAACGGGGTCAGGGGTGAGGAGGGGTGGGGGATGCCTTTGTGCACATTGCTGTGGAGGAAGAACTGCTGAGCATGCTGCGTAGCAGGTCTGGGAAATGTCACTGCGAGCCCCCACGCCAAGCCAGGAGCAACCAGCAACGAGCAACGTTGGCCTGTGCCGTCTTCCTCTGCGTTGGGCTCTTGGCCACACAGTCTCCTTCTTTCCTCTTTTCACTAGTGACTCAAAATATGGACTAAATCGCAGCAGAAGGCACACACCTAAGAGGCAGTGCTGAGGCTGGGACCTGGGACATCTTAGGGGGAAACCATCACCTGCTCAGTACCAGAGCATCTGAAGGTGTGGCTGAAAGGGGCCCCAGAGCTCTGCAAAGCCTGCCTGCCACCTTCTGCTTTTCTAATTAAACCCACTTTTCTTCAAGCACCGGCGTTCGTGATGGATCGGAAACCCTGTTCCTTATTGCACGGCATTTTTTGTCTTGTTTTGTTTTAATTACTGGTATTGCAGCAGCATTTCCCCTGCCCTTTTTCTTTACAAATGTATGGTATTTCAGTTACATTGTGGCTTAAGAATGTTTTTGAGTGGGGGCTGGGGCATCTGACCATCATTTTCAGCTGGTTTTTATGGGAAATGCAATACTCCCAAACAACCCTCTGAAACAGGAATACACAGCTTGTTCGTGAGTTGACGATGGTCTCTTTGGCTTTTATTTCCCTAAAGCCATCTCGCATTATTTACCATCTTCCTTTGAGCTGGTACACCAGGGCTCTGCAGCCCAGAGCAGTCGGTTCAGCTGAAATAGGTCACAACCAAGCAGGGCCGGGGTCTCCAGCCTCCTGAGTTTTAAGCCACGGCTCCTTGCTGAGTGGGGGACTTTTCTACATTGGCACTCACTAGAGTGGATCAGGTGCAAGGGACTGCCTAGATTTAGTAGCAAAAGGCCAGCTATGCTTGACTTATTTTTTAAAAAATATACGTATTGATTCCTGGGGGAGGGGGAAGGGAGAGAAAGAGGGGAACATCAATGTGAGAGAAGCATCGATTGGTTGTCTTCTGTACGAGCCCTAGGTGGGGACAGAATTCGCAGCCTAAGCATGTGCCCTGATGGCGAATCAAACCCTAGAACTTTCAGTGTCTAGGATGATGCTCTAACCAACTGAACCACACTGGCTGGGCTATGCTTAACTTCCTGTTAAGGCCCCCACCATCCTGTTTTCTGCAGGCCCCCCCATCCTGTTTTCTGTTCCACCCACGGCATTCCCCATTTGCGGGAAGCAGGGTCAGTGCCATGCGGACGGAGATCAGGGGCTGTGTGGTGGAGACAGGTGATGAATACCTCCCCGCCCACCAGGACACATCACTGGATGCTGCAAATGCCAAGCTGTGCTGGTTCATTTATTCAACAAATACTCGCCAAGGGCCTCTTACATTACTGTGCTGGGTGTTGAACAACCCAAAAGTGAGCAAATGCAAAGTAGGCCCCTGCTTTCACAGTGTTAATAGTCTGATGGGAAAGACACTCAAACAAAACATCCAAGGAAAATGTCGTCTGAATATGTGTTTTCATAGGAGGAGAAGGTGCCTGTGCGGGCGAGCCAGCTGACGCAGGATGGGGGACGGTGACGTCAGACTCTCCTGCTGAGAGTTGGGGTTTCCGTTCAGAAATGCCAACCAGGCGCACACTGTGCGTGCAGCGCCGTGCTGCACGCTGCATTCAGTGGGAAGGCCTCACCCCAACCTCCCAAGCGCTCATAGCTGAGTCACAGAAGCAGTAAACGTGTGCTGTGTAACAGACCACCCCCAAACTTTGTGGCTTAAGACAATGCACATTTGTTGTTTCTCATGGTTCTGAGGATCAGCCAGGTGATTCTGCTTCTCCGGGTTGGCTCGGCTACTGTCTGTGGTCAGCTGGTGGCCTGGCTGGGACAGGGTTGTCTAGGGTGAGCTCACTCACACACCAGGCAGGCTGGCTGGTGTGGAGGGCTGCAGCCGGGCAGTCTGTCTCTGATCCCTGTGGTCTTCTCAGTCCCCAGTAGGCTGGACTCCTCACGTGGTCGTCTCAGGGTTCTAAAGAACAGGAGGCATTGTGAACCCCAAGGCATACGCCACTTTTAAGCTTCTGCTTTCAAAACATCTGTAACGGATGCATTTGCCAGATTAAGTGCCATGGCCAAGCCCCGAGTCGGAAAGCATGTGGACCACACAAGGGTGTGGGTAGGGAGTTGTTAACATGTTGGGGAGCAGATTCCTGTGATCGCCCAAAGGCATAGGAATAAAAGCATTAATGTGTTGTGATAGGTGCACGGAGAGGAATAAGCAGAGCCTATTGGCACCAAAGAGGTGGGAGCGGCTAACTCAGGGGAGGTCAGAGAGGTTCCAAGCAGAGGCATCTCTCTGTTTGGTGGATGACAGAGGGCTTAGCAAGGAGAGAAGGTGGCTCAGGGCACCGAGCATGTGGACGGCACATCTCAGAGGGGACAGGGGCAGGGTGCCCTACGGACTGTCTGGGGAAGCTCATTTCTCGTTTGCCTCTATTAGCCATTTCCCACAGGATGACCCCATACTCCCCTTGTTTTCACAAAAGTGTGCTTTTTAAAAACAGCCAGGTACCCACTCTCTAGTTTTCACCCTTTCCCCATTTCTAATGCAGTGCTATGGATAATCCGTGCGATCAGGTTATCGAACTGTCTGACTTCAATCGAGGCACACAAATGAATTTCTTTTCAATCTCTGCCTTTAAGGATGTTTGGTGCAATTCTCTTTCTTGTCCGATAATAACACGTTTTCCAGCCATTTATAATCATAAAAACTAGCCCACCCAAGAAAGCAAGGATAATGCAATATTAAGTAATCGATTATCATAACATCAACATAGTGTCTGACATCATCTTTCACATTCCTTTGTTTGCTCATTGACAGACTCTTCAACTGAAATGTGAGCTCCGTGAGTCAGGTACCCATGTCACTCGCATACTTTCACTCTTGAATCGTGGGGTTTAGAAAGTGCCTCACATGTGTATTAAGCACTCAGCACCCAATAGTTGAATGGAATAATGGATATAACTCATACTATTTACAGATAAAAATAAAAATCCTATGAGAAAGGCATTCAGAATAGAATTCACACTTTCTTCATGATGAAAGTATTAATACAATAAAAAAGACAGATACTTCCTTAATTGGATATCTATTCTTTAGCCTTGTGCTGGGGCTGTGTGTCATAGTAACACTTTAAAACAGTCATATTGAAGGTAGAAGCAAGACGAGAATGTCCACTACTGGAGGGACTTGTCAGTGTAACTAAATAAATGAAGAAATAACTGGTATACATATTGGAAAGGAGGAGATAATATTATTAGTAATTGCAGATAGTGTAAATGTACACCCAGAAAAGCAGAGTGAATCAAAACAGCTATAAACTGTAAGAACCAAAAGGAAATTTGGTAAAGAGATTGGTACACAACCATACTTAGAAGCCTTCACATATACAAATAATTTTTGGAAGACACTAGTTACAATAGTAATCAAAATGGTAACACACACCTGTCAAAATATTGTTAAGCTACAATAATTTGAAGTGTGGGCACTGACGCAGGACTAGGAAGGTCCATGGACTAGGGTAGAAGGTCCAGGACTGGTACCCAATGCACAGGGAAGTAAAGAGCCATGACAACGAGGACAAGGGTACTTGCAGGGAACTCACTACGTGTTCTAACCTGACACTTGAACTGCTGAATTCAGGCCCTAGTGGTTCTGCTCCCAAACACTGGGCTATACCATCTCTCTATTTTGCTCTAGGTGCATTTAAAATAAATTGCGCCAAGTAAATTCTTCAATAAATAATGTTGGCATAGCTATGTAATGCTATCCAGAAAAGAATAAAGTCTGTTTTCCAAATCATTCTTTACTCCAAACCAGATTTCAGTGAACCAAGGTTGTACCAAATAAGACATCAGAAGAACTCATGGCAATTTTCTATTGTTGCTGCCACGATCTTGGATTGAGGAAAGTCTTTCAGAGTTTGACCTAAAACTCAACATTCTCTAAAGTACTGAAGAACTAGATTATACAAATATAATATTATTCTTTGTGGGAGAAACACAATAAAAATGGCAGAGAAGAAAATATCTGTAACACAACTCATGTATAAAGGTGCCTGAAAGTTATTAAAAAAGCCTAATTGTCCAAGTCAAACATGGGACTAGGACACAAAGAGTTCACACCACAAGAAATGCAGATAATTCCTAACATGAAAATATGTCACATCTGACATATAAGAGACAGCCAAATTAAAATTATAATAAGATACCTGTCAGATTGACAAGAATCAAAAAGTTTGATGACACAATGTATTGGGCAGGTTTCGAGTACGGGGACTTTCTAATCATTACTGATGGAAACAAAATTCCTACAATCTGTACCCAAATGACATGTGCGCACCCTTTGACCCTTCACCTCACTGCTAGGAGTTCTTCCTGCAACTGCTGTTGCACTTGTGCACAAGGTTGCTAGTTAGCGCACGAGTGCGCACACTGAGGAAAAATTGTGAACAACTCAAATGCCCCTCAGTGGTGGCCTCGGTGAGCGATGATGAGTACCGGGCAGCGGGATCATCCATGGGCTCAGACGGGTGTGGAAGCTCTCTGGTACCGACAGGGAGGGGTTTCCACAAAATATTGCAGGAGGACTGGGATAGTTCGAGCCGTTTATGTGAGAAAAATGAAGAATTTTATTATCTACCTCTCTGCCGGTCATCTCTCTGCCTATCGTCTGTGATCTATGTGTCCATCTGATGGTGAATGCATAGACTATCTCTCAAAAGACACACAGGACACAGCCAAGAGTAGCTGCTTTGGAAGAGAGTCAATGAGGGGACTGGGGCAGGAGGAACGCCCATTTTCACTTTCACATTTTCTATGTTTGGAATCTTAAAACCTGATAGGAAATAGGATTTATTTCTTGCTTGTCATGTGATCACACTCCAAGTCTTCCTGAAGTAGTGGGACGCCTTACTTCTGTTGATGATAAATAAGCTTGGGTTTAAGAACTGATCAGAGGGAATTCTGCACAAGAAGAAAAGGAAAAGGAAAGAGCAGACATAGAGGTGGATGCTGACATGAAAATCCCTACTAAGCTAAGAATTAACATGAAGGTGCCGATGCCTCTCTGAGACCCTGACTGTGAATCTCTGGCTCTTTATGTGAAGTGGGCTCACTGGGTTACACGGCCGCCCTGCTTTCTGCACCACCTTGTCAGCTGCAGCCTTGCCCACGCCAGCCAAGATGTGCAAGTGATCCAAATGTCCGTCAGCAGGTGAATGGACCAGAAATGTGTTATGCCCGTACAGTGGAACATTATTCAGCCTTAATAAAGACAAAAACCCTGCCATTTGCAACAATGTGGATGAACCTAGAGGACATCATTGAGATACTAAGTGAAACAAGCTGGTTAGAGAAGAACGAACAATGCCCGGGTCCACTTAGAGGAGGTATCTGAAAGGGTCAGCTCATGGAAGCAGAGGGCAGAATGGTGGTTGCTTGGAGGCTAACAGGCAGAGGAAGTAGGGAATTTTTCTTCAAAGGGTATAACATTTCTATTATTCAAGGTTAATAATTTCTAGAGATCTGCTCTACAGCATTGTTCCTGCAATCAGCAGTACCATATTGCATACTTTAAAATACGTTAAAAGGATAGATCTCATGTTAACTGTTCTTTCAAAAACAACACCGCACAAGAACATGAGGAAATTGGGGACCTGATGGACATGTGCCCATGTCCAAGCTCGTCAAGATACAGATATTAAATGCGGCCACTTCCTACAGATCAGTTATACTCTAATACATCTAAAAAAGAAAACTTCTCTAATAAAATGTTAAAAATAATGAACAGATTCGCTTATTTGTGCAGGATGAGAAAAAGCACAAAATGGTCTTAAGTAATAAAAAGAAGTAACAGTCCAAGACAAAGTATAGATCACCCCAGGGAGAGAAATGATAATGCATGAGTGCACCCTGAGGGGCGGGGGGAGAAAGAGAAGAGAGAAAGGGAGAGACCTCTCTTCCTCTTTCAATAAAGACGTTACTTCCATCATCCTGCGGGGCCCCACCCTCATGACCTCATCTAATAACCTGGTCACTGCCCAAAGGCTCCGTCTCTGAATGCCATTACATTAGGGGTGAGGGCCTCACAAACATTCAGTCCACAGCAACAAGTAATCCTCACAGTAACTGCATGAAACAGCTGCTATTATCTCAATTTTATGCATGAGAAAAACGAGGCCACAGAATCAGAAAAGGAAGGTCGAGGTTATACCTCTGATGCAGTAGCTGAACTGGGATTTGAGCAACGTAGGCTAGCCCCCAGGGCTTTTCATGAACCACTGTGCTATGCTGTCCCAACAGCAGGTACTCTGTAGTCCCAGCAGGTCCGTGCCAGCGCCTCCTTGGCTCCGAGCCCCTCGCTGCAGGGGAGAAACACACGACCACACCCCACACTGAACTGGTGATGCCAAGCTTGTTAAGGCGTCCAACACTGGATCAGAGTAGGGGCAGGGTCTGGCTCCAACTGTCAGAAGCTTTTTTTAGAGAGTGGCATTTGTGATTCCTTTTTTTTTGCCAGCTTGGGGATATGGTTGTTAATTCTGTGGCACCAGGAAAATTACCTTCCAATATCCTGTTACGTCTGCATTGAGGAGGAGAGTAACGCTTCACGTTAAGATCCAAGAACTGGCTCTCTCTACTTCAGATAATGGAAATAGAAGAGCAAGTCATCTCAACAAAATTCAGCCAATTCAACTGCATGTCATTCCTCTGCTCGGAGATCTTAAATATCCCTTTACCTGCCTGCACCATGAAGCCCACACTCCTCCGCTGGCTCACCCTATTTTTCACTCCCTGCTTCTGCCCAGAGAGAAGCTCTCAGCCCAGTCCAGCAGCTCCACTCAACCACTTCAGAATCACCATTTCCTGTCCCTACTTTAGGGCTGTAAAATTCAAGTGAGATAATGGATGTGAAATGCTTCGTAAGGCACACATTGCTACGCAGGCAACAAAACCCACTAACCCAGGGAGAGCATGGTTCCATTTACAAGGAAGTTTTTTGCTGAGTTTATTGGGGTGACATTGGTTCACAAAACCATACAGGTTTCAAGTATATAGCTTAACAAAACATCATCCGTACACTGCATTATGGGCCTGTTGCCCCAGGTAGAGTCTCTTTCTGTCTCCATTTATCCCCACTTTGCTGACCTCCTCCGCTTCCCCCCCCCCCCCCGCTTTCCCTCTGGCTATCACCACACTCTTGATTGTTTCTATGTGTTATATACACATACATATATATTTACATGTATGTTGCTTAATCGCATCACCTTTTATTCTACCCAGCCTGCCAACCCTCCTCCCTTCTGCCAGCTATCAGTCTTATTTGTGTATCTACACTTCTGTTTCTATCTTGTTTGTTACATTATTTCATTCATTAGGTTCCACATATGAATGAGATCACATGGTGTTTGTCTTTCTCTGACTGATCTATCTCACTTAGTGTAATGCTCTCCAGATTCATCCACACTGTCGCAAAAGGAATTCCCAGTTCCTCCTCACAGCATCCGTCTGCATTAGGAATCGGTGCTCTGACTTTGCAACCAAGGACCAAGGGCGACCCCGACTCACCCGGTCAGCAAGCAGCATGGCTGCTGTCAGACCCAGGGCTTTGAGCTCCTGGTCCTGTACTCCTTCTCTGAGGCTCCTGGAGGAGGAGGGGGCACGGTGGGAGCAGATAGTGATCATCCCTGATTTTGGGGTGAGCTGGAATCTTCTAGAATCAGTTGACTGCTAGGATGGGGTGGGCAAACCAACCTCTGTGTGCCTCTTTCATGAAGCCATGTTGGAAGGTCATGGCCTCTTGGCTGTCTAGGTTAGGGAACTTTGATTTCTACTAATTCACACAGTAAGAAAAAAAAGGGAAACTGTGAATGGGGGTGGGATCTCTTAGGTTCATAACACAGGAAAGATAAAGCTTGTCAGATGCTTAATCACTGTTTCTAAACAGTGGCCAGACACCTACCTACACCTTTAGGTTGCCTGGGGACAAGAACAGCAACCGCAAACATCCGCTGGGCTAATCGCTTGACGTAGGCTATCTCAACTAATCCGCACAGCACCCCTCTGAGGTAGGGGTCCCTGGGCCACGCTTTACTGAAGGAGGAAAACTCTATCTATGTACCCTCAGCTACCGTCCTCGAATAGCTCAGGGCCCAGCTTGGTGAAAAAAAAAGCTGGCTGTGCACATCTGCTGAGGGTCGGCCTGTGTGGTTTTGCATGGGGAGAAGGGAATGGAAATTAGGTAATGAGAAGTAATGCAAAAACCACTTCTGTTTAGCTTTGGAAGATGGCCCTTGGTCTTGAATTTGAAAATCTCTGTATGTGATGTTCGGAGACTTCCCAGACCAGTTAGTGGAAATCAAATAACAAAACTGCCCTGTGCTATTCGGATGCTGGAAGGACGAGGGGTCCCCAGCCCTGGCTGCTGGAGCCTCCCTCCTGAAACAGGTCTGAGTCACCTCTCAGCACCCTCCTTCTTGTCCTCACTGTTATCACCGTGGACCACTCTCTCCGAGTCAAAGGTTCCTCTGTGCCAGGCTGAGGTTGCAGGTGTAAGGCCTCAGAGACTTTGTCTTTGTGGCCAAGCTCCGTGGGACCCAGGGTATGCAAGAACTACTCTCTTCCTACCAGCTTGCCAGAGCTGACTGCTACATTTTCCGAAATCCAGTTGTTACACAGAGCTACTACTAAAAACAAAACAATATAAACTTACAATTAAATACATTACATTAAAAACAAAGGCAGTAAACACCATAATGTGGTTCAACAGTTACCAGCACACTATTGGCAGGTGTCCTTGACAATGGTCCAGAAGAAGACAGAGGTTTTGAAAGAATCGGCAAAGCCGGGAGGCAGACCCAGGTCACACTAGCTCAGTGAGGCTTGCCCAAGTGGGCTGCTTTTTCTCAAAGATGGAGACACGTTTTGGTCCCATACGGTTCATGGGTTTGTGTGGGGGCAGCTGGGGAGGGGGGTTGGAAGATAATGGAGAGACTTAGTTTGTAGAAACTATTGTCTGATGGGAAAAAACACAACAATGTTGAAAGGGCATTGTGATGGCAGAGGGTCTGCCTGCTGTACCTGATGCCATCAAAAAGGTGCCCAGAGCCAGCGTCACCCGCTGTCATGCCTGGAGAGAAGGCTGACTCTTCCTTTGAGAAGAAGTATCCCTTCATTTTCTCTGGTGCCTCCGCCTCCCACTGGGTGGTAAGATCCCGAGAAAGGTTGGGGTTGCAGAGCCTCATCCTCAGAGAGGAAAGACACTCGCAAGGGTGGAGGGACCACACTCAAGCTCTCAGAGAGAAAAGAACAAGTGATGGGATCTCCCTGAGGCCATGGACATGTTGAGAGAAGGCAAGAGGTGGTACATGGGGCTTCTTCACAGTAAGGTGCCAGATCCATCAATATATCCACTGGAATGCAGGACAAAACACAGTGCACAAAAGATTGAATGGAAGATATATTATACTATTGCATAGCAATCCTGTCTGTAGGAATTTATAGCTTCGATACATTCCCCATTAAAAGTGGTTCAGCTAGCTGGGAGAGAAGCTCAATTCATCTTCTATCTGTTGCAAGCCATCAATATTATGGTTTACCCATTTAAACTGGAAATGGGACCAAATATTTGGGCTATTTATAATAAAAATATGAAAATCTTTGTATTGGTGTTTATCTTCTAAGTTCTCCAGTTTAATCAGAAGTCTGTTTACACAGACTCAGGGAGAATTTCTCACCTGTGGGATCACGGGGAGGCAGAGGCAGGCACAGGAGAAAAATGACCCCGGGCCCCGGGAGGTGCCCCGACCACGCTGAGCTTTTCTGCAGGGAAGGCCCTCTGTCCTCAGGAGAAGCTAGAGGCTGCTTCCACCTGCAAGGCTTGTGGTTGCAGGTGAGGAAGAAGTGGGAGAGCTAGAAAGTCAGAAACAGGTAAGAGCAGGGAAGCATCGAAGTGCAACCACCTGGTGCCAGCAGACTCCCTGCATGCCAGCTGGTGTTCGGGGAGAATGCCGCCGGGGACCCCTTGTCTGGGGTGTGGATCCCTCTGCCGTGGGTATTGTGATTGTGTCACCAGAACAGCCAGGGATCGCACTGTTGACCCTCAGTGGAGGCTGTCCTCTCCCCTGGGCATAACTTGTAAAAATGTGGTGGGGGGGAGGTTGGTTAGCACAACACGGGGCCCAAGGCTGCAACAGCTGACACAGTCTACACGATGCGCTCTCTCTCCAGGATGCCCCCCACCCCGTTGTCACACTGTCTTTGCCTCTTCACTCTCCTCTCCTTGGCTCCTCCACCCCTAACCTCAGCCCAGTTTCCAAATCTGCCTTACAGTCACCTTGTTTCTGAGTCCCTTGGCTCCTGCTCTTAGCTCCAGGGTCTTGACACTGAGCGCCTGGATTCCAGAGCGCCCACAGCTCCGAGGGAGAGTCCCGCTGTCCGCCGGGTTGTCTGGTACCCGCAGTAGATCCATGCCTGGGGAGGGCATGGAGATACAGGCTCATCTCTTTACTCATCTGGGTCCTGGCTCCATTTCCCCACTTGACTGCTTTCGCTCTGTCCTTCCTTGTTTCCACCGCTCATCACACGCTACGGTCTCACGTCAGTGGGGAGCCTGCGTGGGCCTCACTCACCAGCAGTGTTCAGCCCTTTGTCGTCTATCCATCCAGGGAGGCCCTTCTCTGGGCAGTGTCTTCCCCCAGTGGCCCCTTGTCAGACAAAAGCGGGCAGGGGACCCCTGAGTGGCCTGGCGCTCCACTCCGTGGCCCTGGGTGCTCCTGCAGCCCAGAGCTCAGGGGTGGGGATGGGTCACGCTGACTCAGGCAAGTGTTGTCCCTGCAGCTTCCTCTCTGAGATACTCAGAATGTCATTCTGCCCTTTCCATGTGTGCCCAGGGCTTTCTGGGCTATTTTTAAAAAGCATATAGCACTTATTCTCTGTACTGCTCATTTGAGTGGTTAATCGTGACAGTTTGAAAGGGCTGCTACCTCCTGACTGCATGCTATGCGGATCAGAGCTGCAGCTGACCGGGAAGGCATGACAGTCAGAGGCCTCAGTGAGGGACTTGGCCCATGTGAGCAGCAGCCTGGGACAGATGGAAAGAGCCCAGAGCAGCACGCAGACTCAGTGCTATGATGCAGGCTGCACAGGGTGGGCGGCTGGGGAGCGGGGTGCTGGGCCGGGCAGCCGGGTCTCAGCGCCCACTCTGCCAGCGTCGGACCTGACAGCGACTTGGCCTCCCCGAACACCTTTCTCCACACTTCCGCACAGGACAGCCCTGCTTTCCCATGGACACTAGTTGTCTGCTCTCGTATTTTCCCAGGAAGGCACAGGATTGAAAATGCCCCTTTGAGTATACTGTCTACACTAGCTGTTCCCTGGCTAGTGAGATGAGGGTAACGATTCCAACTCGTGATCAATCTTCCTGATCTGAGTTCAGCTTTCTCCACAGAGGAACCCCTTTTTGGTTTGACCTCTGATCCCAAGCCCTGAGCCCCTCAGGTCCCCTGCCCAGGGCCTGCCTCCTGGAGGAGGCCTGGGACCCTCGCTCTGAATTTCTCCTTCCTACTGTCACTAAGCAGCATAGAGAACCATGCTGTGGAGCCACACCTGTCCTGCAGAGGGAGCACTAGCAGGGGGCCTGTTTGGTCCAGGTCCAAGTCCAGTGCAGCCTGACCATCAACAACGCTGACGTTCTGACCTGCATGGCTTCCTCCCTCCCTGGGGTCAGGGCTCTGGAAGTGGGAGTCCACTGCCTTGAGCTCA
The DNA here is from genome assembly GCA_039655065.1 of Glossophaga mutica. Lineage (NCBI taxonomy): Eukaryota > Metazoa > Chordata > Mammalia > Chiroptera > Phyllostomidae > Glossophaga > Glossophaga mutica. The sequence continues at coordinate 64,329,340 of CM077311.1, forward strand.
GTGCACCCCAGCTGGCAGGGGTGTGGGGAGGATTACAGGCAGTGGCAGGACCCTTCCCTCACAAGGGGCAGCCGTGATTTACATACGCAGTGAGTGGTCTTGTTGCAGACCCTACTTCCCAAAGACAGCCGATCCCCGGAGCCCACGTTCTGAGTGTCAGTAGCTACTATTTGTTTTTTCCTAAAGCTGTTTTCATTGCAGGATATATGATTTATCATTTCATACATAATAAATAGGTAGCACTTATTGAGCGATTAGTATGTGCCTGGAATTTTCCAGATGACAAAACTGAAGTACATAGAGCGCATGCAGCTTCCCCAAGGCCAGTGTTCTAGAAAGAGGAGAGCTTGCACTCACGCCCAGGCAGGTGAGCCCAGTGTGGTGCTCTTCATCATCCCACCTACCAGGTCCTAAAGACTGAGGCTCAGAGAGACAGTTTAAGGCTGCCAAGATCTACAGAGTAACAAGTGGTAGAGCCAGGATTTGAACTCCGAAGTTCGTGGGTGCTGCCTCCAGCCTGCCCCTTCCACTTTAATCCATGTCCACTCTGGCCTCTGCTGCTGGTCTCTCACTTCTGCCTACCCTGCCACATCCTGGGGTCTGCCCATGCCCCACCCCCTCTCCTCAGAGACTGCAAGGCACTGCCTTTTTGTACAACTGACAAAAGCTCTGAGCTTGTTTTTTGAAACCAACATCCTCCACCCTCAGGCAGTCTCCATGTCCCCCTCCCATGCAGATGGAAATGAACTGGGAACTCGGTTTCCAGGGACTAAAGCTAAACATGTCCTCCTGGTAACTGGATCCTCAGCACCTTCAGCCAGTCAGGGACAGAGTGTGTACTGGCCTTGTGTTCTGCAGCTTCCCTGGAGAAGGCCCGCACTGTGGTCCAGTCCCCAAGCATGGCGCGTTGGGGTTCTGAGAGAGGGGCAGAGGTAGGACACCGAGATGAGTTGGGTCTCCTGGTCCCAGCAGAGAGCAGGGGTGAGCCAGCAAAGAAAGGTGGGTGTCATGTGCCTGCTACAGCTCGCAGGGTCATCAGGTTTGGGTCATCAGCTTTAATAGATTGCAGCTTGTCCATCAAGCATACATCCGTGTGCACAGGTTCACAGGCATCTATGGACTGATGGTGGAGGTCAGTGTGCTCCACTAAGTGAACGTGGCTGCAAACCCCTGGGCACATTGGGTCCGGGCCTAGACATGTGTAGTTGCAAACAGGGGGTGCATGGACTTGACTTTGTTGCCTGTCTTTGCCATACACTGAGCCTTCTGCTGCCTCATGGCGGAGCTGGGGTGTGGGCTGAGGTTTTGGGGGAGCAGTGTATAGAGGCGCTAACCTATGGTCCTCCTTTCATTCTGCTTATTTATGTTTCAGCTCTAGTCCCTTGTGGATCATGAGGCTTAAAGAACATTTAAGAAGATGCTCTGACCATTCTCGGTAAGCATGAAGTGTTTTCTGAGCCTGGCCTTCCCCTCACCCTCCACCACAGTGTGCGTGGCTGTATTCCCACTTGAGCTGTGCACAGGTGCACACTCAACTGTGATCCCCACTTTGCTCCTGCCATTGTCACATAGGGAGCACTTTCCCATTGCTACCTCCTGTCCAAACCTGCTCACCTCGCCTCGGAGGCCCCAGCTCGAGGCTGTCCTCCCCAAAGATCGTGGGGTGAGCTTGCTGGCTCTGCAACCTTTTTCTCCTTGAGTGTTCCCTACTGTTTACTTCTGACTTCCAATGTGTCATCTCAGATTGTTTGAGTTTTGTTTGTTTTTTCTTCTGGGTGGGTCTACTGCAAGTGAGAATTATTTTACAGAAGACAGTTTTCAAAAGAGCTAATGAGAAAGAGGGTGTCAACTGATGGTCATTACCACCAATTCGTCACCAAAAGGAAGCCTCAGTTTGGGGTCTGGTGAAGAAAGGAACTTTAGTGCCAACAGCTGGAAGGTAATACAGCATGGCTGTGAACACAGCACAGCTATGGAATAGCTCCTACCTCCGCTGGGCACTGCAAGGCCGGCACTGTGAGGCTCTCCAGTGTTTTAGCTCCAGCTGGAAAAACACAACCTTCAATCTTGGAAGGTGCACTCTAGGAGCCAGAGAAGAGCTGGCTTATATAGACAGGAGTGCCCATCCCTGGTCCCTGATTGGTCAGAATAGAGCCACTCTCACTTTTATTGGTCAGATCTACAGGCTCCAGTGGGAAAAGCCTCAGTTCTATTGGCTGAAATAGGACTCCAGGAACTCCTTTATAAGGGCTGGCTGGCTGGCTGGCAGACATAGAGTGGAGGCAGGCAGTTCAGTGCAGAGGCTTCTCCATGAAGTGCAGTTTGCATGAGATGCCTCTGTGCAGAAATGGCTGCTGGCTTCAAATGTGAGTCCCATTAACCACCAGAAGCCCTTCTTCATAGATGTCCTTTTTTCCCTCAGGGTTCACGGGAAGAAAGAGTAAATGCACAGTGGAGGAACCTGAGCAACAGGTTTCATCTGTCTTACCTGGGTTTCAACATCATTAGAAGTAAGTCAAGCCAATTAATTGAATGCATCCTTGATGTAACTTGGTAACCAGGGCACTTTCCCTCTGTGCCTTTCCTGACAAAAACCAATCTAACCATAGTCTAGTCATCAGAAAACATCAGGCAAATCCCAACTGAGGGCCATTCTACAAAGTAATAGCTGCTATACCTAAAGCTGTCACGGTGATCAAAAACAAGGGAAATCTGAGAGACAGCGAGTCACACTCAAGAGTCTAAAGAGATGTGAGGATGAAATGTCATGTGGGGTCCCAGACAAGATCCTGGGACAGAAGAAGGTCACCAGGTAAAAACTAGGGGCATCTGAATAAAGTGTGGGCTTTTGTTAATAATCTTGTGTCTATATTGGTTCCTTAGCTATGACAAATGTAAGATTTTAACAACAGAGAAACTGGGGTAAATAGGACTTGCACACTATTTCTGAAACTTTTCCATAAATCTAATGTGGTTCTAAATTAAAAAGTTTATTTAAAAAGAAAACACTGTAAAGGGCTATTGAGGAAGAACATATTTGTCATTATGAACAGAATAAAGATCCCATAAAACAAAAGAAATGCCTATGGAAAATAAAATATCCTGTATAATGATTGTAGACCATCCATTGTGTGTGGGGTAGTATGGCAGGTACTTTCACATGCTTTATTTTGCCAAATCACCAAACATCCTCCAAGACATATATCAAGATCTTCCCTTCCCTTCCCTTCCCTTCCCTTCCCTTCCCTTCCCTTCCCTTCACTTCCCTTCCCAGTACTTGGAGTAACTGAGGCTCAGAGAAGCTGAGACTTGCCCAGGCTAAGACTGTGAGCCCCAAGGCCAGGATTCTAGCTCAGGTCTGTATGGTTTTAAAACCAGGTGCTTTCCCACTGCAAGACACACCTGGTTGGTCGTTGACAGCAGCACAACCTAGCCTTGGGCTTTTTCTGACCTATTCATCTTCCCACATTACTTGATAGTTAACATGTGCTGAGTTAATATTGCTGATTAAATGAGATGGAATATATAGAAGCACCTAGGATAATGCAGGCTCTCAGAAAAAATTGTTTTTAGTTTATTATTTTGTTTAAAGAAATGGAAATAAGCTAAGGAGACTTCATCTCACCAAGTGACTGAGTCACTTGGTTTCAAATCAGCTTCCTACCCGAACCCTCCAGGCGAGAACTTTATTTGACATCATATTGCTTTCAAATTGCCTCGTGAATATAGAGCAGTTTTCTCCTCCTAGACTGGGCTTCCTAAGAGCAGCACCAGATTCTTCTTCCCTATTCCCTTTAAGAGCCTCGTGTGGTTCTTTGTGCGCAACAGGGCTCCCTCTCTGCATGAATCTGCTGAGAAGACCTTGGTGGGACAGAAAGGTGGGCCAGGGATGATACTGACAATATTAAGTAATTGGTACAGCGTGGATACCAACCAATCAGAACAGACACTGGTCTCAAAAACAGATGGAGACATTTTAGTGGCTGCTGGCTGAATGCCAGACCGGTGAGCTGAGATTAGCTGAGCCTGGTCGGGGGAGGGGCCTTGAGCCCGAGAGAGCCAGGCTTACCTTCACCTTGCATGACCCAGAGGCAGCGGCACAGCAACACGGTGGTGGTAGAAAACAGCATAGCCCTTGAAGTCACACAGACACATTTTGAGTTCCTCTTGTGAAATATCGGTTGGCTCCCAAGATCACAGTGCAAACATCATCGATTGTAACGTAAAATAATGATTGGAATAACACCTGGTTTCCTCACTAGATGGCAGAGTGGGGAGGAAAAATTTTAAAAGGTGAAAACAAAGTGTGCCATAGAACAGAAAGGAAATGCATTCTATTTGAATTAAACACATCTCGGTTTCCTGGCCTGTGAAATAGGGTGACAACATCTCAAAGGGGTGTGGGGAGAATGACCACATTTTTCAGACTAGAAGATGCACTTTTTTTTACCACATTTTTGCTTCAAAAAATTTCCCCCTATTTTTCTCCTCTAAAACCTAGGTGCATCTGGGGTCTCCACCATGAGACATACCTAGGTTTTAGAGGAGGAAAATAGGGGCAAAAATTTTGAAGCAAAAAATGCGGTAAAAATGTGAGTCTTATAGTCGGAAAAATACGGTGACTCAGAGGCTGAAATTCATTTACCAACACGGAGAAAGTGAGAGAAAAGCCTCCTGTGCAGTCCGGGCTCAGTTGTGCGGTGAGGGGCTGGGGTCGGAAGGAGCCCTGCCTCCCTTTCCCCAGATGTCGGCCCCTGTCCATGGTGCTGCCTCTCTCTTCTCTAATTTTCGAGCTGCACAGAGTGGAGAAGGCGATTTGAGGCAATATGGAGGCCTCTTAGCAGAGAGGAGAGGCTGCTGGGAAGTGAAGATTCCACGTCTAACTCTTGAAGCTCCACATCCCGACCAGAAGGGTTCCCTTGGCCTTCATTCCTTTCTTCTCCTCCCAGAGAGGATCTGTAATTATAGTAACGCACCAGAAGTTCCAAAAGAGACAAGGTGGACTGGACCCTATGTAACAGAAGGCGACATTGAGGACCAAGGGGGAGGGCATCCTGCTCCTGGTCAGACAGGGATGGCTTCTCCAGGGAGCTGGGCCTCTCTCCTCTTCGAAAATTGGAATTGGGCTAAGTGGAATTCATGAGACGTCGGGTATATTTTCTTGTTGCTCATGAATTGTGGCAAAGGCCCCGAGCTGCGCACGAAACCCCTGAGTTTCCCACCTTCTCGGCACAGGGAACCCCTGTAGTCCAGCCAGCAGCACCCCTGAAGAGTCCCTCCCTCCCCAGGGGATGTAGGGGGGACCTGCACAGAGGAAGCTGACTTTATGGGGGAGGAGGCAATGCTCGCTCCCCTCAAAGCTAAGGGAGGAAATCTCCATGAGAATCAATCATAGAGACTGGGGGCTCCCCAAGATCAGGTGGTGGGTTGCTTTGCTGTGCTGCTCTGCCCCCGTGCAGTCTGAAGGGGCTGAGACAGAAATAGGGAGAGATGGTGAAGAGCCCGAACTGCCTCATTTGATAAGGATGAAGGTCCTCTGTAATTTCCTGCCCTAGAACAGTGTGCTTAGGGTGAGGATCCTGAGCAGATGCTAAGGGACAGTGGAAGGGTTTGAATCACAGCTGGATCTCCCACCTAAGTGAGCTGAACAATGGGGCAGGTCCCAAAGTGCCCAAACACGCATTCTCTGAGAGCCAACAGGGCGGGGCCCTCCACATTGAGGGCCTCGAAGCCTGTGGGTGACAACCAGAGAAGCAATGGCAGTCACTGGAAAGAGGTCTTCCACCCGGGCACCTGGCTAGGTGAGGATGTCCCTCTACTGCGGCTGCCCCTTCTCTCTGGCCCTGGAGCAGGGCTACTGAGTGGGGGAGGGACCCCATGAGCCACACTGTACTCCAGGGCTGCCATACAACATGCAGGGTTCCCAGTTCAGTCAGATTTTCAGATAACCAACAAATATTTTTCAGGATAAGTATGTCCCAAATACTGCATGGAACATACTTATCCTAAGAAAATGCATATGAATATTGCTATTCATCTGAAATCCAAATTGAACTGAGAGCCCTGTGCTTTTAATTGTTAAATCTGATAATACAATCCTTTCGAACCCCAACACGTAGACATACACATGAAACTTAGAGCCACAGGGTGTAAGTTTTGATCTGAGCTGGAGACTGAAGTTTTAAAAGGAACAGGACTGAGATGTAAGGCCCAGAATGAAAGTATTCTAATAAACGGAAGTTGTGAGCAAGTATGGAATTGGGCTAAGATGCCATGAAGGAAACTGATGCCCAGCGAGAAGGTGGGACTCTGAGACAGCTCGGCTGGAGGGCATTTATTAGGAGAGTAACACTTCTTCCCCAGGAGTCCCCCCAAGTGCGGACCAGCTACCCTCTCCCACAGCTGGACGCTGCTCTCCCAGCATGCAGGGCTCTGCCCCCAGGATACCCTTTCCTTTACACTCCTGGGGCCTCTTCCCAGACGGAGCCCGTTCTAACAGATGACGGCATGCAGCTCTGTCCCCTTGCAGGGTTGGGGCCTCCAGTGGTGGAGCTGGCTGAGGCAGGAGGGCCCACCTTCAGCCCAGGGGCCCAACTAGGAAAGAAGGCAAAGTTGCTGCTGGAAGAACATTCTTCCTTGGGGATAGGGGGAGCAACAGGCTGTGTCTGGGGCCCTCCTCTGGTTCGGGGGGTGGCTCTCTCTGGAGAGCCGCAGTAGAAGCCCTGCTGCTCTGAGCATGTCTGGCACCAGGGCTGGATTCCCAAGTTCCCTATGCTCCCCACCACCCCCACAGCTGGCAGGACTGACACCTACCTTCGAGCAGGGGCTGAATGAAGCTGCAGAAGAGGGTCAGGAGCTTGTTAAGGGCACATGGGGTCAGTGTGACCGTCTCGCTCATGGTTGACCTCATTCAAGGCGTAAGTGGTAAAAATATGAAACACATGTGCAGTCTCCTGATCCTGGACCTGAAACTCTGGCCAAGTCTCCCCCCACCTTCCCTCTCTCCTTCACCTGGTAGTGTCAGCATCCATGTAACACCTGAGCCAGCTCTCTCCCCACCCCATCCACTGCCACTGTCACCACCGTGGTCTCTTCCCTTGTCACCCACATCTTATTCATGCACCATGCCAGCTCTGGCACTTGTCCAGGCTGTTCGCAGGCCCCTGCGGAGCTGCTCTCTCTGCTGGAGCTCCTATCTGGTCCTCTGGGTGCCCCCTCTCCATTTCTCCTGACCTTTTTGTCCCAACACACAGCTGCATTTTCATGTCTCTGCTTGGCCCAGCTGATGTCCTGCCATTGGAGGCCTGTGGACTTGGAGTTGAGGCTGCTAACATCTCCTCCCACTTATCAATCATTCCTTTCACTGGGCCCTTGGCCACACCCAGGGGGATACCAGGTGCTGGTGAGGTGGATGTATGTAAGGCAGTTTCCTGGGTGATGGGTGAGCAGCCAGTCGGAGAGCTGAAGGGGGATTGTGGGACGGCCCCCGGGCTGGGCTGGGCCGGAGCTGGTGTGAGAACAAGGGAGGGGCAGCCCTGGGCCTCACGGGGAGATGGAATCCCGCAGGGAGGGGAGGAGGTGTCTGCAGACAGCTGTGGGTGGCAGCATTGGGGCGGGGAAGTGCCAAGGGCATGTGAAGGATCGAGAAGGAAACTCGAAAATAAAACAAATGTGTGGGGGAAGAGAGGAGGAGGGGGTACCGAGAAGAGGTATGGACAGAGGGAGCGGGAGGAGCACACAGCGGCAAGAGCTGCATTTTCAGAAAGCAGAGGTAATTCAATTGGGCAGGGTATTTTGAAGGGAGAACATTGCAGAAATGGCCCCAGACTGAGTGTTGAATGCACTTGGTGCCACCGCATGAAACCCGCATGCACGGCTGACTTCCACATTCGGAGCCATGGCGGGGGACAGAGCACTGCCCGCGCCTCTCCCAGCCTGAGCCCCCTCCAGCAGGCAGCATACGGGCTGCCTGATGTCCTCGTGTGCATGAACATGGAAAATCAACACCCGCCCACCTCCTCCCTGTTGTGGTCTTCCCAGGGCCAGTGCTGGGGCTGCAGGCAGAGGGCCTGGGCTGGACATGCCTTCTCTGCCCTAGTGCTGACAGGATGGTCAAGAGACCCAGCCAGGGGCAGCTGGGCCTCAGAACCTGCCTGGGTTGGCCAGACATGGGAGGTTGCTGGGGGTGGGCCAGCACAATCGATGTCATGATGCTAACACTCACCTGCTAACTGCCTCCTGTCTCCACGACTACTGCTGAGCCCACAGGGCAAGGCTCCTGGGAATTGTCCAGTTTCTCATTATCAGGGGGATTTGCGCTCTTACCTTGGAGGTTCTAGAGACAGTGTGTGGGCCCCCTCCATCCCCAGCTGGCCAGCAGTCTCCGAGTGCTAGGGCTGAAACCTACCGAGGGTCTGCCCCTCGGGTAGATGTCCGTTTTGGCATCGGGAGGCTGTGTCGACTGCATCGCACACAATCATGGTGATGATGTGGTGGCGATGATGAGGCTACTATTTCTTGAGAATGTATCATGAGCTGCAAACTGCTTTATGCGAGGGAACTCAGATAGCCCTCACACGCCCCGGTGAAGCCAGGCCTATCACATGCATACTGATACGTGTTTCGCATTAAATACACGAACGTGCATCTCCACTGCACAGGCACTGAGGCACTGGAGAGGCTGGTAAGCTGCCCAAGGCCACATAGCCAGAGAGCACGAATGCTGGGATAAAGCAAGTGTCGTAGCCACACTCGGGGATCCTGGCCACCAGGGCCTTCTTCCCCTCATGCCGTCGCGCGCACAGTCCGGCACGCCTGCACTCAGGGGAACACGAAGGCACGGAAACCCAGAGCCACCCTGCTGGCCCGACAGTGGCTCCTCCTCTCGTTCCAGTTGAAGTGCAGGTGCCTAATCTTGCTACCTGGGGATAAAGGACTGAAGCCTAGACTAGGCGCTGAGCCCAAGGATGGCAAGAGGTGAGTGGCTGGTGGAGAGCCCAGGCAGGTAAACGTCAATGAGTGGCAGAGCCCGGTGACAGCCCTCCTGTGACTGTGTGGGCAGGCAGCCCAGAGAACACGTCCAGGTGCTGAACACCCTTGACGTGGTGGGGTGTCGGGGAAGCACCAAGACACCTGCCCTCCATGAGGCCAGGGAGCACATGGAGCCCCCACTTTCGGCGCTCTTGTTAGCTGAGGTTGTAACATTTCCACTTGTTTACGTGACTCGAGGTGTCTGATTGTGTTTGGTTGTGTTATTTCTGATGAGCTGGTCTACCACTAGGTGCTCTTTCAAAGAGTCACAGTCCAAACCCTGGGGAATCTCAGAGCTCTCAGGGCCAGTGGGGGGCCAGAGCCACCCACCTGAGGTCCTCCCAGGCAGCGTCTGCACATGGTGGCCACGCTCCCACACATCAGAGTTCATGGGGTCCCATTGCCACAGAGACCAACTGAAACATCGCAGGGAATTGTCCTGTCTCCTCCAGGGAAGCTAAAAATATCCTATGGTTTTCTTTTTTATTTTAATTTTTTAAATTGATTTTTGAGAGAGAGGGAGGGAGAGAGACTGTTTTGTCGCCTCACATATTGGTGCATTCACTGGTTGATTCTTGCATGTGCCCTGACTGGGGGTCAAACCCACAACCTCAATGTATCCAGAGGGTGCTCTAGCCAACAGAGCTACCTGGCCAGGGCAAGCCTTTGCTTTTCTAAACACAGGTGCCTGTGATTTCCGGAAAGGCGAGCGAAGACCATGTTTTCTCATGGGAAGACACACAGAAACTACCTGTACCTGCAGCCCCGGAAGAAACACTCTCCAGCTTCCCCTGTAATTCAGCTGGACTTCACTTCCTCCTCTCAAGCCAACTCTCATCTTTGCCTTCTCTCCCACCTCCACCCCGACCCCCACCTTAAGCAGGCAGCCAGTAGGTCTCCTAGGGAGCACACGGGTGGTGCCTCTCATCTGGTGGCAATTATAATGTCACCTTTCTCCAGGACCCACCCTGCCTGAGAACTTCAGTGCGTCTTGGCACCAGGAGACCACGGAGAGCACAGTGTGGCTGCCTCCCCTCGGGGAGAGCTGCGGTCCAAGAGCCATGTGCTGGGCACCTTCCTCCAGCTGGGCACGGCTTTCCCAAGGCCCCTGCGTGCCACTGAGAGGGAGAAGAGAAGCTGGAGTGTTTTCAGAGATCATTTAGTCCAAGTCTTCAACTTCCAGTGAGAAAACTGGAATGCAACAGGGAAGCATTCTGTTAGCCTCCCAAGTAGCCAGCCAGCATCCTCTCTGGCTGAACTGAATTCTTGTTCTTCCCCATTGTCTGCCCCCAGGTCTCTTCCCAGCTGCCCTGTCATCGGTGAAATGGGTGTTGGGTGCTTCCTTTGCAGACTTGCTGGGAAGGTGAAACGAGATGAACTCCTGAGTGGAGCTCCTGTGCAGGGCCTGATGCCCAGCGAGTGCTTGGGATGTGGTGGTTTTACATCCTTCCCTTGAGTTCCATCAGTGAGGCGGCTGAAGGCACTGACCTTGGAGGCAGGCTCACCACTTTGGAAACCTTGAACCCCTCCTTCCAACTGGACCACGGCTTTCTCTGGGACAGGAACTAAGCCTTGGAGCAAAGATAATAAAGGCTTGGAGAACAGATTCGATAGAGAAAGGAGAAGCGATAACAGGATTTATGCTGTTTCCAGGGGATGGGACTAGGAAGTGAATCAAGGAAAAAAGAAGCTTGGGGCAGGAAAGGCAAGTTTTATAGCCCTGTCTCCAGCCAGAGTCTGTCCCTCAGCAAGATCGATGAGCACCCGCTGTATCCATCACTGCCATTGAAGAGTCATTATTAAGTGACTGCTGTGCACCAAGGCAGAGCTATGGGAACAGTCCCACAATGATGGAGAGAAGCAAAGACACGCACGAGAGGGAGAAGGGTGTACACCATCACGCAGGGCTTTGGCTCCCGTGGCAGAGGAGACAGGGCGGTTACAATGATGTAGACAGAAAGAGGCCTGGAATCTGGCCCCTAGATTCTCTCTGAGGACCAGGCTGCAACCCCACTGGTGAGCCCAGCATTCATTGACCAGGTTGCCGTCTTGTCATTGGCCAGCCATGCAGACTTCCCTGGGGCATCCTTGTCAAATAACACACTTCCAGGAAGGACGAAGCCCAGTGGCCAGGTACAAGGCTACCTGTAGGTGGGTAGCCTCAGACACACTCCTGAGTTACTTGCAGGGTATGGGAACTAGCCATTGGATGCTGCTCCGACCAGCACCTCAGGGCCAGGGTCAGATGAGGCACAATGGTTAAGTGGAGTCCTGAGGACCTACAGAGGCAAGGAAGGGTATCAGAAACAGGGACTCAGGACAGGGGTGGATGCAGGAACCAGAGGGAGGGCCTGATGGGCAGGGTTGAGTTACAGGGACCATCGCTGTCAGATGTGGGAAGGAGCGCATCTCTCAGCCCTGGGTCACTGCCTCCTCCTAGCAGTGAGATGACCTTTGTCACAGTTGGCCCTGGACTTCAGAGTAGCACTGAGCCTGCAGCAGCTGTGCCAGCAAGAGGACGATGGCTGCAGGTTCCGGGGCTCCGGAAGGACCCACCTGATGACTTGCCTCAGAGCCTCAACAGCTGGGCAGCCAGCACGGAGACACCCCCAAAAGCTTGGAGTGACCCAGGTGTGTTGTTGTCTCTTGTGTGGGGCTCCTTTCCTGGAGGTAAACCCTGGCCTGCTTCCCTTTCCAATCTGCGGAAGTGCCAGGGGAAATCATGCCCCTCCCACAGCCTTTAGCAGCCTCCGCACCGGACCTCTGTGCGGTCCGGTCCTAGGGTCTCAGCCCAGCCCCTCTCCGTTGACCCACCTCCCTGCTCTCTCACGAGCACCTCAGCCTCAGCCTCACCTGGAATTGTCCCCCTCCCTTCCTCTTCCCACCTGTTCCCTCCTTCCTTCCTCTTACCCCTACCAATGACCTGTCAATTCCACCTTCCAAATGTGGCTCCGGCCTGCTCCCTCCTCACCGCCTCTCTCAGCTTCAGGACCAGCCCCAGGAGGACTCCTGGGGTGTTCTCTTCAAGGCTCTCCCTCTAGTCCTCAGTCTCGCACAGCTTCCTACGCACAGCCCACCTCTCTGCTCCATTGTGATGGGAGTCATCTTTTTAGCTCATGCCAGCTCCTCACATAACACCCTCCCAGGGCTTCCCTGTTGCTCAGGGGGAATGTCCAAACTCCTCATTGTGGTGCATGAGGTTCCTTTCTCTCTAACCCTCTCTTGCTTTTACCCCGTATGTACCATTCTTTTCAGCTGTGTGGAAATCCATGCAATTTGAGAGATTTGCCTTGTGGTTTTAAGTCTCCTAGCCCATGCATATTTGATTTTTTTTTCTTTTCTCTGCCTCCCATGATGCCTACTTAATATGCAGAAGTCCACTCAGTTGTCACTGCAGGCGGTGAGCCTTCCTCAACTCTCCCAGCAGAGTCTGACTCTCCTGGGCTTTCTGTTGTCAGTGAACCTATCACGAGGCTGTCTTCCCCACCAGGCTGGGACATTGTCTACTCCTGCACCTGGGCCTCATGGTAGCTGGAACTGGGATGCCCTTAGCCAAGAGCAAGTGAGCGGATACACGGTTGCACTGGATGCAATTTTATTCTCATTGCTTTGCTTGTCCTTGGGGAGCAGATTGGGGGTAAGATTTCTAGGCGTCCCCCTATGGGAGGGTCCCAGCTACCAGGCCCCTACCTTCCCCTCCCCTCCGTGTCCTGCTGCCCTTGGGAAGGGGGCCTGGGGAATCATGCAGCTGACTCCGGGGCCAGCTAACTCAGAGCACACACTTTCTCCACCTGGGCTCTGTGTGGGCTGGGGCGGAGGATGGCCTCTGCTCTCCCCCACTACCCCAGAGAAGAGGGAGCAGCTTATAAAACTCCGTGAGGAAAAAGGTTGGTTCATTGCTTCCAGACAAGAATTAATAGGTGCAACCCATAATCCTGTCTTGTGGGAGATGAAGGGGAAAGGAGCGAGCGAGAGAGGGAGAGTATAATGGCCAAATCCCCCTGCCTTGTTGCCTGAGTGCCTCTCTGGTGTTTGAAGTGTAAGGCGCAGCAAATGAGCAGGACAGGCTCTCAGGGGCCAGCGCTTTGTGGGGATTTGGGGTCCAGAGAAACAGCAGGAGGAGATCAGGTTGGGATGGGGGCTCGGGGCAGTGGAGCCTGTGGGCCCTTGTTGGCCACGGTGAAAGTTTTGACTTTGACTCTGAAATCCACACTCTTCACAGGATTTGAGTGACATAAATGGTTTTATAGTATCGCTCTGCCACTTTCCAGTGACCATTTTGTGGGGAGCTTAGGAAGCTTGGAGACCTGTGAGCTAGTGCGGGAGAGGTGATGGCTTGGGGCGTGAGGGGGAGGAGCTCGGTTTCCTAGGTCTCCGAGAGTTCACCTGGGAGACTGGACTATGGGTACGAAAGACAATGAACAGTTTTGGCTTGAGTGAGTGAGAGTGCAGAGTTGATGCCCATGGAGATGAGGAGCCTACGGGAGGAGCTGGTTTGGGGAGGAAGACCAGAAGCTTAGCTTTGCCCTGCTGGGTTTGAGATCCCTATTATACATGTAAGGAAAGATGTTAAGTTGCCCTTCAGACACCCTCCAGGGAAGACCTGTGCAGGAGTTTCACATCTGAGAGTCACAAAGTCCACTTTCCTGTCAACGACACTGAGAGTCAGAGCAGTTAAGTAACCTGCTGAGGGACATGCATGGCCGGGGGTGGGGGTGGGGGTGGGGGTGGGGGTGCAGGCGGGGCAAGGCTATGCTTTTATTCTTCCCACTTCATTCCCTGCCCTGGACACAGCTTGAGTCCTCCTCCTCAAGTCAAGGGAGAAAGAGTAAATGCAATTTTCGTAGACTCTACATGAAGGATGAGAGCAGCGCAGGTGGGGGACCTGGAATTTCACAGACCCAGGACCGTGCACTACCTCAAGAATGTGAACTGAGCCTATTATTTGAGTTTGGACTGGGCCAAAGTGTCCAGCAAGAAAGTGGATGGTATTTTTCCTGTCACTCGAGTGTTATCTGACACGGCTCTTTGTTTGGGGAAAGATCCAAATGAGCCTTTGCGCTGCCTTTGCCCTGAACACGTCACCCTCTGAGGAAACACCGGCTCTGCCTGACGGCAGGGGGCGGAGGCCACGCCTTCCCGAGGCCGAGTCTCTGCAGAGAGGAGACTTCTGCGCAGCATGGATGGGTTCACCCTCCTGGCCTGGGGTTGGGGTTCCCTCTTCCAGGTGCCTCAAATCTCTAAAGAGGTGTTGAGCAGAGTCAGCCCCAAATGACCGAGGTCCTGTTCTGTGGGACACTTGGCGTGACTCGCCCACGTCCAGTCCCAGCAGTGGCTGCTGGGGCGGGACTCCACCATCACAGCTACATCAAGGACCATAGGCCCATCTCACGCTGAAGTTCAGGTCTCATCCGAGACCTACTGTATGATTGGCTGCTGTAGCCATTACTGCCTTGGCATAGGGGGTTCGTGTAGGCTGCTGAGGGCAGGCACAGTGGGGAGGTGAGTGGAGAAGTTCCAGAGCAAAGGTAGTGAGGGGGACTTGACCTAAATCAGAGGCTGAGGGTGTGCAGGAGACAGGGGTGGGCTGGCTGGGGGCTGGGGTCCTGCAGGAGGAAGGACATGCCACCGGCTCCAGGGAAGGGAACACGGAAACTGCTGCTGTCACATCAGCACCAACGATCTTGTCAGGACTGACCCCTGTGTGTGTGTGGGGGGGGGGTGGATGTGGACACTGTGTGTCAGTGTGTGCACACATGTGAGACAGTGCAGGTGAGCTTGTGCATGGGGGGAGCGTGTGTGCTTGGGGAAGGGTGGATGAGAAGAGTCCCCCCCCCACTCATTCTGCACCAGCGGACTCCTTATGATGTGACCGTTGGGGGTGGAAAGGAGGGTCACATCCTCACCTCCCTTTCCTTATCCACCTCACTTCACACCCTTGCAGGGACTCCCCTCACCCCAACAACCAGGTAAGAAAACCACAGAAGCCAAATCCTGCCCAGAGAGATCAAAGCTTCCCTAAAACCCAGACCCTCCTCCCTCAACTGGCCCCTCCTGGGGGTGGCAGGCGGGGGGTGTGGGTGGCTCCCTTTTGTCATTCTGATCACTTGCCTTTTCTTCAAAGACCTCCTTTCTGGGAGAAGAATTGCCTACTCTTTGTCTCAAACATACTGTATTTTTTGTTAAAAGAGATCAAAAGAGGGCTGGGAAGAAAAGGAAAAAGAATCCATCCCCCAAATAAATAACTGAACCCTTCCAACTTAGGAAAGGGGGTGTGGTGAGGAGGAGAGGACAGGAGCCCCTGCTGAGGGGGCCCAAAGTCTCCACACCTGAGGCTGGCCAGCCAGCAGGGTCTCTGGCCACCATGAAGCCCAACAATGTCCCACTGTCGTTCAACTGACTCTGTCGTCTCATTTTCTCTTGGGCTGTTAGTGCAGGTCTGTTTGGGAGTGGGGGCGGGGCTTAAGGGAGAAGGCACTCCACCCAACCAGACCACCAGACCTGGGTCCTCATCCCCCCAAACCCTGCCAGCTTCACACTCTCCAATCCAGTCGGAATTGCATTGTTTTTCGAACTAACCTGTCGGAGTGGTTACATTGCCCAGTGCGTATCCTTTTCTCCTGTCTCCCCTCTGAATCCACTGATGCCCTGAAGGCTGAAGGTTGTGTGTCTGGGATCGGCAGTCAACTCAGCGGAGAGTGACTTCCCACTCTCGGGGGCTGTAGAGCCCAGGATCCCAGGGCTTCTGCTCTTCCCTCCTGGCCACCCCTGCCGGCCAAGGGAGTGCAGGTGAGATGGGCCCTGGAAATCAGTCTTTGGGATCTCAGTATGGAGCAGGCCAGAAACCACACGAGCCCTGCCAGCCAGCCCTCCGGTCAAATGTGTGAGAGCAGGTCTTTCATTCTGCATCGGATTCACACCAGGTCCCCAGAAGCTGCCGGAGGAGTGCGATGATGGCCAGGGAGCGTGGCAGGAGCAAGCCATCAGTCTTCTCTGGCTGAACACCTCCCTCCTCAAGGGCAGGTCTGTGCTCTGGGGACGTTTACATTCTAGCCAGGCAGGGGCGCGGCAGCAGAAACCCAGCCCAGAAGGGCTGTGGGTCCCCAGAGGGAGGGGCCTGGGGGTGTGAGCAGGATGGTCTTCTGGAGGTGGAGGGACTGCACCTGGTGCTGAGGTCGCGGCAGAATGGGAAGGTGTGTGGGTGGGAGGGGGAATGTTCGAGGTCAGTAGGAAACACCAGAAAAGGCACAGGATGGGGACACGACGAGCTGCGGGAAGAAGCGTGAGGACAGAGCTCCGTGGGCAGCTCGGCCCGTGAAGAAGAGCCCTGCGACCTGCCGCTGAGTCTGGCGCAGAGACACAGGCAGCACAAATGAGTGTCCCTCTGGGCACAGGGAAGCATGGGCACTTAGTGATTTGCGTACAGGGTACACGGCCTCGGCGCGACACCTAGAAAGTAGAAACCGGTACGTGGGAAGTAGTGAGTCTCCCATGCGCCCTCCCTCCCAGCCGCCGGGCCCCCCTCACGCTCACTGCGGTCATCTCTCCGGTGTCCTGGGGCAATTCCTTTCATACCCAAGAACTTATGAACACTTACTCTCTTTTCATTTTTTTGTAAATTAATGGAGCACATTAAACATCTTGCTCTGTACCGCACTTTTTAAAATTAAAACCACACCTTCAGGGTTTTTTTAAAACTGTAAGTCCATAGAAAGCTGTGTGTTTTTAAGGCTGTATACTATTTCACTGCACGCACATACCATCTCTCTCACCGTGCTCTCTGGTGGACAGTTCTTTTTCCGTTTCAGTTCCCCACCACTCTCCTGTCGCAAAGATGCGGGGTGAGCAATCTTACAGCACTCGGGTCTCCCGTGAGCAAGCTCAGCCGCACGCAGAAAGGCCAAGCAGTGAAATCGCTGGCTTAGAAGATGCACACTTCAACTCTGACTGATGTTATGAGATTGCCCTTGAAAACGTTGTGCCAAGAAATGAGTGGAAATAGCTGGTGTTTTTATAATCTTGGCCAACAATGTTATTAAATATTTTCTTCGTTGGCAGCACAATCTGTAAAACAGGGTATGTTGTTGAGATTCCATAGCCCCTCTTAGGAGTGAGGCTGAACATCTTTTTAAATGTTTAGAAGTAGTTTGTAATTTTTTTCTGTGAATTTGTTGTCCATAACCTTTGTCTATTTTTAAATAGAGTTTTCGGTCTCTTACTGGTTTGTAATATTTGTTTGGATAAGTATCGAAAATGTTTTACATTTGTGATTTTTTTTGGATATTTTATGGCACATTTGTTATGAAAAAAGAGAAATTTAATTAACAAAATTTATCTTGAATAATTAAAATTGCAATAAAATCTTTTTGAAATAAACTCTCAAAATTAAGATTATTGACAAAATAAATGGAATATTTTATGTTTTCTTCCTAGGCATTACTTCCATATTTTATACCTGAGGAGCTGATTAATGTGTGAGGTGTAAGTCAGGCATTTTAACTTTAATTTAACTAAAATTTTAAATTTTAATTTACCCTGTCCATTAAAAATTATTGAATAATCCAAATTTCCTCCACTGATATGACAAACTGCATTAAACACCTACATTTTGTGTAATACGTTTTTATGAAGCACATTCTACGTGGCCTCTGGTTGTACTTCTGACCTTTCCGTTCTGTCGCGCCGGTCTGCTGCTTCTGACTCAGCGCCGCCCCGTGTTGGTTGCTGTGGCGCCGTAGCTCTGTAGTGTGTTTTATCATCTGATGGTTTGTCTCCTCGTACTCCTTTGTGTGTGCGTGTTTTAAAGGTTTTCTACTTTTTCTCGCTCGCTTGTTAACTCATTCTTGTTTGTAAACTTTAGCTTGCCTCACATTTGGTGTGTTTGGTGGGGAAAATTTATGGTTACAAAGTAATTTTGAGAGAATTGCTGTCTTCATCAGACTGAGTCTTCCTGAGAAAGAGCCCATATGTCTTTCCCTTTGTTCTTGTCTCCTTTTGGTTTATGCCCAGTGTTTAAAGTTTTTTTCTTCTTCATACAGATCCTATGCATGTGCTACATTTGTTACTATGTACATTATTTTCGGGTGGCTACTGTGAATAAGATCTCTTTATCCCCTGTAGCTTTCAATGATATGAGAGGACTATCAATTTTTTTCTATTGGACACCTTATTTAATTCTTTTATGTTTTACAACAGGTTTTAGGTTGATTTTCTAGAACTTTCAGTTATTTAATCATATAATTTACAAATAAGGAAGAATTTATCTCTTTTTTTTCTATTTATACTCTTATTTTTATGTTTCAGGGAATAATAACTTAAAATATTGTGATGTAGCCATGTTAAACACGACTATTTAGATCTTGATATGAGTAGGAATGATTCTACTATGATTTTCTATTAAGCATGAAGCGTTTGGTTTGAGATAATATGAAGTTTTATAGTAATGAGGAAGCATGCTTCTTCCTCATTATAAAGTGTATAAAACTCTTTTTTAAGTCAAGAAGCAGTGTTACATTTTCTTTGCAGCATTTTCAGCATTTATGGAGATTATCTTTTGATCTCATAATATAGGCAATTATATTAATAGAGTCAGACTGTCCTTGTATTATTGAATAAACACCACTTAGTCATGGTTAATTATCTTTGTCATCTTTTGTCTAGTTCTTTATGCTAATATTCTCCATATATACATAGAAGTTTGATATATATGTGATATATATATATATCAAACTTCTCCTTTAGAAATTCATCTGTGATCAATCCATTTTGATAATTTACTTTTTTCTAGAAAACTAACCAATTTTTTCATCTTTAAAAATACATATAACTGGGCAAAACTGTAAGATATTTTCATTTACTCCATACCAGTTTTTCAAAAATAACACCATAAAATATTTTTAGTATGATTAATTGGGAGGTATTTTATGCAAAAGGAAGATGCTAGAATGTGTGGCATTTGGGAACGGCAAACTCAGTATGGAATGAAGGACACAGGATTGATCACTGGTACCACCTTGGGTAGCTTTTTCAGGGTCCCATCAGGCTGAGAAGTAAGCTCGGGATGGGCAGTGGCGAGTGTGGCCATACCGGGAGACCCTCACCCACTTGCAGGTTTCTTGGTTCCCAACCTGCAGACCATCAGGGAACTGACGGAGGGAGTCCCAGCAAATTTCTCCGTGTCAGACTCTCTCTCTTTTTGAGAGCCGCTCTGCCCCATGCCCAGTCTCGGGTCACACTCAGCCCTCCGTGGTTTCGGGCTGGTGCTGTCTGGCACGTCCACCCCCACCCCCGCCCCTGGCACAAGGATGGGAGATCCCCGTCACACGACTCTCCTCTCTCCCTGTGGTCGCCCAGTGGACCCAAGATGACTAAATTTGTCTGTATCAAAGAACTTCGTTCTGCCTCCTCCCAGGGAAGATTAATGCGAGATGTCAGAGAATTCTCTCGTTCTTAGAATTCGAATGCTGGGACCTTCCGGAAACCACCGCTGGGCCTTGCTCGTGCCTGGCTGAGTGGGGAGGCATTTCTCGCCCTGGCAGACTCCTCTTCTCACTCCGTCAGGGAAGGTGCACAGCAGAGTGCATCCCAAATTCAAACGACATTTTGCCTGTGAGCTCCCAGAGAGACACAGGCCAGACTTTTTTTTATAATCTTTGAGGCTTGGTTCCATGGGCAGAACATAACGGGATAGTTCCGATGTCTGGGCAGTCCTGTGTGTAAACCACAACCGCGTGTGTGTGTGCAGGGCGCTTGCTGAAGACAAAAGGTGACGGTTACCAGGGAAATGCGTCCCTCTCTTACATGTGTGTTGGGAGCACCTGATGACAGTAAGTGCTTTTAACAAATAGCAACTGAGCCCCTAGGACTGGCAGACTTCTACTAGATGTGCAGTGTCGCTGACTTGGAAAGGTACAAAGAGACCATCCATTTAGGGAAAGATGACAATCACAAATCAGTGTGCTCAGGGAACTGGGGGTGGTTTCCAGGCTGCAGCACCTGGGAGCAGGTGTGGGGTGCTGAAAGGCACTGCCCCCAGGCTGGGCTCCGCACCCCTTCCGGCTCCTCAGGTGGCTGCATCCAGCTAAAGCAAAACAGCTTCCAAAGCAGTTGCAGGGCCTGGAGCAGCGTCTGACTGGGGCCGTAACATCGTGAGGGTGTGGGTGAGGCTGCTCTGTCCTCGGTGGGCTGCTGCAAGGAGCACCAACAGGTAACGATGCTCTGAGCTACACAGGGGAAAGTGGAACACGGTGATCTGTCTCAAACCAGGCTTTGCTCTCGGGCTGCACCACGGCTCCCCAACTTCCCTCCTTCCTGACCGCTCCCCCATCGGGCCTTCGGGGACTCCTCATCCATTCTTCTTCTTCAGTTGAGATGGTGAAGCTCATTCTATACTCCTAGAGCAGTTGACAAATTTTCCTGTTATATTTTTCTTTTATAATGTCTATCACAGTGTGGTAATTACCTCACTATATAACTTCCTCTTCCTCCATCAGGTGCCTAACCCAACGCTTGGCACAGAGCAGACACTCAGTAAATGTTTACTCGGGAATGAATTAGACAATTTCATAATGAATTCTGCACCCGAACTCAGCTATGCCCTCAGCCCTGTCAGAGTGCTGGGGGCCACGTCTTCAACATCGAGCCCATTCTCGAAGCACGGGAAGTGCATCTGGGTCTGGCCTTGCCTGGCCTCTCCATGGGTGGGCTGGAGACCTGTGATACAAGTGGATGGGCTGGGGCAGCCTCCCCTCATGTGGAGCAGCTTGCAGATCAGGGAGTTTACTTTCTGTGTGTCTGGGCGCACTAGCAAGGCGCCGGGACCCTTCATCAGCCTGTGAGGGGAGGGGTGCTGGGAGCCGGCGCACCCTGGGCAGGTGAGTCCAGTTTGTGAGTTAGATCGCAGCCATGGGTTTAACTGTTCCAACACCCTGCCAGACTTTCCCCCTTCTCCCAGCTCTGGACACACCTAACTTGGCTTTTTAAACAATAGCTGATTAAAGCAGTTCTTGCTCAGAAAGACCAGAGTTGAAATGCCGCAGGCATCAGAACTTCTGACCTCCCTGCCAGCCCCCAGACTCAAGGAGGTCACCAAGTAGATTTTCAAAAATTCTGCTGGATTATTGTGATGAGCCTGCATGTGTGTGCGGGGCAGGCAGGGGATGTCATCCTAGGGTCTCCGGCTCCTGAGGCTCCTCGCAGGGATCAGGAGGAGCTCTGGCCTTCAGTCCCCTCCCCACCCCCTCCGCCCAGGAGTGGAGGAAGAGCTGTCTCAGTCCTGACTCCACTGACCAGTGACAAACCCCCACTGGGAAGACAGACATGGGCTCCGCACATGTTGATTACGAGAGCCCTGGAGGCCAGGCATTCTCGGGGCAGGGTGCCTGCCAGCATCAGGGTGGAGAGATGAAGTGACGGGGACATTGCAAGAGCAGTGGGTGCTTCGGGCGCTCAGGAAAACAACATGCTGTGTAGCAGTGCACAGGCGTACGTTTGGGTGTAAATAATTTCTAATTAGTAACTGAAATTTGGAAGAAATCTTCCACGATGTGAAGCAAGAACAGGACTTACTATGTATGGGGGCTGGGAGGAGGCAGGAAGCTTGAAGAACAGGGACCCATCTCTGGGGACACCCAGAAAAGCACCCCATGATCGCAGAACTCTGAAAATGAACGCTCATAGGTCTCCAGTCTTCTGTCTCCAAGCTGTTGGTTGGTAGGGGGGCCAAAGCTCCTCAAACATCAGTAGGGAACAGCTGCAGGAGGGGGTTCTGATGACCAGTACTGAGGCCAGGACATCGCTTGGGCTGGTAGCAGGAGTGAGTAAGCCATTCTGGGAAGCTCTGCGCATTGGGTAGCTGGCATCACCTCCTGTCTGACTTCCTCTCTCCGTTACTCTGCATCTCCAGACCTGAATGCCTGCCTCCTGAGGTCACCTGGGCAATGCCCCCTCGTGTCAGGGCACACACTGGAGGCCCAGAGGGGGCGCACAGGCCCCCAAGCTGCATGCTCCCCTCAGCGTGAGTTCCGTGACTCACCACCAGGTAAAGGACTTCTGGTTCTCTGGGGATACTTCCACTGATTATTTTGAGATACATTTATATTTTGTAGGTTCATCTTTCTATCTGAACATCCACTCTTATGTAAATGTATATATGTTCACACACATACATGTTTTTACATACATATGTATTTAGTAGACTATGTATACACATGTGCACATATTTAGTGGACTACCTAATCCAAGAATGTTTTTATGAATGTATATCATAGAATACACACACTTTATATGCACACCTATGTGTGCATATTACAAAACAGCAGCTACCAGACTGCTGTGCTCTCCTAGAGTGCTAGAAGACATGCTCAAGGATAAGACATGTTACAAGGGAAATCACAAGGCCCTTTGGTTCCAGGAGTGAGAGTGTCAAAGGTCTGAGAAGGGAGGGTCCCTGGTACCTGGGTGACCCCGGTGGGCATCACAGAGGAGGACTGCAGATTGGACTTTGAAGAATGAGTGGACCTGTCTATTTAGGGAGCGGGGGAGAGGCATTCATTGGGGTGTTTTATCATTGGGGCATCTCTCACTCTGTCGAGAAGCAGGGCTCATCCCTCCTTCCCCTCCAGCACGTCTCTGAAACGGGCTGCCTTCGTTCTCTCCTTCCAGAGAGGGAGGGCGTCATGCAGACGGGTCCAGCCCCCTTGGGTGTGCATGTCCTTGGAGGGCTCCCCAGGTGGAAGCGGCTGTCTGTGACTGCCCTGGGACAGTGAGCAGGCCTCCTCCCCCAAGGTGACATCTCAGCTGCAGGGCCGGGAAGAAACAGGGTTCACTAGGAGGGGTCCATATGTTTGGATGTCGCCCCCCAATTTTATGCTGGTCGGCCTGGTATCCTGTCTGAGGCAGCACTTCCTCTTACCCACTTTAGATGATAGATTACATGGTCCCACACCGACAGCAGAGAGGAAAAGGAAGCGGCGAGTGAGGTGGATCTTTGACAGACACACTTCTGGAAGAGCATTCGGCAGTGATGGGCAGTATCACCTTGGGCTGCAGATGTAGCAGCCGCTTCCCCATAAAGGCGAGGCAGATATCCTCAGAGCCCACCTGGCTGCCAGAGGCCCTCCAAGCCACCTTCCTGTCCCTTGGCCTCCTGGAGGAGGCTGACATGAGACTGGGGGACACATGTGGCATGTGATGTGCCCACAGCTGTCCCCAGTGGGCTCTGAGCAGGCCGAGGCAGACCCACCAGGTGTCCTCACCTCTCCCTAGATAGCAGCAATGACAAACGCTATAGTTCTCCTCCATGATCTGCTGGGATGTGGCAGGAACCGATGGAAGGCAAAGTGAGGCTAGACCACATTTAGATGCCTGGCTTCCCACCCGCATTGGCCACTTGGCATCGGGGAAAGTCCCTTGCTTGCTAAGGACCTCGGTTTCTCCACTATAAATGAAATGAGATCATGCTCCCAGCCCAGGCTGCTTTTGACACTTGTTTTTAATGCGTGTGAATTTTTTTTCAGCAGTCAAATGCCTTTCAGGAGTAAGGGCTTATTGGTGCTGGGTTTCTACTCGGAGGCTTGGCAAATCCTGCCCTGGCCTCGGGCTGGTTCAGAGTCATCTGGCTCCCTGCTCGGATCTGCTTCAGGGGACGGTCTTCTATCGGTGGCCCCCACTGAGCAGGAGAAACACCTCCTTCGGAGCAGGCGCGCTCCTCTCCTCCAAAGTCAGGCTGCTGCCAGACAGATCAGCAAGAGCCTAGGCCCAAACCTCGAGTACCAGTCTCAAAGCAGATTGAGCAACATCGACATTTTAAGTGGCTTTATATGTCTTTACTTTTTGTTTTATGTTTTAGGCTCATATTCATTATGTATGTCTGCGTGCCAAACCAGGTGCTGAGAATTCGCACACCTGACCTCCTTTCGTCCTCCCGCTGGCCCATCAGGGCAGGTGCGAGGTGATTAGCCCTGGCGTACAGATGAATGTCAGGGCTGTAATGAGTGGAGAGGTCAAGGTCCCACCCCAGGTCATTTGCTCAGCACCTGGCCTGCCATTAAGGCCGGATAGCACTCCAGGGCATCCCAGGAGCACAGGCCTTCCTTCCTGCACCGGGGAACTCACTGCCTTCTCCAGCCTGTGTCTCATCATCAAGGGCAAATTTCCCCTGAGCCCCTCATGGCGAGGGGGCAATGGGGGCACCTGGAATGCAAAGAAATGGAAGGTTCAGCTGCTGTTCCCAGGGACAGTGTTCAGTGTGGAAGAGTGGGAACCACGTAGCCTAAGACAGCTCACGCTGCCACGCGTGCATCATCGGGGTCCTGTGAGCCCCTCCCTCCCTCATCCACCTGTCAGATCCTTCTTGTCCTTCCCATGTGGGTGACCCAATGGCACCTGTCTCTGGGCTAGTCCAAAATGTGCCCTCATCTATCGGCAGGGTGGCTTCTTGGTGTGTAATAGTTGTCTATGTCACCCTGTAGATTGAAAGCCCTTACAAGGACAGATCTGTATCTGATTTGCTTTTATAGGAGGTCTTACCCTTTTAGCTGCTTGAGTGTTTAGTCTGTGCCAGGAAGTGGGCTGAAGGCTACACGCATCACCTCATGTAAATTTCACTGCAACTCTCAATCCAGGCTGTTAGAATCTCCTTTCCACGCATGAGGATGTTGAGACAGAGGTCAGAGTCCTTGGCTGGAGGTCACAGAGCCGGGGCTGTGTGTGTGGCTCCACAGGGCCCTGCAGTAAATGGTTAAGTTGGTAGAGACAACCCCTGAGACAGCCATTCTGGGCAGACTGGGGGCCGTCACCATTATTGCTGCCCTCTACCTTCCTCACCAAGCCCTCGGACCTCCAGCCAGTCTCCTGCCCCGTTCAGGTGGGTGGCCCCGCACTGGTCCCACCAAGGAGCCCAACCCTAGGAGAAAGAGGCCGTCGAGAGCAAGGCTCTGACGGGTGAAGTGGTCTAAAGCTAAAATGCAGGAGCCGTTCTGAGACCCTAAGGAATCCTAGGAAAAGAGGAACCTGGATTAGGGAAGAGCCTTTCCCTTACCCTGAAGACTCGATCACCAGGTCAGGTGCGGGCCTGGTCTGTCTCAGCCTCTACCCCTCAACTGTCGCTCCTTCTCAAGATTCCAGGTTCCAGTCCACCATCAAAGCTGCTGGACGCTTCCGGCAGGGCTGTGCTTCCCGGTCTCCTCTCATGTCCTGGTGTCCTTTCTCCTTCTTTGCCCACCTTTCTGTCAAACTCAGCTTGATCAAAAGGCTGTTCCATTTTTAATCTTTTAGAAAATTCCATACTGTTTTCTAGAGTGGGTGCACCAGTCTGCATTCCCACCAATAGTGTACTGTGGTTCCCTTTTCTCCACATCCTCTCCATATTTTGCTGTTTGTTGACTTATTATTGATGACAGCTACTCTGACGGGTGTGAAGTGGTGTCTCATTGCGGTTTTAGTTTGCATCTCTCTGATGGTTAGCGACAGTGGACATTCTTTCATATGTCTATGGGGGAACCTATGCACCCCTATGTTCATAGCAGCACTGTTTACAATAGCCAAGATTTGGAAAGAGCCTAAGTGCCCATCAGTAGGTGAGTGGATTAAAAAACTGTGGTACATTTACACAACGCAATACTATGCAGCATAAAAAAGAAGGAATATCTATCTTTTGCAAAGGTGTGGATGGAACTGGAGACTATTATGCTAAATGAAATAAGCCAGTGGGTGAAAGACAAATACCATATGATCTCACTTATAAAAGGAATCTAATAAACTAATGAGAAAAATAGAACCAGAGGCACAGAATCATGGAACAGACTGACAGCTGCAAGAGGGGAGGGGGAGGTGCGGACGGATTGAAAGAGGGTGAAGGGATTAGTCAAACAACACATACGAAGGACCCCTGGACACGGACAACGGTGGGGGGACTGATTATGGAAGTGGGGGTGGTCTGGGTGGAGTGGGGGAAGGAGGAAAAATTGGCACAACTGTAACAGCATAAATAACAATAAGAAACACTCAGCGTGAGCTCCTCTTCCTCTAAGTGGACATGATGTTGCTCCCCACGACAGCCGCTCACCTCGTGCATCCTCCCTCAGTGCTCAGCCCCTGGAACTGAAACGCTGCTCCCTGCTCAACTCGAGGTCCGGTGAGGATGTGTACACCCACACCTTGCTCAGCTCCCTGCTCAACTCGAGGTCCGGTGAGGATGTGTACACCCACACCTTGCTCAGTGTCCGGAGCTTCCTAGGTGCTGAGTCCACATCTGAAGGTCTGTGTTTTCCTCCAGCACCTCCACCCCACCTCTATCCCCTGTAGCTGCTCTGCTAAGGTGTCAGTTACTCCTCTTGGAAATACTTGCTTTTTAGAGGTGAGAACAGAAGGGAGAGATTTCAATGTGAGCCCAAGTTTGTATTAGAAAGACAAGATAACGGTAGCACTTTGGAAAGTGGTCAGCAGGGCTGGGAACGAGATGGGGTCAGAAGGACTTCAGTGACAGAGGCAGAGGCAGCCCCGGTGACTGATGGGGGAATCCTGTGCTCTTCTCCAGAGACCTGCCCCAAGCTAACTCCCACAGCAACCCTCTGAGCCTGTCCCCTGTCCTGCAGATGAGGAAGAGGGCAGGCTGTGGCCACCCACAGCTGTGCTGTGCAGGTCGCCAAAGTCAGTCCCAGAGTCAGGGCTGGGGCTCAGAGAAGCTTTCCTCCAGCCCCACTCCCTGCCCTGGCACCCGTTCTCTGGCTGAACCCCTGTCTGCACCCCCAACCATCCCTCTAGCCCTCCTACCTGCCTACCTCCTTTTTATTCATGCTTTCTCCAAAGCTCTTCCTCTCTGTCTGGCATCTAAGCTTGAGTTTTCATTTTTCTCGAGGGTGGTGAAGAGGTTGAAGAGGGAAGGGAGCCTGAAGAAGGGCTGTCCCCTCCTGGTGAGCCCAGCTTCTCCCCAGTGCCTCCAGATGGGCACAGTGCCATCCCTGTGCCTCCAGCGCCATCTGCCCTCCTGGGAGTCAGTGCAGTTCCCACCAAGGCTGGATTCCAGGGCATGAGGCGGGCCTGGACCGCCAGCCACAACTTAAATCAGGTGCTCGCTTAGCGCAATCCCCTCATTATGCAGAGTTGAGCACTATTGAAGTTTTAAGTACACTTTTACAATTGATTTTGGGCAGAGAAGAATTCAATTGTTGTGGGGTTCTCCAGACTGAGTCTGCGTGCAAATTGCATTTTAGAAATTCAACTGCAAATCGTGGAGGCTTGTATTAGGCTGCAGCGCTAACAAGAAGCCACGGCTCATTCAGCAAGGTGAGGCGGCATCCTGGCATAGCAGAGGAGGGCGCCGATTGGAGAAAGCGCTGGAATGAAATTCCCTCCCGCTCCCCAGCCCCAGGCTGAAGGCAGGCTCCCTGTGTGGGGTGGACGTTGGAGGCTTCTGCGTGCCGAGGCCACACAGGCTCGGGCCTGACCAGACAGTGAGCGCCCCCTCTTCAGTGTGCACCGACATTGGCTCCTCCCAGACGGGTCTCACGGTGAGGATCACCAGGCTTTCCTTGGCAAGGATCTGCCTGGTTACGGGGCCATTTTGAAATGCCAGAGTAAACAATTTTTAGAAATGAGAACTGAGTAACACTTACCAGGGTCTTTCCCCTCAGCATTCAGCCAGGTGGATGGGACCCAGCTGTGGCCCTGCTGGCGAGGCTGCCGATGTACCAGCTGGGGGTCGCCCTCCCTCGTGGGGCCCACCACTGAGCCGGCCCATGCTCTGTTGCAGGCAGCTGTCACTGACTCTCCCTTGTCCCATGTTCTCAGTGTCAGACCCTGAGAAGTGTTTCCCACTGATTTTACCTGGAATTGGTTTACCTGGAATTTCTGTGAAGGGTTCATTCTTCCCTCTGCCCCAACCTGGCTTCCTGGGGCCTCCTCCCGTCCTGTCCTCCCCTTTTCTCTCCTTTGCTCACCGCCCACTTATTGCCTACTTCAGGGCAGTTAGATGTTTGACATACTATCCTAACTTTAACATGCCTGGTAACCAGGGAAACCTAATGTAAGTGGGCCCGAGGTTCCTAGAAGGCCAAAGACCTGATGGAAACACATATTGTGCTGCCAGAACGAAGGCTGCATTTCCTTGTAGGAGCTTGTCATTCAACCAAGCGAAGCCTCCTCTTTCTCTGGTCATCATTCTATAGCGGCTGATCTCCAGGGGGCCTGGGCAGGAGGGCCGACCCAGCCGTGGAAAGTGCCCCTGCCTCTGGACAAACACAACCCCAGTGTTGCCAGCAGGAGGCGAGATGTGGCAGAGGGGTGGGGGGTGAACGTGGAGCTCAGGACTGGACAAGAGTGAGCTCTGCGGGCCCCGTTCCTTCAGGGAGAAGAAGGTGGCCATGTTCACAAAGCGGGTAGGTTGACTGGAGTGAAGGTCAGCCCAAAGTGGCTCCCTTGGGATTAATTATTGTCAGGGGTTGATCTGTGCCCCGCCCCCCCCCCCCCCCCCCAGCAAGGCACACCGAGATCCTAATCTCTAGAACCTCAGAAAGCAACCGTATTAGAACATAGGTTCTTTGCAGATGGAATTAGCTTAGACCAGGTCATAAAAGCACAGGGTGGGCCTTTCATCCAATATGACTGGTGTCCTCTAACAAGAGGAGACACACACTGGAAATGCCATGTGACGATGAGACAGGGATTGAGTGACCTATCCAGAAGCCCAGGAAAACCAAGGGTTGCCAGCAACCACAGGAAGCTAGGAGCAAGGCGAGGGCAGATTCTCCCTTACAACCTCCAGGAAGAATCCCCCTGCCCACAACTTGACTTTGGGCTTCTAGCTTCCAGAGATGTGAGCGAATACATTTCTGTTGTTGTGCTACTTTGTTATGGCAGACCTGGAAATTAATACAGTTCCCAAAGGGAAATTTGACCTTGTGAAACAGCACATGCCGTTTTTTCCTATTTCCACGAAGCCAGAAATAGGAGGCAGTGACCGACAGACTGAAGACTGTAGCCAAGCAAGGCAACTGTTAACCATATGACCATTCTCAGTCTGGTTCCAGGACATAATGATGTGCCAGGGTCCCTGATGAAAATCAGAACTAACAACAGCAGTCAGGCAGGAAGCTTTTTGTAAAGCTAGATGAAAAGCCCCATAACAAGTTGGACTTTTGGGCCACATTTCCTCTTGTGCTGATAAGTATAAATATGTAATTGATAAACTTAGTCAAGAAAATAAACACATACAATATAATTTACAACCAGATTATATTCTATAAATTTCCTGTTTTAAGCTTTAAAAATATATATTTAGAACATTAGTTTAAAATTGCCAGTACTGCTTTGCTAGAAAGGGCTATCTTTTACTCTCTAATAGGCTCTCCTAATTTAAGTGTTTACATTGTGATTTGTCCCTAAAACTCACAGTCTGGGAGCTGCTATGTAAACTCTCAGCAGGACATCCTGAAGCCTATGCACCCCTTGGAACCTTCCCTGATGTCCCCAAACCAGCGGTTCTCAGCCTGGGTTGACTGTCCCCCTCTGAGGACATTTGGCAACATTGTAACCACTTGGGTTGGAGGCTGCTACTGGCGTCTGGTGGAAAGAGTTCAGGGATGCTGCTTAGTGTCCTACAGCCGAAGGGATGATGGACTCTCCCCACAGCCCGCCAACATCAATCAGCCCAAAATGTCTGCAGTGCTAAGTTTGAGAAACCGTGCTGAAGACCGATCTCAGTCTTCTCCCAGATGTCATTTCCAGCGTTTTCTGTGCGCTCGAATTCTGGACATGCGCTTGCCTTGTGTCTGGTTTTACATTGTTCTCTAACTGCTTCCACGTTTGGATGGATTTGAGCTTCAATCCCAGCTTTTCACTTACCTGGCTGTGTAGTGTCGGCCAAGCGCCTCCACTGTGCTGTGCTTCAACACCCATTTCTGTAAAAGGAGGTAACAGCATTTAACTTGAACTTCATTTTAATGGTGAAAGCCAATTCACATAAATAATGTACCAATCGACACTTACTTCCTGTTTGCCATGGTCAAGGATGATGCTAAGTGCTTTAGTCTGCTGTCTCTCACTTGCTCTTCCAAGCAAGTCTGTGAGGTTGGTATAATGATGACCCCTCCCTTTAGTTTGCATCTGGGAAGCCATAGCCATTTCCATAATTATTTTTTCTTCCAGGTGGGGTCTCCGTGGTGAAGACACAGGGGGTGAAAGGTAGGCTGTTCTCTTGACTCTTGACCAGGCACACCTGCCTGTTTTGGCCGCCGTCTCCTTTCTGGTGGGCAGGGGATTGGCTTAGAGCCGCAGGTCTCCCCCTCCTCCCAGACCCAGCAGCCCTACACAGGCATGTCCTCCTCATGGAGCAACAGAACAGCTTCAAGGGCAAGTTCATCAAAGGCCAAGTCTAGGGGTGGGGCTTGTGCCAGCACCTGAGGTGGGAGCCCACT
This sequence comes from Glossophaga mutica, assembly GCA_039655065.1. Taxonomy (NCBI): domain Eukaryota; kingdom Metazoa; phylum Chordata; class Mammalia; order Chiroptera; family Phyllostomidae; genus Glossophaga; species Glossophaga mutica. The sequence goes on from CM077311.1 coordinate 64,359,783, forward strand.
GCCCCGTGACGTGTGGCTGAGGGGATGGACCAGGGAAGGGTAAGGCCTTGGAGTTCGGAATCAGTCTACCACAGGTTTGCCTCTGTGACCTGTTCACTCAGTCCCACTCCTGCTACCAAGGAGCCCTGGGCCTCTTACCTTGCTGGATCCATCAGTGTCGGCTTAGCAAGGCATTTTCCTTCCCTTCTTCCCTCCGCTGACAGTGACTCATGAAGTCAGCATGGAGGGTGGAAGGTTGCTGGCCAGGGGGAGAGGCCTGCCTGGTGTCCTCCAGGAGGCCAGAGAAACAAGGGCAGGGCAGAGTCTCCCTCTACCCTGCTGATAAAGAGCGTGCAGACACTGAGAGAGAGATTAGATAAGAGGGAGAAGAAGACTGCTTGGAAAAGCCTGTAGAAAGCCTTCTTTCCCATCTGTTTAGCTCTGGGGAAGGCTCCGTTTTCCGTATTAAAGGATTTGTAAATTTGTTACCAACAAGTAAAATGTGCAAAACACACGCAGAGACATCAAGTTGAATCCACCATCTGCTGGCGAGCTGCATCCGTGCAGAGCGGTGCTGTCCCATCAGGACGTGGGGTGGACAGGGTCCCCCTGGGCCCAGAGGTGCCCATGGGTGTGGACCTTCCATCCCATTATACTGCAGGTGGGCAAGGGGCTGTGCTCACAGGCCCTGGAACCTCCGCCTCTGTTCCTGTCCCCCATTGCCTCCCTGGAGCTGAAGAGAGCCTACGGTTTGCCACACTGTGCAGAAGAACCTCATCTTAGCTTGTACAGGCTCTGAGCAGAGGGGGCTGAGCTCACCTTTAAGGCGCTGCAGTTCTGAGTGCCCAGCCTCAGTGGGACCGGCTTGGCTGCATGGCGGTGGGACAGGCTGCTGGCATGGCTCTCTCCTAGGGAAGCGATCTGCTTCCAGACCCTGTTCCAGCATCTGTTCTCGCTGGTTCCAGAGAAGTCCGGGCTTGGTTCCTAGTGTGACGACCTGCCGGCTGCCTGCTCCCACCACACTGCCTGCCAGGAACACAGCTGTGGCCGTGTGACTGCCCTGGCCTCTAACACCCACCTTCTTTCACTCTCATGAAGAGAGGAGTGGCCCCACACCATGTCCACTTTTGTTCTTGACCCTGCACTTCATGGTCCAGCTCCAATGCCCGACTTTAGTCAAGTCCGGAAGTCTGCCACTGCCACTCTGGTGGTGCCCCATCCCCTCAAGGACTTGGCATACCTACCTTGCACCAACCCTCCGAGAGGAGATACCTCTGACCCCTGGGCTCAGGTTAGCAGCTAGTGCCTGTCTACCATGCCTGCTACCTCACCTGGCAGTGCCAGCCTGCCTCCGCTTCCTTCTCTGCTGCATTCCTCCCTGTCAGTAAGAATGCCCATTAACCCGGATGCCCTTACGACCACCTGTCTGGGTGTCACGTAATCCTGCCTCCTTCTGCTTAAGGCTCTTTGCTCAGCTTGAGCCTTGGGTTCCTGGGTGCTGTCTGTAGAGGGACTGACCACAGATGCCTCTTCTGTCCCTTGTCCTGCTATCCGCTGCTGTCTAGGTTTCCTCTCTGTGGCATGTTCCCAGGTATTTCCCCTCCTCCCCTTGCTGGAGTGATTAGAATGTCCTATGTCCCAACTCAGATAGAAGATAGAGTCCAGGACTCTCTGTAGATGCCCCCTGTCCAGCCACTTATTAGCCAAGTGACAATTTATGCATTTCACAAATACTTTCTGATGCCAGTCATATTTTTCTAATCTTCAGCAAAGGATATGTTTATTGATTTTAGAAAGAGAGGGAGACAGAGAGAGAAACATCAATGTGAGAGAGAAACATCAATCAATCACCTCCTATATGTACCACAACCAGGGATCAAACCCACAACCTTTTGGTGTGTGGGCTGACATTACAATGAACTGAGCCACCCAGCCAGGTCATTGGCAGGCATACTTTTAAGTGCTGGATAAGCAAACTAACCAGGACCCTGCCATCAGGAGATTTACACTAAAATTGAGGGGAGATAGACAACAAATCCCAATAAGGAAAAATTCCAAATTGTGATAAACAGTTACACACACACACACACACACACACACACACACAATAACACTGGATAACCAAATAGTAAGTTATTGATGTGGAGTGATGTTGAAAGGGAACTTGAAATAGAGGAGCCAAGTGAGTTCTCTCTGAGGAGGCATGTCTCAGCAGAGATCTGTATCATGAGAAGGAGCCAGACCCCTAGTGATCTGAGAAAAGAGAGATACAGGCAGAGGAAATAGCATGTGCAAAGGCCCTGGGGCAAGAATGAGCTTGGTGTGTTCCAGGGACAGACAGAAGGCCACAGTGAGTGTAGGCCAATAAATAGCATGAAGAATGATGCCCCAAGGGTGGAGGGAGAGGCAAGGGCACGACTACTGGGGCATGAGGCCATGGTAAGCACTTTGAACTTGGTACCCAAAGCAGTGGTATACATATAAGGGTTTAGGGAGGAGAGTAATGTAGTTTGATTTACCTTTTAAAGAAACATTCTGGCTGCTCAGGGAAGTCGGGGAGGGAGACTAGTGACTTGGGTTCCAGCGTGAAAGATGACAGGAGACAGTATGCATGTGGGTACACTTGGAAGTAGGGACAATAGTAGTGATATGTCAGATGTGAGTTACAGGAAAGCGTCAGGGTAACTGTGAGAAAGTCCCTTAACTGCTATACACTCTGGTGTCTTCCCTACAAAGTGGTTACACGTTTAATGGGCATGAAACAGCATAAGAACTATAAAACTGAGTGTGAACCTGACCCTCATGACTGATTGGGGTTTTCATTTGGTAACAAAACAAACAAGCAAAAAATTCACCTCTAGTGCCCTGGCCTGACAGGGAACGATTTGGTATGGACGGCTGGACTCACCATGTCCCTTTCTCCTGGGCCTTTGCACGTGCAGCCTGGGAATGCCAGTCTGCCTCTCAGCCGTCACCCCCTGGAGTACTCCTCACTCGTCCTTCTGGTCCCAGCTCGGACAGAACGTTCAAGCGCTTCCAAAGATAAGACTGGGTTCCTCCTCTCCGATCCTCTAGCCGAATTGCTGAGCGGCTTAGTTCCCTTCCTAGTTTATAGCCCATGAGAACCAGATCTAAATCTCCATGGCCCAGTAGAATTTCAGCTCCTGGCAGATACTGCAGTTTGTTGAACAGGTCAAGAAGCTCGTTCCCCTCATTGTCCACCCTCCTAGCTGCCTTGTCCGTCTCCCTCACTACTGAGCTGTTCAGTCTCCTCCATCTACAGCCAGTCCTCTCTGCCTGCTCCAAACCCAATCAGCCTTCAAGACCCAATTCAAGAGCCCTCTGTGCCATTAAGTTTCCCAGTTCATGCTCGCATTTCTCTCCCTACAACTGATTGCCCAGCACTCTGCAGAAAAGAGTCGACGGAGCAGGCCTGACTCTGCTCTCCCCACGGCAGCCTCCTCGTGTCTGGGAACGTGGCTGGCCAACAGGTCCTGCCAGTCACAGAGTCCTTTCCCTAAGGGCTAAGGGTGACTCACTGTGCCTAGTGCGTGTTTGTGCTGAACACACGCTTTCCTTCTGGGAGGCTGGAGTCTTGGCGTGTGCTGGGCACATGCATAGGTGTGTGCCTCCACGACTGGTCCCGGGAATAGTCCTGGGCCCTGAGCATCTGAGGGACTTCCGGGCAGAAACATGACGTGTGTGCTGCTGCATTTTTATTGCTGGAGGAGGAGTGTGCTCTGTGTGAGCATAAAAAGCCTGCACTTGGATTCCTCCAGGCTCTACCTGTGCTTCCCTCCCCTGTGGCCCAGCTCTGTGTCCTTACATATTATTGTAACAAATGCTAGCCATGAGGATAGCTTGATGCTGAGCCCCGTGAGTCGTTCTAGTGAAGCTCCTGATCAATCTCCTGAATGTGATTTTGGGGACCCTTGACACATGCTCATTTGGAACCTTAGCTTATATTGTACCATTATCTAACTCCTTTTATTTTTACATCACTGATTTGTGTATGTGGCCTGCATCCCCTCCCACAAGATCCCAAAAGACAGAAATATGCTTCATAAGTGTTTCTGTACCATGCAACCCATCATACAGGACACCCAGTGGAAATGCAAAGAATTCATGTAGAGAATGAATGAGTGACAGAAGTATCAAGGCCATGACAGTTGAGGCAGTAACCTCATGGAAGACCTTGGGCAGAAACCTGTGATGTTATAATTCATCTAGCTCCTGATATCCTAGCTCTGGGCAAAGGGAAGCTAAATTAGTCAGACTCTACTAGGGTTTCCAAGTAATCTCTGTAATTGTAAGGCAGCCAAGGAAGGTTGTGCGGAAGCTCCCAGGAGACAGAGACGGCTATGCACCAATGCAGGAAGGAACAGCTATAACAGATCCGGAGTGGTTTACACACTGTGTATGTGCAACCTAGGGACTCATGTCCTGAGCCCCGTGCCTTGTTCCAGATGGCTACAGAGCAGCTGTTCATTTGCACATTTGTATCACCAGAAGTGTAGGGAGGTGGTCATGTGTGCATGTGCAAAATCACATGAGTGGGTATATATGTTTATGCATAAACAGGCATGTTCCATACATGCCTGTGTCCGTGGGGGCTCGTGTGAGTTTGTTTAGGCTTGCAAACATAATGGCATGCGTTCATGCATTTGGAATGTGCAGGCATGTGTATTTGCATGCACCTGTGCACACCAGAGTGAGCCTGTATACATGTGTGCACATGCATACTGATTTTCCCTTATCTTCTGTGCTGAGCAGACAGCTGCTTTAATGACAGCTGCAGTTGAGTGAGTGCACTAGCTGCTGTGGCCCCATTGTGCTATCAGGATTGCTTCAGCCCTTTCAGGATTACCAGTGCTCAACGCAGTTTAAATATATCTCCAGTCCTAATCCTTAAACAAAGATGCAATGATTTCTGCTAAATATGTTGGATTATTTATTAAGATAAAGTCAAGAATACAAGAAGCCATGTCTGGTAGACACTGATTACCACTGGAGGTGGGAGATGATTAAACCAGATGCACCCCCAGCCTTGGGGGAAGGAGTAGGTCAAAGGAAAGGGAAATGATTCAAACAGCCAGATTCCTTGTGGCCGAGTGGATGACAGCAGCTCACGCATATACACCCTGAGGTAGAGAAGAAGCAAAGCACCAGACACCCTTGCTGACACTGGGCTATAGCTCAGGTTGCTCAGCATGGGTCACGGGCCATGAGGCAGGCCTCAGTGAGGATCCTCTGTGAGAATACAAAGGACAGTTGAGCAGCTTCTCCTTTCAGGGAATTTCCAGTTGAGTGATGGGCCAGGAAGTAGGGAGAGCATTTCCGGGCAAATTAGGAGGATGCTCCTCATTCTCCAGACGCTCCTGTACCAGGAAGCATAGCTGAGTAAGTGGGATCTGGGTAGATTTCAGCTGACCTTGTATAGGGGGCCTGCCTGAGCAGATGTCATAACCCGAGCACAGACAGAAGGCCAGAGGGTGGATGTGGGTGAAGCACTGTTGATCCAGGGGGCAGGTAGACCAAATAAAGGAATGTTAAAAAGGCTGCTTCTCACCTTGGGTCCACCACTACTGGAGCTATAGCACTCTTCTCTCCTCTCTCTGGTTTCCTCCAGCCCTCCCACTACTCTACCAGGGAGTCTGGGGTACCTAGGAACACTGCAGGCTTAGAATCTAGACAGGGAGTTAGAGCCATAAACAGCTACAGCCTTCTGTGTGAGTCTGGGTGAATAACTTAACTTCAGGTCTCAGTCTCTTCGGTAAAATTGGGATGATAATTTTGGTGGCAGAGTCCATCTGAGGCAGTGATACACTCAGCAAGCCCAGAGATGTACCTGTGCTAGATGCAGAGGGGGGAGTGAGAAGTGCCGGTCCTGAGTGAGTGCACAATCCAAGCTCTGGCTGACATGATCGAGCTGAAATCTGTCACCATTCCATGTCTTTCTCCCATCTGTTCTTTCCATGTCTTTTGAATTGGCTAATTTTTATCATTCCATCTTATCTCTTTTGTTGACTTATTAGCTACAACTCTGTATTGTATTATTTTAATAGTTGCTGTAGGGTTCATAGGACACATCTTTCACTCATCCCAGTCCATCTTTAAGTGACACTGTGCCATTTCATGTAGAGCATAAAAACGTACGATAGCATGTGCTCATTTCTCCTTTGTTCCATTGCTGCGAGACATTCTTCTTCTCCACTTGTTCTACACACCACACTATGTTACTATTTCTGTGTCAATCAACTAAGTTTAATCAACTTTTAAAAACATTTAAATAAAAAGAAAATGTGTACACACACACAGCTACCATTTTTCTTTATCTTTACTTATTGGTATTGACATGTATTCCTACTTGACATTGTTTGCTTTCACATTTTTTGTAGTGCCAGATGACTCGAGCTGAATTCTTTCAAATTTTGCATGTCTGAAGAAGTGTTTATTTTGTGTTCATTTTTGAAAGTTAGTTTAACTCGACACAGACTGCTCAGTTGGCAGATTTGTTCTTTCCATACTCAAAAGTCATTACTCCATTATGTTCTTTCTTACATGTTTTTATGACGGGAAGCCTGCTGCTGTTACTGTCTTGATTCCTCTGTACACAATGTGTCTTTTTTTCTCTAGATATTTTTACAATATTAATCTTGATCAGTCATTTTGAGCAATTATGATACTTCCTTATTTGACAAAATTCAACATACATTTTTGAAAAAAATATCATCAAACTAAGAATAAAAGGGAATTTCTTCAATCTGATCATTGTAATCTTCAAAATCCTGCAGCTAACGTACTTAATGTTTTTTTCCCCCTAAGATCGGGAACGTTCACTTTCACTGCTTCTATTTAACATTATACTGGCGGTGCTAACCAAAGCAATAAGACAAGAAAAAGAATTGGAAAGGAAAAAAGGAAGAAATTAAACATCTTTATATGGAGACAACATTAATGCCAATGTCAATGTGAATGTCTATGTAGAGGTTGTTACATATATATTAGAACTAGTGAGTTTAGCAAGTTGCAGGATATAAGATCTCTGTACAAAAGTCAATTGTATTTCTAGATATTAGCAGGTAAAAACCAGAAATTTAAATTTAAAATACAGCATTTATAATAACATCAAATATATATAACACTTGAAAAAAATTTCCAAAATTAAAGACTGAAAATATTGGTAAGAGAAATTCATTAAGTCCTAAATAAATGAGAGACATGCCATATTCATGACAAATTGTTGTTGTATTAAAAATAACAATATTGTCAGCTCTCCATAAGTTGATCTATAGACTCAAGAAAATCCCAGTAAAAATCCTAACAAGGTTTCAGGTATAAACTGAAAATCCAATTCTAAAATTCACATGGAAATGCAAAATATCTAGAATAGCCAAAATGACTTTGAAAAAGTTGAAAAATTAACGATACCTGACTTCAGGACTTACTATAAAGATGCAGTAATGAACACGGTGTGGTTTTGACATCAAGATAGTCAAACAGTTCTTTTGGATATAATAGAGAGCTTAGAAATAGACCCACATAAATATGGACTATTTTTTTACAAGGGTGCAAAGAAAATCCCGTGTAAAAATGATAGTCTTTTCAACACATAGTGCTGAAACAGTTGAACATTCACATGCAAAAAAAACCCCTTTTATCTACACCTTTTATCATATTGATAAATTAAAATGAATCATAGACCTAAATGTGAAACTTAAGTCTATTAGGCTTCTAGAAGAAAACATAGGGTAAATTTTTGTGACTTAAGGTTAAGCAAAAACGTCTGAAGTATGACATCCAAAACATATCCCATAAAAGAACAACTTGATAAACTGGACTTCATCAAAATGAAGAGCTGTACTTTGCAAGACCCTGCTAAAATAATAAATAGACAAGCCACACACTGGGAGAAAATATTTGCACAGTATGTATTTGATAAAGGATCTGTATTTAATACATATGAAGTACTCTTCAAATTCAATAGTAAGAAAATGAATAGCCAAATTAAAAAAAAATGAGCAAGACATTTGAACAACTTACAAAAAATATACAGATGGCAAAAAAGCAACTAAAAAGTTACTAAGCAATATTAACGATTAGGGAAGTGCAGATTAAAAGCAAAAAGTCACTACATACTTATTAAAATGGCTAATTTTTTTTTTAAAAATTGACTATATCAAGTATTGGAGAGAACATGGAGAAAATAGGACTCTCATGGATTGTTGTTTTTGGGAATGTAGAACAGTACAACAACTTGGAAAGCAGTTGAGCAGCTTTAAACAATTCATCATACACATACCATATGACTTAGCCATTACGTTGCTGGGTATTTACCCAGTAGAAAGAAAACATAAGGCCTGACAAAGATTTCTACATAAGTGTCCATGGCTGTTCTCTTTGTAATGCCTCCAGACTAGCAACGGTCTGATGTCCATCATCAAGTGAAGGGATTGAAAGGGTGATTCAAGTGTGGTGTATTCACACAGTGGGATGTTACTGGGCTAGCAGCAAGAAAATAAGTATTGACACAAACATTAACATGAATGAATTTTAAAATAATTGTCAGTGAAAGAAAACAGACCACAAGAGGGTACACACTGTATGATCCCTCCTACATAGAATCACAGACTATGTAGCACAAGCTGCAATGACAGACTGCGGGTCCGTGGGGATTGCGGGTGAGTGGCATGGAAAGAGGAGAGCAGGGAAAAGCAGCTGGAGGACAACTCAGGAATGTGGGATTCATGTTTGTTATCCGATCGTGGTGATGCTTTCACGGGTGCAGCACGTCAAAACACACCAAATGGTTCCCTTAAATATGTACAGTTTACTATCTGTCAATTTTACCTCAACAAAGCTATTACAGAGACAAAAAGTAATGGGTTTTGATCAATTAATAGCCAAGGCTCGGGGGGTGGTGCTGATGCTGAGCATTTAGAAATGTCCTATTCAGGGAAGTCCATATTGTTCATTCACTTCACGTGATACTTATTTTATTCTTATTAAATAAGTAACAGCTCATGCTAAAAATTTCATTGACCTTGTAGAGTGGATGCATTTATTTTTCATAAATTAAACGCTTGTGTAGGGGGATCCCTGACCGGGTACCTTAAATGTGAGATATCAGAGCCACAGGAGCCACAGATGATCATTGTCAAGTCTAAGGCACATTTGGCAAGTTGGGAAGACTTGAAAAGACTGATGAACGTTAGATATCCAACACCCGTTCCGAATACCCCTTTGCCTTGAGTGTGGGCTGAACCAGCCATGTCCTCTCTGATCGGAGGGCTCTCCCCAGGACAGACCTGGGGAAGCCTGTGTAGGGAGAGACCTACGCAGCATCATTGCCTGGACAGGGAGAGCAGGCCCTTCCTGTCTCTAGAAGAACAAGACGGAAGGATGAGGCTCTCCACCCTAAAATGGCACAAGGTGATAGATGCTGGCAGAGCCCACTCCCAGTCCTTCACTCCGGGACATATGAAGGTAACTTCCAGTCATTGGTCACTGTATCCTTCTCAGCAGAGCTGAAAAGGGCAAGACTGCCCAGTTGAGAAGAGCCTGTGTTCCAGCGCCCTGGGTTTAGGTGGGTTTTTAAACTGACGGGAAATCAAACCATGGGCATTGTCCTGGCTCCCCCCAGCCCCTGTGGGTTTTTATCACACCACTTGCCCAATTCACTGGTCCTTCCAGGACCTCCAGGGTCTGGCTCTGGTCACCACATCTCACTTCTCAGTCCCTTTGTAGCCATTCTAGCTTTAACATGGGTAATTCTCTTTGATGTTGGTTCATCCTCTAAAATTTGGGGGTTTGAGACAGAACTTCATTAAGGGATGCAGAAAAAAATAAACCAAGACAAACGGAAAAATGCGAACACAAACAATGATGAAACGACAGAGCAGGGAGCTTTACCTTCTTGTCATCAGGCCATACTGGCTACCCTGACGTAATAGACATCCATGGTCCAACACTTCCACTGAATTGCATTGGACCCCAAGACCACACTGACTTCTCAAAGTCCACACCTGTGGTCAATTTCATTTCAGGCTAATCTTGAGTCTGCAGGGACCTCCTGGGATGTGAGCCCAGTGGCCTCTCCAGGAGCTCCTGTGAGCTGCTTCCCTCCCTGAAGGTGTCCCCGAATCCTAGACACCCCCTACTCTACCCAAGTTCTACATGGCAGAGATCTCATTTGTCTTTTTTTTTTTAAATATATTTTATTGATTATGCTATTACAGTTGTCCCATTTCTCCCCCATCATTCCCCCCACCCTGCACACCCTCTCCCACCCACATTCCCCCCTTTAGTTCATGTCCATGTGTCATAAGTTCTTTAGCTTCTACATTTCCCATACTATTCTTGCCCTCCCCCTGTCTATTTTCTACCCACCATCTATGCTCCTCATTCTCTGTACCTTTTCCCTCTCTCTCCTCTTCCCACTCCCCTGCTAACCCTCCATATGATCTCCATTTCTGTGGTTCTGTTCCTGTTCTAGCTGTTTGCTTAGTTTGCTTTTGTTTTAGGTGTGGTTCTTAATAGCTGTGAGCTTGCTGTCTTTTCACTGTCATATTTTTGATCTTCTTTTTCTTAGATAAGTCCCTTTAACATTTCATATAATAAGAGCTTGGTGATGATGAACTCCTTGAACTTGACCTTATCTGAGAAGTGCTTTATCTGTCCATCCATTCTAAATGACAGCTTTGCTGGATAGAGCAATTTTGGATGTAGGTCCCTGCTTTTCAAGATTTCAAATATTTCTTTCCAGCCCCTTCTTGCCTGGAAGGTCTCTTTGGAGAAATCAGCTGACAGTCTGATGGGAACTCCTTTGTAGGTGACTGTCCCCTTATCCCTTGCTGCTTCTAGAATTCTCTGCTTCATTTTCATCTTGGCTAATGTAATTATGATGTGCCTTGGTGTGTTCCTCCTTGGGTCCAACTTCTTTGGGACTCTCTGAGCTTCCTGGATATCCTGGTAGTCTATTTCCTTTGCCGGATTGGGGAAGTTCTCCTTTATTATTTGTTCAAATAAATTTTCTACTTGTTGCTCTTCTTCCCCTTCTGGGACCCCTATAATTCGGATGTTGGGACGTTTAACGATGTCCCAGAGGTTCCTAAGCCTCTCCTCATTTTTTTGAATTCTTGTTTCTTCCTCGTTTTCTGTTTGGTTGTTAGTTTCTTCCTTCTGGTCTACTCCATTGATTTAAGCCTCAGTTTTCCTTCCATCTCTATCGGTTCCCCATGCATCTTCCTTCATTTCACGTATTGTAGCCTGCATTTTTTCATCTAATTTGTGAGCAAAATCAACCAATTCTGTGAGCATTTTGATGACCAGTGCTTTGAACTGTGCATCTGATAGGTTGGCTATCTCTTCATGGCTTAGAGGAATTGACTCTGGGGTTTTCATTTTTTCTCCGGTTTGAGCCATTTTTGGTGGGGTTTTTTGTTTTGTTTTGGTTTGGTTTTAGTCTGGTCGCGACTATTACGTATGAGGGGTGGAGCCTTAGGTGTTCCGCAGGGCGGGGCAGCCCAATCGCTGGGTTGTGATGCTGTATGTGGGGGCGGGGTCTGAGAGGGAACAATGGCGCCTGCTCTGCTCTCTCCTGGATTCAGTCCCTTCCGCCACTTCTCCTCTGCCTGGACCGTCTGTGCACGAGAATGTGGGACCACCTGGTCAGCCAGCCACCTTATGTGGCCTCACTGGGTCTGCACAGTTGCCCCCCTGTGCCTGGGGTCTGCCAGCTGCCGCCTGTGGGCCCGAGGACCGCCAGCCACCGCCTGTGCACCTGGGAACTGCCAGCCGTTGCTGCTTGCGTTCCTGGGTCCACACCTCCACTTTTTTCTGCCGTGACTCCGCCCCTCTTACCAGTCTGGGTGAATGGTTGTTGGACTTCCATACAGTTCAATTTTCTATAAGTTCTGGTTGTTTTCTTGTTTCTAAATATTTGTTGTCCTTAATTTTGGTTGTGAGAGGAGGTACAGTGTGTCCGCCTATGCCTCCATCTTGGCTGGAAGTCCTTCTCATTTGTCTTGTTTGCAGCTTCATCCCCACAGCACAGCAGGTGGTTGGTCAGTATTTGTTAAGTGAAAACTGCTCCGTTCTTCAGCTACTTGCACAAACTCAATCAGTCTGCCTGCTCACTCCCGTGAGGTTATTAGCAATGCCGGCTACAAGCAGCTTCTGCCTGACCTGTTTGAAATCTGGTTTAAAAAATTTGTCAGAAGTCTGATTTGGATTCCAGCTCTACCCTATACAGACTGGATGACAGAGGTCAATTCACCTACCATTTCGAACCTCATTTTTCTTATTGATGGAGTAGATAGGAAAACCATCATCGGGATCACATGGTGGGTTGTTTTAAAGACTTCTCTTCCAGATGGACTGTAGTGTTTTACACCCTGTAAAGGACACACAGATGTTAGGTGTCAGGGGACAGGATGCTTACTCCCAACAGGCTGTGCTGTGGGTGGAGGCTCTCTGTCCCTGTACTCTGACCTCCCTGGTTGGTGAGTTTGGGAGAAAGAGTAGGGCATGCGTGGACCTTCACTTTCCTCTGTCTGTAGCCAGCCTGCCTACAGGAGGCACCCTTTTTCTCAGTGCATCTTACAGCAGCAGCCTGGTCTCCAGGGCTATCTGAGCCTGGGCAGGAAATCAATACCAAGTGTAGGCTCAAATCTAGCCAAGGGGTCTCACCTGACTAAGATACAGCCTCCACATGGCCCTCATCGGAAATACTGTCACTGTTTTGATATATCTTCACCTGTCTGATGCCTGAAACTTTCATTTGGTTCTTAATTCAGATGGAAGAAAAGAATATTCATAGCTGAGTCCCCTCAACCCCAACGTTTTTGGTCATTTTTGGTTATTACTAATAAAAGCTATCCCAGAATTGTTTGATTCCTGAATTCCCGGGGATGGTGTTCAGTAGTTCCCACTCCCGGGCAACTGGACTTGAGTTAAGGCCTCTACAAACTGAAGGCCAAGTGCAGACTGTTGCTTGGTACAGTGGGGAGGCGGCTGGATTGGCCCAGCTCTACCACTTCCCTCACTTGTGTCTGCCTGTGTCCCGCCTCAGAGTCTAAGCACTGTCCTCTCTCCCTGTGATGGTGGCCCTCCTGTCTCCTTTCTGCTGCCCTTTCCACTCCCACCTCACACCTTCCATCTGAGCCTCCCTTTAAATCTCCTGGAAGGCACCGTATCCTTCTCTTGGCCCCTGCTGATTGACTCTCTGGGTGAAGTGAGGAGTGCTGATGGGTATGAAGGGCACTCTGGAGAAAGAAATTGTACAGGACATGAGTAAAGGCTTCCAGAAGAAATGCTGGCTCTGGCAGAAGACACAAGAACCCTGGGGACTGTGCCACGGCTCCGTGGGGGATGGACTGTGTAGTCTGACTTACTGCCACACATCAACCTATCATTTTGAATAGTTCAATGTGGCTGCCAGGGAAGCAGGTGGGAGCGCCCTACAAACAGTTTAATACCTCACGGTTCAGTTTGCCATGGGGTCCTTGCTGGCATGTAGACATGTTTTTAGATCTTGGTGCCAGAAGTCCATAAAGATTAGTGAAGCTAATCATGATTTGAGCACATTTGAGATTTTGTCAACTGAGAGTCCAGGGAAAGGATCAGGAAATATGTCTCCAGGTCCTCAGGAGTCCCCCTCGGTCCCAAGACTTGGCACCATTGCTGCGTAGAAAGCTAGTTAGATAATAGATTTACAGGAGGTATGCTAGATTTACTTTGCCACTGCAAAGGTGTATTTAGAGGCAGGGGGGTGAGATGATAAGAAATCTTAGCCAGGGGTCAGAAAGCTGGTTTGAAATTCTGAACTAGCCCCAGGCTAACTCGTTAACCCAGAAGATGTCAATAGGCCTTACTGTGGCTAGGTGTCCCCGTCTACGAAATGAAGGAAAATTAAAACTTCTTTCTCAGCATCTGTGATAAGGTCTTGCCTCCCTTTCCTTACCTCCTCTGTCCCTTAGGGGTTCAGTTCCTAGAGCCTTTCTGCTACTTGCCTGAGTTACTCGGATCCTCTATGCCCAAATTCAAACACTTTTATTCTGTTTATTTCCCCAAGGGCTGTGGTACACTCAGCCATCCAAGGTAAAGATTGTTTCAGGGTATGGTTGTAATGATATCATTGTCACCTTTGGGTATGTGCTACTTTATAGTGTAAAATACCATGAAGAAATGGATCCCACCCTGGCCAGTGTGGCTCAGTTGGTTGGGAGTTGCCCCACAATGCAAAGGATCACCAGTTCGATTTCCAGTCAGGACATGTGCCTGGGTTGTGGGTTCAGTCCCTGGTCTAGGAGCGTGCGAGAGGGACCGATTGATGTTTCTCTCTCACATCAGTGTTTCTGCTCCTCTTTCTCCCTCCCCTCCCCTCTATAAATAAATAAATAAATAAATAAATAAATAAATAAATAAATAAGAAAGAAACAAAAGAAATGGGTCCCTGGTTTAGGACTTTTGGGCAGGGGACATGAGGTCACTGCTCCTCGAGCCCTCCAAGTCTTCAGGTCAGGTTAGATGGGAGAGAAGAGAAAAGCGAACAATCTGCCAAGCTCATTGGTGTTGGAGCCTATCTCCTGGCACCTGCCCACCAAGGAGAACTCAGGAAGCTGCCATGTGCATTTAAATATTACATTCAGGTGTGGTTTGCCTTTAAACTTGCTCGTCTTTCCTTATACCTGGAATGTTAAACTGAGGGCTCAGACAATGATGGTGAAGTAAAGGATGGGATGGGGGCTGATACAACAGCCATGAGTTGGGTAGAAGCTCTAAGAGAGGGGAGAAGAGAAAGAGATGGTCCTCCACAGAGAGCTGCCTGTGGTGGCTGAGAGCAGATGGAAGCCTATCAATGAGGGCATATTTCTGAATACTTACTGCCGTGGCTCCACGTGGGACTGTGTGCACTAGATCCTGGGGTTTCCGTCCCCGGGTCCATGCCCCTGCCCACTTCCGCACTTTGCTAATGGCATTCCCGTCCTCCTTTTCCCTCTCATTTAAGTAAGTCTTACTTTTTGGGGGGGTCCGGCACAAGCCCCACTTCTCCAGTCCTTCTTGCCTAACTATTCCGGCCTACTCGATCGATCACCATTCTTCACGGAACAAACAGAGTACATATTTGAGGACTTAATTATAGAGCTCCTATATTATTTATTAATGAGTTCAGTAAGTTGAAATCTCCTTGGGGAAGAGCACAGTCCTAACTAAACTTCAGAGCTGGACAAGCTCTTGAAGACTGTTGGCCCTTGTTTCCTTTTCTTCCTTTTAATTAAATGTATTTCTCGGGGGGAGAGTAACATTGGCTAATACATTATGCAGCTTTCGGTGTATAACTCCATAATACAACATCTGCACACTCCATTGTGTGTTCATCACCCAAAGCCTGGTCTCCTTCCGTCACCATGTATTGGGCCCCCTTTACCCGCTCTGTCCCCTCTGGTAGCCGCCGCACTGCTGTCTGTGTCCGTGAGTCCCTCAGTCCTAGTTTCTGCAAGTCCACAGTCCCCTCCTCCCTGGCACCACCCGGCTGCCCTGCTGTCGTGTTGATGTAGGTAATTGGTAGAAAGAAGAACAAATCCTAGTAAGTTCAAGACCTAATAAGTTCAAGCTTTTTCATTAGAAAAAGCTAAGTGCTATGAGAGAGAGAGGGAGAGAAGAAATACATGCTTCTAGAGAAGTTGGAAGAAGAAATGAGAGAAACCAGAACAGCCTGGGTTAACGTTGCCAGAGGTTTTGAGGATTTGGGGGAGCGCATTTGGGCAGATAGCTGTGTCCACGCTGGGAAAGACTGGGATGAAGAAAGGGTGAAAATTTTATGACATGGATATTTTAGTTTGTCATAAAAGGCAAAGCCTTGGGGACATCTTAAACTATTTAAAGTGTTTTTCTCTTTTGTTGTTATTACAAAGGGATGCAGTTGTATTTCTACTGCAATTAATACAATACAAAATAAATTACAAGTAACTTTGTGTCAAACATATTTTAAAATCTTATTATCATTGATAATTGTGAATATTCCCTGGGAAATTTTAGCAAAAAAATATAAATAAAATCTGTAATGAACATGGATATGTGCCTTGCTTAGGCTAGGTACTGTGGGCAACTTCATAAAACAAATCAGTCAAAATAATATTTGAAGTACTGGTTACAAATGAGGGGCATTGAAAAATATACAAAGTGCCCTGGCTGGTGTGGCTCAGTGGATTGAGCGCCAGCCTGAGAACCAAAGGGTCGCCCATTTGATTCCCAGTCAGGGCACACGCCTGGGTTGCAGGCCAGGTCCCCAGTGCGGGTGCAAAGGAGGCAACTACACATTAATGTTTCCCTCTCTCCCTCCCTTCACCTCTAAAAATAAATAAATAAAAACTTAAAAAATAAAAAATACAAAGTTTCTTGGAAAAAGGTGATAGTCATCCATATATCATGATCTAAAAGATAATGCTTTAGCTATTTGCCTTGAGTCTTCCTATTTAAAGAAAAATTACTCTTTGCTTTGCAAAAAAATAATAAATGAATGATTTAAGTTTTTAAACAAATATAGGAAAAGACAAAGGCGATTGTAGCAATTACCTCTAACTATATACCCAGAAATGATCATCATTAAACTAGATGAACATCACTCTGGACATCTTCCCCCGCGAAGATACAGAGAGAAAGGGGAAAATTGGGACATACTTTCAGGAGAACGGAGTTATACAACAGATGTTATTTTTAAATTAATTTTATTTTATTTGCATTTAGAAGAAAAAGAAGTTGATATTCAATTGTAAAAATCTCTGAACTTCAAATAACTGTGTTGTCACCAGAGGCAAGAGCTTTTAAGAGTCCCTTTAAGTTTAAGAGGAAAGATTTAAAAGAAATTAAGAGGTGACTATTATGACTTTTAAGTAACATTTGTCCATTTAACCTGTCGATCTGTTAAAATTTCAATTATTTTAGTTCTTTATATCACAATGTTTAGGTAGCTTTTTATTCAGTAATTTGGTTTCCAGATATGTCTTTTGTGTTCCTTGTTTTTCAAATGTATTTATCAGTTACAGAGGAGGTTTTGGCCTCTATTTTATTTCTTTTCCTTATGGCTTCAATCTTACTTTCTATTTCATTCTGTTGTTTTATTATCTTATCCAGAAGTTTTTGTGTTGCTAACAATTTCTTCTTAGGTTACCCTATAATAAGCGTTGGTAGACTCTGAGTAAATGGCCAGACAGCGAATATTTTAGGCTTTAGGGGCCAGAGCTGTAACTACTGCTACTTGACTCTACCATTGTAGCATGAAAATAGCCTCAGAGAGCTTGTGAACAAATGAATGTTGTTGTGTCCCAATAATACTTTATTTGCAAAAAAGGGTGGTGGGCCAGTTATGTGTCTTCCTTGTTTAGTGTCTGCTAGTAATTCTTTTGGTGTGGGGAGGAGAATATTTTTCTTTTAAAAATTTAGTTTGCTGAGTAGGGGAGAGAAGCTGTTCGATGCAGTTCCTAATGATCATTTTACCCTGGAGACAATGAAGTATTTTTTAAAGCTTTTTTGGGATATCAGTTTTGTGGTTCTAGATATGACACGTGCTGACTGGCCACTGGCCAATCGGCTTCACCTGAGCTGCGTGTGACGGGAAGGCTCGAGCCAGAGAGGTGAAGCAAGTTGCTCCGGCACGTGGGAGCCTAGTCCTAAAGATGAGACTTGAACACAGATCTTTTTAAAAGATATTTTTATTGAGGTGAAGTTCACAAAACATAAAATTAAACATTCTACAGTGAATAAATAATTCAGTGGCATTTAGTACTTTTAGAAGGTTGTACAACCACCCCCTCTATCTACCTCTATAACATGTTCATCACCCCAAAAGGAAGCTAAGTATCCATTAAGCAGTCACTCCTCATTCTCCCCTCTCCCCAGCTCCTGGCAACCAGCAATCTGCTCTCTGTCTCTATGGATTTGTCTATTCTGGAGGCTACACGTAAAAGGATTCATACAATACCTAACCTTTTGTGTCTGGCATCTTTCACTTAGCCTAACAATTCTGACGTTCATCCACTTTGTAGCATGTATCAACACTTCATCCCTTGTTATGGCTAAGAAATACTTCACTGTATATATATAACACAATTTATCCATTCATCTTTGGATGGACATTTGGGCTATTCCCATCTTTTAGCGATTGTGGACAGTGCTCTGTTTACATGTATGCAGGTGTGTTTGTTTGAGTCCCTGTTTTAATTCTTTGAATACATCCTAGTGGCAGAATCGTTGAATCGTATAAGTCCCTGATTAACTCCTTAAAGAACTGCCAACCTTTTCCTGGGTGACTGTCATTTGACATTCTTACCAACAATATATAAGAGTTTCATTTCTTCGTGCCTTTGCCAACATTTGCTATTTTCCTTGTGTTCTGTGAACACAGATTTCTAACTCTCAGTTCTCTTATTTCAGGGGGTTACAGGATTTGTCTTACATTCTCCATGGTATGAGTTTTATAATTACATTACTTATCCATACAATCCACGTCATGAAATACTTTACGGATATATTTCTCCTAAAAGTCTAGATTCCAGGGAATGTTCACAAATCTCAAAGTAAAATTGCAAAATATTTTTTTAAACAAAGATAACTGCAATTTATTTTAAAATTTGAGAATTGCTATAGAAATAATAACTGCGACCGTCTGTAATCCTCATGCTGGGGGACCAAGACAGCCCAGGTGCCTGTCTGCTGGGGCTGCTGCGGACGTGTGCGCTTCCTTGGGTAGGCTATCAGAAAGAAGGGCTGCTAACGTCCTTCCCAACTACTTTTTAAAATTAGAATTTCAATATTTATGGGGGCCTTTCTGAGAATGTACAAAACCTTGGAAACACTGTAATGATGATTTAAAGCATGGATTTTGTGATTTTGCCACTTTAGAAGAGTATGGGAGCTGGTGTCCAAAAATCCAATCCAGATCAGATGTTACAAGTCCAAATGCCAGGGGTCGCTGTTCTGTGGAGTCCAGAGGAGTGGAGAGGGTAAGTGACATCGGCCTGAATCCCTGGATCTGAAGCAGAGGTCCAGAGCACCCTCAGGCTCTGGCTGTGGTCAGCTGGACCATCTCCTTGGAATCTGCAGCCTGGTGAATCTGCCAGCCAAGCAGGCTGGGCACGCACTGCCTAAGTCTGATATCCTCCAGCAAGGACAGGCACAGGTCCCTTTGCATCTGGGCCTCCAGCTCTGCTGCACGGGGACCAATCCTGAAAGCCACCCTTGGCTTCTTTGAAAGGATACATCCTCTCTCCATGGTCTTCTGCATCCTTGATGGACAGACGCACCCCACGCACCCAGTGAGGGCATTGTAGAAAGGGGCCTGCCTCCCTGAGTTGACTCTACCCCAGGGAAAGGAGGTCTCTGCTTGGAGGGGATGACCACAGAAAAGCCCGATGAAATGGGGCTGGCATCTCCCTCTCCCAATGAACAGGGCTGCAAATCCAGTAGCTTATACATATGGAAAGAGGTTTATTTATGAGTGGGGAGAAACCCATAAGGAAAAGTTATTAAGTCCAGGAGGAACTGATTTATGTTACAGTAAACTTCAGACTATAGTTCAGCCTGAGGAATGCCAGTCTCTGACGGGTGTCCATGAATAAATTCTCCGTCTTCTAAAAGCATTCTCTTTTCTTTGCTAGCCACTGGACAAATTATTCAGCTGGCTTGAGGATTTTTCCCTTCTTGCCCTCAGTTCCCTCTGCTTCATGATCTTCACAGAGCTAGGAGGTGAGAGGGAGGGAGGGCCACACCACCCTCCAGCTTTGAGAAAGCCTTGGGTTTTCATCACCCCATGTGGGTTCTCCAAGCCTGGAAGCTGAGCAGTTTCCCTTCAGGCTGGTGGTGGCTGGCTGGAGATCTGAGGTAGCCAGCATAGGTGTCAGCATAGGTACCCAGCTTCTGTCAATAAGTATGTGGGATCACAGCATCCCCAGGGCTGGAGGCCACAGAGTCCTGCTTTTAAGGCTGCGTGCATAGGAACTATTTAATGAGATCATGAGCAGCCTTTGCCTCTAAGAAGCTCAGCACATACCAAGATCTTTGGCCAAGAACTCTGTCCCTGGGGGTGCAACAGTGGCTGTCTGTCCTCTGTGTTTGCAGGCGACTTGGGCTCCTTTGGACTCCAGCTCTCATCTGCATTCAGGTGGGACACCATGTCCTTCTGGCATCCACTGCAGAGGTTTATGTCTGCATGTCTAATTGCTCAGAGAGCACAGACTGGCTTCTATTAAATGGAGCTGGGATGTTGAATGCATAAATATGGTGAGAAGTCATCTATATTCCATCTATCTATGTATCCATCTATTTATCTGTCATCCATCTGTTATCTATCTATCTATCTATCTATCTATCTATCTATCTATCTACATGCCTACCCATTCATCTCTCTGTCATCTGTCTATCATCTATCTATCTACATACCAATGTCTCTATCTAACTCTGCATTCGTCTATTAACATTCGTAGAAATACAGAGTCCATGACCAAAATCTCATTACAAAACCTGACCAAATGGAAACTTTATGATGAACTACTTTCTCCTCTTTCTTAAAACAGCCTCATATAGAGTGTTCATGGATAAAAGCAGGAATGAATATCACGTATAGACACCCCTTGAGGGGTTCAGCTTCATGTGGTATTAGACACTTAAAGCCTTCCATCAACATCCCCAAAATAAAGATTTTAACAACACTCCCCCCCCCCTTATCCACTTGTGCCTCTGAGGCTTTTGTGGGGTCGGGGACAACCTCTAGGACTCCAGGGGTCTGATCTCAGTGCTCTCACTTGTCACTCAGCCCACCAAAGACCATCCTCCCCATCCTGCCTTCCAGTACATGGACAGAGGAGTGCTGAGCCCAGGACACTGTGCTGACCTCAGGGCCTTGTCCTGGCCATAGTAGGGCATCTCTAAGTTTCAACTACTCCGCAGTCTTCTCAACTTCAGGAAACCAGCCAGTTGCTAAAAGTTGTTATTGGTACCACCCAGAGTTGGAGAAGAAGGAGTCTTATTCTGTTCTCAGCCATAAGCTTAGCACTGGAGCAGGAAGTGTTCCTGGTTTCAGTGTGAGAGGTTCTCCTTTCAGGAGCAAGGAGAGAGAGAGGACCCAATCCCTTGCATAAAACACCATGAACAAAACCTCAGAACCCAGGCCACAGACACAATTTCAATTGTATCTCCTTCCTTGCTATTCTCTTTCCCATATATGAAGTGGAGTAGTATCAAGCAAAACGTCTTTGCCTCTCTGAATCCTACCCATATTTAGTTATCAATCTCCCATAAACTGAACTCTGTTTAAGCATCCATTTCACTCATTATCTGTTGCAGGACATATCACATATATTTCATGTTTTTTTCTCTTAAAGTTTTAATATATTTAAATCTAATACTCTGGCAAAGCTGAGGGCAGACCCCTGGTCATATACATGTATCTCAGAGTGCCCCTGGGATCCTGTATCACTGCTGGGTGTGGAATGAATGAGAGATCTAGAAACACAGGTTGGCGGGAGCTGATTCTGTTATTATTCCCAGATTGTTGTGTCTGATATTCATCAACCAGGACTTACCATTCTCACCAAGGCCATGGTATTTTGTGGTGTGGATTCTTGCCAGGAGCCATCATGGAAGGTGAAAGCATCACTGATGGGTTTGCCCCGAGACAGATGCAGCACGGCAAAGGTCCAGTTCTCGTTCACATCGCTTGCAGGTGGCATGCCTCTCCTTAGCCATTCCCTTTCAAGCAGTGACCTGAGGATCTAACTCCTTCACTGGTGACCTGCTGCCTCTGAGGAGGTTACGGAATGGAGAGGAAGAGCAGGAGCTTTTTAAGGTGCAGGACTATGAACAGCTGATACTTTCTACTCACTTGTTTTCTGCAGGACCCAGTTTCGTGGCCCTCCATCTAATGCACACCAGGTTGAGAAAGGTCATCTTCCTGAGCGTCTTCCTGTGTCCCCAAGACATGGAGACCACATGGTCGGGGGCAAGTGAATGAGGGAGTTATGAGGAATCAAGCCATGGAAGGCTTGGGACTGGATTCTACGTGGAGGAAAGCCATTGTGGAATTTTGAGCAGGTGAGTGGCTTTATTTTGAAAAGGACTTGAGTTTTATTCCCTCTGTCCCCTTCCCAGCCTTCTCTGGCTACAGCTGGTTTGTGGAGGGCAGCATCCCCTTCACCCCACAGCCCCGTCCCCGCCTTTGTCCAGCCCTGCAGCGGTCTACCACGCACAGAAGCGATGCTCGGTGCAGAAGGGCCCTCCCAGCAAAACCATTATGCTAACTTGGTGTGTTTTCTACCTCATTTTTTGTTTGTTTGTCAGCAGCCACCCATCCCCTTGAACAGTTTGGGATGACTTCCTTTAGAAAGGGAAGCTTTTGGTAAATTCATCCATACTACATTACAGAGGTAAAGCATACAACCTACTAGGCAGGTAGAGGGCAGGATGGGTGGACGGCAGACCAACCTCCCACCAGCTTCTGCAGAAGTGCTCCCAGCACCAAGAGCATCACTCGATAACCCACTGGTCTGGCAATCTCTCCCCTTCAGCACTGGCAGGAACAACTCTTAGAGGTGAAAGTACAGTTTAATTTCTAGGCTCACCCAGGCATAGACTGGGCTGCCTAGAAGGCCAATAATGAAATATTGGTGGTGCATATGTGATAATGTGCTGAGCATGCCTGGCGCACAGTTCGGGCTGATGAAGGCATTGCTGTGGAGGGCTGCACCCCATCTGCCCAGGGCAGTGGGCAGGGACTCCGGAAAGCCAGGACATTCCTTCCTGGGGCTCATTCTGTCCCCTTGACAGCCCTCCTGTGAGCGTGAGACCTGCACTGCTTGCCCTGGACTGATGTGGAGGGTGGGGAGGGGAGAACAGAAGAGGAGGAAAATGCACTACTTCTCCCCAGCTTGCTCTGCTCTGAACTGAGATCCCACAGAGAGTGGTGTTCTCCCACTGCGGCTTCCCCATGACCATGGGGTCAAAGAAAGCATTTTTCTAAAAGAGCTTCTTTTCTCAATTTATGGCAGAGCAGCCCAGAGCAAGCAGCACAATGAAATAAGTCTCCGTTATCTCTCTCCCCAAAAGAGACAGCCATATGAAGGAAGGAGATGATTCCCATCTGGCTTTCATATGCCTCATAAAGTGCGTGTGAAGGTGTGTGAAATGTAGGGGACTGGGAAGACGCATGAGGTAGGGACAGGTGCCTCCTCTGGCTCCTCATGCTTTTTGGGCCTGACAACAGGAAAGCACAGAGATTTCTTTTCCCTCTTTTTTCCCCCTGAGTATAAGGACAATGGCTGTAGCCTCTGTATTGATCTTCCATGGAGATGACAACATGGAGGTGGGAGTAATAATGATGATAGTGACAATAACAATATTAACAATGGTGATGGCTGACAGACACAATAATTACGAAGGCTGCTCCTTGCCCTTTGCCCCTCTGTGACTCAGCTTTTGACGTGCTGGGATACAGCCCAGCGAGCAGCTCACTGAGTTCTTGGGAGATGGGAGAGCCCCTCCCTCAGGGTCTTACAGTGTCTGGCCAGTCCAACCACGTGTCTGTAACAACGTTCACCTCCAGTCACAGATGCTGATTTGTATGTAGACGTGCCTGTGCATAACACCTGTCAGTCCAGCCCAGCCCTCCAGGGGTGCTCTTGCTGGAGGGCGACCTAGTGCACAGTGACACCAGGCTCGCAGCGTGCTCCCGGAGGAGAATCGGTGGCATGCCGCAGGTGCCTGGCGCCATGTCAGGTGCTCTTTCTTCAGTATGGCTCCCACCATGTTTGCCTCCAACCATTTGGTCAAAGAGCATTAAAGATACTTAAACCGTGAATGGCATGTACCAAATTGTTCCTGAGAATTAGCTGAGAAGTAGCTAATGGAATGGGCATTGGAGGAAGAAGATGATCTGCTCTTAGAAGACCAGAGAAATTGGAGTTGGGGCTGAAATACAGTCTATTTCTACATCAAAGCTGAGGGATGAGGACATGTGGGTTTCTGGGTCAACAGAACAGTAGGGATGGATGAGATTAAAGACAGATACTCCTGCTTGCTCCTTTCTCTTTTTCCTCTTTCTGCTTCCTTCTAGCCCTTCTACCAGCACATCTGGGGAAATTATATGCATGGATTACTGTGCTAAGGTTTACAGGTGGTGTAGTCGGAGCTCCTTAAGAATTAACATTTATTAATTCTCTAGACCAGTGGCCCCTAAATTTCAGAAGCTTTTAACGACGCGGATTTACAGTCCCTACCCCAGGCCAGCAGACTCAGAGTATCAAAGCGGCGGAGTTGAGTACGTCGTGTTTCTTCACGGCGCACGGGATGCTCACGGACAGACAGATGGGGCTGCTATTCCCTGTGTTCCCAGAAAGGAAGCAACGGGCCAGCCCCGTGCACAACAGGGTGTAGGCTCAGGCAGAGCATGGTTCCACTCTAGCACTTAAATTTTCTGGTGGTGAACCTTCCAAAAATTCCAATTCTTTACCTTTAAAATGGACATTATGATAGCATCCAATTTACAGGACTTGTTTTATAACCTCATCCAAGGATATGTTTATTGATTTTTAGAGACAGAGGAAGGGAGAGAGAAACATCCACCGGTTCTCTCCCATACATGTCCCGACCAGGGACCAAACCCACAAACCCACAGCCTAGGCCCGTGTCCTGATCAGGGGTTGAACCCACAAAGGTTTCGTGCATGGGACAGCACTCCAACCAACTGAGCAGCGCAGCCAGGGCCGATCACAGGGTTTGGGTGGAACCGAATGTGGTGATGGCAGCAAACATGCTTTTGATGCTGTGAAGGGCTGCCCAGGTGACCCTTGTCCCCGCCTTCTGAGTCTTTCTACCTTCTCTTTCCCTCCAGCTCCAGGGAGAAGCCCAGGAAATCTTGCTGATTAAATCTGTGATGGCTCGTAGAATCCAAGATGTTCTGTGTGAAAGTTTCAAGAACCAGTGAATAGGCATGTCATTCAAGCCCACGCATATGCACATATCTGCAACGTTTAAGCTCTGATACTGTATAGCCTTTGCCTCACAACACTCGAGTGCGCTAGAGGAGAGATTCTCAGCACCTTCATTTTTCAGAGAAAGAAACTGGTTGGGGACTTTGCATGGGGACTCCCTATGGCCATCAGGTGGCAAATGTCCACAGCCAGAGCTCCATCCTGAAGCCAGGTGCCTCTGAGTGACAAACCCTCCTGCAGCCTTCCCTTCATTAGTGCCAGGACCTGGGGTCCAGGATACCAGGCCAGCATACCGAGTCCGGGTGTCCGAGGGCTGTGGACATGCTGGGTACCATAAAGGATACTGGGAATGCTGGCATGTTGCAGTGGTCAGCCAGTTCTAAAGGATTTTCCCCCCAAACCAGCAATGTCTTATGGACTTCTGGGGGCAGAGGGATTTTCCTTGCCCCTCTATGTCTTTTAGTTTCTCAACACCAGACTTTGAAGTTCCCGCTTGCACCCAGTTGCAAGGGCCCTCCTCCCATCTTTCTCCTTGTGCAGCCTCGCCAGGGCTGGGGTGAGGGGGCTGTGGGTGGGGCACCTCTCACCATCACTGGTCCTGAGGAACCTGTGTTTGCAAATTGATGGTGACAACTGGGAAAGGCAAAGAAAAGGTCTTTTTGGAGGCAGAAACTCCCAGAGAAAATATTGTGCTCTGTGAAACAGATAAGCAGAGGAGCTGTTTATTCCCTTGGTGGCGTGAGGCCCGGCTTTGAGGCAGATAAATCTTTGCTGGTGATACAGTACTTAAACCAGAACTGACACCTTTTTATATCAACTGCAGAGAATTGCTTTTGTGTGGCTCTGATACAAAGGCTGCCACTGCTCGTTCTTGCATATCAATTCCTCCTCGGTGCCCTGTGGCTGTGGCTTTTTTCAGCCTGCCCTTAGGTCTCAGTGGGGCATCAAGGTCTCAGAAGGGCAGGGGAGGAGGAATGGCCCCAAAATGTCAGGGACAACTAGTGGGAGCAGGAAGGTACTAAATGGAATGGGGGTGTTTGTCTGTCCTGAGGGTCCCCCCTCTGGCCCTCCCCACCCCCAGTTCTGGGAGGGAGCTGCTGGGACCAGCTGGCAGGCAGTGCAGATGGGCAGAGTGTGGCCACCGTCCACGCAGCCTCTGCTAGGCACCGGGCTGCAAGGCAAACGGGCTCAAATTATTTTTAGCTTCATCTTTTAATAGACAGCTAACACATACATTCCGTAGACAAATTGGACAGTACTGATAAACAAAGGAAGAAATATTTATAA
This sequence comes from Glossophaga mutica, assembly GCA_039655065.1. Lineage (NCBI taxonomy): Eukaryota > Metazoa > Chordata > Mammalia > Chiroptera > Phyllostomidae > Glossophaga > Glossophaga mutica. Next base: position 64,386,032 of record CM077311.1, read on the forward strand.
TGTTTTGTACGTATTTTGTCTATCCTCCAGAGGGTAAATATATATAACATTTACATACATACTCATTTTTAATAAAAATAAAACCATACTATTGTGGACTGAATGTTCGTGTCTTCTCCAAGTTCGTCTGTCAAAGCACGTAGCCCTGGGGAGGTCATGCAAGTGGGGATGCGACACAGGAGGACTGCTGTCCTCCGAGAAGAGACATGAGTGAGCTCACTCTCACCCCGCCCCGCAAGGAGAACACAGCAAGCAAGTGGCTGGCCACCTGCAGGCGGGGATGGGAGCTCCCACCAGAACCGAAAAGGCTGGCACCTTAATTTGGGATTTCTAGCTTCCAGACTGTGAGAACATAAGTATCTGTTGTTTAACCCACTAAATTGATGGTATTTTGTTATGGCAGCCTGAGCAGACTGATACATATAATCTACATAGAATTTTGCTGTTGGGCCCCCATTTTCAGCTTATCATGCCTATCTCTGCAGCAGCACACACCTGCAGCCTCGCAGCAGGAGCCAGCACTGCTTCCACACCCGGGAACCTCTGCCGCTCCGATTATCTTTCTTTTTCTCTGCTTGGCTCCCGGCCTGGCTCCTGGCCTCCTTCCTCTCGCCTTCTCCACCGCACTCGGCTTTCGCTGGAGGTCCTGCAGGACTGGCGGACGTGATAGCGGCAAGGCCGAACGGTCACGTGACCTCGGCAAATTAGTCTTCCCGAAACTCGGTTTCTCAGCTTATAAAACAGGCTGAGAATTTTGACCTCCTCTAAATAAGGTGAGAACTAAATAGAAACACGTTTGTCAGCATGGTGGCTGGTAAATAGATGCTCGATTCAGACAAAAGTAGATACTCCTCCTCCAGAACGCCCTCTGTGCAGGAGTGACTCCGGCCCCTGTGGTCTGCCGTGGGCAGCTCCGCCTGGCCCTGTCTGGCGCACCTCTCCTTCCCGGCCGGAATGGGGTTTCCGTGCTCCTTCCTCTGTCCTACCAGCTGTGTTTCCTCTCAGCTGCTGCCGCTCTGTCTGCCTGCAGGAGCTCTTCCACCTCCTGTGCTGGCTGGCAGAGAAGGGCTGGATCCTTATGAGTGTTTTACAGTTCCCTAAACAACTTCACGGGCCCCTTTGACATTAGGGATATAAGTGCTGTTTGCTTTAGGGTGGCTGAGAGTGAGGAGCATCAGGGGCTGAGCAAATCAGTGTCATGGGTCTGGCCTCAACTGGACCCAGAATCCTTCCCTGACCCTGTTTCCTGATAGTCCTTAGAAGAGATGTCTTTGGCTGTGGTCCTGGGCATGGATGCAACTCTCTCCAAACCCAGTGCATGGCCCACCTATCCCATCTCGTCCAAAGTACCAGCTCCCTCCTGGGCCAACGCACCACTTGTGGCCCAGAACCTGGAGCTCTGAGCACTTGGCTGGGCTGGGAACCCCGTCCCATGCCAGCCTACAGCTTCCTTCCTGAGCAGCTGCCACCACACAATGGAATTAACATAAAACACAACTCGGCAGAGGCACATTTAATTTGCTGTGATTATACTATCTATTATACAACACAGTTTTAAGTACTACAAGCTCCCTGGAGAACAGGAGGGAGAGGAAAAAAAACACATGTAGTAAAAAAAACCCCAACCTTCTCCAAAATCACATAATGACAGAAGAATTTCAGTAACAAAACACAATCCATGGCATAATAAATAGTGTATTTTAAAGTACTTAACATTTCTCAATTCTCTATTTCATTCCCATCAGGAACTCAGTTTATTTCTCGTGGAGGAAAAAAGTATATCAACAATTTAAGACTCCGAGAGACAATTAGAACTGCGTGTGGGTTCTTACGGGAGAATGTTCCAGGGTGGATGTTGGGCGGCTTCGCACCGGATGGAGTGGTCAGGCTTTGCTAGTGCATGCTGGCCAGCCAGCGCCGGGCCGATGCCACACCCTGGCTCTGGCGGGACTCTGGGCCTTCCGAGTAGATGGTCCACAGGGATGGCACAGAATAGACACTCCGGGGGTGTCCAATCCTGATTCCACTACTCTCTGGCCATGTGAACACTCTGGTCCTCACTTATCTCATCTGTAGAATGGGGATCACTCCTCCGATTTATTATACGAATTTGATGAGGTTTTATAAAGTAGTTTGTATAGTACCAGCATGTATCAGGTGCTCCTCCTCTGCTTTCCACTCCTTTCCTTACTGAAATCAATGGAGAGAACATGCTTTTCTCTAAAAAAAAAAAAAATGGGTCAGGAGAAGTGGGCTGGCAGGTAGTTCTGAGCAGATTTTGGAAATGGCCATCTTAAGCAACTTTCAAATGTCCTCAGCCTTGAAGACATGCATCAGCCTGAAGGTGTGTGCAGGTATGAACTCGGCCTGCGAGCAGAGGGTGGGACTGGTGGTCTCGAGGGTGGAACAGCCCCATCTCTGCTCCTCAAGCCACCACAATCTATGGGGTGATGGTCCTAAATTGGAAGGGAGAAGAGTATGAAGCGAGGCCCCCAAGGGAGGAGTATCCAGCCCTCTGGCTCTCAGAAGTGGTAACATGTGGACCGTGGAAACAAGTTACGGACAGTCACTTCTGAACTCAGCATTCGTAGGGCCCACATCTGCACCGAATGGCAATGGCTCCACCAATCAAGAGAAGGAGGGTAGTCTCAACCTGTCTCCACAGCTTGCTCAGCAAACTCTATTGCCAAGATGCCTGTTACATAACTCAGTGCAACACTTAGGGACTGGGTCCCTGTGCTGGGCTGGATGCCGGGCCTGAGGTGGAGTCTGTCCAAAGGCGAACAAAGCCCCGCCGTGCCGTGTGCAGGGTGGCTGTTCCAGATGGCACACGGAAGACTGAAATGCCACAGAGCGAGGTGCGTGCCTCAAAGAGCGAAAACAAACTGAGGCGTAGGTGTTAGAAAGTAATAGGCATTGTGCTTCTTGATGTGGAGGGAGGGAGGGTCAGCTGTGTGAGATGGGCGGCAGCGCGCCGGCCTTGATTCTCATGCTACACCTCACACTGGTTTTCTTAGGTCCCGCTTCTGGGGGAAGTGATAAGACCTTCACAAAACTAGTTACTTAATCCATAGTCACTCTTTTCTATATTACATGAGAAAAACCAGATAGCATTCTGTCCACACATATTAACTGTGCACTCAGTATGTGCCCAGCACCTGGAGAGCTGAGCTCTCTCTGTAGGGAATACAAAATAATAACCAGAGTGAATAATATTTAGCAGCATACATAACACTTGATCACATATTTTGTGATCCTCTCAGCAAAACTGTACCATTGGGCAAACTATAGATATAAATATGAATGTAATTTTAGATATGATTTTAATCTTAATCATTTCAATGTTCATTTTACAGAGAGAACCCAGAGGTACAGAAACATTAAGTGTCTTGCTCAAGGTCACACAGCTAATAGGGGGTATGAATGAAATTCATGAAACCAGGTCTGGTCTGCCTCGTATAAATATATGCCAGCTGAGGTGTGGTGTTTCAAGATTATTGCTGAAATATCTAAAAGTGTAGGTAATATGAATTCCAAGAATCTTGCTGACCCTTGGGTTGCATATAGAAATGAAAGGGGAAATAAATCATCCCTTCTGCTAGGAAAGCTCTAAGCTCCCCACGTTTACACACCCTAGTGGAGCGCCAACACGGCCCCGCAGGCGAGGCCTCGTACCGGCCAACCTTCACGCCTCTTTCTCCGCTCCTTCTCTTCTTCCATTGCTTTACAGAGTTGATACCCTTTAATAAAAGTGAAAACCGGCCCCATTCTCTCAACTTTTGCTTTTCTTGTTGGACCTCTTCCTGGCTTACCAGTTGCAGCCTTCGCACTCCTCATGAAATGCTCCTCGGTTCCTCAGGACGTGTCTGGGCACAGACCCAGCGGCCGGGCCACGTACAGCCCACATTGTCTGTGTCGGCGCTATGGAGAGGAGTGCATTGCCTTTAAGATTGTGCCATTGGGCCTTGTGTAATTACATGACACTTTTCTGGAGTTTTCTTCAGTATAAGGGAAAAACAACCATTATCATTTAGTTCACCTGCACTGGGCACAAAGAAGTCTCACCCTGTTAGAGCCTAGAACTCAGCTCGGCCTGGACCTTCAGGGCGATGCTGAGATCTGGGCCCTGGCCTCTAGGTACCTGTGGGTGGAATGGAGCTATGCTTGGCTTGGGGGAAGTGAGGCTGCAGAGCTTGTGAATATTAGCAGGGTTTCACACTGGGAAAAAATGTTGTGGCCTAACTTGTTAATAATTTCAATTTTCAATAAGGAACAAGAATAAAAGCACCCAACATGCACAGCCCACCTAGGATGTTATGACCACTTACCAGATGATCTAGTTGAAAAAAGAAGCCAATTTAGTAATGAGATTGTAAACTCAGAGGTGAAGGAGACCTGAGTTAGCCTCGTGATTTCCTATTTTTGCATTTATATGTGACTGGTATATTTTAGGGATTTAGTTAAAGGGAAGAACAGAGGAAGGAAGAAGGGAAGGAAGGAAGGGGTGAACATCAACTAATGAGGATTTAGAGGTGTCATGTTAGAGTCGGAGCCACAAGGTGGCTGCTTCGGTGGTACACGGAAGAAAGCAGGCCCCTCGGATGCGGATGTCAGCGGCACGTCTTTCTCCTGCATGCGTGTGCAAAGGCAGGTGGGAGGAAAGGACCAGGTGCCCTGGCTTTCCTGAAGCCCGGCTTTATATAAGAATTACAAAGCAGAGGGAGGAGAATGGAAAGGGAGAGAGGAAGAGACAGTGGGTGGGGGGTCGGGGTGCTGGGGGGGAATAAGAGAAGATGGAGAGAGGGAAGGAGAACAAGGGGCCAGGGGAAAGGAAAGAGAAAAATGGGAAAAATCAAGAACAATAGAGATTTTTTGTTTGTTTGTCTGGTTTGTTCATGTGTGACTTTCGGTTTTATATACAGACACAGACACCACTATGGTGGTTACCAGAGGGAAAAGTGGGTAAGGAGAGGTAGTAAAGGGTAAAGGGAGCCAAATACATGGGGATGGAAGGAGTCTTGACTTTGGGTGATGCACAACGCAGCAATACACGTGATACATTATAGAACTGTACCCTCGAAACATGTAATTTTATTGAGCGATGTCACCCCAACACATTTATTTTTTAAACATTATTTATTTATTTGTGTTTAAAAAGATTTTCATTTATTTATTTTTAGAGAGAAGGGAAGTGAGAGAAAAAGAGAGATAAACATTAATTTGTGGTTGTCTCTCACACGCCTCCTACTGGGGACCTGGCCCGCCACCCAGGCATGTACCAGGACTGGGAATTGAACCAGTGACCCTTTGGTCTGCAGGCTGTCACTCAATCCACTGAGCCACACCAGCCAGGTCTCACCCCAACACATTTAATAAAAAAGAACAAAAGAGAGAGAAATTTTAAAAGAAATGTGATTTTGGGAAGAGGAATAAAAGGACAGAGAGAAAACATGGTTCCATTCTAAGAACATTATCACTGTGGGTGTGCAGGCATTGTTGAAGAAGAGGAGGGGGTCTGGGCCATTGTGCAACTATTATTATATAATCAAGTCTCACAACAGTAATCCTCTGCAGAGGTCACTGCCTGCATTGTGGGTGGAATTTGATTTGATGAGACTGATACTTCTTGCATTCATGGGCTTGACAGGGCTACCAAGGTGGTGGGAGAGCCCCGTCAGGAGAAATGAAAGGAGCAGAGGATGAGTCGGCTTGTTCCCCTTCCAGCTTTCCTGAAGAGAGGCTGCTCCATACTCAATCACATTTGATTATTCCCATGTACAGTTCTCCCAGTCATAGCCTCGTCTCTCCATTAATTATGGCGATTAGCTCGAACTATTGTTGATGCTAATTAGACTTTGAGAAATGTGTTTGGACTGCCCATTGGTTGGCATTCAGAAGGAGGAGAGAGGATGCGGGAGAAGTGGGGAAAATGCCAGGGCTTAATCTGTTCACATTTGGGCAGGCGCAGAAGCACGAACGGCACCAGCTCAGCCACAGAAGGAAGAAATGTCCCTGGGCGTGACCCCTCCGCAGGCTACTCTTCCTGCACTTTGTGCCACCTCTGCCTGCTGTCACCCTCATTCTCTCATTTCTCCCTGGACATCATGCACATTCCTGACTGCACACGTTTGCCTAGTCTGTCCCCTCCCCAGAAAGCTCTCCTCCCATTTTTCTCCCTAATCGAAACCTCAAGATCTTCAAGATCCAGCTGATGACCCCACTTCCTTTACAAAGACTTCTCTGACTATTCTAATTCCAATGGCCATCTCTCTGCTTTGAATTCCATTGTTATCACCATGGAGTAGCTTCATTAAGCACATGGGATTAAGAGTTAGAAAAGCCTGCCAGTTCTGCTATTGTTAGCTGCATGTCCTCAGACGAGTCAACATCACAAACCTGTGTTCTCATCTTGATAACATCAAAGTGATAATAATGCCTCCAGATGAAGTTCTGAGTAGGACTCATGTCCGAAGTCTCTTCTGTACAATTTAGCTCCCTACTGAGAACATAGATTATGCTTCATAAATCTCTGGAGACTGATGGAAAAACAGAGATGGCAGTACCTAAATGTGACAAGCTTTTAGAGAAAATAACTTTGGAGTTGGGAGGAGCTGGGAATAGAAAAAAGTGTAGGCAATGCATGATAGGAATTGGTATTCAGACATTCTAGAGTTCTATGTCCTTCATTAAATTTATTGTTAATACCCACCCAAGAGAAAAGGGTGGTCCAGTAGTTAGAATAAATAGTGTTGAGACCAGAGAGTGTTATTCAATTGTGGCCTCTGGCAGCCACGAAGCTGTTGTGCTCTTGCTGCTTTTTGGACTCTGAGTTCACTGCTGAGGATTATAAGAGAAAGGAAAGCTTTTGATGAGGAGGAAGATAATCACTAAAAGAATACTACTTAGGAACTATAATTCATGGAACATCTATGTGTCTAGCACTGTGATAGGATATGTGGAGGAAGGGGGAGAAGAACAGGGTGACTTGACCTCTGCCCTGGGTTTGTTTTTATTGTTGTCATTCAATTCATCTGACAAACAGTCATTTGTTGACCACGTGCCATTTGTTGGGCACAAAAGGTTCAAAGTCACATAAGAATTCTTTCCTGCTGTTGTGGGCTCATAGTCTAGCGAGAGGTTGGCTCCCTCGCTGAGGTCGACGTAGGTAGGGGGCAGGCTCTCTGGCTGCTTACCGTGCTGCCCAGGCACACGGGTAGCGGCTCCCTCTGAAGTCATCGGTGACTTGCCACAGTTCTTCAAAGGCACTGCTGTGGTTTTAGCTCAGGACCCGTGAGATCATCCGGTCTGCTGTGAGCTTGCCCCAGAACTTGAGTCTTCACTTCCTGCCAAATCCCTGATTTGGGTCTCCGGTTACACCTACAGGGTTTTTATTCTTATACTCACCCAGCCCAGATTCATGCTCCTGGTGGATTATGTGACCCTGGTTAGCCAATAGCTTTGCTTTCCCTTCACAGGTTTTGGAATCCATCTCACTCTTTCCTAAGCATTTAATCTCATTAATTCATCCAGTAAGCACTCATTAATGCCTATTATATGCTAGGCATTGGCAGTGAAATATAGTGGTTAAACTCACAGGCTTTGGCATCAGACGAAATGGGACTGAAATTGGTCTCTGTCACTTAACTGTTTGTATGACCTTGAACCAAGGGATGAAAACACTCTGCCTTAGTTTCCTTATCTTTAAAATCAGGTTAACATAATACCTACTTCATAGGGATGTTGTGAGGGTAAATTGAGTTAATTAATGTATGTAAAGATTAATGTAATTTAAAAAATAGTACCTGGAACATGGTATTTAATAAATATTTATGATTATTATCACTGTTTCTAAGGATACAAGGAAAAATAATATGTGAGTCCATAAAGAAATTATGTCATGAAATGTTTCAAGAATATAATAGAAGTCTACATAGGATTTGCTGGACTAACAAAGGCGAAATGCATTCTTCCACCTGGGGGGTGAGGAGAAGTGGCCTACTCAGAAAAGGATCCAGGAAGGACCTAACCATCAGCTGACTTGTGCAGGTGAGGCAGTTTTCACTCTCCAGGTGGATGGGGAGAGAGTGAGGACCAGAGGGACAACATACATGGTCAGGAGAAGAAGAGCAACAGTAAAGGCTCAATTGTATCAAAAAGCAAGCTAGTTGGGGGGTTGCAAACTGGTGGGCATGGCCGGGGTTTAAGATATGGTATGAGAGAAAAAGAGGGTGAATGTATAGAAAGTTGGGAAGAGGCTTGGAACTATACTTGGGGCAGGGCTTGAGTTTCTCTTAGAAGTATCCAGAAGCTACTGACATGTTCCAACTAAAGCAACACCAGGATCATATTTGTGTTGTGGTCTAATCAGTCTGGAAAGCCAGTTAGGAAGCAGGGAGACAAGATGCAAAACCCTGACGTCAGCAAAGACAAGAGAAAGCTGGGGCCTGAGATGGGCCAAGTTGATGCAAATATGCCGGATGGAAGGGAGGCCCAGGCTGAAAAGGGGATGAAGGAGAGAATGCACATTGGTTTCACTGACTTGGGAGTGCTGCTCATCACTTAAACACAGAGGGAATAGTAGAGTTTTGGGGAAAAAACTGAGTTAATTTAGAAATGTTGGCTTTACAATGCCTCTGGGGTCTCAAGATGGCAACGTCAAATGGAGAGTGACATTCAGAGTCCTAAGTAGTGGTCAGAGTTAGCGATAATAACTTGGAGTCAATGGCAGATAAGGGTCGTTGAAACTACAGGAAAGACAAAAATTGCCAGTAAGAGCATGTGCATTGATGAAGAGGCCAAGAATGAAACCTTGAAGAGCCCAACCATTAAGCGATGGGGACAGAGCAGAAGGAATGAGAAAACAAGAATAAGAAAATCTGGTCAGAGTACGAACAAGGTCGAACAGAGAGTGGATTTCAAAAGCCACAGGGAAGACGAGAAAGTTACTCATTGGCCTGGCCTGGTCCCAGCTCAGTGAGATATTTGTGGATAGCTCTGAAGGATTTCATTCAACTACACAGTCAGGTCCTTGTGGGACAATGGCAGAGTCAGCCCTGCTGCTTGACAACAAATTTGGGAGCTCCTGGGTCCTTGTCCCTCTTACTCAAAGAGCACTGACTCCCCTCGATCTCTGAGATGTTCCTCTTTGTCCTCTGAAAAGTGCTAGAGGAAGAGAGATGACAAAGTCTTATGTTGGACTGGGCAGAACCCTGGAGCAATTAGTGCATTAATACAACTTGGTGTAGGAGAGAAGCATGGGTATCAAGCTGTAGCTGTTGGTTCTTGACAGTCCCTGGGGCTTGGGACAGGAAGTCCTGATCATAAATGGGTGGGGAAAAGAGCTCTGTAAATACAAAAGCATTCAGTGAATATTATTGTTCTTGCTGCTGTTGCCAGTGTTGACTGGGCCAAGACAGCCGGCACCACCACAGGGATTCGGGGCACTAAAGAAAGCCTAGATCTCTTTGCTTCTTAAGACATCTTCCAATAACTAGCCTTCATGCCCTCTTTGAAGTCTGGCTGGGCCAAACCAAGGTGTGAAACGATAGGTCAATGCCAGAGACCACTCTCCCTGAGGTGGTGAAGAGTGCACAGGGGCTGGAAGGGGAATAGAATGAAACGCAAGCAAAGTGTCTCACCTGTTTGAAATGAGCCCAGCTGCGGAGCAAATCCAATATACCAGTCTGTCTTCATACAACATCTTTCTTATTAATAATGTAAGCATGATGGAGGCTGCTATTGATCTTCGATACCTAAATCTTACTTCTCTATGAATAAAAAATGTAATAAGATCTCAGAAATAAGCTGAAGACCACTGCCTGGGTGTAAATGACAGGGATAAATTACAGCACACAGCCAAAGACTGGAAAATGTTAATGGGTGGCAGTCCCAGTGCTGGCTTAGAGCAGCTCAGGAGTGAAGCCGCTGAGGCCCCAGCAGAGGAGACCACTGACCCAGGCCCTCCACGGCCTGCAGGACAGCAGCAAATTCATCACTGTCAGGGCCCTGCAATGAGAAGAGTCACGCTCCTTCGCTTTGATAGACTTTCATGCTTCCACTTTCGTTGATGTGAATGTGTGTGTGTGTGAGAGAGAGAGAGAGGATACAGCTTTTCACTTTTCGTGGCACTTAGATGTTGTATTAAATCAAGTATGACATAAAATGAGAAAATTAAACAGCAAAATATCAAAGGAATGGTGAAATAGATGTTACCTGGTACCTAAGATAAGCTATCTACTGTAGCTGGTGGTGAGTTTACCTCTGTGTTTCATTGCATCTAAACAATATATTCTGCGGAAGGCTGTTTCTCTGTATGGGGGCCCTAGTTTCACTTCGATTATTTCAGTAGAGCTCTCTTTCCCCCGCATGTCTCGCTGTGGTCCAATACGCAGACGTCAGGTGCATTGCTTGGCTTTGCCAGGAGAGGGGTTTTCAGGATGCAAGCCACATGCACTAAAGGGATGCAGTGAATATAATGAAGACATTCTGTCAGCTCAGCTCTGGTTGGAACCTTTCAGGGGTGCCTCTCCTTCCCTAGGTGAGGGCACGCATTTAAAGTGTTAAGTGGTCTTTTCCAGATGCGGCCTGTTCTCATGTTCCTTTTCTTCCTCCAGTCCTAGTAAAGCAATTGCGTTAGCTCGCATTTTGACCCAGAGGAGTGAGGTCATTCGGGGCCTTTTTTTTTTTTTTTTTTTTTTGCCTCTGATTGAAGGTCTACATGGCATGTTCAGCTTCCAAGATTTCCCCTTCTCTCTCCCCAACTCTCTCTCTCCCTCCCTCATTCTCTGACCTTGGCCTCGCCCATCCCCTTCAGAGATCCACATCTATTGAACTCACCCCTTTAGCGGCTCTCTGTGGCCGCTTCCTTCCCTGCACGGAATCACTCTGTCTGCTTCTCCTCCAAGGGCCACCGGCTTCACCCCTTCACTTCAGGTCTTGCCATAGATAAAGAGAGCACTCCTGATGCAGGAGTCAGGCTCCTGGTGTCTATTTTAATGACCTTGGACAAGTCACTTCCCTGACCTCTTGGGCGTTAACATGAAGGTTATAGACTAAATGATCTCTGGGCTCTTCCCAAGGCTCAGAAACAGGCTTCCATCATCACCAGGTGTCTGAAATTGATCTTTCAAAGGTTCTAATTGCTTTCTAATTGCAAATCCAATAACTTTTCTCAGTGATCAACCTCTTTGACCTTTGGGGCAAAGTTTCATCATTGATTTAGTTATCCTCCTTGAAACTTGTTGCTCCCTTTGCTTTAGGGCACTTGGTTCTCTAGTTTACTTAAGAATTCTCATCTGAGGCTCTTCCCATATCCTCATTCTGTCTTCCACATCATCAAATATGCAAATATCATAGAACGCCTACAGACTATTAAGAACAAATGTTGAAAAGACTGAAAAAGGTAGATCTGGTGGGAATTGGTGGTGGAAATGTAAACTAACACAACCCCTCTGGACCATAGTTCAGTAGTTGCTTGTAAGACTAAACATGTGTTTATAATATGACCCAACATTTATCCCAGAGAAATAAAAACTTATGTTCACAACAACCTGTATTGAATTTGCATAGCAGCTTGATTTTTAATAGCTCAAAACTGGACATAGCTCAATGTGCTGTGGTGGGCGGATGGCTAAATAAATAAATGATACCCACACCTTGGATAGATCTTGAAGGTATTATACTTAGTGCAGAAAAACAATCCCAAAAGGTTACATAGTGTAATTTTAAATATAATAATATCCTCAAAATGAAACAACAACAAAAAAACTATTGAAATGGGGAACAGGTGAGCAGTTTCCAGGGACAGAGGTGGGGTTGGTGGTGTGGGTGTGACCGCAGTGGGAGAGCATGGGGGTTCTCTGGGTGATGGAGCATGCCTAGTCCCAGCTGTGGTGCTGGTGCCCCAAGCCCACATACAGAATCGTGCTGGGTAGAACTGTGTGCATAAACCCATATACGAACGAGTACAGGTAGAACGCTGGCAAAATCCGAATATTGCTTGTGGTCTAGTGAGTGATACTGCATCAATGCCAGATTGCTGGGTTTGCCTGGACTACAATTTTAGAAGTTGACAGTTATGGAAGTAGAACCAAGCTGGTCAAGAATTCAAGGGACTCTATGTACTATTTTTGCAACTTCCTATGCATGTATAATCATTTCGGAATTTTAAAGAAGTTGAAAATAATTAAATGACATATATTCCCTTGCTCATCTGCTCAAGGGGTCTGGAAGCAGCCCAGTATTGGAAGCATGCTTAGTGTTGAGATCTTGGGGTGTAATGCCACTCTCCCGCAAAAGCAACCGGGGCTCGCCCTTGGAAAAATGGTCAACCGCTTGACTTCATGACTGGGACAGGAAATAAACAAGTTGAATCTTGAGCACTTTTTTAAAGCACTTAAACATTTAATATTTTTTTAACTGAAGAGGAGAAAGAGCCTATTGAAAACTATGCGCAGGTGGTCCAGCCAGGACCACAGGTGACAGGAAGTCTGGGCTTACCCCGCCTACACCTCAGTGCTGGGGCCAGACTCCCTTGGGGTCCTTGGAAGCCAGACTCCACCCTGGATCTTCTGTGAATTGACAAATTGAAATGGCCTTTCAGTGATAAGCAGAGGACAAGGAATGGGTTCCTGCCCTGACCATGTCAGAGCCTGGATAAGAAAACACTTCTGAATCTGGGGCCCCAGAGGTTCAGCTAGGCTGTCCAGAGGTCTTGGCTGCTCTGCCCGCAGAAGGCCTTCCTAGACATAGAGGCTATCAGCCCCTCTACCATCCACCCTTCTCCCCAGCTGCCAGGCCCCATGATCTTCCTGGTCTTGGATTTGAGACATCAAGCACCCTCCCTCCCAGTATTGACTCCGGTCCTGGGCTCCTGGAATACTCCCCTGGAAGATGACCTGGGATTGAGAGGTGAGCTTGGAAGTTCCAGCTGAGGGCCCAGGACCCTCCTGGGGTGGGGGTGGTTGGGGGTCAGGGGGTGCCACGGTGGGAGTAATCTGCTTTGCCGTGCATCACCAACCGATCATCCACCAAGTAGAAGTTGGCAGGTTGTGTGTCATGTAGGTGAGGGATCACCTGTCTCATTGATGGGCTCCTCAGGGAGCGGGGAAGTTGCAGATGCGCTGGCTGGCGTTGTAGCTGCTGGGGGTGCAGAAACAAAGAGGACCTTTCAGAAGTGGCCCATCTCGATCCCACGGAAGTTGTTGGCAGGCTCGTCTCCCACTGTGGCCTCCGCACTCTGGACTTCGCACTATGGGTGAGCACTGTGGCCTCTGCCGTGGCTCCCACGGAGAAAGACGGGCGTGAACTGGGGGTGGACAAAGTGCCCAGAGCTGGGATCCGGGTCTGCCGGAGAATGGGTACCCGCTCTAAGGATGGGGGCTTCCTGACTTCAAAGAGGACAGTGCCTGAAGCCATGTCCCGAATCTGGAAATGACAAAGTCCATCTTGGATGTGTTCTCCTTCTGGGAGCACAGGTAGTCGCCCTTGATCCCCTGAAACCCAGTGTGTCCTCTGACCAAATCAGCTGCCTGACCCTGGGCCTGCCTCCAGTCCCAGCTCCGGCCCAGGATGGGATTCCGCCTGCACTGGAGCCTCCTAGAGTGGCCCCACCCCACTCCCTTCTTCACCTTCATGACCGGAGGGGCGACTGCTGGCTGCGCCCCCTGCAGCCCAGAAGGGGAAGCCGTAATTAAGTCTTTCTTGAAGGGTTAAACATTGACGACAAAGCTAAGTAAATACATTTTAATAACTGAAATGACAATTGTTTATTTACATGACTGACTCATGTACACACATCAAACGTATAAACTAACAAAACATAGACAAATAGAATAAATATATATTAACATAACACTAGAATTTTAAATATTGTCAGTACAGCTGGCTGATTTTCTTTCTTTCTTTGCTCTAGATAGGTTTTATACTTTCTTAGGGCTACAGGATTTTTTATTTTGACCTGCCAGTGCTCTTCTCAGACTGAAAATAAAGAAGAATTTTGTGATGATCAAACAAATTGAAATTATTTTGAGAAATGATCTCAGTCTCAGTGTCCATGGACCAAATCCTCTGAGTCTGTTTTTTCTTTCTTACCTCATTCTCAGCCATCAGGGATTCATTCTCCAGAAGCTGAGTCCAGACAGCCTCTGAAAACAGCACAGCACCTTCGGTATTCTCAAAGCTGCATTGTTCTACAAGGAAGTCTTCAACATGCCCTGGTCCCAAGGTTTAGATTCATTATGACATCAGTTTACAACCTCGGAGCATTAAACACACACACACACACACACACACGTCACACACACGTCCCACACACACATACATGTGAGTGCGTGCACATGGAGAGGAATATTGAACTCTACCAGAGGCCAGAACCATGTTTCACCCAGTGGCTGAACCTGAACCTGATCCCTGGTCTGGAGTTGATTCTCCATAAGCTCACAGACACTTTCCATCCCTGCTGTGTGCAGTTGGTACATTGTGCAGTTGGGTACAGAGACCAGAAGAAACAGGCAGAGGGGACATATGCATGGAAAGTCACAAAACCACACGAGGAGGGTGTGGCGAGGCAACATTGGGTAATAAGCAAAGCAAAGCAAAAACAGTCCATAGCACGTTGGTATAACTTACTCCAAATACATCATTTCACTCTGTAATTCAATATCCAAGCCTTGAGCGATGAAGGACAGAGGTTAAAAGGTATCTGAATTCAGCAAAAACAGATCTGATGACAGTAACTAAACACAGTGGCTCAGGCCAATGTCAGTCAGCACCAGGGAGATCACAGAAACATCGAAAGGAACCTCGAGGAGAGTTTTACAGGACAGAGATTTTTCTCTCAGGTATATTCATGAAAGTTTTCAATGATTCCTTAGGGATGAAAACCAAAAGCCTGTGTCAGAATATCTCCAGTATCAGAACATACATAAATCTCCTATAGAAGAGATGTATTTTAACAGTTGTATGTACTTTTATTAAATAAATAGAGGTAATGTATACATAGGTCTCATAGGCAGAGTCTTTGGTTAATCATTTTCTAATAATCACTTCATTAACTAGCAAAGCCCTCCAGATACAGGTATTGATTGTGCTCTTAACCATGTTTATCCCCTCTGAGGACTGCAGTCATAATGTAGACTCATTTCAGAATGTCGCCTAAGTCAGGGCTAACCTGCCTGGCAGCACCACGGACTCGCCTTGGTCTGACTGCTCCCTCCTGCATTAGAGACAGTACTGTGTCTCTTTCATTCTCCTCTTCCCAAGTCCACGGGAAGACCATGTTTCTCAGCACCCCTCGCAGTGAGGTCTAGTTCTAGGTCATGCCACTGAGCTTACGCATAAATGGCATGAAGCACTTCAAGGCCAAAGGCTAGAAGAAAGGTGTATATTTCCACATATTCTCCCTGCCCCTGCTCTGCTTATCTTGGACACTTCCTATCAAGTTGGTGGCACCAAGGACTGGAAGTGGCCTGATTCCTGAGCCACTGCTTGAAGGGAGCTATCCTGAAGAAATGGAAGCATCCCCTTCGAGTGAAGAAGAAATATTTTTGCATTAAACTAATGAGATTTCAGGGTTAGTTTGCATCATAACAATGTTACTCTTCATTGAAAATATATAGTTCTACATTTTCAACAACTCATTGTTACTATTCAGAACGGAAAAATTTTTACTATTCCACATTTGTCTTTCTGTATGTATATGCCTCTGTCTAGATGGTTATCCCTAATACTAATTCTAATAGATCACAATTATTTGGGGGTTAGGTTGTGTTCAATGAGTATGTATATGTATATGTGTATGTATATGTATATGTATATACACATAAAACATATATCCTGTCTTAGAGTCTTAGTTCTTTCCTCTGCCTACAATGTCCTTTATCCAGGTATCAATTAGTTAACTTTCTTATCTTCATTAATTCTTTAAGTCTCATTTTCCCAGTGAGGTCTGCCCTGACTATAGCAGTTAACGCTACCAACCTCCACAAACACACACAAACACACACATACTCCAGATCCCTCTTGTCCTGCTCTACTATTTTCCCATAGCAAATTTTACCTCCTATGTACCACACAATTTACTTATTTATTACAGTTATCATCTGTGTTATATCAGTCTCTACCTTCCAATTTCACTGAGAGTAAGAAATTTTTTTTAGTTTTGTTCATTTCTAAAAGAGTGGCTACCACCTAGTAAGAAAGCAATAAATATCTGTTCAATGAAAAAACATTTATTTGGAGCAAGACGTGGTACCTGATACTGTGAAGGATACAGAGATATACAAGATGCCATTTTGTACTTGGCCTTTAAAAAAAAGATTTTATTTATTTATTTTTAGAGAGGGGAAGGGAGCGAGAAAGAGAGGGAGAGAAACATCAATGTGTGGTTGCCTCTTACACGCTCCCTACTGGGGACCTGGCCTGCAATCCAGGCGTGTGCCCTGACTAGGAATTGAACCAGTGACCCTTTCCCTTGCTGTCAGGCACTCAGTCCACTGAGCCACACCAGCCAGGGCCAGCCTCGATAAACTTAAAGTCCTAGTAAGAGAAATTGATGAAGTACAGACACTACAATGTCAATCAAGTGTATGTGGTGTTTGTAGGACACGGTGAGATTATTTCCAGCTTGGTCAAAGACTCCATGTGTGTGTGGTGAGTGTTTATACCCAACGAAGTTCCAAGAGCTGCTCCCTTCTTAAATCCATCTTCCTCCCTTTTACCTTGGTAAGTGCGCAGATCCAGGCCACCGTGGAATGTATGGGTTGTCCCAGAAGCCGAACAAAGTAAGAGTGCTCTCAGGCAGTTGAGAAAATTGCAGAGTAAACAACCTGTGAAGCTCACGGTTGAGTCTCCAGTAAGAAGCTCCTTGACTTGAGCATATTGTTCACCTTGTTTATTCCATTATAACGTGTCTGTTCCATGAGGACTCCTGGGAGAAATACACGGGAGGCTTAAGTATCTGAAATAGCTTAGTACCTGCCAAACAATGAGTCTGTTTCTGTCATGAGGACCGTGAGAATTGCATAATTCATCAGGCTTTCCTTTTCAAATAGTCCACGTGAAAGAAAGCTTGGGGCCACATCAGTGGTGCATCTGTCGCGCGGGCCTGGCCCTCTACGGCTTGTATTTCAGCGCAGTGCTTTCCTTTCCCCTTGGTCCGCTTTATGCCTCTCCCTTTGCTTTGTTTTTTCTTTGTTGCCTTCTTCTTCAGCTTGCTTATTTATTGACTTTTCTATCCCTGTAAGCCACTTTAAATCATTTTTTGAAAAATTAAAGAAAATATCTGTTATATGTATTATGGGCACATCGCTGTGCTAGGTCTGTGGGAGAGAAGATAAAGAAAGAAAGGAGGCCGGCAAGCAGACAGTCGAGTAAGGGAGGGCAGGAACTAGAAAATAAAAAATGGCACGGACCCACCCTCCAGGAACTTGAGGGGTGATGGCCCAGAGCTGCGCGCACAGCTTCAGTGCGCATCGATCTCTCCCGTCTCTGAGCTCCAGCAGCGCTCAGACTCAATAACACCCAATTTAGCACTGGATGCTATGCTCCCTGGTGTTGTCTGTTTATTGTTTTATATGCTTAAGCGTTGCCTTTTGGGCTGGGACCTTGTGTTAACTTCTTCGTCTTCTCATAGTGAGTTGCTGCATGGATGGATTGATCTGAAGCCATCCTGACCAGGAGGGGCTCCAGGCCCTTCTAATACATCAGCTGGTGCAGCTGACCCCCTGGACCTGCTGGTTGCACATCAGCCGGGACTCCCTGACTTATCGTGGCTGCCTGCAAGGATCTTTGAGGAAATGGCCTCTTGCATATAGTTCTGTGTGACAGGTTTATGTCTAAATGTGCTGCTGTGTGGGGAATATAAGTTGCTTAATAATAATTAATTCCTACATCCAGAGATTTGCTGGGTGTTTAATCTATGCCAGGCATTCTTTTCCATATCGGTAAACCAAACAAAGACCGCTGCCCTGGTGGTGTGAACATGTAAGCAGGATGCGGAGAGAGGGGAGGAGGCAGACATCAGACACAAGATATCAAAATAGGTAAATGATATAGTATGTTAGAAAGAGACCAGTTCTATAAAAAATAAAGAAGTAGACAAGAGTAAGAGGGATTGGAAGGGCTGCAGGTGGGCAGGGTGTCACCACGCACATAGGGTGGTTGGGGGAGGTCCCGTTGGGAAGGGGCGCTTGAGCCAAAACTGAAAGGTACTGAGAGAGTTAGATATGCCCACATCTGTTCCAGGCAAGACCAGTGAAGAAATGAGCTAAGGAGACTCCAGGAGCAGCAAGAAGACAACGTGATTGGCACAGAAAAAGGAGGGAGAGGGTGGGTAAGAAATGAGATAAGAACACTAACAGAGACCCAGCTGATGTGAGACTTTGTGAAATATTGTGGGGTTTGGGGTATGCCCCCAGGGGATAGGAAGGCACTGGAGCAAATCCAGCTGAAGAATGATGTGCCTAATTGGCTTTCGAGAGAGTTATTCTGCTGCTTGGTTAACATCAGACAGAAAGGGGGCAAGGGGGGAAGCCAAGTGACCAGCCGAAATCTAGCTGAGAGGCGAAGGGGGTTCAGTCCAGGGCAGTAGCTGTAAGAGTGGTGACAAGTGGCCAGATATAGGATATAAGAGAGTGGAATCAGGGATCACCCCCAGGTTTGGGGCCTGAGTAAATGAAAGGAAGGACTTGACCCATACTGAGCTAAAGAAGGCTCTGGGAAGTACCAGTTTGGGAGGAGGATAAGAGTTTAGCTTGGGACATGCTACTTTTACACTTTTAACAGATATCCAAGTGGGGCTTAGACACTAGTTGGCTGGTGGAACACTAGTTTACAGGAGACATCTGGGATGGAGATGTGAACTGGAGACCCCTTGCCATACATAGAGATTCTTGTTCAACCCATAAGACCACAAGAGATGAGAGCAGGTGGAGGTGAGGAGGCCAGAGCCTAGAGCCCAGTGACCCTATGTCATTAATGGGTAGGGGTAAGGAGAAGGGACCTCGGGAGCAAAGAAGCCAGAGGTGTGATGGGGAGAGAGTAGTGTCCTGAGAGCCAAGTGCTGGACATATATAAAGGAGGAAGGTGCTGTCACCTGGGGAGTTTCCGAGGAGTTCAGACCTTGTGGTGCAGGGGCCCTTGGTGAACTTGGCGAGAGCAGTTTCGTGGACTGGTGTCGTCAGAGGACTGAATAGGATGCA
Source organism: Glossophaga mutica (assembly GCA_039655065.1). Lineage (NCBI taxonomy): Eukaryota > Metazoa > Chordata > Mammalia > Chiroptera > Phyllostomidae > Glossophaga > Glossophaga mutica. The sequence goes on from CM077311.1 coordinate 64,405,231, forward strand.
TTCAGGAGGGAGTGGTAAACAGAGAATCAAAGACAGCAAGTAGGAATAACACCTTCAAGGATTTTGTAGCAAAGGGGAGCAAAGGAATAGGTTAGTCACCAACAAGGAAGTAAGACTCAAGGGTGTTTTTGTTAAGATTAGAAAAATAGAAATATAGCAATATTTTTGTATGCTGCTGAAACTGATTTCGCAGAAAATGAAGAAAGTTAGTGATGCAAGAGAGGGTGGGGGGAAGAATTGCTGAAGGTAGAGACCTCGAATCTGCAGGAGGGGAGTGGAGGCAGGTGCTTACGTGCAGGTGGGGACACAGTTCCGGGTCTCAGAATGGGCAACAGAGCAGCAGGCACAGCTGCTGCTGGTGAGCGGGACGTGGGAACTAGCGATCACCTTTCATCGCACACGTCGGATGGACTAAGCACTTGTTATATGCAAGGAATTCACGAAAATCTCGATGAGGTGGATATTCCCCTCCCTACCTACCAGATGATGGCACTAAGGCTCGGAGAGTGGTGTGACTGGCCCGAGGTGGCACCATGGCTGGCCGGCCCTTGGGGACGTGGTGACGCCCAGATCCAGGCCCAGGTCGCTGAGACTCCGACCCCAGGACGCTAACATCCACTCTCTGCCATCTCTGCAGGGGGTGCGGCTGGGCTCTCACAGGCCTGGGCTCTGGGAGAATCACTGGGCACCCTCCCTTAGGTTCCTCGGATTGCACCCGAAGCCCCCTGTGAAACGGCAGGCGGGAGGGTGGGGTCAGCACAAGGTGTCCCTTCTGTGCTCTTCCTGTCTAGACACTGGATTTGAAGTGAGCACAGGACGGAGGTCCCCAGGGGAGCCTCCATGGAGAGCACCTTCAGTGTCACTAGCCCTGAAGAGAAAGGAGGGAGGCCGAGCCCGGAACCTGCAGCACTCAGCCTGGGCCAGCGGAGAGCAGGGTGCAGACAGCACAAGATGAGTGCCACGTATTCCGTCCCCTTGTGTCACCTTCTCTGCTTAGTGCGTCCTGACCTTCGAAGATCAGAACTAGCAAAGGCCTGAGACTGAAGACCGCTTGGTCCCCCCGCAGCCCGTGGGGAGCGCCCTTGCCAATGACCCTGCCAGGCCCCTCTCACACAGCCCCATGGATGGGCGCCTCATGGTCGCATTGCACAGCTGGCCCCACTCTGAGGCAGTTAGAGTCATTTGGGTTTTGCCTGCATGTTGCTGAAACCTGCCTCCTTTCACTCCCCCGCCCCCAGCGGCAGTGATGGAGTTACACCGGCTGTGGAAGCCGGGCCTCTGAGCTTGTTGAATTAGAGCTTCAGTAGTTCCTGCAGGAGCAGAGAGAGGTTTTTCTTCTACAGACTATTAAGTCCATGCAGCGGTCTCGAGGGCAGAAGCAGCAGCTCCGAGGGGACCCTGCTCCCGGGCGTGGGCCGTGACACTCCTTGTCCTGACGAGGCAGAGACAACACTGGACCAGGGGGAGGCTCAGATGCCGCTCTGCCCTCTGGGATGTAGGGCCTTGGCCTCCTTCCTCACAGGAGTCTGTTTTACCACAACTCTCCCACGATGACTGGGTGGTAGCCAGGGGGCCACACCCCTCACTGAGGTTGTGCCGATTTGTCTTCAGCAGTTCTTGCTTGTCGTGACCTATCTGTGAGGGAACCCTGACTTTGTCACCCATCAAAGCAAGTGCATAGCTTGGGACAGAAGCTGTCAAGTCGGAAATGCCGTCTTTCGCACAGAAAGGAGATCTGTGGGCTGCCGGGGGCAGTGGCACGAATAGTTCAGATGCAGTTTGTGCTGCTCCTTCCTTCAGGCGGGCCTGAACTTGGCTTTCGATTCAATTGAATGGGGTGTGTGGGCGCTGCTGTGATCTGATCCTCTGTTCGGCACTGTAGGGAGACCAAAAGAAAGCCATATTCTCTTTCCTGAAGCAATTTACAACTTGCTTGAAAAGACACTGGATGCAGTTGCACAACTACATGTAATAATGCAAGTAAGTTATAACAAAGTCTCAAATGAACGGAGGAGACAATGGGACCTCCAGGAGGGCGGAAAAGAAAGAGGAGTGCGAGAGCAGCTACAGCTCTCAGACAACATTCTGCAAGGAGGGAAAGTGAGGGAAGCATGGTCTGGGCTGCAATAAGCAGAGTGTTTGCCTGGGAAGAAAAATGGAGAAGAACTTCTGAATGGGAGGAGGACGAGCTACAAAGTGTGGAGGTGAGGATGCTAACCATGTTCGGGGGATGATGAGGTCCCACGATGGTTGGAAATGTAATTTGATAGGAAAGGTGATTGGGCCTTGCATGCTAGCCGAGAGACTAACCCTTATTTCAGTGGCTCCGCAGAGCCATGGTAGGTTCTCACACTTCATAGTTCAGAGGTTCTTAAGTGGAGAAAGACTATAACAAAAGGAGTTTTCAGAAGCTGAATCTAGGGTGGGGGGCATGCGGAGGAAGTGGTGGAGGAAGTCCTAGGGAAAGGAAGACCATTGGGGAAGCTGTTGCCATGATCTAGGAGCTGAAGTCATGGGCACAGCCAGGCTGAGCGCGGCCCAACCTGGGAGACAGGGACTGCGTGTGTACGAAGTGTACGGGGGAACCGGGGGAGGGGTCGAGGACAGCTCCAGTGGCTAAGCCTGGGTGGAATCCAGGCATCATCCTCATTTGGGAGTAGGCTTCAGGTGAAGGACACCCCTGTTTGAAAAAGGCACTGAGTCAGGGGTCCTGAAGCCTTGGGAGGAAGTCTTACATCTAGTATTCGTTCAGCTGCATCACACCTCCCCAGCTCCAGGCTTGAGGACTTATAAAATGTGCCTTGAGGTCCCTCTTAGGACCTTCATGCAAAAGCCTCTAAAGAAGGGCCAGGAAACAGTCACTGGTGAGCTCTCCTCCTTGCCCCCATGCCTAGCGTGGATTTCTCTCCCATAGGCCAGAGGCTCCAGTGGCCCTGCTTCTGCGCTCAAGAGTCCTGCACCCCACCCCACACCATTGCAGGCCTGCTCTACTGCACGTCTCTACTTGCAGACACTGAAGTTAACTGATACCTCTCAGCGGGTATCAGTAATTTGTACAGCAGCTGTATGACACATCTCACTGAGATGTCTCTACCTCTCAGCAGGTAGACTGAGCTGGGTGTGCTGAGCCTCATTAGCTGTGTGGTTGGGTCACGGTGCCCACCCCTAAGAATGTTAAACGGCGGCATTGTCAGGATGAGACAATGCAGCTGTCCCACTGCATTAACAGCCCATCAATCCCTACCACCACACACACAGCCCCTCTCCCAGACGCAGGCTCCTCAGCGAGAAGGCGAGGGGGAGGCTGCAGCTGGCTGTGCAGGACGCACCATAGCATGGGCTTCTGCTGGTCAAAGGGATGGTGCCAAGTGAAACATGCTGGAACCTGGGGCTCCCCCCGTGGCAGGATCTGGCGCTGCCCGTGCCACGGACGGACGTCAATAAACTAACAGCAACAGTAACTCCAGGTGGAGCCTAACATCTGTGTCCCTAAGCAGCCCTCTTTTTTTGTTGTTGTTGTCTTAAGGGCAGGTGTCAAATGCAAATGAAGATGGTTGGCTAATATCTCCCTAGTAAAGTTTAAAGGCAACAATAAATGTCTGACCTGCTAAAACATTAAATCCTGTATGTTCTGAAGTGGATTCTACAATTTCCTAATTTGAAGAAAAGTCACACATCCACTGTTCTTAGAAATTGCATTTTTTTGTTACCAGCTGACCAGTGACTTCTTTACAAGCTCCCCTAGGTCAGATAGCACATTCAGTCATGTAACATATTGTGCATATGTATTTTCTTGTCCATTATCAGTTAATAATTTTATTTATTATCCACACCATCCTTTGTTGGTATATGATATTTATTTTAATATTAAAATATCCCAAGAGATACCTACCTATGAGCCTCCATTTATTTAAAAAATACTGAGCTGTTAAATGCCATATTTCACTTCCTCACAGTGCAAACTGAACTCTTGAGTTAAGTCCCATCAGTGAGATGTGTCGTACAGCTGCTGCACAGATTACATGCAGTGCAGTTTCTCTCCTCGTGAGTGAAGACAGTTGCAGAGTATCAGCAGGCGGCCCTCTGTCAATGCCTTGGGAGTGTGCACTTTGACCAGGTAAGTGGAATGGAAAAAAGAAAAGAAAAGAAACTTTCCGAGCTGGAGGGCTGTGGAGAGGACGTATCATGGAGCGGGGACCAGAGCGGGTGACTCAGCCAGGCAGTCGGAGGGAGGGGTGACGGAGAATGCAAAGGGAGGTCTGGGGCCACCAGCAGTAAACCCCACAATGTCTTTGAGGTTGGGCCTTTATTTTCTGAGGCATTTTGTTCATCTTCTTTGTGCTGCCAAGCCCTCCGTCAACAGGAGCTCAGGGTATAATTCATCCATTTTCTTTCAATTTTCCTTCTGTGACAAACCTGTTGCAAGGCACCCGGCTCAGAGGTTGTGAGCGTTCGAGTAGCAGTTGGACCGCCTGGCTCCGTGGCTTGCAGTCTGTGCGCTTCCGGGTGAGCAGCGCTGCGCCCACACTCCGACCACAGCCCGGCGGCTGTACGTGGGTCGTCTTCCCGTGCCCCTTGTATCTCAGGGTTGGGAGGTTGGTAACTCTTCTCTTTGGCTCCAGTCCATTTCTCCATCCCTTTTGTAAAAGTTCTCTGCCTTGAAGGCTCAAACCAAATGACTATAGCACTCCCCCATTCCCTGATAATCCTTTGAGGATGATTTATTTATTAAGCTTTAACACCTGATTCATCATCGTCTACCTTTCATCTCCTGCCCTCATCCTAGGCAAGGCCAGCGTCCATGAGGACCACATGTTAGACACCTGATCTCTTGATTCCTTGGGTTTCTCATGTTTAGTGACTTTTTCCACTTCAGTGGAGCCCTTGGTCCATGATCAGATGCTGGATCCCACCATCGCCAGCTACTCTGCCTCCAAAATCATGAACCTGGACATTTACTTTTGTCCTAAAAGCCACTAAGCCTCCACTGCAGTTGCCCAAATACTTTCTCTGTGTTCAGTTTATTGAACACCATCAATTCCCTTCTGTTTTCATTCCCCACTTTATCCAGCTTAGTTTTCTTATCACATCAACTTAATCAATCTGTTTTTAAATGACTTCACATGAATTGTTCCATACTTTTTCCATCTCACTTCCCTTGAAGAGAAACAACCAATCTCTTGGTGCTCGCACCTGACCGCTGAGCCTAGCGGGAGGGCATGACAGAGGTGGGCAGACTCATGCAACGATTAGCAGCGACTTAGGTCAAGTTCCCGGGAAACTGATTCTGAGATGGAGATTTGCGCTCTCCAAGATGCTGGCTGCTCTCTTTTTCTCAGGAAACTTATTGCCTCCCTGCTTTATATCTGTATTTTAGATTTTCTTTACCTTGAGCCCTCACTTCTGCTGGCCTATGTGACTTACCTAGCAGAGTAACCCTTGAGGGGTCTCAACTCCTGGCCCCTGAACTGTCAGATGTGTACAGACATGCCTCATAGCACCCCTGTGGGCCATGCTGGTGAAGAGCCCCCATCTCCTCTCGGTCAGTGGGGCTAATTGACCTGCTGAGATGGTCACCACTGTCTTTGCCTACTTCCCCCAAAGCAGTCACAACCAGTAACTTTTAACGAAATATGTTTTAATAAAATCTTGCTCTGTTCCTATCTATAGAAATTTTATAATGGCCATTGATTTAGGCAATTGATACTGTGCCCTGAAAAATGGCTCTCTGTTCTTTCAGAGTATCCTATCACCTGTGTCCTCAAAAAGCCACACTATGGTTCCATCAGGCTGGCAAGTTCTGGACTATAATTGGGGCCCGGGATGGACTCAATTATAAAGGTCAGGGCCATGTGTCCTTGCCTTCCCTCCATGGCTGGGAAGCGGATCTCCGGGTCGGATGTGATGGCAAACAAGATCCCTCCTCCCCAAGGATTAAACACTTGGGAAGCCTTTAGTCAGCGTGCTGGCCAAGGGCCTCCAGTCAGGAAGGGAAAGCCCACACTTGCAATGAATGTTAATGCCATCTAGGTAAATCTCGGCTCGCTCCAGGGTGGAAGGAACTCTGTGTAACAGTTACATGGAGTGTAATAGGAGTTCCTTCCACTGGACTTCCGGTGGAAGTTACAGTGGACCTCCAGTGGGAAGAACTCCATACACTGTAACACATTTGCCACCAAGTACCAGGTTGGTGTCTCCTCTAGGGCTGATGCCATATCAAAGGCCCAGCATTTGTCTCTGTTGTCAGCAGATTGGGTATTTGGCAGCTTCAAGAATTAAACCATCCTTGGTAAGTGGAACTCAAGCTGTTGAGCCCATGCAAAGCATCCATTTCTGCCACCATGGTCACTCCATGTACGAGCCCGTTGTGCAGGTTGAGGTGTTGTTAACGAGGCTGGGCTGACATCAACTGGCTCAGTTACTCTGGTCCCCTTTGGGGGACGTCAACATAGGACATAAAGATCTTCACACCAGGTAACTCCCCGAGTCAGTCCACAAGCTTCTTCATTCTTTCTTGTCCTAGTCGTCCAATCCACTTTATTTTTTTACAAGCCCTTGACCAAATAGCCAAGCCATTCATTGCTGCCCATGAGACCACAGATGGTCTTAGTTCAGGCCACATCTCTTTGCACTCAAGGTGAACACTGGGGTGTATCACTTGAAACTCTTGCCAGCTGGCAGGATTCCGCCTCATTGCCATCTTTCAGGCCCACCCCTGAGAGGGACTGTAGTGAGCAAAAGTGCATCCTTAGTTTCCAGCCACACACCAAACTCGCCTGTCCATGGCCAGGCTCAGCCCTTTGTTCTCCTTCACCAGCTGATCACCGCACAGGTGTGAGCTCAAAAAGAGATGCTAGTGGAACAGCGGAGGAGAGCAGGGGTGTGGCCCGCCTGCCCCTGCACCTTATTTGTGTCCTCTGGCCCTGCTTGTGCCTGACCTGGAGTCACTTCGACCGACCTCCCCATGGGCTGGTACAGGGCCTGCCTGAACTTATGACTTGGTAGATCTGCTAGTAGCTGGGTTGTTTTAGTCGTTATCTAAAGATATGTTCATGGATTTTAGAGAGAGAGTAAGAGGAAGAGAGAAAGAGAGAAACATCGGTGTGAGAGAGAAACACCAATCGGTTGCCTCCTGCTCACACCCCGACCACAGGCTGAAGCAGCAGCCGTTTGGCGTACAGAACGATGTTCCAACCAACTAAGCCCCCAGCCAAGGTGACTAACCAGTAGCTGCTCTTTGAGTGGTGCATGAGTCTCTGCTGCAGATGGCCTGGCTGTTCTACGGCATCCTGGAGGCTGACATTTTGACTCTCCTCTGAGGACCTGCTATAAACTCTACTTGGTGTCTTTCCTCTCTGCAGACACTTCTAGTGCCATAGGGTCCCCAGGTTCATGGCACACGCCCTAAGGCCACTTGTACACCAGCCTGACCCGCTGCAGAGAACTTGTCTGCTCTGGGCCCCATTCAAAGCTGGAAGCCCTTCACTTCAGCCGTGAAATAGACGGACACACCATTCTTGACTGTGGAGCCATGCTTCCTTCTTGCTGTGGAATACGCCTAAAAAATAATTTGCTCTTTACTTGGGAAGGAATGTCCTGGCATGCCCCAGACGCTGCACCCCTAAAATTTTCACTACCTTGACAAGTCCCTTCACCTTCGGAGCTCTCTGCAGGGCAGACCCCCACCTGGCTGCCACACTTCCCTTGTCAATCGTTATGACTTTGCACCCACCTGGCCCTGGGTGGCTAGATGTCACCCCTTAGCCTCTATTATTTTATGACTTTGTCATCCCTGCTGCTACTGGGAAATTCAGTTCTACCACAACCTCTACTCTTTAAGCTCTAGCCTGTAGAGGACACCAGGCTTGAACCTTTCAAGGACTCTGGTACCTTTCTGTCTTGGTCAGCTCCAGACTGCCAGAAGAAAGCACCATGGGCTGGGTGGCTTAAAAAGAAATTTATTTTTCACAGTTTTGGAGGCCAGAAGTCCAAGGTCAAAGTTCTGGCCAATTTGGTTTCTGGTGAGGACTCTCTTTCTAGCTTGCTGATGGCCACTTTCTTGCTTTGTCTTCTCATGGCCTTTTCCTGGTGCACGCAGTTGGCAGGGGTTTGCAGGGGAGAGATCCTCTGTTTCTTCCTATAAAGACACTAATTTTATTAGATCAGAGTCCTACTCTTATGACCTCATTTAACCTAAATTACCTCCTAAGGACCCTCTCTCCAGATACAGTCACGCTGGGGGTTAGGCTTTTCCCGTGTGCATGCAGTCCCCAGCACCCTCTCACCTGCGCGTTCCTGACTGCTTTGCGGAGGAAGTGTCCTCAGACCCTCCCAGGGCCAACAGCCAGAGGGGTTTTTCTGGCTTTACATAGTATTTCCATTCTAGCATACCCACTTCTCTGAGCTTCGTCCATCCACTGCCACTGCAGTTTTGAAATTTATACTTCACGTAATGAGGGCTTCCCTTTTCCCAAGCCTCCAAAAGCCTCTTATATCACATGAGACTGTTACCCATGAAATTTGCCAGGACATTAAATCTTATGTCCTGGAAGAGTTCCCCACCCCATCAATAAACTCTTATCCAACCTTATATTCTACCACTCCTGACCCAGCAGTCTCAGGACCAGTCCCATCTGTACCCTCCAGGTTCCTACTGCTACATGTAGACTCGATCTCACAGCCTCTCTAACACACACCCTTTTTCTCCCTTAGTAGGCTTCCCCTAACTGGGTCATGCTGAGATGTGGCCCTAACTATGGATCTCGTACTGAACAGGTGACGTGGGGTCATATCCTGAGGGTAGCACGTGTTTGGCAAATAAGAGGTCTCTGCATCACTTCCATGCAGGAGAACATTCTGAAAGGGAGGAGGGGGGCAGTTCCGAAGAGTCCAGGACAATCTGGGGTTTCAAGGGTCTTGAGTTTTTCAGCACAGATGTCCCCATCCTAATACTCAGGTCCCCTTTGCTTCCTGGTCACATCCCTGACCTTGGTATGGTAGACTTGCCCAGGTTGAGAATTTAAACTTCTCTCATGCCTTACTAAGCTTATAATTAAGCTTTTGGCCTGATCCTCAGCCTTTTCTGCCTCCTGCTTCAGAAGAGGGGAGCCTCTTTATATGCTGCTAAGGAGGCCCCTGACTTTCACTTTGCCTTAAACTGGTGATTAATCACTCTCAGCCCGCGTCGTCTTTCTCCAATGCTCCAATAGGCCTCGGCAACAGCCATTCAACCCCGCAGGCTTGGAACTCACTATTTCCTGATACTTCTCTGATGCCTGAGATATTTCATATTCTAGCACTTCCTTTTATACTGGTACCTCATCCCAGTTCACCACCAGTAAAAAACGTTTTTCAATATTTTTAATTTAAATGATATTTTATTGTTTATGCTACTGCAGCTGTCCCATTTTCCCCCTTCTCCCCCTCCACCAGCTTCCCCCACTCCCTCAGGCAATCCCCACACCATCGTCCATGTGCACGGGTCATCGAGTCTGGCAGAAGTAATGCCTGCTTCAGTGCGGTTGGTAGGGTAATAATAGGGGTGTAATAATTTGTAGTTTTAATTTAACATTTCACCTAAAATGTCGTACGGTGTGCTTGAGTGTGATATTGTTATGTTACAGAATTACATGCTTATGGTTTTGTAGTAAAAGACTTTGCAATAAAAAAGAGTAATCCCTTCACCTTCTTTCAACCAGTCCCTAACCACAAGTAAAAGTTTTAATAATAGTTTCACTGCAGTTTGCCAGGGCCTATGGGGACTCCAGCTACCCCCCGTGGCAGACCTGATTGTAGCTGAATCTATAAGTAATCTATAGGGATATAACCCCAAAACCCCATCTTAAAACCTGCTCCTTGATACCAACTATCTCAAGTTATATGCCCCGAAAGCAGGCCTGGAGATGGAGATTTGTGTTGGGGAGTTTCACTGGGGTCGCTCACAGGAACCACACCATCACCCACCTGCAGGGGCGTGAGGGATGCAGGTCTGGGCACCAGGTGGAGCGAAGATGCGGCTGCAGCAGAAGCCCCAGGCAGCCCCGCAGAAAGCCGGGGGCTGGGATGGCCCTTTGGAGTTGTCTCAGTTTAATTTTGATCTAGTCGTAATATCTGTCAGGTTTTCACCTTCTGCTTTTAGTGCCTTTGGGGCTACAGTTAAGAAATCATTTCCAACCCAAGTAACAGATTTATTTTCCAACACTTTTTTTATTTGTTTATATATTTACTTTTCTAAGCCCCTGATGGGTAAACTTACTATAAATCAATAAATTATGACCAAAGTTTGATTTATCTAAATGTATTTAAGCCTCCTGCATGTAGTACCTACTTCACTTCACCTCTAGTTTAACTTGCATTTCTTCGGTGGCTGCAATCGGCGAGGGATCTCAGAGAGCAGAGGTTCGCTCGGAGACCGGAGGACCAAGGTCAGTCAGTTCCCCAAAAGGGAACAAGAAATGAAATAAAACGAAATCCCCAAATGGATCCCAGAAAAAGATAGTTGGAGAATATCGAGGAAAGGAAGCAGAGGGTCCTAAGTTTATAGTGAGCGCTCTAGGAGCATTCCCGGCCACACTCGTCCGTTCTTTATCCTCTTTTACGCTGGTCAGGAAAATGTGTTTCTGGATTTTATTAGAGAATACAGTCAACAATATTTTGATAGCTACATGTGGTACCAGGTGGGTACTGTAAATATTGGGGGAAACAATATATAAATCATGTGATCGTCTAACCACTATGCTGTACACCTGAAACCACTATTAAATGATACTGGAAGTAAACTGTAGTTTAAAAAATTTTAAAAAGACATTCTGAAAAAATTATCCTATCCTATCCTATCCTATCCTATCCTATTCTATCCTAACTATTCTCCCACCCTGTCCTAAGATGTACTAAGAAAATATGAAAAAAAAAAGGGTTTTAGGCAGGTAATAACTAACGAAGGGCCCAAAGATTTAGATGGGTGATGGGCTGGAGAGAGGCTTCTAGGGACTGCCCCCAGGGCTCTGACTTCAGTATGGTGCAAGTCACAGTGTTCATCAGTGCCTCCGTGAAGGCAGAAGACAGAGCCATCACATTTGTAGATGACATGCATTTGGGGTGGTTAGCAATATGCTGGGTGACAGAATCAGGTCCCCAGGCTGAAATAGTAGAATGAATTTAAAAGGATGAAATTTAACAAAGGAGAGTGCAACATCCTGTGTTGGGTTTAGAAAAAAACAACTCTGTAATTATAGGATGAGATCATTGTGATGTAGTAACTGTGAAGGAGAATAAACAGTCCCTGGGATTGACTTGAGGATCAATTCACTGGTCACTCAGAGCAAATGCACTCCTGGCTACATCAACAAAGCTGCACTGTTTAAAATGACAGAGGGGCCCGTTTTGTCCCGTCCTGTGCAGGTGAAGTCATGCATGGAGGAATGCGTTCTAGACCCCATACTTCACTAGAACCAGTCTGGAGGGGAGAAACCGGGATGGTGAGGATCCCCAAAACCTTACATGTAGGGAGTCATCTCGGAAACCGGCAACATCTGGCTGGAGAGGATAAAAGAGAGACGAGTACACAGTCCCTGGCGGCAAATGTTTGGAAGAATGCCATGGGGGAAAAGAATTAGCCTTTTCTTTTCCTCCCAGATGTTAGAAACAACAAGTTGGAAGGTACAGAGAAACTGATTTAAGTGAGGTATGCAGAAGAACCCCTACTCAGAGTGAACCTGCAGCGTGTCCTGCTCTGGCACAAGTTGTTAGGTGCCGAGTTGATGGTGACACAGTGTGAGTGTCTCAGGAAAGATGTGAACAACAACGCCCACCCCGCTGGGCGTTAGACCAGAGGGGGAGGAAGCTTCCTTTCAATCCACAGAGTCTGTTCTCCTGATCAAAGCCCGGAACTGCCGCTGGTCTCAGGCAGGTCTTTATTGGCATGTCATCTCCTGTTCAGGGCACAGCAAAGTTAGACTGGCCAAGGGTGATCTTTTAAAGAAAGTCACTTTTGCAGTAATGTAAACTGCTCATGTGCTGTGCTCATGTGTCTGTGAATAATTCTGAAATAAGAGCAACAGAGCAGAACCCTCCCCGTTGCCCCTTCCTGGCTGTGTCCTGTCTGGGTTGTCAAAATCTGCTCTTATTACACCTTTTTCACAAACTCAAGCGTGTGAGGCTGAAAGGAATTTCAAGTGTTGTTGCTTCAAGGTTGTTCCGGAGTTAACAACGCCTCTGTTTATTAAATACTTTTTATGTGCCAAACACTATGCTAAGCACTTGATTATATTTATTTGTTTAGTCGTCAAAGCAACCCTATATACGGATGTGTCAATATTATCAATATGCAGCTGGGGCAGCCAACACTCCAACAGTCAAAAGTTGGAGATCCAAGACAGCGGCCAAGAAGGTGGGTGTTACACTCACCTCCTCCCAGGACCAAACTGGAATTACAAATGAAATATAGAACACTTAACCTAAATAACCAGCTGAGGGCTAGCTGAAGAAAAATCTTATAACTGAGCATTTACAGGAGAAGCCACATCGAGACTGGTAGGAAGGGCAGAGATGTGGAAAGGGCTGGCCCTGCCCCCACACAGCGGGGTAAAGGTAGTCTGTTTTAAAAATGGTTTTGGAAAAGTTGGACAGATATGTGTGAAACAATGAAACTAGACCCCCTGCTTACACCACGCATAAGAATAAACTTGAAATGGATTAAAAACTTAAACAGGACTTGAAACCACAAAAATCTTAGAAGAAAACGTAGGCAGCAGTAAAATCTTGGACTTTTCTCATCGTAATATTTTTTTCTCATATATCTCTTCTGGCAAGGAAAACAAAACAAAAAAAGAAATGAATGGGACTACTTCCAACTAAAGATTTTTTGCATGGCAAAGACAACCATCAACAAAATGAAAAGACAACCCACTGAGTGGGAGAACATATTTGCCAACGAGACATCTGATAAGGGGTTAATATCCAAAATTTATAAAGAACTTACTTGTATACAACTCAACACCAAAAAAACAACCCAATTAAAAAATTGGGCAAAGGACCTGATAGACACTTCTCCAAAGAGGACATACAGATTGCAAAAAGACATATTAAAAAGAGCCCAACATCACTAATCATCAGAGAAATGCAAATTAAAACCACAATGAGATATCACCTCACGTCTGTCTGACTAGCCATTATCAATAAATCAAAAAACAACAGTGCTGGGGAGGACGTGGAGAAAAGGGAACCCTTGTGCACTGTTGGTAGGAATGCCGACTGGGGCAGCCATTATGGAAAACAGTATGGACTTTCCTCAAAAAATTAAAAATGGAACTGCCCTTTGACCCAGTGATCCCACTTCTGGAAATATACTTGAAGAAACCCAAAATACTAACTGGAAAGAAAACATGCACCCCTTTGTTCATTGCGGCATTACTTACAATAGCCAAGATATGGAAGCAGTCCAAGTGCCCACCAGTAGATGAGTGGATAAAATAGCTGTGGTACATTTACATAATAGAACACTACACAGCCACAAAAGGAAAGAAATCTTACCCTTTGTGACAGCATGGGTAGACCTGGAGAGTATTATATGCTAAATGAAATAAGGCAGTCAGAGAAAGACACATACCATATGATTTCACTTATTTGTGGAATGTAATGAACAAAATAAAATAACAAAACAGAAACAGATGAATAGATACAGAGAACAGATGGAAAGTATCAGAGTGGAGTGGGGTTGGGGACTGGGTGGAAAAGGTGAAGGGGTTAAGCAAAACCCTCATAAACACAAAAACTCACAGACACGGACAACAGTATGGTGATTACCAGAGGGAAGGGGGGTGGGGGAGGTAGAAGAGGGTGAAGGGGATAAATGGTGAGGGAAGGAGACTTGGCTTGGGATGGTGAACACAAGATACGATACACAGATGATGTGTTATGGAACTATATACTTGAAACCTATATAATTTTATTAGCCATTATCATACCCAATAAATTCATTTTAAAAATGTATGCCAGTTCAGTCACAGCAAAATATGAGTGGGAAGCGGAGGAGAAAAAGGGCTTGAAGCTAAGACCAGCAGCAGTGGAGCCCTGGTCGTGAAGGATCATTTAAAGAAATGCCACAAATAAGTAAAAATTTCCATGCAATGTGCCTTGAAAGTTCTCAGGCATTTTCTGAAGTCCCGAGCTACAATACTTCTAATTAGATTTATACAGGCACAAAATTGTACCTGTCAATTTATTGGACACATAAAGAACCTCCACATTGTTAAAACCAATTGAAAAAAGAAAAGGAAAGTAGAAAGTCGATAGTCATAGTTAGCAGATTACAAACTCAAGTTGTCAATCTAAGAATAAAAAAATCAAGACTGGTGACTCCAATACAATGCTGCCTCTTTGAGACAAAGAGTAGATTTTAGTTACAGGTAACAGTTTTGATGGCATCATTGAGTGACAGGCCTTCAGGGACAGCTGAGCAGACCCAACTGTTGAGCAAGCCAGTCTGGAGAAGACAGTACCTTTCAGACAATTGAAGGAACGATTACTCTCTGTCAACACCATTTTTGGACTACCCATAGCCACGGTCTGCACATGTTCGTGGAGTCTCAATTCGGTGGGCTCATTTGCTGAGAATAACAAGTACACACACCGGCGTGGATGAGAACAGAACAGCCTCAGAACAGAGGGAAGATGGAAATGTATTTTACTGGTATCGCAGGGAGAAAAAACCCATGCATTTATTATATTTCTTTCTTGTTACAATAATAATATTCTATCATTGTAAAACCAATTAAAAATATAGAAAAGAACAAATAAGATGTCATTTGCAATCATCACCCTGCACAGGTGACCAGATGTCCACTTAGAACATTTAGGTGTGTAGACTTTTAGCCACGAACGTGTAGATTCACACGAATCTTTTTTACAAAAATGTGAGCGCCCTGCACATGGTTTTGTAGCCGCATTTCTTGTAGAATATATTGTTGTGAACATTTTCCCACCTCATTAAATTTTCTTCTACCCCATCATTTGAAATGGCTACATAAGCATTATGCTGTACGGATGTGCCCTAATTGGAACGCCATTCCTCATAAATAAATAAATAAAGCTTGGGGAAGCTCTCCTGCAGGTCAAGCTCAAGTTCTTTAAGATGTGCATGGAGTGAATGCCAAGGCCAGGTGGGGAACAGAGAGGTAATGCAGGTAGCAGGGACACTGGCTGGTTGAGGTTTCGATTTGGAGATTGGACCCAAACGTTAAGAAATGAGAGCAGTAACGCACATTGAATGCTGGTGAGATACAGTGGAGAGGCAGTGAGGGGAAGGGAGGGGATAGACTGGCAAAGGTTGCTGAGATGGGAGAAGAGAAACACTTTTGAGACTCTTCCCAGGAGAGAAGAGCCTTGTGGGGAGGCAAGCAAGACTGCCAGCTGGAGTAAAGGACAGAGTTAGGGTTTGGTGAGGATCCTGACCAAAACGGGGAAGCTTCAAGACACAATGCTGAATCTAATGGACGTGTCAATCCCAAAGCCTGTGCCATCCCCACAGACATCATTAAGGTGTCCCTTGGCCCTCAGCAAACCTGGACTTTAGGTATGATCCTGATGTACTAATTATCCGAGAGAAAGCTGCAGAGCTGTGGAAAGATGCCACCCTGTGTTCACACCTCCCTGGGAAATTTGCCGATGGATGTCCTCAGCCAGGACTGGGCATGCCCAGTGGAAGGGGGAGCGAGGGTAGATCTGGCCCCTGAGTGCCTGGGAGCCAGCGGGCCCCTCCCTCCCCTGCCGCCTTTCCACCGTGGTCAGGACCAGTCTGGATGCTGCTCTCCACACTCGGGCTCCGGGTCTACAGGGGACAGTGAGTGCTGAGAGGAGGCTGACACCGCTTTGCTGGCCATGCCCCCTCGCCCTCAGCAAGTGCAACCCTGTTGCCAAGGGTCTTAGGAGTGAGGCCCACGGCGGAGGCCGGAGCCATGGCGGCCGGGCTGTGGAGCAGCAGGCAGCCGGGCCGCCCCCTTTGGACCTCTGTCTTCATAGTGAAGACCTGACTGAGGAAGTTCCCCCATTCTGGTCTGCCTTTTTGGCTAAGATTGCGGGGAGCCTTTGCCTGGGCTTGTTCAAAAGCTTGATAGGGATCTTGGGAAATCACGTGTGGCTCATTTTTATGACATGAAGGTCTGTCTGCACCAAGGGAGCTTCAGGCTTGTGTAAGGTCAAAGCACCACACTAGGTGACCTTGAGCTGTTCCGAGCTCACTTCCTCACTGATAAACAGGACAGATAACAACAGAACCTCTGACGTGCATGTGGGGATTGAAGGGCTGATGGCTGCCTTTCTGAAAGACCCGCTCCATGCAACACCAATCTTTCCCAGGGAGCGCAGACCGTGCAACCTGTCGGTTCCCTCAGCCGAGCCCCGCTTCTGGGCCCTGGCCCGCCTCAGCCCTATTCAGCTGACCTGGGGGCAACTGATTCACATGAACGGAAGTCTCAGGAGGCATTTGCAGAAATGGGGCTCCAAGACACATAGGTTAAACTTGCTCTGGCTTCTCCAGCCCATTCTTTTTCTCTACAAATCAGCTCTGTGGGCAAAAATAATCATTCAGAAGGATGTTTGAGGATCACAGGATCAGGACCAAGAGAAAATAATTCTATGAGTCAGTGTCTACTGGCCTGGATGGCATGACCCGTTCTTCTCTGCAGCAGGGAGTTGCCCATCAGGTGGCCAGACACCACGGCAGCCTGCCAGCACAGCCCTTGGAGAGGCCTTTCTCGTAGGAAAGCACAGTACAATTGATTAGGTTTCTCCCTATCAAATTACAAGCACACTCTGGCTCTGTCCCCCTGAGGTGGCTGGCAGACTGCCTGGACCAGAGTTTTGGGTGTTCTGAAACGCTTCCGTCACAGTTACCGGTCGTCCCTGCCTCTACCATCACAGCCCCCGTCACGCCCACTGTGTGTGTATTCGGCTAGGTTTGGCCCTCAGAGGACAGCCATATCCCCCATCATCCACCTTGGGGCTCTCAGCATCCTACAGTCACACCCCCGGAGACCGCACATGGAGATGGAAAAACTCTCATAACCACCTGTTACTCAGGTATCGTTGACGTCATCTGTGTCATCAAGATATGCTGTTGATAACAAAGCTGGGCCTCAGATCTCGGCTTCCAGACAAGAACCTTTCTCACTACCGACCTCTCTCCCCTCCCTGGTACAAGGCAGCAAACTATCTGGGAAGCACCGGGGACACTTGCTGGGTCATTGATGTCCCGTATTCTCTGTCCAGATTTGGTTTGGGCTCATGGAAGCCCCCTACTTACCTGATCTCTTAACACCTGTTAAGAGAGCCCCAGACCTGACATCTGCCTCCAGTGTCACTGCCGTGGGTTTATTTCAGCTGTCTTCTGTTCACTTGGCCAGTGAGCTGTATAAATATTTATCCGATGCCTGCTGATGAGCCAGGTACACAGAGAAAGCCACACACAGGGGTCATGATCTTTGAAGAGAAAACCCGAGTGTTTTGTCAGCAGAACTACTTCGAGATGGCAGGCCTGGGTCTTTTTCTGGGAGGGCTTTGGGGGAGGCTGTGTGTTTGATAAAGAACAGCTTTATCCCTCAGCTATGGAAGTCCCTTCTTTCTGGTAACAGATTGTCACTTGCAAACCCCCCCAAGGAAGACTCTTCACAGTGCTTTCCCTGGACCGATGCCTCCGCATTGGCCCCTGGAGCAGCTCTGCTCACGCCACTGGCCCGATCTCTCATCCTCTGTGCGCCCGGTCCTCGCAGGTATCCCAGCAGGTGGTTGTCTGCTGACTTCCAGGTGTTGGTATATCCGCCTCTCCTTCCAAATCCCCACAGGGACCAGGACCCCCTCCCCAGTCCTCCCCATCCTGGATCTCCATTCGCCGGCCTGTATTCAATGACTCAGCCTTTGCCTTGTACCTGGGGGCTCCCGGGACAGGGATTCCCCTGCCACCTCCTGTTTTGAGCTTCTCCCTGGAGACTTAACAAAACAGGCATCATTTTCCTGGTGAGTCGTGCCCAGGCTCCGGGACGTTGAGGGGGAGCTCAGTGCTGTTTCCCGCACGCACATTACAGTCAATGGTGCTCGCTCATCTGGCAGAATGACATCTCATTCCTCCGGATGGGCTGGATTCGCCACTGCTCATTCAAGGGCAAATCTGATAAGAAACCGTGGTCTGGTCTTCAGGAGGAGCATTAAACCGCTGTACCCTAAATTAAACTTCTGGCCCACGTGACTGTCTGGTGTGTCTTCTCCTTCAGCACTTTTTTTTTATATAACTGATTTTTGACTTCTCCTTTTTATATGGTTGCTGCAAAAAGAAAGAGATCCTCAAAACCCACAGGCCAGGGGAGAAATTCAGTGATTTCTTCACAGCCCGTCAGAAAGGGTGAGGTCTGATTCCCTCGGAAAGGGTGGCCTTCAGACGTCAGGAGGGAAGGAGTTGTCACAAAGCCCCCAAGGCGCTTCTGAGGAAGGAGGAAGGGAGCGGGTGGGCCCACTGCAGGGCGGCTGCTGACTGGTGGGCAGCCGTGGGCCAGGCGCGGGTCTCCGGGCTGTGGGAGGATGGCCACCTCGCCTCTGAGGTGAGCGGCCAGGATGTGCGGCTCAGAAACCACCTGGAATAAGAACAGGACTGTTAACCATGATGTTTATGTTGCTTCAGGGGCAACCGTTTCCCACGTGCTTTCAGTGCGTTACCTTATCAGTATAGCTGAGTTACAGGTGTTTTAGACTGATTTTAGAGAGAGAGGGAGGGAGGGAGGGAGGGAGGGGGAGAGAGAGAGATTGATCTATTGTTCCACTTATTTATGCATTCATTAGTTGATTCTTATATGTGCCCTGACCAGGAATTGAACCCACAACCTTGGCGTACAGGGATGATGCTCTCACAAACTGAGCTCCCCAGCCAGGGCCGGAATTATAGATTATTATGCAGGACAGAATGCTAGAGAACATCTAGTCAGAACTATGAGGAGATCGACGCCAGGAGACATGAAGTGGCTTGCTGGGACTCACCCCATACACAGCCTGGTGAAGGCAGCGAGACAAGCAGGGTTATTCTGTGTATTTTCTGCACTTACTGTGTGCTGGCTGCTCTCTAGGTCTGAGTACATTCTGTTGAACAAGGTTTATGCGCTCTGGGTCCTCACAGAGCTCGGTGGATAAGACTGATAGATCAACAGTTACATGCCAGTTCGATGGCCATGGCAGCATACTGTGTGACTTCTTCGGGGGGCATCCAGCCTAAATGGGTGTGAGCAGGGAAGCTCCCCGGGGAGACTGACAAGGACACCGAGACCAGGCCACGAGGAGTGCAAGTCAGCCAAGCGCAGGGGGGAGCACAGTACCCTCGGAACGGAGGTCAAGGTGGTCAACTGGCTTCCTCCCCCACGACTTGGCTCTTCAGGGAAAAAGAAAAGTCTAGTCCTGGGTGCTTCTCTCCGCACAGTGGCTGCAGGAGGCAAGGCTGGCACGGCCTGAGACGAACAAGCTGAGGTACAGATCACCTGAAATTTGGGCAGGGAGGAAAGGTAGGGCGGCTGAAAGGTCCCAGTCTGGGTTCTGTCCTGAGTGTCAGGCTGGTGCGGCTGGGGCCTCTGCAGAGTTGGGAGGAACAGCCTGGAAGGAGTGGTCTGCGTGTCCCCTCCAGCATGGCAGCTCTGTCCGCAAACACACGCAGGGGCCGCACTTATCCTGAGAGGCGTTGCGAAACTTTTAAAATAAATTTTACTTTAAAAAAATCCATGCACACCACTTTCAAGATGTGGCCGGAACTGTGCAGTGAGCCTTCTGTAGCTTCCCGGAGGGGCTGTGTTTCGGGGCTGCTCCCCATGTGGTGCGGGGCCCACTGCTGGCGGGCAGGCGGCGTCTGCAGAGGGCGTGAGGGGTCTGTCCACTCGCCCTTCTCCACAGGAGAGCGGGGCAAGGCGGGGGGCTCTCCCCTCACTCCTCGGGCTGTGGTCTTCGTCTGGGGGTGCTGGAAGAAGAAAGAGAAAGAGAAAGGCATGGGCCATGGACTCTGAGTCCTGGGCTCCTTCCAGTGATGAGATACGTTGTTTTTATAGTCTCATTTTTAAAAAAGAACGTTTGAACGAATGCTGAAAGCACGTTAGAATATGGTCTTCCACCTGACATCGCGGTGCAGTGGAGAGAGCTGCAGTCTGCACGCCAGCCCGGCACTGATTTGCTGTGGGGCGAGCTAGGTTTCTGCTCAGCCAGGAAGTGGGGAAACGCCCACCTCCCAGTAATGCTGGGGAGCTGGAATGAGTGAAGGGGCGCAAAGAGCCTAATGTGTGTGGCACATATTAGGTGTCTGGTATATAACAAGTATTATTGACCCTCTCACTAGTCTTGTGATTGAACCCAGAAAGTGGGATGACTGTCGATCCACAGATTAAAAAATAAATAATAAGAATAATGGGGCTCGAAGGGGAGGAACGCATCCCACATCATCACTGGTGACCAGAGCTGTCACCAGAGAAAACCAGGTCTCCTGGCACGTAGGCCGCGGGCCTTGCAGCTCCGGGTGCTCTCGCCGACCTGCGGCCTGGGTGTCTCGGGAAGTCCTTCCTGGCTCCCTGCGGAAGCGGCCATGTAGCCATTTACTGGCACTCTGCTGGATCCTCAATTTGAGTTCTAGAATTGTTTTATGAGATAACATCAAGAACTGTCTCTGAAGGCCCGAGACGCAGGCCGTTTCCCAGATGACTGTTCCAAACACGCACGGTGCAGAGCCTCCAGGAGACCCGCGGAGTGTGCCGACCCCCGGTTCCGGGGCCAGGGAGGGTGGGGCTGGGAAGCCAGGACAGCAGGTCACAGCCCCGGCCCCAGACTGTCTTCCTATCCCCGGGGGGTTGCACTTCTGGCCTGGGAAGGCCGGGACAGCAGACAGGGGGCCCTGCTAAGAAGTGCCTGCACCCTAATGTAGGCACAGGCGGATGGCCTCCCTCAGAGGCCCCCAAGTGGGCCATGAGGGAAGCAGCAGAGGGACGTGTAGGCCCAGCTCACGTCTTGGAGGCAGGAGGGAGTAACTCTGGGGGGCTCCCGTCACTTACACACTGGAGCGAGCAACCCACCCTGCCGATGCCGCCACGCAGTTGTACGTCAGACATGCCCAAGGTAGTGCCCTCTCTACCCACTTCAGAAGGTCACTGTAGGGGTGAATGACAATGGAGGTCTTCTTCCAACTGCAAATCTGATGTGACCCGCTGTAGGGTATGGAAGTGGGATTGGGGACAGATGGACCCTCAAAGAGAGACAAGCTGAAGTATCAGGAAGTTGAACAAAGGGAAAGCTAGAGTAGCTCTTTAGGGTTTAAAATTTAATCAGTAATTAATTCATTGGACATGGATTTACTTATAGGCTATTTCTTGCCTCTCACAACTTGCCAGGCACTACGGATCTAGAAATGAAAGACACGTGCCCCGTTCTCTAAGATGAAGACTGACTGGACAGAGAGGCCTGTAACGAGGCCATCTTAGTGAATAGGGTAAACAGGATTGTATCTGTTACCCAGTGTTGAGTGTAACAGTGTCCCCAGACCTAGAGTCTCAAAACACCAATGACCATTTCTTTTCTCTCAGTTTCTGTGGGTCCAGAACCCTGGGAGTGGCTTTGCTGGGCGGCTCTGACTCTGGTCTCTCGTGAGGCGGGCCAAGTCCTCTGAAAGTTCGACTAGGGCTGAAGGCGTCCCCAGGAGAAAGGCTCAGTCCCTCGGCTGGTTAGTTGTGCAGGTGTTCACAGGAGGCCCCAGTTCTCACCCTCCCAGCCTCTCCACAGACTATCTGCTGATCTCGTGGCCCGATGATCAACTTCCCCAGGTGAGCAGCCAAAGGGAGGGCAGGAGGAAGGACAGTGTCGTTTAGAACCTAGGGGAAGTCACGGTGTCACGTCACATGCTAGTGGCTTCACAGGTGAGCCCTATTCCATGCAGATGGGAACATTCGAGGGCGAGAACACCAGGACGTGAGGACGACCATGGACTGACTCAGAGGGTAGCTACCACCCTGCAGAAGTATGAACAGTGTGCTTCGGGAGAACCGGTTTTGCATTTAGTGCGCTCAGTCTTTGAACTAGGCTTTCAGCATAAACAAGAGCTTGTTGGTTGAGGAGGATGATGGCAGTACTTCAAGTTGAGGGGCAGCGGGTTCACAGGCACAGAGTTTTCAAATGGACCCTCATGTCTACGGGAGTATGAGAAGTTCATTATGGCAGCAACTGTTCGTGGTGGCAGGGGCAGGAGCACCTATGCGCAAACCGGATTACAGAAGACTCTGGATGTGTCTGAAGCTCAGTGGGGTAGATTTTAGCCTAAATGCAATGGGGAGCCAGAATGTCATGATTAACAAGATTTTAAGGGATATAACACAGAAGCATTGGAGGTAGGCTCAATGAGGAAAACCAGGGGTTATTGAGAATCAAGGGAAAGGTGACAAAGGTCATCTATAGAGAGTGGCAGTGAGGATCGAGAGGAGAGGCCATTTGGAAGCAGCCTGCTACAGATCCAACAGGATTTGGGAGTCCTGAATCACTGAGTTCGAGTCTCTGCTTTCTACATGTGGGGATACTGAGGCAGAGGAACTCGGCTTATTCAAAGCTAATGCAGTTTTTCACGAAATGTTTAGACTGCCAATTGCAGACAATAGGGGCTTATTCACAGAAAGAAGAGTGTGTGACAAGACTCAGAAAGAGAAAGGATGAGACTTTGGGAGATAGTGAGTTTCCCTCAACTTGAGATCATCAGTTGCTAAAGGATTACGGGGACCTTTCCTGATGGACCTGTTTGAGGTAGGGTCCCCCTGTCATGGCCCCTTCACACCTGCTGTTAACTTGTCACATTGCACTGGAGTTCGTGTCTGTCTGCCTTCTGCATTAGATGCGAGCTCCTTCTCGGCAGGACCCATCCTTCCGTCATCCTGCATCCTCAACAGCTAGCTGTGGCCTGGCGCTCAGCAGCAGCTCAGGGATCGCTGGGCCGATACCTGAAGGAACAGCAGGGGCTGGCTGGAACCTACCCAACCTCCGGTACCAGTCTGTGGCCTGTTAGGAACCGGGCCTCACAGCAGGAGGTCAGCTTGAACGTAATGTGCTTGAATCACCCCCAAACCATGACCCCCCCCCGGTTTGTGGAAAAATTGTCTTGCACAAAACCGGTCCCTGGTACCAAAATGTTGGAGACCACAGGGCTAGCTGACCTCTCGGGTCCCTTTCAAAGGAGTGAGGATTCTGAAGTCCTGCGAGGAAGGCAGCTTGGCCGAGGTGGTGCGGGCAGGAGCACAGGAGTTTAGCCGGAGAAGGCTGCGGTAAGAGAAGGGACGTGCATAACAGGCCTTCGGAGTTCGTTTTTAGAACGTTTAATCGTATTCTTGCCGTGACTTCTCATTAAGGGAAAAATTACAGTTCTGGAATATCAATCAATATCATGTTGCCAGAAGGAAGAAAGGGCAACCTGAGGAAATGAGGAGAGGCACAGGGGAGAGCTCCAAGGCCTTGCTGACCAGGCGGGTGTCCCCCGTGTGAGTGTGTTTGGGGGGCGATGAAGGTGGGGGTGAAGAGTGGGCGCAAGTCACCCAGTGCTAGGCTGCAGCCCCCGATACTCTCCTGGTGGGAAAAGAGTGAAGCAGCAGAAACTGGGGAGCCCAGTGGCCCGGGGGCCCCAACGGAGGCCGAAGGAGCCAGTGACAGCTCTGGGCCAAGGCGGGAGGCCGCTAATATGTATGTTAAACATGTGGAGATGAGAGCAAATAGAGGAGCCGGGAGACAAATATTGAACAGGGCCTGGGCTTGAGACTAAACCAATACCGGAAAATGAGAAGCTGCTGAGAGCAGATGAGCTGCAGGGGGAAGAGCAGGGCAGGCTGAGTGGGAGGGAGGCTGAGGACAAGCCTCCAGGAGTCCCCCATGGGCTCTGGCTGGCCAGCCCTGGGGGGTGGGGGGACACAGAGAGGTGTGCATGCCAAGATGGTCCCTTCCTTAGCACCTCCTCCCCAATTTCTGGCCATCCTCTCTGTCCTCCACTCAGTCTCACCCTGAGCCTGTCTCAGATTGGAGCTCCACCTGCTCACGCCCTGGGTCCATGCCCTGGAGGTCGCTGTTTGGCGGCAGGGGCTGGAGAGGCAGCTCCCAAATGTTGGGGGTACAGATGACAGAGGCCTGGGGCACCGGTCTGCTTGGAAGGATGGGGTGGAGGCGAGTAAGGGGCTTGTCATGGAGCTCGGTTTGCACAGCATACACAGCCCTTTCACTCAGGTGAAAGGTTGCTGCTCAGGTGGTCACTGTCGGAGGAAAGGGGCGGGGTTCAGAACCAGGTCCCTCCTCTTCTGGCAGAGACACAGGGAGACCACGGACAGACTGACGGCTGGATGGCAGGCCCAAACCATGGGAGACGAGCCAGGGTGGAAATCCCGGGGCTTGCTTTCTGTCAGAGCACCAGGCTCCGCCCTGGCTCCTTGCTGGGACAGTGCAGGACAGAGCAGTCTGTGTCACAGTCAGGAAGCGCAAAGCCCTGGAGTGGATCAGCAGGCGGGTGGGTGGGGAGGGAGCTCTGCCGTTCCAATGCAGGGATGGCCCCGCTTACTCCTCCACACCCGCAGTCACAGTCACCGTGGGCCCCTCGGGTGGATCTTGGAGGTGAGAGAAGTCAGGGAGGGGCAAGGTTTCTGTGCGGCCTATTTTTTTTTTTTTGGCATACCTTCACAAGCAAGAATACGACATAGAGAGAAGATGCAACTGAGGCAAACGCAGTTTCAACAGTTCTCAGGACCAGAGCAGATGGCACCGGCACCGGCACCGGCCCCTCTCGGCAGCCCAGCCCTGTCGGCAGGGAGTCACTGGGAGGTACCTCCACGTGGAAGACAGCTATTTCATTTTCTTTAGTTTTTTTCTTTTTCACAGATAATGCTTTTGCTTCTACTTGTCTCGTCTTCCTGGAGCCGGGGCCACAGGATCACCCCTGGGAGCTGTTTGAGCCCAACCTACGGTTTAATGCCAGCCATGGACTAAACTGAGTCCCCTCCCCCCAATTAATGTGTTGAAGTCCTACCCCCCACCCCCAGTGCGACGGCATTGGAAGGTGGGCCTTGGGGAATGTAATTCGAGTTACAGGATGTGAGGAGGGTGGGTGTCTATGATGGAATTAGTGCCTAAATTAAAAAAGAGACTCTCTCTCTCTCTGCCCAGTGCAGACACAGCGAGCGGAGGAGGCAGTCTGCAGGGCAGGAGGAGGGCCCGCCCCGGGACCTGAATCAGCCAGCCCCACGACGTCCACCTCCCGGCCTCTGGAACTGTGACAAGGAAGTGTCTGTCGTTCTGTTTGGGCTTTGCTGTCCATGGGATTTTATGGCAGCCAGAGCAGATGAAAACATTGCTCACCCTAAATTCAGAATCATCCTGTCCTTAGAATTCACTAAGAGAATTCAGTGTCAAGGTAACCTTGACCTTGTGACTTTATTCAAAACTGTGTTTGGTCTGGTTTGCAAGGCCAAGCCTTCCCTGGTGTGCATGCGCCCTGCTGTCTGGAATGCAGCCCTGACCAGGTTAGTTGTCTCGCACTCCATGGCCTCAAGGCGAGGTCCCACCTTGCTCTCCTCACCCATCTTTGGAGTCTCTGCGTGGGACCCAGGGACCATGCTCTTCGTGGCCAGGCCTCTCCGAGGGTGGCCACCTACGTGTGTCCTCACCTCCAGATACCCCGGCCCCTGCATCCCCACCGCAGGCTCCGCCTCCTTCTCTCCAGGTCACTGCACATTGGCCCTGGCAGCTGCTTCCTGATTCTGAACATCATTTATCTCCTTTCCCTCCCCCTTGGGAATCAAACCCTTCCCTCCTGGCTCAACCCTGGAGCTTCACAGTGTGTCTACAGGTCCCCGGTTCTTGTGTGCCAACTTCAGCTGGTGGCAGGGGCTTTTATACCAGTACTGGAGAAGCTCCCCAGACTGGTGGCCACCGGCTGATTTGAAGTCTTACTATGGAAACTTGGGTAAACTTTGTATTCCACCAATATTTGCAAAGTAAGAGAGAAAGTCAAGTCATTATGAAATGATATTCTATTAGCTTACATTAATGAAAGCAGCATGGCACAAAGCCATTTCTTTTGGTCCAGACATTCCCCAGCTACTCGACAGAGCTGTTGGTACTGGAGGACAGCTCTGGCTCCTACTCCATGCTTGGGCCCTGCAGAGACACAGGGGGACTCTCTCCTGAGAAGTGCAGGGGAGACCTCACCCAGGGTGCACGCAGAGGGGCGGACCAGGCTGGAGGCCGGAGGAGATGGGATGGCAGAGGTGGGCTGTCTGGCTGCTGGTCTCAGTCACTGAGTTTCTGACCGTGACCAGGGAGGCTGCTTGGTGAAGGGCGTAGTGCCAAGCACATCTGAGACTCTTAGATTGGTAACCAATCCTACCATCCTAGTAGTCACAATGCAGATTAGATAGAACCATCCTCTGCTTCCTCACCCACTTCCTTCTCCTTCCACCATCCCTCTGTTAACTGGTGACAACCCCTCTCTTCTCCCTCATCAGAATAAAGGTGATGGCTATTTGAGCCTGATCTGATCGTAGAACAGATACATTGGCTATAAGGGCCAACTAGGATAAGGGTTTACCTCCCTCTCACCTGACATGGTATGGCGTGGGGGTTCCCCAAGAAGGCGTGGCCCAGTTCTGGAACTTCTGCCAAAGACCCTGCAAGTATCTGTAGTGATCTAGCTGGAGACAGCCCGGGCCTGGTCCTGGCGAGATTCAAGGGCAGGTGGAGTGGTAGTCCCCTGGCAGGACCAGTGGTGCCCCCCAGGGGCTGAGCTGGGGTGCTCCCTTCACCAGAGTCCCTGTGAGCAGTCCTTCCTTTCATTATTTTAGCAACGCAAACCTCTGTAAGGACACTTGTCACCAGGCGAGAAGCAGGGAGGCTCGGAGATGCCAGGGATTACCAGAGGCCACGGCTCTGTTTTCGGCTGGACCACTGTCTACCCGCAAGTCACGGGCAGAGGTTCCTGAGAGCCATTTCCTGGTCCTCGGATCCTTCACCTTCCATGGATGGCCCTGACACTCCGTCCTTAGACAGTCACTCGTCTGTCTCAGAACATCAGGGCTGGAAGCCGCCTGAAGGCTGCCTGGTGCACTCATCCTCAGACTTTGCCTGCTCGCTGACCCCTTTGAGATCCCAGCGGAAATGACTGCTTTCCCAGGCCTGTGTGTGGAATACCCACGTACATGAGGCCTCTCGTACAATTTTGGGGGAAACCCTGGACCCTCCAAACACATCGTGGGCCCCAGGTGAAGACGACCTGGTCTGGTCCTCACTCGACATTTCTTAGATAGGCAGCGGAGGCCGAGGGGACCTGCCCAGGGCCACGTCTCCACTCTCATTCAGTGTTTCTCCAATGCTTCATCCATCCTTGGGGCCTCCCGAGTCCTCTCAGAAAGTGCGAATACCCCCGCAGGATGGCCCCTCCCCCTGCCGGCTGGCGGGCTGGTGGGCAGGCGGGTGAGGGCCGGAGGGCCTGTGTGGTGAGGGGTGCCTGCGACCTCACTGTGAGGAGGCGGCAGAGGCCTGCCAGTCCTACACCAAATGCTGTCTCTGCCCTGTGACTTTTGGCAGGTTAATTAACCTCTCTGAGATTCTATTTCTCTTCTTCGAAGTGGAGATCATAGCCATGCCCGTGTTTGTGGTGGAAGAGAGGCGATAACGTGCATGGCAGGGGTTATAGTCAGTCATTCTTTTGCTGTCATGTTACTGGGGGAAGCCAGCAGTACCCAAGCCCAGTACCTACGACTGACACTATGTTCCGGAGGTGGGCCGAGCTAAGGCTCTGCTTCCCTTTCTTTCCATGGTTCTCCATCAGCCCATGGCCCTGAGCCCCAGGGCCCCCTGCTCAGGAAATAGGATCCCAGCGGCAGAGAAGTGGGGGCCTTAAATAACCACCTCCCCAGGCACGGGAGCCACGCCCCCGCCTGTCACTGGCTCCTGCAGTTGTGAAGCCCGCTTGCCCCCTACTGGTAGCCCAGCCCTGACATTAGACTGGGGCTGCAGAGTCAGGGGTCAGCCATCAGCCAGGACTGACATGGGGCAAATTCAGGACCAGGGGTCCTGGGCAGAGCCACAGCCACCTTCTCAAGGCATGAGGTGACTCCTTAGGGTAGAGCATAGTCAAGCTGCACCCCCTGCACAGAAACACACACACGATCCTGCTGAAAATGCCCCCCAAGGGCAGCATGATGTACTGGGAAATGAGAAGGGCAGGGGCTGGGTGACGGGGGAGGGGGAGGGAGGTGTTGGGGGTGGGATGAAGAAGGCAGGAGTGTGGATCAGGGTCCCAGGCTCATAGGTCTGGCTTCGCGTGTGTGAGTGAATGTGAGAGAGAGACAGAGAAGGAGCCAGATTCAGACAGAGGGACAGCCAGAGCCAGAGACCGTGGGGGGGGCGTGGGTGTGGGGGAGAAGGAGACAGAGAGGGGGGTTTAGCACAATTCATCCCTCTCCCTTTTGGGCCCAGAGAGCCACACCCGAGAGAGACACAGGTCTGGGGTGTTGGAACTGTCTCTGCCTCAGCGCCTGCAGGACACAGAGGCCAGACTCGCTGAGGCAGGGCAGCCCAAGCTATGGCCCTCCAACTGGGAGCCCCTGGTGCCTGGAGCAGGTGCCGGGAGCTGAGCGAGCAGCGCTTATCTCTCCGGAACAGTTCAGTTCCCCCACGTCCAGCACAAATAGAATCCTTCCCTGCAAGGCGGCTTGCCCTGTCCCCTTTAGAGCAGCCGCTCGCCTTTCAATTTGGTCTTAAGATGCGATGGATACAAATTGCAAAGGTTTGGTCAGCTTTTGAGTGAAAGCAAATTTTACAGCAGGGGAAGGGAGTGAGGGAGCCGGGGAGGTAGGGAGGTGGCAGGAGGCAGAGGGAGAAAAAGCTGAAATAGAAAAATTGCTGAAAGGCCGCCTGCAGCCTGTCAGGAGTATTAACTTAGGATGATGTAGGAGAAAAGACTAAGTGGTTTTTGTGTCGGCTACACTGAATCAAACCACTTCAAATGCATGCGTGAGCATGTGCGTGGCGGCACGCCGGGCCCACCTCAGGAATGGAGAAACAGCCTGTTTAAGGGTATTTTATGTTTTGCAAATAGAAAAACTGCTATGCATAAATTAGAAAGAAGGAGAGCCCTGGGGATGAGAGCTGCCTGGGCCTGTGCTGAGGGAAGCGGGGGCTGGGAGGCCAGGCTGGCTCCCGGGACAGGAAACGGGGTGGGAGCAGGCTGGGCAGGGCTAGCCAGAGGCAGGGCAAGGTGTGCCCTGGGCCTTGAGTGAGGAAGAGCCCCGGGCCCCAGGGGGGCACAGGGATGTGCCCTGTGCCTGCCTCCCCCAGAATCCCAGACTCTTCTACCCCTCCTCCCCACCCCCCAGAGGCCTCAGCACAGAGGAGAGTGCGGGTCCCGGGCCCCCTTCAGCATTACTGCTGACCTCAGACATCATTCCTTCATTGAGTGCTTG
The DNA here is from genome assembly GCA_039655065.1 of Glossophaga mutica. Taxonomy (NCBI): domain Eukaryota; kingdom Metazoa; phylum Chordata; class Mammalia; order Chiroptera; family Phyllostomidae; genus Glossophaga; species Glossophaga mutica. The sequence goes on from CM077311.1 coordinate 64,434,711, forward strand.
CTGCATGACAGGTATTTTAAAATTAATTTGTTTTTTAAAACATTTACTAAGTACATCTAATGCATACTGTGGACCAGGCATTGTCTCAGCACTTTACAGTTATGAATCCATTTAACGACGTCATTGCCTTATGGGTGTCATTTTACAAAAAGGAAATGGAGGCCCAAGGAGGTTGATTTGCCCAAGAACACACCCTAGGGTGACATCTGAGAGTCACATCCTTGTGTAAGTGCCCCTTCTAGGGCCCAGGGAAACTGTGATTTGCTTCTAACCAGTACAATGTGGCTAAGGGGATGGGATATAACGTCATGATTATGTGGCGTTATATGTCCCTACTTTAGGAGTCTGGAGAAAGAGAGAGAGGTGCTCTCCTGCCCCGCCCCGCCGTGGGTGGGAGGCCGCATGGCAGGGAGCCGCAGGGGCCCTCTAGCAGCTGTGGCCCTCAGGTCCACAGCCACAAGGAACTGAACTCTGCCAACACCCCGTGAGCCTGGAAGAGGAACCCAGCCTCTGATGGGATCGAAGCCCTGTTGAGCCCTGGGGAGATCTTGAGCAGAGGACTCGCTGTGTGGTGCAGGATTTCTGGCCCGTGGACACTGTGAGCTAGCAAATTGGCTCCGTGGCGTTAGCGACCTAATGCAACGTTGGCATTGAACGTGGAACCACGATTTAGCATCATCTGTACTATCGCTTACACAACCACGGCAGCTCACAGTTTCCCCAGTAATGCTGGAAACCGGGCTCTGTTTCCATCTGCAGCTAAGAAGACTGAGGCTCAGGATGGTTATGGACCAGGTCCTACAGCTGCTGAGGGCTCCGTCGGAACTCCAACGTCTGTGGTCTCTGCCACCGATAGTCGCTGTGCACTTGCTGCCCTGGGCTGGGTGTCCTGCAGCATCAGGATGGAGGAGGCTCGGCTCTCAAGTCCTGCCAACTCTCCTATTCTGTGATTTTTCAAACTTCATTTTAATTGTTGACACTGTCACAGGTGTCCCCATCTCCCTCCCCCACTTTGTGTACCTCCGCCCAGCTCCCGCCCCTCCCGCCCCAGCCTTCAGGCAGTTCCCACACTGTTGTCTCTGTCCAGGTGATGAGTGTGTTCTTTAGCTACTCCCTTCCCCTTCTTTCATCCAGTCCCACCCCCTCCCTCTGACAGCTGTCAGTCTGTTCCATGACTCTTTCTGTTTTGTTCGTTAGTTTATCTTGTTCATTTGATTCCACGTATAGCTGAGATCATTCTGTGATTTTTAACTTCCTCCACCACTCCTTCCTTGCGTTTCTTTCAGCCTTTGCAACATACTCTTTGTTCTGTCCTTCCTCCCTCCTGTAGTCTCCCTGAGGTTCCAACTCACCAACCCCCATTCTGACCCTCACTAAGTGCCTCACAAGGCCGGGCAAGGTGATGGATCTGGAAGGATCAAGGCGTTCCCTTACAGCCCACACTTACGCCCTGGTTTCTTTCCTCCTTCTGTAGCTCTCCCTAGGACTGCGTTTGGTACCCTCACTGCTGGTCCTGCTGGTCAGCAGTCTGGCTGCTCCCATCCCAGGAATAATGCGGAAGAAGACAGCTGACTTCAGGGTGGCTCAGGAGCAGATGGGACACTTGGCTAAAGAGCCAGTGTCAGTCTCCCACTGACTTGCCCCGGCTCGGCCCACCAGCCTTCCTCCCAGACCGCCCCCTTCCCATGGCCGCCCGCCCCACTCCCACAGGGGGCGCAGGCCCCACCGCCCTTCCCCTATGGTGCCTCTCTGTGATGACCATTGCACCCAGCGTTATGACATCACCTTGGCCAAACTGCTTCCCAGGGGCTGATGGCTTAGTGCTGACAGCCTGGGGGAGAGCCGAGGAATGGCTGCCCCACTACTGACCTCCTCCATCTGGCCTGTCTGGACAGTAACCTGGATGACAGGCAGGGAAGAAACAGTTTCCGGCACCTTCCACAGAATGTGGATAAACCGTGCCAGGATGGCTTGTCCCCTGGCCAGGGAATGGGTGGCACAGTGCCCAGGAGCTTTTGAGGGCCCTTGTTATGATACAAAATAATGACACCACTTTCAGCCCTGGGTTCTTTGCCATTTCCCTTCTCCATTCCCAGCCAGGACTTGCAGGAGAGCATTTCAGCCAGTCCTCAAGGCTTCTGTTTGTACACACACACACGGGCGTGCGTGCACGCACAAACATGCACACTCTTGCACGCACATATGTACATACATGGTCACAGGTGCATTTGGCCCAGGAGCTAAATGCTTTGTTCCCTTGCTGATATTTCTGCATAAACTCTAGACACGCCCAGCTCCAACCTAGAAAGTGTCCTTTGCACCCGAAGCTTAAGCATCCTTAATTGGATATGCTTTTCCACGCCCTGAGGAACACACACAGGAGCAAATACTGACCCCAACCCAGAGTTCTCTCAGGGACCCACTGCGGTGACACATGGGAACGTGATTTCTGGGGTGAAAGGGCTGCAGAGAGGAAGGGCGGCCCAGTGTCCTGGTGGAGCCCAGTTCCCTGGCGGTTTGCGCAGGTAGTGAGGTGAGGGTCCAGGAGCTGCCTGCCACTGGCATACTCATTCTGTGCTGGGACTTTTTATGAAACACTGGATATTTACCCTTCCTGTAGACACCTGGAAGTGTGCTTGCATCTCTTCTTGCCATGGTGGCTGGACTGGTGACCGGATGAGGCGAGGCAGCCGTGACGAGGAGAGCAGTGGGGCAGACGGGTGGCGTTTCTCTCCTGCCCTTACAGAAGGATGGGTGTTCAGCGAGGGAGAAGGGGATGGTTAGATCCCAAAGCTGGAGAGGCTGGACTGTCTAGGTGGATCCAGGTATTCTGCTTAGGCACCTGGGGTTCAGGGATCAGCATCCCCCCACCTGGTCCCTTCTGACCATGTGCAGCATCAGCACCCTGAAGGCTCAGGCAGGGCAGGCAGCTCCTACAGGGGCAAAGGGGTGTGGGGACACCCCCCACCCGGAGGCCTGAAGCTTGCTCCTGCACGCAGGGGCAGTGCTGAAGGGACACTCGGGTGCGATGGGGAAGATGTCCATGGGCATAAGATGGGGCGGACCCTACAGTCAGAGCCCAATCACTATGGCCATTTGGAGATTATTGCTGACAGGACTTGCCCGCTTATGCCCACAGGTGGTCACGCCCCACCATTTAGTGGCAGGTTCTTTGTTAATCCATAGTGACCACCCCCAAAGGAGGAGGCGCTGCACTGCCGTCCGATATCCTGGTGCCTCGTGAGGGTCTGGCCTGTTATGCCCCTGGTTCCTTGTGATGAGAAAGGAGCCCAAAACCCAGTCTCGTGCTGATGGAATCCACCTTCCAAAATTTATGAAGCACTGCTAGTGTTCCCCAAACTGCCCACACATGCAGGAAGCCCTGCTGACCTGTAGGCTATTTGGTGCAAGTTAGAAGATGTCCCCACTTTGGGCCAGAGAAATAAAAAAATGGTGCCCCCAATTATGAAAAGGACCCCTTCTGAGCATTCACCAATTAGAGAAAGGAGCTCACGGTGTGGGGCTTTCAGGCCCTACTTTGCATGCCACAGGTGAAAATTCTGTTCCTTCCATTGGGAGCCCAGAGCCAAATTAGAGGAATGAGACAGACACAGGGGAGCACCCAGCCACACACAGCTTCAAAGGTTTGTGCGTGATGAGCGGTGTGGGACGTCCTGTGAGTCTTCCTGGTGGCGGCTGGAGGTGGAGGGGGCCCTGGAAGGCTGGGCAAGATAGAACTGGGGTTGCGTCTTGCCTGCTATCCCTTCTTGGCATCAGAGAGAAGGCACCACCACTCATAATTTCAGAAGGCTAAATTGGTTCAAAGCTACGATTCAAGGAGCCTCAGAGTCTACCTTCTATAGATAGCTGTTTGGAAGGTGTGAAAACTATCAAAGAACTTGAAGTCCACGAAACTGACATCCACAGATTAGGGTTGTACCTGAACTCTCCCAGGAGGGTGGCACGAGGCCGTCCAGCAAGACCGATGAGCCGGAAGTCGGAAACACAGTGGTCGTGGAGGGCTGGCGCCCCGCTGGGCACGGCGCCGTGCGCTTTGCAGGCGATATCTCATTTAGTGCTCACGACGCTCTTACAAGGGACACATTAATTTTTCAACTTGTAAATAAATAAACAGACTTAGCATAGATAATGGCGAGAATAAGAATCCGTATGTTGTGCTTACTATGTTCCAGGCACCTTCATAAACACTTCATGCATATTAATTACTAAACCCTCATAGTAACTGTATGAAGTAGTTGTACTATAATCCCCCCTTTTTATCGATGAGGAAAATGAAGCCCAGAGAGATTAAATCTCTTGCTTAACATTTAAAAAATATGCTCAAGGTCTTCTGGTCGACAAATAAGAACAGAAATTCACACCCAGGCTGGTGGGTGTCTGAAGACTACTTTCTCGCTTCCTACTTCGGGGCAGCACCGCCCCGAGGGCTTTGTGGAAGGCGCCCTAACCGGGAGGCATGAACACATGCCCTCAGGAACACGTGCCGACGGGGACCGGGAGTATGGCCTAACGCAGCTAGCTGTCAGTAGGAAATTTCTTTGGACCTATGTGTTTTATTTTAAGAATTTTTGTGTGCATTTTGCATTCTACTTTATAATGTGTATTTTTAACATAAAATAATATAATTTTTGCTGTTGTTCTCAAAACTCTGAGGAAAAAAAGATGCCCCCGGAAGCCATGCTATGTTTACCCAGAGGTTTTGCTGACCTCCTGGCCCTGCGCCTGGTGCCCCTGGGGCCACAGGCACCTGTGTGCAAGAAAGATGGCTGAAATGGGATTCGGGCAGGTTTTGAAACCAGTCGGATCAAAGCGTGGACCCTGGCTCCATTTGTGACCCGGGGCAAGTCTCTTCGTTGCTGCGAGCGAAGGTGCTCTCCGTTTGCAAGGCAGAGACAGCGTATGCCTGTGAGAGTGGCGTGCCAGGGAGTGAGGCCAGGCATCTGACACCGGGTGGGAGCCCACGGAGGGGCACCGGTCCGACTGGCTGCTGATGACTTGCGATGCCTTCATCACCTGCAATGGTGGCAAGTCCACGGTGTTGGGCAGGCCCTCTGCACGCCCCTCCTCAGCTGGTGTTTGTCCTTGGTGGAGAGAGAGGTGCGGCTCGTCCTCCTGGAGGGGTGCGCTGTCCACTGCCCGTAAGCCTGCCGCCCCCGCGGGGCTTAGGTGGGAGCCCGGGCTCAGCCTCCCTCGCCCACGTGTAGTTCGTCACTGACTGAGAGAAGGAGCTTTTTTCCTGTTGGCTGGTGGCTCCACTCAGAAAAAGGGCCAGCGCGAAATGTATAGGTCATATACATATTATGTTCATGTTATATCCAAACCTCTCCTTTAAGTACTTTCTAAGACCCTTTAACTCTCTGCCCAAGGCTTGAGCAGAAAAGAGAGTCATCGGCCAGTGAGGTCAACAAGAGCTCCTGGCCTTCTGGCAACTCTCTGTTTGCAGGAGTGTCAGTGAGTCTTACTGGCCTTCATCCGGTCTCCTTGTTCTTGAAATAAAGCTAAACAAACAAACACAGGCACAAGGTAAGTGTCAGAGAAGACCTGGAGCGGATCAGAGCCCGAGTGCTGTTGGTGGGCCGGCCGACGTCGTGGCGGCAAGGGACTGGGCGGCCAGTCCTCGGAGAGCGACACGCGGAACCGCTGTGCCACCAGCAAGCCCACATCTAGTGCACGTATGTTAGCGTGACAGAAATAGTTTAAAGCAAGTGTGCTTCAAAAGTAAAACAACGGTTTTGTATATTTTTTCCCTTTCTGTTCTTCACCAGAAGATTGGAAGTTAAGTTCTTTCTTGTTTTTGAAGAAGCAATGGGGGAAGAAAACAGCTTTAAGCTCAGCAGGTCGCTGGGCTTCCTAGGCCACCAGGGGACTGTGAATAGGGGCCCAGCAAGCCCAGGCCGAGGCCCGCTGGGTGGTGACACCTGGAGCACTGGCCCTCCACCTGCCCAGGTGCTGGTGTTGCGTTCAGGTACTTTCCCCTAATGAGTAGGCAGGTGGTAACCGAAGCATTTGCAAGGTGTGCAGAGGGTAAGGGCTCTGAGGGGAGCAAAGGGAGCCTCCTCCAGTGCTGCTGAAGTCTTTGCAGCACGCACAGGTGTCAGTGGCCACCGCCGCGTGACACTGGGAATCTGAGGGCTGGGGACGTGCACCCCCACCAGGGGTGTCTACAGCAGTCTTGGCCCCACAGTTATAATATGTAGACTTTTTGATTTCTTCTGTCATTGAGATGATCCTGCAAAGGTCCACTGAGGACAAATGAGAAGGGGAACGAGGGTTTGTAGTGGAGGTGACAGGGCCGGGGTTGGGGGACAGACCAATGTGTGGACAGCTTACCTGCCCTCTGGACTTCCCAGGCTTCAGGGGGAGGGAGGGGAAGGCTGGGAATGGGGAAAGGCTAAGGACTTCGGTCACCACCAGGCGATGGAGGGAGCCTGGGGGATTGTCCTGTCCCAAGGCCCCAGCAACACCCAGAGGGAGCAGAGCCCTGGAGGGTCCCTGAAGCCACCTGGAGACTGTAAGCCAGACTGCCACAGAGACTGGCTGTCCTTCCCCTCAGGGTCCTGGATGGCCACCCTTGGCAGCCAGAGCCTCCTCTGGTGACCCTTCAGGGGAGTGACCGTGGCCTAGCTTGGCCTGAGACTTTGCTTGTCCCCAAATGAATGGCCCCACATGGACATCTTCCCTCTGCCTCATGATGCTGCAGGTCACACTAGCAGCCCAAGCCACAGGTCAGGGAGGGCATGGACTTCCAGCTGAGGAAGGTGGCACCTGAATCAAATCTGCTGGGGGTCCTCTGAGGGAGAAAGCAGCTAGGCAAGACTGTGGGCTAACAATAAGGATAATGATGACAGCCACAGTAACAAAAACTAGCTCAGAGTTGTTGAAAGAATTAAATAAAAGCTTAGAGGAGACCTCGACCCGCAATCGCTGTTCAGTAAATGTTAATTCATTCTCCCTCCCTTTCCTCTGGGAGGGGCACACTAGATCAAAACCTTTCCCTCTTCCTAGCTGCCAAGGTTCCTTCTTGCCCTCCTCCCTTTTTTCTGTGTCTGTTCCCCCCTTCTCCCTTCTCTCCACCCCCACATGCAAAGTCTGCAGAAGCAAATCATACTTGTCTCTTGTTCTCCCATCAAATCCCACGGGCTGTGGGTACAGCTTCAGGCTCCTGCCCAGCCTCTCCCATTCAAGCAGCTCCGCTCCCGTTCATAAAGGCGATGGAGTGGAGTTTATTATTTCATTCATCTTCACGAGTTTTCTCTTTGTTATGAGAGCGATATTTCTGTGGGGCACCAGAAAAATCACAAGGAAAAAAGTCCCGACCCTCGGAAACACGCTCTCCTGCCCCATCGGCCCTCACACATTTCCATTCGGATTGATTGCCTACTACGGCCTGTGAGCTTTTGAACATCAAATTTCAAAACAGCAACATGAAAGAGTGAACATGAAATGAGCAGCCTGATTCTGCCCTCCATGCTGGGGGACACGTGTTCTTAAAGTGCAGGAGACAAAGGGGAGTTTTGTTTCTCCCGCCTACGTTATCTTGGCTTTTGATGCCAGCCCTTCCAGGGGCCCTGACAACAAGGCGGGATTGGGAAAGTGGCTGCTAGGAGCTGAGCACCATGCGAGGCACCTGTGCAGCTGCAGGAAGTAAAGCACTTGTCGCTGAAACAGGGAGTGAGCTCTCTAAGACCAAAGGACAATAAATACCATATGGTCCCAAAACCAAGTGAAATGCAAAAACAAATCATATCTAAGTGTTAATGGAATAGAGATAATGAGGGTCACCAGAGTGAAACTTCGGGTGACAGTCAATCTGTGGAATAAGAGGGACTGTGGAATAAGTCAAGAGGGCTTACAGCAGAGAAATGCACGTGAAATTTAGCACAGGCAAACCTGAACTCAGTCCCTTCCACTGAAACTTCCTCCTTATTCTGTAACAATCTCTGTTTCTACAGGGAAGTTGCTATTTATTTAGTCACTTAGCCAGGAGCCCAGCTTCTCCCTTCACCTCGCTCCAAGCCTCTGATCTCCATGTGCTATTGATTCTCTGTCTTAAATATCTCTGAAAGGGATATCACTCTAATTCCTTGGCCCCATCTCTGTCCAGGCTTTTGTTACTAACTTGAATAACTGAAAAAAAATCTCCTAATGGATCTCCTGGCCCTTGCCTTACCCTCCTGAGATTTCTTATTAAAGGTTCCCATTCTCTGTGGGTTAATAACCAAATGCTTTAAAGTGACATTCAAGGGCCCTCATAATCTGGCCCCTGCCTACCTCTTGATGGTAATCTCTTGCCACGTGCCTTATGCCTCAACCTTTCTCTTCTCCTGGACGTTCCTGTAATAACGGACCGTGTTTTCTTGGGCCTGGCTGCCCAAATTGTCTCCCCTGCTTGGAACCTCCCCTGTACTCGCTTACTTCATTTTCTCTTGCATAGCATCTAACACTCCACTAGTGCATTGCCAAATAGGTCTGCCCAACTCCTTCTGCTCCTTTCTTCCCATGACAGTTGTCTCCACCCTTTCATGGAACTCTCTGCATCTGTTATATCAGTAGCTGATTGGCCCGGGAAGCCATCTTAGAGGAAAGATCTTTATCCACGTGGGGCCTGACTCGGTGTCTAGGTCAGAGGAAAGACTTCATGAAGAATGGCTCAGTAGCAACTAACAGAAAGCAGTGTGAGCAAAGCCATGACAGTGTGAATTAGATAGGAAATCTAAGAACGCTGGGACTGGAAGAGATCTTGAACATTTCGGAGCCCAGACTCTCATTGTACTTGATGAAGAATGTGGACCCTGGAGGTAGGAAGTGGCCAAGTTTACTCAGGTAGAATTAATTTTAAAAGGTGAATTCCAACAGTACAAACTTGAAAGCAAGCAGGACCAAAACAGGTCACGGAAATGGAAGTGAAGACCAAAGGATGGGATTGGGTAAGTGAGTCAGAATTAGACAAGGACAGAGGGGGGAAATGCTACCACTGGGGACGGGGAGGAAATGGTGAATCATCAGGCCCAGTCCTCACTTAGGAGCCAGGACTGCTAAAGCTGGATGACTCTGTAGAATCAAATATGTCCTAACTGGATCCAGAAAGCGAGAGACAGCGGGGCAGATTGTGGATGGGATGGGGGATGTAGACAGACTCAGTGAAAGGAAAACTGGGTTCCACATCAGTGTTTGAGATAAGACTGCTCCTAAAGCAGCAGTCTTTCTTGACAGTCCAGTCTTTGCATCTTATGTCAGAGCCCAATTCTCCCTTCAAGCACTCATGTTTTATGACTGGTATGGGGTTGGCCCCGGAAGGAGCTTAGCATAGAAGACGGGAGTCTGGTTTAGCTGGTCGAGGAGCTATGGTAGGGAGTTAGGAGAGTGAGGCTAGACAGTTCTGGAAGACATGAGATGTTGGGTTGACTGCTTTAAATTTGTTGCTGTAGAGAGTAGGGTCATTATAGGCCCTCAACCTGGAGAAAGGCTGTTTTTAACTCAGACACTTTCATGTGGGATCGGACCTTGGGATTTTACATGCACATTGTTCTCTCTGCCTGGAGTCTCTTCCCCCAGAGGCGCCACGCTTTGCTCTCTGCCGGCTTTGCCCAGCTTCAGCTGATGTGCGCCTGCCTGCCAACCTTCCAGACTGAAATTCCACATGGATTCCCTGCTGTAGTCCCATCTTTATTTTTCCAGGCCACCGCCGGTTTTTTCCTTTTAACTGCTGTTACCTTGATAGGTTTCACGATTCTGAGAGTGCCAGCTATTGAGGGTCCCCTCACCCAACACCTTTCTCCAAACGCAGCTATCAGTCCAGAGGCTGCCTTTCCTCGCCCTGCCCTGCCTGTCCCGGAGGCCCTCCGCTCTTTTCCCGGCTACGTTCGCAGGGATTGTTTACTGCAGGTCACCCCCTGAACTCCCCTTGTTGATTCAGCACACCTTCACTAACCCCCCCCAGCATGCCGAGCACTGGGGATACAAAGATGCATCAGGCTTGGCCTCTGCCCTTGAGGCTCTCACTGCCTGGTGGGCGTGTAGACCTGGGCTCAGCCCTCCATAACCCAGGGTGCGAGTGCTCTGGCACAGGCAGGGAGGAGCACGTGGGAGTACAGGAGGACTGGGCGGGGGGGCGGGGGAGCGGGGGGCAGCAACTCACTCTGCTGGGGTCTGGAAGGGGTCACAAAGGAAGTGACTTTTGAGCAGCATCTTCAATAATCTGCGTCCTTTCCGTCTTTGACTCCTGAGCATGCTTGGGCCCTGCCAATCTCAAAATGCATTTCCCAAACCCTGGATTTTCAATAGACCCCACCCTCCTCCCAAGACAATTCTGTCTCTTTCTGTCAATGTCAGAGCCTTCACACATCTCAGTTCCTCCTTTATTGCATTTCTCTCTGTCACCCTTCACTCTTCTCTGGAGACGTGCAGCCTTCAGAACCGATGCCCTTCCTCCCGGGTGTTCACTCACTGGCTGGGTGTGTGGCCATCACCTGTCCCCTCTGTTCACTTCAGCTATGTGCTCTCTGAGGGGATGAGCAACAAAGTAGGCATGGGCCGCTCTTCGCCATTTGCAGATGGACCAAATGAAGTTCCAAAGGGCAATCACTCCCCCAGTCTTCTGGATCATCACGAAATCCACGCCTCTGACCCTTGTTCCTCCTGGGGGGATGACCTGCTTCTGATGGACTTGAAGAGTCGAGATGGTCCCTTCCCTTTACTTATCCTCACAGAGCATTCTCTGCACGCTAGGGGGAATGTGATCGTTTCTTCAGCCTACTCCTGAATGATACTTTTTAATGATGGAAGATGGAAGATATAACATCTGGTATAATAAGCAACTAGGTTAGGCTTCTGTGGCAGGCATTTTTAGAGAATGGACTTTCCAGGCTATTAATTGCCTCTTTGGGATCCTTACCCAAAGCGACAGGACTCTACATGCCCTGCCCCCCTGGCCCAGCTGGTGGGAAAGGAGTGTCCTGGAAGGAGAGAGCAGGCACCGTGAATCTTGGTAGCAGAAAATCAAGACTGGGCTGGGAATTGAAACAGGACCCATCAGAATGGGGCCTGACTGGAATGTATGCAGTTGGATGTGAGGTTCTGGCTCATGAGGAGCCCCTTGAAGCTTGCTGAGAAGTCTGTAAGTCCCAACTGTACCTGGTCTCGGGCGGGTGGAGCTACCAAAGGCATTGCCTGCACTGTTTTCAGAGTATCCAGATGCCCCACGCACCAGGCAAAGGCTGCTGATGGCTGCCTCCCTGCTCCTCTGGCAGAACGCTCCCTGGTCAGCTAGGGCAGGCTGGCGGCTAGCTGGTGATGTCTGCATGCACAGGAAGGTGATCTAGTTCACTCCTCTCAGGACACACAGCCAGGGAGCTTGGGCGTGAGACAGGTATGTGGGTGGGAGGAGGAGAAAGAAGGTACTGTCATTCCGGGAGGACCCATACAATCTGAGGCACGAGTTTGGGCTCCTCTGGAGCCCAGGACAACGGGGACATTGGATCCTTGCAGAGAAAAGCCCAGAGCCGGGCCCAGCTGTGGAGTGACTGTAAAAAGGAAGCCAGGAGATGTGTCACCCAGCCTGGCCTGACGTCCAAGGCACCGTGGCTGCGAGTGAGTGCTCACTGCCTCTGAGCTCTGTTCCTCTTTCACTGGGGACAGAGAGCACCATTCCCCCTAAGTCCCGGGGCATGCCCGCGCCCCTGGGGGTCCGATAACTGGTGTCTCGGGGACCGGGCAGGGGCCCAAAGCAGCGCTGCTCGGCAGAAGTGTGCCGGCTGCAAACACAAGCCACGTGTGCACCTTCATGTTTGCAAATAGCTACAATTTTAGAAGTTAAAAAAAACCAGGAATGATTTATTTTAATAATATAGTTTATTCAATACAATATATCTGGAACATCAGTTCAAAAATGTACTGATGAGATATCCAACACTCTTCTTTTCTCATACTTAGTCTTTGCAATCTGGTGTGTTTTCCCCACTTACAGCAAATCTCAACTGGGACATTTCGGGAACTGGAGGGCCGCGTGTGGCTGCTGTGTGGGACAGCGCAGGCCCGAGGGTGGGTTGGAGGCCGTCTAGGCAGCCTGTGCAGCTGGCCCGGTCAGCCAACGCTCCTGGTTTCTCTCCCACTTCAGCTGAAGCAGGCTTTCCGGTGGGCAAAGCTTTGACTGAGTTTGAAGTCAGCAGACAGGGATCAAAGATGGTGGAGAGGACCCAGGAGGACCCCACCAGGTGGGAGACTGGCAAGGAGAAAGGGGAAGGAGTGGGAGAAAGTGCGGAGGAAGCCCTCTCTGCGTCCCAGCCTTGGGTCCCCATGCAGCCCACGCAGGGTTCTCCAACCATTGGCAGTTGTTTGTGTCATGCGTGTTTTCCTGTTCTCATCCTACCCCAGTGCATCCTGGCAACTGAGGCCCTGCTTCTGGTTCAGCCCTTGATTGTAGAGCAAAGTGGGCTCACAGCAAGCCCCCTGCTTCCTAATCCAGGCGTCTCGCTCCCTCTCCCTCTGTCGCATAAAGTCAATCGTGGTCATTTCTGACCAACTTGGCTCTGAGGAAGAGCACAGAAATGAGTGGGAGTTAGCATGTGTGAGAAGTGCTTGAAGCATCGGAGAACCGGGAGCTTCAATACACGGCATTTAATTATTCATCCGGTTTTTCAACCTGCACGCTACCTTGAAAAGGCCCCTGGCATGAGGACCTCCGAGGCCCCTGTGAGCAGACCTGGCAGCCAATGTGGCATGCTCTCTCATCCACATGAGGGTGCTCCGTGGAGGGTGGGGCGTCCGGGGCACAAACAGGACTGGGCTGTGTCTGAAGGAGACAGCGAACTGATTCTGTCTCCATCCTTCGTCGGTTGCGCGGTTTGCTGTGATATCCAGGCGCCTTCTTCCCCTGTAATAGAAACAACCTGTGACCTTTAAGACTCCAGTGTCCCCAGAGAGCAGTGCCTGTTACTCCTGGAAGCCTTGAGCGGTTGCCTTCTTTATAAACAGCACTTCAGAGAGCTGACACGGTTTGTTCGTAACAATTACATTTCTCACCAGAAAGCTTAATTGGATTTTTGTTTAGTAACGTGTCTTTTCACTTGAGGACACCACAAGCTTCTGGGAAGGAGCCAGCAAGTCCACGAGGAAAGCAGAGACACGTAAGGGGCAGGAACCCTGGTCTGGGCAAAGGAGTGGTCTGGGTCCTCGGGGTGGGCAAAGCGCTCCCCCATCTTTTTATTTCCAGAAAACTAGTGTGAATCCCCTTTTTACATGTCCTACTTTACCCACACAAATACTTTGCTCTCCCTCACTGGTTTCTCTGCTGTGAGAAATGGCCCTTTTGGGTACAGCTGAGGGAGAAGGGCGTGGCTGGCCCAGTCTTGGGAAGCAGGATCCCTGGCCCCTCCCGGGAGGTCACTAGCTCCATGAGATGCCCTGTCTCTGGTCTGGAGCCTGACATAGACTAAGCTCCCTGCGGACTGCCGCTCTCCTGAGTACCTGACATTGCAGCTGTAACTTGCAAGACGTAACTGGGACAGGCCGGGGCCTCCAAGAGGGTCTGTGCGAGCACGTGCGCAGGTGGCCGGGCTGCGCTCCCTCTCTGCCCCGCCGACAAAGCACGTTTGTGTTAGCTCACTCGTCAGCACTGTCCCACGTGGTAAATACCCTCAGCCCCACTTTACAATATGGGATATGGGAGTTATAAAAATTCAGGAAGGTGGCCACATCACGTGGTCACCGGGTGGTTTCCCTGGAATGGGACACTTCTGGAAAACATAAAGGAGATATCTGAGGATCGATGAAAGGAAAGCTAACTCACAAGGTGGAAGGTAGGCAGAGGGAATCATCTGAACAACAGACCGGATCTGGAGACCCGTCTGTCCACGAAGAACCCAGTGTGCTTTCTATTCTTACACACACAGGTGTTTTCACACGTGCTCAGACACACACACAAATGCACACGCACAGCTTATTCTGGAGTGTGATGCAGTTACGAGGTCTCTGTGCTGTTGTCTGTCATTCAGCAGGGCCTCACACAGACCTGTGAGTGGAAGGACCTAGTTCTACGGCACAGATCGAGGTGGTGCTTAGGCACCTCAGGCTGGGCTTTTGGAGTCTGCTCTTGGGTGTGTCCAGGAGCCATCCTAGGATCTCAGGGTGGGCCTTAGGGAAGCCCCTTTCAGTCTGTAAAGGTTCAGGCTGGAAGCCGGTATGGTCTGAGCTTGCCAAACAGCTGGGACATGAGCTGGGTGGGCTGGGCCTGTGCCTGGGATGCCCCACTGGAAGGAAGGCCACCTCATGGACACCTGTGGAGGGAGCTGCAGGGTTAGTAAGGGAAGTGTTGCCTTTACAAATTAGGAAGTGGGCATAAGAAGGGGATTACCGTAAGGAGGAGCACACACAGAGGTGAGGGGGGATTAAGCAGAGACCTGTTGAGTGGCTGGAAGGTGGATCTTGGTGAATCCCCAGACCGTGAAACCGAGGTCGACTCCACACCAGGCCCCGAGGGCCCGAAGTGGATGCTGGGGTTGGGGTCCCGGGGACCCAGGGATTCTTATGCCCTTTACATTTTCCTTTGAGGCTGTGGTATGAAAAATGCCTCCAGTCTTTCTTCTGCTTATCTCTTGTCCTTGAAATAGATTTGGGGGTTCCCAGGGAGCCCATTTGTTGAACTTCTGCTAAAGAGCTGAGAAACGGCCCCAGCACCCCTGTCCGCTGCGAGCAGACTGGCTAGTGGAACGGCAAAGGTGGGAGAAGAATTCGGGCCTGACAACCAGCTCCTTCATTCATCTTCCAGATCCTGGAAGGCATCCCCACAGCAGAGAACAAACATCATTACTTTTTGACACTGCTGGAAATGAAAACTGGAGAGGCCGAGGGATTTTCTCCAGGCACATAATTCAGTAAGTGGGAGGGCAGCCTTGGACCTGTCTAGGCCAAGAAAGGAGGAGAAACTCCAAATGCCACTGGAAGAGGACCCCCAGCCCTTTGCATTGCCAGGTCTGGAGAAACCTAACCTCTCCGTGCAGCCGTGGCCCTGGGGTCCTCACGGCCCCGGCACAGGGCCTCCTTCCTAGCAGGGCCTATGCTGGGCGTTGGACCTGCCAGGGAAATTTCACAAATGAGATTCTTCCGCAGAGCCAGGAGGCGTGGACCCCCACGCTGTTCACTCACTCCCTTTTCCACTGCGTTCCGCCGGCCCTTTCAACCCACTGTCCTCAGCACAGAACTGTCCCATCTTTTGATATCTTTCTAACCACGGCAGAAATGGCAGCAAGCCTCAGCCCCTAATCCATTTTCCCACAGGTGTTTTTAAGTGAGGAAAGGTGCGTATGCGGGCGTGGTTAACAGAGACAGACGCTGCATGTGCCACATGAATACAGACCGTGGAAAGAGCTACCGACAGGTATAGACAGGTTTGAGAAATGCCCCAGGTAGACCCAAGTTGCCCATCAGTCATCTATTTCTCTACTCCTCCCCCGCTTGTCCCTCTTACTAGCATGGGGAGGGAGGGAGGATGGGGGGAGAGGCTGTGTCGCTTCTGCCTATCACCCAGAGTGCCTGTCCCCATGCTGCTGCCCCATGTGTCCAGGCTGCTGTCAACAGAGGGGTACAGCGTTCAATGTCCCCACTGCCCCTTAGCAGCATCACTCATGGTCCTCTCTTGACATTGATCTCCAGACTCTGGAGCCAGACTGCTGGGTTTTGCCCCCGGGCAGCACCACCTATTGAGTGGGCCGACCTCGGACGAACAGCTCAAACTCCGTGCTTCAGCTTCCTCACCCGGAAACTGGAGATAGAACTTACGTGGCAGGACTGTTGTGCTGACTTAGCTGAACTTTGTAGAGTCCTTGGCGCAGTGCGGGTACACACGGTGGGCTGTTTAAGTACGAGTTAAATAGGTAAGGCTGACTCCGTGTGTCTGTCTTGCCCGACAGGACCCTGACTGCGGCACCACCCCCGCCCCGGACGCCTGCTCTCCTTTCCCAGGTGAACATTTTTCTGGTCTTCAGTCTTTGAAAACCCACTTACTGGGTTCCCTGGGGCTCCTCTAGGGAACATGTGATGAATTCCTTGCTCAGGTTCAAAGCCCCTTGGTTCCCTCTCATCTCTGTCTCTCTTCCACCTCCCTTTCCCCGCTGATCAGGGGTCACCTCCCCGCCTTCCTCTGTGCCTTCACCTCTGGGGCTCTTTCTGCTGCCCTTTGGGCCTGTGTGATTCTTGGCAGACTTCTTATCTGGACCTCACGTGGCCGAGTACCGAATGGTCTTCCTTCATCTCTTCCTTGCTCTGGACTCTGCTCCATCTTTGTCCTGACCTGGGTGTGTGTTCTGCCTGCAGGTGAAGGTCCCTGGCACCTGAAGACCCACAGGATTGCTGGTCCACTGTCTCCCTGGTCACATCATCTTAGCCTTTGCCCCAGCCAGGTGGCCCCACCCCCACCCCACTGCCTGCTAGCCAAGCACAAAATCACCCCAGGGGCACACACATGCAGTTATGATGAGAGGCACTTCATAGTCCCTGATACAGGATTTATTGGAAAGGCATCCTTATCCTTGTAAGGAGCCTCTGAGAAGGCCAGGCACCAGAGGTTTGACTGTTCCCTGTCTCCTCTTAATCAAATTTCCCATTAATTAAGCCAAGCACTATGGGCTGCAGCCCTGGCCACATTATTTGTCTTTTTATTTTGTAGTCACATGGCAGTATGCTCAGTGGAGAAGCCCTGGGATTATGCACTGGGCTGTAATATTTCAAGACCCACCGGGAATAAATATGCAATTACGTAGTTCAGTGGTGCAGGGCCACGGGGGTGCAGGGAGGCCCGGGAGGAGCCATGCCAGCTCTGGGAAGGCTCCTGTGGAGGGAAACTTCAGGACTGAATCTGAGCACCTTCCAAGCCAGGGCCCCTTCCCCTAGAGCCAGCCCAGAGCCCACCTGCCTCTGGTCTGAGTGCAGGGCATCCATCCAGATCCTCAGGACAAGAGGGGTACCAGGAGGAGAGAGGGGACCCGCCATCTGTGTGCAGGGACATCTGCTTGAGTCCTCACCATGATCCACAGGTAGACAGCAGGCAGTGCGCTGCCGAGGTTCCTGGGCATGTCTGTGGGGAAGTCCCTCATCCCTTCCGAACCTGGGCTTCCTTGTCATCTAGCAAACAAGGATAGAAGTGACAGGAGAGGTCATCCAAACAAAAAGGTGATTTTCTGTTGTGATCCTCATTTGACAGGTGAGGAAATTATGGATC
Organism: Glossophaga mutica; assembly: GCA_039655065.1. Lineage (NCBI taxonomy): Eukaryota > Metazoa > Chordata > Mammalia > Chiroptera > Phyllostomidae > Glossophaga > Glossophaga mutica. The sequence goes on from CM077311.1 coordinate 64,451,944, forward strand.
AGAGAAGTTAAGGAATTTGCCCCAGGTCACGCAGTTTGTAAGTGACATTAGTCAGGATCCCAGTGCCTAATGTGTCTGGTCCGTTGTCTTACCCCTAAACTTTCTGGCAGGGGGATGGCACAGTCAGTGGCACGGTCTGTTAATAATGGTGCCTGGCTGTGGTTTAGAAGGGGAGGGAGACAGGCTGTGCCATGTTCTATTTGCAAAATATCAAAGGGACTACAAGGGACTTCCTCAGGGCACCTTGCAAAAGTCGAGGGGTTCTTCCTCCCCTTGTGGCTGCCTCTGAGCCCCTCCTACGCAGTGAGAGCAGAGAAACACAGCACCCACAGGGGCCTTTCCTCGGGCTTGGAGAGGCCCTGAGTGCACACGCTTGTATGCATGTGAGTGTGTGTGTGAGTGTGTCTCTGTGTGTCTGTGTGTGTATGTCTGAGCGTGTGTGAGTGCATTATGTGTGAATGTATATAAATGTGTGTTTGTGCATATGTGTGAGTATGTGTGTGAGTGCATGTGAACATGTGAGAGTATGCCTCTGCATGTTGTTGAAAGGGGTGTCTGTTGGGTCCAGGAAGGAATCACAGAGCCAGAGGTTTCCATGGTAGCTGAGATGCCCGCTGGTCCTTAAATAATTAACCAGCCAGAGCTTTTAAATACATTTCAAAACAAATACTCATTTCCCTTTAATGTGGAGCTGATTTCCCCTTTAACGCACTGCCCCAGGCTACACAAGTGACTGCAATTCTTGCTTTGACTCGGTGGCAGCATCTCAGTTGCCATGGAAAGCAGCAGCTCCTGTAGTCAGGGGCCAGCCCGAGACTGGTGACCACACGTTGTCTGGAGCAGGAAGACAGGTGAGAGGGAGGAGGCCCTGCTGCCGCTCCGCTTTCACCGGCGGCTGCGGGGCGTCTTAGGAGCGGGGCAGTGCCACCCTGCACTTGACTTCAGTGCTGGCAGGTTTCTCCGAGCACCTGGCTCCTGCCCACACCCCTAACAGAAGTCTGTCCCGGCACACGGCCTTTCGGATCACCTTACCTCGACCAGGGCACAGGGACGCGGCCTCCACTTGCTCTGTCCTGCCCCATCTGTCCACATGCGCACTCACGCAGGGGCGTGCGCACAGCCTGCGGTGGCTGCTGCCTGACCGCTCTGCCCCCCTGCCCCCCGTCTCTGGGGGAGCAAGGGGAGGAGGGGGAGGGCTGAGTATTTTGAGTTTTGCTTGGTCTGGGCCTGATGACTGAGTCTTTTGACCTCATTTTAATTTGGGTCAGTGAATGACTTTGGGGGGTCTCACAACCACAGTGTCAGGGGTGTGGCCCATAGGCCAGGATGCTCACGTTTGGGGAGGTTGACATGGTTGTGACCAGATCCTCTGAGAGGGCACCTGTGTTATCGCTGTCCCCAGCAGGATGTTCAGTCAGTGGGGCAGTGATGGAGGTTCTGGGCCATGTGTCACCAACAGCATGAAGATCACGCAGTCAGGGTTTGTTGAGTGCTCATTATGTCAAAAGCTCTGGGTGGTGTTTCACCTCTATCAGCTGGGGCAATCTTCACATCGATCCAATGAGCGGGTACTGTGTTTGGCTCCTGTGGCAGGAAGAAGCGGGCCCAGAGGAGTTACTTAATTTGCCTGCGGTCACCAAATCAGCCGGTGGCAGAATCAGGATTCAAACCTAGAACTGTGCTTTTAGCCAATGTGCTTGCCTGTGTGAGCAGACCCACAGCTTGGGGAAAAGAGGCCCCATTCAGTCCCTAAAGAAGAAGCTGACAGATTGTGGGTGAGAGCCCACTGTCCCTGGAGGGAGGGCATAGCCTCAGGCTTGGAGAGAGACCAGAACTGACCATCAAAGGGCACAGAAGGAGGACGTTGCAAGTGGGCAGGCTGGAGGGTGAACCCATGGCAGGACAGGCAGCGAGGATGCAGGGCCTGGGGTGCCTCACAGCTGAGGGCTCCTGGGACGAAGGGTGGGCATTCAGGGCCCCTTGTGTACAGCTGCCTTTTCACGCCCTTGGTGTGAGGAGTCGGTAGTTGTCACCACTAATTATGCTCTCAGACCGTCCACTTCTCGAGTGACCCATTCCTCCTGTTTTCTCAGGAAATCACTGACCTGGGAGGAAGAGGGAGAAAGAGAGGCGCTGGGCACTGAGAAATCCAGCTGGCCACTCCCCCCCACCCTCCACTCTCCGGTCACCGGGGCTCACGGGTCCCCTCGCTCTCCTCTGTCCTTCTCCCCTTTCCTGACTTTTCCATTATTTATTCATTCACTCAGCAGACCTGTGTTAAGTTCCAGGCAAGAGAGGTGCAGATGTGACAGCGAGAGCCTCTGCCCTCAAGGGGCTGACAGAGGAAGGGACTGGAAGGCAAGAGCGGCACAGCATGGTGGGTGCAGCCCCGGACCTGGGAGAGCAGAGGGAAGGGACTGGGGGGCACCTGGGTGGGACATCGAAGAAAGCACAGGAGCTGGCCTCTCTCTGCGGAGGGAGCGGCAGAATGAGCTACGTGGGACACGTTCCTGATCTTCCTCATCCTCACTGCTCCTGTCGGAGCACGCAGGCAGGCTTCCCCAAGGACAATTCTGAAGTATCTCTTCAGACTCAGCGTCGTCCTCCTGAGAGTATCTTTCACTCTCCTGCCTTGCCCACTGTCCAGAAGTCCTACTGGACCTTCCTGAAGTCCTGAGGTCCGAGGTCAGCACCTGCTTCTCCAGGGTGGGCCTGGCCTGGAGTCCCTTTTCAACCTCTAAGCACAACTTTGGGGAGGATGTGCTTTGCTACAATTGCTCCAAAGCAGAAGCCTCTTTGTCCCTCTAGAGCAGTGATTTTCAGCCTTATTCATCTCACTGCACACATAAACTGATTATTAAAATTCTGTGACACTCCAAAAAATAGAGTTTTTGCCAATCTGACAAAGAATAGGTCTAATTTAGATTCATTCACACTGGACAGTTATTATTGTGTTGGCTGTTGTCATTTTTTATTTAACAGTCTAAGGGAAAAGAGATCAGGGCACCTGACTGGATAGTTAGGTGTTGCATGCTTCAAAAATCCGTGCAGCATGCTGGTGGAAAATCGCCGTGACAGAGCAAATGCATGAGTTGGGGAAACAGGCAGGTGAGAGCCAGCAACAGTTAAACAAGTACCGTCCGGGCTCTCTGGGCACCCTGAGAAAATCAGTCACTTTTCAGAAGAGTCATGACAAAGAGCTCAAAATACACCCATAAATAGGATGAACACAATGTGCTTTTTCTCAATTTATAAAGTGCTTGGACATGCCTTCTCATTGGCTTCTTGGGGCCATTGCACAAAGCCCTCATTTGATAGATGAAGAAGCGGATCCTCTCGGAAGCCAGTGACTTGCCAGAATCTGGACTAAGCAGGAGGCTTAGTCAACAGTCCACATCCTGAGGCTCTGAATCCTGAGGTTCCTTCCCACAGGCGCACATGGTCTGGGTGGGGAGAGAAGGAAGGCCAGGCCAGGAGAGCTCAGCTCCAAAGGGGAGTGGCCGTGGCTGCGAGGCCCTCAGGCAGCCTCCTTCCAACCCAAACCCCCATTTGGGGATGGGGGCTGTCTGGGCCGAGGGCGCCTTGAGATGTGGTAGAAGTTCAAGTAGGATTCTGGTATAAAATGTTTAAATGGCAGAGGTACTGGGGGTAAAGGCATAAGGTCCAAGCCAAATGTCTTCATATGGTTTCTACAGCAGCAAATGGATGAGAAATATGGGTGGGAACATGTAAAGAAGTAGGAGTTATGTTAACATACCATCAGTTTTCAAAACACGTTACTATGGAAAATTTCAAAGATGTACTAAAGCAGGAAAAGAATTCCAGTTATTTTTAACTTTTTATTTTGAGATGCACATGCAGCTATGAGAAATAATAGAGAGCGAACTTGTTTATATTTCATCCAGGTTCCCCCAGGGGTAATATCTTGGCAAGCTGTAGAATGGTATCATGACTAAGAAATTAACACTGATAGAGCTGATCAAACTTACTTGGATTTCACCAGAGTCCCGGACACTGATTTGTGTGTGCGTGTTTAACTTTATGCCATGCATAGTGTACACCAATTCCACATGTCTAGATTTAGGTAACCACCAGAGTCAAGACACAGGTTACTCTATCACAAGGATTCCTCATCTTGTTATAGCCACAGCCACCCACCACCTCCTCCTTTCTAACCCCTGGCAGTCATAATCTGTTACGCTTCTCTACAATTCTCATTTCAATAACGTCATATGAGTTAATATGTTAATATGCTGTGTAAATATATGTTATGCAAGTATATTAGTATGTTGTATAAGCTAATATATTATATTAGATAAAGTCTACTTTAGAGCAAAGAAAATCATTAGACAAAGAAATACATTATTTAATGGTAAAGGGATCAACCCATAAAGACATAAAAGCCTAAGTGTGTGTGCACCAGACAACAGAGCCACGTATGCATGAAACAAGAACTTGACAGAGAGGAAAGAGGAACAGACGATCTGCAGTTCTAGTGGGAGACTCACCACCTTGCTCTCAGTAACTGGTAGAACTGCTAGACAGAATATCAAGAAGGATATAGAATAAACATCACAACCAATCAACAGGATCTAATTGAACTGCATACACAGAATGCCAATTAACAGTAGCAGAATACAATAATTTTTCATGTGCCCATAGAACATTCAACATTATATCCTGGACCACTAAAACAAACAAAACAAACAAAACAAACCCAACACATTACAAATAATTGAAATCATACAAGATGTTTAACACCATTAGCCATTAGGAAAATGTAAATTAAAACCACACAAGCTTTCACTACGTACCTATCAGAATGACTACAATAAACAAGAGTGACAACACCAGATGCTGGTGATCATGCAGAAAAACTGAATTACTCACACAGTGCTAGTGTGAATATAAAATTGTGCAGCTACTCCTGAAAACTTTGCCGGTTTCCCACAAAGTTAAACATGCCCTTACCCTGTGACCAAAAATTGCTCTCCTTGGTGCTCATCTCCCAAAGTGCAGCACTTACATTCCCACCAGCACCTACACACAAATGTCCGCAGCAGCTTTATTCCTAGTAGCCCCAAACCGGAACCCCTCCAAGTGTTCATCAATGAGTGAATAAACGAATTGTGTGTATCCTTCCAGCAGAGTACTACTCAAGCAATAAAAAGGAACTGACTATTCACAGAGGCAGCAACTTGGATGGATCCCAAGGAAATTATTCTGAGTGAGTAAAACCAATCTCAAAAGTTGATAGACTATATGATTCTGGTGTTAAAAAATCCCATCCATGGCTAAGGAAAAATGCTGAAAAAAAAAAAAAGGCTATAAGTGTGCCAGTGATTATGCCCAGCTTCCTATATAGACTGTGGTCCTAAAGCAGATGGCGTGCGCCATTCTAGCAGGTACTTCATGTCTCACCCTTCTGCCACCTTCTATTGTTTTTTTTTTTTAAAGATTTTATTTATTTAGTTTTAGAGAGAGTGGAAGGAAGAAAGAAAGAGAAGTAGAGAAACATTGATGTGTGAGAGAAACATCAATGAGTTGGCTCTCAGCCCACAACTCAGGCACGTGCCCTGATCGGGAATCTAACCAGTGACCCTTGGATTAGCAGGCCAGCACTCAATCCACTGAGCCACACTAGCCAGGGCCTTCTGTTGTTATTTGGAACGTTTCCTCTTCAGGTAGGAATGGCTCTGGATCAAGGCCAATATATCTGAAGCAATTGTTAAGCAAAGTACAGCCTCACAGAATGTTAGAGGAGAAGAAACCTTAGAGATCATCTAGTTCAGTGGTTCACAACCTTGGCTGAACGGCAAACTCGCTGGGGAGCGTTAAAGCGACTGATGCCTGAATGCCCCCCGCCCTCCCTCGCCAGTACCACGACTCTCTAAAAGCTCCCCAAGTGACTCCAAGGTGCAGCCAGGTTTGAGAACTACTGATGAGTCCAAGCTCCTCATTTTACAGATGAGGAAACTTTAAGCCCCAAGAGGTAAATTAAGTAGCTCAAGCTCAGTCACATGGCTGGCTCCTATTAGAGCTGTCTCCCAAATTCTAGAACCTTTTCCCTACTTTGATGGTTCTTTCACCTTCATTAGCACATTCATCCTCCTTACAAAACTTTAAGGTGGGAAGGATGATGTGATTACTCCCGCAGTCAGGATCACAACACTGAGGCACACGGCAAGGAAAGGATGTTCTTAGTTACGACTTTGCAGACTGGGGCAGAGGAAAACCGCAAATGTGACCTGTTGACTTCTAGCCCAATAAGAGCTCCAAAAGAAAAGGTGAACATTCACTTATGAAACCCAGGACAGGCAGAGACTCATCGAGTGCCCAAGCATGGGAAGGTCACCGAGCTCTCTCAGGCCTCCCTCCCAAGCCGATTTCTCTTGCATCTGTTCAACATAACTCATTAAACTCTCCCGAGTTTTATAGATCCTAATTTGTTACTGCCAGCACCTATTGGATCTCAATTTGCACCCAATTCATCTCTACCTCTTCCTAGGAATGAGAACAAACAGCCTCTGCCCTCCTCTCTTCTGAAGTTGCTTATTTACTGTTGCATTTTAGTGCCAACTGGCCTATTCATCCATTAGCTTTAACGTGTCCCTTTCAATGCCTTGTTACCATCAGAGATGTTATCATCATTCACCATGGCATTCTGGGGTGTCTACCTTTTATTAAATATGGCTTGCAACAGAGTGGGAGTGAGTGTGTGTGGGTGTGTAAGAAAGAAAGAAGTAGCTATGAGGAGAGCAGGGCAAAGCAGGGAAACCAGCACCAGGGACCACGATCCCCTGGGGCACTTGGCACTTAGGAAGTTTCCAGATAGATATGGGGAGAGGGTGAGTGAGCGATTCTCACAGTAGCAGAGGGAGAGGCCCCAAATGTCCAAACAGCAACGAAAACAACTCTTCTTCATGTTGACAGACGCTTTGCCTCTGTCTTGGTCATCCCTGATTAGAAAATAAATGCCTTCATTTTTTGTTCCTCATCTAAATGCATCATTTTATAACAAGGGTCTCTGAATTTTAACAGATGGGTTTCAGAAAATATGAGTAGTGTAATTTGGGGGTTGTGTATTGACATTAGTTTGTGCAAACCCTGAGGACTAAGAAGGGCTCCTGGTGGCTAACTGGATAGATAAACAAACAAACAGATGAATGAATGAATGAATGAATGAGCAAGCCTAGCAGCCACTTCTGCACAGGATCCTCTCACAAACTGCACTTCACAGAGAAGCCTCTGCACCAGATTGCAGGCCTGCACTGTGTGTCTGTCCGCCGCTGAGCCAGTCCTTATAAAGGAGTTCCTGGAGTCCTATTTCAGCCAATAGGACTGAGGCTTTCCCCATCCAATGGGAGCTCTGACCAATCAGAACAGCTTTATTCTGACCAATCAGGGACCAGGGGCAGGGGCTTCTGTCTATATAATCCATCTCCCTGCTGGCTGGAAGAGCGCACTTTCCACTGAAGACTGAAGACATCTCACAGGAGCTGAGCTGTCCAGCTGGAAAGAGGCCTGGCCTCAGGGTCTCCTCACTTCCACACTGTGTTCACATCCATGCTGTTTACCCTTGAGTTGTTTGCACTAAGTTTCCTTCTTTACTGCATCCCAAATTGGGACTTCTTATTGGTGTTGAACTGGTGCCAAGGACCATGGGTTGACATTTGTTTGTTTTTCTCACAAATTTAAGGAGGAGCTATTTCCCCAAAGGCAGCCTCCAGTTATGGAAAGACACAGATTTGAGCTGCAAGCCCTGGGTTTGGTATATACTAGCCTTAGGGCCAGTTCTCTTTAATTTGATTTACTGTTACACACACAACTCAGTTAAATGGCTGAAGAGTCTTGTAGAGATATGATCTTTAAATACCAACTTCAGAGTACAATTTTTAAAGAGCTGCTTTAAGTCTGGTTAAGAAGGATGCATGGTAACAGTTCTAGCTAAGCCTGAACACAAAAGGTCAACTCTCCCTTTGAATTTGGGGGACATTAAATCTCTACTTTCAGACCCTGATAACTGAGTTATCCTTGCATCTTCATAAATGGACTTTTTGTTCCTTCATTGGTTCATTCATTCATTTCACTCATTGTACAGCTGTCATGCTCCTTGCATTTCTAGGAAGCCAGATATTACTCCTGAAGCTGGCTACTCTGCTGACCACATCCTCCTTGGAGCTCTGGCCCTGAGACGGCAGCAGTTCAGGCCACACTGACTTTCGTGGGCCCGAGGCACTTGGCTATCAAGGACTTGTTTCTCCATTAAAAATACTAATAATATAATAAGTGTAAATGTAATTTATACTTATATCAAATATATATATTTAAATATGATTAAATATATGTTGTATATATGTTATATATACCAGTACGTATATAATTATATCTTACAAATATGTTGATATAAAGACAGATCTAATCCAGTCTGGATTATAATGATTATTGATTTTTCTTCTTATTTTAAGAGAAAGTAAAACATTTGCGAGGGTCCTTAAGAGTGTGGTGGGCCCTGGGCACTGGGCCTGCAGCAGTGGGGCTGAAAGGGCAGACCTGAGGCTGACCCCTGCTCCCAGAGCCAGTCCTGCTTGAAGTGCTGCCTTTGTCGGGCCAGGAGAACCTCTGACCCCAAAATTGATTTCAGCTTCAAAACCAGAGAGCAATGTATTGTGGGTGAGTAGAGGAAATGTTTAGACTAGGAAAATTACATTGGGAGCAAGAAGCCCAGTAAAATATTCATAGAGTGAATAAATGAATGGATGAATGAATGATTTAAATAGAGGGTGAATCTCACCTGTGCTTCAAGAGAAGCTAATCTGGAAACTGTAATCAAAACCTCTGTTTACATGAAAAATGCCAACTGATACCTACTTAATCAAACAAGTGCAGAAGGTACCAAGATATTCACATCCAAAGAAAGGGTGAATGAGCCTCTAAACCCACATGTGAGATCTTTTCATAGAAAGACAGAGCAAGTTTATTAGCTTAAAACAACATTGAGCTGGTGCCACTGTTTAATGGATCGACAACAAAATTTAAAGTACTTCAAACGCATCATCTCTCACACTTACAAAGGTAAGTATTTTAGCTCCATTTTAGAGTTGAGCAAATGGAGGAAGAACGGTTAAGTGACCCACTTACAACCGGGACTCCTGTGATTTTGTTCCTACCTGGCCTTGCTCACTTTCCCAACCTAGCAGGGGCTCAGTCTTCCAAATGCGAAATGTAGCTGATGCTATATGCAAGGCACTAGGCAAACGCAAGCGGTCTTAATGTTATTTTAAATTATATTTTAGAAAGAAAGTGAGAAGAATAACGCTATGTTTCAAACCCTGCTACTCAAAGCTTTGTGAATTTCTAAGCAAGTTATGGCAAGTAAGAGAATGGATTCTGGGACTGAGATCCTTCCTCCCCCGCTTCCCTGTGGAGTTCTGAGAGGAGACACAGGATGGCCACCCCCTTCCAGTTTACCCAAGACTTCAAGTTTCAGCACTGAAAGTCCGGAGTCTCTGAAAATCTCCAAGTCCCAGGCAAATAGGAACCATTGGTCATCCTAGACATGTCTTCCTAACCAGCCCCAGGTCCCACTGAAAGCAGAAGGGGACCTCTGAGGAATCAGATGTTAAATTAATCCCCACAACACCCTCAAGGTGTATGCAAGATGATAATCATCCTCTTATTACAGGTGAGGGAAGTGAGACTCAGAGGGGCTCAGACAATTGCCCAAGGTGCCCGCCCTGTGAAGTACAGGTGAGGAGGCGTGTGTCCGTCCCAGGCACACAATCTCCCCTTACACACGCCCGAGGAACCTCTGCACTACAGTAGCATCAGTCGTGCCTAACCCTGGATTGGGCTTTGGGCCGTGAATTTCTCCCTTGAAGACGTCCCCAGCTGCAATGATGGCCAAGACAAGAAAAGGTTTATTTGGTTAATTTGGTGCAGACAGGACATGGTTAACATGAGGAAGGATTTCCAGCTGTAGGATGAGACCATCAGGGTCTTTAATTTGGGGGGAGGAGGGTGGGATGCTTGCCTGGAAGTGGGTGGGAGGAGAAGATTCTTCGGGAGCCTGCCTGCCCCCCTTTATTATTAGGTTAATTGAAACCATAAAAGCAAACAGATTTGCATTAAAGCCCTGCATAGCAGATGGCAACAAGTTTCGAGCATCATAAAAAGAGGATTGAAAGTTATAAAGCGTCTTGGGCTCATCTGTGCCAGAGTGCAGAGGAAAAGGCATTGCGGGAGACGGTGGCCTGTACTCCCTATCGCCTACTCACACCACACAACTTCCACGGATGGGATGGGTTGCTGTCACCAGAGGTCACCAGCCCTAGAAATGGTCCCAGCATCTTCCCCTTTGTTCACTCTTAAAGCGTGTTTTTACATCAACTCTGTTTGGGGAAAATGGGGTTTGTGTGTAGCCCTTCTCTGTCTTACTCCTGCCACCTCTCCCTCCTTTCAGCCTGGCAGCATCCGCGTGTCGCCAACACCTCCTGCCCAGTGCCCACCTCGTCACTTTCCCCTAGCTCCCTCCCTGGGGGGCCCCAGACTTCAAACTCTTTCTTGTCCATTGAATCTGCCACTTCTCATTGCTCACAACTACCTGACCCAGAGGGACAAGACGCGATGAACTGAGTCACCGTCTCTGTCCACGGCAAACCCCTCTCCTTGAAGCCACTACCGTCCTCACTTCAGCAGGCGGCCCAGCCTCCCACCTTCCACTAAGAATATGGAATCCTTCAGACATGAAGCGCCAAAGACATCAATGTTGCGGGTTTTTCACCAGGTTCAGAGAAAAGGACTCCTCACTCTGCTGCTCTTTGTCCCCGACTTAACTCGTCATAGCACCTTCTGGTCCGTTATTTCTTCTCTCCCACATTTCCATTTGTCCTTCTCTCCTCGGGTTCTCTCTCTGCCCACCCACATGCCTGAGGGATCCTCGTTCCATCCTGCCTCCTTCCTGCTTGGTCTTTGCCTCAAGCCTGTCCATGGAACAGAGTGTCCTGCTGCCTCTGCTCTCTTACCTTGTCACCCCAACCCCTCTGCGGTGCAGCCCGCTGCACCCCTCTCAGGTTCAAGGGGCTACGTGGGCATCTTCTGCTTGTTCCTGCAACACCTGCTCTGTAATCTGCACATTGCCTTCTCCCTTATATCATTCCAAGTGCACCGATAGAGCATGTCTTCCCTTGTGTGACTAACAGTTTCCTAGGGCTTGGTGTGGACCTCTGCTGCCCAATGAGAAAGGTGTTGCCCTGGTTACTAAAATGTGAGTCTACCCTCTAAGACGCGGTGTTCTCTGAGGACAAGGGACCATAGTCTGGTCATCTGGGATTCACTCCTGGCAGGATAGTCATTCTAAAGACCTGTCACCCCACAGACAGCAGAATAAGAAAAGGACAGCACCACGATAACTCCACAATGTTGGGTGCATGAGGAGTCTGAACAAAGCCTTTGTGCCAGGCTCTTGCCCTCATGGTGTGGTCAGATCACCTCCACTCACCTGTTGTCTAAAGATGTCTGAATGGGTCACTCCTTTAGACTAAGCCACTGGAGGCCTTTGTCCAAATTCAGTTGTCAAAGACGGGAAAGAAGAAAGGGTGGAAGTAGGCATTCACTGATCTCATACATTGTACAAGCCACCTTCCTAGTCATTTTACCTGCATTCATCCTGGTCACCACTGAGGGGAAGATGTTTTAAAGCATGCTATTTTACAGGCCAAGAAAAGTTCAGTGATTTGCCCACTGGGGACAGAGATAAACCAAGACTGGTTATGGGTGAATAATTGTAGAAACTGGGTGATGGGCATGCAGGGCTTTATTATATTAATCCTTGTTTTTAATTTATTTGAAGGTTTTCTGTAATGAGATGAGAAAACAAAAATGTTGCCCAATATTACTCAGCTAGTGTATTAGTTACCCATTGCTGTGTAACAAATTACCCCAAATCTCTGCAGCTGAAAAGAACACTTGGTTATTATCTCTCAGTTGCTATGGGTCAGGATCTGGGCGCAGCTTAGCTCGTGTCCCCGTTCAGGGTCTCCCACAAGGCTGAGTGTGCTACCCGGGGCTGTGAGCAGCTCAAGCATCAGCTGGCGTGCTGCAGATCCATCTGGAAGCTCATGCACATCAGGGGCTCTGACTGTTGGTGGAAATATGGGCTCCCTGCCACATGGGGCTCCAGAGTGCTACTCACAGCCTGGCAACCTGCCTGCTCCTAAAGCAGGGCTCTGAGACAGAAGGAGAGTGAGTGCCCAAGACGGAAGTCACAGCCTTTTCATACCCTCATCCTGGGTGTGGCCTACTGTTACTATATTTTATTCAGGAAAGTGAGTCAGTCAGTTCAGCTGTCACTCCAGGTCAAGCGGTTGGTTACACGGGGCACAGATGGCAGGAAGTGGTATAAGTGGGGCCTGTTCAGAGGCTACCATCTAAGAAGTAGCCGTGGTAGGCTCTCGACCCTTTTCTGTTTGATACCAAATCCTGTGTTTATCCATGGCTCCCAGCAACCTCGTGGATTGAAGATGGACAGAGCCCACCTTAGCTCCAATTAACTCACCAGATTCACCCAGCGGAAGGCAGGTCTGCAAGGTGGCATGAGTCAGAATTATTAATGTTTGGTGCTGGTTAGGAACAGGCCCTTAGCATTGCATGGCTTGGTTCGGGGTGGGGGGACCGTTCTTATAAGGGCAATGGAAAGTCCCGGATGAGAAACACGAAGACCTCCACTGAGTGGTGCAGTGGAAGCCCTGAGAAACCTAGTCTTGGGAACAGAAGCAGCATAAGAACAACCAGAGAGCTGAGCAAAAGTGTGGAGTGAAGACAGGGAACATGTGATCCTCTTGTCCCCAGCCCCTGGCAGAGCGTCTAGCATATGGTAGCTGGTCCTCAGACACCGGAGGAGGGAATGCACAAAGTGAGAATGGGCAGGGAAGTTGGGTGAAGCTCTGAAAGGCGGCCGGTGAGTTAAGCGCAAACCAGAGCCAGATTTGCACTGTTCCGGGGGTGTGGCCGGTGCAGCCTGGAGGGCAGACCCCCCGGGGGGGAGGGAGCAGATGCCCCAGGAGGGTCTCTGCGGGGGCAAGTCCAGGCCCAGCAGCTATCCCAGCGCCCCAGACTTCCACCCAGCTCCCAGAAGGACAGGGACTGACACCAGGACACAGCCTAAGGCTCTGCGGACAAGACCAGCAGAGAGCTTTCTACAGGGATCTGCAGGGCGTGTTTCTTAGAGCCCCGGGATTGGAGATGTGCCTCGGGGGCTGTCTCAGAAGGTGAGGACATGGTTACAACGGGGTCTCGGGGCCCCTGTGTCTCCTTGCACAGGGTCATAGTGCATTGGGTGAGAGTGCAGTTGCCTGGGTTCACATTTCAGCTCAATCACTTACCAGCTTTGTGACTTGGGTCAAGTGGCTCAACCCCTCTGTGCTTCAGTCCCTAGCCTATAAAACAGGCATGATAATGGTACATATTGCTTAGGGTTTTGCGTGTAAAATAATTTGTGCAAATCATTTACACTATGGCTGGCACATAGTAAGCACTAGACTATCACTAGGCGTAGCAGCAATGGCATTTTTGTCGTATTCTCATTCTTATCCAGGTGATCCACTGTCTCTGGAAGTGTCCTGCCTGCAGGCTGGCACGCTGGCCTCCCATGCCTTCTCCGAGTGGCTTCAAGAAACCTTTCCCACCTCGAGTGGCCCCAGGAAAGTGGGACCTTCCTCTTTCATCTCAGAGAGAAGAGAGGCAGCACAACTCCAGTCCCAGCAGGCACTGGGGAGGGGCAGGGAGGATGGATTTCCTCTTGTTTTTGTCATTTTAACTCTTGCATGCTTTTCCCCTAGGGGTGGGGAGGCTGTAGCGGGGGAGCATCGAGCTCCCAGGAGCCTGTGCAGCTGTGATTAGATGGCTGGGGCCCAGTTGCGGCAGCTGTTAATCCTGACTATTAATTAGAAGACGTGGGGGAGAGTAGAGCCTAGCACTCAGTTAAATCGGAGCTGCGGCAGTCTGCCTTCTGCAGCATAATCCCCTTTGAGAATGGGGCGAGCGTGGGCCCAGTGGACACCTGCCATCAAAGACCTAGGCACCTTTGCTCCCAGAAGCAGCATTCTTTCCACTAAGACTGCACTTTACAGGTTCCTAAACCCATTCAAATGCTCTGCAGAGGCCTGTGTTTCTATTCCCACTTGGAAGATTAGGAGGGAAGCTTCGAGGGCCTGGGGCATTTGTGACCCTGAGAGCAGAGGCCAGGGCTCCCCCGGGCATTGCCATCTGGTGCAGGGCTCTGCCTCGAGTGCCATGATAGTCTGGAGAGAAGCACGATTTATGCTCAGTTTGCTCCCAAACCAAAGCGGACCTCATGGGACAAGGTGGCCTACCTGACAGGGTGGTCCCTGCTGGCAGGAACTGAGCTGGCCACGACTACAGGAGCCTTTCCTCTCCCAGCTCCTAGAGGTTCCTGACCACACTCTGCAGCCTGGTTGTCAAGGTTCCCTAATCTCAGCTTGTGTAAGTTCTGACCTCACAGCAACCCCTTACCTGGGCCCATCCCTTCACAGTTTGTAAAGATAAGCCCAGTTCTTTATTTTTAAAAATATTTTATTGTTTATGCTATTACAGTTGTCCCTCTTTTTCCCCCTTTGCCCCCCTCCACCCAGCCTGCCCCCACTTCCCCGTGTCCATTCGTTCTTCTTATATGTTCTTTGACTAATCCCTTCACCCTCTTTCAATCAGTCCTCACCTCCCCCGCCCCTCTTACCACTGTCAGTCTGTTCCATGATTCTGTGCCTCTGGTTCTATTTTGCTCATTAGACTATTTTGTTCATTAGATTTCTCTTATAAGTGAGATTGTATGGTATTTGAAAGCACCAAATGGCTTATTTCACTTAGTGTAATAGTCTCCAGTTCCAACCATGCTGTTGAAAAAGGTAGCAGTTTCTTCTTTCTTTCTGCTGCTCGGTATTCCACGGCGTAGGTGTACCACAGTTTGTTTGTTTTTTACCACTCATCTACTGACGGGAATTTAGGGTGTTTCCAAATCGTGGCTATTGTAAATAGCGCTGCTATGAACACAATAAAAATCCTAGAGGAAAACAGGCAGTAAAATTTTGGATATCTTGCACAGCAACATTTTTTCCGATATATCTCCTAGGGCAAAGTAAATAAAGGGAAAAAATGAGCAAATGGGCTACATCAAATTAAAAAGCCATTATCAAAATGAAAAGGAAACTGAATGGTATGAGAGAACCATTTGCCAACAGTAAGCCCAGTTGTTATCTCATCCTCTCTCTGCCATAGCCCTGAGAGCAAGTCAAGCTGGGAATGTGAGTCTTAAGTTCTCAAAGGGGGAAATCTCCCAGAGCTGAGAAGTGTTCAGATCAGATCATCAGAATGGCACGGAGGCTTGAGAACCAGGTCTGGACCTCTTCACCTCCACCTCCTTTCTTATCTGTAAGATGCTCCTTCTATGTGAGCTGCCCTCTCCTCTGGGCTCCCTCTATACACCTCCCCGTGCAACTCTGACTCCAGGGGCACTTCCTGTACCAGGAGCGGGATGGCTGGGAGACCAGCCCCCGGTACTGGCAGGGCCCAGAGGCCACTGGGGCTCTAGACCTGGGTTCAGTTTTTAACCAGCTGCTGCACCTTGAGCAGGCCCTTCTCTGGTGCTATTGTTCATCTAATAAACAAGGATATGCATCTGTGGTGGGGAGGAGGGCCTGGGATGTAGGCAAGGGAAGGATGGAGAAGCTATTTGGAACTGCTGACTTCTGGGGTCTCACGGTTTGCATGGAGAGTTGAAACAGCTGGTGGGAGCTGAGGCACCTACAACCGGGACTTCTGTTCTCTCTGTTCCCCTTCCCATCTTACCAGGAAGGACTTCATGTGCCTGGCAAGGGAGAATTCAGCAGCTGTCAGGGATTAAGTTCCAGAACTTGAACACTGAATCAGAACACCCCAGGCTGGACCTCTGGCTCTGCCACTTGTCAGCTAAGATGATGATGGTGATGATGGTGATGATGATGATGATGATGATCCTGATACATTTTGGGATGTTCCCCATGTACAGATTTTGTACTAAGGTTTTATATGCACAACTTCAACTAAACGTCATAGGAATATAAGAGCTCTGTTTTAAAAGTAAGGAAACAGGCTTGTAGAGGTTAAGTAACTTGCCATTCAGTTGGCAAGTCAGGTTTTTCCTCCACAACATTGCAGTCACCAGCCTGCACGCTCAGAGCCAAGTTATACAATCTCTTTAAGACTCATTTTCCTCATTGAAAAATGGGACTGCAACCATCCACATGTTTATCGTTGGGGCCTGACCTGAGTGAGAGCACCCGCTCGCCGTGCCTACCACAGTGCCTGGTGCGTCTCGGGGGCAGAGTCAGCGGCAGGGCCCCTCCTGGGTGTCTGAGGCCTCCAGGGCTTCCCCGGAGAAGTGCTGTGGAGGGCATGAGGCACTTCACACTTCTGGCCACATTGAACTCAACCTCTGTCAGCCCTCCACGGTCCCATCTGCCCGGCTCTAATGCAACAGAAAAGTATCTAGAGATGGTCTAGCTGAAATGTCTCCTTTAACACACAAAGAAAGTGAGGCACAGGAAAGGTAGGGGTCTGCGTGAAATGACAGGAGTTGTTATAGGCAAAGCAGGAATCTGTAGCGACGTCTCTTGCCCTCCCGTCCAGGGTCTTCCAATGACCCAGCAGTAGATATATCAGACATCAGATTTGATGGCTTTGTATTGTTTTAAATTAACCTCTTTCTTCTGAGTAATTATAAAGTCACATGCAATTGCAAGAAATGAGAGACGTCCCCTGCGCTTTGTGCCCGTCCCCTGCGCCTTGTGCCCGTTCCCTCGAACGGGCGCACCGTGCACAACCGCAGTCCAAGTCGCAGCCAGGGCATCGGCACTGGTGCGGTCGGGCACAGAGCTGTCCCATCACCAGCGGACCCCTCCAGTCACCTTTTTATAGCCACACCCACTTCTTTCCAGTGCCTCTGTCTTAATCCTTGGTGGCCACTAATCTATCTCCATTTCCATACTTTTTTGTTCTTTGACAATACCCTATATTGAAATAATTCAGTATGTAATCCTTACAGGTGGGCTTCTTCACTCAGAACCCTTCTGTGGACATTTATGCAGGTTGTCATGGGCACTGAGTTTGTTGGTTTTCACTGCTGAGCGGTAGCCCGAGAAATGGGTGTGACAGTTTGTTTAACTGGTTAGTTCACCTGTTGAGAGTACCGCGTTGTTTCCAGTTGTTGGCTATTATGAATAAAGCTGCTAGAAGTTCACAGACTTTTTCATTTCTCTGGGGCAAACATTCAAGAGTATGGTAGCTGTAAATTTAGTTTTCTTTTAAGAAATTGTCAAACCCTTTTTCCAGAGTGGAAGCACCACTGATTTTACTAATCAGCAGTGTATGGGTGACCCCATTTCTCTGCATAATTGTCAATGCTTGTTGCCACTATTTTTCATTTTAGCCATTCTGATAGGTGTATAGCTACCTCTCACGGTGGTGTCATTTGCATTTCCTAAGGGCTGATGATGTTAAACATCTCCTGTGCTTATGTACCACCTGCAAATCCTCTTCAGTGAAATGTCTCTTCATGTTGCCCATTTTCTAATTCGATTGTTTACCTTTTTTACTGTTGAGTTTTGAGAATCCTTTATTTAACTAGATACTACTTTATTGTTGGATATATAGCTTGCAAATACTTTTCCTTGCTCTATAGCTTACCTTTTTATTCTCCTAATAGGGTCTATTACAGAAGAAAAGTTGTTCATTTATGAGGTTTAATTTATTAATTTTCTTTTTTACGCATTGTGCATTTTCTGCAGCCTGAGAACTTTCTGTTTAAAATGGCAATGATTTTATATTTTTTCTTAAAGATGTGTAGTTTTAGTTTTACATGGAAGTCTGTGATCCATTTTAAGTTCATTTTGGTATAAGATATGAAACGTTGATGAAGGTCTATTTTTGTTTTTGCTTTTGTTTATGCCTGTAAAAGTCCAATTGTTCCAGCACCATTTGTTAAAAAGATGATCTTTCCTCCACTGAATTATTTTTGTACCTTGCTTGGAGATCAGTTAACTATAGTTACGTAGGTCAATTTCTGCATTCTCTGTTCTGTTTCGTTTATTTATGCGTCTGTACCATCTCATAATCTTGATCACTATTGCTATATAATTAAGTCTTCAAATTAAATAGACTGACTCTGCTCAATGTATTCTTCTTTTTCAAATTTTTTAGCTATTGTAGCTCTTTTTCTTTCCTATATAAATTTTAGAATAATCATACCTATAACTATAAAAAATCTTATTAGAATTTTGGTAAAAATTACATTAAACCTAATATCAATTTGAGGAGAATTAACATGTTTTATGGACTCTTCCAGTCTATAAACTCTGTGTATCTCTCCATTGATTTAGGACTTTTAAAATTGTGTTTCATTAAAATTTTGTAGTTTTCAGCGTATTAGTCCTGTGCATATTTTTCTAGATTTACACCTAAGTGTTTGATATTTTTTGAGTAATCATGAATGGTATCACATTTTTTAAATTTTGATGTTCGTGTGTTTATGACAGTATATGGAAATACAATTTATATGTCTACCTTAAATCCAGGAAATCTCCTGAACTTACTTATGAGAGTTCCAGGAGAGTTTTCTGTTTTTTGAAGTTTTCCTGTAGGCAATCACGTCGTCTGCAAATACAGCCACTCTTCCCTCTGATCTGCCTGTCTTCCATTTCCTCTTCTTGCCTACTGCGCTGGCTAGACGTGAGAGCAGACACCCTTGCCTCGTCCCCAGTCTCTGGGAGAAAGCATTCAGCCCTCCACCATTGAATATTACATTACTTTCCAGGTTTTTATAGATTCTCCTTATAAAAGTTAAGAAAGTTTTCTTCTAGTCTTAATTTTCTGTGAGATTTTATCATAGGCATTTAATTTCGTCAAATGCTTTTTCTACTTCTATTTTTGTAATCATGTGATGTTTCTTCCTTAGCTGGTTAGTAAGTATGTGATGTCCCTGGAATATGCCTTACTTGGCCATGCTGTATGCATGTTTAATAGATTGCTGAATTCTATCTGTTAATATTTTGTTAAGGATTTTTGAATCAATATTAAGGATATTGATCTGTAGTTTTCTTTATCTCTTCCTTTCTGTCTTTTTTTTTCTTTTGCACTTTGTCTGATTTTGATAGCTATCAAGGTAATATCAAGCTAGTATCATGGTATTACTGGCTTACTAAAATGAATTAGAGAGTCTTCCTTCCTCTTATTTTCTGGAAGTGACATGTAGAATTAATTTTAATTCTTTCTTAAATATCTGGTAGCACTTTCCAATAAAACCTCTGGGTCTGGAGATTTCTTTTTCAGAAATTTTAGAATTATCAATTTGATTTCCTTAATTGTTACTCCAATTTTCTTAATAGGTTATTCAGATCTCCTATTTTACATTGGGTGTGTAGTTGTACTTTGTGCTTTTTTGAGAAATCAGTTAATTTCATCTAAATCACTAAATTGACCTGTGCAGAGTTGTTTACAGTATTCCATTATTTTCTCTTGTTGTGCACGTCTGTGGAGTCTCTAGTGCTATGTTCTGTTTGATTCCTGATATTAGTGCTTTGAGTTTTCTCTCTTTTTTTCTTTTTCAGTCTTGCTAAAGGTTTGTCAAGTTTATTCATTTCAAAGAATCAGCTTTGTTTCATTGGTTTTATTTTTTCTGTTTTTTAAGTTCATTGATTTCTACTCTTTGTTATTTTTTCCTTCTGCTTGCCCTGGGATTAGTTTTCTCTCCTGTTTCTAAGTTCTTGGATGGGTGCTTGGATTACTGATTTGAAAGTTTTCCTCTTTTCTAATATCCATATTTACTGCTATAAATTTTCTTCTCAGCACTGCTTTAGCTGTGTCACACAAATTTTGATATGTTGTATTCTGATTTTTATTCAGTTCAACGTATTTTTATTTTTATTGATATAAATCTGTTGACCCATGAGTTACATAGAAGTGTGCTGTTTAATTTCCCAGTGTTTGGAAATATTTTGCTTATCTTTTTGCTATTGACTTTTAGTATGATTCCATTGTGATAGGAGAGCATATTCTCTATGATTGCAATTTTTAAAAATTTGTTGGTTTGTTTTATTACCCAGGATAGGGTCTGTACTGGCACATGTAAATGGGAACTTGAAAAGGATGTGTGCTTTGCTGTTGGTGCAACCGATATATATATGTGTGTGTGTGTGTGTGTGTGTGTGTGTGTGTGTGTATAAAACATTGGTTAGATTTTTTGATCGATGGTATTGTTGAGTTCTTCATCATTGCCGATTTTCTACCTATTTGTTTTCTTTTTACCAGCTGTTGACAGAGGAATACTGAAGTCTTGAACTATAATTGCCTGTGTCCTCTTTCAGTTCTATCTGTTTTTACTTCACATATTTTGCAGCTCCATTCTTGGTAGATATGTGTGGAGAATTAGTGTGTCTTTGCTATGGTCGGATTGTTTCTGTGCCTCAAAATTCACCTGTTGGAATTCTAGCAACCAATGATATCAGAATGTGAGGACTTTGGGGGTGATTGGGTATGAATGGAATTAGTGGTTTTATATGAGACCCCACAGAGCTACTTAGCTCTTTCACCCTGTGAGGACACAGCAGGAAGTCTGCAGTCCAGAAGAGGCCCTCACCCAATCAGCTACCACCCTGGTCTCAGATTTCCAGTCTCCAGAACTGTAAGGAATAAACTATTGTTCTTTACAAGACGCCTAGTCTATGGTATTTTGTTATGACAGCTTGAATGAACTAAAACAGTTTTCTTGGATGATTGATCCTTTCATCATTATATAATGTCCTACATCATATATATAACATCCTTCTATGTCTCTGCTAATTTTTTCTCTCTGAATTCTTCTTTATTGAATATTAATATAGCCAATATTCAATTTATGCTTACATGATATCTATTTTTCCATTCTTTTATATTCCATCTTCCTATGTAGTTATATTCAAGATGAAGTTTTTTTTAATCTTCACCAGAGGATATGTTTTCATTGATTTTAGAGAGGAAGGGAGAGGAGAAAGAGAGAGAAAGAAACATTGATGTGAGAGAAAAACATCAATCATTACCTCCTGTACAGGCCCTGACTGGGGATCAA
The DNA here is from genome assembly GCA_039655065.1 of Glossophaga mutica. Classification (NCBI taxonomy): domain Eukaryota; kingdom Metazoa; phylum Chordata; class Mammalia; order Chiroptera; family Phyllostomidae; genus Glossophaga; species Glossophaga mutica. The sequence continues at coordinate 64,473,095 of CM077311.1, forward strand.
ACACCCAACCCAGGTATGCGCCCTGACCTGGAAGTGAACCCACAACCTTCTGGTGCCCTGGACCATGTTCCAACCAACTGAGCCACCTGGCCAGGGCTCAAGGTGAGTTTTTATAGACAATAATAGCTGGGTCATAATTTAATACACTTTTTCAATTTCTGTCTTTTAATTGGTATAGTTTGACCATTTACATTTTATATAATTAGTGAAATGCTAGAGCTTAAGCCTGTGATTTTATTATTTGTTTTCTGTTTGTTATCTCTGCTTGAATTTATTCTGTTCTTCCTGATTTCTTGTTTGATAATTGAGCATTTTTTAGAATTTCATTTTGATTTATCTATAATGTTTTGAGTGCATCTCTTTGTGTAGGCTTCTTTTTGTGATAGTCCTAGACGCATGGAAGTGACGTCACAGTCTACTGGCACGTTCATTTTATCAGTTAAATGAAGAAACATCCTTACATTCCTGCACCTCCTTTCTAAATAATGTAATTGTTTTAAGCATTTTATCTGCATGTATTTAGAATTTGCGCTACATACATTAGATAGTGCTATACTTTTTAATTCTATCATCAAACATAATTCAGAAAACATAAGAGAAGGGAAGCCTGTTAAATTTACCCATATTTTTGCTCAACATGTTCTTTCTTCCTTCCTGAGGTTCCAAGTTTCCTTATTTCATTGTTTCCTTCTGGTTACAGAATTTTCTGTAGCCATTCTTTTAGGGTAGTTCTGCTGGCACCAAATTCTCTTAGTTTTACTTCATCTCAGACTGTCTTGATTTTGTCTTCATTCGTGAAGGATATTTTTGTTGGATATGAGATTCTGCATTGCCAGTTTTTTTCTCCCAGTACTTCGAAACGTGCCACTTCCCTTTTGCTTCTTCCACATGAGAAATCTGACGGCATTTACGTAGACTGCCTCTCTGCGTAGACCATTGCTCCCCTTTCACTCCTTTCGAGATTTGTCTTTAGTGTTCAGTTGTTTGTCTATGATGTAGGTATTGTAACATGAATTTTTAGAGGGGTTTCTTCTTTTTAGTGTTCACTTTGCTCTTGAACTTGCAGGTTTACGTATTATGCTAAATACGGCACATTCTCAGTCACCTTATTTTGAGCACTTCTTTAGCCCTGCCTTCTTTCTGCTGTCCTTGCAGGCTTCCCATGAATTAAATGCTAAATTGCTGCTATAGTCCCCAATGTCCTTTAGTGTCTGTCTCACCCCCATGATATTTTTCTTTCTGTTGTTCAGGTTGGATAATATCTAACGTTCTATCTTTCAATTAATAGATCTTTCCTTTTCTCCTTCCATTCTTCTTTTTAGCCTATTCATTTAGTTTATTTCAATTATATTTTTAGTGCAAAAAATTTTAATTTGATTTCTCTTTATAGCTCTATGCTGAGACTTTCTATTTTTCATTTGTTCCAAGTGTTCTAAAAATTGCTTACTGAAGCATTTTTACAATGACTACTTCAATATTTTTGTCAGATAATCTCTGTCATATTTGGTGTTGGCACCTATTGATTGTCTTCTTTCATTCAGACTGAGATCTTCCTAGTTCTTGGTATGACAGTTGATTTTCTACTGAAACCCATTTCAGTAGAAATGGGTATGATGTTATGAGGCACCGGATTTAACTTAAACTTTATGCTTCAGCTAGCTTCCTTCAATGCCACCCAGGCAGGGGGACAAGGGTGTACCATCTTATCACTGCCAGGTGAAAGGAGAAGTTCAGGTTCTAATTTGGCTATTGCCAACACCCCAGAATGATGTGCCTTGTTGCAGGAAGCTCCCATCCCTGCTAGGGCCCACTCACCGGTTGGGGGAGGTTGGAGTGCCTCATTACCATTCCTGCACGGTTTGCATTGACACTGCGTGTGCAAGGTGGGGTGGAACTTCTTAACCTCCGGGCAGAGGATGTTGAGATGAAGGCCCAGCCCACTACTTGGTCTTTTCCGACAGTGCCCCAGCAGAGAGGTTGGAGCTCTTCCATGTACCTTAGCGAGGTGAGAAGTCTAGGCTGCCCTCTCTGCTTCTGCTGGCATGGGCAGGAGTGAGGCCACAGGTTTTTCTAGGGTTTGGCTGAAGTGGAACCATTGTTTTCTAAAAGTTTGCTGTCTTTCTAGGTTGTTCCTTTCCTGGTTTTTGGCTAAAGAAAGCATGTTTTCATTTGAGAGTTTTGTTTTAAATTTGTGTTTTGTTTTTATTGTCACACACATGGACATTTCCAGGTTGCTGGTCTCTTCAGCTCCATGTTGGGAATGTTTGAAGCAAAAAAATAAGGTTCAGGGACACCCCACCACCACATTGTTCCTTGGGTCTCAAGGTCCTTAGCAAATTTATCTTTTTCTTGCCATCTTTCAGAGTTTTCATATGTCTGTTCTATGTAAAATGACCAGCAATTCTAGTTGTATTTTGTGAGAGGAATAGGGAAAAATATCTCCAGTCCATGGAAATTTCAGCCATACCTTGTTTGTTTTTTCTTGTTTGCTTGTTTTCATTGGAGAATCTATGTAGGCAGCCAACTCCTGAAGGAAGACTGTGGAAAGTACATGAAACAGTGGCAGAAAAGGTGGAACTGAGTCTCTCAATCTAGCCACATCTCAGATGGCCTTTCCAGTACTATGGTCTAGTTGGAGTATAAGTTGTCTGTAAACTCACTTTGAAATTACATACGGAGTTTTGTCATTCATTCATATATGCATTTATGCATAAAGGGGAGAAATTTTCAATTGATTTTCATAGTATGTGACCCTTAAAATGTAAGATTGTTTTGGGAAGTCTAAACATTACCTTTTGCTCAGAACACCATTCTAATACTTCCTATTCAGACCCACTTTGCATTTTTTTATATTGTGCTTTGGCCTTTTGCCACCAAGAGGCTCAGATGAACAGTCCCACACATGTCACCCCTGGGTACTTCTGAGAACATGTTCCTTCGAAGCCTGGCATCTTCATGAACACCCATGGGAGAAATCCCCCTTGGGCTTCATCATCAGGAAAAACTGTTCTGTTTTTCTGCTGACAGCAGTGTTCTTTTTCATCTCCCCCCCCCCCATCCGCCCCACTATGGACCACTGGCTTCTGTGCCTGTATTGTGTCCTGCCTTGGTCTGTCTGTGGGGAGGCCGGTGTCACACTTTGGAGCTGTGCGTGACAGTAGGCCAGGTTTACGGTCACATCTGATGGTCTGCAAGTTCATCTTCCCCTTTACTTTTACTCCCATATTTTCCTCTTTTTCTCCTCAACCCAATGACTCCCTTGAATATTTATTTCATTCTTTTATATTGTGGGCAGTGTATAAGCAGTCTCAAATACATATGGTAAGAGGTAAGGGTAGATATATAGACAGACAGATAGACTGACTGACTGACTCCTCCAGCGGAGCTGGGGTGCTCCCAGCCCAGATGGCATGGCCTCAACAGCACTTGGGCCACTCCAGCCCGTCCATCCACTCCAACTAGCTGGCTCTTTGCTGCTGCACGCGGATGCAGGGAGAGCGCTTGTTTCCAGGCTGATGTCCAGGCTCGGCCCACACACCTCCAGTGGCACAGTGAGGTTGGGGGGAAGAGAGCACCTCTGTAAGGGACAGAATGATCAGTCAGACCTGGAGCCCCATCCCCATCTCTCCCCACCCGTATGACCTGTGTGTGGTTTCCTTTTCACCCTAATAGCCAGAGACCCTCCTTTGAAAGTGGGTTCTAAATACACTAACAGAAAGGAAGAAGTCTCCCCTTCCCATGTTCCCTCCAGGTCAGGACTCTCCCAAGGAACCGTTTTCCATGCCCTCTACACTCCTGCCCCCTGTCCCTGCCCCCCGCCTCCCCGTGAGTATGTGGGCAATGCAGGCAAGAGCTGTGGGGCTTCAGGGAACCGGGTCCCTGTGCTGTGGCAGGAGGTCAGCTGGGGCTCCCATCGGGGCTTCCTAGTCATCCAGAAAAGCCACGGAGACCCCGGCAACTTGCATGTGTTCTTTCTAGTGTCTACACTTCAGGTCGTCTGCTGCGGAATGGAGAGAGTAAAATGTTAACTTCCTCCCCGGGTTGCAGGGGACCTGTAATCTCAGCTGTAATCCTTGCAGGTGAAGATTAAATTAGACAATGAAGGTAAAATAGGCAGTGTAAGCTAAGTGCGTTATAGATGCTGGCCGAAGTTAGTACATCACCAGCACCCCCAAACACCCCACTCTTTCCTGCCTTGGGGGTCTCAGCTCCACAGTGCCTCACTCTCCTGGTCTCATCTTAGTGTTCCCCGTGACCCCAGGCGGGTTGTGGGGCGAGCTCAGCTCTCTCCCATTTCATTTTGTTGTGTAAGGCCTTAAAGAAGTAAACTAGTGGTTTTCAAACTATAGCGAACACAAGATACCCCAAAGGAGCATGTGAGAATACAGATTCCTAACCTCACCCCATTTCTAGCAGGCACCGAAGTGACTCAGATGCTCGAGGTCTGACAGCTCGTCCCCTCGCTGAGAGGACATGATGCCGTGGGGAGGGACTGCATATCTGTGTCAAATTTGCTAGGGCTGCCATAACGAAGTACCACAGACCAGGTGGCTGAAATGACAGACATTTTCTCCCAGTTCTGGAGGCAGGAAGTCCAAGATCAAAGTGTCAGCAGGGTCGGTTCCTCCTCAGGGCCACGAGGGAGGGGTCCGCTCCAAACCTCCCTCTTTGTTGTAGCTGGCCACCTTCTCCCTGTGTCTGCACACTCTCCTCACTCTGTACATATGTGCGTGTGTCCGAATTCCCCCTTTTCATAAGGGCCCCAGCACCACTGGATCAAGGCTTAATCTAAAATCCCCATCTTAACTTCATTCCCTCTTTGTAGACCCTATCTCCAAATATGGCCACATTCTGAGCTGCTGGGAGTCAGGACTTGGACATGTGAATTTGAGAGGTGACACAACTGAGCCCATGGTAGTTAGACACCCGAGGCACTATTTCTGACAAACTTGGGGCTAAAGGGACAGGACTGCTGTTCCACTGGGATTGAGTTCGGCTGAATGTAATAGAAAACCAACAGTGATAACTTAACCAAATACAGATCGTTTCCTCACCTGACAGGAAGACTAGGACGGCCACGAAGGGCTGCTTCAGTGGCTCCGTGGCGCCGCGTGGGAGCTGGGCTCCTGTGTCATGCTGCCCTGCCATTTCTTCAAGCACCACACCGCACAGGCTGCATCCCCAGGTGCCTCTTGGCCTCTGCCAGGAAGAGTGAGGGCAAAGGTATGTGTCAGTCGAGCTGGCCACTGCACACATGTACACACATACACACATGTGTGCCCACACACACGTGTGACACAGCAGCCTAGCTGCAAATGCAGCTAGGAGGGGTCACTTCCACCTTGTTGGTCAAAACTAGTTCTCTGGTGCGGGCCAGGCAGGCGGGGAGCAACATGTCGGGGAAGTCAGTAACGAACTGAGGGCTTGCAGCAGGCAAAGCAGACAAGGTCAAATGTTAAACTCAGGGAAAAAACAGACAGAATAACACTAGGAGACAAAAGAAATAGGGCGGGGCCCCAGGCAAGAGGTGTGAGTGATCTGTTCGCCTCCAACAAAAGCCCGGCAGCATAAGTGGAGCTTGGCGTTGGGGTGGACGTGGGGGTGGGGGGACTGTTCCTGTGGGCCAGAGCCAGGACCAGCACTCTCCTGAGTATGGGGCTGGATTCGTGTTCCTACGTAGAAGCTATTAGCACCCTTGGCCAGGGTGTGGCTGCCAGTACCAGCTCCACCTGCTTCATGAGTTGTCGCATAGTTTCTCCTCACCTGGGCCCCTGATGTGCGGGAAAGACACCAGCAGTACTCGGGTGTCTCAGGGGTTAGTCCCTGGAGTTGCTGCCCCCGACGAGATGGTATAGGACGGGAAGAGGCCGGGCACCTGCACACAGCGCAGTCTCTTTCCCACTGTGCTCCGGGCCAAGAGGAGAGAAAGATGATGGCTCGATGTGCTCCCACCCAGCAGTGTCCCATGAGGACATTCTGTGCCAGACACAGCCTTCTCATCAGCCATCGTGCAGCTGCTGCTGGCGTCTGTGTGATGTTTGGGTGGCAAGAGAATGAGAGGCACCCGTGAGCTACTCCACCCAGAGGCTCTGTTCTGAGGCCGCACCAGGGGCTGCGGCTACCTATCCTCCTAGGGTGTCACTTCTCTTCAGGCGGCTGGCCCAGAATCCTACCCACCACCACCAACCCACAGGAAAGCTATCATCTCGGGTCTAAACATTCCCCTTCCGTCCATCCACCAACTCCTTGAAAGATGCAAAGAAAGGTGGGAAGACATGGGTCAGCATGCCAGTTAGTCCCTCGCTAGGGCTCTGAATCCAGGGAGACTTGGCCCCGGCCTGGGAGCCTTATCTACCAGGCAGACCCTGGGTGTGAGCTTCTGGGACAACACACGATCTTGCAGCAAAGGCTAATGCACACATTGTGTATGTGAACAGAAAGGGGGCCAGTCGGTGGAGAGAGCCAGGGAGTCTGAGCTCTTCGGCCTCCCTGGGGGAGAGCCCACCCCAGTGCCTTCTTCTTGCTGGGCAACCTCGACACCTCCTTCAAGCTCCTGGACACTTTCCTTCTTTTCCTCACCAGATTCCAGCCCACACCCTTTCTCTAGCAGTTCCCAGTGGAAGTGGGGAGTGGAGGGCTGCGCAGTGGGCTCACACAGGCTACCAGGTTGGACATGCTCTGTGAGCTCAGGGATGAGTCAGGTAACAGGTATGCAGGAGTCTCTGATAAAAGCTGATGAGCACCAATCAAAGGGCACCACCAAGCCTCTGCAGGTGAGGCCGACTAGCTGCTCCCCTCTGGAGGGCCCTCTACAGACGCTGGGGCCCCAGCTCTCAGGCGACCCTCCAGCTTTGGCACTCAGGGTAGTGGGAGGAGTTGGAATACGGGGGCGGGGGGCCCAGCCCCTGGGTCTGGAAGGGGGTCGGACACTGAGTGCCACCAGAATGGGGAACCAAGTTAGGTCAAAAAGAACCACCTCCTTCTCAGGATTTTCCCCAAAACCTCAAGGGCTCAGATGTGAGTCAGGGGTCTCCTAATGCCTCCAGGGTCAAGGCAAGTGACAAAAAAAAGAATAAAGAAAGCCAGGCTTAAAAAGCACTCTTTTTGGGAAGTAAGCAGAAACGTAGTTTTACTTGCTTCAAGAAATGCATTCTTTCCCTTTATGGAAATATTAGGTCTCTGGGTCTATTTCCGTTTTGCTACTTTTAATAGATTTGTGGTATAGAGAAATAGTCATCCCCCATAAGAAAAACAAATGCATGTGTGTGATTTCTTTAAAAAGTGGCCATTACATCGGGCCTCCCTCCGGAAGTGGTGCGGGCTGCGGAGACTGCAGAGCGGGCCTCCAGCCTGTTTACTGGGAGGCGGTTGCTCCTTCCCCAGCCCCTATACTGCTGTCCTGTTCAGTGTCGACCCAGTGGTGTCCCACCATCAGGGTTTCGGAAAGAAATCAGAATCTATCTTTTGTTTGTAACATATCAGAATAGTTAAATATTGGCTTCAAAAAAATGAAACCCAAATAAAACGCATCAGGAGGCTGTCACCTCTGTCCCCGCAGAGGCGGTCACGCCTGCTCTGAGGAGCTGGGGAACGGGGAACGACCAGCCCAGGCAGCTGATGCTGATCGCTGATTGGCCTTGAAAGAACAGAGTGCATAAATACCTAGATCCTACGGCCTCCATCACTTATACATTCAAAGGGCGTGACTCGCTGCAGGTGCCGCGCACATGCTCTCCACTTCGCTAGGCAGGATCGACAGGTGCCTGCAGGTGCCCGCTGCCTGGAGCCCACTGGAATTTCCCAAGCGTGTGTAAGGCCTGGGTGGGGAAAAGGAAAGCCGTATGGCATTAGGCTGAGTTTCTCCATTTTCCAACATACTATTCGTGCTATCCCCTTAGGAATCAATGCTCGTGAATTCATTAAGTCCCGGAGACTGTGAGATTAGCCAGGAAACAACAACAAAAAAGGGCTCCAACCAGAACATAAATTGCAATGTCGAAAACTTTTGTAATTCAATTTCCTAGTGAATACAAAGAGGATCTACGTGACTGTAGCCTCAGTGCACTAATCATCGGATGCTGATGAGATAGGAGGGTGTCCACACCGAGGAGCTGAGTGGGCGGTGGACACGACAGCTTGCGGTCTGAAGAAAGGACATCCCTGTCCGTTCTGTATCTGTAGCAAAGCCAACAAGAGCAAAGTGAACTAAGCGCTTTGGCTATTAGTTACTGATTTAATATTAAAACGCAGATTTCTCACAGTTGAGATCCAGCCTGTGTCTTCCCGAGCAGCCCAGCCTGCTCATTTACACTGAAGATACATTCGGTCAGTCAAGTGATTTTTTTCCCTGAGCAATTGAATTGAGTAGATAAATTAAATCTGTATTTTGACTCAATGTAAGATTATCCATCCCTTCTCTTAAGGACTATTTCTGAATTTGTCTCCAGGAGGACACAATACCTGAGGCCCTTGGAGGAACTGTGGGTGTCCCCTGTGCCTGGCAGGTCACACTGAGGAGCTAGAGCTTGAGGACAGTGCTCCCTGCCCTGCCCTCCTGATGGCTCCGCGCCTGGGCACCAGCCCTTGTGGGGGTGGGGCAGAAAGACCCAAGCCTGGCAGAGGCCTGGAGGGCCACACTCTCATTATATGACTCGGGAGCTCAGGCCCCAAGGGAGAGATGGCCCAACACCATCTACTCAGCCCCAGCGTTTGTGATTTCAAGTTTTCAGTACTACCGCGAAGACTCTGTCCCTGCCATGCTCCACCTGAGCTCTTCAGGGGTGCATCCTCCCTGGGTTGAATGTTTGGCCTCTGGCCCCTGTTGGTATCCCCTAGTCTTTGCAGAATCTAAATATCTAAATTTCATGACCAGTAGCTATCCATGAGAGCTGCCTTCGAAGCAGCCAGAATGTAGTGCCATCTGGAGAGTGAAGAAGGGCTCCATGCCCCCATGAGGCTCCACGAGGCGATGGGGGAGCACCCCAGAGTCCTTCAGAGGAGAAGGAGCTGGCTGGCCACTGCTGAAGAAAGGAAGAGTTTTCTGCACCCAGTCCAGCGATGCCTCCTGTGTCCCTCAGAGCTCCACCCGCCCCTTCCGGGGCCGCCTCAGCCCCCCGTGCTGCTGGAGGAGTGGAGGAGCCAAGTGCTTCTCCTTTGCAGAGAAATCCATGTGATCAATAAACACATCAGAAACCCGGCAGGAGGAGGAATACACACACACACACACACACACACACATACACACACACACACACACATATGAAAGAAAGTTTACAGTTACGAGTACATGAAACACAGTCTATAAAGCTGTTGCAATAATCATGACCTGCATGTCTTTTTCCATATGAACGACTATAAACCTACTTTTGCCCACCCCTGTATGTATATGCAGATGTATATGTGTGTGTCTGTGTTTACATTCTTCCCACCTGAGGGACATTGATGGACCTGACCGCATCGGAATCTTCAGATTTTTTTATATATATAATAAGATACAGGCACTAGCATCGGACCGGTTTGGGTCCCAGCTGCAGCACTTCCTAGCTGGATGGCCTCAGGCAAGTTTTACCTGGTAGCGAGCGGAGTGTCTCTGCTTCCTTATACATAACATGGGGAATAATAATATTCTTTGTTGCTGTGAGGGTGAAAGGAGATACTGTAGTGAATCACTATATCGTACTGCGGAAACCAACATAATACTGTATGTCAACTCCAACTGAAAAAAGTCAATAAAATAAAAATATAACAATCGAACAATAAAGACACAATCTCAGTAAAAGCATGAGATACACATGTAAAATACTTAGAACGTTGCCTGGCGTACCATCAGCACCCTGTAAACACTCACTGCTGATGTCATTGGTGTATTGTCCCCTCCAGAAGCATCTTCATTTTAAAAAGTCACTTGATCATGAATGCTTAGCTATCTGGCACCATCAGGAGGCATTTATTTCTTAGGATAGACCTGTGGGAGCACCCTGACATCCTCTCACACTGGATTCTGGCCACTTCATCCATGCATAAAGCCAGGCCAGTGCCACAGTTTGGCCAGCTTTGTTTGTCCACAAACAAAGAGACCTGAGAGACAGACAGAAGGAGAAAAAGAAAGAGAGAGAGAGCGCGAGCCCAGAGTGACAGCAGCTTGGCTGGGAGTTAGGATGAACTGGAAGCTGCCAAGGTTTTCAGGCTCCTGGAACTGCCCTCCCCTCACCACTTTCCTGATGTTTTCAGCCCTAAGCAGTTCTATTTTTCAGCACTGGCTTTGGACTGACATTTGAAGGATGAGCTATTAACGATACTAAATTAATAACGGTTATAGAGTATATTTGAGAAGATCATAAAAAAATCAGTAATGTCATCATGTCAAGCAAAGTTTCTGATGGGTTTTTTTAATTATGCATGTCTTTTATTCTGCTCCATTCCAACATTGATCTGGAGCTTTCATGGGGACATCCATCTACCTGACCACATCGGAATCCTTAATTATGCACGGCCAGCAATATATCTAGTTCTACAGGAAGTCTCCATGGATTTGCCGTCGTTGAAGTGAAATCTGGCTGCTCACCCCTGGCCCTTCTGCCCAGCCCAGCCCAGGCCGGCCCTGAGCGCTCAGTGACACACAGCCTCGCCCCAGCCGCCACTTGGCTTTGACTCGCAAAGATGCCCAGGCGGAGAATCCAGGGAAGCTGAATTTGTCCCAGTGTATGTGTCCTTGGGGAAGAACAAGAAAGGGCTGATGAGAGTAGACTGACCTTAGGGAGTGTGAGGCCTCCTCTGCAGGACCCCGGAGCTGGGTGACCCCAAGAAGTCTTTCACACTGGACTTCAGCTTGCGCCCTGGGAAAATGGGCTGTGCAGCGGTTTCATTGAGCTATGTGTGGAGGATGAAGTTTAAGTCACACACATAAAAAAATTCTGCTACAGAGCAACAGAATTAGGGAACGGCAAAGCAACAAAGAAAATACCAATGCTGGTGGTGTCAGTCATAAAATGAGATGGTCACTCTTGGCTGGTGAGCCCAGTGAGGAGAAATGAGCAGTCATTGCTCCCCAATGCAGAGAGGGGCTGACTCGGTGGCCGAGTTTCATCAAGTAAGAAAGAAAGAGCTACCATGTCGTTGCTTTGAGTGAAGACTTCATGGGACAACTGCTGAAGGCTGTCAAGTGGGTAGGGAGGGAGGCTGGAGTAGCATAGGTCAAGGTGGCCACGTGAGTAGCTCCAACACCCTCCTCCCTGCCCTCCCTTCCTTGCCATCGGCAGGGAAAGCAAGACCTCACAGTCTGTCCCACCCTGCCCCTCTGCCTCATTTCCTCCTATCTCTTCCCTTTCTCCCCACCTCCCCAACTCCTCTCTTGTCCCCTTTCTCTCTTCCTCCAGCCCAGGCACTTTCTGTGGAATTTTATTCAACAGCCACTGGTGAGATTTCTGACTTTGTACTCCTGGGAGTGGGATTTGCTGCTGTTGGAGAGCATGTGGCCCAGTTGGGACAGACAGGACCCATGCAGGGGACTGGGGCCGGAGGCTCACCTGCTTGCACATGGCAGGCACCTGACTCACGGGGGCACCTGCCTGAAATGACTTTTGCCTAAAAACCCAAGGGTCTTCCTTAAGATATGATCTGGAGGTTTTGGGAATTGACAGCCAACTCTACAATAGTAGGGTTCGGACCCTCGACAGGGAGGAGGAGAAGGAGGGCTGGCCCCCAGAGTGCCCTCTTGATAGGCAGGGAGCTGACAAGAAACAGAGAAATAGCGGGAAGCCCAGAAGTCTGCCTGGGACATGAGCCAATTGACTGGAAGGAGGGAGGAAGGGACGGATGCTTTTGGTGGGCATGGTCCCATGAGGAGCCACTCAAATGTTCTCACTTAAGTCGGGCATCAACTCACCTCTAGCTCCTAAAGTAGAAACTCAATATATTTTTGTAAGTAAAAGAATGCACGAATGAAAGTCTTGAATGAAAGGGTTGAAACAGTGAGCGCTGTAAGACCTGCAAAGGCCAGACTACCCGTGGGCCCACAGGCAGTGCAGTGCTGAGCAGGAGGGCTGGCCTGGGGCAGAGAGAAGCTCACAGCTCTGGCTGGAGTTCCAGTCCCACCTCAGAAGACAGTGATGCCTGTGTCCCATCCTCAGAGACTGGGCTTGAATTGATCTGGCTGTGGCCTAGATTTTAGATGATTCTCTGTGCAGACGAATTTGAGCAACATCCGTTTAGGAGGCAACAAAATAAAACTAATTGAAACCTGGATTTGTATTGAAAAGTAATGGTAGGCTATTTAATTGTTACCTGTAAAAAATCTACCTTCTCAAGAAAATTAGAGGCCTGGGAATTTAGCTTTGTTCTGAAAGGAAGTCAGAGGCTTCGGCCAGCACGCTGGCTCTGGATGTCAAGCTGCAGGGCCCTGCAAGCCCCTCCCTGAGGTCAGGCAAGGGCTCCCATGATCCTGGACTCGAGCAAGGTCAAGCCCCAGCCCTACGATGAATAAGCCACGAGACCCTGAGCAAGCGAGCGGTTACATTTTACTGCACACCTACTCTTCCGGGCACAGAGGGAGCCATGCCACACACACCATGTCACTTCGAGTTCACAGGAGCCCTGAGAGGTACCAGCCACGGGTGCTCTTTCTCATGAGGAAACTGATCCACAACGGCCTAAAGCGCTTTGCCCAAAACATTGCCATGGTGACACCTTGGGCAGGATGTAAACCCAACTCTTAAGCCAATGGCTGTGTTCCCTCCAGCTTAGGCAGCTTCCCCACACCATGCTGCCATCCCCTCCCTTCACCTGCAAATGATGGGGTTGGACCCCAAGCCTACCAAGGTCCCCTTACACCAGAACTGGAGCTCCGGGATTTCCCCTCCCCATGGAATGGACTCCAGACTCAAAGGAGCTAAGCCTGTGTCCAGGGTCCCAAGCCCTGGGGTGTGTGCTTGGGCTCTACACACAGACCACTGGCCCCAGCCGCTCCTGCCCAACCTGGAAGTCTTTGGCAGGCCCAGCTCTGTGGACCCACCCAGCCCAGGCGTGTCAGCAGTTCTGCGGACTCCATCTGCCCGTGGGACTGGTAGGTGGCAAGCCTGACAGGGAGCAGCCCCATGCTGCCCGGTCACCTGTGTTCTTTCTCCCATGGATGGAATAATGGAAGAAGTGAACCTCAACAAGCAGGTCTGTGAGCCCTAGCCACACCCTTTCAAAGCCACAGAAAAAGTCCAGGCCCCTCAGTCATTAAAGAGCATGGGGCTGTGCCTGACCCTGCCTTTGCCATTCATCTGAAGGTGTTCTTGAGGAAATACGTTGGCCTTTTATGTCATTAATCAATAAAGGACAAAGCAAGCTGGACTAAAATTCTAGATTCTCTGTAGACACATGTAAGCCTGTGATTCTAAAAGACTACAAGTCTGTATTTTTGTACCATGTCAGAAATTGTCCACAGGAAGTAAGTTTTCTGAAAATGCCATTCCTAGCCCCTAGTGAGAAACTCCAGTGGTGACAGAGGTCCAGCTGAGAAGCCTCCTGCTCCCAGGGATCTCAGAAGCAGGTTTGCACCCCACCCTCAGCACCCTGCACTCCCTGTTAGGAGCGCTCACCTACATACTGTACTTAGGATGCTGCAGTCTGCCTTCCTCGTTGGAGTTCCTGGAGGAAAGACCCCATGTGCTTCTCCGCCCAGGTATCTCCACTGCCTGGCATACCGTGTGGCTACTGTAGCTGCCCCCTAAGCTGATGCAGAGAGGAAGAATACAAATGAATGAATAAATGGATGATAATATGGTTCCAAGTCTTGGGGCAAGTGGGAAGAGAAGCCTCTCCGGATGTCCCAAATGCCACACAGAGGTGGCCACAAGAGTAAAACCACTCAGTGAATTTGTAATGCATGTTTCATTCCTGCCTTCAGTTGCTGACAGCCCTTCTCCTGGTTGAGATGACAGTGAATTGTGGGTAGGGAGAGCGTTTCTCCTCTCCCCACAGGAGTCAGATAACCCCTTAGACAGTGGCTGGCTTTGAGGGCACCGTGCTCAGGGCCAGGGTCAGGGTGACGAAACCCAGGGCCTGGCACAGAGACTTTAACAGGGAACTGACCATCAGCGCTGCCCCAGGGAACAAATGCCTCCTTAAATTCTGCATCCTTAGCCCCTTGTTTGCCTCCCCTGGCACAGGCCCTCTGTAAGTTCGTATACAGTCCACTGGACTTGGAACTGAATGAACTTGGTACGAAGAGAGGTTTCACCCGTTAGCAGCCAAGTGACCTTCAGCCGGTCACTCTGGCTCTCTAGGCCTCCGTTATGTCATCTGTAAACTGAGGGCTCCGCCCTAAGGATTATTGAGGGGAAGAAGTGAGCAGTGTTTTACACACAACAGTGTAAATGCATGGGCCTAGCGCAGGGCGTGGCACACACAATGCTCACACTGCGCCGGACAAGGGGGAATATATCTGTTGCATCGTATGTGCTGTGTCCGTCTCCCCAGCGCCCACACCCACAGCTAATACAAAAATGCAGGCACTGAGCTGGGTGGCAGGTGAGGGTGGGAGTGGAAAAGTCGCCGTTCAGGGTGGTGGCCGCGCAGGTCACATTGGCACTCCCTGTGCCCAGCCAGGATCACTGCGCCAACGCTTCTTGCAGTGAGAGCTGCTGTCTTTCTTTCTCCCCAGCCCATCTGTATTTCTGGCAGGAAGCCCTGCCCTGCCCACTTGGCCGTATCTCTGATTCCATAACGGCACTGAGCTCTATGCCTTCCCCCACTGGCAGCGGGGGATGCACCTGTAGGGTGGCAGTTCCCATTCTACCATGATCCATGGGGGACCCAAGCCAAGAGATCTGCCAAGGAAGAACCCATTTGTCCAGCACTGAGTGAGACCACGACTGGCCAGTCGTCTGGTCACCCACATCCAACGGCAGGCCTAGGCCAGCACCAACAGGAGGCCATTAGCCCACTATAGGGGCGTTTCTCTCTCCAGCACCTCAACCCAGTGTTCACCACCTCCACCCTGCCTACCCACTTCCCCCGTTATTGTTTCCTTACTGTTCTTATACTTGACAATTTCCCAGGACCATCTGAACTTCAAGTCCTCTGTAGCAATGCCTGGGTAGCTCTTCCACAGCGTGTTCCTTTTCCGCCTGCCACACAGCTGGGCCATATTTCCCAGGATGCCTTGCAGTTGTGTGAGGCCATGCGATCGATGTCCTGACACCGGAATGTGGGTGGAAAAGCTGCACAGCACCGGGCCTGGCTGTGAAATCCCCCACGGCAACGTTAGCCTCAGATGTTGCCAGAATGTTGGCACCCTGGGACACCTTGGAAGCCACATGTAGAAGCTGGCAGAGCCCTGCTGTCTGGGAAATAAACCTGTGCTTTGTTAAGATAATGAAATTTGGATGGTTGTTCAACCATTAGTAGGATCACGTTATGACTTTCTTGGGCTATACAGTTAAGTTCACCTTCATGGGCTCCTTCTTCCATGAAATAACATTGAAGACTACATTTTACAACTGTTTTGGTATATAAACATTAATTCATGCTGTTCTCCTGATTTTAAAAGAAATAAAACCACTTCCACAGGCCCCCAGAAGTATCATAATACTAGGCCCTGAATACTGTCTACAGTGTCCAATGGAGACATGCCAACGGAGACATGGACCCTGGCCATTAACCAGCGGTGACCGCCAACACTTCTGACCATAAACCACACTCTTGCCAAGCTACATATCCTCATTTGGGGTTCCTAGACAATGACCAGGGCCCTCTGACAGTACTCGCATCTACCCCCGCCTTTGTGTATGCTGTCCCTGCAGCCTGGCAGGCTCCTGGCTCCTCCCCACAAAAGCCAGCAATGCTGTTGGGGTCCTGCCTGCATCCCTTTGGCCACCTGCCCCAGGTCTCCCAAGTTTTCTTTGTCTCTGCCTGAGAGCTTGCTCAGGGCCGAGGGAATGTGCTCGCTCAGCAGTGGGAAGTGTCTGGAGGCTAATGCCTGGAAGCAACACCTAATCTAGGGGTGGGAATTGGGGGACTCAGGCCACTGGCCCCACAGTTTCCTGGGACTAGTGGGTGGGGCCGGCCCAGCAGCATCAAGCTCTAGTTCTGGAATACGGTGCAATTCAGCCCTCGCTTCCCTGTCTCCCATTCTCCCACCTCCCTGTGCTTCCTGGGAGTATCTCCCAAATCAACTACTTTCTCCCAACCCTTTTCTACTTTGGGGGCATTCTCGCCAGGACAGACAGGCAGCCCACCACAGCTTCACCAGGGGGCTCCCAGGCTGGCCTCACCCGCAGTCCATTCTCCCTGCCCATAGCTCTTCCTTGCCCCCACCTGTCACAGAGACAGCACAGGCTAAAACGGCATGGCATCCTGCTCACTGGTTTCCCCCAGGCTTCTCTCCAGGGGGAAGGTTTCCTTCACTGCTTCGTCACCACCCAGCAGAAGCCCTGGTGGGACGTGCTGAAGCCTCACAGCACCACACCTGTAGCTGTCCCCCCACGCACAGTGCCCCACTTCAGAGCAAGGCCACGACCGGGCGTTTTGTTTGAGTAGGACTTCATAAGTGAGCGGCAGTTTTACCCTTACTTATCTTCTTTGATTCAGAAGCTGCACGCATGTAAATTTTTCCTTTGAAAAGTGAGAGTGAGAAGGCCCCAAGGGCGTGATGAATGTTTGGTGGGTGCAAGGTTGAACATTCAGAGGCCGGCAAGCCAGGGGTCTTCCATCCCAAACCCTGCCTTACCACCTCACCTTACTCAGGTGCGGCTGCCCCCACCTCACCTGGGGTCGGGTTCTTTGGGGTCTCATGAAGACTCTGGAGGCTACTATGTTATGATCACACTGCAAATACGAAAATTGTGGCTCAGAGAGCAATGTGCCCAAACGTACACACAGCAGGTTGAACTTGGGAACCATGTCCTGTGTGGGAGAGAGTGTCAGAGACGCCTTACCTCTGATTTCATCGTAGCTCTGCTTGCTCCGTTCCTATACATACGTGGGCATGCACACACAGACGTGGTGGAGGAGAGCATGCACGTGACCACACCATCACCCGTAATCCCAGAGTCTGGTTTTCCTGGTTGACTTTGTGACATCACTGTGTCCCGGATTGTTCACTTTCTCCCTCTCCCAACACACCAGAGCCTGTGGGTTACTCATGACTCCCCTCCCCCCACAGCCCCACCCTGCTGAGGGCTGGACAGGTGCTGTTCACGTTCATTTGAGCTGACTTTGCAAAACAGCCCTGCACCGCAGCCTAGCCACAGTGCAGCCCAGCCTGCAGCTACAGTGCCCGCCCACAATTCTCATCCGTGGGAGGGGTCGCAGGTAGCACTTGAAGCACAGAGGTAGGTAACAATTACTTACCTCTGTGTAAGTAATTGTTAGAACCTTAAAAGGGGTAGATATTGGGGCTTGATTTCACATTTTTGTTTTGTTTGTTTTTTTTTTTTTTGTTTGTTTCTCATAGTCTAATAGGCCAGATAGGCAAGGAATGGAATGGGCCGATGAATTCTTTAATGTAACCTCTTAGCCATTGTTCACTCTGCATGCCCAGGACTGGTTCTTTCTTCATATGCACTGCCCCATGGAATGGCTCAAAGACCACTGATTCCGGTGGGAAAAGCACTTAGTTTACAGCCAAGTTAGCTGGCTGGGGCCCTCCCATTTGGTCATTCACTCTGCCATTTATTAGACATGTGACCCAGGGCAGGTCACTTTACCTTTCTGAGGCTCTGTTTCCGTATTCATTAAATGACAATAGTGTAATAAAGCTACCACCTGGTATATAGTTGGTCTGTGGGGCATATTTTGTTGAATGAATAAATGAAGAAATGAATGATTTCTGGTTTTGTTGAAAGGGTTGAGTGGGATAAATGTAGGTAGAATGCTATGGACAGGTGACTGGTTTCTCTTCCAGTCTAGTTTAGAACTGAAAAGGTAAGAGGGTACCACGGGAGAGCGGTCCCTGTGGAGAGGGGATGAGGGGGTTGAAGGAGACACTTCTGGGAGGGCCACATTCTGGAGAGAGCAGTTGAGTGTGAAAGCGCCTCTCACTGCCTTTCAAAGCCTCTGCAGCCAAAGTCCCAGCTCTGGCTGTCACTTTCTTCCAGCTCAACCAATCCCAGGGGAAAGGTTGTTTCCATGACAACACTCCATCCCCAGGAAGTCACCTTCTCTCCCCCATGAAACATGGAGTGGAGAGACAACAGCGCTTTGTTCTCTGTCTCCCAGGAGGCAGCTGGTTGGAACGGGAAGAAGAAGGAAGGGACTCAGAGACCCTGAGTGAAGGTGCTGCTTTGCGCGGCTGACGTTCCGATTCTGCCCCACAGGAGGCCCTGCCAGCATGTGCCGGCCTCCCACCCAGTCCCAGTGAGCCTGGGTCTGAAGACGGCCATGGACACTCTGTCTCCTCCATCTTCCACGCAAATGCCAGCTGCCTGGGGGATAAAAACGTCACCTTCATCTCATCTAGTTGGTCTCATTCCAAATGTCAGTTCCTCAGTGAAGCTTCTCTCGACAGCCCATTCCCTACAGCGTGGGTGAGGGCTTTGGGGTTCCTCATAGCTCTGGGCAGTACCCCTGCGTGATGGTAAGAGCCTGCCACACTCCGGCTATACCTTTAGACTCTAAGCAGACAGCTCGTGTGCAGAATCCACAGCAGTAATCCTGGTGTCCAGCGTGACACCTGGTACATAATAGGGTCTTCACATGTCTTTGTGGAATAATAGGATTCATAAACAGATGCCTGCCATGTCTTCCCTGGGCCCACCCCACTGCACAGGTGTAGATAGAGGACGGGACCCCGTATTAGGAGCTGACAGTCTTCAAATGGCCCTACCACTCATTCCCTTGTACGAGTGCCTCTGACTCCTGACTACCTCGCAGGAACATTAGGAGATTCAAATGGTGCAATGCTTGTAAAACACGAAAGTGGAGGGTATCCCCAGGACAGAATGAAAGTTTCCTAGTTGTGTCTCTTTCAATCCACTCCTAGGATCAATTCCCAGCTAAAATCAATGAACATGTCTTGAGCTTTGTAATGAACTAGGCAGTGTGCTAAATGCTTTGTGTTCAGCGTCCTTAAGGCATCCTCATGGTAACCATGAAGGGCAGGTGTCTTCCCAGGTCACAGGTGAAGTGGCCGGGGCTTAGAGGGGTAAAGGAGTTCAAATGTTGGGGAAGCAATAACACTAGGCTTTGAATCAGACATCGTGCTCTCAGCAGCTCTGAGACGCTGCCAGAGTCGGGGCTGGCCAGCTCTCCAGCCCCTCTCCCACTGGGTCTGTCTTCCATGGAGCACTCTGCTGTCCGCAGTTACAGGAACACAGGTGGCCTTTTCAGTAGCTTCACTGGCTCTACCTCTGCTCAAGGCAAGATTTATCAGTGCAGCTAATCAATCAAGCAATCGTTGTTTATTGAATTCCTCTTCAATTATTTAATATTTATTGAACACTTCCCATGTAGCCAGTGCTTGCACGATGAGCTGTGGAGAATACAAGGGAGGTATAGTCTTCAGCCTTCATCTTCAAGAAACTTGAAATCTAGCAGGAGTTTGGGGAAGGGGAGGCTGGCAACATTACACCACAAAAGGAAATAAGTACTCCAGTGTTAAATTGAGCAGCACAAACAGCATTTTGAAAGGCAGATAGGGGACATCTGTCTATAATTGGATACAGAATAAAACTTATGAACATGGTGGGGCCTAACAGCCTTGAAAGCGGGTCAGAACAGGCTGAGGAAAGGGTGGAGAAGAAGGCATCCAGGTAGAGAAGTGAGAATATATGAGCGCAGGATGTTTCGGCTCCCAGTGAAGACCAATCTGAATAGAATGGAGGGCGAGCTGGAGGGTCATCATATCGAAACATTAAATGTAAGACCCACAGACCTGCTCCCTAGCACCCAGGACACTGGCAGAAAAATTTGAAAAATTTATTTGCAAGATATCTGCACCCCTATGTTCATTGCAACTCTATTCACAATGACCAAGACATGGAGACAACTTAAGTTTCTTCAGATAAAGATGCGGTGTATGTGTACAATAGAACACTATTCAACCATAAGAAAAGGTACAATACTGCCCTTTGCAACAACATGGATGGATCTTGAGAATATCATATTAAGCAACATAAGTCAGACAGAAGAAGTCAAGAACTAAGTGATTTCATTCATATGTGGGACATAAAATTGAAAGTAACAAGTTAATCAACAAGACAAACAAAAGCACAGACACAGACAACAGTATGAACCCTCGGAGAGCAGGGGGGTGAGAGGCAGTAAAAGGTAAAGAGGGTCAAATATATGGTGATGGAAGAAGACTTGACCTCAGGTGATAAACACACAGTGCAAAGTTCAGATGACTTCTCATTGAATTGTACACTTGAAACCTATGAAATTGTGTTAACTGACATCACCCCAGTAACTTATTTTTAAAAAATAAAAAAAGTCTGCTGATGAAGATTCCCACAAATAATCCTCTCTTAGCTTCTACGTCCTGTGATGCAGGGGAGAGTGCAGAAGGAGAATGATCGGTTTGTGGAGAGATGACCCCCAGCATGGGAAAGAGGGACCACCATTGTTCAAACCCAAAACATCCACATTGAAGACATAACAAAATCTACAATCGGTGTCTAGAAAAAGAGAATTTAGTAAGGTGGCTGGATAAAAGATTAATATACAAATTAAATTTTGTTTCTATATATTAGCAAAAGAGTGAGAAAACCAAAGCATTCACACTGCCACATTATTATTATTTATCTAGTCATGAATCTATGAAAAGAGATATGTTTTCATGAAGACAAGTTTAAATGTTACTGAAAGACATTCAACTAGACCTGAATAAACAGATATACTATGTTCACAATTAGACTCAATTTCAGAATGATTCTAGTTGTCCTTAAATTATTCTATGGTTTTGTGAAATTTCAATAAAAATCTCAATGTCTATAACTAAAACTTAATAGTAAATTAGGAAGAGCAAAAGCCAAGATAAATAAGACATTCCTAGAGAAAAGACAGGAAAAGGATTATCTCTTCCAGACACTAAATCTATACTAATAAATTCAGTAATTAATTAGTAATTAATTAATATATCAGTGGGACATAGAGTACAAAAACAGATCCATGCATACATGGAATATTAAAATTTATAGAGATATCTTTGTAGATCAGTGAGAAAAAAATTAAATTTTTAAATAAGTTGTGTTGGTATAGTTGGTCATTCATATAAAAAAATTTTTTAAACCAAATCCAGATAGGTCAAGTTTCTAAATGTGAATGGTAAAACTATATGTTTTGAAGAAAATGTCAGAGAATATCTTCTTGGCTTCAGGGTAGGGAGGATTTTCTTAGGCATATTATAGAAGTCACAAGTTACTAAAATTGGTACATTTGACTGCATTATAATTAATATATTCTGCTCATCAAAAAGACCATAACATGGTATGGAAAAGATATTTGCCATACAAACTGACAAAGTGTTTTGGTATTTATAATATACACAGAGTGTTTATGAGTTAATCTAAAAAGACCCCAAAAAGTAGAACTAGAATGTTGGGGAAAGACACGGTAAGACAAGTCACTTAAAAGAAAGCTGGTACAGCCTCAGAGAGTGTGATCCAGGACACAGTCATGTCAGTTATCAGAAAAATGCGAATCAAACTCATGCACCCTTTTGTGTCACCAAGTGGCACGGGGAGCTTCCGAGTCTCACAAGCTCAAGTGTCATCTGGCAAAACAGTGGGAATTTCTATATGTTGTTGATGGGAGTGCAAAGGGTTATAATTACTTGAAAAACAATTTCATTTTCTTCCTGATAAGCCAGAAATTCCACCTTTGGAGAAACTCTTGTATAGATGCAAGTGTATTTATAACTGAAATATTTGGAAAAAATAAGCAAATCAAAAAAAATCTACCAACAGAAAAAGGTATAAATAAAGTGTGGTAACGTCATGTAAGTGAAAACGGCTTAACCAGAGCTCGATCTAGCCACATAAAGGACCATTACAAGTACAGTTCTGAGTGATAAAGGGTCTGTGAAGTCTGATTCAGTTTACAAAATGTTTGTAAATATGCAGAACCAAACAATGCATATTTGTAAGTACGCATCCGTGTAGTTCCAATCCGGATGATGCTGAAACACCCAGGGGCTGTCTATTGGCCTTGCACCATGTGCTTCTGCCCAGTCGATCTACAAAATCCCCAACTGTCGTGAAACAACACCTACCAAGGGGGCGCTACCATTCTTAATCTTACAAATGAGAGATGTTAATGACTCAGCCAGGAGTGTCCTGCAGGTGGTAGTTGGGACTGAAACCCAGATCATCTGGCTCCAAGGCCATAGTTCTTTGTTCCTCACTACAACGAACACATGCCACAGCATGACAGCGCACACCTTACTTTTGCCAGGCAACCAGTCTGCATCTTTTTTTAAAAAAATATTTTATTTATTTATTTATTTTTCTATCTTTAGAGGGGAAGGGAAGGAGAGAGGGAGAGAAACATCAATGTGCGGTTGCCTCTTGTATGTCCCCTGCCGGGAACTGGCCTGGCAACCCAGGCATGTGCCCTGACTGGGAATCGAACCTCGATCCTTTGGTTCGCAGGCCCGCGCTCAATCCACTGAGCTACACCAGCCAGGGCTGCATCTTACCAACTGACTTTCATGTTCCTTTTTTACCCTCGGCAGCTCATCCAATGTCCTGTCCTTAAGCCCAGATTTTCAAGTCTACATGACTAGACTATGTCTTCAGTACTTTCTATATTTAGATGGTTTAGATGCCAAAGAGGTTCTCCATCCATCAATGACTCAATCAATTAATCAATTCACTGGGGCTGAGCTAGGAGAGCAGGTCATGGAGAACCCTTCCAGGGTAGAAGGGATTGGGTAAGCAATGAACCTCAGGATCGAGGGGGGCCAGGGCTAGACCAAGGCACGCAGTGAAGGCAGTTCAGTTGCTTAGAACGGAGAGGACAAAGGCTCATTTCGGAACCTGATAAAAGCTATGAGCTGTCTGCTCAAAAAAACACACAACTGCAAACACACAGAAATAAAATTATAGGTACATGTGAACATCAAAATAAGAGTCTTGGGATGTAGGATTCGGCTTGGGTTTAGAGTCAACATGTCCAGTGACAACATGTTGCTTTAAGCACCAGCCCCACCATAACCAGAGAGCGTCTGGGCAAATTCAACCCTAAGCTCCCCACTGGCCTCTGACAGTCCTGGATCTCTTTAGTCTGCTTGACTCATTTCCTTTCTGCTTTAGCATTGCAAACTCACCTTCTCTTCCAGCCATGCCTCCTCCTATGTTTCTCCAACTTTGGCTGACCCATGACTCAGCTCCCTATAAGTGGATACTCCCTGTAGGCAGTCACTTCCGGGAGGCCCGTAGATGGACCATTGACCAGATCTGGCTTGGCATCCCAGGTTCTGGCTGCCTTCCTTGACCCCCGCCTGGACCCCAGTGGAGTTCCAGCATTAGCACGTTCTCATTCTTTAAGCACTGAGGAATTTCTGCATTAGGGGAGAATGGGGGAAATGACAACGATCACACAGCATTGCTGAGAAGATTAAATGTAGACATTGTGCTTTGTGGACTTTAACTTTAGGTGGATGTGAGCTGTTACATTAAGCAAGGGCCCTGAGTATATGGGGGGGGGTGCATATATAGAGTGCGGGGTGTGAGAAGAGAAAAAACAGAGGGATGGACACATTTGTTGACTGAGTTCACCATTTCCTGTTTGCAATTTACACTGGGTATGAGTGCTGTGTTATTATTACTATTACTACAATTAATCATCATCATTAAGAATGAAGATGGCTGTGGGTGCCAGGATTCTCCTCTGCGTGTGGCAATGGATAAGCTTCAGCAGTGCAGGTGATGCCAAGGAGATGTGAGGCTCTGAGGAGAGCTGACCCGGGCCTCCTTCCACCCCAGCCACCCGGACTGCAGGGGACAGTCAGCCCCTCACATAGACTGCCTGGGAGGGCCGGAGGGGTCAGAGAGGAAGATTAAGTTCCACAAGGATGGTCTCGTTCTCCTAGGGTAGCCCTCACCATGCTCACCATGCTGTCTGACAGGCATGACCATTCCAAAGCTGAGAAAGACTCAACACAGCCTTCCTTTGCTCTCCCTCACTCCAGCTGGCTTTGACAAGGGCAGGTGAGGGGTGCTGGCCCTGGGTGGCTTGGTTTTGGACAATGGTGGAAGAGGGAGTTCCTGCCCTGCTCTTCCACTCGTGCTCGCACCTCCCCAGAGGTGCTCCAGCAACGTCCCAGCCTGGTGCCTCAGTCTCCTCTGCACGTGGTGGACTCCAGTTTCCCTCGCTAGCCTAACCCCAGGCCACCTTCCTGGTTTCTCCACAGGTCTCCCCTGCCTCCTGACTTCAGGAGTGGAGGCAGCTGCTTCCATCTTGATTCCCTTTTCTACCGCTGACCATGTTTTTTGCCTGGCTTATTCATCCTTCCCTCCCTGCCCAGTTATTCTACATGTTTCTTCCCTGTAATCTAACCCTTTAGGTTATTGTTGCCAAAATTGTATTGTAGCTATTATTAATGAGCTTACATTAACCATCATTTGTAGAGCAAATGCTAGATGTGAAGCCATCTGCTAAGTGTGTTACCTGCATTATCTAAACCCCATGTTGTCCTCTGACTAGGTCTGCTATCTTGCTTGCATGGCTGCTTAGAAGCAGTGTCCAAATAAACTGCAGCACTGGAACACCAGCTCGAGCCCACCTGACTGCAGAAACTTCACCTCTTACCAGTGCTTCTCACTGTGAGGGACACACAACCTCTTTTTAAGGAAACAAAACTTCCTGTGGGTGCATCCAGGGATAACTTAGAGTGTTAAGAGAGCTACCAGGATAAAAGTAGGCATTTATTATATTGAACCTCTTCAATAATCATAAAACATGTAGGCCATAATAACAAAAATCTCAAAATCTTAGCAGCAACAAAGAACAAAGACTTATTCTTGTCTCATACTACCTGATATTACAGGTAGGTGGAGAGACAATTGGATCTGGCAGTTGCCAGTACTGCCCCAGCCAAGGGCTGGCAGGAAACGGAGCACGCCCACACCGAGGAATTTTAGGGGCATTTTACTCATTAGTCATTTGTGCTATTTACACAACTGTAGGCAGAGGTTAAGGAAACCAGGAAGTTATAGTGCAGTACCCGAGGGCCAGTAATGACTAGCCAGCCTTCCCCTGTAGGGACAAAGTAAGCCAGCAGTGACCAGAACCTGGGAGAGTCACACAGCCAATCCAGGGTGACCTGCAAAGAATGAGCCAGGGGACTTCATAGTCCAACCTTGCTGTCTTCCTGCCCTCGGTTTCCTGCCAGAACTTTCTATCATCTACACCCAACCAGAGGTCAGAGGGTAGGGGAGACAGTTCTGCCTCCTAGAAGGTGCAGAGGGAGCTGGAGAGAAACTGAGGCAGTGCACGGGCAGACGCAGCCTGATCCCAAACGCTGCTAGAGGCAATGACAAGCCCTGGAGGGGACCACACTGCCATGGAAGGCTGTGGCTCCCACACTCCGCACTCGCAACTCACAGACCAGACCATCACACGTCCTACTCAGCAGACAGGACCTCGCAGGCCAACCCGACCCGCGTCCAGGCAGAGAAGAGCTGGATGCCTGTAAGAAGCCCTGGTGACTGTCACAGGACCAAAATGAATTTGCAGATTAAATACAAAGAAAATAGCAATTCAAATACACAGAACTAATTCAGTGTTATAGTCAATATTACTTGCTAAAACTGACTCACCTCCCACAAAGACATAAATATACCTAACAGGTGCTTTGAATTTGGCCGGCTTCTGTTTCCATGTGCCGTGTGACAGTTTAATTCTCTCACTAATACACCAGCATCCATGAGGTCATTTGGTTTTTACTTGGCAGGAGCGTGCCATTTACACGGCAATTTTCCCTCTGTTCTTCCCTCACTAGGCTACATCAGTTATCATAGTGCTAATTGTTACCGACCCAACTGCAGTGCAAACGCAAATGTGGGCAATGAATTCAGCAGTTGGTTATAAGGTAGTTATCTATGCATATGATCTGGAAAATGTTTTTATTAATTTTTTGTATCATCATCAAATTGAAAATAAAGTTAAACAATTCTCCTAGAGGAGTCAAAGACTTTCCTTTTTATTTCTACTTTCAGGTGACAGGACAGGTAGAGGAGTCATGGCCTTCATCCACCTCTTGCTCTTCCGGTTCTTGCTCTTCTGCTTGCTCATGCCTCCTCTCTCTGGGGCTGCAGTGTGTGTTCCTCGACCCAGGGTCCCTGACTGGTCTGTATTTCTCCCAGGCTGCTTCCTGGTTTAAGCTCACTCGGAAGGCTCTGTCTGCATCCGTGCCCACCAGCTCTGCATCCTTCGATGCTCTCGTTGCTCTGTCCAGCCTCAGATCTTTCCGGGGAGCTGTGAGTCACACACTAAAATGTTCTCCCATCATAGAAAAACAAGCTGAGGTTTCCTAAGGACACTTTCTTACTTGTACAACTCTGTCATCTGATGTCACTTTCTCACACCCACATGACCCACATGATCCAGGTCACTCGGTCCCAGGTAGTACCTTCCTAGCCTGAGGGTTCCGTACAGGCCTTCAAGGGGTCTCTTAGTCTCCCAAAATTGTTTGCAGGATTTTTATGTCTAGATATTCAAGTACATCTTTTCCTGAGAAGAGGGTGTCTAGCATTTCATCAGATTCTCGAAGAGGCCTGGGATCTAACAAATGCTAATGTTAGAACTTACCCACCCAGTTAGAACTTCATAATGCTCATTCCCACTCCATAGGCATCTCTACTTATAGTAAAATTAAAATGCTATCCATAAGATCCTACATTTGCGTGCTTGCTCCAGAGACTACTGCAACACGGGGCTTTGCCATCAAGTCTAATCTATAGCAAACTCTGTCCATGGTGTATTGACAGCCAGACATACCCTAGTCCTTCCTGGAATAGCCTGATTTTAACTGGCTTTTCATTTTCAAGTGGGTCTGATAAGCTGGCCTCCCTCTACTTCTAGCAGTTAACCATGACTGATCCACACTGTATTAGTATTCTATCGCTGTACAAGTTACCACCGACTTGGTGAGTCCTAATAACACATGTTTATGACATCACAGTTTCTGTGAGTCAGGAGCATGGCTCCTTCTGGGCACGACTTCACTGGGCCCACAGCTCTGGGTCTCATAAGGCTGCAGTCATGACATCAGCCAGGTGCATTCTCATCTGGAGGCTGAACTGCAGAAGAATCTTCCAAGCTTATTCAGGTTGGCAGAATTCACTTCCTCGCAACTGGAGAAAACAGGGCTTTAGTTCTTTATTGGATGTTGGCCCAAGAGGTTCGAGGAAGCCACCCACAGATCCTTGCCATGTGACTTTCTCAATGTGGCAGTTTAGTTCATCATAATAAGGAGAAGCTCTAGAGACAGAGTCTTATATAATATGATATAATGTAACTATGAAAGTGACATCTCATTGCCTTTGCCATATAACAGTGACATCCCATATACACTGCCATATTCTGTTGGTCAGAAGAGAGTCACATATCCCCCCCCCCCCCCCCACACACACACACTGGAAGGGAGATTATGCGAGGCAAGGCATGAGTACAGAGGTAGGGATTGCTGGGGTTGCCTAAGGGTCTGTGCACCACACAAGCCAATCTGATCATTCTCTTTCCCCTTGACAGTGGGTGGTATAAGCATGAGATCCATTCCCGGCCAATGGGAACTGGAGCTATCTGAAGAGGTATGTGGCAGGGACTGCTGGAACTCACCAATAGCCACATTCTCCTCTTCTTCTGGGGCAGAGTTAGACTACATTCCCTAGCTCTTTGCATCTGGCAAGGTCATACAGCAAGATTTCACTATGTGATGTGAACAGAAGTGAAGTGTGCCCCTTCCTCCTGCTCACAGGTCAGATGCAGAAGATATGGCAATTGTTCCGAGGCCCTGGAGGATACTTAAGCCACCAGGTAGAAGGAGCCTGGGTTCCCAATTGTCTACCTGGAACAGAGCTTTCTTTTTGCCCCAGGCAACTTGGATCAGACTATGCTTGAGCAAAAAATAAGCCTCCATTGTCCTTGGCCATTGGAATTTTGGTGGCATTTCCTGCAACAGTAAGCCCATGCTGATTAATACAAAGGCTTGTGTAAAGGTTTTTTCCTCTCTACTGAAAAAGTGCATGGGAAATGAGAGGAGAGGTCCTTCCTTCGATTCCCTGAATGACAGTCAAATTTGTACCTTCTGTAGCACAGCTACAGCCACCTTGCCATCTGATGGAGTACAAAAGAGAAAGGAGACATTTCTAGCTGCTGAATTAACCAAACTCTGGGGTTCTTGTTATATAACAGAATAAAAAAGTCTTCCATCTTTTAGTCACACTTGGTTGTATAACCCATTATTTTTAGGTAAAAACACCCCATTTGATACATAATTCAAGCTTAATTCTTAATAGCCTGTATCTTCTCTGTACTTACATCACCCCAAATCACCTAATAATTAACCACCTGGTTTCCGTGATCTACTTACATCAAATATATTCATGTTCAGAAAACTGAGCCACAGTTCATTGCCTTATCAGCTGGTGCACAACAACTGACTTCCTCCGTGCTCAGTGATGATGCTAGTCTGCCAGGGAAGATAACACATGAGGGGTTATCAGACCCTAACACCTTGGTGTGAATGAGTTTATCAGACCCTCCATTAAATCCCCCCCCCCTGAATTCTTGGCTATTTCTGTACATTTCGTAAGGAGTCGGTGTGGCCAGTCCAGAAGATATTATCTTCAGGTGCGGCCAGGGTGCAGAAGAAGATGGCTCTGGGCACTTAAGACAGAGCATCTCTTTTGGAAAAGTATGCATGCAGAGGCAGAACAGTAAATTACTGTACCACTAATATATTCATAATCAGTTGTGTTGCGATTATAGGTCCATCTCCTTCAGAGAGCTGAGTCAAGAGAGGACTGGGTGACTTTGTGGGATCCCATTGGGTGCTTGGCACAACCATTCTATAGGACCTGGTGGAAGTGACTGCTGAGACAGAAGTAGCTGGTGGCAGTATGACTGATGGACAGTGGTGCTCATGGGCAGTGGGTGGAAAGGCTCCTGCTGGCGAGGGTCTGTTTCAGAGTTCATCCCGTGGTGGGGAGTCCTTGCCGTTATACAACCTGGACTATCAGAGAAGGGCCAGCTGGTGTCTTCTCCCCACATGCAATGCACCTGCGCTCCTGGGAGATGGGCAGGGGTCAGGAGGAAGTGTTGATAGATAGACAGATATGCAGTAGATAGCTAGATAGACATGGAATAGATAGATAGATGATAGACAGACAAGGAGTAGATGAATAGATAGATGATAGATGATAGATAGATATCCATCTCTCCTTCCTTCCTTCCTTCCTTCCTTCCTTCCTTCCTTCCTTCCTTCCTTCCTTCCTATCTCCCTGCCTATCTTCTTGAAACA
Organism: Glossophaga mutica; assembly: GCA_039655065.1. Lineage (NCBI taxonomy): Eukaryota > Metazoa > Chordata > Mammalia > Chiroptera > Phyllostomidae > Glossophaga > Glossophaga mutica. The sequence continues at coordinate 64,502,544 of CM077311.1, forward strand.
CTCTTGGAAAAAACTGGGGCTAAAATGAGCCTGTGTCTGAATTTTACTCATGGCTCTGCAACTGCTAAGTTATGTAACAAAGGAGCTTCCTTGTTCTTCCCTCTCTCTTAATCATCAAATGCTTTGGGGTTCTTACTCTTGCAGGGCAGGCATTGTGCTAGTCACTGGGGATAAGCAGAATGGAAAATAATTCCTTCTTATAAAATTAAACTAGACGAGATGATCTCACAAGTATATTTACCCACTGGGTTTGCCCACACACCCTCTCCTTCAAACCTGCCTTCCCAAGGTTCTCCCATGGCTCCTTAGCCCTCCAAAGTCCCCCCTTTATCCTATCAGCAAAGGGCATCCCAACCTCTCCCCTCATTCCACCTCCTCCCGAACAGCAGCACCAGGCTGCCCTGGGCACTGGACCTTCATTTCTTCAGTCAGCGTGCAGCCATTAATCCCTTAATGTAACCTGAGCAGAAGTGTAAATAACTGCTTGATAATCCCTTAGTATTTGATCATCCCAAGTACCATTTGCATTTTCATTAGGGTCTTACATGGTCTGGTGGCTTTCTTTTCTTTTTTTTTTTTTTTAATTACAAAGTAATTTAAGTTTTTTTTTAATTTTGTCATTTAAGTTTTTAAAATTTCAAATATGATAGATATAGATGTGTTTATGTAGAACTAGATAGAGATGTGGATATATACTTCCGTGGAATTGCATAAATGTGAGTATATTGTACATGGTTTTCATGAAAATTGTGAATTTTTTCTTTTCTTTTCTTTCTTTTTTTTTTTTTTTTTGCTTAGCTTCTTCTGTACTAACAATCCCCAGACACAAGCCTTCCTTCATGAAACCAGTAACCCATTTTAACCTATTATGTATCCTTCCATAAGTTTCTTTCTTTCTTTCTTTCTTTTTTTGAACCAGGCTCTCAGTGATCAGAAGGGAGAGGGGAGGAGATAATGGGGGGAAAGGGTGAAGGGTTTGCAGGAACGATTATGAAGGACGCATGGACAACAACAAGGGGGATGGAAATGGGGGAGGGAGGTGGGCAGGGCTGAGGTGGTGAGTAGGGGTGGGGGGGAAAGGCAGAAAACTGCATTTGAACAACAATAAAAAAAGATGCATTACATCTCTCAAAAAAATAAAATAATTTCTCTGGTTCTTTATTTGTATATATTCAAACCAGTGTGTAAGAATATACATGAAAGAATGTTTATTGGAATATTGTTGTCAGTGGCAAAAACACAAGAAACACTGTGAGAATCTATCAATAGACAATGGTTGAATAAATTCTGATACAACAACATATTTCGATTAGGCGAGGCTGGGTATTGATGTGGAACAAACAATTCTAAAATCACAGTGGCTTAAAACAGTAAAAATGGGTTTCTTGTTCAAGTATGTGTCCAATTCAAGCCAGGAAGGAACCCCTGGCCCTCTGGATTATTCAGGGACCCAGGCTGATGCAGCAAACACAACCTTGAACATTGGTGCTGGAAACAGAGTTCTGGAGGGTTTTATACCAGATGATTAAATGCTTCAGCCTAGAAGTCATAATTCGACGGCTAAAAGTAGTCACAGGCCCCCTTCAGCCACAGGTGAGCCAGGAGGTGGAGTCCTACCATGTGCCTGGAAGGGAAGGAAATTAAAAGTATTAGTAACTCTAAGGTCTACCACACATTTCATATCCTATTACATATCTATTAATAAAGAAAAAAGATGGGATGCTTCTTCCATACCCAGCAACGTTGGGGAAATTCTACAAGGGATTCCTGAGTGAGAAAACCACAATGCAGAAAAATGAATAAAAGATCTCTTTTTTCAAGCAAACAATGACTCAAACATCCCATGACCTAACAATTTCTCTTCTAGGCATTTATCTCAAAAAATTCAAAACACTAATTCAAAAAGACATATGTAGCCCCTATGTTCATTGCAGCATTATTTACAAAAACCAAGATATTAAAGCAACCTACATGCCCATCAACAGATGATTGAATAAAGAAGATGTGACTCACACACAGTGAAATATTACTCGGGCATGAAAAATGAAATCTACCATTTGCAACAAAATGGATGGACCCAGAAGACATTATACTAAATTAAATAAGTCAGACACAGAAGTACAAATGTCATATGATTTCACTTAAATGTTGAACCTAAAGAACAACATAAACAAACAAAACAGAAACAGACTCAGAGATACAAAGAACAGGCTACTGGTTGCCATAGAGAAGGAAGGATGAAGGTTAGGTAAAAATGGTGATGGGAGTAACAAAATCATCGATAGTTACAAGATAATCACAGGGTTATAAAGTGGAGCACAGGGAACATAGTCAATAATGCTGTAATAACTATGTTTGGTCCAGGTGGGTACTAGACTTATTGGGATGATCATTTCAAAAGTTAGATAAATGTCTAATGACTATGTTGTATACTTGAAACTAATATAATATTGAATGTCAACTATCATTGAAAAATAAATAAAAGAAAAAATCTCTACATATGGATTGGCTTGTGTTTATAAGAATATGTGTATAACTGTTCCCCTAGTTATTCTCATACATCTTAAGTATCAGAATTACCCTGGTGCCCTCGTTAAATGTTGGGACCTGTGGGCTCCAACCCAGACCTACTGAATCCAGTCTGGTCTGTGCCTTAGTGAGAGAGCCAGGACTCAATACCCAAGGATGGTCCTTTATTCTGCAGCATTTTCCCCACACTGTTGTTCATTCATATCAAATGACTTCCACTCTAAAGAAAAGGTACTGATTCATTGATCTATCAATTTACCCATCAAATATTTATTGAATGTCTGCTATGTGCCAGGGGCTTTGTTAGATGCTAGGGATTTGGCAATGACAGAGAAGACCAGGTTTTGTTTTTATCTTACAGTCTAGGGTAGGAAGAACATTTAAGAAGTAGATACTGCATTAATTCATGTGTACAAATTGTGATAAAGAAGTAAGGAGGAAAAGATTGACATGAACCAAAATAATAAGGGGACTGTATTTAAAACTGGGGAGTGAAGGGGGTCACTCACGAGAAGGAAGGCTTATTGGGAACTGTGTCGGTGAAGCCAGAAGGCAGGGGACTGGGAGCTGAGCAGCGGGCATCCCAGGCAGAGGGCCTACCCATGGGAAGGCCCACAGTGGGCAGTGAGGACAGCAGTGAGAGACGGCCCCAGGCTGTGCAGGGCCTGGCAGAACATGGTGAGGACTTTAGACTTTATTCTAAGTGCAGTTGGCCATTGCAGTTACCAGGAAGCATGGTAAGAGAAGATTGATGTATGTTGTCTTTTATAGCAACTTAACTGAGGTGCAAGTTACATACTCTAAAATGGACACATTTCAAATGTTTAGTTTGATGAATATAAACCACAAATACATATATATGCACATGTGCATACATATTCATACACATATGCATACATGAATGTATATTATATGTGTATTCACTACCACAATGAAGATATACAATATTTCTATTACTCCAAAAGATTACCTTGTGCCTCTTCACAGTCAATTTCCAGCCATAAGCACCACTGACCTGCTTTCTGTCCCTTGGAACATGTAAGAAACATGCATTTCATGTAAATGCAATTTTACCAAGCATCCTCTTTTGTGCTCTGTCTGGTTTACTTCACATGGCAGCATACAGTGAGATTCACCCATATCGTCCTATACGTCATTACCTCAGTTGCATAGGGATACCACAGTTGGTTTACTCTTCACATATTTGTGGGCACTTGTGCTGTTTTCTGTTTGGAGCTAGTTTGAAGAAAGCCATTACGAACATCATATGCAAGTCTCTGTGCAAACATAGGTTTTCATTTCACTTGGGTGCATGCCCAAGTGTGAACTTGGTATCTCATAGGGTTAGTTAATGTTTAACCTCATAAGAAACTGTCAAATTGTTTTTGAAAGTAGTTGTATCATTTTGCATTCCTACCAGCATCATATGAAGCTTGTTGATCTACTTCATCAACATTTGTTATTGTCAGTATTTTTAATTTTAGCCATTAGCATGAGTATGTGATAATACCTCATTTTAGCTTTAATTTAGATTTTTTTGATGAACTAATGATGTTAAGCAACACTTATGTACTTATTGGATATTCATCAATTTTCTTTAGTGAGATATCTATGAAATCTTTTGCCAATTTTTTATTGAGTTGTGTGATTATTATTAAGTTGTAAGAGTTCTTTATATTTTGGATACAAGTTCTCTTTCAGATAAATATATTGTGAATATTTTTCTTTTGGTTTGTGACTTGTCTTATCTAATTAATATTTTTCGAAGATTGAAAGTTTTAAATCTTAATAAATTTATCATATTATTTCTTCAATAGTTTATGCTTTTTGTGTCTTATCTTAGAAATACTTGCCTAATACAAGGTTAAGAAGTTCTCCTCCTGTGGATATTTCTAAAATTCTACAGTTCTAGCTTTTTATATTTAGGTTTATGATCCATTTCAGTTTAATTTTTCTATATGGTATGAAGTAAGAATGATGATTCATCTTTTTCAAGTTTTAAGATGTTCTGGTACAATTTGTTGAAAAGACTTTCCTTTCATTTATCAAATTGCCTTGCCTTTTCTGTTGAAAATAAACGGTCGCAGGTGTATGGGTCCACTTTGTGACTCCCCATCCTGTTTCATCGACATGCACATCTGTCCTTGCTCAGTGCCACACGGTCTTGTGCCCCGTAGCTTTATAGTGTGTCTTGAAATCAGGTACTGTAAGTCATCCAACTGGATTCTTCTTCAAAATTGTTTTCGCTATTTTAGATCCTTTGCTTTCTACATATAATTTTAGAATCAGCTTGTCAAATTCAGGGTTTTTTTTTAAAGCCTGCTTGGGTTTTGACTGTGACCATCTTGATTCTATGGGTTCATTTGAGAGAACTTACATCTTGACAATGTTGGGCTTCCGATCTCAGCTGTGCTTGATAGTGTTGGAGAGATGGCTCCTCTGCCCAGCCGATGGCCTGAATCACCTCAAACAATGGGACCGGCTTGAGTCTTCGAGGTTCAGAGGAGTCTGTGCCCATTGATCCTGCAACCTCTGGAGACCTCTGCACACATAAGGCTCCCCTACTCTTGCTTCATGTCTCCTAGGGCTTGGAAGACAGACAAGATCCAAGATCCAGCAAGCAGGGGCTTCCTGCACTACGGACCCTACAACTAGCTATTGCTAGGTGGAACTTGTGGGTGGGGACATCCTTGCTTCTCACTCTGGATGGGTGGAGAGGGTTTTGGCCAGCCTCACCTGTCAGTGACATGTTATCAGAACAAGATGGTGGCAAGTGTGAGACCTAGGCTGCAGTATAAAAGGACACACTTAGATGACACCCCGTAGCATGGCCCCCAGAGTGTCCTGTGGGGACAGCATGCATGATGGATGGACCAAGGGACTGGTCTTCTGGTCTTGAAATGTGTATTCATATCCCAGCTCTGGATTTCCCAGGTAGTATGGTCTTTGGCAAGCTATCTAACTTCCCTAAGCTTCTGTTTCTTTATCTTTCCATAGGGCTTTAACATGTTGACCTCACTCGGTTATTGTGAGGAAGAAATGAGAAGGTAGAAGTAAGGATGGGCCTACACACAGAGGCTAAGAAGGTTAGATGCAGGGAGAAAGGGGGGAACTGGAGACAGGCCCCCTTTGCCCAGCCAGAAGCACAAGGGCAACAGAGCCCAGCCTGGACTAGAGCTGTTTGATAAAAAGGAGCAGGTAAGGAGATGACAGTCTGCCCAGCCCAGCCCTGTGCTCCTTTTCCTGCCTCCTCACGCTCCCTCCACCTGCTGTCTCTCAGGGAGCTCTGTCACAGCCTCCCTGTGGGGATGAAGCCCAGAGCCTGAGGCAGACCCAGCCTCATGGACATCGTGGTCCACCCAGATCTCACTGAGGGCCTCCCAACTGTCCCCTCAGTGCCGGGGTTCACTGTGACAGAGCTGGACCTCAGCAGGCCTGTCTGGAATGTAAATGCATTGCTCCTGGGTTTTTCACATCCTCCACCTTATGCAGCGTCTTCCATGTGGAAAAAGGACAGCTCCCTCTCTTTGCAAACCCTCCTGCTCTGCACCACTCTGGAGCCATAGGATGGGGTACTGGGTCCCAAGCAGTGGGCAGCTTGCTCCCTCTGAGATCCCCAGAAGGCTAGAGGCAGAGACAATTATAATTCTTGCTGGGCCCAGAGACTGGGCCTCTGTCTAGGGAAGGGCCACCGACATGAGGCTGGGGTAGCCTGGGGTGGGAGCCAGGCTGGATGCAGGCGCTCTACTCCCACAGGGAGTTCTCCCTCTCCTGAAAGTGGTCCTCCAAGGCTCTCTCCCCTACAAAGCTCCCCCAAAGGGCAGTGTGTTTAGCAAACACTTATTTTCACAGCCATTTGTGGGCACAGGGAGACTGAGTGGCACATGAGGGACTGTAACCTGGTGACAGTGGGAGGTAGGAAAAGAAGGAACTACTTGTCCAGGTTTGCTCCCCAGAGTTAGAACAGTGGCCCAGATAGGACAGTCCCTGAAAATCCTTTAAGAAAACCAAATTCCTGTCACTAGCTCATGGGGATTCTCTCCCATGTCTTCCTGTTTTCTCTCTTCTTCCTCTCTCACTTGGGCTTTTTCCAGGGCATTACTTAGGCCTCTGGGCAGGATGACAGGGAACCTGGGGGCAGGTTTGGCCCATTCCTCCCCATCTTCCCAATTCTTGGGCTTCCAGGTCCCCTCCCCCTGTTATGGAAGGGCCCTATTCCCTCAACCCTGCTCACTTACTCCTCTGAGGTCCCATTTCTCCAATCAGGAGCTACCTGCTCAGAAGAGCTTCCTGCCCAGAAGTCATAGTTACTTAAGACATTGCTTCTCCCAGGAGTACATGCACTTTGGGAGAGAAGTTCAGCGGGGTCTTGTACTTAAAGCAAAGTCCTAACGGATTCCTGAGAAATTCCAGGTGTTGATAGGCACACATTTCTTCCCAGTGAGCCCTCTGGTGACACCAGGTGGCCTTTCCCTGCACAGGTCAGACATTACTGCTCTGTGTGCTGTGTGGCTGGCTTGTGGGCACCAGATGGACAACAAAACACAAGTTACTGCACCCAGTTCACATCCTTCCTCCCCACATGTGGTCCCACAATGGACATGGCCTCCTGCGGTGACAGCAACCCAGCTGATCAGATTGAGCCTGGGAGACACCTCAGGCCACCGGCCCTGGGATCCAGTGTCCCCTTCTCAAAACTGGAAGACTCTCAGAAGTCAGATTCTACAGTTGTCCACCCCTCCCCTCAGAATCTGCTCAAAGTGCTTAATTAACAAATCTTGAGTATCAGGAAGTTGTTTACTTGGCTTCCTTGAGAACTGTTCTCTAAGGAGCTCAAAGCACTGCTAATAGATTTTTCGTTGTTGCCTCCATCCATCAAGCAACCTCCCTCATTCCAAACATTGCTTCATCTCTCCCCCTGGGATCTGACTCTCACTCAGAGGACCCAAGAGAGACCTGCTTCTCTAAGCATCTCTGCCTTGCAGCTACTATGCCCCACCCCATGAGGCCGGGGCTTCATTTTAATTAAAGAATGGGTAGAGAGAGGTAATTACAGATACAAGTTTACAGGGAGACTCACTGGGCCCTTGCTGCTCTTGGAGCTTGGAGATGCGCAGCCACTCAGGCCTGCCTGTCTTGAGTTTCCTTCTGCATTGCCCACCCCTCTGAGGGATACTCACAGCACCTGGGCTGCAACCAACAGTTGGAGACTGACCACAGGTTCACCCACCTGTACTTCCCCCTCAACTGCTGCAGGGCCCTGGCCACTGCCTGGCCCTCTACCCTCTCAAGCACTCCTCTGCTGTCTCTGCAGGCTCCTCTTGGCCTCTCTCTGCTTGGCTGGACCCCTGAACTCCTGGTCCATGTTCTCTTATCTAGTTGCTCCCATTAAGGCCTTGAATTTGAGGACTCCTCCTGACATACAGCATGCAGAGGGGATGTGGGGGTGTGGCTGTAGTCAGAGGCACCACCTGAGGACGGGAGGTAAACCTTAGCCCAGGACACAGATCATGGCGCAGAGATGGAAATTATAATGATCACTATTGGTAACATTTATTGGCACTTACACATTCTAGGCAACTTATATTCATCATCACACACAATCCTCAGAACCACCCTCTGATGTGTATGCTGCTGTAGAGGGGCCAGGATGTCTAAATCAGAGTTGGCGTGATGTGCTCTCCATAAACGACTTATTGTACAGTTGCCTATGTTTCCAGACTTGGAGCCACCCTGCATTATTCTGCCAATTTTACAGGTGAGGAAACTGAAGCTCGCAGATATCTCTGCAAAAGGAGAGCAGAGACTCAGCCTCAGGCCTGTCCAACTTCAAATGCCCTGCCCTCTGTACTGTATGAATCCCCACGTGGGTGGGAGTCCCTTTATCTTCATCCCAGGATGCAGCCCACCTTGCACTCCAAGAGACCGAGGGCAGCCCCTGCTCGAACTTACTCTCGGGGAGAGAATCTCATGGAGGCATGGGAGATTCGGAACCAGAGCATCTTAGTACTTGAAAGAACCTTGATCAGAGGGGAACACAGTGGTGCTCAACCATTTTTGAGCCCTGGGAGACTCTGATGACAGCTATGGGTGCTCTTCCCCGAGAAAGGCACAGGAACACATCCACGGCGGCCTTTGCTCTGGATGCCTTGGAGGCCCAGAGCGCAGCCGTGGGCCTTGGCTGGCTCCCCCTTGTCACTGTTCCCTGTGCACGTACACAGCCCACGCCTGGCTTCTTAACCAGCCAGCCTAAATTAACTCAGGCTTCCTATCTGGCCCAAATCCCTCCCAGTGCAGACATGGAAACGGCCCCAGAGAATCGAGGTGTTCTGCCCACCATCCAGAGTCCGTGGGGCTGGCAGAGCAGTCCTAGAGACAAGGTAGACAATTTCTTTTAGTAAGTCACCCAGGCTGGAAGCATCTGGAGCCGAGTCAGGGCACCTGGGTCCAGTGCTGACCAACTCTTGCCTACCTGTGGTGCTCAGCTGCTCCTGGTCAGTCACTGACCACAAGTACCGTGCCCCTGCATGGACCCCAGGGCTGCCCCAGGTCTTCTCACTACCTCCCGGGGCCTCTTCTCACCATCCCACTCTCACCAGCTTTGAGGGCCTTGCTATGGAGCTCCCGGTCCATGTGGCTGCAGAGAAAAAGCTCAGAGAGGCTCCTGATGGAAGAGTGAGACCACCACACAGGAGAGGAACAGTCCCTGGGATCCAGGGCACCCTCTTCTGGCTAAAGAAAAGTAACCACACTTTTCCCCAAATTGAGGCTGTTCAGCTGGAAGCCATATCCTTCTACCCTGGGGAAGCCTCCCTGACCCAGAGAATAGGGAACCCAGAGGCACTGAGGCCCGTAGGGAACCCTGGGGCGCTGAAGCTCAGGCCGGGCCAGCCTTGGTGGTTTCATTACCCGCCTCCACCCTATCCCGGAACGCGGCTCCATGCTACTCATACGGTGGGTGTTGGCAGACACTGACTGCCACTGCTGGCGTGCACCCTGCAACTTGCATGAGGAAGCTTTGGGGCACAGTCCCCACGCACACATGCCCCATCGTTCTCCCACTCCTCTCCCTCCTCTCTTTGCCTCAGCTGGAAGGACACAGCGACTTAGGCTGTGATGGGCTCGTTACAGTAGCACGAGCCATCGATACTCACAGCCTTGGTGGTGATCCCTGCTCCTCTCACGCCTGCTTTGGTCCAAGTTTGCACAGTGAACAGGGCAGCTGGTTTATTTGATGAAGGGAGTGCACTTTAAAGGAGCTAATACGTCGTGCCAGCCCAGGAGACTCTCTCCCTGATGAACTGGCACAGCTGCGTGGCCAGGGAGGCCCCAGGCTGAGTGGGGCCAGGTCCCAGCTGTAGGCCAGAGGCCAGTCCCATGGGTACAGAGGTTGGGCCAGGAGGCTCAGGGCTACAGCCCCTGTCCTGGAGAACAGGACAGCTGTCCCGGGAAGCGGCCTCCTGCAGGGCAGCCACCTACCAACCCTCATCGGGTGTGTATAAAGGGACACAGGGCACGGGTTTCTCCCACTGGTTTGATGGGGAAATGGGAGGTAAACACCAATGAGGATGTCTTAGTTTCTTGTTTTATTTTTCAAAAGCAGTCTTAGAGACTCCACGGTTTCATGTCACTCCAGACACCTTCCTGTGACAGGTCCTGGGGACAGTCCTCAGTGGAATGAGGACTGGTGGGGACGGCTCACCACCGCCCAGGAGCCGGGGACTTGGTGTCAGGGGCTCAGTGAGTTGCTCAGGCCGGCCGGTCTCAGGAGGGGTTTCACATGCAGCTGTGGGTCAGCGGCAGTTGGTGATTTGGGGAAATGAAAGGCAGTCGTGGGCGGGGGTGGGGGGTCATCTCAGCCACTGGAGCTGGGCGGAAGAAGAAGGTGTGTGGCGGGGAGTTCTTCGGTGGCTGGAGGCAGAGAGTGAGATGTAGAAGCTCCTAGAACTGCCCCACCATGGGAACAGTACCGTGCTTCTTCCCACTCCACTTTGACACTCTCTTCTCAGCTTTCTCCCCCGCCCCCACCCCCGTTTCTTCCTTTCCCCACCTTCCCCACAGGAGCTGCTGTTAGCGTGTGCAGAGGGCTCTGCGGGAAGCCTGCTGCTGCTTCCCATCCCTGGGAACCAGGGTAAGCGGCAGGCACCCACCACCACCAGCCCACAGCCTTCCCTGAGCACAGACTCTGTCTCGCCTCTTGCCCAGCACAGATGCTCCTTGTGGTGCTGGCCGGTCCTCCCTGGGCCCCAGCTTGCTTGCCCAGGGCCTGGTCACTGTGCCTGGGTCCTGTGCGTGGCTGACACCTGCTCTGAAACACTCCTTGGCTCAAACACACATCTGCATCACCTGATGTCCAGTGTCCCTGGCTGCCCCACCTTCCTCTACGCCTCACCTGGATCCCAACAGTTCCCTGAGCTATTTCTGAACAGGCCTGAGTGTGGGCTACTCCCCTGGCCTGTCTGGCCCCTGCACAGGGCATTAGCCTCCGAAGCAGGTTGCCTTGGTACTCAGGAATCCCAGCCTTGGTTCTGAGGTCCTTTCCAGTCCTCCCCCACCTGCCAGGCTCCCTCACACCTGAGCTAGTCTGCCTGCAGCACTTTTCTCCCTTGCCTCGTTGGAGAGAAGAAAGAGCCCCACTGAGGAGGCCCTGCAAGGAGCCCTACTCTGACAGGAAGGGCAAATATGTTGAAGTCAGAGAGCCTGTTGTGACTTGACAGGAGGAGGCAACCCCTTGTGGTGAACTGTGGTAGGAGGCCAGGCAGGCCTGGACCAGTCCCTCCTCTTGGACAGATGGCTGCACCCCACTGGCAGGCCTTGTAAAATGGGCTTAATGATAGCATGTTCCTTGCTCTCTCAACAAAGATTTGAGTACCTACTACGAGCCAGGCCCTATTCCAGCACCAGGATTGTGTTCAGCAACGCATCTGCCTCTCCTGTCTTCCTAAATGCCTGTGTTGGCCCGGGATTACATGAAACGGAGAACGTTTCACACTGCAATGAACATTTGTAGTTTCCTGTGTGTGGCTCACACCCCCCCCACACACCTTTTTCTGGGCAGTTACGCCCCCAGTTCCTGTTAGACGCAAATCCTTTCCCCCTCACAGTATTACCTCTCTAAAAGCTGCCAATCCTACTGCCTCACCCCTTGGGCCACAAACTGGGGAGGGGGCCAGTCTTTGCAAGTCATTGGGTCCATACTTTGGTCTCTTGATTGGTCTGGGATGAAGTACGTGATCTAAGTGAGACCTTCCAGATCCTTCCCTGAAGCAATTTTTATTTTTCCTGAAGCTGGGACTCACAATCTGCCCTCTTTCCCTTTAATTGCCAACTCTAAGGTCAGGCCTCCAAAACTGCAGGTGGCTCTGCCCTTCCATGCAAAGGATCCTGGGAAATGCGCCCCAGTCCGGATGCCGTGAGAGGACAGGTGCAGAGCCCGAGGGCCGGTCCAGCAGCGGGGGGGGGGGGCCGGGGGGCACTGCAATGCCTCCTGACTTTCCAACATTTGGCTGAAGAACCAGTGCATTTCCTTTCCTGCCTTAGCTATTTCAATGAGTATGTCACTTACAACTAGAAGGCTCTGATTAATAGAATGCAAGTATAATGATTTCAAATAATGAGCCTCCAAAAATGTTAGTTCCTCTCCCCTAGAAAAGGAGAGTGCACAAAGGCGAAGGTGGGATGCAAACTAGGAGAGAAGGAGCCCTTGGGATCTCCAAATAACGAGCTTTATGTAGCCCGCTTTCCTTGCCGTGTTTTCGGTTTAATTAAATAAGGGACCAGGACCCCACAAACTCACTCATTTTTATGTGTCTGTAGGAACTGAGTATGTATCTATATGTTTATCTATCTATCTACGTATCAAATGTTCCTTTAACAGACTCACCCGCCCCAATGGAACTAAGAGGGAAGGACTTTATAATTTCTCAAGTTGCTCAAGAGAGTGAGGGGATGGGCATCCATGTGGCTTTGAATCGCTATAGAAACAGCAATGGGGGGGGGCCAGGATCTGGGGTACAGGGGAAGCCCAGAAGGAGGCAGCTGAAAAATAGCGTATTCCCTCACGTGGACTCTCCTCCCCCACTTTCCCTTTCGCCTTTGCTTTTCCTCACCTCACCGGAGTCCTTTAGCTCTCTCCTTCCCTCCGCTCTTCCCCTCTTCTCTCTCATCCGTCTCTCCCTCTCCATCCCTCCACCCCCTACTGCCTGAGGATGTGCAGGGGAACATAGCGGGCTCACGCACCATCTCTCTGAACAAACACCTGTTCTTACGACTTAATGCTTCTCCCCGCCTCCCCGAATGGGCCGTTTCCATTGCAGGGAATTCCAACACCAACTTTCAACCCTGAAGAGGCTGGGTGGGGGGCGCTGGTAAACCAGCTGAAGAGGCTTAGCATGTCAGGAAGCAGCAGCAGAAGAGCAGAAAACCACGCTGCTCAGTCTGGGGACTTCCACCACCAGCTCCCAGGACCTGCAGCCCAGCCTCCCTCTGTATGAGGGAAAGCAGACCCTCATTCAGGGCGGATGGCAGCCTTGCTCCCAGCCTGGGTGAGCGATGCACCCTCCTGCTGACCTGCACCCTGCTGGCCAGGGCTGGAGCCATGGTGGCGATTGGGGAATGAGGCTGCAGCTCCCAGGGCCATGGCCAGTTGATCAAGCAAACAGGGAGGAAGAAGCAGAGGGGTCCACGGTATGTGGGCTCTACAGAAAAGCTTCCATTGCCTGTTTTACCGGGGGAGGGGGAAAAGGAGGCAGAGCGCCAAGGGCCAACTCAGCCTCTCTGAGCTCAGTTCTTTGTCTTACAAATACAGACAGTAACATCCACGGCAAAGAATTAGAATTAAATAAAATAATCCATTTGGAAGCACTTAATGCAGTGCACACAATGAATGTAAATAGAATCTGGATGTGTTCCTGCTGACTTCACACACACACACACACACACACACACACACACACACACACACACACAGCGCCTGATCTACTCCAGGCTTTCTCAATGGTCAGAGGAGCAGGCCCAGAGGCTGCCCCTGAGACAGTGATCTGAGTCAGCCTTGCCCAGGCCCGGTGCTCAGGGAAAGGCTGGGTCTGTTCGCAGAAGCCCACCCCACACTCCGAGGTGTCTCTGTAAGAGCTAGATTCTAGAGCTAGCTGCTGGGACTGCACGGAGGCTGCTGGCCACACCAAGTTCACTGAAAAGTCCAAACATGGCATCCTGTCCTGTTCCTGAGACTTTTATTGAAAGCACGCTGTTCCTGACACGAGCAAACAGGAAAGACTACAAAAACGACTTAACTCGAAATGCACTTGAGCTGCCCGTAGAAGAGAGACAAGACTGGGTGATGCAGCCATTCGAAGTGCATGGAATTGAAAGCCAGGTTCCAGTTCAAATCCTACAAAGCTCCCTTCATCCAGGGGATGGAGCGTGTGCCTCGGTTTCCTCCTCTGTGAAGTGAGGGTGACAATAACCTCTCCCATTTCTATCTTACAAGGCTGCGGTAAGGACCAAGGAGTTAACATAATCGAAATCGCTTTGCAAAATACTGTATGGCTCGTAGTTACTGTCATTAATGTGGAATGTCAAGGGAAGAGCTAGAAGCTCTTCAAGAGCCTGTAACCATTTTCTCACAAATATCCCAGACATAAAATGTTGGGTTTGTAGCCTCCGACAGCCCACCCACGGGGAGCCATTCTCATGAGAGGTGGAGACCAGAGGCTTCCTCGCCCTGTTCTGCCAACGGAGATGGAAAGCAGGAGGAGACCCTCTTGCTGGCTTCCTGAATGGAGCATCTGGGTGGGAGGTGGCTACACCTTTGTTCCCGGTGGGAGTCAGGGCCCTCTGGTGACATCTGTATATTTCACCCAAAGTGACAGGAACCTTGTTAGCCGTCCTTGCACTGAGGAGTGTGATGGATTAAACTCTTGGGGAGAATGCAGTGGCCGTGATCTGCCATAAAGATGATGAATAGCATTTTTTTTATTAAATGATTACTGAAAACTTTATAGCTAGCCAAAGCTGGCTTTCTCAGAGCCCCTGGAGAAGCACTCTTATAAAGTGTCATTTAATTCATAAGGGAGTTACTGACTGCTGTAATGCATGGAGGGCTAGGTAAGAGAAAGGGACAGGGAACCACAGCACAGAGAGGGGGACAAAGGCTTGGCCTGTCCACACCTCCCAGAGTGACAACCACGACCAAGGCAGCCACCGCACACCAGCGATCTCTAGCAGCTGCAGGGATGTGTCCATTGGCAGCCTGGTCTAGAAAACTCTCTCTGAGACACACTGACTTTGAAGTAAAAAGAGAGGCAGTGTGGTGTTATGGGAAGCTCTCCTGACTGAAGGTTATGGGTCAAGACTCTTCTGGTAGCCTGTCGTACAGTCTTAGCAAAGCTGTTTCCCCTCTTAGATTAACTATAATGATAAAATTGGGCTAAGCGATTATTAGGATTCTAACTCAAATATTCTATTTTATTCTGAATTGCTCAGAAAGGCAAAAAAAGTTTTTTCAAGCTGGTCCTTTTCACAGCTTCCTCTGGCTGAGTCTCCCAGAGAGAGAGAACACAGATGAATTGGGTGTGAGTTCAACTGTACCGATTATAGAGAAAATAAGAACAGGGTTGCACTCACAGCCAGCTTGAGGGGGATACACCGACAGTGGCAAACCCTCGGGACTACGCTCTGAAGCTGCGGAAACCATAGTTTCCCTGAGCTGGTTGGCATCCGTCACAGGATCTAACCTGGGCCTCCCAAAGGAGACCTTCAATTTCCCAGACCCTAATGATGTTCACCATCCCCTGACCAAGGACGCTAAGGTGGTGCCAGAGAGTTCCCTCCTTGGCCTTCACCCATATGATTTTCTGCAGAATGACTTCAGAAACCTCATATTTTTGTTGGGAAAACTTAGCATTTACAATGAAACAGGATTTGTCCTAGCTGCTGTGGCTCAGCTGGTTGGAGCCTCTTCCCATTCACCAAAAGGCTGGGGGTCCAAGTCCCAGTCAGGGCACCTATGGGAGGCAACCAATCAATGTCTCTCTCTCTCTCTCACTCACTGTCTCCTGCTATTTCTAAAATCAATAAACATTTTATAAATTATTTAAAAAATTTTAAAAAGCAAAATGGTATTGGGTTTGAATCTCGGCTTTGCAATTTACCAACTGTACAACTTAGGTCAGGTTAGTTACCTTGAAGCTTGAAAATAGCACTGTTGCACATGCGTGCATGGGTTTTCATAAAGATTAAGGAAGATGATGCGTGTAAGAGCGCAGTGCCTGAAACGAAGGGGGTGTGCTGGAGTGTTCGCCGCCCTCCCCTTCTCCCTCCCCGCTGCCTCGCTTTCTTTCAAGCCGTCGCTGACAGACAGGTCCTCAGGCTGGTGAGTGACAGAGGCAAAGGCAGGAGAGAGTGCGGCACATGGACAGCCAGCCTCCTGCTACTCGTCAGCAGCCCCGACGGCTAAAACCCCATGGTGCGTTGTAACAGAAATTACTGTAGGGTCTCTATTTTGCACAAGATTTTAAAAGATTTGATGTTAACAACATGTCTCAAAGGACAAACATCTGAGGTTTTTGTAGACCACAAGCTCAGCATGAGCCAACAGTGCGATGAGGCTGCTAAAAAAATACAAAAAGGAGTGTAACTTCAGCCACGTGAATAGTAATTTATGAATCAAAGGAATGTGGGCATCTCATTGCTTTTGGTAGATTTTAGCCAATTCTGGATGTCACATTTATATTGGACAGTCATTTTCAACCTTTTTCATCTTATGACACACATAAACTAATTGCTAAAATCCTGCAGAACACCAAAAATATATATTATATTTTTGTCGATCTGACAAAAAAATCAGTGTGATGTTGATTCATTCACACTAGACAGCTATTGTGTCGGCTGTTGTCATTTTTTATCTGACACTCTAATGGAGAAGAGGTCAGTGCCCCAACTAAATTGTCAGTGTTACGTATTCTACAAATTCTTGTGGCACACCGGTTGAAAATCGCTGATGTAGGACATTGATAAATTTGAATGTATCTTGAGAGTCATATTCCAGAGAAGGTTTGGAATGTCACATAGTTTAAGAAACAGCTGTTGGGCCCCAAATGTGGAGGTCGGACCACCATGGTAGTCTGCCCATTGCTACCTCGAATAGAGCCTTCGGCCCCGAAGAGAAGCGCAGCTGTCCACGGAGCAGCGCAGTTCCGTGCCCGGCTTCTCACCCACGTGTCCCCTACAGTCTCACCCCTCACTCCGTGCAGAGCTTCGGCAACCGGATGTGGCAACCTGCATAACACCAAGCCTCAAATTATCGGAGGAGCTGCCCAGTGGGATAGGGCATAGATCTCTTCTGTGCTTCCATACAGAGCTGGTCCCTGGACCACTGTGGACAAAGAGTTGCCCAGAGATAGTGTTAGGCTTAAGGTGAGAGAACATGATGATAGTCTAGTGATTGTTGGAACACTATCAGAGGTGTGAACAAATCTAAAGGAAGAGCTTGGTGATCTGAAGAGACTTGGTCAGCTGTGAAGAGAAGAAAGTAGATTCTCCAAAATTAAGTGGCAGCGCTGCCAGGCCAGCGAATGGAGCGGAGGATTCTCACCCAGGAGTGTCCCCTCACCGTGGCAGGACCAGCCAAGAGGGAAGAGATGCCAGAAGCTGCGGTCAGTGGCTCCTGTGATCCCGACCTGTGTGCCAGGTTAGCCCTGGTGGGACGCAGAGACTCAGATCGTGGTCGCCCAGTGCCATGGAATGCGTCTTCCTCTGACTTCCTTTGCTCTGATTTCAAGCTCTCAAGAGAACTTTTTAATTTTGACTTGGCCCCACATATGAATCTACTGATATAGGCAGTTTCTGGAAAAACTGTATTTCTGATCATAAATTAATAAAATTTCAGTCTGTCCCCTGAAACCTGATTGTTCATGCTAATATAAGGAAATCATTTGGGATTCTGGTTATAAATATCAGCCTATTCAATGCATTTTTGAAAAAATGAGGGTGGCTAAAATATGTCATTTTAAAAATGAACCACCTTTTCCCTGACAGATTGCTCAGTTGGTTGGAGTGTCGAACCAAAATGTTGCGGGTTTGACCCCTGGTCAGGGCACATCCTTGGTTAAGGGTCAATCCTCGGTCAGGGCATGTTTGGAAGGCAACTGATTGATATTTCTCTCTCTCTCCCAATTCAATAAACGTATCTTTGGGTGAGGAATAAACCACTTTCCACTGATTAGACCTGACTTACCACATTCTGAAGGTGAACACAGGCTACCTTTGCTTTTTCAAAAGGCAAGGACAAGAATAGTGCAGTGCCTGCTGGGAAACACGGATTTCACCCTAAATGGCTTGTCTTCCCAAGTGGGCACCGTTCTGTTGTCAACCTGAAAACGCCTAGCAAGCAGCAATATGATCCTTCACTGACCAGAGCTGAGGCACCCTCCCTTGCCTTAAATTTTCACTTCTTTCCCCCTTTCTTTCTCTTCATATTGGGTTCCAGGCCTACTCTCAGGCACACGATCATGTACTTCGTCCTTCGATCAGTGCTTATTACACTGAATTTCATGTAAAGAAGGTGTTGGGCCCTGCAGGCCTCCTGACCTGAGTTTTGAATTCGGCTGTTACCTGCTACTGACCAAAGAAGCTGAGCCTTACAGGATCCACAGGGAGATATCCAGTGAAACCTCTTGGGTAAAAGCTGCAAAGACCTGGCCAGCACCAGGTCCCATGGGTCAATGCTTTGGACTTAACGGGTTTCCTGAACAAACCTGCTTCTTTTGGGGTTCAGCACTGTTGTGCTGCCCAGGAGCCCCAGCAGCGGGGGTGGGGAGGGCTCGATTGCCAAGGAGGAAGAGGAAGTGCAGGGAGTAGCCTTGAACTACAGGAGGAAGTTTATTCTCTCCTGCAGCTTTTCACACTGAGCAGCACCCAGCCTGCTGGTACTTACAGGAAATTTATTCACGAAAAGACACCAGTGCCCAAGCTCTGAAGATGCTAACCTGGTACAGGAAGAAAATACGTGCTGTGGGCTGAGATAGAAAGGGTCCTCTCCGAGGCCATGGCAGGTAATAATCACAGTTATAGATGTGCTGATAAGGAATGACTCAGGCTGTTTCAGTGATGTGCCCCTTGGGCTGTGCCCCAATGGCAAAAATCTCTAGGCATTTCCCGCTGTTGAATTCAAGAAGGGGGCCCCAGAAGAGGACACTTCCTGTGTGCTCACAAAGGCAAGTGAGATCTCTAGCACAAGTCACGGAGGGTCCCCCATCTAGTCCAGTGGTGTCAACCTAAAGAGCGTTCTGGGAAGAACGATGACTGTCTAGGTGGGGGCTAATGGCTTGTCCTAGAGCAGGACTTGCAGAGAAAGGTAGTTTGAGCGAGGCCCTTTCCAGTGTGTCTCTCCTATTAGAAGACCATGGTTTGTGGGGAAGTAGACATAATCGGTAAGTAATTATAAAAGCGAGTTCCAAGCCTACCAACCCCCTCCCACCCCTGCATACCTGAAAATTCTGGATTAAAATTTTTTACACATTTTTAAAATTGTTGGTTGTCAGGAAAGTAAGGGAATTCCTTGGGAGTCTGAAGTTAACAAGAAAGTGAGACTCTGTGACAGTGCGGATGCCCTGGAGTGGCCTTCTGCAGATCCTTGCTTTCATGGAGTATGGGGGGGACAGGAGACAAAGCCTAGGGTGTGTGGAGATCAGAAAGGAGACCCCATCAGAAAGCCTGAGGCCTAAGACGGAGACCCACGCAGAGGGGTGACACTTGTCTACTGCACAATGCTGCTGTGTGAGAAGGAACCGCAAGTCCTGACCGGTGTGGCTCAGCTGGTTGGAGCATCGTCCCACAACTGAAGGGTTGTACAATCCCCAGTTTGGATTCGTGTGGGAGGCAGCTGATAGATGGTTGCCTCTCACATTGATGTTTCTCTCTCTCCTGTCTTCTCTCATTTCCTCTCTCTCTAAAAGCAGTGAAAAAATGTCCCGGGGTGAGGATAAAATTTTTTTAAAAAGAACAAGAAGGAGCGACAACTCCTCGGGGGCACACAGAATTAAGTTGTTTCTTACACACACATCTCAGCCTGGCACCCAGGCAGTTCCACCAATCGTGACCGACCACTTTCATGGTGAGTGGAATGCTGGCTGTCCTCTAGCGTCCCGTTAGATGAAGCCACTGGGGTGGTTTTGCTCAGTTCCATGACTCTCTCAGTATCTGCTTGGGACCAGGGGCGTGGCCTTCTCCTGGCACTGGCAGAGTGCAAGAACAGGCAGAAATGCCCTTCCACGAATCTCCTTGTGCCAGAGAGGCTAACATCCCATTATTTTAGGGAAGTCACGTGGCTAGGATGAAAGTCAGAGAAGCAGGTCGCTACAAAGTGACGGAGCATAAAGCATTTGTATGGGGGGGGTGTAGTGAGTTGAAGAATGCGCCCCCAAAATTCATATCCACCTGGAACCTCAGGATGAGACTTTATTTGGAAACAGGACCTTTGCAGTGTAATTAGTTATGGAGCTCAAGGTAGAATTATCTTGGATTTGGAAAAAGAGGGGCTAAATCCAATGACTCACATCCACATACAAAGAGGGGAGGACACAGAGACACGCACTGAGGAGAAGGCCAAGGCCGTGTGAAGACGGAGGCAGAGTTTGGAGTGATGTGGCCACAGCCAGAGGCACCAGGGGTGGAAGAGGTGAGGAAGGGTCCTCCCTGGCACCTTCGGGGAGACATGGCTCGGCTGACACCTGGGGTCTCAGACTTCTGGCTCCCAGAACTGAGAGAGAACAATTTCTGAGGTCTTTAGCCACCGAGTTGGGGGTCACGT
This sequence comes from Glossophaga mutica, assembly GCA_039655065.1. Classification (NCBI taxonomy): domain Eukaryota; kingdom Metazoa; phylum Chordata; class Mammalia; order Chiroptera; family Phyllostomidae; genus Glossophaga; species Glossophaga mutica. The sequence continues at coordinate 64,522,882 of CM077311.1, forward strand.
GTGGCTGCAGTCCCAGAGACAAACACGAGAAGTGTAAGAACCGACATCATCGATACCGTAGGTCGATCACGGGCAGTGAACTTCAAAAGCATCATCACCCAGGCAGAAACGATGGTGGTGATCTGGGGCTTTCTTGACCTTGGATGTGGGTGAGACCAAAAAGAAAGTTTCCTCAGAGAATCGGTCACTACAAACCCACCCTCTAATGAGGTAAAGCTGCACTCTCCCCACCTCCCTGTGCCACACCCCTGAACAGCCCAGAATCCAAGCTCAAAGGTTAGTTTTAAATAGCCATGAGTTAGAAGTGTCCCCAGGTGCCGCCAAAAGTGACAGTAATTTTCCGTAGGGACGTCTGTTAAACACGGGCCTCTAAGAATCCCTATGTGTCAATGTCAGAGAATTTGTGCTCCTGAACAGAAAATCACTTGTTTAGAAGACAACAGCAAGAACCAGGAGAAACATTCAGACCGTGGACTCAGACTGGCAAAGACCATAGTTATAAGAAACAAAATACAAAACAAATACAGTTAACATGTTATGTGCTGAATTGTGCTCCACCCTGAAGTTCATATGTTGAAGCCCTAACCCCAATGTGATTATATGTAGAGATATGACCTTTAAACATATAATTTAAGTTGAATGAGGTAAGATGGGTGTGTCCTAGTTCACTATCATTGGTATCCTTATAAGAAGAGGAAAGTTGGGCCCTGGCTGGGTAGCTCAGTTGGCTAGAGTATTGCCTCCATATGCCAAGATTGCCAGTTCGATCCCCAGTCAGAGCACATACAAGAATCAACCAATCAACCAATGAACCAACGAATGTATAAATAAGTGAAACAACAAACTGATACTTTTCTCTCTATCTCTCTCTCCCCCCTCCTCTCTCTAAAAATTAATTAAAAAGAGGAAATTGGGGCACACAGAGACAAAGCCATGTGAGGCCTTCATGGGCAGGCAGCCAGCAGCAAGCCCAGGAGAGAGGCCTCAGGAGAAACCAACCCTGTCAGGACCGTGACCTCAGACTTCCACCCTCTAAAACTAAAAGCAAACAAATTTCTGTTGTTTAAGCCGTCCAGTCTGTGAAACTTTGTTATGGTGCCCCTAGCACAACACTATAACATGTTTAAAGAATAAAAGTAAGGTTTGTAAGTATGGTTTATAAACAAGAGTTTATTGAATCAACCAATCAGGTTTGATAAAATAAAGAATTCTAGAATTTAAAGACATCATAATTAGAAAAAAATAAATAACATCACACCGAGTCACAAACTCGGAGACAGACCTAAGCAATACTGGAACACAGCACAGGAAGACCAACGGCTGGGAAACAGGAGCGTCCGTGCCTGGGAGGTAGAGCGAGGAAATCCCACCCACATCTCGTGAGCATGACAGCAGGAGAGATGAGAAAGAACGGAGGATGCTCAATTACCCCGACTGGGAGTGGGGGCCAGCTTCGTTTGCTGGGGCAGGTGTGACACAGATCCGCCTAGTGACAAGGGAGTAACAGGAGTTAAAGCAGAGAAAAAGCACGTCCCGAAAGAGGCAGGGGCATGAGAAAGCATGGTGTTTTCAGGGTGTGATGAGAAGTCTTCCCTAACCGGTACAGTAGGGTGCGTTGGCACGTGGCACAGGTGTACTCATTGGGAACCACGACCTGGAGGTTGACAGGTGGGGCAGTGGTCAGATGGAAGGGATCTGTCAGCCTCACTAAGGAATCTCAGGCTGTATCCTGCAGGTGATGGGGACTCAATGGAAATCTTTAAGCAAGAAAGCGACATGCTCAGCTTTGCCCTTAGGAAGATAAAGCACCGAGAAGAAACTCAATAAGCACTGTGGTTTGGTCAATGCAGGCTGCGGACCCAACTTCCTTTGTTCTTGGATGGCCGTGGCTGCAGTGAGCTTATGGCCTCCTAGATCCATCATCTCTGCAGAGGGTCCGGAGGGCTCTCTGCTTTGGAGGGACCAGGTTCGGGTTGGTAAATTAAAAGTGACGACTTCAGGGCTTGGGAGATATCAGTGGCCTCGCAAGACATCACTCACATGCTTCCCAAGCTTCCCTTCCACAGTGGAGACTCACCTGAGAAGCCTGGCCTGGGGAAGGGTTTACCTGGAGGCCAGGCCCTGCCAGACTTTATGCTAGGTCTATACTGCCGGAATTCAGGCCAGGTCCAAGGTCACTCTCAGAACCCCTTCCCAGTCTCAGTCTGCCTGGCAGAGATATCCATCCAGCCTCCCAGTTCTGGGCTATTCTGGCTTGGCACTATCCCTCCTCCTACTCTGCCTTTTGTTAGTGAGGTTGGTGGGAGGACGGAACTAAAATTTGTGGAACATTTGCAACTTGCCAGGACCATAACAAGACTCCTCTGCTGTGTTTATCATCCTAGCTGTCACCTAGCCGTCGTGGAGGGTAGATGTCATTACCCTTAGTTTATGAAGGAGGTTAAACAGCTTGCCTGAGTTCCCAGGCCCTAGCAAAGGGCCAGACTGGTGGTAAAGCCCAGGTTGGCTGGACTCAAGCAAGTTCTCTGCTGCTCCAGCCTCCTCTCCAGCCAACACCTCAGCTTCACCTTTGGAGCCGGTGATCACCCACAAAACAGCAACCCCAAGGCAAGCAACATTCCCACAAACTTGCCTCTCTTCTCTTCTGGTTGAAAATGTGTCCACTTCTCTCGCACTCATAGATGTGTTTGAGTTGGATGCATCTCACTTTTTATTATTAATCACTGCCATGTGTAAGTCACTTCTGCAGCTGACCTTCATTGCTCATTACACGCCACATAACTACCTCGAGCCGACATCACTGACAGCCCCAAGGGCGAGAGCGGACGCTGCTGAGTGCTGGTCAGCTACATGCGTGGGAACCTGCTGATCCCAAACGCAGTCCGACGTCTGTTCCTAGAGCGCTGTTTTCTGTCACCTCTCCTGTGCCCAAGCTGTATTCTTTGACATTTTTCTAGGTGACTAAATTGCACATATTTAGGGGATTATCTAGTTGAAATGATTCTCCAGATACAAGGCCCCACAACAGCCTCTAAAACTGAGCTGACAGTGTGCCATTTATGCCGTATCCTCTCCCATCTGGGAACAGCTTTTGTGTGAAAACCTTATGAACCTGAATCTCTGTGAGCAGCCAGAATCAGGAAGCTGAAGGTGTACCGCATCCCTGGCCATTCCCATTTAATGAGCCCAGTGCAGGTCCCTAGACTGGAGTCTCCAAGCATTTGGCAGGGGAAGAGAAGGAAGAAAAGGAAACAGGAAGGGGGAAGTAAAGTGGGGGTGAAAATAGCAAAGGAAGGAAGTATGGAAGAAAGGGAAGAGGAAGGAGGGAGAAGGGGAAGGGAGGAGAGAGGAAGGGGAACTCGGTCCCAGTCTTCTGAGCATGCAGAGACCGCCTTGGGCAAATGCATACCTTACCTCTTCTCCAGCTTCAACTCAGTGCGGAGCAACAGCTGTGAGTTCAGCGAATGTTTACTGATTGACACTTAGTCACTGAAACCATTTGCAATGTCCAGGCAGTGAATTCAGGTGGGGTCCAGCACGGGGCTGGGTGAGGCCTTTGGGGAGTGTTGAGTCCTCTGGTCCTCAAGGGGGTGGGTGCTTCCCTTGGGGGGAAGTTGGGGATCTGAGGAGGCATTTTCAGTCTTCCCAGTGACAAGGGCAGTACTGGCATTCACGGCAGGGAGCAGGAAGGCAAGACACACTGCCGTGCGGGCAGGTCTTCCCAAGGTCGGCCTGCACCACACCCTGAAGGGCTCCTGTAGGGCTCGAGTGTGGTAGGAAGCCTGTTTATAATGATTTGGGCCCAGAACATGACTGTACTTCATGACACAAAACTATATTATGTTTTAAAATATGGTTTTAATATATACTGTACTTTCCAGAAAGGCAGCTTTCTTGTAAATATGGGAGAGATCATGTTGTTTCGTTCTTCAAGAGTTGTTCACCGTTTCAGAAAACCATATTGCGGATGGCGATGCCCTTGACGCCGTCGGAGTTGTCAAAACAGCCCTCCGAGATTGGACCCCGTTTCCCCCCCACCTCTGCGGCGCCCTGCCCCTGTGAGCGCTGCCTCACGGTGCGCTCCGGACAGACATGCCAGTCACATGCAGAAATAAACTTATTTCACTCCAAATTAGTTTCTCTTCGTCCCTCCTTCATGTCACTATTAATACGTAAGTACTTGTTTCATTAGGAATAGAAACAGGTTATATCACCAAGGTAATACTGTGTTTGGATTTCTCTTTAAGGTAATTACAGAGCTTTGCAAAATGGCGGCTCTGACGGTTCGAGAGCCACTGACCGATGCTCCCACTTCACACGTAAAGAACTTGAGATCAGAGAGATCAGAACCTGGCCACAGTGAGAAGTTTGGAATCCAGGTCTCAAAGTGACGGACCAGCGGACCACAGCCAGCACCCTCTGCTAAGGCAGGCACTGGCCGGGGTGAGGCCTCTGGTTCTTCTGCCTCAGATCTCCTTTCTCTTTTCTTGTTATGCCCATTTGGACAGATTTCATCTTCTGAAATGAGTGAGAGGGAAGGAGACCCCACCAAGAGTATGGGATGGGTCTTCATTTCAGGCTTATGGTTAGTATATGTCTTCTGTGGCTGCTGTAATAAATTACCATAAACTGGGTGCTTAAAACAACAAAAATATGTTCTTTCACAGTTCTGGAGGCTGGAACTCAGGAATGAAGTTGTCAGTGGGGCCGTGCTTCCTCCAGAAGCTCTAGGGAGCATTCTTCCTTGCTTCTTCCAGCTTCTGGGGGCAGCTGGCACTCCTTGGCTTGTGGCAGCATCCCCCATCTTGGCCTCTGTCTTCGCATGGCCTTCTCTTCTGTGTATCTGTGTCTGTTCCCTTTCTCTTCTCTTATAAAGACTTGTCATTGCATTTAGGGTTCACCCTAATCCAGGATCATCTCATCCTGAAATTCTTGACTTACTGATATCTGCAAAGACCCTTTCACATTCAAAGGAGGTTCCAGGTGGATATATCTTTTGGGGTATTATTAACTATTCAATCTGCTACCAATGATATTACCAGATGACAACTGCCTGGCCAGGTACAGATCAGACTAGAAATTCAGATTCCACATTTTCCAGCTCCTCACCCATAGATTCTAAACCTATTCAATCATGGAAATGTTTGGTAGGAATACAGAGTTGGGGGAATTCATGAGCTCACCCGGTTCTATTCCTCGTGTTAGAAATGAGTCCATGGAGTGCAGAGAAGAGAAACTACTTGCTCAAGGTCACTCAGAGAATGAGCGTCTAAGCTGGGACTGAGCACAGCTCTCTGAGTTTTGGGCAGTGCCACATTCTTCCCCAGCAAGGGGTCTGTCTGTGCACTTGTCCGTAAGTCTTGATCCTTCACTTCCCCCTCACCCACCAGCCATTAACCCTCATTGAAAATCCCCCGTGATGCTTCCTCATGGGGATTTGGGCGGAAGCCCATCATTCCCTGGAGAATCTCAGACCCTCCAGGCCCGGATGAGGACGCTTTCTTGGCTCCCCGGAGGGTTTACAAGATGCAGAAAGCCACAGCAGGCTTCCTCCCGGGCTGCTTCTTCCTCAGAGACACTGTTCCATATTTACATTCCGTTTACGTTGCCTCTTGTTTATCTCGTTACCTAAGTACTTGGCACAAAAGTAATTATTTCGTTGCAAAAGCCACAGCAGCCGGCAAAGTTAAAAACACACACACAGAGAAATGACTTGGACTCTGGCGCAGAATTGTATAAATCACCATCTCAATGGAGACAGGGGACATTACACTCACTCGGTGCCACTGTTGCCACTGTCAGGGGGCGATTCTGAGGGTCACATCTAGCCATTGCACGGAAGGAAAAGATCAGCTCTTGGCGAAGTGGTTTACAGATGCTCCCAGACTGGTGACTCCCCCCACCCCACACATCCCCCTCCCTGGATTAGCAGGCGGTACCAGGGCATGGTGTGCGCATGCAAAGCAGACAGCAGGCAGCTCCCTGCCAGGCCCCATCCGCATACCCACACAGCTGCCCTCCCTCCCACACCAGCGCAGACAGTGGCGGGGGGCGGGGGGAGGGGGAGGTGTTTTCCCTGGGGAAACAAAACTCACCTTTCTACCCCGCAAAGGCACCTCGGGTTGGGAGGCTGTCGCCAGCTCCATGCACACAGACAGACACGCTTCCCCCTCTTTCCTGATGCTTACTTACGAAGCTATTTTATTAGACAGACCCCATTTGAGAACAAAATTGCAATCGCACTTTGCTGTTTTCCAAGGCTAGGAGAGGGGAAGTGGAGCGAGGTCCGTTGGGAGTTACGGGGAAATCAAGTATTTGTCTCCTGCAGGCTCGGCCTCTCCCCAGAGAGACAGACAGGAGGGGAAACTGTCCCTCGGGTATCCTTCAGAGGCGGCGCTGTGATCCGCACAGCCTTCCCACGCCGCCTGTAGCGCACGCTGAGACACCCACCCATCCAAACACAGTCGCTTCCTGTCTCCTGTTCCCGTCTTTCTTCATATCTATTCCCTCATCTGCCTCCTTCCACGTGTTCTTCCCTCCCACTTGTTTCTCCTTTCCTTCAGCTCCCTCTTGGCCCCACTCTCTCTTCTAACAGCCCAGCTCTTGCTCCTCCCCTCCTCTCCTGCAGCCGTCATGGGTGGCTGCCCACCGCCCTTTACCACTAGGAATCAGAACCAGAGCGGGGTGGGGCGCTGATTAGCGTCCCTCTCTGGCCAACAGGATGGAGGCGATATGGTCTGGTGGCTGTGAGAAGGCATCAGTGATTTGGGGGCAGGCGGCAGACAGCTTTGGGACACTACTGCTCACATCCTGGCCAGGCTCGCCCTGACCTCGCTTTTCTCATTAAGAGCACAACACCTTGAGCAGGGGCTCGGGCAAGCATCATTTGTCACTGTGATTGGGACAGTGGAACAGGTGACAGAGAGGTGCCTGATCCGTCTTTATAAGAGGGAGAGCTGGAGAGAGAAGGGAAAACCATCGCCATGGCTTCTTTCTGTCCTCACAGCCCCATGACATCCTCAGAGCCCCTTCCCAGGAGAGCAGAACTCATGCCACAGTGGAGTCATCCCTGAAGACCTCCTTCCTGGCAAGACTGGTCTAGACTCCCCCACTCTCCACACCGGGGCCACACTCAGACGAGGGGGAGGAAGGATGGGCACCTCTGTACTCTGTCTTGCCAATGTCAGAGCTGACTTCAATTCCTCAGGGTGATCTTCCCAGGAAGATGCAGACATCAGTTGCCCAACTGGCCCGTCCACCTGGACCACTCTGAGCTCTGAGCTCACCCTGTCCGTGTCCCAGAACTGTCCACTGCTCTCATTTGCTGGGATGGCTCCCAGCCCTCTAGTCTCTACAGCATCCCTGAGGCTCCCCTGGAGATCCTGGAGGTTGTCTGACCAGCTGGCTGTCCTACATGACCAGGCAGGGGCGCAGAGAGTGTCAGCTGTGGGCCAGTGACCTGTCACCTTGCAAGCCCCAGGCTTGCTGGGACACAATTCCACTTGGCGAAGATGGGACAGTAAACTGGGCTCTTCTTTCTCTACACCCCACCACGTTTCACAGACACCCACAAACTGAGCAACTTCAGAATAAGCGCTTTCATGCCGGAAGGAACAAAGCTTGGTGGGTCCGAAAGGCTGGGCTGGGAGCCAAGTACATGCATGTTTGCAGCAGGCAGGGGCGGCGGGCGCACGCTCTTAAAAAAAGAACTAAGAGTAAATGAAAAAGGAAGAAAAAAGACAGAAGAAAACACAAAGCCAAACCAAGACATAACAACTTGAAAGTGAGGTATCTAAAAGAATGCAAAGAGCGTGGTTTGAAGTCCCGGGACATACTGCGGAGAATTCACGAAAAGAAAATGAACGGGGACCCAGGGGACACGTGGAGCTGGTCATGCCCTCAAGCCCCGATGTGTGCCATTGTGCTGTTTGCTGTTCTGGGAAATCATTAAGGACATCCTGGGACAGGACAAGTCTGCGCATTGCCCTTCCCCTCCCCTCAGAGAGCAACTTGGCTGCCAAGAACCTTGCCACCAAGAGAAGTACCAAGGAGTTCATGTGGTTTTCTGCAAAGGAGGCGATATTGAGTATGAGTATCTGAGTCATTTATGTAAGCTTAATCACAAATGTGAAAACAGTGCATTTATCTGGCTATGTTAAAATTGGTGAAAATTTTAGGGTGCTACAATTTTTTTCTGCAGTTGGGGTGGGTGATCACTATTATGTATTCAATGTCTTTGGGGAAAAATGTACGTCTCAATCAGCATACTTCACCTGTCCCACCTAACTTGCGGCCCCGCCTGGGACAGAAGAACAGACATTTCCAAAAAGGAGCAAGGAAAACCACAGCGACAAACTCTCTGTCAAAACGCATGTCTGGTGAGGATGGATGAGGAAAGAAAAACTCTGGCTTCCCACGACGAAATGTGTTTTCCAGGCTGGCTAAATGAAGCTCACGGTATTAAAGACGTAAATCAACTGCTCCGATGTCTGGGATCTACGTGGGCAGGTCTGCTTATGAGGCAGAAAAGGCCGAGTGCTGGATTTCCAGCGGAGGGCTGCAGACCTCCATCCCCAGGTGGCTGCCTAGGTGGCCTGATTTGTGGCCGAGTCAGCAAAGCTAAGGAGGTCAGGGTGGTGTGATGTTTGCCAGGCACGTTCCACTACTTCAGTGCTCCCCTTTCGAAGGCGATGCAGCCCTTAGGAAATGGAGAAAGCTTCCTTTCTGGAGTTATAATCAATCTGTGTCCCCGCTGTGTTCAGGACACCGCCTCCCCTTTTCCCACCAAGCGTCACCTGTCACCAACCTGTTGGCATACATCAGCTCCTCCTCCAGCCCTTACCTCCATGCCTGCTGCCCCAGCTCCCTCGGGGAATAGCCCACCTCTGACGTTCTGGGGACCACGATCTGTGCGGGATTTGACCAGTGCAGTGAATCCCATGTCCCAGCATGGGAAGGGTACATCGGGGAAGACTGGTGGCTGATCTCCCTCTGTTGTGCCAAGGCCATATAAAGCAGACCAGGAGCAGGGGTTGGCACACAAGCTAGAAAATAGAAACTGAAGTTCTAAATACCATTCTCCTTATTATTTATGAGAACCAGGATGCAACCATTTTCAGGCCAGCGGGGGCCAGAACAGACACTGCCTAGAACAGTTGGGGCCTCAGTTTGTTCATCTATATAATGGGGGTTGGACACTCCATGGTCCCCCCGGCCCTTTCCCATTCCAAGAGTCTCAGGAGTCGCATCCAGGCCATTTCAGCCAGCCTGACATCGCTGAAGCAATGGAACTTCCAGATGTTCACAGCGTAAGTCACACTTAAAACAGGCACCAAAAAATGTGACCAGTGGTCTTTCCTCCTCCTCATGACACCTCACATCAGCATGACTGCTCAGCAGAGACTGGCCTTTAGAGTCAGAGAGAGAGGGACTTAAAGCACCGCTCCTTACTAACTGTGTGACCTTGGGCAAGACATCTGATTGGCCTCATTTATCTGGTTTTAAAAACGTGGTTACAAGTTCGGATCCCTAAACAATGCGGTGAAACAATGAGATAATGGACGGACATATCCGGCCCTAATGCATGTTCGCTGTGGCCTTCTGCTTGGCAGGATGCTCTTTCCCCAGGCAGGTTGTACAAGTAAGTCCTCCTCGAGAAACCAAATGTGGGGGCGGGGGCTGCTGGTCCAGCGTGCCCACACACCTTCACCTGCACAGCGATGCCGCCTGAGGACGACGAGACGCTCAAGGCTTGCTTGGCAGCCCAGGAGCCGGCCCAGGGTGCTGAGCACTGGGAACTGGGTCCTCCACAGGACAGCTGAGGAACCGGAACCTGGACTCTGCGGGCAGGGGGTTGGCATGCGCCAGGAGGTAGGAATCAAAGAACAGTTAGGTGACCCCCCAAATAAATACTATTACTTTTGAGTAATTTCTGCCAAGCTTTGGGCCTGGTTCCCAAGGGGATGCCAATGGGGCCACGGGTCATATCCAGGAAGGTGAGTGGCCTAGGCAGTACCGAGATCGAGTCTGAGGATCCCCTGACTTTACCCACTCGCTCATCATCACCTAACGAGGCTGCTCCCACAGAAGAGGGGGTGGTGGAAAAGGAAATGACAGAGCTCTACCTTCAGGGGGCTCACATTCTAGCAAGAGGAGACAAAGACGTCAAATGCAGTGTCTCAGGCGGTGACATGCACTATTAAAGCACAGCAGGCAAGGGTGATGGGGTGGGGTGGCTGTCCCTCTGCCTTTAGAGCTGTTTAAAGATTATTATCCAAGGGGTGCGGAGGAGTCATTTGGGTGCCCCGGCTCTCTCATGGTAGCTGATGCAAAGGACAAAGGGATGAAGCACCTCCAGGCTTCTATCCAGCCCACCCCAGGAGGGGAGCCGTAAGGAGCCGTGAGCGCTGCAGCTAGGCCGGGGGTGGCAGGCTGGGGCCACCTCTTCTTTCCTGCCAGTGACCAGGGATGGCACTCCTGACATCTGTCCCTTTTTTCACATTCATCTCATGTCCCATCCCTTTCCATGCCCTAGGCATGACTCACACACCAGGAGCTCAGAGGTGAACCCCACAGTCTTGGCATTCTATCACCCCCAGTTTAGAGGGAAAGAGGTGCAACTGGCAGAAGGGGAGACCGATGTACCTGTGAGGGGAGGGGCTGAGCAAAGGCACTGGGCAGTTCCAGGACAGTGCGGCGCGTCAGAAGGGATGGTGCGGCCTCACTGTGAAACAAGCCTGAAGGCCACCCCGTTCACAGGACTGGGCGCCAGATGTTCGGCTCTTGTCCTCAGCATAGCAGCAGAAGACAGGATTGAAATGTGAGGGTCCACTTCCATTCCAGACCCCCACTTCTATCAGCCCTGGCATAACTGAGCCACTCTTCATCTGTCCCAGTTTTCTTGGTGGCCTCTGCAGACAGCCAGTACTAAAGGCCACCCCCAGGCTGAGGGGAGCAGTTCCAAGTGTGGGCGAAGGGTGGGTTCTGCAGTCCAGGGCTCTGGTTTGCTGAATGAATCTCTCTGCCTTCGATCTGGTGGCCTGGTGTCTTTATGGGGAAGCCCCCTGAGTTTATGAGACATGCCCCCACAATTTAATTACCTGCAGCACGAATGAGGGAAGACTCTATAAACAGTGGAATTTATAGGTCTTCTGTAGCTATAGGTCACCTTTGCTGCAATAACCACCACCATCCCTGTAGGAGGGTGGCTTCATTTCACTGGTCCCACACAGAATTTATGCTCCTCTGTCCCTCCAGCAAGACAGGTTTACTCCTAAGCGTCTCTTGCTATTGTAACTTACTTGCGCCTTTTTGATGCTCTGTGGGTGCGGGTGCGGGTGCGGGTGTGGGTGCGGTTGCGGGTGTGGGTGCGGTTGCGGGTTGGAGCCAGACTGACTGCGGAAGCAGGACTCAGGTTCGTTAGTAGCAAGCCTGTTTTCCTTCCCACCCAATGACTGCAGACCTCTCTGCCTCCCACCTGCACCAGGGGAACGGGCAAAGGCAAATCAGAGGGGCCGGACCAAGTCTTCTCCAGTTTTGTCCTGTTCATGGTTTTTTTTTTTCCCTTTTTTGTTTTTTCCGGCACTTCCCCAGTAAGAGACATCTTACCTGACTATTTTATTTTCAGCACCTGACTTAACTCCCTGCAATATTCATGAGACACAAGACACGCCTCCTCTCTGCTCTACTCACCATCTCCTGCTTTGTTTCAGGCGCTGTTGCAAGCACCGTCCGGGCACCCATCACCCATCGGCCCAACTCCCTGTCTCCGTACATCTCCAGCGGCCAAGCCCATTTCAGCAGTTTCCTCCTTTTGTTCACTTTGTTTTATGGCTGCTACTTGCCGTAGAGTCCCCTTTCCCCTTCATTTAACGGAAAGGCTTTCACATTAAAGGAGCATTTTAGCGGCACCAACAAGAAATAGAAATCCAGTTTACTTTTCTCCAAGCTTCCCTTAAATCCCCCAGCTGTTTTGGTTCAGCACTACCTGCCTGGCTGTGCTCAACACACAGCCCTCCCCCTCCACTCAGTTTGGGAACCAGCAAGCTGACACCAAGTGCGGATGAGGACAAGGGGTGACAACCGGGCATCTCCCGGCTGCTCTGCCCACCCCTCCACCTCCCCCACCAACAGCCCCTAGTTCACAGGGCAGCACCAACACCTGCTCCCCAACTGTTACCCTCTTTGTCCCATAACCCACAATCTCAGCAGAGGGCACGGCCCGCCCAGCCCTCTATGGGAAGACAACGGGGAGAAGGCCAGGAACTCAAGATAAAGAAAGCCATCTGCCCTGGGAGAGGGGCAGGCACTGGCTCCGGGCCCGAGTCCTCCGGAAGAGCTGCCATCCCGTCGTGCCCTCACCGGAAGGGGAATGTATCTATTCTTTGGGAAACCTGGACCAGCAAAGCCGCTTTCTGTGTGTGCAAGAAATAGAAGAATCTTCAGCTTCCAAGATTGTTGGCACTTGGTCCATTGGCCTTCTAGTTCCCATTCTGGGATTTAAAAAAGAGAAAAAGAAAACATAAAGTCATCGAATCATTACCTGTCATATTTTTTTTTTCAGAGCCAAAAGGTCCTTCTGATAATCTGCAGTCCTGGCTCCTTGTTTGATAGGCACAGACAGGAGGACAAGAGGGAGGGAGGGAGGGGAGGCTGGAAGGTGACCCTGGCCTGCACCTCCTCCACAGCGCGTCCTTCGGTGTCCTGGACGCACCGTATCTTCGCCACCACACACCATGCCGCTCTGCCATGGGCTTCCCCAGCTACGTTGTGGGCTCAAGGACCCGAAAGCAAACCTACTCACCCCTGCAGCCCTGCTTCAGCCTTCAGACAGGAGGCTCAGCAAAGCCTGCAAAGCTAAGGACAGCGACGTGTCCCTGAGGGAAGCCATGTGTTACCCGAGTGGGGCCCACATCTGATGCCTGCACCATAGCAGCACCCGGGTGGGGAGGGGGTGGCACTGCACCTCAGCAGCAGCATCGCTTAAGGGACAGAGGACGAGCATGGGCCACAAGGGACCCTCTGAAAAGGCAGACAGCCTAATTCCTGGTCAGGTCTGAGGGCTGCAGCGCAGCCTGCCTACCTCGGCCTTGCCCGTGGTCACGGGCCACTGGGCCAAGGGCACACGCAGTACAAGTGCAAAGCACTCAGGAGCAGTGGTGCTGTCGGCCCACTGTGTGCGTCCACCCCCTTGGCAACAAGAGGAATTAAAAAGTCATGTTTCATAATGACTTCGGATGCCCTCGGTGCAGCTGGAGATGGTCGGGCACAATGTGTTTGAAACGAACTCTCAGACGGAAGGCCATCTGGCAGCCTGACCCTGACAAGTGTGCTGACCTAGCAGACCCAGAAACGCTGGCCCCAATGAGATACGGGCTCAACTAGCCTCCGGGCGCAGCACGGGCTGTGTCCTGGGATGGTGGCGGAGGCCACCTGGTGTCTGCGAGCTTCGAAGCTGATTAGTATCCCAGAGTGATGCGTGCTTTTGCAGGAGCTGCACAGAGGGCCAGAAACTGAGAGCCAGGAAGCCCTGTTTTCTAACTGAGCCCCGTCCCTGGGGAAGTGGCTCCTGACTGCACAGGGAGGCATGGGTGTCCCTGGGGCCACCATGAGGGCGAGGGAGGGCTTCTGCTCAGTCAGCTCGTCAGTGCCAGGCGGCCAGACAGCGTGGAGGGCGGTCCTCACCTTCGCCTCCCAGGATTCCTGGCCTGTCCCGTGCTACCAAGCACAGGAGACTCGTGCCAGGAACATCCGCACTGACAACAGTGCTGGGCTGCCCTGGGACATGCCCGCGCCACCCATGCAGCCCAGGACACAGGCGTCCCCAGCTCTGCTGATACCGAGACCCTGTGCCCACGTCCACGTAATGGCACGGGAGGACGAGGGCCCAGCCCATACACGCTGAGGTGATGCTGGCAAAGAGCAGACCCGGAGCTTGCTCAGCTCTCACTGGAGACTCCCAGGTGCATTACTTTTATTGACGTGCAAGCCAGTGCTTTTGAGGCAGGCAGAACTATAACAGCCATTTTAGTGTGGAGAAAACTGAGGTTCTGGAAGGGATTAAGTGACTTGTTCAAAGTCACACCACAAGGAGGGTAGAGCCGATTGCTGACTGAACACCGCAAGGCGAGGCGAGTCTCCCCCTCCACTAGCGAGGGAAGGTGCAGCTCCGCGGCTCAGCAAAGCAAGGGACAGGCGCCCCTTCCACCTGGCGCCCTCGGAGCCAGTCTGCACCCTGAGGGTGGAGAGGTGGGCAGAGGGGCTGGGGCTGGAGACGGAGAGGGCGTGCCGACCGAGGGAGTGCCGCTGCAGCGCGGCCGTCGGCCTTTCTGCCTTCCCTGTGGAGCCGGGTCCAGCCACCCAGCGTTTTCATTTTGATGAATTCGTCTGTTCCGGGGTTTGGCTTGTTTGGGTTTGGTCTTTGAGGAGTCAGAGAGTTGGTTTTTGTTTTTGGGTTTTTTTTAGTTTATTATTTATTGTTTGTTTGTTTGTTTGTTTTTAGTTGTATAGTTGACACTATTACAGAAGTCTCCATTTCCCCTGGCCTTTGCCCGCCTCCACCCAGCACCCGCCCCCTTCCTTCTGGCATCAGCACACTGGTCTGTGTCTATGTGTCACTCGTAGTTTTAAAAGCTGGAAGAACCCCGAGAGATCATGTAATTCACCCCTCATTTGACAGGTAGAGAAACTGGGACTCGAGAAGGCCAAGAGACCCCTGCCCTTTGTTGTGGGGCTGAGGGCAGAGCCGGAGCGCAGAGCCCCGGGCTCTGGAGGCCTTGCTGTCCTGGTGCCCGCTGCCTCGAGATTGGGGTGGCTATGCTCTCCGGAGAGCTGCCCCACGGAACCCAGACATGTGACCATCATGACAGGCTGGAAACAGAGCTCGGGAGGGGAGTCTGGGAGGGAGAGTCTTCCCTGCAGGAGCAGGAACCTGCCAGCTGTGAGTCTGCCCAGACGCAGAGTGAGGGCAGGGCAGTGGAAGATCCAGAGGGCGAGCTCTGAGTCTTCCAGGGCAAGGTCATGCTTCTCATCTCCTGCTCCCTCCTTTCCCTCTTCGCCCGAGGCTGGGGGTGGGTGTTGGGTGGGGGTGGGGGAAGTTTCTGCACAAGGGAGCGGGCCCGGAAGAATGTTTATGTCTGTTCCTGATTAATTCCTTACAACGGGGGTCCCAAGCCCTGGGCCACAGACTGACACTAGTTCATGGGCTGGCAAAGCTTCCCTCACGTTACCGCCCGAGCCTCCTGTCTCTTCCCCCCAGTCCCCACCCTGCCCGTGGAAAAAATGTCCTCCACAAAACTGGTCCTTGGTGCCAAAAAGATCAGGGACCGCTGCCTTACAACACCCAAGCACATGGGTTGGTGTTATCATCCTCTCTCCAGTGAACACCCAGGCTTGGACGTGGGGTATGTTTGCCCACAGCACACAGGCTGCTACTCACCCGGGGCCCTTTAGTCGGACAGGTGCCTGGAACTGAGACCTGCAGGCCCGAGGCCCACCCCACACGATCACTGTACTACGCTTCTGTTTTCCTCACGGAAACTGGTCCAGAAGAGACTGAATAAGGATTTACTGACTTCACTTCCTGGGGGGCCTTTGCTTCCCAGCAGGGTACTAATCTAACAACCCCAGGACTGCACCTCCCAGCGTAATGCTGGCATCCACTGTGAAGAGCGGGAATGGCCGCGACACGCTGCTCTCTCAAGAGGCTGGCCACAGCCCGCTGTCTGCAGTGCAGCTGCCCCCAGCTGGCTGTACATGCTCCGTCAGCTCCTTAGACCTGTCTTTGCAAAAGTCTCCTTGTTCAAGAACCTGGATTATCTTGTCTGTGGCCAGACAGCTTTAGCATCTCCAAAGTTTCTTGGCACACTGAGACCTCGGAATGATTATCCCCATAGCAATGGGTGTGGAAATGGAGACTTGCTGGCCATGCACCATGAGGCGAGGCAGCTTGCCCAAAGCCACCCAGTGGGACGAGGCTGGTGCCAACCCTGTCATCAGTCCCATGCAGCCCTGTCACCTGTCAGCACAGGTCAGGAATGTCTGGGTCCCAATTCATACGTCAGGTTGGCCCAGCAGGCACAGGGCTTTGGGAGACCGGGTGACAGACTGCTGGGTCTGTTGAGCGCTGAGAGAAGAAGCAGGGAAAGGCGACAGTGAAGCAGGGGCGCACGGCAGGAAGCCCTGAGTGACACAGGGGGCAGAGGTCGGCGGGATGTCCATCTCAGCAACCTGTGTGGAGGTGTCCCTCCTCCAGAGCAGAGTCGCTGATTTGCCTGTCTCTGTCCCCATGGGTGGGCAACTTACAGTAGGTGTGGTTTCTCCTTCACTTCCTTTAGTTTAATCCCTTTAGAAAATGAACCACTTCTATTTTATATATTGGAGAAGAGAATCCTGGAGAGTCACAGTGACGGGCAGGACTGGTGCACAAGAAAGCTGACATCACTGTCTTCCTGTCTGTCCTCAAGGATGTCCTTCTGTCTTTGGGCACACATGGGCTCCAGCCCGCACCACTCCCGCGGTATGAAACCATCGACACGCTTGGGTCATAAGCATGAAAATTGTATGCACTGAAAAACTCTAGATGAAAGTTATCAAAATGATGATGCTGATGATGATGATGATGATGATGATACACCAGATCAGAAGGGCAGGCTTCCTAGGGGTCGGGGCCAGGGTTCAGATCAAGCCTGGTCACAAACTTGCTCTTATAGACCCTTAAGCCACAACTTTCTCATCTGTAATCTGGAAATAACAATACCTATTGTTCATGTCAATTACGAGTATTAAATGAAGTCAACTATGAAAAACTAAAAAAGTTATTAATATTTAAACATAGGCCTGTCTGCCTGCAAATTCAATGCCTTAAGTACAAGGAAACCGTTGCCTGTTTTCTTATCTGTTATATGAAAACATGTTTTTATTCTGCCTAAGTCACAGGATGCTTGGGGGATGAAATGAGAAAAGCTTATGAACATGTTTTGTTAACTATGAAGTGTCTTAAACGCAGCCTAGAACAGAATTGGCTCCATAAGCAGCACCTACAATGATGATCATTAATTAAAATATGATGGTGTGCAGATATCCATGTTTACTGCTTATTCTTTAGAAGCAGTCTTTGCTTTTCTTGCAAACCTGCTAGTTGGTGGGGCACATGCCTTGAATGCTGACCTGTGGCGTTGGGGCCCCTGGAAAATGACCTGTCTCAGCAGATCCTCACATTCCGGGACAGAGTCTCCTGCACTCAGAGCCCTGGGGAACAGAGCAGAACACTAGTGCATTTTCCCTTCCCAGTGGCTATTACAAACAAGCTCAATCCATCCATCAATGGACAAGTGTTTATCGAGCACCTGCTGCTGCGGGAGCGCCTGCAAACCCACATCAGGGCAGGCCTTCGCGAGCGTGGCTGACCAGCAGACAAATGCGTATTTGGAGACAGGAAAACAAGGAATGTGGTGGACTCTGAAGACCCCTTTATGGCGAAAGACCTCGGTGGGCAAGTCCTGCCACTACTTCCCTGGGCCATCAAAGCCAGTCGCCTTCTGCATTCTCAGCACCCAATAAAAACCCTGTACTTACACTTGATGAGAAAGCCCCTCCCATTGTTTGCACACCATTCTGCAGGGTTGTATCCCCTCCCGACCCAACCAAATGTTCCTTGAAGATAGGACTGAGTACCACATTCTCTGATAAACACCGCAAACTGTCTCTCGGAATGCTAAGCAATGTATGTTCTCATTTTGCAGATGCATCTTGAGAGTATCTAAATACTCTACAGACCTGGTGTTGTAGCATTGGCCAACTCACTTCACTCTGGGTTTTCATTTGCAAAACAAGAATGGGAATGGATAATTCCCAGGTTTCTTAGAGTTCTGAAATTCTGAGTTCTATAGCAGATTTGGCAAGTGACACACCTCTCACCATTACAAAGCCTATGAGAGATTTCATTATCAGTTGCAACACAAATTTCCATTAAACCCCCATTCAGCTGTAATCATGCTGGCCATGGGCAGCCACTGCCAACTGTGTACAATTGGAATCACTTGCCATGCCGACTCCCAAAGCCTTTTTCACTGCAGCCTCGCGTGCGCTCCTTTTCTCTGCCCCAAATCTACGACCTGACCAGCTCTGCTTCCTCCTTTCCCTGCCTTTTTCATAGCTCAATAAACCCTGCAATCCAATGCCTCTACTAAGAACAGAATTGATTTTAAACATTAACTTACATCCAAGTGACTCAGCATGTTCTATAGCCCAGTAGGATTTGTCTGTAAAAAGAAAAACCCTATAGAAACTATTTGTAACATATAACCAACAAAGGAAAAGTATCCAAGGTATATAAATAACTCTTAAAATTCAATAAGTAAAAAGAGAGACAAGCCAAAATTCAAAACTGGGAAAAGACATAGCAGACACTTCACAAAACAATATATCCAAATAGATGGTAATCATGTTAAAAAGATACTCAGCCCAACTTTGACTTCGGGAAAATGCTGTAAAAACATAAGACAACAGCCGTTCGTGAGTGCTGCAGTGTGTGCGAGTCCAGTGCCTAACGTTGCGGAGGATGTGTGAAACAGCGCAAGCGCTCTGGGAAACAGCTCTCAGCTTCTTTCATAGTTGAGCATCACCTCACCTATAACCCGAGAAGTCCACTCATGTATTTATCCCAGAGAAATGAAAACCAAAGTTCACAAGAAGACATGAACACAAATGTTCATAGCAGCTTCACTGACAACAGTCCAGACGAAGAAACAACCCAAATGTCCACCAGCGGGTGGCTGGATAAACTAGTTATGACCTGGGGACAGTGGAATGCTCTTCCACAGTACAAAGGAGCAAACTGCTGATACACAGCCTGCAGTGACAGCGTGGATGGATCTCAAACTGTGATGCCAAGTCGAGTCAGCCAGACACGAGAGTGTCCGCACTGTTATGGTCCCATTCACATGAAGCTCTGAAACAGCACAACAGACTGTGGTGACAGAAAGTGACCAGAGCGGGTGGTCAGTTGGAGGGGGCTAAGATTCACTGCAAAGGGGAACAACTTTCTGGGTGATGAAATGTTTTATGTCTTGACTGGGATTTTGGTTGCTCAGCAGTATACATTTATCAAAATTCATCAAATTGTATATTTAAAACAGGTACATGGCTCATGTGAATTATACCTCAATAGAGCTGCTATAGAAAATCAACAATAATAAACAGGAGGAGACACCAATTCACACTCAGTGTCATGACAAGATGTAAGAGAGCGACAACGTCAGGGTGTCACAAGGCTATGGAACCATCAGAACCTCATCCAGGGGTAGGAAAAATTGAGTTGGACCAATGTACTTTGGGAAACGTTTGCTCATCGGTACATAATAAAGCTTAGCATACACATACCCAGTGATTCAGTAATTTCACCTCTATAAATACACCAAGGAGAAATGTGTATATATGCACACCAAAAAAAGAGATCTATGAAAGAATGTTTACAGCAGCATTATCCCTCATAAAACACACTAGAAATAATGCTAAAGTCCGTCAATAGTAAAATGGAAAAATTGTGGTATGATTTTACAGTGGAATAGTATACAGCAATGAAAAATGAATGACCTACTATTACAAGCAACAACCAGAATGACTTTTCAAACATAATGTTGAAGCAGTGAAGCCAAACAAGAGTGGATGTGCTGTACTGGTATCATAATAGTAATGATCCGGGGAGAGGAGATAGGGTAACAGTTAGGGGGGAGCGTAAAAGGGTCACTGGGGTGCTGAGAATGTCCTACTTCTTGATCTGAATGGTGCCTCAGTGAGTACATTTGCTTTGTGATAATTTCTCAAGCAGTATACTTGTCATTTTTTTTCCTTTTTTGGATATATTTCAATAAATGTACAAATTTTTTAAAAGATTTTATTTATTTATTTTTAGACAGAGGGGAAGGGAGGGAGCGAGGGAGAGAAATATCAGTGTGTGGCTGCCTGTACAACGCCCCCTATCGGGGACCTGGCCTGCAACCTAGGCATGTGCTCTGACTGGGAATCAAACAGGAGACCCTTTGGTTCATAGGCCGGCACCCAATCTACTGACCCACACCAACCAGGGCAAATGTACTGATTTTTTTAAAGCAAACAAACAAAAAAAACCCAACAGGCCCAATAAGGAGGACGTAAGTTAACCTCTAGTCATAATGAAGAATTTTTTTAGGTACTGTGGGTTTAAAGGACTTTTTCTTCTTCTCTTTTTTCTTTTTCTTTTCTTCCTTTTTTTTTTTTTTTTTTTTTCCATGCACCAGAGGAGAGGGAAGATTTGGGGGTAGAAAAGCTGCCTTTCTCATCACTAAATAGCATGCACACAAGACCAAGCTGCTCATGTTCCTACACCCTCCCATTCCAGTAGCTGAGAATACCTCTCTGTCTTCTCCACTCCAGGGCTCAGGCATGGTGGCTGGGACTGAGAAGAGGTCCCTCAGATCCTCGTGCCCTGGTTCACACAGAGGTGATGGACCTGAAACTCATTGGTCTCTTTGTGGCTGGCTCAGGTTGGTAAGTGACCACAGGGCAGCTCTCCTCTCAGGGACGGTGTGCATTAGCAGACCAGCACAAGCTCTGTGCCCTTCCTGCGGCTGAGCAAAGGAAGGGGCTGCTGTGGGGAAGCAGGGATCCGGACTCGCCAGCTCTGAGCCTAGCACCTTACTCCGAGAGAAGGCCGGCCGGCTGGCCGGCCACGTTCAAGACCGGGCACTCTCTCCATGTTCCCACAGCATGACGCTGTTTTCATGAGGGCTTCGAGAGACAACCTGTGGCAAGCCTGGTCTGGATCTGTGGGATTACCAGCTTTACAGCAAACTTATTCTCATGGCTCTGAGTATTCCCTCTCGGGATGTTCAGTTCCCTCGGGCCGCAGCTCTCTTGCTCACCATCCTGTTTCTAACACCTGACTCATAGTAGGTTTTCAACATTGGCGGAGTCAGAAAATCCAGCAACCGATCAGGAAAAGATTGTTTTATTGGGACAAGGTCGTACAAAGGTCCCAGGGCCTCCCCTGGCCTTTCCCATGGCGGACACGTTACACCGACCTGACGTCTCAAGCCGCTTCGTTGGCTTTCTGAACCTAAGGAGCCAGACTCCCCACTAATTCCCTCCCTGCGGCCTCTGCCGGCTCCAGCACGCCATCTGCATTCAAGACAGGAGGAGTTGGTGGAGGGAGCAGAGGCCATCACCGATCCGATGACCACGGGGCCTGGCTGCCACTGCACCCGTTGCTCAAAAAGCCCCACCTGAGTCAGGAGCTGAGCTCTCTCATTCCCACCCCACCCTCAAAGCAATTAAATTAATACTTGCCAGTTGCTTTGGAGTTTATAAATCTAAGCAAGATGAATGTAACAGGCTGGCTGATGGGGAAGAGGCTATATTTTTAAACTTTTTTTTCTCTTTTCCTATTTTCAAGAGCAGTGCTGGCAATACAGTAATGTACCATTTGGTGTTTTAGCATTGCAGATATTTTACAGTAAATTACTTCAGTTTATGGCACTTTGCTTCCTTATGTAATTGTTATAAATAACCTTCAAATGACATAAAAGCCATAAACATTGCAAAACTGAAGAGTAAATTATAGACATTTCAGTGGGTACAAGTAGGAATTCAGACACGTTAGGCAGGCCAGGAAGGTGCATTTGTTTGCTCTCTCCTTCCCTAACCCTCCATCTCGTATTTCCACGATAAATAATCCACAGTCAATAAATGCCGAGGAGCAGGAGGGACCCTCTGCGAACTTTTGTGCAGGCGCAAGTTGCCGGCCCGGAGCGGGCTGGCTCCCCAGCCTGGGAGCCGGAGGTTCAGCGCATTTCAGGGCTGCGAGGAGCGTT
This sequence comes from Glossophaga mutica, assembly GCA_039655065.1. NCBI lineage: Eukaryota > Metazoa > Chordata > Mammalia > Chiroptera > Phyllostomidae > Glossophaga > Glossophaga mutica. The sequence goes on from CM077311.1 coordinate 64,544,730, forward strand.
AGCTGGAGAGAACGATGGAGACCCCAGGACAGGCCTGAGCCAGGCCAATCCGCAGTCCACGCTGCGTCGCCCAGGAAGAGGGGAGGTATTGGCAAGGCTTGCAACCCTCCGCCGCAGCGCAGTAGCTGCCACTCACCGAGTGCCCAGTGTCCCTGTCACGCCAGGCCCTTCAGGTTTTCTTATTGAATCCTTTCCCTGAGAGGAAGCGGCGTGGTGGGGAGGAGGTGGGTGGTCAGGATTTAAAGGATAGGAGGCCCATTCGATCTGCTCTTGTTTTCATTCACGGCCTCGGTGTCACCCAACGAGAATACCCCTGTGTATCTGTGCGAATTTAAAATACTAGTTTGAATCCTGGCTGTTGTGGCTCAGTTGGTTGCAGTGTCGTCCCTCCCGCACACCAGGAGGTTGTGGGTTCAGTTCCTGGTCCGGGCATTTACGGAAGACAACCAGTTGATGTTTCTCACATCAATGTTTCTCTCTCTCTCTCTCTAAAAGCAATAAAAAAAAAATCCTCAGGTGAGAAGAGAATAAAAAAATAAAATAAGTTTCTAATGTAAGCATTTAAAACATGTCCCCATTATTACTAAGCTTCTTTTGCAATTTCTTTGTTTAATGAACCAGGAGACTCAAAACATGGAAGTGATTTCTACTGGTCTCAAACCCTGGGAGACCTTGCTCATTAATCTCATTTCCCAGATGCGAACATGGAGGCTCAGGGAAGTTAAACCACCTGTCGAAGACTCAAAGCACTGAGGCTGGAAGGGCACAGGCAGCCGTTTCTGTCTGCCTCATGAGGCCCTGATGGTTTTCTCTGCTTCATGCGCTTCGAGGGAAATTTCCAGAGGCAGCTCCCGTGTGGGTCCCCTTCACACCTGGGGCAGGGCTGTCTGGCCCACTGGGGTGGGGGAACTCCCTAACAAATGACAGACTGGGCCCAGAGTCAACCGAAATCGGTAGTTGGTGTCCAATCTTCCACAGCAAGTCAGACATAGTTTCTTTCTCCTCAACGTCCTCTGAAAGGTTCGGAGACTCAGAGACTCTAGGGTCAGGGATGGCCGTCGGCTCGTCCTCGGCAGTGATCCCCTGTTTTACAGGCGAGGAAATGGAAACAGAGGCAGGCGATTGGCCCCCAGCATCCAGACCAGTCAAACGGGAGTTCGATCCAAGCCAGAGCTCTTCTTTCCAGTCATGTGCTCTCAGGGGTGTCTGACCTTTCGACGTTCCTGGGCCACCCTGGAAGAAGAGTTGTCTTGGGTCACACATTAAATACACAAATACTAACGAAAACAAAAAGTCTCATAATGTTTGAAATAAACTTAGGATTTTGTGTTGCGCCGCGCTCACAGCTAACCTGGGCCTGGGCCTGCGGTTGACAGACAGCCCTGCTTTGGAGTTTGCGCTCGCTGCAGGACTCACTGCATTTTCTTTCAAATACACAGGGCCGGACAAAAGTAGGTTTACAGTATTCTTGTATTACTATTTATTAATTATTGCATTATTTTCCATACAAAGAACTGTAAACCTACTTTTGCCCCACCCTCTATTTCTTATATGTGACAAATTGTTCAATAGATTGTATTTCCCTGGCCCAAAGAAGGAAATAATTCTGTGTTAATCAATTAAACTTTTAAATATTCTTTTTGAGTTAAAAATTATACTGAAAATAAGTCTCGTAACATGCTGGAAATTTAACTAGGATCATTGCTTAATTGCCCATAAACTGGTCTGCCTTGCGGCCTCCAGATTCACTGGCCCCCAGCAGCACCAGAGCCGTGAATCCCCAGCCCCTGGTGCCGCTCAGAGCCTCCGCTGCGAACCACTGACCTCACCCCGCTGCCGCCTGCTCTTGCTGCCTGTGCCGAGAGCGAGCTAGCTGCCTGAGTCCCCTCTCCCTCAGTCTTTGATACGGACAGCCCGCATTTTCTTACTCTCATATGAACTAAAACAAAGGCACTGAATCAAGAACCTCACCCCCATCAGGTCGTTCTCTCTAGGTCATTCCTTACAGGAATTTGGGATCCCGGAGGTTCCATCGGGGGCCATGAGATGGGGAGTGATCGTTTCTTTCATTGACAAGGGCCCCGGATTTAACAACAACAACAAAAAAGCAGGGGCCCTCTAGTCACTGATTGCAGCACTGAGACTGCAATTACTGCCTTCACCCAGGTCTGGGCCTCAGTTTTCCGCACTGAAAACGAGAGAAATAACCTCCAGTCCTCCACGGGGGCTTGCACAGGCAAGGGACCTTCCTCAGTGACAGAAATGGCCCTGATCTGCATCGTCCAGTATGTGGCCACTAGCCCCATGTGGCTGTTGCGCATTTGAAATGTAACTAAGGCACCTGAAAAACTTAATGTTTAATTAACTATTTAATCTGCATTGACTAGGTACACATCGTGGGGGGCTAGCCCATGGGTCAGAACAGATCTGGACATTCCTGTAGCACCAAGTAAGCAGATTACACGGTGAGGGTGTAGTCATCTTTGGAGGGGTATTTTATGGTGTTGGACCAGCTCAGAGACTTAGCTGGCCTGGGGCTAAAATGGTCTCCTCTTCTCCCTTCCGCTGCCTGGGTCTATACCAAGCTCCTGACATCAGAAGTCTGAGGTTCTGCTCCCAAATCTATCCCAAACAGGCCCTGGATGTAGCTCCTTCTCTCCGGACTTTATTTCCTTTTTCTATAAAACTGGAAGATCGTTCAGTTTTTTGAGGCTTTCTCACACCAATTAGCTACGGATCCTCCAGATACACAAGTGAGAGAGGGACGGGCCTGTGAAAAAAGTGCCACTAGGTATGACAATGAAGGCGCTGAGACAAAAGCTTTGGGCTGAGAAGTTCAAAGTTCTATAGGGCTGAAACGCATTGCTTCTATACCTTGATGCTGCGACCACCCTGTGTCAAGGAGAACCTGTTACCTGGGGAGGGGCAAGGCCAGAGGAAGGGAAGTAGCAGATCCCTCGGCAGGGAGGGTGGTGAGTTCCAGGGAGGGGGAGCTGGGCTGCAGGCATGCGCAGAGGTCCTTGGTGGCCTGTCTTCCCATGACCTGGTCCTCAACCCCTTGGCTGACTCAAGCCTGTGCTCTGTCAGAATGCGCAGGGTCCCAAGTGAAAATGCAGTATGTCACGTGTGCTGTCTCCCTGTTGGTCTCCTGGGACACCAGGTGGCAGTGATACCTTGGGGGAGGAGGAACTCCTCTCATCTATGGAAGAGTGATATTCTAGAGTTCTTCCTGATGTTACACCCCCGACCCCACCATCCCCATTCTTCCCACATCAAGGACTCATGGCCACCTGATGAGTAGCTGCTGACACTACCATTGTCAGAGAAAAGAGTTACACACTAAGGGGCCAAGCCTCGGCCATGGCACATGGTGGCTGATGCAGAGACTGGCTGAGCACCCCCAACCTTGCAGACTCCCAGCACAGCCATCACAGGGCTGTGGGCCCGTGGCCCCCCATGGCCTGGTCTATCTCAGCCATGACTCCCACAGATGATGCTCTGGGTGGCTCTGCAGGCTCCAGGGACCGAGAAACCCACCTTAAACTTAAGAGGATATTGGGTGGGGAATGGAGAAATAGATCTTCAGGATGCCCTCGATGAGGCCTGGGAATGGTGATGCTTGAGAGCAAGTCTGGAGAGGAGCAAAACGCTTGGTTGCACTTCAGAGAATTCACAGAGCTTTAATGCAAGACCCCCATGGTACTGGAGGCCAGGAGGCCTTCTTTCTCTTTTCCACAGCGGCTACTTGCAGGCACCTCAGCATCCTTGCAGGCATCCTGGATGAATGTAACTAATCCGGGCTCCAGAGCTTCTTTTCCAGTCCCCACCCCATCCCGCTAATGGCTTGAGTCTTCCACTGACTCAGCAGGATGCGCTGGATGCACGGCCAGGGCCTTCTAATACTAATGGCTTTGGATTCAGTTCCAGCTGCCACTCCTAGCGGGAATTACATTCTTGCTGTGCTGGGCCTGGGTGTCTCTCTGGCAGATTAGTTTTTGATGGGGCAGGTATGGCACCATCTCCATTAAGTACCATAATACAGACATCATTATCGGCAGGTGCCCTGACCTCTCCCTTGCTAATGAGGAGCTATTGATATGTGAGTCACGTAAGCATTTTCCCTTCTGGACCTTCTTCCTCCTGCACCTCCTCCACACACCCACCCCTCTCCTCCCCCTCCTGCTGGGGCCAGGACACCAGAGAGCTTGAAAATAGGATGGCCAAGTCACTTAGGTCTTTGGAATGATAAAAGTGCACTGACCCAGGAGTCAGGGGACAAGAGTCCCTTCTCAGGGGACATGGAACAAGATACTTCATCTTCCTGGGCCTTTTCTGCTCATTATTCATATGGGTTTAACAATGCCCGCCCTACCTACCTCACAGGGATACTATAAGGATCAAATGAGATAAAAGGTCTGAAAAGGCTTTGAAAAGTTAAAAGCTCTATAGGGCTGAAAGGGATTGCTTTTACACCAAGTGAAATGAGCCGAGGGCCTAAGAAGTATGCAGAGAAGGGGGAGATGGGGGTAAAAGGGAAAGCGAAGGTTTCTTATGTTTCTGGATCTCCTAAATGACAGCAGTGATCGCGAATGTGTGCACCAGCATGTCCCACCTTGATGCCACGTCACCAAGGTGACCGTGGTGATCATGTGGGAACATGGCTGGGTTTCTCTTGCTCAAGTGAGCAGTTTTAGGACAAGTCTCATTCAGATCTTCCTCGTTGACCAGCAGGGTGTCTGGGAAGCAGGATCTAGGACCTGAATGAGGATCCTTTGTTCTTGAAATGCAGCAAGAGGAGCGGAAGGGGCTGGTCCCAGTGAGCAGTGCCTTGAGACCCAGAACCAGGCAGGGCTTTTGATTTAACTGATCGTTTGAAGGAGTCACATAGAGTAGGGATCACCAAGGACGTAGCTCCAAAACAACAAAGCCAGAACAGAAAGCCTGCAAGACTTCCTGACCCTGGGAGAGCTTGTGCGGGGCCTTTTTTAAAAATACTTTTTATTGAATTTATTAGGATGACACTGGTTAATAAAATTATACAGGTTTCAGGTGCACGGTTCCCTAACACATCACCTGCGTATTGTATCGTGTGTTCACCACCACAATCCAAGTCTCCTTCCCTCCCCATTTATCCCCTTTACCCTCTTCTACCTCCCTGCTTTCCCTCTGATAATCACCATAGTTTTTTATGTCTATGAGGGTTTTTTTTTTCTTTGCTTAATTCCTTCACCTTTTTCACCCAATGGTGGAATGTTGAAAGCTTCAGCGGGGGGAGAAGAGAGTCCCTAGGCTCCCGAGAGCAAGCCGTGCAACCGTGAGCATGCTTCTGTGGGACGCCTGCAGAGAGGGCAGGAGAGGGCCCTGGCCCCAAACTCACTGTCTAGGGCTATAACCGGGAAACCAAGAGGGGGAGGGTTGCAGAGAGTAGGCACTGTAGCAAAGAGGAACCAAGGGGAGAAGTGTAGGTCAGAATCAGCCAGCCAGGTATTTGTCAGGGGAGGCTCCTCAACTTGCATTCGACCAATTTCAAACTCAGTAGAATTCATAACCATCAATGTTGCACCTTCTGTGTCCTGACACTGTGCTTAGGACGGTGGGGCATGCAGAGATAAGTAAGTGACAAGGCTGCCTTCAAGGAGCTTATATCATAAAATATTCAAAAACAATTAGGTAACATTTAATGTAAGAGTTAAACACCATGACAATGACACCTGAAATGTCATCCAACGAGATAACCAATATGAGAAGTCCTTGTGAGTTGTCTCAATGGTCCAGTAAAGATTTCCTGAAGACCTTGAGTAAGGTTTAGAGTTAAGTCCATTGGTAAAAGGGCATGAACAATGAGGTGTGGGCCAAGGGGAGTGTTAGTAACGGAGGTGTAAATACAGCTAGCTGATTCCCTTTTCCTCCCTCTTCCTCTCTTCTTCTCTCCATAGGCCCATTAAGGTTGCCTTTCCCCTTTGGACATTAAGCCCCACTCAGTGTCCACCTCATGCACCCACCCTTGTCCCAGCGCGCCCCCTTCTGCCCGCTGTGGGAGGGGCGGCTGCGCTGCATCTCCCGCATCCTGCCTGGCCGCACTCTGCACACAGCGCGCACAGCGCCATGGGCACTCAACCCGTGCTCAGTATGATACGTCACCCTCTTCAACCCCAGAGGATCTCGGAGCAAGGAGCCTAATGCAGGAACGGCCCCTGGAGACATATTTGCAACCCACTGCGTATGGACTCAGACCCATTAAAATGCCATCTCCACATTAATTTTTTTTAAACAGGACTCTTACAGCCGCATGACGTTAAAACTGTCTCGCCAATAAGCCACATTAACCAGCTCATCATTTTTTTCCCACTAGCCCATCCTCCCTGTAGGCAGTTATACTGGTAGTTAAATAAAAATAATCAATGTGTATTTATTCATTGGTTCACTACCCAATTTGTGAACTCTCTACCTTCCTCAGTCCAGTGGCTTCTTCCGTCTGCGGGCTGCTATAGGGGCATCTCTCCAGTCCGTTAGCACAGCCAGACAGTGGGCAAGAAGCTCACAGGATACTCCAAAACAGGCCATTAGCAGCTGCGATGAACAAAAATTGACAAAGAGGAAGGCAAGAGTACTTTTTAAGACAGAACTTAGGGAGCAAGCATGGATTCCTTCGTCACCGTGAGTAACGGAGACTCAGTGGCAAAGCAAGCTTCTTTCAGCCTGAGCCCCTCATCCCCAGCACCCAGGGGCCTGGGTGTGCCGATGCTGCCCGAGATCGGTCTGCAGTGTTGAAGTGTAGCCAGGGTGGAATGGGGAAGCCAAGTAAAAGTCAGGTGCTTGGAAGCAGAGGTTGGGTTGTGAGCTCTGGAGAAGTGTCCTGAGTGGTGTGAACATGTCGCAGCTGCTTGTGATGAGAGCCAAATGGGAACTCAGACACCGTTTCTCCCCACAGCTCACCCCCGCCTCTGCATGGAGCAGGGTTAGGTTCCTCCAAGTTTGCTCAATAGGTAAACGCCAACACTCTCTGGCATCTGGACGAGGCAGCCTTCACAGCCTTGCGTCTGGCTTGTTTGATTCCTGGAGAACCAGTTGATAGAGCTGTGCAGCCCCTGCTAGGAACCCACCGTCACCTCTCCCACCACAGAACACACTTGGGGGGCTTGGCCGGAGAGCAGACTCCCTGGGACCCGGGCTCTGTGGAGAGGGGACGCACAGGGAGGGGCCCAGGCCCCCCAGTCAGGTCCGCCTCCTCCTGTTCTTGAGCCACCCACTGGCTTTCTGGTGGATGTTCTGAACAGCACCCAGATTGCTGAGTTACTGACAAACTTCCAGGACATAAACAGTAGCAGAAAATGTGCGACGGTGGCCAGCGAGGGAAGGCGCTGCTGCTCGGAAAGTCACGGAAGTCACGGGGGTGCAGTGCAGTCAGCAGTGCTGTCCGCAGCGGGCGCCCCCATGCCTCAGCGACAAGCCGGAGAGTTCCTAAGTCCCCTACCTGGGAACAGGCGCCCTTGTGCAACAAAGACGGACAGAAGGGGAGACGCCTCTGGTGCTGGTGCTGGTGCTGGTGCCGTCCCCAGACAGGGTGGCCCCCCACTGCAGCCACACCACAGAGGGGTCCGATCAGTCCAGGGCTGCACACCGACATCTGCTCCGGCCGCGCAGGCCCTGAAGTTGTGGGAAGGGCTGGGCTCCGGCGTCGGGGGTCACATGGAACGCCGGGGACTGTGTGCACAGGAGAAAGCACGCTCGGCAGGGGCGGCTAGCGGACCTATGCTTCTGATTTCTTTTTCATTGAAATTTTGGCTGTTTAAGAAAAATAGGTGAGAAAAACAAAATCTGTCTCTTCCCGGTATATGTGGCCCCTGGGGCTTCAGCTGGCACCGTGTTATTGTTTAGAGAGCACAAAGTCATATTTCGCAGATAAAACAAGGCAGATCAGGATAGAGGAAGCAACGGTCTGAACAGCGACAATAACAATGTTGGTTTTTTTCCTTAGTGTATAAGCGGCAGCTTCCAGTGTATTTCTATACGTGTTTCAAGGCCATCGCAGACAAGACCCTCCAAACCTAAATGTGTCAGCAGAATCCTCCAAGAAACATCGGTTTGTTTGTTGATTTTTACTGCCTCTGATTTAACTTGAATCAGCATCTCAACACGCATGTGTCTTTGCCAAGCTCTTATTATCTGGGAGGTTTGATTGGACGTGTGGGTCACGGCTGATGAACAGAGCTGGGTGGTCATTTGTAGACACCTCAGCTCCCTGCAGAAGGGCGGCTCCCCTGGGGTGGCCCGTAACACAGAGACCCTTATCCTTCTGCTTCACCGTGTGCATGTGCATTCATATATAACTGTCATAAAAACACACAGACAAAGCCACCAGCCACAGGCAGACTTAGGAACTTGAAGCTGGTTTGTCAATTGCTCCATAAAAAAAAAATTAAAAACAAACAAGCCAACAAAAAACAGTCTTCTAAGGAGCAACCCAGAACTGTGGCAAAGCTTGGTGACACCAGCTTGTCTTCCGGCTCCCAAATGGAAGGGAAATGAGCGGTGGGGCAGCAGTTTGGGATGGGGGTGGGGACGGAGCAGAGCCTCCCTTCCCTGGGAAAGGACAAAGAGGCCTGGGTTTACTGTAATCGTGAGATTGTTCTCAGTAGGCAGCGGATGCAGTCCTTCTTCCCATTAGCCACCCTCAGGAGCCATCCTGCTGAGTGGTTCCAAGTCCCAGACCTCAGGAGGCCTTGCCAGAGGGAATCTGGAAGACCATGGGGGAGCTCGGGCGGGTGTACCCCAGAATGGCGCATCACGAGATTAACTGATGTCAAGCTCTGCAGAGATAATTCACTGCCTAGGCAACCTGCTAATCCTTTAACTGTGCGTTTCGTGTGTCGCCTGCACTGGCTTCTTCTGTGCCTGTCCTGTTGTTTGTGCGTATTCCAATCAGGAAGAAGGTTCATAAGCTGCCGTTGAGGAGGAACAATCGTTTGCTTCTGATGGCTCCTGGGACTTTGAAATAAATATTTAATTTTTCAAGATAATTCTGTAGCCTGTAACCATCAACCCAGCCAGGATTTTTAGTGTTGGTTTATGGTTTCCACCATATGATTCAATAAACTCTGCCAGAGAAACATGCACATATTTAAGTTTAAAAGCCAGCCCACCTTCGCCCGAGGACTTGCCCCTCAGCTCACAGTTTATACACCATACCCTGGGTCTTGCTGTTGGGATTTTCACCCCCACGTGCAGTGACTCAGAGTCAGGGGGACTGTGGGTGTGTCTCTCTGTTTCTTTCCCGATGGCAGGCTTTCCCCTGATGCAAATGTTTCTGGAAAGTTCTTCCCCATTCTGGTTCTCGGTGCTAGATTTAAAAAACACAAATGGCATCGCCCCCACACGCAATGCACTAACGGGGGCACCGCTTCAGACAAAGCGCCGGCTGTGTTACACTCAGTATCACACAAACGGGAAGTGTGGGGGTGTTGACCATTCCCATTTCAGAGTCCTGTAGAATGAGGGGTACGAGCCGATTCTTACACCACAGCAGCTATGTTCCGGACACTATTCAAAGCACTTTGCATCTGCTGACTCAGTTAATCCCTGCCATCAGCGAATAAGGCATTGTCATCCACACTTACAGATTAGGAAACCGAGGCACAGACAGGTTAGATGGCAAAGCGGCCTTGTTTAGGGAGTGAGCAATGAAGGAGTGGCTGGAATCCATGTGTTTGACCACTCACTCTGCCACACTGTGCCTCGGGAATATTTGCATCACGGCATCAAGCAGTGAAAAACAGTCCACTGTAAAGCAAAACTTCCAATCACCGTAGCTTCCTGTTGTTCTGACATTGCAGGTGAACTTCAAGAATGAGCTCAAGAAGCTACACTAGCCAAACTTATAATTCTGCTGTTACAGAATAAAGGTTCTGAGCTAAGTTGCCCTATTTACTCTTTAAAAATATAGCTCTCTCTGTCCGGGAGGCCGTATCCCTCTTTAAAAACCTGTTTGTAAGATTCTAGTGAATACTTCCTCAGCTTAGATTGAATAAAGAAAGTCAAAACCATTCATTCATTGAACAAATATCCACTGAGAAGCTATCAGGTGTCATGTCCTGGGGCAGCCCCTGGGGCCCCAGGAGTATATAAGGCACAGCCCCTGACTTCAAGAAGTTCATAATCCAGTGCGTGAGAAAAGCACTTGCCCAAAGGAGAAATGACCCAAGACAGCATCATTTCCCCCAGTGTTGCCTCTGTCTGAGACTTAAACCAAAGCTTCAAAGGATGGGTAATACCGGGGAAGAAGAAGCCATGTGCTATTGGCTCAGCTCCAACTCCTGGCGACACTAAGGAAGGAGTGATGTCCACCATGTCCTGTCCTCCACCGCGCAGCTCAGCTCCTACAGACTCGTGCCCAGGTCTTCTGTTAGAGAGGCAGTCCATCTCACACTTGGGCTCCCTCTTTCGTGGCTGGCTGCAGGGGAAATGCAGGCACATTCGAGCAAAGCATTGAGGGCCTCAGAACCGGGCTGTCATCCCACCTGCGTTTCCAAATATACTCCAGGCGGAGACGCGCAAAGAACAGCACTGCTTCTGCTCTGCTCACAGGGGAAGGCAGCGTGAGTGCGGCCTCGAGGGCAAGTGGAAAATGTTCTTTCCCTCTTTCTTGTCAATGCTTCTTCCTCACCCTTCCCTCCCTCCTCCTCCTCCTCCTTCCTCTCTCATTCTCTCTCTGTCCCCTTCTCTCTTTTTTCTTATTTCTAAACAAAAAGCTTGGCTACACTCTGCATACCCTACCAAATGTATGAAATTCACCCAAAGATTGTTTTTTATATCTGTTATATTTTCACATGACTAATTGCATTTAGTGAAAAGCTGACACTCAACAATTCCTTGGGCTCATTCGATGTTGGATTTATTAAAGCCCCAAATCATCCATCATCTCAAAATTTGGCAGGTTATGTTTATAAATAAATTAAATTAACAACTGTGTGCTGTGCTGGGTGTTCGTGCGTGGGAGGGATGGCAAACACAGACGTGTGTGCACCCACGGGTCGTTGTGAACGTGTTCCACAGTGACGCATCCTGACCCCCGCAGCCTGCCAGCTTGGTGCGAACGCCCAGTGACTTTTCCAAAACAGAGTTTGTAACTGACAACCAAATCTGACTCAACGAGCACATCCACCTTTTCAGCCCAAACATAGATTGCACCTTACTGGCTAGCATGATGTTATACAAAAAGAGTTGGTCTGAAGTTCAAGTAGCATGGCAACCAGGAGATCCGGGTTCTAGTCCTGCCCCATGACAACTTCCTGCGGCCCTGGGGAAGTCACTACGTGAGCTTAGCTTGTTGTTTGTCATCTGTAAACTGTAGAACATCCTCTGTTTCTCAATCTCAGAGAGGTCATGAGCCACCAAAAGTTCAACAGAGCAAAGGAGGTGTCTGGCAAAGGTGCATCAACACAGAGGTAGAGAGCTCCCGGTGCTCATTCGTATGGTCCTGCAGGAGGACCAGAAGCTTCTCTCAGAGCTAAACAGACAGACATCTGCTCAAAAATTGGCACTTACCATCCCAACTGACACATTAAAGGAACTAAAACATTGCTTGAAAATGCTAATGAGGTTATAACAGCAAGAGGGTGGAGAAGAGAGCCTACTCCCTGAGCTCCTTCCACACACCAGTGCCGAGACTGGTGCTTCCGGAAGCTCAGGAGAGGGAGGCAAAAGGGCCATGTTCCATCCTTATCAAGCTAAGCAATTATTTTTCATTTTTACCAGGAAATATAAGGTGACTTTATTAGAAATAGTAGTAGTAAATAATAATTACCATCACTACCACCCTCGACGATATTTTATCAGCAGAAAGTATGTGGCAGATAGAGAATCCGTGATATACAAAGGAAATCAAAACCCTACTAGGCAGTATAAACTTTCTGTAGTAAACATCACAGATATATTTCACACATTCATTGTGATATTTACACAGATCTGGCAAAAGCAGCTTGAGGATCCAATTTTATATCAATGCCTTCGTTGAATGTTATAGAATCCTAGGACTGGAGAGGATCTCGTAATAGCATCTCATCCATTCCCCTGTTTCATCTAAATTCAGGATGGCAAATATACTTTACTATCACTCGTCGCTCTGATTGATCGATCGTGGCTGCCTAGAGGGCTGTGTGGAGAAGCACTTTGAGGCTGCTTATGAGCTCAGAGAAAAGGAGGGCTGTGATCAATTAGGCTTGTCTGCCGTGGACACCCATGGGAAGATGAAGCACGCATCCCATGTATTTGCCATCCCCTAACATCGCTGTCCTGAAAAGCAAGAGTTTTTTTCTGACTTTAAAGTTACCCTTGAAAAGACTCTTTCCCTTGAGAATCTCTATATTACCTCTTTCATTTGGAAAAGATGCCTCTTTGTATAGAACTCTGGACAATTAGACTATAACTGAACCTGACTTTCTCTCGCTTAATTCTCAGTGAGGATGGAGCACCCTGAACACATACACATCCTGCTGTCAGAGAGCCCTTTACTGATGTATGGATGCGGGGTCCCCAAATTGGTGTCAGGATCTCCGCGTATGAATCTCGGCAGGGAAGTTGATCAAATGTCTATGTTTTTGAAGAACCGAGAAGGCTTTAGGGAAAAACCTTATCCCAAGGGAAGAGAAAGCAGGACAGAGAAGCCTGGCCTGGTGGGAAGCCTTAGAGCCCGGAGAGAAGGCCAAGGCTGAGAGCAGCAGAGTCTGTCCTTAGCGTTACCTCCCAACGCCAGTGTCGCCTGAACCCAGGTGAAGGAGTAAACACAGAATACTGAAGCCATGGGTTCACGTAAAACTCTGCAAATGACTAGCACACGTGAGTTCTGCACTGATTCTCCCTCTGCTATGCAACCCGCCAATGCAAAAGGAAGAGAGGCATTTGTTCTCGTTTACCCGGAGCAGTTTGGGTTAAACTCCTGTGCAATAACACTGATAATGATATGGCAATAATAACACATTCACTGATGAATCACTATGTGCCAGGTCGTGGGCAAAGGGCTTATGAGCATTATGTCCTTTGACCCTGATAGCACTCCTAAATTAAATATGAAAGACTGTTGCATAAAGTCTGAGGTGGCACAGGGAGAAAATGGCAAATCTGGGTTTGAAAGCCGGGCTCTACAGGCTGTATTCTCAGCCTTGCTGCCCTGCTTCCTGGCAGCAGTAGCAGAGTTATCCAGTTGGTGGGGATCGGTAAGTCAGCTCTGGTGGTGGTGGTGGTGGTGGTGGTGGTGGTGGTGTGTGTGCTGGGGGCAGGGGGTGATTTGTAGTTCTTGCCTATTTCTGTGGTATAAATACTCCCACCATGGCTGAGGTCCAGCTGCCAGTGTGAAGCAACGTGAAGCTGGGAAGGGAGCGCTCCCAGCCAGCATGGGTGCACTGCTGCCAGTCACGGAGCCGCAGTGCCTTGGTGGGGCCTGAGAAGCCCCAGCACTGCAGGGGTAGCTGCTGAGTGAAGCTCGTAGAGAAGAAGACAATGTCTGGTGCTAAGCTGAAGACAACAGAGAGCTGGTTGTACACGCTTTATGCTGTACACAGTGCAATCAGAGGACCGAGATCCAGACGGAACGCAGAAACCCCTCATTCCTGAGAAGAGATCCTGAGGTCCAGACAGAGACACTACCGTGTCTAGGTGACTTGTGTGATAAAGCTTGACCCAAAGGCAGTGATTATGTTATCAGTGTTTTATTTCCCTCTTTACTAAACAATCTCAGTATTTTGTTTTTTCATATTTTCTATATACTTTGGGAACTTTATCATCCCTCATTTATTCCCTATACTTCTCCTTAGGTCTCTAAGTTACACCCCCCGAAAAAGGGCTCTAGGAAGAATCTTACCAAGCAAAGGATATGGGAAAAGCAAAATCCTTGCCAGTTCTTTGCTAGAGGCTATCGATTCTGCCCATTGATCTAGGCTCTGATAATGGCTTGCCAGCTCCAATATTACATCTACAGAAAAGAGTTCGAATGTCTTGACTCTCCTCTTAAATTCACATGATCAGGGCTTCCTACCTCCAAAGCGAGACTGCATGCCTCGGTGCACCCAGATCCAACTTCCAGGACCCTGCTCCATGAAAGGCGTTAGATACTGATTCAGCCTAACTTCAGGAGCTGGTAATTTCTGAAACAGTCAAGCCCTTAATGTATCCCACTTCCGCTTCCCCAATCTATTAATTCTCCTTTCCCGCCCTCAGTACTATACCCTCAAAGCAGCTGGTTCCAAAAAACTGGAGCAGAGGAAAGGGGACAGGGAACAGTTTGTTTGAATGGGCTGATCGGATGAGTGTTACCTTCCATGGCAAAACGGGCTTTGCAGGTGACATTAAGTTCAGGATGTTGAGATGGGGAGACTTTCCCAGGCTGTGGGTGCCCCGGCGTAGCCACAGTGTTCTCCAAAGGGAAAGGGGAAGGCAGAAGAGTTAAAGGACTCAAGCAGCTGCGCTGGTCACCGGGCCAGAAAGGGTGGAGGAGTCCAGGAGCCGAGGAATGTGGGCAGCCTCCAGAACTGGAAGAGGCGGAGAGGTGGAGTGTCCCCTGGAGCCTGCGGGAGGGAAGGCCGCCCTGCTGCAGTGCCGACTTCAGCCCCGCGGGAAGACGCCTGTCAGACTGAAGTCCCACAGAAGCGTGCGGTAAACCTGCGTTGTGTTAAGCTGCTACATTAGTGGTGAATGGTCACATCAGCAGTAGGAAGCTTATTCGGAGAGTAGTGACTTCGACCTTGGCACAAAGTTGAAAGCAGTTTTCTCCTGTCAGGTTGGGAGTGGAAAGGACACCCACCACCCCACCAGCACCATCATTTTCTCAGGGATGTTCTAAGATTCTCTTATACTCCTCTCCAGAGAGATTTTTCTTCCCCTTAGCAGACCCCAAGTACACAGAACTGGATTGGTCATAATCTTAGTTATGGCACAATCTTATTCTTGGCCCACACATGGCTTGCTTTCTTTTAAATTTAGTTACTCAGTTTTCATAATGTGACAAAAACACCTACCAGGCTTCCACCCACAGCAAAGGCTCAGACTGTGACAGTGACCCGGGCGGAGATGTGTGGCGTCTGTACTCCCATCCCCCCAGGGAGGTGACTGCCATAATGAATCATTTTTTCTTTTTCCTGATTTCTCTTTATGTGGCATTTCCTAAAACAAAAATGATTTGTTGGTAAGTTCATAAGGAGGACTGCACGTAATTGCTCGGGGTTTGTTTTCTCTGTCAGCGCTGGATCCCCGAGACTCACCGGGACGGCGTGTGTCTCTGCCGCAGAGCGCCCGGTGGAGCGCACTCGTGGGCCGCACGCCTCCGCTCTCCCGCTGCGGGGCGTTGCATTGCCTGGGGGTCTGCTTCGCGAACAGTGCTGCAACGACCGTTCACGTCCCTGCCTCTGCCCCTGTGGAACCTGTGCATGAGTTCCCTTCAACAGCAGGCCTAGGAGGGCAACCTCCTGAAAATTCTTCTGTGTGGATTTTGAGTGCTCTGGGCCCAAAACTAATGCAGGGCCTGTGGGGCTATTACTGAGAAGCTGGTTTGAATCAGGTGGCAGTGGCCTGGGTTGGCTGGCTGAGACAGTCAGGGAGGGAGGTGGAGATACCCCATGGATGGGGTCCTTGCTGTCCAGGCTCCATCATCACTCAAGAGCTCCCTCCACGACAGACGAGAGGCAGCACTGCCGTTCTAGAGCATTCAGAATGCAGGAGCAGACTCTTGGAAGGGAAGAGTCAGATTCTAATGAAGCAGGTGCCAAGAAGGAGCGGGGCCACCAACACATCTAAGACCACCCACAGCAGCTTTCCACTGGTCATATTGCCAAGCACCTTCTGGTCCCTCTGGGATTTTATCAGGGACCCCCTATGAGTCTGGCTCAATACAAGCACAAAGGGAGCCTGGAAGAAATCGGATGCTCAATTCACTGTGTGTGGAGAACTTTTGCTGTAGTTGCCACCCCCGAGTAGGCCACCTCTCCAGTCCTCCTGACTAGCAAGGCCATCACTGAGTCCCAGGCTAGCCTCCCCATCCTCCAGGCTGCATCGCCATTTCTCTTTGCAGGTATGAATCCGTCTCCCGTTAGAAGTAGCATCTGCGGGCACCGAGGGCATGATACTGTGAGAGCAATGAGACTAGGCAGGTGCGGCTTCCCACTTCAGGAAAAGCACATCTGGACCTGGGCACAGCCTCCCACTCACCCAGGGGCGGAGGGCAGCACTGGTCACAGCTGTCAACCCCACTCCACCCCCACACATTCCCTGGGGAGACAATCAGAGAGTGGCCACTGTCCCTGCAAAAGGCAGTGCTTTCAGCACTGGGGTCTTCCCTCGCCTGCTTCTCCAGGCCTGTTAGATAGATTCCCAACCGCTGCTCCCATACCCACCTCCCATTCCTCTCTCAGCCCCGTGGTTCTCACACTGGCTCCTCTCCCCAGGAGCCGGAAGTGGCAAGAGGCCACTTATTCCCAGGAGACTTCCGCAGAGCAGCAACCACCCTGCACCCCCGATGTGCTCTGAGAAGAGCAGCACCCACCAGGACAGCTCTGGGAAAATGGAGCCGACCAGGAAACAGCACTGTCAGGCTCGGGGATGCTTTCCCCACCCCCGAGAAGTGTCACCAGGGCCCTTGGCTGTTGGACCAGACCAGACGGGAGGACAGGTGTTAGGGGAAGCCCCGGCCAGAAGCTGAGCAGCCAGGGCTGGCAGGGCAGCAGATCACAGCTGCCGAGGGGAAGTTGAACTCGACTGTCCAGAGAAACGTTATGGCCTCTGGGGTGGGGACGGTGATGGCAGCAGCCCCTCTGGGCTGACCACCAGAAGCCTGCACCCCCTTCCCCTGCGCTTCCCTGTGCTCAAAGCCCAGGAAGATGACACTGTATCATTTTTTGTGGATTCAGGGAATGCTAGATCTGAAAAAATAAAGCACTTTAGAGGTATGGTTTCTGACCATGTAGGTAAGAAACCAAGCAGTGGATTCGGGTGGCTTGTCCAAAATCGAGGGTTTATTTAGGCACAGAGAGAAGACAAGGACCAGGCCATCCCACTGGCTGGCCGTTTCCCACTTGTGACTCCTGGAGAGTTCACAGGTCAGATATGCTGTGGAACAAAGCCACTTTTGTTCTTACGACAGGAGGAAAGTTATTGTTTAAACATGGTACTTGTGTCTTAGGCACCAGAGGGGCTCATGAGAAAGAAACAGATGGGGTCGGCAAGTGGGAGAGAGAGCACAGGCCCGGGGCTTTTCCCTCTCTGAATACTTACTGCATGCCAGCACTGTGCCAGCACTCAGCTGGAGACAGTAGCGAACAACGGAGCACAGACTGCCGCCAAGTGCCCTTTAGCAAGTCACTCCCTTCTCTAGCTACACCAAGGTCTCTCCCTTGGTCCCCACATTCCATGGTTCTGGGGATCAAATCCCTTGGGAAGCTCACAGGGAGTCAAAGAGTCAGGATTCACTGAAGCCCACCAGGAGCCAGGTGCTGCCCGAGCACCTGACGAGGCTGTCAACATTCCATGAGAGAGAATCTCTTTTCCTCCAGAAGAGGAAGTCAGCGCTCACGGAAGCTAAATAGAAAGATGCCTGGTGGGTAAGCAGCGAGCTAGCATGCCAGCCAAGGACCATCTGCCACCAGAATCATGAGACTGGTCCAGCCAATCCTGAGCAGTA
Organism: Glossophaga mutica; assembly: GCA_039655065.1. Lineage (NCBI taxonomy): Eukaryota > Metazoa > Chordata > Mammalia > Chiroptera > Phyllostomidae > Glossophaga > Glossophaga mutica. The sequence continues at coordinate 64,562,392 of CM077311.1, forward strand.
GTCCAGGAAGTGCCGTGAGATTTGTGAGTACAGGAAATTCCCAGAGAGACTTCACAGGTAGATGGTGCACACATAGGGAGCACGAGAAAATCCTAGAAGATCCCATCAACTAAACTAGAGTGTGATTCTCTCTCTCTTTTTTTTTTGTCCTTACATAAGGACATGTTTGTTGATTTTTAGAGAGAGAGAGGAAGGAAGAGAGAGAAAAATCAATATGAGAGAGAAACATGAACCAGTCACCTTTCATATGCACCCCAACAGACAGTATGTGTCCTGCCCAGGAATTGATCCCATAACCTTTTGGTGCATGGGACTGATGATCCAACCAACCAAGCCACCTGGCCAGGGCATGGGTGTAGTGCTTAATTAGGCCTGCCTTGGTTTCTTCAATAGGCCCCACCCCCTCCTCTTCCCCCCCCCATGTCTTACAGTCTGTGGATCTTATTAAGGAGCTATAGACCCTCGATGGACTGCCTAGTTCTTATTCCATTTGATCCTGCCAGCTGCCCCAGGAGAAGCTTGGGAAGCGCACTAAACTCTCACTCAGAAGGGTAGGGTCACTGTGTAAGGTGTAAGTTATGTAAAAGTCTAACCGCCATGCTGTACACCTAAAACTAATATAATATTGAATGCTGACTATAATTGAAAAATAAAAAATAAAACTAATAAAAAATAGAAATAAAAAAATAAAAAAGAATAAAAGAATAAAAAATAAATTTAAAGAAGTTCACATCTTTAAAAAAAGAAGAAGTCTAGGCTGACCGGGCTCATTCAGCTGGGTTCTAATCCACATAGAGCAAGAACCCCAGTCTCAGAAATCCTGACCCAGAGCTCATTCCATTAGCCTAGAATGTTTCAGTAGCCCTGCCTTGCACTTTAGAGCATGCCCAAGGAATTCGTCCCTATCTTCTCCAGGCTTATCTGCCCACTCAAGAGACCCCAGTCCACCCAGGTCCAGGGTGGGTGCACAGAGATGCGCCCACGTTCTGGTAACACGTACGCTAGACTGGAAACCGTGACCATAGTATATCGCGTCTCCTCCCATCGAGAAGTGGAGTCCGGCCCCGCTGCTGCATCTAGGTTGGCTTCGCAACTCGCTTTGACCCATAAATGATGGTGGAGGCGATACTGTATAAGCTCCAGAGCCTAAGGCTTCTGCCTTCACGTTCCTGGAAACTGGGACCACCTTGCTCCAAGGAAGTCCAGGCGGCGCCCGCCGGAGGATGAGAGATCTAAGCGGTGAGAAGGCCACTGGGAGATGAAGGTATAGCCGAGACCCGGGCCTGGGGTGAAGCCGTCAGGACCAGCCCAGTCCAACAGCCCAGCTGACCTGTGTCTGCTCCTCGCTGTTGCGATGTCCGCTGTTCTGAGCTCTCCGCAAACACGCACAGCGTCCTCAGCTCGCTGCTGCCGTTCTCCAGGTCCCCCTCCTGCACTGCCGGTTTTCTAGCTGAGGGACTCGACAACTCATTTTACTCCTTCATCCCTTTATTTTCTTACCCGTGTGCTGGCAATAGTAACTCACAGGTACAGAGAACATTTGGTGTTCACCAGATAGGGGTTGTTGGGAGGGATGGGCAAAAAGGAGGAGGGATTAAGATGTGCAAATTGCCAGTTATAAAAACAGTCACACGGGTGTAAAGTGAAGCATAGAGAATATAGCCAATAATATTGTAATAACTACGTATGGTGCCAGGTGGGTCCTAGGCATCAGGGTGATTAGTTGGTAAGGTATAAAAATGTCTGATCACTATGTTGTCCACCTGAAGCTAATATAATATTGTATGTCAACTGTAATTGAAAAATTTTTTAAAATATTTAAATAATAATAATATCTACCTAACAGGAGTAGTTAGGAAAATTTAAATGAAATAATGTATATAAAACTGATTCATAAGCTATTAAACACTATAAAAAAAATAAAGTCTTCGCTACCAAAACACCTGGAATTCTAACCAAGACCACATGATCAGAAGTTGTAAGATTTTGGCAGAAACTCACAACACTGCTGGAAAGAAAATTGTGCCTAGTCAGAAAATGTCACCCTAAGTCCTTAACACACCAGAAGTACAGGTACGTATACACACCTGAGCACTCCCCAAGACCCATTGCCCAGGCCAGCAAGGCGGGTGGGGCAGAGAGGACTTCTGAGACTCAGCCGAGAGGGAAGGGAGGCCCTGTGGTATGAACTAGCAACCATCTCAGCTGCTCTTTGGAAGGGAAAGGAGAAGCTGATGCAGTGCTTTTGAAGTGGGTCAGTGTTTGTTTAGTAAAAGAAAATTAGAGCTCTCTGGTTTTCTGAAACTCATTTTTTTCATCCCCTGACACCTAGCCCTGCCTTCCTGTGAAGGAGCCGATTTTGACATTGTATTTTTTCCCATTCCATTCTTCATCTCTCCAGGGAAGCAAGCTCCTTTAACTGCTCCCTTTTCACACTGCAGAACTGCAAACAGATTTCACCGGATAACATTGCTTGAAACGACCCAGAAATCGAGTCTGATTCCTGATTTTACACAGAAAGGGCAAGTCACTTACCCACCGCCACATTGCTAGTTACTAAGAAAAGGGCTCAAAAACTAGATTTTTGCCCTGACTCTGCCACTCGGTTGGACCCTTTTAGAAAAAGACAGAAAATACCCACCCCATGAGCACATAACTCTAAAAGTCCCAGTTTTATGGTAAAAAGAGCAGGAATACCATTCAAGCAGAATCAGGACCTGTCGTTTGCTAACCAATTACTACCTTGATTCTGTTAGCTTTTGTCTGCGAAGGCAGCAGAACACTGTTTATGGTGAGAATGACTAATTTCATACACAGTTTAACTAGGTGGTTCCATCAGACTGTTCTTTTCTATGAAATTTGATGGTAGGAAATGATTACCATATAAAAAAAGGTTTCACTCTGTTTGATTGAGTGATTTCTATAAAGCGTCTATGGCATAATTTCATGGCTGTGAACGTTAATTTTGCAACAGCCAACTGTAATTGGGTTCCAAGGAGGGACACCAAGCCCACCCCCCCCCTCCCAATCTGCCTCTCTGAAGTAGGGGAGGATGGGGAGGGGGAAGGGACAGGGAGAGGAAGGAGGGGTGAGGGGCGCGCAGATCGAATTTGATGGGATGTGAATGTGCAGATGAAGTTCAGCTTTCTGCTCTGAGAGCTCCTGCTGTAAGAGAGAGTGGATGGCAACGCCCGATCCACTTTTCTGAGTTAGGAGGAGCTGCGAGCACAGCTCGGCTGGGTTCCCCGGCTTTATTTACAAGGCAGAGAAAAACCTGCGCTTTGGATCACCCAGGGAAGCTGTCCGCATTAAAGATGACAAGTTTTGTTATCTTTCCTTGGTGCCTCTGGGCCTCACCTGTGTGAGGGAGGCGAGGCCCTAAACCACAGGGCTGCGGAGGGCTCCTGCCGTCTGGTGTTCCTAGCGCGGAGGGTGACTCTGAGCCACTAATGGCCCAGAATGGCTCATCGCCCCATCCACTCGGCACTGCCTTCCCACTGCTGGCCTGTCCTTCAAATATTAGGGTCACTCATCAGGAGAGATAGGTGGGGGCAGAATTCTGATTTATGTGGATAATTTTGGCCAGAGAGAATTGACTCCCTCTCAGGGTACTTTTTTTTTGTATGTTCGGTTGCAGAGACTGAGCTGAGATTCAAACCCTCATCCATCTGGCCCCAAAGCCCTTAGGCTGCTGCCCTGGGGACCTGGGGCTGCGGGGTCTGGGAAAGCTGAGGCCCCGCAGCAATGCCTGGTGAATGAGTTTCTGCCCCTTATCCAGAGCCTCTGGATTGTGCAGCAGGCACTGTGCTGGGCATGGTCCTACCACAATGTGTCCCTGCGCCTTTGGCATGATGGCCCTCATTCTACAAAAGTGGCAACTGAAGCACTGAGAGGTTGACTGCTATGCCCAGGGTCACACAGCCTGCAGGTGGCTGAGCAGGGGTCTGAATTCAGTCTGTCCTCTCCAAGGTCAGCATCTTGTTTGCCCCACGGGGAAGGAGACTCAGGCTCAGAGATGCTAAGCAGACTCAGACACATGGTTTTGCAGTGAATTCCAGAATTCTTCTTTTCTACAGGCCCGGATTCCCTGCTCTCCTTGCACCTGGTAGCACAGAGAAGCTAGTGACCCAGGGTGAACCTGGAGCGAGGGTCTTCCAAGACCTCTTGCACTAAATTATCTCCCCACCAAAGAGTTTTGGCTTTAAGAACTCTTTCAAATTGCAAGCAAATTTGGAAGAAGCAAAAGTTGCAAACCATTCTAATGGATGAATGAAACCTAAGACCAAGATTTGGTTCTGGGGGGCGGGTAATTTGAATTTAGAACAGATGCAGTGATGAGGAGACCTGGGGCAAATATTGAGAGAGTTCAGCCCCCAGCACCTGCTGGTGACTTGGTACCAGTGGGCCCTTCTCTATTAGCTCTGGACCACCCACCCATCCAAAGCAACTGGAGTGGAGCTGGGAGAGGGTGCAGGCCATGTGGCTCTTCTCATTGGTTTCAGGCTGACCTCTGCTTAACTCCTCATCCATTGGGTCAGACTTTATCCTCAAGGCCTCTCTGTACTGTGCCTCTTCGGGTTCCTGAACCGTCTGAGTGGAGAGACCCAAACTGCCTCAACAGACATCTGAGCACAGGCAGGGTTTTAAACGTACCACCCCTCTTCCCCCAGGCCTCCCACCTCTCCCATCTATTGTCACTGTTGGCAATGAATCGTGTAAACAAACATTTTTTTTAATCTACTGTAGCCCTAATTGAATCCTCTTGCTGCATTGTTATAGAGAAACAAGGGTAATTTCCTGTCAGTTATTGAGCTATTTAGCAATTATTTCTTATCATTACTTTGCAAATTCAAACAGCATCAAATTCTGAGTGCCAAGTTATAAAGGCATGGCATCGAGGGTCCTCTTTGCAGAAGTCAGCTCCCCCACCCCCTTTCAGGCCTGCCAGCCTGCAGCTCTTCTGCAGAAAAGGTCAGCACCCTGGAGAGCCTGTCTAACCTGTGTTTATCTCTCCCCTGGCACTCTCATTAGCTAATGGATGGAGCTGCTTCCCATGGGAGTGAAGGCCCCACCGGAGAGCCTGGAGCTGGCTTGCCGGCCTGCTTCCCTTGGGACTGGGTCACCTGGAGGACCAGCTTCTACTAAATAGGTAGGACAGACGAAGACTTGGGCGTTCGGCACTACCGCCTTTCCCAGTCTGTTTTCTTCGCCTCCACTGAGCTCTGTTCCGTGTACCAAAAGGTATTTCTCAGGCACTCAATTCATGGCACCCATGCCAAAGAAGGTCACACACGTGGTCCCTGTCACTAAGGACACAGACACATAAGCTGAAGAAAAGCATCCATGCAAGGAGAGAACAGCCAGCAGGCTGTCCTGCTGTCCTTCTGTCCTTCGGGGAGGGGTGGCATGAAACCACTCTCCCCGAACCTTTTATTGACAACTAGCTTCCAAAGAAAACTAGGTCAGATGTTCCTTGAGGATAGCCCTAGAGAGGACGGAAGTCAGAAGAGACACAGCTTCATGCCATCCACAAAATTCCAGCCGTGCCCTTGCCTTGGTGATGGGGCTGGGAGGGGCTGTGGTCTGATTGAGCTGCTGTTATCTTTTATGAGCAGCCGCTAGAGCCTACTCTCTTTCTCTGTCCCGCTGCCTGCGTGGGCCACTGGCAAGCTGCCCGGCGCATCCACATCCTCTATTCTCTCCACCCCACCAGCAACTAAAGGCCTAGTACACACAGAAAACAGGTAGAGGTTGGGAGTCAGAGCATTGGCAGAGGGAACAAAAACCAGTGGTGGTTAGAACATGGTGACTCTTTCTGCTGACTGTGTTAATTAGCTGTTGCTGTGTAACAGTGCACCCCTCCCCCAGTTTAGCAGCTCCAAACAGCAGATATTCAGCCATTCACAGTTACCATGTGTGAGGAATCTGGCACAGCTTAGTCTCTGAACCCTTGAGAGGCCGAGCTTGCAGCAAAGCTGTTGGGGGAAGCTTTGGGCTCATCCAAGACTGACTGTGCAAGAAATCTGCTTCCAAGTTTATGCCGTGGTCATGGGCACGTGGGTGGGCCTCAGTGTCTCTCCTTGGGGCTTCTCTCTGAGGTAAGCAAGTAGGAGAGCAAAAGTGTGTCCCCAAGAAAGAAGCTACAGTAGTTTTGTCACCTATAGCAGGTGTGACATTCCACCACTTTTGCTGAGTTCTACTTGATGGAAGGGAGACCCCAGGTCCAGGAGTACAAAAGGGTGTGAAAACCAAGTGGAGAGGGTTACTGGAAGTGATCAAACCATCTCTCGATTTTTCTCTTTTCTTTTTTCTTTCCTTAATTAACTAATTCAGTGGTAATTCATGGAACATCTATGGCATGCAATGCTCTGTGGTAAATGCCATGAGAAATGCAAGAACACTTAATAACAGAGCTCCTTACTTCCACTGAGGGGCCCAAGTCTGAGGTGAGATAAGACAATGTGACTTGTAACCATGCTGAAGGTGTCTGCGCGCTTGGACAGGGGGACAAAAAGTGCTGTGGTGATTGGTCCCAAAGAGGGAGCCAGTTCTTCTATGGAGATGGATCAGGAAAGCTTCTTCACTCTTTCCATTCCACAAACAGGGAGAAAGGAAGACAGAGAGAAAGGTGGGAGGGAAAAAAGGAAGGAAGGAAGAAAGGGAGGGAGGGAAGGAAGGAGCAGAAAAGGGAGGGAAGGAGGGAGGGAGGGAGGGAATTGTGCCTGAGGTAATTTCTTAAATTTGCTCCTTTTCTTTAAAAACATTGTGATGAGTCTCTACAACATAAATAAATTGTAACTTAGATTGGCCTTCAAAGTTTCCCAACTGTTTCTCCCATTGCATTTTTCCACCTTAATCCTACCTCCAACACTGAAATGGTGAAGTAAATAATTTGTGGATTCAGGATTTTAAGCCAATCCTTCCAGTTTCTAAAGCCCATTTGATTTGAACCAGATCACCCAGCTTCCCAAATCAATATAATTTGACAACTGGTTAGCAGGGGAAGGAAGAGTGACCTTCCCTCCAGAGACCCCAGCTGCGGCAAAGCAGGAGGTGGCAGAGCCACAGGGAGGGGAGGAAGAACCCGGAGCAGACAGATGACGAGTTCCCTTCTGGCAAGCCTGGAAGGAAGGTTCTGACAAGACATCTGAAAGGTAAGGTCGGAGGTGATGGAGGAGGCCTGGAGATAGTAGAAGGTTTATTGAGTAGTCTACAGAAGGGATAACTAAAGTGGTAGTTGCTGAAATTTGAAGCACTGAAAAAAGCCAGCATCAATACATGTGGTTCGCATATTAGAGAGAGAGGGTGTCCGACCCCAGCAGGCGGCCCTCTGTCGGGTGGCTGCAAATGATTTTGCATGGTTCAATGCAAAATGCAAAACAGAAGGCAACCATGGAGAAGTTGTTTCTCAATAATCAGGGGGCCCTCTCCAATAGAACCCCACTTGCAGGGGTTCTCTTTCCATCCAAAGCCATGGACACCCATACAACGCTCCACGCCACTTATGGTGGGCGGCCTCTGAGGGGGTCTCCAGTGACCCCTACCTCCTGGTGGTCTCTCCCTGCCGTAAGGCCTCTCCCTGAGTGTGGCCTGGACTTAGTGACTTCTTCACGCCAGTAGAGTGCGGCAGAGGGGATGGGTGTCACTTCTGAGATTAGGTTACAAAAAAGACTGTGTCCTGTGTGCCCCTCTGGCTCGTTTGCTCCCTTGCTCTCAGTGAAGCCAGCTGCCGTGTTGTGAGTTGCCCGTAGAGAGGCCCGTGAGGCAAGAAACTGATGTCTTTGACTCACAGACGTGAGGCCTGCCAACAGACGTGGAGTGAATTTGGAAGAGCTTCCCCTGTGAGCCTTAATATGACCGCAGCCCTGGCCAGTATCTTGATTGCAAGCTTGTCAGAGACCCAGAGCAGGGGTAGCCAACTAAGTCATGACAGGATTTCTGACCCTCAGAAACAGTAAAATGATGCAGGGTTACTGTTTTAAGCCACAAAACACCAGGGTAAATTGTTGCAGAGCAACAGATAACTAACGCACTGCTCCAAGCCCTTCAAGGAGACAGACGGGGCGTCACTGCCTGGGAGGTCGGCTGGAGGCTGGGGCGGAGCATCTCGGAGAACTCACACTGAGGCACAGTGGAGCTCTTTGCAGGCCGGCTGCACACAGGCATGTGCACTAGCTGATTGGAATCAGAATATGTAAAGCTTTGGGAGTATCTTTTTAACATTGAGATATTGCTGAGTTTGGTCTTGTGCCACTGAAGACAGACCGAGAATTCTCTATGATTAAACAGCCCCACCACAAGGAAAGCGTGCATCGGCAGGCCTTACCTGAGGCTGACAAAGGAAGTGAAGGAGAGGACTCAAATGAGATTAGACTGTGGACAGTTCCCTTAGCTTCTCTGGAAAGAGATTCCACAACAATCTCAAGTCAAAAAGTATTAGAAATAAAGTCAGGGTATCATGGCTGTGATAGCCGCATTTTATTCATAGTGTGTGTGTGTGTGTGTGTGTGTGCGCGCGTGTGCGAGCTTGCTACACACAGCAAAGACTGCAGAAGTATACCCAAGGCTTGTCACTAGTACGACGGGCACATCCAAATGACCACCTGCAGTATCGGCCGGCTCTGCATGAAAAGGAGCTAACCTGTGTCTACAATGCCTACTATACGCCAGGCACTCTTCCAAGCCAATAATTCATGTGCCATCAGTGACTACATGAGGTAGATACTATTATTATTCTCACTTTGCAAATGAGGAAACTAAGACACACAAACTTTAACTAACTTGTCAAGCACCCAGCTGGAAAGTGGTGGAACCAGGATTCGAGGACAGGCCGTCTGGCTTCAGAACCCACTTGTCACCTCTACTTTGAAATGCATTTCTGATGAGCCCCTTCATGAAAAGAGAGACAAAGGGCTGGTAACTTTTAAACCTAACAAATAAAGCAAAAGACAAGAAAAGAACTCACTCTTTGGGACAAGAGAAGTAGGGTGGGCTGGACATATGTGGTCTGTCCTGGAAAAGTCCAGCCATTGTTAGTGTAACAAGAACAGTTTGCATGACATCGATGTAGCCTGACAGCCAAGGAGAGTGGACTAGAATGTGCATGCATGAACAATGACTTCACTGTACTGGTCAGTGGGGGCGGTAGGTGCCATTGAGTGTGCATGTGTACTGTGGCCATTGCACTCAAAATGACTGAGTGAGTAGAGCAATGAATCTGCATCAAATTTTCCACTGAGCTTGAACATCCCTCTGTGGAAACTATTTGGATAATTCAGAAGGCTGCAGCATGGGCAACTGGTGATTGGCAGCTTCATCACAATGATGCACCTGCTTACGCATCATGTCTCATACAGAGTTTTTTGATGAAATATCAAATCTCCCGGGTGACTCAACCCCCCTGCAGTCCAGATTTGGTGCCCTGCAACTTCTGGCTTTTCCCAAAACTAAAATCACTTTTGAAAGGGAAGATATTTCAGACTGTCAATGAGATTCAGGAAAATACAACGGGGCAGCTGACAGCCATTGAGAGAACTGTGTGAGGTCCCAAAATGCCTACTTTGAAGGGGACTGAGGCGTCATTGTCCCATGTACAGTGTTTCTTGTATCTTGTATCTTCTTCAATAAATGTCTCTATCTTTCATAGTACATGGATGGATACCTCCTGGGCACACCTCATATATTTTCCTTTCCAGATCTACTCTCTGCCCTTATTCACCCAGCTCTGCACTCTAAGAAAACAGACGGATATGAATGAGCTGCAACAATTTTCTCTTTTGGCCCTTGGCTTCTGGTTAGATTTTGCCAACAGGAGGCTCAGGCGGCAGTTTGGGCAGGAGGAGCGCCTCCAGATTTTCTTGGTCAAGTTGTCAAGTTGGTAGCATCCTCTCTGGAAGCTCAGAGCTCCTGCCCGGCAGCTCTGCCTATGGAGCCCTTTTCAGGTCCAGCAACCACTTTCTACCCTGGCCCCTTAAGTCCCAAACAAAGTATGGCAGCCGGGCCCGGAAGTATGGTGACATTCCTAGAGCATCCCAACCCTGTTAAGACTTTGTATAAAGTCTCTTTATTAAACTTCCTTCTCTTGTGTGGATGTATCAATTGCCTTCCGCTATGACCCTGTGCAGATCTTAGGACTTACCTACTACAGCCAGGGACTTCCCACCAAGGTCTGGGGGAGGGAAGACTTCAAAGGCAGCCCTGTTCATGGCACTCTTATTATCTTCCTACTCTGCCCTGTGGTCTGGGGTCAAGCTTTCATGGTGAGAGAGTCCTAGGGGCTCCAGTGACATGGAAGGCTGTGTCACCAGAGGTAAATGAGAAATCAAAATAAGAGGTGACCCAGTGGCCAAATAGAAGATTATCGTGGCTACGCAGGAACAGCTTTCAGACAAGTCTAGGGTCCCCTAATTATTTACATTTGTAGAGTTGCTTCTCCAGCTCATTTGCTATAAAAGACTTTAAACCAGAGAATACCATCACGTGGCCAATTTTCTGTGATTGTGCTTTCAAATGAGGTGGCCCTGGGGAAACTAACCTGATATATATTTATGCCGTTGAAAATAATTGTTAATTTGTATAATGTTCAGAAGTAAAATAGCTCCTTTAGGTGTACCGATAAGGAAAATAGGTTATACACAGCTGACAATTTAGTCAAAATTCTGGTGAGCCAGAGTAAATAATTCTAGAAGAAAAAGCCAAGAGTGTTGGTGCTGTGGCAGAGGACTGAGGTGCCTGTCGTTGGCAGCGAATTCCCACACAGCTCCTGCGGAGAAGGATGTAGTTAGCTGTCTCGCTGAGCACCAGAGGCTGCGGCACAGAGGCAATGAGAGTAGTCCAAGTTCACTAGGATATCCTTCACTCCCATCCCTCGGTCTCACTCTGAACTCATTCTCACAGGCCAGGGGCAGAACACTAGAGCCAACAGACTAAATCTGCCCCCCTGCCTGTTTTTGAAAATAAAGTGTATCAGATCGCAGCCACGCCCTTTTGTTTACCTGTTGTCGTGGCTGTTTCAGCACCTCGGTGTCCGTCCCTGCAGAGCAGCAGCAACAGAGACGACCTGGCCCACAGAGCCTGGAATAATGGCGTCGAGTCCTTCACATAAAAACTTTGTGGATCTTTGATCTAAGCTATCAACAGTTATTTTTCCTGCTTTTCTTAACATTCTGATCACAAAATGTATTGTGCTAACTTTCTGTTTATTCCTTCATCTCCTTCGACCCCATGGAGATGAATAATTGATATAATACTGGACTGCACAACTCAGAAATAGCAGGATAGAAGAGAACAAATCCAAGATAGAAGCTAGGAGACAGGTGTCCATCTGTTTCAAGAAAAAATTAGTTTACTTTTCCTAAGCTTGTTGGATTGCAATAATTCTTTCAAGCTCTGAAATTATGAGTATGATGAGTCTAAGGTATGATCCTTATAAATAACTAATGTTTTGGATTCAGAAAAAATTAAAATGACCATTTAACAGAGAACACTGATAACAATAAAATAATGGTCTCAAAACTTCTCTTTCCAGATTAATCTTCCCAAACTCACATTTTAGGCATGCCAATTTCCTACTCAAGGCTTTCAAATATTTCTTCTGTTCAGTGATCCAGAACCATGAATATCGTATAGCTAAAAATCACCATAAATAGCAAGTTTCAGAAAGAACTATGAATTATACTATCATTTATATTAAATTTTGAAGCACAAAAAAGAACAGGATCTGATTTCTAGAGTTACCACATTATAAAATTCAAACAAAAATTAACAAAGAAAATCATTAGATATATAAAGAAGCAGGAAACAGTGGCCCACAAAAAGGAATAAAATCAATTTACAGGAAATGTACCTGAGGTAGTCCATATGTCAGACTTACTGCACAAAGATTTTTAAACTGTCTTAAAGATGCTCAACAAGCGAAAACAGAGTTTAGAACAAAGACAGAAGAACAATCTATGAACAAATAAAAATAGAAATAAAAATGATAAACATTATAAAAAAGAACCAAAAAGAAATCCTGGGCTTGCAAAGTACAATAAGTGAAATGAACAATACACCAGAGTGGTTCAAAATTAGATATACGCAAAGAGAAGAAAGAATTGGTAAGTTTGAAGGGGAGAAAATTGAAATTATTGAAGCTATGGAACAGGAAGAAAAATATTTAGAAAATGATCAGAGCTAGAGGCCTATGGAACACCATCAAGGGACTAGCACACAGCACATTGTGTGAACCCCAGAGGGAAAGAGAGAGAGAGAGGCAGAAATAGTATTTGCAGAAATAATGGCTGAAAACTTTCCAAATATGAGAAGCTCAACAAACACTAAGTAAGATAAACTCAAAAGACGTGCTCCAGGACTAACTGTCGAAATCCAAAGACAAAGAGAGAATATTGAAGGCAGCAATACAAAAATGACTCTTCGTGTATAAGGGATTCTTAATAATATTATCAGTCAATTTCTCATGAGAAACTGTGGAAGCCAGAAGGCAGTGGTTTGATCTTAAGTGTTAGAAAACAAAACAAAACAAAACTCTATCAAGAATTCTGTATCTGACAAAATGATCCTTCAAAATTAGTGAGAAATTGAGACATTTTCAGGTTTCAAAAAGCTGAAGGAGTATGTTACCTCTTGACCCGACCTCCAAAGGGAGTCCTTCAAGGCTGAAATAAAAAGAGCTGGGCAGTCCCTCGAACCACGTGAAGAAATAAGATCTCTAGTACAGCGAAGTGCAATTATAAAAGCTAATATTATTTCGAGTCCCATCTGGGGTACTGCCCCCAAAAGCTAGTAGGTTTGTTACTCCACTTCTAATCTTCTCATAATTTAAGAAACAAGTGCATAAAATAATTATTAATCTATGTTATTGGGCACACAAATATAAAGACATAATTTGTAACATCAATAACAAGAAGAGGCCAGAGGCAAAGCTGCATCTGAGTTGCTATAAACTCAGGTTAGATTGTTAGAACTTTCGGCTGATAAATGTAATCTCCATGGTAACCGTAAAGGAAATATCTGTAGAATATACACAAAAGGACACGAAAATGGGAATCAAGTGCAAAAACATAACTAAACATGGAAGAAGGCAGTACAGAGTAAATAAGAGACAAAAATTAGAAGGATGATATACAGCCAATAGCAGAATGTCAGAAGTAATTTCCTCCTTATCAGTAATTACTTTAAGTGTGAATGGATTAAATTCTGCAATATAAAAGAAGATTGGCAGAATGAATCTTCAAATGTGATACAACTCTACGCTATTTACAAGAGACTCATTTTAGATCCAAAGACAAAATAGATTGAAAATGAAGAAATGGGAAAAGACACTCCATGCAAATAGTAACCAAAAGAAAGCTGTATTACTATTCATCAAAGTAGGCTTTAAGTCAAGCAGTTATAAGAGAAGAAAAAAAGATTATATATTAACAAATGGTTTGATACAGCAAGAAAATACAACCATTACATAAACATGCATGCACCTAATAACGAGATGTGGAAACCGAAACCGGGACCCTCAGGCTCACTGCGCAAACGTGAAATGCCGTGGCCTCTGTGGAAACGCAGCTTTGCAGTTCGTCAAAAGGTGAAACACAGAGCCACTTTAGGACCCAGTAACTCCACTTAAAGGTTTGAGTGCAGGGACTCAAACAGCAATTTACACACCAGCATTCAGAGCAGCATTTTCCCCAAGGCCAAATGGCAGAAACGTGTGTCCGCAGGGCGGCACACACATACTGGAATGTTATCCGGTCTTGACAAAGCAAGGACACTCCGATGCGTGCTACAGCAAGGGTGGGCCTTCGGAACATTGTGCTTAACAAAATCAGCCAGGCACAGGAGAACCAATATTGTTAATTCTCTTATATGAGGGACCTAGAACAGCGATTTTATGGTGACAGAGAGTAGTCTAGGACTTGGCAGGGACTAGGGGAAGGGGAATGAGAGCTGTGGTTTATGGGCACAGAGGTTTTGGTGGGGATGATGAAAAACCTCTAGGCAGGTGTAGTGGTGATGGTTACACATGCTGTGGGTGTGTGTGATGCCCCTGAGTTGTCTCTGCCGAAGGGTTAAAGTGATGAATACTGTGTCGGGTGTATTTTACCACAGTAAAGATCTTCTCTCTGGAAGTGGTCCTGCAGCAGGAGAGACAGCAGCGCAGCCCGGGTGGGCCCCCTGGGCATGGGGCTGGAAGGTCCACAGCTGCTGGGGTTGGAGAAGAGGTTACAGTCGCTCAGAAGACAGGCCCTCCTTGCCCGTGCTGCCCAGGGTCTGGCGGAATGTGCACAAAGCCCAGCCTCCTTACACACCTGAATCCATCCACAGCACCAAGGACACTGCCTTGAAGAGCTAACACCAGGTCCATACAGAGCTGAAAACTGATCCATTTTTATATCAGAAATCAATTTTCCTTCTAATGGAAAAGCTTGTCTCATTCCTGGAGAATTGGCCAAAAGATGGAGAAATGATGAAAGATCAGTGGAAAAAGAGCATGTGATAAAACTATTAGAAATTGTGTTTTGAGCCCACTAAAGTCTCTTGCCTCAGCCTACATATGGCCGTATCTCCAGTACAGTGTTGGCATAACTTAAAAGCGTACCTGTCGAATGAAGATGTGGCCTCCACTTTGAACTCCTGAAATAGGTCACCGTATCACGTTCATGCAGACAGCGTGTGGTTGGGCCACCGGTCGTGGTGGACGCGTCTCAAGTAATTCCCCAGCGTGGGTAATTAGTGGCTTCTAGTAGAGCTTTCCCAGATACAGTAGCAGAGTGCACCTCTCTGGGTGATGTTAAGACTCATTGGTTAGGCTCAGTAACCACACCTTTGGTTTTTATCTTTCTGTAACATCAGCATCTATTTATCAATTACAACTTTCACTCATTCATCCTGAAATTCTTTTCATGCATTTAAATTTTAATAATTTTGTTTTAGTTTTGATTAAAAACAATCTTCAAACAGCATTGAAACAAAAGTATTAATTTGTGTTCATGACTATATATAATAATACTGTATATAGTAATAATTACTATTAAAGTTCCTGAAATGGAAGAGGGGAGAGTAAGAAAAAGCTTCTGTGATGAAATAAACGTAATTCTCTACATTTATTTACAGGAGCTGAGAAGAAATGCACCTTTTTATCAACACTACCATTATTTCTCTCTCACTGGCAATCTATGTTATAAAACTTTTTTAAAGATCTTATTTATTTATTTTTAGAGAGAGGAGAAGGGAAGAAGAATGAGAGGGAGAGAAACATCAGTGTGTGGTTGCCTCTCGTGCGTCCCCTACTGGGGACCTGACCTGTAACCCAGGCATGTGCCCTGACTGGGAATCGAACCGGCAACACTTTGGTTTACAGGCCGGCACTCAATCCATGGAGTCACACCAGCCAGGGCTATGTTATAACACTTTAAAAGTGAAAAGTTTTAAATGACACTCAGGATTCAAGAAGATCCCATGGAAACAGAAAGAACAGTGGTTTCTTTCATACAAAAGGGCGCCTATATTGACAAGCTGACATGTACAGATACAGACACCATTCAGACCGGGCTGTGAGGAGAGAACCATGTCAAAGCTGATAAATTATGCATCACCTGTTCTACAGAGTGAACACTGTCAGGTAATGATCTGTAATTATTAATAAATAATTTAAGCTTTAATAGCTCTGAAATGAAATGCTTAATTGCATCACAACGTAATTAATGGAATTAGCTGTGATGTTTAAAATAAGAAATTTTTTATTCATCCTTTCTTTTTGTACATTTGCTTTGCCCCGAATGCTGGTGATCCAGAGGATAAATAGGGTGATTAAATCCTAAGAGTGGGGGCGGTGTTCATGCGTGGTATGTATTTCAGCATGAGGATGTGTGTGTGTGTGTGTGTGTGTATTTGTTCTGCGACTCTTGACATCCAAGGTATTCTAGGAAGTGGAGAAACAGGCTTCATCAGCTCATCCCTGACAGTAACCCTGGCACCACCTTTCCCTCAGGTTGGTGCAGTAAAAAGAGCTCCTGATTTGAACAGAGCTTCCTGGTTGGCATGTGGAGGGGGGTGGAAGTGACAGGAAGGTGGGAGGGTGCTAAGAGGCAAAATAACGTAAACTCCTGGCCCTTTGGGGTTTCTGGCCTCCTGGGGCAATAACAGTTAGAATAAGATGCAAAACACAGATCCGAATGCACAAAGTTGTTGGTAAAACTTTAAAAGACAGAAGCTAGGATCATAAAGACAAAGGTCAGGAAGTACACAAGTGAAGCTTTGTGGACCCCGATAGCTCACAGGGCCCCAGGCCCCACCCGGCACCCGCTCCATCAGCTTTGTCACTGTCACACCCACAGTGGTTTGCAGAGCCCCCACAGTGCCATGGGGCCCCTCAGACTTCCTCTACCTTGTCTCCTTTCAGGAAGTCCAGGCTCTGGCCTCTTGTTTACGACCTGCTCCCGAACCACATAGGCTCATAAACCTTGTCAGTCCTTGAAAGAGGACTGGAGGTGGGGGCAAGCTGAGAAAATGCAGCTATGGGGAGGAGGGTGGTGTTCTCCAGGATGTGTCCTGGAGGCAGGGAGTATGGAGGAGAGACAGTCAGGCTGAGTCGGCACAGGCGAGAGAATTCAACTGCATTGGGAGGAAGGAAAGACGGGGCAAAGGACCAGAGAGACAGCAATGTGTTCAGAGTGGACGTCCAGGAGGAGTTTGAGATGTGCGGTGCACATCTACCAAGGCCTGTGCCAGATGATGGTTTACTTACTTTACAGAGATTTACTCGTTTCATGTCTCAATCATTCTGTGGAGGAAGTGCTATCACTATCATTATTCCCTTTTTATAGAAGAGGAAACCAAAGGACAAAACAGTTAAATGATTTTCCCAGGGAGGGATACACAGCTAGTCAGAGCTGGAGCGGAGACTTGAACCCCATGTGTCTGGCTCCAGAGTCCACACAGCAGCCTCTGGTGCTCTGCTGAGTTATATCCGAGGGCACTAGGTTTCAACCCTTCACCTCTGCTGGCTGCATTCCCACCCACTCTCTTTCCATAGCACCAGAGTGAGAGGAACACACTTCTCTATCGTCTGGCTTTACCCTTGGCCCTGAGACTTGCTTTGACAATGGGCCAGTGGATGTGACTTGAGGAAAGGTTTGCAATGCGCTTGTGTGGTTGAGATTACTCTTGTCCTCACCTTTCTCCACAAGTGGACTACGTCTCAGGTAGCCACTAGATCAAGGAAATCGTAAGACATGCAGAGCAAACCTGGACTCAATCCCCTGATTGAAGCCAGACGTGGCCAAGCACGACATAGAGGAACTGAGCTCCTGTGACCAGCAGATCTGTCGCCTAAACCACTGACCTCGCTGACCTGCCCACCGGTGAACATAAAAGAGAAGCTTGTTGTCATATGCCATTGAGGTTTCGTTGCTGTTTGTTGTGTAGCATTGGTGCGAGTAGAGCTGGCTAATACTGTTCCGTCATCCTGCCCTCAGGCATTCCTAGACGTGAACACTGAGTTATTTTCAATATTACTTATAGTACCAAACCACTGCAGCTTTCTGAAGACAAGTTCCTAAGCCCTTATTTCAACCAGATGGCTCCCCTTGGGCATTTTGAGTAGAAATTCTGGAACAATCACAGCATTGTTAGCAGTTAGTAGAGCCGGGATGCAAATCCATCTGTTTGACTCAAAACCCTAGAATTCAGCCACCGAGTTAGAGGGCCCATCAAGCATGAATGAGCCTATGCCAGAGTCTCTGCTGAGCGTGCCGGCCTGTGGCTGCAGGCAAGGATTCCAGATCCAGCCCCGCCGCTTCCAGTCGCCCACGGTTGGCTCTCTCACCTCTTCTCTCTCTGACGGACTTCATTCGGCTCTGCGCCGGACTCCCCGTCCTCACCCGGCCCTGAACATGAACAACTTGATTTGAGATGAGTTTCCTACCTCTAGGCTCAGCGCCATCCATGGGACACACCTCCCAGGATCCTCCCTTTAACCCCCACACATAACCATCTCAGGTAAGACACTTTTATGCCTAAGAAACCGTTCCCAGTTTGGTCCCTCTCCTCTCCATCTAGGAGGGGAGGGTCAGATATCTTGAGCCCGACTCAAATGCAGATTCTGTACTGAGTGTTGAACACGTAGACAGCTGAGCTGACAACCTGTGTGGTGAGAGGGGCCATGTGTTGATTAGCGACAGTGGGGTAGGGCTATTTGAGAGGATCCAGAACAGAGAATCCCACCCAGCAGGTATTGCAGGAACCCAAAAGACCTGATATTGTTAGGTGCGGGCAGGAACCTTGAATCCCGAGTCCAGAAGACTGAAGGCGAGCAGGAACGGCCCTTAGGAAACAGGCCTGGGAGCTCTGCCACATTGCCCAGCGGGGCAGGGTGGTCTGGATAGAGGAGGACCGGTCTGGCCCAGGCGGAGGGCGAAGACTCCAAGAGACCACAGTGCTGCAAGGACCGTGCTGCGCTGCCACACTTTTTTAAGCTGGCTATCTCACCCTGGCTGATGACAAAAGTCCATCTGAGTGAGCCAGACACTCTCTAGAGGCGCCTGCCTGTCCCATCTGGTCACACTTAGTCTGCAAACCCCACTGCTTTCAGCAGACCTGGGATTATTTTCTCATCTTTTCATAGCCTTTTATATTTATATTTATATTTATAGTGTGGTACTCAATCATTTTAACTCAAGCTTTTAGTGCGAAAAGGTAAAAGAGGTTATTGAATTTCTCTTCCTCTGTACCAATGAGAAGCATATTTCCCTTTAGTCATCAATAAATTATTATTATTGCTACTATTATAATTATTAAAAAAGAAAAATGCCATGTGGGCCTAAGATTATATCTGATTTAACGTGTGCTCTAAGCACGTGGTGTCCCTTCTACGGGACCTGTTTGCCATCTCTGGTTGGGTGTGAAAGCACGGTGCTGGCAGGCAGACGGGCTCTGTTCCAGGGGGACCCTAAGAGCGGCCAGGGCTTAGAGTTCACTCCTCTGCCTTCTGGGCAGCGTTAGTCCAACGACTGCCTTGGCCCCGTTAGAGTGCAATTTCTCACGTGACCAATAAAGCCACGGCACATCAGAACTGGACCTTAGAGAGGTTCTGGCCCGAACCCCTTGTTGGATGGCGAGGAAACTGAGGTCCAGGAAAGGAAGCTGTCTTGGTGCTCTGGGTTCCAGATCCGGAGAATCTCTTAGCCATTGAGGGTTGTGGTGAGGGAGGTGGGGTCGTGTTTGGGAGGCTGGGCTCTGCAGGCAGAAGGCATGGGTTTGGATCCTACGCTGACACGCACTAGCCCCGGGCAACTACCCCTGTGTAAACCTCGGGTTTCCCACCTGTAAATGAGGATAAAATAACACTTTCATCACAGAGCTACCGTAATGTTTACATAAGATAACGTATTTAAAGTCTTCATCATACTACATGGGGCAGTGTAAGATTTGCATAACTGTCCGTTGCTTGTGAGTAACTTGTAGTGTTCTGGGGAGAGTGGCCAGGGCACAAAGGAGGCTGAAACTGTGCCTTAAAGGCAAGGAGTTGTTTTTTGTTTTTGTTTTTTTAAGTGAAGATGCTTAACCTCAAGACATAAGAGGAACAGACTACCCGTGGCACACACTTTTCAGGGACTATTCTGGACAGAGGGATTAAAGTTATTCTTCTGGGCCCAGAGGCCACAGTTGATGCACACAGCTTTGACCAAGTTACTCAGTGTTCAAGACCTTCAGAACCCTGGGTTACCTGTGGGATCAAATCCAGTGAGTCATCTGTGACCCTTTGGGACCAGGCCCTTGCAATAATTTTCAACCTTCCTTTACATAATTTCCTTTCATGATCTCTGCATGAGCCAAGTGGAAATACTCACTTACACCACCTACGATTTCCGTTGTATTTTCCCTTCACCCTGACCTTCTCCATTTATCAAGAATCTTAACCTCCAAACAATCTAGTCAGAAGCAATTTTGCACCCTCCCACAGCATTCATGCCTTTCTCACCTCTAGACCTCTACCCCTTGGCTGTTTGCCAGGGGAGGAAGGCTCCGGGTCTGGCCCCACCCTCCCTGGTGCCCCATTGGTGCCCAGTGCAGTGCCCTGGGAACCATGGAAATACTTGGAGTTGGTTAGAGCCTTACTTCCCCAGGCTCTTCCACTTAAGAACTTTGACCAGAGACTTCTCCTTCACCACTCCAGCTGCAGCCCTGTGAACGGGCACAGTGGACTCTGCTGTTGGTTGGATTCAACAAGGCTTCAAGTCACAGAACAGCCACTCTGTTGGGTTCTTGAACCTACTCTTTACTCCTAGCTGGAGCCTCTGCCCAAACATTTCTCTTCTCTGTCACATGGTAAACCAGGCAGACAGATACACAAATCTCGCAAATACCCACACATCCACTCCTCTCCTGTCCAGGCCAGAGGTCACTGTGAGCAGATGACCAATGCCCTGTGTCACTGGGTCTGTCTTAACAGCAGCTGTTCACAAACCACATAAGAGGTGAATAAAGCAGAAGAAGGAAGAAGAAAATGTTGAATTATTTTCTCTTCCTTGGTAAAACTCTAATCCCTTATAGGAAGACCTAATGTTGTAGTTTTACCAACACCCTCCTCCCACATTTCATATACACACCCTCTATGGGGGGGGGTTGATTTGAGAGCCCACTCTATAATAGGATTATTGTGATTATTAATTGAGATAATTAATGTAAAATAGCCTCCACAGTGGTCCTAAGAAGGTATCTGAGTAACGTTAATTCTCTTTCTTATTTTGTATTAGTTAGCAGTGAATAAATGTCTCCTGCATAAACGGACTAGTGACTAATGATTGCAAACGAACTGGAGCAACACCTAGAATTCACCTGAGGCAGACTCAGTCCAACACTGAGACACCTTCCAAAAACAGGGACCGCCCCCAGAAGCAGGGGCTGTTCTGAAAGGAGGAGGAAGCCCGCTGCAGGTACTCAGGGGGAGGCTGACAAACCATTTGTCAGCTCTGCCGTGGACAACGATTTTGGGGAAGTAACATCGGCCTGATATGCCCTTTCTGGGATCCTCTGGTTTGAACAATAACATATGCCAGGTTCATCCAGGGTCCAAGGCTCATTCATCAGGGATCCCTAAAGCACTGTGTTTTTGCCTTTCTATGTTCAAATCTCGAATGACTCATCTTCCTACACCCTTAACTCCAGCCAGACTAATCTACCTACTGCCCTCTAAAAACTGACTGTACCTTCTGTGCCTTCTCTGCTGCTTTTCACCAGTCTTTTCACAATCTTACTCTATTAAAGATCCAGCTAAAGTTCAATCTCTTCTGTGAAATCTTCTCAAATGATGCATCCCAAAGCCACCCTCTGCACTCCGAAATCCTATCACATCCTGTCCGCCAAATGCCTGCATTACCTGACCACTTCTTGCCACCACGGCGCTATTTTCCCTGGATTACTGCGATGCTTCCTAACAGGTGCCCTTGCTTCACCTCCACCCCCTGGGGTCTGTTCTCAACACCACAGCCACAATAATCTTTTCAGGACTTAAGAAAGTTGCTTCATCTTTCTGTTTGAACCCCTGCAACCGTTTCCCATTTCACACGGAGCAAAAGCTGAAGTCCTCGCAGTCGCCCACAGGGCCCTGCAGGATCTGGCTCCCAGCTTCAGTCTGGACCTCTCTTCCAAGTGCTCCTCCCTGCTCCAGTCACACCATCTTCCCTGGAGAATCGTCCTGACATCTGTCCCCTGATGGTCCCTTCTAACTGGGATGCTGTCTGCCACATCTTTGTGGCCATCGCCCCCACTTCCTTCAAGTCCTTGCTCAGCTGTCACCTTCTAAATGAGTCCTATCCTGATCCCCCCCAGTATTTAAAATGTCAATCCAGCCCCTCTTGCCTGACACTTTTTCCATAGCACTTACTACCTTACGCTATATCATACACTGAATTTATTCATTAGATGTTTTACTATTTAGGTATTAAGTTTATTAATTCAAAAGTAGGAACTCTCATCTCCTCATCTTTAAGCAAACATCACTGCTTCTTGAACTTAATAAAAGCTCAATAATATTTCTTTGCTAAGAGGGCCCCATGTGAACAATGTGGCTGTCCGTGGTGGCTCATTTGAGCAAGGAAAACATATTTTTTCAAACCTTGGTAGAACAGCAGGGCCACCCCAATTAATCTGCATTTATTAAACACCAACTGTTAGCAGAGTTTGCTGCCAGGCTCTGAGATAGAACTTTATGGGTGGTCTTGTCTTCCTGTGGACAAGGAGAGTTTACCCATTTATTTTGAGCATGTGGGCTCTTTAATTTCCTTCACCAACATTTACCCAGAACAGTATGGATGCATTATCTAGACGAAGGTGTCTCGGGGGACCTGAAGAAATCTCAAACAAACTCGGGCTGAAAGAATGTCGCTCTCACAAATTCCAAGCATGTGTTGGGGCTCAGGGTTGCGTGCGGAGGTTGTCTATTTCCCAAATGCTAATTCTGGATAATTGCATTTTCATTGCTATGGAAATCTTAAGTCAAATTCATTTCCTTGTGATGTATGATTGAAACCTCATTGAAAGAGTGTTGGTTATAAGGGGGTTGTCAGAGAGGAGAGAGTAAGATATTATTCAACCTCTGGAAACGTGCTCTTGCTTCCTAGATAGGAAACACAGCGGCCCACCCAACTGGGCCAGTTCCACTGCTGAGAGAACAGAGCAGTGGGTGTCCGTGGGCTGAGTGCTGTGAGGGCTTTGCCTGCCGTATCTGGGAGGCTCTGACGCCTCTTCTCACCTTGGTTTGTCTTCTGCCTCCAAAGGGCCCCCTCCACGCAAAGGCATGGAACTTCCTCCCCCTTCTCTCCAAATCTCCACGTTTTCACTGATCACCCAGTTGCCGCAGAATGGATGGAGACTTAGACAAGAGGGAGAATATAACTGCTGGAGCAGCTACCAGCGTTGTGTAGGAATTTTGTTTAGATGTTATTAGTAGTAGCGACAGTAAACATTTATACAACACTGGCAGAATATTTGACACAGCGGACCTGCTACAGAAATAAAAGCTGGTGAGTGGACACCTCAGGTTGAACTGCCTTTGAATGGCCACCGTTGACTGCAGAGGCCTGGCTGTCGCTGGTTCTGGAAATGTCTCAATGGCTTCAAGTCGCTTAATCTTTCTGGAGTTTGTGATTTTTACACACTGTGTTTAAGTGACTGGCTCTTCACTATATGAAACAAAGCATCCCAAACCTCTAAGCAAGCCCGATGCATTGCTCAGTGACCCCTGAACCCTCATCCCACTGCTGCACCCCCACACCCTTCCTGGCCAGGCTCCAGGTCTCCCTCCAGCCTGGACATGCTCTCTGGCCCAGGTTCATCGCTGGGCACCAGACAGAGTCCTGGATTCCCACGCGTCTTGCTTGGCAACCATGACTTCTCTCCAGCACATTCCCTCCCTTTGTTTCAAAATGTATCGCCTCACGTTGTTCTTATTTCCTTATTCCTTTGTCTTGCCCACTAGACTGTGAGATCCTCAAGGACAAAGAGCATGTTTTATTCATCTCTGTTTTTCTTCCAGTGCTTAGCATGAGGTCTGGCCAGAAGAAATCTCAACAAACGTAGGCTGAAAGAATGTCCCTCTGACAATTCTGTGCATGTGTGCAGCCAATCTTGTATGGATTCCCCGTGTCTTCCTTTTGTTTTTGTTTTTGTTTTTCTAAAGCCCCTACACCCTAGTTTTTGATTGAGACAGAAAGGACAAGTTTGCACGAAAGCAGCCCAGTGTTTACATCAACGACTCTCGCAGTGGGCACTACCTAAGATTTGATGGGTGAACGCCCAAAAGCAACTCCCACAACCCATCCTTGTCTAGATCAGCCACTTCTGGTCACCCTTCCCAAGCTTACTGCTGCCTCCTGACATCACCTACTCATTAGCTAAAAATGTTGTTGCCTTGCAAAACCACCAGCTCACAGGGAGACCACATGGCCTCTCTGTGTGCCAGGACAGCCAGCACTTGACGCTCAGTTACACACCATTGGTAGGTGCAGAACGAGGTCCTGACAGTCCTAGGAGCTGGTTGTTATTCTGTGGTACTTAGAGCCCAGATGGAGGCGAGAGGACTGAAGGACCCCAGGCTCCCCTGAGGCCACATTGCTTCCCTAAGATGTGCTTCCTGTGTCTTGTATCTCTTAACCATTCAACATCAACCATTCACTACTCCCTTGGTAAGATTTTCATCACAACCCTTTCCATTGATTTCCTCCCCATCTTCCTTCCAGGGAAGAAAGTGAGCTACAAAATGGAGAGAGAAAAGGTTTGGGGGGCCCTATAGATGCTATAAATTCCATAATATGACACTGATAAAAGAAAAAAGCCCCACCTAGTGATCTTAATAATTCTAGATGCATTATGTTTTAAATACAGCTTCCCATTTAATGCTTTTAATGACCGCATGGAATAGGTGATAATATTCCCATTTTGCAAATAAGGAAACTGATCCTTAGAGAGTTTGCTGAAGGTTAGGCAGCTTGGTGGGAAAGCAAAGCTGGAGTTCACAGTCACCACTGCGTGCAGCCTTCTTCTGCAGACACTGCCCTGTGTCCCGTCCTAGGCCACTGGGTGGGAAAACCCCCTTCGTCCCGTGCGCCTCCTCTACTCTCACACTACTACCCTGCTCGCGCACTTCGGACAGCAGATGTTGGGGGAGCAGAGTGCTTCCCACACCAAGCACTTCTGTGTCAGCAGCTGGGTGTCCTACCAATAAGGCAATTCTGACCCGGAGACACGGTCAGGTCCCGACAGTTAAGGGCCCTGTCCCGCAGGACTGCCCGCTGTTCCCCATGAGTCAATCACGTCTAGGCTCTCACCTGCGCTCCGACGGACCGGCCAGCTGTACATTGCACGTTCCCAAGACCCTCTCCTGGGGTTTAAGTTTTCAGAGCTTCTCTCAGAATTCGGAGGAAGCGTTCGCTCGCTGTTCTCCAGTTGGTTATGAAAGGACGTGATAAAGAATACAGATGAATGCCCAGATGGAAGAGCTTCACGGGGCGAGGTGCACTCGAGGGGCCACGGGGCCCCTCTGCCCTCACCGGGCCGCCACTTTCTCAGAGCCGCCTCCAGATGTTCAGCAACCTGGCAGCTCTTAAACCCCTGCTTCTGGGGTTTGTACGGAGGTTTCATTACACAGGCGTGATGAATTACGAACTTCGTCTCCATCCCCTCTCTGCTCTCTGGAGAATGGGGGTGGGGCTGAAATTTTCCAGCTTGTAATCATGGTTTGGTCTTTCTGGTGACCAGCCCACCCAGGAGTCATCCAGGAGCACACCCAGAGTGGCCTCATTAGAACAAAAGACACTGCTGCCACCTAGGAAATTCCAAAGAACCTAGGAAAGCAGTGTCAGGGACTGGGGTGAAAGACCAAATATTAGAACAAAAGATGCTCCTGGTGTTCTGGTCACTTAGGACATTACAAAGGTTTCAAGAACCTTGAACCAGAAACCTGGGGCAGAGACAAATATATATTTTTTCTATCATTGCACACAGTAATGACACCTGGTTTTCTCCCGGTTACAGACAGCAGCGTTGTCCTTGGTTAGACTGGTTCCACCCCACACTGACAAAGGACAAGTTTTTGCTTGTGAAACCACACACATTTATGTCATCACTTACCTGAGCCTTTGTGCTCAACATTCCCCAGAATTCTCTAAGTCCTCCCTGCAGAGTGCTTGTCACTTCTGCTGGGGCTGCCTCCTCTCACCTGGTCTCCCCATTTAGCCGCAAGGCCAAATGCCACATCCTCCCAGCAAGTCCTGAGCCCCTGGGCCCTCCATTCTGAAGCCTCCCATACTTGTGAGTATGACACAAAATGTTCAGTGAGTCGTTGAAACATTTTAAAGACACTTCCTTCTGGCTGAACACCACATTTAAACCCATTAATAAGTCTTTCAATGTTTATACGTATTTTCGTCCTGTTTATAGAACTGTTTTTCAAGTGATACACACTCAAAAAAGATGCAGAAAAGACAGGAGTGGGGAAGAGGGGACAGAGGGAAGTTAGACTGGAGAAAGAATTCATGTGGCTAAGCTTTTCTTCTTTTCCTTGTAGGAAAGCAGTGATCTGGGCTTCTCGTTGTATGAGCCTCTTATTTTCACCCATACAGCTCTATCCTATTATACAGTTCTATCCCATTCTTTCTGGAGTGGAAGGAAGAGGCTGCAAAGCCACACCCCCTCCCAGCTTGGGATACAGAAATGAGCGGGGCTGCAGTGGGCTGTGGTGGCAAGCCAGCAGGAGGAGCGCATGTCAGCAAAATGCAATCAGCCCACGTCAAGTCTAGCGAGGAAAACTGGAGTTAACAACGCCCCTGTGCTCGTGAAAATTGTAGTGGCTGGAAAGGGAAAATGTATTTGAGGCTATAGCCAGTAATAAAGAGCCTTCACTGGGAGGCAAGTTATGAGAAGAGAGCCATCGTCAGCTAGATAACAGGGTTTAAGGTCCAAGGGTCTTTCCGACAGAGACGAGGCGGCGCCGTCACAGCGGTCGGTGTGGCGTGATGGGAAAGGGCCTTGGGCAGACCCGCAGATTTCTTAACTTGTATCACACTCAGATTCCGAGTGCATAAAAGTGGCAAGGATACTTACCTCGGAGGGTGGTTTGGTAATTAAATGAAATAATATATGAACAGTTCCTGGTAAATATCCATCTTTTCTTAGATGTGTACTTTTCCTCCTTTAAACTAAGCTTAAATGTTGTCCCCTCACATCACGGCCACTTCAGCCTTTTTAAAATTGTGAAGCAGAAACACAAAATGTTGGAGCCAAGTATAACCTGAAAGTCAGCTAATCTCATCCTCTTCTCGTACGAAGGTGCAAAGGAAATCCCAATATGGTAACAGAGGCAAATACTTTCTGAGACCCAAAGTGAAGACAGTTTGTACGTGACGGTTCAGAACCGGGGGCTACTCTGCAGCAGGAGGTCCCACTCAGAGGAGTTCCCTCCTCTTCCTCTATGTGGACACCCCCGGCTCCCCCAGGACCTCTGCCACCACCCACTATTTTTCTGAATAGTATTGGACATGGCTTTGAGCTTGAGGGAAAGCCATCCCGGGCACCGGGCACCAGAGGGAGGCACCTGGACGCTCTCTCTGGAACCCAGCTCTGACACGTGCAAGCTGTGACCTTCAACAGTGTAACTGGCTGCTCTAATTCTCGTCAGTACATTTTGGAATAACTTTATTGCCAATCTCACAAGGTTTATTTCAGGATCAAATGAGATCATCGGCGTGTCAGACTTTATCACGTCTCAGACAATGTAAATGATGAAATACTGTGTAAATGCAATTATTGTATACAGTTTAGCATGAGGCTTGATTCCGAATGGCAGGCTGCAAATTGCTCAGGGATTGCATGTTTTAGATGGTCTTGGTGACAATGGATGAAATACTCATCAAAGGGGAAGAACTAAGAAGGGACAAAAAATCCAGCTCTTTTCTCTCACGAGCAACCTGAAGTGTGAGCAACACCCCTGTGTTTTGTTCCTCATATTCATTACCCAGCTGGCGTGTCCTCAGTGGGCAAGGCACATTCAAGACACACTGCACCTCGGTTTTCTTGCTCTGTCTCGCTCCCAGCCACCCCCCATCTCTTTATTAGCCACGGAAGCACCCGCAGAAACCAGGCAGCTGCTGCTGGACCCCAGGCCCGCTGGGTTGTCCTGTGGGACACACGGGCCAAACATCCCCCCAAACGGAATTCCCCCGGCCGTGGGCCATCTGGAGTGGAAGGCTTCCTTCCCAGGAAGGGGACAGCAACAATACCAGGTATTCATAACAGAGGTCGGCATAGAGCATTTTATTAGGCAATCATATATTTTCGTTAGCATTGGTGATGAAGCACTTAGGTTTTTATTGGGAGTTTTAATGTTTCATTTTGCCACGTACTTTATTGTCACACCGACCCATTGCCTGCTGGGGCAGCCTTGCTTGCTCTTTTCCTCTGTGCAAAATCCTTCAAGACAATTCCTTCCACTAAGCTTCAGCCGTAATATTACTTCCCACTTGCTTGAGGAGACAGCAGGGTCATTTGAGGCTATGAAGTCAATGACAAACAGAGCTCATAATTGTTACGTCCTCATTACTTCCTGATGCCCTCGGAACACTACCGTGAGGTTACTGGTCTGACTGAAGCAGGAGCTGGCTGAAGGTGTTTGAGGACATGAAGAGGCAGCTTCTCTCAGCTCCCTGGGGATGGGGAGGTGACAGTTGTAGTCCGAAGGCCCTGAGAGGTCATCTAATCACCACAACGCCTGCCTTGAAGGAGCTGCGGTCCCGGATGGAGAGTAACTTGAGAAAGGTCACACGTGGAGGTGGGGGAGGGGTGGTACACCCAGACCTCTGACTTTCAGACCAGGGTTGGTCCACTGGTGCTGTTGGCTTCACTGTCAGTCGAGGGTCAAGCTCTGACCTTGAGAAGACTCAAGGGCAGCAGTCCTTTCCAAGGGTCACCCGAGGAGATTTCAGGAGCCAACCAGATTGCCCCACCTCCTGACTTGCAGGTCAGGAAATCGAGGTGAAGAGAAGGGACATGATGAGTGGCCCGGAGGTAACACAATGCCTGATGCCAGCCAGCCTGTTCCCAAGCCAAATGAAAAACACTGACTGCTCACAGCTGGGGCCCCAAAAGGAACAAAATCACTTTATGAAGTACTGTATTATTCAAAAACATGTGTCAGAGTGGCATTGTGGGATACCTATATATGTTATCACATTAACTACTCTGCATTTTCTGTGCAGTGTGGTAAACTGAAAAGGCTAAAACCCTTATAGCCAGAAAAGCAAGGGGTCAGATGTTGGGAACCGCCCTGCCTTGTTTCAGGAGCTGTAACCCCCCCATGGCTAAGGCTGAGTGAGCAACCTTCGGACTGTAAGCCACTAAGGAGACAAAGCTTATCTCCCTGGCAGGAGTGCCACTTCTGCTTCATCCATAACTGGCCCCAATGCTTGGTTGGTTAGCCAATGACGGGTAAGACTCCCCCAAGGGGCAGGGGGGGCGTTGCCTAAGACAGGCATGATCACGTGGGAGGCCCTCAAGGAAGGACTTGGGGGGCTACAGCAAAAGGGGGTGATGAACCCTCACCCCCCTGGCTATCCTGACATAGCCTGAGTCACCATTCTGTCTGCAAGAAGTTTCCTTATCTCTTGGCTGCCTTGCTGACTCTGCTCCACTTAAGCCTGAAATAATGACAGAGGGCAGTGCAGATCTGTGCTGGATAGGGCGGGCTCCCCTGCTGATCAGGCCTAAGAAAGAATATGTAAAATCCTGTGAAACCTGCTTTGCTAAGAGTGCTCTCAACTAAACGATAAAGGTCCGAGCAGGAAATGAATTTGTCTCCCAAAGTTTTATAACCCCTTAGCTAACAGACCCTGACTCAGAATAAGCCCTCTTGGTTCTTTGTATGTTATCTATTGTTTGATCCTTGATGCCTGACGATGATTGATGAGCTTTACCTGTATTCCCGTGTGTTATGAACCTAATAAAAGCCATTGAGGAAGGGCTCTTGGTCCTTCTCCTTTGAGAGATCAGCCACCTCTCCTCCCCAAGCAGATCATGTCTTGGTAGTTTCATTCTCATCCATGGCTGACGGGGGGCTCTGCACACAAAGCTACCCCACGATCAGACCCTGAATCCACTCTGCACATGAGCAGGATGATGCTAAGCCTCAGTTTCCTAATCTGTAAGATGGAGACAAAGTCACCCACCTTGAGGTACTGAGAGAATTCAGCCAGGCACTGTGCGTAAAACACCCTGCCACTGGCGGAAAGGCTGTGGAATATGTGGTAGTTGCTGTGATTGTTGTAACCAGTTACATGTACAGAGAGAAGAAGGTGTTAGGACAGCTGCACTGAGCAGTGGGTACAAGACTTCCAAATCCCCTTCGTAATCAATGACCTGCTCGCTTCCCAACTGCCTAAGAAGAGCTATATTGGGCATCGAGAGTTTATAAAGAACATGTTGACTTTGCTATGGATACAAAATTCTTGCAACAAATAAAAGGTTAAAAAGTAAGTTAATGGAGGTAATATATTAGAGAGGGAAATCGGGGTAAACTGGAAGACGTATTTTTAGAAAGGGAACCCCAGAGGAATGTAGCAAAAAAGACGTCAAAGCAACTCCCAAGAGAAACTCCTTTGTTCTCTTCAGCACTTCGCACAGCGTGCAGTGTGTGGTGGTGACCAGCGAGGGTGCGGAACCCTGAAGGAAGTGGGCTGGGGGACCAGGGACCCGTGCCTGTCCTCTTTGAAGAAAGAGGGTTGTGGGGGGTGAGAGCTGGAAGAAGCCAAGGAGGGGTTCACGTTCTCCTCTACAGCGGAACCCAGATGTGAGAGCGCTCGGGAAGAGTTCACGCTGCTTCCACATGCCTGACCCACATCTGAGGGATCTTTCTAGAATGTACCGAGCAAGTGGGCTTCCTAGACTATTGCCTGGGATTTTTTTTTAAAGGAACTTCTGACACATGAAACAAGAAATCTTGGAACAAAATTATGTTATAAGAACTGCTTAGCCAATAACATCATCTTACACATATCCCGATGGCCTGCAGAAGCAACACTGTCTAGAGACGCCAAGAGATCTGGGGGCTGAGCCTGCACACCCGGGCACCTTACTTAGGACGGCAGACAGGCGAAGTCAAGTCTGTCCTCAAGTGAGCATGGGAGGCCGCACGGAACACATGGTATGCACAGGGCTCTACGACACTTCCCGCCTTGGACTCTCCTCATTGGCTCCGAATTCCTCTCTGATTCCTCTTGCCCGGTGATCCCCTCATTTCCTCCAAGGAAGCACCAGCTTCCACAGCTATGGTTGTCACCTGCCGGCCAACGAGGACCTGAGTCACAGGGTAGGAGGCTGGCAGGTGTCCACTCCCCTATTGCCGAGAGGAGATGTTAATAGTCTTCTGCCGATGCTCCTAGAGCTTTTCTCCTGTGGAGCAGAAAGCTGCCGGTCCTCTCTGTTCAGACCCAGCTCTCTGTCCTTCCATCTTCCAGCACTCCTGCTCCATCATCTGACTGCATCCTTGACCCATTTTGGTACCTTTCATGAGATGCACATACCTCCGCATGAATGTGGGATGCCCCCTAAAGGGAGGAAATGTAAGGTTGCAAAGCAAAATTGGGCATAAAACTTGGAGTTTTAGTGGCCTGTTCCCTGCAGTAACTGTACCTGCCTTCACTCTGCTGGTCCCAATAGAATGCCCTCCATAGTGCATCCCACGGCTGGGACTCATCCGCTGGCCCGGCCATGCTGGTGCCAATTTCAGTTTGTTCCCCATCCCCTTCCTCTCCTGTTCCAGCTCTGTGTGGCAGGAAGAGGTGGTGAAATACAAGGATAAGCATGTGGTTAAACAAAGCTTCCAACATGTTTTCTTCAGTTTTGAACTTAGGCAAAGGCTTCTCTCCTGAGGAGAGACACCTACCCTTCAGTGAAAGGCCATCATGGGTTTGGAGCTGTAACCCCATCTAAGCAGGAAAGCACCCACGGTTTAGTGCAGCGGTGCACCAGATGTGTCCCAGTAGCTGTGGTCTGTGTGAAGGTAAACAAGAGGCCTATGGGCCTCTCAACAATCACCAGCAGGTCTTCACTGCACAGGCCCTTCTGCCAGCAGGGCCACCGGCTGAGCTGGTAGCTTCACAAACTCTCAGACGGGGGAACAATAGATGGATACACTGCAGTGATTTTTAATTATATACATCACACCTCCAGCTGAGAGTCCAAAAATCATCCAAGCAAGCTAGGTCCAGAGGAGGGAAGGGAGATTTATCGACGTGCCCCGCCCTCACATTTTAGATGTCCTCTCTTGAAGAAGCCATCTGCTGCCCACACCTGACCTGCAGCCCCTCCTTCATCAACTACAGCTTCACTTCTGCACCTCTTGCTTCTTCCTGAGGGTTCTGTCTCAGTGTTTGGTTAAGGCTTACCTTCCTTCCTTTCTCTACTTATCTAGGGCTGAAGCTATGTCCTCTCAGTCCCCAGACTAAACTTTTTACCTCTTTCCCTAACACAGGGATGCAAAGAGTGGCCTGGCTCCATAGTTACACTTTAGATTATCCTTAACATCACACATCCCAAGTCTGCAAGGGCTATGCAAATAGTGTAAGTGAGCGAAGGAGGCCAGGTATAAGAAAATGACAAGAGGAAATCTAGAGAGTGTGGGTCTCTGGCAAATGCATACCATATCTAAAGCCACTTGAAATAAATGTTTAAATATCATGCAGGCCAAACAACACACACACACGGACTGTATGCGGGCTGCAAGTCGGTGGCACGTGCGGTGGAATATCTGATGCAGGCTACAGCCGGGGGGGCCTGGGATGCTGGCGTTCACACTTGTCACCAGGAGCTGGCTGCCTTACGTGGGGAACTATAAAAATGACTATGCATTACAAAAGTTAAAATAAAACATGTGCTTAAAAGTACAATGAGACACATGTTCCAGGAGTCAGAGAAAGGAGTCATTCATTTTAATTAAGAAGCCAGGAAGGATTTGCCAGCAGAGCACACAGTGAGAAAACAAAAAACTCAGCCACAAAAAAGAATAAAATGTTACCATTTGCAACAACATGGGTGGACCTAGAGGGCACTGTGCAAGTGAAATAAGTCAGACAGAGAAAGACAAATGCCATTTGGTTTTACTCATATGTGGAATCTAAAAAACAAAGTAAATGAACAAACAAAACAAACAGAGATACAGAGAACAAACTGACAGTTGCCGAATGGGAGGTGGCTGGGGGCTGGGTGGGAAGGGGGAGGGATTAAGAAGCACAGACTGGCGGTTACAGAGCAGCCGTGGGGATGTGAGGCACAGCGCAGGGTGGGGACAGAGAGCAATGCTGTGATAGCTACGTGTGGTTGGTGCCAGGTGGGTGCGAGACGTACCGGAGGGATCACTCCGTAAGTTACCTACATGCCTAACCACTGTGAGGTACACCTGAAACTGATATAATATTGAATTTCAACTGTAATTGATAAATAAAATAGGTAAATTAAAATAAAGTCTATGGTGTCCCATGAACTGCTAAAGACATTCGGTATCACGGTTTTATGCTCGCCGTCTTCCTGTCCATCTTCTAGGTAAATGTGAATCCAGACGGTGTTTACTTCAGACTTGTCCCGTGCCTCAGAAATAACTCCATATGCTGGTAGTTCCACTTGGAGTTTCTGTCTTTAATGCTCTTGCTTTTCAATAACGGTTTCCCCAGCAATGCGTGGGATGCAACTGCTCAAGCGCCAGCCACTGTGATTTCACCAGCGTTACCTTTTTGTCCACGTGGCAATTTGCAGTCACAAAACGTATGGCCAAGGCCATCACCCCATCACCCCAAAGCATATAGATCAGCATGTTTTTATTAACTTTCTGCAATTGTCTGATAAATTCTCAAAGGAGGACTACATTTTACTGAATAATTTTCTAGTAGAGTCCAAATTTTCAAATGCTTTCATGGCAAATTCTTCAATACTTTTCTGGAAGTGTCCCCATTTCCTGCCTGCATTCCCAGTCGGCCCCGCTAACCAGGCAAGCACACAGGGACAAACGGGACCAGTCACCAGGAATCTGGTGGAAGCCGTGGCATGCTTCCAACTTGGGGTACACCCACCTGTGTCCTGAGGTCCTAACTGATCCAGCAACTCACATGATCCAGTCACTTTAATCTACAATTTGTCCCTTTAAATAATTCAGTTTGTCCGCATTGCTTTCCCTCCCCGCCTCCCCAGAAGACCCTGGCACTAATCAGAGCTTCACCTACTATAGGGTCAGCTCAAAGTGCTTTCGACTCACAACTGTGGTTGAGGCCAGATAACAAGATGGGTCTTGGGGAGGGAGGGTGTGAGGCCTCCACGTGTGCGGGGGCAGTCCTGACTGCGTGTGAGCAAAAAGGTCGGCACATTCCTGAGAGTTTATTCCCCCAAACAAGCAAACTGGGATCATGAGAGCAACAATTTTCACAGCGCTTAATTCTTGGTGTGCTCTGTATTGAGTACATTAGACGCACGATCTCATTTAATTCTCATAATAATCCTGTAAGATAACAATCATTATCTCAATTTCAAAGACTGAAATGAGGCTTAACAGAGTTAAGTAACTTGCCCAAGGTCACACAACTAGGGAGTGGAGAGGCAGGATTAAATCAGCCATTCTGGCTGCAAAGTCTTAACCATTTTTTATGCATCTCCTGCTCCCCACATCCTAGGAGCCCTGGCTATAGACCCATTCCGTCTTGAGGGATCTGGGCTCCTGAGCTGTCTCTTAGGTCCTCTGATTTTAGAAAGTATCTTCTGAAGGGCAGGCCCTTTGTGGTACAGGCTCCCCCCCACCACTAAGTGTTCTAGGAACACATCTGTAGCAGTGTACTAGCTGGCGTTGTTGTGAGAGGCTGTGTTCCGCTTCAGTGAATTTTTTTTGAAGACACAACACATTTGCCCATTTCACATTGGGTGATTTACAAGTGCCCCTGCCCACACCGCACTGAGTCTCAACAGTCTTTGGCCAAAAATGGCATGGGCTCCAAGTCCCCCGTCCCTATTCACCCAGTCTTGGCCCAAGTGACCTTATTTTGTTTCCCCAGATGAAAAAAGTCCTTAAAGGGAAATGTTTTGCTGATGTGGAACAGGTGAAACAAAAAATGGCAGAAGCACTAAAAAAACATCAAAATCAACAAGTTCAAAAGCTGTTTTGAGCAGTGGAAAAAACAGTTTGATAGGTGTATTGCATCAAATGGAGAGTACTTTGAAAGTGACAAAAGTTTAAACGTATAAGAATAAATACACAAATTTTTACAAATAAATTCCAGGGTTTTTGGTCCCCCTCATACAAGATGGCGTGGACTTTAACTGATGGGCTGAGATGGACATCTAGAACACTTCAGAAGTCCACAGAGAACATGATCATTTTAGTAAGTATTGTCTAACATACTATACTTTACAATACATACAATACTTTAATATACAATACTATAACATACAATACTTTAGTAAGTATTGTCTAATTCACTAATTATGATATGTAGATTTAGACATTATTTCCAACTGATATTCAAATTTATTTTATATCTATTATGTACATGGTATCATGTTCCAGTTATACATGTGGTACCCATATTTTCCAAAGAAAAATTAAAATGGATGGTTGAGCCCTGGCCGGTTGGAGTGTCATTCCATAGACTGAAAGGTTCGATTCCCAGTCAGGGCACACGCCCAGGTTGTAGGTTCAAGCCCCAGTTGGAGAGCACGTGAGAAGGTGACCAATCAACGTTTCTCTCTCACATTGATGTTTCTCTCCCTCTCTCTCTCCCTTCCCTCCTTCTGTCCCTCTCAAAGCGATTTAAAACTTTTTTAAAAAGACAGGAGATACTTTAAAAAACATAAAATAAAATGGATGGCTGAAGTGGCATTATATTAACAGAGACAAGAGAACATATTGGATGAAATTCAGAACAGCTTCATAAAGTAAGAAACAAATATGAGTCAAGACAAGGTATTTACTTTCAATGAATTCAGAGTTTAGATGGAAAAACAAGAGTAAACCTGTAATGGTAGTGGAGCCTTACATTAGTAAATTAATATAGAGTTCACTATATATATGTGTGTGTATTTATATATATGTATGTGTATGTACGTATATATATACACATATATGTGTGTGTATTTATATATAAATATGTGTGTATATATGTATATACACATACATACATACATAGAGGAACAATATGTTCATGTTAAAGATCAATAATTGAAACCAGTCAGACCTTTTCAGATCTATTTCAACTTTTTAAAATAAACTATTTTAGTGAATTATAGTAGACATACAGTAAAAAGAAAAAAGAAACAAATCATAAGTGCATTGGGCTGACCAGAAAGTTCATCTAGTCTTTTCCGTACAGTGGATCTGGTAGTGCTAAGTTGTCTTTAACTTCATTCGAAACAATTTTGTTAGACTGTATTGTGACAGCTGTCATGTCAGCGTGCATTAAAAAAATTCAAAGTTGGTGAATTTTTGTGCAACCACTTTAATATTGAAGATGGAAGAAAATACATAACATTTTAGGCATATTATGCTGTATTATTTCAAGAAAGGTAAAAATGCAATGGAAACACAAAAATTTGTGCGGTACATGGAGAAGATGCTGTGACTGATCGAATGTGTCAGAAGTGCTTTGTGAAATTTCTTGGTACTATTGACATTTGGGCCAAATAATTCTTTGCTGTGGGGCTGCCTTATGCATTGGAAGATGTTTGGCAGCACCCTTGGCCTCTACCCACTAGAAGCCAATAGTGGGAGATAGCTGACATACTCAAAATATCCAAATCAATAAAGCTATTGGTGAAAATAAAAAATGTGTCTTTTATTTGATGGGAAAAAACTAAACAGACTTTTTGGCCAACCCAATAGATCAATAAATTTTGACAAAACGAATGCACTTAAGAGCCACCACCCATAACACGGTGAAGTCTGCAGGATAGAATGTTACAGGTGCAAAGGCTGGAGAGGGTGAACTCAGGAAAGGGCAGCCCAGCCGAAGCCGTTCAGCACTGACTCTCTTATAGGATGATGTTTAATGGCTCAACCAGCCAGCTACTGGTGGAAGCTGAGGATGTGAAAAAGCTTTCATTGAGAGCTTAGCAAATTGAGACCCAGTGAGAGCCAAGATTTAATGACAGCTAGGGCAGATGCCAGGCCTCTTCAGAAGTGGGGGACCATCATCTGACTGTTTGTCACCTTTACCTCGATTTCGCTGTTGTTTTCTATTCATTCAACTTGACATGTGGACCACTCCTCCTTCCTAGGGCTCTGGACTCAGCAAACATCTGAGACGAGTTGTGTTCATCTCAAAATCATACACAGCTCACGCACAGAGACACCTTTCTTTCCACGGGCCAGTGACGGCAGCTGGCACTGTGGCCAAAGGTAGTTTCCATGACCAGCTTTTAGATGCTTTCTGTGACCACGTAATTTTGTGGAAGGCTGTCACCAATGCCCCAGCCTCACAACTGCCCCCACCTGGAACTCATACGTCCCTTTCCCTAATCTATTTCCTCCTGAGGAATTGTATTCTCTAGCAGCAGGAGTTCAGGCTTGCATCCTCACATCCCAGACTTCAAGACCAAGTGTTTTCGTAGAAATCAAAGTTTGCAGAGTGCTTTCCCACGTTATCTCACTTGATCCCTACTGCCCTGCGAGGAGGAAAGTCTCTGTGTTTTTATACTAGGAGTTTAAGTCTCAGAGAGGTTAAGGAGCTTGCTCAAGGTCCTGACTGTCAGAGCTGGGACTCAAATCTTGGTCTTTGGATTCCAGATTCATCCTGTCCACACCCAAACAAAAGCCAAAAGGTGGGAAGCAGCACTTTCACTTCGCTTCGTACCTACAGGGTTTCAAACAGATCTGAGCCAAAATCTCAAGTTTCAAAGAAGTGATGGAGAGCTCTGGATTTCCACTCTTCATAGGAAGATGGTCTGGCAATCAGACTTATATTAAGGTTCATCAGCAACCACTGGCGGCTAAGCAGCAGCTGCCCCTATGAGCCCGGAACCTGTGCTCCAGGCAGTCCCAGGGCCCGCCCACCACCCCTGACCACACCCCTAGCGCTTAGGTCTACTGTCGGCTTCCACTTACTATGATGCTTAGGCTGCTGTTCCTCACACAGGAAAGAGATATTTCTTCACACTTGTGACTCCACTGAAATCAGGAACACAACAAGACAGTTTGAGATGACCTCACACTTCCAGAAAAATGGACAGAGATTTTTTTTTTCTTTTGGTAAAGTCTAGTCTCCCAAACTTAACAGGAAAACAAAGCATGTCTGCTCAAAGGAAGGGCCCACTTACCTTCTCCTGTCTCAGAAAGCCCCTGGCCCGGGCGAGCATGTGAGCCCGCAGCCATTGCACCAGCCCAGGTGGCTCCCGAGCAATTGCAGAACACTCGTAATGGGTCCCCAGGTTTCCAGACTCTCTCCGCTCCAGCCAGCTGCATACTGACTTTTACACATATTGCACTCTTGCCCACCATCATCAATGGCTTCCCATTGTTTTCGGAATAAAGTCCAAACCCCTTAACTCGGTGTTGAAGATCACAGGCCAACACTTTCCCTCATTGGACTCCTGCTAGCCATGAGGCTCTCAAATCTCACTGTGGTCCAATTTAATTCAATTCAATTCAACTTGACACAGACAAACTGCACGCTTTCCAAATATGAAGCAATATGCCTGGCCCCGTGGGAGGAAAAGAGAGGAAGGAAAGCAGGTTCCTTGCAGTGCTTGAACTCTGCAAGTGAAGGTAAATCTCAAACTCACAGAACTCAAGTGAAGGGGAAACTCGTGACCTTTAAAGAGAAGGGTCTTCAGGGTTCTGAGGAGGAAGATATTACTTGTAATTGGACTGGAACCGCTCCCTTCCACCTTCTGCTGTTCCCTTGACTATTTCCCAGCCTCCCAGCACCCTGTATAATCCCACCGCCACCTGCTGCTGTGCTGCTCCTCCTGTCTGAGCAGCCCTTTCATGCAGCCCTCACCTTTCTGCTACCACTCTGGTCTGTCCACCTCATTAGCCTTCCCTGACGTCCTCAGCCCAGAGAGCACCCTCCCAGCCCATCGCATTGCAGGGCGGAGCTCCTCAGGGCTTGGATTTTGAGTCACCTCTCAGCAGCACGTGCTAGGCTGTCACCCACCCCACACGGAGGCTGCCAAGGGTAGTGGACACATCACAAGTGCTTTTGCCTCTCTACTGTTGAAAACAGACGACTCCAATAAAAATGCGTTGGCTTATTCATTATGCTCATAGAAAAAGCCCCTACAGACGCACACTGCTGCAATGCTGGTTTAGACGACATTTTTTCCCAGGGTCTCTCTTGGGCCAAACAGATATAGCAACTCACCCCGCTGGGCTTCTAAAAATAAGCCTGCAAACCTTGGTGGCTACAGATGGCATGCATCCTCCCTGGTCTCCTGTGCTCCACTCTCCTCTCTGCTTGGATGACCAGAGTGCTAGGGGTGCAGACTTACAGCTGCTTCTGTGACTTCTTCTGTCTAAGTACCACATTTTACTCCACTGAGGACAAAATACTGCGTGAACATTTTCCCTCCTTTTTTGCCCCATTTCTCAGCCAAGGCCGCAGTGGAAATCTAAAATCCTAAACCAATTTGAATGGGAATGGTATATGGTGGTGTGTATTAAAAGCATGAGATGGAGTCACCATATTTTGCCATGTATAATATGCACTTTTGGCTAAATTTATTAAGGGGAAAATAAGGGTGCACGTTATACATGGTTATAATGATTACATACCATGGGGTATAATAATCCCATGTACCATGCACACAAAAACAGGGGTGCACGTTATACACAGCAAAAAATGATAGGTATGCAAAGCAACATGAAGTATTAGGTCAAGACAAGCTGCAACCCTACAAATGCCCTTTGTGTGCAGCTCTTGCCACAGGCTTTTCTCCCATGAGGGTCAACATGTGCTGACATGCAAAGGATATTGTATAGGGACGATTTCCAGGGAGAGAGGCACACGGCATCCTACAGGGACATGGTGGGGAGATGGCGATTGTGAGGAGTGAAGAACTGTCCTGCCTGGAGTTGTTGGAAGCTGGAAGATGCCATGACCCCACAGGGTGGACACTGCAGGTTCAGGGAGCTGTGACTGGTGGCCCAGGGTGTAGATGTAGGACCTCAGCAGAGCCATTAAATGAAGTCTACGAGGCCCAGAAAGATCCTGAACCTCGTCACGTCTGAGAGTTCATTAAAGCATGGATCTTAGAGTTGAGGCCAATCCCTGCTTCCCCACTTGTGTAATGATAAAGTCTGACATGGTGTTCTTCGAAGCCAGGGATGGAAAGAGACTTGATAAGGGCGAATGTGGCAGCCATGTTAAGAGTCATGGAATGTTCTATTGGCTCCCCTGTGTTTTGTGATCTCCTTGCCATCAGGTGGGGCCTTGTGACTATCTCTGGCCAGTGAAATGCTAGCCTCATCACTTCAGGCTGAGGCAGCAGAAAGCCTTGTGCAATTCTCTGGTGTGTCCCTGCCTTTCACTTTCCAGATGGGGCAGTGACAGTGTGACCGAGCCTCGCCCACCGTAGTCTCTGAGTCACTCCATAGAATGGAGCCCCCCAGTAGCCCACAGTGGACCTGTGGCAACGACAGAACTTCTGTTCGTTCAAGCCACTGAAAACTTGGGAATGTTTGTTACTGCCATAGGGTCTATCCACCCTGAGAGCGACCGTGGGCTAGAGTTTGGCGGGGATGAGAATGGAACTCGGGTTTTCAGACGACAACTCCAGGGATGGCGTGTGGGAGAGAGGCGAAAGGAAAGTAGTCTTCTTATTCAGTTGAGAGGTTCTTCACTAACTGACTCATTCTTTCATTCACTCGTTCTTTAATTCAATAAAACCCACACTTACTGACAATCTGCTACCCATCTGCACCAGACTAGTGATACGCAGGTGAATGAGCAAGGCTGAGTTGCAGAGCAAATGGATACCACAGGTGTACAACATACCTGTTGTAAGACACCTGTATGTGCAGTGCTCTGGGACAGTTTCTCACCCACCATCCACCCCCAGCTGCCTCAGAGAGTCAGGAAAGCTTCCCAGCTAATTTATCCCGAGAGACTGTGACAATGGAAAAGGAAAAGATACTCCAGGCAGGAGGGACAACACTTCAGTTCTCAGAGACAAAAAGAGAGTAAGGTTGTGTGGTTTCTGAGGAGAAAGAGGGAAAGTTTAAATCATAGTGTACCAAGGAGTTTGATTTCATCTTTCAGGCCATGGACGGCCATTGAAGGATTTGAAGGGACATAACAATGGGACATCTGTCAGGAGCTCATTGCAACAATCCAGGTGTGCAGTGATAAAACTCTAAACAAAAACAGCCCTGAGGGCACAGCGAGGCACAGGTGTTCCTTTCTGTCTTGTGCTTCTGTTAAGGGGTCTTTGGGCTGCAAGGCGACATCGAAGAAATCTCTTCTTTGGAGAACAACCAAGACTTTTCCCAGCAGGGCTCACACAGCAGAGTCCCTGGTATTATAAAGGGGACATCCCGGAAATCCCGTCATCTTTCCAACAGTGTTCATCCAGGCCACAGTGACTCTGCAGAGCTGACCCGGGAATAGTGACATTTAAGAAAGTCTCTGGAAGAAAGCAGACTTGCTCTCTCCGGGTGCTATGGAGATTCATTAATCCAGTGTAAAACTGCAATTAAAAAATAACTCCTTTTCTTGGAGAAGTGGGGAGGGAAGGGATTTCAGAATGAAGCAGCAAATAAACTAGGCTGATTACCACAGTCAGAACATGCCGATAGCAACTTACCAAGTTTTACGTTTCACAGAGGGAGCAGCAAGCTTTCACACTGAACACATGTGTATATCATTATATTATGGTTTCCCACTCCCATTCCCACCTTTGGTCTCATTGCTTCTCACAACCTCTCTGTGAGGCGCTTGGTGACCCATTTCACAGATGAGGAAACTATGGCCCAGCATTCATTAGCAATGGAAAACCCAAGATTTGCACAGCACACAAGAGCACGGTTCCTCTACTCTCCGTCCAGAGCTCAGCAAGCGAGGTGGGCATAGGGGCCTGGGGTCCTGCTCCATGGTGGGCACCTACAGGGCAGAACCACCACCAAATGCGCGTGGAAGAACATGAGCTGTGGGGTCAGGGAGACCTGGACTGGACCCTACCTGTGCCACTCACCAGCTGCGTGGTCCATGACCATCAGGAAAGACCTCTGGGACTCCATTTCTTCATCCGTGAAATGGGTTGGTCCTTATTCCTTCAACAAGTGTTTATTGAGCAGTGACACAGTGTTCTAGGTGCTGGGAATAGAGCAGTGAATAAAACCAGTCCTGTCCCTTCATGGAGTTTGTATTCTAGCGTGCTCGGTGGGGAAGGCAGGCAGTGTCTCTCCCACAGAGCTGTTTTAAGGGTTAAATGTGATAACTCTGCACATAGTAGGTGCTGCTGAAATGCTCACCCTTCACCTGTCCATCTCCTCCACAGCATGGTGTTCCTCAGGGAGACCGCAAACGAAGTTCCTTTTACTTTCTACCTGACCAATGCCCTCCCTCGTGGATCCTCCCCCTCCTCCCAGAGCCTGTGCCCTGCTCTTCTGAGTACTCAGCCCTACTCAGGAGTACCTAGACATGGCCGTTGCAAGGTCAGCCTGCTCCCAGGGACCACACCTGTTAACAGGGATTCTAGCAAAAAAAACACCTTGAAGACCTGAAGGAGTGAATCTGGAGCCTGGATTTTCAAGCGGTGTCACAGGCCCTGGGGATCCGGTTTAGATGTCCCTGCTTCATCTGCAAATCACGCCATGAAGGTGAGCATCTGGTGCATACGGCAGGCCCTCCATCGTACTCACAGGCACCGGGACAGTCGGCACTTTTCCAGCTTGGCTTCTGGAAGTTTTAAGGGAAAGGAGGGAAAGCGGAGAAAGGAAGTCCTGAACTGGCTCACTGGTCTCTCTATCTCTCTCTCCTGGCCTCCGCACTGCCCCTCCCCCTGCCCCTATTCACTGCAACCCTAACGGTGCAATTTTGCAGACCAGAGTTCCCAAGGGATTCTGATGGGGCCCTGCAGCTCTAATCCTCCAGCCAGTTACTCCAGCCAGGACCTTGACCTTCCACTTAAAATACAACCATTGCAGGAAGCACAGTCAGAGTCACAGGTGGTGGACTGGAATCACAGCTTCCATCGTCTGCAGGAGGATCCTCAGGTCCAGCCCTCTGAGATGCTGGGTTAATTGTGGGTGACAGAATCCCTCCCAGGAGGCCAGTGGGAAGCGCCATGACCTGCTGGGGAGGCAGGGTCTACCATCAGAGCGTGAAGCCTTTCACTCAGCAGGGGGCTCAGACTTCAGCTGAAGTAAGCTTTGAGAGAAGGCACCAAGTGCCAGGGATCTTGTCCCTGAGGCCAGGGACAGGGGAGGAAGACAGAGAATGCACTCCTGACCTAGGAAAGAAGCCAAGGAAAAGAGCTAGGTGAGGAGGCCCACTACCCCAGAGACAAAGGCCACTTATCGAGCACCTGGGGCCTGGCAAAAGGCTTCCCCTGTGTCAATGGAAAGAAATCGGCCTTCTGAGACTTGCCCCACATGGCACAATTTAATTCAGTAAAGATGTATTTGGCCCCCAGATGTGCCCGAGCGAGGCTGCGTTCTGGGACACACAGAAATGCAGCAGGCAGACTCTTCCCCTGAGGGGCTCAGGTTTACATCAGAGGACAACAGGAACTTGGGGACAGCCAAAGATCCACTGGGAGCTCTCGCTCTGTGAGATGCTCTCCGGCCGCTGCGGAAATCGATTCAATGGCTGTGAGGCTTAGAGACAGTGCTTGCAGAGAGAAAGTCAGCAGAGTAGCCATAACCGAACACCTATGCACCTAATCCTTGCGATGCATGACCATGCTGTGCTGCCACACAGATCCTGTGTGAAAGGTACTATTTTTGCTGCTATTATTCCCATTACACAGAAGAACAAAATGAGGCTCCGAGAGACCAGAGAGCAGCCCAAGGTTGCCTAGTTATGGATGAAGGAAAAGGCATAAAATGCAGAAATGCTGCCACACAGGGCTCAAAAATATTTTCAGTGAGCAAGCCATTCCACCTTCTGAAAGACATAAAAATCAGGATAGCTTTGCTGAACCAACAATAAATACAGTGGGTTTGGTTTTCATTTGACAAGGAAAGGAGGTAGAAGCAGGAAACTAACACAACTGGAGCTCCACTAAGTGCTAGCGGCACTACGCCGCTGCTCCTGCCACCTCGCAAACCCTCCCCCCAACAACCACGCAAAGTCAGCATGCCCGCAGGAATCGGAGCCTTAGA
The DNA here is from genome assembly GCA_039655065.1 of Glossophaga mutica. Lineage (NCBI taxonomy): Eukaryota > Metazoa > Chordata > Mammalia > Chiroptera > Phyllostomidae > Glossophaga > Glossophaga mutica. The sequence continues at coordinate 64,606,229 of CM077311.1, forward strand.
GAAGACTATGCCCAGGGTCAGAGATTCAACCCTGGGTGTGACAGTGCCAAACAGGTCGCTTTCCCACACTGGTGCCCCTCTGCCAAGGAACCAACTTTATAGAACAGACGAACAGAAAGGAGACTGGAGGGGAGGAGCGGGGACGGGACGGGACAACGTTTAGCTCTTTGAAGAGAGAAGGGAGAAAAGCAGAAGGGATTCTGTCCATTGACCTAAGAGCCAGACTCAGGAGCAGGCGAAGGCTTCCTGGGGGTGAGGCTGAGCTGAGCCTTGATGGGCTGGGTTTGAGGAGCCAGCCGACAGGTGTTGGGGTGAGCAGTGCAGGAAGGGAGAGCGGGCTCCTGATCATACCAAGCTCTTCCTTCAGCGGAAAGGTTGGCGGTAAACCCGAGGACTCAGAGGCTACAGGCAAAGCACTTTCGAAGGCACTGGTAGCAAACAGCTTTAATTGCACCAGGCAACCCCTGCCATCCCCTCAACAGATAAACAGCTGCCACAGAAGGCATTAATTGGAATGGCTTAAATAGCTGCCGTTTATTTACTGTCACAAGGCCGGCCACTCTTTGGGCCTCCAATGGGAAGGCCTTTCGGGCTTGATGCCCCACCCCCTCTCCACCCGTCCCCTCCCCCCCTCCGGGTCCAGCCGCCGACCCCTCCTTCCCTCCTTTTGGAAGCGGGCTCCGGATCAGCGTTTTTATTTTATGTTGCCTGATTTATTTGTCCTGTGACGCTTTCATTTCAACTTGGAGAATGTTCAAAGTAAAGCTCACCCTGTTACAGACTTAATTGGACCATATTTCAGTCCCAGTGCATCTGTTCAGCGTGGCTTCCTTATCCTGGGTCCATAAACTTTTATTAAGTTATATATCAGGGAATATACATATATATTTCACTAACATGTTTGGGGTATTTTTCTCCTTTTCCCTTTTTTCTCCTTCCTTTTTTTCTTGTTTTTATTCTCTCCACGCGGGAGGGATGCTGTCGGGCACAAAGGGAGATGGAATAAAATTTACTCGACTTCCCTATCTTTGTTTAAAACCCAAAGGACGGGGTCACATTAACCTCCTTTGAGTGCGGCGCGGAGACGTCAGGGCCGGGATCCCGTAATTTCCACTGGGTTTAGTGGGTGTGTTTGATATGCTAATTATCAGCTCCCGACTGCCCGGCCCCGCCGGGAAATTTGCCTTTCAATGGCTGGGCTCACCCAGGGAAGGGAAAGAGATAAGGGAAACGGGGTAATTTTGAAACAGAAAACAGACTTAAAGCCCAACAGCGGAAACGATTCCCTCAATCCTGCTTAGTAATTTGAAATATCATTTTAAAGAGATGCAAAAGTACCATTTCACCCGGAGGGAACACAGGCTTCTTCCCAGGGGCCCTGGTTCCTGCGTGATGGTCTGGATTGAATCCTGGATGGGCAATCCCGTGTGTTCCTAAAGTCGAAATGGTCGCCGCAGGTTGGAACACATGATCCTGCCCTTGACAGCCGTCCTAGAAGCACTCCAGGCCCCGACTCAAAGCCTTGCTGAATCACTAGTGGAGGGTAGTGGGGGAAGGATTTCCCCAGAGAAACTGGAGACAGAGACTCAGGGGACACACAGAGTGGCAGCGCTTTGGCAGGGGCACCTGGTCCACGTGTCCAGAGAGCTCCCAGCTCTCCAAGGGCTGCAGCAAACCTCAGGCTCAGCTTGCATCCACAATCACTGTGTTGGTATCCATTGAATTTTAAAAGCTCATCAAAATTCCCAAGGCCAAGTGCAACCCTTCCCAACATCGCTGCAACCTGCATATATCCATATATCAGCCAGCTAATTGGATCCGCTGTTCAGCTTCAGGCCCTGGGAGAGCATTTTCCTAATAGATTTGGGGGCCTTCCCTGCCAGCACCCATCACCCTCCCCTCCCAGCACCACCCTGGTTATGGCTGACTTCTCCCGTCAGTCATTCATCCCCGGTTTGTTGGGGGAACTGGCGCCTTTATCTTGCTCCCCTCTCCCCCTTATGACCTCAGGGTCTTCACATGCTGTTCTGAGGACCTGGAGGAACCTGACCTTTCTCTGCCAAAGCGCTCTCCACATTATCTTCACCACTTCATGTTTGGAGACCCTTCGGTTAAAGGTTATCGTGGAGAGAGAATGGACTGGGCAACCGGACAGAGCTGGGATTGAATTCCAGCTCAGCCATTAGTTCTGAGGCTTTAGACAGGTTATTTAACCTCCCTGAGCCTGTGAGAAATGGATATAATTTAATTACCTGCAGGGCATCTTGAGGTGCAGAGATAGTCCATGAAAAACCGTTTAGCGCAGAGCCTAGCTCATGGACTTATTATTATCGTTATTTTAGTAATAGTATTATTATAACCTTGCATTTATCATTACCATATTATTTTGTTATTGTTATTATTGTTATGCTGTTCTTTTACTGTTATTGTTGGTAGTATTTTACACATGAAGAAGCTGAGCCAAGAGATTCATTCATCTGATGTCCATTTTTAAATGCTGCGGACTGAAAACATCAGTGTGCCTGTGCACCTGGCCCTTCCCGCCCCCTCCCCCCAGCAACCACCTCGACTGAGTGCTCTAAGCAAAGCTCATGCAGGACAGACGTTGGGGATGCAAAGGAGGGCTGGCTGGTTGGGAAACTGGGAAAGGCATCTGAACAGCTGTGCCTTTACAGATGGGTTTTGATGAAGGAGCACGTGTTTACTGGGCAAAAAGGCAAAAATGGCATTAAAAGTAGGAAAAAATGATACACCCAGAGGCCAGGGATGATGGGCATGTGATGTGTTAGGGGCTAATTAGGAGTTCACAGTTCTACAGGAATATCGTGTAAGAAGTGGCTAATGCAGCTAACAGCCGCCTGCATTTGCTATTTATTGCTGCTTAATAAGTTATTCTAAAATGTAGCTTAAAGCAACAAACACTTATTATCTCACAGCTACTGTGGGCTGGGAATCCAACTGCACCTTGGCCAGTGCCTCTGACTCTGGGTCTTGGGTCCAGCAAAGGCAGTCCGAGTGTCAACTGGGACAGCAGTCACCTCAAGGACCTGCTGGGGGCTGATGCACTTCAAGCTCACCCGTGTGGCTGCCGGCGGGATTCAGTTCCTCACCAGCTATCGGCCTGAGACTTCCCTCCGTTCCTCGTGATGTGGGCCTCTCCGTGATGTGGGCCTCTCCGTAGGGCAGCTTACAGCTGCTTCACCAGAGTGAGCAAAGTGGGAGGGCAAGAGAGCAAGACAGTGCCAGCAAGCTGAAAGTCAAGGTCATTTTTATTCTTCTCAGATGTGACATTCCATCACCTTTGCTGCATTCCACTGGTGAGAAGTGGGTGAGCAGAAGGGATTACACAGCAGGTAGTTACCAGGAGAGGGGGTCGGGCTGTCTACCACTCCCAGACTAGGGAACTGTGAAGGCATTTACATCAGCTCAGCCAAGGAACTTGTAGTTTATTTTGTGAGCAATGGAAAGCTACTGACAAGTTTTCAGGGGTGTGGAGTGAAATACCTGATGCAATTAGATTTATATTTTAGACTGAATCCCTCTGGCAGCAACTGGAGGGAGGGTTCTGGTGGGGAGAGATTGGAGGTAAGGCCTGTTGGAAGCCCATGGGACCACTCCAGGCGATGATGGGGCGGGGCTTGATCCAAGGCAGCAATGAGAGACGAGGGCAGGTAGGTAGAAACAATACACCTGGCTTGCTGACTGGCTTACAGGGCTGAGGAAGGGAAGCCAGCCCAGCCTAACTCCAGAGTGGATTATCTGGGGGGCCCACATCCAGGGGCAATATGACCAGGAAACCCTGAAGGATAAGCAGCCTGGGGTACATCTGAGCAAGAGACATGGGGCTCTGGACGAATCTGAAGGTGCCCGGAAATGGCAGATGGGAACGAAGACTCAGGTGGCCATGCTGACCCTTTCTCTGCAGCCTTCTATCAATGTATAAAAGAGCTCAGACCTTGGGCGCAGGTGGCATGGGTCCTAATCTGGTCTGTCACTGACTAATGATCTGACCTGGAAAAACCTACTTTCTTATAGGAGACCATTCTGTGTGGCGTGGGCCCAGCTCCCAGTGGAAAGTGAGGTCTAATGCACAGGACCCACGCCCATGGGTAGGTTCTCCCGTGGGGAATCAGGCCTGCGTTGTACCTAGGCTGCTTTGAGACTTGTTTTTTGCTAAAACTCCCTCACCCTGAATTGAGGCAGCAAGTGCTTACTATAACTTCCTAAAGTCTGTGCTAAGCCTCCCAAGGATGAGTGCAACCAGTTCAACCACTTTTCCCTTTGCATTTGCAAATACCCTTCTTCTGTGGTGTGATTAGCAGCATCCTCTTCTTTGTTTTCTGTAAAAGGCAACCACCTAAAGCAAACCTGTGCATAGCAAATGAGGACCATCATGTAATATGACCAGAAAAGCAACAAAAGCGGATCAAGGTAAGGGCTGAGGTTTTTTCTCCTCTTGAGAGAGAAGCCATGCTGTCCCTTTTCCTCCACAGGACTCGGTGAATTTCTCATATCTCATCCACAATGTTGCGGACCACACGAGCCGGGGTCCGCATCATTTCTAAGGTTCTCTATCAGAAGTGGAGAAAGTGCTGGAACTCACCTTGCCATGAGCATGATGAGAATTAAATGACATGACCCGTGCAATATACTTAGCACAGTGTCTCACGCCTGGTTTTAGCTACAGGAGTACTTTCAAGCACTGTGTGGGTGCTCGCACTACTCTGGGGCTCAGTTCTAGCCCCCTTTACATCTTTATATTTCAGAGATGTGCAGAGCACTGTAATTGCCGGCAAGTTCGCCCTCATCCCCATCCTGCCCTGTCTAGCACAGCTGTTGCACCCACAGCCGTCACTTGCAGTTAGATCTTAGTTCTTGTATTTCATTCTTGTGTTTTCTGCCTCTTTAAGAGATGGTGTTTGGAATACATTTCATGCCCACCCCTGTCTTCATAGATAATTCAAAAGTGTCCCCTTTCACCATTTCTTTGCCCTCCGCAGAGCTCAGAGAACCTTATAAATAGCAAGAAATGCCCTCTTTAAGGAGCAAGCCTTCGTTGCTTCATTTATTCCACAAATGTGTGTTGAGGATGGACTGTGTGCACCGGCTCCTTGCTGAGTCCTGGAGATAGAGCGGTGAACAGGACAAAGGCTTCCTGAATCATGGGGCTTGCTTTCTAGTGGAGGAGTAGGCAAGGAAAAACCAAACAATTAGTGCAAAGAGGAAATAAGTGGCAGTGGGTAGTACAGGAGGCATCTTTGCTCTGGCCGCATAGCTCAGCTGGTTAGTGTCATCCCCATACACCAAGGTCGTGGGTTCAATCCCTGGTCAGGGCACATGTAAGACCTAACCAATGCATGCACAAATAAGTAGAACAACAAATTGATGTCTCTCTGTCTCTCCATTTCTCTCTATCTCTAAAATCAATAAATTAAAAATGAAAACAAAAAGGCAGGTGACGGCTTGGAGACTCCGGGAGCTGGAAGAGGCCATGAAGCAGCACTGTCGACAGAGCTGCGTACAGGGCCCCGAAGCTCTCATAACCGTACTTCAAAAACTAAGAATGAACAGGAGAAATTAATGCATTTTATTTAATGCAATATAGCGGATACAATTTGTTGTAGCCACATTAAAAAATAAGTAAACAGGTGAAATTAATAGATTTTTTTAAAACTCAGCATATCCAAAATATTGTCATTACTACATTCAATCAATTTAAAAAATATTAGTGGCATTTTTACGTGCTTTTATCGATGCTAATCCTTCAGGCCCGGTGTGTATTTTGTACTTAGAGCATATCTCGTTCGGAACTGGACACAGTTCGAACACTGAGGAGCCGCCTGTGGCCGGTGGTTCCCGCATCGGACACTGCAGCCCTAGGAAAGGTGAGGGCATTTCATGATACAGGATTGAAGAGAGATAGGCAGGGGTGGTCATGCAAAGTCTGTGGAATATGGTAAAAAGGCTGAGTGTTATTCTAACTGTAATGGGAAGTCCAGAAGCTTCTGTGTAGGAAAATTCCCAGATGGGTACAGAGGGACTCCGGGAGTCCAGGCAGGAGCTATTGCAGCTGCGTAAGTGAAGGCTGACAGGGGCTCGAACAAAAGTATTAGCAGTGAGCATAATAATGGTTAACGCATTATTGGTGTGAAGGGGTTTTACTGCACATGGATTAACTCATTTAACACTCGCAATGGCCCCGTGAGGGAGGTACTATGTTATCCCATTTTGCAGATGAGAAACTGAGCCAAGGGTAGGAGTAGAGCGGGGATTTTGAAATGAGGCAGTTCCAAAGCCCTGCTCCAGGCCACAATGTTATACCCCTTTTCTTACAGAGATGAGAAGACTGACGTGGTATGCCTTTGGAGGAAGGACTGGTGGGAACTGCTGATGGGTGGGAAGGGGAGACTAAGGAAATGGGAGGAACCGGTGGTTACCCTAGTTTCTTGCTTGAGCAGTCTGTTAGAGGGGCCAGTTGTTGGCAATGCAGAGAAAGGGGGCGCTTGAGCAGGCGCCAGATGAGTGGGTAACAAAGAGCTGACACTGTGGAGGCCCAAGGAGATGCGAGGAGCCCGGCGACTGGGACGGTCAGATGGCAGCTGGACGTGAGCAGCCATCATGGAGGACAGGCCTGGTCTTAAGGTAAATATCAACCTTAAGTCATCAACATGCAGAATATGTTTGGGAAAAGGACGAGCTCACGTGGGGAGGGACACCAAACAGGGCCCAGCCCCAGCCTCGCAGGCCTTCGGGAAGGAGGGGTGTGGGAGAGGCACGGCCACACCGTCGGGGCTCCGGCTGGACCTGCCCCCTGTGCGGTTCCTTCTGCTCGATGCGCTCCCCAGTCTCTGCCCACCAGCCTCTCGCTCGCCCAGATGCAGCTCACAAGGCTTCTCTAGAGGCTTCCTCATGCTCTCCGAGGCAGAGCTGGCCAGTCTCTCCTGTATTAGTTTCCTAGAGCTGCTGTAACACATGGCCACAGACTGGTGGTTCGACAGCGGGAACATTCTCTCACAGTTTCAAAAGCGCGAAGTCCAAAATCAAGGTGTCCGCAGGGCCAGGCCCCCTCCAAGGCTCCAGGAGGGGACCTTTCCTTGCCTTTTCTGCTAGCCGCTGCTTGCGGCTGCTTCATTCCGATGCCCGCCTCTGTCTTCACTGGCCCTCCTCTGTGTCTGTGTCTCTGTTCTGTGCGTCTTTCATAAGGACACTTGTCCTTGGATTTAGGGCCAACCCCAATAATCCAGGATGATCTTTTTTATAGATTCTTAATTTAATTGTACAAGCAATTGTAAAGAAAACTGATATTTGGTACAAATACCTAATAAGATACCATTCATAGACATGTCCTTCTGGGGCCACTAGTGAGCATGCTACTCACCCTCTGAGCTCATTCACCTCTTTCTAGTTACCTCCAATGCAGCATGTAATGGAGACCACAGTTGTTTCTGTTCTAACTAGAACATTCGTTCTCAACAAGGACAGTATCTCCCCCAAGGGGAGAAAATCAGTCGGAGAAGGAAGGAAATGATGTATGTATGTATTTTTAGAGAGAGGGGAAGGGAGGGAGAAAAGCATCATTCTGTTGCCTCTCACACACCCCCAACCAGGGACCTGGCCTGCAACCCAGGCATGTGCCCTGACCGGGAATCAAACCGGCGATCTTTAGGTTTGCAGGACAATGCTTAACCCACTGAACTGCAACAGTCAGGGCAGAGATGACTATTTATAGGTAAAGTATCAATATGCATACAGCACATAAACATATATACAGTATGTGTCTGGTATTAAAATTTCACGGTGGGGGAAAATTAGAGGGGAAAAAGGAGAAGTCTAAGAAAGCTCTGGGGATGAGAGTTGGGGCTGATAATGGGGGAAAAGCTTGAGAAACAAGCCCCCCCCCACTCCCTGCACACACAGACTCGGCGTGCCAGTAGCACCAGCACAGGGCTAACGGAGGAGATGGCCTGGATAAATCAGCAACAGTGATCTGCCCTCCTCCTGGTCTTCAATGCTCCATCCACAGTTTAGCAGGAGCGACCCGTGCCGTGCCATCAGGGGCAGAGCCAGGTCTGACCCCGGCCTCCCCCTCCCCGTCACTCTGCCTTTCTGTCTTCACCCGACCGAAGGAAGCATTTTGAATTATGGACCTTAATAGGCATCTATTTTACAGCCTAAAGTCACAAAGTCTAATGATTTGAAATATCACTACTGCAGCCACTGCTCCCTTCAGAACTTTACATATTTAAGCAGAATTTCAGTTACCAGAAAAACTCATCTTTTGAGAGAAAAAGAGGGCAGGGTGGGGGCGGGAAATCCAGAGATTTAATGCTTTATCAAGAGGAAAGGGGTGTGGAGCGAGGTTCGCTGAGCATCAAATGGGCTCCAGCGTGGAGAATTTAACAAGGTGGAGAGCAGTGTGAATGGGAAGATTTAAAAGTCTGAAGTTTAAACATCACTTTTGTTTGCCCAGGCTCTAGATATTAATAATATTATTGTGCAAATTATAAGTCTTCGCTTTTTAGGGGACAGGGGGAAATTAAACATTGACATAAACCAGTTGATTGCAATTCCGATGGCAGACATTTCCAAGCCCCCTTTCCTCTGAGCCATCTCTCCTTGTCCAACGGATGACGTCCCCTCATTATAGGGACCCATCCTGGGCAGCACCGTGCGGTGTTTGAAAGGCTCACTCTCCTTTCCCCCACACCTATTTCCGTCGTTCCTCCTTGTTGTAACTTCGGATCGGATCCCTGGCCCATGCCCTGATCACCGTGTTCCTGAAATGCAATTACTCATTAACTGTCCTTTGTTTCCGTCTCTTTATGCTCCAGTTCTGATCCATCCAGAATTCCCCCCCTCCACTTGTCTACTAAATTCTCTTTTCCATCATGATACTTCTCTGTAATGAGTCTCTGCTGCCTGTAAAATTAAGCCCCAATTCCCCCCAGCTGGTATGCCTCAGTTGGCTGGAGCATTGTCCCTTAAACCGAAAAGTCACAGGTTCAATTCCCAGTCAGGGCACATACCTGGGTTGTGGGTTCAGTTCCCAGCTGGGGTGTGTGTGGGAGGCAACTGATCAATGTTGCCCTCTCTCAACAACGAGAATAAAAAAAATGAAGCCCCAGATCCTCAGCTGAGCCTTCAGGACCCTCCACATGTCCCAGGACATGACCTACGCCTTCTGCTCCTGGGTTCGTGCACTGTTCTCTAGTCTCTAGCCAAGCCAGAATCTTCCCTGTGCTCCCTCACAGCTTGTCCGTCTCATCTCATCTCCAGGTCTCCGACCTTGCTGCATCCTCCACCTGAAACGCCTTCTCCTTCCTTTTCATTCAGCCTACCCTTTCTTCTCCTTCACGGCTACCTCGGACACCACCTTCTTCACCAGCTTCGGATACTCCGAAGAAAGCGGTTTAACACAGAACCATGTACTGTTCCAATGCTTCACACCCAGCATTCAGCAAGGAGCTTCCTAACTGACGAAGAAATGAGATATTTTATATCATAGTTGTACTTAAGTGGTAAGAAATAGTGTTGGGTTGCTTTGGTCCTTAATTATTACCACTAGTAGAATCCTATTAGCCACCTTTAAGAACCTACCAGGGGTCACCTCCCATATGAATTTATGTCCTTTAATTCCCACAAGCAACCCTGCAGGTTAGTGATATTCAATCTGAAAATACAGGAAAGGGACAGATAATGAGGAGGGGGCATATATTTTTCTAATTCCACCTCTGTCCTTGGTAGTATTTAGAGACCTTAGAAATTATCTCATTTCATCTCTTTCTATTCTTTCATCAATAACCATATAATTCCATTTTTGCCATTTAATCATTTATTTTTCAATTACAGTTGACATACAATGTTATATTCATTTCAGGTGTATACCCCAGTGATTAGACATTACATAACTTACTAAGTGATCACCCCAATAAATCTTACACTCATGTGACACCATAGTTATTACAATATTATTGACTTTATTCCCTACACTGCACTTTACATCCCCGTGACTTATTCAGTAACTACTGATGTGCGGTTCTTTTTTTTTTTTTTTAAGATTTTATTTCTTTATTTTTAGAGACAGGGAAAGGGAAGGAGAAAGAGAGGGGGAGAAACATCTTTGAGTGGTTGCCTTTCGCATATCCCCTACTGGTGACCTGGCCTACAACCCAGGCATGTGCCCTGAGCAGGAATCAAACTAGGAACCCTTTGGTTCACAAGCTAGTGCCCAATCCACTGAGCTACACCAGCCAGGGCCAATTTGTAGTTCTTAATCCCTTTATCTTTTTCACCCATCTCCCCAACCGTACCCCCACTTCTGCAATCATCAAAATACTGTGTATCTATGAGTCTGTTTCTATTCTGCTTGTTAGTTTATTTTGTTCTTCAGATTCAATTGTTGATAGATATGTATTTTTATATATTTTAATCCCATTTTTCAGGTAAAGAAATTGAGGTTCGGTGGGATCAATAATTTATTCAAATGCAATGACTAGTGAGTGCAGAACTAAAAATTGAATTCCTGTCTGTTTGTCTGACTCAAAAGTTGATCTTTCCATGCTCTGTCCCTCTTCAAACAAGCAGAGTCACTGAGGTATGCAGTAAATTCTTTTTCATCTGTAGAATGGGGGAACAACTGTTTTTCTTCCCTCAACTTTGCTCTAAAATAGAAATTGTGCCTGAAAAAAAATCTCTCAAGCATTATATGCTAGCTTTGTCATAAATATCATTTGGCTTGAGCCTGGAAATCCAACCTTTATTTATTCAAGCTGCATAAAGCACCACTAAGCCAGAAAGAAAACCTCACCTGCTGAGACCTGTAAATACCACTTTCCAACCGTAAACAGCTCTGTGCAATAGTATTATTTCTGACATGGTGGCGCGTGCACCGAGACAGCTGCTCATCTTGCAGTGTTATCACATAAAAGCAGAGTTAGGCTGCATTTGATGTACAGTTGTGTGTGTGCCTACGTGTGTGCATGTGTGTGTGAGCTGTTGACCTTAAACAGACAGCCAGATATTTCTCCAACAAAATGGGTTTATTCGGGAACAACAAAAAAGTATAATTTATGTGGCCCAGTGACGAAACACACACAAATCCAGAGAACAAAGGAGGGGAATGTTCTTTTATAGAAGAAAGAGGGAGCTCAGAGCCCTGATGTAAACAAAGAGTCTATTGAAAGAAACTGGGCGCTCCAAGTTTGGTGGCTTTTCATTGGCTGGATGGTAACAGTCTTTCATTGGCTGAGTGGTTGCCAGAGAAGAAGATGATCTTCCTTCTTCCTGCTGGAGTAGTAGAATAGAAAAACATCTTCCTGTTGGATATGGAAAGTACTCTCTTCCTGTTTGGGGTCATTAATGATGGGTGGTAGGACCGGAGAGCTCCCCCTACAGGTGCTCCCAGCTCCAGTTTAAATAGTGTCTCAGACTCTGGTCAAGATGGCAGCATAAGTAAACATGGTACTATCATCCTCCCACAAGCACATGAAAATTATAGCTGAACTACAGAGCAACTATCATTCACAACTGCCTGAAATCTAGCTGACCAGAACTCCTACAACTAAAGATATAAAGAAGCTACACCGAGACTGGTAAGACAGGCAGGGATGTGGAAGCAGCTTGTTTCACACCCATGTGTACCAGATAAAAATCAGGATGGATAACTCAGCTGCAGAGTTTGCCCCAATGAACAGGGCGTCCCAGACCCACACCAGGCTTCCATCCCAAAATTCCAGTGTTGGGAACAAAACTCCCCATAACTTCTGGCTGTAAAAACCAGCAGGGATTATGGCTGAGTGAGACAGAGAGTAGCTGGAGTCCCCGGCAGTTACTCTTAAAGGGCCCACTTACTTGGGCTCACTCCCTCTGAGTTCCAGCTCTGGAGTAGCAGCTCAAGAGGCATCAGGGATGGAAGGAAAGAAACTGAAGTGTCAGGGCAAGAGCTGGAGGAGCAGCTTTCTCCCAAAAGGAAGTGCTAGCAGGGGCCATTTATCCTCTTTGAGCCCTTCCCCCATAGAGCCTGCAGGTGGGTGCCATATCTGAGTCTTTATCAAACTGGCTAACACCACTAGCCCTGCCTTGGTGATTCCTTGAGACCCCGCCCCCCCCAACTTGTGGGCCCACTCAAGCTGTTTCCAGTGGCTTTTCCATACAGATAGTCTGTCCTGGCTCATGCCTCAGACTTTTTTAAATATATGAAAAAAGCAGCATCTGGCCTCAGTGTGCCCCGTAACTCTCATTCAAGAGCCTGAGGCCTGGCACTAGTGGCAGCTGGTCTAGGTTCCTAGCTTGGCCTCTGCTGGGCACTTCCATGCCCAGCACAAGTAGCAGACCTCTGCAGATCACTTTGTAGCCCATGCCCAGATGCTCTGGGTGGCTGACTTTGGCCTGCACCTCCTGTGAGACCCCAGAGCTAGCAAAGCCAACGGACAGCTTCAGATCACATTGAAGCACCACTCAACCACCTCCACAAGTGACAAATTCAAGGGGCAGACTCAGCAGGCACCAGAGTTCCACTGAAGTAAGTTGTACTCTGTGGAGTGGGCCCTTGAACAGCTGATCCTTCATGGTGGTTCCAGCCAGTCCTCACAGTTGATCAACCTTGTGGTAATCCCCTCTTATTGAGGTACCAACAGCAATAAAGGCTCAACTACAACAGGAGGGTGTAAACAGCCCACATGGCAGGGGAGGGTGGTGTACCTAGCTCAGGTGTACCCAGCTCAGGTGAAAAGGGAGGCTGTGCCACTGGACCCTACAGGATACCTGCTATATTAGACCACTCTACCAAACACAGAAGACAGAGCAGCTCTACCTAACACATAGAAACAAACACAGGGAAGCAGCCAAAATAAGGAGACAAGGAAAGAGGTCCTAAGTGAAAGAATAAGAATAGAGCTAAATGAAATAGAGGTGAGCAAACTAACAGATACAGAGTCAAAACAATGATTATAAAGATGCTCAAGGAACTTAGAGGGATCTTCAAAACTATAAAAAAGGACATGGAAACCATAAAAAAGACATAAATGAGGAATACACTAACCGAAATGAAGAATAATTTACAAGGAATTAACAGTAAAGATGAAGCTGAGAATCAAATCAGCAATTTGAAATATAAGGAAGCAAAAAAACACCCAATCAAAATGGAAGGAAGGAAGGAAGGTAGAAAAGAGAGAGAGGACCCATAAATATGAGTATAGTGTAAGGAGCCTCTGGGACAACTTCAAACATACCAATATTCTCATCATGGGGGTGCAGGAAGGAGAACAGAGAGAGCAAGAAATTGAAAACGTACCTGAAAAAATAATGACAAAAAACTTCCTTAGCCTGGTGAAGAAAATAGACATACAAGTCTAGGAAACACAGAGAGTAAGATGAACCCAAAGACACATCATAATTAAAATGCACAAGGTTAAAGACAAAGAGAGACTCTTAAAAGCAGCAAGAGAAAACCAGTTAGTTACCTACAAGGGAGCAGATTTCTCAACAGAAACTTTGGAGGCCAGAAGGGATTGGCAAGAAATATTCAAAGTGATTAAAAGCAAAGATCTACAAACAAGATTACTCTACTCAGGAAAGCTACCATTTAAAATGGAAGGACATAAAAAGAGCTGACCAGACAAGAAAAAGTTAGGGAGTTCATCACCGCCAAACCGGTATTATGTGAAGTCTTAAGAAAAAGAAGAAAAAATATCAAAATATCAATAATAAAATGACAATAAATACATACAAGAGGAGACCCCAAAAAACTGGAATATCTTCTGGATGGTGGGTCCCTTATAGCATAGGCTTCCCCCACTAGGTGAGTGTGCTAGGAGCCCATCTGTATCAGTGCACCAGCTGGCACTGTTGTGAGAGGCTGCATTCAGCTTCAGTGAATTTTTTTTGAAGATTCTTTCAATGCATTTGCCCATTTCATGATGGGCGGTTTACGAGCACACCTGCTCACATCATGTTGAGTGTGCAGCTGTTTTTGACCAAAAACAGCATGACCTCTGTACCCTACCCTTCCTCTTCACCTGAACTCTCCCCAAGCAACATTTTTTTTGTTGGTTGGTTTGTTTCCTTGGGTGAAAAAAGTCCTCAAAGAGAAATGTTTTGCCAATGTCAAAAGATGAAACAAAAAATGGCAGAAGCACTAAAGGGCATCAAAATTGACAAGTTCAAAAACTGTCTGAGCAGTGGAAAAAACATCCCAATAGGAGGATTGCATCAGATGTAGAGTACTTTGAAGGTGACTGAAGTTTAAACATGTAAGAATAAATACACCATTTTTATAAATAAATTCTGAGTTTTTTGGGGTTCCCCCCTTGTACTTATCAAAACCAGAAAATGACTGCAGAAAATAAAAAATTAACAAATATATGAAACTGGTTAAAGTATCACTGAATAGGATGCAATGGATTTGAGCAACAAAGAAGAAAATAAAGCAGTTTTCCTTAATTTCAGAGAGATGAGTAAGATGACATCTTGTAAGAAAACTGAGAGAATTCAGAATCAGGGGCTCTTTTGAAGTTTATCATTTCCTTTCCCTTTTTGTATTTATATATTTATCATATTTGTGCATGATATGTTTGCCTAGAGGAATAAATGATAGCAGTCTCAACTTTTAGTCTATAAATAAATAAATAAATAGTCTCTGCTTATTAATCTTCACTCTGTGTGTGTTAAATAAGGAGCTAGGCGTATTTTCCTTTTGTCTTGATTAAAGTCACTAGTAAAATGTGGAGTCATACCGTTTAATGCAAAAACAGCAGGAAAAATCAAACTCTACCCTTCGATACACAGAAAACAAACCATCATGGGGAAGTTTAGGGTTCGAGGGGGAATAATCTGCCCATTTACCCCCTTCACTCTGTGTGTGAGGCCTGAGCACGAGCCGTGCCACCCCCAACCCTACCCCTACCTTTTCAGAAGGTGTAACTCTTAGTCACAGGCACTGGGAAAAACGTGTGGCCTAAGACAAGCATTGATTTCTAGCTTTGATTTTTCAGCAAAAAATATGCTTTCCCCCCAAGTAGAATCTAACATGGAATCTTCACACATAAAAGAAAGAAAATGATACTTTGTTACACATACTTATGGATTTAAACTTTTATCTTTCACCTAATATAAATTTAATCCAATGAGAAAGTTTTAATGAACACAAAAGTTTGAAATCAGGGTTGGGGACGTCAGGGGCAGTGAGCCACATCCCAGGGTCCATATTTTGTGTTGACCACCCATTCCCAGGAAAACCCTAATCCCGGTGGTCAGGTAGCAGACCGCTTGTTCATAAAATTTTACTTGAGCAAATATAGGCAAGTCTGAATTAAAAGAAAATGAAATAAAATGAAAAGCAAAATATATTCTTGAGCTACAGCCATACTCATCACTGGTTTAACTTTAAGAATTTCAAATATTTTCAGAAGACAGTGTGAAAAGCTTTATTCTGAGACCTGCATAGAAACATGACCATCCAGCTGCCCAGACTCACATGCTGGTGTGCGTGTGTGTGTTAACCTTTGGCATATAAGACATTAAATAGTGTGCATGTGTGTTTCTGTGCTTGGGTATGTGTTTACTGCAGCTTTGATCAGAAGGAATATTTTCAAATTACAAGAAATGAGAATCAAATTAATGTTGAACTCTTAAATTGACGGTCTCAACTGAACTTTAAAATTCTGGAGAACACAATATGAAAACTCGTATTTTATGATCCGGCAGGCAGCTGGAGTGGAATGCGGGCTGCTCTCTCAATTTAAATCTCTGTGGGCCACGCACGGGGGAGCAAGATGCCTTCGACACGGAAGTGATCGAAGGGTGTAGAATGAGTGTGGGCTGTCACTCAGCAAGAGAGGGTGGCCCCAGTGCAGCTTCGTGTAACTCATTTAGGCCACTGCTTTAAAAAACTATCAGCGGAACCTCCAATGCACGCATCAGCCTGCTTAATCTTGCCACAAAAGTGTCCTCACCGTCTGGCCCTGGCATGAATTCTTACCGTCTTCCTTCCCTCCTTATCCTTTGATTTGATCTTTGAATTTATCTTTGTATTCTTTATTCTTGAAGCAACCTAAACGTTGATTCCTCTCAATAACTTTTCTGAGCCCATCCTTACCACAAGGTCCGGGCAAAAATATTATTGGCAATTGCTTTGTTTATTTGTTATTGTCATTTTTTTCATTTTATTATTTATCTTTAGACAGAGGGAAAGGAGGGAGAGAGGGAAACATCAATGTGCGAGAGAAACATCCATTGGTTGCCTCCTGCATACCCTCAACTAGGGACCCAGCCTACAACCCAGGCATGTGCCCTGACCAGGAATCGAACCAGTGACCCTTCAGTTGAAGGCCAGCACTCAATCCACTGAGCCACAGCAGCCAGGGCATCACTGATATTAATAGAATTGCATTAGCCACCATTTATTAAGCACCTACTGCTGGCCAGCTTGCATGCTAATTTATGTCCTTTAATCCTCCCAATCAACCCTGCAGTGTTGTGGTGGTTAACTGATGTTATAGGCTTAAAGTATTTATACAACCTCCCCAGACATCACACACCTACAAGGTCAAGGTAAAGTGGAAGCCTTGTCTGCTGCCTCCAAGACCTGTCATGTTATATCCCATCTACTACGGGGCTTTCTGTATGCCGGTTCTTTGTAAACAGCTTGGGGATGGGATAGCATTTACCAAGTGGTGTGGCAAAGAGCGTTCCCACATGGTTCGCCTCCTGCATGGAACTCTGAGAACATCCTGAAGGTGTAAATGGTGTCTAAGCCAGACCTCTGGGTTGGACGTGTAGGTATAGCTAAAAAAAATTAGTTAAATCTAACCTAAATGAAAAGAAGTATTCAACTGGGGGCTCAAGTCATACTGTCTCATCTAGTCACCTATCTGCAGGCAAGAACTGTCAGCCACCTACCCCGGATAAAAGGTGTTCCTGCTTTTAACCATTATTGCTACAGTTTCACCTGGAACGTGCTTGGGGTTTAGACCACCATTTCTCAAGGAATAGTTTTCCTGATCCCAAATATTTTGCAAACTCTGCATATTAAATTTACCCTATTGGAAACATTAGCATCAGTATATTAAAGACTCCAAGAAGAAGAAAACAATAACCTTGTTCAGCCCAGCAATTCTCAAACTTGCATTCACACCATACAATTTTTTTTTGGATAATACTTACCAGTCCTTGAACCGGGTAGCTCTACAGAGCCCTCTTTGTAAAGAGTTAACCCTTCATTGACTGGCATCTTGCCATATTCCAAACAGGCTTTATGGGGGCTGAGTTAGACCCTAGCTTCAGTCCGTCTCTCCTCTGTGTTCGGTGAGGAGCTTTGAACCATTTATTTCCTTCCCTTATAAACAAGGGGCTTGTTTTCCTAAACCTTGTGTTACCAGAAGGAGGCTCTCGGGGTCATTTCACTCTCCATGCACGTGTGGGATTTGTAGAATGGCAGTGTGGTCCGAAGAGAGACTGGAGCCGGGAAAGCCCCCTCCACTCCAAATGCATTCTGTCGAGGGAGGGCGGGCGAAACCCTGACTTCCGCGCTCAACTGGGGCTCATGCTGCCTCGAGATTTTCTCACCGAGTTTTGCAAAGTGAGGTGCAACGTTACATGTTGTCCTTCCACAGAATTCCCATTGCCTCACGTAGTTTCACAGATTATTTTCTCCGAGTGATTTCTCTGGGGGTCAAGGGAACTTTACACAACATCCTAAGCCATGGGACCTCCTACAAAGTGCTGGGTGACATGTACAGACCACGTTGGTGTGTGTGAATGCAGTGATCTTATCAGAGTACAGGGTGTATATATCATGGACTCCAAGAGCTTGACTTTCTCTTTCTTGCCCTCATCCCACGTCAAATCCATCTGCAAGTTTGGAGGCCTCAAACTTTAGGAACTGACCCCCCTCACTGCCTTCATTGTGACCACCCATGTTCAAGCCACCATGGTCTCTGGACTTCATTGTGACCACCCATGTTCAAGCCACCATGGTCTCTGGACTGACCCAGCAACAGCCTCCTAACTGGTCTCCCTACTTTGGCCCATGCTCCCCTACAGCTATTTTCGATGGACTGGGAGCAACCGATCTCTTGAACACTTAAGTCAGATCATGTCACTTCACTGCACACAAACGCCCAGCCTACTCTGGCTCCTGGCTTGCTCAGAGTGAAAGTCTTACAATGGCCGGCAGGTCCAACGAGACCTTTCTGGCTTACCCTGATATCCACTCCCCTCCGGCCTCTCTGGACATCATGCTAGTCTCTGAACATGCTTGGCATGTTTCTACCTCAGGCCCTTCGCATCTACTCCATGCAGAAATCCTTATATGTTTTCCCCTCTGACCATGCGTGGCTTGCTTTCTCTAATCCTTCAAGTCTTTGCTCAAATTCTTACCCCAACTCCCACCTGCCACCTTGCCTTGCCAATGCTGGCCCTCCTCACCTATTGTGTTTCTTCCTGAAGCTCTTATAACCTTCTCATAAACTGTATCATTGACCTATTATTTTGTCATTTTGTTTTTGAGGGTTTTCTTTTGTTTTGTTTTATTTTGTTTCTTCCCCATCTCTCCCTTTACTAGATGTAGGCTTCGTGAGGTCAGAGACTTTTGTTGGTTTTATTCTCAAATCCCCAGAACAACGTGTCTTAGGCATCTGAAACGTAGAGTGAAGGGGCCCTTTGGTGATTCCCAGCCTGTTTCTACAGACTTCTGGGGTTGGGCACAGGAAATGTTAGGAACTGGTGAGTTTCTGCTAATATTTCAAAATGCCTAACACCTGTCTCTCCTCTATCCATAAACTCAAGTGTCACGCTTCTCTGCCTCTAGTTGACATCTCCTCAGCTCAGTGTGTTAACTCTGATTATATGTCTGATCAGCATCTCTGGCCACCAGTTGCAAGAGCCTTTGATTTTTAGACTTGGGGAAATGAATTAATTATCACGGAATCTTTGCAGATTAGTAGATGTTTTTAAAAACATGGACTCCATGGTTGGGGGAGGAGCACGGACTGAGTGTGAGACCTGCATCTCCTTCATATGAGGAGGACGTTGAGGCACTGGAAGATGCGGTGACTTTCTCAAGGTCACAGAGCAAGTCCCTGGCAGAACAATGACTAGAATCCAAGCTTTTCACTCCCCGCTCTGTGCTGGGTGTCATCAAAAACGCAGTTTGCTGCAGAGGAGACGTATACAAGCTGTATGGAACATTTGCATAACATGATACAGTAAAGACCGAAT
Source organism: Glossophaga mutica (assembly GCA_039655065.1). NCBI lineage: Eukaryota > Metazoa > Chordata > Mammalia > Chiroptera > Phyllostomidae > Glossophaga > Glossophaga mutica. The sequence goes on from CM077311.1 coordinate 64,625,444, forward strand.
CCCAACTGAGGTTCCCAGCAGGAAAATAACAATTATTTAATCAGGGCTCTATTTATACTTTCATTGTGAAGGTTAGGTTAAGATTCACTGGCTTGATTAAGGGTGCTGCCTACACATGAAAGTGTTTACTGAGCTGGGCTCCCTGGAGTGAGATTCAGACAAACTCATGACAGCGAAAGCACGTTCTCTGTCCTGACAGCTGTGCACGCCTTTATGGAGAGACAAGCCTTTTCCTTAAAACAAACAAATGCTTAGCCTTGAGGATAAACTGTAAACAGTCTGCCTACACAGAGGCCTTGTTCTAGGCCTTTGTGGCATTTCATCCTTAGTTTTCATCTTTAAACCTGATGAATATGAATATACCTAGAAATGCAAAATGAAAAGCTTCTGTGTACTCAAAAGCATTATCATGTGCCTTACACTATTTGATCCTTAGAATAATCCTGCAGGGTTGGAAAAGCTGATATTATTATCACCGTTGCACACATAAGGAGGCTGAAAACACTTAGGGGTTCAAAGACCTGCCCAAGGTCTCCCAACTTACTAGTGAAGAAAGGCACTAGAATGAGGGGAGGGGCCTGTTCCCTCACTGCTCAGGCTCTGTGCCTGAGCCGCAGCGCCACCAACTGAACAAAGTGCTTCATTACTCCGGAGAAGGGGACCGGGAGTAAAGGCCCCCAGTGTGCCTCCTTCCCTCTCCCAGCGATAGCGCCAATGGTCTGAGACTCGATCCAAACACGGGAAATGGTTTCCAGTTTACAGAGCAGGAAAGGGAATACAAGAGGCCCATCCAAGTCACCCAGTACTTGGAGCCGCGTTGGAAGTGAGGGCGGGGCCGAGCTCTCTCCAGCACCCTGCTGCCTGGCTTGTGTGGACAGGGCATCGTGTACGGACAGGGCATCGTGCTCAGGGGCCGTGCTCTGCGGGGAGCTGAGCAGCAACCCCATCCCTTACTGGCTCTGTGGCCTTGGGCAAGTCATTCTACATGAGGAATCTCGGCTTCCTCTCGGCATCTTTATGATGATTAAATGAGATAAAGGACCTAGAAAGTCTAGCTCTGCATCTGACAGGCAGCAGAAGCAGAGCAACTGAGATTTATTTACCTTTGTGGGTGCATCATTCCATTTATCAAACCTGTACCAAGGATTTACCACATCCCCAAGCCTGGGGTCGGCAGTACAGGAAGAAAGCAGAAACAGAGTCTCTGCTGAAAATCGATTCACACAGTGACAGTTCAAAACTTAAAAATCCCTGGCAAGGGTGTCATTCCTTTGCAAAAGATTGCAAGAGAAAGGTCTTGGCATGATCAAAGTGCCAGTAAATGATGCTGACATTCCAGCAGCACAGGTAAATAGGGGAGATGTTTGGGGTCAATAGGCCCTGACACCCTGACCTCTACCCTCGAATCACCCAGTCTGATTGCGTGAGAACTTGTTCCTCTACACTCCTTCCCAGTCGCCCTGCTGTTCCCTTTCCTTGGCAGTGCCCAGAAAGGAAGCTTCCAGCCAGGCCTTATTGCCCCCAGCCCTGATCTAGTCTCTCCAGCCTGCAACAACTCTTGGAGGCCCCACCCTCCCCCCAGAGCTGCCCTGGCAGCTCAGGGTGCAGACCCCCTCTGCTCTGGCACATGCTCTTTCTCCCTGGCTCCACTTTTCCTCTTCCTTCTCTGAGAACTGCAGTTTCTTTAAACAGACAAGCAATTACGAGCGTGTTATCCACACTTGACTCTGTTGGTACAACTCCCACTGATGCGCAGGAGCCGGCGGCTTGACAATGGGACACGATTCCACGGACTGCCGCTGGAGATAAACGACGTCTGTGAATGGGTGCGCTTTTGTTAAACTTCTGAAGGCAGATGGGACAGGGAAAGTTTTCTCTTTTTTTGCTTTAAAAAAGAAGAAGCCTTTTTGAGAATGGCTCCACCTCCCCCAAGATCCTCATTTCAGATTAGGCCATCAGGTGTACAGTGCCCTTGGAGGCTTCCGCCTCAGCCGCAACCGCTGTTTGATATTCGAGCCTTTCAAAATCCTTCCCAGTGACTGACACTCGCTGGCTGGCTGGCCCAGTCCTGGAGAACAGCTCTATTAAACACAGGCTTCTCTCCCCTGCACCTTCTCCCCTCCTCTCCTTTCCTCTCTCCCTCTCCCTCTAGTTCTCTTCTTCTGTTACGTCCTTCCCTCCTTTCTCTCCCATTCCTCTCTACCTTCTTCTTTCTCCACCCATGTTCATTCTTCTCCCCTCATTCTCCTCCTCTCTGGATGCCATTTTGTTTCCTGTTGTCTTTCTGTCCTTTTCACTCCGAGCCTGCATCTCCACTGGGCCTCCTGGTCTCGCCCCTCGCCCCTCCAGCCCCCTGCCTCCTCAGAGTCTCAGGGACAGCCAGGCCTGTGGAGGCTGCGAGGGTGCTGGGGTTGAAGCATGGCCTTTGCAGCCACAAGCTCTTTGAACTCCCATCTGAGGAGGGTGTGGGTGCAGGAGGAAGACATGCTCAGTAGGGTGCTGGGGGGAGGGCTGGAAGGGACTAGGAGGGCGTTTAAGAGAAATGCGCGTGAGTCAGAGAGACTGAGAAGAAACAAAATGGAGCCATCAGCAGCCACTGCCTGGCTTTGGAGGCAGTAAGGAGGGAGATTCATTAGTCCCAGATTAAACTGCCCTCTAGCCAGTCACCACGGTTTAGATACAAAGATACTAAGGAGAAAGCAGAGTGCCAATCAGTCTCTTAAAGGGCCATTCGCTGGCATCTGACATGTAAGTGGGGGTGGGGGATGGGTGATGACCGCTTTGCTGCTGGGGTTCTCTAGGTGGTGAACGGGGGAAGAGCATCTTTATAAACACTCCGCACCTCATGGGGAGCAGGGAGAAATTCAATTAGATTTGAGTGAGAAAGGTAACTTGAATATCAATTAATTGTCTAATTGAAGATAATGGAGACCTGGGGGCACCCTGCCAGGTTGATTCCCACACCCAAATCCAGAGATTTTCCTAGGGATTAAAGACGCAATTTAATTACACGTTTCTATTAGATTAGGCACTGAAGGCATTCGGCACTCTGAGTTAATTACATAGTTAATTACACAGCCAATAACATGCCTTGCCTAATAACCCAGCTGGATGCAGGCTGGGTCTGCGGAGGGGGATCCTGTTCCTGTAACGGGAGCTCTGGGAGCCGAAGGTGGTGGGAGCGTCTTTGGCAAGGGGACATGTGAATACTAATAGGGAATTATTCTAATTGTCCCTTGTTCTTGATGAACAGTAAATTATTCTCATAACATTTACCGTTGTCCTCATTCGTTATCTAAGGGTAATCAGGAGTGAAGGGCTTCCGGAGGCCTCCCCTGTGGCAGCACTAACGGCTGCCTCCTTGGGGTGCCTGTCCCTCTTCCTGGTCTCCTTGACACACTCCAGGGCTGAGCTTTGCACTTGCCCAAGTGCTTTCACAGGCTCATCTTGTTGGATTGCAAACAAAGCTATGAGGTAGGTTTCCCCTTTCCTGTTTTATTTTCTGAGGAGTAGGTTGGTCTCCCGATTTGCCCAAGACAGAGGCAGACAAGTGGCAGTGGAGTCTGGCTCGGACTCCAAATCTCACTCTCGTTCCCCCACACCACGGGGCCTCTGGACCCAAAGGACTTCCTTCCAAGTTCTAATTCAAGGGTGAGTATGGCTTGAGTTTGCGATACAGACTGAATGGAAGTCCCACATGTTGGCTCCCTGGTGGAACAACTACTGGAACTAAAACAGTAATGATTCCTGAGACCCCTGTAAACCAGTGTGGTGAGGACATGAGGAGACCATGCGTGGAAGGGTCTGGATCTACCTGCTCACCTGGACGAGGTCCTGTAGGCTTCAAATGGCAACATTCCCAGTGAAAATGGCAATGGTCTTTGTGTCATGTAGGAAAAGTGGGTGTCTGGCCTACACTGACCACCACCTGTGGGGTGTGAGTCATGGGAGAAAGGCAGCTGAGGGCGGAGGAAGCAGAAGGAAAGCCTGTCTCACAGCCTAACAGGGAGGCTCTCCTGGAGGAAGGAAACCAGCAGCAGATGCCGAGGGACGCTGGCCAGGCCAGCCTGGGAGAATGGTGAGGACGGGCACGTCAAAGGCTGTCAGAGAATGACTGTCTGTGCCCTCCAACAGTTCGTGTGCAGGAGCCCTACCCGCAGTGTGCCTCCGTTTGGAGTAAGGAAGTAAATAAAATTAATAAGGTCATCAGGGTGGGGCCCCAACACAATAGCATCGGTGTACCTTTAAGAAGAGACACCAGAAACCAGGAGAGGACACAGCTAGAAGGGGACTGAGAGCCAGGAAGAGGGGTTGCACCGGAATCTGACTCCCAGCCTCCACCACTGAGAAAATAAATTTCTGTTGTTTAAGCCATGCAGTTGGGTATTTTGTTATGGCCAGCAGAGCTGACTAACACCATGATCAAAAAATAAATAAAACCCAATGATGGTTTCCAAACACCTTATTCCCCTCCACTGCCCTTCCCCTGACCCAAAACACACACTTTTTAATGCATTTCATGCATTTTGTACATTTTTTATGCTATTCTTTTTGCCTAGATAATCCAGCCCTGCTTGTCTGTCAAAATACATCTGCTATCAAAACTCTTCTATAAGGCCATCTCAGAACTGCCTTCTTCCTTTTGTCCACCTCTCTGCTTTATGCATGATCCTACACTTATCACACTGCAGGATAGTGCTCTGTTTACATACCTGCCACCCCCACTGGAGTGTGAGGCACACGAGGATGAGAGTGTCAGCTTTGTTTTCTCCATCTGCCCCTGCTCATAGGAGGCACTTGTCTCAATCTATCCAGACAGCTATAGCAGAGCCTGGGCAGCCCATAAGCAACAGAAATTTACCTCTCATGGCTCTGGAGGCTGGGGGGTCCAAGGCTTCATGGTTCATAGAAAGCCACCCCCAACCCCCACCTTCTTGCTGTGCCCACACATGGTAGAAGGGCAAGGGAGCTCTCTATGGCCTCTTATAAGGGTGCCAGTCCCACTTACTAGGGTGTGGTGAGTCCTGGCTGGCAGGATCCGTGTGCGTTGTGGCTGCTCGTGAACAAATACACACAGACAACAGAAGTCAATGGAGACAAAGGGACCGCATGGCCCTCTCTGAGAGAGAGAGAGAGAGAGAGAGAGAGAGAGAGAGCGAGCGCAGGAGGGCCCAAGTCCCAGTCCCTGCCTGGCCAGGCTTTTATTGCTTCTCTGGGTACCTTGCACGGAGGGTAGTCCTCATTTACTATGCACAGGTTCACTACAGGGGACTGCCTTTTACAGATAACAAAGGAAAGAATGTTGCTAATTACTTCAAAGAGAAGGATGTTGCAGACCAAGGGGAAAGTGGTCAAACCAGTCACACTCCATACTTGGGAGGTTTAGCTCAGATTTTAGGAAGTTGCAGTAAGCCTTTGCTGTGTCAATTCAGGGTGAGGGAGTTTTAGCAAAAGCAAGTTTCATAGCAGCCTAGGTACAATGCAGGCCTGATTCCCCACGGGAAAACCTCTCTGTGGGCGTGGTCCTGTGTGCCACACGTACCCCACTGGTTTTCCATGTGAGGGCTGAGCTCCATTTCCATGCCATGTGGAGCAGTTCCCTACATTAGGGCACAACCCTCATTACTTAATCACCCCCTGTATTAATTATGATTTTATCTTCTATAGATTAAGATATTTTAACACCTTAGAAAAAACCTTTCTGGCTGGGGGGAGAAGATTGCCCCTCTGGGGCTTGCCAGTTCTTAGAGACAGCAAAGGACACCAGTGGGACTGTGCTTTTGATCTGCAAACAACCAAGCTGGAGTTGTACCTCCTCTACCCAGCTCTCCATCCCAGAGGTGATGTTCTTCTGACATCTCAGGCCCAGGGGCCAGGCAACTAGGGCCCACTAGCCCAACACCATCAAAATTATCCACACTAGACAATCTTCAGCTGCTTGCTATGCCCTGTCTCGTCTTCCCCGTGGAAACCCCAATAAAGACAGTGGTCTAGGCCTCCTTCTTGCTCAGCTTCCACTCCCCGATGAAAAGCCACTCCTGCCGTCCCGCCTGCTGGTCCTGCCTCTTGTTCCAAGGGGAACTGTGAGTTAGAGCAAATGTTTCTTTCAGTGACACTGACTTCTCCACATCTCAGCCACCGGTATAAACTAAGACCTGGACAAAAACACCTCCCAAAGGCCCCACCTCCAAACACCATCCCACTGGGGAGTAGGTTTCAACACATGCATGCAGGGACACAAACGTTGAGTCTGTGGCCGTGCACGATTCGTACTTGTGAACTGAAATTTCTGGTTGGTTGGTTGGTTAGTTTGGCAGATGTTTGGAAAACTGGATATTCAATCACACAGCAGACTCGACTACCCTGGATTTCTCTTGCTGAGCTTTTGACTACACAGCTCTGGCCACGTGCAGCTCCTGCACATGCCTCTAGATGAGGTTTTGCTGGCCAGTAAACTCTCGTAGCTCTGTAGTACTTGGACTTCGCTCACCAAGGGAGCCTTGGCGGGGAGTTAGTTCAAAAGGGAGAAGCGTCCATCTTGCACAAGGTAGTCTCCCTCTGCCCTGCTCCACGACCCCAAAGGCTTCCCAGCACCCTGCGCAGTGCGTTCCCTGGGGACCAGACATCTGCCTGTGTCCTCTCACTTCCCAATCCCACTCAAGCCTTTCCACTGAGTAGGTCCTGATCTGAGAACTGTATCCTCAACTTTCTAGCAAAACCGGCCTCCTCAATGCCCCATTACAGCAAGAGTGCTTGCTGTTCCCCATCACAGAAATTCTAGCAGCTCAACTAAGGTTTCGTTAACAAAACCTCAGAATGCTTAACGCACTATATGCACTTGAGCACAGGCTCATTTAATTCCTAAAGTCGCTGGCTCTCAGCTGGGGGTGGCACCACCTCTGGGAGGCAGATAGATAAGGTGCAGGTATTTCTAGTTGACACAATAACAGGGTGAGGTACTGTCACTGAGTGGTCTGAGTGAGGATGTTAACTGTGTTACATCACTGGGGCTAGTCCTGCCCGATGAATGGTCCTGCCTAAAACAGCCATTGAAGCCCCATGTAAACACCTCACGTTGGAAGTCAGGCTGTCAGATGCCACCTGCCGCAGTCCTGGAGTGGAAAAAGGGGGTTCTCAAGTTGGGGGACAGGAGGTATTTTTGAGAAGTGGCTGCTCATCCTGCTTATACCCAAACCTACCTCAATGGGTTTGGGTAGAACCCTCCTAGCCCTCCCTGACCTCCGTGGACCCCATCCTCCTCCCCGACCAGGATCCTGGGTAACGCCGGGGCCATCTCCCCAAGGTGTGTGGTCTCTGCAGTAGAAATAAGATAGGGACAGGGGACTGAGTAAGCTCATGCTCCCAGGATGCCACATTGTCTTGGCAGGTGACTTCTTACATCGTACTCTTTGTGTCCTGAGTGAGGTTGCTGCAGGGTGGGCGGCCTCACGTTAGGGTGGTCGTGTGTGGGCCATCGCCATAGCTGGACGCAGCCCGCAGCAGCACCCTTGTGCGTCAGTCACTGGTGTTGTTGTGGCTCACTTGGCCAAAGGGGAACAGCTGCAACTGTGAGGTGACACTTCGCAGGGGAGCCCTCAGTCACCTGAAAAATGCTCACATGGGGAGTTTTACTTCCCACAGAAAAGTCAGGGAGGGCTACCCCCAAGCCACGTTTCGAGTGTGTACACTCAGGTCATCAGAGGCGACGGAGGCTGCCGGCCACGATGCCTCTGCTCCTGGGGCCTTTCCGGAGTGGGGCACGTGGGCTTCAAACCCTCTCCTCTACGCTAATGGGTGATAAGGCAGAGAACAGAAGCCATATGACTCCGGGTCCATGGCTTCCGAAGACTGAAACTGAAACAAAGCAGGAAAGGAAATCGTTTGCAAAATATTCAATATTTAACTGATTTGTCAGGAATGCAATGAGAACCATGTTCAGAACATAGTCGGGGGAAAAGGGGAAGTCGGGAAGTCACATCAAAGCCAAAATTGAGCCCAAAATCCAGACCTCTACTGCTACTGCCAGCCAGCAGAGGCTGCAGGCTGGCCTGCTACACTGGGCACGGCGTGCAGCCAGCTGCCTGCCACCCCAGCCCCTGGAGAGGCCTCGCCACGGCAGCCCCTGCCAGGGCAGCCCCTTTCCTGTCCTTTCCCCTGCAGCTCACACACGAAACCTGCGTGGGTGCATGTGACTGGTCAGTGGGGGTCAAAGACCCACGCGCATTTCCACCCTGTTTCAAGGGAGGCTAGAAAAGTGCCTGGTCTTTTTAGCTCCTGCGAGGGAGAGTGGATACTTCCTCCTTCCCTATGAATAGGCATGGAAGGAGATGCCCCAAATGTGGTGAATACATTTGGGTGCCAGAAGCCAAAAATGGGCAAGTATCACTCTCTGTTCAAAAAACAAAAATCTAATAATAATGCAAAAGGACCACAGAGATTTCTAGCACAAGAAACGCAAAGTGGTTCTGATAATCAAGACAGGAAAAACTAGAGAAGAGGTGGCATACTAAATTCCTGGCCCCCAAGGCTGAGACAATTCAGAAAATGAGATTTTCTTATCCTCCACTCACAGGATCAAAGGAGATTTAAATGAATCACTTGCCTGCAGTGGCATCATTAGTTAGGGGCAAACAGGGACCAGTATCTACCCCCAATCACCGTGCGCAGTGCTCAGTTCTCCAGAGGCCCTGCCAGGCTCCTAGGGAAACCCCTCCCAGTCCTGGGAGCCCCGGGCCCTGAACATCCCAGGCCGAAGGGCACAGACTTCTCCCCTGACATGTGTCTCTTTAATTCTCAGCTCCTGGGCTCACTCCCACGTGAGGACATCAAAAGCAGGCGGCCTGGAGCAAAGGCTAAAATCTAGAAGGAGGATGAGCAGCGCCATCCCTGCGGGGCTTCATATGGGCAAAACGGGCAGACAGGACGTGGGTGAAAGTGGCAGGTTGAATTGTCGTCCCCATTTCTCCACCTCTACTGGGTCGGCACCTTAGAAGGGCGGCCTTGTCACAAGCCTTGCATGTTTCCCTTTCCTCTCCGATGCCTCTGCCAGGACTGTGAGAACAGGCCTGACTAGCGAACTGTTCCGGAAGATGACAGAGACACGCGTGGAGCAGAGTCCTGCCAGCGGAGCCCAGCCTGGGCCAGTCAACACCCGCCCGAACCGCGGAGTGGGAAGCAGACACGCAGCATCGCCGCTGTGAGCTGCCGGGTTCCAGCCGTGGTCAGTAAGCGTCGGTAACTGACCCATCCAATATGCCTCGGACACTTTTTTAGCACTGACTTAGAGTTCAGAATCTAGGAGCATGGGCATCGACTCCCTCCTGACACATACACCCACTCACACACGTTTGTTCACACACCCAGGCACACACGTGCACACAAAGCACAGCCAGGCAACACTTCTTGACCTTGCTTCCTACTCTGCCTAGAGCTGGTACAGCTAACGACATATGGCCATCAGCCCACAGTTGGCTTTGTAACCTTGTCTTCCTACCTCCCGCCCCCCAGCCCCTCTCCTGCTGAGTGGCTGAGCACGAGGCAGGGGCTGGAAGCACTCCTCTCTCCGCCATGGGAAGAACGTGAGGGGCAGGGGAGGGGATCCGAAGGTAATGTGACCAAAGGCTTCCTGTCACCTACAAGCCAACAACCAAGCATTTGGGAACTGCTGTCTGGTCGTTAGAAAATGCCAAGTGCAGCCCCCACTCTCGGGCCTCTCGGCACTCCCAGGAGGTTACATGAAAGGGTCTCCAAGGATCAGGCAAACATCACCCTGGACATTCCAGTCACAGGGATTGGGCCAAGAGTGGGAAGGGGACAGAGTGGCTGAGTTTATCGCCAGCCGGAGGACATCCCCGCGCCAGGGAAGATGGTGAGAAAACCAGTGCGCAGAGCAGCACGGCATCTCAGCGGTGCCTGTCCTCCGAGCGGGAGCGGAGAGGAGAGGCTGGCTGATGGTCAACGTCTGGGAGTTAACCTACAGGAGCACCTCTGTTAGACACAGGCTTGGACCACCTGAGACAACAACACGGCACGCCCACCAAGGACCCGCAACCAAGCCCCGCGGCAGAGGGGCACCTTTCCCTTGCTCAGTCTCCTCTGCAAACAGTTGCGTCACTGGTGGGCAAGAGCTGCACGGAGCCTGCGTGGGCGCCTCAGACCCTGGAGGCCTGCGCAGCTGAGAGGGCGGGGTGTCTCAGCGAGCAGAGCACGCCGGCTGAATCCACCCCGGTCTCCAGGAGCTCTGAACCGTGAAGGGAACGGGCAGAAGGCGTCCCAAGGAAACACTTCATCACCGCGAGACAACGTATTGATCACGGATTCCGGGCAGCTGATTTCTCAATTCAGGATGCAGTGAACATTTTAATACATTCCTTTTCTGCGGGGAAGATAGAGACCCCAGGTTTCTGAAAGCTGGTTTCAGAGGGAGGACAGCAGAGAGATTCCTGCTGATCAGAAGGCGGGGCGGGGCAGGGCTCCTGCGGACCCGCCACTCTGATCCAGGATTTGGAAGAAGCTTCCCCAGAAAAAACCTCTCTGCCTTAAGTTTCTGCTAATGAGGCAGGCATTTTGTGCTTTCTTGTTGCATTTTCGTATAATATTCATTTTACCAAATCCCCTAAACATGGGTGAGGTCCCTTCCCTCTTGCTACACATCCCAGACTCTGGAGGCTGATGTGGGAGGTGCCTCTGACTTAGCTGGAGAAGTGAAAAGGACAATTAGGGAGCCAAGCAGCAGCCTCCCCCAGGGCCTGTCTCCTGTCAGGGAGGACGGCTCTCCCTGCAGGCCCTGGGCTCTTTGCGAAAGGAGGGAGCCGAGAAGCACGGGACCGTCCAGTGGCTGCCAATGGAAGGGGTCCTCTGCTGCTGCTGGAGGGGCCCTGCAGGTGACAGGAGGGCCCTCCCTGGCTGTGCACAGACGCCTAGTCCTGGAACCTTCTCATTTCACAGCCAAGGGCTCCAGGGCACAGAGGGGAAAGTGATGTGCCCAGGACTGAACAGCCTGGGATTTCATCTCAGGTCTGCCTCCCAGTGCTGTTTGACCTTTTTACGGGGCCACTCCCTCTGAATGGGGAGAACTGTTTCCAAAGCGCCTTCCTGGAAAAGAGCAGACCTCATGGTATTGCACTTTGCTTTCTCACGCTTTACAGATGTTGCGTTTTTTACAAATCGAAGGCAAGACCTTCCACCAGCAAAAGGATTAGGACTCGCAACACTTGATCTCGGTTGTGTAAAACCTAATCCGAGATAACTCTGAGGTGTGCCACAGGCGTGACCTTTCTGCTGGTACAGGATCTGACCTTCGATTTGTAAAAAGTAAAAATGCAACGTCTGTGGGGCACAGCAAAACAAGGTCTGCCTGCACTTGCATTTGGGCTCTGCCACTTTTTGTTTGCCACCTTGAACAATATACTTCATTCACCTCTCGGTGCCTCATCTTCCTCACAAGTGCATTGGAACTCCCCAGACCCATCTCAGAGTCAGATACGAGAGACATCGTGCATTCGAGTCCTCAGTGCAGTGTCTGACGTCTATCAAACCACTTACTGAGTTTTCGTTACGCTCTAAGCGATGTTCTGAATGTTGGACATACATGTTTTTATTTAACCCTCCTAGCAACCCTTTGCAGCGGGACCTGTTGTCATCCTCATTCGTACAAGTGAGAAACCTAAGGCAAGGAGGAAGTGAGGCGCAAGCCGGAGGTCACACGCTGGCACCTGGAAATGCCAACCTCCGCACGTCGGCGGTCCCAGGAAGCCCCTGAGCCTCGCTGTGTTCGCCCTACGGCCTAGACCCAGGTGGCCATGAGCATCCTAGGCAGAGCAAAGCTGGGGTGAGGGCACCAATAATTCTTCATGTTGCTTCTTGATCCTTCTCCCTGCCCTCTTCTTCTTTTAAGAGAAAAAGACTTTTATCTTCGGTTTCAATCTTTATTATCACCAATGAGAAGATTCATAGAATTAGAGAGAACAAGACCAGTCCCCGGGACCATGAAACACTGCCACTAAGTTGTCAAAGCCCTTGGGTTTGGTCATAACTCAGCCGACTTCAGCCCTGAGCTGTCTGTCCTTTGTCTGGGAGTAATCTGCACACCGAGGAGTGAAAACAAGCTGTGAATGAGTGAGCTGGCAGCCAAAGAAGTTCACCCAGCATTTGGGACTGAGGCCCATGAGGTGTGGGACAGCAGAATACTTCCGTGCAGAGGATTCAAAGGTCACCAAACTCAAGCAGGCAACTTGGTGATGCAATGTTAGAACCCCGGCGGGGGATGGCACCCTTGCTCTAGGTCGGGAATGGCAGTAACAGTAAACCGGGTTGTCTCTCTAACTCCTGTTCTCGTGGAAGATTTTGCTAGCTGATCGCAGCACCATTTTTTCCTGTGTCTATATACGGCTTCAGTATTTTTCTCGTCCACCTGGAGTTAGTTCTTCATCTACCCTTAAGAAGAAATATATCTTGGGGGGCTAGGAGAAACAGGATACCACTGCAAAAGCATCATTGGATTTATGAGTTTAAGCAAGGCAGGGGACTCTAAAGAAAGCCTCCAGTTTTCGTAAGAAACTAGAAATAAGCCCAGGGGTATATTTTGGGCCAGCATGGTATAAGAAGAAAGGTTATGAATGAAACATCTTAGGCAAACAGGGCTCAGCCTCATTTAACCCACAGTGAGGTGCTTAGACAACAAAATTTGCCTTCGACCACCTCCCAGAGGATTGGGCTATCCTTCCTTACATACAGCTATCTCTGTTCTGGGACGGGTCAGTCCTACACCTGGGGGACCAAGCAATCCCACTGTGAGCAGCCAGGGCAAGTGAGGCCTGAGCAGACGTTGGTGCACGGACATGTCCACACACTGGGCTCTAAGCCCAGCCCCGAGCCATCCGGGACCTGAGTCCTGGGCCAAAAAGGCTTAGCCTGGCCATTCAAGTGCCCTGCTGTGGGGAGGGCAGCAGCGGCAGCTAACCTTAGGTTGCTCTGAAATTGGGGGTGACCCCTCTATATACGTAAGAAGTGAAGTTCCTTTTAAGCCTGTGAAGCATGTTTATTTGGTAACTAAGAACTTGGGTTCAGTTTGACTTGGTCTGCCACTGACTAGCTGGTAACTTGGGGAAGGTACTTAACCTCTCTAAGCCTTAGTTTTAGCATTTATAAAATAAAAATTTCTAAAATCTATGTCTTCAGTTGCTTGTGTGCCTCAGGTAATTATGCAAAATGCTTGATGATCTTATTTAACACAGTACATACAGTAAGAGTTCAGGAATTTCTATCAGTGAAGAGTTTATAGAGAAAAACCTGGTTGAGATAATAGTTGGGCCTTTATTATGTATTATATACCAAACATTATTCTAAGTATTTTATATGTACTGACACATTTAATCCTCATAATAATGATAGAGACAAATGGCATTGATGAACTCTATTAATGGACTTCTTGTATTCTTTCACTTTGCAGTATGACTTTCCCCCCATAATAGATTGAGTCTGTTTGCCCACCACTTGAATCTTATGAGTTTCTTTGACCAGAATAATGTGGTAGTAGTGATACTGTGCTAATTCTGAGCCTTGCACACATCTGTCTCTTGGAATCCTGCCATCGCTGTGTAAAGAAGCCTAGACCATCTGGAATAAGCCTCCAGCCCCAGGTGTTTTAGCTGAAGCCACTAAGCAAGGTTACCACCAGTTAACCCAAAAGATGTATGAGAGACTCGTTCAATATCAGCCAAGCCACTTCCCTGACCAGATGCATGTGGGTGACCAGATCTACCCAGTGACCTCCTACATGTACATTTTAATCTATGGAGTTTTGAGGCAATTTGTTACACAAAAATCACTGATACAATAACTTAATTAAGTAAAATTGAGGAAAACGAGGAACCAGAAAGTTAAGAAACTTGCCCAAAGTCACACAGCTAGTAAGTGATGGAACTGGGGCGTGAACACAGGCTAGTTAGCTTCAGAATCTGCTCTTATAATCAGTGTTCTACAGCATTTCTTTGGAGGTGTCACTTTCCTCTTCTACTATGGAAAGAAGTACATGAAAAAAAGATTCCTTACTTTAAGATATTGTTTAACCAAGTATACACCCACATTCTGAGGCAGCTCCAAACAGCGTTTAGGGCAAACGATCGGTCCCCACTATGGCCACCTTGGGCAGTTATGAGACGAGCAAGATCTCAGCCTGGCTGGATGTGAGGCACTTTATAAATCAGCATTTAGAAATAGAATTCCTCTGCCTTACACCTGGGGACTGTAGAGTTTCACTAATCAGGTAAGTCTAAGCCTGCCAATAGTGACAAATAAACATTCAAGTCTCAATAGCTTACCCTGTCAATGTTTTCTTTTTCATTGCTGTCATGTGTGGTCTGCCTAATTGTCACCAAGAAATAGGGAGAAGATAGGAGCAAGCACCAGGCCAGGAACACTTTGCATTAATTTGACCCAACCTAACTTCAAGGGAGCCTGGGAAATGTAGTCTTCCCATGTGCACAGGAAGTAGAAATGGCATGACAGACCAACAGCACCATCTCTACCTAAGTATCAAGGAGCTACTAGGTGTTAATATGGTCACTGCCCAGGACAGAGGGCGTGCCCAGCGGGCCCCGGTCTTGGCTGCCCAGTGGGAACACTGTTCTGTGTCCCAGCTGCAGTGCTTATTTCGTTCCCCCAAAGCCAGCTCTACTCAGAACCTCCCTTTGTTGAGCTTCCAGGGAGAAAGTCAGAGTTACATTAGTGCTCCAACTGCCTTACGGGTGACCAGCTCCCACTCCTCATCCATTCCTCTGAGGTGGGTCTTCCCCAAATGCTGAGACTTCCCAGGGAGTCAGCTTGATGAGGCCATGGACCCTCACTGCCCCCACCCCCCACACACACACCTTTTAAATGCCCAAACAAAATTCCAGGAGCTCTGCGAGCCACCAGGTGATGACATCTTGCATGAGAAACTATCACCCGGTTTACCCTCCTCACCCTATAAGCAAGGGAATGGGAGGCCAGATTACTTCATTAACTTCCAAAGGCAGACCGCCAGTGTCCATGGCAGTAGTAATGGGAAGGCATGTCCTAGAATCGAAGGACAGGTGCCTGTGTGCAGGCGGGTCCAAAATTCTGGTTGTCTGCCCCACTCCCACTAACCCTGAGTGTCCCGTGCCAGGACAATAAAGGGGGCCCATGAAGAGTGGTTCTGTGCACACACAGAACCATAACTCAGGCTTGCGTGGCGGCTGCTGACCCCCTTTCTTCCTTTTTTTGAGGTCCATTAACAATATGTCCTTTATGAAGTTGTCATGAGAGTGTGATCTCATGGCTACAGCCTGGAGGTGTGTCTGTAGAGAGAGAAGGGGACAATGGGTGGGGCCCAGTGGAGGCAGGGAAGAGGCTGGGAGAGCAGAGGGCCCATCAACCAAGACAATGAGGCATTCAGCTGAGAACAATAGAGAATAACTAGGAGGAGGAGGAGGTGACAGGCCTATTCCCCGGAGAGAGCCTCCCAGGGCCCCGCGGATGCTATTTCTGGCGAGGAGCAGGAGCGAGCACTCCTCTCCTTCCTCCCTCTCCGGGTCCGCTGCCTGGCCTCCTTCTGGACCCCCTTGTAGCCTGAGTCCAGGATGACGTGTGGACCCTGTCCGCCACACTCCAAAGCACTGCTCAGGATCACTCTTCAGTGCTGAGAGTTAGGCTGCAACGCACACCAGGTCACTATAAAGTCAGCCAGAACTGAGGAAGAGAAAGGAGGGAGAGATCTGGGAGCCGCAGAGGACAGCCCACATTTCTGCCACTGTATTGACAGTGGTGTCCTGTCAGGAGAATAGGCAATTGAGTGGAGTTCGTGAGCTCACAGTCTGTTTTTTAAACACCCCCACCCCCACCCCACTGCCCCTTTTATTGCCAATTTAGTCCTCGGGCCCATTCCACGGGTGAGGAAACAGCCTTGGGAACAGGAAGTGGCTTGTCCAAGATCACATGGACAGTGTGGGCAGAAGCAAGTCCCAGGCTCGCGTCTCCTCCACCCAGTCTCAGGTCCTCTCTAGTGCATCGTGTGGGACAAGGTGGACATGGGGACCAGGTGCTGAGTGTCCGTGACCTTGTTTTCTAGAGCGTCAGCTTTTGCAGCAGGACAGGATGCCTTCCCCCACCAAATAGGAGGCCCAGTCGCCTCACCCCGCTGCTTCAGCCCAACACTCCACAGTGTGACCGCTGGGCCCCTTCTGGCCATTGATGACAGTGCGGAAGCAGTGTGTGTGTATGATGTCAATGCGATATGAGTGTGGTATGAGTGTGTGATGTGAGTGTGTGGTGTGAGTATGTGCTATGTGTGGTGTGAGTATTTGTGTGTGGTGTCCATGTGATATGAGTGTGGTTTGAGACGAGTGTGTGGTGCGCATGGTGTGTGAGTGCATGTGGCAGCATTGGATGGCAGCGTGCCGGCTCAGGCCTGGCATCAACGTTGGCTGAGAGTCCAACCAGCAGAGGATGAGGAGGGAAGTGATTGCTGCTCCTTCCTGACTCAGGTCACAGAAACGCCGGCTCGCCCCTGATCGGCTGAAGAGGCAGGTGGACTCTGTGAGGACTTCATTACAGCCACTCTCATCACGGAGCATGAAAGACCTCACGGTTGCCTCGGAGCCCGATTTTTCACCCGGTGCTGGAGAAAGGCTAGGGGGAGGGCCTGGCTGTGGCTCTCCCTGCACGCCCAGGCCAGACCCGAGACCCCTGCCAGCCCGCTCTGTGACATGGCTCTTCACAAACACCGAGTACCCTGGCATCTTCCCATTGGCCTCCAGCTCTTGTGATTCCAGGAGCGAGAGCAGATCCACTTCAAAGATGGGCTAAGCAAAGGCACGGAGTGAATGGCCTGGAAACCATCAGCTCAAAGGTCGCCGTGCCGTAAACATTTCTTGAGCACCAGCTGTGGACCGTGGACCGTGCACAGGCACAGGGGTGGTGTCAGGCAGTGGCGTGCTGACAGGCAGCTCCTAGCTCTCAGTGGCTTCAGACAACAGACACCATCAGGTAGGTAGGTAGTTCATTCATCACTGTCCTTGTCCACAGCAGGTTATCTGAGAGTCATGCTCCCCGTTATCCTCACTTCTGTACCCAAATATTCCACTATTTGAGGCCTTGCCCGCCACTGTGGCCTGCTGGGAGCTTAGAAATCACACACTGGCTCTTACCATCTCCACCTACGGTTCCCACGAGTCACTGCTGCTCACATGTCATTCGCCGCATCTGACTCTAAGGACGCAGGGCAGTGTAGTCCTGCAATGTGCCCAGAGGAAGAATCAGGTGTGCCTGTGGCCCGTGCTGATAGCGACCAAAGCAGTGGGTATCTGTGGGCTACAGAATCACAGAATATTAGAGACAGGAGGACCTTTAAAAGATCTCGCAGTAGATATCTCTTAATTTATAGCAGATCAAGGCTCCAAAAGGGAATGACTTACCCAAATGTGCAGTGCTCAGTCATGTTGCCCCCTTAATGTTAGGAGAGAGACCAAATCCTTCACATAGCCCTCCCCCAAGAGTCCACCAGTCCTGGGCCCCCAGGAAGCCTGCCCAAACCCTCCAGACTCAAGCAGGCTGCCTCCTAAGCATTTGTACTTTTCCTCCGTCACCCTCGCCAGAGTCCTCATTTTTGAATTTGGATGTGGTGGCAATGCCGTCCTTCTCCACGAGCGAGTAAGCCACCTGCCTGAGAGCAAGGATGAGGCCATGTGTGCTTGCTCACCTTCGTGTAACAAGATCATTTACCCTGCTCCTGTATCTCAAACATGCATGCATGTATGTAGTAAGTACATGCCACACTGTCTTTTGCAGAGGCTGCACACAGCAGGGGCATATAGAAAGGAGAGGGCTGTGAACAGGGCCAGTGCCTTACCTCACCACCCCCAGCACTTACCTGCATCTGGCACCCAGTAGGAGCTCATTACAGGTGTGCTTGCTGCTATGGAAATCCAAGGAAATAAAAGCCACAGCCAGGCCTTCACTGAGACTGCACTGAGGAGTGTGAGGTCTCCTCCTTGTGTGCCTCACAGGGCAGTGGTCATGGGTGAGGCAGGCAGATGCCCTGTGTGCGGTCAATGAAATTGAGCTGCTGATGCAGAATATCTCCCAGGCCAGTCAGGCATGTCCACCACACTAGTCCTTTGGGCTAATGCTGATAGATTGCAAATGAATCAGCTAGTAAATTACTGGTGGTTAGTTGAGTTGAATAACCATTAACGCTTTGGGTTGCCATTCATTTTTTATCACCCATTATTACCTTGCTGTGAATTACTAATCACAGATGGGAGCCTGGGGCACAGGAATGGGAAAGGCAGCTGTGAGGCTGGGAGCTGGGAAGCAGAGGGCCGGAGTGCGAGCGTGTGTGAGTGCAGGAGGGAGCCCAGGCGGGCTTGAACTTAGTGGGATCAGGATTGTGACGGTGGGGTGGAGGGATGGCAGCGGGCATGACCCACCCTCCAGCCCCTTCACCCTCGGTGCCCATTTTGCAGTGACAGCATTTAAACCACAGCCTTGTGGTGAGAACAATGAATTTCTCTGCTCGGGTGTCTCTCCTGGACTCTTCACTGATGATCCCCCCAAAAAAGTGCTTTCTGCCCCCCAGTCCCCAGCCCCCGGTAACCAGGCCTGCCTCCCAGACGTACTTCTCTTACACTTCGTGTACACAGAACGGAGCACACAGATAAGCTCGTACACACTAGGACATTACAGTGGATCTATCTCGTTGGTTTGTCACGCTGCCAGCACCGGGATATTGTATTTCATTTAGAAACACTTATTGATTTCAAACTCCTGTATAACTAACGGTGAGAGTTCGGGCATCACTTGCAGATTATCGAGGGGATTTATGCCCGGCCTTGGCCGTGGCTGTGGCCGTGGCTGCACAAGTGGCTTGCAGCACTCTCAGGACCCACAGCGCCGTGGGCCCCAGGCCACACCAGGGCTGACCGTCCCCACTCCTGGCACTGACAAGGTAGTCGTGCAGCTTATATCCAATCTGCAGACTCAGCCTGATCTTTGTGGAGAACAAAATGCACCACTGGGAGCGATGGCTCTAATTGGACTTGGATTCCTCAATTTCCCAGTGACTTGGGCTCCTTCTTGTACCACATGAAAGCTTTTCCAGTTTCTTGCCTCCAGGCTTGTATCTTAGCTCCCTCAGAGTCAAGCAGCCTTATCAGATCCTACATTCAGCGTTCCCGTGTTCTGGGCCCGACCTCTGGTTTTAGATGTCCCCTGAGCCAAAGTCCTCACTCTCGAATCTCGGCCTCTCCGCTTGGACAGGTAGTCTAAATGGGATTTCTCTATGTGCATCTGCCCCTAACGTTCTTCCTGAGTTGGTGTCTGGCAGGGACGACTCTATCTTTAGACTCCAGTCCCTGTGTGCGAGCCTAAGACCAGCAGTCACAGGGCATTTCTACCCCGGACTCAAGCTCACACAGCCTCCCAGACCTGCCTGGCTTCTGCCCCCTGCGCAGCCCCAGTCCTGCCTCCACCAGGAGGACCGCCCCGGGAGGACTGGCTTCAGGGGAGTTCTAGCCTTCTTGGTTAATTGTGCTCCGGGAAGGCCTGAGGAAGGCACAAATTTGATTCAGAGGTTGTTTTCTGTTTGGGTTCCTTTTTATTAAGAGAAAGCTCAGGGGTCAGATTGGTGGTGTTTGTTTGTGTGGTGTGTACTGTTGTTGGCACGTTGAGGTACAATTACATACAGCAAATGCATGGATTCTATTTATGTTCAAAGAATTGTATGTTTTTACCCATTCTGTCCACCTTTCGTCTATTTTTTAATATGTTAATCATAATTGTTTTGAAAACCTTAGCTGTTAATTCCAATATTTAGATTTTCAGAAGTTGGCCTCCTTGACTGTTCTATTTCTTAATTTTCAGTTTCCCTTCCCTGCTTCTTTACATGGCTAGTAATTTTTTTTATTATATGACAGATTTGTTGATGAAATATCTTAGAAACTCTGGATTTAGTTTGGTTAGTTTTGAAGGGAAAAGACATTTAAAGTTTAAAAATAGAAGTCTTAATGAGCTGATCATAATTCTAAACATCAAGAAAGATATGACTTACAAAGTCTGAGACAGACAGAGATACAGCCCTGGTGAGGGACTCCTTAGCTATCCCCCTCCAAGCCTGATTTTCTGTGTATTGTATTTTGTTCTTTCATCGTCTATTGCTCAGACCCTGTCGCACCTGTTCCGTGTAGCGCAGCCACGATCTTGAGGCTCAGGAAGACTGACTCGTACATTCGTGGCACTCGACTTGGTCTGAGTTGGGGTTCAGCAAGTAGTTTGGAGGGAAGGAAGTGAGGAAAGGGGCTTCGACAAATCAGGGGTGGGGGTAGGGGTGTCCCAGACTGAGCACCTGGTCCAGCTGAGGGGCCCAGCTCATCAGGATGACTCACTTTAGAATGATGGAATGAGGAGATGCTTTAGGTGTTACAGAGAGAATGAGTTCGCTTTTTTTGCATTCGAAGCACCCTTAAACTTAGAGCTTAAAATAACAGCCTTTTATTTATCTAGCTCACGATTTCACAAACAACTAGTGTGGGCTAAGCTCCGCTGAGTCCTTGTTTTTGTCCCAGCAGGGCTCTCTCAGGAGTCTGCAGGCGTCTTCCGTCTTCCCGTGGGGGTGGGGTGGAGGCTGACTAATACAGGTTGGCCTTAGAGGGAACAGCTCGCCTCTGCCCCCTGCAGTCTTTCCAGGAGACTGGCCTGAGCTTCTTTCATGGTGGTTGAGAAAGTTTCCCAGAGAGAACAGAATTGTCCCGGGTCTCCTGAAGCCTAAGCTTAGAACTGGCGTATTTTCATTTCCACTGCATTGTATCAGCTAAAACAAGTTGCAAGAAAATCTCAGATTCAAGGGGCAGGACTTCAATTATTCATGAAAGCACCTGCAAAGTCACATAGAAAAAGCTGTAAATACCAGGAGGAGTGAACAACTGGTTAGTTTTTGTGGCGATTGAATACGTGGAGAGGAGGGATATATTCTGAACATTTTGGGTTAGGGGAAGTTGAAGACTCTGAGCACCTTTTCACTTCCACAATAATTACAATTGTATCCCTCTCTTAAAGCTTCTGAAGAGGCAGCACAGTGTCATGGAAAAAGCATGAGCCTTGGAGTCTGACAGACCCCAGTCACTGGCTGTGTCAAGATGCTAAAGGTACGGAGGCTCTCTGAAATTCATCCCACGTGACATTCGGATGATCACTGTGCACCTCAAGTGATTATCATGAAAACTTGTCAGCTGATAAGGCTCCTGCCTGACACCCAGCCATCGCTGAGTGGTGGTAACACGGCTGCCATTCATCCTGCATCTAGCTTCGGCCTCTGCTGTGGACACTGCACTGACTCCCACGGTCCCCAGGGATGGCGCTGGGGAGACAGAAGGGCCTAGGACCCTCCATCCCAGATTGTCATTTAGAAGCGAGGGAACTGAAGCCAAGTTAAAAGGACTCCAACTCCATCTCCAACTCCTCGTGGCTTATCCAGGACGGTAAGTATCGATTCCTTTACTTGTCACCCGTGAGGTCTGATATCCTTAACTCTTCACGAAAGTGCCCTTGTCCTCTTTGGTAGCCTGTTAGTGTCTTAACCTTGCGATCCTACCCCATTTTCCAGGCAGGTGCTCTGCAGCTAACACAGTGGCGGCGAGGGCAGGTGCTTGGCGAAACGCAGTTGTGTCACTGGGTGCGAAAGACAGAAATGTCTTTTAAAGTATCTTAAATGGTCAGCAGAATGGAAGTTGTCCACAGGCTGGTGGAAACGAGCTGAAACTAAGAAAATTCAGATACCAGAAAGTCTTATTTATTTATCCTACTCTTCTAAGCTGACCTTGAGGTTACAAATCGGGAAGAAATAGCCCTGACCAGCGTGTCTCAGTGCGTTGGGTGTCATCCCCCAAAGTGAAAAGTTGCCAGTTCGATTCCCAATCAGGGCACATGCCTAGGTTTCAGGTTTGGCCCCGGTTGGGGTGCATACAAGAGGCAACCAAGCTGTATTTCTCTCTCACATCAGTATTTCTTTCCTTTTTTTCCTCCCTCCCTTCCCCTTTCTCTAAGAATAAATAAATAATTTTTTAAAGTCTTATTTATCTATCATATTCTTCGAACCTGAACTTGAGGTTGTAAATCAGGAAGAAGTGAATACAGATTTATAAATATCAAAAATCGCACCCTTTATTTGAATGTATAGCTATCCACCATGGCCCGGGGTGCATCTCCCGATCTCCATCCCGAGTATCTCTCCCCGTTTTCCATTATGTCCGGGGACAGGCCTCCACCAGCTGCTCTCTTGCTAGGGTGACCAAGCCTGCTGGCTTGACCGAGGCATTTCCAGCTTTAACACTGACTGTCCTGCATTCTGGGATGCTTCTCAGTTCCTGGCACACTGGGGTGGCTGGTCACATTCTCTCTTGCCCTCTGGCTTCTCTTTGGGTTCAGCCTATGGGAAGCACCAGCAGGAGACCAGAGGGTGGGGGCAGAGTAAGATCAGGATACTGGTGTCTGGGCTCGCTGAGTCCCTGCTGATTGGCAGAGACCATCCTTCCTTTTTGCCAAAGCCAGTTTTTTATTGGACAGGCTTCCCCCGACAGCTCCCTCCAAGGCTCGGCTCCGTGAGACCAGGGAGCTCAATGCCTCCTCTGAGCCACTAGAACTGGGGTACTCTACTTTTCCATAACCTGCACCCAGGTCTTTGTAAGTGTCCCTTTATTAAATTCCCCTCAAATCTGTGAAGAATGGTACTCATTTCCCGGTGAGGCTGGGCTATGCTGGCCCTGACTCCTGAGAACTGTGCTTGGTACTGTGACTCACACAAGAAAATTGTAAGACATGCTCCCTGCTTATAATTGAGTGGGAGAAACTCATTTGTAATAAAGTCATGGAAAAGCGATAGAACCACACCTGAGCCGCCCTTTTTCCAGCTGTGAAATGAAGGGGATGAACTTAAAACATGTTTTCAGGAGTTTCACAAAGCAAGAAGACCTTTTCTGCCAATCTTTAAACTTCATGAACCCTCTTTATTACTGCCTAACTGATATTTTATTTAAGATAAACAAGGTTTGTGTGGCTCTACTGCACTAAGCCTTCTGACACGTTAATAAGGTGGTAGATGAAACGGAATGTTCGGGGAAAGCCTAGGAGAGGAGTGAGCAGGGCTGGCTTGACCTTGTCGTGGAAGGCGTCCTCGAGAAGCTGGCCACAGCATGCTGAGCTTCAAGGAGGGGCAGTTTGGGCCGCAGGAAAGCCAGTGAGATGAAGGCATTCCAGGAGAGTCAAGACTGTAAGTTCAAACAAGCCCCGCAAGGAAGCCTAGTGGGTGACAAAGAGGTGATGGAGAGGCTACAGTGATTGGTTTGGGAGGGACTCCTGGGGAACCGAAAGCCTGGGACTCTGGGACAGTCTGATGGGCATAGGTTTCCTGCTGTTCCGGGTCAGGAAGAAAAGGCAAGCCATTCTAAGAGTCTTGGATGTGAACATAACCTCTTCTTTCTTAGATAGACTTTCCTTACATTTAGCCTGTGGTGAGTTCACGTAAGATTAGTGTCCAAGTTCCTGCCCCACAAGTCCCCTGCAACCAGCAAAGGTGATATGGGGGAGCGACCAGCCTCCCGGACGGATGTGCAGCTCTGTATCCGACCCCGTTTGAGAAGCCATTACTCAGAAGGGAACTCAACTTTGGGCTTACGTTTCAGAACGGCGGCTTTCCAAGGGCCCAGATCTACCATTTAGAAAAACCCTTCACCCCTCTGTGGGTTTCCTTGAAAAGGGGATTCCCAAAGCACAGAGCTTCCTCTCATGGCTGTACTTGGTGACTGTACACACACTTGCACAATTAACATGGATGGAAATACAGATCAGCCCAGGGAAACACACGACTAAGTATCAGGCAGAGGGTTTCCGAAGGGCTGCCAGCGAGGGGTTAACCCCAGTCCTCGCACCACGCCCAATGCATCCACAGTGGTGCAGCCCCAAGCCCGCTGAGTGGGGGAGCTCCCGGAGCACAGCAGAAGGCCAGAGCTGTGCAGGCATTCCCAGGTGACACTATTGGAATGTCATTTAAAGTTCACTTTCATTATTTTAATTGTCACTGTAAAAATTTCCCATTCAGAACTGATTATGTTCTAAGAGAAATCAGAACTTAAACTCCAATCAATCATAATTGAATGTGTTGTTGCAAGTGGCATAGAGCGCTCTGCCTCGGATGTGATTAAGACAAGTGTTAGCTGCTCGTGCAAAGCTGCAGGGAGATTTGGGAACAAGCAGGATTAATTCCGAATAATTTACGTGGCCAGAGCTATCAGACAAGAATAGAAACACTTGAGAGGTGCCCGCACTTCCCGGGAAGGGGGTGGGGCTGCTTTTTTGAGGTCAGATGGGAAGCAGCAGCGATGTGGTGAGGTTCACGAGCTGCTCTGTTTTGTACCAGGTCCTGAGCTCCATCCGAAAGCATGGGACTTGGTCCTGGATCTTCCTGTTCCTGGCTGTGTAAGTTTTGGGTAGGCACTTCATTTCTTTGAACCTGAGTTTCCCCTTTAAAATTTCTGCCTGAGAAACTGAAGAGCAATTCTTGGCTTAAATAATGTGATGTAAGAGTGCCCTGCACACCCTGAAGTGCTCCTACGTGCTAGCTTACATTATTATTCATTCAGCTTCATACGTGGGATGAGCCTCAGGTTCAGTGGTGGCTGGACTGGGCCCTGCAGGGTGGGAAGAGGGTGACGTGAGTGTAGCCATTAGATAAGCCAGCCTGACACTGATGTCATTGAGAGTGGTCCTCCAGTACCAGGGTCAGAGTCCCAGCAGACAGGGGTCGCCATTCTACCAGCCGCTGGCCCTCCTTCTCTTGTCCCCCTCAGGCCCAGCTGTGCACACCGCTGCCAGGTTTCAGGGGCCACCCTTGCTGGGATCCATGGACCTTGGTTCCTTTCATTGCAGAGAACCAAGAATAAGGTAACTTGTTACACGACCTGGCACCAAACTCAGTCCCTTGAATGGAAAAGTTAGACTCGCCTCTTCTGGAACTAGGCAGATCCATTTGTCAAGTTTCTTAGTCTCCGAGGCTCAACACCCACATCTGGAAAATGGGGTGATGGCGACCACATGGGGCCGTGGAAAGGATGAACAGAGAACTGACAAGTTGTAGGCTCCTATAAGGGAGAAACACTCTTCATTCTACCTTTCTAGGTTCTTTGGCTGGTCAAATGATCAAATTAACATAAAACTGATTAACGAATTTAATTTCATCTGTACAGGAACCCCGAAGATATGAGGCTCTCAGACAGTCAGGCGACTGAGGCTTAGAGACCCTCCTGAGTGAAGGAGCAAGGGGTAGGGGCCGGGGCTCCAAAGAGGAGAGAGAGCGCTCACAGGGTGTTAGGAAGGGCAAACCTCCGGTAAAGAAGCACTGGCCCAGCTTGCAGAGCCGTCTTTGGGATGCAGAGAGCAGTCGCTTCGGTAGTGACTCTCCTCAGGCACCGCTCTCCATTCCAATTTCTCCACGCAGTTAAGGGAGGCAAAAATAAAAACTCCCCTTGTCTTCAGTTCCTTACAAAGAATCCATCTAAAACAATTCTCATGCCAAAGATGCACATTTTGTGGGGGTAACTATTACTCCTCAACACACTCAAAAGTGGTAGTTATCACTGCTTCCCACCCACTGTGTCATCATCAGCACAACTTGGAGACCTGTGCAAGGATTCTTCAAAGGGAAGCCAGAGGCCACGGCCTGTGGTCTCTGCTTACAGAGGTTTCTGACCAATGCGTGGCCACAGCCCCGCAGTCCCTTGGGTCTGAGCTTCTAAATGCTCTCATGAGTTCTGTCTCTGCACTCTCTACCTGAGGGTCCCCTCCTGGCGGATGCAGGACAGTGACACAGAGCAGGCTGTGACTGCCAGTGTCCCTTTGCCTGGGAAGTGCCCACAGTCTTTGTTCTCAGAGAAAGGAGGACCCCAAGTGGTTTCTCCGCTCAGCCCCATAGACAAACCAATTTGCTTGGAAAGGGAAGTCCGGGGCACTGGAAGGAACCTAATAAAGGTCTCTGAAAACAATGTTTCTCCATTTGAAAAATAAACCATATCTTTAAATGCATTAACTCTGTGGGGAAATAAATGCAATAAACCAAATTCAATCCCTGCCAACATTTGTTTTCTTATCTATGTAAAATCAATATACTTGTTGCAATTATGTCTTTCAATAAATCCTCCCAAAGTCTTATTTTCTCATAAGATTTCCTGCCGCACTCAGATTCATTGCGTTCATTTTCCATCTAGAGAAATTGTTTCTTGCATTTTCAAGCCATCCGGTTTCCTTGAAAGATGCTATACCCCACCCTCCTTCCCCCTTAGCTGCTGCTTCTCTTCTGCCAGGCCCGTTGAGGCGACAATTACTTTAATTGGATTGTGCTGGGCTGGGGTTCGAGCCCAGGGGAACAGCCCTCTGGTTTGGAGTGAATTTCCCGCCCAGTGCTGTTCTCGGACTGCCGCCTCCCGTACCTGGTTCTGGAGGGGCAGCTGGAGGACCACAGTCATTTCCTCCCTCAGAGGTGAGTTTTATTAGGGGGCGAATGGCACAGCTGCCACAGACTCATCAAATAGGAGCATTTATTTTATTTTTAATGGATGTGCATATACTCTCGGGCCCCCTGCCCCTGCCAAGCTTAGAGGAGATGGATTGTGGTGGGCTAGAGCCAAAAGAAGCTTGGAGAACGCCCAGACACTTGTCTGCCCGTCAGCCCGCTGCCTGCCTTTTGTTCTGGGAATCCAGTGACCCCTGGGGCAGGTCACTGATTTCGGAAAAGGGAGGGACACGCGCCAGGTCAGCAACTCTGAACTTGATTTTGTTACCAAAGCCCAATAATTAAGTTCATCTGTCTGTGCACTCGGGCCAACAATTGGATGGGCAGGTTTGCAGTGAAGAAAAGAACTAGTTTATCAGAACTGGCCGGTCCAGGGACGTGTGAGCCTGTGCTCTGAGAGGCCCCACTTCCCAGAGGCGTGCAGGTCACGGACCATATGGTGCAAAATCACAAGACACCGTGGGTTCCGGGTGTGAGGTTATGTTAGAAGCTGACTGATCAGAGGTGAGACAAGGGGAATAAGTCATTTCTTCAGGTCTTGAGGACAATGCCACAGTCAGCTTCAGAGTCCAGAGCCGATTTCAAGGAGAGACAGCCAAGAGGGTCATCCTGCCTCTTGGGGCTCAGGAGCTAAACCCTAAGACTGAGATGTTATCTTTAACCCCTGAAACTAATACAAATAATATTGAATGTGAACAGTAACTAAAAAAAACTTTTTAAAAAAGATGTTATTTGTAGCCTTTCAGGGGCTTAAACCTTGTGACTGATAGAACCAGGCTGGTGTCCTCTGCTGCCTCAGGGATCACAGGTCACCAAGGTGAGAGACTGAAGTCAGGGCAGTGACCTGTGCGGAGACAGGAGGGAGGAAAAAATGATTGTTTTAAAACCACAGTGTAAAGCAAATCAGAATGGCAAGGACCCTTGGTTTTAGCCTTATGACTCTCAACCCAAGGCAGGCACCGTGCTGCCTCGACACAGGTGTCCCTGGAGCTGCAGGGCTGCCCTTCCTCTCCCACCGGCCCAACTGGGGCTCAGTGCGCACCTGTGAGGCTCCCCCTGTCTCAGCGCCTTACTCGGCCTCTCAGGTCTGTGCTCCGGCTCGCCTAAGTTTCTCCACAGGTGCCTCCTGTCCTCCCATTGTGGTCCCCACCAGAGCCCTCCCCAGGCCCTGCCCCATCACAGAGGGCTGTGCTGCCCCACCCGTCCCACCTGCCCTCCCTGCGCACAGAGCCCCCGCTGCAAATTGGCTGCTGGTGTCAATGCGTCTGCTGAGTAGTGGCGAGGACAGGCACGGAGGAAGCACTTGAAAAGGCGATCTCTAACAAAGCGCTGTTTGCTGTGACAGGACAGGAAAAGGCCATCAGCCTCCCAGAAGTCCTGGCAGCGGGCACAGCTTGACGAGCTGAGCAGACAGGAGATGAATGAGCTGCCAGACTCTGAAGAGACTGTAGACTTTAACTTATTTATTAAGCTAAATTATTTACATTAAGGAGCCGGTGCTCTGAGTAATTTATCTCAAGCTCCAAGTCCAAACACCATTTTGAATAGAAGAGGTTGACCCTGGGGGACAAAAAAAAAGATAAAAAAAAAAAAAAAAAACAGAGAAAACGTGCTCAACTCTTTCTTGTAGACCCGGAGGGGAAGGAGAGATTCACAGAGACGGGGGCTCTAGACAGCACAGCAGCATGACAGCGCCCTTGACGGAGACAGTGCCCAGGGCAGCCACAGCCGCACACCCAGCCCCTCTGCGACTTGGGCAACACTGAGCCACCGAGCCACCAAGTTAAAGGCAACCTGAGGCCTGGCCCAAGGCTGTGGAGGAGTCAAGCCGCACCCTGCAGAGATTCGAAGAGACCAGTTCGATATTTAGAAAGCCCTGATGGGACCCCCCTCCCCATATAGGAACTTGGTAATTATCAAGGGGGACATTTGCTATTCATCCCCTTTCAATCATTAATGAACAGAAAAGGCCAGGCGTGCGTGGAAACCCAAGTGCAAGCAGTTAGCCAGGTCCTCCCCAGTGTGTGTGTGCGTGCGAGTGCGTGTGCACACGTGTGCTCACATGTGCAGCAGGGGATGTCTACTGTTTTCTAAATACTGTAGGGTCAAGAAGGCTAACATCACTTCCAAACTCACCACGGGCCTCTAGGCCCACCTCCGGGGAAGTCGGGTGGGTCTGGGTGAAAAGTACACCCTCGGCCGCCACTTGTAATGTGGAAAGAGTCATTTAACTATGGTGTCAGTATCCTGTGAAGGTTAAATGTCCCACTAAAAGGAAGAGGAGGTATTTTCTCGGGAGTGGGTCCTTGTGTCTCCCGCATTCTCTGGGTACATCCACTCGACACAAGCCCAGCTGGAGGCCCCAGGCCCAGGCTTTGGAACGGGACAGAACTGGGTGGAGTTTGCTCACTCCGTGCAGCAGCTAAGTGATCTTTGACCCCCACTTCCACATCCCTACCGTGGGATGACAGCACTACCCGCTCATTGGGTTGCTTTCAGTAACAGTGTGCATGAAAGTGTTCTCGTATCATCAGTATAATGGCAAGAATTATTTTGTTCAGGTTTCTCTACCATCTAGTGAAAAAAAAAACAACTTTTAAACTCCAGAAACACAGGCAGCCCTTCCATTTTTTTACACTTTTCCCAAGAACCCGTCTGGCACGGCGCCTGCTGTCTGCCTGGAGCTCCATCAAAACTGTCTTTTCTGCAGCTGGAAGCTGCTGCGCTGTCCAGAGATGCGTTTGGTAGAAAGGGCCCGGGACGAGGGGTCGGCGGTCCTGGGTTCAGATTCTGCTTCTACCACTTATTAGCTGGTGACCCAGGTCTAGACACGCTACTCAGTTTTCCTTCTTAGAACTCAGAGAGACCAGCGGTGCTTACCGATAAGGAAATTCAGG
Organism: Glossophaga mutica; assembly: GCA_039655065.1. Classification (NCBI taxonomy): domain Eukaryota; kingdom Metazoa; phylum Chordata; class Mammalia; order Chiroptera; family Phyllostomidae; genus Glossophaga; species Glossophaga mutica. The sequence goes on from CM077311.1 coordinate 64,654,916, forward strand.
CTCAGTAAGCATTTGGCTGCAAAACACGAAACACCGTGTGAACGACAGCACTGTGTCCAGGAGGGTGTGGGTTGAGGCAATTTTCAGGCTGTGTGATTGCGTTTTCACTGAGACCTTTCACTCCTCAGAGGTGGGGCTGGCCGGGCAGGGCGGCTCTCAGGTGGACAGTGTGCGCGCGGTGAGCTGGCCTGCAGGGTGACCCGGTCTGCCGTACAGGCCCCGCAGGGACCGAGAAGGGAGTGGGTGGCCCACTGTCAGTTGAAAATGAGTTTAATATAAAGCCATGTTAAATAACAATTCAACCAAGTAAATTTTAAAGATCTAATTGGCTTTATTGAATGATTCATGAATCAGGCAGTGTCACATCTAGCCGCTAGAAGTATGCTCCCTCCAGTTGATGGAAAGGAAAGATTTTTAAATGCAGAGTGGGAAAAGGAAAATCGCTAGCAAAGAATGCAGGGTTTCAGTAAGATTGCCCTGCTAGGGGGAAGGGGCGGGCTCTTTCATCTGGTTACTCCCCGGTGCTGCCCAGGAAACTCCAGGTTGGTGGTCAAAGGTCACACTTTGGGGGAAGGTTGAAACTATAATTAAGTATTAAGTCTTGGTTTGCTTCTGTGGGACTTTAACACAAGTGACTCTATTTGGGGCCTGTTTTCTCCTTTTTAAGGGACTGTTCACAAAGGTGTGGTCAGAGTTTAGGGTTTACCTCTGCAGTCAGGACCTGGCTGGGAAAAACCATAGAGCTCTGAAGGTCCATTAGGCCTGAAGGGGTGAGGGGAAGAGGTCATTCCTGTAACCTGGAGAATGCTGTGTATCTGACAGAACCTGAGACCTTCAGGCAAGGGACAAGCCACCCACTGCCAGCCCTAAGGGAGGGAGGGAGCTGGAGAAATAAACGCACTTTCCTCTTCTCACCTACCATAGCTGAATTCACGCAGGAGCAAAGGACCTGCAAAGGAGGGCCCGAGTCCCTGTCAGGGTCGTGGGGGAGGGGGAGGGGGAGGAGAGTGGATCTGGAGGGGCTCTGCATGCTGGCTGTGTTAACGCCATACCCATGCTATAAAAGCCTGAACAGGTTTTAAATATCTGTAAGGCAGGGCAACTGACCAAAAGTTTCTAGTACCCCACAGGTCCCTGTGAATGGATCGGTTACTCCTCTGCCCATTCTTCTAAAACTCATCTAACAAATGAGACCCTAACCAGCAACATCACGATGACCTCTTGTTTGGTGCTCAGTCCATTCAGATCATCTCTGCTTCCGACAGCCATCTCTGTACTTTTCTCTCGGGGGCTTGGCTGCATCAAGACAGTCAGTCAATTCAGTGGGTAAGAAACCTCAGCTGCCATCTGTCAACCTGCGGAAAGCCATAGATTCCATTCTCACTCTTCCATCACTTGCTGGGGACGCAGTGTACTGTCAGTTACTGCCTCGTGTCTGCTCTTCACCTGTGGCTGTTCCCCTCCTCGGGTCCGGCTGGGGCCAGTCCTCATCTAATTCTTACTTAGGCTGCAATACCATGAGAACCTTACCTGTACCAGCTGGGCGGGGGGGCGGGGGCGGGGGGCAGGGCACGGTTAGGATCAAGTTATTCACTTAATCCTGGACTCTGGGAGCAGTGAGTCTCTGCTGTGCTCCTTAAGTTCTCTTGCTAAACAGCCAACCCAACATCTTTCAGATCAAGCCTTAGGGACTAGTTTGAGAGATACCACTTTCTGTTCTCCCTCTTCAGATAGTGTGTTATCCCAGCGTGTGGGGCAAGTCTCCTGCCTTGTCTTCACTTTTAATTCCATCCATCCATTCATTCATTCATTCATTCAGTATTTAGGAGAACTCCTCTATGGGTCACTCAGTCCTCAGTCATCTTGCTTGGTGATCTTGATCATCCTTCTCAGAAGGCAGTCATCAGTCCTGTTGCCTATGAGCAACCATTTCGTGAAGGCCGACTGTGTGTTAGTAGTCCAGTCTTGCAGGCATAGAGGGTGCCTGGACTCATGAAAGCTGCTCTTTCTCTGCTAATTGGAAACCCAAGCACCACTTTCTGCCTTCTTTACAACCCCATCCATCACCTCCTTCTCCTTAGCTGACCCTCTGGATCAGCATGTGAATGCAGGTCACTCCCAGGTCCCAGGTCCTACTATCTGGAGCCAGCCACCGACCCTCCCTCAGGAGTCCTCACCCAGGACAGGCAGCCCGGAGCAGTTTGCTCCTCATAGTTACAGACTGTCAGCACAGTTCTACGAAGACCTTTCTCTTCCCTCTAGGTAGAAACAAAACCTCCTTCTCTTTCCCGTTACTAATCTCCAGATATTTACAGTCTTTGTTTTTGATGTATCTTTCTATTCCATAAGCTCTGTGAGGGCAGGATGGCTCTGTGTTCTCACGACTTAACCCAGGATGGATAATCGTCTGAGGCTGAATAACCATCTGCCCCCGTGACTCTGTGAAGGAATGATTGAACGAATGACTGTTAGTCAGCGGGAAGATGCAGAGATGAGAAGGGTCCGGTGTCCATCCTTAGGAGTTTACAATCTCTGATATTCACAGTCCAGTGGGGAAATGGACAGGAACACGCTCCACTGGACTATACACCAAGAGAAGAAAGTGCCAAGTGAAGGCACAAGCAAAGAACCACGGGAGTTCCGAGGAAGGAGCCACGCTGTGTCCAGAAGGCCCAGAGAAGTGCTCGTGGGGAGAAGGATTCTGGAAGAAGACCAGATTCCACTCTTCCCTGTCTTAGGGAAGTAAGAAGTGTGGAGGAGCATGCCTTTGGGAGGGCCTAGTGGGCTGCCTTGGTTATTGAATTGTGCTGGTCTTTGTCTGACTCGGTGTGATGTTTCACCAACAGGCAGATTCTAAGCCAGTCAGTGTCTTTCTTAGGCTGTAACGTGCTGCTTGTACTGCACCTTCTGTGCTTTCCTCCCCGGGACAACTCATGCCAGCTGCTCTGACCCTTCTCTAGTCATTCAGCATGGATTATTTGTATGTACATCAAAGAGCCCAGGGAAAGAGGAAATAAAAGAAATGACTCAATAAAGTTGGAGTTTCGGACCCTGTGGTAACTGACTGGTCTTGGAAGTCAGTATTTTGGAATATCAGCCACTCAGATAAAACTAGGTAAAGAGTTTGTATAACTGTGCCCTTGGGGAGGGGGCTCCATTCAATATTGCTAACCATGCAGATTTGATTCGTGTTTGTTTTCAAATATTCTTAAAATGAATTGTCCGGACACTTTTCCTGCTTGTGGGCAAAAGATCACTTGTCTCTCCTTGCTCACAAGATGGGTGAGAGCAGGTGCGGGTCATCAGCGTGCTAAGAGAATTGTTACATTTATATTGCAGTATATTGGGGAGGGGTGTCTACTTGAAGTTGGAGGCTGGGCCCCCAGGGCTTGCTGTGCACTCAGAAATTACATTATTATAGAACAGCCACTGCCACGCACCTAAAATGATCTGGACCTGAAAATAACAGAGCTGGTTAAGCTGCTTGCTGTTCACATCACCCACAGAACATCTTGGAGATTCTTATTTTAGACTCCTGAGCTTGTCCTACTCAGATGTGAGGGGAGATGCTCCCCTTTCCCCAGCAGCTCATTATCTGGAGACTAGGATGTTCCCATGGAAAACTCGCGAACTCTGGAAACCGTGGCTCTCCCTGGAGGGAGGGGAGGGCATTCTGAGGTTTTTTTCACATGCTCAAATCTCTTCCACAGCGATTTCTCTGACCAGTCCAGTCCCATTGAGAGTTAGGTGCATAAAATTCATTTTCTGCAGAATCGTGTTGACAACCCCGAACAGCTTTGGGACTTTGCACATAATGGTGTACTTTCATTTAATTTTTATAATAAAATTTAACTATTTTTATGTCTTAGTCTTGCCTCTAGTTTTATCCTAAGCTCTGAGGGCCTGCCTGAGTGTGGTTGCAAGGGTAATAATATGGGTGTAATAATTTATAGTTTTAATTTGAATATTTCACCTAAAAAATCATGCAGCGTGCTTGAGTGTGATATTGTTATATCATAGAATAACATGCTTATGATTTTGTAATAAAAAGGGGTGTTATTCCCACTAGACCCCATATGACCCTTTACACACGGCATAGCTGCATACATAACATGGCATCTTGCTTAGAAATATCCAGGGAAAGATGGAGGCAGGTGCCACTCATTCGGGTTGTAGGCACCCCTCCGTACTTTCATTGCACTTGATTTTTACTTGTGCCTTTTATCACTGTGTCACAAAACCTTGACATAGCGCCTGGAACCCAGTGGGTGCCCAGTAAACACTGATGGAATCCACGCAGAAACATCAGCTCCTTATTGAACTGCAGAACTCCACCAGGGCTGCCCCAGGGCTGATGAAGGGGACTGGACGTGAGCACGTTGACATTTGGGGTGTGCATGCACAACAAGGTGGTGTCACATTCCTTCTTGCACATTTCTGAAGGACAATGTTTGCCGGAGTCTCTGATGCAAGGAGCCGAATAGGGACTGCGAGTGGGGGTCCTGGGAAAAAGACGGAGCCCCTTCCACTCCCAGAGGAACTCAGCAGCTGCAGGAGCTTCATCTGAGAGAACACTCAGTAAGAAGAGGAAGTACATACTTTGGCACCAAGAAGAGGGAGTTGGGGGCCTGAGTGCCTGCTCCCCAGAAACATGACAGCTCCTCTCTGAGGTGTCCATGGTTACCAAGGTGACCCAATGAGGCTGAAGGCCACAGCAGGAAATCTAAACCCAGATCTGCCTGGAGACCAATGTAGAGAAGGAGACCAGCCTGGGAGAACGGAGTAGAGACCACTTCTTCCCATATACCTTGTGCCCTTCTACCCGTATCTAGCAACAGCAACACAACAACGTGGTAAGGGAGGGAGAAGGAACCGAAGATTAAACCATAACCTGGTCACACTGAAGATACTGAGCTAGGCCAAACCTGAGCTGGGGAGTAGAGGACAGATGATAAGATTTAAACTTAACATTGACTTTATTAAATTAAAGAAAAATAACGCAGCATATGTCATTGTGATTTGACAGAACATTCGATTTGTCAAACTACGGTTGTAGGCATTCACTGGGGAAAAAAAAAACTATTTTTAAATGTTTGTAACCCACTGATTTTAAGTATTCAAGAAACTGGTTATATTACTCTTGACTTCTTATTACTTCCACCCCCGGACCCTGGTCCTTGCCTCCGAAACCACCATCTACCTCTCTTTCTCGTAAGCACCCTTCAGCGACCAGAAGACAGAGGTTTGGTCTTCTTTCGGCTGAACGTGTGCCATTTTGGTAACTGTGTTTCTAGGCTGTGACTTTCAGACCTCTCACTACACTGGGCTCTCATGTGGGTAGTCTCCAATTTGCCAGGATCTTTTTAAAGATGTGGTGACAGGAAGTGAATCTAGTACTCCCAGAGGGATCCAGCCGGAACAGGGTGGAAAGCAAAAATGTTTTTCCCCTTGATCTAAAAGCCATACTCGAGTATAAATCCTTTTAGTTTGGCTAAGAATTAATGTTCACAGTTTTTCTCACTATGTGTCAGGGATTATGCTAGGGTCTCTTGTACCATATTATTTAATCCTTACAAAAATACTTGTGGAGTTTCCCATTTTGGTCAAAATAGAGTAACAGTGACCAGATTTATTTTCCCACCAAAACTAATCTAAATTAAACATCTGAATGAAATATGTGAAATAACAATTGTCAAGATATGGAGATACTGGACACTAGGCAACAAAGAGTAGTATCCCCCAGGTACAGCACACAAGCAAGTTGAGCCCTCTGGTTGTCCTAGCCTACTGTCCAGAGAGAGCTCTCAGGCTGTGGCACCAGGAGGTGGAGCCTAGGCAGAGCCCAGGGGCCTCACTAAGTTGAAGAGACAGGACTGGGAACTGGAAAGGCTAAGGTGACCACTGCTCACAGGGCAGAGACAGGAGAGGAGAGAGCTGTCTCTCAACAAAGCCTGAGATGCGGACTGGACAACTGTTGACTTTTCGGCTCAGGCCTGATCAGCACGTGCACATCAGAAAACTACCCCAGGCTGGGCAGAAAGCCACCTGAAAGAATTAGGGGAACAATTCTCAGACCTCACACAGAGCCAAGAACAGTGCCCATTCCTACCAATGAGAGCGGAAAAATTAATGACTCACACAACATGAGCTGGAGTACTCGGCAGGATCTTATCTCAGCTGTGGGGGGAAAATTAGCCCTAGGCTAAATAATTCTCCTGTCCCCTTTCTCAAAGTTATTATTAAAAAAAACGGAAAACATCCAGCTTTCCATGTAACTTATTCAACACTGGACAAGTAAAATTACAATGTCTAGTAACCAATTGTATATCACCAGGCATGCAAAAAGCAACACAGTGCAAACCATAATGAAGAAAAAGAGCAGTGCATTGAAACAGAACCAGAAAAAATACAGATGATCTAATTAGTAGGCAATAATATCAAAACAGTTATTATAACTGTATTCCATATGTTCAAGAAGCTAGGGGAAAGATTAAGCATATTAAGTAGAGACATGGAAATTCCAAATAGAAATTCTAGAGATAAAAACTGCATTTCCTCAGGAGAAAAATATACTGGATGGAATTAACGGCAGATAAGACATTGCAGAGAAAAGATTGATGAACTTGAATGAATAGCAATATAACTATTCAAATTTAACACAGAGAGGGAATAAGATTGAGAAAAACAAAGAACAGAGCATCAATAAGGTGTGGAACAAAGTAAAAAACATGATTTAGGTGTAATAGGAGTTTCAGAAAGGGAAGTGAGAAGAAAAAAACAAATTTGATAAAATAATGGCTAAACTTTTTCTAAATTTGAGTAAAACAAGATCAACGAAATCAGAGCACAGCAAACATGAGGGAAGCTTTGCCATACACACTAGAACCTAGTTGCTTAAACCTGGTGATGAAGAGGAAATCTTAAAGGAGTCAGAAGAAAACGAGTCAAGAGATAATGAACAGCACATACAAGGTAAGCAGCAGGCTTCTCACCGGAAACAATGCAGAACACAGTGAAGCAAAATCTTTACATGGGCAAAGAGAAAATAGAGCTTTTAAACATACAAAAACGGAAAGAATTAACCAAAAGCAGACCTGATCAAATCACTGGGGAGGAGTAGGGAGGGGCCGTAGGAGGAGGTTGCGGGAGGCAACGGTAAACAGTGCAGGACTGGACTGGCTGAGAAACTGAATGGCTTCAGAGCCCGTGGAATTATGGGTAAGAAGATCTGAAATAAAAGAAAGGCTCCCTGGCTCTCTCTTCCTCCATGATGCCTGGATGATGGTGCATGCAGCTCCTTGCGTTTCCCAGCGAGACGGAATTTTGGATAGAAAGGAACTCGGCACAGCCTAGGGTCGGGCTGGCCTGGCAGAGGGTGGCAGGGTTTTTCTTCTTTCAGTGTTCTGGGGGGCTGGGCTCTGTGGCAGAAGGCTGCCATTCTTCCAAAACAGTGTAGCTTTTGTATCGTTTGTTGTTTTAGTTTGTAAACTAATCCTATAGAAATAAGATAATTAAAACGAACAGGGGGAAGTGCTAGGAGAACTCAGGTGTTAGAGTTTAGCCTTTTTGATAGGCTTAAGTGACTAATGCATGGAGAAAGCTGTCACTGTATTTTGTCATGTATAATGAGCACCTGTGTTTTTGGCCCCACCTTTCAGGAAAAAATCTTTTGTTTTAATTTTTTAATTTAATTATTTATGTGTAGAGACTTGTTTTTGTATTATAAGGGAATTCTGGCATTTATTTTTGAACATATGGATATCATTATTGTTTTCTAGAGTTACACTTTTAACACACAAGCATAATCAAAAGAATTAAAAACATTTATATAGATATGGAATTAGTACTACCCATGGATAATGTACATCCTTATTTTTCCCTTGAAAATGTGGGCCAAAAAAGTGTGTATTATTCATAGCAAAATACAGTATTCCCAAATTGCAAAGCTTTTGAATAAAGACTCCTTTCCTCTATCACCAAACCTTTGCCTCTGGAATTTTGCCAAGAAGGTGGTGGTGGGCAGCAGGACCCCACTTGCTGTTCCTTAACGAAGTGGTAATCTATGCCTACACAAGACTAAAAGCTTTATAAATGCTAACTAAGTGGAAATGGTGTATAAATTTTTTTCTTATTTAAGCCTCTTTAAAAGGTAATCAACTACACAAAGCAAAAATAAACAATGCATTACTGGTGTTCTAGCATGAACAGTAGACTGTAAGGTGGTGATGGTACACAAAGGGAAACGTGGAAATATGCTGTTACATGGTTTTATGCTTTATATGACGTGGTCTAGTATCACTTGAAGAGTTGGCGTGGTAAGTTAAAAATGTATGCTATAAACACTAAAGCAATCCCTAAAATAAAACAAAGAAGAGTTATAACAAATAAGCCAATGAAAGAGATAAAATGGAATCACACAAAACAGTCCACCTAAAGGAAGACAGACAAAAAGGGGAAGAGGAAAAAGAGCAGATAGAAAGCAAACAGTAAATACAGTAGATCTGAAGGCAGTCACATTAATAATCATGCTAAATTTAAATCTTCTTAAATATTCCTATTAACAGAGATTGTCAGATTAAAAAACAAAAATAAGACCCAACTGTGCTGCCTACACAAAACCCATTTGAAATATAAATGCACACTCAGGTTAAAAGAGTAAAAAAGATACAGCTATGTTAACACTATGAAAATTGTTTTTCTTTAAACCAGAGTGAGTGACTATATTAGTATCAGGCAACATATATTTCAAAGAGAATAATATTATTATGAATGAAAAAAGTTATTTCAATATACTAAAGGGCTCAGTTCATCAGGAAGACACAACAACCCTAAGTGTTTATGCTCCTAATAATATAGCTCCAAGATACATGAAGCAAAAACTGAAAAATAAATCCACTTTATGTTTGGAGATTTCAATACCCTTCCATCAATAACTGCCCAAATAAGAAAAAGAAAATCACTAAAGATATAAAGGACTTGAACAACACTATTAACCAACATGCGCTAACTTAAATTTATGGAACATTTCACCCAACAGCAGAGACGCACCCTTCTCAGGAACATAGAGAACATTTCCAAATAGACCATGTTCTAAGGCTAAAAGAAGTCTAAAAGAATTTAAGTCATACAAAGTAGGCTCTCCAGTCATGATAAAATTAAATTAAAAATCAATTATAGGAAGATATTTGGAAAAAGATTTAATAAAATTTTGTTTACTGAACTATCTATTTCTAAATTATCTTTAGATCAAAGAAGAAATCAAAAGGCAAAACACAAGTCATTTGGAATTAAATGAAAATTCTAGTGATGAGACCTAAATGTAAAATCAAAAACTAAAATTTTTAGAAGAAATCATAAGGGAAAATGCTGTGATCTTGGATTAGTCAAATATATCTTAGGTATGATACCAAAAGCATTATCTATAAAAGATAAAAATGATAAAATGGACTTCAGTGACAAAAAGGAATAAATCATCCCTATGTGCAATATCATGAATGAGTCTTAAAATAATTATTCTGAGTCAAAGAAATCAGAGGGAAAAAAAGAGTACACATTGTGTGATTCCACTGATATAAAGCTACACAAAATACAGATAAATCTATAGTGACCGAAAGCAGATCAGGGATTGCCTTGGGAAAAGGTGGGGGAGGGGTGTGAGAGAGGTAATATAAAGGGAGGGGATGATGGATATATTCATTATCTTGATTGTATATATATTGATGGATATATTCATGATTGTGTGTATATCTTGATGGATATATTCATTATCGTGATAGTTTTATGAGTGCATGTGTATGTCAAAACCTATCACTTTTACACTTTGCATATGTACAGTTTATTGAATATCAATGAGGCTTTTAAAGGGTCATTTGAGGTAAGTCCTGTCAGTAAACCCATCTTACAGATGCAGAAACTTACCTCCAAAGAGATAAATGAAATCTTCCAGGGTTTGCATCTAGATGTGGCTGAGCCAATATTTGAACCAAGCTGGGTCTGACTGTAGAGCTCATCCCTACATTAGAATGTTTCTCTCCACTAAAGAATGTGTCTCGGCACTCAGAAGCCAGTGCTCTATTGCATGAACCAAGACTTTCTCACATTGGCTGCTTTCAGGTCTGGACTCTCCTCGGCACCGCTGATGCCGCTGTGACCAAGTTGAGTACTATAGGGCTTGACGCTGAGCCTTTGTCAGTTCTGTGACCGTGCTCTCTTCCTAGGTAAATCGGTCAGTGCTGTGGTTCTAAATGCTGCCTCTGTGTTTGATAACTTTTATGCTTGCACCTTCATCCCGAGTCCCAGGCTTCTGCATTCTGTGCCTTAAACAAACAAAAAAAGACTACCTTTGATGCTAAGGACTGAATGTTTGTGCCCCCCTAAATTCATTTGTTGAAATCCTAACCCCCATTGTGATGGCGTTAGAAGGTGGAGCCTTTGGGAGGTGATTAGTCATGAGGGCGGAGTCCTCATGAGTGAGGTCAGTGGGCCAGAGATCCCAGTGAAGGTCCTCACTGCCTTCCATCACATGAGGACAGCAAATAGATGGCCATCTGTGAACCGGAAGTGGGTCCTCGTCAGACATAGAGTCTGCCAGCATCTTTTTACTTCCCAGCCTTCAGAACTGTGAGAAATACATTTCTGCTGTTCATAAGCTACCCAGCCTATGGCACCTTGTGGTGGCAGCCGGGATGGACTAAGATACCCAACAACAATGAAAACATATGCTGAGAGACAAACTATTGACAGAAATTAAAGTGACCTTCTATAAAAATAAAGCAGATGGTTTTACAACAAGAAAAACCTGGCCAGGCATCATCCCATAAAGAACACCCAGAGCCCTGGCTGATGGCTCAGTTGGTTGGAACATCATCCCAGACACCAAAAGGCTGCATGTTCAAGTCCCAGTCAGGGCACATACCTAGGTTTTGGGTTTGATTCCCCACTGGGGTGCATACAAGAGGCAACCGATCAATGTTCCTCTCACTCTCTCTTCATCTCTCTCTAAAATCAATAAACTTATCCTCAGATGACAATTAGAAAGAAAAGAACACTTGGAATGAGACGGGAAGACATTTTTGTCTTTCCTTCCATCTTCCTCATGTTTCAAAGACCTATGTCTTCTATCTCTTGATCTGAGAAAGCAATTCTCAGAGCAGCAATGTAGACACATATTGGGAAGGAGGGTACCCACATACCCTGCGTATTGGCAAACACTGGGTAGAGGCCATTTTCAACATATTGGAGCTACGCTGAGAATAAAATTAAGGAAACATTGCCTGATGACTCAGGAACAGTTGTACTTCAAAACATCCCCCACAGGATGAAACGAGAAATTCCAAGAAACTGACATTTTCAGAAGTATACAAAATAATTGTTTTCCAGAAAAGTAGGGACAAAAGATAAAGAAAAGAAGTAAAATAAAGGCAGAAAATTGTAAGAACTAAATGGGACAAGATAAAGCAGGATGAATTAACAAAATATATGCATAATATAAAAAAGGAATTACAAGAAAAAATTTAAAGTAAAAAGATTAAAATTAAAATCTTTTTTTTTTTTTTGAGACTGTTTAGATAGCCATAGACCAGAGAAGACTGAGGAGATACATGAAAGCTCAGTTCACTTCGGTGTCCTGCACTGGGTATTAGAACAGAAAAAGGGCATCAGTAACAAGCAAATGAAATTTGAGTAACTGGAGTTTGTTGATGATAATGATATGTTCTGCAGTAGGTTGTATAATGCCTTTTCCAGAACTATTCACTTCGTAATCCCTGGAACCTGTGCATAAGTCACCTTAAGTGGCAAAAGGGACTTCGTGGATGTGATTAAGTTAAGGATCTCAAGATGAAGGCCTATCCTAGATTAACTACCTGGGTGGGCCCAGCAATGTAATCACAAGTGTCCTTGTCAGAGGGAGGTGAGATGATCAAAAGCATGAGAAAGGCTAAGACAAGAGAAGCAAGTGGAGGTTGGAGCTATGTGCTTTGAGGATGGAGGCAGGAGCTGCGAGAGAAGGAAAGCCCGTGGCCTCGAGGAGCTGGAAAAGGCTGGGAAGCACATTCTGCCCTGGAGCCTCCAGAAGGAACACGGACCTCCCAACACCTTGATTTTCGACTCTGACCTCTAGAACTTAAGAGCCTACATTAAATTTGGGTAACTGGGGTTTTGAAAGAAGATATCAGAACAAAGGAAATAGAAACAAGAAGCCTATCGTGCTAGAAAAAAAATTGTCCTACACTAAAGAAAAACATGGGTTTCTAAAACCATTTCTGCAATTAGAAATGGACACTGGTCAAGCTGACTCCTCAGCTCTACATGATACCCTCTTGCGGGGTGAGTCCCCAGCATGCAGTGGTGGGTCCCCTGCCTATTGGAGTTCAATGCCCTGCTTTGATATTGTGGTGGACACCTGGTTTAAGCTGGCCCAGTCTGATTCTCTCTCCCAGAAATGGGAAACTCGTATAGAAACATGGAGTTGTTGGAAGTGTTCGAGTTAAATTACCTTAGTACCATCATCCTAGAAAGAGCCACAAAACATCTGCAATTACCTTGGTTCCTGACCTTCCCAAAGCTTAGCTTTCAGTCCTTCCTTCTTTCACTAAACTCCTGTTTTCTAAAGTTACTGTCTTAATCCATTTGGGCTGCTATGACAACACACATACTGAGTGACTTATAAAAACAAACATTTATTTCTCACAGCTCACAGTTCTAGAGGTTGGAAAGCCCAAGGTCAAGGTGCCAGAATGATTTTATTCCGCTGAAGGACCACTTCCTGGCTCATAGCCAGCACCTTCTTGCTGCGTCCTCACACCATGAAAGAACACAGCAAGAAGGTGCTGGGTCTCTCAGACTCTCTGGGTCTCTTTCATAAGAACACTGATCCCATTCATGAGGTGTCTGCCCTCGTGCCCAAGTACCTCCCTGGAGCCCCACCTCATGATGCCATCATGTGGGACATTGTGGTTTCAACATATTAATTTGGGGGACACAAGCATTCAGTGCATAGCAGTTAGTCAGAGTCCTTTTCCTTTTCTTATAACCAAAATGATTTCAATTTATACAGTTACAAAAGAACCAGATCACACTGGCTCCAGAATTCTCCTCTGCAACAGTAAAAATCTGAAGGTAATAAAATAACTTTATAGAATGTAAAATGTAGGGAGTTTGTTATGCAAAAATTTTATAGTCATCAAAATTTTCTTGGTAGATAGGCAAGTTTTGAGAAAATGTAACACCCAGATATACTGTGGCAAAAAAGAAAAAAATTATTGAAGTTTCATTACCATGCAGAAGAATTAACATCATGAAAATGTCCATATTACCCAAAGCAATCTATAGATTCAATGTAATTCCTATTAAAATACCAATGACATATTTCACAGATCTAGAATAAATATTCCAAAAATTTATACGGAACCACAAAAAACAAAAAACCACCCCAGATAGTCTCAGCAATCTTGAGAAAGAAGAACAAAGTTGGTAGGATCACACTATCTGTTATCAAACTATACTACAAGGTCACTGTAATCAAAACAGCATGGCACTGACATAAGAACAGATCCGTAGATCAATGGAACAGAACAGAGGATGCAGAAATAAATCCATTTCTTTTTGTCAATTAATATTTGACAAAGAAGGCAAGAACATAAAATGGAGTAAAGATAGTCTCTTCAAGAAATAGTGTTGAGAAAACTGGATTGATACATGCAAAAAAATGAAACTACACCACCAACTTACACCATACACAAGAATAAACTCAAAATAGATAAAAGATTTAAATGCAAGTTGTAAAACCATAAAAATCCTAGAAGAAACCGTAGGCAGAAAAACCTCAGCCATCTCTCATGCCAATATTTTTGCTGATATATCTCTTTGGGCAACAGAAACAATGGAAAATAAACAAATGAGACTACATCAAACTAAAAAGAATTGGAACACCAAAAGGAACCATCAACAAAATAAAAAGGGGAACTCACTGTATGAGTAAATATATTTGCCAAAGATACATCTGATAAGGGGTTAATTTCCAAAATATATAAAGAATTTATACAACTCAACGCCAGGAAGACAAACATTCCAATTAAAAAACAAAAAGGGACAAAGGACCTGAAGAGAAACTTCTCCAAAGAGGACATGCAGATGGCAACAGACATGAAAAGATTGTCAATGTCACCAATCATCAGAGAAATGCAAATTAAATCACAATGAGATATCATCTCACACCTGCCAGAATGGCTATCCTCAATAAATCAACAAACCACAAGTGCTGACAAGGATGTGGAGCAAAGGGAACCCTTGCACACTCTTGGTGGAAATGGAGGTTGGTGCAGCCTCTGTGGAAAACAGTATGGAGTTTCTTCAAAAAATTAAAAATGGAACTTCCTGTTGACCCAGTGATCCCACTTCTGGGAATATATCCTAAGAAACTTGAAACACTACTTTGAAAGAGTATATGCACCCCTATGTTCATAGCAGCACTATTTACAATTGCCAAGATAAGGAAGCAGCCCAAGTGCCCATCAGTAGATGAGTGGATAAAAAAGCCGTGGTACATTTACCCAATGGAATACTACCTAGACAGGAAAAAAGAAGGAAATCTTACCTTTTGAGACAGCATGGATGGACCTGGAGAATGTTATGCTAAATGAAATAAGCCAGTCAGAGAAAAACAAATACTGTATAATCTCACTTATATGTGGAATCTAATGAACAAAATAAACTGATGAACAAAATAGAACCAGAGGTATGGATACATGGAACAGACTGACAGCTGTCAGAGCCGGGACAGGACTGGATGAAAAGAGGTGCAGGGATTAGCCAAAGACTGTATACGTGTAAGTCATAGACACAGACACAGCGTGGTGAAGGCCGGAGGGAAAGGGGCGGGGACTGGGTGGAGGTGGGCAAAGGGTGGACATCTGTAATAGTGTCAACAATAAAAATAAAGTTAAAAGAAAAGAAAAACTGTTGTGTAGAAGGAATGATGATGAGTTCTACACCCAGGAAAACAGAATTAAGTCTTAAACTTGTAAGTTTGGTATAAAAGGAATACATTAAAATGTCTCTTGTAAGATATTATAATTTGGAACTGACAAAGTAGCTGTAGTTTTATTAACAAATTATATTACATTACACCAACAAAATTTTATTATAAAATACAAAGGTGAAAATGAAAAAGTGAAATAAATAAAAAACATTCCCAAACTCTTGCCTGAAGGGTACAGAAATACAATGTCAGTTCATTTTTCACTTTGAATTAAAGATAGATAGATTTAGCAGCTGCTTTTGAAAAACACCAAACAAATCATCACTGTAATAAGTTATATAATTTTAAAAATAAGGGGCATGATAAAAAACAAATAAAATGTAATCCATACAAAAAAGACTTTAAGGAAAGAAAAGAAACAGCACAGAAAACTCCATATAAGATTATAAAAATCAGATTGAGCTTCTAACTATGGCAATAACTTAAACTATTAAACAATAGTTTTAAATGTATTAAACTCCTCAAATGAAAAACAGAGAATGGAGGCCAAGATGGAAGCATAAGTAGAAATACTTCACTTCCTCGCACAACCAAAAGCTAAATCTAAAATCAATAAACAACTAAAAGCACCAGAAAATCAAACTGCATGGAACTCCAACAACCAAGGAATTAAAGAAGAGAACAACCAGACTGCTAAGGCGGTGGACCACGAGGGCAACTCTGAAAAACCTCAGAGAGGTGGCTGAGGGGCGGGACTGTCTGCTGAGTTCTGCAGAGCTGGGCAGGAGGAACAGACTTAAGGGGAAAACTGAGACTCAGAGCTGACTGTGGGCTAAGGCTGGGGTTGCCGTGCTGGGAGATACTTCCAGTTTGACTCAAGAGTCTGTTGGAAAGTGCTCTAGAGACCAGCAGGTGAGCTGCACTGCTCCCTCTCTGGCCCCTCCCCCACAGGCAGGGCAGTAAAAAGGGTCACCCTTTGGGGCTGAATACCTAAGGCCCGCCCCTTACAACTTACAACTTATCAGGTGCACCAAGACAAAGAAATATGGCCCAAATGAAAGAGCACAGCAAAACCTCAGAACTAAGTGATAAGGAGATTGCCAACCTATCTGATGGAGAATTTAAATCCCTGGTAATCAAAATGCTCACAGAACTGATTGAGCTTAGTTGAAAGAACAAATGAAAGATACCCAAAATGAAATAAAGCAAAATATTCAGGGAACCAACAGTGACAGGAAGGAAACCAGGACTGAAATCAATGATTGGGAACAAAAGGAAGAAATAAACATCCAACTGGAACAGAATGAAGGAATGACAATTCAAAAAAATGAAGAGAGACCTTTGAACCTCTGGGACAACATGAAACATTCCAATATCTGAATTATAGGGGTGCCAGAAGGAGATGAACAACAGCAAGAAATTGAAAACTTATTTGAACAAATAATGAAGGAAAACTTCCCCAATCTGGTGAAGGAAATAGACTTCCAGGAAGTCCAGGAAGCTCAGAGAGTCCCAAAGAAGTTGGAGGCAAAGAGGAACGCCCCAAGGCACATCATCATTGAGTTACCCAAGATTAAAATAAAGAGAGAATCTTAAAAGCAGCAAGAGGAAAGGAAAGAGTTACTTACAAAGGAGTTCCCATAAGGCTGTCAGCTGATTTCCCAAAAGAAACCTTGCAGGCAAGAAGGGACTGAAAAGAAGTATTTGAAGTCATGAAAGGCAAGGACCTACACCCAAGATAACTCTGTCCAGCAAAGCTTTCATTTAGAATGGAAGGGCAGATAAAGTGCTTCCCAGATAAGGTCAAGTTAAAGAAGTTCATCATCACCAAGCCCTTATTATATGAAATGTTAAAGGGACTTATCTAAGAAAAAGAAGATAAAAAATATGAACAATAAAATGACAACAAACTCACAACTATTAACAAATGAACCCAAAAGAAAAGAAAAACAATGAGAACAAAACTAAGCAAACAGCTAGAACAGGAACAGAATCAGAGAAATGGAGATCACATGGAGGGTTTTCAGTGGGGAGGGGGAGGGGAGGCATGGGGGAAAGGTACAGGGAAGAAGAAGCATAATTAGTAGGCATAAAATAGATGGGGAAAGATAAAAATGGTACAGGAAACAGAGGAATCAAAGAACTTATACGTACAACCCATGGACATGAACTAAGCGGGGCGGGGGGAGAATGCTGGAGGACTGAGGAGGCAGGGTGGAGGGGGATAAAGGGGAAAAATTGGGAAAACTGTAATAGCATAGTCAATAAAAAATACTTTTAAAAAACCTCCTCAAATGAAAAACAAAACAATTTGGAGATTGACCTAAATAGTAAAGTGAGTTATTTCACTAAGACAAAATAAGTAAGACCAAACTACAAAAAAACTAAGCAAGAATAATTAAAGAAAATGAGTACACACTCTTCAAAAGACAATAAGTGCCATAGTTTTAATATTAGACAAGTGAAAATTCAAGGCAAACAGGCGTTAAATAGGAATAACGAAATGTCTGTTCATAAATGTGAAACTTCATTCTATTAATGTAAAATGCATCCTTTTTTCTGTGCTTATGAAACAAATTTTATCATATAATAGGCAAAAAATTTGATAAATTTCCACAAGCAATTACTACAGGTGACATTCTTTAGTAACAATAATATAATTCTAGAAAACAATTAGAGAAGTTTATATTTTAAAAATCTACAAATCTCATAATTAAAAACCAAAAAATCTCCTAAATGTATCTTGGATCAAAGAGAAAGCAAGCCATGTAATTAGAGACAATATACAAAAGAAAAGCAAAATAAATCCTTTAGACCAAACTTATGGGATATATAAACCAAATTTTATTCAAAATAAAATTCTTAGCCTTAAATGTTTATACTTCTTTAGTTTTGAAATGACAAAATTAAATTGAGCATGCAACTAAAGTACTTGATGAAGGGACGTTTTCCTATGAAAATTAGGAAGAAGGTATTAATAAATATTTTTAAGCTGCTGAATTTGAAAACAGAAAAGGAATCCAGTACGATAGTGCCTTCTCTCTTCTTTATACCGAACTGCCTTGTGGGTGAGTTGTAAGTTCCACTTTCCAGCACTGCAATATTCTATGTAATCGAGTGATCTGAGAATACGTCCGGGGAGCAATTGTGAGCTGGATCTTGACAGCGGCTTGGCAGATGGGTGGTGGTGGAGCCGAAGGGAAGGTTTGCAGCAGGAACTGAAGGAGCAGAGTCTGACCGGCAACAGCTCCAATCGCTGCACTACCGAAGCACAGTTCAGCACTGGTCTGCGGGCCGCAGCCAGATGTCACATCCCAGCGGCTCCCTCCGACCTCACCTCGCTGTCACTTGGTCTTAACAATTCACCTTTTCAAATACCAATAGTATGACAAGTAAGTGCCCATATTACAATCATCATTATAAACCAATAATCGTACCTTATTTTTGCCAGTTTATATTTTACTTTACTTGCTGTTTTTTTTACAATCCCAGGCTGTCTGAAAAGCAGGCTACAACTATCGTTTGAGCACCAGCAAAGAAAGGGTGCCTGCAATCCGACAGGGGTGGCGGGGGAATTGGGCATTTGCTGTTTCAGAAGAGGTATCAAAGTACTCATCTGATTTTGCTGGGCTCCCTTACATTATCTTACAGTTCAGTGCTGAAGGGAGGATACTGCTTCAGTTTCTAGGACACCTGAAGGTCTAAACTCGGCTCTCATCACAAACGTTATCTGGCTTCACATCCGAGCTTGTCTCCTTGAACAAGGCAATGTCTCCTCTTGTTCAAATGGGGACTTGGGCTGATATTCTCAGTCATAAAATGAGGACAACATTGCCGGCCCCCTAGGGTTCCCGAGCGCGCTCGGCGAGGCAATGACTGCGAAGTGTTGGGTACAGAGCGGGAACTCAGTGCCTGTTTTTTCCTTTCTGCTCATCATTGCAACACTCCCTGTGCTGGGTAGTCTCCTCCTCCTCTTACACAGGAAGCTGGGGAGTGTGCTCCCAAAGGTGAGGAATTCTTAACCAGCCTCGATCTTCCCAATAAAACCAGGAATGTTGGTTTCTCACCAGGCCTCACTCACGTTTTTCCTCGTCTTCCTGTTTCTGTTAAGTCTAAGTAATGACCCATCCAAGGACTGACTCCTAGAAAGTTCTGGTGAGAATAAGGTTTCTGAATTCAAAAATCCTCTATTAACAAAAGTAAGTCCTGGGACGTCCCTTGTCTTGTGCCTCTTAACCCAGCCAGCAATACGGTCCTGCCTGTCACTTACTCAGTCCACCACTTGCCCACACCTTCTCAGGAGTACCCAGAGCACAGCTGCCACAACCTCATCAACAGCTGGGCCGACCACCAGGACCACTGTCTTTGGGGGCTGGGACGTTGCAGCCTCTCCCAAGGCACAGAGCTCCCCAATCAGTCATTGAAGCCACTTAGTGTTTTTCAAAATGAGGACAACTTCCCCCTCTTAAAAATTCTAAGCTATTAAAAATATCAGAAATATGATTCTTGGGACAAAAAAAAAATATCTCAGAGGCATTATAGTGAAATAACTTCCAACATTTTCCATACCCAAAATCCACAGATTTAGAAAACTACAGAAGGTGGATATTAGGGGACAGAGCTGACTGTCAAATCCTGGGATTGGCCTAGAATTCCCTTTTCTAGAACAAGCAGCTTTGGTCCCTCCCTGCTGCGAGGAACTTCTCCCATGAGGAGAGTTAGGCTTCGGATAGGCTCTGTGAATATGAACCTCCATGACAGATGCAGCCAGCACCCTGCATCAGCGCCCTGCTCACTGATGCCGCAAACCTGGTCCCCAGAGGCTTGTTCAGAAAACTCCAAATCTCAGTGGACAAGCTTCCCTACGAGAAGGTTCAGGAGCCTCTCCAAAAATACATTCAACATTTTTTATTGAAAAGTAAAAGGGAACATTAAGATACATATGGAGTTTAATAAATCACATCAACACCTGCTATTAACATTAGCCATGTTAAGAAATAGAATCTTGTAAGGCCCCAGAAACCCCCATACCTTCCCAATCACAGCATCCTCCCCACTAAAGGTAGCCATTGTCCCGAGTTTTATGATAATCCCTTATTTGCTTTACTTTAGCCCTGCATTAGTTTCCGAGGGGTGCAGTCATAGCAAATTACCAGAAACTTGGGAGGGGAGGGTGTTGCTTAAAATAGTAGAAATTTATTTTCTCACAAATTTGGAGACTAGAAATCTGAAGTGAAGGGGCCAGCAGTCGTATTCTCGCTGAAGACTCCAGGGGGGATTTTTTCCTGTCTCTTCCTAGCTTCCAGGGGCCCCTGGTGTTGTTTGGCACTCCTTGGCTTGTAGACACACCACTTCAGTCTCTGCCTCTGTCTTCCTGCGGCATTCCCCCTATGTGAGTCCACATGGCTTTCTTACACGGACGCCAGTCATTGCATTCAGGGCTCACCCTAACCTGGGATGATTTTATCTTCATGTAAATGTGGAACCTGTGTCATCATTTCCAAAAAAGGTGACACAGCTTCCAGGGGGACATGGATTTCAGAAGGGCACTGTGCAACCCAGTGCAAACTCTTAACACTCAAGTGTATCTGCATCCTTGAATACTCTAGCTCCATGTGGCCTGTTTTTGAACTTTCTGAAATGGAACCATATAGTAAATATGTTTTTGCATCTGGTTTCCTTCACTCAAAATTAGGTTTACAATTTTTAGCCATGATATTACACGGAGCTGAAGTACGTTTGTTTTCATTGCCTTGTGATATTCTATTATATTAATAAATCTTACT
The DNA here is from genome assembly GCA_039655065.1 of Glossophaga mutica. Taxonomy (NCBI): domain Eukaryota; kingdom Metazoa; phylum Chordata; class Mammalia; order Chiroptera; family Phyllostomidae; genus Glossophaga; species Glossophaga mutica. The sequence continues at coordinate 64,675,682 of CM077311.1, forward strand.
TATCCAGTCTACTCCTAATAAATATTTGGGTTTTTGGAGTTGGGCAGATTATGAATATGCGCTGTATGCATTCTCTTTCATGTCCCCTGGTATATATGCACACGCATGTCTGTTGGCTATATACCTGTAGTAGGCTGAAAAATGGCACCCGAAGATATCAAGTTCTAATCCTTGCAACATGTAAATGTTGCCTTATTGGGAGTAAGTTAAGGATCTTGAGTTGCAGAGAGTATCCTGGACTCTAAGGAGGCCCCAAACGCAGTCAACCACAGGTATCCTTGTAGCAGAGAGACAGCAGGAGGTTTGACACAGGTAGAAAGGACCAGGCAATGTGACCATGTAGGTGGAAATTGAAATGATGTGGCCACAGGGCAAGGGATGCCAGCAGCACCCAGAAGCTGGAAAAGTCAAGGAACTGATTCTCTCCTCAAGCCTCCGGACAGCAGCTGGCCTTGCATTAGCTTGATTTGGGCTGTGTAGTGCTGACTTCTGGCCTATTGAGATGGAAGAGAACAGACTTCTGTCACTTTAAGTCACCAAGTTTGTAGTAATTTTGTGGTTACAGCGGACTAACAAATATGTATGGGTGCGCATATTTTCAAAGTTAGTATGTAGTGCTGAACAGTTTTCTTAAATGGCCGGAGTACTTTACACCATCAATATAGAGGAGTCCCTGTCACCCCCACGCCCCGGGAGTGGTGCGAAAGGCCCTGAGATGCAATGAACTTACTCTGCTCAGGCTGCAGAGGTTTCAGCCAGACACCCGCTCAGTGTTTCATCCACAGGGGTGTCACACTCACTTTCACCGGGGCCACATCAGCCCCGTGGTTGCCTTCAATAGGCTGAACGTAATTTTAGGACTGTATAAATGTAACTACTCCTTAACTAAGGGCAAGGAGCTCTACATTCAGCCCTTTGAAGGCAACCGCAAGGCTGACGCGGCCCTTGGAGAAAATTAGTTTGACACCCCTGGTCTACATCTTTCTGAGGCTATTACTTGTAGAGGAAATGAGACTTCTAGCTGGGTGAGTGAGATTCTGGTGTTAGCCCTCTGACAGTAGATGAGCTATCCTGTCTGAAGTGAGGAGCTGAGTAGGCATGGAACATAGAGGTTGGTGTGTCAAATCCAGTTCACAGTATTTAGCCAAAGAAATTCAAGGATTTGGCTTTGTTAATTCAGGAGGTGAAAGATGCTTCACCAAACACAAAAGCTGATCTCTAAATGGCTGGGACTCAAGTAGTTAGCAGCTTCCCCTCTTTTGAGGACCTGTAAATGACTACATATATATTTCACAAGAAGAACCAGAGGATCCAAGAACAAACACTCAACCAAGGAGAGGGCGGCTCACAAGGTTGAGGTCATGCACTGAGTGAGGTCAGCAGCCACTTTGTGCTTTAGAAGATGCACATAACCAGGTGGAAGTGTTAACACATGGAAGAAGCTCAGGGACAGAATTCCTTCCCTCAGAAAAACAATATACCTTAGCAGGAGAGGACTTGGCAGGTTAACAAGTTGACCGCTAAAGGTGATTTGGTCAGGATACTACAGAGAAAAGGAAAGATTAAAATAGAAGGTGATGCAGAATTTCATGGACATGAATCTTCCATGTGAGGTTCAGGTTTGGGCTGCAGAAACACCAGAGGAAGTGGGCACATGTGTAAAGAGGGAGAATCATTCAAGGCTGAAGCAGGTCAGGATGACACTTCCCAAAGACAAGGATTCAAACTCTAGATAAGTAGTTGCTGCCCAAGAAAAATGAACCATCCAGGGAGGATGGTCAAAAACAAAGCCGTCAAGAATGAAGTTTGTAGGAACTCAGAGAGCAGGTACCAGACATGAATAGAATAGGGCCAGCAATTCTTGAGCCTCTCTAGGAATTGCAAGGTAGCCTACAGCAGAAGTTCTTGAGGGCGACAGGGTGGTGACCGAAGAATAGTACAGGTTTGGGGAGTAGACAAACTTGAGCTCGGACCCCAGCTCTGCTATCTGTGAGCTGTATGACTGTGTGCAAGTGATGTAGCCTTTCCACGCTTCAGTTCCTCTTCCACCATTCATAAACAATGACATTACAGGTTTGGTATTATGATTAAATGGGGTAAGGTATGCAGAGGGTGTCTCACATTGCCTTAGCAAATGCTGGAAGTCCTCCCTACATCACTTCTTTCTTTGCCCACCTTCCTCCTTGATACGTGATAAGCCAAATGCCTGGAACCAGGGAAGCTACTGGGTGGTGGAGAGGCAAATACCTACTATTCATTCATCTGAGGACACGAATTTTCAAGTCCATGGTGGCCAGACTTGTTTCAGACATCATTCCCCAGGGGGCTGGGAATTCTGGTTTTTATTCTCTTACTCTAGTCAGAAAAAAATTATAAATTCCATTTGCATGAATAACATGAAAAGTTTGAGGGCTTTCCTGACCTAGTGAGCAATAGCTAGAGGGGCCGGAAAGCCAGGCTCCGACACTGGCAAAGTCAGGAGAAGCTTAAAAGTTCTTTTAAAGTGCCAAGCAGTGCCTCAGAGTGAAGTGATGGACATTTATGAGAACCTCATTCTGTGACCCAGGCACCTGAGCTAATTAGGAAAAGACCATCAAAACAGTTGCATCTGATCGAGAGAGGGGTTTCCAGAAGGTGGGCAATTTATTTCTTCCTACAGTCATAGATCCTTCCAGCAGGACCTCCTTATTCTGCAACTGTTAAGAAACTCAACAAAAATTTCTGGATATTCCAACTTCTATTGGCAATTTGAACGAGGAGAGGAAGGAAGGCTTTCCTGTTGCACAGAGTTACCTGTGATGTAAGAGTTGAGGTGCTGAACAAAACAAGACCAGTCCAGGTTACTGTCCACTGCCTGTTCCGACATGGAACTGCGTGTTCCTTTTCTGAGTGAAGAACTAGGGCAGCAACCCCGGCCTGAGGCCCTTTGACCTCCCAGCTGCCCCCGGAAGATCTCAGAACTCCACCCAGACTGACCAGATTCCTACCGTAGAAGTAGCACAAAGACCAAAGCCCGGAAACAGAAATGCTGAATGAAACATCCCGCAGAAGTTAATTTGTTTGGATCTTGTTACCTCTCTTCTGAGTGTAATAAGGGAGGTTGTTAATTGTTTGATTTACTGTAATAGTCATTCCACTAACAGCAATAAATAAAGTTAATTAATATAAGGTAACTCACTGCCAGGGAGGCTAGTAATTACCAGAAAATTAAAGAGAAGTTCTCTTTATGGTAGCTCTAAAAGAAAAAAATGCAATTTATTATCCTCCTTCTTGAGTATCTATCTTTTTCTTTTAATTTTCTTGCCTTAAGCTTTCTGTAGAAATATTCTGGGTTTTATCATTTGTGTGTGTGTTTCTAATCTTCCCTTCATCAAGATCAAAAACAAGTAACTCGAGCAGTCTCTGTCTTCCCCTCACCAGCTCTGTGGGAAGCTGGAACGGCTTTAGAGCACGTGGTCAACCTGATGAGTTCCTTAGCGTGGCCAGTCTCTGTTCTCAGGAAGGATCCACCAGGGCAATATCTTGTTCTGACCATACAACACGTTTTCCCCAAATTCTCCTCAGCCAGGGCTCCTTTTGAGACAAGAGTTAGAAGCAGCACACTCTAATGGAAACCAGATGGTCTTTGGACTTGAAAACAATACTTAATAGCTGAGAAAAAAATTTAAATATTTCTTAAACATCTTGGACACTCAGTTTCCTATTCTTTAAAATAGGAAGCAATACTTTTTGCTTAGGATTTATTTTGGGATTAATAGAGACTTTTTAAAAGTATATTTTATTGATTACGCTATTACAGTTTTCCCAATTTTCCATGCTTTATCCCCCCTCCACCCTGCACACCCCAACCCTCCAGCATTCTCTGCCCCGCTTAGTTCATGTCCATGGGCTGTACATATAAGTTCTTTGAATTCTCTGTTTCCTGTACCATTTTTGACTTTTTCCCATCTTCTTCCCTGTATCTTTCCCCCCATTTCTCCCTTTCCCCTCCCCACTGAAAACCCTCAATGAAATGTCCATTTCTTTGATTCTGTTCCTGTTCTAGCTGTTTGCTTAGTTTCCATTGTTTTTCTTTCTTTATTTTTTAAGGTTCATTTGTTGATAATTGTGAGTTTGTTGTCATTTTATTGTTCATATTTTATTATCTTCTTTTTCTTAGATAAGTCCCTTTAACATTTCATATAATAAGGGCTTGGTGATGATGAACTCCTTGAACTTGACCTTATCTGGGAAGCACTTTATCTGCCCTTCCATTCTAAATGAAAGCTTTGCTGGACAGAGTAATCTTGGGTGTAGGTCCTTGCCTTTCCTGACTTCAAATATTTCTTTCCAGCCCCTTCTTGCCTGCAAGGTTTCTTTTGGGAAATCAGCTGACAGCCTTATGGGAACTCCTTTGTAAGTAACTCTTTCCTTTCCTCTTGCTGCTTTTAAGATTCTCTCTTTATTTTAATCTTGGGTAACTCAATGATGACGTGCCTTGGGGTGTTCCTCTTTGCCTCCAACTTCTTTGGGACTCTCTGAGCTTCCTGGACTTCCTGGAAGTCTATTTCCTTCACCAGATTGGGGAAGTTTTCCTTCATTATTTGTTCAAATAAGTTTTCAATTTCTTGCTGTTGTTCATCTCCTTCTGGCACCCCTATAATTCAGTTATTGGAATGTTTCATGTTGTCCCAGAGGTTCAAAGGTCTCTCTTCATTTTTTTGAATTGTCGTTCCTTCATTCTGTTCCAGTTGGATGTTTATTTCTTCCTTTTGTTCCCAATCATTGATTTCAGTCCTGGTTTCCTTCCTGTCACTGTTGGTTCCCTGAATATTTTGCTTTATTTCATTTTGGGTATCTTTCATTTGTTCTTTCAACTAAGCTCAATCAGTTCTGTGAGCATTTTGATTACCAGGGCTTTACATTCTCTGTCAGATATGTTGGCTATCTCCTCATTACTTAGTTCTCTTTCTGAGGTTTTGCTCTGTTCTTTCATTTTAGCCTTATGTCTTTGTTTGGGGCCCCTGATAAGTTGTAAGGGGGTAGTGCCTTGCCTCAGTTTTTCTGAGCTGGCCTGGCCCGTGTGGTCTACCACCTTACTGGTATGGTTGTTCTGATTAATTTTTTCTTTAATTCTTTGGTTGTTGGCGTTCTATGCAGTTTGATTTTTCTGGAACTTCTGGGTGTTTATTGATTTTAGATTGGTTGTTATCCTCCTTTTGGTTGTGCAAGGAAGTGAAGGGTTTCTACCGACACCTCCATCTTGGCCAGAAGTTCCTAAATGATACTTTTTTCCTGAATAAATATGAGCTTCTCTTCCTCCAGTCTACTCCTATAACTTTTTTTTAAATATAGCAATTTTTCTTTGTTTTCTTTCTTGAGCTGGGTGCTGGATAGTCAGTACTCACAAATTTACTTCTCCCTGTATTCAATATCCAGCATGTATCATGTATACTAACCACTCGTGACATTGTATCTTTGCTATTCTGAATTTTCCTTTTCCCACTTTCCTCATTTGAATATTTTAAACTTGATTTCATCTTTTTGTATATACTTATGGAGTCATCTGAAATGCTTTCTGGATGAAGAGTTTATGAATACACACATGTGCACACATATACAGACTGTAATACACACATGAGCATGCCTAGGTATAGATGGCATGTTAATTAGATTCTGCACTGTTCTCTTTTTCTTGTAGCCATACCCAGAACGGTACTGGTCCCTGTCTTTCCTCCCAGTCAAAGTCCTAAATCCCCTGAGAATGGGAATAGATCGTAACCTTAAACCTTTGTTGAATTAAATTTTCTTTATTTACAACAACTATATGATCCCATCCCCAAATTAAGACAGGTCTACCCACAGAATGTGAGATATATGGCTAGCAGAGCCTGGGCTCTTTCCAATAATAGCAGTAATCTTTTTCTGTTCAATAACTACTATAACCCTTTGAAAAAATAGAAATCCTTTTTTTTTTTTTAACACAACCCAATTTGGTGCTATTTTTGGCAAGGCAATCTGTGATAAATGAATCACTAGCTAAAACTTTAGCTGCACTGTGAGTACAAGGAGTATTTTTGAGGAAAATATAGGACAGTTCATCTACATACCTACATAAATATGACTAGTCCCATAAGACGATTATGCTCAATAAAGACTTACTGTATTGTTTGAATATTGCACATTAGGACCAGGAATTCTTGAATCCTTGGAACTGTGCACTTTGGGCTTCCTCCTACTAGTATTTCTCCAGGAATGAAGTCAAGTATTCAGAGGATTCACCCCTCCGTTGCTTATCAGAGCCAATCTCTGGTTAGGGCTGTAAAGGCAATAGTAGACTAGTTTTCAAGGGCACGTGTAAACTAACTGGAAGTGTCCCTCTTCAGTTAAGTGACGATGAGACTATAGGTGTGGGTTTACAGAAGGGTGACAGTATGACAGGAGAGATATGCAGAAAACATAAGAGAGTTCTATACGAAAATCACATGTGTGTGCAGTAACTACTTGATCAAGATCTCTTATGCACCTCCTTTACTTGATGTTGAAGTCTTGAGAGAATGCTGAAATACATGCTTTGATGGATTAGATAATACCCAGTTTATGGTGGGCAGCTCAGAGCATGTGTACTTAGCGTCTCATGGTCTGTCTCTAGCAAGCTGAGAACTGTTTCCTAAAAAGAAAGGAAATTTTCTGCTGAAGAAACATGGCATTGATCAAAAACTCCTAGGTGCCCGTCTTGAGACTTTGCTCTCATGTCCCACTGCAGGATCTATAAAGCATCTTAATTTATCTCTGACACTTTCATCTTCTTGGATCTACAGGATCACAATGGCCAAGCAACAATGCTACTTACACTATCATTCAAAATCAATCACCTGGGGGATCATCTAAGATTGTCAAGTAATGTATAAATGGGAGCAATCTATCCAAATGGTGCTATGTTATCTCCAAAATCCACAGAGACCCCCAGCCACGGAGCCTCCTTTTTAAAGACAGGAGAAGCAACGACAGCAGCAACTCGATCCTCAGTCTGGGGCGTATTTCACATGGAGGGCATTTTCATGAAATTTGTTTCCTGAGCTCTGACATATGTGTATCTTTTTTTGGTTAAGCAAGGTATCTGTGGAATAAATTAATATGTTGAGCCAGATTAACTGTAACTATAACTATGGGTAAGGACCCTAAGGGTATATTGTTAACCCTGCTAGGTGGAAGTGAACTCATAATTTTTGTTTCGTTTTGTTTTTTACAGAAATAGAAAAAATAATTTACAGATACATAGGATTACATCATGCTCAGAGTTTGTGCAATTTGCTCCAAAATGGAAACATCTGGAACAGCAGCTACAACTGGAGTCACCACCTGTCTGTCACCAGGGTCCCATTCTCCAAAGCGCAAGCTCTAAGTCTTCTACACTGGGTGTGCAGGGAGTTACGTGGGGGTACAAGAGGAAACACTGTGCGCATTAATCAGCCATTGGCTGCAATGATGCTGGATGATGCATGACTCCGAATAACAGGTTGACTGAGACGCAGCTGGTGAGGCTGGTCTGGGGCTTCAGGAACTAGGCTCCAGGCTCCGGCCTCTGAGCTCCCCCTGCAGGCTGCAGATTGTCTGCAGCTTTCCCCTCCACGTTTTCCACACTTTCCACATTTTCCTTGAGCTGGCAGCTGTCTGGGGCATGTCCTCTTCTTGGTGAATTATAGGACCAAAGTGCTAAGCTAAATCATGCAAGCATAGTTCCTTGGACACATTCTGCTGCCCAAAGCAAGTCATCTCACCAAACCCGAAAGCAGTGATTCAGTCCTGTAGACTCCTTCCCATGGGAAAGGGCATCATAGTGACTATTTGCTGAGCAATTATCCAGTCTATTGTATCACCCCCACATGTTCCCAACTTTAATGATGGTACTTTTTGTAATTTCTGCAGGGTTGTGACACTACTTATTGCTTGCTGTTTGAAGACATAACAAGCTTTTTTCAACAAAATGTCTCTCACTCTATGACTGGGGCATGCTGGAAAGTGATTCAAGTTAGGGGCATTGAGATTAGGAGAAAAAGTGGGAATGAGCTACAGTGGAGAGGAGCTACTAGAAGAATTGTCTTCTTTTGGCAAGGTAATTCTTAAGTTAAGTCCTTACAGGATCTTCAGTCAAGTCAGGAACACCCGAATCAGACAGAAAAAGAAAGGATCTGTTTTGACTATTAAATGATGCGTGGAGGGGTTTGGAGGTCAGTGTGCAGTAAATCATCTGAATCTTGTTCTATATGCCACTACAAGTTTTAGAATGTCACCCTATCTCAATGAATTCCTTAGCTTTAATCTGAGAAACATAATAAAGCTATGAACACAATTAATATTATACTTGTTACTGACAGGATCAGATTTTGAGACTAGTTTTGGATGTCCCAGCCATAAATATGGAATAAATCAAAGTTTTAGCACACTTAGAGGAAGTTACTTGTAGAATTTAGGAGTTTGATTCATTCATTCTTTATTTTGCAGCACGAATTGAAAAATCTTTCCATCAGCAGTGATTGAGTTCTTCCTGATATTCATACCGTTCCATGTAATTGGCCACTTGATTCTCCAAAGCTTTGCCTTCAATGGACACATCATTATACACAACCACAGATAACCTGATGAGCAGTTTTACCACTGAAGACCACTGTCAGAATTCTATCTTATAATTTGGAAACTGTCAGCCAATCGTTAGCACCAATTCAACATCAACAGCAGCTCCCAATTTGAGGTGCTGTGAAGAAGGAAAGTTTATTTAGTAGCCACAGCTCAGTGGTAATACTGCATGGCCATGAAAACAATACTGCTTTGTAATAGCTCGGTAGTGCTACAGCGCCCCATGAAAACAGCAAGACTGTGCAGCTGCCCCGGGGCCAGACAGTGTTGGAACCAGGCCCCTCTTCAGCTAGACAGCTCTACCCCATGATGACCTGCTCCACTATGGTCCGCTCTGTCCCACTCTGGGCCAGTCTTTTCCACTCCACCCTGATCAGCTCTCGTGAAATGTCCTCAACGGTCCAGCTCCAGTGGGGGAAGTAAGTCCTTGCTCTTTCATGGAAAGTACACTGCCTGAGCCAGAGGGGAGAGGCCTGTATAGACAGGACACCTGCCCCTGTCCCCTGATTCGTCAGAACGGAGCAGCTCTGATTGGTCACAGCTGTGCAGCTCCAATTGGATGGGGATATAGCCTCAGTCCTACTGGCTGAAATAGGACTCCCGGACCTCCTTTATGAGGGCTGGCCGGGGGCAGACACACACAGTGCAGGCCCGCAGTCTGGCGCAGAGGCTGCCCCATGAAGTGCCGTTTGTGTGACAGGCCCCGTGCAGAAGTGGCTGCTAGGCTCTGGTTTTTAAAATCTGAGCCCAATTAGCCACCAAGAGCTCTTCTTGGTGGGTGTCTTTTTTCCCCCTCAGGGTTCATAATACTAACAGCCTTCAAAATTAATAAGACCAAATAATCACTTCCAGACCCACCTTTTATGTCCCCAGGGTCTGTTCTCTTTGATTATTTCTCATGCCAATTTTTGCATTAGTCATGGTTCTTAATTGCAAGCAACAGAAACCAATGTTGGTTGGTTTAACAGAAAAATAACTTATCAAAAGAAAATTGGATAGTTGACAAAATCTATCTAATTTGGGAGAGTGAGAGAACCAGAACTAATGTCTACAAGGCCAGGAACACAGCCCTGAATCACAGCCGGTCAGGGGGAAATACCCCTGCAGTGACCTCTGGGCACCACAGAAACTGGACACAAGTCGCGAACACCACTGTCGCCCTGCGACCCAGATACCGCGGCTGCTGCTCCTGCCGTTGCACACTCTCCACCTGAAACAGGTTCTTCACGGTTTTTTTTTTTCCTTTGTAGCCAACTTACAGGGAGTATGTGTGTCTGACCAATACATGTCTAGGACATGTATCTCTGCTCAACTTGAAAGGTTCTAGATTATCAATTATATAATAGTAAACAGTTTCTCCCTCTGAATATGGGGACTTCCCCCAACATGTGAGTGGAATTCAGTTATTTTGTGGCCAGAGCAAATGTCCATTAAACTGAAACATAGGGGCTCTGTGAAAGACAAGAAGCATTTCATCTTGTTGTCTGCATGAGTTTTGAATAACATGGTTTCTTTTTTCCCCCCAAAGTCTGTTCCTGTGTGTGTGTGTGTGTGTGTGTGTGTGTGTGTGTGTGTGTGAGAAAGAGAGAGGTAAAATCCCTGGAACTCTTGTAGTTTCTAACACACGAACTCACACACAGACACACATCTAGCTCTTTCAGAATACCTGCGTTTGGCAGTACAGTGGACTTGATGTTCCCAATGTTCTTGTCTGGCTTTTAAAAGCCAAACAAAAAGAAACATCTCATCAACCCCAGACCAAATGCACCTGGTATTTCCAGGCAAAGCTGGGCCTGGGAATAGCCCTGGTGGGAGGCAAACCACGAAAGGCTGGAATTTGTAAACTGCTGAGTCTGGAGGCTTGGCTGGTGGTGATAGATCTCAATCAGGGATGAGACACAGCTCATAAGCACACACCATGCTTGCCATATGCCAAGCATTTTCAGGGCTCAGACACCCCTCCATGAGTCAGAGCCTGACAGCCGACAACAACTGATACAGACAAATTGGTTTAGCAAAAGGGAATGACAGCTCTTAATGACCCCATCCCAGAGCCTTGTTGAAATGGCCTCTAGTCGTCCTGCCGGTGTGTGTGAGGGAGCTTTGATAAGTGGCTCATATGGTATCGGCCAGGCAGCAACTGCTCTCAGCCAATGGGAGGAGGCGGTGAGCGTTAGAGCAGATGGTGCATGGGAAAAGCATGTGGAGACGTGAGTGGGGTGTCCCAGGGGAGAGGACTCACTGGGACTGAGGTTATGTACCAGGTGCTGCCTGGCATCCTCATCCCTCGAGCCATTTTACCCTTCGGGAAACATTCCCAGACCAATTATAACATGGCCGGGAAGCCATTTCCTTGATTCGTGTGACCCAGGACAGGCTAGGCTGGATTATCTGAGCATCGGAGTGTCTCCCTGTTAGAGGCAATTTAGGGCTGGTTCTTGGCCTCTTTCCTATGAACACTTGCAAGAAAGCAGACAGCGAGGACAGCGCGCAGGCTCACCGAGGGCTGACCCCAGTTCTGCCCTATCACCAAGTCGAATTCATTACTCTGACCTCCCTCTTCACCTGGAGCCCTCCCCCCCCACCTTCCAGGTCATTTTTTTACACTATTCCAGGCACATCTCCATGCCTGGCACCTCCCCTCCAAAATTACTCCCTTAGTGCACACCTGCACTTCAGTTCCTTAAGAGTGATCCAAGAAGGGGGGTGATACTATTTCAGGGCCATGGATGATCCAGGTCCCAGAGCTTCTTGAGACAAAATACTTTCAACACTCTAGGAGAGGCATCTGTCAACCCCATAGAATGTTCAAAAAAAGTTTCAAAAATCTTAACTGTGGCCATGTACTGAGAAAACTGACGGCTGTTCTTTAATATTAGTCTTCGTTACTGCCAGAAATGGCGTTCCATGTTGTCTGAACCCGACCATCTTCTGTTCATTGTCCATCTTCACCATCTTTCTTTCCTTTCCGCTCCTCTTTCCTCTTCTCCTGTCTCTACCTCCGCTCCTGGTCCCCTTCCTTCTTCCCATCCTCTCTCATCTCCTCTCCTCTGCTCTCCTCATCTCTCCCCGACCAGCCCCTCCTCCACCTAAATCAAGCCTCTCTTCCCTTCAAGGCCAAGTTCCAAGCAGCTTGCTGTGACTGGAGTGGACCAGGACACTGAGTTCCAATCTGTTGCTTAGCACCAAGGTTGCTTAGATACCTCTCCTGGTGACAGCTGGCCTTTGCCTTTGACTACTTATGCACATGAGCTATGCACTGAGCATCTCTGTTCAGAGGGGCATTAGCCAGAACCCACACTCACAATTTCCTTTTGAGCTGCCTAGGTGATGGTGGGAGTGAGGGTTGTTTTAAAGGAAAAGAGACCTGAATTTTTTTTGAGGCTGAACTTTAGGTAGAGTTTAGCAGTAATAAGGAACCCACCATAGAGTGAGGAATAAACAAAAATCTCCTGGTGAACATAGCTCTGGGCTGTCTTTATGCCAGTTTATGAATGAGATGAGGGAAACACAGCCAGGATCTATAGGGAAAAATGATTTCTGTTTTCCTCCACCATGAACCATTACCTGTGCCCACGATTTGTGTTTTTAAGAGAAAAAGGTGTTGAGGAGTGGGCGTGTGAGAGAGAATGAGGCATGTGAGCAAAGAGGGGCGAGAAGAAAGGAAGAAACAAAAAAAGGCCTTTTCGACAATGCCAAGGAAAGTGAAGAATTAGGGTCTCTGTGTACAGAGGCACCGAGGCACTGGGCACGGTGCTTGGAGTGTGGAGAGGCCGTTGCCCCACATCCTTCCGGCTCCATCTGGCAGCGTCTGCTCCCTCCACTTCGTTGGCACAGCCAGGCCTCACTCGGGCCTACAATCCTTTATTCGCTCTGTGTTCCACCTTGTCAGAGACTCTGGCTGGGGATGAGAGGGACAGGGAGCAGGGTCTGTGATTGGAACGGGTGCAAAGGTGCAGGGAAGGCCAGACCAAGCATGAGAATCAGCCAAGGATGCAGGGTCAGGGGAGTAGAACAAACTTCAGAAATCCTGTTCGGTAGCAGGGAAGAGCAGAAGGTGAGACTCGGCTGAATGGAGTGAGAGGGAAGGGTGGGTGGGAGCTGATGAGCAGCCCGTGCCATCGGATGAGGGAAGAGGTGACGTCCAAGGTGGCTGGCAGAGGTCGGGGTGGGGGGTGAGGAGGAACACGCCAAGGTCATTTAAGGACACTGACACAGATGCCTACTTTTCCTCCTGCTCCACCTGCTTGCTGAGGCGTTTTCCCTTTGCTCAGCAATGGTCATCGCTGCCCTTTTCAAGCTCATATGTCCTTGCTATGTCCCTCCTCTGCACAAGGTCTCTCATTCAAGAGGACACACAGAAGACCCTACCCCTGCCTGGTTGAGAGCTAGCCAGAAGGACAAGATGTATAGGAATGTGTTACATGAATTTACGGAAGGAGAATGGAGTGGTCGTGGAAGAGAGAGAGAGAATTGGAATGGACTAGGGAGGAAGAGAGGAGAGTTTTCGAGACGTGGCACTAAGAACTCACCTTTCCGGGCCTCAGATACAGTATCTGTGAATGAGGAGGTGGAGTCACCGGGTGACTCCAGGCCCCCACCAGAGTGCCCAGCCTGTGGTTCTCAGGGCAGACCGTGCCCGGTGTGTTTGTGAGTCCGAGTCAGCATGAAAACAGCACACCATCCCTTATGGCCCCGTCCTCCTGAGACCCCTTTCTCTGCTCCTGCACTAAATTTGGAGGATTATTCCCAGTGACAAACAAGCTTGGCTGAGGCTTGGAAGAGGGAAGATGTGCATGGCAGAGGAGAAAGCTGGGGTGGCTCTCACCGATATGGAGAGGGGTTCTGGGCAGCCTCCTTCCACAGTTCTTATCCTGTAAGTAGACAGTGTCTACACACTGTGGGTGCGTGTCTGCTGGTATCAAGCCACGACCCTCTCGAGTCAGCAAGAGGTGGAGCTTTCCCCTCTCCCTGCGTCTCCTGTGCTCTAATGTACACGGTACACTAACCCTCGGGAAGCAGGAGACCAGTACTGCTTTAGAGGCGAAATGGTGGCTCATTCGTTGCAGTCTCTCTGAACTACGGCTTCGGTGGCAGTGAGGTGAGGCGACTGGGGAATTGGGGCTTCCAAGGGTGATGGGGCACCTTGTGTCCACGAAGAGCTGAGGAGGGAACTACACCTTCCTGTCTCCCACGGCTGCTGTCCTGTGCCCCAGCATCAGACGCTGCTCAAAGTTCGGTGCCCTGCTTTCTCAACAGTTAGAAACCTGGACTGGGATTCCCAACCCGAGAGAAAGGTGGGCCTTGGAGAGGGGAAACCTTTGCCCCAAGGCATGCCGCTGGTTAGAGGAATCAGGGACCTGGGCTCAGTCAGAACTCAGGTCCTTAAAAACCGGTTAAAGTGGGCATTCTGTCCATTCTACCAGCTCCCACAAAGTCTGGGTCCCAGCACCCTTGGCGGTAAGCAGGAACTTACGGAATAAAGGTGCAGAGATTAAGAAGCATAAATAGTAGATACAAAATATACAGGGGGATGTTAATAACAGTGCAGGAAATAGAGTAGCCAAAGAACTTGTATGTCCATATAAGTTCTTGTTATATGTCCGTAAGTTCATGTCCATGGGTCATCCCATGGACATGAACTAAGGTGAGAGATTGCTGGGGGAATCGGGAGTACCAAGCAGAGGGGGGGAAGGGGGAAAATTGGGACAGTTGTAATAGCATAATCAAGAAAATAAATTTTTTAAAAAAGACACATCTCCTAAGGGGCCGTATGTTAAAAACACACACCCCCGGCGTCCTCCCAGGTCACACGGTGTCACAATGTCTGGGGCTGTGGTCCCAGGATCCGTGTTTATTACAAGCTGCTCAGAAGATTCTGGTGAGCATCCTGGGGGGGGGGGGCAGACCAATTGGCTGCATGACCTCCGAGGCAACTCCCAGTCTTGCGGTTTATGCGTAGGCAGACGGGAGGAAATGCTCCTCAAAACTGAGAGGCTTGTAATCTTCGGATGTCTTCATCCAGAGCAGATGGAGGAGAAACAAAGCAGCAGATTCGAGGTGAAAATCCCCAGAGACCTCGTTTTTCCTTCCTAAGTTCCCTGTGGAGTTCCACGGACCCCTTCAGGACCCTGGGCCCGCCCTTCGAACCCGACTGTCTGAATCCGAGGTGCTGTTTGTCTTCATGTCTCTGTTGTTTGCCTGCGACCTTTGGCAAAGCCCTGTATAAGGGTGTCAGCCTGGCTGGGTGACGGCTAGTCCAAGCATATGCTGGCCAGTCAAAGGGAGGGACTAAACTATCCTCCCCACCCCCAGCTGAGGTCAAAGTCATGTGACATCACAGTCCAGGAGACACTCTGAGAAGGTGACACTCAGCTCTCAGAGGCAAAATTGAATAGCTAGCTGTCCTCCCCACAAAGAGATTATTCTTTCAATGTTTGCCTTCGGGGTTATGAGGTTTATTTTAATCACTAAAGTGGCTTTTTCCTTCTAAAACATCCTGGAAGGCGGATGGGGAAGAAACTCCGAGATATTCTGCACAAGCCAGCTCCGGTTGTGTGTGTCGAAGGTTGTTTGGGACCTTGAGGGGTTGTGCAGGTCTGTGGTGAAGGATGGAGCCCAGGTCCCTGAAGCGAGCCTTTCTCAGAGCGTAATCCGTAAGAGCAAATGCCTCCCCTGAGGCCAGCACACCTCTGCGCTTATTTTTAAAGATTTTATTTATTTTTAAATAGAGAGGAGGAGAGGGAGAAAGAGAGGAAGAGAAACATCGATGTGAGAGAGAAATACCCAACAATCAGCTCTCATACACACCCTGACTGGGGACAGAACCCATAACCCAGGCATGTGCCCTGACAACCGGGAATCGAGCCAGTGACCTTTCACTTCACAACATCCAAGCCACTGAGCCCCACCAGCCAGGTCTATACCTCTGCTTTTCCAAGGCCAAAGACTAGGACACCGTTCTCTGCCTCACTGTGCTGTCTGTCCTCTGTCCCTGCCCAGGTCCGGGTTTCTCCAGAGAATGTGATGTGTTGGGGAACAAGAGCCAATGTCTCTGATGAGAAGGCACATAGCAGCCCCGGGAGGACAGCTTTCCCTCCCGCCATGAAAACAATGCTGCCAGCCGTGCCAGGGGCCGGCTGGCTCGTGCCTGCCCAGAGCCAGCGGCCACCAACCAAAGCTGCTGTGGAACTTCGGCAGGAACGACCACCTCAGAGGAAGAATAGGATTCCGAGGGGTGGGGCTGCTGATCGTTAATACTGTAACTTTGACTCGTCTCGCATGGACTCTGGAGCAGTGATGCGAAGAAGTAATTCAACAATTACTCTGTTATTCTTCTTGGTCCTGACAAGGTGGCTTTTCCCAGCAGAGGAGAGGCCCTGAATGGCTGCAGCCTGTGACTGGCCTTCTTGGGACTACACTCCCAGGAAGGCCACAGCTACCGTTCTCTTGTGGGCTAGTACCTGCGGTGGTGTGTGAGTGTGTGTGTGCTTGGTGCGTACACATGGATGCCCACACATGTGCCCCCTATACACATGCACCTGTGTCCACACGGCGATGCCCCGGGCTATGGTGCCAGGTGGAGCTCCTGCCATTCACCCACAACGAGACACACAGGCCTGCCTTCTGCTCGGAGCCTTTCCCCTCCTTTATCATCCACAGTCAGTGTTTCAGGCACTTGACTTTATGGCTCCTCCATTCCGCATGTTAAGCAGCTGATGCAGCCACCGCCTCCTGCCAGCAGTCTGCCCACACCTGCAGCGTTGTTTCGAGTCCCATCTTGAGGGATGAGAGACAGAAAAGGGTCTTTCATGTCACGCCAGGCAGCCCCTTAGAACTCAATAGGATTTTTCCATGTCAAAGCTATTCTTCTTTCATTAGGAGAAGTAAAAAAAGGTCCAGGGCCCACCTGGCACAGCCAGCTCCTCAGTGGCTGTGGAAGTTTGCTTGTTCTCTTAATAAGCCCCTGGACTGCATATTACCCAGAAAGGTCAGGCGCGCCTTTCAGAGTCCTCGTCCTGCTGTTGGAGGTGGCAGCACCAACGTGTGCGAAAGGCTGCTGTGCCTTTCTGCTTCAAGTCTCCAGAAGGAAATGCCCCCTCAGTAGGAAAGCTGCCCTTTGCTGATCCTACGATGGAATCTCATCTGGGAAGAGAGGCTTCCCCTCCATGCCTTTCTCGTCTCCCCTCCTTCCCTCCTGGACTCATCTCCTCCCTTATCCTCACCTTTATTTTGACACTCTCATCCTCATTTGGGTGTCCCTTCTCCTGCCTCCTGACTTGAACTCCCTTTGCATTTGCTGGGGAGAAATCTGGAAGTTCTACACTCCGCATTCCAGAAAAGGCAGGCAGGTCCAGCTGCTCACCGCAGAGGCGAAGGAACAGGGCAGCAGAGGAGCGCAGGGACACTCGGCCAGAGGTTTTCCTCTTGGTGTGAAGGTCCTCATGCCTGACCTTCCAGCTTCTCACTTGCTGCTTACATCCTTCTCTCCTGAGCTGCCAGCAGGTCCGCGGTTCCCCCTCCAATTTCCGCGGCTGTTCTGTTTGTGAGCAGTTTCGCAAAGTCAGGGTGTGATGGAGAGGCTGTGCTGACAGCTGCCAAGCCTGGCTTTCCCATTTCCCTTCTCCCCTGGCCTGGCAGCCAGGTACAAAAACAAGAGCGCTCTGGTTTACACAGAGCCTCTCATCCAAGAAACCTCAAAACGGTTTTGCCAGCCAGTCTGATTAGACTCATTTTTCTGGATGAGGAAAGTGTCCTTTCGGCAAGGGAAGTCAATTGCCCAAGTCTGTTGTAACTTCCCTCGGGGGAAGCCACAGAACTGGCCCCGGCAGCCCGCCCCCAGGGGTCCTGGGCCACCTGCCACTCCCACCCTGCCTCCAGGTGTATGGATGCAGAAAACCAGGACCTTAGGACAAAAGGATCTTCCAGAGCAGGAATCCAGCCCTCAAACTGTGGGATGAAGTGAGATAAGGCAGCTCCCTACATATTGGTTTCTTGTTTCTCTACTTAAATAACAGATAATGAGGACCCATCACATACTCTCGAGGCCCTGTTCTCACCATATTTAATTCAATTCAACTCCTTAACCTGAAAGAGGTGTCCCTTCTCCTGAGCAGCTCACTGTCTCCCTGATTGTTACTCTTCCGTGATTCTGGCGAGCTTGGAAAATGCCAGAGTCTTTCTCTTTTACAGGCATTTAAATACTTCCCTGCCTTCTGACCTCCTGACCTCTGGCCTCATACTGAGAGGCTAGAGGTCTGTGTTCAGGATAAAGCAAAGCCATGAGGGAGGAGAAAACTAGAGGGAAGGGGACGGAGAGAGGAAAGAGGGAAGGAGGTGAGAAAACAGTAGGGAGAAGTAGGAGGAGATAATGGAAGAAGAGGTAGATTTGCTGTATTTGTAGAAATAACTCTTGATTGGGTGCTTATCCTGTGCCAGAAGTTTTAGACATTGGATTTGTCTGCCCAGGCTGCCACAGAAATGTAGCCCAGCCTGGGCGGCTTCAACAACAGAAATTTGTTTTCTCGCAGTTCTGGAAGCCGAAAGCCTGAGATCAAAATGCTGGCAGGGTTGGTTTCCTCTGAGGCCTCCCTCCTCGGCTTGTAAGTGACCGTTTTCTCCCTGTGTCTGTCCCCTTCTCAGAAGGACACCGATCATTGGATTAGGGCCTGCCCTACAGACTCCATCTTCCCTTAATCACCTCATTAAAGGCTGTGCCTCTAAGTAGTCACATTCTGAGACATGGGGGGCCAGGAGTTCTCCCCATGAATTTGGGGAGAGGGACACAATTTAGCCCATAACAGGCAATTTATCTCTAATCCTTATGATACTTCTCAGAGGTAGAAATTATTATCCCCGTTTTCAGGGTATGGAAGTGGAAACAGAAAGGAGGTTAGACAATGTGCCCTAAGTCACTCAGCTGGTAAGTGACAGAGATGGAATGAGTACTGGGCCCAGCTCTGTCCACAGCCGAGCCACTGTGATGTATCACATGGTCTTGGGACACATGAGGATGACCAGAGAGTAGACAGGAAAAAATATGGCCTTTGGAACCACCCCAAACCCCACTCCTTCAACCAGGGCATGACCAAGACCATGACCATGATTAACATTAAGACCTGCAATAAAAAGTCATGACTGATAACGTATGAGAACGTGAGAAACTAAGGCGAGTATCTAGTTACATTATTACTTAATACAACTCTCGTTGTCAGCATATCCACACATATATACACACACATGCAAGACACAAAAGGTGGGTAGAGGCCCAAGTCCTTGACAAGATCAGTGGGGAGCTGGTTTGGTTCTTCCTCTTCTAATTACCATGATTTAGCTGTAATAAGATGCCAGGTTGGATTATGGTGCGTATTTGGTTACCCCTCTGAGCATGCTGTGCGTGGGACACGCCACTGAGTCGGCTCCTGCTCCTGGCGACCCTGTGAATGAGTGATGTCCACCGTGTGCTGTCCTCCACAGCGCTGTTCCGCTCCTGTAGACTCATGCCCACAGCTTCTTTTATGAAGTCAATTCATCTCACGTTCCGTCTTCCTCTTTTCCCACTGCCTTCCATTTTCCCAGTGTTATTGTCTTTACCAAAGAACCCTGCCTTCTCGTGATGTGCCTGAAGCAAGACAGCTTCAGTTTAGTCACTTTTGCCTCCAGCAATGTTTCGTGCTTAGCTTACCCTTATGTAGACAGTGCTGTCGCCGAGGACAGGATCCTGTCTTCAGCCATTCCTGTGTCTCAGAGAGCCTAGTTCTGTGCTGGCATGTAGTTGATGCCTATAAAAACTTCGTGATGAGGGGGAAACCTGTGGAAGAAGGGTTGCCTCACCACACAAGTCCTTATAGTATCATCGCTACCGTTATTCTGACACCAACAACCACAACGTAGCAATGGTAAATAACGGGAAGTGTTACCCTCCCACTCATGCGCCTGTGGGCTCACTGAGGTGGATGCCCTTCACGAGGTGGGCCGGCTGGCTCTGCTCTACACATCTGTCACCCTTCTGCAATTAGTGGGCTAGGCAGGGCATGCTTCTCTAAGAAGACGGCAGAAGGCAGGCCCCACTGCTTAAGTACATCTCCAGATGCTGCTATCATCACATCTACTAACATCCCTTTGACCTAAGTGTTGCAGACCGTTCAGCCTGGTTTCAGGAGTTGTAACCCTCACCCCATGGTGGGCTGGGTAAGAGCCCAAGGGACCCACTTCATCTGGGTCTGTTCTGTCACAAGGACGTGACCTACTGAGGAAGCAAAGCTTATCTCCCTGGCAGGAGCGCTGCTTCTGCCTCACCCATCTCTGGCCCCAATGCTTGGTTGGCAGTCAATGACGGGTAAGATTCCTCATGGGAGGGGCAACCTAAGCCAGTCGTGACCACTTGGGAGGACTCATGGAAGGACTCGGGGGGCTGCAGCAAAGAGGATGTGATGGACCCTTGCCCCCCTCCCCAGCTATTCTGACATAGCCCGAGTCCTCAGTTCTATCTGGGAGATGTCTCCTGCTTCCTAATAGGCTTAAAGCCTGAAACTGTGAGGGCGAGCGGTGCAGCCCTGTGCTGGCCAGGATGGCTCCCTGGGTGATTGGGCATAAGAAAGAATTCCTAAAGTCCTGTGAAACCTGCTTTGCTAAGAGTGATAAGTGTCCTAGGAGGAAATGAGTATGTCTCCCAAAGTTTGGCAACCCCCTTTCCTGACAAACACTGGCTCAGATTAAGCCCTCAGATTTCTTTGACATGTTAAACCTGTATTCCAGTGTATTTGAACCCCATAAAAGCCTAGTGAGGATGGGGCTCTGGGTCATTCTCCTCTGAGAGTTTGACCCCTTTCCTCCCCAAGCAGATCTTGTCTTGGTAGTTTTATTTTCATCCGTGACAAATGGAGGGTTCTACGGGTAGAGCCCCCCGCATCTGGCGCCCGAACAGGGAGCCCCGCACCTAAGCAAGTCCCGCAAGTCCCAAAGTCACAGGGTAAGGAAGTACACCGTGGGCATGATGAGGCCATGGGAGGCCATGGCACAGGTGCGGTTCCCGGGAAGGACAAAGAATTGTATTCTACCACTCAATCTATGTAGTCTCTCTTCTCACTTTCCAGACAGTGTGTAGACTTTGCCATTCTGTCTCACCCTGCACTCCCCATTCATAGACACTGTGGAATATCAGCCTTTTTCAGCTCCTTGAGGACAATGCACCATGATCATACCTCCTGACTCAGGGTGCCGTGACAGAGCTGAGGCTGGAAAGGGAGCTACTCCTAGAGCAGCCAAAGGGTTAACTGCCCAGTGTCCTACCCACCCTGCACATATGACCCTTCAGGAGTCACGGGTGACACTGGATTCAGAACTTCTCTGCTAGACTAGCTGTGTCCATCCCAGCCTCCAGCTGTGACCACACCTTCAGCTAAAGAAGAAAACATGCAGCCGGTCCCCCTGATGACTGGAACCCCCTTCAGGGGCCCTGCTCCCCAGTTTTGCTGCCCAGAGAGGTCTTTTAAAATCTTTTCATTTAAAGGGCATTCGAGCTCAATCTCTGGGCAAATGCAATCACAAGGAGACATGTCAGAGTGATTTCCGAGGGAGAGCCAGCGGACAGCCAGGAGTCTGAAGGAGCTGCTGGAATGACCAATTTCACAGGACCTGCGGTCTGGTGCAACCCCACGTGGCATAACCTGCCAGCGCACCTACTCCTACCCAGAAACGTTGAGCAAGGCTCAGTGTCTGGGGGACATTTTCTACCTCATTAATGACACATTCTCCCTAATAGACATCTGTGGGTGGCCACAGTGGGAAGTGATCAGGTGGAATGATGCATCTGCAAGAAGCTACAGGTGTACGCTGGCAATAAAACAGTCACCCCCTTGTTTCTCTGTGTCTTGTGTAGAAGAGCCCCATCTGCCCTAAGGGTTTGGTGTGAGCGGGCGTGTTTCTAGAAGTACAAATCAGACGCACCGTGGAGCCCGTTGTGGCCGTACCACTTGCCGATCAGAGAGTAAGTCCCCCGGCTCTGCCGTTTTCCACATGAACTTGGGAAATCACTTAATCTTTCACAGTACCGTATCCATTTTTCATCTATAAAAATGAGGTTAATGACCCTTGCCTCAAAGGATTCTGGTGATGAATAAGAAAGATAATATACTTGTACTTGGCAAGCGACTTCGCAGTGAGTTCGTTTCATTTCGTGCAGTGGGGAGGGTGGGAGCTGATGCTGTCTGGGTTACGGGGCTGAGAATTCGGAGCCTGGAAGTATGGGGTCGTCCATCTGGCACTTTGACCTCCTAACGGGAATGGAGAGCACAGCTGAAGTGGAATCTCTTGGATATTGATGTTATTGTTTTCACAGCGTCTGGGGGGCAGGGTGGAGAGGGGCTTCCCAGCACAGATGGGGAAGGAGCCATGGTGGCTGTGAGGGGGTGGGACATGGAGGGGCCGGGAGAGCAGGTGCCGGAGCAGCGTGCCACTCTGGCAGACAGTCTAGGAGGCAGGCCACCACAGCTCGGCCAGAGGTCTGTCTGTCTGCAGGACTGCCCAGCAGAGGTGGCCTAGTAGGTGGGCTGGAGCACAGGGGTGGAATGCAACACTCTTAGTAAGAGCTTTTAGCATCTTGAATCTTGTTTTGAAGTACAGGAGTGGGCGAAAGTAGGTTTACAGTTGTGAGTACATAAAATACAGAATTTATTCTTGTGTTATATTAATTTTTATATTATCTATTTGTGTCACAGCTATAGACCTACTTTTGCCCACTCCTGTGTATGCACTTCTTTTACATCTTTACATAAAGTAAATAAGGAATTTTGTCATTCCCATTTTCTAGAACGGGAGACTGAGGTCAGAGGATTGTGTAATGTGTGTGCCTGAGCTCATACCACACCAGGCCCATCTGCCTCCAAAGCCATGTCCCTTCAGCATCATCCCAGGTCTCTGCAGCAGCTTAGGTTGTGCCCAGGGCACGTGAGGAAGTGAGAGCAGAAAGCAGGTCCCATTTCCCAGCCCTTAGGAAAATGCTCACAGATGTGACTGAAGGAAAAACTCAAACCGAGACCCAGGGTAGGGCAGGCCTCCTCCAGGACGACCCCCGGGCTACCCCAGCACGGCTCTGTGCAGCTCAGCACCTGCACCACTTACACCAGATCCGCCCAAAGGCCACCCTGCCCCTTGAACCATCTGCTGTATCATGGGCTTTTGTCTGGTTTCTTGTGTTGAACCATTTTCCCAAGCAGAGCTGAAACATGGACTTTTCCTCCAAGTCCCCATAAACCTCAGCGCTGTCTGGTGTTGTATGTGTACCGTCCTCCGGCATTTGAAGAGCAGACTCACTTCCTCAGGTCCCTCCAGTTTGCCATTCTTCGAGCTGATGGTCACAGTAAGCCACAGGAGCTTTTGGCAAAGGGAGGTGCAGGCACTGAAAGATGTGCAGTAGAGCCGGGCTGTCTGTCCAACGGAAGAGAAACGCAGAAGGCCTGGAAACGCGCCTTAGTGGCAATTTCAGGCCGTCGGCTCTTGCCACACTGAATCAGAGTGGGCTCTCGGTTTGCAGATGCCCTGCAGGAAGCAGCTTGGTGGGCGGTGGCCACCACTGGCCCTTGTGCACTCTTAGGGGATTGGTCTGACTCGGGGATTGATGGGGGGAGCCCCCTTCCTAAAAAAAAAACCTCCTTTCCTAAAATTTCTCAACACCTGAAAGCCCACTATTCAGTTTATTTTGATTTTATGTTTATTCTGCTCCAAGGAAAGTTTATTCGTTAAACTTTTATCAAGTTGAATGAATACGGTAAGTTCTCCACTTGAAAGGCAACAAAAGAACAAGAGGGTGGAGTTCCCATGAAGAAATGGAACAGAGGACATAGATTTGATGGGGACAGATAAGGACCAGATCTGGTACATAAAAGGCTGCTTGGTGGTGGCAGAAAATTTGGGGGTCAAGAGGAAGGATCATGCCATACCCTTGCTCAAGATTTTCAGTGGCAACTCCAAGCTCCCCAGGCGTTCCCTCGTGAGGGCTCTCAGCTGCTGTGCACGGTGCCCCTCCCCCGAGCCTGGCCCCCTTGAAGACTGCCTCTCCAAACAGGCCAAGTGCTCTCAACTCTGCACCTTTGTCTGTGCATTTCCATAGACCCAGAACAACGTTCCTCCCCTTGTCTACCCACTTAACTCGTTTATTTTTCAGGATTGAACTCAAGCACTGCCTCTAGGAAGAAGCCTCCTCATATCCAGTCAAGTTTTGAGGTGTTTCTCCTCAGCACTCTGCCCAGCTACCACTCATTATTCTTCCCCACCCCTCACCTGCCACTCCTGGCTGTGAGTTTCTCAAGGGCAGTCTGTCATCCTAAAGCCCAGTGCAGTGCCTCTGAGGGCAAAGCAGCAGGGGGTGGGGGAGAGGTAGGAACTTGGTGGAAGGGTGCCACCTAGATGCGTCTTACCATCTTTCCAAGGAGCTGTCCTGGCAATGGAACCATTTGCCTTCTGAGCAAATAATAAAACCCATTGGGAAGAAAGTAAAATTTCCTCGACTCCATGGGGTGAAGTAACAAGAACTCAGATCTCTGGCGCTCCCACACCACGAAATGAGAAACACAAGGTTTACCACCTGCCGCCTACTTATGATCTTCCCACTTGGAAAATTCATTAGGTCTTTGAGAAGCAAGGGGAAAATCCTTGTCCATGCTTTCAGCCTAAGCGAACATCCAAGATTTACAATGTCTGCTAAAATCAGCTCTTCCACAGAATCTTAAAGTAGGAAGAAGCCACCTAATCCACCTGCCTCTCTTACCAGGTTGGCATGATGTCTGGCACACAGTATAATTGTTGAAAGAATGACTGAAAGAATGCCAGAAGCCCGAGGCTGCACAGCCCGTTGGGGGCAGAGCTGGTTCAGAGCCAGGCATCCTGCCCGCAGTCAGGTTTGTCTTCTAAGGTAGCATCTAACCCTGACTGCGAACTCTGCCTCATTGCAACAGCAAAGTATAACCGTCATCACTTGCTTTTCCCTTTAAAATGTGGTCGTGTGCTATTTCAATTTCAAATGTAAGGAAATGAATCACTGAGTCACTGAACTGCAATGAATCATTGAACAGTAACAAAATGCACGCCATGTGGTAAAATTCGAGCTTATTTTCCATCAGGTGGACAAACACTGTTTACTGAATAAAGATACAGTCCCAACTTCAGCCACGCCTCATCCTGGAACGCAGAAACGGCCTGGCACACCACAGCTGCTGGGGTCTCCGAGGCGAGAAGCATGCGGAGGCAGGGAATAGTCCTGCGTGGGCAGGCTCCAGAGAAAGGGAGGCTGGAAACCTCAGGCTTCCTCTCTTATTTTTGTCTTAAATATTTTACTCAAGTAACACAGGCCTCCCCATAAATGCAAAAGCAGAATGAAATGTTTCAAAAACACATAATCTAATATTGTTCTCAAAACCCCGAAGTGACCTTAGGAAATGAACTGTCTCTCTCAGAATCCATTTCTGACCACCACCTGGACAGAGGGCGGGTGGCAAGGGTAGAAAATGATGCTGGGGCCTCACCACTGGGCCAGAAGGGCCAGAGAAGTACACGGGATGAGCAGCCCCCACCCCAAGAAGAGCAGCTCAGGGCTCTCCAGGTGGTGGCTGGGTGCGGGGGGGGGGGGTTCTAGGAGCTGAGCAGGAAGGGGTCAGGGTCCTCTGGACACTTTCAAAGGCCACTGGCAGCAGTCACGGTGCTGCCAGCCACGTGCTGACTGGCACAAGACAGTGACCAGGAGGGCTGCTATGGCGAGCTGGTGACCCATCTCGACCTGGTAACTAACTCGGTTCTCCCATGCCAGGGCCTATGAGCCCTCCCTCCGCCCGCCTGCCCACTCCCAGTCGTGTGCTGCTGGTCACTGACAGCCCAGCTCAGCAGAGCACTGTGGGGAGGCAGGCTTCAGGGTGCCCAGCTCTCATGACTCCTCCCTAAACCTCTGCTCCCCACCCTCGCCTTCCCAGTGACCTCAGCCCCTGGAGCCGTGACATTTACACAATCTCCATCTCTCTCTCTGATCCCAGCCATTGCTGAGGAGAAGGGTCCGCTCAATAAATTCACCCTGGGATGTAAGAGACTAATAAAATTTAATAACTTGCCTCTCCCAGGAGTATTTGCATTTTAACAGGAACAGCAGCCTAAGCTGAAGGAATTACGCCTTAATGGTACAATTTCAGGCACCATCAGGCCGCTGAGTGAGGTAGTTTGGCTGGGAAGGAGGGACCCCCAGAGCCCCTGGGGTTGCCTGCTAGGTGCTGCCTCCTGCAAGGTCAGCCAGTTGGTCAGGGGGCAGACAGAGCAAGCGCACCGGCATCCTGGACTCTCATCTGCCGCACAGCCCGCCGGTGCACCTTCCACAGCTGCTCATTGCTCTGCCACCCCCACTCCCTCCCTCACCTGTTGTCTCAGTCTGCAAACTCTGATCTGCCTGCTGAAGGTCCAAGGACCAGCCATAGCTTGGGGGTGAAGAACAGGCCCTGAGGTCAAGTTGTCTGGGCTTCCTGCAGATTCTGTTCCTATTGTTGTGCACCCCTCCCTCAGGCCCCTCCTCCTTAATGAAGACTAATTATATTATCTACCTTTCAGGATTAAGTGGTAGATGCTGCCTGCAAAGGCAGATAATAATTGCTTAGGAAATGTTTGATAGTATCATCATCATTTTAGTACCTAAAGAGTTCAATGGCCTGCAGCCCAGAACCAGAGATGGGCATACAAAAAATAATAACACCAAGACACACTGGAATTTTCTCTCCTTCTTCTGTGTCAACCAGAGGAGACTAGGACTGCTGAAGCAGCTCATTTTCAGGACAGACGGGGAAGGAAATGTCCAAGGGACAGCCAGCCTGGTGTCCATGGACCAGAGGCTGAACGTTAGGCAGGATCCTGAATTCCAGGGAACAGTCCGAATCCAGGTTTTGAATAGGCAGCCCATCCGTGCTTTGAGAAGTCAATTCTGACAGTGCAGAGATGAACCAGAGGCAAGGAAAGCAGTGAGGTAGCTGTGTGCATATGAGGCAGCTCAGGCCCAGGACCCTGGACCAACGCGGGATGCAGGATGGGAACATGGGGCAGGGTGCTCTCCAGGAGCCTGCAGCTAGCTCTCTCTCTCTTTCTCTCTCAGCATCCCAAAATACAACCATATTTACAGACTTCTGGTCATTGGGATTGAGTATTTGTGCAAGAGCAAAATGTCTCTGCTGAAAACATTTTCAGGGTTTAGTTGTGTTCCAGGAAGTCCCCATTCCCTCCTCCCTCCAGGCTGGTTCGTGTTGCTTCTCCTTCTTTTCACTCTTTATCTTTCTCCTTCTAAACATCTTCCAGCAGTGACTGCTTGGCCAGTGTGTGTCTTTTCAAGGAGAAACTTTCTTTGTGGATGTCCCTTTGCCATTCCCAGTACTCGCTTCCACCTCAACCAATCTTCCTCTGGAGTTTGAGGCCACCTGTGAAAAAGAGTGGCTGCCAGCCACCACTGTCTTAAAGGTTGGGCACGCCAGCTCTGGTCATGCTTTCTGGGTCCCTGGGAGCCTATGGAGTGGTGTGGCCCCCATGTGGTATATGGAACAGGGGCAGGAAAGGCCTTGGTCCAGCAGGGCCCCCGTTCCTCTTCCCAGCACTGCCCGCTGGGACACAGCAATGGCTGGCGATACCCAGGCAGGGGGGTGGGTAAGGCTGACTCAATACCTATGAGGAAGGCTCCCTCCAACACCTCGCAGTGTCATGGAAAGTAAGGGCAGAAGGAGTGCTACCAAGGAATAGAAACCCAGTGGGTTGCCTACACAGCCCCACCGGACTGAGGACCACTAGAAGGCACACAATGGCCTTGTTCGTACCTGCATCCCCACATCCCCGCTTCTCGATGCCCAGCCTAGGACGGGAACTCAATAGGAAAACGAGGTCCTTGGAGAGGTTCAGGGAGGGGCGTGGAAGGGAGAAAGTTGTTGACTTACATCCCAGGTGACTTGCAAATCGATCGTAACAACCCACATGACCTTGCCCAGTTTCTAAACCAGTTCTGTCCAGCAGAAGCACTAAATCAGTCACCTTTGGCCTGCTAGGGGATGTGACCTAGAACTACTCTTATTGCCCTAGCCAGGCGTATGCAGTATCTGAGGGAAGTCCCAGGCACCTGCTTGTTCAACGCCCCCAGGACCTCAAACAGCAGAGGAGTAGTTACCATCTCTCATGGCTGCCACCTCCCCCACCCTTCTGGGGCCCTTTTACATGCTGAGTACAGCCCAAACCGAGCCTTTGCTGGCCCTGGGCTTCTGGGTCGGCATTTAACTATAGGTAGTCTGATCTAAGACACCCCCCCACAGCTCACCTGGTACCTGGCTGTATTCTGATACCAGGTGGAACTGAGAGCCCACAGGGAGGCTTAGAGGGAGCATCCAGGGAGATGACAGTCTGTCCCCTCCCTCTCGCCTGCCGGAGGGTCAGTGACAGCCTCTCAGAGGGGAGCAGTAATGGAGTTTTTATTGCTTGTGCTTCATTGCATTTGATCTTAATGCCAGGGGGTTATTGTTCAGATTTTTTTCAGGTCAATGCTAATTAATTTTATTAATGCATTTTTGGTGAAGGGAAAGCAATAGAGCTAGGTTCTGCTCATGTTTATTTGGCTCTTATTATCCAGCAGCATCGGCCTTGGCATGTCTATTCAGAATCTGGGGCTAAGAGGCAGTGACCTTCCTGGATAGTCCATAAGATGGAGAGTGGGACCCCTTGGGCCAGGAGAGGGCTGTGTCCTGATCAGAGCAAGCAGGGAGAGGAGAAAGCAGCATAAAAGAGATAAAGACCAAAACCCATGGATGAAATGGAAGGACAAGGAGGGCAACGTGCTGGAGGGAGCCCTGACCTTGGAGTTTCCCTCCACCCAACATGTGCCTTTAGACACTCACTGACTTTTCATTCTGTCTTCCCTACAATTGCCTTAGATTGTTCTTAGAGAGACACATACTGATGAAAGTGCCAAAATACAGTATTTAACTTGCAGTAAGTGCTCAACATATGTTAGCTGAATTTTAATGGGATCAGTGTGTCTGAAGTGTGAGGTTTCTAGGTTCACTCATTCCTTCTTTAGATAAATATGCATTTAGTATCTGCTGTATTCCAGACACAGTAACTGGAAATGGGCATAAACAAGGAAAACACAGATGCTGATAGGACCTCATATTCTGGAAGGTGTTAAGTACTGTCTCAGAATCACCTAACGAAAACTACTCACACGTTTTGCGGTTATTGGACTTGGCTTAATTCCTACCTCTCCCGGCAGATTCTGGACCCCAGAGGGCAGGGGCCACGTCTCATCTCCCTGGGCAACAGTACAATGAGCCTCTGATAGACAGCTAATTAGTGTGCCCTCAATAAAGCAGGCAAATTCACTCTCCTCACTCCGGTGCAGAAATGGAGACGGAGTGGCAAGGCAGGGGCCCCACGGCCTCCTTCAGAGGGGTCTCAAAGGCCCAGGAAAGGCCCCTCTTTGGGGGTGACCTCAGCCATTCAAGCCAGGCTCACTCCCGTGACGTTAACCCACAGAAGCCCAGAAAAGACCCTGCTACCTCCGGGGTCTGAGGGTGGGGAGAGGAGCATGGGGGCCAGTCCTTACCTCCAGAAACATCTCCTCTTGGATTGTGGTCAAAGTTCATGTTTTAAAATGGAGGCAACCGTGATGTCAGAGAAGAATTTCAAGCTGCGTGAGTCTTGGAGCCCTGAGTGCTTCATCAGAGAAACTGTGCGTTCCATCCACGGGAAGCCAGAAGAGGACCCCCAGCGGACTCAGCCTTGAGAGCGGGGGAGACAGGGACCTGTGAGGCCAGGGTGCCTGGGCCCAGGCAGGCCCTGGTGAAGGTCTGAGCAATGCTTTACGAAAGGAGGGCATCAGCACAAGGCACCCGTGGCAAAGAATCCAGGGACTGACAGTGACCAGAGGGGGAGGGGAGGGAATTTCAGGGGAAAAGGGGAACAGTTTAGAGCAGCAAGTATAAAGGACTCATGGACAAAAACTATGGGGGGTGGAAATGGGAGGAAGGTGGGGAGGGCTGGGGTGGTGGGCTGGGGGCGGGGTAAAAGACAGAAAACTGTACAATATCAACAATTAAAAAAATACTGATAAATAAATAAATAAGTAAATAAATAAGAACAAAATAAATTAGAAAAAAGGAAAAGGAAAAAAAAAAAAAGAATCCGGGGACTGAAGAGAGCGCTGGGTCACTGTGCATTTCCTTTTCCAGTTCCAAGAAGGTAAAGGGTGAGATACAAAGCTTTAGGGCCCAGGGTTACAGAACAGCTCATTCAGGGGGCACATTCTCAGTAATGCACAATATGGCCCTGGGCAGGTGGCTCAGGTGGTTGGAGCATCGTCAGTACACCAAAAGGTTGTGGGTTCGATCCCCAGTCAGGGCATGTATGGGAGGCAACAGATTGGTGTTTCTCTCTCACGTTGATGTTTTTCTTTCTCTCTCACACACACACTATAGATAGAGACTCTAGAGCCCTTAAATATCATTCTGTTCGAACTGTCCCCCACCCCAAGTCTCTGAGAGCCGGGCCTCTGTATGGGAGTGTGAGACCCAAGAACAAATGCACGCACACGGGCACACCCTCCGCCCCATGCAGGCAGACCCAGCGAGGAAGCAGCCATTGGGGCTCTGCTGCATTGTGCTTCCCATTGATCCTTTGGACAAAACATAAATAATCAAATAGTAATAAAAACTCCGTTACAGTTCGCCTACTGACATGCAATGACTCATCTCGGTAATTCTTCTTCCATTTCGGAGCATCTCCATAGATCACAGAAGAGATTAAATGTCCTTTATCTGTGATTTGGAACATTTGCACAGCCCCACACTCACAGCACACAGGAATGCTTTGCCCAATGACTAGCTGCCATGTAAGGGAAGCATCCTGGCTGGTGATCAGAAAACCCGGGTTCAAATCCCAGTTCCGCTTCTTCTACTGCCTAACCTTAGGCAAGCTGATTGCTTCGGGTCCCTCCCATGGGAGTGAGAACTTACATAGCTGGGCCACGTGAGGTTCAGCGAGGTCACGGCTGTCCGTGCGAGTCTCTCTCATTTGTTCTGACTGTCTAGACACCCAGTGCCTCTGAGGACCAACATCAACTTGGGGTTCCCTACTCAAACAGCCCCCCTTAAAAGTACAGCTATGCAATCATGTATTTGTTTAAAGTAAAGGAATTAAAGATTATCTTGAATTCTGACACACACAAAAATTAAAGACACCGTAGGGCACCTGAGCATCAAACCCAAGAAGATGAAAAGACAGAAACCCTGTGGATACACACGGTAATCCTAGTGTTTGTGTAGAAATTTTATTTTGAGATAATTTTTCATCTAGCAAGTCTTCAAGGCCCGGTGTGATGAAGGGAGGCTGAAGAGCTGACCCCGCCCCGGCCAGCTGCTGGAGGCTGCCGAGCCCTGGGTGGGGCCCCACCCGGGGTGCAGTCTGTGTGCCGGCTCCTGCGGTGGCTCTCACTCCAGGGGACTGCCCCTTGGCAAGCGGATACCACCAGGCTTTGCAGCATCTGCCACTGCAGTGTTGTGTCTCCCGCATGACGGGCCACCACCGTGTGTCACAAAGGACCTTCGGACACACCACCAAGTGCCCACGGGCCTCAGACACCCACAGACCCACTAGGCAGTTCTGCATGTATATCAGACGAAGTTCTCCCTTAAATTCTACAACTCCCACCCACCCACCCTGCTGCACAAGCCCTTCTGTCTTAATTTCTTGGGTTATGCTCTTGGAAATGGAATTTCTGGTGAAGGGTATATTTGAGGCTCTTGATAGAAATAACCAAATTGCTTTTCCTAACCAGTTGTGTGTGGGAGTGCCTGCCTGTCTCACACCTCTACCCTCCTGGGCCCCATATGCACACACGCACAGGGTGGAGTGAGAGGAGGGAAGGGAGGAGGAAGGATCTTCATTATGGTACCAGCAGGGAGCACACCTGTTTGTGTTCCTTCTGGGACTGGGGAGCAGAGATGTAGAAACAAGTAGATTCTGACGTCAAAGGGCAAGAGGTCACCAACAGGGCCCATTTTTTCTAGACTGGCGATGCTATAAATAATTGTAATGTGGAGAGACCAGGCCATCTGCCTGGACTACAGACTTGGGGAGCGTAGACTGGAGCTGAAGGTGGAGAGCAGTCTCCTCCTGCTCCTGTTTCCCCAAGAAAATGGTCACTTTGGGGAAATTGAGGCCATGCAGTTGTTAGAAGCTTCTCTTCCCCTTACTCTGTCTTTTTGGTACCTGTTTTCATATAGGAAAACCTTGATTAACTGGAAAGTGAAGCTACATGTTTGATTTTTCTGATTAATTGAGCATTTATTTTATTTTTTAATATATGCTGATATCATGCTTGCTCCATGCCAAGTAATGTGCTAATCATGTTGCAAGCATTAACTCACTTCGCTCTCATAGGAGACCTGTGCATGGGCCCCCATATGTCCTACTTAAGGAACAAGTAAACAGAGGGCCCTGTTACCAGGAGGTGGGTCTGGGTGTGTGGCTCCCTGTCCACATGCTCAACGGCTCCGAGAGGCTTTGCTTAACATGCTTTGTTCAGTATAAAACCTTGTGATTGAAAAGCATTACACATTTTTATATACATGTTAGCAAGTGAAGTGGAGAATGGAATTTCCCAGGGTGAGGTGAGACCCCCCACAGCCATTTCTGATGAGTTCCTGGTTTCCTGGGACAGGCCCTTGGACTGGCAGGCAGCAGAGACAGGGCCCCGGGCAGGTATGTCCCGAGCCAACAGCCCTCCTTCCCAACCACTCATCACCAAAAGTTGCTTTCTGCTCTTTCCCATTTTCTCTTAAATTGCTGCTGCCAATTTGCTTCTGGAGAGAGCACCAGGTTTTGAATTGAGGTGCCACCCACAAAAATCCCCATGCCATGGCCCTCAGCCGGGGAACACAGCAGCCAGCTCCCCTGGTGCAAAGGCCCTCACGTTTCTCATCTGGGAAAAGGCTGCTCTGCTTGTAACAGTTGAACCTACCTAAGTCAGGGGTTGGCAAACTTTTTCTGTAAAGATCCAGGTAATAAGTATTTCAGGTTTTGCAGACAGAGGTAAAATTGAGGATACGATATGGGTACTTACGTGATAAGAGAGAAGGCAAATTGCCTCGAATTTGTTGTTGACAACATTCAAAATATAATAATAATTAAGTACAATTTTGCAGTTTTATTAAGGTGTGATTGACAAATAAAAATTATATATATTTCAGGGGTAGAAAACGATGCTTTGGTATGCATATATATTGTGATATGATTACTACAATCAAGGTAATAAACGTATCCATCACTTCATATATTATTACCATTCTGTGTGTTATGTGTGTGGTGAGAACGCTTGAGATTTATTTTCTTGGCAAATTTTGAGCACAGTTTGGTCATTTTACAATACATGTCTACTAATAATAAAAAATGGAATTTTGTGGGGGAGAAATTGCATTTTCCTCAATTGTGATTCAAAGTTAGCTTTTCCTGTCCTCAAATCGATTGCAAGTGTTCATCTGTAAATGTTTGCAGTCTGTTAACAAACAGATGATGGGCCAGTCTGGCCCACAGGCCATGGCCTCCTGGCCCCTGGCCCAAGCCCCCTGGTGCGCAGTGGGGCACTAACGAAACCCACTTCCCTCTCCCTGACGGAAGGTGACAGCTCAAGTCTACTGGGTCCCTCCTAACTGAGTGACAGCACTCCAAGTGGCGTGATGATTTCCAAGACATGCTAAGACCTTCTTTCCAGTCGCCAAGCCTCACCCCTGGCCCCAGCTCTCCGTGACACTGGAAGCAGCAGCAGTGTTAAAGGGCCTGTGCCTCAGTTTCTCTCTTCCACAAAATGGCAATGAGTGTGTCCTTTGTGTTGTAGGATCCCACTGGGCTAACGCTGGGGAGTGGGAATGGCATCCAGCATCAAGAGAGAAGAACAACCTGTGCTCAATTAAGTATCTGTTGAGAAAGTCTTTACAAAATATATTTCTGATAAAAGGTATACCTAGAACATATAAAAAAAAACTCTCAAAACTCAATAACAGGAAAGCAAATAACTCAATTTAAAGAGTGGGCAAAAGATCTGAACAGGCAGTTCACCAAATAAGACACAGAGACGAGAAAGCAGCACCTGGAAAGGCGCTCGATAGCTTATAAGCCATTCAGGAAACGCAGATGGAGCCTCAGTGAGATGCGGCTGCGCACCTATGGGAAGAGCTACAATCAAAAACAAACAAAATGAAACGAAGCAACAGAAGCTAAGAACACCAAATGTTGAAGACGCAGAGCACTGAAGCTCTCATACCTTGATGATGGGACTGGGAAATAATACAGCCACTTTGGAAAACAGTCTGTCAGTTTCTTATAAAGTTAAACATACACTTACCATGAGATCCAGCAAATATCCTAGATATATACCTGAGAGGAAGAAAAACCTACGCTTACACAAAAATCTGTTTGTTTATGGTTACAGTGGCCTTATTCACAAATGCCTCAATCTGGGAACAACCCGATGCCCATTGGCCAGTGAACGGGCAGACTGCTGCTCATCCACACAACTAGCTTCTGGTCAACAGTCACACTGAGGGACCATGAATACACGCAACAGTGTGAGTGAAACGTGAAGGCATCCCGTTAAGTGAAAGGAGCCAGACTCCACAGGCTGAGTACTGCACACTCATTTCATTCAGATGACATTCTGAAAAAGGCAAAATCATAGAGACAGAGAACAGATCAGGAGTTTCCAAGGGCTGGGGTTACAGGAGGGGTGGCTTCCAAAGAGGTGGCAGAAACGTCTGGATTGTGACAGTGGTGATGGTTACATGACTGTATGCATTTGTCCAAATCATAGAGCAGCACCCCACAAAGGCTTCATCAAGTTTAACTCGATCAGCCTGACTTTAAACACAGTCAGTAAGCACATAGCAGGTAGTAAGTGCCCTGCGGGGCCTGCAACACATGTTATGGTGTGTAAACGCCCCATGAGGAGCAGGTGAAAGAGGCATTGCATCTGTGTGCCCTGGCGAACGTACTCCAAAAGTCTAAACACTCCTTCAGGAAGCCCACCAGTGTTGCATATTTTGTGGTCTACTGGACATCTCCCTGTGGATACATGATCTGTTAAGTTTGACGTGTCTGAGACTGAGCTTTTGATGGCCTTTTTCTGATGGGCTTTTCAGAGCTCCTCCTCCAGCCCGCCATACATCAGGGAATGAGACCCCTACCTGGTAAGTCACTCTTGCCAGAAACCTGGGCTCACTCTGGGCTGTTCTTTCCTATGCCCTGAACCTGGTCCACCAAGTCCTGTCCATTCCACTCCCAAAATGTATTTGGCAGCCTCAACTTCTTTCCATCCCCATGTCACTGTTATCGTTTGCCAGTATCCTTCTAACTGTTCTTCCCACACTCTCTGTGGAAGCCATGAAACCCATCCCTCACATTAGAAGGGTGCTTTGGAAGCATTAATCAT
This sequence comes from Glossophaga mutica, assembly GCA_039655065.1. Taxonomy (NCBI): domain Eukaryota; kingdom Metazoa; phylum Chordata; class Mammalia; order Chiroptera; family Phyllostomidae; genus Glossophaga; species Glossophaga mutica. The sequence continues at coordinate 64,710,774 of CM077311.1, forward strand.
ATTCTCTGTCATTTCCCCGGTAAATGTCCAACCATGGGGACACACTTCTGGACTCATTCTTTCTTGTGTTCGTATATGCCAAACGTTTAAATGATTGAAGGTCCCTTGGCCTTCCTTTCATTTTTAATTAGATGCCTGGAATATTTCCTCTTACTGAAACCTCACTCTTCTGCATAGCTTCTCACCCAATGGAAAAGCTAGTCTGGTGGCCAGAATTTGTTGATCCACTGCTTTCAGAGCTGGGTCCCAGCACATCTTCTAGCTGTTTTTCTCAGCACATTTTTTAGTTGCAGCTTATAGTCAGATGCTAATTCTGTATAATTCATTGGCTCACCGTGGAGGAGTTAACTGCCTGTAGAAGAGCTGAGAGATATTGAAAGTTATACATGCAGCTATTGCTCTCCACTCTTGGTTATTTTGTGAGAGACATATGGAAAGCCTCAACTCCATGTCCCAAACAGCTCTCCCAATGACTCGCATCTTGTGCCTGGAATTCCCCCATTAGAACCATTCATGTGTCACTGTCTCCAATGGGAAGAATAAAAATCGATTACCAGTCAATAGCAATTCAATATGGAATGCACAGGGCCTTGTAAAAGGGACTTCTGGCTGTGAAGATTTACTAGGAAAGAGGCAAGCACTAATCACAACAGGCTAGCAGGCCCAGAGATGAGGTGGGGCAGCCCTGGAAATTCAGGGTCTCCACGCAAATGATGAAGGGGTAGGATGGCTGAAGTAGGCACTGGAAGGGCGGACGTGCTTGACGGACACACTCAGCAACTGACCACGTGGTCAAGGGCCCCGCTGGCTTACCTCGCAACCACAGCTTCTCTTCTCTTCTCAACTCTCACCAGCCTGTGGCTTCTGTCTCCTCACTAGACGATAATCTCCTAACGGGCAGATATGCTTACTCATCACTGTCCTCTCAGCAGCTCCCATGGTGTCCAGCATGTAGTCTCTGCTCATTAAATGCATCTTGCATTCAAAAAAGAAGGGTTGCTATGTGCTGCTCATGAAGCAGGTGGGGCGGGGATATCAGAGATAGAGTTATAACTCTATCTCTTATAGAGTTACAGAGTTATATATATATCTTATAGAGTTATAAGTAGGCAACATTATCATCCATCAGTCCCTGAGTATGTCTATGAGCCTGGTCCCTATCACACAGTGAAGAAAGCCCAAGAGCTGAGTAAAGTACCACACACCCTCCTCTATAAAATCAAGAACTTACAAGCAGAGATAAACTAAGTATAATAACACTGTGTGCAGTAGGAGTTCTCAAAGGCAAAGAGAGGAGTGAGCTGGATACACAACCACAATGAAGAGGCACCTACAAACCCCAGAGTTCAGGGGGGGAATGATATTTTTAGAAAAATAAGATGAAGAAACAGTCTACACACAGGTGTGAAGGTGGAACTGAGTGAAGCTGTCCCTGAGGCCGTGAGGGGCCACCTGCAAATGGAGTCAACAGGTGGGGGCCAGGGCGCGACGCAGGACTGGCTGGGTGGGTGTGGACCATGTTGGTCTAAGAGCCAGGACAGGGGTCTGGGAAGGGGAGAAAAAAGCTAGGGCGAGATTCTAGAAGGACTAAGCTTGAGATTGGGCTGTCATTTCAGTTTCCTATTTATTCAAATGAGAAGTTGGAACCAGACAGTCTCACTCTGCTCTCAGCTCTGGTCTCTTAGACACTTAACCTGGAGCCTGTGTAAGTCCTTCCAGAAGCAGGGTTTTGACAAGCTCATGTATACAACATGGACAAGACAGAGAGCCACCGGGCTTCTTGGAAAACTCCTTGGAAAGGCCCCTCGTTGTGGCGCTTCTGCAGGGGCTGTGTGAGGACGCTAGTGTGCCAGGCAAGCAGCCAGGAAGCTGGACTATCCATCTGTCACCTCCATCAGAGCTGCGTGACTTTGGGTCAGTCGCTTCTCCTGCAAAGGCCAGTTTTCTATCTGTGAAAGTTGGGGTATGGCCACCTGTCTCCTTACCGTAAAAGCATTTAATGGGAACGCATGCCTGGAGTTACATAACTAAAGGCTTAGCAGAGACGGGTCCCCAGGAAGCACCTGCTGCGGATGTGGTGTGGTCTCAACACGGCTGTCATACCGCGTGATAGAAGTCACAATGACAGACACATGACCAGGTCAAGCTAAGGATGCCAACTCCCTTGCCCAGTACTCGCAGGAGCAGGCCCCCCATTAATGGCGTGTTATTGTTCTTTTCCACTCTGCTAAGTCCACTGTTGGCAGTGACACTGCAGCCCTCTCGTACCCAGGACTCCTGTCCGGTGGTGGGGAGAGAGCTGGAAACAGTGATTAATAAATGCCCCGGACTCTAGCCCTTCAGGGGAGAGTGCTGCCCCCTTGGCGTGAATGTGCACGGCCCCTGGGACTGACTTGAAGCCGGGAGAGGACTCAGTGGGCTGGCCAGAGCTGAGAGTGGCACGTGGGCCGGTCACGGGGGAGACGCAGCAGAGGCTTGTGGAGCCTCGCAGGCCACTTTCATCAGCAGCACCATCAGCCTTGCCGTCACCCGGGAAGACAGGCTGGCAGATGTGAACATAAATACATCCCCCTCTTGCCTCACCTCAGTGCCCTGAGGAGCTATTAGAGACTTCAAATTACCATTTCAGTAAATGGGAAGAGAGAATTGAAGAGGAAAAGGCTGTGTTGGTTAACTGGGCAGCTTTGTTGACAGCACCGGCTCCTTTCTCTCTGTGGCCCCCTGTGGGGTGGAGACAAGCTGGGTCTTCAGAGGTGCAGGAGCGACACCTTCAGATCCTGCCCTGTCCCTTCTCAAATTTCTGTTGGACCCCAGCCTGGCCCAAAGGCAAAGTGACATGCAGACAGCACTTCAGGGGGCTCTGTGACTTCAGCGGGGCCGTGAGCAGGTGGGCTGGGGCTAAGATGACAATCTGTGTTGTATCCCTAAGTCATGGAACTGAGGCCCAGTAGAGTCGTTAGATAACTGTTTATTCGGTTTGAATGAATGAATTCTAAATGGTCCGTAAATATTTGGCGATTGATGATTGATGGGCTGGAGCAAGGCATTTTAATTTCCTATAAAAGAGTGAACTCTCTGGAAGGAGTCTGCTGATGTGCTGAGGGAGTCTTTGACACCTAAATGTGTCCCTCCCTGACTTAGGGGCAGATTTGGGTGTAGGGAAGGGCACACACGCACACACATGCAGCTCTGCACTGTGCAACACTCACAGACATCCACCAGCCTGTCCCTTTCATGGCTGTGACCCTCGTCACTGGTTCACACCACAAGTGTCAGCTGACGACCTATTTTCTGCGGTGCTCTGTAACTAGGGATGCAGAGCAATCAGGCAGTCAGCCCTCGTGGCACTAACCCTCCAGTGGGGACGTCAGAAAATGAACAGGGAAATAAACAGGGCAATTCCAGATCTTAATATGCCCCTCAGCTTGTGTCCTCCCCTCATTCTGAATTTCTTCCCCAAACACATGTAAAACAAAATAAGTAAAACCTGGCTTTCCCAGGTTCAAGGCCAGATTTAATCTCTGAATTATCTTCCTGAACCGCATCTCAACCACCAGGCAGGGAGAGTCGGACTACCTGGGAGGGGGAGTCAGTCTGTGGCCTGGATGGCTTTCCACGGAGCTCCTCTTGGAATCTGTTCAAGCACGTCAGAGGGGGTGGGTCTGTATGAAGTTCTAAAGTGGATCTCCTCTCCTCCCTGTGAGGTCGTCAGGCCATTCTAAAGAGTCAGTTTTATGGGTGGGTGTGCAGCCTACGTGACTGCGCAGGTCTCTGTGCTTCGAAGGCCCCACGCTCGGTTTAATATACTGCAGTCACTGTCTGGAAATTCCCCACACGTTTTGAACAAGGGACCCTGCACTTTTACCTCGCACAGGATCCTGCAAGTTCTGCGGTTGCTCTTGCCTTTAGGGGATTGTATAGAGCTTGACTTCAGGTCCATCAGTTACCTTCCAGACAATACTTTTTCCTTCTAGAATATAAGGGGGTGTTTGTTCCAAGGCTTCCTCCAGGCCTGATGCCCAGGAAGGAGACTCTGAATATCAGCCCAGACTCAGTTTCTTAGATGTGGACATCAGGTTCTTGAGAAGAGATAGCACTAGACAAGGGTGAGCAAAGCCTGATTCAAAACTCGTTTTGCTGCCGACGCAGTGTGATCCGAATCTCTCTACTGTATCTGATAGTAGGAGGCTCAAGGGGCAGCTTAGTGGCTGGAAATCTCAGGGTAATAAAATGCAAAGCAGAACAAACTCTCAAACACACTACCTGACCTTCACACTCTGAGTCAAATGTGGTCTAATTCCTCAGTCCTTCCCTGAGATTGGCTGTTCTGAAAACTGGGGCTCAGGCTCCATTGGGAGGAAGACTCTGTTTTTCTAGATGCACAAGATTCATCCACAGAAAATTATTTGGACAGTTTTGGTCATGCTGACAGAACAAGTGACCCCTCTCCCTCACTGGCTTTCAGTGGTGGGGCTCTGTCCATCCTGGTCCCTCAGGGCTTCGTCTCAACACGTGCTCACATAACCAGTGAAGCAGGAAGGAGATGTGGCAAGTTATACCCTGGGTCTCAGAACTTCCATCCAGAAGGGGCATCTGTAACTTCTCACAAATTATTGGTCAAATAGCATCACATGGTCATCACTAGCTTTTATTATTACCTTACCATATGTTCAGAAAAAAAGGGAACTCAAAATAACTGTGAATAATGTCAATGACTGCCACATGTTTCAAGTCTGGAGCTGCTTCTTTCCCACCACATCTGCGGCCATGGACGAGTGACCAAGGATGGGACCTCACCACTTGTGATGTGAGCAAAGACTTCTGCTCCTACCTTCCCTATTGCCCTTAGAGGTGGTGTGAGAAGCAAGTGAAATTATGATAAACATAATCAATGGCAGGTATTGAGTACAGAGGGCATGGCGTGGTCACAACACTCTCATCCTTGCCCAGGACTGCCCCAGGGGTTACCAAGTACCAAGAACCCACACCACACAGACAAGGACACAAGACAGAGCAGCATGGAACCAGTCCAAGGTCACACAGGATACAGCTCATGAAGTCTGGCCCAAAGCCTGCTCTGCAACCCTGTGCCAAGGAACGGCACACAAGACAAAGCTTGCTCCTAAGGAACACCCACACGCTATCATTTCTGACTTCTCACGGGGAGGAACGCCTCAGCCTCTACGGTTGCTTCACTGGGGTTTCAGTGGCCCCCAGAAAAGCATGGATGTGTCACCGCTTCTTCCTGGGCCTCCGTGCTCATCAGCAAATACCTGGGGTCCATTGGGCCTGGAGCAATCTCATCAAGCTGTTCCTGAGCTCCAAGGCCAGGGGCTGGGGGACTCTGCCTGACCCTCAAAACTTCCCAAGTGCCAAGAAGAAAAGAGCATCTGTCACTGCCGGCTGCCCTCAGAGAGCCTGGTGCTGGGCTCGCTCTGCTGCTCAAACGTGGCTCCAGGTGGGGAGGGGGCTTCAGATGATGCCTCTGAAAGGCTCTCAGGGTTCAGGGTCTCGAGGGTGAGGAGGGTGAGCCAGAGGGGGCACGGGTCCTAACTGTTCTGCAGACGCTCCAGAGAGTCGAAATGCTCTGCCCCACAACTTCGGGCTGTGTGCATTGGCGATGATTTCCTCGGAGGCACTTCTCCATGTGCAGCCACCGTGACAGATCAGCCAGCCTCAAACTCAGGTGCTACTTCTGGAGTGATGAGGGAGAGAGGACACGGAGGCCCAAAGGCATAAGCTAACATTTAGCCCATAACCCCTGGATCAATGCTACCACCACCATCCAGCACCTCTGCAACCATAGGCAGAGCAGGAATTACCCTTTGGACTCTGGCTAGGTGGCTCGTTAGGTTGAGCATCATCCTGAGGGCCAAAAGGCCATGGGTTCAATTCCTGGCCAGAGCACATGCCTGGGCTGTGTGTTCAGTCCCAGTCAGGGCACATGTGAGAGACAATGGATCAACTGATCGATGTTTCTCACATTGATATTTCTCTCCCTGCCTCTCTCCCTCCACCTCCCCAAAGGAATTCCCCTTTGGGGCAAGATTTGAAGGCCGAAGGCCACCAGCAGATCCACTTCCTCATAAACATACAATGCAATGTCTGGTCCCTCAAAGACACTGCTTTGCTTAGGGTGAGCTGCTGCCTTCCCTCCAGATTCATTGTTTAGGATGTAAAGGCTCCTGGTTTACTCCCTGACTCCGGCTGAATAGTCAGCAGGCAGTTGGTGTCCTGATTTTAGGCCAGTACAGCCCAGGCAACACGAGAGCTCCAGAAACAGAGAGGGTGGCAGCCAGGTGAGTGCGAAGCCTGGGGAGAGGGAACCGGGCTGAGAAAGGCCCGCGCAGGCCAGGTGCCATTCAACTTGGGCTGGGAAAGGCCTTCCTCCCCGGGACCCCAGGGCATTGCAGGATGTACCTGGCAGAGGCTCCTGGCAAGGTGCCGAGCATCAGCTGAGCGCACACCCTGGCGTTGGAGAGGGCGTTGGCAGTCTTCACTCTCATCCCTGTATTCAAGGACAGGGAACTGAGGCCCAGGGAGGACAGCTAGATGCTGCTCTCAGAGGACTAGACTCTGATTCTGACCCCACGGACCAGTGAGCAGAGCTGCCTCAGGACCTGGGCACCTGGAATGGAAACCTGGACAGGGGGGCAAAGGTCAGCATTCAGCAGCTCCTCCTGTTGCTCAGGCCTCTGACACTGCTGCTGGATGCTTCCCTGCTGGGTGGAGAGTGGACCTGACCCAGCCTTGGCCCAGCCGCCTGGGCATGCCTTAGGCTGTGTGGGCCTGAGCCTCACGAACCAGCTCTGGGCAGCCCCTCGAGTGTCTGTGGTGGCAGAAGAATCAGCTGGCTAGCCACGGGCCACTTATCCCATGAAGACTGGCAGCCGGTGGCCAACACAAGTGCAGAGCCCTGCTCAGATTAGGAGAGGATTCTGGGGCTCCATTTAACCTAATTGGGCCAGCAAACCCGTGGTACAAAAAGCCAGGCACGCCGCCCATTTTGTTCACGCCTTGCTTTGAAGTCCTCGCTTCATCGAGTTTTTAAAAATAAGATGCAGGCATTTGGTTGTTCATATTTAATGTGTAACACAGAAGATCAAAGAGCAGATAGAGATGGAAAACATTGGGACACAGAGAAGGATTGCTCGGAGCAGAACTGGCTGCCCTCTCCCAGAGCCCAGCCCCTGCTCCTTCTGCAGCCCCTTCTTTCATCCTCTCTTCCACCCCCTCCCCTGCCTTCCCCATTTCTCCCCTCTTCTCATCCCCCTCCCTCCTTCGCACCTCTTTATCTCCATTTCACCCCCTACCTGCAACAACGCCCATTACCCATCTCGGCTCCTGTAGCCTTTCCCGAAGGAAACACTCATCTTCCAGGAAACCCCCTCCTCTCTGTCTTTCTCTCCACTCCTCTTCCTTCTTCCCTTTTCTTTCTGTCATCTTCTCCTTAGCTCCCCTCCTCTTCCCTCTCTCATTCCCTAGTTTCTCTCTCTCCCCACCTCTCTCCTCTTCTCGCCTCTCCTCTGTCTCGTCTCCCCCTCCCTCTTCCTGCTCCCAGAATCACCATGACAACGGGCATCCCAGACAATTACAGCCCAGGGAGCACAGCCTCTTTCTATAAGGAACTTAATGCTTCCTGGAATCCACTCTCTGACTCCTTAGCCCAGGCAGTGAATTAGTCTCCCTAGGGTTTTATGAAGCCATGGGAGATAGACTTTGTCACCAACCACAGAGCAAGGGAGGCCAAGAACAAGGAAAGGAGGCCGGAGAGAGGGACAGAGGAGGCTGAAGCTCTCAGCTGCCTCTGGGTGGGACAGAAAAGATGTCTGTCTTCAATGGAGAAGGAGTCGCAGAGTCTGGGGGTCCATAGCAGTGTCTCTTCTGCCACTCTGCAGGGCTCAGCAGGAAGGAGTTCCTTCCTTCAGGTCAGGAGGGAGACGAAAAAGAAAAAAAGGAAGGCAGGCAGCAGCCAGTGCGACGCGTGCTAGAACTTCCTGTTCCAGCAGCTGAGAGTGAAACGCACCACTCCAACCGCCTTGGCCTTTCTTAGGACTCAGTGCTTGACTGCAGCTCGATGGGAAGGGCGTTCCCTGCCCACACCTGTGCGGAGCATCTACTTCCCGCGCGACGCGGAGCAGGCGGCACCAGTGGGAAGCCGGAGACACAACACTGCCTGACCTAAAAAAATTAGTCTTTTCTAAAAATGTAGGAATCTTTCTTTTGTTTCTGAGTAGCCAAACTCATGTGCCCAAGCAGATGCAGTTTTTCACATTAATATCTTTTTATAGCTTATCCACAAGAGTTAAATAACCAGGTACATGACGATGACCGACTCAAGCAGTTTATCTTATTGTCATTATTGCTCTCACAAAAGGGCAGCCAGAAGACCCATCCTGCACAGTTGAGGAAGTATTAGAAAAAGTAGTGCTTTACGGATTGCCAATGTAAAATGTAAGAAATTCCACATGCAATTTTAGGGGGCTCCTTTTAGCTTTAGATTGCTTATTTAGAATTGTATAGTCTGTACCTTGCTAGATTCCTTCGAGTCCCTCTCACCTAATTTATCTAGTATACAAATCCTAGTAAAACTTTTTTAATGACAGTCATTCAAATTTATTTAAATGTTCCCCAAAAAGGGGGATCTGCTTTTTCCAAGGTGTATACTCCACAGGTGGAAAGATGCACTCACCGTCCTTAGAGTCTATTTCTAAGAGATATTAAATACTTAAAACTAAACTATATAAATAACAGTTCAAAATAAAAAGATGCAAATTGACATAACACAATTAATTTCCTCATAGAATATGAAATAGAGGGAAGGACAGAAGGATCCCTTGCCACCTGGCTCTCTGACAGGCTCTAGGAAGGGTGCGTGGGGTCTGAGTAGGCAGATGAGTTTGGGGAGGGCGGCCCACGCAGCCTGGAGCGATCATCACACCATAAAAGGACTCAAATGCCAGACTAATTAGTTTAGACTTGACCTAGTGGTATATGGGAAAAGCACTGAAGAGATTGCAGCTACTTACTAACATATTAAGAAGCCCAGGGCATGGGCAATTCATTTTAGAAAAAGTGAGAGGCACTGGGACATGCTGCTAGGAGCCCCGTGCACAGGGGCGAAGGGAGCCCTAGGTGTGGCTGAGTGTGGACGGGACACCCCCAGACCCACTGCCTGCTAACCTTGCTCCCAGCCCTGGCCCAGCAGCACGGACCGGCACGCCCTGCTCAGCCTGGTCACAGCAAGACCTGCTGACTCACTGGCCACTGTTACTTACATCACCTCCCTGCTTCATGCTTGATGCTAGGTTGAAGAGACTGGGTTTTACCCGGGAAGCTCATTATCCTTTCCCAAATGTCTCAGACAGAATAATGAGGAGGTGAACTTGCAAACCACAACTGTGTAGAGGCATCTTGTTCACAGGGAATATAATCAGGGCATGTTATATAAATTTTAATCATGGAGCAGAAGGACATGAAATGAGGTGAAGATGGCCTCCCTGGCAGGCTGGGTGACCTGGTAGAAAGGAAGGATAACTAGGAGGCAGTGTCACACCTGGCTCTGTCACCTGCCAGCGGAGGGACCTTCAAATACCAGATAATCTCCGGAGGCTTCCGTTTCCACATTTGCAAAACGACCGCCATCCCGTGGAGCCGGTCCGTCGCACACGCTGCTGCACTGCTGCAGGGACTGAGTGAGAGAGGAGCTGCAAACGGCCTCGGACGGTGGAACGGGCAGTCAGCTCACGGAACGGGTGCCTCCCGGTGGTGGTGGTGGTGGTGGTGGTGGTGGTGGTGGTGGTGGCGGCAGCGATGTGACCTCAGGGGACCAGCACCTCGTGGTCAGAGCTCTGGCCTAAAAAGCTCCTCTGTGGCGTGAACAAAAGGCACGATCCCTTCAGGCCTCAATTTCCACATTGGTAAAAAGAGAAGGCTGGACTACAGTCACTTTTTCTCTAAAATGTGGGACAGTGGAGATGAGTTGAGGGGAACATGGATATAGCATTAAGCTACATTTAATCCTTAGTGAGAAATGTATCTCCTTTTCAATTATCTCCCAGTCCTTCAAGTCTCAGCCCGGTTTGGTTTTCAGTTAACACATCTTTAATATCTGCTAATTTACCTTTTCAAGGAAGAGGAAAGTAGGTCTCAGGCTCAGAACCTTGACAAGCAGCCATACCTGCCGAGAATGTAATGACATCGCTGATTTTCACTGCGTTTCTTTTTTGCCTTTCACGGGACTTAACATTGGTTTTCCATTTACAGTAATGACATAAGGTTTTATTTTTATACATGTTTAGGTAGTAAAGGAAAATATTGCATCAATAAAGGTGTGGGAATTACACAGACATGGCAGGAATCATGGGCGTCGCAGGCATCCGAGAACTGCTGGGCGAGCTGAGCCCTCCGAGTCTTTCCAGTGCCCTCTCCCTGCCGGCCTCACTCTGCTTCGGACAGGAGCGCAGGTCCCAACCCGGCAGGTCCCAACACTGGGAGGGAGGGGGACAATGAGGACTCACACCCCAGGAGGCCCACATTTTGCACACAAGCAACAGACAACCAGGGAGGGGCTTCAGACGTTTCCCAAGTGCATTCATGGGCAACCATCCCCATATGATCCCACAACACTTTACACACGAGGAACATGAGACCCCCTGTGGTCCCTGATTTGCCCAGAATCCCCGTCATCCATGACTTGGGGCTCCAACCACACTCCTCCAAAGCCCCGGGGCTTTCCTCACTTTCCTTATCATCTATCCCCCGTACACAAGGCTGTCCATAACCCATGGAAATGCCAACAGACCCTTTATCGTTGAAAAACTTCGTGGGATTTCTTCACTTCAGGGAAGAATCTGACTCACTCAGACCCAGCTACACAATGGACGTCACACATCCTGCTCGAACAGGAAGGAAGGCTGCCGAGGCCCAGCCCTCCAGCTTCTCACCTTCTGGGTGGAAATGCCAGGTGGATGCAGGTCACAGTTACTTTCATTTTAGGGGACTTTTTTCTTGGCGGAAAATCCCTATGCCCTTTTCTTTTATTGTTGACACTATTACAGATGCTTCCCATTTCCCCCCTCTTGGACCCCTCCACCCAGCCCTCCGCACTCCTCACCCCAGCCTTCCCCACACGGGTGTCTGTGTCCACGCGCCACGCATATTTGCTTGTATGCTCTTTGGCTGATCTCTTCCAGTCCCCCCGCCCCCTCCCCCTGAGACCGGTCAGTCTGTTCCATGTGTCCATGCCTATGGTCATTTTTTGTCCATCAGTTTATTTTGTTCATTAGGTTCCACATATGAATGAGATCACACAGCACTTATCTTTCTCTGACTGGCTTATTTCACTTAATTTAATAATCTCCTGGTCCTCCCATGCTGTCAAAAAGGGTAAGAGTTCCTTCTTTTTTACAGCTGCATACACAGTACTCCACTGTGTAAATGTGCCACATCTTTTTTATCCACTCGTCTACTGATGGGCCCTTGGCCTGTCTCCAGATCTTGGCTGTTGTAAATAGCACTGCTATGAACATAGGGGTGCATGTATTCTTTTTCATTGTTGTTTCGGGATTCTTTGGACATAGTCCCTTGTCAGTTCACCAGTCCTTCCATAATCCTGTAAAGGAAGCACAATGAAAAGGATCACCTGTTCACTCGTTTAATGAATACTGTGCACCTCTAATGTGTAAAAATTTCAGACATAGGCCATGAACAGAACGATTATAATCTCATACACAAAATTAACACTGACCACACAAATAACTATGGTACAAAGCAGAATGTGATCAAATGATGAAGATGATGATCTATTATAAAAATATACATTTTGAAGATTTAACTGTATACCAGGTACTGTTCGAAGAACATTCTATATATTGTTTTCTTTTTTAATCTGCAAACAACCCTGTGAAATACCAGCAACATGCCAGTTTTTTAGATGAGGTGACCAAGGCTTAGGAAAATAATCGATTCAAGTTCAACCAGCTCCTGAATGACAGGGCCATACATCTGTGTGTGTATGACCCCAGGCCCACCGAACTGCTCACTTGGTGGCTGCTGGAGCTGCATCTGTGCTAAGCGCCCTCGTCTTCTGCACCACTTGTACCTCCCAGCGTGGCAATGCGACTGAGGGCACAGACCTGGAACCAGGCTGCTAGGAGTGAACCCCAGCTCCCTAACCCCAGCTCTGCTCTGGGACATCGAGCAAGTTGCTTGTTTTCTCTGTGCCTCCAATCTGTCTACGAAAGGGGTTAGTTAGGTTCAATGGTTAAAGAAGTGAATAGATATAGAGTGCTCAGGAGGCTACCCAGGATGTAGCGCAGGCAAGAATTAGATGAGTAAAAGCCATCATCATGATGATAGAGATATTATTAGTCTGCTCTTATAGGTGAGAATACTGTGGCTCCAAAAATGAAGCAGCATATGCAAGATTTGACATCTGCTCTTTCCATTATGTAAATCAAGTTGTGTTTAGAGGGAAGAGTAATTAATTTCAATCCAAAGAAGAGGATGAATGGAGTTAAGAGACCAAACAAATGTTTTTCCAAGTCAAGGCAACAACATGAAAGCCAGCACGGGGAAGAAAGATGGAGAATGACCAGTAGATTAACTGGGCCCCCAGAACAAGTAGTAATCTCATGGAAGTCCTGGGGTGCCCAAAGATGTGGCAAGTAGGGAAGGCTTCAGCCAGAGTGATATCAGAACCAGCAACAGTGTAACAGAATATTACAGACAAGAGAGATGAGTGACTAGGAAGTTAGTAAGACACTGAATAGGCCCAGTAAGGGTTTCCAAAGAGCTAGTGGCACTAAAACTAGATAGGTGGAATTTATTTATATAGGTACACATTCAATAAAAATTTGATGAAGACTTACTGTGTACTAGGTACTAAGGATACAATATGCAGTGAGCAAGACCCAATCTCAGTCTACAGGGAGAGATACAGAAAATCAAGTAGAGATAATAATAAAACAATGATAAATACTATCATTAAAACAATCATAATAATGCAATGAGAAGTGTGATGCAATCATATGAGGGCAGAAACTAGCCTAGACTGGAAGGGTCAGAGCAAACTTCCAGAAGACAATGACAGCTGAACGAAAAATGAGTACAAGTTAGCAGAGGAAAGAGGTGGGAAGGTTGTGCTGCAGGCCAAGGACTGGCCCGAGCAGATGCCCTGAGGCATGATGAGCCAGGGCTCCTTTGAGAAGTAGAGTAAGTTTGTGGGATTGGGTAGAAATGGACATGGGATGAGATATGTGGCAGAAGCTAGGTCTTCTAGGGCTTTTCAATCAGCATTAATGAATTTCTATTTTACCATAGAGATGAAAGGAAGTCATTGAATGGTTCAGGTAGAAAAACCAAACAAATGGGTTTGTTATTAAGAAAGACCACTTGTGGATTGGAGGAGGCAAGAATGATTGCAGGGAGACCCAACATGACACTAGAGTTGGGTTAGAGAAGACAGTGGCTTTTATAGGGATGTCATCATGGATATGAAAGGGGGGTTTAAAGTTTAGGAGGTGGAATTGGCAAGGTCTGGTGAGGACTGGGTGTCAGGGTGAGTATGAGGTGGAGAAAGGCATGTCAGGTCACTGGAAAGACAACACTGCCACAGCAGGAAGAGCAAGACCAGGCAGGAGCCTGGGGGCACATGTTAGCCATCTTTCTCCAGAGAAACACAAACACAGGATGGAGGCACACCTGTGTGTGCACACACGAGAGAGAGAGAGAGAGAGAGAGAGAGAGAGAGAGAGAGGGGGGGGGGAGAGGGAGAGGGAGAGGGAGAGGGAGAGAGAGAGGGAGAGAGGGAGAGAGAGGGAGAGAGAGGGAGAGAGGGGAATTGGCTAATGCAATTGTGGGGCTTGGAAGAATGAAATCTATATATCTATAAAACAGGCTGCAGGATGGAAACCCAGGGAAGAGCTGATGTTCTAGCCTTGAGTCCAAAAACAGTCAGAAAGCAGAATTCCTTTTTTCTCAGGGGACCTCAGACTTTTTTCCTAAGATCTTCAATTGTTCAGATGAAGTCCATCCACCCACATTATGAAGGGTAAACTGCATTAATCAACATCCTCTGATTTAAATGTTAATGCCATCTTCAGAAAGTCTCTTTACAGCAACATCTAGACTGGTCTTTGACCAAAGAACTGGGCACCACGGCCTAGTCAAGTTGACACGTAAGACTGATTGTCACAGGGAGAGAGACGATTTGGTTTTCCATTACCCGTCATAGCAGGGCGCCCTAGAGGAACTACTGGCAAAGTTGGTTCAGGTTCAGAATGCAGGTGGTGGATCTGGGGGCTCGTTCACAGAAGCAGCCATGGGAGGGAACTTGCCTTTGTGAGAGGGAAGAAATACAAGACATTAAAAAAGAGATGTCATCTCCACCTGATAAGGAAGAGGAGCCAGGGAGGGAGACTGAAGTTAAGGATATAAAGCATTTCAAGAGGAAAATGTGGTCCCGGAGTGGCGTATGCTTTAGGGAAAAGGACAAGAGCCCTCAGAAAATATCACGGGGTTTGGATGCTTTAGTTGTTTATTGAATGAGCTTAAAGAAAAACATATTTGTGTCCCTCTCAGTGCCAGGCAGTCTCTGAGAAAAATAGGAAAATGACCTGCTCACGTGGGCATATAATCTAGTGGGGAACTAGTGCCTTTCTAACTAGTTCCTGGGCAAATCGCTTGCATTTTCAGCCACCCTGGATTTTCCATAGGTACATCACTCAGCTTCATGATTTCAGGGAAGCCTTCTGAATCAAACATGCCCAAAGCCAGCTCTTCTTTTCTTGTGGTTTCCCTGCAGACCTGTGTACTCCTGCTGTGTTAATTTGTACTTCCCAGTGTGCTCCACTCATTTCACGCGTGCCACTCCAACTTCCCCAGGTAGATCTTTGGCTCCTAAGGGACAGGGATTAGACCTTTTGTACTCGCAGAGCTCATGGGCTTGCCCCAGGCCACACACATCTGAGGTCCCACTCAAATGATGGGCTGACCCACTGCCTGGCTGTCCAGCTGTCTCCCATTCCTTCTCTCTCCAGGTTGCCTCTCAGCTGATGCCAGAGTAGCTACCTTTAAATTATAGGTAGCATCACATTCCTTCTCTTCCCTGATTCTTTTGCCAGCATCACCTCTGTCCAAAGGGGACCTCTCCTTCCCCAGTGTGTCTCATAATGGGCCTTCGGTATCTGGATTAAGTCTTCTCTTCTCCTGGTTTATTCATTTAACATTCTTTCATTCTTTGCTGAAAAACAGAGAGTGAATACAGGGTGACTGAGAGAAATAGAAAGGGGACCTGCTCATCATATGGGCTTATAATCTAATGGGGAAAGAAAAAATAAACAAATAGCCTTTAGTTTCAGGTAGTGAGTGGTAAGAGCAATGAAGTATCTAGAGCAAGGTAAGAAAATGGAGAGTGAGTGAGTGTGGACTGCTTCCTACAGAGAGGGGAGGAAGGTCTCTCTGCAAAGGAAGCATGAGCAGAGACCTAGATTAAGTGAGGGAAAGGACGCTGGTGTAGCTGCAAGTGGGGTGAGGGCAGAAGAAACACTCGAGTAAAGGCCCAGAGGTATAGTGGGTACTTAGGTGGGTGTTCTCACCCTTTTTTTTGTAATTTCCCTTACATTTGGAGAGGCTAGAAAAACTGAAAAACAACTATATTTCCCAGAATCCCTTACAGCTATGATTCTGGATATAAATTAAGTTTTGCCAAATCTTTCACGAGACTTGGAAGGCAGTGGTCTTCTTCCAGATGAAGAAGTGTGGTTTCTGGCCGTCACTCTGGGAAGGACATTGTTGTCCCACAGTGGTCCTCTCTCTGTTCCCCGGCTTCCAGAGGCTGCTCCGGTGGGTGGCGGCTGCTGCTCCTCCAGGACCCTACCCACAGCCCAGATCTCCCGAGCACAGTACCTGCCGTTCCTGTTGTTGCTTTAGGCCTTTGGGAAGCAAACACATCCCACTTCGCTGCCTGCTGGTGCTTCCCCATACCTGGCTGGTGCCCCTAAACCTGCCCGCACCTTTCAACCCCCCGGGGCCTCCTTTGACCTTTCTTCAGTCACTCTCCAGGGGCAACATCTGCTTCCTGATAGGAGATGGCCAGAGAAGAGGTGGACTGACACTGAGGTGGAGGATGGGGAGTCTTCCAGGCTGGGGGCCAGAGAACGTGAAGTTAATGGTTCAAAGGAGCAAAGAGTTTTTGCAGAATCGAGAGAACATTAAGTATGGTGGCAACCAGAGAGCATGGGGTGAGTGAAGCTGTGTGCTCAGCACTGGCCAGACCTGCAGGGCCTGTGTGGCCACAAAGACAGAGAGTGTGTGGCCAGACCCAGCCAGAAACCAGGTGCCTGATTCTGAGAGCAATCTCTTTTCTTTCCTACCCCTCGATGGCCTCTAGGTCCTGCGGTCTCTGTGCTGGCTGCTTTCTATATTATCCTTCCTCTTTTTTTCCACTATTTTCCCAGAAATCACACAGTGATAAGTGGGGTTAAAAAGCCACCTGCAGAAAGGGACATATGGCTCAGATTCTCCCAATATTGCTTCTATCCAGAGATGTCACAGTACCAAAAGAGAAGGGCTCTGAACTCCGCCTGTAACATCTCAGGAAGGGGTGCAAGCGTGTGTGGTTATGAAGGTTACCATGCTCCGAGATGGCTGGTTTTCATTTTCTTCTTCCAGGCTGGGCTCATTGCCAGGGCAGCAAACAGTTCTCCTCAAATCCCTCTTTTGCTTTTCCACTGTGTCCACAACCAGCAGTTGCTCCTATGAGGTGCCAGCTGAGACGTATGTGTCAGGTATGCTCAATTCTGTTGCTCCCTCAGCTACTAACGTACTTGGGTGTGATGACATATTTCATCAGACTTAAGAGCTGTCATCGAAATGCCCCATAACACACATAAGGGTGGTTTTCAAAACCTCACCATCATCCATGGGGATATCCAATGACATGTTAGCTAGTTTGAGAAGAGTTTTGCATTCACAGGGCTTAAGCTCTCGTGGATACTCTGCAGTTCAGTAAGAGTTGGGATCCCAGGATCTCTGGGAAAACTCTAAGGCTGTTTTGGAAAACCCTTCCCTCCACCTTGCCTCATGTGACTGCTTCTGAAAGTCTTTTCTGGGCTAAGTTGGAACCTCTGTAATTCAGAATCATTGCTCTTTTAAACTCAATTTGAACTTAATGGAAAGTCTACAATTGTGGAGTGTTAATGACTGAAGTATATTTCCTTTCACGTGCAAAGAGGCCCGTTCAATTTGTGATCTACTAACATGGAGCAATGGGCATCGTGTAGGAGCCATATATTAGAGTTACATGAAAACAGTCAAATTACCAACACCTAAGTGCCTTGAGGGCCCACCCTGAAATCTTGATTATTCTGTTTATCAACACAAAGATATGGTGGAATGAACCACCCTAGAATGAGCCAAACTACCCATCAGACCAATTCAAGGCTAATTCTTCCATTGGTTGATCCTGTTCTCACTGATCTTCTCCATCATAACTGGCCATTGAGTTTTATTATTTATTCCATTCATTTGGCTCTGAATTGTTAGAACAGTAGATGGATGAAACTTCAAAAGGTGAGGACCTCTGACTTGGGAGCTATTTGGAAAGTTGACAGAGGTATTTTCGGTTCTCGTAATAATCACAGAGCCATAGTAACATGTGGCAAAAAGACAGCAGAGATGTAAGAAGTCCTTCCATACTGGGGACAGTCCTGAATAACAGAGAACTGCCTCATACTCTACACAAATCTCTAACGTCCCTCTGGACACCAGTGGCTGAATGAACACCTTCAGGAAGATTTCACACAGGAGTTACACTTTGCACAGCGTCTCCTCACTACTCTATCTCGTGTTGCAATATTAGACATTATTTGGACGTGACATTTATAAATAAGGAACAGCTCATTTGTGAGAAATATCACGCTTCCCCATTTTTCCAGTCAGGAAGTTGATTTGGTGTGTCGTTCTCTCTTCAATTAAAGCCACTTTCCTCCTTCTCTTTTTATGTACAAACAAGCCTGGTCTGTCACTGGCAACCCTTACATGTGTGTTAATTCTAGAATATACACATAGATACCTCTGTTCTTCCACTTAATGTATTTGGCGCATGGAACCACTTCTGATCTCATTTCTCTTAAATTTAAACATATTCGTTATAAGTGGGCACGACTATCTGCTACTTCATTACACCACCTACAGCAGCTATATATGAAAGTTTACATTTTGAAGTAAACATTCGTTTTTAAGTACTTGCTTTTTAAATATTTAGGGCATAATACTAATTTTTATTATGTATATAAGTATGTTATAATATCTGCAAATTTCATTTTGATTTGGTAAATGAGGCATCACAAACTATTTGTTATAAAAGGGGGTATTGAATGCAATACATTTGAGAACTACTGATCTGTTATAACCCCTCATTTGATAGAGGAAGAAAGTGAGGTTCAGAGAAGTTACACGGGTTGATCAGGGCATTGCTGGTCTGGAATGAAAACCCAATCTGACTTTCAGTCCGGTTTCCTTATTTTGTTCTCAGGTTTCAGCTGAACATTGAGTAGCTATTATTATGACAGTGGGCTCACTATTGCCATGTCCTTGAGAACAGAGCTGTTCTGTACGTCCCTTGATCATCACTTGGACTAATGCAACATTGGACATTGCACAGTTGCCTGCTATATACTTAACACATCAGTTGGACTAAATTGAATGGCGTCAAATTGAAATGAAATCATTTAAAGCAAGTAGTGCAATGTTAATGTTTTGTGGCAAGGAGTACCTTCCTGTGAGAAACCATCAGAGCCATCAGCCCTGAGCCAAGGCGCTGCTGTGGGCACAGCGACTCAGAGGCACCTCTTCCCCTCTGCTCCTGCCCCTCCCCTGTTCCCAGACTCTTGCCGTGAACTACATTTTTGCCTCCCCTCTTCCCACAGCTGACCTCTTCGGGTCGAGGCTCTTCCCAAAGACCTACCAGCATTCGTCTCTGGCTGTCCTCAGACTAGCCACATCCCTTGGGATATAGACTGAATGCAATGCTGGGACAGGTACTCCAGGCCTTAAGAGATGTTTCAAGGAAAAGTCAGTTTTCCTTTGTTCAGGTTTTTTTAGGTCCTGAATTTTTTCCCCTGACTCTTTCCAAATGTGTTCAGAGATTCTATGGCAAGACACTTAGTTGGTGTGATACAGGAACTAGTTTCACATGTCCCTGGGAATGGCAAAAAACACTGACTTGGAAGCCATATTCCAGAAGCAGATTAATTGTTCCATCTTCCCAGTAAATGTGCGTGTGTGTGTGTGTGTATTTGATTTAAATAATCTCATTTCAATCTGATGCAGATGGGAGCGGAAAAATGGCCCCTACTTAGCCACAACGAATTTAGCTGCCAGAACTGAAATGAGTGGCACGGAGGTGGGAGATGCATGAAGGGTGTCAACAGCTATTTGCAAACAGTGGGGTCATGAGAGCTGAGACCAGACAGCATGACCTACAAGGGTAACATTATCTGGGACAGAGATGGAAAATACATGTCATGGATCTGGACACTGCACAGAGCAATCTAATTAGACATAAATCCTGCCTCCATAGATGACATTTCAAACACACACACACCGCTGTCATCGTGGCCGCCACCAGCAGCAGCAATAATAACAATAACCACAGTAGTTCTGCTTCTGATACAGATGAAAAACATTATAAGATTGTTGCTTCCACCCTAGCAACCAAAGGAATTAAACTCCATTTCTAAAAACCATCAGAGAACTGAAGACACAAGGAAATCTAAATAAATGAATGAGAGACAAGCCCAGGCATTCCAGACCTTCCCAAGGCCCCCAAAGCCCAGGAGAATGGCTGCAAGACTGAACGCAAGCCCCCAAGGTGCAGACAGCAGCCCGCAGGGTTTGTGGCAACTCAGACTTGCTCCTAATCCACAGCTTCTGCTTGGCTCCAGAACACACAGAGACCTCCCGCACCACAAAGTTGCAGCCGCCATTTGGAATCAGAAGCAAATTTCCGACCCTCACCAGCTGTGAGATCTGGGTACCTGAGGAAAAGAAAGTGGCTATCAGAGGCAAACTGAGGGACACTTGAAAGGGTAACCAAGCCCAGATCCATTTCAAACCAGCCTAATTCATATCAGATTGGCTTAGCCCCCACTCTCACAGAGAAACAGAGGGGAAAAAAAAGAGTAAACCTTTGCAGAAGCAAACATTATTTACTTCAGCACTTAGTGTTCTTTTGTGTGATATAAGAGTACAAAAAGGCCAGAAAATGTTACCAAAATTCAAGACAGCAAAGAGTCAATAGAAGCAGTACCAGAGATGGCCTGGGTGTTGTAATCATCAGACAGCAGCTTTAGAGCAATTACGGTAAAATACCAAAAGACCTAGTGGAAAAGTGAATACATGTGGGAAGAAGGGAAAAGTTCAGCAGAAACAAGAAAAAAAAAACTATAAAAGAAAGAACTAAGTGTAAATGCTAAGAGTAAAAAATACAATATTGTAACTAAGGAATTTATTACGTGATTAGCAGAATACCGAATGCAGAAGAAAGGGTCAGTGATCCTAAAGACCAATCAATAGAACGTGTTAAAAGTGAAACACACAGATGAAAGTGGGTGAATAAAAACAGAACAGATCAGCTTAGACATGTTGTATGATATTCAGTGTTTTTAATGAGCAAGTAATTAGAGTCCCGGGAGAAAGGAAGAGTAGGATAGCAAAAACATTTGAGGAAACAAAAGCTAATACACAGGTGAAAGATATCAACCCACAGATTCAAAGTCAGTGAAAATCAAGCAGGATGATTAGGAAAGAAAAGCACACCTAGGCACACTGTAAACAAACAGCCAAACACAAAGATAAAAACTGGACATAAAGGCAGCTAAGGAAAAAGACACAATATATCCTAGGAAACAATGACAAAAATGATGACTGACTTTTCTCCAGAAATGATAATGGAATGACATTTAAAGTGCTGGAAAAAAGTGTCAACTCAGACTTCTACCCAATGAATATATTGTTCAATATTTATATATTTATGTGTATTCACATGTTGTATATAAATATGTGCTTATCTGTATTAATATATATGCAATATATAAACATTATACATTTAATTTACAAATAGTTGAATTTAATCAACAATACTTTGATACATTGCAAATATGTATATATTAATTTATACATATATTTATAGGTTACATAGTTATATATAAAATATATTTATATATTATATACCTATGTAACTATATAAATTTGTGTATTTTAGATGTAAATATATATTTGTATATGTCATATGTATTATGTTCCATATATAAATATGAAGGGTATTGGGTAAAATTTTAAGTTGACATTAATATACCATAGACTACATAGAAAAGACAATTAACAGTTTAAAGCAAAAAAAAAAAAAAAAACAAGAGAAATGAACCACGGAGCTTGTAGCATATATAAAGTCACGAAATACAGACAACCAGAGCACGACGAGCCTGTGGAAGTACACCACTGTAGACTCACACAACACGTTATTCTGTTCTATATGACTGATAAGTTTTTGAGAGAATTTTGAGCAAATATTCTAAGAAGGGTCAAGCTGAACCTGGCTTCCTCCTGCTTTTCTTCTCTGTGTACAAAGCCCACACGGTATTGTCACTCCAGGCAGATCTTACTTTCCTTTTCTTGGCATAATGACCAACACAATTCACAAAAGGGGTTAATAATTTCACAGCCATTTTGTTAACATTACCAGCAGAGACAAGTTTGCTGTAATATTCAGAGGTAGCATGGTACAGTGGAAAACGTATTGGATTTGGAGCCAGGATTTTGCCCTAGGCTTCCTGGCTGTAAGTCCAATTTGCTTGGGCATTGTGTAACCTTGGGCAGGTAACATCACGTTTCTGAACTTGATTTTCTCATCTGTAAAATGAGGTCAATAATTTCCATTTCACAGGATCATAGAGACTCAAGAAATGCCCATGCTCCAACCCCCTTCAAGCCCAAAATCTACTCCGAAACCAAGAAAATCCAGTCTGATTCTGTGTGTATTTACTGACTTGGAACTCCTGGCAATTTGACTTTATTCCCTATGTATAAAAGCCAAGGAGTGACATCTTGATCTAGGATGAGAAGGGAAAAGAAGCATCAACATTCCTTGGGACTTGAAAAGCCACGGTGGAAGGAGGCCCAGCAAGCACAATGACTCGGAAACAAGCACGTTTTTCTGCAGGTGCTTTTGGTGTTCTCAAGTACCTTGGGATCAAATCTGGCAAATTCAAAAGAAGGTTCTAGAAAGCCCTGAAAGGTGTGCAAGAGGGAGGGAGGGAGGGAAGAACACTCACTGCTGCTTCATTCTGTGCGACCTGGGCAGCAACCGAGGCCACTGCAGACCTCTGGAGGGGCCCCACCCAGCAAGAGCATCAGGAAGGCCTGCTCCCTAGTCCCTGCATCACCTCGTACTAGCTGTGGGACTCCCCGACCTGCAGTCTCTTTCACAATAAAAGGGCATCAACACAATCCACATTTGTGGGTTGTTGAAAGCAACACATGAGATCAAGCATGCAAGGCAAAGGCTGAAAACTGAAAACCTTTGGGTCAACTCTGGCTGGCGGATATATTTTGCTTAGCCTGCAGAATATGGCATCGTGTTTTCTGGTTTTTGGATTATTGGTCAATCATCTATAAATAAGAGATTCCACATTTTAAAAATCTATATTTCTGTCCTGGTCGGGTAGCTCAGTTGGTTGGAGCATCGTCCTGATGCACCAAGGTTGCAGGCTTGATCCCTGGTCAGGGCACACACAGGAATCAATCAGTGAATGCATGGGTAGGTAGAATAACAAATTGATGTTTCTCTCTCTCTCTCCCACTCCCTCTTCCCAACCCCTTTCTCTCTCTCTAAAAATCAGTAAATAAAATTTTTAAAAATCTATACTTCTGGCCCTGGCTGGCGTGGCTCAGCACACTGATTGCTGGCCTGCAAACCAAAAGGTCACTGGTTTGATTCCCAGTCAGGGCACATGCCTAGGTTGCAGGCCAGATCCCCAGTAGGGGGTGCGTGAGAGGCAACCACACACTGATGTTTCTCTCCCTCTCTTTCTCCCTCCCTTCCCCTGTCTCTAAAAATAAATAAATAAATGCTTTTTAAAATATTTTATACTTCTGTATTTTCTTGAAAATACTGGAAGAGCTGGTTATCTTACACCTATATTTCTGGAAAAGATTGACCAGTTCAGGCTAAGTAGCAACTACCTTCTGTATGCAGGGTTTATGATCTCCAGGTCTGCCAGGCCCCACCATTCCGTACTGTCTCACCTGTCCTGAAGACCAGCTCATTCATTTCTGTTACCTGCCTGGGGCCCTATAGGGGCTGTTTCCTCCAGCGATGTCACGTGCCTGGCACTGCAACTGTGGGCTAATACACGCTGCACTCTGCCCTCTACCTTGAAGGTCCCATGACCAAATGGGGTTCAGAGAGGAACACAGCCAGAGGAATCATCTCCTTAAGAGTCAGACCCTTCTCTTAACATAGCCAGTTATGAAAGGGGTCTCAGTAGCTTTCTTCTCCTGGAAACACAGACTGATTCTCAGCAGGTTGGGTTAGTGTTGGCTACGGAGCAACATCAGGATGCCTAAAAATAACTTTAGACATCTTTTCCAAGGACCTGGGGCCTCTCTCGGAGATGCCATTTATATTTAACACGTCCCAGGTGTGGGAGGGAGAAGGGTGGGCCCTGTGCACTGAGGCTCGGGAGGAGGAGTGGGAAACTGGAAGCAATTCTCCCACAAAGACCCTTGAAATGCAGTGGACTTTGACTCCTGTCCAAAACCACGAGCTCAAATCTCATTAAAGGAAACCACAATCCTCCTGGGGGCTGAGCGAGAGGGGCAGAGTCTGATCTCGCCCAAGGCGAGCTGCAGGGGAACTCGGGGTTGGAGGGAGTGGGCAGGGAGGGGTCTGGGGGCAGACGAGGCATGGGAGTTTCCTGGGATAAGACTTCTTTCAGAAAATGAGTTTATTATACAGTACAAGAGAACTCGAATGCATTTGAGAAAGAGTGAGGCAGCTGAACTCTGCAGCTCAGCCCCTGGCTTGCCACGCAGGCTATGAGTGTATAAATCACACATGCAGGTGAGGGAGAGTCACAAGGAGCCAGCAGCAGGTTGGTTAGGATGAAAAGCATTCATAAATCCTGCACTTCAACACCTGCCAGCTATGATTAAAAATCCTCTAGAGGCACCTGGCCTCCCTCTTTCCCCAGAGCAGGCAGCTGTGGACATCAGGGAGGGAGAGCCAGGGTCTCGGAGCAGGCACTGGCAGCTGGCAGAGCAGGAGACAGTGAGTCCAAAAGGAACCACTCATGCCCAGTGTGCTGGGCCTTCAGAAAACAAAAGACCTTCTCAAATCCACGCCGGGGTGGAAGAAGGGCCGGCGCTAGAACGCCCGGCTCCAAGACCAGTGCCCTCCATGACCGCAGGTGGTCTTCCCCCGGCCTCTTCCTTGGCCTGGCCTCGACAACCCCAAGCCATAAAAACATGGATAAAGGACAGCCAGAGTCACGAGCCCCTGCCTTTGGGGGCTCTCTGGTCACCCAACTTGAATCTGATTCCCTCCCTGTCATCAGCAGGCCATGGCTGAGGCCCACTGTGGAGGCAGCCCCTAAACTCTTTATGCTGGAATTCAAGTCTTCCATTGACAACTGGCATTTACCTTAATAACAAGTCTACCTGTTATTGTTGACAACCCACTATGTGCCAGGCATTGGGACAAGTAAGTGCTGTGGTGTTACTATCAATCACGATGATCATTTCCATCAGCCACACAAGGGGACTCGTCTCGTTGCTTCAAAGTCTCTAAGAGGTTTGCCTGGCTTCCCCCGCTGGTCCCTGATCAGCCCCCGCATTTGCCTTGATCCCACCTTGCCATCGTCTCCCTCTTATCGCCAAATTGCTCTGACAGCTCAGTACAGGTCCCCAGTACTGCTTCTTCCCTTTCATTCCCAGGCATTTGTTATTTATTTTTGCTGCAAACCATATGGTTATTATAAAGGCAGGTCCTTCCCTGATGTTTCTATAAAATACGGTGTCTTGAGCAAGGGATGGGGGAGAGAAAGTGTCATCATCGCAAGAGGTCATTGCTGTCTGTCCTGACGATGTGAAGTCAAAGCGGTGAGCTGTTCATTGCTCACTCTTTCAGGTCCGACCTCAGTTCAGTTATTGGGCAAATGCAAGACAAAGTAATCAGTTCCTTTAATGGCTCAAAAATAGACCCAAAAGGAGGGTAGGGGTGGGCAGTGGTGATTGTTCAAACCAGCAGGTTTGGGAGTTTAATTTCTCTGTATTTATCAAGCTTCAAGATCTTTCTGACATGCTCATTATAATACAGTGGCCCAGCTGGAAGAGCCCCATTTTCCGGTTACAAAGATGATAGATTAGTGAGACAAAGGTTATTTGTTTCTTGAGCTGCTGTTTGAAAATTCTGGGCATACATTTCTCTATCGCAGGGCAGAACCGTGAAAATGTGTGTTTTCCTCTGTTAGAAGAGAGGGTGGCCCGTTTTCCCCAAACCACCCTGACAAGGTCACTCAGCAGGTGAGCCTGGCTGTCCAGCTCAAGCCCCCTAAGATTAGTGACAATGGGAAGAGAGCTGGCCTGAGCTTCCTGGGGCTAGACTCCCCCTACGTGCTCTAGTATCAGGATTTCTGGGAACTACTGAAGTGAGAAAATGGTGAGTCCCTTTGCCCGTATTGCATTTCATCTTTAAAGCAGGCATCGTAGTGCCGTGGGAAGCAGGGGGCCTGGGGTCCAATCGTCCAATCCCGGCCCTCCATGCTGAATCCACGCATCACTCTATCTCTGCACTTGACCTGCAGTTGGTGCTCAAGACTTGCACTGAATTCTAGCTTCACCCTGCTGGGATTTGCTTCCTTTCTCAGGCCCAGCTGGAGTCTGTGTATAGTACCTGACCATGTCCCCCAAAACACGGCATTAGCAAGGCACGCAGATTCCCCTCCAATCGGCTGTGTGCAGAAGAAAGGGGTTTCACATGGCACGCAAAGCAACAGAAGTGTGATGGAATTCCCCTTATTTCTGGAAAGGCTGCAAAGCACCACCTATGTGAATGGGATGCCGTGGAGAAGTACAGAGCACGGCCCCCAGCCAGCGCCCTCTGGTAAATCTTAATCCTAACATTCCTTTCTTCCTCGAAGTGGTCTCATGTCCTGTCCCCTGCAGATGGTAACTTTTGAAATCGTTTCTCTGATACAATCCCATCAGCTTTGGACTTTACCTTAAAAGGCCACTGATAAAAACTCACTAATGCCCTGGCCATGTGGCTCAGTTGGTTGGAGGGTCATGCTGTACACCAAAAGGTTGCAGGTTTGATCTCCAGTCAGGACACATACCCAGACTGTGGGTTTAATCCCTGGTGGAGGCGCAAATGGAAGGCAACTGATCACTGTTTCTCTTACATCAGTGTCTCTCTCTGTCTCTCTCCTTCTCTCTCTCTTTCTCTCCCCCTTCTCCCTCCCCCTTCTTCTTTCTCTAAAATCAATAAACATACCCTTGGGTGAAGATTTTTAAAAAGCTCACTAATTTGCTTAGGGAGACCACACTGCAGTCCCCACATGTCCCTAGGTGTCCTCCCACCCAGGAGGTTGGTCAGAGTATTCATGCAAGATCCACACGTCCCTGAAAGGGGTGGGTGGGTGTGCTGACGAGGCGCTGGCGGCAGTGGGATGACGACAGCCAAAAAGGAAGCTTTCCGTGTGGCTCACGCACCCAGCAGAGCTGCTGGAGCATCGGCTTCAGGAGAGTCTGCTGCAGCTATGGCGCACGGGGAGAATGCCCCCCACCCCGGACGAGCCCAGCCAGAAGGCACAGAGAGACTGAGCAGCAGAAAGGGCCCCAGGCTGCGGCCCTAGGCAGTGTTAAAGGAGTGCTTGTCAGTAACCAATGCAGCCTCGGAACCACGAAGCCTTGCGTGGGCCTCCCCATAAAGTGAAAAATACGTTTGGAAATGAAAAACTCAGGAATCTCTATTCTATAAAAAGAGTGTTCTAAACTGCAAAAGTCTTTTTTGTATATCCTGTTTCAGTTAATTCTCGCGCCATTCTGTGAAGTGTGCATCATTTGTTGCCACTGTTTTACAGAAGAAGGAAAGGAGGTTCCGTAACCTGACAGAGGGTGCGCATGCAGTGAGGGGGCCCAAGTCCACTGCCCTTAGCACTCTCTCTGTGCTTGTATGAGTTAGTCTCATGCTGTGTTGCAAATTAACTCAAACTTAGCAGCATAAAACAGCACCTATTTATTATCTCGAAGCTCCTCGGTCAGAAGTCCAGAGCTCTGTTCTTTTCTGGAGTCTCTGGCAGAAGAAACTACTTCCAGGCTTCCTCAGTTGACTGGCAGAACTCAGCTCCTTGCCGTTGCAGGACTGAGGCCCCTGAAAGAAGCCAAGGGCTTCTTTCTGTTCCTTAAGGCTGCCTTCATTCCTTCTCACATGGCCCTCTGTTTTAAAACCAGCATGGTTAGAAGATCCCCACCCGCCAAATCTCTCCGAAGGCTGGCTTCTGTCTTTTAAAGGGCTCCTGCGGTCCCTCCGCTCCATCGGGATAACCTCCGTATTTTAAGTTCAGCTGACTAGGAAATTTATCTCCACCTGCAAAGCCCCTCCAGAGAAACCCCTGGATTAGCATTTGAATAAGCGCAGCACAATGACCTTGTGTGTGTTGGGGGAGGAGCCTCTGTGGGACTCTGCCTCCCACAGGGGCTCCTCATGACTTCAGGTAAGAATCGCTGGCCATGTTTATTCATAGTGCAAATGCTAGGCCCTATCCCAGATATTCTGCTCCCCTCCCCATCCTGGCCCTACAGGGACTCCAACGTAGGTGGCCCTGGAGCTTTATTTTGAGAAGCATTGTTTCATACTTCGCTACACCAATGATATCTTCTCAAACCTCTCTATGCACCAGCCTCTCCTGTTCCTGCAAGTATTAACCCATGTAATCTTCACAACAAACTATGAGTTTAACATCTCTAATTGCTTAGGACCAGAGCGACCGAGTAACCTAATTAACATCACACAGCTTGTAAATGGCAGCACTAGAAACTGAACTCAAGCAGTCTGGTTCCCAAATCCCCATTCCTAACCATTTGCATGTGATACTGTCAGTTAGGGCACGCATTTGTTGAGCAAAGCGCAGACTAGGCTGAGGACCGCCTCTGAAGGCATTTCCAGAGTTGCTGGCCTCTGTTGCAGAGGATACAGAGGAGGGTGGCAGTCAAAACAGTCCCAGGCCACCTCACATGTGCCAGCTGCCCACACTTAAAAAAATGCTGCAGCCAGTTTCCGATGTTTGCTTCAATTAGCCCCTGGCCGTGACCCCTTCAAAACCCCTGAGACTGGAGGGTGACTGTAGGAAAGCAGTGTGGTAGGGAGGGTGCCCATCTTAAAAAAGCCAGATTTTCCCAGGATACCAGACACTCCAACACTGTCCACAAGGTTCAGAGAAGGCCACCCTGGTACACAGACCAGAGCATCAGCTCAAGAACAGGGCTCCACTCTGACAACTGATAGGGGTTCGGTGTCACCTGACTACACAGGAACACTGTCATCACGCACCCACCGGCTCCCCTTCATCAATGTTCCTGGATGGCACCTTCATCCCCCTCACCACAGCATGACAGTATAGTCGGGGCTGGGACTCTGGGTCATTGCTCCACCAAGCTGCTACCTCACGATTCCCTTGCTTGCTGAGCCCCATGGATTCTCACAGTTACAGCATCCAGATACCAACCAGCCGGTAATGCCTCAGCCATGCTGCTCAGTACGCAGCCTCGGAAACATCAGTGGCTGGTGACAGACCCTCTGCTGAACCCCACACACTGACCAAGATGGAGAACAGGTGGCTGGTTCTTGGGTGTGACATGCAGGCAGCTCAGGGACCCAGGCAGAAGGCCCTGCCCTCCTGATGACCTGTCCCCAAATATCACACATCTTCCCTTTGCAGGTGGGCCACAGAACATTCTGCCCAGTTACAGAAATCAAAACACTGAGCCAACAGTTTTAATCCACATGATGTGAGACAGACCTACTATATTATACAATTTCTACAGGAACTCACCTTTAAAGAAGAAGACCCATGCCTCCAAATAGAAATTTTAAAGGAATCAGATGTATTTTTTTATGTTTCCTGGAGAATGTGAAAGGGGATCTGAATCCTAAGACACAGCAACTCTTACCTGAGCCCCTTCATCCCACATCCCGCGGCTCCTCCAACGCCGTTCCCACGCAGGCCCAGCACCTCCCCAGAGGCCCCAGCCCAGCCGTCCTTTCCTCTGTCCCCTCCTCGCCAACTGCCCCCGCCCCGCCGCCCAGCTCCACACCCTCTCAGGCAGTGCAGCCTCTCTCTCACACCCAACCCTCCCCTCTCCTTCCAGGACAAGCTGTCTCTCCGATTCCTTTAACGCAGTATCTCAGCATCACCCCAGGCGCAGGGGTCTGCTAGCAAACACCCATCAAGCGACCAGAAAGGAGGTGTGCATATGTGTCATTGAAGGAGAGGTGCAGACGTGGGCCCAGGGAATGGAGCACTCGGGTAAGAGAAAAGCCAGTCCTTGTCCCACTGACAGGAGTGAAAAGGAAGAAATTAAGACGAAACAAAAAAGTAGACAAAAAAGTAGAAGGAACACCGTCATGTGCATCCACGTAGGGCTACGCTGTACTCAGCTCTTTCGCATCTGCCAGTCTGCTTGGTTTGTTGGGAACGGAACTTAAAGAAGAAAGGGACAGCCCCATGCGGTCTGGCTGTCCAGGAACAAACAAATGGGGTAGACTACCATTTAAGGAGATCACTTCCTGAAACTAAGGGATAACAAGTAGCCTAACTGCCAATAGCTAACAGCTACATCTGCTTCTGTGAAATGCTTGCTTGCTTATGCATATAAAAGGACTTGAGTGGCTCTCGTCTGTAGCTCTTCTGAGCATTGTGTCTCCGGACACTCTGGGAGTCTGCCCCTGCGCAGGTTAAACTTTTGGCCAATAAAGTAACATCTTTGAATCCTGAAAGTTTCCGAGCATCTGTTTCTCGCGTCGGTGAATGCAACAGGTTCTTGCAGCTTCTTGTGAAATTGACCTGAGAAAGGTTTTCAACCTACGTTTCAAAGGAAGAAACTGAGGCTTGGGGAGTTAACGATTCGTGCAAACATATGGTTAACAAGTGGCTAAGGGACACCCCTATCCTGGTTGTGGCATTCAGACTCCAAGTCATAAGATCATAGAAGTTCATATTGGAAAGAGATATTACAGATTATGTCTAATTCCTTTATTTTGCAAGCCTTGCTCAATACTTGGAGGAAAAACAAGAACTGTATTCACACCTTCAGACTGTTGCTCCCGAGTTGCTGACATCCACCCAAGTGGCTGTAGATCTGACACTTCCCATGAAGGTATTTCCGACAATGCCTTGACTTTTTGAGACCCCACTGCATTGGAGCAAAGACAGTCACCAAGAGAACGCACTGGTGTCTATTTATGTTGGTGGTTCACATTGACTCAAAACATGTCTATAAACTCACATGCATCAATTAACAAAATCATAACACATAGTGACAACTTCTAAGCATTGCTTAAATAATCCTCAGTCTTCCTGAATTTTCCTGAAAAATTCTGACAGCTCCAAAGTCATTCACAGGCACAGCTGCTTAGAAATTATGATTTGGCACCCATAAGATTGGGTAACTATGAGACTTGTCCCCAGACCCAACACACTCAGGCCACTGTGGACAACTTGGGTCTGTGTAATAGAATGCAGGTTTGGCTGCTCTAACAAAAGCCAAAATATAGGGATTTAAAAGACAGAAGTTATTTTTCCCTCACCAGCAGGCCTAGCACAAGCATGTCAGGACTGATATGGCGGATCTATGGGGTCGGTGGCCCAGGCTCCTTCTACCTGGTTTCTCGGTCAGTTTCATCCTTTGGCATCCATTCGTGGCCTAAGATGGCTAATTAGGTCCCCACCAATAGCTGAGTATTCTGGCCATGAAAAGAGAAATATTAAAAAATGAGGGAGGGTACAAGCAATGCTTATCTTTAGAGTCACAAATGCAGACGTTATACATACCACTTCTACTGATTTCTCATTGGCCATGAAACCTCAGGGCTGTGCTGAGCCTCAGGGAGTGCAGACTGTGTCATTGTTGGCTGAGCCAATCAAATGTTTGACATCTATTGTTACAGAGAGAGCAGGAAAATGGGATCGGGACTAAGTAAGAAACTTCCAAACCAGAAGCAGCCATAGAGAATAAAAAATAAATAAATGAAGAAATCTTGGGATTCAGAAAAATGAAAAGAAAATGAAAGAGACCATTTTTGGCAGGAGCAAAGGGTAAGTGAATCGACAGCCCAAGAGGGATGATGCCCTGCCTCTCACAGCTCTAGTCCCACTGCCCGATACTTGCTTTGCTTTGTCTGTTTCATGATCCTTCCAGCTGCTCCTGCCATCCTCAGGATGCCTCCAGGAAGAAGTTGAGGCAGCTGTGCAGGGACAATACCTGTGCCCTACTAGGGAGAGGCTTGACTTTCCAAAGCTGACAGAAGGAACTATACAGCATGGACCATTTCCCCCATGCCTTTGTTCTCCCCTTTCCTGCCCCAACACACACACACACACACACACACACACACACACACACACACACGTTCATGCACAGGCTCAAATGTGCATGCATGCACAACTATGTTACCAGGAATTAATTGAGACTTATTGCTTCTTCGCCCACTCTCACCAACTCTCCACAACCCTACCCATCTCCTGGCAATGAGTCTTCATCTATCTGCTGTGAGGTCAGAGCGTGAGGAGGAACTTCCTGGCACACAGACAGAGGGCAGCTATGAATACAAACCTAGACCCCAGTGAGTGTGACGGCAAAGCTTTTTGACTGTGTGTGTGTGCTACATGGGGAGCTGGGCTCTATGATGAGATGGAGAGACTGGAACTCCTCTTCTCTGTAGTAGAGACAACAAAAGCTACCCAGGCATAAAACTCATGCATTTGCCACAGTTGATTAGTTTCCATCTTGGACTGTGGCTTCTGCACCAAATGACTGGCCCAGAACATGTGTGACGACGGAGTTGAGAGGAGGGCAAGTATAGGTGGGCCAACCAGCGTCTCTACTCCTTGAAGGGTATGTAGAATTTAGTGTCAGGAGAGGTGGGGGGCAGGGAGACCTTTCTAAGAACTCAGACAAGGGATGCTGACAATAGTATGATTAAACAAGTGGTGTGATTGCAGGAAAGCAAAGAATAAAGGATGGCCATGCAGACCCCAAGGGGACAAGGGGTGCTGACACTTGCGGACTTGTTGTATTGTGTGCAGTGGCCAAGAGTTGCAGGTAAACCAGAGTGTCTGCATCCAGGTGTGGGAATAAGTAAGAGGTGTGGATTCACACCCTCACGGTGCACGGGAAAAAACAAATAGCAAAAATGAGGTTTATAACAAAATACCATTATGTAAACCCATACACGTGCACACATACAACATTACAAGGACACTTGTCCTGTACAGCCGAGTCAGGTGTCTGGACAGGTGAGGGGATGGGAGTGAGGATCAGAGTCTGAATCGGGGGAAGTCAATGGGAGAGGGGCCTTGTACTGAGTGCTGAGAACAGCAGTGTATGATTAACTTGGCATCAGCCCAAAAGAGATGAGTAATTACATACATACACACACAAAAATACAGTCAGAAATTTTTAAAGGCAAGCAATGCTTTGTTTGGGCATTATGAAGTATTCCATGCAGGTGGGGGGCAAAGCTGAAGGAAGGAGAAAAGTATAGCAGCTCTTCCCACCGGGATAACACACCCACTCTTTCCTCCTCTTCTTGTCCTAGATTCAGTTCTACATACACTTGCGTTGTCCAGTGACCACATTCAAAGAAAATAACCTTTGGAAACAGACTGGCCTGGGTGAGAACCACAGAAATGTTTCTGAGTCTCTGTAAAAAGTGGAATAATCCTATCTACCTCGCGTAGTGGCCATAGGGCTCCCACGAGTTAAGAGAAGTGAAAAGAGTCTAGTGTAATACTTGGCTCAGTTCATAAAACGTCCCTTTCTGATGGCTCCGGGCCTGACACCCCAAGTTTTGGCCAGTGGCCTCTGCTTGGCCAGGCACAGCAGTGGGAGCAGAGCTTCATAAGTGACAGCTACAGTGTCAGACCAGCACTGGGAGGTGCTGCTTTTCAGAGAAAGCACTGTGGGCTCAACACATACCCCAGTCCCTTGCTGGGCTCCTGGGAGAGCCACATTGGGGTCCGGCTATGTGACCACAGCCTAACAGAATTCAGAGAGGCTGAGCTCCCTCCCACCCAACTCAACTGCACATTTATATCTTTTTTATGTGCTTGAAATGTTACACTAATTGTGATGGATGTTCTCTCTGTACTCGCACTGAGGGGCGAATGATGAAGCCATAATGTAAGGTAATATGTCTATTAAAGATTTAAAATAACTACCTGCTGGATGATTCTTCACTCAATAGCAGACTCCAGCTCCTTGAGAAGAAGTTGGTAATAAATCAGAGATGGTGATGGATGGCGGTGGGGGCGGAGGGAGGAGGCTCGAGGCCTATTCCCCAACTTCTGGGGTGCTGCCAAACTGATCTGCCTTTTCTCCACCTACTTAAGGCCCAGCCATTGCACCAGGTTCTGCACTGGCCCTGCATGCCCATGGATGGCCAATGACTTTGGACACCCTGGACTTAGGAGCAATGTGAACCAGACTTAGTGCATGAAGCCATGGTACTTGTGGAGTCATGAATTAATTGTCTTTGTCTGTGATGCCCAAACCCATGTGAGAGACCTGAGTTATGAGTATGTCATTACAAGTGGCTCCTGGAGTCACCTGGTCCCCAAATTCCAGAGGCAGATAAAACTTGGGCTAATAGGACCTGGGGAACACTCAGCCAGGTAAACTCTGTGTGCTGAGCAAAGCCCCAGCAAAACAGGAATCTGAAATAAAAAGCAGACAAAACCTCAGTGTCCTCTGCGTCTGTCTCCCTGCCTGGTGGTCCATTTTACTAAAGAGCAAGAGGTGCACGTTCACCCCAGTCAGACCTCGGGGACACGTGGCTGTGGAAGGCTATAGGTTCACTTTGGGAGAGGCGGCACGCTGACAGGTGACCTCGCAGGAGAGCAGCGTAGACGATGAACATTCCAGATCTTAGTCTTTGCTTCGCCGCTAGTCTCAGCTCCTCCTGCTGTGCTCCAGAACCCGCTGCACAGCCACGAAGGCCTAGCTTCCCCCTACCACGGTTCATTATTCACTACTCCCTTCATCACCACCCTGCCCCTGACCTTCACCATCTCCTCTTGCTCATTTCTACTACTTCTCCTGCCCCCATTCAGGCTCCTGCCTCGGTGCCTGCCTCTCTCTCCTCTGCCTCTAATTCTTTGTAGGCTTTTAAGCACATATAATGAGTATAGGAGGGTAAACAATATCTTAGCCTATAACCTATTGGAACCAACATCAACAACAAACAAACATATTGTCATCAACAACCAGAAACGAGCAGGATATGCTGTCATGGCATGAACTTTAAAAGTGGTTCCCAAGGAAATCAGTAAAATATTAGGTGAGGCTCATATAAGTCCTCCCCCACATGCACTCCCAACAGGTGACATGAGGCAAATGTAGTAAGTTAATAAAATCCCCAGCGTGCAACCTCATTGGAAAAGAAGCAGAATTGCAGTGTGAGTAGGCAGTCCAGGGCAAAGGTAAAGAAATGCTCTCTAGAGAAGAATCTTTATCTATCACTACAATGAAATAACCACACCTAACATATGTTTAGTATCTGCTGTCGCATGGTAATAAGCTAGTTTACCCAGCATTCCATTTGAGGCTCATAAAATCCGTGATATTATTAGCTGTGTGGTATACATAAGGAAGCCAGAGAAATTTGATCCTAACCATTATACCATCTCAGCAGAAACAGACTAACTACTTGGATTTGCCATTTTTCAGAACTCCAGTCTAAATGAGAGGAATGATCTAAAGACAAGGGCATTGCCACGTAAGAGCAGACCATGCCATTGATAACATGTGGAGATGTCTAACATAGGGTATTTTTTAATCTCAAAAGAAAGACCAGAACTGGCCAATTAGAGATTATCCAATAAACCTTCACAGATTGCCAGGCAAAAGTTCCAATGGACTCTGAACCATCAGGATACTGAAAAGTAGTAAGAACACGATGTCTCTCAAATTTGACTTGGAGGGAAAACCAAAAATGCCCCAGTAAGATGGGGGAAATGTTAAGGAGAAGTTTCCCACACCTCGCCATCACAGTCAAAGTCACCCACCCTTGGCGTGAGCAAGCAGACGAGGTGGGCACGTCATGGTGACTGTGGCCACTTATCACAGAAAAACCAAAAAGAAAGTGTAGTGATGAAACCAGAAAAGTAGCTCAGGTGACAGGGAACATAACCCCAGGAACAGAAGAAGGTTCCCTGCAAGGGCTTCAGGCTATAGGATAACTTAACAATAACATGGATTCTTATTTTTTTTAATGTGTTAAAGACAAAATGTCAAAAAGACAGAATAAGATTAAAGGAGTGATTGCAGAAGGAAAGAAACTAACCGAGCACCAAAACAACGTGATTATAGAACTAATAATTAGAACACCCAAAAGCAGCACAGACGTGGCTGCAAATCTAATTAAAATCACAAAATTGAAAAGTCCTTCCCGGGTGAATGCCAAGGGGAGAAAGGGGGAGATAAAATGATTGCGGATAAAGTAATAGATATTGTTAGCAGACAGAAATGATACACCATATGCATAAAAAGTATTCCTGAAATACAGAACACACAAAATGAAGACCAACATTATTGTAAGATATTTTTAAAGGTAAATTTCCTTAAATAAAGGAAGAAAAGCCAGGCTGCCTCCAGGTTTCCCCAGAGCAACATCCAGTGACAGAAAATAAAAAATCAGTTCCATTTCAACAATGAAGTTACTAACAAAAAAATCCACAAAAATGTGAAAAACATGGCACTAAACAGACCACAAAAAGGACACTTACTTACAGTGTAAGAGTTGAAACAAGTTTTGTTCCGCTTCAGCTGGGAGCGTCTGCACCGAGTGACTCGACATTCTCACTGCTCAGAGCACATCTGAGCTGAAGGGCCACGAACTCCTGCTCACGGATTACCAGTGAATTTTAGCAAGTAGGCGAATTTGCAAATACAGAATACGTGAATTTTGAGGATCAACTGTACAGTGATCCCTCACCTATCGCGGGAGTTACGTTCCAGAGACCCCTGCAATAGGTGAAAATCCGCAAAGTAGGGGTGTCGTACTTATTTTATTATTTATATATATTTTCAGGCTTTATAAACCCTTCCCACACTCCTATAAACCTTTCCCACTCTCTTATTAACCTTTCCCACACTCTTATAAACACTTCATATGCTCTTAAACACTTTCTACACTCTTAAACCTACGTAATTTTAACAACATATAAAATTCTATATGAGCACTCACCAATGAAGTCGTCCCTCGCTGTATCGCGGTTCACTTATTGTGGCTTCACTGTACCCATGATACAGAGGGACCACTGTATTCCTCAGTAACCTTTTTCCAAATAATCTTCTAGGCACTGAGATTATAGCAATTAACAAAAATACATGCACACAAAAAAATCCTTCCTTTATAGAGCAAGCATTCTAGAGAAGGGAGAGACCATAAATAAAATACAGGAGAGAACTGCTACAGAGAAAAATAAGTAGGGTCAGGGGAATGCAATTTTCAATTGGGTAGTCAGAGTAGATCTTAATGACAGGGCGACATTAGAACAAAAATGGATGTCGAAGAGGGGATAAGCCTTGCGGACACCTGGAGGAGACAGAGGGAGTGGCCAATTCCAATGCCCAGAGGCCTGGGGTACTTGAGGGACAAGCATGAAGAAGCCACCAGGACTAGAGCAGAGTGACAGAGGAGAGGGTCATGGGAAATAAAGTCAGAGCGGCAACAAGTTCAGATGGTTAGCCCTCGCTGGCCCCGACAAGTACACTGGCCTTTACTTGGAGTGAGTTGGGCTGCCATTGAACTAAACAGCCACCGGCAGGTTTTGAGTCTTTGAGCAAAGGAATAGCTTGTTCCGGCTGCCATAGTGAGAATAGACTGTAAGGGGATAGGCAGGCATGTGAGCAGAGAGACCATTAGGAGTTTATTACAAAAATCCAGGCAAGATCAGGATGGTGGCAGGAGAGCTAGTGAGAAGGGGTCACATGCAGGAGAGAGAAAGAGAGAGTGCTATATGATCCCCACTTGAGAATATGTTTATTCATTTTAGAGCCAGAGGAAGGGGTGGGGAGAGAAACATTGATGCTCAGGAGAAATATCAATCGGTTGCCTCCTGCACATGCCCTAACCCAGGATGGAACCTGTCACCTAGGTATGTGCCCTGACCAGGAATTGAACCCGCAACCTTCGGTGTACGGGACAACACTCCAACCAACTCAGCCACCCTGCCAGGGCAATGCTTGATATGTTTTAAAGGAGGAGCTAACATGATTTCACGACATGTGGGATGTGGGGTGTGAGAGAAAGGAGCCAAGGATGACACCCAGCTTGTTAGCCTGTCCAAACAAAAGGATGGAGCTGCTACGTGAGCTTTGGTAGAGAAATGTGTGAAGAAGGTTTGGGGCAGACAAGATCACTTGGACGTGATCAGTTTACTCTTTCTATTAGGATCGCTGTTCAATAGGCAGCTGGATGGAGTCAGGTGTAGAGTCTGTACTGGAGAAATAAGTCGCCAGCACAGAGAGGAAGTTTAAAGCCATGGGACAGGATGAGTCACCAGGAGGGAGTGTAATAGAGAGGAAATCACCCAGGAATCCAGCCCTGAGGCCTTCCAATAACAAGAGAAGAGGGGGAAGAGGAGCACAAAGAAAAGAAGACCGAAATATGACCAGTAAGTTCGGAGTATATCCAAGAGGGTGTGATAAAGGGACCAAATTGTTTCTAGGAGTAAGAAGTGAACAACTGAAATGCTTACTGACAGGTCAAGTATCATCAGCTTTAAGAACTAATTACGGATTTAGCGACACTGAGGTCACTGTGACCTTACACAAACCGAAGTCATTTTGGTGAAGAAGTTGAGGGCAAAATATCACTTGGTATGGGATTTCGGAGAAAATGAAAGGGCAAGAATTGGAGATAGTGGATAGAGACAAGTCTTCTGAGGAGTTTCCATGTAGAATGGAGCAGAGAAATGGGGGAGGCAGTAGGTTGAAAAGATTGCTTCGGAGATAGAAGAAATAGGCACATCACAGTACGATGAGGATAATAAGCCGGGAGAGAACTATGGAAGACGGGAGGGACAGGGGAGAGAGTTACTAGAGCAATATCTTCCAGTAGGTGGGAAGGGGTGAAGTCTGTTTGCACAAGTGGCCTTAGAAGGCAAGAAACATGGCCGGCTCATCTCTGTGAACACCTGGGGAGGCAGAGCTCGTGGGCGCAATGCAGGTAAGAGTGCCTAACTGGAGGAAAGGAATTCAAGGAACTGGAAGGTCAAGAGTTAAAGTGGATGTAAATGGAAATCACTCAACATTCAGCCAGGAATAGAGCTGGAGAGAAGGACAGCAAACTGGGGGTAAAAATCATTGAAAAATAAAGGGTTAGGGCATAACCCTGGGATTAGACGTTCCTGCAGTAGAGAAGACCCGTGGGTGGCAGATGGCAGATTCTGAAGACATAGGATTTGACACTGCATGTTTAAAGGAAAGAGAAGATAGAACCACAATGAGTAGGAGGGAGGACCTCTAACTCATGTCCAAGTTCAACAGTACAAGGGAGAGTTCCAGAAAAAGCACTGTTCTCAGGGGAGAGGGTGTCTTAGGACTAGAAACTGAAGGGAGAATTCAGACAAGAGGTTTAGGCCATAGTGTCTTCTGCTGCTGGACCATGAGGTCTAGCACGCACAGTGTTCAGGAGCTGGGGGACGGCAGTCAGGGTGGGAGATGGTGTAGCCTCAGAACCAGCTCAAAATAGTCCTATCCTGTTTAATGAGATACTGAGCTGCTTTTCAGAGACATCAGACCAAAACCACGAGTCATGCAGCCAAAGCATGTGCAGAGGAGACAACTTTTGGATCACCAGCTGCACCCAGAACCAAAGTCTCACCCTGCCACACACAGAACCAAAGGACCAGAACACACAGGAACCCATTAGAAGCAGAGGGTCTGCTGTCCAGGAAGGTCCTGCATTGACACTCCTTGCCACAAACGGCCCAGCTCCAAGGCCCTCTGATGAAAGCTCACCCCACCAGCACATCTGCACCCCGTTCCCCCTATAGCCTTAAAAACCCAGCCAGGAAACCTCACCCCGGATTGGGAAGTATGGGCTTTTGAGCATTAGCTTCCCGTTCTCCTGGATGGTACCATTCATAACAAAATAAACAATCTTTCCCCACTGCGTTTCTCGGTGTTTAGGGTTTGGCTCTGCTCATGCCTGGTGGACGAACTCTTTCTGTTCGGGAACAGTGGGGACAGAGAAGGTTGATGTGCAGATGGTGGGAAGAAACATGGGGCTTCTCAAAGGCACCCACATAAACAGGAGTTGTGGGATCAGCCAGGGGCCCCAAGGCAGGGGAAGGTGTTGGTGGTAGGTAGGAGTGGTATCGAGGCTCCCTCTCAGTTCTTGGAATAGAGTTGAGAGGTCTGAGGAGATGTAATAAGCTACACAGCCTTTCCTCCTCAATGTGAGAATGGCTAGGGAAAAGTTGAAGAGGCTGTATTGAGAGAAGAGTAGCCGGGATGAGACAGTGGGATAGGCCAGGAGCACAGCAGGACATTCATGGCTCCCCCTGCAGTGGGCTAGCTGGGTGGGCCCTGGCAGCGGGGGGAGGCGGGGTGGGGAGGCTATGGGCAGCCCAGGTTGCTTGGGATGGGAGAAGGGAAGCCCACGGCTGCACGAGGCTAGCAGACACAGTGACAGGCATGGGTAGTCGGAGCTGAGAGGGACCTTTCCGGCCAGTCAGACTCAAATGTGACTACTCACACACCGCCTAAGAGATTTCCAGTCTTGTTTTACATTTTCTACATGTGACCTATGTTTTCATAAATGTTCACATTAAGAAGATTTATTCACCTGAAATAGGGAGTTTGTTATAGCAAGGTCAAACAGGTTTTTGAATTCTTCTTTTAGGCTAAAAATGACTTAGTGACCTATTATAAAAAATATTTTAATGATCAATTTATTGACACTGTTCAGCTGAAAGCAAAGGACTGGAATCCACCCAAATTAAAAAGGAACATGGGCAAGTGTGTGTAAATTTTTATTTACTAACTTTTTTATGTTTTAATGCATTGGAACAATTCACTTTCTCAATATCTGGAATAATATCAACAGACTGCCCAAACTAATGAAATGACTATTGATTATGCCCATTTTTCCCACCTACGGACACACTGTTTAGCATGGTACACTCAGAGGGAACTGGAAAATTAAAAACAATGCTAATTCCAATACATCTTTGACAATGCAATCTTTTTTGATAAACTACTTTCATCTCATCCTGTCTTTTAAATCTAGATTTAGCTTACGCAGCGGGTGGGGGACGCCTGCACTCGCGTGTATGTAACCTCATTGGGCACGTCCGCGGGCACTGCCGAACCGTAGGCCCAATCGGACTCACGTGCTTGCATAAAGTGCCTGACTTCATTTTTCAATTCCAATGAGGAGTTGAATAGACATTTCAGAAATATTATTAAAAATTACTGAGTAATATACTGTGGAATATGTCTTTTTAATGATAGATTACTAAAAGCAATCAAGATTAAGCTGAAATCAAGCTAACATACTCTATTTTTATAATTTATAAAAACAACAATAAATCTACATGCCATTTCTTACTACTTAATTTGAAATAATGCAGTGTCATTTTTAGCACCAAAAATGTGTTATTTATGAGGTAAGAATTATAACACTCCTGGTAGTCCTTCAGTAAATGTGTGTGCATACATGAATTGAATCTTTCACCTTTTGAAAATCATTAAATAAGAATTATATGTATATAACTTCAGAAATAATACCATTAATTTTGTGAGACATTATGATCAAGACTTCCCCATATATTTAATTTATATATATATATACACACACACACACCAGTAACAGCAAATTGGTGTTGCAGCTAGAATATCATTTTATGTTTTACTAATCAGACTTAGAAAATTGTAAGCATTTTATAAGAAAAACTAAACCAAGAACTGATGGAATGGAGTGACTATTTCATGACACAATTTGATAAAATAGGTCGTAACTAACTCACTGAAGAACATGCACTGAATTTAAAAGAAAGCAGGTCCAGCCTTTCCCACCAGCCCCGCCGTTCCCGCAGCCCTCAAACACACTCCCATCACATTTAATAGAATTTGTGTCGCTAACCTGTGCTGTTTCGGCTCCTCCAAGGTGCTTTTCTTACAGATAATGGCACTTCCCAAGCATGAGTATTGAGAATAGCTGAACATAATTGCTTGTGATTAAATGTGGGGAAGAAAGAGACATCTTTAGCATTCAGTATTTCTTACCAATTCTCTCCTTGCTCTCGCCCTTTTCTGCCACAACAGCAACCTTCTTTAACAAAAGCCAGGGTTCTGGAGAAGCTAGTCATTGAAGAGCATTGTCATCACCCCATTGTCTGTCCCCTCCCCTAGGGGCTAATGCGCTCCATTTCTATCACCGCCCTGCATCCTTAAGGGAGAAAGGTGAGGGCTCAGGAAGATGAGGGAGGTGTCCCATGAGCTTCCAGTGTCCTCATTAATACAGGGGCTTCAGCTTCCCGGGCGTGTTTGGGTGCCAGAACAGTGCGCTGGAGTGCAGTTCAGGAAGGAGGAGGGTATTGGTAAAGCAAGAAAAGGTTTTTCCATGAAATGGGAGGGCAGGGAGAACCAACACAACAGCAGAACGCTGTTCCTTTAAGATCATCAGCACCATCAGCCTTGGAGAGTTCAAGTCTGGAGTTCCTGCCACCACAACTTCACCCCACTTGTCAGAGAATGGGCTAACCAGTGGTTTATGCTGCAGAGAGGGATCAGGGAAGAGGGGGTCCTTGGAAGCCCAAGTCTTTAGTGTGGCTACAAAGGCAGCCACTCTCTAGCCATCCCTCGGTCTTTGGGATCTAGTGGAAGAGAAGAAAAGAGAATAGGGAAAAAATAAGGAGGGAAGGAGGGAGAGAGAAGCAGAGAAAGTTTCTAGAGGACAGAAAGCAAAGGGTTAGAATTAAAGTTCAAAATTAGCATCTCAATTCTTTCTCCCTCTTGTTCAAACACTTAGTAGTATTTTCTGGAATCTATAGCAAGTGCCAAGGAAATGAGGACAGAGTTCATTACAATCAGCACTCCTCAGGGAAAGGGAGCTGTTTCTGGGCTCCTTCATCTGGGACTCCAGGCGTCTCACTGCTCAGTGGAAATGCTAACTCCTAAGGCTTGGGATGGAGTATGCGGGATGCAGGAGGGTGCTGCCTTCCTCTAGTGACCCAGCGAAGCTGTTTTAGTTCATGTCACCTTGACCATTCACCTTGACAATGAACAAACAATAAGCTTTCCTTCTAATGGGAGTGTTTAAAGATAATGAGGATGTATGCTTTGTTAATAAAACGTAGGTATGGCAATAATCATTGCCTGGCCCCTATCATGACACGTCAGGATTCCTTCTCGCTGGGAGACAAGAACCCTCATTAGGGAGGTTTGTCGAAGCAGTATCTATTCAGCTCCCACAATATGCCAGGCATCATGTTATGGAGAATGTGCTAGCAAGCAGAAGAGAAGTTTGTTAGGTTTGTCTGCTGACTTACCCTTCGTGGGACAGTCTAGTGGCTTAGGGGACAGTGAGAGTCAGGCCCTCCCCATGAAGGCACAGACAGTGTGTGTCCAGGGAGCCAGGTGCATTCCTGACTTGAGAATCCACTGGGAAAATATTTTGCTTTATTTTTTAAGTGAACATATTCACAGAGAGGGGGAGGCAAAATGACTTCTACAATTACAGGGTTTAGAAATTCCAAGAAAATTAAAACAGAAAAATAAGCCACTCTGCTTAGCTATAAGCAAGAACCAAGCACAGTGATTGCGGCCCCTCAGTTGTCCAGCTGAGGGCCAGACTTCCTCCCACTCAGTGTTTCTGAGCAGGCATTCATGAAGCAGTCGTCTCTGCGTTTCCTATGGAAGTGTGTCTGTGGGTTCTTCTTGTGTACCTGCCTTTTATTAGATTGTAGAGTCCTCAACAGCAGCGAGAGTGTGTTTGAGTTCTGATCTCCCACTGCCACAGACCTTAGGAGGCAACACGTTTAGAGAAAGAATCACCAGGTTCCAGTCCTGTCACCCCCCTTGCCCAGCTGTGGGACACCGAGTCATCTCACTTCTCTGAACTCCAATATTTTCACCTACATGAGACTGTCAGGTAGATCAACTCAACTAATAGTAGTGACTACCATTCATTCCTTGAGCTCATACAATGTGCCAGTCACTTTGCATATGTTCTGGCTTGTTATCACAAGGACCCCGAGAAGAACCATCTCCATTTTGCAAGTGAGGGTCCTGACTATCAGAAAGTTAGGTAACTTGGCCCAGGTCACCCTAATATGAATCGGCTAAGGCAGGACTGCATGACTCTTAATGTCCAGGCTCTTCGCTCCACACCACACAGCCTCAGGTCATCCCTCTGGATGTCTATTTCCATGGTGGCATACTGTCCAACCCCAGGCCT
Source organism: Glossophaga mutica (assembly GCA_039655065.1). Lineage (NCBI taxonomy): Eukaryota > Metazoa > Chordata > Mammalia > Chiroptera > Phyllostomidae > Glossophaga > Glossophaga mutica. Next base: position 64,754,527 of record CM077311.1, read on the forward strand.
TGTCCCCGCTTCCCCACAGACAGGAAGCAAAGGCAACAAGCCAGAGCAGGAAGTTCAGGAGTCCGTCGGGTGGCTCAACAAGGCTCTTTATGGCTGAAGCCAGCTCTCTGGGCTCTCAGAGGGAGTTTGGCTTTTGCCAGATGGAAGCTGGAACATGTCCCCCTCCCTCTCTGTCCCCAAGTGCACGTGCAGGCAGGGAGGCTCCCGGGAAGTCCTGGCCCCTGTGTTTGTCCTTGGTCCTTTGGGTGATCTAAGAGCTGCCATATAAGCCAACCCCAAGTAGGTGTGGGCTGAGGGGAGGCTGGTGGGCACTGAACACTGTCGCTCCCCGTGGACCTAGACTTCAGTGAGCGTTTGGAGATTAACACAGGCACTCGCACCTGCAGGCGCACACGCACACATCCCCGCAGAGGACTGGGACAAGAGCGACAGCCTTAAAGCACTTTGGACCTTTTTGTTTATTTTTTCTGTTGCAATGACCATCTTTCCCGAACCAAATATCAAAAGAAATGGCCCGACACATGACTGTCATTGTGTCACATGGCGCGTGAATGGAATCGTTTGCAGTGAAGATGTCCCAGGAAATGTGGATATGCGGAGTTATCCTAATGAGGACAGCGTTTGTTTTCCTCGGGGCCCTTGCTCTGCCCCTCTGCAAAGCTCAGGACCCAAAGGGATAGCCGAAGGGCAGGAGGTCTCTGTCCTGAAGCACGAGTGGGCTGAGGCTGTAAATGCTTGGAAGGTGTCCCTCCTGGGAATGGGGGTTTAGTTTGAAAAGTTATTTTTACCTCTTCCTTTTGACAATGCAATCCATTTGGCTGCAACAGGTTGTTTTTCTGCAGTCCGACTAAGAGAAGAGGTAGTCGTGGAAGAGAAACGGGTTTCCAGTAGGTTCCCTTGTTTCTCTGTGGCAATGAGCACTCGTATTGGGGCTATGCTGACCTGGGCACAAATGGAGAGAAAAAAATCAACTGAGGCATTTCTGCTGCTATAAATCAACCACCAGGGGCCACATGTAAGTGGCTGTAATCACCAGGGACAGAGAGAGCCGTGGGTGCAGGGTGGAGGATGAACAGCTTTGAAAGCCGGGCTTAAGGTCCTGGTGAGGGAGCCCGTAGCCCCCATGAAGCACTGTGTTTGGCAAGATGAAGCTGTATTCAATTGTCTGACAGATCCAGCTTCACTTTTCAACAGGGACGAGGGAAGCTCCCAGGCGTTTAGAAATGGATTGTCGTGTTGGCAATGGATTTATCCATAGGCTATCAAACATTTGGATGGAACCAGCTCAGCTTGATAGTGTAGAAGAGAAAATGAAATGCAAGTCCAGAGGGACCTGGTTGCTCTTTTGAGGAGAAACTTGACAAAGTGGGGAAAATGTGGACTATTAAGTGAGATAGAATGCAATTCAAATTCCAGATCTGTCATTTCCTAATTATGTAAACTTTGGAAAGTTACTTGGTTTTATCTTGGTTTTTCTACTTGTTAAGTGGTAAAACTTCTCCATAGGGTTTTTGCAAGTTCTGAGTGAATAACATAGGAGAAGGGCCTGTCCACGTCGGAGCACGTAGAAGGTGCTCAGCACATGTGAGCGAAACCACCACGCCCGCAGGTGAGAGACTCAAAGCTCCCCTCTGAGATCAGAGAGAAGGTGAGGGTGCCTGCTTCCCCACTGCACTCAACAGAGTAGCAGGGGTTCTAGCCAGAACAATGAAGCAAGAAAATGAAATAAAAGGTATCCAAATTGTAAAAGAAGAAGTAGAATTATCTCTGTCCACGGATAATCCGACCTTACCTGTAGAAAACCCTAAAGATTCTACTACCCTCCTCTTACACACAAAAATCCTGTTAGAACTAATTTAAAAAATCAGCAAATTTGCAGCAAAAAAAAATTAAAGCACAAAAGTTACATTGCTATACACTAACAATGAACACTCCAAAAAGGAAATTAAGAAAAACAGTTCCATTTACTATAGCACTGAAGAGAATAAAATACTTAGGAATAAATTGTACAAAGGAGATGAAAGACTTGTATTCTGAAAACCATAAACTATGGCTGAAAGAAATCAAGAAGACACCAATGAGTGGGAAGATATCCCGTGTTCATGGACTTGAACAGTTAACATTGTAGAGATGCTAATACTACCCAAAACAATCTACAGAATCAATGCAATTCCTATCAAAATCTTAATGACATATTTTGAAAAATTTAAAAAATATACTAAAATGTACATACAGTCTAAGGGACCCCAAATGGCCAAAATAATCTTGAAAAAGAACAAAGTTGAAAACTTTACATGTCCTGAGTTTAAAGCTTATTACAAAGCTATGGTAATCAAAACACTCTGGTGCTGCCATAAAGACAGATATATAGAACAATGAATAGAATAGAAAGTCCAGAAATAAACCCTCACATATATGGTCAAATACTATTCAACAGACCATTCACAAGGATGCTGGGAAAAACTGAATATTTACCAGCAAAAGAAGCAAGTTAGACCTTTGCCTCATACCATATGCAAAAATTAACTCAAAATGGATCAAATACAAAGAGCTGAAACTACAAAACTCTCAAAAAAACAGAGAAAAAGCTTTATGACATTGCATTATGCAAGAATGTATCAGAAAGGCCACCAAAAGCACAGGAAACAAATGTAAATATAAATTGGGCTACATCAAAATTAAAAATGTCTGTACATCAAAGAATGCTATAAACAGAGTTAAAAGGAAACCACATAATGGGAGGAAATATTAGTGTATCATTTATCTGACAAGGTGTCAATATCCAGAATTTCTACAACAATAAAATCAAATAACCCCGTTAAAGAATAGGCAAAGAACTTAAATAGACCTTCCTCCAAAGACATGTACAATGGTTAATAAGCACAGAAAAGATGCTCAATGTTACAATCGTTTCAGAAATGTAAGTCAGTCCACAATGAGCTACTCTTTCATAACCATTAAGATGGCTACTATCAAGAAGAGATATTGATGAGTGTTAGCAAAGATGTGGGAAAATGGAGCTTTTATGTATTGTTGGCAGGATGTAAAATGGTGCAGTCACTGTGGAAAACAGTATGGAGGTTACTCAAAAAGTTAAAAGAATTACCATGTGTTCTTGCAATTCCTCTTCTGGGTGTATACTGACAAGAATTGAAAGCAGGGTTTTGGAGAAATATTTGCACGCTCATTTTATAGCATCACTATTGGAATTGCCAAGAGTTGGAAACAACCCAAGTGTCCATCAAAAACTGTGGTACGTACATAGTGGAATCGGCCTCAAAAAGGCAGAAAACCCTGTCACGTGCACACCCAACACAAATGAAACTTGAGGGCCTTGTGCTAGGTGAGCAAGCCAGTCACAAAAAGACAAATTTTATGTGATTCCACCAATATAGAGAATCTAAGGTAGTCAGAGTCATACAGATAGAAAATAAAATGGTGGTTTCCAGGGGCAAGGGGAAGAAAACAATGGGGACTCATTGTTCGATGGGCACCAGGTTTCAGCTTTGCCAGACGAAGGGTCCTGGAGACGGATGGTGGCCATGGCTGCACAGCAGTGCACGTGACCCAGCACCGCTGACCTGGACACTCAGCGATGGCTGAGAGAGTTTTACATTATAGGTGTTCGTCACAATTTTAAAAATTAAAGTAAAATTAAAAATTAAAATAAAATAAATGAAAATGAAAATGAAGCCTGTTAATCAACCGAAACAAGAGCAATGCAAAGCCTGCATGCTATGGGAGGTTGGGGCATCTAGAGCTGTCTGGGGCGGGCAGGGGAGTGAAGCAGGCAGAAAGGGCTTCATAGAGGAGTTGCAAATGGTTGGGTAAGGCGGTCAAGAGGTGAGGGGACATCCCGGACAGATAGAAGTGTGTGAGCAAAAGGACATAAGAGAATGAACACGGTGCTGGGAGCAAAACAGAAAGGACCAGCCCAAATATGTGAAGGACAAGGTTCAAGTTGGAAAATAATGAGAGCATGACTTCGGATGGGAGTACAGAATCGGAGAGAGCTGTCGCACCAGGCAGCCTGGCCAGGCCCCGCCCCTCTCTGGGGATGAAGGCCCCAGGAGACCAGCGATGACTAGTGCGCAGGGCCTGTCGCAGTGCCCAGAAGAGAAGGCAAGGGGGGTAGCGAGAGATGCAGAACTAGCAGGCCTGACACCGAAAACAGACTGTGTTGTAATCATCAGTGATTATAGTGCAATGAAATGAGCGTATTTCGTGTATAAATTAAAATTTGCACTCACCTAATAAAAAACATTGACTCTTCCAGTTCTCTGTTTTCACTATTTTAAGTCATAATTACAAAATTTCCAAGGGCTCACAAAAATGACACAACCAAAAGGGCTCAAGCTGTATTTCCTCATTTTTACAATCATGGTGCTATTATTGTTTAATTTTTATCCACTGTTGAGACACAAAACTATGTGCTCCTGCACCTGTATCCTGGGAACAAGTCTGAATGATGTGTAACTGCTGCGTATTTACTCTGGATAGAAACAGGCAGTCCACCTGTTTGTACAACTGGGAGTTCTGCAAATTAACTTCCATACAAAATGCAGTGTGCTAAAAGAAAAGAAATAAAAATGTACAAATTGAAGCTCACACACATATTACTGAAACTCAGTAGTAGCTGCAGTAATTATTTAGAATGTAGCCCAACAAAAGAATTGTCGGAGGGAAGGGTATTTTATCACTGACATTGATCAGAATTGCCAGCACGTGATGATGACGAAATGCTGACAGACTTCTAGTCAGTGTTATTATTATTTTTTAAATTCTCTACAGACAAAATACCCCATTATTTCCTATACCCAGGGCAGACCACTGCCACCAGTATAACAGTGAAGGGACGGCCAATGAGAAAATGCCGAAGAGGTGAGCCACTGTCATTACCAACTTCCACCATGCGCAGCAGCTTAGCTGCACCTCTTGCCCTTCCAATGACAGCACACTCCTTAGGAGTTACTTCCACTTAAATGTCTATTAATTTTTTCAGCATAGTGCATAATTTCCTGGCTAATTCCTGGGCTAATAGGCACAGCAGGAAAGCACACAGAGCAAGTTTATCTGTTTACACTTTGATTTCCAAAGCTAATGGCTTATTTAACTAGCAGGTTATTTCTTGATTACAAGTGCCTAATATGCTGAAATTGTGTTTGGATTTCATAAATTGAATCCCACAAAGCTTGCATTTCAAAACAATGTATCAAATTCAGCTCATTCTTATACTAACCTTTGTAATCAAAGCACAAGGAATAAGCTTTTATTTGTAAACAAAGCTGCAAACAATCTTAGCTGTTAGATGAGAAGAATAACTCTATGTACACTTATCCCATGCATGTTTACATACAGCACAATGTACTGAGGGTATGAGAGACAAAACTGACTAAAACAAAGCCCATGTTTGACAGAGTTCAAAGCCTGGAAGAGGAGGTTAACATATAAAGACATCAACTACCACCACCACCACCTCAACAACAAAACTGAAATACGGGTGAACCTGTTGTGCACCTTTGGGAACTCTACCACGTGTCCTGTCAGCACCTGTGGCTGCCCCAGGCCTCAGGGAATCACACCAGCCCCCGGGCTGTTTCTTGGCCAGTTCTGGCCCCTCTGGTTCCCATTGTTTCTCACTGCTGTCACACTTCCAGAGTGATGATTAAGATGCATTACTTTTTTATTCTCATATGACATCCAACTCAGTCTTTCAGAGCTTTCTAGTTTTGTGATGTGCTGCCTGTGATTCTGCTTAGTCTCTACATGGACTGAGGGCTGCTAGGACGTGACACGTGTAACTGCCACCCAACAGGTGGAAGTACCGCTGTGGGGCAGGGGTTGGGTGGGGTCAAAGATACTGTGGCTCTGCGCAGGCATCATCAGTGAATTCAGTCCCATTGCAACCCAGCAAATATTTACTGAGCATCTAATACGTACCAGGCAACGGGCCTAGCTCTGAAGATGTAGCAATAACTTTTTCAAAAAGGCTTCTATCCCCTGGATATAATAATCCTTATGGGGTGAAATATTAAAGGAGCCACTGTAAGTGTTTTATTACCAAAGGGAGATACAAGCTACAGTGGAGCCATAAACAAGAGGATTTAACTTGTACTGGGGGTGGCCCCCAGAAAGTCCTCTCAAAGAAAATACCTCTAAGTTGAGATGGGACCCTTGAGTAAAAGGTTAGCCAGGTGGAAAATAATTGCAAAAGCAAAAGAAATAGCAAAGGTTGAAAGCATGACCCATTTGGGGGTATAGAGCAGTTCCACTTCACATGGAGACAGAGACGAGTGTAGAACAGTGGTAATGACAGGCAGTTTGGCGTGTGTCTGGTGCAGGGGGCAGGGATGAAGCTAGGTCAGTGGGCAGAGATCACACCAAACAGCATCTTGATGGACATATTCCGAGGTTTGCCTTTGCAGAGATTGGAGGAGAGGCAGGGAAAGGCTTTAATTAGGAAAAATTCCTAAGTGAGTTTATGCTTTAGAAAATTGACTCCAGCGGCAGTAGAAAGGATTGATTCAAACCCAGTTCAAAGCCTTCTACACTATCTGGGAAAACGCTGATGACAGCAGAAGCTATCATGGTATCAGTGTAGATACAGGGAGAGGAAAATTTTGAGAATTTTTTCAAAGCTGGAACTGACACAACTTAATGACTCATGCTCCGGAGTAAAGGGATGAAGTAAGATAAAGATGATGCTCAGAATCCAGGCTTTAATGACTGAGTTGATACTGAGAACTTTCATCAGAAAAACACACATTGGAAGGGAAGTAGTTCGGGAGTTCAGTGCTGAATGGGTTTTCATTTGGGCTCTTTTGGGCCATGGAACAAGTTATTAGATGTGCTGGGCTAGAGCTCAAGAGAAAGGTCTTTCAACAGAAAGTTACAGTCATAAAAATAAATTAAGTTTCTCAGGGAATATGTGGACTAAGAAGCAAGGAAAATCAGGAAATGACTCAAAAAGCATTGTTCTGTGCAGAATGAGAAGAGATGACATCCAAGCCCCGTGTCAGGAAGAGGGAGAACACGACACAAAAGCTAAAGGAAAGAAGGTGAGAGCTACAGGTTCAAAGGGGAAGTCAAAGAGTATGAAGAGGGAAGAGGATTCGGCAATTTGTGAGGAGGTCAAGGGGATCATTGCCAGACTGCCTTCATGTGTCTTCCCTTAGGGAAAGTTAGGGATTCACTGGACTATGGTCCAGATAATGGGAGGAAACCAATCAGATTGAAGCCTGGGATGAGGAGGAGCAAAAGAAAGCTGTGGATGGAGAGTGGACAGTTGGATTTGCATATTGCAGAGGTAGAGCCTATCAACATGTGAGCATGGGAGGGGGGTGTGACAGGGGAAGAGGGATGTCAATCACTGAACTGAGGTCATTCAATTGAGGAATTACCCACATAGGCATTAAGGTCATTCAAAATAAAAGTGGGGTGGAGTGGAGAGGAATACTCTTGGACAGGAGTCATCCACATTGAAGAATGTGAAAGATTAAACCTGAAGGTCAGTGGAGTGTTGAGAAAAAGCAGGCAGAAGGTGGTGGAAAGTATGCATCTCCAGAGAAGGGTTTAGCAAAAACGTGCAGGAGTAAACTTTCATGGCAGTAGAGATAAATGACAGAAAGGTGAACAAGGTTCCCACTTTGTGGCTGAGGTCTCAAAAGGATGAACAAGTTCCATCTATGAGGCTGCAAGTGCAGTGGTATCATCGAGGACGGTGCCTAACTTTACTTTGGGAGAGGTTGAAATATTTTTAAAATGTATTTATAATGGAGCAAACTTCCAGAAGGAAAAACAGGAAGAGTTTAGACAGAGCCAGAAGTACAAGAAGCAGTAAACCCAAGAGGAGGGCAGCAAATGAGTAGACAAAGGCAAGTGTATCTTGGCCAGATCCTCCCGCAAACATGCTCCAGCAAAAAGAAGCCCGGATGAGGGGATACACAGGACCAGCTTCAGTCCACACTTTCAGATGAAAATCTGCCCTGAATCGTTTCATTGCTGGGAGCTCATGCGCTTTGCAGGTGTGCAACTTGTGGCTCAGCTTCTGAAATTCCTTTTTTCTCTGTCTGTGTTCAGTTGAGTCACACTGAGAGTACACATTTGTTCACCATGTGTCCTTGCCGTGGGAAGCAGCCTGTTTGATGGCTGGCATGTCGGGTCTTTAGGGCTGTGTGACATTTACCTCAGGAACATAGCCCTATGCATCCCAAGCTTGTGCTCTGTTCCACAAGCATATTTATACATTCACTCATTACTTGTGTTAACATCGTACACAGATATGAGACTTCACAGTCAATTTGAGGAGCAGAATTGCCATAAAATTTATAGAGAGAATGAATACAGCTTCAAGATTTTTTGGCCAATAAACGCTCCTGAAACCACATTATTCCTTCCCTTTGTTTAACCTGAATGAAAAAATATTTTGACATTTCAGTGAGCTGCTCTCATTTTTTTAAAAAAATGAATCTGAGAATTTTCCCCATTCTTTCAATATTGGGTAAGTTCCATTTCTCTTGCTGATTTTATTAGCTGCCAGAGCACAAAAAAAAAAAAAAAACATAAAAAATCCTTTCATTTTCCTCTCAAACCAACCACTTGTTATCTTTCCTGCCTCAGTGATGCAGACACAGCTCACTCCCTCCACATGGCAGTCTGGGTAAGGAACACAGAGAGAGGGACTCAGCCTCACCTCCCGTGGGAAGAAATAGAACAGCCACTCCCCAGGCTCTGCAAGGGGAATGGCCTTCACCCAGCCCTGCACAGAGCAGCCCTCCCACAGAGGCTGAAGCATGTCCACATGGCAAGATCTGCTTGGATTCAATGGTAAGGCCCTTGGACAGACAGCAAGTAGGAAGCAGGGGAGAGAGGCAGAAGAAAGAACCGGAACCTCATTATTGTCATCGTTCGCAAGCTTGCTAGCCTTGTCCTTCCTTAATGGGTGTAAAAGGGGAGACACACCATCCCCTATTAATCAGCAGAGCACTTGGCTTGGATACAGCCCTGCAGTGCCCAGAGCCTGCACCTCAGGCCGCTATGAGCAGCACCAATGATCCGACTTGGTACTTGGGGAGACTATGGGGGGTGGGGAGCACCTTCCTTGGCCCAGCACCTATCTTCAATCTCTTTGCAATTATCTCAGGGATTGGATTCCATTACACTGAGAAGGGCCTTCAGTGCTAGTGAGGCTGTCAGGAGCCTAAAATTATCACAGGATGAAGGCACTACAGTTCCCCAGCTTAAACACATATAAGTTATCCTCTAAATCTTAGAAAAATGACATGAGCTCCAGGTTAGATAGATGTTTATTATTAAGATGAAAGAGTTTCAGTGTAGGCACCATGGCAGGGCATTGGAGCACATCTTATCATCAAGGGCAGCGTCCACAATGCGACTGCATGGGTTTGGGGAGGAGGCAGAAGGGAGTTGAGTTCCAACTCCCCCACTCTCTAACTATGAGGTCTTGGACAACTTACTTAGGTAATAGCAATGGTTAGGTAAAATAAGGTGCACAAAGTGCCCAGAAAAAATTATATTTTCTATAGGGCCTCTCATTTTTAGATCATCTCCTGCTCTCTGGGAAGACTCTGAAGGGATGAGATTGAGAATATACATTTGTTTGGAAGATAAAGGGAGTTAGACACCAGGATAGGGACCAGTATTTGTGGGTAGGGTCTAAGAAGAACACTTCAGGATGGGAATTGGCTGCTGTCGATGAATGAAAGCCAAGGAGAGAAGCTCATCAGGGACATGAGGGTGACAAGGACGACTGATTGAGCCACCTCCAGGGTTTGAATCCTGGATTGGCTAGTTTTTTGTTGTATGGCCTAGGGTAAGTTCCATAGCTTCTCTATACCTCATTTCACTCATCCGTAAAAGAGAAATAATCAGAGTACCTGCCTGATAGGAAGGGGGACCAAATCATTTTATATTTCAAACAAGAACATTTTTAGAGTAAAATGAGGCACTACTGATAATTATGCTGGGCCAACTGGAGTAAACCTGGACACTCTTGCACAAATCAAAATATCCTGTTTACGGGGTTGAAAGTATTAAGTGACCTAGAGCTTGAATGAACATGCTTTAACTCATGTCTACCATGCCGCAAGTACTCAACGAACGTCGTTATTATTTTTACTAGTGTGTTTATCTTGTCAAGTCTCTGAGTCAGTTTCCTTGTTAAAAATGGGGATAATAGTAGCACCTACAACCTTATTATTTTTAAGGATTATTGTCAAGGATTAAATGGAATAATGCACATGAAGCACTTGCCACTGTGCTTGATATATAGCAGATACTAAAATTAGTCATTATTACCGAGTCCAGGGTTAGAGATAAGAGGAGAGGGATGGGAGAACTCTGAACCTTCTGAAATCACTCTTTCTCAGTCAGCGTAGAGTTGTAATTCACACATTTGCTATGCATTTGTCCTTGCCATTAAAAGAAGCTCAAAGGGAAATTCAGCTGGAGAAACTGAATTGTGACTTGACTTAATAGTGGCCAGTGCAATGTAGTAGAAGGAGTACTGATTTGGAGGGCAAAAAGTCTTTGTCCCAATCCCAGGTGCATAGTTGCCAACCAAGAGGCTTTGGGCAGGTGGCTCAGCCTTTACAAGTCTCCGTTTTCTTGGCTGTAAGATGAAGACTGCAGTCTCTCAGTGTGGCTGTGTGGATCAGCCATAGATAAACCATAAACCATGTGAGAATGGATGAGACTATATTTGATAATGACACTTTTTACTTTAGCCCTACCCTGGCTAATAAAGCACTTCCCACTCTTTTGTTGTGCTTCCTGAAAAAATGAGGAATGAAGTAACAAGTTATCTTCTTCATCCACACCCCCTAAAGGATGCTTGCTCCCTTCAGTGCTCCTCCATGTGATGCTGCTGCCCGGTTAATGTGTTTCTAACAGATTGAGGAGCACTACCAGCTACAGAAAATCATCCTATTGTCATGTTCAGATACTCTAACTGCTTCCTTTACTTTTCTCTTCTGAAATAGGGATTTCATTCAGTCCGTGTTTCTGAACCACCCCCGCCCCAAACATATCCCATTTACAGAGGGTCAACTAAATTACTTCCTCTCAACACGAGTGTTTGCATATCTAAAATTCATATTTTAACTATAATTAGATCTAGGTTAAGTATGGTAGGTGCTGAAAACACCATTTTTCTGTTCATACCATTAACCAGGCCGATTCTTCTGCATTTCCAAGCACATAAATCTTGGAGATGCACACACGAGCATGCGCACACATATGCACACACGCACAGACTCCAAGACCTCAGCCAGCAAAACAGCTAGGTGGACAAGATGGGGATTCCATATGTAGCTTCTTGTTAATAGAGCTTTTGATAAAAGGAAATATTAACAAATTCCAAGCCTGTGTTGGCCCCTACTCTATCTCACTCTCTTGTGTGACACCATCTCCCCATTTTCTCCACAGGTCAGTGCCAGACCAACAAGGAAATCCTTTCTGCTGGGATCCCAGACTCCCTTATTTGCAAAAGGTTAGAGCATTCCTGACACTCTCACTAATGAGGCAGAGTGTCAGGAAGGTGGAGCTTGGTTTTAGTAAATTCATGGAGCTTGGTCTTGGGGTTAGAAGTCTTAGTAGTTCATTTGGATGGGACTAGAGATAAATAGCTACACAAGCATGTTTCAAAGTAATTTACATTTGTCTTGAAAATGTGTCATTTGATTTTATATTCTTGTATTAGAATTTAAGAGCCTAATTTTAGTGACTTGGGTATTGAGGTACCTGGGAACAGAACCTCAGTTTTTTTTTTAAATGCTTTCAACAAGTCTGGGTCTTAACCCTCACCTTTCAAATAGTTCATCTGGACCATGGGAAAAGCAATGGGTATACTACATCACAAGTAAGAGTATAGAGCCACAACTGTGCAACTGGCTGTAGAATAACTTGCCCCAGCAGGCCACCTTCCAAAGTACACATTGTTACAGAAATTGTCCGAAGACTGAGAATTAGCCTGTCAACCTTTTAGCACCATGGACAGTTCATCAATACGTGGTAAGGAATTGGAGCTTTAAACTTAAGTCTGTACAGCAGCATCTTTCCAATGAGGAATCTACAAAAATAATGGAAGAGGCAGAAAACAATGTCCTCAGAGTCCACAGCAAGCGGATTCAACGGGATTATGAGATTTGCTTAGTTATTTAGTAAATTATGGAGGATTCATAACCAAGTGTCCCAACACACCACATCTTCCCATACGAACAGACTGCCAAAAACCACTAAGTGAGGAAAATAGGAGGGGTATTCCTAAAGGTCCAGTTTTACAAAAAAAAAAAAAAATGTCAAGGCAATTGCTTTTGTAGAAATTGTAAGGGAAATGAGATGAGGATTTAGCAGCCAAACTTAGGCAAAACCTCAATTAGATAATAGCTTTCTATTACAACATGCTGAACATAAATATATTATAAGCATTTATTCACAGCCAAGAAATTACAATGTTTTTGTAATAATTAATTGGTAAAATATCCAGTTAGATAATAAACCTTACATATCATGCTCATCTCTTTTAGACATATGTGTGCATGCAATGCATTCACACACATGTATTCTCACTCTCCGTGAAGTCACATGCTCACCACAGGATCCTTTTCATAGTGTCTCTCTTAGGTATCTCCTTATCCTTCTTTTCCTCCTCTCTTTCTTACCTCACTTTGGTCCCAGTCTTGTTTTCTAACTCAAAAGGGCTCTCAATTGCACAGGCAAAATTATGAAATCAACTGACAGCACATGGACTTTGGTGACAACTCCAAGGCAACATAATCAATGTGGGGTGAACAAGAGGTCATTTGTGGAGTTCTATATGGTAGAAATTTATTTAATTAGCACTGAAAGGAAGTTAAAACATGTGAATGCTGACTCTCTATCACATGTGTCTGAGACGCTGAGAACGTATCTGTGACCAAGACAGAGGAGAACCCAGCCACTGTGGAGCTTCCATTATCATGGGAGAGACGGATAGCAAACAAGCCAGGAGAACATGTAATACATTCTAGAAACTAATAATTTTCATTAAAAATATTGCCTGAAATAATGAGATGGAATTACATGGGGTGAGGTATAGAATACTTTGAACGAAGACACCAGGGAGACCTTTCTAAGAGGTTGCATTTGAGCTGAGACAGAAAGCTTTCTACCAATGACAATCATTAGTAATTAAAAACAGTTTGTATGTTATTTATATTCCTGAGAAACATTGTAATCTGATCACCTTCTAGGCAAGGAAACAAATTCTTTTATCATGCAAATGAACACAAATATTCCCTGTGGCCAATGGGAACAGTATATTTGTTGAGGTAAAAACTGGCTGCTGTAACAGATAAATCACAAGATTTCAGTGGTTTGAGGCAATAAATATTTATTTCCTGTTCACCTCAGTCTAATCCAAGACTAGAGGCAATTGGAATCAAGGTAGCCCAAGGTCACTCGGGGCTCAGTCATTCATTGGGCAGAAGAGGAAGAGAAAGCATGGAGGATCATACAGAAGATATTTTAAGGACCAGATGTTTCATCACATGTATTAGCTGGAACTCAGTTATATAGTCTTACCTAATGGGGAAAAAGATGGGAGAGCTGGTCCAGCTGTGTGCCTAGTGATCACTTAATGAGCAGTGACTGCCTCACCTCTGCCAGACTGAGACAAAGAGTCACTAGACTGTAGACAGAAAAGCTGACTAGGCCGAGAGTCCAGTGAACGTACATTATGTTTTCTTCACTCTAAGATATGACGAGCAAGTGAATTTTTCAAATAATAGCAAACATAGACATAACAATGGTATAATAATGCTTTAATGACCAGTAACCCATTGGACTTTCCTAAACTTGCACCCTTGCTACATAGACAAAGCAAGAGTATTATTTTCCTTTTACAAAATGGTGAACTGAGGGCCAAACAACTTTTTAGAGCTGAAAGAATCTAACATATTATTTAATCTAAATCCACCATTTTGAGGAAAGAATAAACAAATGGGACTACATCAAATTAAAAAGCTTCTGCATGGCCAAAGAAAACATCAGCAAAATGAAAAAGGAACCAACCATATGGGAAAAATATTTGCCAATGATACCTCGGACAAGGGTTTGATCTCCAAAATATATAAAGAGCTCATAGGACTCCACATCAGGAAGACAAATAATCCAATTAAAAGTGGGCAAAGGACCTGACAGACAATCTTCCAAGAATGATATACAGAAGGCCCATAGACACATGAAAGGATGCTCAGCATCACTAGCCATCAGAGAGATGCAAATGAAAACCACAATGAGATACCACTTCACAACAGTGAGAATGGCCATCATAAACAAATCAACAAACAACAAGTGCTGGTGAGGTTGTGGAGAAAAGGGAACCCTAGTGTACTGTTGGTGGGAATGTAGACTGGTGCAGCCACTGTAGAAAACAGTATGGAATTTCATCAAAAAAACTAAAAAATGAAACTGCCTTTTGACTTGGCCTTTCCACTGCTGAAATTATACCTTAAGACTCCTGAAACACCAATTCAAAAGCACCTGTGCACCCCAGTGTCCATAGCAGCATTATTTACAATAGCCAAGTGCTAGAAACAGCCTAAGTGCCCATCAGTAAATGAGTGGGTCAAAAACCTGTGGTACATTTACACAATGGAATACTATGCAGCACAAAGAAAGAAGGAGCTCCTGCCCTTTGCAACAGCATGGATGGAACTGGAGAGCATTATTCTAAGTGAAATAAGCCAGGCAGTGAAAGAAAAATACCACATGATGTCACCTATAAGTGGAACCTAATCAACAAAACAAACAAGTGAACAAAATAGAACCAGAGACATGGAAATAAAGAACAAACTGACAGTGACCAGAATGTGGGGGTAGGGAGAAAACGGAAAAGAAGGGGAAAGGTCAAGTCCAGGGACATGTACAAAGGACCCACGGACAAAGACAACGGGGAAGGGAGGATTGAATGTGGGAGGTGGGTGCGGGTAGGACAGGGGAGAGTCGTGAGGAAAAAATGGGGACAACTGTAATTGAACAACAAAAAAATAAAAACAAAAGAAAATTAAAAAATAAAAGAAAATAAATCCACCATTTTTTAGTTGAGAAAATTATCATCTAAATGAGTGGTGCTGTTTGCCTCATGATACAGAATTAACCATTGGGCACACTGGGGCTTTAATACGGGTCTTACTTATGAATCAATGATCTACTTTAGTTTCTTTTCCCTGTATAAAGATGGGTTTTGATGTCTAAAGTAACTATTAGTCACAGGGTGGCAGGGGTATGCAAAAAATGCAGATTTCTGGGCCCCACACCCAAGAAACTTTGAATCATAAGTCTGGCACAAGGCCCCTGATCTTCAAGTAGCCTGAGGGGCTGCCCTTTGGAAAAACACTGCTTCAGCTGATGTCATGGGCTTTCCTAGGACAACTTTTCCCAAAATTAAAATCACCTTTGAAAGGGAAGAGATTTCAGACCCCAATAAAATTCAGGAAAATATGATGGGGCAGCTGATTGCAATTGGGAGAATTGTGTGAGGTTCCAAGGTGCCTACTTTGAAGGGGACTGAGACATCATTGTCCTATGTACCATGTTTCTTGTATCTTCTATCTTCTTCAATAAAGGTCTCTATTTTTCATATTGCATGGCTGGATACTTTTTGGACAGACCTCATATGTGTTACAAAATTGGGTATGTTGTTAATATATTTATTGAAACTACCAAAGCTAATTTTACAGCATAATAAAATGCAGAAGTCTAGGTTTAACAATAATAACCCAAGAATAAAAGTGTAATAACAAAATGGAGAAACAGAAAATAGAAAAAAAAGAAGCAAAATATGCTAATGTCTAAGGCAGAAGTCAAAAGACCTAGTTACATTTTCATTACATTGACAACTAGGGGGAAAAGAACAATTTTTTTTATTTAGAGTTTACTAATTGAAATGTTTTTAAACTTCAGGTTATGACCAATCCATGGCTTAAAATACCTGAGTAGATTGTACACTAGCGCTTTTCACAGGATAAAATAGCATAGACTATTATTCCGCTTTAAACATTAAGGAAATCCTGCCACTTGCAACAACGTGGAAGATGCTGGAAGACGTTGTGCTGGGGGAGCCACTCCCAAAAGGACAGATACTGCACTTACAAGAGGCATCAAAACAGCCAGACTCAGAGACGCAGAGAAGGCAAGAGCGGCTGCCAGGGCCCTGGGTGTGGGGTGTGGGGGGCTGTGCCTCAATAGGTATGAAGTTGCAGTCACCCAAGATGCGCAGGTTCTAGAGATCCGCCGTACAACGCGGTGCCCACAGTTAACATACGGTATTGCGCACTTTCAAATGTAAGAGATGGACCTCCTGTTGTGTTCGTACCACAGATCAACAAAGAAAACAAAGGGAAATGCTGGGAGATGTTGGATATATCTATTGCCTTGATTATGGTGGTGATATCAGAGGTTTTGCATATATCTAAACTAAATAAAATTACATATATTAAATACGTTCTTTCTATCAATTATGCCTTGATAAAGGCGTTTAAAACAAAATGCTAGAGCACACATATAATAGTAAAGGTACATTTCATTTTGTTGAACATTTTTTGTTAAGTACGCACACATACACCACATACATACACACACTAGATCACTATGTGAAATCCTGTAGTATAATAACAGGAAATGTAAAAATAACTTCTCTGGAGGTAATGAAGAAAAAAAAAGAGCAAATCTTCATTGCAGCCTCCCACTTCTTTACTTAATGGATAATATTCACACTCCCCAGAGTTCATGTCAGGTCCTCTTTCTTTTTTCTTTTCCTCACTCTATAGTCTCTTCCTAGGCATCCTTATAGTTTCAGGTGCCTTTGAGCCATGCTTAGTGACAGTGCCCTGGACTCTCTCACCCAGCCATAGTCCCATGGACATCCAACTGGATATTTCACTTGCTTCTCAAGCAGACAAGACTGAACTTATCTCTTCTCACAATCTTGATCGTCCTCCAGTGCTCCTTCCCTCGGCCACCTACTTACCCAAAATGAAACCTGGGAATCATACCACCTTCCTTCCTACCCTGTGTGAGGTTGAGTGTCCTAAAAGCAGAACCTGAAATGAGGCTTCTTTCGCAGGAGTTTTACTGAGAGAATACGTTCCAGAGAAGGGAGTTGAGGCAGCAGATAGGGCAAAGGAAGGAGCTGAGTGAGCACATGGTTCAGTTGGAGACCAGCGTCACAGGGTTCCACAGGGAGCCCAGACAACAGGGCAATGCTAGCACCACCTTGAGGGCGGGAGGCCAGTCTTCTGTATTCTCATGCAGTCAGTCATTGGGTACAGGCTGCCAGTGGGGAGACAGTGCTATAATCTCCTATGGGAGACAGCTCCTGTTCAGACAAAGCCAATGTCTCAGAGAAGCGGCCACTGTGAGGAGTTAGCAGCCAACACTCACAGCAGCCGGAGGATGGATGCACCTGCCAGATAAACGGGATCTGAGCCAAGTACCAACAGCAGACATAATGCCTCCCCTAGGCAATTAATCTTTAAAGACCATTGATTTATCTCCTAAATATGGCTTGAATCTGCCTGTTTCTCTCCATCTCCAATATTCCGAGAAGAGCTTTCACACCTCTGCTCTTTGACTTCGTCTGGTGAGTCCGCTAGGAACACTTTTCTCCACATGTGAGTACTTACGTGTCTTCCAAGTCCAAGTTCAAATGTCAATTTCTTTTTGTACTTTCTACAGAGACAGCTCTCCTTCTCCTACAGAAATAGTCTCTCATTTGTGTTCCCATTATACTTTATATGTTCTTCAATTACAGGACTTAGACACCAATGGCATGGTCATACATTATCTCCTTAGGAGAGGGATTCATTTCTGTATCTGCAATAAAAACACAGGTCTTGGCACACAGAAGGTGCTCAATAAGTAGCTGGATATATCCCTACAATGTATGTAATAAGTGATGGGTGGCAAAGCTGACCTGGAGGCCTTTCTTGACTGAAATCCTGAATGGGGTAGAGAAGAAGTCTAAGCACCAACAAACTACTTCTTCCTATACCCTCTCAAAATGTACATCCATCCATCTCCCAACAGCACATCCATCGGTTAAATTCAAGATCAACTGGCCTATTCTCTAAGTATTCCATCTCTCACAGATCAATTTCTTCTCAGACCTCTTAGAAAATTTCACAATGTTACCATCTTCTTTTCGGGTAGGCCAATGCACTACAGTCTTATAGTAAGTTCTAATTATTTCATGTGTGACTCCATGAAAGCTAGGACCTTATCTCAGGGACAGACATGGAGGACTCAAGGAACGTTTTTCAGATTGATTATGGCAGCACATACTTGGCTGTGGAGGCAGTGGCATCTTGAAAGAAGCAGTCCGAGCAGAGGACAGTTTACATGCAAGGTAGCTCATCAGCATCAATTACTACCTTTCGGCCTATGACATTTCTGCACTCGACACATCCGACTGTGAGTTCCTTAAGCCATATGATCCAGGAGAGGAGGTACACCTGATTTCCTTGTTGAATAACATAGCTGCCAACTGCAGGAAGCACTACTATGGCCCCACGACCCTTGTTCAAAGTGAGGACATAGGGAAGTCTTTCTGCAGTTTAAGAGAGATAGAGAAAAGAGATAATCCCATAAACTTGGAAATAGCACTGCACCCTGGGATCTGAATTGATTTTTTTCTCTCTCTCGTCTGACTGTAGGCTGCAGGGCCGGGATCAATAAGACATGAGTCCTGTGTTAAAGACAACAGGAAACATATTTTCAAGGTGGGCTGGGAGAGTGAAAAGCTTGTGCTCGTAGGATGGAGAGGCCTCCAGAGTCCGCTGCATGCAGATAATGAGAGCAGATCCTTTCTGGTCTCTCGCCCACACCCTGCCATGGTTCTCACCACCCACTGCTCATAGAGATTCAACATTTACCCGGTGGAGTAATGGCTAAACCTGACCCGGCCTGTTAAAAAAAAGAGAGGCTATGTCAGGGTAGTATTGTTGTTTTGTTTGTTTGTTCAGAATCCATGTACTTCTGAGTTTTGGCTTCCTTGTCTGTAAAGTGAGGATAATACCCGGTTCTAGAAAATAAGTGCATAGTAAGATTTATGAGAAGTTGGTGTTTAATAAATGCCAGCAGAACTCTTTCTTTCTCTTGCCCTCATCAGGAGCTTAGCTCTGGTTTGCATGTGATTGCATGGGACCCTCTGCTTCCCTCTTTCTGAACTCAGCCTATTTGGGCTTTGCCTTCTATGGAATCATGTAGCCTTGGAGTTACAGACACTACTCAACATGTGAGGGCACACCTTTGTTTATTGTACTCTTGTTGCTTTATGTACGTAATCTTCACCTTCCCAGGTAAAGGCCAGGAGCACCCTCAGTTGGCAGGTGTGGTCCACTAGGAACACGAGCTCCATGAGAATACAGACCAGGCTCGTCTGGTATACCCAGCTGCAAGCTGTGTGTCCAAGATACATTTGTGGAGTGAATAAATGGAAATGGAACTTGGCTCTCTTTTGATCTTCAAGTGTGGAGAATATTGTTTAAATAACAGAATTTCAGAATATTGAATAGCCTTCACAGAAGCATATATGTAAAATGAGTTTTGTTGTATAAAAAAATAAACTTCATATCCATGATCATTAACTTTACCCTGGGCACTTTAGAAACTTTAAACTTTCATATACATGTAAAGTATCATGGCTATTCCCAATTATTCATATTTTCAATGGCCGTGCATTGATTTCAATCTGATCTTGTTGTAAATAAGCATGACCACAGGAAAGAACCACTGAATTGAGAGGAGACAAAAGTGGAGACCTGTCTTGGTTCCTCCCCATCCGTATGACTATGGCCCATCACTTCCCCTCTGGGTCTATTTTCCTTATCTGTAAAACCGCTGGTATCTAATAGCAGTTCGATAGCTAATATCCCCTTTGGGGAGCTAAATTCAACTTCTAAGAACAGCTCACACTGAAACTTTTGTAACTTTCCATTCTTCTTATTTAGATGTTGTATACAAGAGTGGTGTTTTAATTGTCAGGAGAATTTTGTCACCAGATGACAATAAGATCAGGATGTAGAAAGCATTACATTGGGGTTTTTTTTTTTTTTTTTTTTGTCATTTTTAAGACTTCAAAGATTTTTTATTGAATTTATTGAGATGATATTGGTTAACAAAATTACATAAGTTTCAGGTGTACAATTCTATCACACATCATCTGCGTAGTATATTGCATGTTCACCACCCCAAGTCAAGTCTCCTTCCATCACCACTTATCTCCTCTTTACCCTCTTCTACCTTCCTCCACTCCTTCTCCCTCTCTGGTAATCACCACACTGTTATCTGTGTCTATGAGGTTTGTTTTGTTTTTCATAACCCCCTCACCTTTTTCACCCAGCCTCCTTACACCATCCCCTCCAACAGCTGTTCTCTGTCCGTTCTCTGTCTCTATGAGTCTATTTTCTATTTTGTTAGTTTATTTTGTTCATTAGAGGCCACAAATAAGTGAGATCATATGGTACTTGTCTTTCTCTGACTGGCTTAATTCACTTAGCATATAAATCTCCAGATCCATCCGTGCTGTCGAAAAAGGTACAATTTCCTTCCTTTTATGGCTGAGTAGTATTCCATGTATAAATATACCAAAGTTTTTTATCCACTCATCCACTGATGGACAATTGGGCTGCTCCCAAATCTTGGTTATTGTAAATAACATGGCAATGAAAATGGGGGTATATATATTCTTTCAACTCACTGTTTTGAGTTTCTTCAAATATATTACCAGAAGTGGAATGGCTACGTCATAAAAAAGTTCCATTTTTAATTTTTTGGGTAACTCCATTCAGCTTTCCACAGTAGCAGCACCAGTCTGCATTCCCACCAATAGGGCACTAGGGTTCCCTTTTCTTCACACTTGTGGTTTGCTTACCAGCACTTGTGGTTTGTTGATTTATTGATGATAACCATTCAGACAGGTGTGAGATAATATCTCACTGCGGTTTTAATTTGCATTTCTCTGATGATTTGCAATGTTGAGCATCTTTCTATATGTCTATTGGCCATCTATGTGTCCTCTTCTGAGAAATGTCTGTTCAGATCTTCTGCACATTGTTAATTGGATTTTTTTTGTGTGTTGAGTTGTATGAATTCTTTATAAATTTTGGATATTAACCCCTTATCGGATGTATCATTGGCAAATATGTTTGTTTCGGACCGTTCAGCCTGGTCTCAGGAGTTGTAACCCTCACCCCATGGTGGGCTATGTAAGAGCCAAGAGACCCACTTCTTCTGGGTCTGTTCTGTCAAGAGGATGTGACCTACTAAGGAGACAAAGCTTATCTCCCTGGCAGGAGCGCTGCTTCTGCCTCATCCATCTCTGGCCCCAATGCTTGGTCAGTTAGTCAATGACAGGTAAGACTCCTCATGGGAGGGGCAACCTAAGCCAGACACGACCACTGGGAGGCCCTCATGGAAGGACTCAAGGGGGCTGCAGCAAAGGGGATGTGATGGACCCTCGCCCCCCGGCTATTCTGACGTAGCCCAAGCCCCCATTTCCGTCTGGGAGATGTCTTCTGCTTCCTGAGCCTAATCGGCTTAAAGCCTGAAACTATGATGGTGAGCGGTGCAGCCCTGTGCCAGCCAGAACGGTTCCCTGGGTGATCAGGCATAAGAAAGAATTCCTAAAGTCCTGTGAAACCTGCTTTGCTAAGAGTGCACTCATTTAAATGATAAGGGTCCAAGGAGGAAATGAATATGTCTCCCAAAGTTTTGCAGCCCCCTTTCCTGACAGACACTGACTCAGATTAAACCCTCACATTTCTTTGAAATGTTAACCATTGTTTGATCCTTGCTGCCTGACATACCTGTATTCCTGTGTATTTGAACCCAATAAAAGCCTGGTGAGGAAGGTACTCTGGGTCATTCTCCTCTGAGAGTTTGTCCACCTCTCCTCCCCAAGCAGATCATGTCTTGGTAGTTTTTATTTTCATCCGTGACGGAGGGATGGGGCTCTGCGGGCGGAGCCCCCCCACATATGTTCTCCCACTCAGTGGGTTGTCTTTTCATTTTGTTGATGGGTTCCTGTGCTTGCAAAAACTTTTTAGTTTGATGTGGTCCCACTTGTTTATTTTTTCTTTTCTTTCCCTTGCCTGAGGAGATGTCAAAAAATGTATATATTGCTACAGGAAATGTCCGAGATTTTACTGCCTATGTTGGATTTTTAGGGTTTTGAGTCTTCATTTAAGCCTTTAACCCATTTTGAGTTTATTCTTGTGTATGGTGTAAAAAAGGGGTCTAATGTCATTTCTTTACAATTTTTATAGCACCATTTATTAAAGAAACAATCTTTACCCTGATGTGTGTTCTTGCCTCCTTTGTTGAATATTAATTGCCCATAAAAGGGGTGGGTTTATTGCTGGGCTCTCTATTCTGTTTCATTGATCTACTTGTCTGTTTTTATGCCAATGCCATGCTGTTTTGATTACTATGGCCTTGTAGTAGAGTTTTATATCAGGTAGCATGAGTCCTCTAACTTTGTTCTTCTTTCTCAAGACCACTGTGGCTATTTGGGGTCTTCTGTGGCTCCAAATAAATTTTTGGAATATTTGTTTTAGTTTTGTGAAACTTGAAATTTCTTTCAAGACATCATTGGTATCTTGAAAGAAATTGCATTGAATACAGATTGCTTTGGGTAGAATGGACATTTTAGTGGTGTTAATTCTTTCTATCCATGAACACAGTATATGCTTTCACTTATTTGTATCTTCTTCAATGTCTTTCTTCAATGCCTCATAGTTTTCTAAGTACGGGTCTTTCACATCCTTGGTTAAATTTATTTCAAGGTATTTTTTATGTAATTGTAAATGGGAATGTTTTCTTAGTTTCCCTCTCTAATAGTTCATTATTGGTGTATAAAAATGCAACTGATTCCTGGATATTTATTTTGTATCCTGTTACTTTACTGAATTCACTTATCAGTTATAGCAGTTTTTTTGTGGAGTCTCTACAGTTCTCTATATATCACATCCTCTTCTAAAGCATGAGTGACATTCTGAACATCAAGTCATACCCAAATCACTGGATTTGCAAAATCCATCCAATTAAGTTCTACTGCAGTTATGGTCTCAAATCTCAACATGTTTCATTTCTACATCACAAAAAATTAGGATGCTCCTGGGACCCATAGAGACTTTTAGAGCAACCCCTTCATTTTATAGATAGGACACAGCTGACCAGAGGTGAAAATAACTGGTCCAATGTTACAACATGGGTTATAAAGCCAGAACTTGGACCCATCTCCTTAATACCAAGCCAGTTCTCTGTACATCATACCACACCACTTTCTTATATAAATGCAATTGCTTATCTAGGGATATAACATACAAGTCTGTACCCACTATGAGCCTATAAAAAGTTTATCACTGACTAAGAAATACATAATGCTATGTATTTCTTTTGTTTGTTTTCAATTAAAAGTAGCTGTGCTTATTTAAAAACTTTGTGGAAATGAAAGCAAAAATACAAAGAATTAAAAATATATATTATATGTAAAATATGGTATATATAAACATGTAAAAATAAAAAATATATAAATCATCTATTTTACCAGTATCCAAACCTGATTATCATTAACAAGTTGAATGATTCCTCCCATCTTTTTAGTATACATATTTTTATACAGTCAGATGCATACTATATATGTAATTGTACACTTTGCTGTTGCCATTTAAATTATCATGAATTTGCCATGTTTTTATGTTCTAGTCTCCATAAATGCTATTTTAATTGCTACATAACATTCTGTTAATTGGATTAACTAGTTTCTAAAAACATTCTTTACTTGTTGAGCATTTAAGTTGTTTACAGTTTAAAAATATATATAAATAACCTTGTAGTGAGCTTTTTGTTTCTGGGTTTTTTTAATGTTTCAGAGTATTTCTTCAGTGTACATGGTAAGGAGTGCAATTGTTTGCTTGAAGGGTACCAATGAGCATTATAAGGCACCTGATACATTCAGTTAAATTACTCTACAAGATGGTTTGTGCTGATTTCCACTGCCACACACAATGTATTAGAGCAATGTTCTCTATTTTAAAAAGACATTGCATGTATCCAATATAGAACAAAGAACCTTATGTATATAATGGAAACATATACAGAGTCTTTTCTGGTGGAGAGAGTGGAAAAATTCCAAACTCAGGAAACAATGGCTGATGACGCATTTCTAGGACCACAGAGTGGTATGGAAAAGTAACAAAGCAGAGAAATATTTCACAAGCACAATTTGAAAGCCTTCTCATATATCGCTTTCTCTATAGCTAGAAAAATATAAAGTTATTGAACATTGCTAAAGATTTTTTTCCCTGTCAAAGGAAAACCAATGAATTGAAGAGGCACTCAGATAAAACATCAGTGGAAAAAGCAGTAGCAATTTGTCAGGCAGAACACAGTTTGAAGGGATGGGGAAGCTCTGTGTTTGCAGTCATATGTGCTGACCAATCAAGGACAAATTTCTGACCCATCGCTCCCTCTGCCTTGCCCCACTTCGTGCAGGGACAACTCTGTAGGAAATGCTGGGAAACCTCGGTAAGGCTGCCCCTGGTCCCCTTCTACCACCACCTGAGCTGTTCCTCTATCTTCCCTGGCTCTGCACTCTCCTCGACCTCCACAGTTCTCGAGTGATTGGCAGTACTGAGTCCCAGGAAGAGGCACTGAAGAACTAGCCCAGCCTCCCCCTACGTGGGGCATGGACTCCTCCAAAAACCTGTATCAGAGTCCACACAAGAAGACAAGAAGGGTCACACAATGTCACAATTTACCCTCGGTCCCCTAGTTGAGACTCAGCCCAATTTTATATACCTGCTGGGAGGGGAGAGAGGGACAGAGAGTGCTTCCACTTCCTTGTACATGAATTGAAAATAGGAGTATAGATACTTACCCAAATCATACCATGGACATACACATTTCTAATTGGTCCCTGTTGCTATTGTATATATTATGTAGATACAACATATTCATGCAGCTTACATATAACACGTGTGTTTATTTCTTTATCATATGACATTTCCAGTTGTGAGTTGGTGGAAGACACTATTAATTTCAAAGGATAAGAAATATAGAGATGGCAGAATAATTGATGTATTTGACTATTATCATCATAAAATTCCAACAATGTATTAGTACATACTTGGCATAATAATAATATATTTTTATCTGTGGATGCACAAGTTAAAAGAATTGGCATCTCAAGACCATGTTAAGATTCAACCCAGAGAAGTTGTTTCAGGTGCCAGAGGATAAGGAAAGCCCATGGAGATCCTTGCTCTTTAGAGAATGTGCACTAAAGGAGTGCAGAATCTGACCTTGATGCTGACCTTTGGTCATACAGAATCATCTTGCTCTCAGTCTCTCTCAGAATAAGATACAAGCTCCCAAAGGAGCAGAAAACCCTTCTTCCCAAACTATCTCCAATAGCTTTCTCACTCCAGGATGCCAAGGCTGACCTGTCACCCAGCTCAACATGCTACAAGCTCTAGTGAGTAGTCCCTCCTCTGGTACCACTCAGGAGAGGCAAGAGGACTTGTTAATAAATGGTGTCCCAGGGCTGACACAAGAACAGAGGCACCTGAGCATGGTTATCTGGGGACATTAGATGCTGATGACCAGCTTCTGACTTCTCCCAAGAGATCATTTACCATAGCCCACATGCCCCCCTCTTGGCAACCCCAGATCTTGAACTTGGAGATTCCCCACGTCACCATGTGGAACAGGGTCTTCAGCTCTGCCTGGGCTCTAATTGGATCTGGCTTCCACTTACTTCTGTGTTCTCTGCTAGCAGTTGAGCTGCATTCACAAGAGAGAGAACATCTTCCTAATTTTTGAAAACATTAAAGGAAAGAGAAAATCAAAGGGCTCACATCTGAGCTACTGCTCAGGGGCAAGTACTCCACTGATCTAACAGGAGAAGGGAAAACAGACTTGTGCTGCAGGAAGAAGGCTCTGGGGAGAGAAGCTCCACACATCCCGCCATCGAAACCTTCCCTCAAAAGGAGGGAGACTCAGAAAAGAATGAAGCACAACAACTTGTCAATTACAAAGCATGTCTTTATGTACCAGTGCACACCATAATCACAACCATGTGAGGTTTGTGCTGTCCTTGATTTATTAGATGAGTAAACTGAGGTGCAGGGAGATTGTCTGAAGTTCTGAGGTGCCCCATAGCTCACTGGTCCCAAAGATCATGCTCTTTTCCTGGGAGTACAAGTCGTGATGAAAGGGACTTGCCTGAGGTCGCCAGGCAAGCACCTCTGTGTCTAAAGCCTTCCCTCCTTTGCCACAACTTGTGCTAAAAAGAACCACAGACATTGCTCTTCCTGACCAGCATTCCCCATTCTAATAGCTGAAATAGCCTCCAATGTTCTCACAGCCCTACTCCAACGGAAGCCCAGGACTGCAGTTTAGCACAAGCCATCTTCACATCTAATCCAGCCATGGCTTTGTCAGAGATAAACCCAGAAAATACACCAGGCACCCAAGTCCCAATATTTCTTTCCCCTGTTTTCACCACGTGATTTTCCATTCTTGCTTGTGATGGCCTACAAAGAACGCAAGCTCTCCCAAGCTGGAGGTACTGCCTTGCTTTCCTCAGCTTCCCAGAGACCACAGTTCTTTTTTTTTTTTTTTTTAAGATTTTATTTATTTACTTTTAGAGAGAGGGGAAGGGAGGGAGAAAGAGAGGGAGAGAAACATCGATGTGTGGTTGCCTCTCATACGCCCCCAACAGGGGGCCCAGCCTGTAGCCCAGGCATGTGCCCTGACTGGCAATCAAACCGGGAACCCACTGGTTCACAGGCTGGCACTCAATCCACTGAGCCACACAAGGTAGAGCAAGGCCACACTTCTTGGAATTTAGCACTGTATCTGGTGGCCCTAGTTCTGGCCCTCGGGGCTCCCAAAAGCTAACTTTCCTTCTGGTCCAAAGATGTATCTTATTACCACACGTTTCTCTACATCCCCGTTCAGATCAAGCATCTCTCCACAGGCATCATCTTTACTCAGGGCTACAGCCAAGCTCCCATTCTCTCTCACTCACCTCTAGGTCTGCACACATTGACATATCCTGCACACTTCTCATCCTGCACTCACAGGATGAGAAGTGCAAGAAGGGTGTCTCTGGTCATGAGTTCTAACTCAGCCTGAAGGGAAACATAGGCATTCTCCACTACCATCACATCCCATTGCCCATGGGTCTTGATGACTGGAGGTGTCACTCTGGACAGAACGTGTGTGAGTGAGCTCCAACACATGGACCCACACACACGGCTCAATGGAGAGTTGGTGGTGGACTGTTGGTAGCCCAGAGACTCATCTGAACTCATCCTGTACCTGACATAAATGAGGGTCACCCAAGATCAGCACAAGTCTGGTAACCCAATCCCTCCTATCTCTCTGAAAGAAATACTACACCAGCCAAGAGGGGCAATGAATGAACTGGACTTCCATCCTGAAACTGGGGCTCTGTCACAGGGCCCTGAGACAATTGCAAATGTTCCTTGGTACATCTGGTCAACCCAAGACAGTTTTTGGGTGGTGGTGGGGTAAATGTTAAATGCAAAAAGCCCTGCTCATAAAGCATTGCCTTCACACCCGGGTAAATGAGACTTGTGTGTGAGTGTACACACGTGTGCACCCACAGACCTTCCTGTCTGGGGAGGAATGTGGAGAATTAGTGCTACAAAGGGTGTAACTACGAAACACGGTCATGTAGGGCCACAGTCTGGGATCTGTGTCCTCTGCTTGGGCTGCACTGCCAGACCTGTCTTATCCCAGGCATGAGAGGGGAACCTGGAGAATGTCAAGGAGACCCTCCCAGGTGTGGGATTCTCTGGGGCACAGGTCTTGGGCACCAGCCCAGCTTACCCAGGTCTGAGGGCAGTGCTGTCTGAACAGGGCTTTCTGCATTTAACTTTTGCCTCTCCAAACTGTGCTTTGAGTATCACCTAGTAAGCCTGCTGCTGGCCCTAAAGTAGACATTGAATATAGATTTTTCAAATTGGATAGAATTCTGAGTCTTAACAAATATTGTAAAAGGCAATAAAATCCAAATCAAGCCCCCATAACCACAGCAGGCCCTGATCCAGATCTCATTAACACTCTTTCTACTAATCTTCCAGAATTAGCAAATGCAGCTCTATCCTGCTATGAAATACTTCCCACCTCCAGGGCTCAAGTAAGGCTCCACAAGAAGATCCGAGGAAGTCTCGTTAAATGTATCTTTGAATCCAAGCTCTGGGTAGCATCTCTAATAAGCCCTTTCAGGCTTAATAGGGCTTTCCAACGATTTCCCATTCCACATACCCCTATATGCCTCACCAGATACTTCTTATAATTCCCTCTAGTAGATAATCAGGCTATCACATTCAAAGTCACTTAAGCCTGAATAGGCTTTCCCAGTGCCCTGTGAGCACTTAAAGTTTCCTGCTATGCCCGTGCCTCTCACAGAGCTCACTGCTCCAGCATTGGTTGGCAAAACCTCAAATGCAAAGAGGCTCATGTTCTCCTTAAAGAGAATCTTCTAAAGAAAATCTAATACAGCCTCCATAGGGCATTTAACCACCCATCATCAACCTGGTGACCAGACGTGCCCCCTCAGCGGCCAGATCTACCCCTGCATCATCCTATACCTAGGACTCCTAGAAAGTGTTTTAAGAGCAGGAAGGACCTGTCCCATAGTTTACTTCAACTTAGGCAAACTGTTAGATCCATATTCCTGAGATTGTCCTTTGCAGCTGAAGAAATTGACCTCAAGTATAACTCTCTTAGGAGGCCTGAAACTGACCTCATTTTAGGGAACATTCTAGAACATCAGCTAGCTTATAGCCATGTTTCTCACCTATACACAAAGCATCTGAAGTTGTATGACTACAGGGAGTGCTGAAGAGAGAGGTTGTTAAAGGGGAGAGAGGCTTTGTAAAGAAGGAAGAGAGAGAAACTCAGTTGAATTGTATGTGCAGTTGGTCTGAAGCACCCAAGGACAGGTGGGACCTTCCTAGGCAGCAGCTCCATGGCTGAAAAATGTGGTGGGAGCCCATGTGTCTGCCACTCACCCTTGCTTTGCGCTCTCCCTGCTCTCAGATGCTGCCTCAGTCTTGGCTCTGACAGCCAGCCCTGCGCTGTCTCTGTGGCCCCTTGCTGTCCCTGAACTAAGCTTGGGGAGCGGAGAGTATACCCAGAACCCAATATTTTAGATTCCTAGAGCCATTGTAATCACATACCACAAGTTGGGTGGATTATAATAACAGACATGTATCCTCTGACAGTTCTGAAGCCTGAAAGCCTGAAAGGTCAGGTGTCAGCAGGGTTGGTTCTTTCTGGAGGCTCTGACGAAAAAGCTACCCCATGGTTTCAGGTGCATCACTCCCATCTCTGTCTCTGTTGTCAGTGGCCTTCTTCGCTGTGTCCCCCGTGGGTCTCTGCATCTGAATGTCCCTCTCCTTTCTCTTATAAAGACACCTGTTATTGGATTTAGGGCTCACTCTAACCTAATAGGATCTAATTTTACTAATCACATCTGCAAAATTCCCTTTCCAAATAAGGTCACACATTCTGTGGTTGGGATGGACATGAACTCGGGTGGAGGGCGGGCAGGGCAGTGCTACTATTTAACCCACTGCACCTGGTCTTGGCCTAAACCTGCACTAGCCTCTCTGCTCCTGGTCAGTGCTGGCTGAGCCAATGGAGCCCTCGCCATGCAGCTGGGACTCTGCTCACTGTCTCCCTTGGCTCACCAGCGAATGAGGAACAAAGGCACTGGCTCCAGTTAGCTCTCTGCCCTTCTCAGAGGTGATTCTGACCTTCTCTGCAGCCCATGGCATGAATCATAGCTGCTCAACACCATAGCCCATGGAAGTCTGCCATGCAGCTCATAGTGGGCACATACTGAATAAGTAAATGAAGCATATAGGTAAATGGCGGCCTGTTCTAAGCTGACCCAGATAAAATAAGAAGTGGGTTAAGTCTATTCTCAGGATCCCTGTATCCAGAGGCCCGAGGCCTCATTCTGCCCCAGGTTCCCAGAGCCTCCACCCACATTCAGACAATGCTCCATCCCCACACCTCATCTGACACCCTGGTCTCTCCCCTTTCCAAATGTCCCTTGTGTCACAAAAAGGGAATGAAAGCCATTTGATACATTAGTTCATACTAAACTAGTCAAAGCTATCAGTGGAATTTCTATTTTAATAGACACTTTTGATAACATAGTCAAAGCAGGCAAGTGATCTGGACATTTGGGCCAGGCTCTGGGCCATGATCTGAGTCAGGAGTAGCCCCTTGAATCCCGCTCTGGCCTGGACACTGCGCCTACCCCCGTGTGAGGCCAGTTCTGGGCCTGGCCCCCAATACTAGGCATGGCCCACGTGCGTTCTTCTTCACTCCCTTCCCCTGCCTGCTTCCCCACTTGCTCAAGTGATCTGTTTCTAGTTCTCTCTCCTTCCAGTTACCTTATACCAACATTTCCATCTTCCATTCCTCCATTTCCTTCTTAGCCCTCACCCTTGCACAATATTCCTTTTTTAAAAATGTCCCTTAGGAAAAGTTTTTGTAATTCTAATCATCAGGGACAAAGTCAACATGTTCAGTATATCTGACCTTTACCATCACTTTGGAGACAGGGTCGCTGTTTTTATTTTCTCCCCAGAGACTTAACAATGTGTGGCTTCCAGTTTTTATTCCCTGTCTAGTCGATTCCATTTCAAGGATTAATTTTCAGCAGCCCCTGGAGGGAAGGTCAATACATCAGTGAGGACACTCCCAGAAAGGCATTGCTACGGCCCAGAGGGAGGAGAGGAGAAGGACCTGGGACCTAGAATGAACCAACAGCTGCCCAGCCTAAAGGCCTGTGTGCTCCTGGCCCTGATGAAGCAATGGAGATGTTCCTTCTGAGCCACGACCCGGAGCCCTTCATAGTCCAGGCCCAACACATCCATGCCCCGGGCCCTCCAGGTAAGCTTTGTGCTGGTCTCCCTCATGCAGAGAGCGTGAAGGGTCAATGGCTGCGCAGATTCCACAGCTGCGTCCATTGGTCAGCCTCTGACAGGTGAAGGGGTGGCTTTTTCATCACCAGACAAGCCTGGTTGCTGCACCACTCTGCGTAGATCTATATACCACCAGGTTCCGGGCTATGTGATTACTAGTGGCTGAGGCTTTTTTTTTCCTATCTTGGTTTTATTGCAATTACAGTTCACATTCAACATTACTTTATATTAGTTGCAGGTGTATCACATAGTGGTTGATAATCATATTATTTACAAAGTGTTCCTCTCGATATTTCCAGTCCCCACCTGGCCCCACACATAGTTATTACAATATTAATGACTATATTCCCTGTGCTGCACTTTGCACCTCTGTGACTGTTCTGAAACTACCAAGTTGTACTCTTAATTCCTTTCACATTTTTAATGCATCCCCCCAGCCCCCTCTCATCGGGCAACCATCAAAAATGCTCTCTGTACCCACAAGTTTGTTTTTATTTTGTACATTTACTTTGGTTTTTTAGATTCCACATATAAGTGCAATCAAATGGTATTTGTCTTTCTCTGTCTGACTTATTTCACTGAGTATAATACCCTCCAGGTCCAATCATTCTGTCACACATGGTAAGATTTTATTATTTGTTATGGCCAGGTAGTATTCCATTGTATACATGTACCACATCTTATCTACTCTTTTGATGGGCCCTTGGGCTGTTTTCCAAATCCCGACTATTATAAATAATGCTGCAGTGAACACAAGGGTGCATATATACTTTCAAATGAGTGTTTTGGGTTTCTTCAAATATATACCCAGAAGTCAAATTGCTGAGTCATAAGGCAGTTCCATTTTTCATTTTTTGAGGCCCTTCCATACTGTTTTCCACAGTGGCTGCACCTACATCCCCACCAGCAGTGCACAAGGGTTCCCTTTTCTGCACATTCTGGCAATTAGCTGAGTCTTTAATCACACTAGCTGGATCTGGTTTTAAAGAGAGCCTCAGGATATCGCCTCATTCTGTATTTTCAAGATGGCCAAGTGGCCATTGCCCATACACACTGCCTGCCATTCGATCTAGAATTCTGCCATCAGAAACCTCAAGCCCTGTAATGCTCATCACAGAAGACTTGTTAGTGCAGGTGTACCAGTAGGTAGAATGACCACAAAATTTATCCTCCAAACTAGGATCCTTCAAAGAGAAAAAAGAAAACACCACTAATTATTATATCAGAACAGCAAACATAAACCAGAACCATGCCGGGCAAACCAGGATATCGGCTACCTGGCCCATTGAGACATCCAGGTGCCAATGCCCCAGTCAGGTGAAGTAGAAAGCAGAAAAGAAGCTTGGCTACCTGGACTGGGTACCAGCACCCCAGACCACTGGTGCATCCCCTTGCATTAGGAGCAGGACTTCTGACGGGGGAGCCCTAGACAGCTTCAAATGAGGCACTCAGCACTTCGGGCCATTGGCAAGAGGACCCTACATGCTGGACTCTGGGTAACTTGATGTTTTTATGGCTTCCTTAACCTTGCCCGTGCTTCTCTAAAAAGTTCCTTCCAGAAAGCCTGCTCGGTTAAAACATCTAGCAGGGGTGTCCAACCCAAGCCCGAGGGCTGCCTGCTGCCCAGGATGGCTATGAATGCAGCCCAACACAAAACTGTAAATTTACTTAAAGCCCTTTTTTTGCTCAATTAGTTTTCATTAGTGTCTGTGTATTTAATGTGTGACCCAAAAGAACTCTTCTTCTTCCAGTGTGGCCCACAGATGCTGAAAGGTTGACACTCCTGAATTCCAGGCTAATACCCTGCCCAGACATCGACCTCATAGTCTCTCTCGAGCATCTTCTTTGGACCCTTCCTTTTCTCTCTGGTAGTGGCCTCTTCCATGTCCACACAGCAAATGTTACAGGGCACGGTAATGGCAAGGTCACCCACCCAGCTACCCTTCGGAATCGCTGGCTCTGGAAATACAGATTTGGGACTATTATGCCTGGCACTCAGCATTCAACAAACACTCAGATTCACTCATTTCTGACTTACGAGCCCTGAATTAATGCTGTAATGCCTTTCGCAAAAACATCTTAGTTTTAAGAAAAAAGCACTTGATATAACCCAAACTCAATAAATAATAATGTGAATATAAAATTGTATAATTTTTGTTTTTCAGGTGTTTTTTATGTCCATGGATTTAATTGTCATTAGAACTTTATGAAAAACCACGTGACAGCTAAATGACAGAACTATTTCCTAGGCCGTCTATAACATTCGTGGAACTTCACAGTCAAAGACTGAGCCCAAGAACCAGTCGTCCTGGACTCAAATTCTGGTTCTGCTTCTTTCTGTAACCTCAGACCCTCCATCAACTCTCTGTGCTCTAGGTTCCCGTCTATGAACCAAGGAGTTTGGTAACGCCCACCTCCCGGGGCCTCTAAAGAAATGGGTAGGGGTGAAGCAGTAGGATGGGATCAGTAAAAGCCAACAAATATTACTTTTTAATGCTTATTCTTGATAAAATGCTAATCTGGTGAATGTGCCCAGGAACAGCATTCTCAGCTTTGTAGCATGAACAGCTTCTGCTAAAATATACACTTCTCCACATCTCAGGAAAAACAGAGGCAACTCTGTGACTGAGAAGGCTTGAGTTGAAACACCCCTAGACTCACAAAAGTCCCTCAGCTCCACACTTTAGCTTTTCTTCACGCAGTACTCACCTCAACCTGAGTGTACCTTTAGCACCTTCTGTCTGGCTGGCCCTGTGAGATGTGTCACCTCCTATGACCTCCTTCATCACATGAGAGACAAGGATGCAAACAGAGTGAGAGGCAGACAGTTCTGAGTCCAGACCCTGGCTCTGCCCATGGGATGAGCATGAATAAGCCGGGCCAGTCTTCTCAGCCACAGTTTTCTCACCTGCAAGGTTACACCAGTAACACCTCCTCGTTGGGCTGTGGTGAAAAGTGGCTTCGACAATAGGTGCCAGAGAGTAGCAATTTATAAGTGTCATGGATCCTCTCCCTTCTAATGGAAAGGACCCAGTGACAGAGAGGGCAGGGCCCATGCAGAGGGGCCTCTCGGGGCTCTGTCTGGGCCCAGCAGCCCTGTGCTCCAGAGCATTCCTGGGGGACTCTGTGCAGTGTGTCCATTTGCTTATCCCATCCCCCTCAAGGGAGAGCTGAAGTGAATGACTCAGGTAAACTTCCATCACTTTAGCCTCAGCTCACAGCCCCACTCACCCTTCTCCTTTCCAGACACTTCAGTCCTTGGACAGAACCAGGCCAGGTGAGGCGGGCTGCCCGGTGTGAGGCTTCTGAGCCCAAACAGGCTGAGGAGAATGTCCACATGTGGCTGACACAGGCAGGGGTCCATGTGGTATGTCCAGGGTGAGGGCTTGTCCTGAACAGGTAAAGAAAGCGTCCCAGCAAAGGGAAGCCCAGTGTGCGGGGTCAGAGCCCAGGTAGGCTAAGGATGGGTCCTTGTTAGGCATGGCCACTGTGGGATGTTTGATTGCAAGTAGGTTGGAAAGGCTGTCCATGTCGGGATAACCCAATGCACGCTGTTGAACCCGAGTAGGCTGAAGGGGTGTGACCCAGCCACAGAACAGGAGCCCGAACTGGGTGAGATGGGTAGTCATGGTGGGGAAGGAGATGGCAGCCTGGATGGGAGACTGGTCATATACAGAGTGACTGAATGGTACGCAGCATGTTAAAGACAACAGGATCCAGGCTCCTCGCTGGAGGACAAAGGGAGTTACAACATGGAAAGGAGAACAACCAGTATGGCTGCTGTGGTGGTGGTGGTTTGGAATGAGAAGGATCAATGTGAACACACAGTGTGTAGATATACACATTAATAGTCAGTGTGCATGTGTGTGTGCACAGTCCCAGCTGGCATGGATCCAGGTTCCTGGGGTCCACAGTGTTATGGATGAGACGAGACAAATTCACACAGATGGCCAAGTCCTGTGGAGGAAAAGGGACAGTGCAGCCACTCTCTCAAGGGGAGAGCACCTTGACAAGCTTTTGTTGGGTTCAATTTGCACAGGAATACAGGGCGTATATGTAAAACTTATCAATCATTGTCAGGCAGAAATGATTAAACAATAGATAACATTCAAAGAATTTGAGGGCTTATTCTCAGTCAGGGTCAGATAGTTAAAGGGCAATAAAACAGTTTGTTCTCTCTGGAGAACAAACTTTTCCTGCTTGGATCCTTATCATTTAAATTGAGGGTATTAGCAACACAGGTTTCATAGGATTTTAAGCATTCTTTCTTAGACCTGATCACCCTAGGGGCCTAGGGAATCCACCCTTTCCAGCACAAGGCTGCACCCACTTCCAGCATTGTTTCAGGCTTAAATCAGGCAGGGGAAGTAAGGCAGCCAAGAGATTAGGAGACTTCTTGCAGACAGAATGAGGACTCAGGCTATGTCAAAGCTGCAGGGTGGGGGGCCCATCACCCCCTTTTTCTAAAGCCCCCCAAGTCCTTCCCTGAGGGCCCCTTCATGACTGTACCTGTCTTAGGTCATCCCTCTTTTGAGGAATCTTACTCATAATTGGCTAACCAGTCATCTATCTGCCCAGGAAAGAGAAAGAATATTTATTTATCCACCTGGTGAAGAGAAAGGGGGCAGAGGTGGTGCCCCTACAACAACGATAAGCTTTGTCTCCTGAGTGGCTTATGGTCCCAGTGTCCTTTACTCAGCCTTAGCCACAGGGGACTATAGCTTCTGAAATGAGGCACAGCAGTTCCCAACACCCAGCTCTGTCCACTGAGAGAGGTCCTGGAGGCAGTGACACCCCAAAGTAGTGTGCACACCCAGTGCCCATTTCTGGACTTCTAAATACCATTTGTAACTAAGAAGAACCAAAATTCCTTGGTGAAATGGCTAATCCAGGCTGAGGTAAGGAAACCCAAGATAGGCTGGAAAAGCTGGTTGAACCATAAAGCAAGGAAATACTCACAGGATGGTGGTGACATGTCACCAGCTCACATAAGCCAGCACCGCGGAGGTCCCTCTGGACAAAACTGGGATAATCTGAGCATCAGCATAAGTAATGAAAGCAGCAAACTACAACCCTTGGAATAAAATAGAAAACTGATAGGTAGGTACATAGGTAGATAGAATGTTTGATGAGAAATGGGGCATTTACAGATTTTTAAAGTAAACTCCCCATGAAATACTTATTATAAAGAGGGAAATTGTGGCTTTACAGAGGAGATACCTTGCAGACACCATCTGAATCAAGTGATTAAATTAACTTTGCCAAAAGCAGAATGAGACAGAGTAAGACCACAGTCTCATGTCCATGATACTGCTGAATCTAATCTTGAGGAACCATCAGACAAATCCAAGCTGAAGGATATTCCGTAAGACAACTGGACTGCAAACTTCAAAAGAATAAAGGTTCTGAAAGTCAAGGAAAGCTTCACGAATGGTTGTGGACAGACAGAGACTGAAGAGACATGTGGACACAACACGCAGTTCTGGACTGGACCCTCTTGCTGGGAAGGATGTGACTGGGCAGCTGCGGAAACTGGAATGGACTCTGAGAAGTAAATGGTGACCGTGCTCCAGTTATAAATGAGTAAGCTCTGGAGCCTGACATACGGCACGGTGACTACAGGTGACAACGCAGTCCTGTGTGCTTCAGAGGTGCTGAGAGAGGAGACCTTAAAGGCTCTCACCACCACCACCACCCACCAAAGGCAAAGGGAACCATGTGAGGTGACCGGAGTGTAACCTGGCGTGGTGGCGATCATGCCGCAATGTTTGCCTGCCTCGAATCAGCACGCGCACGCCTAAACCTGCACAGTGTTCCATGTCAATTCTATCTCAATAAATCTGGAACAAGTGGTGCTCGTGTACCAATGTCAGTTTTCAGATTTTGATGGTTATTTGTGGTTGTTTAGGAGAATGTTCTTAGTAAAGAATTTAGGGGTGATAGAGCATGAAGTCAGCAACTTAAATGGTTCAGTTAAATCAAGTTATTTTAATTTGTATTTAAGAAATATCCTGCACATCTGAGAATGTTCCAACATTTTAAAAATTATATACTGAAAAAATGATTTACAGCTAGAACTGTAAATTCTGTCCACAGGCAAGCCCGGGCTCTGCCTTTCACAGATGTATCTTAAACGATCCCCTCCCCCCGCACCTTTTATTCTGTTGAGCTAGTATTAGCTGGTGATGTGTGTTTAATTTTATACCCTGCGCTGGGAATGTTTTGAATCAAATAAGAAGGCAGAGTAGGAGTGAAATAATACACTCCAGTGATCTTTATGGATTCCCAGGGCCCCGAAAATGGAAACACTTATTATACTGACCTCCCCAACTCCGCACCTAAGTGAAGATATCATGGCTACTTAAGAGCGAGCTCAGTAATTGCTCCATAAACTCCGCACCACAGCCCCGCTGCACACACACAGCTCTGGCCTTGCTTGCTCAAGCCCTCACGAGGGCCCGTAGCAGGCATCCTCCAGATAAAAGCCCCTCAGTAGGACCGGCTTGAAATCTAAGTCCAACTTTCTATTTCATCTTGAAGACAACTGCCATGCTGTTGCCTCTGAACCCAAAACCATTGCCAAAGAGGGAGGTTTCCAGGGAATCAGGACACAAACAGAGGAAAGATTGAGTTTGGATTTAGATGAAAATCCCCAAACAGTATGCTTTTCCCAAAAATTCCCTGTGATTGGTGGTTGTAGGGCACAGAATTCTGGGGAAACCATCTCCTGCTTCTGCTGGCTCAGGGCTGCATCTGACTGAGTGAGGCCGGCAGCAGGGAGAGGTGACCTTTGTGGTTTTGAGTCCTCTTAACATCTGCAGAGAAGACTTTCAGTATTCAGAACATAACCCAGGAGTGACAGAAATGGAGCATTAAATGAAACGACTTCATGTAAGGTCCTTAGACACAGAACTGATGCTTCCTATGATTTACTTCAATTTGAATCAAACAAAAGACAAAAGCACTCATCTAGAGCTCCTGCTCTGAACAAAGCCCAGTGCAAAGCCACCTGGGATTGCACAAATATGAAGAGTCAATGTCATAGATCGAATAATTGCTATAGAGTCAGAAAGACATGGGTTCAAACCCCTGTTTTGCCATATAACAATTCCATCCAATAATTATTTTAATCTTCCTGAGTTTGCATGCCTTCAATGTAAAATGAGAATGTCATTAATACTACCTGCTGTTTAGAGTTGTTGGCAATATGTTAAGATATTGAATACATAAAACACTTAACAGAACACCTGACTCATCATAGGCATCAGCAGATATGAGCTATTATTATAATTGCTATTGTATCATTTTATTGGCTAGAACAGGCTATATTATAGTGACAAAGATGCCCCCAAACTCTGCATCTTAACATAGTAAGGCTTATTTCTCACTCATGCCCAGTTCCATGTGAAGCAGGCAACCTTCCTCTATCATGTAGTCATGCAGTCTGAGACACGTGGCTTCCACAGTGCTGGCCTGAAAGTGGCATAAGTCACCCTGTGCATATCACCCACCTGCAGGGCTTGGAGTCTTCCTGTGCACCAGGAAGAAAGGGCATGAGGTCATGGGGTAGGATCTCTTCTACGATAAGCACTAAGCAAGTGTCCGTAGGCAAATAAGACCAATAGGCCAAGGCCAAGTGACTTAAGGACTTGGAGCAGGATAGGAAAGATGTGTTTATAAAGAGCCATAGAAAAGGCAGATATGACAAGTATAATCAGCATCGTAAAACTCAGACACCATGCACTGGGAGCACAGAAAAAAAGGAAGGTCTCCAGAGTAGAAGCAAAAGACTTCAAGGCTAAGAAAGCAGCTGGGTTCAACCTTGAATGATACATGGGACTAAACACGTAGTGAGAACAGGAGGTGCTCAGCAGTGTCTGATTTTGTGTGACCACTCCCGTGGCCAATCACACAATTCAATTTTTTAGCCTGTTTCTAAGTGGAACCTAATTTTCTGGGAGAATTCAGAATACCCACACAATTTCACGCAATATTGGGATGAAGTAAGAAAAGCTAAACGATGGTGAAGGGCCTGAAAAACTGAAGTAGGCTTGATCTACTCTCTCAGCAAGCTCATGGGAAGGCTGGAGAATTTTCTGGGTGTTGGAATTATCTATCTCTGTGTAACAAACTACCCCAAACCTATCAGGTAGGGAGTTGAGGTAGTGTTCACCTGGCTGATTTTTCTGTCTCTAGACGACAAGCCACTTACTAGTATTCAGAGGGTGGACAGGCTGGTCTGGAGGACTCAGCAGGGCTTCCCTTACATGCCTGGCACCTTGGCAGGGATGGCTGGGAGGCTGGGCTCAGCCGGGACTGCTCCCCTGAGGGGAGGGCTTATCTCGGCCTCTCTGGCATGGTGGTCTCAAGGTAATCACAGGGCTCCAGGAGTGAGTTTGCTAGCAAATAAGGGGCAAGTTCACGGCCTTTGCATTGTGAAGCAGCCTGCCACGTTTTATTGGTTACAGCAAACCACCAAGTCTAGCCCAGATTCAAGGAAATGGGAATTGGATCCCATCTCTTAGTGAGAGGAAGGTCAAAAATTTGCAGTCATTTTTAATTGGTCACACTGGGGCTAGGAAGATTTAAAACATAGAAAGCTATTTAAAACGTTAAATTATCCAGTGTTTCTTGAGCCTTTGCCGTTTACAGGGCCTGAGGGGAGGCAGCTTGCCACAGAACGTGAGTTGTCACTGGTTCAAAGGGCAGGCAAGCCTCTCCATTCCCGGCGTGTCAGTGCCCATGCCTGTTGTGTGGGCATGGTCCCCCTCACCTGGCCCCAGAAAGCGGATTCAATGGGTAGAGAGAAGCTTTGAAAAATGTGAACTGCTGTATCATCAAGCACAGCATTGTTTCCAGTTGTGGAAGCTGCCCAGAGACCTAATTGTCTGGCTGGGGAAGGGAGACCTTGCAGGCGAGGAAAGAAGCACGGAAAACATCAGGGACCACATGATCACGAACTGCGCTGTGAGCTACGACAGCGACCACAGTGGGGAAGGGAGGCGGGAGGGGGGTGTGAGCCTCTGGGGAAACGGACTTCTTTCCCGTTCAAGAGACGGGATGGATTCACAGCCCCGTGGGGACTCTGGGAATTAGCCTCCTTAATGTGTTTACACACACAGCTGTTTCTGTCTCAGGGTGACTCTTTATTTGCAACTGCCTGCTTGGCTCGAGGCAGACCCAGCCTTGCCACTTCAACCCTGCACACCCCTGCGACACAGCAACCACACATGAGGCCACTGGCCTGCGATCCTGACGTGGCAGCAGCTCCTGAAGACGTAGGACCTCCAGACTGCTGGCCCCCAGCTTCACCATCTTTGCGGGAAGCTGAATCCAATAGGCCCGAGCCCTTCCTCAGGCCCTCTCTTTGGTCTGTGAGATCTGCTTCTGAGTGGCACCTTCGGGTGGCAGCATCACCTTTGTCCAGACAGGAGGAGCTCAGCCCTTGGGGCCAGCTTCTGCCCTCTTGCTGCTGGCAGCCTGCCAAGCTCCTGAGGGGCTCTGGCCCAGCCTAGACCTTTGGCTCTGGTCTGGGGGTAGCAGGGAAAGCCAAAGGCCAGCCCAAAGATCCTCCTACGTCAAGCCCTGCCCCTGGCTGGGACTTGCTGGTCTCCTCAGACCGCATGCAGTGCAGACTCTGCACACCGCCAGGGGTGCTTCTCTGGGCCTGAGCTCAGACCTCCCTCCACCTGACCCCAGGCCTGATGCTCAGGGGCTCCTCTCATACAGGAATATCCAGCCCACGAGGATCAGCCGTGCTCACAGCCAGTTTCCCAAAGGGGACTAATGTCACTGAACTGGGCAGACACTCTGCTTACAGCCTCAGAGACGCGATCGCTAAGACTCCGAGAGATGGCGCTTCCAGCGGGCACGAATCGCTTTCTCCCTGTTCTGACCACTCTAGCTCTGTGTGTTCACATGTGTCAGAAACCCGACTCTGTTTTATTTAAAGCCCTCAACCTCTTTTTGTTACTTCTTTTCCAGGTCCTTTTCTGTGGCTCCCGGGGTGTCTGCACAGACGCCTGGCCAGGGGACCAGGTGTTGATATGGGCCTCGTGGAGACCGGGAAACGCCTTCCGCTCTCGCCCTCCTCTGTAAGTCCGTGCTCCTTCCTCCTGATGCACATTTTGGCGGGGGCATAACTGTTCCTGCCAGGCGGCGGGCCACCTCGCGTCTTCTGTAGAACAGTTCTCCTCCCAGTTCAGAGGGCTTCGGGCCAAGAGGACACACGGGGCTGTACGTGAGCTGGATATCACGGCATCTCAGAGCCACCGAGTTCCCCACCATCCTCCCCCTTTTTCTGAGGGTACTGTCTACCTTTAACACTGTGCCAGCCTGAACCTCACCGTGATGCCCGACAGGTAGGTCCACACGCAGCAGTGGGGCAGTTCTGTGGTGTTTGGCTTCACGTCTGCAGATCCCCTAGCAGCTGGTCCAACCACGTGCTCAACCACTTCCAGGCTTCCAGAACCGTGACCTTGCCACTGAGCACCATGCACCCCAGCCCTCCCGCTGAGCAACCTTGGACAAATGCTCCCTGCAATCTCTGTGAAGTCCAAGTGCAGGACAATGAGGCCTCCAGCAGTGAGAGCTGAGGTCAGTATTACTATCACTGTTATGGTGCCAGGGCAGGGGCGTCTTGCCTTACACAAAGTGAGCTGGCAGCCTCTGGTCTCCGACCCACCGAGTGTGGATC
Organism: Glossophaga mutica; assembly: GCA_039655065.1. Taxonomy (NCBI): domain Eukaryota; kingdom Metazoa; phylum Chordata; class Mammalia; order Chiroptera; family Phyllostomidae; genus Glossophaga; species Glossophaga mutica. The sequence goes on from CM077311.1 coordinate 64,796,260, forward strand.
TGACCCCGACAGCCTGGAGTAAGGCCTGCGGGCACTGGATTTGCAGTTCCCTCGTCTGTAAAGAATGTACCCTGGTACCAACCTCACACGGTTTCACAGGAAAGGAAGGTAACAACAGACACAAATTGCCGGGGACAGCGAACCTTTACCAGAGGTGAAGCTCCCCGTCCCCCTGGAGTGGAGACAGCACCCAGGTAGCGGGCTAGCAGCTCTCTGGAGACAGGAGGACTGCGGGCTCTGCCCACTGCCCCCCTCTCCAGACCCAAACCTTCCTTCCCAGAAGCTTTGCAAGGCTTCTCTCCTCGATCTTCTCCATGGGGCCTCCATAACATAGGTAGAATTGCCCTTTTTTCAAGTGCCAGACAAGTCAACCGAGGTAAGTCCAGGGCACGGACCTGCACAGTGTCATGTTGCTACAAGGAGACAGAGCAAACCAGAGACCAGTCAGCTCCGGAAGGGAAGAATCCGCCAGCAGCTAGAGATGCTTCAGTAACTTAGCTGAGAGAGAGCCTGGGGACTGCAAAAGGCAGTTCCCGATTATAAGCTCCCCAGAGGCTCTGTTGGCCCTTTGGTTTACTGGTTTCCCCAAGGAAAAAGGGAGACACTCCGGTGCCAGCCTCTGACCCCTCTGCCTCCCCAGAGCCTCCCACAGGGCCCAGCACACAGACACACACAGTAAATACTGGCTGAAAGGAACTGCCATGTATCAGGGGAGCTGCCACTGCCGAGTCTCAGGGCCTGAGAAGCAAGCGGAGAGCATGGAGCCTCCTCCCCAGAAACAGGCTGGTGGAGGCCCTGCACCATCTTCCGAGTTCCCTCGGGTGCAGAGAAGCCAGAACTTCCTCCGACGCCTAAGGCGGTGAGTCTCATTACCCTCTGTGCAGTCGGGTGAGTCTGGGTCACCTGACCTGCCTGCATCGGTTTCAGAGTTTTAAACGATTGACAGCTCCAATTAGCTGTAATTAGAAAGGATTAAAACCATCCATCAGGCAAATTTTATACAGAAAAGCCTCAGTGCTTCTTATATCTTACATCTTCATCTGAAGCATGGAGGGCGCTGGGAGGGGGACAAGCTCACTTCAGTCTCTCCCTCTCGGTCTCTCTTTCTCTCTCTCTTTAACCCGGACCCTGGAGGTGCAGACAATGTTGTGGTACAGCGGGAACTCCCTGCTCACGGAGGCCAGCCCTGCCTGGCTCTGCATTATGTTGGGCTTGGCAGCCGATAACGGAGAGAGCTGAATTCTAACTAGACAGTGAGCAGGGGAGGGTTGGAGGGGGGCGGTCTTTAAAAAGGGAAGATTGCAGAGGCTGTAATCCGGTTGCAAAGGCCCACTAGGAGGGCAGGCCTAATGATCCGCTCCCCAGCAGTCTCTCCTGCTTTTGTTTACCTAACAGTCTGACAATGCATATTTATGCAAATCAGCAGTGGGGCTGTGCTGGCTGTTCATCAATTAGCATCTGATTCCTCCTGTGTTATCCAGGCTGTTAGAACTGGCTAATTTGATAAACAGTTGATCTTCCCTTCAAAGGCCTCTCATGTGGCATCTCAGTCTGGACTGAGCCTGAGTGTCAGGCCTGGCCTGGGACCCCACTGGGAGATGAGAGAAGAGACAGACAGAGGGAAGAGATGAGGCCTGAGAGCCCATGAGCCCCAGGTCTGGGAGGTGCCTTACAGGTGACAAGTCTGGCCTGGGATTAGGACACAGCAAACCCTTGCTGAGTTCAGACTTGGCCTTGCTTTTTGTGTTTTAGAAGTCTCCATAGCAGCAGCCTCATTTAACCTTCACAAAGTCCTAATGAAAACATTTGTGGAGCATTGTCTCATTTTATCTTCGTAATAACTATAGTATTAGCATCATCCCATTTCACAGATGTGGGAGTTGAGGTTCAAGGTGGGCTGGCTAAAAATGGCTGAGCTGGGAGTCAAAGCCAGTTAAACTCTGTATCCATCACCCTTTCCCAGCTTTGCTGACTAACAGGCTGACTGAAGGTGGATGGAGGTGCTTAAAGCAGGGCTGTCCCCGGTGCAGGGACCCCGGAGGAGGCTCACACCCCAGTTAGCCATGCTTCCCAGACAGGAAGAGTCTGCAGGGTCTGGATGGGAGGAGAGAGCAGAGCTGTCCATAGCGCAGGGTGACTGGCTTGCTGGGTTTTTATTCTAAGATACCTGCTAGCAGAAGCCACAGGCCTATGAAAACTACAGATATGTTCCCTGCATCAGGGACCCACTGTTCTCACCTGGACACACCCACTAAGCCAGGGCTCTGCTGGTGCTGCCCCATCTTATTCACCCCCATCGCCTTGCTGCCCTGCTGTTTTGAAGCACTTTACCCTTCCTGCACCAGATCAGAGTGCACACACACACAGACATAAGCACACAGGGACACGCATGTGCACAAGCAACACCCTTGTACTGACCTTCCTCCTGCTCTGCTAGTCTGAGCACAGGACCCTCCCGGGCTCAACCCCACAGCTAACCGTCCTCTGACCCCACGCCAACCCCAGCCTTATTAATACATCCATCTCATGCGCACCTCACTGAAGGGACACAGGGATTTTTTTTTTTTTTTTTTTTTTTTTTTTTTGCCACATCCAGAACAAGAGGCAAGGAAGGCCCAGGGACCCTGTAACCCTGCAGAAACTGCAGGAGCTGTGCCTCAGGCAGCCCAGGGCTCCCAGGGATGGCAAGCCCTCCCCTGAACCCAGCAGGGAGCTGCCCCCTCTGCCAAGGCCTCCCTCCCTGTCTGGGAGCACTTCCAGTCAGACCTCAAACCTGGGAGGAGGATGCGGCCTCCTTCTCAGAGGTCGTGGAAGGCAGTGCCAAAGTGCCAGTTGGTGGCGGGTGTTACACTTTCCAGGCAAGGCTCTGGAAGCACCACCGCGAGTCCACTCAGGTGTTTTCTCTTCTCCTGATTCACTTCAGCATCATTCCCTCTGCAGAGGGAAGCAGCCTGGTGAGTTCTCTTGCTTCCCCAAACTGATGGGTGGGCGTTCCTGGCCACGTGGCCCTGAAGGAGCCTGGCGCTGCTGGCTGCCAGCCTCCCTGCATCCTCTCTCTCCTCCCCAGGACCCAAGTTTCAGAGGGAAGAAAAGAAGCAGGGGCAGCCTGCCCCCAGGCAGGTGGGGATGAGGATCTCCACCAACAAAGGCAGATGGCCAAGGGCCGGGGGCTGACTGACAACAGCCCTCTGAGTTCCGAGTGAGGAATGCGCGCCCCGAGAGGCCCCAGGGAGCTGTGACGCCGAGCAGAGCCGAAAGTTCTCACCGAGCCACCGACATGCGCAGAGCACTGCGGTTGGTGTGCCGAGAAAGATTTGAACTGAGAATTACAACAACAAAAAACAAAAAAACCTATGATCACAGCCCAGCTGTGAAGAAGTTCACTACCACATTAACGTGATAAACGTCAGCTGCAGGACGAAACCTGGCTCAGAATCCCAGTTCTGCTCCAGCTGTGCAACTTGGTGGCAAGAGGCAAGGAGAGGTCTGGGGCGGCCCCCCAGCACCAACACTCAAGGACACAGAGCACCCCCATCTGATGAATAGCCTGTCCCCTCACCTGTTCAGCCCTCTTTGACCTGGTTTTGAGGCAGGAGACAGCACAGGAAGAACTCTGAGACTGCCATACTGTTACTGTCCAGCATTTAGCACCCTGGTTGCCAGGAAAGGCCTTTTACCAATTAAATAGAATAAATAATAAACCAAGGTGGGAGGAGGAGGGAGACAAGTCTCACACGCTAACTCAGCAGTCCCGAGCCTGGTTTGATAATATTGCCAGGTGTTCCAACATCACAGGAATCACTATGTTAGCAAGAAAGAAAGGAAGTCCTTGAAACTCTACATAGTGTTTCCACTATCTGGGAAAGAAACCTTGAAACTGTGCTTTCATCCCAGGGCCTGAATGTGGGAGAGGTTCCCTGGTGCCCAAAGAAGCCCATAAAACAACTTTGATTAATTGTCTACCTCTGTGAACTATCTGTTTTGCGAGGGAGTCCCTGATGCTTACAGGAAGAGCCCCAAAATAACTTTGGAAAGTGCCCCAATTTTAATTAACTGCCTCCTGTCACATATTTGTTTTACAACAAGATAAACAAATGGGGTCTGGAGCAAGATAAGGGTTCGGGCTGACAGACCCCCACGCATACCTAAGTTTGGGTAGTCACATTCCCCCAGGAAAGCTGGCACCACATGTACCCGTTAATCAGTATGTAACTTTTTCCCTCCTGTCCCACCAACTATGTAAGTCCTGAGAACAAAGGACTCTCTCTCTCTCTCTCTCTCTCTCTCTCTCTCTCTCTCTCTCTCTCTCTCTCTCTCTCTCTCTCGGGCTCAGGGTGCTCTTGGCTCTCAGGCCACAGGGCCTCTGGCCACCCAGCCTCAGGCTGCCCGGGGGCTTGCCACCCTGGTCTTCAGCCGCTCTGGCTTTTCTCACCCTGCTTTGCCCTGAAACTTTGTCTTTCACCCCCTACTCTACCCAGTCCTGTTCTCATTCATGGGAACGGACCACTAGTAAACTGATTACATACTACAAGATTTGCTGATATGTAATTCTTTACATGCGTCAGCAAGAAGAACCAGGTCTATCCTGTCAACAGTTTAACATTTTTGTCAGGTAAGGAGGACAGGGATTATAATTTCAAATTTGAAGATAAGAATCAGGGGATCGGAGAGGTTGAGTGATTCTTCTAAATTTGCCCAGCAAGGAAGTTCCGGAGCCGGACTAGCACTGCCGGTGCCTCCCTGCCCACAGCTGACCTGGGAAACACCTTCATAGTGAGGCACCTCCTACCTGGCTCCGGCTCCTCCTCACAGCGGTTCCCACGGATTAGTCCCCGAATGTAGCCTCTAACAGATTTTGGTGACTTCCGTTCTGTCACCTTGACATTTTCCCCATATCAACTCCACTTCTCTCAAAATATTGCTTTAGGAGACTGCTGGGCTGGGCAGAGCTTTCAGGCGAAACGTGGCCCCCCCTGGCTGCGTGCCCTTCCCACCTGTCACAGGAGAGCGCCCTGCTCTTTTCTGTGCTTTGCTACGTGTGGCTTCCGTGTCTTAGGCTGCTGGCCTGCCACGGAGCGCCAGCGTGGCTCTCCGCACACTCAGGCTCTTCGAGCTTCTGAAGCCCGTAGCAGGTGAAGGACGAGCTGGGCCGGGAAAGGCCACCTGAGAGACCCTCCCTGGCTCCCTGCAGAACAGTCCCTTCCCCAAGAGATGAAATGTTCAACTAGAAGGAGGCTCCCAACCCCTGGCTACTGCTGTGCCGGAACTAAAAATATGGCCTGGAGCTACTTCCGAGACTTTGTTGCACACAGACAACAGATGTTTGCTCAGTAAATCAGATGCACCCAGAGCCTCACTTTGATGGAGCCCACAGCCGAGAAACCCTTCTGTTCTCTCACTGCGGCACACCGCCCCCTCAGACTCTTACAGGAGCCCAAGGGCAGGGCTCAGGGCTCACCACTTCTTTCCAGGCTAACTCATTCATGCCTTATCACTTGCTTCTTATGCATTTTGCCTTTTATTTTTTAACCCTGGAAGCCCATCCTTACAAGATAAACTTGTTCCAATTTCACCCAAGTCCAATCCTCCCAGCCCACCCTGCCCACTGACGAGGCCCCGCCCCACCCACTCAGACTGCTCTGCCCCGCCCACTCACAAGACTGCTACATCATTTCTCGAGTGAAGCCTTGAAATGAAGGGTCAAGGAAAGCATCTGTTCCTCCCTGGGGCAACACCCCTAGCGTGCCCCAGGCAGGAGGAAATAGCAGTCTCTGCTGAGGCTTCTTGAGCCTGGCCTCTGTTTCAAGAGGATTTTATAGATCCATAGACTGCACTTGTGTGCTTGTGGCTGTGTTACTACAAAGTGCACTCAGATGTGTGGTGTTCCAAAAAGAGAAAGAGAGAAAGAGATCAGTAAGGCAAGAGTACCAAGAACACATTATCATGAAACAACATCCAGTCAGTCCCGGGGGCCACTGTAGGGCTGGGAATTAACTCCGGGGGCGGTGGGCGATGGTGAGAATAACTGCCCATTAATAACCCCCATTAATCACCATAGCAAATTTAAATGTTTCCCATTTTCAGCCCCCTGAGGGTACATCATGCCTGTGTGCATTGGCGGGGCAGGTAGTCAAAGTTAGGATCGGGGGAACGGGACAGAGAGCGCCGCCCATCGGCTCTGACCACGCGTCAGCCTCAGGAGAGGAGGGTGAAGGAGGCCAAGGCTTAGGGAGGTACCCAAGGGATTCCCTGGGACAGGTGCACCCGAGGGCTCAGGGAACAGAAATGCTACCTGCTGCCCCTGACAGCATCCCTCACGTGCTGGGTGGCCGTGTCGCACACACATTCACAACACAGGCCCTTGCAGGAGTGGAAGCAGGCACCAGTGACGGTTGCGCTGGGATCTGTCCCAGCCCAGCTGGCAGGTTGTTCAGTTTCTCCTTCATTTTCACCCAAAGCAAAGCACTGATCTGACTCAAAGAAAATACATGCATACATGCACAAACACACATGCATAAACATGCACATGCTTGAACCACATGTGTTCAGGGTGATGATGTTTGGCCTGGCAGAACTGGGGATAAACTGAAACTAGCCAGTACGCTGAGCTCAACACGATGCAACAGCGAAACGCTGCCCTCCGTCACCAATCACACAATAGGAGACAGGACGTAACTGTGACATCTGGTGGGGAGGGGGTAGCCCGCCCTGCATGGAGCCACCCTCCACCGGGGACCCTTGCCTCTGGCAGGGACCTAGATTCCTACTTCACCAGGGCCGTCCAAGCCCTCAGGTGGGTTCTCCCTCTACTTCCCAGCCAAAACAGACAGACCCATCTCCATGGGGTCCTATACCCCTGCCTGTCACCCGGGCGGGGCCCCTTCCTCAAAGGAGAGACCAGTTCCCGCAGGCGCATTCAGACCTAGCCCACTCCATTCATACGTAATCATCAATTACCTTGACTCTCCCCTGCTTTCTTAACCTCTCCACCCCCTTAGATCAATCCTGCCAGCATTTGAACATGGTCTAATCTCTGTCATTAATAATAGTAATAATAGTTTTCTTTTAATCTCTAGAGCTCACATCATCCTCTAGCTCTCTCTGTAGTCCCCTTTCTTCACACAAGTCAAGACCCTCCCCAAACTGTTTATGCTTTGTGCCTCCACTTCCCAGTTGTGCCTCCATCCGCTGCAGTCTAAGTCCTGCCTCCCTCTCACATCAACCGGATCCCACTAAAGTCACCAACGCCCTCCGCACCACCAAATCCATGGGACACTCGTCAGGCTTCCTGTCACATGACCCCTTCGTGGCTTAAACAACCCAGTTGACCATTCCCTCCCTCCTCCCTGGAGCACTCTTGCCTCTCAGCTTCTCTGGCCGCTGAAAACATTCCCAGTTTTCTTTCTACCTTTGTTACCTTCTTCTCAACCTCAGCCAGCCTCCTCATTCTCTGCCCAGCTTTCACCTGTCAGCTCTCTCATGCCTCATTCTCTCTTCGTTCTGGACCCACTCCCGGGCTGATTCCATACCCCTGTGGCTCCAAGTCCCACCCCCACAGCAGCTTTGTGTCTCCAAGCTCCAGAGCCGGAGAGTGTCCGAGGACGTGCCCTGGGCTGAGGCGGAGCGCTGGCCAGAACGCTGCTGTGCGGTCCCTCAGCTCAGGGACCCGCCCCCACGGGCCTGTCTTTGAGAAAGCAACACGTTCCTATCATCTGGTTAATCATAACAAAAACTCAGGAGACAGCCTTCCAAGGTCACTCTCGTGCTTCACATCTAATCCATGACCAAGTCCAGTGGTTCCTTCCGTCTACATTTCTTTTTTTTTTTTTTTAAAGATTTATTTATTTATTTATTTATCTTTAGAGGGGAAGGGTAGGAGAGAGGGAGAGGGAGAGAAACATCAATGTACGGTTGCCTCTCATGCGTCCCCTGCTGGGAACTGGCCCACAACCCAGGCATGTGCCCTGACTGGGAATCGAACCGCGATCCTCTGGTTCGCAGGCCCGAGCTCAATCCACTGAGCTACACCAGCCAGGGCTCGTCTACATTTCTTAAACCTACTGACTTTCCTCATCCCCACTGTCACATGCTGGTCCATCTTCATTATGGTTCTTCACCAGGACTTGTGTTACAGCCCCTCATCTTCTTCTGCACTTACCCCTAGAACAATAAAAAAGATATATTCGTTTATTTACACAAATTAAATCATTGCTCTATTTTCAAAAAGCAATGTCCTTACTATGATCTACAAACCGCTGCACAGTCTAGGATCCCTTGTCTACAGCTCCAGGCTCATCCACACCCCTCTCCCGAGTCATCGTGCCCCAGAAACACCGCCTTTCCATGTTCTCAAATGCTCTGACTTCCAGCCCAGGCCGCTGCTCTCTGGCTCTAACCCTCTCTACTCCATTCTCACTCCAGCTGCCCCATGTCTACCTCTCTGTGCAGTTTCAGCTTAAACGCTGCAGTTCCCTACCCACATTTGGCTGCTGGCATCCCATAATTCCATTTGGTTTCATTCATAATAACCGTGCTAAAGAATCATTTGTTCACATATGTCATGTACTCCATGACGGTAGTACTAATGTTAGATAGGACAAAGGTCTCAAGGTCTGGGCAGTTCTTATTAAATGTTATTCTTGCTAAATGTTAAAATGTAAGCCCAGTATTTTGCAGATGCAGCTTTAGGCACAGTGAGCACAACAGAAAACCGACCTGATAAGTGTAGCCAACTGCAAAGAAGAAACCAACATGTAATTAACCAAAACAGTGTCTACTCTTGGGCTAAGACTTCCTTCTGGGCCACAGAGCTTTGGATGTGAATTCCCCAATTCCTTTTCTTGCTGTAAGTAAATAAAACCACCTAACAACAAGCTCGTCTCATTCTTATTTCACCTGTACATCCATTGTCTATTCTATAGTAGATGCTCATTAAACAGTTGATGAATAGCTGACTGTTTGTTACATTTTTAAATAATGGAAATGAACTGGAGTCTGTTCGGAAGAAAGAGACCACAGGCAGAAGAGGTCTTAAAAAATGCCATGATAATAGAAAACTCTTTGACAATACTTACTATAAGCTAGGTACTACATTAAGAACGTTACCGGTATTGTCCTGATAGGTCCTCTGAGCAATCCTTCTGGGGGTTCTACTGTTACAACCCTCAGCTCTTAGGTAGGGGAGCTGAGGCAAAGTGGAACTCAAGGTTACACACAGCAGTCGATCGGGCCAGCACAGTCAGCTGGCCCCTGAGGCAGAGCTCTTACCAGCTCCACTGCACTGCGGCCTCTCTGTAGCAATCCAGGGGGATGCTGCTGGGGAAGAAAGGAACCGCTCCTCAAACACATGAAGTACTGACGTGCAGCAGGGAAAAGCAGCTTGTTGAGTGGGGACCCAAGGGATGGGATTAGAAACAATGATTGATTAAATTTCGGCTCAATACAAACGGGTAAAACTTATGATAACCAGATCTGTCCAAAAACAGAATGGACCGCCTCAGGTGGAGATGCTTACATAAAGGCAGGAAATCAGTCGAACATAGAGAGGACAGACGGATATTAAGTGGGCAAATTGACTAAGCACGTGATGCCTATTGTCACTTCCCCAGTCTGTGCAATTTATCTGCCACACTTTATACATTTCCATTTGTTGTCTGAACAATGATACATATTTTCAGCTCTGTGGCCATAAATCTCAATTACCAAGAAACAGATATCATTAATTGACTAATAAGATGGCCTCCTCAATTTCTTTTTGAATGAGGCAGAGTCTGAAATTTTTTAAACAATTAATAAAAAAACTAAGACGCGTAAGTGGACTCATTTTGGAACAATGAGCAACAGAAGAAAGGTTTCCTGGCTAACCCGCACCCAGTCGGAAATTCCAGGACCCAGGGCAAACACCCTCAGCCTTTTAGCTCACCCGGGTTTTCACGTAGAGCCCTCTCTAGGCTTCTAGCTGCTTTGTCTGAGGGTGGTTAAATTCTGTAACAATTTACATGTTTGTTTACAAAATGCATCACAGACTGGGAGGAAAACATCTAGCCAGACTAGCCTGTTGTTTCTCAGCCTCTAGAGAAATTTTGTGCTGGTGGGGTGAAGGAATGACATAAAAAAGAAAGAAAATAAAAATGAAGGGGCTAGTGTGAGAAGCCTAAACACTGCAATTTTCCAACCATTTTCAACCAAATTGTCTGCAATTTCAACGTGGCCCAGGCTCCGAATCGCGAGTGAATGCTGCAGCAGTAACCCTGACTGGAGCCCAGGGGCTGTCGCCATAATAACAGCTGCACCCAAAACAGAACACGTGGATACACACCCTGCCAAGGCCAGGGGTACCTGCCAAGGCCGAGTCCAGCTTCCAAGCAGGGCAAGGCGGAGGGAACGTTGCCCAAATCCCTCGTCTCGCTCTCTTGCTTCTAGAAACAGTCCTGATCTAGGTCGACAGGCATCTAAATCAGAGGAATCCATTTCAGACATTGCAGACTCCCTTCCTCCACTCCCTCTCTTCCCAACTTTTTCCCGATGAGAAAACTGAGGCTCAGAGAGGTGAAGTGACTTCCCTGAGGCCACACAGCAAGTTATTGTGGTCAAAAGGTGGAGACTTATGGCTGCTGGTACTGCTTCTTTCTCTGCCTCTTTTTCTCTGACCAGCACAGGTAGAGATCTAGAGGGAAGAACTCATCTCTTTGTCAAATCACCTTGCCTATCCATGGGAGAATAAAGGGAGAAATAGGAATACAATCTCGTACAAGGTAGTGTTCTTTGCCTACAAAAGTCAACTCCAGGATCACAGAGAATAAAATCCATTCATAAATGAGAAAGAGGACACCTACCTAATGGAATGTGAATATCTTGAACCATTGAAAGTTCATTAAAATTCATAATGGAGCTGATAATTAAACACATAAATACATGGTGTGGCAGGCATTAAATCTAATTATTACACCTCTGAAAATCAATTTGTGCATGTGGTTATTAATTTGTGGTTCTCATTAATTACCAGTGTCAAGATCAATGTGCAGCTATGTCCTGGCGACCACCCCACTCTGTCAGAGGAATGGGTCCACGCTAAACTCCTGGCGACGCTGGGTTTCCGGGAGACGCCAGGGATGAGCTCAGTCATAAATTCGGTCCTGTGGGGAGAGTGCTGAGCGGTGGTTCCGAAGATCTCACCTCTCCACCACTGAGGTGCATGTTCCCACGCAGACAGACCTCTGTCACGCCCTGTGTCCGCGTGTGACATCTGGGGACGGATTCAATGCCCCCTACTCGAATGATGGAGTCGGTGAGATGCAGGTTCTGATCTCCACTCTGCAGCTCCTGTCTGTGGGATGCAGTGGGCCAGGCGAGGGGCGGTGAGAAACCAGAGCATCCGGACAGGGCCAGGCGTTCGGCGGGCATTTCACTGCTTTCCAAGTGTTAGCAGCCCGTTTCCCTGTGAAGGCGATGTTTCTCTTATAATAATCATTAAAGAAATAATATATAGTACATGAGAGTTATTATGCTCCTGGTTTTTCCCACCTGTCAAGGCAGCTGGGTGAACAGGGGATCCACAAAAGGTAACATATAAGAAAGCCTTTTGCAAACTGAAACACACTCTAGCAACTGAAGATGAACCTGCATCCTGGTACGGAGGAGAGGCGTCACTGTGGAGGGCGGGGCTCAGGCCCTTAGACTAAAAGAACTCTGGCCACCACCCCCTCTCAGGAGGCAGCTTTCCAACCTTAATGGGGAAGGCTTAGAACCAGCCTGGTCCCTCGTGAGGCTGCTGTCCATACAGACAGACTTCAGGTGACAGACGAAGGCCCTGCCAACCTTTGCAGCACCTTTGCTGAATGTTTTCTGATAGGAAAATTATCCTCAGAAAGAAGAGAGAAACAGATCCCCTGGAGCTGAAAGACACTGACGCTCACGTGGAAAGGACTGCTCTCAATGTCTTAAAAAATCAAGGACAAGACAATTCACAGAGCCAACAAGACTTCAAAGGGGCAGCTCAACAATAACTTTGCCAGCATCCGTGTCGCCTGAGTGATTCTGTGAGCAGGTGCCTACCTGATCCACCCAAGGCTGGTGTGTTTTGAATAGACCAAGAACACACCCCTCCCCTTCCCTGCTCCTCCTCCCCCGTCCAGTCTGGCACGTGCACCGCGCTCCCAGCGTGGAGTTCCTGGAGGGCACACGGCCAAGCTAACAAGCGGCTGTATTCTCTGAGTGCTTGATACTGCACGGCAACCAAATTGGCTTTCCTGGAGAATCCGGAGATTAATGAAGCCACCCACTACCTCTCATCACCCCCTGCCTGAAAAGAGGCCTGTTTGATTGTTCACTTCAGGGGAGCAAAATGAGAGGGATGGAACTTCACACAGAGCCGAAACACTCGTCTTAAATCATCTCCTCCGGATCCAGTGTGCTGGGGCCACACGAGGAGCTTCCCCATCCACGAGCACAAGGAGCCGAGGCTGAAACACTTCGACAAAAGAGTCTGCTCACTGGACTGCACCCGGGCCTCCAGCTGGAGGTTCACAGAGCACAGCCTCTTCCACCATAAGTAACATATTACCTAGCATGCTGGCCCTGTTTTATTTCCCATTTTCTTTTTTCCTCTGAAAGAGTGAGAGACAATCCGTGCAAAGCGATCTGCTCTGTTAGCAGTGCCAGAACTAGATTATTCTTTGTACCTGTTCATGGCTCGTTCATAGTTTCTGCGTTGGAAAGTATTTCTCTTTTAATTGATACTAAGTGTCTGTTTGCTCCTTCAAGAGATTCAGGACTGGCAACCTCATTAAAGGAGAGAGTAGGAGGCGGGGCTGAGATGGAGCTCATTATGTCAGGCTTGAGAAGAGGGCAGGTGAGGGCTTTTCATCCGAGACCTTTACGTGTTGCTAAATTAAAAGAATGTCTTGTGCTGAGGAACCGGATGGAGCTGGGCAATGAAGGAGAGATACTCGGAGGTCAAGGCCAGCCAGGGATGCTGGGGAGGTGTTTCCTGCCGGTGTGAACCCTAAGAGGTGGTGAGGAGGGGGAACGAAGGAGAGGAGGCTTGTGAGGAGAAACCGGTCCCTTCGCCTCCCTGTCCCCCTTTCCACAGAGAGACATACACTCTTTAGAATCGTGGATGGAAAGGAGGAGCCAGCCAACTGTAGCCCGCAGGCCCAACCTAGCCAGCAGCCTATTTTTCTATATTTTAATGGGCCGGGGGAGGGAGCGCATGGATTAAAAAGAAGAAAGAGTGGGCTGGCCAAAAAGTTTGTTTTCCATCAGATGGCTCTAGTAGCACTTAGTTGTATTTAACTTCATTCAAAACAATTTTGTTAGATTGTATTGTGACAGCTGTCATATCAGCATGCATTTAAAACAAATTTATTAAAATTGGTGAATTTTTATGTAGTCATTTTAATATTGAAGATGGAAGAAAATATGCAACATATTTGGCATATTATGCTTCATTATTTCAAGCAAGGTAAAAACGCAACTGAAACACACAAAAAAAAATGTGCAGTGTATGGAGAAGGTGCTGTGACTGATCGAACGTGTCAAAAGTGGTTTACGAAGTTTCATGCTGGAGAGTTCTCACTGGACAATGCTCCGTGGTCGGGTAGACCAGTTGAAGTTGATAGTGATCAAATCAAGACATTAACTGAGAACAGTCAATGTTATACCACATGGGAGAGAGCCGACATGCTCAAAATATCCAAATCTATAAAACAAAGAAACTTGGCACAAGGCTTGGCATAGGGTGGATGCTGTGTAAATAATATCGGGCAGCATTATTCACAACACTCAACATACGGAAACAACCTACGTGCCTGCTGAAGGACGAACAGATGAAGACCTGTTTAAACTAGTATTCAGCCATGCAAAAGAACAAGGTCCTGCCATTTGTGACAACATGGGTGACGTAGATGGACCTTGAGGACATTATGCTCACTGGAATAAATTAGAGAAAGACATGTACTGTATGGTACCACTTAGAGGTGGAATCTACAAAACCTGAATGCATAGGAATGGAGAGCAGAACGGTGATTACCAGGGACTGGGGCCTGGGGGCCTGGGGGCAATGGGAACACATTGGTCAAAAGGTACGAACTTCCAATAAGATGAAAAAGTCCTGTAGGTCTAACGTCCAGCATTGTGATTACAGGTAATGCTGTATTGTATACTGGAAAGTTGTTAAGGAAATAGATCTTGAATGTGCTCCCCACCAAAAAGAAATGATAATTATCATATTGCAATATATAAGCATATTAAACCAATGCCTCAAACACCTTAAAGTTACACAGTGTTATATGTCAATTATATCTCAACAAGGTAGAGGAAAAGAGAACCGAATGGATGAAATAATAAATTAACATACAGCTTTTGTCAAAAGGCTGCACATCTTTAAAGATCCCACTTTGATTCCATTGCTTCCAGAAAGTTTCATATCTTCCCAGCCAACCTACCCAAATGGTCTCCCCGTCAGATGTCTGCGGTGCTTCCCAAACTTCTCTCTGCTCCTTACTTCTCTATGACCTCCTGATGTTAGTCTCCATAGGCACCTGGCTCATCCTCCCTCCAGGCCATCAGGTTGGCGCCGTGCTGACCAGTCCTCTGCTGCCCAGGAGCGAGTTGAGAAGTGTGTGTGTGCACCTCTCAGTGGGAAACTCCAGGCACGGTGCTCGCACCATGTGCTGTAGAGCCTCACAGAGGGCTGGGTGGTCCATGAAGGCTCCACAGAGGGGGAACCTCAGCTGAGCAGAACAGTCACCACCTGGCTTGGGCAGAATTTCCCCCCACACGGAGGCATGGCGCCATCATTCTAAGCTGTGACAATGACATGGAAGCCAGTGTGTGGAGACTAGTGTCAGCAATGGAGCAATTCAAGTTCAGTGAAAGATAGAAACTGGTGACAGTTAGGATGTTTGGGGCTTCAAGTGACAGAAAACCAAGCTTGAACTGGGCTATACCTAAGAAAAATGTATTATCTCACAGAACCAGGAGCCCAGAAGTAGGACCCCAGGCACAGTAGGACACAGGTTCAGGTCCTCAGCAACTTCTCTTGGTTCTGCCCATCTTTGCATAGACTTTGTTCTCGGGCTAGATTCGCACCAGGTGTTGGGGTGGCCGCGAGCAGTTCTGAGCCAATATGCTGCCTTATTCACACCCAGCAAGAGAGAGGGAAAAAAGTTCTCTTGGTGCCCCTAGAATGAAAACCCTTTCCTTCACTCTGATTGGGCCAAGGAGAGTCATATGATAACTCCTGGACCAATAGCAACCTGGCCTCCTGAACCAGTCTCTAGCATCGCCTTGAGGAGCTTAGACTAACCATGACTCACTGCAGGGCTCAGCTTTCCCAATCACACAGGCTGCGTAGAGAAGGGGTGGACACCTGGTTAAAACTGGAGTGTTGCTAGAAAGGAGGAAGGAGGACTGGAGGCTGAGCAGGTAACTGACACTGTCCTCTCAGAGGGTCCATCACGAGGAAAGGTGAAGGGGAGCCATGTGGCAGCCAACAGTCAGGATCAGGCTCCAAACTTCCGATGGTGTCCCGAAGGCAAAAACGGGCCCCTGCGATTGCCCTTTGGAACCAGCTCAGGATGGGTTTGCTGTAGTCTGAACAAACCTGGAAAAGGCCGAACCAAAATATTTAGGAGAGGAGGAGACAGAAATCAGTTGTGTAACCCAGACTTCACTTAGACTTTCTGGGCAGCATGGACAAAAGTCCTGTCCGAAGGGTTTCACTCAGCAAACCTCATCACTGGCCCAAAAGGTAGCTCCAGGCTGTTACTGCTGCTGCTGCGCAGGAAAACAAGCCCTCTCTTTGACCTCCTCTCTGCTGGGCCTCACCCAGAATAGCGCTCACACGCTCTCTCTCTATAAATGTGTGTGTGTGTGTGTGTGTGTGTGTGTATGACAGAAGTACTCCTGGGCTAGGGCTAAGTAATTAAGATTTGCTCTGGGAACACCAAGGAACCACATAAAATGGCTGCATGACTTCGTAAATGAATTACTTAGTGTTTAATTACTCAAAATTACTATCAATTACTAACTGTTACTGCAAATTACTTGCAGAATAGACACATTTGTTTGTGGCTATTAATGATTCCAATTATTCCTCATAGGTAATTGGTTTCTGCACGCAGACGGGAACCAACTGTCGAATAGGAGCTCAGCAATAAAACACGCAGCTCCTCTTCCAGCTTATTTTAGCTCAATCTGAAATCTTAAAATAAGGATTGCAGCCACCTTTTCTCCAGGGTTCTCTGCCACGTGCCCCAGTGCCCTTGGGACTCCTAGGGCTGGTGCGGGCCTCGCTGATCTTCCCTTTCGATGTGCAGAGTGGGAAGCAAGTCCTGCAAGGTTACTCAAAAATCACACAATTAACACCACAGCGTAGACAAACATCAGAAACGTCCTGCCAAGTGAAAAAGCCAGTCAGAAAGGACCCCAGACTGCATGGCCCCATTTACATGAAACACCCATAACAGGAGAATCTATGAAAACAGAAAGGAGATCAGTGGCCCCCTGAGGCTGAGACAGAGGGGCAGGGGCTAATGGACACAAGGTTTACTTGGGGTTTGACACCAGTGTTCTAACATCAGATTTTGATGAGGGTCGTACAACACTACCAATACCCTTGAAGACGCTGAGTCATACACTTCAAATGGATGAACCGGATAGCATATAAATCTTGTCTTCCTACAACTGTTACAAGTATGTTAATCATACAGTTTGGTGGTGGGAGGGCTGAGTCACAGAGCCAACGTGTCTCACTCCCGCTTCATTGCTCTCTCCACTGGGCCAGCCTGCCCCAGCCTGTGTCCGGCTTGCTAGAAGGCAGAACTCACCGAAGAAAATTGTGGTCCTGGTTATGAAGGGCTCACCTCCAGCGATTTGTGTATTATTAAGAGAACATAAACTGTGTTCATTCAAGTAACATAAAATGCAGCCAGAAAATGTACTTAACCAAAAGCCAAATTAAATAGCATTTTGTCTTGGGTTCCCCTGAAAACGAAGCTTGTGACAGGACTTGCCGGCAGGTAGTGCGCTCTGAGAAGTGATCCTAGGGCATAGGAAGGAGGCAACGGGAAGAATGAAAAGGGAAAGGAGAAAAAGGAAACCCAAATGTGCACTACTGAGTGGACTTAATAATTGTGAATGACCGGGACTTGATCTACTACGGGTCTTGGAAGAGTTGTGTACACTGTGCTTCAGAAGCATCGTGTCCAAGATATGGAGAAGGAAATATTCGTGCACTGGCTCCTGACCCCATTGGTAAAGGACTGCTTAAATGCCATCCTGGTCCAGATCGACATATGAGCCAGCACAGTCAAACAGGATCCTATAGCATCCTCCAAGGCACAGACAGGCAAAGCCAAGGGCAGGAAGTAAGAGCTACGTTGTGCACCTCAGGCAGGTTCTTACCAGGTATGTCCACGAAAGCTGTTGCCACAGCAAAAAAACAAAACTGAAAGGTGTATCCATGGACTTCATTGAAATTAACCACTTCTGCTCTGTGAAAGACAATGTCAAGAGAATGAGAAGAAGAGGCAATGACTGGGAGAAATATTTGCAAAAGACAAATTTGATAAAGGACTATTATCTAAAATAGACAAAGAATTCTTATAATTCAACAAGAAAACAAAGAACCTAATTTAAAAGGGGCAAAAGGTTTTCAACCTCATATGTCATTAGAAAGTTGCAAATGAAAACAGCAATGAGATACCATTACACTCCTGTTGCAAAGGCCAGAATTCAAAACACTGACACCAAATACTGACAAGGACATGAAGCAACAAAGGCCAATTCGTTGCTGATGGGAATGCAAAATAATGCAAACAGCCACGTTGGAAGACAGTTTGGCAGTTTCTCACAAAACTAAACACGCTCTTACCATGCGATCCAGCAACCAGGCTCTTTGTATTTACCCAGATGAGCTGAAAATGAATGTCCGCACAAAAACCTGCACGTGGACGTTTATAGCCGCTTTATTCATAATTGCCAAAGCTTGGAAGCAATCAAGATGCCCTTCAGTAGGTGAATGGGTAAATAAACTGAGGTACATCCAGACAATGGGAAATTATTCAGTGTTCGAAAGTAATGATCTATGAAGCAGTGAAAAGATGTGGAGGAACCTTAAAAGCATATTACTCAGTGAAAGGAGCCAATCTAGATGATTCCAACTACACGGCATTCTGGAAAAGACACAACTGTGGAGACAGTGGAAGATTGGTGTTTGTCAGGGGTTAGAGGGCAGAGAGGGATGAATAGGCAGAGCACAGAGGATTTTTAGGCAGTAAAAGTATTCTGTATTATTCTACAATTGTGGATACATGTCATTTATACATTTGCTCAAACCCATAGAATGTACGGCCCCAAGAATGAATCCCAATGTAAAATGTGGACTTTGGACGATAATGATGTGTATCGATGTTGGTTCGTCAATTATAACAAACGTAGCAGTGTGGTGTGGGGTGTCTGTAGTGAGGGAACTTGTCTGTAGGGGGGAAGGCAGGGCATATGTGGGAAGTCGATAATTTCTGCTCAGTTCGGCAGTGAACTTCAAAGTGCTCTAAAAATAAAGTGCATTAATTTTAAACAACTAATAAACAAAAAGGATGACTCAAGAAGGTGGGCAATGGAACATCAAAGGTGTCCATCATAAGAAATATCATAATTGTATTATATAGTATAATAACAGAGGCAGCTCCATCAACAGCTCCAATAAGAAACAAATTTAAGGACAATTGAGTTGGTAACATGGGACAAGAACCTAACCTCCCGTCTAGAAGAAAATCCAGCTGTACCTGGAAGATTCTAGCATTTTAATGAAATTTCAGCCTCCCGGCACGTTGGCGAAATATCACATTGGCCCACGTTTCTGCCTACACCCTTCACAACACCACACCCAAACATGAGTGCTCACTGTACCCTGCCCATTCCCCAGCATCCCCATTATTCTCAGCTATTATTTGATCTTATTTTTTTCATTAACAAGGCATGAACTTTATTAGGGAATTAATAACAGACCCACAGTTAGATGATTGTGTTTTCGATTTGCCAGTTAACTCATTGACTCTGCTATGTACTGGCCTTCGGAGAGCTGAAGAATGATAGAAGTAGACCTGACCACTGAGCGTGTGGTCATCCGTTTGACTGATCTTACTCTCTGGAGGTGTTTCCTTGAATGGGCCCACCCCACACCAGGTCCGCCCCTTCCCGCACCGTTGCTCTCCCTTCCCTCCGGCCGCCCCTTGCCTCTGCAGACACACCTGCTTCCACCCCACACACCCTCCTGCACTTCCCCTTCCCTCTCCCTAGACAGAGCCTAACTTCCTCACCTCATTTTAATCCTCACCTCAGGTCCATTAGGGAACTGCTCTGCTCACAGGAAAGCAGCGAGCCTGGAGGTTACACAACTTCTCCAAGATCTCATAGCCAGTAAAAAGTCAAGTCAGCTGTCCCCACAACTGAAATAGCATAAGCAAAAAATACATAATTTAAGAACAAACAAATAAACAAAATGTTACTTTGAACACTAAAAAAAAGAGAAAAAGTCAAGCTTGGATGCAAACCCAGATGGTTTGTTCCCCTGTCGACCCTGCACGACCATGCTGCCTCCTTGACGTCAGAGGGACAGCGGATGCTTTGGGGGATTTAATGCAGGGATCACTTCCAAAGTCATTAGCAAGGTTAAGGGAACCCAGCAGAGGGCTGTGAAATATGCTGGACAGCAAGAGCTGTTCCCACTGCTCGGCCCTGAGGGGCAACAGAGGGAAGGTGACTGGTACCTGGACAAAGCTGTGGGTGAGGCCAGTCCCCTGGGTGCCGTGGCCTTGGACACAAAAGGCAGTCTGCCAATCTGCAGGCCAAGGAAAGAATCAGAGGAAGAAGTATCCTGACCTCACTCTCGATCACTTGCTGGCACCTCCCATTGTCTGAACCCAAGCAGAAGCCAGAGGACAGAAGAGCACAGCGATGCAGTCCTGAGATCAGTGTCCCTGGACACATACAACAGGGATTAGGGTGGTGGTAGGTCCTGGAGGGGGATAGAGAAGACAGGCATCAAGTCTGAGCTAAGGTACAAACTCTGGTATGAGTCTAGCATTCCAGCGGTTTCCTAGAGGGTCCCCAGGGGACAGATGCCCAGTGCTGGACCCAACGAAACAAAGCCAAACCTCAAACAGGAGCTGCTGCATTATCCATTGAGGCCTCCACGGGCGGGCATCATCGGCCGTCCCCACCTCCAGCTCGGCCCATCCAGCTTGGAATAACGCCCCAGTGCCTTCTCCTAACACAGACACGCCTTTGAAGGTGGGGCTCCCTGTAATGGCCACCGGGGCTCTGGTGACCAACATGGTTAGAAACTAAGGCTGACTAAATCGTGCACGTAGAACAGCTCTCAAAGTCCATGCTAAGGAGCCCAAGAGAGGACTTTCATGTCAAAGTCTTAACCATACAGAACTAATGTACTTAGGTCCACACCAAAGACTTATAAGAAATCATTCTAAAACACCCCTTATAGTCATATAAACATTTCCTGGTCTAAGTTCAATGAGTCAAAATATGGAAGAAGTGGAAGGGAGGAAAGGCCAGGTCAGTAGCAGGCAGCAGCTGCTCACACCATCCCCTTCTCACTGTGTAGTAGGCTCAATGCTGAGCCCAGAACTAGCATCAGCCTTGACCGCCACAGCCCTCAGTGCAACCTGAAGGAGAAAGTACTATTTGAAATCACATTTTGTGAACATGAAACAGGTTTATGGTGATTAATTCAGAGACATCTGCCACACACAGCTCACTGGGCTGAAATCAGGAGAGAATCACAGCTGAAAAATGAGACATCAACTTAAAATCTAGTTGGGGAGAGAAGACACTAACAAAACCATCTGTGGAAAGTGAGTGACAGCCCTGGCCAGTGTGGCTCTGTTGGTTGGAGCATAGTCCCATAAACTGAAAGATCGTGGGCTCGATTCCCGGTCAGGCACATACCTAGGTTGCAGGTTTGGTCCCTAGTCAGGGTATGTATGAGAGGCAACCAGTCAATGTTTCTCCCTCTCTCACATCAACTAACTCACTCTCTCTCTCTCTCCCTCCCTCCCTTCCACTCTCTCTAAAATTAAAAAGCATGTCCTCAGGTGAGGATTAAAAAAAGGGAGTGGCAAAAAGGGTCAAGTTTGCAAGGTTTCCGAAAGGAGGCAGTCAAGGTGGGCAGTCAGGGTGGTAGGAGTGAGCTGGGGGCCAGGAGAAAGGTGAGGGAGGGGGCTGCAGGTAAAGGCTCAGGAAGGTGCCAGGCAGGCGGGCATGGCCAGGACTGCAAGGAACTGGGCTCCTGGTGCAGAGGCTTTGAGGCAAATGGGAAGATCAGGGAGGGGATCTCGGCTGCCCTTTGCTGGTGTCGCCCAGCAGCCTGCTCCCCACGCCTCTGCCTGTCAGCTCGGAGCCGGCCCGATGCTCCCCTTCCGGGCTCTTGGAGCCCTGACCAGTCCCAGGCGGCACACTTCCCACTCCCCGCAGGCTCCATCTGACAAGCTGTAAATAGCCTGTTTGAAAGTAATTGCATGTTTGGGACTGGTGCCTGCCATCTGTAATTGCTTATTCTTTCCCCAGCCACTTTCTCTCTTCCTATTTCCTAAGTTTGTTTCCTGGAAGCAAATCCAGGAGCCTTCCAGGCAAGTGACTGGAGGAGATAATGAGGCCTCCTGGGCCCACGATTCAACCAGACTTTGCTGACCAGGAGCACTCTGGAGCAACTACCTGCCTCGAGACTCAGGACAGAAAAGACAGCACGGACTCGTTCCCTCCTAAAAGGCTGAGCAGCCGTGGACCAGCTACAAAGATGCCTACTCCGACCCAGGGCACAGGGACCCTCCTTTGGGGCAGCAGAGGCTGACTCTCCAATGACATCTGTCTACTGCATGCCCCCCGCTTCCCTATGTCCCTCAGAAATCAAATAATCAGCACTCACTTCCTGAATGCCTACTATGTGAAAGGTCACCTTAAGTGTCGTATCTGACATATTCCCCCTCCAAGTTAAGCACAAAGCTCTTACCCCGGGCTCTACCCCTGGAGCTGTGGTCTCCACCTCCACTCACCTCTGTGGAGCTGGTCCTGCACAGAGATAGCCGCCCAACGGCAGAGCAAGTCCCACTGGGGCACCATCATTGCCAGTCACTTTGGGGCAAGTTCCAACCCAGGCCCCGAACCTCTCTCAGGTGGCCGTAGCTCATCCTAGCTGGAAGTGCCGTGGAGTTCGTGCCCATGGGCGCAGCCCTCAACCAATGCTGACAGAGTTCGGTGCACAAATTTCCCTCCTCTGTCTCCTCTCAATCACAGTCACTTTGAGGTACATATTTTACTCTGGCTCCTAGAATTGTCTAGCAAAATTGTGCTCCAATTGCATTCTTCCTCCCACAGTCTACTGGCCATTCACCTACAAATGCTACTAGCATGGCCCTCAAATAAAATGCTTGCACTTGGACCTTTGGTGCAGGGTCTCCTCCTGGGAAGTCCATATAAGTCACTTGGTACCAGAGATGGACTCAGAAACAATATCCTTAGCACGGGATTCTGAAGTCAGATCCCTTGCTGGCCGGAGGCCAAGAATCCCTTCACTGGTAGTAAATGGGGTGAAATGAGACACATCATGGTAGCATAAAATTCAAAGCCCCGTGAAAGTCCTTATCAAATGGAAAGAAAATCAGGTTACAATCTGAGTCTCAGATGTCACAGAATTACAAATGTGGCTGAATTCACAGGCTTGGAAAGCTTCCTATGCTAAAGTCAGGGAAGCAATGGGTATCAGAGACCTGGAATAGGAGCACCCGACACATGCACTGGAATACCATGTTAATCAGACCCAGTAAGCAAGAAGGAGCAAGAACTCTGGAGACCCTGGAAAGACACGTGTATAACAGTTATTGGGAGCTAAACCTGCGAAGAGTAAGGGGTCCATGACATCCCTGAAGACTTTAGGGGCCTGGGGGTCTGCAGCATGCTGAACCTTCCTCTCCAAGGTCAAGCTTATAACCATACCGTGCATTTTCTTCCATTCAGGAAAGGGCCCAGCGCTGGGCAGGCTTCCTTGGGTTTTTGATGACAGCACACACCACTCTTGGGAATGTTGCTGCAGCCCATTCATCCAGTGACTGAGAAGGTGGTTCGTGTTCAGTGGTGCCCAGAGCCAAAGCGGCCCTGCAGCACTGGGGAACAGGTGGTCCTACTGCTTGGCCCGCATGGTTCATCCATTCTCATGCATCCATGGTACATAAGGATGCTCTAGCTGACATTCTTTTAGACTCTAGAGTCTAGAGTATGTCTAAAAGCTGAAATTGCAGAGCTGAGGCACAGATCCCCAGGCTCCACAGCAAAACATTACCCTTCCCAGAGCAGTGCCTGCACGGTCCTAAGCCCCTGACTATGGGATATCAATGACTGTGTTGCTGTGGGTGCCAGAGATGAGCTGGGAGTGTTGGGCCCACTCAGATGTAAGGTGGAAAGGGTGCAGCGGCAAACACTAGACAATGGATACCCATACACTCCTGGGGGTGGTAAACGGATTACATGGCTGCCTGGGGCCTTGAAGGAGCCATTCTACAGGTCGAGAGGTCTGAGGCAGAAGCATGTGTGTGGACCCACAAGAGCAGGAGTGGAGTGTGTGGAGAGGAGAACGTCCACACCAGGAGGAGCACTCAGCGGCAGGTGGGAATGGCCATCGGTGGAAGCCCATCAGCCCAGCCACTGCACTGCTTGCTCAGTGGGCCGGTGATGGGAGCGGCCAGGCCACGGAGGGCGAGGTTGTGGTCGGTCCACCAGCATGGGCTTCTTCTCACCAAGCCTGACAGTCACTGCACTTCTGGATGTCTCACCTGTCAGCACAGAGGTTGAGGCGAAGCCCGAGGCATGGCACCATCCCCCAAGGAGATCAGTCACCCAGTGAAAAGATGATCCCCTGCATTCCTTTGGCCCTAGTGGGGTTGGCGATCCCAGACATGTGTACTTTGTGCACATGAGGGCGTGGCGGAACCTTCGTCAGCTCCACCTTCGAGGACTTACAGCGTAGTTGATGCAACATTCGCTTAGCCCACCCAGAGTTCACTTTGCAATAAAGGAGGTATGATCATGAGCACAGGACCTCTGAGGAAACAGGCTCTGAGCCTGCACAGCCAGAAGCAGCACTCAGCAGCACCCCATGGGATGGTCTGGTGAGGGTGACATGCTGCCAACACCAGCCCCAGCTGCACAGCTGGCATGGCCCCTGCTGCTACCACCACCACTGTGTTATGGAACTCAAGGGGTTCACCACGTGGGGTGTTGTATTCAAGAACGTGAGGTGGTTTGAGGAGTTGTCGTTAGGTAAATAAAACTTGCAGCAAGTAAAGGAGACATAGGGTTCACATCCAAAGCTCTATCTCCCTGAAAAGAGGCGTTGCTTCTATACATGATTTGTGTTAATTACGTGTTGATTTCTTCTTTGCTACACTTACCAGGTTGGGTTCCTGTCAAGCTCGTCCTGTTTACAGCTGCCTCAGCAAAATACTGGGCTGCATTTTTTTAAGATTCTATTTATTTATTTATTTATTTATTTATTTATTTATTTATTTATTTGTGTTTAGAGAGAGGGAAAGGGAGAGAGAAGTAGCGGGAGAGAAATATCGATTGGTTGCCTCCCACATGCCCACAATCAGGGACCTGGCCTGCAACCCAGGCCTGTGCCCTGACCAGGAATTAAACTGGGGACCTTTTGGTGTCGGGAGGACACCCAGCCCACTGAGCCACACCAGTCAGGGCTCCTGTGCTACATGTTAGCATTTAGTGAGCATCACCCAGAGCTGGAGACTGTTGCCCCATCTGACAAGTGGGCATGACTGCCACTGCAGCGGCACCCAGCGTCCGGGCTTCTCCTGTCCTCTACCCGCTACCAGCACCGGAGACTCGCGCTGCAGCGCTGCTTTACCTCGCAAGCTGCTGATTCACACTCGGGACAGATGTGTTTGACTGACCACATCTGCATCGGGTGGAGGTGCCTGACACTAAGAAGGAGGCTGGAAAAACAAATCTGAGGCATTTTCAGAAGATGCAGAATTAAATAAAATGGGCACCTCCTCTATAAAATCGGGCTTCAAGCTCACACAGGACAGAGGTGGAAGCCTCCCGATGGCCCGGCCTGTGTCCATGCCAGGGTGCCGGGCTACCTGCCTTTCCTCGGGGGTTCTCCCAGCTTTGTCTGTTTTGCAAGCCTTGGGCCTGACCGAGTGTACACTCCTTACCTCCCCTTCCCACTGCTCCAGAACGGCGGACACAGAAGAACTCCACCGTGAAAAGCAATGTCAGTACCCGTGCTGCCCAACAGTCCCAGGAGCAGCCTCCGAGGCCCTGAGGCGCTGAACCCATGGACAGGTCGTGGGCTTCTTTACCGGGTGCCCTGCTCCCCTCGCTGCTTTTGGAGACTGTTCCTCGCCTCTCCTTACGGCCTCTGCAGTGTGTGAGTTCTGTGGCCAAGGCTCATAGAACTGGGAGTGTATTTATGGCAGCCCCTACTTTTGCTTAGGAAATATTGATTTTCTAACAACGGATGACTGTAGAGCCGTTAAATCAGACTAGACTATCATAAACTCCAGGATTAACCAAAGAGTCCTTGCACCTTTTCTTTTATACTCTGCTGAGAAAATGGGAGTGGGTAGGTCTGCATAAGCAGGATAGGGTCACAGCATTTATTACTTGATTTTTTAAAAAGCCCCTCAATTCCTCAACCCCACTGCTGCATAAGTAATTAACTACTCTATTCTTATTTTAAAGATTGGCTGACAGGAGTGAGGATGGCCAAACTGTATACAAAAATTCCAAAAGCTCTTAAAGAGATTTGCAGCTCCTTAAACAGGATGCAAAAGAAAGTGGAAGGGGCGGGGATGAGGCTGGCCCTGGGGGCCTGCTCTGCAGTCTCTGCCTGCCCAGGAGGGGCGAGCTCATTACCTGCTAGTGAGGTGAGGGTATCTTTTTCCCCCTTTTGGGGAAGATCTCTGTCTTTCTTCTTCATTGATTGCTTGCTTTTCACGTTATGCCCTTTCTCCCTTGCCTGAAATGAGAAAAATGAGCCCTTGCCACGGGCTTTAAACTTTACACCCAGACAATATCTCCCCCTTATCTAATGCCAGGCCAGAAGCTTCAGCCCAGAGGACGCTGGGTAATGCTACAGGAGATTATGTCATAAAATGGAGAGATAAGCAAAAGAACCAATCTAAAGGATGAAGCAAAATTTACCTTTTCACCGCCCTCCGCTTCCCTTTTAGAAGAAGGCTTTAAATCAATCTGCCTTCGCTGTAAATTCTCTTTCTAAAATTTGATAACGGTGCAATATTTTGCTTGGAGATTGGGTTCTAATAAGATAGAGGTTGGGGGGGTGTGGGGAGCAAGCTGGGTTTAGCAAAGTAATAAAATGCCATGATTGATCCTGGTCGGTGGGATTGCTTGGAATTGCCGCTATTCTTGGCTGGTAAGCATAATCCAACCAAGTCATAAATTGCGTGTCTTCCAGGAGACAGTCAAGTCTCTGTATTGATCACGATTTGTTGTTCTGTTCTCCTGTAATTGTTTCCCATGATTAAGGCTCCAGGTAGGGAAGGAAGTCTGGCCCAGAAAGTCTGGGAGTAGCAAGGAATCTGGGCAGGACCGAATTCACGCTGCCACCTTGACACTGAGGCTGGGTGTGGGAGCTGAGCGGTTCAGAACCCCCGAGTGCCAGGGCCGGCTCCCCGCCCCGTCACCCTCCTCCGAGTGCCGCACCAGCCGGCAGCCTCGCTGGGCCTGTCCTCATGCCAAACTCGTGAAGCGGGATCCCTTCCCCATGGACACGATGCAGGCCTCCTGGACGCCTCGGCACCCAGCACGGCAGAATCTCCATCCTCACCGCCGGCAGGAGAACTGCAGTGGGGGCTGGATGTGAATGACGCTGAGGTCAGCACTTGGCAGAGACTCTCTTCACCCAGAAATGAATCTTTGGGCCCAGATTGGAACCTGGCCCAAGACAACCTAGCCCATGAGCAAAGGGTTAGGCCCTGGAGGTCCCCATGTTGGGAGCTTGGGTATCTTGACTACCTATCCTTGAAGTAGAAAGTTTTACAATCACATCATTTATATCTTGTTTTAAATCCTTGCCTGAGGATGTTTATTGACATTTTCTTTTAGAGAGAAAGAAAGGGAGAGAGAGACATCGATGTGAGAGAGATCAAACCCCCAACCTAGGTATGTGCCCTGACCGGGATCAAACCCGTAACATTTTGGTGCACAGGACAACACTCCAACCAAATGAGCCACCCGGCCAGGGCCAGCCACATCATTTATAGAGTGGCCAGAATGCAAGCATAGTCACTGATGCCCACCCACTAGCCTGTCCCCTGTGAGACTCAGTCTCCTCACTTGCCAGCGGGGGACGATAATAGGACCTGTCCCATAAAGTTTCTGTGAACATTTCAATGCAATACATGGGAACACACAAAGATATTTAGAACATTTCTAAGTAAAGGAGGGTTTTACTGTGCAAAAAAAAAAAAAATTATATTTTGATTCCTTGGAATGCCTTAACCATATACGGAGAAATGAATTCAAAATAAGGTCATGTGCCTTTAAACAAGAAACTCAGACACCCCCCCCCCACCCCCTGCACTGTCAGAAGTCAATTCACCGTTATTTAGTCCTGTCTTCTTGGGGATGGAAATGGGAATTCTTCCCTCTGTGAGCTTGACACTCTGGCAGCTAAATCATCTGTATGTGATCCGCTTGTCTGATGGTGAGGCCTTTTGACTATGTGCTTTAAAGAAAAGATTCCTCCAACCCAGAGTGATTTTCCCTTCTTCCTTCTTTTTTCCAACTCGGAGCTTTAAGGCAGGTGATAGTGGAGACTGGAGCTGTCAGAGCAGCCACGACTCACAGGACTGTCTCTCGTCCCGTTCTTCTCTCAAAGTCCCCTGGCTGAGACAAGGGAGCTGAGTGGGGACACTGGGCCCGTCCGAACCCAGGAAGACAGGGGGGTCCGTTGCCTCTGCATCCCAGCCTCCCGCCTTGCCTTCTGTCCCTTAACTGAGGCCCCCAGGTCTTCCGCACCCATCAAACTTTGCTCAGGAAAGGATCTGCCTTGAGCTCCAGGAGACAGAAGTAGGGGATGGAGCCAGACTGCTGCCGTTCCAAGCCTGACTCCTACTTGTATAAACCACGTCACTCAGAGCACACGAACACAGTCTTTCTGTGCCTCAGTTTCCTCGTCTATCTGATGAGGACAGCACCACCCACTGTTCCTATTCCATGGGGTTGATGTGAAAGCTAAATGTGCACTTCAAATGCCTGGAACATGGTAGGCCTCAATGGGCGGCATCTTGCGTGAACTGTTCCAGAGCAGTGTCGACGGAGGAAGCCAGACCCCAGCAGACGAAGGAGAGAATGCGTGAAGGCGGGGTGGGGGGGCAGTGAGAAGAGACAGTGAGTAGAGAAGGCTCCTTAGGAAGCATCCTAGGGGTCCGTCGATAGATGAGTGGTAAGGAAGACGTGGCGTGCGTACGCAATGGAGTAATTACTCAGCAATAAAATGAGAAGGAATCCTGTCACTTGAGACAGCATGGATGGACCTAGAGGGTGTCATGCTAAGTGAAATATGTCAGACAGAGAAAGGCAAATACCGTATGGTATCACGTCCGTTTGTACTCTAAGAAATCAAAACAAATGAACAAAGAAAATGAAATAAAGACAGGCTCTTGGAAACAGAGAACAAACTGATGGTTGCCAGAGGAAAGGGAGAGAGGATGGGTAAGAAACGGGAAGGGGGCCATAGTCAGTGACACTGTGACAAACTGGCACAGTGACAGGCGATAACAAGAATCAGTGTGGTGATCACATCGTAAGGTGACTCAACATAAATGTTGAGTCGCTTTCCTGCACACCTGAAACTAATATAATATTGAATACCAACTATACTTAAATTTCTTAAAAACTTAAGCACAAAACAGGAATGTCAGTGGATTTTATATGATATATTGTACATACTGTCTACACCTATTTAAATGTGGTCCCTATGATGATTATATAGTAGGAGTGCTTTGCAATTTACATAACTGTAAGGAAGCTCCAGTAGGTGAAGTACCATAATATGAATAGAGAACAGCGTTCATGTTCACCATTGTGAGGGCAGAGGTGAAGGAATCACAGATGGAAATAATGAGGTGAGCCACATAAGCTCTGATGGTTACAAACTCACAGAAACAGTCATGAAAGAAAAAAAAAACATGGCTGCGAAAGAATGGAAACGGCCAGCGTTGGCCTCTCTCAGGGCACCCAAAATTCTCACCACGTATTTTTTTCCAACTGGCCTTTTTGCCAGGTGGATAATTTCTAAATATTTCTGAAAGGGAGTAATTGAGAAGAAATATTGCGATAGTGTTTCACATTCTCTCAGAAGGCTTGCCAATTGTGTGGCATTTTTCGCACTTGCAGGCCTGGACGGGAGGTGATAGGAACAAGGGCAGGCAGGAGGCTTCACAGCTTCAGGGAATGAAGACACTGGGCACAAACATCAAGGCCCCTTCCCCCCACCTCTGTTCCTCCTGGTCCTCCGTGGCCAGGGAGAACTGTGAGAGGCCAGCATGAGCGGCATCCTCACCTCAGTGGGGGGCTGGTAAATATTCCTGAATTCCCTCCGAAAAATGTACTCAGTACATAGGATGGAACCAGAATTCGACGTTTACAAAGCTCTCAATATATTGGTGACCAGGCAGGTTTGCACTATACTCACGAACTCTCTTTATCAATGCAACCTGGCGCTGCAGGCACTCTGTCCCACAGGGTGTCCCCCACGCAGGGCCTCCAGCCCCCCACGGACCCACCGGACAGGGCCTCCAGCCCCCAGGGTGCGGGCTGAGTGTGCAGAGGCAGGGGAAGCACAGGAGTCCCTCTGAAAGTGACGCTGTGCCGGGGCAGAGAAGACAGGCTCTGTCCCTGGAACCGTCTCACAGAGACCCCGCACGACCACTAGGAAGCCCTTTTCCGCGACCACGGGCCTCCCCGGAGCACAAACCAGTGAAACCAGTGACAGTGGGCAGGTCTGCGCCAAGAACTGCCCCAGTGGAGGAGCCAAACATGGCCCTTTTATTGCAGGTACCCGGCCCTCTGCCTCTCCGGCTCTTCCGTAAACCCCCTGAACCCCTCCCACAGCCGGCAGTCCACGCCCCCGCACCTCCGTTTCAACTCAGGAAGGTGGAAATCGCTCGCTCCTTCCCTGCGGCTGACAAACTCCAGTGCCTCAGGCCAAGGAGGCTCACGGTGCACACTCGTGGCTCTCAAGGGAGGGACTCTGGCCTCCAGGGAGCAGCAGCTGGGAGCTCCAGCCTCGGCCAGGCTCCCCACCAGCAAGAGCTGTGCCTCGTGTTCTCACTGATTCCCACAGAAGCAAAGATACCTCATCCAAGCCAGCACTATTTTTTCTTTTTAATGGCCATAACACAGTCCAGTCTCAGGTAAGGAAAATGTATTGCTGCAATTAATGGGGCCCTGACCGGCTCCTAGTGAAATTACAACCCTAAACATTATTATGCAACGGACCTGCTGACCCCTTCCCATAGGGTCACCACAGCAGCTGTGAACAGCTCTCCTTCAGGCCCACTCAGAGCGCCTCTGCCACGTGAAGCCCTACTCTACGCCAGAGGGATGGGACTGTCCCTGCTCACTGTGCCATATGCAAATGAGAAATTAATAAACACTTAGCTCATGTGAGTTACCCAAGGTCACTGGCTCATCCCCAGGTGGCCAGACTTCTGGTGCCCACGGGCTCCCTGAGCCTCACCAGATGGTACCTTTTCCGCATGTTGTCACAGCAGCCGAGAGGCAGAGGGTCCCCCCTTGGTGGGAGCCCTTAGTTCGAGCCTCCACACAACCAGCTGCCTGCTTCCTTCGTAGGTCCTGCTCAGCATCCTCAGTGAGGGACAGGGGAGCTGCTGTACACAGATGCCAGCCCAGACTTGGCACTGGGACCAAATAGGCTTCGGGAGGAAAAGAGCAAAGTGACTCATTCCCTGGACTCTGTTCACAATCAAACTGCCATAGGTATTTTCCCAGTTAGGTTCCCAAAAGTACATGCACGTGAACGTTCGGAGTAGCTTTGCTGGTAATAGGCAAACACCGCACACAACCTGGATGTCCTTCAGGGTGTGAGAGGCCCAAAGCATCCATCCACCCCATGGAATAGTGCTCTGCAGCTAGCAGGGCAGGACGGGACACAGGGACCACCTGGGCGGCTTCAAGGGCATAATGCTGCAGGGAAAAAAGAGCAACCCAGAGGTTTACATGGTGTGACTCCATGTAGAGAACCTCCTCGAGATGACAGAACTGTAGAAGCGGAGACCAGATCAGAGATTGCCAAGGGTTAGGAGATGGGGCAGAGGGAGGCCGCTGGGGCTGTAAAAGGGTGACATGAGGGGTTCTTGACGCGACTGAACTCTTCTGGGTCTTGCCTGTGGGGTTGGTCACACAATCTGCACATGCGATGAGACTATAAAACTGCACTGAACTAACACACACACACACAGAAAACAGCAAAACCAGAGTAAGGTGGGTGGATTATATCAACGTCAATCTCCTGATTATGAAATTGTATTATAGTGATGCAAGATGTTACCACTCAGGACTGGCTGAAGGGCACAAGGATCTCTCTGTATTATTTCTGACAACTGCATGCACATCCACAGTTATCTCAAAATGAAGTTTTAGAAACCACGTCAGCTGCCTTAAGCAGATGACCAAGGTCTGGATTACCAAAGGAAGTCATGTTGATCGTGTGCCCCTTGCTATGAGTGACGTGAAGGGTGCTTTGCCCTGGAGGTGTGCTCCCCCCAAATTCATAACCCCAGTTTAATCATGAAAAAACATCAAATAAACTTGGATTGAAGGACATTCAACAAAACGCTGGTACTCTTTCATGATCTTGGCATTTCTGAAAACAAGGAAAGAATGAGTAACTCAACAGAGAAAGAATAAGAAGTCATAGTAATAAAATGCAATGTGGTGTCCCAAAGTGGATCCTGAAATAGAAAAAGGACATTAGCAGAAAAACTGGTGAAATAAATATGGTGAGTAGTTCAATTAATAATATTGAATTGATAGGATATTGTGCACTCTCCCAAGCCCAGCTCAAAATCTCCCTCTTCCAGGAAGGCTTCCCTGACCACTGATTGTCCTGACCTATGTGGACCCTCTCCCCATCCCTGTGGTGAGGAAATACAGAAGCTAATGACTTAATCTTTGTCCCTTCCTCAGAGATCCTGCTGCCAATATAGCTGGGACTTTCCTGTGCTTTTAATCTGCTAGATTCAAAATCAACGAGGTATGTGAAGAAGCCTGGGCTAGCCTCCTGGATGATGACAAAAACATGACCCCTTCACCCCTGTCGCCTCTGTCCGTAACATGCAAGCCACCAGGCACAAGACCCCCTGAGATCATCCAACTGCTAACCAACCCACCAACTGACCACAGATGCACATAGAGACCCCACAGCGACCAGCCGAGGCCAAGAGCAGGACTGTGCACCTCAGTCCGGTCCAAACTACCAGCTCCCAGAACTATCAGCTCAATAGGTGTTTGTTTTAGGCCATTTTGAAAAACTAACCAGCCCCTAATATAACTATACATTTACATTTTCATCTGTATCCACACATCAGATATAAAGTTGAATTTTTACATTCATTCATATCTTTCATTTATTCCCCAAAACAACCCCGTGAGGCTAAAATGATCATCTCTGTAGTCGAGGGACATGAGGCTCAGCGAGGTTAAGTGACTGCTTAAGACACGCAGCCAGCAGAGTGCTGGGAGTTGAACACAGGTCTTCGAAGGACAAGTCCAGCATTTGGCTCTTCCATGCTTCAATCTCTACTTATTCGTTACCTTCTATTTTAATATAGTTTTTATTAGTATATTCTATTCCAACTAGACAATAAGACTTTCAGTCTGGCTCGTATCTTAATCTTTTCATCATCCTTCCCAATGCCTAGCCCCATAGACCTCAGCATACTCTAGTTAAATTGAATTAACCTCTCAAGAGCTTCAGATAGCCTCCTCTCTCCACAGCCCATCGCAGTCAGTGCCTTGGCCATGGTCACTGCTGTTTGTTGGAGATATTGATCACGTCTGTAATGTATTCTGACCTTGGAGCTGCTGGGCGCAGAGAGACCAGAGAGCAGCCGTTATTCAAAACGAGGAAGTCATCACTGGGTCTCCCTCTCTCTCCCTTCACAAAACTGCAATGTGGCTAATTAGCTACATCTTTCTTTCACAGATCAGAGCTGTGCAGAACAGACAGGTGGTCACCACAGTGGGAAGTGAGAGCAGGCAGCCAGCAGGCCACCCCGGGATCCCAGGGGTGGGGCTGTCAGCACCCTGCCGCCACAGCGGGGCCTTCCTCCAGGCGCACAGAAAAGCCTGGCTGGGCCCACTTCCTCTTGGATGACAAATAATGTGAGTACAAATCTGGATCCTGCCACCGACAAGCTGGAAGACCTTATCCGCTCCCTTAGCATCTCTGGGCCTCAAAATCCTCATCTGTGAAACGGCTGTGAGAATGTTGACAGGCCCGCGTGTCACCTGCCCTCAAACCGCTAGTCCCCTTTCTCCTGAGCTCCTGCAAGTGTGTCCGATGTCTTCGTCTTTCCTACAACAAAGCACTTCCCCTCTGTTTCATCTCTTGGGTAAATTCATAGTTCCATTCTCCATAGCCAGGTTTCTTTTTTCTTTATTATTATTTTTTAAACCTCACCCAAGGACATTTTTTTTCATTGCCTTTAAAGAGAGAGAAACATTGATTCGATAGAGAGACATCGGTTGGTTTCCTCCCATATGCACCAGGACCGGGGATCCAACCTGAAACCTATGTGTACGCCCTGACCAGGAATCGAACCCACAACCTTTCAGTTAGGAGACGATGCTCCAACCAACTGAGCCACACTGGCCAGGGTTAGCCAGTTTTCTTAAAATGAAATGAGCAACTTTTCTCTTCTGATTGGATCCCCAGAATCAAGGGTTGGGTGTGCCTGGGCTCATAGGCCCACAGTCCTGAGTGCACAGACTGAGAGCAGACAGTCATGGTTCCCGAGCCCCCTCCAGCGGCCACTGTGGCTCAGAAGGTTCTGCTCCGCCACCAGAACCCTAACTGGTCTCCGTCCACCCAGTAAGATCTGATGCAACAGGCAGGACACTCTCCTCACTTCTCGCTAAGCATCTGCTGCTGTCACCGACTGAAATTCTGCCACCAGAAGTCATGCTTCGGGCGTCAGGGCTACTTTTCCTTAAGAGTTGAATGCAAACCATGGAGCCCTGGGAATGGAGTCATAGCTCCAGGAGCTTTGAGACAGCAGCTGGAAGGAGCAGGGCTGGGGAGTTTTGGTTTTTGCAGGGGAAGAGGGTGATGCAGGAAGAGGAAAGAAAGGCAGGTCTCCTGAGAGGGAGGAGCATGGGGCCACTGGCCTATTTTATAGTTCTGCCCAAAGTAAGCCTGCCAGGTAGTGTGGGCCCCACTGAGGCCACGAGTGAATGAGAGAGCAAGAGTGACAGTGTGTGTTCACAGTAAACTGGGAAGGAACGGAACTTTTCGTGCCAATGACTTCTGGATCTCTGCATTGTGTCAGTAGTCAGAGAGTCAGACTTTTCTAGATAGTTCTGATTTCATATTTTCCATTATTCCACAAACCCTGGCTTTTTTGTTTGGAAAATATCAAAAGACAAGGAGCCCTGGCTGGGTGGCTCCATTGGT
Organism: Glossophaga mutica; assembly: GCA_039655065.1. Classification (NCBI taxonomy): domain Eukaryota; kingdom Metazoa; phylum Chordata; class Mammalia; order Chiroptera; family Phyllostomidae; genus Glossophaga; species Glossophaga mutica. The sequence continues at coordinate 64,831,019 of CM077311.1, forward strand.
TGGAGTGTTATCCTGGTACCAAAAGATTGTGGATTCAACCCCTGGTCAGGGCACATACCTAGGTTGCAGGTTCAATCTCCAGGACACAAGCAATTGATGTGTCTTCTCTCCCTCTCTCTCTCTCCCTCCCCTCCTTTCTCTCTCTAAAATCAGTAAACATATCCTAGGGTGAGGATTTTTTTAAAAAAGAGAGAGAGAAAGGGAAAGCTATAAATTTTCTGCATTCAGGGACTTTGTCAGCCTCGTTTGTCCCTACTTCGCCACACCTACTCGTGCCCAGAACATGACAGGCACCCAGTCAGGTGTTTTGTTTTTCCTACACTGAACCGTTAAAATGAACTTCTATAGAAAAGAGCAAGATCACTTTACCCAGCAGAGGCCATTCCCAGGAAGCATCGTACCTTCGGTGGGCTGTATTCTTCTCCAGAGATAAAAGCTGTGTCCCCAAGAGGGTTATGGGATGGAAAGCCCTCAGGCCTTGGTCCTAGAGAGCAGACATTTCGTTTGCAGTTGGCACCCCAGCCCGTCAGCACCCCAGCCTAAGGGCACTGCAGCCTGTGGGTACCCCAGGGCCGCACCGTGGGCTGCAGCTGGCAGGACAGAAGCTGCCTGAACAGTGTGGGGCTGGCTGGCTGGCCGCCTGGGGCTGCCCTCTAAATCATCTCAGCCAATCAAGCACTTAATGTTCTCTGTTCCCCAAGAATGTTGCACGTTGGTGCTGCCCATGTATCTTTCAAGTTTTATCTTCAACATCTTATAAATCATCCATTAAATACCTCCCAACTAATGCACCCGGCTGTTGTTCTCAGCCAGGCTGGAAAGTGCACAAATCAGTTTTACTGCATATTAGTCCTGCCCAGTGGGCTCTAAAAAAGTAAGGGAGAAGCCAGAGAAGGGAAAGGCAGCTCCCAGCAGCCCCTGCACAGCTGCTGCTGCGGCCTAGAGGCCAGCGATGGAGGTGACAAAGCGAGGCATTGGCACCAACACCCGATCTCCAGGATTCCTTCTTAAAGCCAGGGGTGCTGGCCCTGCAACGTGGTGGCCTGTGGAACGGCAGGCAGCCACACACACACTGTGGTGACCAAGCCAAGAAGGAAGCTCTTGCCTGAAAAAAAGGAGCCCTGACTGCAGATGGCTGAGGGTTCAAACTTTCATTTCACCTCTGGTGAGTCGCCTTCCTATATCTCAGTTTCTGCATTACTAAAGTGGAAATAATCTGTAATCACATAAGGAATTTATGATATTTTTAATAATCCTCACCTGAGGATATGTTTGTTGATTTAAGAGAGAAGGAGAGAGACAAACATTGACATGAGAGAGAAACATCGATCAGTTGCCTCTTGTACACATCCTGACCCAGGACTGAACGTACAACCTAGGCGTGTACCCTGACCGGGGACTGAACCCATGACCTTTGGTGTAAGGGATGATGCTCCAACTGAGCCACCTAACCAGGGCAGAATTTAAAATTTTTAACAGAATGATGTGGATAAAAGTACAGTTTCCATAACAAAGTAGGTACTCAGTGAATGAAGTGAAATTCTAGTCTTTTTTAAAATTTTTTAAATTTTTAAATTTAATTTAATTTTACCCTCACCCAAGGACATGTTTATTGATTTTAAGAGAGAGAGGAAGGAAGAGAGAGAGGGAGAGAAACCCTGGTGTGAGAAAGAAACACTGATGAGTTTACGTGCCCTGACTGGGGACTCAACCCATAACTTAGCCGTGTGCCCTGACCAGAAATTAAACCCACACCTTTCAGTTTACAGGACAACGCTCCAACCACCTGAGCCACACTGGCCAGGGCTCCAGTCTTGATATAAGCTATAAACAAGCTAGAATGCCATCCCAACCACGTGGACATGCTGGGTTTGGTCTTTAGTCACACCAGACCCTGGACGGCTTCACCCCTCACCTCTAATGAGACCACGTGACTTTAAGCAAGCTGTATACATGTTAGCTGCTCTGTGGGTGGATCATCATAAAGCTTGGGCTTCAGTTCAGGGTCGGGACCAGATAATCCCTTCTAATGGGTGCAGGATGCATCCAGATCTTGGAAGAAAAGCGGATAAGCCTTAGGGAGAGCAGCAAAGGTACTAAACTACCGAACTCCAGCCCAAAGACCTGGGTTCAAGCCCAGCTCCTGGGGAAGTCTCACCACCTTTCTGAGCCCACATTCCAACAACTATAAAAGGAGAACATTCAACTATATCACTGGTTTAAAGAAGATATTTAATCCCAGAATTCTAGTTACCAGATATAATTTTGTGGAAGCCCAATATATAAAATAGTAAAAGTGAAGTTGCTCTTGTTAATATCACTTGGGGGTCTGAGGCCCCACAAGCTGTTTCTTTCCCTGCCTCTCCCCAAAGCCCTTCTGATGAAATCCTGACCCCCTTGGAGGCCAATTTGTAAGCAACTGGTCCAGGAAGAACCTAAATTCTCATCACTATGGGGCTTGTTCAGTGCACCTCACTGTGTCTGTGCCATAAAAGACTGCTCCATGGTTCACAAGACAGGCAGACATGAATGAGCCAACATGGAAAAGTATGTTATCAGGTGAGAAAAGCAAGGTGCAGAGCCACACCTATGCAGTAGGACCCCACTGAAGACCGTGGACACACATACACTTCCTGAAAGAGCCCCAAAGAATACACCCTAAAATTCCGGCTGCAACCCATCTGTGGGCGTGGGCGTGCTAGTGAGGCCGTGCTTGCACTTTGGTTCTAGTATCTGAGGTTTTCTTCTTAACACACACACACACACACACACACACACACACACACAAATGTTCATATATTATATGATCAAAAACAACAGAAATGGAGCATCAAAGGCTTTTCTAGTTTTATGAGTCATCTGGCTGAAGCAAACCCTCAAGTTCATTTCCCTTTTCATGTCACCTCTGCAATCAGACACTGTTCTGGAAAGTCACTGCCAGCACAGAGGGCACCCAGCTGTCACAAACTGGAATGGTGTGGAGCTCTTGTCCCGGGCTACGGGTGCTCTTCACTGGGCTGTGTGATTTAGCACGTGCCAGCCTGTAGTCCACACCCAAGTGTCCTCCATGGTGTGAAACCGTCACTGCCATCCTCGGGCCTTCAAGGAAATGCCCAACCACCAGAGGCTAAGGAGAGGCTAGCTCCCACAGGCCAGCACACATCACCATGTCACATGACTGAAAGAGAGACAGAAAAACCCCTTTGCAAAATCACCTGGGACCTAATCATCACTCTGGCAGAACACAGAGCACGCAGGGTCATTTTTGAGCTTTTGTTCTATGTGGGATGGTCCATGGTTTTTAAAAGAAGAGGAGGTACATTTGAGGAGAGCTGACCTAGAATGTCAAGGCTTTGGAAACCAATGTGTGTGTGTGTGTGTGTGTGTGTGCACATGCGCGCGTGCTCGCGCACATATATACATACACATATATGTATAAACATATACGTATACTATATCAAAGTTTCCCCAGAAGTGAAGCTATAGAGATGAAATTATAAACACATGAGACTTCCTGAGAAGTCATTGATTCGAAAGCAAGAGAGCATTCACAATGGGAAGAGGTGAGGCGTGTCGGCTCTCATCCACGAGGGGCTGAAAATGGGAAGAGTTCCTTGCATTAGTTTAAAGTAACATTTATTCAGCAGCTATCATGCTACATGCCCTGTTCTGATTACTGTCGCATATGGTCTGAGCCTAAGTTTCTTCATCTTGAAACTCGACAAAAAGCCAGGGAAGAAATACTTCAGGTTTATGCCCAGAGGAGGGAAACCTGTCAAAACGAGGTTCAGAGATGTTCAACCTGGGGTCAAAGATGTTGCACCCTTCAGTGGATTGAGCGCGGGCCTGCGAACCAGAGGATCGCGGTTCGATTCCCAGTCAGGGCAAATGCCTGGGTTGCAGGCCAGTTCCCAGCAGGGGACACACGAGAGACAACCCTACATTGATATTTCTCTCCCTCTCCCTTTCTCCTACTCTTCCCCTCTAAAGATAAATAAATAAAAATTTTAAAAAAAAAGAAAAAAAAGATGTTGCACCCAGAGAGAAAAGGCAAAGCCCCCTTGTGTCCCAATGCATCCGTCAAGGCTAAGTTTGGCAGCAACGGGAGACCTGGCAGGTGCTGTTAAGAATGGGATAGAAATGTCTGTCCGTCTCCAGGAAACGCACTGTGAGTAGGTGGTGTGGTCTCCTACCTGTGCTCTGTGGCGGTCAGGGACCGGGTTCCTTCCAGGGTCCCGCCCGCCATCCTAGCCAGCGCCTCACCTCGGCAGCCCAGGAGCACCGTCCGAGCACTGTGTTCCCAGCAGCAGGATGGAGAGAGAAGGAAGGAGCCTTTCCAGAGTCCCACAGGGCACCTCAGTTTCCACCTGTTTGGCCAGAAAACAGAACTTCTAGGAAACTGAGAACAATATTCTTTGTACTCCTTAGCTGTTTCCTCCTAGAAATGTGTCCAACTAAAAACCAGCGTCCTGTTATTTGGTGTGGAAACAACAGCGGACTTGGGCAAACCCGGTGACCAGGAGCAGATAGGAAGAGCTCCAGCCTGGGACAGAGGAGGTGCTCAGAAACTGTGCATTGGTGTGAATTAAAATAATTGTTGATAAGAGAATTAGAGGGGTGAGGTCAACCATCCCCAAAAGGGTGACATCTAGGGGCGAAGTAAAAGGCCAGCATCCCGGGGCTTTAAAAGGTAGCCCACTAGGAGGTAAAACCAAAGGCAAACCATCCCCTGGAGATCTGCCGCCTGGACTTCTGCCGTCACAAAGCAGTCTCGAGCCTCACCATGAGATGGGGTCTCCTCTCATATCGAAGGTGGTGTCTTTCATGATCTTTGCTGGGATTTCCACCTTCTTGGAAAACGCCCATTACAAGACGCCTGCCTCTATTTTCTTGGCTATTTGTGTGGAGTATGAACAGAGCCTCATCTTGGATTCTGCAGGACCCCGAAAGCTCCCCAGTCACCAGCGGTTCCCCCACCTCCCACCTCCTCGGTCCATCTCTGGGCTTGAAGCATCGTGAACCAGGGAATGTCATCTGGCCACACCCACCATTGTGTCCCCAGCATGTCGCACAGTGCCGGGCACCCAGTAAAGAACTCTGGATGAATGACTGAGTCTGTTCTTTCAGTTAGCAGCACAAAGACCCTCCAAAATTTGTTATATAACTCCACTCGGGGGTGTCCAAGTGGCTCCCTAACTCCTCACACCCTCCTCTGGGTGCCTGCTGACCTATGGCTTTCTCTCCAGCCCTCTGTCACGCCCTGCCCTCCCAGCAGGCCGGTGTCCTCCTGCCCCCCACCTCGCACGGCGCCCAGCCGAGCACTGCCTAGTCTTCCTTCTGGACCCCTGATCTCCTTCCCCACCGAGGCCTGCCTTCCGCTCCCGCTGAGGCTGGCAAAAGACGATTTTTGCACACTTTCCATCCCTAAATCCAGCCAATAATAACTTCCCCTCACTTTAGATTAAAATTGGAATGTTTCTCATTGCATTCCCCTGGACAGGTTACATTAAAGCCTCTTTACATGTAATATTCCATTAGATTGTTTCCAAATCCTAGCTCTGTTCTACAAAAGAGGCTCTGAGAAGGTGGGCGGCTAGCTGTAGGTCATATGTTCAGAGTGCCAGAGCTGGCACCCTAGCCTTGGTGACTCGGTGCCAGGAGCCTGTCTTTCTCCAGGGCCCCCGGTTTTTCCTGTCGCTCACCTCCCAGGACTTTGCCCCACAGTAGGCCTGTCTCAGCCTGCGGCCCACTGCCAGAGAACATCCTTGCCTCATTTCACATGCGTATATGTGCACACACATCATTGCTTCCTTCTCCTTGACGGTCTCATCATCACCTGCAGTGAATACCGCTGTTGAATATACTGGCGCAGTCTCATACGGCCCATCAGGTTATGAAACCACAGTGACGGCCGCAGAGACGACAGCCAGCCATGGTCTTACTTACAAACATAGCTGGTCACAACAGGACGCTGTCCCAAGCCACACGCAGCAGTAATGGAACCAGGTCACTGAGTCCAGTCCTCGACCTGCCCTCCAGTGGGTGAATGGCCTTTGAAAAGTGGCCTCTTCCCCCGGGGCCTCAGTTTCTCATCCTGCAGGTCAGACCATTAAAGATCATTGCATTCAAGATCTCTCATACCTCCTTGCAGTTAAAAGGTGCCCTCCGTTGTTGAATTCTGCTTCTGGGGACACAGCCAGGTCCAACCCACTGTTCTGCTCAGCACCTCCTCCACTCCATCCCCGAAAACCCAAGAACTGGAGTGTGTCCTCACTTCCTGGCTCCACCAACCTGCTTCACACAGTGCTGCTCTGGGCAGCCCCTGTGAGATGCCAGAAGCCCCCCAGGCTCACACCTTCAGGGGCTGGCGTGGCCTTGGGGCCATACTGTCTGTGAGTGCTGCCACCTCCTGGACAGTCTGTCTGCAAGCAGGCAGCTGCGGAGCATGCACACCCTGAGCTCCTTGAGCTCCCTGGGACCCGCAATGCATCAAGGCAAGTGCACTTGTTTGTTATTTACACTGTCGTCCCCAGGACCTCATCTGTTACCCTGAACCCTCTTTCTGATGTAATTGAGATTTTTTAAAGTTAGATGCATGAGAGCCCCATGTCTAATCACTCACACTGCGTTCCCAAGCTATACGCTCCCAGCCAAGGTTCCGTGAAGGTAATAAATACCAGACACAAAAACTAGCCCGTCAGCCTCTTGGACTAGTGTTCTGGGAGAGGGCACAGCCTGCTGCTTGGACCTGGCAGGGTATTCTGCTGCCTTAGCTAGTTAATCCTGTGGGTCAGCCCCTGGAAATTCACAGACAGAGAAGCAATAGGCGGTAGCTCCATCCAATCCACAGCTGTCTCCAGCTCTGCCCTGATTAAATCTGTAATCACCTGCTCACCTGGGAGGCCCTGGCCCACACACTTAAAAAGTATGGGTAGTGCAAGATGACAGTCACAGAAATATTAATGCAGTGTTAGAGCTAGAAGGAATGGTAGAGGCCCCCTGAGTTCATGGAATGCAGATGAAAATCCCCTAAGAGTAACTCCCCAAGTCCAACCAGCCAGTGAGTGGTTGAGCCCCAGCGAGCGCTGGCGTTGCCTGATCCATGGCCCAGGGCCCTTTTCCATCCCTCAGGGGTAACTTACTTGCAGCACAGGCAGAGCGAGTGGGGGCAGCAGAAGAGCACAGCAGCTGGGTGAGGGACCTGAACTCTAACCTGAGCACCCCGCTTGGTGCTGCTGAGCTTAGTGTCCACTCATGTAAAATGGATGTGACATGATCGTGCCCAGAGGGCTACTGGGTGCTAAATAAAATAACAAATATAAGGCACTTATTAGCAAAGCCCCTTACAGAGTAAAGGTTGAATATATATATTAGCTTTGATTCTCTATTTATATACCGATAATCCTGCCCACCTATTTAGCAAAAAACAACAAGCCAGTCATCACTTAGGAAAAAAAGGAGGGCTCACATTATCCTGTGAGTAAGTAGGATAGAAGCTACCGGGATCCTCATGTAGCAGTTTCCCAAAGAGATCAGAGCCCCTCCCAGGTCACGTTCAGACCACCCTCACGTGCCAGTACCAGCTCAATGCCCATGAACTCATCAACTCAGAAAATGGCACTTACTCATCAGAGAATTGCATGGCACTTACGACATGCCAGGCACTATTCTAAACGTTTTACAATTAACTCAATTAACCAACCTAACTCAATTCAACGGGAAAACTAAAGCTGTAAGAAGAGCGTGCCCGTGAACCCCCGCCGTGGCACACCCACACGCCTGCCTGCATTTAGGCGCCCCACCCTCTTTCCTGCCACTGAGGGCGAGCCGCTTGTGCTCCCTGCTGAGGCCACTCCTCCCTTCGGTGCCAAGTCTGTCCCCTCTCCCCTACTGGACACCACTGCTGCACAATTGTCCCCTTCTCTTCTCCACTGTCCTCGGTCAGACTAGATCATTCAAAACAGCATGAAAACATGCTGGTTTTCTCTCCCGTTGAAAGTCAAGGAACATGTGTAAAGGACGCGTGGACGAAGACAACAGAGAGGGAGAGGACTGAATGTGGGAGGTGGGGGTGGGCAGGGCAGGGGAGAGTAATGGGGAGAAATGGGGACAACTGTAATTGAACAACAATGAAAAAATTTTAGAAGACTTAACAAAAGAAAAAACAAGCACCAGAAAAACTCTCTTGACTCCACTTACTCCCAACTTCCCCTCCATTTCTCTCTTTGGAGCAGAAGCCCCCGAAATAGCCTCCTCTGCTCTCGGCCTCCACCTCTCTTCTCAGCGCACTCCAAGCAGCCCTTCTCTCCGTGCTCCGCCAGGGGCACCAGGCCTGTCACTCCAAGACTCACGAGGTCTCCGGTCTCCTGTCCTACCGGGGGCGTACAAGCAAGCATGCCTGGCAGGGGAGGCCCCTCCCGCTGGGCGCTTCCTTCCCCTCTTCCGGTTCTCTTCTCCCTCCCTGGCTGCCCCTTTTCGGGCTTGCCTGTGGGCTCTTCATCACTGCCTCAACCTCCAAACTGCCTCCGTTTCACAGCCTACCATCGATAGGTAGTGACTCCTAGCGCATGTTTACCAATGACCTCTCTCTGATCTCTAGACTCACTTTTCTAACTGCCTTCAATATTTACCTTTAAAATGTTCAAAAACTAAACTAGAATTTGTTTTCTCATACCTCACATATGATCCATCAGTAGACTCTGCTGGCTCTAACTTCATCTAAGCACTTTTTATCTGACAGAGTAAAAGTCAAAACATTTACCACGACGTTTATAGCCCCACAAATGAAGCTGTTTGAACTAATAAGTGAAATGAGCAAGGATACCATGTGTAAGACTGATATTCAGAAATGAGCTGTTTTCTATACACCAACAAGAACAATTGAAAAATATTTTTTAAACACTATTTGTACTAGCTTCAAAACTAGCGGTACATATAGGTGTAAGTTCAGCAAAATATACCCACTGAAAACTACAGACCATTGCTGAGAGAAATTAAAGGTGATTCTAAAATAAATGCAGAAGCTTACTATGTTCATACTTTGGGCGAGTCTGTGTGGTAAAGATGGTAATTCTCCCCTACACTGAGCTATATATTCAGTGAAACCTCAGTTAAAAGTTGAGAGGTCTTTTTGGTAAAAATTAACAGGTTCATAGAATAGTAAACAATTTGTGTTCTAGAAAAGAACCTACAATAGTAAGACAATTTTTAAAAGACAATAAAGTTGGAACGCTTCAACTACTGTATTTCAAGACTCATTATAAAGCAATAGCAATCAAGACAGTGTGGTATTGGTGAAAAATTGACTTCTAGGTGAATGAAACAGAATAGAGGGCCCAGAAATAATTACACACTCTGGTAAATTGATTTTCAGCAAAGGTGCCAAGGTCATTCAGTGAGATAATTAGTCTTTTTGACAGATTGTGCTGGAATAGCTACGTATCAACAATGCAAAAAAATAAACTTTAACCCCCAAACTGCACCACATGCCAAGATTAACTCAAAATGGATCATAAATCTAAAGGTAAAAATTCAAAACTAAAAGAAAAAAGCGAGAAAACCATTCTTAAAATTTGAAAAGTTTCAAGATTTTCTTAGGACGCAAATATTTCTTAGGACACAAAAAGCATTAACTATAAAAAAGGATACATTCTACTCCATCAAAATTGAAAGCACTTACTCTTTGAAAAATAACATTAGAAAAAAAGAAAATGTAAACCACAAACTAGGGAGAAAATATTCATGCAATACATATATGTGACAAAGGATTTATATCCAGAAAATAGAGAACTTTCAACTCAGTAACAAGACCAAAAAATTTTTAAACAGGTAAAATTTTGAACAGATACTTCACAAACAAAGATATATAAATGGCCCAAAGCACATGAAAAGATGTTCAACACTATTAGTCATTAAATTAATGCAAATGAGATACTACTACACGTCCATTAGTGTGGCTTAAATTCCAGACACTGCCAACGGCAAGGGCTGATGAAGACGGAGAAGCGGTACCTTCGCACATCGCCGACAGAGGTGTCACTGGCAGAACCCCTGCGGAGAACACTTGGATGTTTCCCTGAAGTCAGACATACATTTATTCTATGAACCCAGCAATTCCACTCGTAGATATTTATGCACAATAAGGGAAAATATATGCCCACAGGAAAAGAATTGCACGTAAATGTTTATAACAGATCTACTACTAACAGCCCCAAATTACCAACCACTCAAATGTCCATCGATATGTGAAAGATGAAACAAGTGTTGCTCCATATCCATACAATGGGACCTTTACAATGAGTGTGAAAAGGAATAAACTGCTGAAAGTAAGGACAACATGAGAGCACTTCAGAAACACTTTGCTGAGTGAAAAAAAACCCAGGCATAAAAGAGTCCAGACTGTGTGAGTCCATTTACATGAAACCCTAGAAAAAAGCAGACCAACCCCGGACGACATGCTGCCGGGCCTGAAATGGGGATTCACTGTGGGTAGGGACGAGTCAGCATTTGGAAGGTGAGGAAAAGGTCTTGTGTCTTTATTGTGCTGGTGGTGACACAGGAGTACACGTGTACACATTTGTCAGAACACATGGAGCGGCCCACTGAGAATGGATGCATTGTGTTTAAGTTATACCTCAATAAACTTAATTGTGGAAAAAAGTCTAAAATCCGTACTATGACCCGAAAGGCCCAGCGCAGCCTGGCCTGACCATTCCCTCTGATCTCTGCTCCCGCTTCCTGCTCTGTCCCCTCTGCCTGGAGTGCTGCTCACGTAGCCGTTCCCGTGATCGGAGTCCGAGGAGTCCCCAGCTCTTCATTCACAGTGTCACACCGTAGAGGGGCGTGGTACAACCACTCTAACTTCAGACCTGCCCCCATGCTTCCCGTGCCCGCCGCTTGCTCAGTTGTGCTCTTTAGCCCTCATCACCGTGTGACGCTCCAACATATCTTGGTTACTTTTTGTCTCATCCATGAGAATTTGAGAATTTCAAATTAAGAATATATGTTCCACAAGGACAGATATTTCTGTCTCTCTTGTTCACTGCCATTTCCTTAGTGGCTGAAGTAGTGCCTAGGTCTGGTGAAGATGGCCAGCTGACCCCCAAAGATTTCCATTAAATGGATTTGACCCTCTGAGTGCCCAGCCAGGGACCACATTTCCTGGCCCACTTCCTCCAGGGGAGGCTACAGGACAGTCTTAACAATGGGGTGTTACTAGAAGTGACGTGTGTCCCTTCTGGGTGCAGGTGATTAAGCAGTGGGTGGGGTGTGCCTTCATCTCCCTCTCTTTCCTCAGTCACCAGCTAGAAACGAAGGAGTCTGAGCACCTAGTGGGTGGTGCAGCCACAGATGGGAAGAGCCTGGCTTCCTGAATCACCCTGTGGAAGACCACCTGCTGAACAACCCTTTGGACTTTTACGTGGAGCCAAAAGTTAACTTCAATTGTTTGAAACCATAACATTCCTTTACTACAGCAGCTCTCACTAACAACAGACACAGAGTCTGTACTCAACAAATATTTTTTGAATGAATGAATAGGTGGCATTAAAAGACGATTTGTAAGTTTGCACTAACTGTAAAATTCAGTGTCACGACACGCGAGAGTGCATGCTGCAAAGCATCCCTGCCGCGGGTGACGGCACGTGGATGAATGCCAACAACTTCATGATCTAGCCTCTGACTGGTGAAAAAAATCATGCGTTAGCTAAATTAAAACTTTGTGTATTGATTACAATTGTTAGTACGCTGAGTGTAGCCTGATAGTGAGATACAGTGAAAATAAAATGTACGATGATAACACTTTCCTGTTTTCACTGCTTATGGCCCCCATCAGCATAAAACTAAGCAGAAGACCCTGTTTAAGGGAAAAACCTGTATCAGATGGAAATATAAACTGGATTGCCAATGTGTGCACATGCTAACCATGAGTGCTGAGGGCGGGGAGTCCTGTGGGTCCAGCACCCCCTCATTCAAATACACATCTTATCATAAGTGAGAATCTGCCCAATTTGAAAGAACCCCTACCTCCACCCCAGCATATCCTCACGTAGAACCTACTTTGATTCCTTTATGGTGTTCTCGGGACTCGAGGATATAAAGGTTAATCAAAGTGATTTTACTGTCCCTTCATTCCCATTTGAAAAGAAAAACAACAGTCAGGTAACATTTGCACTGCTTCTAGTCCTTGCTGCAATTGAGATCACTTTCAATCAGGTCTTCTGAAGTTGGAGTATCTCAAAGAAACTCGCTCACACGCCAAAACCGAGTTCCCGGGCAGGAGAGGGCAGCCGTGTCCAAGGGGGCAGCCCTCTGGAACCCCATTCTCACCTTCTCCCAACGAAAGCTACGTGCCAGCCGCAATGGCCAGCCACCTGTCTCACCCTGTTCGAGGTACAAGGTCGTCTTCATTTCCGACAGAAAGGCTAAGCAGGAATAACCTGGTGGGAGCAGATTTCTCTCAGAAATTTTGCAAACCTCTTGTGCTCTTTGTCTTTGTCACAGTATCTGACATTCAGGAAAGGGCTCCAGGAATCTTAATGGGATCAACTTAAGAAAAAGAAATGAGTAAGGGTTTGCTGATACCCTATCATTCCCATAAAAAGAAAATAATTAGTATTAATTATATGGTAGTGTTAGGAAGTCTTCAGGCTCATGAATAGAGATTTTTTAAGCCTCTCCCTTAACAAAATGAAGTTCCATTAGCATATTTTGAGGTGAGGCACATTCCATATTTCCTGTGCTTTCCTGTGAAGCCCAGCACAGTTCAAGCTACAGTAGATACTCCGTTAATACATCTGAGTGTATGGATTCACATTTGTGACTACTCATGCTGCTAGACTTCCAGCAGCAGCCCCTAATGCCCATGACCTGGGAGAGTTCACCCATTTATTGGTGATGCATTGGTGTACATTTTCTTCTAATTGTTAATTAAGAGAATCTGTTAGTTAAGATCTCTGGCATTGATCAGAAATGTTAGGGCATAAAAGTATTTGTCAAATCTGCTTCCTGGGGTGAAGTGCAGGGCATGGATGCCTCAGCCCCTGCCCGGAACGCAAGCAGCACCATGGGCTCGAGGCCCATGACAAACGCACAAACACTTCTTTAGTCGACACTAACCTTGGAGAGAAAACTCACCTCTGAAATCAAAACTCACTACTCAGGAATGTCTAACAGTCTTGTTGGGGACTATGTCATTCAAATGTCACCCAGGTCTCATCAACTGGCACATAGAAATCAAGACAAAGACCCAATAACTTGGAGTTCCTGCTCTCCTCTTCCTACTATGAGAACCTCAAAGAACCCCCACCACAGCCGTCTCCAGGAATGTCCAGGGCCTCAAAGGGAGATTTACTGCTGATCAGAGACCTGCACGCCAGGCACTGTCACCAAAGAGCATCCGTCTCGGTTGGTCCTCCTCCTGTTTGAGAGAAACCACTCAAGAATACCACCAATGAGCCTCCTCACTGCCACCACTGAGATTCCTCTCCCCTGCCGCAGACGCCACGCGTCACATCGTCCCTGTTTGCTCCCAGACAGCCTTCAAAATCTCTCCTAAACATATCTTTTTGTTTTCATCTTGCACTAACTCTTCTCTTCCTAGGAGCCTTTGGCTATTTCTAAAAAGTGGGGCAGGAAACAGGCATGATGGGGTCTTTTCCTTTTTCTCTCTCCTCTCACAAAAGATTATAAAACCCTCTCACTTCCTCCAAATAAAGCAATAGTTCTGCGGTTGACATGGGCCAGGGAGGGGAGAGCGAGCCACTTTACTCCCAGTGGCAGCCTCTCCAGGCCACACGGTTACAGGTGCAAATGAAACAGTCACCCATGAAATGTGCGTCTGCAAATGGTGACTCCACGGACAATCAGGGAAGTCCTAACCTCAGGATGTTGGCCGTCCTGGCAGGATGCTAACCACCTGAGACAGCCAAGGGGAAAACTGAAGAGTGTCTACACTTTTAACTTCAAAGTCTTATTTCATGGTCATTGTTGAGAAAATAACAACATCTCATCCTCTTAGACTGGTTGGCTTTCTTGTTGCATCTCTGGAGATGGGCCAGGCCTCTTTCTTCAGTTCATCTCCTAAAGCCTCCGTCCTGGTTCCTCAAGTATCTGCAACACTGTCCTTCCCTTTAGCTTGTGGTGCTGGCCAGTCGCTGCCCACTCCGTCCTCGCCTTGTCTTGCCCCCATTCGCTCTCTCCTGCCCTGGCTCCCAGTAGCCTGTTGGTTTTCCGTATCCTGGGGAAGCTGACCCCTCCAGCCTTCCCACCTTCTTCTGCCATCTCCACAGCCCTTTTCCACTGAAATGTTTCATTTCTCTTTGTCTCACTGGTTTCACAAGCGTAGTTGGGCCTTTTCTTCTCATTTACTAAAAACACTCAATGAGTCAACAGTGCTTCCAATAAACACCAGGAGCTAAACACACTTTACAGCCTGTAGTGCTTTATAATGTTGAACCATTCTCTTTATAAGGTAGAAAAGAGTACTCCCCTCACTTCCCTCATGCCCGCCACCCCTCTGTTTCACAACTATAGCTTCTGCTCAACTTGGGCACCTAGAGGGTCCCCCTGCTGCTGCTCCGCAAATGAAGAGGTAATTTCAAAGGAGGACCTTTGACCAGAATTCTAGCACCTATGAAGGAAGTTTTGGGGTGACTAACTGCTGCTGTAACGGAGAAGACACACTCTCATGTATCTGTGCACGCACTCACATGCACACACTGCTGTGCACACACGTGTGCACCCTGGAAAGCCAAGTGGCAGCAGGAAGCTAAGGCCTCCCTGAGCCAGGCTGAGCTCCCACCTGAGAGAGGACCATTTTCCGTCTCCAACACTTGAAGTCCATCCATATCTGCTCACGCTCTGTGGCGGAAAGGAGAGAATATAAAGAACCACTTCCCTCAGAGTTCTGACATCCTGTCCTGATGCTCCCCGATTTGCCAAAAGATAAATCATAACATTCAGAGTATTTTTAAATTATCCCCCCCCAAAAAAAAGAAAAAGAAAAAATGACACCCGTGGTGTTTTTCACACGATACACATTCCAACCCTGAGCTTTTCTTCCCCCTCGCCCGAAAACTGAACTCCCACTCACAACTTTTTTAGTAGGGGCCACACTCCTAATTTATGATGGTTACAAAAAATAGACTCAGAAGCTGGTGCAGAAGTGCCCACAGTCCCTCTCCAGGGCTCTTTCTTCAACAGCACACACCTGGGACAGGTCACCCCCAAGCCAGGGACTACCTTGCCACCTCTGCGCCTCAGCCATTCAGGAACCAGAAGAAGCCGGCCGTCCACACGTACAGGAGTGGTTGTGCTTGAGCAAATTCGATCTGTGAAAAACCACACGGAAGAAGAGAAAGACAACCTGGCAAAGGCTATTTGCGTTACAAAAGTACTCTGCTTTATAAAATGATTCATCGTAGAATTCCCCTAAGCAACAGCACTCCTATTACATTAAAATATGATGCTATTTACCAAAATTCAAATTTTATACAACGTTTCAAGAACATGTTATTACACGAGGAAATACAGAACTGCCTAAATAAGGCCCCAGTGGCATCCCTGGGGAAGTCCAATTGTCGAACCAAAGCACAGTTTTATATGTTGGTAAAAAGTGCCCCAAAACCTATTCAGAGAACATTAACTCAATCTGAATGGGTGGATTCTTATTAAAAAAAAAATAGAAATCCCACTTGTAAATAACTCAGGTAAATGCCAGTATTTTTCCCTCCCTTTGGAGCCAGAAAGCACATACTCCCCGAAGCAGGTACGAAGTGAGACTGAGCCCCAGGAAAGGAGGCAGGAGCGGGCCCAGCGCCCCAAGTGCAGTGTTCTTTCCAAATCAATTTTATCCTCCCATCCTTCTCTCCCTCCCTGTGTGGGTCACGCTTTGTCTAAACAAAGGACAGTGCCAGAGATTCATGGTGGGCAGGGCAGCTGTGCCTCTCAAGGGCAACGCAAGACAGGCTGTGTCCAGAGCTCCCCTGTACAGCCTGCCTCTGTGTCCTGTACCCGACAGAGAGCAGACAGAGCGGGGGCCCAGGACAGAGCCTTCCCTCAGCCTGGGTGTCCATGTGCCTCCCTTCTCCAGAGGTCCCAAGGCCAGGGATGAAGCCTGGGACAGACACCTGCGGACACAACTCATCTTCTCATTCTACTGTCACCTCGTGTCAACAGCAGCCCCTCCTCTCCCTGCCATCTTTGCAGTCCCAGCACCCATGACACAGGACTGCTCTGAGAGCTATCTGTCTCCCAGGGCCCCTGAAAGCTCCCTTGGTTCTGGACTTGGGAGTGATGGGCCATAGACAGCCTGGCCACTGCTGGCTCACTGGGCTGCCTCCTTCAGCCAGTGGAACATGTTGGATTTAATTGTGTTTTTCCCCAGCTTTCTTCTGCTTGTGCAGTGGCTTCTTCACAGTCTCAGCCCCAAAGAAATCTTTTCATTATGGCTCACAGCTGTGATCCTAAGGTTAAAAGAAATTACTCATGAAAGGGCAGCCCGAGGTAGAAAGCAGCAGCCTCAGAAGAGGCGTAGGCTTCCAAGGGAGAGGGGACTTCAAGGATTTATTGACATGAGGCAGATCACAGCTCTGGCTCCAGGCCCAGCTGCTGACATTTGCGATAGATTTAGGCACCTCGGTGTGGCTTGGAATTATATTTAACTCAAACTAAGAGGTCGGAGTGAGGTGTTCTGATCTGCTCATGGTGGTTTTGCTGATGCCTGGGCAAAATCAAGAGGGAACAATGAGCCCTGGCCAGTGTGGCTCAATTAGTCAGAGCATCATCTCGTGGAGTGACTCCCAGCCAGGGCGCACGCACACGTAGATTTCGTGTCCTTCTGTCCCCGGTCAGGGCGTGTATGGGAGGCAACCATTCAATGTTCCTCTCTCTCTCCACTTCCTTCTCTCTCTAAAAGCAGTGAAAAAATGTCCTCAGGTGAGGATTAAAAAAAAAGAGGGAACAATGAGGATTGTTTCTTTCCCCTCTTTGCTAGTTTCCCACCCTCCTCCCCGTTTTCCTCTCCATTCTAATCTCTTCTTGAAACTTGGCTTCCGATTCGTCTTCTCCTGGCTTCTCCATTCTTTTTTTTTTTAATATATTTTATTGATTATGCTATTACAGTTGTCCCATTTTCCCCCATCATTCCCCTCCACCCTGCACACCCTCTCCCACCCACATCCCCCCCTTTAGTTCATGTCCATGTGTCATAAGTTCTTTAGCTTCTACATTTCCCATACTATTCTTACCCTCCCCCTATCTATTTTCTACCCACTATCTATGCTACTCATTCTCTGTACCTTTTCCCCCTCTCTCCTCCTCCCATTCTCCTGTTGCTAACCCTCCATGTGATCTCCATTTCTGTGGTTCTGTTCCTGTTCTACCTGTTTGTTTATTTGCTTTTGTTTTAGGTGTGGTTCTTAATAGCTGTGAGTTTGCTGTCTTTTCACTCTCATATTTTTATCTTCTTTTTCTTAGATAAGTCCCTTTAACATTTCATATAATAAGGGCTTGGTGATGATGAATTCCTTCAACTTGACCTTATCTGAGAAGCACTTTATCTTCCCTTCCATTCTAAATGACAGCTTTGCTGGATAGAGCAATTTTGGATGTAGGTCCCTGCTTTTCAAGATTTCAAATATTTCTTTCCAGCCCCTTCTTGCCTGTAAGGTCTCTTTTGAGAAATCAGCTGACAGTCTGATGGGAACTCCCTTGTAGGTGACTGTCCCCTTATCCCTTGCTGTTTCTAGAATTCTCTCCTTCATTTTAATCTTGGCTAATGTAATTACGATGTGTCTTGGTGTGTTCCTCCTTGGGTCCAACTTCTTTGGGACTCTCTGAGCTTCCTGGACATCCTGGTAGTCTATTTCCTTTGCCAGATTGGGGAAGTTCTCCTTTATTATTTGTTCAAATAAGTTTTCCACTTGTTGCTTTTCTTCTTCCCCTTCTGGGACCCCTATAATTCGGATGTTGGGACGTTTAACGATGTCCCGGAGGTTCCTAAGCCTCTCCTCATTTTTTGAAATTCTTGTTTCTTCCTCGTTTTCTGTTTGGTTGTTAGTTTCTTCCTTCTGGTCCACTCCATTGATTTGAGTCCCAGTTTTCCTTCCATCTCTATCAGTTCCCCATGCATCTTCCTTCATTTCACGTATTGTAGCCTGCATTTTTTCATCTAATTTGTGAGCAAAATCAACCAATTCTGTGAGCATTCTGATGACCAGTGCTTTGAACTGTGCATCTGATAGGTTGGCTATTTCTTCACTGCTTAGAGGAATTGGCTCTGGGGCTTTTATTTGTTTTCCGGTTTGAGCCATTTTTGGTGGGTTTTTTTTGTTTTGTTTTGTTTTGATTTTAGTCTGGCCGCGGTTATTACGTATGATGGGTGGAGCCTTAGGTGTTCCTCAGGGCGGGGCAGCCCAGTCGCCTGGTTGTGACGCTGTATGTGGGGGCGGGTTCTGAGAGGGAACAATGGCGCCTGCTCCGCTCTCTCCTGGACTCCGGCCCTTTCCGCCGCTTCCCCTTCACCTGGATTATCTGCCCACGCGAGAGTGAGGAGTGGAGCCTCTGGCGCTCCCCAGTGTGGGGCAGCTCAGTCGCTGGGTTGTGACGCTATAGGTGGGGACGGGGTCTGAGAGGGAACAATGGCG
This sequence comes from Glossophaga mutica, assembly GCA_039655065.1. Taxonomy (NCBI): domain Eukaryota; kingdom Metazoa; phylum Chordata; class Mammalia; order Chiroptera; family Phyllostomidae; genus Glossophaga; species Glossophaga mutica. The sequence goes on from CM077311.1 coordinate 64,849,663, forward strand.
CCTGCTCCCCTCTCTCCTGGATTCAGTTCCTTCCGCCACTTCCCCTCTGCTTGGACCGTCTGCGAGCGCGAATGTGGGACCACCTGGTCAGCCAGCCGCCCTGTGTGGCCTCACTGGGTCTGCACAGTTGCCCCCCTGTGCCCGGGGTCCACCAGCTGCCGCCTGTGCACCTGGGAACTGCCAGCTGCTGCTGCTGCTTGCGTTCCTGGGTCTGCACCTCCACTTTCTCCTGCCTTGACTCCGCCCCTCTTACTGGTCTGGATGAATGGTTGTTGGACTTTCGTACAGTTCAGTTTTCTATAAGTTCTGGTTGTTTTCTTGTTTCTAAATATTTGTTGTCCTTAATTTTGGTTGTGAGAGGAGGCAGTGTGTCCGCCTATGCCTCCATCTTGGCCAGAAGTCCAAAAACCGGCTTCTCCATTCTTATCTCCTCCCATTCCTCATAGGAACCTCTCTGGAGCAGCCCCAGAGGAAGGGCAGAGCAGAGTCACTCACAGCTAGAAGACGAAGGTGGCCGGGTCTCACTCCACCCTCAGGCCTGGCCTGCCCCTTGGTCCAGCACCCTGGCCAGTACCCAGATCCAGGCAGGGAGAGCCAAGCACATGAGACAGTTGACCCGAGCTGCCTTGCTGTGTGGTGCTTCTTATTTGTTTTTCAGAGTTTGTCCTAACAGTGTGGTAACCCCCAGAGTAAACACCAAGGACATAGATGTTCCCATTTCACAGAGGAGCCCACCCACCTCCTTAGGAAACATTCACAGAGCCGGCAGGCCCGACCACCCAGGAAGAGAGCCGAGCACAGTGTTAGAGCTCGTCTGTCTGACTCGAAATCCTAGTCTGAAGTCAGAGCAAAGGAGATTTCCAAGGTAAGTGACTATAGCCCCCTTACTTTCCAGGAGGGCAAGCTGGGGCTCAGAAAGGAAGAGCGGCTTGTCCAAGTTCACTTGACACTTCTGAGGCAAGGCTAGGCCGGAGCCACACCCACTCCTCCTACGCCAGGGAGAGCAACACACAACACTTGTCCACGTCCTGCCACTCTTTGCAATGTGAAGGGCTCCACTATGGCCAACAATTTAAAGGGCCAGTGTTGACTGAATGACTGCTGATGCCAGGCATTGGGCCCATGCCGGGATGTCGAATGTTCTACCACTCTCTGTGCTGCGAGCTGTATTTTGTTATCGCATTTTACATAATGTTTTATTTTTCAGTTACAGTTAATGTACAATATTATGTTAGCTTCAGATGTACAACCCAGTGTTTAATCATTTGTACAACTTATGAAATAATCGTCCCAATAAAACTGGTACCCATCTGACACCACACACAGCGATTACAGCATTACTGACTCTCCTCCCTGTGCTGGCTTTACATCCCCAGGACTCTTCTGTTCACGTCCAATTTGTGCTTCTTAATCCCTCCACCTTTTTCACCCAAATGCCCAACCCCCTCCCATCTGGCACCCGTCAAAGTCTTCTCTGCATCTCTGAGTCTATTTCTACTCTGCTTGTTCATTTATTCTGTTTTGTTTTAGATTCCACATATAAATGAAATCACATGCACTTGTCTTCCTCTGTCTGACCTATTTCACGCAGCACAGTAGCCTCTAGCTAGGCCCACCCATGCTGTCACAGATGCAATATTTCATTTTCTTATGGCTGAGTCATATCCCACTGTATTATATGCACCACTTTCTTTTTGATCCCCTCATCTCCTGACGGACACTTAGGTCGCTTCCCTGCCTTGGGTAGTGTAAACAACGCTGCAATGAATGTATGGGTGCACATGTCTTTTCAGCTTAGTGCTTTCGGTCTCTTCAAATAAATACCCAGAATCAGAATTGCTGGGTTCCTCTTTGTCTCTTTTTCAGTTTTGAACACTGAAGCCCAAAGCTGTCAAGTGACTTGTCCAAGATCAAAGCTAATGGAATTCAACCCCCATCCCGTCTGTCTCTTGATGGTTGTCACCCTGATCGCGGGACTGAGGACAGCACCGCCACTCTCCATAGACAGAACGTTGCAGGAGAATGCTGGCCTCTCAGATCCAACCATTCACCCCTGGGAACAGCCAGGCTCAGTCCTATTCAGAATCCAAGGCACTGCACTCAGAGGAGAGTGACAACTTACTCCAAGCAAGCTTAGTCCCCTGTTCCTGGGATCTTGCTTTTGGTTCTCAGGGGACAAGGGCTAAGTGGGTCAGGTGTGCACCTTCTAGCTGAGCTGCTAATGAAAATTTCTCTTCAAACTACATTTTGATGTCCCTCAGTGGACTGATTTATAGGATGATGGATTTCTAGAGGATCCTGAGAATTTGGCAAGAGCTGCTAAGGCTTTTATCCAGATTTCTGATGCACTGACCTGAGATTTCATGCTCTGCTCACTGCTATGGAGGACCTAAGCACACTGTGTCCCTCCTCTGTCCAGGGAAAGAGAGCCTAGGACAGGGCTGTAAGTGACTCCTGGGGAGGGCTCCCCTGCTCTGGGCCCCTGGAGCAGCACCCCTCCCAACCCCTGGCAGAGCTGAAAGCCACTGACCTCTCAACAAGCTGGATAAATATTTGAGAGCCCATAGAAAAATTAGTGACTATGTGGAGAAGAAAAGAAAATCTTTTTGAACACCTTCAACTCTCCCCATTTCAGTTTTCTCCAAAAGTGAACATGCATCAAGATCTCCTGGAAAACTTGTTTTCTGGGTCTCGTTCTTCCGGTGATGTAATACGGCAGGTCTGGAGTGAGGCCAGAAAGCAGCACTTCCCTTAATGTTCTGGTAGATTCTGATCAGGGGTCTTAGGAGCCCCCACGCGAAGACCACCTGGAGTGCTTCGGGCAGGGCGGGGCTGTGTGTTGCTAGGTTGGCAGAGGGTGGGGAAGAGCAGGCAGTGGAGAGGGCACCAGCCCTGCTGTCAGGAGACCTGGGTTTCCACTCGGCCACACCACTGGTAAGGTGGGGCCTCACAGAAAGAGGGAATGGGAGCTCAGAGCAGTAGTTTGTCTTCCCTCGGAGGACATTTGTCCCCACAGCTGTGAAGTTCATTATGGGGTGGAGTGGCTCTGGGCACAAGCAGCCCACTCCAGACAACTGCAGGAGTCATTTCTGGAGCTGGAGGTTACGGGCAAGCCAGGTTAGGGAGAGGGAGGAAGGGGAAGCCAATCGTAGAGTGATTCTGTGTGATGTGTGCATCCTATTTATTATCTCATCCAATCTCACAGTGACCCGCTACTGTGGACTGAGTGCTGGTGTCCCCGCTAAAACCCATGTTGAAGCCCAACCCCCAGTGCAGTGGTATTTGAAGGTGGGCCCCTGGGAGGTGATTGGGCTATGAGATGAAGCCCCCATAAATGGCATTCATGCTCTAATAAGAAAAGAGACAAGAGAGGTTATCTCTCTCTACCAGGTGATGACGCAGCAAGAAGGCGGCTGTCTGCAAACTAGAAACAGGGTCCTCACCTAACACGGAGTCCCCTGGGGCCCTAATCGTGGGTTTCTCGGCCTCACAAACTACAATAAATAAATTTCTGTTGTTTAAGCCAATCCGTCTCTGGTATCGTGAGATGATAGAAAATGTATATATTGGTCTCTGCCCCCACTTCTTCACACAGAGCTTTAAAACCCTTGTAATTTCCTAAGGAATAAGAGCACCGTGCACTCTTTTGTTCTGATATGTGGTTTTTGCTCCCAGTTCCTAACACACAGCTCCTGGAGAATCTCCTGGAGTTTCCTAGGTGATGATAGTGTTTTGTGTCCTAACACAGTGACTTTGAGTGGACTCTTGGATGGGGGCTGGTCACCAGAAAGACCAAGGCATGATTTAAAGCTTGGAATTTTCACCCCCACCTATCCATTCTTCAGAGAGGGGAGAGGGGTGGGAACTGGAGTCAATACTCTGTCATGCCTCCCTCTGTGATGGAGCCTCCATAAAAACCCCCGAAGCCCATGTTCAGAGAGCGCCCAGGCTGGTGAGCACATCCATGTACCAAGAAGGTGACTCGCCCCAACACCAGAGGCTCAGAAGGCCCTACCTGCACCTGGGACCCTCCTGAACCTCACCTTATGTATCTTTTAAGGTGTTCATTCATCTGGCTGTTCATCTGTATCCCTTATCATATCCTTTAATAAACTAGTAAACGTAAGCAAGCATTTCCCTGAGTTCTGTGAGCTGCTCTAGCAAAGAATCCAATGGAAGGGGGGAAGGGCACGGGAATCGCTGGTTTGGAGCCAAGCTGGGCAGAGGCTGCAGGTAACCTGGGGACCTACCACTTGCGATTGGTATCCGAAGGGAAGGCAGTCTCGTGGGACGGAGCTCTTAACCCGTAGGATCCGCATCATCTCCAGGTAGATAGAGCCCACCTGAGTTAAACCGTAGGCCACCCAGTGTGGTGTGGAATTGCTTGGTGTGAGAAACCTCACACACACATCTGGTGTTGGAAGTGTTGTGAGTGTGGTAGCGGTGTAAAAGTAGAGGAGAAGCGCCTTTGCGGGCATTTCTGCCGGTGCGGCCCAGCTTGCCGAAGACAGGTAGGTGTTGCTACTGGTGTTTTACTGATGAGAGAACCAAAACTCAGGAAACTCACTCAAGGTCACAGAGCTGGTAGGCACGAAGCTGGAATCCAACCGCAGGCCTGCTTTCCAGTTCGAGTGTTCTTAGGACAGTCGTTCTTTCCTTGATGCCTTCAGAGACAGTTCCCAGGCACCGACGAGAGGCCGGATGCCACTCTGGGTGCTGAACTTGCAGCACTGCATGTGACGGAGCCCTTGCTTTTGCAGAACTTCCTCATGTGGGGGGCAGAGCACAAAGAGGTAAACACAATAATGAAGATAGGTGCGGATGGTAATAAAGATGACTTACTTAAAATTTTTTTTTCAATTCGAGTGATGTTTAAGCTGAAATCTAAACAGCAAGACAAGCTAGCCACGCCAAAATCAAAGGGAAGGGTGCACCGGGGAAGGGAACAGACAGGACAAGAACCCTCCTCAGGAAACTGACATGTTCACTGGGACAGAAAGGGCCAGGGCGGCTGGATCAAAGCAAGTGAGAGAGAGACAACTAGTGGACGAGGCAGGGCATCCGGGCAAGGACGAGCCCACCCAGCTGCCGAGCTGGTGTCTTAGTCCACCTGTGATGGGGAGCAGACAGAAAGCTGGGAGCGAGGGGACAACACAATCAAAATTATCTCTGAAAAGCTCACTCTGGCTTCTGTGTGGGTGCTGACAGAGGAATGAAAGTAAAATTTGGGAGACAAGGTAGGAGGCTAGAGAAGGAGCCCAGGCAAAAGCAGCGAGTGCAATCTGAGAAGCAGCGACTTCTCCGCTCTGTCCGCATCTCTGTCCAGCGCTGCACCACCACGCCTCCTCCCGCGGCTGTGCACAAGGTCAGCAGCTCTCCACGCGTGGCCTGAGGACCCCCGAGCAACCCCACGGCTCTTTCAAGGTGGCCTGAGAGGTCATCATTTCTCCAAATACAGATCTGCGTGAGGCTGGATTTTCTTCATATACTTCAATCAAAACTACATATTGCAACAGATTGCCGCTGGAAGTAGCTACAAGAATCCAGCTGTCTTCCACGAAGCCACACATCACAGCGGTTTGCAAACTCGCAAAATAAAGCTCCTCTTCTCACCACATTTCTTGTGTGCTTTGGAAAGTATTGTTATTTTTCATGAAGAAAAGTGTGTTATTATGTTAACATGCAAGTGATTTGTTGCTGTTATTTTTAAATGAATTAATATTTTTTGACTCCTCAGTTTTAATTTCTAATATAATACATACCAACAGATATAATCAGCATAAAACAGAAGTCTTTTGGATAGTCGATAATTTCTAAGAATGTAAAGGGGTCCTGAGCCATTACAGCCACTATCGTAATGGCCTAACTGACCCTGCACGAGCAAGGGGGTGACCAGGGGAATCAGACAGCCAACCCCTATGAGGGACACCTCTGGGCACCTTTGTACCCTTCCCTGATTGACGGGCCGCTCCACCCCAGCTGGGGCAGTGGAGTGCCTGCAGAGCTGCTGCAGTGTGTGGAGGGGGGTGCCGCAGCCAGCTTTGCGCAGCAGAGGCGGCAACATGCCGGGGTGGGCGGGCTGTGCTGGCCCCTCCCTGCAAGGCCAGCATATGTTCAGCCACATGGCTCAGCAAACCAGGAAAGGAATCACCGCCTTCTGTAAGGTGCCCGGTACCCTGTGCAAGGGCCATCTGCACTGCTGGATGATAATGAACCCTCAGGGCATTTGTTACCACTTAAACATTTCCGAGGTGCATACTGAGCATGGAATTGCTGTCCTGGGGAAGGCAAGGGGGTGAATGCTACGTGCCGTGCACCTGGATGCAGCAGGGAGTAGCCACTTCGTTGCTACCCTAGTCTGGCAGGTTTACAAAAGGCGGGGCTTCCAAGGATGCCAAACAGTGTCTGCATGTGGTTTATGATCTGGCCAGAGTTGGGGGCAGAAGTTGGGGTGTCTGCTAGGTACAGGTCTGTATTGCCAAGTCAGCCTTCAGAGAAGCTCAGTTCAGGACCAAGAAACAAAGTCCTAACATGTTAGAGCCAGAAGTCATCCTGCTTAGCCTTTGCCAAAATGTTGTCCTCATATCATCAATCCACCCAGAGGCACCATTGGGGGGAAATGTTCTGGGGTAAAGAAGTTTTAGAAAAAGTAATCGGTATCCATTCTCCAGTGGGAGCCTCTGTGCACATTAACATAGTGAAAGCTCTAAAAATTGCTGCAGTGAAGAACTCCACTTGACTTGGTCCTGACACCGATGCTCTAAGGAAGAAAAGTCGTTGCCCAAGGTCATACAACAAAATTCAGAATTAAAACCCAGGTCCCTCGACTCCAGCCAAGCACTCTTTTACTGCACCGCAGTGAAAGGAGGTCCATGTGGCAGATTTTCCAAGGCCTTCTACTACTGAGATTAAAAACAGAGGTCAAGGCTAACCCACCAGCTTAGATCATCCAAATACTCTCTCCATAGGCACTTTTCAGGTGTTTGTCATCCATGAAGGAGACAGGAGTAAAAGGAAGAAAATGGGGAAGGAACTGATGAGGAAAAGGTCTACCTCTGCCATTGCCCTCTAGTCCAAATGGCAACTGCGTATGGGTACAAGCAAACTTTGCTTCTAAGAACATCAACTGAGACTCATTCACCGACACGCACTCATCAGAAACAGGCTGGGAAGGGATGATTTGATTATGTTGTGAATTAAAGTTTTGCAAATATGCATTAATTTAGAATTAATGGTATGCATGTTTTGGGAATTAATTGACAAAAAATAATTATTAAACACAAATTCACTGATGTTTGACAAGTAGGTAGTAAATACCCATTTTGCACATGGCAGTTAATTGCCAATAAATGTTTCTTTCAATCACCAGCTGGTTTTAATTTAACAAATAGATGGCTGTCTGTTGAAATTGGAATGGAGAATTGGGAAACCTTCATAGATAGCAGGGCTCAGCACCACTCGCTGTCTGCTCTGGCAACTGTGTGGGTAAAAGAAGTTCCAGAACAGTCTCTGGGAGCCTGCTCCCACCCCCACCCACAACCCAGCACGATCGCCAACAGTCCAATTCCAAGCAGTCAAGGGGCAGGCGGACGAAACAACTGGACTTTGCATGCGGTGTCCTTGCTGCCAGGCGTTCTCTTCCCCCACTGCCGCTCTGGCAAACCACTCAGACAGCAAACCTCAGACCTCACTCCTTCCTGTAGCTGCCTTCAGACAGAGTTCGTTCCTGCCAGCCAAGTGCTCCTGCCACACTGTGTGCCCCTTTCGTGACATTTGTAACTGCATTAAAACCTGCAAATTCCTAAAAAGCAGGTTCCTGGCACAGAGCAAAACAACTATAAAAGCAATGACAACGACCTAGCAAGGCTGCTATTCACCTTCCCAGTACCCATTTGCTCCTTTACGTTTATAACAGCCTGAATTTTACTGACACCTGTAAGACTACATTTCCCAGGTTCCCCTGCAGCCAGGAGTAACCATGTGATTAAGTTCTGGCCAATGAAATAGAAGCATGGTGTTGCCATGAACAGGGCTCCACAAAGGGAGCTGACTCAGCTGACAGATGGTCTTTTTTGCCTTCTCTGTGCACCCCACCCCCACCTCCCACCACACACATCTGTGCAGTTCAGAATATGGACATGTCGAATCTCCAGCAGACTCTTGGGCTGTGATGTGAACTTCAGCATAGAAGCCACAAACTGAGGATGTCAGGCTCGAAACAGAGGAAGAGCCTGCGTCCCTACTGACTGACGTTTGGCACCACCACTTCATTCTAGGACTGTCTGCATCCATATTGTCCATATTCTTTTTACAAGAGAAAATCAGCCCAAGAGTTTTAAAGTTCCTGTTGTTTAGTCAGATACAGTTGGACTCCCAGCAAAGACAAACAATAGCCAGAACCATTTATGAGTGCTTACATTGTGTGGATATCTCTGTTTTAGAGGTGAAAAAAAATGAGGCCACAGACATTAAATAGCAAGTCCAAGGTCAGGTTTAAAATTGCATTTATATCTGTCTGATCCCAGGATTGGAATTCTCTTTCACAAGCACAGCCTCTCAAAGGGACAACCCGGTAGCTGTTCAGAGAACCCATCAGCCTGGGAATGGTACTAGGACAAGCTCAGCCTCTAACGGCCCCTGGACAAGTCCTGTCACCTCTCTGTGACTTGGTTTCTTCACCAATAAAATGATAATGTCAGCTATGATCTACTGAGCACCTTCTATTGGCCAGGATCTCTCACAAGCATCTAACAGGCATTAGCTCCGCCAGTGCCACAGCAACCCTGTGGATTAATAAATTTGCTCACTTCATAGATGAGGAAATGGAGGCTCACCCAGAAGTTAAGTAATTTTGTCAGGATCACAGCATCAGCAAATGTGGGTAAAGGAGAGGTAAAGGACCCGGGTCCGTCCGTCTGTCCAATCATAACTCACCCTGGGTCTCCCTCTCAGACTCCTTGCAGCATCCTGGTACACACAAGGACACGGAAGTTCCAACTGCTAAGTGATGAAGCCAGGATTCGAAACTAGCTCTACCTAACACCAAAGTCAAATACCTCCCTGACTCCATGAGCACCTGAGATGGAGACTGTGCCGCATTCAGCCAGCTCTGTCCTGTGCTGGCTCAGCTGTGGAACTGAAGGACAATGCAGTGAAGCCAGTGCCAGGTAGGTGAGAGAGCGTGAGAGAGGGGAGCCCTCCCCCCACACCAGAGCCATTGGCGAGCTCCCTGAGTGCAGGGCCACCTTGGCTCACCTATGGCTGTCTGGGAGTGAACCCAGCACTTCCTGCGCACTTACAGATCCTGTGAGTGTCCTGTGGCCACCATAACCATGACTCCAAACCTGCGTTGGCTTAACAACAGAAACATATTCTCTCTAAGTTCTAGAGGCCAGAAGTTTGAAATCTGGGTATTGGCAGGATCAGGCTTGTTCTGACGGCTCTGGGGGGAAATCCGCCCTGCCTATTCCTAGCTTCCAGCCAGCCGTGGCGTCCCTTGTCTTGTGGACGCACCGCTCTGATCTCTGCCTCCCTTGTCCCACAGTATCCTCCTTGTGGGCATCCTGGGTGTCCTCTCCTCTCTTCAGAAGGACTCCCATGGATTCAGGTCCACTCTAATGCACCATCACCTCCTTTTAACTTGATTATGTATCCAAGACCTTATTTCCAAATAAAGTGACATTCACAGGTTCTGAGATTAGCACATCACCACGTACTTTTGGAGAACACAATCCAACCCACTACAGGCTGGTGACTGAATTGAATGGCACATGTTGGCTCTGCAAAGAAATTACTTCCTGTGAAGAACCATAGGTGAGGCCAGCCATCTTAGCACTGAGATGGGAAAGTCTCCCACACAAAAAGTGTGTGTGTGCCCATACGTTCCCTGTGGTCTACCGTAACGTGGAATTCTTCCCTTAGAGACCAACCCCTTGGAGAGGCCCCTAAGCGGACAGCCTGTCCGTTAACTGTCGCTCACATTGAACTTGAACCCATTGGGGTACACTTGCAGAGTGGAGGGTAGTGAGAGGGCACAAGTGGGCTGGGGAAGCACAGGACAGCTGCTGGCATGTGGAGGGCTGCCCTAGTGATGCGTGTCCACATGGGCGTGGTGGGGCCAAGGAGGCAGCACAGGAGGGAGGAAGGAGTCCAAGAAGGAAAGGAGGAGGAGAATTATTTCCCTGGGTGAGCGGTTGGGCTCAGTAACTTTTAAGATTCCAAAATCCCTTGGAGCCCTGGCCAGTGTGGCTCAGTTGGTTGGAGCATCATCCCATAAGTGAAAGGTTGAGGGTTTGATTCCCAATCAGGGTGTATGCCTAGGTTATAGGTTTGGTCCCCTGTCTGGGCACATATGGAAGGCAACCAATTGATGCTTCTCTCTCACATTGGTATTTCTCTCTCTCTCTTCCTCTCTATTTAAAAACCAATGAAGAAAATGTCCTCAGGTAAGGATTAAAATAAAATAAAATAAAATAAAATTCCAAAATCGCTTTGAAACGCTGAGACTCTCTAGCCCCTCGTCTTCCTGAGAAGAGGTGCTAAGGAGTGGTGGCCCCCTCCTGAGTCAGATGTGGTCAGAGGTGAGGGTGATCTTGTCAGGAGGGAGAGGTGGGAACTTGTCTGAGAGAGGGTGAAGGAGGGCAGCACAGGGATTCCAGTCCCAGCCCTGCCCCACGGCAGCAGGGAGACCTTACAGAGTCAGCTGCTTCCCCGAACCTTCCTCCCGGCGGTGAACCTGGAGCCTCAGGCTTGGCCGTCCAGGCCTCTCCCGGGTCTGGGCAGGCTTCCAGACAGTCTCACACCTCCCCACCTGGCCAGGGGCAGGCCCTGCGGCTGTAATGTAGTTACTCTCCCTTCTGCACTCAGGAAACATGGCTACAAAGTCAGAGCTCCTCTGAGAGAAAAGAAAAATGAGAGAAAACGAACACATGAGTGAGCCTCGGAAATGTACCTCAAGTCATGGAGAGGGCAGCAGTGAGGGGCTCCTTCAGGGTGATGGTCTTGGCAGGCAGAGAGGAAGTGGGCCCAATGAACCTGACGGAGAGCTCCGAGCACCGCGCAGTCCACACCCAGAGCAATCGACTGTCCTCTCCCTGTCCATGGCCCGTCACATTCATAGGCATTTCTGGTCCATGCCATTATGCCTCCGGGTAACTGTTTTAAATTTGAGTGATCACAACAAATTTACTGTGCTTAGCCCTTCTCAAGGAGCTCTGAGGACTTACTGTCACTCACACGTCCTCCTCACTTGCCTCTCCGAGCCGCACTGACAGAAGTGGAGACACCCACACCTGTCCAGAGGCTCCCGGCATACCAGGACTCAGAGTGGGCACCCAGGGTGCCCCTGGGCTCACTCATCACACTCCTCGGTTCACAGGGCATCTAAGCCAGACAGCCTGTACCTTGCCCTTTGGGAGAGAAGGCACTAGAAGCCACAATAATAAAAGATCTGCCACTTACTGAGTCCACTCCATGTGTCAAGCACTGTGTTAAGCTGAACCACGCAGAGTCCCCTGCAGGGATTTAAAAAGTAAGCAGGATGGGGACATCTGCAGGGGGGCGCCCTGCTCTCTCTCTGAGCTTGGGAAACGTGAGCTGCCCCGTGTGGAGCAGGGGGAGGTGGAAAGGGCAGTGGCAGTCGTCACCTGGAAGGAGACCACCACCGCCACACCACAGTTGCACCCTGAGGCCATGCACAGGGCACAGCGACAGAGCCCTCCCTGGGCGCCGGAAGATGGTATCGCAGGGTCCAGGCAGACCACAATGTGCTGCAGTAGGTGCCAACAGTGGGGTCTGCAAGTATCCCCATTTTCCCCAGAGCCCAAAGGATCAGGCAGTGTTCTGGGCCATAAGATTTTGGGAGCATTTTCCAGTCTACAGGTTGAGCCATCTAGTTTTCTTGATCCCTTTGCTGGACTTCATGCATATACACATTTATTTCACCAACTCCAAAAGCACTTCTCTTCGAAAGAGCTAAACATCAAATGTATTGGCTCAACAAACACTATTTCAAAAATATATGGAGAAATTTACTTTCTAAAGGAGACTTGCTCACCTTTTCTCAAGCGTTTACTCAGCCCTTACTGTCCGTCATTCTTCTACACAGTACAGACACGTCACCTCGAAACTCCTGGAAGTCAGTGCTGTGACTGTTCCCATTTTACATAGAAGGAAACCAGGGTATGGAAAGGTTAAATAATTTTCCCGAGGACACAGCTATTAGATGGCAGAGCTAGGGTTTGAACCCTGGCAGTTTGCTTCTGGAGTATGTGTGCTTTGCTGCTGTTCTCATAAAACTCAAATGTTCGTTCCTGCTGTCCCTCTCATCCTGAGCTCCGCTTTGCACAAGTGAGCTTTATCCACAGTTTTCCCCCAGCTCCTGGCGTGCAAGACCAGTGCGGAGCTGCTGGGGCAGGGCGGGGTGGGGCCAGGCCTGGCCGGCTCGGGGTATGATGTGAGACCAGACAGGTGAGGTGCTTTTCACTCTGTGAAGTGCTGAGAAGGTCTCCCTCACTCGGTCCACTTTCACACTTGAGCATCGCTTCTGTCCCTGAGGGACTTTATCTCAGAAAAGGATTCCTCATTGCTCCTTGTCTGCCGTTGATAATCTAAAAATATCCCCATATGCCTTTTTCTTGGAACTGGAGCATGTCCACTTTTTCTTTTTTCTCATCTCTGCCAAGTGGCTCCAAAAGACGTTCTCCGGGGGGTGTTTGGAGCTCTGCACAGGTGTCTTGATGCTTTCTTTCCGCCCTTTTCCCAGGCAGACACGGCTGCCTGTACTCTGATACTTTTTATAACTCTCACCAGAAGCCTGTTAAATATGCTCCATGTGCATCTCTGCTCTGCCTTTCCCCGCCACCCCCGGTAATCCAGTCTAAGAAGCGGTATCCGGATGCTTCCTTTGTTGATTCTGCATCTCCCCTTCTGCATTTGTAATCTCTCTCCCTGTCCCTGCCCCACATGTCTGGACCATGGCGGTCAGCCTGACACCTTGAGGCGCTGTGCGCGGGAGCACGACCTAAGATTCAATCATCTGTCATTGCTCCTGCTTACTTCCTTTCCAGCCCGGTAAGCTGGGACAGTCGGGCTGACTGCCTGGGGTCCTTTCCAAGCTGAATGTTCTCTTCTTTTGGGCTCTATGATATTAAGGACAGGAAGTACATTGCTTTCCGGTCTTCTCAAAAACAGATAAACCTGGTTCCCGGGATTCCTCCCAGGGAGCCAGGCTGCCTTTATCAGCAGTGCACAGCTGGCCTCCTGCCGAGCAGCATCCACAGCACGTTTCTGCACATTCTGCAAGCAATGTGCCCCTTGCTGAAATCACTCTGGGGAACGCTGGTAAGAGAAGGCAGCACTCACAACTGCAGGGCCTGAGAGCCCTCCATCCCTGAGCAGGCATCCTAACACCCTGAGGAGGAGGCGAGGAATGGCCTGACACCCGCTTCTGTGCCCACACCTTTAGAGGAACGCTACTAACTTCTCCCACAAGCAGAGTCCCTTAGATGCCACCATTTGGGAATTCTGTGACCATCGGGTTCTCACACCAGTGGTCCTCTCCCTTGATCTCCTCACCCCAGTGAACACTCCAGCCAAAAGCACACGCCCATTGTGTGGAGTTAAGACCGGAGGCTTCCCCTGGAACAAGGAGACCCTGCAATTCACCACCAGAAGGAAACAGATCCACTGAACAAAATGGGCACAGGGGCTGCCACCTAGTAAGACATCCTCCTGAGGGTTTTTTCATGGATATTACAGCTACCTTTCCTCCACGTGAGAGAGGAGGCTGGCGTCAAGGTACACACAAACTTTCCTGACTGCACAGCACACCGGGCCTACACATGCACACACACAGTACTCATACAAAACACACACACACACACAGGGCTTTCAGAGTGCAGTTAGCCCCTCAGAGAAAGGCAGGTGGCTCCCCCAGAGGTGCCTGAAAACTAGAGCAATTTGACATCTGCGAGAAAAAAAAGGCTTTTAATCATGGGAATATGTATGTGGATATTGAGTCATTCACTTAAAAACACCTGCTTTAAAAATATCTCTTGGGGAGAACTTCCGTCTATATTAGAATTCATAAAACAAAAACACTCCGAATGTGTTATTAAAATGTTAACATCAGAAACAGTCTGAAAGAAGCCAGAGAGACTGCAGTTACCCAAAGAGGCTTCAAGGAGAGAAATCCCTGAGCAATTACAATCCTCAGTAAGCCTTTATTTTTATATATAAAAAGACAGCAATTGTTGGAAGATCATAGATACTGAGTTTCAGATTGCTGGGAAGAATTACTGGCTCAAGTAGCAGCAGGAGAAAGAAAGGGGATGATAGGAAGAAACAAACCTGAGCTGAGACTTTCTGCACAATGTGCCAAAAAACCTAGAAGGGGTGGTGCCACGCCACGGCATGCAGCCCCTCCCCTGTGGCAGGTGGACCGGATCCTGTCCCTAGCACAGAAATCAAGTCTCGAGAGGCTCGCATGCCTGTTCCCATGACAGAAGTCTGACTGCAAAGGATGCGTGCCCGCTGCCTCTCCCACAGTGCTCAGTGGAAAGGGTTTGCCGCCAGGCATCGGAAACTCAGTGCCTATGCTCCTACGTATCATGTGTCACTGGGTGAAATGGTGTTGGGGACAGTGCCAGCACAAGGTGAGGGCCTGGTGTTGGGTGCATTCGAGAGGCCCTTCATCCTTCCTTTCAACTGTCCGTTTTCAGATTTGCCTACTTTCATCTGAAGGGGCTGGTACAGGAGTTCACTTTAATCCATGAAAGCTGGAATCAAATGGTTGCAAGAAGAAAACTGGTCTAAGAATCTTTATCGCTGTTCTGGTACAGTCCTGTTACAGCTGTTTACATCTGTCTAAGAAACACGACTGGCCGCAGTGGGAAGACAACGTGGAGATGATCTAGTTCACCCTCACATTCACCAGTCAGCGAGGCAGAGAGAGGCCCAAGGAGCACAGGGAGCCACCCCGCTCGGCACGGCCTCTCTGGCATGGAAGCACCGCCGGGCACCGGGGCTTCCCCACGAGTCCCCTGAGGGGAGGACGCAGGATGCAGGAGGACCTCGAGGATGGGCCTTCCTGGGGTTTTAGGAGATACACTAATGGGCAGATACACTACATTTGACAAGACTGCTGGGAGTATCCAGGAGTGGCTTCTGTGAGAGACAGTTGGAGTCTGTAGTTCATCAACCCAAACTTCAGCGATGAAGAACTTCCTCTGGCCTGTTAGCTGGAATGGCAGGGGTTTGGGTTCCAGACACCCTGCTGGCCACCACCTTTCTGTCCTATGCCATAGCTCCAAAGGAAAACCCTGTTGATGACCCACTATGAGGCACGGCCTCAGAGCCCTCCAAGGTTAGAGCACTGGGCTCTTGGAAACCCAAGTACAGCATAAAACATAGGCTTACTCAGGAATCAGCTTGTTCCAACAGACTACAGTATATAAATAAAGGCAAAACCCCCAATGTTTATTGAGGCCCTGAGACCCATAATACAAGTAACACACAAATACCTTTTATTTTAAAAGAATGTAAAGATTAGAAGATACAGCTCTATCTAGGGATTGTCGGAAAGTGGAGGGGCCAAACAGAGGTCAGTCTCAAAAAATTACCTGACTTTTCTAATAAGCAAAACATTGTAATGAATAGCCTAGCCGAGAGCTTTAGGAGATAAGAGTTTGTATATGAGTTTAATAAAAACATGACCATTTAGAAAAAAAAGAGTTAATGAGATAATAATGTCTATATAAATTGAAAAACAAGAGCCCAACTAGAGTATGTATATCCACTGCTAGTGTTTTCTGGCTTCATTTTCATCAGTCTTTTCTTTATTTTAATTATATTTTATTGATTATGCTATTACAGTTGTCCTGATTTTTCCCCCTTTGCCCTCCCTCTACCCAGCACCCCCTACTCCCTCAGGCAATCCTCCACCATTGTTCATGTCCATGGGTCATGCCTATAAGTTCTTTGGCTTCTCCATCTCCTGTACTATGCTTTACATCCCCATGGCTATTCTGTGACTACCTATTTGTACTTCTTAATCCCCTCACCTCTTCACCCATTCCCCCACGCCCCCCTCCCATTTGGCAACCATCAGATCGCTCTCTGTATCCATGATTCTGTTTCTGTTCTTCTTGTTTGCTTAGTTTGTTCTTTAGATTCAATTGTTGATAGATTTGTATTTTTTGCTGTTTTATTGTTCATAGTTTTGATCTTCTTTTTCTTAAATAAGTTCCTTTAACATTTCATATAATAATGGATTGGTGATGATGAACTCCTTTAGCTTTTTGTTGTCTGGGAGGCTCTTTATCTGCCCTTGATTGGTTGTTTTTGCTTCTTTATGTTCCATATCATTGATTTGATTCTCAGCTTCATGCGCTCTACTGTTGTTTCCCTGTAAATTGTTCTTTATTTCAATTAGTGAATTCTTCATTTCTTATTGGATCTTTTTTATGCTCTCGGGTCCTCACTGAGTTCCTTGAGCATCCTGATAACCAGTTGCTTTAAACTCTGCATCTGATAAATTGCTTATCTCTATTTCCTTTAGCTCTTTTTCTGGAGTTTTCATCTGTCCTTTCATTTGGGCCATGTTTCTTTGTCTCTTTGTTTAGGCAGCCTCCCTGTGTTTGTTTCTATGTATTAAGTAGAGCTATTTTGACTCCGTGTCTTGGTAGTGTGATCTAATGTAGTAGGTGCCCTGTAGGGTCCAGTGGCACAGCCTCCTCTATCACCCAAGCTAAGTACTCGAGGTGTGCCCTTATGAGGGCTGAGTACACCCTCCTATTGTAGTTGAGCCTCAGTTGCTGTTGGCAGATCAATGGGAGGGATTTACCTAAGCCAGCCAGCTGCAAGGATTGGCTGTGACTACTGACTACCAACTTCCATCCTCCATGGAGGACCAGCTGTGCAGGGACAGGGTGGTGGTGCTCTGACACAGTCCATGACTGTCCACTGAGTGCACAGGCTCTGGGGTTTCTCAGGTGGTGCAGGCCAAGGTCAGCCCCTTTATTTTTGCTCTGGGCCGCCCTGCCTGAGCTGTAAAGCACTCGGAGATGGCTGCTACTTGTGCTGGACTTGGAGATTCCCAGGAAAAGCCAATCTGTGAATCTAGCCTGGCTGCTGCTAGTGCTGGGCCTGGGACTCACTGAGGCCAGTTGCTGCTTGTTCGATGGGATTTAGGAAGCTGTGAAGCATGAGCCAAGACCAGTCATTCATATGGAAAAGAAGCTTGGGTAAGCCCAAAAATTGGGTTGGGCAGAGTCTCTGGGGATCTCCAACACAGGCCAAACAGTGTTAACCATGTTAAAGGAGTCTCAGACAAGGCACTAGCTTGCCAGCTCTGTGGGTGGAGGGTTTAGAAACAGGACAATAACCTCTGTTCACCTTGATGCCAGACACTTCTGTTCCTCCCTGTGTGCCACTGGGGCCTTTCAAGCTGCTACGCTGGTGCTGGAGCTCAGGGAATGAGTCTGAGTAGGTGAATCTGTGTGTGGGTTCTTTAAGAGGACATGCTTGGGGGTCCAGCAGTTTATTCCAACAACTCGATCCCTGCCAGTTTCTGAAGCCAGAAGTTGTGGGGACTTATCTTCCTGGCACTGGAACTCTGGGCTGGGGGGACCTGGTGTGGGGCTGGGACTCCTCTCTCTGGAGATATCCCTCCTAAATTTTTATCCACCACACGTGGGTGTGGGACCACCCATTCCACCATCTCCGCCCCTCCTACCAGTCTAGATGGATGTGGTTTCTTGAATTCTGTAGTTGTCGGACTTCTATTCAACTTGATTTCTGACGGTTCTGAGTGATGGCTGTTCTATTTTTTAGTTGTAATTTTGATGTGTTTGTGGGAAGAGGCAAGCCATATCTCCCTATGCCACCATCTTAACCCGAAGTCCCCAATCTTTTCTTTTTGTCATGACTCTGATTTTTTTTTGCTCTTAGGGCTCCAAGTCATTCATGTTAGTTCTGTCCTCCCTGTTTCGTACAAGCAGAACAGCAGCCAATGATATTAGAACCAAGCTTCACATGAATAATACACTGCCCTTGCCTTAAGTTATCAGAGCATGCTAAGAATCTGAGAGATAAATGACTCAGTAGGATTACACAGCTGATACAGATCTAAAGTGGATCCCGTGATGGGGTCTTCCCCAAGATTCCCTACCTTACTTCTTTGCTCAAGTTACTACTGTACTTTCCTGAACCTCTCTCTCTCTCTCTCTCTCTCTCTCATTCATACGGATAATTCCACTGGACAAGTTCCCAACTGACAGCTTGAGCTGGTCAGCCCTGTTAATTCATGTACCTACAACACTGCAAATGCATAGACCAGACACACAGTGAAGGGCCCCAGATTTTAATTATATCTTATTTCACAGCTGCAGTCAATTTTTGCTACAGCTTAATAACCAGGTTGCAGGAGCCGTGAACACTTTTTGTTGTTAATTTTGCCTAGGAAAATTGAGTTTTTACTACCATTTTGGCAGAAATGCTTATCACAACAATTACGATAAAGTGATGGGGATTGGAAACATCTGCATAAATGAACTTGGGGACAGAAGGATGTCAGTCAGTCTGGTTGTGCAGGAAATGTGCTGTGGGGATCTGGGTTATGGCTCTGTCGCCTGCTGAGAACAAAGGGAGGGATAGGGCCCAGTCCTCTCCATGCCCCGTGCAGGTACACGGGGGAATGTTGCAAGCCCTCGGATGACTTGGGCTGACTCCACTGTAGCACCTACCCTCTTCTATGGCTTTGGGGGAGATTCGAAATGAAGAAGCAAAAGATCAGCCTGGATGATCAGCCTGGAAAGATCAGACATAAGAAGTGTAGAGAACACCTCATGGCACAGATGAAGAAACTAGGATTGGGGGAAGGCGTAACACTCCCGAGGTCATACAACTAATGAATGCAGTCTGAGCTTCCTGCTCCTAGGCCAGGGCCCTATCTCCTTTGACTAAAATAAAACCAATCAAGGTTTTGATAAGGAAATGAATGGGTGGATGAATGGATGGTCTGGGATCCCGGGGAAGAGAGGTCAGATTATCTCTCTGACAGATCAGAGCCAGTAGAGATTAGCAAATCACAATAAACATCACCACCTGTGGCACTGTTTGGGACTCAGGGAATAGTCTGTATCAGGGATGCAGAAGGACGACAAAGGAATCTGGGGCACCACCAGCGGACAGCATAAGAACAAGACAAATAAATGTGCGCAGGACCTCTCTCAAGGTCGCCCGCAGCTGCTTCTTCCTGGTGGGCATCAGCGTGTTCACAGCGATGCCGCTGAAGAGGTTCATGAGGAGGGAACCTGCGCTTGTCCTCCTGGGAGGCATCCGAAGACTCTCATGAGAAGTTGTTTCGTTTTGTTTTGTTTGCCTTTTTATTTTTTTATTTTAAATAGTTTTTAATATATTTTTCCATTACCATTTATCACCCTTATACCTTCTTCCACCTCCATACCCCTCTCCACCCCACCACAAAAAGATTCTTAGTGCTGCACAGTCAAGGTTAAGACTGAACTACCCGATTTCCTCAGTTCATAGGCACTATCAGTTGCTGAGACGTGTCACCCATTGAATAAGAGGTTTCGGGGAGAACCACAAGCACTTCGAGAAGTGTACATGTTTATCCTCGGACACAGCCCTATTTCAGAAATGTGAAAAGGAGACAAATGATTTGCCAGTGGAATTGAGGATACGTACAGCAGTCACATGTCTCCGTATGGAATAGATTTCTATGAGATGATGTGGGGAGAGAAAGAATGACTGGCTCCAGAGAGACTATGGCAATAGTGTAGATAAAAAAATAAAAGAAGACATGTGTTTGAATTTATGTGGTAGCAGTGGAAACTTTAAAAAGGAGTAAGTAGGTATATTAGTTCTTATTGCTGTGTAAAAAATGACCATAAACTTAGGAGCTTCGCACACCTACTTATGATCTCCCCGTTCTATAGGTCGGATGTCTGGACAGACCCCAGTGGGGTTCTCAGCCCCAGCTATCCCGAGGCTGTCGTCAGGTGTCAGTTGCGGCCGGGGTCTCATGGGAGGCTGAAGGTCTTCTTCCAGGCTCATTTGGGTGTTGGCAGAATACATTTCCATGTATCTGTAGAATTCATGGGGACAGCATCTTCAAGGCCAATAGGGAACTTCCCATCCCAGGCTGTTTTGCTGAAGTGTTATTCAAGCCAACATAATCACAGTAGTGACCACCTCATCATAATCACAGCTCCTACCCACACCCAAGAGGGGAACATTTCACAGGGGTTAGGCACCAGGGCAGGAACCTTGGGGGCCATGTCCTACCTCTTTGGACCACAATGGGAGAGTTATAAGGAATAAAGAATCAACAGCACTCTTTTGGTCAAATGGAGGGAGTGCAGCACCGACCCTGATTGTTAGACTGTCTTAGGAACGTATAGAGAGAGCCATTAATATTTTAAAGCAGTTTTATGCATGAGAGATCTTTTGATCCTTGAAGTAGTCCTGTGAAACAGGTAGATCAGATGTCATCACTTTTATATCATAGATGAGAAAATGGAGGGCTGGGCAGGTTAGATCATCAGCCTCAGGCCACAGGGCTCTTCACCCACTCTGCCAGAGCCAGAACTGTAAAGACTTTCCTGACTTCAAAACCACTTCTACACCACCCAGAATCACTGCTGCTGATTTTACTAAGGAGTGTTCCTATCCATGAAGCCTTTTTCCTTTCTTTTGGGCAACTCTAGTCCAAGCATTCCTGAATCACAGAGATCTTACCCTCCAGAGTCATGAGAGGGATCTGGGCTCTGCCAAAGTGCCAAAGACTTTGGACCTCCCTCTTACTCTCATGCGAGTTATGTGGAAAGCACCACTCCCTTTCTGCACAAAAAGTCCCTCCCTTGATGATCTCCAAACACCAGCTTTAAAGGTCAACTGCAAAGAGTGTGATTCGACTCAGAAGATGTCATAACAACAACAATGGGGCCACAACCCTAGCATACTCTTGATAGAGCCGCTGTTATCATTTCCAATAGAAACAGCCACACTGGGGAGATTAGTGGTTAATTTATGGACCACTAACTTCTTTAAGCTTCACAGGAAGTGCAGTGGTCTAACTGGCAGAAATCAATTGATAGACAAAATATAAAAAGAATCACTCATGCGTGGTCTCTGGACATTCACTCACACATACACATGTATACACATACTTGGGCACACATGCATGCATGCATGGGTTCCAGGCATGGCCTCTGCATGTCGGGTGGCGTGGAAAGTAATGAGTTAGTGGAAAAAGCTTGCCCTCCCTACCTCTTGCAACCATCTGAGCTCAACAACTCTATCAACTCATTAAATGTACATCACTTAAAGGAACTTGTCATGAAGGGGATTCAAAGTACCTAACAGCAACATCTCTGTGGTGATTAAAACACATCATTAAAGACATGAAAGATGAGAGGAAGAAGATGAAAGGATTCCCCTCTCCTCTCTGGCTTCCTGCTGCTTTGGATGGAGAAATAAGAGGAAGCACTTTATTTTCCTGGGTCTAAATTTGCTCAGTGATAAAACAGGAGGGTGGCATGGTAGAGGCATGAGATACAACTCTAATAAGGCTGATTGACTCTACTATGTATTAATACTGAGACTTCAGAAAATTTAATCTCTCAGAACCTCAGTTTCCTCAACTATAATATGTAAAAAATGCTTAAATCACAATATCGTGAGATTATTTGTGTTAATATATATTTTTTAAAAACAGCACAGAGGCAGCCATTCAATACATGTTGGTTTCTCCTTTCCACCCTCAGGGTCTTTCCCTGCCCCCTATCTTTTTCTTTAAAGATTTTATAATCAGGCTTTTTTTCAAAGATTGAGTCATTTGAAGTATTAAAGCACCACTGAAAACTGTCTCAGCATTTCTGACTTTCTGTAGCATCACTTCCCACCCCCTCTCTTGGAATTATTGAAAAAAATATATGTAAATGCATATGTACTTGTTCATCTGCCTCAAGATCAGATGCTCATTCTGGGAAGTTCTTTTCAGTGTCCGGTGAAGACCTCAGACATCCCTCCCACTGGTGCCATGCATTGAGCAGGAGTAAACGGCATGCTGTCATTGGAAATCAAGGCCATGGCTTCCACAGGATGAGCATTTAGTCACTTAAATTCATTTATCTAAACTGGCTCTTGAGGGTGATGATAAAATGTTCTAAGGTGTGTTGGCAAGGCAGAGTCCCACCCCAGTTTCCAGGCTGAAGACCAAGAATGAAGGAGAAAAAGTAGACATATGGTCAAAGGCGCTGAAACGAGATTGAATAAAACACAGAGCTGGCCTGCCTCGTGAGCTGTTTCCGAGGGCTTCTCAGGAGGACCGAGTCAGCAGGAGCTCTAGGAATGCTCTCAGTAGCATCAGAGAGATCTCTGCATGGATGCTGGCCCTGGCTCCTGGCATGCTTGCCCCCTTTCCCAAATACCTCATGGCATCAAAATTATACAGGGCCCTATAATGGTATTATAGGGGGCTTTGTTCATTTTCTCTTCAGTTTAAAGATCCATGTGCAGTTTATTTACCTACAACAGCTACCATAAGTAAGAAGGCTGCTTGCTAGAAAGAGAGATCCTGAGATCATGTGAACCAAATTCCTCAGGCCCAAATGCCTGCATTGTCAACTTTCTCATTGTATAAAACAGTCTGTAACAGATGTGTTCTTTGGACTTAAAGACTAATATATATAAATTAGTAGCAGTCATTGCCATCTAGGGAGATCTGTTGATCAGATCACTTCCCCGTGTCAGGTAGCCTGTGCACTCAGGATGAGACAAAGCATGTTCTATGGTCAGTCCTGAAAATTGGTCTGGAGCAAAAGGACCGCTGCCTGCAAGAGAACAGGCCAGGGTCACCTATTACAGAGGGGAGCAGGTGCTGGAAACCCAGCACCCAGCTCTACAGAAGAGATGTAGCACTGTACCCCATGCTAAAAGGGGAAGTCCTAGTGCCTCCAAAAGAATCCTTCACTGTAGTTGCCCTTTATCTGCGGGGGACACATTCAAAGACCCCCCAGTGGATGCCTGAAGATGCAAAGAGCAGCAAACCCTGTGTATGCTATGTGTTTTTCCTATACGTGTCTATTTATGATGAAGTTTAATTTATAAGTTAGGCACAGTTAAAAGATTAACAATAATCACAACAATAAAATAGAACAATTATAAAAATGTACTGTAATTAAAGTTACGTGAAATTGTTCTCTCTCTCTCTCAAAATATTTGATCGCACAGCACCCACTGCTCTCCTTGCGATGATGTGAGACGACACAGAGCCCACATGAGGATGCGAAGGGAGGTGAATGACGTGGGCCTTGTGACCTAGAATTCAGCTGCTGGAAGGGTCACTTTAACACAAGCACTATTACACTAAAGCAGTAGATCTAGTGGCCCAGATGGCTACTAAGTGACTAAGAAGTGCGGAGCATCTCCAGTGCAGACGCACTGGACAAAGGGGGTTACCATCCTAGGCAGGACAGAAGGGAAGGCACGAGATTTCATCGCACTACTCAGGACAGCCTGCGATGTAAAACTTACGAATTGTTTATTTCTGGAAATATTCATTTAATGTTTTCAGACTGTGGTTGACTGCAAGTAACTGAAACCACAGAGAGCGAAACTGTGGATAAGAGGGGACTGCCAAACTCATGATTTGTCCTGGGCGGGAGGATGCCTTGGCACTGTCCAAGGTGCTGAAGACTCTCTGTTGTTTTTGTCTTGCATGTTTATCTCCCCATCTCCTTTTATTCTACCTGCCGTGCAATAACTGCCAACATTTCGTGGCCACTCACAAAGCGATGACGTTGTGTACTGCATTGTGATCTCACTTGCCAGGATACACGGAACCCAAAAGCATCTTGTGTGTGTGCTCTGTGGACTCCTGTATCATGGTCAGAGCCTGAGCTCAGCAACTCGGCATTTCCTTCATCCTTCTACCCAGTCTTGCATTCATCCATTTAATGTTTATTCAGCTCCCAGCATTAAGAAAAATGTATTGAAAGCAGTAGATGCCCCTTACCTCTGGTCACGGAATAACAGAAAAATCATTTCAGGACCTTCTTCGTTATGCAATTGGGAGGGATGCAGAAGGGGACCATGGGCCCAAATCACACTGGAAAAAATCTTAATCAATTCAAGGAATTAAATAACCATATTTAAAAGATTTAAAGTTTACTATGTAAAAATCAAAGGTATCTATCTGCATGGGTAAAAACACAATATACAAATTTAAAAGAGAAATGACAAACTGGGAAATATAATTGAAACACATAAAAAATGTACAAACAACAAAATAGCAAAGAGGATAAAGTTCACAAGACAGTTTCCAGAAAAAATATATATATATGCTCTTAAGCATGGGACTGGGTGGTCAACCTCCCTCATAATGCAATAAATATGTGTTTAAATGACTGTGAGACACCATTTGCATCTATCACTGGTGGAAACCAAGCTTTGTAAAACATTGGGATGCAGAAGCTGTAGGGAAGCAGGTGCTCTCACTCGAAGCTGGGAGGAGGGTGAATCAGTACCTCTGCAGAGGGCAGCACCCATCAACGTTAGAAATGCACAGTCTTTGACCCAAAGTTCTAGGAGTTTATCTTTATAGTTAATCTCATACACATGTGAAATGAGATACACATATGACTCTTCAGCACTTTTACTGGTGGGATAATATTGAAAATAATGCAATATCCATCAACAGGAATTTAATAAATTATAATGCATGTATAAATGTTATGCTGGTATAAAAATAAAAAGAAGTTCTGTAAATACTGATGTGCATTAATCTCTAAAATATCTTGTAAGTAAAATAACAATGTAAAAATAGTCCAGAAAGAACATAGTAAGGTGTAAGAAAGATTATTTATATGTATGTGCTTATAAACAGTGTGTTTCTGCAAGCTGGTGACACTGCTTGCCCCTGGGGAGGAACACTGGGGCCTTAAAACTTAGGAATGTGGGGAAGGCTTCCCTTTGTGAACTTTTAAACTTTTTGATACTTGAGTCATGTGAATGTATTGCCTATTTAAAAAAATAAAGATTTTTTTAAAAATCAAAGCTATCTTAGAGGGGAGGTGATTGTCATTTGTTATGACTTCAGTATTGATCTCTCCCTCATCTAACTCTTCTTGCTTTTAGTGTTTGCACTACCCCTGCATTGCCACAATGATAAGCTTTTTTTTACTAAGTGCTATACCAGGCCATTTAAACTACATAATATCAATAAATAGTGTTGTGAAATTCAGTGCTTTGTGTTTCCAATTTTTTCACATGAGTATATCTTTGCTTCTCATTTGAGACTTTTTTATCTTTCTCCCTGAGTAGCACATGTAAAGAGAAAAAGTCCTAAGAGTCATTGATTACCTTCCATAAGCCTGAGGCTGTTATGGTGTTTAATTTAATCTCATAACAATCCTGGAGCTGAGCAGTATTCCTCTCCTTATTATACAGATGATAAATTCGGGGCACAGAGAGGATAAATGGTTTTCCACTGGTAACTCAGCTAACATGGGGCAGAGCCAAGACCCGAGGACATTTTTCTCGGTTTGCTCAACACTGCCTCCTTGTGCATTTAGAAAAGTTATGGTCTTTCAAGTTCAACCTTGGATTATTTTCTTGACCTATTGGTGCTTCAGTATGCACCTTTGTGAAACCAGCTTTCAGGGCTAGATGAGAGTTCACATAAATGCCCAGCACTGTGCCTGGCTGGTAATAAATGTTCCATAAGTTCTGGCTTCTCCTACTTTTATATTCAAGTTCCTAGACAATTAATAGACATTTAGCTGCACTCAAAAGTATAAGAAAACTCTTTTCCTGAATCAAAACCATTGCAATCATAGTTCTTCGGCAGAGGAGGCATGCCAAAGGTCACTTCAACATGTACTGCAACAGAATCTCCAGGAGTAAAAAGAGCAAGTTTCTTGTGCTCTGAGATGCCCTGTTACCCCAATGGCTTATGAGCTAAAAGGATCCCTTAAAGGGGTCTGTCAAGACTGACTTTATACTTTCATCCAGGTTGGGCATGAGTCAGTTTATTAAGCCAAAAATGGAGGCTCACTGTACCAGCTAAAATTTCACTGCTCCATCAAAAACCGGGCAGAAGTCAAGTGATGTTTGAAATATAAATCCACTCCAGCCCACTGCTTCAACAATGAAGGTACCCAGTGATCTAGAGGCACCTATAGAGGACCTGTAATTTCACATAATTGGCCAAAGACTTCAATGTCCCGTGATGCAAATGAAAAGTTATTAATGGGCAGTAAAAAGGGGTGGAGGGTGGAAAGAACGCATAACAAAAGACAGCGCGATGCTTTCTGGGGAGACTGGCACATCAGAGCTCTGCTGTAATACGCAGTCAGCTAATTTCACTGGGGTATTGAACAAATGATAGATGGAAACAGTTAACAGCCAATGTGACAGCTCTAATGAAGTTACTCCCTGCCAGCAGAAGATCTCTGCTCCTGCTTCCATTTAAATGGCTTCTCATACCATTGAATACCTGCTTGTCAAGAGTACCTGTTAGCTATTCCCTCATGGCTCAGGTGAGATGCTCTCCCTCCAGTCTGGTCACAGGGTAAGCATATCCTCACATAACCCCACCCAACTCCCCTTCTTGGAATGTCTGCAGTGGGCAGGGAGAACTTAAAGACAGGTATCAGTATCCCTACTTGAGTTTAGAGAGGCAAGTGACTTACCTAAGGTCGCTCAACTAGTGGATGTTTAAGCTTAATTTGAGTCCAACTCTATCCATATATAAAATGTCCCCATACCACACGACACTGCTACACACAAAGCAGTGCTGGTGTGTCTTAGAAGGCCCAGGTGTCCCTCTCCAAGGTGGCTGACAGCTCCAGCCACCTAGCCATCAAGGGCCCTTGACCCAACCATGTGTAGGACGCCAGGCAGGACATGCACCCTCTCACTCTGACTGCCCCCACTCCCAGATCTGGGGCTTCTCTTCTGAGACCTCGTCCTCTCTGCCCATCTCTCTGTCCTCTCTGCTATAGCTCAGTACCGGTAGCAATATAGCTCAGGTTTCAGAGGGCAGTTACCTACAGACCAGGTGGGGGTGGCAGTTTTCACACTCACACCTGGTTCGCCTTTGCTTCATGAGCAGGATCAGCTGGCTGGACACTTAGGTGGTCCACCATGAGTTCATGGACTCCCCCAACACACGCATGCTCTCACACACACTCTTCACCCCCAGACAGACCACCAGCGATGCAAGAGGAGCCAGGGGTAAACCTACAAAGTCAGCATCCTTTCCTTTGAAGGGTTTACTATCTGTTATCAGGTCTTTATTCTCTCTGGTCCTGGGTCCCTCCTTCAAGCAAAAGTCACTCTCTTTAAAGTTGTTCCAGAGTTTCACCTCTCCTGGTCCTCTTTGCTCTTTTGTTTCCAGCTTTGGACAAATGGCAGGTGGTATAGAGTAGAGGTTAAGAGTACTTTACTTGGCATATGTGCTGGCCAAGCCTCTCGCTTCAATTTCACCTGTCTCTGAGAGCCTACCCATGTCATGAGTTTGTGGTGAGGATAAAAATGACATCAGTTTAAAGCACATAGCGCTTGGCACACAGAACGGACTTAATAAGGAACATCTGGCATTATTAACATGACTATTAACATCCAGAAAGGTCCTCCTACTTCCCCTTCTCCTTGCTCCTCTCTGGTTCCTCTGAACCATCCCAGTTGCCTTACCACTTCCTGTTCCTCATCCCCAGCCCTACAGCTCCCCCCTTGGGGGCTCCTCTGTCTCTCCTGCTGAGATGGCAAATTCTCCTGCCCCACCTCTGGCAGGTGCACGTACTTATCTCCCACACTATTGTCTCCTCTCAATACCCACATTAGCATAAATGTTACTATCTCTAAAATCCAATTACTTTCAATCACTGTGACCCTGGACAGATTCATGGAAGAGTCTGAAGAAATACGGTTGTCTCTCATTTCAATTTTTTTTATGTTTTTTTAATTCTCACGAGAGGATATGTTTATCGATTTAGAGCACAGGTGGCAAATGCAGGGCCCGAGGGCTGAATCCAGCCCTCCACCTTGTTTTATCTCACCCAGCACCTTGTTTCTACCTGGCGGCAGCACTGAGCTCTTGCTTAACTGTTAAGGAGTAGTTACATTTATACAGTCCTAAAATTACATTTGGCCCTTTGAAGGCAACCACGAGGCTGATGTGGCCCCCGGTGAAAATGAGTTTGACACCTCTGATTTAGAGAGAGAGGAAGGGAGACAGAGAGAAGCATCAATGTGAGAGAGAAACATTGATCAGCCACCTCCAGTAGGCTCCCTGACAGGGGATCTAATGCAAAACCTACATATGTGCCCTGACAGGGGATCGAACCCTCAACCTTTTAGTGCACAGAGAAGCAGTCCAACCAGTTGAGCCACATGGCCAGGGTCTCTCAATGCAATGTCACCAGTCTCTGAGAACCATGGAAAACAGGTAGATGGCCATATACAGACCCTACTTTCCCAATCACCCCAACTTTCTCAAGATGCAAGCTTTGTCTAGAGTGAATATTTTCACAACATTGTCTGGCTTTAACTGGCCTCTGCTTAGACATGATTATAGGATAAAGTGGGAGAAAAGTGGGCAGTGTGTAAGCAGCAAGACAAATGCTAAGAGATGATCCAGAAGCAAGTACAAACCTGAGGGAATAATCAAGAACTGACTGCACATGTCTTTATGATCCTAACACTGCAATTTAGGTCAACATATTCAATGCCAAATAGTTGAATCTTGAGTAGCCCGACCTGGTCTACTTTATGAACCCATTCAACAGTCAGCAAATGTCCGCCATGCACTCAGGTACTGGGGCCGCAGTCAGACCAGGCCCCTCTCGAGCTTGGTGGAGGAGACGACCAGCACATGAGGTACTTTGGCTGACTGTTACTTTGAATTATCCGTACCTCTGCTTCCTCTCATCAACACTGATAATGGAGAACATATGGTAGAATAAGGACTTTTTGTTCATTGATAATTTATCTCAAGCTTGGGTGATGCCCCTGGGGCTGGGGTGGGCTCAGGCTGCCTGTGAGCAACTTGAACCCAGATTTTGTCTAAGGTTGGCCTTTTTCTATATACGATAGAAAAAGTTGTAACTTGATCACTGGCCCTTTCCACCCAGATGTCATTGTCATGTCCATAACAATGGCATACCCTGTTGTCCCCAAGCAGCCATCTCCAACTGAGCCCAGCATTAGAACTTGGTCATATTTCCTCATTCCTTTGTGTTTCCAATTTTCTTCAAAGATAATTTTTTTTCGTAGCTTTTCAGGAAGCGTATGAGTGACTGCTTTATTGAGAGCTTACAGAGCCAGACCTCATGCTGGAAATGTTACATATACTTCAGCCTGAAATTAGACATTGTCCTCATCTTGCAGGAGGAGAAAGGGAGGACCAGAGGGATCTCCACAGTTCCCTCAGTCACTCAGTTTGTAGGTGACAAGCTTGAACCACAGTCCACTTTGCACGCGGCACCGAGCCCAGGCAGTCTGCGCTGGTCAGCATGCAGGCTGGAGGAAGCCCCAGGCCAGGGCCTGGTCACAGGCTGCCACTCACCAGCTGGGCCCAGTTACCATCTCTAGCCTGAGTTTCTAAATATACAAAATCAGTGTTTTGACCTCTGTTCTGCATGTGTTAGAAGTTTATTGGAAGGCTAACCCCTTCTGAAAAAGCCAAAGAAAGGGGTTGAAACCTGTGAAGCGTAATTCTAAAAGACTCAACTCCTGAAGCAAACATGGTGGGAATGGGAATCTGCATTTGTACCAGGTGAGCATGCCGCCCCCCAGGGCCAGTGACCCAGACCTGCAGCAGCCTTCACCTTGCAACTCCCCTGTGCATGGTGGCAGTGCCCAGGGAAAGACCCTGGACTCCAGAGGCCAGCAGCCCCAGGAGCTGGCCAAGCATGGGCGGACACTGTATGATATGAGGGCACAACAGGATGTTGAGAACTTATAAGAATTTTAACATCATGATTTTTGTCTCAACATTTGAAATCCTGCACTTTGAACTCTGAGGCTGCTCACAGAGCCTGACTCTGCCCCTTGGACTTGGAAACTGACTGCAGAATGAACAGTCTCTCTGTGCTGACTGGTTGCTGTTGATAAGTAACTCAAACGCTTTTGTTCTGCAAGCCTGGGCGTGATCTCGGACGTTGACCAAACCTAATCATATGTTAGCCATTGTTCTCAGCTCGCCGCTCCACTTGCCTGCCCACTGCGTCAGCCCACATTGAAAAGTCCAGTTGCCCCCACCAATCCGAAAATGACCAATATAAGTTTGTGGTCTTGTTTCCCACAGCGATCCATCTCTTTGTTCATCAGCTCCTTGCAACTAACGCCACCCCTGCATTTTGGAACATGTCTTCCATTCATACGTCCCTGATTTGCGCATCATATTGAAGTAAAACTCTTAATTTATCCTGGAATTTGTGTTTACAAGGGACAAGCCACACTGCGCCAGACACACGTGTTTCCCTCTGCCATACAGAGGGCAGCAGCTGGAAGAACCCTTCCCCGAGAAAGGCCAGTGGCCTCCTGCATCAGCAGGAAGAGCTCTTGGGCTCTCCTGATCCTCCCCTTTCTCCAGCTTCTAGATCAGATCCTCTTCTTCATTTTTGTTTAGTCCCTGCTGTCCACACCCCTCTGCAGTTAAGTGGTGCTCTCTGAAAATTTCTTCCCTAAAACCAACAGCATCGGGTTCGGTTCTCAGAAGGCCCAGCATGGCAGGGTGCTCGGGGCTGAATCCTCAGCCCACAGAAGCAGCGCAGGTGGCTGGTCTCTGCTCTGAGGCCAGTGCAGATCTCTGCTGATGAGCGGCCGGGTCTGGGTTGCTGCAGCGAGTGCGTCCTGCCTTTCAGGAGTCCCGGAGGGGCCCAGCCAGCACAGGATGGAGCTCTTTCCTCCCGGGTACAACTAAACTTTCCAAGCCAAAGCTGAGGTGTCTCAAGGGCCTTCCTGAATTAGAGGCCCCCAGCCACCTCCCTCCCTGATTTTGGTGTATTCTGAGAAGAAGAGAGTAATCCTTCCTTCCCACCTCCAGGCTGGCCTTACCTCTAGCCACCAGCAGCCGGCTCATCAGCATATAGAGTAATTTGGATAGAACCTCTGTAATACTTTCTCTCTAAAGGAGGATTTTAATACCCTTCTGAGTGACATTTAATATGATAACAGTATGTAAGTGTGACAGGAAGCTGTTTTCCAAGAGTTAAACTCCTAATGGTCCCACAGATCAGGCTGACAATGGCTTTCCTGATCATTATTAAATTCCCTGTGATTAGAAAATGAGCCAGTGCTATTGATTTAAGCTCTTTGAGTTAAGCTAAGCTTTGGGGGTCTTTTACCAGGCACAAAAAGGGCATTTAATATTGTATTTCACCTTCCCAATTAGAGCACTTTTCTGAGTACAAGTAGCAGGCAGCCAGGCATAGGTCCCGGGTCCAGGAAGGAGGGTGGGAAGCATTTGTTTACAATAGAGCCCTAGGAGGCAAGCTTCGCCACCCAGACTCAGGAGGGTGTCATACACCCATGTGAAGGCAGCCACTCCCACAGACGCCACGCTTCCTGCTCGCCAACCTCTGGGCCAAGGACACGGAACTTGATCTCGAAGCTCCGATAGATGGGAGGCCATCCGTCCTGGAACTTCCAGCACAATTTCCATTTCAAAGATTTTCTCCTATGGTGTCCTCAGTAATTGTCAAGCTGTGTATACAAATTCTGCACCAAGAAATTATCGCCAGATCTCCAAAGGTTAATGGTTCCAGGTTACCTATTCAGGCTAATGAGGGGAAAGAGCATAGAAGCAATTGCGTTTCCGTCATGATCTAAAGCTCTAGAGAAAACAGGAGTCTCTAGAGGAAAATCCTACACAGTTGCAGGGCATTGAGTGCTTTGCGTCTTTTGGAGGGGGAAGGCACACGCGGTTTCCCCAAGCGCCCGCAGGGCCCACTCGGTGCCTGGACGATGAGTCGTATGAGTGGTTGTGTGTGGGCCCTGCGCATCCCTCTTTCCCTTCAATACCTGTCTTGTCTAGTCCCCACCAGCCTGGGAAAGCCTTGCTGAACCCAGCTGCAGCCCCTCTGGGTGGGGTCCTCACACCCACTGTCTTCTCTGGTTCTGTTCAGAGGGACTCAGCATCTGCACTGGGACTCTGTCTGTTTTCCTAACTTTTTTTTTTTACTCTGGTCCACAGGAAGAAATGTATTTTTACACCACAACCCAGACCATGACATGCATTCAAAACTAAAACAAAAATTTCCCCAAATAATACTTTACACACACTGGATGCTTTTTTTTTTTTTTTTCAAATCTTCACCCAAGGAGGTATGCTTATTGATTTTAGGCAGAGAAGAAGGGTGGGGGAAGGGAGGGAAGGAGAGAGAGAGAGAAGGAGAAATCAATGTGAGAGAGAAACAGCAATCAGTTGCCTCCCATACACGCCTGACCAGGGATCAAACCCAAAACCTTTTGGTTCATGGAATGGCCAACTGAGCCATCCAGCAGGGCCACTGAGTGCATTTATATGTCACAGCTTGCAAAGTCACTCTCATGACTCTAACAGATTCCCCCCACCTGCAACGTGGAGACGTCTCTGTTCCTAAAAATCATAAATACACATTTATTAACCTATTTCACACATACCTGGAGAGCACAGGGCATGTGCCCATTTCTGTGTTAGGTGAGGAGGAATCCAGGAGAGTTTCACCCCCCACGCAGCTCACAGTTCTCTTGGAGGGCCCTAACTGACACGCAGGGAAACATAGAGAGAAGTGGTGGGAGGATTGGTGTCCGGACACCAAATGGCTCTACGCTGTGGGCATTAGGAGGAGGGAGAGGTGGGGAGGGAAGATGCGCACAGGGAGGTCAGGAAAGCTTCTTGAAACTCCAATCCCCTACTGGCTTTGAGAAATTGAGCATTAAATGTCTCAATGGATAGATAATATTAGCATTGCTACTAGATCCCATAGCTACTGTACGTTGAGCAACTAAAGTGGGCCTGGCAACATGCTGAGCATTTCAGCTAGTTGTCACACTTAATCTCTGTGACAATCTCATGAAGAAGTTGCTGTTATCCCCAATTTACAGCTGAAAAAGTCAATCCGCAGACTTGATCGATGGGTTACCCACTGTAACATAGCTTAAGTCAGTGGAGGATCTGAGAATTAAACCTGGACTCCTTGAATCAAAAGCACATGCTCTGTCTGCTCCTCCAGAGGACGGGATGGATTTAAGTAGCTTTACAAGAGGCCAATGAGGGCTGAGAGGCTAGGAAAGGCAACAGTGTAAGCCTGGTGCTTGGTGTCTTTCAGGACAGAGGGTGTCAGCAAGATGAGAGTGGAAGCTTCACTGCAGGAGGAAGGCTGTAGGACAAGGGCCAAGTTAGAGGGTGGCAGGAAGGGAACATAGCGGGAAAAATGAGTCTGGATTGTGAAAATAGTGACAATGAAAACAATAGGAATAGCAACAACATTTTTTCCCAGAGTTTACAAT
Source organism: Glossophaga mutica (assembly GCA_039655065.1). NCBI lineage: Eukaryota > Metazoa > Chordata > Mammalia > Chiroptera > Phyllostomidae > Glossophaga > Glossophaga mutica. The sequence goes on from CM077311.1 coordinate 64,883,185, forward strand.
ATGCTAAACATCAGTTCAGGTTCTTTACTTCCTAGTAATCTCATTCTACAGTTGAATAAACTGAGGTACAAAAAGGCTGAATAACTTGCCCAGGATCAGTCAGAATAATGTTGGATATAATTTCAGACAGGTGTGATGTTGACATTGCCGCTAACAATGTACTCTCTTGGCTCCTCACTTTTACTAGCCCCAGTCCTTTTCTGGTTGCTCAGCAGGAAGCATGAGTGCAGAGGGCCTGCAGCACACACATCGGTGTCCCCCTCAGGCCCCTCAGACATCTGATTCGTCCCATCCCGTCCCATCCTGTCCCATCCCCAGCTGCTAACGGTTCACAGCTTCCTCCCTGGGAGCTGCTCTGTGCTGAAAGGAATTGCCCTCCCAAAGTGGCACCCCTCCCAAAAGATGATCTGTGGCCACCAAAGGGCTGATATGAAAACCAAAGGCTCAGCACCTTTTCCCTCCTGCCACCTGGGGAAATACTGAATGTCATCCTAGCTCACACCTTCCCATGGAATGTCTGAATCCTCAATGGAAACTGCATTTGAGGTCAGTTTCTTCTCTTTCTCCTCCTCCTCCTTCTCAACAGTCTTTCCTTTCTCACTTTTTTTTTTGACAGGTGTTTCTCCCAAAAGTAATCCCCAATGAACCCTGAATAAAATTCTCCACCTCGTAGTCTGTCTCCAGGGAACCCAATAAGCCAATTAGCACCAGGAATGATCCTGGGAAGCCAACTATAAAGCATGAGGTAGGAGGTGATGACCCCTTGGCCAGCTGATAGTGTGGACCCCGTCTCTGGTGGTCATTGTAGCATGGATAGTCTACAGTTGTAGTAGTGATACAACTACAAAACATCTAGCAAAGTGACACGTGTTCAGACACCAGTGGATGGTGGTGCACTGGCTGGGTAAGATCTCCGACACCAGAGAGGCACAGAGGGAAACTAGAATGGCCATGGAACTGGTGGCTGTGGCTGAACACCACTGACTGGCTCACAGAAGACAGAGGAATCAGTTCAATGCAAAACATGAGGAAAGGATTTCCTTCGCAGCATTTAAGGAAACTTTCAACTCCTGCAGCAGAAGGCCATTAGCAAGAAGAAATGGGCTCAGGACTTAATCCAGGTAGAGCAGCAGAGCTACAGAGGAGGCTGGCTCTCAGCCTGCAGGTCTCTGACACCAGGGTCAAAGCCGGGCCAGGAAAGGAGTGGGACTCTGAGGCTCATAGGATGTGGTTGTACGGGTTGATGTGGTTGAGAAGTTTGAACTCCCAGCTTCTCCCAAACCTGCTGGGCCTGCAGAAGGGCCCCCTCCCCCATGATAGGAAGTAGTGAGCACTCCCTTGCCCAAGCGTCACACAGAAGCCTCAGGTGAGTCGGGTGCCTTATAACACCCTGCTGGAACCCTTCACGATCCTTGCCCCAATCTTTGCTTCTGTTAATAGGATGAATAGAAATCATAGTCAGAACATGAGACAGCAACAAAGCCAGCTAAGGGAACAGAGGGACTATACACCAAAGGAGCACAAAATCTGGGCAATTCGTGCAGGGGAAGGTGAGATGTGTGTACTGGACAAAACACAGAGGGTGGTGGACTAAGGGGTGGGAACAAAGCTGGATAAAGTTGCGAGTAAGGCTGAATTTACCCTGGCAAAAATTCTAGGAGAAGATGCTAAAAAACTGCCAAGTTGAATCCTGGAAACTTGGAAAAAATAATGGCCCACGCTAAGCAGATGCACCAGAACTTCCTGGGCAGGTGATGGGAGAAAGGCCCACAGGGCTCAGAGAAAGTGCGCATAATCGGGTGGATATAGGCAGAACACCTACCAGTTAACTATGTTCCATGAGAGGCTAGAAGGACTCTCCATTTACCAAAGGGATAAGGAATGTACTGAGGAAGGGACACCGGTGTCATGAAGATGTCTAGTGGTGTCTGTCATCTTTCAGCTAGAACTGGCAGTAGGAGATGCTGTTACAGACCAGGGCTTCCTGATAGCAATGGGAATGCTGGGATCTCAAAAACCAAATAGATCCTGGTGGAAGACAGTAGATGACTGTCCGAAGAGCAACCTTGATTGTAGTGACTGGGTCAGATATGGTGCCTTGATGAGAGCAGATTAACAAAGACTCCAGCACGTGGTATACAGGCAGCACTCTGGCAAATGCATTTGTTCCCTCCCTTTCTTGAGGACCTAAAGCGGTACACATTCACAAATCACAGTGTGCAGTTATAGTTTTGCCCCAGGGCTTCCATGATTCGCCTTCTCTCTCCCAAAGACACTGACCTATTCCCCAGATTATCAAATTAGTCCACCCTCTTGGTGACCCCATGCTAACTGGAGCAGGGAAGTGAGAACAGGCAGAAATGTGGGGGGCCTTGGTAAATAAAGCACATGGGCTCCAGAGGGTGTATGTGAACTCTCTGATTTCAGGGTCTTGCCATAGCAGTGACATTTTTAGCATACAATGGTCTGGGCATACAAGGACACCCCGCCCGCCCAAATAAATGACTAATTATTGCATTTCACAGCTCCCATCACTAAGAAAAGAGCACTTTGCTTGGTAGTCCCCTTTGGGTGCTGGAGGCAGTGTTTCTATACTTAGAAAACTGCTCAGACCTGTTTACCAGGTGATATGGAAGGTGGCCAGCTTTAAGTGATGCTTAGAAAGGGCTCTGCCTCCGGTCCAGAATGTGCCGCCAACATCCTGTCCTGTGACCGTACAATCAGCAGACCTTGTGGTACTAGAGGTTTCTGTGTTGGGAAAAGACACCAAGTAAAGTTGATGGCAAGTCCCCCAAAGAGTCACAAGGTGACAACACTTAAGATTTTGAAGCAAGACCATGCCATCTGCAACAGGCATCTCATGTGGAAGGCAGGGCCTGGCTTGCCTCAAGGCCCTGGTAAACGTGGAGTGTATGAGCGTGGGCATCAAGTGGCCATGTGGCCAGAGCTGTCCATCATGAGCTGGGCTCTGTCATACCCACTAAGCTGTAAATTCTGGCCAACCCAACATCAATCCCTTATAAGGTGGAAGAGGTACATCTGGGTGTGAGCAGGACCTCTGGTTGCAAGTGAGATGCATGAGCAGGTAACCTCAACCCCCGAGTCACGTACCATTGTTGCACTGGTGTCTCTGTCCCAAAGGTCATACTATTGCTGGGGCTGAGAGATCAGGGGCGGGCTCCCTCATACCCACTAATGGAGGAAGGAAAGGTCTGAGCTTGATATATGGACAGGCCGCTTTGGTGTGTCTGCAGAAGCTGAAAATGGGATGCTCTTGCGCTACAGCCCCATTCAGGAGTGACCCTGAAAGAGAGCGAGGAGAACTCTTCCCAATTATCTGCACTGTGGGCCATGCCTCCTGCCTCCTGCCTCCCATTTTGCGGAGAGAGACATGGTCCAAAGTAAACATATTCATAGACTTAGGGCATATTTATTGGAGTGGCTAGTTGGACCAGAGCCCTGAAAGGAGCCAGACTGGAAGATTGGGAACAGGGTCTCAGGAAGCTCATCTAGACAGACAAATAGGGATGGACACAAAATGTGAAGATTTTAGTGTCACAGGTTAATAGCCACCAAAGAGCACCCACAATGGGAAAGACACGAAACAACCAAGTGGACAGAATGTCTCGGTCCTTTGACATCAGCAAGAACTCGTTACGCCTCCCCCATCCGGTACAGATATGATGGGCATATGAGTGACGTCACCATGGGGGAAGGGAGAAAGCTCTGCACATGCCCAACAGGAGCTGCTCCCATCACCAAGGCTGACGCAGCCGCTGTTGCCACTGAATAGCCAAACTTCTAGCCATAGAGGTCGAAACTGAGCCCCAGCTTCGACAACATCTTGAGAAGATGAATTAGGTCCTTGATACCAGCTCTCAACTCCTTTCACCCTGAAAGGGGTAGTGATTCGATCTGACTAATATAAACATATTGCCCAGTATGAGCTTGCCCTGTCTACCTACAGGGCTTTGGCCAACCCAACTATCTGAGGATTAAAGAGGATATCTTCAGCTGACATAAAGCCCCAACCAGCATGGTTTTAGGCCAAGGGACCCCCTTTATGGCAAAAAAAAAAAAAAAAAAAGTGCAGTAGTGGCTGTGGGCCTCTGACCAAGGGATCCCCTGGTCCCGGTACCTACTGCACCCTCAGGAGTTGCCAGCCTAAAAGAGGGGTGCAGTAGTCTCTGAAAGAAGAAACTGGGACGTGAACTTGAAGACAATGTCCTTGTCTGGACACAGTATGGATCCTGAGAGAATGACCGCTGTGTGTTACTGCATACCCTAGGGGTAGCATACGGGAGTTGGGAAATGAAAGCGTGGGAGGAAGACTGGCCCCGCTCACCTAAACCAAGCCCTGTCTGTCTTGAGGACTTGTGCTCACAGTCCTACCACCCCGGCTCTGTGGGCCTGGATGTCCTGGTTCCCAAAGAAGGAACACTCTGACAGGGGGTCTCCACACCAGTCTATTAAACTTTAAGCTGCATCCACTAACAGTCCCTGGACATGGAAAGGAATCATACGAGGAAAGATGAGGCTGCTGGAGGCAGGAAGGAATCTCTTTGGCACTAAATTTATCTACTGGGGCACCTCTCGGTGCCTATATGCCTTGTTTTAGCAGTAAATTAACAAAGCAGCCATATCCTAAGAAGAACCTGGTAACCAGGGTCTCAGACCTCTCGGGGATAATTGTCTAGTCAACCCCAGACAATTCAACCCCAGTCTGTCTAAGAAAAAGCACTTAGGCTAGTAAAAGCATCAGGCAAAGGTGGGGGGTATCTAGGATGGTGTTGGAGTAGGACGATGGTGACTCTCAGTTACGGCTTCGAGATCTACGGCAGCAGGCGGCACGCGGGGGCTGGGTCTAGGCTGTTGGGTCCTGGAATCCGCGCGACTTGGCGAGCATTGGGCCACTGCGAGCTCTGGGATTCGAACCTTCAGGACCGACAGCCCAGGGAATCGCTGTCCACGGTCAAGTTCCAGGCAGGCTGAGCCAGACGCTGCCTCCACCTCCTTGGCCGGAGGGGCGGGGCCTAGCAGCCAGGGCCGGAGGGCTTGGGCGGCGCCTGGGTAAGTACAGCAGGAGGAGGAGGTCGCGCAGCCTCAGCCCTGAGCCCCAGGCGCTCCGCGCGGCCCCCGGCGCTGAGGTTGCTCGCGCGCCCCCACCGTTACTGTTCCAGGTCCTGGGGAGACAGCCGTTACATGCCCTTCAGAAATCTACCCTGGAGGAGCTGATCTTCTAGTGAGAACCATCGCCTTGGAGTGGATGAAGCTGTCAACGACACTCCAGGGGGGCCGCGGTAGCGACAAGACTGGCAGTGCCCCTGAACAGATGGGTCCAGATAACGGTCATGGTGGCGGTGGCCTTGGAAAGACCACTACCCATGCCGCCCCTCGAAAACTTTACTCTGAACCGGGATCTGTCAGCTCTGCACCAGAGATTGTACATAAGGGCTTGAAGGTGGGGTCTGACGGGGTCAGTGACCAGGTTTCAGCTACGTCCTCCGAGGAGGTGAAGGCGCCAGTGAGGGTGCGCATGTGCAACCATCCCCCACGCAAGATCCCTGACGACAAGAAGCGCCTCCCACTATCCGCTGACAGTCTGCTTCCCCTGGGCTACCTCGAGAAGCTGATCCTCAGTAGCCCCATCTTTGACATGCCCCGCAGCCACCTCCTCCACCGCGTCAGCCTGTCTGAGATTGGCTTGAGGAAACTGGAGACCTACATGAAGCTGGACAAGCTGGGTGAGGGTACCCAGGCCACCATTTACAAAGGCAAAAGCAAGCTCACAGACGACCTCGTGGCACTCAAGGAGATTAGACTGGAAAAGGAAGAGGGGCTACCCTGCACTGCCATCTGGGAAATGTCCCTGCTCAAGGACCTCAAACATGCCAACATCATCACACTCCTTGATATCATCCACATGGAGAACTCCCTCACCCTTGTCTTTGAGTACTTGGACAAGGACCTGCAGCAGTACCTGGATGACTGTGGGACCCTTATCAACATGCACAATGTGAAACTGTTCCTATTCCAGCTGCTCCGTGGCCTGGCCTACTGTCACCGGAAGAAAGTGCTACACCGAGACCTCAACCCCCAGAACTTGCTCATCAACAGGAGAGGAGAACTCAAGCTGGCTGACTTTGGGCTGGCCCGGACCAAGTCCATTCTCACGAAGACCTACTCCAATGAGGTAGTGACGCTGTGGTACCGGCCCCCGGACCTCCTGCTCGGGTCCTCACACTACTCCACCCACATTGACATGTGGGGTGTGGGCTGCATTTTCTATGAGATGGCCACTGGTCAGCCCCTCTTCCCGGGCTCTGCGGTGGAGGAGCAGCTGCATGTCATCTTCCGAGTCTTGGGAACCCCAACTGAGGAGACATGGCCAGGCATCCTGTCCAACGAAGACTTCAAGGCACGCAACTACCCCAGGTACTGTGCTGAGGCCCTTTGGAGCCATGCGCCCCAACTTGATAGCGATGGAGCTGATCTCCTCACCAAGCTGCTGCAGTTTGAAGGTCGCAATCGGATCTCCGCAGAGGACGCCATGAAACACCCATTCTTCCTCAGTCTGGGGGAGCAGATCCACAAACTTCCTGATACTACTTCCATATTTGCACTAAAGGAGATCGAGCTACAAATGGAGGCCAGCCTTTGCTCTTCATTGATGCCTGACTCAGGCCGGCCAGCTCTCCATGTGGCAGACACTGAGTTGTAAGCCACAGACCCGGGGCCCAGGGGGCAGCAGCTGGAGAGACGCCACACCCCTCCCAGGTCAGCCAGCCACCTGCTGCATCCTCCCGGCTTGCTGCCTGCCTCGCTATCTAACTCAAGCCCACCTGCCCACATGTCCCCTGCTGCCTGTCCAAACATCTGTCCATTGGCCTGCAAACCCACCTATTGGCCTGTCTGCTAGGTGCTGACAAAGCTGTTGTCGCTCCTTAGAGAGACAGAGAGAGAATATCAGCTGTAGCCCTAGGAGGCATGGTTCTCCACTAACCCTTTGCCTGTCAGTTCTTAGAAAGTGAGGCCCATCTGAATCCTGAAGCACCCGTTTCTAGAAGAGATACAGGAAGTAGGAGATCTGCGAGGCACAAGAGGTGGATTGTAGTGGATTCTGTTGTTGTCTCCCCGGTTCCCTTTTCTCGGAGCATCCAGCCCCTGCTGTAGGAATACTGCTGCTGATAGCTCGAGCTGCATCCCTCACCAGGAATTGTCCTTGGCTGGAGGGAACTGTTTCATCCGAGGCTATTCTTCCTCCCAGGAGGTAGCCCATGGCCAACAGTGACCCGCTGGTGTAAATACAGCGCCCTGGCAACACCCTCGCCTCAGTCTGCAGCAACTCTGAAGGTCTGCCCCAGCTCCTGGGCTCTCTGTGGGAGAAACCTCAGTGGCAATGTCACTGCTGATCAGTTCCTCCGGCTGCCTGTTCCGCTGGTCTCGTTTCCTCGCAGGTGTGTTTCCTAAGAGCACTCTGTAAGAAGCCCTCTGCAAGTGTTTCTTTGTCTCGGGGTCTGTGCCCAGTTAGCCTCAGTCAGTATGTAGCGCTTCCCTGTGTTGAAGTTGACGTCGCAGCAAATGCACTTTCCCGCAGGTGTGAGAATGCCCTCACCCACCCAGCCCTCTCCTCCAGCGTGAGTGAGGGTGGGTATAGGGCTGATCCCCCACATGTGCCTGGGGGTTCACAGGGAAGAAGTCTGCATACAAGCAGAGTCTATCCCAGCCTAGCAAAGTCACGAGGCTTGCAAGCTGACATGTAGCGTGAACGAAGCCAGGACTGCTGCCCTCCAGTGTGAGACGCACATGCTCCCACCCAGACACGTGGAAGGCCGCCACGTGGGAGGTGGAGGGCCAGCAGATCGGGGCTTCTGCAGAGAGTCACCACCCACGTCCCTGCCTCAAGCAGTGGAGAGTAAGCGTTGGAGCTCCCTCTCCACAGATCCACCCACACGCATCCTTGAAGCTCTCTCGTAACAGGGATAAATAGCATGTACCTAGAGTAACGGCTGAGCAGGAAGACCTTCTACATTACTTCCCTGGCCTCAAAGTGTACCCAATTCACATCTATACCATACTGCTTCTCTGTTGCCATGTTTCTTAGTATATTTCTAAATTTTAGCACGCACCATCCTGTACTATAATTACTCAGGAGTGGCCATATTCTCCTCACATAGCGTGAGAACTTTCAAAGCAAGAACCTAGATTACATTCATCTTCATGTTCCAAGATCCTGGCTGAATGAACATGGCTTCACATGTGGGTCCCAGGAGAGGAAAGAGGTGACATGTCACCTCAAGCTATCTCCAAATGGCAAGCATCAAGCCAAACAAAAATTAAATATGTGTGTTAAAAGCGTACATATTCTTTGACAAAACACCAAGTACATTTTTAAATAAAGGAAAGCTGTTATTTTTTTCTATAGATGTATCTGTTTTCTAATTTCTTCACACTAAGAGGCATGTGTTTGTAATGTTTAAGTTTCTTAAAAGAAAGGCAACATCGATCCATGGAGACTCTGCCCTTTGTTCTAACATCAGACTGTTCTTAGGGTTGCTTTTGATGGCTCTCAGCCTCTGACACGGGCTTCAGGGAAAAGGTACTGACAGGCCTGTGTGGATCGGGGTTCCCCAGAAAACAGAACCGATAGGAAATGCATGTGTGGTATGTGTAACACACATGTACATGCATGTGTCACATGAGATTTACCTAGAAATGTGTGTGTGTGTCATACATGTGAGACATAATGAAGGAATCGGCTCACACGGCTTTGGAGACCAAGAAGCCCTGCACTCTGCCGTCTGTGGGCTAGAAAACTAGGAGAGCCGGTGGTGTCATTCCATCCCAGCTTGGAGGCTGAGAGCCAGAAACACTGATGATGTCCAAGGGCAGAAGACCAACGTCACAGCTATGGCAAAGGGGGCAAATTTCACCTTCCTTCAGGGTTTTGTTCTCCACAGGCCCTCAGCGGATGAGATGAGGCCAACCCTCCCTGGGAGGGCCACCTTTCGTACTCAATTTATCAATTCAAATACTAATCTCTTCCACACCCAGAAATGGTGTTTTCCCAGCTCCTGGGCGTCCCCTAGCCCCTGGCAAGTTGACATGCAGAAGAACAACCGCAAGGACTAATTTCCTTCAGTTTGAAATTTGCACACAACCTGCACCAAGGGAGACCATGAAGGCTCCTGGCACCCAAAAGACAGGACCCTGGTGCAGCTGCCCCTCCGCCTGCCATCAGAGGAGGAAACTGGCTCCTTCTCTCCTTTGCTGGGACAGTCCTGGTGCCTGGCACGTCAGCAGTCCCTGAGCCAGAAAATCAAAATGCAAACCACAATGCCACTCTTGAAAGCGCACAGATTACCTACTTGCATTGGGTTTTCAGCAGCTTCGGGAGCTTGTGCCTCATGGTGACGATGGTGATGGGGGATCTCTCCTGTCCAATTGCATTTCTTTTTGCATCGTGTACGTGTGCTCCAATAATAGCAGTACCAATGAAGCTCTTTCCACGTGGGAAAAGCACCCAGTGAGGAGGGAGCCAGCGGTCCTGTGTTTACTGCTGCCCGTCCCACCCCACAGTGTTTTCCCAGTCAGCTGAGAAGGCTGGCCAGGCCGCACTGTCAGCTCTGCCCCTTTCCATTCCCACCCTCCTTGCTGAAGTGACAGGCAGTCACTTAAGGAGGCTCAGGAGGCACCAAATCTTGAGACTTGAGTGGAGCAGCCAAAGAGTGATCCCAAAGAGTTGGAACTGCAAGGGGCCCTGAACGCCACCCTGCCTAACAGGTGCTTTCCCAGGGAGCCATGGAGGCCCAGCTGCCTGGGGTCACACAGCCCTCCAGGGGCAACGCCAGAAACCGAGCTGAGCCTGCCGACTCCCAGGCCTGCTTCGCTCGGTCTTCCACACAGTCTCTGCCATTTGCAGCAGCTAAGGCTCAGGAACCTACTAAACCTCCCTCCAAAAACGGTCTTCAAAAAATGGGGAGGGGAGGGGCGAGGAAAAGGAGAGGAGAGAGAAGGAAACCAAAGGGAAGCAAAGAAAAAAAAGAAAACGGAGAAAGGTCTCCCCTTACCACCTAGGCAAAGCAAGCAGAGAAAACAGGCCCTCTCCATGTCCCCCCTCCTGGCCCTCCCTCACCTGCTTCTCAGTGCCCCACAGACTTCTGCGGCATCGCTTTTACTCCAGGGCTACCTTCCATCTTCACCCAGGTGACTCTAGCTAAGAAGAATGTCACAGGGCAGAGCACGACTGTCTCAGTCCCGGTCACGCTGGAGATGGCTGAAGTGAGAGGATCTCAGGGCATCAGGGACAGGCCAGCACCCCAGGGGACCATTACTGGATGAACGGCAGAGGGAGGGACTGCTTCTTGCTTGAAATGTGCTCACTTACCCAAGAAGTAACTCTGCCTTTCTTCCCCTCCATGAGCAGCTCCGAGAAGGGAAACGCCTCCTGCAAGAAGTGAGCTGGCAAACACTTAGCGCAGAGCGTGTGAGCACGTTAATTTTTGCTGGCTGCCGCCTTTGTGTTTTGAACGAGTCAGACTCTTTTGTGCGACTGCTTGATGAAACATTCCCATCCATTCTGTCGACACAAATCACAGTTAAGACGCACGCGCCCTGACCACCACGGCACCAGAGAGCTGCTGACTAGCCCTGAGGGTGGGCTCCCAGGAGCAGCAGCCCAGGTCCAGCCCTCTGGCTGCCCTTCTGACCCAGCCAAGCCTCCAGACCTTGCCTTTCACTGTCTGCCTTCCAAGGACAGTTGCTAGGAGACGGAGATACAGCTGGCTGGGTCCATTGCCTGGCCACTGTAGGGTTTTGGGGAGCAGAGCTGGGAGGGCCAAGAAACACAGTACTTGGCCTTCAGGTCACAGGCACCTTCTGGGGGGTCAGAGGGGGCTCCTCCATGGTCAGGCTCTTACCCACAGAGAGGGGGGCCTCACGTGCTCAGGGAGGTTGGGGCTGGGGGGGTCTCTCATTCTATCTCTGATGGGGTTTCTCTGAGTGTTCGTCTGAAGTGTAGAATGTAGCCCTGGCTGGTGCAGCTCAGTTGGAGAGTTGTCCTGTAGATTGAAAGGTCACAGGTTTGATTCCCGGTCAGGGCGCAGATCCAGGTTTCGGGTTTGACTCCAGGTCAGGGTGTGTATAAGAAAGCAGCCATCGATGTTTCTCTCTCGTGTCGATATTTCTCTCTCTCTCTCCTCACTCCTCTTTCTAAAGGCAATTTAAAAAATGTCCTCAGGTGAGGATAAAATACACAGACACACACAGACACACACACACACACACACACACACACACACACACACCCCTGCATGGATGCTTTGGCCTTGCAAAGTTTCCATTTGTAATGTAAATATCATGGCCATCTGTTTATAGCTTAACATTTATGGCATTAAGGACTTTTTAAAAGTGGGAACATAAAGACAACTTTATTTTGGTCATACAACCAGGAAATACAAATTAGGAGGAAATTGTCATTCCCCTACGGAGCCACCCCTTGCACTTTACAGAAAGGGACACTGAGGCACAAAAGTAGGAGAGGCGATGCCATCACCCCACCAGTGCCCTCCAGCCACACCCAGCACTGCCAGGACCTCGTGTCCTCAGCTGCCTCCACCTTCCCATGGGCCTGCCGGTGCCGGCAGGAGAGGACCTCTCACCGAGCCCCTGTAGGGTGAGAAGGAGACAAGGCAGGCCACACTGCAACCTGCACTACACCGTCCCTGTCTCCTCAGCACTGTGACCAAGGCTTCCCCTCGGTCCACAAAGCGCTCCCTGCCACAGGAGACTCCTCTGCGCAGCTGGCAGGAAGGCAAACCTAGCAGGAGGAAGAGGGGGGCTCTGGGCGGAGCCTGGTTCCCCCAAACCCAGAGGCCATTTCACAAGACCACCCCAGCCCCCTCCCCGGGGCCTGCCCCTTACCAACCATGGGAACTTGGACACAATGCATGGCCTCTCTGAGCCTCAGCTTTCCCATCTGTAAAACAGGGTAACACAGCTTCCCTTACAGGGTCATGATAAGGATGAAGCAAACTAACAAACACAAGGGGCATGCACAGGGACAAGCAGCAAAAATATCCCCCCGAAATGGCAATCCCCAGACACAGGAGAAGCTGCAGGGGCAAGAGAAACCTGAGAGCTCATCCACCCAGGTGCTCAGGGAACAGGAACAGGGGTGAGAAAACGGAGGTGACACAGTTTGCCGAAGATCGCATGGCCGGCTGAAGACAGAGCTGGGCTAGGAGACTGGGCCCTCCACAGTCTGCTTTTAGCCCAGAGGAAGAGCAGATGAGCGTGTGAGACGGAGTCCGTCATTAACTGCGGTGCAGCAGCTATTTCTAAGGCAGGACTTTAGCATTTCCAAAATCCCGACAGACAGGAGTCTTCCAGATTTGGAAGCAAGAAATCAGAATTCCAAAAATCACGTTATTTTTAAAATGCTTCAACAGTCTTCCTACTCCTTTCTTATTATTATAAATATATTTCTTAAGAAAGCTATTTAAATAGACAATAAAAATTCAGTTTAGTGGTATTTACAAAGACCCGTAGCCTATAATGAACTTTCAAACTCTAGAAACCAGCGGAGACCAATTCTAGGTGGCATTCGAATACAGGTACATGACATCCAGGCCTCCGGGGCAGGCTGACAGCATCGCACAGGATCATGTGTCAAACTGTCAATTTCAGGACTTATTTTGCTTCCAAAATTGTTGTTCCTTGGAACAGCATGCAAAGCATCTGCACACAGCACGCAGCGCACGCAAACCTAGGGACGTGGGTGTTGTTTGCAGGAGTGACTCACCGTTAGCAGCAGACAGGGCCGTAGAAACAGGCGTTAGCTCCGCAGTGACTGTGGATCAGCTCGTCACCAGGCCTCACCAGGCCTCACCAGGCCTCTCCAGCCCGCGGCAGCCGGTGCCAGGAGCTGTCCCCAGCCTGATTCTCAGCCACAGCGCCTCCTGCCGTTGCTGTCCGCTCCATCTCAGGGGATCTCTTCGAAGCTGTGAGGTTCCTCCTTTGGGACTTATAATAGTTTTTCCCATTTTCCTGATTTTTCAACTGATTTTGTTCTGGATTCAGTTTCCAACACACAAGTCTCCACAAAAAAGGCCAGGAAGGGTTTCCTTCATGAAACCACAGACCAGGAGTCTGACCTCCTGCCCGTCCAGTGGCCCCTGCTCTCTCTGTGAGGGCCCCTGGCTGGACGCAGGGGACCCAGAGGTCACACACTGTACACGGAGTGGGCAGCAGTTTGGGAAGTTCACTCATTCAGCTGAGCCATCCATGCACCGGACCAGGAGCCCCTTATGGAGGCAGAGGGGGCGGGGCTCGGGGGGGCAGGGGGCGGGGCTTTGTGGGAGTGGCCTCCAGCCGCTGTCACAAATCACCACCCGTGGGGCGCACTTCGAACAGCAGAACTGTGCTCTGCCACAGTCCTGCAGCCTGGAAATCTGAAATCGAGGTGTTGGCAGGGCCGCCCTTGAATGCTGGAAGGGAGAAGCTTTCTTCCAGTCTTCCAGAGACAGAGTCCACCCTTGCCTCCTCCGGCTTCGTGGCGCCCAGCAATCCTTGGCACTCACTGGCTTACAGCTACGCCTCCCTACTCTGTACTCCTCCGTCTTCCCTCGAACTTCTGCCCACTTTGTATCTCCATCTCTCACTCTCTCTCCTCCTAAGAACACCAGTCGCTAGATTTAGGACCCACCCTAATCCAACACGACCTGGTCTTAACTTTATTCTGTCTGAAAGAGCCTATTTCCAAATGAGGCCACGTCACAGGCACTGAGGGTTAGGACTTGAACATGGTGTTCTAGAGACACCCTTCAACCCACAACAGTCTTCAGCAGCAGATGAGTTAGACATGGTTCTGGCCGGTGCAGAGTTTACTAAGTAAATGGGCAGGTGCATTCAGTGCAACAAGAACCACTCCAGGTGAGAGGGGGAAGCATGGCCTATAAATGGAGCAAGAGGAGAAGCAGCTCATTCAGAGTATGATGATCGGGGGAGGCTTCCTGGAAAAAGGCATCTATGTAGAACAAGCAGGAGTCAGCCTGGGGTGGGTGCCACAGAAAAAGAAGCAAAGAATGAAGGCCTGGGGTTAAAGGAACAAGGTCTTTGCTTTTTCCAACCTGACCCTTTTGCTCAGAAGGCAGGTTCCCAAGACCCCGTCCTTGGGCCTCAGCTCACATGTCACATCTTTGGAAAGTCATCCCTGGACAGCCTTCATCCAGTCTTCTCTGTCCATCACCCAAATTGTTCCCTTTAAGGCATCATCACGGCTTACACTGGTTACTTATTTGCTGACTTACTGTCTTCCTCCAACACCAGACATTAGTTCCTCAATGGCAGGGGTCCCACCACCTTTTCCATAGCTATGCCCATAGCATTTAACACAGTGCCTAGTGTGTTACATGTGGTAAAATGAATGAATGAATGGCTCACCATGTGGATGAACAAACAGAAATAGGTTCAACGTGGCCAGACTACAGATTTTGAGGCCAGAAGTGGCCAGAAAGCTAGAGAGGGAAATGTGAGCTGGAGCATTCAGGAGGGACGTCCAAGGCAGAGCCCCAGAAGTGGGACAGGGAAGAGCAGAGACTAATTCTAAGAGCAGTGGAGTGTGGGGGCGGGGGTGGCTTCCTTATATACGTGAGAGCATGCACAACAGTGCTTGGCATGTAGCAATAAGCGCAGATCCCTGGGTCTTGGTGGGAATAGATCCAACAGAGCTAGAGATGTGCACCTGACGAGGGGGCATTGCACTTAGTAGGTACTCAGTAAACAGTGCTCAGTTGGGTGAGTGCATGAAAGAGCCTCCTGCAGGAAGCCCCTCACTTCCAGTTGGACATTGAAAGCCAGGAAGAGGTCATAGAAATCCTGAAAACTCTGCACCCCTGAAGTTCTCTCCTCTTCAGAATTGTAGAGGCCGTGCTTTCCTTCTCTTCTCTTGCACCTCCTAGACCCAGGAAAGGGAGGCCTGCACGCGGGAGGGGAGAAGCAGCACCTCGCTGCTGCGGTCATTGCGGAGCCAACACTTCGGCTGCGCAAGCCCCTGGCCTGGCTTAGAAAGGAAGCTGGAGCGGCAGAAGCGGTTGAAGAGGGGCCAGCAGCCACTTCCCACACTCCCTGCAGCGACGGAAGGTTGCCAGGCACCTGCACACCTCAGACCGCCCTTTGCATCTGTACAGCAAGGGTTATTTAGGCCCCTGTGTTTCCATCTTACAATGAGCAGCAACCGAAAAAGACTAGCTTGGTGTGGTTTTGTATTTTTTTTCAGCATTCCAGATGGTAGCTACTGCTGCTTCTCCTATGACTACTCAGTGCAGAGACGGAATTTGCTGGGCCAGGCCAGAGAGCCTCGGGATCCTAAGCAAACACGGGGTACCTGGATTCATTCGCTATTGAGATGCAGCAGGTCTCATGGCCTCACAAAGCAGGGGTAGGCCCTACTCTGGGCCACCGGGAAGCAGCCCAGCCCTCTCCCACTGCCCATAGGGTGGAAATTGGCATAACTGCTCTAAGCAAGGCCCTGTAGGAATGATCAAAATAACAAAAACATGAACCCTTTGACATGACTTTTCCACTTCTAGGAATTTAGCTTACAAATACATGTGAAATGATTATCTTTACCGAGCTTTTCATTGCATCTTGGTTTGAAGAACACAGGCTTGGCAGTAGACAAACTAGAGGAATGTCCATCAGTAGGGGATGATTAAAGCTGACAATGCTGTGTCCACACAATGGAATACAAAATAGCTGTGGACAGAAACAGGCATGCCCTCCATGCACTCCAGGGCCTCCAAGGGTCTGTGTGGCTTCATAATACTGTGTTCCTTGAAAGCCAACCGACGCCCTAGCTCAGCGCTTCCTGGACAGGAACTTAGGTAAAGCTCAGCTGAGTGACTGGGGCTCAGGGTCTCCCATCAGGCTGGAGTCAAGCTGTCGCCTGGGGTCATCTCAAGGCCTGACTAGAAAGATGGGGTGTCCGCCTCCTCCCCTAGTCTAGTCCCGCCACTGCCGGCAGGTCTCGAAGATCGGTTCCCACGCTCACGCAGCGTGGGCAGGCCTCAGCCCCTTGCCTGGCCGCAGGCCTCTCCAAGGCTGCCGAGTGTCCCCAGGACATGACAGCTAGCTTCCCCAGATAAGGGATTCAAGAGAGAGAAAGAGAGCTCCCAAGACGGAAGGGGCAGTTTGTTCATAACCTAATCTCTGAAGTGACACCCCATCGCCGTGGCTGTTTCCTGGGCCCTGGAAGCAAGTCACCAATTCCAGCCCGCAGCCAGGGGCCAGGGCTGCTCACCTTCTGAGGAAACAAACATCAAAGAATCTATAGACGCATCTTTATTTTTTTATTTTTTTAACGCCTTTATTCTTGGCTGTGGGCGCATCTTTAAAATCACCACACCAAGATAGATTCCTAAACAAAAAATACAGAAAAAAAATAAAAATGCAAAGTGCAGAGCAGTTTGTATGGGTGGCCACGACCATATATGTAACGAGAAGAAAAGCACAGTCAGTCCTACGCATTCACTTGCAGACACAGAAGATGTCTCTGGAGGGATGCATAATAAACTGTTCAGGCTCGTTGCCTGCAGGGAGAACAATGTAGTGGCCGGAAGGAAAATTTACACTAGGTATCTCCACCCAACTCTTGAATTTAGCACCCTGGTAAATTACCTGCTTTTGATAGGTATTAGATAGGATGCAATCATTCTGTTACTCCATTAATGTTTACTGAGCCTCCTGGAGAAAAGCCCTAGGGAGTGTCAGACCCTTAAGGAAATTGCTGTCTCTGTAGATAAATGCAATTTCAGCACAGTTAAAACCTTCTGGAAATAACTGCTCATCAAAGAAGTTAAAGGTCAAGCATATGGCCCAGATGAAAGCCCCAGTGCGGGCAGTCTGGAGGCGGGGAGTGCTTCCACGGGACTCGGGTGGCCAGTGCGGTCGAAGCAGGGAGAAGAGGCAAGTCTGGGGGAGGGCACAGAAAGGGACCAAAGTGAGACTGGGGGTTGAGGAAGGGGAAGGAGGGGCTGTGCAGGGACCTGCCCAGGAGAGTGGGAGGTTGTGTTCTTTGTGTGCTTTGCTGATTGCTTTCCCCGAAGCCTAAGTCCGGTTCTTGGCTCCTATGAAAGCTCTGGTTCAAGCTGGGCCTCTGCCTGCCCCTGCTCTAGAGAAGTCATTCTGATCCTCAGAACAGAAATCCATACACTTCAGATCAAATCAAAAGGTTCCCTGAAGCGTTCGGAGGAACCTCATCAAACCCAAGGAGAGCTGAGCCTAGTGACGCGCATGAACTCAGAACTGGAGAGTTGAAAGTTCTCTCTCTTTCTCTCTCTCTCCCCCCATCTCTCCTTCCCTTCCTCCTTTCCTCTCTCTTTTCTGCCTGCCTCTCTCCACACATCTGTTCCATTTCCCACCTCCTGCCCATCACCCCTTGATTAGTCCTAGTTTCTGCTCCCCCTTATTATGGGTTAAATCATGTCCCTTCCAAATCCACATGTTGAAGTCCTAATATCTAGTACCTCAGAATGGGACCTTATTTAAAAATAGGGTCACTGTGCTTATAATCAGTTAAGATGAGGCCATCAAGGGGAACCCTAACCCTACACAACTAGCAAGCTTGCAAAATGGGGAAGTTCATGCACAGACCCGTGCACAGGGAGAATGTCATGTGAAGATGAAGATAGAGTTTGCGGTGATGTTCCTATAAGCCAAGGAACGCCCAAGATGTTCCTACAAGCCAAGGAACGCCCAAGCCTGGAAACCACCAGAAGCTAGAGGGCAGGTGTCGAACAGATTCTTCCTCACAGCCCTCAGAAGGAACCAGCCCTGCTCACACCTTGATCTTGGACTTCTGGCCTCCAGAACTGGGAGACAATACATTCACTTCACACCACCTGACTTCAAGTACTTTCTTACGGGAGCCTTGGCAGACTCATCCATCATTTCTGCCGACTTGTTCCTGGCTTTGCTTTTCTTTCTTTGTTTTTAAACTTTCTCTTCTCTCTCTTTCTTTCTTCCTTCCTTTCTTTCCTTCTTTTTAGAGAGAGGGAAAGGGAGGGAGAGAGAGAGAAACATCAATTGGTCATCTCTACTACATGCCCTGACTGGGACTGAACCCACAACCCAGGCCTTTGCCCTGACCGGGAATTGAACCAGTGACCTCCAACTTTGTGAGATGACACCCAGCCCACTAAGCCACACCAGTCAGGGCCTGGCTTTGCTTTCCAATGGCAGAGCTGCTCACCCTGGAGCACAGCACAGACCACCAACCCCATGTCCGTCAGCTCACACTCCCACAGAGGGTCTGATGACCTGTGTCACCTCTTTATGGGGGACCCTGGTCCCATAAGCTGTGGGGAGGGTGGACCTGACCCTCTGCTGTAAACAGACCCCCAGGCACATGCCCACTGCAGGGGAGGTGGGGAAAGCCGAGGAGGAACAGTGTGTGCAGAGGCGTAGCCTCCCATGAAGCACACTCGCCCTTCCACCGCATCCCGGGGCCAGGCCTCAGCCTGGCTGGGAGGGCGACCAGGATCGAGGGGAGCTTGTGCAGGGCCCTCTCTGCTCAGTGCCCTGGTTCATTCAAGAAATTGTACACACCTGTCATGTCAGCGACTTTCAGCCTTTTTCATCTCATGGCACATACCAACTAATTACTAAAAGTCGGCAGCACACTGAAAAGTATATTTTTTGCCCATCTGAAAAACAGGAGGGGGGACCATTTTGATTCATTCATACCAGATGTCTACTGTTATGTTGGCTGTTGCCATTTTTTGATTTGACAATCTAAGGGAAACAAGGTCAGTGCCCCTGAGTAGTCAGATCTTGCACGTTTTAAGAATTCTTTCAGCACACCAGTTGAAAATTGCTGTTATGTGATACGTACAGGCTGGCTGCTGGGATAATCGACCTGAAGAAGATGCTGTGATTTTTCTGAAGGGGCCCACAGCCAAGAGACAGACAGGCAATCACAGTAAACACTCACATCACCAGAGGTTTGCTCTGCATCTGTGCTTTGCAGGTTGTACACACACTGACCCCCTGAACAGCTCGATGAGCAGGGACCCTGTGTACCTCTTTTACAGATAGGGAAGCTGAGTCCTACAGCACCAAAGAAACTTGCCTGAGGTCGGGCAGCTGGCAGACGGTACAGCTGAGACTTGAATTGGTCTGGCTGGTTCCCTGCCGCCAGCTGTCCTGTGCTCATATGTGTAGACACCTGACTCGCTGGAGATGTCCATACAAGCACCATCCAGAGCTAGGCAGGATGGGGAAGCCGAGTGTGAGCTGGACCAGGACACCAGCGCATCCATACCTGCCTGGAGCTGCAGAGGACATCTGGAGAGCATCTTTCTGGCATCATTGGGGGTAAGAAACACAGTCGGATCTTGTGGAGGAGGCCAGACAGGAAATGAGGGGTCAGATGGAGAGGCAGAGACCTTGAACATCACACCAAGTAGTATAGAGCGAGAGGAGGAGGGACCACTGGTTTTTTTCAGCTTGGCAACCTGATCTAAGCCTGGGTTAAGATGCCTCCAGCAGCCCTGTGAAGATGGACTGCAAGGGGTCAGAGATGGGACACAGAGAGTGTTGAGTCAGAGAGGGATGAATAAAAAGAGCGATGGGCTTGGAGAGACTCTGGGAAGCAGAGTACAGAGGACATTTTCTGTGTAGGCACCAAGGGAGAGGGTGGAATCGAAACATCGGGGGTCCCTCCTGCATTTGTCCCTTAGGGGACTCTAAAACGTACCTCTAATACAAAATGCCAGCTTCCGCCCACAGTTCCTGGAGTAACCCCCCAGTTACCCTGGGGGGCTGAGCTACCCGCACAGCCCCCAGGTTTGGCCTGCTAGCACACTCTCTCTGCTCCGACCGCTGTCCCGCCGAGCACCTTTTTTATTGGAACAATCTCTTTGCCACCAGAGAAGGTCATCAGAATACCTTTTTCGGGAAGGCAAGAACTGTTGATATTCTTGACCTGATTCCAAAGGCCCAGCAAATCTCTGGAGAGAATTAATTAAATGGTTATCTGTGTCCAGCTTAGAGATTTCTTCCACCCACTCGCCCCATCTTTGTCTCCAGTTCTCCCTAAATCTTCCCTCTCCCCCGCCCCCACACTGTACTTACTGGTTAAGAAGCTAAATTTCATTTCCCTTAGTGGTGGAACATTGTTTTGTTTTTTTAAGACACAATCTAAGAGCTTTAATTTTTCCTTTGTAACCATGTGGATGCTATATTTAGTAATTTTATTAACGAGATAATTTACGTAAATTCCATACCGGAGCCCTGCTGAGCAGCAAGCTAATTCTATTCTTCTCATTAGAGAAAACAGGCAAACCAAATGAGGTTTAAAGACCAGACGAAATGAATTTGCGTCTGTGCGGAAGTCAGAACTGGGACCTCAGGACGCATGTCTAGGGGTCCAAGGAACAGGACACGGCACCCCACCCACCCCCAGCACACAGCTGAAAGGAGGGGAGGGGAGAGGAAGAGACTGCAACCAAGGGCCAGAAGCGCAGGACCCAGAATTCACCTGGGCTGGGGGGCACTGTCTCTCAGAAGAGCGGAGGCAGATCTAAAATGGAACGTCCCTTCTGCTTGTGCCCTTCTGCAGGGCCAGTGTGGATGGGGAGCAGAGCTCGTGGCCTCCCAGAGAGCTTTCTGTGGCTCCAATTGCTCTCCGACTCCCTCCAGCTCCTGATCAGCTGCTTCCCTGGGGCAGGGAGGGGCCAGGCCTGCTAAACCAGCTCCTTCAATCTCTGTGTCAGCACCAAGCATGTGTACATGGGCTCCTTGATAAATACAAGAGAATCCCACTTCCAACAAAGCCAATAACTGGGGAAAAAAAAAACCTGATTTGTACCAGAGACATCAAGAGGTGGTTATTAGCTTTACAAAAAGACAAACTGGAGAATCTTTTAAATCCCATCTCCCTTGGTGCTTTGGAAATGAGATTCAATTTAGGAAAAAATTCAATAGAGACGCAACTTTGGAGAATGCTCTGCTGGCGCAAAGAAGGCACAGCAGGGGCTCGACGCTGATGGTGATTAACAGGAGTAAGCAGACATTTTTCCTTCCTTCCCAGTCGGACTGATATTTCCATGGAGTGAAAGCTGGTTACGTGGCCGATGCTTTCACACGCCTTCAGCGGATCCAGTCCTCATGGCAGCCGACAGCAGGAGCTTCTCAGAGCCACACAGCTGAGGAAACTGAGGCTCAGGGCAGTGGAGGAGCTCACCCACAGCCGGTGAACGGTGAGTTGGCATCAGGACTTGGGGCTCGTGCCTGCAGCCTCCCCGACCTGCCACCCCAAGGCTCCTGTCCCTCACAGACACGATCCCACAGGCTCCCAGCCGGCTCTCCTTCTCTGAGCACACCTGCTACCAGACGAACGAGCAAACTCCCCTCCAAGTCAGAGTACCCTCCTTCTGGAAACTTAATTGGATCACCAGGACCCATTCTCTGTCTGTCAAAGATTGTCACAGCTCTAAGGGCCTCCGACAGCGTCAGGTAAAACAGGCCTCCCGGCCGGGGTGCGGGCCACAGCAGGCAGAGGCCAGAGGGCGAGGGCTGCCTGGGAGCTGACCCCCAAGAGCTCCTTACTCCATGGCAAGCTTATCCCCGACCTCCACCATTTTCACAGAAGTCCTTCATTTCCACGGCAGAGTCCCTGCTCCCCGGCACCCCCTGCAGCGTGGCCATGTCACTGAGCTCTGCTGTGGGCAGGGGTGAAGTGGCGGGCGAAGCCTCCCAGCCTGCCTCTCCTCACTCTTTCCTTCCCCCGAGCACACGAAGAGGGCAACCCTGGGAGCCGGCTGTGCAAGTTGGACCTACAGTTGAGATTTGAGCTCTGCTTTTGGCAGTAGTTGGTGTTACCTTAAGTAATGCAAACTCGTCAAAAAAACCCAGACGAAAGCCCGGACGGGGCCCTGGCCTGGTGGCTCATTTGGTTGGAGTGTCGTCCCACACACAGGAAGGTGGAGGGCTCGATTCCTGCTCAGGGAGCATACCCAGGCAGCAGAATCCACTCCCGATCAGGGTGCGCATGGGAGGCCACCAGTCGATTTTCTCGCATCCATGTTTCTCTCTCTCTCTCACCCTTCTCTCTCTAAAAATCAATAAACTATCCTCAGGCAAAGATTTTTTTAAAAGCCCTGATGGGGGCCTGGCTGGTGTGGCTCAGTGGATTGAGCAAGAGCTGTGAACCAAAGGGTCACGGTTCGATTCCCAGTCAGGGCACATGCCTGGGTTGTGGGCCAGGTCCCCAGTGGGGGCCATGTGGGAGGCAACCATATATTGATGTTTCTCTCCCTCTCTTTCTTCCTCCCTTCCCCTCTCTCTGAAAATAAAGAAATAAAATATTTCATAAATGAACAAATAAATAAATAAATAAAAATAAAAGCCCTGATGGGGACTCAGGGGTAACACTTGGGGAGTAAGCCACAGGATGCAGGGTGGCAGGATAGCAGGTCACAAGCTTGGGGCTGGAGAGAACAGGTCCCCTTGCAGCTCCAGCACCTGTTTTGACATGGGTCCAGCTGGCACCACTGTTTGCATTGTAAGGCCTGGGGTGGAGCGGGATGAGGGCACCCCAAAGACACCCCTGCTCATCCGCAGAAATCAGCAGGTGTGGGAGAAAGCTCCGATGTCAATGTCGGGTCAGCCGGGCTGCCTGGACTCTGCCCCCATAGCCTCCGTGTGCCCAGCTCAGGGCCCAGAGCCCAGGGCCAGGAGTGCCGCCTCTCCTCCCCTCCCCTCTGCACCCACTCCCCCTTCCCAGGAGGATCGCGGACAGGACAACCCTTCCACCTCTTTCTTCTTTCCGGCCCTGCTCTCGAAGGACCAAGCCTATCCGGATCCGGGGGAGAGAGGAAAGCGAGCTACCAAGTCATGCAGACAAGTCCCCCAACCTCCCTGCGGGGTGATGGAGAGGTTTGGGGTTCAGTAGATGGATTCGACATTCTCTGGAGATTCCACCCCGCAACCAGTACTATCTGGAAGGAGAGAGGAACCTACATTTTAGAAAGGGCTTTTTCATCCCAAGACCAAGACCATCTTTCCTCCAGCAATCTACATACTTCTCACCTTCTGGACAACCTTTTGAAGAAGGCATTAGAGTCTTGTTTCACTGATGAGGAGCCTGGGGCTCCGAGAAGTGGAGTGACTTACCCAGAGCCACAGCCCTAGATGCAAACCCAGGTCACTGCCTCTGACTCTGGGACCCACACTCGTCACCCCCCATCTCCCAGACGAGCTGGAAAGGAAGCCCTGGACCCTGTTGTACTCACAGCCTCCCTTCTCCGCTGCCTGGGCTTTCTTTGGCCCAGACAAGTGGCTATCGGCCCCCCAGTCTCCGGATGGCTCTTTCTTAGCTAGTGCATGTGACTGCGGACGACCACCTGCCTCTCTAGGGGTGGAGAGGGTAGACAGGGCCAAGAATGACACTCCTTAAGAAGGCACTCATTTTTTTAATCATCAACCAAGGATACATTTATTAATTTTCATTTTTAGAGAGAGAGAGAAAGTGATGTGAGAGAGAAACATTGATTGGTTGTCTCCTATATGCACCCTCACCAGGGATCAAACCAGCAACCTAGGTGTGTGCCCTGACCGGGCATTGAACCTGCAACCCTTGGTGTACAGGGTGACACTCCAACAGCCAGAGCCACCTAGCGAGGACAGGAGGCTCTCTTTTGTGAGCGTGGCCCTGAGAGCAAAGCCTCCTTTTATCTTGTACCACGGCACCTCTCGGGCTTCCCCCAGCCCCAGACCCACCACCCACAACTCAGAACTGACACGCTCTAGACCCGGAAGTGCCATTAAAAAGGCCGTTGGTCTGGTGGTGTCTGATCTGTCTCCGCAAACGGGCATTTTCCACGTAAGAGGGCTTCTTGGGTGACAACAGCCATTGGACGAGATGTCCGGCTGAGCTCACTTCTGAGCAGGGCTGCAGCCAGAGACCCCCCAGGCCACGTCACAGCCCGCTGCCCTCCACGCACCTAGGAGCACTCAGCTGTCAGTCGCTGATGCTTCAGAAGGAACACAGGCTGTCTGGGACACAGCCAGGGCAATCTGACAGGCAGACTCTGCGAGGCCATGGTGGGCAGGAAGGACGGAAGGGGTCCATCTTTGTGAAAGAATTGAGAGGCATTCCTGCCAACTCTCGGTCAGCTCCAGTCTCCTCCTCCTGAAGAATCCTGGCCTTGCTGTGCTCTCCAGAAAGGGTGGTCACGGCAGAAATGGCTTCCACCCTCTGCCAGGCCCACCCTCCCCCGCCCCACTGCAGCCCTGGGGCCACCCTCCCCACCCTTCCCTGTATTCCCTCCCAACAAAGCACAAACCAGTGGGGTGGGCGGGCCACACAGTCCTATTGTCATCTTGTTTCCGAGAAACACTGTTGCTACCTCACTTCCCAGTCTATTTTAAACACCATTGTGAAGGCTGTAAGAAGCTGAGGGGAGGAAAACATTCCAGGAACAGCTAATCGACTCTTCTAACTGGCTTATGCTTTTCTGATCAGGCAACACTGAAAACACTGCTTTCCGTTGTTTTTTTTTGTTTTTTGTGTTTTTTTTTTTTTTTAATTGAGCTACAGAGGAGTGGGAACGGGACTCAGAGACTATAACGGCCTGGGGTGTCCAGCTCCAGCTCTCTGCTGGCAGGGCTGCTGGGCAAGGCATTTCGACTCTCTGTGGCTGTACTGTCTCCTGCAAATCGGGAATAAGTCCAGTTGTTCCCTAAGCAGAAGGGTGGCCACAGTTGACTCTGACTGTGGACGCAAAGCTTTGGAGTGGGGGTGGGGGTGGGGTGGGGCTGATTTGTCTTGCTGGAGAAACCAGGACTGTGCTTGATCCCCAGCTCCAAGGTCACCCCACCTCTCAGCTGGGAGACCTGGAAGGCCCCCAGGCGAGCTGAGACCTCGGCGTGAACCCTGCCCTCACTCGCCCATGATGTCCTGGCCAGGGGCCCCAGTTCCCTCATCTGTGGAGAAACGGAAAGGGGTCGCCTGTCCCCTGTCAGAGCGAGAGAGGAGGAAACGCATGTGCTAAGCACACGTAGCACTATCTGAGCAGAAATTTTCCCAGCTCCTCTTTGTCAGTGAAATAAAGTCCAGAGCAGGAAACTGAGGCCTGGGAGGGTTGAGAGTAGAAGGCGTCACTGGTGTGCCTCAGTCCCGGCTCTCCTCAGCCCCCAGGAGTGATCGAGTGTCTCATGGGGCTGGAACATGCGACGGCTGGTGTGCGGCTCCAGTCCCACCGTGGCGATCACTCAGTAGCACAGAGGTGCGGTCGCTAGCCCAGTGTGGGGCCCAGCCAACATCTGGAGGGAAGCTGCCAGGCAGAGAAGGAGGCTCTGGTGGTGTTAAATCCTGAGCTAACTGCAGTTGTTGCTGTGGCAAGACAACCTAACCTGTGATCACTAATGCAGGCGCAGGCAGAAGAGCCCAGCCTGCTGTCACTAACAGGGTTCCCACTGCGTGAGCTCTGTACATTTTCAGCACACACGTGTGTGTGTGCCTGAGGAGTGCACACAGGGCTGCACTCGAGTGGCTGTGTTGTGTCCACCTCTGCGGGTCCGTGTCTGTCTGACCGCCACCACACTGGCACATGGACTGCGGCACCCTCACCGCACACCCTGACACGCTGGCCTGCCAATGCCCACCTGGCAGGTACCTCCAATGCCAAGTTCATGGCTCACAGAGCTGGGGCCTGGAACCAAAAGGAGGCACTGTGTTGCTCACGGTCCCAGAGTACGCTGTAGTGTTCTCTGAGTTGCTTATTTCTAAAAACTCCCTCCAATGATTTGTGTCCTTCCTAAAACCTCAGCGAGGGGAGTTGGCTGCAAAGGCCAACAAGGGGGCTCGGGCTGCCCAAGAGCAGAGGGTAGAAGCCACAAGGGTCAAGGACCTAGAGACCTGCAGTAATGTCGTGGTAACTACACAGGGACCAGGTGGGCACTTGAAGCATCAGGGGGACCCCTCTGTAAAATATATGATTTTCTAACCACTATGCTGTCTACCTGAGACTAATACAGAGCGATATTGAATGTAAACGGTAACTGAAAAATAATATATATATATATTTTTTAAAAGAACCCAGAGACCTGAACCCTTTCCTTCTCCTCCCTTCAACCTGCCCCCCACCACCCCAGTCTCCACCATCCTGCCCTGGGTTGGGCACCCCCTACATAAAGCCAATAAGATGAGAAGAAATCATTCCATCCATAGCTCAGGCTTTCTTGGGTACAATTCTAGTTAAAGTTATACTGCAGGGCTTTCTGGAAAGGATGGAAAATAAGCTCAGGGCATTTGGGGATGGGGCAGTGTGGGAGGGGGATAATGAGTGGGGATGGCTGGAGGGCACAGCAGGGTGCCAGCCCCTAAGGAGCCTCCCAGGCAGTGGGGGCCGAGGCGGTGGGGACCTTGAATGAAGGCCACGGCTGTCCCAGCTCATTCCTTTGCCTCCCCCCCTTCCCTCTGAACAATGTCTTTTCCAGCTACTTCAGTCTCAGTGCCTCTCCACATTAACATGTATATTGCTTGGGTAAGGGCTACGTGGCTGGTGGCTCTAAATAACTGGTAAGTGACAGGAGAGCTATGGGGCAGGATGGATGAGGGGCTCACCGAAAGCTGCTCCCTGCCTTGCCATTTAGAAATGAACACCCAGCTAGCTCCCACAGTTCCTTCTTCAGCTGCATTCTCCCAAACAGAGTGGGGCAGCCCACCCAGCCTGCCTCCTTGATCTCTCCCTCCCCGGACCCTGGGGCCCTGTGTTGGCTCACAGCCATCACTGTGCTTACTTCCTGGGGCCAGGCACTACTGGGGGCACTGAGGGTCAAGGTCACTACCCTCAAGGAGCTCCCAGCCTCCAGAGACAAACACTAACTCACTAAACCACAGCTTGGGTTGGTACATTAATTGCCCAGACATGACAGGGGCAGAGCATGGTACTCTAGGAATATAGACAGCGGACATTCCATCCAGGCAAGATCTGATCCAGGAAGGCATCCTGCAGGAGGTGGGCTCTGATTGGAGTGTGGATGAACTACTAAATGTTAGCCTGATGAGTTAGTAATCCAAACCCACCATCCCTGATCCCAGGGTCCATTACATTATGCCATTTACTTCCCCTTCTGGTATTTTTCAATTATATACACACGCACACTGGCATTTTCTGATCATACATAACCAAACTAATAATACATTCAAAATACGTATGAATTTTGGTTATTTATTCTTTTTCTAAGCTGTGCCTCTCTCCACTATAATGTAACCTCCCAGGGACTGAAACACTGCATCTTGTTAACTGTCCACCGCCAGCATCTTGCATCATGTCTGGTGCATGATAAGGGCTCAATATTATTTGCTGAACTGAAGGGCGAATGGACGGATAGGGGAGCGTGGTGGTGACGAAGGAAGCTGTGCCTGCACAAGCAGGGGCTGTGAGGTGAAGTGGTGCATTTGGACGTCATTCAGAGCATCCCTGGGGCTGGAGTGAGGCCTGGTAAGAGAGCAACGATTGGGGAAGACCAGGCTGAGTTCCCAAGCTACTGCAGGGCCTTCCGGCTCCACAGGCAGGGGGATGACGGGAGCGGTTTGCTCTGTAGGAGAACTGTCCAAGGAGGAGAGGAGGAGAGAGTCTCCAGCATGGAGAGGCGGCCGAGAAACTGAGGAGCTGTTAGTTCTCGTTCAGGAGAGAGAAGGCTGGGTGCCAGGACCATCCTGTCCCTTTGTGGGGGGCGGGGGGTGGGGAGCAAGGTGGCTTTGAGGAGCCAGCACTGGACGAGGAGTCAGGACCTGGGCTCTGGACAGCTCACACATCCTTGCTGGTCTGGAAGGAAGCGAAGGGGTGTGGAGGACACCAGCTCCCAGCTGGGAGCCTGCGGCAGGTACTCAGACCAGGACCTTTCTCCCTAATTGGGTGTCAGTGTGTCTCCCAGACTATTGCCCTCTGGGGCCCAGGTAATGACAACACAAACAGAGCTGAGTATCCCTCCTGTATCAGGGGCGTGTTCTAGGACTTGACATTTCTTATCTAATCTCACTACACACTCAACACCGTCCACTCCACAGCACGCTCTGTGCACAGCAGCTGCCGGACGAGCTGTCCCCCTGCCACTGCCGACACACGGCTTATCATTGCCATCCTCGTGACAGACACGGCAGGCGCAGGACCGGGTTGTCCGCCTCACCGCACAGGTATGGGAACTGCAGGCAAAGGACCTGTCACTTTCACACAGACAGAGTTAAAAGAAACAGAACAAGTGTAGTTTGATCCAGTCAATAAGAGCAGAATCCAAGGCTGCAAAAAAAAAAGGTCGCTTTCACTTCCACAGGCAAGCCCCAGCTGCGCACTTTCCATGGCTTCTCCCAATTAAGTTTCACACACAAGTAAACGAGGTGTCATTAACCCCTTCTGTTTGCAGATGAGAAACAGATTCAGAGAGACTATTGGACTCACTGAAAGTCACACAGAAAGTACAAGGGAGAGCCAGATTTAATCCCAAACTTTTCCGACTCCAAGGTCCATGTCCACTCAATTCTGCCTCCCTGCAGGATTCTGCGCGCTACCCCCTGGATCCGTGAGTTCATTCCACAACTGCGTACCTCACTCCTCCCCCATTCCCACGCTGAGGTGGCAGCCAATACATCTCCTTCCTTCCTGGATGGTGCAGAGGAGAGGAAGTCTGTGGCAGGGGTTGGTGATTTCAGGAGCTGGGGAGTCTGTAGGGCTTGCGGGAAAATGCCAGGGACTGTCCTCCCATGGAGAGAGGAGAGGCATCCCCAGTCACTGCCTTCACAGGCTTCCCCAAAGAGCCATTGCTGCTTATTGAACATTTTCCCTTGCAGCCTTCAGGCTTCTGGTTAATGCTGACATTAACCTTCCAAAAGCACGCATTCCCCCAGCTGTCTGGGACAGCCACCAGGCAGTGCAGGACAGAGCACGTGGGGGGTTCAGACCCAGCTCCTCCTCCCCAGTGGGTCATGGCATGTCGCCATACCTCTCTGAGCCTCCAGGACCCTCCTTGTCAAACTGGGTAATGAGGTTCTTCACTGGATTGAGGCTTTGGAGGCAACTGCACTGAATCTCTGAGCGTGTGTAGACTGGCCTGGTTAATAAGACCTCACTTCCTTCCTTCTTCGGAGCTTGTTTAGGACCAGGGAGGCTCAGTCTTGTGCAAAGACAGAGTGCCCAGTGTCCACCCATCCAGAACCTGAAGGCTGTCTCCTTGGCCTGTCCTGTGGGTCTCCGATGCCGCACAGCAAACAACAGCCACTAACCAGCAGCACAGCTTTGGGACACCTAAAGACTCCACAGGCCTCCTCCCTCAGGCAGGAGTTGGGGGCTGGTGTCTCCGCTTTGTCCAGCTCCCACATCCAGAGGCTGAGACTGGGCGAGGGTGATGAGGGAGGCAGGGTGGCTTTCTTCAGGCCTCTTCTGTTACAAAGGAAGTTGTCCCAAGGAGGTGACCTCATCTCCCAGCAGAGAGTGTTTGAGTAGCTTCTGGGACGCCTTTCTTTCCATCTTGCCATTCGGAGATGTTCAAGCCAAACAAAGAGAAAGAACAAGCGAACTGATGGAAACCGTGAAAATCACCAGGGGTAGCGTGGGGAGGTTCATCTTAATCACATTCCGTACGGGCTTGTGGTGAACACATATTTAACGAACAGCTGCTGAGTCCAAGCTACTTTGCCAGGTGTGAAAAAGGCTCCCCAGCCCCCAAAGCCCATATTCGAGGTAGAGCAACAGGACACATTTTCACGATAAACCTGAAAATACAAAGCTCGGTGCCTCCTGGGTGAACGGGAGCTGTGGAGCCAGGAGCGCGGGCGGTTTAGAGCCCCAGGCCAACCGGCGCTCCGAGATCCGCCCCTCCCTCCGCCCCAGCAGCAGCCCTGTCTCTCCTGTTCTCCCCCGACAGGGGTCCCATCTCGCCACTCGCATCCCAGTAGGGCTTCTCACCTGAAACCAAGTCCAAGCAACTCACTGTCCAGACATTCTCCTAGCCCTCGGGCCCAACCTAACCAGGAGTGTGCCTCTGTTCTTGCTGGTCTCAGCCCCTTTGGGCTGTTGTAACCAAGTACCCCAGAGAGGGTGGGGTGTGGCTGGGGGGCGGGGAGGGGGCGGATGCAGGTTGCTCAAACAACAGACATTTACTCCTCACAGTTCCGGAGGCCGGAAGTCTGAGATCAGGTACCGCGCATTCGGTTCCTTCTGGTGAGGACCTGCTTCCCGGTTCACAGATGCCGTCTTCTCGCCGTGCCCTCCAATGGCAGAAGGGCGAGGGAGCTCCGCGGGGCTCTTCTATAAGCATACGCATCGCATTCATGCGGGCTCCACCCTCCTAACCTGTAACCACCTCCCAAAGGCCCCACCTCCTGATACCGCCACATTGCGGGTTAGGTTTCATCTTAGGAATTTGGGATTTGGGAGTGAACGCAAACGTTCAGGCCTCGGCAACCTCTTCCATCAGCCTGGGAAAGCGTTTTTCCTACAACCCTCTCCACCCTCCCTCTCCTTCTCTCTTTACTTATTAAAATTCGGCTCATCCTCATGGCACAATGGAAATGACACCTAAGTCATGAAGCTCTCCCTGATCCTCCAAGTCAGAATTAATGACTCCGCTCTCCTGCCCCCTCACCGCTCCTGTCTTTCCGCCACAACGCTGCACTGTCTACTTTAATCGTAAGTTGTTTATACATCTGTTTCCCTCCTTAGACGGAAAGCTCCTCCAGGGCAGCAGGCACTATCCAGGTTGCGTCTCGGGCTCTTACTACTCCAACGTAGTAAGTGAATCAGGGTGCCTGGGAGCTCACAGGGAATGCAGAGTCTCAGGCCTTGCCCTACCGAAACCCCCTGAATCAGACTCTGATTTCAATAAGATCCCCGGGTGCTTTGCATGCAATGTAACGTGTGATAAGCTCTATCTACAGAAACCCCCTATGCACAGTGCCTTGCACATTGCAGTCATTCAGGGAGTGTTTGATGAATGAATAAGTGAGTGACTCTGGAAAGGATCATTGAAGGCTGCTCAGAACGTTATTCACAGCCTTTCTTGAAACATGGAGATCTTTCTTAGCCAAGTACATAGAGTCAATCACACAGCAGAAAAGCCTTCCACACTCTCCTCTCACTTTCTCTACCTCCTCCTCCAGACTCAGGCACCCCCAACTCCATGGACAGCCAGGTCCCGAGCCCAGAAATGTAATTAGAAAACCTAACGTTGTTGGCAGCTCATCCATAACCCACCCCAAAGCCATGCCTGTGCAGGAGGTAGTTCATCAGGGGCTGTGAGTGACGGTCCAGCCAGCGGGCCACAGCAGAAGGGAGCCCGCGCTCATCCATCATCCTTCCTTCCATGACCCTGCAGGCTGCTCTTCATCAACCTGGCACCACCTCCCCTCCCCGCAGCACCACGCCTGCACCTTCCAGGCTCAGGAGACTCCCACCGCCCTGCTGGGACTCCCCATGAGACAAGCCTGTCACCAGGGTGTGACAAGGGCACAGGTAACCTCTTAACCACCTGCTCCCCCTGTGATGGTTAATTTTCTGTGTCACCGATGACTGGGCTAAGGGACTCCGTAAACATTACTTCCAGGTGGGTCCGTGAGGGCGTTTCCAAAAGAGACTAACATTTGAATCAGCGGACTGAGAAGGATCACCCTCACCAGGGCAGCAGGCAGGCAACATCCAATCTGCCCCCAGTAGAACGAAAAGGCAAAAAGGCGGAGGAAGGGTGAGTTTGCTCTCTGCTGACCCGGTGCCGGGACATCCATCTTCTCCTGCCCTGGCCATCAGAGCTGCTGGCCGTCAAGCCTCGGGACTCAGACAGGGCCTTACCTCTCTGGCCGCCCTGGTGGTCAGGCCTGTGGGATGCAGCCGGAGCTGCACCATGGGCTGTCCTGGCCTCCAGCTGGGGACGGCAGATTGCAGGGCTTCTCATCAGCCGATTCCTCACAATAAATCTCTTCCTACTATCCTATTGCTTCTCTATCCTATTGGCTCTGTTTCTCAGGAGAACTCCAACCAGCACACCACACTCTCATCCCCTCAAACACCTGGGGAACTGTGGAGCCGAATAGTTCACCCATAAAGCAAATGGGAGTCATCTGAAAATGAGTCAAACTTCGGGGAGTCTTAGAGTCAGAAAGGCCAGGAGACTACCCTCCCCCGACACATTCACTTTTCATGAATCAGCCAAGGTCTATCATGCGAAGAATACAAAAAGAAAAGAAATCATTATATTATTTGTATTGCTTTGATTTTGTGGAATGAGTCACCCCTTTCAAAGGGCTTTCATTCTCATTATCCTGTGAGTCAGGCAGGCAGGAGCCATTGGCACTATTATCACCATTTCACAGATGGGGAACCTGAGACCCACTGAGGTGAAGCCTCGCCTCGTTGTTTTGTAATTTATACCCTCCCTATGTCAGAAAGGATTTTTAGTGCCTTAAAATAATACCATATTTACATAATGACTAGCATTTGAAGTTTAACTGGAGAAACACTTCCACATTTGGTCAAAAACTACATGCTGAAAGCATGTTATGACAATTTAAGTACTTCAATTTATGAAGAAAATCATCACTTTCAGGTTTTATTTGCTCAATAAACTTATATTGAACATTTAAGAAACATAACTACTCCTACGCATGTGACTGCAGAGCACAAAAGGAACCGGAAACTGCACGGCAAAGGAAGAAGCTTCCCGCCAAGAAGCAGAAAGAAGCCACTCGCTACACTCAGCCTTTAAATGCCTCCGGGCTTCCTGGCAGGCAAAGTGAAAAGGAGAAAACAGTGCATTGTGAGATCTTGCCAGAGGAGAGAAAGGGAGTACGTTTATTCACAGGGACAGCTGTCCCCTCGTCCTACCACTGAGCTCTAAACAGAAGATTTTGGCCGAGTCTAAGGCAGTGGAAACGTGTGAGATGTTACATAAGCCCATCCGCAGCGACACAGAGGGTCTTCAGAAAGACTTTTTACACCAATGCTTTCATTTAAATCTTAGATGCCGTGCCCCGTCCCAAGGGAAACAGCTCATAGAGACTCCACAGACCCTTTGCTCCCTTGCAGGTACTGGCTAAATCCTTCCTCCCTTTCTCAGCCAAAAGTTTGCAAAGGGTAGTCCGCACTGGCAGCCCCTACTCCCACCCCTCTGTTCACTCCTTCCTTCACCGAAACCACACTCCTGCCCCAACTCTCCCCTGAAGGCAGCTCTCCGTGGCAACTTCTGGGTCACCACCAGTGGGCATGTCTGTCCCTTCCAGCATTTGATCCTTCCCCGTCATTGCCGGGGAGCGCCCGCTGCCCTGGCTCTCCTGCCAGCACCATGGGGCTGCTCATTCGTTGACTCTGCAGCGACAGGTGCCCTAGGACACGTCTCTCCCCTGGGGGGCCAAGGGCACCGACAGGGTGTGAACTGCTACTGGAAGTGAACCTCCAAATCTCCGTCTCCAGCCGGTCTTCCTCCTCACTCCCCCACCAGGTTTGTCTACACATACCTGCCTGCTGGACACCTCCACCCGGAAGTCCCCAGATCCCTGACTCAGCATTTCCAAACTGAATGTGCCCTGGCTGTGCCCCATCTCCTGCTCTCTGCACCCGCACACAGCACCCGAGAGACCCGAACTCTCCCTCAGCCCATGTCTGCTCCCTCATCCTCACTCCCGTGGGGCCACCGGCAAGTGTGCTGTTTGTACTTCCTCACCATCCCTCCCACGTGTCCCCTTCTCTTATCCCCTCTTCCTGGGGGCAACTGCGACAGCCTCCTGCTCCGTCTCCTGGACTTCCTCAAACCCAAAGGGATGCTGGAAACAATCCGGATCAGAACAGGCATCTCCCCTGTTTAAAAGTATTAAAAACACGGCTACTCGTTCCTTCCAGGAGAAACCCCAACCTGCCTGCCGCGGCCGGTGAAGTGCAGGTGCTCACTCCCAAACTCAGCCCCGAGGACTTCCTGCCCAGGCCCAGGCCCAGGCCCTGCAGCAGTAAGTCCACGTGCGTGCAGTCTCCACCGGACACAGTGCCTCGCCCCGCACACTCAGCCCCGCGCAGGGCGACCTGCTTGCCTTGCGTTAGCGGCTGCCCCTGCCTGGCGTGGCCTGCTTCTTTCTTTCCTCCCAGTTAGCTTCTGTGACTCAGGTCAGCGGTCCCTTTTCAGAAGTTTCTTCTAGCCTCCCGGCTTAGAAAAGGGCTCTTCTCAGCCACTTTCCATTGTCTTATTCTGGCTTGTCCACATGTCTGTCTCCCCAGAGATAGAGAGCATTTTCTATGCTAAGCTGCCCCTGATTGATCTCCGTAACCTTTGGCCCCTACAAGGTGCCTCAGATAGAGTACACACTCAAACGTTCGATCAGTAAGTGAATAGGGATGAATGAATGGCTTCTTCATAGAGGAACTGGCACTGCATCCCACGTGCACTGCGGGCTCTGACCCCTCTGCCTTACAGTCCATGTGGCCACATTCTCTCTCTTCAGCTCTTCTGGGGAAGGGGAAAGGCAGAGATCCAAAGACATAGTCAGGCAAGAAATGTTTACACAGCCTGAGCAGAATCACTAGAGGACTCAGAGGTAGATAATAATGTTTAACAAGGGGTGGGATGGTAGAAAGGCCAGGCCAGGACACTGGGGCCAGGGAAACCATGTATAAGGCTTTGTGTGGGGAGGGGGGAGGAGGAGTGGCTTTTAAGGAAAAGGAAGAAGGCAGAGCTCCAAGGATTGAGCACTGTTTAGGAGAAACAAGGCTAAACGTCAGAAGAGTTGAAGAAGGAAGTCATGAGAAGTCTTGGAAGCTGCTGGCCCGATAGGAGCATGACGGGAGAGGTGTGGTGCTCAGTGGAAGGCAGGTGGCTGGGTACTAGAGGTCCAGAGAGTGCAGGAGCCAGGTCAGGCCGCCCGGTGGCCACGGGGGCTACGGAGACAGAAAATAGCTGTTCAGGAAGGCCTGACTGCTGGCGAGGACCACCTTTTCCCCATCTGTTCTCTTTTCTTTCTTTCCTGTCTATTTTTTCTTCTTTTTCTCCAGGGAAATGTAGTGAAGGGCTGCTTCTTCTGTTGAGCCTCAATAACAAAATTATACCCATCATTCCCCAGTTCTGAGGGAAGTGCACACTTGTGCGTTAAAGAGGGTGTGGCTGGGGCAAACTGATAGGCGGTGGAGGGAGAGTAAAGTGACAGAGACTGGCCCCCGACACTCTGCCTTTGCAGGACGTTCCTTCAACCAGGTTGTCAAATGGACAGAAAGTGGTCCAGGGCTGAGAAGTGGAGAATTAATCTCAGGCTGGAGAGATGTCCTGCTAGACTCGGTGGAAACTGGGAAACACTCTTCTCCAAGGTCCCGTTTTTTTTATAACAGTGGCATCAGTCCAGGCTCAGGAGACCACAGCTTCAGTCTCGGTTTTCCCGATAACTCCCTGAGATCTCAGGGCCCATTCACTTCCCCTGGATAAGACGATATTCCCTCTGACTTCACAGTGCTGTGGGAGGGTAAAGGGAGCCACAGCAAACATCCTTCGAGACGATAAAGCCTTGCATTCCCCAGGGATGATCACAGTGGCTGACCTTTTGGTCTTGAGGCCTCCTTGTTCTTTCTGAATCCCAAGGGCCCTGTGTGAACCAGGGTGAAGCAGACCTCAGAGTGTCTGAATGACCCTGCAACAGCAAATTCTGTCTCAGCAAACCTTCATACCTGTAATGCATTTAATACATTTCCTACAACACAATTTTCTTATAATCATAGATCAAGTTTAAAAAGGAACTTGCAACGGCGTGGTTCTCAGGCCCTCGCTAAAAGCCTTAGGCGCCTCTCAGCCAACACCTTTTAAAGAAAGGGGAGAGGACATCGGAAACCTACAGTCCTGAGGTTCCAGCCAACACCAGCTCCACAGCCATGCTTGTCCTGGGGTCCCTCCATCCTGAAATTCAATCTACCAGGTTTCCAATCTCATGTGAGGCCCTGCAGTGGGGGTTGGGTGGGGCAGTAGGCTCTCTAGCTGGGGGCGGAGCTAGTGTACTGTACGTCCTCCAAAGGACAGCTAAGTGTTGGTGGGTGGGTCCCAGTGATCAGGGCCATAGGCAACCGGAGAGGCAGATCAGTGAGGGCGGGACTGCCTGAGAAGGGTTCTCAGAAAAGGAGGAGCTGACATGGGTCTTAAAGGATGTACACAGGTGCGAAGAAAGAAAGGCATTACAGGAAAGAGAAGAAATCAAGAAAAAGCAAAAAAAAAAAAAAAAAAAAAAAATCAAATGAGAACTTAGGAGGTATTGGAACTTGAAGATGTCTGAATAGGAAGGAGCTCAGTTACATACAGCTTTCGAGTCAGGTGTGGGATGGGGAACCCATGGCAGAAAGAAGCGTAGAAAGAGCCCTGGCTTTGGACTTGGCCCACCTGGGTTTGAATCCTGCCTCTGCCTATGGATTGGATGGCCTTGGGCAGGTTATTCAACCTGCGTGGGCTGTTTCTCAACTGCTTGTTGTCAGAGGAAGCTCTTGACTTGGGTGTTCTTTAGAGGTACCTTATGTCCTAGCATATGATCCCCTGCTTCTTTCCCATAGAACAACTCAGCCAGAGCACAAGAAGGGTTAGCCCTGGTCTCTGGTAAGATGGGGACATGGGGGACACTGGTGGAGGGAGAGTCTCAGGGCCATGAGCACCGTAGTGTCGGGGGCCGCATCGAGGGAGCTCTCAGTACAAAGCAACAGTCCATGCCCGGACTTTGGGCCAGCGCATGGAACTAGTAACGATGATGACGTTGTGATGGAGTATCGATAACCACGCACCTATGCGCTTAGCATGCACTGGCCACTGTGCTAGATGCCCTCCATGAGGCAGGCACTACCATCATCTCCGTCTCATAGATGGGGAAACGAAGGCACAAGAGGGATTCAGGAGTTTTCTCCAAGACACACGCATCTAAGATGCCCCAGAGATGGCTTCCAAACCCAAGCAGTCTGACTTCATACCTGCACCCTCACTGCTGAGGTCTGTAGGCCAGGCTAGCACTGGACAAGATTGTGAGAATCTTTTAAGAGCT
Source organism: Glossophaga mutica (assembly GCA_039655065.1). Classification (NCBI taxonomy): domain Eukaryota; kingdom Metazoa; phylum Chordata; class Mammalia; order Chiroptera; family Phyllostomidae; genus Glossophaga; species Glossophaga mutica. The sequence goes on from CM077311.1 coordinate 64,920,224, forward strand.
GAAGTTTCTAGGGTTTCCAGTTGCAGTGCACATTATCTGTTTGGGATCAGGAAGGAGAGGGAGAGAGAGAAAGTTTCTGTCTGTGATTTTAATTATTTTATACCTGTTTATTTGAAAATTGGTTATATATTTTTGGGGGGTTAAGTTACATTTATTGGGGTGCAGATCTCAAGTGCACAACTCAATAAAACATCGTCTGCACACGGCATCATGCACCTACTGCCCCACGAAAAGTCCCTTTCCATCCCCGTTCCCCTCTTTGCCCACCTTTACCCACCCGCCATCCCCCTTTCCCTCTGGCTGTCACCACGTGTGTTCTGTGTCTATGCATTATGTACAGTTTTTTGCTTAATTCCCTCAACTTCTTTCATCCGGTTCCCCAACCCCCTCCCCTCTGACAGTTGTCGGTCTGTTCCATGTATCTGTGCCTCTGTTTCTATTTTGTTCATCAGTTTATGTTGCTCACTAGATTCCACCTATAAATGAGAACATATGGTATTTGTCTTTCTACAAGTGGCTTATTTCACTTAGCATAATACTCTCCAGTTCCATTCATGCTGTTGCAAAAGGTAAGAGTTTCTATTTATATGGCTGAGTAGTATTCCAATCTGTAAATGTATCACAGCTTTTTTATTCACTTATCTACTGATGGGCATTTGAGCTGTTTCCAGACCTTGGCGATTATAAATAACACTGCAGTGAACATAGGGGTGCATATATTCTTTCTGGTTGGTGTTGTGGGTTTTTTCAGATATAATTCCAGAAGTAGGATCTCTGGGTCACAAGGCAGTTCCATTTTTAATTTTTTAAAGAAATTCCGTACAGTTTTCCACAGTGGCTGCACCAGTCTGCATTCCCACCAACAGTGCAAAAGTGTTTCCCGCTCCACATCCTCTCCAACACTTGTTGTTTGTTGATTTACTGATGATAGCTATTCTGACAGGTGTGAGGTAATATCTCACTGTGGTTTTAATTTTCCATTTCTTTAATGACTAGCGACACTGAGCATTTCTTCATCTGTCTATTCACCATCTCTATGTCCTCTTTGAAGAAGTAGCTATTTAGGTCCTTTGCTGATTTTTTAATTGTATTGTTTGTCTTCTTGGTGTTGAGTTGTGTTAGTTCTTTATATATTTGGGAAATTAACCTCTTATCAGATGGATCATTGACAAATATGTTCTTCCATTCAACGGGTTCTTGCTTTATTTTGCCAATGGTTTCTTTAGCTGTGCGGAAGCTTTTTAGTTTGATGTAGTCCCATTTGTTTATTTTTCTTTTGTTTTCCTTGCCTTAGGAGATATATTGGCAAAAGTATTGCCACAAGAGATGTCTGAGATTCTACTGCCTATATTTTCTTCTAGGAGTTTTATGGTTTTGTGACTTACATTTAAGTCTTTTATCCATTTTGAGTTTTTCCTAGTGTATGGTACAAGTTGGTGGTCTACTTTCTTTTATTTTTTTTTTTTTTGCATGTAACTGTCCAATTTCCCCAACACCGTTTATTGAAGAGACTCCCTTTACTCCATTGTACGCTTCTGCCTTTTTGTCAAATGTTAATTGACCATAAAGGGATGGATTTATTTCTGGACTCTCTGTTCTGTTCCATTGATCTATGTGTCTGTTCTTATGCCAGTACCAGGCTCTTTTCATTACAATGGCTTTATAGTGCAATTTGATATTAGGTAGTGTGATTCCTCCAACTTCGTTTTTCTTTCTTAAGATTTCTGAGGCTACCTGGGGTCTTTCTGGGTCTATATAAATTTTTAGAATATTTATTCTACATCTGTGAAAAATGTCATTGGTATTTTGATAGGACTTGCATTGAATCTATAGATTGCTTTGGATATGGACATTTTAATGACATTAATTCTTCCATGTACATTTTTTCCTTTAAGCTAGTATGAATCAAATTTCTGTCCCTTGAAACTAAAAGAGTCCTAACCAATGGGCCATGCCTCCTAAAAGATTTTAGGGGAGAATTGGTACCATACTTTTCCTGGAAGCATATTAGAATAGAACCCTGATTTGTTTTGTTTTTTATTTTTTAATTTCTATGGCTATTACACAGCATACAGACTTTTCAAAACCTTTTCAGAGGACAGAGGTTTAAGATGATCTGCTGGAAGGTGACTCACCGTTGCATTGTGCCTTTGATTTTGGTAATGATGGTGATATTCCTGATAGCGATGACGTCGTTATCACTGACCCGACGAACGCTCACTGTGAGTCGGCCTCTGTGCTCAGAGCCATGCACGCTCTGTCCCATATGATTCCCAAGTCCTGTGAGCGTGGGCCTGCTGCTGTCCCCATTAACCAGAGGAAGAGACTGAGCTGCAGAGAGCATTAAGAAACAGCAGGCAGTGGCACTCTGACCTTCAATGCTCACACCCAACCAACTCCCAGATCTCATCTGAGCATAATGCTACTCAAAGCTTGTGAGAAACGAAACCCTTGGGAAATCAAACAACAGAGCCAGAGCTGAGTGGGCAGGTTAGCTGCCACTTCCTGGTGGTCAAAGAAGAAAAAAATAAGAAAAACTCAAAGAGGAGCAACTTTAAGAAACAAATTCAGGAACGTGAACATTACAATAAGCCTTAGAAAAAGAGTCTATTTTGAAGAACCTGTTATTTAGACAGTTGTCATTTTACTGAGCCAGGTGTTCAACTGTGGGCGATCAGCTGCGTCTCAGAGCTCTGTGATAAACTGGACTCAATGCAACGTGGGCAGAAAGTGTCCCTAGGGCAGCTCTCTGTAGAGGCCCAACTCTGAGAGATGTGAGTCCTCGGACCCTCAAGATTTTCCCCGTGGAATCAAAATGGTCTTCCCTAGCTGGGGGGTGGGGTGGGGTAGGAGTTGTGGAGGTGGGGAGGGAGGTGGGACGACAAGACAATGTTCCTCCTCTCCTGTGCTCTCCTCCCTGCATCCACCACCCCATCCTGGACCTCCTCCTCCTGCCCCCGTGGTGGCAGGGTTGACCACCCTTGTCGCTGCATGTCTGGTGCCCACGTTGGCCTCTGTCACTGTTGAGTGCTGTGGGGAGGCGCCATCTGCTCTCGCAGCCAACCAGCGTCCATCAGAGGCTCCTGCCGCAGCCGTTGGGAGGCGTGATGGAAGCAGGAGTCAGGACATGTTCCTGTAAAACCCCAGAGCTGCTTCTCTGCAGTCCATGGGCCTGGCCACAGGACAGCCCCTGTGAAAACATCTGCAGTTAGCGATCGAGGACACACCACTCCCTGTCACCGCTCAGAAGGAGGAAAGGCAGGTCTTTAGGGTCACATGATGAGATTCAGGAGCTACTGCCATCTGATAACACCCACCATCCCTGGTTGTTGCATTTACTGATGACCCCTTCTCCCTTCCTCCTTCCCACCTGCTCCCTCTCGGTGACTCCTGCATCTGCACACTTGCCCCACTTAGCACCCTGGCTCCTCGGTGCCGACATCACCTCCAACCACCGATCAGCTCAGTGATCACCTCAGCGCCGCCTCAGCCACCTAGCCCTGGGCCCACAACCCCGATTTTGTCATTACCACCGCGCCATTTCTACTCCCCTGATGTCAGACGCTCAGCTGACTGGCACCACGGATTTTCCGGTTGACTCCTACTGCCCCCGCCCTAACTAGTTTTGATCCTCCAGAACTTGCGGATCCTAAAACCTATGCTCACTGTCGTCTGTCACCCTTTTCATTTTTTAATTTTCTGCTCCCTTACTAAAAATCAATCCATTGAAGAAACCATAAATTTGGCTGCCCACCCCCCCACCATCATGGAAGTCATCCCGGCAGCCTCTAATCTTTGGTTAAATCCTACCTCACACCAGCATTCAGTTGAATGGAAATGAAGACAATCCTGCAGACACCTTGACCGCACTCACCTTAAATCTGTGACCACAGACCCAGCTGGGCCCACGTTCCCACTGCATTGTCCTATTTACGTCATGCTCTGACTCCAAGTGGCACTTCCGGCACAGCTTTTCACTCCTCAGACCAGGCACCCCTGCCCGCCTCTTCACTCTTCGAGGATTTCACCGAAATTCACTATTTCACCGAAATCGTAGAAGCAGTCAGAAACATTCTCATTCCCCCTGCAGCCGCCACTCCCAGCACCTGCCTTTCTTCCGTCACAGAGGAAAGGCGCTTCTGGAGGTCAACACTTCCTCTTGTCCAGAGGAGCCTGTTGCCCTCACCTGGGAGACTTTATTTTCGGAGCTCTTCTATTGCTCTTCCGCTTCAGTTTTCTCTCTCTAGATCAGTGATTTTCAACCTTTTTCATTTCACAGCACCCATAAACTGATTACTGAAATTCTTTGGCACAACAAAAAATATAGTTTTTGTTGACCTGATAAAATAATAGGTATAATTTTGATTCATTCACAATGAACAGCTATTGTTATGTTGGCTGTTGTCATTTTTTAATTTGACAATCTAAGGGGAAAGAGGTCAGTGCCCCTGACTAAATAGTCAGGTATTGCATATTTTAAAAATTCTGAGGCACATCAGTTAAAAATCACTGCTCTAGGTGGGTGTATTACATGCAAACTTGCTGAGATAACATGCACCTTTAAAAAGAAGAAAACTCATTTGGTTGGAGCATCATTCCGTAACAGAAAGGTTGTGAGTTTGATTCCCGGTCACGGCACATGCCCAGGTTTCGGGCCCCGACCCCCGTCTGGGTGGTTACAGGAGGCAACCGACTGATGCTTCTCTCTCACGTCAGTGCTTCTCTCTCTCCCTTCCTCTACTAAAAAATGTCCTCGAGTGAGGATAGAAATTAATTAATTAATTAAAAACCTCTTACTTGACCCCGGTTCCCTCTCCAGCTGCTGCCCTGTTTCCTCACTCCTTTAATATTAAAATTCCTGGAGTTTTCTGTGATTCTTATCGTCACTAATTCACCTTCCATTTTCTCTTGAACTTTCTTTGTGGGAGATTGTATTATTGTTCCCATCTATTTGCTCCTCCTTTCTCTGGACACATTACGTGTCCCTGGTGGTTGCCACGTGGCGCGAGGTGCCTCCTGCCAGTGGAACACACCTGGCACTCCCTCGGCAGGTGTGCCCTCATGCCTGGCTTTACCCAGGAGACTCAGAGGAGACAAGATACAGGCCGTGTCCGAGGAGAAGCTTTAAGAGGCCCGCCAGGCTGCCAGCAGCAACCTTGCCTTCCCCCCAGGCCACAATAATGCAAACCAAGACTGGAGCCACCCAGTCAGCCTGCCTTTGAAGTGAGAAGTTTTATGGAGCAGAACTGAAGCTGGCCCAGAGCTCCCAATGACCCACAGCAAAACACGACTATTGGACAAGCCTTTGCAAGTGGTAGTTGACCATTACTGCAGCCTTCTCGAATTCTGAGTTTCCAAACAATTTTCTGTCCCCATCATTCTGTGGGAAAATCTGCGCTTGTCCCAACCACGTCCATACTACCAAATCCCGCAACCAATGATGCGTCCCCTCCTCACTGAGTGCCACCCTACTTATGCCACCCTACTTCAAATGCTTTCATGTCTCAGTATCGAGAGACTCACTTTCTCTGTTTTCTTTCCACTTCACTGGCCCCTCTGTTCATCTTTTTTCCCAGTTCCTTCTCTTCTTCCTGAGATCTAAGTGTTGAAATCCTAGGACATGTCTCTTCTCAACCATTTTCTCCCTCAGTAATCTCATCTGTCTGTGTCCAGGATGCCAAAACCAATGTTTCTGGCCCCTGTTTTTTCCCGGAACTCCAGCTTGAGTATGTAATTTCTTACTCAGCATCTCCATTTGCACCCCAAACAGTACTTACTCTGAATTACCTCCACCCACCACCCTTCCCCATTCCAGCCACTGGCGCCGCCATCACCTCACACCTGGTTGCTCAGGCCGAAAAAGACCTGACATCACCTTGATCCCTCCCTTTCTGTCGCGCCCCATGCAGATGCTTCCAGGCGCCAGCACTTCCTCCATCACCGCTCTGATCTGATCCGAGAGTAGTTCTTGCCTGGACTATCACAGGGTGTCCAGTCTGGTCCCTCCTGTTTCTGCATCTGCCACCTTCACTGCTGCCGCCCACTAAACAGCCAAAACAGTTCATTGTTTTTCAAGGTAAACTAGATGCCATGAATGCCCTTGCTCAAAACCCTATCATGATTTCCCATAGTTCTTCAGAGAAAAGCCAAAGCCCTCTTCATGATGCTAAGGCTCTGTGAGTACTAGCCCCTAGCTGTCTTTTCAACTTTGCCTTTTGTCACTTGCCCCCTTGCTCATCCACTCAGGTCAAACCAAACTTCTTGACATTCCTGAAACCTACCTCAGGGCCTTTGCACTTGCTGTTCCCTCTGCCTAGAACATGGTCTTTCCCTTAATGTCCTCAGACTGGCTTCCCCACTTCGCTCAGTTTTGGCTCAAATGTCTTCTGTTCTGAACTATCCTTTTTAATGAGCCACCCACTCTCTATTATATCTTATTCCATGGTCTATGTTCTTTCTAGCACTCAGCACTAATAAGAGACAGCATAGTTTAGTAGTTAAGAGCAGGCCCCTTGGCTTTGTCACTTAACCTCTCTGTGCATTGATTTTCCCATCTGCGAAATGGAGATCAGAGTAATAGCACTTATCTTATAAAGCGCTAACAAAGCTTACATGGGTTAATGCCTGAAGATGCTTACTTGGCGGGGTGCAACGGTCGCCGGCTAATTCCATCCAGCATGGGAGTCTCTAAGTGTACGCTGTCTATTTTCCCCGTGGAGTGGGGACTTAGTGTCCCTGGCCCACCACTGCATCCCAGCACACAGAACGTGCAGAAAACGTGCTGGCAGGACTGTCCCTGCAAACTTGCCGTAAGGTCTGCGCTTTGTTCTGTGCGCTGTTTTTTAAAAATCACATTTTTAAGTTGGATTTTATTTAGTCTGACTCAACCTCCCCCATCACAGTGTGAGTGTATGATTATTTCAAATGGGCCTTTAATTGCTAACTTATCATTGAAAGTTTTCTCCCTCTTTCTGACAGTGTTTGCAAGACAAAATTGTGAAAACTGATCAAGATTCCTGACATGAAAATCATCATTCCCTAATTTGTCTGTATATGAAAGTTTCAGTCCTCACCTACTGGATGTACAGACAATCGATTGTATCACCATTTGGGTTAACATTCTGTAACTTGGCTGGGGTCACTGAAAGTAAATGTCATACTTAAAATAATCACTCATGAGCTCCTGAATCTTTCTGGACTTCCTAAATCCCAGCTGCAACCCGATCTATACAATTACTCACCACTTAACAATGGGGATGTGTTCTGAGAAATGCATCGTTAGGCAATTTCATCATTGTGCAAACATCATAGTGTGCGCTTATACACACCTAGATGGCACAGCTCACTACACACCCAACCTGTCGCTCCTGGGCTGGAACCTTGTACACAGCATGTTATTGTACAAGACAACACGAGATTAAACCAAGCACCAGAGAAAACGATGCAAACAAGACACGGTAAACAGGAGATGTATGAGGCTGCTGCCGGCGTGACACAGCCTACAGTTTTACAGCAACTATATTTTTATAAGTAGAAATAGTGCACTCTCAAATAACAGTAAAAAGTACAGTATAGAAAGTACATGAACTAGTAACGTAGTCGTTCATTATTATTATCAAGTTTTATGTACTCTACCTGAGAGTACGTGCTTCACTTGTGTGTGACTGGCAGCACAGTGGGTTTGTCTTCCCCAGCATCACCGTAAACACGTGAGTGAGGCGTGGCACTAGGACAGGACGATGGCTCTGATGTCACCAGGTGGTAGAATTTTTCAGCTCCATCATCGCCTATGGGGCCGGCATCATATACGCAGTCTGTCATTGACCAAGATATCGCTATGCGGCACGTGACTATAATTAACAGTGATCGCTTACACAGCACTTAACATGCACAGCAGCAACCTTCGCAAACCATTGATTTAATCTGTGGTACTACTCTAGAAGATAAGAAGAAGCCCTTGTCAGCACACACATTTCACCGGGAGGAGAAGGGGCCTGCCCCAGGCCGTTCGAAGCAGGGTGGGGTGCCAGGACAGAAGAGCTGCTCAGTACCACTGCCCTCGGATGGACGCTCCCCAGAGGAGCCTCCGTGTGCCCTGAGTGGTGTTCAATGCACCCAGGACCCGCTCTCCTCTGTGATGGAGCCACAGAACCAGGAGCTGTTCAATTCTGCAGGACCTCAGAAATCGCTCTGGCCACAGCCTGCTTGTCCATATGAGGAACCTGAGCATGGCAGCCGAGGTGGTGCTAACTGTTGTGACAGGTACCCCCTCTCCCCGTGGCAATGTGGGGACCCACGCTTCTTCCACCTATGACTCCACCATCTTCTGCATGTGGCTTCTAGGGCGGCTGAGGAAGAGGGAAGAGCGAGGAAGTCATGTGCGGGAGGCTCTCGCCAGCCAGGCCTGGAAGTGGGACACATCACCACCACCCTCCCCCCTCAGTCATGGGTCACCCTAACCTCAGAGAGGCTGGGAAGTGCAGTCCAGATGCTAACCCAAAGGAAGAGGACATGTGACTGTGAACAGCTCGCATCGGCCACACCAGACCAGTCGCGTGACTTTCTTGAGCCCATCCCCCCACCCACAAGCAGCAGGCTCAGTGGCTGAGCTGGAACGCAGGGCCTGGTTCCGGGAGGGAAGCTCTTACTGACTGTCCTCACCTTTCTCGCCTGCTCTCCTCTGTGCGCTGGCCTTTGTGATACATGTTTTCTATTGTTTTGCTTCTAGGTTTGTGTTCTCCTTGACGTTTACCCCTGGGCTATGAAAACCAAAAATAAGGAAAAGGAAAAATTAGCTGTTAGTTTTCCAGGTGAAAGAGCACCTGAGAGATTTTTAGTAATAGAAAAGAGGAAGTTGTCCTGTTGGAAGTGTCTGGCATCCCACCTCCCTCCACCCCACCCCACAGCTGTAATTGACTCCGATGTTTCTCCTAATGGTCCCAGGTAATAGAATATTAGAACTGAAAGGACCTCGGAAATAGCTAAAACAGAGGGAAGAAGCCGCCACTCTTGTTCTTGGGTCACAGAACCTTGGGCAATGCCCCTGGGACTCTCAACCAAACCAGTGAGCACACTGCCTCACACCAGGTGGTCACAACGGTGGAACGTGATAATGCAGACAAACTACCCTGGGGTGCAGCAGGTTCTCAGTCAATGCTAGTCGTCCTTGAACCTGAATCAAGCTCACTGCTATCGTACTATAGAATGTTCTGTGCCCTCTGAGCAGGTCAGACTGATCTGGTGCCTGGGATAGGCCTCAGATCTGTTAATGACACAAGTGCTGTGCACAGGAAGCCACTGTCACCTGGAGATTCAGGAGCTACCTGCTGGGAATGAGAGCGAAGGCCAGGCCCAAAGCTGCTGCCGCACACTGCTTGTTATGCCAGAGCTAACAACGTATCCGCCCGCCACCCCCACAGTTCTTCCCTCTGTTCAACAGGCTCAAACCAGAAGCCACCCCCTACCTTCGTCCCACCAAGCATCTCAAGTCCCGCTGTGAAACCCACCCAATCACAGATAATTTCTCATTTGCTCTTCCCTTTCCTTGCTACAGGACTTTGGACATTTAATACATGGCAGCTGTTATTTTTATTATTGAGTTCATTGTTACTTGCAGGGTACACTGACTCTGACCTCCCTCTGAGGGTCTTCACTGCCTCTGAAAACCCATACTGTCCACAACCAAGACACAGAGATGCCCTGTCTCATGAGGGAAGGGTGAGCCCTAACCCGCAGCGCTCCTGGGTGTCACCTCCAGCCAGGCCCAGGCACACTCCCCCCAGCTGGCCCCTGCGGCAGGGAAAGATGACGTGAAACAATTATGAGTTAGCTCTCCTGGTGGAGTCTCCAGGCGCTGACAGTGAGTGAGATCCCAGACCAGGAGAAAGGTGAGAGTCGGCGGTGAGATTATTGACTCTGCACTGGGACGGATGAAGTTCTAAGAGGTGAGGAGGAAGAGAAGACGTCACGGAGCTCAGGCCCACGAGCCCGGTGCTGCCTGCGCTCACAGGATGAGACATGTGGGGACACTTCTGCACAGCCCCTGTGCCACAGGCTCCAGGATACTGCCACAAGGGCAGCACGATCAAAGGCTCTGTGCTCTTCGTGCCTGATCGCTTGCCCCATCCTTGACCCACAGGCAGTGGCATGAGCTCTGTCGTGTGTTCCCGAGGTCCCTAGCACTCATCCCACCACCCCTGAGATGTCATTGAGTTTTCATTCAGATTCCCATAGCGTTTGTACACACCCCTATTACTACCAAGAACACATTATATTCTAACTGCTGCCTCCTAGTCTCTGTCCACACCGGGGTCAGGGAGCAGGTCTTACTCGACACCAGTGCTCAGCAGGTATTCGGTACGTGTTTTCTGACTAACAACTGGCATCTTTTGCCAGATACCTAAGCTGCTGACTCCCAACTGTCACTGGACACTGGATGCCACCTCTCCTCTGACTCCCAGGGACACCCAAGGCCAGTCTTCTCCTGGGCCAGCCTTCGCGTGGAATGCCATTCTGGTATCAAGAACCTGCGGTGCTCTTGAACTCTGCAAGTACCTTCCCTGGCCCTGCTTGGCCTCCCACTTCCACACCTGAGTGCTGTCTGGCAGACTCCGCCCTGCCATGTCCCCAGTCCACACAGCCTGGACCCAGGCAGCGGGGACCTGTTGGGTAGGCACAGGGTCTGGCATGAAGAAGTCAGGCATCCACCCCAAGTTCCCCAGCTCAGGAATAATGCCATCTGTCAGAAATCACCTACCATTGCTGCTCCTCAGCTTGTTCAACTGCGAATGGGTAAAATGACATCAAACTCAGAGCAGAAATCAGGAATGCAAGTGAAGGGAAGGCACCTTGAAAAACCGTACTTGTTCAGTCAGCTCTGCCTCTGACCAGGGCAGAAGGCGTAAAAGCATGCAGGCGGTTCACCCACCCCACCCTTTGGGTGAGGCTGCCTCCCCGTGCTCCCTCCACCAATGACACCTCCGTCCAGGGGAGACACGGTTGGCAGCACACCTCTGACACCAACCTTCCTCCGAGTGCAGAGATGCCCACAAGTGGGCTGCGTGGGCTGCAAAGGAAGGTGGAGGTGTTTCTTCGGCATCGTCAAGTACGTAGAACAGCAAAATGGGAAGTGGCAGAGAGCAGATACTGTCTGTGTTATTTCAAGCTTGTGATCACATCTCACACGCTCTGCTGAGCCAGGGAGCAGAGCAGCCCTTGGAAAGTGGGCACTCAGCGTGGGCAGCACTCCACCAGCCCCCCAGCAGCCCCAGCTCTGCTCCACTCGCTCCCGGGGCATCTGGCCTCTCTGGAGGGTGCCCGTCGCTGGCCTCCTGCTGCACATCTGTTCAGTTCGATATTTACTGAACACTTACTAAGGCCAAGCAAGACCTTGACCCCATTAGATAGCCACAGAAAAGGAAGGCCCACCCTCCCTGCACTCAATGGCCTCCCAGTCAGGAGCCATTGTTGAGAGTTCTTTCACCCAGCACTTCCAGTAGGTCACTCTCCTGCTCAAGAACATGCAATAGCTTCCTGTCTCCTTGGCATCAAGGACAAACTCCTCTGCTCAACTTTCAAGCACACAGCCGTAACCTAGGCCCTCCGGATCTTGCTAACTGTAGCTTAAATCCTCCAGCCCTGCAGGCAAAATGTTGTCACTGTGCCAGGCCCTTCCTGTCTTCGCTGGGCATGCTGTAACTTCTTACCTAAACCCTTGAGGACCCAGCTCAGATGCCACGAGCCCTGCGTGATCTCTGTCACTTCAAAACTCCAGTTCACTGAGAGTGAGCCACAGTCCTGCACCAGGTTCCCTAATTGCTTCAAGCAGTCTCCCTTTCTCTTTCTCTCATTAGATTATAAGGTCCTGAAGGGCAGAGACTATTCAATTAAGCTCAGTTCAACAACTGTCTATTGAACACCTACCCTTCCCCCTGCCCACTGTGTTTGTTGGTGTGTTGACTGACAGGCCACCCAGGCTCCCAGATCCTCCAGGCAGGTAGCAGTTCCTATGGCAGAAAGTTCAAGCTACCACCTTAGGCAAATCTCAGCAGTGTGCCTGGTCCTTTGATGACCTCAGGGCATCCCTGAAATTAGGTGAAAATACAAGCTAGACTCAGAGCCACCTTGAGAAGTAGGAAACCATTTCTTCTCCCCTATAAGGCCAAGCATCCTGAGGGTTCCACCTGACACAGCAGGAACAGGTGTGGTAATGCCACCTGACCCGTGGGGACCTCACTCCCCCAGGAAACTGGAGCCCCAGCGTCTGTGTCTCCCTCTGGGCCGGAGGATGGACCCCTGGCAGGGGTGGCAGGTAGCCTTGTCCACTGCCTCCCCCTCTTCCGCCCCCTTGAAGCAGCTGCAGACCCACCATTTTTCAGGACAGAAGCCCCCTGTGCTACCTGCGGTTGGTTCCCTGCATCTCCTCTCAACACCCTACCCCCACCCCTTCCTTCCTACCTTCCTTTCCGAGGGAGAGAGGGGGGCGCTGGATTCCAGCTGCTCACTGTTTTGCATGTCTGACTATTGCCATCTAGTGGCTCAGTGGCATAAACCGAACTCCCTCTAACCCCCACAAAAGTCCCTTTTCTCCTTTCTTTGAAAGCGGGGGAGGGGAGGGAAGAGCTTGCCTTTTCAAGCTCAAGAGGTCCATAAAACTACAAAGACTTCCAGGAGCTCCAGTATTCTCAGGAAAGTTCTTGCACACCTGCCAACCTGTGGAGTTGGGATTGGAGCCCTCCCTGGGGTGGTAGCCTGAGCAGAAGGCTTTCTCCGGGCTAACTGAGGGGTCGCAAAACAGGGGGAGAGGAAGGAGAGGGGTGCGGAGTGGTCACAGACCCTGGGGCCTGAGCCTCGAGAGCCAGGATGAGGTGCACAACTGCCAGGCTCCTGGGGCCGGGGAGTTGGCGCAGTGCCAGACACGCTCAACCCCAGAGCAATTGGATTACCTGCAAGATCCGAAAAGAGCAATTTGAACCTTCACTGGGGCTGCGCCTCCACCCTCACCTGGTGCTTGGTGAGGGTCTTGCTCTCCAAGTGCACATGGCTGGCTTCACAGCGACACTGGACACCTGTGGGTCTGACCTGCTTCTAGAGGTGGCACATCCTCTTCCTTACTGACATCCCTCCATCCACCATCTTTCCGTCACCAAAGCAGCTCTCCGTGAACAAAACATCCACCTGTGCTGCGAGCAAGGTGGACAGGACCCCCGGCAGCCCCCAGGCCATGCTGGCCTCGGATCCTAGCCGCCGGTCCCTCCTCCTCCTGCCCACTGCTCTAAGCTCTCCTGTCCCCACGCCTGCCTTTAAGCCTCCTTGCTCCATTGGAAGAAACGTCCTCTTGCTGGAGGAAATGAAAATAAAAATACAGCCAGGCAGGGTGGTACCCCTTGCCTCTTCCCCTGAGAAAGGCGGCCTGCCGGCCCCCACACCCGGCCCAGGAGGCACACGCCTTCAGTGGCACCCGCTGAGGTGATGAGGGCTATTAAGCATATTCATTATTGACTATTTCACATTAGATTCCATTTTTTCCCCTTTGATGCCAACACAACTAATAAAAATGCACTTTATCTTCTTGGATTTATGGGCTCATAAAGCTGCTTTCATGTTCCTCAGGGAATTGGGATTAAAGGAGAATTAAACATCTCAGTGCAAGCCCCTCAGGTAACGGGGGAGGGGAGGTGCCCACGGGGGTGGGGGAGGAGGAGTGATTCAAGGACAAGAAATAAACTGAAGTAAAAACCTGGCAAAAATATGGCTTTAATATATTGTAAAAGAATAAAAACCTCATAAAAAGTTATCACCACACATGAGGAGTTCGTAATGCCGCCCATTGTGGATTCTGGGAGGAACGTTCTGGGAGATGAGGCATTAGGTAAAAGCCAGCCCAGAGCCAGAAGGCGGAGGCCGGAAGGGGCTGCACGCAAGGGCGGCCAGAGGAGCCGCAGCCGCCCGGAAGCTGGGGGACTGGCCCCCTCAGTCCTGGGACAGGGGACAGTCTTCCTGCCGACGTCAGTGGGAGATGGCCTGGCCGTACCCCATCTCTGCGGAGTCCTGGAGTTTGCCAATCAGCCACCAGACCCCAGATGAATTGCTGAATCTCTGTTTTCTTCTGTTTCCTTCTCTGAAGGCAGCCAGGGACAAAAACCCTGACTGCCTTCTTCCTAAAGTCATTGCAAGAACCTAACAGAACAGGGCAAGGCGTGGAGATTTCTTTGAGTCAATCCAGAAATTTAGAAGTTATTCTTGTTTTCTCTTTTCCTTCATCCCCAAATCCAGGCCATCACCAATCTTGCCATTTCCACCTCAAAAATCTCTGCATTTTACTTTGGCTGGTATGGCTCAGTGGGTTGAGCATTGGCCTACAAACCAAAGGGTCCCTGGTTCAATTCCCAGTCAGGGCACATGCCTGGTTTGCGGGCCAGGTCCCCAGTGTGGGGCATGTGAGCAGCAACCACACACTGATGTTTCTCTCCCTCTCTTTCTCCCTCCCTTCCCCTCTGTCTAAAAATAAATAAATGAAATCTTTTTAAAAAAAATCTCTGCTTTGCCTTTTCTCCATCTCCAGCTCCCAGGGGGCATGCCACTGTCCCTTCTCACCTGGACTGCGGCCGTGTCTTCCTCGTTAACATCTTCCCAATCCATTCTCCACACAGCAGCCGGAATGAGCTTGTAAAAATATACAGTAAATCGTATGGCCTTCTCTACTTAAAACTCTTCATGGGCTTCTCATTGACTTAAGTTCAGAATCCTTAGCCTGGTCCAGAGGCCCAATCTAGCCAAGCCTATGTTTCCAAACTCGTTCCTCATACCCAGGTCTCCTTTCTGTCCCTCCGCCACCCTGAGCTTGTCCGGCCTCTGGGCCAGGTCTTTGTGTAGAGCTCTCCCTCACTCTCCAGGGTCACCCGCTTCTATGAGTTAATCTCAACTCAACTGTCACTTCGACTTCCACCAAAAGTGAGCCACCTGTGTTCTGACTCTGCTTTTCCTACGTCACCACCGAGATACAACTGACATCGCAATTTGAGTGATAGAAGTACCTGTGTATTTAAATGTCACATCTGACTCTCCACTAAACTGTAACTCTTTGAGGGCAAAGAGCATACCTGTTTGGAGGCCGGTTTGGCCAAAGATAGTAAGAGGGAGCGTGGTGAGAAACGAAACCAGCTCTTGCAGGGCCTGCTGGGTCATGATAAGGGTTTTTTTATTTTATTGTACATGCAAAGGGAAGCTGTTAAGATCTTCTACGCAGTGGCTGTGAGGCGTTTTCGAGCAAACGTAGAAATGGGGGAAGCAGTTAGAGGGCTTTCGCCGCTGGTGAGAGGTCCTGGCAGTGATGCTGTCGGAGAGCGGGTATCCTCTCGGAGAGGGAACCCGCGGGCGTCGGGACCACCTTGGCTGTAACATTTTCTCTGTCTCACATGGTGAAGGTGTAATAAAGAAGATCCAGCCACTTTTATTTCCCCGATACACATCAATGTTTGCAGACACCCATAACAATTCTTCCTAATGACCCCCCTTATTCATCGTGGAGGGTTTTATGTTCCTTTTCTTGTGCTGAAGAAGAATTATTAGTGATCCAAAGTGCCTTGATAACTAGTAGGCACATCTCCCCTTTCTGTTGATGGCAGCTTTGGTCTAAGTGGTTTTGGAATTCCCCAACACACTTCCATGCACTTGAATCCGGTTTTAATCACAATCCTTAAAAGGGCTGTGTTGCCCCACGGTGCTGCTGTGTAGGCTGAGGGTGGGGGCTCAGGAGCCAGAGCCCTGGGACAACTCATGAGGAAAGAGGACAGATTGATTCAGAGAAGAGACCAGGCTCCAGGAACCAGCTCAGGCCCTGAGAGCCAGTGATTCGAGACAAATGGCACCCGGCCTCCCAGAGCCAAGCAGAGTCCCGCTCTTCTGGGGCTGCCATTCATCCAGCACCATTACCAAGGACCTACTACGTGCCAGATGCTGTCAGGTGCCAACAACAGGATGATAAATGACAAAGAAAGCACCCCCGCGGATGAAATGCTTTGAAAGGCTAAAAACCGTGTGCAAGCAGGGGGCGTGGTGGCACAAGGGAAACGGGGCCCATCTCAGCAGCTCAGACCAGGGACTCGGGTCTCCAGAGAGCGCTCCTCTGTGAGCCTCTAACTGCTCCCTTCCCTTGTCCTCGTCCCCTCACAGAGAGATCACGGTTTGAGGAAATTTTCCTGGCAATCAGCTCACGCGTGATTTATGAGTTTATGGTTCTCAGAGACATCTGAACATCGGGGCATAGATCTCAGTAATTAATCCTAGGAGGTCCCTAATGACAGCGGAGACTGTGCTGTGTGGAAGTTGCTTCAATACTAAACAGCTTGTGTTATCTAACAAACGAGAACATTTCACACCCAATAAATGTCACTTTGATAAGTGCTACTAGAGGTCGTAAATCTGACAAAACACACACGTGCACTTGCCCTTCCCGGCCCCGCTCCCGCTCCCGCTCCCGCTCCCGCTCCCGCTCCCACAGGTCCTCTCACTCCCGGCACCTTAGGGAGTCCACCTCTGGCCCTGCGGTCGCTGCGAGGCTGTGCGTGGGGAGACGCGCAGCCAGCCTCTCCATGGCACCTGCACCACGGTGCCTGCACGCATGTGGAAGCTTTGCAATTGCTTGGCAAATGTGGGTCATTTTAAGTGCAAAAATGGATCATTCAAACATAAATCAAGCAAAGCAAAACCAGACAAAAGCCCATGTCCCTGCTTTCTTCTCCCTTCTCTTATTCAGGACACATCCGAGACTGTTGGGAGTTCGCTAAAATGATGAAAATCACCCCCGCTCGTCATTGGAAAGTGTTCCAATGTGTTACGCTGAACCCAGGAAACTGCGAAGATCCCGCCTTCCCCTCTGGACTAACGGGGGATCTGTGCTCTTTGCTGTACGGAGAGGACGTCACTCTTGCACGCCCCTGCCTCTCAGCCGCACGAACGGGCCCAGGTGAGCACGGAAGGACAGCTCGCCCTGGGTCCCATCACTCTGCAAGGAAGGCAGCAGCCAAGTGGAACGCATACGGAACAAAAGTGCTAAAAGAGGAGGGTCCTGTATGGTTCTAACTATACGACAATCTGGCAGAAGCGAAGCTGTGGAGACAGTGAGAGCACCTGACTGGTGGCTGCCAGGGGCTTGAGGGGAGGCAGGGATGAAGAGGGGAAGCCGGGGGCTGCCAGGCAGTAGGACCCCTCTGACATGTGAGCCATTTGTCAAAACCCCCAGAACGTACAGCGTGAAGACTGGGCCCTAATGTCAACTGTGGACCTCAGTTAATAATTATATCCACTTGTATTACTTATATGTTAACATTTATAAATATTAAGTATATCAATATCAACTCATCAGTTGTAGCAAATGCACCATACTAACTTTAGGTGCTAATAATAAAGGAAATTTGGGAGCAGGGGCAAGGGATCTATGGAAACTTTCTATACTTTTCTGCTCAATTTTTCTGTAAACCCAACGCTGCTCTAAAACTAAGTCGTACTGATTTAAAGAGAGAGAGGGCTACCTGTGGCTCGCTGGGCTCAGGATCATGAGACTGCTGGACAGCGCTCAGCGCTCGCCTTCAGCAAGCACTGTCCTCGATAAGCGAGGGATGGAGCGGTCACACCAAGCTCAGGGTGACAGCTGATGGGGGGCGGCCCAGATGGCCCCCAGGTGGCTTTAGGAAGATCGTCTTCCAACCCACTGACCACTTCACGATTGCCTCCCTGCTTGCATCTCCCGCACCGTAAGTGTCGTATCCCCTGCTGGTTAACCGCGGTACCCCTAGGGCCTGGAGCTGTGCCTAGAACATAGTAGATGCTTGATAAGTAATTGTAGAATCAATTTAAAAAGTGAAGATAAGCACATACCCACCTATTCATTAAATATCTCTCCAGTTCCTCTGAGTCGCCACCCCAGGAGGAGTGGAGAAAGCGAATGCTTATAAAACATGGTCTCCACCTGCAAGGCGTGTCCAGTCTATTGGAGGGAAATCATCTGATTTGTAAGTTACAGTTCTAGGCAGGGTGTGGCAATCATCCCAGGGGTCAGAGGCTAGTTCCATTTGCCCAGCGTCCTGTGTAGTTTGCCTGTGATCACATACTGTGTCTGGTGCAGTGCCTGGCAAAGGGGGGTTCCACAGATGTTTGGCAACTCCCCTTTCTAAAAAGTGCCTCGCAGCAAATTGATGATCAAACCCTCTGCCTCTCTATTTTCATTGTAAAATCCCACCATCTAATGCTGCCTATGGGCCTCTTGGTCTTACCCTTGATAAATAACAACAATCTTTTTTAATTGTAAAGCCTTACAGTTGACAAGTATAAGGTACCTTCACACACACACACACGTTTGGTCCTCCCAGCCCTGGATATCAGGGTTGATAGGAAACAGCCTATTTGGGATCCAGAACAAGTTCAAGAGGAGAAGGAGAATCAGGTTTGCAGGCGACGGGCGGGGGTGGGGGGGTGGGGGCTGAGCGCTTCATGCGGCAACCTCGTCTCCTCCTCTCAGAGAGATGTTACAGCTCCTGAAGAAGAAACTAAATACCTGAGGGATCGTGACCTTTGTACCCCTAAAACCTACATAAATTTTTAACCAATGTCACCCCAGTAAATTGAATAAATTTAAAAAAAAAGAAACAGGAGAATTAGAAAAAAAGCGGTCAAAATGTATTTCCTCACAGTTCTGGAGGCTGGAGGCCCAGGATCAGGGTTCCGGCACGGTCGAGTTTCATCGTGAGGGCCTGCCGAGGGCCAAACACGTGTCTCCCCCTCAGCTCACACGTTCAAACCCCAATCTCCAATGTGATATTTGACGTCAGGGTCTTTGGGGGGTAAGGAGGTCACAGGGTGAAGGCCTCATAATGACTTTGGCGTCCTTGTAAGAAGAGGCGCGGGAGAGCTCACCTCCGTTCCGTTTGCTCTCCGCTGTGCAAGGACGCAAGGAGGAGGCAGTCTGCCCGCACCCTGACCTCAGACCTCCGGCCTCCGCAACAGTGAGCCATCGATGGCCGTGGTTGAGGCCATTGATGTTCTTCTTGGTATAGCAACCCAGAGGGCCTGCAACAGGACTCCACCCTCGTGACTCCATCCAAACTGTCACTTCCCCAAAGCCCCATTCCAAATACCACCCCGTTAGGGGCTCAGAGCTCCAACAGGTGAATTTTGAGGGGACACTAGTCAGTGCCTGTTGTCTTCACTTAGTTTAATCTTCGTATCCCTTACTGCAAGACTGGGCCATTTTCTTTTCTTTTGTGGAGCCAAGAGCAGCCACGTAAGCCAGGCTTAATGTCGCTCCTCAGAGCTGGGCTTACATCCTGACTCATTAGGTATTTTCAGTCTTAGAGGAAGAATCAACTCAGGTTATTAGCAGGGAGAGACAATTGCCTTTTATTTCTTTCCTCCTTGTTTATTCTAAAAGGGAAGAGTAATGAGTTCGCTTCTGTTGTCAGAATAACAACGAGGGCATTTTCTGGCAGTCAGTTCATAAGGAAATTTGTCTTGTAATTGGAGCTTCAGAGGTTCACCTGGCATTGATGGCAGCCACAGTATAAATTAGCCTCCTCTCCACATTTACAAATATTATCGTAATTATTACAGCGAGTAGGAACGCAGTCTGGCCAACTTCTTCATTTAAACTCAGCCATCAAAGGGGCTCCCGGACCCCAAGGAGAGAGCAGGCCCTGGGGTACTGCAGCTGCACGTGAAATAGGGCTGTGGAAGGCCCAGAGCACACCCACTGCGTTAGCACGGCTGGGATAGGCTTCCCCATGAACCTGCGAGGACCTGGCCCTGCCCCTCCTGCCGGGGGCTCCTGGACCACCTCCCCTCCTCCAGGCTTCCTCAGAGACCTGGACATGCCCCGCCCAGTCACTGCTCTCCCTCCACAGAACAGCTGGAGCGCAGCACTACGCTCACTGTCTCTCCAGTCCCAGGCCTTGGCTCCCCCAGCCCCCAAAGCTGCCAGCCCCTTCCTTTCTTTCCAGTCCCAGTGACCCCTGCAAGGTGAGCTAAGGTTCTGAGGCACCAGAAGCAAGTCTGTCTTGCCAACCAAGGATGCTGGCTCAGATGGCCCTGGGACTCAGCCATCATCTGGGGAAAAAAAAATCTGTTGGCAACAAGAAACAAAAAATTCTCCCACAGAAAAGACATGTGACCAGAAATCCTGTCGTAATCCCAGCAGAGCCCACTGGTCCTCAGGCAACCAGGCAAGAAGTGCTCCTCCTGGACCGTGAGTGCTAGAAAGAAACAGAGACCATCCTGTCTGAACCCCGCCTTCCAGAGAGACAGGTCTCAGGGAAGAACGGGCCACACTCGCCGAGGCCCTTGGCCTGGATGCGTCCCCTGAGGTTCACAAAGCCACAGAGGCCAGGCCAGGCAGAGCCGGACACGCCGCCCACACGCATACCCGGAGCCCCCCCAGACCAGGGTGAACCCAGCCCGCTGCCTCCCTCTACGGAGCGTCGGCCTTCCTTCCCCGCTCCTGCTTGCGAATGGAAGCTGGGATCCAGGCTGGGGAATCGGCTTCCATGCACTTTCCTCAGGAGGTGAAATTCCTTTCAGATTTGGCTCTCTTGAGCATAACTGACACTTGCACCAACTTGATTTTAGTGTGAGGCTTGGGAGGAACGAGAGAAAAAGCAAGAAACTAGGTCTTTCCAGAGCCCCTGATCTCTCTCTCTGTTTCCAAATGGGACTGGTTTTGGCTTCATATTGTCCTCTAATCCATTCCAAACAGCCTGAGCCCCACGCAGGCCGCTGTGACGTTCTTACCCACAGGGGCACCTCGGGCTCTGCCGTTCACCTGTGGAGGGAAGGCAGCACTCCCTGTTCTGTGTTCCAGACTGTTGTTCCTCTGCGTGTGATTAGTGAAGTCCCTACTTTGTTAATAGTTTCGGCATCCTCTGCATTTCCAGCCTGGGTGAGCGAATAAAGACAGGCAAGGGCAGGCCCTGGGCTGATGCAAATGGAAACTGAACTATGCTAGGCTGAAAGATTCGGGAAGAACATAGAAAGACCAGCTGCAGAAATGGAGGCAGTGCTGCTCTGTCTGGAACGCTGCTATTTCTTTGCCCAAGTAAAACCACGTGTGTGCATCTCATTGCTGGCTCATGGTATCACCCCCATGATAATAATCAAAAGGGCCGTAGGATAACCGTTGCTAACATCACCGAGCACTTACTAGGTGGCAGGAACAGCTGAGCGCTTTACGTGCAGTTCTTTCAGCAGCCCTACCCTGAAGGCGCTGCTATTCTGTCCGTCTCACAGATGAGCTCACTGAGGCTTGGAGATTTTGAGAAACTTGGTCTTGCTCACCAAGCTAATGAGTGGTAGGTCCAGGACTGGAGAATCCAAGTTATCCTGACAAGAGGGGCTGCACCCTGGCCCGCTGCTCTGTATCTGTTTGCCTGCTCTAAATAAATCTCCAGCTGGCGTGCTGGGAGCGAAGGCTGCGGAAGACGACTCAGGCCCAGGAGAGGAAGCACAAGCCACTGTGAAGCAGCAAATCAAAGAGACACGCTATCCTGTCACTTGGCTCCAAGCTTTGGGCTCTGGGGCTGGCTTGTCCTCTCTACTACTTTCCATGTCAATGAAAGGGGCTGGTCGGAGGGTCTCCCTCAGTCTGTCCCTAGTAGTTCCCGTTTCTGGGGACATTAGAGAAATATAATAAGAATGACTGTGGAGCGGCCATCCCCTCATTACTACCCCAGCGCCTGTCATTCAGCCACATGTCGTGAATAAGAATTCTACCCTAAAAAGAGCGATGCAGAACAGAAAAAGTTTCTCCTACTTCACCTATTTAAAAATATTAACATGAGCAAGCTTTCAGATCACAGGGAGTCTTGTCTTTCACACTTGCAGTCGATTCATTTCGCACTGTGCTGGCAGTGGGAGGACACAGCGGGGGGACAAGGCACGAGTGGGGAGCCCACGCCTGGGGTCTGATGACTCCGAGTAGGTCTCACGGCTCCCCTGGCGTCAGCAGAGACCTGCCGGGGTGAAGAGCCTGAGAGAACACACTTCCCTGGCCAGGACCTCTTCACCTTCTGGGCACGCATCCTGACAGTCTCACAGGATCGGCACCCCCTGGCTGCCCAGGATACAGGCAGCTGACTAAACAGTTCACGGTAGCAACACGGGGACTTCGTAATGACACACGGACTGGACAGGGGAGCTCCCCAGTGCACAGCTTGCAAATGATCGCCATTTTCAGTGCCTCTGAGAAGCCCCCGGAAGATGGAAAAGCTCATGAGCTGAGTGTCTGAAACTGGGTTTGGGAGGTAAATGGGGATCGGTGGCCTCTGGGCCGAAGGCCAGGATTTCCCACCTACGATGGTCATAGCCACGGGCACATGTCTAGATCACCACAGAATCACTGGTCTGTTGACTTTGCCAGCAAGTCAGATAAGCTTCCTTTGTCAGGTTTAATGGGGGCACCAGGATCTCCCATCCTCAGAGGGAAAGGGTCTCATACGTGGCAAAGCATGATCATGAGGTCTGTAAAGTCCTGAGAGTAAATGAGACCAGCCAGGATACAAAGGACACGACCCCAGGCTGCACCTTAGAGACAGACCCCAGGGAGGTTCCCCGAGGGACCGAAAGTGACTCACAGTTCTCAGAATCAAAACATGGTCTTGTGATAGCAAAGTCTGGCACTGCGGGGCGAGAAGGCAGCATTGGGCAGAACGCAGAACTGAGGCGAGTGAAAAGAAGGCTGACCTTGATCTCTGAGAAACACGATGCTGACTTCAAGTCCTGATCCTACTGTTTATGCCCTGAGCAGTTTCACATCATACGTTTCTTACCGAAAACCAGGGATTACCATGATTTCCCCATGTGGACCCCTGGATCCCCGGATCAGCATGGACACCCCTGAGCCCGAATGAGGAAGTGACATACACGTGAAAGTGCAGTACCTGCGCCTTTGCAGGTTTATTCAGCAAGTCATTCAGTGAATACCTGCCGTGCACATGCTGAGGCCCAGGGAGCAAGGGGACCTGGATCCCAGCAGACATGGGCCCTCAGGGCACTTACAGTCCAGAGAAATGCGGTAAGAGTATTTTTCATCCTCAGAGTTCAAAGATTCTAAATTGTTTCTGGCTGGGCTGGATGGCCCCACACCCAAGTGTGACGTGAAGAACAACTTGCTGTCATTTTCCGGGTGTTCCAGGGCTGGTCCCTCTGGTGTCCCCAGACCCCAGTGGTGCCGCCACCCCAGGCCTCCCACCGCGCAGCAGCGCCTGCATTTTCAGACCACCACCTGGTCCAGGTGCCCACATCTCTCACTGACCCCACCTGACCCCACACCCTGTGCTCAAAGCCTTGTCAGCTCATGGACAAATCCGCTTATATTGCAGCCTTCACAAGGCAGAGATCTTTGTCAAACGTGTTCACTGCTGTTTCCCTGGTACCTAGCTCTTGGCGTAACATAGGCACATGACGAATGCTGGCATCACTGAATGCCCTGTCCATATCGACGCGTTAGCCAGCTGAGCACCCAGAGAGATCCCCCGCCAACAAGGGACTGGGTGAGCTGAGCAGCTGCCATTGTGGGGATTTGTCTATCCTCAGAGGAGGTGCTTTGAAAGGGGCGCCACTCCACCCATGCTTCTCTCAGCTGCTGTTCCACCTGTGCAAAACACCTGTCCGCGCACCTGGGCTGAGCCAGCCGTGAGGCCAGTGAAGCAGCACCCAGTGAGAAGGTCTGAAGGCTGAGTCGTGACTGCCCACGGCTGCCTCTCCCTGTTTCTCCACCTTGCTTCACTTAACAAAACAAGCACAACAAAACAGTCTGCAGCAGGAATAAGAGTTTGTGAGACCCCAGGATGCGCCCCCTGCCTTCTGCTTACCTCTCAAGAGGCAGGGCCGTCACTCTCCTGGACAGTGAGCACTTCCTCTGCGGGAGGGTGCAGGGGGACCAGGCTGGGGCGCAGGAGCAAGGCCGACCATCTGACACGTGGGGTAGAAGTCCTGCTCGACCTCTGACCAGCCGTGTGACCCGGAGCCACACACAACCACCTGGGTCTGTCCCCTCACATGTAGGGAACGGGCAAAAGGTCACTTCAAGAATGAACTGAGCATGATTGACAGGTAAAGATGAAGTCTGCTGGCTGCAATGACGTGGGCTCCCTCAGAGCGTGCCTCCCACCCACAGGTCAGGACAACTGAAGGTGTCCTCTTGGAGGGTGATCTGTAACTATGATTACTTACAAACTTATCTCGCTGCTGTGTGAGTCTTTTCCATGTTGGAAGGCCAATAAAATACAGGAGCCAAGATGGTCACATTTTTGTCTGGCATAAAAGAGGTAATCCATAAATACATTAAGAACGAAATGACCAAATAAAGGAACAGATGCTTTGCAGTACCTGTCTAATTTCCCCCTCTCATTGCACCCTCACGCAGATCTCTATACCCGGAGACCCTGTCTCCTTATTGTCCCATGTCCATACCTGGTCCAAGGCCACCTCCGTGATTTTATTTCCTCTGAACCAAACAATAAATATCTACTATGCACCTATGTTGTATGTTTGGGGGCCCATAGGGAATAAATAACACAAATATAAAATGGGGCCCTGGCTGGGTAACCCAGTTGGTGAGAACATCTTCCTGATACACCGAGATTGCAGGTTCGATCCCCTGTCAGGACACGTATAAGAATCAACCAATGAATGCATAAATACGTGGAACAACAAAATTGATGTGTCTCTCTCTTCCCCTCCCTCTCTCTCTGTTTCTCTTTCTAAAATCAATAAATGGGAAAAATAAATAAATAAAACAAAATGTGGTTTATTCCCCAAGGAACTTATAATTTGGTTGAGGTGGGGAATGCCAAAAGAACAAGGCATACAGGAAGCATTAGAGGCAGAGAGCTGAGGTGAGCAGAGGTTTCTCGAAGGTGGTGGTATTTGAGCTGAGTCTGGGAGGACGTATGACCTGAAGCTTCCCAAGAAAATGCCACTTAAAATGAGGCTTTCTTTCTTTGTCATCTAATTGTCCCTAAAATAGTTGAAGTCTGTTGGCTTTAAATATAAAGCTGGGTGTGCAACTCAGTGATAATATACCAGTTTGAATTTAGAAATCATGGCAGACTCCACTAATTGCCTACCCAATATCTATTCTTACTTTCTTCCTTACTGTCAGAAACCCAGTGCTGTTTGGGGGTGGCAATGTGCCCAGGAATACATATTCAATTTTCCACACTTCCTCCCAGTCAAGGGAGTTCATGTGACCTAGTTAGGGACAATGAGATGAAGTTAACTGGCCTTTTAGGTAGTGATAATATTCAAAGTAAATAACAATCCCCTGCTGAGTGGCTCAGTTGGTTGGAGCATCATCCTATACACCAAAATGTTGTGGGTTTGATTCCTAGTCGAGGCAATTACCTAGGTTGCAGGTTCAATCCCCAGTCAGGGAGTGAATGACAGGCAACCGATCAATGCTTCTCTCCATGTTGATGTTTCTCTCTCTCCCTCCCTCCTTCTCTTCCGCTTTCTCTAAAAATCAATAAACATACCCTCTGGTGCGGATTAAAAAAAAAAAAGTAAGTGACAAACAATGATACAGGGTACCTGGTGTAAATCGCTGGTGAATGCAGCCTTGTTTTCAGGAAATTTCTTTCAAAGGAATAGGTTCAGTGCCGCGTGCCTCACCACTTCCCCCTTTCCCTTCTTCCTGCCTGGAGCATGACACAGCAGCCACGTCAAGACGCCAAAGGGGAAAGCCAAAGAGCTAAAGGTAATAGAGGTAAAGATGCTAATGATGATGGGGCAGGAAGAGAGAGAAGTCTGGTTTTCCGTGACTTTCTTCACCAGCTGCATCTAAGGACTGCCTATTTCCAGAGCATGTTACATTTGATAAATTAACCCCTTATTTCTTTAAGCCACTCTTAGTTACAATTTCTGTTGCTGACACCTTAATGAAATCCTAACTGATACAGGCCTTGGGCCATATGTAAATGTAAGAGTGCGATTGGCTTGTAATCTAAAAAGGATTCAAGGTTTACAGGTGCCTGGCAAAACCTGTCTTGTCTAAGTAAGAGTGACCCAGGTGACCACAAAATAGATGGCCCAGTAGGGCCCAGAGCACACCTAGTCTGTGCTGTTACTCCTGCAAACTCCTAGTCCCATCGATGTGCGCCATCCTGTCCCAAGAAGACAAGGAAGAACGTCATTCCACTGGTGAGCTGCAGGTTATCAGAACACATATTCCTTCTCTACTTGCAGCATGTGCCAGACCCTGCCCAGAACAGTGAGAAATTGTAACTCTGAACTTTCTTCTGTGGTTAGAAACCTTCTGTGTTCTTCTCCACTGGGTCTTAGGGGGCCGGGGGTGGCTTGCTTTAACTTGCTGGTGTTCTTCCCGTTTGTTGTTTATCTGGTGTCTCTGTGGAAAGACCTGCTCAGAGGTAAACCAACCTAGTCAGAGAGTCAGCTCCGGAACTGGAAGCTGGATCTCAGGTCAATTCCTACTCATGGGAGAAGCTCAGGTGGCTGAGAAAAGGAAAAGGCTTTTGAGGTTCAGTAGCTAATGGCACACAAGCAGGGAAAGATTCTGCCTATGTTTGGGACCTTCAGTGTAGCAGTGTCACCAGGGTAAAAGGACATTTATGGGACATTTGCAAAAAACGCTAGGAAGGTACACTAGGACCAGACTGTTGGATTCTGGGCTAAAAAGACTGGGCCTTATCACACAATAATGAAAAAAGTTACAAGTGCATAACTCTTTTGAAGGTTCACGATGCCATCCCCTACTTAAGGCCACCTGATTCTCACGCAGCCTCTGAGCTACATGACACAGCTTTCTCTTGTCTTCGTTCCAGGGAAAGGCACTAGATGTGTAAAATGAGTTGTCCAAGGATCCTCAACTAGAAAGAGTAGACTGAGACTCAAAACCAGGTCTTTAGCTTCTTAATAAGGGTTTTTCTTTTTCTCACTCTGTCCTGCTGAGAATAGAAATGACGAGGCTTTTGTAATCAGACCTTCATGCAGACAGCAGGAGGTAAGTGAGGAGGAAGTGGGACCCGCAGGGCAATTTTGTAATAGTTCAGTGTTGGTTGAAAGGGTTTGGATTTAACTTGTGTCAAGAATGCAGTGAAAGAGAGGGAAGGAGATTAGAGTTCTGGTAAGGAGGAATCAGCAACACAGGAGAAGTTTTTTACTCAATTTCTACTCAGCCAGTTTTCCAGATGGGCCTGAGCTCTTGGTCTCTTCCAGAACACAGAAGGGCTGGTGCCCATGGGAGAGTGGATGCTTGTGATGGGCAGGAAACGGTCCTGTCCGCCAGTTGGGTTTGCTCCTAATCTTATTTAGTTCAGCTATTTGTGTTACTGTAACGACATGGCATGACTTAATTAAATATTACGAATGTTGTTATGTGAGCCAAGTCCGATGCTTCAAGAATAGTCAATAAAGATGAGTCACTAAAATGAACTCCAGATTCCCTTGCCAAGTCTCTAGTGTTTGCTCTGCTTTTAAGAAACCTGAAAAACTTAGATCATACATTAAGGACATGGTTTATGCAAAAAACATTGTTATAGAATTCCAACCAGCAGACTCATACTCAAAGAAAGGTCTTGACCCTACATCAGAAGATTGGCTAAATATGACAGTGAAAAGACAGCAAACTCACAGCTATTAAGAACCACACCTAAAACAAAAGCAAACAGCTAGAACAGGAACAGAACCACAGAAATGGAGATCATATGGAGGGTTAGCAACAGGGGAGTGGGAGGAGGAGAGAGGGGGAAAAGGTACAGAGAATAAGTAGCATAGACGGTGGGTAGAAAATAGACAGGGGGAGGGCAAGAATAGTATGGGAAAAGTAGAAGCTAAAGAACTTGTGACACATGGACATGAACTAAAGGGGGGGAATGTGGGTGGAAGGGGGTGTGCAGGGTGGAGGGGAATGATGGGGGAGAAATGGGACAACTGTAATAGCATAATCAATAAAATATATTTAAAAAAAGAGAAGATTGGCTTTCTTTCACTAAAATAAAACATTTCAAGTATTTAAGTAGCATTTTTTCCATTTTAATTGATTCTTTTTTTCCATTAAATGGCTATCAAGGCTGGTCCTGTGGGATGAGAGGGCTTCCTCTGCGGCAAGAACCCCAGAAAGCTGAGCAGACCCTGGGGGTTCAGTTCACCCAGGCGTTCTCTAACTTCCTGTGTACCCGAACCACCCAAGGGTTGGGGAAGCACAAATTGCTGGGCCTCGACCGAGATTTCCGAGTCAGCGGTTCTGAGTGGGGTCTGAGGGTTTGCTTTCCCAGTGCATGTTCAGGGCAAGCTGATGTTGCTGGGCCAGGGACCACACTTCGGGAACCACCAAACCCATCCATCACTGAGGAAGCACTAAGGCTTGGGGGTGCAAGGGGAGTTCCCTCAAGCTCACACATGGGGTGGAATAACTGGAAAGCTAAGACCGGCATCCAGGTTTCCTGGATGTCAACGCAGAGACTCCCCGTTGCCCCTGCTACCAGACCGAAAAGTATATTTGTGACAGACTTACAGGTGGCCACCATTTCTTTCACACCCTTTCCCTCCACAGGCAGCAGTGACGCCGGCTGTGGCACCCTGAGCGGGGTCTGTCATTGCATTTCTGGTGCCACATGGTAGAAGCAACACGGCACCTGGGTCCAGACCCAGTCTGAAGGCAGTGGCCTTCTGCTTCCTGTCTCTGGAACTCCCACTCTGGAAGTTCTGACCACGTTGAGGCCACCATGCTGGAGTGGCCATGTGTACACACTCTGGTCAACAGTTCTAAGTGAGCCCAGCCTTGCAGCCACCCTCAGCAAGACGGAAGAGTGCACCACCTCGTACTCTCCAGACCTGCCAACATGCCAGTGGGTACCAGCAAGGGCCCACCGCGGATGCCAGGAAACACAATGGTTGCTCGGTCCGGATTGCTGACCCGCACAATCACGAGGCATATTAAAGTAGCTATTGTTTTAAGCCACTAAGTTCTGGGGTGTTTTGTTATACAGTCCTGGATAATTGGAACAATCCTGAAAAGACAGGAGCTGTGAGGACCCAGGGTTCTATTTACAGGCTAAACTTGGAGACAAAAGCAATCTGTGTGAAACGTAGTGACCGGTGATTGATTACAGATAGGTGTCCAGTGAACGCGAAAAGGCAGCCGTGACTGGGGTTTCGCCCTGGGGACTGTGAGTGCACTTGGGGATGGGTACCAAAATAGCAAGTCAGGAGGCAGGGTGCACTTTTAGAGAGCACTTGGGGACTGGAGGAGGTTGATGTGGGGATGATGCTATTGGGTACAGTTTTGGACACTCTAGGGTCCCAGCCAGAATGCCCAACCTCCACTCCATTCCCTGATGTCTCTCGGGGACCATCTCAGTCTCCGTGCCCCCACGCTCCTTCCTAAATGCAGGCTGATCTTCATGTCTGGCTGGTTCAGCACGGCACTGCCTCATGTACTGTTTTGCATTATCATTTGATTTTTTTCACATGCTTCTCCCAAATGTAGTTGTAAATCAACAATGAACACAATTTGCCTTTTACCTTCTCAATGTTCAATGTGACCCTGTGCATACCTGGTGTCCCCAGTGCCCCTGCCAAGTGGAACTAGCGCAGAAAGGCTCCCATTATAACAGCAGGAACCAGAAAGGGGAGGTGGGAGTGGGAGCCCCAGGGGCTGGGAGCTTCTCAGCGCTGACGTGCTGCTGGTGCAGGCTCAGGGTCGCCTGCCTCCAAAGGTGGCTGCTCTGAAGAGCAGTACCCCTCCCAGTCTGCTATGCCTTGAGCTGTTTGTAAAGATGCCATTCTTGTGCATGGACATGAACATATATACTTACTATTTTTACCTGTTTGGCAACTCAGGTAAATTTTTCCTGCTAGTTGAACTCTTAGAATTGGTATCCAAGTTCAAAGTTCAAACTAAGTCTTCTCTCTGCCTTTTTGATATCGACAATCTGCTAGTATCCTAAGGGCCCTTCACCCCCAGTAAATTAGCCAATCAGCAAACACTTTTTGATCTCCTTACTCTGTCAGGCACTGTTCTCTGGAGAAAAATAGAAATGCAGAGTTCCCTAAGAGGCTGGAAGAAAGAAAGTTCACATCCACCCAGCTCAGGTCAGGCCCTGCTTCACAGAGGAGGTCATGTTTGCAATGACCCTGCAAAGAAAAAGAACAAAATTTAATAGACAGAAGTGATGGGGATGGATCTGCAGGTCCCAGGGGCATTTCCCCTCAGATAAAAAGAACCCGAGGTAACCTGGGTCAGCCAGAGCACGGGCCACACGCAGAAAGGTGGGTGGAGACGTCTACACCAGGCCTTGGCGATGAGGGCAATAGATTTTGGTCAACAGTGAGAAGCTACTGAGCGATGAGACTTACAGGGAGAGGGTTTCATTCACACTGATTACGCTCCACAATCCCTAGCATTATGTTTTACATATAGTAGGCGATTATTAAATATTTGTCTATTGATCAATGAACTGCCAAAGCCAGCACTGCTGGTGTCTGAATCTTTTAGAGACTTAATTCTCTCCCTCTTTCTTCTGTGGCATTCAGGCAACATTTATTCTAGGAAATGACTCTGGCTTTAGCGGCAAAGGAGAAGAAAAACTCCCAGTAAAACAGAGACCGTCAAAGCAGAACCATTTTTAAGTGGAATGATTTCTCTCTACCCAAACTTCACCGCGAGGCCCCATTAGAGAGCGGCAGAGCCCCAGCACAGAAGAACCATAAATTACAAGACTCCAGACATCAGGGACAGAGAACCACGGTTCCCAGCGGGGCTGGCTGTACACTTCTCCTTCCCAAGCATCCAGAGCAGATTGAAATCCTGGCTGAGGAGTTTGTGGAAAGAGAGAGCTGAGGCAAAGGGCAAAGTCATTAAATAATACATAGATTTTCACAAAAGATCACTTCTGCTTAAATAGCTGGCTGCTCACGTTGGTGGCCAGGTTCAGGAAGGACAGAGGCTGCAGGGCCGACAGAGGAGGGCACAGGGCTGATGCCTCAATAGTGGCACAGTGACCGTGTTTCCTGGGCTTTCCAATGACCCAAATTGGAAGCCCAGATTTCTAGGAAGGCTGTAAGGTGAAGACAGTTAGTCTTTGTTTTGTTAACGCACACAAAAACATCTTTCCCTGCCCTAGGATACAATCACCTATCCAGAGGTATAGATGAAAGTTTTAGACATGCCCAGCCCACCAGGGACACTTCCCCACCTCTAACATTTCAGCAACAGGCTCATCCAAGAGATCCCCTAAGATGCAAGGGTCGTCGTCCTCAGCCTTCCTCAGGAGCAACATCCCTACCAACCCTCCAGTGCTAGTGCATTGGGAAGGAGGCATTGGGAAGGAGGGCTGTAGGCAGCACCCATATCAGCTGCAAGACCCGAGTGAGCCTTGCGAATAACTACCTGTCCATTGACGCAGGGCAAGCGCTGATTTACGATGAGCACTCAGTGAGTGGAAAAGAATGATGACTCACTTTCATTGTAGGACCTTTCTACTTGCACAAGGAGAAAGCAGACGATTGGAAAAGAAAAGCAATTTGTCCTCTGCTGATCATCTCCTGTGCCCAAATTCCTCTGCCTCGTCGTCAAGGACCTGCCTTCCAGTGCCTGGCCCACCGCTCACTCGCTGGGTCCACACTCTTCGGTGTCCCCTATGCCTCCGGTGCCACGTGCCTGCCTCTGTTCCTCTCCTCAGGACACTCTTCTCTCGGCTCTGCTTTCCAAATCCTTTGCGCTCGAGACCCGGTCAAGCCCCACCTTTTCCATGAACCCAACTCTTTCCTTCACCGTGAACATTCATGGACTTGGCAGGGAAAGACAGGGCGCTGCCAGACATTTCTTTTCCTCTCACTGCATGGGGAGCTTACAGTTTTTCTCTCTAAATTACAATTTTTAAGAGGGAGAAACCTGCCTTTAATCTTGTCTGACAGCAGAGTGGAGGACTCAGTGAACACTTGTTAATAACAAGCCCAATCCTGTCAGCCCGGTGAGGCCAGCAGAGAGTTGAGGGGAACCTTCAGCTCATTTGAAGAGTTAAGAGCCTTTACGCTGGCCATCCACTGACCCGCCCCGCCTCCTGCTCTATCTTTTTATTTTTTATTTTATTGGTGGTTGCTTTGTGGCTGTGGCTGCTCCCTTATTCGATGATGATGATGATGATGATGATGATGATGACAGTAATGATGAATACTTAATATTTACTGAGCATTTACTGAATACCCAGCCCTATGATTAGCACTTAACCCATACAGCCTCATTGCAGTGACAGGAGAAGGTGTCGTCATGTCAATGCAGAGGAAACTGAGGCAGAGAACATTAGCAACCCGCCGAGGTCATTCAGCAGAAAGGACAGAGTGAGGACTTGAATCCAACTGCCGACCTCCAGAGCTCGAGGTCTGAGTGCTGCATCATCCCTCACACTTCCTCCCACTTCGTACAGTTGCCACGATGACAGGGAAGTCACGACCCTTTCCCTGAAGATACTAGAAATTATTTAGCACTTTATTCTTCTTTGAAGTACTTTCTCCTGCATTAACTCATGGGATATGACAAGAGAGCTCTGTGGCAGGCAGGCTGGGCGTTTCCACGCTCACGAAGAGATGGGCAGACGGATGGCTTGCCGAAGAGTGCACAGTAGGCCGGTGGGGCCCAGAAGTCATGGAGACAGGAACACAGACACCGGAGGAGGGGAGAGCCGAGGTCATGCGGCCCACCTTCCCTTTCGTGGCGCAGCCGCTGAGGCGCCGACCGGCGATGTGCTCGCCTGTGGCACGCGAAAGCAGATGATGGAAAAAGAAAAGCGATTAGTCCTCTACCGACCGTCTCACAGTGACGTGCCTGGGACTGTGCCACGAGCACACCTGGAACTAAATTGTGCGACTTCTCGTCAAGCTCTCCCAAGGCAGCCCCGTGACCCTGAGCATGCTCCCCAAAAATGGACAATGGAAAGGGAGTCTTGGTCAACATACTGGGACCTCCCACAAGCCGTGTCGCTTCCCAGGGGGTCGCAGTCCACAGGCTTGGAGAATCATGTAAAACACCGCGTAAAATCACTTGACTGAAGAAATTCTTTAACAACTTCCATTAATATCCCCTTGCAGAACTAGTATTCCATGGGAGTCGGTTTGGGAAACAATGTGTAACCATTATATTGGGAGGCATGTATATAAATAAATGTAATTCTGTTTTCTGCTCTTGGGAGTAGACATAAAAAGAAAAGAAAAACAGTTCCTCTTTTTCTTTCTTCTTACCTCCGAAACTCCCTCTTGTGCCACGATCACCAATTCCATGCCTCACTGTCCTCTGGCTTACAAAGAAACCTACGAGGGAAAAAAGTTCCCCCCTCTTACATGAACAACAGAAAATTAACTCTCTCCAGAGAAGCAGCCGCACTCTTGCCTGTACACACACCACACGCACACACGTGTGCCTCGAATTCTAGTGTTTCTTGGTTTTGGTGTTGGTTTTGGTTTCTTAGTGTTACCCCATCGCTGTCTTTGGTAAGGATCATATCCCCATTGTTCCTTTGAGATGAGTTTGTGAAAAATTCTATTAGTCTGGTCAGGCTGCCATAACAAAATACCACGGGCTGGGTGGCTTAAAGATCACAAATGTATCTCTCACCTTTCTGGGGTTTGGAAGTTCAAAATCATGGTGTGGGAAGGTGGGGTTTATTCTGAGGCCTCTTCCCTTGTCTGGCAGGAGGCCACCATCTCACTGCGCCTGCGCCCGGCCGGCTCCTGGTGCAGTGTGCACACTGGGCGGGGGAGGGGCGCCCACACATGTGTGTGTGTGTGTGTGTGTGTGTGTGTGAGAGAGAGAGAGAGAGAGAATGAGAGGTCTTTCGAGAGTGAGGCTCAAGTGTCTTATAAGGACTAAACCCTGCTGGATCAGGCCTCCCCGCTAATGATCTCGTTTAGCCGTAATGACTCCCTTAGGGTCCTCATCTCCAAACACAGCCACACTGGGGGTTAGGGCTCCAGCATCCGGATTTGGTGGGAACATGACTCAGTCCATGACATGGATGGAGGATATAATGACGGCGATAACCAAAACCGTGTTTACGGTGACTACAGTGGTCTCAGTGGTAGTTCGAATTTGATTTTAAAAACTGATGAAAGGAACTTGAACAAACTGTTCACATCCTGCTGCCTCACATCCTTGTCCCAAGTTGGGGGGCGAAAATAAAGAATTTCCATGGATTGTAACAGCTATGTCTGAAAATTTTAATCTCTTATGAACTGAAGTAAGATGGCGAATTTATATTAAGATATAAATAACTAACGTTCTTTCCTCTGAGCACATCTTTGTGGCAGAGGGAGACTGGAAAGCCGAGGAAGTGGAGTAGGAGCAGGCTGAACTTCCCAAGGACAGGCCCCGCCCCCTGCACCCAGGGAGCTGGCTGAGGGGGCCAGAGCTTCTCCAGCTGACCCCTGTGACCGACACAGGCAGTCCTGGGGGCAACCACAGCCTCTCCCCCGGGCCTCACCGCCACTCACCTGCCAAGCGCAGCCAGCCTAGCGGGTGCCCGGGAACACAGGGAGAGAGGAAAGGGCACGTGGGCTGGAAAGGGCACCGCTCGCTGGGGGACTGAGGGCGGCCTTCGAGGTTCTCCGAAGGACCTCACTGATCACTTCCTCCCTCATTATTTCAGGATTATTGTAATTTCATGCAAACACGCCTTCTTCCCCACGCAGCTTCTGACGGCCACGTTCTTGTTTGGTGCTGGCCCCCAGCAATGCTAATAAACGGCTTCCGGATCATTTTTATTCATTTTGCACATTTCACTCACAGTACTTCATGTGACTTATGTAGCCCCTGCAGCTCATATTTCTATTTGAATTGCAGGGCAAGTAGTGAGTTTTAACATTCCAACTGCACACACATTCTTCTTTCCCTCGAAATGAAAGATCATTTGAACTTTGAATTGCATTAGCATGACATTTTTCTACTAAATTACCCTGGCTGCACTCAATGCTTGAAAAGAAACAAACCTCTTTTAACTCTATAGGCTGTGTGAGTGAATAAATAGCGGGGGAGACGCCAACAGAGAAGAGGAGGGGGGCAGCCGGCAAGGCTGGGCACCCCCGGCCCCCACCATGGGGAGCCCACCTGTGACGCTGGCCAAGGACTGGGAGCCATCGCCGTCCCACCCATGCCAGCCCAGGGTCAGGCCATCAGGATGGATGGGGGAGAAAGTTAATGGTTCTCAGCAGCTGTTGCTTTGCAGAAAAAATGAGGTGCCACTTCTGCTATCGCTTTTAGAAAGTAATGTTTGCTTCTTCTTGTATTATAATTGTAGGAAATGTTCGTCGTGGGAGATCTGGGAAACACAAAAAGAATAAAGAAGAAAATGAAAACCGCCCGTACTCTCCCCACTTAGACAGAGAAACGATAGCTTCCGGGGTGGCGTTCCCTAAGTCCCTTTGGGGGAGCGGGCAGAGCCCCACTCCACTGTACGTGTGCATGGCACGATTTTGTTTCTTCTCCATAAACTCTAAGAAACGTATAATTGGAGTCATGGGCATCGATCTGTCGACATCTCTGTGTGCGCGTTCCCCGTCTTTACGTGACTCGGACTCGCGGTGGCTGTGCTGCGTCTCCTCACGGGAGCACATCACAGCCGACTTAATCCCTTCTCCATTGGTTTCCGCCGATGCCACTTCTAAGGCTTGCTTGCATAAACAGTGTTATGATAGATATCTTTTTGAAAGATATATCATTTGAAGACTGATATTAGCTACCACTTCTTAAGTACCTACTATAGGCCAACCGTAACACTTACCAGAGAATATGTATAATACTAATATATCACAGTACAATAATCATAATATATAATATATTAGCCCTTGTAATCTCTCTTAGAGGTGTTCATTGTTCTCCACGTTGCGGGCAGAGACTTTGAGGTGCAGGGTGAACTAACCGGTGCAGGGCCACCGGGCAGCCAGGAACGACTCCGGGCCGGGGTCCCAGCGGCATCGGACTGCCACGCCCATGCGCTCTCACCCGCCCTGGGCATCACCTCCACCCACTCCCAACTCCCAAGGCCTTTCTCTGAAGGTGGCAGGAAAAGGTGTTCAAGGTCACCTACAAAAAACCCCAGCTCGGCCTCGGAAGTCTCTATTGGCACCAGGTCAGCATTCCGGGAGCTCAGCACGGGCTGGCGGCTGGCCTCCGTGCAGGAATGAGCACTGACTTTCTAGGGGCTGGTTGTGGGTGTGGGGAGTCTGCTGTGGGCGACTGCAGGCACAGCTCCCTCAGCTGCGCACTGGCTGCGCAGGGGCCTGTAGAAGACGCTCAGACAGAGACTGCAGACTCATGTCCTGCTGCGTGCAGGGTGAGGGGGCCCCAAGAGGAAAGCAAATGGAAAAAGGAAGTAGTACCGCCTTGACACTTGTTAGCACGGAAACCCAGTGATGTGCCTGACCTTTTCTGTTTAAGGAGATGGTGTGGGACACCCCCCCAACCCCTGCAGGTTGGCAGGTAAGTGCATTATTCCTACTGAGTGAGTGGCTGGCAATAGCCAGCGTCTGGGTGGATGCATCTCAGTTACCCTGCTAGAGGCACACAGAACCGTTTGCATACATGGAATTCCACAATAAAGAAGTCATCTCACACTCTCTTCCTCCTCAAGATCTATGCAAGGCAGCCTTCAGTGGGATGAAAATGGGATGCACGGGTGCCCCTCTTCTACACCAACTCCCAAAAGGATGGTTCAGTTTGACCCCCATGGCTGCCAGTGCCGTGCAGGGGTGGACACAGTGGTGCTGCTCCCATAATTCACAGCCTCTGCGCAGGGCCACCGGACAACTGGCTGTGCCTCAGCCCCTGGGTCTGGGCTATTTCAGGATGCCTCTTTATTCACCTCCCAAACTCTGTGAGGTAGGAGCCACATTCGGCACGGAAACGCAAGCTCGACCTGAGTTCAGCCTGGAAGAGTGAGCCCAGTGTTTGCGGCAGAAACAGGTAGTGAGGACCCAGCCTGCCACGGAGCTGGGGCCCGCAATGCATCTTGACCACTGCCCATGACTAGTCACCTGGCCTCTGGTAAATCAGTTTCTTCATCAACAAAATGAACTCGTGTACTCATTCATTCAGTTTCATTCAGGTATTGGCCGCCTGCCATGCTAAGAGCAGGTCACATCTGTTGAGTGGCCACTGCGTGCTGGGCCGTGGTAAGTGCAGTGTAAACTCTGGGCCGTGAGACAAGCATTGACATCTGCCTTTGTGGAGTTTGCCATCCAACTGGAGATCACTGAGAAAACACTGGGAACAAGTAACCATGCAAATGCAGATTGGGGTCAATGCCATTAAGTAAACAAACAAAACGCAACAAGAATAAGAAACATCAGGATGATACCCAGCAAAACATCTAACATTACTACATACACTATACATAATATTGTTACTGTTACTTTTATTAATTGGATCTCCACGGGTCCTCCTTGTCCCTTGAATTCTCTGCAGAGGAAACTTCAACCTCCAATCCCATTCTTTTCAGACATCCAAAATCCACTCTGAAATGTCTGTCAAACTCCTCAGGGACTTTCCTCTAATCCTCCCAGCTCTCACCTCTTGTTCTCTCAGTTCGTAGATCATCCCGCCACCTCGCGCATGCTCCCTCTGTAACTTTCCTACCCGTCCAGAGGGAAAACACCACCCCAACCTCGGTCTCGGTGGAGTTGAATGAATGAGTGACAGCGTGTTCAGTAGACTTTACCGAGGGGCTAGGGGAACAGCGGCGGGGGGTGTACGTGACAGCAAAGCCAAGAACTAAAAACTGAGTGCTGAGCGTTTTCTCTCTAAAATGCCCTTACACTCTTCAGGGGCCACTTCGCTCCATGTCCTTTGCAGTCTGCCATGATCCTTTCCCAGGAAAAAAGCCCTTCTCTCTCTTTCATCGTCCTTGCAGCTGTGAACATGTACGTCCTCAGAGTTGCATCTTCTAGCAACATCTTATCAAGATGTCTTTTCAAAGGCAGTGTTCTCCCAGAGAGAAATTCTACTGTAAACTGATTATTTATATATTTTTTAATTTTTTAAATGATTTTATTTATTTATTTATTCTTAGAGAAAAGGGAAGGGAAGGACAAAGAGAGGGAGAGAAACATCGATGGGCAAGAGAGATACATAGATCAGTTGCCTTTCACACGCCCCCAACCAGGCACCTGGCCCACAACACAGGCACGTGCCCCAACTGGGAACTGAACCTGTGTCCCTTTGGTTTGCCACAGGCCAGCACTTAATCCACTGAACCACACCAGCCAGGGCATGATTATCTATATATTTGTAACTCTACTTTATTGTTATTGCCATGATTAGTGTCATTAATAACATTAGGATTAAGCCTGACACATGAGGAAAAGCCTTCATAGATGTAGTTCCCATAAATTCATTTCCTAGAACTATGAGGGTAACACCCGTGTTTCTCAGAGCAGACCTCCCCAGGACCCCCCAACACACAGTAAAAGGGGTAACAACGAGGCTCTGCCTGTTTCACTCTGGGCCAGCTCTACACCATCTGTTCTCTCCAAGATTAGCTACTTAAATAAAGCACCTAAAACTCCAGAGCTTGAGGATCCAGTCTTCCTCCTCTCTGTTCTTCTTTCTTTCAAAAATTAGATTCCCTGAAATGCCTTTTCCCTAAGAACTCAACAGTAAATCACTCTAGGACTTTAATGAAGCTTTTGAAAGCCTGGAGCTCACCAGAACCACTGGGCAGAGCACAGAAAGGGAAATGAGCTCCCCGGACACGCTGAGTCCAGGGATATCCATGAATTTCACCCAGCACCTGCCTACCATACTCGTGGAAAATGAATTCTTCCACGTTCCTTGGAAGAACACTCCTTCGCACATCCCAGCCCATAAGGCACACACACAGCAGAGTTCCTCCTCCCTTGTCTTAGCGATGGGTTCAGCGACCCAACAGTTTCACTTGACTCCTAAGAGGTAGGAGCTCTCTTTTTCCACTGGATTTAACCCTGAGAAGATATCAGGCCTGAAACTGCAGTCATGAGCTTCCAGAGGCCACCACACAGAAGCAACACGAAGGAAAAAAGACATAAAAGCGAGGCCGAGCCCAATGGCGTCATTGAAGCCCTGGATGTACGGGCTTACGGCTAGCCAGCCCTATCCCTGGACTTGTCAGTCACTTGAGTTACTCCACATCCTCTTTTGCTAAAAGTATTTTGATCAGTTTTGTTTCGTTTCCCATGAAAAATACAAGTCTTACTAGGTACCCAGATCCGGTGGTAGGTCAGGAATCTGCCTCCTAATCCAGCCCGCTCCTGCTTTGGGACCCAAGGGGAGATCACGCAGGGGCTGCTCCTATGGCTGGAACGAGTGTCTGCGTGTGTTTGGGGGCAGGACATGAGCCACATTTGCTCCCGGCAAAGAGACAGAAGCAGAAATCTAGCGTCGGAAACAGGCAGAGCCCGACCACGTGCCCCTTGGCGTGCCTGTTTGTCAATCCCATTCAAAAGCTTTTACTGAATTTGACCAAATTTTCTATAAACTAAATCAAAATATTCCTTCAATTGCATTTGTGACTGTCTGCCCTCTTTAAACAGAAGATCAGATAATGTTGCACCATTAACACAGGGTGATACCTTCTATAATACGGTTGCTGTCCACGTGAATGGAATGGTTTGCAGAGAGGGACAGGGGTTACTGAACCAAACTGGGCCTCCTCAGCCCTACAGCCCAGGCCCAGGCAACGCCACTTCGCTGCAGGGAAAGGCACCAGCCAGGCGGCTCCGGCAGTTACCAAGCTACTTAGTGAGCGACTCTATATTTACTTCTATCCTCAAACATCATAGAACCTCATTTCTTTGTTAAAGTGTGGAAAATTGGGGTGTGATTTACTTTCTGCCCATTTCATTTACAATACATCTGTGTAATTTTTGTGTTTGCCTTATGTAATCATGTTGATGTTCAGAGGTGACTTGGTGGCCACTATTTGGGGACATTCCCTTTTGGATGGTCTATTTCCAATGTGACTTTTGGATGCTGTATATCAAGGCACAAGAGCTCATGCTCATGGTTTCTAATCCTTTTTAATAACTTTACCAAGGTATAATTAATATGCAATAATGGCCCTGCTTAAAGTGTATGATTTGGTAAGTTTTTACACGTGAGAGTACCTGTGAAACCATCTCCTCAATCAGGATAATGAACCTATTCATCAAAGCCCGGATGTTTGTTCTTCTCCCGTGGCAACCGACCCCATCCCTCAGGCGACGCCCCATGCCTTGTGTCCTCAGGCAGCCGCTGATCCGCATTCTTTCACTGTAGACTAGTTTGCATTCCTAAAGTTACATAGCACATACTCCTCTGTGTCTGGCTTCTTTTACCTGGCACACTGCTTAGCAATGTATCCAAGTTGTGTGTTATATCAGCACTGTATTCCTTTTTACTGCAAAATCTTATGCCACGGTTCATGATATTCATTCACCTGTTGATGGGCAGTCGGGCTGTTTTCAGTTTTGAACTATGACAAAACAAAGCTGTTATAAACATTCATGTACAATCTTTGTATGAACACATGTTTTCATTCCTCTTGAATAAAATACCTAGAAGTAGAATAGTTCATCACATAGTAGGTGTATGATTGACTCTTTTTTTTTAATCCTCCAAGGACATTTTTTTCATTGCTTTTAGAGAAAGAAACATCCATGTGCAAAAGAAACATCGATTGGTTGCCTCCTGTACCAGAGATTGGTTGCCTGGACCAGGAAGTGAACCCACCTGGGCCAGGGATCTAACCTACAACCTAGGTATGTGCCCTGACTGGGAATTGAGCCCACAACCTTTCAGTTACAGGGCACACTCCAACCAACTGAGCCACACCAGCCAGGGCTGATTGACTCTTTGAGAAATAGCCAAACTGTTTTCCAAAGAGTTTGTGCTGTCTCACGTTCCCTCCAGCAGCTGAGCATTCCACCTCCTCCACAGCTTCACCAGCACTTAGTATGGTCAGTCTTTTTAACTCAGGATTTTCTAATAGGTGTGTAATAGTATCTCATTGTGCTTTTAATTTGCATTTCTCTATTAAATGATGATGTTAAGCATATTTCCATGTGCTTATTTACCAACAATATGTTCTTTGGTGAGGTGTCCATTTTTTAAACTATTTTTTAACTGAGTTTTGAGAATTCTTCATGAATTTTGAATCCAAGTGGTTTCTGATTTGTGAATAAATGCTGATTTATTCTGATTTCTGGTCTATGGCTCACCTATTTATTCTCTTAACAGCGTATTTTGAAGAGCATAAATTCTAAGTCAAATATATTAAGTCCTAAATTAGATATATTAAGATTATACTTTTTGTAACAAACTATAGAAATGATCCCTGAAAGTATAGTCTTAAGATTATACTTTTTGTATCATATCTAAGATATCTTTCT
Source organism: Glossophaga mutica (assembly GCA_039655065.1). Lineage (NCBI taxonomy): Eukaryota > Metazoa > Chordata > Mammalia > Chiroptera > Phyllostomidae > Glossophaga > Glossophaga mutica. Next base: position 64,961,618 of record CM077311.1, read on the forward strand.
CTAATCCATAGTCAGGAAGATTCTTTTCCATGTTTTCCTTGAGAAGTTGTACAGTATAGGGGCTCACAGTTAGGCATATGATTTATATTTATTTAATTTTTATACATGGTGCGAGGAATAAATAGAATTTTCTTGTTGTTTGGGGTTTTCTTTTTGTTTTTGTTTTTGTTTTGTCTGTGGATAGCCATCCATTCCAGCCAAATTTGTCGAAAAGACTGTCTTTTCTCCACCAACCAAATTGCCCTTGCACCTTTGTTGAAAATAAACTGACCATAGAGTAAGGTCCACTTCCAGACTCCCTACTCTGCTCCATTGGCATATCTGTCTACCTTTACACGTACACCACGCTGTGTAACTACCAGAGCTTCATAGTTTCAACATCAGGGCGTGATAAGTCCTCAGCTTTGTTTTCCTTTTTCAGTGTTGCTTTAGCCATTGTAGTTCCTATGCATCTCCTCTATAAATTTAACAATCGGGATACATTAAGGGAGCCCATTGCCCAGTGAGAAAGGGGGTTTTGACAAAACACAGCTTAGCAACTATTGAAGAAATATAAGTATTTCATAATTATACCTCAAGAAGTTAAGATGTCTCAGATAAAATGGATATATATTTTTTTAAGTTCTTTAAAAATAATATGGCAACTAATAATATAGCAAGTACTATAAACAAATCTGTACCCTTTGATCAGTATTGTTGGCGAGCCAGCTATCCAAAACCAAAAATAAAAACAAAACCAAACAAAGCCCCCGCCCCGATTTGCAGCATTTGTCAGTTTTCGTGGTGAAACTCGTCCTGCCTGTCACAGCTGGTTTCCAGGGAGCTCAGGAGGTTCGCACGCGGGTGCTCCCCAGCTGCAGGGGCCCAGCTCCAGCGCGCCGCTGCCTTCGGTCCTTCTCCCAAAGAACGAACCCTAAGTGAGATAGTTTAAACAAGAAAACACCTACCTACATGAAACTGTACATGGTTGCCTATGAAAGCAGAAAATGTGTAAATAATAATCTACAGTTTGTTTATCCACTTGATGAAATAGCATATAGCCATTAAAATAGGAAAAGAATGGAACAACATAGGAAACCGTTTGGTGTGATGTGAAGAGAAGAAAGAAGAAAATTCCATGTTCACCATAATTACATTGATGCAAAATGTGTATGATTATGGCCAAAATCTCCAGAATACACAAAAATGAAACCTATTTTTGTGACAGTCTTGTCATAGGGAGCAATTTGTTACTCTTTTATTTAAAAGGCTGTCCAGGCTGTGTACACACACACACACACACACACACACACACACACACACACCAAAACAAAGCCGGCCGCAGTTGACTTAATCCCATCTCCAAAGAGCAGCCTTTGCACCCTGGCCCTGGCCAAGGGCATCCAGGCCCCTGCGGAACCGCTGCTCCAGCCGGCATTAACACACGATTAGAAATCCCTCGAAGACGGTGTTTGCCAGAACTCCTGCCAAGGGAACACCCAGGTGGTGAGTCCCAACAGCACCACCCCAGAGGACGGGCTGAAGTGACCCGTGACTGTTCAAAGACCTCTAAGGAGGGTGGGTCCGTTTAAATGTAGGCCTTCCCTTTGTCTGATCTGACCAGGCCTGAAAAGGGGTGGGGGAGGGGCGGGGGTGCTTCCTCAGCAGCCTTTCGCTCTCTCAGCCTTCAACCTGTTCTCTAAATAATTCCTGAGAAAATATTTAACAATATTGTTTAAAGTTGCACCAAGTTGTTAGCTTGTCTAGGGCACCCAGGTGTCTTTCCCTCTCTCTCTGGTCCCAAACACATTCCACCAATTTCCCTCAATCCCATTCAAATCAGCAAAAGTTAAGTGAGTCCAGATTCACCGTCTGGCTCCGGCTGAAGTCTGGGGACACAGTGAGGGATGAAGACTCAATTTCTGCCTTTGAGAACTCTGGTATTGTAAGTAAGTCATGGACCGAAACAGCAATGCATGGGCGTGGGTGCTGCTGCGAGTGGCAAGCTGACCGGTCCCTTCCTGGAGCCTTGCCCAAGGAGCCCAGGGACACATGTTGACGCGATCCCCTGGTACCCTTCGATGAAGCCCGCTCCAAGTCTATTAACCTCTCCAGCTTTCTTCTCCATCTGGGCTCCTTTTGCATTCTGCCAAGCTCTGGCCATTCTCTGCACTGACTTGTTCCAAGGCAATTCCAGCCTAAAAGGCTGCAGCTTGCTCGGCTTGGCATCAGGTGGCCAGGCGTGCCTGCCAACTGGCAGGGGCTTCCTTGCCCTCCCTGCCCTTATCTGTCTCCTCCAAACAGAGCAGGTGGCAGGAACCTGGCAACAGGAAGAGGCTACATCATGTAAAGACCCCAAAGCCTGCTGCAGAAGCCAGGTGCCTCTCACCACCAGCGCAATGAGTAGGAAGAGACAGAGAATTGGGGCAGTTTCATGGCTCCTGGAAGTTCCTGGGGCTCTCCAAATGAAAATAGCTGAGGAGAACACAGTACTGATTTCTCGCACAGAAGCCAGAGGAAGACAGGACAAGCAGCGATGCCCTCGTCTGAAGGGGTTTGGTTTCCGAGTTGCGAGGGTGGGCCTTGCGAGGTCCTCTTCTTCCCTCCTCTGCACGGCCCCACCTAGGTCACAGGGGCATCTTCCCAGCCCTCTGACAGCCTAGACAGTGTAAGGGAGAAGCGGACTGTCTTCCTAGGGATAGAAAATGACAAAGATTAGTTAATTCAACACTAGGGAAAAATCTTGTTATTTGTGACAGCATGCATGGATTTGAGGGTATGGTGCTGAGTGAAATGAGTCAGACAGAGAAAGACAGCATACAATTTCACTTATATTGAAATCTAAAAAAAATAAATAAATGAACAAAACAGAAACAAACTCATAGACACAGAGAACATTTTTTAGAGAGAGAGGAAGAAAGGGAGAAAGAGGGAAAGAGAGAAAGAGAGAGGGACAGACTTGTTGTTCCATTTATCTATGCATTCATTGGTTGATTCTTGGATGTGCCCTGACCGAGGATCAAATCCATAACCTTTGTGTATCAGGACGAAGTTCTAATCAACTGACCTACCCAGCCAAGGCCAGAGAACATTTTGATGATTGCAGATGAGAAGGGGGTTCGGAGGTAGGTGAAAGAAATTAAGATGTGCCAGTTATAAAAACAATCACACGGATGTAAAGTGCAGCATAGAGAATATAGTCAATAACATTGTAATAACTACGTGTGGTGTCAGACGGGTACTGGACTTAACAGGGTGATCACTTTGTAAGGTATATATGAATGTCTGATCACTGTATTGTACACCTGAAACTAATATAATAGTGTATGTCAGCTGTGATTGAAAAACTAAAAATTATTTTTAAAAATAGTAATAATTTTTTAACAAACTATAGAAATGATCTCTGAAAGTATAGTCTTGAAAAAAACAGTAATAATTTTTAAATGTAAACAACAATAAAAAGAACACCAGGAAACAGACACTGCATTCAGAGAGTTCCTCTACCTCCTTCTCCAGGAAAGACCGAAGGAAGCGAGCTCTCTGCAGGCACGTGGGGCAAACACAGTGTGCACATGGATCGAAGGCGCAGGGCGGAACAGCGCCCCTCAAACACACTGGAACCAAGTGGCTGGATCCAAATTCCTCAGATGTGTACATTGCCCTCAGATACAAAGACATGTGTGTCACCATCTCGTGACTCTTCTATCAGCGACTTCTTCCCCAAGAGAGCTCACCAGACTTGATTCCTCAGAAAGATCACATAACATGAGGTCCTACCAGGTGCACAGAGTGCTCTGTGGAAACCGACCCCGTCCAGTCTGAGCTGCAAGTGGACCAAGTACACAAGGAGTCAGTCCCAATACACTCAACTGCATGCTCGCTGAGGTTGCGGACTGTATGTTGCCTGTGCTGGCAGTGAGCTCGGTACACCAAACAAAGAAAGTCATCGGAAGGTACTTATAAACCGTTCAGACTTGGGTAGATAGGTTTTAATTAGATGAAGGAAAAAAGCAAAGCTCATTCCCATGGAAACCGCTTTCATCTCTCTACGTTATCTCCTGCCGAAGACCTCAGTCCTGATGGCTTTGAATGGCCCTAAACAGCACTCCAAACATGGAGATAGTTCATCTAAAGATAAGTGGACTTATTTTTACATGTGGGCCACAGCACAAGTATTTGATAGCTACTGTTCAACAAGAAGCAAGACATTAGCTGGAGGTATTTCAGGTACATCAAAAGAAGATTGCTCCTGCTTTCCCCCACCTGGCCCCCCCGTGCGTGGGATCATTGCACCAGTATAAGATGTGTTATCTTTTCAAGGGATCGTTTATGTTGTTTCTGTATATTTTAAGTAAAAAGCATTTGACTTCTAAGCCAGGCATTAAACATTATAATAATGACACTACACTTACTGAATTCTTGCTATGTACTGAATTCTTGCTATGTCACTCTCTCATCTTTTCAAATACCCTATGAAATAAATGCGGTTATTATACCTCATCGTACGTATAGAAAAGCTGGGGTTCAATACCTACCCAGAATTTCACAGCTGGTAACTGTGGAGGGTGCAACTCGAACTTGGGGCTCTGTGGTCCTGTTTCCCTAGAACCCGAAGAAATTCCCACATTTACTTTTACTCCTCCTCCTCAGTTCTTACTCCACGGCTCAGAAGGGTTGAATTTGATCTTAATTTGTTTATTAAATTGTGCATTTATTCAGCAATAACATAGTCAATGCTTTCTATGTGCCAGGAACTGACTAAATACAAGCAGAGAGCAGACACTGGTCATGCCTCTGGTACCCACACAGTCTAATAAGAGAACAAACAGTAAATAAAAGCTTTAATCCACTTTTCTTCCTTTGAAAAGAATAGTAAGTATTGGGTCAGTTCGTGGATGCCTGTCATTTTCTGATGAGTAGATCCATACTATTGCAAGTAATACTTATCAGTAGCCCATGTGACAGGCACATGTCCACAGGGACCTCCCCTTTGTCCTGGTACCCAAAAAATAATGGCTAACGATGTCAGCTACCAGAGATACTGGCCTACTTGGATTTCTAGCCCTTTTCTCACTGTAACTGAGGCTTCCTTTGGAGGCAGGCTGGAGCCAGCACTTCTTCATGAGACAAGAACTGGTCCATGGTGGTGCCCAGATTCACTCCGGCCGCCACCACAGCACCGTACCCTGCTGCGTCCAATTCCTGTCCCGTGTACTTTAAGGCCATCTCATCATTATAACCATCTTTCCATTTATTTATTCCTGAAGCCGTCACTTACTAAGGCCCCATTATATGATAGAATTAATTGTCCATTCCTTGTTCTCAAAGAGTAAAAATAAATAAATGCCAAAATGAAAAATACCTAAATATTATGATAGAAATGATTTGGTAATTGTGAGGTGAGTACAAAAATCACATTCACTCGTATTTCATAGTTTTCAGTATGTAGGTCTTTCGCTTCCTTGGTTAAATACATCCCTAGATATTTTATTCTTTTTGATGCTACCGTAAATGAGATTGTTTTCTTAATTTTCTTTTTAGATAGTTTTGTTTTTGTATATAGAAATGCAACTGATTTTGTGTGTTGATTTTCTATCTTGCAACTTTACTGAATTCACTTATTAATTCTAACAGTTTTTTTATGGAGTCTTTCAGGCTTTTCTACATATGAGATCATGTGATCTGAAACGGATCATTTTAATTCTTTCTTTTCTGGTCTGGGTGCCTTTTCTTTCTTTTTCTTTCCTAATTTCTTTGGTTAGGATTTTCAGTACTATGTTAAATAAAAGTGGTAACATTGCCTTGTTCTAGGTGTTATGTTTTTGTCACTACTACTAATAAAATAAAAACAAAAAGGGTAGGAGGAAATTTGGAAGGTAGTTGATATGTCTACATGGAGTGGATTGTGGTGATGGTTTCATGGGTGTGTACTCAGCTCTAAACTCTTCAAGTTGCATACAATACCTATGTACGGCATTTCTATGTCAATCACACCTCAATAAAGTACTTTAAAAACACACACACATTCACATTCAGGTTTAGGTGGCTAAATAGTACTATTTCCAGGATCATTTCCTTTTTAAAAGGAGACTGCAGAAAGAAAGCCATCTTTAACCCAAGGGGCAGAGTCCTCATTGGCCCAGCCACTGAGGCGTCATCGAGCTGTGGGCGTGGTTTGGAAGGCACTGGGAGACAGCCACCTTCCCAGGGACAGCCAGCTTGGACAAGGGAAAAGACAGCCTCTTTCACAGGAAGTCGAAACCTAACAATCACAAATACTTCATTCTCTTTCTCCCTCTCTACCAGCTCGAGAGGTATTTGACATCCAATTAAGAAACAGAGGCACCTTGTCCCTTGGTCAGATGAAAAGTCTCTTTTCTCCAAAGCCTCTGCGCACCAACCTTGCTGCAGGCTTGACTCCCATGCCAGCCACTCCCCAGCCAGCCTCCACCTGGCGCCATGGCCTCTTTCCTTGGCTCCACTTCCAGGCCCAGGTGCTTGCTCTCTGGCCATCACAAGTGATTTAGACCCAAGAGAGCATCTTTGGTAATTGGCCTGAGCAGCATACCACCTGCGGCCTATACCCTTTTTTATTCTCATCCCACACACCCTTGCTTTTCAGGCCTCTGAGTTTGGAAGTGATTTCTGAACCACCACTTAGTGTGCCTCAAAGCCCAAGAGGTGGAGGGGCTATGGGGGTGGGGGTGCAGGTGGCAGCATCTCTTCCCCTCCCCACAACTGCTGGCTGCTCCTGCCCCCTCCCTTCATCACCTCTGAAACTCCAGCAGGCTCTGAGTCCGTGCTCACCTCCTTGGCCTGCTCACTTCCTTCCCCCACTCCATACTTCTTCTTCATTTATAAGAATTTCCATCTGAAAGGAATTTTTTCTTAAAAAAAAAAAAAAAACCCCTCCTGAGTTGGGAACACCACCGATTGTAACTATAGTGATGCATCAATCGAGCCTCAATAATTGCACAGCACAGGGCTTCCTGTTAGGGCTGAGCTACCTGCCAGAAAATGGCAGCAATCAGGCTATTGGCAGCAGACAATCAGGCATCATTTGTAATTCTTTATAGCTGCATGTCTCCGTCCTGGAATTGGATGCTAATCAATCAGTTGTCATGGCAACCCAGCATCCCACAGCTATCAATACAGGAAAAAGATGGGAGAAAATAGGAGGGCAGTGAGTGCCATGATTCTTGGAAGGGAGTGCCAGGTGCCCGTGGTAGGTGCCAAAAGAAGCAAGACCAGGAAAGAGCTGGAGACCCCAAGTGGAAAACATCATAGCTGGTCCAGGGAAAAGCTCTTGTCTTAGTCAATGAGTAGAAGCAAGTGGGTGATATTTGGGTCACCGCATTGTCCTTGTATACCAGTTGAGCTTCCAGGGACAGGCAATACATAAACAGTTTGCAGGGGGCAGGGGGAGGTAAGCTCTAGGGATAGAAGAGAAAGGGAGATCAATTATCCAATCAGCCAGCAAATGTTTAGGGAGTACCCCCATCCGTGTGAGGCTCTTCATGTGGCAAATACTTACTGCCTGGTCTGGGCCATCCAACAGAGTGATACCATCTTTAAGGGACACTACGGGGAGATCAGACGCAGAACTCCAGTGTGACCCAGCATGATGAAGGTGATGGATGAAAACCATATGCCAGGACTGAGCGAAACACACTCACCTGCTTTGTGTTAGATTCCAACAACACGGGAAGGTAAGCTTTGTTGTTTTTAATTTACAGCTGAGGAAACTTTGGCATTGAATGGTTGAATGAGCTGTGGAACATCACACAGCCAGGAAGGGCCGGGGCAAGACTGCTTGTAAAGCTGAGGCCTGACCCTCACCCAGCACCACAGACAGTGACTGCTCTGCAGCTGGGCGGCTGGGAGAGTCAGATTCACTCGACTCTCAGCACCCCTGAAAACCACACAGGGAGTCCAAAGATAAGGTTAAGTACAACGCAGATTTATGCGTGGCTGTGCCAGTGATTCAGAAACATGCCCCAGAGATGTCAGTTCAGCTCAGTGTGACCCTGGGAAAGTCATTTTGTCTCTTGTGTCCTCGTGTTGCAACCCTTCAAGGCCCGGCAGGTCCATGGTATTCATGCAGACGGAATAATATTCACGGAGCCATTGGGATGTCGGGCATGCCTTTATTCACGGGTGGGCGAGCCACACACGCTGCAAGCTGCGCGTCTCCCTGCATGTCTCACGTCATGGCCCTTGCTCCCCAGTGTGACACCCATCGTGGCATCTGTCCCCTTGTGTGTCTCTCATCATCATCGCCCCCGGCAGGGAGTCCCTACCTGTTTAAGTGCTAAAGGGGAGCAAAGCCTGCAAGATGCCAGAATATTACATGACATCACATAATTCTGTGCCTGCGAGCCCACTCCATGTTATGGGAACAGTTTATCGGACCCAGTCTCAAGGCTATGAGAACACTACTTATCAGGCCCCTCCAAAGCTGTGGGAACACCGCTTCCCTCAGCTACCCAGACACCTGGGCGAGGAAGCCAGACTGCCTGCCCTTACCCTACAGTCCTCAATTTCCCTTTCTGTGAAATGAGGACTCTTTCAAAGACTGGTAATGTTCAGATGAGACAGGGTCCATCTCTAAGGATAGTTCCTAGCCCAGAGTAGGTTTTCCACTCCTTTCCTTTCTCAACTCTCCAGAGGTACCCTAGATCTAGTCTGCACTGGCAAGCAATCTTCTGGAGTGGAGTGGTCTGTTCTAGAAGGCTTCCTAAGCTTTCCAAAATGCAACTGGAATAAACCAAGAATGTGTTGGCTTCTACATCCTTAGTGTCAGGCCCCAAATCACTCAGGGTGCTCCAGAGAAACAGAACCAGTAGGAGATGTATATGAAGAAGTTTACTATAAAGAATTGGCTTATAAATTATAAAGGCTGACTGGTCCCACGATCAGCCATCTGCAAAAGGGAGACTCAGGAGAGCCAGTGGAATGACTCAGGCCAAGGCCAAAGACAGACAGACAGGAAGGGCCGAATTCCTTCTTCCTCCACCTATGGCTCTAAACTGCAGCCCTCAGCAGACTGGGTGATGCCGGCCCAAACCAGGGAGGACCATCCCCTCACTGAGTCCGCCAAGTCTAATGCTGCTTTCATCCGGAGACATCCTCACAGACACACCCAGAAACGATCTTTACGCCAAATCTCTGCACCCCGTGATCCAGAAACATAACATTAGCCATCAGGGGCCTCCTAGACTCCCTCACCTTAATTTTTTTGGGAGGCTTCGAAAGAGAAAGTCAAATGCCCCCCCACCCCAAGAATACCCCCCCAGCCCCAGGGCCAAACGCACCTCATCTCTGTGGGACAATAATGCTGTGATGAGACATGGGCCCATCAGGCAATTCCTGGCATGACCCTGTGGCCTTACCAAAATGACACACAGAGCACTGTGAGTGGGAATCAAGCTAATGTACCAAACTCTTCTTATTAAAAAAATTGCATACTTTACATGATGGGTAAAGTGATTACATACTTTACATTCATTTTTTTTAACTGAGGTGCTACCTGGGCGTGTTTGATGACACACAGCTTTCTTGTCAGACTCTGTGAGCTTTGGTGCAAACATTTTATGGCCTGAGAAGAGGCTTTCCAAAGAGTCCTGTGGCTTGGTTGGTTGGAGCTTGGAGCATTGTCTGATACACTGAAAAGTTTCGGGTTTCGATCCCTAGTTGGGGCATGTACGGAGGCGACCAATCAATGTTCCTCTCTCACATCTCCCTCCCTCCCTCCCTCCCTCCCCCTCTCCCCCCCCCCCCTCTCTCTCTCTCTCTCTCTCTCTCTCTCTCTCTCTCTCTCTCTCTCTCTCTCTCTCGTCTCAGCAACGAAAAAAAAAATCCCTGTTTCTGCCATCAAACCTGAGCTCTGTAACCTTGTGCAAGGGGCGCCCTGGCTGAGCCTCAGGCCCTCACCTGCAGATGAAGTGAAGGCCTGGCACTTCCAAGATTTCCTCCGCAGAGAATCTGCATATTCATACACAACATAGCAAAGGTGCACTTACATTCAAAGGTTAGCAGGTCATGGGGAGAGAATGCTTTCATCACTGAAATGGTCAAAAACAAGTTTGAGAAACATTGAGTGAGCCCAGGCTTTTAGGTTTCCCTACTGAATGAACTCCTGGGGCTTTCACAAGGCTATTGGGGGCGGGGAAAGGGATCTAAAATGCCATGTTTGCCAGGTCTGCTTGGACCTCGAAACCATTTTTCTTGATTTGTTTGATTTGTTTTTGTCACTGGGCATTTCTAAAGGCTTGTGTTCCCAGGATCAGACTTGAGAAAACACTGAATTAAAGGCCCCTTGCAGGGGACCCCTGTCCTGGGCGCCAGATGTCGGGGGGGCTCCGCCCACAGAGCCCCATCCCTCCGTCACAGATGAGAATAAAACTACCAAGACATGATCTGCTTGGGGAGGAAAAGTGGTCAAACTCTCAGAGGAGAATGACCCAGAGCACCTTCCTCACTAGGCTTTTATTGGGTTCAAATACACAGGAATACAGGTTTATCATTTCAAAGAAATCTGAGGGCTTAATCTGAGTCAGTGTCTGTCCAGAAAGGGGGTTGCAAAACTTTGGGAGACATACTCATTTCCTCCTCGAACCCTTATCATTTAAATGAGAGCACTCTTAGCAAAGCAGGTTTCACAGGACTTGAGGAATTCTTTCTTATGCCCAATCACCCAGGGAACCATCCTGGCTGGCACAGGGCTGCACTGCTTGCCCTCATAGTTTCAGGCTTTAAACCGATTAGGCTCAGGAAGCAGAAGACATCTCCCACACAGAAATGGGGACTTGGGCTATGTTAGAATAGCCAGGGGGTGAAGGTCCATCACCCCTCTTTGCTGCAGCCCCCCCCGAGTCCTTCCATGAGAGCCTCCCAAGTAGTAGTGTCTGGCTTAGGTTGCCCCTCCCATGAGGAGTCTTACCCATCATTGACTAACCAACCAAGCATTGGGGCCAGAGATGGGTAAGGCAGAAGCAGCGCTCCTGCCAGGGAGATAAGCTTTGTCTCCTTAGTAGGTCACGTCCTTCTGACAGAACAAACCCAGATGAAGTGGGTCCCTAGGCTCTTACCCAGCCCACCATGGGGTGAGGGTTACAACTCCTGAGACCAGGCTGAACGGTTGCCACAGCCCCTGAACGCTGTTTGCACTGACGGCACATGGGAGGAACGGGGTGCTCCTTGCACGACCTCCGCTCGCTCCGGGGAAGCGAGGCAGCCTGGTAGCGAACACGGCAGACCCCGTGTGTGCTGGTGTGGGAAATTTCCAACATGCTCGAATAAATGCAAAAAGCAAGATGCGGAGTGTATAAGGGGCCCCCTTTGTGTGCGTGCGCTGAAGTGCTGCTGGAGGCGAGCTGCCGCAAGGCGGAGTGAGCGCAGGACGGTGCGCGGCCACTTTCTCGGCTGTGTAAGAAACTCTTTACAGCCGATTCCTCGTGCCGTGGCACTGCGCACCGAGATCAAGGGCACCTTTATTTTTCATCTTATACCATTAGCTACTGTTGGAATTTTTTTAACCAGGTCATGTATCATTTTTATATATTTTTTTAAAAAGCTGAAATTCAAAAAGTTCTTTAGAAACCCTTTTAGCTCGAGTTCCATAATTCTGTGGTTTCCTGAGCCCCACATCGAGGCTAAGTCAAGTCCACCTTCCTGAGGAGAAAGGGCCCGAGTTTTACAGCCTGGGATCCTCTGGAGCTCGGACCCTTCCGCGTCGTCCAGCCCAAGCCTGTGGCGGAGCTGGGTGCATGGGCCCCCTGAGGAGTTACTGACCCCTCTCCCTGGGGCCCCACGCTTAGGGGCAGCATCAGGGTCTCCAGGAGGCAAAAGAACCCCACCACAGAGGTTAGAATAGAACTTTGAGTCCCACCGTGGGCAAACAGTAACAGGCAAACCACAGTTAAGTACAAAGTCCTAGAATCCAAAAGTACCTGAGCGGGAAGCATCACTCTGCAGAGGAGAAATCCAAAACCCCAAGGAGGGACAGGGACCACCACACCTCTCGCCTCAGATCACGGACTCCTGGTGCTGAGTCCGGGGAGTTTCCACCGAGAGACATTTCTTTCCAAACCAGAGAGGATGCTCCTGCTGCGCTGCCCTCGCGGAGACTGGAGGATGCTCCCGGCTCCGACCATGACCAAAGCTGGACACAGTGGGCTGAGGAAACGAAGTCCAACCAGAAACGGCAGAGCAGAAATGAAGAGAAGACAGACCTGTTCAGCTAATTTAGCTCAAATTGGAGCTCTTGGGGAAAGGGTACGAAGGTGAAAAACAGAAGCAGCCGCAAATCAAAGATCCACATCAATTCGTACCGACCCACAAAGGAAACTGGGGAGAAAGATTTCACCAGCTGCGTTTGGTGTCTGTTCTGCACGCCCGTGTGGGACTAACTTGCCGTCAAGTCATCCACGTCGAGAACCTAACGGCAAAGGGACAGCACAGGAACAGTGGCAGCGGAGAGTGAGCCTCTCCACTGCATTACCCGAATGTCCACGGAAGGACTCCGGTCAGTGCAGAAGTGCTGTTATTTCACAGTGCTTGCGAGGGCTTGACAGAAAGCGCTGCCTGCCTCCCTGCCTTGTCAAAGAGCATGTGCGCACACCACTGCAGCTTTTCCTCAAGTGTTCTGTTTGGTTTTGTTTGTTTGTCTTTGCATTCAGGAAAGAAGTCCTTTTTCTGAGGTTTTACGCAGAGCTGCCCTTGGAGCCCCGCCCCTCATTTCCCGTCCCCACCTCTGCTCTCCAAGCGGGTTTACAAAGCACTGTTGGGTCAAAGGGGTGCGTTCCGTGCAGAGCAGAAATAGGATCTGGGGGAGCGAGATACACGGGGAGGGAGAGAGTGTTTTCTCTTTTAACTCCATGTATGTGTGAATCACTCCACCTCTTTTTTTTTTTTTTTTTTTTTTTTTTTTTTGCAAATACAGTAAGTTGTTTCTACAACAAGTAAGTTTGTTATTTTTGTACCAAGCAAACACGCAGAAGAATCGGTGAGTAAAAGCAGGAAAAGGACACCCTTACCCTCATTCCCTCACATGAGAGGAGCCCGGGGGTATCTGGGGTTGCAATTATTGCATTTCTATGAATGAGGAAGCGGATTCCCGGAGAGACTTAACAGACCTGTCCAAGGCCACCCAAGGAGCGAGTGGCAGGACAAGAGTGTGAACCTGGCTGTTCCAGTTCCCAGGCCCCACACCCTGCACTCAGCAACATGGGCCCCTGGCCTTGTGCTGCTGTCCTGAGCGCCAAGCCCAGTGTGTTCTTCACAGAGTCCATCAGTCTGTTTATCTGTCTGTCTGTCTCTCTTTCTTTTTTTCACTATCATTATATCTGCTCCTAGCAATCTCTGGTCCCTTCTAACTTGCTATTTCTATTGTATCATGGGATGGACAGTCAAACGCCAGCTCCCCATGCTGTGGAGGAAGAGGCAGAAGGTCCCTCTGCACGCGGGGCTGGGGCTCTCCCTCTGAGAAGGCATGAGCCTCAGGCGTGCTCACCGGACAGCCCTGCCCGCCCTAGAACCCCCTCCTTTCCCTCCCCATTTCTACCAGGGCCCCAAGTGATTGACGCAAACTCCGAAATGCACGAGGTACGTAGGGTCTGCCCACCTGTAGCCGGAGTGCTGAACGCAAGCCCCACTCATGATGCGTTGCTTGTGTTACCACCTTAGGTGGTGTAAGAGTGGGAAGAAAGGAAGGAGAGAAGGGAGGTGAGGAGATGAGGTTTGAAGAACTTTGCTTCCAAGATTAAGTCATAAGAGTAGAGGTGGCATTCACGAGAGGCACAGGCAGGTGGCATGGGGCGGTGGCGCTGGGGCTGGGGGACTCTTGCGCTCTCTCCCTATAACCTTCATCAGACCCCCAGGCTACCCCACCCAACATACAATCCAAGTACAAACAACTCTCCTGTTAAAAAATACAGCCGCTAAAGAAGACCTCTAGGTCCCCCTTCAAAATATTGCCATTCTAAGCCCCTCCTGCACAAAAGTTCTAGAATCACCAGCATTCAGGAAATCTGCTGGTCACATTTGGATGGGCTCCTCCCCAATGACAAGTCAAAGCACAGTGATAGTGTGAAAAGGCCCCCCGATGTTTCCCAATGCCGGGAGAAGCCATTTCCTACCCTGCACCCCACACCAGGCTGCTAAGCCCAGGCCCCCAGGGATCAGGCCCCAGAACCTACGGAAGTTCATCGACCCCTTTGTGGCCCCCGGACTCCTGACATTGGCACACACGCACAAACCCCCGTGTGCCCTTCAGCCCTGGGCCTATGCACCACGTATATAGAGCCCACAAAGGGCCCAGCAGCACCTATGAGGAAGAGGAGACTGAAGTCCCGGAGCTGATGTCTCCAGGCTGCTGTGAGGTGTTCATTCACAAGGGGTGGGACCGAAGGGAGAATGCCTGTGAGCTGCTCGGCTAAGAAAATAAATGACCCATAAGGCTGGTAATACCCTTCCCTGCGAAGAGGTACAAGTGACACGACGGCCGTCGGGCTGGGAGAAAGGGGTGACAGCCCACATCCGCTCCCGCTCTGCGCGCCAGCCGCAGGAGCCCCAGGCACACGTGGCGACTTGCCCTGGGTTCCGCAGAGCCGGTCGGTCGGAGAAACAGGGCACGGGTGGCGGCGGGTTTCCTTTGGCCAGGGCAGGGGTGCTGGCCTCACAGGGCACCGCCCTGCAGTGGGCGGTGCGGCTCAGCGGTGCCCGAGCTACAGAAGTAGCCAGGATACAACGACACATCCCAGCACCCGCTCAGACCCGCAGAACCAGAACCGGACACCTGTGATGTGCTTCCCGTCCCTGGGAGATTCGGCCTCGGCTGGTCCTGCAGCTGGTGCTGAGCTGGTGCTGAGGAACGCTCTCGGGGGAGAATGTAGGAGGAATGTAAGGTGCAGAGTGTCCTTAAGGAACTGACCAGTAAGGAGACAAGACTCAGTCAGAGGCCGCAGATTTAATGACTCCCTCGTCCATCTCTATTATGGCTTCTGTTTCCTTGGGCTGAAAATACTCATTAGTCTCTCTCCTTGACAAGCATTCTGTGACCTATTTGAAGGCAGGAGCTGTGTTTACACACCTTGAAAACACTTATAAAGGGTGAAAACACCACCCTTTAAGCACTCATTCATTCCTTCTCTTCGACAAACACTGAGTCTCGGGCTCGGGGCCCTGTGTTCAGTGCTGGCAGCGCGGCAGAAAGCCAGGCTGCCGAGTCCCAGACTGTACGTTCCGGAGGGGGTGGCGGTGGGCCACAGGGAAACCAACCACTGAGTAAAACCAGTGCCCCAACGAAAATAGAACGACGTCATGGGGAAAAGACAAGCCATGAGTCTGAGAGGCTACATTTAAAATAAGGTCCGGAGGCTGCTCCGAGTCGATGACATTTGCACTGAACCCCAGATGAGGAGGGCACAGAGTTAGCGGCGTTAACATCTGGAAAGAGCGTCCAGGCAGAACACCAGTGGCAAGGCTCCGAGTCTGGAAGGATCAGCACATGGAAGTGGAAGGAAGGCCAGGGGGCTGAGCCTGGGGACCAACGGGACAGAGAGAAACTGAGAGAGAGAGAGAGAGAGAGAGAGAGAGAGAGAGAGAGAGAGAGAGAGAGAAGCAGGGAAGAGGCCTTACGAGCCCTGGTGACGAGTGGAGAGGCTCTGCTCTATTTTCTATTTGTATCCGACTCCAAGTGCAACGGAACACCACTGGAGGGTTTTAACCAAGGTCATGAGCCAGCATGATCTGATTTCCTCCTTTAACACTCACTCTGTTTCATGGAGAACCGGCTGCATGGGGCGGGAGTGGAAGTGGGAGACCAAGAGAAGGCTGTGTTAGAAGTCCGGACAGGCGCCGGGGGTGCGGGGAGGGAGTGGAGGCGTGGAGCCAGGGCCGGGGACAGCGTGCAGTTTGGACGCGTCTTCTCGGCCCACTTGACAGATAGGTTGAGAGAGAGAAAAAACGGGGCTACTCCTAGTTTAGTCAATGAGCCCAACCTTGGAATAATAAGGCCTCGATGATGATTACAGGACAATTGGGAAAATGAGATAAAACAAGTCAGCATCAGCATCTCGAACGCAGCGGCACGCCAGCCAGTCAGGTGCGGACAGAAGTGCTTCGGGCCGTCGGGAGAGACATCGGCGCGTGCTCCGACGCCTGGTGGGTCTGAACAGGGCCTCCAAAAATGGGCGGAACGACACAGAGAAGTGAGCTCCGGGGAGAGTCTAGGCCAGAACATAAAAATAAGCCTGATCGGTTTTTATTCCTTTTTTTCAGTTCTGGTGTATTTCTAAAGAGTAGGGGCTTCAGGGTAGGGGCAGTATATGGTGTCAGGAAAGCAGAGGCTGGAGATACAGGGGGTTGGATATAGAAACAGCCACAGAACATGAAGGATCTGGGAAACCAGGCAGTAGTTCGGATTCCAAAGGCCATGGAGAGCCACAAGTTCCCATCTGGGAAAGCAGCACGCCGGCAGCAGCTGATTTATGTCCCGAATTTGGATGGGCCGGGGGTGGAGGCGGGGGCACAGCACGGTAAGACAGCAGATCGGAGAGAACAACAGTCATCTGAGTGCTGGCGCCACCAAACCATGCTGGCTCTCGAAGACAAGCAGGCAACAAAACGTGTCGCCCCATGCCTGCGCTCCCACGCAGGACAAATACAGCCATGCCCGAGCGGGCAGGAGGATAAGGGGCGGGCGGGTGGGCAGCGGGAGAAAGCAAGTCAGCCCCCAGACAATGAAGAGCCCTTGAGGAAGACACGGGCGTCTCCAGCTGCAGGTGGCTGGGTGCCCTGGACCAATCTGCGTATTTTCCAACTCCTCCAGATTCCAAATTGAAGTCAAATTGCTGGCCTTTCCCGGGCCTTTGCGGCAGCAGGAGTGGACCCTGTCGTGGGGAATGTCCTCCTCCGTAGCAGAGACTTGAAGACCAGCCATGTGCTGACCCCAGCCTCGCAGGATGCAGGTGGTATGGAGAGGCACTCAGCAGAGAGCCATGGTGGGCGGAAGGGAGCCCTTTGCCTTTGGCATTCAAGATGCTGCCAGAAGGTGGCCCTTCCCCATCATCTATAGATGGGGGACAGAGAGGGCAGCAGACTGCGGAGCCAGGCCTCCCAGATGGAGAGGACAGGACAGAATGAGAGAGGCAGCAGCAGCCTGTGGTGCGAACTTGCCGTCCCACAGCCTGGAGGCTGGCTGACTTCTCCAGCGCAGGAAGCGGGGGAAGCAGGCCCTGCAGCCAGGAGCAGCACCCAAAAGCCCAATTCTGCTAAAGAGGCTGGAATGGTTCTGAATGATAACCATCTGCTCAGGGGCCCAGCAGAGCCTGGCTGGTCCGAAGTGATTCATGGTCGGGCTGCACCGGGGCTGCTGGCAGGTCCACGGAGAGGCCGGTTCTCCCCATGGTTAGGCACAGATGGCAGCTCCCCGGCCCATATTTGGCTTTGAAGGTGGCAGCTAGTACCAAGTACGTGGTCTCTTGACAAAGAACCAGAGACCTGGCATGCCCCTCCTCCCCCACGCTCTTTGCCTGCACAGTTCTGCCCCCGAAGCGTGTCCCACGCACCTGTGCACCCGGGCACCCCACCAGTCACTCAGCCATTCGTGGAGTGTCCTGCAAGTGTCAGGCATGACACTGGGACCTGGGGCACAAAGGTGAGTGTGACAGGGCCCCTGATTCTGGGGGGCAGCTCAGCGCACAGACCCCACCCCTTGCAGTGCAGTGGGGCCACGCAGAGAGGCTGGCGCTGTCGGAGAAGCTGGTGGGCAGTTACCGCTGGTGATGCGTCTGTGCTGTGTCTTGAAGAAAAGGAAGGATTTTCCCAACCAAAACAAACAAGCATAGCGATGAAGACATTTCCAGAAGAAGAAACGCACGTACGAGCTGCAGCTCCTGACAGAGTCGAGGGGAAGGTCCAGGGAGGAGCACGGCCAGCTCGCTGGCCGAGGAGAGAGCAGCTGCCCAGCCAGGGGCGCCGATGAGCAGAGGCCCTCGCGGGTCTGGGTTCCTGAGCAAGGAAGACACGCCATCCAGAGGGCATTAGAAACAGACAGACGGTGGTCTCTGGTGACTAAGGAAGGACTAGGAAAGCCTGATCACACCCATGAGGCCACGAGTTCACCTGTGACACTTTCAAGGGAGTTTGCACGCAAGTGACATGATCGCTGGTCATCAAGCCCTGTGTTACCCCAATTCAGGACTCGCCAGGAAGAGTCTGACTGGAACAGGCACCTTAGGCTCAAAAACCTACGCAGGGCCTTCTGTTCTCTCTGGACACCCTCCCCACCCCCACCCCCACCCCCCCCCCACACACACACACACACACACGGGCATGTCTGTGGGAAGAGTGAGAGAGAAGGCCTGTCCTAACCCTCCCAAGGGAGGCTTGTGCCCAAAGAGCTGTGGCAGGATCGCCCTCTGGAGGCAGGAGACAGAAGAGCAGCCAATTGGGTGCAGAGGCCTTCAGCAAAGCACTGAGGAAATTGAACGTAACCTTATCCTACATCCCACATTATGAGTGATGTGCTGCACCCCCCCCCCCAGTTTTTCCCCATGATCTGTCAATGTGGCCTCTGAAAGAGTCCTAGATGTAAGCAGGGCTCTTTCTTCAGCTCAGGCACCTAGGGTACCGTTTGCTGGGTCCAGTGTGGTTCCTCCCGCACCCCCAAATGTGAATTACTCCAATCCCGCATCTTTTGGGTGTCTGACTGCTCCAAATTGCCAAAGGAAGTATAAGATGCACAACAATATGACTGCACCCAGCACCCAGCACAGCCTCGAAATACAGAAGGCCGCACTAAAGCGTTAGCATTTCCCAAGGAAAAGCTAACCCCCGTGCTGTCGCCAGGCTAAAACGTGGCAGAGTGGTAAATACCTAGGCAAGGAGAAGAAAGAGAACCCTAAACCGTTATGGGAGAAACTGGCTACTGAGCTGGCTTGCACCACCATGTGCAAATCTTGTAGAAATTCAAAGTGTTGATGGGTCTGAGGCAGATGACGGAGGGACGGACGGAAGAGGCCCTCCAGGGCAGGGCCTTCAGCTCAGTGACCTGGTCCCCTAGTGTCAGGAGGGTGGAGGTGGGGTGAAGGGTGGGGCTGGACAGTGAGTGCACCTTGGTTTAGGAGACGAGCAATTCTCAAGAGCATCTGCAAAGGCCAAATGAGAACCCGTCCTCACATCGTCTGGTCCTGGGACCTCGACCGAGCTTCACTCCCCAACGGCTGTCTAAACACCTCCTCCGTCACCAGGTCCCCCGCTGCATCAAGGCTTCACCACCCCAAATAATAATATTACCGATCAAACACCTCTCCTCGAGAAATCCACCCTGAGCCTCCAGCAGTGAACAGTCTCTTCCCACTTAGAGCTGCTCCAGCCCTTATCTGGGCCTTCCTTGTAATTACTTACGTGCATAACTTCTTCCTCCTCTTTGAGGACAGAACTAAGACCAAAAAAAACTGGGATTGTTTTTTTCTTCTTTCTATGGGAAGGAGAAACTTCACAGAGTTCTCTCATGGATCCTGGTCACGTTCACAGCTCATGCTGCCCTCGATGTCACCCCAGCAGACCCTGGGGATGAGACACAGATGGCAGAGCTGGTCCTCCCACAGGCAGAGCAGGGAGTGGCCTGGGGGCAGCTGGGGATGGGGGGCATGCCAGGAGGTTCCCAGCCGTTCTCCCCACCTCCAATACCTGAAATTCCACCATTAGTCATATACGTTCATTTCAGTCTTTGAGGCTCCTCTTTTCTGCCCCATCCTCTTGAATGAACTCTAAATACACATCGAAGTAGAACTCTGTAAGCCCTAACCGAGCAGGGATTCATTGGCCATCAGATGTAAGCAACGTTTTACAGGAGTGTGTGACGGTGTGTGACAGCAAGCACCAGGCATCCAGGCAGGGGCCTGAGAGTGTCAGCGTCCATCCATGAGGGCATGGCTGTTAGGGAACACAGAAGATGCTCGATAAATGTTCGGTGAAGATAATGAATAAAGGAGTAAATGAATGGGAAGTCCAGAAGACACTGGTTTATCCAAGAGAAGGTCACAGGTCAGGAAAAAAAATTCATTGGAGGCAGAATGACTCCTTATTCTTCTTGTGTGACCCCCATGGTATCTTGGGCAGCAAAAGAAGCCGCCAGGAAGCTCAATGGAACTGACTTTATCTACAGTTTTGCGATCTGCCCCTGGGTCTTGGCCCAGGAAGAGCCGGCTATAGCTGTCCAAAACTGAGTCACCACCAGGGGGCAGTGCAAACCAAATACCAGGGTTTTCTTGTACAAACCCCTGGTGGCTGACTGACAGCAGGGGGCCCCCAAATGCCGTTTAGGAACACTAAACACAACATTCCTTCCCTGTACACTCATTAATACCAAAATCTCAAATAGAAGCAGCTTTGTTTCTCAGACCTATTACAGACACAATGGCTGAAATCCACTCAGTCAATAAGAACAGGGGCCTGTTATTGGGAAAAGGGAAAAGGAAAAGAAAGCGGCGGTCGGCTCTGGTTCACGGTCAGGAGCATGCCCCGCTCTCTGTCCAAGCACTAAGGTGTGATCCCTGAGGCACCTGAAGTACGCCACGGTGATTCACATCTAACAGATAGTTAACTCACAAGGAATACCGCCCAACATCTTCGAAAAGCACGCAGAGCCTTTCTCAGGAACAAGGCCAAGCGCTAGACTGCTGCTCAGTGTTTAGAATCCAGCTGGGTCAGGGTCTCCGGCAGCAGGCTGCCCCCTTCAGTGTTAAACTGTGAAAAGGGGTTCAGAGCAGGAAAGAGGCACACTCCAGGGTAAAGAAGGCAGCAAAAGGGGGCGAGTGGGGATGCAGGTACTGCCTCTGCTAGGCGAGTGGAGTGGCACACTGATTCCACGTCTTCTAGGCTGTCGCTAACACCCACTCCTCAGGTGGGAAGGTGGGCTTAGAGAGGGATGGCAACACTCTGCTTTACTTTGTTCGACATTTATCAGGCTCTTATTTGGGGCCAGGCACTGTGCTATACAATAGGAATGCTGAGACTAGAATGTAGCCCTGGCTGGTGTGGCTCAGTGGCTTGAGTGCTGGCCTACAAACTGAAGGGTCACTGGTTCAATTCCCAGTCAGGGCACATGCCTGGGTTTTGGGCCAGGTCCCCAGTAGGGGGCGCACGAGTGCAACCACACATTGATGTTTCTCTCCCTCCCTTTCTCCCTCCCTTCCCCTCTCTCTAAAAATAAATAAATAAAACCTTTAAAAAAAAAGAATAGAATGTAATGCCTAAGGTGTTTGGGATAGATGAATGCAGACATCAGTACAACTGAATGTCATGCTCCATCAGAGGATTATAGCTCAGTCCCCTGTTAAGCCAAGGCCTTTGCTGTGGTAGACTTTGCTGCTGCTTACTACACAGCCAACCCCCTTCCCAGCCAACCCCCTTCCCCAGGGCAGGGTCTGTCAGGTCCTCTTTGCACCTCCAGTATTTAGACTTGTACCTTACACTCCACAGATGATTGGGTGACCAAACAGATGAAGAGATGGATGATGCATGGATGATGGATGGATGATGGATGGATGATGGGTGGATGATGGGTGGATGATGGGTGGATGATGAATGGGTGGATGGATGGATCTGTAGTAGGCAGTTAGGCATGAGCAGAGCAAGGACAACAGGCCAGGTGTGGAAGGTGTGGAAGGACAACAGGCCTGGGTGGAAACCCTGGTTGCCTAACAACAGATAATTTCAGGGTGGGAACTCACCCCAAGCATGACTTTTCTTCCCCTGACATGTTGCTAGTCCTGTGGTAGACTCCCTTAAAGGAGGAATAAGGGGGCTGGGGGATAGCCTCCCATATAAGCCTTGCATAACCACTCCCTTAAGCATTTGGCCCTAGAAATAACATATAGGCCTCAGTTGTGTTTCAGCTCCAGGCCCAGAAAAGCAGCGATGCCAGGCCAGGAGACCCCATGGCTGACATCAGGACCAGCTGCAATGACTCACGACCCTCTGCCCTGGCGCCAGCTCTTTCTCTCTCCTAAGCACGCCCACGCTTTCTCCCACCCTCTTCTCTCCCCAGGCTCACTCTGTCTCTCTGCCTCCCTCTCCCTCTCCCTCTCCCTCTCTGGAGCACGCCTGTGCCTTCACCCTCTCCCCCCTCGCCCCCCCTCCCCGGCACATTTTCTCTGCCTTTCTTTTTCCTAAACTCCAAAGGCCCTTCTTTTGCATCGGAAACTTACCTCCTGAGCCCACAGAGCCCGGTGGGCTCACTTCTTTCATGTCTCGCTTCTTCTACCTCTGCGACTTTCTACGTTAATGTCTGCATGTGTTTTAGTCTTGGCTCTGGATTCTTTCTAACCAGATCGCCAGCGCTGAGGTTGCTGCAGTGAGGCCCAGGTGCTGGTACATTCTGGTGCCATTTTTCCACTAATGGATCAATGAATGAGTGAATGAACAGATGGAGGGATCGAAAAGGAGAAGGAGGTGAAGGAATATTCTGTGAGACGGTGATAGGCCTCATTCATAACTACGTTTTATCTGCACAGATTTGCTCTCTCCAGTCTGTCGTAAACGCCTTGAAAGCAAGGACCTCGCCGTGTTTCCTGCCACTGCAGAAGCTTACACAGCACCAGGCCAAGTGTCCTCCTGACGCTCAGTGACGAAATGGTGCTCTCCACGTTTGACTTCATTCTCTGTCATAACCCTTCGACAGCTATGGCAGGGTGGGGTAGGGGTTTTCCACCTCTTCGTGCAAAGAGGAGGTCCAAGCCACAAAGATGCAAAGCATCTGGGGGGTCTAAGTGCTGGGTCTTGGAGACCCAGCCCCTGGGGCAAATCAGTGAGAGAGCAGGTGGCCTTTAAAAGAGGCCCTGGAGGTCCTAGACCCGAGGGGTGAGGAGAACGTCCATCTGTGGCTGCAGGAAATCCTGGACTTGAGCATCCTGTGAGCTAAAGGCATCCATAGGCATCCTTCCGTGAGACAGGCGCCCCCCCCCCCGCCCCACCTGCCACCAAAGACAGGGCTGTCAGGAGCTGGGGGCATTGCTCTGGAGCTGGGAGGGGAGGAGCAGGTGGGAGTGAGAGCCCACCCTCCCAGTAGGGGCCTTGATGGAGCGGTATGCGTGTCTCCCTGCTCCCAGGCCAGGCTGCTCTGAGAATGTCCTCCTCGAGTCCGTCCTCCGCATGCCTCCCCGCTCCAGTGGGGCTGAGACAGGGTTCACTCCGAGGAGTCCCACCCTGAGGACAGGGCCTGCAGGGAGGCAAGAGTCAGCCCTGGGGGGGTCAAGTGCTGGACTTTACCCCAGTTCTGTAACTCCCAGACTTGAGTTCATTTGAGGCCCCATGCCCTGTGCCTCAGTTTCCGAATCCCTGAAACGGCGTCATCGAGAGGATCTCATGAGTTGTTGCCTGAAAGTGCCTGACAGTGATGGCGCCTGATACTCGCCCAGTAAATACATCCCTTCTTGCCCCCGCTCCCCCATTTCCCCTGCTGCTCCTCAGTCTCCCCGTGAGTGAAATGGAAACAATAGTGCCCATGCCAGCTCTGTCTTGGAGATATCATGAGAACCAGCTGAAAGAATAGAAGTAAAAGCACCATAATGTCTGTAGGTAGAAATGCAA
Organism: Glossophaga mutica; assembly: GCA_039655065.1. Taxonomy (NCBI): domain Eukaryota; kingdom Metazoa; phylum Chordata; class Mammalia; order Chiroptera; family Phyllostomidae; genus Glossophaga; species Glossophaga mutica. Next base: position 64,985,195 of record CM077311.1, read on the forward strand.
AAGTAAGGTTATGCTAACACGGAACCGTACAGAGCATCCGCCACAAATCCTCTGAGGTACAAATACGGGGAAGTTCCTTCAGTCCCACCAGACTGGCCCTGCCCCCAGCAGCCCTCTGCTGGGGCGCCTCCTTCCCCGGCCTTCCCCGCTGCCCCACCTGGTCTAACTTTCACCGTTTCCTCCAGGTGCTAGAAAGGCTGCTCCCTCCCCCCCCACGCCCCACCCCAGCTGATGCGCCCAGAGATAGGCGGCCGCCACGGTGCTCGGATTCCAGCCGTCCGTGCAGGCGTGCTGCCACCTGCCCTGTGACAGACAGCGCGAGCCTGTGGGCCCCGCCATGCCCTGTAAAGACTCCGGCAGAAGAACCTGCCCAAATATGCCTCTTTGGTGGAGCCCCCGAGAAAGCCCACCTGGCAGAGCTAACTCCGCCTGGAGTCAGGTGAGGGGAGCCAGAGGCCAGGTCTGTGTCTGGATCAGAACCCCGTGGGACCTTGAATCCTCAACTCTCTCTAGACCTTGATTTTCTTCATGTTCAAGGTGATGATTGTTTCAAGGCTTAAATAAGGAAATATAAAAATAGAACATAAAACAGTTGGCCCCAGTAAATGTGAGCTCGATAAAAGCATCTACGAATGACCCACTGTCTCAGGACCTGTAAAGGGCCCAGCTTTGGGGCATGCTGGAGGGGCTTCAGTAAGCCGCAGTTCTCAGCTGGCCAAACCAGGCGTATCTGTCCACCGTCCATGGAAGGCAAGGAGAAGAATCTGCCTCTGAGATGTGTGTGTGGCAGGGATGGGCGGCTGAGAGCATGAGTGCGGATAGGGAAAAGAGGAAAAGGCTCATCCCAAAGCTCATTGCCAAAACAATGTAAAAATAAAAACCATGCTTCTGTTCAGTGCCCCCTATGGCTCCCACTTACCCAGATCTGACTTCCTCACCCAGCATCCGAGGCTCCCAGTGGCTTGCCCCAGTGTAACCTCCCACACCAATTTCACCCTCTCGTCACCCCGACCCGACCCTCCTCTGGACTGGTCTGCCCATCAGCACCCGGGTGGGCCTCGCACGCCTTCCCTTCCCCATTCGCGTGTGCTCAGAGATGGCCCCTCCAGTCCCTGCGGCAACCCCTCCCCTCCCCACTCCCCACTCAGGCCCGCAGGGCTCTCGCCCTCCCGGAGCTCAGCGCCTGCTGCTCCTCCTTTTTCCCCTCTCTAGTGTCGCTTTTCAAACATCGAACCAGTCTATGCAAATAGACTGTGAGCGCCACAGGGGCCAGAATGTGTGTGCGCCTGCATGCATGTGTGCGTGCGTTTCTATTTGCACTTGTGTAGAAATATTTATATATTTAAGAATATTGATCCATGCCTTCATATCTATGTCTGTATTCGCATGTGTATCCAGACACAGGCAGATGAGACACAGATGACAGAGCAGAGAGAGAGGCTCAGTGGCCGCAGGAACACACTCTCTGATGCTGTGTTCATGCCCCATGAAACCAGACTTCGCTCTGCCCCTCAAGAAATGGAGTCTGTGTCTCCTTCCCTTGAATCTTGGCTGGCCCTGTGACTTGCTTGGACAAGAAGACAAGACAATGGAATCTGGCAGATGTGAGAGGATGTGGCTTCCCAGCCTGGCTCCCAAGCACTTAGAGCTTCCATCTTACTTCCTTAGATGAGGATTCTGCCCCTGGCTTCTGGGGGACGAGACACAGCTTGGAGAGAGGGGTCTGAGTGACAGACGGCGGGACCCCAGATGCGTGGGTGAGGCCACCTTGGACCAGCCAGACCCAGCCACACCACCTTCTGACTGCTGCCACTTTAGGACCAAGTGCAGAGAGGACCAAGTGCAGCCCCACCTAGTGGTCTCCCATTTCTTGTCAGAATCTTCCAAAGCTGAGCCCACTACAGGCTCGGGGGGAACTAAAATGGTGGTCACTTTAGCCCCCAAAGCTTTGGGGTAGTCTTGATGTATAGCAAAAGTGATAATATACATGCATGTGCCTTTGAGTGTCTATATGAATGATTGAACTACGTACATATTAGCATCAGAATTGAAGTGAATCAATAAATGAGTGGATGAGTGCAAAGGCTCAATGCACTCCACTTCTAGATTTTGCCTTTGAGATCTATTAATATTGGATAAAATTTGTTCAGTGGAATTGGCTTTACTCCTCTCTCTTTTTTCTCAGCAAGAGAAAAAAGTAACCAGGGTTTGAAAGAAATCCACCTAGTTCTTAGGAATGTCAAGGATGCAGAGAAAGGGCCCAACCCGTTGGTTTTCCTGATGCACGGAAGGCTCCACGATGGGGCATGAACTGGAAGCTGGGTGATGGCTGCCAGAGGCCTGGTTTTACCTCTCATTGGTTGTGGCCTTGAGCTTGGTGAGCTTCCTCTCTCTGGGCCTCAGTTTCCCTATCTGTGTGTGGAAGCTTCAATCAGACAGCCCTCAGGCCTCTCTCGTCTCCAGCATCTGGGAGGTGTTGCTGAGAATGTGTGAGCCCTTCTCATTCAACCCATGGCCTGTCCCTTTGAGGACGAGTTCACTGGAAGCAGGATGAGATGGATGGGCAGCATCTCCGTTTCCTTGGCGTCAGGAAACAAGACTAAGGAAGGCCCTCGATGACACTGTCCAGCAGGAGGTGAGCTAGAGCCAGGGCACAGGCATGACAGCTGCATTTTGGATGTTGGCCGGGGACACCTGGGTTAGCTTGGGTCTCCGATCTGCTATCTCATGCACTGTGGCCAGCAGACATAGCTGGAATTCACAGGAGGTGATGTTTTATAAGATGATTCTGAGCAGGCCTCAGGAATAGCTGTACGAAAAGAGGACTTTCCAGACTGATCTACCTCTGATTGGATGTGTTCTCTGGCCTCCGTCTTTTACCACCAATTTCTGATGATGATAATGGCAGCCTGTAAGGAAGGTCTATCGTCCCAGCCACTTCCACTGAAGCCGGTAGTCCTCTCATCTTAGATTTGAGGAAATCAAAGTTCAGAGTGGTGAGCTAATTTACCCAATGTGACGTAATTAGGAAGTTCAAAGCCAAGAAATGTACCTGAATTGATCTGATTCCAAAACTCACTGTCTTCGTCACCAGAGCACACAGTCCCAGCATTTCCTGCCAGGACTCCCCTCCTAGCGCTTGGACACGGGCGGGGAGGACTTCACAGAGAACACACGCAGCGCCCCACTCCTGGGCTGCTCGGAAAGCCGGGAGGGCTACAAGGTGGGCCGTCCCGATATGGCCGTTTGATATCCACCTTGGGGGGAACCTGGCCTGGGCCCACTTCATCCCAAATTCTATCCCTCTAGGAAGTCGAGCTATTGTATAAGCCAGTGAACAATGATTAATCCATGGCCACAGAAGCTTGGAGCCCTGTCGGGAGCCTCGTGAGATGGGGCTCCACCCCCTCCTCCCAAGGAAAAACAGTCAGAGAGTCACTACATAGTGGGCACATGTACGAGGAAATGCAGGCCGAGGTCCCCAACCCGCAGGAGCTTACCTCTAGTCAACAAATACATAAGTGCTGAGCTTTGTGGCATCAACTTATAGTTCACTAACGAGAAAAGGAAGATTGTTAAGGACTAAAGGGCTCTCTTCGCCTGAGAGCCTAAAGGTTTCATGGCACAAAAGGCATCTGAGCTGAGCCTTGAGGAATAAAGAGTCTGGACCGGAGAGGAAAAAAGGGCCCCCTCGCCCGTGGGAACAGCATGAGCATGAGCCTGGGTAGGGGGTGATCAGGCTTATGTGGAAGACAGTGAGAAGGGAACCTCTGTGGGGCCTGGGGCCTCAGAGAGGGGATGGTGGGTGGCCCCAGCACGGGCCAGAAAGCCAGAGGTCAGCAAAAGGGAGACACCTGGCACCCGGGCCCCACCCACCCGTCTTCCCACCTTGTAGAAGACTGAAGCCATGCCCCTCCACCCACACAAACCAACAAAGCATGCGGGTGTGCACACGCATGCACACGCGCACACGCACACACACACACTAGTGTGTGTTTATTCCTGTCAGAAAGCAGCCTGTGAGATTGTTGTGGATTCCAGAGGAGGGTGGGGGGGCTCAGATAGCAGATTGTTGAAGCTCTAATTACATATCTTTGAGGTGGAAATTTAGCAAAACCACAGACTTGGAACAACATAAAAGTGAATAAAACAGCCTCATCCGTTCATTATGCAAAGGAATTGCTCATTTATGGAGTTTGGATTACAGTGGAGAGCTTATAAAGCAAAAAGATGGTGCTTTATGGAATCCCATCAGCACCCGCACGTTCTCATCAGGAAGGGCACACCTGTTGGATGGAGCCGAACCGATGCAGGTGGCGGTCCCCCACCCACTGAGGGGCAGCCCCTCAGTGCCACCTACCTCCAGGAAGGGTGGGCAAGAGCAAGGGCCCCAAGAAGCGAGCCAAGAAACCAGCTGTCTAGAATGATTCCGAGATCACAGAGAGAAGGTTCCACCGAAGAGCCACTTACCATAAAAAAAAAACAATACAAATATTGTCATATTGGGGACAAAGGACTCAGAAAAGGGAGATGACATGTAGTCATTGCCTTATGCACTGACAGAGCCACCTACTTGTGATTCAAGGAATCCCCTGAAACCCAAGCCCCAGTTTTAAAAAATCTTGATTCTAACTCACCTTAGTTTTCCTGCATTTTATTATCTGCTTGTATTTTCCTTTACATTAAAATTGCTGTGAGGAATGACTAAGTCTGAAAAGAGCATGTCTCAAAGTATGTTCTGTGGAATGTTAGTTTACAAGGAAAAAATATTTGGGGGTTAAATTAAATATGAACATTTGGGAAATTCCAAATTAAGTCCACACCCCACACCATCCCCCTAGGAATGCACAGCGAATATTAACATTAATGTGATAAGGATCTGAGAAGTCTTGCAATAAATAAATTTAACTTTGTTTAACTTGGCATTTCTAAAATTGAAATAATCAAGAAAACTGGGTTTTGGGGGGCGATGGTTTTTATTTACAAAACACCAATTATCACCCTAAAGAACAAGTGTCTTATAAAACAAGCTTGTCTGGCTTCCCAGTTTCTATCATCGGATGTGAATTTGAGAACTGTTCAGTGATTTTTCAAGAGCTACTGCTTGAACTTTTGGTTTCAGTGCGGCCCGGTCAAGCTGCGACCTCACCTTCTTACACAAAGTTGTCTGTCGTACCCACAGAGATTGGACTACCAGGTTGCTGGGTGGGGCCGGGGGACTCTTCAGCCATGGGCTCTCTGGACTTGAAGAGGGAAGACCATATGTCCTGGTCCCCAGAGAGGGAAGGGAAGCAGAGTGCTCTGGTCAGGGGCCCTCGCCACACCTGGGTACCAAGGGAAGACATATCAGAGGTCCTATGTGTGCTTGAAAGCAATAGTGACACTGGATACAACCCCAAAGGCTGTCCACAGGTAAATGGAAAATAAACGGTGGTACATGGTGTGGTATACATGTGGACCACTCTCCATCAGTCGAATGGAATGAACCATGCCGCAGACGCGTGAACGAACCCCTGCCTCATTGCCTAGTAAAGAGAAGAATATGCTGTGTGGTTTACTCATATAAGACTCTAGGAAATGCAGACTAATCGATAGTGACAGAGAGCAGGTCAGCAGTGGCCTGGAGCTGAGGGTAGAGGGGGGAGGGTTTGCCAAGGAGCCCCAGGAAATCAGGGGTGGGAGATGGAAATGTTCGGTATCTTCGCTGTGGCGATGGCTTTATGGGTGTACACATATGCCAAACTCATTAAATTGTGCATGTACATATGTGTGGTTTATTGCATATAAGCAAAATCTCAAAAGAGCTACAAACATTGAAATAAAATAAATAAAAAGTTAAAAATTATTTTCCAGAAAAATCTTTTACAAAACGTTGAATGATCTGTGCCCGGCTTGCCTCTGATGAATGTTTCCGGTCATCACTGATTTTTAGATCATCGAAGTGTGACAGATACCTCGAACGGCAGACAACCCAAGGAAGTGAATGAGCGAGTCCCAGACATCGACGGGCTCCTTGCAGACATCACCTCGGTGTCCCTCTACAGACCACATGGACTGCCCACTCTGCTGGCCTTTGATTTTTTCTCATCGGAGAATGAGGCCTTGAAAAAATTTCACCTGGTTCCTAGAAACAGCAAGGACACAGAAGAAGGAGTCTTCTTTTCATTGGCTCTTCCTCAGTGGCAACATGTCCCCAGAGCCAGCGTGCCCAGGGGACTGAGCGGGGCTGGACCTCCCGGGCCAAGGCCTGGCTCGCCCTCTCTGGCTGCGCATCCTTCGTGCGGCCGTGTCTTCCCTCTGCCTCTGCAGGGTCAGACACTTCTGGGCCGTAACAGATGTAAAGGGTTAACTCTTCAAAGCCTCGTGGGAGCTAGGGCCGGAAAAGAGTTTCATCAATTCTAAAATAAAAAGTGAGACATTTCCTTGTTATTCTGACATTTTATGATTTTTCTAATTGTATTTCTGCCAGTGGGAATGGTGCCAAGCATGCTCTGCACAGCGGCTGCGAGTGGAGGAAGAGGAGGGAGAGATGGGCGGGATCAGGAAGGGGAGACGGCCACGTGGAGTGTCTTCACATCAAACGACCGACCGGAAGGGCCCTGGGCAGTCCTGCGACCTTGAGGGGATGCACAGCTCTGAGCCTCCTCCACAAACTAGTTATGACTAATGACCACTGCAGGGGCCCCTGTCCTGGGCACCATATGTGGGGGGGGCTCCGCCCGCAGAGCCCCATCCCTCCATCACGGATGAAAATAAAACTACCAAGACATGACTGCTTGGGGAGGAAGGGTGGTCAAACTCTCAGAGGAGGATGACCGAAAGCCCCTTCCTCACTAGGCTTTTATTGGGTTCAAATACACAGGAATACAGGTTTAATGTGTCAAAGAAATCTGAGGGCTTAATCTGAGTCAGTGTCTCTTAGGAAAGGGGGTTGCAAAACTTTGGGAGACATACTCATTTCCTCCTCGAACCCTTATCATTTAAATGAGAGCACTCTTAGCAAAGCAGGTTTCACAGGACTTTAGGAATTCTTTCTTATGCCCGATCACCCAGGAACCATCCTGGCCGGCATAGGGCTGCACCACTCACTGTCATAGTTTCAGGCTTTAAGCCGATTAGGCTCAGGAAGCAGAAGACATCTCCCAGACGGAAATGGGGACTCGGGCTATGTCAGAATAGCTGGGGGGCGAGGGTCCATCACAGTCTCTTTGCTGCAGCTCCCCGAGTCCTTCCATGAGGGCCTCCCAAGTGGTCGTGTCTGGCTTAGGTTGCCCCTCCCATGAGGAGTCTTACCCATCACTGACTACCGACTAATCATTGGGGCCAGAGATGGATGAGGCAGAAGCGGTGCTCCTGCCAGGGAGATAAGCTTTGTCTCCTTAGTAGGTCACATTCTCTTGACAGAACAGACCCAGATGAAGTGGGTCCCTTCATCTGGGACCCTTACTCAGCCCACCATGGGGTGAGGGTTACAACTCCTGAAACCAGGCTGAACAGTCCGCAACAGACCACGTAGTCATTCTTAAAAGTGAAAATAAAACTTGTAAAAATTCCCAGCATAATACCTACTGTAGCTTAAGGGCAAAATGTCCATTTCTTCCTCATCTTCCGGAGACAAATAGTCTCATAAATAGAGGGTCCAACAGAATTAAGGCCTGCTTGAGTATGCTTAGTAGAGTAATAACATGGGTGTAATAATTTCTAGTTTTAATGTGAATGTTTCACCTACAATGCCATACGGTGTGCTTGAGTGTGATATTGTTATGTTACAGAATGACATGCTTACGATTTTGTAATAAAAAACGGGCATTACTTGTGCCAGACCCTGAGAGGAGGTCTGTGACTTCCCTGGCAAACACAGGTAGGTGCAAAGTTCCCCAAGTCCTCACAACTGACTTAGTGGTAAGACCTAAGCCCTTCCCAAACCAGGAGGCTCCTAGATACCTACCTCTGCTTAATAAATCCACTTAAGGCATTTTCCCGGGGTCACTGACCCACAGTCACGGGGAGGGAACCCACCATGGGACGTGGCAGGGCCTCCCTCTCCGCTCTGGGTCTTTCCTTCCAGCCCACCCTTCCAGGCTCTATGAGTCTGCTTCAGGTCCGTTGCCCTCTCAGCCTGCTGCATTTCCCTCCTTGCTTTCGAAGGGACAGCCTAGCTCTTCAGCACCTCCAGAGGTGAGGATGAAGGTGTCACTAGAGAGGACAGAGCTTTGGGTGTTCCGATAAGTCAAGACTAGGAGAGCCAAATGCCTCTTCAGGTTGTGTATCCGTTTCCTGTGCCGACAAAGTACCATGCAGCGGGTGGTTTAAAATAAAAGGAACGCACGCTCTCACCGCCCGACAGCCAGAGTCAGACTCCCAGGCTTCCAAGGGTTATTCTCTCTGCGGGTCTAGGGAGGGGCGTCCTCGCTGATTCTGCCTCTCAGGGTCACCAGCGTTCTCTGCAGTTCCTTGGCTGAAGACGCAGTGCTCTGCTCTCTGCCTCACCACCATGTGGCCTGCTCCCTGCACGCCTTTCTGTCCCTGCGTCTCTGTGCTCTTTCTCCTTCTCATAAGGACACCAGTCAGGGTGGATTAGGGCTGACCTAATCCTGTGTGAACTCAATTTAATTATTGTACACCTGCAAAGACCTTATTTCCAAAAAAGGCGATATTCTGCGACTTGGGTGGACATTAATTTTGGGAGGACACTATTCAGCCCAATACAGAGTCCTCAATGTCCTACCCACTGTAAGAGAATGAACTGTAGAGATTAAAGTGATTAAAGCTTCTTGGCCTAGATCTCATGGCCAACTAAAGACAGGGCTTAGACTGGAGTTCTAGCCTTTGCTTCATACCCAGGGCGACTTTTAAGGAACCAATATGTCTCCAAGGAGCACTGATTTGACTCCAAGCTGAGGGTGAGAAAAAGGGAGGATTCTGTTTCTGGAAGTTTTCTGTGCTGGGTGAGGCTTGTCATAATAATGGCCAGTAGGTGCGGGGCTCTGGGGGCATGATCTCCAGCACCTGTGACGGCGTTAACACACTGGGAGAGCTGACCCCGGGCCGGCCTCTATTCTTAGTGCTGAAACACGTATAAACTTCTTCAGTCCTCACAACAAGCAAGGTCTGCCTGAGTCCCAAAGCCCATTACTTCCCTGCAGCCCCGAGTTGCCCAACTGAGAACTGGGGGTGGAAATGGCCCTTTAGACAACCCCCACCCCCACCAAATGCCTATGAGTCATTTAAAGCTCCAGTGGAATTTGAAAATGTCCACCTAGGCTGGGAATGGGGCAACCGCAAAGGACAGCTGTCTGTCCAAAACCCAGCCACTAGCCAATTAGCTGGGAACCTCCCAAAGCCGAATCTTTGGATGTCCCCACAGGCTGAGACAAGGATGGCCAATTAGGCCGGTTCCAGCTGACTGCTGTGGTTTCCGGCCAGGGGAGCCAACAGATGTGCCGGTCAGGGTGCAGATGTGGGACAAATCTCCCTGGCGTGCTGCCGCTCTGAAGCAAGGCGGGACAGGGAGGGGAAGAGCAGCTCGGGCCATCTGTGCAAACGGCTCCGGCTGCAGGGACTGCTGTGGCCCTGGCTCACCACTCGTCGCATGCTGGGGGACTGTGAGCAGTAATTAACCATCATCCACGGCAACAATTAAAGCCAAGCAAAGGGCTCAGTGGGACACGGTGACACTCAGAGAGGGAGTGTGGCGGGTGCCGGGGGGTGGAGTGCGGGGGGGGGGGGGCGGCGCAGGACATCTCTTCCTGGGCCTGTGGGGACAGAAAGTGCTTGGGGACACCAGAGGGGATAGAAAGGGATCTGGAGTTTCCTTTGCCTTGGCCGCACCCTCGGTAATGATAGTTCTTATTTGTGGAAAGGCAGATGGGGAGGACTGAGGCTCTGGCAAGGATTTATTCTGAGGTCACACCCTGGGCTGCTGGACCAGGTTTTTAGAGGAGTCCGAACAGATTGCTACTCGTGTCTACTTGGCGAATTTGGAGAACAGAAGCGCTCCTCTCATTTGTAAGGAGACTAAGGAAGCAGCAAAGCAACGAGCGCCAACCAGGGGCCTTGAGACCCGAGGCCCCGTGACGTTCTGCCACTGTCTTGCTATATGACTTTGGAAAAACCTTTTACCTTCCCTGTGTCTGAGATCCCTCATCTCCCAAGTAAGAGTGACCCTACATGTCTGCCCTTCTCTGTGGGCTATCATGAGACTCAAATAGGCGAGCACACAGAAGCGTTCTGACAAGCACTGTTTCAGAAGTAGGGACAGGAAGCACTGACGACTAAGAGCCAAGGGGAGCCACTCAGCCACTCACCATCTACAGGAAACTGGGAGAGTCATCATAAAACTCTAAAAGAGCCCTCAGCCTTGGGTCATGGAGGTTTGTTTTTGTTTTTTGTTTTTTGTTTTTGTTTTTGTTTGTGCAACTCTAACCAAAGCAATGAACCCAAGGCCGCAGAAAAACACCTGAGGAAGCAATAAGGTTTGTACATGATCTCAGAATCTTCTGGCCTCTCTAGGGCTATTTGTGGGCCTCCAGTGCATCCCTAGACCCCAAGGGCAAAGTGCTGGTGGGCAAGGGCCCACCAGCAGCAGCCCAGATCCTGGTGAAAAACCTCAAGAAAGACCGTCTCGGTTTTAAAGGGGACCATTGGTTCCAGGCAGACTGAAGGTAAGGAAATGCATTCGTCCTTGTATCTGTGGAGATCATTTTGGGAGTCCTACTGCACACCGCCCACGTGCTCATCAGGCGGTATTGGAGGGCAGCCTGCAGCCTTCCCTGAACCTCTCCTAAGCTGTAGCTCATCCCTCTCCAGCTTGTCCTTCCATATGTTCCTGTCTAGGTCCTGTCTTTCAGGAATTCACCAGAATCTCCGAGCACAGAGAGCCACCCACTGTTCCTGCACAGTCCTGGATCGATTTCCTTTTTATATCTTTGCTGCCATTCCGGCAGGACTCGGGAAGCAGGGGAGGCAAACACGTGAACGCAGGCTGGAGCCAGAAGCTCCTTATTTATTTTATTTTTTTTTAGATTATGTAAATCTCCACCAGCTCCACTGGGAAAGTCAGACGGGAGGCACCGCCTCACTGTGCTTTTGCAATGTCACATCAGGCCATCCACCTGCCTGTCCATCGGTGGCCCCTGAGTGCCAGTGTCCACGCACGGCACTGTCCCAGCAGTCCTGAGCTGGGCGAGGTGGGGGCGTGATGTCAGCTGCCAGTGCTCGATTGATTCACCTTGAGGAGGAATGTCTCACTGTCCCGGGGGACCAGTCCCAGCCATGAGCATGTGCCCTCAGGGCTGACGTGACCAGCTGACTAGCGCACTCTCCCAGGAGACAGACGGTATCTGCTCTCTGGGCAGTGGCGAGCACTCCTTCTGTGTGCAGGTGGGTGGGCTTGCACCTGGACACAGCATAGCCCGAGATCAAGAAAGCAAGCTCCGGAGGTGCACGCCAGCTGCGTGACATCGAACAAGACCCCTAACCCTTCTGTGCCTCAGCACCGCCCACTGCAAAACAGGCACAGTGTTAATACTTACCTACTTCCTATGGCCGATATGAAAATCAAATGGGCTAATGCATACGAAGTGCCCAGAACAATGTCTGGTAAGCCCAGTAAGTACTCACTAAATGCAGCAACGGAGCCAATAGAGCGTGCCTGTGTGTGTGTGTGTGTGTGTGTGTGTGTGTGTGTGTGTGTGTGAAGGCATTGGCTCACTCAGTTATGATGGCTGGCAAGTCTGAATTCCACAGAAAGGACCTGGGGGCAGGTGAGGGTTAGGAGAGTCGGGCCTCCCCTCCTCCCTTCCCACGCTCCCCCTTCTACCTCCAGGCCACACACACTAGCGCCGGGCAGTGTGCCGGCCACAGGTGCGGTGCTCACAGTCTCAGGCAAGGCAGTCCCCTTGGCCCTGACCTGCCTCGCAGGCCCTCTTTAGTATCAGGGGACATCAGACACACATTCAGATCCGCACATTTGGCAGAATTGCTTATTTCTTGAAGACGAGGGAGAGGCTGAGTGGTGGGAGGCGGGCATGGGCTGGCGTCTATCGCCTGGATTGACACCCTGGATCTGACCCGTAAGAGCACTGGACCTCAGGCGAGACACCCCCCCACCACTTCTCTGGGCCTTCGCTTCCTCACCTGTGAAACGGTGCCATCAATAAATAGTACCTCTCTCCCAAAATCACTACAAAGAACATGGGGGGTAATCTGCACTCGGTTACTCTGCTTGTCTGATCTGGTTCCACTTTTTAAAAATTTACAAAGAGAGAGACGAGCAACTCATCCAAGGCCAAAAGGCGCACTGCCGCCCAGGGACCAGCCCAGTCTCCAGAGCCCTGGTTCAGAAACCCCCCTCTCTGCAGGGCACTGACGGCCCGAAGCACACTCTGTCGCAGGTCCACCTTCCCAGGAGGCCTGCCACAAGCGATTTTCAGCTTAATGGTAGTAATATGAATTGGTTTGCCACCTTTTTAAAAAAACTGAACTCTGGTTAGAAAGGACACAGATTGGGGTGGGGGAGGGGCAGGCCTGTGATTCTGGCAGCCCTGCCCCGGAAAACAGGGTGGCCCCTCTCCTGACATCAGGAACAAAGCTGAGATCCAGTAAATAGCACTGCTCCCAAACTCCCTACTTTGTGCTCCGACTGCCCCTGAGAAGGAGCCTAGGCAGAGCTCACAACCCCAGCCTGGAGCTGCTGTGGGCCTGAGCATCCAGCTGGCAGAAGGAAAGGCCGTTTTGAAGGCCCAGCAGTTGCCCAGGCAGGACAAGCACGGGGCATTCATTCATTCATTCACTCTCTCACTCAGCACAGATGGTGAGTGAGCCCCTATTCTGTGTCTGAGGTGAATGTCAGTCCCTGGCCTGAGGCAAAGGCTGCTCTGAGGCTCCATCCCCACCAGGCAGCCTCCCAGGCTCCTGATGGCGGAGAGGTGTTTAATCTTAGCCTTGCACGCTCAGGGCTCAGGACCAGCACCATCAAGCCAACAAGGGAGATGGAGCCAGAAAACCTGCTGACACTTGGAAGGGAGGCCATGGCTGATTATGGGGCTCCTCCCTCCCCTGCTTCTTAGAGAGAAAGTAAACAGAATAGCTTGTTGTTCTTCTTAATTAAACCCTCTGAATTTAAACCTGCTTCCCTGAGCAACTTATTGAGGGAACAGTGGACTAAAGACAAGGTAAGAAAGAATATATTCTGTCCAAGAGAGGATGCCATCTTTTGATTATTCAACCCACATTTTCAATGACTCACTATGGCTTTAAAATAGTGTTTCATTTACTCCTCATGAACTCTGTGAAGGCTGAAGATTACAAGGATATGGTTGCTCATCGCCCACGGAAGACCGGAGGGGAAGAGCTAGGATTCGAACCAGCCCCGGGGCCCAGAGCCCGGACGGTGGAGGGGTGAGTGGCTCCCATGTCTCTCCAGGGCCAGCCAGCAGCCCCCACCCCATACTTCAGCCCCTCCCCCCTCAGATGTGTTGCAACTTATCTCCATGAAGAGACCCTCCCCTTTGGCAGAGGTCTCCAGGGACAGTTACCAACTTGTCCAGTGTCCCGCCAGTCTCTCTTGTGCAGGAAAACTCACCAAACCAAAGTCACCACGAATTCCATGGTGCTTTAAAACTGATCCATATTTTAATGATCACAACAGCATCTACACTCGTGTGCAAAGAGTTTCACGGGTGCACGTTACTTATTCACTCTGACTGAAACACTCCCCTCGCCTGGGAATCAGAAAAGCCTCCAAATCATCCCTCTGGGACCATAACCAGAGGGAGCGGGGAGGAGCTGATGGGGGAAGGAGGAAGGGCTTTCAGGAACATGTAGGAAGGGCACATGGCCAAACCAAAGAGGGGCAGGATCAAGGGCGGGAAGTGGGGATGGCTGAGATGGGGGAGGGAAGTGGGGATGGCCTGCCTTCTCTGATTGGTGGGGGGAAATGGAGACAACTGTACTGAACAACAATAAAAAAAAAAAGAGTAATTTTCCTGGAAGTTCCCTGGGAAGTTCCCTGGTTGGACTGGCCGACAGCACCGCTTTCCATCCCACCGTCTCTCCCACCTGCCGGACCAGTGGAGCGCTCTTGGAAGGCAACTCTTGCTTTCCTTTTTTTTTTTTTTTTTTTTTTTTTTTTTTAGGGAATGGGGCATCTAGATTATTACAAGCTAGACTTCCACCCCCAGTGCGGGCACTGTTGTCCAACCTTATCCTCACAGGACCACAGGCCTCAAGCTATTCTGACCATCTCTCCTTTTCCATAAGAATAAATAACACAACAGCACATTTACCTGTATTTACTCATTCATTTAATCTTCAGGTCAGCCCCGGGTGGCTATATGACTGTCATTTTCTTCAAAACACTGAGACTCAAAGGCTTAACCAACTTGCTTAAGGTTGCTGAGCTAGTGAGAAAGCAAGATTCAAGTGCAGGTTCATTCTTTCCCTACCCTACAACCTCCCCCCACCTGCCTGCCTGCCTCCTCCCTCACCTTTCTGTCGCCTTCCTTACAGCCATGAGATGTGAGTCTCCTGAAAGCTCAGGACAGGCACTGGGTTTGGTTGAGCAGGCGGAAGGCCCACGTGCCTGCCTTCTCTGTCCACACAGCCTTGCTGTCCAGCCCGTTGGGTTTCTAGGGCACCAGCACGACGTGGCAACCCTATTGCTGATGGGGACTGCTCTGCTCTCCACATCCAGTCCCAAGAGGCTTCAGGAGGCACGGGAGCAGCCTCTGTGTGGAGGGAGAGACAGCATCAGGGAGCAAAGACTGATGGGAGCAACCGAGGCAGGGGAGCCGCTACAAAGGGCATTCCGGCCAGCGCAGCACAGAGCTCTCTCTGGACTGGATGCTCCGGAGCACTTCCCTAAAGCCTTGGGCAGGACACACAGCGCTAGGCAACTGCCTCCTTTGCCCTCTCTGGGCACGACCTTCCCCTCCAGGAAACACCTTCCCACAGGCCCTTCGGGCTGATATCCCACCTGTGGTGCCCAGGGGTCCAGCATCCCAGGCCAGCCTGCCCCCAAGGACTGCTCTCCACTCCCACACCACCCACCCCACAAAGATCTCAGCAGCAGAGCCAGGTGCTGCTCTGACATTAATCAAGAGTACAGGCCAAGCACCCCAGGTGAACCACCAAACAAACAGCTGCCTAACAAAGAGGGGTCTCTCCCCCCACCCAATGTGACTAACGTTGAAACAGAGTTTACACCTTGAGGCAGAAAGGCTGTGGCCCATCTGCTCCTCCTCCCTCCCCCTTCCACTCTCAACAGTCTCAGGCAGGAGATGTCTGGCTGGGCAGAGGCCTCTAGAGACCCCTCCCCAGATTATCTGGAGTGAGGAGCCTCCCCCCAAAAAGGGCTGAGGGGGCCATCTGTGCCGGAGCTGCCAGAATGGGGGAGGCAGTGCCCCAGGCCTCCGGGGCCTCCAGGGGCCTCCAAGCTGAGGAAACTCTGCCAAGCACCACCCCCCACCCCACACCTGCCCCCAAGCTCCCCGCCCTCCCTACACCAAATATCACCAGCCATTCTGCCGCCCCCACCTGCTGGAACCTGAGAGCAAGAGCCCAGGCAAGCTGATCTCCTGCATCCACACTGGGAAAAGCACGACCAGCGGGGCTGGCAGGCGGGACGCCTGGGGCTACTGATTCTGCAGCTGCTGGCAGGATCCAGACAGTTCGGGCTGGCCACACGGGGCGGGGGGGGGGGGGGGGGGGACAAGGAAGGATAAGGAGCAGAAACCACGGGTGAGCCTCCCATCTCCTCCCTGAACAAAAAGGGGTGTCAGCAGATACTGAGAAGAGGGAGCAGAGAAGAGGAATCCTGCAGTTTCATGAGCACAACCTCACCTTCCATAAAATTCTAGAGTAAAACAGATGCTAGAGCTCCTTTCATCCAAGCCTTTCACTGATGAGAAAACTGACGCTCAGAAATGTGAAGGGCAGGGTCACAGTGAGCTCCGGGCAGATTCGGGACACGAAGCCATCTCTCCTGAACCCCCAGCCAGCGCTCCCGTCCCTCGTCTCCTGTTGCCCCTCACTGCGTGGCTGGCTCCCTCTGCAGCAGCCGATCACCTTCACTTCCGCGTCTCAGTTTCCCTGTGTAGAGACTACTCCGCAGCATAGGAAAGGAGAAACAAGAGGACAGGCGGTGTGCGTGGGGAGTGGTCCTGGAGATGACTGTCCGAGGGCTCCCCATCTGTATGGAGAGGGAGCACCCTCTGAAGGCCCTCCCTCCTGCCTGCAGCAAGTACAGCTGGAGTCCTCAGACAGGAAGCGCAGCGGGCTGCAGACCTCAGTGCTGACGTTCATTGGCTCAGCAGCCTTGATGGAGAGTTTACCCCTCTGATCTCCTGATTCCACATGTAAAATATGTACAGAAAAGCCAACGTCAACCCTGGCAGGTGTGGCTCAGTGGGTTGGGCATCATCCCACAAACTGAAAGGTCACTGGTTCGATTCCCGATCAAGGCACATGCCTGGGTTGCAGATTCGGTCTCCCCCTGGGGCGTGTGCAAGAGGGCAACTGACCGATGTTTCCCTCTCACATCAATGTTTGTCTCCCTCCCTTCCCCTATCTCCGGAGTCAATAAAAGGAAAAAAATAAACAACATGAGTATCATTGTGAAGAGTATATCCATTTTTAAAATCCTGCCTTGACAGCTATTGGTTGGACCTGTCCTTCATACAGGGCTACTATTGGAGGGTTGTCGAGCACTCACCATTATCCCACACACTCGGACTTCCAACCTACCCCACACTGAGAGGGAGGCCTGCAGATGAAGGTAAATGATGCAGCCGCCCTGAGATCCGGACTATCCCCGCGTGTAGAGTTGCTTCCCCTGGCTCTCTTTGTGAACCGGTGATTGTAACACGTTCGAGCTTCCCTTGAGCCTGCCCCACCGAAATGCTCTCCCTTCCAGCTGTCCAAGCACCCCACCCCCAACTCCCACCACTGCGGTGCAGACCCTCTCCCGGAATACCCCAGCCCTCACTGGCATTCTCTGTCTCTAGACTCTCGCTGCGATACAGCATCTCATTTTCTTTCATCGTATCTTTTAATGAGATTGTAAGTTCCTGGAGGCCAGAAATCACACCTTGTTAATTTTTAAATCTTTGTGGGGGCCTAGTGCAAAGCCAAGTATTTGTATTAACCAAGGGGCCTCAGTTTGCATAAGGCCATTTTCCTGCACTCCAGCGCTCCTATTCCAGGTCCTTCTGTGTATAGGCAAAAAGAAACTATTGCTCCAAAGATGTAGTACAGAGGAGAACTTATCCACTTGCTTAAAAATCTGAAGCTTCCTATGTTTGCTCATTCGTTTCTTCATTCATTAAGGAGGGAGAGTACCCACGCCTGCCAAGCATAATTTATGCTGAGGGATCTTTGGACAGAGATGGGCAAAAACCAGATGGAGACTCCACCAGACCTTGAGACAGAGCCAGCAAAGGCTAAGGAATTATTTATGTCATAATAAGTGTTAGACCCTTTTCGTGCATTAATGGTTCCAAGAGCTTTACCTGTGTTTGCCCCTATAACCCTTTGAAGTAGGTAGGGGCTGTCATTAACCCCCCTTTGTAGGTACTGAAACTGAGGCACAGAGATGTTAAGTCACTCACCCAAGGTTTCACGCTAGAAACCTACATGGTCTGACGGAAGCAGGCTCTCTGGCCCAGAGCCCACGTGCTGGCACGTCCCACACTGCATTGCATCTCAGGTCAGAGTCACAGGGCGCTGGAGGGGGCAGGGACACAGGGAAAGGCATGATGTCATTGAGCAACTGCAGAGCCCAGCGAAGTGGGGCGACGGAGGAGTCAGAGGCTTGTCCTAGCCCCTGTGAGCCTTCTGCTTTCAAGGACATCCTGAGCCACCCCTGCGAGCTGCCAGTTGGAGCTCAGCTGACACAGGGCTTCCTAGAGGCAGCCGGCGTTCCTCTCTGCCTGAGGTTAGCCAGGCTCCCAACACAGGGGTCTGATCGCTCCCAAACCTGCCCTTTCCATTTCTGTGCAATTCTGCCCTGCTCTGATCTTGTAAAAAGCCTCAAAGGCCCCCACTTTCAGATTACCACATGGCAACCCCAGAGTCTGTTTTGTCCTGTGGGAGTTCAGTAGCAATGCAAAGGAAGAAGCCTAGTGAGAACTTGAAAGATGATCAGAAGATGCTAAAAATAAGAGTGGATCCTCATAGTATTACTTGCTGAGAAAACCGGGGTTATAGGCAAGGGGTCCACCACCCCTTGGGCAGATAGGGACCCATAACCCTGGTGGGTATCCTTAAAGGGAGAGTACAGACCTTGCTCAAAGAGACCTGACATTGCTGAAATAGATTTGAAGACCAAGAGTTCCTAGAAAACCTTCACCAGTTGTTGGTTCTCTCATCACTCGTGGAAAATCAGCACCTACTTCATGTTGTCAGAGCAAGTGCAGGCCCAAGGAAGAACAGAGCCAAGCGAGTTTTACTCCTGATGGTGTGAGCCCAGCAGCTCAGTGGACAGTGTGCGGTGGGGCCTCCCGAGGAAGACTTCAGTGGACATGGAAGGAGCCAGAGACCCAATCTCTCCATGCCAGCACCCCCTAGGGGATTCGGCAATTCCAGCTGCAACTCACCGATGCAAACCCCCCTGCCGATGCAGGGGGGCAGGAGAGGGATGGGTTGTCGTGGCTTATGTTTACTCCAGTGCACCAAGGGGTTGTTTTCCATGGCCTGCCAGGATGTAGCCCCCGCCCCCCACCTCTCTGACTTTTCCACCCACCACTTGCCCTTGGCTCACTTGGCTTCAGCCTCACTAACCACCTTCTTCCTCCTTGAACATACCCAGTGTGCCTCAGGGCCCTTGCACTTGCTGTTTCATCTGTCTACAGTCGTCTTCCCCCAGATATGCAAATGACTCATCTTCCTTTTGATTTCTGCTCCCACGTCAGCTTATCAGATAGGTGACCTGACCTCCCCTTGGACAATTCTCCCTGCCCTCAGGGAGAATACCTTGCATACCTTGATGCTGTGTTGTTTTCTCCAGACACTCATGGCCACCGGAGACCTCTGTGTCTGTGCGAGCATGTGTGTGTGCATGTGTGCGTACAATCTATTTGGCCCTGACAGAGCGCAAGCTCCACGTGAGCAAACTGGGGGCTGTTTGTTTCTGGACCTCTGTGCCTGGAACAGGGCCTGACACCTAACAGGCACTCAGGGCACTCACAGAGTCCAGCTGGGTTCCCTTCCCTTGGTCTCTGAACCGGCCCGTGAGTTCCTTTTTTGTTGTTCCTGTTCTTTGTTGTCTGGACCCATAAGTGAAATGTGGAAGGGGCTGTTTCTTACAGCCATGGGGCGATCACAGCCATTGAAAACAAGGCTTCACCTCTGTTCCTGCCACCCCAGGGTGAGCCCTCCGCCCCACCACGACCTTTTCTGGCTCATTCTTACCTCTGCCTCCACCCAGGCTTGTGCCGTGCTCCCGCCCCGCCAACCATGAACTCCCCTCTGCTTCTCTAAAGCCCATCAGACTTTCCAGCTACACTCTACCTGGCCCTTTACTCTCTGTCTGTGCACTGATTCCTCCAGCCTCTGGGCCCACGTCTCTGCCATCTCATTCGGCACCAGAAGTTTAAAATGTGCTGATCTCATGTCCTCATCAGGCTGTGGTTCTTCAAGGACAGACAGCATGCCTTCCACAGCTTCTGTCTCCTCCTGGCACAAATGCCATATAGGAGAGCGTACTTCTGCACTGATCAATTTGTCAAAAAATAAATAAAGTTATAGGGCATCGTGGGCAGCATTTCTCCATTGTGGATGTGGCTCCCCTACTTCCATGCTGGTGTCACTTAGATCACTGAGTGAGGCACAGAAAAGCCTGGGGAAGAGAAAGTCGAAGGCAGAGATCCTGTGCCCGTGTGGTCACTTGCATTCACTCAGGGCCCAGCGTGGCTCTCGTCGGTCGGAAGACAAGTTCTAGGATGCCAGAATATGGCTATATTCCAGCCATAGCTGGAAGCTTCCTTGGGTGGCATCTGGGTCAATCCCTGGTGTCAGTTTGGGTGCTTAGACACAAGCAACGGAAACTGACAGAGGCTCATCTGGGCAGAAGAGGAACGTGTTGAAAGGGTGGTGGGAGAGTTGACAACTTGACCCGGAGCTCTGCTTCCAGGGGCAAAGCCCAATGTCATTGTCAAGTGAGTAAACTGCTGCTACCTCATGGGCACTGGACTTTGCAGCTTATCCTGTGGCTGCTGCTGCCGGGGACACAGAGACGCTCCAGGAGGATCCTCCACCATCCTTGTGCCCTTTGAGTCCAGATTCTGGCCAGTGCGCACCAGAGTGGGAGAGTCAAGTCACCGGTCCTTGCCCAAGCCGAAACGGACGCCAGGAAACGGGCACGTTTTCACATTCTTTAGTGAGACATGGGCTTTGCTTCCAACCAAAAAATTTTAGGTCAGGGACTCAGCCAATGGAGGAAGGGATTCATGGGCAATGTCCATCTACCCCTCATACTACCACAGAGGCAACAGCGATCCAGAGAGATGAAGCGAATGACCGAGGTCACATCATAAATGACAAGTGAGGACAATAGTCCAGGTCTCCTGACTCCACGTCTTATATTCTTTCCACTCACCTATGTGTAAAGGAAGGAACGAGAGTGAAAATTAATGAAGGAAACCTCAACTCACACGGGAGCTGGGAAGGCCTGTAGAAGGAGCTCTCCTGCCCTGCCACTCACCAGTGACCCCCACAGGAAGAGATGAGCCTCGAACTGGCCCTCCCAAACAGGAAGTGCAACTGCCTTCCAACTCCAACAGGATGAAGGAGATTGTCCTCTTGCCCAGCAACGATCCCAGCCGACTGAAATGCTACAGCTCAGCTCATAAAGAGCTGCAGTCCTCTGCACTCTTACTTTCCTCCGATGAAAGTTCATTTTTCTCCTGCTGGTGACTTCTTCACCCAACCCTCCTTTCTATAATGTCTTCCATCTTGTATAACCTCTCGGAGTATCTCTCTGCTTTCTTGATGAAATGCTGACTGATTCATGAATCGCTTAATAAAGCCAACTAGATCTTCAAATTTACTCAGTTATAGTTCGGTTATTAACACTTAAAAAGTTAGAGGCAAAGCAGGGCCAATTCTTGGGAGCAAATGGTCAATGATTTGTGTCCCTGGCAGCTATTTAAGGTAATAACTGTCTCTTAGATTTGATCACTGCTCTCTTTCAACATTTACTTCTCGCAGCAGACATTACCTCCTCTAGAGCAGCTCTCCTGAATCACCAGGCTTGGTTCCCTGACTGCAGATGTCACTGTTTCTGTTGCAATATCAACGGTTGTGTCTGATTCCTCACCAGGCTGTGGGCAATGCGAGGTGCAGTACTGACCCAAGAAGTGGTTGTCATGGATGTGCACTGGGAGCCTTGCAGGGCAGTCACATCTGTGACAGCCCCCCCCTCCATGCAGTCATTGACCCCCCGTCCTGGGTCAATGCTGTCCCTGTCTTTTACGTCGCGTTTTCACTATGCGTAGAGTCACCGTCTCCAGGCACCCTTGGAAAGGATCCAGTGACTGCACAAAGCACAGACCTCCGAGGCTGGCCCTTGAGATGGCCCCACAAGGTCTTGGCCAGCTTTCCTCCTGGTGGGCGGTAGAGAACAAAGGGCGGAGCTGGCAAAGCGGATGGGCGAGGCCAGGAGGCAGAGGTCTTAGCTGGCCAGCTCCTGACGGGACAAGAAGTGCAGCCGGGTGCCAGATGGCAGGAATCACTCTTGGTTTCTCGGGCCTTGGAAACAACAGGAAGGGACCTGGCAGGCATGCCGAGTCAGCAAGGAAGATGTGGCAGCGATGAGGTGAGAGCTCTCTGGAGGGACATGCGGCCTTCCCTTCATCTTGGAATGAAATTGAGTATCTGTTTGAAAATCTTTTCAAGTTCACTGTAGCGCTCCCTACTCTGCATTTCAAGTTTGCCCTACGTCCATGCTGACCTACACATGACATTGGCATTGCCATCTCTGGAGCTTCTCCGGGGCTGCTGTCCAGCTCAGTGACTCCTTCCTCAGGTCCACCCTTGTGAATTCTCACCTCCTGGAAGCTCAGGTGCTGTCTCCTCCAGGCAGCTCCTCTGGCCACACCTCGCTCCTCGCTGACAGCTCAGGCCACACTTGCTTCCACCACTGGCTTGGACACGTTTTCCTGCGGTAGTGTGCACCCCACTATCTTCTGAGCATGTCCCCCAAACCAGATTATAAGTCTTTCAACATCTAAACATGTCAGAAATTTTCTTTTTCTCTAGAGCATTTTGCACAATCTTGGGCCCGATAATTATATATAACAACAATCATAAACAATAAATGTTATAAATAAAACAACCCATTGGAATAATATCATCAATTTTCTTATTGTACATTACATATTTGGCCTCTATTTTAAGCGATTTATTGATTTTTAGAAACCTCTTTTTAAAATTTAATCTAATTATCAAAGTAATGTATACCGACAGATATGTCATACATAATACATGCAAAATAATACATACGCCAGACGTTGGGCCAACCAAACATTTCCGGACCTCTCTCCCTGTGATCATGAGGCTGGAGAGGTGAGGATGCTCTGCTCCCCAGCATTCCGTGGGGCTGAGGAGGGGCAGAGAGCACACATTTGAATTTTGGCCAGTAAGACTGAAGTGCCGGTCCGTTGGGTTACCACTCTGCCCATATTCTGTCTTTCTACCTGGAATGCAGGTGTGACTGCTAGAACTTCCTCAGCCATCTTGTGGCTGAGGTGACAAAGGTCAGGGAAAAGACATAAGACTCTCAAAGATGCTGGTCTTCCCCAACATTATCAAGATGCTGAGCCAGGTCTAGAAACTATGCATCTTGAGCTGTCTAGTGAACGGATAGAGACTCTATTTAATTAAGTCACTGAAGTCGGGGCTTTGTACTTCATAGGCAGCAGAGAGCCCCCCTGATTCGTGCGCATGTACAGTGTCGAGAACAGGGAAAAGCATGAACGTGAGCACTCGGCTGCCACCTCGCCACAGGGTTGTTTGTTCCACATGACAATTTTTTTAAATGTGAGTAAACTACATTATTCAGTAAAAATGAGACCTTTTAATTACATGGTTTTCTATAATGTTAAACTATATATTATGAATATTTTAAAACCTTGCCATCAAGGAGTAATTGATAACATTATTTTAGGTGAGGCATATCATAATTTATTTTATTAACTTCTTTCCACTTGGTTGGATATCAGGTTCTTTCTAATACATCACTTTTTATAATCATTGTTATAGAAATATTCTTGTTTTTGCACAACTTCATAATAATTTTATTAAGATTTTTTTAGAAATAAAATTTGTAAAAGTTTGCATATCTTTAAGGTTTTTGATACCCAATGCTAATTTTTCTTCTATAAATTTTATATTTTTTCCAGTAGCACAAATTTTGTAAAAACTTTTTAAAGATTTTATTTATTTATTTTAGAGAAGGGAAGGGAGAGAGAAAGAGAGGGAGAGAAACATCAGTGTGTGGTTGCCTCTTGAGCTCTCCCCACTGGGGACCTGGCCCGCAACCTGCAGAACGTGGGACCCAACCGGGAATCGAACTGGCAACCCTTAGGTTCACAGGCTGGCACTCAATCCACTGAGCCACATCAGCCAGGGCTAAAACAAATTTTAACAAAACATTTATAAAAGTTCAAGAATAATTAAAGGAAAATACATGCCTAAAATAACTCCAAGTTAAATAACCAAACTTTACAAGTAAGTCGGAATTAAAAGTGGGGGGGGGGTGTTTTCACAAATGTATCGCACCACCCCCACCACCACCACAGCCTCCAGCTTCATCTCTGTTCCAAGAGAAAGACATGAACAAAATCCAAAGTTGAATTCCAGAAACAAAAAACAGTCAAAAATGAAGACGAAATACACTCCCTAGGTGAGTTCCGCATGGGAGGACAGACGGGTCAAGTACTCGAAACACATTTTTCTGAGCGATGTGGCCAGGCTGAGGGCAATGGTGGAGAAAGCAGTACTGTGGAGACAGGAAAACATGGAGACGAGGATTATTTTCTAGAATAAATGAGTTAAAGGCCGAGCACTAGAGAACAGGCGAGGAGAGGAGGTGTTGATAGGAGATTCTATGAACTATACTTATATCCCCACGAACGTCTGTGGGAGATGCCAGTAATGGTCTGGCATCTGCTCAGATTGCTGCACTCCAGCTGTGACATAGCCCCATGACTCCTCCGTGAGTCAAGGTGTTGTTTACCAGGGCCACTCAAGAGACAGTCTACTCCTCTTTAGCTTGTTGCCTACTACGGCCATTCCTTCTTTCCACTCTCAGCCTATTTCCTCGTGATGGCAGAGACCATCTGAAGACTCACTCTACAAACACGTCTAGCATCTTCGATGACTCACCACGTCCTCAGCCCAAACATGCCCCAGGCAAATGCGTCGGCTTTGTCAGCATCTGTAGTGAGACCCCCTCTTTCATTTCTGATATTGTTAACTTATGACTTCTCTTTTCATTTGTGGAGATCGGCCTAGCTAGAGGCTTATAAATTTTATTTACCTGTTTAAGGAATAAGCTTTTATTATGCTTTGTTGTTTTTTAATTTTCCCTCTTTTTGCCAGTTATGTATTTTATTGATTTCTGCTCTTTATTTTCCCTTCTAGGTACTTTAAGTTTGATTCACTCATTTTTTTCCCTAGCTTCTTAAAGTGGAAGTGTAGCTCATTTGACTGAGCTCGTAGTTTCCAAAGTTCCATGGCTGGCTGGTCTACGGGTGGGGACATCTGAGGCAGCAAGAGATAAGGGAAGTTGAATTGCTGGCACAAGTCGATAGTGGGGTGTGAGAGAGCTCATCTCAGCTCTCTTTGTAATCCACTTAGTATCTGTTTGGCGTGTACTCCACAATCTAGCACTTGACAATACAAAACTGATAATATCCAGCACTGCCAGGTACTGTGGGAAATACACAGGAATTTAAGTAGTAGTCCCCACAGTCAAGAAAGTTATGATCTGATTAGGAAAGCAAGATCAACACACAGGCGATATTAATAACCACGCAAGCTTAGTCACTAAGGGTGTAAATGTGACTTTTCTGCTGTAAGTGCTAACATATGTGCTATTTCATTATAAAATGTTACACAGACATGGACCAACAGAATCATTCATTGCATGAGGTTATTTGTTACAGAAAATTGGCAGTAACCAGATCAACAAAACACTGCATTTCTGAACCATACGCCAAAATTTAGAAAACATGTTCTTCAAGGCTTACCTTGCAAAGTGATTTAATCTCTGTTCTTTGACATCTGTCCCACCCCCAGGGAGGAATAAACAAGAGAATTGGGTCTAAGGTTTGAACGGCTCGCCACCTGCTTCCCACCAAGGACAGACCAGTGAACACCCACAGGTCTGCACACAGGCCTTGAAGGACAGACGAGGCGCAGACAGGGGAGGAGATAGTCAGTGGCTGAAAAGAGTCGTGAACTGGAAACCAGGAACTCTTGGTCCTGGTCTCAGCACTGACCCTGACTGATCGCTGTGCTTTGAACAAGTCACTCACTTCTCCGCACCCTACATGTGGGGCGTGTGTAAATCCGGTGGGGTAGGAAAGGGTTTAAATTCAACACCATTTTAAAATGCCCTTCAATGATTCCATTTGGTACCTGTGCACAAAATTTGAAAACCTAACTTTGAATCATGGGCCCCCAGCCTGTCTAACAAGAGATAATTCATGGTGAAGCATCTCCCCTTTTCCAAACCCTGACCACATATCTGACTAGACAGACCATGTGCCCCAGCTCCCCACCCCCCTATGGCCCCTACCCCACCCCACCCCACCCGTCCAATGCAGCAGAAGTCTTTGAAAATAAGCTGAAGGAGAAATGGTTTGGAGAACTTGATCATGACTCTGCCTTTTAACTCACTAAAGACAATCCCTACTGAAGGCAGTACGAGGGTTTCATGTGGCCCTGTACACAAAAGCTCACCAACTAGTTTGGCCTCTAAAGCGTTTCCACTAGGAGTTATTGCTGAGAGCCGTGGGTTTTGACAGAGCATTCCCCAGGGACAAGGCCCCTATTCGGAAACCCTCCTGCTCTTCTGCCTCTGTTTACACTCAGTTCCGGAGCCTGGGTAGATGACAAAGCAAGGTCAGCTCTGACTCACCCAGCACTGTGAACGTCCTGACCTGGGTGGGCTACGGGGCCTGAGATGTTTACCTCATTTCCCTTTCATTTCATACTCAGCTGGGCTCCCAGGGAAGAAAAGAAGCCCACGTGACTCATAGTCCAAAAATATTTCCTGAGAGCTACCAAGTACTGTGGAGCATTGGGAGGGAACACGAAGAGATATCTCAAGTCCAGGGCTTTGTTGCTGCTTGGGGACTCTATGAGGACCACCCGTTCCAACGGCCTCAGACGAAGCCGCCAGCCCTGAGAAAGGACACTTAGGACCTTGGAGTGTGTGGGCTGTAGAGGGGCTGGGATGGGAGGTGTTCGAAAAGTGCTCATCACCAGGGGCCCCTGTGTGGAACTGCATGTAAACACGTGTCGGGGAAGGCTGGCTTTGTTTCAAATGTGAGTGATCAGGAGGGCGTAGATGAGTGTCTTGAGGGAAGGCAGCAGAAATGTGTGGGGGGCAGCCCTGTAGCCCCTCCCCTCCTCCAGCCCCAAGGAGCAAACCTAGAAACCCTGAACTTGGGAGGATGCAAGTCAAGTCATGGTGTTGAATGTTTTGGGGACTGGGCTGCTGCTTCACCCCTGTTGGCACTCTTAGGGGAGCTGATTCACAAAGAGAAGGAAGGGTAAGGAATGACCCAGACAGAGGCTGCGGGGCTTTGCCTGCTAGGGCGCCTCCACACGGCGCTGTCTCCGGTGAGCTCCTGGCCCAGCCCGAGGTGGAAATAATAACAGCTGCTACCAATTTCAGACGACTTTCCAGGGCCAGACACTGTACGAAATGCCATAGTTGCACAATCTCATTTAATCTCCACACACCCCCACGCCCCACCTTCTCAGGGAGCTATAACAACCTCTACAGAACCATGAGGAGCACAGAGGCGCAGAGGGCTCTGTAACCTCACACAGGCAGCCAGAGGGGAAGGGCAGGTGCGGAGGTGGGTTTGCCGGACTCCAGATTCCGTGTTCTTCTGTACCCAACACTGCTTGCCTGAAAAGGAGTTGGAAACTCTAGGAAGAGAGTGGAGGTGGAATGACGATGACGGCAGAAGCAGGGAGAAAGGGAAGGACTGGTGCACCGGGTTCATCGTGATGAGAGCCCGGGTTGGGTTTCATCAGGGACAGTGCTCAGTACGTAATGACAGAGGAATGTCAGTTGAAGCAAGTCTCACCCAGAGAGTGGCTGGGGAGGGGTGGCCAACCAACCCCAGGCCTGGGAGAGCTCGGGCTCCTGAGCTGCATGGAGGCAGCTCTGACTCGTCTGGGCAGACCTGAAGATGGAGGTACTGTTCCATGGTGACCGATGGTGACAATGAGAAGGACCAACAGGGAGTGGCTAGGGTTTTGGTGCAGTCCCACGGTGACGGACTGTCCCACGGCCATGGGTACAGAGAGCAGGGCGCTGGCTTTCCAGCACCTGGCTTCTGGGTATTTCTGGACCCAGCCTTCTCCAAGTGCCTTAACACAATGGCAAAACAAAAAGATGAGCACAGGGCAGGGACTCCACCCTCACCCAGTGCAGTCTGCAGAAACATCATTGAGAGAGAAAACTTTTAATTATTTTCAGTGCTATCAAGCCTTGTTAGGTAACATTCAACCAATGGCAATGTCAGCGGTGCCTACTCCTTTACTCATGTTCACTGCACCAAGAAGTATGAAACATGGTCTCTGCCTTCCAGATGCACACAGTTTTTTTTGTTGTTTGTTTTATTTACTTAGTTATTTTTAGAGAGAGGGGAAGGGAGGGAGAAAGAGAGGGAGAGAAACATCAATGTGCAGGAGAAACATCGACTGGCTGCCTCCCACACGCCCCCAACCAGGGACCTAGCCTGCCATCCAGGCATGTGCCCTGACTGGGATTTGAACCAGTGACCCCTCAGTTTGCCAGACAACACCCAAACCACTAAACCACACCAGTCAGGGCTGTTTGTTCTGTTTTTAACTGCTTTAGTGGGATACAGCCCACATACCATACAAGTCACTGAAGTAAAGTGTACCATTCAATGGTGTTCAGTGCAGTCACCGAGTTGTGAGGCCGTCATCGCTACCAACTTGAGAATGTCCTGTCACCCCAGAAGGAAACCCTGTGCCCACTAGCAGGCACCCCCCGTTTCCCTCTGCCCTCCGCTCCTGTCCCCAGCCCTAGGCAACCACTGATCTTTCTGTCGCTGTAGATTTGCCTGTTCAGTACTTCATTCCTTTTTACGGTGCATAATGTCCCGTGGTACGGATATGCCACATTTTATTTATCCATTCATTAGTTGGTAGACAACTAGGTTGATTCCACTTTTGGGCTATGAATATTCACGTACAAGCTTTTGGCTAGATTTAAGCTTTGATTTCTCTTAGGTATACAACTAGAAGTGAGACTGCTGTGTTCTGAGGTAACTCCATGGAAAACTTTTTGAGGAATTGACAGACTGGTCAAAGCAGCAGAACCATCTTACTTTCTCATCAGCAGTGCACGAGACTCCAGCTGCCCCAGGTCCTCACCAACACGTGTTACCTGTCGTTTGCATCCCAGCCATCCTAATGGGCGTGGCCTCTCACTGTATTTTTATCATGGGTTCCTAATGACTAGTGATATTGAGCATTGTCCCATGTGTTTGTGAAGCATTTCTATGTCTTCTTTGGACAAGTGTCTATTCAGATCCTTTGCCCATTTTTAAGTTAGGTTGTTTTTTATAACTTAATTGTAAGACTTCTTTATATGTTCTGGATATTCTGATATTCCTTATCAGATCTATGATTTGCAAATATTTCTCCCATTCTATAGGTTGTTGTTTTAATTTTTCGGTGGTATCATTTGCAACACAAAAAAATGAATGAATTAATTAATTAACTTATTTTTTATTATTTTGTCAATAATGCATTTAGTATTATATCAAAGAAATCATTGCCTAATCCAAGGTCATGAAGATTTATACCTACTTTTTTCCTTTAAGAGGTTTATAATTTTAGCTCATACATTTAAATCTACTATCCCCCCAAGTGTCTTTTTTATTTTTCCCGCATGGTGTGAGGTAGAGGTCCACATTCATTCTTTCGCACGTGGCTATCCAGTTGTCCCAGCAACATTTGCTGAAAATATGATGCTTTCCCTCCTTTAATGCCTTGGAACCCATGTGAAAAATCAATTGACCAGTTTACCATCTTGTCTGAGACGCAGGTTACATAACTGAAAAGGAATCCACAAAGCCTGAGGTAGCCATAGGTGTCACTGATGTTAGATTTCAGGAAAACATTCAGATGATTGAATATTTCAGAGACAAATTAATTAGTGGTGAGAATGGCAGAAGTTTTAGAAGCAGAATGAACTATATAGCTTGCAAAATGCAACATCAATTTAAAGGGTTTTCTCATTTTTAAAAAATAGGTCTTTAGAGCAAAATCTAAGGAAAAAAAGGAACAGACCCCTGGTGTAGGAACTGTGTTGTACAGTAGATTTATCAAACACTCGTACTCCTATCTAACACAGCCTCCATCACATGGATGGGAAGAGCACTTGCTCCTCACTCTAGAGACTTCCCCCACAGGAATCGGGGCACTCCTGGATTCTCTACTTCCCACTTCTCAGGGGGGAAAAAGGTATAATGTTATTGGATAAGTGAATTTAAAAAGACTAAACCGAATATCATCAGCACAACTTACTTCTTCACTTTTCTACTTGGGAGTGAGTTGCCTATAGGGCATTACAGTTCTCCTCTGCTCCATGATGGATCTCATGTCGTGGGAAGGAGGAAGGGAATGGTGGGAGTGTTCCTTCAGACTGGCCTTCGCCGTGGCTGGAGGGGGTGTGCGCATAATTCAGGGAATCAGGAAACACCCTTGCCCACAGAGCTGAGCCATATCTTATGACTTTGCCTTTATCTGCATCAGAGCCTAGGTGGGACAAACAGGTGTCATGAATTGAGCCCATTCAGAGACCCTGTCATTTGCTACTTGCACCAGGACACTGAGTTTTCAGACCAAATGAACATAAGGGAAGGCTTGGGGTGGAGCCAGGGTGCATGGGCCTTGGACTGCACAAGGTGTTTGCAGAGGTTTATACTGAGCCAGTGGGTCTTTACCAGCTGTCTTTTAACACTGTTACCCTGAGCAGAAGCTTATGATGGTTTTGTCCACAGGAGAGTGGCTGTATCCATAGAGTCCAGATTGAATTTCAGGCAGCTTCAAGCAAATGTTGTCAAGCAAAGGTGTTTGGGTCACATGGTTGACCGGGGCACATGCCAGTCTAGCCAGCCCAATGTGGCCGTCTTGGCCTCAGCAGAGAAACAGTAGTCTCCGTGCAGGCTACTGTAACTCACCGGGAAGAAGCAGCTTGGACTTGTGTCACAGGCTGGGCTGAGATGGGTTTAGAGCTTTCAAACCTCTAGGTAGTGCAATTTCCTGTGTGTTACAGGCACTAACTGGGTTCTAGCTTCTCATCCTTACTGCCAAGCTTAGATGAGCAGAGCCACCTTTGCCCCAAATGCCGCTTGCACTCAGAATTGTTAAATAGAAAACCACAGGCCCAAAATGGTGTCACTTGTGCTAATACCCATGACCTAATTGCAGTTTCAATCTTATCCAGAAATGTCATCTTAATCAACCAATCTGGAATTTTCTGGTCAACACCAATGAGGTAATCTGTCAGGCGGGCCTTCTTGATCACTAGAGGAAGAAGAGGCAATCTGCATGATAAAATTTTTGCCTTTTCCCCCACCCCAAACTTGTCCTAGCCATCTTCTCCCTCTCCCTCTCCTTCTCCCTCCTCCCCCTCCCCCTCCTTCTCCTCCTCCTCCTCCTCCTCCTTCTTCTTCTTGCTAATAGCTCCTTTGTCCCACTTTTCTTCCTATAGAAACCTTCCATTTTGTACAACCCCTCAAGGAGCACCCTTCCAGTTGCTACATGGGATGTTGCCCAATTCATGAATTGCTTAATAAAGCCAGTTAGACCTTCAACTTCACCAGGTTGAATTTTGTTCTTTAACAGGGTCAAAGAGCTGCGTCTGGAAGAATGGATTTCATATGCATGAGGCTTGTCCTCAAGTACAAGAGAAGAAAATAGTGAAAGCATTAGCAAACGTGTTTCAAGATATTACAGTTATTGTAGGTAGACATTGGGTCCTGTGCCTGGGTCCTGAGAGAATAGGCCCAAAAAGTTTATGGAATTCACAAGTCCAAAAACTACAGTCTTGAGAAGTCCTTGAAGGAATTGGTCCTTTCTAGGCCATAGGGGCAAAAGTTTAGAAGCCCACAGTAGCTTCTGGCCTGAATCAGCAGAGGGCAATTTTCCCAACTGAAACAAATGTGGGCATTTGGTGAAAACTTTCCCTGGAAGGTGCTTGGACCTAAGGATTTCGGAATGAGTGATAGTAGTATCCTCCTGTGTGGCCCAGAACTAAAAATGTCTGCTCACAAGGTAGAGTCCTCCCAGACAGGGCTCACTCTTAACGCAGCCCAGAAATTCCAGGACCTCAGGGCTAGTGGAACAATGCTAATGCCAATGCAGGCTGCACGCTTTGCAAGAAGGCAGCAGTGTCCCAATGCCCTCCTCAGAGAGCGCAGGCAACATGCGTAGGTGGATTCTCGCCGAGTTTGGGTAAATGCACAGTGCCAAAATCAAAGCACAGGGTCAAAATTAACCTGTTACAAGGAGCTGTCCTACAGTTGAGGTTAAGTTCATCAGTTCAAACAACTGATGTTGCTGAGAGAAATAATGGTGAAGTAGAAACCAGGATTCCTGTTTGTCTTCCCTGCTCCCCTCAGGCAGAATGGTCCTTGGGCAGCACTAAATTTTAGAATTTGAGAACATAACTTTGCCTAGGACAACTGCTGGAGGTTGAATGGTTCTGTAAACTGGATGTAGTAAAGGAAAAATTATTCATTCTGGCACTTGTTCAAGAACAGTAAGGCAGACTTTATTCAGGGGAAGTATCATGAGAAATATGGGGATCACGGCAACGGGGTTTTGCAGTAGGGGAGAGAGATTGGGGGTTCATTTCCAAATAAGAGGAAAAGGAGGATTTACAGCCAAGAAGCAGAGTGGTGGTCAGTGTGTAATTCAATAAAATAATCGGTCTTTCTAACTCCATCTTGCTCCAGCCTGCCCAGTTCTCGTAACATGTCAGTTAGCAACTTTTGATTAGTCCTGCACATAAATATGCTAATCATTAGAGGAATCTATCCTGTAGCCTAGAAATTACTGAAACAAACTCCCTGCTCAAAAGTACCTTGCCAAGGAGATAAGGAAGGTATGTCCAAAAACAATGATTGTTTATTGTTTATCAAAAGATTTACAGGTATCTTCATGACTGGGACCGAGGCAACCGGAGTCCGAAGTTTCACCATCCCCCCTGGGCCCTTGCTAACATCCAGATGCCTGCAGTCATCAGTTACCTCCTGATCTCAAACCCCTCCTAGTCCCCTTCCCCTGACATAAAAGAAGTCTGAATTCTGTACTTTCTTAAGATGGTTCGATTTTTAACTCAGTTACAAGTGGATGGAAAATTACAAAGAGGAAACGTCAGGAATAAGGGTTAAATTGGTTAAATTGTCCTAACAGGAGTCTTGCTGAAGGCGGGTCAGAACCATCAGACTCACCTGGGGATAACAGACGATGAGGACCCCAGTTAGAAATCACAGCTGATCAGATAGCAAGGCTGGGGGATTCTGGCTGAACCGACTCAGCAGGATTCTTGCTAAAATTGAGCTCCTGAAAACATGCCCAAGAGCCGGGCCTAGTTGAAAAAGTGCTCAGAGGAGCCTGCTTAGAGTTTGGTCAAGGAGAGAATCTTTGTTAGGGGTATCAGGATCTACAGAGCCTGCACATGATAAGCTATGTATTCTACTGACTGATCAAGCTCTGTGGCAGTGAGGCCATTGGCACTTATAATTGGATTAATAAAACTGAGTCCAGAGTGCAGCTGCTGAAGGAACCCCAGTTCAACCCCACCATTAGGAAGTTCTCTGGCTGAGTCTCAACACAGTAATAAGTGGAAGAGGATGAATTTCAGACTTTAATTTCCTTAACTTTAACTCATAAAAGCAAGCAAATTTGATTATGGAAATTAGTGTCTTTGAACTTTGACTTGGCAAGGAAATTTGACTCTTTGAACGTCAACTTCTCACTGGGAATTTGATAACGAGGGGCACTTAAGTATGTTCAAATCTTGGGCATCCCTAAATTGTGGGCATTTTATTATGGAATCATCTCTATATGTTTATAATTGGATGATCTCAGTGAGTCACTTAATTTCATTGAAGAACCTGAAACGTTCTGTTGGGAAATGTGGTTAGACATAATTTGGAATGGGAAAGGGAGTCAGTTTTCAACCAAGGGTACAGAGAAGTCTTGGTTTTACTTAACTACTGGACTGTTCTGACCTGTTTCAGAGCCTTCCAGGACAGACTCTAAACTGCCCTGCAGAGGTCCCAAAAAGGTATTCAAGGAGCCATAGCTGGTCCTGGGGAGTGGGCACTGCGGGGAAGCACCTGGTCTGACCTAGTGCTGATCTCCAGCCCCAGGAGGGTGTGGGGACAGCCATACTCTTGCTCGACTCTTGGCTTAAAAGCTAAACCCTGTGTTTAAACATCCAGGGTTGTTAGGAAGAAATACTTTGTCCCCATTCTTTTTTTTTTTATTTAATTTTCACCCAAGGACAGGCCCACTGGTTTTAAAGAGAGAGGAAAACATTGACATAAGAGAGAAATCAGTTTCCTTCCATACTTGCTCCGACCAGGGATCAAACCAGCAACTGAGGCATGTGCCCTGACCAGGCCCTGATCGAACCCAAAACCTCTTGTGTATAAAACAACATTCAATCAACTGAGCCACCTGGCCAGGGTTGTCCCCATTCGTGACATGAAGTGTGGCATTCCTGGTTTTTCCCTACTCCTCAGAGGAGTGCTGTTGGTATATTAAGAAGCACATTTGCCCACTGACTCCAACCACATTCTCCAATCTGGTCTTTGTTAGTAATAACGGTGTCATGATTTTTCAACCCCATCTACTTTTGCTTTGTCTTATTGACAATTGGTTGTGAATGCAAAGCAGAAAAGAAGGATGCTATTTAAACCCCCCAAAAGAACATCATCTTTAAACTTCAGAGTAGTTCGCAAGGCTTATTTCACATGTGTAACATACCAAAAATAATTTCATAAATATTATAAATAAAAGTATGAGTAAATTTTACCTTTTATATTTTCCATATATTATAAAAATAATTTCATAAGATATGAAAATATATACTGATATATGTATGAAATATAAATAAATATAAGATGTATATTAAAATATATGTATACAGTATGTACATACACACACAGTGTTGTTATTTACAATTATAAAATGTCTAGGATGTACATCTATTTTGAACTTTACCTTACTTAGTAATATTTGCAAAAAATGTTCCTGGTTCTCAGACTGAAAACAGTGATTCTCAAACTTGAGTGTGCGTTAAAACCACTTGTTAAAACACGGACTGGTGGCCCCACCCCAGAGTTTCTGGTTCAGCAGGTGGGGGTGGTACCTGAGGACTTGCATTTCTAATAAATTTCCACACTTTGAAAATCGATATACTCCTATTGTTTGTCTTGTCAAACAATAGGAGTACATCGATGCCACAGACACAACTACCCTTTGATAATAATTTAATAACATACTTAAAGAACCTCTCTTGACTTACTGATTTCAATATATATTGTGATGTCTATGGACATATAAGCTCGGGATTTATGAAGGCCAGCCAAAGGTGATCACCTTCATTCTCTGCTCACTAGCAACTGGAGGAGTAACTGTATTCCATATCTGAAGTAGCCGGAAGCCAATGACCACTTGGTCAGATACCATTTTAAATGGCGGCCTTCAAGTGCTGCAGAAAGTAGGACACTCTCCCAAACGGCTTATAAGTGTTGGAATGGCTGACCACAGGGACCTCAGATGTATGTGTCTCCGCCCCTTGGAGAACCAGTCTTGAGTCTCCTTTCCCTGTTGTTTTTCAAAGGCTGGATGTAGTGATGAGAAGAAAAACTGAATAATTGCCCATTCCAACGGCAGTTTGGACATTTTCATTGATGCATAAGACATTCCTCTTATTACAGATGTCATTTAGATTAAAAGCGATAAATCTCCTCTGGTTCACGTGACCAGTGGTTGGGATCACGACCCTTGCTTTCAGCGCATACGTGGAGAGGAAAAGTGGAACTGCTCATTTTGTAAGGGTGGTCGGTATCAGGGCTGAGACTGACACGCAAATGTATAAAGCCCGGAAAATTTAAAAAGACACAAATATTAAGGGAACGGAACCCCTGCACAGGTAAGGAGCTAGCGGTACAGCCCTCAGACACTTTTTGAGTTTTAGAGTCTGCGCTCTGGGTCCCTCTGCTGAGACATTCCTTGCGTGTGGTTCAGTGTGTTTGTTGCCACATGGTGCCACACAGTCCTGCCCATAGCTGATGAGACTGGGGACAGAGCCCGATCCAAACAGCCAGGGCCGTAAGAGTTCTTGATTCCTGAGAGATTTGGCTGACTTACTCAGATCATCCGGGGGTTCCAAAGCATCTGGCAGAAGAGTGTAGAAAGACGCAGAGAAAAGGCAACAGGAAGAAACCAAGAGTAAGAGGAAAGCACAGGCGGGAGCAGAAAGGAGAAGAGTAGACAGCGAGCAGGACGGACAGGCAGAGGAACGAGGTGCCTAAGGGTCAGGCGGCTCCCCAGGCTGGGGCTCCTTTTGCAGCTGCTGCAGTCACCTCATCCTCGAGCTCCGAGAGCCCTCTTTGGGGTCTGCCGCAGCTTCTCTTGTCCTTACAATAAACCCCCATGAACAGAGATGACTGAAGCATGTTTCCAGTTCTTGCAAACATAGCTTTGCAACAGAAACGGAGACAAGAAGAGATTGGTACAGACTAGAATCTTGGGCCCAAACCAAACAGATGAAAGGTAATATGAGTACATTGTAAGTTGCTTCATTTCAACTTAAAAAAATTAATTGGGTCTGACTAGACAGTAGGTAGCATAGATTTGAGGGGACCTTAATCTATTCAAATCCAGCAATATAGTGCAAGTGCATCTGGCAAAAAAAAAAAAACACCCTTAGTTTTAGCTTGCCTTAACAGAATTTTAGTGTGGAGAGCAAGAAAGAGAGGAGCAGAGAGGAGAGGAGGGGAGAATGCCCCTGACTCGACGCTCTGTGGACACATAGCAACAAGGCACTTAGCGGCAGCATCGATTCCGTGCCTCCCGACACAGTGCCCGCACGTCCCGGGCCTCCTCTAC
This sequence comes from Glossophaga mutica, assembly GCA_039655065.1. Lineage (NCBI taxonomy): Eukaryota > Metazoa > Chordata > Mammalia > Chiroptera > Phyllostomidae > Glossophaga > Glossophaga mutica. The sequence goes on from CM077311.1 coordinate 65,021,606, forward strand.
ACCTCGCCTCCCGCAGCATCGCATTCACCACACCTTGCTGCACTTGCTCGGTGACCGCACTCCATGCCAGACTGTAAGCTTCTCGAAGACGAGGACGTATCGTCTTGTTCACTGCTCAGCTCCTAGCACCTAGCACAGTGAGGAGTGGGTTGGTGCTCTTGAAATATTTCTTGAATAAATGAGAAAATCACATTGTATGAGTAATGGTGAAGTAAAATGGCAAATTGAATTAGGAAAGGAAGAAACCCAAGTGGACTGGGTTGTGGTTTCCGAATACGGGTAAGATTTTCAGGGAGGAGAGGGAGCACGCTTGTTTGGGCTGCTCACCGGAGCAGATGAATATGGTGCGGGAGGCCCGTGGGGCCCCAGCAGTGCTTGGAGCCCGGGGCTCGCTCCCCAGCACACAGCAGTGTCGCCGCGTGGTCGCTTGGACCTGAGCCACCATCTCATCATTGATAAGTTCTGTTTAGGATTCAGCATCTAAAGACCTCGTAAACGGTGGGCAGACATTGTAGGGAGAGAGTTCATTTTTAATTTCACCAAACTCCCCAACATTTACAGGTGTCAAACATGGAGTGGTTTGTCTCATGAAATAGTGAGTTCTCTGTTAGTATAAATCTTCAAGCAGAGTTGGATAACCACCTGCTTGGTGTGTTGTAGTGAGGATTCCACCGTTGGGTGAGGCTGAGCCGAATGACGTTTAGCCCCACCAATTCTACGGCATTTGGACTTCTATGAAATTCTGATTGCAGGCTGTGTGTTCCAACTTGGATAAAAATGTGAACCAAAGAAAGAAGTGGCTTCTGCCTTATTCCACGGCCTGTCCAGTATGTGACTTCATCTCACTGAGCCTCAGTTTCCTGAGCTGTCAAGTGGGATAATAATACCCATGCTTTCTCCACAGAAAGGTTGGCAAAGATCAAATGAGGCAATATTTGGGTTTAAAAGCATAAAGTGCTCTACGAATAGATTAAATCTCTGCTCTGGAGGGAGAAAAGGAAATTCTGAAGGACCACGCCTTCTGATGTCCAGGCCAAGATTCTGTCAGTCTAAAACAAGAGCGTTTTTCCTCAGTTCCCTCTAGATCTCTTCGAGATCCGTTTGTGCCTCTCTCTCCCTGCCTGCTGATAATAGAGCTGTTAACTTGTGTTCTTCAGTTGTGCTGGTGATTTCACTCAGCACATAAATGTCAAGTTCCACCTGACAGAAGTTAACGTGTAACGTCTCTTCCCTTTCCTCATGGGTACAGTCCTGTTAAATTACCTCTTTATACTCACATTGATTTTTATTTTTTTAGCTTCAAGTCCTTAAATAGCATGTTCTGTCCAACTGCTTTCCTGCTTTCAAGGCAACGAGAATGGTGCCTGGCATTATGGGAGTTTAATGCAAATCATAGTGAGGCTGGCTGTGCTTCAGGACGGTAAGCGCCCTCCCCCAAAATGGGCATTTGTCGAGGACAGTGCGACAGTCTCCAGGATCTGAATTCCCTTACATCCGCAGCCTTTCATTCCCAGCCCCTGGCACCCTCATGCCAGCCAAACGGAATCACGAGGTGAGCTTCCTTATCCCCGTTTTACTGAGAGGGAAAAGTAAGATACAAAACAATTAAGTGCCTTTACAAAGGTCCCTCAGTCCCACCACAGCTGGACCTGAGCTTTCAAATCTGGCTTCCTACTGGTGCAGTGCTCTCGCTGCTGGATCTTCGGGCACCGTCAGCCCCTTCTGCCTTCCCCATGGGCTGATTCGACTCCAGTCCACTCCTGACCAGGTCACGCAGGTCCTTTTAGCACTGGCCAGTCTTTTTTGGGAAAGGCTCTGACCTTTGTCAGGGCCCCTTCTCAGGCAATCTGAAAAAGGCCCAGGCAGAGGAAGGTCTGCAGAACGAGAGGAGGTAACTAGGAGAACACTGCTGAGAAATTCCAGTGTTTGTCCCTTGAAGCTTATCTCAGTAACAGGGAACAAGTATAAGCTGGGAGCCTAATGTCTGCTGAGTGAAAGTCATGCGTCTGCCACATGTATGCACTGACTTGCAATTTAACAAACTGTAGAAATGACCCCTGAAAGTATAGTCTTTGACTTGCAATTTAAAGGAACTTTCACATTGCCATCTGGTTTGGTCACAGATTGGGTGACGACTCAGTGAGATATATGTATGACAGCTGGGGGTGAGGGTGGGATGGCTCTCTCCACTCTGTCGAAAATCAGCTGTGGTTAAAGGACATCCATGGTCACGCAGTGAGTAAATGTCAGGCTAGCTGTGAACTCTGGTCTTTGGACAACACGAGAAGGTGTCCTGCCCTTCTAGATGAATCTCAAGTGTTGACTCTCATTGGTGGCAATAGATTTAGGAAGTTTCTTTCCAGTCTCCCTGAAACAATGCCATAGAGGTAAACAGTGTCCACGAGTCCCTCTCTGCAAAAGGCTGGCCCCGAGTTACTAGCAGCAGCAGATTCACCCCCACGTTTCCCTTCCAAGGGGATGGCGGCTCCATTCCCTAGATCCGGCTCTTCCGGGAGATCCCCAAAGAGAGAAGCTGGGAGTGTTTGCTAACCACTTTTAAACCAGCTAGAGACTTCCCCTGCCCAGAGGGAGAGGGACTTTTCCAGAAAACACTCTTGCACAAGAGTCCCCTCCTTTTGTCCCTCCCTCCCTACCCTGCACCTTAGTGCAGAGTCACCTGTCACCAGCACTGCATCGCAACCAGCCAGCCTGCCAGCCCACACCTCTGCTTTCTGAGTGAGCAGCCTCTCCCTCAACACGGGCCAGGGTCAGGGCCAGGGCTAGCCAGGGCCGGCCAGGGACATGCAGGTCGATGGAGCGGGGGGAGCCCCTGAAGCTCTTCCAGGAGACTGTGTGAGCCAGCAGAGCCCCCACCACCACCTCCAAAGACCTGGGAGGCCCCTGCTCCCAACCCTGGCTCAGCTCCGGGAACCTCACCGAGACAAGTTGAAACAGGACTCCCCACCTCCCCTCTCAGCTGCCGGGCTTTAAATAGGATTAATGAGAGGGAACATTCTAAACACTGCTCTGAGAGGTTCCAGCACAGGCAGCCTGCGACTTCCTCTCAAGCTGCCATTCTGGACCAGCTCCCTGGCTCCCCGGCTACCTCCCCTTGACTTCAGGCTCCTCTTCTGGACTCAGCACTCCGGCTCGGAACTCAGCCTTGGGGTCTCAAGGGCCAGATGAAGTCCCATTGACCCCCTCCAACTACCTCCTCTGCCCACTGCGAGTGCCAGAAAGTTCACTCTTGCTTCATTCATTTAGCTTATCTTCTTTGATAAAATTCAAAAACTCAAAGACCTTAGGGACGGGGTTGGAGGTGGAGCTGGGAAGGAAGCAGCGCTAAGCTGCGTGTGTCACACACACTGTGGGGCAAAGGGCTCTATTTTATAGCAATCGTAGTATCCCCAAGAACCGTAGTAAGTGTATTTGATCTGTTCCATAGGTTTTCCTGTGTCCCTGCCTGTGGAATTATATTGCTATATCACTCAATATAGTATCACTCAAACAGTGCCCAAAACTGCAGGTATGAGGGCAGGAGACTTGGCCAAGGTCACATAGCAACTAAGTACAGAGTCAAATTCCAACCTAGGTCTCACCTCCGGCCCACAGACTCAAAATGCTCTTCATTTCCCATTGCACCTTGCTGAATAGGCTTCAAGCCAAACCACAAGGCTGTTTCCATTTGGAAGATTTAGGGTAGAAACGGCCCTGAATCTGTATGGGGGTGGGCAGGTGGCAAGGCACAACCTCAGGGGGCTCCAGCCTAACGTGTGCTGTAAACAAGTATCCAGCCACTAACCCCTCACAGCAACACCTGGGGGTTGGGCAGGTACTGGTACTAGGAAACCTTGAACTAACTGATATTGTTCCACATTTTGCCTTGATTGTACTCAAGGCAAAAGGGACAATTCCACCAAGTTTACCAGGAGCCCCTTTTGGATGACAAGCTCATTTGGCTGCTGCAACAGTCCTTCTGTGCTGTTTCCAGCAATCTTTGAGCTACGAGGGGTCTGGAGCTTTTAGTCCAAGCTGAAAAGAGTCAGCAGATTCTGGGAGTGACCTTGGAAATAACCTTGTACAACCACTGACACCCCCATGCCTCTGGCCTCTTCCCCTCCTCTATTTTTGCCAGAGATAATCCTGAGGCCTTCCATGGAGACTACATCTAGTCTGGAAATAAAGCAAAGTATGTGGTCAACACCTAAAGAATCTGATACACGGAGTAAAGGGAGTGAGGTTAATCCCAGAAGACACACGGGGAGAAGAACAGCCATCCTAGTGGGAGGTCAGCTCAGCTGGAAAGCCAGGCAAGGCCGGTGGAGCCCAAGCCCAGGGCAGCCCTTCACCCAGCAACCAGTCCTGATCCCACCAGCTCTTAAGGGACAGCATGGGCTTTCTGTCCAGGACTTCCTGACAAATGACTGAGTCGATGTGTAAATTAAATTTCGACACACAGGATCTCAAAAGCCTCTGCTATTTGTTTCTGCCCCCCTGGGGGCAGGAAATGAGCATGCTGATTCCCCAGGGGGAACTAAGTGATTTCCCAGGAGTCCTGGTCTCATGTGTTCTATTTGCTTAAATGAGTTTAGGGCTACAAGAAAATGTGATCCAGGCAGGACCCGTTTGCCAAAGGCCTCCCTCAGAACTGACAAAGGTCATGCAACTTCTTTGTCTGTAGGTTAGTCCTCAGCCCTGGGGAGAAATTAGTCCAAAGTCAATTAGCCCATTAGTCACCCCTCATGAGCTCCGCAGCAGACTGAGTGCTCTTACAGATATAAAAAAAATAAGAGGTGGTCCCTGCCTCCATTTATTCATTAAACATTGTTGAGGGGTGGTGGGCTGGGGTGGGAGTAAAAGACAGAAAAGTGTACAAGAACAACAATTAAAATAAAAATTAAAAAGAAAAAAACAAAAACATTGTTGAGTGTCTGCCATGTGCCAGGCATTGAGCTAAGCACTCAACAATCTAATAGGAAAATGAGATTCCTTCACCTGCAACAACAGAACCCAAGTTCCAAAGTGCACAGTGAAGGAGAGGATAGCAGGACGTGGATGGCCTCTCTGATGGGACTTCGGTGGGCTGGGGGTGGGGGATCCAGCAGGGCTGGGTCAGGGCTTGGGGAGCACCTTCAAAGAGACTCCCATTCTGACTTGAAGGAGGGTGAGGGCGAGGAAGTGGCCCTGATGGGGGTGGGGAGGCAGCGTGGACCTGAAGAGATATGCATGTTGGGGAAGAGGGAGGAAAAGGGATTGGCTAGGTAAGGATGGGGGCACATCTAGAGGTGTTTGGGAGTTAAGCTTCTTTAAGTTTAAACTTGATGATGGAGGGGAAATCTGTTTTTTCCCTTGTGCTTACAGCGGTCCTAGTAGGCTCCTGCTCAGTTTGGGGTCTCTAGACCTGGTAGAGTTGAGACCAGTCAACTCTAGAGAGGTAGCAGGAACAGCAGGGAGGGCAAAGGCTGGGGATGGGCCTGATTCCAGCCCTTCTTCCTCCATTTACCAGTGGTGGAACTCAGGGCATGTTATTTAACCACCCTGAGCTGCAATTTCTTTACTTGGAAAATAGAAATAGAGATAATGATTTATATGATTATTAAATAAGATACTACAGATTAAAATGTGGTGCATCATAGGCGGCAATGACTATTTTTCTCTATGGCTTCCCCCTTTGTCCTTGAAGACAGAGATGAGACGGACAGGTACGCCCCTGTATCTATTCCACCCGAACCACCTGGTCAAAGCCAACCACGCTAATCTCCTTGAGTTTGCCAGTGATGTCAGATGGTGTTGCCAAGCCTGTCCGGAGTCAGCTGAGAGGCTTCCAGGAGAGAATTCCTCAATCTTAGGAAAGAGATGCCGGAACAAAGGTCTTGAATTCCTCAGCCCCTGGGTGTGACACCGAGGCTGACAGATCCAACCTACAACCATGAAACCCCCACCCTGGGGGCACGGCCTGTGCTCTGGGGGCGTCAGAACAAGAGATGGAAAGACCCAATCTCTGATGACATTGTAAAGCCCAGGTATGAAGTAACCTGGGAGTTGATCTGTTAATTTATTAATTCATGAGATTTTTTGTCTATTGGTTAAGCCAGATTGATTAGGCATTTTTGTTAGTTGTAAGCAGAAACATCTTTCCGATTCATAGCTTTACACAAACTAGTCCAAATCGTAGAAGAGGTAGATTCCAGAGCAGGTGATGGGCCAGGACTTTCAGAGATAGGATGGTGAATTATAAACAGCCTATTGCACCCTTGTGAAAATGGTGTTTGGGGATGGGGGAAGTCAAATTAGAATACTTCCTTCTCATTTCTCTGCCGTCTAGTTCAACCCTGCCTTGACATCGAAGGGTTTGCTAAACGACGATCACATGAGCCCTGTCAACTGGTAGCTAAGCAAAGTCCATTTGCACTAGAAGCTAGTGAGTGCCACTGGTGTCCTGGTTGTGCGATAGCCAGCGTGTCCGGGTCCCAGCTCTCTGCTCAGGGGAAAGCTGCCAGCCTATGGTCTATGCCGCCCAAACCAAACCACACCTCGGCACTGCGTCAGCCACGCGGCTCCCGAGGCAGATACAGGACACATGGCTTAGAACCTTGGGGTCCCAGTTCCAGTGAACCTGGGCCCATTTCTTCTCTTGCTCTTGGACTCAGTTTTCCTTTCAGGGAAAGAGTGGGGTGGACGTATTCCCTAACGTAACTTGAGCACGTTAGTTGGGATGAATCATCCTTGGACAGGAATTCTGAGGCCAGTGAGTTTTCCCCAGGGCACCTAAGAGTTTGTTCTCTGTACAAATTCCCTGGTCACCTGAACCTGAATACTGGTTAAGTACTCAGCATAACTTCATAGATAATCATGTTACTGATGAGGAGAAGGGTAATGACAATGATAAACAATTCCCAGAAGTCAGGTAGTACTTTCTAGGAAAGCAGAGATGCTGCTTGCATTTTATCCCATTTAAAACTCAGAGAAGCGAAGGAAGAGATGTTCTTCTCAATGCAGAGGAGAGTTTTCTTACTTATCTTACTTCCAGAGATAAGAGGCGAGGTGGCCCGGGACTTCCGGACCAGAAAGGTAAATTCTGGGTACTGGAGCTGCACCTCCAGGGCAGCTCCTGGAGAACGGCTTTGCACCTTGGAGAGAGACAGGACCCTGATGGGAATCCTCAAAGGTCAGGAGGCATTGCCTTGACCTGCAAGCAAAGCAGCCTTCCTGCACTTTCTCAGGGGAGTCGGGACAGAACACGCAGCGATGGTAGCAGCCTGCTGATCCCTGAAAGCTTTTCTCGATGACCTGGTGTTATAATATTTCCTCACCTACTTTTGAAGAGAATTCAGCTTCAGTAAATGTAGTCAGTCTTTCTTATCTCCCAACACAAGGCCCTGGGATTTTAGACTTAAGATAAATTGAACAATTATTTAACATTTTTTACTTTTCTCATCACCTTCAACTTTATTAATTCTTTTTATCTTTATGCCGTTACCACAAGACAGGGCAAATGTTATTGGGCCCGTTTTACCAATGAGTCTGGAAAGGGTTGTGACGAGAGCACACGTTTGAAGAGGCAGAGTGCGTGTGGATAGTCTGTGTGTGAGTCCATCCTTCTCTGAAACATCACCCTGCCCCCTCCACAGAATTCATTCAGGCATTTTCTGAGTGTTCGCCAAATACCAACAATGTGCTGGGGATTTGATGCTGAATAAGAAACAAGTGGTCCTGAATGAGAAACTTACAGAAGAGTTGAAGGTGAACAAGAAGACAGCTGGTTATTTACATCATGATAGTGAGAGTCCATTGGAAAGGCAGAGGCGTTTCTAATCCAGACAAGCTGCTGGGTTAACTGGCCCATGGGCCTGGTCCTACACGGCCGATTGTAGGTTCTGGAGATGAAGCACAGAATGATAAGCTAGAACAGCAAGCTACTTGAATCTCAGGTGATGAGTAGATGAAGGTGGCAGGGAACTTTTCATAAGAACATGCTTTCTGAGCCAGCTTTCTAGACTCAGCTCAGACACAGAAGAGGCTGAGGAATGCAGGTGTCCAAATGGGGTACTCAGGGCCCAGGAACAGCAGGACCCCTTCACTAGACCGAGGAAGAGGAGCCACACTGAGACTCCCACCAGGGCTTCTAGGGGTAGACACACCTAGCCATGGCAGTACATACTCGACAGCTGCATCAGAGAGCTAATTATGGCTTGGTGCTTCTGGAGACCACATTCCTGAGGCTTTTATGAGCACACACACACACATTATGCCATCACAGGTCTCCTCTCCCCATCTTACTTCCTTACTTCCACCTCCACTGTCAACAAGCCCTTTATCCCTGAAGCATCCCCCCTTGCACGGGTGTTTCTGCTGTTCCCTATCGGATCCGAGTTCCACCCCTCACACCACACCAACGTACTGCCCACACCCTTTGCCTCACTCAGTCATTACATGAGGGCTGCATGTCAGGCCCTGTCTTCTGTCTAGAACACCTCTGACAGAGAACCACAGTACACCAGTGCTGGAGGGCCCTTTGAGAGTCTCATTCAAATTACCCACTTTGCAGATGAGGAAACTGAGGACTTGCCAGAGACATGGCTCCTCCAACAGTATTTAATGGTCATCGGCAGGGTTGGAAACAGGAGCAGCAGGCCTCCAGAAGCCTTTTGACCTGTCCATGGAATTCCACACCTGAAGACACAAACATGAGTTTGAAGTCTGGAGCCCCCTGATCCCTTACTCTGCCTTTCAAGAGCCTACCCTTTATTTAAGGATCTGGGATATTTGATAGATATCCACCCATTTAGCAAATATTCCTGAAAACTCCCAGCTGGGAGGCACCACATTTGTCTCTGGAGATAGCTATAGGATCCAGTCCCTGACCCAGACCACTCACACTCTAAGGAAGCAGATCTACTGTCACAGACACCACGTGAGCAAGAATGCACATGCTGTGTCAGTGAATGGGCCACAGGAAGCATGGGGCTTCAGAGATGGGAGCCATCCTCTGCCTGTGATCACCAGAGAAATAAGGATTGCATGTGAATCAGGATTGCCTTTTAGGTCTCAAATTATGACAGGTAAAGAAAGGCTTTTCAAACTAAGGGACAAGTACGTACAAAGGTGGGAAAGAAGAGGTGAAGTTCAGAAGAAGCTGAGTAGCCTTTGGGGTTGATACAGAGTTGTCGTGTTATTTATAATAGCTACTATGTGTACATACTTACCACATGCCAGGTATTCTTACTTAATCCTCTCAGCAAACTGTAAACTATGAATTCATTATTTAACAATATTTATTGAGTGCCTACTACAAGCCAGACAAATTGTAGGTGTTGGGGATACATCCGTGAAGAAAACAAGGCCAAGTCCCTCAGCCACGAACACAAGAGAACAGTCCTTGCACTCAGGAGTTCACACTCTGGGAACTGTCACCCCCATTTTATATGTCAAAAACTGCATGTAAGGAAGTTAAAGCACTGCTCCGACTCACACAGATAATAAGTGGAAGAGCCTGTCTGTGCTTTCAAGCCCTGCGCTGTGTTGCCTTCCTGCATGTCTGGCATTGAGAGTTTGGAGTCTTCAGTTCAGTACCTGGTAGTGAAGATCTGCTACCAGATATAGTGAGGTTTTGAGCAGATGGTGGCAGAAACAAAGGGGAGTTGCTTCCCTTAGGGCTGTCTTCCTCCATTCTACTTATAATCAGTCAGAGGTCAACCACATCAATCGTCCCCCAACACACACACACACACACACACACACACACACACACACACCCCTTTGTCTGAGGATGATGCTGCCTAGCCAGAGCCACACTTGGGTTTTAGAGGTTTAGCCACATTGCACCCTCAGGACCAGAGCATCACACAACACCTGGCACCCTGTTTAACCATCCAACCAAAGCTTGTAAGCTTAATTTTCCTCCTAGCTCAATTGCTAAAAGTTGAAAGTGAGTGTGGTAGAGAAAATGATAGTGTTAGAAAGGTACTGGGCAAGATTAATAGCTATAAACTTGAAACAGGCCTCAGCTTTTCCCTGAAACTCAGTTCCTGGGAGGGAACTGAAAAAGTTTGCCTTTGAAATGTCTTGGGAGTAGGAGTGCCAGTGCTCTGCAACCTGGTCTATAATCCTGGCACGGTGAAGCAGTGCCCCTCACTAGGTAGCTGGTCAAGTGTTTGAACCTAGAAATCCAGCCTTTTTGCGGGGTTTGGGGACTGGAGTGAGGTAATGTTGCTGGTAAAAGGACACTGGTGAAGAAGAAGAAGGGGTAACAAGGAAGGGGGCAAATATGGAAAAAAGAAGAAAGAGAAGGAATGGATAAAGGAAATCCAAAGGAATAAAAACGAAGTGCAAGTAATAAAAGAAAAAAGGGAGGGGATAAGAGTAAGATGGGAACAGTCGAGAAAGGGAAGAAGGAGAAAGACTGAGCAGGCAGAGCCGTTCGACGGACTTTGCTGGAAGTGAGAACGGAGAAATGGGGGCCCTGGAACTCTGTGCCCACTACAGACGCAGAGGAGCGGGGAGGTCGGAAGCAGCCCCAGCTGTCAGCCAGAAACAAAGGCCGCCGAACAGCTAGGGTCGAGGCTGCCGGCTGCATCTGGGCCAATGAGCGGCGCCAGTCCCGGCCCCGCCCCGCCCCGCCCTGCCCCGACCAATGATAAGCCACGCCACGCCTCTCCCGCCGCAGCTCTGCCCCGCCCCGGCCAATGAGAGGCTCTGACGCCTGCCCCTCCCAGTCCCGCCCACGGCTCCGCCCCGGCCCGGCCCGACCAATGAGAGGCACTGGCCCCTCCCCGCCCCGCCTTCCCTTGGCCCCACCCGCCTACCCGCAAGTGGCTCCGGGACCCCGCGCAGAGACTGGCTTGCTGAGAGCGAGCGAGCGGGCGAGCAGCGGGCAGAGTGCGGGTGGAACGGCCGAAGTTTCTCTGCTTGCCTTGTCCGGCGAGCCAGAGCCACGCCGCAGCTCTAGGAAAAGACAGACGAGAACAAACTGCAAGACACACTGAAAAATAATTCTCAAGTCAGTCCGAGGCGCAGGAGTCAGGTACGGTGCGATGAACGAAGAAGGGTCTCGCTCCCTTCCATAAAGGTCTGCAGCCGCGGGGGACGCCCAGGCTCTGGGGACACCGCGCTCCCCGTGGCATGCAGCTCATCCGCGCGTCCGTCGATCTTTGTCTGTCTGTGCCAGGTCTGTCTAGGTGTCTTTGTCTCTGCACATAACTGTCAGGGTCTCCCCTCTGCCAGGGTGGGTGCTGCTGGCTGGTCCCAGACCAGAAGATAGAATGGTACTTCTGTCCTGTCTTCGTCACCGACTCCAGCAGACAGGGTTTATCTATTCCCAGCCCTGAATCTGATCTTGATAGACATAAGTGTTGGGTGACACCGGTGTCAGAGATTGAGGAAGCCAGAGGTGACCGTGAGGCCCAAGGGGCCCTGGCTGCAGAGGATTTGACAGCTGGAACCTGGCCACTGAACTTGGCCATCTGGAACTTTGGTAATAGGCTGTGTCTGCACGAGGGGCAGGGATACTGATACAGTTAGAGGCTTGGAATGTTTCACTGAAGGAGGATGCCACACCGGATGAGGAGGGTAGAGGGGGGAGTGATGAACCCCAGAATTTAAGTGGCCGTCTGGTGCTGCCAGTCCTGAACATGCCATTCAGTCAAAGTAACACACACACCCCACATGCACTTCTTGTTCTCACCCACCGCAGGCAGCCAGCCCCTACTCTCCCCACTCCTACACTCACACACACACCCTTCCACATGCTTAAGGCACCAAAACACCAAGAGCCACCAGGCGATCCTTCTCTTTCCTGTTCCAGGTGGAAAGGATTTGAACTGTGGAGCAAATGAGTGTTCAGCCCGCCCACAAGTGTGTCAGCCCTAGGAAAGTGCCTCAGACTCGGTAGCTTTAGAGCCCTCAATTTCCCAGGAACAAGGAGTGCTTAGGGATGCGAGCATCTGAAGTTCCCGGGTCCTTTTCTTCCCCTCCATCCACACTCTCCTGTTGCCATCGGTCCCTCTGCTCTGGTCCTGGGTGCTGGCAAACAACTGAGGAGGCACTGAGTTCTGAAGAGCTCTTGGCAGGAGCTGGGCCAGATAAGGGCCTCCTACTCTGCTGAAGTGCAGCCTAATTACAGTCATGGGAGCAGAGGAGCCCAGCCACAGCGAGATGAGCTGTCTGCTTGGCAGTTCTTGAGAGACCCTCGAGAGCAGTCTGTGGGTGGGAGCAAGAGAGTGTTTGTAACCTGAGCTTCCTTGAAGTTCAAAACAATTTTCTGTGGCCATGCTGGGGAAAATACAGGTGCTGGAAGAATGTATGTATATGTGTGCATGTGAAAATGACTATTGGAGACGTTTGCAGGGGGAAGGGTGCTGGGGCTCCAGGGTGGAGAAAAGCCAAGTCTGTGGGCAGAAGCATACATATTATTCAGGCGTGGCGTCCGCACCTTGTATTTATCCAGCACCTTTCTTCTGAGGCACTTTCTGCATATTACAGACATTATCTCCTTTGGTATCTCCATTGTCCTCACAGCATAACTACCAGGTTGGTGTGAAGCACGGTAACTCTCTGTGTTTACCAGTGATGAAACTGAGGCAGCAAAGGGGCAAGGCTTTCCCTGAGGTCCACAGCTAATGTGAGCAAAGTTAGACTCAGCAACTGGGAGTTCAAGTACAAGGTCTCAGCTGGATAGGTGTGAGTGGAGGACACTCACTCTGCTTGAGGTGAGAAGAAACTCAGGTGGAAAAAGAAGGATGCCTCTCAAAGGTGTCTGTGAGCGAGCAAGAGGGAGAATGGGACATTTGAGATGGTTGTTTTTTAACAGGTATGATAGCCTCTGCATGCTTCTCGAGGTAACACCTGTTTCATCCATTCCGCTGGTGCATGGGTGTCTGTGTGTGTGCCTCTGTAGGTGTGTAGTGGGGTGGCTGTCATCAAAGGTGCGTTGCTGTGTAACATGTGTGTTGGGAGAGCCTGTGTACTGGGCGTGTATCAAGGGGAAGTTTTGCCAGGAAGTTTGAGAAACCATGTGTCTGCCTGCATGGGTCAAGAGGTAGATGGGCTCCAGCCATAAAAAAATGGCATTCTAATCCCCCAAATTGATTTATATGCCTTTGCACTTATTCAGCATTCATTTAATAGATATTAATTGGGTGCCTACAAAATGCAAGGCTCTGGGCCAGGCAGCGAGGCTTCAAAGATGAGTAAATTAATGATGGCAAACCTGTCATTAAGCAGCTTACAGACAAGCATAATGGGCAAGAGTTCAGAACATCTAATAACATTCACTACATACAGTGTGTGCCCAGTACTTTTTACGCATTATCTCATTTAATTCTCAGTGCAGCCCTGCAGGGTGGGTATGATGATCAGAGTAGGAGACTTAAATAATGTAGCTAAGGCAGCAAATGGAGGAGGGAGTGAGGATTTGAACTCTGCTCAGCCCCTAGCTCTTCCATTTTCTCCTACTGTCTTGAACACAGAACTATGTGTTTCTTCTCCGTGACATGTCCTTGCCCAGTCCCTCCACCTAGCTAACTCCCACTTGCACTTCTGGTTTTAACCATGAGAATCAACTCCTCCAAGAAACTGTCCCCTCCCCATGACTCCTTAAGTCCAGGTCATGAACTGTGCTCTGAGTTCCTGCCATCATTCCATGCTATCCCACCTTTACCCACTGGCTCCTGAAGAGCTAGCAACATTCTCAGGGGCAGATTGCGTTATAAATTCCCAGCTCAAAGTCTGACTACTCTGCGTAGCCCTTAATAGATGCTTGTTTAACAGAGCGATGGGAGAGAAAGAGCTGTCAGAGGCCCTCGGCAGGCAGCGTGTTTCCCAAAGGCGGATTTGTGCAGGGGGCATGCTTTGCTGGCCTGGCCTCTGATGCTTTTGCCTCTGTTATTGGGCCTGCTCCTTCACAGGCTCTACTTAGCAGTGGGCTTCCCCATCCCAGCTCCTGCCTGCAACCGTTTGGGAGCCTGAGGAAAACCTAGCCTCCACCTGCCTGCTCTATCTGCTCACCCACCCAATCTCCAGCTCAGTCAAATGACAAGTAAAATGATGAAGTAGGAGGAGGCGCTAGGTGTGATCTAGACTTGGCGGTTTTAAATTGCGCACCATCCAGGGCAAAGATGAGGTGTTTCTGGGACTTGGCCAACAAAGAAGTGTCCAACAGCCTGGGGAATCGTTAGGCAATTTATATGGTAGGTCTTTGAGTTTGCTTTTGAATAGATCTTTGTATTGCTGCAGCTTGAAAGCTGCAGATGTAAATTGGACACTCTTGCCCTGCTGGTGGGAGTGTGAATTGCTACCATGTTTGAGGAGGTAATCTGGCTGTGATTTGCCCAAGGTCACAGGGTCACAGCCTGGTGACTCCCTTCCCAAGCCCTTAGGACCACCCCATCATTTCTCATACCAGGGTGACCACATGCCTTGTCAGGGAATGTGACAATTTTAGTTTTCCTTTCAAAGATCATCACTCAAGTTTGAAAAACTCTGCATTTCACTGTTGGTTAAAAGTCTTATCATGCAAGGCACCGGGTTGATGGGAGATATAAAAAATGGCTAAATAATGGTTTGAGATTAAACTTGGTGATGAAAATTGGGAAGGGGACGCAGCACATGTGAATTAAGGACAGGGACACCTGGATTGTACTAACTTTGAACACAACAGCTGCTCAGCAGGAGGGAGGTAAGCTCAAGTCAGGGAGGAGGAGGTCCGGGACCGAACCTCAAGAAGGCCTAAGAGAGTAGACACGGGGCAGCCCAGTCCTAGCTCCAGGCTGCAGGCTGAGAGCTGAGGGGAAGGGACTTTCTCCTCCAGGGAGGATCCTGCTGCGAGCCTGTTACCTCCTCCCCTGGCTCAGCCAGTCCCCCTGACCAGACAGAGCAAGGAGCAAAGGGTGGGAGAGCTCACCTCTTACAACGGCCCCCAGCCAGATGAGTGTGCAAACTGGCCTTGGCCTTGCCTGCAAGGGTTTGGAGCAATGCGTGGGGTGGGGAGGCGGTGTCGACCTCAAGCAGAGCTGACCTGGGCTGCGGGCGAGCTGCCGCCTGGCACTGCTGCCTGGTGTCTGCGCTCTCCATCCTGTGTCTCTCACTCTCCTGCTTCCTGCCAGACGGCGACTTCCAGCAGACGGCGAACGCCATCCCTAGACTTCCTGTAATAATGATTTTAATAGCCCTTTTATCTGTCCAGGACTTTACACTTTAAAAGGGACGTATTATTACCAACTCTGTTGGAAGATTTCTTCTACAATTTGACAGATGAGAAAACTGAGTGAGCCTGTCAGAGGTAAAAGAGTTTACCAAGATTTTACGTGAACACGGGGATTTGAACCCAGCCCTCCTGACTGCCAGTCTCAGGCTACAGCCACCCCGCCATCAGGACTCACTAATCAAACGGATTTAGGTTCACTGAATTTTTGACTGGTGTTTAATGTGCAGGAAAAAAGAGAGAGATTTTTAAAATTAGTATAAGAACTCTGGCACTTTTGTAATTATTGTAATTCAAGCATGATGAGAGTCAGAGTGTTCCTCACTTTTTCTCCCTAAGTGCTTGTTATGCACATATGTTAAATCCATACATAATAAACTAGGGAGTATCTAGCATAATGGAATGTCTACTTGAGACTTACTTAAAGAAATGAACTTTATCTTACACTGGTTCTTTATAGCTAGTCAATTCATAAGATTTAGTCCCCTCTACATTGCAACTGTAGCAAATTTTGCCCTCATAGAACCTGAACTAATGAACTAATTTCATTGGAATACCAAACTTTATCCCATTATCTATTTCAGCGTTTCCACCTCATCCGGGGGCAAGTAAGTTCCCACCTGAAGTGGGCTAGCAGTCTCTCCCCTGTAATGGGAGCAGTGTGTGGAAACCACACCTGGGAGGCGATCGAACGTGGCGGCTGTTTCCGATGAGGAGAGATTTCGATTGGGGTGGGGGGGTGCGGCCGACGCAGAGGGAGATGGAAGAGACGGGACAAACAGTGCGTGTGTCCGCGCGCGCTCCCTGACAGCCAATACTAATTGTTCTTCTAATGAATCCAGCAGGGAGGTGATTTTTCTTACTAAGTGACAGGCCGAGTTGGTGTTTGAACAGATGTGATGTGGGTTATATCTAGTACCGGGAACAAAGGCAGTGAAGAGCCACCCCGCCCAGATCACCCATAGGTTGGCTCCCTTGTCAGTAGTCACTGTGGGAAAAGGTAACTGCCTTCAGGGTGGCTGCCAGCGCGACTTACACACAGCACATCCATTCATCCGATCCTGTCATCTCTCCCTCTGAGACGTGCTCTCCTCTGACACCACACTCACAGTCACGTCCCATGACGGGAACCCCAGGGACTCCAGATGGTGGGACCTGGAAGGCCCACACCTGCAGGCCTTCCTGGGTGGGCCTCCCTGTAGCATGATCTGAAGTGTGCTCGGGCAGCCCCCCACCCCAACTCCCCAGAACCTCCCTCTGGGCCATGCCCAGACCAGTCCTCAGGTGGTCCTCAGCCCTTTAGAGCTGCAGATGCCTGCAGGCCGAAGCAGAGGGGGAAAGGTCTCTGTGGAACCCCCAGCCCAGGAAGCATACCAGAAAACAGCCCCTAAAGGGTGTCAGAAGTGGAGCAGGTGAGGTGGTTATTGCTCTGGAAATCCACTCATGTCTAAGGACAAACCCAGCCCGGTGCAGAAATCTGGCCCTGTGCACAGGCTGCGGGTGGCCGGCGAGGCAGGGCCTGCCGCCCGGGCCGGGCAGTGCACGCGGCCTGCTGGCTTTGGGGCATCTGCACTCTCCTCGCTGCGGCAAAGCCATTTGCTGCTCAGTCAGCCCCCTCCTGGCACCCTGGACTGCTAAATTGGTCTCAACTTGCTGTACTTCCACCCACCACCTTAGTCATTATTCACTGGCAGCGTTCAGAGAGTGGGTGTGAGGCAGCCGAACATTATATTCCTGCTGCAAAGAGAGAGAGCTGAGTATGGCAGGCAAGGAAAGGAGAGAGGGAAGGAGCTCAGAGAAAGCGAAGGAGGGAGAGAAACAGAGCACTTCCCCACCATGACCCCAATAACCCTGGATGATGGGGCGGGTGGGTGATGGATGT
This sequence comes from Glossophaga mutica, assembly GCA_039655065.1. NCBI lineage: Eukaryota > Metazoa > Chordata > Mammalia > Chiroptera > Phyllostomidae > Glossophaga > Glossophaga mutica. Next base: position 65,038,687 of record CM077311.1, read on the forward strand.
GTGGGTCCTGGCTCAGCAAGGGGAGAGGAAGGGTTCTAGGGGTACACTCACTACTGAGGGCCAGCACCTGCCTGGTCTAGAGGGAGGGAAAGACCTCACCTTCCATCAGCTCCCTGTTCCTTAAATTTTACAGTAGGCGCTGTCACGCCCAGTGAGCATCTGCTCCCTCTCTCCTTCCTCCCTGCCTAGATGACAAGCCCCTTGACAAAGAAAGCGTGTCATCCCTGGACACAGTCCGGACTCCTTCCTACCCCGCCACTTCGTGCTGTCCACAGGGCCTGGGAACCAAGGCAGCCAAGGGTAGAAGGAACGACGAGGGAGCTTCCAGGGCTTCAGGGAGGGAAGGGCTCCACCGCAGAAGAACAGGCCGGCTAGGGAAGCAGATGCCCAGAGGCCTCCGACCTGGGGCAGAGGCGCCCGGTGCTCCCCCGGGGCCCAGGCGTTGCTCTGGGGCTGGCAGGAAGTGGGGAAGAGTGGCTCTCCTGTCGGACAGGAGAGATGCATCAGGCAAGGGCAGAGTGACCTTGACAGGAGTTGTCTGAGTCACTGATAACATTTGTTTGGGCTCCCAGGGGGAGGGTGGAAGGGGAGCCCAGCAACAAGCCAAGCTAGCTTGGAACCTGGTGTCCCCCCACCCCACCCCGCACCTCCACCCCTGTTTCTTCCCTCCCACCCTCTTCTCCAGCAAGATAATGGGAAAACCCTGAGAACAAAAGCTGCCACACAGCTAAGGAGGCAGGGACACTGGTGAACTGCACTCCCAATGTCAAGGGTCAGAAGTCTGGGGAGTGAGCCCTGGAGCAGCTCTTGACCTCCTCTGCCAGCCGCTGACAGGCAGACTGTCTGAGCGTCTCAAGGACGCCTGTGCAGTCTGCCCTCCACCTGAACAGGGTTTCCGCAGGACACCTGAAGCACTCAGGAGTACCCCCTTCAGCCCCCTCCCCTCCCCCGCCTCTGCCTTATTTATGGCAAACTTCAGACCCTGCAGCTTGGGCTCCCTTCTGCTCCCCACGCCCCAAAGGGCATTTCAGCAGTGCAAGAGGAGGAGGGAAGGATTAGACTGGGCTCACATCTTGGGGAGACAGCCTCCCCCTCCTTGCCGATCAAATTCCCCCAGCCCCAACGTCTGGGTGGCGCCAGCAGACAAACCGCACTGCAGGCAGGTGGGGGGAAAGAGAGCCCCAGGCAGCCCCGGCTTCCACCTGCCCTGTAAAGGGAGCTTCGCACAAGGCCAGGAGGGCTTCCAGCTGCCCGCCTCCTCCCTGGCTGGGCTGCAGCTTCCCCTGTCCAAGGCTCTGCACCAGCTGGGGGGGCGCCGGGGGTGGGCAGGATGCTGGGCTTTTCCTGACGCGACATTTCCTCATCGACCTGGAAGACTGGAGCACCAGGCTTTCAGCTTCCCCAGGTCTCCTGGCATTGCCTGGGCCATCTGTGGACTTAGAAACTTCCCCTTGATGACGGACTTACTTGTATGCTAGAGCCGGCTTTGAAGAGATGACCGATACTCTGCACAGAAACACAAAATCTCAGGGTTGAAAGGATGTTTAAGTCCCATTCTATCTGCCCCAGTCCACCCTGCCTCGCCCCAAAATTCTCCCCCAAGTTGTTGTCTTTTCTCTACTTACCTCCAAGAACTGCCATCTGGACCCAGGAGCCCAGCTCTTTTTCTTTTAGTTCCACTTCTTAAAGTCATAGAATGCTGTGTGCCTGTCAGGCTCTGTGTTGCTCCTGGGAGGAGACCCTTCCACAAGGCGCAGCTGGCCTGGAGCCGGGGGAGGAGGCAGATACCTCACAAAGCAGTCGCTGTTGCCCTGGCCTGGGCGGCTCAGTCTGTTGGGCGTCTTCCCGCAACGCAGGATGCATACAGGAGGCAACTGATCGATGTTTCTCCCTCACACAGGTGTTTCTCTCCCTCCCTTCCCCTTTCTCTAAAAATAAATCAATAAAACAGTTTTTAAAAAATCACTGTACAAAGCTAAATTAGTCTAAAAAGTCTTCATGGAAGATACAGAATTTGAGAAGGACCTTATGGACTGGGTGTGGTTTTAAGAGATGCAGGGAGAGGGTGGCAAAGGTGGGGACAGTAAGTGGCAGGGAAACAAAGGCAAGTTGAGTCAAATGGAGGATGGCCCCGCCTACCCAGCCTGGGGGCAGCGGGGAGCCATAGCAGAGGGCTGGCGCGTAGTGGGCCTGGATTTCAGGAAGTTCATCTGGCAATGAAGTATAGAATAGAGGTGAGGGTGCAGAGACCTTCTAGAAATCACATTACTTATTGGAACACCTTTCTAGCCTCCCTGTCTGCTAGTTGATAGCACGTGCTCCTCGAGACCCCATGCAGCCTGGAAACATGGGGGAGCCGAGGCTTCCAGGAGAGGGGAGTTCCTAGTCCAGCATCAAAGGTCAGGGTCAATGTGCTGTGTGGAGGACTTATTTATAACAGGAGAGGTGGCTAACACCTTGCTTTGGATCTGGAATGAATCACAGAAAGCTTGCAGTTTTTGTTGTTGTTGTCAGTTTTTTTGTTTGCTTGCTTATTTGTTTGTTTGTTTGTTTTTATGGGTGAAGACACAGTGGTCCGTCCAGGAGGCCCTAGCTCAGGGTCCCAAAGCTGGCCAGCGGCACAGCCACAGCCATGCTCCCATGGTGGGACTCCTTCCTCTCATGCACTGGAATCGTGGCTGAGGACTTCAGGGCCGGCAGAATCGTCAGAGCCTCAGCCTCGAGTGCCACGCAGGTGTGCCCTGGGGTCCCACGAGGGCGTGTCGGTAGTGGGCACTCTCAGTCTCTGTGGATCTCGCCCCACCCGGGACGTCAGGGACAGCTGATAACCATGACCTCCTTTTTTCTCTCCTGTCTTCTTTCTTGTTCTCTGGCTGTTTCAGACATTGTATTTGCCTCTGTTCCTCTGCCCTCTCCTTTGGTCTGAGGGCTCTGAGAAGTTCCCAGCTAATGTGACAGTGAGGGTTTATTATGTCAGTGGCAGTTGCCACCAATTGGCACCTTTCAGAAGTGAAAAACCAGTTCTCTGCCTCTGTCTCAGGCCTGCTTGAGAAACCAAGTCCAAACAAAATGCAAAGGCTGTGGGTGCCAGTCAGCCACGCTCACCACCCAGGACGCAGATGCCATGTCAGGAGAGGGTCCCAGACAGGAGGCAGGTCTCGTCAAGCAGGGCCCTCCTTTACCGTCCGAAACACGTGGTGCCATGTGGGGTCGCCTGCCCGTAGCCGTGAAGCTCTCAGAACACCGTTCCCATCTTCTTCTGGAAGGTTCCTCAGCCTGGCACCTGCCCAAGAGCTTCCTTCCTGCCTGCTAACAATCCGCCTAGGCAAGGGGTGGGGGGCAGCAGCAAGACAGTGTCCTATGAACTCTCTGGTGAGGAGACACCTGGAGACAGCACCTGCCTCCAGAAATAATTCAGCCCCTGCCATGTTCCTGGCAACTCAGAGCCCTGGCAGAGAGAGCGGGCAAGTCCTGAAGGTGAGGCATGGGCTTCTTCGTGCACACCAATCCCATGAAACGAGTGTGGGCGAGTTTGGGAGCGGACAGCAGAAAAAACATGGTTTGGGGAATCCGAGAGGCCAGCTTTTGGAGCTCAGCTCTACTACGTATTAGCTGTGTGGCACTGGGCAAGTCACTTAGCCTCTCTGAGCCTTGTTTTTTTCTCATATGTAAAATACTTTGTGTCCCATATAGAATTTTTATGAAAATTCCATGAGCCAATATAAGTAAAAAGAGCTCCATTCGTGGTAGCCTCAGCCCCTCCTGGTCAGCTCCAGTGGAAGGAAACTGGGCATGAGAGTAAGTTCTCTACTCGGGAGAGTCCCAAGCCCATGGTCCAGGGCCATGTCTGGGGGTCAGGGAGGGACAACTTTGGAGTCAGGCCATGCCCTCTGTGACAGCTACCTTCTTATCTGCTTACTCTGCAAAGGGAGCCCATCATAACTGAAAACAGTTTCTGACCTGGGCCGGTTCACCCCTTCTTAGGCAACCTGGTGGCCCCCTGCTCCCGGTAAGTCACCATATTGATGCCAAACTTAGTGCAGACACCTGATCAGCATAGAGCACTGCAGCCCAGAACTCCTGGGCTCAAGTGATCCTCCTGCCTCAGCCTCCCGAGTAGCTGGGACTACAGGGGCTCACCACCGCCCAGCAACGCAACTGAAAACAGTATGGGAGGGAACCGCTCCACTTTTGTCACTGCGGGTCTTCATCCTCCTTGTCAATGTGACAGAATTAAAATTGACTTATGATATTATGTAGAATCAGTGCGTGAGACATCATCGAATGGCCCAGGTTGAGAATGGGCACTACCGTGGATGTCTCGCTCACTTCGGCTTCTGCCACGTGGGTGAGGAGGAGGCGAGAGGTGGGCCGAGAGGCCAGGGCTCCGCCCACACCGTTAACTGGAGCGCTTGTGTGGAGCAGCGTTTAGGGAGGACAGTCCCTCCCCGGTGAAGGGCGGGCTGGAAGGCGTGTGTGCTGCATCTCTCTCTTCCTTCCTCCTGCCTCTGGCTTCAAAGCCAGTGTCTTTCCCATCTGGATTGTTTTCTGGATTATGCAGCCCATCAGGTCAGGAAAGAGGGAGAAAGAAAAACAAATAAAATGAAGCTTCTTTGTGCATTCAGTGTAGGGGATGCGCAGGCGGGAGAGGGCCCAGGTCCAGCTGCATCAGTGTAAACGATTGGAGCCCGACTCTGCGCTGGGAAAGTAGAAGGTCGTCTGTTCCGCCTAACTGGCGTTCAGCCAGACTCGGGCAGGAGCGTGGGGGACCAAGGGGAAGCTGCTACCCCTGGGTGTGACACGCAGCCCCCACCAGGGTCACGATCACGGTCCTCCCCCATGAAACCAGCAGGCTGATGTTGGATGCACCTTCCACCTGCCTTCTCCTCTTCCTCTGGATTCTTTTTTTTTTTTTTTGAGTGGAGGAAACTTCGACACTTTAATGGTGAGGCCCAGAGAGCTGAAGTGATTTCCTCTAAGCACATGGCACGCAGCCGTTAGGTTGCTGACCGTACGGATGGGCCCAGCCATTTCTCCATCCTGGCAAGTCGGTATCCACTGGGGAAAAGGCCGGGCCTCTATGAACACGGCATTTAGGGCCGTCTGGGAGAGGGGATGCCGGCCCAGCCACAAGAGCCTCCATTCTAGGACCAGGGGAGTTTGAAGAGGTGTCAAACAGCTGCCCAGGAACAAAGAAGTCATGGGCCTGGGGCAATCTCTGCCTACCCACCCCCACCCCACACCCTTAAATCAGGGGGAGGTGGTCCCACCTCCCACCTGTGGGCCTGAGACAGAGTTCAAAGGACTGCTGCTGTCCCTGGGACCGTCCCTGTGACCTTCCCTCTTGGCTGTGCTCTGTGGCCTGAGTAGCTGACAGAGATGTGGAACTTGTTAAAGGAACACAGGACCAGTAGGTCCCTCTAGAGGTGCACCCCAGGACAGGGAGACAGAGCCCCACTCCCCGCCACGTGCACACCTATTCCATCAGCAGCTGAGGACTGGGCTCCACTACCTGAACCCCGAGCAGCTGAGGGACAGGAACAGGGAGGCAGGCAGGGATTTGGGGAGCAGTCAGTGGCAGATCCGGGCTCACCACTGTGCTGCCCCTGCCCGGCCCGCCTGTGCCAGCTGCACAGCACTCCTGAGGCAGCCAGGATGGCAGTCTGCGGGGCACAGTGGCGAGGGTCCCCGCAAATGAATTGGCCCCTTTTCCTGAGGACCGGACAGACCTTATAGGATCTCAGCCTTCGTAGGCAAATGTGTGTCCACGCTGAGTCCCAGAAGGGTGCCGGCAGAACGGAGAGTCTGGCTTCTGAGTGTGGTTGGTGACTCTGACGGTTTCTTTTGCCAGAAAACCACAGGGTGCTCAGTGTGCACCAGCGCCTGGGCAAGACCGAGCCTCACTCAGGCAAACCAGCCCAGCTGCTGAGATGAGATGACGCCCTGGAGCCCCCGCAGCCTGTCCTCTCCTGTCCCTCCCTGGACTCAGGTGAGAGGACCCCACAGGAGCTCCTGCTTCATTTTCCCCAAGGACATAGTGGTGAAAATGTGGGCCGAACAGCAGAGACCAGAGACAGGGCTGCAGCCCAAGATGCCGACAGGGCTGAGACCCATAAACATGCCTCCGGGCTGGGGTGCCGTTAGCCTCCTGTGGCCGGAGCACACGGCACTGCAGAGGGACCTGCTGATGGCAGTCACTAGACACACCCCAGCCTCTAACCCTGATTCGCAAGGCCAAGGGCCGGGACTGCCCGCTCCTGCTCCGCTCAGCCTCTGACTGTCGGCTCCCCTCCTGAGTGTCCAGAGTCCTCCTGGCGGGCAGCTCTGCGCCATACCACAGGACGCTGGTGTCCTCAGGGGCTTCCCTCTCCGTCGGTCAGGCCAGTGGTTTCTAAGCACGTTGAGAGTGATCCTTATAAACAGTGGATAGATGATTACTGGTCTTTATAAAAATCTAATCTCTAAAGGCCCCAAATGGAAATGTCCCCAGTTCTTCAGACAATGAAAGAACAATAGAGCACAGGGACCTGCCAAGTTGGAAACAACATATCAGGAGTTTGCGCCTAGCCTTGGAGCCCAGCAATGCCTTGAGTCCCCAAGTCCCATATGTTTAAAAACAAAACAAAACAAAACGCTAGCTGCCATTTATTAAGCTCTTAATTATATCCTAGTGCCTTTACAAGTAAAATCTCACCCCACATGTACAGAAGTCCTGTAAGGTGGGTGCTGCTGTTAGCTCCAGTCGGCAGAAGGAGGCAGAAGCTTGGAGAGGCTGCAGCAGCAGCCCAAGCCCGGGGTGAACCTGCGGCACAGGAGACAGTGAAGGAGGGGCTGGGCCGCAGGCCGCAGTTAGGGTGGAGGAGCTGCAGGCTGGGTGTGGTGGGGGCAGGTAGTAAGATGGGGGCCCAGGGGGCCCACCGCCAGTGGTGAGGTCTGCACTGATGCCCCAGAGGTAAAGAACTACAGGGATGTTGACCACAGCTGGGGTTCAAAGCCAGGCACTGCGCTTGCCAAACGCAAAACCTGAGGCCTCCTTCACTGCACCTGTCAGGGGAGGATAACAGCAGTGTCTCCCTATCGGGGTGCCGTGGAGTGCAGCTTGCCCCAGGTGGTGTGTGTATAGTGCTCAGTCCGGTACCTACGGAGCTTAAGAGGAAGTTCTTTCTGCTGCTTAACATCACCGGCCCCTGCTGTCCAGCTGGGACATCCTCCTCTGGCCAGAGGGGATGGAGGGAAAGGCAGCTGTCCCCCACAGCCTCTCCTGGGCAGCAGGACCCCATTCCTAAGCTGTGGGAGGCTGGTGATCAGCTTTCTCAGAGGAGGCTCCTGACAGCCTCCAGGTCCTGATTCTTCGAGGAGACAGAGACTTAAGAATCCCCAGCTGTGTGGGGGAGGGAGGGAAGGAGGGAGGGAGGCTGCAGGAAGGAAGCCCTGCTCAGTGATCTGCCAACACAGCTTCCCTCCTTCTTCTCTTGGAGAAAAGAGTTATAAGGCTGAGGGGGAGGGGGAGTCGGGACTAGGCCCTCAGCACAGGAGAGGGGAGAGCTGAGCAGACATGGGGTCCAGTGCCCTGGGAGGACCCCGTGAGCATCTCTTAGGAGCAGCTGAGTATAGGAGCCCCCCACCTCCCGGAAGCATGCTGAGGCCACCCTGCCAGCCCATCCTAGAGATGGCACCATTCTGCCAAGTTGGAGGCTGAGTCAGGAACCAGGCCCGCTCAGAAACACTTATTGAAGACAGGAGCGGGGAGAGAAAAAGGGCAGGTGGGTGAGTTTATAGATTTAACTTCCCGTCTTCCCTCCTTAAGGAGTTGTCTTAGTCAGCACGGGCTGCTATAACAAAATACCGTAGATGGGGTGGCTGAAATGGTAAACATTCAGTTCTCACAGCTCTGGGGGCTGGGAAGTCTAAGGTCAAGGTGCCAGCAGACTTGGTGTCTGCTGAAAGCCCACTTCCTGACTTGCAGATGGCCACCTACGTGCTGTGTCCTCATGGTGGAGAAAGAGGGTTTGGCCCTTCCTCTGCTTATAGAGTCACTAATTGCATCATGGGACTCCACCCTCGTGACCTCACCTGAACCTACTCACCCCCAAAGGCTCCACCTCCAAATACCATCCCACTGGAGGTTGGGGCTTCAACATGTGAATTTGGGGCAACAGAAACATCCAGGCCATAGCCCCAAGCACCTGTTGGGCTGCAATGCTCAGCCCTGTGCCAACAGCAGTGGGAGTGCAAAGCGCGTGGGAGTCGGGGCTTCTGGCTCCGAGTGTGCGAAGCCCCATGAGGGACTGAGCTCCCTGAGGGAGAGAGAACAGCTCTGTCCGCCAAGCCCCGAGGGTGTGCTCAGGGGAACCCACGCGGCCTGCGTGTGTCTGAATCCTTTGCTCCTCTCCTCCCCCAGCGACCTCAGGCCAGCTCCTCGTTCCCTCTGAGCCCAGTCTGAACTAGGTAAATAAGGAGGAACAAAGAAAAAACCCACCTGGTGGGTTACTGTGAGAATTTTTTTAGGCAAAAATTATGTTGAAGTGTAATATACATACAGAAATATGCACACATCACGGATGAACAAACCGCCAGGCGATTTTTCACAGTTCTCATATAAATAGAACCGTAGGCAAGAGGGTCCATCCCTCCCCCAGACACCGTTATGTTTGCCTCTCTGTCAACATCTCGTTAAGAGAATCTCACACGTGCACACATTTTACGAGGGGCCAGTCCATGTGGCCGTGCGTGGCCACAGTTCTGTCATTCTGGTCGCTGTGCTGCTGCACGAGTGGTCCGCGGTAAACAGGACTGCGGTTTCCAGGCATCTCCAGGCCGGGGCTGTCGCCCGTGACGCTGCTGGGCCTCACAGGAAGCACGCGCGAGCCCTTCTGCCGGGCGGGCGCACTCCTAGAGGAGGAGTTGCCGGTTGGCGTGCCCATGCCAGCGCGTCTCGGGGCAGTGGAGGGAATCGGCGCCGCCCCTCCCCCCGCCCCCCTCCACCCCGCCCCCGGCGCTGTGTGGCAGCCTCACTGCTGCACGGCCTCTCCAGGCTTGAGGTCGTGGGCCTTTTCCACTTAGCCCTGGTACTGGCTGTTTGGTTATTTAATTGTGGTTTTAATTTGCATTTTCCTGATGACAGATCATGGTGAGCACCAGCTTGTACATTTTTTGCCATTTGCATATCCTATTTTATGAAGCGGCTAATTAAAATCTTTTGTTCATTTGTAATTTGGTTTCTGTCTTTTCCTTAGAGATTTACAAGTCCTTCTTCACATGCCAATAGGGGTCTTTTGTCAGGTGTCTGAGACATGCCTGCTTCCACTCTCGGCTTTGCCCTTCAACTCTGATGGGAGGCCTCTGAGGAAGAGAGATCCTTGATTTGTCGATATTTTTCCTTTATGGTTAGTGTTTTTTATGTTCTGGTTAAGAAATGTTCGCCTATCCCAAGGCCTAGAAGAGGTTCTTATAGAAGCTTTAGTGTTTTGCCTTTCATATTTATAACTTCAACTCCTCTGGAACTATTTGTGTGTAGTGTGAAGAAGGGGTCAAAATTTACTTTTTTTATAAACGGATACCAGCTTACCAGCAGCAATTAATAAAAATAACTTTTTTTTCCTCTGCTCTGCACAGTCCCCTTTGTCATAAATCAAGTGAACACACATGCCCAGGGCTGTTTCTGGACTCTATTCTGTCCCATTGGTCAGTTTCTCTAGCTTTATGTGAAGCCACATTGTCTTAATTACTCTCACTCCACAAGTCTGGAAATCTGGTAACATACGTCCTCCAGCTTTGTTCTTTTTCAGGATGCTCTCGGTTATTCTTTTCCCTTTGCATTCTAATGTGTGTGCTGCTGGGATTCGGATTGGAACTGTATTGACGGCGTAGATTGATTTCGACAGAATGCACATCTTTAGAATATTAAGTCTTCTGAATCCATAAACCTGACATATGTCTGCATTTGTGTAAATTTTCCTTAATTTATCATAATAATACTTCACAGTTTGCAGTGTAGAGATCATGTACAATGTCAGTTGTTCCCAGGCATGTACATTTTCCAAAACAGTGTGTTTTTTAAATTTTTTTATTTATTTCATGCTAGTATATAGAAGTGCAATGATTTTCGTATATGGCCCTTGAATCCAGACACTTTGCTAAATTTATTGAGAGAATTAAATGAGATCATGGATAAACCCCAGGCATAGTGAGCATGCTGCTCACTAACTCTCCTCTGTGTGCAAAAGAACTGAGGCAAGACCAGGACTCAGTGCCTGACTGCAGCTAGTGAAGGAGTGTGTCAGCATGGCAGGGTCCGTGAGCCCTTGAGCGCAGGGTTTGCCGGGCCAGTGGAAGGAGGCAGAATCCCGATGGAGGGAAGCACCACCTTGGATGGACCTTGAAAGAGCTTGCAGAGACCTGACTGGATTGTAGTGTGGGCCCTGCTCTGCGCAGTTTGTAAGCCCCGCCACATCCACTCGGCCATGGGTCCTCACTGCACAGCTGTGAGGCTGCATGTGAGGTCTTCTGTCATTTTCAGAGATGCGGCAAGGGCTCAGAGAGTTCAGAGGCTTGGCGGAAGTCTCTCTGTGACAAAGTAAGTGATTCGACAGGTTTCACCTCTTAATGCAGAGGTTTTCTTTTTTTAATCATTTTTTTATCTTTCAGTTACAGTTGACATACAATATTATATGAGTTTCAGGTGTACACCCCAGTGATCATCCTAATAAATCTCATATCCATCTGACATTACACATAGTTATTAGAATAAAATTGACTATATTCCCTATGCTGTACTTCACATCCCCAGGACTGTTCTGTGACCACCAATCTGTGCTTCCTAATTCCTTCACCTTTTTCACCCAGACCCCTCCCCCTCCCATCTGGCAACCATCTGAATGTTCTCTGTATCTATGAATCTGTTTCTGTTCTGCTTGCTTATTTATTTTGTTTTTTAGATTCAGTTGTTGATAGATATGTATTTATTGCCATTTTATTGTTCATATTTTTTCCCTCTTCTTTTTAAAGAAGACACTTCAATATTTCATGTGATACTCATTTGGTGCTCATAGACTCCTTTAGCTTTTTCTTGTCCGGAAAGCACTTTATCTGTCCTTCGATTCTAAATGATAGCTTTGCTGGGTAGAATAATCTTGGTTGTACGTCCTTGTTTTTCGTCACTTTGACTATTTCTTGCCAATCCCTCTGGCCTGCAAAGTTTCTGATGAGAAATCAGCTGAATGGAGAGGTTTTCTAACACTGTCAGATGGTGGCATTGGTGTGATGAGATAGGCCATGGGAGCGGAAAAGGTTATCAGGAGGGTGAGCGACCAGAGTGTTGAAATCTGTGTAGGGAAGACCTTTGTGCAGAACGAGAGGCAGCAGGCCGTCCTGAAGGCCGCCGTGGCCGCAGACTGGGCCCGGGGTAGTGTGCAAGCTCAGGGAGGAGGGGTGAGCAGAGCAGAGGAAAGGGCCACACAACAGGCCAGGCGCCCACGGGGTCAGGCTCACAGTCCCCCAAGTACTATACATGCAGGTGAAGGACATGCCTTGGGGCCCCTGGACCCCAACTTCCCATTTAAAACAAGATAAATGAAACTTCCATGGCTTTACCCTTTCTCAGCTCATCTCATGATTAAAACCAAAACAAACAACAAACTGTCCCCTGCATCTGCTCGGCTGGGCCCCCTCTTCCAGGACGTGGCCTCCTGGCACCTGTTGCACACTGACCTCATTCATCTCCAGCGGCCGCTCCCTTCAGCCTCCCAGAGATGATGGGCCCAGCTCCCACTCAACCTGTTAGCTCAGTCCCCTCAGCCCGCGACTCCCTTTTAAATGGCTCTGCTGCGCCCGAGCTACCTCCGCACGAGGCTGAACTTGGTGCCGCCACCACCGGTAACCCTTTTCTCTCCAAGTATGTGTTGGGTGCTGACCTCACCAGACCCTGCCGAAGTGTCCGAGCCTGAGAGAGCAGTCCTGCCACCACCCAGAGAGGGGTGAAGGGGGCCCAGGGGAGAACGACTCCCTCTGGACCACACAACTAGTCGATGGTCTAGAGGAGCAAATTCAAGCCCCTAGTCCATTGTCATTTCTATTCCACCATTCAAAACAAAACAAAACAAAACAGAGGAGGTGGGGTGTCTATAGCTTGCACAACTCCAAGATGGCCTGGATTGGGTTAGTTTTGCCTCCCATGCCATCCAGTTGTGGACTGGGAAGGTCCCCATGGAGCCCAGCCCTAAGGAAGTACAGCCTCCAAGTACACGCTCCTGCTTCTGTCTTCCCACCCCAGTGGAGGGGCCTGGAGCTGGGCAGGCAGGACACGGCAGCTTCGTAGGTCAGATGTGCTGAGGGCAAGGCGGGCAGGCGGCCTGTCCTCTGGGGCCTGAGTTGCAGCCAGCGGCTCAGTCCTACCTTCCTGCACCCCAGCCACGTGAGCGTCTCAGCAGTGGCTCCCACACTCTCTCCTTGCCGGTATGAACTGTATGTAAGTTGGAGTCCTTTGTCTAGAAAGGGCCATGTGCCTACCCGGAACAGCCAGGTGGAGAGGAGGGATCGAAGCAGAAACAGACTGACCTTTCCAAACCTCCAGTGATACCCCCTCGTTTCCCATAAGACCCTTCTGAGGCATACTGAGAAGTCCTCTCTGAGACCAGGGGAGCCACCAGAGAGATCACGGGGCTGAGACGCCTTCCACTGAGCTCTTCTCCAGAGCTGTTCCCACTCCACCCACTCTGAGGCCCAGGGACACGCAGGTGAGGATGGGTGGAAAACGGCCAAATTTTACTTAAAGTACCAAATGGAGCTAATGTTCACTGAGCACTCCCCTCTGTGTCAGACACTTCACACGTGCTGCCCCATCGTCCAGTCTTGAGAACAACCCCAGGGCATACGCATTTGTGCTTTTCTACCAAGAAAGACTTGTCTCCAGGGATCAACGTCTAAGGCATTTTTAACTCTCCCAGCTAGGCAAGAGAGGGGGCAAAGAGTGGGTACAGTGGACATCTAGTATCTAGAGGCCAGGGAAGCTGCTAAACTTCCTACAGTGCACAGGACAGCCCCTTACAACAAAGAACACCCTAGCCCAACCCATCAGTGTGCCAAGGCTGAGAAACCCAAGTGCAATTTACAAATGCACAAAGAAACGCTGGAGTTCAAAGCCAAACAGTTTCTCTGACACCTCACAGCTGCGCAGTGGCCAAGCTGTGTGTCGTGCACATCTGTCTGACCCGAAAGCCTGCATGTACTTCTTTGGTTACAAAATGCCCTGTTCAAGAGCAGCTGCCCACCAGGTCCCATCTGTCCTGGGAAAGAACAAACGTCATTGTTTCTCACTCCGCACGCAAGCAAACAGGCATCTGCGCCCACCAACCAGAAGCCCGTGAGCACAGAAACAGCTGCTCAGGTGCAGGCTTGGCCCTCTGGTGCTCTGGAGAGTTACAGAGGTAGGAGCTCTGCCTCTCCCCTCCAGACATTTGGGATCTCACTGGAGTGGCTGCAGTGTGTGCACACGGAGGGGCCTGGTCAGTGTCAGTTGAGGGTATTGCCCAGAAGCCCATGGGCATCAGAAGGACTGGGGGCCTCGGTGGGGATCAGGGATGTCGCTGTAAGGGGGAGCAAGACTAGAGTGGGTTTTGGGAGCCTCTAGCAGGACCTCAATTCTCAGGGGCAAATTGAGGTCCTGACAGCAGGGAGAATGAGCCTGATTCTGAAGCCAGGCTGGGGATGCGGGAAGCAGGGCTCTAGTTTGGCAAGGGGGTGATAGAAGAGACCACTCACTCTCTCTGTGTCTCCTGCTTCACGGTCTGACATCTGCTTGGCTTCCTCTAGTGACTTCACAACCCTAACAGCCATCTTGTGGATCATTACCTTAAAAAATGTCAAAAGACACCGTTCCCTCTGCATTGCTGAGACAGAACATCTTTTCTTCCATTGTGCCCACCTGGCCCCTCAGCAGTGATTCAGAGGAGACAGAGGCAGATCACAGAAGCAAATCTGCTGGTGGGGGTAGGGCTCCCTGCGGGGAGGAGGCAGCAGATAAGCCTGGAAGGTACAACACTTGAGAGGCAGCTTCTGGAGAGCCTTGGCTGCCAGGCTAACGGCTAGGAGGAAGGCAGAGTCTGGATCCCCAGAGCTAGCTGATTCTGGGAGGCAGTGTCTGTCTGGAGCGATGTCACTGCCAGTGTTTAGAGAAGGGAGCTGTCGGGACGCCCCCGCCCCTTCCTCCCTGCCTGCTCTGCAGAGGCCTCCCATTCTCCTGGTGCTTCTTGAAATAACATTAGCGCAGCAGACGCCCCAGCTATTAGGGGGGGAGGGCAGACACGCATTCAGGCAGCGCTGCCCTTTATCTCGAGTGTCCTCACTGCTCAGGGAACACGGGGTCTGAACACATGTGCACGCGCCTCCATGCCTGTGGCCCGGGAGGAATTATCCCAATGAATGTCAGCGAATGGACAGGAACAAAGAGGCCCAGTGAATGAACGACTTGTAAGGGGCCTTTCATGGGGCCTGAATGACAGCTGGATTCCCGAGGAAGGGTGCCAGCCCAAACAGTACCCACATCCCGAAAGCGAGGCCTGGCACGCCGGCCAGCGCAGCAGAGCCGAGGCAGGAGCAGAAGGCCCTCAGGGAGCACGGTTCCTGGGCAGACTACAGCGGCAGGGAGGTGAACCCTGCCCTCGTGGTGGGCGGCTCTCAGACCAGGGTCAGTTCTCAGAAAGAACTGAGAAGGGAGGCAAACCCAGCCTCACCTTTTCTCTGGTGACACTTGTTAGTGGTGTGGGTGGGGTTTTGGGGGAGGAGGGGGAAGCTGGACTGGGAAAAGGAAATTCATGCCAATAACAGCAATTTCTAAGGCAAATAGCTAGGTGTCTGCCATTTTTTATTGTCCTAACACCAACGCATTAATGTCTCTTCTTCCAAGCTCTTTGAGCCTCTCTGGCTTCTCTCCCTCCTTCCTCTAAGAGGCATTTAGCTGAGTATGTGGAGATGAATAAGACAGTGTTAGTCTTCAGGAAGCCCAAAGACTAGTGCAGGGTGGCAGGTGAGGAGCGAGCAATTTAAGAGAGAGGTTGGAGTTGCTGCTGCCATAGCTTCAGGCCCCCTGATGTGAAATGACAGATGAAGAAGCAGGGGAGGGCTTCATGGAGGAAGTGGAGGTGGTATTTGGGTGGGACTTTGAAGAGTGGGTTATCATAGGCCGGGGTCATGGGGCAAGTTGTGAAAGAGATTCTTCTAGGTTGAGCCAACAGCCTGAGCAAGCAATAGGGTTGTATACCAAGTGGTATTGAGAGAAATGGTGAAGAACCAGTGGAGGGTGAATGGTGGAGCAGAGCTGGAAAGAGGGGTGGGGACCCAGGTCAAGTAGAGTCATGAATGGCCTGGGGGCGCAGGTGTCTGAAGAAGGAAACTAGGACCCTTCTTCCAAAGAGGAGAGGCTGGGACGGACCTCAAGCTGAAGTCATCACCGGGCCTGTGTTTGGAAAGGTGGCTTGCAGCGGCGCAGTGTGGGAGCGTCACTCGCACTAGAAGAGACTGAGGCAGGAAGTTTGTTCATTCGTTCATTCAGCGAACATTCCCCAAGCTCCATCTCCATGCCAGGCCCTGTGCCAGGCTAGACAGTCCAAGACACTCCCAGCTAGCGGGGCTGTTTCCACACGTCTCTCCCAAGGACGCACCGGATGCTCCGGGCTGCATGGGCCGCTGGCGCACACGCTGCCGTCCAGCCAGCTTCCCTGCAGCCCGAGCTCCCCAACTGCATCCAGTCAGAACTGGCAATAGACCCAGACAGCCCCTCTGGGAAGTTTCCAAAACGCTGACGAATTCTGTCGTAGTGGCCCGTGCGGGAGGTTCTTGGCTCTGCCATGGGTAAAAGCAGAGAAAAGGGTGCTTTTAGGGCAGTTGGCCTGCCTGGGGTCGCTGGGGGTTTCTGGTGTTCTCCCTGCTCCGCTGCACTCAGAGCGACCGCCAGCATGAAAATAGCCAGTGAAAAGCCCAGTTCTTTTTCTTCATCTCCCAGGGTGACTTCGGTTCGCAGGGTCATGGGTTTCAGGTGCGCGTTTCTGTGATTCGTGACCTGCAGGCTGCACCGTGTGCCCAGCACCCGAAGTCAAAGCATCTTCCGTCACCATGTGTTTAAAAGTCTAGTTCTTAAGCCATTCTTTGCTTGCTTTCATACTGTTAAAATTAACATTGGCCTTACATACTTTCCTTCACTCCTGGGGATATCTTCAATAAATACCCACTCTTCAAGCCATCGCACCTTAAAATGAATAACATAAAACAAGTCTGCTCCGGAACTATATTACTTGTTGATAGCCTGCAGGCCTCTCACTTATTTCACTTTCTGTGCGGATAGTGGTGCTGATGTGGGGGAGTAGGTGGCTGCGAGTTTACAGATGCCTCTCCCCATTATTGTACAGTGTGCTGTCTTCGGTTCTGTGGCCCTGAGATGTCTTCACCATGCTAAAATGCACTCTGCCACACACCGCCCTGCTACTAAGCCCTGACTTGTTTTAGTTAATTACAGCTCACCCGCCATGCGAAGTGTGCACACGAGAAATCAGAGGTCAGTAACCAGCAGCTGATATAACCTCCGCCTTCATCTCCTCCCCTGTTCCCCTGTTTCCGCAGGGACCCTCACCCTCTGCACTCAGCTCCCTCCCCTTCCCCCAGCCCTATGTTTACATCACAGTGAAGGCCCTTTCCCAAGTGGCATCCATCTTCCTCTCGCCTCTTCCTCTTCCTTACCCCCTCTTTTCTCTCCATTCTCCTCTCCACCCCCACCCCAGATTTCCCTTCACCCTTTGAGGTCCCACCCCTCCCAAATCCCTTTAGCCCTCCTCCCGCTCAGGTGCTATCCCCACTCCTGGGTCATCCCTCTCTGGGTCTTCAGGAAAGCTGCATTTGGGAAGGAGAGGGGATGGGGGCTAGCCGATATGCTCCTCAACTCCTCCTTTTCTTTTTTACCGCCAACTTAAAGATTCACCTACTCTCCCCACGTGGCTTCTTTGCCCCGACTCACGGCTTACAGACACTGTCCTCCAGGAGCCCATCCCACCCCGAGGAGTGACACACAGACAAATGCAGAGAGACAGCCACTCTGTTTTCTATCACATCACCTCCCAGGAAGCCATTCAGCCAGGGGCCAAGGGTCAGGTCAGGAGGTCACTAGGGCTGATGCAATCTTCTTTTGTACTAACTCCAATTTCCTACTACATAAGACCACCCACTCTTCCCGATTTTCCTGGACTTTCCCTGTTTTAGTACTGAAGTCTCACATCCTAGGAACTCCCGCCATCCCAAGCAAATCTGGGCAGCTGGTCACCCTGTGGGTCCCAGACTCTCGGCACAAAATGCAGCTCAGAGCGCAGATGACTTGGAAAAGCTGCTGTCCAAACGTGTACCCCCGCAGGTCCAGTTGTTTAGCCCTGCTCCTAAGGCACGGGCAAGGTCCTACACAGGCCTGCGGACCCTGGCACCGCTAGCCCTGGACCAGATGCTCAGACCAGGGTGCTTTGGAGGCGCAAGTGCTGCACCAGGAAGGCTTTTCCAGGGGTGGGGGTCGGGGAGTTTCTCCCAGTGCTACTCCGGGCTACCTAAGTGGCCCGGGGAGCCCCCTGGGGTGGGGGTTAGGGCAGAAAAAGTTTGTAAATACCCATTGTGTCATGTTGACTAAGAAAAGGTGCTGCTCATGGAACACACGGGCCACACAACAGAATGTGAGCTTTAAAAACGTGCTTATCCATTCCTTTCACAAACGTTGATTGACCTCTGTGCCAAGCACTGTGCTGGAAGTCAGGGATGCAGTGTTGAATAAAACATAGTCTTCTGGTCTGTTGGGAAACAGATAAGAACCGAGAGGACCTGCACTGCGCTGTGGTTTGTGCAGGTACAAGAGCAAGCGGAGGGTGTGCAGAAGGCACACAGGAAGGCCTCGCACGGAAGCCCTTCTGCACAGAGCCCCAGAGGTCAGGCCTAGGGAGCAGCACATACCCCGGGAAAGGGCCAGCAGGGCCCTCTGTGCATTCACAGGGCTCCCAGGGGTCGGAGGGGTGGAGGCAGGGGTGGTATGGGGCAGGTATGGTGCCAGACAACAGGAAGACACACAGACGAACAAGGAATCCTGGGGAGAGCTTGCAACAAAGCAAATAACAGGCCTATCAATATCCGAAGGGAATACAGAAACTTAGACTAAGGCAGCAGTAGCAGGGATGTAGGGAAATGCTGGTTTTGAGGAATATCAGCCATAAGACAGAACTTAGTGCTTGCCCGGATGTGGGGGGGGGGGGGGGAGGAAGGAGTCAAGGCACCATGGCCTGGTCACATTTCCTTTTTTCCAATTACAGTTCACATACGATATTATATTAACTTCAGGTATACAACATCATGATCAGACATTTATATAACCTATGACGTGATCACCCCGATAAGCCTAATGCCCAACTGTTGGTCAGATTTCTGGGGGTCAGATTTCTGGCTCAGCTGCGCTCACTAAGCCTCAGAGCCAGGAGCAGGGACGTGTTGGGGGAGGCCAGGGCAGGGCAGGGAAGGGAAACTGGTGTGTTCCGTTTTGAATATGTCAAGTGGGAGATGAGGTGGCCCATCCAAGGGCAGATGGCCAGCAGGCAGGTAGCTGTCCAGGTCAGGAGCTCAGGAGAGAGGTTTGAGCTGCAGACACAGATCCGAAAATCGTCACCACGTGCATGCAGCTGAAACTAAGGGAAAGGACAGGCCACCAGGAGTGGAGGACAAACTCAGGGTGGAATTTGGAAGAGAACGAACGTTTCCAAGTGAAAGAGGTAAAAGTGATGGAGAAGGAGAGGCCAAGAGAAGATTATCTCAGAAAGGATGGAGTTGAAAAAAAAATACAGAGCCACTAAGAAATCAAGTTTGAAAACAACCCCGGACAGCAGTTCCAGTGGGTTGGTAGGGACAGCAGGCAGGCCTTTGTGGGCTAAGAACAGGTGAGGAATGAGCAGGTGGCAACAGTGAATGTAGCTGCTGTCTCAAGAAGCCTGGCTACAAACAGGAGGGAAGAGGGCTGTTCCTGGGGGATGGAGTTTAGGAGTTGGTGTGTTGCTTTCAAGTTGGCAGGCTTGTGCACGTTTGAGTGCTCGTAGGAGAGAATAAGAGACGCCAAGACCTCGGAACGGAAGGAAGAGAGCGTGGTTCTTAGAGCAAGACCCCCAGGAAGGTCGGAGCTGATGGAGCCGTAGCACAGCTGGCAGGACGAGCAGGGCGAGGACATGCGGCTGTGAGAGGCACAGGGGAAGGAGCGCTTCCACTGCCTTGAGGAGCTGAGAGAGTCTCCTGCAGCACCTCCAGTTATCCATCCGTGTGGGGATGAAGTCATCTGCAGGCAGGCAAGTGCACAGGTGGGCACGGCCTTACAGAGTGGCGAAGGTAATGGATTTGCCTTGAGAAATCCAAAGGTGGCGGTAAGAGCCCAGGCTTGCTGCGACATTGTAGTTCTCCAGTATGCCCAGCAGACTCTGGGCTCCAACGAAGTTCACTATCTAGGTGAGAAAAGCAATGCAGAGTCTTCTGAGCAGCAGAAACCAGGAGCAATGGATCTGGGAGAGGGTGAGGGGTAGTGTAGATGGGAGGAGGTGGCGTGACAACAGCATGGGGAAGGGCAGGGGCTTGGTGGGCGCCTGAGAGCACGCAGGGGCGCTGGCAAGGAGGTCACGCTAGGTGTCAGACACCACCCTGAGTGTCAGCGACCCTGCGTCCTGGACCCATTGGGAAGCATGCCTCATTGGCGTAGCTTGCGATGGTGGCAGGTGAGGCGAGAAGAGAGGCTTGGGTTGGGTTGTACAGGGCCTGGAATGCAAGCGGGGTTTGTCACTTCCTGAGACGGCGGTCCATGTCGGTAGGAGCAGGCTCTGCCCCGCTCACTGCTCTGCCAGTGGGCCCTGACGGGGACCGCAGGCGGTAAACGCTCACCAAACACTGGGGAACAGGGAACAGAGGCACGCGCGCTCCAGCACCTCACCCTACAGTGAAGGTCTCTCTACCTGTCCAAACAACTACTGACACGTGTCCTGGGAGGTGACACGCAGCTGTGCCTGCCCCACCAGGCACATCAGTCCTGCTTTTGCCTTGCTACCCACATGACTGCACTGTGCGGGCAGTGGATGAGCTCTGGCCAATGAGCCAGAAGTCCTGGGTTCTAGAACCAGCCCTTCTAGCTGTGACCCTGGAGCTCTGTCACCACACCTTTCCAGGGTTGTGGGGAGGACAGAGGACATAAGGACCCAGTGTGAAGGTACGTGAAGTACAAGGTGCCATAGCACCTTATGTAGCCCTGTAGGCAGAGCACCTGGTAAGTGGTCCGTTTAGCTGGAAGCCACCTAGTTCCTAGTTGCTTCCCATTCCTTGTCCCTTGTAGTCAACTGAATGCTAAGTGGCCGAGGGAAGGGGGCAGGGGACCAAGAGATGCCATACCTCCTTCTTTGACACCCGCACTCGTGGCCTGGACCTCATGGGAAGAGACATGGCTGATAGGTAAGGTGACCACATGTCCCAGTTTAAGTCGGCCATCCTGGCGTAATTAATACCAGTGCTCCCCATTCACTCTTAAAAGTGTCCAAATTACGTGGTCCCCCCACTGATAGTCTGTGCTCTGTTCGGAGAGTCTGCGTTCCTGGGAACTCTGACGTTTGCAAACCAGTGGCTTTGGGTGAGCACAGAGAGAACCCGGAGTGGCTGGCAGCTTGGCCAGATCTCATCTTATGCGGCATGTATGTCTCCCTGGCCATGATCACCCCCATCGCTTCATTATTCTGCCCACAGGACGTGGGGACAGAGCCCCATAGCCAGCCCAGTGGCAGCAGGGAAGGTATCAAAGGGGGTTCTCGCGCCCTCGGCTCTCTGCCACCTGGCTGTGACGTCATGGGTTACGACAAGCAGGCTGCCAGGTGTCCTGGAAGGAGTCTGTGTGCCAGGGGATTAGGACCAGACTCCCTTGCCCTGCTTTTGCATTTTGAGAGGACAGACTCCATATCTTATACACCTTATCCCAACTTAAATATCTAGAGTGGCCTGACACTCCAGAAGTGCCCTCCACCCTTAGTCCACATTGTCATTTTCACAAGCCCTGAGTGGCTATCTTGGAAGATGGGAGAGAGGGAGGAAGGGAGCCAGGACATCTTCTCTTCCTGAGGGAGGGCAAGGTTCTCCCCAGGGCTTGGGTGGATGGGAAGGTTGAAGGGATGGGGGTGGGGGCATGCAAGTTTAGGAATTATTCAAGTGAATTCTATTTAAAGTGTTCATCAAACTCAAAGTCACAAGGACTTACCCAACATTTCCTCAGAATATATGACAAGGTCTACCCCTCAAGGAGCTTATAATAATTTAGGTCAGGCTATGATCAATTCAATGATAACAGACAAGGAAAATACCAAAAACAGTGATTTCCAAGCTTTATCCTGCATCAGAATCCTCTGGAGGGCCATGAAAATCCAGACTGTTGGGCCCCAGGAGTCTGGGTTGGGTGGGCCCAAGCATGTGTGTGTCTAACAAGGTCCCTGGGGACGCTGTTGCAGCTGGCCTTGGGGTCATACTTTGAGAACTGTTGCCCACAAGGATCTAGAGGCCGACATGCCTCGAATTCACATGGGAAGCTCCATAGAGGAGGCAGCATTTGCGGTGGGTCTGGGCAGCTGACTAGGGCCCAGGGTACCAAAGGGGGATAGCTAACAGCTACTGAGTGCTTGTGACGTGCCGCGCGCCGAGTGCCCGTGTCAACCGGCATTATTCATTTAATCCTTGTAGAAATCGGATAAAGTAGATATGGTTATTGTCCACAGAGACACGGAGAGATTAGGGGACTCATTTTGCCATACCAGCTCCAAACATCATTGAGGGGACACAGCACAGGAGGTGTTACTGAGGGCCCTTTAAGACCCCCCAGCTGGAGGTCCCTGCTCCTTCCCAGATCTCTTTAGTGCCCCAGATCTCCAGCTGCTGTCCTGTGCCTAGCCCAGACTTCAGGGAATGGGTGGGTATCTGAGGCCTTGGATTTGATTTCACAAAAGGGCATGGACTGGCACTGATACCTTCACACAGTGGAGAAAGGAGAGGTGCTTGTATACCTTTCGCTGAGAAGCGGCCAAGGTCAGGGAGGTCCTTCCTGGCAGAGGGCAGACCACATGGAGGAGCACTGAGAGGCAGTTTGGTGAAGCAGGAGCCACTGAGCATCCCTGGAGCGTGAAGCACGGGGAGGGGCAGGAGCGAAGCTGTGGGACCTTCAGTCCCAGCATTTCCATGCGGCTCTCCAGAGCCTCTTCATGCAGTTCTGGTTATGTCAGAGGGAGACCCCTGCCAGTTAAAGTATCACAGAGGTCAAGGGGACGGTGTTGAGGGACTGCGAGGGCAGCCGTTGGCCAGCTCTGCCGGATCCCTGGGCTTTACAGTAATTATCTCACTGGCTACTTTGCTAGACATGAGGCTTCTAGTTCCCCGACAGGACTGTGCCCTGGAGGAGGAAGCAGTGAGGGTAAGAAATCCGGGCAGAGGTGACACAGAAGTCAAAATTCCCTAGCCAGACACATCGGAGAGGATTAACTCAGGACCTGCACAGACTTGTCAGGGAGAGTCATGGGTTCCTAGGTTGTGCACATGGATTCCATCAGACAGGCCGTGACTTTGAGCACAAAGCACACTCAGGCACACACGGACAACTCTAGACACCAAAAGCCACACCCCCTACAGGACCTGGCTAAACTCTTGAAGTCATTCTAGGTCATTTCCAGAATCCGGAGTCAGGAGTCTGAGCTTCGCCCTCTGCCAGGGCTTCTCCAGCTCCAGTCCCTCTCCCAGTACTGTCGGCTGGTGGTCACTGGTACCGATCCACGCTGACAGGAATCCCCAATTTAGAATGTGGAAGAAGGAGACTTGGTTCATCGGAAATAGCTCCGTTGTGACACAGCGAGGCTGTGAAAGCAGCACAGCTTTTAGGTGGACTTTGGGCCAGGCAGCCCTAGGGCAAGGCCCCTGGACAGCTCTGCTGTGCTCTACTCCACACCACTTTTCTCTGCTCCCGTCTGGCGAAGATTCTCTGGTGGGGAAGTGCCGCCTTCACTGTGGGAAGCAAAGGGAAAGTGCCCTGGCGGGGGGGGGGGGGGGGCAAAGGGGAGCTGGCTTACATAGACAGAAGTCTCTGCCCCTGATTTCTGATTGGTCCTCCCTCATGCAAATGAGGATTCCCAAATCCTCACAGTTTGGTTTGTCCAAAAGGCACTGTCCTGATTGGTCAGAATGGAGCTACTCTGCTTGGTCAGTGAAGATGCAGATGGGGGAAATATAGCTGGGCAGCTCCGATTGGATGGAGGAAAGCGCTAGTCCCATTGGTTGAAACATAATTCCAGGAACTCCTTTATAAGGGCTGGCTCAGATGGCAGAAACACAGTGTAGGAGGGCAGTTCAGTGCAGAGGCAGGTAGTTCTGTGCAGACTTCTCCCCAAAGTACGGTTTGCAAGTAGAAGTGGCTGCTAGACTCGGGGAGGGGGGGATTGTTTTGTTTTGTTTTTTATTTGAGCCCAGTCAACCACCAGGAGCCCTTCTTAGTAGGTGTCTTCTTCCTCAAGGTCCACAGTTCCAAAAACTACCAGGAAACCAGCACAATACACACACTCATACTTACTGGACACACTCAAGGGATACAAAAGCCAGCCTGTGGTGGGAATGAGGGGCAGGCGAGGAGCAAAGGGGGGCTCTTTAGGACAAGCACTCTCCTGTGCTTCACCTACTCACCATCCTTCCCCACCTGCCCACCATGTGGACTAGTCAGCGCCTTCTATTGTGAGACCTCCCTGTTCTATTCCAGAAGCAGAGCTCTCCCAGGCATAGAGGGCTTTCTACTCCACCTGCTTCTTTCCACTCTGTCTTGTTGCCTCTGTCCCTTGTCACAGTCTCACACCAACCAAACTTAGGATCTCCAAGTCCCACTGGAGAAAAGTACCACTGACCGCCTGGCCTCAGCCCTGTCAAGGCCGACGATAACAATGCAGTCACAGTTGCTGGGATGCGGAGTGGAGACTCAATCGCATCTTTAGTCTAGCTACTTCAGTCTGCGTAACTTTAAAGCTGGACCTCCCAGCTTAGAGTAACACGGTCGCTGTAGCCCTTCTTTATCTCATGTTGAAGGAAGGCAGAGTGGGGAGAAGGCTGTCCGGGGAGCCGGGAGACCAGGCTTCTGCCCCAGCTCTGTTCCCACCTTGCGCGGGCCTTGGACAAGCCAGCTCTTTGGGCCTCAGTGGTCTCTCATCGCGGAGCACTGAAGCAACACCGCCTCCGACTTTAAAAGCCTGTCTCCGTTCTCTGGCCCACCTGCGATCTGGTGTCACCTTGTTTCTCATCCCACCGATTGTCCGGGGGCTGCTGCCCTCTTAGGGTGGGCCTCATGCACAGCGGGGGTGATTAGGTGGGTATCACTGTGATGCCATCAAAGGGGCCTGAGGCCCCTTCTCCTGTTTGGGTGGCGCACCGTTAGTGAGAGGCTCTCTGTTCCTGGGACCAAATGGAACGGGAGGCAACACACCCGTTGTGTTTTCTTCTGATGGAGGTACTCCTTCTATCCAGTGAAGAGGACAGTAATGTGAAGCTGGGGACAGGTGAAGGAAGCTCAGAATTTTGGACAGATGGAGCCACAAAATCATTCCACAGAGTCAGAGAGACCCTGAAGGAACCTGAGACACCTCCCATGCAATGTGAGATGATGGATTGTTTGATTTTCCAAAGGCTAACTAGGTACCAACTTTGGTACTTGAACCAGGGAGCACGTGTCGCTGTGTGCCGCTCTTCTCCCCCTTCCCCAAGCCCGTGGCCCACATTGCTTCTCTACTGACCCTGACCTCAGAATACTGTAGGTAGTCACGAAGATGGTAAGCAGGTAAAAACCTATTGGTTCTGGCTGTCAGTTACTCAGGCACAGACCTGGTGACTTCACATCCGCCCTCCCAGGATGTACCACTCAGTTCGTACTCTAGGATAGTGAGGGTTTGACAAGCAGGGGGCCATCTGTCCCCTGCTTTCTGGCCTCCAAAGCCCTACTGGTCCTGGGCTCCTCACTCTGACCAGCTGAGATGGGAAGGAGTCCAGCCAGACCCTCAACCCTGCTCTGGACATCATGTGCATGCGCGCGTGCGCACACACACACACACACACCCCTTGAAGACCATTCTTTAGAAGCTAAAGCAGGAGAAGTGGGCCCTCGTGCCCCATGGCACCCTAGTCATGGGCATGGATGAGGCTCACCTACTATCTCGCTCCGGAGTAGCCGCTGCACTAACAGCTGCAGGGGTGAAATTTGCATGAGCTTCACATGTAACTGTGGCTTAAATTTGGAAAGGAGAAGGGCAGGTCTGGATTGGTGGGTAATCATGCTCCTAAGGAGAACCGTCAATCAGCCCTGTTAAGACACAAACTGCCCACTGGGGACAAGGAAGGCTCAGCTGCTGCTGACCGCTGAGAACCGCACACAAAAGGCTGCCAGGAAGAATGGCTTTTGACTCCTCCCAGCAGTGGGAGCAGAATTGCTTCCGATTGTTCTCCCCCCCCCCCACCCATGGGATGACTCAGCCTGCCAGTGATTTCCCTTTCACTTTCTGCCTTTCCAAGGAACCCAAGTGCACTTAATTGAGAGCTGCGTGGGCCCCTGCTCCCAGCCCACCTGCAACCTCCTCCCCCCAACCCCCCTCAGCCTCTCCAAGCTGCCCACGCTCCCTACCTCCTTCCTCCTCCATCCTCACTTCTTTTTCATTCATCCATTCACTCAGAAAATGCGAATTGAGCTTTGCACTTAGAGCCCTCCAGGCATCAGCAAAGCAGGCTTTGGGAGGGTTGCAGACTGGGCTGAAATGATTAACCAGCTCCCAGACTCACCCCCACCCCAGCCCTAGCCCCAGATCCCATCCTCATCCAGAGTAGCAAATGGCAGAGAGGTCAAGGATGGTAATAAAAACACTGGAATTCCAGATAAGGCAAGCTGAGTCAGGCAGTGTGCTGGGGCAGGGGGCAGAGGGTCAGGAAGAGAGTCATCTCCAAAGGGGAGTCCAGTAACCCTGGACACCATGCCCCATTGAGCCCCATCCAGGGCCCTGCACCCTGAGCCCAGGCAGACAGATGCCCCTGGACTGGTCCCACACTCTGCTGGCCCCCCCTCTGCCCTCCTGCAGGTAGAGAGGCAGGTCTGGCCCAGCCCTGCTCTGCACAGGGAGATGGGAACGGTGAAGAGGATGAGAGGGGTGGTAATCCTTTCTTAAAGACCTGTTCCTTTAATTTCAAGACATCAGATCTAGTTCTAGTGTCTTTCCACACTGCTTATAATTTCACAAGCACCTTGGTGTGCATTTATCCAATGTGTACCATTATTACTGTGGTCAAGCATTTTCATTTATATATACTTCATCTAATCATGTGATTACCTCCTGTCTGAGGTCAGCATCAGGCGTGCTTATCTGACACATAAGGAAATAGAGATGTGGGAAGGTTAAGCCTTATGGCAGGTGACAAACAGACCTGCCAGTCGGTGAACCTTTGTCAAAGACCTAATGCCATCACACAGGTGGCCCATGCATCATGTAGGGGCCCGTGAATGGTGCCGATGGCTCCCTCCAGTGGACCCATAGCTCTACAGGCACAGGCCCTGCCCTCAGGGGGCCTGCCTGAAGGGCCAACAAGTCACTGTGAGCAGGGCCAGAAACTAAACCTCTTGCTGCAAGTCCCGGAGCTGGAGCAGGGAGAACCGGAAGTAGAGCTGAGCTCCCCTGACCTCTACCGAGCATTGTTCCATCACAAGACTGTCCCCAAACAACAGTAGGTCTGAGCACTTTGGGGCAATCAGCACCATGTGCACAGAGAAGCAGGAAGGAAGATTATAGGGGCAGTAGCAGAAATGGGGTGACCTGGGCAGCACCTTCTGCCAGGGTGTCTGGTGGGGGGAGGGCGCGGTGTCTTAGCAGGGGCTGCTCTAACAAAATACCACGGATGGGGCTCAACATCACACATTCACTTCGCACCATTCTGGAGGCTGGAAGTCCAGAATCAAGGCCCTGGTGGGTTCTGTCCCTGGTGAAACCTCCCTCCCTGGTTTGTAGGTAGCACTGTCTTGCTGTGTCCCCACATGGTGGGAGGAGAGGCAGAGGGAGAGAGAGGAAGAGAGAGAGACTGAGCTCGCAGGGGCTCTCTGGTCTCCTAAGGGCACTGATCCCACCACGAGGACCCTACCCGTATGCATCTCACCTTCATCTCCCCAGGCCCCGCCTCCTGATACCACCCACTGGGGGCAGGGCTTCAACACAGGAATTGTAGAGGGGCAGAGACATTCAGTCCATAATTGGCAGACAATAGAGTGAGAACCTTTACCTTACTCTGTATGAAAGGAAACATTAAAAACCACTGGTGTGCTAGAGGCAGAGAGAGCTAGCTATAGTCCTCAGTTCAGCTGGTACTGCTTTTTAAAACGCTTTGTATTTGGGGGTACCTGTCTAGTCTCTCCACCATCCCCTTGAAAACAGAGACTTTGCCTCATTTTTTTGTTTTGGTTTTTGGGGTATTGTGTTTGTTTTGTCTTGACCAAAACCTTTGATCAGGACTGGGATGCGAAGGTCATATATGAAGGTAAATTTCCTTCTCCCCAGGTGGCCACTAACTCGAATAAAGTCTAAGTGCTGGCAGCCTGGGTTGAAACCAGGTTCTGCAGCCCGCACTTCCGATCTGCGCGTGTGGGACCCACTCTAATCACATCTCCCGGGCCCCAGCTGCCCTCCCAAACTCAGCCAGCGTTCCCTGGGACCTGGTTTTATTAAAACAGGCACTGAGAACCTCCTTTGTCCCTAGCACTGCGCTCAACTCTACATGAGACACAACAAAGCTCTGGTCTCATTGCCACCTTCGAGGAGGTTAAAAGATGGGGAAGAGCTGTCACCCCAAATGCAAGAGCTGTCCCCAAGCCTAGCACCCTGAGTGCCAAGTGAGCTGCGCACCACAGTGGCTGCTTCCAGTGGAGGGACTCAGAGGTGGGGAGACCCAAGCCAGGCCAGGAGGAGGCAGGATTCTTCCTCTGAAAGGAAGCCGAGGGCTCACTGCTAGGTTCAATTTCCTTGTGAGAGGCTCACTCCTCTTCTTATAGGCACCCTACTTGGTATTTGGCACGTGGTCTAAAGGTGAATGAATAATGGTGAGTGTGTGTTCTCTGGGTTCCACAGATAGACCTGAACCAAGAAAACAAAGGCCTGGCTCCCCAGGCTAAGGTTGGAAGTTGCCCTGGACTGGGAGGCCCCCAGAGGGAAGGAGACAGCTGCAGGCAGAGCTCTGGTCCCAGCCCAGCAGCCATGAACAGAGCTGGAGGCAGTTCAGCTCCCCCATCCCCCTCCGCTGGGTCCAGGCAGAGCCTGGCGCAGCTTCTTCCTGGGCCTTCTCAGGCACCAACCCCCAGGGGGGTCATCTCTTACAGAGCTGTGTGCTCACAGGATGGGACCCCATCTGTGTCAGGCAGCCTTACTCGCACACTCCCCACATACCTCCTTGCACAATCAGCAGGGAGCTGCTCACCCTGGTCTGGAAAAGGGAAGTCGGTTAGCCCCGTCCTGTTGGCAGACTGGAAAGGATACTGCTTTCAAGTCCAGAACTTCTGATGTGACTAGGTAAGCCCCTTCCCCGCCTGGGGCCTCTGGGCAGCCCCTGCACAGGGCAAGAGCTGGAGGAAAGGGTCTCCAAGGTCCCGCACGGCTTCAGCGTTATGGAATTTGGACCATGGAAAGTGCTGCCCTCAGTGTCCAGGCTGCCTCAGAGCAGGAAGGCCCTTTGTCAGCTGCAGCAGGACACTGTCTCTGGCCAAGACTCCTTCACCCCACCCCGGAGTAATGTAGGGAAGTGGGATTCGGGGCTCTGGTCCCGCTCTTGCTGCCCTCCTTCAAGGTATTGGCCAATATGGGTCTCAGATGTCACCTCTTCTTGAGTTTCAATTTAAGGGGGAGGGGCTTTAAAATAAGGTGTCTTCCAAGACTCAAAGAAAATAAATCTTACAAAAATTCCCACACGTGTGGGGAAGTAATCATATACAAAAACGTTTTAGCAACAAAATGGAAACACCGGAGTAGAGAATGGCCAACGATGAAGGTGGCGGAACGACCGCACGACAGGTGAAGGAGCGAAACGGGAGCGGGTCCCCCGAGCAGATGCTCCATCAGACCATCGGGCGTGCAGGAGGGTGCGTGCAGTGTGATGCCATTTATAAAACATGAAAAGCAAAGCAACACATGGAGTATTCTCGTATAGTAAAATATGTTCAATATCAAAGATGTACCCAGAATTCATGATAGGGACACTGCCTCCCCGCTCCCCTAGCCAGGGAGAGAGCAATGGGGAGAGGGGAGGAATGCGGAGTGGGGATTTCTTCTTACATATTTTATTTCTGAAACAAATATTACGTTTTAACAGTTGTCAATTCTGCATGAGCTACTCAGGTTATTTTTATAGGATTTTGGTCTTTTAATAATCAATTAAAATTAAATAAAAGAAGAAAGCTTTAATAGCATCGTGTCAGGGCCGAGGGTGGGCACTGGTAAGGTGCCCACCCGAAGCCCACCCATCGAAGTCCAGGTGGCCATCCCTCTGACCTCCTGACCCCTCCTTTCATGTTATGACCCCTTTGAAGTGGGTCCGAAGCCTGCCCAGTCCTGAGAAGGGGGCTAAGTTTAGGAGGAGCAAGCTGCATTGAGGTGATACCGTTTCCTTAGTTTTACTCCCTCTGCTTGTTCCCACTTCCCCAGTCCCTGAAGGGGAGCCGGGAGTCTTTAGTTAAGACAATAATCTAAAACCAAGTGATTCGTTCCTTCTCAGAGCCCCAAGCTCACGCTTGATCCCCCACAACAGGATATATTAAGCTTTTTAACCTGGGTCAATCAAGGGGCGTTCTGGATCAAGTAACCCTAAGAAGTTGCAGCCAAATCTTGGAAGGGAGACACTTTCGTGAGGAGAGGTCAATAGCTCTCACTCACTTCTCAGGAGGTCTCAAAGAACTGAACTGAACCTAGCCCCTCATGTTGTGTTAGAAATAGCCCAGGGAGGGCCCAAGGCTCCGCAACAAAGGGAGAGTTACACCTGCCACCCCGCTGATCCCTCAGGGGTACCAGCATGTCGTGGGGAAGCTGCAGTCCTCAGACCACCGAGGCAGTGCTGCTGGCTGGCCAGGTTGATCTGGGAATGCAGCAAATAAGTCATCTATCGTATAATTGAATATCCCAGCAAACTTGCCTGGAGAATAATGAGAAATAATAATAATAACCAGCACTGGTGATTTTTTCCAAATACTTGCTAAGCTGTCACTTCTTTCATGTTCATACTGTGAACTCTGAAAAAAAAATGATACCAACTAAAGAAGGACTCCTGGTGGCTAGCTGGGCTCAAATTTTTGAAAACAGTGCGTAGCACCCATTTCTGCACAGGGGCCTCACAGCAAACTGCACTTCAGGAGAAGCCTCTGCATTATATCGCCTGCCTCTGAGAAGCTAATCTGCGGGCCTGCACTGTGTGTCTGCCCTCTGAGCCAGTCCTTATAAAGGAGGTCCTGGAATTCAATTTCAGCCAGTAGGACTGAGGCTTTTCCCATCCAATCAGAGCTGCACAGCTCTGACCAATCAGAGCAGCTCTGTGCTGACCAATGAGGGACCAGGGGTGGGACTTCTGTCTACATAAGCCAACTTGCCTCTTACTCTAAAAGTTCAACATTTCCAAAGTTGAAGGGTGTGGTTTAGTGACACCCGCTGAAACACGGAAGAATGTGCAGAGGTTCCAGTGGCACACAGCTGCCCAGCCGAGGAGGGCCCGGGCCCCAGGGCGCGCTACACAGTGCCCTGGAGCTGTTCCACAGCAGCAGCGTTCTACACAGCGGTGCTGTACCGCTGTTAAGCTGCCTGCAGCTGCGTGCAGTGAAGTTTCCTTCCCCACGACCCAAGTTGCGGATTCCTGCTGGTGTTCAGTTGGTGCCAATGACCATCAGTTGACAATACAGAAGTCCTTTGGCAGGGCAGGCATGGTAGCCTCCACTTTACAAATGAGGAAACTGAGGCACAGAGTACTCAAGTCACTTGCTCAAAGTCACACTCAGTCAGTGGCACAACTGAGGTCGTAAAACTTTCTGTTCCTCTAAAACCAGCCTTCTCAACCTTATCACTACTGACAGTTTCATTCAGATAATTCTTTGTCACAGGGACTGTCCTTGCCACAGGGGCCCCAGTCACTCCAGTCGTGTCTACTAGATGCCAGTCTTGACAGTCAGTGTCTTGCCTCCAAATCTGCCAAGTCACCCGACCCAGAACCACTGCTCTGGAACACCCAGCTCGACCTCAGGCCTTGCCGCCGCCGTCCTCCCCAGGGGGCCATTCTATCCAAAACGGTCGTCAGGCCACCTCTTCCTGAATGCCATCTTCTCAGAGACCTTCCCTGGGCACTGCCCGTGAAGTGGTAAATACGCAGTCACACACACGCACACTGTTCCTGTCTCTTTGGCTTTTGTTTCTTATTCTATGCACTTACTGCTCTCCTCCCTTCCTCCCTCCCCTGCACTGCGCATACTTGGTCCTCGGCAGATGCTGAATAAATACTTACTGAATAAAGGATGTAATGAACCCCCCCGCCCACAGCCCCATCATCTAGGCTCAGCCTGCAGATGACATTGCACAGCAGCCACTGGGACACACCCTGCTGGGTGGGCCTGGGAGTGGGTGGCACAGCTTGCCCTGGGTGCTAGAGGAGGCTGCACAAGGGAGCTGGCAGGGCCTCCCTGAGCTCAGTGGGTCCCTGTGGGTGTGCCTTGGACGGAGCCACCTCCTCGGTGGCAGGGGGCCAGGCAGAGCAGAGATGCCTGCAGTGTGGCTGTGGTAGCCCCTCCCACCAGGATCGCTCCCTGGGAGGGTGTGGGGAGAAGGAGAGATGGGGAGGGTGAAGGAGGGAGAGAAAATTGGGAACAGGAAGGGAAATATGGGGGACTGAGGAGTAAGGTGGCTGGAGGCTGAGCATCCTGATCTTGTGGTGACCTCGGCAGGCCTGGGGAAAAGGGGAGGACAGCTATGGACCCTCACCCTCCCCGGCCAGAGGTTTGGACTGATGTGGGCAGAGCCAGAGCTGCTCTTCCCTGTGGTTTGGGTTGGGAGGGTGTGGAGTGCTATCTCTCACCTTCCTGAGTCTAGACAGGCCCCTCTTCACCTCTGTGCCTCTGCCTCCACATTCCAGAAAGGGAGGATCAGAGACACCTGTCCCACTGGCATCAGCCCTTATTTCTCTTGGGAGGGAGGGTGCGGAGTGGAGTGGGGGAGGGTGGCTTTGGTGGGGCAGAGGCAGCTCAAAGATGAGGGTGCCTGGGATCCAAGTCGTTGCCTGCCCTAGTGTAGCAGCCGCAGTCGTTTGTCGGGGGGGCGGGGGGGAGAGGCTGGCACTGGGTCTGGGGAGAGGTCCCCTGAGTTCTCCAGGGCGAGTCTGAGAAGTATAGCCAAGGGCGGGAGATTCCTTCTCCACTAGCTGTTCTCTTTTCCTCTCTTCTCTTAGGACCTGAATTCTAATTCTTGATGGATTCCTTCTTTGAAATCAGTAGGAGGTCATGCAGAACAGGGTTACACCAACATACTCAGTGCAAGGTTCTGTCGTTCTTTCCCTTTTTCCTCCCCAGTCCTTCCCTCCTTTCCCCTCCTTGAATCTCCAAGATCTGTGCGATGGCTCATGTCCACCCTGAGAACATACTGCCGGCCAATGGGATTTGTTTCCCAGGAATAAAAATGTGCCCCTTCCCCCATCCTTCCCGAGCACGGAGATGCAGTCCTGTGGGGCTGGGTGGGTGGGAAAACTGGGCCTGGGAACTAGGCTGGACCACAGCCAAGTCTTCTGTGATGTTCTCTCCAAGTCAAAAACAGAACAAGTCTGGACATTGAGAGGTAATTAGTTTAGCTCCAAGTGGTTCTGGGGATAATCTCAAACTTCAAAGCTCCTCTGTGTCAGGACCCGGGGAGTGCAGGGAGGGTGGGGGTCCGGGGCTAAGAATGCAGTCAGAGGACCAGAGGCCACCACCCTTCACCCCCGCCTCTCATTTGCTCCCCTCCCATCCTTAGTCCCCCGGGTCTTTTCCTCTCAGTCCGCCAGGGCCTAGAACAGTGCTTTTGCTTCACAAGTCACCCAGCTCGGCTAGCAAAGGGGCTCACCTGTACTTACAATCGTGTTGTCGTCCACTCAGAAGGGAAATGAAGCTGTGGCCAGAGGCGAGGATCCTCATTGCTCCTCCAGGCTCTCTCCCTCCCCACCCAGGAGGCTCCCTTTGCCATCCAGGACTGACCCCTAATGTCTCTGAGCCTCCCCTACAGCCCTCAGCAGTGTGCTGAAGAGTGGGTTCATGGAACCTGGGCCCGGTTCCACCACGGTCACCGGTCAGTGGAACAACAAGGGACAGCTCACGTAACCACTGAGGCTCTGCCTCATTCTTCTCGTTTTTGTTCTAGGAGCTACAGATGCAAAGTCTTCGCTCTCATGGACCTTGCATTTCGGTGGAGACATTCACAGCACAAATTTAAACATAAGATTGTTACAGGTTAAAGCAAGTGTTACGAAAGAAAGAAAGAGGTTGGGATAATGGAGAGTCGCTGGGGGAGCAGCACCTCTCTCAGGGTGACCGGGAAATCCGCCTGGCAGAGGCGACGTCTGAGAGAGAGTTCTCTGCGAAAAGCGGAGGGAAGAGCCTTGTCAGCAGAAGGGACAGCAGGTGGAGAGCCCCTTGGTGGGAAAAGGCTTGATGCATTCAACCAACAGGAAAGCCGAGTGGCTGTGGCTGTAGTTACGAGCAAGGAAAGAGCAGGGCGAGATACGGTTGGAGCAGCAGGTAAAACCGGGTCCTGCTCGGGGCCTGCAGGACTTGGTCAGGAGTCTGCTTTGCTGTAAGAACAATGGGAAGCCTTGAAGGGCTTCCTTCAGGTGTGTCGTGGTTGTGCCGCTTCAGATGCGGAAGACAGCAGAGTGAGGGAAGACCAGTTTGGAGGCTATCTCGCCATGCAGGTGAGAGGAGACCTCGGGGGAGCGGGAAATCACGAACGGATCCACAGAGAGCGGCTGCCTGATGCTAGCGGTAACCCAGCTGTGGTCTGCGCATCTTGCGGGCAACATCCTCACCGTGTCCTCCTGCTGATCACACAGCTGTAGAGCGGCCTGTCAAGTGCTGAGCATTGCCCTTGACCTCTGTTAGTGTACTTCGCCCTCAGACTGGCCCTCTGAAATAGCTATGTATTTATTTGGTAAGCAAAGGAACCTCAGAGAAGTTGATTTTCCAGATCTGCCTTATCTCCCCAACACGGGGCATGCAGATGCTCACAATGTACCATTGGATGGGCAAAAAGCAAGTCACCAATTGCCCAAGGGGTATCATGTGCAGAGCCCAGGAGAGGCTTCTGGCCAAAAGTAGCTCTCCTGCATATGGACCCCAGAAGAATTCATTGCCTCAAAGGACCTGAAGTCCTCAGCTAAGCAAGAGATGGATGACCGGGGGAGGAAAAACATATTTTTTATTGTCACCTGTGACGTGAGCAGAGGAACTCCAGACTCCTGGGTAGCACTGTCAGGGAACCGGATGCCGGGGAGTTGCAGTTGCACGAGCAAGAGCACATTCTGGAAAGTGTGGCGGTGGGCACTGAAGATAACACAGGCGTGATGAATGCTGGAGGGAACACTGGTAATAATACAATATGGATGCCAGTGGAAGTGCCCACCATTTAGGGAATGCCCAATACATGCCCATTCGCTCATGGCGGTGCCGAACACTCCTCACGACAGCCCTCAGGGCGGGTGCGGCGGTGCCGCCTTGATCCTAAGAGACCATCAACCTAACAAAAGCTTTTCATAGGAGAACATACATTACACTCACGAAACGCTGTTTGGTTGTGTTGTGCTTTTACTCATGAAATACAGAGCCTACTTATTCATAATATAACCGCTTTATTCTTCAGGATAACAATGCGTGGCTGAACCCCAGCCTTCCCATCCAGAGCTGAGGGGTCCTGCAGCTCCCTCCCTCCCGTGCGTGCGCCGCTCTCCATGCCCTGCCTGGGACGGGACTTCTTTGCCCCTTCAGGATCTACAGCATCATGTAGAGCAGAATAAAGAGCGCAGGGCTCCTTCTGACTTCCTATTTTATTAAACCTGTAGTTTTGTCTTTCTTAACTGGATTGGCTCTCTGTTGACTGGCTAACAAATACTCCCGCACAACGCGCACGTCAGCCTCCCAGCCTTGCTTCGCTTGCAGGTTTGCCCAGCCGGCAAGCGCGTCGGCACCGACGCCACAGTGTCTTCCTCTGTCCGGTGAGGGGCCACGTCATTGTTACTGTTTTCGACATTTATCATAAGATACATGGGAACGCATACCTGGGAATCCAGACCGTCCATCATGTACTTCTCAGCATCCAAGGGTGCGGTTATCTCTCTCCTCTTTCTCTCTTGGACCCTCCCCAACCAGGCCTTGGTTCCGCCACTCCACCAAAACTGCTCTTGCGGAGGCTACTCATGACCTCCCCGTGGCCAAACCCACTGGCCTGTCTCAGTCACCATCTTACGTCAGCAGCGCCGACACCATCCTAGGTGACGATGGCTTCCCTGCCTGGCTGCCTCTGGGCTCCTGCATCAGCTGGAGCCGCTCAGTATTTCTCCCTCACACTCCTCACCTTCCTGCCGCCGCAAACCAGTCCTGGACCTCTCTCGTCTTGCTGCCCTCGCATCTCTGTGGCCTCCTCCAGTCTCACAGCAGGCTCCCCTCCACAAATTCCACACAGAAACCTGCAGCCCCCTCGGCGCCCACCCACCCCACTGCCCCCTCCTCGCAGCTGTCACCGCACTCCTTGTTCATCTACCCCCACTTCATCCCGCACAGGCTCCTTTTGTGGT
Organism: Glossophaga mutica; assembly: GCA_039655065.1. Lineage (NCBI taxonomy): Eukaryota > Metazoa > Chordata > Mammalia > Chiroptera > Phyllostomidae > Glossophaga > Glossophaga mutica. The sequence continues at coordinate 65,074,582 of CM077311.1, forward strand.
CTTTGCATCCCAGTGAATGGTTCTGGCTATTTGGATAAAAGCAGTGGAGTCACTCTGGACTCCTCTCTTTCTCTTGCTCCCTGCGTTCAATCCTCTGGTGAATCCTATCAGCTGAACCTTAAAATTAAATCTAAAATTTATTCCAAAGCTACCACCCTGGCCCAGCCTTGGTTGTCACTCACCGAACATAATCAGCCCACCACACCCACCCCAGCCCACCCCGCAGCCAGGGCCTGCCACTAACTGCTCTCCAGCCGGGCTGGTCCCCTCACTGGTCCCCTTGCTGGTCTCACGTGTGCCAGGCAGTCTCCACCGCAGGGACTCGGGATTTGCGTGCGGGTTGCTTCTGAGCTGCTTCTTCCTCCCCCACACTCTCACGTGGATTGCTCTCTTGTTTGGGGGGTGTCTCTTTAAATGATACCCCAACAGAGAGGCCTTCCTTGTGCTCCCGTATAAACAACCACCCCCAAATTCCATCCCACATTCTCTGCTTTATTTCCCCATAGCACCCCTGTCTCCTGAAGTGGTGTACATTGCTTGATTGCGGCCCACCCACACTACACTCACCTCGAGCCCACAAGCACAGGGACAGTGAGCATCTCAGTCACTGCTGTCCTCCTGTCCTCAGAACAGCGTCCTCCAGAAGAGGAGAGCCGAGAGACAGGGCTGAGCTGTGGAGGTGCACACACTTCTCTGCTGCCCAGACCCTGCTGTAAGCATGACTTCTCTTCGAGTCACCACTGAGGACGGCAGTGACCAGCCCCGGCTGACTGCTGCCCTGTGTCTCCTTCCAGGTCTGCGCTGTCCCAGGCTCGGCGAGGCGTTTGCTATGACCGCAGTGTCCTGGAGGAGCCAGGACTGCCCCTCGCTGCCGCAGCCACACCGGGTTCCCGCGCTGCCCCGCCTGTGCCCAGCCCCGCGTCACCATGGGCAGCGTCAGCAGCCTCATCTCCGGCCACGGCTTCCACAGCAAGCATTGCCGGGCTTCGCAGTACAAGCTGCGCAAGTCCTCCCACCTCAAGAAACTCAACCGGTACTCGGACGGGCTGCTCAGATTCGGCTTCTCTCAGGACTCGGGCCGTGGCAAGACCAGCTCCAAAATGGGGAAGAGTGAAGACTTCTTCTACATCAAAGTCAGCCAGAAGGCCCGGGGCTCCCACCACCCCGATTATACTGCACTGTCCAGCGGGGACTTAGGGGGCCAAGCTGGGGTGGACTTTGGTCCGTCTACACCACCCAAGCTCATACCCTTCTCCAATCAGCTAGAGATGGTAAGTGGGGGTCTCTGGAGAGGGCAAGTGGGTTGCAGTAGCAGGAGAGAGCAAAATGGGTGGGGAGCACAGGGCAGAGAGGGGCGGCGGGGTGGTCTGGACATGTAGATCTCCGACAGGCCAGGGCGGCTTGGTAAGGGTGGAAATGCTCCGCTGAGCTGCAGAGGTCGGAGGTTGGACGAGGGAAGAGAAGCATTGGTCAGCCTCGGGTGAGCCATTCAGCAGAGAGCAGAGGGGAAACCAAAGGCTCTTGGGCTCCCCCGGATGTAACTGGGTTGTGGTGGCAGGACCGACAGCAGCGTTTTCAAGTGCACAGGAAGGAGAGGGGGCTCTGGGGGAGCAGATGGAGGGCCCGCTTGGAGAGCTGGCAGCTTCTCCTGAGGCAGATGCCTCACTTGCGGCTCGGTGGTGTGGCAGCTCCTCGCTCAAGCCCGGCCGTGAGGCGTCTGGCTGGAAGACGGCTGTGAGTTTCTTGCCATCATCTTTAGCAGAAATGAGGGCAAAAGAGTCCTACATACTCAGAAATCCAGCCCTCCTGCCAGAGTAAGCTCGCAGGAGGCCCACCACTGGACACCAAAAACCACGTTCCTATCTCAGCCCCCACCCCACGCGGGCGTTGACACCCTAGGAAGTGGCCCCGTACATTTGCATAAAGCCTTAAGTTTTTCAGACTGAAGGGATTATTTATAAATGGCAAAGTACTCTACCAATGAAAATGACAATTTCAAGGAAAGGGTTATATCAAGTGATTGCCCCAGCCCTTGGAGGAAGCCACAGCGGTGTCTTCTGGAAAGGGCAGAGGAGGTGAGCAAGGGGTCGACTTCTACAGGGACACCATGTCACCCTGCCTGGGGCCCCTGTGGCGCCCCACAGAGACACAGCAGAGCTGTTCATCGTCTCATGAAGCTGGAACAAGCTGGTGACAGGTGGCATTCCGTGGGTGATTGCTAACATCCCCAGGCACAGAGGGGTTTCTCCTTGAAAGAGATGCAGCACAGCATTCGGCTGCTTCAGAGCACCAGGGGCGGTCGCCTGTGGCAATGACCAGAAAGGGTGCCCTGTGGCTGGGTGGGGAGGGAGACCCGAGGTCACACAGCTCTTTTCCTCCCCAGGCCTCAGAGAAGGGCGCGGTGAGGCCCACAGCCTTCAAGCCCGTGCTGCCACGGTCGGGAGCCGTCCTGCACACCTCCCCCGAGAACACCAGCCACCAGCTGCACCCCGCCGCTCCAGACAAACCCAAGGAGCAGGAGCTGAAGCCTGGCCAGTGCTCTGGCGCTCTGTCTGACTCCGGCCGCAACTCCATGTCTAGCCTGCCCACACACAGCACCAGCAGCAGCTACCAGCTGGACCCGCTGGTCACAGCTGTGGGGCCTGCCAGCCGTTTCGGGGGCTCAGCCCACAACATCACCCAGGGTCTCCTCCTCCAGGACAGCAACATGATGAGCCTGAAGGCGCTGTCCTTCTCGGATGGGGGCAGCAAGCTGGCCCACCCAAGCAAGGCGGACAGGGGCTCCTCGTGCGTGCGCTCGCCCATCTCCACGGACGAGTGCGCCATCCAGGAGCTCGAGCAGAAGCTGCTGGAGCGGGAGGGCGAGCTGCAGAAGCTGCGGCGCAGCTTTGAGGAGAAGGAGCTGGCCTCCAGCCAGGCCTACGAGGAGCGGCCGTGGCGCTGCCAGGATGAGCTGGAGGGCCTGGAGCAGAAGTGCAGCAGCAAACTGAAGGCGGCCTCGCAGAAGAGCCAGCGCACCCAGCAGGTGCTGCACCTGCAGGTGCTCCAGCTGCAGCAAGAGAAGCGGCAGCTGCGACAGGAGCTTGAGTGCCTCATGAAGGAGCAGGACCTGCTGGAGACGAAGCTGCGGTCCTATGAGAAGGAGAAGACCAGCTTCGCCCCAGCGCTGGAGGAGACCCAGTGGGAGGTGAGGCTTCGGGTGGTCAATGTTTGGTGCCCAGGCCCCTCCCCTCCTCCGGGTTCTGGACAGTGGTATGTGGACACAAACTGCCCCAGCACACTGCGTTCAAGGGCCCCCAAATGAGGGGTTCCCTGGTAATCATATCAGGGATGCACTTAGTCTGAGCCTCTCACCCTCTTCCTGTCTCAGTGCCTCGTGGCCCTAGAATTGAATTTATTGGCCAAGTCACTGACCAAGAGGCTGGAACCGTGAGGAACAAGGTTAGCTGGGCATCCGCGGGGCGGTATACTTCATCCGCTGTCGGGAGGTTCAGTAGAAGCACAGCCACACCTGGGTTCATGCCGGTCCAGGAGCCACAAGGAGCAGAGGCTGTGTTACTTTTGAGGCAAGGACCCCCACCCACTGGTCAGAGTGACCCCTCTGTGGCAGGTCTCAGTGACAGAATGGACAGCTCCCCCTAGAGGTGCTAGTGGGGCTTCTGTCAGGTATCTGGGACAGAAACAGGCTCACACACGTGCACACGTGCACTCAGACACACCTGGAAGGGAGGCCTTCGCATCTGGCCTTGCCGGACACCTGCTTGACCCCCGCCCCTATTGCCTGGGAGCAGCTGTTCTCCTTGGGAGGCCCCTGGAGGTGGTGCCGGTGCAGGTGGGAGCGTGTGCCCAGCAGCTCTGTGGTTCCCCCTAGGTTTCCCCATCCTGGAGAGAGACTGAGGGGTCACTGTGTCTGGTGGGACCAGCACCACCCCCCTGGCAGCACAGCCACCTGTTTGCACTGAGCTCTCTGGACTTACCCTGGAAATGAGAGTGGCAGTGTGACCAGGAGTGGGGGGAAAGGCTCCCGTCTGCGGCAGAGATGGGTGGGGGACTGGAGAGGTGAGAAGCGGGCCATGTCCTGTTTGCCAGGTCTCCCAGCTCCGACAGGATGCAGGCCACGGGGCAGTGCCTCTGATCCTCCCCATCGGCGCTGGCTCTGCAGACCAGCCCTGGCCGTGCTCGTCAGTCAGGGCTGGGGACACTTTGGGGCAGCTCAGGCACTTACACAGCTAGTGCTGGTGTGAGTAACCCTGCCTGTCCCCTTGGGACTAAGCTGGGCCTTGCTGTGAACCTCATTCCCAGGTTGTCCAGTCAGGCTATAGAGTAAAACACTAAGTCAAATAAATTAAATTAAACATTTCTGATACTACAGAATAAAATGTATTTATAATAATAGTGTATAGCGTGTTTATGAAGTGCCAGGCCCTAGGTTCTCTCTCATACTCCTTACCCGATGGAGTAGGCACTACTCCTAATCCTCAGTTTACAGTTAAGGAGACTGAGGCACAGAGGGGTGACTTGCCCATGGCCATCCCATAATAAGTATCACAGCCAGGACTTGATCCTCACCGCTTGGACGCAGAGTTCAGATTGTTCATCACAATGCAAATGCTCACGCAGGTCCCAAGTGGTCAGTTCAGGGTCCCGAGCCCAGCCCAGGCCTCAGCCACGACTCTGGGCTGCTCTCTCCATGAAACGAATACCCTGGAAGGCACGCTCGGTCCCAGTCAATGCTTCCAAGGGGGCTCGTGTCAGCAAGGGGGCTTCTACCACGAGAGGAACAGAGAGGACCATCAAGAAGGCTCCCAGTCTCAGTCCAGAGTGCCCCAGTTAAAAGCCCAGGCCCTGCTGCACCTCACCGCCTTCCCAGGGCAGCGGGAAGCACTCAGCCCCACCACCACACTGGCCTTGGTCTTCTCCTGATCCACTCACGCCCCTGAATGGCCAAGACCCAGAGACGCACAGATCTGCTTCAGTGCCTTTGCTTTTGTTTGCAGATCTTGGCCGACTTTGGATGGAGACTGGGAACAGAAGTGGTGGAGGCAGGGACAGGCGGGGAGAACTTCGTGGCCCATCAGCCCACGTTTAGTTGATAGGAATCGGGCCCTGACTCGGGCACGGTGCCCATCCCGGGGTGCATGCGTAGATCCAGTCTTCACGCCAGTAGGGAATGAGGGAGCCGGGTGTGTGCAGGGGTGAGGTCGGAGTGTGTGTGCATGAACATGGTGATAGAGCGTGGCAGACACGGAGATCAATGCCACTGGTGTGTGGGTGACGGGGGTGCCAGCAGTGGGCAAATTAAACCGCTGGTCACTGACTGACACATGACCATAGGCTCAGGTGTAGCCTGAGACTCGGACTCTGAATTGGGGGTGAGGGAGACGTGTGGACAACAGAGCCAGACTACAGAATGAAACAAGCCTCGGGAGGGGCTGGGCCTTCATGGGTCGGTCACCAGACCAGCATGCTTGGGGACTCTGGCAGCTCCGTGTCAGGACAGTGTCATGCAGTGAGGATGTGCCTTGCCCTGGACGATGACCTCTCACCTCTTGGCACTCTCCTTCTCTCCCACCCGGCCCTCGGCAGGTGTGCCAGAAGTCAGGCGAGATCTCCCTCCTGAAGCAGCAGCTGAAGGAGTCCCAGATGGAGGTCAACGCCAAGGCCAGCGAGATCCTCAGTCTGAAGGCACAGCTCAAGGACACGAGGGGCAAGCTGGAGGGCATGGAGCTGAAGACACAGGATCTGGAGAGCGCCCTGCGCACCAAGGGCCTGGAGCTGGAGGTCTGCGAGAACGAGTTGCAGCGCAAGAAGAACGAGTCGGAGCTCCTGCGGGAGAAGGTGAACCTGCTGGAGCAGGAGCTGCTGGAGCTGCGGGCCCAGGCGGCCCTGCAGCGCGACTGCGGGCCCCGGGCCCCAGGGCTGGGGGCCGGGCCAGGGCCCGCCTTCTCCGAGGACATCCCTGCCCTGCAGCGGGAGCTGGAGCGGCTGCGGGCTGAGCTGAGGGAAGAGCGGCAAGGCCACGACCAGATGTCCTCGGGCTTCCAGCACGAGCGGCTGGTTTGGAAGGAAGAGAAGGAGAAGGTGATCCAGTACCAGAAGCAGCTGCAGCAGAGCTACCTAGCCATGTACCAGCGGAACCAGCGCCTGGAGAAGGCCCTGCAGCAGCTGGCCCACAGGGACGGGGCAGGGGAGCCCGTGGAGATTGACCTTGAAGGGGCTGACATCCCCTACGAGGACATCATCGCCACCGAGATCTGAGGGGCCCCGGGAGAGGGAGAGCTGGGACCTGGCACTGGGAGGCAGGGGTGCTGAGCCTATCTAGGGGCCTCCCCTCGCCCTTTCACCTGCTCAGTCACTGCCCCCCGCCACCCCCACCCGCCCCGGCCACAGGCCTGGGACCCTCAACGTGAGGGAGTGGAGGGGAGCAAGGGACTGCCACAGGGCCTCCCCTCCCCGTCCCGTGGTCCAGCACTCACCGTTCCGCAGCCCTCCAGACCTCTAGCTTTCCCAAGAGGTGAGCCCGAGGTCGCAGCACTTGGGGAAGGCCTCCCTAATCCTTGGCCTGCATTCAGTACTTAGAGATGCCCTCCCCCAGGGATGGCGGTGGCAGCAGCTAGGAAAGCCAGTGACCACCTCTCCGCCCATGGTCTTTCTCCCTGGGATGTCCTGGGGTGGCTTGGGAATATAGAGAAGCCATTTGTGACCAGAATCCCTGTAACCTGAGCAGGTCATAACCTGAGCTCTCCCTTTGGCCAAGAAGGTGCAGGGGTGGAGCAGGGTATGGAGAACGGGCTCAGCACCATCAGCACTGTCCTGACCCCACAGCCACCGGAAGGAGGGAGAGTCTAGCAGCAAGGACCACAGGGACAGAGAGAGAAGCTCACTGTCCTTGGCCAACCCTGCTGGGCCAGATAACTGGGGATGCAGGAGCGGGGACAGACTTCAGGTGGCTGGTGGCCTTTGACCTTGGTGACCACACTCCTTAAAGCCATAGACACTGAGGATCTGGGCAGGTGCTGGGAAGGGAAGAATGGAGGCACCCAACACAGGGTGGGTGTGGCTGGCTTTCCGGTTGTCCCCAGGAGAGCCTCCAGGTAGTTTCTGTGGGGTCTGGAGGTGAGGCTTCCCCACCTGGTTGAAATTGGCCAGTGGCTACTTCGAACTAGTTTTCTTCCCAGGAATCAAGTCTTTGCTGGATCCAAAACAACCTATATCCACAGAGACCGTTCAGGGTGGTCTGGGCAGCAGCTCACCTTTTCCCCTTCACATGTCCAGTGCCAAGTTTAGACAAGAGTCCTTCCTGGTCAGATGGGGTCCCCAGAGCACCAGCGGCCGGAGCTCAGGAGGGAGAGCAAGAGGTGCAGGAACTGCCTTATGAACGTCCCCAGGGCCACCAACTGGCCTCCCTCCATCCCAAGCCCCACGGGAGCCCCAGCTGAAGAAGCCAGAGGCTGCAGCTTCTGGGAGCAGGCCAGCACCTGGGGAGGCTGGGGTTTCTTTCCTAAAGATGTGCAGGGCTGGGGAGGGCAGAAAAGGTAGAGTTGCTCAGTTGCTTGTTTCAGGAAAATTTTTTTCTTCTTCATTTTCCCTTCTCGACTTCCCAGAAGCAAGCCAGCTCCAGCAGGCAGCCAGGCTGCTCCCGCTCTATTTTTGACTCCACCGCAGCTGCTGCTCCCAGGACAGCCAGCCCTTGCTGGTTCTTGCGCCTCCTGCCTGCCTGCCGGGAGCGCTCATGCAGGCAAGGGGCGTGAGAGCAGCAGGGCACTTAGCTGGTCCACACTGAGCTCATTTGTGTCCCCGACCTCTGACCTCTGGCTACAGGCCCCCTGGGTTCGAATGGAGCTGTTCCTCTTCCTTCTGTCCCTCCAGGACCCACCATGTTCCTTCCCCAACTCCGGAGTGTGGGCAGGGCCACCTGCCCCGAGGCTGGCTCTGCCTCCCGGTCCTGAGGGTTAAGCTGTGCCCATCCTTCTGTCTTCACTCGACAGAGGGGCATTCCTGGAATTTGAAGCCATGGCTTAGTCATAAACTAGGTTTAAACCTGGAATCCATAGGCCAAGAGCCCCCTCCCTGCCCAGAGGCCACTACCCCCCACTGGGCAGAGCCTAGAACTCTGAGTCACAGGCATCCCGTTCCCTGTGCCATAGCCCTCCGTCCCTCCATGTCCACCAGCCTGTATGTGTCTTGTTCACGTCCTTCCTCCCGGTGAGACTGCCCCAGGCTGGAGACACCCCCCACACCCTCCAGAAGAGCAGTCCCTCACCTGAGAAGAGGTGGGTGTTGCCTGTGGTGTGACTGTGTCCTGCACCCCACATCCCTGCCCTCAGCCAACCGTGGATGCTGCCCCTGGGCTGCCACCAGCAATGGCAGCAGGGTGCATCAGTGTCCTGTAACATAGCAACCTCACCACTGGGTGGTTCTTCCCTTCCCTGTGGAAAAACATCCTTATCCTCCTGGACCATGCCAGACCCAGCCTCTGCAGAAGGAGGCCCTGACCAGCAGAGGCTGAGCAGGGCTGGGGAGGTCAGAAGGTGTGGGCCTGCGAGCAGGCAGTCAGGCCGGGCAGCATGAGCTCACCACCCTGCACTCTGAGCACTGCCGGCCTCCGTGCTCGCTCAGTCAGACCTAACTGCTGCGCTCCCCAAAGAAGGCCTGGCCTGAAGATGCTCCAGCCATCTGCAAAGAGAGAGCAGCAGCCAGCACCACCTCTCCAAGGAAGAGACTCTGCCTCTGGGACTAGGGGTGACCAGACTCTCACAGGTGCCCACCGCAGGAGTTTCCTGTGGCTACCAGTGTCATTCAGGGACTCCTGCTGGGCGCAGTGAGCCCACTGTGAGCAGTGAGCTCTATGGGGACTGAGGGCCATCTCTCCCTGAGAAGCAACTGCTGAGCCCCTGCCCTTGTCCCGGTCCAGCCAGGGCTGCCCAGGAGTCTGCCAGGCTGGGCTGTTGGAGCAGCAGCTTCAGGAGAGGGCATTCCCCAGGAGCCCCAAGTCCCCCGAAGCTGGAGCGCTTGCCCTATGCAGGTGGACACTCCCCGCCCTGCAGTGTGCGGGGTTCGTGCTGCGACTGCGGGCAGAGCCGGGCCCTCAGCCAAGGCTGCCTTTGGTCAGAACAGCTTTTGGAAAAGTATGTGCAGTTATTTTTCTCTTGGTCGTTTCTTGTTGTTTGATTTGCTTTGCTTTTGACAGCTTCGTTTTATTTTTGATGCCCCTTTTGGCCATGTAAACTATTTCTGGTGATTTTATGTTTTTATTTATGAATAAAGAATGCCATTTCTCATGCCCTCCCTAGCTGCTTCTGTCTACCCACACTGCCCTCCCTCCCCGGCTGTGGCTTGGCAGCTTCTGGGAGCCTCTCCATCGAGAACAAGAAAGGTGGCACCCCCTGCACCGGGGAAGGAGGTGGGACCACCTTGATGAGGTCGGTGTTGGCTGGTAGGAAGGCACAGGCCTTGGCATCAGCTGGACTTCCAGATGCACCCTGCCGCTCGCCAGCCCTGTGGCTTTATCTTTCCACGGGCCCGGGGCTGACACGGAGAAGTAAGAAGACCAAGGGACAGGATCCTCTGCAAAGCAGAGGGTCCTCTCCTAAAGAGAGCCCCTCCCCAGCCACGACCGCAGGCCTCCCTCGCTCACGCCTTGGACACTCAGCTCACCAGCCAGGCCCTTGGTCTCTTGCACTCGGCCTCTTTGGCAGGAGCCCAGAGTGCCCACTCTGGCCACTACCCAGGGCCTCCCAGCTGGGAAGGTGCAGTCGCCACAATGGCCATCTGTCCAGCCATCCTGTGCCAGCCTACCTTGTTTACCTCAACAAGGGTCACCTACTGCCCTGGCGGCAGACGCTAGGCTCGGAGGGCTGCTACTGAGGTGGCAGGTGACAAGAGACGTGGAAAGGGGGTAAGAGTACAAGGCAGCTGAAGGAGCGCACAAGGGTAGGTGACAGTGCCCCTGCGATGGAACCCATCGGGATGTCCTGGGAGGGTGGTGGGCAGGAAGGGCCCCCAAGGGTGTGTCCCCTAAGGGACACAAGGGGAGTAGGGAGGGCCCAGGGCAGGTGTTCGCAGCAGCGAGGGTCCCTGCCTGCCTGCCCACCCACCCAGGTGCCCGGAGCACCTTGGAGAGAGAGCAAAGCCAGGCCGCTGGGGGCCTCTGGCCCCAGGGAGGTCAGGGAGCTGGGAAGCAACCAGGCTGTAACTAGATCCCACACCGGTCAAGTGCCAGGGCCCCAGGGTTGGGACAGAGGGGTCACGTCAGGCCTGGGGTACCCCTGCCCATTCTTCCTCCCCGGGCTCCTAGGCTGTTGCAGGGGTGACACCCCTGAATATGCCTCCCACTGTTCACCCCCTGGGCAGCCCCCACCCCTTGAGTTCAGGCAGACCCTGGGACTCCCTCTGACCTTCCACTGTTACACTCTTGGGGGCTCTGATCAGCCTTATAAGAAGCCCCCCCTGAGTCTGCCAGGGAGTCTCCATGGGGCAGAAGGTCCTGCGGTTCCAGCTGGGCTCCCGCTGAGTGCAGCTGAGCGAGTGACCAGGATCCAGCCAACTCCCCTGGAATGGAGGTCTGCCCCCCGCTTTCTGCCCTTCCAGAATCCTGGTCCCAGAATACGTGAAAGGGCCACGTCTTTAAGCCCTGGAGTTAGGGGGGTTTACTCTGTGGCTTAGCAGTAAGCAACACAACACCCTCTGGCAACCCCCTTGCACACCACCCCAACACCCAAAGGGGGAGGGACAATAGGGAAGCAGAGCCCCTGGAAAGGGACCAGCCATGGAAATGACTGTCCCCAGTGCAGGAGGGGCAGCCAGGCAGGCAGCAAAGGCTTTCCCCATCCCCTCCCTCTGGAGTGCTGTGGAGGATGCAAGCTTTCCATGAGCCCCAAACCTGCTTATTACTTTAGGGTGGTGGAGAACAAAAGGGAGATGTGGGAGACGGAGAGGGAGAAAGAGAGAGGGAGAGAACAGGCAGCTGGAGCCTCGGCATGGCCTCGCAGGCCACAGGCACGCTGTGCGGCTGTGCGGCTGTGCTGGTACGGAAGGAGGGCGGGCCGAGGTCCCCAAGCAGCTGCCACAGCAGGTGCTCTCTGAGCCACATGAGGAAAATCATCCTGTCCCCAACTTCTCCCCAGCTCCTGCATCATGGGTGAAGCATCCAGCATCGAGTTTCGTTCCCTCCTGTGCGCGCACATGCTCGCTCAGCAGATACGTATTGAGCTCTGACTGGAGGCCGGCCCCACGCTGCACACCAGAGATCCAGAGACAAACAAAGCAGCCAAGCCCTTCCTCCCACAGACCTTGCACTGCGGAAGCAACCGGCAAAGCGGATAACCCTCCATCCCACGGGTGCTGCCGCCACAGGTGGTGCTGTATCTGCAGGGCGAGGCCGGGAGACATGGGCACAGGGCAGGGAGGCTGGAGGACCAAAGTGCCCCCCTATTTCAACATTTTGGGAGTCTGTGCTAGTCACTGTCCTTTCCTAGCTTGGACCTTCCCCCAACCCGCCCCCAAGTGCTCTGTCCTGGAGATCTCACCTTCCCCAGGGCCTCAGCAGACACTTTTGAGGGGGCCGCACAGCCGTCCCCGAACGTTGGCCCCTCCCAGCACCACCCCTGCACGTCCATCCTCTCCCGAAAACCCAGCTCTGCCCGGCACTCCCAGTGAAGACCACTGACAAGCCTGAGGCGTTAAGCATGGCTCCTCCCTGTGTGAAAATTAAAAACAAAAATTTGCAAACTGGCACAATCCTTGTACAGATGCTAAAGGTAAAGTAGCATCTCTCCATGTGACTTGACTGAGAAATATTCCATTGACTTATCCACCTGTACACATTTTTTACTGTCTGTTTGCCTGTGCAGGAGGGGTCCGCTTTGCTGGGGCCTCAGCGGACATGTGTTCAGCTCACTATATAATCTGAATCCTTCCCCAGGATCACTTTATTCCACTGGTCTTGTCTGGCAGTCGGACACACGAGGGTCAGGTTTACCCCCCATGCTGCTCCCACAATGCCCTCCTCTGCTCAGGCCCTTCAGGGCTCCCCACTGACCTCGGAATAAAGTTCAATGCCCTCAGCTGGCTCTGCTCTGTGGGGCCAACACCTACCTTGGCAAACCTGAATCTAACCACCGATCGAAGTAGAGTCACTGAAACATCACATCTGCCATCCATCTAAGGTCAATAAACACCAAGACACTCCCAGGCACGATCTCGGTGAGAAAGCCCCAAAGGCCCAGTGCCCACGGGCAGAACCAGAGCTGCTGTGCCGGTGACTTTGGCTAAGTCGTTGGCCCTGTGCTTCCGAGGGTTGTTTTGACAATTAAATGAGGTAATACCCAACAAAAACACGCTAGCATTGCTGTTATTATTACTACTATCCTAATTCGTTAGCCAAGGTTATTATTCTCTGTTAGTACAACGTCCCTGCTTCAATCTGCGAGGAGCAACAGCGGCTCTGGGCTCCAGCAGCCCCTGCAGCCCCAGGGCTTGGGGAACAGCTGACTTTATTCTGGTCAGCCGTCTCCCCCACCCTGCTTCTCCCCACTCTCAACTCCAGAAGGCTGGCTTGTAGGGACAGCCCCTGGGGGAGAGGGCGCAGCTGGGGGAAGAAAGGAACAAAGAGGAATTTGCTAGGGGGTGTGGCGAAACAGGCCTGGGCCTGAGCCAGCCTGCTACACTGACCAGAAGCCCCGCCAAAGGGAGCGGGGAGCCTCCTGTTCACCACCCAAGGGCCGCCTCTCCCCTCCCACAGCTCCTCCCCCACTCAGCCCTGCCTCTCAGCGCCAGCCTGAGCTCGCACAGGCACACGCCCATGCACACACGCACAGACGGCCCCCTCCCTTCCCCCTCCTGCTCCCCTGCCCCCATTGCCTCAATCAGAGCTAATTGAGCAGTAAGCTAGAGACAGCGTTTATCATCAGTGACAGGTGAGACAAATGAAATCCCTACATCAAAAGTAACAGGATGATTCGCCTGCTGTGATCCATCACTGGTGGCACCTTCTTGGGCTGCGGGGCCTGGCGAGGCCCCGTGCATGGAGCTTGTATAGGTTCAAAGACAAGGCTCCCTTTGCTAGTGAGTGATTTTTCCAGGCAGGAAGACAAGACAGCAGAGCAGGCCAGGAGGTGCAGGGCACTGCCCACACCCAGAAGAAGGGAGGTTAAAGTGTACCAGGCGAGGGCCAGATGACACTTGCCTCTGCCCCTTTCAGGGCCCTGCGCTTCACACAGGAAGACACTGAGCCAGGGAGCCCCGGCCCCTAGGGCATGAGGCCTCTGTGGCCATGGAACTGACACCAGGCTGCCTCTTCCTTCCATCCTGATTCCAGCCCCAGAGCCACAGTCCCTGACAAGCCACGAAGGTTGTACCTGAGCTCCCCCTCCCAACCTGCCCTGCAGACGAAGAGAGGCCCACCAGCACTGCCCTTCCCATCGCAGGGTCCTGAGATGCCGCCGTTGGAAAGACAGGTCTTTGGGCTGAGCTTTCAGAAGTATGAACATCCTGGGGTGGTGGCCCCGAATAAGTGAATGGGATTCTGAAGCATTTCCCCAAGTAGAGAAAAATGGAGTCCTGTGAGATGGCTGGGCTCCGGGCAAGGGAGCCACACACGGCAAGGCAAGGGGCAGCAGTGAGCAGATGAAAGGTCAGCCAGTCCAGGTCACCTTGTTTCCTCCCCGTCACCCCTCAGGTGGCCCAAGCTCTCCAGGGCCACCCAGCCTCCAGCCCCTGAAGACGCCAGTCTGAGCAGCTCAGAGCTTGGTCTACACCAGCCCCAGCTTTGGCCACTGTCAGACTGAAGGGAGAGGGCCACCCACTCGGGCCTCAGGACCATCATCAAGCCCATTCTGCGTAGCAGACCAGGCCCGCCAGCGAAGGAAGTGGGGAGGCAGCTGAGCACCTCCGCCTGCCCTCCGGCCCCACCAGCCTCCTGCCCAGCCCCTGTGCAAGCAAACACTTTCTAGGGGAATTCTGGCCCGGGCTCCCATCCAGCTGGGCCTCAGAGGCTGTACTTAGAAAGTGGGAGAGCCCTTGCTGGTGTGGCTCAGCGGACTGAGCACAGGCCTTCGAACCACCGGTTTGATTCCCAGTCAGGGCACATGCCTGGGTTGCAAGCCAGGTCCCCCATAGGGGTTGCCCGAGAGGCAACCACACATTGATGTTTATCTCCCTCTCTTCCCCTCCCTTCCTTTCTGTAAAAATAAATAAATAAAATCTTTTTTAAAAAGAAAAATAAAAGAAAGCGGGAGAGGCCATAGCAGTGCCCATGGCAGCTCTGGTCCACAGCTGACATCACAGAAAGGCACAGCCACAGGGAAACCAAAGGACTCCCCAGGGCCCTGCCTTCCCAGTGGGTTACCAGCTCCCTTCTGAGAAAAGCAAATGATTCTCAGTCAAGTTCACACTGCCACCTTGAAATACCTTACTGTAGCAGAGTTTTTTCCCGTTTACCTTTCCCAAAGGGCACAGTTGTGTAGAAAAGATAAATGCCTATCAAGCTACTTTTCTTTTCTTACACACACCACTCACACACACAGGGCAAACCAGCAGAAAAGACAGCGAGCCTTTTCTCTCGTGTCCACACATCTTGAAGTTGATGTTGAAAATCAGGGCTGGTCCTCTGCCCACGCCTCATCCTCAAGAGCTGGAGCCAAGCAGGGAGCCTGGGCCCCACGCCCAGGCCTGGACCATGCATGGCCCCCAAGCCCTGATCCTGAAGGTGAGTCATGACCCCCGCCCCGCCCCCGGCGCCACTCTGCCAGCCTGCGTCGTCGACACGGACCCTGGAGTCTTGGAGCCGGGACTATGGTGCCTGGGGGGACTCAGGCTTGGTTCGCAGGCTGTCAGCCCCTCGGCGCTACTCCAGGCCCCCAGGTCTTGTCCTGTGGCCCCAGTCCACAGCGCCACTGGGCCCTGAGCTTCTCCCACCACCTGGAGGGCTCACAGCCCTGGCCTGGGCTGCACCAGGAGAGCGGATCCTGGTGGAAAGCTTGTCCCTCAACCCCAGCCTGAACACTGAGCCTCATCCAGAAGGTCCCCAGAGGCTTCACTCAGACCCTGGCCAAAAAAAAAAAAAAAAAGAGAGAGAGAGAGAATTAGGGCTTGCAAGGTGTGTGAGTGTGCATGATGGGTGTGAGTGTGTGGTGGGTGTGAGTGTGTGGGGTGTGAGTGTGTGTGGTGGGTGTGAGTGTGCATGGTGGGTGTGAGTGTGTGGTGGGTGTGAGTGTGTGACTACGTGGGAAGGGGCTGGAGGCTGCATCCCCGTGGGAAAGGGCACTCCACCTCTTCCACTCACCCCGACCGCCACCTGAGGGCAGGTCAGCCCCCGGAAAGTGCCAACGGCACTGGGGAAGTTCCCCAGGAGGCTGGGCCTAGGGCAGACCTAGGGCAGTCCCAGGCAGCCTCTTGGGGGCGAGGGCAGCTGTCCTGGCCTCGCCTCAGTGTCAGGAGGCAGCAGAACCTTGGAGAGGGAAGACCTGACCATGAGGCTCAGCCGATCCTCGTGCAGTGGGGTGAGTGGGCCGGGCCTCTGCAAGCCCCGCCTGTCCCCACACCCAGCCACGGCCTGTGACACCCCTGGGAAGAGGTGTGGCTGTGGGCTCAGGGGCTCTTGGAGCTGAGGGTAAGTCTCAGGGAGGCTCAGCCAGCTGGGAGCTGCAGCCACTACAGAGTATGAGCCTCCTCCTGGAGGGGGGTGCGGCCCCCCACCACAGCCTTGCTCTCTCATCGGTACTCCCCCCGGCCCCCACCTCTGAACCCTGCACCGCAAACTAAAGCCATACGGATGGGCGCCTCCATCCCAGCCCTCACCACCTCATCTCCAAGTCCTCTCCGGACGGCATCCAGATCAAACCGAGAGTCCTGGACAAAGCTGCAGAATGATTGACATGCACCACGCCCCTCTTCCTGTCCCCAAAGACAATTGTGCGGACACTCAGGAACACTTGCTGCCAAGATCCAAACTTGTTATGAACTTGGACCAGTTACAGAGAAGGGACGTCTGTCAAGTATCTCCCGCAGCCCCATGGTGAGACTTCAGGCACGCGCCAGACAGCCGGTGCCACCAGAACGGGGGCCGGCAAGGGAAGGGGGCCCCGGTGCTGCGCTGTGTTGTCCTGTGAGTCTCCCAAGAGCCAGCCCACCAGTTCCTCTGAGCAGTGGCCTCCGGACGCCCTTGGCCACTGTGGGTGCTCAGTCATGGGCTCTTCCCCTCGGCTGCTGGGGGGCCATCTCAGGCAGCAAGTGACAGAGTGGGGGGCCATCCCCGGGCTCCTGAACTCTACAGAGAACAGGCTGGAGACCGAGGGCTGCACAATGGGGAGGCGGCGGGCCTGGGGAGGGACTGGCGCGGGGAGGGTCCCCACTTTCTGTCCCAGGCAGGACCCGCAGAGTGATTGGACCACCTTCCTCTCGGAGGTTTCGTCCTCAGGGAGAGCCCGTTGGCTACGTGGCTCCCGGTCTCTGTCCCACAGGAGTCGTGGTGCTCCTTGGCTGTAACACGAGGCAATGCCCGCCTCACAGGCTCCCCAAAGACCAGGACTCGGCCAAGGGCCACCCCGAGGCAGAGGGTGCAGAGCCTCACTGACAAGGCCAGCAGTGGGCAGCTCAGGCCGGGTCGGAGTTGAGACACCCTTCCTTCAAACTTCCTCCTGACCGCAAGCTCCTCGGGGGCGTTCATTCCTCTCACATCCCCACCAGCACCCAGCACCCAGCGCAGGAGACACCCAAACTCGGTCTGCTGGTACTGAGCAGAGTGCGGGGTGGGGGGCGCGGGGCGAGGGCTGAGCCCCAGCTGTACTCGGGATGCACAGGAGTAACTAGGGGGCGGCTGCGCAATCCGGAGCTGGGAGGGCTGGGTGGAGGAGGGTGCTTTGGCTTCTAGTCCAGGCTTCTTTCCATCTCATGAGGGGAGCGGGCCCAGGTCACACCTGACTACACGCTGGTCTCCCCTCCCCCCGCCACTGCACCGCCAGGTGTGGGAGCCGCAGAGGCCCCACCACATCAGCTCCCCACCCCCTGGGGGGTGGGGAGCTCGCAGCCTGTCTCCTCTCTAGTTAAATTGGACACCACCCCCCTTTCAGGGGTCCACCAGTGTCCTCGGGTCGCCTAACAACTACCACAGACGGGATGTCCTGAAACAACCAAAATGCATTGTCTCACATTCTGGAGGCCAGAAACCAAGGTAGAGACAGGCCACGCTCCCTCTGAAGCTCCTGGGGAGGGAGGGAGGGCCCTTTTGTGTCTCCAGCTCCCGGTGGCCTCAGGAGTGTCCTGGCTTGGCTGCAGCAGCGCCCTCCCAACCTCCACTGCAGCTTCCCCTGCCTCTGTGTCTCTCCCCTCTTCTCGTAAGGACGCCAGTCACGCTGGATTAGGGACCAGCTCACTTTAACTAATTACATCTGCAAGGATCCCATTTCCCAGCAAGGATCTGTCCTGAGGTCCTGGGGTCTGGACGCCAACCGAGCTCGGGGAGGGCCGCAGCTCAGCCCGTCGAAGAGGCCTAAGAGGAAGAGGCCACGATGGAGGGCCCCGTGCCCAGCGCTGACCGATGCAGGAGGCCCGTGGGGGGCAGAGCTGCCCGACAGGGCAGGGCCAGGGTGGGTAACTCGTTCAAGGCAACTTGAATTTCCTCGGAACAGACCCAGGTCCCGAGAGCTGGGAGCTGGGGCCGACCCCTTTGAAGTGCAAATGCAGGCCCTCCCAGAACGATCCGGCCGGACATCTGCGCCGCCACCCGGAAGTGCGCCCGCCAGCTGCTCCCGCACTCCCGGCCACCGGCGGCAGTCAGGTGGCTGGAGGATCAGGCTCCGGGCGGTCCGCAATCACCACTTAGCGGAGGGGGATGAGGGGCCGAGGGCTCAGTGTGCTGGCAGCAGCTGCGCCGCCTCCCCATGTGCTGGGATACCTGCTGTCCCCTCCAGGCTGTGTGCTGACGGCGGAGGAGGGGGCAGGCACGGGGCCCTTTGTTTAACAGGCAGCCCTGGGGACCTCGGGGCTCTGTCAGTAGAAGGGCTGTGATAAGGATCACTGAGTGAATTTGGGGGTGAGGAGGGACAGAGGTCCTCTGTGGTAGAAGGGGTCCCAGCTGGCTGCTCCAGGGACACTGTTTGGCTTCACCTCAAACCCAGGGCCACCGCCAGCATCCAGACGACGAGGGGTGTTCCGCTCCGAAAGCCACTGGGCTTGCGAATCAGAGAAAGCGACGTGGAGGCTGCTGCCAGTCCTGAGCCTCCGGGGGCTTTGGTCCAGTCCGCTAACGGGAGCCTCAGCTTCCTTATGGGTAAAATAGGAACCATAATGCCTACCCACCAGTCACTGGGGCAGCATGAGAAAAGAAAGGGAAGGCACCCATCAGTAATACTGGCGGATTTAACCCCCCACCCCCACACCCCCGCACCAACCCCGAAGGCGGCTCGGTGAGGGGGAGGAAAGCACAGGCCCTGTAAAATAGAACTGAGACTGTCCTTTTTTCTTCCTCCCTCTGCCCTGTGTGTCTGCTCCTTCTCGGCCCTGGGCACTGTACCACTTCACGGGGTCACTTGCATGTTTCAGGGCCCTGTCTGGGATCTGCCTGGGCCAAGGTTAAGGGACCTCAGTCCTCAAATATCTCCCAGCTTCAGGGTAGGCTACCCAACACTGGCATCAGCTGTAAGCGAGTGGGGGCAGCAGTGGTGGACGGGCTTGGGCCTTAAGGCCCCTCTCTTGGGCTTGCTCAGCTGCAGCCTGGGGGTGAGGCTGGGGCTGCCTTCCTGCTTCCCAGAGCCTCTGAGGGCAGGGCGCCCTTCCTTAGAGGGGCCAGGGCTGTGCCACCAGGGCTGTGCCACCAAGACTGTGGAGCCTGCGGGGAACTCCTACCTACCTGTGCCTTCCTGGGCCCCTCAGGGCCCTTAGTCCTTCCTGACCCACAGCAGGTAGATTCGGAAGGGGAGGTGTGGGGGTTGGGTCTGCGTGAGTGTTCTGTGGCTGCTGTAACAACATACACAACGCATGTAACAACACGCCACTGACTGACTGTGTGTCTTAAACAACAGCGATGCGTTGCCTCACACTTCTTGAGGTCCAAAAATGGAGGTCAAAGTCATGTCCTAAACCCCGGAGTGGGCAGTGTTGGTTCCTTCTGACGGGAGTGGGGGGCACTCGGTCCCTGCCTCTCTGCTTGCGCCCAGTGCCCCACAACTCGCCTCTGGCCTTCCTCGGCCCGCCGCTGCGGCCTTCACGTGACGTGCCCTGTGCGCTGTCCCCTCCCCGCAGTCCCTTACAGGGACGGCAGCCGCCCTGCACTGGGGCCCCACTCCAGCCACCCTCCTCTAATTTAGCCAGCTCTGTCTGTGACAACCCTGTTTCCAAATATTCCCTTCTGAGGAACTGGGGGCTAGGACTTTGGGATAGGAGTTTGGGGAACATCATTCGTCCCATAACAGGACTTGAGGACAGAATAAGATTTTAAGCAGAAAAGGAGCAACCCCCCCACACACACACACCTACAAGATGGTGTCACATATTTAGGTAAAGGCCAAAAAACCAGTGTGCCCGGCCCCAGGACCGGAGGTGGGTCAGGACCTGGAGGTGGGCAGGAGGCTGCTGTCTCAGGGAAATCCCGCTGGCACTCCTGTCTGCCTGCCGTCGGGGGAGACAGGCGAGGCCGCCTCAGTCCGGGAACCACTGAGAGTTTGCCTGTGGGTGACTTACGGGGACAGGGAGAGAGACGTGGCTCCCCACGTGGCTGGGCTCTGCCCAGGTAAGCCCTGGTTGGGGCTTCGGATCCACGTGACTGTTAACCTGCATGCCTCCACTTCCTCATCGGTCACACAGGTAACCAGTTGTGCCTGCACCATAGCGATGTTTCAGTGGTCAAATCTCGTGCTTCTGTGTTCCCGTCTCAGCCTGGCACGCAGCAAATTCTGGCCTCTGACAACACAGAGGCACCTTTGGGTGTAGACGCACGGGGACTATGGTGAGAACCAGGCGTGGAAGGAGGGCCGGCCAGGAAACAGAGGCCCGTGGAGAACTCCCCCTCGGGGCTTCGGACAGGGCTGCAGGCGCGGGCCCCTGGCCCGAGCACAGGACTGAAGTGCCACCCGGCTCCTCAGAGCACCCACTTTTCCTCTGCAGTCCACTGACACCTGGTGGGGAACAGTGGAAACGCAGTGAGAATCACCACTGGGGCTTTACACTTATATCCATGGGTTTTATATCCATAACAAGATTAAAAGCACAGCCACCTGCGGATGGACACACAGACAGCCCTGCTAACAGCACATTGCTGGTTGCTGAATGACCAACAGGGATCCCCAACTGAGGAGGTGCTCAGGCCATGGCGTGTGGTGGTTTCGCTGCTGGGGTGCCTCTCCTCCTTACTGGGGCTGGGAGCTGCCTCCGAAGAGTCAGTCCTTTCCCTGTCCCCCAAGACCCTCCCTGCCCACACCCTGCAGCCAGTAACAGAAGTCCCGACAACCTGCTGCCCAGGGTAACCGCAGGCTGGCTGAGTTTGTGAAGTGCGGGAAAGGGGGCGGGAGGGGAAGAGAGATCGGCTGGAGAAGGTCACATCCGGCCCTTCCCTGAAATCTGTGAACCAGCGCGTGTCCCTGGCAGTGCCCACATGTGGTCGGTCACCTGCTGGGCATTAAGACCCAGGCCCTCTTTCCAACAGCATGGGTGGTGCTAGAGGGCGTAGGTGAAATCGGTTACACAGAGAAAGACAAATGCTGTGAGATCCGACTTATGTGTGGACTCCAAAACCACTGAACCCACAGGACAGATCAGGTTGGCGGCTGCCAGAGGCGGGGGTGGGGGGAGAGAATCGGGCGCAGGGGCCTCCGAGGGCACAAACGTCCGAATACGTGGTCACTAAGTCCTGGAGATGTGATGGACGGCACAGTGGCCACAGCTACCAGCCCCGTGGTGCACATTTGAAAGGTGCTAAGAGAGCAGATCTTAAAAGTTCTCACCACAAGAAAAAAATGGTAACTGTGAGGTGATGAATGTTAACCAGCCTTACTGCGGCCATCATTTTGTATTAATAATATATACATATATCAACTCATTATGTTGTCCCCTTCAAACTTATACAATGTTAGATGTCAGACACATCTCAGTGAAACTGGGGGAAAGATCCCAGCCCTGTCCCTCCTTTTTGCAAGGCACTGAGTTTGGAGCAATCCAGCTCTCAGAGGGCGAGTTCCTCACACAGCAGTGGTGAGTGGGGGCCGTGGGGGCCGGGCTTGGGCCCTAAGGCCCCTCTCTTGGGCTTGCTCAGCTGTGGCCTGGGAGTGAGGCCCAGGCTACCTTTTCCCTTCCCAGAGCCTCTCCTTGTGGGGGGGTGGGGGTAGGGCGCCCTCTCTTGGAGGGGTCCGGGCTGTGCCACTGAGACTCCGAGCCCGTGGGGTGAAGCCTTGCTGGAGCTAATACCTGCCTGTGCCTTCCTGGGCCCTCAGGAGCCAGGGGATCCTGTCTCCCCCGGAGGCTGTGAGGGTCCCAGGTCATGGCCTCCCCTGTCCTCTGGCCCCGCTCCTGAGCAAGCGGGAGCGCTGCTCCTGGTGGGTGGAGGGGCTCAGCCCCAGTTGCTGTGAGGCCGGCCTGCGGCAGGCCTGTTGGGGCTGTTCTTCTGACTCGGTTGGTAGCGGTGGTGGTAGGTGAGGAGAGAAGGCAGCACAGGGTCACCCAGGCGTGCTGTGTCCTTTTGCTCTCCTGAAAAAGATGCCAGTCCTGAGCCTGTCTGGCCCCAGACAGTTTTGTCTAAGCATAGAATCCTGTAGCCCTAAGTTAGAGTCGGCATGACTCCCCTTGATGGCCACAGGACTCGTGGCTCTAAGAAGACTTAAGGTCCTGGTCAGGAGGAAGGAAGGGAGGGAGGAAGGGAGGTAGGAAGGAAAGAGGAGAGGAAAGGGAAGGAAAGGGAAGGAAAGGGGAGGGGAGGGGAGGGGAGGGGAGGTAGGGTTTTCTTTAAGAACAAGCAGTGAGTCAGAGTTGGGTCGGTCACATGCTATCTTCGAGACCTTAGGCAAGTGACTCGGTACCTGGCTTCAGGACTCACATTGGCAACATGGAAAGCATCTCACCAGCCACAGGAGAGAAACAATAAACGTAGCTTCCCCTGGATACATAAGGCATCTTGAGATCACACAGTCTTCTAAGAAACATAATCTTAATATTTTCACCTTGTTTTGAGATCATGTATTATAAACTGACTTTCTTTTGTTTTTCCCCCTCTGGTTTTCATTCATTAACACTTCCGATTCCTGTCACCACCTGACAATATAGGGGCGGCCCCACTCCCACTGTGTGCGGATGAGGACACAAGGCTAAGGGCCTTCGTGAGGCGGGGCATCGCATTTCTCCGCAGCTGTGACTCAGTCCATCATCAGGAACACGAGGAGTTCCTTCTTATTTTAAAATGAAAGGTGTAGTATTACAAACATAAAAACGGAGGCCAAGAGATGTTCATGTAATCAGTAAGAAAGAGGCAAAGCCAGAATTCAAACCCAGATAGTCTGTCAGGTATTTCGTAGAGTTTTCCGGAGTCCCAACATTTAGAGAAGGTGTTTTCCTCATTCACACATAAACAGGGCCAGAGGTGGCGGGCGGCCTGCCTGAATCCTCGTCCTTCCGTGGGAGACATGGCTTCCATCCTGAGCCTGTTCCCCATGGCCCACGATGTCCATCCTCGGCTGCCAGTCTGCGGCCTTCTCTCCACCCAGAGCAGCGGCATGACACATGGGGACCTCAGGACCCCGAGCTCCAGTCCTAGTTCTAACACCAAGCCCAGGCCAGTCCTCTGAGCCCCCCCGATTCTCCGGGGAAGGGTAACAAGGTTTTCCCACCCTGTCTTGGGATGGTCGGAAAGAACAAGGAGATACCATGCTGGCTGGGGCTGGGGCTGGGGCTGGGGCTGGGGCTGGGGATAGGGCTGAGAACAGTGGTCCTGCTGGAATCGTCCCAGACCCCCAGGAAAACCCTGCTCTGTGTTCCTTCCCTGCAGCCGGCCAAGGACTAGAGGCTCCCCCAAGTGCTCCGGGCACCTCCGTGTGGGGACATCAGTTCCTACGAGTAAGTCCGAGGCTTCAGTGGGAGAAGGGGAAGCCCAGAAGGCAGGGCTGACCAGGCAGGCTGGAACGAGGTGCCCGGTCTGCGCCTCCCAGAAAAGGATTCTGTGTTCTCAAGTCTGGCAGAACGTGGGGTCCCCCATTCCAGGCTTCTGTCCCAGTCTGAGAGGAAAGAGCAATGGCCTCCTAAGGTGCTCATTCTATTCTGTTCTAGAACAGGCGCTCTCACCCTAGAGAAAAATGGAGAGGAGTAGAGCCATCGATCTAGCAGCAGTCTTGCCTGGGGTAAAGCGTCTCACTCACTATAGAAGTTCTTAGAATCCCAGTCGCATCCTCTGGAGTTCGGTGTGATGATTTACCAGAGGCAGGAGCCAGCCCATCGCTACTGAGACGAGACAGGAAGAAAGAAGTCCCGCCCTCTCCCCTAAGAGGGACACTGAGCACAGGCGTGGCCACGGGCCCAAGCTGAACCTCAGATCCCGGAACTTAGAAATTACATGGGCTCCCTCTTTTCCCACCCAACAGGGGACCTGGATTTCCAAAACAAACACAAATAGCTAAAATTTTGGGCTGGGAATTTTGTGGCAACTTAGTTTACATGAACACAACGTACATTTCAATGCATTAAATTAGCAAGGCCCTTTCCCCCTCTGGTATTAGATGTTAGGACAGTGGTTTCCCTGGGGAGGGAGCAAAGGCAGCTGGGGGCTGGGAGAGGGCACGGCGGTACCTTCCCAGGGGCGGGAAGCGCCCTGCCTAGTGAGCTGGGCCTGGCCCCACAGGCGTGTTCACTTCGTGGAAGTTCTTCGGCCTACGCATTAATGTTGGTGTAATTTTCCGTATATGTTACTGTCATGGAAGTTTTCCTAAAATTAATGTTTTGGTTTTTATTTTATTTTTTAACAAGAAAGAATGCCCCATGCTAATGAGGCCATGATGAAATAAACACACACATATTTTTTTAAAGCAGTTTGCCAGTGTAAGTCAAGAGTTTTCGTGGTGTTTGCATTCTCTGTCCTATACTTTTGGAAATCTCTTAAGTAAATATCTCAGAATACAAAAAAAAGTTTACATATCAACAATATATGTCTTCACAGCATAAGTGAAAAGATGAAAACACCCTAAATGTTAAACAGTAGAGGAAATATGTATGTTTGTAAAGTACTATGCAGTCATTAAATTGTCTGAATGCTTAATAAGCACAGTTTCCCATGTAATTAAGTAAAAAGGCAGAATGCAAGATTTATGTATCTGTTGTTTCAACAGTATTAAAGCACTTAGTCTCATAATAAATAAAGGCCCAATTTTTTTGTTTTTTTGTTTTGAAGGGAAGGCATTAAGTATATCGTTAAATAAGATAACAGTACGTAAGAGTTCTGGACGTGACTCATTTCCCAAGCGAACCAAAGTCTTTGGCATTGAGAACCCCACGCCCACACACTGCTGGTGGGAAGGGGAAAGGGCGCAGCGGCTTTGGCGGACCTGGGGCTCCTCAGAAGCTTCAACGCAGTCGCCCCAGGTCCCAGCCGTCCCAGCCACCCCACTGCTGGTACGCGCCCCGGTGGGGAGAGACGCGTGCCCACGCAGAAGCTTGCGCGTGGATGTTCATAGCGGTGTTATTCCCAACAGCCCTGAAGGGGAAACTGCCCAAATGTCCATCATCCAAACGAAAGGATAAACTAAATGCAGCATATCCATACAATGGGATGGTATTTGCTAATAAAAAGGTATGAAGCATATACCTGCTGTGACGTGGATGAGCCTGGAAGACCTCAGGCTGAATGAAAGAAGCAGCCACGAAGGACCGCATGGCATGCTTCCACTCGGAGGATGTGTCCGGACTAGGCACCTCCACAGACACGGGTAGGTGAGCGGTTTCCGAGCACTGATGGGGGCGGGGGGTGACTTCTAGCGAGTACAGGGTTTGCGGGGAGGATGTTAACGTGCTGCGAAGCTGACCGTGGGGATGGTTGCACGCTGGCTGGCATGCTTTCGGTGGGTGGCTTGTGTGGAATGTGCAGTGTATCCCGACAGAGCGGCTATTGGAAAAGGAACCCCACGCAGCGGCAGCCAGGCTCCTGCATGGCCTGCCGTGGTCCGGGGCACATTCAGCAGATTTGTCCTGTGCGCCGTGGCCTGCAGACTGAACCTGCTATGAAACTCCTCCAGGCCAGCCCTCGCTGGCTTCAAACATCTTTCACCCTCTGTATCTTGCAGAGTCCTTGGCAAACTCACAGGTAACTGCCTGCTATTTTCACAGGGTGGCAAGCACCTAGGGGTATACCTCCTGGGCTGAGTCTCTCTGGCTGGCCCAGAAATGAGCAAACATTTCAGCCTTTACCCTGCCCCTCCCTCCAAGTGGGGGTGAGGGCTGGGGGCTTACAGCTTGGCTCACACTTCAGACTTCAGCCTGGTCGCCTTCCCACCCGCCCTCAGGGCTCTGCCCCCTGGATCCAGCTCCTGGGTGTCATGATGGGAAGGGGAAGCAGCACAGAGAGAAGCTTGTTGGAGAATGGATTCCTCCACCCCTCCTGAGGCTCTGATCCAAGCAGCTGAAGGAGGTACGAGTAGTAGACTGATGAGAAGGGGCTTTTAAGAAGTTCTGCTAGGGGGCCGTGGTCCCTTCATGTGTTACCAGGCAGCGGTCTGTCCCTGAGCGGGTCTGCCGAGGGCCAGCTGCAGTGTGCGGGTGCTTGACTTCACATGGGAAAGGTTCACAACACGAGTCCAGGTGGCTGTGAGAGTGCGTTTATTAAAGTTGGGGACAATGAGACAAGGAAGGGCTCGGCATAGAGGAAGCAACAGGAGAGCCTAGGCTGGGCTGCCCTGGGAAGTCAGAGAAAAGGGGGCCTTGGGGACAGGTTCAGCTGCCAACTGCCCATTGCCTTGCAGTTTAGGAGACAGGTACCTGTGGGGAAAGCAGTGGAGGAAGAAGCGGGTGAGGGAATGGCACAGACTGCTCCCTGCCAGGGCCTTTGTCTAGAGGCTTTTGTCTCTTTCTCTCTTGTAGGTGGAAACCTTAGGGGAGGTTTCAGAGGACTATCCATCAGTTCTCCAGGTGTGTTCGTTCAGGGACGTGTTTTCCACTGATTGGTCAGTCTTAGTTATTGCAGCTGGTCCCCACGTGGCCCACCTGGTTCTGCTGCTTTTCTGGGCCTGGAGCCAAAACACAGCTGAGGCCCAGATGTTGTCTCCAGGGAGGAAAATCTGGGGAGGGGAGGTTACCCTGGGGGTGAGGTCCTTGTTTTCCAAGTCTTGCCCTCTGCTCCAGTGACCCTCTGTATCTGCCCGTAAATTGCTCGGCCATTGTGTTCCGTGATGTTTCCCTGTTCCACTCACTGTCAAGTTTTCCCAGCTTCTCACTATCCTGTCTCAGCTGCCGTTGGGGAAATCCAAACAGAAGAACTTAATTTTGAAGTTACTTTATCACCTGAGCTGTGTTGTTTTAGCTCTGACACCGCTCAGATTGAACCACACAGCTCACGGTTCTCTGGGCGCACCTGAGAGTTTATAGCCCACCTATCTCTCTTCTTGACACGACTCCCATTACGCTGTATACGTGGTCTGTGGGAGAAAGAAGCCATACCTGCCGTGGGCTTTTGCTTAACAAGATGGGTGGGCAAAGCCGTGACTGTTAAGGGGTTCTCTATAGCAAAAGAATTATGGAATTCTTATTTTTTGATACTCACCTGTACTTTCTGAGCCTTATAGGAACAATGAGTATCTATTAAGTAAACACATGAATGCTACTGACTAGTAGGTCCCGGCGGAAAACACAATAGAACCAGAGAGCAGACTGTCTCCGCTCAGAGCATGCTGAGGTTTCCACTAGTCTAAGCGGGACTCAGAGCCTGGGCATCCCGGACAGCTGGTCCTGAAGACCACGTTTGAGGTTTCCGTGACCTCGGTTCCAGCCACCCTCTTGGAAGAGAACTTGATTCTAAGAACAGACATATAAAGACCCGTGTTCTGGAAGGTTGGATCTGGGTCCTAATCCTATTCAGTTATGGAACAGGTGAATAATTTAATCACTGAGGGATTGTTGAGGGAACTAGAAATATTTAGACTGAAGACTCAGAAAAAATGGCAACTATCCTCAAAGCAGTCGAGGGTTACCACACGGAAGGGCCCTGGGGACGAGCCAAGGACAGCGCTGTGTCCCTGCGTGAAGCTTCAGAGGCAAGTTTCAGCGTGATTTTGGAAGAACGTTCCGACCATTGGAGGCCCATCCCCGCGGTGGACTGCCTGCTAGGACAGTTCCACCTTCACCGGACGCTGGACATGGGGTCCAGACCGCAAAAGGCCTCCAGTGATCAGGGGAGAGTTGGACCCATCTGTGCAACCCTTCTACCCCACACCTTCTGACTCCACAGGGCTCTCTGCACCGATTTTGGCTTGTTTCAGTCTATTTTTATTAGAGCATCCTCCCTTGTAACTGCAATTTAATGTATAGCTTAAAAATTATAATTAATACAAAACTACCACCATTTGAGTCAGGGAACCGTCGACCTCCCTGCTCCTGCTGCTGCAGCTGCAAATCCCTGCTGGAGCTGTGTTCAGGCTGAGCCTGGCTGCTCAGCGGCTGCTGCCCTCTTGCGGAAGTGAGGAGTACACCTGCTTAGGAAGCAACCAAGACGCATTTGAGGCTGCTGTCCGCAGACACATCCCTGTGTCTTTCCTTCCCCCCAGTCTTCACTTTCGGTGTGAACCCAGGAGTTCTTGACCGTGGCCTATCAAGACATTTTGTTTACATTCAAGACACCATTATGTCCCATAAAATTCTGGATTTTAGCCACAATAGAAAGTCCTGGCTTCCACTGAGTGGTGGGAGTTTGCGCCTGCCCGTTTGGGTTAGGGAGAGAACGTGGATGTTGTTGGCACAGTGCTGTGGAAAGGCCACTCGACCAGGTCTGAAGGCCTCGGCTGTAGCTCATGTGCTGCCATTCCTATGTCACCTTGAACAAGTCACAGATTTATCACACCTATAAAGTGCTCTGGCGTTTGGAGATGAGATCCTTCGGAGAAAAGGGGTCTGTCCCCAGGAGCACTGCTTACAGCTGCAATTCACAGCACAAGGCCTGCGGTTCTGTCCCAGCCAGGGGCCCGCCAGCACCCAGGGGCACTGGCCAGCCCAGGCCTTGTTCATCCGTGCCTTCCCCGCCCTCAGCGACAGCCATAGGCAGGCAGAGGTTTTTCTTTTCTCTTCAAAAGGGCCCACAATCACGAGGTTGCTCAGGTACCTGAAAACATTTAGCAAGTTCTCCAAGCAGGTTTTGCCATTCTTGCTGAGGATAGAAAGCCCTGTGACTGACTGGTCACTGAAGAGAACTTCTCAGGGCTTCACGTGAGGAGGGCACCGCTGAGGACACCACGCGGTTTGCGTGCTGGGCAGGTAGTGCGCAAGGCCAAACTGCAAAGTGGTTTGGGATAAAACCGCAGTTGGCAGCTTAATGAGGAACATGCCTTTTACTTTGTGTGTGGGTCATGAACTGTCAAGACACTTTAATGAAAACAAAGAAACAGAGAACAAAGATTTAACAGGCAATCAATGATTGTGGAAACTCTTCAACATTATGAAGGGCATCGCGAACAATACCTTCGCCTGGAAGAATGGACCTACAATCACGTACGCTATGGCTGAGATCATGCAATGATTTCGAGGAACTTAAGGAGCAGGAAAAGCGATCACCAGTGTAGAATGTAAGAAGTGCAGCTCCCTCAGGGCTGACTCAGCTAGACCCCCATTTCCAGGGACTCAGCGGTCCCGCACTATACAGAGTGTTTCGCATTACCTTTTCAATATTTAACTTAACGCAGGACATCTCTCCATGTCAGTATATAGATGATCTATTTCATTCTTTAGAAAGACTCCATAACATTCCTTTGTATTAATTTACTCTCATTTACCTAATTAATCCCCTATTAACGGACTTGAGTTGTTTCCAATTTTCTATATTACAAACAATACTGCCAAAGAGCCCTTAGATGCTATATTAGTGTACACTTTTATCCAGTTTTTTGACATAGAAATATTGAACTCTATTATTTCTCATTTCTTGATTAGAGCTCACATTCAGTATTATTTACTAGTTTGAAGTGCACAGCACAGTGATTAGACATTTCCACGATTCACGAAGTACCCCGTCTCACCCCGTAAGTCTAGCACCCACCTACTCCACACGCAGTTAACACAACGTTGCTGACCACATTCCCTGTGCCGTACTTTACATCCACACGGACTATTCCGTAACGGCCAATTCGTACTTCACCCCTTCACCATTCTCACCCAGTCCCCCACCCGCTTCCCGTCTGGCGACCATCAGTTTGTTCTGTGTCAACGAGTCTGTTTCCGTTTTGTTTGTTCACTTGTATTGTTCTTTAGAGTCCACACACAAGTGAAATCATATGGCATTTGTCTTTCTGTCAGATTTATTTCACTTAGCATAATAACCTCTAGGTCCATCTATACTGTCACAAATGGTAAGATTTCATTCTTTTTGTGGCCGAGTAATACTCCATTGTATATATGCACCACCTCTTTCTCCACTCATCTACCGATGGGCCCTTGTTTCCACATCCTGGCAATTGTAAACAATGCTACAATGAACACTGGGACTCATGTTATCTTTTCAAATTAGTGGTTTGGGTTCCTTGGGGTAAATAACCTCCAGTGGGTTGCTGGGTCACATGGTAGTTCTAGTCTTAAGTTTCTGAGGGCCCTCTGTACTGTTTTCCACAGTGGCTGCATTTAATCTGCATTCCCACCAGCAGTGCATGAGGGTTCCCCTTTCTCCACATCCTCGCTAACACTTGTTTGTTGATTTACTGATGATAGCCATCTGACAGGTGATGTATCACTGTGGTTTTAATTTATATTTCTCTGATTAGTGGTGTTGAGCATCCGTTCGTGTCTATTCACCATCTGTTTGTCCTCTTTGAAGAAATGTCTCTTTGGGTCCCTCCTGATTTTTGAATTGGATTGTTGGGCGGGGGGCAGTGTTGGTGTTAAGTTATATGAGTTTTTTTTTAAATAATTTTTTACAGAGATTTTATTCATTTATTTTTAGAGAGGGGGGAGAAAGAGAGAAAGAGAGGGAGAGAAATATCAACGTGTGGTTGCCTCTTGCACGTCCCCTGTTGAGGACCTGGCCTGCAATCCAGGCATGTGCCTTGACTGGGAATCAAACCAGTGACCCTTTGGTTCGCAGGCCTGCACTCAATCCACTGAGCTACACCAGCCAGGGCTATATGAGTTGTTTATAAAGTTTGAATATCACTCCCTTAATGGATGTTGTTATTTGGTTATTTTCTGAAAATGTCTGAAACAAAGAAGGACACAGACCCCCACAGCAACTTCCAGCACTGGATCAGACTACAGTGTTGCTGGGAGAGGTGCCACGAAGAGCCTGAAAAGGGCAGCCTGACAACCAGAGGGCACAGAACCTGGCCACCCTCCTCGTGACCCAAAGGGCTGGCTCACAACACTGGTGACGGTGCTCTACACCGTGCATCCGAGAGGTGTATCACTGTACACGCCTGCTGCTGCTGCTGGTTTTCTGATGAGAAGACACAGAATCACTTTAGATCACTTCCATTAACTTAATATTTATTTTCACTTTATATCCAGATGTCACATTTTCTACATTAAAATATAATCATGCTGACTCCCCACAATCCCCCCAACACCCTCTGAGAAAAAAGGGAAAAACTTTACACAACTTGAAGGATGGAATGCACAGAGAAGTCGCCATTGCGCCCAAGTAACAAAGAACACAGAGCAGCACGCAGGGAGACACGGCGGAGTGCAGGGAGAACAGCTCAGGGCTCAGAGCCGGAAGGAGCAGGAATTAAAAGGCTAAAGCTTTTAAACACTATCACTTGTGCCACAAGATGACCCTGAAGAGGCAGAGATAGGTCAGAAAGCAGGACCAAATATGGGGGATTTCCAAAGGCTGCTCCCTAACAGAGTTTAAAATATCCATACACAGCAGAGCTTTCTCTTGCCGCCTTGCCTTCAACACCTGGCGAACACTTTAGAAAATTACACCACTGTTAGTGTGTCCAAGTATAGATTGGGTATAGGTTCTTCTTCTCCTTTACTGTACCCCAACTCTTTCCAAGCAACAATGACACTAGTCATTTTCATTAGGATGCCTCTGCATGGAAGCCAAGTAGGGACCAAGACAAGGCGTCCCACCACTATCAGACCAACGCCAGCTGTGCAAAAGCCGGTGCCTGCGCTCCTCGGAGGGAGGGTGGACAGCCAGACACAGGGGCCCAACCCGTGCGTGCTGAAGAGGACAAGGAGCTCCTTTTCTACTCTGCTCATGAAAGGGAAGAGCAGGTGGCCAGTACAGGCCAGCTGCCAGAGCGGCAGCACAGACCCAGCGACACACCGACAACACGAACGTGACACTCAGGAGAGAGGGCTCAGGGCTCTTCCAAGAGGAGGCTTCTTTCCGCCCTGCCCCTGCCCCTGATTTGAAGATGAGAGCGTTGTAACTTCTGATAGCGATATTCTTGAGCGGGTGGAGAGGAAGGTCTGAACACCCAAATACTGAGGACACCATCAGGCAACTGGCTACCCACTATGTACAAATACACACATCAGTAAGGAAATGTCACCTCCATCCCTGCGGCTACTTTAAACAAAGCATGGAAAATCCAGGATCTCTGAACAGGGGATATTTTAAAGTCTGTTAGCAGTTTAAGACACGGCAACACTGGCACAGGATGTCACCTATTCTGTTCTTAATTACAGGGTAACATGGTAAACTCCAACACAAAGGTGGCGATGGGGGGTGCGAAAGGGAACGGACAGCAGAACCAGTATGTCACAAGGGTACTGAGTCAGCGACGGGTGGCAACTAGTGCTTTGCGGAGTCCCGCGGGTAGAATTCGCTCAGGGTGCTCTGAGGGATTCTCTTCAGCATTTCTTTGGGGAAAATTCGGAGCAGCTGCCAGCCAATGTCCAAAGTCTCAAAGACAGTGCGGTTTTCATAAGGACCTTGTAAAAAAATTGAGATTGGATGAATACAGGCAAATGACTTCCAACTCACTGGTGTCATTCAGGGCGCACCCTGCTATACAACCAGCCCAGGGAGCACGGAGTACGAAAAAGAAGAGGGGTGGAGCACGAGGCCTCCCCAGACTGGATGGGACTGAACATGCAAATGAGGGCCCACACCACAGGCACCCTCTCGAAGCAGAGGAAAGGGAGAGGCCTGGGGCTAGAGACGGCAGGCAGGCAGTCTAGTGTGTGCAGTGGGTGAGGGGAGCCTTTCCGACAACTGGGCAGCATCCAAATACCTCGGGCAGTGGAAACCAACCCAGTGTTGCGTCCAGAGGGTAGTGAGAAAAAGTGTTTCCCAGCAGCAGAGGCCACTACGGATGCCTGAAAGGCCACCTGAGCACATGCATAGGTCAGTGGTTTTCAAAGTTATTTTTTTTACATAGCATAAACCATCCTTATCATGTAAACAAATCTCACTTCTTAGCCAAGGAATCAGAGTGGCTGAAGTTCTGGATTCTTTTCTCTACCAGAAGAATTTCAGTTTTACTTTAAAAATAAAACATACACATACTTGTATGTTGGGGAATTTTAATATTCATAAAAAATGTGTCACACAACTAGAAAAGTGCACAAGCCCTAAGTGTGTAGCTTCCTGCACTGCTCCAAAACAAACACACCTGGTCTCAGCACCACGGAGCTCAGGAAGAGTGCTACCAGCATTAGCAGGAGTGGCAGGGGAGAAACCAAGCAAAACAGCTTGGAAATTCTGCAGGTACGATGAAAGGGAAACCATTATGGACTTTTTAGTAGAGGGACAATCAATAAAAGCTACCCTGGCAATGGCACATAGGGACGGGGGAGACTGGTGAAAAAGCTGGCCCTCATGGCCAGCGAGGACCAGACCAAAGGCGTGCACTAGGTCTTAAGACTCAAACTGTGGCCCAACTCAGAGAGTGGCCAGAGATCAGAAGCTTCGGTATCACCAGGAACTTGAGAACAATGCCTAGTCACTGAGCTGAAGCTCACCAGGACAATGGTCATGCCAGAGGTAGACAGAAACTGAAAGGGAATTGCTATGCAGGTGGTCAGCTGGGAAAAACTCGGGTGCTGACCACGCTGAGCCTCAGGGACGGTGGCACAAACGGGGGCCCAGGTGAAGGTGTGGGATTAGACTTCGGAAAGAGGGTAAGGATCGTACACAGCAATTCAGGCAACAGCACAAGGGAAAAGCCAAAGCTTGGGGACAGGAAAGCACAGAAAGAACAGGCAACTAAGCTTCTGGGCACGCACACAGTAAAGAAGCAGGAAGATAAATCGAAAAAGGAGATGAAGACAGATGGGTCAGAAAAGTCCCAAAGCCCCAAAGCCAGAGGAGATGGTTGCAGAGAGGTTGGGAGGAGGAAGCCCTGGCAAGGGAAGCAACTGTGAGGAAGGGAGACAGTTAAATGGGAGCTGCATCACTGGGTACGGTGGTGGAAGGCAGAGGAGGAGGAGCCAGAGCACTAAGTACCAAGGCATGAGGCAGCTGGAAGACCCTCTTCTCCAACCAGAAGGGAAACTATACAGAGACCAATGTGAAATCTCTCAAATTAGGAAAGAGGGCTTCAGAGCTACATATGAAGCTGTTGAAGTTCGTAAGAAAAAAGGCATCTTACCCTGAGCAATAAAGTTCCTCTCAAACTTCTGCAGAAATTCCAAATAAAGAAGGTCGTCTGAGGTGAGGGCTTCTTCTCCAACCACGGCTTTCATGGCCTGCACATCCTTACCGATAGCGTAGCACGCGTACTACAGGGACAAGGGTCACAGGGCAGAAGGGAAATTTTACCAACGTTCACAGTGACCAAGGCCACACGTGTGTAGCTTTAGCTGTCTTCACAAGAAACCACAGAAGGAAAGTCATGTTGACAGACACAACTCACATAAATAAAACTCATGAAAATATCAGGACTTTATTACAAAGCAGTCTCACTCAGAAAGGAGTCTTTAGGTATGCAATAAACATTACTACAAAAATACACTTCCTTAATGTGTCAGTGAGCTTACATTTTATAGAGCATTTGAAAATCAGAGCTCATACCACTGAGTATTCCATCTGGAAGTTCTATTCAAGAAAAATATTTGTGATATCAGGTGTACTATTTCTACTTCAAAGTTAAAAGTATTTTTATTTGTGCCTGCTGTGCAGTCTCATGAGACTATGGAAACCAAGGAATCCATAGAATACATAAAGCAGTATCCCTTAGAGTTCTAGCAATTGCTTAATATGTTAAAGCAAGAAATGTTAGAGCACCCTTTCAGGAATGCCCCATAATTGTTATTAAGGTATGAGTGGTTGCCTCTTACACGCCCCACCTCCTGGGGACCTGGCTTGCAACCCAAACATGTGACCTTACTGGGAATTGAACCAGCAACCCTTCGGTTCACAGGCCAGCACTCAATCCACTGAGCCACACCAGCCAGGGCCTAATGACTTTTTATACTTCACATGAAGTATATACTACAATTGTACGTGGATAGGGAAAAGTAAAGTGATATGGGAGAAAGAGAAGACGTGTAAGACAGCAGAAAGAATGGACCAAAGGAATTTACTTCTCTAAAGGCCATCCTTAAGAAGATATACGTACCAGCTGGTTGGAGACGTCAGCGTGATCCTTTCTGGTCATACCTTCCCCAATAGCAGACTTCATTAACCGTGACAACGAGGGCAGCACATTAATAGGTGGGTAAATCTTGGGCAGAATGGGAGGGGAAAATACTATATTTAAGTACAAAATTCAAGCTCTACTGGTAGAAAAGCAGCATTCTGAAACTTACTACTATCCCTTAAATTACATTAAACCACTGCACTGTTTCCTAGATTAGTCTGAACATGACTTCCTGGTACAAAATACTTCATGGCACAGTATTTCTTTTGAGAATCAAATCTAAAAAGTGAAACCTATACTCAGTATAAGAGTATATTGAAAAACTGAATTCTCAATATCTGCCTACAGCATCAAATCTAACTCATCTTCTGAACTGACTCAAAATCACACACAAAATAAAAAGATTAACAATAATTCCACCTAAAGGGTGATCTATTATAGAACCATAAAAAAGTCTGTCTTTGATTATTCAGCCATAAAAAAGAATGAAATTGTGTCATTTTCAACAACATGGGTGGACCTTGAGGGCATTATGCTAAGTGAAATAGTCAAACAGAAAAAGATACCTTATAATCTCACTTATATGTGGACTCTAAAAACAAACAAACAAAAATACCTCTGAGCTCACGGATATAGAGAACAGACTGGACTAGTGGTTGGCTGCCTAAGGCGCAGAGTGGGGGGAGGTGAGCTGCATGGGTGAAGAGGGTCGAAAGGCCCAAACTTCCAGTTCTACAACGAGTAGGCCAGGGGCATGCAGCACGCAGCACGCTGGCCGGGTCGACAGAACTGTACTGCGTATTACACAGCAGCCAGGAGAGTGGCCTTCACATTTCTCATCACAAGGAAAAAAAATGTTAACTATGGTGATAGATGTTAACTGGACTTACGTGGTAATCATTCTGTGCTATATACAAATACTGAATCATTATGTTGTACACTGAAACTAATAGATCAGTTATTCCTCAATAAAAAAATAAAACAAAAAAAATTGTTCTGTATTACTACCAAGATTGGTAGATTACACCGCTATGGAATAGAATACCCAGAAAAATTCTTTAAAACAAGTGACTCCATTTTAAGGCACAATGAAGAAAAGGAGAAATTTAATGCTTTATGCTAGTGCTCTTATCCACAGCAGGATTTTGTACTTAAATCCTCAATTACTGTCATTGATCAGTTCTGTGACTTTAAGAGAAACTGCACATAACAAAACCATTTTTATCACAGGCTAATTGATATAAACAAGAGTTAACTCCCTATGGCATTTCATCAACTTTAAAACAAAATGACATTGAATTAAACATTATTCAAGGATCTGCTGTATATAGAAACGACAAGTTTACAGCCACATCAAAATCAATTTAAGCTATTTAAAAAAAAAAAATTCCTAAGAGCAAAGTCCAAGTCACTGAAGAGCAGATTTGTGAGCTTTATAGCACTGCTCACGTGGAAAATACCTGTCTGTTGTGCAGCTGCCTGTCCACATAGATCTGCCCCTCTGTGATATATCCAGTCAAGTCAGGAATGGGGTGAGTGATATCTACCAGAAGAAGACATCTGACATCAGTTAAAGCTGTCCATCTCATGTAAACAAACCCAGAGGATGTCCATCTGCATCACCCACAGCATTACCTAAAATGGCACTATATAATTTTCTCTGACGATGGAAAAGTATTACACTTATGCTGTACAATATGGTAGCAACTAGCCAAATGTGGATACTGAGCACAATAAAAATGTAGCTAACATAACTGAAAACCTTTATGGTTTTTCCAATTTATCTAATTTTAATTAACTTTAGAATTTAAACTACCAAATATGGCTAGAGGTTATTATATTAGACAATTTCATTTGGTTGCAGCATAGACACGTGTTGGCACATGGGATAAATTAGCTGCAGTATAAAAAGGACTGTATCTCCCCTGGCTGGTGTGGCTCAGTGGATTGAGCGTCAGCCCACGAACCAAAGGGTCACCGGTGTGATTCCCAGTCAGGGCACATGCCTGGGTTGCAGGCCAGCTCCCCAGTGGGGGGTGCTCAAGAGGCAACCACACATTGATGTTTCTCCCCCCCTTTCTCCCTTCCTTCCACTCTCTCTAAAAATAAATGAATAAAATATATTTTTTAAAGTACTATTTCTCCTAGTTACGTGACCTCTTCCAAAAAGATTATTTAAAATTCCATCTTAAACACAAAGTTCCCTTGCAGAGATTTGCCAATGGATGTATACTAAGAGAATATTCCCAGCTCGTAAACTATTTCAACATGGAAAACACAGCTGCTAGACCAGTAAAGCGCCATGATGCAGGCAGCACCAAAAAGGTCACACAAATGTAGACATTTCTGAGTCTGCTGAATTACATGAAATAACTTTGTAGCTACTTTCTCAAACAAATGCCTTTCATGTCAGAGGCAGTACGGTGTACCAGGTGGTGTGAATGATGGACTCAGATGGCCTGCGTTCTAAAGCTCTCACTTCCTGACCTTGACAGACACTTACCTCCCTGTGCCTCAGGTTAGCCACTGTCTCAAAGTCACTACGGGGATCAAATGAGTCAATATTTATAAAGCACTCAGAATGGTCCTCAAATAGAGTGAGTTATTACTGTTTCTGGAAAATATCTCGTAAAAGTGCTTTATAAAATCCGAGATAAGGACTAAAAGGCCAACGGCTCTGCTCCAGGAGCCACGCTGAGCACACACGCAGACAGGTGTTGTGCTGTGGGCTTTCATGCACATAGTCAAAGACAGCCATTTTTAACCAGCCGTTGGTGATCCTCAGTCTCCAAAGCCTTTTTTTTTAAAGATTTGATTTATTTTTAGAGAGAGGGGAAGGGAAAAAGAAAGAGCGAGAAACATCAGTGTGTGGTTGCCTCTCATGTGCCCCTACTGGGGACTTTGGCTGGCAATCCAGGAATGTGCCCTGACTAGGAATCGGAATCGAACAAGGACCCTTTGGTTGGCAGGCTGGAGCTCAGTCCACTGAGCCACACCAGCCGGGACTGTCTCTAATGTCTTGTGGCACTTGCTGTTTGTGATTTTCATTCGATAGTTATGTTACTTTATATTTTTTGTGCACATACATAAAAAATATCCAATTAGACTGAAAAACTTAGGTAGAAACCATACATTTTTTTAAAAATTGCTCATTGTCTAGACCAGTGTCCTGCAAACAACAGGCACTCAACAGTACCAAGTAAATGAAAATTTAAAATTCAAATTATAAAGAAAGTTGTTTTCTTCTTCCACAAAAGGATAATGATAATTATGAGCAGTTTTCAAATGAAAACTTTTATTTGGGTACATTTCGCTAGTTAATATGAACTCTTGAAGGATAAACTCTCATAAGAGTGTCAACTCAAAAAGGTAGACAGTCTCTCTTGGAATCAAAGTCCCTATAAGAAGTAGGGCTGCCATCATCCAAAAACAAACACTTACCATCATTGGGCATGGTGAGAATAGGGATTTGAGTAATAGAGCCGTTTCTACCTTCCACTCGACCAGCGCGTTCGTATATTGTGGCTAAATCTGTGTACATGTAACCTGGGAAACCTCGTCGACCAGGAACCTCCTCCCTGGCAGCTGAAACCTGACAGTAAGCCCAGGAGGGAGAGATCACACACCAGAACATGGAAAGGAAAGCTTTGTTTGTTTGAATACGCCAAATTACAAAGTTGGAATATTATCTTTTTCATTTAAATAGTGTCTCTAAGACTTCACTTACAAAAATCTAGCAACACAAGTTCAAATTATCCTGCAACAAAAATGCTGACAATTGGAGACTGGAAGTTTGTTTTTTTTTTTTCTTTTTTTTTTTTCACTAAAATCATGTTGCCATCATGTAAATCTTCAAATAGCTTGCTAGAAGAAAATGTGCTTGCAATTTTATAAATCAAAGGAAGTTAATTTTAAAACTAAGAGAACTTCTTAGTTCACAAGATTTATTTCATGCCATGGATCTGAAAATGTCAAAAGGGAAGGAAATCCATACCAGGAGGCATTTGGTATACTTTACATTTATTACTTAATCCTCACAACAACCCTGTGAGGAAAGTAATGCTGTTAATGCCAATATCCTAATTATAACCAAAGGTCAAATAAATAATTTCTCAAAATCACAGAGCCAAGTGTCTATTCACTGCACAAAATATGAATAGTAACAAACGGTCTTTCTCTCAGAGGCATGCAGACTACAACGTAGGCGTACCTATCAATCTGCAACCACTAAAAACCCAAAAGCGTGAAGGCCAGGCGTGCATGCTACTTGGGCACCTCCCCACAAGTGTGCTACCACGGCGTCACTCGAAGCACGTTCTGCACACCAGTTTTATCAACGTGCAATGCAGAAATACAGAAAACAAGATCTGCATTTAGAAAACTTTAATGGCAACTTAACCATTTCACATCTGTTCAAGCTAATAAAAATAATCTAGGATTGTGACTCATATATTTTTTACTTCGCTTCTCCAGTAACTCATTTTAGATGATTTTAGAAAAGCACTGGACTGTGACCGGGGGTTGGGGGTGTGTCTCCCACTGACTGGCATGGAAGCAGGTCGAGGTGTGGGTCTCAGGGAATTTTAAGAAGCCACACAGCCGGTCTCTTCAGAAGTCTTTCTCCTTTTTATATGCATAAAAGAGTAACTTACTCAAAATTTCAGTGACTTGCATTAGAAAAAAACACCCTAAACTTCTGGGTGGTAACTCTAGAATCTTAATATTGTTCCTACATAAACACTGAGTTTTCCAAAGCGAAAGGTGCTGGGAAGCACACTGCTAGAATATGGCCTCTATTTTTACTGACATCATTAAAAACAAAATTTGGTAAAGGGTTAAAAACTAACAGTCTGGACAGCGATGGAACTTTCTGGGAGAGTAACTGAGTAAGCAAGCAGCTTGCAACAGCTACCATTCCCTCTATTTCAGAGTCAAGTCTTAGTCCATGGAGACAGTGACAGTATGATAAGCAGGCCAACGGCTTCAACCTCTTCTAATCATTTCAACTAAAGTGACAGAAAACAAGTTGGATTTTCCTTCCTGATTAAGGTATTCTACTAATATATAAGCAACGAAGTTTTAAAAACATGATTAAAGAAAGCAAAAACTTACAAAGAGACAAGATTACCCTGAAAATTAAACCATTTCAATGAAGAGAAAAGTTACCTCTCGAAGTGCTTCAGCGTAAGAACTCATGTCTGTTAGGATAACCAATACATGTTTCTCACACTGATAGGCCAGAAATTCAGCTGTGGTGAGAGCCAAGCGAGGAGTGATAATTCGTTCAATACTGAAACGGAACATTAAGTCCTAAGTCACTCAAACAAACAGGCCAAAACAAAAGAAAATGAGATTCTGGAAATCACAGTACAGTCTCCCTCTAAAAGCTTTAAGTAAACCCAGGAGGGTAAAGCAATCATTACTTTAAAAGTTCTTAAATAAGCAGAGTTATTTTAGGTATTTACATAATAAAACTTACTTCTACAAAGTTCAATTATTTTATAAATAACTTCACAGAACTGCACAGTTCTCAAAACAGAGAAGAGAAAAACAAAGAGGAACAGGGGCCCGATTTCTCAG
This sequence comes from Glossophaga mutica, assembly GCA_039655065.1. Classification (NCBI taxonomy): domain Eukaryota; kingdom Metazoa; phylum Chordata; class Mammalia; order Chiroptera; family Phyllostomidae; genus Glossophaga; species Glossophaga mutica. The sequence goes on from CM077311.1 coordinate 65,114,850, forward strand.
GTGAGAAGTGAGGACCACCAAGTACAGCCGGTGCGTGTGTACAGACAGTAACTCAGATGCAGTATCTCAGTTAAGAGGCACAAAGCCTATGAGTCAAGTGCTATTTGTCACTTTTCCTGGAAGAGAAAACTGAGCTTCAGAGCTTAAGTGATTTGCTCAAAGCCAAATAACTACCAAGAAGTAGAAATGGAGTTTAAAGAGTTATCTCAGTCTTACGCCCATGTTGCTGTCATTATTGTAACATTTTTACCTCCCTACCCTTAGTCACATTTTTGACCTGAAGCCTGGGTGAACAGAAAGAAATAGCTCTCTTTACTTACGTAGGGTCATTAGCTAAGTTCAGAAAGAGGCAGACGTTGTCCATGGAGCCATTTTCTTCAAAGTCGGATTTGAAGAACCGGGCGGTTTCCATGTTTACCTAAATAGTAATGACTTCATCAGTGCTAGCAGAAGAAAAATCCTCAACATGTGTTTCTGATGAAGGCCAAGCTATAGATCTCCACTGTTCTTTTGTTTAAAGTTTCAAGTACTCAAAAAAATTTCACAGAAGCCAACAGCGTAAACAGCCTGCTTCGGGCACACAGAGAATTACTCTTACATTTTATAGTCAAGTGCCAAATTTTAACGCTTAGTTTGTCCAAAATGCCAAGTTGCAACTTCTCTATGGAGAGATAAATTCAGTAATACACGAGTAATTTTCTACACTGTTCTAATAACATAAGCAATTAATTTTATATTTGATATTAAACCAGAAAATAATTTTACTTACACCCATAGCAGCAAATACAATTGCAAAATTTTCCTCACTGTAGTCCACTACATCTTTGGATTTCTTTACCAAACCAGCCTGGCGACAGATCTGAGCTGCAATCTGATGAGAACAAAAGCACTGGGTTGAAATCTAAAATAACAAATCTACAATAGAATAACTTTCATCCCAAACTTTTTGCAATTATACTTACAGATGAAATTGGGAAGTTTTAAAGGACTTTACCCAACAAAACTATTTTATACTTCTTGCAAAGATGCCTAAGAGTAACCAAGAAGACAGTGATCATGACCGGATAAAGGCTCGATGTAATGGACTGTATAAGCAGTACCAGGGGGGATTAGCGCTGAAAACTGTTTGGTCTTCCATTAACGGGAAGCATTTAGAAATTCTTCCTCATTCAACTGCATACCAAATAGGTCCTAGCTCTCACCTCATTGTGCGGTAAGCCAGCAGCAGAGAAGATAGGGATTTTCTGCCCCCGAGCAATGCTGTTCATGCCATCGATGGCCGAAATGCCCGTCTGAATCATCTCCTCTGGGTAGATTCGACACTGAGGATTGATTGGCTGGCCTGATGCAGTTCAAAAAGGGAAAATTTTCACGTCTGTACACGAAGATTAAAATCATATAAAGCATTTCTTTCTACTCTTAAAATAACAGTTATTTCTGAAAGTGGTTAATTTTTTCCACTAGTGTTGCATACACCCAAGAAATACATGGTAGCAGAACTCAAGTTCCTGAAGGGGATAAAGGTGTAGTAAATCAGAGAGCGGTCCTCATTTCAAAGCCACGGCTTTACTATTCACATTTCAGAAATAACCTAGTGATATCTTAAAATATTTTAAAAGGCAAAAGATTTACGCAATGTGAAGAGAAACCAGAGTATCTTACAATATTGTATATAAAATTTTAAGATGATCTCTAGGAAAAATAAAGTTATTAAATAATAAATAATTAATTATGGAACATGTTGGTTATGAGCTTGAAGTATCACAAAAATCACTCTCTATGTGACAGAGACATAAGCTAGATGGATGCAGGCACATCCCCCAAACACAGAAATCCACTGACTGTCCTTACCCATGATGTCAAGAAAGTCTTCAGCCAGGACAGCTGGACCTCTGTCAATGGGTTTTCCTGATCCATTGAATACCCGACCTGTAAAACAGCGAGACAGTACCAAGTGGACAAGGACACCAATATTCGTCATTTTTGAAAAGACTTTATGGAAACATGTTGAAAAGGAAACAGATCTCTGCCCAGAATGAGTAACGACATTAATTTACCAAGCATATCCTCAGACACGGGTGTTCGGAGAATATCCCCAGTAAATTCACAGGATGTTTTCTTGGCATCGATACCTGAAGTTCCTTCAAATACCTACCAAGAAAGAGAAGTAATCAGAAGGGTAAAAGAAATTTAAATCATAAGCATTTAAATTTTGTCAGCACTTATAAAGTCAAGTATTGTACATAAACAAATGTACACCATTTTTAATATCATGAACACAACCTCTTGACGAGGGTCATGCCTATAGGACATCAAATTCTACAAGCAAGCTAAAAATGTTTTCTATATTTTTAAAGAATTTAAAAAAAAAAAAAAAGAAAGAAAAAAATATGCATCAGAGACCTTAGGTGGCTCCACAAAGCCCTTTACAGAAATGTTGCTGACACTTTTGGGGGGAACGTGTTATTTGAGAAAACTGGCATTTCCCGTAATTGATGATGTTAAAAGTTAGGAATTACATGACACAATTTAAAGAAGCTGACTTAGATCTCATTTTGGTTTCATCCCATAAGCTGTAAATTCTGCTTTTCATCTCTCCTTCTACGTGATTATCTGCTTCATTTTAACCATTTAAAAAAATAAATAAAGCCACCTTGCTGGTGGAGCTATTGGGCTACAATGCAGATAAGTGGCTGACACTTGGCACAAAAACATGCAAAAATAATTCTCCCCCCACAGCCAGTAATCAATCTCTAAAGATACACTTATTCAATGATGATGCGAAAGAACACGCGATGTTCCTTATATTTCTGTGATTAGGAAAAAGTACAGCTGGCACGGTTTTGAAAATGACGCTTACCTGAACCACTGCTTTGGAACCACTGACTTCTAGAACCTGCCCGCTTCTCTTTGTGCCATCTGGTAATGTCAAGTGAACAATCTCAGCATATCTGGGAAACTAGGAAAAAATTAAAAATCAGTAACTAACTATAGGGTTAGAGGTTAAAGTCAGATTTAGGGTTAAAAACTTCCCCAAACACTCCACATGCTCTATCTCAATCAGTGTGTATCCACGTGCGATCACACCACCATCCCTCACACACGAAGGTACACCCTGGAGTTTACGACATCCTCAAGTGGTTCAAGTCCTTCAAAGGCTCATCGCTGGTACATACACTGGCAAACCAGCATAAGGTACAGCGAGAAAGGTCTTAGGTCCATGAAAGCACGGTAATTAAAATTTTTCCTTCTGCGTATCAAGTTTTAAGACTTCAGAAAGACACGGAACTCAGAAACAACCATGTTCCCCCAACTCAGAACTGCAGTCTGCTGTGCGTGTGACCGGGGCTGTGTGTGATCGCCTGTGCGTTTTAGGGACAGGAGGACATAATGCAACTCGATAATAAAATAATGACTATCTAATAAACAAATGTCTCCCCCCAGTCTAAATCTCCTAACCAGGAATGTATTCCTTTAATCCATTCTTAACATTTTAAATGCATGTTTCCAAAAATACAGTGTGGTTTTATTTATATAAATGGCAACACACTAAAAATATCATCCTGCAACTTTTTATTTCATTTGATCTTATGTTTTGGACTGGTCATGTAATATTTACCTTATTTTATCAACATAATCTATTAGAAGATGCACCACTATTTTGTGTGATGTGAATGAAGGCAAGCATCTGCCAATTAGACTATGACAGACGACTGATTATAACTTGATTTTGGACATGCTAACGTGCGAATATATGGGCATCTTAAAATTGATGTTAGAACAGGTTGTAGTGAAAATAAAATCAAATGACACCACAGTTTATTCAGCTGTTCTGCCAGCAGAGTTCAAGGCCACCCCAAATTTGCACTGCTCCAAACATGTTGCAATGAATGCTTCTTCCACACGCGCTCCTCACAGGCTGTGCCCGTTTCCTGCCAAACTCCTCTCCTAATGAACTACTACTAATTTACAGTCTCCTTACCAGTGTACAAAAGTATCTTTTCCCTACATCCCTGCCAGCTTATATAACTATTATTAGGCATTAATTTTTACCATTTGATAAAGTAAAAAATAGCATCTTTCCACTTTGGTTGCCTCTCATTCACTCCCTACTGGGGACCTGGCCCACAACCCAGGCACATGCCCTGACTGGGAATCCAACCAGCAACCCTTTGGTTTGCAGGCCTGTGCTCAATCCACTGAGCTACACCAGCCAGGGCGCATCTTTCTACTTTGTATTTTTGACTCTACTAACATTGGGCATCTTTTCACGCTCACTGGCAACTCAGACTTCATCTCCTATAACTGGCTCGTTCATATCTTCTCACTTTTCAACGGAATCTACTTTTTATTTTTAGGAGTTTTGTAGATTCTAGACACTATTTTCTTTTGCAAATATCTGCTTCCAGTCTGTTTCTTATCTTTTAAATTTGTTTATAAGATCTTTATCACTTGAAGTTTTAAAACATTTTATGTTATAAAATAACTTGTCCTTTATGATTTGTGCCTTTTGTGTCCTGTTGAGAAACACTTTCCAAACTGAAGTCATTAAAATGGTCTTTTGTACTATCTTCTAAAATAGGTTTTTTTATGCTCAGGTATTTAATCCATCTGGATTTACTTTTGGTAAGGAATTTTACTTTTCTCATTCTTGTTCTTTTTAATACAGGAAGCCAAATACCCTAATAATATTTACTGAGTAGCCCAAAATGTGCCCCACTGACTTTCAAGGTAGCCTTTCCCAGGTACCACACCCAATTCTCACGTGTTAGGAGCGTTGTTCTTCGTTTTCCCCACTGACACCCCTGCTGACTCCTGCCCCAAATCTTCACTCCTCGTCACTCTACCTCTGATGTCGTTACCTGGGGAGAACCAACGCCTTTCTAGTCTGTCATTCATGAACACGGAATCTACACTTACTTTAAGTTTTATGTCTTTAAACAAAGTTTTATAGTTTCCTGTAACTAGGTACTAATTATTCTAATTAGTTAAGCTGGCCCACAGAATACTACTGATTTCTGTAGACTGATCTTGCATCCAGCAACTCTGCTTCACACCTTGTTTCTAACAGTTCGTCCGCTTAATGATTTGGGTTTTCTGTTTGGTTAACATCACCAAAAAAACGATGACCAGCTGTGCCTTTTTCTTCCCGATCCCTTGACTCCCTAATTTCTTCTCCCCCAGGTCAGCTGGGCTCTGAGTGCGAGGATGGAGAGTGGTGGGGACAACAGGACTCCTCGCCTTGTCCTGACGTAAATGGAAACGTTTCACAGTCTCTCCTTCAGTGCCCTGCTTGCAGGAGGCGGTGGTGGGTATCCCTTAAGAGGTTAAAAATTTGATCGAGTCCTTATTGCCAAGATTTTTTTAAAAATAGGTAATTTTATCAGCTACTTTTTCTGTATTTATTGAGAAAAGCATAAGCTTTTTCTAGTTTAATCCACAAATGAGCTGAGTTACACTGATATGTTTTCTAATGTCCAGTATTAGAAAATACTTTGTATTACTGGGATAAACTCTAATTTGTCATAATTGTGTTTATTTTTTTACATAGTTATTTTTGCTAATACCCAATACACAAGTACATTTTATTAAGAATTTTGGAACCTGTGTTTATAAGGGAAAATAGCTTTAATTTTCTTTTCCCGTACCACCCTTTGTCTAGTGTGGGAACCAAAGGTGTGCTCACTTCATTGAGATGCGCTGGGTAGCAGTCTCCGTTTTCTGCTATTGTGATGTAATTTGTGTAAGGGTTATCCTATGTGGATGCTTTAAGTTAAAAACAAAAGCCAAGAACTGAAAACAAAACAATCACTCTAAATCTGGGGGTATAAAGCCATTTTTAAAACTACATAAAATTTACCAGCTCTTCCTCAGCTGGAGCTATATATACCCCAAATGCTCAATGAAACTTTCTTACTCTCTTAAAATTCCTTCTGAAAAGATGTTTTCTAAGTCCCTCCCATTTTACCGACTCTTACAGTACCCTGCACTCACCCGATAGCACTAAATAATTAGACATTTCTGTGCCCGCGTTATACCTGCTTCCCCACTGTGCTGTGCTCACTGGGGAAGAGGCCATGCCCACCGTTCACGTCCTATCTTCTGGGCTGAGTTCAGCACTTGACATAGTGGAAACATGAATGAATATTTTTAAACTTTTAAATAATATATTTACTAATATAAAAGTTTCACATTTTAAAAATGAGCCCAAAATTTTATGTTAAAGAATACAGAAAAAGATAAAAGACACAAATAAAGCTTCCTATATGTCCTCAAAAAACAGAAGTGATGGCTCTTTCACAAAGCATTACTGGGCATCTGCCTCACCCTTGTACAACTGGAATGCTACACACTGCGGCTGTGAATCAAACTGCAGACTAGGATGAAACTGCAGCTGGGAGGTACACTTGCTGTAAACCTCGAGATTCATTTGTATAGGTACCTTGTTACGCACAAAAACATTACCTCAGTGAGATAATATAAAGCTGAAGAGACAATGTACTTTGCCCTTTCTTTTAAGAAATGTTTTTCCATTTATTTTCTGCTTCCAGAGAGGTCACATGCCAACACACTTCTACCATTACTTTCCTCAACAAACAAGTAACTGTGTGCCTTTCACCCTAATCCACCACAACAATCGACGTAGAATTACTGTTCTGGAGAGCATATCAGAGAAATTATTTTCTCCAGAGATATTTATCACAGAACTCTGGCAGACTTCACCCAGGATATTCAATTACAGACTATATTCTATGCCTCTTTTTCTAAGGTAACACTAATGTGTTTATAATTTTCATATATATGTGTGGTTACAACAACAACATGTAACTAAAGCAAAACAAACTGAAAAAGTAAAGACTATACTTTGCTTTAGGGGTTTAGTTTCTATTGAGATAATCTGTGTTTATTTATTCAATATTTGAATACCAGTGTCGAGCCCTCAAAGATAAAAAGTAGCATTGTTTATTCATTCATAGACCTTAAAACTTTAGTCGAGAAGACAAAAAAATGTAATGAGTAATTATAACACATGGCAGTCTATGAAAAGAGCCATGTATCTGTAAGAGTCATATATCATATAACATGCAGGATACCATATATCTATATAATATTCTACAGGTTATAAAACATACTCATAAATATTATGGTTTTTCCCCCTAACAGAGGGAGGTAGGAGTGACAATTTTTTGTTAATTATGCAAACAAGGGACCCTAGGTCACTGAAAGAATCCACAATAGATCCAGTACCAGAATCCAGTCTTCTGACTTTTGATCTAAAACTTGTCTCCTACAGAGCACCGACATCCAGAACAAGAGACGGCTGAAAAATCCTGATGTAAAATTTAAAGTATACGTAAAGAGGGCTTAATACCCCATTTTTAACTTCATAAATGGCTAAACGACGGTGGTGGTGTATTACCTTAACATGATCTAAGATCACGAGTGGACCATTGACTCCAGATACTGTCTTGTACGCTGGAAAAAAACAGAAGAGTCAGCTTTAGTCAAACAGGACAACAGCCTCAAATATCTCACTGGGATCGCACAAAAACCTCCTTCCACTTTATCACCGCATTACAATATGGAGCACTTGAACAGTTACCACACTTTTTGTTGAATGTATTAAATATGGCTGTGCCTGGACAGCTTTTCATAATCTACCCACACGCAGCCAAAACCATCCGAATCCTTACTATGATGTTTTAAGTAAGTCACGATGTTTTAAGGACCCAGGATTCAAAGACAAAAAAAGGTGCAGAGGAACAGATTTCCCTCAGAGCTCACAGTTTCATATGGAGAAGCGGTAGTTAGGGGCTCTAACAGATGTGTGGAGGGTGTGGGAGCAAAGGAAGAACCTAGCAGTCCTTCTCACCTTGAAGAGAGCAGGAAAGTTTTAAAGAGGAGGTGGCACTTACCAAAGCAGGTACGGAAAGGGAAGGGAATACTTAACTATAAGCAGAACTGACAACGCTCACAAAGGAAATCTGAGAAAATGCAGTCTGTTAAGGTAAAGGCTATCATTACATGGCATCTTAAAAACTGGGAAAACTGCTTTATGAAGGAGGGAGTAGGCAAGGAAATGAAAGGCCAGAGGGTCAACTGAGATAAGTATCCTTTAAGAAAAAAAAGTCAAATGTTACTGTGAGCTTAGAGACATGTATTTTCCCCTGAAAATTACAGCCCAGGAATGAACCGCTGGTCTGCAAGGCGCTAACCCCCAGGGTAGCATCCTCACACCACTTGTCAAGCACAATGGTAACTAGATAGAAAACAGAACACTCTAGAGTAATTATAATATTGGGATTAACTAAACTTCATAATCAGAACAGTTAAAAAAAATAAAGTGAATGTATAAAAAAAGGTTACTACAAAGCCTAAAATAATTTCTAAGACACTGTCAACCAGCTGGGAACTTTTCACTTGCTTGATTTCTCCCAGAGTCTCGGGCAGAGATTGCTAGCAGACACAGACGCAGGCTCCCGAGAATGAGGAAACCATTTAGAGACCAGCCTCTCCACTCCAGGGGTTCCAGAACTCAAAGACACAATTTCCTCAGCCCGGAAGCAGCGCCCTGGTAGGAACATGGGGACAGAGCAGGCAAGCACTGTCAGGGCCCCTGGCTTCCACACATGTAAACCCTGACATCGAACGTGTGCTGCAAGACCTCTGTAATCGTAACTATCTCATCAGAGGCCCCCCGAATGACTTTTGTTTACAACTATAGACAAAGGGCACGTCACAAACTTAAAAAGTTGCTACTCGAACGGATGGTCAAGAATGAGCCATTCCTCAAAAATTATTAAAAAGACCCCAACTGTCATATCTTCTGCAACTTTTATGAAAATCCACTCCACTGTTTGAAAATAACCGAATATTCTTAAAAATAACTCCTACCCCTAAAAATGATTCATTGTTCTCATTTTAAGAGTACAAACATTCTAACAATGACTTTCTAAAATTGCTATGTGGAAATGCACAGTGAGCTACATTAGAAACAAGTTTTCTTAGAACCCAGTGCTTAAAAATACAGATACAAAAACCTTTTCAAAACTTTTACCTCAACAGTTAGGAATGGAAGGAGGGATGAATTATAGGCAAAGTAACATCAATAAAATCCTTCAGGTTCTGAAAGCCTCCTTACTTTTTAGAAAAGATTAGCACCTCCTCTGAACGTCTAACCTCTACAAGAACGTTTCAGAATCTCATGCTTAAATCCAGCACATTCAAAATTACGAAGTTTTGCCAGTCACGAGCAAAAGCATGACCAAGAAAAAGAAATGCTAGTCATTGCTTTTCCTGGAAACAGTGAATAAGGCTGACTTCTCCACAAGACAAGGTTCTACTGCATCAAAAGCAGTCTATACGTTTGCAATAATATATGTAGCCTTTAAAAAAAGTTAATGTAAATTTTATTTTTCAAATACAGTTTACATTCAACATTATTTTGTATTAGTGTCAGCTGTACAGCACAGTGGTTAGACATGTACCTTGCAAAGTGCTCCCCCATATCTCTAGTATCAACCTGGCAAAATATTACTGATTATTCCCTACGCTGTAGGTTACATTCTAGGTAGCCTTTGAAAAAGCCAGTAAGTAACCATTTGAATTCATTAATATCAATACTATCAATACACATTTCATAAGTACTTGTCGGAAATCCTTATTTGATCTCCATAACAGGCCTGTGAGTTAACTAATATCACCCCAAGTTTTGGAAGAGAAAACTGATTCTCAGAACTTCAGAAACATACCGAGGACTTGCACTCACAGAGTCGGGCTCCAGAGTCCCCTGTTCTTTAACTCTGCACCACCGCTCAAATGCTAACACTGCACTTCGTAGTCTGGCACACTTGTAATTGTCCATAGCTGTGCCACTCAAAATAATGTCATGAGTCTGCATGTTTAGCTACAAAAAAAATAAGTTATCTTGACTATTTAATGGACAGGACAATGATTCCCTTTGTGTCCACATTTTGTCATTACTGCAAAACTATCTTTTTTCAATGGAGTGTAGCAACTGGAGAGTTTAAATAGAGAAAAGATGCTAATGGAGATGCTTCAGCAGTTTTGCCTCATTGGAAAACATGAAAAACAGGAGGAGACTACTTCAGATACAAATCAAAGGTTAAGCAACAAGCTTGGTTTAAATTAAACTGACATACACAAACCAATCTATTAAGTGTTGTAACCCAAACTAAATAAAAAAATCACCCAACAAAACTTTGGAGAGCGCACCACACTTCCGCAGAACATCTTTAGAGAGGTTATTTTATTTCAGTTCCCCATGATGCTGCCAGGTAGGCAAGGCTGATACATCCATTCTGCACTTAAACTAAGGTTCCAAGGCTCTGAGAAATCTGTTACTAAACAGGATAGCCAGGATGAGAAGTGGTTTTGTTTTTTGGGTTGTTTTCCCCTAATTCTCAAGTTGGTACCCTATGACCCGATAATATTTCTGAACCCAGTCTCCAGTATTATTAAGAAATATGGGGATAACAGAGTTCCAAGCACTTGGGACTATGAAAACATACTAGAAACACTTTATACACAAACTATAGCTCTTTTCCGTAATAATAAAACTTTGCAAAGAAAAAACTACCAGAGAAAATGTTATCAAACACCACCTTTTATCTCTCAGGATATTTATCCAGCCTTCCTCACCATTACCATTAACAGCCCAAAGCAGAGATAACAGTTTAGAGTACGGCTGCCAGAGGCATTAAGCTACTCTTCAGAAAACTAAAAAACCATTCACAGATTATATGAACACTTCTATTTACTGAAATAATGACCACTCCTCTCTTGAAATGTTACAAATGAAGGAGAACTTGGGCCTGTTGGGGATGATCAGAACTTGTGACAACACAGCAGACACGCATTTACATTACATGCCAAACACACTCTACAACCAACAAGGCACATCTTTGATTCTGAACTACCAAGCAGACAATACATATATATGGAGTAACATTTAAAACCAAAATCTACGAAGGTTTTTAAGAAGCATGTATCTTGTCAGATGACATCCTCTTCCTCCTGCAGGATATAAGATTGTTCAACACTACTAATGCCACTTAATGATTGTGAAATTTGTAAAGAGAAAATTTGGCAGCCATTGCACAAGAGATCTAGTCCTTCAGCCTCCGCCTCATTAGCAAAACAAAAACCCAAGCAGTCATCTTCTGTTGTGCAAGTAGAGTAGATACCCACACCCTGAGCAGTGGGCACCGAGAGCAGTGGGCACCGAGGGAGAGGTTCTAGGAAAAGGCAAGCCAATGACCCCTTATCTGACTTTTCTGGGGCTAGCTCTGCTTTATGATGTAAGAAACATCAGGTTACTTAACCTAGGGTCACAAGAATGATGGAGATTATCTAATTCAAAATGTATAGTGTCCAAAGCTCTATGTATATTATTGAACTTTGCTCAAAGTTTAAAAGAAAATCAAGTTTCCTTTCCTTGTGACTTTAAGAATTCAATTAAAGTACTCAAGATTATATTAAGCCTGCACATCCCATTTTCCAGTTCTTAACAGCCCCATAATCCTGAAGTTGTTTTAAAACAGGATCCAATCTGTACAGTGAACTGCCAATATTACTCTGTTCCTTCATTCAAACAGCACACATTAAATAACTGTAACATTACCACCTAAGATGGTATCATCAATCTTTAATTAGAAGAACTAAGAGGTTAATCAATATTTATTCACAAGCAATTAACACTGTTAACTAGAATCAAGAATTTGGCAATGCAGGGGAAAAAATGGTATTTCGCAAATGCAGTAGCTGTTAGCCTAAGTATGACATCATTTATGTCTTTCAGAGTAACTCTACAAAGGGGAGCTCAACTCAGTCTAGCATCCCAACTCCCCACTCTGATTCCACTCACATTAAGAATCTACCCACTAAACTACTGAAACAAGGGGTTTAAATGCAAGTTATACAACAAATTATAAGACACAGTAGTTCTGTGTGTCAAGCAATGTGGGAGGTGCTGAGTATACAGAAAGGATTCCTGACCTCTAAAGGTTCAGTTTTAAGCATTGTGTTGCAACGATTCTGTCAGAAGGAATCTCATCTAGGGAAGTTCTTTAGTCACTGGCTAGGCACACAGAGATACCATACTCACCTCCCTTAAGGGTTTACAACCTTAATCATGGGAACTCTCTAAAAAATGTTATTTGAGTTGATACTCTCTGAATTGACATTGAATAATTACTGAAAACTAACTACTGCACCCTTATAATCTTTTCTTAGAAACACCACTAATGTCTATCTGTTCTACCCAAAGCAAAACACACAAATGCAATCCACAAGCAAATTCATAATTGTTAGATATAAATTTATTGTTGAAGTCAACATAAAATGCACCGTCAATTTCCTGAAGCATTTCTATCAGCTTATAAGAACCCTCAATAAGCTTACTCTGATTCAGATAATTCCCAGTGTAAAAAGCAACGTTAGCATCAAGTGTTTTCCTCTGCTCGCCCTGCAGTGCTGTCACATGACCCAGTAACAGATCAGGATGGGATTAGTCAGGCAGGAGAGAAACCCTTCATCTGAAATTTTTTAACCAACAAGCCACCCACAAAGAGGCACTCTGGCAATTAACCAGTGCAAATATAGTCCTGCCACCTGGGGAAAAGAAACATCAGGTGCTTTCCCAAGTTCTGAGTCTATTTCCCGGGTTCATCCCCAGTTCCTAAAAAAGCTGTGACTCTGATGCTGCACAACTGTACTGTTTCGTAATAAAGAGTCATTTCTTGAGCAGTTCACTTAAACCTGGTTTTTTAAGGCCTTTTATAATCATAACACTTAAATATTCCTTTGCATACGCTTTGCACAAATCATGCTATGTGAGCAAAGATGCTTGGTTTCCCCAAGACAGCCCTGCACTCAACCAAGTTAGGTTAACTGGTCAGTAAATGAACAGGCAATGGTAGGAAAAAGGCCCGGCAAGAATTAAGAGACCTGGAATTTTAGTTCCTGCTCTGCCAATAAGGAGGTGTCTAAAGGCTGGCAAGTGCTGCCCCTCCAGGAACCTTAGGCTCCTCACTGTAAAATGAGAGGGTTAGACTAGATAACCTGCGGGGTACTTTTCAGCTCTAGCGTTCCGTGATATCTAGGTGTCCTGCTGTGGAACAGCCCCTCCACCCAACATCTCCCTCTGCCTACGGGCCGACCTCCATCCCCGAAAGGCCCGACCACGTCAGCGACGGCACTTACTCCTTCGCCCGCGGCAGAAGCTGCCCTGAGGTCCAAGCTAGTGGGAGCAGATAGGGGAGGGGCCGTTCCCTCGACCACTAAATATCCAAATGAGGTCAGACGAAGATGAAGACTGGAATGACAAGAAGCGGCCTTCCCGAGGAAGAAACAGGAAGCTAGTGCCTGAGAATGCTCCGGCCGAGGGAAGTTGGAAAGGGTAGGAGCCCACCAACCCCAGTAAAGTTCCCGCTGGTGCTCTTTCCTTCACGGAAATATAAGGTACACTCTAATCTCCTTCTAGAGACAGGCCTGTCGGTGAGGGTACAGGAGGACGCGAAAGGCAAAAATAAATAATTCATCCCCCACCCCCCAAGCCGCTGGCTAAGCAGGTAAGAGCAAGGGGCTGGGCTAAAGAGCCAAGACAGGATCCATCCTGCCCTCTGATACTCACTGAGGCGAGGCTGGGAGAGGTAGTTCCGGCTCACTGCCAGCGCCTGCTCCCGAGATCCCACCACTGGCCCGCTGGTGGGCACGGGTAGCTCGGGTGCGGCCCCGTTCACGATCCCCCGCATCGCCCGCAGCGCCATCTTGTCTCCTCCGTCCCGACTGGCCCCGCAGCAGGGCCGCGCAGGCGTAGATATAGCAGGGGCAGCCCGCGCGCCTGGCTCCGCCCCTGCGCGCTGCGGGACTCGACCTCGCCCCGCCCCCTTCGCCGCTGATCGCTGGCTTCCTCGTGACTCCGCATCCGCGTGGGCGGGACCGAGCCTGCGCGCCAGCTGGAAGGAGCTGACCAGCGTGCTGGGTGGGTGGGAGGGAGGGACGGTGGGACGGTGGCAGGGGTCCGGGAAGCTGAAAGAGAAAGAGGGATTTAGAGAGAAAAGCAACACATTTGAGGGAGAAAGAGCGGAAATGAGGAAAAAGGGACATACATAAGGGAGGGGGTCGGGGAAATGGGACGGAGGCAAGCGCGTACCAGAAATGGTCAAGCGATGTTTATTTTATAATGGCACTTCATGACATTGAATGAACTCAAGGTCTAAAAACACACTTCGAAAAACAAAAGCAATGAAGAAGTACAAATAGGTAGTTACAGAATAGCCATGAAGATGTAGAGTATAGTACAGGAAATGGAGTAGCCAAAGAACTTATATGCATGACCCATGTACACGAACAATGGTGTGGGGATTGCCTGAGGGAGTAGGGCATGCTGGGGAGGGGGGCAAAGACACAAAAATTGAGACAACTGTAAGAGCATAATCAATAAAATATAATTTTAAAAATATGTTTTAATAAAACCTATTCTGGTAATCATTAAAATAGGGTGCTACGTGCCATCGTTTCTTTTACTATCTTCCTGTTCAATTCATTCACTCATCTATCATTCAGAAACCATATATTGAACCGTTTTAGGATGGGGATAGCAGTGTGAAGAACAAAGTGGAATGTATTTGAAAACTAAGAGTCAGAACTAGCTAGAATAAACAGCTGGCTGTGTGCGGTGACAGCCCAGGCTTGGGGGCTGAGTGACTGAAGGGACTATGGTGAAGGAAGTGGTGAACTTGCTGGTGGTGGAAGAGGAAAAGAGAAAAACTAATTATTTGGGGGTCTATTAAGTTTCCTGCAGAATATTCAAAATGAGATTTCTACTGGACGCTATAGATAAATATCTCAGGAGACGATATCTGGGCCGAACTGAGATCAAAATTTGTGGCATCATCATGTTGGTGATATGGAAATAAAAGATTAAAAAAGAGAGTGTGTGTGTGTTGTGGGAAAATGAGAAAGATCAACTTTTAAGGAATGACTAAGATTAGGGTATGAACAGAAGAAGAGTATACTGCAGTCAAACTTGGACTGATACTGAAATTATTGCAAACCCAGACTGCACATCTTAGAAGCAAAAAGAAGAGAAAATATCAAGGGGTAATTTTATAATGCCAAAAACCAAAGGGAAGGCAAGTAACAGGAGCACTCCAAGTATCCACTGTGCTTGGCCATTAGAAGACCATTATGTTACAATAGGAAGATAGATGCTTAATGAAGACCAATAAAATCTTTGCATGGGTGAAAGTATTAGGGTGTGAAATATATACCATGGTGGTATGTGGTATGTTACAGATGAAAATTATTCAGTTACATAAAGTCTGTTTTAGGTGCATCTCATCCTTTTGAACCACACCACTGATGCAAGTGTTCCTCAGTTTTGAGTGACACTGAACATCATTCGGTATATCTTATAATCAAGGAAAAGGAAGACAAATCAAAACCATTTTGTTTCAATTCATGAGACTGACTGCAATTTTTAACCAATGTCCAAAGTTGGCAAGAGATTAAGGAAACAAGAATTTTCACATATTATTGCTAAAAGTATAATTGGTATGCTATCTAGAGGAGCAATTTGGTGGTATCAGACTGAAATATTTCATTGTTAGAAACTTAACCTATCCTTAGAAAAATTCTGTATATTATCTGAGTGTATATGACAAATATTTCTACTTTTAATTTAATAATGTATGTTTTTTCAATCTTTTAACATGTTTGCACTGATTTTTTCCAAATACAATGTATGACATCTTTTCTATAAAAATTATAAATCTGCCCTTCTCGTGGTAATTTTTCACACTAATAGGTAAATTTCAGATAATATCAGACTGTTAGCTATCATTACACTTTTTATCTTTTAATTTTAGAAGTAACTCAAAAAGTTTACTTTTTAAATTTTTATTTATTGATTTGAGAGGAAAAAACCTTGTTTTGTTGTTCAAAAACCTTAGTTATGCATTCACTGATTCTTGTATGTTCCCTGACCAGGGATCAAACTCGCAGCCTTGGCATATCAGGGCGAGGCTCTAACCAACTAAGCTACCTGGCCAGGCCTCTTTTTTAAATTTTTTTCTTTAACTTTTTACTCTGTGAGCAGAAATTAGTTCTGGTCTGTAGTGCATATGAAAAGCATTAACCCTAACATTTATTGAACAAATATTTGAACAACTAATTATGTGTACTGGAGATATACAGAGTCCCTGTCCTGGCAGCACTTACCAGAGGGAAAAGTCAGAAAACAAACAACATTAATCAAATGCCTGGTACAGACAAGTGCAATGAAAAATAATAAACAGGGTGAGGGGTAAGAATGATCAGGATAGAAGATTTTAGATAGTATGGTCAGGGCATGCCCCTCTCAGCTGTCTGAGACCTGAAGTGCAGAGAGAAAGAAAGTCACAGGAAGTTCCAGGAGGTGTGTGATCGAGGTAGACAGAAAAGTAAGTGGAAAAGTCCTGAGTCAGAAGGAGAGTAGTGGCTAGAAAGGATTAAGCTAAGTAGAAAGCAGTAGGAGAGAGGGCTGGTCCAGGTCAATAAGGCCTTGGAAGCTCTGGATAGGGGTTTGAATTTTATTCTTAGTGTGATTAGAGAGTTTTATAAAGGGACAATGTGACCTGATTAGGCTTTAAAAAGACATCTTGTTTATTGGGCAAATCACGGACTGGGGCAGAAGGGAAAAGAGACATTGAGAGAGTAGCTAGGAACTGTCTAGGTGAGCAGGGAGGGCTCCAGCCGGAGTGATGGTGCTCCCGCAGCCCACCTGCAGAGCACGCTGGCCGTGCCTCTGTCACAGAGCTCCTTGCTGTCGTGACAGCGCTGGCAACTGTCTGTTCAGGTTTTTCTCCTCTACTGCCCTATCTATAACCTGATACAGAATCAAAGGAATTGGCATGGGGATGTAAAGAAGAGTGCAGTTGGGAAAAGTATGGTGAAAGAATAAATGATAGCGATAAAGCCAAGCTCGCTGTAAAACAAGGGTGTTGCACTGGGGACACATGGAAATCCGAAGCCTTGTGAAAAATGTATGCATATGGGCATTTTCCATGGAGATAACCCATAGATTTCTATCAGATTCTCAAAGGAGCCTGAAACTCTTAAAGAAAACAAAATAGCTAAGCAGCATTCAGTAATTGGGAAAATGGTATCTTTGTTCATAGAAACATGTGTTAAATTATATTTCCATGTAGTAGTGTCAGATACTCACAGTTGTATTACTTGATACCAACTTCAACTTCCTAGTCATATACAATTGTTTTTATTTTATAATTTCTGAGAGTCTTATGATGGTATCTGTGTTGAGTGCAGGTAGCTCAAAATATTAGTCAACTAAAATTGAACACGAAAGTTTCTCAGAGATATTTAAAGCATTAATGTTTGAACACTTTTCCTCAAGTTTTTCAAAAAGTATTTCCTTAATATACAAGAAAGACAGGATAAAACAAATATTTTACACATAAAAATGCAAGCAGGAAATTGTAGACAGTGTTAGTTTTCCTAATAATAAAGAAATTCAAACTGAAATAACCATGAGGTTCTTCTGTATCCATGAAGTCAGCAAAACTAACCAAGTGATTCTCCTTTAAGTGCGGTCAGAGTTAGGGACCATGAGGTGTGCCAACCCGTTCCTCCTAGCTGTGTGGACTGGCCACTTCTTCTGGAGAGCAGTCTGTTATGGCCCAGGGACCATAAAATTGATCCAATAATATGACTTGGTAATCTCAAAATCGGATGGATTGTTAACCAAAGGAATATGATCATAGCTTGTTATGGCAATACTATTACTCATCACAGTGAAATATCTAACAATAATAAACTGGATAAGGATTCTATGTTTAATAGATACTGGCATGCATATGATAGACAGTAGAATTTAAGTATATGGAATTATTTATACAAAATAATAGTGAGTGGAAAGAGCTAAACTTACATAGACCAATTGCAATCATATAAAGCACTTTTATACACTGATAAAAATCAGAAGACACTGTGCTGTGATATAAATAATTGAGAATGCAGTTTTCTTTGCGGGGGGGTCTCTTCTTTCCTTCTAAAATGAACATTAAATATCCAAAGTCACATCCACTCACACAGAGAGCATTGACTAGGGGACAGAGGGTGGAATATGTACTATGGTTAAGAGGCTCTGGGGCCAGACAGTTAGTTTAAGTCCCAATTTTTTCAGTTATCCTTGAACAAAAATGTGTCTGTTAGAAAAAATTCTCTCTAAGTCTCGTTTGCCAACTAAGGATCGCAGTAGTACCTTCTTCGTTAACTTGTAAGTATCTAAAGATTAATGCAAAGTTTTTGGCATAGCAATGTCTAAATGCATTTAAACTCGCATTATTATTGTGTGGTTTGACTGATTGATTGCTTGATCAAACATTTACATGTTAATTACTATGTGTCAGGCTCTTTTCTAAGAGTTTTTATAAATGAAATATCTTCCTGACTAGTCTGTATTAAGAGGTAACTATACCTTATAACTTTCTTGTGTCTTCTACCTATAATATCCAGCAAGATAACCTGCACATAGTACTCAATAAATACCTATTAGATGAATGAAAATGTGTTACTCCTTTCTTAAGGATGAACAGTCCTCCACCAATCTTACTTATATAGAGGGTTTTTTTCCTGAGGAATACTCACTCTACTCAGATAGTATTCTGGTTATTGTCCTCCTATTATTTGTTAAAATCCTATCTTTACTTTACCCACAAGGAATGCAAGACTGGCCCCAACAGTAGGGAATGCGGTCAGAACATGAGACTCAGAGTCACCAGCCTCTGTGACCTTGGGCCAATCCTCACTTCCTTCTTTCTCTGAGTCTTCATTTGTCAGTTGGGGAGATTTTATGTCATAGTTCTCAAGGATTTAAAAGAAGCCTTCCAGAAATCAACATCTCAGACAAATGCAACCACATTCTTTTGTTACAAATGATTAATGCGGAAGAAAATAGGGAAGGGAAGGGAAGGAAACGCTCATGCCAGTGACCCCAGTTTCCCCATGTAATGTGCATTTCTCTTCATTTGCTGGAACATCCTGATCAAGAAAAACATAGTGAAGACAAACCATGGTAGATTAAATAAATAGGCCTTTACATTTCCATATAACAAGGCATAAACCAGTATGATATAATCAATATAAAATATCAGCATCAGATGGGAGAGGAAATATATATATATATGAATTTCTCTCTTTGTTGTTGTGTTGGCTGTTTTCTAATTCAGAGTGAGCTTCACAAGCCGGAAAATGTACTTTGACCTCCCGAAAGCTGAGATCTCTGGCTCTGTTCCATGTTACTTGCTTCATCACTAGGATCACTGCTGGGTTGTGGAAAGAAAGGGAACAGCAGAGGGCCCCCTATGATCAGGACAGTGGCTACTTAAGAGCAAGCCTTGACAGTGTTTAAACCTGGGAACCCAAGAAGAGGCTAATGGTCGGACGTTCGCATCGCAGGTGCCAGCTGTATCAATGTCTCATGGTGCCATATGTAAAGAGGGTCCTGGAGACTCCAAGGGTCCTTCGTCAAAGATTTCCTTTTGTTGCCAGATCAAGACAGCCCTTTCTCATTCCGAAGGTCCCAAACAAAATGGAATCATTTGTATAAATGTTAATGCCTCTATTTGGTGGAAAATTATTCAGACACTGAAGCAGAACAATATTTTAAGCATGGGGAAAATTTCACAATGCATGCAGTATTAAGTAAAAACTTCTGTATGAAATGGCATGCCCAGTAGAATCTCTGCTGCCCATGTGTGCACACATACCCTCAGAGAAAACATTGGACAGGACTATAGACAGATGTTAACAGTGCCTACCTCTGACTTACAGGATGTTTTGTATTATTTTTGTGTGTGTGTTCTTTATATTTGTCAAAAATTATTTTGCATGAACATCCATCACATTTTTTAATCAGACATAAATTTAAGACTATTAAGGTGCTTCTGTTTAACATGGTGCAGTTTTTATTTTAACAGGCAGTGGGTTAAACGAGCAGTAAAATAGGCATGTCATCAGGCAAATGAAACGTTCTGTATTACAAAGGCCTGGGAGGAATCTGGGCCAGAGAGAGTAATGACAGATGACACAAGGCCAGCATTCGATGAGAACTCATCGTTTTGCCTCTAGGACTGGTCTGTGGCTGTTAGACCTGGACTAGACCTTAGGGATCAACTAGACTTAACTCTCAATTCACAGATGAACAAGCTGAAGCTCAGAGAAGTAAAGTGAGTCCCTCAAGTCCCAGAAGCAAAATAGTATCAGGGCTGGGAAGATCTAACCCATCTGGTCCTGAAACCACGTTGTGGTGGTTGTTTTCTCCACAGCTGGCAGTTCTGGCTTGTGGCCTGTCTACACAACAAATAAGTCGGGAGGTTTCTTCTGATGCAGCATAATTATAGATGACCTAGTCTATCCCCATCTAGGGGAACTTTGGAAGAACAAACTGCCGTATTTTGCTGTGTATTTTGCGTAATTTTTTGCCCAAATTTTTGAGGGAAAAATAAGGATGTGCATGATACATGAGTAGTACTAATTCCATAGCTATGTTTTTAAATTCTTTTATTTAGGCTTATGCTATAAAAGTGTAACTCTAGAAAGCAATAATGCTATCCATATGCAAAATAATACCCTGGAATACAATAACTGGTTTTGTTTCTAAATAGAAATAAATAATTGAATTAAACAATTAAAATGAAAGATTTTTTCCCCTGAAAGTTTGGGCCAAAAACGTGGGTGCACACTATACATGGGAGTGCCTTATACATGGCAAAATATGGCAATGCTAAGGCAGGCAGGGCCTTCGGATCCTCTGAAACAAGAGCCCAAGATGTGGGCTCTGACCTGGTGTCGGCCTGAAGCCCCTTCTCTGGTGTCAAAGGCAACACAAGCTGGACCCAGAAATCTGAGACTTTCAGGAAAAATTGTAGGGACTTACTCTAATTTGGATCATCTCCGTTTTCCCACTGATTGTCACAGCAATGTGCCTGCTCTATCTAGATGTCTGAATCTGACCGTTGCCAAAAAAGGCCTCATTTTCTGGCTTACTTATCATATCCTCATTAGAGAGTGCAGTGAAAGTGTGAATGACATTTTCTGTTGTGTGAACACCGATGACGTGGTGGTTGGCACTGAAAAGCCTTGGGAGAACTTGAGGCGTGTTTCTTTCTGCCCTCGGGAGAAGTGCGGTGAACTGAGCTGTGTCCTCAGGCAGACAGTTTCTCTGAGCCTGTGCCACATCTTTAAAGCAAAGGTGACATTACTATAAAGTGTTATTTCTAAGAAGCTAAAGGCTATATTGTGGAGACAAGATTAATACACATAATTTGACAGAACATGAAAAATAGCATAGAATAACATCCTGGATTGCCTAACTGGTAAGAGAAAGGTCAGTTAGGATTGGCTGAGGTCAGGTTCCTCCCCATGGAAAGGTGAATCTTTTCAGTTAGACAGAATTGGGGGTATTTGGATTAGAGGAACAATATTGGGTATCCAAATGAGTCTTGAGCAAAGCAGTAAATTCTCATTGTCAGCGAGAAGCAGTAGCTCTGAAGCAGTTCATGGGGGTGAGGCTGCACTTAGAAGAATTTATTTTAAGGAACTCAGTGTTGGGAAATTCCTCCAATGAATGGAGGAGTTCAGTCAGGACAGAGTCCATGTTTTACTGTTGTTCTGATAAATACATGCATGAAATTCAATATTATGCGCCTCCTGTGTGCCCCTCTTCTAGGTTCTTATTGTTAGTTTACTTGCTGAATTCTCACAAGAACTCTGTAAGTTAGCAAACTGAAACACAGAGAAATCAAGTAGTTGTCTAAATTCTTTCAGTCAGTGATGGGCGGAAGCAGGATCCAAACCCTGCTAATAAAGGTGCTTCTTTTCCGTCCCCTGATATTTATAGAAAGATATTTTTTAAAGAAAAGAAAAAAAAAAACCAAAACATGGCCTTTGATCCTAAGGGACTTTACCCCTGGTCTTCCACATCGCCCTGGAAGCCGTGCTTCCTCCACGGGCACTCTGGCTTAGCGCGATGGTTTGTGGGATGGCCGCTTTTCCACCTCCCGTCCGTGGATTTAGGTCAATAAGGAGCTGTGGCTGGGCCTAAGATCCCAAGGGTCAGTGGTGGATTTCAAAACCCTCAGCTCTACTTGTGGAATTCTGCTCACACACTGAAAGATGGATGGATTAAGGATCTGAATTCCAAGTGGAAGATGGAATTCATTTACTCCTATTCGTCTTAAGCAATGAGGCTCTGGAAAAGTGCAAGTCTCCTTCAGGGCTTCTCCCATCCAAGTACTAACCAGGCCCGACTGTGCTTAATTTCCGAGATCAAACGGGATCAGGCACGTTCAGGGTGGTGTGGCCGTAGACACCTTCAGGGCTTCTAATGCCACAGCCAGTGATGCTTCAGAAGCAAGAATGTTCATCACCATCATCATCCAACAGTTACTGAGTGCAGGGCAAGATGCTAGGTGCTGTGTAGAATACAAAAATGAGCAGGGTAAAACCCTGCCTTTAAGTAGCTTCCAGTCTAGAAGCAGATAACTGTAATTCAAGGGAAAAGACACAGTGTCACAAAGTGTTATATCTCTGCTTCTGGCTTTTGGCCAGTCTTGTTCTTGACCAACTCCTGGAAAGCTCTGAGGTGGCACTAACGGGGAGGAGGTCGGGGCACTGACTAGTGGATGGAGCTGGGGCTGCCTTTCTTGAGTGGAGCTGACTTGAGTCACACCAAGCAGAGAAGGTCCACCCTAGTAATCAGAGGACAAAGACCAGGCTGAACTTGACAGTAAGGGAGGATGTTTGAAAAGGCATGCTGAGAAGCAGGAAAGAGCTGGCAAGAATGGCGGGACCTCACCAGGGCAGCAGAGATGCAGGAAGTCAAAAGCAGGGAGGGAGAAAGGACAAGACAGGCAGGAGTGTGCTCAGGGGACTTAGGTCCGTGCTGAGGACACAAAGGTAATAACTGAGTAGCAGGTGAGAAGGGACAGACAGAAGAGCCCCCTCAGGGCAAGTCCTACCAGGACAACCTACTGGCAAGTTCTGCATGAGAATGGAACAGCTGTAAGTTCCCTCAGGCAGCACCAGCAGGAGGAAGTCCACACTGAATTTGAAGGAACCTGCCTCTAAGAATAAGGAATCCAGTTTCTCAGGGGCGGGCTCTATATCTGCTTGGACTTTAAACATTTCTGAGTCTTCTGTCTCCATAGGCAGAGCTATCTGTTCAAGCACATTGGGGGTTAAGGGGTGCTGGTTGGTGGAGGAGGGCTGAATTTCCCTAATCCCCAGTCCTGCTGATTTATTGCTGGGTTTGCTATCTGTGTCCCTACAAAGCAGTCATTCAATAAGGTTCCAGCTTATTTTGAGCTGGGCTTTCAAAGCACGTTGTTTCCCTTAATCTGAAACACTCTTCCTTCACTTTAGCATGGCCAGCAATTCCCTACCTATTTGGACACAGATCCACCCACCATGGTCCACAATGCCGTGTGGATCGTAGCCATAGAGTAACACCTTCCTGGCCTTCTTTTCAGAAGCCTGTGACATCAACAAACCTCTCCAGTCCAAGGCTGGAACACTGGCATATGCTCGATATAAGAGGAAGTCTGAACTGATGGTTAAGTATTTGAGCAGTAAGAGGAACAGGAAGCAATGAGAAATGAAAGCACCCTCCAGGTCAGAGGCATGGCACCATCTATTCTGGCAGGCCCTATCAGCCACAGCCACAGGTAAGTGTAATTAGGTTATACACAATATGCGGTCTGCAGAAAAAGCCGTCCGTCTGATAACGCTGTGTGCCAGCCTCTTTCACTGGAGCAATAACAGAGCCACCATCAAAGAGCCCCGACTTCCACCGCAGTTCTGATTGCTCTCAATACCCTGCTCTGACGAGGATCACTAGTCCTTATCAAGGGCTCAGAGTCCACTAGTTCATACACGTGCAGAATAAGTTATTTTTACTGGTGTGTTTTTATTTAGAAGTTTTTTCCACTATTGCCCCCACCAGTGTGACTCAATGGGCTGCACATCATCCCACACAGCAAAGGGTCACCGGTTCTATTCCCAGTCAAGGTGCACGCCTAGGTTTGGTCCCTAGGGGGCATACCAGAGGCAACCGATTTATGTTTCTCTCTGGCATCAATGTCTCTCTCCCTCTCTTTCTCCCTGCTTTCCCCTCCTTGTAAAAATAAATAAATAAATAAAATTAAAAATTTTTTCCACTATAATTTAGATAATAAATTTTAAAATCTCCCATAGTGTTGCACTTTAGCATAACCATTAACATAATTTAGGTGTATTTGTTCAATGTACATGGAGTTTTTATGAGTATATAATTATAATGTACATAAAGTTTTTAAAACATTTTTAATTGTGGTAAAATATATGTAGCATGAAATCCATTGTTGTAACCATTTTAAGTGTAAGTCTCAGTAGTGCTAAGTATATTCATGTTGTTGTGCAATCAGCCAGTGTCCGGAAGGTTTTCCGCTTGCGTAACCGAAACCCTAATCCCGTGAAACGACGGCTCCTCGTTTCCTCCTCTCCCTGGACCCTGGAAACCACCATTCCGCTTTCTGTTTCTGTGAACTTGATTACTCTGGATACCTCGTATAAGTGAAAGCATGCAGTAGTTATCTTTTTATTGCTGGCTTATTTCACTTTGCATCATGTCCTCAAGACTGTCCATGTCCACGTGGCAACATGTGTCGGAGTGTCCTTCCTTGTTAAAGCCGAGTGAATTCTACTATTTCCTTACGCCACATTTTGTTTACCCACTCATCTATGTGATGAACATGTTGATGAAGCTGCTTCCGCCTTTGACTATATATATATGTGGCTATGAATGTACGTAAAGTTTTATATCCTACCTTCTCACTTGCTGTTATAATATCTATGTATGTATACATACACAAGTTTTTCCAGGTTGATGTATAGTCTTCATGATAATCTTTTTTTCTCTGTTTCTATAGTAACATCACAGTTCTTCAAGCCCGTATATTAAATATTTTTCTACAATTGGCTATTTAAGGTGTTTCCAATTTTTCCTAACTGCTATGATAATCATTTTGTGCCTCTGATATTCCTCCCATATTTTAGCTTTTTTTTTAAGAATAGATTCCTAAGAAGTGAAATTACCAAGTAAAAAAGTATATATGTTTTATAACTTAAAAGTCAAAAGATAGAAAGCCAAGATGCTTTCTAAAAGTGTATCTACTTTCATAGCTACTCATAGTATATACAAATTTCCATTTTACCATACTCACACAAACTTTATTGGGTTTCTTTTACATCAAAAAATTAGACAAGAAGATACAAGCTCATTTCTGTTTACTAGACAAAACTCTATTATAGTAATAGGCATTTATGAGACCAACCCAGGCTTGGCTAACCTGTGATGACTAGTATGGTTACAGTTGACTGAAATATATGTATAATGTATGTTTATTATATGTAGTATATGCATACAAAGGTCTGTCTGGAAAAAGTCCAGCCATTGTTAATATAATGAGAACAGTTTGCACAACATCGATGTAACCTGGCAGCCAAGGAGAGTAAATTGGAATGTGCATGTGTGAACAATGACGACTTCACTGTACTAGTCAGCAGAGGCAGGAGACACCACTGAATGAGCATGTGTGCTGTGTGGCCATCGCCTTCATAATGACTGAGTGAGTAGAGCAATGAATCTGCATCAAATTTCGCATGAAGCTTGAACAGTCCTCCACAAAAACTATTCGGATGATTCAGAAGCCCACAGCTATGGGCAACTGGTGATTGGCAGCTCCTCCATGACAACACGCCTGCTCATGTGCCATGCATCATGTCTCATGCAGAGCTTTTTCACAAAAAGTCAAATCACCAGGTGACTCAGTCCCCTTACAGCCCAGATTTGGTGCCCTACAACTTCTGACTTTTCTCAAAATTAAAATCACCTCTGAAAAAGAAGAGATTTCAGACCATTGATGAGATTCAGGAAAATATGATGGGACAGCTTATGGCATTGGCATAACTGTGTGAGGTCCCAAGGTGCCTCCTTAAAAAGGACTGAAGTGTCACCGTCCTATGTACAGTGTTTCTTATATCTTGT
This sequence comes from Glossophaga mutica, assembly GCA_039655065.1. Classification (NCBI taxonomy): domain Eukaryota; kingdom Metazoa; phylum Chordata; class Mammalia; order Chiroptera; family Phyllostomidae; genus Glossophaga; species Glossophaga mutica. The sequence continues at coordinate 65,140,960 of CM077311.1, forward strand.
AGTTTCTTCAATAAATGTCTCTCTTTTTCATAGTACATGGATGGATACTTCCTGGACAGACCTCATATATTAGAAACATGTCTGACATGTAGTAGGTGCTCAATAAATGATGGCCATTATTATTGTTGCTGTTATTTCCATTAATGCCTAAAGTCTGATGATTCTCAGCCTGCACCTGCTCTCAGACCCTCGGCTCCCCCAAACCATGGTTCCCCAACTATTTGGTGCATCCCCAGTTTGGTAATATTTCAGAGGGCTTTTTCTTCCCTATGGAGGTGTTCTACCCAACCCCTCAGCTGCTGGTGTTCTCTTCTAGACATAGTTTTGCTTTGCCGGTGGCTGCGCTAAGCCCTCAGGGTAACAAAGCTGCACGTAGGACAGAATGCATGGTGGCAGAAGTGTCCCCTGGACTCCAAATAGTCCACTGCCTTATGCCCAGAGTCTTGTAACTTTTTTAATACAGCTCCTCCATCTTTTGGCCCTAATCCCCACCCCATATAGGGACTCAGGCCACAAGGTATGTAAAAGGGCTGGTATTCCATGCCCCCTACAGTAAACAGAACAACACCCACCCCCCAACCCCTGCCAGAGATGTTCACATTCTAATCTTGGAGCCGAATGTGTTAACTTACTTGCAGATCTGATTGAGTTCAGGATCTTGAGATGGGGATATTATCTTATAATATCTGAATGGGCCCAATGTAATTACATCAGTGAAGGAGGGAGACAACAGGTTAGAGAGAGAAAGCATTAAATGGAAGAGAGAGAGTTAATACAACACTGATCACTTTGAAGGTGGAAAGGAGCTGCTGGCCAAGAAATGCAGGCGCCTCCAGCAGCTGGAAAAGGCAAGGAAACTGAGTCTGTCCTAGAGTCTCCAGAGAGGTTGCAACTCTGCCAACACCTTGATGTTTAGCCCAATAAGACCTGTTTTGGACCTCTGACCTGCAGAACTCTAAGATAATAAGTCTGTGGGTTTTTTTAAGCCATTAAGTTTGTGGTAATTGTTATAACAGCCGTAAGAAACTCATACACTCCCCTAATGTCCTTGCCTCCACCCCATACTTCTCTCCCCAGGCTTCCTTTGGTACTTTCTTTCTTTGTTAGCCCTAAAATGAAAGTTTCCAACTTAATTCATACAATTAGGAGGGTCCCACCAGTTCCACAGTAGGAAACCTCTGCTGCTACTCTTGCTCTTTAATTGTATTTGCTTTTTGGCAAATTGTCTATGGTCTTCATCCCACTGACTTTGTTTCTTTGAGAGAGAGGGGAAGAGAGGGAGGGACAATGAGAGGGAGAGAAACGTCAATGTGAGAAACATCCATCGGTTGCCTCCCATATGCACCTCCATCAGAGCCCGAACCCACAACCCAGGCAGGTGCCCTGACCAGGAATCAAACCAGTGACTTTTCTATTTGTGGGTTGATGCCCCACCAACTGAGCCACCCCAAACAGGGCTGCACCAATGACTCATAATATCAGAAAAATATAGACCTATAGTGCATTTCTGAGATCCACAGTGAATCCTTCTCTCTCGTGTAGCCATCTATCTAGTCATCCTTCCAAGAAATGCTACTGTGGGCCAGGCACTGGGCTAGCGTTGGGAAGCTAGTGCACAATCTGTGACTTTACAGAGGCCATAGATGTTGGATTTCTATGGCTTGGGAACAACATGCATAGATTACACACACACACATTTGGTCCTATAGGTGTTGTAAGATTTGTTTCTTTCCAAAAAGCAATCAGGCTATGTGGAGCCTCTTGGACTAAGTATTGTAGCAACAGACAGAAACTGAAATCCAGTTCCATTTTGTCCTCCAGCTTGTATTCGGATCCAGGCAAGAGTTAAAGAGTTTGATGGTAGATAAGCACAGATGAGAAGCCGTGCAGCCCAGTGCTTCTTTGCTTAGGAAAATTTCTCCTCTCTCTATTCTCTCCAGTCCTGCCTTCCTGCCTCTGACGCAGGGAGCTAAGGGTCTGAATGGAACCTGTTAGAGGTTCCAATTAAATTTTTGTGGACAAAGGGAACATATGGCCTCCTCAGATAACAGATAGCAATAAATCCACCAGCACATCCACGCTCAGAGAGCAGAGTCCCTGCTGAACTGCTAGCAGCTGCCTTGTCTCCTGGACTACCCCACACAAGATGGACTCTAAGGTGAGAAGTTCCTCTCTCTGGACAAATCCAATCTTTTTCTGTGATTTGTGTCTCTCAGCAGAAAATATTGATTCTAAAGTAAAGTTCACTACTGATCAGTTAGCAAACTCCTGGTTTGGTTTGGTTTGTTGGGTTTGTTCATTCGTATTTTTTGGTCTAGCCTTAGACTGCCTACTTTAAGCCATTTTACATCTTTTAGTTTTCTTTTGCTTTCCTTTTAGGCTCTCTGTTCCCTTCTCTGTGTATTCTAACTAAATTTGTATGTAGAATTTCATTATTTATACAGGATCTTAAATGAGCACATGCATCTTTAGCTAAAACTTACCAGGGGATTTGGCTCGGAGGGGACCTCTTGGTTATTCAGAACCATTACGTACGTAGGTGAGGCTCTCCTTGCAGCCCTAAGAACAGAACAGAGGAGCCCAGTACTTGAGGCTGACTACTGAACCCCAGTGATAAACATTGAGCATTATTTACTTCTTGTATTATGAAAATTGTTAATAATAAAACATTTAGAAATTACAGAAAAGGAAAAAGAAGATAATTTAAGTATTGATCATAATAGCTGACATTTGGGTATGCATCTTTCTAGTCTTTTAAAAAGGTGCAAATAAATTTTTATGTCATTGAGGTCAAGCTGTAAATACAGTTTAATGTCCTTTTTTTAACTTAATGTCATATTAAAAGTATTTTCTAAGTCATTGAAATTGTCTGAAAACATGATTTTAAGAGCTGTTTAGATTCCACCATTAAAGTATTTCACTTATATTAATAATGCAACAATTCATAATTTCAACCCTGAATCTTGGACTGCACTTCTGATTGTTCCCTTTGGGTACATCCTGAGAAGCAGTTTCCCCGTCAGAGGGAGTGTGATTTTTAGAGCCTGATGCATTTCATGGCAGTAATCTAGTTTAAAATTTACACAGTCGGTATCGTTGATACTGGAACAGAAGCCATGTAAAAAAAAGTGAAAATTTTTTTCATTTTTAAATCAATTTTTTCTATTATAGTTGATACACATTATTATATTAGTTTCGGGTGTACACCCCAGTGATTAGACATTATATAACTTATCGAGTGATTATCTCGATGAATCTCACACCCACCTGGCACCATTCATAGTTATTAGAATATTATTGACTATGTCCCCTGAGCTGTACTTTACATCCCTGTGACGATTCTGTAACAACCCATGTGCACTGTTATCACCTGAAGTTTAGCAAAATACTATGGCTTAATGGTGACTAATGACATGAAATCCTAAATAGAAAACTAATGGCGAAAGTTAATATTTTATTTACACAGAGTAACACACCTCTCTGAGCAGGTGTGATGGCTTAAACAAAAGGCTAAGAGTGCTTCTAGTACCTCAGAGCCAGGGGAGGTGGCAGGGTACGATCCTGCAAGTTAAAAAGCTTGAGATTTCTTCCAGGCAGACGCCAATTGTGTGACCTCAGGCAACTCCCAGCCCGGGCCTCAGATCTCCCGTCTGAGGCGAAAGGGCTGCTCTAACCCGGGCTTCTCCGTGGACAGCACACGTCACACTCGTGGCACCTGGAATAGTTTGTGTGGCACAGAGGCATAGACCATAACTGGGTTTTGGCCTGGCACATGAAGTTCTTTTTTAAAACAAGTATTTCAGTTTTTTTAAGTGGATTTAGAGGAAAAAGTTGAGTAAATAATAGTGTAAGCAGTCCTCAGATGGGATGTAACCACTGAGGTGACAGGCAAGTGTCTGACATTGCAGACGCGGAGCTCGGTGGGCTCCAGAATCCGCAGGACCTGTGAGGCAGAATTCCAGTGTGAGAAACTGCCCCGCGCTGCTCCCCAGGCAGGCCCTCTGGGAACCAGGTGGGTGAGTCGGTAAGCTGGGTGAGAGGCAAGCAGAGACTCGGGCACGCAACAGTTTCACATACCGCCCCACCACCTGCAACTCTGTACTTTTTATTTTAATAGTGAGTTTCACCACTCGGGCCAGACTTTCTCCCCTCCTCTGAAAAGGTGGCAGAAGACCTGCAGTTGTAACAGGACCTCCACCCAGCACCTGGAGGAGAAGACCCCCAGCACCCATGGTCATGCTCGGGGCCGTTTGGGACACCACTGGGCACTTGCTGCAGGAGGGCAGAGAGTCCCGGAAGCTGGTGCTGGGGGTGGTGTTTGTGGCTCTGCTCCTGGACAACATGCTGCTCACCGTGGTGGGTAGGTCCGGGCCTTTGTATTGGGGCTTATGGGCTCTGGGCTCGGCAACACACCCGCCTCAAACTTTCAGCAGTGAATGCACTTGGGAGCTTTTCCTTTCCTGCTTGAAAGCGCACAGAGGCTGCTGGGAATGGCAGGAAACAGGGTTTGAAGCCTGCCAACCATTGCTGAAAGCTCCAGAGGTTCAAAGAGAAGGAGATGCAGACTATCTGATCCAAAAAGAGGCTGAGTGGAGCCAGAACTAGCATTACACCCACCCCACCCCGCCGCACCCCCGCTGTCTGCCCAAGGCACTAGCAGCTCCTGTGGCCGCTGGGACAGTGAGCATCTTCTTGCTGTGTTGCCACCCCAGCTTCTGCTCTGTGAAAATAACATGCTTTATGGATATCCAGCTTTTTACCAAAACCTACCTTTCTAGTGGTTCATTCCCTCAGTCCTCCTTTTTTTGGTTGGGAGTCTATCCATCTTTACATTCAGTTATGCTAGTATCCAAATGGGTGCTAACATGTTGCCCCCCCTCCTTGGGTAAAACATATGCTTTTTAAAAATATATTTTATTGATTATGCTATTACAGTTGTCCTATTTTCCCCCCATCATTCCCCTCCACCCTGCACACCCCCTCCCACCCACATTCCCCCCTTTAGTTCATGTCCATGTGTCATAAGTTCTTTGGCTTCAACATTTCCCACACTATTCTTGCCCTCCCCCTGTCTATTTTCTACCCACCGTCTATGCTACTTATTCTCTGTACCTTTTCCCCCCTCTCTCCTCCTCCCACTCCCCTGTTGCTAACCCTCCATGTGATCTCCATTTCTGTGGTTCTGCTCCTGTTCTAGCTGTTTGCTTAGTTTGTTTTTGTTTTAGGTGTGGTTGTTAATAATTGTGAGTTTGCTGTCATTTTACTATACATGTTTTTTATCTTCTTTTTCTTAGATAGTCCCTTTAACATTTCATATAATAAGGGCTTGGAGATGATGAACTCCTTGAACTTGACCTTATCTGAGAAGCACTTTATCTGCCCTTCCATTCTAAGTGAAAGCTTTGCTGGATAGAACAATCTTGCATGTAGGTCCTTGCCTTTCATGACTTGGAATACTTCTTTCCAGCCCCTTCTTGCCTACAAGTTCTCTTTTGAGAAATCAGCTGACAGTCTGATGGGAACTCCTTTGTAGGTGACTGTCCCCTTCTCCCTTGCTGCTTCTAGAATTCTCTGCTTCATTTGAATCTTGGCTAATGTAATTACGATGTGCCTTGGTGTGTTCCTCCTTGGGTCCAACTTCTTTGGGACTCTCTGAGCTTCCTGGACTTCCTAGAAGTCTATTTCCTTTGCCAGATTGGGGGAGTTCTCCTTTATTATTTGTTCAAATAACTTTTCCATTTGTTGCTCTTCCTCTTCCCCTTTTGGTACCCCTATAATTCGGATGTTGAAATGTTTAAAGATGTCCTGGAGGTTCCTAAGCCTCTCCTCATTTTTTTGAATTCTTGTTTCTTCCTTGTTTTCTGTTTGGTTGTTTGTTTCTTCCTTCTGGTCCACTCCATTGATTTGAGTCCCAGTTTTCTTCCCATCACTATTGGTTCCCTGTGCATTTTCCTTCATTTCACTTAGTGTAGCCTTCATTTTTTCATCTAATTTGTGACCAAATTCAACCAATTCTGTGAGCATCCTGATCACCAGTGCTTTGAACTGTGCATATGATAGGTTAGCTATCTCTTTGTTGCTTAGTTGTATTTGCTCTCCTGCTTTGATCTGTTCTTCCATTTGGGCCTTTTTTTTTGGGGGGGGGTCTTGTCACACCTGTTATGCATGAGGGGTGGAGCGTTAGGTGCTCACCAAAGGGGGGCAACCCAGTCGCTGGGTTGTGATGCTGTATGTGGGGCTCCCGGCACCTCAACCCCCACAGATGTTTTCAATCAGTGTTTTGAGGCTTTATTTCCCCACACTGGGACCCTGGGTTGCACTGTCTGTCTCACTCCCCAGTTTCTCCTGTTTTATCTGCACGAGAATGTGGGATCACCCAGTCCACCAGCCTCTGGGAAAATGAGCAACTGGTGACTCCAAATTTTCCCCACTCTCTACACGTATGTCCAAGAAAACTCATGACAGCTCTATAGGTGTTGGCTTTGTGATTACAGATACACTCTAGCCAGTAGGCGAATTAGCCAGTATAGAATCTATGAATAATGAGGACCAATTATTTGATAGTTGGAATTTAGGTACTTTAGCTAATGGTATAGTGTGGGCGGGCCCAATCTTATAGTGGGTTTCAAATCACGTCACATAGACACCTGCCTTGAGTATGAAACTGAACTTCATAGCAATGACCTTGAATCATCTAGTGTTAAGAAAACGATGTGCCCTTAGCCCTGACCCCTTGTCTTTCTTGACTTTCAGTGCCCATTGTGCCCACCTTCCTATATGCCACAGAATTCAAGGAAGTCAACACTTCTCTGCACCCCACTCCTGCTGCAACTTCCCAGCATGCCCTCACTTCCCCCACCTTTTCCTCGATCTTCTCCTTCTTTGATAACAACACTGTGGCTATTGACAAAAGTGCTCCCAGGGGCCCGGCATGGACAAATGACACTTCTGGCACCACCCCGCCTCTAGTCACTGGAGCCACCTCAACCCATAAAAACGACTGCCTACAAGACACAGAGTTGTTGGAGGAAGAGAACATACGAGTCGGGGTTCTGTTTGCTTCAAAGGCTCTGATGCAGCTTCTGGTCAACCCGTTCGTGGGGCCGCTCACTAACAGGTACCTCCGTGGGTGCTCGGCGGCTCCAGAGTGAGAGAATGGGCTGGGGTCCCCTAAAGGGGGTTAGAAAGAGAAAAAGGGAAACTCTCCTGTCTGCACCCCAGGATGGTCCACTGTTAGAAAAGCTGGTTACCCCAAAGGATAGCCTGATGTTGATGAAATGCCATGAGCTTCAGACTTTCTTAGTGACCTAGCGACCATTGGGTACCAGGAAGAGAACGGTGAAGGGAAGCACACCACTGAGGTGATTTTCGTGTCCCAGGGCCTGGCTCCAGCCAGACATGAAGAGGAGGGAGCAGGCCCGTCATAAGCCAGAGCACTGGCTTCTTAGCAGCTGTGTTTGGGATTATCCTGATTTTTCAGAGGAGTATACACTCTGACTAGGCTGTCCTTTCTGGGAAAGAAGACTTAGGCCCTGGTCTGTGGGTAATACTGCTTGTTTGTTTATTTGCTTATATACATTTATATGCCATATCCATTCTCTACACCTGCATTCAGGGACATATTTTACCATGTACTCAAATAAATGAATTTCCCTTCTCAATTGCATGAAAGTATGTAGTCCCAGAATATGGATGCCTATTGGAACCGTATCTTTTTTTAAATTCCCTTTTAGGATTGGATATCACATTCCCATGTTTGCTGGCTTTGTTATCATGTTTCTCTCCACAGTGAGTAAGTAATTTGCTTCCTCCTTTCTTCCCTTCACTGATTACCTTTGATTTTATCACATGCACTGCAGTGGAGAGAGCAGCGTCACACTAGCTAAGTGGCCCGTGGTACTGATTTAAATGCTTTGCAGTGTCTGGTATGGGCACTAGAGCAATAATGGCAACTCAGTCTAGTCAGACTCTGTATATTCTGCTATAGAAGAACAGATACTTCACTCCCGTCAGCTGAGGAAAGCTGTGAAGGCCATTTTGCTGTGTGTGCCATTGTGTGTGTGTGCATATCAGTAATCCCTTGAGTGAGTTCCATACAAACCTCCACATTCTTTGGGAAGATGTCGTATTATTTTTTATTTGCAAAGGTTAAGGGCAGAAAACAAATAATCTAAATTGGACAAGAGCAATTGGGAAATACACCAGAGTCTACTGCCTTCACGTAAGAACATTAAAGGTTAGGAAATGTTCTAGCTTAGGAAAATAAATTTGCTAACGAAACAAAAAAGGGAAAGACAAATAGTCCATCCACTTTCCAATAGATGTTCCTAATAAAATGGCAGTGGAATAAGAACAGTAAGTGGAAAAAAAGGTCCGGAAATTGACCCTGAGGATTTCAAGAAGGAATGAACGGGGAGTGGTCACTGCAGGGAGGCAGCCTGTGGGCCCACTGGCGGCTCCCGGTGCCCCTGCGACACTCTGACCCTGACGTCAGGCCTTCTTAACCCTCCTGTTTTTCTTGTCACTTTTCTGAACATTTCTGCTTTTTTTTTTTCTTTTTTCTTTTTCTTCTCCTTCCAGCACAGGGCTTGACTCCTATCACCCAGTGCTGAATGGGAGTTTGTCTCACTCAGGGCTGGAAGGCTGCAAAGTTCGGGAGCCGGATTAAGTTCTGCCTCCAGACTGCAGCTTACCTGAAGCAATTCTAGCTGAAGCAGAGCAGAGGAAACTCAAGTTAGAGGTGTTTATTGAACTTCTAGAAGTTTAGTCTATGCTACACAGTAAATTAAAAACAAATAATTTGCTGTTTCATCAAATGAGACATACATGATTCATTCTACAAAACTTTATGGAGCATACAGATTATGCTCTGATGGCAAAAGTCACTGAAGGAATGTGAAGTATAAACACACATTTCCAGCCCTGGCCGGTGTGGCTCAGTGGATTGAGTGCTGGCCTGTGAACCAAAGGGTCATTGGTTCAATTCCCAGTCAGGGCATATGCTTAGGTTGCAGGCCAAGTCCCCAGCTGGGGACATGCTAGAGGCAACCCACATTGATGTTTCTCTCCCTCTCCTTCTCCCTCCCTTCCCCTCTCTCTAAAAATAAATAAATAAATATTTTTTTAAATCTTAAAAAAAAAGGCACATTTCCAGTTCCCCAGGACTTTATGATGTTCTTCCCAAGCAGAAAGAGTTTGTCCACCTGCACAAGCAGAGCCAAACCTTAAACACCAAGAACTGCAGGGGGAAAAGACTGGCTATTTTATTACAAATGGGATAACGAAGGAGAATGGGATGCTCATGCTCAAAAGCCCACACTCTCTGACGGCATGTAGGCTACAGATTGTAGAGGGCAAAATCACAAGACACTGTGAGTTAGGGGGCTCGAGGTCAGGCTGGAGCTGGTTGGTCAAAGGTAAGTAAGGATACTGAGTCATTCCTTCAGGTCTCCAGGACAGCTCTGAGGTCCGTTCCAGCATCCCTCTGTCTGGTCTCGTGGGAGAGTAGCTGGGTCGTCCCAGCTCAGGTCTCAGAAGCTGAAGCGTGACTTAGGTCAACATGTTATCTTTAGCCTGCAGAGGTCCAGACCCCATGATCATCAGTCAGGTCCCCACTGCTGCCTCAGAGGGTGCTGACCATCCAGGGGAAAGGCTGGGTCTCTGAGGGATGTCTTTATAGGGTCCAGCACAGATAACACCCCTCTTTTACTACAAAATCATAAGCATGTCATTCTGTAACATAACAATATCACACTCAAGCACACCACATGACATTGTAGGGGAAATGTTCAAAATAAAACTATAAATTATTACACCCATATTATTACCCTACCAACCACACTCAAGCAGGCATTGCTTCTCTTCTGCTGGGCATATATATATATATGAGAGAGATGGGGTGTGGGGAGAGAGATGATTTCCAGAGCTAGGATTTAAAGGTAAATTTAATCAAAGTCATAAGGATCTGTTATTTCAATGCCTGGGAGGACTGACTAACAGCCCACAGAATAAGTTAAGACTAGAGGATCCCATAGTCTTTGTATTTTTAACTTTTTACATTATTTTTATTGCATTTTTTTCCATTACCATTTATCTGGCCCCATACCCTCTTCCACCTCCACCCACTCCCCTCCCCGCCAGGATCCCATAGTCTTTAGTTTAAAGTCCCGGCCTGAAAGTGTTTCTTATCCACCACATTGTATGTATTACATTACACAGTGATATTGTTTCCATGCCATGACCAGCGTCACTGTACTTGAGTTGGCCTGATCCCAGCGAACGTCTGGTGTTTAGTGCCTCCTATGTAGCATTCTGTTAGGGTTTTGAAATACTAAAAAGAGGTTGCTGCTGCCATTGCCACCCCTAAGGGGCCCCAGCTTGGAACCAGACTCAGTGTGACTAGGAGCTAAATGGTGGCCTGTGTTAGGGCTGCAAAGTAAAAAAGAAATTGCTTTGGTCTTCCTAAGTAGGATGACCAACCATCCTGCTTCGCCTGAAATTAAGGCGCCTCCCAGGATATGAAAGTTTTGGTTTTAAAGCCAAGAAAACCTTGGGCAAATGGGGCAAACTGAAATAGTTAGTAAAAAATACAGGTAGAGCTGACCTTGAGCAGACTGGAAATCTGAAGGCCTGGGAGCGGGCACGGGAGGCCAGGGGAGGAGAGACCAAGCATGGGCATGTTTGGAAGGCAGTGTGATCACGTCGGGAAGGAGTGGGAGATTGTAAGGCATCAGATGAGCAAGGACATCTGTAATGAGTGGGCAAAGGGATTTCAGTTCCACTGATGCAGACACTTTGGGAGGGAGTCTTCTGTCTTTTGTGGGCATTGCCTTTGAATTAGAGATGAGACATGTCTGCACTTACCAACCTCAGCACCGACACCCTGTAATTTAGTGTTTGGTAACATTTCTATTTGGTTCTGCTTTGCGTGTGTCAGTGTCTTGTAGACTGAACCTCTTCAGGGGCATGAACTGGACGTCTCTTTACTTCACATCTGCTAAGAGTCTAGCACAGCTGTATGTTCAGTATTGCTTAATGAATACTCACTGATTCGATTTGGCTGAAAGATCTTTCAGTATAAGGTAAAGGGAAAGATCTGATTAGACAGCAAGATATTACTTTACTGTCTACCCGATGCCTACGGTCCTTCAAGTACACATACCTTTTAACCCCCACCTTTGGGTGACCCACTGAGGGCAAAGGTCAAATCTGGGTGTTGCGTATGGAGGATCCGGAAGTAGGGTCTAAGGACAAGATCCCAGCCTGGGGCCTTAAACTTCTTAGACAGCCCTGATCGCAGTGGACAGATGTTGGATGTTGGCTTTGGGCATAAAGGTGGAAATCCAGCCTTCGGTGTACAGCGCGGTGAATCCGTTTGTGCTTCTGCGGTTTCTCAGTCTTCATACCAATTAAAACGCAGTCTTGATTCTGGGGTGGGATACTAGAAAGATGATTCCAGAAACAAGGAGTAGCGAGCAGGCTTTATTTAAACCCAGGCTCACATTTGTGATGTCGCAGGCAGGTTTCCCGAGGGCCAGGGAACCCAGGCAGCAAGCTAACTGGAGCGTCCTCCCGTTCTCTTTGCCCAGTGTTTGCCTTTTCTGGCACCTATGCCCTGCTCTTTGTGGCTCGAACCCTTCAAGGCATCGGATCTTCATTTTCATCTGTTGCAGGTAACGCTGACATCTTACGCACACGCGTGCACACGCACATGCACTCGCACATGCACGCATGCACCACCTCGTTAAGATTTATATGAAACATTAAAGAAAATAGCCCAGAAGCAGAAACTGTGATTCAAAAGCAAGATAATTATAGGGTTGCCAGCAGGGCCTGTAAATCCCTCAGCCTGACAGCGCTTCCTCTGATAGTGCTGAGAGGCAGCCGGCTCAGCTCACAGCAAGCCCGAGGCAGAACCGTGACGCCCGGCTTTCACTCACGCCACTCTGTGCTCTTTTCTCTGCCCCCGTCACCATTTTATAGGAGCAGTGATGTTAGCAGTGCCAGTAACAGCATCACAGTTTACACAGTGCTCTCAACTACGGTGTCAAACGTGATCCTGCGCCACGAAGCACATGAGTGTGGGAACAGGAGCGCTCAGCCCACGCCCTCTCCCGGACACACGGGGCTTTCGCCCTCCTCCTCGGGCGCCCCCATTGAATAGAACAGTACTCTGGGTTCATAGGCTTCCCTTCCTTGACCTAGTCCAGATCTGTCCATCGGGGAAGGTGCTAGGAAATGATAATGTGATGTGAAACCCAGTGTCGTGGGATGATGGTGTTCTGCATTACACTTCCCAGAGACTTACACTCCCGGCAATATTCTGAACAGAAGGGGTGAGCAGTGTGGGAGTTTCAGGGGGCCAGTGGGGAAAGATTTGTAAAACACTGTGGGTTAAGCTTTGCAAAACCCCTCAAGCTGAAACTCTAGTGGAGATGCTGACTCCATCTGTCTCTCTCCTTCAGGTCTTGGGATGCTGGCAAGTGTCTACACTGACGACTGCGAGAGAGGCCGTGCCATGGGAATCGCCCTGGGGGGCCTGGCTCTGGGAGTGCTGGGTACGTGGCTCCCGGCCCCAGATCCAGGATCATGAGGGTGGGGTCTGCAGACTCTCTGCGGACGGCTCCAGGAGGCAGGTGTTTCTAAGGTCATGGAAGGCACTATTTTCCTTCTTTCTCTATCCAATCATGTTTTGAGTCCTTCTGAAATTTTGTCCAGGAAAGATGAAATCACTTTCCCCTTTCAAAGCTGAAGAGCCCTTAAGGAATGGTCCAGAGACTAGTCTAGTCAAGGGGTGGGTCTCCCCATGTTAGCAGCCACTGCCTCACCTTTGCTTCTGACATGCTCTTTGTCAGATTTTGTGCTACATGCATTACAGATGTAATCTCCTTCAATCCTCGGCTCGGTGCTGTGAAGGAGGAGTGGTCGCCCCCAACACAGAGATGAGAGTAGGAAAGGTTAATAGCCAACCAAGGTCACACAGCCAGGAAATGCAAGAGCAAGGATACAGACGCAGGTTTTCTGGGCTTGAATCCCAAGCTTTGAACCATGAAGCTGTCTTTTCTTTGAGGTTCGTCCTTCGTATGATTTCATTGACTTAGTACGCAACAAGACGCAAACTTTTACGGAGCACTTATTACATGCCACGCACAATGCTAGTGCAGAGGAGATGTAGGTAAGAAGCCCCAGATGTGGTTCCTGCCCCATAGGAGCTTGCAAGCTAATTGGGGAGAAAACACCAGAAGTTTCTTGCCTGGCCCACACCCCACCCTCTACGACCACAGGAGAGAGATGGAACAACACCCTGCTCTTTGGCAGCGCCCACCCACCCAGATGCCCAAGCTGAGACTGGTGCACCCCTGTATCCTCTCTCTCCTCTCCCTCCCTAACGAGCGTGCCCTCTGTGTCCTCTACAGCCACTTCCTCAAGGCCAGCTCCTCATCCCATCTCAGACGGGAGGTGGCCCCAGCCTCCTGCCTGCCCTCTTGCACAGTCTCTCCTTCCTCCAAGCTGCTCCTGAGGAAGCTCCCTATGCCCAGAGCTGCTGGGACTTCTCCCCAGCCAAAAAAGCACTGGTGTTCCTCCCTAGCCTACAAGGCCGAGTAGATGCTGTATCTGGATCTACAGGGCCCTTAACTACGTGGCCTCGACCTTCCCCACCTCTACTCTTTCCCTCCCAAATACACATATTCTGGGAGAACTGACTTTCTTCTGTTGCTTCTCCAACCACACTCTTTTTTCTGCCACATCTGTGTTCTTTGCACATGGTTCTTCGCACATGGTTCTTCCCCACCAGTATTGTCCACCTGACAAAGCCCTGTGGCCTCCTGAGCTCACTCCACTGTGCTTACGCAGCCCTTTGTAGGGGGAACCTTTACTGTTGAACTTCACCTTTTACCTTTATGTTATTACCTTCACCTTTATGTTCTAATTATTTGCCCCACCCCCGCCCCAGCACACTCATTTCCTCCACTAGCACTCAAAGACCTTGGAGCCAGGTCTTCTTCAGCTCTGAATCCCCAGAACCTCATGTGGAGCTCAGCCCCTAGGCCTTCAGTGAACATCATGGGGTCCATGTGGCCACACCATGCTGCCTGGGCCCTGGCCCTCACCTCTGGAATCTGCATCTGCTCTGCCTTTCCAGTGGGAGCTCCGTTTGGAAGCGTGATGTATGAGTTTGTCGGGAAGTCTGCGCCCTTCCTCATCCTGGCCTTCCTGGCACTACTGGATGGAGGTAAGTCACCATAAGAGGCCACCAGGCAGGTGACAGCCCAGGCCAGGTTGGGGATGCGTTATGCTGTGCTGTTGGTCTTGACATGTTGGAGTGGATTGAGGACTGCCCTGTCCTAGTCAGGAAGGAAGGAACTTTGGGAGTTAGATCTGCATGTGGCTTGGTGACAGCAAGGTGGCAGTTATTGGAGCCTCCAACACCCAGTGGATAAACTGTGCTGTCTCTCTCCCTCTTTCTTCCTTAGCACTCCAGCTTTGCATTTTACAGCCATCCAAATTCTCTCCCGAGGTGAGTGCACACTAAGCCACAGTTCCAGGGGACACATAGGATGGCTACAGGCACCGACCTAGGCGTCCCTAGATCACCCCTGCCAAACCTAAGAAGAAAGGTGAAGGGAATGGAGTCCGGGGGAGTGAGAACTGAACTGGGGTTCCCAGACGGAGTCACAGTTAGGGTGGCACAGGGGACAGTGCGGGAGTATGGCCAGATGTTGCACAAAGGGGGAGGAAGGGCCTTATGAAGCATCAGAGACACCTTAGGTGACACACACAAGCACACACCGTCCTGTACCACATAACAATGTTTGGGCAACAACAGGCTGCGTATACAATGGTGGTCCCGTAAGATTATCATAGAGCTAAAACAATTCCTGCCTCCTAGTAACATTGTAGCTGTTCTGACATCGTAGCTAGTTGTGGCGCCGTGTGTCACTCCTGTTTGTGGTATAAACAAACCTACCGGGCTGCCAGTTGTATAGAAGTATAGCACATACAATTATGATAATAAATAACTCTGTTACTGGTTTCTGTACTTTACATCATCTTTTTTAAGATTTTATTTATTTTTAGAGAGAGGAGAAGGGAGAGAGATAGAGAGGAGAGAAACATCAATGTGTGGTTGCCTCTTGTGTGCCCCCTACTGGGGACCTGGCCTGCAACCCAGGCATGTGCCCTGATTGGGAATCAAACCAGCAACCCTTTGGTTCTCAGGCCAGTGCTCAATCCACTGAGCCACACCAGCCAGGGCCTATCATTATTTTAGAATGTACTCTTTCTACTTCTGAAAAAAGAGTTTTTTGTACAGCAATTTGCTGTGTGACACCAGCAGCGGCATCATACATCTTGTAGTTACTGCATCTTGTGTTTGCATAATTTTCCCTTGTGCTTGATTTAATCTCACGATGTTTGTACAGTAACATGCTGTACATGCTTGTAGCCTGAGAGCAATAGGCTGCACCGTGTACCCTAAGTGTAAGCAGGCTGTGACACTGAGGTTTGGGTAAGTGCGCACTATGATGTTCGCACAAAGACAAGATCGCCTAAGCACATTTCTCAGGTGTATCCCCATTGTGAAGCAGTGTATAACTACATGTATATGACTATATATATATGTGTGTGTGTGTATATATATATACTCATGTGCTAAGTTTATATATACACATATACAGTCATGAGTTCAATATGTATTTAATATGCATGGTGGGGCAAAAGTAGGTTTACAGTTGTGAGTATGCGAAACACTTGATTCTTGTGTTTTCATGCGTTAACTATTGTATCGCTTTCCATGCAAAGGAGACAATGACTTTGGGACCTGAGTATATGTAGTTACAACATCCCCGTGCTGCAAAGGCCTTAGAGGTCATCCAGGAAGCCTCCCCCAAGAGCATCCTTACAGTTAAATGTGGGAGTTGGTATTTGCCTGCCCCCAAGCCAAAGATGACTCTAGGAAGTTCATATCAAGCCATGAAGAAAGATAAAAAATGCGAAAAATATAGGAAAGTTTGTTCTAACCACCTGGAATTTGTAGCCAAGTCAGATCAAAGTGTGGGTAACCTGGGAACCCATTGCTTATGGTCAGCGTCAGAAGTTGGGGCAGCCAGGGGTTACTGAGCCCTGACCCTGTGGGGGCGGTGCTGACTCCACGTCCGTACATTCTCAGATTCTGTGAAAAGGGGTAGATTTATATACTATACACATGGAAGTTTTTGTTGTCCATGTCCTCAGAGTGCCAAGGGGACTCCGCTCCTTACACTCCTCAAAGATCCTTATATCCTGGTGGCTGCAGGTAAGCTGATGACAACCCCATGGGCCGGGAGGGTCCAGGCTTCAGGGCGGCCATGGCGGCTCATGGGACTGTCCCCCCAGGCTCCCTCTGCTTTGCCAACATGGGGGTGGCCGTGCTGGAGCCCACACTGCCCATCTGGATGATGCAGGCCATGTGCTCCCCTGAGTGGCAGCTGGGTAAGTGATCTTGGTCCCCAGCTCAGGCCTGAGCAGAAGAGCGTGCCGCAGGCCCTTTCTCAGTTAATCCAGGAGCATCACTAGGCCCAGGTCTCCGGTGTTCCAGAGGCACAATGTGCTCCCTTCATAGAATCACTGCCCATTCCCAGCTGTGAATCAAGCCTGACTGGGTGGGTGGTCCCTTCAAGAAGCAGCCCAAGAAGGAAGGGGGGCGCTGTTGTCAGTGTAGAGAGCCACAACTTCCTGTGTGGCTGAACCCCCATTAACGACTTCTAGTCAGAGGACGCAGGTTCTCATTTCTATCGATTGGCTATGCAAGCTGTGCAGATCACAGACTTGCCGAGCACCCCTCTGCCCACCTCCCAGACAGGCGTGGGGACCCTGTCTAGTTCAAAGGGTCGGTTGAGGAATAACTGGCAGTCTTGCCCCTGCAGAACATGAATATGCACCATCATCACCATCCGCATTTGGTCTCTTCAGCTCCCCTTCCCCTGGATTACTTTCTTACATTATTTCATTGTATTTTTTCCATTACCATTTATCCCCCATGGTCACCCAGCCGCCTCCCCGCAATCACCACACTGTTGTCTGCACCACGAGTTCTTTCTCTTCTTTTCCTTTTTGCTCCATCCCTCCACCCACCCCAACTCCCACTTCCCAAGCTGTCAGCCTGCTCTGTCCATGAGTCTGCCTCTATTTTGCCTGCTGGTTCAGTGAGTCCATTAGATTCCACATATGAGTACAAAGTAATCTGAGATAGACAGCAAAATCTCAGATTTTTTTTGCTATCTCTTCACCTCTAAGAGAGGAGCTTCTGGAGTCGGCCCTTCTGCAGCCCTCACCCAGGGTAGGCGCTTGGCTCTGCATCCTAGTGGAGAGCTCCGGGCCCAGGGGAGAGGCCTCCAGCCTCCTCTGCTCCTTCTCGGGAAGCCTGAGGACAGGGACAGAGAAGGCTACGTGCAAAATGCAAAAGCAGGGAGGGGAGGCTTATGGGGCCAGATGGGAAGCCGATAAAGACCTGATGCGGCTCAGCATGCAATAAAAGCACTAAATCTAATTTTTTAGGGGACAGTTCTAAGCAAGGCTCCCAGTCCCAAATTGAATTGTTCTGGGCAGCAGCTGCCTCTCACCATGACAACTAATCAAGTCAGTCAGTGCTCGGTACCAGCCAGCATCCCCTGCCCCGAGGCTCCGGCTGAGCAGGTGGGACCCACAGCTCAAGATGGCCCTTCCCTAGCCTTTTTCACCCAAAGGAGAGACTGCGTAAAGCAAAGCAGCCGTCAGCCAGTAACTGGTGAATTGCTGACTCTGGGCATCACTGTAGTCGCCACAGTAGTTCCTATTAGGCAGCACCGTTGCTTCTCGCTAGGAGAGGTAGAGTGGCAGGTGAGACACCAGAGGAAGCTCACGGGATGACTTCACAAGGTCCCCTTTGCAGGAACATCAGAGCTCAAGGAGACCCTGTCTTCCTCCATCCTTTACACTGTGCGCAGTGCTATCTGCATCAAATCGCCTGGAAAGGTTGTTAAAACTCAGGTATCAGGGCCCCACCCGGCAATTCAGTGAAACAAATTTGCATTCCAAGCTTCCAGGTGACACTGAGACGGCCTCAGTGACCCCACTTCAAAACATATTGCCCTAAATGCAGAACACTGCATTTAGGGAAAAGGGAGATGAAGCCCCTGAGAGGATGGTCATCTGTCACTGAGCACCCAAATGTCCCATTTGCCCACTGCTCATGTCACCGAGGGCGGGCAGAGCTCAGGCCCAGAGACAGGCCCACCTGGGTGTGACTCAGTGGCCACTTACTGGCTGTGACCTTGGATAAGTTTTCTAACCTCTTGTGAACTCCACTTTTTTCACTTGTAAAAAGGAGCTGCTTTTCAGAGTTGTTTTCCGGATTAAATTGTTATACGAATTCTAAAAGGATTAGCACCATGCATGAAATATACTCAGTAAATCAAAATCATTACTATTTTGTAATCATTTTTGTTTACATCACTTTGACCATCACATCCAGTGACATCCCCATTCTTGAAGATGTGCTGGGAACAACATGTGTGTGTCTGTGGACACACAGCCGGGAACACCTCTTCGGTACAATGGGCCTCTGAAATGCAAGCTCTTGCCAGGGCCAGGAGAGCAAGCCGCTGTGATGGGGGGACATCTCATTCAGAAGTTTCACATCCTTTAAAATGACATTGAGACAACCATCTAGGTGGCAGGTAGCTTCCCAGCGGAACTTGTTTCCAGATAAGCAGATACACAGCTGGGTAGTTAAAATTTCTCATGTTTTAAAAGCAATTCAACATAAACAAATAGGCACAGTTTGAGACAGACTGCCGCACTGCACAGGTCGACTAGACAAATCCACCAAGGTGTACTTCACTTCCACCTGCAGGAGAGACTATTAAAAGCAAACACGCCGTCAGCTGGTAACCAGGGAGCTGTTGACTTTGGGCTTCATTGTGATCGTCACAATAGTTACTACTAGAGGCATGGCTTCCCGTCAGCACAGAGAGGCAGAGAGACTGGGGAGGCCAACGGAAACTGACATGTCCATGCCACGCCGTCCCTGCGCCAGAGCCATCTGGCTGCAGCACTGGGGGTGTGGGTGGTGGGAACACCTGGCGTTGGAGTAAGAAGGCCTGGGTCCAAGTCCTGACCCTGTTTCTCACCAGATGACACTAATTAAGGCCAGTGCTCAGCAGGGACTTAATATGGGCCAGGAGCTATGCGAAATGGTTGCTATGCATGATGTCATGTAAGCCCCACAGCCAGCCTGTCTCATAGGAATTGTTGTTATCCACGTCCTGTAGAGGTTTCTTGTTCTGACCCAATTTCCCAGTACCACCCCCCCACCACCAAACTCTGGGCCTTGGGAAACTTCCTGTCAAGGCAAGGTCCCAGTGCCCTCAGCCTGGGCTCTGTACACGTCCTCCATCGCCTGCTGCTGACACCTGGGTGTTTCCTGAGAACACGGTTTTCTGCAGCCCCCTTGGGGGCTGTCCGTGTTCCTCCTTTGCTGCTTCTGAATCATTTCTTCTTCATTCTCCTTCAAAGACCCCAACTCCTTTGAGGATCTTGTTGCTAAATCATAACCACCACCCCTTAGTTACCGCATCTCCATCATTACAGCTGTCAATCTTTTTCCCCTCTACTCCTGTCCCTGTTTGGGGGGACATCAGTATCCAGGCAGATAACCCTCTAACATCTTGGCCTACTCCTTAACCTGCTCTTCTGCGGTGATCCTTTCCTCCTTTCCCCTCCACCAAGCAAGCTTTTATAGGACCTTGACCTTGACGTCATTACTGGTATCCCCTCTGAAGTCGCCCTTCCAAGCAGCCCGGTTAGCACTTTATATATATTCTGCTCAGGCATCCTAACCCCCCACCTCAACAAATTCTGACAACTCTGAGATCGCCATTGGCCTCAATTCTTGTTTTGTTTTCATCACTACTCACGTGTCCGCTTCTGTCTTAGCTTGGATGCCATCTGGATGGATCCAAGTCCACCATCAATGACTCTCCTTTGAAAGCTTCGGTGTTCCTTTGCCCGAGCTTCCCCTGGGGCCGTCGCCCGGCAAAGCCTTGACTGCGGCCAAGCCCGGCCGGTTGCCCCTGCCCTGCCTTCACGCGGGCAGTGGAATGGGGCTGCAGAAAATCACTGCCACGCTGTTGGTCTCGCCTTAGCTTTAGGGCCACAAATCTAAAATACGTTCTTTTTCTCAGCTCCACTATTTAAACTTCTTTTAAATCTTATTTCTAATTAGAGTTGACTAAGGTAGGTTTTTACACTGTCCAACAATCTTTCTGTAAGTCCCGTAGCTACGTTCTCCATCCCACTTTCAAAACGGCTTTTACTCTTCTCCGTCCAGACCGTTCACACAACCTCGTCCCTTCAGCTTTGCCGTTCTCAGCTCCTGGTTGTGGGAAAAACAGGAGAAACAAGAGGGGTGCTCACCTGCTTCCATCGCAGAGCAGACCCACTTCTCGGCTCCCGGGTCCACACCAGCGCCTCCGCCTTTTCGCTGCCGCGCCTCAGCTCCTCTCAAAGGCCGAACTCCTTTCTGTCCCTTGTCTCCTGGGTTCCAGCCCCCTTCACCCCTCCACAGGCTGCTCCTCTCCCCCTCTTCTACATCCTCCCTCTCTGCTAACTTTTAAAGGTGGGGGTCCTCAGCGTTGCAGACCGTGGGTCTCTACTCTTTTCTACCTGATCTTCTGTAAGTGAGCCCAGCCCCTCCCCTGGCTATAGGAACGAAGCATGAACAGGGAGTCAAAGGTGTGCGTCTGTGCTTGGGATCTTTCCTCAGAACTCCAGACTCGTGTGTCCGACCGCCCGGCGTCTCCGGCTGGACCTCTCATAGGCCTTCCGAACCTTTTCTGAGCCCTCCGAGCTCTTCCTTCACCTCCAGTCTCCAGTCACCCCGTTGATAAAGACAAAAACCTGGGAGTTTTCCTCGATTTCTCTCTTTCCCCCACACCTGCTACGCCTGTGGCCAATCCAACCGGGAATTCCACGGACTCCGCCTGCAAAATACCTCCCACTCGGTTCCCTCCTCTCTGTGGGGACTCCCAAGCAGAGGCGCATCCCCTTTCTCCTGGGTTCTGCGGGTAGTGTTTTGGCTTCCACTCCTGTCCTGTGAAGCCACCCTTCTAACCACAACCAGGAACCTTAGAAAGCAAGTCAGAGTAGGTCATTCCTCTCCACCACCTCCCACTCCGCTGCACGTAAACTCCGGATCCCAGGCACACCCTTCCTGTCACTCTCCCCTGCGCAGGCGCCTCAGCCACGTGGGCCTCCTTCCTTGTTCCTAGAACAGACTAAGCGGTTTCTTTCTTCTGTAAGTGTTCGCATCAAGTGGGTTGGTGGCGGGGGGGAGGGGGGTGTTTTTGTTTTGTTTTGTTTTTCTGCTTGAAAACTCTCTTTTGGTTATTCTAGCTTTAGCTTAAATGTCAGCTTCTCAAAGAAGCCTTCCCTGCCCCACCAAATCTAAGTTAACCCCATTTCTGGTCACTCTGCCATGACTTCATATTACACTTTCTTCACAAAAGTTACCGTTTTTCAAAATCATCTTTTTCATCTATTTGTTTACTTATTTATTATCTGTTCCACTCCCCCAGACTAGGATTTCCTCCCTGATTCATCACTCTATCCATAGCCCTTAGAATACTTAGCATATAACAAAAGCTCATTAAAAGCACTGAATGAATGAACAGAGGCCTGAGACTCAGAGGAAATACGTAAATTCCCGAAGTCACAGAGCGGACGATTGGCCAAGCCACGGAGTGAACCCAGAGATGGGTTCGAGCTCCAGCTCCGAGGGCCCAACTCTACTGTCACAGAACACAGGGTGACGGGGCTTCAGTTTACAAAATATTTTACATTCATTGTCTAATGTGCCCCTCGGTGTAAGCTGCTGTCACGTAACAATAGCTTTGTTTTTCCCAGATGAGATGAGAGACCAAAGCTCAGAAAGGCTTACTAACCGACCAACGTCAGGACCTAAGCAATAGAAAGGCAGGGGAGCGGCAAGGCAGGAACCGTGCTTCCCAGGAGCACGTATGCCTTTCTCCAGCGTGCGTATTCTGATACCAACAGCCAAGGGTACCTTACACGTGAGAATGGCTCACTGGGGCTGCTCACCCAGAAGTCCAAGCGGGGAGCTGGAAGTATACCGCATGTATTGAAGCTAAACAAGGCCCTGCTCCTGAGGAATGCAGAGGTGTGGGGTCCTCTGCCATCCAGTGTGGGTTTGACCAGGGGTCCCCAACCCACAAAACAAACTGCTTTGCGATCCTTGAGGGTAACGTCACTGTCTGGTAGGATCAAGGTGTCTTAGAGCAAACAGGGCGTGTCCTAAGGTGCGGACCTGTGTCTTTCCACAGGTCTGGCGTTCCTGCCCGCCAGCGTGTCCTACCTCATCGGCACCAACCTCTTCGGTGTGCTGGCCAACAAGATGGGTCGGTACGTAGACTGGGGATCTGGACGAGCGAGAGGAATATAAGACGGGCCAGCCCTTTGAGGTTGTCCCTGCACCTGAGATGCTGATCAGCTTCTCTGAGGTGGCAAGCTTAGGACAAGTACATACATAAAAACTGCCCCCGGCAGTTGGGGTGGGCAGGTGGCCAGGGCCAAAAGGAGAAAGACAGTCGGCCCTGCGCCTGTTGCTGTAGAAGTAGCAGTGAATACCTGAGGGACAGCCTTCACTTTCCAGGTGCTTGTTGTCCTGTTGAAGAGATCAAGTAACCCCTCAGAGAACAGGCCTGAGAAACAGCAGCTCTGTGGGGCAGTGGCTGCCCGGCTGTGCTCCTGGGAGGTGCCCCAGGGCCCCCGAGGGCTGGGGGCTAAGAGGTGTGAGTCTGGATCCTGTCCCTCCATGACAGTGAGAGAAGCTCTGTTTTCATCTTCATAGCACAGCATATAGACTTTAAAAATAAAGATTAAAAAGAAAAAAAGCTGCTCTGGTCAACCAGAGAAGGAAAGAAGTTTGGCATTGCTTTTCTGTGGTTTCTGAGATGGGTCTTGAAGAGAACATAAGATATGGACAGGGGAGAGGTGGTCTGAACAGGGAGACAGCGTGGATTAAGCTTGAGGGTTACTCCCAAGGGGCCTGTGCTTCTCAGTCAGCTGGCTCCTCTTCTAAGGGAAGGAAGAATGGTTCCCATCAGGCCCCCTCCGCTTCAGCTGGGGGAAGAGGCGTGGAGCCAGGCAAGAGGTGGGGAAGGAAAGGACAGGGAAGGGGCTCACCTGGGTGCCACCCGGTCACGTAGAGTTGTGTTCACCTTCCAACCTCCCACGGGGTCCCTGGAATTAGGGGTGGTAGGACTAGCCAGTGTGGTGGTGAAGGGGTGGCAGGTGGAAGGGGTCTCTCCCCTTGGCACCACTTAATGACAGCTCTTTTTCCCAGGTGGCGTTGCTCCCTGATTGGCATGGTGGTAGTGGGTACCAGCTTGCTTTGTGTAAGTATAATAAGGTCTAGTTGAGAAAAGAGAGGGAGACCCAGACATTTAAACATCACTGTCCTTCAAAATGAGCAGAGGGTTGACTTGGCAAGGACTGTCAGAGAGACCATCTCTGCATCAGTGGGAATTCAGTGGCCGGGGAGCTGCCACCAGCATCCCACTGGAGAGAGGTGGGGGAGGAGAGGGAGGGGCAGTGGGCGGGCTGGAGCCGGCTGAGGCTCTGTGTATGGGCATGTGGGTGTCTATTTCTGGGCCAGCCGGATGATGCATTTTGTGACTTCATTTGTTCACCCCACCCTGACAGAGCCTCATAAGCCACTGGGTGAACAATCATCTGTGCCTTAGCCACTGGCACCAGACTATTAGGTCCAAGAAGAAGGAAAGAAGGGCTTCTCCATTTTCAAGAGCCCCTGTCATGCTCTCCGAGCCTTGGTTTTCTCCTCTCTGGGATGGGGACCGAAGCACGCTTACAGGGTGGCCAAGGGAATCCACAGACCACAGCGGCGTCTGGCACACAGTGCGTCCCAGAGGCTCGCAGCCAGTGCTGTCAATCAAATTTAAATACTTGTTGAGGAATCTTTCCCAAAATTAGTATCAGCCACTGAAATCTAAACAGTACATTAAACCTCTGAGGGGTGAGTGTGCTGGGGCAGCAGGTTGGGTGACAGATGCCCAGGGAGGGGGGGCGAGAGGTGACAGATGCCCAGGGAGGGGGGCCGAGAGAACGAGCATCCCAGGCGTGCTGCTGGTGTGGCACCGAACGGGCCACCTGCCCTCTAGCTCACGGATAATTGGTTGTTGGTATCTCCTCTCTTTTTTGCTCCAGTGGCTACCAAGCTAAGCCTTAGCCTAGACCTTCGGGTGCTGCTGCTGATAGAAATGAGAGAAACTCCATTCAGTGAAGGAGGACAGAAGTGTGGGTCTGCAAGGCGGCGGGGGGCGGGGCGGGGGGCGCGGGCTGCAGTACAGGGAGGGAGGGCCCGTGCAACAGAGAAGGGCCATCGTTATGATATAACGCAGTCAAACCTGAGGTGCAAACTCGACCTTGCCACTTATTAGCTCTGTAACTTTGGGCAGGGCGTGTGCCCGAACAGCACCAATCTAGTTTTCCCATCTTCAAAGTGGAGGTAAAGAGTTCTTCCGAAGGAGGAGTGAGAATCCAAGCCGATAATGCACGCGGCGCAGAGCACGTGTGAGGGCATTCCAGTCGAACGTCTTTGTTGCTGAGCTGCCCCCACGTAGCCCCGCTGGGCTCCTGATGAACTCTCCCTCCTTTCCGGCTGCAGGTTCCTCTGGCTCGGAGTATTTTTGGCCTCATTGCTCCCAATGCAGGGCTCGGCTTTGCCATAGGTGAGAAGTGCCCTTCAAGGACATAAGAAGACCCTGGATGTTGGTCTGTGGAAAGGCAGACAGATCAGGAGGGCGGCTGGCAAGGGTGTGGAGAGATGAGTCATATTTCTACTTGGAATGAGTGTTATGTTGAGTAGGGGGACCGCAGGCTAAGGAAGTGGACTAGAGGACGGGGAGGGAGGGGGCACGGGCAGGGAGGGGCCTGGGGGTGTTGCTGACAGGAGGTGTGTGGTTCACTCTGGCCACAGGCATGGTGGACTCCTCTATGATGCCCATCATGGGGCACCTGGTGGACCTACGCCACACCTCCGTGTACGGGAACGTCTACGCCATCGCCGATGTGGCTTTTTGCATGGGCTTTGCTATAGGTATGTTGGGTGGCGCGTGAGGGGATGGAGAGGGAGAGAGGAGCACCCAGGACCTGGTGTCCCAGTCTCCCTTTTCTGCTGGTAACCAGCTGAAGGTCGAGCTGGGAAGCTGATCCTCTTAGGCTTCCGGAGCTATTTGACCCTGGGACATCCTCTGGGTCACCTGCTGATGACCTTCCCCTGGTACCTTCCATGTGATCAAGCTTCATAAACACTGGTGACTTGGACTTCTTCCTCACAGGCCCATCCACGGGCGGTGCCATTGTGCGTGCCGTGGGCTTCCCCTGGCTCATGGTCATCATCGGAGTCATCAACATTGCCTACGCCCCTCTCTGCTGCTTCCTGAGGAGCCCCCCAGCCCAGGAGGAGAAGCTCGTAAGGGGCTCTGCTACTGCTAAAAAAATCTTGTTTCTTTCTCTGTCTCTTTCATTCCTTTTCATCCTGTGCTCTTACTTCCTCCCTCTTCGACGTCTCTGTGTTGCCAGGTTTTCTGATCCCTTTTTCATCTTTATCTTTCCTTTGTGGACTTCCTTATTTTCCCTTCTCCACATAACTACTTCTTCCCTCACAGCAGGCAGTGAAGCAGGGTCCTAAGTAAACAAAGAAAACGGGAAGTTTGTAGGAGTCGGGAGCAGGGACCATCAAAGACTGCAGTTACCGGCAAAGTGTGCATTACCAAATTATCTCCCTAAAATGGATAGAATTCCACTGGGTTCATTCGTTCATTCGTGTCTACCATGCTCCTTATCAAATCACCTCTTAAAACACCAAACCACAGGGGAGAGAAACATATCCTGTGATTTTAGTTAACTAGATACTTTCCTCTGATTGCAGCAGCAGCCTGCTGAGGGAGCGGGAGGGTTAGGGACGACGGGTGTAGCTGCTGCTGAAAGGAACAATAGAAGAAAGGAAGGTCTGATGGGGGTGGGGCCAACTTCAGCTGTAGCCTGAGCTACAGCTGTAAAGATTCCATTACAGGATATCAGATGTTTGTCTTGACTAGGCCTGTGCCTGCACATGAAGCAGAAAGAGGGTCCTATGCTTGTTCCCGGGGTCTTCCCCCAGCAGCACTAGACTTGGGTGAGCTGGCTGGAACGGTGCGGAGACTGAGGAAGATGGGCAGTGATTTCTCTCCCTGCCTCTCGTTGCAGGCAATCCTGGGCCAAGACTGCCCCATGCAGACCCGGATCCACGCGGTCCAGAAGTCCACGAGGGCGTTTCCTCTGGAGGAAGACAGCGACGAGGAGCCTGGCAGTGAGGAGTAGCAGCAGAAGGTGGTCCCTGGCCTGTCACACGTGGGTGTCTAAGGCTCAGACTTCAACGACCACCCCTTTCCCTGGAACCAGAGCACCATGGGCCACTCAGCAGGCCTCACTTCCCTCTCCCCTGGGTGTCCCTTACTCCCCTCCCCCCATGCCAGCCCAGGTTCTCTCCTCACCTGTGGCACCCATGGCTCCCCCTCCACGCGTTGATGCCTCCGATGGCCCAGGTTTTGTGGGAGGACAGTGACACTTTCTCCCAGGCTTCCAGGAGGCTGACTGAACTGGAGCTGTGACAGGTTCTGCAAGGGGTGAGTCACTTCCCAGAGGCGGCAGTGAGCACAACGAGCCCCCGAAACCAGTGGGGTGGCTGACAAACCTCACTTCCTCGGCAGCCTGATCTCCTCTGGCACGTCCCCAGCAGGCTCTCGGGGCTCTGTGCCCCGTTCCTCCCTGCGTTTTCCCAGCTAAGGCGAGAAAGTGCCCTCGACATTGGACTGCTGCTAAATTGCCAATTGGGGAAATTTTTAGCCTGGTTTTTACTGCTTTTTGTCCATGGCAAAGCCTACAGCTGCTAATATGACTTTGCCCTCAGTGAATGGAGGACTCTTCGTTACCAAATGGAAGGCGAAGAGCCTGTTTATCTTGTGCTCTCAGTTACTGGTGTTCTCACTCTTTCTTCTGTGGGTCTCCACCTTTCCTCAACCTCTTAAGCTGAAAAATAAAAGTAGGAGGACAGAAACATACATCTATTTATCCCAGGATTTCATGGGAAGAAGTCCAAAAGCAGCTGCCCTAGAATTCCTTCCAACCGTGGATTTCCCAATTCTTTCCCAAGGATCTTAATGAGGCATTGCTCACACTTACTAATGAGTGCATCATTACATAATTCAGATGCGGTAAACTAGATGCTCTTTTGTAGCAAAAGAAAGTCTGTGGGCAAATACATTAGGCCCTGTAAACGCTTTGACTTTTTGGCACTTTTGGGAAACGGTCATTGAGCGATGGGGCTCCAAAGAGGTGAGGGACATGGCGCCCGCCTCAGCAGCTTCCGTCTGCTTAGGCAAACAGGACACACACGGGTGACAGGGTCCATGCTGCATGTCGGCGTGCACTCTGTTCAGGTACAAAAACGCAGGGGCGACCATGGTCTGGGCGGGGGACAATGGCGGAGATCGAGGCAAAGGCAGGACTGGAAAGGCCCACAGGTGCATGGTGCGGGTGCCTGGGCGGCAGACGGGGCTGTCCAGGCTTGACCCTGGCAGGCTGCCTGGTTCTGATGGCTGTGTGCCTGCTGAGGAGTTTGGTGGATTCGACCCAAGTGCCAGATCTTCAGAACACATACAAGCTGAACCTCAGTGAATCTTATCATTTATAGACAATGGATGACTGATTCGTGGAAATGTTTTTAGGGCATTGGCATTAACTGGACTTGCCTGATGTGTGAAACTCGATGTGCTTATATTATCATTTAGTCAGGATGATACTTGTCTCAGATTTTAAAGGAGCTCAAAGATAAAATTAGGAAGTCATTTGTCACAGTAGGTGAGCTGTAACTATAAATGCAGGCTGAGCAGAGGCCCCTGTGCAGGTAGGAGAGGGTGGTGGGGTAGGGAGGGTCTGGGCCCTGATGTAGGGCCTTGGCAAGGCTCACACCCATGTGGAGAAGGACTTATAATAAAGGATGGGCTTGTTACAGAAACTGTTAACACATTTAAAAAATTAAGATCTTTCAAAAGAGGAAGTCATTCTTGATTTGCCAGCTCACATTGTTTGAACAATATAAAACATATTTCAAAAGACACTAATATGTATTTATTCAGACAAGAGTCGACGCCAAACACCCCAAGTCAGTCAGGACACATTTTTTGTTATTGATCAGAAATAGGCCATATGGCCTGGCTGGTGTGTCTCAGTGGATTGCATGCCAGCCTACAAACCAAAAGGTCGCCAGTTCAATTCCCAGTCAGGGAACATGCCTGGGTTAGGGGCCAGGTCCCCAGTTGGGGGCGTGTGAGAGGCAACCTATCCATGTATCTCTTGTACATCAATGTTTCTCTCCCTCTCTTTCTCCCTCCCTTCCTTCCCCTATGTCCAAAAATCAATAAATAAAATCTTTTAAATTTTTTTGAGAAAGAAATAAGGTTAAACATAGCCTGTATATGAAACATATAAAAAGAAGAGTCATATAAAAGTAGGCAATGGGATCTGTCTTTATGAGTGGCTTTACAAATGGGATGAAGAAAAGAATGCATGATGCACTTTCACATTTAGAGATGACACGAAGCTCTTCTAAAAATGAAATTATCAACTCAGCAAGAATGAGCCACAAGAATTTTTTAAAATAAAAGTACCATGAAATGTCAGAGGGCTTCCACCGTGAAAGGTTGAGGATACGAATTTCCCCTTATGAAAGGGAGGAGGTGCAGAGATTCTAAACATATTCAGAGGGTGAGAGGCTCTGAGCTACCAATAGCGATGCAGAGAAGAAGGGGGTGGGCGTGTGGTGGGGTGGGGCGGGGCGGGGGGGGGTGACTAGTGAGCTAGTGCACTCCGGGTGTTCTCGGAGTGCTGGAAACAAACCAGAAGACATGTTATTTCCGAAGTACAGAACCTGGTGTGGAAGCTACTAGTTAAGGCCACAACCGGAGTCAGGAAAATGCAGAGGGAGCATGTGAGGTGATGAGTGGGTGGTGTGGAGCGACAGGAAAATTCTTACAGGGTTTCAGCATTGCTGTTGGGAAGTCCAGGGCATTTGCTTCTCAGTCCTTTGAATGGGATCTGCTGTTTCTCTTGGCTTTTAGGATCTTTTTCCAGGTCTTTTGAGATTTTGCAATAGTGACTCTAGGTGAGGTTTTTTTAATTCATTGTGCTGCAGTCCAGGAGACCCCTTCAATGTAGAAAATCATGTTCTTCTTTTCTGGGACTTCTTTTGTTCCATCTTCTTGATAATTTCTTCTATATCTGCCTTTTGCTTTCTGGAAATGCTATTAGTTGGCTGTGGGCTTCTTGGCTTCATTGATCTCCTTTCTTTTTCCTTCTATCAATCCCTTAAATTTTATTTGTTCTGCTCTGAGAGATTTCCTCAATTCTAAATCCAGCTGTCCTTCTAATATATATTTTTTCATTTCAGCAATCATAATTTATAAGAGCTCTCCAATTTCTTACAGCCTCCTAATCTCATTTCATGGTTGCAATATTTTTAATCTCTCTTAGAGTGAGTCAAATTATTCTTTGTCCCCAGCATTTATTTGTTTCCTTGGTTCTGGTGTTGAGCTGCTTGAGCTGTTTTTCACTGTGGAGACTTTCCTTTGAAAACACGTGGTGACTGGGGCTTGTGAACCCCCAGGGTTACTGGGTGGGAGTTGGCTCTTCTGTTGGAGAGCTCCCCAGTGTCAGTGTCTGTCGGTGACGCCTCTGCATTACTGTTGGCACTTAGTCAGAACAGGGGAGCAAAGGCAACCAGACGTTGAGCTTAATAAACTGGGGAACATAAGCCTGTTTGCTTCACCAGGAAGCTACAGCTTCACACTCCAGGAAACCACAGCTTGGGCTCCACCAAGGGGCTCGACACTCCTCCATTCCCCCCTGCAGTGCTGGATTGTAGGGGCACACGGACAATGTGCTGGACCATAGGGGCCTGTCAGTCTAAGCACAAAACCCAGCCAAAAGCCCATGAAAGTTTGGGAAGTTTATTTGTTTGAGAAGGCACCTGTCCCAAGCTAGTATAATCCCAGGTGAACAAGAAGCGTGCGCTCTCTCTCTCTCTCTCTCTCTCTCTCTCTCTCTCTCTCTCTATCGCGCGCGCGCTTGTGGCCCACAGTCCCAGGGTGCATGCACCTGTGCTCTCCATGGCCTTGTGGCCCTTCCAGCCACGTGGCCTATGGGCATGCATCTCCACACCAGGCTCACAGCTAGAGACTGCTGCTGGAAACACACACTACGCTGGCAGGATGCCGGATGCTGAACTGGACTTCCATATGGAGCATAGACTCTGGGCAGTGGCCTTCATCCTGGCCCTACTGAAGACAAGACTGGACTTTTTCCACAGCAGGACAGAGGGAGATGGGACATGGGAAGCCCAGGGGGCAGCTTCTATTTCCACACGAATAAACCACCTTGCCACCCCCCAACCTCCCACACATGGGTCCTTGGAATGCTCCTTGTGATCCTGTGGAAGAACCTAGTTTCCTCCAACAACATCTAGATGTCTCAGGGTGAACACTTCCTCCTGGTGGCGGGGGTGGGGTGGTACCGCGGTGAAGTTAACTCATTTGGAGCAAAGTGGCTTAAGGGGCTCATAGTGGGGGGTGGACCTCCACTGGCACCCTCACTGAAGTGAGGCACATCCCCTCTGCCTTCCACTGTGAGTGATGTCCTCAGGGTTTGGGTTTTTGTTTGTTTGTTTTGCTCTCTGGTTCCATTCTCCTGCAGAAGGAACCCTCCGGCCTCAGTGACAAGCAGGCGCTCGGCAGGCTGCAGGGTAGGGCAGAAGGGGTACCAGTGCCCTTGCACCGGCTTCCCCCCCACAGTTTGCCTTTTCTCAGCCCCGTCCCTTGCACCACCTTCGACCCCTAATATTTCTGCAATTCTGTGACATAAACTGGCGTTATCGATTGGTGTCTCCTTTTGCCCAAATTTGCTATTTGAACATCTAATTTTTGCTAATTTTCTCATCAATTTTTAAAAAATAACTGATAGTTTATTTAAAAGGGTTGACTTAAGCATCTGTAGTGGCAGCTTCAACCTTGACTCCTGGCTCAATACTGATGGAAGCCATCTGCTTCGCACCCTCAGGAGGGCTGCGCAAGCCGGTGAGTAGCTTGTGGATCCTCAGCTGAAAAGATCGCCAGTCTCAGAACCTCCCCGCAGGGGAAGAAGTGATCCCGAGTCTTGATAGGCATCCAAACTGGTCCTTCCGCTTGCAATTCTTTTTCTTTGCACCTCTGATCAAGTCAGCACACACTGTCTCCAGGGCCTTTCTGGTTAGGGTAATTCTAATTCGGTGATCGCCACCTCTGGTTCCAACAGGGGTCTTTCCGGCATCTTTGAAAGCCGTGGCTGGGGCGCTGCTTCCCGACGGGCTTGCTGCTCAGCGACAAGTGGGTCAGGCCCAGGAGTGGCGCCACGCTGCAGAGGTGACCACACTCTCCTCAGGCTCATCAGCTTGTATCCAACATTGTCGTCCAAACGATGTCCAAAGCACTGCTGCTGTCTATCATGTGCTATCATCTCCTTCCCTCAGATCTTTTCTCCTGAATCCTTTCATAGGGTAGCTATTGGAGCTTATTTGTCTTTATTCAAATTGTTCCTGCTCTTTTAAAGGAACATGAGGGCAAAATTACTCAATTTAAATTTGCTTGTGAAGATATTGAAAAGAGCCAGAACTGAGACAAGTATGGAGGAGAGTGTGGTCTGTATGCCTGCGTTTATTGTTCGCACTGGCTGGAGTCTGGAGTCATCTGAAGTCAAGCGCCTTATTTCTCTAGTTGGCCCGACTATTTTATTAGCAATTAGCTGGGATGGAGCCCTGGCTGAGTTGTTTCGATATGCACGGTATACCTGTCAGCAAGGCTGTGGGGGTGGGGGTGGAGTGGGGATGACTTTGGGGACTGTCACTGCACTGAGTGTGCATCCAGAGCACTTTCCAGAAATTATGGGGGCAACAAACCTTATCGTGCCTTGGTCCATCTTAACCTCCAGCTCCTGCACCTCTGAGCCGAGGAGTTCCTAATGACAACCACTTTGTCTCAGCCCCCACAGGCGTTCCTTTCCCCTGCTGGAATCACAGGTGGTTCCACCTTTGCTGTCTCTGGCTACGTGGGTACCAGCGGACCTTCTTCATAGTCTCCACCTGTGGATGAGTCTTCCCCGTCTCCGGGACTCACACAGGTCGTGCAAGGAGTGCTCAGGAGGGAGAGGGAGAGGGGGCACAGTTAAAATGCTTAGACTTCTGCCTTGACTCAGGTTCTAGAATTTTCCTTACCCCCACCCCGCTGCAGGTTTCTTAGTCATTTTTTCCTTTCCCTTTCTGTTCTTCTCTTCTTCTCTTTCCTCCTTTAAAAAAACTCTGTGTAGTATAAAGTACACTAATTTTAAGTGTATGCTGGGCAACTGTATGGCTGCGTAACTGCCACTCAGATAAAAATACAGACGGCTGCCCTCACCTCAACAGGCTGCCCCTCCCCCGTCAACCCCCCACCCCTTCCCCAGGCAACCACTGCTCCACTCCTTCCCCATCCCTTGCTGTTCTTGAATTTCTTACAGTTCTCTGTTTACTCAGGCCTCTCTTTATTGTTCTCAATATGATGCTATGTTTCCTCAACTAAATTTCCTAAAGGGAAATCTATGAGACATTGGTCTTCTGAAATATGGCATCTCACTTCATCCTCCTGGGTTACGCATTACTGTCCTCCCTTGACAAATGACAAAGTCAAGGCCAAAAGGCTAAATAAGCAGCTTGAGCTCAGTCACTTTCCCACATAGCGGCAGCAGAATCCAGACTTCAGCTCAGGCTGGACTGCTTCCAGACTCTGAGCTCTTTCCTCTATAACTAACATCTCAGCAAACACCTTTTGCTCAGGAATGAAACTTAACGCAGGGCTTCTGGTTGTAGCAGGGAAGTATTGCTAAAGTTTGAATGGGTTGCAGGAACTTTTCTGCATATTTTGAGAAAAATGCTACATTATGTCAATGTAAGTCATGTCTAAACCTGTCAGAATTTTTTATGAGTTTATTTGAACCAAACTGACAATTCCTAGGAAGCAAAAGCTCAACAGATTGAGAAAAATGCTCTGGAAAAATATCAGTTTTACTACTTATTTTTTTTTTAAGATTTTTTTATTTATTTATCTTTAGAGGGGAAGGGTAGGAGAGAGGGAGAGGGAGAGAAATATCAATGTACGGTTGCCTCTCGTGTGTCCCCTGCTGGGAACTGGCCTGCAACCCAGGCATGTGCCCTGACTGGGAATCGAACCGCGATCCTCTGGTTCGCAGGCCTGCGCTCAATCCACTGAGCTACACCAGCCAGGGCCTACTACTTATTTTATACATCAGAATCAAAGGGCAAGATGTAAGGGGATTACGTGAAATTCATTGGTGACTAGAGAGGCAGGGGAAGCAAAGCAGGGGGGTGTCTCTGGGGCTGGACCCAAAGTAAGAGGAACAGACACTTACTCTTCTATATCGGTGGGTATGGGGCACTTAGCCCACAACTCACATGATGACGGAAACAGTGAGGGGACTTGTGGTCTCTGCTCTGCTGGGGTGGGTGTGTTTTGAGGGGTCTGGGGGAAAGGAAATTAATATCCCAAAGGTATATTATCAGGTATGTTTTCATAGATACAAAAAAAAAAAAAAAAAAAGACAGCCTCAGTTAAGATGAAGACTGATCCTCACGAGGGAAAAATACCGACCTAGGGCATGACTGCCTGCCCTGCTTTTAATTGCGAAGTTTTCCTTTTGCACCATCCTGTGTGGTTACTTCCGGTCTCTGAGTTCGCAAGGCCACCGTGTAGCCTCCCCTGAGCTTGTCAGGCTTCACACGTGGCCCCTTTGTCATATGCGCTTACCTTCAGATCTACTCCCACCTGATTTTTCCTTCCTCCTGAGACACCTTTCAAATTCTGTCTGAAACTGGCCTCAGATTTCCTATGCTTATGACCGACTTGCACAAACTCCCCATTCTTTCCAGAAGAGGGCAGTAAATCCACACTAATTGATTAGATCCTGAAATCTAAGTTGAAGGATTCTGCCTAAACCAACTTCCAATGAGACTTGATGCAAGTGACCACTCACTAATTATTGTGAACCTTACACAAACTTACAAATTTTCAGTAATATTTACTTTCTGCATCCTGTTCTACCTTTCACCCTTTGCGCTCATCTGCACCCTCATCTCCCTTCTTCCCACTTCGCCTCTCTGAACCAGGCCTCTCACTCTGCCCTGCTTCCGACCTCCTCCCCGCTCTGAAGGGAGTGGGTGAGGATTCTGTGTTCTCTGGGCTCTGTTTTCTTCCAAAGGCAATCCTGAAAAGTTGTTTAGCAGTTTGTGTGAATGGCTTACCCCAAAGTAACTGTTAATGGCTGACTTCAGTGCAATGAACACTGCCTACATCTGAACAGTATTGGGAAAATCTATAAGAGAATTTTTTAAATAACATTTAAAACTATAAGTAAAAATAGCTAACACTAAAGGCTAGGCACTTTTTAAACACAGGAGCCTTAACACTAGAAAATTATAATGGTGGGAAATTGTAACCCACCTACCATTCTTTCAATGTTTCTGTGAGTGCTGACTCTGATTAATATGTAGCTTGTAGATAAATAGCATCTTTGTATAAGAATCCTAACAACTAACTTCAAAGATGCAGACTCAGACCTTAAGTCATCTTAGCTCTGGGAGATTTGCTGACCTTCAACCCTGGAGCCAGGAGAATGTGAAGATGGGATGATGTAAACCCAGGATGATGCACACCAGACCATCACTTTGCCTTATCAGAATGGACCGTGCTCATCTGCACGTAGAGAACTTTGCAACCCCCTCCCTTGATCTCTTTGCTCTGTTCCCCTCTCTCTCCTTATAAAAACCTCTGCCTCCACTGAGATGTAGAAATGGGCTTTATGATGTGGGTCCCCCATCTTCTAAGAGATGGGCTTTGAGGCATGAGTCTCCCATCTTCCAGATGGCTGGCATCTGCAAATAAACCACTTTCCTTTACATCAGCACCTGCTTCTTGAGTATTGGCTTTCCAAGCAGCAGGCAGCCAGACCTGCGTTCGGTTACAATCCCACAGAGGCGCTTATAACCGCCACCCCCTCCCCTGTAGCTTATGTGTGCGGGCGAGCTCCAAAGTCACAGTACAGATGGATTGGAGGAGGTGGAGGCCTCAGGGACCAGCACAACCACAGAGGAAGATGATCTCTGGAAACTTAAGAACTGGCTTTGGTGCCAGCCATTCCCTGACATACTTAAACCTCATGAAGGTGAGTGACAGCCCCCCAACCCCACACACCTCTGATGTCCTGCAGCCTTCGTGGCTGCATCACTCGCTTGGAGTTTTACACACTCAGCCTGTGCTTCACTTTTGCTCTCCTGATTGTATGGATGGTATCTTCCCGAGCCGGAGTGCAGGCTCCTAAAGGGAGCTGCCCGCTATGCAATGCACTTTCTGACCTTCTTAGAACTTTCCATGGTACACGAGCTTATAAAATCTTGACCAAGGGGAACTTACAGTGGAAGTCCCATCGCTAGCAGCACTCACGAGCAGGCATTTCCCCTGTCCGGGTCGTCTACGAAATAGGGAGGTTGGTCCTTACCAATCCTGTTGTTCTAGATTCTGTGCATCCCACTCTGTCTCTTTTAGGGTCTGCGAAGAGAAATGCCAAGTGACAAAGCCCACAGTTAACTGGGGAGTAGATAGGAGACTGGGGAATGATTTACTGACCCATGGTCTGCAAGTCTGTTTAATTTCTGGTTCTTCTTCTTGAGTATGGACATTTTTCATGTCAATATCAGATCAGTTCTCAGCAGTCAAAAGGGGACAGGAAGTTTTGGTTGGAGAAATCCCTAGGAGGCTCCCTGCAACCCCCTCTTCAGAAACCATGGAAGCATTACAGATGGGGTCCCTGACAGGCTGTGGAGAACTGGAGAACAGGGTTCCCCAAAGGGCCACGAGAACCGTCACCAGCAGAGCCTGCCTCAGCATAAGACTGAATTCCAGCCGGACCTGCGTGCCCTAGAATTTCCTCTTCCCACAGCTCCACTCTCTGGATCCCAGTCCTTCAGTGCCCTGACCACCCTTTCCAAGGACGCCTTGCTCCACAGGCCTTCTGATGTGTGCAGGGAAAGACTGCAGGCCTCAGGGTTCAAAAACCCCAGCTGCAAATCCGTGCTGCACCTGTCGTTCACTCTGAGTCCTGAAGGGGGCGTCACTCACAGTCCTGTTTCCTATCTGTACGTGGAGATGTGACTAACACCTGAGCCGGAGCCCTGGGGCCAGTGGAGTCCTGTCTGTGAAGGCACAAACGGTAATGAGCCTGTTGACAGAGAGGTCACAGGCCTCACAAACTTTGGAAAGATGTCCCTCTTTTCCAGAACATCTTTGTGAGTTTAGTTGGGTCCCCTGGTGGCTAGATTTTCACCCAGAGGACTCACAGATGGTGGCGAAGGAGGAGGAGAAGTCCCCGAGTGCAGGACACCCTGGCCTCTCAGCACCCACGGGCATGAACAGAGATGCAGAGTCTGAAAATCAGAGCTCGCTTTCAAATGCCAGGACGGGGAAGGAGGGAAACTTCACAGGTTGAACTAATCACTGCAACCCCCTCCATGAGTCACCGTGAGTCCAGCCCCGGAGAGGGGAAGCCCTCTGGGCTTGACACATCGCCGTGTGATTAGCATGTGTGGGTACAAATTGAGGAACAAGATTCACATAAATAAATAAAATATTTCCCAGCTTTACTTGCATTGGTGCAGGGCCCCGCCGGGCAGAACACGCAGGTGTCACTTCGCTGGCATCAGCTGCCAGTGTCTTCCCCAAAGCTGGCAGAGGGTGCAAGGATGAGACCCAATCTGTGTCCTCAGATGTCTTAAAATCCAGTGGAGGAGACCAGACCTCAGCACATAAAATGTTTGGAGAGTAATGTAACTTCTGTGTGACCTGGACAGGCCACGGGGTCATTCCGGGCCTGTTTCTCCATTTCCCACGGCAGAGCCGATGTTTCCACCTTCAGCGGGAATCACAGGCTCTCGGCACAGGCAGAGACCCGATGGGTGCGCCAGGCCAGCTCCCCTTTCTCCGGCCCCTTTTGCTCACATACCTCCTGTCACAGGGATCTCACCAGCCCTCTGCCCTGCATTCTGGTGGGGGAAGGAGATTGAACATCCAGAGGCAGGGCCGGGGAAAGCAATGGAGAAAAAGGCAGGGCAACTGTAACTGAACAACAATAAAAAATAAAAATAAGCAGTATCTTAAAAACAACAACAACAACAATATCCAGAGAGATCAGGGAAAGCTGAGCCTGGGAACCAGGGCACCCCTGGCTGGCATCCTCTCTGTGCTGCCAGCTTAGAAAGGGGCGGGGGGCGGGGGTGGCAACATCTGTTTCTCTGGCTGGTTGCGCGGCCTGCCTGGGCCAGCTGCCTCTTCCAGGCGCAGCCTACACGGGTTCTTCAGACTGGAACGAGTGTCCCTTACACCACACAGAAAGCTTGTGATCACGCTCCAAAATCTGGCTGGAAGGTCGCCTCTTCAGGGATGTCTTCTCTGATTTATCCAGGCAGTCACTCCTCGCTCTCTCCTCTCGGAGAGGTCCATCTCTCCTCTCCTCTCCTCCGGCCTGCCTTCCTTCCTTCGTTTCCTGCCACGAGCTCTTGCCTGCGGAGGAATAAATAAAATATTTCCCAGACCGGGCTGCCCTCACAATGCACTGTAGTTGTAAGAAGAAGTTCAGAGTTTCTCATAAAGCCCTTGACAAATCACAGTGTGGGGCACATTTAAACTTAGCAGTTAGTAACAGCAACTTACAAATTAAAAGCAAGTTAAAAATTTTAATTGTTTGAGAAGAACCTCTGGATATTTGAGTAAAAGAAGAGAGGCAGTTGCTCAAACATTATCCCCATCCGTGCTTTCCTCTCCCCACGAAGTCAATAACCCTTCGGTTTCACAGCACTCATATTCGCAACCAGTACAGGGTGAACTGCATCGTACCCAGAGGCGTCTGCCGAGCTGGGTCCTGAGTGGCACGAGAGAAGGTCTGCATGAGACACCCTTCACCTATGCCCCACTCCGCTCCCCCAGCCCTTTGTACCCAGAGGTGGGTGCGGCCTGCTCTGCAAGGAATGTTGTAATCTACGTGCTTTACAACCAACCGAGAGTAAAAGAGTGCTTCCTGGTTTGCCGGGAATTAATTTCCAGGCTTAGCTTAGAGCTGTGGGGCCAGCTTTGTCACCCCAACTCTCTCATTGTTGGGGAGCGTGGGAGCGCTCTGTAGCAATCCAGCCAGCAGGGGGCGCCCCAACCTGCCACAGCTCATAAGAGGCTCTGGGCTCTGGGCTCAGGGCATCCCTGACTCAGCTCAGAAACAGGAGTGGTGGCGGGCTTCCGTCTGCTCACAGGGCCTGCACTCTGCCCTCACCCTTCTGGGATGGTGGAGATCCTTAAACTTTTTTGGAGCCCCAATTGGGGGAATTTCACTAATCTCCGCCAGCGGGAATCCACCAGAGGGGCGAGCCTACCTATCAACATTGCACACTTAAAAGTAACATCTGGAATTAAGTGGGGGTGTCTTTTCAGCCTAGTTACACAAGACAGAACACATTCCCCAGGCCAGCCCTGAAATGCACCCCAGCCTCAGTGTGAGGAGGTATTAAGGTGACAGGGTGACCACCCACAGGAGCAGCGGTCACCCTCTGGACCCTGGCTAACATCCATGGTTGGTCCAGATCAGAGGTTTGCACCTGGACCTCCCAGAGCTCTACTTGATCCATGGAGACAGGTGGACAAATTTTGGGGTCACCCAAAATGTTCATCTGAAATCTGGTTTCAGTAAAGGATCATGCTGCTTGAAGAGCAAAGACACAAGGTTGGGGACCACTGCTCCAGATGGCCTCTGAGCCCTGCTTGGAGCCTCTTATTCTCCCCCTCCCCACCAGGAGGGTGGGGAGACCCTTAAGAATATTCACACTGAGACACCAGGGATGGCAGACAGCTTTGGGCCCTCCCTGTACAAGGCCTCTCCCATTTTAATAACAGGAATTTAGCTTCCTCTTGGATTTTTTGGCAAATTGGTGAGAGAAGTGTTGGGAGGGAAGGGGTACTGAGCCAGCCACGGGAAGCAGAGGCACCAGCTCTGGGCCCCACACTGCGACAGGGGCTGGCGTTAACCACAGAGACTGCTCTGGCCCTCAAGGGCTTCTTTGCCTGGTTGGAGAGGGCTGGGTGCTCACTCACCCAGGTAGGTGGACGGGACATGAAGTCGGTAAGTTGTATCAGGTGCTGCAATAGCCACAGGGCCTGAGGGTCTTGCTGGAATCCACTGCTGGACCCAGCTTCCAGTCCTGCCTGCTTCTAACTCGCTCTGGGATCTTAAAAATATCTGGGTTTCAGGTTTCCTTGCTGCTGGTTACGGATGGGGAGATGGAAAAGTTGAAAACGATCCAGATAGCCATCAACAGATAAATAAATAGTGACATTCTTATAAAAAAAATATGCAGCTCTCCTCAAAAACAGATGAATCCCCAATATAATGCTGAGAGAAGAAAGCTGGACATGAAAGATGCATTCTGTAAGAGTTTATTTATACAAAGTTCAAAGCCAGGCGAGGCGAATTTGTGGACCTACGAGTCAGTGTTATCCTAGGAGGAGGCAGGGGCATTGCTGGGGGCTGGTGATGTTCTTGGTCCCTGACTCAGATAATGGCTTCACGGGCGTGTTTATTCAGGATTTGTTCACCTGTTCTACGTGTAGTCAATATTTTGTTTAGAAATTTACTGAAAAAGAAATGAAGAGACAGAACTGTGTTCTGGAGTGAATCATACCAAGGAGCATTCCATGCACCTTACGTGGGCCCCCCTCAGGGTGAGGGCGCCCCCTCAGAGGTCTACATCCCCAAACCAGGGCAGTGGACCTCAAACCACGTTCCAGGCCACAGCGGTCCACTGAGTTGTCCTGGGTATTCGGGGTGGGGGAGGCCCAGGGCAGGGTTCTATGTGGCCCCTGCCACTTTACATGATGTATACGCATGTGGAGCCACCCCCAGGATGAGACTGGAAGCATTGGCAGCACCCCAAAAGTCTCCCTCACCCGGTCTGTGAAGCCCCAGGGTAATCACTATATCGGGAAATTTTATTTTCACTTGTTTCATTTACCGGACATTCCAGTATAAAGCTCCATGTACATGGCTCCCATGCCTCCTAGGAAGGACACCTCTCTGTAGGCACTTGAGAATTCCTAGCTGTGTTAATTTCTTTCCTGGAAACAGTTCTTTCCTGGAAACCAAGTGGGAAATGGCCTACAAACAGTGATGGTGTGGGCTGTAGTCACAGATAAGGCACTCAGAAAACGCTACTCCTCTGCTCTCAGCTGAGATTCCTCCCTCCCTAGGGAGTCCTCCCTGAGGTCTGCGGGCAGAGCTGGGGCTCCCTCCCCAGCGGCCCCACAGCACACTGTGCATCGTGAGGGTGCCAAGGCGCCAAGATGCCTACAGGGCTGTTGTCCTCGGTAGCATGCGTGCTCCCTGGGTGAGGAGTGCCTCGTTCACTCCCTACTGGAGCCTGAAGAATGTGATTATGGCCAGTGATGGGGCAGGTGGAATGATGGCTGAGAAAAGACGCCTGACCCAATCCCGGGAACCTGCGAATGTTCATCTTGCTCGGCAGAAGGGACTTGGCAGATGGGATTAAGGTCAGGAATCCTGAGATGGAGAGATTATCCTGCATTATCTGGGTGGGCCTCACCTAATCAAATGAACCCTTGAAAGAAAACCTTTTTCAGCTGACGGTCAGAGTCAGACAGAAGCAAGACAACAGGAGGAGGGTCAGTGAGATTCCATGTTGTTGGCCCGGAAGGTGGAGAAAAGGCCACAGGAGGCCCCTATTAGCTCCAGAGGCAAGGAGGTGTATTTCCAGAGAGCCCCAGCCCCCAGCCTCCAAGAGGAAGGCGGCCCTGCCAACTCCTTGATTTTAGCCCGAGAAGACTCATTTTTAACCTCTAACCTATGGAACTGTGTGGTAGTAAATGTGTGCTCTTTTAAGCCATGAAGTTTGTATAAACCAGATACAGATATAAAAATTGATGGGAAGTTGAATGATTACATAAGAGGGAGAGAATTAGGAAAGATTTTTTTACTCCCTTTATGTAGATCCACCAGGGGGAGCCCTGACCACACTGCGGAAACCTCCCTCCTCTCCTGTGAAGCCTCCAGCTTTTTCATTGTCCTGAGTTTTCCCAGGCGCAGAAAATCGTTCCTCTACCAAAAAAAAAAAAAAAAAAAAAAAAAAAAAGGCTCGAGGGAGGCTTATGAAGTGGTTGTTTTGGTCGTTTCTCTAGCTCCTTTCTGTTCAAAATGCACAGAGGCCTTTGGCCAAGATTGGGAATAAAGAAGGAGGAGGAAGAGAGGAAACACACTTTACATTAGAGCCAGAAGGACAAGCAGACGTGGCTGAGGGGAATAAACCAGCCCAAAGTGAGCAAGTGACTGCAGGTGACAGCTTAAGTAAAATGGTGACAATTTAAACAATGAAAGCAACAGTTATGTGAGATCTCTGAACTGCTGCTGGCAAGCCAGTGAAGGAAATTAGGTCAGCAGCACCCCTGAAACCCTGCCCCAAGCCCCAAGTCTCCCCCTGGCCTGGGTAGACAGCCGGTGCCCTGACTCCTGCGTGTCTGTGGGGAGGGGATTGTGTTAGGGCTATGATTTCTGGGAAAAGCCTGAGATGGAGGTTCTGACAGAATTGGGTACCCACCCCTGTCCTGCTGACAGCCACACTCAGCAAGCCACACTCAGCAAGCCACACCTGCCCGGTACCTCTGGGTTCTCCCTGGGAAAGGAAAGTAACATCCGCCTTCAGGGGCTACTTGAGGCTCACTAACACCCACGTGTGACCACACCCAGCACCTCACCTCTGAGTGGCAGGTAGAGTCCAGGTTCCTTTATTTACACTACGCCTAAGAAGGCGTCCCTACAATGAGACTTCTTTCTTTTCAGAGGCTGCTGGCAGCCCCGGTGGTGTTTGCTCAGTTTTGTGCGTCTGTGTACCTGTGATCCCCTCCATACACATCTCAGCAGCAGCATCTGGGATCTTCCCAGCCGGGAAACTAATCCTCTCCTTACAGCAGTTGCTTGATAGTTACTACAGAGCTAGACAGCCTCAGGGCTCAATAATAGCCCAGCTGTGGAACTCCCTCATTCAAGAGGCTTAGGAGAGGGAGTTGGGGAGCCAGGCTTAGGGAAAACAGCATGTTTCCCATTGGAAAATTCCTGGTCTGCCATCTTTCTTAGAAAGCCCGCCCTGGGGAGGCCGATCCCTGGCCCACGCTGACCTCCCTGAGCAGCAGGTCCCTGGCACGAGCCCTGCGGGCGGTTTCTCTCCTACACATGGTTCCTGGTGCCCAGCGATATGTAGCTAACCTGAACTTTGATTTTCCTCATTGGAACCCAGTCTGCTGGTTTTAGGAATCTTGCTTTTATCCTTCCTGTAGGAATAAAGTCTCCAAAATGCTTTCTGTTGGAGAGTTAAACTTAATTCATCCAGGCAAGCAATGAGAGAGTTAAATGTCAGTGGTGCGGGCGGGGGGTGGGGGGCGGCGCGGCTGACAGGGAGAAGACAGCGGCAGCTGGCAGGACCCTCTGGTGCTCTGGGAGTCATGACCGAGCCCCGCAGGCATCTGGCTGGTGCTCCAAACATGTTTGATGAGGACATGGACACATAAGGGTGAAAATGAATGGATTTAGCTCACTTACTCAAGAGGCGAAGAGGGCCCGTGACTGATGTGGTTCAGTAGGTTGGGCATCGTCCCACACACCAAAGCGTTGCTAGTTTGATTCCCAGGCAGGGTCAGGGTACATGCCTGGGTTGCATGTTCGATCCCCAGTCAGGGTGCATCGATGTTTCTCTCTCTTTCTTTCTCCCTCCCTTCCCTCTCTCTAAAATCAAAAATAAAATTAAAAAAAAAGAGAGAGAGACAAAGAAGAACATGGAGTAGCAATGGAAGTGAGCTTGGAAGGAGATACACGGGTGGGTCTCCATGTGGGGACAGGGACAGGGTGACTGTGCGGGCCAGCGCGATGATTCTGTGCGTGCCCACCACCCACCAGCCTTGGAGGCTGGCATCACCCTCCCAGAATTCCAAATGCCTGTGGCACTTTTATTCCTTGTCCCTTAACACTATGCAAGAAAGTAGACTCTAGAAAATTGAGAAAATCATTTCCTAGAAAGACTTGTCTCCATCTGGGAGGGGCCAAGCAGGGAATTACTCTAGTGAACCCATCCAACAGGCTTTCTAACCTTGAGGCTGGGAACAAGCGTCCCTGAGATGTGCTCTGGGCATCTCCTGAATTGACTGCTGCAAAGGTTGAACAAGTACGATGGCATTTACTCAAGTTTTCATGGGCTGGTGGTCTGTTTCTCTTGAGGCATTTCTGACCTCAACTCAGTGGGTTGGGCTGCACATTGGGTGGCAGAATCCGTGGCGGCCACCAAGGAGCCATGTCACACAGCCAAGAGCATCTGCAGTGGGTATCTGCAGCGAGTAGGTCGCAGAGTTAAGAAGGAGCCTCCAGGCAGCCAGCAGGCTTCTTGGGCTTCTGGAAGCATCAGGTCAGCCGGGGTTCTTGATTTCAGGGACTTCATCCCTGACTCTGTTCTCCGGGGGCCTTGACCAATTGAGACTCTTCAGGAGTGTCCTGCAACACCTTGTACTCTGCTTTAAAGGACGGGCCCACCACCCCTTCCTTCGCCCCCCAGAGTGTAGGAATATTTCATCCTCAGGGAGGAAGAGAGATCACTGAGGTCTCTTTTTTGACTGTCTCAGCTGCTAATTCACTCTTTTGGTTTAGAACTTTGTTTTCACTGTTATGAGTTGCTCTAATTCTTATGCAACAACTGAACCCAAGCATGAAAAATGTATCTTTAAATGTCTTCAAATTACCTAGAGAAATGTCAGTAGACCCAAGGCCATCCTGAGGGACAGTTTGGTCTCAGAGACCCTGGGCTCTCCTTCCCAAAGCCACTTCTGTAGCAGGGCGGTCTCTGGGATGGAAGCTCAGTGAAACTCAATAAGAAAGAGTGGGTGCTGATCTGAGGAGACAGGACCCACCTGGCGTGGGAGGCACTGCCTGGGGACAAAGGCTAATGGAAAGTGCGCATGTGAGTATAACAGGGTGCAGCCAAGAGGGGGGCCCCAAATAGGGATTTGTAATGGGGTCCAGAACTCACGGTGTCCAGGAAATATTAGAAAAACATATATAGGATGTCCTTGCCCCCACAAGTCTGAGCTAGGGGATGGGACACTTGGAGCAGGGTCATTCAGAGCTGTTTTGCATAGCAACAGCTTTGCAGCTAACCTCTGGCATGGTCATTTAACATATCTATAACCTTTAACTGGTTTCATAGATATGTTAAATAGCTGTGGCCAAGCTTTGAGCCAGGGGAATGGAAGTGACTTCCACCCAAAATGTAACTGGGAGGGAACTCCCCCTAGTTACAGCGCTTGCATAAAAGCTT
Organism: Glossophaga mutica; assembly: GCA_039655065.1. Lineage (NCBI taxonomy): Eukaryota > Metazoa > Chordata > Mammalia > Chiroptera > Phyllostomidae > Glossophaga > Glossophaga mutica. Next base: position 65,185,595 of record CM077311.1, read on the forward strand.
GGAGAAGATTGGCTCCACGCCATGGGGCCACACCTGCCCAGACGTATGATGGCAGCCCAGTAAAGCTGGAAGGATAGGGAATACTGGCAGGGAATACTCTCCTCTTGGAGAGGCATGTGTTCTGCTTATAGGATTTGTATGAACTTTTGCCTTTGATTCCACATCTGAGAGCATATCTGACAAGCGTGTATTGAGGTATGTATTTTTTCTTTTGTCTCAACTCCAGTATGGCTGGAAATGGCACAGCACTGGCCAGGTTGGTAAAGAAGAACGGGGAACACGTGGAAGGAAAGGTAGAAGGCATTAGAGTATGTTCAGACCCATGGGGGTGATGAATGACATGTATGAATGGTTGTAATAAGAGAGAAGGCTGGAAAGTTTAGAGCAGAAAAAAAAATGATGGAGGACTTTCAGTGCTATTTTGAAGCCATTTGGAATTAATGCTGTAGACACCTAAGGGATCGTTGAAAGTTTCTGGGAGGATTCTGAGCACAGTCACTGGGGAGCCAGTTATTGCAGAGGCGAGAGGGAGCAGCAGTCAGAGAGGGTGAGGCAGGAAACAGAATCGCAGGAGAGCAGCCACCACAATAGAGCCAGAAGGAGGGAAGTTCTCCCAGGCCGGGCTAGGTCCTCGACAGGCTGATGTGCTTCCTATGGGTAACACCTGACCCACCAACAATCCCTGAAGGCAGGAAATGCACTGTGATCCTTGTTCCCAGTGAGGACACAGCAGCCCCACTGAACTGCTGTGACCTCTGGGTCACCTAGCCTTCTTAGATTTCTAAATGGAGGTGCAGCAAGTTCCCAGGAGTCAGTCCCTTCCTTCCTGCTATTCTTAGAACTGTCCCAGGACACATTTCAGAGAAAGCGTCAGAACCTCACTTCAGATGCAGGGGAGGGGTGGGAAATTGACCCTCTGCGACTTACTTACTTTCTTTCTTTCTTTCCTTTTTTTTTTTTTCTTTTTTTCCTTTCCCATATAGTGGGAACACTAAGAAAAGATAAAGCTTTTGCAGAATGTGGACAGATAAGGGAAAAAACTCATTTTGTAAAGTGCATATTTTGCTAAGCCTCACCAATCCTGATTCAGGGTCCTAGGAAACCGTAGTGGGTCAGGAGGCAGGATGAGCTGACCTTCACCTTTGTGATTATAACTTGTTTCTGTGAAAAAAATTGTGTGACAAGATGGCAGGTGGGTGGTTCAAACTACATCAAGAGGATGAAAAACAAACTAAGTTTTGTCAACAGGAAGGAATACCCATTCATATCCAATTACTAAGGGAATCAAGTAATTTCTATTTGCACATTAAAGTCTCAAAAGAAGTTCTCTGGAACAATATTTTTAGGAAGCATTATTCTAGTTAGACTATGATCTTGAAGATATAAAATTGAACCTCCTGAATTATTTCCAAGAAATATAGTTCCATAAATGCAGACAGATCTTTCATCAATTGGCCTAAAATGCCATGTTGACCTCAAACGAGACCAGCTCACATTCTGAATATCAAACCCCGTGGTGTCTGCCATGGCACCTGAGACCCTTGCTGTCTGGGAGAGACAGCAAGACTGTCTGAGCTAGCCTGTTGGGAAGGTAGGAAGTAACACAAGAGAAAAAGTCACAGCAAAAGATTTGAACTATTACCTGTCTAAGTTCAGACTGCCACGACAAACAGTATAAACTGGGAGCTTAAACAACATTCACCATCTCCCAGTTCTGGAGGCTCAAAGTCCAAGACCAGGGTGTGAGCAGGATGGGGACCTGGCGAGTGCCCTCTCCTCAGCTTACAGAGCGTCACCATCTCCCCGTGTTCTCACAGGGCCCTTCCTCAGTCCTGCGTGCTCACAGTGGTGGTGGTGGGGTGGGGGTGCAGTTTAGAGGGGAGGAGGGATGGGGCAGAGAGAGGGAGGGAGGAGGGATTTGGGGGAGACAGGGAGCCCTCTGATGTCTTAATCTTATGCAAGAACTAATCTCATCAGGCCAGGGGGCCTGTCTTCATGACCTCATCTGATCCTAATTATCTCTCCAAGGCCCCATCTCCAAATTCCATCACAATGCCAGTTAGGACATCAACATACGAAGTTTGGAGGGAAGTAAAACTTCAGACCATAACATTATTGAAGATCACAGTTGTGGGAGATTGACTGATGGATGGATGGAAGTGAAAAATACAAAAAAAAAAAGAAAAAAAAAAGTCCGGAAACGTTAGGCTGGAGACATCATGAAGGAAGGTGCTGAGGGGGCCATAAAGTTTGAGCTCCACTCTCAAGAAGGAGCTGACTTCCAGCTGGGCAAAGGAGCTCAGAAATGTATCTTAGGAAAGCCAGAAATGGACACCTTGAGCAGAGCCCAAAACAGTGAGCAGGAGCAGGGCAGCAGGACAGGAAATGGGAGCTAAAGAAGGAGAGGTGTGCTGAGTCTGGGGTGTGAGGACCTGCGCAGGCCAGGTTGGGGAGCTGGCTCCACCTCCCTGGTGGTAGGGCAGGGAGCCCAGGGGACTGGTGGTCCAGGACGATGGCTTTGGCAGGGCTCTGCAGGGTACGAGGAACAGACCGGTGACCTGGGGAGGAGGCTGCAGGAGTGCCCAAGCCTGAGAGGCAGAGCCAGAACCAGGGTCTCAGGTCTGACATCACTGTCGCCATGTTGTAGCTGGCAGTCCCTGGCTGAGTTTTCTCTCTCAAAACTGAGTAGGTTGCACAACCTGGTAGAGTGTGCAGAAGTCCAAGGGCTCTTTCAAAATCTATTTTTTGTACACGCTAAGAAAACCAGAGGACAGCAAGAGGAGAGCCAAGAAAAAGCCCCAAGCCCAGAGAGACCCTCGGCAAACACCTCACGTGTCAGAGGCGCACAGCTCTGATGAAAGGCACTGATTGGAGAGGCTACCGTGGGGCTAAGGCACCCTCGGAGGACACCTACTTTCTCTGCTTATTAGGGAGCGTGAAGGTACTCCCAATTCTTCCATGCCTCTCCCCTGGCCACAGGGGAAGTGAACTAGAGAAAGCATAGGGAATTGGCCTGATTTTGTAAGATTCACTTTTCAACTAAAACAACAACAACAACAACAACAAAAAACGCAGTCTCCATCCAAATAGGCTATCGCTGAATATTCTCTGAAAATCATTTCACAATTCATACTGCTGAGCCAATTGCTCCTGGAATATACGGCCATTCCTCCTCCCAAGAGCCCTGATGAAGGAATTTCATTATCTTTGGCAAGGAAAGCTAGAGACACAACCTTTTCAGCGAAAGAGGGCCTGATTAATCTGTACCAGCCAAACTCTGCAGACTGTTCTGTAAGCACAAATCAAGAAATAATGCAAACCAACGGCAAGCCACAGCTGCCTCGATTTTCCCCACGAGTCTGTTACTTCAGTGCCCTGGACGTGGTAAAGACGGGGTCCTCCCTGACAATAAAGCCAGTGGTTCCCAGAGTGTGGTCCGTGGTCGAATCGGCCATGATCTGCAGGCCTCCAGGATAAGAAGGTGACTGACAAGCCGCTGGCCTGAAACATAATATCATGTCCTATCCCGGGTCAGTTGTGTTCAGGTCCAGACGGAGGGTTGTGTTTCTGGCAGCCTCTGCTGAGCGTTCTTGAGCCGGGCAATCGCCATTCTCCTCTTGGGTTGGAGACAAACCTTAAAACTAGAGAGAGTGTTAACCACTATGCACCACTATGCTGTACACCTGAAACCACTATAAAATAATGTCAACTGGAATTGAAAAACATTTAAAAAAATAGAAAGAAGGTCTCCTCTGGTCCTGGGAGAGATGGAAATTTAGTATGTGAAATGCAGGTTAAATAGAATTTATTTGCACTCATAATAAGTGAAATGTATTTGCCTAACGGTGAACAGTAATATCATCTTAGATTTATAGGGCACCTTACAATACAGAAGTCCCCTCATTTGAACCAATAGGAACAGGCAGGAAGTGTGTGCCCCCCTTTGTAGATGGAGACAAGGCCATTCCATGAGGGTCCATGTAACACTCAGCTCACTGAGCTAGCAGACAGCAGATTGGAAAGCCCGTTCGGAAAGTCCGTCCAGGTCCCCCGCCAGCCATCCACAGTCCCTTCTGAACACCCCGCAGGGGGTTCTGCAACACAAACCTACTTGCTTTTCTGAATGAATGGTCAGTAAAATGAGGGTTACAACATTCATTTATAATAAACATTTTACCTGATTTTTTATCCACCTGATAATCAGCCATCATTTATGATTAGCGAAAAACAAAAACAACGCAATCCTGCTTTTCTGCTCCTTCCAATGCAGATAGGAAAAGAAGGCAGGGAGCGAAGCTCTGAGCTAAATAACAGCCAAGCTCTTTCATTACTTACTGCTCTACTTTCTATCAACAATTATCCTTCGACTTGCACCTGTCTACCCCAAACATTCCAAACAACCTGGAGCGGGTTGAGGTATGGGGTGGGGGTGGGGGCGAGCAGCGGGGCAGCAGGAGGAGCCATCACAGGAGCTGGAGCTGCCAGTTAATCCTGATCAAGGTGACAACCTCCCCAAAGCAGGGCACCAGTGGGGAGCCTGGACAGATCGTGGAAGTGCTAAGCAGGAAGCTGGAGGCAAGGGTTTGACAATGAATTTGTAAGAACTTGAAAGGACAAAGAAACTTAGCCTTGGGTGGTTAACTAGTGAGGCATCTAAGTAAAGCGTGGGCCTAGGTAGTACATTACTAAAAAAATAAATAAATAAAAGTCCTGAGGCTTGTTTATACAGACTTCTCGGCCCTGAGTTCTCTGACTCGGGGTGTCTCTCTCAGTTGCCAGGCACAGGGAGGGCACCTTTCATGGGGAGATTTGTTTCCTGTGGTCAGGGAGATAAAGGGGTGTCAGAATGCTCTTTTTTCACCAGTTGTTTTTCAAATAAATTTAATTCAAAATGATCAATATGCTGCCTTGGCATATCTGGGGATGGCCTGCCCTGAGCCCCCACAGAAGCAATGCACGAGTTGCTGTAGGGGCAGGAACCCCAGCAGGATGCAGAGTTAGAGAAGCAGTGTTTCCAGGTTGTGCCAAAGGCCTGGCCAGTAGACGGGTGGATAAACAGCTGTGGTCCATTTACACAATGGAGTACTACTTGGCCGTAAAAAAGAAGGCAGTTTTACCCTTTGCAACAGCGTAGATGGACCTGGAGAGCATTATGCTAAGTGAAATAAGCCAGTCAGAGAAAGGCAAATACCATATGACCTCACTCGTATGTTGAATCTAATAAACAAACTGAACTAACAAGCAAAACAGAGGAAGACTCACAGATGGAGAGCAAATGACGGCTGGCAGGGGGGAGTTAGGTGTGGAGGGTTTGAGCAAAAAGGAAAAAGGCCTCGTGGACATGGACAACAGTGCGGGGATTGCCGTGGGGCGTGAGATGAAAGAGGGTATGGGGGGATAAATGGTGATGGAAAAAATACAACTAACTAAATAAATAAATAAAATTAAGCTAAAAACTAAATAAAATTGAGTTTTATCTATTTCTTTATTCATTCATTTATTTATCTATCAATGTGTCCTTCGATACTTTCAAAGGACCACAGAATTAGAGAATGAACCTGAGTTTGACCTAAGACACCTTGGAAGGAGGTGCTGGTGAGGGGAAAAACAGAATCAGAAGTGAAAATAAGAAGAAAGAATTGTTTTCACAAAATGAGGGAAACTCAAAGAACATCAAACTATTCTACTCAAACTGCTTCTCTAGAGAGAACACATGCTCACAGCCCTCTGTCCTGCATCTCAACGTCTGCTGTCTGTGGGGCCCCCCACAGGGGGACCACATAGTTGAAGTTGAGAGGAAAAGGGTGCTAAAAATAATCGACAGGAAGTAACTGCCCTAGAGACAGCGGGGACGAAAGCACAAACACTGCTGTCTTATCTTTGAAGGGATGCTGTGGGCCGGCTCCCTACCGCTGTCCAAGCCCTGACCCAGCACGTCCCCTCGGGGCAGGCAACTTCTCCCTCGGAGCCATCCTAGCAACCCAAGCAAGACAGAGGGGGCGGCTGGCACCCCACACACCACATATTGACTCACTCGCTTCCTCCTCTGTGCACCTGACTCCCCGTGGGGGAAGGACCTCCGGAGTCCCTGTCGGATGGCGAAACAGCCCTCTGACACCCACGGCCCTCTCGCACCCAGCCTCTGACAGTTTGGGGGTCAGGGTGGGGCTAGTCCGGCCCGTGAGATCCCCCTGCTCAATAGTGATTTGAGTGATGCTAGAAGAGCTTTGCAGCCCCCCCAGCTAGTCCCCACACACTTCCATTTGCTGATCTTCGAAATTCCTTAGCAGAGGGTAAAGCTGCTGTCCAGGAAACAGCGATGTGGGGGAGGCAATGGAGGCGAACAGTGGACTTGGAGGCTTGGCTCTCAGTCCCAGAGGCAGCTTTGCTGTTTATCACCTGCCCCTTCGAGAGCCATTGAATTCCCTCAGGGACAGGTTTGCTTGTCTAAAGTGAGGACAGTAACGTCCAATTGTCATCCCAGGAGCTGCTTTGTTGGTTTTGTGAGCTACGTGAAGCTGCTGTGCGCATGTGAGGAAGTACCGTTGGCACGAGAGCTGATGGTCAAATGCTCTCATTCCTGGGAGAGGGAACATACTGAGGTGAACAATGATCGAAATCAATCAGTCAGCTGGTCGAAGAACTGGGTGCTGGGTGTTGTACTTAGAGATCTACTTGAAATGTAATTTAGAAATACAAAAAACTTTGAATGTTTTTAGAGCACATAACAATTTGCGTACGTTTCATAGGGACCACTTACAAAAAGTGCAACACGGTCGATCCTTCCCTCCTGCATTCCATGAAACTTAGATGGTAAACCAAGAGAAAAGACAAGAGCAAATTTCCCTTGGCCCCGGCTTCATGAGTCTCTTGCTCACGTGTATGGGGTGCCAGGCAGTTTTCAGGCCTTTATCACTGCAGTTGGATGCTCTGGAGGGAAGCAACTCGCATCAGTCAGGGGCCAACCAGGAGACAAAAGCCACACGGTAGTGTGGACAGGGAATGTTTAAAATAAGGAGTTATTCACCGTAACACGACATTGGAGTTACGGGGAACTGGCTAATGAGGAAGAAAAAGAGCCCTAAAGACTATAGAATTTGCAGATATAACAAGTAGTTGCCATCCTAAGGCTAAGATTTTGACATCCCGGAGGGCACAGTCACGACTCTCTGGATGGCCATGAAGTTGCTGAGGTAACTAACATGCTGGCAGAACTCACTGCAAAGCCTCCAAGGAGTCACTGAGGGAGGCTGCGGGTCACCAGGCCCTGTGGGAGTGGGGTTCGGAGGGGCCGTTCACACAGCAGTCGGGTGTGAACAGAGCATGCGCATCCAGGGCCTGAACCAGGACAAGAAAAACCCTTTCCTTCCAACAGTGCCCCTCCAGCACCCTCCACCAACACGGTCAGCATTGCACCCGCTGGCAAAGGAGAGGCCTGTGCAGGATCCTGCTTCATTTCCCCAGAGCAATGAAGGATGGAGTCTGAGCCGAGGCAATAAATCGGTGACTGACACAGACCATGACATGTAACAGGAGCCACCAGGCTTCTAGACCCAGTGCCAGGACTCAGCAGACACAGAACCTCACGCTTGTCCATGTTCTGAGCCTCAAATTCCATGGCTACAAAACGGGATCCTATATGCTAATCCCTCAGGGCCACAGAGGGTGGGAATTGTGTGTCATTAATAAGAGTAGCAGTGTCAGTGTAGCCTAGGGTTTTAAATGATGGGCTCAAGGGACAGGCTGCCTGAGTCCCTGCTGTCCACTTATTAGCTGGGTGTCGGTGGGCAACCCACTTCCAGAGAGGTTATATTTCCTCATGTGTGATGATGGCACCAACCTCATCACCTCTTTTTCATGAGGAGTCAAAAAATAACTCATGCTGAGTGTTTGCGCGTATTAAGTGCAAAATAAATGTTGTTGTTCTTGATCCATATTGTTAAATTACCTCAAATAAAACAGTTACATCTTTGCATCCCATGCTGTGCATCCACGCACCTGTATTTACGCAGCGCCCACTACTGCATGGATTATGCTAAGTGTTGTATTAGAGGCCCAGGATGAGGGCCCACTCGGACAAGTGGGAGGTGTAATGTTTTCCAAGATGTGGTTCCTCAGAAGGAAATGCTATTCATTTTTCTCAAGACCAGAAAAGCCACCCATATGCACTGAATTATGACCTTTCTACAATCGGCCCAGCGTGGTTTCCCTAATTCTGAGTGTTTAAACACTAAACAAGCTTTTATTTCCAAAGAAAGTTTTGGGGCAAGAATTTCTCAAAATATTTTCTGGATGAAAGGATTGGAGGGTTTCGTGTGTGTTTGTTTTAATTAACACAGCGAAGTATGAAGTATGCAAACCACTCAATAACAATTCCTTTGCCAGGAGGAGTTTTGAGAGCCAGGCCGGGACCCTCCAGGCTTCAGGGCTCCGCTCTGCTTTCACACAGAAGACTCTGGGAGAGGAGGCCACCTGGAGCTGGATTAAGGCACGGTCAGAGCCCTCTGTGCCCACGCTGGCCTCTTAAATTGTTTGTTGATGACAGTTTGTTTGCCCTACAATCCTTCTCGTAAAGGGATGCCCAGTCTCGGCACTATTGTCATTTGGGGTGGGATAGCTCTTTCTGAGGGGCTGCCCTGTGCATCGCAGGGTGTTCAGCAGCAACCTCGCTCAGTGCTCACCAGAGGCCAGCAGCCCCTCCCCTTCCACTACGACAAATGAAAATGTCTGCAGAAGTTGTCAAATGTCCGTGGGGACAAAAATCACCCTTAGTTGAGGACCACTGTTAGGCCTTAAGAATCTTCCAGAAGCACCCTGGCTGGTGTGGCTCAGCAGATTGGGTGCCAGCCTGCGAATCAAAGGTCGCCAGTTCCCTTCCCAGTCAGGGCACATACCTGAGTTTTGGGTTTGGTCCCCGGTTGGGCCACATGCAAGAGGCAACCGACTGATGTTTCTCTCCTCCTTTTTCTCCCTCACTTCCCCTCTCTCTAAAAATAAATTTTAAAAATCTTTTTAAAAAAACTACAGACTTTTAGGAAAATAAAATTATTTTGTTCAGAATAATTCTTAAGAGCCATGACAGGAAAATATTGATAATTTTATTTAATAAAAATATGTGCTTCACAAAAACACAGTAACAAAAGACAAAAATAATGAGCAGTGATACTTGTAAGACATGTGGTTAAACAAAGGCCTAATTTTTTAAAATATAAAGACTTTATGATTAAATAGAACCAAGTCAAGTAGAAATATAACCAATAAACATGCACAAGCACTGCAAAAAACAAGGACACACAAGTCTCCGAATCGCCTCAAAATCAGCCTTTTTATAAAGGCTGATTATCAAAGGTCAAAGATGAAAAAGGCTGTTAATAAACTGAATTTTTATTCATTTGGGGAAATAGTACATTCCTGCACTATTACAACTTAAAAGGAGAATAATTTGGCAATGACTCTATAAATTCTACATACGCATATCCAGTCCTGCCATTAACGGGAATGTGCCCTGCAGATAACCCGTCAGATGCCGGCAAAGGCGTGTGGGCAAGGACATGCAAGTAAGAATGTTTAGTGAGTAGTTAACAGCAAAAAATGAAAGACTCCCAAATGTCCATCAGTGTGAGGAATGATAAAGTTAATGATGGTGTAACTGCACGAAATACTCCACAGATGTGAAATACAATGTGATTGATTGATTTCTACGCACTAAAATGGATTGATTTACAGGATATGCTAATGAGACAGACAGCTTTTTATAAAAGGACCACGTAGAGCTGTGTTCATGGTATTTGTCTTTGTGCATGCATGTGCGTGCATAGGCTTTTTCTGGAAAGTGATACTCAGAGTTCATTAAAAAAGTGAAAAATAATTTAAGGAAAAGGGAAAGTAGCACCTTAAACCTACACACCCACCAGGAAGCGGGACAGAGGTTACAGGACGCCTCTAGGGCCGGACGCCTGGACTGGCGGAACTCGTCTCTGATGGGTCCCAGGCACCTTTCACGGCCCCTCCTCCCAGCCTCAACACGCTGTCAGAACCTTAGGAAATGAACTAGTTCTGAGGACTGATTTCTATTTTAACACTGGAGGGTCCATGCCTTTAAACACCAAAACAGGAGCGCATCCCAGCTGCCTGGGATGGAAATCAGTTTAAAGTGTACCTTTGCCGCCTTCTGCACAGACCGCCTCCAGCAAGATCTACCTTCTCCACGTGACTACGGTCCCCCTTCAACACGCAGTCCTGGTGGGCCTGCGGCAGCGGGGATTCCAGCCTGGGCCAGGCACACTGGAAATTACAGAGGTGGCCTTTTTTCCCCCCCGCAACCATTTGAATGGTCTTAAGTTGATGTACCTTTTTAAAAAGTTTTTAAGGTTATATATGTTTGTTTGTTTGTTTGTCTTCACTATCTCACATCTTGAATCATTAGCAGCCTTTTTGCATGTCTTTTCTTTTCCACAGCTGGATTGGGAGCTGCCGGGAGCCAGGGGCTGTGCACTGACTCCGGACCCACAGGCACTGCGGGACAACAGACGGGTGCTGTTTGAAGCTGCTAAGTGTGCGGCCTTGGTTATGCAACAAGAGAAAACAAGTATCACACATGGTGTTATGTGTCTCCCCATAATAAAAAGTAAGTGCCAAGAGGGCAGAGTTTTTCCCTAGTCATCATCACAAATATAACCCACATTCCTAAAGCAGGTGCACAGTGGGTTCCAGTAACTATTTACTGAGTGGACAGAGAAAGAAATAGGCTGGTAAAATGGAGCCAAAGAGTTTTGTACCCATGGCCTTGGCCTATGATAACCAGTGCTGTGGCTGGACTGGCCTTCATAGTTCTCACTATGATTACCAAACACCTTTGACAATAACTACTGGTAAACTTTGAAAAAAAAAAAACAAAGGTTTACTACTCACAAGGGCTGGAAATTACGTGGCAGACCTGGGGACACATGGTGAGGTCATAGAGAAAGAGAGAGGCTCTGTTTTTATTAGGGTCCAGATCAGGGCCTACTGTGTGGTGGGTCATTTTACTGGTGAATTTAAAGTACTGGAGGGAAAAAAACAATGGCCCCAATGGTCAGTCGTTGAAATTAACCTCAGTCTCTAAAACAAAGGGTCCTGGAAGCAGGGGTGCGGCAACGGTGGCCTGGCTCTCGGCCAGCGAGCTCGCGGCTGGCGGCACAGCGGCTGCCGACAGTCCTCTCTAAGCGGACGTCTCAGCCACCGAGGCTTACGTCAGGGCTCACATGCACACAGTCTTCAGAAGACTCCAGCGACTGAGCGAGGGGGAAAATGCTCGGGAGAGAGAAAGATGCAATTGTTTAGGCTAATTTACTTTTACTTCCACTTTTACTTCCATGCCTCTAAAACATAAACACAACAGACACACCAAGATTATATCTGCAAACAAGCTGAGTAACAGAGTAAATGCAGAGTCCTGAGGTGGACGAAACTTATACAACATAACCCAATATAGAAATATCTCAAAGTAAGGTCATCAGTTGAATTAGGGAGCTGTGAACTGCACACGGCCTGTTTGCCAGTGGATAACGTTGTGACTTGCTGTGGTGTCATTTAGGGGGTTGAAAAAAATTTTTAAAAATCAACATAATTAAAATTTTATCTAGTTATATCTTTAAAACATAAAGTTGTTATATGAATGCATGTATTTTGGAATCTGTTCTCTTTTGCTTTGTGTTTAGCCAATTTCTACATTGTGGATGACCTACTTTTAAATAATGAATCTGCCAACTAGTTTCAGTAAGGATCCCTACAGAGTTGAATCTTTTTGGTCCTTATTTAAAACATTTTAAAAGCTAAAAGACATGTTTCAGAAGGTAAATAGAACATATTTTTGACTTGTTGACAAGCTATTTACCAAAGAGGTTAAATTGTTGCTGTACAAGTGTATGTGATTGTGTGTACATGCACACAAGTGTGTGTGAATGTTTATCATGTGTGTGTGTGTGAACCCTTGTTCCAGGGCACTTCGCTTACAATTAATTTCCACTCACCTGACCTTTCCAAATAGAATTCTCCTTCGAAGCAGCGCTGTTACAAACTAATTTAGAGAGGGCACATCTCTAGAGAGCCTCAGGGGCTCCGAGCCTTTAGGAGACAATGTGGTTAGAACAGCGCAGTATTCGGGGCCCTCTAAGAGATGTACAGAGGAAACCCAGCTCAGGGGATCCTTAGGAAAGTTTTGGAGAAAATAGGTGTCACTAAGTGGTTATGCGAGAGAAGATTCATTCACTTATTTATTCAACTCCTGTTAAACTACTTCAGTGTGTTGGGCACTGTTCTGGGCCCACGGTGACAAGAGAAAAAATCTGAGATGTCCTCATTAAATTACGGTAGGCTGGAGGGTGAGCGAAAGAGAGAAGAGTAGTTAAGCAATTAAAACTGAGGGCTGACTCACCCAAGACTGCTCATATTCTTGAATGTACTGTATCTTTCAGACTGTAAGACACACTCCCCCCACCCCCAAATTTGGGAGGAATAATGGTTGTTAATACTGCTGTTGAGTTCTGTTTACATTTACATTGGTGAAATATTATGTTATTTATATTATTAAATATTTTACCACATTTTTTGCTTCAAAGTTTTTTCCCCTATTTTCCTTCTCTAAAACCTAGGTGCATCTTATGGTCCAAAAATACGGTATGTAGGAGCTTTGAGCCAATTTCTGTAGTGACCGCCAGGTGCCACCACTTCCTGCGTGGACATGAACTTTCAGGCCTGTTGCTTGCCACCAATCGAAAAGAGTAAGTATTCCTTCCTTACAGACTGTTCCACCTATAACAGAACTGCCCCTGCTTCGCCTTTTCCCATGCGCGCATCTGTAGCCAGTGCATCTGTAACACAGTCAATGAAAGCACCACCCCCCAAGATGTGCCTTCTCCAGCACCTGATCCTGCCGTGGGTGGCTTAGATTTCAGGTCCCCGAACCTGCTCCTTTTCTGGGAGCATTTGGCTCAGTAAACCCTTTCTTTCAGGAAAGCTGTCTCCTGTGAAAGTCTTTTGTTCAACAGTGGGACACATCAAAGAGCACACCTAGAGAGATCCTATCTCATGGGGCTTCCTTCACGTGGGAGGGAGAGGTGAGATTCACAATAAATAAATGAGCTAATTTAGGGAGAGGTGAGATTCACAATAAATAAATGAGCTAATTCTGTGTAGGGAGGTAATAAGGGTCTTGAAGAAAAATCGGGCCAAGTAAACATGACAGGGGAGAGATGCTACTTCAGGAAGTGTTGTCAGGGAAGCCTCTTTGCTAGGATGGTATTTGAACAGAGACCTGAATACAAGGAGTGGGTGGTCAAGAAGGTACCCAGAAGGCCATCTGGGCAGAGGGAAAAGCAGGTACCAGGAGCTTGCTCGGAATGGCCAACGATCACACTAATACAATTTCACCCCCTTCCCCCAAATCATGCCCACTAAGAACACAGCCGTGATCGTATCTGTTGTAAACGACCAGCCAGAGTGATGGCTCACGAATGAAGTGGGATGAGCAGGAGGTGGATAAAGGGTAGATCGAGGTCATGGGGAGGTCAGTGTAAAGGGCTTTGGACTTCATTCACAATGCGGTGGCGAACCACTAAAGCTTCTTACAAGGGGGAGTAATATCTTCTGACTAATGCTTTTTGGAGTTTGGATGTTTTTAATGTTTACTCTTGAGCTATGGGAAGAATAACCTGAAGGAGGGGGACAGAAGCAGAGAGATCATTGGGAAGTGTATTGCAATAACCCAGTGAGAGTTGGTGGTGGCTTGTACTGGGAATTGAGAAAATTGTTCCCCTTCTGGATATATTCAAAGACAGAGCCAACAAGATTTGCCGCTTGAATGGATGTAAGGTATGCGAGGAAGGGAAATCAAGCATAATCCCAAGGTTGTGAGCCCGGGTGGCTGGAAGAATGGCGCTGCTGTTATCTGAGACAGGAAAGATCAGATGCAAGCAGATCATTGGGACATTATTCCAGAATTCAGTTGTGCACATGCCGCTGTAGACGCCTATTAGGCATCCAAATGCAGGTGCCGAGTGGAGAGTTTAGAGGAGAGGCCTAGACTAGAGATGTAAGGTTGGAAGTCACCAATCTGCAGACGGTTTTTGAGCTTAGGGGATAGAATAAGATTCTCTAGGAAGTGAGTATAAGAGAAGCCATCTGAGGGCTGAGCTGAGGGCTCTCCACATCTTAAAGGTCAGAAAGATGAGAGGGACCCATCGAAAGAAATTAAGACAAATAGCTGGTGACTCCAGTCAAAATAAAGTTAAGACAGTGATCAGTTCTGCTGACTGTAGTTGAATACGTTAAGGACGGAAAGTGTCTGAACTTGGGATTCATAATGTGAAGGTGACTGGCAAACCTGACCAGAGTAGTTTTCGTGGATGGTAAGGATGAAAGCCTGATTGGAGCAGACATAAAAGAAGATCGGGGGAAAGATGGAGTGGAAGAAGGATGTGGGGATAGTAAATACAGACAGCTATTTCAACAGACCTTTGTTTAAGGGGGAACAGAAAAATGAAGTCATGACTGGGGCAGGATATGGTGGGTAAAGGAGTATTTTTCACTACAGCGTATTTGTATGTTGTTGATAATATGATCCAGTAGCAGGGGAAAAATGACAGTGTTAGGAAAGAGAAGGAACAACCCCACAAGCAATGTCCTTGGGCAGGGAAGAGGGGACAGATCCAGGCTGCAGATGGAGCAGTTGGTGGGAGCAGGGACGAATCAGCCACTGCGGCAGGCAAAGCCGTGTGTGCGGGTACATCAGTAAGTAGACTGGTGGTAGAGGCCTGGTTGTGGGAAGCAGCCAAGTTTTAGTTTTTCAGTGGCTTGCAACTCTAGCTACGTATTAGAGTCACATGAGGACATTAGAAAATATCCGTCAGATCTATTTTCCTGCCTCCCTTGGGGCCCTGGACGGATTCCGTGATTTGGCACACTCTCAGGACAGCTCTGTTTACGGCAAAAAGTTTCCCACAAGTACATTCCAAGAGACCCATGAGCCAAAAGCCACTTCTGGGGCTCTGCCTGGCTGAAAACACAGAAAGACCATGCAAAGGAATGTCCCTCTGAGCTCAGGGCCTTTTGGGTTCTTCAGAGTTTGGGGTGTCCTCATTCATGGCCTGTCCCTCACTGACTCTCTGCTCATCCTTTATTCCTTTTCACAATCAGCCCCAGCACACCCCTGGGAGAGGATCACGCCGTGGGAATGAAGACCAGGAAAAGAATGCACGCTCGTTTACTCTGATAAGCACCTCACAGGGTGACCTTTCTTGTCAAACGCAAAGACACAGAACGAAGTTTCTGTTTGCTGTGGAGGTGATCTAGGATGTGTGCTGAGAAATTAGTCCTTCCTGTGATTTGCTCTCTCACCTGTAATACCACTTTTATCGCAATTCTGTGAAGTAGATGAGAGAAGCATAACGATTTTATAGAAGGGGAAGCTAAGGCTCAGAAAGCAGCTTGTCTTCGGCCCCGGAATTGGGAGGTAAGCTCCCCGCCTTCCCACCGGAACTTTCCTCTCCCCTGAGTTCTGTGGCCCACAGCCTCACTCTGAAACACCATAGTCAGGAAGTCATCCTGAGCAGTAAATGTCCCCAAGTGTCCTCCTGAGTGCTTGCTTCCCCTTGAAAAGGGCCATCTGGAGGAAGGCGGTCTTAGGTTAGAGCTGCAGTCAGCAGTGCACTCAGCTGCCCCATTGGCTTCCCACACCCGCTGGCCTCAACGGTCTGGAAGCGCAGCGCTGTGCCTCCGCACACCCACGGGCCCACTCCCATGTGCCGTGGCGCCAGAGTCCGGACCCTGCTGCTTCTGTGTTTCTCATCTTCCTCTGTGTCACGGACAGGAAGTGGGGAAATCACTGACCCTTGACTTAAAAGGAAACACTGAACAAGTTGTCCAAGATGCCTGTTAATCAGATGATCAGGCCGTCTCTGTGCAGAGATGTAGTAACAGAGCGTGGGGGCCAGGCCCCTCGGTGGGGCCAGCTTCTCCGTGGCTCCGCCTGGGCTCCCCGTGGGTGAGAGGCCGTCTTTTGCTAAGAGGTTTAGAAATCAGATGGCTTAGGAATTTTGGAACTGGAAGAGGTCATCTTACACTGTTCATTCCAGAGACCTAAGTTAGGAGGTCACACAATAAGGAAGATCGGGCTGAGAATTAGATTCAGGTCCCTCTTCTCACTATTCAGGGCTTTCCGCGATGGCGGTATCAAGGGCTGTCGTTAGAAATACTAAATCTGGCAATCAAAGTAAGATTTTCTAAATGACGGATGGAGATAGTCATCCTTTTTCTGTGAAGTTCTCGAAACTGGGTCGAACTCTGAATACATGCAGTATTTCTTATCTACGGAGAATATATTCCAAGACCCCCAGTGGATGCCTGAAGTGGCAGATAGTACCAAACCGGACACGTACTACGTTTTTTCCCATACATATACATATATGATGAAGTGTAATTTATAAACTAGTCACCCTAAGAGACTAACAATGATAACTAATAATATAGAATAATTGTCGATGTAAGAAGTGTCCAAACTTGGAGAGAATTTTTATGAGTTTGTTTGAGCCAAAATTGGCAATAGCTGGGAAGCAAGATCTCCGAACTGAAGAGAATGGCTGTTAGGCAGTTTCTTGTATGCATTGGACATTAAGGAGGGAACATAAAGAAGATTATCTGACGGGAGGGGAAAGCAAAGCGGGGACTGGATAACAAGATTATGTGCTCTCAAGGGTGGTTCCCCTTGAGGGGTCCGAAGGGGTGCATTTCAAAGGTGAGTTAACCTAGATGCACAGAAACAATGGACAGAGCTTGTTTAAGGCAAAGATACACCTTTTACTAAAGAAGTTATTCTATGTTTGGGCGTAACTACCCACCGTGACCTGCCCAGTAAGGAATTTATGATCAGATCATCCTGCGAGGTTACTTTCAGTTAGATTTACTATAGCATCCCATTTTTGCCCACACAATTATAACAATACACTGTAATACGTTGTGCAAATGTGGCGTCTCTCTGTCAAAATATCTTATTGTACTCTACTCACCCTTCTTGTGCTGAAGTGAGATGATACAATGGCCACACCATGAGATGAAGGGAGGTGAATGGCGTGGGCCCCGTGACCCAGCGTCAGGCTGCTGCCACACGAGCCCTGCACTGCCGCAACCGTCCAGCTGGTAGCCAAGGGGCTGCTGAGTGCCTAGCGGGTAGGGAGATGCTGAGCACATGAGTAAGTCACATCCCAGGTGGGATGGATCGGGATCTCTTCACACCACCCAGAATGGCAGGCAATTTAAAGTGTAGGGTTGTTTGTTTCTGCAACTTTCCATGTAATATTTTCAGACCAGGGTTGACCACGGTTGACCACAGGTGACTGAAATCAAGAAAGCAAAATCATAGATAAGGAAGGGATGCTGTAATAAATTCTTACACTGACACACAGCATAAAAAGCGTTTTTTAAGGGATAGAATCTCTTTTATTTCTTCCCTTTTATTAAGCTCTTACAATGTGTTAAGCATTCTTTTAAGTACTTTAAAATGTGTTAACCCATTTAATCATGCCAATTTGACCACATTAAAGTTATTCTTGGGAAACTAATATGTGTCAACTATAGCCAAAAAGTACATTTCTAAAAAGAGTCTCAATTTTTTAAAAAGATATTGTTGGAAAATAATAACATTGGCTGGCATTTATGAACAGTTGCTGAGCCAAGCATTTAATTTAAAACACCAACTTCTCAGAGCATTAAACTCATTCATCATCTACAATATTTCCACTTGAGTGTCTCAATGGCACCTCAAGTTCAACAAGTCCTAAAGCAAACACGTGCTCACCCCACCCCCCATTTCAGACCACAGCTCCCTGCCTCTGTGACTCGCATGCATTTTCCATAGCAGGGTTGCCCGCCCCTCCCCTTTCCAATCTCTCACGGAGTTCCTAGGCTCCTCTCAAATCTAGCCATGTGCCCCCATCTCTATCTGACTACCCTAGTCCAAGATATCACTAGTTCTCACTGTGATTGTTGCAGAAACCTCCTAATTGGCTTACCCACATCTACTCCCACACCCCTTGAATCCAAATTGCTTCCAGGGTGATCTCTTTACTAAGACGAACTCGAATGTTTTCTGTTTCTTAAAGCATGTTAACTGCTTCCCCTTGCTCTTCGGATAAAGATAGACTCTCTGGTGTGGTCAGCAGGGTTCTGCGTGGCCTGGCCGCTGCCTCTGTGTCCTTCATCTACACCCACTTCAACTACAGTGTTCTCCTTTTGGTCTTAGCTTGTGGTTGCTCCAGCCGAGGGACCCGTGCGCACACTGCTTCCTGTGCATGGGTTGCTTCTTCTCCTCATTGAGGTAAATCCCTCACCTTTTGTACCTTGGCCTTCCCTAACTTGTTAGATTACCTTAAGTTTCTCCTATTCTATCTTCTCAACACCATGAACCCCTTGTTTGTAAGATTCATCATAATTTCATTTTTATTTGTGTGATTCCTAGCTTTCTACCCCACAAGGCAGTAAACTCCTTAACAGCAAGAATACCTATATTTGCTCAAGAATATAATTTTGTATTCCAAGTGCCAAGAATAGTGCTTAAGGTGCGGTGCACAATCATTGTTTAGGTGTTAACAGATGGATGAATGAAACAGATTTGCCCAGCGAGGCAGAAATCTTTTGTGCCATCACTGTCTCAGTAGACTTGATACCTACCACAGAAGGTCTTTGCGTGTGATGGAGTCACCAGCTCTAACACTCCTGCAACAGGTAGAATAAAATGTCCTCAAAAGTTGCTCCATCAAGTCAAGCCCTGCCAGACCATGGCAGTGATTAATAGGTGGCTATGAAACAATGGTCCAGAAACTCACCTGACTTCTTTTAAGTTTGTTTTTCAGCTCTGAAGCCAAGCCACATGGATGAAATCACTATCTGGTTGGGAAAGTCCCTTCCTGAATCCCAGAATAAATGCTGCACAATCCCAGAAGGCTGCACTTCACTGACATATACCCAGGCATCTGTATTCCAGAAAAGAAAACAGCCTGCTGACCTACTTCCTGATTGGTTAACCCCAGCAACTTCCGTGTCTTCAGGCTGTCAAAACCCCTGAGCACCACTTCTGGTATGAAGAACCTGGACCCTGTCTCAGGGTCCTTGCCTTCTGCAGGGCCTCACCCAATCTGCCTTTGCACTAATCGGTGCCCCTGGCCTGAATCCTTTTGTATCTGGAAACGAGAACCCAAGCTCATTGATGACGGTGCTAGGACCCAGCAGGCAGTGTGCAGGAGAGGGTAGCCATCCACTAAAGGTGGCACTGTGGGAAATAGAAGCTTGACGACTTTTCAAGAGAAACTGTGCATGTGAATTGTTCCTGTTTCTTACAGATAGAAAAAACGTTGAGAGGGTTTGCCAGGAAGATGGGGGAAAGGAGTGGGGAAAGTTTGTGAAATGCTCCTGGGACGGTGTAGTGGGTGGAATAGTGCCCAACCCCTCACTATTCACATTCTCAGATTCCCAGAATCTCAGATTGTGACATTATTTGGAAATAGGCTCTTTGAAGAAATTAGTTAAGGATTAAGATGAGGTCATAGGGGATTAAGAGAGATGCTAAATCCAACGATGGGTGTCCCCAGAAGAAGAAAGGACACAGAGAGACTCAAAGAAAACATCCACGAGAAGACAGAGGAGGAGGCTGGAGAGATGTTGCCACGAGCCCAGCAGCTCCAAAAATTGCTGGGACGCAGACATGGGACAGACTCTCTCCCTCCGAGTCCCCAGAAGCAGGCAACTTTGCTGATACCTGGGTTTCAGATTTAGGGCCTTGTAAACTGTGACAGAATACATTTCTGTTGTTTTAAGCTACTTGGTCCGTGGTAGTTTGTTACGGCAGCACAGGACACTAACACAGAAGACAAAAATATCAGGTCTGAATATCAGATAAGACTTGGGTACCTGGAGGGCACCAGAGGTGTCAGGGCTGAGAGTGAAAAAGGAAAACTCCCATGCGTCTTCCTGCCCTGACTGGCCGTCCTCCACGGGATTCCTGAACAGATGCCTCCAGAGCACACAGATGCCCTGGGGCACGTCCTGCTGGCTCTGGGCCAGCTGGTGTGTCTGAGGTACACAGAGCAAAGAAACTTCCAGTCCTTGGCCATCTCCAGGGGAGCTTGAGAGATGGCTGGGCACAAGGTCAAGAGGGAACGTGGCTCTGCTCAGGGTCAATAACGGGCAGGATGCACCTGAGAGGACTGAAGGGACCTGGGAGGAGTGCCTCTGGGTGGAGGAGTTAGTTGGGGGACCAGAATGGCCAGGGAAGTGGGTGCAACCGCAGAGGCCAGTCCCAGCAGAGCTGTCAGCGAGCCGCAGGCCTGTGCAGGCAGATGTCGGGCTCAGGCACGCCTCCCAAAAGCACCTCAGGAGGCCAGCTTGCTCAGCGGGGAAGCTGGCCCGGGCTCCCAGCCGTGGATGCTAAGAGAGCCACCCGGCTATCCATGGAAGCACCTGTGTTTCTAAGAATTGTGCCAGTTCTCAGCCAGACCAGGTAGCTGGAGAACTGGGGACTGACTGGGATGCGGTACCCAGATGGGGGAGAATGGCAGGCAGCAGGCTGGGGCGGAGGCAGACGGCTGAGCCCTTCATCCCATAATCACAGACACCTGAACCCTGCGCCAGCGGCCCATCTCTGACAGCCTCCCTCCACCATGCTCACTGTGTCCCTCGCTCTCGCTCAGGTCTGTGTTCACTTCTGTATTTAATTTGCACATCGATTACACAACTGTTTACACAGGATAGACACCTTTTTTCTCTCTCAACCTAGTACCGACAAACTCAGTACGTGCTCTGTGAGTTGTTAATAATAATTTCAAAGGGATTAGACATTATAGAGAAGTCAAACCGATGGTCAGAAATAGCCATTGCCCATATCCCTGGAAAGCAGGACATTCAAGGAATTATCCTTAAATTGCATCTTGTCTGTGTGACAAGATGATGTTCTCACCTCAATACTTTCCTAAGGTATAAAATGTAATTCCCATGCCACAGCTCCTTCAACAAGCCCAGTTCTACTGTTTAAAAAATAAATAAAAACAAAAGATTATACTTCAATAAAAATTACTCTTTTTAAAATGTGCTCATTGCTCCCTTGAACACAGATGGTACTTTTATGAGAGCTTTAGTTCAGAAATGGGGCAGCCACCGGGGATAATTTGGAAAATGGTAAGGTGCCCCTAATCAGAAAAACCCTCTGTTAGGTCGGAGTTGCTCAAGAAACCAGACAGACGCAGCGAGCCAGAGCAGGGTTTTTTAGAAGGGAATAAGAGGGGAAGTGGAGCCAAGCAAGGGAGGGTAAGATGTGCTCAGTTGTTCCTAAGGCAGGGTTTTTAAGCTCAAAAACCCAAGAAGGGTAACTGGTTGGGGTGTCAGAGTCTGATTGGCTAGAGCTGGTTGCTGGGTGCCATTTCTGCTGACCATACTACACCTTGCCAGCCGAGGGTTAAAGCCGTATCCTGTTATGCCAGATAGACCAACCCCAGACCCCAATCTTAGCCAAGCGTGTTTGTCCTGGGCAGGGTCGGCGGACAGTTTCCCGTGGTGCAGTTTTCCCTCCTGGGGATTTTCCATTCCTCCTAGGCCTGCCTAGGTCTGTCACACTCAACAGATTCGTTCGTTCGTTCGTTCGTTCATTCATTCATTCATCTATTTATTCCTCCCAACAAGAAGTATCCTGTAAGTGCCTATCGTGTGCCAAGCCCAGTTCTAGGCACCATTACGGGGCAGAGAAGCTCTTGCCTTTACAACAGACAATGAACACGTGTGCCAGCATCGTGTGCCCTACACGCTCAGAAAGAGTCACGCACTCAGAAAGAAAGAGTCAGAATTCCCAAAGGACAAGGAATTGGTGGGGTTGTTGTTTCAGATGCGGTGTTCGGGGGAGGTCTCTATGAAGAGATGACATATGAGAGTAGAAACCTGGCTGAGGGGAGAGAAGGAGTCAGGGACACATTGAAGAAGAGAGGTCCCACTGGAGGGGAGGCCAAATGGGGAGGCCTGGGAATAGTCATGGCTTGCTGGCAGGACAGCAGGCAGGCCGGAGAGCCTGGGTCACGGGAGAAAGTTACAGAGCACAGACGTTGGAGAGGGATCCCGATGTCAAAACAAGGGCTCTGCATGCTTTCTACAGGAGAGGGGAGCCTGTAGAATTTGTGAACCAAGCAGCAACAGAATTTGACTTAGGTTTTAAAAGGTTATCTTGGCTGCATTTTGACATGGTTAAGGGAGGTAGGGGAAGAAAAAATTTCCCACTCTGGCTGGTGTGGCTCAGTGGAAGAGTTCCGGCCTGTGAACCAAAGGGTCACCAGTTCAATTCCCAGTCAGGACACATGCCTGAGTTGCGGGCCAGGCCCCCAGTTGGGGGCACGTGAGAGGCAACCACACATTGGTGTTTCCCTCCCTTCTCCCTCCTTTCCCCTCTCTCTAAAAATAAATAAATAAAATCTTTAAAAAATGTTTTTCCTTCTACCATTCTAGTTTCTGGGGCTGGTTTAACAAGATAATGTAAGACAGAGGAACAGGAAAAAAACATTTAATTAAGTACACTCGTGGGAGCCCCATAAAGACAGGAGACTCAGCCAGACAATCCAGGCTAATACAGCATCCTGGGCTAAAGTAGGGGTAGGGAGGGGGGTGGGAGCTGGAGGTTGCTTGGGGGCTACAAAAGGGAGGACAGTTCACAGGAAGGTGAGCAGAAGAAATGTTCAGCAGGAAATGTTCAGACAAAGGTTGCCCTGTTATGCATGTAAGTTTCTTAGGTAAAAAAGGTTATCTCTGGTTACAACGCTCCTCTTGGTACGGGCCCCTTTCCAATGTAAATTTCCTTTATAATTGCAGATTTCGTCCACAAATGGGGAAATTTATATTCCTTTGAGGCAGTTAAAGGGGAGGTAAAGAGCTTTGCCTGAGTCCACTGGGTCTTGATTCCCTTTTGCTAGAAATAGGCCTCATGCCAAAGTGACACATTTTGGGGATGTTTGTTCTGAACCCCATCAGGGGCAAGAGTGGAGGCAGAGGGGCCAGTAAGGAAGCTTTGCACTTGTACAGGGAGAGATGACAGCATCTGGCATCAAGTTAGTAGCAGAGAGATGGTGATACTTGGTCAGATTTCTCATGAATTTCAAAAGATAGTTGTAGTGCGTTGTACGGTGACCCCTTGAGGAAAAAAGTATGTCCACATCAAATCCCTGGAAACTGTGAGTGTTACCACATTTACAAAAGTGTGTCTGCAGATGTCATTAGTTTAAGGATCTTGAAATGAGGGGTCCACCTGGCTGATCTGAGTAGACCCTGAATCCAAGGAAACATGGCCTTGTAAGAGACACACAGACACCTGACACACGCCAAAGGCTCTTGCCCGCACTTCCCCGCTCCCTCCGCCCCCGGCCGACTCGGTTTCCCTGTGGCCTCTGCGGCGTGGCCGCTCCTTCTCTCGGGGTCTCTGGGTATAACAAACTATCTTGTTTGTTTGTTTTTAACAAACTGTCTTTTCAGTGACAGTTGTCTCATGATCAGCTGACCTTGTTATGCCTAAGTATGATGAAACCTTATTTGAAACAACTGGTGCAGTGCTCAGGGAGGTCTGGCCTCACACTGCAGTGAGATCACTTGTTCTCCCTTCTCCAGGGGTCACGTTCCGAGCCCCCCAGTGGATGCCTGAAACTGAACACAGTACTATGTTTTTTCTTATACATACACACCTTTTCATTTAAAAGAAATACTTTTCTTTGGCATGTCCAAATTACCAGCATCACTATTCCTGCACTTTGGGACCATTATTAAGTAAAATAAGCGTTATTGAACACAAGCACTTGATGCCGTGACACCGTGACAGTGGATCTGATCGCCTGGAAGGCTCCTATGTGACTCACGGGGCTGGGAGTGTATCCAGGGAGGTGCTCCGGCCAAGGGGCAATTCACGTCCCAGGCAGGACAGGGCAGGATGGCATGAGATTTCATCACAATACTGAGAATGGCATACATTTGAAACGTATGGGTTCTTTATTTCTGGAATTTTCCGTTTAATATTTTTGGACCACAGTTTACCATGGGTAATTGAAACCATAGAACCTGTGGATGTGGGGGAACTAGTCAATCGCTAGACTGTTCGTGCATTACTAACTTGTTCCACTAGGTGGTGGGGGAAGGCTGGGAAGGCAGCCCGCCAGCCCGTGTGGGCGGGTGCTTCGCTGCAAATGCTGTTTGTTGCGTTTGTGAGGTGTTCCATGAACTCCCATCCCAAATTGAGAACTCAGTGCTGAGTTCTCCCTGAGTTCTGATCGGAGCTGAGCTACTGATTTAGGTCCTGGGATGGCGCCCAGGCACGCCCCTTCTTAAATCGACTAGCTAGGCTTACCAAAGGCTCCTGGGAGGGAGAGAGGCATGAGGGGAAGTGTCAGGGGAAGGGCCCAATCAGTCCAGTCCGGACTGGCAGGTGTAGGGGCAGCTGAGTGGCCATTTCCCTGCACTTCAACCTGCCTGGCAAGTAGACAGAGTGCCTTTCTAGGCACTTCAGTTGCAGGCCACACACAGGGGCAGTGTGAGGGCGGCCACTTCAGACACCATGGCGCCCTGCACAGGGCTGTTTTGGACTTAAACTTAGTACTGTTGCTCACCTTGCTGTTGTTGCAGTTTGTCCCTGGCCCAGTGGGGAATGAAATGTCACGTTCTTGGAGACAGGAGGCGCAATGCTTAACAAAAAAGAGAACAAAGGGGAAGCACTTTCTTCTTTATCCTCTAGCTGTGCCTAAGACCCCTGGAGGGATCACGCAGCGGACTCAAGCACCTAAAATGCTGGGATACTACACACGGGCTGCTGCCCACCCCACTCCAGTCCTAAGCCATCACTGTGTATGGTAACTGACAACAGACAACAATTGTGGTTGTGTTTTTAGCCTGCATGATTTGGCCACCATCCCTCTCCTTGGGACAGGGTGTAGACTCATAATATAATCATGGAAACCCCTAGAGAGGGAGGCCAACACCCACTGGCTGGGCCACCAGGGACAATGACGAGTTGTCCTGTAAATAAGTAAAGGGTAAGCAACCACTGGGGACAGAAGGAGACAAAAAACGGTTAGGGGGAGCGGGTACTTTGGTTAAAGGCGCTGGCTCTGCCATCCACAGAGAGGCTGCTGACGCTCTCTAAGCACAAACCTGGGCCCCTGCTTGGGGAACCTCGGGGCGAGCTCAGCTACCTGTTGCTTACTCAGAGCACGTGGGCCTGGCTTCCCTGCGAAAGGGCGCACCACGCTGGAGGAACGGGACTCTCAGCATTAGGATTCACTCTTTAAACATATGAGAACACTTAACACCATATACACCATCTCTGCCAAATTAGAAAGACCAAGTAATCACTGGACCATTCTTTTAGTTTAATTTTATTTTTGTGTCTACACTATTAATAATTTATGCTGGCTGTAACCTGTCATCTATCACATCTCAACATGCTTCTCCCCCAGTTTTATTGAGAAATCATTGACATAGATTACTGTACCTGCGTAAGATATACAGTGTAATGGTGTGCATTCTTTTAATTTTAAAAGGCAAAGGATGACTTTTCTTCTAGCCTGAATATTTCTTCATTTACTCCCTTGAGAGATGTGATGGTACCATGAAGAAGCCACTGCTGACATGAAGAAACTCCTCTTACAAGGGTAAGCCAAGACATTTGTCAGAACCTTCAGGTTACTTCCTTCACCACTCTCAGGAGGTGAACACGTGTGTGTGTGTGTGTGTGTGTGTGTGTGTGTGTTTGACTCACTCCCTCTTGCCCACACACTGATGGGGTAAGGAACTTTGTCTCTTTAAGTGGAGCGTGAATGGGGATGACCTCCACAGGCCACCCCTCACCACCACCACCAGGAACTAATGGCACAGGCTGTCTATGCTGCAAAGGATGAGGACCTATCGCAGCACAGTGCTTGGGCACTAGTTGTACCCTGGTCAGACTATCCCTGCCCTTGAGATTGAGCTGTGCTCTTTGCAAGTGACTCGGATGGCATTTTCCTCATTTTGTTGATACCCTATGTTATCTCTGATTATCCCATCATGAAACTTTAAAAGTTTTCTAATTAAATTGAATCTAGGCCATTAAAGTTTGAATATGGATTGTACCCCACAATTCAGTACTGGGTTATTTCTGTCTTACACTGGTCTCCATGGATCCTGCTGTAGAGGAGCTAACTTCTCACCATTTGATTTCAAGCTCCTTATGTGTAGAGACGTCTATTTTAATCTGAGTAAATATTAGGTGCTCATTAAATGCTTAGACAAATATGTAGTGTTGCCTCTATTCAACTCACATATGTTCAGGTTAAAATCATACAGAATATTATCAATGGGTCAAGGGTTTCCTAATTCAATTAAAAAATCAGGTTCAGTTGCCAAAAATATGGCTTTAGCACCGGATATGCCAAAAACAACACAGAATCAGCTACCCATTGTTTTTTTTTCACATATCTGTGGCTTTAGGCAAGTTATCAGTATGTTAGGGCCCATCTCTCAAAGCCTCTGCTCAGAACAGCCTGTGGAGTAAATGGCAAGGGAGACAGGATCTCCCATTTCTCAACCCACAACTGATGTAAGCTCTGTGTTAGGCAACCAAATTGGAAAGCCAGCTCTAGATGATCCCGAAGAAAATCCATCAACCCTGAGATAAGTGTGTCCCACATTTTCTGATTTTTTTCCTTCACTCATATGTTTTACTAACACCCTTACCAGTTGGTTTTCGAGGTTCAACCCACTCAAAGTGTGACCTATGGACCAGTAGCCTTGACTTCCGGGAGGTGGTTGGAAATATAGAATATTAGATGCCCTAACCCCAGACCTACAGTCAGAATCTGCATTTTAATAAGATCCTCAAGTGAAGTAGATCTACAAGTTCGAGAAGCCCTGCTCTAGGAAGGCTTAAATAAAGACTCCAGTTTCATCCTGTGCAGTTTTTGTTGATTAGGATTTTTTCCCCTCCCACCAAATCTTGGAAAATGGAGAACAGTTCAGGTATAACACTGAAGAAAGGCAATGAAACTTCCAGTCATGTGAGTTGTTGGCTCCAGCCAAGCTAAGTCAGTTGTGGCTTCGTGGTGTGCAGTTTGCTGCACAGTGACTGAGAGAAACGAAAAGGAAGGATGTATTTCGACCAGTACTAGTGATGTGGGATGGGAAAATGCAAAATCCAGATTACCAGGCATCTCAACACCCCGTCAGTTAAAAAGCCCTTTGCCACAATAAAGCCTATAGAAAATCCCCTTCTTTTCCATCGAGTTAGCAAGAGTTTACCGAGGACTTGCTAAGTTCTCGATCCATAAGAATGAATAAAATGCCTACCAGTCTTAAAAGCCTCCCAGTCTACTTGGAATTTGGATAAATAATTGTGGCATAAAGTGTGTACCAGTTGTTTCGAAAACAGGAAGAACCTGTCGATTCTGTTGGGGAAGGTCTCACATGGGGCCTGACTCTGGGCTGCATGGGTGTGTCCGTCCCCTCTACGAGGGGCTCAGTCTTGAGTCCAGAGCTCACACGCCATGGTGGTTGCGTTCTGTTTGCTAGAAGCAGTCAGGTAATAAGGGAGCAGGGAAGAAACGCGCTTGAGATAAATTGATGCCTTTGATCACTGCCGGGTGCGATGAGCACAGCTCTGGGACTTAGCATTTGATTACTAACGAGGACTTTGGGGCCAGACAAATCTGGTCTTAATTCCATCTGACGTGATAAAAGACTATGGGTATATTAAGATATTATCACGAGGGGAAGTTGAAGGAATGGTACACAAGTGCTGAAACCTCCTATAAGCTTTAAACTACTTAAAAATGACCCTAGCTAGTTGATTCATTTGGTTGGAGTGTTGTCCTGTACACCAAAAGGTTGCAGGTTTGATCCCAGGTCAGGGACACATACCTGGGCTGAGGATTTGATTCCTGATCAGGGCGTATATGGGAGACAACTGATCAACATTTCTCTCTCACACCTCTCTCCCTCCCTCTCTCTCTCTCTCTAAAATCAATAATAAAAAAAATACCTTTGGGTGAAGATTTAAATGAATAAATAAATAAACAAACAAATACTTAAAAGTAAAAAAAGGTATGTAAAAGAGTTCCATCTGATATTTGCTTTAGAACCTAAGGCAACTTTGTTTAACTTCCTCATCTATAAAATGGTTATAGTAGTTACAGTAACTACAATAGTATAACAACATGTACCATTATTGCATGTACTATATATACGAGACCACAGTCTCATATACATTTGTTGGAGGTTGGGTTTTGGGGGGTTTTGGTCACTAAGTGTGTATTCCCTTTCTTCAGGAAATCGCCCATTTGTGTTTTGTTTCGATAGAGTGATCAGTTAATGTTTTCTGTTCTCTCCCAGACAAGGGCGTGGGGTTGGAGGAAGCTATGACTCAAAGTAAGCCAACCTTAACAGTATCACTTATCCATTTTGTGTATGACAGACCATTCCTAAATTTAGTAATCAACAATATTTTGTTATGTCTCACAATTCTGAGTTGGGCTGCTATAACCAAGCTGGGCGGCTTATAAACAACAGAAATTCACTTCTCACAGTCTGGAGGCTAGGAAATCCAAGACCGAGGCACCGGCAGCTTCATCTTCTCACACGGCCGAGGGGCCGAGGGGGCTGTCTGGGGTCTCTTTTATAAGGACACTAACCCCATTCATAAGAGTGCCACTTTTATGGCCTAATTACCTCCCAAAGGCCCCAATTCCAAATATCGTCAGATTGGATATTGGCATTTAACATACGAATTTTGGTGGGACACAGTCTATAGCAGAATCTAAAGCTTAGTCTTGAGCAGGACAATGGATTGCTTCCCCCGAGTGTGTTCTGAGTGCTATCAATGTGCTCACACGGTGGGAGCATTCAAGTCCCTCAGCTGTCGTATCTGCCGACTTGAGAAACCAGGCGGTGTGTGTTCTCAGATGGCAAAGAGGCGGCCTCCACTCCCGCCACTCTCCTATTACCACAGGTCAGGACTGACTGTAACCAGATCACAGTGAGGTAATTGTGTCCTTACGTGCGAAACGGACTCGGAAGCAAGCCATTCAAAAATAATTTAGCAACATGTTCCAGTTGAAAATAACTCAAAATAAGAGAAAATAACTCAAAACAAGAGCGTAACCCCCAAGGGAAATAGATTTCTCGTTGGCAGAACTCTATGCTTCATTGTTCTACAGCAATAGCAGACTTCTCTAAGCTACTGAGTTCAATGTGTTTGTGTGAAAAACCCAAGGCGTAGAGAGGAATCAATGGACTTCTTTTTAAAAACAATTACCAACACGTACTTCTTTTTTTAAATTTATTGATTTTATAGAGAGACTGGAAGGGAGAGATGGGGAGAGAGAAACATCAGTTTGTTCCACTATTGATGCATTCATTGGCTGCTTCTTGTATGTGCCCTGACTGGGAATCGAACTTGCAACCTTGGTGTATCAGGACACTGCTCTAACCAACTGAGTGACTTGGCCAGGGCTCCAACATGTATTTATTAAATGCTTAGTAAACATTCTGTTCTGTATGATGCTACCTGTTACATCTCCCCGGTAAGACTCTGACTGCCCATTTGTCGTAACCCGTAGGCCTCTCCTCTCTGCAGTATGTCTCATTTCATTAGTCAGCAAATGTGGTAAATCATTTCATTAGTCAGCAGATGTGGTGAATAACTGACCTTACATTTCCTAGCACTCTTTCTTGGGCAACAACCAATGTGATAAAACTTTAATGAAATGTCCTGTAGCAAAATGGAACCAGAGCAAAAGCCAAGTAGATAGACAACCAAGTGCTGATACAGACTTTTTTGCAGGGTGGAATCATTTCAAGTAAGGTGCAAAAGGCATCCTGTAAAGGGGGGAGAATTTGTGTCTTTGAATAGTTCTTCCCTGTCATGGATCTGGTATTTTTTTGAGCCTACCAACTTTCTAGGCTTTACATTTGGCTTAGGGTACAAAACAGATAAAAATCCCTATGTTTCTGGGGCTCACATTCTGGTGTGGGAAGACAGAATAAACATATAATAGCATGTAGATTAAATTATGTATTAGAGAGTGATGTGTTTTGGAGAAAAAATACAATAGGAGATGGTGTTAGAGAGTGCTAGGAGGTAAGCAATTCAAAACAGTGTATTGTGAGGGAAAACTTCACTGAGGAGCTGGCATTTGAATCAAACCTGAAGGAAGTGAGGGAGCAAGGCAACTGATGTCCTGTCTTCCAATCAGAGAAAAGAGCAACCGATAAGGCCCTGGAGTTTCATGGGAAGCTGATGCTGGAGGAATGGCGAAGGGGTCTGAGTGCCTGGAGCAGAGAGAAGGAGGTGAGGGTGGAGGAGGTGAGGTGGAAAAAACAGAGAGGTCTTGAGAGGCCTTGCAGGCTATTAAAAGATCTCAGCATCCTGCTTACACCGTGAGCAGCATCATTTGTAACCTCTGTCCTTGGTAAAGCATCCCGTGCTCCTTCATGTCTTTGGTCAAATCCGAGCCAACCCTGTGATGTGGAGAAACACAGTGGGTATTGTCGAATCCACCTTAACCAGGCCCAGTAAATGCTGAACAAATCACCGACTTCTTGGAGAGTCATTTGACCTGGAATGGACCCTGTGTCTCCTTATTTCTAGGCCTTTCCTCTTTCCACCACACCTGGATTCCTATCCCATGATATCTATGCTATTAAAATGGAGAGCTAAGAAAAATGCAGAAACTCTAGCTCATTCTTAGCTTAGATACAGTCCCACTTTCACTCCCTGGTCCATTTCACTATCTACAAGTGCAAAAGAGAACAGTTACACACAGCTCAGCCCTCCCGGGCACCATTCACACAGACTACAGTGTGAGCAGTGGCCCCCGGAGTTGAGCCAAGCACCGACTCTACCATTATCTACCATCCTTTTTTAATTTATTTTTTACTGTTGTTCAGTTACAGTGGTCCCCATTTCCCCCAATTGCTCTCCCCTGCCCCATCCAGCCCCTGCGCCCAAAGATGGTCCCCACCCCATTGTCCTTGTGATCTACCATCGTTTCTTATCTTGACTCTGTCTCTTATTTCTAGCCCACAGTTGCCCTCTCAACTCAACAGCAGAATTCCATCTTCCCAATTTTGAGTCTTGGCACCCCGTAGATAGAACATGGTTGGCACTAGCGCTTTGACAAATAAATGGCCAAAACCCAGCCCAGCCTTGGACTCATCTAGAATTGTATGTCTTGTACATGTCAGCCATTCTTGTTCCCTCCTGTCCCTCACTCCTACACCCCGCAAGAAACATGGCAGCTCCCTTCCACATCCATCTATTTGGCCTTGAGAAAAGTAGCTCATCCCCTTGACAGTTAGTATTTATCTTTGATTCTTGTGTTTAGGTCAAAGTTCCCCAAGCCCTGCTCTGCAGCCTTTTTCCCTACGGTGTCTTTGCAGGGTCTTTGCCATAGGTCGCTCAGCCTGGACCGCTATGATGAATGGAGTCTCCAGAAATGGATACTCATGAAACAAACAGACCTGCTAAGCTAATAAACTTTGTGATGGGCTGAGCAAATTTCCTCTTATGTAATTAATCTACTCTCATGGTAGCGGGGGTGGAGGGGCTGTGCCAGGGAAGAAACCGGCTGCTTTCTCAAAGGTCTTTGTGTCCCTAGTCACTGCTGCCATTTACAGAGGGGTGACCACAGCCAAGTGTTTTCCCACGCCCCACCTCTTGACTTCTGGGCTCGCTAGTGAACGTGAGAATCCTTGAAGCTGCAGAGCTGAGACGTCCAGCGACAGATTGCCTCTGTGTGCTCCGTCACCGTGAGAGCTGTTCCCAACGCTGCGTGCTATTTCCCCACTGAGGATTCCTTGTCCTCGCTCAATTAAAGCTCTTTTTCTTTCCTCCAACCCTCCAGTTCCAGATCCTCTTTGCTCACACTGTTCTCTCAACCTAGAGCCAGTAAGCTTCCTGCAGAGGAAACAGAGGCACCTTTATCTCCTCACATAGGAAATAAAGATCTAAGAATGTAGCCACACACAACACCAGCATACCACGGCACAAGAGCAGGCCGTCGGGGGAGGCCCGCAGTGCGGCGGGCAGAGCTCCTTGCTTCGCACTGCGGCTTTCTGTCCCCTGCTTCTCCCCGGGGAACTGTGGTCTCCAGTTTTCCCAGTGAGGTAAGCATGGGTGGAACACCTTCATTTTCATTGCTCAAGTGATGGATGGCTTCTCACTTTGAGACGAACTTCAAATAAAAGACTGAAAATACTCTCTTAAAAAAATTCAAAAAGCAGGCCAAGCTGACTCTCACGACATCGCCACAGGGCGGAATTTCTGACTGTAGGCAACAGCTACTTATCCCAGACGGGAGTCTGGGACAAAAGCATGTGAAATCTCAGTTACTCAGAACAAGGCCCTGCACTGGGGCTCCTCTCCGCCCTCCAGAAGTTTGCTAAGAGCTGCAAATGGCTCATGTGTTACTAGGATATGGGATAGTACTAAATGCTGTCTCCGAGTATTCATAATAACAATACTTTAGTAATAACAGTATAACTATTGAGTATTAATGTGTATATACATAATGTATTACATGTGTACATATATGTTTTATATCTACTTGCACGCTGATGGCTAGGAGGAGGAAAGTTGGGATGGGGAAGTTTAATACCACACAGGCAGTATCATGGTGCTTCACAATAAAATGTGTGTTTTTAGTTCCCAAACCAGTATGCAAACAAAAAATATTTTTAAAAAATCCTCCTGAACGGAGGGAATGCTGAACTGGCACAAAACCCAGGTGCAAAGAAAAGGTACACAGTTAAAAGAGGGACATGGGGGCACAAAGAAAAGCTTTCCTAGGTCAACAAGCAAAGTGGAAAGTTGGCATTTTTGCAAAGAAATTAAAGCTAGTTAAGCCTCCATCTATTTTTTATGTAGAGTGAACTTTGAGTAGGTGTCTGTGGAAGACCAAGGACACTGCACGCACCATGAGAAGGGACCCGAGCGTAGACTGTGGAATTCGCCCTGGAACAGGACGGAAGGGAGCCTCACGCGATAGGTGTGTGGGGCGGGCGGAGGGGGCGCCAGCAGGACTGAGACAAGATGTGAAGGAGGGGCACCAGAATGGATTGCGAAGAATTTGGTGAAGAACATTTCGTGAGAACACTTGAAAATTTATGCCAGAATGACCCTGGAAAATTTTTATAACCACATACAGCTGCTTCTCATTTTTCACGGTGGTTATGTCCCATAAAGTCACCAGCAGCACTCCACTAGTGAGTACTGAGCGGTTGCTCCAGGGGAAATGAAAGGGTAGGGTCATGTGAGCCCCTGATCACAGTCGTTTCATCAGCTGATCAGTACACAACCTTGTTTTGCGTGTGTTTCTGTTTAAAGAGTCCTTTTTCAATGTGCACTTTGATTCATTGACATTGAGCTCACAGCCAGCAGCACTGTAACTCATGCCAGAATGAAATTTACCTCACGCGTGTTTTCTCCGTAAGGAACATCACAGCCTTCTTGCATTGGGGAGCACTAGACAACGTTTCAGCACAATGATTGTGGGGCACTTAAAACAGTGAAATCAACAACAAAAGTGCAAAAACCATGGCACCAGAGAGACCACAAGAAGGCCCTTGGATTACAGTACGGGAACTGAAACCAGAAGGCAGAGTGTCACCTGGTTCGACCTCAGCTGGCCAAGTGTGCGTCAGATGACTCCAACCTGCTGTGCTCTCTGTCTGTCCGCAGAGACTGGGGAGGCGCCAAGGCTATTGGTTCGAGGCTATAAGTGCATTTTAGCAAGTAGGTGAACTCATAAACACGGCACCCATGGGGCCTAATGGAATAACTATGAGGCTGATCATCATTTATTAATTATCAATATCAGATATTATTGTGAGGATACATATATGCATATCACAGTCAGCATACCTATAGTAAGCGTATCTAGTATCTTATTCCAGAATGTGGTTTTCATTACATACTTCTAGGATTTAATCCCTTTAATGTGTGGATTCCAGGGTTGGGTACTTTTACCCTGGCTATTCAAATTAGACCTCAGGTGCCCCAAGTGCAAGACTAGGTGAAGAGAATGCAGCCAATAAGTCCCACTTGGACCTGGCTCCACTACCTATTACCCCTGTGCATTTGTCAGCAGGATGTCCAGACGGAAAACTGTGCGGTCCGCAGTCAGACTACTAACTCATCACCACAGGGACTGATACAGCCCCAGGTGAGGGGGCGAGGGCTTCGCCCCACCCCCATCACTGGCCTGGATCCACTAGTTGAAATTGCCTGAGCTCATTTTTTTAAGAATTACTTCAAAGCGTTACTTCAAAAATCTTCCGGTGCTGAGACAATGTGAGCTGCTGAGTCGCCTACTGCCCAGGAAGTGCCCTGAGGGCCTGCACCATTGCCTGGGTTCCCACGATGGAGCTGCTCCAGCCCAGGACGGCTGCCTCCCATGGGTGCCATTGGCAGCTGCTGTATCGTGCCTCAGCTGCTGTACTTCCCAGGACCCCGAGAGGCCAAAGCCCATTGGTATTCCGAGCAGAAGTGGGAAAACTCTCTGTGCTCGTTTTCCGAGGCTGCCGTAACAAACAACCGCAAACTTGGTGGTTAAGACAGCAGAACTGTACTCTCTCGCAGTTCTGGTGGCCAGAAGTCTGCAGTCCTGTGGGGCTGCCCTGCTTGCGGGGGCTCTAGCCGAGAATCCTCGCCTCTTCCCGATTTTGGTGGCACTCGAATTCCTGGGCTTGTGGACCCATCGCTCTAGTCACTGCCTCCCTCTTCACTTCTTCCCTGGGCGTCTCTGAGGAGGGCACTCACTTATCATCGGATTTAGGGCCCACCCAGATAATCCAGAATGATCTCATCTCAAGATCTTGAATTTAGTAGATCTGCAATGACCCTTTTCCAGCAAAGTCATCTTCACAGGTTCCAGGAATTGATTTGGACGTATCCCATCTGTGGGGTGGGAGGGGCACCATTCAGCCCACTACACTCTTTTTTTTTCATGGAATGTATGTACATATGTACTTTTTTAAGTTTAATTTTTTATTATTTTTTCCCCATTACCATTTATTACCCCCATTCTCCTAGGAACCAAAGTGGTCCCCTGGTCTTAGAGATAAATGGAAAACAAATGAACAAAAAAACAAACAAACAAAAAAAACAACTTCCCTTAGTTTCAGTCCAAAGGCTCTTTTACTTCCCAGGGCCCAGATGAGCCCCAAACTGTAGGGAAGGAGCAGTCCCTAAGATTGGTATCTTCCCAGCTTCCCCCTCACCTCCCGGAGGAGCTCCTTCACACCTCCTCCACCAACACCCTCCAGCCATGAGCTGCAGCCTTTCCCCGCTGCACCAGCCATCTGCCTAGACATGATGCTCCCAGAGTGAACACAGCTGAGGCAAAGCCAGGATCCTCTCCACCCCCAACCCCACCACAGATGCAGCCCTAAACAAAAATCTTAGGAACTGTTTCTGTCTGAAACGAAACCACACAAGGGGGTAAAAAAGCCCTGGCTGGTGTGGCTCAGTTGGTTGGAGCATTGTCCCCATGAACCGAAAGGTCGCAGGTTTGATTTCCCATCAGGCACATACCTGAGTTGCAGGTTCGCTCCCTGGAACATGCAAGAGGCAACTGATAGATGTTTCTCTCCCTCTCTCTCCGCCTTACTCTCTCTCTAAAATTAGTAAGCTTGTCCAGCTTTGCTCTCAGTCAACAGTCCTCAAACTGATCTCCAAACTGCATCACCGGCATCACCGGACACTTGTTAAAAATGCATGTTCTCAGGCCCAGCCAAGACCTCCTGAACTGGGCATTCTCATGGAGGGGCCCAGTAACCTGTCTTTCCACAAGCTCCCCAGGTGACGTTAATGCAAGCTAAAGTTTGGGAACCACTTCTTGAAATATTGAAGACTAAGACATTTCCCCAGTTTCCTCAGTTACGGAAGGTAAAGGTATTCCTCCAAATACCTCTTTTGACTGGTAGGTCCTGAATAGAATTCTTCTAGATTAGCTATTGAAAATAATCTTGTACAACCAAAATGCAAGCAGATTTAGAAAGCACTTCCAACCTGACTTTTGTTGCACCTCAGAAGCTGGCAAACAGAAGAAAGCAAGCAAATTTCTGTCGGTGCCTAACACTTAGCCTCCACTTCAGTTAGACTCTGTCCTCTTCATTGCTCTGTGCCTTCCCTTGGTTCCCCCGGTCGCCTAAATGACCTGCCCTTTCTCTGATTCACCGATTCATTATTCAAGGCCCCGCTGGGGTCCCACCTTCCCCATAACATCTTCTCAGCCACACTGCTCTCTCCCTTAACCAAATACCTGGTTGGATTATTGCATTGTTTTCATTTAATTACTTCAATTCAGCACTGGATTGCACTGATATTTAGCTCTTCTTCCCTCCCTGGACCCCACGAAAAATTGAAAAACCTCTGAAGGGCAAGGTATACGACTTTAGGTAGTTGTATATGCCTGTCTCAGTCATCTGAGACTGTTAAAATAAGACATATAAAGTGGGGTGGGGGCCAGGGGGGTAGCCACAGCAGAAAGTTATTTCTCACAGTTCAAGAGGCTGGAAGTCTGAGACCATGGTGCCCGATGGTTGGTTCTGATGAGAGTCCTCTTCTGGGTGGCAGATGGCTGACTTCCAGTTACATCCTCACCTGGTGGACAGAGAACTGGCTAGCATTCTGGTGTCTCATAAGGGCACTAATCTCATCATGAGGGCTCCACCCTCATGACCTAGTTACCTCCTGCAGGTCCCACCTTCTAACACCATAATATGGGGGGTTAGATTTCAACATACGAAATTTATTGTGGGGTGGGGAAACACAACATTCAATCTGCATTCAATAACAATACCCCACAGCACCTAGTATAATGTTAAACACACAGTAGGTAAGCAATGGATACTTGTTGAATGGCACTGAATTATAAAGAGTTGATCACCATCAATTTTATTGGTCTCCGGCAATTGCTAACAGAATTGCCCATGTCTTACTCAGCTATCAGGAAGAAGTCTCCATTCCTCGTCCTGGAGGAAAGGGGAAGCAAATACGCACAAATAAATAGTAAAAATCGAACCGGGCCTTTGTTGGAGAGGGGGCAAACAACGTGCTGCACAGTCACAGAAGGCAGGCGCAATCTGTACCTTTAGCATCTAGAGAAGTCAGTAAATATTGCTGAGGGACTCAGTGATGTCCATTTTCTATAGGTTTCGCAGTAACTGGCACAGAATGTGATACTCAATAAGTGTTTGTGGAAGGAATAAATCAACTCTCACGGTAAACTTCAGTGCCCTCCCAGCCTCACAGGCTGGGAACATACCCTGCCATGTGGTGGGCACTCTCGTTTCTAGAGAACATGGTTGAATCCATCTCGGAAATTTGCCTTTGCAGAGGGTGGGTCAGGAGTTTGTCCCTGTGCAGGGAGCTGGGGCCCTTTCCTTGGGGAGTCACATTTCCTTGGGCAGTAAACGCTATGGCCTGCACTACCCGATTCTTCTCGGGCACCTGCTCAGTCAGCTCTGCATCCCTGGGCAGCTGTGTACCTCGGGTCCTCCTGGAGGTCCTGAATTCGCTGTAGTAGAACTCCTGCTCAGTGCCGGCATGACTCACAAGCCCACCAACGCCACAGCCTTCCTTTGAGCTCTGGGACTGCTGGGAAGGCTTGGGCTGAATGAAGAACATCTTCTTTAATGGGGAAGGTGACTTCCCTTGCCCAAGGGTTCAGTGGTCCATAAGAAGAAAATGATTTAATCCCAGATGGGGCAGCTTTCTGGTATATTAGGAAAGGACAAAAACATATGAGATGTGGGCACCTCAAAGGCCATGAGAATGGACACGAGAGTGAGAGCCAGGAGATACCAATTCTGAATGCTGCCATCAGCTAACTTCGTGACTCTGGGAAAACCACAGTGAAGGCTTCAGTTTTTCTGTATGACCAACAGACCAGCTAGCTTACCCCTAAGTTCCTGCTAGCTTAAACATTCTATGTCTGATTTCACCTTGCTTTTTGCCTATTTTGTATCAGTAACCAGGCATCAAATATGTTTGCCTCAAAGTAGTATGTCTCTCTGGCTAATACTTTTCCAGCTTGTTCAAGGTTCTGACTACTCACTTTCTGCATCCTTCTGGGATTTCTAGCAAATTCTGATATCAGTCTCTTTACCTCTGGTGTATAAAGCAAGCAACTAATCTCATTGACTTTGTTTCAGCCGCTGTGTTTCAGGGTCAGCCCTAATCATCCAGACTATAAAATCAAGGCTCTAAACCACAAACAAAGGAAGTTTCCTAATTAGAACCATCTCATGGCTGGACTCACTGGGGTTCAGAGAGGTCAGAACTATAGCTGCCCAAGTTACTCAGACCTTGAGGCCTCCAAGGTCACCTGGCAGAGGATGGTCGGTATTTTTAGAAACGTATAGAGTTACTACTGAGAAATGCGAGAGTGATAAAATTACTTTCAGCAGGATTCGTTGGCTGAACCGAATAGTCTTGAAGCCTGTTTTGTGTTGTGATGACAAGGTGAACAAAGGGTATAGCAGTGTGGGATCTGACGCATTCAGAATTTTTTAAAAAAAATAAACTTCTGGATGGAGCTGATCTCAAACACCAAACGAGCACACGCTGTCTCTCAGGAACTGGTATAGTGTTTTCGGTATTTTGACAGTTGCAGCACCGGGGGGACAGGGTTCTAGGTGTAGGAGCTCAGAGGAGTCTTCCTTAGTGGGAGTGATGGCAGCGGAGGTGGCCGTGCCAGCAGTGAAGAGGGAGGGAAGTTCTGGCGTAGCTGCCGGTCTCGGGGATAGGGGCGAAAACAGAGACGTGAGGCGTGAGCATCCAAAAGGCCATATTAAGATCAGTTACATGCCATAAGTTCTCATCGAAAAATCTCAGAAAACTTTAAAGAAAATTCTTGGTTTGTTGGAGTTGTTTTTGGTTTTTTGTTCTTTGTTTAGACAATCTTTCGGGAAATCAAAACTTCCCATTATTAATCATATCAATGACTATCGTCCACTGAGAACCTGACATAGAACTGTGATGTCTAATACAGGAGCTACATCAGGTTATTTACACTGAAATTAAATACAGTTAAAAACTCAGTTCCTCAGTCACACTAGCCACACTGCAAATAATCAGTACCCACCTATGACTAGTAACTTCCATATAAGATGGGCAGAACAGGGAATTTACATTATCGTAGAAAATTCTATTAGACAGTGCTGCAGGCACTCTCTACATGTCTTATGGGTGTTACCCCTAATCCTCACACCTCTGTACAGTTAATACTGCCACCTCGGTTTGCTGCTAAGGAACCAGATTTCAGAAGGGTTCAGTGACTGGGCCAAGTTCACATACAGAGTAAGGCAGCAGAGGGTAGGACACGGTTTTAAGTTAGTCTGGTTCCTAAGCCCCTTGTCCCTCTTTGAACCATGTTTCTTGATTACAACTTCTCAACATGAAACCTCCTTTTTCAAAATGTCTTTCAAAAGATCACAACCATCAACAACTGAACCTAAACACCAGAAGCAAAAACTAAGCAAACAGCTGGAACACGAACAGAATCATAGAAACAGAGATCACGTGGAGGGTTATCAGTGGAGAGTAGGAGGGGAAGAATGAGGGGAAAGGTACAAGGAATGAGAAGCATAATAAGTAGGCACAAAATAGACAGGGGGAGGTTAAGAATAGTATAGGAAATGGAGAAGCCAAAGAACTTATATGTACGACCCATGGACATGAGCTAAGGCGGGGAGGGAGCGCTGGAGCCTTGTGGCAAGTGGTGTGGGGAGGAGGGTGATAAAGGAGAGAGAAAAATTGGGACAACTATAATAGCATAATCAATAAAATATGCTTAAAAATAAAAAAATAAGAAAGAAAAAGGATATTCACCAAAGAATAGAATTATCATTGAGCTACTGAGAATTTAAGTAGAGAGTCTGTCAAACTACCAAGGTGAAGGGATAAGTTGTCAGGAAAATGGCATAGGAGCGTCAGGTGCCTTTGTGTGAACACACCTGTCACAGCTGGGCAAACCCGATTTAGAAGCTGTCACACTACACCTGGGAGTTCATACTCCGATGAGGAAGACAGTCTAATGTGCTGCTAAAGTCAACAGGCCTCAGCCTGCCATTGGCTATCACCTTAAACAATGGGAAGCAAGCAGAAATTACGGCTCTGTCTTATAGAAATTCATGTTTTGTCTAAAGCGGGAAGACTGAGCATGTAGTTTTAGAATATACCTCAAGAAAGTGTTAAAAGAACTGTATAGAAAGATACTAGACATAGGAAACTAAATTCATTAAGAAAAAAGACAACCTCTATGTGAAGGGAGAAAAAAATGAGAGTTTTGCCAAAGGAGTGATGAAGGCAGCACTGTGCCTGGAGTGACTGGTCTGCGTTTCTCAAGGACAGCCCCGGACTTGGTCCTTTTTGTCTCCCACCGCACACGCACGCACACCCGCACACTGTGGCTGCTGCTCCTCGGCTGCTTCTTGAGTTGAACCGATTGTAAGAATTTCCTGTTTCTGCAAATCCTGATGACATAATTAGAACAATGGGATAGATGATACGAGGTGGCATTTTGGTCAATTTCTGGATAAGAGCAACTTGGCTCTCCTCCAGCACGTGTGACACACTTATCTTTGATACTGTGTCCCGTTTACGTGGCTGACACTCACTGTGGTTGACCCTCACAAACTCAGTGTAGAGGCAACTTCACCCCACAGCCCTTCAGAGGTGCAGACCCTTCAAAGGCAGCAGAACTCAGCTCCCGGGGAGTCTGTGTGCCCCACCTCGGATGTCCATGCGATGATCTGAGTACAGACTATGAGTCTTTAAAGCTTGGGTGTCTGCCCTGGAAGCCAATTTGGCCAGAAATGACCCCAGCTGTACTCAAACGTAAGAGAGGACAACATGTTATGATACAGAGAATAGGAGCCAAGCCAGAGGGCAGTGGAGGGAATGGAGTAACCAGAGGCAAACTCTCTCATCGTGCCAACTTTTTTCTACTTCTAGGCAAGCAGTCATCTTCAAAGCC
Source organism: Glossophaga mutica (assembly GCA_039655065.1). NCBI lineage: Eukaryota > Metazoa > Chordata > Mammalia > Chiroptera > Phyllostomidae > Glossophaga > Glossophaga mutica. The sequence goes on from CM077311.1 coordinate 65,226,649, forward strand.
ACTTCCTGTCAAGGTTACAGTGACAGAAGGCAGATCCTGCCTTACCCCTGCAGACCATGGATATTCCTACCTTATATGAATAGGACATTATCAGCCCAGGTGCCAGGCTCTGTGACTCACTGGGAAACAAAACGGTGGCATGTGTTGGGTGGTTGTTAACTTTCTAAGAGTCCGAATCCCATAGCTGAGAGTTGCTGCTCTGAGTATGGGTAGGAAAGTTTTAGTAGCTCTCTTTTTCAAGGAGGGCTGCCTAACATCTCCAAGCCAATGGAAGAAGGCCAGTGCCTGGGGATTGGTCGAAGAGTGATTTAATGATTCCCTCTACCGTGGGCTACGGGGGATATGGCTAAAGGAGAATCAGCAATGTGGAGAATGTCGTAGGGATAAGAACGAAGAAAAGCTCTTCTTAGCAATTCTTAGTCTCTGCTACTAGTTTTTTAGTGTCTTCATAGAGCACTTTCAGGCCAGGACAGTACATTTCAAAAGCTGTCTGATCACACTGGGACTATGTTCCAGGTCATCCATGTAACAACTGTTGAACCTCATTCCACAGTGGCTGGCCATCCTGGGCCTGTGTGAGCTCGCAGGCAGGTTTGTACAGTAGCTGTACCAGCACTGGGGGTGGGAAGAGGAGAAGGTGCTCCAGGGAGAGGGCTCTGAAATGAAACAGGCACAACTGAGCAATTAGCCAAATGGTTAGGGAAGGGCATTCTATGCCGTGGGAGTAGCATATGCGAAGGCCCACATGAATCTTCTGGGGCATAAAAGGTTCACTGTGCCTGGGGCATAAAACATAAAAGTGGGAGCAGTGTGGATGCTGACAGAGAGACGGGAAGGCCCCACACACCCAGCAGCTCACACCAGCTGAGCACTGGTATGAGCCCGGCACTTAGTTGTATGTGTACAGTTTCACTTACCATTCACAGCCACCCTAGGAAGTAGTTACTATTATTATTATTCTCTCCACCTTTAAAGATAAGGGAACTGTGGCTTAGTGAGTTTATGTGACTGGCCTGTGATCGTCATTCTGTAGTTAATTAATGAAAGCACCAGAATTTGAGCCAAGGCAGTCTGTCACTGAGTGCCTTGTACTGTAAGAACAGTACAAAGGACATTAATATACTCGTTAGCCAGATTCAGCTAGGTTTGTGAATTGTCAGTATTTTTCCATATGTAAAAATTATTAGTACTACAACTATTATTAGTTTTCTGAACCATTTGGAAATAGGTGGCAGACACTGAACACTTTACCCATAAATTGATCGGGAGATATTTCCCACATTCTTCTAACAACAACAGCACAAGCGCAGTCCTCAGGAGATGCAACACTGGCACTGTTTTGTTTTACAGCATGCATTTCGTATTCTGTTTTTGTAGTTGTGTCAACAACGTCTTATGTAGTATACAAATATATGTATATTTGGATGTACGGTCCAATCAGGGACCACATATTGCGTTTACTTGTCATGACCCTTAAAGCTTCTTTAATCTAGTACCCTAGCCTTTTCTTTTTTGTCTTTTATGACGATGACATTTTTTAAGAATCCACACCAATTGTTTTGCAGACTGTCTCTCTATGATGATTTTTCTGCTTGTTTCCTTCGTTTAGATTCAAGTTGGCATTTGGTCCTGATCTTACTGGCAGTCACAGGTCCCTGACAAAAGTTCCCATCTCCTCTGGGACTTCTATTAAAAACTCAAGTTCCTTTTCAGTCATCCCATTAATTTAGGCACAGGCTAAGCTACTGTAACAGAGACTCACAACTGTGGGGCTCAACAAGATAGATTAAATTTCTCTCCCACACGAACATCCACAGGCGAGCAGTCCTCGGTCCCGGTGGAGTGGCTCCGCTCCACAGAGTCACCCAGGGACCCAGGCTCCTTCCATCCTGCTGCTCCCTCATGTGTCCTTCTCAAGGGAAAGCTGCCTCATCAGCGCCACATCTGAATTTCAGCACTCAGGCGGGGAAAGAGAGGACACAGTGCATGAAGTTTCCTCTTTTTAATGGGTGAGACCTAGAAGTTGCTCTTGTAGCTTCCATTTGCATTCATCATCCCAACCCCACATCCATGAGCCAAGGCAGCTGAGAACAGCAACCTGAAGCTGGGGGGCCGATTGCCCCACTAAAACTCCAGTGGTGACATTAATAAAAGGAAGAAGGAGAGAGTGGCCACCCGGGAGCCACCCGTGGTCTCTGCCACAGTTGTCCCCTAGGCCGTTGTTTCCTTTAGTGGAGACTCGATACGTGAATGAGCAGATTCAGCTCATCACCCTAGTTCCTTTGGTTATTATTCGTGGTACTTACTCACTTGTTTTCTTTTCTGGGTAGGGCTCTTCAGAATTCTCTTAATACAGTTTTAAAACATCAAAACTACTCAGTAAAAAATAATCCTAAGGCCTTATTTGCAAGAATGGAGGGCTGCCACTTCAGAACTTTTTGGATAGTTCTATTTTCTCAAATATAATTCCAGTGGGGATGACAAAATCCACACAAAAAGCAGAAACGAACTGCTTCACACCAGAATCCAGGTGTTTCACTTTTCATTTACTCTGGAGGAGTCTCGGGAGGAGGGGGGATATCTATTTGGTTGGCTTACTTAATGTATGAAAGGCACAAACACACGGAGAGGTAGCTATGGCATAATGTCAAAAATGACCTTACATGGTGCTTCCACTTACTTCCTCGTTCCACACGTGATGAAACCGTAGACGCCTCGCAGCTGATTAATTGCGAACCAGGACTTGGAACCGGATTTCCAGACGCTGGTGCAGATCGTCTCCGCGCGTTATGCGACCTCTCACTGATTTGGGGCCAGTCTCCTTCCTCACATGTCTGGCTCAGTTACGGTAGTCCAGGTAACATCTCTATCTCTTCCAAGTAATCTGAGGAAGAAAGTACATGAAAAAAATTGTCAAAAGTATTTGTTAGAGTCATGCATGCTTTGGAATCTTTTTAAAAGTAAGAGAAGAACACAGGCTGGGCACGTCCGCCGTCCCTCGTGCTTAGGCATTATTGCTTCCATCTGCGCCAGACTCCGCCGTCAGCCACTGCCCAGATCCCACAGCCCCTGATGCCATCACGCCACGTACGGTTCTTTCTGTCAACAGCGTCCAGGAATGCATAACCTTATCTTTTAACACTCTCTCCACTTTTATATGAAAAGGCCCCACAGTGTTTTAATTATTTTTGCTTTCATTCTTTTAGATTCTTATTGTGAAATATTTCAACTATTAAAAACAAGAGCAGAGAATGATTTCACATGGGCATACCCACTACTAATTTAAAAGACTCTTAACAGGCTGCCATATTTTTCAAAATAAAACCTATTATTTTATTTTTATTGTTTATGCTATTACAGCTGTCCCCACTTTTATTGTTTTGCCATACTTGCTTCAAGATTTTTAAAGTATAAAAATGTTAAGATTCTCTCAAGGCTTGAGTTCATTCCCTTCCTCCTCTCCCTCTTCTTCCCTCCTGAGAAGTAATTAATAAAATTTTGAAATTTTCTCCACTGAGTTCTTTCATATGTTTATCTGTCAGCATTATTTATCGGTACATTATAATTATTGTTGTTATTGTGCATGGACTTCTTTATACCTCTTTTGTTTTAAAGCTAGAGAAAGATACTTTCTTTTGTTTTCCATTTAGGCTATATTAGCTTTTTTGCAGCTGTGGTATCAGATGACCACAAACTCTGAGACTTGCAACAAGAGAAATCAACTCTCCCACAGTTCTGCAGAGAGAAGTCTGAAAGCAAGATGTAAGCAGGGCTGAGCTCCCTCCCCTGGCTCTCCCTACCTTTTCTCTTCCAACTTCTGGTGACTGCCAGCATTCCTTGGTTTGGGGCAACATCACTCCAGTCTCTGCTTCTGTTGCCTTCATTGCCTTCTCCTTTATTGTCTGTTGTAAGATCTCCCTTCGGCTCGCTCTTGGGGACTTTGTGATTGTATTTAGAGCTCACCCAGGTAACCCAGAAATAATTTTTCCATTTCAGGATCTTTAACTTAATCACACCTGTATGATTACTACTCACTGGTTCCAAGAACTGAGACATGGACAGCTTAGGAGGCATTTTCACCTTTCTGCAGGGGTCATACTTAAATCTGTAACGTACAGATCCTCTACATGGTTCTGAAGAAGTATAGAGTTGACCACAGCAAAGCTGATGGAGCACTTTACTTTTAGCACACTCCCACATGTTATTTTTATTATATGTTTTATTTCTACACATTTTTTTAAAATCCCCATTCAAGGATATTTTTTCACTGCTTTTAGAGACTGAGGAAGGGAGAAAGAAAAAGAGAGACAGAGAGAGAGAGAAACACGGATGTAAGAGAGAGAAACATTGATTGATTGCCTTTTTGTACGTGCCCTGACTGGGAATCAAACCCGCAACCCTTTGTTCTACTGGACGACACTCCAACCAACTGAGCCGCACCAGCCAGGGCTATTCTACACATTTCAACAAAGAAGCCTTTTTTATATTTAATTAATTATATTTTCACTTGTTGTCGATTTATGTTACCATTGTTTCTTGTATCCTTGGTTCACTTTTTTCTTGCTGCAATATTTTACAGATCTCTTAGTAACTGATTGATTACTAAATCTGTGGCTGATTGATTCTCTTGTTCATCTTACATCTGAAAAGTCCTTTATTTGGCCTTCAGTCTTTAATGATCCTTTTACGGAGCAGCAAACCCTTTTCACAATTACAGTCACGGAACCTTTAAAACATTGCTCCGTTGTCACCTACTGCAGCGCTGAGACTCGTGCTCCACGGCAGATTCTCCGTGGGGGACGTGCCCTTTGTTTCTGGCACATCATTAAATTGTCTCAAATCTAAAATCCATTTAGATTTTTTCAGTTCTTTGTTTAGATTTATTTCAATTCACAAATTCTCTTTTCAATAGTCCCTATAGGATTCACGTCTTTATTTCATTTTGGGAAATTCTTCTCAATTACGTCTTCCAATACCGCTTCTTCACCATTTTCTTCATTCTGTGCTGGAATGCCTAGTAGACAAAGGTTAGGCCCTCTCTCTCTGTCCTCCATGTTTTACACCTGCTGTTACTGATTTGCGTATCCCTTGTGAATTTTGTGCTAAACGGAATTTTGTACTTAATTCTGTTTGATTTATTTCAGTTTTCTGATCTTCCAATTTATAAATCTTCCCTTCAACAGTCTATTCAAGGTTTAGTCATAGGCAGAATTCAGGTGCCATTAAAAGCCAGGGCTCTGCTGCCGCCTGTCTGGGGGCAAGTCCACTGCTATCACTTATTAGCCGATGGGCTTACACAAATTATTAGCTTCTCTGGACCCCCGTTTTCTCATCTGTAAAAAGGAAATGATAGTATTTACTTCATAGTGTTTGTGATGTTAAGAGAGCCAGTATACATAAAGCACTTAAAAAAGTTCTTAGCACACAATTAATCTTGTTCAAAAAATATCTAAATTTACTTAAAAACTTTTAAAAAGAATTTTCATATTCTGTTTTAATTGTTGCCTTTAAAATTATTATTTTAATACAAATTACATCTTCATTTATATCTTTGAACATCATAAACATTTTTACTTTTAAGTATTTTTCATATTGCTCCATACACTGAATTCATCTGGAGAGGTTTCCTATTCTGACTTTTTGGGTCTGTCGGCTACTTGATTAACTTGATTAAATGTCATCATCAGCTACTTGGTTTGGGTGTGTAGAATAACAGGCTCATTTTGAGTGTGACGTTTTTTGCTGCCTTTCACCAGGGCTCATCCCCTTCTGTCCAGCAGGTGTGTGGTGGCCTCCATCTGGCCTTCTAGACATTCAAGTAATAAAAAAGGACTTTGAATAGTAACTTGGTTTTTATTTATGCCCTAGATTGATATGGGGGTTTTCAAAGAGTGTCACAAAACCAATCCCTGGTTTGGAGCTGTGAGAGAAATAAAAGCAATATATTAGATTTTATGAAACCCAGGAAGTCACTGATCGTAGGATGCAGAGATGTTCTGTGTAACGGTTCGGGAAAACTGCCCATGAAATCTTCCCATAATGCTTTGTCATCACATAATACTTTTATTTTATATTATCAAAAAGAGCTCTTCTAACATAGATGTTAATCTGTATTATATATTACTCTGCACATGCGTAAAAGTCCATGGGTAAAGTGTTCCTAGAATGTCTTCGCCTTTTTTGATTCAGACACTGGTGTCCATGTTTTCTTCACATCACGTTGGTCTCTGTGCTGATTAAACCATGGGTGAGGGAACATTTCTGAAAGTGTCTACAGAGTTTCCTTCACCCTCATTTGGTGTCTGTGATCTGTCAGGAAAACCATCTCACAAACACCTCCTGGCTGACAGAAAGTCTGGGAAGCTTTCCGATTTCAGAGATATTGAAGTGTAAAAACATTCACATCACGGAATTGATTTTTAAGAAGAGGTCATTACCAATTTGGATTCGTATTCAGAATAGGCTATTTAACAGAACCCAAGACATTTTCACTCACAGCGAAAGGGGGAGCATGCTAGGACGTCCACCACTGCTTCAAGGGGGACCCACGATGCTGACGAGCTCAGGTGGAAAACTGTTATTGACCCTTCCGCATCTGCGACCCAAACCAAGGTCCTCATGCCCAGGGCCGGTCTCACCAATAGAACAAAACTGAGTTAGGTAAAGCAAAGCAGAAACTTTATTCTTTGATCAAGGAATGGAGAAGGGTGAGTTCAAGCTCTTATGGCACCTTCTCCCTGACTGGGAAGGAGCCTTCTGTACTTACAGGCTGTGGCACAGAGTGATTGAATTCTTTCAGACATGCATAGTTATTTCTCTGTTGCACTTAGCCATTTTGCACGCGATCCTTTTTGTACACATACCCCATCACCATCTTAGTTTTTGTGTTCAGCACCTTGGTCTTTGTACTCGGCCCTCTTCATTGTCCGGTCTGGAATCCTTTTCCAGTTCCCATAAGCAATCATAGCTTCTGATATAGCTTAGGCATTCAGACCTCAGTCTTTTAAATAATAGCCTGGTGACCAAACCACTTAGTAGCATTGTTATCTTGAACGAACTAAGTTCTCTACAGCTTAGTCCTCTTCCCTGTAGGTTCACGAGAATTAAACCAGTTAGTATGTGCAAAGCACTGTCAACCAATTGTCATCAGAAACAATTCAATGCCAATAGGAATCCCCAATTTGGGGTGTGATACAGCTTGGCTGGGAGGCTGCTCTGCAATGGTCCACACTGCTCTGGTGAGATGTCTTCAGAACTTCAGATCTAACTGGAAACACCCTCTTGTATGTAAACCGCACTCTGTGAGCCAGACGGGAACTGGTTTATATGGACAGAAGTCCCCAACCCTGATTCCTGATTGGTCTATCCTCATGCAAATAAGGACACCAAATCCTCAGTTTGCTTGGTCCAAAAGGCACTGTCCTGATTGATCAGAATAGAGCCACTCTGCTTGGTCAGAGCTGTGCAGCTCTAATTGGATAAGGAAAACCTTAATCCTACTGGTTGTAATAGGATTCCAGGAAAACCTAATAAGGACAGGCTCAGATGCTACAAACACAGTGCACACAGGCAATTCAGTATGAAGGGAGTTTAACGCAGGCTTGTCCATGAAGTGCAGGTTGCATGAGAGGCCCTGTGCAGAAATGGCTGCTAGGCTCTGTTTTTAAAAATTTGAGCCCATTTAGCCACCAGGAGTCCTTCTTAGTAGGCATCTTTTTTTTTTCACCTGCTGGATTTCACAGCACCCAGAACAGTGTGAGTATTCATGATTTTCCTTCTTCGCAATGCTACATATTTCTTATTGCCCAGCTCAAACTTCTCTTCACAAGTAGGGAAGATCCCCACCGCAGCCCCTGGCTTCTAGCTATGAGCTCAGCTCAAGGCAGTTGCCTCCATCTCCCCCGACCCCCACTCCTCTAGCTCAGATAGGCCTTGTTTCCAGTCAGCTTTTTCTGGCAGGATCACAACTCTGGCCACAGTGTCTGTTTCCAGGCCCAGAGCCTGCCCCATCAGCCCTGATTATTGCTCAGCTTCTGGCCCACAGTAGTGTTTGTCTGGTTTCTGAGCTCAGTTGTATCTTTTTGGTTTGTTTCTTTATATGTTTTACTTGTGTTAAAAGATAGCCTGACGCACATTAAACATTTTAAGAAGTATCTTTTGTGACAGTATGGGGAACATTATGCTAAGTGAAATAAGCCAGTCAGAGAAAGGCAAATATCATAAGATTTCACTCATATGTGGAATCTAATGAATAAACTGAACTAACAAGCAAAACGGAGACAGACTCATAGATGGAGAGCAGATGACAGCTAAGAGCGGGGAATGAAGGGGTGGAGGTATGGAGCAAAAAGGAAAAAGGACTCATGGCCATGGACAACAGTGTGGTGCTGGCAGCGGGAGGAGGGTATTGGAGTACTAAATGATGATGGAAAAAATACAATAAAACTTTTTAATAAACAAAAAAAGGAGTTTGTTTGAGCAAAATTCAACTCAACTTGGCCAGCAACAAACCAGAAGTGGTTAGGAGCAATCCACTGGAAGAAGTTAGGGGCAAGATTTTTATAGAGAAAAGGGAATAAATATTTGATTGGCTGTAGCTTAAGCATTTGCATTATTTGGAAAAGACTAGTTGGGTGGCTGTGACTGGTAGTCTTTAGGTTTTGATTCTTAACCTCAGGCAGTCACAGGCTTAGGTTTTGCTTTATTTACATTGGCTGCTAAGGTATTAGAGCTGCCTCACTCTAACGATCTCCTTGTTTAATTTAACACCAGTAAGTGTCATATCTTTTGACCACAGTGGGTGATTAAAGCACAGATTCCTTGTATCATCTTGGCTGAAGTTTCTACTCCTGTTTATACATATCTGTCACTAGGGCTTATGTCTTCTTCATCTTGACAGCTAGTCCAGCACCTGACATGGGCCTGCCGCATGGTAGAAATCAACAAAAATGATTAGATGAATGAAACAATCATCTTTATTTCAAAACCTATCTCAGCACCATTTTGGGGGTGTTGGAGTTTTTTGTTAGTTTGTTTAATTGGGGACTCTAAGTTTCTGTTCTTATTCTTTCCTATGGGACTTAGGGTTGAGGTCACGAATTTTTGTTTGCTTTTTTTTAAGCAAGTATTTTTTAATTTTGAAATAGTTTTAAACCTATAGAAAACTTGCCAGAGCAGTATAAAGAACTCCAGCTTCTTTTCTCTTAGAGTCCGTGTTTACTGCATTATCTCAGTACTCTTCTCCTCCCCCTTCTCTGTGTATACGTATAGGCGCACACACACGTACACGCACGCACACTGACATGATGTCCCATCACCCCTAAGTACTAATGTGTAATCCCTAGAAACAAGGGCACTCTCTTATATCACCACCTGTAACCGTCCCAATCAGAAAATCAACACTGTGATAGCACAAGCACCCAGTCTATCGGCTCCATTCAAATTTTTCTAGTTTCCCCAACTACTTTTCTTTTTCCCTTTGTGGTTTAGGACTCTGTTCAGAAACTGGTGCTGTATTTAGTCGTCATGTGTTTTAGTCTTTTGGGGAGACTATAACAAAATACCATAGACTAGTAGCTTATAAATTTTTCAGCATGCTAGAGGCTGAAATTTTGAGATCAGAATGCCTGTATGATTATGATTGGTTAGGGCTCTCTTCCAGGTCACAGCTTTCTTGTTGAATCTTCATGTAGGGGAAAAAATAATTTCCCTCTACCTTTCTGAGCTCATGGCTAAGACCACCCTACAAAACAGATTAACAGAGAAAATAAATAACTACGTATTGTAGTGGAGGAAAAAATTTTCCCCTACCCTTCTAGATTCTCTTGGCTAGTCTAATAATTAAATTGACGTAAGACAGATTAACAGAAGAATAACAAATTTTATTTCATAGTGTTCGCTGTAAACAAAAAAGTTGACTAAGTCTTTCTTATAAAGATTTATTGGGGAAAAAAAAGAAAGAATTGCAATTTGGAACATGTGGCCGTGGCGAGCCACGTGACAAGCCCTGAGGAGACAAAGAAGTAAAAGTGCTCACACAGAGGGGAAGAGGGGGTGGGGTGGGGCTGTCATAACCACAGGGTTCTTCTGATGAGGCTTTTGCAACTGACAGGTTAGGAGAGCTCCTTCTACGGGCCTGCCCGACTGCAACTGTTTTTGATTATTATGATAGATTTTTAAAAGTTTTAAAACAGTATTTTGGCACAGATGAAGTCAAGGATGATACTTCAGTGTTTTTTAATTTAGCTTTTGTTGAAGGTCTAAAAGATGAACTTGAACACAAGTAACAAAACAAATGCACTACTTGGGCCACATGCAAACCCACGATTTAGTAAATTAGACTGAGTAGTTCTCCTGAAGTATCCCCAAAGATACAAGAAAGAAAGCTACATACCCCTAAGTCCCCAAATTTAAGCAACTCAAATAATAAGCCCACAGTTATAACAAAAGACAGCTAAATCCACCTTTCAAGATCCCCAAGGAAACCACCTTGTAATTACTGCAAAAGCCTGGATATTGGGGGAAAAATGTTTAAAGCTCGAAAAGGCAATTGCAAGGTTAATAGTCCACAAAATTTGCAAATCCTCTCAAGGACCTAAATTTTCTCAGCAATAAAACTGCTTTAAAGTTCAAAAGAGGATTTTTTTTCCATGTTCCTAATGCTTTAAGAGAAGTTGATCTAACTATTGGCCCCAATAGTAGATACTCCACCAGCTTCACTCTTTCCCCTTCCCTGAAATACTAAAAAGGGTGGGAGTTTGCCATCCACCCATGACTTCTCTGAATCCTTTTCAATTGCTCTTCAACTTGGACCTATTCAAAAAATCCACTGATTTCTTTCATTTCCCTCAAGGATGAGACCTTCTTGAATCTTACAAATCCCATATTTTTTTTTCTCTAGAGGAGGGAAATATTCTTATAGCTTGAGGGTTTTTAAAAAGATTTTATTTATTTATTTTTACAGAGAGGAGGAGAGAGGGAGAAAGAGAGGGAGAGAAACATCAATGTGCAAGAGATCCATTGATCAGTTGCCTCTCACACACACCCCAATTGGGGACCTGGCCTGCAACCCAAGCATGTGCCCTGACTGGGAATCAAACCAACAGCCTTTTGATTTGCAGGCTGATGCTCAATTCACTGAGCCACACCAGGCAAGACATCTTGAGTTTTTAAATAATGATCCTCAAGAGGAATTATCCACAGTTCCTTCAAAAACTAACAACAAAGGGACATAGGACATCTAAAACAAACTCCAGTAAAACTCAAGTTAAATATTTAATTATTGATAATGGTTCCACCTTGGATTTGATAGACTCCAGGGAATTTTAAATTTTCCTACCCCCATGACTAAAAGGCAACTCAGGAGATCCCTAGGTTTGGGCTGATATTATAGAAATTGAATCCCTAATTTCTGGTCATGGCTCAACATTTATACTCTCTTCCCAAGACTAACCAGACAGAGCCCCTCACATCGACAGAGGAATTCCATAAAGCCTTCAGAGAAATAAAAGACAATCTTTATGATCCACCTGCTTTAAGACACCCTAATTATCAATTGCCTTTTTTCTTTTTTGTCTGTGAAAGAGAGAAAAGTGTCTTAGGTATCTTGACTCAACAACATGGAAGCCAACATAGGCCCTTTGGATGCTATAGTCAATAATTTGACCTGGTGGCCAAAGGTCCCCCTCCCTGTATGAGAGCTATCCAGCCACTGCCAATTCACTACAGCACTTTAAAAAGGTAACAGCGGGCCCTCCAATGACTCTTTATGTGCTTCATTTATGGAGTCTTATTTAACTTTCATCATACTCAGAACCTTTCTGCTAGCAGACTAACCTCCTATGAAGTTCTTTCATTGTCTTTATCTAATGTGACTTTTTCTTGTAAAACTCTGACTCCTCTTTCTCTCTTCCCGATGCCGACTAAGCCCCTCGTGAGTGCCTGACCTAAACAGAATACTAACTTCTCAAAATGATTTACAGGAAATACCTCTCAAAAATGCTGAATTAGTTTGGCTTATGAAGGTTCTCACCTAAAGATAAAGCAGGCCATTCTCAAGGAGGCTATGTGATTGTCTCTCTAAATAAATGGTTGAGGCCAGTCCAATGCCTCAGGCAACCTCTGCTCAACAAGCAGAACTCTGTGCATTAATCTGAGCTTGCAACACAGCAGAAGGTAAAACTGCTAACACACTGACAGTAGGTACACCTCTGTTCAAGACTTTGGTATGTTCTGGAAACAGAGGATTCTTGACTTCTGGACAAAAGACAAAAACACAGTTCTTATGTCTTAGAACTCTTAGAGGCTATTCAATTACCTGAATCTTTGCCAATCGTAAAAGACCCTGGACATTCAATGGCAAACACAGAGTAATAATGGTAAAAACTTGGCTGACAATGCTGCTAAGTTAGCAGCATTAAAACAGTCAGCCCCTAATGGAAGCACCTACGCTACCAGCTGAAGCAATTGAAGGTTTAAAAGATAAAATTATGGAAGCACAGAATTTAGCTGTTTGACACAACAGGAAGAAATGGTTAGATTTTATAAGAACAACACTGTAAATTGACCCTAAATGAAACTTATGGGTCGGTCCAAAGGACAAGCCCCTCCTCCCTGATTGCACGCCGCTGCATACACCGCCACTGACCCCACCCACCGGACACTGAGGAATGGTGTCTTGGGAAGACGGCGCTCCTGGAAGTCATCTCTGAAGACCCTTCCCAGCTATGCTGCGTTAAAAATCTTTAAACAACTCACGACCACCATCGTGATTCTCATTCCAGGACTGAAGCAGATGGCACCTGATGTGGATGACTCTCCAGGACCAGGGCCAGTCACACATGTGCCACCCGGCAACCCTTACACATGGCCACCCCTCACCACCGTTGTCTCGTTTACTAGTTATTTTGTTATCATACCTCTTTTTAAACAAATGGTTCTTAAACAAAACCCTTGAGATCGATACGAATAAATAAATAAATGAGCTGGCACTAAAAAATGTAGGTAGGAATAAAAAATATAAACTAACAAACAAAATTGAAACAGACTCATGGACACAGAGAATGCGCCGATGGTTGCCAGATGGGAGGGGTGGGGGACTGGATGAAAAGATGAAGGGCTTAAAGAGTAGAAATGGAAGTGCCCAAATAGTCATGGGGCTGTGGAGTGCAGCACAGGGAACATGGTCAATAACGTGGTAGCGGCCGAAGGTGGGGCCAGGCGGGCGCTGGCAATGTCCGGGGGACCACTCTGTGTAGTGTAATCACTACACTATTCACCTGAAACTAATAAAAATAATACTAAATATAAACTGAAATTGAAAAAATTTTTAAAAATAAAATAACTGTATTTTAAATAACATACTTAACATTTTTTCCACCTAGTAACAGACATAAGCAATTAATCGTGTGTAGCATGGTGGAAGTCTGCGTGCCAGCACCAACCACGGCTCTTTTGAAGCAGCTTGGGAAACCCTTTTATAAGGCCCCCTGCTTCTGTCTTTATAAGCTCTGTGCCCTTCTCCCCCTCACAATAAGTTGGGGTTTTTTACTCAAATATGTCTCCTGGAATGCAATTCCTACATAAGACCACAAAATAAAGGTTTTGTTTGTCTTGCAGTTCTTGGTCAATGAGGGACAATTTATTTATTCATTTATTTATATCAGTTGTTAACCTAAAACTAAAAACCAAAGTGAGAGGCAACAAGCTTGTATTTGAGTTTATTTTTAAATAAAAGCTATGTGGAAAGCACTGATTCAGGCAGAACCCATGTTCCAATTAGGGTATTTCATGAGAAGGAAAAGGAAAATAATTACATCGATAGAAGGAAGGAATTTCTATCGATGCTAATAACCTAAGTTATTCTTTAGCTCTACACCAGTGTTTACTGATTTTTAAGAATGTCTTTAATGTTCAGTGCTTGTGGTCAGAATGTCTGCTTTCCTGTTAACTCTACCAAGAGTTGCTCAGAAGATGCTGGTGCTCTGGCCCAATGCAAAGGCAGTTTTTTCCAGTTCAAAGGTTCCAAAGGTTCAAGGAGCTGACTGTGCAATGCACGTCCTTGGGAATGGCTGCACTGACTCCATTTTTTAAATGGCTCCACTTGTGCCAACCTTCCACACAGTATAGTCTCATGCTTTCCTAAGCATCACCCCACCCCTCTACTCTGGGTGGGTAACACGAGGCTTAAGGGTAGATTGAGGATGGGGTGGTTGTCAGGCACAGAACAGAAAATGATTCGACGCATTATTTGGCATGTTGTGTAAGTTAATCTTTTACGTGTTAGTGAGGCCATTTGTATACAAGGTATACAGTCCTAGTGGGGCAAATAGTCCAAATGGCCAAAACGGTTACTTCAACCTGGACTTATCAAAATGCTACATCTTAGACTACAAATATGTTTTTAAAATACAATAAGGAACATTTGAAAGTATGTACAGCAACTATGATTTGGTCAAAGGATGGTGGGTAATTTCTATTTTTTATTCTTTAAACTTTCAAATTTCAAATGATTTACAGTTAATGTAGTTTGCATATACAATCAAACCCAAATTATTTTTAAAATTTTAACACAATTATACACATGCTATGTGATCACATCATTATGTATTTTTGTAAAATTTGAGTTTAAATTTGTAAAATTTACTTTGTAAAATTTAAAAGAGTTTAAAAGTAAACTCTTACTTTGTTAAAGAGTTTTAGCAAAGTAAGAGTTTTAGCCCCCAGCTGGTTAGGAGCACTTTCATTACTACCCTGACTTCTCCATCACAAGGTGATGTTGGAGAGACGGCAGTATCATTGCTAAGCGGATTTTAGCAATACATTTATTTTTGGTTTAGTGGGCTGTATTATGTGGTTCATTCCAACATAGGCCAGTTATTGCTACCTACTATCTCATAAGCCTGGCTTCCAGGAAAACGCCTACTGCTACCCACTGTGCCAACCACCCAGCACTGGGCATGAAGGTGAAAGTTAGCCATTGTATTCAGACACAAACATACTGATGAACTGACATAGGAGGCCAAAGGTAAGGGAAAAGTTGAAAATGTTTGGAGCCAGAAGCTAGCCTATGGAAAGGTGCTTCAAATCTTAAAGCTTACATATAAAAGAAAATTGTTAGAAGATTACTCAAATTTGACAAAAGCTCTAAAAATTCACGTTCCATTATCAACCAAAACTGTGAAACTGAAAGAAACTTTTGTAATAACCAATAATGAAGAACAAGCTGATATGTATACACTAGAGAAAAGAATGTACAATCTTTTCTATTTTTGTTCTCTATTTAAAAATCATTGTCATATGAAGAGGCAATGAGTATGCAGTCAAAAAACATTTTAAAAATAGTGCCCTGGCTGCTGTGGCTCAGTGGATTGATTGCCAGCCTGCAAACCAAGGGGTCACTGGTTTGATTCCAGGTCAGGGCACATGCCTGGGTTGTGGGCCAGGTCCCCAGTTGGGGTCATGCAGGAAGCAGCCTATTGATGTATGTCTCACACATTGATGTTTCTCTCCCTCTCCTTCTCTCTCCTTTATCCTCTCTAAAAATAAATAAAATCTAAAAATAAATAAGTAAACAAATACATAGAAAAAACATAGAGTACATCAGGCAGTTGGTTGATAAAACTGTTATTTCTTTGGATTTTAAATTTGTATAATATTTTTAATTTGTAATTTATTATGCTTATTCATTCTAAATATGTTTACTTTCATCGATAATTTTATATTTGGAATTTATATTATTTTAAAGGGCTCCCTTCCCCCCAGTCTTATAAGCTCAGGCCCCCCGAAGTGGACCGGTGTGGGAAGATGCAGTCTCCCAGGTCTGTCTTCTGGGTGCCTCTGAGGCCGAGTCCTCATTCAAGGAGAGTTAAGCGAGGTGCTGGCTCTTTAACTCTTAATAGATCAACAGGGATGAGAACTGCAGTTAACAGTTCTGAGACAGCAAGGCGGAGGAGGCCGGCCTCAGCAGGGTGAGAAGAATAAGGCAGACTCAGAGCATCAGTCTGTGGTGACTCTCGCGCCTGGGTGACTGTTTTCGGCCCCTTTAAACAGAACTGATTTTCACTTTATTAACGTAAAACATTTGTAAACCCCAGTTCTCATTAAGCCTACTTGAATGAAAGCTTTAAGTTCATTTTCATTTTATTTATAAATGCAGTGAATGTTAACAGTCATGTTAAGGAAACCTTTGATTGCTATTTAATTAATTTCTACTGAACAAAATATTCTAAAGAATCAACCCTATTTACAACTTAATTGTATATTTCCAAACATTTAAACTGCATTTCTGAGTGTAATATACTTGATTTCTTTTGAAGGACTTGCAATGCCTAACCTAAAAAAGCAAAACTTCTTTAATTTAGCCACTTTACTAAATTTAAACAAATTATTTTTGTATTTATACTGAATGCCAAATTCTTATTCTCCTATCCCTTTTACCTGAAACTAGATTAGTTAATTATACATTTTAAATTGGAATCATAAACCGAATTTGTCAGATACACAAATATGACAAATTCTCTTAAGCCTACCATGAAATATATAAATTATCCCTAAATTTAGCCCCAAGTTTTTACTACTTTATTGTATTATCTCACTATATAGAGTCTCAAGCCTTCCCAGGATTAAAAAACGTTGACCATCCCTGGCAAATTGGGGTCTCCATCCCCAGACCTGCCCTGTTCACCGACCACAGACTGATCCTGGTGCACAGTCTCCCAAGGTGACTCCCTCAGTGATCCACGCCCCCTAGACCCGCCCCCTTGCGTAGTCCCTCCGTTGGAATCTGTGACTTGTTTGTAACCAACAGAACGTGACCGAAATGAAGACTTGCTGCTTCCCCCAATTTCTCCGCATGATCGCGCTGGAGGAATCCAGCTACTATGTAAGAAGTTCGACCACCCCCCCGCCGCCCCCCGCGTCCACCACGGCATGAGAAAGCCCAAACCAGCCACAAGCGGACACCATATACAGATAGAGAGATGCGCCTGGCCCAGCTCCCAGTCATTCACGTCATCCCAGCTGGAGCCCAGATACTGTGCTTCTCAAACACCCCTGGTGAACCCATCCAAAATCCCGACTACAAAAATGTGAAATATAAAACGAACAAGGTTTCTTAAACCACTAAGTTTTAGGGTGGATAGATAACAGGAATTCATGCAAGGTGACAGGGCCACCAATGATATGTTGAGATGCTTTTCACCGTTTTCTAACACGCTTTTCACCGTTTTCTAACATAGCATTCCAGGCACATCTCTATCAATCAGGGTTCCATTATCCTGACTTATACTAATCTTT
The DNA here is from genome assembly GCA_039655065.1 of Glossophaga mutica. Taxonomy (NCBI): domain Eukaryota; kingdom Metazoa; phylum Chordata; class Mammalia; order Chiroptera; family Phyllostomidae; genus Glossophaga; species Glossophaga mutica. The sequence goes on from CM077311.1 coordinate 65,243,944, forward strand.
AAATTTGATTGGAGTCAGTTAGCACCCAGCCCAAAGATTCCCACAACTTCCTCATGGCTTGTTTGGATCTTGCTTTTTGTTTGTTTGTTTATTTTCTGTCCTTTATTCTGGACTAAAACAAAGAAATTAAATGACATCTGACTGGACTTGCCATCTCTTTCTTCGTCAGGCTCCAAAGCCTCCGCGTGAAAGTCGAGCTAATAAAAGGAGGTTGGCGCCCCCTGACAGCCTGGAGATCCCCCTAAGCCCACAGCTGAGCGCGGGCACTTCCCTGCTGTGGTTGGCATTTCCCTCACTCCCACCGTGGCTGTCGCGAGACCAGGCAGTTGGCGGCTGCTTTGCCCAGAGGCGCTGAGACGTCAGAGCTTGGAGACCAAGCTTGTTAAGGTCTGAGGCCTGCAGAATAAGTTATTGGCTTCAAACATGCTGATCACTACAAAATCAAAACGGGAAAGTATTTAATTAAATTCCACAAATACACATTAACATCGTTAAATACAGAAGTTAGTACTTACAAAAATTTCATTGCATTTAAACACAACTTCAAGTTAGATTTTTTCAGTTAACAAGAATTCCTGAGACGGCATGACTGCCCGAACATCAGCTGATCATAAATTAAATGACTCACAAAAACCCCAAAAGTAAAAATATAAATACACTTTAAATTTTAAATAAAAGGTTATATTTAAAGTGGATTAAGTGTATGTACGTGGTAATATTTTCACGAAGTACGGTAGGAGTCCTACGTCTCTGCTAGGTCCTAACGTGGTCTTGGGAGCTGGCTGGTTTGCTTTAAAAACAACCCAGGTTCATTGTTTTACAATTTATTTTTCATTACCGTGAACATACGAGTTTCCGTTAGTTTCAAGTGTGTGACATAATGATTAGACATCTATGTACCTTACTAAGCGATCACCACGGTAAGTCTGGTACCCATCTGGCGCCACACATGGCGCTTACGACACCAGTGCCGGCGTTCCCCCGCTGTGCTGCGCAGCCCCGACTTCCTCTGCACCGCGGCTCAGGCTCGCACTGCTTGCTGCCCGTCACCTTTTCACCCACCCCTACCCCCCTCTCATCTGGCTACTATCAGTTTGTTCTTACATCTATGAGTTTGTTTCTGTTTTGCTGTTTGTTCCTTCGTTTTTTAGATCCCACACACAAGCGAAATCATACATACAGCATTTGTCTTTGTGTCTCTGACTTACTTCAGCACTCAGCGTATTACTCTCTAGGTCCACCCATGTTGCTGCAAACGGCAAGATTTCATTCTTTTTTTTTTATGGCTGAGTAATATCCCGTCATATATATGTACATTTTCTCTGTCCATCCATCTATGTATGGACACTTGGGCTGCTTCCATATCTTAGCTATTGTGAATAATGCTGCGATGAACATAGGGGTGCATATACCCTCAAATGAGTGTTTTTTATTTTTTCAGATAAATACCCAGACATGTGATTGCTGGATTATATGGTGGTTCTATTTTTAATTTTTTGAGGAATCTTCATAGTGTTTTCCATAGTGGCTGCACCAATTTACACTTAGGTCTGTTTTCTATATGCAGTCATTCCTCTTCCAGCCTGCTCACTTATCTTCGGCTGGAATACACCTTTTCACTACTTCTCTTACAGAATTAGCTCCTAAATAATTCTACAGAGAGTTGTCGCTACCCTGAGGCAGTTAGCAAATTATTATCAGGTTTAGAAAGGAGTCACAGACAAATGAAGTGACTTACCCCCAAATTCACAGCTAGTAAATAGTAGAGAGGCCAAGACTGAAACCCATGTCTCCTCACTCCAACATTCTTTCCTTCTTACTTTTCCCTTCAAAGCTCCTTGTAACATTCATTTTACTCTTATGCTGAAAACCATTGTTGGTGATAGGAAAAGCACACCATGCAATTGTCCCATTCTGCTGGCACATGGCCCTACACCTATTGGCCAAGGACTCACTTTTTAAGAACTGTGCTTTAAGAAACAAATGGAGAATGAGAAAAGCTGCACAGGGGTGGGAGGAAAAAAAGAGAGTTTGAATGAAGAAGCACAAATGACAACAAACCCCAAAACCCAAACAACTTCATTATGTCGTCTCGGGCCAGCCCTCTGGCTAACAACATCCTCCACGGAGTGTGGGTCAGGGGCATAGGAGCCAGAGCGGTCTTCTGTGATTGATCCTGGGAGTCAGACAGGACAGAATATTAGAGACAGACTGATTGCCTTTGGGAACTTGTGTTTACTCTCAAACCCAGTTCCCAGAAAAGGATCTGCTCTTGGTCACTTGCACAATCCACGTCAGTAAATGACCTCCCGGAGGGACATTTGTGTTTCAGCTGTCTTATGTTTGCTGCAAGACACAGAACTAAATGTTGGCTCACTTTTTCTAATCATTAGGGCTTCGTGTGTCCTTCTGTTTACTCACACTCCCCTGCTTTCCTATTGAGGTGTGGCCTTAATTTTTCATTCCACTGGATTCTGTTGTAAAAACATTTGTATTTTAAGGTATGTCAGAACCTTTTTGTTGCTAGACAGAGTATAATTTAAAACGTTGAAAAATATCTCTGGCCCCAGCAACTGAGAAATGTTTATTTTCCCTAAAGCACTTTTACCTCTTAAATCCCACCCTTTAGTTATATAGTCCTGGCCCATCCCACTGACAGAGAGAGCTGTCTTGCCCTCACCACGGCCCAAAGAGGCTGCAGAAGCCCCTCAGTCATAGAAGTCTTTTCCAGAGCTATAAGCAAAGGACAAAACACCCAGTCGGTCTACGGTCTTGGAAACTTAGAGAAAATCAAGCCAAGAAGCAGGAGAATAAGAAACAAACCTCTCACAGAATTTAAAAGCCAACAAAATCCTCTCCTTTTCAATTTTTTGACAGGGAAAACTGAACTAATCTCAAATGTCAAGAAGTTGATTTACTTTGTCTTCATGTTCATTTTCTGATGGTTCTGCCAACTCTCCCTTCCCTGGATGCTCTGTTGAGGGTGCTCCCCTAGCCCGTCCAGTCCCGGTCCTGGGTGCATCTCTCAAACACTCCTGCAGGAGAGCCTCTCTAGTCCACTGGAGGAGCATCAACAGCATCTTCCCAAGCTCAGCCATGTGACTCTCTGCCTCGAGTGTGCCTTCCCTCTGGAGGCCATTATGACTGGATCAACTCTGGCTGGTGTGGCTCAGTGGACTGAGCACCAGCCTGCGAACTGAAAGACCACCAGTTCAATTCCCTGTCAGGGCACATGCCTGGGTTGTGGGCCAGGTCTCCGGCTGGGGGCGTGTGAGAGGCAACCAGTTGATGGTTCTCTTGCATATCGGTGTTTTTCTCCCTCTCTCCCTCCTTTCCCCTCTCTCTGAATTAATTAATTAAGTAAATAAATAAATAATAAAATCTTTTTTTAAAAAAAGGAAGAAGTGCTGAGCCCTACCCAGTCGGAGAGCCATCCTGTCAATTCTCGTTGCCCTTGAGTAGCCCCTGAGACTCCCCATCCTTCACTGACCTGCAGTCACCCCGTCTGGCTCTCTTGCGTCAGGCAGAAACCAGAGCTCTCAGAAAAACAATCACTTGAGTGCTTGCTGAAGACGATATGCAGGTAGGATAATGAAGAGACCATTAAGCAACTTTCCTAGAAGAGCATGATCCAGTGACCCAGTTTAGGAGCTCAGACTCAGAGCCCGGAGCTCTTTAAAGGTCTTATTTTTCACAACTCCAGTCCCTTTGGCCCTATTTCCTCCTTGCAACAGGCTCAGCAGAGATTAAGCACAGTTGATTAAGCACATGCCGGTTGCCATTTCTTCCACCAGCACCCTTTACGTAATTTAAAAAAACCACTTCAGAGTTCTCTGCCTCAGATGAAATAATGCCAAGTCCATAAATGTTTCCCCCATGTTCAGTGTTCCAACTCTAATAATTTTCAATGTGAATATTTCATCTGGGGACCTGACTTAAAAATCAATGTCTTTCTTCAGGGACAAATATTCAGATTAGGTAATATTATTTTTATTTATTTTAACAAATAATGTATGCATATGCAGAAAATGTAAAAGGCGCATAAGGGAACACAGTACAAAGATGGTCTTCCCCCTACCTCTGTCTCCCAGCAACCCAGCTCCCTGTGGCTGGGTTCTGAGGGTCCTATCGGAAATGGTCAATGCGTTTAAAAACTTATATGATTCTATATATTCCCCACACATAGTGGTAACAAATGTTGTTCTCTAATTATTTCACTTAACAATTTTTTTAATCATCACCCAAGGATGAATAATACATATATGTATTTCTTTAATTATTGATTTCAGAGAGAGAGGAACTGGCAAGAGAGAAAGAGAGAGAAATATCGATGTGAGAGGGAAGTATCAATCAGTTGCTTTCCATAGGTGCCCTGATTGGGAATAAACCCACAACCTCTTGGTACATGGGATGATGCTCCAACCAGCTGAGCCACCTGGCCAGGACCACTTGCCCAGTTTTTGAGAGATCTTCCCAAGTCAGTGCATATGAGGCTACTTCTTTGAAATGACAGCATATAGCAATATGGTGATACAGAATAATGTATTTAACTCTTCACTATATTCAATTATTTTTAATTTTTTTTATTACAAACAATGCTGTAATTAATATTCATGTGCATTTGTCACTTCACACATGTAAGATTTTATACATAGGGTAAAAACCTACTTTTGCTGGGCCAAAGCATAGATTAGTTTTTAATAGTGAAAGGTACACTGTATAGCCCGATACATACTCCCACATGTCGTGTAAAAGGGTCACTTTCCTTGGCATGTTTTCATTAAACTTTATTCTTTTAAAAAGTTACCTCATAGTTTTAGTTTGAATTTCTATTATTATGACTGAGTCTGAAGCTAAATGTTTTCATAAATTTTAAAAGCATTTACATTTCTTAACTCGTGACTATCTTTCCCATTTTTCTAATAATTCACTAGACTCTCCCCTATTGATTTGTGGTGCTAAGGAAATTTACTCAGTGGGTTTCATCTTGATGTTTTCTTACCATAGAGAAATGCTTAAATCAATGTGGTTGCATATCTAAAATTTTTTTTTGTTTGTTTGTTTGTTTGTATATTTTGACTTCAAAATTCTATAGGCATTACTAGAAATGCATTACCAACTCCAAGAATATTTAATGAAAAACTCTCATATTTTCTCTTGGCATTTTTATGGTTTAATTATTTTATGTTTAAATTTTTAAACCATATGGAATTTATTTTGGTATAAGATGTAAAATAGTGATCAATTTATTTTCCAAAATGGATACTCAGTTGTTTCAATACCGTTGGTTAAATAATTCAATTCTTTTCCAAGAATTGGAATTTCTGAAATGTTAACTTGTTATATATATAAACATACATATGAAAACACATACTAAAATTTTTTAAATCATATTTATTTCCAATTATAGTTGACATACAGTATTATATTAGTGTCTTATATACACCCCAATGATTAGACATTATATAACTTACTAAGTAATCATGCCAAAAAATTTTGCACTCATCTGACAACATTATAGTTCTTAGAACATTGCAACACCAATTCAAAAGAACCTATGCACCCTAGTGTTCATAGCAGAGTTATTTACAATAGCCAAGTGCTGAAGACAGCCTAAGTGCCCATCAGTAAATGAGTATATAAAAAAAGCTGTGGTACATTTACACAGTGTAATACTACACAGCACAAAGAAAGAACTCCTACCCTCCTACAGCATGGATGGAACTGGAGAGCATTATGCTAAGTGAAATAAGCTAGGCAGTGAAAGACAAATACCGTATGATCTCACCTATAAGTGGAACCTAATCAACAAAACAAAAAAGCAAGCAAAATATAACCAGAGACACAGAAATAAAGAACAAACTGATAGTGACCAGAGAGGAGGGGGAAGGGGAATAACAGGGAAAAGGGAGAAGGGTCGAGTAAAGGAACATGTATAAAGGACACATGGACAAAGACAGTGGGGGGAGGATTGAAAGTGGAAGGTGAGGGGTGAGTAGGGCATGGAAGAGTAATGGGGAAAAATAGGGACAACTGTAATTGAACAACAATAAAATAAAATAATAAAATAAAATAAAATAAAATAAAATGACTGGCACAAGAACAATAATAGAATATTATTGACTATATTCACTATACTGTACTTTACATCCTTGTGACTATTCTGTAACAACCAATTTGCACTTCTTAATCCCTTCACCTTTTCACCCATCCCCCCAACCTCTCCCCACCACCCCACCCAATCTGGCAACCATCAAAATGTTCTCTGTATCTTTGAGTCTGTTTCTGTTCTGCTTGCTTATTTATTTTGTTTTTAAGATTCAATTGCTGATAGATTTGTATTTATTGCCATTTTATTGTTCATATTTTTTATCTTTTTTTCTTCTTCTTAAAGAAGACCTGTTAACATTTTATGGAGTACTGGTTTGGTGGTAATGAACTCCTTTAGCTCTTCCTTGTCTAGGAAGCACTTTATCTGTCCTTCCATTCTAAATGATAGCTTTGCTGGATAGAGTAATCTTCATTGTAGGTCCTTACTTTTCATCATTTTGAACAGTTCTTAGCAAACCCTTCTGGCTTGCAAAGTTTCTATTGAGAAATCAGTTGACAGTCTTATGGGAGCTCCCTTGAAGGTATCTAACTGATTTTCTCTTGCTGCCTTTAAGTTTATCTCGTTATCTTTAATTTTTTGTATTTTAATTATGTGTCTTGATGTGAGCCTCTTTCAGTTCATCTTGTTTGGGATCATCTGCACTTCCTGGACTTGTGCATCTATTTCCTTCACCAATAGATTCTCAACCTCTTGCTCACTCTCTTCTTCCTCCAGCACCCCTATGATATGAGTGTTGGAATGCTTGAAATTGCCCCAGAGGCTTCTTACACTATCTTCATTTTTTTTGGATTATTTTTCCTTTTCACTATTCTGATTCAGTATATTTTACTTCCTTATATTCTAAATTGCTGTTTTGATCTCAGCTTCATCTACTCTACTGTTTATTCCCTATAAAGTATTCTTTATTTCTGACTTTTTAAAATGGTTTCTATATCCTTTTCATGCTGTTGAAGTTCTCACTAAGTTCCTTGAGCATCCTTATACACGTTGTCTTGAACACTGTATCTCATTGTTTGCCTCCATTTCATTTAGTTCTTTCCGGGGTACTTCCCCTGTTCTTTCATTTAGGACCTGTTCATTTTTCTCTGCATTTTGGGTGCTTCCTTATGTTTGCTTCTATGTATTAGGTATGAGCTGCTACATCTCCCAGACTTGGTAGACTGGCCTTATATAGTAGGTGACCTGTATGGCCCAGTGCCATAAACTCCCTGGTCACCCAAATTGGGTGCTCCAGGTGCACCCCTGTGTGGGCTCTGTGCACTGTCTTGTTGTCTTGAGACTTGAATGCTGTTGGCATCACTTGGAGGGATTAACCCCTAGGCCAATTGACTTCGAGGACCAGCTGCGACTAGTGGAAGAGCTGCTGTGCAGGAGTCAACCCTACAGAGCAGGACTTCCTTCAGTGTGGCTTTGGTGCTCACCAAGTCTTTTTGTGGACATGGTAGGATTGTAATATGGCATGGTCTGAAGCTGTCCACCAGCTGCACTGGCTCTGGGGCCTCCCATGAGGTGCAAGGTCAGCCACTGCCTGTGCCCTTCCTGGGCCATCTGGCATGAGCTACAAAGCAATCTGCAGATAGCTGCTACTTCTGCTAGGCTTGTGCCCAGGATAAACCAAGCTGCTAAGAAAGGGGCATTTAGCAAGAGGTATGGGTCATGCTGAGGCCCGATGCTGCTTGTTTGAGAGACTTTAGGAAAGACTGAAGCATGAGGCAGGAGAGGCCATTTGTATGGAAAAGCCACTGAAAACCACTTGAGTGGGCCCAAAAGTGGGGTGGAGCAGGGTCTCAGGGAATCACCAGGGCAGGGCAAACAATGATTAGCCAGATCGATGGAGACACAGATAGGATGCCTGTCTGCCAGCGCTGTATGGGGAAGGGGGGCAGTCTCAGAAAAGGAACAATGGCATCTGCTGGCACTTTTTTCTGGCAGAAAGCTCTGCCCACCCCACCCCAGCTCTTGCCCTGATGTTAGACAATTCATTTCATCCCTGTATGTCCCCGGTTTCTCTCAAGATGCTGCCCCAGAGCTGGAACTCAGAGGGAGTGAGTCTGAGAAAGTCTAGGTGCAGGCCCTTTAAGAGGAACTACCTGGGACTCCAGCTGCCCTCCATCTCACTCAGCCACAATCCCTGCTGGCTTTTACAGCCAGAGTTATGGGGACTTCTCTTCCTGGCCCTGGAATCCTGGGCTAGGGAGGGTCTGGTGTGGGGCTCAGGCCCTCACTCATCAGGGGAAACATCTGCAGTTGAGGTATCCCTCCTAATTTTAAACAACCACACATAGGTGTGGGACCAGCTCATTCCACCCCTCTTACCAGTCTTGATGTGGCTTCTTTGTTAAATCTTTAGTTGTAAGATTTCCATTCAGCTAGATTTCAGGCAGTTCTGAATGAAGGATGTTCTGTGGTTTAGTTGTAATTTTAATGTGGTTGTGGGAAGGGATGTATTGCATTTATCTGTGCCACCATCTTGACTGGAAGTTGCACTAAAACTTTATACATATAATATATATAAAAATTTGAGTCTGAAAATATATAGATATAGATAGATATTAGCAAATGTGTACATATATATTCAATTTTTCCCACTGAGCTGTCTTTTCATGCACCAGACAAGACTGTTTTGATTATTTTTAGCTCTATATTTTAATATCTGGCACAAATTTTTCTCAGACATTTTTATTCTTTTTCAGAATCTTCTTGTTTACATCCCATGTGATCTTTAGAAACAAATTTTTTTGTTAAAAAATCTTATTTGGGCACATGCCTGGGTTGCCAGGCCAGTTCCCGGCAGGGGACATACAAGAGGCAACCGCACATTGATGTTTCTCTCCCTCTCTCCTTCCCTTCCCCTCTAAAGATAAATAAATAAAATCTAAAAAAAAAAAAAAAAAAAATCTTATTTGTGTATTTATTGGCTTCACATAAAATCCACTGATTAATTTAAGAATAAAAATATATTATTATGATCTTAAATCAACATTCCTAATCAACATCATGGTACGTCATCCCATTTGTTCATCTGCTTTTCCATCCAAAATAATAACTTTGAAGTCTATTCTTCTTTGTTGAACTAATTCCTAGATATTTGGTCATTTTTTCTTGCTTATTGTAAATAAAGTGGTTTCTTTTATTTTAAATTCCAGCTTGTTATTTGGACATATAGAGGCTATAGACTTTTGGTTTTATTAATTTCACCTCCAGCCACCATACTGAATTTCATATTGAATAAAATAAAATTTCAATTGATTATATTAGGGTTTTCAGATACATAATCTTATCTACATGTAATAATAATTTTGTCTTCTTTTTTAATGTTTATATAACCTTGTTTTTAATCTTTTCTAGTATTTTCTGGAACTACTAGAACAACATAAAATACCAGTGATGATAAAAAAAATCCTTCAGTCCCCTGGCTGTAGCAGGAATCTTTTGAAGATTTTCTGACTAATCTCAATACTGATGCTGACTCTGGGACTGAGTCAGATATTTTACGTTGTATTTTTTATGTTAAAAAGTATCCATCCTCTTCCAGCTAAGATGAAGGTATAGGTAGACACACTATGCCTCCTCGCACAATGAAAATTAAAGACAACAAAGATTTAGAAACAAGAAAACAACCGGAACTTATAGAAAATTGATCTGTACGGAAGTCCAACAACCATTCATCCAGACCAGTAAGAGGGGCGAAGTCATGGCAGAAAAAAGTGGGAATTGGCGGACCCGGGTGCACAGGCAGCAGCTAGCAGACCCCAGGCACTCGCGTGGGGTGGCAATGTGCAGACCCAGTGAGGCCGCACAAGGCAGCTGGCTGACCAGGTGGTCCCACATTTGGGTGCAGATAATCCAGGCAAAGGGGAAGCAGCAGAAGAAACTGGAATCCAAGAGAGAGCAGAGCAAGCACCATTGTTCCCTCTCAGACCTCGCCCCCACGTACAGCATCCCTACCCAGCGACTGGGCTGCCCTGCCCTGGGAAATACCTAAGTCTCCGTCCCTCACTACATAACAGCTGCAACCAGACCAAAAAAAAAAAAAAAAAAAGGCTCAAACGGAAGAACAAATCAAAGCCCCAGAGCCAATTCATCTAAGCGACCAAGAGATAGCCAACCTATCGGATGCACAGTTCAAGCACTGGTGATCAGGATGCTCACAGAATTGGTTGATTTTGCTCACAAATTAGATGAACAAATGAAGGCTACAATAAGTAAAATGAAGAAAAACGCACAGGGAACCAATAGAGATGGGAGGAAAACTGGGACTCAAATCAATGGAGTGGACCAGAAGGAAGAAACAAACGACCAAACAGAAAACAAGGAAGAAACAAGAATTCAAAAAAATGAGAAGAGGCTTAGGAACCTCCAGGACATCTATAAACATCCCAACATTCGAATTATAGGGGTACCAGAAAGGGAAGAGGAAGAGCAACAAGTGGAAAACTTATTTGAACAAATAATAAAGGAGAATTTCCCCAATCTGGCAAAGAAAATAGACTACCAGGATGTCCAGGAAGCTCAGAGAGTCCCAAAGAAGTTGGACCCAAGGAGGAACACACCAAGGCACATCATAATTACATTAGCCAAAATTAAAATAAAGGACAGAATCTTAGAAGCAGCAAGGGATAAGGGGACAGTCACCTACAAAGGAGTTCCCATCAGACTGTCAGCTGATTTCTCATAAGAGACCTTGCAGGTAAGAAAGGGCTGGAAAGAAGCATTCCAAGTCATGAAAGGCAAGGACCTACATCCAACATTGCTCTATCCAGCAAAGCTGTCATTTAGAATGGAAGGGAAGATAAAGTGCTTCTCAGATAAGGTCAAGTTCAAGGAGTTCATCATCACCAAGCCCTTATTATATGAAATGTTTAAGGGACTTATCTAAGAAAAAGGAGATCAAAAATATGACAGTAAAAAGACAGCAAACTCACAGATATTAACAACCACACCTGAAACTAAAGCAAACTAAGCCAACAGCTAGAACAGGAACAGAACCACAGAAATGGAGATCACATGGAGGGTTAGCAACAAGGGAGTGGGAGGAGGAAAGAGGGGAAAAAGGTACAGAGAATAAGTAGCATAGACAGTAGGTAGAAAATAGGGGGAAGGCAAGAATAGTGTGGGAAATGTAGAAGCTAAAGAACGTATGACACATGGACATGAACTAAAGGGGGGAATGTGGGTGGGAGAGGGTGTGCAGAGTGGAGGGGAATGATGGGGGAGAAATAGGACAACTGTAATAGCATAATCAATGAAATATATTTAAAAAATTAAAATATAAACTCAAAAAAAGTATCCATCCTTTCCTACTTTACTAAAGCATATTTTCAAAGAGTGAACAATGAGATTTATTAACTAACTTTTTAGTATCTATGGAGTCAACCACATAGTTTTTCACTCTGATCCATTATTGTGAATTTATTAAGAATTCCTGATATTGAACCTGCAAAATAAGCCTATGAAACTAACTTACTGTGGTGTTCAGGAAAAGAACATCTCTGGAAATTATTTCCACTAAGAATATTGTATTAGATTTAGATTTTCTATCTCTTGTTGGGTTTTTATGATTAATAAAGGAGAACTTCCCCAATCTGGGTACAGAAATAGACTTCCAGGAAATCCAGGAAGCTCAGAGAGTCCCAAAGAAGTTGGACCCAAGGAGGAACACACCAAGGCACATCATAATTACATTAGCCAAAATTAAAATAAAGGACAGAATCTTAGAAGCAGCAAGTGATAAGGGGACAGTCACCTACAAAGGAGTTCCCATCAGACTGTCAGCTGATTTCTCATAAGAGACCTTGCAGGTAAGAAAGGGCTGGAAAGAAGCATTCCAAGTCATGAAAGGTTTTATTGCATTCAGGCTCTCAAATTTATTTACATTGAGTTCAGCAAAGTAGTTTCTTGTGATTATTTATGATAATATAATTTTCCTGAAGATCTATGGTTATTTTCCTGATATTCTCTCATCTTTTGAATTTATGAGTTTTCCTTTTTATATGGTTAAGTTTGCCAATCATACACTCATTTAGTCTTTTTAAAGACCTCGTTTTGGGGAATTCCGGCCAAGATGGAGGCGTAGGCGGACACGCTGTGCCTCCTCTAACAACCAAAATTAAGGACAACAAATATTTAGAAACAAGAAAACAACCAGAACTTATAGAAAATTGAACTGTACGGAAGTCCAACAACCATTCATCCAGACCGGTAAGAGGGGCGGAGTCGCGGCAGGAGAAAGTGGAGGTACGGACCCGGGAACGCAAGCAGCATCTGCAGGCAGTTCCCAGGTGCACAGGCGGCAGCTGGCGGTCCCCGGGCACAGGGGGGCAACTGTGCAGACCCAGTGAGGCCGCACAAGGCGGCTGGCTGACTGACCAGGTGGTCTCACATTCGAGGGCGCAGACGGTTCAGGCGGAGGGGAAGTGGCGGAGGGGACTGAATCCAGGAGAGAGCGAGCGGAGCAGGCGCCATTGCTCCCTCTCAGGCCCCAACCCCACATACAGCGTCACAACCCAGCGACTGGGCTGCCCCACACTGGGGAGCGCCAGAGGCTCCACTCTTCACTACTTAACAGCACGCGCACGTGCGCAAATAATCCAGGTGAAGGGGAAGCAGCGGAAAGGGCCGGAGTCCGGGAGAGAGCGGAGCAGGCACCATTGCTCCTTCTCAGACCCCGCCCCCACCTATAGCGTCACAACCCAGCGACTGGGCTGCCCCGCCCTGAGGAACACCTAAGGCTCCACCCCCTGACTACGTAATAGCCGCGACCAGACTAAAACCAAAACAACAACAACAAAAAAAACCCACCAAAAATGGCTCAAACCGGAAAACAAATAAAAGCCCCAGAGCCAATTCCTCTAAGCAGTGAAGAGATAGCCAACCTGTCAGATGCACAGTTCAAAGCACTGGTCATCAAAATGCTCACAGAATTGGTTGATTTTGCTCACGAACTAGATGAAAAAATGCAGGCTACAATCCGTGAAATGAAGGAAGATGCATGGGGAACTGATAGAGATGGAAGGAAAACTGGGACTCAAATCAATGGAGTGGGCCAGAAGGAAGAAACTAACAACCAAACAGAAGACGAGGAAGAAACAAGAATTCAAAAAAATGAGGAGAGGCTTAGGAACCTCCGGGACATCTTTAAACGTCCCAACATCCGAATTATAGGGGTCCCAGAAGGGGAAGAAGAACAGCAACGAGTGGAAAACTTATTTGAACAAATAATAAAGGAGAACTTCCCCAATCTGGCAAAGGAAATAGACTACCAGGACATCCAGGAAGCTCAGAGAGTCCCAAAGAAGTTGGACCCAAGGAGGACCACACCAAGGCACATTGTAATTACATTAGCCAAGATTAAAATGAAGCAGAGAATTCTAGAAGCAGCAAGGGATAAGGGGACAGTCACCTACAAGGGAGTTCCCATCAGACTGTCAGCTGATTTCTCAAAAGAGACCTTACAGGCAAGAAGGGGCTGGAAAGAAATATTTGAAATCTTGAAAAGCAGGGACCAACATCCAAAATTGCTCTATCCAGCAAAGCTGTCATTTAGAATGGAAGGGAAAATAAAGTGCTTCTCAGATAAGGTCAAGTTCAAGGAGTTCATCATCACCAAGCCCTTATTATATGAAATGTTAAAGGGACTTATCTAAGAAAAAGAAGTAAAACTATGACAGTGAAAAGACAACAAACTCATAGCTATCAAGAACCACACCTAAAACAAAAGCAAACTAAGCAAACAGCTAGAACAGGAACAGAACCACAGACATGGAGATCATATGGAGGGTTAGCAACAGGGGCGTGGGAGGAGGAGAGAGGGGGAAAAGGTACAGAGAATGAGTAGCATAGATAATGGGGAAAAAATAGACAGGGGGAGGGCAAGAATAGTATGGGAAATGTAGAAGCTAGAAAACTTATGACCCATGGACATGAACTAAAGGGGGGAATGTGGGTGGGAGAGGGTGGGTAGGGTGGAGGGGAATGATAGGGGAGAAATGGGACAACTGTAATAGCATAATCAATAAAATATATTTAAAAAAAGTAAAAAAAAAAAAAGACCTCGTTTTGGGATTTATTTATTATATTATTTTTTGTTTGTTTTTCTGCTTATTTTTGTGTTTATCTCTATGATTTTCTTGTTTCTGTGTCACTTATATTTATTTATTTCATTATTTTTCTAATTTATTGAATAGATGCTTCATTATTGTTTATAGTGTTTGAAACTATAAGCATTGCTTTAGTTGAAATCCATAAGTACTAATATGTAATTTTTATTATTGTTATTTTCTAGGATTCTATCACTTGGATTTCATTGTTTCTTAAACTCAAGACTTCAGTGAGAATGTTATTGTTGTTCACCTCCTTGTCCGTTTTGTTTCTGTCTTTTCTGGTTTTGTTATTCATTACTGGTTTTAGTGTATGGTGAGCAGGACGGGCTATGTCACATCCACCTTTTGAAATGTATCAAGGTTTTACTAGTGGCCTAGTGTTTATTTTAATTCTTTTTATAATGTGCCCTAGGTACTTGAAAAGGAGATGTTTCCCTATTCTGAGGAGAAAATTACAGAGATAATAAATGACCTCATCTCATTGTTAGATAGGCCTTCCTGTTTAGGTAGTGTTAAAGATAAACACTACCTAATTTTTGATCAATTGAATATGCATTGGCTAAATAGGGATTTAAAGTCATTGATTAAAGTCTGTTTTTTTAATTTCTTATGGAGTTTGCTGTGTGAACATTGATGCTGTGTTGTTTAATATATTAACAACTGATGAATTTTTATTTTTACTATTAAAAGGTATCTTAGTTTCGCTGCATGCCTTTGGTGTGAAAATAATTTGGTCTGCTATTAAGCTTATGATTCCTACTTTTTTGTTTTTAATTATGTGGTATATCTTTACCAACTCCTTTAATGTCAACGTTATTGAGTTCCTTTGTTTTAAAGATTTTATTTATTTATTTATTTATTTATTTATTTATTTATTTATTTATTTATTAGAGAGGGAAAGGGAGGGAGAAAGAGAAGAAGAGAACAAGCAATGTGTGGTTGCCTCTTGCACGCTCCCTACTGGGGACCTGGCCCTCAACCCAAGCATGTGCTCTGACTGGGAATCAAACCAGCAACCCTTTGATTCACAGGCTGGCACTCAACCACTGAGCCACACCAGCCAGGGCTGAGTGCCTTTGTTTTAAATCCTTCCCAAGCATACTGCATAAAGTTAGATTTTACTTGGTGATCATGCTGAGCTATTTGCTTTTAATAGGTGAATTTGTATCATTTTCCTTTACAGGTATTACAACATGTGAGACAGGCTTCCAGTTAATTTTTAAAAGTTTCTGAAAACTACTCACTTTTACAGTATAGGAAGTATGCCAGGTCAGTTTTCAAACTTTCACCCAAGCAGTGAAGAATAATAGGGATGTATCTGAATACAAGAATTTTGCATTACATCCCTGTTCAGCTTTCTCATATTTATTACCTCACACAGTCTCTGCGTGTCCCCAACTTCGGAGCAAATTAGCTGGGTGGTCCTGGCTCATGAGACTGTACTGAAGACGTCAGTGGAGCTGCAACCATCCACGGACTTGCCTCGGGGTTTGAGGGTTTGCTTCCAAAACGGCTCCCTCACATGGATGGGAGTTGGCAATGGCCACTGGCAGGAGGCCTGTGTTTCTTGCCATTGGACTTCATAGAGCAACTTAAGTGTCCTCATTCCAAGACACTGACCTCCCCCAGGGCAAGTGATCCAGGAGAGAGCCCAGTGGAGGCCTCCATGCATTTTACGGCCTCCCCTTGAGAGTCTCACACCATCATTTCAGCAATACCCTCAGGTCGGCCAGTTCCATGTGGGAGGGGACTACGCAAGGGCATGGATTACAGAAATGGAATCATCTTGGAAGCTGCCCACACAGTGTTCCCTCTGACCCCTCATGATTAACATCTCTCCCACATGAAAAATGCACTTACCTCTTCTCAAGATGCCACACACGTCTTATGTCTTTATAGCAACTACTCGAAGTCCAGGCAGGATCTTGCCATCAAAATCGAGTGTCGGTGTACTGTATTTTGTCGTGTATAATGTGCTCCCGTGAATACTGTGCACCCACATTTTTGGCCCAAGCTTTCAAGGAAAAAAATCTTTCATTTTAATTTTTTAATTCCATTTTTTATTTATTTATGTTTAGAAACAAAACCAATGATCATATTCCAGGCTATTATTTTGCATATGGATATCGTTATGATTTTCTAGAGTTACACTTTAAATGCATAAGCATAAATAAAAGAATTAAGAACATTTCTATAGATACAAAATTAGCACTATCCACGTATAATGTGCATCCTTATTTTTCCCTCAAAAATTTGGGCAGAAATGTGCGCATTACACAGCAGTTGTGCTTGCTCGAGCACAGGTCCTGGAGTACAGTGCCTGTTCACTGAGGACCTGTGCACTACAGACACACCCAACAGTCAGTGTGGGCCAGACACACGGGAGCTACCACAGACAGTCCCATTTGGAAAGGGGGTAGAAGCGATCACTCCCATTCCCATTCTGAAATCCAACTGGGATTTTCTTGATGGGAGTTTCTTGACTCGGTTCTGCAGCTTTCCTGGAATAACTCTCTGGCTCTTGGCTCTGCCTTCTAGGCTACAGTGGCCATCCTCTGAGTTATCCTGCCTCTCCCAGCGAAGGCGGCTTCTGCTTGCAGCTGAACTGTCTCTCTGTTCGCTTCCTGTCTGTGAGACTGTGGGTCCAGAGCTACGTTTCTTTTCATTTTGTTCCTTTCGGTCCAAGTCAGTGTAATTTCTTCCAGTGTAACTTTCTTTTTGGGGCTTCACTCCATTAGACAGAGATACACACACAGCATTTTCTTTATGATAGCCCTTCTTCATTTTGATTTTCAGCTAAGACTGTTGAGAGCACCCTGAAGCCACAATGAAGAGGAAGAAGGAATATGAGTGATATGATGGAAGTGGTATTAATGGAACTTAATTAGATAGGGATAAAGCAGGGAATAAGGAACTATCCAGAGTGACAATTAAGTTTCTGGCTGAGTGAATGGCTGGGCTTTGCTGTCATTCACTGAAGTATCAAACACAGGAGGAACTGCAGAGGAGCATTCCAAAAGAAGATAATGTATTTGTTTGTCATGTTTAGGTTTATAAATCCATGGGGCATCCAGTGTACAGTTGAATGGACTTACGCACGCGCACACACAATCCCTGCAGCCCAGGCAAGGTCACTGGACCATAGATAAGGATTTCTGGTGAAGTTAGCCTATCTGTGTTAGGCAAAGACATGAGAATTGACAAGATTACCCAGAGACTGCGCCCTGGCTGATGTGGCTCAATGGATTGAGTATGGGCCTGTGAACTAAAGGGTTGCTGGTTCGATTCCCAGTTAGGGCAAATGCCTGGGTTGCAGGCCAGTCCCTGGTAGGGGGCACTCAAGAGGCAACCACACATTAACGTTTCTCTCCCTCCCTTCCCCTCTTTTGAAAAGTAAATAAAATGAATTTTTTGAAAAAAAAGATTACCTGGGAACTTTATAAAAGTAAGAAAAGTAAAGGGCCAAGAACAGACTCCTGGAATCACTTGCACAAAGTAGGTACCTAATAATTTATTTTCAGTAGGTAAATTTTAACTTATATGATTTGCTTGACCAATTTGGAATGTAAACACAGTCACATTTTTTTCCCAACTAATTCTTGAGTTTTTATGTGCCCTGATTAGCAGCCAATCTAATATCTATCCCAGAAGACTCCCCTTACCATCTGAATTTGGGTATAAATCTTAATCAGTTTCCCCCAGAAGTCTTTCGGACCCCATTAGTACCAGTGTCTAACCAGTTACCCAAGCCAAAAACAAACATCTGGGAATCATTCTTAGTTCCTCTTTGTCCTTTCCTCGCCACTTATATCCAGTCCATTGGCAAGTCCTGTTAACTCTACCTCTAAAATACACCTTAAATGTTTTCCCCATCACTGCCACCACCAAGACACCACCAGCCCTTGCCTGGGCAACTGCAACAGCCTATACATTTCCTCCTTTTACTCCTGTCCATATAAAATTCATTTTCCATGTCACAGCCCAAATTATCTTTTTGTTCATTGACTTTAAATAGAGAGAGGAAGGGAGAGAGACAGGCGGACATCAATTTGTTGTTCTACTGATGCATTCATACATTGCTTCTTGTTTGTGCCCTGACCACGGATAGAAATTGCAAGCTTGGCACATCAGGACAATGTTCTAACCAACTGAGCTACCCCTCCAGGGCCCAAAATTATCTTTTTCAAAAAGATAATTCAGATCATGTTATCCTTTTGTTTGAATGCCTCCAGTGCTTCCCATTGTATTTTGAGTAAAATCTAATGTTCTTACCGTGTGCCACAAGGCCTTTGTGATCACTCCTCTGTTTTCTTTTATTTCCTAACCTCCTGCCTCCTAAGACCACTGAACTGTGCCCTAACCCACTCCACTCCCAGCTGCAGGCCTCTGGAAAACACACTTATCCCTGTATGAGGATTTTTGCACCAGCTGCCTCCACGCCCTGCCTAGAAGGCTCTTCTTCTTGCTCTGTCCACGGCTTGCTCTCTCCTGTTATTACATCTTAGTTTAAATGTCACCTCTTCACAGAGGCCTTCCTTGATTACCTAAACAAAAATAGTGCCACGTATCATTGTATCACGGCACTCAGCACCACACGCTATTATCTCTCTACGGTTGAAGATGAAATACACCAGGTGATGTAGGAGATGATTTTATTCAGACTGTTACAATAGAAAAAGAGTTCACTAATGGAGAATGCCTCAAAGGAAAAGAAGGAGGGTTGGAGTTTTGTAGGGGTAGGTAAATCAGGAGTCCACAGCAAGTCTTGAGGGAGTCATGAAGAAGAATGGAGAGAATATGCAAGAACAGGGTGGCCTTTGTGACTGGCCATAGATAAAATTCAATCTTTCTTTCCCTCCCCCTCTCTCTCTCATAAAAAAGTTTGTAGATATTTGAAATAAAACTTTTAATAGTTTTAGTAGGATTAGATTAGATACTCAAGATGTCACTTTTCTAGCTTAAAAATCAATTTTTAACTGCTATATTAGGTTCCTTCTTATCATCTACTTAGAATTATGTCTTACATATTATATGTCTTTGGATTCATATGTCATCTGAAAGTGTTCATTGATCTACAAACTCTGAATTTTGAAGGAAGTAGTGGAGACCTAAGTCAAAAAGACAAGCCATCAAAGGGCTCAAATATGGAGAGAAGTTAGATTTCCGAATGCCTTGTATAACTATGTAAAATCACAGAGTATCAGAACTGCTGGGGACCTCCACCATGCCAAACCCCTGATTTTACAAATGAGGAAACTGAGGCCCAGAGGAAAGGAGGCCACTTGTCCGAGAGCACGCAGGAGGCAGAGGGGTCTAGGCCTGAGACTCCCGATTTCTAGTCCAGTGGAGGTTTTTTTCAATATATTATCTCTCCATTTATTTAAACATAGAAAAAAGTTTAAAATATTTTATAAGTTGTTTATGTCATCTCAAAAAAAGAAATCAAATTATAGTCATGTCAAGCAAAAAGAAGTTTCGTGAATTCTATCTGACTCTTCTTATTTATTTTTTTTGTTTTTTTTTGTTTTTAATATATTTTATTGATTATGCTATTACAGTTGTCCCATTTCTCCCCCATCATTTCCCCTACCCTGCACACCCTCTCCCACCCACATTCCCCCCTTTAGTTCATGTCCATGTGTCATAAATTCTTTAGCTTCTACATTTCCCACACTATTCTTGCCCTCCCCCTGTCTATTTTCTACCCACCGTCTATGCTACTCATTCTCTGTACCTTTTCCCCCCTCTCCTCCTCCCACGCCCCTGTTGCTAACCCTCCATATGATCTCCATTTCTGTGGTTCTGTTCCTGTTCTAGATGTTTGCTTAGTTTGCTTTTGTTTTAGGTGTGGTTGTTAATATCTGTGAGTTTGCTGTCTTTTCACTGTCTATTTTTAAATGCATCCAGATGTAGGCAAGATAGCTGAAATAAAGTTCCTTTAAACTCTGACATTTCATTACTAATTTATGCTCATTGCAAATTCCTGCCTGGATGAGTCATTCCGGGAGCCCATGACCCTGACCAAGGTTTTGCCTTGCTGACACCTCTATTTTAAACAGGCAGGAGTCCTGCTTCCCCCAAATCCTTAAGGACCTAAACTAGTGATTAAATAAGAATGCTTTAAATTAGTGTATCAGTCTATTTTTGGAAACTAGAACTGAAGAAGTCATAAGTATGGTACTTCAAAGTAGTTTAAACAACTTCCCTGCGATGTTAGTTAAAGTACTAAAAAAAATATTGATATATTTAAATCAGACACTTCAACCCACACCATGCCTGCCTGTTGGGTAATAAAATCTCAAAACTTGGGGATTTAAAATTAATGAGCTTTTATAGACTTTCCAGTCTGTGGTCTACATCATACCAGGCCTCCTTAGGAGGTGAAGTCTAATGTGCCAGGCACTATATGTGCTGCAATTGGCATTTAATAAATATCAAAGAGAATAAGACTGTTTCTCACTAGAAGATTAATTTGGATTATAACCTTTTATAGGATGGCTCTCTTCCCAAAATGAACTCCTAAAAGTCCAAGATCCTATAAGAGGGCTCATTCTTAAAACTATTAAGAAATCAAGAAATTCAAATGTCAGCTTATACAGTTGTATACTTTAAAACTCTGGATCATAAAAAAACATGGTTCAAACAATTATTATCTCTGGAGCATTTCTTATCTACAAAGTACTGCCTTAGGCTAGGCAGAGAGAGAAGCTAAGGCAGGCATGACTGAGAGTTCCAAACTTTAAGAAGCTTAAGATCCCCTAGAAGAGATAAAGCATACAAAGAAATGCCCTTAACGCATAGTAATTGTGATGTACCAAAGGCCAGGCAAAAACAAAAATATATACACCTTTTGTTTTTTTTTGTTGTTGTTGTTTCTGGCTTGAAGTCACTATAATTTGATTTCATTTTCTGAGAAGAAATAAACAACTTACATTTTTTGGACGTTTTTCTATGTTTAAGTAACAGGAATGCAGAAGCAAACAAAACCAAATTCCTATCTTAAAGGAGATTGCATTCTATTGGGAGAGACAAGTTACATACAAACAAGCCATCTCTTCCACATCTATATTCATAGGTACCTACTGTGTGCATGGTGTGGGGTGCAGAGTGAGGGAGAGCATGACTCTGTTTTAGATAGGGAGTTCCGAGATGGCCTCTTCCGATACTGTGATACTTGAGACTTGACAGAAGTAAGGAAATGAGCCAAGAGGAATCTATCTGGGGGTGAAGACCATTCCAGGCAGGTGGGAAAAAGCTCCAGGAACATTTCAGTGTGGCCAGAACACGGGGTTCTGGTGGTGGGCTGGTCACGTGAAGGTTGGTTAAGAGATGTAGCTGGAAAGGTTAGGGGGGTCAGATCTTCACTCCCTGGTGCCAAGGGTGTTGAAGGTCCTTGAAAGGACCTTGGTTTGTGCTCTAAGTGAGGGGGCGTGCACTGAAGAGCTTTGACTAAAGCAGGGGTGTGATCTGAGTTGGGTTTCTGAAGGAGAAGGATCGGGCTGGTTGCTGGGGAGATAAGTGCACAGGAAGGAAGCTCAGTCCGAGGGTGCGTTGGTGTCCTAGGGCTGGGCAACCAGTTTCTAGGCAAAAATACTAAGCCGCTTAAAACAAGGAAATGCATCCTCTCACAGATCTGGAGGACAGAAGTCTGAAATCGAGATGACTGTAAGGTTGGCTCCTTCTGGAGGCCCTGAGGGAGACCCGGTTTCCTGCCTCACTTGCAGCTCCTAGCGGGAGGCAGCACTCCTTGGCGTTCCTTGGACGGCAGCCAGACCACTCCATCGGCCTTGCTCCACACGGCCTTTCTCGCTGTGTCTACGTTCATTTCTACTTTTCTATCTCTTATCAGGGTGCTCATCGTTGGATTTAGGGCCCAAGAAAAACTCATGGCAAGGTCCTTAACTTAGTTACATTGGCAAAGACCCTTACTCCAAATAAGGTCACAGGCTGAGGCACGGGGTGGACATGTAAGTATTTTGGGGAGCCATTTTCAATCCAGCACAGGGGTGTTTGAGTAATTCCTCAAGGACATTAGAGTGACATGAGGAGAAGGCACAGAGGCGATGTGCCTTTTTTTTTTTACTTTGAGTCCTCCAGCCCCAGGACAATGCCTGTCATATATAAGGTGCTCTGTAAATGCTTGTGGAAATGATCTGTGCCACTCATCAGAAGGCCACAGCAGGGTGGGTCAGGAAACCCCATGCTCACTGAGATATGGCCGCCTAACCCTCCCCCTCCACCCCCCCACCAAGCCCTCAGTGAGTCCTCCTAGCTCGTCTCTAACCTCCTATAACCCTGATTATTCTCAGTGAGCTCTTGCAGCACAAAGTTCTCTGCAGGAGCCCTTTATTCCAACCCTCCCACCAAGTTACCAACTCCCTGCAAAGAGCCAGTTACATTTCCTACCTTTGGGTTCAGCAAAACAAAAACAGTTAGCATCCTGTGGCTATAATCCCTCCACACTTAGATTGAGTCACTGTTGATGGGTTGTCTGCATGACCCAGAGCAGCCTAGGAAACTAGAGACCTTTGACTTTCCTAACTGAAAGTGGGGAGCAGGGAGGAAGGTGCTTGTCCACCACTCAGAAATAGCTGTGTCTAATAATAAGATGCTCATCGTCGTAACCTGTGCTCAAGGTCCTGTTCCTCTCATTGTGGCTGCTCCGAATTGGGGAAGAAGCCCATTCTGACAGGAGCCAGTGTTTTCGATTCACATCACTGTTCCTGGGGTCCCTCTTAGGACGACGGTACTCAGACTTGGCTGCACATTGGACTCACCTGGGGGAATTTCCACAAATACGGATGCTGGGGTCCCATCCTTAAAGATTTCAATCCAGTTTATACGGGGTGTGGCTGGGCACTTGTATTTGTCAAATCTCCCCCAGATGATTCTAACATGCCGTGAAATTTAAGAAGCATCATCTTTGTAGAGGCTTCAGCTGATGATAATCAGTTTTTGATTTGGATGGGGTCTCTTGTCTCTGCACTTTTTTGTGTGGGGAACAACAACAAAAAAATAAAAAACATTAGTGAGATAATTCTACAGGGAAGTTCCCAATGCTAAACCCACATATTTCTTTAGAGCCAGCTGTAGTTACAGGCAAATCACAGTCTGGGGTTATGAGAAGAAATTTGCCCTAAAGTGACGTTCCCCTGCCCATTCTCTCGGACTCGGAATTTTACTGCTTTAACACTATTCTTCATGCCTAGTCTACAATAAGCAACGTGATACGTTTCCAGGAGAGACAGCCAATGTAAGCGTTAAAACAGTGCAACTGTCCTTTCCCTTCACAGACCTTAGAGAGTGCTTTT
The DNA here is from genome assembly GCA_039655065.1 of Glossophaga mutica. NCBI lineage: Eukaryota > Metazoa > Chordata > Mammalia > Chiroptera > Phyllostomidae > Glossophaga > Glossophaga mutica. Next base: position 65,267,469 of record CM077311.1, read on the forward strand.
TAATTAATGCTTGTTTCTCAGGTCAGGGAACGGCTGGCTCCTCCACCCATGGTCATTTCTATTTTTCCTCAAACACGTCGCCGGAGTGGTTTCCCGTGGGGCACTAGGAACTTGGGAGCTTTTGCAAACTTCAGACTGTTGGGAAAGGGAAAGGAGGCGGGGAGAGCCTGCCCAGGGCCCACCTGAGGAACAGGGAGATCCCGCGGCAGTGCGCGGAGGCTGACGTTGGCATTTCAAGGTTTCCAGATCCCCAGGGATGACAAAGCAACCCTGCCAGCTGCTGCTTTCTGTTCTTAGTCCTCCTTAGGTACCATTACACACCAATTAACTCAACAAGATACACTTCAGCAATTTTTAAACTGTTCTGGATAATTTTAATTATTCAAGAAATCGTTCAGCACCCTTTCCCACTCTCCCTCCTTCTGTCTTCCCCCCTTGCCCCCCTTCCCTTTCTCTTCATCTCCCCCGCTTTCTCTCGCCCTCAATCCCTCTCCTCTCTCTGTCTCTCCCCACCCCGCTTCTCCCCTCCCGTCCTCTCCGCTTCCCTCCCCTACTTTCCTGTCCTCACTTTCCATGACTCCTAGCATCTCTGCTAGGCACAGGAAGGCCTCACCGACCTCCGAGTAGGGACACAGTACCTCTGAAAGGTTTTTAAAAGAATCACTGAAACGGGACCCAAATCACATTGAGCAGCTTAAAACTGCCTCTGCTCCCTTAAAGCAAATTGGTGATTAATACACTCCTTGAGCCATCTTACAGAGACCGTTCTGGGCATGTGCCCCTCCTGTCCTCCAGCTGCTCCTGGAGCCAGAGTCTCGCCCCTTCCCGCGGAACCAGAGAACTGGGACACGACCAGAACTTGAGCACCAGAACCCTTAAGAAGTGAAGGGTCTCTAGTTTAGGAAGATCTGGTGCTGAAACTCCTTACCATAAATGGCCAAGTTCCAAGGTACCCCAATTAAAACTCGCCCTGCCAGCATGTCCCCCAACCCCTAAAAGCCCTCTGAGGGCAAGCCCTTCGGGAGTTCAGGCTGGGTGGGCACTCTCAACCCGCCCCAAAGAAAGAAGAGGCAATTCGCATGACAAAATCCTTGCCCCACCCCCATCCCAATGGTGGCCTGGACAAAAACTAATTCTTTCTTCTGCTAATAGCTCCCTTGCCCCACCCTTCTTCCTATAAAAAGCCTCCCACTTTGTGCAACCCCTCAGAGTGCCCTTCTAGTTGCTGGACGGGATGCTAACTCATAAATATCTTTTTTTTAAAGATTTTACTTCTTTATTTTTAGAGAGAGGGGAGAAAGAAAGGGAGAGAAACGTCGATCAGTTGCCCTTCTCATGAGCTCCAACCTGGGAAGAACCTGCAATCCAGGCATGTGTCCCGACCAGGAATCAAACCAGCGACCTTTCCCTCCATGGGAGGACACCCAACCAACCAGGCCACACCTGTCAGGGCGTGAATCTCTTAATAAAGCCAATTAGATCTTTACATTTACTCCGTTGAATTTTGTTCTTTAACAAGCTAAAGAATGTGCAGAAAGAAATCTTATTTAAATGACCCTTGTCTAAAGCAGAGCCTCCAGAAAATACAGCTCCCATGGACCCCTCCTGCCCACCCCACCACCACCACCAAGGGCATTTCCTACAGAGTTCAGCTGACTTGGAGACAGCAATCAATATTCATTAGCATCGAAAACCTCAATAGAACTTTCCACAGCTTCCTGGTGAAGCCCTAAGCCACCCTTCCCCATTTGTAAAGTTTGGTCTATAAACCTTTTATCTCTGGCTATTAAGTGATTTACCCATCACTGAGTACTCCTGCTACTAGCTGTATGCATGAATAAACCTCTTCTTTTCTTTTGTTAATCTCTCAATCCTCAGTTAATTTGCAGGCTCCCACAACCCTACTCAAAGGTGTTTTCCTTCTAACACCTTCTTCTTATCACTGGGTCTGGGCACAGTTCTTTCTTCTCACTGCATCTACTGCTGAAGAGTAACCAAGGGTGGTCTAACTCGGCCTCCCTCCCCATCAGTCTGGGTGGTCCCCTTTAGGGACTCAGCCTCACCTCAGCTCTCCTGGTGCTGCCTGTCCTCTCTGCTTTGTCTTCCAGTCAGTTCCCCCATCCCCCAAAACCCCACACCCCAACCCTGGGCTGTCCTCCCTAAGCTTCTGCTCAGAGTCACTACAATTTAGAGACCCCAAGTTAGACAGAGTCTCTCAACTCTTAGTTATCTTCCCTGTTCCACTTGAGGCCTGCAGAATTGTGACTCCCTCCCATACAAGAGTATAACTACAGGAGATACAGAAGTTCTAGTGCTGGCCTTTTCCATGATCAAGAGACCATGGCGCTGTGTCTATTGGGGATGCCGCCCCCAAATATGTCACTTTGGCATAAGGATTACTTTGAGCAGAAAGCAGTAGATTCAGGAGGGTTTCTCTGCTCTCCCCTCACCCACCTAAAAGTAGAGTATTGTAACGGCAGGACCAGCCCAAAATGGTCCTTCCCAGCTTCTGACAAGATCCTGAGCTGCCTTTCAGAGTCCACAGACCAAAACTGCAAGTCATGTAGCCGAAACAAGCGCAGAGGAGAGAACTTTGACCTCCAGCTGCAGGAGGAATCAGTCTTGCCCCACTCATAGAACTAAAACCAGGACATGACCGGAATTCGAACACTCTTTCAGGAGAGATGGGCCACCTGTGCAGGAAGATCTGATGCTGAAGCCCCTTGCCATATTTTACCATGAAGAGCCAAGGTCCAAAACTCTCCAATCAAAACCTGCATGCCAGCACTTCCTCCTACCAGCTTATTCTCCTGAACTCCTAACCCCCAACCTTCGCTTTAAAACCCCTTGATTAAAAGTGATCAGGGAATTCACATTTTATTTTTTTTAATATTTTATTTATTTATTTTTATTATTTATTTATTTATTTATCTTTAGAGGGGAAGGGAAGGAGAGAGGGAGAGAAACATCAATGTGCGGTTGCCTCTCGTATGTCCCCTGCCGGGAACTGGCCTGGCAACCCAGGCATGTGCCCTGACTGGGAATCGAACCGCGATCCTTTGGTTCGCAGGCCCGAGCTCAATCCACTGAGCTACACCAGCCAGGGCGGAATTCACATTTTAAATGATAGCTTCCCATTCTCCTTGCTTGGCACCCTGAGAAATAAATGGCACCCTTTAATTTCTCCATTGCAAGTCTTGATGTTCAGTACTTGGCTTTGCTGCATCGCAGGTGAGAAGACCCTCATTCGTATAAACAGTATAAACTTCTCTTTGAGGAAGAAGCCCCACTTTCCCAAGCCAGGAAAAGAAGAGCAACTTCTCATCAAAGATGGAGAACTGATACTGAGATGAGTTTGCATAAACAGATCCTGCTAAAATAACCCTTATCCTCCATTAGTTTCACTGTATATTTTCTAGCTACTTTCCCACAATGCTTAAGGAAAATCGTTCCATAAGCACAAACCCTCTTTTTTTTGTTAAAAGGATATATAAACCCCCAATGTAGTTACTTCTTTGGGTTTTACTTCTTTTCTGTGAACTCCCATGCACATCAATATTGATAAAAAAAAATTGTGTGCCACTTGTCCTGTTAATCATCTTTTGTTAATTTAATTCACAAGCCCCCTGCAACTGACTCTAAGAGTATAGAGGACATTTTCCTACCCGTCATTGCTCTCCATTAGACAGCTGATGTTGCTACAAGGACAGCCTCCTCGACCATCTCCCAGAATCCCTCACAGAGAGCAGGGCACACGTTTCCTCATGTTTAATGTCCGTCTCAACCAATCTGGGTATCATTCAGAAGTTCTTGTGCCCCAACTGCCTTCCCAGTTCAAAGCCCAGGCCAACAGGACTGAGTCACTTTGAATTATCTATCCTTTCTCTTTAAAGGGATTTTAATTATCCTTTCTAACCTGAAGGGATTAACCCTGCCCACTTTTTTGCCTTGTGGACTGCAGCATAAGCAGTGAAGGGAAGCAGAGTTTGCCACCCCAAAATATGCCTTTTGGGATATTGATTAATTTAAGCTCATTATTTTAAAGAAACGAAAGACTCAGGAAAAACTTTGACCTTCCTCCTAACTGCCTAAAAGGAATTAGATAGCGGACTTGCTCCAGGAAAGGAGGTATCGTAGCAGATAACTACAGTTTAATTTATAACAGTGGTGGAGACCAGCCGAGCAAGGCCTGTTTGTGCAAAGTCCTCTCTGCATCTCATGGTTAAAGGTGACCCAGCAAACAGGTGTCTACCAAACATTTGCTTTTCTATATGCATGTGAATTGCCTTCCTACCCTTCAAGGTCACAAACCACAGCCCCCTTCCTCCTTAGCTCCAGATGGCATCTAAATCTCAACCGCCAGTGTGTCTTTGGGTCTCTTACTCTCATGGAACCCCCGAATGTACATCGCTAGTACATTTTGGACATTTTCTCCTATTAATCTGTCTCCTGTTAATCTGATTATTAGCCCAGCCAGAAGAACTAAGAAAGGTGGGAGGAAAGTTATTTTTTATGCTTCCCCCACCAGCAGAATTCACCTTTCCTCCCTGAGAGCAATTAGCCTTACAACTTAAATTAAATAGCAGAAAAGCAGCTCTTTTCCAGTTGTAGATCTTTCCCAGTTTCACTTACATTCATTTATGCGCATATCTAGTTCTGTACCTTTATCACACTTGTAGGTTAGAGTGTCCACCAGTCAATAACACTGACATTTTCAAAACCACAAGGATCTTTCACGTTGTCTTTTTATAACCACATCCGCCTACCTCCCTCTCTCCACACCTCTCCCCTCCGTGCAACCACTGATCTGCTTTTCCTCTCTGTGACTTGACCATTGTAAGGTCATTTTATAAGTGAAATTATTATATAAATGGAATTATAAAGTAACTTTTAATAATTGGATTTTTTTCACTCAGCATAATTCCTGGTAGATTCATCCAGGTGGCTGTGTGTGTTAACAGGTCTTTCCTTTTCATTGCTGAGTTCATGGTATGAATATACTACATTTTGTTTAACCAAAGTGTCCTTACCTCTTGAAGGACATCTGGGCTGTTTATGGCTATGACAAATAACGATGCTGTAAACATTCATGTACAGGCCCTTGTGTGAACCTAAGCTCTCCGGGATCAAATCCCCAGCGTGTGATCGCTGGATTGTGTTACAGGTGCGCGTCTGGTCAGGCGAGAAGCCGCCAAGCTGCTGCCTGGATCGGCCGCACCATTCCGCAGTCCCAGCAGCGGCGCGGTTTCTCTGCGGCCTGGCCAGCACTTGTTTGGTGCTGTCCCAAAGGCCTGAAAACAAAAAACTACAGGAAAAGAAGCTCTGTGGATTAGCTCCTTCTAGGCATTTGTTCTCTAAGAGAAGAAAGCTAATCTCATGTAAACCACAAAACTTAATTTCACATGAAAACGAGCAAAAGAAAAACCTCTAAGTTAACTTTCGTACAAAATTATTATAAGAATAAAAGAAATGAGAAACCGATCACCATCCCTGCTAATAGCAAAAGCATTCCAGTAAGTGCCAATAAAACAGATCAAAACTAGTCTATTTTTTTAAATTAATTAAAAGTTACCAAAAAGATGACAAAAGACATGAGAAGACAACATCAATAGATTTGGAAAATGCAGAAATAATGTGACCAGAATTCAAAGAAAGAAATAGAAAAACAAGAAAAACTGTTTAAACCCTGACTGGTGTGGTTCAGCAGGTTGGGAGTCAGCCCGCAAACCAGAAGCTCGCTGGTTTGATTACTGGTCAGGGCACGTGCCTGAGTTGCGGGGGCCAGGTGCCCGGTTGGGAGCATGAGAGAGGTGACTGGTCATTGCTTCTTTCCCTCTATTTCTCTCTCCCTTCTCCTCTCTCCCAAAAAATAAATAAATACATAAAATCTTTAAAAAGAAAAATCATTTAAGATAAACTAAAAGGAACACGAGTTCTGTTCACTGAAAAAGCTTTATGGCTATTCTATTACTGTGGTGTCCCCTGATATGCGGCACCCGCCTGCCTTGTGCAGCTCCCTCCACACTGACCCTGGGCCAGGCACCAGGACCGGTCAATGAAACATGAGCAAATGGCACACCCGCGGAAGTTTTATCAGTACTTGCGCAATGACGTGTGCACTCTTAGAGTGCCAGCTCTCTGAACCCAGCTGCCGTTCCACGAGCAACCCTACTTGGCCATGTGGAGAAGCCATGCAGGGAGAAAGCTAAGACCTTGGCGGACAGCCCCAGCTGAGCTACCAGATGACAGCACCAACCTACCATCCATGGGGTGATAGGTCAGCTCTGGTGGAGACGTTCCAGCTGACACCACATGGAACAGGCATTCAAGGTCCACACAAGCCTGGCCCAAATTACAGAACTGTAAGAAAGTAAAAGATTATTGTTGCTTTATGCCTTTAGATTTTGGGGTACTTTGCAGGGCAACAATCAATGTAACAATTCTAGAAATCTTGACAACTCAGTAATGTTGAGCATTCCGAGCACCCATTTTGTTGTCTTGAAATACTATTTCCAACTAAAAGAAACCAAGATTTCTTGGAGAAATTCCGGGTCTGGGCATGAAAATCTGCAAGAGGCACATGGGACATCTTTCTATACCAGAGAGCAATGGGCTGGGGACTCGCTCCAGGCCAGCTCGGACTCCGAAAACCTAGGTGAATCTACAGTATGAGCCAGACCTTCTCATTCTTACATTGTATCCTCCACAGAACACAGGAGGAAGCAGGAAAATGTGACCCACAAGAAGAACAATCAACCCATAAGAAATGAACCAAAAATGACAGATTGTAGGATTATAAAGACATTAAAATCATTATTATAAATTTATTTCATAAGTTCAAGAAGCTAGAGGAAATATTTAACATGTTAAGTGAAGACATAGAATATCTAAAAATACTCAAAATGAACTCATAGAAATAAAAACTCTAAAATTAAAAATACACTGAGTAAAATACACAGCTGTCAGTCTGTTCTCTGTCTCTATGAGTCTGTTTCTACTTTGTTAGTTTATTTTGTTCATTAGATTCTGCATATAAGTGAAATCACATAGCACTTGTCTTTCTCTGACTGGCTTATATCACTTAGCATAATACTCTCCAGGTCCATTCATGCTTTCACAAAGGGTAAGATTTCCTTCTTTTTACAGCTAAGTAGTATTCCATTGTGTAAATGTATCACAGCTTTTTATCCAATCATCTACTGGTGGGCACTTGGACTACTTCCCAATCTTGGCTATTATAAATAACATTGCAATGAACACAGGGGTGCATGTATTCTTTTGAATTAGTGTTTCTGGTTTTTTTGGACATAGTCCCAGAAGTGGAATCAATGGGCCATAAAGCAGTTCCATTTTCAATTTTTTGAGATAACTCCATACTGCTTTCCACAGTGACTGCACCAGTCTGCATTCCCACCAACAGTGCACAAGGATTTCCTTTTATCCACATGCTCACCAATACTTGTTGTTTGTTGATTTGTTAATAATAGTCATTCTAACAAACATGAGATGATGCCTCATATGGTTTTAATTTGAATCTTTCTCATTAGTGACATTGAGCATCTTTTCATATGTCTATTGGCCATCTGTATGTCCTCTTTGGAGAAGTGTCTAGTTAGGTCCTTTGCCCATTTTTTACATGGATTTTTCTTTAGTGTTGAGTTTTATAAGCTCTTTATAAATTTTGGATATTAACCATTTATCAGGTGTACTATTGGTGTCTCCCATTCAGTCCGTTGTCTTTTCATTTTGTCGATGGTTTCCTTTGCTGTGCAAAATTTTTTAGTTTTTTTAATTCACACCTGAGGATATGCTTATTGATTTTAGAGAGAGAAGGAGGGAGGAGAGAGAGAGGGAATGAGAGAAAAAGAGACAGAGAGAAACATTGATGTGAGAGGGAAACATCAATCAGTTTCCTGTGTACACCCTGACCAGGGATCAAACCTGCAACCTAGGTATGTGCCTTGACCAGGGGTCAAAACTGCAACCTTCTGGTGTTGGGATGATATTCCCTCCAACCAACTGAGCTACCCAGCCAAGGCAAAATCTTTTTAGCTTGATGTAGTCCCATTTGTCTTTTTTTTCCTTTTGTTTCCCTTGTCTGACAAGATAAATCAGAAAAAAATATTGCTACAAGAAACGCCCAAGAGTTTACTGCCTATGTTTTCTTCTATGATTTTTATGGTTTTGAGTCTAATAATTAAGTCTTTAATCCATTTTGAGTTTATTCTTCTGTATGGTGTAAGAAGGTAATCTAGTTTTGGGAGGTGGTTTTGTTTGTTCATTTTTTTTGTTTGTTTTGGGGGGGTTCCCCAACACCATTTTCCCACCACCATTTATTGAATAGACTATCTTTACGCTATTGTATATTCTTGCATCCTTTGTCAAATGTTAATTGACCATATAGGCATGGGTCTATTTCTGGGCTCTCTATTCTGTTTCATTGATTTATATTTCTGTTTTATGCTGTTTTAATTACTATGACCTTGTAGTATAGTTTAATATCATGTAGTGTGATTCCTCCAACTTTGTTCTTCCTCAAAATTGCTGTAGCTGTTCACGGTCTTTTGTGGTTCCATGTAAGTTTTAAGAATATTTGTTCTGCTTCTGCAAAAAACACCATTGGTATCTCTACAGGAATTGCATTGAGTCTGTAGGTTTCTTTGGGTAGTATGGACATTTTAATGATGTTAATTCTTCCAATCCATGAACATAGTATATGCTTCAACGTAGTTGTATTGTCTGTAATTTCTTTCTTCAGTGTCTTATAATTTTTTGAGCACAGGTCTTTTACATCCTTGGTTAAAATTATTCCTGGGTATTTAATTTGCTTGATGTAATTGTAAATGGTTTTCTTCATTTCCCTTTCTGATAGTTCATTATTGGTGTATAGAAATGCAATTAATTTTGGCTGCCTTTCATTTTTTATTCTTGTCCGATTGCTATGGCTAGGACTTCCAGTACTATGTTAAATAAGAGCAATGAGAGAGGACATGCCTGCCTTGTTCTTGATTTAAAGGAAATGCTTTTTGTTTTTGTCCACTGAGAATGATGTTAACTCTATGTTTGTCATATATGGCCTTTCTTGCATTGAAGTATATTCCTTCTATTCCCACTTGCTGAGAGTTTCTATTATAAACAAATGCTGCATTTTATCAAAAAAATTTTGCATCTATTGATATGAATAGGTGATTTTTATTTTTTATTTTGCTTGTATAGAGTATCACAGTTATTAATTTGTGAATATTGTACCAACTTTGCACCCCAAGAATAAATCCCACTTTGTTTATGTTCATCAGGGATATTGGCCTAGAATTATTTTCTTCGTAGTGTCTTTATCTGGTTTGGGAGTTAAGATATCAATTACACTGGTTGTAATCTGTCTATTCAGATTCTCTAATTCTTCCTGATTCAGTTTTGGAAGATTGTATGTTTCTCAAAATTTGTCCATTTCATTCAGATTATCCAACTTTTTGGCAAATAGTTGTTTGTAACATTTTCTAACAATCCTTTGTGTTTCTGTGGAGTCAGTTGTTACTTCTTTTTCATTTCTGATTTTATTTATTTTGGTTCTCTTTTTTTCTTGGTAAGTCTATTCAAAGGTTTGTCAATCTTGTTTATTTTTTTTCCAGAGAAACAGCTCCTGGTTTCATTGATCTTTTATATTGTTTTTAGATTCTATTTCATTAATTTGGCTCTGATCTTAATTATTTCCTTTCTTCTACTCACTTTGAGCTTTGTTAGTTTTTCTCCTTCTTCTTCCTTTAAGTGTAAAGTTAGATGACTTACTTGAGATTGTTCTTGTTTCTGCTGGGGGGCTTGTAATAATATGAATTTCCCTCTTAGGACTGCTTTCACTGTGTCCCATAGGTTTTGGTTTGGTTTGTTCTCATTTATATTTGATTTGGGGTTTTTTCTTTTTTTTTAATTTTTATTTTAATTGTTGATTTGCGGTTTTTTTCCAAGATAACTTTTTATTTCTTCCTTGATCACTATGTTAATCTACTCATTATTTAGTAACATGTTATTTAGCCCCATGTCTTAGTGTATTTTTCAGTTTTTTTCTTGTGATTGATTTCTAGTTTCATACCATTGTAGTCAGAGAAAATGCTTCATATGATTTTAATCTTCTTAAAAATTCAGATTTGTTTTGTGTCCTAACATGTGGTCTATGTTAGAAAATGTACCATGTACACTTGAAAAGAATGTATATTCTGCCACTTTGGATTGAAATGCTCTGAAGATATCAATTAAATCCATCTGATATAGTGTGTCTTTTAAGGCTGCTGTTTCCTTGTTGATTTTCTCCTGCAGTAGGACACGAAAATTTCCTACTATGACTGTTAACCTCTCTATGTCCATCAACATTCACTTTATATATTTAGGTGCTCCTATGTTAGGTGCATACATTTTTTGGAAGGGTGTTATCCTCTTGTTGGATTGCTCCCTTTATCATCAAGTAGTGTCCTTTTTTGTCTCTTACTATAACCTTTGTTTTAAAGTCTATTTTTTCAGATATAAAAATTGCTACTCCAGCCTTTATTTTCTTTCCATTTGCATGAAATATCTTTTGCCATCCCTTTATTTTTAGTGTGTGTAGCTTTTGTTCTGAGGTGAGTCTTTTGTAGACAGCATAAATATGGGTCTTGTTTTCTTTTCCACTCAGCTACCCTATGTCTTCCTTAAAATTACTTTTTAATCCTCACCCAAGGACATTTTTTTATTGTTTTTAGAGAGAAAGGAAGAGGGAGAGGAAGGGAAAGATAGAAACATCAATGTGAGAGAGAAACATTCATTGGTTGCTTCCTGTAGGCACCCCAACCAGGGATCATGCACAACCAGGCTGGGGATCAAACTCACAACCTAGGTAAGCACCCGACCTGGAATCAAACCCGCAACCTTTTGTTATAGGATGATGTTCCACCCAAGTGAGCTACACAGGCCAAGGCTACTTGTTCTTACTTTCTTCTTTTTCAGTTATTTCGGTTATTTTTTGCCCTTCACATTTTCAAATGAATTTTAAATAAGCTTATCAATTTCTAAATTTAAAAAACTTGAGAGCATCATGCTAAGCGAAGTAAGCCAGGCAGTGAAAGACAAATACTGTATAATCTCACCTTTAACAGGAAGCTAATCAACAAAACAAACAAACAAGCATAATATAACCAAAGACATGGAAATTGGGAACAGGCTGAAAGTCACCAGAGGGGAGAGGGGAGGGAATTTCAGGGGAAAAGGGGAAGGATTTACAGGAACAAGTATAAAGGACACATGGACAAAAACTATGGGGGGGTGGAAATGGGAGGGAGGTGGGGAGGGCTGGGGTGGCGGGTTCGGGTGAGAATAAAAGACAGAAAACTGTACAAGATAAACAATTAAAATAAAAATTAAAAAAAAAAAAACCCTGCTAGGATTTTGATTGTGTTTGCCTTGACTCTGTAGATCATTATGAATATAATTGACATCTATATAATATTTAATATTCTGATCTATGGACATTACATGTATTTAGGACTTATTCATTTTCTGCCGTTATTGTTTTGTAGTTTTCACTATACAGTCTTACTCATTTTTTGTCACATTTATCTTAAGTATTTCATTTTTTAATCATTCTTTTTTAATTTAAATTATTTTATTGTTGTTCAATTACAGTTGTCTGTATTTTCTCCCTCCCTCCCCCACCAAACCCACCTCCCTCCCTTTCTTCCACCCTTCCCCTTGATTTTGTCCACGTGTTCTTTAAAGTAGTTCCTGAAAACCCTCCTCCCCACCCTCCCCTCCCCCATCCCCTCTGGCTATTGTTAGATTGTTCTTAATTTCAATGACTGGTTATATCTTGTTTGCTTTTTACTTTTGTTGATTACATTCCAGTTAAAGGTGAGATTATATGGTATTTGTCCCTCACTGCCTGGCTTATTTCACTTAGCATAATGCTCTCTAGTTCCATCCATGCCGTTTCAAAGGGTATAAGCTCCTTCTTTCTCTCTGCTGCATAGAATTTCATTGTGTAAATGTACCACAGTTTTTTAATCCACTCATTTGCTGATGGGCACTTAGGTTGCTTCCAGCACTTGGCTATTGTAAATTGTGCTGCTATGAACATTGAGGTGCATAGGTTCTTTTGAATTGGTGTTTCAGGGCTCTTAGGGTACAATCCCAGCAGTGGAATTGCTGGGTCAAAAGGCAGTTCCATTTTTGATTTTTTGAAGAGATTCCATACTGTTTTCCACAGTGGCTGCACCAGTCTGCATTCCCACCAATAGTGCACTAGGGTTCCCTTTTCTCCACAATCTCTCCAACACTTGTTGATTTGTTTATGTCGGCCACTCTGACCGGTGTGAAGTGGTATCTCATTGTGGTTTTAATTTGCATCTCTCTGATGGCTAGTGATACTGAGCATCTTTTCATGTGTAGTGTTTCATTTTTTGATGCTTAATTATTCATGATCTTGTTTTTAAGTTTCAGATTGATATCAATTTTCTAATTCTAATTTTCTGAGTTTTCATCAGGAATATTTGAAATACCTTTCTTGCATATACTAAAATATTTTCTTTATCACTTGGTTAAAATAATGAATTACATTGATTGATTTTCTAATGTTAAACTAATCTTGCATTCCTGATTTAAACCCCAGTGGGCCATGATACATTATAAATTTTACATATTGTTCAAATTGCTAGAGAATTCAAGCTGCTAAAATTTTGTTAATTTTTACTTTTATATTTATGAGATATATTAGTATGTAACTGTCTTGTTTTGTAATGCGTTTGATTCTTTTTTTAAGATTTTATTTTTTATTTTATTTTATTTTTTAGAAAGAGGAAGAGGGAGAAAGAGAAAGAGGGAGAGAAATATTGATGTGAGAAAAAATACTGATTGTTGTTTCTCATACACACCCCAACTAGGGACCAAACCAGCAGCCCAGGCATGTGCCCTGACCAGGAATCGAACCAGTAACCTCTTACTTTGCAGGACAACGCCCAACCACCTAAGCCACAGTCATGGCGTGTGTTTGGTTCTTATCAGAGTAATGCTGACTTCATAAAGTGAGATAAGAATATCCCCTCTACTTCAGTTTTTACAAAAAACTTGAATAAAATTGCTACTATTTGTTTCTTAAAAGTTTCCAGAGATTGGTCATTTCTTTATCCTGGTAGAGAGAGAGAGAGAGAGAGAGAGAGAGAGAGAGAGAGAGAGAGAGAGAGAGAGATAGCCTTACAAATGGAAATTTTCTTTATAAATGTAAATATCTATTACAAAAGGTAACTTTTACTTGGTTTTCAGGGCTTCTCCTGTGTCTGCTGTTTTCAAAATATAATCAGCTCCAGATAATCTTTATGCCAAAGCAGCACACTTGGGGGTGGCAAATTCTGCTTTCCTTCACAGCCACTCGAAGGTAATGAATACTGTATTGATTATGCAAGTGGTTCCTTAAAATATAAATAGTAATTAGCAGAAAATTTATAGAATTAAATGCCATATTAAAGGAGAAGTTACAAATAAATGACCTTATTTTACTTTGTCTTAAGAAAGTAGGAAAAAAAGGTCAAAGTAACCCTTAAGTGTGTGTATCTATCTATCTATATCTATATCTATTTTAAAATTTGTATATTGAAACATGTAAAGTTTATTTTTTGCCAATTATTCCTGGATGGCATTATAAAGGAGATAGCTGCCAAATACAGTAGTTCTTAGCCCATTTACTACTAACAAAAATCCTCTGACACTCTTTGCTTTTCATTGCCATGTTTTCACTGAGAAATAAAATGGAGTCACTATAGTCAAGCTTTTAAATCACTAACATCAAGTAGGCTGAAGTATGTGGAAACAATTCTATTCTTGTTTAACTGGCCTGGGAACTTAAACTTTTGAACTTTCTAGTCCTGCGTCAATGCCTAGATGTACACCAGACCTTCAGATAACCCTCTCATTACCCTCTGAAGGACTCACATATCCAAACCACCCGACATCCACCTGGCATCCATTATCCAGCCCACCGGATGTGACCAGACCACCTGGCATTCATCCTTCAGACTCTGACATCTGACTGATAACCATCCCGGACCTGTCCTAGGGCTAAGAATATAGGACTGATTATTCTCAAGAATACACCTTTTGACACCAAAAGAAAGGCATAGACCAGGAAATTCATATCTGTCCATTGTCTTTTTTTCACTTTTTTTTACATTTTATTTTTTAATTAGAGTTTAAATTAAATTTTATTTTGTATTAGTTTCAGGGGTACAGCATAGTGGTCAGACAATCATACACTTCACAAATTGCTCCCCCCTGTATTTCCAGCCCATTGTCATTTTTTAAAAATATACCTTCCGAGTGTATCAATACAGTCAGGAGTAGATGTAATCAAGGGAAGAGATTTTAACAGTCCTTCTGTTTATCAGCCAACATATTTGTGTAACAGTTTTGATAATAATGTACTTGGAAAATTGGTCTCAGGTGGCTATCACTTTTTGATGTCCCTTCCCACTTTCCAAACAATACTTTGAGAAGGAGAACTTGAAAAATTATTTGCTATCAATTAAAAAACTTTTATAGAAATGTCAGGAAAAAATAATGCACTTTTTACTATAAGAACTCTTTTTTCTCTTTTGGAACACTTCTAGGATTTTGGCTAATTGTGTTTATGTGTTGTGAACCCTAAGACCCTTGAATAAACCTTTATCACTTATTTCTAGCTGAAGCCTCCGGAACATTCTTGAGTTCGTTTGACATTACTTAAGAAAATGTATGTAGGGTTTTTTTTTTTTCACCCTGAAGAGAAATAACTCAGTCCAGTTTTATTCTGTGAGCCGAGTAAACCTGAAGCAACTTCATTTACATTTGCTTGTTAAGCAACTGTTATTTTGTGAACACCTGTAACTTATGAGGGGATTCCCAAGGAGTGTCAGACTCCTCTGTCCCTGAGCGTTAGTGCCTGAGCAAACGAGATACTCAAGCAAATGTTGTGAGACAATGCAAAGCAGTTACGCTCAGGGCCAAATAAGTGGTGAAACAGTAACATCTATCTGAGTTCTGGAAAAGCACAAATGTGGCCTCGGCCAGCCTGAGAGGAGCAATGTACCTTAAATAAGGGCGTGCATGCTGGATGGACTTTGTTCAGCCAGAGAACCTGAGGCAGTGAAATGTTCACACCGAGGGGAGGATTGAAATCTGGAATAAACTAGCTGGCCAAACTGAGAATTTCAGGCTATGCAAGTTACTGCCTGCTTGCATTCTCTCTCTCTCTCTCTCTCTCTCTCTCTCTCTCTCTCTCTCTCTCTCTCTCTCTCTCTCTCTCTCCCTCCCTCCCCCCCTCAAGATATGAAGTCTGTTCCTTAGCCATATTCTCCATGAACACATACTCTTTTGTGCAGAAGAAGTAAAAGGAAGTCATGGCATTTATTTGTTCATCTACAAGCTCCTTTCAGTACATTCTGAAGACCTAATAACATGAGCACAACCACTGAGGTCAATGTTACCTCAGTTCAACGCTGCCTCAACTTCAGAAAGGAACAGACACCATATTTACTACTGCATGGCCCCGCTCTGTGCACTACTTGGCAGATTTCAACTTTAAGAGGACAAAGAATATGAGTGTTTTCAACCTCCTCTTTGCTTTCCACTCGTGGCAGCTACCAGGGCCTCTACCAGGCCCGACTGCTGTTTCCTGAAAGTGAAGACAATTAACAGGGGCTCACTGCCGTCGATTCAGAAGAAAATCAAGCTCAGAATTAAGCACACAGGGGCCACCTTGCCCACAAAGAAAAATCGGATACAGCATGAGCAATATTTGATTTGAGCAAATAATTTTGAGTAATTACTTGTCAGTGATCTTGAGACTAATAAGGTACTCTGGACTGAATTATGTAGATTTCTGAGAAGAAAGAACAAAATCCAAAGTTGGTTTTCTTTTCTCAGCTCTCTCTACTTACCACCTCTACCTTCTTCCGCTCTCCATGAGTTTTCAAGACTGTAGATTTGGGGGAATTCCTTACCGTTGGGCATTTGCCAAACGGCTTAGCAGCTTCCATGGACCTTTGGATCAGATCTAGAAGGTGCCCAAGTTCCGCATGGCTTTGCCTGCCCTGTGCACCACCCTCGTCTCGTGCCTCCTGGGCTCCAGCAACAATGGCTTTGTCTCTGCTCTTCATTCTCCCTGCTCCTTGTTGTCTCAGTCCTTTGAACGTGCTGGGTCCAGCACCTAGATGTTCTCTTGTCCTTTTTGATTCTACTTTTTCCTGAATAACTTCTGTTTCTTTTTCAAGTCTCAGTTTAAATCAGCTTTCCTCTGGAAAGCCTTTCCTAATCCCCAAACAAAGGCAGCACCCTTGTGAGAGCGCCCTAGCCTAGGCATGCTTGGCACGGTCACCGTCACAGTGTCCCTGGCACAGAGCTCGGCTCATAGTAGACCTTCAAATATCTTTCAACTAATGACTAAATAAATAACTGAATGAATAAATTCAGTACACATTTCAGGCAGAAACACAAATAGCAATTTACTTTTACAGTTTATTTTTAATCATAGTTGTTGTGTAATATCATGTTAGTTTCTGGTGTACAACATAGTGGTTAGGGATTTACACAGCTTGTAAAGTGATCATTTGGTTAGCTTAGTACCCATCTGACCCCACACAGCTATTACAATATTATTGACTACATTCCCTATTATTAACTAAAGGTTGAGAGGGTGCAATAAAACAATTTCTTTCCTAGTCATGCTTTGCATTCCTTATCACTTAATAGTGTCTTTCAGTTTAAAAAAGAAGTTTTAGTAGTCAGTGGTCAGAAATCGTATGTGGGACAGTTAAGTCCTACATAAGTCTGGACTTTGGGATTCTAGACCTTCCCGAGGTGAGTTACTTTATGAATTGGCTGGCCTCATATTTCACAGGCAGGTGTTGTAAACTGTAACCACTATTTGTGATTGGTCTGCAGTCCAACTTCCCACATACGTCAGATGGGGAGACTAGTGCCACCCTGCCTTTGGGACAAGTGCAACGGCCTCGAACCGCTCCTCGTTGGACCCACGCCTCCTCTCACCCCATAGCTTCCGGAGCTGCCATAGCCAATGGCAGCTGACCTGACAAATCTGTGAAGTAAAAGGAGAAGCAAGAAGCCGTGATGAGGTTATTCCAGGGCTTTGAGATCCTTCATTGCTAGGGAACAGGTGGCAGCACCAGATTCAAACAAGTATGAGAGTCAGAGGAAGTCTGCTTTAGAAATGGAAATACCCCTCAGTCTTGCCTCACTCTTTTGCACTTCATGACTTCTCTCCATCATAAAGCCTTTCTTCAGGGGTCGTTGTGACCAGGGTTCTCTTGGAAAAACCATGTAAGGAGAAGCCCACCATTGTTATCTGCTGGAAGAATCCCATTTTCTAAGAATGATGCTTTGTCTTGGGACAGCTGCTATGGTCACACATCCCTCTTCCATTTTTCAGCTCGTAAGAGCCAACATTTGCCACCAGCCTCTGGCCTCTCCGTTCCCCCTTGTGAGAGTCAGGGGCAGTCCTTCCTTCCACTTTCAAGAGCAGCAGCAGTCTGTGCGGGGTGGGGCCGTCCTCATCAGTGCCACGCCCTTTGGTTCTGTCTTGGTCCCTGGGGAGAGGGTATGCATTTGACTTGCCCTGCACAATGTGGATGTAAAAATTGCCCTGCAATTTCGCCCCATAAAATAAAACAGTATGTGTGTTATTTTAAATTAAACACCCCATTGAGTTATTTTAAATGAACTGTCCACATGTGATTTCATTTTGAACTGGGTTTCCAAAGCCCTAACAAACAATTGGTATCATGATGAGGATGATGCAGTGCTTGGTGTGTGCTACTATGGAAGACTATCCCTTGTGCTTGGTAAAGACAAACAATCATTTCATTCATTAATGAGGATGCCAATTAACCTTCTGTTATGAAAGACAATCATCTGTTTTACCCAGAATGTTGTGCTTGATGAAAGCATAGTGAGATAATGAAAGTAAGATTCAGTGCTTTTGTTTAGTTTTCTTTTATATGGTTTATTTCCTTCAGGAATAAGTAGTCTAGTAAAATAGTTCAAAAAATTAAACAGCATTGAGAAGATATAGAAGAAGAATGCTCTAATTCTGCAGAATCAGTTCTTTAACACTTCCTGCCACGAGACACCGCATTTGCTAGTTTATTCTGTATCCTTCCAGAGTATCTTTATGTTCATAATTTTATCCAGCTAGCATCCTATGGATTTCACAAGAGAGGCAAAACCTCAGCCTATGTTTTATAAACTTACCTCTTTAACCAAAGCCATAGGCTTAAATTAAAATAATGAACGATTATCCCTCACAAAAGAAGTGCATTAAGTGTTATGTGATATGATTTATTCCTTTCCTTCTCTTGTTTTTAATGGACCTGACCTGGTATTCAGTTTTTAGCTACACAATAGATACTCGCACTCATACATAAAGAGAAACACACTGCCTCTTTTGTTGGCATTTATTTTGTTGCTTGAAGGTAAAATGAAAGCCAATCAAAGGCAGTGACAGTGTTATATGTTCTAAAGACATTTAATAAAGATGAAATAACTGACCAGTAAGAACCAGATCTGTTTGAATAAACATGAGTAACCTCGTGTAGCCTTGACTGTAGATGAAATTTGATGCAGATGTTTCCAGGTGTATTTGTGGGTATGACCAGAGCAAAAATTACAATGATGTCCTTTTAAAGATTATTTGTTGGGAGCCTAGTGTGTGTAGGTATGTTACGGTGTCTCTGCAGAAACTTAAGTAAAATCTGTGAGTATCGTCAGAGTACAATCCGCATGTGGTCTCCATCCCTCCGCGTCACCCAGGTCCCGAATCTTCAAGGCTCTGTCAGCTCTCCCGTGTTTTCCCCGAAGTCAGTCTCTTCCCCTCCCCTGATGCACAGGCCTAAAAACATACTCAAATTTCTCTTTCTTAAAACAGAGCAAAAATATCTTGCTCTACCCCTTGGATTATCCATTTCTCTCCCTCTTTGAGCTCCCAGCAAATTTCTCTTAAGGCCATTGGACTTTTCTATGAAAATCCCGTCCGTTCTTTGGCCTTCGCAGTCTGGTTTTTGTCTTTGTCACTCTAGGATTTGTATGCTCACCAGTCACTGGGAGATTTCCCATGGAAATTTTCTAGGAGCTCTCTTTGACATTGGTTAGCTGTCTTGCCTTTTTTCTGGAACATTCTGTGTATTTCTAGTTCTCTTTGAGGATTCTTCTTCACCTCCTCTCCCAAATTTAGTTTTCCACAAAGGTTCCACTTTTGCTCTCTGCTTCTCTCCGCTTCTCTTTGGTTATCTTATTGAATTAGCCCTCATCTCTCCGGGCTCAGCTGCACCATCCATGCCTCTGAACACAGCCTGTCTCCAAGATCCCGACATCCATCTCCATGCAGATGTGCCTCCACTGCCTCGTGGTCGATGTGCTGAAACTAAGCCCACCATCTTGCATGAGACTGAATTTCCTCCAGTATTTTCTACTGCCCTGACTGGGAATCGAACCGTGATCCTCTGGTTCGCAGGCCCGCGCTCAATCCACTGAGCTACACCAGCCAGGGCCATTGGTTGCTTCTTGAACGTGCGCTAACCAGTGACTGAACCCACAACCTTGGTGTATTGGGGCAACACTCGAACCCACTGAGCCAACTCACCAGGGCCTATTTTCTAGTTTTATAAATGTGTAATTGTCCCATCACTCAGGCTTGAAATTTGCTTATAGACAATTCCTTCCCCCTTGTTCCTTCATTCCCATTACTAACCTTGTTCAATCACTCACTTTTTCTTACCTGAATTACTATTGTTTTCTCTTCCCGAAACACTGGTCTCTTTTTCCTGAATTACTGTAGGATTGACTGTTCTCTCAGTCCCAACCCTGTCCTCACTCTAAACTCTTTCTGTGAGTCTTTCCAGAGAAATCTTCCTAAACATAGTGTTTTAATCAGAATTTTTTTACTTTTCCCAATAGTTACCCAATAAAGTCCAAAGCTCTTATTAGTGGCTTTACTTTAATTCATTTGTTTATTCATTAATTGAGCAAGCATTTTCTGAGCCTTTATTGTTTAGCAGACTCTGCATTGGATGTAGGCAGGGTTAGTTCCTGCCTTCGTGGCTAGTTGGCGAGGCAGTCGAAGAAGCATTTAGAAGGGAGTGAGTCGTGCTGTATGAAAGAAATAGGGGTGCTGTACAAATCTCTGAGGGGCCCTAACTCAGGGTCAAGGAGACCACCCGAAAGGAATGACAGTTACAGGGGTAGGTGAATACTACGGTAGAATTTAGATACCCAAGGAAGGGGAAATTAGTTTACAGGTGGAGGCAACAGCACAGCTTCTGTGGGCTTGCTGGGATCCGGTTTTATCCCACCTTTTCAGCTGACTTCCTCCCTGAGCCCGTTCCTCAGCCTGCGCACAGCCCGGCCCAGTCAGAGAGCTCCAGGGGTTCTCCTGCCCCTGGGAGTTTGCTCCGGCCACACGGAATGCCTTCTGTTTCTCTGCCTGTTTATATCCCGCCCGCCCTTTAAGACTCAGCTCAACTGCCTTCAGCTATGAAAGCTTTCACATTTCCTAGACTGGAAGAAATCTTTTCATTCTCTGGGTTTTTAGAATATTTCCTTTTAAATTTCTTATAGCACATATGCCTCCTATTATATTAATGTTCCCTCACTTCCTTATTCTTTTCTTTAGTGTCTATGAGTTCCTCAAGAACAGGGACAATGTCTTCTGTCTTGATTACTTCAAGACCTTGCAGAAGTTCAGGGCATTTCAGCCACTGAATCCCCAAAGATTTCCAGGACCAGAGAGAAGCAGGTATCTTCAAAGAGCAGGCAAGCACAACCTGAAATCCGACACGGAGTCGTATTGAGAAACAAGGAAGGGATGTTACTTCCATACACCCCTCACCTCACCCACAACTATCTTCATGGGAAGGACTCTTATCCCCACTTTATAGATGAATCCAAGGAGATTCAAAAACTTGACTGTTTTCATAGAAGCATTAAGTGCAAGATCCAGCATTTCAGCTCAGTAGGAGCTCTGAGGATTCCACGCTCCGTGCCTTTTCCCTATGCTCTTGGTGCCTGGAGGGCCAAGTAAGGGCCGGGGAAGTGTGCCACAGAAACGCAGGACACGCTGAGGCCGGAGGAGCAATCTAGAGCTTCCATCATTTTCATCAATACCAGCAACGGATGCCAAAAGGAGGGAGGAGCGCCTAGGGCTGAGGCCAGTGCTCCTCCATGGGACTAGGCTCGGAGGGAAAAGCCCAGGCACAAAATTTAAGGAGCCACTCATTCTCAGGGTCAGACAAGTGCACTAGTCGCCAAGCCTAGCACAGACCTAGATGCCTACTAGGAGCTCAATAAATGCTTTTTGAAATTCAAGCAATTTGGCCCCTGGACAATGCTCCATATTGTCTGTTTGGCTTATGTAGACATTTTTGGGTATGGATGACGCTTGCATTTGCCCAGCCTGAAGAGCAATGCTTCCTTAAATTTTGCATCCTAGGTGGCTCTGTGGACACAGCCTAGTTGCAGCAGACTGAACATTTGAGTCCCCTTAAAGTTAATATGTTGAAGCCATAACCCCCGGTGTGAAGGTAATAGGAGGTGAAGCCTCTCTGGATTAGGTTGTGAGGGTGGAGTCCCCATGAATGGGATTAGTGCACTTACAAAAGAGACCCAGAGAGTGCTCGCCCCTCCCACTCTGTGAGGACACAGCAAGAAGAGGCCACCAGGAAGCAAGCCATCACCAGACACCAAACCTGCTGGTGCCTTGATCTTGGACTTCCTAGCCTCCAGAACTGTGGAAATAATTTTCTGTTGCATAAGCCAGCCTGTCTGTGGTATTTTTGTTATGGCAGCCAGAACAAGCTAACCCCCTAGTCCTGGACCCACATCTCTGTCTCAGACTACAAACAGGGACAGTTTGGTACTATCCATTTCTTCTCAAGAGACTAGATTAGGTAATAAATAGGAAAACATACAGACTACCTTGCAGGACACTTCCAGTCAAGTCAGACCAGTCAGACTGTACATTAGGAAGAGTAAAAGTCTGTATCTACAAAGTCATTCATCTCCAAACTTGCATAATTTTCTCTCCTACATTCTCAGGGAAAATGTGTTTAAAATTGCTATCTGTAGCCCTAGCTGGGTGGCTCTGTTAGTTGGGCATTGACCCGTGCACCAGAAGGTCGTGGGTTCTATCCACGGTTAGGGCACATACCTAGGTTGCGGGTTTGATCCCTGGTCAGGACACATACAGGAAGCAACCAATCGATGTTTCTCTCTCCCTCTCTCTCTTCCTCTCTCTCTAAAATCCTTTTTAAAATATGCTCAGGTGGTGAAATAAGAAGAAAGAGCAAATGATCAGCCTTTGGCAGAGGTAATAAACAGAAGATTGGCATCTTGGGTAATTGGGGAGTAGGAAGCTCAGGAGAGAACAGCCAAGGCTCTTGTTTTAATTAGTGAGCAAGAATACAGAGTTCATCCTCCTGTGCCATTCTCTGTCTTGTAAGACACTATAAATATGTTAATAATATTTATCACCATAGAGTGCTTTATAGCATATCTTTTCTCCAAGTAGAGATCATTTATACATTGAACATCTACGATGCGCAAAACTGTTTGTAATGCTCTATGAATAAAGAGAAGTCAGACATGGTCTTTACCCTCAGAAAGTTTAAAATATAGCCAAGAAGATAAATATTTTTAAAATATAATAAATAAAATTATTATTAAATTAACATAATTACCGTATTATTACATAGTGATGCAGATTAAGTAACAGATAACATAATATAACAAATATAATAATTCATATACACTTGAATTAGAACTTCACTAGAGGGCTCAACAAAGAAAAAGGTGTTCCTTAAAACGGCGCGGTAAGTGTGGGCAGAGTAGAATACCATGGGCAACGCTTTCAAGTTGAATGTGCTCATCCTCTCTGTTTAGCCCTGATGCGGTAGATTTACACAATGGAATGCTACTGGGCCATAAAGAAAGAAGAAACTTTTACTCTCCTACAGCATGGATGGAACTAGAGACTGTTATGCTAAGTGAAATAAGCCAGTCATAGAAAGACAAATACCATATGATCTCACTGACATGTGGAATCCAATGAGCAAACTGAACCAACAAGCTAAATAAAGACAGACTCATAGATGGAGAGCAGACGACAGTTCTGGGGGGACTTGAGGGGATAGAGGGATGGACAAAAAGGGAAAAAAAGAAAGAACTCATGAACATGGACAACAGTGTGGTGATTGCAGGAGTTGGGGCGGACGGAGGTGGAAGATCGTATAGGGGGATAAATGGTAATGGAAAAAAATACAATAAACTATCATTTATTTAATGCCCCTCCAGTATGTGAGCTTCCCTTTGGCAAGGACTGCAGAGGCCGTGTGCCCTGTTATGCTCAGCCAGGGCCCTCTGTGGACCCCCATGGGGAGGAGAGCACCTAGAGAGCCAAATCTTACAGGGCAGGTAGGATTTTCTTAGGGTGAGAGCTTTGTGAAGGATCCCTTGATAGACGGCTTCATCTGTAATCTGCTCAGTGGGTTGCCACATCCCTATTTATTAAGTCCGGAATAATGTTACTTAAAAACTATTTTTCTGGCCCTGCCATAGGCCAAGTCATTTTCCAGCATTCTGTTATTATACCAGGTGGCTTATTAATCTATTAATAATGATAATAATAAGCTACTACTTCTTCAGCAAATGAGCTAGGCTCTTTGCTGGGTGATTTAACTGCATTACCACAAAGCCTTAGGACCATCGTATGAGGCAATCAGTATTATATCCCTTTAAATGTCTTAGCGTTTCCAGATAACTGGCAGCCACACAGCACTGTTCTGTCTGTATTTTTGGACTTAGCTTGTTGACATCCTGCCCACCTGCTCATGTTCACTGCAGCCATAACGGCATCGAAGCTGGGCTGCTGCCACCTATTCTCAACATATGTCCTGTCTACGGAGGCTGGAGGGAGACAGCATGGAACACTGTCCATGTTCACCAGGGGCCAGATCACTTCAACTGAACAAGCATTTACGGAGTTTCTCCTGAGGGTCTAGATGTGTGCTCGGTTCAGTGCTCCAAGGAGCACAGCAATGTCCGCCCTGAGGGGGCTCACAGGCAGCAAGGCAGAGACACACAACTTAGCACAATGTAAGTCAGTTAGTGATAGAGGCTAACAGAGGCATAATTTAAATGTGCCGTGAGATACGCTTTAAACACCTTCAGAGACATCATTAGAGATACTGCATTTATGGAGAATTGGGTTGCTGTTTGTTTCCTGTCTTTGAAAATACATACATTTTGAAACTAAGGTCAACTCCCAGTTAACACTTGACATTTATAAAACTATACTTTATTGATTTTTTTCTAATGTTATTTCATAGCCTAAGTAAATTTTAGCAGAATAATTGTATTTTATCTTTTTCAAATTTATTTTTCAGTTATAGTCAACATACAATATTATTAGTTCCTGGTACACAACATAGTAATTAGACATGTAGATACTTCATTAAGTAATCATCCCAATAAGTCCTGGACCCATCTGGCACTATACACAGTTATTACAGTATTACTGACTATATTTCCTATGCCGTACTTTATATCCTGTGACTATTTTTGTAACTGGCAAACTGTGCTTCTTGACCCCTTCACCTTTTTTTGCCCTCTCACCAGACACTGAATCTGCTGGTCCCCACTCCCATCTGGTGACCAGTTTGTTCTCTCTCTGAGTTTGTTTCTGTTTTGTTCAGTCATTTATTTTGTGTTTTAGATTCCACATATAAGTGAGATCAGATGGCATTTGCCTTGCCCTATCTGACTTATTTCACTCAGCAGAATACCCTCTTGATCCATCCATGTCATCGCAAATGGCAACATTTTGTTTTTTATCACCAAGTAGTATTCCATTGTATGTATGTATCACATCTTCTTTATTCATTTGTCTCTCGGAGATCAAAGAAGAAACAAATTCTGCTTCCTGTTAAAACGCTTTCCCACAATGGCATACCTGACAGATTGTAGGTCTGGAAAGTCAGTGTTCCTTAGAAGGCCTGGGAAAAAAGCAGAATCAAAGTGTCATCATACATCGACCTAAGGAAAGGCTCCCAGGCTGCTTTCTGTCTGTCTCCCTTCATGACTGTCCTCATTCCTGGCCTGGGTCCTGTCTCTGTCCCAGCTGGGCACACTGGCATCCCAGCCAGGACTCCTCTCCCCTCACATCTACCCAGTGCTGAGGAAGCTCGGCCAGGTGAGCTGCATTTACTCAAGAAGTTCCCGAAGTCTTCTATTGACCTATGTCTAGAAGCCAAATCACCTAGAAAGCCAAAGACCACGTTTTTGCCCCTGGTGCTCTTTGATATCCTCTATAGCAAGGCCGGCCAGCCTCTTCATTCCCCTTTAGCCAACTCCTTGGAATGAGAGTAACTCTTTTCTAAGGATGGATAGACCAGGCAGCCAATAGGAGCACCCTCAATTGCTCATACCAGGTAGCCTTTCCTAAGGCTGTAGTCATCACCTCACTCAGAAGTCGAGTTCTCTTAAAGCAAGGGCCTCGCCTCATGTTTACCTGTGTGCTGACACAGTCCTCTATTTTCGGAAAAGACTCTACAATTAGGGGTACGTACCAGTAACCCAGATGGGTGTGTCCACGTGCTGGGAGTCTTTTTTTTTTTTTTTTTCCCCCACTTATAGATACATTCATTGGTTGGTTCTTTTTTTTTTTTTTTTTTAGAGAGAAAATATTTTTTTAATATATTTTATTGATTGTTATTACAGTTGTCCCGTTTCTCCCCCATCATTCCCCCCACCCTACACCACCCTCTCCCACCCACATTCCCCCTTTTAGTTCATGTCCTTGTGTCATAAGTTCTTTAGCTTCTACATTTCCCATACTATTCTTCCCCTGCCCCTGTCTATTTGCTACCCACTATCTATGCTACTCATTCTCTGTACCTTCCCCCCCTCTCCTCCTCCCATGCCCCTGTTGCTAACCCTCCATATGATCTCCATTTCTGTGGTTCTGTTCCTGTTCTAGCTGTTGGCTTAGTTTGCTTTTGTTTTAGGTGTGGTTCTTAATAGCTGTGAGTTTGCTGTCTTTTCATTGTCATTTTTTTATCTTCTTTTTCTTAGATAAGTCCCTTTAACATTTCATATAATAAGAGCTTGGTGATGATGAACTCCTTGAACTTGACCTTATCTGAGAAGCGCTTTATCTGTCCTTCCATTCTAAATGACAGCTTTGCTGGATAGAGCAATTTTGGATGTAGGTCCCTGCTTTTCAAGATTTCAAATATTTCTTTCCAGCCCCTTCTTGCCTGTAAGGTCTCTTTTGAGAAATCAGCTGACAGTCTGATGGGAACTCCCTTGTAGGTGACTGTCCCCTTATCCCTCGCTGCTTCTAGAATTCTCTGCTTCATTTTAATCTTGGCTAATGTAATTACAATGTGCTTTGATGTGTTCCTCCTTGGACCCAACTTCTTTGGGACTCTCTGAGCTTCCTGGATGTCCTGGTAGTCTATTTCCTTTGCCAGATTGGGGAAGTTCTCCTTTATTATTTGTTCAAATAAGTTTTCTACTTGTTGCTCTTCTTCCCCTTCTGGGACCCCTATAATTCGGATGTTGGGACGTTTAACGATGTCCTGGAAGTTCCTAAGCCTCTCCTCATTTTTTTGAATTCTTGTTTCTTCCTCGTTTTCTGTTTGGTTGTTAGTTTCTTCCTTCTGGTCCACTCCATTGATTTGAGTCCCAGTTTTCCTTCCATCTCTATCGGTTCCCCATGCGTCTTCCTTCATTTCACGTATTGTAGCCTGCATTTTTTCATCTAATTTGTGAGCAAAATCAACCAATTCTGTGAGCATTTTGATGACCAGTGCTTTGAACTGTGCATCTGATAGGTTGGCTATCTCTTCGTTGCTTAGAGGAATTGACTCTGGAGTTTTCATTTTTTTCTCCGGTTTGAGCCATTTTTGGTGGGTTTTTTTGTTTTGTTTTGGTTTTAGTCTGGTCACAGCTATTACATAGAGGGGTGGAGCCTTAGGTTTTCCTCGGGGCGGGGCAGCCCAGTTGCTGGGTTGTGACGCTATAGGTGGGGGCGGGGTCCGAGAGGGAAGAATGGCGCCTGTTCCACTCTTTTCTGGACTCTGGTCCCTTCTGCTGCTTCCCCTTCGCCTGGATTATCTGCGCACGCGCGCGTGCTGTTACGTAGTGAGGGGTGGAGCCTCAGGCGCTCCCCAGTATGGGGCAGCCCAGTCGCTGGGTTGTGACCTGTATGTGGGGGCGGGGTCTGAGAGGGAACAATGGCGCCTGCTCCGCCGCTCTCTCCTGAATTCAGTCCCTTCCGCCACTTCCCCTCTGCCTGGACCGTCTGCGTGCGCGAATGCGGGATCCCCTGGACAGCCAGCCGCCCTGTGCGTCCTCACTGGGTCTTCACAGTTGCCCCCCTGTGCCCGGGGTCCACCAGCTGCCGCCTGGGCGCCTGAGGACTGCCAGCCACCGCCCGTGCACCTGGGAACTGCGAGCCGCTGCTACTTGCTTTCCTGGGTCCGCACCTCCACTTTTTCCTACCACGACTCCGCCCCTCTTACCGGTCTGGATGAATGGTTGTTGGACTTCCGTACAGTTCAATTTTCTATAAGTTCTGGTTGTTTTCTTGTTTCTAAATATTTGTTGTCCTTAATTTTGGTTGTGAGAGGAGGCACAGTGTGTCTGCCTACGCCTCCATCTTGGCCGGAAGTCCTGGGAGTCTTGTCTATTGCGGATTGCCACCCTGCTCACTATTGTTCAATCCATTCCTGGTCTCAAAGCAGACAATACAATACCCCGGAGTGTATCCTAACCTGATCCTAGGACCCAATGCTGAACTTTGTCATTTAAACAGTATCAACATTGCGTCTTCATCTGGAACATTTGCATCACCATCACGTAGATAACAAGCTCTTTGAGATAAGGCACTATTGGGAACTGAATGTTTGTGTCTTCCCAAAATTCATATTTTGAAACCTCATCTCCAATGTGGTAGCATTTGTAGATGGGAACTTGGGAGGTGATCGGGTCATGAGGGTGAGTAAGAGACATCCCAAAGACAGCTCTCGCCTCTTCTCCAAGCAAGGACACCGTGAGAAGACTGCTGCTGTGAGCCAGGAAGCAGAGTCTCCCAGACACTGAATCTGCTCGTACCTTGACCTTGAACTTCCCAACCTTCAAATCTGTTGTTTAAGCTACCTAGTCTATGATAATTGGTTATAGCATCCTGAGTTTACTAAGATAAACACCATGGCTTAACTTCTATGGAATGTCCCCGGGGTTTGAACACACACAGCAGGCCATCAGACAGTACCACGGGGGTGGGGGGTCTTTGTGTGGCCGATGGGGTCGCCTCAGCCACATGCAGCAACAGGGCTACTGGTAAGGAGGCTCTGTCGGCTCTGCTTTCCTGTGCAGCCCAGCTCAGCACAGCCCTTGGGCCTGTCAGGTGGGTTCAGCGAAGCATCTGAGCCAATCCTGATCAGGACAGGAAGAATATTAGTGACCCATCCAATGAGCTTGGGAAGCTTGGAATTAGAGTCAGTGGAGCTGCCATAGAGGCAAGGTCTAGTAGACCTTAGACCCACCAAGTTGCTCCCTTCCCCTTTTCCCTGTCATGCTGGTCAAGCTCCCAGGACAGGCCATTTACCTAGGTGTCCCTACTGAGCTCACTCGTCTACCACTCTGACATTCTGGATAGGTGTTGACAGTTTCTTCCCTGAAAAGACATGGGATGGGTTTCCTGCATATAAAGGTGAGTCCCCTGAAGTACAACGCCACCACCCATGCCACCAGCACTCCAGACCCACATGCCTCTCGCTGCGGGACTGGCCTGTGTTTGCTGCCCGCTGCCAGAGCCCGACCTGAGCTTGTCCTTGTCCTTGGGCACCAAAATATCAATCCTGTAGAGCAGGTCTGGAACAAATAGCACTGACTTCACTTACATGCGCAGTATAGAAAAATTACAAACAAAAACAAACCCATAAATGCAGGCAACAGACTGGTGGCTGGCAGAGGGGAAGGCGGTGGGGGAGGGTGCGATGGGTAAAGGGGATCAGCTGCGTGGTGAAGAACAGAAACCAGACTCTGGTGGTGAGCACACTGAAGTACACGCAGACGCTGAATTACAATGTTGCACAGCTGCAACTTACACAACATTATAAACCAATTAACCTAAAAAAAAAGTCAGAAGGGCTGAGCACAATAGCAGGATGTCAGGCATTGACTGACTATTAGGCCCCTTCAGCGAGGACCAGAAACAGGAGGGCTTCTTTTCACTTGTCTTCATGAAGCTCTAAACAGAAACATAATTTTTTACCAGGCAACATCTTGTGACACCAACCCTGCTTGGAGCAAGCTTTGCCAGCACGTGTTTCTCCCAACTGAAGGAAGTAATAAACTCTGCATTGTTTCACCACAGATTCTGTTGATGGAATTTTGGGAGCCATTTTTTTGGCACCCAAAAGGGGGCACTTAAATCTAGCTTGACCTTGCTGGGCCTGCCCCCGAGATTATCTCCCCCCCCCCTTTAAAAAAATGAACTGCCTGCCACCTAGGTTTCCCTTTTTGAAATTTCCTTTCTTTCTGGAACATGGAAAACCTTCTTTATTACTTTGTCATAGAAGAGAGTGACAACATAGGTATGTTAGTAGGTTAGCATAACTAGTGATTATTCAACATGTCCTAAGTGCTGGGGACTATGCATTTGGCTACAAAGTTTTTCTCTGCCACCCACACCGCACTGTGCACTTCCCAAGCCTCTGGGCCTCAGCATCGCAGATGGAAGACATCTTCTTTTCATGGAGGGGGCGGGGGGTGCAGTTAAGGGCACAGATGGGAATAAGGTTTCTAGCTTGGCTGACTTTAAAATGCAATGGTCTTGGATTACATGGATGGGCCCAATGTCATCATAAAGGTTCTTAAAATAAGAAGGACACAGAAGAGTTAGAATCAGAGAGATGCATCATAAGAAAGAATCAGCCAGCCCTGACTGGCTCTGAAGATGGTCAATGGCAAGGAGCCACACAGTCCATAAATCCCAGCCCTTGGGTTTGTCCCTGGCGTCTACGTTTGGAACCACTGACGGCTTAGCCTGCGTTTCCCTGTTTGCTTGGAATCAGTCCACATCCCTATTCTTTGAGGTCTGTTGGCTCAGCCTTTTCCCCAGTTTCCAGTTCTTTGGTCGCTGCTGGTGTCCATGTCCCATTTTCTCTTTAAGTGCTGGTTTCTGTTCATGGGCACACGAGGTAAAGACTATGCCTAACAGGAATCTTAGACGCCCAAAGGCTTAGGTGTTAGTTTGGCTCCCGGAAACCCAAAGGTCTAGCTAAAGGAAATAGGATCTTTTATAACCAAGGAGTGGAGTGTGTCACCTCCCAGCACACCTGCGTATTTTATGTGTAAGAACTACAGCCCCAGAAGCCGCAGATAGCTAGAAAGCTGTCAAAGTTTTACTAAAAATAACCTAGAATTACAATGGTTATTTTGAGCAGCGTTCCAATTAGACAAGTTCATTCATTGAAGACGCCCACTCGAAGCAAGCGCTCTGAAATTGAAGGAACAGAATGGAACAGCTTTTTAATTGGCAGGAAGATGCTTACAAAAGGCTTCAAGGTTCCAAAATAGCTTCGCTAAAAGATTCATTACAGAAGATTAGTGAAAAATTGCAGACACAAGAGGTACCAAGAACAAAAGACTGTAACTGGCATGACCCCTACTGCTCCGCCCTCCCCACCCCAGTCCCGTCCCAACTGCCTCTTCATTCTAAAAAACAATTGGACGGTTACCTTTTAAAGTAAACCTACCCAAAGTTACAGACAAACCTCCTCAGGTAAACAGTTTCTTAAATCCAGGAAGGATCCTCAAAAGTTTTTGTAAATGGGTTAGCCCTGAGCCCGGTAAGAGAAGGGAATAAAGCTTCACACTTCCCTCCCTTTCCAAATCCCAATTGGTCATTGAGTCTTTCTCTTCCAGGGAGAGCTGTTGCCTTTTTGCTTGTCTCTCCTGATGCCCAGAGAGCTTGCCTTGGCCCTCTGCCTGCCTGGGGCCTGCAGGCCGTCCAAGCTCCCTTTCGGCTGTCTTTAGGAGTCACTCAGGATCCTGGGACGGCAGTAAACTTTGCACTTCATTGGGTTTATGGGGTTGTGTCATACTGCAGGAATATTTACTGTTTGTCCCGGCTGAAACCTGGGAAGATATTTGATTTAATAACCTGTGATCAGAAATTTGGCTAAATTGGAAACTGATATTCAAAGCCCAGTAATATTTTTGATGCCTTTCCCCTAAGTTAAATGTACCCAAACTGAAGAAAACAGTCCGATGTAGGTGGATGGGCCTTCCAGTCCTTTAATACAATTTAGGCAGAAACCCAATGTTTTGAGGTGCTGAAAGCAACTGTCTTTTTTTTTTTTTTTTTTTTTTTTAATAAATCTAGTCTTTACAGGACCAGAAGTCTGGCCGCTGGTCCAGTGCATTCTCTGTTACACCAGTGATTTGCACATTGTTTGGCTTGTCATATTCTTGAGAATCTGATGAATGGTACAAGCTGTCTCCCAGAAAAGTATGCTATGTGCTTCCTAGGTTTTAAGCATAATTTAAGCCCTGGCTGGGGTGGTTCAGTTGGTTGGAGCAGCATCCCGTAACCAAAGGGTTGTGGGTTCGATTCCCAATCGGGGCACACACCTAGGCTGTGGGTTGATCCCAGGTCCGTGTACAACCCCCGTCCAGGTGTGTACGGGAGGCAACCAGTTGACGCTTCTCTCTTGCATCAATGTTTCTCTCTCTCCCTTCCTCTCTCCCTTCTTCTCTAAAAGCAATGAGAAAATGTCCTCAAATGAGGATTAAATGTAAAAAATTAAATATAATTTAATAGACATTCCAAACTTCATCCATGAGCAAACACCTCCTGGAAAGAGGTTTGCAGACTCTAGGTTAGGACCAGTCTCATGCTGTTAAATGCGTAACAATGTCTTCTTCCCATTACTTCTGCTATAAATGTTGGCTGATAATTTTATTTTTTCTAACAAGATGAAATTGAAATAATGGTGTGTGTTATAATTTTACTTGTTTCTCTAATGTCACTAGTAATTCCTTGCTAATCAGATAACAGTTTTAAAATGTTGAAAGAATATTTCTCAATTTTTTGTGCTATTCACAATGTGAAGACAAAAGTCACATTTACTTTTTTAAAGATTTTGTTTGTTTGTTTGTTTGTTTGTTTGTTTGTTTTAGAAAAAGAGGAAGGAAAGTAGAAAAAGAGGGAGTGAGCATTGCTATACAAAACACCCCAACCAGGGACCTGGCCTGCAACCCAGGCATGTGCCCTGACCTGGAATTGAACCCGCGACCTTTCACTCTGCGGGAAGATGCCCAGCCCAGTGAGCCACACAACTCAGGGCCAC
This sequence comes from Glossophaga mutica, assembly GCA_039655065.1. Classification (NCBI taxonomy): domain Eukaryota; kingdom Metazoa; phylum Chordata; class Mammalia; order Chiroptera; family Phyllostomidae; genus Glossophaga; species Glossophaga mutica. The sequence goes on from CM077311.1 coordinate 65,299,889, forward strand.
TCCTTACTTTTAAGTCTAATCTGCATTATGAACATTTTCCATCACTTTCTTAAGTCTAGACAATCAACAAAGTCTGGTAATAATCAAACAGCAATCTGATTTGTAGTGTTTGCTGATTCGTGCGGCGCAAACACTCCCATCAGGGCACAGATTTCTGAGCACCAAGAGGATGTCACTGGATATGAAGCTGGGACGGTCCGCGGGAGCACGGCATCAGTGGTGTTTAGCTACCATAGACACGACTCACTTCAAGGACACAGATAATCATAGAACACGGCTGTCAGAATTGGAGAAGTTTTGTATATTTATTAGCACTTTTAAAAATACAATTTATTTAATAAGTTAATATACTTTAATGTTTAATAATGGCTGCCTTTAACAGCTTGGTCACAAGTCCCTGACAATTTAGCAGCGGGTTCTTCAGCGCCAGGTGTGAGCTGGCTCCGGCATGCCACCAGCGGGGAGCCACGGCTCCCCGTCGTTTGGCCCCCTATCCACTCCGCTTGTTGGGACTTGCTCAGCTGGCTTAGGCCTTGGAATCCTCTCCTGCAATTCCCAAGCCTACTTTCTTCTTTGTCTTCGCCAAAATTACCTAATTCAAGGAGGGGCAAGATCGCAGGGTCACTTCTCTCCTCCTGTGAAGTCGCGATGACTAAATTCTGTTTTTCCGTCGTTCCTCCCTCTTTCTGCTGGGTCCCACTAGGCACTTTGTGACTGAGTTTCCCTGAGTTTCTGACAGGCATGGTTTGCTTTATCTATAGGCCTGCCATCCAGGGCCAGGCTCGCAATGCTGTACGTGGGCCTAACTTTTATATAATGGGGGGCGGTGGTGAGGGCGGTTAAGAAAAAAAGAATACAAAATACAAGTTCAAATAACGTACAGGAATTTGGGAATTTTTGTCCCTGGATTTAGTTGGTTTCATGATAAATCCTCCTCCCCTGCTCCTAGGCTATGTAAACTAAAATTAACTTTAGACTGTAATAAGTTTTTAAAGCATTTATTTCAGCAAAAGAGCTGCAGCCAGGAGGAACAGATTCAGGCAGCAACTGAAATTATGCTCCGTGAGACAAAGGGGAGGTCGCCTTTTACAGCAAAGCTCCTGTCCAGGTTTCCAGTTAGGTCTGTTTTATATAAATGAGATATTGTGATTGGTCCAAATTGCACAGTCTTGATGTGTTAGTATTATGTCTCCTGATCGGTCAGTGTGGAACAGTTCTAATTGGACAGGGCAGGTCTTAGTCTGCTGATCGGAACACAAAACCAGAACTCCGTTACAAGAGTCGACTCCACTGGTAGAGTGCAGAAAGTTCAGTCTGCGGTTCTTCTGGGTCCGCAGAGTGTATAACAAACACCTGCAGCCAAGAGGCCTCTAGGTTCTTATTACTTATAAAATTAGGGCCCTTGGTTGACCATGGGGAGTCCATCTAAGCCGATAAATTCTTTCTCTGGTTCATGTCAAATGAATCTTCCTGGGGCTCACAGTTATTTCTCAAAATAGAGGATAGTTGGAGGTAGAGGTGTGTGTGTGTGTACATGTGAATGTACATGTACATTCATATCGGCATGATGGGGAACATCCAGAGGGGCACTAGGGTGCAGCTGGGTAGAGCCAGGACCAGGCTAACTTCACATTTACCTGGATTCATGTTAATTTGCTGTGTGACCAAGAGCAAGTTATTTTATATTGGGAAGCCTCAGTTTTCTCATTTGTAAAATGGATCACACTGAGTCCCTGTTTTAAAATATCCATCAGTGTGATTTATTTTGAAGGTGTATGTGTGGGGGGAGTAAATACCACAATATTTGTGTATAGAATAAAGGTAGGGTCTGTTCATGATTATCACAATGAGGGGTAGTACGGTGGTAAGCAAACCACCTGTTCTATTTCAATTGTGGGAGAGACTGGCCTGCCAGGGGAAAAGAGGGACAGCCAAATAAGAGACTGAGCATTTCTCTTTTTTTTTTAAGTATATTTTATTGATTATGCTACTACAGTTGTCCCGGTTTTTTTTATCCCCTTTATCAACCTCCTCCCTGCACCCCACCACCTTCCAGCGTCCCCCACCCCTTAGGTCACGTCCATGGGTCATACTGTACATATAAGTTCTTTGGCTTCTACATTTCCTATACTATTCTTAAGCTCCCCCTGTCTATTTTGTGCCTACCTATTATGCTTCTTATTTCCTATACTTTTTCCCTCATTCTTCCCTTCCTCTACCTGCTGATAACCCTCCCAGTGATCTCCATTTCTGTGATTCTGTTCCTGTTCTAATTATTTGCTTAGTTTTTGTTTTTGTTTTTTAGGTTCAGTTGTTGATAGTTGTGAGTTTGGTGTCATTTTACTGTTCATAGTTTTTTATCTTCTTCTGTTTCTTAGACAAGTCCCTTTAACTTTTCATATAATAAGGGTTTGGTGATGATGAACTCCTTCAACTTGACTTTATCTGGGAACCACTTTATCTGATCTTCCATTCTAAATGATAGCTTTGCTGCGTAGAGTAATCTTGGATGGAGGTCCTTGCCTTTCATGACTTCAAATACTTCTCTCCAGACCCTTCTTGCCTGTAAGGTCTCTTTTGAGAAATCAGCTGACAGTCTGATGGGCACTCCTTTATAGGTAACTCTCTCCTTTTCTCTTGCTGCTTTTAAGATTCTCTTCTTATCTTTAATCTTGGGTAACTTAATTATGATGTGTCTTGATGTGTTCCTCCTTGGGTCCAATTTCTTTGGGACTCCCTGGGCTTCCTGGACTTCCTGGAAGTCTATTTCCTTTGCCAGATTGAGGAAGTTTTCCTTCATTATTTGTTCAAATAAGTTTTCAATTTCTTGCTCTTCCTCTTCTCCTGGCACCCCTATGATTTGGATGTTGGAATATTTCAAGTTGTCCCAGAGGTTCTTCGGCCTCTCTTCATTTTTTTGAATTTTTGTTTCTTCATTTTGTTCCAGTTGGATGTTTATTTCTTCCTTTTGTTTCAAGTCATTGATTTGAGTCCCAGTTTCCTTCCTTCGCTGTTGGTTCTCTGTATATTTTCCTTTATTTTACTTTGTATAGTCTTCATTTCTTCTTTCACTTTGCAACCATACTCAATCATTTCTGTGGGCATCCTAATTACTAGTGTTTTGAACTCTGCATCAGATAGGTTGTCTATCTTCTTGTCGCTTGGTTCTTTTCCTGGAGTTTTGATCTGTTCTTTCATTTGGACCATATTTCTTTGTCTGGGAGCATCTATTACATTGTAAGGGGCAGAGCCTTAGGTATTCCCCAGAGTGGGGCAACCCTCTTTGCTGTGTTGTGGCACTGTAAGTGGGAGAGGGGTCCAAGAGGGAACAATGCCACTTGCTTGGCTCTCGCCCCACTTCCCACCACTTTCTTTGCTTCCCATAAGCAGATTGTGCCCTTCAGGTGCTGATTTGCAGGCAGGTGGTTTTGTGTACGTTCTGGGACCCTGTGGGTCTCTCCAACAGACTCTCCCATGAGGCTGGGAGTTTCTCTCACCACCACAACCCCCACAGATTTTTACAGCCAGAGATTTTGAGTCTTTAGTTTCCCTGCACTGAAACCCTGGGTTCCAGAGTCTGTCTTTCTCCCCAGTTGTTCTTCCTGGCTTATCCGCATGAACATGAGACCTCCCGCCCCACCAGCCACTGCCTTGTCCACTCAGTCCTCCAGCTGCCACCTTGCTGCATGTCCTCTCCACCCCAGCTGCCCATCTCTGCCCCTCCTACCGGTCTGGATGAATGTTCCTTCTTTAACTCCTTGGCTATCGGACTTCCATGCAGTTTGTATTTCTGGAAGTTCTGCGTGTTTTTTGTTTCTAAATTGGTTGTTATCCTTCTTTTGGTTGTGCAAGGAAGAGAAGTGTTTCTACCTATGCCTCCATCTTGGCTAGAACTCGAGATTGAACCTTTCTTAAGTGACCTATATTTAAACTCAAGTGAACTCCTCCAATTAATTTCTTACGACAGCTCTCCAGCTAAGTCCCAAGCAGCAGTAGCGCTGTGATGTTAACTTACTTTTCTCCTGGAAAGGGGGTGTGTCCTTCTCAGGAGAAGAAACATCTGGGGTCATCCCTGGATTGTAGTCTATCTTCCCTCAACCTGTCCTCTCTCTCCAACCCCAAATCCACATTTTAGAAAATTCTCTTTGATGTATTAAATAAGGGTGTCACAGATTTCCCACCCTCACCCTCATGGCTGCTATTTCTCGTCCTACCTCCTGATCTTATTTTCTATCAGAGTTCTCTAAGGCCTTCTGCGGGGGCCCCTGTCTTGGGTGCCAGATGTGGGGGGGGCTCCGCCCGCAGAGCCCCATCCCTCCGTCACAGATGAAAATAAAACTACCAAGACATCTTCTGCTTGGGGAGGAAAAGTGGTCAAACTCTCAGAGGAGAATGACCCAGAGCGCCTTCCTCACTAGGCTTTTATTGGGTTCCAATACACAGGAATACACGTTTAACATTTCAAAGAAATCTGAGGGCTTAATCTGAGTCAGTGTCTGTCCAGAAAGGGGGTTGCCAAACTTTGGGAGACATACTCATTTCCTCCTGGGACCCTTATCATTTAAATGAGAGCACTCTTAGCAAAGCAGGTTTCACAGGACTTTAGGAATTCTTTCTTATGCCCGATCACCCAGGAAGCCGTCCTGGCCGGCACAGGGCTGCACCACTTGCCCTCACAGTTTCAGGCTTTAAGCCGATTAGGAAGCAGGAGACTTCTCCCAGACGGAAATGAGGACTCAGGCTATGTCTGAATAGCCCGGGGCGGGGGGGGGGCGGGGGCGAGGGTCCATCACATCCTCTTTGCTGCAGCCCCCCAGAGTCCTTCCATGAGGCCTCCCAAGTGGTTGCGTCTGACTTAGGTTGGCCCTCCCATGAGGAGTCTTACCTGTCATTGACTGCCAACCAAGCACTGGGGCCAGAGATGGATGAGGCAGAAGCAGTGCTCCTGCCAGGGAGATAAGCTTTGTCTCCTTAGTAGGTCACGTCCTTGTGACAGAACAGACCCAGATGAAGTGGGTCCCTTGGGCTCTTACACAGCCCACCATGGGGTGAGGGTTACAACTCCTGAAACCAGGCTGAACGGTCCACAGCAGCCTTCCATTGCTGGCACATTCCCAGCTGGCCCTCCCTGGCACACTGGAGCCCCACCCGCACCTTCAGTAATGTCCCCTGGGCCTCACCGCAGCTGGGCTTCAGCAGTGTGGAGACACGAGGGCAAGACGAATCCAGACTCACCGCTTACCCAACACACCACCTCAACTGGTCCTTAATTTAATCAGGTACTTAATTCATATGTTTATTGTGAAGATTAAATCAGTTAATGTGCATAAAGGACTTAGCACAGTCCTGCCAGGCAGTAGAGAATCAGTAGATGGGATATATTATACATTGTCATGTGTCATATATTCTGTGCACCCTCCAAAGGCAGGGTTTGCAAGCAATGCAAGTACTTCTAGTTCATCTACACAGCTGACAAGACTTACTGAAATGTTAAGATTTCTGCTAAAGCCAATTATTCTGCATTGTGTAAAAATTCCTTTCCTATTTCCCTTCAACAATATTTTTTTAAATTTATATATACGCATTATTATCATATTTTAGAATTGAACATATCCTTGGTTATCACTAAACATTAAATGAGATGTTGACAAAGACTCTGTCCTTGACCAAACTTTAGTGATTCACCTCTGAGCCCTCTTGACTAGGCCTGGACCTTGGCCCCATTCTTGCTGGGCCTGCATAGTCCAGTTATAGCAAGCATCCTGCTAAATCAGCTTAGACAAAATTCCTCCTCACCTCAATATCTGATTCGACTTGATAGCTAATTAAATTCCACAGAGCCCCCTCTTGATATCTGATTACCCTGGCCTGCCCTCAGCAAGAATCTTGTTGCTCAGATTAGCAAGAAAACCCCCTACCGTTAATGTCTCCTTTTAGCAATTTTTGATTCACCGACCTCGCCCCAGCTCTGCTCCTCAGCTGTAAATCCCCAGCTATCTTCGCCGTACATGGAGGTGAACCTGACCTCTCCTCTGCTGTGAAGTCTTGACACCTATCAGGATAGTCTCAGATAAAGTCTTCCTTGCCATTTAACAAGTGTCTGCATAATTTTTTTATAGTATATTCTACCTAACTGAAGAAAGTGAAGGTGGAATTGATTATTCTGAAGGTAGACAAGATTATTTTAAAATGTAAAATTCAAGCAAGGATTGGATTCAGTTGAATTCACACAGACATCTGCTTTGCAAAGGAATTATTCTGTTTTAAAATCAAGCGTCCTGCCCTGGCTGGTGTGGCTCAGTGGCCTGAATGCTGGCCTGCAGACTGAAAGGTCACTATTTCAGTTCCCAGTCAGGTCACATGCCTGGGTTGCAGACGTGGTCCCCAGTTGGGGGCATGGGAGAGGCAACGGATGGATGTTTCTCTCTCACATTGATGTCTCTCTCCTCTTTCTCCCTCCTCCCCACTCTCTAAAAACGGATACATAAAATCTTTTTTAAAAATTAAATATCCTGCCCTGCCTGATGTGGTTCAGTTGGTTGGAGTGGTGCCTGCCTGGCCGCAGCGCAGGGGTACGTGAGGGAGACAGCCAGTCAGGGTTTCTCTCTCACATCAACGTGTGGTTCACTCCCTCTCCCTCCCCCTCTCTCTCTCCCCCTCTCTCCCTCCCCCTCTCTCCCTCCCCCTCTCTCCCTCCCCCTCTCTCTCTCCCCCTCTCTCTCTCCCCTTTTCTCTGTTTCCCTCTCTCCTCCCACCCTCCCTTTCTCTCTCTCAAATCAGTACACATATTTAAAAGATACGTTGTTTAAATATATAGATATATATTTGGCCGGTTTATCATTTTGGGGAGCAGTATCATCTATGCTCCTCTGTGCACATGTATTAAATTCAGTTTTCTCCTGTTGATCTGGTCTTTATGTCAATGTCATTACCTTCCAGCTGTAAGAACTCAGGCAGGATAGAGGGGAGAACTCTCTCCCTCCCCAACACCTCTCCGTGTCAGGCATGTCTGTGTAAGAAGACTGGCTAAAAGAGCGGTGTTCAGGTCTTAGATTTTGTGTCTACTGTATTGGATGTACCACAATGTGTATAACTACTTAGTTCATGTGTCATCTTCCTTGTTTCCAGTTTTTAGCAAATGTAGATCAAGGTAAGCAAAGCAACGCTTTGCTCCAGAGATAGTTGGGTCTTGATCCGCAGAAGTTGTGAATATGTTCACAGCAAAGGGTTTTTGTGGATGTGATTAAATTAATAATTTTTGTATATAAAAAGAGGTTATTATTATTATCTGGATTGACCCAATACAATCAAAAGTGTCCTTATAAGGCAAAGAGGCAGGCAGGAGAGTTGGAGGAGATGCGGCCACTGGAGTAGAAGAGAGAGACCGAGACAGAGAGGGGGTGGAGGGAGAGTGAGAGACAGGTTTGAAGGTGCTTCTCTGCAACTTTGAGGAGGGAGGGGATGAATAAAGTGGTCCTCTTAAGTAAGGGCAGGCAAGAAAATGGATTCCCACTTAGTGCCTCCAGAATGAACAAAGCCCTTTAGATACCCGGATTTTAGCCTAATGGGAGTGATCTTGGACTCCTGATCTCAGAACTGTAATATAACCATATAAGTTTGTGTTCTTTTAAGTCACTAAATTTGTAGTAATTTCCTACAGTGGTAAGAGAAAGCTAATTCAGCTGTTATAAACATTCACTACAGGTCTTTGTGTAGATATATATTTTTGTTTCTCTTGGTCAAATTCCAAGGAGTGAAAAGCCAGGCCCCAAGGTATGTGTAAGTCTGACTTTATAAAAGAAACTGCCAAACTGTTCTTAAAAGTGGCTGAACCATTTTGCATTATGACCAACAATGTATGAAAGTTCTAGTTCTATGTTTTTGCCAGCACTTAATAAAAGTCAGTCTTTCTCTAATTTATTATGACTAATGATGATCATCTTTGCATGTGCTTATTTCCCAACCACATTTTTTCTTCAGTGAAACCTCCAAATATTGTGCTGACTGTTAAGCACTTTTATTGAGATATTCGCATATCATACAATTCACCTCATTTAAAGTGTACATCTTAATGGTTTTTAGTATATTCATAGATACTTGTAATCATTACCAGTCAATATTAGAACATTTTTTATCACTTCAAATAGAAATCTCATCCCTGCTTTCACTTCTTCTTTCCCGTCCCTACCACCACCCCTAACCTATCTACTTTCTCTTGCTATAGATTACCTATCCTTGGCATCCATGCTAATGGAATCACATGATATGTGGTCTTTTGTGACTGGCTTCTTTCACTTAACATGTTTTCAAGGTTTATCCATGTCGAAGCATGTCTTAGTACTTCGTTACTTCCTGTGGCCCGATACTGTTCCACTGCATGAATGTACCATATTTTGTGTATCTATAAATTGGATTAAAAAGTGGGTATTTTTGTGTTATTATGAATAAAGCTGCTATAGATATCTGTGCAGTTTATTCGGACACATGTTTGCATTTCTCCAATTTATATGCACAGGGTAGAGTTGCTGGACCATGGGGTAACCCTGTTTAATTGTTGGAACAACTGTCAGACTGTTTTCCAAGGCGGCTAAACCCTTTTACTTTCCCACCAGCAATGTCGGAGGATTCTTTTTCTTCTTTTTTTTAATAAATAGTGGAAGAAGAAGTAAAGAAAGTAATCCCGTTTACAATTTCATGGAACAGAAATAAATGCCTGTGAATTAGAACAAACAAAGAAGTGAAAGACCTGTACTCTCAAAATTATAGAACATTGAAGAGAGAACGTGAAATGAACACACAAAAAAATTGAAGGATAAATCATTTCTATATAATGGGAAGGTTAAATTGTTATCATTACAATACTTCCGAAAGCTATTAGTTCAGTTCAAACCTGATCAAACAACTTCGCAGTAGAAAAAAAAAACCTTAAAATTTTTTCCATTCCTATTTGGAACCACAAATACCTTAAATAGACAAATATAATTCAAGAAGAAAAACCAACATTGGAGATATCACACTCGTGTTCCCAAACTATACCATAAAAGTATAATAATCAAAACAGAAAGGAATCAGTGCAAAACAGATGCCTCAATTAATGGAAGAGTATAGAGAGCCCAGAATTAAACTCTCTTACATGAACAACTAAACTATGAGAGAGAAGTTAAAAATATACACTGAAGAGTTGACAGACCTGGGGGGGAGGGGTGGGCTGGGATGGAAGTAAAAGACAGAAAACTGTACTTGAACAATTAAAATTAAAAATTAAAAAAAAAAGAGTTGACAGACTTTTGAAAACCTGTCTTGGAGAATCAAAATTTGTACATGCAATAAAACTTCTCTACATTCTTACATCATATACAAAAATAAATTTAAACTGATACGATCTCTGCCTACTTCTTCCATATTTTCAACTGACACCAGCCCTGCTTCCCTCTTCCCCACGTCTCCCTGACTTCCCATTGAAGTCAGCACCTCACCGATCTCTGCCTCACAGATAATTCTGGACCATCCATCTCTCTTTGCCTTCCAAGTGACTCCATTCCTGCCCGTATTCCCTGCTTTCCAACTGATGTCAAGCATGGTTAAGTCTCCTTGTTTTTTTAAATATATTTTATTGATTATGCTATTACAGTTGTTCCATTCCCCCCTTTTTCCCCCTCCGTCCTGCACACCCCCTCCCACCCACATTCCCCCCCACTTTAGTTCATGTCCATGGGTTGTACGTATAAGTTCTTTGGCTTCTATTTTTCCTATACTATTCTTAACCTCCCCCTGTCTATCTTCTACCTACCATTTATGCTACTTATTCCCTGTAGTGTAACCTTTTCGCCTCTCTCCCCCTACAACTCCACCACTGATAACCCTCCATGTGATCTCCATTTCTGTGTTTCTGTTCCTGTTCAAGATGTTTGCTTAGTTTTTGTTTTTTGTTTTTTAGGTTTGGTTGTTAATAGTTGTGAGTTTGGTGTCATTTTATGTTTCATAGATTTCGATCTTCTCTCTCTTAGATAAGTCCCTTTAACTTTTCATATAATAAGCTTATAAGTGCTTGGTGATGATGAACTCCTTTAACCTGGCCTTATCTGAGAAGCACTTTATCTGACCTTCCATTCTAAATAATAGCTTTGTTGGATAGAGTAATCTTGGATGTAGGTCCTTGCCTTTAATGACTTGGAATACTTCTTTCCAGACCCTTCTTGCCCATAAGGTCTCTTCTGAGAAATCAGCTGATAGCCTTATGGGAACTCCTTTGTAGATAACTGTCTCTTTTTCTCTTGCTGCTTTAAAGCTTCTCTCCTTATCTTTAATCTTGGGTAATGGAATTATGATGTGCCTTGGTGTGTTCCTCCTTGGGTCCAACTTCTTGTTGGGACTCTCTGAGCTTCCTGGACTTCCTGGAAGTCTATTCCCTTCACCAAATTGGGGAAGTTCTCCTTCATTATTTGTTCAAATAAGTTTTCAATTTCTTGCTCTTCCTCTTCTCCTGCTGGCACCCCTATGATTCAGATGTTGGAATGTTTCAAGTTGTCCTGGAGGTTCCTCAACCTCTCCTCATTTTTCTAATTCTTGTTTCTTCATTCTGGTTGAATGTTTCTTTCTTCCTTCTGCTCCAAACCATTGATTTGAGTTCCGGTTTCCTTCCTGTCACTGTTCATTCCCTGTATATTTTTCTTTATTTACTTTTCATAGCCTTCATTTTTTTCTTCTATTTTGCAACCATACTCAACAAATTCTGTGAGCTTCCTGATTACCAGTGTTTTGAACTGTGCATCTGATAGGTTGGCTATCTCTTCATTGCTTAGTTGTATTTATTCTGGAGCTTTGATCTGTTCTTTCATTTGGGCCATATATTTTTGTCTTGATGTGCCTGTTTCATAGTAAGGGGCAGACTGGGAAGTCTTATATCACTGCATCCTTGCAGACACTTGTTACTTATTACTCTAGCCATCCAGCGTGTGTGAAATACTCTCTCATTGTGGTTTTGATTTGCATTTCCCTAATGACTAAGCTCATCAAGCATTTTTTCCTGTGTTTATTGATCATTTATATATCTTTTTGGAGAACTGTGTGTTCAGATATGTTGCCCATGTCTTTAATTGGTTTGTCTTTTCATTATTGAGTTGTTAAGTGTGCTTTATACTTTAGATATACTTCTCATATCAGATAAATGATTTGCAAATATTTTTTGCATTCTGTGTGTGGTATTTATACTTTCTTGATGATATCTTTGAAGCACAAAATTTTTAATTCTGATGAAGTTCTATTTATTTATTTTGTTCTTATACTTTGGGTTCATACCTAGTAATCCATTGCCAAATCCAAGATCATGAAGGTTTATCCTTATGTTGTTTTCTAAGAGTTTTGTAGTTTTAACTCTTACATTCCAATCGTTGATTCATTTTGAGTTCATTTTTGTATATAATGTGAGGTAAATGTCCAACTTCATTCTTTTGCATGTGCCTCTCCAGTTGTTCCAGCTTCATTTGTTGAAAAGACTATTCTTGGCATGCCTGTTGAAATCAGTTGACTCTAGATGTATGGATTTATTTGTGAACTCTTAATTCTATTCCATTTGTCTATATTTCTATCTCGTGCCAACACCACACTGTCTTCATTACCATTCTTTAGTTGTAAGTTTTGAAATGTGAGGCCTCCTGTTTTGTTCTTTTTCAAGATTATTTGTGTATTCTGTGGCCTTTGCAATTTCAGATGAATTTTAGAATCAGTGTGTCAGTTTCTGCAAAGAAGATAATTGGAGATATGATAGGGACTGCATTGAATCTGAAGATCAATCTTAACAAGGTTAAATTTTCTGATCCATAAACATGAGATGTTTTATTCAGATTCTCTTTAATTTCAACAACAGTTTGTAGTTTTCAGAGTATAAGTTTTACATTTTTTTGTTGAATTTATTCCTAAGTATTTTGTTTTTATGCTTGTGTAAGTGGTATTGTTTTCTTAATTTTATTTTTATATTTTTCAATACAAGTATATAAAATACAATTAATTTTTTAAAATTGATATTGCATTCTGTAACTTTACTGAACTTGTTTATTTATTGTAATAGTTTTTTAGTGGATTCTGTAGTATTGTCTACATGTAAGATCATGTCACCTAGATCAGACTTCCGGCCAAGATGGAGGCATAGGTGGACACACTGTGCCTCCTCTCACAACCAAAATTAAGGACAACAAATATTTAGAAACTAGAAAACATCCAGAACTGATAGAAAATTGAACTGTATGGAAGTCCAACAATCATTCATCCAGCCCGGTAAGAGGGGCGGAGTCGCAGCAGGAAAAAGTGGAGGTGTGGACCCAGAACACAGGCAGCAGTGGCTGGCAGTTCCCAGGTGCACAGGCGGCAGCTGGCGAACCCCAGGAATGGGGTGGCAACTGTGCAGACCCAGTGAGGCTGCACAAGGCGGCTGGCTGACCAGGTGGTCCCACATTCCCGAGCAGACAATCCAGGTGAAGGGGAAGTGGCAGAAGGGCCAGGAGAGAGCAGAGCAGGCACCATTGTTCCCTCTCGGACCCTGCCCCCACCTATAGCATCACAACCCAGCGACTGGGCTGCCCCGCCCTGAGGAACACCTAAGGCTCCACCCCTCATACGTAATAGCCGCGACCAGACTAAAACCAAAACAAAACAAAAACCCACCAAAAATGGCTCAAACTGGAGAACAAATAAAAACCCCAGAGCCAATTCCTCTAAGCAGTGAAGAAATAGCCAACCTATCAGATGCACAGTTCAAAGCACTGGTCATCAAAATGCTCACAGAATTGGTTGATTTTGCTCACAAATTAGATGAAAAAATGCAGGCTACAATACGGGAAATGAAGGAAGATGCATGGAGAACTGATAGAGATGGAAGGAAAACTGGGACTCAAATCAATGGAGTGGACCAGAAGGAAGAAACTAACAACCAAACAGAAGACGAGGAAGAAACTAGAATTCAAAAAAATGAGGAGAGGCGTAGGAACCTCCGGGACATCGTTAAACGTCCCAACATCCGAATTATAGGGGTCCCAGAAGGGGAAGAAGAAGAGCAACAAGTGGAAAACTTATTTGAACAAATAATAAAGGAGAATTTCCCCGATCTGGCAAAGAAAATAGACTACCAGGACGTCCAGGAAGCTCAGAGAGTCCCAAAGAAGTTGGGCCCAAGGAGGAACACACCAAGGCACATCGTAATTACGTTAGCCAGGATTAAAATGAAGGAGAGAATTCTAGAAGCAGCAAGGGATAAGGGGACAGTCACCTACAAAGGAGTTCCCATCAGACTGTCAGCTGATTTCTCAAAAGAGACCTTACAGGCAAGAAGGGCGGGAAAGAAATATTTGAAGTCTTGAAAGGCAGGGACCTACATCCAAAATTGCTCTATCCAGCAAAGCTGTCATTTAGAATGGAAGGACAGATAAAGTGCTTCTCAGATAAGGTCAAGTTCAAGGAGTTCATCATCACCAAGCCCTTATTATATGAAGTGTTAAAGGGACTTATCTAAGAAAAAGAAGATCAAAAATATGACAGTGAAAAGACAGCAAACTCACAGCTATTAACAACCACACCTAAAACAAAAGCAAACTAAGCAAACAACTAGAACAGGAGCAGAAACACAGAAATGGAGATCATATGGAGGCTTAGCAACAGGGGCGTGGGAGGAGGAGAGAGGGGGGAAGGTACAGAGAGTAAGTAGCATAGATGGTGGGTAGAAAATAGACAGGGGGAGGACAAGAATAGTGTGGGAAATGTAGAAGCTAAAGAACTTATGACACATGGACATGAACTAAAGGGGGGAATGTGGGTGGCAGAGGGTGTGCATGGTGGAGGGGAATGATGGGGGAGAAATGGGACAACTGTAATAGCATAATCAATAAAATATATTTAAAAATAATTAAAAAATAAAAAATTTAAAAAAATCATGTCACCTATAAATTGAGATAGTTTTGCTTCTTCCTTTCCAATCTGAATGCCTTTTATTGAGTGCTTTTGTCATGAAATAATATTTGATGTTGTCAAATACTGTTTCTGTATCTATTGAGATGATCATGTAATATTTATTTTCTATACTATTGATAATGTAATGGTATATTACATTAATCATTTTTTGAAATGTAGAACCAACTCTGCATTGCTGGGTTAAATTCCACTTTGCCATTATGTATGTGGTTATCCATTTTTTCTAGCACAATTCTGTTTCTATATCTGTATCAAGTCTATTGCAAGACTTGATTTGCTAGCAAAAGTTGAGGATTTTTTTGTTCATATTCATAAAAAATATTGGTCAGTAGTTTTATTTCCTTCTGATATTTATCTGATTTTAGTATCAGGGTAACATTGGCCTCATGAAATGAAATGGGAAGTGTTCCCTCCTCTTTTACTTTTTGAAAGAGTTTGGGACAATTACTATTAATTGTTCTAAAATGCTTGGTAATTCAGCCAAGAAGAATTTGTTTTTTCTTCTTTTCCAGTGTCCTAAGATGGAAATTCAAGTTATTGATTTGATTTGAGATTCTTATTCTTCTTCTTTTGTTTTGTTTCAGTGTCTCAAAAATGGAATATTTACAGTATTTTGGCATCCAGACTTAAGCTGTTTACAGCTGCTTCCTCAAGACAGGAGCTAACTGGCCCTGCACAAAATCTAAGAAAGTCTTGATAAGCAAATTTCTGTTTGGTAAGTAGGCCATTTGTTCAAGTGAACAGACTCTTTATCTGTAGGAATTTTCTAAAATAATTGGTGGAATTATTTTTTGTTTCACAATTTAATTTTCCTGTGGAACAAAGAACTATGTCACGTTGACAGAGGTGGTCTACATATTTATCTAAGTCATGTGGACACAGATGGTTTCAGTTCTCACCTCCCTGAACCAATCCTTCTTAGACATTTCCTGCCTGAGTCACTGGTAACACCCACCACCCTCCTACTCCCCCGGGGGAAAGCACTGAGTGTTCTTTTTACTTCCCCATTCTCAAACGCAATCTCTCACCCTCAACGCCCATACTTTGCAATTGTTTCCCAAATGCTCTTTCAGCATCTCTCTGTCCCCATTCTCTCTTTCACATAAAGTTTTATTTCTGAAATAAATAAGCCATTTCTCGCCAAAATGCCTTCCAATAGTTCCACAATATTTACATGGGGGTAGGGGGGTGGGGGAGTGAGGGCGGGGAAGTAGGTTTACAGTTGTGAGTATGAAAAACACTGTTTATTGTTGTATTATTGTTTATTAGCCATTGTATTATTTTCCATATAAATTACTGTAAACCTACTTTTGTCCCACCCTGTACATTAAACTATCATGTGCACACCCTATCAAATCATTTTTATTTGTCGACTATACCTCAATTAACCTCTTGGAAGGAAGTTTTCCAGTGCTAAAAATAAAACCTGAACTTGATAGCACTGACTTCATGATCCTCCCTGAGCTGATCCAGCCTCTTAATTCACTTCACACTGCATATATTTTATTCAATTTATGTAAACTAAAATTTTTAAAAAATACAGTTTACCTGTTTTTCTCCATTATTGAATATAGGTATTCACAGCTAAAATGTTTAATGTAAAAACTGCTTTAGCTGCATCTCATAAATTGTGGTATGTTGTCTCTTCATTTTTATTCACCTCTAAATATTTTCTAAAATCCCTTTTGATGCCTTCTTTGATCCTTTGGTTATTTATGAATATGGTGTTTAATTTCCACGTATTTGTGAGTTTCCCAATTTTTTCTGCTATTGACTTCTAATTTTATTCCACTGTAATTGGAGAACATGCTTTGCACCATTTGTAGCCTTGTGATTTTATTGAGGTGTTTTCTGACCTACCATACTGTCTATCTTGGACAATGTTCCATGTGCACTTGAGAAGAATATATACCCTGTTGTTGTTGAGTGCGATGTACTATACATACCTGTTAGGCCTACTTTTCTTTTTGATCTTCTGTCTCATTTTGTGTTTATTATTGAAAGCGGGGTACTGACATCTCCAGCTATTGTTGTTTAATTGTCTAGTTTTCATGCCTGACAGTTTCTGCTTCATGTATGTTGGTGCTCTGTAATTAGTTGTATATATGTTTATAATTGTATTATTTTCCTGATTGATTGACACTTTTATTATTAGAAAATGTACCTCTTTGTCATTAGTAGTACTTTTCATTTTAAAGTCTATCTTGTCTGATAGCAAAATAGCCACCTCACCTTTCTTATGGTTGCTGTTTGCATGATATATACTTTTTCCATTATTTTACTTTAAATCTAATTCCATCTTTAATTGTCTACTTAAAAACTTTAATTTTAATTTAATTTTTAAAATATTTTACATATTGGGTTGTTCATTTTCCGAACACTGAGTCGTGAGAATTTTGAATACATTTTGAATACAAATCCTTAACCAGACATTTGTTTTTGCAAATATTTTTCCTAGTCTGGCTTGTCTTTTCACTTTCTTTTTATTTTTTCTATAACTGAGCATTATTTCTATTTTAAGCTCCCACTTGGCTGCAGTAACAATTGTCTTATTAATGGGGGTCCACCTCCTTTCTCAGGGCTGTGTCCGGGCTCAGGAATTTCTGAAAGGCTACAATGAAGAGAACTGGGGAAAAACTTCCAGCCAAGATGGAGGCGTAGGCGGACACACTGTGCCTCCTCTCACAACCAAAATTAAGGACAACAAATATTTAGAAACAAGAAAACAACCAAAACTTATAGAAAATTGAACTGTACGGAAGTCCAACAACCATTCATCCAGACCGGTAAGAGGGGTGGAGTCGAGGTAGGAAAAAGTGGAGGTGCGGACCCAGGAACGCAAGTAGCAGCGGCTGGCAGTTCCCAGGTGCACGGGCGGTGGCTGGTGGTCCTCAGGCCCACAGGCGGCAGCTGGCGGACCCCGGGCACAGGGGGGCAACTGTGCAGATCCAGTGAGGACGCATAAGGCAGCTGGCTGACCAGGGGGTCCCACATTCGCGCACGCAGACGGTCCAGGCAGAGGGGAAGTGGCGGAAGGGACTGAATCCAGGAGAGAGCGGAGCAAGCGCCATTATTCCCTCTCAGGCCCCGCCCCACATACAGCGTCACAACCCAGTGACTGGGCTGCGCCACACTGGGGAGCGCCTGAGGCTCCACCCCTCATATGTAATAGCTGCGACCAGACTAAAACCAAACCAAAACAAAACAAAAAACCCCACCAAAAATGGCTCAAACAGGAGGAAAAATGAAAACCCTGAGTCAATTCCTCTAAGCGACCAAGAGATAGCCAACCTATCAGATGCACAGTTCAAAGCACTGGTCATCAGGATGCTCACAGAATTGGTTGATTTTGCTCATAAATTAGATGAGAAAATGCAGGCTACAATACGTGAAATGAAGGAAGACGCATGGGGAACCGATAGAGATGGAAGGAAAACTGGGACTCAAATCAATGGAGTGGACCAGAAGGAAGAAACTAACAACCAAACAGAAGACGAGGAAGAAACTAGAATTCAAAAAAATGAGGAGAGGCGTAGGAACCTCCAGGACATCGTTAAACGTCCCAACATCCGAATTATAGGGGTCCCAGAAGGGGAAGAAGAAGAGCAACAAGTGGAAAACTTATTTGAACAAATAATAAAGGAGAACTTCCCCAATCTGGCAAAGGAAATAGACTACCAGGATGTCCAGGAAGCTCAGAGAGTCCCAAAGAAGTTGGGCCCAAGGAGGAACACACCAAGGCACATCGTAATTACATTAGCCAAGATTCAAATGAAGGAGAGAATTCTAGAAGCAGCAAGAGATAAGGGGACAGTCACCTACAAAGGAGTTCCCATCAGACTGTCAGCTGATTTCTCAAAAGAGACCTTACAGGCAAGAAGGGGCTGGAAAGAAATATTTGAAATCTTGAAAAGCAGGGACCTACATCCAAAATTGCTCTATCCAGCAAAGCTGTCATTTAGAATGGAAGGACAGATAAAGCGCTTCTCAGATAAGGTCAAGTTCAAGGAGTTCATCATCACCAAGCTCTTATTATATGAAGTGTTAAAGGGACTTATCTAAGAAAAAGAAGATCAAAAATATGACAATGAAAAGACAGCAAACTCACAGCTATTAAGAACCACACCTAAAACAAAAGCAAACTAAGCAAACAGCTAGAACAGGAACAGAACCACAGAAATGGAGATCATATGGAGGGTTAGCAACAGGGGCGTGGGAGGAGGAGAGGGGGGGAAGGTACAGAGAATGAGTAGCATAGATAGTGGGTAGAAAATAGACAGGGGCAGGGGAAGAATAGTATGGGAAATGTAGAAGCTAAAGAACTTATGACACATGGACATGAACTAAAGGGGGGAATGTGGGTGGGAGAGGGTGTGCAGGGTGGGGGGAATGATGGGGGAGAAACGGGACAACTGTAATAGCATAATCAATAAAATATATTTTAAAAAAAAAAGAGAGAACTGGGAGGCACCAGGTATTTGCATCGTTGGTCCCACAATGATTCTAAGATGCTCCTTGTCCACTCCAGTGTCGGTTTTTGGTCTGGCCCCTCCAATCATGGTTACTGCCTGGCTTGAGGGTGGAGGCATCTGTGGCTTCCTTGCCCTGTGATGTGGCAGAAATCTCTGTCAGGTGGCCTCGCTGCCTGCCGTAAAACATGTTCGCTGACGAAGAGCTTGAGGTTTCAGGTTAGCTGGCTGGTGCAGAAAACCTCAAGGAGAAAGAATACAGCAAGGACTTAGCACATAGTAAATGTTTGGAAAACATTTGGCATTTGTCACCAATGTTCTGTCAATTATTTTCTTATGTGAACAGGTTAATGCAGTTATTTTTTCAGGGAACAAATACTTGAGTGCCTACTACATGCAAAGCACTGAGAATTAATGTCCCTGGCCTTACATCATATTAAAGGATGTTTAGGAAACAAACAATAAACAAGTTAAAAAAAGAAAACCTAGACAGTTTCAGACAGGCAACAGCCATATTTAGGGTAACAACTTGTCTTTTTTTATTATATTTTATTGACTATATTATTACAGTTGTCCTGATTTTTCCCCTTTGCTCCCTTCCACCCAGCACCCCCCACACCCTCAGGCAATCCCCCACACCATAGTTCATGTTCATGGGTCATGTGTATAAGTTCTTTAGCTACTCCATTTCCTAGGCTGTACTTTACATCCCCATTGCTTCCTGTAATTACCCATTTATTTGTACTTCTTAATCCCCTCACCTCTTCACTCATTCTCCCCCTCCCTCCTTCCATCTGGCAACAATCTGGTAGCTAACTTCTTTTCTCTTCCTGCTTTTAAGAGTCTCTCTTTATCTTTAACCTTTGCCCTTTTAATTATGTGTCTTAGAGTGGGCCTCTTTGCATCCATTATAACTGAGCCTCTCTGTGCTTCCTGGACTTACATGCCTATTTCCTTCACCAAATTGGGGAAGTTTTCTTTCACTATTTTTCCAGACAGAATTCCAAATTCTTGCTCTTTCTCTTCTTCTGGCATCCCTATGATGTGAATGTTGGACTTCTTGAAGTTGTCCCAGAGGCTGTTTATACTACCCTCATTTTTTTGGTTTCTTTTTTCTTCTTATTGTTCCACATGGTTGTTTTTTGCTTCCTTATGTTCCAAATCATTGATCTGATGCTCAGCTTCATCCACTCTACTGTTGTTACCCTGTAAATTGTTCTTTATTTCAATTAGTGTGCCCTTCATTTCTGACTGGATCTTTTTTTATGTTGCTGAGGTCCTCACTGAGTTGCTTGAACATCCTTATAACCAGTGTTTTGAATTCTGCTTCTGATAGATTGCTTATCTCTACTTCATTTAGCTTTTTTTTCCTGGAGTTTTGATCTGTTCTTTCATTTGGACAATGTTTCTTTGTCTCCTTGTTTTGGCAGCTTCCCTGTGTCTGTTTTTATGTATTAGCTGCTTTGACTCTGTTTCTTGGTAGTGTGACCTAATGTAGTAGGTGTCCTATGAGATCCAGTGACACAGCCTCCCCTATGACCCAAGCTGGGTATTCAAGGTACGCCCTTCAAGTGGGCTGAGTACACTCTCCTCTTGTAGTTGAGCCTTGGTTGCTATTGGCAGATCAATGGGAGGGATTCACTCAGGCCAGTCAGCTGTAAGGATTGGCTGTGACCACTTACCGCCAATCTCTACCCTCCATGGAGGATCAGCTGTGCAGGGACAGGGTGCTGGTGCTCCAATGTGGTCTGTAGCTGTCCACTGGGTATGCTTGCCCTGGGGTTTCCCAGGTGCTGCAGGCCAAGATCAGCCCTCACCTGTGTTTTGCCTGATCTGTAAAGCAACCTGAGATATCTGCTATTTGTGCTGAGCTTGGAGATTCCTAGGTGAAGCCAGACTGTGAATCTAATCTGGCTGCCTCTAGGGCTCACTGAAGCCAGCTGTTGCTTGTTTGATAGGATTTAGAGCCAAGACCAGCCATTCTTATGGAAAAGCAGTTTGGATGGGCCCAATTAACTACTTTGAAAATTACAGCCAAGCAAACTACAAACATTGTAATGGTTTATGTTTGGGTGAAGTCTCCTGCACATGCTTCCAACAAAAAAGAAAAAAATGGAAAAACCAAAGAAGCTATTTGCACATAAAGCACAGGACAAAATTAACCACATTTACATATTGAGAATGAAAATGAGTGGGGTTTTTTGGCTTTGTTTGTTTTGCTATTATATGTCTATAGATTAAAGGGACTCAAGCGCATTAGCCATGATAGAAAATTACACTGTTGTACAAAATAAAATTGTTAATTCTAATTTTTATTCTTACACAATTTGAAAAGTAGAGTTGAAATGATTGCTGTAAGTTTTAATGTTAGTAAGAAGTAGACTATAATAGAATACAATGCAGTGGTGAGCTGAGCGAGTACATTTGAAAATGAAGTCACAGATATGATTTTTCTCTATATTTTTTGTTTGTTTGAAGGAAATTATAAAGTCAGCAAGCAGTCATGGATGAAAGAACAAATAAAATAGGTGGATTGGAAAGTTAAGATGAGGAATAACCCTGGCCAGGTGGCTCAGTTGAGGAGCATCATCAGGTACACCAAAAGTTGGCAGGTCCAGTCCCCAGTAAGAGCACTTTCAGGGGGCAATCTATGTCTGCCTGTCTGTCTCTCTCTCTCCCCGTCCTCTCCCTCCTCCCCACCCACCTTTCCCCTCTCTCTCGAATAACAAACATATCTTCAAGTAAGGATTTTTTCTTAAGGTAAGAAATAAAAATATCCGTTTAGAGTTAAAAATGGACAGTGGTTTATTTTGCAGCAAGAGAAAACAGTGGTGAATGGGAACTGCCGGAGCAGGCACTTCTCTTCCGGCCTGCCACAGCGCCTCCACTGCCGATGTCTACATTCTTCACTCGGGCTCTATTACAGGGGCCTTTTGAAGGACATCTTCAGCTAGTGCGAGAAAGAGCTTTTTGATGTTTATATTTGCTTTTTCACTAGTCTCAAAAAATCTAACACCATGCTCCCTTGCGATCTGTTCTCCTTTTTCTTCAGGTGCAACTCTTCGACCATCCATATCACACTTCTTTCCTAATACATTCCTTTCACGTCTTCACTGGCATGCTCATCTGTTTCTAAACCAGTTGCTGATGTTTTCAAACGTTTACTATTGGTGAAGTCACATACTAGCGTGACACCCATTGCTCCTCGGTAGTAGAAGGTTGTGATGGTATGAAATTGCTCCTGGACTGCCATATCCCATGTCTGTAGATTGATCTTCTTCCCTTGTAATTCGACTGTTTTACTCTTAAAGTCTATTCCTATGGTGGAAATAGAGGTGGTATTGAAGGCAGCATCCCAATCACATAAAAAGACACCAGTCTTCCCCACTCCAGAGTCCCAGATCAGGAGCAGCTGGGGACCCCAAGGATAGGGAGGTCCCTCTCACTATGACCAACTCCTCACTCAGGCATTCTCGGGCCACAGGGCCCAGGAAGCGTGGGGAAATGGAGGACTCGAGAGGGTGTGGGCAACCTAATAATGGCCTCATCCAGGAAGCACCAACTGCGGTGGTGTCCCGTGGTCCCAGAGCAGCAACCAGGCTCCACAGCCTCTCCCGGCCCTCAGGGCCCCCCTACCACCTCAGGGCTATTCCCAGTCCTACCTGGTACATGAGCAAACTCTGCCATGGAGGGAGCAATCAAGGCAAGAGTGAGGATAGTCTCTCCTGCGTGGATACTCCACACAGGGACACAGTGATGGTGGAGAAGGAGGACTCCCAGCCGGGGAGCTCAGATTCACAGCCACAGGAGACTGAGCCCTACCTCCCCAGAGCTACTTTTCTACTTGCTCTCACACTGGCATGCCTACTCCCTTTCTTCTCATGTTGGGATTTGCTTGTTGTTCTTCTTCTAGTTCCTTTAAGTGTAAAGTTAGATTTTTTAAAAATATTTTTCTTGTTTCTTGAGATAGGCCTGTAATGCTATGAATTTCCCTCTAAAGACTGCTTTTGCTATGTCCAGTAGATTAACTCTATATCTGGTAAATTACTTGTTACATTTCATTTAGCTCTTTTTCTGGGGAGTTTCCTGTTCTTTCATTTGAGGCATGTTTTTTCCCCATTTTGGCCACCTCTTTGTGATAATTTCTATATATTAGGGAGATCTGCTATGACTCCCAATCTTGGCAGGATTCAGTGGCACTCTCTCCTTGAACACCTGAGCTGGGTGCTCCAGGAGTGTCCCTTGTGTGGGTTATTGGGCCCTCCTATTGTGACTGAGTCTTGATTTCTATTGGCCCACTGGTGTGTGGGATCAACCCTCAGGCTGACTGACTGTGAGGATCAACCTCAACCACAGGTACAAGCTGCTGTGCAGGTGCTAAACACATGAAGCAGAATTCGCCTCAGCAGAGTCTGGTGCCTACTGAGATCTCTCTTTGGATATGCCACTTGTGAAGCTAATTGGATCCTGTTCTGATGTTGTCTGAAGCTGTTTGGAGGCTTCTTGGGAGGGTCTCCAGTATGGACAAATGTCAGACGCTGCCTGTGACTGGCCCTTGGCAACCTGTTGGGAGCTATAAAGCAATCCAAAGTTTGTGGGTGCTTCTGCTTGGCCTGGGTATTGGTGGGATGGATTAAGCTGCACATCCTGGGTGGTAGATCAGCGAAAGTCCCAAGGAACACTGAGATTTACCTCTGTCTGCCTCTGCCTCTGCCTCTGCCTCTGCCTCTGCCTCTGCCTCTGCCTCTGCCTCTGCCTCTGCCTGCTGGCTGCCTGTTAGGCTCTGTCGCTGAAAGAGCCATTAGAGGTGCTCCAGTTGCATGAGGTACATTCTCAGTGAGTCACTAGGTGAGAGCAAGTGGTGTTCACCAGATCTATACATACTCAAACACGGTGCCAGTGCTGGGTCTGAGGCTACTCAGCAAATACCCCAGGGTATTCCAAGTCTAGCTACCACCTGCTTGGTGTTTGCATATCTCGGTGGTGGGGTAGGGTCTCAAGGAGTCATCAGGGTGAGGCCAGCAGAGTTTATGAGGCCCAAACAGACCAAGATTTGGCTGTGTGAAGGGAGGGCTCTGCACCACTCAGGCATGCAAGGGAAAAATGCTCCCCATCCTAGTGCCACACAACCATCTGTCCCAGATTCTGCCAGGAGCCCGATCGCAGCAGGGTGGGGCCACTGGGAGTTAGGAGAGGAGATGGTGCTGGTCAGGCTTTGGGGAAGGTAAGGAGAGTGACCTCCACCCCAGAGCCACACCACCCAGTCACTGACACCCGGAGTCTGCCCCAGACCTCTACACCCCGGGCCCTGGCAGCTGACCCCTAGCAGGGCGCACTCCACAGGGTGGGACCATTTTTCCTTTTCTTGACATTGTCTTTGGAAAAGCAGAAGTTTTAAATTTTGATTAAATCTTCATTATCAATATTTTCTTCTATGGTTTGTGCTCTTGATATCTTATCTAAAGAGAGCTTTCTCTAACCCAGTGTCACAAAGATTTTCTTCTGTGCATTCTTCTAGGGGTTTTACAGTTTTAGGTTTTACATTTAGGCCCATTTCTAGATAATGTTGGTATATGGTGCAAGCGACGAGTAGAGGTGGATTTTGTTTTTGTTGTTTGGTTTTTATTGGGATATCTAATTCTATCACCATTTGTTGAAAAGACTATTCTCTCTCCATTAAATTATGTGGAAACTTTGTAGATCTTATTTTGTAGATTCCATTGGATCACTGACATAGATGATTGTGTTTTCTGCCAGTCAACACAGTTTTACCTCTTTCTTCCCAATCTGGATGACACTTATTTCTTTTCCTCGTCTCTTGCACTGAATGGAACCTCCAGTATAATGTTGGATAGGAGGGATGAGAAAATCATCCTTCTTTGTTCCTGATCTTAAGGGAAAATAATTCAGTATTTTACCACTAAATATGATATTAGCTATAAGTTTGTAGATGCCAGTGATGGTTAATTTTATGTGTCAGTCTGAGTGTCTTAAGGCTGTACAGATGCTAGTAAAACTTTTTCTCTGGCTATTTCTGTGAGAGTGTCCCAGAAGAGATTAACAGTTGCATGGGTAGACTGAGTAAAGGTCACCCTTGCCAAGGCTGATGGGCATCATCCAACCTGTCGAGTGTCTGAATAGAACAAAAAGGCAGGCCTGCCTGCTTGACCCAAGACATCCATCCTCTGCCCCCAGACATTGACAATCCTGGTCATCAGGTGTTTTGATTCAGACCAGGACTTACGCCATTGACCTCTCAATTTCCAGGTCTTTGGACTTGGACTAGATTACACCACCTGCTTTCTGGGTTACCCAGCTTGCAGACAGCAGGCTTTCAGACTTCTCAGGGTCCATAACTGCACGAGCCAATTCCTAATATGTGTAGTCTCCCACTGGTTCTATATCTCTTGGGAAACCCTGACTAATAAAATACCTTTCATTGGATGGAGGATGTACTCTTCTATTCCTAGTTTTCTGACAGTTTTTATGTTGAATTGATATCAAATTTTGACAAACGCTTTGTCATCTTCAATTTTTTATGGTTATGAAATAATCCTAACTGATGACATATTTGTTACTCACAAATTTGCTATTACAAACGAAGTTGTGATGAGTGGCACCACACTAATACCTTTTTTATGTGTGTCTTCAAGAATAATTTTTAGGAGCAGGAGTATTGGAAAAGAATGTGTATTTATAATTTTCTAGAATGTGTATTAGCAACTGCCTTCCATGGGGATCATACCAATGCACATTCCCACTACCAATGTGGGAAGTTCTTGTTTCCTTTCAGAGTTGCTATCAAAGTATATTTTCAAACTTTAGGGTTTTCCCAATCTAAACTGGTAAAAAGTTGCTTTAAATTTTATCTCTTATTATGAGTGATAAGGACTATTTTTTTCCATCTGTGTAAGAGCCTTTTATGCTTACTTTCCTATTTCTATCTTTTGCCCCTTTCTTTGTGTGTGTGTGTGTGATTTTTTCATTAATTTTTAGGAACTCTTTAATATATCTTTTTTTGGTCAATTTGTTATTTTTTGACTTTGCTTTTGGTGTGAGCATAAAAGCTCTGTCAGCTTATCCTTAAAAAGTCACATTTTTGCTAGGAGGGACTTCTGGCCAAGATGGAGGCATAAGTGGACCCACTGTGCCTCCTCGCACAACCAAAATTAAGGACAATAAAGATTTAGAAACAAGAAAACAACCAGAACTGATACAAAATTGAACTGTACGAAAGTCCAACAACCATTCATCCCAACCAGTAAGGGGTGGAGTTGCGGCAGGAAAAAGTGGAGGTTGGCGGACCCCGGGCACAGGATGATAGCAATGGTGCAGACCCAGTGAAGCCACACAAGGCAGCTGGCTGACCAGGTGGTCCCACATTCATGCGCAGACAATCCAGGCAAAGGGGAAGCAGCAGAAGGGACTGGAATCCTAGAGAGAGTGGAGCAAGTGCCATTGTTCCCTCTCAGACCCTGCCCCAACATACAGCATCACTACCCAGTGACTGGGCTGCCCCACCCTGGGGAACACCTAAGGCTCCGCCCCTCACTACCTAACAGGCGTGACCAGACCCCCCCCCAAAAAAATGTCTCAAAGGGAAGAACAAATCAAAGCCCCAGAGCCAATTCATCTACGTGACCAAGAGATAGCCAGCCTATCAGATTCACAATTCAAAGCAGTGGCGATCAGGATGCTTACAGAATTGGTTGATTTTGCTCACAAATTAGATGGACAAACGAAGGCTACAATATGTGAAATGAAGGAAAATGCACAGGGAACCAATAGAGATGGGAGGAAAACTGAGACTCAAATCAATGGAGTGGACCAGAAGGAAGAAACAAACAACCAAACAGAAAAGAAGGAAGAAACAAGAATTCAAAAAAAAAAAAAAAAATGAGACGAGGCTTAGGAACCTCCAGAACATCGTTAAACATCCCAACATCCAAATTATAGGGGTACCAGAAGGGGAAGAAGAAGAGCAACAAGTGAAAAACTTATTTGAACAAATAATAAAGGAGAACTTCCTCAATCTGGCTACGGAAATAGACTTTCAGGAAGTCCAGGAAGCTCAGAGTCCCAAAGAAGTTGGACCCAAGGAGGAACACACCAAGGCACATCATAATTACATTAGCCAAGATTAAAATAAAGGACAGAATCTTAGAAGCAGCAAGGGATAAGGGGACAGTCACCTACAAAGGAGTTCCCATCAGACTGTCAGCTGATTTCTCAAAAGAGACCTTCCAGGCAAGAAGGGGCTGGAAAGAAGTATTTGAAGTCATGAAAGGCAAGGACCTACATCCAAGATTGCTCTCTCCAGCAAAGCTTTCATTTAGAATGGAAGGGAAGATAAAGTGCTTCTCAGATAAGGTCAAGTTCAAGGAGTTCATCATCTCCAAGCCCTTATTATGTGAAATGTTAAAGGGATTTATCTAAAAAGAAGATCAAAAATATGAGAGTGAAAAGACAGCAAACTCACAGCTATTAACAACCACACCTAAAACAAAAGCAAACTAAGCAAACAACTAGAACAGGAGCAGAAACACAGAAATGGAGATCACATGGAGGGTTAGCAATAGGGGAGTGGGAGGAGGAGAGAGGGGGAAAAGGTACAGAGAATAAGTAGCATAAACAGTAGGTAGAAAATAGGGGGAAGGCAAGAATAGTGTGGGAAATGTAGAAGCTAAAGAACTTATGACACATGGACATGAACTAAAGGGGGGAATGTGGGTGGAAGGGGGTGTGCAGGGTGGAAGGGAATGATGGGGGAGAAATGGGACAACTGTAATAGCATAATCAATGAAATATATATTTTTTAAAGTCACATTCTTTCCATTATTTTTTCTGTGCACATTTGAGAATGTGGCCTAAGAGAAGCACTGTAATTTTATCAACTTCTTTGACAAATCATTTTGTGAAAAGTGGTGAACCTTACGATAATAGTGTGCTGACTCCCGCTAATTTCTTTCACAGAAAGTAGTCAGTATAACTTAAATGTTCTTCTTTCGCTCCTTACAGCATACCTTCAGGATTAGAAGAGCAGCAAAAGTCAGGGAGCACCGTGCCACTCTTTGGTGCATGTGGAGTTAAAATATGCCCTTTGATTCACGGTCATCTTAAAATCATTATCAGCCCAGTTTCAGATAAAATTCTCCACATCTCTGAAAGTATACTCGCCATTGGCATCATAGCCCAGCCACACGTGGTAGGAGAGAACTCCTAGGGCCTTACTTTACAGCCCAGACTCTCCAGCTTGCAAACTTCCAAGAGCCCAATTTCCTAGCTCTTACTTGCATATCAAAGTGCTGAGTTGACAGGCATGAACTCGACCAGCTCTTTATTTAACTTGTACTGCCATTACCCGCAGTATAGGACACCATGTCACATGATATTGGCACATACAATGATAAAAGAAAGTTTTTTATGATTAATATTTATGATATAATGTTATGAAATAAATATCTTCCTTCCTTCTTTCTAACTTCTGTTTTCTATTGCTTTTTTTAAAACCCCCAACTCAACTCACCCCCGCTTTCCTTAGTTTTTTGGGGTCAGTATCTTGGTTCCTTTTTGTTTGCTTCTTCTTAGAACTTATAGGAAAATTTCTTCCTGGAGATAGTTTTGTTCATGTTTGTTACATTCCTGAGAAATTTCGTGTAATGAATCACAGAATGTATTTTTAGAAGATCCTAAATGTCCTGTTCCCTTTGCCTGCTCAAACTTTCCAATGACACCATGACCCTAGCACCTTACAAAATGCCTGCATTTAGTAGTGCCTAATAAAATTTGTCAATTCGGATTGACCCTACACTTTTCCTCCTCTGACCCTCCAGCTGTTGATAATATTGTTTGTCACAACCCACCACCAAAGCGTGAAGTGCCCAAGACGTCAAGGTTTCCTGACTAACCGAGTCCCCCAGAAGCCAGTACAGCCTATAAAAACCACCAGAGACCCCAATGCATTAAGACCTTGCTAGGGAAATGTTGGGCCAAAGTTCCCACCAGACCCCACACCACAGATCCCAATCTAGCCGCCCACAGAGCAGTGCCTTCTCCGGAACTCTCAGGCACACTTCCGCAGGGGCTGGCCTACAAGACAGCAGGAGAAACAGGCACAAGGCAGAACTCCAAGTTGCCTGTCTCCTCTCTCCTGGCCCTGTGTCCATGATTTGCTCTGTGTATTCCAGTTCTCTTTTGCCTTAGGAAAATTTTTCCTGCCAATAGATTTCTGCTGGACCATCCCCAAGTGCTCTGATGTGTCCAAGGGACTTAAAACTTAAGAGGGAAAACAACAATGACTTTGAAGTCAGACCTGAGTTTGAATGTCATGTCTTCCACTTACTAGCTATGAGTCTTTCTAATCTCTAAGTTATTTGATTTCTCTGCATCTCAATTTATTCATCAGGAAAAGGATGATAAAAAATACCTTTTTTGAGGGGCTGTGAGAATAAAACAAATATAAACAAAATGCCCAGTACAGTGCTTGTGCATCATTGCTACAAAGACAATAGTAGCTACTACTTTTATTAAAGAAATATCTGAGCAAATGTATGCTGACATTTGTCACACTTGTGCTGACAGGTCCTGCCGTGATAGAAGACAAGATTGAGAGAGAGCATTCAGAAGAGTGAATATGGTCATTAAAGGTACAGAGAAGATAGGGTGATTATTATAGACAGGAGGGCCACGTGAACAAAAAACTCTTGTTTGGGGAAAGAATAAAAGACCATGCTGTCTGGGGCGGAACTTCCATGTCAGATGGATGAAGAGTAACTTGGTTCAGTTGGAGAAGTATAGGGAGTACAATAGTTTATTGTTTCTTCGCTGAGCTACCCTTCTTGACTTATGGTTTGGACCATTAGATCACCATTAAGGGGTTTAAAGAACTCCCAATTTTGATTTGGCTCAGCCTGACTCAGGAGATGGTGTTGGAATTGCATCTCCCAGCAGCCATTCTGGTAGTGTGAGCCCGGACTTTGCACACAGCCTTTCCTATCAACAATGGAACAATGTTAACTGCTTCATAGGAACATCACAGGAATCAGAAAAGAAGATGCATATAAGGACGTGGAACTATAGCCTCAGGACCTCAGGTGCAGACCAGGTGCCAACCCTCAGTGTCTCACCCTTGACATGATTTCTGCTGCCACACTATTCTCTTCTTGGGATGCAAGCCTGTAAAGAAAATTTCACCATCCTTGGCTAATGAGGCCAAATTTTGCAAATCTTATTATTGGTCTTATCCCCTTTAGGAATCCCTCCAGTTGTGTCATGAGAATGAGTTTCATTCAGATTGTGAAATCTTTGTCTTTCACCTTTGGCTAAAGTAAAATTGTCTCAGCTGAGCAATTAATGGATTTCTAAACCTGAAAAAGACTAGAGATATTAGAACTCTGTCAATGGGAGAAGTCAGAGAAGTCACTTAGGTCTGGGTACTTCCCTTAATCTCACTTCTTACACAAAGTTCCAGCTTAAGTCCGGAAGCCTGGGATAAGAAAGTAAAGAACTTGAGCCATGATGATATACGGAGGTCCCCGTACTGGAACTTCAGTGCAGGCTTTCTGAGTTGCCTTTTTATAGCCCAAATTGGCTGAAAAATCAATCATTGTGAGTAACTTGTTTGTGAGAATGAGAGTTGCCAATATTATTCAATGGAGAAAGAACGGTCCTTTCAACAAATAATGCTGGAATAATTTGACTATGTAAAACAAGCAGTTACTACTACCACGCCTTAACAACAACAACAAACACATCTGTCCATAGCTTGCACCATATAAAATAATTAACTAAAAGCGGCTAAACGTAAAACAGCAAACAACAATGCTGGTGCACACGTGCACAAACGCACCTGCACGTACGTGTGCTTCTATATACAAATGACAGTTTACAGAGAGATTGAGCTTAGGCAAGAGAGATTGAGCTTTGAGTAGATGAAAGGGATGTTACGTTGTATTCTAGAAAGTGCACCTGTTGTGATATTTTTAACAGACTAATGGGTAGCTAGGGCAAGCAAAGAGACCAGGGGAAGACTATTACAATAACCCAGGGAAGAGCTGAGGGCAGTAGCATTAAAAAGAGTAAAAAGTGGTCAGATTCGGGACATATTTTGAAGCAGAGCTGTAAGATTTCTTGACCGATTGACTATGCCCTGTGAAAAAAAGAAAGAATTCAAGGATAGATTCTAAGTTTTCCTTCCTGAGCAAATGGAAGAAAGAAGTTGCCACATACTGGGTAAGGAAAACTGAGGAATTAGTAGGTTTTGTATCAATAGCCATGTTTTTAACGTGTTAGACTGCTGCCAGAGCCAGCAGCCTCGCCCAGGCTTGGTGCCAGGAAACACGCCGTGACTTGTTCAGTGGCGTGGAGGACAGGGCTACCGAAAGTCATGTGCAAGTATGTACACGGACGCAGGGGAAACCCACCCAGCCATGCACCCATTTTTCAGTTCATCTTTTTTTTTTTTTTTAACATCTCAAGTCTTCAGGTTCCCGGCCAGCTAAGAGCCTGGGGCCCACTCAGCTTTCCTTTAGGTTGTCCCCTGTTTCTGGAACAACCAGGGTGTCGGTGAGACAGAATATTTACCACATGGAGCACAGCACCTGGAACTTGACAAGATGTCCAGTAAACATGGTTAGCCCCCACGAGGCAAATGCTGACTGGCTATTTGGTCCCTGCACCTTGATTTGCTTGGAGAGATCCCGACAAGGCCTAGGCATGTCTCTTCAGAAAGCTCCCAGCTCCTGGACTGAAGGGTGTGGCAGCAGAAGGGAGACCACACACTGACTTGCAGTCACGCCACTAGATAAAGACTGGTCTGACCAGGAAAGATAATGAACTCAAACAGAGAATTTCCAAGCCCCGAATCTCTAAGACTTTGTGTGTGGAATCAGTTTTCTGAAAGAATTTAGTTGGTAAGTTAGTGGGTTGGTTACTCTTAGCCCCAAATCTCACTGGGCATGACTCTAAAATAACCCTATTATGTGGAGGAACTGTATTACTTTGTAAAAACAACAATGGAACACAACAGAGATAGAAATTGAAGAGCTGATTATTCATTATCTTTTGCCTTACCAAAGAAAGGCCAGAGGGAGGAAAAGGGATTCTTTCAAAATATAACCTTCCCAGGTTCTTTCAAAACATGGTTTTCTAAATGTTCAATTTATAAATAACTATTGGAGTGTCACCCAGCAGGTAAACCAGGTGTATTTGTTATATTTGTTATCTGTTGCTGTATAATAGAATAGCCCCAGATTTAGCAGCTTCAAACAATGAACACTATTTCACAGCTTTTGTGGGCCGAGGATTTGGGAGTGTCTTGCTCAGTCTTGCGAGGCTGCATTCAGGTTCTGGGTGGGGCTGCGCCCTCGGATGCCCGCCTGGGTTGTGTGGAGTTGCTTCTGAGCCTGCCCCGTGGTGGTCGATGGGAGGTGTTAGCTCTTCACTGTGTGGGTCTCTCCATGGAGTCAGCCGCAAAACAGCTTCTCCCAGAGCAAGTGACCCAAGAGAGACAGATGGCACAAGAGAACAACCAAAATGGAAGTCACAGTCCTGTTACAGCCTTCTGTTGGAAATTACATGCCATCACTTCTGCTGTAGGGCACAGTGAGGGGAGAAGCTGCCCAAGCATGCCAATACCAGGAAAGGAGGACCTTTGGGACCGACTGCTGGCTGGTTACTACACTGTTCCAGTTGTTCTGCACACAGTGGGTCTTCAGCCCTGTAGCTCCCCTGTCTAGAACCCTGTGATGATACATAAAGATCTGAGGTGAATGAACTTAGTTGGTGTCCCTGGTGCCGAGTGCCCTCAGTGGGGAGGCTCCCCACCGCGCACACACGGCGTCACTGGTCGCGCAGACGCGTGAGGCTTTCAGTGCGAATTCGTTTATTCTATTAGCAGTCCCAGGCATGTACCTTCTACTGGGAAATGTGTGGTGCTACGTTTGTATATGAAGCAAACTCAAAATGAAGCACAGAGTTTATAAAGTATTCAGGAGACAGAACGATGGAAACAGATGTGGATACACAGAGCACTAACCAGTAAGAACACTTCTAGGCCCGTGTGTGCCGCTGACCAGAACTACAGTCTCAGGCAAGTCCCTCAACCTCTCCGGGCTTATTACGTCAGCTAAAGATTGAGTGTCTTGTATTGGGTGATTTCTAATAATACTGCTACTTCTAAAGACGGTTATTTAATAATATTCTAATTATGGAGAATTCCCAATAAGATGCATTTCAGAGTACAATTTTCTAGACATTAGCATTTCTACAGTAAGAGAAATGTATCACAAATGGGCCTATAATCTTACTGAATAAGGGCATTTTAAAATAAGACATTTTTAATAGGACAAGTTTATTGACAGCGTTCACTTAGGACAAACTCTACCGTACCCTGGCCCTTGGGAGATTCCAGACCAGTGTGAGAAGGTGGTGGTAAGCCCTGCAGAGTTCCTCCCACAGGGGCCAGAGAGGTGGGTCCACAAAGTACAGTCTCCCAGGTCACATATGGGGACAGGGTGTGGCCATGCCCATCCCCACAGATCTAGGTGTGTACACATTTAAGACCTTTATTGAAGCAATATTGACATGCCATAAAATTCACCTATTTGAAGTGTACAATTCCATGATTTTTTAGCAAATTACACGGTTGTGCTTTTCTAACCACAATCTAATTTCCATCATTCCCCCCAAAATTTCTTATATCCACTTATAGTCAATTGTTCTTTCAACTCCCCTCCCCAGGCAACCACTAAATCTACTGTCTCTGTAAACTGACCTTTCTAGAGCTTTCATACCAGTGGAATCGCACAATATGTGGTCTCTTGCATGTGGCCCTTTCGTACAGCCAGCGTTGTTCAGGGCGCCTCCATGCTGTCGCCTGTCTCAGCAGTTCGTTCTTTTCATTTCAGAATAATTCTCGTTTGTGTGGACAGTTCATCTACCCCTTCACCAGGGTTGCTTCCACTTTGGGGCTGCTAGGAATGATGGGGCTGTTAGGAATGCTGCTACTGTGACATTTCTGTCAAATCTTGGTGGACATATGTTTGCATTTCTCTTAGGTATATACCCAAGTAACAGCATTGCTGGGTCACATGGGTTAAACTCTATAGTTAATTTTTCAGAAAACTGCCAAACTATTCTCCAGAGTGGCTACCCCATTTCAAACTGCCACCAGCAATGTATGTAAGCTCATGTTTCTCCATGAGCTTATCCTCCATTGTCTGACAAATCCTCCATTGTCTGCCTTTTTCATTACAGCAGCCAGCATTGTTTAGCAGTAAGGGAAGTGTGAACCGGGGAGTCTCTTCCTCTCCGGGAGACCCCAGCTCCAGAAAACTGGAGCTTATGCCTAACCTGCAATAAAGTTTTGGGTCAGGGGCCACTGAAACAACTATTTTCTGGACTAAACTCTTCCTGACTGTCCTGAGAAGCGATCCCTCTGTAGCTGTGTGGGTGCTCTCGTGTGTTCATTTCCACCATCCAACAGCCCAGCGCAAAGTTCTGAACCATACACCGCCTGTCCCAATAGTTTGTTTTGTTGTAAATGCCAATCTCTTTGCAGCCAACATTTAGGCCTCAGAAAAAGACAATGTATTCCAGAAAATGGTCAAAGATGTTTTTCTGTTAATCTAACATTTTGTGGGAAAGTATCCTGCCGGCAAGAAAAGTTGTGTGTATTTTATTGAGAACAACTCTGTATCATTTTCCTCTGTAGTTATGTTTGAAGGATCTCCAAACATGAATAGACCTAGAGTGTAATATGCTAAGTGAAGTAAGCCAGACAGAGAAAGACAAATACCATATGATTTCACTTATGTGTGGAACTAAAAAACAAATGAATCAACAAACAAAACAGAAACAAACTCATGGATACAGAGAATACTGTGATAGTTGCCAGATGGGAGGGGTGTTGGAGGAATGGGAGAAAGGGTGAGGGGATTAAGAAGTACGAATTGGCAGTTACAAAAATAGTCTCAGGGATGTGGCGTGCAGCGCAGGCGATGCAGTCAATAACGCTGTACTAGCCACGTATGGTGGCAGGTGGGCACTAAAAATACCAGGGTGACCACTTTGAAAGTTACATAATGTCTAATCACTACGTTGTACACCTGACACTAATATAATATTGTATGTCAACTGTCATTGAAAAATAAAAATTATTTTTAAAAAATTCTTAGCTTGTGGGCCATGTAAAAATGGATTATAGTAGATTGTTTGGCCCGTGGGCTGTAATGTGTTGACAAATAAGTGAATAAAGGATCTCTAAGGCCCTGCACAAATGTAAATATAAAAAATACATATAATGTGTACTGTTATTTTTAGAAACCATATTTTTTTACTAAGTATAGCAGTTACTCAGTAAAAATGTGCTGAATGAATCTGCCCTAAGAATAAATTTCTATTTTAGGGGACTAAAATAATACGAAATAATGACTTGGTGTTGTAATAAAATTTTGTCAATTTTATTAAAACTTCACATAGTTTAGTAAGTTTGTTTTTTCTGAAAGCCCATTTTATTGCATTACTTCAACAAAGCAAGGTGGACCAGCGAGACCATCACTGATAAAGACAGGCACAAAGTTAGCACCACACTTCGAGAAATGCAGATCGCCATGGCAACTTTCCCGATATGTACAACCCCCGTTTCCACATACACACATGTATTTACAGCTAATAAATAACACGTAAAGCCAAAGCACTGTTAATATATAATTTGTAGTGAAGTCTAGAGAAGCCAGAGTTTCCAGGGCCGTACACTGATTTGATCCATGTCCTTAAGTTTTTGCACCCTTGCTCAAAACCCAAATCTGGAAAATTAATGAGTTAGCAATAAAGGGGGAAGGCCAACCACAAATCACACATTTTATTTTCAGAGAGAATTCGTGCCGCACTGGCTGATATCGATCCCAGCATTCACCCTGCGCCGCACAGGCACAGCCGTGCCCCTCCAATGAAGGGCCTACCAACCCCCTACACCTTTTCATCGCCCACCTTCCAGGCGGCACTGAATGATTAGCACACAGGTGGGGCCTTCTCTGTGGACGTGTGTGCAGGTGCCCGCAACATGGTCACAGTCCGGGTTCCCCACAATAGCCTCTGAGGTATTTAACTTCTTTATAACTTTATATTAATTATATAGAAAAGCATTCTGAACATAGGAGATCTAGATTATAAATAATTGCTCACTCACTCCTGACTCGTTGTTAAAAACAACAACTCTGATGACATTGCGTGTGGCTGTGGCAACTGAGGATTCTTTCCATTGCCCGCAAGGGTTTTAAGTGCTGTTTATGAATACATCCCAGTGGCTTTTCCATCTCTCTACTTAGTAAAAACGGCCCTTGTCTAAAATTTGTAGGCCTTCGAGTGATGCAAAATTGGGCTTTGAACACATTTTCTTATCGGAACCAGGGAAGAAAGAGACACACTCAAAGTGTGACTGGAGCATGACCGAGACAGGCCTGAGACTGAGTAGGAACCATTGGATAGTAAGTGACTTCAAACCAACGAACACACTTTTGAAAATCTGGTACCAAAATTATGGGATCACTTTCTTTCTCCGTAGTTAAAATTATGTGTCAGCTGAGCATGACAGTCTCCTTTTAACACCTACCGAGGGAGCGTTGTTAAAATATAACTTTGAGACAAAGCAAGAAAAGGAAGAGATTAAGCAATAAACTGTAAAGCCTATTAAGATTTAATTGTTCTGAATTTTATATCTCCTTTAATTTGTAACTTAGTTATGATGCAACCAACCACAGAGAGTGTTTAAAGGTTCAGGTCAGCTCCCTTCTCCCTTCCTCGCTCCAAACCACTGGTTCCTGGTTCACTCCTGAACTGCTTCCAATGACAAGAGGGGAACCGTTCCAACAAGGCAGGTGTTTAGACCAGTCAGGAAATGGGTCTCACTCAGGCCAGAAAAGAATATTTTCTATACTCAGACTTGGAGTGAATTTTGAGAATGTATCAATCCAGAGAATGCAGAATTCCAATTGAAATATGACATTCCAATCAATTGTGGGTCATGGCTAAACTAATCACATAAAAAACTTTATTATTTTACCGTGGCCCCAACAGTTCTTGTTTCTTTCTCAAGGGACAAAATGCAGTGCTTTTCATACTTGCTGTTTTTTAATGTTGTAGGATGTGCCATTTGGCCACTGTACTCCTCAAGTTGAATTAGCCACTTTTTAGTATTTGAGACTGTCTCTTAAAATAACTAACAAGGATAGCTGGGATTAATACTCAGGAAAATTCACTTTTAGCCACCCAAAGTTCTGGGCATCTTTTGTGAAAGTTACTTCCTTCTTTGCAGAATTCATGTGCTGTTCTTCCTTCTGTAGTTTGCCCAGTTTCTGAGAAAAAAAAAAAAAAGAGAGCAAGTAAGAAGGAAGGGCGATTTATTATCTGCTTAGAGTTTTACAACCCTCTCCCCTCCCCCACCACTTTGGGAGGAAAAGGATTTCAACTGCAAGTTCAGAACAAAGTTGTGAGAATAAACCTGGGGTAGACATGGGTAATGGGCCAGAGAAAGTGGTGGGTTCCTAGAAAGGGCAGGCACGCCAGCATCTGCTTAGCCGTGTCCCCGTAAAGCGAATCATTTTCAGAAGACTAAACCAAACAATTTCGAAATTTAGGAAGATATATTACTTCTAAAACTTGCCAAATGAAATGCCTGGGGTTTGTTTGTGTTTTTTTTCCCCCTTGCAACATGAGACTTCTAAAGAGTTATGTCAGAAGGTAAGAGAAACAAAAGCTTTTGTTTGATTAATTTAATCACAAGGAAACTGCAGAAGCTTATTAATCTGATTCATAACTACCTGTTAGATAAAGTTCGGATGCATTTTTTTAAAAACCTGCCTAAGAATCTGTTGTCTCAGCAATCCTATAATCAGACAAAGAATGTATCACTAGACTTTCTCAGGTAAATTCTTGTAACCTATACGTAATATGGCCAGAAATACCTTATAAACAAATGGAGTTATTTCCTAATCTGGGATTCTTTTCTTTTCTTTTTTTTTTTTTTTTTTGTTTCTTTCTTTTTTTACATTCACACACAGTTTAAAGTTGTGAATAACTTTGGGAGAATGTATGTGTATGTGTGCATTTGTGTATGTTTTTATGTGACATGAATTCAGGTATAGGAGTCCCTTTCTAAGAACTGAAGCAAATGTGAAATTGCCTCAATTTGCGATGAGGAAAAACAAAGCAAAGAATCTCTTAGTAAAACAGTCTCCACTAAAATAAGAATTTGGTTATTCTGCCTGGCTCGATGCCAGTAACTATTCTCCGTTTCAAGTTTATCTTAAGTGTCCTGCATGAATGTTCTCAATCCAGATGGCCCCACCTTGCACTCGAAGTACATATGCCATGATTCCATTTTTGTAAAATAATAAAAATATGAAAATATTATCCATGCATAAAGAAAACTGGGAAATACACACAGGTGTATCTCAGAGATGCTGCAGGCTGGGTCCCAGACCCCTGCAAAAAGCAAGTGTCACGTTAAAGGAGTTACATGAATGTTTCGGTTTCTCGGAGCACAGAAAATTCACAGTATACTGTAGTCTATCAAGTGTGCAATAGCATTATGTCTAAAAAATGATGCACATATCTAAATTGAAAGTACTTTATTGCTAAAAAATGCTAACCATCATCTGAACCTGTTGGGAAAGTAGAACCAATAGACTTGCTGGCTGCAGGGTGGCCGCAAACCTTCAACGTGTTAAAAACGTAGTATCCAGGGAGCTCAGTGAAGCGAGGTCTGCTACTAACATATTACCATGTTAACCTAGGGTTGTCCCTGGGCCACAGAGTCATATGATTTTATTCCCTTTTTGCCTCTTTTTTCTAATCTATCCATAACCCATAATTATCCACGGATAACTTACATTATAAAATACAAATTAAAAATAAAAGAGATCTTTCATATAAAGTCTTTAATGTGCTTTTTCTGATTAGGCAACTCTTATTCTGTACTTCTGTCCACAAATGTAACTGGGAGAAGGCAAACCAAAAGCGATTGCTTTTTCTGTTTGCAGATAACACTGTGACCAGCCTTCCCCACTGCTTCTGCATCCCTGGCTTATAACACAAGATGTAAGCTTTCTCCTGGCAGGGGAATGAGTGGAGGAATGCAAGTGGCCCAGGGCAGCAAGTCGGGAAGGGATGGGGAAAAGCACATGCTTAGTCTTCACTTAATACTGACGCTCTGGAAAAGTTCAGCTGACAGCTGCCACACGGATTAGCCTGAAAGGTCAGGTAGGAAAGAGCCAGGGAGCCGTTTTGAGATGGAAAAGAGAATGAGAACCGTCTCCTACACTCTAGTTCCACTAACTCCCCACTTCTGGAGTTTTGAGATGGATGCTTGGTGGCTGCCACTTGGGCCCTCTGCCCCAGGGTCAGCCGGCACTTAGAACACCATAGAAAGACTACGTGGCTGCAGCTGCTGCTTCGCTCTCCTGGATACGCCCCAGAGGAGCTGCACCCACAGCTGCGAGACGGCTAACATATGCCACCTGCTCTGCACACAGGATCGTCAAGGTAGCAGGAATGCCATGCAGGGGAAAGCACAAGTGAAGATTTTGAGGTTGTTCAAGAAGTAAAATAAAATCTAAAAAGTGTGCCAGGGATGGAGGTCAGAGCTGGCAGAAAGAACAGAAAGAGACAGAGTAAAAGAACAAGTACTGCCCAAAGCAAATGGACCGGTCTGATGTCTATATGGAAGGGCTAGGAAGACTCCGGGAGGCTCTGATCACAGGAATCAGCGTGGCCTGCAGGTCTGGGTGCAGAGCCCCGCATGCAGCAGCGCCCTCGGTGCACCAGGCCACAGACCCCGGGGCGGGGCGGGAGGGGCGGAGGCGCGGGCGCAGGGGCTTTGACCCCTGATGCTCACCAGCCAGAGTTTTTATTCAGGGACTTCTCATGGCACTTCACAAACACCACAGATGACTTCCCTTTCTGCAGATGAGACACCTTCTCCCGGGAACAGAAGATCACCCTGGGAGGAGAAACACGGGTGTGAACATGCCATGCGGAGCCATGAGAAAGGCGGTTCAAGGACAGGTGTTTGGGTCAGGGCTGTTTAAAATCCCGCGTGATCAATCTAATTAATTGTTTTGATATTTTCAACAATTAACTGTTGACACGCAGGCCATTCTGGTCAGCAACACCTCTGAGTCAGAGGGTTAT
Source organism: Glossophaga mutica (assembly GCA_039655065.1). Taxonomy (NCBI): domain Eukaryota; kingdom Metazoa; phylum Chordata; class Mammalia; order Chiroptera; family Phyllostomidae; genus Glossophaga; species Glossophaga mutica. The sequence continues at coordinate 65,339,506 of CM077311.1, forward strand.
TTGAGGGCCTGGCCCACCGTTCAGCAATAAAGCCAGTTAATCAATTTAAACTGCATACGAAGAGACTGGAGTGGCCTTAAAACCACAAGGCTCTCACCACAAGATGATGCAAGATCAATTTCCCTGCCCCTGAGTGTGTGCCTTAGGGGCTTCCCGAACCAGCCTCTCGCTGGCTCTGCTAGAGAAACGAGGGCTCTGCTTCTCCAGCCGCAACCTCTCCTTCTTATTTTATTTGTTATAAAAGAAAATGACAAAAGAGAAATAATAACTTATCAATATTAATTTAAAACACCATATTTGCATTAACAATATTATAGTAACACTGTAGTTGCAAAATCCCTGTCCATTTAGTATAAAAGTTTTCAATCCTATGGGGTTCTCTACGCAATTCATTTTACAGATACGTGTGGGGTGGGCCTGGGAGACAGGGTGAGATTCTCTCGGCATCTCATCCTTCTTGAAGAGGTTGGTGCTCGTCTTCAAACACCAAAGGAACATCTCCAAGGTTCTTTCCGTAACTGCTTTGTGCTTGCACAAGCAGCCATGCAAAACAAGAAGCTGAGATTCCCGACTTTTCCTCTCAGCTGTCACTCATAACTATGACCAATAGGGGCTCCTGTCGTCTTTCCATGAAATTCAGAAATACTACTACTTCCCTAGTATGATGGTTAAAGAACCGTCCGCAAAAAAATATATAGGTGTAATTATCTAGCTGATGCAGTTTTCTTAAATTTTTAGATTACAGTTGACATTCAACTTTGTATTAGTTTCAGATGTACGGCATAATGGTTAAACATTTACATAATTTATTAAGTAATTCCCCCGATAAGTCTAGTGCCCACCTGGTACCACATAGTTATCGACTATATGCACAAAGCTATACTGTACTTTACATCCCCGTGACTATTTTGTAACTGCTAATTTGTACTTCTTAATCCCTCCCCCTTTGCACTCAGCCCCCCAAGCTCCCTCCCGTCTGTCAACCATCAGTTTGTTCTCTGCATCTATGAGTCTGATTGTTTTGTTTGTTTGCTTACTTTGTTTTTTCAGATTCCACATACAAGTGAAATCATATGGTATTCATCTTTCTGTCTGACTCATTTCACGTGCTAGCTGATACAGTTTGAATGACAAAGCTCATTAAAATTTCACCTGAGTGTGGAAGGCTCCAGAAATACTCTCTCTAGGTGATGATATTAGAGAGAAGTCTAAAGGGAATGAAGAAAAATAAATGCAATTACTTCTTTTGAGTCTCTCCTGCTTTTACTCTGATCTTCTCAACAGTGAAGCCAGAGCTGCTCCACCAGTCGGACCAGCTGAAGTAGGAGTCGCTGTTCCACTTGAGCTTCAGCATGAGCAGCTCTCCGATGTCCACCTCCGTGTAAATGAGGAAGGAGTATGTCTTGTTTGTGGAAACTTCGGGCCTGAAGACAGAAATCAACGAATTTGGTTAGTTCTGGGAATCAAGGGTTCCCTGCCCCCACCCCTTTACTTCTTCCCAAGATGTAAAGAGTTTTATTGTTTGGGAGGTATTTTAAAAATGCAAAAAATGTCCAACAAAATACTCAGGATGAATGTCAATGGCATTTAGTGTATTTCAAAAGACAGCTCCACCCCTTTAATCAATTCTAACTTTTGTCCTAACAATACGAACTATTTAATACAATTTTAAGAGAAAAAAATCCATTAGCCAATTATTCAGAGACATTATTTTCATGGATTCTCTTTCAGTTTGCATTGATATGCGAACATGTGTTTCTTTTGCAACAATCGCGGTGCTTGTACAATTCTCTGTTCTTTGTTTGTTCACTTCATATTTTACCTTCCACTCTCGCCCTGTTTTACCTAGTGTTACAGAGTCCTCATTTTTAGAGGCTAGACTGGTGGTGCTGATTTGTTAAATCCCAGCTCACTTAACCGCGGCCTCAGGTTGCATGGACGTTCACTTTGTTTCTGGTCCATGCCATCACACGCACCGCTGTAACGAACATTTCTGCCATACAGCTCTTTAAAGTGCTTTCGGATATTTCTTTTTCTCCGTGGCTTACTCCTCTCCTGTTCCTCAGACCAGCGGTGAGGGCAGGTGGCGGTGCGCGACAAGCCCACACGCAGGAGGGAGGTCCGGCCACATGTACTCACAGGGCGAAAGGGATGTTCTCGCTCTCGGCCTCTGTGCCGTACAGAGAGATCTCGAAAGCCTGGTTGGTCTGCATGTCATTCTCAGTCCCAGAAAAGTGAATCTTGACTTGGTAATGGAAGACTGTAGGGAGAAAGTTGAAGCAAGTGCTGATCAGCCTTAATGGAAACACCACAGCCCCCCAAGAAGCAGGCAACTCAGAACCACAGACTGGATTTCGCTAGGGGTCAAGCAGGAAGTGTTCACACAGGACAATCAGTGCAGCTTAAAAAGATTTCTTTGTGTCTGTACAGTGTCCGCTACTAGGCAATTCAAACCTTGAGTTCTATTCCCTTTCAAAAATGCGTGGTTACGAACTGTACAAGATCAACAGTTTTACAAAATACTGATTAAAAATAAATAAATAAATAAATAAATAAATACACTTTAAAAAGTGTGGTTACGGTGGACAGGGAAAACCAGGTGTGTGGGAACTGCCTAGCAGTCCCAGAAAGCAGTCATCTTTGATGGGGCACTGGGGAGATGACGTCAAAAGGCCACATTTCCCACAATGCTTTCTCCATGAACTCCACCTCTTTCTTGCCAGCTGGTCCCTTGGCATCTATACCAAGCACGTTTGGCGTTTGTTACTGTGTCAGTGTCTGTGACTATGTTTCTTCATGTTTCATGGGTCTGTCTGGCCTCCCTACCCTGTATTTATGCTCCCTCGGGTCAAAGTTCATGCTCATCCTCTGTCCCCCCATTGTCTAGCACAGTCTCACAATAAAACTTGTCTCATTGTATCACCAGCAAGGCTGTACAGACCGTCAGCTCCTAAAGCATCCTGTGTGGGAGACAGCCTCTGGAGGCAGGTACCTGAACTTGAACCTCTCCTCCCTTCTCTGCCCATCCCTATCAAAAACCCTGAGGAAATGGGATGGGGGAAGACAAGGGCATAGGAAAGGCAGTAGGCTTAAGGCACAGCTACTACAGGTGAAGAGAAACAGAATTTGAGGTGAAACGGAGCCCTTGCAGGAAGGGCCGGGCCTGCCGGAGCACCCCGGACACGTGACGGAGCTCTGAGTGGCACCGCGAGAACACCTGGGTCTCCTCTACACCTCACACACACGCCCTCATTCTGGAGAGTCAGGGAGCCTGAGGGATCTCTCACGACTTGCAAGGCTTCCCTGAATCAGAGGTGCTCCAAACCTCTGGGCCCCCAAATGCGCCTCTAGAGATTGTCACAAAGCACCTTAAGAACAGATGCCTCTGTCAGATGTCTGCTCTGTGAGGAACTGTTCTTTAACATCTTTCCTTCCCTCCCACTTCCCCTGACTCCACGTCAGCCAGCCCTCCTGACCTTAGTCCTGCTGGCCAGGTATCTGGTTATCTCCTCTCCTGTCTCCCCTCAGTTCCTGTAGGTCTTGTTCTGAGCAAACTGCCATGTTTGAAATTCAAGAGAGAACAAATTCATAATGAAATGGCTACACCTCAAGATGTTTGGTATGTTCTCCCTCCCAGAAATAGTTATATTTTAAAATAGAGGTGGTTCTTGCCTTCACTTAAAGCAAACTTTGGGAGCTGGCAAACTTTCTCTGTAAAGGGCCAGATAGTAAATATTTTAGGCTTTGCAGGCCATACAGTCTCTGTGCCAGGAAAGCAGCCTTAACCAATACAGAAACAAATGCAAGCAACTTTATTCTAATAAAACTCTATTTACAATAGCAGGTGGTGGGCTGGATGCAGCCCACGGGCCGTAGTTTGCTGACCCTGGATGGATGGTTCCAAATGAGCTCTGAGCCTGGTGCTCACGGGCAGGCGCACGCTAACGGTCACATTACAGAGGGGGGCGGCCAGCAGCGCTGCCGCACGGGGCAGTGCCGGGTGTGCCCTGGGCCTCGCTGGCAATGGGAAGCCGGACTTCAGTAAAGTGGATCAGCACAACTCCCTCTCCGCCCACAAACACACAAGTGAGGGCTCAGTGTTGAGTAGCATCATTTCATCACCTCTGCTGCAATGAACATCATCAGCGCGTGTGATGCAATGAGCATGACAAAAAAGAAGACAGGATTGGATTGGTTTTCCTGTTTACAGGAGTATCAAGCTTACCTTTGTAGGGCATCTGAGAACGAGTCTTGAGGTACATTTTGCTGCTTCTTTTGGCTCTGACCTTGTTGACCTCATAGCCCATGTTGTTGCAACGGTTCTTTCTACAGCTCAGGCAGAGCCCTTTCTCAAAGGCTTCCTTTGAATTGCACCGGTAGGCCTTACTGGGATTTTCTTCATTCAACAGAGAGTCGATGAAGAGGTGAATGGAGCGCTCATGGGAGCACTTCACAAGCTGATCCACATCTGGGGAGGAGGGAAGCAAAGAGAGCTTCAACTCTGTAGAAGTCCTCAATGCATGCCTCACCTAGCACGTCTGAAAGAGCTTAAGAATCAGACGGCCTCAGGATCTAGTCCTATGACTTTTTGATTGTATGTTCTACGTGAGGAGGTATTCTTGGTGGCAGCTTCTCACCTACCTCCAATAATGTCAAAGTTGCAAATTACAGGGAACTTCTGGCTTTACCACTGTCTTTCACTTGTGTGTTTAGGAAGCTATAATACAAGATATCCAAGGCAGAAGTTGATTTCGCCCAGTTTTATTATATGCTTTAGATATAAAGCATATAATGATTCTAGATGCTTCTAGAAACATAATTCTAGCAACCACATCATAAGAGTATAATTATTAAATAAATATTATTTTACCATAGATACTACATAAAATTCTAGGGTTCTGTTACTACTAATGATTTTTACATTAAATGAATCATAGAAATAATTATTGGTGTTATAAGGACGTATCTATTACTATAAACTTTTATAATAATTAAAAATAGTAACATGATGCTACAAGTTTTATAATGTACACAGAAGTCCTGAGCATATTATCTGCAGGTGCATCCCACTGTCCACAAAGTATGCAAAGTTCCCTTACAACAAATAATACATTAAACACAAGCTACAACAATTATTAAAGCAACTATTAGGCCAATATTATATTTTCTTCTTAAAATTTGAGAACATTGGTTGTTAAAGAATGGTGATTTATTTATCCAAAATAACTCTTAAGTTATCTTGTTAACTTTAAAAGTTATAAGTCCAAAATGACTCTACTCGTTTTGCAACTGCGTTCGAAGTATGATAGCAGGTGGCCCAAGAGCATTTGTGCTGCTGGAAGGCAGGGGCCTCCTTGTCTAAACCGCGCACCTGTCTTGCCTCTGCACTGTGAGTGCGGGACTCAGTGCAGTTTGGGTCGTGGCACACAAGAGAGGAAATGCCCGACTGACCGCAGGAAGAGGGTCATGCTGAACCTGGCACTTCATCTGAGCAGCAACTTGGCTGGATGTGCATATTAAAATCACATATTTGTGGACAATGGTTTGACACTGGGCCAACAAGAGTTAAGAACACAACTTGCGTTTCATTAACTTCTAAATTATGTGTACCTCCGAGGCCTCGCTCTGCAATCGCACGGATAGCTTCCCCAATGTTACAGCCTGGTTGAAAAGTGCCTCCGTTAGGATAAATGTCAACATGCCCCACTGGTTTCTGGATTCCAATACTCCGGCCAGGTGACCCTCTGGTGAATGTGTGTAGGACATCTACAAAATCCGCGTCATCGGGAGAAAGGCGACTTGGAGCTTCTGCGTACTCAAAGTTGGGTCCAGCTGGATCTAGGCCTTCACGGGAGGAAAACCAGCCTCAGAGATTTTTAAATTCCTATTGTTCTCAGTCTCCACCAGTAACACCTTAGCATTCCACTGCTCACCACTTGAACAGAATTGTCAGCCACACAGATTCTTACTACTTGTTCAATAGTGATTAGATCTTTGAATTACTGGGAGTTAGAAAAGCAGGCGTAGGTCCTTCGAAAATGGAATTTGAGTCTCTTAAACTAATCATGAATTAGAAATTTTCACAGAATGACTTTATTTCCTTCAGTAAATTATTTTTGAAGTTGGTGAGGGGCCCTTCACCAGTAGCAGGTTCTTCCTTCCTCTCTGAATGTGCCAAACCATCTACTACCACTGGCCCAGATGAATGTTTTCCTATTTCCAAATGGTGGTGGTCCTTTTTCATTTTCCTGGTCCTGATGGGAGGGTGACATGTAGGCAGTGCACTAGCAAAGCTCCAGGGGAAGGGAGGAGAGACACCGGGGGGCTCTCTGTGCTTATCTCTGCTCTCTTTCCCTTCGGCCAGTAGATCTGCCCACAAGAGCAAAGGCCAATACTCCATCTCACTCAGAAAAAGAGCCCTCCCGTGACACAGTCAAGTGGCTGGGCAAACCCAGAAAAACACACACACATATGGGCATTTGACAAACATTCTCGCCCTCTTTCAGAATGACAGGCATCCCAACTCTTTTGCTATAAGAGAAATGGCATGGCTCTCTTACCAGTGATTCTGTTGACCTTCCTATTGGTCAGACTTCCTGCAATGCCCGCAGCATGGGCTCCAAGGCTGTATCCCAAGAGATGGACATTGTCCACAGGATAGTTAAATTCCTCCTTCAGAAGAGAGAAAGAAGAAGAAGGCTCTTACAGTTCTTTGCAAGAGATCAAAGCTAAAAGAAGTACAATGAATATAAATATTGTTTTCAACATATTGGCAATACTGGAAACTAATTCTACTTACTTAAATTTTGTGTTACAGATAAGAAGGGCATACACTCTAATGCTGAGACCTTTCTCTTTGACAATGTATTTGATTTAGAAAGTATTTCAACACATCAGAAATTGAAATGTATGGAAATCTCAATTTCCATACATCTGAAAATATCTGTATGCACATATATGCTATGTAGATTTAAATATAGATATATGTATGTGTATAGACACACACACACAAATTTGGCTTTAGCCCATTATTTCTTACTCTAAACGCCCACCCTGCATCACTTTATTCTTGAAGGTTAGCCAAGCAGCTACAAATCAGGAAATGTTACAGGGGAAGGGAATGCAGACACATATGGTCCAGCCTCCCCATTCAACAGATGGGATGAGAATCCAGGGAGGTGCTCTGATTTGTCCAAGTTCATGTTCCTGGTTAGCAAAGGAGTCAACGGTCAACCTTTTAAGGGTCAGTCCAATAAACATAGCTTATTGTTTGCCTCCAAGCATCTGACTTCAGTAATTTGGCCCTGTCAGAGAACTAGCTTCCTTTCAGCCCCAAGAAACCTTCCAAAGGTAGGTTTCAGAGGACAGTGTCAGGGAGTCACACGGTAAAACTTGCAGGTAAGTTGGAACTCCTGAACCTGAGCCACCTCACGTCATCCTATGGACTGTCCCTGCCATGTTCTTCCTGCTCAACTCCATCCCTCCAGTAACGCTCAACAAAAATGTGGGCCTTTAACCCACTCTAAGGAATAAGTTCTAGTAATATCTTCATCAAGGAGATGAGTATCCTAATGGGTCAGAGCCAGGATAAAACTGCACATGCCAGCCAACTGATAGGGAAGGAATGGCCCCAACAGGACATCTTCCTGATGGCCAGAAATAACAAGCTTTTCTCCGTTCTGCCCACTTAGCTCTTGGTCTCAGCAAATCTATTCACTATGAAAATATCAAAGGACAGAGCAGGGCAGGACCATGCCTTGGCTTTATAGTTTTATCACTCTTAGCATAATGCTGCTTTTGGATAAAAAGTAACGCCAGTGTCCATCCTGCAGATTTGAATTGCCCCAGAAAATACTGATATCTAAGTGAAAAGGAAAAAAGACCAGCCACTCGTCTGGCTCTAGCCAGCATATCTGTGTTGGACACATAATGCCCCTCCCGCCAGCCTCACCTCCATCCAGTTGATGAACCTGGCCACATCCTTTCCCACCAGCTTGGTGTAGCCTGCGGACACTGGGTAGTGCTGCTGGGCCCGCAACAGCCAGTCCACCACGATGACATTGGAGTCGGGTTCCCTCTTGTACAGAGCAGCCACAAGTTTGGGCACCCAACTTTCATACATTCCTGTCACCTGAAGAGAACAATGCAAGCTTTCTTAAAATACCCACCTGCAGCTTGTCCAGATACGTCAGCACACTATACCTACATTAGGCGGGAAAAAACAGACCCACGAGGAAACCGCAGGCTCAGGCAGAAGAACCAAACCACACGAGAGACAATTCAAAGACTGCGGCCACCCCTCCCGAGACGAACTTGAGGATGCCCATGGAAGGGCGCGCTGAGCTCAGGGATGGCAGACGGCAACTTACCGCGCCTTCAATTCTAACAGCACATTTTATGGATTCAGGAAAATGGCAATAATTCATGGTATTAAAAGAAAAGATCAATCTGAACAAGTTAAAATTTTGCAGCAGAGTTACAGACTATCTTTATTTTAAAAATCCATTTCAGTACTACCAATTAGGCTAATAAATGTTTCCCAACAGAATTATTTTGGCAGCTACAATGCCCTTTTTTTCTTATAAAAGGGTAACATATAACATTTGACGTGCTAATAAAAAATACTTTTAAACATCTAGTAGTCTTAAACATGCTAATCTCTCCCAAAAGAAGGTATGTTTGCTTAGCAATCTCTTTGTTAACATGTAAGAAAATGATCAACTTCAGCTCAGATGCCTTCATAAATCTCTCAAATTCTTCATTATCAGTGTGGAAATTGGTGAAGTTTGATGTTCATATTTCCCTAATTATTATATCGGTCCTGTTTGGAGCTAAGCAGAGTGCCAACAGTAATTCTTTGTTTCTTGTTTTAAAAAAAACCCAAAATTCAAAGTCAAAAGAACTATGGGGTCCTCAGATTAACTCTGTTTATGTAAACACTGGACATCTGTGAAAAGATGCACACTTTGAAACAGTAGAAATGCACTTTAAAAAACTACAGATTATAAATTGTACACCACCCTGCCATAAACTTGCACACAGCAACAACCCGATTTAAATTCCCAAATCTACCCACCCTTAACATGGCCTGAGAGCAGATCATACTGTGGCCAGAGTAAAGGTTAGTCACCATGTACTCAGCAAAGAAGATTCTGAAATCCACATGCACAGCAGTTTTTCAGGGGAACCCTGTTAAACCTTTCACCTTCTAAGAGGAATTCTGATAGGAACAAATAGGAAACATAATTCGGAACTTTGATTTGCATGGTGGATTCTTTCAGACTTACGCTTCCATTTTGTTTTGTCTATTTTCTACACTAAACTATCTAAAAATGACAGCTCACTTCACTCCTGACACTAACAAACTGCACAATCTTTCCACGTTGCTGTGCTCCATGATACAAACAAGCAGGCCTGCGACTCAGAGGATCTTGGTTCCAACCCCAGCTCTTCCACTCACTACTTCTATGAACAGCGTGGGCACTGCTTTCACCTCACTGACACCTTCAAAGGTGACAGGGGACAGACTCGGGGAACCTCAAAGTCACCCTCCACCTCAGAAATTTCTTCTTGGGTCCATCTGGTTTGCAATTTACTTGCACTGATAAAATCCCAACTCTGTGGCTATTTTAAGTGGGAAGAGAAAACAGAAGAAAAAGTACAAAAGTGATGTTAGCCGGTCAGGAACTTCCTTAAACCATCTTTGAACGTGGCCCAGTGAGTCTGCTTTAAGTTTGGGTGCAGCCTGGGTCTTTGAGAGAACCTGTAGAACACCCACCTCACACAAGACTATGAGGCATTTGTCCTGCCCGCCTTCTCCTCCATTTGAGACCGGGGGCCACCCTGAGCAGCTGCTTCTCCAGAGAGAAGGATGTCATTCCTTCAGAAAGTAATGTGAATCCCTCCTCCTTTCAGCCAGGGGTGAGGACCTCCTCCATCACAATGCAAACCCTGTGCTTAAAACAGGTGGCAAAGCCCCAGCACAGCCGTGTCCAGTCGCCGTCTGAGATGTGCCCTACACCCCCTGCACACTCAGCGTTCCTTCTGGGTTCTCACAACGAAGCTGCAGAACCTCCTCACTTCCCTGAGTCCTCAGCCCTTGAGCTGCTGAGCACTTTGCCTCAGACAAGGCAGGAAACTCTGGTTTGCTGTTAGGCCCTATGACAAGTTTTCTGTACTATCGGTGTTTGCAAATGAGGCAACCTGACAAAGAGCAAGTAACCCAACTTACTCCTGCTGTGACTGATCCTTGTATTAACTGCCTATCAACTAACCTAATCCTTCCTTTTTGAATTCAACGTACTGTAACTAACCAAAAGGGGTGGGAAACCCAAGTAAGTCCCCACCTTCTTCAACTCTGGAAAGGTATTATTTTCTAGACTTTTCTTCTGAGCTTCCTTAAATCAGTGCCAGTTTTTTTATTTTTTATTATCAGACACACAGCTGACCTGAAGTCCCCCTGGCCACCTGCACCAGGGGGGTCCAGCTGAACCCGCCAGGGAGCTCACTGAGCCAGCTCAACCCAGCATGGCTGGTTGCGCAGACCAGCCAGCTCCATGCGGTGACGCTCAGCCCCAGCCAGCGGCCAAGCCCCTGAGCCCAGGCTCTCAAAAGGTCAGGACCTCAAGGTGAAGAACACAAACGGGCCGAGCGGACGAGAGGACCAGTGAGGGAAATGGCACCGTGCCCTGAGAAGGAGTTAGTTGTGTCATCTCAGTGTGAGAAAAACCAGAAAATACGTTTTTAAAAAATTCATAAAGTATAAACTCTCAGGGATAAGCTGTGTAAGATATTCAGTTTATTCCTGTCATATAAATGCTTATTAAATTTAAACTTTTTTGAAAAGTATTAAAAGCCAAGTTTTATAGAAAGTCAAAATATCTCTAAACCACCATCGATTGCTTTTTCCTATTTAAATCTTCTGAAATATAAAAAGATTTATGTTAGGAATTTGAATATGTGTACTTATCAAAAGATATGTAATTTACTATATTAACTCCAGGAAGTAAATATATTTTGTTAGAATAAACTTCCATGTAAATTCTATTAGAAGTTGCCTTCATCTCCATAAAAGTTTTAGCAACTGTCCTTCACTCTCAGTAACGGTCGGGAATAGAAGTATGTCAGTCCTTAGCTAATTCATAGCATTAGAATTTAGTACCTATTACCATATTTACAAGCTCTGACACAATGAAAATATCTCCTTAACCATCCATTTTATTGAAGTCCTTTTTAATAAACAATGAAATATACTCACTAGGGATTTAAATTATTAAAAACCACCTGAAGTACATAAGTAAGAACTGCACCACGTAGAGTGACTACCCGGCATATTTAGAAAAACCTAGTTTATTCGTATTCTTTTCAAGTAAAAGTAGCTGCAGTTTTTACCATTTCTAACCATCTTTCATGACAGTTCGCTGGCTAACCCTTTTTCACCTCTGGAAAAGCTTCCTAAAGTTTATAATTGGACAATGTCAGAAGTGGCAGGATGTCTAGTCCAACCTCTTTGTTTTACAGATCGGTAAACTGAGGCCCAGAGATGAGAAGGGCCTGGATCCGCATCCCAGAGCTGGAGAACCGCAAAACCAGGACTAGAACAAACACCTCCTCACTCCACTCCAGTCCCCCTCTCACTCTCACGGGTTGTCTTCCTGAGGATAGAACCTCAGGTGACCGTGCTGGGTAAACCAGGATCATGCCAAGTTTCCAGCGATTCCCAAAAATGATAACTACATTCTGCTCTGCAGCTGGGCAAAGCCTCGTTCTCACCTCACGGGAATGGCTGGTTGGAGGGCACCCATCGGGTCCCAAGATAAAGAGAAGGTCAATGTGGCCTGGGGGAGGTGCTCATGGATCTGTGACTATATTCCACAGTCCTGGCCTGAGCCCAGATTGAATTCATTCAACTTTAAAGCAAAGCCATCCGAAAACAAGCAGGAGTGTGGGACGTGGAGATCCGTCACTGGGTTCCCAACAACTAGCGCAAGCTGGTTGAGACATGGGTCCACCCCAATTCATTCCTTTCTAAAGAGCCTCTCTTACCGTCCAGCCATGGATGACCACGAAGGTTTTGCTGCTGTGGTTGAAGTGGCAGTCAGCCACAGATTCTGGTACCCCAGGACGGAGGTGGCAAATGTCCTCAGCTGTGTCTTCAGGGGTCCTTAGAGAAAATTTACTTTCAATGTCTTTAAAATCTTTTCCTCCTGTAATTTCTGAAAAGGAAAAATTGGATAGAAAGTTAATTGGAATATTGTTTCCTTTTCAGCAGCAAAATGTTTTTTAAATATTAGCAATAAGAAAAGTTGGCGACACGAGGAAGCTTTGTATGGAATGGCTCCCACGCCCACAGCAGGACACATCAATCCAGGATATTTTACACACTCACGTAGGGGGTTGTTCAGAAACACTTGTGCTGTGTATGAGCCATGGTTAACTCTTTCTCCAAATATGTCTTTTCCCATTTATGTCTTTAGTCTTCCGCAAAGCCAAAGCTTAAAAACCTACCGCAAAGCTGGTTTGGGAAAGAATCCACTTTGGTTCTTCATAAATAATCCCAAAACAAACAAGGACAGAAAGAAAACCTTTATTGTCTCTCTGGACAATAAATCTAAATGTTGATAAATCTTCACAGGATATTTATAAACAGTACATATCACATCACAGGGAACACCTGAAGTAAACTGTAGTGCAGATAAAATCAGACTATTTTACAAAGCAAACATGGTCAAAGGGAAATTATATTATGGAAAAATATTTAATTTCTTGTCAAGTCAAAAGTGATCTGTTCATTTGCTATAAGAAGTCAATAACTTGTAGATTTCAGATTTCACTATTTAAAACTTTCAGAAGATAAGTAACTGGGGTTGCATAGAAACACTTCTAATTTCTGAAGCTAAACTTCCTCTTTTCACAATTCAAAAGCTGAAAATCCGTGATTTTTAGATAGCATTGCAAAAGCGAAGCCAAAAATATAAAAATAAGAATGCTATCATACATGGGGTAACAAGCATCTGACCAAACTTATCATAGATTTATCTGAGGACTGGCCAACATTTTCCTTTTTAATTATTTTTCAAAATTCCTGAAACACTCTTGTGGTTACCTCTTGCTAAGTGAGTCATTATATGTAGCAAGTTGATCACACCCACGTACTCGCACACACAATCTCCAGAACCTAAACATTCTAAGATAATTTATTCAAATCACAGATTGATATTTAAAGCTCTTTTTTTATTTTCTATAGTAAGATTGCGCTTGAAATTCACTCATTCATCAAAAATATACTCTGCTTCTCATCTTATTTGAAGATGCAGGACTTCCTTTGCCTTCCTAACCAGAAAGCACTCTGGTGGCTTATTATTTATCTGACAGCAGAAAAAAACACCTTGTACGGTGTTTTTTCTAAACACCTTCTAATCTGATTCTGCTTCCAATATGCAAGAAGTTCTTTTATTGTTGAAAAGTGTTTTAGATAACTTGAAGCTAAATTAGTTTCCCTCCCCCACATCTCTCCCCATTAAATAGCTCATGCCTCCTCTCTACCGGTCTTATTTTAACATGTTTGATTAGCAGTCTTTTCAGAGCAGGATAATCTGAAACCTGGCAGATGGATCTCACCCACCACCTATTTGCCAAACTGATATTTAAGACTTGCCTTGCACACCTCCAGAGAACACCACTCACTTTTAGTCTATTTTTCCCTAGAATTATGCAACATGATGGCCCTGGTGTTACTAGTAATTTTGAAATGGTTAAGAGTATTCTATGTAATTATGAAGGCTGGCTTTGTACACTTACACACACACTCAGTGTATTCAATCTGTAGACCCTGTATCAGATTGTCTGAATAGCTCATGGAGAGCTCTGATGTTCCACAACCAAGATTTAATGCTGGGTACGTAGCTTGCAAAGGAAAATAATAGGAAATTCATACATTCTCAAGCAAACTTATCCGGAGGCCTTTATTTCACTTTCCAAGGAAATTATTTTCCCTTGTAAGTTACAGAAAGCATAATGAAGTATTTGCCAGAATATACTACCACTCTGTATGCTATGTGATATTTTCAATTCTAAATCAGTTCTGTAATTGAAATCATAAACATCAGTCTTACTTTCCTTCCTGGTGTTTTCATAGGAATTTTCCCACTACAGGCATTTGTAACCCCTCAAGGATGTCTCAGCATCCTGAAGACATGTGTTTTGCGAACTTCTGTCCATCCTGACTTAACTGACCTGGGCCACATAGAGATAGGGAGGAGGGTGGGTCCTGATGGCAAGCAGTCAGTCTGTGTAGCTGTCCCACACACACGGGGCTGCACCTGGCTGGCAGGTGAACTGGCTCGACTTCATTGTTACTAAGGAAACTGCTGTCTCCATACCTGGAAATGGTATTAGTGACTCTGCACGTATTCTTTTAAAGGGATAAGACCTTTTATCAAGTCCCTTTAGAAATTCAAGCCATCTTAGAATAATAAAAAAAGGGGGAGCTACCTAAGGTGTATTTCTTTATAAGAACCTCCACCCTGAATTCAGTTTATCATATCAGCAATGCCAACCTGGCCCCATCAGGCCTGTCCTTATTAAGCACCAGGGGGAAATACTGGGGAGCCAGGCAAATTACAAGTTAATGCATTTTGTGACTATGTAATCTTTATTCCTAAATAGATAGCTAAAACTCTAGTGTGCACATAAAGACAGAGATGTTAGTGTGGATAATAACTCACAGAGACAAAATTAGGCAGAGAAGTCAAAGCGCTTTAAGGATAAATTTAGAGAGGGTATATTATTGTTTCCTGAAAAGGAAAAGCATGGAACATCCCAAAAAAAGGCATTCTAAAGGCAGCTCACAGTTACTAGATGAATTTGATTGACATTTATAAGAATTCAGAAGGTACACTAGCTCAATTATAATGCGATTCTTTTTGAAGTTTCTACTTCCCCCCGCCTCTCTCTCTCTCTCTCTCTCACACACACACACACACACTCCTAAAGGACCTCATCAGTAATTCACCTGCTCTCTAAGACTGATGGTCACAGTTATTGACTCAAGCAGCTTCTGCAGAATGCCAAGGAACAAGATGAATTGGTGGAAACAAAAAACAAGTTCAGTGAAGAGGGAAAAAATCAACATTGGTATCTGACTGAATTGATTGGTCCTTTCAGATATTCCAATGAAGACAATACACTTATTTAACGAGCAGATTAGCTTTTCATTTATATATACAAAATGTTGGTAAAAATAGAGGTAGTGAACTGTATAGCCCAACTTTTCCTCCAGGAATAAAGCAAGCAAGGAGGGCTGAGCTAAAAATACACCATCTGAAAGAAAGTGAAAATTTTCCTTTGAAACTCTTCCCCAGTGCCTGACTCCCACCTTTCAATACAGCTATTAATCAATCAATCCCTTGCCAAGCTCTGCAAGAGGTATCTGCTATTTTGCTGTCATCACCCAGCATGTTTAATTCAGACGTTAGCCTGGAATTCACTGTGGCCAGTCAAAGAGATTCAGCTGCTGAGCACTGACCCATATGCTGGTCTTCTGGTTCTTCAGGTTTCCTGGGGAGGCCACGCAGAGGTTTGTGGTGGCTTCCAAGAGCAAGGAACTCGAGCGCAGGGCCTCCCGTCTGCATGCTCTTCGTAGAATGAACTGGGGAATGACTGAGTGGAGTCAGAGCTGGGAGGTGCTGCTTACCACCCCCTCACCCCTGTGTCTTCCTGCTCTGAAACTCTTGCATTCTCAGATGATTCCTCTGGGGGAGAAAAGGGGTGGAATGTGGCTGTAGCAGGAGAGGAACAATATAAAGGGGGCAAGGTGAGAGTGAGAGGCTAGGACAGCAGGCATTCATTTCAAGTCTACTTAAAAATGCTTCCTCGATGCATTTACAGCCAGGAAAAGCATGTGGTGGTTAAAACCCAATTTAATTTATCAATCACTTGTGTCCACGTAAAGCAGAGTAAGAATTAGAGGGGCCTGAGAGAAATTTGAGTCCAGTCCAAACTCCCCTTCAGAGTTGAGGGATATCAGCTCCCAGAGATGACACTGATTAGCCGAGGAAGTTAGGGTCCTGAACCCCTAAGGCAGCCTAGCAAGAACTTACACTCCGGATGACACACCTCCATGTGAGTTTTATGGGGAAAGGAACGCTACACCAAGGTGCACTTGTTAAAAGCAGGAATGTGGCGTCTGTCCCGACCGTCTTCTTGCATGGTGTTAAACGCTATCGGGGAGACGTGACACCATACAAGATGTTTAAGACTTTCTAACTGAACCTCTAGTGTTTTCCAACTCAGCCGACAGAAAAGATA
Source organism: Glossophaga mutica (assembly GCA_039655065.1). Lineage (NCBI taxonomy): Eukaryota > Metazoa > Chordata > Mammalia > Chiroptera > Phyllostomidae > Glossophaga > Glossophaga mutica. The sequence continues at coordinate 65,355,814 of CM077311.1, forward strand.
CTTGTCCTTTTTAGCCAATTCAGCTTTGGTGGGATCTACCATTTTTAACCTAGCAAAAATGTTCTTGCACAGAATTCAGCTCTGAAATAAACTCTCAGCTGCAATAAGAGTCGTGGACAATCCCGACTGCAACCTGAACCACGCTGGCGCGTGCCGCCTCAAAGGGCTGCCAAGCACCGCCAGCCACCGGAGAGGAGAGGAGAAAACGCTGCCTCGGTTTAGTGCTTGCTTCAGTTGCCGGTTTTTGTTTTTTGATGGGTTTTTTTTCTGTATTTTATTTATCATTACACACACACACACACACACACACACATACACACACACAGCAGTAAGTTCTGTGTTGGCTTCAATAAGGCCAAGTAGTTAATCCTTTTAGTTGCTGTCGTGTTAGCTGAACTAAGGTTCAAGTTAAGCAGGCTGTGTCTGTTGCGGGCAGGTCTCGGACGGAGCGCTGGTTCCCCTCTAACCGCCCCCCACCCCGCCCATCCCCACGGCAATAAAGAAATTCGCCTCTGGCCTCCAACGCTTTAACCCTGGCGAGCGTGCGGCTGCGGAGCAGTAAAGAGAGCCAACGCAAACCTGGCAACGCCCAAGCCCACGTTTCAGGAGGGCCGCTGGATCTGTCCCGCGCTAAGAAAAGCCGAGCGTGCAAGAGTGGCAGCTGGAGAGCTTCCCCGTGTCCCGCCGCCTGCAAGATAAGGCGTCTCCAGGCCTCCGCGCCACGGGTCCCCGGTCCCCCACTCCCACCTCGACGCAGAGTGAGAGTGCCCTGCGCTTCTAGGACACAGGGAACCCTTCCCCGCTCCCTGGGCCGGTTTCTCCAGAGAGGACCACTTTCTGCCAGCGCTCCCACAGGCGGGGGCCGAGTCGCAGCCACAGCCTAGCCAGGGTCACCTTGGCCCGCGTGCCTTTCATTCCAGAGCCGCCCGCCACCCCGCCCTGAGCCGGGATGGGATTGCCGGTCACTGCCATCTGGACCCTTCCTCCCGCCTCCGTCGTCCCGCCCCTCGCATTGACCCTGTCCCTTCCCGACTGAGCCCGGGCGCCCGGGAACACGGCCTCAGCTGGCGCGGAGGGGGACAGCGCGGGAACCCGGGAGCGCGGGAACTGCTAGCGGGCCCCCGCGAGATCGAGATCGGAGGGAGAACTCTTCCCTGCCTCTCCCGGATCCCGCCTGGGTGACCTCTCCGAGCAGCGCTCGGGCTAGGCGCGTCCTCGGTGCGCATCCAAATCCCCTGCCGATTCCCGCCTTCCCATTCTCCAGACGCGTGGAAGGGGCCGCTGGGCCAAGTCTGCAGGTGAAGGGGCGTCTGCACGCAAAACTTACGGTTGGAGGCGGCCACCCCTCCGCGGAAGGCGGTCAGACTCTGGAGACACACACCCAGAGCCACCAGGAGCAGCGCTTTGCTCTGCATCTCGAGGCTCGTCGCTCGGTCGGAGCTACAGGGCACAGTCCGGAGCGCGGACAGACTGATGCACCCGGAGCCGGAGGCGGGAACAGGCAGAGCCTGGGTCCTGCGCGGGGCGAGGCAGAGAGCCGGGAAGCTGGAAGTAGCAGGTTTCCTCGGAGGAAGAGGAATCGAGTCTGACACTGTTTCCACTCCAAGGCTGCTTATGTGACTGGAAATATGCAAATAAACCTCATCACCTATTGGCTATAAATCATAAGTTGGGAGGAGGGCCCTCAATTCACTTCCAAATGTTTGAGCAAACCGTAATGAAGATCAACCCCGCCAGCGAGAAGAGGGTGAAAGGGCAGAGGGGAAATGCGCTTTCTCTACGAGTTTCCTACTCGCCTTTCCTAAGGGTCTGGCCCTCCGGGGACCCCTGTACAAGCATCAAATATGGGTCTGTATGGATTTATGGTAAATACTCCTCAATCACCAGTTTTCCAAGGAGGGGGAGTTAAGCTGTTAAACTGCATTTTGTCCAAACTTAAACCCACTCTTCTTTTGGTGGATCCTTTTGTAACTTACAAGGTTTCTTTTCCCCAGAATTCTTATAGAGAATGTCAGTTTCGGGATCCATAAGCACACATTGTTCTATAGCAATGAACAATCTCGTGGAGCAATCTCGTATTTAACATTGGCAAAATGGGTTATCTGACCTGGGGGAGAAAAGCCCTCTTGTTCTACCTAGTTTCTAATTTTTGCCTAATGCAAATTATACCCAAACTCATCGAAGAATGCAAGCGTAACATTTTATTCTCAGAGTCATGATATTGAGGTCAACTAATCTAAAACTGTGTTGTTATGTGAAGTGGGGGAAGCCAGTCACGAAAGGCACATTGTAAATTATCCACAAATGGGCAACTCTTATAGACAGAAAGTAGATTAGTGGTGGCCTGGAGCTGGGGGGCAGGGGAGAGGGAGTATGGAGAAGTTTTGACACTAAAAAAATTGACTTGCATACTTTATATTGGTGAACTTTATAGTGTGTAAATTATATCTTAATGAAGCTATTAACAAAGATGCATTGAGGTATACAGTTAAAATAATAAGAATTATGAAATCTTATATTTTTGCCAAAATGCCTAGAATACTATCATAATATCTTTTTAAGTGTAAAGGATTTGCATTAGCCAGAAAGGACAATTAACTCTCTACTTGCCACTTTATATCTGAGAAACAGGCTCAAAAATCAAACCTCTAATTCACTGTCTTATATTGGATTATTTCTCTGAATAGCTTTAATGCTTCCTTCTACTCATCCTTCCCTCCTCTCTCTCTCTCTCTCTCTCTCTCTCTCTCTCTCTCTCTCTCTCTCACACACACACACACACACACACTCCACATGTGTATGTTAGAAGGATGAAAGGCCGTACTATTTAAACTAGGCTCACATTTGAAGTTTATCTCAAAAATGAAATACACCTGATAATATCCACATCATTTCAAGTGCACTATTCTGAAGACTAGAGTTCTATTTTTTTAGTTGATGCATTAAATGGCACAACACAATATATTATCTTGTATTGAGATTATTAAACAATATGTTATGTACATTCATTCTATTCTAAAAAGTGTGTGGAGGAATTTTGAAACTTGCTAGGAATGAAACTCATCCGAAGAGAACAGACCATGCCGGTCGGGGGGTCGGGGGCGGGGGTGAGTAACGATGATGTGGCAGTCCTCCAAGAGTTATATGGTACATTCTAATTTTAAAAATGTTACAACATGAGTACAATTGTATTGCATGTACTCGGGTAGAAAGGACATAAATGGAAGTGCAAGATGCCTACCATTTTTTATAGAATATTCATGCAGCCTATTTTCACACATAAATTTATTTTTAAAAAATCATTTGCTAAGACAATCAAACCAATCTGCTCTTCTTTGCCTTTCAAAGAACTGCAATAAGATTGCCAAAAAGAATTCTGATGCTTACAATGAATGTTTAAAAATGATTTTCCAGGTTAACGGATAACAAAATCAAAAAGTTTGAGTAATTCTTCTCCTTTCTTTTTAAAATATGAAACCGGTTTTGGAGTGGCCTGTAGTGTTATACTCCGTGTCCATTCGAGTTGCAGAGATTTCCAGGATGAATTAAGCCACAGTAGCTCAGGCTGCTAGAAAAGTAGACAGATTGGCTCCAATCCCAGAGACTGGCGATGGGCAGGTGGGTGTGGCGGCAAGCACTCTCCTGATTGGCTGCTGTCGGAGGGATCAGGTGCCTGCGACCAGGTGCTGAGGTTCACAGGACTCCAAGCCCCGACTGCCTGTGCGTTAGCGGCGCGTCTCCAGCAAACTCCATCAAGGTTATTTGATCGCCAAGAGTATGAGGTTTGACATTTTCCGTAACTGACTTTTCCATCGTAACAGACTTAAAAAGTTTCAGGTTAAAAGAAACTTTTTTATAAACGTTTAACAAATTGGTACTCATGGCAGGACCCTTGCTCCTGGTATAAGTTAAACTGTTATAAGTAAAAAGTTAAATGGGCATACCTAAAGAACCAGCCAGAAGCTCCAGAATTCCACATGTGGGGAAATTCTTATCTCTTTTTCCATCATTTATCATCTGCCCTCTAACATCCACCTATCTATTATTTAGATAGAGGGCCTGCTATTTGCATACACTGGGCACTTTCCATGCCTTTCATGTAATCATTACAGAAACATCCTGAACCTAGCAATATTCCCATTGTACAGATGAATAAGGATAAAATGTGAGGAATAGCCCTGGCTGGTGTAGCTCAGTGGATTGAGCACAGGCTGCAAACCAAAATGTCACCAGTTCAATTCCCAGTCAGGGCACATGCCTAGGTTGTGGGCCAGGTCCCCAGTGGGGGCACGTGAGAGGCAACCACACATTGATGTTTCTCTTTCTCTCTTTCTCCTTCTCTTCCCCTCTCTCTAAAAATGAGTAAATGAAATCTTTTTTTAAAATGCAAGGAATGTTGTTAAATAACAGCAACCACAAATCATAAAGCGTTTTTTGTTTGGTGATCCCAAGAAAGAAGGAAAATGTATTTGATGTATTAAGTTTTAACATTATCATTGCCAGCCAGAAAAGTCTGGAAAGCAGATATTTTTTTGTACATGTGTGATTTAGTGCAGATTTTATTTTGTGACCGTTTTTGCTACGTTATGATGAAATGCCTGGGCCCTAAAAGAGCATCAGTACTGAAGTGGGTCTGGTGTCTATCACAAAAATTATATTTAATGTAGGAAATGGTATGGTTAATATAAATAAAATTTACAAATACAAAATCATAAATATAAAAAATGTTTAAATCTATTGAGTTTTAAGTTAAAAAAAAAAAAAAAAACATGATGTTACCCTGGCCAGTGTGGCTTATTTGATTGGCGCATTAACCCATACACCAAAAGGTTGGAGATTCAGTTCCTGGTCAGGGCACATACCTAGGTTTCAGCCAATCTGTGATCACGGTGCATATGAGAAGCAGCCAATCGATGTTTCTCTCTCACATTGATGTCTCCATCTCTCTCTCTCTCTCTCTCTCTCTCTCTCTCTCTCTCTCTCTCTCTCTCTCTCCTCCTCCTCCCTTTCTCTCTCTCTAAAATCAATAGACATATTGAAAATTTTTACAAAAACAAGATGTTTACTAAAAGTTGCCATTAAAGTCTTTTCCAGTGCTACCCACATGTATCCCAGCATTAAACTGTAGACAGGGAGGAGCACTGCCTACATCTGCACAGATGGGGATGAGACAGTGAGGAGAGGATGAGGCCCTAGCTCTGAGATGCGGCACCTGAGGCTGGAACTGCTCCTACTGGGCAGTTAAGTGGAGATGCTGTTCTCATGGACCTCTTCTTTGATCCCTCACCCAACAGAGCTGTGTTGAAGAAATTCCAAGTAGCAGATCAAGAAAAAATTAATCCAGCCCTGGCTGGTGTGACTCAGTGCACTGAGCACCGGCCTGCGTGCAAACCAAAGGGTTGCTGGTTCGATTCCCAGTCAGGGCACATGCCTGGGTTGCGGGCCAGGTCTGGCCCCCAGTAGGTGGCGTGGGAGAGGCAACCACACGTTGATGTTTCTCTCCTTCCCTTCCCCTGTCTTAAATAAATAAATAGATAGATAGATAGATAGATAGAAAGATATTAACCTGGACAGAATATACCATAGTTCCCCCTTTGTAACATCCAGTGTCAGATTCTGGAAAACTTAAAATGCAAATAAATATATTTAGCCAATTTGCTACTGTCTCCTTCCTTCACCAGGTGTAAGTAAAGGGATCAGGAAAAGGAATTGTGAGATATGAAGAGAATTATTTCAAATGACAAAAGTGGCGTGAAACAATCCAGACATATTTTAAGTATTTAAGTTTTCTTGGTTTGGGGATATTCATCCCCTCTCCTCTCCACCTCGCCCAAAAAAGAAAAGAAACAAAAATAAAGAAAAAATAAATAATTTTATTTTTTAAAATATATTTTATTGATTTTAAAATCAGATTATGCTATTGATTTTAATAGCAGAGAAAACTGCTGTTACAGTTTTCCCATTTTCTCCCCCTCATTCCCCTCCACCCTGCACACCCCCTCCCACCCACATTACCCCTTTAGTTCACATCCATGTGTCATAAGTTCTTTAGCTTCTACATCTCCCACACTATTCTTACCCTCCCCCTGTCTATTTTCTACCCACCGTCTATGCTACTTATTCTCTGGAACTTTTCCCCCTCTCTCTTCCTCCCACTCCCCTGTTGGTTGCTAACCCTCCATGTGATCTCCATTTCTGTGGTTCTGTTTCTGTTCTATTGTTTGCTTAGTTTGCTTTTGTTTTAGGTGCAGTTGTTAATAATTGTGAGTTTGCTGTCATTTTACTATACATGTTTTTTATCTTCTTTTTCTTAGATAGTCCCTTTAACATTTCATATAATAAGGGCTTGGAGATGATGAACTCCTTTAATTTGACCTTATCTGAGAAGCACTTTATCTGCCCTTCCATTCTAAATGAAAGCTTTGCTGGATAGAGCAATCTTGAATGTAGGTCCTTGCCTTTCAAGAATTAGAATACTTCTTTCCAGCCCCTTCTTGCCTGCAAGGTCTTTTTTGAGAAATCAGCTGACAGTCTGATGGGAACTGCTTTGTATGTAACTGTCTCCTTATCTCTTGCTGCTTCTAGGATTCTCTCCTTCATTTTAATCTTGGGTAATGTAATTATGATGTGCCTTGGTGTATTCATCCTTGGGTCCAACTTCTTTGGGACTCTGAGCTTCCTGGACTTCATGGAAGTCTATTTCCTTTGCCAGATTGGGGAAGTTCTCCTTTATTATTTGTTCAAATAAGTTTTCCACTTGTTGCTCTTCCTCTTCCCCTTCTGGTACCCCTATAATTTGAATGCTAGGACGTTTAAAGATGTCCTGGAGGTTCCTACGCCTCTCCTCATTTTTTTGAATTTTTGTTTCTTCCTTGTTTTCTGTTTGGTTGTTTCTTTCTTCCTTCTGATCCACTCCATTGATCTGAGTCCCAGTTTTCCTCCCATCTCTATTGGTTCCCTGTGCATTTTCCTTCATTTCACTTAGCATAGCCTTCATTTTTTCATCTAATTTGTGACCAAATTCAACCAATTCTGTGAGCATCCTGATCACCGGTGCTGTGAATTGTGCATCTGATAGGTTGGCTATCTCTTTGTCTCTTAGTTGTATTCACTCTGGAGCTTTGATCTGTTCTTCTGTTTGGACCATATATTTTTTTTTTTGGCGGGGGTCTGGTCATGCCTGTTATGTATGAGGGGCGGAGCCTTAGGTGTTCACCTGGCAGGGGGCAACCCAGTCACTGGGTTGTGACACTATTTGCAGGGTGGGGGGGAGTCTGAGAGGAAACAATGGTGTTTGCTCTGCTGTCTGTTGGATTTCAGTCCCTTCCGCCGCTTCCCCCAAGCAAACTGGGCCCTTCTGGTGCTCATTCCCATGTGGGTGGGTACATTCTAGAACCCTGTGGGTCTCTTCAACAAAGTCTTCTGTGAGGCTGGGAGTTTCTCCCTGCACCTCAATCCCCACAGGTGTTTTCAATCTGTGTTGTGAGACTTTATTTCCCTGCACTGGAACCCTGGGTTTACACAGTCTGTCTCACTCTCTAGTTTTGCCTGCAGGCGAATGTGGGACCACCTGATCAGCCAGCCACCTTGAGCGCTGTGCCCCACTTCACAATTACCACCTTGCTGGGTCTGCCCATTGCCACCCCTCGCCCGGGGTCTGCCAGCTGCTGCCTTGCACACCCGGTGCCACCGCTTTTTTTTGCCACGACCCCTCTCTGCCCAGCGCCCATCTCTGCCGGCCAGACTCCGCTCCTCCTACCATCTGGATGAATGTGTCTATTTTAACTCCTTGGTTGTGGGACTTCCATACAGTTCGATTTTCTGTCAGTTCTATTGTTATTTTGTTTCTAAATTGTTGCTGTCCTTATTTTGGTTGTGCGAGAAGGCACAGTGTGTCTACCTATGCCTCCATCTTGGCCAGAAGTCAAAAATAAATATTTTAATATCAGCATTAAAATATTGACTAAAGTTATGAGAAATAAAAGATTAAAAAGAATGAATTTTAAAAAAAAATGTCAGTGTATTGCAATGGCCTGTCTGGACGAGGTGTTATGGTGAGGGAGGCACATCAGAACAGGACAGGGAAGCAGATGCTGTCGCAAATGAGCCACAAAGGCCCAGGGCCGGGGGGAGGGTGCAAGCCTCTCCTAGAAGACAGAGCAGACAATCTAAAAGCAATGTCCCACAAGTAACCCACTGGATTTATAATTTGTTTATTTGTAAGTAATTTCCTTCTCCTTTAAAAAAAGTTCCAAACTTAAAAACTTAAGTCCATGTAGAAAATCCAAGGAGACCTACTTGGTGACTTGAATATGCAAGACCACAAATATATGAGAGGGGACCCTAAAAAATGGAATTATCTTCTGGAGAATGGGCCCCTTGTAGTACAGGCTTCCCCTGGTAGGTGAGTGTTCTAGGAACCCATCTGTATCAGTGTAGCAGCTGGCATTGCTGTGAGAGGCTGCGTTCGGCTTCAGTGAATTTTTTTTGAAGACTCAGCACATTTGCCCTTGTCATGATGGGTGATTCATGACACGAGCACACCTGCACTGAACATTCAGCAGTTTTTTGTTTTTTTGGTTTTTTTTTTTTGATATATTTTATTGATTATGCTATTACAGTTGTCCCATTTCTCCCCCATCATTCCCCTCCACCCTACACACCCTCTCCCACCCACATTCCCCCTCTTTAGTTCATGTCCATGTGTCATAAGTTCTTTAGCTTTTACATTTCCCATACTATTCTTGCCCTCCCTCCCCCTGTCTATTTTCTACCCACTATCTATGCTACTCATTCTCTGTACTTTTCCCCCTCTCTCCTCCTCCCACTCCCCTGTTGCTAACTCTCCATATGATCTCCATTTCTGTGGTTCTGGTCCTGTTCTAGCTGTTTGCTTATTTGCTTTTGTTTTAGTTGTGGTTGTTAATAGCTGTGAGTTTGCTGTCTTTTCACTGTCATATTTTTATCTTCTTTTTCTTAGATAAGTCCCTTTAACATTTCATATAATAAGAGCTGGGTGATGATGAACTCCTTGAACTTGACCTTATCTGAGAAGCGCTTTATCTGTCCATCCATTCTAAATGACAGCTTTGCTGGATAGAGCAATTTTGGATGTAGGTCCCTGCTTTTCAAGATTTCAAATATTTCTTTCCAGCCCCTTCTTGCCTGTAAGGTCTCTTTTGAGAAATCAGCTGACAGTCTGATGGGAACTCCTTTGTAGGTGACTGTCCCCTTATCCCTTGCTGTTTCTAGAATTTTCTCCTTCATTTGAATCTTGGCTAATATAATTACGATGTGCCTTGGTGTGTTCCTCCTTGGGTCCAACTTCTTTGGGACTCTCTGAGCTTCCTGGATGTCCTGGTAGTCTATTTCCTTTGCCAGATTGGGGAAGTTCTCCTTTATTATTTGTTCAAATAAGTTTTCCACTTGTTGCTCTTCTTCTTCCCCTTCTGGGACCCCTATAATTCGGATGTTGGGACGTTTAACGATGTCCCGGAGGTTCCTAAGCCTCTCCTCATTTTTTGGAATTCTTGTTTCTTCCTCGTTTTCTGTTTGGTTGTTAGTTTCTTCTTTCTGGTCCACTTCATTGATTTGAGTCCCAGTTTTCTTTCCATCTCTATCAGTGCCCCATGCATCTTCCTTCATTTCACGTATTGTAGCCTGCATTTTTTCATCTAGTTTGTGAGCAAAATCAACCAATTCCGTGAGCATTTTGATGACCAGTGCTTTGAACTGTGCATCTGATAGGTTAGCTATCTCTTCACTGCTTAGAGGAACTGGCTCTGAGGCTTTTATTTGTTTTCCGGTTTGAGCCATTTTTGGTGGGATTTTTGTTGTTGTTGTTGTTTTGGTTTTAGTCTGGTCGCAGCTATTACGCAGTGAGGGGTGGAGCCTTAGGTGTTCCTCAGGGTGGGGCAGCCCAGTCGCCGGGTTGTGACGCTATAGGTGGGGGCGGGGTCTGAGAGGGAACAATGGTGCCTGTCCCGCTCTCTCCTGGACTCCGGCCCTTTCCGCCGCTTCCCCTTCACCTGGATTATCTGCGCACGCGCTCGTGCTGTTACGTAGTGAAGAGTGGAACCTCTGACGCTCCCCAGTGCGGGGTAACCCAGTCGCTGGGTTGTGACGCTGTATGTGGGGGCGGGGTCTGAGAGGGAACAATGGCGCCTGCTCCACTCTCTCCTGGATTCAGTCCCTTCCGCCACTTCCCCGCTGCCTGGACCGTCTCCGAGCGCGAATGTGGGACCACCTGGTCAGCCAGCCGCCTTGTGCGGCCTCACTGGGTCTGCACAGTTGCCCCCCTGTGCCCGGGGTGCACCAGCTGCTGCCTGTGGGCCCGGGGACTGCCAGCCGCCACCTGTGTACCTGGGAACTGCCTGCAGATGCTGCTTGCGTTCCCGGGTCAGTACCTCCACTTTCTCCTGCCGCGACTCTGCCCCTCTTACCGGTCTGGATGTATGGTTGTTGGACTTCCGTACAGTTCAATTTTCTATAAGTTCTGGTTGTTTTCTTGTTTCTAAATATTTGTTGTCCTTAATTTTGGTTGTTAGAGGAGGCACAGCGTGTCCGCCTACGCCTCCATCTTGGCCGGACCGTTCAGCAGTTTTTGACCAAAAAACAGCATCACTCCGTGCCCCACCCTCCCTGTTCACCCAACTTCACTCTGAGTGACTTTTTTTTTGTTTCCCTGGATGAAAAAAGTCATCAAAGGGAAATGTTTTGCCGATGTGGAAGAGGCAAAACAAAAAACAGCAGAAGCACTAAAAGGCATCAGAATCGACAAGTTCAAAATCTGTTTTGAGCAGTGGGAAAAACGTCTCAGTAGGTGCATTGCCTCAAATGTACTTTGAAAGTGTCTGAAGTTTAAACATGTAGGAAAAAATACACATTTTTTATATAAATAAATTCTGTTTGGGGGGATCCCCCCTCTTATGTTGCTGAGGGCTTCCCATTTTGGGACAACCTCAGAGAAATCATCAGAACCCTAGACTGACAGCACGCTAGCAGGCTCCAGTGCAGATGTGTTTGATGTGCCCCCTGCTGACTTCCTGGTGACACTGTACCAGCTCAGAAAAAGCCCTTTTAGGAGGCTTGAAACAACTGACTTGAGTAATCATTTGCTCCTCTATTGTACGGGAGTTTTTCTTGTTTCTTTTGTTAAATTACATGGAACTATGAGGTGTTCTTCTCCCCTTTGTGGTACTTCCCACAGAATCCCCCCGTACAGGAGTGCTAGGGATTCTTAGATAACAGTTGTTGGGTGAACAAATAACACTGAATAGAAGACGATCCAGTGCTAAATGGGGGAGAAACCCAGGGTGTTTTTATTTTAAATCTTCACTATGTTTAGTAATTAGGAAACCTGAACCTGCGCATGCACACACACGCACACACATGCACACACGCACACACCGCGCACACACGCACACCCCCTTCTTGCTGTGATCCAGTCTACGTAGACCAAGTCCATCCAGTTAAGGAAACGGAGAAAACAGCCTTGTTTAACTGGGGATTTTTCTTGGCCTCATATATTTTTCATCTTCCTTTTCATTAACTTTTGTTAAAAATGTAATATATTCTTGACCAAAATAAAACCACAAGACAAAATTTCGAGCAGTACAAAAGTGTGTGCAACCAAACAAAAGTCCTTCTCTGACCACAGACTTCCGTGTGTATTTTCTTGAAAAGTCTGTGCATTCACATAAGTGCATATCCATCCACACACTTACAACTTACTTCTTACAGTGACGTCAGCATACCGTAAGCACTGTTCTGCCATTTATTTTTTTACCTAATATTGTGCCTTAGAGCCCCTATTCTTTCTTTCTTTTTAGAGCCATGTCAGATTATCTTCTATGGTTGTGCCATCATTTTTTAAGCCACACATCTATTCATAGGTATTTAGTTCTTTTAGTAATGTGAACCATGTTATAATGAACCAAGACAAATTCTTCGAGATTATGGGGTCAAAAAGTATAAATATTTATCATGTTAATAAGTAAACCTACTAGGTCCTCTAATGAACATGCATAAATTTACATTTCTATATACAGTGTAGAAAAATTGAGTGATTGTGGACACTCTGGCCATTATTGTGCATTACTGAACTATTGAATCTCTACCAACCTGGAAAGTGAAACATGGTCTCTTGTTTTAATTCTCATTGTAAATAATAATAGTAATAATAGCTGTCATCTAGTACTTGCTGTGTGCCAGGCATTATTCCAAGAATTTTACATATATGACTAATGTAATATTAAACAGCTTTATTAAGATATGACTTACATATCACACAAAATACCCATTTAAGGTGTACAAATAAATAGTTTTCAGTATGTTCACAGGATTCTGTAAACATAATCAATTTTCTTTTTTCTTTTCCCTTTCAATTCTCACCCGAGGATATGTCTTTTGATGGTTAGAGAGAGAAAGGGAGAGAGAGGGACACAGACAGACAGACAGACATCGATCAGTTGCCTCCCATACACGCCCTGACAGAGAATCAAACCCACAGCCTAGGCATGTGCCCCAACCAGAAACAAACCCGAAACCTTTTGGTGCACAGGACAACACTCCGACCAAATGAGCCACCTGGCCAGGGAGAATGATGTTTTAAAACATCTTATTTACACCCAAAGAAGCTCCTTAGCTATCATTCCACTCACCTCCTTCCCCCAGCCCTAACTCTGGGCTACTTTCTGTCTCTACAGATTTACCTATTCCAGACATTCCATATACATGGAATCATACAGTATGTGTTATTTTCTGACTGGCTTTTCCCACACAGAATAATGTTTTCAAGGTTCATCCATGTAGAAGTGTGAGTGGGTACATTCCTTTTTGTTGCCAAATAATATTCCTTTCTATGAATATAACACATTTTATTTATCCATTAATCAGTTGATGTATATGTGAGTTGTTCCCACTTTGGGGCTGCTATGAGTATTTGTGTACAAGTTTTTGTGTGGACAATATGTTGTTAAATTCTCTTAGGTATACATGGAGGAATAGAATTGCTCGGCCATGTGGTAACTTTAAGTCTTCAAGGAACTGCCAGGCTGTTAAGCACCTTATAATTTCCTGTATTTCCCTCTGAAAGTTTGTCACCACCTCCTTGTGTTGAAAGTTAGTGTTCATTTCTTGATTATTATACTCACAAAGTTGGGGGTGAAATCCATTCACAGCCTCTACTCCTTAGCACCAGACACAGAGGTGGGCACCAGGATAGATACTGAAACAAGTATGTGAACAAATGATAGAATAGAGGGAGGGAGGAAGGGAGGAAAGGAAAGGAAAGGAAAGGAAAGGAAAGGAAAGGAAAGGAAAGGAAAGGAGGAAGGGAAGAAAATTTTGAAAGGTAAAAATCAGTACATACTGATTGCAAGGTCTCAAAACTTTGTCTCAAAACTTATTTTCTATTTTCCTTTTCAAAATAGTTAAATAAACAGCCAGAATTAAAAGGATAAGTTGAAACCTTTGAAGCCTTAAGAAGTTCATGTATGAATGAACATGACACTGGTGCTGCTCTTCACCAAGAAAGCAAAGCTAACTGCCAGAGGCCGGAACCAAAGCAGAAGAGTCCAGCTCTGAGACGCGTTGTCCTAAACATCTGTGACTACATGGTGGTGCTTTAACTTTTATTATGACTTCAATATGTGATACAACTGATACAATTTTATAGGTGATTTTTTCCTCTTGAAATGTTAGTGTCAAACTAATTACCATTTTATGTATTTTGTCATCACTGCTATAATACTATTTTATCAAAAACTTATTTATAGCCCTGGCTGGGGTAGCTCAGTGGATTGAGTCCAGGCTGCAAGCCAAAGGGTCGCCAGCTCGATTCCCAGTCAGGGCACATGCCTGGGTTGTGGGTCAGGTCCTAGTGGGGGCCACATGAGAGGCAACCACACACTGATGTTTCTCTCCCTCTCTTTCTCCCTCCCTTCCCTTCTGTCTAAAAATAAATAAATAAAATCTTTTAAAAAAAAGTATTTATATGTTGTTCAGTACCAATTCCAATACCTTCCATTCAAGACATTTAAACAGTCTAATAATAACACAATATGTCACATATTAGCAGATTTTGCAGTTGTAAACACTAAGTATCATACTCAGAATTGAGAATAAACCTGGACCTGGCCTGATTCTCAAAGAACCCTCAGGAAAATCAGTACACAAATTGATCTTCAGAATTATTTCTCAAACCTCTACTCTGACTTCCTACGTCAACACCATATTTCCTCTCACCGCATGGGGATTTGATTGACCCTTGTCCAAAATTCTACCCAGCCATCTTAACTCGGCCGCATGCACCCTACCCTGGATGGACTCTTTGGACCATTTTAAGCTACAGAAGTTCAACCCAGTTGACTCATTCCCTAATAGCAACGTAAGAGGAGCACAAATCAGCCAGGACCTTGAGTCTACATTATTAAAGGTTTTCCCTAGAGCCCTTGAGCCTAATTTGTCTGCTTGACTATCCAGGAGTAAAAGGGCTCAGTCCTGCCTGAACAAGAAAGGCATTTCCATCTCAGACTTCAGCTGCACCAGCTTCACTGAGGAGTTCCAAGGAAAGCAAACCTCCTTTAGAACCTGATAGAAAAAGATTAAGAATAGGTGGCAAGGTCCACAAGGAAACAGGAAGAGACCACAAAAGCTGAATCTCTGGGCGTATTCCTGGTTGCCAGGACCTCAGCACCAGGGATCACTCTGACCCCAGCAGTCTCAGACACCATGAGATAGGATGCTCTATTCACTCAAACACTATGAATCCTGCTCTGTATAACGTTTTAAGGTCAGCTTATATCAGCTATAACAGCTTGCTAGGGCTGATTGTTAAATCTTTAGAAGAGTTTGCAAGCAAGTTAGTGGCATTTGTAGCTTGAAATAAGCCACTGAGGGAGTATTTACACCACAGAAATTGGCAAACAGTACAAACTAAGACTTTTTCCCCAAGACTGTTGGCTGTCGAATATTTACCGGTAAACCACTTATTCCTACCCTGTAAAAATTCTACATATAAATCAGTGATTCTCAGCCAGCAGTGATTTTGGCCTTGAGGCAATGTCTGGAGATATTTTGGGTTGTTGTGTGTGTGTGGCGGGGAGACAGTGTTGCCATCTACTGGGTAGAAGCCAGAGATGTTGCTAAACATCTTACTACAACTCCACATAAAAAAGAAAGAATTCCCCAGCCCCAAATGTCAATAGTGCTGAGGCTGAGAAACCCTGCTGTGTACCTTGAGAAAAGAGAGCTTCCTGATAGGTCACACTCATTAAGACCAAAATAAACTCTCCATGATGAAACTGACTATCCCCGTAATTAGTCTCTCTTTCCCCATTAAAGGACTCATGTGGCCACCTGACAACCATTGCTAGTGCTCACGTATCACAAAGCAGCTCTGCAGGCCCTCACCAGACAGCTCATTCGGTTCAAGCAACGTCCCAACACACCAAGACTGTAGGTTTGATCACCAGTCAGGGCACATACAAGAATCAACCAATAAATGCACAAATAAGTGGAACAAACAAACAAACAAACAAAAACAATGTTTCTCTCTTTCCCTTTCTCTAACATCAATAAATAAATTTTTAAAAAGTTAACTTTGCAGGAGCTTCACGCATGAACTCTTGCTGCCTCTTCTGCAACAGTCATATCTACGCAGGTGTTGCCCTGCCTGCCCCCCAGGGACTTATGTTTCATTGTCTCTTTCAGCCCATTTTGGTGGCATTCTGCTATCTGCAACCAACCCCCACCCACCTCCCCAACTATCTGGGTAAAAAACAAACAGCTTTATCAAGATATAATTCACATATCACACAATTCACTCACTGAAAGTGTAAATTTAATGGCTTTTTGCATATTCACAGAGTTCCACAACCATTACCACAATCAATTTTAGGACATTTTCATCATCTCAAAAACAAACCCCAAACTTAAGCAGTCAATCCCAATTTTTCCCAAGCCCCCTATCCCTGGGCAAGCATTAATCTACTTTCTGTGTCTATAGATTTGTCTACTCTCAATATTTCATACAAATGGAATCGTATGGTAACTTTTGTAATCATGTTGAGTAATATTCCATTTTGTGGATATACCAAATTTTATGTATCCATTTATCAGTTGGCGGACCTTTGGGTTGCTTTCACCTTTTGGCTGTTTTGAATAACACTGCTATGAACATTCATGAGTACAGGTTTTTGTGTGGGCACATGTTTCCAGCTCGGAGTAGAACAGCTGAGTTAAAAGGTTGCCCTCTGTTTAATCAGGAACTGCCCAACTTCTTTCCAAAGTAGCTGCATCAACCTGGCCAGTGTGGCTCAGTTGGTTGGAGGGTCATCCCATAACCAAAGGGCTGCGTGTTCAATTTCCAGTCAGGGCACATGCCTAGGTTTTGAAGTCGATCCCTCGGCCCAGGTGCATGTAATCCCCAGTCTGGCTCATAAAGGAGGCAACCATTTGATGCTTCGCTCATTGAAATATCGATGTTTCTCTCTCTCTCCTTTCTTCTCTCTAAAAACGATGAAAAATATGTCCTTGGGTAAGGACAGATTAATTACTTTAAAAAATAAAATAAAAGTACCATTTTTACATTTCTACCAGTGGTGTATTCGGGTTCCAATTTCTCCACATCCCTACCAACACTTTTTATTATCTGCTTTTTTTGTTATAGACATCCTAGTTGGTGGTATCTCATTATGGTTTTCATTTACAGTTACCTAACAGCTAATGATACTAAGCATTTTTGTGTGTATATTGTGTGTATATAACCGTATATCTTCTTTGAAAAAATATATATTCAGATCTATTGCCCATTTCTTAGTTGGGTTATTTGACTTTTATTATTGAGTTGTAAGACTTTTTCATGTATTCTAGATACAAATCCCTTATCAGATGTATGATTTTCCATTTTTTTCTTTTTTAAAAATATATTTTATTGATTATGCTATTACAGTTCTTCCATTTTCCCCCTTCACTCCCCCCCACCCTACACACCCCCTCCCACCCACATTCCCCCCCTTTAGTTCACGTCCATGCATCATACATATAAGTTCTTCTGCTTATACATTTCCTATACTATTCTTACCCTCTCCCTGTCTATTTTCTACCTACCATTTATACTACTTATTCTCTGTACCTTTTCCCCCTCTCCCCCCGCACTCCCTTGTTGATAACCCTCCATGTGATCCCTATTTCTGTGGTTCTGTTCCTGTTCTATTGTTTGCTTAGTTTGCTTTTGTTTTTGTTTTAGATGTGGTTGTTAATAACTGTGAATTTGCTGTCATTTTCCTGTTCATATTTTTTATCTTCTTTTTCTTAGATAAATCCCTTTAACATTTCATATAATAAGGGCTTGGTGATGATGAAGTCCTTTAACTTGACCTTATCTAAGAAGCACTTTATCTGCCCTTCCATTCTAAATGAAAGCTTTGCTGAATAGAGCAATCTTGGATGTAGGTCCTTGCCTTTCATGACTTCGAATACTTCTTTCCAGCCCCTTCTTGCCTATAAGGTTTCTTTTGAGAAATCAGCTGACAGTCTGATGGGAATTCCTTTGTATGTAACTGTCTCCTTTTCTCTTGCCATTTCTAGGATTCTCTCCTTCATTTTAATCTTGGGTAATGTAATTATGATGTGCCTTGGTGTGTTCCTCCTTGGGTCCAACTTTTTTGGGACTCTCTGAGCTTCTGGACTTCCTGGAAGTCTGTTTCCTTTACCAGATTGGGGAAATTCTCCATTATTTGTTCAAATAAGTTTTCAATTTGTTGCTCTTTCTCTTCTCCTTCTGGTACCCCTATAATTTGGATGTTGGAATGTTTAAAGATGTCCTGGAGGTTCCTACGCCTCTCCTCATTTTTTTGAATTGTTGTTTCTTCATTCTTTTCTGGTTGGATGTTTGTTTCTTCCTTCTGGTTCACACTGTTGATTTGAGTCCCAGTTTCCTTCCCATCATTGTGGGTTCCTTGTATACTTTCTTTTATTTTATTTAGCACAGCCTTCATTTTTTCATCTAATTTGTGACCAAATGCAACCAATTCTGTGAGCATCCTGATTACCAGTGTTTTGAACTGTGCATCTGATAGGTTGGCTATCTCTTCATCGCTTAGTTGTATTTTTTCTGGAGCTTTGATCTGTTCTTTCATTTGGGCCTTTTTTTTTTTTTCCTTGATACACCTGTCATGTAACGGGCAGGGCCTTAGGTATTAACCAGGGTGGGCAACCCATGTGGCTGTGCTGTGAGGCTGTATGTGGGGAGGAGTCCAAGAGGGAACAATGACACTTGCTCTGCTCTCTGAAGGATTTCAGTCACTTCCCCCACTACCCACAAGCAAGTTGGGCCTTCCTGGTGCTGATTCCAGGTGAGTGGGCTTGTGTATGTTCTAGAACCCTGTGAGTCTCTCCAATGAACTCACATGTGAGGCTGGGAGTTTCTCCCACTGGCACCTCAACCCCCACAAGTGTTTTCAATCAATGGTTTCAGGCTTTATTTCCCTGTGCTGGGTCGCATGGTCTGTTTCACTCCCCAGTTGTTCCTCCCGGTTTACCTGCACGTGAATGTGGGACCGCCTGCTCCACCAGCCGCTGCCTCACCAGGTCCGCCAGCTGCAGCCTTGCCCACGTCAGTCCTCCAGCCACAGCCTTGCCGTGAGTCCTTTCCACCTGGCTGCCCATCTCCGCCCCTCCTACCAGTCTGGATAGATGTTTCTTTAACTCCTTGGTTGTCGGACTTCCATACAATTTGATTTTCTGTAACTTCTGGTTGTTTTTGTTTTTAAATTGTTGTTGTCCTTCTTTTGGTTGTGCAAGGAGGCAGTGTGTCTACCTACACCTCCATTTTGGCCAGAAGTTCTGATTTTCAATTTTTTCCAATTCTGTAGATTGTCTTTGCACATTATTGATGGTGTCCTTTGAAGCATAAAAGTTTTTAAATTTTGATGAAGTCCAATTTATGTACTTTTTATAATGTGTGCTTTTGTATCATGTGTAAGAATATGATATTGCCTGCTTTGTGGTCATGAGGATTTACCGTGTTTTCTTCTAGACTTAGCTCTTACATTTAGACCTGTACTCCACTTTTATGTATGCTGTGATATAGGGGTCCATGTTTGTTCTTTTGACAGTGGATATCCTATGTCTCTGCACCATTTGTTGAAAAGACTTTTCTTTTCTCCACCTTATCCAAAATCAATTGACGATAAATGTGAAGATTTCTTTTTGAACCCTTGATTCTATTCTATTGGTTATTCCTCTACCTTTTTGCCTGTACTACACTATCTTGATTACTATGGTTTTGTAGCAAGTTTGAAATGAGGAAATGTGAGTTCTTTTAATATTGCTTTGGTTATTCTGGGTCCCTGTGTTACCAAGGAGACCCGAGTTTGGGGGGTCCCCGTCCTCAGTTCTTGCCTTGCTCACAGGAAAAAAATTCAGGTGAGAGACACACACACATAGTGTAAATGAGGTAGCAGGTTTATTACGAAACTCACACAAGCACAAAGCTGCAAGCAGGCACCAGGCTAGTCTGAATGCCTCACGTACACAGGAAATAGTTGTTAGAAAGAAAGTTTGTTCTATACACCTAAGCCTGAAGTTGCAAGCGGGTACCCAGTTAATCTGAGTGTGCCAACTATTGGGGTCCAGGGGTTATATGCTTTAGTCAGTTTCTAGGTTCCCCTTCCTCCTCCCCTCCCAGGACTTTGAGATTAAAACATAGTCTCAAAGGCTTTTTTTCCCCAGCTAGTGGAGACAATACATACAGAACTTCAAGGGTTCCCCTCCTCCTGCACTATCGTAGTTCTGCTTGTCACATTCAGAGCACCTGGCAACCTTATTGGACTGAGCTCAGGGCTGCTGAATCAATGGGTGAGACGTGTCTCCCTTTTGTTCCTAGCCTCCTGTTATAAGTTCGTTATTAGACTGCACTGGGTGGGGGCCCTGCTTTATTTCCCCTCTGGCTATTCAGCCCAAGCTGCTACTTAACATTCCCCCCTCAAGTAATAGGAACCCAAATCTTTGGGGACTTCTGGACACTGGCTGCTTCCTGCTGGAAGGGTGTGTTATTGTGGTTTGGGTTCCTACACTTGCTGGCTGTTGGTCAAGGGACGTGTCCATGAGTGATGTCCTTCTAGGAGCCCACGATCTGGGGTCAAAGGTTGATGGCTGGTTCTTTCAAAGTGGGGATGGGCTGGAATCCCAGAAAAATCATCATCTTGATATGGAATCACTGTATTCTAGAGGTGACAAATTTGACAAGAAGATTAGTGGAATGGAAGATCTGGGACATTATTCGATAAAGGTTAAATTTAATAGGAATGAAAACATCCCTTTTCTGGGGCAGGAGGCTGACTATATTGACAGGCTGGTAGAGTGTCAGAAATCTGAGAAAGACAATTATATTAAGGCCTAGTTATTGTGTTACTGATCTGTAACAGGTTTTTGGGGTCCCCACCAGCTCGCAGGAGTAGGTGGTATTGTCCTGCTGCTCTGGAAGTCCTGAAGGAGCTGGCTCCTTCCATGATTTGACTGGAGAGTGATGTGTCCAGCTGGAGATGCCAGGGACTGGAAGGCTGTTGGGGAGACCTAAGAATAGGGAGGGGTCCTTTCCACGAGGCTTGGAGTTGAGAACTAGGGACATTGCTGTCCCTCCAGGTTTTTAAACAGACCGTGTCCCCTGGTTTAACTTGTTTGTGTTGGTAGCCTTAAGACTGTTTCTGTACTCCTGTAATGCTTTTTGTATCTATCTTAAATTAATGGTGTAAGACAATTTAAGGTCTGTGTTACTCCATGGGGGAGCAAGCATGTAGGTCATTTACATACTTGATCACCAGGCCACCCCTCTCAAGTGATAGGCCCCTTAAGTCCTCTGCTAATGTGTGTCTAAATAAACAAGGGCTGTCCCTAAATCCCTGAGGGAGGACAGCCCAGGATTATAAGGAGAGGGGTTGGGAGAAGGAAATAAGGAAAGAGTAGGTAGCCCTGGAGTCTAATGAAAAGGTTATTGTCCTACCTGCCACATCCATGCATACCCCAGGCTCCAGTTTGGTAATGGTGACCTCTTGAGGTGGGGCCAACTGGGGCAGATAGCTTCAGTACTGAGTTACCATCTTCCAGGCAGCCTCAGCCTTGGGTCCAGGGGGCCCTTCGTCCCAAGGGAGAGAGTGCTGCCTGCCTCTATGTATTTATGGCATGGTGCCTGAGGAGGCTTATCGCTGTTTGGACATTCTTTGGCCCAGTCCCCTGCCTTTCGACATATGAGATACTTAGTGTCCTTGTAGTAGACCTGGAAGGGCTAGTGGGATGTGCCTGTCCCACAAGGGTGGCTAAATCTGGTCATGTCTAACCTCCTTCCTTTTTTTTCTTCTCCTGAGCCCTGTCCTCTCTCTCCTGACCCCAGTTGTGGAAGACTGTATTGACTGTGGCTGACATCTCACTTAAGGAGACTCAAGGTTCCCAGATAAACCTGTGGAGTTTTCTCCTAATACCAGAGACAGATTGGGTTAGGAACTTATCTTTTATTATGACATGGCTTTCGTATGATTCTAAATCTAGTCTTTATAAAAATGTGGTGGGATTTTCATACGGGCTTTGGCTGACAGTGGAGATTTCAGAATAGTTTATGGCCTTTTGTTGACCTGCCTTGAGGCCCATTTTAATGCAAATTAGAAAGCGATTTCTTTCCCATTTTTGGGAGGAGTTACTGTAGTCCTGATCAGGGTCTACCTGTGGAACCGCTGACTCTCCTAAAGGGTATATTCTACCAGATAGGTCTAAGTTGTTAGCAAACTTTCTGGCTTCCTTTATTACCTTTTCCTGCTCAAGTTCTGATAAGGTCTGCCCCAAGATAACCAGAGTGTCCTGCCTGGTTAACTCATAGGCCAGGGTAAGATATTGGAAGGTATCTCTGTACTTATGTGCCTTGTTGGACTAGCTTCCCACATCTGCCTTAATCTGTCTAAGTTCTAGGGGAGAGAGAGAGGGAAAGAGAGAGGGAGGGGGAGAGAGAGAGATAGAGAGTTACTTACTAGCTGTGGGCCATGCTCTCCTGCAACTTCAATCAATGGTAAAAGCTTAGTTGGTAGAAAGATCCTAGGGCCGGAAGGCATGAGGACTGTGAATTGCGCTGGACCCTGGATATGGCCGTAGTGATGAAGATGTTGAGGGTATTGCTCTGTAGGGGTTTTCCCTAAAGGCAGGGGTGTGAAATGGCCACTAGATGGCAGTGTGGTAGGAGTTAGCTTACCTTTGTAACAGGTCCTCTGTGCCCCTCAAACAGAAGAATGCCTGTACACAGGGGATGTCTGACCACCTGCCTAGGTATTTGCAAAAGAGACCAAGCTGGAATTTGGTATTGTGATTTAAGCTTCTGTATATTGGCCAGGATTCCCATCAGCTAACTGATATTGAGGCCAAGCAGTGTTGCAAAAGAATATTAGCCTTTTCTTATTTAGAGTTAGGGGGTCAAACTGTGACCAATTGAAAAGGCTATATAACCCGCAGGGTCCCATCTGGGGTAGACTCCTGATTTCCCATCTGGAAGGAAGAAGCACCAAGATATTGGAGAGCCCAGCATCCTGGGGTGTAATGTGAGGTCTTCTCAGGACCCGAGACCCTGCCTATTCAGAATGGATGTCTCCATTATGGACGGATGTCGAGACAAAGAGTGTACCTTGCACCTGTCCCTAGTTTCTTCCGGAGGGATGACAGTGTTTGTCCCTACCTTCCTTCAACTAATGAGAAGGAGCCTACCAATCAGCAGGATTTCCATAGTTCGGTAGTCAGTTCTGGGAGCTGGAAAGGCTCAACCTAGGGGAGGAGGTAAAGGTTGGAATGTCAGGAAATGCTAGTGGTCTAGGGTGTGTTGCCAGCCTTAGGGTATCCCTCCTTGTTTGCAGGGATAGCACTGTCCCTCTGATGTCAGTTGTAGCCTGGGGGCTGGGTGACTCCAGGGTGGCACAATGCTTCGAGCCACAGCTAACAAGTGGGTCTTTTGTTTCCACTGAGTGGTGGCTTTCTGCTTTTCCTCTGCCCTGTCTTGATTGTTTAAAAAAATACTGAAAACTGTCCTTACTAGTTGCTCAGTATGGGCCTGGGGCCCCAAGGCCAGCCTTTGTAACTATCTCCCGAAGTCAGGGGCTGCTGGGGGACAAAATGCATCCCCAGGAGTGCCCAGCCCTGAGCAGACTCAGGGTTGACATCTGTGTGACTTCTGTATGCTTGTGTAAAGCTTCAGTTAACTGTCCCTGGAAAGGCACAGGATTTTCATTTTTTCCCTCTTGTCCTTTGTCTTTCCCAGTTTGGTAGATCCAGTTAGGGTCCTGATCTGGGTTTGCATTTCCCCCTGGTTGATAGGTGCTGTTGAGTATGACGGCCAGCTAGTTCATCCACGTAAGCCCTAGCGGCCCCTGTCATGCACTGCTTTTTATTTACAGGGCAGCTGTGGGAGAGAACATCTGTAAATCACTCCAAGTTAGGCTATGAATCAATGATTACAACTCATAGCGGATTTTGCTTTTTGTAATACCATTTTGAATCAATTAACGTGTTCCCATTGTCTAATTGTAGCTGGGGTTTCTGTTGGGAAATAACAATTGCCTTTGGAAAATCAAAGGGAGCTCTTGGCTTTTTCATTTGTCATTAAAATAAAATTACCTTTACCATCTGTCTACGTGCCTTTCCTTTTCTTATTCCTCATTTTCCTCTTTTCCGTTTCCCTTCTTAAGTTTCCTATTCCAATGTCCTTCCTTCCTGTATGTCTCTTCCCTTTACCCTTTCTCACCTTGCTTCCATTTCCTCAGTTCCTTCTCCTTTTGCTTCTTCCCTCCACACGATCCATCTCAACTCACGCAGGCCCTCTGCGATGTACGCAACCCTTCTGCAGCTTTCCTAGTCCCTTTTAACGCATCTAGAGATCACTGACCCAATTTCGGTTCTATAATTTATCTTTGATTACCAAAACTATACATTTTCTCCTAACTTGATCAGAATTTTCAATTTTTAGTGACAACCAAAAGTAATTAGCATTCTTTAGATTAATAAATTTATGAACATATTTTATAACTCTTAGAAACAGTTTTTCCCCCACTGGCAGATACACACGGTGCACAGAAGTGAGCTGTTTATTATCTAGTGACCTTGACAGCTGTGAGGAGGCTGGAGAAGGTGGGGGCGGGGGGGGGTAGATATCAGGCTCAGGTGACCTTCAGCCACTTCAGTTTTAAAAAGATCAGTTTTTCTCTTTTACATTGTGGGGCAGAGTTATTGCTTCTGGGGACTATAAAACAAAAGAAAGACTTAGGATGGAGGAAGCACCAGGAGAGAGCCTAGGTGGGCTGCTTGACTCCCTGGAAAAGCTATAGGACTGGAGTGAGCTGAGGCGGGGCTGCTGTTAGCTCACCTGGAAGTCAAAGGAAAAGGGGGCCCTGGATACAGGACCAGGTTAGTTCAGGTCAAGCTGCAGCTGCCCACTGCTCCCCTGGCTGCAAGGGTCCTTGGGACCCTTAAAATTTAGGAGGAAATAAAGAGTTCATGCCCGAGAAGGGTCACAGCTATTTCTCAAGAGGGGGAGAGAAAGACACTTGCCTGGCAAATGCAACCCTGCCCCTTAGGTGAGAGATGTAGATAAAGTTGCCAGGAGCCTTCTGGGGCAGAGAGGTGTAGCAAACTTTCAACAGACCTATGATTTAAACTTATCCTTTCCCTGGCCATGTTTTAGAGACAGAAAAGACTAGCGACTTAGGTCAAAGTGTGCTGCTGTGAGTGGGGCTCCCAAGGCTGTCCCACCTTTGGTCATCCCCAATGCTCTTACATGCCTGGTTTCTCCCCTAGCTGTCTAAGACAATCCAGGGGGGCTCAGAGTGCTGGGGGACCAACCCTTATTTTGCACATCCCTACATGAGCCAAAGTGATATTACAGTGATGGGAGGTCCCTACGAGGCCCCTGCACATCTTAGCAATTAACCCCAGACACCTCCTTGAGGCCCCCACTCACGTAGGGACGCTGGAGAACTCAGACCAGGGGGACGATGTGCTTCTTCAGTGTTCAGAGCCCAGGCAAACCTGAGCACTCATTTTAGACTGTATCCTTGTTTCTGCTTCCAAATGCAGGCCCAGCATCTTTAAATAACCCCTTCTCCCACTACTACACCTCCCTACTAACCCCAAAGGTGAACCACACAATAAATATTGCCAATTCACACTTACTGCATTCTGACAGCTGGAGACAAGGGTAAAATCCAAATCATAGCACCAAAAGACGTTACTGGGGAGACCCAGGTTAGGGGATCCCCTTCCTCAGTTCTTGCCTTGCTCGCAAGAAAAAAATCAGGCGAGGGACAAGCACATATACTAGAGATGAGATAACAAGTTTATTTGTGAAACACCTGAGCACGAAGCTGCAAGCGAGCACCCAGCTCATCTGAGTGCACTGACCAGGGGTTCAGGAGTCACGAACTTGACTGAGTTTCTACATTCTCCTGCTCCTCCTCTCTCCAGACCTTGGGATTAAAAAACAGTCTCAAAGGCTTTTTCCCCAGCTAGTGGAGACAATACACACAGAATTTCAAGGGCTCCCCTCCTCCTGTGCTATCGTAGTTCTGCTTGTCACATTCAGAGCACCTGGCAATCTTGTCAGACCAAGCTCAGGACTGCTAAATCAATGGGTGAGACGTGTCTCCCTCTTTTTCCTAGCCTCCTGTTTTAAGTTATTTATTAGATTGCACTGGGCAGGATCCCTGCTTTATTTTCCCTCTGGCCGCTCATTCCTAGCTGCTACCTAACCCGTTTAATTTAAGTGTCTTGTGTTATGGTACATGGTCCGTCCTATAGTACTTTCCATGCACACTTGAGGAGACTCAATATTCTGCTAGTGGTTAGTAAAATGTTCAGTAGATGTCTGTATCATATATATTTTTAATTTTCTGTATATTATGATGTTTTAACATCTTGAAAAATCTTTCTGGTTTTTATTTTTAAATTCACTTACCTTTTCTTCTTTAATATAAAATCTTTTATTAATTCCATCCAATCAATTTTTATCTACGAGACTGTACTTTTCTGATCTACATAAAATTGTTTAGGCTGAAAGGATGTACAGCGAGGCAGCTGACCAGACCACGCAGCGAGGTGCGGGCTGGCTGAGGGAACCCGGGACAAGGCGGGGGACTGTGCAGGCTGGGCTGGCTGAAAGGACCGGCAGTGAGGTGGCAGACCTCGTGGGCCCGACTGGTCGACCCGGAAATTGAGACTCAGAGCTGACTGTGGACTATGGCAGGGGTTGCCACAGTGGGAGAAGCTCCCAGTCTCACACGAGAGTTTGTTGGAAAGTAGGGCTAGAGCCCAGCAAGCGAGCTGCATTGTTCCCTCTCTGGCTCCTCCCCCACAGGCAGAGCCCCACTGCAGCAAGGAGCGTCGCCCTGCCCATGTGAATCTAAAGCCCCTCCCCCTTACAACTTATCAGATGCACCAAGACAAAGAAATAGGGCCCAAATGAAAGAACAGAGCAAAACCCCAGAAAGAGAGCTAAGCGATGAGGAGATAACCAACCTATCTGATGGAGAATTCAAAGCCCTGGTAATCAAAATGCTTGCAGATCTGATTGAGCTTGGTCAAAAAATGAAAGAACAAATTAAAGATACTCAAAATGAAATACAGCAAAATATTCAGGGAACCAACAGTGATGACGGGAAGGAAACCAGGACTCAAATCAACAATTTGGAACAAAAGGAAGAAATAAACATCCAACTGGAACAGAATGAAGAAACAAAAATTCAAAAAAATAAAGAGAAGCTGAGGAACCTCTGGGAAAACTTGAAATGTTCCAATATCCAAATTATAGGGGTGCCAGAAGGAAAAGAACAACAGCAAGAAATTGAAAAGTTATGTGAACAAATAATGAAGGAGAACTTCCCCAATCTGGTGAAGGAAATAGACTTCTAGGAAGTCCAAGAGGCCCAGAGAGTCCCAAAGAAGTTGGACCCAAAGAGGAACACACCAAGGCACATCATAATTACATTAGCCAAGATTAAAGATAAGGAGAGAATCTTAAAAGCAGCAAGAGAAAAGGAGACAGTTACCTACAAAGGAGTTCCCATAAGGCTATCTGCTGATTTTTCAAAAGAAACCTTACAGGCAAGAAGGGGCTGGAAAGAAGTATTCCAAGTCATGAAAGTAAAGGACCTACATCCAAGATTACTCTGTCCAACAAAGCTTTCATTTAGAATGGAAGGGCAGATGAAGTGCTTCCCAGATAAGGTCAAGTTAAAGGAGTTCATCGTCACTGAGCCCTTATTATATGAAATGTTAAAGGGACTTATCTAAGAAATTGAAGAAGATCAAAAACTATGAACAGTAAAATGACAACAAACAACTAATCAATAACGGAACCTAAAACAAAAACAAACTAAGCAAACAACTAGAACATGAACAGAATCAGAGAACTGGACGTCACATGGAGGGTTTTCAGTGGGGAAGGGGAGGGGAGGAATAGGGAAGAAAGGTACAAGGAATAAGAAGCATAATGGGTAGGTGTAAAATAGACAGGAGAGGTTAAAAATGGTACAGGAAGCAGAGAAATCAAAGAACTTATATGTACAACCCATGGACATGAACTAAGGGTTGGGGGAAGCTGGAGGATTGGGGGGTGCAGGGCAGAGAGGAGATAAAAGGGGAAAAATTAGGGAAAAATTTGTCAGTTATTACAGTTATCCTGTCTCCCTGATACTCCTTACTCTTTCCACACACATCATCTTTCTCTGTAGATTTTTAAACATGTTTTTCATAGTTATGTTAAAATCTTTGTTAATTTCAGCACCTGGAGGCTGCGTGGGTCTGTTCTGCCAGCGAGCATCTCTCCCGAGCTGTTTGAAATCTTGGCCCGTGCATGAGCTGTGCAGAAGTCAGCAAAGGACTTCAAAGGGATTTATGTGGAGATTTTATTGACCACTTTTCATGTTACCCTGTAACAAAATATATATTTTAAAATTAAGTTATTCTTATTTTCTGGTGAGAGTAAGACTCCAAGAGTTAAAATTTTATTTTGAATTGAGATATAATTATAATCACACAATTAAAAATGACAAAAATGACTTTTGAGAAGTATTTGCTTACAATTGGATTAGGTGCTCTTACTTCCTTTTTTAAGAAAACAAAGAACTTGAAAGATGTTTTTTCCAGAGTAGAGTCTTATATTTTCTTAACACAGATATCAATATTTTGAATTGTCCCATTGTTGAGTGTCACCAAGGATTTCATGGCAAAGTGCAAAGTAATCAATAAGTGGTAGCTTTTATTAACACTGTCTGTGGGTCCCAGGCAGCCTTCAAGGCACTGACTGAGCCCCGGTATGGCAATTCTTTTTTTATCTTCAGTACATTAAACATTGATTCAGTTTCTGTTGCACTATAGACCTGCTGAGATCATCCTTACCTTATGCATGAAACTTCCTTCACACTTCCAGCCCTCAGAAGAAATGTTCAACATGAAAAACTATTTCATACAAAATCAGAATTAGCTCTATACTGTTTCATACTGTTTCATTTCTGTGTATTAATCATGTGGCCCAAATCAGATTCTACCCTTTCTGAGGACAACAATTCTGGGATGATGCTCCAACCAGCTAAGCTACCTGGCCAGGGCAGAGGACAACAATTCTGATTTGTAATTCTACATACTGCACATGTTCTCATGGGTGAACAATTAATTAACTTTTTAATAACATAACATGTGCTATGCTGCTCTTTCAGATTGTATTTCTTGGCTTCTTATCAGCATAAGCTGGATTTCTTGTTTACAATTATTTGCTCGTTGTCACTGATTATTATTTGCACTAAATTTCCAAGAAACTCAGACACAGGGATTACAGAATGCCTCAATTTCAATCACAAAACTGGGGAAAGAGAAGGGCAAGAACACTGAGCTCCTACATGGAAATAACACCACTTACACAACTAAGATTACAATCAACTGCTTTACAATCCTGCCCATTAGTATACCTGAGTGTCGTGGCTATGCTTGTAAATAAAGAGGAGAACGAGGTATGCAATAATAGATGCAGAAAGTATCTAATTATTCTGAACACGTTTATATTATTTTTTAGAAGCTAGAGACACTAATGAAAAACTATAGCTGCCTATGGGAAATGGCCAGCCAGCATGCCACACCAACTTTTCCATGTTGATTTAATTTTAACTATTTGAATCACTGTCACTTCTGACAAACCCTACTGAGGAAATGCAGGTTCCCTCATTAATCACTTATTACTCATTCATTTTTTTTATTCACTACACATTTATTTAAACCATGTGAGTCATGGAAAGATGAACGTCACTCATGGCCCCTGTCCTGAGACTCTTCTTTCCTTCTGAATAGTAATGTCAAATGGAAAATCACCTTCCTTATGCTGGTGTCTCTTTTCTCCACCCTTTCCCCGAAACAAACAAATAATTGAACCGATATGCTGAACTCCCAGTTAGTATATGGTATTCTTTTTAAAAAGATTTTATTTATTTATTTTTAGAGTGAGGAGAAGGCAGGGAGAAAGAGAAGAGAAACATCGATTGGTTGCTTCCCTCATGCGCCCCAACTGAGGACTGGGCCTGCAACCCAGGCATGTGCCCTGACCAAGAATCGAACTGGTGACCTTTCGCTTTGCAGGATGATGCCCAACCAAATGAGCCACACCAGTCAGAGCTCTATATGGTATTCTTAAAGTCACCTAGAAGTTTAGGAATATGGTCTCAAGAAGCTTTTCTCCATCTTTTTTATTTTTTAATCCAAGATTTTTTTTTAGGATTTTACTTATTTTTAGAGAGAGGGGAAGGGAGGGAGAAAGAGAGGGAGAGAAACATTGATATGTGGTTGCCTCTTGTGCACCCCCTATTGGAGACTTGGCCTGTACCCTGACTTGTGCCCTGACTAGAAATTGAACCAGGAACCCTTTGTTTTGCAGGCTGACACTCCATTCACTGAGCCACACCAGCCAGGGCTACATCTTTGTTTATTATCATTTTGGGGGAGATTCCTTACAGACTTTTGTTTCCTAAAGCTCCTTACCCGCAACACTTCAATAACACATACATACTATTTTTCAGTTTATATACTTTGTCCCTTTAGAGGACTACATACCATTCTAATATTTGAGATTTTTTCCATCCCCTAAAAGCCAATTTTTGCCCCCCTAGAAAGTGATATGATCCCCTTGGGAATGCATTGTCTTGAGTCTAAACTGAATACCACAGAGTCTGTTGGGTATCTGACTGGTGCTCACATGTTGTTCCTTGACAACATGTGACCACGTAGAACCTCGTTTCTTTAATCTGAACTTTTCTCCCTTTTTCCTTTTGATTCCAAGAGCCATGTCCGACCCAGAAGCACCCTGACTCTATCATCTCCCTCTACCTGCACATTCATTCTCCTAGTCATTAAACCCTGGAAACAATTAAGTTCTGATCAGCATCAAATAATCTTAGGAACATGTGCTCAGTTGTAACAGGGGAGTCCGGCAGGACACACAGCAATCTCCCTCTCAGTTTAGGAGGGCCGTCCTGAGTATAGGGCTGGCTCTTAAAGGCACGAGAGGATAATAAGAAAAATCATCATCATCATCATCATCATCATCTTAGGAACAAAGCTTCAGGTCTATTGGTCCCAGAAACAGAGAGTTAGTCAAACTCAAAATCACATCCAGGCCTCAGTTGTGTTTCTGCTCCAGTCCCAGAAAAGCAGAACAACCCCACCAGCCACACCCTTGCAAAACCAGACAGAATGATCCATGGCCGACATCAAGGCCAGATGCATTGACCAACTACCTCCTACCCTAGCACCGAGCAATCAATAGAGACCATGACCCTGACCACAGCCCTAACTCCCTTAGCAACTGTGCTTAAGGACTTTTCCCCAATATAACCTATCCCCTAGAAGCCACTGGTCTTAGAGTATTAGCTCACCTGTGACTCCAGGTTTAGCACTATTTCCTTAAATAAACCTTTACTTTCTTTGCTGCAAACTCCTGTTTACATTTGATTGGATACATAAAGGTGAATGAAACCCTTTAGTTCAGAGACAGAAATAAGAGGTCCTTGAGAGTCTTCAGAAACTGCTAAGTGCT
Source organism: Glossophaga mutica (assembly GCA_039655065.1). NCBI lineage: Eukaryota > Metazoa > Chordata > Mammalia > Chiroptera > Phyllostomidae > Glossophaga > Glossophaga mutica. The sequence goes on from CM077311.1 coordinate 65,386,916, forward strand.
AGAGATGTATCTTTGTGCAAGAGAGGCACTGATGGCACTGATGGCAATTGATGGTTGCCAGATGGGAGGGGGGTGGGGGGAATGGGTGAAGAGGTGGGAGGATTAAGAAGTACAAATAGGTACTTACGGAATAGCCATGGGGATGTAAAGTACAGTATAGGAAATGGAGTAGCCAAAGAACCTATACACATGACCCATGGACATGAACGGTGGTGTGGGGATTGCCTAGGGGAGTGGGGGGTTCTGGGTGGGGGAGAAATTGGGACAACTGTAATAGCGTAATTAATAAAATCTAATTTTTTTTAAAGTGCAGACCCAGAGGTGATCCAGATGTTGGTGTCGGTAGATAAGGGCTTAAAATACCTATCACAACTATGTTAAAAAGACAGTAGGAAAGATACATGAAATTGATGAAAAGATGGAGAATTTTAACAGGACTGCAAACTATAAAAAACAATCAAGTGTACATTTTAGAACTTAAAATGTATAAATTTAAGAACTCATTGGATAAATTTAATAGCAGCTTCGATATAACAGATGACAGAATTAGTGAATTTGAACACAACACAATGGAAAATATCAAAGCTGAAGCACAGAGAGGAAAAAATAAAAAACAGATTAGATTATAAAATATGTGTTTGTACAGCCTACTGAACTAACTATGGCTTTTATTTTTAAAATAATAATGGCAAACATTATTATTATTATTTCTAGCTCTATTGAGGTAAAACTAACTCATTGAAATTGTATGCATTTAAGGTATACAATGTGATAGTTTATATACATATATATTGTGAAATGATTACAACAATCAAGCTGGTTAACATATCCATCATATTACATAGTTACCGTTTTGCGTGTGTATGCTGAAAATACTTTTGATCGATTCTCTTGGAAAAGCCCGGGTGTAAAATACAGTGTTGTAACTATAGTCGCCATGTCGTACGTTAGATCTCCAGAACTCATTCGTCCTGTGTAACTGAACCTTCGTGCCCTTTGACCAGAAGTTCCCCATTTCTCCTACCCTCCCGCCCCTGGCAACCACCATTCTTCTCTCTGCTTTTTTGATTTCAACACTTTTAGATTTTAGATATAATTGAAATTATGCAGTGTTTTTTCTTTCCATGTCCATCTCACTTCACTTAGCATCATGTCCTACATCCATGTTGAACTCCATGGCTCATCCATGTTGTTACAAATGGCAGGATCTCCTGCTTTTTCAAGACTGGATAGCATTCCATCATGTTTACAACGTTTTCTTTGGCCATTCATCCCTCAGTGGACACTTGGGTTGTTTCCACATCTTGGCTGTTGTGAATAATGACACCAGCGTTAGAGTGCAGACATCCCTTTGAAATCAAGCCCACTGGAATTATTGAAACCAGCCAGTCCTGAGCCTGCTTACCCCACCTCACCTTGCCTTTCCACGGAAATGTCTGTGGAGGCTCTCGTCCTTGTTTTCCCCTTACTCCAGCTGCCCCTGGACCCACCCTGGGGTTTCCGGGTGTGCCCCCTGCATGGCATAGAAGGTGCCCTCCTCTTGGGAACTATGAATAGCAGACTGTCTCCTCAATGGTCATCATCCCTTTATCCATTGGTATCAACATATCCAAATAACAAAACCTACATTTTCAAGCACTGCAGATTCAAGATGTTTGAGAACTTTATGTCAGGTTAATATTTTTAAAATCACAGGCACAATATAGTCAAATTGCTAAAGCTAAAACCAAAGAGAAAAATCTCAAATACAGCCAGGGAAAAATAAGACACGTTATCCACAAAAAACAACAATAAAACTAAAAGCTGAATTTCCAAGAGAAATTACGGAAGAGAGAAGAAAACAGAAAGACATCATTTAAGTGCTGAGAAAGAAAGGGAAGCCCTGGCTGGTGTGGCTCAGTGGATTGAATGCCAGCCTGAGAACCAAAGGGCCCCTGGTTCCATTCCCTATCAGGGCACCTGCCTGGGTTGCAGGACAGGTTCCCTGACAGTAGGGGACACACGAGAGGCAACCACATATTGATGTTTCCCTCCTGTCTTTCTCCCTCTCTTCCCTTCTCTCTAAAAATAAATAAACAAAATCTTTTAAAAAATAAAAAAAAAAGGAAGCGGGGGAGAGGGGTGGGGAGGAAGTGCCAAGCTGTAAAGGGCTAGGAGTGGGAACCACTGTAGTCATTTTTCAAGCTACTTGTCTGATTCAATGGAGATGTGAGTAAATAACAAAAAGAAAGCAAGCAGGAAAGAAAGATGACATGAATAAAGGAACGAATGAAAAGACAAAGGTAAGTGCTGCTTCTCCCTTACGCAGAGGGGTAGACCTACATTTTAACTGTGGAAGTAGTGGTTAAAGGTAGTGGGCCCAGCCCATGTGCCATCCCAGATCCATTTGTCTTCACCTATATCTTCCCCAGCTGTATCCCAGCTTCACTCATTTGCCCTCTTTTTCTGGCCAGAGCGTTCCTTAAAAGGGCTCGTGCTGTTGTGATAACAAAGCTAGCGACAACGAGAGCCTGCCATACTTGTGCTCTGGTTGTACTGGACCCATGGTGTAAAGGGAACTCCCAGTAGATCCTCAGAGGAATCAGGTAACAACCCAAAAGTGTGGAGGATCTCGCGTGCTGTCTGGAAGACTTCGACCAATGGGAGAGGAAACCAGGAAGGACCCAGCAGAAATTGTTCACTTTCCTCCCCCTACGAACCGGCTATTCTAGGTGTGGTGGTTTTATATCATTCTCAGGAGACATCCTGCAAGGCCAAACAACCGGTTTGGCTATTTCAATAATGCATCCCTTGTATTTGCTCTTCCTCCTCCCTTGGCTCGTCTCCTCTTTCCCCCTCGTTGGCTTTTCCTTGGCATTGCCCCACCACCTCCCAGGAAAGGAAGAGCACATAAGCCTTCATCTCAAGCATTACATTATGGACAACCTAAGCTACATCATCAGGGAACTTAACTATAAATCTGAATGCATGGCCACAGGAGTTACTAGTGTTACATTCATTCATTAAAAAAACGAGCCAAGAAAATTTCATTTTCTAGGTTTCCTACTTCCTACACCTGAACTATTAGCAGATAGAGTGCACAATTTTTGAGACTTAATCACCTTTATAGCCTGTTTTTTTTAAATAATGCAGATGACTATTAAAAGGCAGTGTTTGTAACAAATCATTAAATCTATTTACTGCTTCATGAGGGAAGTCCTCTGCATTTTTATATGAAATGGAAAAAGTATATAATCCCTAAATAGCTCTATTTAGAACAGGGTTGTTTTTTTTTTCCATTGAATTTCCTGAATGCTAAAAAGGGCAACTTTTCTGTTGGATGATAGCCAAGATCAGTAGCTTCCCTCCAGTTCAGGTACAGATTCAACTGAAGTAAAGCATCTTCTCAAGAAGTGTGGCTGCGTCATTTTACAGAAGCAGGAGAAAGAGGAGTAATGAGGGCCAGAAACAGATATTAAAGTAAGGTGGCGATCTACCCCGAATCGTTCATGTTGTGTGAAGGGATCATGCAGTAGAACCAGTCAAAATGCAATATATGAGCTCGAGATGGCACAGTCACATAATTCTTTTCTGTTTCAGTCAAACTTGTCACATATAAACTTAATTAGTAGTAGTTCAGCATGAAATTTCTTTCCAAAGGGATCTTTTTTCTCCTATGTCAGTGAAACAAGTTGCGATAAGAAGTGAGAATACCTGATACCTAAGAACAAGTAGTTAGGTCTGAACTTCCTTGAATGTCTCATCAGACTGAATAATAATGAATATTATTGTTATTATTATTATTATTATTTGTTGTTGTTGTTGCTTATTTTTTACAGACCAACCTCTGCATTAGTTATTTATTTACTCAATCATTCATTTATCTATTTATCTATTTACCTATTTATTCAATATTTTTGACCAACCAGATTCCCTACTTCTGGTGAAAGTGGTACCAGACAGGGGACCTTGTCTGGAACGGGTCTGCCAAGGGCCAGCTACAGGGTGTGAGTTTTTGACTTTGTGTAGAAACAATTTCACAACACGAGTCCAGGTGACTATGAGGATCCATTTATGAAAGCTGAGGACAAAGAAACAAGGAAGGGCTCAGCATGGAAGAAGCAACAAGAGAGCCTAGGCTGGGCTGCCTTAACTCACTGGGAAGTCACAGAAAAGGGGGCCTCGGGGACAGGTTCAGGGGATGAGCCTGGGACAAGCTGCCGGCTGCCCACTGCCTTAGAGGTTTTTTGCCCATGAGGAAAGAGGTGGGGGAAGAAGGGAGGAAAGGGGATGGTGCCAGCTGCTCCCCAGAGGGAGAGCTCAGGAGCTTCATCCTCTGTCTTAAGGCTTTTATCTCTTTCTTGAGGAGGAAACCTTAGGGGAGGCCTCGGGGAAGGGTTTCAGTAGAGTATTCATCTGTTCTCCAGGTGCATTCTTTCAGGGTCGTGGTCTCCACTGATCGGTCAGTAACAGGGCAGAGGGTTGGTAGTCACTGAAGCTGGTCCTGGCTGCGCCCACCTACCTGATTTTGCTGCTTTTCTGAGCCTGCAGCTGAAACACAACTGAGGCCTAGCGGGGTGACCTCCTGTATCTGGCTATAAATTGTTTGGCCAATTCGTGCAGCTGTCTGTCTGTTTCCCTATTCCACTTGCCAAGAAATGTTCCTAGCCTCTTACTGTTCTATCTCAAAAGCACCCACAACCCCAATATCAGCCCGTGGTTGGAGAGTAGGGCTGCACCTTTCTTCTGGATCTAGAAGTGGACATGGTACCTGAGTCTAGCCAATTAGAATGTTCCATCCCAAGACTAGACTTTCAGGGATCATTTCTATAGTTCGTTAGAATGTTCCATCCCGTTGGCCAGAGTGTTATTGTAACCAGAAAAGATGCCAGTGCTCGGGCTGCCTGTCACTATCAAACCCAATAAGCAATGACAGCGATTGGATCTTTTATGGGCTCTTTATTCAGATGGCCAGGGATCTGAGAAGATTGCAGGTTCACACCCTAACAGACCATCTTGCCTTCTCTTTCTAGGCCAGACTTTTTATAACAGAGAATAAACAAGGTGCGGTGAGGGCTTTGAGATTCAGGGAGGATTGCGTGTTAGAAGCTGTAACATTCCTGTCCTGGGCAGTTAGCTGTTCCCAGGGGCCAGTGGTTCTCCAGGTGCATTCTTTCAGGGTCGTGGTCTCCACTGATCGGTCAGTAACAGGGCAGAGGGTTGGTAGTCACTGAAGCTGGTCCTGGCTGCACCCACCTACCTGATTTTTCTGTCTCTCCCTGGAACACAAAGGTTCAGATGCCTCCACTTGTCCCCAGGTGGTAATCTCTAGCCAGTGCCCCAGGAGGCTGGCTGTTTCCCCAGGAGCCAGGGTGGGCCTTATCTGTAGTTTCTGAAATAAAAGCTTTAACGTACACAATACTTGCTAGACTTACAATTTTTTACCTTAAGCTAAAATTTGCCAAGTCTTGAGTCCCCTATCATTATCTGCAGGGTTGGACACCTGACCCAGGCCAATGATTATCAGGTCTGACTGAGAAAGAGAAAAGCCCGCCTGAACAAACCCACCCCAGAGGAAACCACACCAGTAGACAGCAAGAGCGCAAGCCCTGCTCTCATTCCTTAGCCCCCCGAGTTTGGTCTCAGATGTTTCCATCTTGTGAGTGAACAGACTCCATTTTATTATTGTGGAAGACATTTTCAGCCACATTTCTATCATGTGCATCCTGAAGAGTCCTGACGAACATATAAATTGGTCTTGGAGGTGGAACGTTGCGTATAATAGAATCCGAAATGTAGACTCTGCTGATGTCTTTGTCCCTGAGATGGAAAGTTGGCAGCTCTTATAGTGGAGACAGAAAAGCAATTGTTTAAATTGTTGCCTGTGCATCTTTGTATTCCAAATCTATTTCTGCCAAATCTGAAGTCTTAGGGAACTTGGTAGGGGAAAAAAATGTCTGGGTATCTTCACTACTCATTGCAACCCCTCAGGAAATGTCTGCGATAAAGACAAACTACAGTCAAAGCTGGGATATGTGAAGAGAGAGAGAAAGAGAGAAAATATGAATGCACATCTTGGCCAAAAGAGGTGTTTTTGCATGGGGTCAGCAATCTAAAATAGATATTTCTTATTGCTAGATTGGAAAAGCCAAAATATTTGCCTGAATTTGTTGGCAGCAAAGATGGAGGCTGTGTTAAAGGTGACAGATAAGAATGGGACCAAGAAGGAGCTGGAAACTCGAAAGCATCTCACCTTATTTTTTTTTCTTTTAGATTTTATTTATTTATCTTTAGAGGGGAAGGGAAGGAGAGAGGGAGAGAAACATCAATGTGCGGTTGCCTCTTGTATGTCCCCTGCCGGGAACTGGCCTGGCAACCCAGGCATGTGCCCTGACTGGGAATCAAACCGCGATCCTTCGGTTCGCAGGCCCACGCTCAATCCACTGAGCTACATCAGCCAGGGCAGCATCTCACCTTATTGAGGTAACAAGTATTTCTTATTGTGAAGAGAAATATGGTGGAGTACATTCTGGTGCAAAGACCGAATTAAAAATGGTTCCATAGTTTTGAATGGAAGGTGAGAAAGTAAACAAAATAGAATGAACGAGGGACTGTGCGCCACGGAGAGAGAAGTCCCAAGGATGCCATCTGTATTCAAAAACTGGATTTTCCCAAAGACGTTTAGTGAGTAGGAGCAAGGTAGGTATGAGGTGGCAGGACCCACAGTGGCCTTGAGCAGGGTGAGGAGGTAGTCCCTGAATGGGGAAGCCCAAGCAGAGTGAAGAGGGTATCTGCACAGCAGTGTGGCCTGGAGTGGGTGCTGGGGCTTCGGCACAGGAGCAACCGTAGCAGTGGGACCATTCGTTGCGCACAGGGGATTGATCATATAGGTAAATATATGTTAATAGAAGCCACTGTAAAAGAAGGAAATTACAAGTTCGGAAAGAGAAAACTAAAATGAATCCTTTGGTGCTGGATGGGCACTGGTGATATCTGTGTGAACTCACGGTTTTCAATACATATTGGCAGATAGGAACAGAAATGTAAATAAAGTCTGTGTGTGGATGTGTATATATATTCACACACATTGATTTCCCAGGATGTTTTTCCTGAGAGGACCCAGGAGCAATGATATCACAATAGCAATTGTATGCTCAGCGCTCAGACATTAGCTTCTAAAAGGAATGAGGGCTCCTTGGAGAGGAGGGTGATTAGTTTAGGGCTGCAGCAGAGGAAGCACACTGCCTGGAATGGCTTCCTGTGCCCGCGGGTAAGAAAGTGTGTGAGAATGCGAGACAGCGGAAAAGAGTATGAAAGGCTGCTCCAAGAGGCTCCCATTAGCCGAGCCTGGGGCAATCTGAGTATCAAAATAAATGACTAAATATCAGATTACAAACCAGTGAATAAAATAAGATGCATGAGTCCAAACTGATATAAATAAATTAACAAATTATGTGTGACAGGAAAAGAATATTTACAAAGGTATAGAGTAACTTCCTACAAAATACACATTACTTATAAAAAAAAAGAAGAGCAAGTTTATAGGGGAGAAGCTGGCAGACACACAGTAATTAAGTAAGTGTTGGGGGAATCTTAAATCATGTCACCTGGTAGAAAGCAATGAGAAGTAGAGTCATTTCTCTGGTATATCTACCATAGATTTTCTGTAAGTTTGATATTTTTCAAATTTTTTAAAAATTGGGGATGTCATCAAGAAGCTGGGATAGGAAGCTCCAGATAAACAGAGGCACAAGAATCAATTCACTGTTTCAGAAATACAGAAACTAGTTGAGAGACTCGCTGGGTGACTAAGAAGATACCCACATTGAACTGGGTGGGAAAGACTGAGCTTCACTCTTACCGCAAACCCCGCCCCCCCCCCCCCCACCGCCACAGCACATTATGATCAGGGGTTGGAGGGGAGCTCCAACCCCCAGCATCGCCCTGAGCAATGAAGAGCTTGGACCACACATTTGTTGCCCCAACCTTTATGGCTGCCCTCCAAGGGGCTGGCTTCTGGCTCACCTCTACATATCTGGGAGCTGACATGGCCTAGCATTCACTAGGCCCCCAGGACCACTGAAATCAAAGAACTGGTTTTATTTTTCTTTATTTTCAATTACAGTTGACATTCAATATTATATTAGTTTCAGGTATACAGCACAGTGGTTAGACATTTATATAATTTACGAAGTGATCCACTGTTAAGTGTAGCACCCGCCCACCCCTACGTAGTTATTACAGCATTATTGACCATATTCTCTGTTCTGTACTTTACATCCCATGACTGTTTTGTGACTACCCATTTTTACTCTTAATTCCTTCCCTTTTTTCACCCAGCACCCCACCTCCCTCCCATCTGGCAACCATTAGTTTGTTCTCTGTATCTATGAGTTTGTTTGTTTTGTTTGTTAGTTTATTTTGTTTTTTAGATTCCAAATGTAAGTGAAATCATGCAGTATTTGTCTTTCTCTGACATATTTCATTTAGCCTAATAACCTCTAGGTCTACACATGTAAATGGTAAGATTTCATTCTTTTTTATGACCAAGTAATATTCCATTGTGTATATATATGCACCACATTCTCTTTATCCAATCATCTGTTGATGGGAACTTAGGTTGCTTCCACATATTGGCTGTTGTAAATAATAATGCAATGAACACAAGGATGCACATATCCTTTCAAATTAATGTTTTGGATTTCTTTGAATAAATACCCAGAGGTGGGATTGCAGGGTCATGGTAGTTCTATTTTTAATTTTTTGAGGACCCCACATACTGTTTTGCACTGTGGCTGCACCAGCCTGCATTCCCACCAACACTGCACGAGGATTCCCTTTTCTCTACATCCTCACCAGCACTTGTAGTTTGTTGATCTATTGATAACTGTCATTCAGACAGGCACGAGATGGTATCTCACTGTGGCATTAATTTGCATTTCTCTGATGACTAGTGATGTTGAGCATCTTTTTATATGTCTATTGGCCATCTGTATGTCCTCAAAGAGGTGGTTTTAAATGGGAGCATGAGCACTGCTCTCTGTTTCCCAAGCTGAGTGTAGAGCAAGTAGGCAATAAGGTCCAGCTCTCAGCTTTTCCCTGGATGAGGCTGGACTGCACTGTCCCAAACTTTCCACCTGTTCCCCAAGGATTGGGCTTTTAACCAGCCTGCATCTAGTGAGGGCAGGCAATAAATAGATTGCCAAAAACTGGAATGGGAGCATAGGCACTTCCTGCAATTTTTTCCCAGCCTACAACTTCTCCCTGAAAAGAGTTGGTCCATATATCTAGTGTCCCAGCTTTTACAGCTGCCACCTGAGGGACAGTCTCCTAATTCAGCCAGCTCTGAGCACTGATGGAGACTGGAATTTGCTAGTTCCCTGGGTTCACAGAGGACTCTTCTGAAAAAAATTAAAAAGAGGATAGCACATCCAAATTTATTCTATGAGAACAACATTACCCTGATACAAAAGTAGACACAGTTACCACAAGAAAATTATAGGCCACTATCTCTAATGAACACAAATGCAAAACTCCTCAATACTCACAAACACAAATCAACAATGCATCAAGCTCTGGCTGATATGGCTCAGTGGATTGAACACTGGACAGTGAAGCAAAGGGTTGCCAGTTCAATTCCCAGTCAGGGTACATGCCTGGGTTGAGGCCCTGGTCCCCCATAAGAGGGTTCTCTCCCCCATAGGAAAGAACACCACACACTGATGTTTCTTTTCTCTCCCTTTCTTTCTCCCTCCTTCACCCTCTCTCTAAAAATAAAATCTTTAAAAAATAACACATCAAAAAATTATACACCATAAGCAAGTGGAATTTATACCTGAGATGCAAGTTTCGTTAAACATATCCAAATCAATCAATGTGATAAACCACTTTAACAGAATGAAAGTTTAAAACCACATAGTCATCTTAATAGATGTAGAAATACCTCTTGACAAAGTTCAACTTCCACACATGATAAAAAATTCTCAACAAAATAGGTATAGGGGACACATTGTGCCTCCTCTCACAACCAAAATTAAGGACAACAAATATTTAGAAACAAGAAAACAACCAGAACTCATAGAAAATTGAACTGTACAGAAGTCCAACAACCATTCATCCAGACCGGTAAGAGGGGCGGAGTCTCGGCAGGAAAAAGTGGAGGTGCGGACCCAGGAACGCAAGCAGCAGCCACTGGCAGTTCCCAGGTGCACAGGCAGCAGCTGGCGGACTCTGGGACCACAGGCAGCAGCTGGCAGACCCCGGGCACGGGGTGGCAACTGTGCAGACCCAGTGAGGCTGCACAAGGCGGCTGGCTGACCAGGTGGTCTCACATTCCCGAGCACAGACAATCCAGGTGGAGGGGAAGCAGCAGAAGGGACTTGAATCCAGGAGAGAGTGGAGCGGGCGCCATTGTTCCCTGTCAGACCCCGCCCCCACAAACAGCATCACAACTCAGAGACTGGGCTGTCCCGCACTGGGGCACACCTAAGACTCCACCCCTCACTACGTAACAGCCGCAACCAGACCAAAACCAAAACAAAACAAACAAACAAAAAAAAAACATCAAAAATGGCTCAAACTGGAAAACAAATAAAAGCCCCAGCATCAATTCCTCTAAGCCACGAAGAGATAGCCAACCTATCAGATGCACAATTCAAAGCCCTGGTGATCAGGATGCTCACAGAATTGGTTGATTTTGCTCACAAATTAGATGAAAAAATGCAGGCTACAATACATGAAATGAAGGAAGATGCATGGGGAACCAATAGAGATGGAAGGAAAACTGGGACTCACATCAATGGAGTGAACCAGAAGGAAGAAACAAACAACCAAACAGAAAACAAGGAAGAAACAAGAATTCAAAAAAATGAGAAAAGGCTTAGGAACCTCCGGGACATCGTTAAACGTCCCAACATCCGAATTATAGGGGTTCCAGAAGGGGAAGAAGAAGAGCAACAAGTGGAAAACTTATTGGAACAAATAATAAAGGAGAACTTCTCCAGTCTGGCAAAAGAAATAGACTACCAGGAAGTCCAAAAAGCTCAGAGAGTCCCAAAGAAATTGGACCCAAGGAGGAACACACCAAGGTACATCATAATTCCATTACCTAAGATCAAAATGAAGCAGAGAATTCTAGAAGTAGCAAGGGATAAGGGGACAGTCACCTACAAAGGAGTTCCCATCAGACTGTCAGCTGATTTCTCAAAAGAGACCTTCCAGGCAAGAAGGGGCTGGAAAGAAGTATTCCAAGTAATGAAAGGCAAGGACCTACATCCAAAATTGCTCTATCCAGCAAAGCTGTCATTTAGAATGGAAGGGAAGATAAAGTGCTTCTCAGATAAGGTCAAGTTCAAGGAGTTCATCATTACCAAGCCCTTTTTATATGAAATGTTAAAGGGACTTACCTAAGAAAAAGAAGATTAAAAAATATGAACAGTAAAATGACAGCAAATTAACAGTTATTAACAACCACACCTAAAACAAAAGCAAACTAAGCCAACAGCTAGAACAGGAACAGAACCACAGAAATGAAGATCACGTGGAGGGTTAGCAACAGGGGAGTGGGAGGAGGAGAGAGGGGGAAAAACAGAGAATAAGTAGCATAGATGGTGGGTAGAAAATAGATGGGAGAGGGCAAGAATAGTGTGGGAAATGTAGAAGCTAAAGAACTTATGACACATGGACATGAACTAAAGGGGGGCAATGTGTGTGGGAGAGGGTGTGCAGGGTGGAGGGGAATGATGGGGGAGAAATGGGACAACTGTAATAGCATAATCAATAAAATATATTAATAAATAAATAAATAAATAAAAATAGGTATAGGAGGAACTTAACTCAATATAGTAAAGACCATTTATGAAAAACCCACGGCTAACCTCTTAAGCAATGGGGGAAGACTTCATGCTCCTCTTGTGAGATCTGGTACAAGACAAGGATGCCCACTCTTACCCCTTCTATTCAACATACTCCTGGAAGTACTAGCAAAAGCAATGAGATAAGAAAAAAATAAATAAAAGGCATTCAAATTGGAAAGGAAGAAGTAAAATTATCTCTATTTTCAAATAATATAATCCAGAGGTTCCAGCCAAGATGGAGGTGTAGGTAGAAACCCTTTGCTTCCTTGCACAACCAAAAGGAAGAGAACAACCAATCTAAAATCAATAAACAACCAGGAGCACCAGAAAATTAAACTGCATGGAACTCCGCAAGGAATTAAAGAAAAAATCAACCAGAACAACCAAACCAATGAGCCAAGACAAAGAATTATGAACCAAATGAAAAAAACACAGCAAAACTTCAGAAAGAGACCTAAGCAATAAGGAGATAGCCAACCTATCTGATGGGGAGTTTAAAGCCCTGGTACTCAAAATGCTCACAGAACTGATTGAACTTGGTAAAAAAAAAAAATGAAAAAACAAATGAAAGATACCCAAAATGAAATACAACAAAATATTCAGGGAACCAACGGTGACAGGAAAAAAAAAAAAACAGGACTCAAAGCAACGATTTGGAGCAAAAGGGAAAAATAAACATCCAAACAGAGCAGAATGAAGAAATGAGAATTCAAAAAAGTGAAGAGACTTACAAAGCCCTGGAACTACCTGAACTGTTCCAATATCCAAATTATAGGGGTGCCAGAAGGAGAAGAACAACAGCAAAAAATTGAAAACTTATTTGAACAAATAATGAAGGAAAACTTCCTCAATCTGGCCAAGAAAATAGACTTCCAGGAAGTCCAGGAACCTCAGAGAGTCCTGGAAGAGAGTCCCCAGAGAACCCCAGAGAGTCCAAGAAGTTGGACCCAAAGAGGAACACACCAAAGCATATCATCATTAAGCTACCCAAGATTAAAGATAAGGAGAGAACCTTAAAAGCAGCAAGAGAAAAGGAGATATTTACCTACAAAGGAATTCCCATAAGGCTATCAGCTGATTTCTCAAAAGAGACCTTCCAGGCAAGAAGGGGCTGGAAAGAAGTATTCCAAGTCATGAAAGGCAAGGACCTACATCCAAGATTGCTCTATCCAGCAAAGCTTTCATTTAGAATGGAAGGGAAGATAAAGTGCTTCTCAGATAAGGTCAAGTTCAAGGAGTTCATCATCACCAAGCCCTTATTATATGAAATGTTAAAGGGGCTTATCTCAGAAAAAGAAGATAAAAAATATGAACAGTTAAAAGATAGTAAACTCGCAGTTATTAACAACCACACCTAAAACAAAAGCAAACTAAGCAAAGAACTAGAACAGGCACAGAACCACAGAAATGGAGAGCACATGGAGGGTTAGCAACAGGGGAGTGAGAGGAGGAGAGAGAGGAAAAAGCTACAGAGAATAAGTAGCAAGGACAGTAGAGAGAAAATAGACAGGGGAAGGGTAAGCATAGTATAGGAAATGTAGAAGCCAAAGAACTTATATATATGACCATTGGACATGAACTAAAGGGGGGAATGTGGGTGGGAGGGGGTGTGCAGGGTGGAGGGGAGTGAAGGGGGGAAAATGGGACAACTGTAATAGCGTAATCAATAAAATATATTTTAAAAAGAAAGAATTTATATGTACAACCCATGAACATGAACTAAGCGGGGAGCTGGAAAGCTGGAGGTTTGGGGGGTAGGGCAGAGGGGGGATAAAGAGGAAAAAAATGAGAAAACTGTAATAGCACAATCAAAAAAAATACTTTAATATAAAAAATAAAATAAAAATAATATAATCCTATATGTAGAAAACCCTAAAGAATTCCTTTTCTAAAACTGTTAGAACTAATAAATAATTCAGTAAATTTGCAGAATACAAAATCAACACACAAAAATTAATTCCATGTGAAAAAGAAATCAAGAAAACTACCCCATTTACAAGAACATCAAAAACAATAAAATACTTAGGAACAAGTTTAACCATGGGATAAAAAGTCTATACACTGATAATAATAAAACCTTGATAAAAGAAATGGAAGACACAAATAAATGAAAAGATATCCAGTGTTTATGGATTGAAAGAATGAATGTTGTTCAAAAGGCCATACTATCCAAAGCAATATACAGATTTAATGCAATCCTTATCAAAATTCCAACAGCATTTTTCACAGATACAAAAAAAAATGCTAAAATTCATATGAAACAATGAAAGAATCCAAATATCCAAAGGAATCCTCAGTAAGAACAATATTGAAAGCAACACACTTCCTGATTTCAAATTATATTACAAAACTATAGTAATCAAACAGCACAACAGTGGCATAAAAACAGTCACACAGACCAATGGAAGACATTACAGAGCCCAGGAATAAATTAATTTTTTAACTGAAAACTTGAAATAGAGCTGATTTTGGAAAAGATCTCTAAATGCATAACTGCTTCCAAACGCAAATAGAGTTAAACACTAGGAAGGGAATTTTATTGTCAGCAACTTTTTTTTTACTGCTCAGAACATAGGGTAATCCTACATCTCTGGTGCTGACAGTAATGGGAAGTGAACGGTTACACCAGTGGCAGACTCCCAGAAGAGATTCATTTCCAATTTCTACCCTAACTACGTCCAAGAACACCGGATAAGAAAGACACATCATAGGGCACCTAGGTCACAAAGGGGGACCAAGGGAGGTGACAGCTAGAGGGCACAAGCTGCCTTTTTGAGGTAATGAAAATGTTCTAAAATTGCCCGCAGTCATGGTCACACGTGTCCATGAAAATACTCATTGAAATGTACGTTTTAATCATGTCACTTTATGATATGTGAGTTATATCTCAGTAAAACTGTTAAAGAACAAGAATGAGAACTGCCCAAGAAACTCCTGTCAGCAGGGCAGGGGTTCTTGCTGTTCCTGTCAAGCAGGACACAATGATGCCATGCAGGGGGGAATATTATGGGGTGTGGGTGTGCTGGGGCGGAGGCAGGGTGAGTGGGAAAGAATAAATTCACCCTGCACTCACAGGTCACTGGTCCTCGAGACCTGTCTGGGCGTGATGAAGGACAATGCCTAACGTCCTGAGAAGCCAGGCTCGGAGCGGGTCTCAGCCACCAGGTAGGACCCTGAGTTCTCCCTTGGGTACATTTTCTGTTGCATTGTTTTGGGAGGAGGTATATTCAAGACCCCTTTAATATTATTTTTAAATGTTTCACTTGCAAAATAAAAATAAAAACTAATTTCTCACTATTAACAACTTTTCTCATTTTAGTTTCTGTTTGAAAGATTGTTGAGCCTACTTGTCCTCTGCATGAGTCCATATTAACATTTACCTGATTCAGAGGTCGAGGGACCAAATGAATCTCTTAAAGACATTTTCTGGGGTGACTCCAGTGCTCCATCTGCATCTCCAGCCTGGAAGCCCAGAAGGTTCCATTAGAACAACGCCCCACCGGAAGAACAGAGGATTTGAAAGAGCAGCTTTCTCCTCCCACTTGGGTCTTTGATCTTTCTGTAAGGCGTCAAAATATCTAGACGAAAAATTTTAAATGCAGTCACTGATATATTTTACCTACATATTTTGATACATATAAATGTATCAAATATTCTACAGTTTGATATATATGAATACTCAGCATTATGTAAGTAAAATGTACATTTTCAGCTTATTGTCATAAACTCTTGCTGTCCCACTACTGACCACATTGCAAGCCCTCAGTAAATATTGATTGATAATGGCATTTCTGTGCAATATTTGAATGGGAATAAAAGGAAAAAGTTGCAATTTGCCCTTATGCAGATGTACTCTGAAATTACTTGTGGTTCATGAGAATTAAAAGTCATTAGATACCATGCATAAAGATTTCATTTTTTATTATTATTATTATTTATTTTGTTAAGGAAGATGAGATACAGTGAACCATTACTACTTCATGCTGCTGAGAAGGTAGGGTTCAAGTCCTTGTTTTTCTATTTATAATGTGGGGACCAGTAATTCACAAACCCAGTCTGAGCCTTCCAGTTTCTTCATCTCTAAAAACGAGGTAATGATGTCTACTCTGCCTCCCCCATAGGGGTGTTTTGAAATGAAATGGTGTTTGAAAGGAAGAGCTAGACACCTGTTGGGATTTGGGGATTGCTTGTGGCTTCTTGGTGTTACTTCCTTCTAAGGTCTGACATAGTAGTATTTGGAAATGTGATGTTGCTCCCCAGAAATAAACTTTCAAAATTAATGAGGAAAAATAGTAACAAGAAACCAGTTGCACCTCATGCTAAAATTAATGTTGTTTCTGAAATCGTACTGATGTCTGAGTGGAAAGTGAATTCCACTTATAATTCTTCTGGTTCGGTTTGTACTGTGCAGCATTAGAGCTTGTCCTCATGCCCAGAATTCACCCTGCAAAAGCCACAGTTCTAAGAAGTGCACCAGGCCGTGGCTTTGGAATCCAGAGCCCAGGATCCCTTCTCTGTGTGGGAATTTAGCAGTGACAATGTGAGAGACAAAGCATCGTGTGTGATCAGCATCGTCCACCCCAGGGTCCTTAAATGGAGTGAGTTCTGGGCTCACAAATTTCCTGGAGCCTGAATTTCATAGGAGAGCTGTCTCTCCTGCTCTGACACTTTGGTGTCCTCTGAGAAGAGTCAGTCAGGAGACGAGACCGACGGATGCTTTAGCTTCCTGGTTATGTTTTCTTTAAGATGCTCTGAAGGCATCTGCTTGGATGGCATCTGAGAACATGAGGACTTCAGGAGTATTTGACAGCCATCTGGTGACCACTAACGTTCGGCTCTTCATTTGTTTGGCAGCTCAGCTTGTAATGGCCAGCGGTCCGGATCTGGGTGAGAGGCCAAGTTGCCCAGAGTGAACTCTGACAGAAGGCTGGCTGCCCGTGTCACACCATGGCTCCTCCTCCCTCCTTGCAAAGTAACTGTAAACATAAATAATCCAGACGCAGAATTCCTAGAATGAACTCAACCAGGAGAGCACAGCTGGGAGGTTTTTCCTAGACAGCAGGACTGCGCTCTATTTCCAAATCAAATATTTTATTTGTGTATCTTGTAGATTGTTGCTGGGTGCTTATATGTCTTCTAAAACTAAATACCTCTTAAATCATCTTAAACAAGAGAGAGAACATGTTTGAAGAAGAAGAAATTAATTTTTTCTATTTTAATGTTTTTTCCTTTTAAATATGGCATCTTTTTTTTAAGTGAAGAACTGTAGTAGATGGAAACAACGTATTGTCAAGTTTTCTTGGTTTTTTTGGTTTGTTTTTGTCCTCACCCAAGGACATTTTTTCATTGCTTCTAGAGAGACAGGAAAGAAAAGAGGGAGGGAGGGAGGGAGGGAGGGAGAAATACCAATCGGCCGACTTCTCCTAAGCGTCCCACCCAGGAATCGAACCCTCGACCTTTCAGTCTACGGAGGACTCGCCAACCAACTGAGCCGCACCAGCCAGAGACCTGGTTTTGTTTTTATAAAGCAGAGTTTGCATTGAATGTAGATTTATAGATTTGTTTAGAGATGCAGCGACATCTTTTGTTTGCTGTCCTGTGTTTTGGTTTTGATTTTCTGTTCTTTGAAATTTTCAAAGATCACTCAGATTTGGTGCCTATTTCCACTGCATCTCTGAACCATTCTGTATTTTGAAATATTTTACCGTGAAAACGTTTGCCTGTGGAGATTTAATTAAATGGGATTCATTTTCCAATGCTACAAATTGCGGTTGATTTCTTTTAATGGTTGAAATTTTTTTGTCTAAAAATCTGTTAACAACCTGCCATGTTTTGACTTAACATAGTAGATCGGATAAATGATCTTGTGAGGTCTCTATAATCTGGTGCACTTCGCTGGGAATCAGCCCATGTTTTGGGAAGATATACTACAGAACAGGGGTGTCAAACTCATTTTCACCAAGAGCCGTATCAGCCTCATAGTTGCCTTCAAAGGGCCGAATGTAATTTAGGACCGTATAAATCACTGGTGGCAAACACAAAGGCCCGAGGGCGGAATCCGTCCCTCCACCTTGTTTCATCCGGCCCGGCACCTTGTTTCTACCCAGCGGCAGCACCGAGCTCCTTGCCCCTAGTTAAGGAGTAGTTACATTTATACAGTCCGAAAATCACATTCAGTCCTTTGAAGGCAACCTCGAGGCTGATGTGGCCCCCGATGAAAATGAGTCTGACACCCCTGGTATAAATGTAACTACTCTTTAACTAGAGGCAAGGAGCTCGGTGCTGCTGCTGGGTACCAGGTAGAAACAACTTGCGGGGTGGGATAAAACAAGGTGGAGGGCCAGGTTCAACCTGCAGGCCTTGTGTTTGCCACCTGTGCTATAGAAAGAAGAAGAGTACCTGCTCTTGAACACTCTATTTGACTTCCCAGGTATCAAGATACGTTATTTTTGTGGTATCGCTTTGGTTTTGCAGTTGGGAGTTAAAAGAATTCTTCAGCAGTATAGAAGCTCCTGATCTTTTAGTTTGTCTTCATTACACCAAAAATATAAAGAAGTTGTTCAGATGAGTTGTCTACATAACACCAAATATCTGGATATTTGAAAACCTACCAATGGTTTGGTAATCTTTTTCCCGTTTTCAGTCTAGACAGGTAGTCCTGTGCGTGAACCCAGCACAAGAATCCCGCCGTGTGAAGGTGACTCATTGATTGCATGTGACATGTCCTCACACCTCTCTCCTCTCTTGTGAGTGCAATCCTGGATATCACGTTTTCTTAACACTTTTGCCACTGTTTACATCATGATTACATAGTTGCCACTGAGATGATAGGAAGGAAGGAAGGAAGGAAGGAAGGAAGGAAGGAAGGAAGGAAGGAAGGAAGGCCGATCTGGAGGAAGTTTCAGAACAACCATAAGACAGTCAAGTAAACGAATCCATTCTGACGAAGCTACAGGGTCTTCGTCACAAGGAGTCCTCCTTCTGCCACACCCCAGAGATCTGATTACTCCGCCAGGTGCCCATGTCCCTGCCCTGCATGACTGAAAACGTATGTAAGGAGACTCCACCCTTTTTGAAGTTTCAAAAGCCTTTTGCCTGTCTGTTCACATCCCCACTGCCTAACTGCAAACCTCCTTCTCTTTGGTACCTATTGAATTTTCAGTACAATTATTGTATACTTCAGCTCCAAAATTATTGTTTTGTTAAGTTTTCTGTCTCATTGTTAGACTTCTCATATTTTTCTTATATTGCTTTCCTATCATTAATTGTTTATTGGTGTTCTCTTATAGTTCTCTGATCACTTAGAAAATAATTACTTCGAATTATTTCTCAGTTAATTTTTTTATCTCCCCATCTGGGGGCCGGTCACTGGAGGTTCCAGTATTCCACTGGTGGAGTCCCGTTTCTGGTTCTCTCCGACCCCTGCAGCCTGGGTGGTGGCTACATGTCTGAAAAAGCAATCATCTCTTCCGGACTTTACCGAATGACTTCAGTGAGAAAGATTTCCGCATACAGGTGGGGGCACACTGGCATGGATGTGTCCCTGGGTCTACTGGTACAGGGTGCCAAGTGATGGGTGTGTGGTGTCATGAGGCTGGGGTAGAGGGCATGATGTCTCCTCAACTCAGGCCACCAGGACCACAGCATTGACATCTCTGTGGTCCCTGGTAAATGCTACTGAGCATCCACAGTGATAGCAAGAGCCAGCAGGCTCCTTAGCTGTGCCTCCAGGTCCAGTGGCTAGGGACCAGAGCTGGTGGTGTGCACAACTGGCTGTGAGGGCCCACTTCATGTCCTGCACGGACACACCTATGTTGTTGTTAAGGCCAAGACAGACAACAGCTGGAGCTCTGGCAGTGTGGAGGCCCAGGCAGTGGGTACACACTGCATCAGCTGCCGGCTCTTGGTCTAGGTGCATAGCAGTGCGGCAGGGTGAGGGTGCTGGATGGGTGGCATGCAGGTGTTCAGCTGTAGGGGCCAGTTGCCGGTGATCACAGTGGTGCAGGCCCGGGACAGAAGACGGAGCCTCATCTGGGCCCACAAGCAGCTCTGGGGTGGGGAAGGGGGAGCAAGGCTGCCAGCTGTGCTCTTCTGTGACTGCATCACCTTTCCTGGGTGTGCACCCACAGTGAAAGGCTGGTGACGGGTGTCAGGCTGGCAGTGTGTGCTTGTGTTACCAGAAGGGCTAGACCCAAGCACACACACAGCTGTGGAGTCCCCTGTGGGGTTCTGGACTGGTATTTTGCGATCACAAGGCCTCTGAGGCCTGGGCTGGCTGCTGATGCAATTCCAGGGCTCCAAAGGTGGAAGGAGAGTACAGGGAGGAGCTCAGGTGGCTGGAGACGATGAATGTGAATGCCCAGAAGGAAACTGGGCAAAAGCCACAGGAAGTTCATGGCCACTGTGCTGGCCCTTTGTTTCTTCCCTACTGTTGAAAGCAGCTGGGTTTGTCCGCACGTTACTGCAACCTCAATCACTTCCCTGCATGGCTGCTATTGGTAGCCACTGCTTTTCTTTCCCATCCTAGCCATCTCTAAATGTCTCAGCTTTCCCGAGCTGGGTCGGGTGAAACAAGTGGGACCTTCATGCAGGGCCCCAGCGGGCTAGGGAAGCCAGTTGCTCACCCCACTCTTCCATTCCTGGTGAGGGAAACTTTTTCTAGCTGGGGAGTTCCCTCTTGGCAATAAGCAGCGCCAGTTTGGGGGACAAGATGATACAGGCAAATCAAGCTGCATCCCTCCTCTTCCTCCTCTTCCTCCTCCTCCTTCTCCTGTGTGGTTTTTCTCAGGTGTTTTATCCACTGCGTAGCCTAAGTTTCTTAAATGGACTCCAGGGCTCTCCAGAGCTGTTTCGGTTCATAGACAGCTGTCTTGTTGTTGATCTTTGTGAGGAGATGGAGGCTGGGCCGCCTCTGCGCCACCTCGATGACGTCACGTTGGCCTCAGTGAGTGCTGATTGAATGTACAGGTGCAGTTCTTACCACAACCCAGGGTAGTAGTATTCTCCTTGCCAATATTTCACATAAGTGCAAACTGCCTCTAAATGGTCAGGATCTGCTGTGTCTCGTGCTCAGAAGTGCATATTTCTGCTGATATAGACCTAGTTTTACCATTTCCCTCTAGCTGTCTACAAGTGACACCACTTTTCATTTAGAGATTGTGAGTCATGTCTTTCTGGTCCAGGAATGGAAGCAGAAAGCATGGCAACCAGCTGGCCTCACAGTGCACACAAGGGCACATGGCCTCTAGCATTTGCTCACTGATTTGTGTGGGCCATTTCCATTGGCACCTGGCGTGGGAGGTAGGGGCAGGGGTCTAAACAAGATCAAGCTTCTCTATCTACCTGAGTTTTGCTGAGTCTCAAATAAGACAATGTGTGTGAACACTCTTTTTAAACTGTAGAACACTCCATAAAATAACGTATTACTAATAATGCTAAGTAGCCAGGTAAATTTACCCTTATGACTGTCACTACTCGCAGTGTGAATTAAGTATGAGTTATCGAATCTTGCTACACACTGGGCCAGGCAAGTTTCTGATTTCCTTGTTTCTTACAGAGTTTAATTTGTATATATCCATGTTTTAGAGTTATTTTACTCCAGTAGACATTTACCTCCTTACTGTTCTGTTTAAGGACTTCCTGCTTTTATATCGTTGCTTCATGTGACAGTTAATTTTGTTTTACATTTTGGAGGAGGAGTACATATTAGGCAATTTGTCCCTTTTTATCTAACCTTTTCTAACACTATTGAGAAACTATCAGAAATTATTCTTTGATATTTCTCACTTTTCATAGTGACACAAGTTCTATGGGGCAAGATTTTTCTATTTTAAAATAAGTCTTTATCTTACTCAATTCACACGGGTTGCTGTTTGTCCTGATTGGCCAGACATTGGACAGCTGTAAAAGACGTTTTCACAATGGCTTGCATTTCAAAATTCATGCAGACACTGAAAACTCTGAATTCTCCAGACACTCCCAATTTCAGATCACAATTGTATTTAAAATTTTTACTACATTAGCTATTGATATGGTATGAGGTTCATTCTAAAACCTACGCAAACATTTGTGTACCTCTCACTCTGAGGGCAAGAAACAGAAGTCCCACACCCACTGACTTGTGCAAGGTCACACACCTGGGGAGGAAGAGAGCCCTGGGGCTCCTGCCTGGCTTTCCCTACGTCATGCTGCCTACCTGGCAGTCACCTTTTGCTGCAGAGAGCTGCCAACCTGAGTTCCCACAGGACTCCATCCTTGAGTACGTATGTAATCATGCCGTCTCTTAGGGGGTTTGATGCTGTGGGAATTTCAGCATCCTGCATCCATGGCCATGGATGGCCTATTGTCACATTGGTTAGAGAAAGTTTCAGAGACTAGTGCACTGTGCACAGATCTGACCAGGACATCTGAAATACATGTGAAGAAAATAGGAATTATTCTATTTGCTTTCCAAAAAAGTTACAACTTCGGTGTATTGAACCTCTTGTCCATTTTTTTATCATTACTTATAAAAGAACACTCATCACTTTAGATTATTTTGATGAAACAATTTTCAGTTGCAATAAAACAAATGATCTGAGAAGTATCTTTGGACATAATTATAAAAATATTCTTCCTTTAGAAAACTATTTACTGAGACTTCCGGCCAAGATGGAGGTGTAGGCGGACACGCTGTGCCTCCTCTCACAACCAAAATTAAGGACAACAAATATTTAGAAACAAGAAAACAACTAGAACTTATAGAAAATTGAACTGTACGGAAGTCCAACAACTATTCATCCAGACCGGTAAGAGGGGCGGAGTCGCGGCAGGAGAAAGTGGAGGTGCGGACCCAGGAACGCAAGCAGCATCTGCAGGCAGTTCCCAGGTGCACAGGCGGCGGCTGGCGGTCCCCGGGCCCACAGGCAGCAGCTGGCGGACCCTGGGCACAGGGGGGCAACTGTGCAGACCCAGTGAGGCCGCACAAGGCGGCTGGCTGACCAGGTGGTCCCACATTCGCGCACGGAGACAGTCCAGGCAGAGGGGAAGTGGCGGAAGGGACTGAATCTGGGAGAGAGCGGAGCAGGCGCCATTGTTCCCTCTCAGACCCCGCCCCCACATACAGCGTCACAACCCAGCGACTGGGCTGCCCCGCCCTGAGGAACACCTAAGGCTCCACCCCTCATACGTAATAGCCGCGACCAGACTAAAACCAAAACAACAACAACAACAACAAAAAACCCACCAAAAATGGCTCAAACCGGAAAACAAATAAAAGCCCCAGAGCCAATTCCTCTAAGCAGTGAAGAGATAGCTAACCTATCAGATGCACAGTTCAAAGCACTGGTCATCAAAATGCTCACAGAATTGGCTGATTTTGCTCACAAACTAGATGAAAAAATGCAGGCTACAATATGTGAAATGAAGGAAGATGCATGGGGCACTGATAGAGATGGAAGGAAAACTGGGACTCAAATCAATGGAGTGGACCAGAAAGAAGAAACTAACAACCAAACAGAAAATGAGGAAGAAACAAGAATTCCAAAAAATGAGGAGAAGCTTAGGAACCTCCGGGACATCGTTAAACGTCCCAACATCCGAATTATAGGGGTACCAGAAGAGGAAGAAGAAGAGCAACAAGTGGAAAACTTATTTGAACAAATAATAAAGGAGAACTTCCCCAATCTGGCAAAGGAAATAGACTACCAGGATGTCCAGGAAGCTCAGAGAGTCCCAAAGAAGTTGGACCCAAGGAGGAACACACCAAGGCACATCGTAATTACATTACCCAAGATTAAAATGAAGGAGAAAATTCTAGAAGCAGCAAGGAATAAGGGGACAGTCACCTACAAAGGAGTTCCCATCAGACTGTCAGCTGATTTCTCAAAAGAGACCTTCCAGGCAAGAAGGGGCTGGAAAGAAATATTTGAAATCTTGAAAAGCAGGGACCTACATCCAAAATTGCTCTATCCAGCAAAGCTGTCATTTAGAATGGATGGACAGATAAAGCGCTTCTCAGATAAGGTCAAGTTGAAGGAGTTCATCATCACCCAGCTTTTATTATATGAAATGTTAAAGGGACTTATCTAAGAAAAAGAAGATAAAAATATGAGAGTGAAAAGACAGCAAACTCACAGCGATTAACAACCACACCTAAAACAAAAGCAAACAGCTAGAACAGGAACAGAACCACAGAAATGGAGATCATATGGAGGGTTAGCAACAGGGGCATGGGAGGAGCAGAGAGGGGGAAAGGTACAGAGAATGAGTAGCATAGATAGTGGGTAGAAAATAGACAGGGGGAGGGAGGGCAAGAATAGTATAGGAAATGTAGAAGCTAAAGAACTTATGACACATGGACATGAACTAAAGAGGGGGAATGTGGGTGGGAGAGGGTGTGTAGGGTGGAGGGGAATGATGGGGGAGAAATGGGACAACTGTAATAGCATAATCAATAAAATATATTAAAAAAAATAAATAAAATAAAATAAAAGAAAACTATTTACTCATAGTGACTTCGTTCCTTAATTTCCTCAAAGTCTTACCGCAATTTGCCCTCAAGTAGGAACCTCCGCGTTTGCAAAAGAAAAGTGGGCACAGGAGGAAGCTGAGTGGGAGCAGCAGCAAAGCAAAGCTCTCCCCTTGTACCCTTTGTAGCGTTCTGCCTTTAGGAATCATTAAGTCAATTTTTGCATGCCTTTGGAAAAATCACTGAGCATTTCTTTCTAATGTTTTTTTTAAGATTTTTCATTTTTTATTTTCTTAGAGAAAGGGAGAAGGAGAAAAAGAGGGAGAGAAACATCAATGGTTGCCTCTTGCATGTCTTCAACTGGGGATGCAGCCTGCAGCCCAGGCATGTGCCCTAACTGGGAATTGAACTGGCGACCCTTTGGTTTGCAGGCAGGCACTCAATCCACTGAGCATTTTTCATTTGGGAACTTTGCTAAATTCAGCTAAAGGTAATTTTAGAAATACTTTGTGCTCTGATATAAGCCACCCTTGTATTAGCGAGCACCTGATCCGTCTCTAAACAGTAGTTACTATCTATAATGTTTCCTATGCTAAGTCCCAGTCTGTTTTCCTAGTGTTATTTATTGAGGAAAAGACTCTTTGTGCCTGAATCAAATACTGTGAAAGATACTAGCATTATAGAGATCATTATAATTACAGAGATAAAGAAAATGTTTCCTCTTTCAAGTTAATCGGAGTGTAGTAAGTCTGGAAACCACAAATAAAGAAGTGAATTACAGAGATGAATACGGGGATCAGTACAAGACAGTGTGATGGAAATTACGGTGCACAGACGTCCCCATAAGATACTATCCGCATGAACTTTGGGCCTAGGTCAAGTAGCACAGCTGTAACTGTGGCACTTTATCCAAATTACAGGCCTCAGGCGGTAAGCAGAAAACCTCGGAATCCAAACGTCTAACTATCTTGGCTCACAGAAGAGCGCTAAACTAGCTGTGTGATCAAAGGCAAGA
Organism: Glossophaga mutica; assembly: GCA_039655065.1. Classification (NCBI taxonomy): domain Eukaryota; kingdom Metazoa; phylum Chordata; class Mammalia; order Chiroptera; family Phyllostomidae; genus Glossophaga; species Glossophaga mutica. The sequence goes on from CM077311.1 coordinate 65,412,213, forward strand.
TTTTCAAAGTCCTATTTCTTGACATGTAATTTAAATTTTACAATGTATCCTTTTTAGTTTTCAGTTCTACAAGTTTTGACAAATGCACTCAGCCATGTAACCATCGCCACAGTGCAGAACAACTCCATCATCCCAAAACTGTCCCGGGGCCCTTTTGTAATCAACACCTCCCCCAATGCCAGTGCCTGGCGTCCACTTCTCTGTCCTCAGTTCCTATAGAGACAGGATTCTCAGTCTCTGTAAGCTTTTGTTTTCTCATTCACTGATGGAAATATTAATAATATTATCTATTTCCTGGGGTGGTTAAAAGAATTAAATAATATTATATGTATATACATATATACAAATGTATGTAATAAGATTATATATGTATGATGCTTAGCACAATGCCTAGTACATTATGAGAACAAGATGTTAGTGACTTATCATCATCATCATCATCATCATTATCGTTATTATTAAATGTTGAGCATCAAGTTGAAAGCCAGGGTACTAAATAAAACTTGTAAAATTTGTAAAATGCAACCTTCCATGTAACATAGAAGAATATTCTAACATATCTTGACGATCGGTCATCAGGCCTCCATTAGAAGGCTCTCATCTGCGGGAGACGTGGGGTTCCTCAAGGCACTTTGTTGCCTGGGTGGGCTGTAATAATTACTAAAATGTTATTTTGCTTCTCCACGACCTCCACTCATGTACCACAATGACCCAGAACACAAGTCCAATTTCCATTTCACATAATGGGTCTTTAAAGAGTGCACTCTCGCCTCTCTTTGTTTCTGTTCCTGAATCTTTTTTCCACTAAAGAACATCAAAACCGATAAAGCTAGAGATGATTGATGAGACTGCAAGGAGGCAGAGTAGGATTCAGTATCAAAAGGAATGTTGTAGGAGAGTTGCTTAAAGATAAAAGAGGTGAAAATAGAAGTAACTATTCTGACATCCCTCGGGATGTTTAAACCCTGGTTGAAGAATCACTTATCAGAGATGCTGTAGAGTATTATGTGGTAGTTGGACCAAGGAATTGCTAAGCTTCTTCTTGCCTGAAAAGTACAATTCTCCAAATGTTCGCTCCTTTTGCCATGCCTCTGATGCATTACATCTGCAATTTCTGGGAGCCACAGAAATCATTCTACCTCCATGGAGATGGTTTCTGCCATGTGTTTAAAATCCATTTATCTTTCTTCACTCGTTTATGCAAATTCATCTCAAGTCTTTGTTAATCACATTTGGATAAAAAAATAATGTATATCAGAACCTCTTTTAAAATTGGATTATGCAAAACAGAAGATGCTGTAACGCTCTATCTAGTCAGAATCCTTGAATAGCACCACAAAATTTGAACAATTTTTAATGGAAAATTGTTTAAATTACATTTATGCTATGGTTATGGTTTTTACAGTTAAAGCATACTTTGTGCTTAACTGTCTTTTTATTTTCTGTTTCCTGGAGATTCCACATTTTCTGCATAACTCGGCTTTATTGTTAACACTATTAATTGGAGTGTTGAGCTGCAATGCAGTTATGCTTCCAGGGCTAGAAGACAAGCGTAAGGGTGGGTCTTCGCCCCCATGCATGTGCGTGCAGGTGTGTGTGTGCGTGTGTGTGCATGTGCATGTGTAGGGCTTCTGCATTTCACTGGGTCCTCCATCCCCAATAGTTGTCACAGTGCACTCATCTAGAGAAATATTTATCTGTTTTCTAATTTTATGTGGCTTGGAAATCAGAGATTTAAGCTTACTAGACTGAGATATAAAATGCATCAACTCTCATACATAATTCTAATCTAATGTTTATTTTTGCAGCTTCAAGTACTTAAAAATTAACTTCTAGCTCTGTCTTACATTGTGAAGAGGAGAGATGAGGTGTGAGCCTCACCCCCATTTACACTTAAATAATGTAAAACCCAGAGTTGATTGCTCTATTTATTATTAACCACATTCATTCTCCAACCTGCACGGTGGCCGCTGCGTCTCCAGTTCACATGCCGTCTTGGGAGTGGACAACAGGTCATTGGAGAGCAGCCTTCTTTCGGTATCCGAAGAGGAGCCAGGCCAGCGTATGATCCTAAGCCAGCCATCTCGGCTATTTTTACTAGTTTTTGATAAGCATCTCATTAAGTGAATACTATTTCAAGGGAAACCATGAGGAACACTAGGTTCAAAGAATCAGAGAGGAAGCAGAGGAGAGGATCTCTCCCAGCAATGTCTGTCTGCACTCAGAACAGTGGAGCTGAGAGACGGGAGCCCAGAAAAAAGAAAGACAGAAGGACGTTTGTATGGGGAGAAAAGCTCCAAGAGTCAGGAAGAACTAGGAACATATTTCTTTGAGCTCATTTGGCACTGGTTTTCCAGGAGGTATATTTGGCTCTTTGTTGCCAGTAAAAGACACGTTCCTGGATCTGGTGCAGTGGCACCATCCCAGGGGTGGCACCAGGAGGACATCTGGAGGTCACTAATGTCAATGGGAAAAACTGTAAGCATGAAAAAATGGGCTTCCTCAAATCTGCTGGACACCCTCCATCATGTACAGGCCCAGGCAGGACTTGTCCCCTCACACTACCAGGAACCGTGCTCCCAAGCCCTGAATTCAATGCCCAAATACATTTTTAGATAAGCACTTGTGAAGTTCAATGCGCATACCAGCCATGCAGTGATCGGGCACCCTTTCCGACGCAGCGGGGCTGGGTGGGCCTGGGTGGGCCTGCAACTCTGCTCCAGCTCCTTACCCACGGGCCACTCTTTGAGTAGAATTGTCTGAGAGTATTTCAACTCTGATCAAATCAGCTAGAAATCTGGAAATGAAAGGGAATATATACAAAGTAAACTAAATTCTGAACTCTTCAATGTTCAATGTTATGCTATCCTGAAGAGGCATAAAGAACATCCAAAAACTAGAGGCCTAGATAAAAAAAAAAAAAATGAATCTTAACACTTATTTCTCATATTTCTGGAGGCTAGGAAGTCCAAAATCAAGGTGGTAGCAGATTCAGTGTCCGGTGAGGGCCCCCCTCCTGGCTCCCTCGTGAGTGATGGCCCCTGATTTCCAGTGGGTGACTTTTTGGGTCACCGTGGTGCAGCTCCGCAGATGAGTCTGGAAGGCACTGAAAGAGAGAGGGTGCTGGGACTGAAGAGGAAGTTAGGGCATGAAATGCTTACCCTGCAGCCACCCGCAAGGTAAGGCCTGTCATGGAGCCTCAAGAAAAGCATTTCGGGAGACTCACACTGGGGAGGATGAGGTTCAGCGGTGAGATCCTTTGGGTGAAGAAGGAGGCTGCCCCCAGGTTTCAATGTCTCATCTCCATCCCTCCGGCTCTGAAAGAAGTCCAACCTCGCTTGACCAGGCCCAGAAATAGGGCCAGTGTCCAGACGTTCTGCACCATTGGTGATTCTGCACACGCATCAGTGTGTGTCTCCGTCCCCACCCCCTAGCTTAGTCTGTTCCCAGTGGGCGCTGCGCTCAGGCCCACGGAGTCTGCACCTGGGCACAGGCTGCTGCCAGGGCCACGTGGCTGCAGTGGAGAGAACTCGTGAACAAATGGGGCAAGTGTGTGTTGGGGGACGGGGTGGAGTGGGGAGAGCATGCTTCTTTGATAGGCTGGTTATGTTATCTTGGGCTTGGGAAGGAGCAGGCACCTCTTCAAACTAACCAATCAATTTCCCAAGCTTTCTTGGGATTCTGATGGATCCACCACTTAACCAATCTATTTCCTACATCTTCTGGGGTTCTATGTCCCTTATCCAATCCGATTCTTTCTCCAGGCTAGACTGACAAGCCTTTATGGTCACTATTTCGGCCTCCATGATGCATGCCTCATAGAAGCCCAGCCCCTGGCGTCATTTTGACTTAGGCAGGTGCTTATCTCCCCTGCTCCCCACCCCACAAAATCCAGTCCTAGAGGGTGGCTGCTCCCTACAGCGGGGGAAGGGAGAGTGTTAATCCCCTTGGCAGGGCAACTGCCAGTTATCCTCTGGAGGGTGTGAAGCTGTAGCTTTCTTGTTAAGCAGGCTTATCTCTGGTTGATTAGGCTTAATGATGTCTGGTTCCCTTTTCTTCCTTCTTTTATTAATATCTAGCTACCTACACTAAGTTTCAGGTGTACAGCATAGTGGTTAGACAAACACAGCTCTCTTGAAGTGAGAGGCTGGCTGAATAGAATGAAGCTGAACCTGCACAGAATTTTCTGGAAAATTGTGGTGCAAAAATAGAGCTAGGCCAAGGTTATATGAGAGAAGTGCTAAACATAACGAAATAAAACAAGAAATAAAAACCCTGGAGTGTCAGATCTGAGGCTCAGGGAAGAGAGGGCTCTGCACCACAAGGTCAGGAGGAGGACTCAGCGCCCATGACCTCCAGCACCGCCTCTGGTCGCTGCTCCCAGAGCTTCACCCCTGCTGGTGAAGTCAACTCAAACCCATGAACTCAAGATTACTTAAGCTGCTTATCAAATTCCTGTCTACCCTGTGGGCCTCCTTCTATGTTCCACACTAGACTACAAGGTTATTGCTAGCCTCTAAGTTCATTTGACACTTAAATATGTAGTGCCTTGTACAAGCAGTTCTATTTTGGCATTACAGTGTATCAGCAAAACAAAACCACAGTGTGTCGGGTATTTAAACCATGCAGAAGGTCAGTCCGGGGATCTCCACTGTTTGTTCAGATAAGCCGAACAATCCACAGGGGCGACTGGGTGGAATAGACATTGCCTTTAGTATTCACAGTACAAGGAGCTCCGACGGCGGCGCGCCAGCAAGCAGGACCACATGCACCCCCTGTGTCTGAGACTTTTTTTAAGGGGTCTCAGACAAAGGAGGCACGAGTCCTATGCCTGACTCTAACCTGCATTACCTGATCAGCCCTCAGTCATGGGAGGGGGAAGGGCCACGTCCGTTGACCCCACACATACCCAGCTTTGTGTTGCTTACAAAGAATCGAGTAATGGGTGGGACTCCAAGATGGTGTCAGTCCTGCCACTGAAGGAGGAGAATCTCAGGGGTGTCAAAGTAGGGGAGCTGCCAAGCTGGATACTGATGCAGGATTTCACCCTAAAGGCATCGCTGGAGTGTTTCAAAGGGTCACTACCGGTGTTACAGCCAGTGCGTCTACATGAAGAGAGGGGGCAGAGCGTCGCTGGGGTTACTACGGGGCTGGCAGCTTTCGGGCTTTTCAACTGCTGCGGTTCTCACAAGGAACTGAAACATGGGCGTCATTCAAGTACCACCGAAGAGGCCCCATGTGGGCTCCACCTTCCTGACCATGACCTTTGCTCCACACCTCTGAATCCTTTCATATTGTAATTAACACCTAATAAAAGATGGCTGATTTAAAAAATGAAGCACCAGGGTAACTGGGGAAAGGTGACATTGAGCTCATTACTGTATGTTCACTTTGTCAACTCTGAACAATTCATTCTGGAAACTTCTTAGCCTCTCCTCACTTAAGGCCTACTTTTTTTTCCTCTGTGGCTTCTAGGCTGGGAGTGAAATTGGAAGGAAATGGACAGGGCGACAAGCTTGCCAAGCTTCTTGCTGACAAAGTCCTGTACCAGGCCAGCAGTCATCCCAATTTACACCTATTATTAAAGAAATAACTTTCTTTCTTCTCCCAGTACTGAGCGTATCATATCTTGAGCAACAGAATATTTACCTACCTACTGAGTCATTGATAAGGAATTATTTTTGCACCCTAACATGAGCTTGATAAGAAGCTTTTCTAACCACTTCATGTTATTTTAAATTAAATTTAATGTTAGATTAAATCTAACATTAAATTTCAGTTTTAAAAAGTTAGACTTGGCCCAGAACTTCCGGCCAAGATGGAGGTATAGGCGGACACACTGTGCCTCTCTCACAACCAAAATTAAGGACAACAAATATTTAGAAACAAGAAAACAACCAGAACTTATAGAAAATTGAACTGTACGAAGTCCAACAACCATTCATCCAGACCGGTAAGAGGGGCGGAGTCGCGGCAGGAAGAAGTGGAGGTGCGGACCCAGGAACGCAGGCAGCAGCGGCTGGCAGTTCCCAGGTGCACAGGCGGTGATTGGCGGTCCCTGGGCCCACAGGCAGCAGCTGGCGGACTCCGGGCACAGGGGGGCAACTGTGCAGACCCAGTGAGGCTGCGCAAGGCGGCTGGCTGACCAGGTGGTCCCACATTTGCGCACGCAGACGGTCCAGGCAGAGGGGAAGTGGCGGAAGGGACCGAATCCAGGAGAGAGCGGAGCAGGCGCCATTGTTCCCTCTCAGACCCCGCCCCCACATACAGCGTCACAACCCAGCGGCTGGGCTGCCCCGCCCTAAGGAACACCTAAGGCTCCACCCCTCATACGTAATAGCCGCGACCAGACTAAAACCAAACCAAAACAAAACAAAAAAACCCCACCAAAAATGGCTCAAACCGGAGAAAAAATGAAAACCCCAGAGTCAGTTCCTCTAAGCAGTGAAGAGATAGACAACCTATCAGATGCACAGTTCAAAGCACTGGTCATCAGAATGCTCACAGAATTGGTTGATTTTGCTCACAAACTAGATGAAAAAATGCAGGCTACAATACGTGAAATGAAGGAAGATGCATGAGGAACCGATAGAGATGGAAGGAAAACTGGGACTCAAATCAATGGAGTGGGCCAGAAGGAAGAAAGAAACAACCAAACAGAAAACGAGGAAGAAACAAGAATTCAAAAAAATGAGGAGAAGCTTAGGAACCTCCGGGACATCGTTAAACGTCCCAACATCCGAATTATAGGGGTCCCAGAAGGGGAAGAAGAAGAGCAACAAGTAGAAAACTTATTTGAACAAATAATAAAGGAGAACTTCCCCAATCTGGCAAAGGAAATAGACTACCAGGACGTCCAGGAAGCTCAGAGAGTCCCAAAGAAGCTGGACCCAAGGAGGAACACACCAAGGCATGTTGTAATTACATTAGCCAAGATTAATATGAAGCAGAGAATTCTAGAAGCAGCAAGGGATAAGGGGACAGTCACCTACAAGGGAGTTCCCATCAGACTGTCAGCTGATTTCTCAAAAGAGACCTTACAGGCAAAAAGGGGCTGGAAAGAAATATTTGAAATCTTGAAAAGCAGGGACCTACATCCAAAATTGCTCTTTCCAGCAAAGCTGTCATTTAGAATGGAAGGACAGATAAAGCGCTTCTCAGATAAGGTCAAGTTCAAGGAGTTCATCATCACCAAGCCCTTATTATATGAAATGTTAAAGGGACTTATCTAAGAAAAAGAAGATAAAAAATATGACAGTGAAAAGACAGCAAACACAGCTATTAAGAACCACACCTAAAACAAAAGCAAACTAAGCAAACAGCTAGAACAGGAACAGAACCACAGAAATGGAGATCATATGGAGGGTTAGCAACAGGGGCATGGGAGGAGGAGAGAGGGGAAAAAGGTACAGAGAATGAGTAGCATAGATAGTGGGTAGAAAATAGGGGGAGGGCAAGAATAGTGTGGGAAATGTAGAAGCTAAAGAACTTATGACACATGGACATGAACTAAAGTGGGGAATGTGGGTGGGAGAGGGTGTGCAGGGTGGAGGGGAATGATGGGGAGAAATGGGACAACTGTAATAGCATAATCAATAAAATATATTTTAAAAAAAGTTAGACTTGGTTTTTGAGATGCTCTAACTACTTAAAATAATCCATTCACCAGACTAGGCAAGCATTACATTTGAGCTCCATTCTAACTCCCTGGATTTCTAACATGTGAAAGCACAGAAGTGATACTTCACTCCGCAACAGGCTGCACAAAGACAGCTTGAACTAGAGTTCCGCTAAAATGACTTAAAACGTTGTTTACCTAGAACTTTCTGCAATGCATCTAAAGCACTGTATTTTATAGACTTGAAGCACACCTTTTTTCCCAATGTTTTCACAGCTCTGAAATTGGAATGCTTATCACCTTGCTGTCCCCCAAGAAGCATCTAAGGCATGCTTGTTTTGCCTGCATTTGCATAAACATCAAAAACGCTCATCTCGCACAGCCTGGCTTCTACCCTGCCTACATCTCCTACCCCTCTCACTGCCCGCGGGCTTGCGCCAGACACAGAGACCTGCCTACTTCCAGGCTCAGCTGTGTGTTAAAGCATTCATGCCACCTGTTCAGTACGCCTGGCATGCACCAGCCTCCAATCTCATTATGACAATCATTCTCTCACTCAGACCTCAGTCTAAAATGGCCACTTCAACAGCTCAACTCACATAGCTGTCCGGTCATTCGATATCCGCACTCACTCGCCACCATCTGAAATGTTTCCGACTTGTTTGCATGCTCCGTATGGTTGATTTACTGGTTGCCTCCCCTCAGCAGAACACAAGCCCCTGCTGAGTCACTCTGCCTGCCGGCTCCTCTGCTGCATCCCCGCCACACAGAACAATACCTCACATGCAGTAGGTGCTCAATAAACATGTTGAAAGAATCGCATCAACTTTATTTTAACCCACATAATATATGATAGTGGTATTACCAAGACAAGTTTTTAAAATATATTTAATATGTTGACCAAAACAAGAAACAGAAAGAAGGAAATGTTACTTGAGCAGATCTGGCTGGTGCAACAAAGCTGTGCTGTATTAGAGGTTAATGGTAGAAACCACAACTGCTCCCCTCTCCCTAGTTCGTTCTTAAGGCTCTTACTCCCTATTCTCATGGGAAGCAAATCCATACTATCTCCTTTTTTCATGTCTTGAGAAATTTTCAGAAACAAGAAAAGTACCTGCACATAGCAGTACGCATGTTTTCTTGAATAAACAAATGTGTGTTAAGGGAGTGACTTAGTAATCCCACCCAATGACTGAATAATTATTTGGAAGCAGGTAAGTTTTATGCGTGGATCTGAGTAATAACAGGATCATGTCTAGGAAAGTACAAAGTTCTGTTTCTTTCTTTATTATTTTTTAAAGATTTTATTTATTTATTTTAGACAGAGGGCAAGGGAGAGAGAAAGAGAGGGAGAGAAACATCAATGTGTGCTTGCCTCTCACACGCCCCCCACTGGAGACCTGGCCCACAACCCAGGCATGTGCCCTGACTGGGAACCGAACTGGCAATGCTTTGGTTCACAGGCCTGCACTCAATCCACTGAGCCACACCAGCCAGGGCAAAGTTCTATTTCTTATCACTATGTCATGGGGCCACATACCCACAATTTCCTCTATTGGTACAAAGGATACCCTTATATTTTCATATAATGACCCTTGAATCACTGGGTAAATGTTTTACCAAGTCATCTTTCCAGAAGCTCTTTACTGTGTGCCAATTTAAGGGAATTGTAATAGACAAGATATCAAGATCTCTCCTAGTCCAGTGGCTGTGGCTTCAAGCATGTATAATATCATGCCTTTTTTTTAAAACCTCACTGGAGGACATGTTCACTGATGAGAGAGAGAGAGAGAGAGAAACATTGATGCAAGAGGAAAACATCGATGCCTCCAGTACGCATCCAACCAGGGATCAAACCCTCAGCCCAGGTATGTGCCCTGACTGGGAATTGAACCGAAAACTTTTTGACATACCAGATGATGCTCCAATGAACTGAGCCACCTGGCTAGGGCTTATCATGCCCTTTTCACAAATAAAGAAACTGAGTCCAGAGAAACTGAGGGTAAAAAGCCTGGTTTAAGGTCATTCATTTTTGGCAGGTGCTCTCCGTCCTGGGAGCACACCCTCGCCTTTCCCTTTCCCCTCTCCTTCCCTCTCAGGCATGCATCTCCTAAACCCTAAGGGTCTGCACAAGACTTGCAACCAGGGGAGCACTGGGCGGCAGCAGCTCATCCTGGCTAACCCCCGGAGCCTGTCTCCAAGGCCCCCTTTTCTCTGACTTTCCAGTGAGCTGACAGCAGCCCCCCGCCTCTGCTCTCTCCTGCTGCTTTTTCTATCCTAAGCCCTTCCTTGCTTCACTGCCCCCAGCTTTAATAAAAAACATGCTCTCAAAATCAAAAATATAAACATATCACTGACTTTTGAGAGTGGAGATGACAGTAAGCTCACCTGCCCGGTACACCTCGGTTCCCTGTAGTTCTGCTCCCAGCTCGTTCAGTCTCAACCTGGGTGCCGTTGTTTGCAGCCTCGTTTTAAAACTGAGGTGAGGATACCTCTGCCATTGACCAGGTTATTCAATATCAGAAAAAAAATTTGGCTTTCTTTGGGTTCCATACTCACCAAATGCTTATTGTACATAGTGTGGCTTTTCCTTTATTTGCCTAGCCTTTGACTGTTCGGAGGACTCCACGCATGTTCTCTCTCTTTACCGGGAGGGTGGGATGTTGTTACGAAAGACCCTGACCCTAACCTTAATCCTAGCCCTAACCTTCACTCATAGAGTCAGCCCAAGGCACTTCGTTACCAATGGAGAGTGACAATGGACTAGAATTTAAAACCCGGAAAGAGTCCCAGCAGAAATACACAGTGTCAGAAGGACTGGCAGAGGAAAGAGCAGGCGAGGCAAAGAGAGCCGTGTGAGTAGGTGCAAAGGAGACACTGGGAGAAAGCTGTCAGGCAGGGGTGGATGACAGGTTGGCAGGTGAGAGGAGGTGAATGTCAAGACTGGAGAGAAAGTGAGAGCAGAGGACAGGTGAGTGCCATACAGGACAGGGCACTGATAACACAAGCACACGTGAGAGCCTTCAGGAAGCAGGAGCCACAGCTCAACAGACTAATCTTTCCCATTGCTTCAGCGTCTGCTTTCCAGTGTCGCGTAGAGCTAGTGGGCATGCAGTTAGGTGAGATCGACTCAATCTCGCATCTTACTCCTTGTAACCAGTATCTGTTTAGATTCCGAAGTGTTTTCCTAACCAATACCATTTCTATTTTCAAAATGTAATGTTCTTAATGGAATCTCAGGTTAAGTAGGCAAATAAATAAGATAGCTCTGTGAAAACTTGCTAGTTTTCCTTGAAGGCAAATGTTTAGGAAAAAGAGAAGGGCTTAGTGAATTCATCTTTGCTTTACAGAAGTAAAACATGAGAATGAATTTACTGTATTCGATAATATGATAATTTCAGTTTAGTGTATTCACTATGCAAATGTTCGAGGTTGCCAAAAATCTACAGAAACCGTTTCCTCAGTAAAGATCAATCAGTTGAGACTTCCCATTTCTTGTGAGGAAAATGCAGTGCAATCTACTGCGATCCAGTGAGGGAGGAAATAGAGGATTTGGGAAGAGAAGTTCCACGCTGACAGAAGGAAAATAGCGCCACCTGCTGCTAAGCATTTAACATTTTCATTTTCTTTAAAACAATCATGAAATTTCTTTTTAATAAAAAATTTTAATTTAAAAATAAAATAGAAAAAGCCCCATGAAACACATGTCTTAAAATCAAGTGCAATTAAATAATGAAACAAAACACACAATCTACAACCTCAGTCTCTTCCTTCCCCTTCTCGTGCTTCACAGAGGCAAGCACTTTCAACATTTTTGCTGCGTTTTTCTTGTATCAGTCTTTATAGATCATTTTGGTAACAGTCTTAAACTCCTGCCTCTTGATGTATCTATACTATATGTTTGTTTCTCTGCAACTTTTTATTATGTAGGGTCAGACTTTCCATTATTATATTATATTACAGTATTACATTACTCTTTCCTTCTAAATCTCCTAATATAACATCACTTTATCACCTTCCTTGTTCTCTGATTCTCCTAGATTGCCTCTTTGTTTTCGTTGGTATAATTTTTTTTGTTAATTTCGTGTTAATTTTTTTTCTCTTTGGCTACGTCAATTCCCATTAGCAGTTTATTTCTAAAGGCTTGCACGTGTCAGACATTCCAGCAGCTCCATTCTTTCCTGCATCCGCCCACTGAGGGGTGTCCCTCAGCCTGCTCAGACTGCTCTCTGTCGCTCTTCGGCCAGCTCAGTCGCTGCCACCTTGGGAGACTGCTGACAACCTTCCTGTAGCTCCTTCCTGAGCCACGGTTTTCCCCCTCTTCGCACGCAGTGTATCATCTAACAGTTTCTTAAGAAAGGGGGCATGAGATGTGAGTATTTTGAGTTCTAATAAAAATGAATATGCACTTACTCCACTATCACAATTGATTGATATTTTGCTGGACATACAATTCTTAGTTGAAAAAATCCCGCCAGGATTTTAAGGGTTTACAATCAGGAGTGTCCAACCCACTGTCCGTGGGCCTCGTGGGGCCCAGGATGTCTATGGATGCAGCCCAACGCAAAATCATTAATTTGCTTCTTTTTAAGTAATGATTAAAGGTTTTTAATAATTAAAAACGGGGTTTTGGGGGGGTTGGTTTGTTTTTTGTTTGTTTGTTTGTTTGTTTTTTTGCTCATCCCTTTTCATTAGTGTTTGTGTATTGAACGTGTGGCCCAAGACAACTCTTCGTCTTCCAGTCTGGCCCAGAGATGCCAAATGGTTGGACACACCTCCCTTCCTCGCCACCCCCCACAGCATTATCGAGGGGTAACTGACAAATAAAATTGTATATAGTTACAGTCTACAGAAGAGTGGCGTCAGCATCATGGTGCAGTGAGACACCCCTTGTACGCATCCCCTCCCTCAACAAGAATTTAGCATCCATCCCTGGACTCAAGTGCCTCTGGGGAGCCGTGGGATCTAGCACCATACACCAAGGAACCTGGAGGTCTCACCCACCGTGCATCAGCTCATAGGCATACAGAACTTAGTCCCATCTGGGCCCTGCGGCGGCTCATGAAAAAGCTCCAGCACCTCCTGGCCACAATCCAGGGGCCTTGGAAAACACTGTCTGAGATGGTCACCCACAAATGAGGGAACATCTGTGGAAGTCCAGGTTTCCAGACCCTAAGTTCCAGCACACTGTTGGAGAAAAAGTAATATGAGTCTGGGTGCACTGGAGAGGGTAAGAGGAACAACTTGACCTTCCTCCCCCAAGGCAGCACCGCATAGGGCAAAAAGAGACATTTCGGGCCCACGGCTTCTCTTAGGGGAAAGTAAAGGTGTGTGAGTGAGTATCTGGGTTCTCCAGCTGTGTGGGGCACTGCCGAAGGAGCTGATTTCTCTCTCACCCCATCCAGAGTGAGATCTGTAATTACCTTTTTGTGTCATGCTGGAAATGCAGCTTTTATGTGGGTACAAGATCGCTATAGGAAAGGCACACCTATAGAAACTGTCATATATAATTCAGGAAAAAGTGGTCCTTATGTGACCAAGCAAAAGCAAGATGAAGGATCTGAAGCTGGAGAATTCAAGGGATAGTTTGATGATTTTAGGAAGAGGTTTGGTTTAAAAAGTCAAGATGACAGGAGAAGCAGTGGACAGGGCCCCTGGCCACCTAGAACCCCATGAGTTCAATACCGCAGGCGCCAACATGGTCTACCTGCCCCCAAACTCAACATCTCTAATTCAGTCTCTAGGTCAGGGGGTCACTCCTGATCTACACAAGCTACTCTATGGCGAGGACTGCCCCTCCATAGAGCCTGTGGAAGATACCCCGGCAGAGAGGATACCGTGAAAGTCTGGAAAGACTACACCATTGAAGACACCATCACTGTTGTATCAGGCCCAAAAGAACAAATTCCTACTGGCAAAACCATGTCCAGGTGTTGTGCCTGCCTTCACAGGCTCTGCGACAGAGCCAGTCAGGGAACTCATGAAGGAGATTGTAGACATGAAGACAGAAAGAAAAAGAGAGAGAGAAAGCAAGTGGAAGGAAGAAAGGGAGGAAGGAAGGAAGGAAGGAAGGAAGGAAGGAAGGAAGGAAGGAAGGAAGGAAGGAGGAAGGAAGGAGGAAGGAAGGAAGGAAGGAAGGAAGGAAGGAAGGAAGGAAAAGGAGAAGGGTTTCAAGGTTCAGATCTTGGAGAAATTTAGGAGCCAGTAGCCACCACACCAGAGCAATTAACAGAAGGTGATTAATAGAGCCGAGTGTTTCCCAGCCAGTGCCACATGATGAGGAAGAAGACACAGAAGCAGTGCCAAAAAACTGGCATTAGACAATCAGGCAGAAGCATTCTGATTTTTCAAGACCCCTTTTGACTTCTTCTACAACATGGACCCTTCTGATAGAGGCACGGAACCTAGAGCAAACGGTAGAAGACTTAGTACTACTGCACAGAAACATTTTTAGAGAAATGAAAAGGCAAAGCAGACAGACAGGAATTACGATGTTTCCCAAGTGTGCCTGCCTCTTCTGCCTCCCTCCTCACCGCCTCCATCTCTGCCCCCGCAGACACAACACCAGCTCCTCCTCCTCTTCCTCCTCCTCCTCCTCAACATGAAGACAAGGATGAAGACCTTCACGATGATCGATGTCCACATAACAAATAGTAAATAATCAACATGCCGTGCGTCAATAAACTTACCTGTTGTGTACGTGTGTGAGGCGGTTTTGTGTCATCATCATGCTCATCATCGCCTAAGTATTCAGTGTGTAGAGCGTCGTGTACAAGACTCGTGTGGAAGTGGATCACCTGTCCATACATAGATGTAAGGTGAATATTTAATATGAAATTAACAATGTGTTGGTTTTTGTACTGTTTTCTAATTTTGCTTTCAAAGAATTACCATTCAGTATTCTTTCTCATAATTGGAGAAACGGTATCAATGGGTTTTTAATGTAACAATGTTTCTAATACTGTATTATGAAAAAGACTGTAATATTGCATGCCCTAAAAACTTTACAGCTCTGGCTGGTGTGGCTCAATGGATCAAGCACCCACCTGCAAACCAAAAGGTCACTGGTTCGATTCCCAGTCAGGGCACGTGTCTGGGTTTGGGGCCAGGTCTCCAGCTGGGGTTGTGTGAGAGGCAACCAATTGATATATCTCTCACACATTGATGTTTCTCTCCCTCTTTTTCTCCCTGTCTTCTTCTCTCTCTAGGAGTAAATAAATAAAATCTTTTTTAATACTTTATAATAATTCATTCATTAGTGTATACGCTAGGCTACTGTGAAGCAATCGTATCAATTACACTAGAAATAGCATAAAGCAATCATCTTGTTGCTTCTTGGTTATCAATGAATTGTTATCCTTGTAATAAGTATGAATTGTTCACATTATCTTTTCATGTTTGATGCCTCGGGTTAGCAGTGCATACACCGGCTACGGTGTTTTGTACACAGAAGACAGCGTTGTTGCAGGCACTCGCACTGACACCCGCGTCATCTTGTCAGCACACATGTGAACTTGTGGCATCAGTGAACCCACTGCAGGACCCTGAGGGAGTAAAGGACCTTCTCGTGATTTTCTTAATAACATTTTCTTTTCTCTAGCTTGCTTTATTGTAAGGATATAGTATGTAATACACAGAACATACAAAATATGTGTTGACTGTATATTATTGATAAGGCTTCTGATCAACAGTAGGCTATTAGTAGTTAAGTTTGGGGAGAGTCAAGTGTCCCATGTGGATTCTTGATTGTGTGGGGTGGGTGCCCCTAACCCCTATTGTTCAGGGCTCCACTGCAAGATGGGGGGTGGTGAATTGAAATGCCAGAGGAATCCGTTGGCCTCCGCTGTGAGTTGCAAGGCGCATCACAACCCACACACCCTTGCGTAGACAGAGCACAGATCCCCTGCTGGCTCTGCTGGGCCCTTGGCAGGGAGGACAGTGGGCTACGAGCACAGGAGACAGTGAGATGGAGGATAAAAGCAGCAAGTAAATGCTACACGGAACCAGATGGGCACCCTGCGCAGGCAGGACTGTGGTCATGGGCCCTGGGAGGCCTCGGCCACCGCTGGTTTCTGGAGACAGCGAGATGAAGTGGCCACACGCAAGCAGTGCAGGTGTGCGTCCTAAAAGAGGCCTTGATTCCTTCACACCTGGGTCAGCCCTTGGTGATTTGTGGTTTGTTTTGTTTTTAGTTTCCATATGTTCCGGTACACAGCTGGTACCCATTGTGGAACAGGAGTGTCTAAGCGGCTGGTTTACCCTTTGTTCCGCAGGGCAGGGCAGGGCCCCACCCACAGGCCAAACTCCGCCCTCGGCCTGTGCTGTAGTACCTGCAAACTGAGGACGGTTTTTACAGTTTGAAATGGTTAGAGGAAAATTCAAAACAAGTACACCATTTTGTGACACATGAGAATTATATGTCATTCAAATGTGTGCCCATAAATAAACTTTTTTGGAACACAGCCATACTCCTTTTTTTTTTTTTAACCTTTTCTCTGTGGCTGCTTTTGGCAAACATGGCAGAGTTGAGTAAGTAGGTGCAACAAAAATCAATATTTAGGCAAAGTCTAAAGTATTTACTATCTGGCCCTTTATAAAAGCCTGCCGACCCCTGCTCTAGAAAAGTAGTAATTTTCAACACTGTGTGCTGAGACATACTTAAAAAGCAGTTGAATTTTTAGTGAATTTTTGCCACTTGAAATAAATCTCCTTTGGGTAAAGGCAAAACTGTTGCTATTACTGTCAGCAATCTTGGTTATAAACACAAAAACACCAAATCCACAATTGTTACTTTACTAGGGAGGGGAAGCCAACCACTACCTTTTACTCTAAAAAATAATCACAGGTCAGTGTAACTGAAATATAGCACTCATCCAAATCAGCATCATTTACGAAAACTGCCAGATATTTCCCCCTGCTTTGAAACAGACTGCTTTAAATTTTAAAATGATTGACTTTGAACTTTGGGTTGGAGGCAATCCCTTTGAGTACAGTAGTGTTTGCCAATATGAATTGATCATGAAAGAAAAATTTTTTTAAATTTTATTTATTTTTAGAGAGAGGGGGAAAGAGGGAGACAGAGAGAGAAAGACACATCAATCGTCTCTCGGAGACCTAGCCTGCAACCCAGACATGTACCCTGACCAGGAATCAAACCTGCAACCTTTCGGTTCACAGGCTGGCTCTCAACCCACTGAGGGACACCAGCTAAGGCAAAAAATTTTTTAGATATTTCATTGATAAAATACTATCGAGGAATTTACACCATTAATACCTGAGTTACATTTACTCTTTAGCACCAGAAAGGTGCTGCAAACTCTCTCCCTTATCTGTGTGCACGTGTATAAATGTACATGTGTGTACATGCACATAAGGACATGCACACAGATGCTGCAGCCAACATCCTGTGCTTTACAGACCCCTTGAATACCATGTCTCAACCCATTAAATTTAAATGGGCCTCAGGGTTATAATAAATGTTTTGGCCAACAAACGAAGAGTAATTGATCCAGAGGGGCCAGAACTCATGGTGCAGCTCCTACCCTCTCCCTGACCAGCCTTCTTGCAGGTTAAACTTACAGATTAGACATCCTCGCCATGCTCGTCTTTCTCCCAGCACCTTCTTTTTTAGGACCATTTGTCCAGCACGAAGAGTGGACCTTTGGATAGCAGACTGACAAACGGATTTCTCAGGGACCCAATTCAATTCAACTCAGTTCTGACACTCAACTCAATTCCAACACTCCTGGAAGATAGCCTCAGATCCCCCAGGTGAATGGCTCAGTCCCACAAGACGCCACCATTTCAGATGCCAATCACAAGTCCAGGCTGTCACCTGTGCTTCTGACTGGCTGTAAATCAGAGGTTCCCACAACCCCTCCTTGTGTGGGACTAATTTGCTAGAGTGGCTCACAGAACTCAGGAAATCAGCTTGCTAGGTCACCGGCTTACTACAAAGAATACTAGAATAACAGCCACCTGAAATACACAGGACGAGGTCCCAAAGGAGCTTCTGTCCCTGCGGAGTTTGGCACCTGGCACTGCGCATATAGACGCATCCTGGGTCCCCAACACGGGAGCCCTGAACCTTCTTCTGGGTTTCTTGGACCCTTTGTGACATAGGCGTAATTGATTAACTCACTGACCACTGGCGATTGATTCAAACTCCATCTCCCCTCTTCCCTCCCAGAAGTCAGGGGGTGAAACTAACGGTTCCAACCCACTACTCGTGACCAGTTCCCCTGGCAACGAGCCCTCATCTTAGGTGCTTTCCGAAGGCCACCTTATTAACACAAACCCAGCTGTGCTGGAAAGGGGCTTGCCATGGCTAACGAGAAACGCATTTCACCTTTATGGCTCTGAAATGATCCCAGGAACTGAGGACCCAAAAAACGAATATAACAAAAGATACTCTCATTGATCTTTTTGCTCAGAAAGTGCCAAGTGTTTTGGGTGCTATGATCCAGAAGCCACAGATAAAGACCAAATATATATGAGAAATATATTTTGGTCACCAGAATGACCTAACAGCCTAGAATTATAACAGTCTTATGAGAATTTGCACCAACTTAACTTCAAAAACGTATAAAAACTCTGCTGCCGCAGTCCAGCTGCAGCAGGATCCAGGGGGTCCCGAAGGTGGGTAAGGCGTCGGCGATGGGAGACAGACAACTACACAACTCGATGGCGGTGCAGAGCTGTTCCACTTTATTATCACTTTTAACATTGCTTATATACAGATTCTTTGACAAGCATTAACTTTTTGTGGTTACAGATTTATGGTTAGGCTAAGCAGAAAATCATAGTTCAACATACAATGACTTTATAAATTGAAAATAAGTATTTGACTTGCCAAACAAAGTCTCAGTGAATTCCTTTGCCTGTGGTTAATGATTGATCCATGATCTATATCTATATCCTGATTCTATTCTACTAAAATGTTATGGACCAAGTGCCCTTTCTATTATTATGTGTTCCTGTAAGATTATTTTGTTCTACTTACTTACAGTGGGCAAACTGATGTAAGTCTTTCTGATTATTTTTCTTCAGCCAACTCTCCTTCATTGCCTCTAAACAGATATGGATAGCATTTTCTATAATATGTTCTTAACTGTCTCCAAATTGAATTCTTATTGTTCTTAACTTAATTGGCACCAAGGAGAACCTTGGTGTGTTAGTCGTTTCATAAAAGGCAGACTTTGCCAAGGAACATGTTTTCCATCCTTATTGACTATTCTTACACCCTCAATATAGGCTCTTGTAAAGGACAATGGGTGAAACAGT
This sequence comes from Glossophaga mutica, assembly GCA_039655065.1. Lineage (NCBI taxonomy): Eukaryota > Metazoa > Chordata > Mammalia > Chiroptera > Phyllostomidae > Glossophaga > Glossophaga mutica. The sequence continues at coordinate 65,431,114 of CM077311.1, forward strand.
TTTTCTTTATTTTCCTTAAATGACCTAAGCGACTATGGGAGGGGGAATTGGAGTAAGCTGTGGTTGCATTAGCTCTGCTTGGTGTAATTCGGTCATGAATTGTTTAATTGGGGTTTTTCAGAAAATTCTTTGCTAACTTAACTAGTAAATTGTTAGTACGATCTGGACATGCAGTTACAGATGATTCAGGAGTGGTGGTGACTGCGTCTAGTCCTGTGGAAGCTGGAATCACATCCGAGGCTCGCCTATCGGTTTCATTCTCATGTGTCTTACTCATCTTTCCCAGGCTGATCATATATACAATGAAAATTATGACTCCTAGAAATAGAATTCCCGTACTACCAATCATCCCCATGCCGCGTCCTCTTCCCGGAGGACGCCCTCCTCGAGCTTCTCCCCCGCGTCCGGACCGTGTCGGACCACAGGCGGGAAGCGGATGCAGCACCCTGCTCCTTCACAGCTTTAATCCCATCCACGTGGTTATCGGTACCGCAATTACTTCTGCATGCGTTGTGTATCCAAAAACTTAGACTAGCGATTGTTATATAACACATTAGTCTCTTAAGTAAAAAACAAAAAGTAGATCTACAAACCTAAGGTACAATAGCACTAGCCTTTCTATTGTCCACGCGTTTACCTTTAGCAAAGATCTTTACTTCTTCATAAAACTCTGAGCTACTGCCCAGTGTCCTTCATTCCAACCTGAAGGACTCCCTTCAAGCAGGACAGGTGTTGTGGGAAAGAACTCTCTCAGCTTTGGTTTACCTGGGAATGTCTTAAAGTCTCCCTCATTTTCAGATTAGCTGTGCCAGATACAGGATTGATTCTTGGTTGACAGCTTTTTTCCTTCAACCCACTGGCCTCTGGTCTCCAAGGCTTCTGACAAGAAATCGTCTCATCAGCTACGCTGCAGTATCATTTCAAGACTAATCAGAGTTTAAGAAAAAATGATTAAGTGTCAACACTGTAAGGTCTTTAAAAGACAAAATTACAGATTTTCAAACTATAAATGAAAGGGCTGCTGAAGCACCCTACAGATTTTAATTTCTAATAAAGTGGGCATCGATCATTAATATCCCCTATAAACAACAAAAAGCTGTTTGGAGGTTTCCTTTTTTTAATATCAGCTTTTATTTCTTTTTAAGATTTTATTTATTATTTTCAAAGAGAGTATAAGAGAGGGAGAGAAACATCGATGTGCAAGAGAAACATCAGTTGGTTGCCTCTTGCGTGAATCCAAACAGGGACCTGGCCTGCAACCCAGGCATGTGCCCTGACTGGGAATCGAACCTGTGGCCTTTCGGTTCACAGGCTGGCACTCAATCCACTGAGCCACACCAGCCAGGGCTGGAGGTCTTGTTTTGTTTTTTCCAGAAGGTCATCAAGGGGTCTTGATACCAACAAGTGAGAAAAACCACTGTGGTTTGTCCCCAGCTGTGACTGGTCCATATTTTGCCCTGACCTTATAAGGTGCCACTGTGGCGTAATCACAAAAATCTCCTATACAAGGTCCTGGCTGGGCTGAGTGAGGGTTTTGTCCTTCTAACCCAAAAAGTTAATCTGTGGTAACCTATGAAACTCGAACCTGTTAGCTTGTTTTCTTCTGATTTTACATTTTATTTATTTTTTCCTTTTGTCTTAACTCTTTTTTCTCATTTTTCTTTTTTATTAAATATTTTCTTTTTTAAGACTATATTTTTACTGATAAGGGAAGAGAAGGAGAAAGGGAGAGGGAAAAACATTGATGTGCAAGACAAACATCCATTAGTTGTCTCTCGTACCCCACCAACTGGGGACCTGGCCTGCAACCCAGGCATGTGCCCTGACCGGGAATCAAACCTGGGACCTCCCGGCTTGTAGAACAATGCCCACCTCACTTAGCCTCATTAGTCAGGGCTCTGTATTACTTTCCTTTTCCTTATTTTTGTTTCTTTCCTCATTTTCCTTTTTCTTTTTCTTCTCTGTTTTCTCATTTTCTTTTTCTCAATATTTCTTTTCTTTGTTCTTTTTTCATTTTTCTTATTTCTTTTGTGTTTTCTCATTCTTTATTTTAAAACAGTTTAAATTAGTATTTAATTAGTATTGTTAGCATCATTAGTATATTTAGTATAGTTAGTATTGCTATCGTTAGTATAGTTAGCAGTTGTTTAGTATTGTTTATTAGCACAGTTAGTAATCGTAGTAGCATTGTTTATTAGTATCAGTTGGTTATCATGGTGAATAT